>OY743190.1:19328544-25263544 GCA_963555705.1 Ligustrum vulgare
AATTAAATGGCAAAGCAGACGTGGTTAACGTGTTCTCCGACATGGCGATCTTCCCCGTCAGATTACTTTTAGTCAGCAAACAGAACGATTACGCCTTCTTAAAATGGTCTCCTGCCTTCACTGGTTCATCCCCCTCATTATTTCCCCCCAATCCTATTGAAGACAGATACTTAGAACCCTCCCAGATATTGTGCCATTTTCCCCCATATGCAGAACGAAAATGCCCTAAATGTTGTGCCAATTTCCCCATTTTCATGTTGAATCCTCTACCATAAATCTTCTCCCATTTTCCTCCATTTCCAAGCTATCTCGTGAGTCCTTGTAGATGATATGGAAGACCCTCCTGCGGACCAGCCTACCTTCGAAGAAGATGATCTTTTTTAGCACTTTCCTCAATCATTTATGTTCAAAAATGAAGCATATGGAGGTAATATTCTTTACTTTTTTTAATTTCATTATTATCTGGTTCTTCTTCATTAAAGAATTTAGTCATTCTTGTTGAGATGTAAAATTCACATATTTTAGTTGTTTGTATGGATTGTCTCCAAAATCTCTAAACCTATGGAGTCATTCCTGTTTGTGACATTGATGAGCAAGAAGTGGTATTGGAGAACTTTGAATTCAATGACATCGATAATGAATTCAATGACAGGGATAATGAATTCAACGATGATGAATTCCAAATTGATAACAGCGCACCAGATCGCATTGCTATAGGATATAGGACTGGTGATGAATTCCAAATTGATAACAGCGCACCAGATCGCATTGCTATATGATATAGCACTGCCATGGGTGAAGAAGAAGTTGCAGCCGAAATGCAAGAACTTGAAAATGATGAATATCCATCTTCGGAAGAATTGGATATGGAATGTAATTCAAATGAGGAACAGAATATTAAGTTTCCTGAGTTTGATCCCGAGAATGAGATGAGTAGTCCCCAATTTGAAGTTGGAAAAACCTTTTGAGATATTGAACAATTTAGGAAAGCATTTGTGAACTATGCTGTGATAAGTAGACATGCAATCAGATTGAAGGTAAATGATCAAAAAGAGTTCAAGAGGTGTGTAAAAAGGATTGCCCTTGGAAGATTTGGGCTTCATGAAACAAGAAGATAGATGCAATGCAAGTGAAGTCATACAATTCTACCCATACATGTAATAGGATTAAAAACAGTAGGTATTGTACTGCTAAGTATCTTGCTGAAAAATATTTGGAGAGGTTTAAGGTTGATCCGGAGTGGAAAGTGAAAAACTTTATTTAGACTGTGAAGGAAGACTTGAGTTTGAGGATTAATAGGGTTACAACTTGGAGGACTTGGAGATTGGTTGGGTTGTTGAATGAAGGGTCAGACGAGCATCAGTTTGGGTTACTACGATCGTTTGCTGCAGAGGTTTTAAGAAGTAATCCGAGATCAATAGTTATAATTGCTGTTTCTGAAACAAAATTCAATGGTATATACGTATGCCTAGAAGCATGCAAAGCTGGGTTTGTAGGGGGTTGTAAGAAATTGATAGGATTGGATGGATGTTTCCTTAAAGGTAGTGTTGGAGGTCAGTTGCTCTCTGTTGTAGGACTAGATGCTAATGATTGTATATATCCTGTGGCTTATGCGATTGTAGAGAGAGAGAGAGAACACAAGCACTTGGAGTTGGTTTATTAGGCATCTTGCAGAAGATATAGGAATAGCCAATAGCAATTCTTGGACCTTCATGACAATAGACAGAAGGGGCTACAGAATGTCATTGCAACACAATTTCCTCAAGCAGAGCATAGATTCTGTATTAGACACATGTACACAAACTTCTTTGCCAAAGGATTCAAAGACAGAAAATTGAAGGACCTCTTATGGAGGACGGAAAAATCAACACATAATGCTGATTTTATTTATTGGATGGAAGAGATAAAAAAGATCAGTCCAGATGCACATGGTTGGTTAATGAAGAGACACCCTTCCGAGTGGAGTAAATCTCACTTTTTTAACAAATGTTAGCAGTGATATTCTTCTAAATAACATTTGTGAGATATTCAATAAAACGATCCTAGAGGACAAGGAAAAATCTGTGTTGACATTGTTGATTGACATGCACCTAAATTTCATGAAAAGGATTAGAACAAGAAGAGACAAGATGAGAAGAATCACATGACCACTGTGTCCTAAAATTCAAAAAAAGTTGCACAATTTCATTGAACAAGCAAATGACTACGAGGTTGACTTATCAGGTGGACATTAGCATTATGTGAGTTTCCCTACAGGTGAATATGTTGTTGACTTGACAGCTTGTAGTTGTGCATGTAGAAAGTGGCAATTGACAGGAATACCGTTTGCCCATGCAATGGTTGTTATTAAGGATGATGTGATCCAAAGTAGGAGACCAAAGACTAAGTCTAGCCATCGGCAATATGACAGTGATCTACGTACAAAACGGAGCAAGTTCCATGTTGGGATCGAACCAAGAAGAGGGACGGATCAAGCCGAATCAAGGAATGGGGGTCCAAAGGACAAGCTAAAGAAAGAGCAGAAGCCATCTCACGACCGTAAAGGTGGAAGTTACGGCCGTAACACAGCTATCGTAAATTTTGGGCAGAACCTGAATTACGGCCGTAAGGGACTAATTCACGGCCGTAACTATATTATGACTTTTGTTTTAGCCTGTCAATTACGGCCATAAATATCGATGTCATGGCCATAACTAGTGTAATCACTTTTGGACCCGAGGGACGATTACGGCCGTAACTTAGAGCCACGTTTTGGATTGTAGTTGCGGCTAGGGTTTATTTCTTTACACGTTTTTTTTTTTTTTTTTTTTTTTTTTTTTTTTTGCTATATTATGTTTCCTTTTCCATTGTAAAAGACAGTTTTGATGAAATTGATTATTGAGAGATTTTCTCGCGAAGGGTGATTTTCCCTTTTCTTGTTCTTTAAGAACAATTGAACTCATCAAAGATTCTTGAGTCTTTGTGGCCTTTCCAACTAGAACTTATCAAGGAGTTGACATCCCTTGTGACGTTCACCGATCTTGGTTCTTTATTCTGCATCGATTCCTACGTCGTGAATATTGGGTCAAGGTTTTATGGTCAATCTATCAATATTGGGTCAAAGTTTTATCGTCAATCTATCTTTTATTTTCGTTATTTTATTTCTTAGGTTCTTGTTTTTCTCGTGTTTAATCTGTCTTAGATCTTTCCTAGGTTTTTAATTGTGTTATTCCGCGTATTCGTCGAGATTCCCGATTGGGATCGCGTCAAAGGATAAAATGGAAGATCTAACAAATTATGTGCATGATTGCTACAAAGTGACCACGTACTTATTTTTCTACGAAAATATTGTGAACCCAATTATTGGCAAGAAGTTATGGACTCTTATTGATGGCTTACCTGTCCAGCCACCAGGGTGGTTTGTACCCCCAAAAGGGTGGAAAACAAAAGAAAAGAAAGATGCAAATGGAAGAAGTGACGTCCCAATAAGGAGGAACATCAAAACTGAAGAAAAAGGGTCAAGTGTAAATGACATGTTCTATTTGTGGGTTACAAGGGCACAATAAGAAGTACTACAATATAAGTGATACGCCAACACCGGTATGTAACTTAAACCAATGTTCTATTATCTATTGCAAAATGGTTTTTGTCTATATTTATGGTTAACATCTTTATTTATGATGTTTATGTAGGATTGGAATGGACTCAATGGAGATAACGAAGTGAATAACACACAAAATAGAAGGGTGATTTTTATGCTTCTTTTGTTTGGTTTTTCTTTTTCTTTTTCACTTACAAATTATGAGTACTCAATTAGAGCTTCATTCATAGGAGAAACTAGTTCCACAAAGAGCAAAGTCCAACCCCACAGTAAACAACACACCATTGTCATCGGATTTTCAATTCATGCCTACAAATGGTGCTATCTCAAACTTTACTGCAAATTTCAATAACCAAGGACCAGCTCTTGATGCAACGGTTACAAGGACGAGGGATGCTAATGACATTGATCTTTTTTGGAGATATTTTGGTGTTAAAATTTAGCTATTATTATGAACCATATTTTTTGCGGTGTCTATATGGATTTAGAGGTACCCAAAAAACTGATGTACTTAAGAACATACTTTGGTAGCTGATAGGTAAACTTTCTGGTGTATTTTTGTAACACCCCAAGTTTCAAAATCTAAAACCTAGGCGTGTTAACTTCCATTCACATTATATGTGGAATTAAATCGTTTACACATTAGAATTTTCATTTATCTATTATAATTTTTTACAGAAATTTCGGCAATGTCTCCTCTCTAAATTGGACTTAACCAACCTGTAGAGAGCCAACATAACCGACATAAAATTTAAAACATCAATCACATCTCAACCACATTCATCATCGCCAAAAACCAATTCATTCAATTCCAAAACTCCTCAACATAAATTAAATTCAATTCATGATCTCCATTTGCTAAATGGAAAATTGATAAACTACTAACGAGGTAAATAACTTATCAAAATTAATTTCAATAAACAATTGAAAGAATGAACTAATAAAAATAACCAAAGAAAACATTTATGAAATTTCAAATTCAAAACTTTATTTGGAATGAGAAATTGTTGTACTATGCGAGTCTGCCACCAAATGCTCTCTCCTCAGATCATCTAACTTTTATCACCTGAAATGTTGGGGAGGGATTGGAGTGAGCTAAAGCTCAGTAAGTAAACTTTATGCATGAATGCATGCTTATGACATGAATGCTTTAAAAATTTCGTATATGTATCCCCATTTACTTTACTTTCCAGGACTTTCAAACTTTTCAAACTTTCACTTCATTTCAAAACTTTCACTTCATTTCCATCGTGAGCTCACTTGATGTAACTTCTAGTCAATCAGATAACAGTGGGCAATTTCTTATTTGGGACCAGATTAACATTTACATTTCCACCGCAAAGCGGTTTAACATTCACTTTCCCACCGCAAAGCGGTTTCACAATCCATCGTAAACGGTTGAACATTCCGTTGCAAAGCGACTTAATTCGGGTACGCCGGTCCCCCGCGCCCCACTTCCCACACTTGAAGCATACTCCCTTACCCAGAAGGAAATCCCCCAAGTGTTCCTTGCCACACTTCGGGCAGGTCCTTCTCAGTTGCTTGCTAGATTGTTGATTTTTATTACTTCCCTGGTCATTCCTCCTTTTATGTCCCCTGTTATTCCACCCCTTTGAATTTCCGCCCTTGAATTTCTGGCTAAAGGATTGAGTTTTATTTTCTTCTCCATCTATGACTAGAGCTCTTTCCACCAACAGGGATTTGTTGATCACCTCTCTATAAGTAGTGAGCTCAAAAGGGATCACGGCCTGTTTGATTTGTGGTTTAAGTCCTTCTTCAAAGCGCTTAGACCTTCTCTCTTCAGTATCCACCAAGTTTGGAGCGAACTTAGCCAGTCTAGCAAATTCTGCCTCATATTCCTAACTGATCTGTTCCCTTGCACTAGTCTCAAAAATTCTCCCTCCTTCTGCTGGTGGAGACTCTTGGAAAAGTACTTTTCATTGAAGGCCGTAGTAAACATCTCCCAAGCAAAAGAATCAGTGTTATTTTCATGTTGGCGCTGAACCATCAGCCACCAATCATATGCACCGCCCTGAAGCATGTATGCGGCAAAGTTAACCTTCTCCACCATCCTTTACTGGAACCACTGACCCCCTTGAGGCTGAAAAGTGGTTACTGAAATGCAGAAAGCCTTTAGGGTTATGGGATGCACCGATAAAACCTCAACATTTTTACTTTTCTATTATAAAATTCTACAAAAATTTCGACAGAGTCTCCTCTGTAATTTGGACTTAGCCAACCTGTAGAGGGACATCATACCCATATTACAAATACAATTCTCAACTCATTCAAACCCAACATTCCACATCCGACCACAATTCCAAAATCAAACTTCAACATTAATTCCCAAACTCCTCAACAATAACATCTTAAAGTAAATACGTGTTTACTTTTCTTTACTTAAATTCGGAAAAGAAATCATTAAAACCTCAACATTTTCATTTTCTATTATGAAATTTTACAAAAATTTCGACAGAGTCTCTTCTGTAAATTGGACATAGCCAACTTGTAGAGGGACATCAAAACCATTTTTAAAATACACATAGCAACTCATTAAATCCCAAACATCATCCAGAACATTACGATAAGTCCCAAACTCCTCAACAATATAATTACAAGTAAATAAACTTTGGAAAATGAAATAAGAGGTAATTTAACCTCAATAATACATGAATTAAAGAATAAATAATGAGAAATTGAAATAAATTCTAATTTAACTTTATTTTAAAAGGGTTGAAGCGGGTATAGCCTAAGTCAGCTGTCGAGTGCTCTCCTCGGATCACCTAACTTTCATCACCTGAAATGTTGGGGAGGGATTGGGGTGAGCTAAAGCTCAGTAAGTAAACTTTATGCATGAAATGCATGCTTATGACATGAATGCTTTGAAAATTCCATATACGTATCCCCATTTACTTTACTTTACAGAACATTCAAACTTTTCGAACTTTCACTTAACACTGCAAAACTTTCACTTCATTTCCATCGTGAGCTCACTTGGTGTATCTTCTAATCAATCAGATAACAGTGGCAATTCTTATTTGGAACCAGATTAACATTCACATTTCCACCGCAAAGCGGCTCATTCATTTCATTCCACCGCAAAGCGGTTTAACAGTCCACCGTAAAACGGTTGGACATTCCGTCGCAAAGCGACTTAATTCGGGTACGCCGGTCCCCCGCGCCCCATTTCCCACTCGCATCTTTCATGAACTAGAAGTACACCCATTCTTTCTTAAAAACTTGGGATACATAACTTTGGAACAAACTTGCACCTTGACACATTTCTTTCATTTAAGAACATTTGACTTCCCAATTTCGATGCCAATGCATGCTTGATGATGTAATGACATGATAATGTGCATGCTTGAACATTATTCATAATAACATATACTTTCATAAAGTAAATGAAATTCATCAAAGAAAGTAAGTTGCAAACAGTTATTTACACATTCCACATTTACATTTAACTTCTATGAAAATAGGGGAAGTTTACTTATTTGACGTCCTTAGTATTTACCGTTATCTGGATTTGCAAGTAGAGGAGCATCGACTGCCCGTGTCTTCAATGTACCAAAATCCTAGTTGTATCCATTCATTTAGTAAAATATACTTTCAGTTCAAATTGATATATTCATCATTCTTTTAACATTACATTAAACAAGTTAAAACAATAAATCTTCTTTCCCTTTTCATTCTTGTGATCATTTATTCCAAACAAGGTATTAAGATATATTAAATACTTTCATACAATACTCGAAATCAAAAGATTTAAACAATTCGACAAAACGTATAACTTTCAATTCACAAACACATTCATAATTCATTTTAATACTAATCAAACATTAACCGAGATTAAAACTTCAATTTAACCCAAGCGTGACTTTACATAATAACCAAAACACATAAAACCATATTCGAGACAAGAAATGAATCTCAATGCACATTAGAAGGCCTTCTCATCTTTTAAATTCAAATTCAAACTCAAAATTACATAACTTTAGAAATTACTTAATCGTGATTCTAAAAAGTTCACAAATCTTAAAATAACCATTTATTACAAACTTTACCAAAAAGCAATTAACTAATTTCATAAATCTAATCAAATTCGAAAAACTGAATCTATAACTTTTAATCCAAAATTAACCTAAACATTGGTCCATTGGTTAACAATTGGATTCATATATTAAAAATCTAAGAATTAACTAGCTAATATGACTAAAGTCATTTATATCAATACATGAAAATTCTCAAAATTCTCAATTTACCCAGAATAACATAAACTTAATTAACTAACTCAAATTTAAACCAAGTATTTTTCCAACATTTTTAAATCTGAAAACAAAACTCTCTAAATAGTTGTCAATTAAACCAATTAAATCCAAAATTTCATAACTCTGAAAAATCACTACCAGGTCTGAGAATCAATGTGATCATTTATATGCTATCTCCCAAATTTCGAAATTTACCATTTCTAACTCGAAATACAACTAAACATTTCAATTAAACTAACAAATTCACGAATTTTGAAATCTAAAATCTACCCATATAACTTTAAAAAATCTAAAATTTATATATATATATATATATATATATATATATATATATATATATGTGTGTGTGTGTGTGTGTGTGTGTGTGAGAGAGAGAGGATAATATACATATACATCAATATATACTTACACAGAGACATACACATACATATAATTATTAACCAAAGTTCCAACTAATAATTAAAATTCGAAATCTAGACAAATTCGAATCTGAAATATAAAAATTTATACAAATAAACATCTCACACACATAAAATTCCATATTTATACGAGTGTGTGTTTGTGTGTGTGTGTGTGTGTATCAGTGCGCGGGTGCGTGCGTTGTGTGTGAGGGGGCGGAAAAAGGGGCTACCATGAGTGGCGGTGGTGCGCCGGCGAGTTGGCCGGTGGTGCACCGACGAGAAACTGAGGGAGACGCCGAGAGAGAGAGAGACGAAGGCGAGAGGGAGAGACCGAGAGAAGGAGAGAGCGAGACGGGATCTGGCGTGAGAGAGAGAGATATGAGAGTCTGAGGCTTTAGGTTAGGTTTAAATGTTTAACTTTTGGTAAATTGCAATTCAGTCCCTCAACTCTCATAAATTGGTAATTTAAGTTCATGACTCTCAAATAAAATTCCAAAGTGTCACCAAACTTTTCCCAACTTCAATTTAATGCAATTTAGGCAACTTACTACTCAATTAAAATAGAAATGGCAAGTAACAATTATAATAAACAATTAGACATAGAATTGTATGTAAACAATTTATAAACATTTTAATTGGCACATTGATCGAGACGGCGCCCAAGTCCTTCCACTGCAAAATAATTCAATTTATTATCAATAATAATTGTCAAATAAATAATTCTTCATAGTACCATCATAGAAATTGGGTGATATTCAAGAAAACACGTAAAAATTAAAAGCATTATTACAGTTCCTTACCCCCTAAAAAGAAATTTCGTCCTCGAAATTAAAAGTTACCTAACAAGTGTGGATACTTGGCACGCATTTCGTCCTTACTCTCGCAAGTAGCCTCTTCTACTGCATGACTTTTCCAATGAACTTTAACTAGTTTTCAATATACTTCATCAACATTGAGACACGAAAACATTATGTACTCCTGATAGTGCGGGTTGCAATGCAACCCGATAGTCTAGATCCACCTACCCTTTTCAAGTATCTTAAAGGGGTCAACAAAATGCAGGCATAACTTTCCTTTCTTCTCGAATCTTATGACCTTTTCATAGGAGTTACTTTCAAGAAGATCATATCACATGCGACGAATTCCAATGGTTCCCTTCTTTTGTCAGCATAGTTCTTCTGTCTACTCTTAGCAGTTTTCATCCATCGACGGATCTCTTCTATAATTTATATTGTCTGCTGTACTATTTCTAGACCCAATAATTTTCTTTCTCCTTTCTCATCCCAATGAACTGGTGATCTATACTTCTTCCTGTATAGTACTCAATACGGATCGAAATTTGATAGTTATTGTTGTAGGAGACCATCAACCGACATTATCCCACTTATGAATTCATTCACCAACGTTCTATTTCCAGCCTTTCATAGGATCTATTCTAACGTCTAAGCCTTAATATATATATTGATTGATCACATTCTTAAAACTAAAATCAAGAAGATTGACCAAAATAAGACTTTATAATCCAGAATTAGTGAAACTTGACGTCCATACCAAAATATATGGTAGAAATACTAAAACTTGACAGAATATTTCTGGAAAGATTTACAAACGAAATCCTTTCCAAACATGTTGACATTTCTTTTAAAATTGGATTATCAAACTTAAATACTGTAACCCTCAAGTATTCAGCATCATACACTCATCTTAAAACTAAAGCCAAGGTACTAATTTAAGAATCCATGCTTTCAAAATCATCATAACAACAATACTCTAACCAAGTATTTTATAAATAAATCATTAACATATCACCAACTGAATAAGACTTTTGTGATTCATATAGGATTCCTCATCAAGGTTACTTAACCCAAAGATACAACTCCACAATAAGTAAAAGTTACACTAATGATCAACTTAGATTTTAAACAATCCAAATTTATGTATATTCCATGGAGATCTCAAAATGGATAATATGCTTTACTCACATCTAATGTACAACCAACAATGAGTAACCACAACTACATCACCAAAATTTTAAATAAATTCATCTATCTTATCATAAACAAATGAAGTTTTCCGACCATAGGTCATATTTAGCAATAAACAAACCATTGATCAAAATAAGATTAATTAGTTCAAACATATCATCACACTATTCTTCCATAAGATAATCATAACATTCATTAACTATCTATTCACCATAACTTGTGGCAATTGATAAGTGCTTTATTAGCATATATTTAATTCACTTATTATCTTATTTTGTTATTAGTTTGATCCTATTGAAGTATTGTTTAATGCATTTTCATTTATTGTGTTATACAGGATCGCAAAGAACAAAAAGGAAGGAAACAGGACCAAAGAAATACCAAAAATCAAGAAGTAAACTTCAAGGACATAATCAAAGGGCTCCAAATCAATAATCGCATGTGGGAAGAAGATGAGATGCAAAAATTATGGTCAAATAAGGTTTGGGGTGAAGTTGGAAATCAAAAACCCAAAAAGATTGTGATCTAGAATTTAAGTCAGATATTGAAGCTCAATTTTGTCATAGAAACTTTCGAATTTGGGAATATCTATTTCCCAAAGAATTGTAGATATTTGAGTTTTCTTTCCAACGCAACTTGAATCACCACAATCGGACTTGAGGAGATAAAATTATGGCCAAAACATCTAGCACGGGCGCTTCTCGACAGAAATACACTTACGGCCGTAACTTCCAAATTTCGAAAATTTTCAGAATCCCAATTACGGCCGTAATAAGGAAAGTTACAGCCATAACTTGATCTCCAAGGAATTTCCTTATCTGATTCAAGGCCTATCTTTGGTATATCTTTGGGGTAAAGTTAGGGTACGATTTTGGGAGTATTAAAGGAGGAAAATCACCACAAAAAGCAGGCTGGACATTGAAGAAAAATAGAGGAAAATTGAGAGAAAAATATAGAGCATTCTTGGAAGATTTTCAAGTACAAGAATATCAACAACAATGTAATTCATGAAGCAACTTGAAGAATCTACCACAATCATGCTAGACTAAATTCCATATCTTGTTCAAAGGGGAAGTTGTGTTAACTCAATTATGTTATTTTCTTTTCCTAAAAATTAGTAGCGTGAATTTATTCCTTTATTTCAATTGTTAGATTATTATGTTTTGAATGTTCATTGAGTTTATTTGATTAATAGTTTAATTTGGCCAATTGGATTATTGATTTTTGGATTCATCAATATGCTATGTTTAGATTCTTGATCCGTAATTGTCATTGAATCTTTACTTTAGTAGCAAATAAATCTCGTGTAGGTTTAGTAATAATTCAACTTGGATTGATTAATTCGAGCTTGTGTAATTAACGATCCAATTCATTCTATTCTTCTAAATTTTCATACTAGTCGTGCATTAAATCCTAAGAGCTTGTTTAGGATTGTCCGTGGCTAGAATTGGTTCGAAGAGCTTGGTTTGAATCTATACACATAAGGAAGAATTTAGATAATCGGAGCTTGTTGATTATTTATGATTGATAATTGAATAGGGATATAAACACGTTACAAGGAAAAGTATAACATTAATTAAGGGTACAATCGAACCCGAGAACAAGATCTCTTCTCATATTATTTCTCTAGTCATATTGAATTGTTTATTTTTATGCATATTTTTTATTCAAGCAATTTCAAACAACAAACCCCCCATTCCATTTTAATTGATCGAACAACTAAAATTAGTTTCCGTTCCTCGTGGGATCGACCCTTACTCTCGTTACTACATTATTAATTAATATTTAGCGAGTAAGGAATTATTTATTATTTTGGTACATCGCGACACGCACCAGAAATCATGTGACATGTCACTTATCACCATACCATATGACCTCAACATTTAATCATATTAATCTCCTTAAGATCACAGTATAATAATCATCATATATACCACATGAACATTTCTACATCAATAAATCACTAAAATCTTATATATACCAATCTCTCAATCTCAATAAATCTTAAATTTTACAATTCTTTACTCCCTCAGTTGCCTAGAAGCGTAGGCCATCACCTTGTCATATTGTATAAGAACACAACCGATCCCTTTTAATGAAGCATCACTGTATATGACCAACTATTCATTTCCTTATGGAATAGTTAAAATGGGGGCGGTTGTCAAACGTGTTTTTTTTTCTCAACTCCTCAAAACTTTGTTCACAATCCGAACTCCACTCAAATTTTGTATCATTTCTAGTCAACTTAGTCAACGGTGAGGCAATATTGGAAAAATCTTTCCACAAATCTTCGATAGTAACTCGCTAACCCAGGGAAACTTCGGACTTCCTTAACATTAGAGGGCATAAACCAGTTTTGAATTACCTCACTTTTACTCTAGTCAACCTCAATACATTCCCTTGATACAATATGGCCAAAGAAGGCACCCTATCTAGCCAAAACTCACACTTCTCGAATATGGTTTTATGTGTTTTGGTTATTATGTAAAGTCACGCTTGGGTTAAATTGAAGTTTTAATCTCTGTTAATGTTTGATTATTATTAAAATGAATAACGAATGTGTTTGTGAACTGAAAGTTGTACGTTTTTTCGAATGGTTTAAATCTTTTGATTTCGAGTATTGTATGGAAGTATTTAATATATCTTAATACCTTGTTTGGAATAAATGATCACAAGAATGAAAAGGGAAAGAAGATTTATTGTTTTAACTTGTTTAATGTAATGTTAAAAGAATGATGAATATATCAATTTAAACTGAAAGTATATTTTACTAAATGACTGGATACAACTAGAATTTTGGTACATTGACGACATGGGCAGTCGAGGCTCCTCCACTTGCAAATTCAGATAACGGTAAATACTAAGGACGTCGTGTAAGTAAACTTCCCCCTACTTTCATCAAAGTTGAATGTTAATGTGGAATTAATGTGCTTGGTCGACATTCCTGTTAACTGATTTTAATTCTTTTAGTTACTATGTGCAAGTATGTGTATTTAAGGAAATGTTCAAGCATGCACATTATTATGTCATTGCATCATCAAGCATGCATTGGCATCGAAATTGGGAAGTCAAATATTTTTAAATGAAAGGAATGTGTCAAGGTGCAAGTTTGTTCAAAAGTTATGTATCCCAAGTTTTTAAGGAATGAATGAGTGTACTTCTAGTTCATGAAAGATGCGAGTGGGAAATGGGGCGCGGGGGACCGGCGTACCCGAATTAAGTCGCTTTGCGAGGGAATGTTTAACCGTTTTACGGTGGACTGTTAAACCGCCTTGCGGTGGGGAAGTGAATGAGCCGCTTTGCGGTGGAATGAAGTGAATGAGCCACCTTGCGGTGGAAATGTGAAAGTTAATCTGGTTCCAAATAAGAATTTCTCACTGTTATCTGATTGACTAGAAGATACACCAAGTGAGCTCATGATGGAAATGAAGTGAAAGTTTTGAAATGTTAAGTGAAAGCTTGAAAAGTTTGAACGTTCTGGAAAGTAAAGTGGGGATACATATATGGAATTTTTTAAAGCATTCATGTCATAAGTATGCATTTCATGCATAAAGTTTACTTACTGAGCTTTAGCTCACCCCAATCCATCCCCAACATTTCAGGTGATGAAAGTTAGGTGATCCGAGGAGACCACTTGGCGGCAGACTCAGACAGTACTCATAATTCCATTTGCTTTAGGACTGAATCGAGGGCTTTCACAAGTTATTTTTATTTATTTTCTTTTATTGATAAATTCCTTTGATTAGTTTGTTGGTTTTTAGTTAAAATAAGTTGTGGTATTTCCCTGTGATTAGTTTATATATCATATTTCATAAGTTTAAACATTATTTACTTTAAGATGTTATTGTTGAGGAGTTTGGGAATTGATGTTGAAGTTTGATTTTGGAATTGTGGTCGGATGTGGAATGTTGGGTTTGAATGAGTTGAGAATTGTATTTGTAATATGGGTATGATGTCCCTCTACAGGTTGGCTAAGTCCAAATTACAGAGGAGACTCTGCCGAAATTTTTGTAGAATTTTATAATAGAAAAGTAAAAATGTTGAGGTTTTAAATGTTTTGTTTACGCATGTAATTGAAGAAAATAAGTGTTTGAAATGTTTTATTTCCGCATTTAAAGAGAAAGGAAGTTAACCCCTAGGTCTAATATTTTTGAACTTGGGGTGTTATATTTTTGGTATCAGAGCCGGCCGCTAGCCGGAAGTCGAGAACTAAGTGCTACGCTATAAGGCGGGAGCCACCTCTAGAATCCCAATGCCTGGCAACAGATCCTCAGATGGGTTAGGCACGACGAGGACGTCGAGAGTCTAACAGGGGTGATTGTAATACCCCGACCAAGAAAGCTTAAAAGAAATGATAGGTACTACTCATACCAACAAGGTGCACCTTCTTTTCCGGAAGTTCATCGTTAGAAACTCCATAGTTAAGTGTGCATGGCTTGGAGAAATTCTGGGATGGGTGACCTCCTGGGAAGTTTTCTCGGGTAGCATGCGAGTGAGGACAAAGCATGCTGAAAAGAATCGTGTTGGTACAATGGGGACAGTACACCGTCATCTAACGGCCGGGACAACCCATTAAGTGGGACTCGGGTCGTTACAATTTTTGTGATCAGCATGGTGTAAGTTTTTGATCAGCATCCTTGAGTTTCTGTTGACAATGCAATGAGATTCTTGTCTTGTACTTGGAAGTTCTAACTGGAATTGTATATTGTTCAGTTATTCACTGTATATTTGCAATGACTTTCACATGAACAGATGATTTTAAGTAACCAGTGCACTTCAGGTTTACTGATTAAAATGAAAATTTGCATTAAATCTTGACGGTGTACACTATATTTGCAATGAAATTTGCATTGAGTTTTATCTATTTTTTGGAACCACTATACACTATATTTGCAAGGAAAATTTTACAGCAATTTTCTGGTGCATTCATTGCAAGAGAACAGGGATATTACATGGTGTTCTCTACAACAAAACAATATACAATTATATACTAACCACAAACTATGCAGCCCTAAGTTTTACATAATAACCACACTACTATATACTGCCACATCTAAGAGAGCACAACAGCAATCAAATCAACCTGCTGGAGCTGCCATCTTCTTTAAACCAAACCATCTTCCATACAAGTTGGAGCTACCATCTTATTTAAACCAAACCATCTGCCATACCAAAGCTCATTTCATCACCATTAGAACACCTCTTCAAAACTAACCATCAATTCCCTATATACCTTCTACCAAACCATCTACTATCCCTGCTGGAGTCCCAATATACTTTCAAAACTAACCTCTAATTATCCCAAAAGCAAAACAACGACTTCATTACACCAAAAAGCAGCATCCCAGAAGCAAAAAAAACAACTTCATTACACAAAAAATCGGGTTGGAGGATCAACTGAAGAACATAGCCTATCCATTCACCCCAGCCACTACCCCTTCAGCACTTGAGATGTTGTTGATGCTCCATCTAGTAATGTAACAGCACAGTGAAGATGGAGAGAGAATCGGTGATTGTTGAGGAAAAATTTATGGTCAATTTTGGTGTTTGGTGAGATAATTAGGGATTCTAATTTTGGGGAAACAGATGGGTTCTTTCTGCAAGTGCAACGCTGGGCAAGGAAGAAAAAGCATGGTTTCCTGATTTTATTTTTGAAATGGGATGGTTTACTGATTTTAATTTGTGTGTTTTTTGCTGACTAGGAGGATTTAGAGGTGAGGTTTGCCATCTCAAAGAACACATTAGCCAGGTGTGCATTTGGTGTTTATTTCAATCAACGGAGTGGAAGTCGGTGATGAGTGAGTAATGCTCCCAAGAGTTGAGTGACCTTTGAGTTACAAAGTTGAGATGAGTGAGTTAGTAGTAACCAAATACTAAGTTCAATGACCAACAATTTAATTAACTCCCTAATCGTGTAAATTTACTCGAATTAGTTATTTACATCTTAGGAATGCTCTTCCACCATGGGGTGTAAAAGAATGTAAATTAGAATTTCGGTCAAAGATTTAAAAAATATATATCCATATTTGCATCTAATTTTACACCTTCACTTGGAACCAATTTTACCTAAATTTAACTTCAATCCATTTAATCTTAATGTGACATATATAATTCAAATCTATTATATTAATTTACATTACAATTTTAATGTTTATATTAATTTGCACATTTTTAACCATATTTCGAGTTTTTTAGGTCTTTTTTTCGTAATATTTATATATATATGCACAAGCTAAAAAAAAATAGATTAACATAAAATTTGTTAGCTAAACAAATTGTACAAAGACTAAATTTAAATCTTATGATTTACATCTATCCATTGGAGCAAAATTTTAGTTTAGATCAATCGGGATGTATATTAGGATGTAAAAGTGATTTTCGAAGGTGTAAATTGACAACAAATTTATACCACGATTAGAGTTGCTCTTATGGTGAACTTGAAGGATTTGTGGATTAACTCTACTCGGATAAAACTTTTTATTATATAAATCCAATTTATTTATTTGGTTTTTGACGTAAGAAATGTGGTTAAAAAATGAAAATAAAATATGTGTGACTCTACGGAACGGTGGCAAGTGTTATTTTGAACTCAAAGGGAGAGAAAACCTCCACGATCGGTGATTAACCAAAGGAAACGAGTGACTTTCACCGTAGTCCTTGGAGTTTGTGCAAAATTATCTCCGTTGTAACCGGTCTTTAGGACACTAAAATTTAGCCTGTGTTTGGTATAGATTATAATCATATTTTAATAAATTTTAATAAAAGTTGATGAGATGTCTGGTTGAAAGTCGTGAGTCACATAAAATGTGTAGTTAAAATTAATTGTTGACTTGGACTTGAGATTAAAATCTGAATTAAATTAGAATCAAACAAAGGGTTAATTCATTATACAAGTTGTAAATTCTGCCCCCTATTTGGTAAGAATCAAAATCTTATTAAGCCCCCATTTAATTCACTAGTTGTAAGCACGTGCGTTGCACGTCTCACGTAAATGATGATGATGATGATGATGATGATCATAATAATAATAATAATAATAATAATAATAATAATAAAATACATTAAAATTGAGAATGTTAAAGACTAAATTAAAAAAAAAAAAATTAAGGCAATTGAGGTAATAATCTATTTTAGGGAAACTGAGGTAATTAAGAATGTTAAAGACAATTTAAATTAAAAAAATAATAAAAAAATAAATAAAAACATTAAATAGTTTGTTGCAGATTTGGTCCCAACCTTGGATTTTAGTTTCAAAAACTTCTAATTTTTTTTTTGACACCATAGGTCCCCAACCTTTTTTATTAGCAGCATATAAGTCCACTTTTTAACATTTTCTGTTAACTGCTGCATTTTCTGTTAAATCATCTGTTTCGATATTGGTTTCCCTTATTTTTCTATATTAGTGTTAGTCGTGCGTTGCACGAATGATCGTCATATGTAAGTATTTATAATACTGTTTGAATGTGTACCAAAGTGGAAGTATTCATAATATTTTTATTTTACTGTAAATGTACATCTAGGACATCCTGCCTCAAAAACACTATCAGATTCACATTTGAAGTTTTAGACGGTACAGTTAACATGTACACTAATAAAAACTAAGACACATATTTAATAAAAATGTTGAGTAGTCAGAAAAGACTGCACAAGTTAAAAAAGGAAAAAGAAAAACTGCTACCTGCTTATGTAAATTAAGTTGTTACAATAAATAAAAGCCCAAAAGATTTGAAAATAAAATGAAATTTGATTGACAAGAACTGCTGGAAAGAGAACCTTCTAGGAAGAGCCACATAAGCACCCAACATTCAACGATGAAATCCTTGGTATGCACGTGGGTGTCCAAATCGAGCATACGGAGCTAACGTACCAGGTACGACAACATTGACCACGACTCCAACTGAAAGGTCTGCAGTATAGAATTCAAATTTTGCTTAGAAGACTTTGCCCCTCTTTTTGACTTCCGTAAGTGTTGCACAGCAAGAATCAATGACTATTTATATCAATAAATGATCACTCCGAGATGAATCTATGCATCCTAATCTAATGAGAAAATTGACACGACGACAAGTTTATTAATGTTACGGCCAAATATAACTGAACTAATAGCAAGTTTTATAGACAGAAGCCACTAAATATTGCAACAAGTAAATTTTCAGAAACTTGCAATGTCAATGGATATCCAATCTTTTAGAGTGACAAATTTCGTGCCATTTCATAAAAGCAAATTAGAAAGTCATAATCTCTTTATGTAACTGTATCTACAAAATAAAACGTGCTTTCTAGACCAAGAAACAACAAGAATGTTTTTTACAAAAAATTGTTTCAATTTTAAAAAGAAAAGATGGATCAGCCAACATCCCATTCCGTAGCAAAGCACATGATCTCATCAGAAACCCAAGTCGCCAAACAAAACCTTATGAACCCAAAATTCACAAAGCCATGAGGCACCAGCTATATACCATGAAAGATAGAAAAGGTCTTACTGGCATATGATAAGTGCGGTATTAGGAATTATTTGGTTCACATGTTGCCCTATTTTATTATCGTTTTGATCCTAATTAAGTATTGGTTAATGCATTTTATGTTTTATGTGGTATAGGATCACAACGGAGAAAAAAGAGGAAAAAAGGACCAAAACTCACGTAAAATTGAAGTTTGGGGACTTGGGATGCAATTTTATTATGGCCGTAAGAAATTAAACTTACGACCGTGTACAAAGATAGGGTTGAAGTGGAATTCTATAGAAGTCAAGTTACGGTCGTAACTCCAAAAGAAGAAATCTGAGCAGCAATCAAGTTACGGCCGTAACTTGAAAACTTATGGCCGTAACCTCCCCGTAGAAAATCTCCTTATTATTTCCAATATCTATCTATGGCATATATCTTTGGGATTCTTAGGGCACGAATTGGGGACCTATAAAAGGAGAGATTGACCACAAAACAAGGTTCGAACTTATATAGTTGTTGTCTTAAATCTAAAGAGCTTGTTTTAGGTTATTCAATGACTAATGTTTGATTAAAGAGTTTATTCTAATTAAATGCAATTAAGGGAGTATAGGAATAGTTAGAGCTTATTAACTATTTACAGGGGATAAATCAAAGAAGAAATTGAACTCGCGTTACTTGCAAAGTGATAACATTGTGATAGAATACAACTGAACCTGAGAACTAGAATTTATTAATAATTGATCTATATTCCAACCATTTTATGTGTTTATTTTATTGTTCAAGTCATTTACAATATTTAAACACAAACCCCCCCATTAATTCTAATTGATACGACACTATTTTAATTCTCGTTCCCTGTGGGATTGACTCTCACTTCCGCTATTACATTTTAAACTGATAATTGGCAAGTAAGGAAATTAATTAATATTTGGTGTATAGCGACACGCATCAAATTTTTTGTGCTATTACCAGGGAACGGTTAACAAATTTAGTGTTTAATCAATTATAATTTTATTTTTTTCTGCATTTTATTTTATTTCTATAATTTTTCACAAAAAAAATATATATAATAATTTTCTTACTTGTCTACTTCTTTGCTTATATGCATAGAACTCGATCAACTAATTTTGAATTTTTTTTATTTTGACCCAAAAATCGAGAGAACTTTTCGACAACAAAGAAGAGCAGGACAACAAATGACAGCTAACAACATCAACAACAGAACTCTTAAACAATTGGCTACTCCACTGTTGCTCACAGTCACTGTGTATCACTTTCCCAACTGTGGATGAGGGAAAAGCTTTTGAGCTCAAATCTGGACTCATCCACTTGTTGCCGACTTTTCGAGAACATCCCGGTGAGGACTCGTATAGACACCTCAAGGATTTCCATGTGGTTTGCGATAGTATGAGACCCACGGGAATTACCAAGGAACAAATCAAGATGAGGGCCTTCCCATTCTCGCTAAAAGACGCTGCCACCGATTGGTTATATTGTTTACCATCCGAATCAGTCACCACCTGGAGTGACATGAAGAAGCTATTCTTAGAGAAATATTTTCCTTCGTCTAGAGCTGGGACAATCCGAAAGGAAATATGCGGGGTGTGCCAAAATAATGGCAAATCATTATATGAGTATTGGGAGCGCTTCAAGAAGCTCATCTCGAGTTAACCCTTCATCATATCAGTGAGCAACTCTTGGTACAATACTTCTATGAAGGACTGGCACACTAATGGATAGGAGCATGATAGACGCTGCGAGTGGAGGTGCACTAATGGATAAAATGTCGAAACAAGCACAGGCTTTCATATCTAATATGGCTGAGAATACTCAGCAATTCAATTCAAATATTGCTGAGAATACTCAGCAATTCAAATATGGCTGTAGGGAATTCACATCAAGTCAAAGCATGCGGAGTATGTGCAAATTTTGGACATCCAACGGATACCTGTCCGGTGTTGCAAGAGGAGAACAATGAACAGGTAAATGCTGGAGGAGGTTTCCCTTTTCTTAGACAGCAGTACAACCCGTACTCCAACACATATAACCCTGGGTGGAGGGATCACCCTAACTTGAGCTATGGAATTAACAAGCCCCCGGGTTTTGTCCCAAACAAACCTCAAGGGAAATTCTAGCAACAAGGGACTTTCCAACCACAGGGACAATATCAGCAAAAACCTCAAAACTCAGGTATGTCTCTTGAAGACATGGTAAAAACAATGGCAACTAACACGCTGCAATTTCAATAGGATGCCAAATCAAGCATTCAAAACCTAGAGAACTAAATGAGCCAAATGGCCACCGCCATCAATAGATTGGAGGTGCAATCTGGAGGTAAACTGCCATCGTAGCCCGAGGTGAATTCGAAAAATGTGAGTGCCATGGCTCTCCGAGGTGGAAAGGAAATTGAGAGCACAAATGAAACCTCCCGTATTTGAAGAAGAGGATGACAAAGAAGGAGAAATGGAAAAGCAGGGAAACAGTCCACAAAACTCTCAGGTAAAGACTGACTCCACTGTAAATGTTAAACTAACTCCACCTCCTTTTCCTAGCAGGCTAGCAAAGGAAAACAAAGAAATCAAGGAAAGAGAAATTTTGGAGATGTTTAGGAAGGTAGAAGTCAACATTCCATTATTAGATACCATCAAACAAGTTCCCCGATAAGCTAAGTTCCTGAAGGATCTGTGTACCAACAAGAGGAAGCTGATAGGGAATGAAAGGGTAAGAATGGGGAATCTGTATCTGCTCTATTCCAAAGAATACTGCCCACCAAGTACAAGGATCCAGGTATGTTTACCATACCATGCCAAATAGGTAACACTAAAGTAGACAATGCATTGATAGATTTAGGAGCATCTATAAATGTAATGCCTAGATCTACTTACACTGCATTAAAACTTGATAAAATGACTGAAACTAGTGTTATCGTTCAACTAGTCGACCGTTCCAATGCGTATCCGGATGGGGTAGTTGATGATGTGTTAGTGCAAGTAGAAGGATTGGTATTTCCGACAGACTTTTATGTGTTAGATATGAATGATGATCACTCCCCTAACTCTACTTCTATATTGCTAGGTAGACCATTTTTATGGACCTCCCAAAACATAATTGATGTGAGAAAAGGAGTGTTGACTATGGAATTTGACGGGGAGGTGGTACAATTCAATATCTATGATGCAATGAAGCACCCGAATGATATGTATGCTGCCTACTCTATTAATGTCATTACTCCTACTGTGCAGAAAGTCTTTGAATTAAATTGCAGGGATGAGCTAGAAACAGATATTTCGGAGTCATTAAGGAAATTTGATGACAACGAGTTGGGGATAAGCAAGGAACTGCAAAATGGAACAGTTGCACTTAATTCACTAGGCCCGTGCCGCACAGGTATACTGTCAAAACAATTCAGTTAACAGACTATCCTAACAAATTGCTACCCTCTATTTTGTAGGCACCAGTAGTGGAAATGAAGTCCCTGCCAGCCCATTCGAAATATGCATTTCTTGGTGATGGAGAAATGCTTTTCGTGATCGTTTCATCCAATCTCACCAAGGTGGAAGAAGACAAACTGGTTGGGGTTCTTCGAAAGCATAAAGAGGCAATTGGATGGACAATTGCAGATATCAAGGGAATCAACCCATCAATCTGTATGCATCGGATATTGCTTGAGGAAGGAGCTCAACCATCAAGATAAGCACATGGAAGACTAAATCCAACAATGATGGAGCTGGTGAAGAAGGAAGTTTTAAAGCTATTGGGAGTAGGGATGATTTATCCAATTTCAGACAGCAAGTGGATCGGCCAAGTAAAAGTGGTGCCCAAGAAGTTTGGAGTGACAGTGGTGGAAAATAAGGATGTAGAACTTGTACCGACTAGGGTACAAACCGGATACCGGGTATGCATCGACTACAGGAAGGTAAACACTGACACTCGAAAAACTCACTTTCCCCTTCCCTTTATGGATCAAATGTTAGAAAAGTTGACTAGTCATTCCCATTACTATTTTCTAGATGGTTTTTCTAGATATTTTAAAATTGCCATAACACCAAAATATCAAGGAAAAAAAACATTCACCTGTCCATTCGGCACTTTCACATATAGGCGCATGCCTTTTGGTTTATGCAATGCTCCTGCAACATTCCAATGTTGCATGATGAACATTTTTTATGAATATATAGGAAAATCATAGAAGTGTTCATGGGATGACTTAGGTGTGTGGGGTGACTCGTTTGACACATGTTTGGATAATTTGACTTTGATTTTGAAACGATGCATTTACACTATTTAGTCCTAAATTGGGGAAAATACCATTTTATGACGGATCAGGGAATTGTGCTAGGTCATGTAGTGTCCGTGAATGGGATATAAGTCGACAAAGCTAAGGTAGGCCTCATATCTGCATTACCTTACCCCGCAAATGTGCGGGACATACTATCTTGTCTTGGATATGCAGGTTTCTATCGCAGGTTTATAAAAGACTTCTCCAAAATTGCGTCCTACTATGCAATTTGTTGCAAAACGATGTGCCATTTGAGTTCACAGAGCTGTGCAAAAAGGCTTTCGACCAACTGAAGGAGCAGTTAACTACAACCCCATTATCCAACCACCAGACTGGGATCTCCCATTCGAAATAATGTGTGATGCCAGTGACTATGCTGTAGGGGCAGTCTTAGGTCAGCGAGTTGGGAGAGCAGCCCATGTGATCTATTGTGCCTCTCGAACCTTGAATCAGGCTCAATCAAACTATACTACCACTGAAAAGGAACTTTTATCTATGGTATTTGGTTTAGAAAAATTTTGTTCTTACTTATTGGGTTCTAAAGTCATTATTTTTAAAGATTATACAGCATTGTGGCACTTATTTGTGAAGAAGGATGCAAAGTCAAGAATCATCTGATGGATACTCTTACTACAAGAGTTTGATTTGGAAATCAAGGATAAGGCGGGTTCTGAAAATGTGGTCCCTGACTATGTTAGCAGGGTAGTGAAGTCCAAAGATGACCTACCTTTTCGTGAAGCATTTATGGATGAAAGCTTATTCGCTATAGAAGCGAACCCTCCATGGTATGCTAATTTAGTTAATTACATGACTTCTAAGTTAATACCTAATGGTTTTTCACAGGCAAAGAAGCATAAGATGAGGAGTGACGCCAAATATTACATTTGGGATGATCCATACTTATGGAGGAGGTGTCCCGACCAAATCTGTGACGACCCGAATTCTCGACCATTCGAGTGCCACTAAAAGTGACTCATATCATATTATCGAGACTTAAATAGAAATGTAAAATTATTCAAAAGAATAATTAGAATCCCATAATTTTATTTGTGAATAAAAATAGAACATAATTTTCTTACATAAAGTTCAACATAATTATCTCATCAATCTTAACCACTTTTGCCACTTCCATGTTGACCGCCTCGAACCTTCAATTATCTGAAAATGGTAAATATCGTGGAGTGAGATTTATAAAATCCCAGTAAGTATACCAAGCATAAATTTTCTTTTGAAAGCATATGGATCATTTTCATCATAACATAGGATAGGATCGAAATACTCATAAACATAGGGAGACACAAGAATTTTACCGAACTTAAATGGCAAGAATTCTTATGTGTAGCGCTACTAAACTCCGGTCCCCTTAGCATAATCATAAACATATCATATGGAACCCATAACAATCTTGTGAGATTGATTTCATAGCAATGATCCAAACATTTTCATAAAAACATAAGATATACTTACTTTTCATAAAAACATAAGGTGTATTTACCTTTCATAAAAACATACTTACTTTTCATAAAAACATAAGATATACTTACTTGTCATAAAAACATACTTACTTTTCATAAAAACATAAGGTGTATTTACCTTTCATAAAAACATACTTACTTTTCATAAAAACATAAGATATACTTACTTGTCATAAAAACATACTTACTTTTCATAAAAACATAAGGTGTATTTACCTTTCATAAAAACATACTTACTTTTCATAAAAACATAAGATATACTTACTTGTCATAAAAACATACTTACTTTTCATAAAAACATAAGGTGTATTTACCTTTCATAAAAACATACTTACTTTTCATAAAAACATAAGATATACTTACTTGTCATAAAAACATACTTACTTTTCATAAAAACATAAGGTGTATTTACCTTTCATAAAAACATACTTACTTTTCATAAAAACATAAGATATACTTACTTGTCATAAAAACATACTTACTTTTCATAAAAACATAAGGTGTATTTACCTTTCATAAAAACATACTTACTTTTCATAAAAACATAAGATATACTTACTTGTCATAAAAACATACTTACTTTTCATAAAAACATAAGGTGTATTTACCTTTCATAAAAACATACTTACTTTTCATAAAAACATAAGATATACTTACCTTTTAAAAGATTAAAATGAAGTGTAGTAGTAAATGGACCAAAACTTTCTTGACCACCTTGAATTTCTCTTACTTGTGGATTTTGTCAAGAGATTGGAAATAAGTGTATATGTGTAGAGTTGTGTGTAAAAGAGATGGGTTTAAATAGATGTATAAAGTTGGCATATTGTAAACATAATCATTCAATTCTATTAATTTTAACACATCCTTTTCTTAAAGTAAAGCACCATTCATATACTTTTCCATATTTATACAAATATTATGCTCTTCATGATTACATATAATGGAGTCTTATCAACCATTCATATACTTTTCCATATTTATACAAATATTATGCTCTTCATGATTACATATAATGGAGTCTTATCAACCATTCATATACTTTTCCATATTTATACAAATATTATGCTCTTCATGATTACATATAATGGAATCTTATCAACCATTCATATACTTTTCCATATTTATACAAATATTATGCTCTTCATGATTACATATAATGGAGTCTATAATTCATTCATATACTTTTCCATATTTATACAAATATTATGCTCTTCATGATTACATATAATGGAGTATATAATTCATTCATATACTTTTCCATATTTATACAAATATTATGCTCTTCATGATTACATATAATGGAGTATATAATTCATTCATATACTTTTCCATATTTATTAAATTAAGATTCTCATAATTATTATATATAATGGAATCTCTCATGCTTGCATATATTTTCTTAATTTCAATAATAAAAATAATTTTTGTATAAATAAATATTGGGATAACATTGAATTAAGTACTTGGACTTAATATACTTTAAATCAAGAGAATGGAGATATTTTTAGAAATTCGGAATTTAATTTAAAATCGAACGATCTCGATTATTTCTTGACTTGGCTATACGAATACGTCGTGGCGTTAACTTAATAAAAATGGGTGAAATAGTAGCGACACGATTTTCTATTAAAATAATTATTAATCGCGTAAAAATTCTTGGTCGCTACAAACTTACCCCCTTAAAATAATTTTGTCCTCGAAATTAAACTTACTTGATCTTATGATTTCTGAACACTTAATCAGAATCTCTTCTTCTTCTTCTTCTTATGTAGCATCATCGCTACCATATTTAACCCAACCATATTTAACCCACTGGACTTTGACTAAATGCATCAATTTGTTTTCTTAAGACATGAACTTTTCTATCAATAATAGACATATGTCTACTCATAAATTCTTCTGAATCAAAATGAAAATTCCCAATCGTATGTGATATTTCATCATATCTTGTAGTACTCATGTAACCTGTCACTTATCATCGTATCATGTAACCCCAAATATTCGTATTAATATCTCTAAAATTTCAATAAATCTTTACTAACATATCATACCATAATAATTTGTCATTTCTTCTTATCACCAAATATCCCAAAATAATTAAAACGATTACCTGAATATTCTCTATGTAATATACCCAAACATGTTATTCACATATCAACATAATCATCAGTTTATCTTTCCAATATTTGTAACCCAAAATTTCTGCAAAATTCAATAAACAAATATCTCCCAAATAATTAAAATTCTTAACTCAAATATCATAACATTTCCCGTAAGGTATTCCTTTCACTTGCACAAACTTATTAATCCTGATTCAATACAGTCCTTATTTCACTTTCACGTATCCCCGTATTATTTCTATACCTTGATTATTATATCAAAATATCAGTACCCAAAATCCAAGAAAATATTCCATATCTCAAATCCCGTCATCATCAAATCTTCCTTTTATCAAGAAAGTAAACGGCGCATAACTCTTGTTCCCTCTTTTCCATTATTCTATTCCGCGCTTTCTTGCTGGAATCAATATCACGCGGATTTCCTCCGATCCTTAATGCTTTTAAATAGTTCATGCTGGGAAGAGGTTAGATCCATCAAAACATGGATATCATTCTTACAAACATTCGCAAGTATTATTCCAGTCTTCCAATGAATGATCTGAGGAAAATTTATCGAATAAGACTCGAAAGATTGAGGTTGCTGATGGCTCATGGTGTTTCAGAAGATGTTCGCTGGTTGATCGAAGCAAAGGTTCGACTATCTGGTGAATTACCTATGACATTTCCAAAGCACATGCCTGGTTTAGGCAAAAGCACCTTCGCAAAGAAACGAAGAGCAAAAAGGCTGAATGGTTGCTACAAATGTGCTCGTTGGAACTGTGATACTCGTTGCAAAACAGTAGGATATTCTTCTACTAATCGGGATGATAAAATCAAATTCATAAAGGGTGGACTGAGTAAGGAGTCTTTGGATGATATTCGACTGACTCTTGAGACGCACCCAAGTGGTTATGTGCAACGTGAACTTTTCTCCTTATACGCTCAGTTTAACGGGGACAAAAATCGTTATAGTCTCCAAAATATAATAGCAAAAGATCCTGTTTGCCAGTCTGTTTTACAAAATGAGGCTTCTGGCAGTTCATCAATGATATAAGGTAAATCTCTTGATACACATTTAAAATATTTTGCTGTTTTCTTTCACGCGTTTTGGAAATAAAATATATTTTCCTTTCTCGAGTTTTGATAAAGCTGGAAATAAATATATTTTCCTTTCTCGAGGTTTGATAAAGCTGGAAATAAATCACCGAAAGGTGATATCTTTGGTAAAACAGTCAAAAGTTGGCCGATTTTGTCAAAAGTAAATCTTTACTTTTTCAGAATCAATGAAAAACAGTAAGTTTTTCCGGCTTTAAATAGCCAAACATATTTCATAGTTCAGGCATCCCAAAATCACATCTTCTTCGTAAGTTTTCTCTTCTATACTATCAAAGATGGAAGCACCAAAACTTCGACAGATCAAAACTATTTGTGTATTTTGTGGATCAAAAGTGGGGAAAGGCTTCAGTTATCTAGAAGCGGCCGTAGATCTTGGAAAGAAACTGGGGGAAAAAGGTATCACTCTTGTGTATGGGGGTGGTAGCAGTGGTCTAATGGGTTGTGTTTCCCAATCTGCTCTTGCAGAGAAATCAAAAGTAATCGGTGTCATACCTGTCCCTTTGGTAGATGTTGCAGGAAAAACACGAGGGCATGAAGTTCAAACCTTATCCATCCATGAACGCATAACTTGTATGCTATATGGTTCTGATGCCTTTATAGCCCTTCCCGGAGGTTTTGGTACCTTAGAAGAAATCTTTAACATTACCTCGTGGGCTCAACTAGATCTCCATACTAAGCCTATTGGGCTTCTGAATGTTAACAATTTCTTTGATGGCTTGTTAACCTTTCTTGATTATGCTGTGGAACAGGGATTCATCTCTCCATTTTCCAGAAGACTCCTTATTTCTGCTCCTACTATTGATGAACTACTGGATAAGCTGCAGTCATATATCTCAATACAAGATCCAGCAGGGGTTAAGATAGATTGGTCGCAAGGAAGGGGAATCAAGCGAAAATGGAGTCCGGTTAATGTAAACTTAACTTTATGAATCTTAGAATAGGTGGGGGTAGAGTACGGAGTATTCTTACTCTCGAGACACCCCTCTAATTTCCTAGGATTTTCCTTAATGTTTAAATCTTGTGTGTACCTCAAAGGTTCCAGGTGGTAGATTACGGAGTATTCTTACTCTCGAAACACACCTTTTTGAAGGTTTCTTTATTTCCTCAAAAGGTCAGAGGTGGTAGGATACGGCTACTCCGGAAACACATCTCTCAATTTGAGGAATTTCCCATGTTGCTTTCTTTTGCTTTTGCGTGTTTTCATGTATTTCCTTTCTAGGGTGACTCTTGTGTGTTCTCCTTATGAGAAAATAATAATATCTCTGTTATCATCTACTAAATCTCGTTTGTGATGTAAATGAACTTGTATGTCTAACTTCAATTCTCTTAGTGATTGCATACCATACTATGCTCTTAACTCCAAACGATAAAATTCTAGGCAGAGTTTTCCTTTGAAATTTGGACTTATCCAAATCGTAAGCATACTTCATAACTCACAATAATAACTAATTGTACATTTGATCACAATTTCATCAAACTTCAATATCATCATAAATATTCCAGAAAATCAATTCATAATTCCTCAACATAGAAATTTCAAATCATAATTTCTAATATCACCATATCAAGTCCTTATTTCTCAATAATTAAGAGCCTAAACTTTAAATCTCCAACTTCATAATTCTTCTCATAAAAATCTCAATAAAATCATATCACTTATAATCTCAACATCTCATCATAACTTCATAAAACTGACTTTCTATTTCTCGTTTAATCTAAACGATGAATAATTCGAAAATATTATCTAGTCCTTTCTGTTGACTTCTCATACTTAGTGCCATGTCTAAAATCAATTATGCAAAGTCCATTTAGGGCTCATCATTTCTAAACTTGACGACAAAGATTATTTTGAAAATCATTCGTAAATCATATTTTTTTTTTTTTTTTTTTTTTTTTTCAAAATTGAAACTTGAAGAGTGGTACCAATAATCATCCACAGTTTTTCCTTGCTTTTAAGCAAAGGTAGTGATAAAGGGATAAATTATTGAACCGAAAATTGAAACTTGAAGAGTGGTACCAATAATCATCCACAGTTTTTCCTTGCTTTTAAGCAAAGGTAGTGATAAAGGGATAAATTATTGAACCGAAAATTGAAACTTGAAGAGGAAGTACTAATAACCATCCACAGTTTTTCCCTTGTTTTTACACAAAGGTAGTGATAAAGGGATAAATTATTGTACAATTCATTATCAATTTTGTTTGTTTAATATATTATTCCATATATTTTGGGCCAAAGTTACAACCCAACTTAATTTCTAATTGAGTCAATCTTACTAAGCTTAATATGAACCAAAATTCATATCAATATCCTCTATGTCTCATGATTCTACATTAAAATGAATAAATTAAAATTTAGGCTTCTATCAATTCATATCATACTCAACATGTATATTTCACTTAAAGATTCATAACATATGAATATTTCATACTTAACATGTCTTAATAAAATCGTAAATGACTTGCAAAGCATATAACATACCTGGTTCGAGGAGTCAATACGTGGAGAGTGACATAGTAGAGTAATGAGTTAAAATATTTTTAAAAAAAAATTATTATTAATCATTTCGCATCTTTACATAAGATTGGGCCTAATTAACCCAAATAAAATTTTATCGTCAAATCTTATTTTCCTTTAGTCCCCGAACTTCTAGAAATTTATCAAAGACATCAATATAAACATCATATCACTAACTAATTATATTCCATAAAATCTTCAGAACATTACAAACTCCCTTGCTTAAAATGAATTTTGTCCTTGAAATTCGCACATCAAATTTCATCATACTTTTCAAAATCATAACCATACTTGACATGTGAAAATTCAAATTTTTTTTTTTTTTTTTAAGAAATAAAATTTCAAAAATCTACAGAATCGTTTTTAAAACTCTTGGCTCTGATACCAACTGTGACGACCCGAATTCTCGACCATTCGAGTGCCACTAAAAGTGACTCATATCATATTATCGAGACTTAAATAGAAATGTAAAATTATTCAAAAGAATAATTAGAATCCCATAATTTTATTTGTGAATAAAAATAGAACATAATTTTCTTACATAAAGTTCAACATAATTATCTCATCAATCTTAACCACTTTTGCCACTTCCATGTTGACCGCCTCGAACCTTCAATTATCTGAAAATGGTAAATATCGTGGAGTGAGATTTATAAAATCCCAGTAAGTATACCAAGCATAAATTTTCTTTTGAAAGCATATGGATCATTTTCATCATAACATAGGATAGGATCGAAATACTCATAAACATAGGGAGACACAAGAATTTTACCGAACTTAAATGGCAAGAATTCTTATGTGTAGCGCTACTAAACTCCGGTCCCCTTAGCATAATCATAAACATATCATATGGAACCCATAACAATCTTGTGAGATTGATTTCATAGCAATGATCCAAACATTTTCATAAAAACATAAGATATACTTACTTTTCATAAAAACATAAGGTGTATTTACCTTTCATAAAAACATACTTACTTTTCATAAAAACATAAGATATACTTACTTGTCATAAAAACATACTTACTTTTCATAAAAACATAAGGTGTATTTACCTTTCATAAAAACATACTTACTTTTCATAAAAATATAAGATATACTTACTTGTCATAAAAACATACTTACTTTTCATAAAAACATAAGGTGTATTTACCTTTCATAAAAACATACTTACTTTTCATAAAAACATAAGATATACTTACTTGTCATAAAAACATACTTACTTTTCATAAAAACATAAGGTGTATTTACCTTTCATAAAAACATACTTACTTTTCATAAAAACATAAGATATACTTACTTGTCATAAAAACATACTTACTTTTCATAAAAACATAAGGTGTATTTACCTTTCATAAAAACATACTTACTTTTCATAAAAACATAAGATATACTTACTTGTCATAAAAACATACTTACTTTTCATAAAAACATAAGGTGTATTTACCTTTCATAAAAACATACTTACTTTTCATAAAAACATAAGATATACTTACTTGTCATAAAAACATACTTACTTTTCATAAAAACATAAGGTGTATTTACCTTTCATAAAAACATACTTACTTTTCATAAAAACATAAGATATACTTACCCTTTAAAAGATTAAAATGAAGTGTAGTAGTAAATGGACCAAAACTTTCTTGACCACCTTGAATTTCTCTTACTTGTGGATTTTGTCAAGAGATTGGAAATAAGTGTATATGTGTAGAGTTGTGTGTAAAAGAGATGGGTTTAAATAGATGTATAAAGTTGGCATATTGTAAACATAATCATTCAATTCTATTAATTTTAACACATCCTTTTCTTAAAGTAAAGCACCATTCATATACTTTTCCATATTTATACAAATATTATGCTCTTCATGATTACATATAATGGAGTCTTATCAACCATTCATATACTTTTCCATATTTATACAAATATTATGCTCTTCATGATTACATATAATGGAGTCTTATCAACCATTCATATACTTTTCCATATTTATACAAATATTATGCTCTTCATGATTACATATAATGGAGTCTTATCAACCATTCATATACTTTTCCATATTTATACAAATATTATGCTCTTCATGATTACATATAATGGAGTCTATAATTCATTCATATACTTTTCCATATTTATACAAATATTATGCTCTTCATGATTACATATAATGGAGTATATAATTCATTCATATACTTTTCCATATTTATACAAATATTATGCTCTTCATGATTACATATAATGGAGTATATAATTCATTCATATACTTTTCCATATTTATTAAATTAAGATTCTCATAATTATTATATATAATGGAACCTCTCATGCTTGCATATATTTTCTTAATTTCAATAATAAAAATAATTTTTGTATAAATAAATATTGGGATAACATTGAATTAAGTACTTGGACTTAATATACTTTAAATCAAGAGAATGGAGATATTTTTAGAAATTCGGAATTTAATTTAAAATCGAACGATCTCGATTATTTCTTGACTTGGCTATACGAATACGTCGTGGCGTTAACTTAATAAAAATGGGTGAAATAGTAGCGACACGATTTTCTATTAAAATAATTATTAATCGCGTAAAAATTCTTGGTCGCTACAAAATCATCCGAAGGTGCCTGTCCGAATCAGAATACCAATCAATCCTCACGTTTTGCCATTCATATGCATGTGGAGGCCATTTTGGACCAAGAAGGACCGCACAAAAGGTATTGGAGATAGAGGTGGCAATTTTCCCCGCGAGACCCGATCCCCATGGGGACCCGTCCCAAATGGGGCAAGGATGGTAGTGATTTTATCCATGTTACGGAGATGGGGACGGGATGGGATTGAGGTCCCCGACCATCCCCGCCCCGTTTATAATTTAAAAAATTAAAAACTAGTAAAAATTTAAAATTTCAATACATTTTGAAAAGTTATAAATTCTTTTAAACCAAGTTGGATGATTCCAACCTAGATTACTAACTTAAAGGCATGGGATAATAAATTTTAGTTTTTTTTTTTTTTTTTAAAAAGGTTGATCCAAAATAATAATAATAATAACGGGGATTTAAACGGGGAGTTTTTAATCCTCACCCCCACCTGCCCCCGCCCCGCATGTAACGGGTATGGAGATGGGGATGAGGTTCCCGACCCATACCCGTACCATTGCCATCACTAGTTGGAGAGTGGTTTCATTTGACCTACCATTTTCAAGGATGCCTATATATTCTGTAAGTCTTACGATAACTGCCAGAGAACAGGTAATATGTCCCAACGAGATCAAATGCCTCAAACCCCATCTTTTGGCTGCAATTACATTCTTCTAGCTGTTGATTATGTTTTGAAATGGGTGGAAGCGCAGGCCACCCATACTAATGATGCTAAGGTTGTTGCAGACTTTGTAAAAGCTAACATTTTCAGTAGGTTCGGGATACCCCGAGCAATGATCAGTGACCTGGGGACACATTTTTACAACCCCACTAATGAGGCATTACTGAAGAAATATGGAGTGTTGCATCGGGTGTCCACTGCATATCATCCTCAAACTAGTGGACAATCAGAAATTTCCAACAGGGAAGTAAAATCCATACTAGAAAAAACAGTCAGGCCTAACCGGAAAGATTGAAGTATTAGATTGGATGACGCTTTGTGGGCCTATAGAACCGCTTACAAGACACCTATTGGTGTTCTGAAAGCCGTGCCATCTACTTTTGGAACTCGAGCATAAATTCTACTGGGCAATAAAACAGTGCAATATGGATTGGGGGACAGTGGGTGATCATAGAAAACTTCAGCTACATGAATTGGAGGAGATTCGGAATGAAGCTTACGAAAATGCAATGATCTACAAAGATCGAACCAAAGCATTCCATGATCAATGCATTTCTCGAAAAAGTTTTTGTGAGGGCCAGAAAGTGCTATTGTTTAAATCTCGGCTCAAATTGCACCCAGGTAAGCTTCGTTCTTGTTGGGTTGGTCTTTTTGTTGTTATTAATTTCTCTCCGCATGGTACAGTTGAAATAAGAAGCTTGAAGACCAATAAATAGTTCAAGGTCAATGGGCACTGCCTCAAGCCATACTATGAATCCAGACCGAAATTTTGGAAGTTATCACATTGGAGAACAATAAGGGAGGGAAATGATAGTTCCAGGACTTGGTCGAGCTGACAACAGTAAACAGAGGCGCTGCTCGGGAGGCAACCCGAGAGGAAAATTTCTTTACTCTCTAAATTTTTATTTTATTTTATCTTTCTTAAAAAAATAAAAGAAAAAAAAATTATATATAATAATATTAATAATGGGAACAATGCTCAGATTATGGCCGTAACTACATAAGTCACGGCCGTAAATATATATGTTATGGCCGTAACTCCATTCTGATCCATTCTGGCCAGTAAATCAGTTACGATCATAATGATGAACTTCATGGCCGTAACTGTCGCGACTTTATATATACTGAATTCTCTCATTCCCTCACACTCACTCCCATCTTCTTTTCTCTTACAGACACCCCGAGTCCCTTCTCCCATCTATCATCCATTCTTCAAGTTTTTGGGCATCAATTAAGAATTCTAGAGTTGTACACCACATTCATCCACCATTTCACAAGATTCAAAGGTATGGAAATTTGCTCTTTTCTCATCTTTTTCTAATTCACATGGTGGATTGAAACTTATAATTCCCAATTTTTTTTCTCATACTTTGATGCCATGGATTGAAGTTTTTTTTTTTTTTTTTATGTTATTGGGTATATTTCATTTTTCAATTCACACATCCAAGGCACTACTACAAGCATGCACACCACATGCTCGATGGAATGTCTAAGTGAGGGTGTGATAAGTGCTTTACTAGCACTTTATTTCTTTACTTGTTGCCTCGAATTACTGTTAGTTTGATCCTAATTAAGTATTGCTTAATGCATTTTATGTTTTATATTGTGTAGGAGCGCAAATGACAAGAAAAGAAGGAAAAAGGACCAAAAAGTACGTAAAAAGGAAGTTCGAGGACCTGACATGTAAATAAGTTACGGCCGCAACATGAAAGTCACGGCCGTAAGCAGTTGATTGAACAAAAATCACGAAAATCTGCAGAAACCAAGTTACGGCCGTATTGGAAGTTTCTCACGGCCGTAACAAGTTGTTAGTCACGGCCGTATTGTGAAGAAGTCACGGTCGTGAGGAAATGTTGAAGGATGTTACGGCCGTATTGAATGCAAAGTCACGGCCGTAAGAAGTGAATCAATTGCGTAGAAAAGAAACAGAAAGTAATATACGGCCGTATGGAAATCTAAATCACGGCCGTAAAAGCAAAATTGTTGCGTTGTAAAATTAAACAGAAAGTGAGTTACGGCCGTAACTCCTTATATTACGGTCGTAACTTAAGCCCGAAAAAAAAGAAAAATTGTTTCCTAATTCAACTTAAACTCTATCTTTGGTATTTCTTTTTGGCTAAGCTAGGGCACGAATTTGGGCTCTATAAAAGGAGCAATTCAGTACCAAAGAGAGGGAGGAGAATTATTTTGAGAGCCACCAATATCAAGGTTTGAAGAGAAGAAATTCTGGGCAAAATCAAGGTGAATCAAGACAATATTTTTGGGGAATTCTTCATGGCAATGCGTGGCTAGTCTTCTCAACCTAGTTCAAGGGGGACGTTGTGTTCATATTATTTTATTATTCATTCCTCAAACTCGTAACGTAGTTCTTGTTTTTATGTTTTATTTATTGGATTTCTCATGAACATTAATTTCGTCAAGACAATGTATTAATTGATTAAGGCCTTGTCTTTTAATTATTGTGTTGATGTTTGTTAATTTGGGTAATTGGATTCGTATTTGTCTTGTTATCCAAATCATAGTAGCAATTGGTAATTTTATATTTCCATATGAAAATCCAATCTAGATTAATCAATTCGAGCATATGTAATTGATAATTTAGTTCACCTAATTCTTCTTGTTTTCACATAGTTAATGCATTAAATCTAGGGAGCTTATTCTAGGTTGTTCATTCACTCTAAATTGATTGGAGAACTAATTCTAATTGATTATTATTAAGGAAGAATTGGATTAATTAGAGCTTTTTGATTATTCCGGGTGATAAATAAAACAAAGGAAATAGTACATGCGTTGCTTGGGGAATGACAATATTATGATAGGGCACAACCGAACCTGAGAACTAGGATTCTTTATTATTTGATTTTTATTCCAGCTATTTTACATCTTTATTTGATTATTTAGATTAATTGCAATTTTCAACTCAAAACCCCCCTTATAATTCTAATTGACATGGCATTAAATTAGTTCCCGTTCCTTGTGGGATCGACCCTTGCTTCCACTATCACATTTAAATTTGAGTTTTGGCAAGTAAGAAAATTTAATTAATTCTTGGTGCATCGCGACGCGCACCAGGGTGAAGTGCTTCTTTACTTGAAAATCCACTTTGAGTCTCATTTCTATGCTATTGTGAGTGTATAGAAACTATGTTAGGGGTTCGATTGAGGAATGTCAGTATGTTTAGGAAATTTCATTTTTGCTTGCTAGGGATTGTTCAACGGTTGGGTTGTGCACCATTAATTTCACCAATAACCCTATTTGTTTTCTTCCAACTTGGATTTTTCCTGATCATGTGAGTGTGCGTGTTCAATGAGCTTCAATTGAATTTAGTTGTTGTGCACTATGTTTCCTTAGACACTTTACTTGGACTAACCTTGTTGATTCACTTTGGTTGCGCATCTCAACTATGGATTTAAGAACTCATTGTCGATTTTGCATGCACCGTGCTAAGCTAGGTGATTGCGTTTCCGGATTATATTGTAATTACATCTCCTTCCATTGATATCGAAAATTTCTTGTGTAGGATATTCTATGGCTCCACCACAGAAAAGGAAAGCAAGTAGCAGGGGAATCTTCATCCGAACCCCGCCAAGAGAAAAATCAATCCAAGCAATGCATTAAAGAACAACTATTTCTACCAGGGGACTTTCAGGAGATATGGAGCGCAAAAATAGTCATTTCACCTCGACCCTTCTGGGCCCGCTTTGTGGAATATGGCTAGGTGAAGTTTTCCAGCGATCTACCCTTCGCGAACCCCCGGCTTGTGTTCAAGTTCTACACACAATTCAACAAGGAAATTGGTGATGAGGGATCTCTAGACTATCACTGCACCAGGGTCGCGGGGAAGAGAATTAAATTCTCAAAAGGGGTGATTGAGAGCTACCTGGAAATCAATAGCACAAGAGCTGTGCCTCTGACCTTCATTGTTGGAGCTTTCTTCCCGATTCAAGAGCTACTCCAATGGGATCTGAAGCCCGAACTTCATGATACCATGCATATCATCCATCCCCAGTATAAGAACCGGGACTTACAGATGGACGCCGGTTCCTGCATCGATGGGGGTCAGGGAGTCTATTTCGTCCACCAGCCTTACCACTGTTTCTATTCAATATCTCCGAGCTTATTATGACATCACCAAGGGAATAAAATTTGACTTGGGGCAGGAAATATGACACAATTTGCACATATGCTAGCCTGATGCCTCAGAAGAAGGGTATGCCCTTCCCGTGCCTGATCACAGCATTATGTCGAGCTCAAGGAGTCCCTGCATCGGTGAGTGAGGACATATTGGGACACGAAAATCGCCTCACCAAAGCTAGTTTGGAAAATGCTCGCAAGCAGATAGTTGCAAACGAAAATCGAGAGGAGGAAGATTCAGGAGAGTCGGATGATGATCAGGGCGCTGAGGAACCCGCCGCTGGGGAGAGAGCACCACCGGTTACAACTTACAGCCCCTTTGAGAGGAAAATGCTAGAATGATGCCGGCATTTCAAGTCCAAATGAATGCTATCCAGGAGGACCAACAGTTGATGTTGGAGGAGCAGAGAGCCTTGCGCGCTGAAAATCAAGAAATTCGGGAGGAGATCCGCCAATTACGGAGGCACCAGGACGAGCCACCACAAATTTAACCCTCCAGGAGAGTTTTATGTTCCCCTCTGTTATTTTGATTTATTGTCTCCACAATGAGGACATTGTGTTGTTTAAGTGTGGGGGTGGGAATAGTCCGTTTTGTCTCTGGATGTATGTATTTTTATGTCATTCTCATTGTGTTGTTTAGTTTTGTTGCTATGGGACCCTCGTTATGTCACTTGCATTTTGGTTAAAAAGGAAGCAGCCTTACTTTTCAAATCTCTAAATGCATAATCGGATATGAACTCGAGCACGTAGAGATGAGTTCTCCAATAATTTCTGAACCAGTTTGAAAATGGGGACCAAAAAAAATATTTCCAAAATAATAGAGTTAACCCAAAGTGACACGATGTAACACCACCCCGAGTAGCCTAATTATATCCGCTTGAGCATCAACCCTTGGCCACTAAACCTTGAACCCGTATCCAAGACCAAGCAATGACCTATACTTCATAAATGGATGGGAGTAACACATATAAACCATAATTTGTAAGCTTTTGAGCCTACTTGCTTTTACTCTTTATATTAAACTCCTATTTTTTATGCATGTCCTGCATGGTTGGTTTATTCTTGGATATGCTTTCTTGTGCATACCGTTGTAGCTTCTTGACTCAAGTGTAAAATATAGTAAAGAAATTATGTTAAATCAAATTTGACTTGCTAAAAGGGCCGACCATGATACATGTACCAATAGAAGCCCCTTTGAGCCTTAGTCTTTCTTTGAAATTTTGATGCTACACTACAAGCCACGAATACCCTTTCTTTCATATTGTCTCTGTTTTGAACCCATAGAGAAGGGATTCGCAAGCTTTTGTTGATTGAGGATCGTGTTGTGGTCTAAGTCTAAGAAGTTGCAATGGTTATCTTGTGTTGGGTGACGGTTGTGTAATGGAGTGAATTCAAGGGAGTGTAATTCTATCTTATGCCAATTGGTGACCGCGTAATGATTTGAACAAAAGAGAAAAAGTTGCAGTCTGGTACTCGACTAAAAAAAATTGAAAGAGAAAAAGTAATGAAAATGAAGTTTAGTCAAGAAAATTAGTAGTTGAGGAAGTCAAACACTCAACTAGTGGGGGAAAAAAAAAGAAAAAAGAAAAAGATTCAAGTGTGAACAAAGTTGGGTAGCGGGAAACAATGAAGTTCATATTAAAGGGTGAAGGAAGTAATGTCATTTTGAATTAACTTAGCTTGCGAAATTCCTTCTCGACTCAGCCTATATGTCTTTTTATCCTACCCAACCTGAAGCCCCGTTACAACCAAATAAAGACCTTTGATTTGCACTTGTGTCATTGTTGGCTCCGGTTATGACATTTGAACAGTCTGTGGTGACAAACTCTCCATGCAGTGAGTTGAGTGAAAATTCTCACCCTTATACACTTTGTGCAAAGAGAGAAATACTTTGTGAGGGTGTTAACTCCCATATGATAATCTTTACCTGCATGTCCAGATATTTGACCTTTTGAGACCCTCGCTCTTTGCAGTCTCCAACATATGAATTGGAAGAGTAGCACCACAACACTCAATCTCTCTAATCACCCCCTCGTATTTTAGAATGGGTCCTAACTGCTTTTCCCCCTTATCATCATATCGACCTTCATTCACCATCAGAGAACTTCCCATTTCCACCAATCCCATCAACCAAATTCCCACCATAGCCATAAACCAAATATACCGAAGAACTAACCTTCTAGGTTTGGTATTGATTAGAGAAACTAAATATTCGAGAAATCAGAAATCACAATAACCACAAATGAAGTACTTCCACAAACCAAATATACAGAAGCCCTAACCTCCTAGATTTTGTTAACAAATCAAAGATAGAAAACGATGGAGAAAGAAATGTAATAAGAGGGTATGAATAGTGCAGAAACTAATATATGGGAAACCATAAACGAAGTACGTCTACAAACCAAATATACAGGAGGCAGAACCTCCCAGATTTTGGTAGCAAATTGAAGATAGAAAAAGAGCAAGAAATAGAAGTATGACGATGCTATGCATAGTGTATTGCGAAGTCATTTTAATAGGGGAACTAACTTAAACGATTTCATTTAAACCTTAATATTTTCTGAAATTGCGAAAAATGAAGCAGTCGGGGCTTGAAGTCCCAACCCTCAAGACACTGGACAACTTGAAATAAGAAGGCAGCCAATCCGGAAGGATTGAACGGGCTATGTATAGTGCTAAACCGATTGCCTCTTTTATATGTAGTTAGATTAGATTAGGTATAGTAAGTCAAACAAGTGTAAAATAAGAACTATACTATGGTGAACAAATTTAAACACAAGAAGGATGCTTGTTGAGTTTTCTATGTCCAACATATTATAATTATAATTTGAACTCACGATTGAAATACGGTTGTACTACCAAAACAAGTGACTATTCTAATGTCAAACATGGATATAATCTTCATAGGATATTTCAAAGTTGATCTATAGCTAACTAAACAAAAGATTTCTTATATAAATAAAGCTCATACAAGGACAGATACACACTATCTACTAAAAAGTCCAACTGAACTAACTTTATTTCATCTAAATTAATCAATCGAAAGAGCATCATCATAGAAAAATAAATATGAGATAAGCCTCAAGTTTGAAGTTCAACTTCACTTATTAGTTGTTTGGTTATATCTTATCTAGAAATGTATCTCATAATTCTTTACATCGTCTTTACAAGCTTCACCTTCCGTAGCCACAAAATATAACAGAACTGTAGAATTAGGGCCAATACGTTATATATATAAAAAAACTCTTTTTGACCCCAAGAGAGTTTACTTTAAAAGATGATAATTGTTGAAGCTGTTACATAATGTGGTGAAATGGACGTCTGCATAAAATTAGAAATGACCCATGTTATCTCACACTACGAAAAAGTATTGAATTATAAAAAGAATGAAACTAATCAACTAATTGTATGATTATACAAAGATTATTATGAGAATTTTTAATGATAAACAAGAAGAAAGGATAGGTGAATCCAAAATTTCAACTAATCAAACAGAGCAAGGAATCACATTTAGACCATTAACCAAGTAAATTTTTATATTTTAATTAATACACTAATCCTAAAGTTACCAAAGTAAATTACTTAAAAAAAAAAAAAACTATCAAGATTTTTAGTATTAGCTAACAGACAAATTAGTACAGAACACCAAAACAAATTCTACAGTAGTCAAAATTTAGAAGAGAGAGAGAGAGAGAGAGAGAGAGAGAGAGAGAGAGAGAGAGAGAGAGAGAGAGAGAATAAAATTTAAATAAGTATAAAAGGAAAAATCAATAATAACACCAGAATACCTATTGATGAGCACATCATATGCAATACTCCGTTTCTTGACCTAACCAAACATTTTTAAGCATATACCTAAATTTTTTTCACTTGAGAGACTGAGGAAAGATTTTTTTTTTTTTTTTTTTTTTTTAATATTTTTTGAGTAGTTTAAAAACAAATTTCACAAAATACTACAAATATGAATAGAACTAACATAATTTTAAATGACTGGAAAATTAAATAAATATTTAGAATGTATCTTGAAACATAAGATTGAACAATAGTTTCAAAGATTTAACGCTTTTGTATTAGATTAAGTTCATTATCAACTGAATAACATGCTAATAATTAGAAGAGAAGCAAATAAGGAAGCACCAAAGACAACTTTTGTTAAACCAGGTAGATCAATTAGATCTAATTTGATCATTGAAGATAAAAGTTCAAGGCATAAAGCATTAATTTTGGGAAGATGCAAGTGAAAGTTGGAAAACATTGGGATATTTTTAGAGAGCTTAGAGAAATTATAAAATAATAATAATGTACACTAGGGGAATAAATACTCAGGTGAATGAGAACATTAAAGATTTGCTTTGTTTTTTATCGGTTTCATCACTAATTTCCTTGTGAATGAAGGATTCATGAGAAAATGAAATCAGTGACACACATTGTAGCGCCCCTAGTTCTAAATATCTGGTTCATCACGTCATCGTCTGGTCTAATTTTTAAAATAATAATATTTTAGCAGAAGAAATAACTGAAATTCATTTTTGGCAACATTAAATACACTGTAATGGTCGATAAAACTTGAAAATATTTATGAAACAATTCAAAAATAATGAATCGAGCCATTAATAATACAAAACATTCGGCAATGCCATAATTTCTCAAATAATTGAAAAATCTCAAAATAATCAAAGTTTAGAAATATAGATAATCAAAATAAGATTCTCAATTATTTAACGACTATTACCACAATCATTCATCACTTGCCACCCTCTCCGAAATCTGCAAATATTGTTAAAATAGACATGAGTATTTATAGAAATACTCAGTAGACTTATCGCCAATTAATCAATCTACAATATAATTGAACACATAAATGCAGGCTCTTTAGAAATCATAGGGTGTGGGTAATCTCTTCTTGTGCATTAAAGCACGTGACTTCTCTTTGAAAAAGCATAGGCTCTTTAAAATCATCGGGTGTGGGTAGTCTCGTCTCGTGTACTTAAGGCACGTAAGTTATGGATAACATCATCATTTATCTTGCAAGATATTATCTTCTTTCTTTCTCATGCATAAAAACATATAAGTTATGACAAGCATAACAACAAAAATATTTCATAAGAAATATATTTTCGTCTAATTTAATGAAATAATTTTCACATAAATCACATAACATACACATTCACATGCAATCATAATTTAAATCAATTAATATGGCGCGAGTCTACCTTAAACTTAAGGAGTGTGGTTGAGCGGGAATGACTTCAATCTTTTAAATCTTCGTACGCCTCGTCTAGCCAATTAGAAAAATAAATTAAATTAGTCTTTCGAAATTTATGCTTTGAAAATGATAAATTAAAATTTAGGGACTGAAATTGATGATTTGAAAGTTGAGGGATTAAAATGAATATCTTTGAACTTTGGGGACTAAAATGGAACTTTTCGAAAATGTAAGGACTCATTTAAAATGCTATTAAAATTTTCAGGCTGAAATGACAGATTTTAAAATTAAGGGATAGAACTTTAAATAATTGAAATCATGGATCAAAATGAAACATTTGGAACATTGGGGACAAAAATGTAAATTTTTGAAACTTGAGTTGAAGCTCAAAACGGATATTAAATTGTAGGGATTGAAATAATTGATTTTCAAAATGAAGGGACTGATTAAAATCATTTAAAACTTAAGGGGCTGAAATGATTAGTTTTAAAACTGTAGGGACTGATTTAAATCATTTTGCAAACTTGGGGACCAAAGTGCGATTTTCGAAAATCAAAAAGTATTAAAACAAATCTCTATTCTCTCTCCTTCCCATTTTCAGTCAGAGAAGAGAGAGCGGAGGGGAGGACGCGACTGGACGTCGCGCCTCGCGCAAGCCAGCCTCCAGCCGGCGGTTTCGCCGATGAAACGTTGCGCGGTGCGGCAGCGAGCGGTGTGCAGGAAAAAGGGGGTCAAATTTTTGGGGTTCTTGGAGCGAGATTGGGTGTGAAAAACTAAGGTAAAACGAGGCATGGAGGTCGCGATTCCCGGTGATAATCCGGCGGAAATGGGCTCTGCGGTTGAGGTAAGTAACTGGGTTAGTCTATTCTTGGTTTGGAGTTGGATTTTTTTTTTTTTTTTGACTCATTGATGGGGATTGGAGAGGGCATAGGAGGTGTGTGGTTGGTGGTTAAATGGAGCTTGGGTGGTTGTTGAGTATTGTGTTTGTGTAGTGGTGGCGCACGATGGGGTTGATGATGGTTGTGGATTCAAATGGTGAGGTGGTGGTGGCTGCGGTGGTGGTTTGGCCGTGATGTGTTGGCGGAAGTTGGTGGTCCAGGCGGCAGCGAATGGAGATGCTGAGCTGCTAGAGTTTTGAGGTTGAGTATTGTGACGGTGGTTGTTGGTTTGGGGTAGTGGCAATGATGGTGGTTGGGGTCTATTGTGGTGGTTGTTCAGCGGTGGAGGTAAAACTGCAGTGGTATTGGTGTGTGGATTTGGAGTTGGTTTGCAGTGGATGATTCATGGTGATTCGGTTGTGGATGGTTGGCGGCGGATGTGGTGGTTTTGGCGAGACTGAAACAGTAAATTGTTGGAAATCTAAGCCTCCGTTTGGCAAAACATGTTTTTAAACATGTTTTTTTCTATACAATTCCCCAAATCACTTTTTAACCACATACATTTTCTCTCACCATTTTTCAACCACACATTTTACCTAGAAAATATAAAAAAACATGTTTTATACCAAAAACTTTTAACAAACAGAGGGTAAATTGTGGTTGTGTTGAGAGAGAAGGTTGGTGATGTATAAGGATAGGGTTGGGGTGAAGTGAGAGCTAGGGTATGGAATTAGATGTGGTTGGTGGAATTTGGTGGAGGTATGGGTTGATGGGATGTTATGGAAATTTTGACAAGTAATACACGAAATTCGAGAAAAATAATACACGTAAAATCAACTGGGTCGGAAAAATTAACAAAATTTGGAATTAATTAAAAAGATGATTTTGGAATTAAAGAAAATAAATAAATAAAATAATATAATTTTAGAAATTCGGAATTTATTTAAAATCGAAATGACTTGATATTTCTCGACTTGGCTAGACGAATACGTTATGACTTCAAATTAAAAACGGGTGAGATCGCAGCGGCACGGTTTTCATAATTTAAAATGATTATTTAATGCGTGAAAATTCTTGGTCGTTACACACAATTCCTTCATCCAATTCAATAGTTGAACAGATTTTAGAGTATCCAACAATGTATGCATCTTAATTAAATAGGAAAATGAGCTAGGGAGAGGTAAAGATGCTTAATCTTTAAGCTAATCAAAGAATGTAGGAAAAAGTATTGAGTAGATCACGTTTTCACTCTCTGAGATCATTGTTAACATACCAAAATCAGTGAATCTTCTCCTCTGCATATGTCCCGTTACAACCAATGGAAAAAATAATATCCTTAATCTTCTCCTCTGCAATGGTGAAATAGAAGATTAATCGAGCAGGAAAACACCAATGGAAGGCGGTTGGCAAGAGTGAAGTAGCGAAGTAGGCCACGAAACAAATGGTGGCGGACGGTGACGAGACAATCTAAGGAGATGGCGAAGAGCATCTGATTTATGTGGTGAAGAAAATGAAGACCAATAATGCAAGACAAAAAGGAAGAAAAAAGCAATAAAGGAAGCAGACCCCAACACGATGTCATTTTTATCCATGAATGCTAAAACGGCGTCGTTTTAATCCCATTGATAGTAGGAATTAAAAAAAAAAAAAAAAAAACTCCAAAGAAGGATTTGAACCATTGACGTCCCTCACATGGAATGAACTAAGGGAGACCTTTCGACCGCTAGACCACTGTGAACAGATTATGAATAGTGAAACACAATCTGCACCTTTCTCACCAATCTATCACCTTCTTCTTTCATACTAGCATCCAGCAACTCCAATTCCAACCATTATCAGGATTAGTTTTCCAATAACAGCAAAGGGCTAGCTACATCAAACAACAAAAAATCACCACATATCCTAAAAGAATATGCAGGGGGTTTAAGCACAAGTAGTTAAAATGATTGGAAACACTTTGCATAGAAATTATTTCTTTTAGATAGGAGTCCTAGTGGAGTAAGAAGTCTTTCAATAAGCGCTAAAATTCTAGAGATTTCTTTTGTAACGGTAATAATATCTAGCTTCATCTAGTGTACAAAACATTACAATAGCTTTTATAGTTCAATTTTGCCTCTTGTTATGCCAATATAAGCATATACCATGGAAATACTTGATCCTATTATGCAATCCTACACGTCTCACAATTGAACGACTGGTGGAAAGAAGTAAACAGAGGAACTGGGTTTGATTCCAAGCAACATTCATCCACGTTTGAGATCAAATGGTTAAATAACTACAACCTAGTTCGATACTTCATAAATTTTACTATTCCGGTAAATTTATAATCATGATTGATCCCTAGGAACCATAAAACTCACTAATCGAGCTGAAATAAACTGTGTAAATAATACCAAAGTAGCAAGAAGTGTTGTGCCGTTGGATAAATCAAGGCAATGCTTCTCTTGCCACTGGGGGTTGGCGGACACCACAAAAGTAGTCTTTCGATTCGACTTTGCCATCTGCAAAAATATCATTGCCACTCATTACTTACCTCTTAGTTGTACTCAATGACTTCTCAACTGAACCTAGAGGAACCTCTCCCTTGAAAATGTTATTGTCCTTCAGCTTTGCAAATTTTGGTCGTGAATTTCCTTCAAAGTCTTGACTATGTGTTTGTCTCCAGATAAGTTATTACTTTGACCTCCAGCAGGCTATAAACCACAGATAATTTTGGTCAAGATATGAGAAGAGAGACAACAGATGAATAGGATAAGAGGCAATACATTCTATTGTACCACTTAACTCTTGTTGTTTTGATAGGACTTGAACTAGAGATGAAAATTTTCTCCGTGAGACCCGATCCTCGCGGGGACCCATTTCCGTCCCGTTTATAACTTAAAATTTTAAAAATAGTAAAAATTTAAAAAATTCAATACATTTTGATAAAAATAAATATTCTTTTAAACCAAGTTGGATGATTCCAACCTAAATTACTAACTTAAAGGCATTGGATAATAAGGTTTAGGTTTTTTTTTTTTTTTTTTTTTTTTAAGATTGATCCAATAATAATAATAATAATAATAATAATAACAGGTTTTTTTTTTTTTTTTAAAAGATTGATCCAATAATAATAATAATAATAATAATAATAATAATAATAATAATAATAATAACAGGGATTTAAACGGGAAATTTTTAACCTCCGCCCCGCATGTAACAGGGACGGTAATGAAAATGAGGTCCCCGACCCATATCCGTATCGTTGCCATCATTAACTTGAACTAACAATCATAAATTCACAATTAAGGCAAAACACAAAACACAAAATTGAAGCCATTAACAGTTTGAGTCTACACTCCTCAGTGATAGTTTGTAGAATCAAAATCAGAGAATGAAAAACTATAGTAGTCGTACTACTAAAAAATATCCATTTCCAACGCTTCATCGAATTTCAAGCCATAAGATTTCACAAATATTAGTGAAAATAGAGATATCAAAAAGATTATCCAAAATAGAGATTTCACAAAGATTAGCCAAAATCCCTCATGGCTCGTTGTAGGCCATAGAGGCAGGTGGCGCAGGGACACATAGAATTCAGAGAAGAAGGCGACGAGCCTGTGGTGTCGTGCGGTAGAATGATGATGACTACGTTCTGTGAAAGAAAAGGTAATATATTGGTTAAAGAGTAAACTCCACTATTCATTTGGGTCAACAAATGCGATAATTTAAGTAAGCCAAAGTGATTAAAAAAGGCCCAAACATTTGTACCCAAAGTTCATCTTCCAATTTTTCCGACAGCAAGATAGCAGGTGACAAACAGTAAGATTTCTGAATTCTCCAGCTCCAGGCCCATCTCTGACTTCGCGACTCATCGACTCCGGTTAAGCTAGCTAGACCGGTTTCCATCCTCCAGTGACGGTAAAGATCTATGTCCCTAAGTTGGCTTTGATTTCTTCAACGTTAGACGGTGGCAGCATCTTGTATTCGAATAGCCTTCGACGAAGCCACGATGACATAGTCGATGGGGAACAATACATAGTGCCATCCCTTGCCGATAATCATCTCCACTGCTGACCTCACCCTCTCCAGATTCTCCATCATACTCAAATATTTGACACTTTAATCACGAATAATCAGATGAATGTTTTCTTTAATAACGTATATAGAGGAGAGAAATGGATGGAGGGAGGAGGATGTGAATAAAGGGTTTGAGGTTTTCGTTCAGCTTCTGGAGTGAATTGGATAGTCGGCGATAACTGATAAGTGACATTTTGTTTACGGGCACGCGAAAGGATAAATTTGGGTTAAAGGAAAATTTGTAAGGATAAATTTGTGAATCAAAAGTTTCTCCATATTTACACTTTTAAGGTAGATTAGATTTAGATTTAGATAACCTTTCATCTTCACATTACATCAATTTTTATCAAGATCTACTAAAATCTAATTATAATCCCTACCAAACGACACTTAATACCGTAAATAATTTCTCCTATTGAATGAACTTATATACTCCCTCCGTCCCACAAAGATAGTCCTGTATTCTTTTTTCGTCTGTCCCAAAAAGATAGTCCACTTTCTTTTTTGAGAGTGAAGTTAATATTTTATATCTCATTTTGCCCTTATTTAATGTGTGTTTTATTAGGGGTGGACAAAAAAATCGGAACCGAACCGAAAAAATCGAAATATTTCGGTTCTTGAAAAAAAATCGAAAATCGAAACCGATTTAAAAAAAAACCGAAACCGATCGATTCTCAAAATCAAAACCGATAAAAACATTTTTTTTTTAATTTTTCATTGAATTATACAGCAAAATATATTTATACCCAAACTTTAAAGTGTAGAAAGTGAGTCAAAGTATAAATTTACTCACAATTTTTCCATTTGAGAAATATTGTCCATATTGGTAAAGTATCTTAATTAGAAATCCATGAGTCTTAAACAATTTTTTTTTTTTCATTGAATGATACAGCAAAATATATTTATATTCACGTTTTATAATGTGTAGACAGTGGATCAAAGGAGTATAAATTTACTCACAATCTTTCCATTCGAGAAATATTGTTCAGATTAGTAAGGTATTTTAATTAGAAATCCACGACTCACAATCTTCTACAAGTAGAACCACACTTTAATGTATATAAACTTAGACAGTGTATGAAATGTTGTCTGTTTGATACACTATTAATATGGAATATAGTAATTACTTTTAAGTCATTTCATACACTATTATAGTATTATTATTTTGTGGAAATTACTTTTACTGAGATTCAAATGTTCTTGCTTTCACGACGTGATTTCTTTTCAAATAAGAATGATTTTAGAATAGAAAAAATGTTTTAACCATCAAGATACTAAAATTCACATTCTTGGTATATTTTATATGAATTTGGAGTTTAATTTTAATTGGAAGCTTATTTTGTTGTATTTATCTTTAATTTTTGCAAACAATTAGATTTTTTTTTTTTTTTGGGTATTTGCATCAAATTTAATTTTTTTAATTGAAACCGAACAAAAATCGAAAACCGAACCGAAACCGTTCGATTCTTGTCTTTGAAGGAACCGAACCGAAGGTTTCGGTTCCTTTAATAACCGAACCGATGAACGCCCAGGCCTAATTTTTATTAGTCTAAACAAATTTATGCTCTTTCAATTTTGTGAGAAATTACAAAATTTATTAGGGATATATTAGGAAAAAATGATTGTAAAATTTATTTTTCCACTAACATTAATTGATATTTCTTAATCTGTGTGAAAATGAGTTGAGGACTATATTTATGGGATGTTGGGAGTAATACTCAAGAAGTAATAGTTACATTCCATCATCCATACACTTGATACAAATTTCCTTAAGATAGTTTATCAAAATGTGTATCCCCATTTCTTTACATTTACATCACCCCTTTAAAAAAAAATAAAAATGGAGTGATCATCAAAGTGGGACATTTTACAAAAGATCTCCCACTTGAGCTATTTACAACAACTTACATGGGATACAAGGGAATTTACATAAACAAAACCAAACTTTGGCTACCTGCTCTTCTTGAAATGAAGAATAAGGTACCACCAAGGCTCATAAATAAATGCGTCATAAATGTGTATAGATTTACAAAATTTTTTTGTAAAATAGATCCCCGACCATGATGGGAAGTGAACCCAAATTTCTGTCTTGATAATGATATGATATTCTTGCCAATTCCATGACGTCCGCCCCCCAAGTCCTTGTAACCGCATACACCTCACGAACCATTTCCTACATTTAGTCATGAAATGACTATAAGCATTGGCTTTTAGACATACTTCATGGAGTCATTTAACTTTGCCTCTCAACTTTGACATTTCATTCCTCATATAAGTAATTAGTCTAACAATTACCTAATATACTTGTCTTGATAATCAATTCAAAGCATATACACAAAACACTTAATATCATACTCACTTTGTGAAATTAAAATAACAAAGAAGATGTCTTTATATAGGCTACAAGAATTAAATTATATTCTACTTAGGAAACTAGATAAGAATCTAATCTAACTAGGAAAAGAACTAAATAAATCCTAATCTAATTAGGAAATAAATAAAACCGGTCATTTTATAACCATAAGGATTGAACTAGAATTGTAAACCAAGAAAATAGAATTAAAATTAATTAAAAATAGAAATTAACTAAAAACACGCAAAACCCTAATCTCTATAACCAAGTGATCGCCTAATATAAGAAAATGTATTAATGAAACATTGGCTCGCGAACCAAGCCATCGCTTGGTTGATCGGCTTGTCCAAAATTATTTAATCAGCTGCTTGAATCAAGTAGTTCTAATTCGTTTCTTATTTTGAATTCAACACGAAATTTGCTCATTTGCTCCTCAAGATTTTTATTTCATCCATTATTTTTTGTGCAATCGATCCATAGCTTCTTAACACTTCATTTTAGATATTCAACTACAATTTCCTATTATCTTCCGGGAATAATTAGACATGCATCAAATAAGTTGATTATTGCGTGGAAATAATTTTTTATAGCTTACATATGAATTCAATTTCAAAAAGGAAAAGAAAAAGAAAGATACAATACAATATTTCAATGATGAAGGTCGGTGCGGTTTTATCCTTAACATCCACGCTTTTCACATTGAAAAACGTTGCTTCCTCACATTATTTTATTACATTACATGACAAAATGCTCAGGATATGTTTGAATATTTCTACATTTTATTTTACTCACAGGCTAAGCAAACTTTGAGCTTCTTTGAGAATCTCGAGCAACTATGGCATCTGGGCTATTGGGTAGGGGAAGAGATTTGGGCTCGAAATCTTTCGATTTCGGGTCGGACGATATTCTTTGTTCAAACGAAGAGTTCAACAATCAGGATGGAAATAACGGAAACCATTCCGATCCTTCTTTTTTAGCTAATTCGACTAAGGTCATTCTTTGAAGAATTTATGGTCTTTTTTCTTTCGATTTTTTCTAATTATTAGGTTTTGATTTTATGGGTAACTTTGGGATCGATTGTTGATATTTGGTCTTCAGTCTTTTTTTTTTTTTATTTCCCTATTCGTGCTATTGAATCGGGCATCCAATTTTTCATTTTTACATTAAAACTTAGGAAATCGTTATTTCTTTTTCTTGAGCTGAGTTCCAATAAGGTTGTTGAAGCTGATTTTGTATATTTATATGAGTTACGAAACCATGCTTCTGTGATTAAGATGAAACTGGGTTTGTAAAACAGAAGGAAAATGATCGTTAAACGAAAAGAATATAGTTTACATGTGACCTAGTTTTACAGGAAGGCGTCCTTTTATTTGTTTGTGCAATCATAACCGTGAAAAGTTTGTTAATTATTCATGATGAATAAAATGGGTTAAGTCTTAAGATCATCACTTTTACATTTATTGCTGAAAATTATCCGAAGAAAATTAAAACGTTCTCAAGGAAATGGGAAAAAGAAATGAGGGGAAATGGAAATATGCCTTTTAATAATGTTTTTCTTTGGATTCGTAGGAGAAGATGGAAGCTTTAGTAGGAAAGAACTTGATAATATAGTTCTTTGTTCCATATCTTTTCTTGCTTGAGGGATGCTTAAGTAGTCTCTGTCTATTGTTAGCGTCGGTTTTCCATTTTTTACTAGTTTTTGGTGTTGATCAAGTTTGTGTAACCCTCATAATAATGATTCTATGCTCTAAATTAAGCAGGAATTTCACAAAAACAGAGTGGTTAGGCCATCTGGTTTTTCTACCACTTACAGTGCACCAGAAGAATCTTCATATAATCAAGACGTTCTCGCTACTGTTGACAAGACCATGAAGAAGCATTCAGACAATATCATGCGTTTTCTTGAGGGAATTAGCTCGCGGCTGTCACAGTTGGAACTATATTGTTACAATCTTGACAAGTCTATTGGGGAAATGCATTCCGAGTTAGTTCGTGATCATGGAGAAGCAGAGACAAAGCTCAAATTTCTGGAGAAGCACGTCCAAGAGGTGAGTAAAATCTCTTGTAGCTTTCGTTTTCATACTTCTATGCTTCGTGAGGTCCTACACAACAAGAGTTGGGAATTTTTATAATGATCATTTTTGCTGAATACTTATAGCTCATATGTTGTTTAGGTATCTTTCAAGTTTCAGCATAGTTTTTTTCTTCCAAAAACCATAATTGTTGGTGTTATCATAGTTATCATTTTTCCTGTCATCAGCTATTATAGATTAGAAATTTTCTATGCATTGCATCAAATTCCAGTCATTGAACCTTTGCACAAAAGATGAGTTAATTATTATGCGGTTCTGACTCCATTCTCCCTCCTCTCTGACCTCTGCATGTCTGTATACGTATTTATGTACTTCATCATCAAACATGATCGACTGTGTATGCAAATGTGGCGGATCAAGTTCTCTGTTCATATCTGTCTTGTTATAGACAAAATCCAAAATTCTTAGGCACTGTGGATGATCTAGTTTTCTGATTTTTAATGTAGGTTCACAGGTCTGTGCAGATCATAAGAGATAAGCAAGAACTGGCTGAAACTCAGACTGAGCTGGCCAAGCTTCATCTTTTGCAAAAAGAATCCTCTTCAGCTAGTGGTTCACAACATGAGGATAGATCATCACAACCTGCAATCGATGCCAAAAAAAGTGATCACCCATCAGATGCACATTGTCAGCAATTGGCACTCGCTCTACCACATCAAGTAGCTCCTCAACCTCTCCCCCCTACACAACCTGTTGAGCATCAGCAGGCTCCTACTATGGCACCCCCACCATCCTTGGCTTCACATAGCGTGGCACAAGCACAGGCATACTACTTACCTCCATCTCAGGCTCAATATCTGCCCAGCCAAACTCAACTTCAAGATCTCTCTAGGATGGCACCTCAGCAGACACAATCAAACCAGAGCCCACAGGTACAGTCGTTACCCCAATATCAGCAGCAGTGGACACAGCAGCCACTTCAGCAGGTTCAACAACCCCAGATGCTCCGTATGCAACTGCAGATTAGATCGTCTTCTCCAGCACTTTATCCTTCCTATCCACCAAATCAGCCAAATCCTTCTCCTGCCGAAATGACTCCTAATAGCATGCCAATGCAAATGTCATATTCAGTATCATCCCAACTGGGAAGCACTGGAACTGGGGCAATGTCTTATGGTTATGGTGATGTTGGCAGGCCAAGTCAGCCTCAACCTCCCACGCAGCATCTGAAGACTGCCTACAATGCAGAATCAAGTGATGGGTATGTGCCTAGTGGACCTCGTTCATCACTTCCCTCAGGAAATGCTTATATGACATTTGATGGTGGCGGAAGGACCCACCACGCAACCCCACAACCTCACTTTCAACAAAATGCTTATCCTCCAACTAGTGTCCCTCTCCAAAACCCACATCCACAGCATATGGGTGGCTCTAATATGATGATTCGTCCACCTCAATTAATGCGCAGTCATCCCTACAATGAGTTGATCGAGAAGTTGGCAGGCATGGGTTACAGGGCTGATCATGTTGTTGGCGTAATTCAAAGGATGGAGGAAAGCGGGCAGCCTATTGATTTTAATGCTTTGCTTGACAGGCTGAATGGACATTCTTCTGGAGGTTCTCAGAGAGGATGGTCTGGGTAAGCATTCTGCAAACACTCACCTAATTGCTAGTACAATTTCCATGAATCCGGGTTTTTCATGCATTGAATAAAAGGATGGTAGGAGTGGCATGATTCAGTATATAAAGGGTTGAAGAGATCGTTTTTATATTTGTAATCTCTTTCCCTGTGTTGTTATATTGCTTGTTATAAATCTCGGTGTTCATTTTATTTGCAATGGATAAAGACTGACAGGCGATGTTCTATTTATGCTGTCTAATTTGATTCTTCTTAATTTTCCCGGTGGGGCTAGGAATGGATGATGTGCCTTTTTTATTGGCTAAAGTGAAACTTTTATACCTGCATGTAGGAAATCAATAGTATGAAATGTGTCTTTACATAGATTCAGTTAAAGTCGAACATGATTAATACTTATTTATCTTTACATAGATTCAGTTAAAGTCAAACATGATTAATACTTATTTATATTTAAAAATGTTGAAGTACAAATCTCCAATGGCTAAGTAGATGAGAAACATGTAACTCTAATTGTTTTGGCTTCGCCCATCTTGCTGCTGCATAATCTACACTACTATAAGAAAGAAACAAATGAAAATGTCAAGTTCATGTTATTGAGAACTGAGGTCTTCTATTTATATATAGGTCCAAAATGAGAGTTACAATTAAGGTGAAATGCATCATTCTATAATGGAGAAAAAATTTCTTTCTATTTTGATAGTACTAAATAATCATCAATATTTATCATGCATTTTATAACTCACCCTTTTGTTGATTATTTGCACAATATTTGTCTCATTAAAAACTGTTTGATAAAAATTCTGTGATAAAAATAAAACTAGAGAAAAAAGAAAAATGTTAATTAAGACTTTGGAGTATAAAGAAAATGTTGCCTAATTAAAACATTGCAAGGAAATCCAGTGAAGCAAAACTTAGATTAAGGAAAAAGAGTGCACCTACTCATCTTGATGTTGATCATTGTAAATCATTGAGTTGATGCATCCTAATTTTATAAATCAATTTCTGAAATGTAGATGACGTTAGTGTTTTTGTGAATAAATCAGTCACGTTGTCATTTGAGAGAATTTGTTGAACATCGATATCACTTGACTTCTAAAGCTCATACGTGTAGAAAAATTTTAGAGAAATACACTAGGTTTTGTTTACTTTGATGAAGCCTCATTTAGGTCGTAGGATGAGGTCAACAATTGGTTGCGAGGTGCAATGGATGGCCAAGCAAAAATATTTCTTCTTTTTAACTTTTAAACTAAAGACGACGGGTATACATATTCGACTAAAGTCATGATCTAATATCATGTTATAACGCCCCAATCCCTATAGACCAGAACGTCACTAGAAAGGTTATATTTTAGACTATAAACTTAGAAAACCTTTTCCTGGTGATGTAGCATGAACAGTAACATATAAATACGAATAACAAAAATAAAATAACGAAAAAAGCAGTTTTCTGTTTTTTGATTAAAAATGCAGTTTTCCTTTTTCCCATAAGTTTTTGGAGAAATTGTTTCGACTAGCAAGCATCTCAATTTTCAATGAAATTGAAACTATAAGTAGAAAACTTCTCAATGTACAACATATAAAAAAATTAGCGTCTGTTGACTCCATCCTAGTCACTGAAATATTTAGAGCTCATTTAGTAACGGAAAAAATTTCACTTTAACTTTTCAAACTCAATCTCAGCCTTTCATTTTTAATTAAGCCAATAATTTTTGACTTTTCAGACTTTTTAAAACAACACATCCATATATATGTATATATAAAAAAAAATACACATTACCAAATATGCTCTTAAATGCACCGGTTCAATTTTCGCGTAGAATCAACATTGTTTACTAAAAGTGTCAACTACTTCTAAATTCATCAGAGTTTCATGGTTTTCATGGATAGATAACTCGTAAAGTTATCTTGCCTAACTGGTTTTACCCAAAACGCCAAGTAGAATTAAAGTTATTAATTGTTAAATTTGATACGAAAACTGAAAACTAAGAAAAACAAATTCATCAAACTATTTCATAACTTTAATCATGGTAAATAAGAAACTTGCAAGCCTTAAAACTATTGGGAATGCAAACAATCCCACATCGGTTGTGAGTAAGAAGATAAATCACCATATAACTTAAGTGAGCTACTCCACCCATTACCAATTGATTTTGGATTGGAACCTCAATTGAGGGTTTGGGCTTGATTGCCCCTGCAGCGCCTTGCGTTGAGTAACGCCCAGTACCCAAATGCACTGCAACAACGCTGTCGTTACAGTGTAGGGTGCTGATGGACGCTACTGTGCAGCGCCTACGTGAGATGGGTGCTGTCGTCCAGTGCACTGCCCCGTCTTTATTTATTTTTTTCGTCCGGACCCAGTTTTTGCGTCCCAACCCATGTGTGATTTGGGTCAAATCCATTTGAACCATTTCGATGAAACATGGGGGCCTAATATCTGAATATTTGGGCCAAGCCTATGTGTTTATATAACCCAATATATTCCTGAAATCTGGTCTTTTTTTCATGGAAGAAAGGAAATTAAATTATTCGAGCTTGAACCCAAAGTTGTAATTTAATGAGTTAAGTACACAAATACAAAGTTTTAAGGACCTATTTTTTAAATATCAAGTTTTTTAAAAGATATTTTAAAATAACCAAACATATTCCTGAAATCAGGTCTTTTTTCATGAAAGAAAGTGGGATGCTGACCGAGTTCTCTTTCACACGAAGAAGACCCATTTCTTCCTCCAAACCCCCTAACCCAATACCCCTCGCTCGATTTGTCTCTCATAGCTAGACACATAAGAACACAGTTCATTGGCGCCAAAGTTAAAATAACCAAACATATTCTTGAAATCAGGTCTTTTTTCATGGAAGAAAGTGGGATAAGCTGATTAAGTTCTCTTTCACTGGAAGAAGACCCATTTCTTCCTCCAACCCCCCAACCCAATACCCCTTGCTCGATTTGTCTCTCATAGCTAGACACATAAGAACACAATTCATTGGCGCCAAAGTTAGGTCTCGACTGTCGTGTTTATATTTCTTTGCTTCAACTGGTCGTGAGACGAGGGAGGAGGATACAAATTCAGATATTAATTTGGAGTCGGGTCAGGGTGGCAAGGAATACAAGGATGAGAATCTGGGTTCTGAAAATGGGACTGATAATTCGCCAGCTCAGTGGATACAGATTTACATTATTAGTGTAATAAGTGCATGATGGTTTGAATTGTCAAATGAAAGGAACAATTTTTTTTTCGTTTAAAAAAAAAATGTAATCTGAGCTTGGGAATTATCTATTGAGCACGTAGTAATTGGTGCACTGCATCGAGTGAGAGATCTGAAGAGGTTACTAAAGTTGGTAATTTGGAACAATATTTTGGGTTTTTAGGGTATTTTTATCGTTGGCTTCTCTCTCGGGAAGTTACTGCTGGTATCATCCCATATAAATTGTTATGTTGAATTAAAGTCAATATCAAAGATGAGCCCAATTCCTTGAACATTCTGTAATAAATTACAGTTTGTAATTAATACAATTGTAACTTAATTTCAATTTTATAATCAATTACAAACGTAATTAATTAATTACTATTGTAACTTAATTGTATATACTACAATCACTCGAAATTTTATTTTTTATTTTAAAATTAATGAATTAGTTACAATTTGTAATGAATCACAGTTTGTAATTAATTACAATTGCAATTTAATTACATCATTTAATGAATTATAGTTTGTAATTAGTTACAATTTAACTATATTATTCAATTTTGCAATTGATTACAATTGAAATTAACGAATTTTTAAAACATGACAATATTTTTTTGGGCTAAAATCAACTAAATTAGTTACGGATATAACTTTATTTCAAGTTTTGCAATTAATTATAATTGTAACCTTATTTCAGGTTTTGCAATTAATTACAATTGTAATTTTATTTCAATTTTGTAATTAATTATAATTATAAATAATGAATTTGTAAAACATGACTTATTTTTTATTAAAAATTAATTGATCACTTAGTTACATTCACTTTAATTACAACTGTAATTACAACTTAACTAGTTTCACACCCGTGCGTTGCACGGACATATTTCATAGATAAAGATTATTAAATTACAAAAAGGTACAATTGAAAAAAAGCAGGAAAAACTGCAAAAATCCTGTGCCAATTTAAATGATAATAATAAGCATTATGTTATCTAGACTTCTGCCAAATTTTGGAAATAACTCTTCGATTTCAATTTCAAACTAAGCCCAAATGGTATAAAATAGTTGAAAACGTGACAAAAGTTCACTATTTTCAATAATCCAACAAATATATGTGCTTCTCACTAATATGCATCTAATTGAAAACTCTCAAATGAGATTTTAAAACATGATCTATTACTGGGGATTGGATGCATTTCCAACTGCCATTTCAAATTAATGATTGTTGTAGAATTTAAAATTGTCAGGACATATAGTTTCTTTAAGTTGTCAATGTCTTGAACCATTAGTTGTACACCTACATCCTTGCTGTCATATGTTAGCTTATATGTATGTAATTCTACTCACATTATTTAAATAGCATTACTAACTTGGTGGAATTCCATATACATTTACCTCTTGTTAGATAATTTATTTATTATTTTTCTACAATTTGAACGTGAACTTGAGACAAAGTTAAAAAAAAAAAAATTAACATAATTTCTTTAAGTGATAATCAAATAAATAAAAATAAAAAGAAGCAAAAATATTCGAATTATGTCATTAAAAAATAAAGTGTACAACCTCTTCTATTAATTAAAAAAAAAATCATAGTTTTTAACTGAATGGACAAAAAGCTTTTAATTTTGAGAAAGGACGCGCATAACTTTTTAATCAACCTATATTCTCCCCATTTAAGACATCTCTCCACATTTCTTGAGCTATGTTATTTCTCCATTCATTTGTATTCTCTCTTTGTTCCTCTTAAGTTTGAAAAACGTCTACATCATCTTCATCTTCAGCTGGTGGAGATAAATCTTCATCATCTGGTTCAATAGGAAATTCATTAGAACGACATTCTTTGCGAAGAAAATTATGCAATCATGTACAAGCCAACACTAACTCTGCTTGTGTTTTGAATGGGAATAGAGGTGTCGACTTAAAAATAGCAAATCGTGATTTGAACATGCCAAATATTCTCTCAATTATATTTCTCAATGAAGCATGACGTAAGTTGAATACTTCACGGGCATTTTCAGGAAGGCGACCTTCGCCACCAAAATCTTGGAGATGATATTGAACACCTCGAAATGGAGCCAAAAATTGACGACGATTTGAAAATCCACAATCCAGAAAAAATATTTTTCCTGAGTATAGAGTACATGCAAACACATCAAACTCATGTCAAGAAAAAGATAAATCATACCCAAAAAATATAATTATAATACAACTCACAAATCAAAAAAGAAAACATCATGTACCTCGCGGTACTTTAAGCCCATTTCTTCTTATTAATGCATCATTCAAAAGTTTTGAAACATGAGCTGAACCTTCCCATCCACTAAGCACATAAATGAATTCCAAATCAAAAGTACAAGCTGCAAATACATTCTCTGATATTGTTCCATGGGGGTTACGATAGCAACTCACATCTCGTCCACACACCATAGCTGGTATGTGTGTACCATCAATAGCCCCAATATAATCTTAAATGGCCAAAATATATTTTACACAATAAATTTATATTAATAAGTAATAGGTATGGAGATTATTGAATGATTACCTTAAAGTAAAGATAAAATCTTGTACTTTCTCTTATTTTGCTTGGTACAACGACTCCTGGTTTGATCATCATATCAAGTGAAATTGAGTTTAAAGCCTTCAATACTTTGTTAAAATTTTTGGTCGAAGCAATGAGGCACAACTGCCAATTTCAGGTAAAATTTAAACAGCAAAATGATTGAATGGACAAAAAGATTCATAGTTTTTTAAATGAATGGACAAAAAATTATTACATTTGATAAAGATTTTTTCCAAAAAAATTTCTTAATTCAAACAGAAAAATGATTGAATGGACACCCCCCCCCCCCATTAAGTTGTCATTTGTTCTAAATTTTGAAAAGGAATGCTAAGTTTTAAGTAGCGTCAATTTCCCAATACGTTGAAAAATTTCTCAACTCAAATTCTGTTTCAATAATTGATGATATGCAAAAGAATCCATCAAGAGCTCTCATCCCAAAATAATCGTTTAAGAAATTGCCACAAACAAGAACAAAGCCACGGGAATAGAATTTTGATATAAATTTCTCACCAAAAAATAAAAAATAAAAAAAAAATAGAAGGTTCGGAATCTGGTGACAAAGCTATCATCATAATTAACCCATTAATGTATAACAAATTCAATATCATGCTTAATTACCCAAATAATCTTATAACACATTCAATCAGAAGGTTTCAGAATCTAGTGGCAAAGCTATTATCATAATTAACCCATTAATGTATAAAAAAATCTATAAAAACATTCCTAGAAATGAACCCAAATAGCGTACCTGAAAGACAACTCAAGATTTTCTGTGATTGGGTGAAATTGCTACGGATTTGGGATCTTTTTCACGCCGAGGGCTAAATGAGGGTTTAAAGAGAAGAGGATTGAAGAACTGAGTATAATGGAGGAAGAGAGATGTTTGTTTTTTGTTTTTATATTATTATTTACTATTTTCTATTTGTTATTTTTTTAACCGATTTTCTATTTGTTATTGAAAAGGGGGTGGAATTAGAAATCTGATAGGTCCTGGTCGGAATTGATGAAGAATTTTCCTTTCATATTTTTGGTTTCAAATCCACCAAAATCCTTTCAATTTCATTAATAAAAGAAATCCACAGAATTCCATAAATTTTTTAGGACCCCGAAATCTTATGGAATTAATTGAATTACATATTGAGGACCTTGAATAATTGAGGATACGTAGAATATTATGGAATTCTAAAATCCACTAAATTCCATGTTGAGGACACCCTGTAAAAGTTGGATCATCACTTATTCCATCAATAGGTATAATAAATAAAAAACAAAATAGTAGATTGTATAAAGTTCTCATGTTATAAGAATGGTCGCACTGTTATTCCAAATACTTATTGCTTAATGTTAAACTTCAGATAAGCTTAAATAGTCAAACTAATAGAAAATGTTACAGTACAGTTACATACATTTTCTGAGACAGGGCCCCATAAAGATTGCATTTCCAAGTTTGAAGTTGAAGAAACTATTCCTTTTGGTAAAACCTTAGCACCAAAGGCCTGCACTTCACTAAGAGGAAAAAAAAGTTATGTAAGAAGCAAGTTAGAAACATGATTCGAGATAAGCACCACTATGACAAAAGATGGGACAAACTTCCCATTTGTTGATCTGTGTATTCTCTTCGGTAACATTGACTTTTATGTCCACATTTCATCCTACCTACAAAAAATATTTTTAAGAATCATGTATGCCAACTTAATACATACATTCAAATACTCCAAGTACTACAGGAAAATAGATGCATAGGAAGGATTCAAGGCCTTTCAAAAGTTAGAAAGCTTAAAGGGCCAGTTTACAATGTCAAACTAATTAGAAGAGATGATTAAATTAAAAAGAGCAAATTTTACTTCCCTGCTTTGTGAATTTTCTTTGAACTTCAATATACAAATTAATAGCTTCAAAAAAGAACCATATGATTAATAACTATAATGCCAAAGAGAAATTTTGTATTTATCTTCAAGATTAACACTCCTTGCCTTCTGGGAAGGTAATGGAGATGGATGGAAAGGAGTGCGGGACGGATGGTTTAACTCCTAAATGACAATATCGTATACCTATATCCATGTATAAAGACTTAATTAGCATTTACTGGATATGGATGCCACTAACAGTGTAAATTTTTACAAATGTACCTTGCAATCATCGTATTCTGTATTTTTATGTGTTCCATCCACTCCCAATCCATTTAATATCTGCACCAAATAATATAAAGCCATGACAAATGCAATTTCACCTTCATATGCTAAGGAGAAATAAGCGATTCCCAAGAAAAGAAAGGAAAATTAGGCAAGTAGATATGGTCTAAAACTAAATGGAAAACATGTTTAGTAAAACTTCATAGAACCCTGGATAATTACTATTTAGTACAAATCATCGAATACAATCGTTAATCATATTTCTCCAATAACTATCTTCTTGTAACTCAAATTCATAAATTGAGTACTTAATCATAAATAAGAATTGAACAGATAGGAAGATGACAAATTGCAATTACACGTCGAAGATTTTTTTTTTTTCCACCTCAAACCTCCACGGATGAAGTAAAGCATTAATACAACGCATGTTGAAATCACATTCCTGAAAATTCAAATTCATAGTAAATTGATCCAAATTTATAGAAATTATCCTTTAAATTGAACTTAAACCACACCCGTAGTAAATTGACCCGAATTTTCAAAAATTACCATTCAGATTGGACTTAAACCACACCGTCCACGTTAATTATTTCTTTTTCGTCGAGGCGGGCGGTGGCAGTTGAGACTATGACCTAAATAGTTTTTTATGGATTAATTTACTGTGGGAGTAAGGTGAATCATTTTCGATGGATTATGATCGTGATGAGAATTGGATAAAAAAATTAGAGTTTTTGGTACAAAGATTGAAGAATGTCTGTGATTTTTAGGGAAATTTTGATGAAGTAAATAGAAGATATAGGTAAGACAGCTGCAAATAACATATGTCATTTTGGAGAAATAGAGATTGGTCACCTATTTCTTGTTTCTTACAACATCAATGGCCAACAATTGAACACCGGTGGCAAATATTTGGAAGAGAGCAGTCACGATAGTGGTCTTCGGCTGTTTGGAGAAGAATCCACCGGTGTTAGTTTGGAGCTTCTAGGAAACCTTCGGGTTCCATAGACGGACGGTCTCGTCAAGAGATCAAGTCAGGAGAAGAGGCGATAAGTCCTCAGTGATCGGAACCCACGCCACCATCTACACCGTCACATCGAACGGAGAAGAAAACTCTCAAAGTGAGGGGGGAAGAATCACCTGCGCACCGAAGTCATCCAAGAATACTCTGAAATGGAGAAGAAACTTGAACGTGAGAAGAAGATTCGCCTACGTGAAGAGAGTTTTTCATTTTTGATTGATTTTTTTTCTCTAAAGATAGCAAATAGATTAAGCCTTTATTCGTTTGTGAAAATTGGATTATAAACCATTTTTTAACCCAAAAATCCATGCACTTCACATCTCACTTCTGATGGCATACTGACGTTATGTACTAACATCCGTCACTCATTGTCGGCACTGTACAGAGGTGTTGCACATTTTCATATGAGTTTGTTGATTATTCAACATTATGCAACATAAAAGAGTTTTTTGGGCCAAACACGTGTATTTTTTTTTTTTTACTGTAGAGAGGCTTCTTTTTGGGGTCAACAGTCCTAGTTATGGAGGGGAGACAGAAGGTGTGCCATCCATTGTTGGGGTGTTGCTGCATTGGGTTGGGTGAATAGAAAAAAAAATTTGGACCAAACACGTGTATTTTTATTTTTTTTTACTGTAGAGGCTTTTTCCTGGGGTCAACAGTCCTAGTTACGGAGGGGAGACAGAAGGTGGGCCATCCATTGTTGGGGTGTTGCTGCATTGGGTTGGGTGAATAGAAAAAATTTGAATTTATCGCAACAATGGATGGCCCACCTTCTGTCTCCCCTCTATAACTAGGACTGTTGACCACAAAAAGAAGCCTCTCTACAGTAAAAAAAAAATGCATGTGTTTGGCCCAAAAAAATCTTTTATGTTGCATAATGTTGAATAGTCAACAAACTCATATGAAAATGTGCAACACCTCTGTACAGTGCCGACAATGAGTGACGGATGTTAGTACATAATGTCAGTATGCCATCAGAAGTGAGATGTGAAGTGCATGGATTTTTGGGTTAAAAATGGTTTATAATCCAATTTTCACAACCGAACAAAGGCTTAATAACCGTGAAAAAAATGGAAAATAAAAAATAATAGGAAAAAACTGTTTTTGAAAAATTAAAATTCTGTTGAGATTCAGAATCTTTGACAATTGAGATTCTGGTCAAAACTGATTGGCCAAGATTTCAGTTGACATTATATAGATATAGATTACATTATGTAATGAATTACAATTACAACTAATTACAACTATAAATTAATTTTAATTTTGTACTCAATTACAAATATAACTAAACACCACCACCACCACAATTGTAAATCACAAGGCTTCATCAGGTAACAAATCCCATTTACTGGAGCACAAATCTTCTCCAGCTATCAAGTTCTTTACATCAAAGCCCAAGACATCCTTGGATACACAAACATACTTTCCAAAGCAAAAGGATTCACCAAATAATATAACCCATATGCGAAGGCATAAACATTCATCTTCCAAGAAAACACCTTTGCAATATCCCCCAAAAACTATCAATCCGGAAACTGTACTGCTATCTAAAAAAGTTGAAGTCCCATCAAAACACGATTCCTCCATTGATATTGAGGTTTCAGAGAGTGAGAAGAAGATAGAGAACGAGCCCAACAAGCACTCTGCGTGCTGTAACTGTGAGATGCCAATGAAAATCTGACTAGCTAGGCTTGACAGGGTTGGCTGGAGAAGAAGGTGTAGATGAATGGTCTCTGTAGAGGATTTCCAAAGAGAGAAAGTCATTTAATCTCAAATGCAAATAACCGATTTAATGAAATATATTCTAATTACCTGATTTTAAAAATTTAAAAAGTAAACATATTCATGGGATTCAGGACAGGCGGGCGTGCCTTGGTAGATTCAGGGGATTCTTAAATAGACCAGGGATATTCTTCTTCTGGACAGGGACACTATCTCTCACATTTATGGTGAGGGTAATTAAGTTGCTGACTCACTTGCTTCTGAGGGATGGGACTCGAGAGTTTACAGAGAGTACAGACCGCAGGATCTACCACGCAGCATCAGGGCACTTCTACAGCTTACCAGACATGGACTTCCCAACTTCAGAAGATTATAGTCTAGTTTTTATATTTTATTCTATGTACGGGGTATATTTTTCTCCTTTTATTTCTTCCACTTCGTCTTTTATCAGTTGCTATATTTCCTTTATCTTAGAGGTCAAGTCTATATCTCCCTCCTTCCATGTACAATTTGATTTTAATGTTAGCTCCTGGCCCGCACGAGGATAAACCGTGAATGTCTCAACCTATTAAAAAAACATATGATTGGACCTAATTAGCCCTAATTTAATTTCTTATCTTGGAGTCTGGCCACAAACAATTGATTGTATGCTTTAATTTAATTATTGCTTTATGGATGCTATATTTGAATGAATGTCATACATTATTCATATAGATTTGAGTTTTTAACATCGCCCTAGGATTCTATATGTTTCATGGATTCCCGAGTTACGCCATTTTATCAAAATAGTTTTGATTAAGAAAAGGGAAGCCTTAAATAATTAAATTCATTTTTAATATGTTTAAATAATGGTTTATAATTATTTTAAAAGACAAAACCCATTTTTCAAATAAAAATATTAAGTAGGAGCGGGTTTGTGACCCTCGGTGTCATCGTGTCAATACATCTAAAATAAAATACATTGCTTCAAGTCGACTTCATTGTTCGACATCCCTAAAGGAAGGTGTTGGTACTTTGATTTTAGGAATGTATCCCTAATTGGAGGATTTGCACAAATATTGATTAAAATGGTCGATCATCTTAAAGATGGAAATATTTTGGAATCAAGATATATTTGTGGATCTAGGCAGAGGTTATACACTTAAAATCACCTTACTAGTAAACATCCTAAAAAGGCTCTTCCTTTTAAGGTTGATGACCAAAAGAAATGTTGCGAATTTTTATTTTAAGGTACTTGGTACCCGGGTAGCAATAAAAATAAGTGGAATTAATTTTTAAGCTTAATTGAGAAATCATTGTGACCTTATTTAAAGCGAGGGCAATGGTTAATCAGAATGAAGTCATCATAGTATTTTTGTAGTCTAAATGGGTACTACTTATGCATTCATGCATCATACACTAAATCATAGTTATAATTTATATTTAATGATTACTTATTTATTTTTAGTTACAAAAATTTCTCTCAATCCTTTATCGACAATACTAAAATAAAACATGCTAAATGAAGATAACTATCATGATTGAAACGCAACTTAATGATCGTATTTAATGCTGATAACATTGAATTTGTGCTCGATGATGAATGTCCTGAACAATCTGCTACTAACGCCCCTAAATCCCAAAAGGATGGTTATGATAAGTGGGTAAAAGCTCATAAGAAAGAATGTTGCTACATTAAGGCATCTATGAATAATGTATTGCAGCAGAAACATGACCACTTTGGCTCTGCTTATGAGATAATGGAAAGCCTTCAAGAGATGTTTGGGAAGAGAGGGAAACGAGACTTGTTTTGAAGCAATCTGTGCCCTTCATAACATACGCATTGAAACTAAGGACTCCGATTAAGCAACACATGATGACCTTGATTGCAATATTTAACTAGGTAGAAGTCCTTGGGGCTAAAATTGAAAAGGAAACTCAACAAGATATGGTGCTTAATTCTGCAACTGATCTGTTCTCACAGTTCAAGATATATTATCATATACATGAACTTGACATGTCGTTGAGCAAGTTAATGAATCAGCTTCATCGCATGGAATTGGGTCTGAAAGATAAGGGTGGTCAAGCAATGATTGCTACAGGTGGTGTCTCTAAGCTTAAAGTGAAAGCTAATGGCAAGAAGGGAAAGCGCTCCACCAACGCAGGTACTAACACTGGAACAAATAAGCAGCCTAAGGGCAAGTGCTTTAACTTTGTGCACAAGGGACATTGGAAGAAAGATTGTAATATGCCCAAAAATTCGCATACAAGTGAGTCTTTTGTTGCTGAGTCATATTTAGTGGTTGATTCTACATTATCCTGGGTTGTAGATTCTGGAGCCATTGATCATATATGCATTGATGCACATGTTTTATAGGAAACTAGAAACCTCAGCAAAAGTGATTTTCAAATCACCATTGGTACATGAGATGTAGTTGCAACATTAGCAATAGGAACAATTTATTTTAATTTTGGTAGTGGTAGGACTTTGATTTTCCAAGACTGTTATTATATTCCCCAAATGAAGCTAAATTTGATTTCTGTTTCAAGACTTTATGAGAGTATGTATATTACATTGATTCTACATCTTCTGGAATTAATATTTGTCGTAATAATGCTCGTATTTATGCTGGATATTTATCTAATCGTCTTTACATACTCAAAGCTACTACATATGAAAATTATATAACTGTCAAACATCACTTCAAACTAATCAGACATATCTTTGGAATCTAAGACTTGGACGCATTCATCTAAATAGGATTAAAAGGTTAGTTAAGGATAGACCACTAACTGGCTTAGGGGTCAATTCCTTACCAACTTGTGAATCATGTTTGGAAGGTAAAATGACCAAGAGGTCATTTTCTTCAAAAGGACTTAGAGCTAAAGAAGTCTTGGAATTAGTTTATACCGACATATGTGGTCCATGAGTATGCCTACTAGAAATTGCCATGAGTATTTTGTGACTTTCACAAATGACTACTCAAGATATGGCTATATTTACCTAATATCTCAAAAGTCTAAAATGTTTGATAAGTTCAAAGAATATCGGTCTGAAGTCGAGAAACACTTAGGTAAATGTATTAAAAAACTTTGATCAGATCAAGGTGGTGAATACCTATCAGGTGAGTTCATTAAATACTTATAGGATAATGGAATTGTATCTTAACTGAGTGAGCAGGGGACTCCCCATGAGTGTGCTTACTAGAAACTGCCATGAGTATTTTGTGACTTTCACAAATGACTACTCAAGATATGGCTATATTTACCTAATGTCTCGAAAGTCTGAAACGTTTGATAAGTTCAAAGAATATCGGTCTGAGGTCGAGAAACACTTAGGTAAATGTATTAAAACACTTTGATTAGATTGAGGTGGTGAATAGCTATCAGGTGAGTTCATTAAATACTTATCGGATAATGGAATTGTATCTTAACTGAGCGACCAAGGGACGCCCCAGCAGAATGGCGTTTCAGAAAGGAGAAATAGGACTTTTTAAAATATTATACGATCAATGATGAGTTTCTCTACGTTACCTACTTCCTTCTGGGGATATGCACTTTAGACATCTGCGTATTTTTTGAACTTAGTTCCATCTAAGTCAGTTTCCAGAAACTCCCCTAGAGTTGTGGAATGGTCGTAAGCCCAACTTACACCACATCCGCATTTGGGGTTGTCCAACACACGTGCTAAATGGAAAGACTGAGAAATTGGAACCTAGAATAGAAAAATGACTATTCATAGATTATCTCAAGGGAATGGGAGGATATTACTTCTATAGTCCTCAGAGCTATTTCAACAAATGCAACTTTCTTGGTGGACAAATACATAGAATGATGTGATCCCGATCGGGAACGCTCACGAAATTGAATTAAAAAGCTGGAAAAGTTTCGAATTCAGGTTGAACGAACGATAACATGGAGACCCAAGTCTCACGACATAAGAACCCAAGGTATATTAAACATTGGACCCGTTATGATACGGAAACAAGAACCAACATGGGGGAACGCTACAAAGGTTGTCCACGCCTTTGATAAGTTCAACTGGTGAACACCACAAAGATATGATGATCTTTGATAAGTTCGAAAGTTCAATCAAGAACAATATTTGAGAGAAAACACTCAATCGGATTTTTTTATTAATCAAAGTCTGCGTTGTATTACAATGAAGACGCCTTTATATAGGCTACCAGAATAAAAATTGTAGTCTACTTAGGAAACTAAATAAAATCTAATCTAATTAGGGAATACCTAAAATCTCTCATAATAAAGTCCTAATTTAATTGGAAACAACAATAAGAAGAAAGTAAATATAATCTTGAAATTATGAAAATATTGTAAATTTTCGTCTGCACAATTGACTTGTCGATTTGAAGCCCCAAACGACCGAATTTGGCTATAAATTTAGTGAGTTCAAGGGATTTAGCCCATGAGTTTTGCTCAGTGACCCGTTTCTACTCAAAAAGCATATATTATGCATATAATTCTGGCATAATTGACTGGATTGCACTTTGTTTGGCTTGAATATTTAGTCTTTCTAACAAGCATGCTTTGATTCTCATAATTCCCTCCTTCAGGATGATTCATCCCGAATCATAACTTTGTTCATGATTTACAGTTGCCCCACCTGGATCAAATGGGAAATTATGGACTCCATGACATGAATTTGATAGGTGGCAATCCTCCAATTGGTGAACATGAATGTATTGAAACACGGGGTTAATTTACCAAGGTGGATTTGACTCAAGCTTCCATGTGTAATCAACCTGCAAAAAAAGAGTCAAATAAAATGGGGAGGAAAATATTAGTTTCATGAGGTACAAGGTATGGACCCTTGTACTCATGATGAATTATTTCCAATTCATTTTTTCCAACAACGAAATTCTGCTCTTCACCTCCTTCCTTCTTTGCAATTTCTTGCTCAACCTCTTCTATTTTTTCACTCAAGCTCAACCACTTCTTCTAACTCCACATTCTCACGCTCAACCACCTCTCCTAATTTTTCATGCCCAACCTCCTCTTCCACATTACCATTCTTTTGCTCATGCACCTCCTCATCAATAATTTTATCATCCTGTTGAGGCACATCCTCATCACTACTCAAATTTTTATTTTCTACCTCAAAATTCGAAGTTTGTTCAACTATTTCAATTTTCAACTCTCCCTCCTCCTTCTCAACATTCTCATTCGGAGGCTTTTCCTGCAATTTAACTTCCTTTTCACCCTTCCGTGTAATAATCTTTTGTTCTAGACATTTTAATTGCCTCTTCGAACATAACATTGGGTCACTCTAATTCGTCACCTTTTTTGTATCTTCAAGTGCTTGTTCTAATGTTAAACCACCTAGTACAACTGATCTCCCATCCTTAAAAAATCTGTATATGCATCCTTAAAAAATCTGTATATGTGCATACTCTTATAATAAACTGCCCTCCTCTCACGTCTCCATGATTTTCCCAACAATATATGACAAGACTCTAGAGGAACTACGTCACACCATACTTCATCAATATATTTCTCACGAGTGATAGTCACTAAAACTTGTTTAGTCACATTGAACTTCCCACACTCCTTTATCCACGTCATTCTATAAGGTCTAAAATGAGGTACTAGAGTTAATCTCAAATTCTCAACCAGTGTGATATTAACCAAATTAGACAAGTACTCCCCATCAATAGCTAAACTACACACCTTATCACCCACAAAACATCGAGTTTTGAAAATAGAACTTGAATCATAATCCATCTCTTACGTGGCTATTCAAAAAATTTTAAAAATCTCAAGAATAGACATCAAATGGAAGAAAAATTTGATATGAGTAATAAGATGTTTAAGGGAACTCAAGAAAGTGAATCTCAAATTTTCGATCTTTTTTTTTTTTTTTTTGATGAATTTTCAGAATAAAAAAAAATTAAAAAATAATTTTTCTTTATTTAAATCCAAAAATCCGACTACGAATACTGGAAAACAAACGAGACTTAATTTGGAAGAAAAATAGACGTAAAAACAATTTTGGAATTTTTCTGAATATTTTTCTAGATCAATTACTCAAAAAACTCAAGAAAAATAAAAGACTCAACTACAAGATATAGATAATTCTTATGATAGCCTCAATGATAAACATAAGAATTAAATTGGGATAGAATAATAAAAAAAAACCTAAATTCAGAGTCCAGCTCTAATACTAGATGATGCGATTCGTTGTGGGAATCACAAAGAACGCGCTGAATTGGAATTGAACGCCGGGAAAGTTCCGAATTCAGGTTGGAACGGATGGTAACATGGAGACCTGAACCTCACAATGCAAGAACCCAAAGTATATTAAACCTTGGACCCATTACGATGCGGAAACAAGAACCAACATGGGGGAACACCGCAAAGGTTGTTCACGCCTTTGATAAGTTCAATCGGTAAACGCCACAAAGATATAATAATCTTTGATAAGTTCAATCAAGAACAATATTTGAGAGAAAACACTCAATCGAATTTTTTTATTAATCAAACTCTGCGTTGTATTACAATGAAGACGCCTTATATAGGCTACCAGAATAAAAATCCTATTCTACTTAGGAAACTAAATAAAATCTAATCTAATTAGGGAATGCATAAAATCTCTCATAATAAAGTCCTAATTTAATTGGAAACAACAATAAAAAGAAAGTAAACATAATCTTGAAATTATGGAAATAATGTAAATTTTGGGTTAATTGCACAAAATACTTATTTTATAGTGTAAAACTGATTTTTACTACCCAAAACAAAAAAATTGAAAAATACTTCACCATGGCTCTCTTCTTCCCTCAGTCACCACCGAACCACCACCACCCACACAACCACTCTCTGTGGCTCTCTTCTTCCTTGAATCACCACCGAAACACCACCACCCGTAGGAAACGACGATAAAATCCACACGCCCTTTATTTTTCTCCCTCTAAAGTTTGCGAAAGCATAGAGATAGATATTAAGAAACAAAGTTAGAGTTATAGTTGAGAGTTTTCGTGTTTGAAGATGGGAAAAAAATAAGGGTTCTTTTTGTCTTTAAAGGAGGAGGTTGTACGAGGTTTATCTCCCGTTAAGTCATGCTCAAATAGTCTGGGTCTGCTTCGGAGGAAGAAGAATAGTTCTATTGATAAATCGGAGTCATCGTTTCTAAGATCTGGGAGTCTGAAACCGTTTGGTGAGACTCTGGCACTGTTGATTGAGGGTCCGGATCCGAACTGCGGGGGAATCGGAGATTTAAAACAGGTTAGTTCCGTTGGACAGTGGGTCATCGGACAACTAACCAGTAACCCATCAGTATCCACAGGGGCGTCCAATGGGAATTGGTACAGTAACAGGAAATCGGATCTAAGGTTATTGCTTGGGGTGATGGGTGCCCCCTTGCGCCGGTGCATGTAAGCACCGATTACCATTGGCCTCATCTCAGCATCAAAGACTCTCCTATTGTACGTTTCCCTGATTTTGTGCTTACATTTATTTATGTATCGACTAAATTTTATATTTCGTTGATGATTTCTGCTTAATATGCTTAATTGTAAAGTCATTCCAGAATTTTTGTAGGCAGAGTAAGATTTGTAATGTTAGAATTGATTAAAATTGTTTTGTACGTGCTTTATACTTTTCAGTTTCTTTAATAAAGAATGATGTAAAACCATTTACTTCTTTCAGTTTGTGAATAAAAAGTTCATTTTTTCGTGTGCTACTAATAAATGGTGGGAGGCAGAGGATTATAGGAAATTAGGAATGTTAAGCAATTAGTTCTAGTATAAGGTACAAGGTTTTTGTCACTTCCATCAACTTTCATCTAAATTCAAGCTAAATTTATAGACATGGCTACCGCCAGCTGACCTCACCACCGCTGCCACCGCCACCGACATCACCCTTCTCAGATTCCAAGCCCTGGACACCGACCTTTACCTCAGATTTCTAAGACCCATCCTTAGTTCAAAGACCTTGCTAGTAGTGGATCTTGCAACATCTATAAAAGGCAGGGCACCAAAGGAGATGAAGCAACCATGGGAGTTATTTCACTGAAAAATTATAGATTCGCAGCTTGGCTTATCTCTTGCGCGCACGGTGTTGCCCTCTCTCTATCTATTATTTTCTGAGAAAACTTTCAAATGAGAGAGAGCTCGTTTGGGTTTGTGAACTGGGTACCTGAAATGTAGCACAGAATAATATATGAAAATGGTGAAAATGGCAAATAGTGTAGGAAAAGTATTTAGTTTTGTAATTATGATAAAAAAAATGTAAATAGTATATGAAAAGTGTTTAATTTTGTAAAGTATCAAACTTTGATACTTAAAAAAAATGTATGAAAACTATTTGATTTTATGTTTGAGATAAAGTATCATAAAAAATTGTAAAGTATCAAGCTCTGATATTAGAAAAAATTGAAAAAGTATCATACTGTGATACTAAAAAAAATTGAAAAAGTATCATAAGTACCATATTGTGATACTAGAAAAAAATTGAAAAGTATCATAATGTGATACCAACATAATCATAAGTTTCATACTGTGATAATAACATATTTGAAAAGTATCAAAGTATTTCTCAGTTTTTATGATTTTATTATGAGTCATTTTAAAGTTTTATTAAATGTAAGTAAATTTCAGTTTGATCCCTAAAAGTAGGCCTTTTTGTGAAGAGCCCGTAAATTTTCATCTGCACAATTGACTTGTCGATTTGAAGCCCTAAACGACCGAATTTGGCCATAAATTCAATGGCCTCAAGTGCTTTAACCCATGAGTTTTGCTCAGTGGCTCGTTTCTACTCGAAAAACATATATTATGCATCTAATTCTGGCATAATTGACTGGATTGCACTTTGTTTGGATTGAATATTTATTATTTCTAACAAGCCCGCTATGATTCTCATCATAGAAGAAACGAAATCTCAATGTAAAATTATGTTGAAAGAGATAAAGAAGTCTGCTACTTGCTTATCTATCCCTGAGACGCTTTCTAAGGTTCCATATGAATATCTTAAAGCTAACAATCATAGGGTGCAACATTTGAGTGGGAGCAGTGGAGATCTACCTCTGCCATGAATACTACACAAGATATGAATGAAGAGAATAATGATACAATAAGTTATACTAGACTTAATCATCAAAATGCTCAAACCAATCAGGAAATCCAAGGATATCCATCAAAGTACATATGAGGGGGTAACCAAGATTTATTCCACATTTTTGTTTTTGGTTATTCCCTAATTAAATATTAGAGTGAGAATTTTATTCCACTTGGATAATATAGTATTCTTGTATTCTTGATCTTTTGGTGTCCACGCATCAACGCGATCTTGTTCTTGAAGGAATATTGGGGAAGATTCAAAGGTTGGAAGCTGGAACAATTATTTCAAAGATTAAAGTTCATATTAACTACTGAAAGGTAACTCCGATGCTCATCTCCAAGGTATTTTTGAAATAAATTAGCAATTAATTAAGTTCCAGAGCGTTCTTGTTTTTCAAAGAAACTAATTTTTATTTTTATTTTTAACACTTTCTTGGAATCGATTTCCAACGAAAACTTCAATTCATGCAAAGGTACTTTATTTAGTCCTAGAAAGATGATCTAAGATGTAATAAAAATCTTCTTGCTTTGTTGTTCATATTCAATCGTATCATTAGTCCTCTCGACTTCTCCATAGCACACTGCAACATCATCTACCGTCATCCATGCCTCAAACCAGTCTAAATCAATTTGTAAAAGGGGAGTTAACTCATGAGTCTAAACTCAATAGATATCATCAGTGCATTTCATTATCAAATTTGAAAATTCAAACAATACATTCATATCGTTTCATGTAGATAGATTTACAGCAAAATCCAAGATCTATAGATATATCACAATATGTAAAGTCGGAGAATGATCATTCCAAACTACTATCTGTATAGTAGTGCAAAAGCACCATACCGAAATGTAACAATTCTTTCGTAGTATTGAAAATCTCACAACTTGACAATAGAATAGTTACCTACCTTAGCTGGAAGCTTTTGAATTATCAAAGTAGGATAATAATTTCTTTTTCTTTTTCTTTTTTTTCCCTCGAAGTTAGCCACCACAAAAAAATTCTTCCATTTTTTCTCTCTTCCTCTTGTTCTAGAGTGTAATTTCTTGTGTATACTTTACATAAATATATATAGTATTGGAACATAAAAATGGAATATAAAAAGTTAATCATATGACTTTAGAGGAAGAAATCGTGGATGCAAATTGGAGATTTAAAAACCAAAAATTATTTCCAAGCTTGCAACTTGTGTGAAAGTTAATGCATAATATTATAATGTTTGACATTATAACTTTTTTTTTTTTACTTACGTGCAAGTTAATGCCTATAATTAAATGGGCCTTTGGCAAAATATATATTCGTATGTAGTGAAAATTACAGGGAGGCCTACATTTAAATATCACAATTCAAAAGTAAAGTTTATAGATTTTTTTATACAACAATTAGGTCTTAATTAAAATTTTTGAAATTATAATAATCCAACCCAAACCACCCACCCCACTGATTTCACATTTCACTCGATTATTGACCATTGCTTTCCAATTCAATTGCTTCTTCCTATCTGTAAATGAACGTCGATCGGAGATGCTGTAAAGAGACGGCTGTTTAAGAGAGAGAGAGAGAGAGAGAGAGAGAGAGAGAGAGAAGCGACTTCATCGTGGTTGTGTCATGAGGAGGAGGGTTGCTGGTGGTTTACGTTTCCAATTTTAGATCTTCCAACAATTCCTCATTCTGGTGAATCGAACCCGATGTCAGAATCACTCAATGGTTTCAGCGGTGGTTTCAGCTATGGTTTCAATTGGTGCTTTTAGCGGTGGTTTCAATCTGTGGTTTCAACGGTGGTTTCATTCGATGATTTCAACGAATCTGCAGTAGCGGCGTGGCTCATTGTGGTGGTTTCAGGGAATTTGTATTAGCATTGTGGCTCAGTAAGGTAGTCTCTTGCTTCCGACTTCTCATTGTGGTGGTGGTGGTTGGTCAGTAGATGTTCAAATTGGAGTTGCTGTAATTCTTGATGGTTGTGGTGAGGTGTTGGTCTTTGTCCTCCTTCGAGGATCTGAGGTGGTGTAGCCAAGATCTTTGGGTTTTTTTTTTTTTGGGTGGTGGTTGTGGTGGAGTATGGAGTTTTTGATTATTTGGATATTTTATGGTATTATTTGAGGTGGTTTTGTGGTGGTTTTTGAGGTGGTAGTAGTGCTGGCGATGGTGGTGGGTGATGCAATGATATGTGACCATTGCACAATGGATGGTGGTGGTGATGCAGTGATTTGTGACATGTGCACAATTGCCTGTAACATGTGAATTGATAACAGGGCACATATATAAGTCATGGTCACATGTTCAAGTCAGGTCAAAAGTCATAAAATTCCTTAGTCACATGTCGGTCACACTTAATAGGTCACAAGTAATAAAACAGCTTGGTCACATATCAATTTTAACATGACACAAATGGATTCAAGAAAACTGGTCACATTCAATAGTTCATGTCACAGTTCCTTTTAACTCATAGGTCACAAGTCTTTATTTGTTTAGGTCATGGGTCACATTTCAATTGTTCAGGTCACATGTCACAATTAAAAAATGTCCAGGTCACAAATTGTTGATGCACTGTCACAACTCACGGTTCAAATGTTTCGGTCACAACTTGTTTGATACATTATGTCACACTTCAAATGCTTAGGCCACATGTCACATTTCATGCATTAAGTCACAGGTCACAATTCAAATGTTTAGTTTGATGCATTATGTCACATGTCACACTTCAAATGTTAAGGTCACTAGTCACATTTGATGAATTAAGTTAGAGGTCACACTTCACAATCTTCAGGTCACAACATGTTTGATGCATTATGTCACATGTCACCCTTCAAATCTTCAGGTCACACTTCAAATGTTCAGGTCACGTGTCACATGTAAATGCATTATGTATCACGTCACACTTCAAAAATGTTTCAGAGCTAGTTCTTCTTCTTCTAGATTCTCAATTCTGGAAATAGACAACAATTTTTTCATGGTTTAATTGGTGAAGTAACGATTATTATTATGCTAATGGTTGTAGTGCTTTGAAAATGGTTGTGGTGGTGCATCGAAAATCTGGTGGTTGTGGTTGTGGTTGTGTTGGCGGTAGTTGTGGTGGTGATGGTGGTGATGGTGATTGTACATTGGAGATATTGGTGCTCTGGTGGTGGTGGAGCTAGTGACGACGATGATAAGGAGCAAACTTGACGTTTAATTTTATTTGAATTGCATTAACTGGGGTGGGGTGGGGTGGATAATTTTTTATAATATATTAATTAATTATTTAGCACCTGATGTTTGAAGTTTTAAACTAGTTTCTTTAATTTTGAAATATGTTATTGTAACCAAATGATTTGTGTATTTTTCCCTTCGTATGTATGTACGTGTGAATTTGAAATTGAATGGAATGTTTTAAATCTTGCCCACTTAATTTTTTTATTTTATTTTTTTATAATATATAAAATATAAATCCTTAAATGGAATAAACATATCATTTGGTCCATTTGAATTTTTTTTATTTATGTAATATAAAACATAAATCCTTATAAACATATCATTTGGTCCATTTGAAAATAATATGTATGTAAAACTAGGCTTTGGAATTATTTACTTATATAAAATACTTCTTTTTTTATCGAACCAAATCTTCAAAGAAAAAAAATCATCTTTACTCCATTTGATTCCCACTACTACTACTACTACTACGACTACTACTACTACTACTACTACTACTACTACTACTACTACTACTACTACTACTACTACTACTACTACTACTACTACTACTATTATTTTATTTTTTTATTGAATTAAAAACATGCATGGTTGACCACAATAAGATTTCAATTTCAAACAATTGGACTAATATTGGACTTTATTTTCTTATATGGGTCGAGCACTACTACTATTATTATTATTTTATTTTTTTATTGAATTAAAAACATGCATGGTTGACCACAATAAGATTTCAATTTCAAACAATTGGACTAATATTGGACTTTATTTTCTTATATGGGTCGAGCATAAAGCTCGTATATGGGCCATGCTCATGGTGCTAAATTTCTCCTTTAAAGTATGAGCATGATAATGTGTAAAAGTTCTCGGGTTTCTACATTCCTTCCACTTTAAAAAATTTCGTCCTCGAAATTTACCTTATTATTGGGTAACGAGTGTTGGATATTTGTCTTTAGCTTCCTCTTCTCTCCCCTAAGTAGTTTTCTCTATCTCATGGTTACTCTATTGTACCTTGACCAGTTGGATCTCCTTGTTCTGTAACTTGTGTACCTTTCGATCCAATATTATGATCGGTACTTCCTCATAAGATAAATCTGTATGTACTTCAAGAGGTTGATAGTTGACTATAAAATGAGGATCATATACATAATTTTTTATCATGAATAGGTGAAATATATTATGAATTGTTGAAAGTTCAGGCGGTAAATCCAATTGGTAAGCCACATTTCCGACCTCATCAAGAATTTCAAAAGGTCCAATATATCTTGGTCTCAATTTTCCTTTCTTGTCAAACCTAAATACTCCTTGCATGGGTGCTACCTTAAGAAAAACTTTATCCCCAACTTGAAATTGTAAATCTTTCCTTCTAGCATCCGTATAGCTCTTTTGTCTATTTACGCTGCCTTTATTCTGTAACAACTCAAGTTTAAAATCCTAAACCTAGGGTTTAACTCCCCTTCACTTTAAATGCGAAAATAAATATTTTTTAGATATTAAAATTTTGATTTTCTACTGAAGAATTCTAAATATATTTCAACAGAATCTCCCCTATAAATTGGACTTAGCTAACCTGTAGAGGGACATCACAATACCATAAAGACACAACAAACAATCAACACTTAACCACGACGATTCAAAACATTAGCCACAACACAATTAAACCTCAAATCATCAACTACTCCAAAAAAAGTCACAACTCCCCAACATAAAAAATTTAAATCAATAAACTCCAACTAATCAATTATGAAATAAACTAATCACTAATGCGATAGTATAACTTATTTAAAACTACGTTTAATCAAGCAATTTAAGAAATAGAAAAATAAATGAATAACCAATGTAACTAAAGTAAATTCAAATTCATATTTATTTTAAAAAAATAATAATTGTGGGTATTGTTTGAGTCTGCCACCAAGCATTATTCTCAGATTAGCTAACTTTCATAGCCTGAAACATGGGGAGATTAAAGGTATGAGCTAAAGCTCAACAAGTAAACTCCATGCATGTGATGCATTCTCATGATATGAAATGCTTTAATACTTTCCAATATGCATGCCCATTTACTATAACTTAAAAAAAAAAAAAAAACACTTTCACTTTAACCTTTCAGAACTTTCACTTTAACCTTTCAAAACTTCATTTCATTACTTACTTGAGCTCACTTGGTGTATCTTCTAGACAATTAGAGAGCAATGGAAAATTCTTATTTGGAACCAGATTTACTCCACCGCAATGTGGTACATTCAATTCACCGCAAAGCGATTAAAATCATTTACATTCTCCCACAATGCGGTACATTCACTTTTACTTTCAGTTGGGTACACGGGTCCCCCACGCCCCACTTCCCACTAACTTGGTAAGACTATCTACATTTACCCAAATAGAATTATAACTTTTGTTCATCCTTGGTAAGTCAACCACAAAATTCATGCCAATTCGTTCCCACTTCTACTCTGGGATCATAAGAGGATGCAACAGGCCTTAACTTGTTGAAAACTAAGACAATGCTGAATGCAACCTACCAGATCCCGACTTATACGAACCCACCAAAAGTGTTTCCTCAAGTCACAAGCCATCTTAATACTTCATGAGTGAATTGAGTAAAGAGTGTTATAAGCTTTCTTCATAATTTAGGGACCATCAATCTACTACCTTTCCAAAGCACATCATTTATAGTGATAATAAAGTCACTGCGCTTTCCCTTAGTAACCTCAGTACAAGCTTTCAATATTCGGGGGTCCTCATACTCCAAGGCTTTGACCTCCTCAAGCCATGTCTGTTCCAAAGTAATATTTGCAAGATAACCTGACTTGCCTTTTGGAATGATTTTCGACTCAAACCTTTTGATATCAACAAGTAATTGTTTTTGAACAACTTGTAAGGAAACTATTGTGGTGTGATCTGAGCTAGGGGATCAGGAGAAATCAAGATACGGGAAATGCAACAATAATCTACATAGAAAAATGAATAAGTTTCATGTTGGAGTCGAGCCGAGAAAATGAATGGATCAAGCCAAGTCAAAGGGTCGAAGTTCGAGGAACAGAAATGCTATTACGACCGTAACTCTCTCTCGGGTCAGAATGAAGAATTCCAACAGAATAATACTTACGGTCGTAAGTTTAGTTGTCATGTCCGTAACTCTCGACAGAAAGTCATTTACGGCCGTAAGTGAAGTATTCACGGTCGTAACTAAGTATCATCCAAGAATTTAGCGGATTTTGTTTCCTTTTCATTTTTAGTTATTTTCGGTCAATTAAAACTCTGTTTTGAGCCCATTAGCGGCTACCCTAGTTATTAGATTGTTTTCATTATTTATATGATATTTCATTCATTGTAAAAGGGAGCCTTGATTTTTAATAAACAATTTTATTGATTGATTCAATAATTTATAAGTGAATTCCTATATTTTCCCCAAACTTATCAAAGATTAATTCTTTGTGGTGTTCAATCAAACTTATCAAGTATTCGCGAGAAAATTTGTGGCGTTCAAAAATCAGAAACTTATCAAGGAAATTGAACAAATCCTTGTGGCGTTTCGCAAGTCTTGGTTCTCTTTTCCGCAATCTCAATTCCACGTCGTGAAGTTTGGGTCAAGATTCCTCTGTGCACAAACAAACCTAGGTTCAGAACTTTCTGGCACCAACTCCGCGCTTCTTTTCGCATCATTTGGTATCAGAGCCAGACTGTGAATTCAGGTTTATTCTATCCCGGTTTAATTTCGCGTATTTATCATAGAGTGTGCATTAGAATTATCCATATCCAGTTGTTGAGTCTTGTTTTCAAGTTTTCCTATTCTTCGTCCCAGTAAAAGTTTCCAATTTTTGGTCCATATAAAATTCCAACAAAATTTTAAAAGTGTTTATTTTATTCAATTCTTATTCGAATTTAGTTCCGTTAGTTTCATCACACTAGTAGTCGAATTTCGGATTTATATATAAAAAATCGAAAATTCAAAAATAATCCTAAAATTCATTCTTTAGTTCTAGTGTCAAAATATTTCATTCTATTCCACTTTTCCTTCCATTTCACAATGTCCAAATTTCAAGAAAAATACTCATCTAGAAGGGTTAACGATATAGATTGTGTGTTGAGATTTTTGAATGATGTTAAGATGATGTTGGATAAACTAGATGAAAAAAGGGCTAAATTGAAGAAGGAGGGATCTCGAACAAGCCTTAATAATGAGAGGCAATATAGGCATGATCATAAACCTAGGGATGGAATCGGGGTTAAGAGGGGAGAAGATATTGATGAGAGGGAGATTTTGAGGATTCAAGCAAAAATTTATGTGGAAAGAATGATGTATGAACGGGAGGCAAAAAGAAAAAAATTGGCTAAGTTGCAAAAGAAAGAGGAGAAAAGAGAGGTTGTGGTTAAATGGCTAACGGAGAGTGAAAAACATATTATGGTAGAGTCTCAGGTTAAGAATATTGAGAAGGATGAGGGTAAGTTAGAATTGAAGTTAGAAGTAGTTGAAGAAACTCCGAATTTTGTGGTAGAAGATGAAAAATTGGGTAGTAAAAGAGTCGAGTGAATTAGAACATGAATTGAAAGTTGTATTGAAAGAAACAAAATTGAGTAATGAAGGGAGGTGCATGAATTGATAATTGAGGCGACTGAGAATGAGAATGTGCAAGAGTTGGTAGAATCCAAAAGTTTAGGAGAAGTTGTTGAACATGAAATTGTAGAATTAGAGGAGGTGGTTGACTGTGAGAAGAAAGAAAAGGAGATGATTGGACAAGAGGTCGCAAAGTAGGAAAGATGTGAAGAGAAGAGCTTCGTGATTCAAAAAGAGGAGTTGGTGATGATTCATCATAAATTAAAGGATCCATACCTTACACCTTATGAAACTAACATTTCCCACCCTATTTTATTTAAATCTTTCTTGCAAGTTAATTGCACTTGAGAATTCGGGCAAAACCACCTATGCCCAATGGAGTACATGATTCGATCTATTCATGTAACCCAATTTACGGGGTACTATTGGGTGATCCTATTGCAGAGATGCAAGAGTTTTTCATTTGATCCAGGTGGGGCAGTTTTACATCAACCCTCCAAAAGCAGGAAGTGTTTGAAAAGTAAGTCAGAAGTTGATTCAAGGTCGAATCCTTTTCAAGAGAGGAGGATGATGTGATCGAGGTAGGGGATAAGGAGAAATCAAGATACGGGCAATTCAACAACAATCTAAATAGAAAAATGAGTAAGTTTCATGTTGGAGTCGAGCCGAGAAGACGAACAGATCAAGCTGAGTCAAAGGGTCGAAGTTCGAGGATCGGAAGTGCTATTATGGCCGTAACTAGTGATGTTCACGGTCGTAACTTTCTCTCGGGTCAGAATGAAGAATTCCAACAGGATAATACTTATGATCGTAAGTTTAGTTGTCACGGTCGTAACTCTCGACAGAAAGTCATTCCGGCCGTAAGTGAAGTATTCACAGCCGTAACTAAGTATCGTCCAAGAATCTCGCGGACTTTGTTTCCTTTTCAGTTTTAGTTATTTTAGGTCATTTAGAACTCTATTTTTAACCCATTAGTAGCTATCCTAGTTGTTAGATTGTTTTTATTATTTATATGACATTTCATTCACTGTAAAAGGGAGCCTTGATTTTTAATAAACGGTTTTATTCATTGATTCTATAATTTATAGGTGGATTCCTATATTTTCCCCGAACTTATCAAAGATCGATTCTTTGTGGTGTTCAATCGAACTTATCAAGTATTCGTGAGAAGGTTCCTTCGAGTGGTAAATCTTAAAGGTCATCCAAAAACACATTCTTCTATTCTTGGACGATTGCAATGTATTCAAGAGAACGGTTGGTCTTAGAGACCTCAATTACTGTAGTAAAGTAGGCTTTGCACCTTATTCACCAACTGAAATTTGTTTGAAGAACTCCAACAAAGCAAAATGGCTTTCATTTTGAGGGTTTAAACACAACCTCCTTATAATGGAAATCGATTGAAGCATGATACTGTTATAACCCGTCTATTCCCAGTATGACATCAAAATCATGAATATCCAGTGTTATGAGATCTTCCAACCAGTCATGAGCATCCATTACTATTGGACAGTTTCTCAACATATAACTTGAATTTAACAATGCTCCGAATGGTGTTGACACAACAAACCAGGTATCCAGTTGCCGAAATGGATAGCTTCATTTTAAATGAGTAAATAAATCATTTTTAAATATTAAAATTTCGATTTTCTATTGAAGAATTCTAAACAAATTATGACAGAATCTCCCATACAAATTGGATTTAGCCAACCTGTAGAGGGACATTACAATGCCATAATGATACAACAAACAATAAACACTTAACCACAACGATTCAAAACATCAACCACAACTCAATCAAACCTCATCATCATCAACTACTCCAAAAACAATCTCAACTCCTCAACATAACAAATTTAAATCAATAAACTCCAACTAACAATTATGAAATAAACTAATCACTAATACGATAGCATAACTTATTTAAAACTAAGTTTAATCAAGCAATTTAAGAAATGGACAAATAAAGGAATAACCAACGAAACTAAAATAAATTCTAATCCATATTTATGTTTAGAAAAAATAACTGCGGGTACTATCTGGATTTGCCACCGAGCGCTTTCCTCAGATCAACTAACTTTCATAACCTGAAACATGTGGAGATTAAATGGGTGAGTTAAAGCTTAGGAAGTAAACTTTATGCACGTGATACATGCACATAAAATGAAATGCTTTAATACTGTGAAATATGCATCCCCATTTACTATAACTTAAAAAAAAAAAAAAAAAATCACATTTCAAAACTTTCACTTTAACCTTTCAAAACTTCATTTCATTACTTTTGTGAACTCATTTGGTGTATCTCTAGCCAATCAAAGTGTAGTGGACAATTCTTATTTGGAACCAGATTCACTCCACTGCAATGTAGTACATTCAATTCACCGCAAAGTGGTAAAAATCATTTACATTCCCCACAATGCAATACATTCACTTTTACTTTTAGTAGGGTACGTCGATCCTCCTCACCTCATTTCCCATTCACTTCTTTCATGACATATAAGTACAGCTATTTCTTTCTTAAAAACTTGGGATACATGTCATTTGTGAGAAACTTGCACTTTTCCACATTTTTCAATTGAAAACATTTGACTTTTCAAATTTGATGACAATGCATGCTTGTCGATGCAGTGACATGATATACATGGATACTTGAACATTTTCATATATAATACATACTTGTGTAGAGTAGCAAAAATTATTTAAAACCAGATAAACTGCAATACGATCACTTAAGTACATTAACTCCACATTAAACACTCCACTTTGATGAAAATATGGGAAGTTTACTTATTGACATGCTTAGTATTTACAATAATACCCCAAGCCATGAAAAGATTAAAAAGATTTGATAGGTACTACTTATACCAACAAGGTACACCTTATTTTTCGGAAGTTCATCTTTAGAAACTTCACAGTTAAGCAAGCTTAGTTTGGAGAAATTCTATGATGGGTGACCCCCTGAGAAATTTTCTCAAGGAGCGTACGAGTGAGGACAAAATATGTTGAAAAGACCCATGTTGGTACAATCGTCGATCCATAAGGCAACTTACAATTTTTCTTGAAATTATGTTACTGAATTGTCTGATTTTTGCATTTATTGCTTATAAAACTTTATTGACAATATCTATTACAATTGCATTTGCTAAAAAAAAAAAAAAAAAATCAAAATCGAAGCTATTGAAAAATCGAAGCTATTGAAATTTTACATACTATCTACCATGTCACAAGAAAGATTGAATGAACTAGCTTTAATATCCATTGAATATGATTTGCTAGAAAATATTGATTATAAAAAATTCATTAGTGAGCTTCAAAAAGTTCAAGAATAACTAATTTTAAATGATTTATTATATTTCAAAGCTTACATATGATATTGTTTGAGGTGTTTTCTATCTATCTTTTTCTTTTTTCTTTTTTCCTTTTTTTTTTAGGTTAGCTCATATGGTTTGTCATATATATTAGTGATTTGTATGATGTTTTTTTAAGAAAATATGAAATTTCAGATGTTTTGAAGCAGTGGCGGAGCCAGTTAAGGCCCAGCGCGGTCCATGGACCACGCTGGACCTTGGCTCTACATCGGGTAGTAAGGCCCCAAATAATAATAATAATAATAATAATAATAATAATAATAATAATATAACGCAGCTTACCTGAAACTCAATTGAACGCAGAAGCCCATAAGAGAAGTGAAGTCAAAACTGACTCTCGTCTCCGACCACCTGCCTGCTGCCGAGTCGCCGGGCGACCGATGGCCTTCTGCCGCTCCGCAACAACAAGCTTCTCTCACCTCCTGATTTGATTTCAATTTACTAGCTTTGTTTGATAGGTTCCATTTTGAATGTTGGATCTTCAAGAAGACTAAAGCACAGTCGTATAGAAGCAGACGCAGTGAAAGAAGCCTGGTACTTTGCCTTTTGAATTTTAATTTTTGACTTTTGAGCATGTGGTGAGAGAGTGGGTTGGTATTAAATATTAATGGACTGGAACGACTTTTTTCTGGTTGCCTTCACTTTTTTTTTATTTTTTATCAGAACACTTTTTTTAATAATGGTTGCACTTGCTTTAACCTTTATGGATTAAGAATCATGTTAATATTGTATTTGTCTTGTCTTCCACTACTACTTAGTTCATTTTATTTATAGTATATACTGATTTTTTTATTTGAAATTTGGAAGTAGTAATTTATTTCTCATGTTTTGTTGTCTACTTGATATTGATTTTGGAATTGGAGATATTTTTAATTGATGTAATTAATGATTAGCTTTGTTTGAAATTTTTGTAATTTGAGATTTGTGGTTTGTATTTTGTGAAGTTCATTTGTGAGTTTCTAATTATAATTTGTTTATTTTAGTAGGGAAAATTATGTCGACCTTAGATAGATTCTTTAAAAGAAAATTTATAGTTGAAGAAAATGTTGACGAGGGGGCTTCAAATAGTGTGGATGTTGATCCTACGCATCCTCCTACCGATCAAGGAAATTGAGTGGATGTTGATCTTACACAACTTCCTATCGATCCTGGTTTAAGAGTTCCAATTTCGAATTAAAATATTAATATTCGTGATCAAGTTCGAAGAGCATATTTGCAAATGGGTGCTTGTCAACCTTCAGATCATGTGTTCCCAAGACGAAGTACGGAGCATCCCAATATAGACGCTTCCAAGCTTCCTGGTTTAAGGAATTTGGTAGTTGGTTGGAGTATAGTATAGCAAAAGATGCCGATTATTGTTTGTATTGTTACCTTTTCAAATCAAGTCATGGTAATCAAGGAGGAGGTGGATCTTTTGTTAGCAAAGGGTTCACATACTGGAAAAATAAAGAAAGATTTCGACTTCACGTGGGAAAGCATGACAGCGAACATAACAAAGCTCAAATGAGTTGTGAAGTATTGATGAATCAAGATCAACACATTCATTCAGTTTTACAGAAGCGGTCAATTCAAGAATGTAATGAATATTGTATTCGTCTTGAGGCACCAATTGATTGTGTTAGAGTTCTATTACATCAGGGGTTATCATTTCGGGGCCATGATGAATCTGAAGGTTCTCTCAATCCAGGTAATTTCCTAGTTCAATTGCAATTTCTTGTTGATCATAATGATGATATTAAAGCTGTGGTGTTGGGAAATGCTCCTAAAAATTGTAAATTAACATCTCCTGATATTTAGAAGGATATAGTGAGAGCTTATGCCGCAGAAACGATCAATGTTATTATCAAAGATGTTGGTGATTCATTATTCTCTATTCTTGTTGATGAATCTCGTGATGTATCAGTAAAGGAGCAAATGTCAGTAGTCCTACGTTATGTGGATAGTAGTGGACAAGTGAATGAACGTTTGATAGGGGTTGAGCATGTTAGCAGTACCACAGCTCTATCACTTAAGGTTGCAATTGATATGCTATTTTCTAGATATAATTTGAGTATATCTAGGTTGAGATGACAAGGTTATGATGGGGCAAGTAATATGCAAGGTAAGTTCAATGGTCAGAAAGCACTCATTTTGAAGGAGAACTCATATACCTTTTACATACATTGTTATGCTCATCAATTTCAGCTAGCTCTTGTAGCTGTGGCAAAGAAGAATATTCCAATTTCTAATTTTTTTCGTGTGATTGGTGGATGTTGTAAATGTTATTAGAGCATCTTGCAAACGTTCTGATCTGCTTAGAGAGAAACATTCAGACTTTATCGTTGAGGCATTGGAGAGAGGTGATGTTTTAAGTGAACTGGGACTTAATCAAGAAACTACTCTTCAACGTTCTGGTGATACACGCTGGGCTCACATTATAATTCTTTGATCAGTTTGCTTTCAATGTTCTTTGCTGTTGGTGATGTACTTGAATTTATTTCAGAAGATGAATCTAGTTCTGGTGATCAGAAAAGTGAGGCATTCAATTTATTGGAGTCAATATATTTGTTTGATTTTGCATTTAATCTACACTTGATGAAAAAATTCTTAGGAGTTTCGAATGAGTTGTCAAAGACATTACAATTGAAAGATCAAGATATTATGAATGCAATGGGATTTGTGAAAATATGCAAACAACGACTCCAAATGATGAGAGACAACGGGTGGGATTTGTTTTTGAAAGAAGTTCATTCTTTTTGTCAGCGACATCACATTGATGTTCCCAATATGGATGGTGTGTTTATACGCAGTGCACCTTGTGGTCATCCTCAGCGTAATCCACCACCAGAAGTGACAAATTTACATCATTACTGTGTAGATTTATTCTACGCTATCATTAATTTGCAACTTCAAGAGTTGAATGATCGTTTCTCAGAGGTAAATATAGAGTTACTCCTTTGTGTAGCTTGTTTATGTCCACAAAATTCATTCTATGATTTCGATATGAAAAGATTGATTCAACTTGCGGAGTTTTATGTAGAAGATTTTTCAAGATTTGATCTTCTCACACTTGATGATCAACTTGAAACTTATATTTTTGATATGCGCTCTAACAACGCATTTCAAGAATTGAAAGGCTTTGGCGATCTTGCAGAGATGTTAGTAATGACAAAGAAAAATAAGGTATATCCATTGGTTTATAAGCTTCTGACTTTGGCGCTAATTCTACCGGTTGCTACCGCTACAGTTGAGAGAGTATTTTCTGCAATAAGAATTGTGAAGGGTAGATTGCGCAATCGAATGGGTGATGAGTGGATGAATGATAGTCTTGTTGTTTATGCAGAAAAAGATATATCTTTGAAGGTTTATAATAAAGCAATTGTACAACGATTTCAAAGTATGAAAACTCGCAAGGAACGATTATAAAGTATTTCATTTGAGTTGGAATTTGTTTACTTCTCATTTTTGAAACTAAGTTTTCTCTATTTAGTTTAATTTTTCTCAAAAAAAAAAAAATCCCCCCCCCCCCAAACTCATTTATTTTCCGACCCCGCTCACTGAAAATCCTGGCTCCGCCACTATTTTGGAGGTGCTACCAAGTATAAATTTTAGTTTTTTATACCTGTTCTTTATGAGAAAAAGATATTAGAAAAATATTGGAAATATTATTTTTTGTATGTGGTAGTTTTATATATAATAAATTTATATAAATTGCTTATTTTTTTTAGATGCATGTTTTATAATTAAAGAACAGAGGTCACTCTTTTAATATTCGTACAGGACATCTAAAAATACAAAACCGACCCTATATTGAAGTAACGGTTACTCGATCTTGTAGTCAAATTACTCAACGTTGTTCAATATGTTTAATGGGTGAGCGAATGGGAGAAAGACAAAGTTAAGGACATACAAAAATTGAAATATTATTTATCTAATCTAAAGAATTCTAATACTTGGTGTACTTAGCTGCATGGATTTTTTTTTATATATATATATTTAACAAGAGTGATAAAGAATAAGTTCATATTCACGCATAACTTTCCATTAAAGTAATTCTAGGATAATGTTATTCGTACATCGTATGGTTTACACATTGGTTTACTCCTCCTCGCATGAAGTGGGCCACGAATATTTTATTATGTGTGGGCACCTCCTAAAGTCTTTACATTTACCTTTGTTTGGAAAAATGATGTTTATAGATTTTGTTTATAAACAGCGATATATCATCATTTCATTAGTCATTGTATAAAAAATAAAAAAATGATGGACAAGGATCATTGACTAGAAAAAATTGTTGACTATTAAAAAAAATGTCCAATAAAATGTTGTCGCTTATACGTTTATAAATAAAATTTATAAACAACAATTTACCAGTACAGGCTAAAGTATCGTGATCGATTTATTTAGCCCTTGTTTGGCCATCTTTAAAAACTGAACACGTTTTTCTCTCTTTTGTTTTCAATCACACATTTAAAATATTAGTACACATAAATTCAAAAAAAAATCCCTATTTTTTATCACATATTTTTTAAAAAAACATTATTTATTTCAAATAAACGGTTTTTTAAACAATATCAAACAGAGCTTTAATGAATAGTTGAGAAAAGATCCTCAATCTTTACTATTGTGTCTTTGGAATTCCAAACAAATGTTTGTGAGTGCTCAGCGCGTCCGAGTGCAGGGTTCGAATCCCGAAATATTGGATTTACTCATTGTGGAAAGCGGGAGTTATTGAGAATTGCTCATGCTTACTCAATCCCTCCACCCTGGTCCCTGGGAGGCATAACCTGGATTTACAATCTCGAGCCAATGACCTTGGGCGTGGTCGGTTCGGGCCCTCAGGGTGTGAGAAACACCTTTAACTGATCAAAAAAATTAAAACTGATAAAAAAACAAATGTTTGTGTTATACAGTTGGTTGGAAAATGTCATTAAGACCATTAAATTTGTGTGCAACTGTCACGTAATGTCTCAAAAAGGGTGAAAATGTCCAAATTTCATTTCTCTTTTTGTAAAATCGTCAACCATGTTTTATTTCTTTTGATCGGAACAAAATTTGATTGTTCATCACACACATTACTTTAGTGGACACTTTTATTCTATTAGGGTAGGAGATATCATTTGAGACTCGAATGCTAATTTAACGGCCAAATGACGTTTTTCAGATCAGACAATTGAGATGAGATGATGTGTGAACACTTTTGATAGGTTTGGAATCCATCCTCATAGTAAGCAAATATTAGAGACATAAGGTTGTGTTTAATTGATAAGATGAAAAAGGGGTGGAAATAAAATATATTTAAGAGAATTGATTTTCCTAAAAACTTTTTTTTGAGGAAAATATCAATTGGGAGTGTTTGATTAGATTATTTTCTACGTGAAAAAAAGTAGTTATTGACATACAAAAATGAGGCTCATTTAAGAAGTCCAAAGAATGGACCCAAACAAGCCTATGTGCAGGCGCAAATCAGATTCATTGAGTGAAGGCCCAAAGTGGATTTATTAGGCGAAGGTCCAGCATCGCCCAAACCTGGAAGACGTCCAAGATCTAGGCGACTAGAATATGTCATTATCATTTAACGTGACGGTTATCAAACAGTTAATGAGCAATCTCATCACATCCCACGATCCAAGAATTTCAGTTGCAAACAGTTGAGTAATGGGAGTAATGGTAGCAGTTAATGTAGCATTTTTGACAAGTCATCCACTAGGAGAAAGTGGATAGTTACTGGGCAACCAACAGTTTTTGAACAATATTGAAGGAAAATCGTTAAAAAAGTATAAAAGCAAAAAGAGAATGTAGAGCTAAGGATCCGATCAATCACTCTCAAATATAGAATATATAATTTCATTTCTTTTAAGTCTTTCTGGTAACTTTCAATTACTTTGCAATTCAGTGTGGTTGTGCCCCTTGGAGGATTTCGTTTCATTGTAATCTTCATAAATAAAAAAAATCCCTTGTTGAGACTTTGTTTCAAAAGGTTGTTGGTCCTTACACATCATCTAAATTCTTTTAATTGGTAGCAATAGTTTACTTTCTACGCGAAACATTTGATACGCCCAGTGGGACAACTTTGGTGTTCGAAAATACAAAAGTGATGCAATATGCCTCATAAGAACTTCAATAAGGAGCCAACAAGCCAACGAATAGTCTAGTCTATGATCGAATGATATGAGGAGTAGCAAAGTACTCCAGGAACAAAGGGACAAAATCAAAGTCATTATGAGCCAATGACAAAGTTAAGTCCTCGAACCATGCATGCATTGCTTAGTGAACTCACACAGGATGTCGTTGAATAGGTAAATCTACAAAACATTCATAATATGGAAAGGTTTACCCAAAGTGGAAATGCACATTGTGGAAACATGGCAAAACAACTAAATATTTTAAATGAAACCATGAACAAGTTAGTGGGCCAGATTTTTCAACCAACTATACCAAATATAGGACATTTCAAGCCAGAACGATTGTATGACATAATTCCCCAGTCTCAAGTCTAAATCAGGGAATAGAACCACCTTTTGGACCATCTACTTCAAATTCGGGGGGTGGTGGAATGGCAAACTTGGGTAATGGTAATGGAGTGTCAAACCTGGGAGTAGCCCAAATGCAAGAGATAATGTTCAGAATAATAAATAGAATGCCACACGTGTTAATGATGGAGTAAACACACAAGTTAATGGCAATAATGGTTTAAACAATGAAAGCTTTGCTAATGCCACAAATCCATGGCCAAATGCTAGACCTCAAGTGATACCACTAGTAAATCAACCTATAGGCATTCCATATGATCCCAACATTCTGTTGAGGAATCAAATCACAAAAATAGAACAAGACCAAATGGATTTTGGGATGCGACCTTTTATTAGGCTGGCCTATAGAAAGCCATACCCTGCCTAGGTAGATCAAGCATACCCATGGCCTAAAGGGTACAAAGTGCCTGAATTTTCATTATTCACTAGCCTAGGAGAAGTCTCTACCCTGGAACATATATAGGGAGATTCATGTTGCAATGTGGTGAAGTAACTATCACAGAATGAGGTTATTTCCTAGTTCATTAAGGGGGTAGCTTTCTTGTGGTTCATTAATTTTCCAGCAAATTCCGTTCAAACGTAGCAACAATTGGAACAATTATTCATTACTCAGTTTTATAAAACTGAATCTGAAGTTACTTTGGCCGATTTGGCGAATTTACGTTAAATGCCAAATGGATGGGTAGAAGTCTTCCTTCAAAGGTTTAAAACAACTAGGTGTAAATGTTTCGTGCCTTTACCTAAAAAAAGAGTTTGTTAAAATAGCTCAAAGTTGTTTAAGCTTTGATTTAGAGAAAAAATTCCAAAGATATGGAATTTCTCGATCTTTTTTAGTTAAGTGTTAATGTGATCAGATATGAACGTCTATTAAGAGAAGAAGAGCAAATGAAGAACTCTAGTAAGGGGCGCTATAAATATATCGCAAGTGCATGTATCGCATCCAAGTAATAGTGGACAAATGAGTCCGGTTTATCGATCCCACAAGGATTGTCTATTCTACTTACACTCTAGTGTGATCAATTTCAATAGTAAACACTCACAATAAAGTTTTGGTTTTGAAGATGTTATAGACTTAAAATTAAATTCACAATTGTAAATAAACAAGTAAGAAATGTCGATAACTTGATGATAAAAGAGTGTTGGGATTCTTGATTCCACTTGACGTTCACCTAATTGATTTCCCAACATGCAAATTGAAATGTGAGTTACTAGTCATGTTAGATCCGATTTTCCAAATTTAGCTAATTAACTCTCTCGTGTGAAATTAACTCTAATTAGTGGAATTAACCTACTATATCTCTATATCGATTAAAAGCACACCAATTGCATTAAACCTTTGTGAAAATAACTCAATTGATCATTTAGGGTTTAAGGTATATCTCTATCCTTATCAACAACCTAGAGTATGTATTGTATTGATCTAGAATACACAACAATTTCTCAATAATTGCACATTCCATAAAATCCAAGCATTAATTTGACCAAAATAATTACAAGACAATAAATACAACAATAAATGCACAAGATAATAAATAACTAAAATTCTCAACGCAAACATTAATATTAACTAAGCTAGGTTAAATTTCCTTAATCATCCCAACACAAAATAAATTAGCTCATGATAAAATAACAATAAAACTCAAGAATTAAATACATCATTTCAACAATTGATTAAATTATATGAAGAAATATGAAGATTAAGCAATAAAACTTCTCTTCAACAATGATTTTAGCTTCAAAATATCAATGTTCTTCCACAATGTTGGAGGTATTTCTTCTTTCATTCAACATTCATCACCAAAATATAAAAATACAAGAAAAATTAACACGAGAAAATAGGAAAAATAAAGAAAAAAATGGGAGGCAAGAAGAATGGTCCAAACCCAAGCAAAAACCCTTTTAAAAATGCCCAAAAATGCGTAGATCCGCGTATGACAGCGTTTGGGCCGAATCGGGTCGCATCGGTTCGGCCCGTGACTCGGTTCGGCGGCCCATTTTTTTCCCTCAAAAATAAGGCCGCGAGATTGCTTGATTAACTTGAACGGATTCTAATCTTTTTTTTTTTGCCTTGAGTCGTGTGCGCCACTCGGTTCCGACCATGCATTCGCGTGGTTCAGTTAGGACATGATTTTGCAGGTCGGTCCTTCATTTAATTACATTTGAGGTCCTTCAACTTTCAATGTCGATCAACTTGGTCCCCAAATTTCTTGATTTCATTCAAATATGTCCTTCTAAAATTGCATTTGAAGTCCTTCAACTTTTGAAAACTTGCAAGTTAGTCCCTCGGTCAATTACGCAGCAAGTCCACAGCTTTTCAGAAGTCACAAATTGGTCCCCAAACTTCTAATCTTTGAAATATTTGACTCTTTTCTCCTCAATTTCTTCTATTAAACATTCATTTAGCCTCTTTCTTGTACTTTCTCCCATGAAGTTGTACATTAAGCCTAAATAATCACAAAATTCGCACAATTAAGTAGATATTTATCCAAATAACTCCACATTTAATACCAAAAATTATGAAATATGCATATAAAATGCACTCAACACAACAATTGAAACAATTATTCATTACTCAGTTTTATAAAACTGAATCTCAAGTTACTTTAGGTGATTTGGTGAATTTATGTTAAATGCCAAATGAATGGGCAGAAGTCTTCCTTCAAAGGTTTAAAATAGCTAGGAGTAAATGTTTCATGCCTTTACCTGAAAAAACAGTTTGTTAAAATAGCTCAAAGTTGTTTATGCTTTGATTTAAAGAAAAAATTCCAAGACATGGAATTTCTCGATCTTTTTCAGTTAAGTGTTATGTGATCAGATATGAACATCTAATAAGAGAAGAAGAGCTCATGAAAAATTCTAGTAAGGGGACTTATTATAGAGATCCAAATTTTGATACTCATATGGTTGATGAATATTATGATCAGACCGAAGTATGTTTGGCCGAATTAGTTAAGGGAGATGTATATCCTTGTCCCTTAATAACCAAATCGGGAACAATGGTCTATAATGAGCCCATGAGAGACGAAAATAAAAAAAGCTAGGGTATCCTCCTTTGATGTGACCAAAGCCGATATTATATTTGATAAGCTTTATAAAGACAAACAAATAAAATTGAGTGATAAGAATAAAGTGTCAAACCTTGAACAAATCAAGGGTAAAAAATATTGTAAATGGTACAATGCATAGTCTCATATAACTAACAATTGCTTGATTTTCTGTCATGTATTACTTGATGCAATTGAATTAGGGTGAATCACTTTTGAAGCTAAGAAGAAGATGACAGTAGATAAAAATCTTTCCCCATAGCCACTTGGGGTTGATATGGTGACAACTGATTTTAAAAGATGATTGCAAAAATTCAAGTTAGTAGTCGATGATGGAGAGGAAGATGTTGAGCCACATCCCAGCATCTTTGAATGTCTCAAAGGAAAGAAAGTCAGAAAGGATGAAGAAATTTTGTGTGCTAGATGCAGAAGAGAAGTGTAAGAACGTGGAAAAAACAGGAGCATGGGGACAACATCATCGTCTTATATTATTCCAAACTTCCAGGCTATCGGAGAACAAAGCATGCCATCTTATGGGAAACCATCTTTTGAGAGGCAGTTCAGACAAATATATAATGACAGAACATTTAAGCTACAACCTTGTCAATCAAATGTTTGGAATTCATTACAGTATAATACAGGAAGGGTTGTGCCCTTTAATGAAATGACTAGGACTAAACAAAGACTTTATAAACAGAGTTATGGACGAATGATGAGGCAAAAACAATGGTCACCATGCCCTAAAATGCCTAATTTAGTCAAGGTGGCCAACAAAACGTCCTCAAAAGATGATAAAGAGCCAATATGGGTGAATGAATGGAAACAGTACCGGAAAGTTCCTCTGGGAAGTCAAAGTTTGAGAGTAGTAAGAAGGATGAAAATGAAGAAGATCCAGTGCGATCCCTTACTGTTCAATTTGGTGCTTTACCTCCTGTAATGGCCAATAATTACTTATTAGTCAATGAATTCAAAAGTAAAGACAATGAAGAGGAAGAAAGGGAAAGTAATGAGGAGGAACCATGTACTCTGGAATACGAAGAAGCTCAAATGTCTCATGAGGTATGTGATGGAGAGGAAATTGACTTGGAAGCAGAGAGAAGAAGAAGGGGAGTTTCGTACAACAACTTATGGAAGCAACTTTATCAGGAAGGTGTTCGCGAGGTGGATTTGTTGGGTAAACCGTCTGGACGTTCTTTTGACTATTACGTATTATATGGAACGCCCAAAAAAAAGGTGAGAGTGCCTCACTCTGAAAAGTATGGGTCACCTCCAAGGATACTGCCTCCCCCTATAGGCTAGATAAATGAAGAGGAAGCGATAGAGGAAAGTAAGAAGGAAGTCCAGAATACAGAAACTCCAAACGAAATACTACATATCGATTTGATATAGGAAGTCGATTCAATAGAAGATAAACAAGAAGTGGAAATTGATGCGGTAGAAAGGGTAATCTTTAGGAGACCCACTATGAAGTTAACTAAACATCTAAGGCCATTGTTTATGAAGGCTTTGGTCAATGGCATTCCAGTTTCCAAGGTACTTATTAACAACAGTGTAGCCATAAATACTATTCCATACAGGATGATGAGAAAATTTGTAAAGACAGAAAGCGATATGATCCCGACAGAAGTCATTCTTACCAGTTTCAACAGGGGAGTAACTTCAGCCAAAGGAATAATGCCACTAGACATAACGGTGGGCACTACTACTAGGAATACAGTCTTTTTCATCATATATGGTCCTACTAGTTATAATGTGCTGTTAGGAAGGGAATGGATCCATGGGAGTCACTTCATACCTTCATTGCTCCATCAATGCCTGGTTTTCTGGAATGATAAATGTGAAATAGAGGTGGTGCAAGCAAATCATATGGCCTTTTTCGCATAAGCAAACTCAATGGAGAGGTTCATGTATGAAGAAAATTACGGACCTGTCAGAATAGTTCAAGATTGAGAAGAAACTCATATCGTTGCACTGAGCAAGGAACCATTTTCAGTAGATACACTTACTGAAATATTTAATCAAATGAGGCCAAACTTAGTAGCCCTTGAAGAGCTAGTAACTGGCAAAAAAATAATCAAGGAACTTTAATGAGTCGTCAGCAGTAAGAGAATCTAGCCTATATTCAGGCCTTCAAAGCTAAACTGATGGCTTTTAATAAAGAATGTAAAGAAAAGACAACAACAGAAGTAACATTGGAGGTTTTAAAGAGCAAATTAGCAGTGTTCGAGTTAGAGCCAAATATTAGCTGAGAAGTCAACAAGGTGGATTGTTTAGAGGAGGTAACGTCTACAAAGAATCTAGACGATGAGGTGATGAGGATTGCAAAAATTGAGCATGCTCAAGCACAAGATCCTTTGGTAAAAGTAAAACTTGGTGATGAAGGAAAAGATCATCCAACATATGTCAGCCAAATGCTTAGCAAAGAGGTAAGTGACAAATTAATTGCTTTATTGAAAGAATATAAAGAATATTTTGCTTGGGATTATGAGCACATGCCTGGCTTAGATAAAAGTTTGGTAGAACATAGATTACCCACTAAATCAAATTTTAAACCTCAGAAACAACCTCCTAGACAATTTGCCCCTAACGTATTGCCCGAAGTAAAGAAAGAGATAGAACGTTTATTAAAGGCGGGCTTTATTAGGACAACAAGATATGTTGAATGGTTGTCGAATATTGTACCTGTGTTAAAAAAGAGTGATAGTACTAGGGTGTACATAGATTTTAGAAATTTGAACCTAGCAACACCCAAATACAAATATCCAATGCCAACGTTAGATTCTTTAGTAGATTCAACTGCCGGATATGTAATATATTCTTTTATGGATTGGGTATTCAGGATATAATCAAATTTATATAGCTGAAAAAGATATACATAAAACTGCCTTCAGATTTCTTGGTGCTTTAGGATGTTTCGAATTGGTAGTTATGCCTTTCGGCCTGAAAAATGAAGGGACTACTTATCAAAGAGCAATGAACTTGATTTTTCATGACAGGATAGGTGAATTTATTGAAGTATATGTGGATGATATAGTGGTCAAGTCCCTTAAAGAAGAAGACCATTTTGAACAATTAAGACGTTTACTTGAGCTAATGAGGCAATACAAGTTAAAATTGAATCCTTTGAAGTGTGCATTTGGTGTTAATGCAGGAAATTTCCTTGATTTTTTGGTACATAAAAGAGGAATTGAACTTGATAAAAATAAAGCAAAGGCCATTATAGAGGTCAAACCACCTGGTAAGAAGAAAGAATTGTAAAGGTTTTTAGTTCAGGTGAACTTTTTAATACATTTTATTCCCAATTGTGCAAAGCGAACAAAAGCTTTTTCGCCTCTTTTAAAGCTGAGAAATCAGGACGTGTTCGTTTGTAATGAAGAACATCAAAAGGCTTTTGATAGCCTGAAAACATATTTATCAAGTCCACCAGTGCTAGTCTCATGCATACAAGGACGACAAATTAATGTATATATATCGGCTGAATGAGAATCAATAGCTAGAATGGTCTCTCAAGAAGATCAGTTTGACCAGTTAACAAAATGTGAATGTAATTATTCTGCTATTGAAAAATTATGTCTTGCTTTATATTTTACATGTACAAAATTGAGGGTTTATTTAGGGTCTGTGACTGATTATCTAATTTCTTAAATAAATTTAGTTAAGTAAATGTTTTCTCATCCTTTTTTACATCAAAGGATCGGTCTTTGGACCTTAGCAGTGTTAGAATTTGAAATATAATAAATACCCCAAAAGACTATTAAAAATCAAGCATTGGCTAACTTTTTGGCCGATCATCCATGATATACGCAAAGAAATTGAGTTAGAAGTTAACTCATTCAGAATAAAGCCTTGGGTTTTATACTTGATGGATCAAAAACTGCTGGAGGAGCGGGAGTAGGGGTGTTTTTAATAAATCCATTGGGGATTTCTTATAAATTTGCCTTTAATTTGAATAACATATGTACTAATAATCAAGCTGAGTACGAGGCATTGATTATAGGTTTAGAATTGTTATTATAGTTGGGAACGAAGAATGTAATTATTAGGGGTGATTCCCAATTGGTAATTTATCAATTAACAAGCAATTTTAAGTGTCAAAGTAATTGTGTCATAAACCAATACGAAATCACCCAAGAATTATTGAAGGAATTTGACCGAGTGGAACTTCAATACGTTAATAGAATGTACAATGACTTAGCAAATGAACTAGTCCAAATGGCTTCGGGCTATTCAAAAATGATAAATTTGGATTTCACTTGTTAATATGGAGTTATATTTCCCATAGTACAACAAAGGGCAAAGAAAATTGATGTCCATTGCATACAAAATGGAGGTACAGTAGATTGGAGGGAATAAATAAAAAGGTTTGTACAAAAACCTGGCAAAAAGAACGAAGAGAAAATGAGGTTACGTTCATTAAATTATGCATCGATAGATGAAGAGTTGTACAAGAAACGTTCAGACGGTGTGTTGCTAAAATGTGTGAGTTTACAAGAGGCCAGAACAATTATGGCTGAAATTCATGAAGGAATATGTAACGACCCGGGTCCCACTTAACGGGCTGTCCCGGCCGTTAGATGACGGCGTACTGTCCCCACCGTACCAACACGGGTCTTTTCAGCATGCTTTGTCCTCACTCGCACGCTCCCCGAGAAAACTTCCCAGGAGGTCACCCATCCCAGAATTGCTCCAAGCCAAGCACGCTTAACTTTGGAGTTTCTAACGATGGACTTCCGGAAAAGAAGGTGCACCTTGTTGGTATGAGTAGTACCTATCAATTCTCTTAAGCTTTCTTGTCCTGGGGTGTTACAATCACCCCCCATTAGACTCGCGACGTCCTCGTCGCGCTTAATCCATCCGAGGATCTGTTGCCAGGCGTTGGGATTCTAGAGGTGGCTCCCGCCCTATGGCGTAGCACTTAGTTCCCGATTTCCGGCTGGCGATCGGCTCTAATACCATTTGTAACGACCCGGGTCCCACTTAACGGGCTGTCCCGGCCGTTAGATGACGGCGTACTGTCCCCACCGTACCAACACGGGTCTTTTCAGCATGCTTTGTCCTCACTCGCACGCTCCCCGAGAAAACTTCCCAGGAGGTCACCCATCCCAGAATTGCTCCAAGCCAAGCACGCTTAACTTTGGGGTTTCTAACGATGGACTTCCGGAAAAGAAGGTGCACCTTGTTGGTATGAGTAGTACCTATCAATTCTCTTAAGCTTTCTTGTCCTGGGGTGTTACAATCACCCCCCATTAGACTCGCGACGTCCTCGTCGCGCTTAATCCATCCGAGGATCTGTTGCCAGGCGTTTGGATTCTAGAGGTGGCTCCCGCCCTATGGCGTAGCACTTAGTTCCCGATTTCCGGCTGGCGATCGGCTCTGATACCATTTGTAACGACCCGGGTCCCACTTAACGGGCTGTCCCGGCCGTTAGATGATGGCGTACTGTCCCCACCGTACCAACACGGGTCTTTTCAGCATGCTTTGTCCTTACTCGCACGCTCCCCGAGAAAACTTCCCAGGAGGTCACCCATCCCAGAATTGCTCCAAGCCAAGCACGCTTAACTTTGGAGTTTCTAACGATGGACTTCCGGAAAAGAAGGTGCACCTTGTTGGTATGAGTAGTACCTATCAATTCTCTTAAGCTTTCTTGTCCTGGGGTGTTACAGAATATGTGGTGCTCATCAAGCTGGCCAAAAAAAGAGATTGTTGATTATTAGGAGCTGATACTTTTGGCCCAAGATGGGTGAATTGTGCGTTCAATATGCCAAAAGTTGTTTAGCGTGTCAAAAAAAGGGCTCAATTCAAAGAGTACCAGTAAGAGAAATGACATCCATTATTAAGCATTGGGCATTTAAAGGTTGAGCGATAGATCTGATAGGGAAAAGATATCCCCCATCGTCCAAGCAACACATGTTTATAATAGTTGCAACAAATTTCTTCACTAAATGGGTGGAAGAGATACCTTTAAAAGAAATCTCTCAGAAGAATATCATAGATTTTATTCGTGATCACATTATATATAGATTTGGGATACCACAAATTTTTATGATGGATCACGGAACTTCTTTAAATGGAGATCAAGTAAAGGAGGTTCTTGAGTACACATAAATACTGGGCCACTGTTGTTCAGTTCGACTAGTGGAGTCCATGTCATTGAATGCTGAACCCAGATAGAATTCATGAAGGTCAGAGTTAGCTGGTAAACGAGATGCTCGATCGACGTAGAGTTTAGTCAGGAGTTCCTGAAGGTCTTCGAAGCTAATGGAGTTATCTAAAAGAGTTTTTGAGGACGCCATTTACCACAAAGTATAAGCTTTTGAAATCTTTTGGAATATGAGAGTTTGAATGGGAAGCAAAAAGATGAACAGTGCACTTTATAAATGCGGGCGATGTAACAGAAAGTAGAACATGGAGGTAGTGAGGGGACGTGATGGTACCTCTTTTAGGGATATTGAGGGTTTTGTGTGCGATAATGCAATGTTGTGATGTACCTTTTTGGGATATAGAAGGTCGCTGCCAAACAAAATGTATGATTGGGATTTTTCACCTTTTTCGACTCCAAACGTCGCTGGTAAAGCGTAGGAGATGAATATGGCACAAGATTAATAATCAATATTAATTTTGCTATATTTGGGGTAATTGTTGACATACAAAAATGAGGCCCATTTAAGAAGTCCAGAGAAAGGACCCAAACAAGCCAATGTGCAGGCCAAATCAGATTCATTCAGGGGAGGCCCAAAGTGGATTTATTAGGCGAAGGTTCAGCATCGCCCAAGCCTGGAAGACGCCCAAGATCTGGGCAACTGGAATACGTCATTATCATTTAAGGCAATGGTTATTAAACAGTTAATGAGCAATCTCATCACATCCCACGATCTAAGAATTTCGGTTACAAACGGTTGAGTAACGGGAGTAATGGCTGCAATTAATGTAGCAATTTTGACAAGTCATCCACTAGGAGAAAGTGAGTAGTTACTGGGCGATGGACAGTTTTTAAACAATATTGAAGGAAAACCGTCAAAGAAGTATAAAAGTAAAGAGAGAATGTAGAGCCAAGGATCCAATCAATCACTCTCAAAATAGAGAATATGTAATTTAGGCTCTGTTTGTCAAAATTTTGATGTTTAAAAACATGTTTTTTATATTTACGAGGTAAGATGTGTGGTTGAAAAGTGGAAAGATAAAATATGTGTGGTTAAATATAATTTGGGGAATTATGTTGTTTAAAACATGTTTTTTTTTTTTTTTTTTTTTTGCCAAATAGAGGCTATTTCTTTTAAGTCTTTCTTGTAACTTTGAATTACTTTGCAATTCAGTGTGCTTGTGCCCCTTTGAGGCATTTCGTTTCATTGTAATCTTCATAAATTAAGTATGTAGGGAATGAACAAGAAAAAAGAGGACTTCATATGAAAGGAATAAATTTAATGGATAAAAGTTTACATGTACGGGGTGCAAGGATTGCCTTTAGAATATGGGATGTGGGAGACTAAAAGAAAAATAATCAAAATCAAACTCTAAAATGAAGATGAGATGAAAACGTGTGGCCGCTTTTTAAGTTGAGTCCTCGGCTGCCCCCCTTTCTTCAAAACACCCTTGTTGGGATTTTGTCACAAAAGGTTATTGTTCCTGACACATCATCTGAATCCTTTTAATTGTTTGCGGTAGTTTACTTTCTGTGCGAAACAATAGTGAATTTTCAAATTTTGTTGTTTGATTGACATTATTTTTCATTGAAAATAAAGCAAAATTAGCTATTTAATCAAAATATTATTTTTCACACATTTGTAATTGATAATAATAATGTTAATTTTTTTAAAAGAAAAATAAGTCAATTAACAGTAACAAAATTCACCAAACGAGACATGGCATATTTTTCACGTTACATGGAAAATATTTTGTCTACAAAAGCCATGGAAAAAAAATTTCTACGCAAACAAAGCAAATGTGTCACATGAGCAAAAGATGGAAAAAATATGCATGATAAAATTTAACCCATCAAACACACACAAAAGTGAAAAGAGGGCAAATATTTTCCATCTTAAAATCCAAATAAAGCATATCCTAATTGAAGTTTTCATTTTAAATATGCGAATTTCACAAGACTAATATTGCTTGCTTGCTTCCTTGTACATCCTTGTGTATCCTCACGTGCTCGAGATATATAAAATGATTCCAACAGTACCTTCTTGTTCCTTGATTTTTATGTAGGGCCATACCTGTAGCTTGGTGAGCCAGAGACGAATTTCAAAATTTGGGCCCCAAAATTGTAGTAAGCAATAAATTTTTTTGAGACTAAATTTGCTAACTTAAAATCACGACAAATAAAAAGTGAGATTAAAAATATTTTATATTATTATCAAATAACAAAATGTTCCAAACATTTACTTAAATACAACTCGTCTTGCGGTTTTAGAGGCATATCAATCCATTTTCGGATGAACTGAATCTTGATTACCGAAGAACATAACAAGAAGACATTGTAACCATTGAACAAGGTAGAACCGTAGAATTGGAAATAATTTGGAAAGATTCATTTGGGCTTTTATATTTTAAATGTGGGCTTAGTATTCATTTGGAATCAGATTAAAAAACATAGGCCAGTTATTAAAAAAAAAGGGGGCCCTTAAAAACTTGGGCCCAAGGCAACCTATTGAGCCTGTGCTCAGGTATGGAAATATATTAGGGAAAATATCCAAAACGCTAACACCAAAAATAATTTTTATTTTTTTCCTTTCGATATTTTCCTATCATTCCCCATCCCACCCCACCACACTCCACTCGACCCTACCCCACCTCACCTCATCGCAAAGTAACAAATTGATCTCACCCTAGCCACATCCCCCGACCCCCACCCACCCCACCTCACCACCCATATCCTACCCCACCCCAAAAATAAGTTTATTTTTATTTTCTCTCGATATTTTCCTACACTTCCCCATCTCATCCCACCCAAACCCAATCCCACTCGACCCTACCCCACCTCATTACAAAGTGACAAATTGATCTCACCCTAACAACGTCACCCGACCCCACCCACCCACCCTGCCACCCACCCCACCTCACCACCCATATCCTACCTCACCCAAAAAATAAGTTTATTTTTATTTTCTCTCGATATTTTCCTACACTTCCCCATCTCATCCCACCCAACCCAACCCAACCCACCCAATCCCACTCGACCATACCCCACCTCATCGCAAAGTGACAAATTGATCTTATCCCGACCACAGACAACGACAACACCTCGCGCGCCCCCACCGCAAAAATGATTTTTTTCCTTCTCCTTTTCCACCTACCCTACCCATCCCGACACCACCCTACCCACCCCACCCCAAAAATGATTTTTTCCTTCTACTTTTTTACACCCTCACCAATTCTACCCTGACACCACCCTGCCCATCCCACCCACAAAATGAGTGGTTGTGGATTAAGTATTGTTTTGATTTTATTATTTAATATTATATAAGTTTTAAATTAATATATAAATGATAACTATTAGTACAATATTGTATTAATTAATTAACTAATTAACACCTGATTTAAAAAAAAAATAATCTTAAATTTATTATGTTTAAAAAATGAAAGTTTTAGTTGTATAGTTATATATTTTTCCCAATATATTATTGGTTAGTTTTATTGAGTATCGAAAATTCATTACTCCATCCATCTCATAAAGTTAGATTCGTTTATATTTTCACACAAATTAAGAAAATATAACTAATATATGTTGGAAGTTGGAACTATAAATTTATTAACAGTTTACCTAATATACCCCTAAATTAATTAATGGATAGTTCATATTTGTTAATAATAATACATATTAAATAAAAATATATTAAAAAATTAAGACATTAATATACTTTAAATAAAAAGTGACCTATAATTTGGGATAAACAAAAAAGAAAAACGAAACTACCTCTATAGGACGGTGGGATTATTTTTCTTCATATTTTGAAATTAATTAACCTTTGAAATGGTCGGATTACACGGTTTGCTTGACTAGTATTTTTCTTTTAAAATTATGCACTCGAAAAGGCGTAATTGGAATGTTTCCATCGAGTGGTCAAAACTTTACGCGTAATCAGTTCGGGTCTTCTAGTTTTCAAAAGTCTTGGCGATCATTTCTAGGAACAAGAAAACAAGTGAAAAAATTCCACATATTCTTGTACAAAATTAATTAGATGAACAACCATTTATGAACACAAATCGACTTTGATTGCGTATGTTGAATTTTTATATATGAATAATAAATAATATGAAGTGGAATTAGATAAGATTTCTATTGGATGACATTTTATCATTTCTATATTTTCCCATTCAATATATTAGGGTGTGTTTGACTGAAAAAATGAAAAATTGATGGTAAAAAAATATTTTCTAAGAAATTGATTTATCTGAAAAAAAAATTCTTGGAGAATGACAATTGGAAGTGTTTGATTGAATTAATTTTCCATGTGAAAGAAGTGAGGAATTTTTTTAGTTTTGTTATTTGATTGACATTATTTTTTATGACAAATAAAATAAAATTTTGCTATATTTTAAAATATGAAAAATTAAACTTGCAAAGAAAAAAAACTATATTTAAAAATACGAGATATTCCTAATAGATCTATTCATATATAATTTATAATATTAAGAATAACAAATAAATAAAATATCAATAATTAAATAGTAATTTAGCCTCTATTTGGCAACCTGGTTAAAATATGAAAATTTTAAAATAGCTTGGTTGAACTTGAAAATCTCAAGTGGATGAATAAGAATCTTGAGAAAGTTTTTCATTTGTCTATAATGATAGACAATCTTATCTATATGATGGAGCACCTAATAACGCATTTTCACAGACCAAGAACTACAAGATCACCCCCTTTCATTTTGGGGTGACGGAGGGATCGTACCATTCGAGCCTTTTTTTTTCATGTTTTTCCCGGAGGTCTGGAGAAAGTTGTAATTAAGAGGATTTCCCTAATCCTCCCTTCCCGAAAAGAAGAGCGTGAAATTCTTTTTCCTTTCCGCAGGGACTAGGAGATTGGATCTAGCTATAAGAAGAATTTAAACAACATGATACCTCAAATCACTTTTAAACTACACATTTTCTCTCTTCGCTTTTTAACGACACAATTTATAAATAAAATAATTTCTCAAATCACTTTTTAAGCACACAGATTTTCTCTCTCTACTATTCAACATTTCAACCACACCAGGACCTTTTACAATTGCTATCAGATTTTTCCTTTGTTCTTTAACGAAATTATTACAATTTATAAATTAATTTATAAACAATACAATTTTTTAAATTACTTTTTAATCATACACAATCATTTTCTTCATTTTTTAATCACACATTTCATCTCAAAAAGGTTAGTAAAAATTTATAATTCTTGCATTACTATTGTCGAAAATCAACCTACAACCCAGATCATTTTTTCATGTCCAGATGTCCAAATCAATTTTTAAACTACACAATTCCCCAAATCATTTTTTTTTATTTTTAAACTATACAATTCCCCAAATCAATCTGTAATTCTACACATTTTCTCTCTCCACTTTTTAACCATTCATCTACCTAAAAAACAACAAAAAAAAAAAACCATTTTTTTTTAATCTAGCCGCCGAACAATATTTCTTTGGCCTTGATTCTTTGCCTTGAACGTGGGACATTTTTCGGTAATTATTGTTTAAATTTTAATACTATTGTAACTTTTGTGAATTTCTTTGGCCTTGAATGTGGGATTGTTATATAGATATATTATTGGAAGAGAAATCGTCCTTGTCAATTCCATATTTAGACTCGACAATGAGTGCAAATATGATTCTGCGATTTCGCTTTATGTCTTCTAGTTCTTACATATATATACTTGAATTTTACTTTGGAATTTGAATAGGGTTCTTGTTTTTCGGTAATTTCAGTGAGTTAAAAATGGAGATGAAAAAATTGTTTTTGGGATTTTTTTATTTTATTTTTTTATTTCTTTGGCATATATTATTGGAATTAAAATTATCATTATCAATTTCATTTTTATAAAGAATGATTGCAAAAATGCTAATGTAACTGATATTTATGTCTTCATGTCAATTTATATATACATACATATATAACAATAGAATAATCGTCACATTTTACGTACATAGTTTTCCGTCCATTTTCAACTGTCATTTTAGGAAATTTCTTATTTTATCAATTTATTTTAATGCATGAAATAAGAAAATTCAAGTAATGCATATAGCAAATGATTTATGGATTTGTAAAAAAGAAATCTATACATCTATACATATTATAATAATAGGATAAAGAATAACCGTCACCATTTTACGCACATAGTTTCCCGCCCATTTTGAACTATTATTTTAGGAAATTTCTTATTTTTATCAATTTATTTTAATACATGAAATAAGAAAGTTCAATTAATGCATGTAGTAAATGATTTATAGATTTTGATAATTATTGCATTATTTTGAAGTCGAAAACTATACAAAATGGGTGTCAAATTCAAGATCTCAACGAGAAATTTAATACAAACTAAGAAATGAGAGCAAACTCTAAACATATTTATCGTAAAATCGTCTTATATAATAAATATAAAAGTTTTACTTTTATTGTTTTACTTTTTCCAACATCCAATTTTTTTTAATTTATCTCATTTAAGTCCTAAAATGATACCTATCATTTCTTACTTAAATTCAATTTGACCTAAATGATTAATTTTGAATGTTTTAATTGAAAGAAATAATAGATATTCGATCTTTCTAGATAAATTCAGTTAAATCGTTTAATTTTCTACAATTTTAGATTCTGATAAACTCATTAGTTCAATTTGTAAAATAGAAAGTGTTAACAAACTCATCTATGTATCTTTCCTTATATATATATATATATATATATATATATATATATATATATATATATATATCTTAATCTTAATCTATATTATATATTAAAGCAGAACAGCCGTCAAAATTTTTCCCGCCCATTTTCAGTTTCTATTTTTGGAATTTTTTTTTTTTTTCAAGTGAATTTCCGGAATTGGAAAATGAGTTGTTGACAATTAATGAGACATTTAATGTGGGAAGGTGTGTAATGCATTGTAAATTAGCACTTGACTACATGTATTGAATGCTAATAATTTGTCTACTCTCTCTCTCTCTCTCTCTCTCTCTCTCTCTCTCTCTCTCTCTCTCTCTCTCTCTCTCTCTCTCTCTATATATATATATATATATATATATATATATATATATATATATATATATATTCCCTGTAATTTTTATGGATCATACAAGAAATAATTGTTGACATAACATTTATTTATATTCCAATTCATTCACTTCACTCATTAATCCATCCAAATTTGTAATTGTTTTAACACTGATGAATCATTTCATTGTACGTGTTTTTCATATTTTGAAAATCAAGCTAATTATATTTAGGTAACAATATTTATACAACACATTTTTTTAAATTTACACCATAGTTTAATTGCAAGATAGATTTTCGGTGTTTGTTTAGTTTTGCTTTTATATCCTTAACTTTTTTTAATCGCATTGTTATTTATAACATTCAATTAATTAATAAATTTTATTTCTAATCACAAATTCTATTCAAATATTCTGCTAATTTGCATTGAAAGGATGTGCAATATTTTTTTTAAATTTTGTATTAATTATTTATTTTGATTATTTAAAAATATGAGAGATAAATAAGTGTTTTTCGCCAACTAAACAAATATATTGAATGAAAATCGTCTCAAAGACAAGATGTGAAAATTAATAAAGAGTTGATGATAAAAAAATTACAAAAATTTTTAATATAACTATTATAATTTGAAGTAGTTTTATTGTTTGTTCTTTTTTGTTTAGTTAAAAATATTAGTGACAAGTAAGTTTGTTTGCATTAATATTCATCATTAATTGCTTTATAAAAAATAAATTTTATAAAGAAATTAATACATTTAGAAAACTACACATTAACTTTGAAAAACAAAAATAACTTTACTTTTTCGTGCATTATTTGTGCATTAATTAGATTAATATTTTATTAAACTTTAATATTTGTTCTTTTTTGTTTAGTTAAAAATATTAGTGACAAATAAGTTTGTTTTTACTTCTTAATAGATTTTTTTTTCCAGAAAACGGTAATTTTTTTTTTTTTAAGAAAACGATGACTATTCATTTTTTTTTTAATTATTGGAATTAAACTTGCTAAATCAACGTAAGAGGTACTGATGATAATTAATAATTTATTGAAACTAAAACTAATTATTATGTCATCACATTAATAAAATTTGAATGGTATTATGGAAATCATTTTACGTAGTGAAATTAATTACTATGTTATGGATGACGTGTTGACTGTATTTGGCCCCTGTTGGAGACCCATTATTTGGAATAATGTTGTTTGAAATAGTAAATTTTTTGGAGATGTGTAGTTAAAAATTGGAGAATATTTTTGAACTTATGTGTAGATTATTTTATTGGTATATTGTGTGGTTGAAAATAAGTTTTTAAAAAATGAGATTTAAAAATAATAGGTACCAAATAGGGGCTTGATGATGCGTTTAGTGCAATGGGAAATGAAATTGAAATTATTAAGAATGTTCATTTTAATACTTAACAACGCTACTCCAAACAATGTGCAAATATCTGTTATTTTCGATAAAAAAAATAATATCAATTTTTTTTGAACAACAACTTCAATTTTTTATTGTTTGTAAAATTTTATTAATTATCTTAATATATTATTTTTTATGCATTTTTTGTACGAGAGAAATCTTATTATTATTATTATTATTATTATTATTATTATTATTATTATTATTATTATTATTATTATTATAACAGGATAGTTGGCCCATGTTTTCCAGCCTAAACTGCTCTCCATTTTTTTTTTTTTGCCTTCCTCACGGTCAAATTGTGGCAGTTATTTGTCTGACTTATGATGATGAGGATCAGTGCATTGATACTGACAAATTGTTTAATCTTTTTTTTTTTATCTAACTTTTTTTAATCAATTCTATAATGCATTGATTCATTAATTGGATCATTTTCATATGGATTTCAAGGACAAATTATGTAACATTCAAGAATGGAAAAAAAAAAAATCCATTTCCGTTTGAGAAATAGAAATTTTATTTATTTTAATTTTTTTATCATTATTATATTTTGACATTACTAAAAATATCTACAAAAATATTATTTGTAACGTTGAACAACATTAACGCAAGAAATAAAAAAACATTGTTATTTTCAAAAAATAAATTTAATTCACGTGTAATTCTTTTTCATGTATTGATTGATGTTCTGCACAATTAAATTGGAAAATTTTAATATTCTAAATTTTAAGGATCCTAAATTTTGAAAGAAGTGTTTTGTAATTTACATTGAATTTTGCTATTGAAACTTTTATGTTTCTTCATATTATTTCTCATAAAATATGAATTTAATTGTTTTCGTTGTGTATTTCTCACATTTTCATTAATTAATAATTATAAATTTTTTTTTTCCCGTGCAACGCACGGGTGCGAATACTAGTATATATAATAATAGTATAGCCGTCAAGAAAATCCACACATAGTTTCCCGCCATTTTTCCTTACTATTTTAGGAAATTTTGTAATTTTATTAATTATTTTAATAATTGAATTAGGAAACTTCAATTAATGCAAAATTAATTATAAGTGACATGTAATAAATGACTTATTGATTGTAAAAAATAAAAAAATCTGTAAAAAGATCAAATTGTATATTATTTTTATTCTTTTGATAATTATTGTAATATTTTTTCGTCAAAAAATATGCAATGTAGGTGTCAAATTCATGATTTTAACGAGAAGTTCAATACAAGTTAACAAATGAGAGCAAACTCTAAATATATCATTCTTAAAATTGCCTCAAATAATAAAGGCAAAAGTTTTACTTATACTTTTTACTTTTTTCAATATCTAATTTTTTTAATTTATCTCATCTAAGACATAAAATGATATTTATCATTTCTTACCTAATTTCAATTTGACATAAATGATTAATTTCAAATCTTTTTTCTTATCAAATTAAAAGAAATAATGATATCCGATCTTTATAAGTAAATTCAATTGAATCATTTTAATTTTTACAACTTCAGGTTTCGATAAACTCTTTGGTAATTTTGAAATTAATTTTATAAATTTACTCATTTTGTTCATTTATCTATTTTTTAATTTTTATAAATTTAAAATAATATCAATTTGTAAAATATATACTACAGACTTTAACAATTAATTCTATAGAAAATAAAAATATAAGGTTTTATCAAACTTATTCTAATTAAAAATAAAATATAGTCCATACATTTATTTAACATGCACAAAAAATAGTTTTCTGTGTGTGTGGGTAACATGGACATTTTCAATTGTTGGTGAAAAATAAAATGTCACATTGTATTTGAAACCATTGAACATGAGTAAGTTTGATATAAACTATAGAAATTGTTTTAAATATGTGATTGAAAGTGAAAGAAGGTAGTATAAAAAATAAAATAATTGTCAAATCAATTAATTGAGTGGTTAAAAATTGATTTTCTTTTTAGAATGTGTGGTTAAAAAGTAGTATGTGCAATTGTGAAAAATTAGTTTTTAAATAATATGTGGTTGTGAATGAACATTAAAAAAAATTATTTTTGAATAATCAATTCTATATTAATAAATAAATTAAGGAAACTAGATAATGAACAATTAACTGTTAAAAAAAATGCAATTCATAACTTTTCTTTTCTTTTTTGATATTTTGATTGTATATTGAATATACAATTTATGCATTAAAGTAAGAAATCTTATAGGGAGAAATGAAATTACAAATTATTCACAATTTGTGTATGCAAGTTATTATTATTATTTTTTTATTGTGTTATTTTTATCGGACATTGTATTTTTACAACTTATTCAATAAATATTATTTATTCCGTGCATCGCACGGGTGCGATTACTAGTATATATAATAATAGTATAGCCGTCAAAAAAACTCGCACATGGGTTCCCACCATTTTTCCCTACTATTTTAGGAAACTTTGTAATTTTATTAATTATTTTAATAATTTAATTAGGAAACTTCAATTAATGCAAAATTAATTATAGGTGACATGTAATAAATGACTTATTGATTGTAAAAAATAAAAAATCTATAAAAATATCAAATTGTATATTATTTTTATTCTTTTGATAATTATTGTAATATTTTGAAGTCAAAAAATATGCAATATAGGTGTCAAATTCATGATCTTAACCAGAAGTTCAATACAAGTTAACAAATGAGAGCAAACTCTAAATATATCATTCTTAAAATTGCCTCAAATAATAAAGGTAAAAGTTTTACTTATACTTTTTACTTTTTTCAATATCCAATCTTTTTAATTTATCTCATCTAAGTCATAAAATGATATTTATCATTTCTTACCTAACTTCAATTTGACATAAATGATTAATTTCAAATCTTTTTTCTTATCAAATTAAAAGAAATAATGATATTCGATTTTTCTAAGTAAATTCAATTGAATCATTTTAGCCTCTGTTTGTTAAAAGTTTTTTGTTTAAAAACATATTTTTTTATGTTTTCTAGGTAAAATGTTTTGGTTAAAAAAAGGAGAGAGAAAATATGTGTGGTTAAAAAGTAATTTAGGAAATTGTGTAAAAAAAAACATGTTTAAAAACATATTTGCCAAACACAACTTTAATTTCTACAACTTCAGGTTTCGATAAACTCTTTGGTAATTTTGAAATTAATTTTATAAATTTACTAATTTTGTTCATTTATCTATTTTTTAATTTTTATAAATTTAAAATAACATCAATTTGTAAAATATATACTACAGACTTTAACAATTAATTCATTGAATTCTATAGAAAATAAAAATATAAGGTTTTATCAAACTTCTTCTATTTAAAAATAAATTATAGTCCATACATTTACTTAACATGCACAAAAAATAGTTTTGTGTGTGTGCGGGTAACATAGCCATTTTCAATACTTGGTGAAAAATAAAATGTCACATTGTATTTAAAACCATTGCATAGGAGTAAGTTTGATATAAACTATAGAAATGGTTTTAAATGTGTGATTGAAAGTAAAAGAAGGTAGTATAAAAATAAAATAATTGTCAAATCAATCAGTTGAGTGGTTGAAAATTGATTTTCTTTTTTTAGAATGTGTGGTTAAAAAGTAGTATGTGCAATTGTGAAAAATTAGTTTTTAAATAATATGTGGTTGTGAATGAACATTAAAAAAAATTATTTTTGAATAATCAATTCTATATGAATAAATAAACTAAGGAAACTAGATAATGAACAATTAACTGTTAAAAAAATGCAATTCATAACTTTTCTTTTCTTTTTGATATTTTGATTGTATATTGAATATACAATTTATGCATTAAAATAAGAAATCTTATAGGGAGAAATGAAATTACAAATTATTCACAATTTGCGTATGCAAGTTATTATTATTATTTTTTATTGTGTTATTTTTATCGGGCATTGTATTTTTACAACTTATTCAATAAATATTATTTATTCCGTGCATCGCACGGGTGCGATTACTAGTATATATATATAATAATAGGATAACCGTCACCATTTTATATACACAGTTTCTCGCCAATTTTCACATGCCAATTTAAGAAATTTTTTATTTTTATCAATCTATTATTATATATTAAACTTGTTGAGCTTGTGTGGGTCCCAATTCATATTTTCCCGCCTAAACTCATATCTAATTGTGTGTCTACACTAAAGCTATATATATTTAGTAATAATAAATAACAATGAATGCAATTCCTAGATAACAACAAATGCAATTCCATGCGAGACCCAATTCTTGGTGTACTCAACAACTGTTAATTATTATACTTATTGACTTATTGACTTCTACCTAAGTTTATTTTTATAAATAAAAAATTATACTTTGATTATTTATACTATGAAAAATTACTAAAAAAAAAATATTTTTAATTCTAATTCTAATAACTTCAAATCACGTTTTGTATTATGAAAAAATAAAAATTAAAAGACGTTTTTCATTTATTATAATACAATTAAAATTCTTTGTAAATTTCAATGTTAATTAATCTTGCAAAAACTTATTTTTTAAATGTTTTTTTAGTGTGTTTACTAAATGTATTTCGTAATAAATATTACAGTTTCAATTGAAACTAACCATACAGAATTTAAATGGACCATCAAAAGTTTAAATAATTAGATGTTTGATTTTGCGCATTTATTCAAATATCAAATAAATTTAAACAAAAAAAAAATTTAATTCTAATTCTAATAACTTCAATTCACATTTTGAAAATCTTTGTATTTTTCGATGTTAATTAATTTGCAAAAACTGAATATTTTTAAATGCTTTTTTTTGTTTTTGTTTTTAATTTATAATACCTAAGCAAGTCTTACTATGAAAAATTACTAACAAAAAATTGTTTTTAATCTATATCTATATTCTATATAATATATAAAAGCAGCTCAGTTTTGGTGGGAAAACTCAACTTTTATTGTATTCACACTCCAAAATCAGATTTTATTGTATTCACACTGTTATTTCCACTTAAGTATTTTTATGGAGAATTTTTTTTTGCTTATTTGTATTTGGTTATTTGTGTTTAAACCTTTATTTTCAAAAAATTATTCTGATCTTTTAATGTTTTGAATCTTAAGAATAAATATTTGCGTTCAGTCATACAAATTTAATGTAAAATTTTCTTCAAAATTATATTGAAGTTGTATTAGGCATCTAATACTAAATAAACCTTATCGTATAAAACTTTTTTATAAATAATCTTATTTTTTTATTTAGTTAGTACATCTAAAATTTCGAGCTCATTTGTATTGCGTTCTATTAAATTAATTAGTATTTTTATAGAAAGTTATACTTAATACGTAAATAAACTTTTACAATAATTGTGATATTTTATTGATCTAAATCTTATGGATGAATAATGTCGTTCGGTCATACAAATCTAATGTCTAATTTTCATTTTCATTTTCATTTATATTTGAATATCTAAGTTCTTTATTATACTTATTGACTTATTGACTTCTACCTAAGTTTATTTTTATAAATAAAAAATTATAATTTGATTATTTATACTATGAAAAATTACTAACAAAAAAATATTTTTAATTCTAATTCTAATAACTTCAAATCACGTTTTGTATTATGAAAAAATAAAAATTAAAAGACGTTTTTCATTTATTATAATACAATTAAAATTCTTTGTAAATTTCAATGTTAATTAATCTTGCAAAAACTTATTTTTTAAATATTTTTTTAGTGTGTTTACTAAATCTATTTCGTAATAAATATTACAGTTTCAATTGAAACTAACCATACAGAGTTTAAATGGACCATCAAAAGTTTAAATAATTAGATGTTTGATTTTGCAAATTTATTCAAATATCAAATAAATTTAAACAAAAAAAAAATTAATTCTAATTCTAATAACTTCAATTCACATTTTGAAAATCTTTGTATTTTTCGATGTTAATTAATTTGCAAAAACTGAATATTTTTAAATGCTTTTTTTGTTTTTGTTTTTAATTTATAATACCTAAGCAAGTCTTACTATGAAAAATTACTAACAAAAAATTGTTTTTAATCTATATCTATATTCTATATAATATATAAAAGCAGCTCAGTTTTGGTGGGAAAACTCAACTTTTATTGTATTGACACTCCAAAATCAGATTTTATTGTATTCACACTGTTATTTCCACTTAAGTATTTTTATGGAGAATTTTTTTTTGCTTATTTGTATTTGGTTATTTGTGTTTAAACCTTTATTTTCAAAAAATTATTCTGATCTTTTAATGTTTTGAATCTTAAGAATAAATATTTGCGTTCAGTCATACAAATTTAATGTAAAATTTTCTTCAAAATTATATTGCAGTTGTATTAGGCATCTAATACTAAATAAACCTTATCGTATAAAATTTTTTTATAAATAATCTTATTTTTTTATTTAGTTAGTACATCTAAAATTTCGAGCTCATTTGTATTGCGTTCTATTAAATTAATTAGTATTTTTATAGAAAGTTATACTTAATACGTAAATAAACTTTTACAATAATTGTGATATTTTATTGATCTAAATCTTATGGATGAATAATGTCGTTCGGTCATACAAATCTAATGTCTAATTTTCATTTTCATTTTCATTTATATTTGAATATTTAATCAAATTGTATTAAATTTTGTTATAAATAATCATACTTCTAAGTTCTTTGTTACATATACATAATAACATTTTTTTCTATATCAGATTATTTATCAAAATAATTTTATTTACAATTACATTTAATTATTAATTAATTTTTTATTCCAGAAAGTCTCAGATCACATTTTTTAACATTATCGATTAACAAATTTATTTATATTGCTTTGAAATTATATAGTTATTAATGATTTTTGTCGTAACTGTTAAGTCTAGATTTTAAAACATAATTAACTATGATCTGATATTAATTGTTATATTTTAATTTAATATTTATGATTCTTAAATTTCTACAACAATAAGTAAATTGTCTCACATTTAACTTAACTGAAAATTGGGATGATCAATGTTATATTATAATTTCCATCAGAAAACAATTACGTTGTATAAATATTGAAAAAACCTATAATCTCATGAATTTGATGCATCTTTGTCAATCTCACAATTTTAGTTTTTTTATTTTTTATTTTTTTATGATTATCGAATTCTTTTTTTATACGTGTTATTTTTCATTGTCAATGGTCAAAACAGTAAATATTATCTTTTATACGTATGATCTATATTATTAATTGTTTTATCTATTGTTTGATTGTTCATAGTGCATGGATATTGGAGATCCTACATTTAAGTGTTTATTTTTCAAGGCAAATTTTTTGGTGCGAGGATACAGTAGATAAGCGTTATAAAACATGTCGTAATTCGAAGTTCTCACTTTGTTGTGGGGTGAACACGGTTTGGTTTGGGCGATTTGTAGTAATATTTTAAACCAAACCATTTAAAACGGTGTGGAATTTTTTCAAACCAAACAAACCATTTCATTTTCTAACCAAAGCCAAATCACACTATTTTTTTGCAATTTGATGCGGTTTGAAACCGCGAATTTGCCAACGAATGAATTAGTATATTTCAAAGCGAGCTCAAAGATACATATTCGTCTAAAATTTTGAGTTGAAACTAGCTCAAGAATAGTATTAAGTTTCTAATTGAGTGCTATATTGTGAATCAATTTGTGTTGACAAACAAACTGTAATTAGCTCTTATATTAAAAATTTTATTTTAAGAAAATATCTTGGATGATGATTATAAATTGTAGGAGCAAGAATTATTTCTAAATAGTTGTGGATTTGAACAAATTAATATTTGATTCCTTAATTTTGATTTGTTAACAATAAAAAGTGTGTTGCATTTTTTTTTTAATTGAACGCCTTTATTTTTATTTTAGTTTTTTTTTTTTTTAAAAAAATTTTTGGCAGGTTGGCTATTTGAAACCGCGATTTGGACAATTGAAACATAAACCAAATCATTTAAGGCGGTTTGAAATTTTTCCAAACCGAACCAAACCAAGCTATTTGTTGCGGTTTAGTTCGATTTCGCTGTTTATTTGTTCACCCATACTTTGTTGTATGTAAGAGAACGTAAAGATTCATTTTATGTAAAATCGTCATCTTATTTTGAAAGATTTATTATATGAAAGGGACGACATGATTAAGAATTTCGTTAAGAACATTCAGACATATAATATGATGTTTTTCGTTCATTTCTATGGGGAAATAGAAAATGGGCTAAATGATGGTAGAGGGCATCCCATCTTTAGATTACAACGTCAAAATTGTCCTAAGATTGAGAGTTTGTTGCCTGATGACAGTTCAGTTTTGCAATTTGCTCGCTTTACATTGTTGACAATGTGAATGAGGTTGAAAGCAGAAAAGGGTTGTGGAGTACATATTTTGTATTTATTGTTTTTATATTTATATTGTTTACGAATAATTTTGTTGTAATAGTCTAAAATTTAATTTATATCTTTTAATGTCCCACAGTAGGAGTGAATCATGCGATTCAATGTTGCATGATTGTATAGTTTCTAATTTGAAGGATATGCTAGACAAATACAACAAATTGTTAAGGGAGTTTAGGTAGGTTTGAGAAATGATGATTGGGGAAAACACTTCAAATGTAAGACTTATACTTATTGGTTGGTGGACGATCTATAATAACCAATATGATTTTTCTATTGACGATGAAATTGCCGAATTGATTGTCGGTGGATTTTGATACACGACTTGAACACTTGGATATCATTATTGTGTCACATGGTGGACCGTTACAGCGGATAAGTGAAGGACACAAGTTCTTTCTGAGAAATATTAATCGTACACATGGATTATGCAATGGAACAATATTGATAGTTACAAAATTTGGCGACCATGTTCTAGAAGATCAAATTCTTTATGTCATCAATATAGGACACAAGTTCTTTATTTCAATGATATTATTGAGCATTTTTTATTCTAGGATACCTACTAAATTTCAAAGAAGACAATTTTCATTGATGGTGTCTTATACCATGACTATCAATAAGAGTCATGGACAATCATTCTCGCATGTGGGACTTCTTCTTAAACGGCTGGTGTTTATACATGAACAACTTCATGTTGCAATTTCTAAGGTGACAAATCGTTTTGGATTAAAGATGTTGATTTGTAATAAGAACAAAAGACCAACAAAATCAACAAATAATGTTGTGTACAAAGAAGTATTCTAGAATTTGTAGTCATATGAAACCAATAAATGATTATTTTATCTCTTACTTGTGAAATTTATTTATTTTATCTAAATGATTCATCTAATTTCACATTGAATTATATTTATCCAGACGTTTCTTCCCGTGCATCGCACGGGTGATTCACTAGTTTATTTTAATACATGAATTAGGAAAGTTTAATAATGGATGAATTAAATTATTTATAGATTTGTGAAAAAATATAGGAGTGCGTATAAGTTTATCAATGTGAGTTTAACAAATTACAACATTTAATTAAAATTTGAGCAATTTTTTATTTTTTAAAATGTTTGGTAAATTTTGTTCATAATGTATTTGCTTTTCTACATGTAATGAAATGAAATATTTTTTTAATATATTTAAATATCAATTATTACATTGAGATAGTTATTACAAATTCTTATAGTGCTATCTATACGGGATGTCAATAAATTAATTCTGTAAATTTCTATTAGTCTCTTTATTTCATTTTACGATTTGAAAATTGTAAACATTTGAACTTTCAGAAGTCAAAAAATCATAAGCTCGACTTCAATCATCAAATCAAAATGGTAAAGTATAGAATAAGTCATATGTCCATATCTTATTTTGCCTAAATAGACTAAAAAAATTAGAGAAAGAACAATTAGGTATTAAAAAAAAATGCAAGTCGCAATTTTATGCTTTACTTTTCTAAGTATTTTTCATTATATACGAATGCACATTTATGTAGGGCAACGTATTTTTACAACTTATTCAATAAATTATTGTCAATTATATCTTCCGTACATCGCACGGGTGCGATTATTAGTCTTATCTTATCTTATTATCTTATATTAATCTTAATCTTAATGTGTGTATATCATCAGCACAAATAGTCAATCAAATTTCACGCCTAATCTACCATCCATAATAATTAAACCAGTGTTCTAAAATGCGCCAAAATGCGCCGCCTAGGCGCGGTGAGGGTTGAAAACGCGTCGAATTTGTGATATGCGCGTAAAAATGCGGTCAAACTTTTTTGTTGACCGCCTAGGCGCGAATAGTCGGATCAATGCGCGAATATGTGCGATTAGGCGCGCCTAAACGCGTTCAAACTGGATTAAACCGGCATTAGATAACAATAACATTATAAATTAAATAGGCCCAACATCAACATTCTGTACCGTTACACTTAAAGACCATGCCCATCAAGACATCAGTTACATTACAAATTTCAATTTTTCCCTTTTCATTCCCTCAGAACTCTCGTACTCTCCATCTCCGAGTCTCCTCCGTCCTCTACTTCTCCTCCACCGCAAAATCCGTGGCTGCCCAATCAAAAACTTGCGAAATGTGATTCTCTTTGTTCTCGTTCCAGTGATTCCACGGAAGGTCCAGTTTGGAAGTTGGAACTCGTAAAGGTTAGTTCTTGATTTTTCCCTTCTTTGATTCTTTCGCATACTTTTCTTTCATAGTTGGGTTTCATCTTTTCCATTCTCTACATCTTTGAATCTTTCATAGTTCAGACACCCAAAGGTTGGGTTTTCAATTTTTGTATAAACCCTTTCACCAGTCTGAACTCCGAACTGTGAGTCTGTGATGCAGATTATTGAAGTCTAAGAACAAAATTTCTTGATTATGTTGAAGTAGACATCGTATTGAACCTGAATGTATTGACAGCGTGTTGAACCTATTGGATTTGTTTCACTATGTTGATTTGTTTCACTGTAAGTCTGTAACTAGTGGACTGATTAAACGTATTGAATTTGAATGCATTGACAGCGTATTGAACCTGAATGTATTGACACTTGACAGCGTGTTGAACCTATTGGATTTGTTTCACTATGTTGATTTGTTTCATTGTAAGTCTGTAACTAGTGGACTGGTTAAACGTATTGAACCTGAATGCATTAACAGCATGTTGAACCTATTGGATTGAGATGAGTGCTTTATGTATTTATTTTCCATACACTTTTATATTCCAATTTTTATTCTTGCTTCAATTTTTTTAGGAAGTAATGGAGAAAAATGATTCTTCAATGACCTCTAATTCCATACACTTTTATATTCAAATTCATTGATTCTTCAATGAATTTAATTGTGCAAGACCTCAAGAAAATTCTCTACTTAGTGTTAAATCCATTAACAGTATAATTAATACTTAATAGTAAATGTGTATGTTTATTTTTATACAAAAAATTTATTTTTTTTAATATAAAAATCTATTTATTATACTTAAAATAATATTAAAAGTACGAAATGCATTATGACGTTTATTCTCCGCATTGACACGCTTAAGCTTGTGATTCTTGATTCTCGACCTCGACTCATCTCAACACATTACGCCTTTTAGAACCTTGAATTAAACAGGAATAATAAATTTAATATGTCTTAATAAAAATATATATACACAAAATAAAGAATATATATCTAAATGGTCAAGTCTCATGTTTCCAACGCGAGACTGATTACATCCTCATTATCAATCTGGATGCAATCAATCTCGCGTTGGAAACATAAGATCCGACAGTTGGGACTTTTTATTCAAGAAGATTAATTCATATATATATATATATATATATATATATATATATATATATATATGACAATTCAATTTTTAAAAACTGTTCATCTTCCAGATAATATTTTACAGAAATAAATACATACACATATTCAAAATACATAATGAATACAAAATTTGAACTTAAATTAAATTTTAGATTGTGGTGATCATTATTTATATTCGTCGGAAATAGATATAAAAATTTTATTTTTAAATTAAATAGATATTGGTTGCATCAACACCACTGTCATGATCAATTTTATTTTATTGTTAACAATTCAATCCAATTTGGAAGAAGTGCTCATTTTCCAGTTAATATTAAACATATATAAAATATAAAATATAAATACACACACACACAAAATACATAATACATACACAGTTTACTCTTTAAATGAAAATGTTCCAACAGCATGTTTCCAACGTCAGCATTTGTTGCATTAACACCACTGCCATGATTTAATATTAATCTATTAACAACTCAATTTTAAAGAACTTTTCATTTTCCATAAAAATAATTTACACAAAATTAAATTGTAACCCATTTCAAAATCGAAATATTTACGTATTTTAATGCAATAATATTTCAGTTGTTTAACAACTGGTAATAAATAAACTTTTCATACACGTATATACAGATATATAAATAATACATGCACAAGTATATGATAAATAAACTTTTCAACTTCTAGTCTAGAGTAATAATAAACTAATAATATAATATAATCTTAATCTTAATCTTAATCTTATCTTATCTTATCTTAATCTTAATCTATATACATATATAATAATAGAATAACCGTCAACATTTTATGCGCATAATTTTCCATTCATTTTCACCTGCCATTTTAGAAAATTTCTTATTTTTATCAATTTATTTTAATACATGAATTAGGAAAGTTTAATTAATGCATGTAGTAAATAATTTATGAGTTTGTGCAAAAAAAAAAATATCTATAAAAAGTCAAATTATAAATTATTTTTTTCTTTTAGTAATTATTGCATTATTTTGAAGTCGAAAAATATGCAATATGGGTGTCAAATCCAAGATCTCAATGAAAAGTTTAATACAAGTTAATAAATGAGAGCAAATTCTAAACATATCATTCGAAAAATCGTCTTGAATACTAAATATAAAAGTTTTACTTATACTTTTTACTTTTTCAACATCCAATCTTTTTAATTTATCTCATTTAAGTCCTAAAATGAAACCTATCATTTCTTACCTAAATTAAATTTGACCTAAACGATTAATTTTGAATCTTTTTCTTATCAAATTGATCGAAATAATAGATATTCGATCTTTCTAAATAAACTAAGTTAAATCATTTAATTTTCTACAACTTTAGGTTTTGATAAACTCATTGATTCAATTTGTAAAATGGAAGGTGTTAGCAAAATCATTTTATTTAAAAATAGAATATGATCAACACGTTTATTTAACATGCACAAAAATTATATGTGCAATTGTGAAAAATGAGTTTTAAAGAATATGTGGTTGAAAATGAACATTGAAAAAAATTATTTTTTAAGAATCAATTCTATACGAATAAGTGATCAAGCCTTATGTCTTGTGGGTTAAACCCTCATTTATAAATTGAAATGTATAGATTTATATTTGTAATATGCATTCAATAAAATTTAATTAAAACTTGTATTTCATATTATTTATTTGTTACATTCATTTAAATATAGGACTGCGTATGAGTTTGTCAAGTGTAAGTTTAACGAATTGCAATATTTAATTTAATTAAAATTTGTATTTCATATTATTTATTTGCTTTTTTACATGTAATGAAATGAAATATTTGTTTAATATATTTAAATATCAATTATTGCATTAAGATAGTTAGTACAAATTCTCATAGTGCTATACGGTGAGTCGATAAATGAATTTAGCTGTAAAATGTGTATTAACCTTTTTATTTCATTTTACGATTTAAAATTTGTAAACATTTCAACATTTAGAAATCAAATAATTGTAAGCTCGACTTCAATCATCGAATTAAAATTGTAAATTACAAAATAAGTTACATGTCCATATCTTACTTGTCCTAAATAGACTAAGAAAATTAGAGAATGAACAATTAGTTGTTAAAAGAAATATGCAAGTCGAAATTTTAGGTAGCGTTTTGTTTGTATTTTATTTTGTATTTTCATTTTCGAAAATGTTTTGTATTTCCTGTTTTTATTTTTGTTTTCAAATTTGCTGAAAACGTGTTTGGTTTGACATTTCTGAAAACTGTTTTTGAAAATAAAAAGTTGGAAAACACGTTCTGTTTAAAATTTTACAGAATACTACTTAAACTATTTTTAATTAATTTGCTTGCAGAATACTACTGACTCAAACTCAATTTTCCTTTCACAATACACTGAAAACATGGTTACATGCAACACACTAATGTGAGCATTAAGAGTCTATATTAACACAACTTGGTTAGGTTCGGGATTTGAGGAAGCTCTAGTTCTATTAAAATCCAGAAAATGTAAATTCTTTCAAATCCACTATAGTCCATTTATCATAACATTTTTTAAAATATAATAAAAAGAATTCTCACTTAATTTTTTTTTTTTTTGTAATGTTGATATTGAATTCAATAAAACTTTATTTAAGCTCAGTTCCAAGTTAGGATAATTCTCAAAAAAAAAAAAAAATATTTGGCTTAGTTCCAAGTTAGGATAATTCATAAAAAATAAAAAGAAATAAATAAATAAAAACTTTATATTAAGCTTAGTTCCAAGTTAGGATAATTCTAAAAAAAAAAAAAAAAAAAAAAATTCAAAACGCATTTTCGCGTTTTGAATATTTTTTTATTGAAATACACACAAAATGCCCAAAACGAGGTTTTGGGCGTTTTGTGTTTTGTGTAAAAAAAAAAAATTTGTTTTCCAAAATGCGTTTTCGAAAATGGTAAATAGAATGCGTTTTTAGTGCTTTCGAAAATAAAAACATAAAACAACCTCAAAATAGCAAAGAGAACAGCGCCTTATATTTTACTTTTCTGAGTATTTTTAATTATATATGAATGTACAATTAATGTCGGGCATTCTATTTTTACAACTTATATTCAATAAATTATTGTCAATTATATCTTCCGCGCATCGCACGGGTGCGATTACTAGTTATTATTATTATTATTATTATTATTATTATTATATATAAAGTAGAATAACTGTTATCAAAATACACACATAGTTTCCCGCCAAAAAAACTTTTGAAATTTGAAATTTTTTTGCTAAAAAATAGTATATTAAATATTTTAGAAATTATTATTTTACATGTATCATTAATTGCATTGTCATCCATGCTATGGTATTAATAACATCAAAATGTTATTTTTTCTATTTTATTATTATTATTTTAATAATTATTGTATTATTTTGAAATAAAAAAAAATGTAATATGTGTGTCAGATTAAAGATCACAGTGAGAAGTTTAATGCAAGTTAACAAGTGAGAGCAAATTATAAATATATTGTCGGTAAAATCATATCAAAAATTGAAGGTAAAGTTTTATTTTTTATTTTTCCTCAATATCTAATTCATTTTAAATTATATCATTTAAGTCCTATAATATTATCTATAATTAGTTAACTAAATTCATTTTAGTCATAGATGATTAATTTCTGTTCTGATTTTTTCTCATCAAATTAAAATAAATAATAACTATACGAATTTTTAAGGCAAATTCAATTAAGTTGGGTTAATTTTACAAACTTAAGATTTCTTCAATTCATTCATTTTTTTCACATTTTTTTTATTTATTTACTGATTCTGTTCATTTTTCTATTTTTCATTATAAATTTAAATAATTAAAATATGCAAAAATATATTACAGATTTAACAATTAGTTCATATAATTTCTATTAAATAATTGATCGATCAGTAATTTTTATTAAATTAATAATGTAACAATATAAGTAAAGAAATTGTCATCATGAAGAAAGAAGAATCAATTAATGTAACAATATTTATTAAAATTAATGATTATATTTTTAGAACAACACTTGAAATTAATAATCAATGCTTAATAATCATTAATTTTAATAAATAAATATTGTTACATTAATTGATTAATCTTTCTTCATATTGACAATTTTTTTTATTCATATTGTTACATTATTATTTTAATAAAAATTATTGATCGATCAACTGTTTAATAGAAATTATACGAACTAATTGTTAAAATCTGTAATATATTTTTGCATAGTTTAGTTATTTAAATTTATAATGAAAAATAGAAAAATGAAAAGAATTAGTAAATAAATAAAAATAATGTGAAAATGATGAATGAATTGAAGTAATCTTAAATTTGTAAAATTAACTCAACTTAATTGGATTTACCTTAAAAATTCGTATAGTTATTATTTATTTTAATTTGATAAGAAAAAATCAGAACAAAAATTAATCATCTATGACTAAAATGAATTTAGTTAACTAATTATAGATAATATTATAAGACTTAAATGATATAATTTAAATTTTAAAATGAATTAGATATTGAGGAAAAATAAAAAATAAAACTTTACCTTTAATTTTTTATATGATTTTATGGAGAATATATTTACAATTTGTTCTCACTTATTAGCTTGCATTAAACTTCTTTCTGTGATCTTTAATTTGACACTCATATTACATATTTTTCGATTTCAAAATAATACAATAATTATTAAAAGAATAATAATAAAATAGAAAAAATAACATTTTGATTATATTAATAGCATAGCACGGATGCCAATGCAATTAATGATACATGTAAAATAATAATTGCTAAAATATTTAATATACTACTATTTTTTAGTAAAAAAATTTCAAATTTAGAAAAAAAAATTTAGAGGAAACTATGTGTGTAATTTGGTGACGGTTATTCTACTTTTATATATATATATTAAGATTTTCTTTGTTGAAAGTATATTAATTTCTCAATTTTTTTAATATACTCATATTTAATATGCAAAGTTATCAACTATATGAACTACTCATTATTCAATGTAGGGAGATATTAGGTAAAATATAAGTAAATTTATAGTTCCAACATATATTAATTATATTTTCTTAATCCGTGTGAAAAAAATGAGCTTATTTTTATGAGATGGATGGAGTATTTTATTAGAGAATATATGATCAAAAAAATAAGAGAGAGAAAATTATATGTTTTATTGGAGAATGTGTGGTGAAAAAATAAGAGAGAAAAATTGCATTTTAATCAAAAATGAAATCCATTCCAAACATGAGGTGAATAAATGTAAAAAGTAGTGAAAACTGTTGATACAAAATTTTATCTATATATATCTATATAAAAAGAATTGAGGTTCTAACCAATTAATTTTGACCAAAATCTCAATTGTTAAATAATCTTTAATTACCATCAATTATAAAAAAATTGAATTTTTTTCGGCAATTTTTTCTGGAAGTTCTTTAATGTGGGTTTTGAATTTACTTGCAGTTACATCTTCATTTATGCCATCATCACCAATCAAGTGGTTTCTTTTTCAAAGTCCCTCTCCTAAAAATGACGGTTTTTTTTTCAAACTATTCCTTGAACTATGCACCATGGCAGTATCCCGATACAGAATATACCCGGATATTCTTCCATTCCTTAATGCTAAACACACAAAATATATGACAAACTGAATGACACACTACTCACATACAGGAGGGTCCCATAGTGTGCGGACCCCTCTCCATGTGAGGGGTGTGTCATCCAGTTTGTAATCCATTTTGTTTGTGTAGCATGGTCCTTCCTTAAATTGTGCACCATGGCATTCAAATTTCGATCCGCTTTTACATTATTATCGATGTGCTTGGTCTCGATACATAGCTCCGATTCTTCATGAGGATCAGTAGGAATCAAGTCACCTCCTTCAAATTCTTTACCAAATAGCATTTTCTTTAATGGGTGTTGGACGAATGAAGGGCAATTGAGAGAACGATTCGACATTCATGAATTCTCAAATTTCTGTCTGATATGTCTTCTCCATGAAATTAGCAAAAGTCCTTTGGTAGAATAAATGTAGTAAGAAGAGTTAAAGGGAAATAAAAGAAATGTTTAGGGGAAGAAGTCGTCTGTATATGGGGTATTGTTGAGGAGGAGGGGTATGTTGAGGTGTGCCAAGTGTCCAATTTGAAAATTATTTGGACACTGACGCATTTTCATTAGAGGTCGGACAACATATTGTTGTCCACCTCGGGCAACAGAGCAAAATCGGTTGAGGCAAACCATATTGTTGAGAAAGTAACGTGTCATTTATTTTCGATTGCTACATTAAGCTTGTGTTTGTTTTTCATTATAATGTGTTTTTCCCATTTTGTAATAGTGATTTTATATTAAAATAATGTCTGAGGAAACAGTATTTGCATCAGGCATCATAAGTGTGCAGAAACTGTTGATATACGTCTTGAACAAATAACCCCCCAGCTAATGTCGTGTCAGCAAGGTGAAAATGATCAAATTTGAACTTGAAGGCAATTTCGGAATATTCATACAGTCAACAAGAGTTTTAATGAATTTGTGTCTGGCCGGTACACTTTTCTAATGAATGGGACCCACAGCCGCAATAATAGGATTGGACAAAAAATTCATTAAAATGAAAAACAAACACACGCTAAAACTTTATTTGTGTTGTAAAGCAATAGAGAATATAGAGAGAATCAGAGAGAATTTCTTATTCTTCATATTTCATAATGAATATAGGCCCCTATTTATAGGGGTGGACAATGGCATAATCGTAATATTGGACAATGGCATAATCGTAATATATAAATTTTACAGGGGCATAAGAGTAATTTTCATTCACCTAACTTTAACCGATTTTGCCTAACTTATAACACTCCCCCTTGAATGACATATTACTCGCTTGCTCAATTATCTGCCTCGTTAAAACCTTGCTAAGAAAACCCAGTGGGATAAAACTTGAGTGAAGGAAAAAGAGTACAGAAGCTCCCCTGATGTTGACCATAGTGAATCATTGAGTCTGACGTTCGAGTAGAACAAATCATGTACTGAATCTTGAATTTCTGAAGTGCTGCCTCATTAAAACCTTGTCAGTAAAACCCAGTGGAATAAAATCTGAATCAAGGAAAAAGAGTACATCCACTGCCTCGTTAAAACCTTGTCAGGAAAACCTAGTAGGACAAGACCTGGACGAAGGAAAAAAGAGTACAGCATGATTCTCCCCCTGAAGTGTGCAATTGAGGATTCATGAACTTCTCGAACATTGATATCATCTTTCGTCTGGAATATATATGAAAATCTTCTTGTGTGTAGCCGATATCATAACATTCTTCATAAGATGTTTATGATTTTCTTCATTTGTTGATATCATTCCAGTATAACAATGTGTTGTTAATTATAACTTGTTGATAGCTATGATGATGCCTCAAAAACCTTTGCTAGGAAAACCCTGTGGGACAAAACCTCAGCGAAGGGAAAAAGAGTACATTATTCTCATTATTTTTCATCAATACGCCTCAACTGTTGCCTCATTAAAAACCTCGCTAGGAAACCCCTGTGGGAAAAACCTCAGCTAAGGGAAAAAGAGTGCAACGCGTATTTATTCCTTTTCATGGAATATCACAAGTATATTGATGCAATCTCGTATCTTTTCATCAAACATATCATTCATGATGAGCTTTATATAAATCGTTCATAGCTCATTTATGATGTCATAACATGCTATATTAAGCAATGTTGTACTAATTTATCGATTGCATCTTTCACTTCTGGTGAATAATCAAATTTAGAATTCACTTTTGGTGAATAATAAAATCTAGAATTGATTCACTTCTATCAAAATTTAGAATTCACTTCTGTGAATAATTAAACACATTCATTTTCATATTCACTTCTAGTGAATAATCAATTTCCGGTGAATAATATAATTTTGCATATTGAAAATCAATTGCATGCCCAAATATTCAAATATAATAATAGTACACTCCAATTTCATTTTCAACATATTATATTATGGGGTCATTTGTATCATCCTATAGTGATACTAATCTGGGCATATTGAATCTTTCAATGATTTATACATGTATGTTCTTGCACTTTATAAACTGCAATTTCTAATTTGCAGGAGCATAATCAATCATTGAAATAGATATCAATTTTGACATATAATCTACAATCATTTTACTTGAAATCCCAACGTACCGCGATCAACTGGTACATCAAAGAATACCCTCAAAATACCGAGATGAGAATCACACTTTTTGATCTCACTCATTGCTATATCAAAGAGCTCAAGCTAGTGATTTAGATTATAGTCACATCCACCATATGTCATGCCAGTTCAATGAAAAATCTTGCGCGCAACAAGTCATCATCTACGACTGTGAAATATTTTTCATTTGTACATATAATTACTGGCTTTACACATTTAAGCATTTGGACTTCTGGTCCTTGAATAATAATCCCTACATTGGGGTTATATACTTGGCCAAAGTATTATAATTTAATCAACCTCATTTTCATAAGAGGGTTGTATGTAGTCGACTTATTTATCGATTCCATTTCAACTCAATATAACATAGAGAGATCTCTGTATATGTTCTATCATCAGGTACCTGAATATCTCATCATTTAATTATGTCCCTTTTACTCACCATGAGTATTTATCCTCAAAGGGATCATCTCAATCATTCAAGAGATATTTATTTTGGAATCGATAGTCATTATGCTTCAGGCATAATTACGCTTTAAGCGTGTTTTCCCCATAATATTCACAAATCTTATATTATATCAATCGGCTAAAATGTCGCAACACATGTCATACGTAATTATGGATATAATCACAATCATATATCAAGTGCGTATTGTTGGAGTGTATATAGATATCGCACTTCTTAGAAATCATAAAGTTTCACAAGCAAATCATTATTTCATCGTATTGACATGTTTATATGTAGAATATTGCTGCATAATCAAATTGTTCTCATAGCAAATAACTTGAGGCTTTTAATCTGCTAAACCATTAGCAATATAATATTCTATTATCTCAACTAATTTGTAAAATCATTAATGACTTTAAGAAATATTCATGCTAGCATTTATCACTTTGCCCGTAATATCATTATTTGAGCAAAAAATCAGTCATTCATTTAGTGAGATAATTAATTTGCTTTTGAGAACAAGCAGCAATGATAACAATCTTCTGGTTCTTTAATGAATGCCATTATTCATTCTCAATAAATCTCATTATTGAATTGGAATCTAACCAATCATTATAGAACTTCTGGTTCAATAAGATATTTTACTTGTACATATGTATGAGCTTCTGGTTCAATACAGTATTCATTTCATCAGTACGTATTTCTGTACAGTTCAAATCAACATACCTTTATTACTTTTATACCGGAAAAATCAGGTACAATATCCAAGGAAAATATCTCAATCTTGTCGCCAAATTTTTCCTTATATCGAAAAAGGTAATGACGCATTATCTCACATTTTCAATAATTTATTCCATTATTTCTTGATGGAATCGATATCACTGACACGCGGAGCCATCGCTCTTTCACGCGTTGAATAATGCATTTAAATAGATGATTTGGGAAGAAGGCTAGATGCATCAAAAATGGATATCATACTTTCAAATATTCGCAAATATTATTCCAATCTTCCAGTAAATGATTTGAGAAAAATTTATCGAATTAGGCTCGAAAGATTGAGGTTGCTGATGGATCATGGCATCCCAGAAGATGTTCGCTGGTTGATTGAAGCGAAAGTTCGATTAGCTGGTGAATTACCAGATTCATTTTCTAAGCACAAGCCTGGCTTAGGTAAGAGTACTTTTGCAAAGAAGCGAAGAGCAAAAAGATTAAATAGTTGCTACAAATGTGCTCGATGGACATGTGATACCCGTTGTAAGTTAATAGGGTATTCATCTATAAATCGAGATGATAAGATAGATTTCATCAAGGGTGGGCTGAGTAAGGAGTCATTGGATGATATCCGATTGACTCTTGAGACGCACCCTAGTGGGTATGTGCAGCGTGAGCTACTATCTTTATGAGCTAAATTCATCAGCGATAAAGAGCGTTATAGTCTCAAAAATATAATAGCAAAAGATCCTGTTTGCCAGGCTGTTATAAACAATGATGTTTTGGCTATGCAGCATTAATACAAGGTAAATCATTTAATAATATATATATATATATATATATATATATATATATATATATGCACATATAAAATATTTTTCTGTTTCCTTTCACGAGTTTTGATAAAGGTTGGTTAAATATATTAAATCACCGAAAGGTGAGTCGGGTGATTTTGTCAAAAGTAAATCTTTACTTTTTCGAAATACGAGTAGTAAATAGTGAAGTTTTTCAAGTTTAAAAGTCAATGATTTTCACAGTTTCATTCATCTCAAAATATCATTTTCTCATAAGTTTCTCCTTCCTTATTCTCCCAAAGATGGAAGGATCAAAACTTCGACAGATCAAAACTATCTGTGTATTTTGTGGATCAAAAGTAGGGAAAGGTTTTGGGTATCTAGAAGCAGCAGCGGATCTTGGAAAGAAATTGGGAGAGAAAGGTATCACTCTCGTGTATGGAGGAGGTAGCAGCGGATTGATGGGTTGTGTTTCACAATCCGCTCTAGTAGAGAAAGCCAGAGTGATAGGTGTTATACCTACTCCTTTAGCTGATATCGCAGGCAAAATACGAGGGCATGAAGTACAAACCTTATCTATCCATGAACGCATAACTTGCATGCTATATGGTTCTGATGCCTTCATAGCTCTGCCTGGAGGTTTTGGTACTTTAGAAGAAATTTTTAATATTACCTCATGGGCTCAACTAGATCTCCATACTAAGCCTATTGGGCTTTTAAATGTAAACAATTTCTTTGATGGTTTGCTAACATTTCTTGATTATGCTGTGGAACAGGGATTCATCTCTCCATTTTCTAGGATAATCCTTATTTCTGCTTCTACTATCGAGGAACTGCTAGATAAGTTGCAATCATATATTCCAATACAAGATCCAGCAGGAGTTAAGATAAATTGGTCGCAAGGAAGGGGAATCAAGCGAAAATGGAGTCTGGTTAATGTAAATTTATCTTTGTGAACCCTAGAATAGGTGGTGGTAGAGTACGGAGTATTCTCACTCTTGATACACACCATAAATTTCTAGGATTTTGTTAATGTTTAATCTTGTGTACCTCAAAGATTTAAGGTGGTAGAGTATGGAGTATTTCTTACTCTTGAAACACACTTTTTTCTTTATTTCCTCAAAAGGTCAGAGGTGGTAGGATACGGCTACTCCCGAAACACATCTCTCATTTTGAGGATCATAAATGTTTCCCCCTTTTGCGTTTTGCATGTATGTCTCGTTTATGCTTCTTCAGGAGCAATAATAATATCATTTCAGTATGTTTAGATGATAATTTTTACTTCTTCTGGAGTAAATATGTACTTCTTCTGGAATACATAAGTGCTCGTGCAAGAACTTTTCCAGACACTTATCATCTAATATTCATCTCATAATACTGAAGAGATTATTTTCACATTAGTCATTTCCGTGCTATCATGTGATATTATCTTATCATACATCAACATTCTCTTGTTGAATAATTTTCATCCACCCATTCAAATTCAGATATTGGTAACTTCTGGTACCATTGGATGAAATATTTTTATCAACATTTACCAACTTTTTGGTAATGATAACTTCTGGTATCATTTGATGAAGTATCAAATAACAATAATACCACCATGTATATAGGTTAAACAATAATAATATCACCATGTATATATGTTGACAACATCCTCTAATATGTTAGAATTAACCAACAATTGAGGTGTTTCTGAAATAATATAAAATATGAATATATGTAAAGTATTCTATATATTCAATTGCTAAACCGGCCATATAGGCGGAATCGACATAATGAAATACTTAAACCGGCCATATAGGCGGTATCAACATCATGAAATAATTAAACTGATACATAATGAAATAATTACCTTTCATGAGTGAGCGAGTCGTATCTTCAAATCCAGTCAAGGTATTTATAATAGTCCAATCCGTTACGATAATGAGTCATCTCCAGTTAAGGTATAAATCCAGTCCATAAAACTCAATCCATCACGGTATGGCAACTATTATGTTACTTTTAAATCTTTTAATTTATCGTATTGATTACATAGCAGTGTTAAATAATTTAGAATATATATTTTATTAACACTTATTATCATATCATTAATAATGATTAATCAATTTCGTTAAATCACGATTAATATATTTTATCGTATCATTAAGGGCAAAATCGTCCATATTTTAATATATTGATCATATGGATAAATCAAAACCGTCAATAGGTTTGAAATTTAATTTAGAACAAACTTACTTTTGGTCCGAAGTTCAAAATCTCGCCGGAATTGCTTTAAAAATAGTTTTTACGACGCCGCCACGTTCGACTACCGGAAAATGTCCAAAACTGCACCAAACAGAAAAGTAAGACCACAGAAAAATCAAGAACGTCGAAATGAACAAACTTCCTGTTGACGTCATCGCCGGAATCGCTGTCACGTGCTCTCACGCGCCGCGTCGACGTCTGCGCGTGGGCCTCACGCGCCTCACGCACCGCTGCGCTGGTGACTCCGTCGTTGACACGCGCCGGTGCCGCAGGATCGTCCCGTCGCCGTCGTCATGGATCTGTTGTCCGATCGTCATTTGGATTTATGGTTTGGCGTGAACTTGCTTTGAAAGTTTCGGTTTTTTCAACTTTTCTTCTCCGGCTGATATCTTCTGTTTCAGCCGTCGGATTATCTCCAAATTTCAGGCGAGGCTTCTCCTTGACAAATTCGTTCTGATGGCGGTGGCTGATCGTCGATCAGATATTTGGATTGACCGGAATCATTCTTTTCAGTTTGAGAGAAAATGAAACATTGATTAGTAATAATCAGGTTTCTGATACAGAGGTTCATCATTTAGATGCAACTGTAGAGCATACTCCCGTTATTACTCAATTAGCTAGAGACTCGTGCTGATAACGTGTTGTAAAACAATAGAGAATATAGAAAGAATCAGAGAGAATTTCTTATTCTTCATATTTCATAATGAATATAGGCCCCTATTTATAGGGGTGGACAATTGTATAATCGTAATATTGGACAATGGCATAATCGTAATATATAAATTTTACAGGGGCATAAGAGTAATTTTCATTCACCTAACTTTAACCGATTTTGCCTAACTTATAACAATTTGGGCATAATTTTTTCTCTAGATATATTTGTCATTTCTATACATGAATTGAAGCTTAGTTGTTTCATCTCACCGCAGTTTTTGGAAAATGATTTTATATTAATGCTTTTGCACTATGATGGTGTTGTGGATGAATGGTACAGAAGAGTCATTCATGTCTCTGCTACAAATAAAAAAAAATGATAAGGTTCTTAAAATTAGATTCCTTCTTTCCTGTTTTCAAGATGATTTTGAGATACAAAATTTGGACATTGTCAAACATGGAACCTTTATGGAAAATTGTATCCTTTCATTTGACTCGGATATTATGAGGCACTCTTAACCCTCAAATTATTGCTAGCAGGAGCTGGAAGATGATTTTAATGCAAGCTGAAGGTGTCCTGTTGTGGATGGAAATATTCCACCACTTGTTTAATGGGAATGCCTGTTTGTCAATGGTATGCCCATTTTGATGGGAAAAAAATAAAAGCTCTTTAAATCCATCCACAATATCATTTTCTATCAATTTGAAAGTGCCACTTGTGCCAATTTGTCAACTCATAGACAAAATGCGCATTTCGAATTTAACGCGTACAAGGTAACGAATCATTTTGATTTAAAAGTAAAATAAAATAAAAATATCGTATTGTAACACATATTACATTCATCAATTGAAAGGGTTTTGCTAATCTCCCGCGTGAGAGTGGATTAGGGATGTAATAATATTCACGAATTCGAAACTCATTGAATACTTAACATAAATGAGCAAGAATTAATCGATTATATGCGTTAGTGGGCAAAGTATGGATGTAAATTTAAAAGGAATGATTGTACAAATTACTCATTTTAGATGGCAACGTCGATTTTCATTACCAATTTTTTTTTGTTTGTTTTTTTTTTTAAAATACGTCACTATTACTAAAAAAAATTGAAAAGTATTACAAGTATCATACTGTGATACTAACATATTTGAGAAGTATCATAAGTATAAGATTGTTATACTTTATGTGATTATGAAGTATTTTTCAGTTTTACGATTTTATTATAAGTAATTTTCAAATTTTATAAAATTCAAGTAAATTTCAATTTGATCCCTAAAAGTAAGGTATTTACGTGGATAACCCAATTTTAAAATCCGACATGGATATGAGTCGGGTTAGGGATGGCAAAATGAACTGTGAAAATTGTGACCCTCGGAGCCCCGCCCCCATTAGGGGTAGAACCGCCCCGCATAAATGGATTTGTAGGGAGGATACGGTGCAAAAAAGCTCTGTCCCGATCTAAACGGAGTGAGGACGGTCTTCCCCTGCCCCGCCCTGTTTCGCCCGCCCCGATCTCCAATTTAAAAAAAAAATGCAGTATGCTTGACCGATGGACAAATCAATGTCGTGTGGACATCAACGGATCCTTCACTATTTTTATTTTCAATCTTTATATTATTTTGTATTTCCTCCATTTTTAGTGAATGGCAAGACAAAATTGTTTATTCAATGGAATGACTTTGAACATAAAAATAAATTATAAAAGCATAAGACAGACAAGAAAGATCAAAGAAATTATGAAATTCGCCTCGTCCCGCTAATATAAATGGTTCACTAAATAGGGCGATTTTTTGACCCGCCCTGCCCCGCTCCCCGCCTCAACTTTAAGCTGAGCACGGGGCGGATGCGGGGCAAATTATCCGAGACGGGGCGGAGCCAGGGACACGCCAACCCGACCCCAACTCGCCCTGTTGCCATCCCTAGGTCGGGTGTGAGTTTTTTTACAAAAGTCGTACCCGACCTATATACCCATTAGTTTCCTTAAACAAGATTATAATATTTAAAAGAGAGAAATTCTTTTAACTATACTAATGTATGTGTTCCAAAAATTAAATAAAAAAAATAGGTAATGAGGTTCAAATGGGTATAGAAGTATACCCACCCCGACCCGCCATTCTTAAATGGGTAGGGTATAGAGATTATAAATATCTAGTGAGTAGGGTATGTGTTTTCTAAAGGGAAAAATATATAAATGAGGTGTTCTAAAATTAAAACTTAAAAAATGAGGTCAAACTTCTATAATTTAAAAAATCAGGTTGTAATTAAAATTAATTAATATAATTAAGAATTAAAATATTTTAATAAATAGATATATTAAGGTCACAACATTATATAATTTCATGTCACAAAGGACAAATCTTTTAAGTCACAAAATTATTTCAGGTCATGAATCAAATTTTCAAGGTCACTAACTTATTTTTAGGTCACAAATATTTTAAGTGCCAATTATCAAATTTAAGGTTACAATTATTTGATATTTAGGTCACAACTTATCGATTATTAGGTCACGTATTTTTTAAAGTTACATTTTTCAAATTATTAGGTCAAGAACATCAGACAAGCACCACCACCGCCAACATCGCATCACCATTTTTAAGGTCACAAGTAAAAAATTCATAGGTAACGGTTTTACATCAAGATCATAGCCGCCACTACCACCACCACTGTCTCAACGTCGTCGCCACTACAACCGCCCCCAACCAAAGACAAAAAACAAGAATGCTGATGAGGTCACAATTGTCCCACCGTAGCCATCACCTCATCACCAACACCTCAAATGAACCACCAACAAACTACCACCATGAACCGCACTCACGACCTACAACATAGTCCCACCCCTCAAATCTTTCAAGGTCACAGCATCTCGTACAATCTAACACCTGCAGTTGCCCCAACAGCCGCTAGCATCTCAACACCAACACCCCACCACGACTATCACTGTCGCCTCCGCCACCATGGCCTCCACCACTACCACCAGTAAATTGCACACCATGTCAAAATTCGAAAATCAAAATTCAACTCCCTTCCTCATCACCACCACCTCCACTTCATGTCGATTAAACCACCACCAATCAAAGTTTTAGAAAAAAAGGCAAACCACGCCACTGCACAGTGGCACCCTTGCTAGATCTTGCAGCGGCGTAGCTGCCTCGACCAAAGTAGCGGACCGTTGTTTCTAGAATCTCACTCGATCGCAAAGGGACCACCACTAGATCGAAGTGCCAAGGCCGTTGCTTCGATGGTTAGATCTAGCGGTGCACTGCAAGATCTGTGCAGTAGCGCTCAAGGACGTTCGATAAGTGCCGGAGTACGACGGGCGTGGTGTGTGGCCGTGGGAGGAAAGGACGTCACTGCTCCCTTAAGGTAAGAATCGACGTCCAGTTTACATTGAAATTCGCCTTTTTTTGGCGGAGGTCTTTGTGGAGAAGTTGAATTAATGGCGGAGTCCCTCGGCATGTAGTAAGGGGGTGGGTGGAGGAGGTGTCACCCGTTTTTGTTGAATGAGAGTATTGAGTGCAGAGATTAGAGAATGTATAATTAGGTTTAGACGTGTAGAGTGGTGGGGAATTGAAATAGGGTTAAATAATTAATTTATTTTTATTATTCTAATTAATTAATTATTTATTTATTTTTAATTATAACCTGAATTTGGAAGTAATATAGGTTTGATCTTATTTATGAATTTGAGTCTTTAAAAGTACGGGTGAGTGTAATCTCCTTTTTCTAAACCCGACACATATCCGACTCATTGCCATTTAAAGAGAGGAGGGGGTGGGATGGGACCTACTGCCAATCTACCACCCATGCCATAGGGGGTAGGTTTTGTGAGGGGGCGGGGAAATGGATTCTCCTAACGTGACGAAGAGAAGAGCAAAATTGTCAATTGAATTGTATTAAACAAAAAAAATGTGATTACCCTTCATTTTTTCTTAGTTCTCTCTTTTTCGTTATGTTTTGTTGAATTACAGATGTAAAGATAATTCAAAATTTAGATAAGATGGAATAAGGGACAATAACGAGTTTGACTCGCTTGCTAACTTGTAAGAGCTCGGACCATGGATAATCTCAACTTGTATCCGAATGAGCTCGTGGGGCATGGGTCGAGCTTCCCAAAGCTTGTTAGCTTCGCTATTCAACCCTTAGAAAGGTTCATGAGCTTTTACCTAGTATTTAATATTAATTATTATCCTTTATAATCGGCGTGAAAATTCAAAATCCTCGCAAAATAGCTCTTAATGACCTAGGTCCGACTCTTTAGCAAGTGTTTGGTAAACTTGTTTATAAATAAGTTTTTTTTCACATTTTATCAAATATCTTTTTAATTACACATGTTTTTCCAATATACTTTTTAATCATACATTTTACATAAAAAAAACTCAAATTATTTGTTTATAAAAAAAAGTTAACTGTCAGATAGAGGCTAATGATTCGAGTCGGTTCGATTCAAATCATTGCCACCCCAAGGACGGAGCCAACTCAAAAGAATTGGGGGACTTGTCTTAATACCTTTTTTTTTTTTTTTTTTGCAATCTGGAAGGATTTTTAAAGAAATTTTTCAAAGGGAAAAATACATAAATCAGGACATTACAAATGTACTATTTCATTTTTAAGAGATTAGTTTGAAATATTTAAAAATCAGGACGCAATTAATATTTATGTACATTAGATATTATATTCAAATAATTATGCAAATATGTTTCCTCCTTAAATCAAGTACTCAGTTACAACTTTCCATTCCAAAGCAAATCTTTCCATTTTGAAAGACTGTGATAATCGAAGAAAATAAATCAATAGAGAATTCAATTACAACATTTCCATATCAATATTGTTTCAATCACCTAGATGTCCCCAATTTTTTCCACGTGAGCTGAGAACGACACGATGAATGAATGTGACTTGAGACCTTATATGTGATATAAGAATGAACATGTGACTTAAGGACGAACTTGTGGTCTCAGAACTAAACATGAATGTGATCTGAGAATCTAAACATGTGACTTGAGAAGATTTGAAATCTGAAACTATACTCAATGCAACCAGTTTCATCGTACCCACTATCCCATCACACCACCATGCCGCCACCTCCGTCGCCCCTCTCCCTCAGCCTCCATTCACATGGAACAACTTACATGTAAAAGAACCCGGAAGGCACAAATTGCATCATAGCAGAATCAATAAAAGAACCAGGAAGGCACAAACGTCAATATGTGAGTTGAGACTTTGAACATGTAACCTGAGACCACACATGAGACTTCACACTTTGAACATGTGACCTGAGACGACAACACCTAACCACCGAACTACACAACCTACAACAACAGTCAACACTCAGTAGTTGCTATTACAAGCCACCACCATTCAATTCATCCTCGAACCACACAAATGCACAACTATTTGATTGTGAAAACCTCCACCAACACAACCAAAAACAAAAACACAAAAAAAAAAAAAAAAAAACGCAGGCGCCACCTCCTTCCGTTGCCCGCTGTCGAGAGGCCCCTAATTTGGTATTGAGATTAGGAGTGGACGCGGTCCGGTTTCGAAAGGAACCGTACCGAACCGATTACCAATGGGAATATAAGTAATGGAACCATTGGTTGCATATTTGGATACGGAACCAAACCAATTGGTTCCCAGTCGGTCCGGTTCGGTCCTTACATTTGAAAATGTTAAAATAAAATGTTCACTAATAAAGATTAAAAATTTCTTTCAACGCCACTTTTAAAAAAAATTCTTTCAACTCTACCATTTGTGCAAATTTGCCTTCAAAGATTGGAATTCCATATCAACAACTTTTAGAGTTTTGTTTGTAAAGTTACTTAGGATTTAGGGAATTGTGAGTTTAAACTTAAATTAGGAGTTAAATTGATTATATAAAGTAAAGAATCAAAGAAATTGGGTGGAATTGGAGGAGAATTCTGTTTATGTGGGAAGTTGGCAATGGAAATGAATTTTGGTCAAATAGGAACTTGCCAAAACGGTTTTACCGCTTCACGATTTATATTTAAAATAAAAAATAAATAAAAAAATTCAACATACAAGGGAACCGAAGTACCATCGGTTCCAATTAATAAGAACCGGGAACCGAACCGGTTCCCATTCGGTTATAAATACAAGTACCAAATCGAAAATTTTCCTTGGCCGAACCGGATCTGGACCGGCTGGTTCTATTCAGTTCCGGTCTAGTTCCATCGGTTCTGGGAAAATGTGCCCACTCCTAATTGAGATCATCAACATCAGCTAAGTGCGAGTGTAGAAATAGTCACGCAATGGGGAGGCATAGCGTGCGCAGGCACTGCTGTGCTGGTGCTGCTACTGTCCACCGCCGACCGGCCCTGCAGTGGTGGTGCGTTGGGTTAGCAGCGCTGAAAAAGTTGCCGGTAAGGTAGAATGGTTGTAGAGAGAGATTAGGGGAGAATCGGTAGATAGAAGAAGAAATTATTGAATCAGTTTTGGAAAGAAATAAATTGGACCAGATTTGAAAAACTGAATATATAATTAGGGTAAGTAGTTTTCCTATTTTAGAATATTGTTATTATAATTTATTAATTAATTATTTCCTAATTATAACCTGGGTTTTGAAGTTATATAGGTTTTATCTTATTTATGAATTTAAATATTTAAAAGTAGGGATGAGTGTAATTTTCTCTTTTTTGAAAATGGGGTGGGTCTGGATCCGTAGGCCCCTGGAAGGGCCGGAATTGCCCCCTGATCACCCGCATCCGTAGTCCAACCCGTCAACATAGGAAGATGGTGTGTTGAACTTTTTCTTACTTATTAAGCAAAGCATAAAAAAGTTAAAGGAAATCTGTTGAAATGACATGCCCGTCTGGTCCTACACAAATTGCATTATGTCTCATTTTTCTTTTAGACGTACCTTAGGATCAGCAGGAAGACCTGCCCCCATTTTCTTACAACGTGTTTGGTAATTTGTTTATGCAAATTTATAAATATCAATTTTTTAAAATCATTTTTAACCACATTTATTTTTTAAAATATTTTTTAACAATACATTTTATCTAGTAAATAATTTTATTTATTTATTTATTTTTATAAACAACTTTTGCAGCCAAACAGAGGCAACAGATTTATAAAATATAAAGAGAACCTTCTCTTTTTCAGTTTTCGGGACCGCAAACAAAAATTTAAATTTAAAGCACTTGCAATTTGAACGTTATAAATAGAATAGTATATTAACATTGTAAAAGTATAGTTTTCACATGTTAGGACATAGAAATATGTAACTTTCACTGACTAACTATTATTTTTTAGCTTTTCTCCCATAGCAACACTTACATAGTCAAAGTTGTGCAAATTAACTTTGCTGTATTATGCCCTATTTGATGCCAATTTTAAAGATAAATTAGTTTTTTAAATAGTAATTTTTTGGAGAAGTATGATTGAAAAGTAGGGAAATTTTGAGTTTACGTGTAACATTGTTTGATTTATAAACTTGTTTATTTATGATTTTGAGGTAAAAAGTAATGATTGAAAATTGGAGAGAGAAAATATGTGTGGTTAAAAAGTGATTTGAAAATTTTTATTTTTTTATAAACATGTTTATAAATAAAAAAGATTCTTTTATCAAACGGATATATTATTGTGTGAATATTTGAATGAAAATGAGTATGAGAATAAAAGAGTTTTGATAAAAATAGAACAAAACAGATATATGTTCAATTCGGTAACATTGTTCACGTTTATAAGTTATTTTTTTGTTTATTTTTTTAGGTAAAACATATTATTAAAATAATTGCATTATAGAATAGAATGTATAATTCATAGGTTTCAATTAATATTGACTGATAGCGATTCATAGGCTTAGCCTTTAAACGACACGTGACACCTAGCTGTTAAATGTTCTCTCATTTTGACGTGGGTCAGTGGGTGTTGGCATGTGTTAAAGATGTTTCCCACATCCTGAGGGCCCGAACCGACCACGTCCAAGGCCTTGATTCGTGAAGATAAATCCAGGTTATGCATCTTCCATGGTCAGGGTGATACTTATGGCAAGGCCCCTTTCAGGGTAACTGAGTCACAAGCTACAATGTTACATGCAACACACTAATGTGAGTATTAAGAGTCTATATTAACACAGCTTGATCAGGTTTGAGATTTGAGAAAACTCTAGTTCTATTAAAATTCAGAAAATACAAGTTCTTTCAAAATCATCAGAGTTCATTTATCAGTACATTTTTTGAAATATAACAACAAGAATTCTCACTTAATTTTTTTTTGTAATGTTGATATTGAATTCAATAAAACTTTATTTAAACTTAGTTACAAGTTAGGATAATTCTAAAAAAAAAAAAAAATTCTTTATCTAGTCTTAGTTCCAAGTTAGGATAATTCTAAAAAAAATAATAAAAAGATAAAAAAAACAAAAACTCTATATTAAGCTTAGTTTCAAGTTTAAATAATTCTTTAAAAAAAAAAGAAATTTCCCAAAACGCGTTTTCCGCGTTTTGGACATTTTTTTTATCGAAATACACACAAAACGTCCAAAAGGAGGTTTTGAGGGTTTTGCATTTTGTGTACAAATTTTTTTTTGTTTTTCAAAATGCGTTTTCGAAATTGGTAAAGAGAACGCATTTTTAGCATTTTCGAAAATAAAAACAGAAAACTATCTCAAAACAGCAAAGAAAACAAGGCATAAGTGTTAGTAAGCTGTAAATTTTACAAAAGTTGTAGATTAAAAATATATTTGATCAAGTATTATAATTTAAGTGTTATCACATATATGCACTTATAATGAATCAAAATCTATTCCCAATCACAAGAGTTTGGAATACTACTTTTTATTAAACTAGTAGTAAGCACGTGCGTTGCACGTCTTACGTATATGATGAATGTGATGCATAATATTTTCACAGAAGTAATACCATTTTTCGAAAGTTGTTGAGGTAATAAATATCAATGTGAGAAGTAATTAGTCGAAAATGAAAATAAAAAAAAACTATGTAAATTTGAACAAAAAATAGTAAGTAGTGTGTTCGAAAATTAATTTCGGAAAAATACCGATGACATGTTGTAAGTTTTGTATAATAATAAATCATATTATTTCTTCAATGAATTTCCAAACATATGTAAGAATTTAGATACTATTGAATATAAAAATAGGTATTGAATAATAGGAAGTTACAAAACTATTCAAATTTCAATCGTATTTTTCTTTTTTTATCATTTGATTAATAATTGGAAATTTGTAAGGAAAATTCAATAATGCAGATTTTTCAATAAATTTCTTAAATATTTGATTGTTAAATTTCATGTTTTGAATTGAGAAAAGATAATATGAGAAAAAAGTTTACCATGACACACGTTTAGTGCGATTTGGATGATCACAAAAATTGTGATAAAGCTTATTTACTACTCATTTTAGTAATTTTTTTCCTTTAGTTTCAATAACTTCAAACACATAACTCCAACCCTTATAAATAAAATTATTAAATATTTACATGTATTGTAGATTAATATTACGGACTGATAAAAGAAAAAAAAAATTCAAGATAATATTGACAAAAAACCTAAAAATTTTAGAATGTTATTGACAAAAGAGAATAATGCAATAATTAACAAAAGAATAAAAATAATTTATGATTTGACTTTATAGATATTTTCTTTTTCACAAATCCATTTACTATAGGTCACATATAAATTGATTTTGCATTAATTAAACTCCCCTAATCCAATTATTAAAATAAGTTGATAAAATTCTAAATTACTTAAAATAAAAATAAACAGAAAATTATGTGCGGATTTATGTGAATTCTATATTGATATTATATATATGATGATGATGATTATTATTATTATTATTATTATTATTATTATTATTATTATTATTATTATTATTATTATTATTATTATTATTATTATTATTATTATTATTATTATGTGCATTGCACAACTTATGTATATTATGAATGATATTGTTAATATTAAAATTATTAAATAGAATACACATGAAATGAAACCATTGTGAATGAAAATGTTGAATAAATTATTATTGAAGGACGTTGTAAAAATTATAAGATATTTTTTCTTATAAATCAGAAATACGAACCCTAACAACAAATAATTTTTTAATACTTAATAAACGCGAGAGTATAATAATATAATAACGTAAAATTTTATGACTTTGTAAATCGTTAGATAGTATAACATTTTAATAATAAATAAATGAGAGATTATAATGAAATAAAATATTTAATGGTATGAATAAAAAATTTGTAATCAAAATTTTCTTCTAAACCCCAATTTTTTATATATTGTAATAAAATATGAGGATGTACAAAATCACTCCCTTCAACTCTAACAACAAATCATTAAAAATTCTAAAAATTATTGAAAAAATGACCCAAATAATAAAAGAATAAAAAAGAGGTAAATTTGAATTAAATGTGTACAATATTTTTTTTTTTCATGTGTAACATATGACATTAAATTCACGGATTAATGAAATTGTAAAGTTTTGAATTGAACATCATAAGATTATACATTTATAATATATATAGTGTAAACTATGGAATTTGAGTAGACAATTCAATTTTTGAAAGTAGGTCTAAGCAAAAATTAAAACATAATTTTTTTAATACTAAATAAATGCGATAATATAATATTATGAGAAAGTATAATAATGTAAAATTATATTGTAACATTGTGAATTGTTAGATAATAAAAATATTTTAATAATAAATAATTGAAAGATCATAATGAAATAAAATATTTAATTACATGAATAAAAAATTGGTAATTAAAAGTTTCTCCTAAATCCCAATTTTTATATATTGTAAAAAATAGAATATGGGGGTGCACAAAATAAGTCTCTTCATTTTTAGAACTTAAATAATTAATTAATATAAGAGGGCATAGTTGGTTTAAAGCAAAATATCTGAGGGCAAAATCGTGAAGTCAAAGATTTTCCCTTATCTACACTTTTAAGGTAGTGTAGATGTGTCAATGATCTCCGATCTTGTTTGGGAATGATTTTTCAATGAGCAAATTTTATATTTTTTTCAAAAATATTTCCAACCACAAATTTTAATGAATATATGGCTTTTCTTTATTTTTTAACAACGCATTTAAAAATTTGAGATTTAAATTAACAACCCACACCCAAACTTATTATCTCTAATCTCACAATGACAAATGGGAGGGTTGGTAAGTCTCAGTGCAGCAGTGTATAGGGTTCGAATCCTGAAATATTGGATTTGTGCCTTATTACAAGCGGGAGTTACCCAAACTTTGGGCTTATCATCAAGTCCTCAACCCTGACTCTGGGAGGCATAATCTGCGATTAACCTCCTCAACTAATGGCTCAGGACAGAATCGGTTGAGGCCCTCATGATGTGAGCTACACCTTTTTCCCTAATCTCACTGCCACATCATCCGTTTCCAATCTCCTGTAGTCCATTGCAACAGATGAAGTAGAAGTGAACATAGTCTACACACAAGTTAATAATTTAATTAAGAAAAGTATTTTCCTTTGACATGATTAGAGTATCCAATTTAATGATGTTACACTAGAGATGTATCAGGTCTGAGTTCTAACTGTGGGGAAAATTAGTAAATTAAACCAAATGAAAACAAATCGAAGACTTGTGTTTACATGGTTTCCTTAAATTGAATTCCCCGTCTCATCGGAGTACAAGAGGTTTTAATCGATGTTCGGTTCTCAAGATACAATCGATTGTCGATTCACGCTACACTACGTTAACCATCTACGAATTAGCCGCATCTGTCTCTCAAAGAACTTAGCAAAAGAGAAAATTGAAGAAACTTAAAGCTGTTGAAAATAAGGGAGAAGAAGAGATGAACATATTTTCACTATGTTGTTGAACGAGGTTGAAATCTCTATTTATAACCAAGATATTGCCTTTTCATTAATTGGAACTGAATTGATCAGGTTCAATTCCAATTAAATGGCAGTTTCACAAATAAACTTAGCAATAATTTTCATTCAAAACTTGGAACTGTACAAAGTGAAACTGCTGGTTATGAAACTGGTGAAATAATGAACAGTTTCTAATAATCCCTCACATGAATGAAAATTTGCGAAAAACCAGAGAGAGAGAGAGTAAATCGAATCAATCCTGCAAAGGATATGTAGCATTTAGCTTTAAACCTTTCCTTGTGAAACCTATTGGGTATTACTAGCAAACCAGTGGATCTGATGCCTTGAACTGTTTCTCCATTTGTGTAAAACAAGACAATAGATCTCATAAAGGACCATTCTAGACACAACGTAGTTCTCACTGTTGTGTTAATTTTGGCCATGAACGTCGCCTAATTCTGCAAGTGTTTGTTCAAGGATTTATCCTTCCCAATCCTTATATAAGCACCCCCACTCTACACTCACATATGCAACCTCTTTATTCAGCATTTAACAACAACGCTTAAGGGTCATTAAAAGTATAGCTTAACCTGTATCTCCATTCAGCTAGGTTGAGTTTCCACCACGATACATTTCAACGTCATAGGCTGCAAGCTCATTCCCCTCGATGCTTTTACAACTAGGTCTATAGTTAATCTTTTGGTTAGCAGATCAGCAATATTATCATTTGACTTCACGTAGTCTAGAGTGATAATATCACCTTGTGAGAGTAGTCGTCGAATAGTATTATGTCATCTTCGAATATGTCGAGACTTACCATTAAACATATTGCTCTATGCCCTGCCAATAACTGATTGATTATCCCAATAAATGCAAATTCGAAACACAGGCTTTGACCATCTTGAAATATCCTCAAAAAACTGGCGAAGCCACTCTGCTTCCTCAGTTGCTTTGTCCAATGCAATAAATTTTGATTCCATTGTAGATCTTATGATGCAAGTTTGTTTGGACGATTTCCAAGAGACAACTGCACCACAAAGAGTGAAGACATTTCCACTAGTAGACTTAGAATCTGACATATTTGATATCCAATTCGCATAAGCATACCCTTCAATTAATACAAGGTATCTAGAATAATGCAATCCAAAATCACGAGTGTATCTCAAATAATGTAACACCCTGAAAATAGCTTTCTAGTGGATAGCACCTAGGTTACTCATATAGTGACTCAATCTGCTAACTGAGTATGCTATATCCGATCTTGTACAAGCCATTAAAAACATTAAACTCTCAATTATCCGAGAATATTCTAACTTTGACACACCATTAATAGTGTTCTTGGATAAGTGGAGACTCAATTCCACTGAAGTCCTAGCCACAGTGGTATCTGACTTGTTGAATTTTTCTAGTATCTTATCAATGTAATGAGATTGAGATAACACAAGACCATTTGGTGTTCGAGTAATTTTTACTCCTAAAATGACATCCGCGATACCCATATCTTTCATGTCAAGCTTTGAGTGTAACATATTCTCAGTGGCTTGGATAATTTTATCAGAGCTGCCGACAATGAGCATATCATCGATGTACAAACACAATATGACATATACATCATTAATATCCTTGACATTTACACACTTGTCGTACTCGTTGATTCTAAAGTCACTAGAAAGCATAGCATTATCAAATTTCTTATGTCATTGCTTCGGTGTTTGCTTTAAACCATAAAGCGATTTAACCAGTCTACCGACTTTCCTTTCTTGACTTGGAAAACCCCTCTGGTTTCTTCATGTAGATTTCTTCATTCAAATCTACATTTAGGAAATACATCCATCAATGTATTTCAAGATTTCGTAAGGCTGCAATAGCAATTATAATTCGGATAAACGTTATTCTCGACACAGGAGAATAAGTATCAAAGTAATCCAAGCCTTCTTTTTGCTTATGACCTTTGATTACTAGCCGAGCTTTATATTTATCAATAGAGCCATCCACTTTCATCTTCTTTTTGAAGATCCACTTGTAACTCAAAGGCTTGCAGCCAAATGAAAGATTTACTATTTCCCAGGTATGATTCTGTAAAATAGAATCAATTTTACTCTTAATGGCTTCTTTCCACATATAATCATTTGGAGAAGTTATAGCTTCTTTATAACTTTGTGGATCATCATCCATCAAATATGTAGAAAATCTGGGCCAAACATCTTAGAAGTTTTGGGCATTTTGCTCCGTCTAGGCTCATCCTCATCTTCTTCAACTAGATCTTTACTGCTGCCAGAAGTAGAAGATTCCATAGTTCGTTTAATAATAGTTAACTGTTTACGAGATTTCCAAGGATATATATTCTTAAAGAATTGTGCATTCCTAAACTCCATGATCGTATTTGGATGAATATCAGGTACATTCGAATAATCTACAAGAAATATAAATGCACTACTATTTTGTGCATAACCAATGAACACACAGTTAACTATCTTAGGTCCAATCTTGACCTTCTTAGGAGGAGGCACCACAACTTTAGCAAGACACCACACATTCGTAAGTATTTATATGAAGGTGTGAAACTTGTCCAAAGTTCATATGGAGTCTTATACATATTCTTTCTTAATACTTTATTCAAAATGTAATTCGCAGAAAGAATGGATTCTCCCCGCATGTTCTGTGATAATCCAAAACTAATCAACATAGCATTCATCATTTCTTTTAACGTTCGATTCTTACGCTCAGCAATTCTGTTCTGCTGAGGTGAATAAGGTGCAGTAGTTTGATGAATTATTCCACATTTAGCACAAAATTGCTAATGTGATTGAGCTAAATAGGGGAAATTGATACTATGGCCAGGTTCTTAAATGGGTTAAACAGGGGAATTTGCTAATGCGATTGAGCTGTAGTACTATGTGAAATTGGATGACGTGGTGCGTATGACAATGAAAGTGGAAATACAACTAAAGCAAAAGGGAGCAGCAAGACATTCACCAGGGTCTTATCATACTTCCCAAACACGGTAGGAAAATAATGAAGATCATGTCCTGAAAGGGAGGGAGGAACCAACACCCAAAGGTAAAAATATTTCTGATTTTCAACCCACTAAGGGTAGGAATATTAAGGGTTTGAAATGCTTAAATTCAGGACACATTGCTTTACAATGTCCTAATAATCAAGTTATGGTTATGCGTAATGGGCAACTTAGTTTTGATGATGAATTTGATGGGATGCCTAAATTAAGGGATATTGGGACTAGTAGTAGTGACAGTGATGAATTTACTTATGCTGTGAAATGTTCACTTGTTAATAGGCGTGTCATTGGTTCTAGTGTTAAGGTGAATGGAATGGATGAACAAAGGGATTACTTATTTCATAGTAGATGCTTAGTGGATAAAAAGGTTCATGGATTGGTGATTGATGGGGGAGGTGTACTAATGTAATTAGTAATATGTTGATAGAAAAATTGAAGTTTCCTAAAATGAAGTATCCTACACCTTATAAATTGCGGTGGTTGACTGAGTTGAGGGAAATTAAGGTGAACAAGCAGGTTAAGGTCAAATTCACCATTGGGGGGTACAAGGATGATGTGGTTTGTGACGTGGTGCCTATGCATGTTGGACATATTTTGTTGGGAACGTCATGACAAAATGATGGGGGTGGTGCATGATTGGTTTAAAAACCAATATTCTTTTATGAAGAGTGGAAAGAAAATTACTCTTGCTCCTTTATCACATAAGGAGATCCAAGATGATCAAATGAAAATAAAAGGTGAGTTTAAGGGAAAAAATGATTTGAGACCACAACCTTAGAAAAAGGAGAGCATGAGTCCAAAGAAAAAAGAAAAGAGAGTTCACCCACAAAATGAGCTTTTTTGTATAAAGGTTAATAAACAAGGAATCAACCCTTGTACTTGGCCGTGCGAACAGGTCCCTCCCTAATTTGGTAAATTTTGTTTTACAGGTACCAAAATCAAATCATAAAACTAAAGTCGGGAAGAGAGTTACTTGCAAGAGAGAACATCCCAAACAGTTGAAGGAAAGCCCCAAGTATGAACAAGATCCAATAACAAACAAATGCAGAAGTACAATAGGATAGGACAAGTTGCAGATTTGAGGTCGAATCATTTTCAAGAGAGGGGGATGATATGATCCAAGGAAAGATATCAAAAGAGAAATCAAGCTATAGACAACACAACAACAATCTATATGAAAAAATGAGCAAGTTTCATGTTTGGCTCGATTCAAGAATTAAATCAGATCGAATCATTTCAAGGAGTCGAAGAGGGAGCCAAACGGGAAACCACGCAACCGCACAGTGCAAGGTGATGCGCGCGCGATCGCGATCGCGCAATGCCATAAAATCCTATTACGGATAGGGTTAATTTAGATGTGTTTTTGACTTTATATATTGTATTTTCATCATTTTAAACATTAACTTTGATATTATGGAATTAATTTGAGTGTTTTTCTCTAGAAAAGAGAGGAATTTCTTTTCTTGTTCGTCAATAATAACCTATCGAACTTATCAAAGATTCTTGAATCTTTGTGACATTCCAACCTAGAACTTATCAAGGAAATTGACATCCCATGTGGCGTTTGAAAACCTTGGTTCTTGTTCCGAATCGTCAATTCTTGCCTCGTGAATGTTAAGTCAAGGTCTTATTGTCTAAATCCCTCGTTTATTGTTCTTGTTATTTAATTTTATGAATTTAGATATTTCCTGCGTTTTCAATTTGTTATTCCGCATCTTTGTTGCATTTTCCAAAAGGAATTACATCATATGTCTGATTTCAATTTTGAAGTAACAGTTCTGTCTAATCAACACAACTTTTCACTATAAAACTATTTGTCAACCGACTTGTAGATCTATAAATACAAATAAAGGTACATGTGTTCATTTACAAGATTTTGGCTTTCTATCATTCAAAAATTCAATAGAGAAAAATCACCCAGTAAATTTACTATGGCAAGAATTGAGTGCTAGATCCTTGGTTGCAGATTGTTGAATCCTACTTTAATTTTCTCAAACTCAATTTCAATTATATATTTTAGCCCCTATTTGGTAAAACAAAAAATTTAGATTTTAATCTAATTTAAAATCAACATTTAATTTTAACCTCACATTTTATGGGACTCACAACTTTTCACACATATTATCAACTTGAACGTGAATCCATAAATTTTCCTGCTTAACGAAACGATCCTCTCATGAGAATTCCATCTGATCCATATTCATGCCTCAATCTACAAATTTTCGGGATAGAAAATCAGCAACCTTATTCGTTTGTTGCCTTTAAATTTTTAATTATTTAATGTTGAATTTAGCATTTTTAATTTATTTTTTAATAAAAAGGATTGGAGCATGTCAGCCCTGATCCGTATATGTCCTTGTGATTAATAGATCGATAAATTTTTTTTCCTAATCCACTCGTCAACTCGCGAATTGAAGAATTTTCGCTACATTCGAAGCGAGAATCCTCTAGCTCAAATCAGATATAATATTTTTGTAACTACGACTCACAATCTCCAAAATATCATTTTTTTTATAAGAAATTTATTTTTTAAAAAAATCAACATTATACACAGAGGCGGATACATTAATATTAGTGAGCTAGGACGACCATTGACAATTGACTTTCGATCATCAGCGATCACATTAGCATGATAGTTTATTATTATTTAATTAAATAATTTTAAAAACTCTTCAATATATATGTATAAGTGAGCTAATTTAGAAATCATGTAACATGAAAATGTAATCAAATACAACACAAAGTAATAAGAAAAATACATGGTAAAACATAACTTTCATATGGGTTGAAAAATTCTTTCCATAATCTATAAATCAATACATTTTTCTAAGTCACTTTTAACTATACATATTTTCTTAAAGCACTCTTCAATAATATATTTTATCTTTAAAAATAATTTTTGTTCAGAAACAAAAATCTTTTAACAAACATAAGCTAAATTATATAAATCACAATTCACAAATCTACACAGGGTGCTATCCTCCTCATATGGGGAGTGTGATCGCTCATTATGAAAGCGACCCACACACTTATATATGAAGGTGTGATATTTAGTGTGACAAAAATTGTTTGATAAAGAAGTATAATTCAAAACTAATTGGCCTAATCAATTAAAAAGTGGCTCAACTCATTTTCTTCTTCTTGGGAAAAAGCACCGACACAGGCACAGCAAAAAATAATTATGTCAAACTATGGCTTTTTTACTTGTGGACGATGATAAAATATGTGATTAAAAAATAATTTACGAAAATATATGTTTACAAATGATTTTAAAAAATGTAATGTTTATAAATATAAACAAATTTATCACGGAGGCTTAATTTATCAAATTTTATATATATAAAAATAAAATAAAATTAGGGCTTGCTTCGCAGTTAAGGACCTACCAATGAGAAATCTTATGCTAAAAGCTTTTGAAAAGTTCGACCACTATTCATGTGTAGAGTTGAATTTACAAACGGTCACAAAAGTTTGACATAATTTTAAACTACTCAATCAAATTTTATATATATATAAAAATAAAATAAAATTAGGGCTTGCTTCACAGTTAAGGACCTACCAATGAGAAATCTTATGCTAAAAGCTTTTGAAAAGTTCGACCACTATTCATGTGTAGAGTTGAATTTGCAAACGGTGACAAAAGTTTGACATAATTTTAAACTACTCATTAAAGAATTAACTTAGTCATTAAATAATTGATCATTCCTTTATTGGCTTTCACTTAAAATTTGAAGTCGATCCGTTAAACCTTCACATCCAGTGGCGGAACTAGCGGTGGGCTTCAGTCAGTCCCCTGAAGCCTACTAAGGATTTTAGAAAGGGAATAATACATAACTAAAGTTTTTAAAGTACACATTTTCAAAATTAAGAAACTTAAGGTTTTATTTCAAAAATCAGGTCATATTTAATTATGTATGTTATTGTTTATGGTCACAAGTCACAATTTTTCAATCACAGCTTACTGTGGTCACAAGTCATAATTTTTTAGGTCACAAGTCACAAATCATGTCATAAGTTTATGGTCACAGTCATTTTTTAGGTCACAATTTATTTTTCGGTCATAAATTTCATAGGTCACGATTTTTTTCGATCGCAAATCTCGAGTCAATTGGTCACAACTTAACAAATTATGAGTTACAATTTATTTATTAGTCACAAATCACAAATTTTATTGATCACAATTTTTTTCTCGATCACAAATTTTGAATTTCATAGGTCACAAGTTTTTTTTTTTTCGATTGCAAATCTCAAGTTAATTAGTCACAATTCAACAAATTATGAGTCACAATTTTGTTATTGATCATAAATTTCATTGGTCACAATTCTTTCTTGAATACAAAATCCAGAATTTTTTATGTCACAATTTTCACAAATTACTAGTTTTTTTGGTCACAAATCAAAAAATTTATAGGTCACAATTAGAAATTTTATAGGTCACAATTTATAAAATTATTTGGTCAGACTCATTTTTTTAGTCACATTATCGATTTTAGTTGGTCACAATTTATTTCTTGATCACAAACTACAAATTTTATAGGTCACAACAATTAATTGGTCACAACTTATTTTTAGGTCACAATTATCCTTTATCACCCAACCAACCAACCACCCACCCACCCACCCACCCACATCCACGACAGCCAACACCACCACCACCATTGACCATCGCAGCCACTGACCACCACCACCACCACACCTAACCTAACGTCACCACCAACCCACACCACCTTCACTTCCACCACCACACCCGCCACCACAAAAAAACGTGAACCACCCTACCTTACCCCCACTCCTTCACCATCACAGCTATCACCACCACCACTTGGCGGCACCCTAATCACCTCCACCACCACAACAGCCACCGCTCCACCTCCAAATCGCCCACCATTTGTCCACCATCACGGCCATCCCCACCACCAACACTACCACCGACGAACCCCAATCACCTCCACTACCACTACAGCTACCGCAACACCTCCAAATTGCCCCCACCATCTCACTGCTACTGCCACACCTCACCAAAGCACCACCGTGACTACCACAGCTCACCATTACTGAGCACCACCGCCAAAACATATCACCAAACCACCGTGCCACCATTACACACATCCTCGCCACCACTGCACACCACTAAGACTACCAATCAACCAAAGCGAAAAAAAAACAAAAGAAAGGAGAAGGAAGCAGCGGCGCCGCTGCTAGATCGGAGGAGCTCCTTTGCTGCTGCTTCGAGGTACGCACCGGCGAAGGCTCTACTTAGGCACCGCTATTGTAGATCGAATCAGCAGCGGCGAAGGCGCTGCTCCTACGGAAGTGATGACGGAGCTGTGGTCGCCGACGAAATCTGTGTGGTGGCGCCGCTGTGGATGGGTGGGGGCTTAAGGAGAGGTTGAGAGAGTTGAGAGAAATGATAGGTTTGAAGTGTAGTTGGTAAGTGAGGTAGGTTAAATAATTAATGAATTAAAAAAGCTAAAATAAAACCTGAGTTTTGAATAGATATAGACAAAACCTGAATTTTGAATTTAGAACTTAATAAACATGGGACCATGTAATTTCCTTTTTTAGAAATTTTTGAACTTATTCTGAACGCCCAAATACAGGTGGTCTATTTTCCTAAATTAGCCCACCAGAAATCTACTCATTCCTCTCCTCTAGCGCCAAGCTCTAACTAAATTAGCCCAAACTACTCCAAATCAATCACAATTCCAAACCCATATCACAAGTTTAAAATCGACTGAAAGATCCGCACCTCATTCCTCTGGCTCTAGGGCTTTGCTGATTGTTCAATGAATAGGAACAACCTCAGTTTCGCTCATTGTGTGTCGTCGACGAGCTCGTCGATGTCCTTTGATTCCGCCTGCCTCCATGGTTGCTGGTCCCTCTTCAACTTCTGGTGAATGCCGCGAGTCGCTGACTGGTCTATGTCAGTATACCTTATAAATTATAATTATAAATCTTATGTTACTTTTTTTGTTATTTCTTAATCCGGTTGAGGAGATTTAATTATTGGTTCTTAATTGTTTTGTGTGATGAATTTGTTGATTAATTCATTTTAGTTATTTAGAGTTTATTTAGATTTAGGGATTTTTGTAGTAGTTAATTTATTTGTTATAAAAGGGTTTATCTGAAATTTCTTGTGGTAGATTGGTAGAATAGTAGTTAATTTTTCTTATTATTAAAGAGCTTACTTAGCTTTTTTGTGAATTGTGATAGTTTAGCCTCAAGATATTTTGTATTGTACATTTGTGGTGCTTTTTTTAGCTTTTAGATATTGACATTTAAGTAAAGTTATTTTGTTATATTTACGAATTTGAAGTCTGAATTATTCTTATTTTTGACTTGAAAAAAAAAAATTCATGGACGGACCCCATATTTTTTCTAGTCCACTACATTTATAAATCCTAGTTCCGCCCCTGTTCACATCGACTAGAGATGTTGTCCTCAGTCCTAAAATTAATGCATTTTCAAAATAGGCTGTGACTTTTTAGGAGGAAAAACCTCGATTTAGATATTTAAAAAATAAAAAATAAAATCCAAGTCGCTTCCTATAACCCCTACTCTATTTTTTATTATTATCAAACAATAATAAGTTGCTGGGTTGTTTTAATCGTCGTTAGTTCACGTGAAGGTTTAAAAAATTACTACGCTTAATCAGGATATAACAAAATAATAACTATTGTTTATCGTGCTAACGTGGATTCAATATGTTGATCTCAACTTAAAATGACAGCTGATTTAAGGCGACCGAGGTGATTTTGTGACCGACCTCAACCTGAAGAGAGAGGTGGAATGCCAAAACTGAGGTGACAAGTTGTCGAGGTGATTTTGGAATCGACCTCCACTTAAAGAGAGAGGCGATTTGCCATGAACGAGGTGACTTGATGCCGAGGTGATGTTGACCGAGGTGAATTTCGAGCGCGGTGAGATTGGCGGCGTTGCTAAAACATCAAATCAGCCGTATTATGTGTCAGTAATTATGATTATTTGTAAAATGTCAGTATAATCATGTGTGACATGTTGTCAGCAATTTCAGTAGTCATTGTCAGACGGGATATGTTGTAATGATTATGTTTTGTCTCCTCTCTCACTATAAATAAGGGACATAAATGCTATTCAAAGGCAAGAATTATAGAAAAAAACATCTCCAAACTCTTGCTATTTAATTTCATTGATTCGACCCGGCTATCAGATCGGTATCGAACTGGACGTGAATTTGTGTAACTTTAATCTCAGTTCGCTTTCGATTTGCTACCTTTCCAATTTCTTGTAATATCTCAAACCTTATTACAACGACGATCATTTAATTAAAGAGCTGCATACTTAGACAAATTAATCAAAAACATACAATCCACCTATCAATTTGAAAGTTCATACCACTTTTATTTGTTAACAAAAAGAGACGTCAACAAATTGGCGCTAGAAGGAGAGCCCGTATCCTTGTATTCAGCAATCACATATTTGCTTTTGCATCATAATGAGTAACAGGAAAAATTCAGGGAGTCACCGGGCACATCGTGGTGAGGATTCGCAAGGGAATTCCCGTATGTCCAGGAGGTCCGCCATTCCGCGACCCCCAGCGGAGGCCAACATGGGAATGGTCCTAGATGGACTTGATAGGAAGCAAAGAGAAATGGAAGAGATGAGGAGAAATCAAGATCGAGGTCGTCACCAAGAGGAGCATGAAGTGCAATCGCAACTACAAAGATCCGATGGACGCTCACATTTCGAAGAACAACAAACTGGACGCTCGACAACATAAGGAGTGCGGTAGGCGAAAGCACACCTTATGTACGGAGTCAAAAATCGCTGATTTGGATGGGACCGAATCAAGCGAGAAGGGGTGAAAAAGAAGAGGAGAGTAAGGCTGTACGAACTAAGGAACATGGGGACAGATCTCCGATGAAGAAAGTGAACCCAGAAAACCAGCCAGTTGGCAGCTCGACTCTTCACTTGGGTCAGCCACCGACTTTTCCGTCAAGCAAACCAGATCAAACTGAAGTTGAGCAATTGAAGAAAAGACTATCTAACTTGGAGGCAAAACAAGAAGAGTTGGGATCAACAGACCCATCTACCAAGCGGACATCACCTTTCACGGAGATTATATTGTCACAACCTCTGCCAAGCAAAATGAAGATGCCTCATCTCGCTGGGTACAATTGGGAGACTGACCCGATTTCGCATCTGGATCAGTACATGTCATGCATGGAGCTTCAAGGGGCAAGCGACGCAATAATGTGCAGGGCTTTTCCTTTAACTCTTGGGGACCGGGCTCAACAGTGGTTCCGCAATATATCTCAGCACTCCATATCAAGTTGGTCTCAACTAAGTGGCCAGTTCTTGAAGTAATTCATGGGGTCAAAAATTCTGACCACCGAAGGAGAGCTTGGTGACCAGTAGACAGGAGAAGAATGAATCACTAAAGAGTTACTTGGGCTTCTTTAATAGACACATCATGGGAATGGAAAGAATATCGGATGACGCGCTTCTCATGGCTGTTCTGTCAGGCCTACAAAAGCAGACTTGTTTCTGGTGGTCAGTACATGAGGATGGACCTCGCACGTACCAGGAGTTTCTTAACAGGGCGGAGAAGTTTATCAACGCCGAGGAGGCGTCAGGTCCCAAAGAAGGTCATCATAATACAGCTGCGATGTCAGACAAGAAGGAAAGCAAGGATGATAAGAAAGAATTCAAAAGGAATACTTTTGGAAAAAAAAAAGAGATTACAAACCAGCGGATAGGATCCGTCCATACAATCCGAACAAAGAAGTGAGCTCACCCCATTAAATGCGTCAACTGAGGTCATTTTCATGAATGAGAAAGACAATGGGATAATTCCGCCGGCCAGGCCGATAAAGCAGAGCCCGAGTAACTTGGACTCATCCCGGTATTGCAAATACCACAGGTCAGTGGGACACACCACGGACGAATGCCGAAATTTGAGATTCGAAATTGACAGGTTAATAAAGAGGGGAAGCTTACGAGAATACGCTGCTGAACCACGGGATTCAGGAAGGCAATTCAAACAACAGGAGAAGTACGCCATCCATCATGGGATAGAGCCCCGCGGGAAAGACCGGCCTGATGAAATACGTACATGTAACACCCCAAGTTCGAAATCTTAAACTTAGACGTGTTAACTTTTCTTTACTTAAATGCAGAAAAGAAATCATTTAAAACCTTAACATTTTCATTTCTATTATAAAATCTTACAGAAATTTCGACAGAATCTCTTCTATAAATTGGACTTAGCCAATCTGTAGAGAAACATCATAACCATTTTCAAACACACATCTCAACTCATTCAATCCCAAACATCATCAAACCCCTTTACAAAAAGAATCCCAAACTCCACAACAATATAATTTCAAATAATAAACTTTAACAATTACAACAAGAGGCAATTTAACCTCAAATACGATACTCATGCTTATTCGAAACTAACTCCAACCAAGCATTTATCAATTACAAATAAATTAAAGAATAATTAATGAGACATTGAAATAAATTCTAATTTGACTTTATTTAAAAAGGTTGAAGCGAGTATATCCTGAGTCTGCCACCAAATGCTCTCCTCATCTCATCTAGCTTTCATCACCTGAAATATATTGGAAAGGGATTGGGGTGAGCTAAAGCTCAGTAAGTAAACTTTATGCACGTGATGCATGCTCATTACATGAAATGCCTTAGACCATTCAAAGTAATTATCCCCATTTACTTTACTTTTCAAGACTTCAGACTTTCCAACTTTCACTTAAACATTTCCAAAACTTTAACTTCATTTCTATCGTGAGCTCAATTAGTGTATCTTCTAGCCAATCACAATGCAGCGGACAATTTTCCTTATTTAGAACCAGGTTATCACTTTTCCACCGCATAGCGGTTTAAAATTTGCCACCGCCACGCGGTTTAGCAAACGTCACTGCAAAGCGGTTTAATATTTTCCACCGTCAAGCGGTTTAGCAATCGTCACCGCAAAGCGGTTTAATATTTGCCACCGCCAAACGGTTTAGCAATCGTCACCGCAAAGCGGTTTAATATTTGCCACTACCAAGCGGTTAGGCAATCGTTACCGCAAGGCGGTTTAATATTAACCACTGCAACATCGATTTAATTTGGGTACGCCGGTCTCCCGCGCCCCATTTCCCACCCGCACCTTTCATGGCATAGAAGTACATCAATTTATTCTTAAAATTTGGGATATATCCTTTTTGAGGAAACTAAAACTTACCGCATTCTTCATTTAAAATCATTTGACTTCCCCAACTCAATGAAAATGCATGCTTGACGATGCAATGACATGATAACATCTATGCTTAAACCTTCTCTTAATAGCACATACATGTGTAAAGTTCATAGAAAGCACCACAAGCAAATAAATTTCAAGAATATACTTTAAGCCCATTAATTACACCTTAAACATTAACATCAATGAAAATAGGGGAAGTTTACTTACTTGACATCCTTAGTATTTACCTTTATTTGAATTTGCAAGTGGAGGAGCCTCGACTGCCCGTGTCGTCAATGTACCAAAAGTCCTAATTATTCACATTCATCAATAAATATGACTCTCAGTTCACAAACACGTTCGTTATTCATTTTAATACTAATCAAACATTGACCAAGATTAAAACTTCGATTTAACCCAAACGTGACTTTACATAATAACAAAAACACATAAAACCATAATCGAAAGCAAAAGATTAAAGCATTCGACACAACATTATAAGCTTAACTATTAAGGTACTTAAATCAAAACCAAAGTTTGAAAAATGTACACGACTTTACAATTTTCTCAAAAATCTAGTAATTATAATTATTACTCAAGTTCACACAAAAATCATATTTGAAATAAGGGACTTAATTTCATGCAACTTACGAATTATACTAATCCATTTACTCGAATCTCAAACTAAATTATAACTTAGTCAAACTTTACAAAACAACGTTCCATTAAAATTCCAACTCTTTTTTAAAATCTAAAAATATTCAAAATAAGGTTTCAATTAAACTTACAACTAATTAAACATAACCTAAAATCTTAAATTCAAGAATTTCCCATATATAACATACACATTTTGATTTTAAATTACAAAATTCGAAACCTGTAATAATCAAAATTTGAAATTTCAATTAAACTAATTTAAAACCTTCGAAATCAGAAATTTCCAAATATATATATATATATTTGGAAATTTCTGATTTCGAAGATTTTAAATTAGTTTAATTGAAATTTCAATATATATATATATACTTGTATGCAATTTTTCCCAAACCTGAACATACATTTATAATCTCAAAAATTAAACTAAAATATCAATTAACCAAACTAAATAACTAATTTTCGGAATCTGAAAATACTGTGAAAATTATGCACATATATATACACATATATGCATCAATACATACGTACATACATATTGCCCAAAATCTGGAATTGACTGTTTAAATTTTGAAATTGAATTATAACCCAAATCTGAAAATTCTGAAATCTTTACTTGCATACATACATACATACATACATACATTCAACATATATACATCAATATATATAGACAGGTGTGTGTGCGTGATTAGCAGCATGCAGACCGTGGGTGTGTGCGAACCCGTGTTCCTGTGCGTGTGTGTGTTAGGTCGGGGGAAGGTGGGTGCCTTACCGGTGGTGGTTGGTGACCGGTGGTCGGCGACAATGAGGGAGGCAGCCGCGGCGTCGTCGCCGTGAGAGGAGAGAGAGAGAGAGAGAGAGAGAGAGAGAGAGAGAGAGAGGGCGGAGAAGATGAGGTCGGGTGAGAGAGAGAGAGAGCCGAGTGTGAGACTGAGAATGAGGGTTCGCGGGTGAGAAAAATGAAGGTTTGGGGTTAGGTTTAAATTTAATCTTTTGAAATTTGCAAATTGGCCCCTCATTTCTCCCTAAGTATATAATTAAGTCCATAAGTTCCATTTACTCTCCAATTGTCACCAAACTTTTCCCAAATTTTCAATTTAACAAAATAACATAGAAAATAGCAAGCTTAAGCAATAAAACAATTATTCACATAAATTGCACGGATTTTTTTTATAATTTTCTAATTGGCACATTTAGCGAGACGGCGTCCAAGTCCTTCCACTGCAAAAAATCAAAACATTGACGTAGGATTAATTAAATTTCAAATTTCAAATAACATTAACATAATTATTACGTGAAATTTAAAATTGCACGTAAAAATAAAAAGCAGTCTTACAGTACAATTTTGAGCGGAAATCAAGTGCAAATCGGGTCAAAGAGGAAAAGACGAGAATTCGCCTTAGAAGCTCGAAATAGCTATCAGATATGTAGTCATGCAATCACGCCGGACGATTCAGAGTCTTTCAGTTTCTCTGAAGAAGACGCCATGGGGGTACTCCAACCACATTCAGATGCTTTGATGATCACGATTCCGGTGAGCGGTATAAAGATCCACAGAACTCTGGTGGATGACGGTAGTGCTGTGAATGTGTTAAACTGGAAGACCTTTGAAAAAATGGGAATTGACCCGCGTAACTTACGAACGAGGAGGACAAGGATTCAGGGTTTCACGGGTGACTACATCTGTCCAAAAGGTGAAGTATCTTTACTAGTGGAACTGGGGACATGATCTTGTCAGAGGCTCGTGATTGCTGATTTTGTAGTAGTGGACGTCATGACGAACTACAATGCCATATTGGGAAGACCGATCCTCCACGAGCTTAAGGCAGCAGCTTCAATTTATCACTATTGTCTGAAATTTCCTACACCACATGGGTTGGCTACCATAAGGGGGGATCAAAGGGTTGCGCGGGAGTACAACTTAGGCTTTGCTTCCAACAATGTCCAAATGGAGGAAGAAGAAAGTCCCATTGCGGAACCAAGTGGAGAAGACGAGCTGATACCAGAGCTGCAAACGCTGGATCCAAGAGGTACACAAGATAGGGGTCGGTCAGGACCTGTGGAAGAGTTGGATGCTGTGAAATTTGACGATGCAAAACCTGAAAGGAACGTGGGCGGAAGAACTACCGGGGGTATTGTGGTCCTACCGGACAACCCACAGGACATCAACCAGAGAGACCCCGTTCACTTTAGCCTTCGGGACAGAAGCTGTAATCCCAATAGAGGTGGGTATGGCATCGTTTCGGGTCACTCACTTCAATGAGAAAGATAACCATGATGCCCCCACTACTGAATTGGACCTTACAGAGGAGAAGCGATTACAAGCATAGGTTAGGAATGCTGTATACAAGCACATGAGCGCGAGGTATTACAATTCCAGGGTGAGGCCGAGAAAGTTCCAAATGGGGATCTGGTGTTAAGAAAGACGACCACGATGCGTGAGCCTCTGGGACCAAACTGGGGAGGTCCGTATCGAATCAAGAAGGCCGTGAGCAATGGGTCTTACGAACTGGAGACACTTGATGGAATTCAGCTTCAACACCCCTAGAACGTAGAACACATGAAGAAATATTTCCAGTAGGACAGGATGTGAAACGGAATGTGAATATTTTTTGATGTCAACCGAAATGTAATCAAATGAATGAAGAGTTTAATGTTTCAAAGTATGCAAATCTGAATGGATGTTTCCAAAACGAAGACCTTAGTTGAAGATCCGTAAGTACCTATAAGGCAGGATATCATCGACATTACAAGGCAATCCGTCTTAAAGACGAGAAAGACCTCCTTGAGAGGCAAAACAAAGACCTTAGTTGATGATCCGTACGTACCTATAAGGCAGGATATCATCGACATTACAAGGCAATCCGTCTTAAAGACGAGAAATACCTCCTTGAGAGGCAAAACGAAGACCTTAGTTGATGATCCGTAAGTACCTATAAGGCAGGATGTCATCAACCTAATAAGGCGATTCATTTTGAAGACGAAATAGATCCTCGTGAGAAGTCGAGATCGGAGATCCATGATTATTAGTGAATAAATACCGAGGTGAAAAATGACCGACCTCTATTCAACAAACGAGGTGATTCGGGGAATAAATACCGAGGTGAAAAATGACCGACCTCCGTTCAACAAACGAGGTGATTCGGGGAATAAATACCGAGGTGAAAAATGACCGACCTCCGTTTCGTCAACGAAGTGTTTATGTGTGAATATATCGAGCTAAGTATTCACTTCGTTCATAATTCACCTCTGCATTTCATATTGAGTGAATTAACATTTGAAAATTGTTTAAGTATTCACTTCGTTCATAATTCACCTCTGCATTTCATATTGAGTGAATTAACGTTTGAAAATTGCTTAAGTATTCACTTCGTTCATAATTCACCTCTGCATTTCATATTGAGTGAATTAACGTTTGAAAATTGCTTAAGTATTCACTTCGTTCATAATTCACCTATGCATTTCATATTGAGTGAATTAACGTTTGAAAATTTCTTAAGTATTCACTTCGTTCATAATTCACCTCTGCATTTCATATTGAGTGAATTAACGTTTGAAAATTGCTTAAGTATTCACTTCGTTCATGATTCACCTCTGCATTTCATATTTAGTGAATTAACGTTTGAAAATTGCTTAAGTATTCACTTCGTTCATGATTCACCACTGCATTTCATATTGGGTGAATTAACGTTTGAAAATTGCTTAAGTATTCACTTCGTTCATAATTCACCTCTGCATTTCATATTGAGTGAATTAGCGTTTGTAAATTGCTTAAGTATTCACTTCGTTCATAATTCACCTCTGCATTTCATATTGAGTGAATTAACGTTTGAAAATTGCTTAAGTATTCACTTCGTTCATGATTCACCTCTGCATTTCATATTGAGTGAATTAACGTTTGAAAATTGCTTAAGTATTCACTTCGTTTATGATTCACCTATGCATTTCATATTGGGTGAATTAACGTTTGAGAATTGCTTAAGTATTCACTTCGTTCATGATTCACCTCTGCATTTCCTATTGAGTGAATTAACGTTTGAGAATTGCTTAAGTACTCACTCCGTTTATGATTCACTTTGTTTGAATTTGAAATAATCAATGCTAAAATGAAATTCTCTTTTTATTCCAAAGAAACAAGATTGAAGGTTACAAGACAATATTAATCTAAAGATATGTAACTATTCTTCAATGTTGACGACTTTTTCTGGCAGGTTGATCTGAGACTCAGTGAGTGGAGAGAGTAAGGATTCTTCATCGACCTCGTCAGACATCAGCTCTAAATACTTTTTGTAGACCAGATCGAGTTTTTCTTTCAAGAAACTTATATCCACCTCAGGTCGTTTTTCTTCCAGCTCCTCTACTATCTCTTTGAATGTGAGATAGTAGGTCTCGTCCACATCGTGTTCGTATTCCACTGAGTCTTTAAACTTTTTCACGGCCTCCTTGTAGGAATCTTGGATAGCAGCCTCCAGCTTATTTTTCTCTCTCTTCAGGCTGGCCTCAATATTATTGGCCTCATCCAATTCCTTTAAGAGCTTCTCTTTTGCGACCTCCAATTGGGCCAGATTATCCTTTAAAGAGGCCACCTCCTCCCTAAGAGGAAGCACTTCATCCTTGAACTTGGATAGCTCAAGATTGGTCTCTTTAAGCTTGGCCACCTCTTCAAGGGCCTCCTTCAGTTTGGCCTCTGCCTCATGTCTGGCTTTCACTTCTGCCTTAAACATGTTCCTGGCGTCGTCGGAAAGCTTCTTGAACCTCCGGTGTCTGAGGCCGCCTCGCTTAATCTGGATTGAGCCCGACAAAGATAATTCAAAGCTTGACCGACGTGTGCAGTACCAGTCACCAATAGGTCGTCTAAAGGCATATCTTCGCTGAACTTCTCTTGACGAGGTGTCCAGGTCTTGGCCGGAACATCCATGGCCACCTTAGTCTGCAGGAGAACCTTTATTAAGCCCAAAGGAGTTAGGTTGGCCGCTGGCACAAACTCCCTATAAATTTTGGGGCGAGACCCTTTTAGAGAGCTTGTCAGTTCAGCTCTTACGGGATGCACTCCCAGATATGAACCCCCCTCCAGGGCAGATTGGGAAGACCCAGCTTGGTCCACAGAAGTCTGAGGTGGTGGGATTGGAATGTCAGCTTTTTCTTTGGCAACCTCAGCCCATTTGGATTTCTTTTGAAGAGGTGGGTCAATCGGACACTCTATGGGAGGAGGTGAGGCCCTTGAAGTCTGTTTCTGGGCTGCTCTCTTGCGAGCCTTAGCCTTGGCATTTGCAAGTTTCTTCGCCTTCATTGACTCCATCTTCTTTCTACTTTTATGGGCTGACATGAAAAGATATACAGAAGTAAGTATTCTTAGTATACACCTCAAAAATACAAGGCGTTAAAAATCTGTAGTGTAATGATCTGAAACTTACATTTTGGAAGTGGAGGGTAGTAATCAGATGGATCGATAAAAGTAAGGGTTGATCCAAACAAGAGCTCTTCAGTCAAAAGCTCTTTTACCGATCTAAAGTGGTCAGGCTGGTCGGTCAGATGAATAATCCTTTCGTTGACTTGTGGGTCTAAATCTGCCTCTCTCACCTCTGTAAAAAACGAGATGATTAATATTAGAACAATTCAGCTCGAAAATATCCCAGATGTAAAGACTTATTGAATTTATCCCTATAGAGAACGGGAATGGTCGAACTGATTCCATCACTTCGATAGGGGTTCATCCAATTTCCCTCAACGAAGAATCACTTCTCTTTCCAAGAGTGGACTGATTCAGGCAAATCAATCAGCAATCTTCGACCACCAAATACTGACCTCTGCATTGCATAAAATCACCCCGTTTTTTTGCCATTAGCTCGAGACTGATATGCAAAATTAAATTCGTCCACTGAGGGGTTCTTGTATCCCAAGCGATTGTAAAGGGATATGAATCCAAGGATGTACCTCCAACCATTAGGGTGAATTTGGGTGGGGGCTACACCCCAAGATCGGAGAAAGTCAGTTATGATGAACGGAAGAGGATACCTGAGGTCTGCATCCAGAATTTGGAAATTAGTAGCTACGCAACCTTTAGGTGGCTGGTCAGCTCGTTCGTAACTTTCGGGTAGGAAAAAGTGTACATATCCTGGGATTCTATATTTATTTTTCCAAAGTTTAATTCGTTGTCGGTGGCTTCAGATCGAAAATGTTTACAAGCAAAATCCGAACTGTAACTAGTACAAGGGTCAGGTCTCTGAAATGTGGCAGTAGAAGGGTATCGAAATGAACTAGCCAAAATGGAACGGGATTCTGGTACTATCGCTAAAGGTATGGGCTGCGGGATTTCATCATCATCCTCCTCGCCTCGAAAGAGGCACTGGGTTTCCTTACTCTCTTCCCAGGACACAGACAATTCGGCCTCTTTGCCTCTATTCTCCGACCTTACCCCACTTTCCTCAAAACTAATATTATCGCTCATCCTTAAAAATGATTATAACGAGTTGGACAGTTAGAAAAAAAGGGGGGGGGGAAGAAATTTCAAAACAAGAGAAACAAGAGAAAACTTAGAAGAAACGTCAAAACACCCTCACCTGACGAAAGAAAATAAACAATTCTGATATGATAATGAGGTGAAATCAAGGTCGTGTGAATAAACGATCTGATGTTGACAAAGAGAATTTCGAAGGTTCAATAGGTTTCTTATGAGGAGAATGTCCCTATTTATAAGAGAGAGAGAGAGAGAGAGAGAGAGAGAGAGAGAGAGAGAGAGAGAGAGAGAGAGAGAGAGAGAGAGAGAGAGAGAGATCATTAATCAGTCATAATGACAAGACGCGTTGAAATTATGGAGGCGGCGACACTTGATCCGAGAATTGACACACCATTCACACAACGACACCTGGCAATTGGAAATTGATAAAAATTGAAGGCAACGTCGATTAGAAGGATGTAAGACAACTGAGATTTCGAGATCCGTCCACAAAATCTTTGTCGGACCGATCTCGAGGGGACATTTGTTGTTTATCGTGCTGACGTGGATTCAATAAGTTGACCTCAACTTAAAATGACAGCTGGTTTAAGGCGACCGAGGTGATTTACGTCTGCCGAGGTGATTTTGTGACCGACCTCAACCTGAAGAGAGAGGTGGAATGCCAAAACCGAGGTGACAAGTTGCCGAAGTGATTTTGGAACCGACCTCCACTTAAAGAGAGAGGTGATTTGCCATGAACGAGGTGACTTGATGCCGAGGTGATGTTGACCGAGGTGAATCCGAGCGCGGTGAGACTGGCGGCGCTGCTAAAACATCAAATCAGCCGTATTATGTGTCAGTAATTATGATTATTTGTAAAATGTTAGTATAATCATGTGTGACATATTGTCAGCAATTTCAGTAGTCATTGTCAGTCACATACTGCAGACGTGATATGTTGTAATGATTATGTTTTGTCTCCTCCCTCACTATAAATAAGGGACATAAATGCTATTCAAAGGCAAGAATTATAGAAAAAACATCTCCAAACTCTTGCTATTTAATTTCGTTGATTCGACCTGGCTATCAGATCGGTATCGAACTGGACGTGAATTTGTGTAACTTTGATCTCAGTTCGCTTTCGATCTACTACCTTTCCAATTTTTTGTAATATCTCAAACCTTATTACAACGACGATCATTTAATTAAAGAGCTGCATACTTAGACAAATTAATAAAAAACATACAATCCACCTATCAATTTGAAAGTTCATACCACTTTTATTTGTTGACAATAAGAGATGTCAACAATAACAATTTATCATTTAACTTTGATGACTAGACGGATCACAAAAATACTTGAATTTGAAAATTTTCTCAAACTCCAGTGGATCATTAATCAAACTGTAAACGTATAATTTTCACATGCTTATGATTAAAAAAATTGTAAGTTGCAAAATTATTTTTGACTTTGAACTCTTTATTATTCATTCCAATGCAAGAGAGACTTCTAATGTAACTTACAGAGGACTGTACGTGAGTTATTCAAAATTATATAGTTGTCCAAGCATCGTTCTTAGTTTGCATGCAATATTATAATCCAATGACTTAAATTTTTTATTTTTTTTATTTCTTGCTTCATTTACAAGTATTAAAAACTTAACTAGGAGGATATTGATATCACATAATCCTAATTAATACGTTATAATATAGGGAAATACTATTTGTACTTCCATTGATTGAAGGAGTAAACAAATTTGTCAATCAATTAGTACATGTTGTATGATCCAATATAATAAAGGGTAATTATATTGACACCACTAATTTTATCAAACACACCACACATTTCATATTTACTAAATTGGTTACGAACAAATTTACTTAAATAACCATTATACCATATCAATCTTCTTCCTTTTTATTCCTGTGTACACCACAAATCTTAAAAACTTTAACCTTATATAGTACTTCTTTGAAAAACATCCTAAAATTCTTGCCGGACACAATATGCTACTTCCTCCATCGTCATTGTAATATGTTTGAAGATTTACTTGCATGCAATTCATCCAGAAAATAACATAAATAATATCTACTGCTAAAAAATCAAGTTGTGAACATTGATATCACACAGAAAAATAATAAGTTAAGAATACACCAACAAAATCAACGACAAAAAAGATCCTCAACCAAATTACAAATACTCGTATCTTTTAAAAAGAAAAAGAAACTGTCCCACATCGAATTGAATGCATATTGGACTGGCCATCGCATATTTGAAGAGGGGTTGGGGTTGGTGGGAGAATATCTGAAGATGGAGGGTAATCTGATTTGTGGGTGGAAGAAAGACGATGGACTTTTCTCCTAGGGATATGATTGTCGACGGGTTTAATGGGTGGTGTATCATGTATATGTATATGTTTAATTTTTATTTTATTCATTGGGAGGTTATATTTGTAAAACGAATGTGATTTATTATAAAATTTATTTATTTTTTAATCAACATGTATATATAATGTGATGTGATTAACAAAATTAGTGGTGCTAATATAATTATCCTATAATATATAATGAGGGGGAAAAATTATGGTATCCCTTGTGCCTACCCGCATTTGCTGTCAGGTGGGGGCCGCACCCCTCAATAGGGGGGACGTGCACTTTATGGGCTTCTTAAAATTTCCATATAATGTTGAGACTTATTTAGAGAAGTAGATGGCATATTTTAATGTCGATACCTTGAAGTGTTACTAAAATTCGATGTCATCTATTTTCAAATTCATGGAATTGATTTTAACTAATAGGCATATATAAGTGAGACATTATACTCGTCAATACATATGTCATCTAATACGCGGAGCCGGATGGGATAATTATTTTATTTTTTATATACTTGGATTAATGCATAGAAATTTTTTTATTTACTTTTATTTTTAATCTTAAAAAATGAATTTGGAATGACAGGTACCTATAAATTGCCTCCGTTTGGTAAAAATTTTTGTTTATAAATAAATAATGTGATATTTTCTAGATAAAATATATGGTTTAAAAGTGATTTGGAGAAATGTGTGATTAAAAATTGATTTGAGGAAATGTGCGATATATAATCTTGTTATAAACAAGTTATCAAATAGAAGATCTCTCCAAACATCTACATATTCATAAGGTACTAATTAATGTTAATTTATAAATAAGTTACCAAAGATATCTCCAAGCATTTACATATTAATAAGGTACTAGTTTTAATGATCATGCAAAAATAAATATTATAAAATATAAAATATGATGATCTTTGCAATTTAAATCTAACTTCTTAAGCCTTAAAGGCTGAAATGAGAAATTTATCCCTACTAAAACAAATAGGGCTGGAGACAACATCATCATTAAAGAAAAAGTCGAAAATACTTTTAATGAATTGGAGACTAATGCTACAGTCGACGGTGAGGGACAGAGAAAAATCATTACACGATTCCATATTTCACGTAAGTAAAGGAAATACACTTATATTATGATTATTGCAATCAATCATGATTAATTGATTCTCCCTTTCCATAAGTCACTCATCCCAAAAATTATTGTCGACTTTTAATTAAAGACTGAAAAATCAATGAATCAAACAAGAAAAATTTTAGCTTGTGGTTGGTGTAAAACAATTAAACTCAAACTAACAAACTCAATTGAAACAATGTACCAAAAAAGGGTGCAATTGAGAATTGGATTTAGCTTCCAAAGATTGCTAGCTCACAATTACAGTAAGTATACTAAAAAGAAATAACGTAAAAGAAAGAACATTACATTCTCCAAGAGTTTGATTATTATTATTATTATTATTATTATTTTTTTTTACGGGCTTACAAGTGTCTTGATTTCTTGTTTTATACACCTTCGTAACTGCATTTTTGAATCCGCTCTTAATCTTGTAATCGTCATGTTCTGATTGATTGGATCCATTACTCATAATTTTTCAGCAATCACCTCCACTATCAAATTGGTAACTTCTCTTACTAATAACTACCAGATCATGACCAATTATGGACAATTATGTGTGATGACTATCCAAACACGTTTCTATTACTCCATTAGACACCATGATTATGCTCCACGGTCTTCTTTCCTTCTTGAATACGTTCAAATGAATTCTCGCTCAAGAAGCTTTTTTCTATTTTGTTTTCCTCGCCCTGGTTGGACAAATTTGCATTTAATTCTTTTAAGACCGAAGTTGTCTTTCCAAATTTCTTCAACTGCAGGCCGCATTAAATACTTTAGTACATATGATACGCCACTATTATAGCTTATGCACGACTTGACGTTCCAATCATGTATCACAACTCTTAATTTCAAACAAATACAATACTTGGATTTCAATAGTCAGATGATGCATTTGATTCTCCATTGATCACGGATACGTGAATTTTCATACTCTATAAAAGGGACCTTCTATATCAAATTTATCTGCTTCAGGTTGTCTGCAATTTCTGAACTCTCTAATTTTCTTTGTAATCCTAGTCTTTTTCCAAAGCTTCATTTTCCCCTATTTTATTTTTACTCTAATGGCTTCATCAGATGTTCCTACCTTTAGAGATTATCAGGATTAGATAAGGCCGAACACCAACGACCCCTAGATCTGTTACAACCTCTTATGATTCCAGAGTAGAAATAAGATCGAGCCAGCATGGATTTTGTTGTTGGCTTACCTAAGACTAATGATGATTATAATTCTATTTGGGTGATTGTAGACTGTCTTACCAAGTCAACACACTTTCATCTGGTGAAGACTATTTATAACATGGAGAAGTATAGGAAGTTATATGTGGCATAAATCCTCAGACTTCATGGAATTCCTTTATACATTGTATCTGATCACGACCTAAAATTTACTTCTTCATTCTGAAAAAGAATACATAAGGTAATGTGTACCCAATGAGATTTAGCACCACCTTTCACCTGTAGATAAATGGACAGTCAGAAAGAACGATTCAAACCCATGAAGACATATTGAGAGCATGTATTATTGATTTTACTGGTACTTAGGACAAATTCATTCCATTAGTTTCATTTTCCTACAATAATAGCTATCAAGCTTTGATTTGCATGGCTCCGTATGAGGCACTGTATGGGAGGAAGTGTAGATTGTAAGTTCATTCGAATGAATGGAAGAAAGAAATTTATTGGGCCCAGAAATAGTACAGCAGACTGTCGAGGTTGTTGAAAAGATATGTCAATGGAAGAAAATTGCATAGAGTTGATAGAAATGCTATGATAAAAAACGATGGAAGATGACAAACAAAGGAAGACGTCAGAATTTGCTGTAGGCGATATGATCTTTTTGAGTGTATCCCATGAAAGGAGTTTTGAGATTCGGGAAGAAAGGAAAGTTGAGTCCGTATTTTACTTGCCCATTTGAAATATTAGAAAGGGTGGGTGACCTTACTTATCAGGTTTCATTGCCACTAGCATTGTCGGGGATACACAACGTGTTTTACATCTCAATGCCGAGGAAGTATATCCCGGATAGCTCTCACATTCTCAATTATGAGCCATTGGATCTTCGTGAGGACTTGACTTGTGATGAGTTACCGGTGAGAATTCTAAAGAAGGCAGAAAATGAACTTAGAAGGAAGAAAGTTAGTCAAAGTACTTTAGAGGAATTATGTAGTAGAAGAGGTTACTTGGGAACGTGATGATGAGATGTGCACCAAGTAAACACACCTTTTTGGCTAATTTTAATTTCGAGGACAAAATCTCTTTTTAAGGGATTAGGAGTTGTAATACTGCTTTTCGATTTACGTGCATCCTTAAATATCACGTAATTATGTTGTTAATACCATTATATATTATTTAACTTGTAATTATTATTGTCAATAATTTGCCTTATTTTGCATTTGAAGGACTTGGACATTGTAATGATCAATGTGTCCATTAGAAAATTTAAAACTTTGTTTATATATAAGCCTACTATTTTCTATTTAATTATTTTTTAACTGGCCAAAAAAATAATTTATTAAATTGAAGTACTTTGTAATTTAATGAAAGTTGTGCACTCAATTACACAAATTGATGAGAGTTGGGGGCTATATTGTAAATTTCAAAAATTAAAAATCAAAACTTAGACCTCCCCAACCCGTCCCTCCCTCCCTCTAGGGGTGTACAAAAAAATCATTAAACATAACCTAACTCGTTGGTTTGAGACGGCATGGATCTATGATTTTTTTTTCTCAAACCAAATCAAACCGTTTCAAAATGGTTTGGTTTAAGTTTTGATTTTCAAAAACCACAAAAAGGGAACCAAATCGCTTTTATTTTTTAATTAAAAATTAATTTTATTAATTTGAATTTACAATTTTTATGTTAAAAAAAGTCAAATTTAACTATGAAAATAAAATTCTCTTGTATATCTTTTCTCATTTTCATTGCATTATGTTGATCTTAGAAAAAAATGTATAAAAGTTTCATACCTTGCAGTTTGGGTTATGTATGCACTAAAGGTAAAAAGAATTGTACTAAACAAGAAAATTGACCAAGATAATGTAACAACAAGTTGTAATTACAATGAAATGCTGAAAATGAAGAGGAACTTAAATCCTTGACTAGAGCTATCAAATCTTCAAATGATGTGTAGTACATATCGACAATTAATAGTTTGAAAATCATGTTCCCACATTTAAGTGAAGTTATTAACTTATCATAAAGCTTTTATTATCAATTCAGTGCAAGAGTAACGAGGTAAAGAATTGTTCAAAGAATGTCAACATATTTTAACTTTTACTAACTTCTAATTTACCTTTATATATTAAAAAATATGAATTAATTTGGCATCTAAAATATATTATATTATGTCGATAGGTAAATCGTGGATTAAAATCGAACCAAACCTCAAAAAATGGTTTGGTTTGGAAAAATGTCAAACAGCTTAAAATGATTTGGTTGAAAATATGTCAAAAACCGTCCAAACTGGACCGCATTCACTCCTACCTCCCTCCATCAACTCTCTTGGCCTCTTACTCTCTCTCAACTATCTTTCATCTCTCGTCGATGGCCACCTCACCTACGATCACCACAAACCGGCCACGATAACACCTCTCCTCCCATTCTCCTTCTCCTTCGCACACACAACATACACATACCCCGGCACACACACTGTTACACACATGAATACACACACGCACGAACACTTAGTGTTAAATGAATAGTGGATATGTGAATTTTAAATAAAAGTTTGATACAAAAAATTTTATTATTCAAAATTCACCATCTTCTGACTAATTTAAAATTTGATATTGTCAGCATAGATATATTTCACAAAACCGTTGATCTTGTTCTTAACTATAGGATTTCAAGAACAATGAGTTGTGAACATCAGACCATGAGTTGCTCATATATAAATGTTTGATCACAATTGTTGTAGGATGTCATAACCAGGGAATTTCTAAATTGATGATCTCAGATTTTCTCTATATTTTGGGTGAGCTCTATTGTGCTAATGACAAATCAGAAAATTAAATGAACAGTAGAGAAAGATAAAAGAAGAATAGATATAGAGAGTCAAAACTCAATTGTGTATTTATTGAGAACCAAAACCCCATATTTATAGTGTTGAAAATGAGAGTTACAATTAGAATAAAATAAACATTTCTAAACTAGATAATACTTTTCTACGTATCACGATAGTACTCAATAATCAACATTAATTATCACATAGTTTTACAACATTACTACCTTTAGAGGGAGTTTATTTAATATAGATTTTAAAAGACTTTTAAAGATTTTAAAGGATTTGAAAAGTTTGAATATATTCAATTTAAACTTTAGAGACTATATTAAAATCTTAAGGTATTTAATATAGATTTTAATGGACATTCTAAAAGTCTATAAAAATCATGGTGTATTATATAACGACTTTTATAAGTCTTTAAAAGTCTCATATTATTCAAAATATTAATGACTTTTAAAGAGTCTTACGAAATTCTTTATATACTAACTTTTAAACAAAAAAGTATAACAACAAAATCTTTTAATTTGTCTCTCATTAACCTTAAAGATTTTGAAAGATTTTTTTTTTTTTTTTAAAATTAAATTGTAATTTTGTTTCTTTTATATTTTTCTCTCTTCTTTCATGTTATTTTTAGAAATCTTAAACTTGTGATTTATTTTCATGCTAATTTTAAGAAACCCATGATTAAACAAATCATTATTTTTCTTCTCTTCACCTTTATATATAAATATTTTAATATTCTTTCTTTATATTTTGGCTCCCTTCTTTTTATCTTTATTTTTTTTTAACTTTTTTACGAAAATAAATCCAACTAAAATTTTATAGAAAAATAATAATTAAATTCTATTGAAACAAATAATAATTGAGCAAAGTTATTCTAAAATTTTCTCTAGAAAAATATTAATTAAAAGTCAATCGAAATTTATAAAAATTTGTATATTCAAAAAAACTAATGAACATATTAAAATTTTTATGTCGATATCAAACATGATTTTATTTTTCCCCGATTTTTTAATTACAAATATTTTTCTACCCTAAAACTTTATATCTCCCACGTCGTATTTTTTTTTTTTAATTTACTTGACATATAAATATTATTAATGATTAACATTCACACCGTACGAAAATTAATCTATTAGTGTTCAATTTTTTCAATTATTAAAAAATAAAAATCTGTAAAAGTTTTTTGAATCAATTTACAAAAGTCTTCGAAAGTACATGAAAGTCTTTTAAATAACGTCCACAAAAATTTTTGAAAATCTATACAAATCCATAAAAGTAAATAAAATTCAATGAAATCTATTAAAAAATATCTTTAAATATCTTTCAAAATCCTAATTGAATAATAAGTAATACTAATTATAGATTTAAACTTACCTAGAAAAAACTCTCCTCTCTCTTCCACTATTTGTCTGGAAATAGAACATAAATAGAGATCTCATTTCCAATGATTAACTACTTTTTAAAAATTTGGAGATTCTTAGTACGGGCCAACAACACTGAATATAAAACTTAGATGAAAAAATTACTATTAAAAGTTCTATTATGCCTCAATAAACGTGATAGCCAACGTAAAATTCAGAGATTATAATCTCTCCGTTTGATAACACTATTTGATTTATAAACTGATTTATTTATGATTTTGAGGTAAAAAGTAGTGATTGAAAATTGAAGAGAGAAAAATGTATAGTTAAAAAGTGATTTGAGAAATTATGTAATTTATAAATTGGTTTATAAACAAAAAAAAGGACGATTACCAAACAATGTTGATAGAGCCCATTAATCTACATATGCATTCACCGAGGAAGATCAAACAATAGAGAGGCTACTTAAGAAATCGTGGCTAAAATTCCTTCCAAGGACCAACCCACATAGACAGAGGATGAGGATCCTCTTCCGTCATCGAGGCTTTGTGGGCATCATTCCCTAACCAGGTATCATAGTAGTAGAGGCTATGAGCCATTTGATCTTCGTTCTCAAAAAATGACAGTCAAACGGAGACTAATTAGCCTTTATTCAACGGCCCATTTTAGATTTATAAATGATTTATTGTTGCTTTTGAAATAAAATATGTGATTGAAAAATATATATACTTAAAAACTTACATGAAAAATTGAGTAATTTATATAATGGTTTTACCGAACAGAGAGGCTAATATATATTTTATTAATTCTTATCAAAATTTACTTCAAATATAATTCATGTCGGTGAAGATTAAAATAAAGATTTTAGTAAATGTTTGTATAAATTGATGGAACGTATGATTGTAAAATTGTGGATCTTATAAAATGAACGATTAAAATTATTTGTTGATTTTAACTTAAAATTAAAATAAAATTTTAACCAAAATCCAACGGGACACCGGACACATGGAGAAGTTGTACATTGGGGACGGGGAAGCATCCCAAATGAACAGTTCACTGCGAAATTACATAGCAACAGTTAGCAGTGGGTCCCGCGATCACGAACAAAATCATTGTACAAACATTACAGCTCTACGAACAACACCTGTTCAAATCAGTATCTATCTATTTCTTAGCAGCGTTTATGTTCGTCCGCCATAGCCATTTTATTTGAAAAATTCCCCTTTTCTTCCCTAAAAAACCAATCACAGAACCTCACCCACCCAATACCCCCGCCAAAATATATATCAAATCCACGGATCTCTGTAAATGCCATGAGTAACAACCACCGTAAACGGACATCGCCGCAGCAGGGGCAGTCCGGTCCACCACTGCAATACTCGGACGCAGATGATGTATACAACATAATTCCGATCCACAATTTGCTAGCTGACCACCCCTCCCTACGTTACCCGGAGGTTCGCGCTGCTGCTGTCGCTCTCCGTGCTGTTGGGGACCTACGGCGGCCGCCTTTCTCCCCATGGAAACCCCAGTACGACCTTCTCGACTGGCTTGGCCTGTTTTTCGGGTTTCAGTCCTCCAATGTAAGGAACCAGCGGGAACACATAGTTCTTCATCTGTCTAATGCTCAGATGCGGCTCTCTCCTCCTCCGGATAGCATTGATACTCTCGATCCATCTGTTCTCCGTCGCTTCCGCCGCCACCTGCTGAAGAACTACTCCAACTGGTGCTCTTACCTTAACCTCAAATCCAATATCTGGCTTTCGGACTCCCATTCACGCCAGTCCTCCTCGGATCACCGTCGCGAGCTTTTATACGTGTCTCTTTATTTACTTATTTGGGGTGAGTCGGCGAATATACGCTTTGTTCCGGAATGTATTTGCTATATTTTTCATAACATGGCTATGGAATTGAATAAGATTCTGGAGGATTATATCGATGAGAACACTGGGAGGCCATTTTTACCATCTTTGTCTGGAGAAAATGCGTTTTTAAATAAAGTTGTGAAGCCTATATACGATACTATTAAAGCTGAGGTGGAGAATAGTAGGAATGGCACTGCGCCGCACTCTGCTTGGCGGAATTATGATGATATAAACGAGTACTTTTGGAGTAAGAGGTGTTTCGAGAAGCTGAAGTGGCCGATTGATCTTGGGAGTAACTTTTTTGTTACAGGGATGGGGAAGAAAGTGGGGAAGACAGGGTTTGTTGAAACGAGGTCATTTTGGAATTTGTTTCGGAGTTTTGATAAGTTGTGGATTATGTTGATTCTGTTTCTTCAGGCTGCGATAATTGTGGCATGGGCGAGGAGAGAGTATCCGTGGCAGGCACTGGAGAGTAGGGAGGTTCAGGTCAAGTGCTTGACTGTATTTATCACTTGGAGCACACTGAGGTTCTTGCAGTCATTGTTGGATGCTGGAATGCAGTATAGTTTGGTTTCAAAGGAGACGAAGTCGTTGGGTGTGAGAATGTTCTTAAAATGCGTGGTTGCAGCTGTGTGGATTTTGGTGTTCGGGGTGTTCTATGGAAGGATTTGGAGCCAGAGGAATAAGGACCAAACGTGGTCTCGCGCTGCCAATAGGAGAGTTGTTAATTTTCTTGAGGTTGCTTTGGCTTTTCTTGCTCCAGAAATTCTGGCCATGGCTTTGTTTGTCCTGCCATGGATTAGGAATTTTCTGGAGAATACGAATTGGAAGATCTTTTATTTGTTGTCATGGTGGTTTCAGAGCAGGACTTTTGTGGGTAGGGGGCTTAGGGAAGGTCTTGTAGACAATATTAAGTATTCACTGTTCTGGGTGGTTGTGCTTGGAACAAAATTTACCTTCAGTTACTTCATGCAAATTAAGCCCATGATTGCTCCCACTAGGACATTATTGGATCTGAAGGATGTTAATTATGAATGGCATGAGTTCTTTGACCACAGCAATCGGTTTGCAGTGGGGCTATTGTGGATTCCAGTTGTTTTGATTTACCTCATGGATCTGCAGATTTGGTATTCAATTTACTCTTCACTTGTTGGTGCTGGGGTTGGGTTGTTTGATCACTTGGGGGAGATCCGGAATATGCAGCAGTTGAGGTTGAGGTTTCAGTTCTTTGCTAGTGCTATTCAGTTTAATCTGATGCCCGAGGAGCAGCTTCTGAATGCTAGGGGAACATTTAGGAGTAAGATCAAGGATGCCATCCACCGGTTGAAGCTGAGGTATGGGCTTGGCCGTCCCTTTAAAAAACTCGAATCCCATCAGGTAGAGGCCTATAAATTTGCCTTGATATGGAATGAAATAATTATGTCATTCCGGGAGGAAGACATTCTCTGCGACCGTGAAGTTGAGCTACTTGAGCTGCCTCAAAATGACCGTGCAGATCCTAAATGTAACTGGGAAATGCATGTAATTCAGTGGCCTTGTTTGCTTCTCTGTAATGAACTGCTGCTTGCTCTCAGTCAGGCAAAAGAGTTGGTCGATGCTCCTGACAGGTGGCTTTGGTATAAAATCTGCAAGAATGAGTACAGGCGATGTGCGGTTATTGAAGCTTACGATAGTTTGAGGCACTTCTTACTTGCAATAGTCAAATATGACTCTGAGGAGTATACCATTGTCAGAACCTTCTTTCAAGAAATTGATCAATGGGTTCAGATGGAGAAATTCACTAAATACTACAACATGACGGCACTCCACAAGATGCATGAGAAGTTGGTCCATCTTCTCAGTTTATTACTCAAGCCTAATATAGACGTTGACAAGGTGGTGAATGCTCTGCAGGCCCTTTACGAGTCTGCTATTAGAGATTTCCTTAAAGAGGAGAGAAGCACCGACCAGCTGGAGGAGGATGGTCTGGCTCCTCGAAGGACAGTTTCCAGTGATAGATTGCTTTTTGAGAATGCTGTTGAGTTGCCATGTTCAGATAATGAAAATTTCTATCGTCGGGTACGGCGGTTGCATACCATTCTTACATCACGTGATTCCATGCACAGAGTTCCAGAAAATCTTGAGGCTAGACGTCGAATTGCTTTCTTCAGCAATTCATTGTTCATGAACATGCCTCACGCTCCCCAAGTAGAGAAAATGAGGGCCTTCAGCGTTTTGACTCCCTACTACAATGAAGAAGTGTTGTACAGCAAGGAACAACTCCGAACTGAGAACGAAGATGGGATTTCTACCCTCTACTACTTGCAAACGATCTATGCTGATGAGTGGAGGAACTTCTTGGAGAGGATGCGCAGAGAAGGGATGTCAAGTGAAAAAGAACTGTGGGCAACTAGATTGAGAGAACTTCGTCTTTGGGCATCATACAGAGGCCAGACACTCACCCGCACTGTGAGGGGGATGATGTACTACTATCGGGCTCTTGAGGTGCTGGCTTTTCTGGATTCTGCATCTGAGATGGACATAACGGAAGGATCGATGCAACTTGGTTCCATGAGGCGTAATGATGGCATGGATGGTTTGAACTCAGTAAAGTCACCCTCAAGAAGTTTGAGTAGAGTAAATTCTATCAGTTCACTGTTCAAAGGCCACGAACGTGGAACTGCTTTGATGAAATTTACTTATGTTGTTGCATGTCAGATTTATGGTTCACAGAAGGCCAAAAAGGATCCCCATGCCGAGGAGATTTTTAATCTTATGAAGAATAACGAAGCTCTTCGTGTTGCCTATGTTGATGAGGTGTCGTCTGCAAGGGATGAAAAAGAGTTTTACTCTGTCCTGGTGAAGTATGACCAGAAGCTGGAAAGAGAAGTTGAGATCTATCGGGTCAAGTTGCCTGGCCCATTGAAGCTTGGAGAGGGGAAACCAGAGAATCAGAATCATGCCATTATCTTCACGAGGGGAGATGCAGTTCAGACTATTGACATGAATCAGGATAACTATTTTGAGGAGGCACTAAAGATGCGGAACCTTTTGGAGGAATTCAGACACTATTACGGCATCAGGAAACCTACTATCTTGGGTGTCCGTGAGCACATTTTTACAGGTTCTGTGTCATCACTTGCTTGGTTCATGTCTGCACAGGAAACAAGTTTTGTCACTTTGGGTCAACGTGTTTTAGCCAATCCTTTAAAAATTCGGATGCATTATGGGCACCCTGATGTGTTTGACAGGTTCTGGTTTTTGACTCGGGGAGGGATAAGCAAGGCTTCCAGAGTGATCAACATCAGTGAAGATATTTTTGCTGGGTTCAATTGCACATTGAGAGGTGGGAATGTCACTCATCATGAGTATGTCCAAGTGGGCAAGGGAAGGGATGTTGGACTCAATCAGATTTCCATGTTTGAAGCGAAGGTTGCCAGTGGGAATGGTGAGCAAATTCTGAGCCGAGATGTCTACAGGTTGGGTCATAGGCTGGATTTCTTTAGAATGCTCTCGTTCTTCTACACTACTGTGGGCTTTTTCTTCAATACGATGATGATTGTCCTCACTGTATATGCATTTTTGTGGGGCCGACTTTATCTTGCATTGAGTGGGATAGAGAGTTCTGCGATGGCAGATAATGCTAATGACAATAAAGCACTTGCTACAATCTTGAACCAGCAGTTTATCATCCAACTTGGTCTGTTTACTGCCTTGCCAATGGTTGTGGAAAATTCGCTTGAGCATGGGTTCCTGAATGCTATATGGGAATTCATAACAATGCAGCTCCAGCTTTCTTCAGTATTCTATACATTTTCCATGGGAACCCGTGGCCATTACTTTGGTAGAACTCTTCTTCATGGTGGTGCAAAATACCGTGCAACTGGTCGTGGTTTTGTTGTGCAGCACAAGAGTTTTGCTGAAAACTATAGATTATATGCCCGTAGTCATTTTGTGAAGGCTATTGAGCTTGGACTAATTCTCACTGTATATGCTTCTTACAGCCCCGTAGCTACAGGAACTTTCGTGTACATAGCATTGACCATCACCAGTTGGTTTCTAGTAGTTTCCTGGATATTGGCCCCCTTCATTTTTAATCCTCTGGGCTTTGATTGGTTAAAAGCTGTTCACGATTTTGATGATTTTATGAACTGGATATGGTACCGGGGTGGTGTGTTTGCAAAACCTGAACAGAGCTGGGAAAAGTGGTGGTATGAAGAACAAGATCATTTAAGGACAACTGGTATGTGGGGAAAGGTATTCGAAATAATTTTGGATCTCCGGTTCTTCTTTTTCCAGTATGGCATTGTGTATCAGTTGGGCATTACTGCTGGCAGCAAGAGCATTGCTGTTTACTTACTTTCCTGGATTTATGTGGTTGTGGCTCTTGGAGTTAGTGTACTATTAGCTTATGCTCGGGACAAATATGCTGCAAAGGAGCACATATACTACCGCCTGATTCAGTTCCTTGTTATTATTCTTGCTGGAATTGTGATTGCTGTTTTACTGGAGTTTACAAGGTTCAAATTTCTGGATATCTTCACCAGTTTATTGGCTTTCATCCCGACTGTGTGGGGAATTATTTTGATTGCTCAAGTCCTGCGGCCCTTCTTGGAGAAAATGGCGCTCTGGGAGACCATTGTCTCTGTAGGTCGTCTATATGACATTATGTTTGGAGTTATAATTATGGCACCTGTAGCCCTTTTATCATGGTTGCCAGGGTTCCAAAACATGCAGACAAGGATTTTATTCAATCAAGCATTTAGCAGGGGTCTACACATATCCCAGATCGTGACAGGAAAGAAACCCAAGGCTGATTTGTGAGATGAGGTACTTCATATTCTTCTATAAATATAACATATTGGAATCCAAAGTGAAACTACTTTGAATAATTAATGTTAATGCTGTCCCCCCCCCCACCCACCCCCACAGATGGTGCTTCCATTATTTTGTATATCCTATTCTTGTTCTAGGTCGAATGTTTTCCAGTGTTCTGTAATTTTTTTCTGTTTTGGTTTTTGATTTATTATTTAAACAGAAAACTAGAATTTTGTTTAGCAATTTTGAAGTCTAGTTTCAATGACCTTGTATTCTGTTCTCTACAGCAGAATGTGAGAAGTTGTTAGTCATGATCGTACAGATCGCAGCTTGAATTTATTGATAAGTTGCAACTGCTACTTTCTTCTGATGATTCAGATTGACATTTCCATATCTCGTGGGTATGTCACTAATATTGATATATTGGTACTTTTGCAAGATATACTATGAATAATGAAATAAGTTGTTCACTTCACTGGGCTAAAGATAAAACTATAGTATGAGCAGACTACGATTCCATTTGATGAATCAAGTGCAATGAAGCTCTCTTCTTCATAAACTTAATATTTACACACACAAAAAAAAAATTAAAATTTCTAAAAGTGCATTTTGAAGTTAGTGAATTATTATAAGTTACCTTGATCTCATTCATTATCACCAGAAAAAAAATGTGACTACAAATATGGAAATATATTTAGGCAATTTTTTAATTTGACGTTGAAAGCCAACTTTATGTGGACCACAATCTTTGCTGCCTTATTTAGTTGAAACTGATGGTTACGAAGGAATTGTCACAACTCCTGAGTAAGAAAAGATAGTGAGTACAAGGCTGAAGGAATGCGAGGTTTTATTAAGGACCATTTGAGCGTGCTGGTTTCTCAATGCTTCATAGAGGAGGTTCCAGAAATCATATATGGATTCATTGAGTGCAAGCTGATTACAGCATAACTAATCATATCACTCATATATCTCAAAAACTTCAATTTTCCTGTAATTTGATTATGAAGTGTTTTTTTCGTAGCTTTCTTGAAACTTGTGCAATTTGTGATCGTAGGTAGTATATACTATTGAAGGCAAAGCACACTTTTAAATAGAACAGTATTCATAAGCTGTATTCTTTATTAAGGATGATGGATAATTAAAAGCTATAGTAGTATCTTTTGTATGTTCTGGGACTTTAGAAGGCTAAAAATCAACAATTGGAGTCTAAGACGATACACAAAAAAACGTCCTACTTGTGTTTTCGTTCTTGATGGTTTTTGATCAACCCATCACCAAACTGTCAAATTTTGCTTTATAATTATTATTATTATCATTTTCTTTTTAAATGAAAGAGTTTGAAAAGGTTCAACAACAAATTTAGAATAAAGCGATACTCTTTATTTTAGCAGTTAGTTAGCATGGAAGGGAACTTCAGTTGGCCATTGTCCACTTCACTTTTCTTGAAGTAGTTTGCCTGTTTACAATGTGCAGTTTAATATCAGAAGCAGTATTTTAGAAGTATTGGTATAGCAACCTTGATTATTTTCCTGTTTTGAATGCTGTTAAGAGTTATATTTCTATTTTAGAAGTATTGGTATAGCGGCCTGGTACATTTTACATTGTTTTTCTTATAGAGAATCAATTCATGTTTTCAGGTAGACTGTTCCGCATGGAATAGATACAATTCAGAACTTCGAGGCTGTATATGTATTTTACTTCGAGAGTTTGCCTCGTGCTTCCATCTTCTCTAATTGTTGGTTGTAAGTAGCCTATTGTTTTCATACTGCAGTGAGAGATTCTTGTAATGTGCCCGTGCTGTATTTATTCTGAGTGTTATAGCTTTACAGAGCAAATTTTGTTATACTTTGTTTTTCAGGGAACTGGGCTAACTTGAATTTTGTTATTTCTGACGCCAGATTATTCATTTGCTTTCGCACAGTAACTGATCTTTTCTTCTTTCAGACAATGCACTGCCTGTAGTACAATTCGTGCAAGTTTAGGAATTTGTCATTGTTGAACATGATGTGATATATTTTATTTTGTTTTGTTTTTAATTTGGTTATCACATTTCAAATTTCATGCACCACTAGGATAACAAGATATGGAAATGTTATATTGCATTAAACTCTTTACAAAAATTTCATTATGTTAAGAGTCGTGCATTGCATATTACGAGTTTATTTTTCTTATTTCCTATTCGCATAAGTATACACCTTTATGTGTTATGACGATAAGTCCATAAACTTCTGGTTTATCTCATAATTTCAATTCGACTACCATTCCGTCCTTTTATTTAACTAATAATCATTTGTTTAATTGAAATCAATTTTAACCACACGTTCACACACGTTCATACAAAAATACTATTTAAAATTACATTATTTCCCAAATAATGGGGCTCAAACAGGGGTGAAATACTTGTACCTCATTTTGCTCAATTCCTTTTATATATAACATTTTGTATTTTATAATTATTTTTGTATTTTACTCACCTTTCTCCTACATACGACAAGTGTTTCCTTTTTCATTGTTATTAAAGAAAGAGTTTGCTTAGACCTCTTTTCTAGAAATTTATACATTTCAAATTACTTTTTAGTCACTAAAGTTTGAGGGAAATTTAACGAGTAATTAAAGTTCCATTTTTATGGTGCTAGTCACTGAAGTAACACTTAATTTCGAAAATGGTCATTAGGGATTATTTTCAACCAAAATTAAAGATGAGAACTTGTATAATTTTGATCATATTTTGCAAAATTGCAAACAAATCCCCACCCTCACTATCACCTCCACCACTGCTACAACTTTTTCGATGTAAAATCGAACCCTTTTCAGGCCAAATCCGATGCAAAACGCACAATTTTTGGGGGGAGGTTTCCCCCCATTTTTTGGTGCCATTTTGCATAGAAAAACTAGTGCAAAATCGCACTAGTTTTTGCAAGAGAAGCGCACCCGTTTGAGGAGGTTTCTCCCCTCAAATCCGATGCGATTTTGCACTTGTGTTTGGGGAGAGAAACCTCTCTCCAATTGGTGTGATTTCGCACTGGTTTGGGGGGGGGGGGGGGGAGGTTTCTCCCCCAAATTCAAAGCAATTTCGCACTAGATTTGGTGTGGTTTCGCACCAGTATTTGGGGGGGAGAAACCTCTCCCAAACCAATTCCTTTTTTCGTTGTGACAATGGTTGTTTTTGATGCAATTTCATATTAAAAAAGGGACAGTGACAGTAGTGGAGGAGACGAGGTGGCGGTAGGTTAGGATGGGGGTTTGTTTGCAATTTTGTAAAATAGGATCTGAATTATACTTGAAGTCCTCATCTTTATTTTTGAGTGAAAGTTAGTACTGATTGATCATTCCCGAAACTAATTTTAACTTTAGTGACAACATTGTAAAAATGAAACTTTAGTGACCGTTTGTAAAATTAACCCCTCATATGAAGATAGACTTGTTTCTTTTTTTGTACAAATTAAGAAAATGTAATTAGTTTTGTTGGAAATATAATATTTTTTCTACATTAAACAATGATGTAAATATGGTTAGATTATATTTGTTGATAACAACATATATATATATATATATATATATATATATATATATATATATATATTGTAGCGACCACGAATGATGAGATCCCAATCGGGGAATCTCGTCGAAAACGCAGAAAAACGAAATTTAAAAACTAGGAAAGATCTAGATCAGATTTGACGCGAAAAATAAACAAGAATTAAAATACTGGAAAGATAAAATTGACGATAGGACCTTGACCCAAGATTCACGACGCAAGAAATTGACGATGCGGAATCGAGATCCAAGGTTTTCGAAACACCACAAGGACTTGTCAATTTCCTTGATAAGATTCTAAATTGGAAACGCCACAAATATTCTTGCGAATATTTGATAAGTTCAACGCCACAAATATTTCACAATATTTAATAAGTTGAATTTGTTCTTGAAGAACACAAAAGGAACTCCTCAACCTTTTAATTGAAGAAAACTCTCTCAACTTTATTAATCTCAAAACTCAAACTAAACTGTTTTTTACAATGAATGGAAATGAATATATATAAGCATTATAACCTAGTTGCTAATTTACTCAAAATATAATTCTAATTAAACTAGAATACTAAACTAGGCAAACAATTAATTAAAAACGGAAAAATAATCAAAAATCCCCTAAAATTCGGAAAACCTCAATTACGGCCGTCATGAACACTTTTACGGCTGTAAATGACTTTCTGTTTAAGATTTACGGCTGTGACCATATTTCTTACGGCCGTAAATATGAAATTCTGTAATTCTTCATCTAAACCCGAGGCGGAGTTACGGTCGTGATAATAACTTTTACGGCCGTGATTATAAGAGTTACGGCCGTGACAGATCTTCGTTAAGGTCGTAATGATCTTTCTGCCCAAATAACTTCGATCACTCGACTCGGCTTGATCCTTTCGCCTTCTCGGCTCGATTCCAACATGGAACTTACTCCGTTTTGCACGTAGATCACCGCCATACCGTCGATGTCTCGACTTCGCCCTTCGATGCCTGGTCCGGATCATATCAACGAATTTTCCACGCGATTAAATAATTATTTTAAAATTATGAAAAACGTGCCGCTGCGATCTCACCCATTTTTAAGTTAACTTCACGACGCATTCGTCTAGCCAAGTCGAGAAATGTCAAATTCGTTCGATTTTAAATTAAATTCCGAATTTCCAAAATTTTATTATTTTAATTAATTATTTAAATTATTATTTTCAAAATCGCTTTAAATCTCAAATTACGTCAATCTCATTTGATTAGTTTCATTCTTCCGACCCAGTTGAATCCGCGTGCGAATTTACCTCGAACTACGTGCAATGCTTGTCTTGGTTTTCACACTATCAACCTCCATCTATCACATCAATCCAATACCATGCCATACCTAGCTCTATATCACCTACCCTTCCCAAACCCATCTCAGCATCGTCTCACCACCCCCAGCCTCCCAGCTCCATCCATTGCAGTTCAACTGAGGTATTCTCTTCCTCCTTCATCACCATTTTCCAGTATACACCTAGAACCACCACCATCATCATCACCACTGCTTAGCACAACTAACCTACCTCAAGCCACTGCATCTCCACCACCGTGCAACCACTGCCTCCATCATCAACAAACCAACACACCAACACAACCAGCTCAACCAAGAACCACCACCCAAACCGCTAGTCAACCCAATCTCCACCATCACCACCGTGCACCCACTGCCACCTCCATCATCAACAAACCAACCCACCAACACAACCAGCTCAACCAAGAACCACCACCCAAACCGCCAGTCAACCCAATCTCCACCATCACCACCGTGCACCCACTGCCACCTCCATCATCAACAAACCAACCCACCAACACAACCAGCTCAACCAAGAACCACCACCCAAACCGCCAGTCAACCCAATCTCCACCATCACCACCGTGCAACACCAAACAACCCGCAACACCTCCAACTCATTCGAACCAACCACCTCCACTGCCCAATCTCGAATCCCCATCAAAATCAACCCCAAATTAAACAAAAAACCCAAGAATCAAATAAACCCATATACTTACCTCCACTGTCGAGTCATTTCATCTGAGATTTCGCCGGAGATCGCCCCACCTTTCACCTCGGTTTTGGCACCCTTTTCTCGCACCCAAACCGTACAAAAGCCACAAAAACCTAGTCTACAACACCCCTCGCCGTTTGCCGCACCCTGCGCTGGAGTTTTCGCCGACGGGCTCGCCGGTTGGATACCGGTTTCCCTCATCCGCTCCTCCCCCTCTCGCCCTTCTCTCTCTCTGAAATAGGAACGAAAGAGATATATATATATATTTTATTTAAAAGTTTTCTTAAATTTACAGCTTAGTCCCATGTTCCAAATTGTTTCAAATCAGTCCCTATGTTTTAAAATTAATCATTTCAGTCCTTAAGTTTTTAAATGATTTTTATAAGCTTTTCATTTTTTAAATTACTTATCTCAATCCCCACTATTTAATATCCATTTTGAGTTTCAACCCAAAGTTTTGAAAAGTACTCATTTTAGTCCCCCAACTCTCAAATTACTCATTTTAGTCCATCAACTTTCAAAGTATTCATTTTAGTCCCTCAACTTTCAAATTACTCATTTTAGTCCCTCAACTTTCAAATCATCAATTTTAGTCCCCAAATTGTAATTTATCATTTTAAACTACAAACTTCAAAAGACTAATTTAACTTATTTTCTAATTGGCTAGACGAGGCGTACAGAGATTTGAAAGATTGAAGTCATTCCAGCTCAACCACACTCGATAAGTTTAAGGTAGACTCGCCCCTATTAATTGATTTAAATTATGATTGCATGTGAATGTGTATGTTATGTGAAAGTCATTTTTATGAAAAGATACGAGAATGTATTTCTTCGAAAATATTTATATTGAGATGATAATATATTTCTTATGAAATATTTATGTTATTATGCTTGTTATAACTTATGTGCTTTTATGCATGAGAAAGAAAGAAGAGAATATCTTGCAAGATAAATGATGATGTTATGCATAATTTACGTGCCTTAAGTGCACGAGACAAGACTACCCACACCCGATGATTTTAAAGAGCCTATGATTTTTCAAAGAGAAACCACGTGCTTTAATGCACAAGAAGAGACTACCCACACTCGATAATTTTAAAGAGCCTATGATTTTTCAAAGAGAAGCTATGTGCTTTAATGCACGAGAAGAGACTACCCACACCCTATGATTTCTAAAGAGCCTGCATTTATGTGTTCAATCATATTATAGATTAATTAATTGGCGATGAGTCTAATGAGTATTTCTATGAAATGCTCATGTCTATTTTAACAATATTTGCAGATTTCGGAGAGGGTGGCAAATGATGGATGATTGTGGCAATAATTGTTAAATGGTTGAAAATCTTATTTTAATGATCTGAATTTCCAAACATTGGATAATTTTGAGAATTTCAATTATTTGAGAAATTATGACATTGCCAATTGTTTTACAATATCAATGGCTCGATTTATTATTTCGAATTGTTTCATAAATGTTTTAGATTTTATCAACCATTACAGTTTATTTAATGTTGCCAAAAATGAATTTTAGTTATTTCTTTCGCTAAAATATTATTTTAAAAGTTAGATCAGACGATGACGTGGTGAACCGGGTATTTAGAACTCGGGCGCTACATATATTAAATATGAGCATTTTAGAAAACTTAAAATATCTATCTATATTTTCATTAAAGAAGGTGAAATATAATTTGTGAGATTCAAATAGAAATACAAGCTTATCTTCACGGAACAGAAACAATATAAGTTACTCATATTTCTAATTACCCTATGTTTTTTAGGAATGAACACACATATTAGCAAAAGTTCTTAGCCACATATATCACTAATTACTAGCATATTACTGTGCATTATTATTTGAAATCTATGTGAATCCCCTTAAGAACCATATCATCGTAAATGCCGACTTGACTCATAGTCATATTCCTTGTACAATATTCTGGTGCTTGCACATCATATAAGATTACAGGTTCCTGATAGTGATCCAACGTATGTTAAGCCGGTCCGAGAGTATGGCCCATATATCTGGACCATAATTATTATTATTATCTACTAAAAGCTAGAGAAGAAACGCCTCATGAACTATTTATAGTCCAGTGAGTGGAAGCTTGTTCATGTAACTTTATCTATATCCTTTAAGCATCTTAATACACCATTATCGTTGATTCTTTACTTTATGCCATTCATTCGTGGTATTTATTTAATGAGATTGGTGGGACGTGTTCTTACATCCCTCGGGAAGGCAATAGGACGGCACACTCTATTGCTGTCCATGGGGCTGATTTTTCTGTTTCATTGTGTTGGATTGATTTTATGCCTTGATTTTTGTCGTGCCCGATTTGGGACAATTTACATTAATAATATTGAGTTCTCAACAAAAAAAAAAAAATGCGGCTTGAAGAATAAATTGTTTTAGGATAGAGAAATATTTATGACAGATCTTTTTATTGAAATTAATTGAATTATTTACAAAATTTAATTAGTTACATTCACCTTAATTACAACTACAATTATAACTTAATTACATTTTGTTATTAGTTTATAATTAATTACAATTGTAACTTTATTTCAATTTTGTAATTAATTGTAATTGTAACTTATGAATTAGTAAAACATTAGTGTAATTCGTAATATGTAATTAGCCACCACTATAACCATCGTTGGAAATAAAATTGTAATTTTATTTTAATTTTGTAATTATTTGCAATTGTAAATTTATGTAAATTTGTAATTAGTTACAATTGAATTTTTAATTACAATTTTAACCAATTACCACCACCACCACCACCACCACCGATCACCTCCAACAATAACAATCTAAAATCATCACCACTAACCATCACTACTAATTAATTACAATTGTAACTTTATTTCAATTTGTAATTAGTTACAACTGTAATTAAATCACTACAACCACCATTGATCACCACCAACTACCACCACCACCAATAATTACCTACAATACACAATCCATGTACTCACCTCGGTTTCTTGATTCCCTTCTTTTGGAGCAACCCCTCTTCCCTCCCAATTCCCATTCATCTCTCCCCTTCTCAAGGGCCTCTCTCTCGATTTTCCATTCCCAAAACCCCAATTCCAAAACCCCCAAATTCAATTTCTAGATAGATCTTGAGGGAATCGAGGGTATTCGGATGACGTGGAACAACTGCCACATACGAAGGTCGAGGCTTCCAAGTGTTCGATCCAGATCGTCTCCTCAAACCAGGCGATCAGCCCCCATGTTGATCTTCACGTCCTCCCCTACATTCAGTCACGCTGCAAGTTATGTTCATCTGTCATGAAAATGAGGGCAGTGAAGAGCACAGAATGAAGAAGGGAGAGGTGTTGGGGTAGATTTTCTAAGGAGAGAGAGTGGGGGATATTTTAGCGGCGGCGAAGGCTATGCCTTAAGAAAGTGGCGGCAACGAAGGCTTGACATGTGGTGGCGACAGAGGTGATGAATGAAGGTTGAGTTGAGAATGGTGAGATGCTTTGTATACATACATACATACATCTATGTATATTTGTGTAGAGAAGAAATAGAAATAGTTACAGAGAGAGAAATGATTTGTTTCTGCAATTATGGAGGAAGATTCATTTTTTTTTTGTTAAGACCTGATTTTGTTAAATAGTTTCTAATGATCTGATTTATTATAATAAAATTTTATAAACATGGTTACAAGTTATTTACCCTAAAGTCAATACTTCCCTAGGTCCCTGTTTGAGCCCATTATTTAAAATTTAGGTCTCGTTCTCTTTATGTTTCCGTTTTCCATTTTCATTTTCGAAAATGTTTTCCATTTTCCGTTTTCTGAGAATGTTTTCAAAATTGCTGAAAATGCGTTTGGTTTGTTATTTCTGAAAACTGTTTTCGAAAATGAAAAGTTGGAAAACACGTTCTGTTTTAGTTTTTTTGCAGAAAACTATTTTGTCCTCGTTTGATTCTCATTAAAAGTGAAATCCACAATATTTGACTTTTCAACCAAATATGAATCATCCTTTCTCCTAAAAATTACTATTAATTTTAAAAAAATATTTTTAAATAATATCAAACACAAACTTTGTGTAGTTGTAATTAAATTTCTAGTGAATATATATATATATATATATATATATATATATATATATATATATATATATATGCATTCAATATTCATACATATATGATAAACACAATATAACTGAAATAGAGCTGCCATATTTAAGTTTGGAACAAAAAAAAAAATAGATTAGCTCCAATCACACAATTTGTTGCTGCCAAAAAGTTAAAAATTCATGTAGCTCTTCTAGAGTAATCGTTTCACATTTGGATAGCAATTTGTTCTCGCACTTGTGCCATCTGAGCAGTCTTGTTGGAATCAAATTGAATGGGTTTACGTGCATCAGATGATTCAGGTTCTTCATCAAATATCATATTTTCTTGAGAATATTCTGTAAACAACTTATCCAATGCGTGCTCTTTGAGAATGAAGTTATGTATTGTGCAGCACGCAGCAGGTATGTGTCTTTGCCTAGTAAGAGGAAAATTACTGATAAATTTCAAAATAGGAAATCTGGCCTTTATAACTCCAATGCATCGCTCGATCACATTGCGGCATGAGGAATGTCTGTAATTGAACAAATTTTCTTTTCCACGCAGTCCTCCTCCTCCTACGTAATCACGCAGATGATATCGACGTCCTCGATAAGGGGCAAGAAACCCGGGTATGTTTGGATATCCAGCATAAACCAAGTAAAATTCATCTGCGCATAAAATAACATAGTCTAAACTTATATGTCAAAGGAGTTTTACTCGAAAAAAAAAAAATGCAATATACCTCCACATGGCATTGGAAATCCGTTTGCGCCGGTAGTAACAGCGTCATTGAATACCCGCGAATCATTGGCCGACCCTTCCCATCCAGCATGCACATATGTGACCTTCATATCAAAATCACAGACTACCATTACATTTTGTGTTACAGTTGTTTTTCGTCCTCAAAAAGCTGTTTGTCTCGAAGCTGGCGCCCAAGCTGCCACATGTGTTCCATCAATTGCACAAACACAATCCTTGAAGTACGGGTATCTCTGCAAGATACGCTCATGTACAACACCTCGGTTCGTTGGGCGTATTAGCTCAATGCCTAACTCACAAACAACACGTAGGACTTTCTTAAACCATTTGTGTATTGTGTGATTTCCATGTTGGAACCTATCACCTATAATTCTATACCGTGTACTGTGCCCAACGATCATCAAAAACATTGCGACCCCTTCCTCGACGCTAACTTTTTTTCCATCTCTCAATAAACCTTTTTCTTTCAAAGCGCTACAAAAGTTCTCAAATACATGTTTCTGCATGCGAAAATTATCATGACACACATCTGGATGTCCATTTAATACATCATATATATACATCCTTCCAGTAAGCAATGAAGTTCTTCGTGGAGTCCTACTGATCCCTTCATATGCAGATTGTACAATCTGCAATCCCATCATATCTACGGATGCATCAGGTTCGCCATCTATGAGGAACAGATCTTCGTCACTTGATTCATCGGGTGAAATTTGACCTGAAGATGACATTTCCTGCACAAATGCATATCACTAAGATTTAGTCCGTGTAAAATTGCAACGTTGTTAATTTCTCCACTACATGTTGCAAAGACCACAACACGACAAGTTCATATATAGAAACATTGCCAAATCCACATCTAGTTACAACGTACTGATAATACAAAACATCAACACAATTATGCAATCCGTAGTACAATACAACAAGTTCATACATAGAAACCTTGTCAAATCCACATCTAGTCACAACGTACTAATAATACAGAACATCAACACAATTACGCAATCCATACTACAATACAACAAATTCATACATAGAAACCTTGCCAAATCCACATCTAGTCTCAACGTACTGATAATACAGAATATCAACACAATTATGCAGTCCATACTAAAATACAACATCGAACAAACATCATCCATAGAACAAGTACAAATATAGCAACATGGTCAAATAAAGCTACACGATAGGAAATCACTTAAAGGAATTTCAATACATTCATCCTCCTACTCTCCGGCATCAACACAAATTGCACCCTAAATTCTGGATCTCTGAGTGCCTTCATAGCGTTAGTGAATATCTCATCAGTCAATGCTTCCATATTGTTTAATATGGCCATGCACTTCGCTTGTGTAAAAGGGTCTTGGCTAGTTGCTTCACTCTCATTGGTACGGATAGATGATTTCCCTTGCATTTTTGCAATCTTCTCCTTCAAGTAAGTTTGTCGAAGTTCACTTTCCTCCTCTCTCTTATTCATAGTGGACTCCCAACGCGCCAGGGCCTCATCTATCTTCTCTGATTTACTGATCTTAGGTGTTTTGCGACGTCAGGGAGGCTTTTCAATCTCCGATTCATCGACATTATGTACCCGTACATGAACGCCTTTTGTTAGAAAATCGTCCTCCATCCGTCGTTCATCATCTGAAGAAGGTGAAAGCTGATTTGAGGGGGTGCCTAATCCTCCAGTTGTCGTGGTTCCACCAAAGAGTTCTCCAAGCATCTCATAATGTGGGCATCCATCTTTCTTGAATTTCTTGTAAATCTTTGCATTTTTCTGCATTAAAAAAGACAGATACATGAAATAATATGTACATACTAAGAAGAAGTAACATGAAATAGTATGTACATATTAAAAAAGAACTAATATAAATTGATAAACAACAAAGGTAAATGATAAAATTATATTATGCGAAGGAAAATTTACCGTAAAAAATGCTTGCCAAACTTCTTCAGGAGTACTTACTGTGCATGTATTTGAATCCCATGTGACTCCTGTATGCTTAATAAGTTCAGAAAATGACCGATGAAGGCTGCGCAGATGGTTCCATTTACCCTTTAATTGAGCAATGTCACAGTCCTCATTTATGACGCGTTTCAAATCTTCACTAATCTTCCCCCAACACTCTTCCTTAAATGTTGAACACTGTAATTTACCAGTTTTCACATAATCGTAGCATATTTGGATGAAGGCAGTCTCTTTTTGATTAGTCCACGTCATAGTGGTTTCCCTAGCATTTCTTTGACCGCCCATATTGTCTATAAAGAAGGTTTAACTTCAGTTGAAACTTTATATTGATTCATACTAGTATTCATTGTTTCACAAATAGTTAAGACTTGATAACATGCGCTAATCCCCTTAACAAGAACATTTGAATCATGGTATTACTAGTTTACTAGTCTAAAAGAGGATTGATATATTTAGAGGAATATTCAAAGTGTATTAAATAACCAAAGTATGGTTTAATATTACCCCCTATATAAAGTAATAAAATATGGGAATAAGCCAAAAATTACAGTAAAGAAACACATATTAAAATAATTGCATCTGCACCAATATACACTTTGAAGACTTCATCATTTAACTGAAGTGTACAAGGAAATTTAGTGGGAATCTTGTAATATTATTCAATAATCAAAGTGTACCTAATAGAAGAAGTAACCTCTTTACGTCAAAGAGAGGTGTCTATGAAACAAATTATAGTACCATCAGTCAAACCAAACAGAGAACGAAATTAAAGACAATTATTAGCAAATAATATCTTCATGGACAGCCACAATAGCACACTAAGTGTTATTCCCAAATCACATTGCAAAAACAATTTTAATAACTATTATCACATAACTTGACTGCCAAAATTAAATAAAAGTGAATAAGATAACTAGTTGATAAGTTCACAAAAATACTTAATCGAGAAGGGAAGTAAAAGAAATGTAGATGTGTCACACTGCACATTTGAAATATTAGGATACTTAGAAAATAGGAAGAGATTTTTTACCATAACTAATGCAACTCACCCCAACTCATGATAAAGAATGTCCCAATTAAAACTGAAAACTCTTGTTGCATAGCCTGCCTTTCCCTTGCTCTAAGTCTATGGATTAGGTAAGAATTTTAACCAATCCCACATTCATATAGAGTTCCCATCACTATAGGATTGTGTAACAAAATAGCTAAAACAAAATTAAGTAACAAATTAAAGTAAATTTCATTCTTTGATCAACACCTAAGCTAAGAAAAATGGCTAGTGCAGTTTCCCTTGCTCGAAGTCTATGGATTAGGTAAGAATTTTAACCAATCCCACATTCATATAGAGTTCCCATCACTATAGGATTGTGTAACAAAATAGCTAAAACAAAATTAAGTAACAAATTAAAGTAAATTTCATTCTTTGATCAACACCTAAGCTAAGAAAAATGGCTAGTGCAGTTTCCCTTGCTCGAAGTCTATGGATTAGGTAAGAATTTTAACCAATCCCACATTCATATAGAGTTCCCATCACTATAGGATTGTGTAACAAAATAGCTAAAACAAAATTAAGTAACAAATTAAAGTAAATTTCATTCTTTGATCAACGTCTAAGCTAAGAAAAATGGCTAGTGCAGTAATGACCTCTCTTCCACAATGCCAACAATTAATTAACTAAGGTACAATCTCCACAACAATTCATATATCTAACTTGACAAAAAAAAATCTTAATCAGGGGGGTGGGGGTGGGGGTGGGGGTGGGGGGAAGGCCTCAGCAGTAGCCCAAAATACACAATATATCATATATTTACATTGACAAAATTAATCCAAATCGGTCCACATAAAAAAAAGAAGGCAAAAACAAGAACAGTAGCCCGAAAGAGGGCTTCTTCCACCAGAGCACAATTGAGCAATATTGTTCAAAATCAATGACACCTACAGAGAAATATGGTAAACATGGTGCTAAATCCGTTGTCTGTGGTAGTGATAATGGGTGAGGTGTGATTATCATTTTTTTCCCCTTTGTTTGTTGGCTCAATCAAAAATCTATTTCCTCTATCTATTGAAGAAACAAATTAGGAAAACAGTATGCTTACCGTTGCCGGTAGTGGTGGCCGGTGGTGGCGGGCGACGGTTGGGGGCGGTGGACGTTGGCTGTCGGCTTCGAGTGAGGTAGACAGAGAGAACGCAGCTTCAAGGGAGAGATGGATGCAGCGTCGTCTGTTTGAGGGTGTTTTGTTTTGTTTTATTTTTTTATTTATTTTTTTTTATGTGGAAAACGCGGTGGCATCGCGTTTTCAATTTTTCCCAAATTTACAAGGAAAACGTGGAAAACGAGATATCCACGTTTTCCAGTTCCTTTGTAAATTTGGAAAACATTTTCTGAAATTTTTTTTCGAAAACGACATACCAGAACACGTTTTCTGCGTTTTCGGAGACAGAAAATGGAAAATGACTGGAAAACGACAAAGAGAACGGGGCCTTATTTTTTCTCCAACTCGTTTTTAATCACTTTATGTAATTGTTTGAGCCCTTATTATTCAAATTTCATTTTTTTTTCTCAAAATCATTTCAACCACACATTATGTCCTTGTTTGAATCTCATTATTCAACAAAATAGGTTTTGGATTATTGATTTTTGGAGAATGTGTGGTTAAAAATAGAGAAATTTTTAAGTTTACGTGTAAATTATTTTATTAGTACACTATGTGGTTAAAAATGAATTTGAGAAAAAAATGAGTTTTTGAATAATGGAGGTCAAAAATAGATTATATTAATAAAATAATCTACATATAAATTCAAGATTTTTCATACTTTTTAACTACACATTTTTTCAAAAAAATCAGTATTTTATAATTCATTCTTTTGATACAAATGAGGCTCAAACAAGGGCTAGATTTAATGAGACGTTAGTTAGCCCTTTTCATTTAATTTACTTTTTAGCGACTGTGCTTCTTATTTAGTACAAATTAAAATTTAATTTTTAGTTTAAGTTAAAGTCAATAATCAATCTCAATTACGTATTTAATGGAATCCACAACTTTTCAATTAAATTAAATACTTAATTTTTTTTTATTAATTACATATATTAAGACCAAAATATCGTATAACTTGAGGTCACAAAATAAAATCATTTAGGTCACAAATTATTTGTAGTTACCAATCACGATTATGTCACAGTTATGTAGGATTGCAAGTCACAACCACAATAATTTCAAAGTCACGGGTTGTGAAAGGAATCACACCCTTTGGACCATCGAATTGTACCTTGTAAATTTGGATATTTTTTTGGGTGTGACCTGCAAAAAGATGACGAGTTTTAAAATCGGAAGATTTTAAAGGCATTGTAAAAGGTCATATAAGGTTTGACAAGTGTGGACTACCATTAATCCGGATGATCAAAGATCTTCTAAAAATAATACAAACCAGATACCTAGTTTTAGATAAACTTATTTACAGTTCAAAGTCATCATATATATAGATAGATGTTTTCACTCCTTCCCTCTCCTAATATCCTTGTAGCTATTGAAAAAGAAAATCTAGGATTGGGTATAGGTTTGACAGAGTGTTTAATCTATCTATGCATTGAATTTCTTATTCTTACTCTTTAAACCCGTGGGTTACTAATTTCATAATGAGAAGTAAGGTTTTCGTCATTGGTGGATCTTTATAATGAAGTTTCACCTCATCCTACCCGATTATGATCTTATAATTTGTTGCATAAGAACTTAATCAATATTTGTCTTGACTTCACCAATATATAAAATAATTCTTTGAATCAATTTTATATGTACAAGTCTAGACTTCTATCGATAGTGTAAATGATCACTTCATAATTATTTGACAACACTTGTCAAATTTATCACAATGTTTTGTACGTAGGTAGTCTATTTTGTGCACTTTATGGACTTTTCAAAACAAAAATCCTTAAAGTTCTACTAGGACTATAATTGCACTACCTTCACATTTATAGAATAGACTCAATTTTGTTAATTCTTTAGCTGAAAGAAGTATCTTTCTCCATTAAGTTACAAATTCTCTACTAGCTTAAAAAAATTGGAATTTATAATTCTTTCATCCATTTGGAAGAAAATAGCATCTTTACTTTACGAACAATATTTGTTCAAATAATTGAAAGAGTATAATAAATATTCTTAGGTCTGGCTTGAAATTTACCCTTACATTTTGGGATAAATTTTAAACTTCTCAATCCCATTCGAGTGAGTAATTTGTCTTTTGAACCATAATGTTCAACAACAATTCATATTCCCATTTTTATTATATATTATTATCATTCTCTTTTTGTAATAATAATCCTCACATGACTTCAACTATTGACATCAACATTAATTCATTAGATAGAGCATTTCTATCATACAATCATCTTATATGCTTTCTCAAAATTTGGGAGAAAATAGTAAAACAACTGATTATACACAATGGTTTGAATAGATTTTTAACCTTCTCCATTTTCACTCATTTTAAAGAATTAATTCCTCTAGAATTTAGATGAATAAGCGTAAACATGTTTTGTTGACACTATCAAAACATTAGTAAGTAGCTGTTGTATTTTATGTAAGGTTTCGAAACATACATGCACAACGAAAATAAAAGAATCGAAACCATAGCCCAGATCAACCTTGCACTACGATAAAGTTTGTGATAGAAATTATACCTTTTGATGAATCACTAGAATCTGATGTTGATGTAGTATACAGGTCTCTTCACCACAGCCGTCCAATTGTCCAGTCTCTGATGGTGATTCACACAGTAAGCCAAGATCTGGATTTATTGTGCTAGCAATCAAGTATACAACAACTATGTTTCTTTTACATATATCTTAGTACTTACAGGTTTAACTCTAAACCTAATTAGGTTAGAGACTGTGGACTTGGGCCAACCCAAGTCCGGCCCAACTAATTGGGCTTGGACACATTATTCCAACAATCTCCCAGCTGTACAAGATCCAATTCCAAATGCTAAATTCTTGTTTTTGTGTGTGACCCATCAGTTCCATTCACGATGGCAAATGTCATGTTATTATCATTCCAATCTAATTGGAATGAGATGAATCGAAATCTCTATTTCAAATTCATCCTCGATTCACCAAGATCAATTAATTCACGTCGTAGTCCAAGATTGACGTCTAGCAACGTATCAAGGCAATCCATGTGAAGAAAATGTCATGTGGTTATGAAAAGACCAATATATGTGTAGTTACCGTGGAAATATAATCCTTTCATCATTTATAACCCAATCGGTTGAGAGATATGGAATAACGTCAATCTCTTTTAACCAATTATTTTATTCACCCCTATCTTCAGTTGATTCAGTCATGATTGAAACATTTTTCAATTCATAACACTACCCCGACCGAGGATTTTACATCAACTTTGTTTGGTGAAATGCAGGTTACAATCTCCTACTACCCAGGATTGATGAATCCTCATTTTGGACATACACAACCTTCATATGAGTCTTAATATACCCGTGTGACATCATCCTGATGACTCCCTCTCAAAAGCCAACATCAACGCTCACCAAAGCATAGTAATCTTCATATAAGATTCCATGAAGTCCTCAAGTCAAAGGACCAAATCCACAACCACACATTAGGGATTTACCACTAACGTTTGGATAGTTATCCACGTGGTATCTCTAGGCGGGTCATCTAATGCTTTGTTCATCTAATAATGCATCCACGTGTTCATTTGAATGTCCCTCTACATTCTAGCTTGTGAGATGAGCAACTTTCTTCATAAGAAAGAAATGTAACACGTGCTAGTCCAACTGCAATAACAATATCCGCATCTTGTTACTGCTTTGACTAGGGATAATTAAAGAATAAGTCATTTTGTCACTTGAATCTCACAATCACAACACCTTGCGATTTACAAATTATTTGAACTTATTCTACAGACTCCATTAATGTAATCCTAAGTAATAACAGATCTGCCAATCAAAATGTAGACTCATTTAATTAATAAATGTTTATACCAACGATGTCCAAACAAAGTGTATATCACATTAAATAAAATCTCATGCAAACTAGATCCAATCACTCATGTATCTAATACCAACAGATTTGGTATGATCATCATGCTTGTGCTGAGACAATCCCTTTGTTAGAGGATCTGCTACATTATTGTCTGTCGGGACTCGTTCTATCCGTATATCATTTCTTTCTATGATCTCCCTGATGAGATGATATCGCCTTAATACATGCTTGGATCGCTGATGAGACCTTGTTCCTTCGCTTGTGCGATGGCTCCATTGTTATCACAATACAAGATTATTGGATCAACAATGCTAGGAACCACTCCCAGTTCAGTTATGAACTTTCTAATCCAGACGGCTTCCTTTGCTGCTTCTAAAGAACTATGTATTCGGCTTCTATAGTTGAATTTGCAGTAGTGTCTTGTTTGGAATTTTTCCAATTGACCGCTCCTCCATCTAGAGTAAATACGTATCCGGACTGGAATTTACAGTCATCTTTATCTGATTGAAAACTGGCATCAGTATATCCTTGAAATTTTAGTTCATCTTCTCCATATACAAGAAATATATTTTTAGTCCTTCTCAAGTACTTAAAAATGTTCTTGACAGCAATCCAATGTTTCTCTCCAGGATTCGCTTGGAATCTGCTTGTGACACTCAAAGCATATGAAACATCCGGTCTTGTACATAGCATCGCATACATGATGGATCCTATTGCTGATGCATAAGGTATCCTATCCATGCGATCTCTCTCATTCTGTGTTTTTGGACACATTTCTCTAGAGAGAGTGATCCCATGTCCAATGGGACAGAGTCCTCTTTTGGACTCTTGCATATTAAATCTTCTTAAGATTTTATCTATGTACGAGGACTGAGATAGGCAAAGCATCTTTCTAGATCTATCCCTATAGATTTTAATCCCAAGGATGTATGCTGCCTCTCTCATGTCCTTCATGGAGATGTTTTTGGATAACTATGTTTTCACTGATTGAAGCATGGGGATATCATTTCCTAATAACAATATGTCATCTACATACAGAATTAGAAACACGATTTTGCTCCCACTAATTTTCTTGTACACACACGGTTCATATTCATTCTTGATAAAATCAAACCTTTTGATTATCTCATCAAAACGAAGATTCCAGCTCTGTAAGGCTTGCTATAACCCATATATGGAGTTTTGTAATTTGCATACTTTGTTTTGTTCTTTGGGCTCAAAATCCTCGGGTTGTGTCATGTACACATCTTCATTAAGATTCCCATTAAGAAACGCAGCTTTGACATCCATTTGCCAAATCTCATAATCGTAGTATGCTGCTATTGCAAGCAGAATCTGAATAGATTTAGACATGGCAACTGGTGAAAAGGTTTCATCAAAGTCAATTCCTTGTCTTTGCTTATATCCCTTTGCCACTAGTCTATCCTTGTATGTATGAACCTTACCATCCATGTCTACCTTTCTTTTGTAAACCCATTTACAACCTATGGGCCTTACCCCACCAGGTAGGTCAACCAAGGTTTAAACCTTGTTTTTGTACATGGAGTTCATTTCGGATTCCATGGCTTCCTGCCATCTCATTGAGTCAACACTTGACTTTGATTCTGCATAAGTCGAGGGTTCGTCTTCCTCAATTAGCAAGTTCTCTTTGGTAATCATAAGATCAAATCTTTTGGGAGGACAAATAATCCTTTCTGACTTGCACGGAGATGGTATGTCCTTAGGGTCTGGCGATTACCATTACCAGTCTATATCTCATCAATATCAGACATAGCTACTGGTTCATCTAATCGGTTTACCTCTTTTGTAGTTTCTTGAATTTCTTCAAGTTTTACTTTGCTCCCAGTGCTCTCTCTTAGAATGAACTCTTTCTCTAAGAATATAGCATGTTTTGACACGATGCCTTTCATCTCGGTGGGATTATAGAAATAGTATCCAACCGTTTGCTTTGGATACCCTACAAATAGGCATTTATCGAACTTAACGTCTAACTTATCCGATTTTACACGCTTCACATAAGCATCACAACCCCAAACCTTCAAATATGAGAGATTAGGTCTTTTCCCATTCCATATCTCATATGGAGTTTTTATCAACCGACTTAGATGGGACATGATTTAGTGTGTGGCATGCAGTGTTAAATGCATAACCGTAAAACATTTTTGGGAGAACTGCTCGGCTCATCATTGATCGCACCATATCAAGTAGAGTGCGATTTCTCCTTTTAGATACACCATTATGTTGTGGCGTATACGGTGGAGTCCACTGCAAGAGAATCCCATTCTCTTTAAGATAACTTAAAATTCATCCTTCAAGTATTCTCCACCTCGACCAGATCGAAGTGTGAGAATGTTCTTGCCAATTTGTCTCTCCACTTCTTGCTTGAATTCCTCAAACTTTTCAAGGGCTTCATGCTTGAACTTCATCAAGTAGATAAATCCATATCTAGAATGGTCATCTGTGAAAGTGATGAAGTAGGAGAAACCACATCTAGCACTTGTTGACATTGGTCCATATACATTAGTATGGATGAGACTCAAAATGTCTGTAGCTCTTTCTCCCTTTCCAGTAAAGGGAGACTTGGTCATTTTGCCTAAAAGACATGATTCGCATTTATCAAATGATTCAAAATTATTTGTGTCCAAGTATCCATCTTTATGTAACTTGGATATGCGTTTTCATTTATGTGACTGAGTCTACAATGCCAAATGTAGGAATTATTAACGTTATCTATCTTAGGCCTTTTATTTTCTATACTCATTATAGTGTATTGCATGTCTAGAATGTAGATGCCATTAATTAATTTTCCACAACCATAAAATAATTCATTAAGATAAAAAGAACAACATTTATTCTTAATCCCAATGGAAAAACCATCCATGTCCAAACATGAAACAGAAACAATATTTTTAGTAATGGAAGGAATAAAATAACAGTCTTTTAATTCTAAAAAAGGTTGAGGGCAACGATAAATAATAGGTCCCCACAACTAATGCAGGAACTTTTGCTCCATTTCCCACTCGTAGGTCCACGTCCCCTTTCTGCAGTCTTTTACTATTCTTTAGTTCCTGGATATTTGTACAAATATGAGATCCACATTCGGTATCCAATACCCAAGAATCTAAAGGAGTAGATATAAAAACCTCAATAAAATAATTACCTGAAGTGGAAGCCTCATTAGACTTCTTTCCCTTCTAGATGGCGAGGTAAACCTTGCAGTTTCTCTTCCAATGTCCTTTACTTCCACAATGAAAGCAAGGGTCATTAGACTTGGACTTTCCTTTGTCTGTTTTGACTGTTTTTCCAGTAGACTTGATCTTCTTGGATCCTTTCTTAAAGGCCAAGTTGCACTTCCTCTTAGTTCCCTTAGAGTTGTCAATGTTCAAGATTTGCCCTTTACCTTTATTGATGTTGGGCTCAACAGTTTTCAGCATATTAAGCAGCTCAGGTAAGGTACACTGAATCTTATTCATGTTAAAATTTATAAGAAACTATGAATAGCTATCAGGCAGGGATTGTAAAAATAAGTCAACACTAAGCTCGTGATCCATAGAAAAACCCAATTAGCCTAGTTTTTCAATAAATTCAATCATCTTCAGCACATGAGCACTGATTGAAGATCCTTCTGCCATCACACCTCTGAATAGCATTTTGGATGTCTCATACCTCTCAGTCCGAGACTGTTCATCATACAACTCCTTGAGATGAAATATAATAGTATGAGCATCCATACCCTCGTGCTGCTTTTGCAACTCAGGTGACATAACTGCAAGCATCACACATGTTGCAGTATTTTCGTCATCACTGTGTTGATTATAAGCCTGCACCTCCTTCGGTGTAGCCTCCTCAGTAGGAGCTTCCGGCATTGGCTGCTCAATTACATATCTAAATTTTTCATGCTTGAGAACAATTCTCACATTACGATGCCAATCCAAAAATTTTGGTCCAGTAAGCTTGTTAGCATCAAGTATGCTTCTCAAACTTATATGGTTACTCATTATTCAAAACTGAAATGACAAAATAGAACAATAATTAAATGCAGAAAAATAATATAATATGGACTTAATTAAATTAATATGTACTCCCACTGTTTAATGACCCTCTTCATTAATTAGAAGAATCTATATGATTTCCAGTGGGCTAGGATCCCTTTCATTTTATTAGAACCTTGAGTGACTCAACAAGTCCCAATAAAATTCTGGGTAGATACTCTTATCAATCACATCTCTATATGACTCCTAGATCATCAAGCAGACAATACTTTGTCTTGCACATCTTATGCGTTCACTTGACCATGCCTCTAAAATTTATCTCCTTTAGTGACTCAACAAGAGATAAATTCTGGTTAAATTCAGTCCATTTGTTCAGAAATATCGTATATTTTCATAATGATTAAACACATCTTCCATCTCGTAGCATTGAGTGACTCAACAAGTTGACATTGATAGCGGATTTTGGTTTATCATTATAACAATGGAAGGCATTTTGTATCAACCAATTAATACGAATTTAATATTAAACTTGAGGGGTTTGTAATGTTTCATCAATCCTATGTAAATTAACTAGCATCAACCATATAATTAATCATACATATAATAGTGTGGATGACCATGGACGGTATCTATCTAGTCTCCTCGAGCCATGAAGAAGACTAGTTGGTCTATTTCCTAGGGGACATTGCATCCTATATCGAATGCCAAATGAAATAACCGCTATCTGCTCCTACCTGTAACATTTATTAGTTGGCACGCAGGCCTATATCAAATGGACACGCAGGCCCATATAAATTAAATAAAATAGGCACGCATGTCCAATTGAATAATAACGGCACGCATGCCCAATTAAATAATAATAGGCACGCATGCACAATTAACAAAAGTAGAATTAAATAAACCATACATTCAACCAATAACATAGGTCTAGTCCATAATCATCCGCTATAGATCCTAACATCATTAATATCTAATATCTAATAATAATATATATTAATTTCTAAATTTGCAATGTTGATTTTAATTGTCTAAACTCTTTTAGACAAGACATATCGAATAAAATAATCAATCCTATTGATTTTACAATTAATTAATCATATTAATCAATTAATCTAATTAATCAATTAACTCATTAATCATAGGGATAATAAAAATAACTACCTTATTTTTAATCTCCAAATAGAGTCAAACTCTAATTTGGATTAATTTTTAAAATTTTGTGTAGGGTCTATCTAAAATTTTATAATGGAATCAATAAAATTTTGGTTTAAAAAGACAAATTTATAAATATTTCTCAAAATAAAATTATAATCAAGACCCATTCGAATCCCTTTCAAAATTCAGGTCCTTATTTTTCAATTACTGAAATTATAGGCACCTTTCAATAAATTTTTTGAAATAAGGGACCAGTTTTAATTTTAAAACAATTACATTTTAAAACAATTATAGGGGTTGTCCATGTAATTAAGAATATGAGAGGGGGGGGGGGTAGGTGTGCAATTTAGAAAATTGCACAACCACCCCCATCCCCAAATCAGACACACTGAAACCTAGGGTTTCGATGTGCCCTCTACGGTCTTGGCCTCCGAGGTCGGCGCCGTCCATGCCGGCGCCATTACTTCGGTCGCGTCGTTGCGGCTACAACCCTACAGCCACCTGATATGGCCTTTGAAGGCTGCTGTTGCGAACGGTTCGAGATAGCAGCGAGTTTCACCGTTGCTACGCAGCAGTAGTTCTGAACTGCTGTTGTGCTTGTGCAGCGGCAACAGTCGTCGCTGCCTCGCGCACAGCTGCGCCGGGATAGCTGCGACACTCGCCCCTGTTTCGCACAGTTGAAGTGCTGCCACCTCGTTTTGCCAATTTTTTTTTTTTTTTTTTTTACATGATCTGATTTCAACAATTAATCTAAAACAATTTTAGATTTAATTTCTGCAAATCAAATTAATATCTCAATAACAATTATTGTAAATTCATCAAAATGAAACAAACTTCAATAAGTTTCAAGGTAGGCTCTGATACCACTGTAAGGTTTCGAAACATACATGCACAGCGAAATAAAACAATCGAAACCATAGCTCGGATCAACCTTGCACTACGATGAAGTTTGTGATAGAAATTATACCTTTTGATGAATCACTAGAATCTGATGTTGATATAGTATAGAGGTCTCTTCACCACAGCTGTCCAATTGTCCAGCCTCTGATAGTGATCCACACAGTAAGCCAATATCTGGATTTATTGTACTAGCAATCAAGAATACAACAACTATGTTTCTTTTACATATATCTTAGTACTTATAGGTTTAACTCTAAACCTAATTAGGTTAGAGACTGTGGACTTGGGCCAACCCAAGTCCGGCCCAACTAATTGGGCTTGGACACATTATTCCAACATTTTAAACACCCACTTCTCGACTATTTTAAAGCACTTGTTTTTGTAATAAAATAATGATCATGATAATTATAGATAACCCTTCAAAAACTATAGAATTGTCCATTGTATTTGTAGACAGTAGATACCCACCTATCAAGTGAAATTTACATAATTCATCAATAATATCATTCAATTTCAATGACAAAATAATGAATTACTAATTATTATGCTTCTCGAATTAAGTTCTAAATAAATATGTTTAATTTTACTTCATTTCCTTTTTATTTTTTATTTTTAAAAGATATAAAATTAATCTCTACTATTATTGTCAAAGCTTCTCATATATTAAACCAAATTTAGAACTATTGACACGGTGAATTTAGTGAGTAGCCATAACACGAAGCACATATTTGCGTAATGTTGACACTATTCAACATGTACGATGTCTTTTATCCAGAATTAAACATGAGAGTTCGCATATTTTCATTGGACAATCACTACAATTTACATGAATGAAATACATTTCATGTATATGTTTGGAAGTACACAACAGTTTATATTAATGATGATTTCAATGTCCACGATTTTAATGTCCACGTAATAATAAAGCTATGTTGTCACGACCAGTCCCAGATCACCCTACTGGACCTGAGACGTGACGTGCGTCGATGGCAGCTGCCAACTAGATATTGGACCCACCACCAATGCAACCTTAAATTTTTTTCGACTTTCAATATTTCCTTTTCATAATTTTGATCCCATAACAATTTATAAAATTTTGACAGAATCTCCTCTATAATTTTGACTTAACCAACCTGTAAAACAATGACAAATCCTCAAACATGCAATCATAAATAATTATATCACTTTCCAAATCTTCCAAGCAAGATATTTAACATAATAAAATAACCACAATTCTTAATCCACTTCTTTACATGTATACAATCCATAATACATCGTCACCAAACACATTCTTGACAAAGTATATAACTTATATAGGATAACTGCATAACCCAATGTACTCTAGAATGTGACTTCTAAGAGCTTACCAAAGTAACTCATACAAATAACAATGTTACGAAGCTCCTCGAGAGTTTGCAAAGGCTCCTTCGATGCTGCTGAAACTCTTATTTTTCTTCCTCAACTGTAAAGGTGGGGAAAAACATGAGCTTATGATTCAGTGAGTGAAATTTCTGAAATAAAAGTATTTTATAAACCATTTCTGAAAACATAATTTATTTCATAAGCTTTTGCCACTATAAATCAAATCATACAGGCTAAGAATAATCATAAAGATCGTGGAATAATCATCTGTGAGAAAACTGATAAACTGTAATATATAAGAAAATCACACCAAAGGTACCCAACTAAATCATCTGAAATCTGTATCTAGTCATACGCGCGTAGACTGCTAAGCACCTCCGTACCCGACCCAAAGCCTCATCTGGGTACAAAAGTGGGTCCCAAAGACCTCATATATACACCCTTTCACACGGGCCATAGGCCCCCTTCGGACAGAGTCTTAAGATCTCAAATAATATCCGCTAGTACACGGGCCCAAGGTCCCCTCCATGCACTAACACAAGAACAGATAACCACATCGGGTACTTCTGGTGATTTTGAAATCATACATGCCAACTTAACTAATCATACTCATACAACATGGTAAAAAGAGTCATTACGATAAACAAACTTAATTTTAAAACATTTGTTTTGATAATCATGCTAAAAGCAAGTAATTTAAAAATCATTGGTAACTTGTAGAAAATCATTGTGAATAGAAAACTTGAATAACGTGAATTCTTTTAAGTTTTTAAAAGAATAACTTTTCCAATCACAGAGTTATGGATTGAAATCTAGCACAACTGATAGGCCTCATTAAATCTCCACATCATTTCCTGAAATAAAAATATAAATCTTTTATATTAAAAATTAATTATATCAAACCATTAGAAATCGATTAATACCATTTATAACTTAATTCCTTTCCATTCCGATCATTAGATTACCTAAATTTCAACCAACCAAATAAATAATCCAATGCACTTCACCACTTAATTCCCTCGACTTCTACATTTGTTCTTGCATCTTCATTTATTTAACATTTCTTTTCTTCAATTATCTACTAACTAATTACCAAACATGATCAAATACCATTCATCTACAAATACTTCTAGAATTTAAGTCACCGCTTCACATAAATGACATGCATAAATTAATCCAATACTTAAACTTCAATATTATCCATATAACTTCATTCGAAGCTTAAAATTTGATAAATCAATTGTTTGAAAAGAAATACTAAAACTCCAGAAAATGGCACCAATATGTCTATGCACGTACAATTTGTCTCCAAGTATGTTCTAGGCATAATTTCGTAATCCATCACATGTGGTTTAGTTCCACGAAAATAACTTAAATTTTCTTCAACAAGAGAGGAAATCACGTCTCAATTCTTAAAATTAATTGAAAGTACCAAATAAGAACAGTAAATCAAAGATTGAAACATTAATGTACAAACCCATTTCATATATCCTCCATTACAACTTCAATCTTCCATTATATACTTATTTAATACCTCAAATACATGTCAATAATGTTTAATACTTTCTAAACTTTGAATTTAAGCAGATAATCTAAAAATCCTCAAATTAATCATAATCTAAAAGAAGTAATTTCTTGCTTACCTCCTAAATTTGAAATTGGCCACCACAAGATCGAGCCCCTCGTTTCTACTTTCCATTTTTTTTTTTCCTCATTTCTTTCCTACGGTTTTGCTTCTTCTCGGTACTTCTTGAACCCTCTCTGGTCCTCTCCACCGAAGCATAAGAAAAAAATGGGCTCTAATCCATTTCATTTGACATATATACAATGTAATTACAAAATAAACCATCGTACCTTCATGTAAAATAAGATTGGGTCCTTAAATATTCAATAAGACCAACTAAATCCTTAAATTCCTTTACTATGTTATCTTTAGTCCTCAAGCATTGGTAATTATAATTTAAGTCCCATGAATATCAAATTTTCAACTTAAGTCCTTATTTGACTTAATTTTTTGACTTTTTGACTTGTATAAACTGGGTTGTTACATATGTTCCAACATAGAACTTAAATAATTCAAGTGAAAAGGCTCGATTCACACACACACACACACACACATCTCTAGTGTCCAAGTTATAAAATTGAAAATTTCATGTAGGCTTCTCTCATTTTCTCTACAATAATCACCAAAAACATAAAACACAAAACACTTTTTTTATGAATATATGGATATGGTGACTATCGTGTGACTTTTTCATAGTATGTTTCATTCATATAAACAAGAAATGTTAGAAACAATCTACATGGATAACATCTGCAAATGAAATTTTAGGTTGTTTGAACTCACGAGAGTTGGAGATTAAATTGCAGCATAGGTGTCGAAATCATGCCCGAAAATCGAAAAAGAAAGGAAAGAAAACACTGGAAAATGAATTAAAGGAGAGGCTGCACTAAATAAAAAAAAAAAGGATTTTTCCGATGGACAATCTGTCGGTAAAAGAGTAAAATCCGTCACCATTGACTTTTTAGACCAAAAAACCCATCGAGAATAATAGCGTCGATGAAAATATTTTCGACGGAACTAGCAAATCTTCAGAAATTTTAGACGAAATATTCGAAGGACTTTCCAATGGAATGTTCTATCAGAATTTTCCAAAGGAAAATTATGGCCGTCAAAAAATAATTAAGAAATATTTATATTTATTTTGATCCGAACCAATTTCAACCAACCCACCCACCCACCAACCTGAGTATTCTCTTTAATTTATATGATGAATTGTGCAATGCATGGATTCAAAGCCTTGACATAAGAGTTGAGTTCCAATGGCCTCCACCATCGTTGAAAATATTTTGTCTGTAATGATGAATATTTTTGTAGTGTTGGATCACATAATAAAATGATGTCCTAAAAGTACATTTGCTGTAATGCCTTTTTCCAAAGTTAAAATAAAAATGTTTCTCAAGTATGTCAAGCAAAAAAAAAAAAAAAAAAGAAAAAAAGAAAATCAAACCAAATACTATAAAAAAATCGGGTGGTGCTTCCTTTTTTTTTTTTTTTTCCTAATTCAATCTATTTGCATTCACTCTCTCACTATATACACATAAACAGAGAAACCGAAACAAAGAGAAAAAAGAAAACGAGGAGGAGGAGAGAGAGAAAAAAAGGAAGAACAAAAAGAAAAGAAAAATAGGTGTCATTGACAATATGGTTTAGAAATAAGTGGGTTATACTGTTGAGCATTTGTTCTTAGATTTTGAAAGGAAAGTAATAATTTATTATTTCGAAGTGTTGAAAATGTGCTACTCAATTTGTGCCTAAAATGGTTAAGCCCACATATGTGGCCTAGAATTGGACCATTATATAAATTGGTGGGATCAAATTGATGAATATAATCTTGGTTCCACAACAATACAATTTACGGATTCTCCTCCTTAGCTCCCATTTGGGAGGCATTTTAGATTAAGAGTTTGGACTAGATTTCTTGGTGAGATCTAAATGTAGTTCCCTTATCTCTTATCTTAGTGATTCTTCGAGGTTTTCTCTTTTCTTAGTGATTAAAAAGAGTGGTTTTACAATTGGTGTAAAACATAGTTTAGAAGGAGTTTATTCGTAGTGAAATCTGTGTATTGTATGATAGTGGATAGACTCAGTGGTTTTGGAGATCTTTTTTTTGTGTTCTTGGTGTTAATCTTGTAATACGATGAACTTCTTGATGTGCTTAGTGAAATTTGAGCGTAAATCCAAGTTTGATGGATTGCTCAACGGGGGATGTAGATGATTCTTGAATTATTAAACCTCTGGGGTCTTTGGCCAACAAATCTTGGTGTTCTTGTATTTTACATTTGATTATTTTTGTTCTACTGTTCAAATCAATCCAACACATAGTTATGTTAAACTTAGGTTTGTTAGATTATTAGTTTAAATTCAATTTTACAAAAAGTGGATTTGTTTAAAAAAAGAAAAGATCAGACTTTAGTATTGTCTTTTCAATGATTAAACTAGTTAATATGGTTAGTTGTTGATTTAGACACTATACCAATCTTAGGCAATAATGAATTGATTGAGATAGCTTATCAGTAGAAAAACTTAATTATTTCCAGATATTGATAAATTACTTATATGATTATTTTAAGTGTAATTATGTGAATTAATTGTCCAATTATGTTGTTATTATGAGATTTTATCATAATATGAGATATAAAATTGATATTGAAATCGATCAAAAAAGTACCCATGATTATATACTTATTCTAATTCACTGAGGCAGTCTTGACCGTGTTCTATATTGCACAAAAGGGTCTTGACTGGGTACAATAATAACATGAGGCGGTCTTGACCGTGTATGATATACTTCACTATGGTCTTCTTGGCCGTACTCTAGGATTGATTATCAGAGGTCTTTGAGACCAGCTCGAGAGATAGTTTGCTAGCGTATGACTAGATTACATATTTCAGTCAGATGGTACATTTTTGGTGGATTATCCAGTACATTGAGATGTGATGAGATTATATCACTGTTTACATATGATGATTATATTATGATTAGGAGATGATATTGTTAGTATTATGAGTATGTCTCACGTCTTGACTTTGATTATATGTTGTTATCATGTGAGATGTTAAGTGATATAAATGATTTTTAGTTAATACGTATAAATGAGAATTTGTAATTATTTTCGAGATTCTCCACTCATTGAGCTATCAATTCATATATTTTCATACGATTTTTCTTATGAGGTAGCAGTTGAGTTTCAGGGTAACTTTTGGAGTTGAGTCTTGTTTTTGGAGTCAGGTCCACAATAAGCTAGTATGACTCATTTCACAGAGCATGTAGTCATTATTTTGAGACGCATGTTCATTTTTAGATTGCATTTTGGATTTCATGTAGATAGTTATGGGACTCAAGATGTATTTTGTATAAGTATGTACAGTTCATGCTGTTTTCATAATGGAAGTTTGACGATTTGGTTTGTATCTATTGTGATGAGAATTATGATTCTATTGTTGGGACTTGCATAATTATTACAAGTTGGTTAGTCAAAATTGTAGGGGAGATAATGCCAATATTTTTTGAAAAATAAGAAATTATGTTGTAGTATCTAGTAGCCTTAATGGTGCGTCCTACTTTTAGTTGGTATTCATCATCAGCGCACGTCATATTTTGGGTCCCCAAGCTTTACTTGGGATGAGTCATGTCAGTCTGGTATCTGAGCATATTTAGAGTCCATATGCTTTCATTGTACATGCATTTTGATGTTTAGCATATCATGCATAGAAGTGCGTCATCTCTCGTGGTGGCAAGACTCGAAGGCTCCAAGATATGCTGCCCCAGTCTCATATTGCTCTTGATAGAGATGACCTTAGAGAGTTAGAAAGGGTAGAAGAATTAGTTCATTAGCCATCTGAACATTTGGGACAAGAAAATGTAGTGGGAAATGATCCTATTGCTGTTAAAAGGATTGCTACTGCTATTATTACAGCAATGCATGATACAGACATAAACTTCAACATTGAGAGGGCAACAAAATTGGGATGCTAAAGTTATTACAAATACAGTTGATCTTGTAGCAACTCGGGCATGGATGATTAAAGTAGAGAGATTTATGATGTTATAGGTTGTCAAGATGATCGAAAATTACGCCTAGCTACTTTCTTATTAGAAGAGCGGGCATGTGATTGGTGTCAGTCAGTATAGAGCACATATCGAGACCCTTCTATTATCTCTTGGGCAGAGTTCAGACGTATCTTTTATGATGCTTATTATCCTCATTCTTTTAAAGATGTGAAGCAGGAGGAATTTTTGAAGTTAGTACAAGGACACGTGACTGTTGTTGAATATCAGGTGAAACTTATTCAACTTTCAAAGTATACACAAGTTCTGGCTGGCAATGAAATCAACAAATCCAGAAGATTTGAAAATGGTTTAACAGAAGAGATTAGATTATCCATGATTGCCTCAGGTCATAGCAAATTTGGGAAATTGGTGAATCAAGTTTGAGAGTAAAGAAGAGTATTTTAGAGATCAACTAGTAAAGAGTAGGCGCAGTTCAGAACTAGTGGCATACAAACATGGGCAGGTACTTCTATCTATAGATCACCTCAGAGGAATAGCAGAGGATTTTTACCAGGTATATCCACTTCAGGCCAATTAAAACCCAAATCAAAAGGAAGTAAGGATTCCAGACTCAGTCACAGTATGGTACGATAACATATTACTAGTCATCCTCATAACTAGGTCCTTTTCAGAGATAATTCACTTCCAGAAAAGATGAGACTTCCAATAGTGCTAGATTTCCTCAGTGCTAGTTATGTGGAAGATCTCATGGTTGTGAGTGCTTAAAATTCAAGGGATTATCTGTCTGTTATCATTTTGGTCAAGGAGGACACCTTAGGAAGAACCGACTAGCCATATTGCAGGAGAGTGACTTGTTACATAGAGTATTTCCAGAGCAGAGTATTTGTAGTACAAGGCATAATCAGATCCGGAGAAATATTTTTTATACTAAGCCCCTGTTTGGGAGAGCTATTACTCAATATTTTATCAAATTTTGATAGTCAAAATATTCAACTGGTAGTAAAAAAAAAAATTAAATCTGAGACCAAAAATCATACTTTTACTGTAGCATCCATCAACATTTTTTTGGGAGTTGACAAGAATACCCTCAAAATACAATTTTATGAATTAAAGTATAAAATCAGTAGAGGGCTGATGTGCCATTTCCAAATTACTTTAGTGTGACATTTCAAAATGCAAAAGGAGACAGACATATGTTGCAGAGGTGGGGACCATTAACGTTCAAAAAAATCAATTCTTTTGGTTTAAACTAGTCTGCCCAGACAGAGGCTAAAGAAGGAACAATCAATGATGCCCAATCCAATGTTTCTAGTAGTAGCAATGTATAATAAATGTATTTTATACACTTATTTTTGGGCCAAAAGTATGATTTTATATATTTGTTTGAGAATACTTACTATTCATTTTGTTATTATTATTTGTTTTTAATTCAGAAATATTCCAAAGTCGAGAAAACAAAGAAATTGAAGCAAAACCAAGTCAATTGGATGATAAAAGAGTTAAATTGTACAAACAAAGAGTTGATGCGATTAATCAAGGGCCAAATTAGAAGGAAAGTCGAAGAAAAAATCAAATTGGAAGAGATCATAAGTTTAGGGACCAAATTGATCCAATAAGAAGATGAAGGACTTGGGGTCAAATAAAAGAATGATGACCAACTCAAAGGAATTCAAAAGATGAAAGTTGCATAAAGTCGTAAAGCCATGCAACCACACAATGTAGAAGTGCGCAACCACATGACTGCTTGTTAAATGGTCAAACGCTAAAACGCATTACCGAGCGGCCACACAATTGCCCCACTGACCCCGCAGCTAGGCTTTTTCGCGGGTTTCAACAGATTTTTTACCACTTTTCGCCCAGGTTTTGCAAAAACCTGTTTATGCCTCTTCTCTTGCACGAATTTAGGGTCCTAACTTTGTCATTTCTCATGCAAAAACACTGTCCAATTTTAGGGGAATCCATGCAAAGGAAAAAGTAAGATTGAAGATACAAGAGTAAGAAGATGAATGGGAAGACATCTTTTTATTATTCATGTGATTTATTTTCCATTGTGTTTCTAGACTAGGTTTTTAGTGTTAGAATTGTGATGGAGTTTTAATTTCTTGACTCCATGTTTTGATTTATAGTTTAAATTATGTAATTCATGAGTTTGATGCACTTAATTGTGTTTTTAATTTCATCTATAATTTCAGACGCATGATTATGAGATGTGAGTGATGTTTTCAAATCATTAGTCTTGAATTAATTGCCAAAAGGTTCGATAATGGATAGAAATATACCCATATGCTTTGTGTTATCCTTGAAAGTGTTCATAAAACTAAATGATTTTCTAATGTTGAATTTGTCAAAGAAATAAAGTCAATTCACACTTAGAAAAATATTTTTATGCATCGCTCGAAAGAGGACTTAAATAACTTTAGGAACAATGATTTTCAAAACTCATGAATTGAATTTAAATGATTTAATCAAAATATGGATGATTGAGTTAAAATGAATTCATAATTCTAACGTACTGTTTTTCACAGTTTCATGTAACAACTTTTGTCTTTTTAATTTAATCATTAGTTTAATTATTCTAAAAAAAAAACTCTCAAATCAAATTTTATTTAGTTTTGGTTAAAATAATTAGTCTAAAATATAATTTACTCAATTCTCATGAGATCGATACTTGGACTCAAAATCCATTATATTACTTGTGCGATCCATACAGTTGTGATCAGCAACAAGTTTTTGGCACCGTTTCTAGGGATTGTAGTTTAAATTTATTTTTAGATTACATTCAATAATTCAAACTTTTTTCTTTTATTTTATTTTAATAACTTTTAGTTTTAATTTAGTCTCTAGTTCTTTTGTTTTTCTCATAGTTGAGTATGTTAGAAACACGAGAATCTTTTTGAAGTTGACTCGAAAATAGAACGTACTTTACACTGTAGGTTAAGAGAATAAAGAGAAATAGATAAATCAAAAACCCAAAACAGGATGGAAAATAACAATCCGATGTTGCCTGGTGTTGAGTCAGTTGATGAGGATGACATGCTTATTGGAGACTTTATGACTCCTCAAGTGGTTCTAACTCAATCTAGCATCATATATCCACCATTTGTGCTAGAAAACTTCCAATTAAAAACCAATGTCATAAACATGTTCCAGAATGAACAACAGTTCCATGGAAGGCTTGATGAAAACCCATACATGTTTCTAAATTTTTAGAAATGTGTCAACACTTCAAATACCAGGGTGTGTCTGATGCCGCGATCAGACTTAGGTTATTTCCTTGTACTATACGGACAAGGCAATTGATTGGATGGATTCTTGTTCTGCTGCGAGTATCAATACCTGAAATGACATGGTTCAGAAGTTTCGCACTAAATTTATGCCTCTAGCAAAGGGTGCCAAGCTTAGACATGAAATTGCAGTGTTCCAACAATAGGATGCAGAATCTTTTGATGACGCATGAAACAGATTTAAAGGTATGATAAGGAGAATTTTGAACCATGGGATCAAAAGGGGTGATCAAGTAAAGTTTTTCTATGAAGGGCTATTTCCCCACTTCAAGAACATGGTTGACTTTTCATCAACTGGAGCTTTGACTACAAAAACCCAAGCACTGGAGCTTTTTGAAATGATTACTAATACAAATGCCATGTGTTGTTCAGATAGGGTGGTCCAAAAGATTTCATCATGAGTGTATGAAGTGGATGCTTACACAGCAATATCAACAAAAAATGACTCATTGGTGGAAAAAGTAGAGGGCATAGTGTTCGCTAAAATCGTATATCGCAAGTGCATGGTTCGCGTTCAAGTAGTAAAGTGGACTCGAAAAGTTTGGATTATCGTACCCACGAGGATTGATTAATTTGTAACTAAACTTGTTAATTTCATTTTAAAAGAAAAGTCAAGTAACATAAAAGTTTGGTTTGGTGCTGAATTACTAACTATAAGTGACATAAATAAGAAACATGACGATATGAATACTTGTTAACTAAAGCAAATAGGTAATAAAATATAAAAACTAGAATTAAAACTAATTATCCAAAGTAAACTAATGACAAAAAGAACTTGATGACTAAAATAAGCTAGAAAATATAAGACAAGGTAAATTTAGTTATTATAACTACGGTAATTTCTTCTTTCAAAAATCAATTAGTTGTAATCAATCAATTAACCAAATTACATGGGAAATTCTAAATTCAACCTAACATTTATAATGACTTACAAATACAATACAAAATATTGACAACATTTTAAGATAACATAAACATAAAACAACATTCCTAATCATAAAAACATAAACATAAATACTCAATATCTATAAACAACCTAAAATGCTTAATTAAAACTACACTAGTTAAATATTCTTACACAATAATATTAACCCATAATAAAATAACAACAACATTTAAAAAATAACATAAACATATCAATAAAAATCTAAATAAGAGATTACAATTAAACCAGTAAAGAGAACTCCCTTCTAGTGAGCTTTTTGAAGAGAGCATTCCATGGGTTCTTCACTTTGAAGCCAAATTTCTCCTTCAACAATAAATATTTCCAACAACCCAAGCTTAAAGTATTAAATACATTAAAGATATAAAAAGTTTTTGATAAAAATGTGACAGAATAACAAAAATCAAAAGCATAAATAACAACAAAATACTTGAATATAAGAAAACATTACTAAAACATAAAAACATTAATTGAAGCATTAAAGAAGTGAATGTTTAAGAGAAAAATACAAGAAAATAAGAAAAAGGCAAGAACTTACTTCCAACCCTAGCAAAGTGAGGAAAAAATCTATTTATATCCACTAAAACAACTCAAAAACGCCCAAAAAAACACAAAGATTCGCATAAAACAGCGCTGTGGGCTGGATCGGGCCGGCTGGGTCGACCCAGACCGGCTCAAATTTTTTTTGTTTTTATATTTTAAAGCTGCGTGATCGCGCGGTGTTACGCCGAGCGACCGCGCGGTGTTATATCCGGGACCAAGTTTGGTCCGGGTTCATTTCAAGCTATGGTTTGCGCGCGCTCGGATCAGACCACGCGTTTGCGTGGTTCAGCTGAGCCGTGGTCTTTGCAGCCAAGTCCTTTTGTAATTTCCATGAGATCCTTCATCTTTCAATAATGATCAATTAAGTCCCCAAATTCTCAGATTTCTTTTCAATTATGTCCTTCTAAAATTGTACTCTAGGTCCTTCAACTTTTGAATCTTGCAATTTGGTCCCTCGGCTAATTACGCAGCCCGTCCAGAACTTCACGGAAGTGATAAAATGTTCCCCAAACTTCCAATTTCAGTATAGTTTGCACTCCTTTTGTGATTTTTGGCCTCAAACTTGGATATTAACCTATTTAAACACAAAATATGCATAAATTAATAGATATTTTCTCAAGATATTCAAAAATATGTTAATTTAAAGGTATAAAAATTGTATAAAAATGTATTTAACAAATATCCCCAAACTTAAATGCTTGCTCATCTCGAGCAAGAATATCTACTAACACAAAAAGTAAATAAATGAAGGATCAATAAAGCTAGACAACTAGTAAATTCTGTCTTGAGTGTAAAATTGCATGATTAATTCACAATTATGTTTTCAAAATAATACTACAAAAAAAGTTGAGCTTATCTCATGTTTGATCGGCATGTGTGTGCACAGTCATTTCCAATTATCACTAAGGTTCAAAAGAAACATTGTAGGAAGGATAAATTTCAAAACAATACTACCCACCCTTAGTAGTCAATTTCATTAATGTCCCTCTCATAGCATTCATCCCCCCATATTATTTCTTTTCTCTCCCGAGATGCAATCGTAGAGGTAACTCTCAATCCACACATTTCTTTTTCCACTAAAGCTTGGTTATGACTTACCGGTAATCTCAACAATCTAGATATGCAGTGATTCTCCACTAGATGAGTGCTTCAATATTAAAGTTTATACCAAGCAATTCAAACCCACTATTAATCTAAGCCCTTATGCAAATACAAATGCATGATTTCTACAAACTAATATGATGATTGCTCGTAACTTCCTCACTCCCTTAAGCTTTCTAATTGACCCATGTAGTGAGCTTTAGGTCGGTAGCTCCCCGATTGTTTTAAGATCAAAGGGTACCAGGTTTCAAAATACCCCTACGGACTTAATAACTCGAGTAAAAAAGGCTACGAAGTGAGGTAGACTTATTAAGCGAATGCAATGATGATGTGGTTTTTTTTTCTCAAAAGTGTGTGTGTGTGTACCCTACTCATTAAACTTTCTAATTGACCCATATAGCGAACTTTAGGCCCGTGACTCCCAAGTTTCAAACTTAAGGCACCAAGTTTCAAGATATTCCTATGGGCTTAATTACTCAAGTAAAAAAGGCTACGAGATAGGGCAATGCAATAATTAAAATGGACTTAGATTTCTAGCATTTGGTCATCACTTAGCTTATTCTAACATCAACAACACTCCACACAAATTTATATTAATCATCCATGGAATAACTACACATCTAGACCGTCTCCTTTACCGGCTCGACCACCCCAAACTTATCTCACAAAGGATCAAGAGATTAAGAGCATTGAAAAAAATGTGATAGGTTGATAAAAATTGAAAATACAAGCTCACAACCTAATTTTTCTACTTCACGAATTTCTCCAATCTTCAATAGATTCCAAATCTCAACAACAATTAGTTATGAATATTGTGCTCAAGAGAACTTAGGATCACTCATAGATAAGTAATTTATAAAAATAGACACAAGTAGTATATTCGATCATAATTTGTGAATTAATCAGCAATTTCAAATATCAAATCATTTTGAGCCGACAAGGCTATCTAGCGTGTCAATATCCAAAACAATATGAACAAAATCAAACATTACAACATCTTAAGCCGGCAAGTCTATCTAACATGATAAAGTGCAAAATAAAGTCTACGCCCCCAAACTTGAATTACACATTGTCCTCAATGTGAAGGAAGTAACAACATGTAAAGAGAAAAGAGTTAGTAAAACTTCCCTGATTTGATGCTTGTTTGTGATGTTTGAAATTGACCTAAGCTTTCGTCGAATGTAGTTCACCCCCAAACTTGTTGAGGACAATGTTACTTAGGATTTTCAAAAAAATTGTTACCTACAAAATATTTGTGATGCCCCGAGTTCCGTGAAACCTGGAAAGCCACTTATTTCTTTAAAAACTAACTTTCGAAATAAAATTTATTGTGGAAAAATAAATGAATCTAAAAAGCAATCACATTTCTTGACTTTAAGTTGTGACGAATAATAAAATAAATCATTTAGTGAAATTCAAAAGAAATTCTATGTTCCAAACAAATATGAAATAATGGAGTTCATTAAAAATACAACGTTAAAATATTTTCTATTTAATGGTTTACCATTCTTGCCCATCATTCGCCACCGTCTTCGAAATCTGCAAAATTTATTAAAACAACGGGGTGAGCATTTCAAAAAGAAATACTCAGTAGACTCATCTCCAATAATTAATTTACAGAATAATTGACACGAAATTATGCAAATAATACAGTGACATTCTCAAATTCTCATCATAAGCATCACATAAAGAGTGCAAATGAATATATTCTCTTCTCATGACATATAAGTTATGACAAGCATAACATAATTCTCAATTTATCTCATAAGAGATATGCTCTTCTATTCTCATGTAATTGAGCATATAATCACATAAATCCACATAAAAACATGCAATTATATCTAAACTAATTAGTGGGGGCGAGTCTATCTCAAACTTAACGAGTTCACGAAAGTGTAGCGGGAAAAGCACATCAATCTTTTAATTCTCCAAATGATTCGTAAATTAATTAAATTAGAATTTCAAAAATTAAAGTCTTAAATGATAAATAAAATTTTAGGGCTAAATTGAAATTTAAAGAAATTGGAATTTAAAAGCATAGGGCTGAAATAGTATTTTTAGAACTTGAACTTAGGGGCTAACTAGAAACCTTTTTAAAAAAAATGCAGGGGCTGAATTAAGCATTTTTAAAACTCAATAGAGGCTTACAAAACATTTTTAAAATTGAGAGGATTGACTAGAAGCATTTTAAAAATAGAAAGGACCGAATTGTTTATATTTTGATAAGTTGGGATTTAAAGGCAATTTACACAAAAATCAAAATTAATAAAACCCAAATCACTCACTCTCTCTCTCTCTCTCTCTCTCTCTCTCTCTCTCTCTCTCTCTCTCTCTCTCTCTCTCTCTCTCTCTCTCTCTCTCTCTCTCTTTCTCTCTCTCTCTCTCTCTCTCTCTGCATTCAGAGAGAAGAGTAGCGATTGGCGGTGTGGCGCACATAGGGTTAGAGTTTAACGATTTTGGTGTGAGGTGGGTGTTAAACCGAGGTAAATCAGTGGCTTGAGGTCGTAGTTAAGGTTGTTTCCCGGAGACATTCCGGTGGCCAAGGTAAGTACTTAGGTTTCTTGGTTTATTTCTGGGTTTGTTCTGATTGTTGAGATTGATTGGAGTTGTGCGGCGGGTTGTATGAGGTGGTGTTGATTGCAGTTCGACTTTGATTTGTGAAAAGGGTAGTCTCGTTCATGGTATGGGTTGGTCGTGATGGTGATGGTGTTTTCTGGTTGTGAATTTTGGAGGTGGTTGAAAACATGGTTTTGGCAACGTGGTAATGAGAGGGCAAAGGGTGGCTCTGTTTGGCGGTTGACTGGTTGCGTGGGACTTTGGGTGGTAGTGTGCTTGTGGTTGGTGACGGTGAATTGGTGTTTCTGGTTGTGAATTCATTGTGCAGTGGAGAGAAACGAAGAACAGACGTTTTCTTGAGAGTTTTTACCTAAATTGTATGTTGAACCATGATCGAGGTTTGGGACTTGAATAGAGTTTAAATGGTGGGTTAGTTTAGTGTTGGCGTTGGATTAAAATTGTGTAACCTTACTAGATAAACGTGGGTTAAGGAATTGATGAGATTGAGTTTGGGTAAAACACGAATTTTTTTTTTAGGATAATTATGAACTCGAATTGATAAACTTGGATAATTTCGAAATTTGAAAAGAAATTAAGCTGAAATTTAATTTTGGATAAAAATTGGATTTTAAGAATTTAAATTTTTAAATTTTGGGATTTAAAAATAAGATAAAATAAAATAATGATTTTTGGAACTTTTTTAATAAAATCTGGAATTTGACTATGATTAAAATAAATGTTAAATTTCATTAAATAATTGTCTAGACGAATATTCTAAAAAAAAATAAATGGGATAAGTCATAGCAACACGTCTTTATTTTATTTAAAGTAACGAAAAATTCCCAGTCGCTACAAGCTTTATGACTAATTAAAAAGAAACTAAAGAAGTAAAATAAATAATCACAAGTAACTTAAAAGAGAAGAAATTTGGGTTGCCTCCCAAAAAGCGCTTGGTTAAAGTCATAAGCTCGACTTTTTGATTTTCATTCGGGAGCATTGAGGAGAAATGATGACTTTTCCTCTGTGGGTTCCCTTTCCAAGAATGGTTTCAACCTTTGCCCGTTGACTTTGAAATGTCCCTTGTCAGGATGATATAGCTCAATAGCTCCATGGAAAAAAAATTGAGAAATTGTGAATGGCCCCCACCAACGGGATCAAAGCTTTCCGGGGAATAACCGAAGTCGGGAGTTGAATAGAAGAACTTGTTACCCAACTTTGAAATCTCTCTTCACAATGTCTTTATCATGCTATTTCTTGGTCCTCTCCTTATAGATATGAGCATTTTCATATGAGTTGAGGCGAAATTCATCAAGTTCATTTAGTTGAAGCAACCTCTTCTCACCAATAAATTTTGAATCAAAGTTTAATGCCCATGTAGCCCAAAATGCTCTATGCTCAAGTTAAACGGGGAGATGACATGATTTTCCAAACACAAGACAAAATGGAGACATACCAATAGGAGTCTTGAAGGCGGTGCGGTAAGCCCATAATGCATTATCTAGCTTCCTAGACCAATCTTTCCTTGATGTATTCACCGTCATCTCAAGAATTATTTTCAACTTATGATTTGAAATCTCCACTTGGCCATTGGTTTGGGGATTGTAAGGTGTGGCTACTCGGTGCTTCACTCCATACTTTGACAAAAGTGAGTCAAGGAGGCGATTGAAAAAGTGTTTGTCTTCATCACTAATGATGAGTCAGGGGGTTCCAAAGCGTGTAAAAATGTTCTTTTTGAGAAAATTGACAAACACCCGAGCATCATTAGTAGGCAATGCAACCGCCTCTACCCATTTAGAAACATAGTCTATCGCCACCAAAATGTATTGATTTGAGAACGAGGATGGAAATGGCCCCATGAAATCAATTCCTCATACATCAAAAATCTCCACTTCCATGATTGAAGTCAATGGCATTTCATTATGCCGAGAGATGTTCCTACTACTTAGGTATCTATCACATTTTGATACTAAAGTATAAGCATCTTTGAACAAAGTTGGCCAATAGAACCCCGATTGAAGAACTTTTGAGGCAGTTTTGGAAGCTCCAAAATGACCCCCATAAGGTGATGAATGACACCTATCAAGAATTGCTTTCATTTCTTCCTCGGGAACACATCTTCTTCGATTGGGACATTTTTTGAAAAGTAAACAAATAAACACAAATTAAGGAGCATATATTCTAAAACGACAATAATTTCTTCTAATTTAGACATACAGATAAGTGTATAAAACACACTTATCACCATCTAATCAATCTTGGTTTCGCATCCATCTTAGCAAGCAAGTATTTTAGAGCAGAGTGGTCGGTATAGACAATTACCCTTGAGCCGATGAGATAAGATCGAAATTTGTCAAAGGAAAAGACCACGGTAACATCTCTTTTTCGGTTGTTGCATAGTTCAATTGAACATCACTCAATGTTCGGCTTGCATAATAGATCACATGCAACACTTTATCTCTCCTTTGCCCCAAAACCACTCCCACGGCATAGTCACTAGCATTGCACATAAGCTCAAATGGTAAGCTCCAATTCAGGGCCACAATAATAGGAGCCGTGATAAGCCTCTTAATTCCTTCAATTATGTGATCAACTCCTCTTTCTTCAATTATTCTTCCTCTTTGATTGAAGTCTCCTCGAGCTCGATGTCCTGATTCTGCATTGTTGACAATTGGACAAAGATATGTTCATGGCAGCTATTTTCTTCTGGTTGATCCACTCTTTCAAGTTCTTCTTTTTCTTCAACTGTTTCAACCAATTTTTCTGGCTCCTCTGATCTTTGCACCTGAATTTCTGGTAATGGAAATGGCTGACTCTCTGTCATGCTTACTGTCCACTGCTCCATCAACTTCTTAATTTCAGCTTGTTGTTTTTGCAATTCCTGATTTATCAAATCTTCATTGTCAAAATCTTTAGTTTCAGCTTGAACTGCATGTATTGGTGGACACTCCTCTGGTGGTCTTTCTGTTCCGCTAACTGCCAAATGCTCCATCTGATCTCTCATTTCATTCAATTCAGCCCATTGATCTTGGAGTAGCTGTAGTAGCAAATCTTTGTTGGATATACATTCTTTGACCTGTTGTTTCCCCACTTGCTGATAGTGAAAATCTGTCTGTAGTTCTTGAAAATTCTCTTGTTGATCTTCTAGCAACTGTAATAATAAATCTCTGTTGCGATCACTTTGCTGTTGTTGTTGCTGTTGGAAAAATTGCAGGCTATGGAGAATCTATTATTTGACCCCGAGAAATTTGGCTGCTCGTTCCAGTAAGGATTATAAGCTTGAAAATATGAACTCCTCTGCTGCATGTGACTATTTCTCCAATAATTATCCTGATCAATCTCTGGCTTTGCCTAATGTGCGAAAGGACAATCTTGGATGGCATGATTTTCACAGCAGAAGTTACAAATCTGATAAGTTTGAATTGCAACTTGATCATGGAGTGACTCGATGTAAAATCTACCCTCCAAGTATAAAGGGGTCAGGTTATAGCCTAGCAATAATCCAGGGTCATTCTTCCTAGAGATTTTATTGGTATAATAATATTTGCTAAATTCGAAACCTAACTATGATTTCAATTGTGTTAAAATGAATTTGGAGATAATATAATTAAATTGCAATGAAAGGGAATTCGAGCGGAGTTATTCTTTCGCTATCAATTGGGCTTTTCAAATAAGATTAGTGTGAATTTTCTTGATATCGATAAGATTTAAACTCATTAGCAGAAAATTAGTCAATTTATTTTATTGCATTTAGTCGAGCATGTTGTGTGCATATTCAATACATACCACATCAGCAACATTCATCCAAGTAAATAATTTGAAAACTTAAAACAATTTGTAAACGTTTATCAATAACAAGAATTCATCCATAAGAAATTAAACATACCCATTGAAGCTAAGAATAACTTCCCTCAAATGTAACTTAGCCGAACATAATTGAATTAACCAAAATAAAATTCATCCAAACAATAACCATTACTAAAGAACGAAATTCAAATTTGAAAATGAAAATTCAACAACTAAAAATATATTAAAATCAACTAACATCAATAATCTAAAAATTCTATAACCAACATTATAACTCAAACTAAACTAATGTCAATAATCTGAAATTATAGAAATTAACATAGAACAATCAAAAATCTAAGCAAAATGTGAATAAAAACTGGAACCAATCACCCAAATCGAGGGTTGCTGAGTTGTGTGGTTGGGAACGGTGGGGGCAGCTTCGTGCGCATCTTCTTCTGCTGAGGACTTGCTGGTTTTTCTCAGAGAAGGGATGCTGATTCAGGTTGGCGACTGATGAGGGTGAGGTGCAGCTGGCTGGCACTGGTTGGTTGTTTGCGTGAGAGTCCCAGCAGAAAAATGTGAGGTTGAGGGAAGAGATAGTGAGGGCGGTTCTGGTTGAGTGGAAGTTGCTGTGAGATGTTGATGAAGATGGTTGGCGGTTTTGATGAAGTCTGGGGAGCGACTGGTCGTTGACGGAGGAGAGGACAGAGGAGAGGGAAAGCTGCGGCTGGAAAGATGAGGCTAAGGGAAGAGGTGTTGCTGCTGGGTGAGTTGAGACGAAGACAGAGGAGAGTTGCGGCTGGTTGTTTGAGTGAGATGGTGAATGAAGATGGTGAAGTTGGTCCCTCACAGAGAATTCAGAGAAAAATGGCGGATGCTGAGGTTTTGGTGAAAGAGAGATGGAGACAGAGAGTAGGCAGCGAGGGAGAGAAGAGAAGAGAAGAGAAGGGGGCTGCGTGAGGCTTCTGGGTTGTGTCTGGTTTTTGCTGTAGAGACCGATGATAGGGCCAGCTGGTGTGCTGTAGACGGTGAGTAGTAGGTTTTCTTTCAATTTGGGCTTTTTCGGGTCCATTAAACTAGGGATTTTTGAGATAAAATTGTCCAAAATGTACCTGCAATTAAATAAATGAAATTATTAACAAATAATATCAATTTAGAGTTTAACAAATAAAATTGAATCTTTAATAACTTTTACTCTAAATTACAAAATTTAAATCCCCAAAATTGTATTTTTCATTTATTTGTCTACCTAAAATACGTAAAATTGGACACTAATCATGGAGCCATTGATAAAGGTTCACTGCCATCTTGCTGTGTTGCCTCCAACTATCTCAATATTCATTCAATACCTGAGAAGGAGACAATTCACAACTTTTTAAAAAAACTAAAAAAAATAATAAAAAAAAAAAAAATACAAATACAAATTCAAACTAAAGCAAGAACTAATTGATATCGATATTAATATAAAAACAGTCCCCGGCAACGGCTCCAAAAACTTGTTCACCAATATCTCGCGATGCAAGATATCCCCACAAGTGTACGGGTCGTGAGAAGTAATAAAGTGGACATAAGAGTCCGGACTATCGTCCCATGGAAACTGCTATTAATTATCGAAATATGTTAGTTCTATACCTTATTTGAAAGGACGAAATAATTTGAGATTTTAAACTAAAACTAAGACAATACTTAAAGAATTAAAATTACGAAATTTGTTTTATTTTTAAAAACGATTGTAAAGTAGTTGGGATTCACGATTTCACCTAGCCAATTAAATCAATTCCAATTCCAGTTTTATTTTCTAAATATGCATTCGGTCGAATTCACTAATTTAAATTGAAATTCATCTCTCGAGTTTAAATCAATTCTACCTAAATAAGTCAACCATGTATCTATAGCGGGTCTGAATATTCCTTATCTAGATGCAATAAACACAAGAATTCACACACGACCGCAATAATAACAAAAGTATATCTCTATCTCTTGTTCAATTACTGGATTTATTACCACGTTCTAAGATATTAACTCACCTCTCGGATTATGAAAATAACTCAATATATCATGAATTGGTGATCAAGCAATTCAAGCATTAAGAACAATAATAAATCAATACATGCAACAAAATCGTTAAAACAACGGAATTTGGAATTAAAATAATCCGACTAGGCTACATCGTTCATTCCAACATAGAATTTAGTTACACATCATTGATAAAGAACAAAAATAGTAAATATAAGCATTCATTGAAAGTAGTATAAAGAACGGAAATTTTGCACCAAGTATCTATTCTTCAATTATCTTCAATTCACGCGTCTTTGCAACACTTGATTCCCCAATAATTTGATTTTGAATTCTCTATTGTGGCTCGTTCTATGGAGAGGCAAATGTTCAGATTTTGTGCCTCATGTGTTGTATATATAGGTTTTGGAGAAAACCTAGGTCAAAAAGCCCAAAGCCTGTTAAAAATCGCGAGAAAAATCTGATCTGCTGCCCAGTCGGATAATCGTGCAATCGCGTGGTAGAAACCCTAGAGATTGCGTGGTAGACACTAAAACTCTTGGGTTATGAATTTGAGGTAATTCCCGATTGCTCAGTAGGATTTCAGCGATCACGTGACATGTAATTTCCATCTTTTCTCGGCTGTATAAGTTAGTCCCCGACCTTTAATTACAGCCTTAGTTCTCCACTTTCAATTGTTGCGATTTAGTCCCCAAACTTTATATTCTTCTTGAATTTCTCAATTAAGCTCTCAATTCCTTCAATTGGGACCTCCAACCTCTGATTTGTTCACTTGAGCAGCATGAACCTTCCCGGTTGACGTCACATATCTCTCACTTGCTCAATTAAGCTCCAATTAACAACCAACATTGTCGTTTTTTCCATTAATTGCTTCATTCTTCTTTGATTGGGACATTTTCTGAAAAGTAAACAAATAAACACAAATTAAGGAGCATATATTCTAAAACGAAAATAATTTCTTTTAATTTAGACATACAGATAAGTGTATAAAACACACTTATCACCATCTAATCAATCTTGGTTTCGCATCCATCTTAGCAAGCAAGTATTTTAGAGCGGAGTGATCGGTATAGAGAATTACCCTAGAGCCGATGAGATAAGATCGAAATTTGTCAAAGGAAAAGACCACGGTAACATCTCTTTTTCGGTTGTTGCATAGTTCAATTGAGCATCACTCAATGTTCGGCTTGCATAATAGATCACATGCAACACTTTACCTCTCTTTTGCCCCAAAACCACTCCCACGGCATAGTCACTAGCATCGTACATAAGCTTAAATGATAAGCTCCAATCCGGGGCCACAATAATAGGAGCCGTGATAAGCCTCTCCTTAAGAGTGTTGAAAGCCAATTGACACTCTTGAGAGAAATGGAAAGTGTTGTTCTTCTCAAGTAGAGAACAAAGAGGCTTAGTGATTTTTGAGAAATCTTTGATGAATCTCCAATAGAAACCCGCATGCCCCAAAAAGCTCCTTCTGCCTTTCACCGAAGTAGGAGGCAATTTCTCAATAACTTAGATTTTGGCTTTATGAACCTCAATCCCCCCTTGTGAAATCCGGTGGCCAAGTACAATGCCTTCTCATGGCATTTTCCCAATTAAGCACTAGATTGGTTTCTTCACATCTTTTCAGCACTACATCAAGATTATCCAAGCATTCATTGAAAGAAGAACCAAAAACTGAAAAATCATCCATGAATACCTCGATGAATTTTTCCACCATGTCGGAGAATATGGCCATCATAGAACGTTGAAAAGTAATCGGTGCATTGCAAAGGTCAAATGGTATCCTCCTATAAGCAAAAGTCCCAAATGGACATGTGAAGGTGGTCTTCTCTTGATCTTAGAGGGCTATCAAGATTTGATTGTAACCCGAGTATCCATCCAATAAACAATAGTGGGAGTACCCCGCCAACCTCTCAAGCATTTGGTCAAATAAAGGGGAGAGGGAAGTGATCTTTTCTAGTGGTATTGTTCAACTTCGGTAGTCAATGCACACTCTCCATCCGGTCACGAGCCTTGTAAGAATAAGCTCGTTGTTCTCATTTTCAACCACAGTGACACCTCCTTTCTTTGGAACACATTGGACGGAACTCACCCATGCACTATCCGAGAGTGGATAGCTAATTCCCGCATCCAACCACTTCAAAGCCTCGACTTTTACCACTTCTTTTATGTTTGGATTTAGAAAGCGTTGGTGCTCCACCGGTTGTTTGAAGTCATCCTCCATGAGGATTTTATGCATACATTGAGTAGGGCTAATACCCTTGATATCCGCCATAGTCCACCCAATAGTCATTTTAAGCATTTTCAACACCTTAAGTAGTTTTTCTACCTCCACTTCATTCAACAAATTCGAGATAATAACCGGAAGGGTAGAAAAATCACCCAAGTATGCATACCTCAAATGTGATGGAAGAGGTTTGAGTTCAAGAGTTGGGGCTTTTTGAATGGAAGGTAGTGAAGGAGAAGAGCTCTCTTACAATTCTTCAAAATATGGCCTCTTCTTGAAGGGATAAAATTTGGAAGCCTCCAAATGTTGTGACATCCTTCCAATGTCTAAATCATCGTCTCCCTTAGTGGTTAAAGAGTGAGCAATGTAAGTCTCAAGGAGATCCTTAGATGATCCATGGATGAATGATGTAGCCACTTCTTGATCAATGATGTCTACTCGGGAGCATGAATTTACTTCGGAGGGATACTTAATGGATTTCATGATGTCGAATGTGATTTGCTCATCTTGAACCCTCAATATCAATTTTCCTCCTTGCACATCAATTAGAGCCCGACCGGTTGCTAGGAAAGGTCTTCCCAAGATGATTGGAATATCAAAACTGGGAGGGTTTACTTGATTTTGATTGTTGGATCAAGAAAAATTCGGATGATTCCTCCAACCCAGATTGTATGTGTTGGAGTAAGGATTTCCTTGTGGTCAGTTGAAATTTTGAGCATAATTCACATGCTCATTTGAGGTGGAAGCCATTTTGAGCATGAGATATTCCTCAACCTTGTGTGTTGCTCCACATACATCACAAATAGACACAGGAGCGTAGATTGCTTTTACCATATGTTGAGAAGACAAATCATCATATTTCTTGACTAAAAGGTCCATCTTTCCTGACAAAGCCACATATGCATCAACGTCATGAATTCCCACGGCTTTCTTTGGTACCATGGGGTCGGTTGGCCAAGTAGAATTGTGACTAGCCATCCTCTCAAAGAGCTCAATTGCTTCATTGGGTGATTTTGTAGTGATAGCTCCATTGGAGGCCGAATCAACCGTCACTCGACTAGATGGGTTCATCCCAAGATAGAAATATTGAACTTGCATTTGCTTGGTGAACCCATGATTTTGGCATTTTCTCAACATCTCCTTGAATCTTTCCCATGCCTCATAGAAACATTCGGTGTCAAGTTGTCGAAATGTGGAGATATCATTCTTCAATTTAGCCACTTTTGATGGAGGAAAGTATTTTGTAGTGAACTTTTGAGCAAGATCATTCCATGTTGTAATACTTCCAAAGGGGTTGACATCTAACCATTCATGAGCTCCATCTCTAAGGGTATGTGGAAATTACCGCTCGTTGATAGCCTCTTTGTAAATACCCAGATAATCAAAGTTACTACACATCTCCAAAAATCGCGAGATGTGATTAAATGGATTCTCCTCGGTCATTCCATAGAATTGTAGACGCCCCTTGAAGAGATTTATCACATCCGATTTAAGATGAAAATCCGGACGCCCAAATGGGGGATATGTGATGCTTCCTCGATTTTGAGTGATTAGAGGACCATGAATTGCCCCATTGGTCTATCATCTTCATCAATAGCGGGATTTGCACCATCTTGGTTGTTGTCCCCCATATTGCCTTGCATTCTTTGTTGCTCAACTTGTTCCCTTCTTTCCCTAATCCTGCTCCTATAAGTTCGTTCGGGTTCGGGATCAAATGGAAGAATGTCCCAAGTCGGACGTTGTTGCATAAACAAGGTAAGAGTACCAAGAAAATGAAAATAAAAAGAAGAAAGAGATGAGAATGAGAAGACAATTCAATTGAAAAAAAATAAGATCAATCCCCGACAACGGCGCCAAAAACTGGTTCGCTAAAATCGTATACGGAAAATGCACGGTTCGCGTTCAAGTAGTAAAGTGGACTCGAAAAGTCCGGGTTATCGTACCCACGATGATTGATTAATTTGTAACTAAACTTGTTGATTTCATTTTAAAAAAAAGTCAAGTAACATAAAAGTTTGGTTTGGTGGTGAATTACTAACTATAAGTGACATAAATAAGAAACATGACGATATGAAAACTAGTTAACTAAAGAAAATATGTAAGAAAATATAAAAACTAGAATTAAAACTAATTATTCAAAGTGACCTAATGACAACAAGAACTTGGTGACTAAAATAAGTTAGAAAACATAAGACAAGGTAAATTTAGTTATTATAACTACACTAATATCTTCTTTCAAAAATCAATTAGTGGTAATCAATCAATTAACCAAATTACATGGGAAATTCTAAATTCAACCTAACATGTACATGTATAATGACTTACAAATACAATTCAAAATATTGACAACATTTTAAGATTACATAAACATAAAATAACATTCCTAATCATAAAAACATAAACATAAATACTCAATATCCATAAAAAATCTAAAATGCTTAATTAAAACTACACTAGTTAAATATTCTAACAAATAACATTAACCCATAATAATACAACAACAACATTTAACAAATAACATAAACATATAATAACAATCTAAATAAGGTATTACAATTAAACTAGTAAAGAGAACTCCCTTCTAGTGAACTTTTTGAAGAGAGCATTTCATGGGTTCTTCACTTTGAAGCAGAATTTCTCCTTCAACAATAAATATTTTCAACAACCCAAGCTTAAAGCATTAAATACATTAAAGATATAAAATGTTTTTGATGAAAATGTGAGAGAATAACAAAAATCAAAAGCATAAACAACAACAAAATACTTGAATATAAGAAAACATTACTAAAACATAAAAACATTAATTGAAAATTGCATTAAAGAAGTGAATGTTTAAGAGAAAAATACAAGAAAATAAGAAAAATGCAAGAACTTACTTCCAACCCTAGCAAAGTGAGGAAAAAATCTATTTATATCCACTAAAACAACTCAAAAACACCCAAAAAACACAAAGATCAGCGTAAAATAGCGTTATGGGCCGGATCGGGCCGGCGGGGCTAACCCGTATTGGCCCAGGAATTTTTGTTTGTTTGTTTGTTTTTAATTTATTTTAAAGCCTCACGATCGCGCGGTATTAAATTCAGGACCAAGTTTGGTCCTGGGTCCGTTTCGAGCCATGGTTCGCTCCTGCGGCTCGGATTAGACACGCGTTTGCGTGATTCAGCTGAGTCATGGTCTTTGCAGCCAAGTCCTTTTGTAATTGCCATGAGGTCCTTCATCTTTCAATGATGATCAATTAAGTCCCCAAATTTTCAGATTTCTTTCAAATATGTCCTTCTAAAATTGCACTTTAGGTCCTTCAACTTTTGGAATCTTGCAATTTGGTCCCTTGGCTAATTGCGCAGCTCGTCCAGAACTTCCCAAAAGTGACAAAATGGTCCCCAAACTTCCAATTTCAACATAGTTTGCACTCCTTTTGTGATTTTTGGCCTCAAACTTGGATATTAACCTATTTAAACTCAAAATATGCATAAATTAGTAGATATTTGCTCAAGATATTCCAAAATATGTTAATTTAAAGATATAAAAAATGTATAAAAATGCACCTAACACATAACATTAGTGAGCCATTTACTGAAAGGTGCAAGGGTGAGTTGTGAAGAATATGGTGCAAACCACGTTACTACAGACTACCCCATTTTGGCGTGTCCATTGGAGTAGGTTGATTATATGAAAGGGGGTTAGTGCCAGAACAATCCCTATTCTAACACTCGCAACCTAGGTTAGCACAATAATCCTAACTTTACTTGGAAAGACCACAATAATGGACCAATTGTGCCTTAATATCATACTGAAGAAAAAAAGCACGTGCTGGAAGAGATGTTCGATAAATTCATGGAGAAAATCGAACAATTTATGGCTAAAACATATCATTTTATGAGAAAGACTGAAACTACATTCTAGAATCAGCAGCAGATAGCACATGTCTTAACTAACAGAGCTCCAGGTACATTTCTAGGAAACATTGAGGTAAACCTAAAAGAACAGATCATGGCTATCAATGTTTTAGAAAATGGGGAAAATGCAATCACTACACGCAGTGGTGTGTAGTTTCCCGAAATTCATGTGAAAAAGCCAACTGGAGTTCCTAAAACGGTCGTGGAAGTTGGGGAAACAGTGGTTGAAAAGGAAGAGGGACATAAGGTAAAATCGAAAATTAAGCCTCATGAGTCCCCTATCTCATTCCCACAAAGGCTAAAGAAAACAAAAGAAGACAACCGGTTCAACAAATTTGTTAATATGATAAGAGAATTGCACATAAATATCCCATTCTTGGAGGCCATTATACAGATCCAAATTTATGCAGATCCTTTGAAAAAGATGATGTCTAGTAAAAAGAAGCTTGAGGAACTTGAAGAGGTAGCTATGAACGACGAGTGCAGGACAATCTTGTAAAAGAAGCTGCCACCTATGTTTAAAGATCAAAGGAGCTTTTTTATACCTTGCATCATTGGAGATATACGGTTTAACAAAGTATTGTGTGATCTTGGTTAAAGTATAAATTTGATGCCCATATCTGTGTACAAGAAGTTGAGATTGGGTGAGCCAAAGCAAATCAATATCAAGTTGCAGCTAGATGATCGCTCAATTTTTATCCATATGGAGTTGTGGAGGATGCATTGGTGAAGACTGAGAAATTCATATTTCCTGCTGATTTCATCATTTTGGACATGGAGGAGGATGAGCACATTCCATTGATACTTGGTCGACCATTCCTAGCCACTACACGAGCAATAATAGATGTGAAAGAAGGACAGGTAGTGCTTCGGGTTGAAAATGAAGAGGTAACTTTCACAATGAATCAATTTAATGCACATGATCCACAACCATAAAGTTGTTCAGAATTGATGTGGATTGGACAATTAGCTACTAGGAGCACTTTGAGTAAAAGACCATAGCAGATGATGAGGGCTCAACTTCTTGTTTCATGCCACCCTGATAGATTGTGCCACAAAGTCTAGTTCTAGACTATAAATGAAGCGATTGTTAGGAGGCAATCAATTTCTCAAACCCTTTGCTTAGTTGTTTTATTTATTGCTTTTGAGCCATTTCATTGCTTGATATTGCATTTTAGGCGAACTAGTATGTTTAAAATGCATACATTGTAGGTGTTTTAACTAATTATAGTATTCTATTTTGCATGTTTGAGCATTAGGAGTAGTTTTTAGTTTTCATTGAATTCTTGTTTGTTTTGTCGCAAATCATCATAATCACTAACTTAACACCCTAGTCTAGGATATGATAATATAATTTAGGGGTTGTTTGCACGCATCACAATCATTTGGAGGCCAAAAACAAGGTAGGAACCAAAACGGAGCAACACATGAAATTGAGGGCATTCTACCAAGAATTACACTGTGCAGCTACACGGAATTCCTACCATACTGTCGCACGATTAAAATTTGGGCAGTTTGCCCAGATTTATACAATACACAGGTTTTCATTTTTTCACAACTTCGACTCATTTTTATCCCCCCAAATCCCACCCATAATTGAGTCTTAAAGCATTATCCAATGTTTGGACATCATATTGACTCAAATCCATGTCTTGCATCATATCAAAAAGATATGGATTTGTTACAATTTTATGAGATTATGCATGATTCTTGAGTTCTTCATGTCTTATTTAAAATTTGACGTTGTGAATGATCATATTTGGAGTATAGAATTAGGAGTAATTAGGTGAAAATTTTTGGTTCAATTCAAGTCTTCAAATCTATGCTTTCTCTTGATTTCTTTCTATGCACACCACATGTTTAATAAAATGCCACAATGAGTAGTTCTTCGCGTTTTTGCAAATTTTTTTTTTGGATAATCATCTTCAGTGCATATTATATATCATATATTCATCACTCATCCATGATTTGCACTGATTTAAGGTATAGAACTAGAAGTAGACATCATTGCAAGCCCCAAAGGATCATTGCACCAGATTTCAGTTTTATGTCACCTACTTCATCATACATTTTCATGACCCAAATGAACTCTGTTTGCTCTAAATTTTTAACATGTTATAGACCAAGTTATATAATTTCATATGCCCAGTACATGTCTCAGGAAATTTTTACTTTTTCAAGGCGATGTCAATGACTGAATATTAGTGGTCAACCATGCTTAAAAATCAGAATTTTGATATATCATAGTTTGGGAGTGTTGTATTGATTTGTTTCAGTTCCTACATGATAAATGTGCTTCTATTGGTTTTTAATCCTTGTTTAAAAGGGACATATCATTGTGAGACACTTCAAGCCAACACATGGAAAAGCAAGAAAATGGTCTAATCATCCAAGAAACAAAAAAGTCAAAGCTTCAATATGGTGACATCACCTCTCCAAACCCGGGAAGTACTTGACCCCTCTTTTTGTTTTGAGTTTATTTGATTATTATATTTGATATAAATTGAGGGAAATGTATATTCCTAGTTGGGGGTGGGAATCTCATTCATGGGATTTTATTTACATGTGCATTCAATTTTGGGGTATAAAACTCATAAATATTTGAAAATTTTCAAATTTTTTTGTTGATTTGTTTATTATTTATGATTTAGTTTGGATTAAATTTGTGCTTTAGTTAGAAAAGTAGACAACAATGAACTTGATTTTTCTTGATATTTATCCATGTTAGACTTTATTAAACTTGAACACATAGCCATTGTCAAATAATTACTTGTGTAAGGAGAAGCTTGATATATGTGGGGTAAATTTTATGCCATTTGAACATAGGAGACTATAAAATCTCACACCTTCAGATTTTAGATCTAGAAATGTTAGTATATGTAGGCAATGATGGGTTAGGGTCTGAAATTCTTGATTTGTACCTTTGATTAAAGGGGTTTTAGTTAACAGGTATAAGCCAACACTAACATAAAAATAAATAGTCTCATTCCTCTATTCGTAGCATTTTTTACTCAAGCAAGTAAGCTTTTAAGGGTCTTTAAAACCTGGTACCCTAAATTCAACTAAATTGAGAGTTATCAGCCGAAAGCTCATTACATGGATAAATTAGAAAGCTTAAGGGAGAGAATACTTACACAAGATGCTTAAACATCTTTAACTTTTCTTTATCACCTTTGTGACTTGGGTTATTAAGTCTTTTAGGATTCTCTGAATCTAGTGCCCTAAAGTGGTCTGGCTTGGGACTCACCGACCCAAAACTCCCTATAGGGGTCACATAGAAAGTAAATAAGAAATGTATTGCACAAAGATAGGAAAAAGACAATGACATAAAAAGAAAAAGTTATCCATTTAAAAAATTAAAAAAAAGTGCTTAGTATAAGCTTAGTTGATTGAAATTCCAGTTACTGGGTGTGAGATTGGGAATTGATTACCTTTAATCTATTGTGCATTCTTATCTAATCCTGACTGCCTTCTATGGAAACTGTAATATATGAATGTTTAGAAACCACATAAATAGCAAAGACCTCGAGATATGAGAGGAAAACTGTAAGATTGTAATCGTCAATGAGAGTTGTGAGAAATATCAAAATAAAATTTTTGTTTGACCACACGGGATTCGGGCTTGTTCATGCATGATTTTACCACATAGTGGTAAGTGTATTTTTACATGGGTTTACATTTGATTTCTTTCTATTCACACACACACACACACACACACACACACACAAAATAAAGTCTAGCATCGGATGAATGAAAATATTTTGATGTGGTTCATCTTTCTTTTCTAAAATGAAATGTTAATCTGAATTATTGAAGCCCATTGTAAACAAGTTGACAAAACAAAAATACTTGTTATTTTCATTTTTCATTTTTTGTTTATAGCTTATTTTTAATTTGTTCAAGGACGAACAATAATTTTAGCTTGAGGTTTTGATAAGTATATTTTATACACTTATTTATGGTCAAAAGTGGAATTTTATATGTTCGTTTGATAATACTTGCTATTTATTTTGTTTATATTTCAAAAATATCCCAAAGTTGAGAAAACAAAAGAATTAAAGCAAAAAAAAAAAAAAAAAAAAAAAAAAACTCAATTGGATGGTAGAGTTAAATTGTACAAATGAAGAGTTGTTGAGGGACTAAATTGAAAAAAATTCGAAGAAAGAATCAAATTGGAAGAAAACAGAAGTTCAGGGACTAAATTTATCCATTTAGAAGATGAAGGACCTAGGGTGAAATAAAAGAATGAGGACCAACTCAAAGGAATTCAAAAAATGAAAACTGTATACAGCTATGAAGTCATGCGGCTGCACAATGTAGAAGCACGCTGTAACGCCCCGAGTTCCGTGAAACCCGGAACGTCACTTTTCTAAATTCTTGAGTAAAATTTTGTTGCGGAAAAATGACTAAATATTTAATATCACATTTATTGAATAAAAGTTTAGCGATAATTCAGATGGAATAAGATAATTCGTATAAATTTATAAAAAAAAGTGACAATTCTTGATAAAATGAAATAAGTTCACGACTTTCAAAAAAATATCAATTTGTAATTTGCCGTCTTTGCCCATCACTCGCCACCGTCTCCGAAATCTGCAAAAATTGTTAAAACAACGGGTTGAGCATTTCAAAATGAAACACTCAGTAGACTCATCGCCAATAATTAATTTACAAGATAATTGGACAAGTGATTATGTAGTGACATTCTTTTCTTATTCATAGGCATCACATAGTGAACGCAAATGAACACATTCTTTTCTTTTCTTGGCTAGCAGATAAGTTATGCCCAGCATAACATAATTCTTTATCTCAAAAGAGATATTCTTTTCTCATGGAATTAAGTATAAAATCACACAAATCCACATAACACATGCAATTATAATATAAATCAATTAGTGGGGGCGAGTCTACCTTAAACTTAACGAGTGTGGTTGAGCGGGAATGACTTCAATCTTTCAAATCTCCGTACGCCTCGTCTAGCCAATAAGTTAAATTCGTCTTTTAGAAATTTATAGTTTAAAAATGATAAATTACAATTTGAGGACTGAAATTGATGATTTGAAAGTTGATGGACTAGAATGAATACTTTGAAAGTTGATGGACTAAAATGAATACTTTGAAAGTTGAGGGACTAAAATGTAAATTTTCAAAAGTTGAGTTGAAACTCAAAACGAATATTAAACAATAGGGCTGAAGTAATAGATTTTAAAATGAAGGGATGATTAAACTCATTTAAAACTTAAGGGCTGAAATGATAAGTTTAAAACTAAAGAGGGATTGAATTAAAATATTTTAAAATAAAAGGACTGATTCATAAGACTCAGAAATCATTAGGCTGGACCATAATCTAGGAAATGAAATAAGTTATTTTAGCGCTGTAGGAACCGAATTAAATTATTTTGAACTTGAGGGACCGAAATAACAAACTCTTAAAACTAGGGGTTGAAGGGGCAATTTGTACAAAATTAAAAAAAATCCTTTTTATATAAAAATCACTCTCTTTCTCTCTCTCATTATCGTAACAGAGTGAGAGAGCGCCCAGAGAGGGAGGCGGGCGACACCTCTCGCCCGCTCGCCGGATACGACCGCCGGCCTGGAAGCCGGGGACAGGGAAACGGTCACGTGGAGGAGCCGGTGTGTGGGTGAAGATGATTTGGTCAAATTTTTGGGAGAAAAATCGAGGCAAATATCGTGACTTGGATTTGGAAAATCTCCGGCAAAAACTCCGGCAACGAAGGGCGGAATCGAGGTAAATCTTTGGGCTTGTTTATTTATGGGGGTTGCTCGGTGTTTGGGTGTTGGGCATTAACTGTTTTGACGAAGGGGTCGTGCGGTCGATCATGGAGTTTTTTTTTTTTTTTTTTTTTGAGGTCCGAGTTGTAAGGTTGAGTCTTTGATGTTGGTGGATTGTTCACAATCGGTTGGGCTATGGTGGTGGCTGAGAGTTTGGTTCAGCAGGAATGGAGATTCGGGTTGAAGTTTTGACAGTGGCTCTGTTATCGTGTGTGATATTCGAATTGAGAAGTGACCGAATCTTGAGGGGATGAAATCATACTGAGAGTATTATTGTGTTGCTGAAATTTATGTGCGTGCTGCTAGTGAATGGTGAGGGAGATATACACGGGTTGTTGGGCCTTAAATTGGTAGGTTAGGGCAGCATATCATTTGGGGGAAAATTGAAGGGATTTGCAAGAGAATTAAAGTTGATTGATGAGCTGAAGATATGAGATTGTGTGGGGAAAAGAAAATTACCAAAATGGGAAGAAATAGTGTTAAATTGAATTGGTTATTTAAAATGGAATGAGGGAGGATTGTGGGATTGGAGAAGATGAATTGACTCTGATTAAATTCTGTAATTTAGGTTGAATGGCTAATTGAGAGGGATTGGGTAGAGATAATGGGGAAAATGTGCTTTATATGAAAATGGAAGTTGATGAGGAAATCTTGGGATAAAATGAATGTGAATTGGTGATTTAAAACATTTTTGGACTTAAATAATTAAGATTTGGATTAAAATACATAAATAAATAAATAATGAAAATAAGATACTTTCATAAAAATTGAAATTGAACTACGATAAATTTAAATAATTTAAATTTTAACTTAAATTGGTTAGACGAAATTGTGTTTAAAATAAATAGGTAAAGTCGTAATGATACGTTTTAAATAATATTTAAATAAGTCACAGAAAATTCTCGGTCGCTACAACCCTACCACCTTAAAATAATTTCGTCCTCGAAATTTTTTAAATTTTCTTGATCTAAAATACTTGGGTACTTCAAAATTTCTTCATTCTTAAAATCTTAAAATAATTAATATGACTAGACGAGAGCGTTGGTTTTGAATAATAATCGTTGAGGTTGGAGAGTCGTAGCGACAAGTTTGGTAGAACAAGTCTTTTAAGTTTGAAAATTTCGCGGTCGCTACACACGCAGTCGCAAGACTGCATGTTAAATGGTCAGAACATTAAAACGCATTACCTCACGGCCGCATGAAATGTAATTGTGGGCTGCATAGTTGTTCGATTAGGCCACACAGCTAGAATTTCTCACTGTTTTCAACAAATTTTTACCTCTTTTTGCCTAGGTTTTGCAGAAACCTATTTATACCTGTTGTCTTGCACGAATTTAGAGTTCCCACTTTGTCATTTTTCACGCAAAAACACTGTCCAATTGTCAGGAAATCCACGCGAAGTCAAAAGCAAGATTGAATATACAAGAGCAAGAAGATGAACGAGCAGACATTTTTTTGTTATTCTTGTGATTTATTTTTCATCATGTTTCTAGGCTAGGTTTATAGTATTAGAATTGCGATGAAGTTCTAATTTCTTGACTCCATGTTTTGATTTATTTTTTAATTTATGCAATTTATGAGTTTGATGTAATTAATTGTGTTTTTAATTTTATCTATAATTTTGGAAACATGATTATGAGATGTGTGTGTTGTTTTCTTAAATTTGAAAGATTAGGAAATCATTAGACGTGAATTAATTGCCACAAGGTTCGATAGGGGATAGAAATATACCCCTTTGCTCTCTGTTATCCTTGAAAGTGTTCATAAAACTAAATACCTTTCTAATGTTGAATTTTTCATAGAAATATAGTCAATTCACACTTAGGAAAAGATTTTTATACATCGCTCGAAATAGGACTTAAACTTTAGGAACACGGATTTTCAAAACCCATGTATTGTATTTAAATGATTTAGTCAAAATATGGATGATGGAGTTAAAATGGATTCATAATTTTAACGCACTTGTTTTTCGTAGTTTCATAAACTAGTCTTTTGTCTTTTTAATTTAATCATTAGTTTAATTGTTCTACAAAAATTCTCAAATCAAACTTTCTTTAGATCCGGTTAAGGTAATTAGTCTAAAATAAATTTTACTAAATCCTTGTGGGATCAATACTTGAACGCAAAATCCATTATATTTTTTGTGCGATCCGTACACTTACGGTTAGCAACAGTGTAAAGCCAAAAATCCAAGCAAAAAGACCAAAGACCCAAGGAAATATTTTTCCTATGACTTAGAAGTAAAACAGGGGAGTCACCAAATGTTATTATAGGTATGTTGTCTATCTTAAATAGAGATGCTCGTATTTTGATTGATCCTAGATACACATATTCTTTTATTTTATTTTCACTCGCTATATATGCAAACCAAAGGCAAAAACTTCTAGATAGTTGTTTGGTAGTGGCTACACCAGTAGGGGAATTACTCTCGGCTGATAGTGTATATCGAGATTGTGGGATTACGATGAATGTTCATGAGTTGAAGGCAAATATAATACCTCTTGGCATAAATAATTTTGATATTATTCCGGGTATGTACTTTTGATCTACAAATTGTGCTTCAGTTGATTGCTATTGAAAGCAGGTTGTGTTTAAACAACTAGAACAGAGTGAAGTTATATTTAATGGACGTCGTAGAATTTTACCATTTTGTGTCATATCTGCTATTGACACTATAATAAGTTAGCAAAATAAAAATTGAAGACATTGTAGCGGTCCGAGAATCTCCTGATGTATTTTCACAAGAACTATCGGGTTTACCAACCAGATAAGGATATCGAGATTTTCATTGATTTAATTCCCGAAACTGCATCTATCTCATAAGAAACATATAGAATGGCTCTAAAAGAGTTTAAAGTTCAATTGTAAGAATCGGTAGACGTTTACGTACTTATCTTTGCTTTAAATTTAGACAATTGTAAGTGTTTTAGGATATGATATTGTTAATTATGTGTTGATTTTATTTGTTTTAGGAAAAAATCAAATTTTGATGCGTTTGGAGGAAAAAAACGAAGAAAAGGGATAGAAACCGTACAAAAAGTGCAACTTCCAACAATTGACGAACTCAAATTGGCATAAATGAAGACATGAGCTGTACAATTAAAGGCTAAGGATCAACTTGAATTATTTGGAAAAATTGAGATTTAAAGTAAAACCTACTACCTAATTATTATTGGGCCGTCAATTGAAATTGGACTCGACTTTAACAAATCAAGGGGGCCACTGAATTAGGTCGGGAGGGGAGAAATAATTGGCTGACCTTGAGGTATACACACGGCAAAGGGAGAGGGGCTAGTCGGTGGAGCTTGGAAAAAAAAGGATAGGAGGAATTTATGAAATTGCACACACTAACACAAGTAAGGTTGGCTGGTGATTAAAGTTTGGAGTGGAAGGAATTAATTAATTGGAGGTCTGTGGTTGATTATTGGAGGTTTTGGCTGGATCATTTATAATTGGAAAACAATAGTGGAGGAATTGACAAAGAATGCTAGCTACTAGGTTTAAAAGAATTCCGTTGGTGCTGGGATTTTGAGAAGAGATCTTGGCTGAATTGTGGAGAAAAGGTGCCGGCTGGGTGAGAAATTAAGGTGGACGGCTGGAGAAAAATAAGGGCAGTTCACAGCTGGTGGATTTGGAGAGTGAGAAGGCAGTGGATTGACTTGGTTCAAACGGAGCAGATTTCCAGCTTTCGTTCATTAACTCGGGTGATGTCTATCAATTCTTTTATCGATTATTCATCAATTAATATGCTTGGCTAATTCCTTTATGTATTGGATGAAGATGAAACTTGTTATTAATTTATTTTGATTCAATAACTAGTAGTTTAATAATTTCTTGTGTTGTCTTGATTGATCTTGCATGCTTTATTGTTATTATTATTTGATTGATTGACAACCAATTAAATATATCATTGCTTACTGTAGTCTTCGAAAAGTCACAATAAGTTGTAACATTGCATGATCAATACATTAACACTAGATGTTAGGAATAACACTATGATATGTGCAATCTAATTGATAATTGTGTGATTTAATGCGTCTTAAACATTCGTATTCGAATTAGGAATAGATTTGATGAGATTCGAAGTGCGGAAGAAATGCCGGAAAGTTCCGAACTCAGGTTGTGGTTGGACGGATGAATCATGATCCGATATTCACGACGCGATGACTCGACGATGCGGAATAAAGAACCATGACTTTCGAAACGCCACAAGGATCTGCCCAATCTCCCTGATGAGTTTCTGGTTTTGAACGCCACAAATACTCTCGAGAATATTTGATAAGTTCGGGTTTGTAATGTGAATCCACACATTAAACAATTGAAAAACATTCAATCTCTTTTTATTCAATAATCAAAGTCTGTTTTTAATATTACAATGAAGACGCCTTTATATAGGATACCAGAATAAAAATCCTAGTCTACTTAGAAAACTAAATAAAATCTAATCTAATTAGGGAATAGATAAAATATCTCATAATGGAGTCCTAATTTAATTGGAAACAATAATAAAGACAAAGTAAATATAATCCTATAATTATGGAAATATAGTAAATTTCCGTCTGCATCATTGATTTGACAATTTGAAGCCCCAAACGATGAAATTTGGCCCTAAAATCAATGGGCTCAAGGGCTTTAGCCCATGAGTCTTGCTCAGTGACCTGTTTCTACTCGAAAAACATATATTATCCATCCAATTCCGATATGGTTGACTGGACTGTACTTTTATTTGGCTTGAATATTTAACTTTCTGTCAAGCCTGCTATAACTCCGATTGTCGCGAGTCCGGAACACATCAAGATTCGTTTCATGTTTAAGATAGATTTCATTTGTCTTGGCAAAGAAAGTTAATTGTATGAGAATTATCGATTGTCAAGCAATGCATGGATGATTTAAATTACAAAATTGTTGAATTGAGATAGACAATAACAAGTGGATTTGGATTTCAATACATGCTCCCCATTTAGATTTTACTTCCATCATTTTTATTTTCTTTAATTTTTATTCATTGCAAATTTTTAGAATTTCCAAATAAAACCATTTTTTTATTTATTGTTTCGTTTAATTAGATCGACGATAAACTGATAGTTAGGACTAGACCTTATTCCTCGTGGGAACGATAACTCTTAACTCATCACAATTATTACTTGTCAACGATCCCGTGCGCTTGCGGGATTTGCACGAACAGGTTTTTGGCATCGTTGTCAGGAAATAACAGATTTAGGATAATTATTAGTTTACCTTTAATTCAATTAAATTTTAATTTTTAGTTTTCATTATTTTAATTTTAATTTTAATTTTAATTTTGTTTTGGTTATTCAGAATTCCTTGTTTTTCTCTTCATATTGGTCATTGAGTAGTATATGCTAGGTTTTAACGAGCCTAAACTATTACCAATAGATCCTGAAATAAAAAGAACCTTTAGACAACGTAGAAGAGAACAAAGAGAAAATAGGGATATGGCAAATAATCAAAATCAAAACCAATTGCCACTTGCTCCTCATGAGCAAGAAGTGCAAATTCAACCAGGAGCAGTTCTCGATAATGCTCAAGCTCTAGTTGGGGATTATGTAAATCCCGCCCCCGCCCCCGCCCCCGTTCAACAAACAATTGTTTATTCACCATTCGGGCAAGCAAATTACCACCTTAGACCTGATGTCATAAACTTATTTCTAAATCATCAAGACATCAAGTTCTTCGGTAAGGTGACTGAAAATCCGCATGAGCACATTCAAGCCTTTTTAATGCTATATGATGTAATCAGTCACGATGGGATGTCAGTAGATGCTTTTCGAATGCGTTTGTTTCCCCACACTTTAAAAGATAATGCAAGGGAATGGCTATGCTCATTAGCTCCCGGAAGCATTGTATCTTGGAATGACATGGTTCAAAAATTTACCATGAATTTTTTCCCTCCATCTCGAATTCTCCAAATCAGAAACGAAGTTCAAACTTTCAAACAACGAGATCTTAAGGCTGCGTTCTCTTTGGCGTTTTCCAGCCGTTTTCCGTTTTCCATTTCCGAAAACGCGTTCTCTTGCGCTGTTTTCGAAAAAAATATTTCGAAAACATTTTCAAAATTTGTAAAGGAAACGCGTTTTCTGAAATTTTTGCCTTGTAAGTGGAAAACGCGCGTTTTCCACTTAAAAAAAATTAAAATAATCAAAAAAAATTGAAATTTGTCAAAATTTATCATTTTTAATTACATTATTGGTCCCTGATTTTCAAAACCTGTCATTTTAATCCTCAAATTTAGAAATTTCTTTCGAAAATATCCTAATTTATTTGCAACTTAGGTCCCTCAACTTCAGATTTTGTTGCACATTAGTTCACAAATTTTACTTTTCTTTCAATTTAGTCCTTTTCGTATTTGCTTTATAGGTCATTGTCTTCAAACATGTATAACCTTTGATGTACAACTCCGAATTGCACTCTGTTTTTTGCGTAGAACTCCAAATTCAACCATCTTTCTGATGATGTATCATGTGCTTAATTATTAAACATTTCTTTTTTACTTTTGTATTGTAGACACTTATTTTGTAAGGGCATAATTAATTAACGTAAATTGATTTTTGCAAATTTTATTGAAACTTAAATTTTAAATGTTATGAGTGCTTACTAGAAGGATGTATCTATATAAAGTTTTAAATGGAACGATTACTTTAGAAGGGAAAATTACTACCCAAATGTGGAACGATTACTTTAGAAGGGCAACATTAATTTTTGAACTTTTTTGATATAACCAAATTGTGTGATAGGGGTTATTTCATTTATTTTTGTTGTGTAACTCAAAATATGATATCTTTTTTCATTTATATTCACAAACAATATGAAATAATTTTCTTCAAAATTTTAAACAGAACGCGTTTTCCAGCTTTTCATTTTCGAAAACAGTTTTCAGAAATAACAAACCAAACGCGTTTTCAGCAATTTCGAAAAAAGTCACAGAAAATGGAAAATAGAAAACATTTTCGAAAATGAAAACAGGAAACTGAAACACAAAGAGAACACAGCCTAAGACTTACCCTGAAGCATAGATGAGATTTAAAGACTATTTTCGAAAGTGTCCAAATCTGGACATTCCCAAAAATGCTCAGGTTTACATATTTTATTTAGGATTGCATCTTGAATACTGTAATATGCTTGATGCTTCGGCAGGGGGATCAGTAATGAGATTAGATATTGATCGAGCACATGAACTATATGAGAGAATTACGGAGAACCAAGCGATGTGGCCTACTGAAGGGAAATTCCAAGAAAAGCATCTGGTATTCACAATGTCGATGCAGTTAGACAATTGGCAGCCCAAATGGAAGTAATTTCAAAAAAGCTGGACAATTTAACTCGGCCTGTGCACATGGTGCAAAAACTAACACCAGTTTGTGAAGGATGCGGGGCAGATCATGTTACAGCTAGCTGTCCTTTAGCCTCAACACATGGAATGAAATATGAGGAGGTCAGCTACGCCCAGAATTTTCAAAAGTATCAAAATGACCCCTATTCCAATACATATAATCCAGGGTGGAGGAATCATCCTAATTTCTCTTGGTCTAACAAATCAAAGTTAGGGCCATGAAGGAAACTTTCAAGCAAAAGCACCAGGTTTCCAACATCAACAAACAAAACAGCCAAGAAAGTCATCGTTGGAGAATATGTTTGCACAGTACATGACAAAGACTGAACAAGTCTTTCAAAACCAACAGGCAGCAATAAAAAATTTGGAAAATCAAATGGGATAGATGGCTGTGGCATTAACAAGTAGAAATCAAGGAACCTTGCCAAGCAACACAGAGAAAAATCCTAAGGAACATGTTATGGAAGTGGAAGCTATAAATTATGCAGTTATTTAGACACCTTCAATTACAGCTGCACCACCTGCTAAAGCATATGTGCCGCCTATTCCATTCCCCGAAAGGCTTCGAAAGCAGCCAAAGGATGAACAAATATATGTCATTACTACAAGGAGTGGAGTTCAGTTGCCAGAGATCAATTTGAATAAGAAAGCAACTGACAAGGATCAGGTAATTCAAATGGACAAGGAAAAAATGGTTCAGTCTGAAAAATCAAAAAATGAAATCGAAAAAGAAAATTCAGAGATTCCACAAGGTAAGGTACCCGTTCCTATAAATCAAAACACACCTCATGTTCTATTTCCTCAAAGGTTGCAGAATACTAAGTTGGAAAAATAATTCAAGAAATTTTTGGATGCCCTCAGGCAATTGCACATCAACATCCCATTCATTGATACCATAATGGAAATGCTAAATTATGCTAAGTTTCTGAAAGAGATGTTGACAAAAAAGAGGAAGTTTCACAAGATGAAGAAGTGGTATTGACAGAAGAATGCAGTGCAATCCTGCAGCATAAGCTCCCTCCTAAACTAAAAGATTCAGGGAGTTTTACTTTACCTTGCTCCATAGAAAATTCACACGATTTAAATGCTTTAATTGATTTTGGAGCAAATGTTAACTTAATGCCACTTTCTATTTATAGGAAATTAGGATTGGGGGATCCTAAAGCAACTTCATTAATCTTGTAGTTGGCTAATAGGACACTCAAGCACCCTTACCGAGTTGATTGAAGATATGCTCATCAAAGTTGAAGATCTCATCTTTCCAGCTGATTTCATCATTCTGGATATAGAGGAAGATTAGAACATCCCGGTGATCCTAGGAAGATCATTCCTAGCAACCGAATGAGCTTTAATGAATTTTGAAAAGAATGAAATAATCCTGAGAATTGAGGAAAAACAACAAAGCTTCAGTATGAATAATGTACTCAAACAACCTTCATATCTTGAGGAATGCAAAAGGATTGAACTTAAAGAAAAGGAAGACAAGAAATTTCACAAGACTAGAAGAAAAGATAATGAATATGGTGGACTGGTTGGAAGAGATAAAAATGGCAATTTGATATTGTGGAAGTTGAAGGATGAACAAGAGAATGTCTGCATGTGCAAAAAGTGCAGGGCTGAAAACTCTCTATTCAAGCCACCTTGAATAGTCAAAAATCAAAGTCAAGCTAATGACTATAAATAAGCGCTTGTTTGGAGGCAACCCAATTTTCTTTCTTTTTATTTATTTAGTTTTATATGCATTAGTTTGATTTATTAGTTTTTACATCTTCATCTAATAACATTTCTAATGCTTGAATTTCATTTCTGCCTTGATATGACTGATTCTACAACAAGAAGATGCTCAAGGAACTTTGGAAATGCATATCTCCATCACATTCAGATTGACTAGGGAAGTCCTTTAACCTCTCCCAGTTATACTTTTTATGTACTTGATTTGATACATTGAGGACAATGTATATTTTAAGTTTGGAGGGAGGTAGTCCATTTTTCTTCCAAAATTTTCGCTTTTATTCAGCATGCATTCATTAAAAAAAAAAAAAAAAAAAAAAAATTGAAAATTTGAAAATTTTGTCGACATGTGTATTGCCTAGGATATAGTATGAATCAAATTTTGCTTTGGCATAAATTTTGGACAACAAGAAAACATGAATTTTATGAATTAGTTATTACTTGCTAGATTTCATCTTCATGCGCACACACCCTTTGCTGGATTATTACTTGTGTAGGGATTTGTTTAACACTTGTGGGGGAAAATTTGTGTAGTTTGAACTTAGGAATTACTTGTAAATCCCTAAACTTAGATGATTAGACATCCCAACCTTTAAAACTTAGAAACTAAACTTGCTCAAGAGCAGTTTGGGGTGAAAAGAAGTGGTGAAGGTAGACTTGAACTTTTAAGGGTCTATAGTTCCCTAAATGTGCATTTGTTGAAGAGGTCTTGGTCAACGTGTATAAACCATTGCTAGCGTAAAAACAGAAAAATGCTGAAGGTCTTATTCTACTCTTCAAATGCATTTTTGATTCGAGTAATTAAGTTCGAGGGGTCTTTCAAACCTGGTGCCCTAAAGTCATTTGGTTTGGGAGCCACCGACCTAAAACTCGCTATAGAGGTCAATTAGAAAGCAAGTACGGAGAGTGGACTTACACATAACACAATGAAACATCTTTAACTCTTCTGTTTGAGCCTTTATGACTCGAGTAATTAAGTCTGAGAGGTCTTTCAAACTGGTGCCCTAAAGTCGTTTGACTTGGGAGTCACCGACCTAAAGCTCGCTACAGGGATCATATAGAAAGCAAGTATGAAAATTTCTGCACAAAGATGGTAAAATACATGGATATAAAAAGAAAATGTCGTCCATAAAAAAGATTAAAATTTGTATAAGCTTGTTGATTGAGACTTTGATACTAAAGGCATGGATTAGGGAACCGCTTCCCATTGATTTTTTGGGAAGACTTAGCTAATTCTGACCACCTAGTGTGGAAGAATGCAAATTTTTTATGTTTAGAAACCACATGAATAAAAGGAACCTTGGGATTTAAGAGAGAAATAGTAAGTTGTGATCATCCATGAGGGATGCAAGGAAAATCATTAGATTCATTAATGTGACCACATGAGATTCGGGCTTGATTATGCATAACAAGTGACACAGTGTTAAATATAACCTTTACATGAGTAGGAGTTTGACATTAGCTATTCACACACACACACTTGAAAATCTAGCATGAGATAACTAGAATTATTTTGCTTTATTGTTCATAACTCTTGCTGAAATAAAAATTGATCTGGATTATTGAGGCATATGGTATACATGTTGACATGACAAAAAATATTTTTACTTTGCTATTTTGATTCATTAGTATTGCTTTATCTCATTCGAGGATGAACAAGAGTTTAAGTTTGGAGGGTTTGATAAGTACGTTTTACGTATTTATCTTGACTTTAAATTTAGACGATTGTAAGTGTTTTAGGATATGATATTGTTAATTATGTGTTGATTTTATTTGTTTTAGGAAAAAATAAAATTTGGATGCGTTTGGAGGAAAAAACGAAGAAAAGGGATAGAAACTGTGCAAAAAGTGCAACTTCCAACAATTGAAGAACTCAAATTGGCATAAATGAAGACATGAGCTGTACAATTAAAGGCTGAGGATCAACTTGAATTATTTGAAAAAATTGAGGTTTAAAGTAAAACCTACTACCTAATTATTATTGGGCCATCAATTGAAATTGGACTCGACTTTAACAAATCAAGGGGGCCATTGAATTAGGTCGGGAGGGGAGAAATAATTGGCTGGCCTTGAGGTATACACACGACAAAGGGAGAGGGGCTAGTCAGTGGAGTTTGGGAAAAAAAAGAATATGAGGAATTTATGAGATTGCACACACTGACACAAGTAAGGTTGGCTAGTGATTAAAGTTTGGAGTGGAAGGAATTAATTAATTGGAGGGATGTTGTTGATTCATTGGAGGTTGCGGCTGGATCATTTATAATTGGAAAACAATAGTGGAGGAATTAACAAAGAAGGCTAGCTGCTGGGTTTAAAAGAATTCCGCTGGTGCTAAGATTTTGAGAAGAGATCTCGGCTGAATTGTGGAGAAAAGGTGCCGGCTGGGTGAGAAATTAAGGTGGATGGCTGGAGAAAATAAAGCCAATTCATAACTGATGGATTTGGAGAGAGAGAAGGCAATCGACTGACTTGGTTCAAATGGAGCAGATTTCCAGCTTTTGTGCATTAACTCGGGTGATGTCTATCAATTCTTTTATCGATTATTCATCAATTAATATGCTAGGCTAATTCCTTTATGTATTGGATGAAGATGAAACTTGTTATTAATTTATTTTGATTCGATAACTAGTAGTTTAATAATTTCTTGTGTTGTCTTGATTGATCTTGCATGCTTTATTGTTATTATTATTTGATTGATTAGCTACCAATTAAATATATCGTTGCTTACTATAGTCTTGGAAAAGTCACAATAAGTTGGAACATTAGATGATCAACACATGAACACTAGATGTTAGGAATAACACTATGACATGTGCAATCTAATTGATAAATTTGTAATTTAATGCATTTTAAACATTCGTATTCTGACTAGGAATATATTCATTTCATGTTTAAGATAGATTTAATTTGTCTTGGAAAAGAAAGTTAATTGCATGAGAATTACCGATTGTCAAGCAACGCATGAATGATTTAAATTACAAAATTGTTGAATTGATATAGAATATAACAAGTGGATTCGGATTCCAATACATGCTCTCCATTTATATTTTATTCCCATCATTTTTATTTTCTTTAATTTTTATTTATTGTTTCGTTTAATTGGATCGAAGATAATTTGATAGTTAGGACTAGACCTTATTCCTCATGGGAACCATAACTCTCAACTCATCACAATTATTAATTGTCAACGATCCCGTGCACTTGCGGGATTTGAACGAACAGTAGACAAGGGTTTTATCAGACCTGATGTATCTCGGCGATGAGCACAAGTTTTATTTGTAAAGAAGAAAGATAGTATCATGCAATTATGTATAGATTACATACAGTTAAACGAGGTGACAATCTATAATAAATATCCTTTGCCACATATTAATGACTTGTTTGATCAGCTTAGGGGTCCTACAGTATGTTCAAAGATTGATTTGCGTTATGGATATCTCCAACAAAAAAAATCAGAGGTAGTGATGTCTTGAAGACTGCTTTCAGAATAAAATATGGACATTATGAATTTCTTATGATGCCATTTGGGTTAACCAGTGCTCTAGCAACATTTATTGATCTGATGAAGACCATGATGATCACATAGAGCATCTCCGAGTCATTTTGTAATTTTTGCGAGACAAGAAGTTATATACTAAATTTAGTAGGTGTGAACTTTTTCTAGACAAAGTGGTATTTTAGGGACATGTCATATCTGCAGATGGAATTTATGTAGACCCATAGAAAATAGAAGTAGTTGTGAAATGGGAAAGGCCGACAAGTATGACAGAAATACGAAGTTTCCTTGGCTTAGCAGGTTATTATCGTCGTTTCGTGGAGTGATTTTCCCAAATTGCTCTTTCTTTGAAAAATGTGAAAAAGAGTTTTCTAGAATTGAGGAATCGACTAGTTTTAGCTCTAGTTCTTACTCTTCCCTCTCCAAGTGAAGAATTTGTAATATATAGTGATGCTTCGTGTCAGGGCTTTGGTTTTGTTTTATGCAGAATGGTAAGGTTATAGCTTATGCTTCTAGACAGTTGAAAAAAATGAATTGTAGGCCTGGGTGTCGGGTGGGTTAGTCCAGGTAGTTCAATACCCAAACTTTCACATTATACTCAGGATATTTCAAAATTGGAACCATTAGGGTTCTTGTAATTATTGGAACCAAACCCGAACCTTTGGCTCCGATTCGGGTTCGGTTCTACCCATAATATTTTCTTTATATATACATTAAATAAATATTTTTATATAAGTCCTTTCGATACGTATACCGAACACATTACTACTCGACAATATTTATGCAAGGAAGAAAATTAAGCTAAAAAACTCAATTATTTGACTCAATACTGGAAACTAATTATATTATAAGTAGAGAATAATGAACTCGAGATAAAAAAAGCTCTACAGTCCAAACAATGAATATATAAAATTTAAGTGTAACACATTATAAATTTTTTTTAAAAAAAATACTTAAGTTTGTAAACAATGCAAGAAAATAAAAGTTTGAATTATAAAAAATTAAAACTTTAGTTCATCAACTTAAATTACAACCCGATCTTGAACTTTTGATTCGTAGAAATCTTAATTTGCAAATATTATTAAACTAACCCATTAAATACAACATTCTAATGTGAGACGAGAGGTAAAAGAGTAGGTGCAAGTTTCGATTTTTTAGTGTTAGTCTAGAGTTTTAGAAAAATTATTACCTAAATTAGATTTTTAAGTTATGTATTTTTTTGCTCATTGTATAAATTGTAAAAAATAAAAAGTATACAAAAATCGGTTCCACTCAGGTACGTTTGGTTCTGTTTCAAAAACTAAGAACCTACTCGGACTCAATTGATTTTCGATTTTTGGTTCCTAATATATATTTTTTGGAACTGGACGAGAACCTCCGATTTTGGATCGGTTTCAATTCGGGAGGTTCGGTTCTGGTTAAAATGCATAGGCCTAATGAATTGAATTAACCTACACATGACTTAGAGATTTCTGCAATTGTCTTAGCATTAATGATTTGGAGGCATTTCTTGTATGGTGAGAGATGTCACATATTTACATATCATAAAAGTTTGAAATATATTTTTTTTTTTTTTCAGAAAGAATTGGACTTAAGGCAAATAAGATGGTTATAGTTGATAAAAGATTATGACTGCAAGATCGATTATAATTCGAGAAAAGACACTGTAGTTGCTGATGCTCTCAGTAAGATGACGTCTAGTTCTACAACACAACACAACACAAACCAATGCAATTTTCTCTTCTGTGTTCCGTGAGTTCACAATTTCACATGTTCAATTGTCGGTGACCAGGTTAGGGCATTGTTTGCTAATTTCCAGGTAAGGTCTACTTTGATTGACACATTTATAGAAGCTTGGACTAGAATCCAGAATCAAGAAGTTAGTAGTGGTAAGCATATAGATTATACCATTCGAGGCGACGGAGCTTTGGTTATAGGAATCAAATTTTGTGTTCATGATGATCCGAAGTTAAAGAGAGAGATTCTAGAGGAGACACATAGTTTAGCTTATGCAATGCATTCGATTAATACTAAAATTTATCATGTACTCAAAGAACATTATTGGTGGCACAAAATGAAAAGAGAAATAGCTGAATTTGTATCCAGTTGTCTTATTTTTCAATAGGTAAAGCCAGATGGTCAGAAAATAGTTGGGTTGTTATAGACATTTCCTATTTCTGAGTGGACATGAGAACATATTCCTATGGACTTCTTATTCGGACTTCCACGTACACAGAGTGGTCATGATGGTGTTTGGATCATTGTAGACAGATTAAGGAAGATTGCTAGATTTTTCTTATGAAGGTTACTTATTCACTAGACATATTGGAGAGAAATTATGTTGATGATGTAGCCCATTTACATGGGGCACCATTATCTATTGTTTTAGATAGAGATTCTTGTTTTACTTCCAAATTTGACCTAGTCTGTAAAAACCTATGGGTACTAAACCGCATTTCAGTATAACTTTTCGTCCACAGACAGATGGTCATTAAAAAGGAACTATACAGACTTTGGAAGACATGTTGCGATCTTTTGTGCTACAGTTTAAAGGAGATTGAAATACTCATTTTCCTTTAATGGAGTTTTCTTATCATAACAATTATCATTCAAGTATAGAAATGGCTCCTTCCGAAGCACTGTATGGTAGAAGACGAAGAAATCTAGTTTTTTGGGATAAAGTTGGTGAGAGAAAATTGTTGGGACCCAAATTTATTTAGATTACTACGAAGAAAGTTAGAATAATCAAACAAATTCTAAAGACAGTTCAAGACAGACACAAGAACTATGCTAACAGAAATGATTTTGATTTTGAAATTGGGGATAGAGTTTTCCTAAGATTATTTTCCTAGAAGGGTGTTATCAGAGTTGGTAAGGGGAAAGTTAGTCCTCAATATATCGTCCCATATGGGATTGTTGAGCATATTGGTCTAGTTACTTATTGATTAGCCTTGCTAACCGAGTTGTCTAGAATTCATTATGTGTTTCATGTTTCCATGCTTCGTAAGTATATTCCAGATTTGTCTCATGTGTTTGGAATCGCAACCAGTGGAATTGAAAGAAAATCTTACTTATGAAGAAGAACCAGTTCAAATATTGAATAGAAAGAAACAAGTTTTATTTAGTAAGACTATTTCATTAGTTAAAGTTCTATGGAGAAATTATGCAATAAAAGAGGCAACGTGGGAAAATGAAGATCAAATGTGTTTTGAGTATCCTAAGCTCTTTGGTTCTTAGGTGATTGAATTTTGAGGATGAAATTCTTTGAAGGGGTTAAGTTTTGTAATGTCTTTTGCCAAAGTCAAAATAAAAATGTTGGTCATGTATGTCAAGCACAAAAACGATATCAAACCAAATTTTTAAAAAGTCAGGCAGTGCTTCCTTTTCCTAATTTAATCCATTTGCATTCACTCTCTCACTATACACACATATACAGAGAAACTGAAACATAGAGAAAAAAAATGGGAAGAAGGAGGGAAAAAATAGGAAGAATAAAAAGAAAAGAAAAATAGGTTTCACTGACAACGTGGTTTAGAAATAAGTAGGTTATACGCTTAAGATTTTGTTCTTCTATTTGGAAAGGTAAGTAATAAGACTCTTTGAAGGATTTGACTCTTTTCTCCTCAATTTCTTCAATTATTCATCCATTTATCTCCTTTCTTGTGTTTTCTCAATGTAGTTGAATGTTGAACCTATTTAATCACAAAATGTGCAAAATTAAATAGATATTTGTCCAAATTTCTCAAAAAGTATCACCAAAAATATATGAAATATGCATGTAAAATGCACTCAATAAATACCCCCAAACTTGAACTCTTGCTCGTCCCGAGCAAGAATATTTACATGCATCTACAAAAAGTGACATAATGATCAACAATGCTAGATACTTGCAATCTTCCATGAGTATGAAATTGCATAATTAATTCAAAATTATGTTCCCAAATAATGTTACAAAAATGAGTTTGACTTATCCAATCTTCGATCGGTGCGTGTGCGCATAGCCACTTTCAATCGTCAATAAGATTCAAGAGTGTTGATGAGTAAAGAGGTTTCAAGTCAAAACTAACCCATCATTATTAGTCAATTCTTTCCTTTTCCACTCGTGACATTCATCCCCCAATGAATAATTTTCTTTCCACTCCCGAGATGCAATTCTAGAGGGTACTCTCAAATCACTCTTTCTTTTTCCACTCTAGTATGGGTGTATTTTATCGAGAATCTCGAAAACTTAGAAATGCAGTGACTCTCCACTAATGAGTGCTTCGACATTCAAGTTTATACCAAGCAATTCAAACCCACTATTCATCTAAGCCCTTATGCAAGTACAAATGCATGATTTCTAACAACTAACATGATGTTGCTCGTGACTTCCCCACTCCCTTAAGCTTTCTAATTGACCCATGTAGCGAGCTTTAGGTTGGTAGCTCCCCGATTTTTTAGATCAAAGGGTACCAAATTTCAAAATACCCCTACGGACTTATTAACTCGAGTAAAAAAGGTTACGAAGTGGGGTAGACTTATTAAGCGAATGCAATGATAATGTGATTTTTTTTTTCAAGTGTGTGTGTGAGTGCCCTACTCATTAAGCTTTCTAATTTACCCATGCAGCGAGCTTTCGACCGGTGACTCCCAAGTTTTAAACTTAAGGCACCAAGTTTCAAGATACTCCTACGGGCTTAATTACTCGAGTCAAAAAGGCTTCGAGATAGGGTAATGCAATGCAAAAATTAAAATGGGCTTAGAACTCTAGCATATGGTCATTACTTAGCTTATACTCGGCGAAAGACACTCCATACAAAGATTTACTTCCACATGCATGGAATCACCATACGTCTAGACCGTCTCCTTCACCGGGTCGACCACCCCCAAACTTATCTTACATTAGGATCAAGATATTTAAAGTATTGAGAAACATTTGATAGGTTGATAAAAATAAAAAATACAAGCTCACAACCTAGTTCATCTACTCCTTTAACCTCTTCTCCCTTCAACAATTCCCAAACTCACCAACAATTAAACATGATTATTGTGCTCAATGTACATAGGATCTTACATGAATTTTATAGAAAGTAGCACAGGTAGCAAATTTGGTCATAACTCATGAATTAACAATAATTTCAAACATCAAAATCTTATAAACCGGTAAGGCTATCTAGTATGTCAATATTCCAAACAAAATAAATAATTTCAAACATCAAAACACCAAGGGCCGGAAAGGCAATCTAAAATGTTCACATAGTAACATGATCTCAACACTCCCAAACTTAAATCAAACATTGTCCTCAATGTTGACAATAGCATAATAAAAAGAAAGGAATGAGTGATGGAAAATCCTCGGATTGATGCGTGAATGATGTTCCAAATTGACTTAAGCTTTGATTTTCTTGATACGTACATCTCCCCCAAACTTGTTGAGGACAAGGTTGCTTAGGATTTCAAAAATTTTGAACCTACAAAAGTTGGTGATTAACCAAGATACACATAATAAAAATGCAACAAGTAAATATCAACAAGTAATTAAAAGAGTAGAAATTTGGGTTGCCTCCCAAAAAGTGCTTGGTTAAAGTCGTAAGCTCGACTTTTGGTTACAATTACTCCGGATTTGCAAGAGGGATGTATGACTTCTCCTTTTCATAATCACCACCCAAGTATGGCTTCAAGCGTTGCCCATTGACTTTGAAGTTCCCTTTGCATCCATGATAAAGTTCGACCACTCCATGTGGGAAGATTTGAGCAATAGTGAAAGGTCCCTACCATCTAGAGCGGAGTTTACCGGAAAATAATCGAAGTCTTGAGTTGTAAAGAAGTACTTGTTGCCCAACTTGGAAGTCCTGATGATAATGTTCTTTTCATGCCACCTCTTTGTCTTCTCTTTGTAAATCCAAGCATTTTCATATGACTCAAGTCGCAACTCGTCAAGTTCATTGAGTTAGAGTAGTCTTTTCTCAGCGGCCAACTTTATATCAAAATTCAAGACTTTTGTTGTCCAATATGCTCGATGCTCGAGCTCAAACGGAAGATGACATGCTTTTCCAAATAAGAGACGAAAGGGAGACATACCAATGGGGGTTTTGAAGGCGGTGCGGTATGCCCATAATGCATCATCCAATTTCTTGGACCAATCCTTCCTCGAGGCATTCACCGTTACTTCAAGAATTTTCTTCAACTCTCTATTTGAAATCTCTACCTGCCCACTTGTTTGTGGATGATAAGGAGTGGATATTCGATGTTTGACTGCATACTTGGTCAAAAGTGAGTTGAAGAGGCGGTTGCAAAAGTGTTTTCCTCCATCACTAATGATAGCTCGAGGGGTGCCATAACGAGAAAAAAATGCTTTTCTTTAAAAAGCTCACCACCACTCGAGCATCATTGGTGGGGAGTGCTACCGCTTCTACCCACTTTGACACATAGTCCACCGCAACTAAAATGTATTGATTAGAAAAGGACGATGAAAAAGGTCCCATAAAATCAATACCCCAAACATAGAATATCTCCACTTCTAAAATAGAATTTAAAGGCATTTCATTTCGATTAGAGATATTACCTAGGTGTTGGTATCAGTCACATTTGGACACAAGTGTGTGAGCATCCTTGAATAAAGTAGGCCAATAAAATCCCGACTGAAGAACCTTTGATATGGTTTTCACTGCACCAAAATAATCTCCATAAGGTGAAGAGTGACATTGCTCAAGAATCTTCTCCATCTCCTCCTCGGGCACACACCTTCTCATAATTTGATCTAGACCCCTTTTGAACAACAACGGGTCATCCCAAAAATAGTGTTTGATATCCGCAAAGAACTTCTTCCATTGTTGATAAGAGCGGTCCGGGGGAGTGATGCCACTTGCAAGAAAATTCTCATGGTCCGCATACCATGGCACACTAGAAGCTTGTAGAAGATCCATGATTTGGAAAAGTTGCTTATCCGGGAATACCTCACTTATCTCTTCATCAATAACTTCCTTGGTTTACTCAAGTCTAGATAAGTGATCGGCTACAAGATTCTCGGTCCCCTTCTGGTCACGAATCTCCAAATCAAAATATTGGAGAAGAAGAACCCATCTAATTAACCGCGTCTTAGCATCTTTCATTGCCAACAAATAATTGAGGTCCGAGTGGTCGGTATACAAAATCACCTTAGAGCCAATAAGATATGACCGAAACTTATCAAAAGCAAAGACCACCGCTAGCATTTCCTTCTCGGTAGTAGCATAATTCAATTGAGAATCGGTCAATGTTCTACTAGCATAGTAGATGACATGCATGATTTTGTCCTTCCTTTGACCCAACACCGCCCCCAAGGCAAAATCACTTGCATCACACATAAGTTCAAAGGGCAAACTCCAATCCGGAGCCACAATAATATGTGCCGTAATGAGTTTCTCTTTAAGAGTGTTAAAAGCTTGGAGACACTCTTTAGAGAAGTCAAATGTGGCACTCTTCTCTAGCAAAGAACAAAGTGGTTTTGTGATTTTTGAGAAGTCCTTGATGAATCTCCTATAAAATCTCCCATGCCCCAAGAAGCTTCTTATGCCCTTTACCGAGGATGGGGGAGGTAATTTTTCGATAACTTGATTTTTTGCCTTATCAACCTCAATCCCCTTACTTGAAATTCGGTGCCCAAGAACTATCCCCTCTCGAACCATGAAATTACATTTTTCCCAGTTTAACACTAAATTGGTATACTCACATCTTTTTAGCACCATTCTCAAATTATTCAAACAATCATCAAATGAAGAACGAAAAATCGAGAAGTCATCCATAAATACCTCAATAAATTTCTCCACCATGTCGGAAAAGATAACCATCATGCACCGTTGGAAAGTGGCGGGGGCATTGCAAAGATCGAAGGGCATCCTCCTATATGCAAAAGTTCCATATGGACATGTGAATGTTGTCTTCTCTTGATTCTCCGGGGCTATAGGAATTTGATTATAGCCCGAATACCCATTTAGGAAGCAATAATGAGAGTGACCCGCCAATCGCTCAAGTATTTGATCGATGAATGGAAGGGGAAAATGATCCTTCCTAGTAGAATTGTTGAGCTTGCAATATTCAATGCAAACTCTCCACCCCGTCACTGGCCTTGTTGGAATAAGATCATTATTTTCATTCTCCACCACGGTAACACCTCCTTTCTTTGGCACTACTCGCATTGGGCTCACCCATGCACTATCCGAGATTGGATAGATAATACCCGCATCAAGCCACTTCACCACTTCGGATCTTACCACTTCCTTCACGTTAGGATTTAACCGACGTTGATGCTCCACCGAAGGTTTGAAATCATCCTCCATAAGAATTTTATGCATGCATAACGAAGGGCAAATACCTCGAATATTCGAGATGGTCCATCCAATAGCCTCCTTGTGCTCCCTCAATACCCGAAGCAATTTGTCTTCCTCCACCTCATTCAATAAATTAGAAATAATGACCAAAAGGGTAGAAGATTCCCCCAAGTAAGCATACCTCAAATGAGAAGGAAGAGACTTTTGTTCTAGAGTAGGTGCTTTCTCGAGAGATGATAGTGGCCGTGAAGAACTCTTTTTCAACTCCTCAAAGTAGGGGGCTCTCTTGTGTTGATATTGTGGTGACGCCTCCAAGTAGTGAGTCATTTATTCAACTTCACAATCATCATCCTCAATAGTCAAAGAGTGGGAAATGCAAGACTCCAATGGATCCTTAGAAATCCCACGGTTGAAGGAGTTGACCACTAGATGATCAATTACATCCACTCAAAAATATGAATTGGACTCCGAGAGGTATTTAATGGCCTTCAGCACATTGAAGGTGACTTGCTCATCTTCCACCCTCAATATCAATTGCCTCTCTTGCACATCAATAAGAGCCCTCCCGGTTGCTAAGAATTGCCTTCCCAATATGATTGGAATGTCATGATCTTCCTCCATGTCTAGAATAATGAAATTCCCGGGAAAGATGAATTTATCCACCTTCACAAGAACATCCTCAATGATCCCCCAAGGATATTTGATGGACCTATCTGCCAATTGTAAAGACACGGTGGTTGCTTTAGCTTCCCCAAATTTCAATTTCCTGAAAATGGACAAATGCATCAAATTAATGCTAGCACCAAGATCACATAAAGCTTTACTAAAATTAACATCAACAATAGTGCATGAAATAGTAAAACTCCCTGGATCTTTAATTTTTGGAGAAAGCTTATTTTGAATGATTACACTACATTCCTCAGTTAGCATCACCGTCTCATACTCTTCAAGTCTTCTTTTGTTGGATTGAATATCCTTCATGAACTTGGCATAACTTAGAATTTGAGCCAAAGCATCGACAAAAGGAATGTTGATGTGTAGCTTCTTGAACACTTCCAAAAACTTGCCAAATTGACTATCAAGTTTTTGCTTATGCAACCTTTGAGGAAAAGGGATAGGAGGCACATAAGCCTTGATCGATGTTGGAGCCTTTGATGTTGATGATTCCAACTCACTTTCCTTTGGCACTTCAAATATTTTTTCGGATGCTTGACTAGGCTCATTTTCTTCAATGGGAGCCTTGTTTGATTGAGTTGTTGATTGTGGGGCCGTGATCTCGGGCAATTGTACTTCACTCCTTGTTGTAATAGCTTGGACATTCTCACTAGGATTTGTCTCGGTGTTGCTAGGAAAAGTTCCTTGTTGCCTTTACTAGAGGAGTTTAGCTATTTGGCCCACTTGCTTCTCCAAATTCTTCAAAGAGGTATCATTGCGTTCTTGATATTGCAATTGATGATTTGCTAGCTTGGTGATAGCCTCTTCCCATCCCTCTTTCTTTTCCTGTGGCTTTGGATTCAAAATATTTTGATTGTTGCCATAAGATAGATTAGGATGATTTCTCCAACCGGGATTGTATGTGGGAGCATATGGATTGAACCCTTGGTGTTGCAAATTTTGTGCATAAGCAACTTGCTCGGTAGATGAAGAACCACTTGCCACCAATGGACACATAGAGCTTTGATGGTTAGCCCCACATATATCACACACCGGAGGGACTCGAACCATGTTGATTGGCTGAGAGGTTGAAATAGATAACCCTTCCACTTTCTTGGCTAAGGAATCAATCTTTGACAAGACAAGTGCATAATCATCACCCCCAAGTGCACCACTAGAACTCCTCGGTGCACTTATAACTGGAAACATTGCACTTTGTTCACTCATGATCTCAAACAAGTCATAAGCCTCCCGAATGATCTTTGTTTTGATGGACCCATTAGAAGATGAATCCACATTTGAACGGCAAGGAGGAGTTAACCCGGCATAGAAGTGGTTGACTTGTTGCCCCAATGTAATCCCATGATTCGAGCACTTCCTAAGCATATCCTTGAATCTCTCCCAAGTTTCATGAAAGCTCTCCATCTCGAATTGTTGAAATGTAGTAATATCAGGCTTGAGTTTAGCAACTCTAGATGGTGGGAAAAATTTTGTAGTGAATCTTTGGACAAACTCTACCCAAGTAGTGATGCTCCCCGGAGGCAAAGTATCAAGCCATTCTCTTTCTTTGTCTTTCAAAGTGTGTACAAATAATCGCATCCGGATTGCCTCCACATTCACACCCTCATAGTTGAAGTTGCTACAAATCTCTAGGAAAAGTACCACATGTGCATGTGGATTTTCATCGGTCCTCCCATAGAATGAGATAGTGTTGGAGAATAAATTGATGACATCCGGCCGGAGTTGAAAATTTGGATGATTGTAGGAGGGATAGACAATGCTTGATTGATTCTCGACAATAGGAGGATTCATGAAGTCTCCAAAAAGCATGGCTTCTTCATTAACAACGGGCTCTTGAACTCTAGCCGCTTGAGGGTCAAAACCGCGTGGGATTCCACCCCTTGGAGGAATTGTAGCTGGAGCATTAAGCTCGATTTTAACTCTTTCTCCTTCCATCCCAGTAAGAAGTTGTCTCCTAGCTTCCCGTTGTTCCCTTAACCTACGTCAAAAAGTTCCCTCGATATCCGGATCTATTTCAACTAGATCAAGACTTCTACTTTGATGCATGCTCAATTAACAACCTAGAACAACACAAGAAATTAGAAGATTTCTTACACAAAACAAAACAAAACAAAATTTGTACAAGAAATAAAAGTAACTAATAGTCAAAACTAATATCAACTAAAATGTAATTTAAATAGAAACAATCCGTGGCAATGGCGCCAAAAACTTGTTCGCTAGAAACACACTGCAAGTGCACGTATCGCTTACAAGTAATAGTGGACTAAATGAGTCCGGTTTATCGATCCTACAAGGATTGTCTATTTCAACTACACTCTAGTTTAATCATTTTAACAAGAAACATACACAATAAAGTTTGGATTGGGAATGTTCTCGTACTAGAATTAAAATCGCAATTGTAAATAAATAACTAGAAAAATGGTGATGACTTGATGATAAAGGAGTGTTGGGATTCTTGATTTCACTTGACCATTACCTAATGAATTCTCAACAAGCAAATAGAAATGCAATTTATTAATCATGTTAGACCCGATTTTCCAAGCTTAGTCAATTACCTCTCTCGAGTGAAATCAACCCTAATTAGTAGAATTAACCTACTATATCTCTATGTTGATTAAAAATACACAAATTGCATTAAACATTTGTGAAAATAACTCAATGGATCATCTAGGGTTTTAAGTATATCTCTATCCTAAACAAGAACCTAGAGCAAATATTGTATTGATCTAAAATACACAACAATTTCTCAATAATTGCACATCCCATGAATTCCAAGCATAAATGTGGCCACAATAAATGCAAGTCAATAAATATAACAATAAATGCACAAGATAATAAATAGCCTAAATTCTTAATACAAGCATTAAAATCAACTAAGCTAAGTCAAGCTTCATCAATCATCCCAAGCTTCATCAACTAAGCTAAGTCAAACTTCATCAATCATCACAAAATAGTTTAGCCCATGATGAAATAACAATAAAATTCAAGAATTAAATACACAATTTCAACAATGAATTAAAGTAAATAGAGAAATATAAGGATTAAGCAATAACTACTTCCCTTAACAAATGGTTCTTGCTTCAAAATATCAATATTCTTCCACAATGGCATGGGTATTTCTCCCCTCAATCAACATTCATCAACTATACTAACTAATTACAAGAGAAAATGACAAGAGATTAGCAAGAAAATGAAGAACAAAATGAGAGAAAATGAGTTTTTGGATAAAAAATGGAGTTCCCCCCTTAAACCCTAGCCAAAATTGCCCTAAAAACACCCAATTTCTCGTAGATCCGCGTCCTACAGCGTTTGGGCCGAACCGGGTCGGCCAGAAATAATTTTCAAAATTATGACCACGCGATCGGGTGGCTGAATGCCTCGCAATCGCGTGGTTGAGCTGATAACTCTCGGGTTGGATTTTTGGCCTGATTCGCGAACGCGGCCTGTTAGAGTTACGCGATCGCTTGGTTCACCTGGGAGCGATTTTGCAGTTCCGTTATGGATGGCATGGGGCAGGTCGGGGCCGCCCTGCCCCGCCCCGCACCGCACCGTGACCCGCGAAGTCGCGGGGCGGGGCGGGGCGGGGCGACCTCCCGCCCCGCTAAGGACCCTTTTTTTTTTTTTTTAAATAAATAAATTGGTAATGAAATTTTACGTGAAAAATTTAGGCATTAAACTAGTTAGAGTTTTTATGTTTGAACTTTAAAAATAATATGTATATACTTGAAGAAAAAAATCAATAAACAGTATAATGGTATAGTGGTTGTATATTCTCATATCCCTAAATTCCACCAATGTTCAATTCTTCTGGACTTCATCAAATTTATTTTAGTTTCTCATTTCATTATTTTTAAAAAAAAAAAAATTACCGGGTCACGGGGCGGGGCGGGTCCGCCCCGAAACCCGGCGCGGGGCGGAAAACCCGCCCCGCGGACCCGGCGGGGCGGGTAATTTTCGGGGCGGGTCAATTCGGGTCCTCCGGGTTTCGGGTCCTTCAGGTTTTTTGGCATCCCTAAGTTCCGTCCTTCAATGATTTGCAGTTGGGGTCCTACAACTTTCAATGTAGATCAACTTGGTCCCCAAAGTTTCCGATTTCTTTCAATTGAGCCCTTTCAAAAGTGCATATGAGTCCGTCAACTTTGAAAACTCTCAATTTAGTCCTTCGATCAATTGCACATGCGATCAACAACTTTTCGAAAGTGACAATTTGGTCCCTAAACTTTGACTCATTGAAGGATTTGACTCATTTCTCCTCAATTTCTTCAATTATTCATCTATTTATCTCCTTTCTTGTGTTTTCTCCATGTAGTTGAATGTTGAACCTATTTAATCACAAAATGTGAAAAATTAAATAGATATTTATTCAAATTACTCAAAAAGTATCACCAAAAATATATGAAATATGCATGTAGAATGCACTCAACATCGTGCTTGAAAAACAAGTAATTCTCATAACAAAATAATATATGCTAAACTTATAATCCAAATGAAACACAATAATATATGCTAAACTTATAATCCAAATAATCATTTATGCGCACTTTTGAAAGTGTAAATTTGTAAATAAGAGTCTACCTTATTTATTGCGTATTGAGCAAAACAGGATAAAACTTTCTAGTATTCTCGCGCCTCGTCTAGTCCTATAAAAATAAATATATAATTAAAATCAAATTTTGGAATAGTAAATTCTAGAATGATGAATTTGTGTAAAATAAGGTTTTAAAAAGGATTTAGGGACTAAATTTTAAAATTTGGAAGAATCAGGGAATGGTTCACGTAAATAATGAACTTTGGGACTGATTCATAGTTTTTCAAAAATTGTAGGGATGAGATTGAACTTTTTTTTTTTGTTTTTATTTAAAAGGTGAGGGATTGAAGTAAATGATTTTGAAACTAAAGGGCTGACTAAAAGATAATTTAAAATAAAACGACTGAAATCAAGCTTTTAAAAGAACTGGGGGGTAAAAGGGAAAATTTTGGAAAAACAAACACTATAATATACAAAATTCAATTTCTCTCTCTCTCTCTCTCTCTCTCTCTCTCTCTCTCTCTCTCTCTCTCTCTCTCTCTCTGTTAAAACAGAGAGACGATCGGGAGAGAAAAAATGGGCGATCAGCCCCTCTCCAACCCGAGGCTTCCGGGCACCAAACGCTGTCGTTCGGCCGGCGGTGACTAGGTCGGTAAATGGTGGGGATTTTGGAGCGGATTTGATGCGGAACCGAGATTAAATCAAGGCTCGATTTAGATGATTTTCATTTGAGAATCCAATCGAACTAATTGAGGTTCGAGGTAAGTATATGGTTTAGTTTTTTTATTATTATTTTGTGGCTGATTTGGGGGAAGATGATGTGGGATGGGAATTGGGCAGTAGCGATGCAGTCGTGGTGTGCGAGGGGTGGAGCGGTTGGAGTTGGTGGTGATGGTTATGGAGGTGACATTGGTCGTGGGTATGATGTCGACTGGTTTGATGTTTAATTGGTTTGGCTGTGGCCGCTAATTTTGGGACCGTGGTGGCTGTGAAATTGGGTTCGGCTCATGGTGGTTGAGGCCTGCGGTGATATGGTTGATGCTCGGGCTTCTGATGGTCTGATTTTCGGTTCGGCTATGGTGGTTGTGATGGGTTTTGAATGTTTGAATCTAAATTTACGTGCGCGAAGTTGGAAATTCGTATATTGTAGTTGTCGTTCTAGGCTTGGGAGTGCAATGAAGATGCTGACCATGTGAGTATGTGTGGTGGTCGTGAAAGTCAAATTGTGCAGATTGTGGAGTTCGAAAATTGGCTTCACTTGAGATGCAATGTGGGTGTCGAGTGCTTACCCAGAGAATATGCGATGGTTCAGTGGGGGTTGTGAAAGACTGAGAGTGGGGAAATATACATTGGTTGATGATTTATCTTTTAGGTTAGGGTAAATCTTTGATTAGGGAAAAATTGTGTGAATTATGGAAGTGAGTATCGATTGTGGAAGGAAATACTTGGGAAAGAAGGAGCAGTTGAATTGGTTGGGCCAAGAAATTTATTAATTGGCTTGAATGATGGATAATACCACTTGGGCTTAAGAAGTTGGATTGGGTTAACATAGTTTGGATCTAAAAATAAATTTGAATTTAACTTATTGAAAATTGGACTTTAAAAATAAAATAAAAAAAAGGACTTGGGACATCATTAAATAAAATTGGAATTGGACTAAGATTAAATTTAACTTCACTTCATTGGCAAGACGCCCACGTGTTTAAAATAAATAAATAAATGAGCAAAATCGTAGCGACACGATTTTAAAATAAAATATTTATTTAAATAAGTCATGAAAAAAATCTCGGTCACTACAACCCTACCCCCTTAAAATAATTTCGTCCTCGAAATTTTTAACTTTCTTAATCTAAAATATCTGGATAATTGACCAAAATCTCTTCTTTCTTTTTCTCTCGTAGCTTTATCACTACCATGTCTATCCCCATTGGACTTTAAAAATGAATAATTAAATTGGAACAAATTTAAAATCAAAATTTGGACTTTAAGGTTTAAACGAATTTAAATTTCTTTCTTAAAATCTTAAAATAACAATATGACTAGACGAGAGTGCTAGTTTTGAAAATAATGACCATTAAGGTTGGAGAGTCGTAGCGACAAGTTTGGTAAAACTAACTTTCAAATTTGAAAATTTCTCGGTCGCTACAACCTTCCAAACTTAAATTAATTTCGTCCTCAAAGTTTAACTCATTTTTCTGGGAGGTCTGGGTATTTGGCAGGAATATCTTCTTCCTTTTCCTAGGTGACCTCAACTTTACTATGGCTATCCCATTGGACTTTGACTAAAGGAACTTTTCGATTTCTAAGGCCATGGACTTTTTTTCCTAACATCATAATTAGTCATCTCAATTACGTGTAAATCTACTCCTAAGACTAAACCATCGAAATCTATCAGTATTGTTCTAGCTATTATATCAATATCAATCGTTTCTCCGGATGGCATACTAATCTCGAAAATATTACTAGTTCCGAACTAGCTAGGCATGCTTCAGATAATACGTTGCATCAAAGTTTGTTATGAAATTATGAGGATGCTGATAGCATACCTGCGCTCGCATCAGAATCTCGATTGGCATCCTCTTGGGTCATAGAGAATACCCTAACCTTTCCCATCTTCTCATTGTTCCTAGCTGACTCAGAGCAACAATCCTTTGCCATGTGACCCACTTCCCGCATTTGTAGCAAACACCCTTACCCCATAGGCACTCCCCGTGATGGGGCTTCTAACACATAGGGCATAAGGGAGTAAAACTTGACGTCTGTCCTCCATTAGGCTTATTGTTAGGTTTCTTGTTAGGCACGTTGCTCCTGTTCGTGTTCTGATCTTGATTGTGGTTTTGCCATTTCCTTTTACCCTGCTCATTCTCGGAACCCTATCCTCCATCCTTTACACTGGCATAAGCCACTGCCTGAGCTTTCCTTACAACCTTCCGATAGGTAGGCAACTCATGCGAACTAACAATTTATCTGATCTCCGAGCATAGGCCTCTCTCAAATCGACGAGCCTTTTTAGCCTCAGTCTCCACCAGATGTGGAGCATATTGTGATAGTTCCTCGAACTTTCTCTCGTAATATGTTATGTCCATCTCTCCTTGAGTCAAACGCAGAAACTTAGTCTCCTTATGGTCTGGAAGGGCTTGTGGAAAGAATTTGTCTTTGATCTCAGCTTTAAATTCATCCCAAGTTAAAGCTATCTGTTCTTCTTCAGTTCTAGTTCACGATGATGACTCCCACCAAAAGTCGGCCCTTCCGACCAACATGAACTCAGTACATAAAATCTTCTTATCCTCAGGGCAAGATATGTACCTGAAGATTTTCTCGATAGCTTGTAGCCATTCTTCAACAGCTAGCGGACCAATTCCACCATCAAATGTGGGTGGGCAGTACCTTCTAAATTGTTCTATTACCGGCACTGTAGAACCTACTGGAGCCTACCTCAAACCTTGTACTGCCTGGAGTAGATCTCTAATAACTGTGGACTGGGCTGTGGGGCCTTGTGCTGGGGTAGCTTGATCCGCTGCACTTCTGCTTCCGCGCCTCGACATTTCCTTAAAAAGAGGAACAAAATATATACAATTTCTTGATTATTTATTTATTTATTTTATTTATTACAAAAATATAAAATAAACATCATGAGAATGTACTCAAATAAAAAAAAATATCCTTATTAAAATAATCTCTTTATTAATAACTCAAAGTCCTTCAAGTGAAGATACAAAATAGGAGGGCATGAAATGCTACATAGTTTAAGATAATTAAGGTCTATTCTACTTCTAGCTCTAGTGGTCTAATGGGTAACACAGGACTCGACATCCGAGTTTTCCCCTAGTACTTCCTCAGCATCTTCGTCTGGTTCCTCCTCGGGTTCTTCTTCCAGATCTTCTTTAGGTTCTTCTTCAGGGTCCTCCTCGGGATCTCTTTTGGGCACCAACTCAGCTCCTTTCCCAGGTTCGGGCTTGGGAGCTGGCGTCTCATCTGGAGAGAACCTAAAAAGGTCCTTGCGGTACATAGGCCACTATGCCACAAGTCTCTCACAGAGCGAGTGGTAGATGAGATCCACGTTAATGGAAGTGTTCATGTCCATGTATATCAAGCGAGCTATGTCTAGTGTATTATCTGGAAAGGACAAGATCAAATGATTGATTGACTGGAAGTCGTTGGTCAGGTAGCCATGTTGTATTGCTAGATTACTTAAGTAGCTCTCTTGCCCAATATGCTGGTTGATATTCCATTCCGGCCTAAGTTTAAAATTGTCATAATCCCTAGCGACTATTTCAGCGTAACTAGATACGTTCTTGGAACTTGATGCCATGTCTTAAAATCAATTATGCAAAGTCCAATTAGGGATAAGTTCTTTAATCTCTCTTAGTTAAATTACGAGGACGTAAAATAAAATCTGTAATTTATTTCAATTTATGCTCAAACTTTTTTTTTTTTTTTTTTTTTTTTTTTTTTTTTTTTTTTTGTGGTTGATCACAAGATCTTTCTTCTCATAAAATAATCTCATGTATCCAAAATAATTTATCATTTCTAAATATACTTTCTTTACCTCGGAGTTGGCGAAGCGGGCGATGGCAGTGGCAAAAGTCGTCAAAACATTCATTATTATTATTATTATTATTATTTTAGAAAAGTCTCTTTTAAAAAAACATTTGCAAGTCTACAAAAACGTAGACTCGCTCTGATACCATTTGTAACGATCCGAGTTCTAAATACCCGGAACTTCACTTCATCCTCTCAAATTAACTTTGAAAAATAATAATTGAGCGGAAAATAAATCTAATAACTGAAATTTCAATTCACAAAATTTTATAAACTTGACTCAAACGGTCAATGGTTCGAACATGAATTAAACTTGAACATAATAAAATAAATTTGTAATTTCAACAGTTCGAGTATGGAAAATAACTTGACAAAAACAAATAAATTTGTTATTTGAAATAGAACATTTTAGAGACTTATTAATAGCCACAATTGTATGCCTCCTCGCCAACTCCATCATCTGCAAAATTGATTTTGGAAAATGTGAGTATTTCAAAGAAATACTGAGTAGACTCGCGCACAATAATCATTTAACGTTATAAATTTAAAACAGATAATCATGATATTCAAGTCTCAGATGTTTAACGATCGCCAGTAGTCTCATGAACAAGTAGTAAATATACAAGTTCAAGTCTCATGCAGTTAAATAAGTAAATTCTCGTAACATAGTCTCATGCTTGAAAAGCAAGTAATTCTCATGAACACAATCATATATGCTAAACTTATAATCCAAATAATCATTTATGCACACTTTTGAAAATGTAAATTTGTAAATAAGAGTCTACCTTATTTATTGCGTATTGAGCAAAACGGGATAAAACTTTCTAGTGTTCTCGCGCCTCGTCTAGTCCTATAAAAATAAATATGTAATTAAAATCAAACTTTGGAATAGTAAATTCTAGAATGATGAATTTGTGTAAAATAAGGTTTTAAAAAGGCTTTAGGGACTAAATTGTAAAATTTGGAAGAATCAGGGACTAGTTCACCTAAATAATGAACTTTGGGACTGATTCATAGTTTTTCAAAAACTGTAGGGATGAGATAGAACTTTTTTTCTTTGTTTTTATTTAAAAGGTGAGGGACTGAAGTAAATGATTTTGAAACTAAAGGGCTGACTAAAAGATAATTTAAAACAAAAGGACTGAACTCAAGCTTTTAAAAGAACTGGGGGTAAAAGGGCAATTTTTGGAAAAACAAACACTATAATATACAAAATTCAATTTCTCTCTCTCTCTCTCTCTCTCTCTGGTTTTAACAGAGAGACGATCGGGAGAGAAAAAAAATGGGCGATCAGCCCCTCTCCAACCCGAGGCTACCAGGAACCTAATGCCGTCGTTCTGCCGGCGGTGACTGGGTCTATAAATGGTGGCGATTTGGAGGGGATTTGATGTGGAACGGAGACTAAATCGAGGCTCGATTTAGATGATTTTCAGTTGAGAATCCAGTCGAACTAATTGAGGTTCGAGGTAAGTTTTGGGTTTAGTTTATTTATTTATTTTATTTTGTGTCTGGTTTGGGGGAAGATGATGTGGGATGGGAGTACGGTCGTGGTGTGCGAGGGGTGGAGCAGTTGGAGTCGATAGTGATGGTTATGGAGGTGACAGTGGTAGTGGGTATGATGTCGACTGGTTTGATGTTCAATTGATTTTGCTGTGGCTGCCGATTATGGGACCGTGGTATCTATAAATTGGGTTCGGGTCATGGTGGTTGAGGCCTGCGGTGATATGGTTGATGCTGGGGCTTCTGGTGGTCTTATTTTAGGTTCGACTATGGTGGTTGTGATGGGTTTTGAATGTTTGAATCTAAATTTACGTGCGCGAAGTTGGAAATTCGTATATTGTAGTTGTCGTTCTAGGCTTGGGAGTGCAATGAAGATGCTGACCATGTGAGTATGTGTGGTGGTCGTGAAGTTCAAATTGTGCAGATTGTGGAGTTCGAAAATTGGCTTGATTTGAGATGCAATGTGGGTGTCGAGTGCTTACCCAAAGAATATGCGATGGTTCAGTGTGGGTTGTGAAAGACTGAGAGTGGGGAAATATACATTGATTGATGATTTATCTTTGGCAGGTTAGGGTAAATCTTTGATTAGGGAAAAATTGTGCGAATTATGGAAGTGAGTATCGGTTGTGTAAGGAAATACTTGGGAAAGAAAGAGCCACTGAATTGGAGCCAAGAAATTTATTGATTGGCTTGAATGATGGATAATACCACTTAGGCTTAAAGAAGTTGGATTGGGTTAACATAGTTTGGATCTAAAAATAAAGGGTTAATTAGGCCCAATCATACGTTTAGGTTTAAAACTTTTAAAATCAGGTATTTATATATTATTTTACTAAATCAGGTAAACTTTTGAAGAAAGGTCGATGGGGTCAGACCCAATTCAGTAGCACAATCAAGATCTGGAGATGTTGAGAATTGAGGAGCAGTAAGAGTGTACAGAAGAAGAAATGATGAAAATTTCGTCGAAGGTCTTGCTGGAAGCGATTATTACAAGGCACAGGATAAATTGTCTCCAATTTCCATTCCTAGTGGTCCTCCTCGATACTGGAAAGAGAAGTAATTCTCCGAATGAGTTTTCCGGCAGAGAACTCTCACTAACGTAGCGATCTCCTTCTTTGCAGCCTCTATCCCCTTCCCTGCTGCTTTTACTCCCTCATAGTCTTCAAATGCATCCATAGGCATACTACTAGACAAATATTTACACTTCAACGGCTCCATCTCTATCTCTGCTGCTCGAGACATTTCCTTTATTCTTAGAAATATATCTTCTTGTAGATTCATGTCAGTATGTAACTCTGACAAGTCTCAGATTCATATTTTACTGACTATTTGACTCGAATTTGAATCGATTTGCGCATGCTTCTCTTTTTTTGTCTAATTATTCCGCTAATCCTTCAACTCTATTTGGAGATTTTTGTGTATTTAATGTTTTGATCGATCGGTTTGGTGTAAGGGTTTGTACTGTTTAATTTTTTATATTGAGAGAAAATTAATAGGATGTTTACTATTGTATAATTGAATTTTGACTTTCTATATATGATCGTTTGTTTACCGTTACCAGAGATTTTTGTGTACCGCTAGGAATTCTTCCGTGGTGGTTCGACAGCAGAGGCAATAAAATTATGATGTTTGCTATTGTACATGATCCCTCCTTTTTCTCTCTCTAAATGCATGCCTGTGCAAATTTATATACGTAAAAGTATAATATGTTTTATGTTGGTGGGTGCTTTTGATTTGGCTTAATTCTTAATTTTCCCAAATAGATTATGTACTATGTGTAGCTTTTTTTGTTTTAGGAGAGTGTTTTTATTGTTTGAATTACCGAAAATTATGTTTAATTAGTTATTTTTGGGAGGAGAATTCTTGAATATCGCATGTTCGTTGTAAAATAGTAACGATTAATTGTAGCTTACACATGAGTTTTATAGATCTGTGATTCTTTCTTGGTGTTTTTAATTCCTTGAGTTGTTGAAGGGAATCCAGTTAAGTAATTTTTTGGTGTTACAGCTTGAAAGAGATGGAGACTTTCTTGTTCACATCTGAATCAATTAATGAGGGACACCCTGATAAACTTTGTGATCAGATCTCTGATGCCATTCTTGATGCCGGCCTCACCCAGGACCCCGAGAGCAAGGTGGCATGTAAGACATGCACAAAGTCTAACATGGTCATGGTATTTGGTGAGATCACCACCAAGACTGATGTAGATTATGAGATAATTGTGCAGGATACATGCTGAGTCATTGGTTTTGTATTAAATTACACTGATGTTTTATAAATTCATTAGTTAAAATTGTAATTAACTATTAACTATAATTCATTATAGAATGTAATTAATTTGTAGTTGGAGTTGGAGTTAAGTTGAATATGATTAATTCAATTAATTTTAGCAAAAAATATATCATATTTTACAAATTCATTAGTTACGGTTGTAATTAATTACAAAATTGAAATAAAGTTACAATTGTATTAAATTGTAAACTGTAATTGATTACAAAATGTAATTAAGTTACAATTGTTGTTGTAAAGAAGGTGAATGTAACTAATTCAATTGATTTTAGACAAAAAAAATTCGTCATATTTTACAAATTCATTAGTTACAATTGTAATTAATTGTAAAATTGAAATAAAGTTGCAATTGTAATTAATTACAAATTGTAATTCATTATAATTTGTAACTAATTCATTTATTTAAAAAAAGAAAAAGATATCTTGAGTGACTTGTATTATACAATTAAGTTACAATAGTAATTAATTAATTAGTTTCATTTGTTATTGATTACAAAATTGAAATTAAGTTACATTTTTAATTAATTACAAACTGTCTGTACGATTTTCATTGCTAGATGATTACCTGATTTTGATAATATTTTTTACATTCTTAAAATATCTTTTAAAAGACCAGATATTTAAAAATAGGCTCCTAAAAGTTTTGTATTTGTGTACTTAACCCAAAAATAAATATGAATTTAACTTATTGAAAATTGGACTTTAAAAATAAAAATAAAATTAAAAAGATTGGACTTGGGACATCATTAAATAAAACTTGGAATTGGACTAAGACTAAATTTAACTTCACTTCTTTGGCTAGACGCTCACGTGTTTAAAATAAATAAATAAATGGGAAAAATCGTAGCAACACGATTTTAAAATAAAATATTTATTTAAATAAGTCACGAAAAAAGTCTCAGTCGCTACAGATTACAAATTGGTTATTCCAAATTATAGGGAAGATAGTGCCAATATTTTCTTTTAAAAAAAAAAGGAGATTAAGTTGCAGTTTCTAGTAGTCTTGGTGATGTGTCCTACTTTTAGTTGATAATATCCATCATCTGCTCACGTCACGTTTCGGATTCATTAGTGACATTCTGGGCAGGCCGTGTCATTTGCTCCCTCTTTGTTGAGATTGGCTCTGGGACTACAATGCAAATGACTTCAATGGATTAATGAAACCTCCAAACCACGCCCTAGAGAAGAAACAAGAAACTGTTGAAAAATCTGAGTTTTGTAATCAAATGCTTGATAATGTCTCAAGAATTGGGGGTTTATTTTCTTTAATATGTGAAATATATATCGCATATTTATAGTTTTTCGTCAATGCATCACGAAATTTTTTTAAACTCATATAAAAAAAAAGATACAATGGTTGAAAATCTGCACTAGCCAATGGCACGCTTTAATTATCCACCTCATTAAAAAAAGATACAATGGTTGTAAACTGTAATTGATTACAAAATGTAATTAAGTTACAATTGTTGTTGTAAAGAAGGTGAATGTAACTAATTCAATTGATTTTAGACAAAAAAAATTCGTCATATTTTACAAATTCATTAGTTACAATTGTAATTAATTGTAAAATTGAAATAAAGTTGCAATTGTAATTAATTACAAACTGTAATTCATTATAATTTGTAACTAATTCATTTATTTAAAAAAGAAAAAGATATCTTGAGTGACTTGTTGTAACACCCCAAGTTCAAAAATCTTAAACCTAGGTGTTAACTTCCCTTTTTCTTTTAATGCGGAAATAAATCATTTAAAACCATGCGGAATTTAAGTCGTTTACACAATCAAAATGTTCATTTATCTACTATAAAATTTTACAGAAATTTCGACAGAGTCTCCTCTGTAAATTGGACATAGCCAACCTGTAGAGGGACATCAAAAACATTTTACAAATACAATTCTCAACTCATTCAACCCAACAATCCACATCCGACCGCAATTCCAAAATTCAACTTCAACATTAATCCCCCAAACTCCTCAACAAAATAACTTGAAGTATAAATTTATAAACTCATGAAAACATGATAAAAACTAATCACGGGGAAATACCATAACTTATGTAAACTAATTTCAACCGAAACAATTATCAAAATAAATGAATTAAGAAATAATTACTTAGAACTTAAATAAATTCTAATTTAACTAAAAATAACTTGAATAAATTTAACTTTATTAATTAATGCGACGATAGGTACTGTCGGAGTCAGCCGCCAAGTGTTCTCCTCGGATCATCTAACTTCCATCACCTGAAATATGGGGAGGGATTGGGGTGAGCTAAAGCTCAGTAAGTAAACTGTATGCATGAATGCATGCTTATGACATGAATGCTTTAAAAAATTCCATATATGTATCCCCTTTTTCTTTACTTTCCAGAACATTCAAACATTTCAAACTTTCACTTAACATTTCAAACTTTCACTTCATTTCCATCGTGAGCTCACTTGGTGTAACTTCTAGTCAATCAGATAACAGTGGGCCATTCTTATTTGGAACCAGATTAACATGCGCATTTCCACCGCAAAGCGGTTTAACATTCACTTTCCCACCGCAAAGCGGCTCATTCATTCATTCCACCGCAAAGCGGCTCATTACATTCATTCCACCGCAAAGCGGCTCATTACATTCGGGTACGCCGGTCCCCCGCGCCCCATTTCCCACTCGCATCTTTCATGACATAGAAGTACACCCATTCTTTCAAAAACTTGGGATACATAATTTTTGACAAAAATTGCACTTTGACACATTCCTTTCATTAAAAACATTTGACTTTCCCATTTCGATGCCAATGCGTGCTTGATGATGCAATGACATGTAACGTGTATACTTGAACATTTCCTTAACTACACATAATTGCATATGGTAGACCAAAAGCATTAAAATTCCGTAATTAACACGAATGTCAATTAAGCACATTAATTCCACATTAACAATTCAACTTTGATGAAAGTAGGGGGAAGTTTACTTACTTGACGTCTTTAGTATTTACCGTTTCTGAATTTGCAAGTGGGAAAGTCTCGGATGCCCGTGACGTCAATGTACCAAAATTCCTAATTATATCCATTCATAAATAAGGTATAACTTTAGATTTGAAACAAACACGTTCATCATTCTATTCAATATTATAAACAAAACTCATAACTTGAGGTTAACATTTCTATTAGACTCGCAATTTAACTCAAACGTGTCCTTAAATCATGTTAAACACATATACTATCACATTCGAAAAAGTGTTTAAATTCAAGGGTAAGAAACATCGAACTCTTACTTATCAAATTATTCGAAAGTCAAAACTACTCAATATTATCACAACTTAATTGTCACATGGACAATTTCAATTAGCGTCCTAATTACTCAGAAATCTGAAAATAACAATTATAATAAATATGTACATTGAAATTCAGTTCAAACAACCTGATTATTTGAAATCCCTAAATTTGAAAATTTCCATTTAAAAAATCAACATTGAACCAATAGAAAGTCAATTAAATAATATTATCATTTAAAGTCTGAAATTTACATACATTCGATATCTATATTTATAGATATTAGTATAATCATAAAATTCCCAGATTTGAAATTAATACATAAAAATTGCATTTAGTTCAAAAATCATATTTAACACTTGTAACTGAGGTTGATACTTTCATGTGACTTACAATTCAAATCAATAGGAATCTTAAACTACGTCAAACACAAATCCTACTTCCTTCGGAATAAGAGATTAAACCATTGTTTGAAATCTAACTAATCACATTGCACAAAGGTTAATTAAAGCTATGGAATCTTCATCACAACTTGAATTTCACAAAGGCAATTCCAATTAACATGCTAACTATTAGAAATATGTAAATTCTCAAAAATGGCAGTAAACATTTCAATTGAATTAACAAATTCATAAATTTTGGAAAAATGTGAAATTAACCCATATAAATTAATAAAATCTGAAATTTTATATATATATATATATATACAACTCTAAATATACACACATATTTATACATTATTCACTAACTGAAATCAAGAATCCTAAAATCCATAGTATAATTTACACATTTATATATATATATATATATATATACACACACACACACACACACACACACACACACATATACTGCAATACACATAAACCCGTTTGTGTGTGTGTAAAAAGTGTGTTGTGTGTGTAAAATCGTGAGTGACCGAGCGAGTGTAGGTGTTCGGTCCAGTGTGCGTGCGTGTGTTGGGTCAGGGGTACTACCGTGGGTGACGGTGGTGGCCGGTGGTGCGCCTGCTATCTGGCCGGGTGGTGTGCCGGCGAGGAACCGAGGGAGAGGGCGAAGTCGAGAGAGTGCCGAGGGAGAGAGTTCAGCGTGAGAGAGAGAGAGAGCGAAACAGAGAGAGTTTCGGTGAGAGAGAGAGATACCGAGACAGAGAGTGGCGTGAGAGTGAGAGGGAGCGTGGGTTAGGGACGGTTTTGAGGGTTATTACGTTAGGTTTAGTATAAATTTTGGATAATTTACAAATCAAACCCCAAACTCTCTTAATTTGGCAATTTAAGTCCCCAACCCTCAATTAAATTCAAAGTGCCCCTAACTCGACAATTTCAATTTATGCAATTTAGGCAAATTATTACTCAATAAAAGTAGAATTTGGCAGGTAACAAATAAAATAAATTATTAGGCATAAAATTGCATGTAGATAATTTATAAACTTTTAATTGACATATTTGGCACATTGAACGAGACGGCGTCCCATTCCTCCCACTGCAAAATAATTCAAATAATTATCAACAATAATAATGTCAACAATGATTAATAGAGACATTAATAGAAAAATTACGCGAAATCCATGAAAGCCCGTAAAACGAAAAAGCGGTATTACAATTCCTTACCCCCTAAAAATAAATTTCGTCCTCGAAATTAAAACTTACCAAAACTTGTGGATACTTAGTACACATTTCGTCTTCGCATTCCCAAGTAGCCTCTTCTACTGCATGATTCCTCCAAAGGACCTTAACTAACGTAATCTTCTTTCTTCCAAGTTCCTTATTTACTTTCATTAGGATTTTCACAAGTGACTCCTCATAAGTCAGATCCTCACAAAGATCTAATGACTCATAACTGAGACTATGGGAGGAATCCGAAATATACTTCCTTAACATTGAGACCTGAAAAACGTTATGTACCCTGACAGTGCGGGTGGCAATGCAACCCAATAAGCTAGGTTATCCACCCTTTCAAGTATCTTAAAGGGGCCAACAAAACGCGAACTTAACTTCCCTTTCTTCCCAAGTCTCATAACTCCTTTCCTAGGAGCTACCAAAAGTCATATCACCTACAGCAATTTCCAAAGGTTTCCTTCTTCTATCCGCATAGCTTTTCTATGTACTCTGTGCAATTTTCATCCGCTAGCGAATCTTTCCAGCAACTTTTACTGTTTGTTGTACTATTTCTGGACCCAATAATTTTCTTTCTCCTAACCCACCCTCGTAAATGTCAATCCACACTTTCTATCGTATAGTACTCAATACGGATCGAAGTTTGATAGTTATTGTTGTAGGAGACCATCAACCGACATTATCCCACTAATGAATTCATTCACTAACTTTCTATTTCCAGCCTTTCATAGGATCTATTCTAACGTCTAAACTTAATATATACATTGATTGATCACATTCTTAAAACTAAAATCAAGAAGATTGATCAAAATAAGACTTTATAATCCAGAATTAGTGAAACTCGACGTCCATACCAAAATATATAGTAGGAATACTAAAACTTTGACAAAATCTTTCTGGAAAGATTTACAAACGAAATCATTTCTGAACATGCTGACATTTCTTTTAAAATCGGAGTATCAACTTAAATCCTGTAATCCATACTTATATATTGCAATCAAGTATTCAACATCATACCCTCATCTTAAAACTAAATCCAAGGTACTAATTTAAGAATCCATGCTTTCAAAATCATCATAATAATACTCTAACCAAGTATTTTATAAATAAGTCATTGACCTATCACCAATGAATAAAACTTTTGTGATTCATATAGAATTCCTCATCAAGTTTACTTAACCCAAGGATACAATCTCATTATAAGTAAAAGTCACACAACTGACCTCAAATAATCATATCAATCTCTCTAAGATTACAACATAATAACCATCATATCCTTCACATGAACCTTTTACGTTAATATACTCACTAAGATTTTATATCAATCTCTCAAACTCAATAAATCTTGGACTCTGCCATTGTCACTCTTTCTGCACACTACTCCATAATAAATAATCATTGTGAAGTCTTATTCTCATTTTCCATAAATCCTATCCACAAGGACAATTGCCTAAAATTTCATTTCTTATTTTTGAATCAAGATACCATCAATAATAATCTCCACAATTTCATGGTATGTACTATCATAAACCTTCCTCCGATCAGATGCATTACTTCTGCAATCCTTGTACAAATCTAGGACCTGATAAAGTTTCTTTCATCAATATTGAAAACTTAATGTACATCAGTGAATCATTCACATTATGAGGAAATCCTGATTCATTTTCCATGACTGAGATTCATCATTCTTTGAATTTCCACTTAGAACCAAATACAACATAACTTATTCATGGATGGTCAACTTATTTCATAATTTCAATACATTATCACCTTCAGTTCTCATCATCACATTATTCCTTACAATCATCTATTATACTTTTTATATACAATTGACCTTATGACAATCATTATCTCACATAATCCCAAACATTCAATCGCATGTCCCCAATTTCTCACTTTGAATAAGTGGTTACTCCTTTAAGGCATCTCACCAAAAAATATTTTCAATATCTCCCATTCATGGTAACTGACTAATCCCAATAATCATATTACATGTAAATTCAACAGACGGTAAATGGTTTTCCTAACCATCACAAAGGTCTAAAATGCAAGCTCTCAACATAGCCTCTAAACTCTGTATAAAGAATATTTGCTGATCACTTAAGTCATTATTCAATAACCCAAATAACATCACGTCTCTTCACTAATCTCTGTAAGCCCATGGAAAATTCTCTCCAAATTTCAATAAATCTTTATTATTTCTTTAAAAACATACCAAACCATAATAATTTGTCATCTCTAAAACTTCTTTATCACCAAATATCACCAAAATAATCAACAGTATTATCTCATATCCTTATAATTTATAATATTCTCCAATACAAGTGATCAATCCTTACTAGTGATCAATCCGTTCCCAAGAATAATTAAGATTCTTCCCAATAACGCCATAATACTTGTCGTCACTCATCTTTTCAAAATATAACTTATCATTTCCCAATGTATGGATCAAATCATTACATAACTTCATGTATACCTTGATATCCCAGAAAACCAATCCATAATTCCTCAACATAACAATTTCAAATCATAATTTCCAATATCAATATCTCACTTCCTTCAATACATTAGTTGGTTCAAAAGACTACTCATACTTATAAATATATGCCACAAATCATATTCCCAAAATTTAATCACAAGACCAAACTACATAATAAATTTCTCTCAAAATAGAGGAATAATTCACTTACTCAACACAATATCCATTACTTAATTCCCAATAACTAAGAACCAAATCTTTAAACCTCTAATTTCATAGTTCTTCTCATAAAAGTCTCAATAAAATCATATCACTTCTAATCTCAACATCTCTTCACAACTTCATAAAACTGGTTTTGCCATGTCTAAATTCAATTATGCAAAGTCTCATAAAACCATCTTTCTTCTTCATGTATAGTTCCTGGGCACCCCATGGCAAAAAGCTAGATCGAACAAAACCTTTGTCCACGAGATTCTATAGTTGCACTTTGAGTTCTCTTAAGTTACGAAGGAGTCATCCGACATTATACCTTGGATACTAGAGTTGTGCACTTAATCGATGACGAATTCAATTTCTCTTTTAGGCGGTAATTCACAAAGATTTTCTGAGAACATCTTTAGTCATTCTCGAATAGCAGAAATTTATTCGAGAGAAGTATTCACCTTAGACACTTCAATTATTGCAACCAGGTAAGCCTAATAACTCTTATTCATCAATTGACGAGCCTTCATGTAACACCCCAAGTTTAAGAGTCTAAAACCTAGGCGTGTCAACTTCCATTCACATTAAATGCGGAATTAAATAATTTACACGACCTAAATGTTCATTTATCTATTATAAAATTTTAGAGAAATTTCGGCAGAGTCTCCTCTATAAATTGGACATAGCCAACCTGTAGAGGGACATCAAAAAAAACATTTTTAAAATTTAAAACATCCATCACATCTCAATCACATTCATCATCTCCAAAACCAATTCATACATTTCCCAAACTCCTCAATCATAAGATTTTTCAAAACATCATCAAACATTGACCATTGAAATAAAGGTAATTTAACCTCTAATACGTTCCATACTTAATAAAAATAACTTCAACCAAACCATTATCAATAATAATGAATGAAGAAATAAATTTAAATGATAACTCAAATGAATTTAAACTTTATTAATTAAGGCGACAACGGGTACTATCGGAGTCAGCCACCAAGTGTTCTCCTCTGATCATCTAACTTTCATCACCTGAAAAATGGGGAGGGATTGGGGTGAGCTGAAGCTCAGTAAGTAAACTGTATGCATGAATGCATGCTTATGACATGAATGCTTTAAAAATTTCATATATGTATCCCCATTTACTTTACTTTCCAAAACTTTCAAACTTTCATTTCAATTCAAAACTTTCACTTCATTTCCAAACTTTCACTTCCTTTCCATCGTGAGCTCACTTGGTGTAACTTCTAGTCAATCAGAATACAGTGGGCTATTATTTATTTGGAACCAGATTAACATGCGCATTTCCACCGCAAAGCGGTTTAACATTCACTTTCCCACCGCAAAGCGGTTTAACATTCACTTTCCTACCGCAAAGCGGTTTAACAGTCCACCGTAAACGGTTGAACATTCCGTCGCAAAGCGACTTAATTCGGGTACGCCGGTCCCCCGCGCCCCATTTCCCACTCGCAACTTTCATGAACTAGAAGTACACCCATTCATTCAAAAAAAAACTTGGGATACATAACTTTTGACAAAAATTTCACTTTGACACATTCCTTTCATTAAAACATTTGACTTTCCCATTTCGATGTCAGTGCATGCTTAATGATGCAATGACATAATAACGTGCATGCTTTAACATTCTTCTCAATAACATATGCTTTCATAAAGTAAGTGCAATTCATCAAAGCAAGTAAGTTGCACGATAGTCATTTACACATAACTTTCACATTTACATTCGACTTTGATGAAAATAGGGGGAAGTTTACTTACCTGATGTCCTTAATATTTACCGTTTTCTTGATTTGCAAGTGGAGGAGCCTCGACTGCCCGTGTCGTCAATGTACCAAAAGTCCTAATTATTTCCATTCGCCAAAATGAATAACTTTCAGTTCACAAACACATTCATTATTCATTTTAATACTAATCAAACATTAACCGAGATTAAAACTTCAATTTCAACTCAAACTTACATAACTTTAGAAATTACTTAATCGTGATTCTAACAAGTTCACAAATATTAAAATAACCATTTATTACAAACTTTACCAACAAGCAATCAACTAATTTCTTAATTCTAATCAAATTCGAAAAATTAACCTAACCATTGGTCCATTGGTTAACAATCGGATTCATATATAAAGATCTAAGAATTAACTAGCTAATATGACTAAAGCCATTTAGACCAATACATGAAAATTCTCAAATTTCTCAATTTACCCAGAATAACATAAACTTAATTAACTAACTCAAATTTTAACAAAGTATTTTCCAAAATTTTTAAATCTGAAAAATTGTCTTCATAATTCAACTTAACCAAATATTTAACTAAGTTACAAAATCATCAATACACCCACACACACACATATATATATATATATACATATATATATATATACACACACACCACATACACATTGTCTAACATCTCAAATAAACAATTTAAAATTCGAAATCTAAACAAGTCTAAAATCTGAAAATTTGAGATATACAAATATACACATACATCAATATATACATACACATATATCAATATATACATACACAGAACTTACACCTACCTATAATCATGGTAAATTTCGAAAATTTAACAAAATTACAAATCTGAAATTATCTGAAACATTTGAATTTTATGCATATCAAGTGTATTCATACATTATTTACATAGAATTTATACATATATACATGTGTGTATCGAATTATGGGGGGCGTGTGTGTGAAATCGCGTGGAACCGTGTGTGTGTGTACGCGGGTGGTGTGTGTGCGTGAGGAGAAAAGGGAGAAGGGGGAAGGGGGAAGGGACTTACCGCCGGTGATGGTGGCGGTGATGGCCGGCGTCACGAAGGGAGGGAGAAGCCGAGAGCGAGGTGAGGTCGTGAGAGGGAGTGAGTCGCGAGGGCGAGAGGCGGAAGAGAGAGAGAGAGCGCGATGGAGAAGAGAGAGACCGAGAGTGAGCGTAAGTGAGGAGTAGGTTAGGGTTGAGTTTTTTTAACTTTTGGTAAATTGCAATTCAGTCCCTCTACTCTCATAAATTAGTAATTTAGGCTCAAAACTTTCAAATGAAATTCCAAAGTGTCACCAAATTTTTCCCAACTTCAATATAACACAATAAAAATAGAAATTAGCATGCCTAGGCAATAAATTTAATTAATCACATAAAATTGCACGTAAACTGTTAAAATAACAATTTATAAACTTTTAATTGGTACATTGATCGAGACGGCAACCAGTCCTTCCACTGCAAAATAATTCAAATAAAACCATAATATTAGTTAAATCATTTATAATGATATTAATATAAACTTTACGTGACAATCAAGAAAGCATGTAAATCGAAATGCGGTATTACAATTCCTTACCCCCTAAAAGAAAATTTCGTCCTCGAAATAAAAACTTACCAAAAAGGTGTGGATACTTGGCACGCATTTCGTCCTCGCGTTCCCAAGTAGCCTCTTCTACTGCATGATTCCTCCAAAGGACTTTAACTAGAGGTATCTTCTTCCTCCTAAGTTCCTTATCTGCCTTCAATAGGATCCTCACAGGTGATTCCTCGTAAGTTAGATCCTCACGAAGATCTAACGACTCATAACTGAGGATATGAGAAGGATCCGAAATATATTTTCTCAACATCGACATGTGAAATACGTTATGGACTCCAGATAGTGCCGGTGGCAATGCAACCCGATAAGCTAGGTCACCCACCCTTTCAAGTATTTCAAAGGGGCCAACAAATCGAGGAGTTAACTTTCCTTTCTTCCCGAATCTCATAACTCCTTTCATAGGAGCGACCTTTAGGAAAATCATATCACCTGCAGCGAATTCCAATGGTTTCCTTCTTCTGTCTGCATAGCTTTTCTGTCTACTTTGTGCAGTTCTCATCCGTTGGCGAATCTTCTCAACAATTTCCGATGTCTGCTGCACCATTTCTGGGCCTAGAAATTTCCGTTCTCCTACTTCATCCCAGTGAACCGGCGATCTACACTTCCTCCCGTATAGCGCCTCATATGGAGCCATGTGAATTGAGGCTTGATAGCTATTGTTATAGGAGAACTCAACCAATGGGAGAAATTCGTCCCAAGTACCTGGAAAGTCGATAATACAAGCTCTCAACATATCTTCCAGGGTTTGAATTGTTCTCTCTGACTGTCCATCTGTCTGAGGGTGAAAGGCCGTGCTGAATCTCAATTGAGTACCCATGGCCTTATGTAGACTTTTCCAAAATGAAGAAGTAAATTTTGGGTCACGATCAGACACGATAGATAGGGGAATCCCATGAAGCCTTACAATTTCTGCCACATATAACTCTGCGTACTTCTCCATATTATAAGTAGTCTTTACCGGTAGAAAGTGTGCCGACTTGGTAAGACGATCGACAATCACCCATATGGAGTTATAACCTTTCTTCGTCTTAGGTAAGCCCACAATGAAATCCATGCCAATTCGTTCCCATTTCCACTCCGGAATCATAAGAGGTTGTAATAGACCAGAAGGTCGCTGATGTTCGGCCTTAACTTGCTGACAAGTGAGACAACGTTGAACATACTCCGCCACATCCCTACTCATGCCATTCCACCAAAAATGTTGCCTCAAATCCCGAGCCATCTTAGTACTTCCAGGGTGGATTGAGTAAGGAGTGTTATGAGCTTCCCTCATAATTTCTCGCTTCAATTCCTTATTATTGGGGACTACCAGCCTATTACCTTGCCGAAGGGCACCATCTGTGGAGATAACAAAATCGGTGTGCTTCCCATTAATTACTTCAGTGCGGACCCTTGAAGTATTGGGGTCTTCTAACTGTAGGGCCTTTATTTTCTCCAACAATGTCGATTCCAATGTTATGTTAGCAAGATAACCTGTCTTGCCTTTTGGAACGATCTCTAACTCTAACCCTTGGATATCCCTCAGTAACTGTTTCTGGACAACTTGCAAGGCATTCATTGTTCCATGACTTTTTCTGCTAAGTGCATCAACTACAACATTAGCCTTGCCAGGATGATAATTAATAACACAATCATAATCCTTGACAAGCTCCAACCACCTGCGCTGTCGCATGTTTAGTTCTTTCTGTGTGAAGAAGTATTTGAGACTTTTATGATCGGTGTAGATCTCACATCTGACCCCGTAGAGATAGTGCCTCCATATTTTCAATGCAAATACGACAGCTGCCAACTCGAGATCGTGAGTTGTGTAATTCTTCTCGTACTCTTTCAATTGCCTTGAAGCGTAGGCAATTACCTTGCCGTGTTGCATAAGAACACAACCAAGCCCCTTTAGTGAGGCATCACTGTAAATGACTAATCCTTCATTTCCTTGTGGAATAGCCAAAATTGGCGCAGTTGTCAACCGTGTCTTTAACTCCTCAAAACTCTGTTCGCAATCTGAATTCCACTGAAATTTTGTATCCTTTCTGGTCAGCTTAGTCAAAGGCGAGGAAATCTTGGAAAATCCTTCCACAAATCTCCGATAGTAACCAGCTAAACCAAGAAAGCTGCGGACTTCTTTCACATTAGTTGGTGTCGGCCAATTACGAACTGCCTCAATTTTACTCGGGTCCACCTCAATGCCTTCTTTTGATACAACGTGCCCCAAGAACGGCACTCTTTCCAGCCAGAATTCACACTTCTTGAATTTCGCAAATAATTTCTCTTCTCTAAGTTTCTGAAGCACTATTCTCAAATGCTTTTCGTGTTCCTCTTCAGACCTCGAATAGATCAATATATCTTCAATGAAGACTATAACAAATTGATCCAAGTATTCTTTGAAGACTCGATGCATCAGATCCATAAATGCCGCAGGAGCATTGGTTAACCCAAACGGCATCACCAAAAATTCATAATGTCCATATCTGGTACGGAAAGCTGTCTTTGGAATATCCTCTTCTTTAATCCTCAACTGATGATAACCAGATCGCAGATCAATCTTGGAAAAATATCCTGCACCCTGAAGCTGGTCGAATAGGTCTTCAATTCTCGGCAACGGATATTTATTCTTTATTGTTACTTTATTCAACTCCCTGTAATCTATGCAAAGTCTCATAGAACCGTCCTTCTTCTTCACGAATAATACAGGAGCACCCCATGGAGAGAAACTAGGTCGAACAAAGCCCTTATCCATGAGATCCTGCAATTGCTCCTTGAGCTCCTTAAGTTCCGCAGGAGCCATCCGATACGGTGCTTTCGATATCGGGGCTGTTCCAGGTACCAAATCGATAACGAAGTCGATCTCTCTTTCAGGCGGTAGATCAAAAAGGTCCTCTGGAAAAACATCCGGATATTTTCGAACGATTGCAATTTGTTCAAGTGAGGGGTCTGTTTTTGGTACTTCGACTATCGCAGCCAAGTACGCCTTACAGCCCTTATTCATCAATTGACGGGCTTTCATCGCTGACACTATTGGAATAGAAAGTTTCACCTCAACCCCGACAAAGTAAAAAGGGGTTTCATTTGGAGGCTCGAACATCACCTTCTTCTCATGACAGTCTATGGAAGCATAATACCGTGATAGCCAATCCATGCCCAGTATGATGTCAAAATCGTGAATATCCAGTACTATAAGATCTGCCACCCAGTCATTCCCATTCACCACTATTGGACAGTCTCTCAATACAGTACTTGAACTCAATAAGTCTCCGGATGGTGTTGACACAACAAACGGAGTACACAGTTGTGGGGATGAATGATTTAATTTCTCAGCAAAAACAGGACTGACAAAAGAATGAGTAGCCCCGGAATCGAAAAGAATAGTTGCAAGTTTGTCACATACGTACACAGTACCTGATACCACGGTGGATGAGTCATTAGCTTCCTTCTTAGACATTGTATAAACCCTTGCTTGGGTAGTCTTCTTCTTCTCTCTACAATCCTTAGCTAGATGTCCCGGTTTCCCGCAGTTAAAACAACTCTGGCAATCGCTTGCAAAATGTCCCGACTTCCCACACCTAAAGCATACTCCTTTGCCATGAAGGCACTCACCACGATGTCCCTTGCCACACTTCGAGCAAGTTACTATCTGTTGCTTGTTTGATTGGTGATACTGCTTACTCCCTTGATCACTCCTCCTTTTATGTCCCCTGTTATTCCACCCCTTTGAATTTCCACTCTTAAATTTCTGGTTAAAGGATGGAGTTCTATTTTCTTCGCTGTCTATGGCTAAAGCTCTTTCCACCAACAGAGATTTGTTGATCACCTCTCTATAAGTAGTGAGTTCAAAAGGGATCACAGCCTGTTTGATTTGTGGTTTAAGTCCTTCTTCAAAGCGCCTAGACCTTCTCTCTTCAGTATCTACTAAGTTTGGAGCGAACTTAGCCAGTCTAGCAAACTCCGCCTCATATTCCGTAACTGATCTGTTCCCTTGCACTAGTTTCAGAAATTCTCCCTCCTTTTGCTTGCGGATACTCTTGGGAAAGTACTTTTCATTGAAGGCCGTGGTAAACATTTCCCAAGTAAAAGGTTCAGCGTCATTTTCATGTTGCCGCTGCACCATCAGCCACCAATCATAGGCACCGCCCTGAAGCATGTATGCGGAAAAGTTAACCTTCTCCTCATCGGTGCATCCCATAACCTTAAAGGCTTTCTGCATTTCAGTTAACCACTTTTCAGCCTCGAGGGGGTCAGTGGTTCCGACAAAGGATGGCGGAGACAGCCTCTTAAATTCTGATATCCTCCCATGCCCACGGTTCTCATTAGTCCTAGGCTGACTTGCCTGTCCCAACGTAGTTAACGCTTGGACCAAGGCCTCTATGATCGTCGGAGTGCCGGAAGGGGCAGTGTTATTGCCTGTCCCTTCATCCTGAGTTTGAGAAATTCTTCCTTGAGTGTTGCTACGTCTAGTGGGAGCCATTTCTAAATAGAAGAGAATAAAACATCTAGTTCAATATATAGTACTACATATCAATGTGTACAAATTTCAATCTAGTAGCATTACATGACATTCAATAATTTAGGCAAAATTAACTTACCAGATGATCGAGGGAGAAGCACTTGAGGCGTGACTTAGTACCCGAACCATTTCAAATAAAATTTAAAAGTCTACAGAATCGCTTTTAAAACTCTTAGCTCTGATACCAAAAAATGTAACACCCCAAGTTTAAGAGTCTAAAACCTAGGCGTGTCAACTTCCATTCACATTAAATGCGGAATTAAATAATTTACACGACCTAAATGTTCATTTATCTATTATAAAATTTTAGAGAAATTTCGGCAGAGTCTCCTCTATAAATTGGACATAGCCAACCTGTAGAGGGACATCAAAAAAAACATTTTTAAAATTTAAAACATCCATCACATCTCAATCACATTCATCATCTCCAAAACCAATTCATACATTTCCCAAACTCCTCAATCATAAGATTTTTCAAAACATCATCAAACATTGACCATTGAAATAAAGGTAATTTAACCTCTAATACGTTCCATACTTAATAAAAATAACTTCAACCAAACCATTATCAATAATAATGAATGAAGAAATAAATTTAAATGATAACTCAAATGAATTTAAACTTTATTAATTAAGGCGACAACGGGTACTATCGGAGTCAGCCACCAAGTGTTCTCCTCTGATCATCTAACTTTCATCACCTGAAAAATGGGGAGGGATTGGGGTGAGCTGAAGCTCAGTAAGTAAACTGTATGCATGAATGCATGCTTATGACATGAATGCTTTAAAAATTTCATATATGTATCCCCATTTACTTTACTTTCCAAAACTTTCAAACTTTCATTTCAATTCAAAACTTTCACTTCATTTCCAAACTTTCACTTCCTTTCCATCGTGAGCTCACTTGGTGTAACTTCTAGTCAATCAGAATACAGTGGGCTATTATTTATTTGGAACCAGATTAACATGCGCATTTCCACCGCAAAGCGGTTTAACATTCACTTTCCCACCGCAAAGCGGTTTAACATTCACTTTCCTACCGCAAAGCGGTTTAACAGTCCACCGTAAACGGTTGAACATTCCGTCGCAAAGCGACTTAATTCGGGTACGCCGGTCCCCCGCGCCCCATTTCCCACTCGCAACTTTCATGAACTAGAAGTACACCCATTCATTCAAAAAAAAACTTGGGATACATAACTTTTGACAAAAATTTCACTTTGACACATTCCTTTCATTAAAACATTTGACTTTCCCATTTCGATGTCAGTGCATGCTTAATGATGCAATGACATAATAACGTGCATGCTTTAACATTCTTCTCAATAACATATGCTTTCATAAAGTAAGTGCAATTCATCAAAGCAAGTAAGTTGCACGATAGTCATTTACACATAACTTTCACATTTACATTCGACTTTGATGAAAATAGGGGGAAGTTTACTTACCTGATGTCCTTAATATTTACCGTTTTCTTGATTTGCAAGTGGAGGAGCCTCGACTGCCCGTGTCGTCAATGTACCAAAAGTCCTAATTATTTCCATTCGCCAAAATGAATAACTTTCAGTTCACAAACACATTCATTATTCATTTTAATACTAATCAAACATTAACCGAGATTAAAACTTCAATTTCAACTCAAACTTACATAACTTTAGAAATTACTTAATCGTGATTCTAACAAGTTCACAAATATTAAAATAACCATTTATTACAAACTTTACCAACAAGCAATCAACTAATTTCTTAATTCTAATCAAATTCGAAAAATTAACCTAACCATTGGTCCATTGGTTAACAATCGGATTCATATATAAAGATCTAAGAATTAACTAGCTAATATGACTAAAGCCATTTAGACCAATACATGAAAATTCTCAAATTTCTCAATTTACCCAGAATAACATAAACTTAATTAACTAACTCAAATTTTAACAAAGTATTTTCCAAAATTTTTAAATCTGAAAAATTGTCTTCATAATTCAACTTAACCAAATATTTAACTAAGTTACAAAATCATCAATACACCCACACACACACATATATATATATATACACACACACCACATACACATTGTCTAACATCTCAAATAAACAATTTAAAATTCGAAATCTAAACAAGTCTAAAATCTGAAAATTTGAGATATACAAATATACACATACATCAATATATACATACACATATATCAATATATACATACACAGAACTTACACCTACCTATAATCATGGTAAATTTCGAAAATTTAACAAAATTACAAATCTGAAATTATCTGAAACATTTGAATTTTATGCATATCAAGTGTATTCATACATTATTTACATAGAATTTATACATATATACATGTGTGTATCGAATTATGGGGGGTGTGTGTGTGAAATCGCGTGGAACCGTGTGTGTGTGTGCGTGAGGAGAAAAGGGAGAAGGGGGAAGGGGGAAGGGACTTACCGCCGGTGATGGTGGCGGTGATGGCCGGCGTCACGAAGGGAGGGAGAAGCCGAGAGCGAGGTGAGGTCGTGAGAGGGAGTGAGTCGCGAGGGCGAGAGGCGGAAGAGAGAGAGAGAGCGCGATGGAGAAGAGAGAGACCGAGAGTGAGCGTAAGTGAGGAGTAGGTTAGGGTTGAGTTTTTTTAACTTTTGGTAAATTGCAATTCAGTCCCTCTACTCTCATAAATTAGTAATTTAGGCTCAAAACTTTCAAATGAAATTCCAAAGTGTCACCAAATTTTTCCCAACTTCAATATAACACAATAAAAATAGAAATTAGCATGCCTAGGCAATAAATTTAATTAATCACATAAAATTGCACGTAAACTGTTAAAATAACAATTTATAAACTTTTAATTGGTACATTGATCGAGACGGCAACCAGTCCTTCCACTGCAAAATAATTCAAATAAAACCATAATATTAGTTAAATCATTTATAATGATATTAATATAAACTTTACGTGACAATCAAGAAAGCATGTAAATCGAAATGCGGTATTACAATTCCTTACCCCCTAAAAGAAAATTTCGTCCTCGAAATAAAAACTTACCAAAAAGGTGTGGATACTTGGCACGCATTTCGTCCTCGCGTTCCCAAGTAGCCTCTTCTACTGCATGATTCCTCCAAAGGACTTTAACTAGAGGTATCTTCTTCCTCCTAAGTTCCTTATCTGCCTTCAATAGGATCCTCACAGGTGATTCCTCGTAAGTTAGATCCTCACGAAGATCTAACGACTCATAACTGAGGATATGAGAAGGATCCGAAATATATTTTCTCAACATCGACATGTGAAATACGTTATGGACTCCAGATAGTGCCGGTGGCAATGCAACCCGATAAGCTAGGTCACCCACCCTTTCAAGTATTTCAAAGGGGCCAACAAATCGAGGAGTTAACTTTCCTTTCTTCCCGAATCTCATAACTCCTTTCATAGGAGCGACCTTTAGGAAAATCATATCACCTGCAGCGAATTCCAATGGTTTCCTTCTTCTGTCTGCATAGCTTTTCTGTCTACTTTGTGCAGTTCTCATCCGTTGGCGAATCTTCTCAACAATTTCCGATGTCTGCTGCACCATTTCTGGGCCTAGAAATTTCCGTTCTCCTACTTCATCCCAGTGAACCGGCGATCTACACTTCCTCCCGTATAGCGCCTCATATGGAGCCATGTGAATTGAGGCTTGATAGCTATTGTTATAGGAGAACTCAACCAATGGGAGAAATTCGTCCCAAGTACCTGGAAAGTCGATAATACAAGCTCTCAACATATCTTCCAGGGTTTGAATTGTTCTCTCTGACTGTCCATCTGTCTGAGGGTGAAAGGCCGTGCTGAATCTCAATTGAGTACCCATGGCCTTATGTAGACTTTTCCAAAATGAAGAAGTAAATTTTGGGTCACGATCAGACACGATAGATAGGGGAATCCCATGAAGCCTTACAATTTCTGCCACATATAACTCTGCGTACTTCTCCATATTATAAGTAGTCTTTACCGGTAGAAAGTGTGCCGACTTGGTAAGACGATCGACAATCACCCATATGGAGTTATAACCTTTCTTCGTCTTAGGTAAGCCCACAATGAAATCCATGCCAATTCGTTCCCATTTCCACTCCGGAATCATAAGAGGTTGTAATAGACCAGAAGGTCGCTGATGTTCGGCCTTAACTTGCTGACAAGTGAGACAACGTTGAACATACTCCGCCACATCCCTACTCATGCCATTCATCTCCATTTCTTATTTCACAAAAAGATCTAATAAATGGCACCCAAACTTTTAATAACCATTACTTTCTCACTTCCTCATTTACATAACCAAAATATACTCGTCATAATCACTGACAACATCCTTAACCTTTCACTTTCCGACATTACACATTAACATGCAAGAATTTGCAATAATTGTCATATCAATTAACATTTCATAATTTAAACAAAAATTAACTTACCGGATGATCGAGGGAGAAGCATTTGAGGAGTGACTCAGTACCCGAACCATTTTCAAATAAGTTTTAAAAGTCTACAGAATCGCTTTTAAAACTCTTAGCTCTGATACCAAAAATGTAACACCCCAAGTTCAAAAATCTTAAACCTAGGTGTTAACTTCCCTTTTTCTTTTAATGCGGAAATAAATCATTTAAAACCATGCGGAATTTAAGTCGTTTACACAATCAAAATGTTCATTTATCTACTATAAAATTTTACAGAAATTTCGACAGAGTCTCCTCTGTAAATTGGACATAGCCAACCTGTAGAGGGACATCAAAAACATTTTACAAATACAATTCTCAACTCATTCAACCCAACAATCCACATCCGACCGCAATTCCAAAATTCAACTTCAACATTAATCCCCCAAACTCCTCAACAAAATAACTTGAAGTATAAATTTATAAACTCATGAAAACATGATAAAAACTAATCACGGGGAAATACCATAACTTATGTAAACTAATTTCAACCGAAACAATTATCAAAATAAATGAATTAAGAAATAATTACTTAGAACTTAAATAAATTCTAATTTAACTAAAAATAACTTGAATAAATTTAACTTTATTAATTAATGCGACGATAGGTACTGTCGGAGTCAGCCGCCAAGTGTTCTCCTCGGATCATCTAACTTCCATCACCTGAAATATGGGGAGGGATTGGGGTGAGCTAAAGCTCAGTAAGTAAACTGTATGCATGAATGCATGCTTATGACATGAATGCTTTAAAAAATTCCATATATGTATCCCCTTTTTCTTTACTTTCCAGAACATTCAAACATTTCAAACTTTCACTTAACATTTCAAACTTTCACTTCATTTCCATCGTGAGCTCACTTGGTGTAACTTCTAGTCAATCAGATAACAGTGGGCCATTCTTATTTGGAACCAGATTAACATGCGCATTTCCACCGCAAAGCGGTTTAACATTCACTTTCCCACCGCAAAGCGGCTCATTCATTCATTCCACCGCAAAGCGGCTCATTACATTCATTCCACCGCAAAGCGGCTCATTACATTCGGGTACGCCGGTCCCCCGCGCCCCATTTCCCACTCGCATCTTTCATGACATAGAAGTACACCCATTCTTTCAAAAACTTGGGATACATAATTTTTGACAAAAATTGCACTTTGACACATTCCTTTCATTAAAAACATTTGACTTTCCCATTTCGATGCCAATGCGTGCTTGATGATGCAATGACATGTAACGTGTATACTTGAACATTTCCTTAACTACACATAATTGCATATGGTAGACCAAAAGCATTAAAATTCCGTAATTAACACGAATGTCAATTAAGCACATTAATTCCACATTAACAATTCAACTTTGATGAAAGTAGGGGGAAGTTTACTTACTTGACGTCTTTAGTATTTACCGTTTCTGAATTTGCAAGTGGGAAAGTCTCGGATGCCCGTGACGTCAATGTACCAAAATTCCTAATTATATCCATTCATAAATAAGGTATAACTTTAGATTTGAAACAAACACGTTCATCATTCTATTCAATATTATAAACAAAACTCATAACTTGAGGTTAACATTTCTATTAGACTCGCAATTTAACTCAAACGTGTCCTTAAATCATGTTAAACACATATACTATCACATTCGAAAAAGTGTTTAAATTCAAGGGTAAGAAACATCGAACTCTTACTTATCAAATTATTCGAAAGTCAAAACTACTCAATATTATCACAACTTAATTGTCACATGGACAATTTCAATTAGCGTCCTAATTACTCAGAAATCTGAAAATAACAATTATAATAAATATGTACATTGAAATTCAGTTCAAACAACCTGATTATTTGAAATCCCTAAATTTGAAAATTTCCATTTAAAAAATCAACATTGAACCAATAGAAAGTCAATTAAATAATATTATCATTTAAAGTCTGAAATTTACATACATTCGATATCTATATTTATAGATATTAGTATAATCATAAAATTCCCAGATTTGAAATTAATACATAAAAATTGCATTTAGTTCAAAAATCATATTTAACACTTGTAACTGAGGTTGATACTTTCATGTGACTTACAATTCAAATCAATAGGAATCTTAAACTACGTCAAACACAAATCCTACTTCCTTCGGAATAAGAGATTAAACCATTGTTTGAAATCTAACTAATCACATTGCACAAAGGTTAATTAAAGCTATGGAATCTTCATCACAACTTGAATTTCACAAAGGCAATTCCAATTAACATGCTAACTATTAGAAATATGTAAATTCTCAAAAATGGCAGTAAACATTTCAATTGAATTAACAAATTCATAAATTTTGGAAAAATGTGAAATTAACCCATATAAATTAATAAAATCTGAAATTTTATATATATATATATATATATATATATATATACAACTCTAAATATACACACATATTTATACATTATTCACTAACTGAAATCAAGAATCCTAAAATCCATAGTATAATTTACACATTTATATATATATATATATACACACACACACACACACACACACACACACATATACTGCAATACACATAAACCCGTTTGTGTGTGTGTGTAAAAAGTGTGTTGTGTGTGTAAAATCGTGAGTGACCGAGCGAGTGTAGGTGTTCGGTCCAGTGTGCGTGCGTGTGTTGGGTCAGGGGTACTACCGTGGGTGACGGTGGCGGCCGGTGGTGCGCCGCTATCTGGCCGGGTGGTGTGCCGGCGAGGAACCGAGGGAGAGGGCGAAGTCGAGAGAGTGCCGAGGGAGAGAGTTCAGCGTGAGAGAGAGAGAGAGAGCGAAACAGAGAGAGTTTCGGTGAGAGAGAGAGATACCGAGACAGAGAGTGGCGTGAGAGTGAGAGGGAGCGTGGGTTAGGGACGGTTTTGAGGGTTATTACGTTAGGTTTAGTATAAATTTTGGATAATTTACAAATCAAACCCCAAACTCTCTTAATTTGGCAATTTAAGTCCCCAACCCTCAATTAAATTCAAAGTGCCCCTAACTCGACAATTTCAATTTATGCAATTTAGGCAAATTATTACTCAATAAAAGTAGAATTTGGCAGGTAACAAATAAAATAAATTATTAGGCATAACATTGCATGTAGATAATTTATAAACTTTTAATTGACATATTTGGCACATTGAACGAGACGGCGTCCCATTCCTCCCACTGCAAAATAATTCAAATAATTATCAACAATAATAATGTCAACAATGATTAATAGAGACATTAATAGAAAAATTACGCGAAATCCATGAAAGCCCGTAAAACGAAAAAGCGGTATTACACTTGTATTATACAATTAAGTTACAATAGTAATTAATTAATTAGTTTCATTTGTAATTGATTACAAAATTGAAATTAAGTTACATTTGTAATTAATTACAAACTGTCTGTACGATTTTCATTGCTAGATGATTACCTGATTTTGATAATATTTTTTACATTCTTAAAATATCTTTTAAAAGACCAGATATTTAAAAATAGGCTCCTAAAAATTTTGTATTTGTGTACTTAACCCAAAAATAAATATGAATTTACCTTATTGAAAATTGGACTTAAAAAATAAAATAAAAATTAAAAAAATTGGACTTGGGACATCATTAAATAAAATTTGGAATTGGACTAAGACTAAATTTAACTTCACTTCTTTGGCTAGACGCTCACGTGTTTAAAATAAATAAATAAATGGAAAAAATTGTAGCGACATGATTTTAAAATAAAATATTTATTTAAATAAGTCACGAAAAAAATCTCAGTCGCTACAGATTACAAATTGGTTATTCCAAATTATAGGGAAGATAATGCCAATATTTTCTTTTAAAAAAAAAAGAGATTAAGTTGCAGTTTCTAATGGTCTTGGTGATGTGTCCTACTTTTAGTTTTTAATATCCATCATCCGCGCACGTCACGTTTCGGGTTCATTAGTGACATTCGGGGCAGGCCGTGTCATTTGCTCCCTCTTTGTTGAGATTGGCTCTAGGACTACAATGCAAATGACTTCAATGGATTAATCAAACCTCCAAACCACGCCCTAGAGAAGAAACAAGAAACTGTTGAAAAATCTGAGTTTTGTAATCAAATGCTTGATAATGTCTCAAGAATTGGGGGTTTATTTTCTTTAATATGTGAAATATATATCGCATATTTATAGTTTTTCGTCAATACATCACGAAATTGTTTTAAACCCATATAAAAAAAAGATACAATGGTTGAAAGTCTGCACTAGCCAATGGCACGCTTCAATTATCCACCTCATTACTTAAGGGTCCCCCCCCCCCCTCGAATTTGTTTTTCACAATGGCTCTTTGTATCATATCTTTTCAATACTTTCCTTAAATGATTTAAACAATATTTCAACAACATTATTGGTAACAAACTAGTATTTTCACCCTGCGATGCACGAGAATATGTTTGTAATAGTTATTTCGATCAAAATTTATGAAATTATATTAATATTACAGTCATATCAAATGAAAACGGTTAGCCCAAGAGTAAACTAACCAAGAAGGGGGTGAATTGGTTTATAAAACCTTTTTGATAAATAATATCAAACTTAAAAATCAATAGGTATAAGTATGAGCACTTAGTGTTGCAAGTAACTTAACTATCAATGTAGTGTGTTATAAATGTGTAAACTTAATTGATAAAGCAAGTATAGCACTTAGATATAGTGTTGCACAATATAAATTGATAGAAAAGAGTAAGTGCAATGTAAGTAAGTAAAAGAGATAAGAGAATGCAAACGCGATTTAAGGAGGTTCAATCAACCAACGTGATCTACGTCCCCCGTAATCGAGCTCTCCGTCACGAGCAAGGCCAAATCCACTATATTGGTAACTTACAACAAGGAGTACCAAATCCTTGAGTGACTTACAACAAGGAGCACTTATCCTTAGGTGACTTACAACAAGGAGCACCTACCCTTAACCAACAATCGAGTTTTCACAAGGCTCTCGAAACCACAAGATATAATGAATTGAATTTACAATTGAAATAACTCTCTTGACAAATGATATACTCAAATTAAGTACCGAGAGAGTTAGGCTAACACTTCAATAGATAGCAATGAATTAAGCTCGAGTGTTAGAGAAAAAACTTTGATGTAAATGATAATGAAAAGTTCAATGCAATCAAACAAAGTTTTTCAAATAATCTCTTGTTAAAATATTGAATCAAATTAAGTACCAAGAGATGCCACACTTGAATAATTAACAATAAGTTAAGCTCAAAGTGTTTAGGCAATGGAACTTTGATGAATCAAATGATAATGAAAAATGTAACACAAATAATCAAAGTTCCTTAATTGAAATTTATCTCTTTTAAAAGATTAAAACAAATTTAGAACAAAGAGAGACTTACACTTCAATTCCAATGTGGTGTGAAGATGTTGAAGAAGTTTAAACAATATAAAATCAAGAATATTCACAAAACTTTCTTCCAAAAACTTTGATGAATTTTGATAAAACAAAGTTGGATCACTCAAAGTACTCTAATAAAGATAGATAAATATAAATCAAGTAAGAACAATGAATTTTTCACAAGAAAGCTTCTCTAAAATCTCTTTTTTGTTCAAAATGAATGCAAGAGAGAAGACTATTTATAGAGCAAATTTTGCACATACTGTCTTTTGCGATCGACCTATCCTGCCATGCGGTCGACCTCAATATAACCGTTGCGAGAAAATAGCCGTTAGAGTTCAAAAATAGGCAGTGCGGTCGACCTGCAGAAATTTGCGGTCGACCTGAAAGTGTCATGCGGCCGACCTCATAAATTTGCGGTCGACCTGGAAAATCAGGATTTCAAAATTTTGATTTTTCAAGGTTTTCTGATCAAAGTTGATTTTGAAAAAGATATTTTAATGTCTTTAAAAATGTTACTTGAGCTTTATGAAGTGCATTGCCAACTATTGATACATTAACCTTACATAAGATTGAAAAGCAATTTGTAAATGGTCAATTCTTTGTAGGCTTCATTGCTTGGTCTTCATGCTTTCCGACTTGAAATTTGATCTTGAATATTTTCGGTTCTTTCTTGATCTTCTTTGCATCTCATGTGCTTGATCACATAGTTTTGATTTATATCTTTGATAGACGATTTGAACATTGAATGCTTTGAATATTTATCATTATATGAAACATTTGAAGCACACTTGTTAGTAACACAATATATTCTTGTTTGTTATGATCAAAACAATAAGGTCAAGTTGATCATAGGTCAACAAAAACATAGTACAATAAAATATTAATACAAAATATTATTGAATTCAAAACTTTAAAAAAGACAAAACTATATCAAAATAGAAAATGCAACATGTACAAAACTAATCAAAATTAGGAAATCTTGATATTTATAGGATTTTTCTTTTTCTTTTTAAATTTTTTTTTTCTACTTTATTTTTATTTTTTATTTATTTTTTTGTTGAACTTTCTTGTACTAGATAATTTATTTTTATCTTATTTCTTTATATGTTAAAATATTTTGAAATAAAATATAATATAATAAATAAAATTAACAACTATAAATTTATATTTATTTTGAATTGGTAATTTTGAAATTAAAGAATATTGTTGTTATATATTTTTTTTTGTATATTTAATTTTATCTCTAAATGAGTAAATGTTGCTTTATTTGTAAAATGATTTTTTTTTTTTTTAAAGAAAACTTTGTGATCTTTGAAATAATTATTCATTTTTTAATTAAAATCATTTCGACTCGATCCGACCTTCTAATCCTTGACCGTAGGTTTTTTTCGGGTCGAATCGATTTCAGGTTTTCCAAATGCTGGTATTATATAACTTAAATGATATAATTTAAAATGAATGAGATATTAAGGAAAAGTAAAAAAATATAAAATAAACTTTTACATTTGATCTTTGAAATGTTTTTACGGACAAAATGTTTATAATTGGCTCTTACTTGTTATCTTGTATTAAACTTATCATTGAGATCTTCAATTTGACACCAATATTACATATTTCTCGAATTCAAAATAATATAATAATTATCAAAAGAATAATAATTATTACTAAAAAGTAGTTTATAGATAGTATTATAGAACTTAAATGATATAATTTAAAATGAATGAGATATTAAGAAAAAGTAAAAATTACAAAATAAAAAATTTTACATTTGATCTTTGAGATGATTTATATACAATATATTTTCAGTTTGCTCTTGTAGCGACCGAGAATTTTTTTTTTCATGACTTATTTATAAATATTAATTATTTTTAAAAAAACGTGTCGCTACGACTCTGCCAATTTATTTTAAAAACGTGATCGTCTAGCCAATGAAGTAAAATTAAATTATTTCAAATTTATCTTATTTCAACTTTCAAATTTTATTTATCCCATTTTCATTATTTATCTTTAAAGTTCAATTTCAATTTTAAGAAGTTTCCAAATGTATCTCTAATGATAAATTTTAGTCCAAACTTTAAATATTTGAGTCCAAAATATTTTATCCCCAATTTAAATTCATTCTCAAATTTTTATTTTTAAAATACCCAATTCACATTCATTTTAATTTGAATCCCAAAATTTCCTCACCAACTTCCATTTTTCATATTCAGCACATTTTTCCCTTCCCCGTGATCACTTTTCAATCCCTCTCAATCAACCTCAATTCCCTTTTTGCAAATACACCACAATTCTGCACGTTTTGTTTACCTCCTTCCCAGAAATTCGTTGTTCCAAGTCTCAAGCTCTGTCAATTCTTATTTCCCAAATTTTCCCCCTGACCCGCCATCTGCACCAGTTTAATCCTCCTTCAGCTCCCTCAATCAACTGTTATATTCTTGTCAATACCTGTAATCTTTCTCAAATCAAATTCTGTCATAATTTACCAAAAATTTCCACTCTACCAGCAGTATATATACCTCACTTCACTCACATAACCACACAGAAAAATCTCAGCAAACTCCAATCGCACGGTGAGTATCTTCACCGCCAACCCGAGCCCCCATCATCTGTATTTCAATCACTAACACGCCTGCACCCGCCACCTCCATCTCCACCACCGAACCGCCATTTTGAGTCCACTGCTCAACCCCAAATTCGTATCATCAACACCACCATCACAACCGAACCACACACATTGCGTCTCAACCAGTTAACAACCAAAGTCACTGCCTCTCGCATTACCGATCAAAAGCCACCAACCGAGCCTAATTTTCACAACCACCGCACCCCCGCCTATCACCCACGGCCACCCACCAGCCAACACCTACTACCCAATCGCCCATGTCCACCGCCATCAATTGAAACTCAGTCACTGAACGACCACCACACCACCCGCAACCAGTCATCACCACTTGAACCGCAACCACCACTCGACATCATCAAACCCACCTACTGCGCGCCTTCAATCCAAGCCATTTTCTACCCAAATCAAACCTGTAACGCCCTGGATTCCGTGGAGCCCGGGACGCCACTTCGTCCTTTAAAATTTACTTTATTGCGGAAAATAAATTTAATTCAAAACGTCACATTCATTATTTGAAACATTAGCGGAAACTTAATTAATTTAAATATAGAACAATACATAAAACTTAGGTCTCAATTGTTTAAATAAAATTAACGATAAATAATCCAATCAGTAATATTCATAAAATTGACTAAAAATTTGCATCATTTGTTAAATTTGCCATCGCTGTCATTTCATTCGCCGCCTTCTCCGAGATCTGCAAAAACTGTTAAAATAATGGAATGAGCATTTCGAAAAATACTCAGTAGACTCACCCCCACTAATTGATTTATATTATAATTGCATGTGTTATGTGGATTTGTGTGATTTTATGCTTAATTGCATGAGAAAAGAATATCTCTGTTGAGATAAAGAAAAGAATATCTCTTTTGAGATAAATAATTTATGTTATGACGGGCATAACTTATCTGCTAGCATGATACAAGAAAAGAATGGTTCATTTGCGTTCACTATGTGATGCCTATGAATAAGAAAAGAATGTCACTACATTATTTGCATAATTACTTGTCCAATTATCTTGTAGATTAATTATTGGCGATGAGTCTACTGAGTATTTCATTTTGAAATGCTTAACCCGTCATTTTAAACAATTTTGCAGATTTTGGAGACGGTGGCGAGTGATGGGCAATGACGGCAAATTACAAATTGATATTTTTTTAAAAGTCGTGATCTTTGAAATAATTATTTCATTTTATCAAGAACTTTCATTTTTTTTTTTATAAATTTGTATGAATTTACTTATTCCATCTGAATTATCGCTAAAATTTTATTCAATAAATGCGATATTTAATAATTAGTCATTTTTCGCAACAAAGTTTATTCAAGAATTTAGAAAAGTGACGTTCCCGCACTCCTCGGAACTTGGGGCGTCACAGTGTGATAAATTTAATCCTACCATCAATCCCATAAGATTCCCAAACTTGGCATCATAATTTTTTCTATAAATTATACACCTATTTCTAATTCATTTCCACCTAATTGTCCACTATCCTATTCTATAATACCTAATCAATGCATATATTTCTCTTCTTCCCCATCACAACTCACGTCCCCCACATTTGCTCATTTCCTTCTTTATTACTCTTTCCGCCTCACTATACCATCACCAAAACATCTTTAACATGGACACACAAAAAAAACACCATCATTATCATCATCAACTCCACCTCATTTCCAACCCATACTCCATCACTTTCATCCTCACACTTCCACCTAACACAATCTCACCAAATTCCCATCACCTATATCATCATCATCACCCAACCGAGACTACAACCAACCTACACCATCTCCATCAATCCAATTCAATCCACCATTTCACCACTTCATCATTTCATCATCCTCAGCACCTACACCTTTATAGCCGAAAGCCATAGCCTCCACTATATCATTTTCACCCAATCAGCCTGACCAAGAACATCACCATCCCCACACATCCTCTGCTTGAACTTCATTCATAAACCAACAACTACCCCATTGGTAACATCCAACTTCACTGGCTCCTTCCTAATCCACCACAATATGGCCAACCACCATCAACATTGTCAAAGCTGACCCAAGAACCAAATTTTGAATCCATGAAAACATTGCTTTCAGTCCACCAGCAGCTACCAATTCACCAATCATCACCAAAACGACAAATTCTGATATCCTGCAACCACCATCACCAAACAAAGTTCCAACAAATCAATCTGCAACCAAGGACAAATCAAACCATTATCATCAATGTCAATACCACCAGTTCACTGCCAAGCCGGCCAACCTCACCACTGCATTCCACCATAAACACCATCATCAACCCTACCACCTTAAAATAATTTCGTCCTCGAAATTTAAAATTTTCTTGATCTAAAATACTTGGGTACTTCAAAATTTCTTCTTTCTTAAAATCTTAAAAAAATTAATATGACTAGACGAGAGCGCTGGTGTTGAAAATAATGACTATTAAGATTGGAGAGTCGTAGCGACAAGTTTGGTAAAACATGTCTTTTAAGTTTGAAAATTTCTCGATCGCTACAAAACCCAAAATTCAAGAATAAACATAACCTATACACCTACCTCAATCATCACACGGATTTTTTCCGGCGGAGCCCCCAAATCGCGACCTTCTAACCGTGATTTGGCCCTGTTTTTGCACCCAAACCGCACCCCAAAAGGCCATACACTTCCTCCTCTTCACACGCCCATTACCGCCACCACGAGACGGCGGTTCCAACGCCGATTTCTCTCCGGCGACGCGGAACAGAGAGGGAAGGGCGGAGCCCCTCCCTTTTCGCCTCTCTCGGTTCTCTTCTCTCTCTCAATACTGATTTTGAGAGAGAGAAATGAGAAATTATATTGTATTTTAGTTTTTTTTTGGAAATTGTCATGTTGACCCAAGATCTTTGAAAGCTTTTAAATTCAGTCCCTTCTTTTTAAAATATTTTCAACTCAGTTGCAAATGTCTCTATACTTAACAAATCAGCCCCTTATTTTCGAAAATACTATTTCAGTCCCTAATTTCTTAAGTTTCAAATTCTCCAAAATTGTAATTTAATCCCCCAAACTTAATTTTGTCACTTTAATAATTCAAAATACTAAATTCATTTAATTTTCTTTTGGCTAGGCAATACATTTGGTGATTTAGAAGATTGACGTGACTTTCCAGCTTTATTTTTCAAACGCGTGATTTAAGGTAGACTCGCCTCCATTAATTAGTTTAAATTATAATTTACATACCTTATGTGAAATTACGTTATTTATATGCTTTGATGCATAAGATGAGACAAGAATATCTCTTATGAGATAAGAATGAGAAATGATGTTATGCATAACTTACATGTTTTAAATGCATGAGACGAGACTACTCACACCCTATGATTTTTAAAGAGCCTTTGATTTTATTAAAAGAGCCCATGATGATGTCACTGTATGATTGCATAAATACGTGTTAAATTATTCTGTAAATCAATTATTGACGATGAGTCTACTGAGTATTTATTTCGAAATGCTCATTCCAATTTTAACAGCTTTTACAGATCTCGGAAATGGCGGCGAATGAATGGGCAGCGTTGGCAAAATTAAATAGATGATGATGTTATTAGACAATTTTATGAATGTTATTCGTTAAATTATTTATCGTTAATTTCATTTAAATAAATGAGACACAAGTTTTATGAATTGTTCTATAATTAAATTAATCAAATTTTCGCTGAAGGTTTCGAATAATGAATGTGACGTTTTGAATTAAATTTATTTTCCGCAATAAAGTAAATTTTAAAGGACGAAGTGGCGTCCCGGGTTTCACGAAATTCGGGGCGTTACAGCTCTCACTTATTATCTTGTATTAAGTTTCTCGTTGAGATCTTCGATTTGATACTTATAATACATATTTTTTTGACTTTAAAATAATACAATAATTATCAAAAGAATAATAATTAATACAAAAAATAGTTTATAGATAGTATTATAGAACTTAAATGATATAATTAAAATGAATGAGTTATTGAAGAAAAGTAAAAAATATAACACTTTTTCAATTGATTTTTGAGACACTTTTACGGATAATATGTTTACAGTTTACTCTTACTATTTAGTTTGAAATAAACTTCTCTTTGAGATCTTTGATTTGACATCCATATTACATAATTTCTGACTTCAATATAATATAATAATTATAAAAAAATAATAACTATTAAAAAAATAGTTTATTAAATTAAAATAAATTAAAATAGTGATGACATTAATAGTATATCATGAATTTTAATGTCATTAATGACACATGTACCATAATAATTGTTAAGATATTTATTATTATTATTATTGCATAAATTTTTAGATTTAAAATTCATTTTAGGCGGGGAACTATGTTCGTATTATTTTTGGCATGAACTCTGTTATTATTTATAGATATATTTCTAGATTTAAAATATATTGTTTATATTATAATCATTGCGTAAAACAACATTGTAAAGTGACTCTTGGAGTGTTGGTTAGCTGGTGTAAGCGAAATTCGTAGATGTAATATCCGCATTTTATTAAGTGAAATTTTGTGATCGTTCCTTTCCTGAACTTTGACTTTGATAATTGTGGTAACGTGTATTATTCTTGTATCGCTTTTTTGTCGTTATTTGAACATCTTTATAACTGCTTCAGCTATTGTTACGATCACCATTTGTTGTAGAAGAATACTGTACTCGAGGTTAGAAGGGGTGTGTATAATATATAAATCACTTTGAGTATATGTTCATTTCAGTTATATTTGAAGTCTTGTGCAATTTTTGAGTTTTGACAAACTGACTTGGTAAAGTAATTTCAGTTTCTATGTGTAACCTACTATCTATAGATTTTGGTGACAAGTTCATTTCATGTTTTCTGACTGACTACCACAGTTTTTGGCAGTGACGGATTCAGTTGAGAAGTTCAACTAGAGCGTTGACTGTTGATCCCGTCGGTCGTTGACCGGTGAACGTTAAAAATTGCAGTAGGGAGATTGTGAATATTATTTAATGAAATAATATTTAAAAATGAATAGGTATAGAAATAAAATAAAAAATTGTAATGAAATATATGAACATATAATTCAATACAAGCCAAAATAGATGCAAAATATATGACACTGCCATAGAACTAGAACCACAAGGTTGAGATTTTCGTTTAGATTGAAAAAAAGTTTCATAATCTATAAATCAATGATCACAAATCAAATCAAATATTTATCAAATCTCAATTCAAAACCTATAAATCAATAATCACAATTCACAAATCAAATCATTTCATCCCAATAATCACAATTCACAAATCTAGACACATTGAAAAAATTTAAATGTAACATTTATGCATAATTCCCAAATCAATTATAACGAATCAAGATTTAGCCTCATTACCTGATAATCGAAATGAGAAATCATAAATGGATCAAAAATGGGGGAATGACAATAGGCAATGGACAGCCAAGTAATCTAACAAAAAAATTGAGAAATCAAACATCAATATTACTGATTAAAATGTTTAAAACATTGACATTCACATTACAAAATCTGAAAATTATATATATATATATATATATATATATATATATATATATATATATATATAAAACAACTGTCAAGAGACATTCAGACTTCAGATTCAGTCCAGTGAGTTACCCGTTACCGTCGGACTAGTCTGAGCCTCCAGGCACAGTGGCGAGCGACGACGACGGAAAGTAGCAAACGGCTGCCCTGGAGCGACGACAGTGGTGGCGAACTCAAGTCTCGAGGGGCTGACCGCTGTCGCCGCTAAGAGTGAGGATCGGGGATTAGGGATTTCAGATTTGACTTGGGTTGATCTTGCAAATTGGATCAAATTTTATGCTGAATCTGCGTTTGTTCTTCTGGTTCTGGGATTGGGACAAAAAAAAAAAAAAAAACCACTGCATAGTGCCACAGCTGGCGCTCGACGATCTATCGACGGTCAGGTAGCACGGCTGCGCTACTTCCCCTAGAGGTGGATCCGCCACTGGTTTTTGATGATAGACATACACATTGGATGTTATTAAAACTGAATTGTTCATTTTTGCTGTTACGCAGTGGTTGGACAATATTTAGATTTTTTCTGTGTAAATGCTCCACTTAGTCCTTGTTTGAGTCCCATTATTTCAATTTATAATTTGAGTTTTGAAAATTTAATGGTTAAAAAGTGGTTTGAAAAGTAAAAAATTGTGGGCTTGACTTTTTTGGATGATTGAGATTGATTACTGTAGAAAAAAGTTGTATTTTTAATAAGAAATAATAGGGCTCAAACAAGGGCTTAATGAAACTTCTATTTTCAGATTTCACACTCTTTTATTTTTGAAGATGAAAATTGACTCTCCCGTACAGGGTAGGTAAGAATTATTATTATTATTATTATTATTATTATTATTATTATTATTATTATTATTATTATTATTTTTTTTTTTTTTCTTTCCAAATATCATAATTTACTGCATTGCTTAATATAAATTTATCAAAAAATTGATTGTCTGATCATGTTGTTTTTCTCCCTCCTTCATGGTCACCCTTTCGTAATTTTATTTGGCTTTTCTTTCTGAAGGATGAAGCTGAAGCTCATTTTCAATTCAGACATGACCGAAAAAATATAAACACTATTAATGGCATACTCTAACCATAAGAAATTGGAGTACAAAAAAAGGTATTCGTGTACGAAGGAAAAAGAGTTGACGCTAAGAGAACTAGAGATGAAATAAGTTCTATCCCATCTATCCTTTTTCGTATTATATAGTTTTAAATTTCAATAGAAATCTATAGTTATATCCCCACACTCCCTTTAATTTATACGAGAAATCCTTGCTTGCAACAAAGTAATATACAATGACAACAAATTGTAACAGTAAATTTTATTAATTTGTCCCTACAGCTTAGCATGGAAGACGAAGATCAAATTGACGCTGTGTCATCTGAGTGGAGGTGGCAACAAGGCATCAGCTAAGTTAGATGGAATTATTGTATTTTCAATGAATTATTTAGATTTAATTTTGAAAATGATGCAAATATGGTGTAATTATTTTCTGTTGAAATTCCTTAAATAAGTTCAAAATTAGTTCTTAATTGTAGTTGAATGAATTGTTGTTAACTGCTCCTGTTCATATTACTCCAAACGTTTAGAATACTAATACACCATAATACTATTCACATCTTTACCAAAAACCAAACAGACGATGTGGAAAAGTTAATGGGATATATAATTCCCATTAGGAACCATTGTAACTAGGAGTTCCTCTTTATAATCGAACCATTCCAATATGAGTGATAGCGGAGTAAAGGGTCATTTTTAGCACAAGTGGCCTCAGAGTATTGGCTTTTAGTGAATTGAACTTTTTGTGTTGTTCAGTTTTGAAAATTTATGTCTGAAGGGTTCGGGTGTTTAATAACAACTATTAACTCGAATTTCTTAATTATATCTGACATGACTCATCCTGAATCACTCTAACACGACGTGTGCCGCTGATGGATGTCAGCTAGACATCGAACCCACCACCAAAGCTGACCGTGATCTACTATCAATTATATGTAATATGAAAGAAAACTTGTTTTTGTCAAAGGAATGTGGTCTAAAATGATATGTATTTAATTAATTTTAATAACAAAATGTAGGATCTTTATCTTGATTTAAAATCAAGACTACCAAGAACAATGAATTCGATTATCGACCGAAATGTAGGCTCACAACCATACCATTTGAAAACCAAAATCATGCACTCTCTATCAAAAACCAAGAAGATAAATGCCCTTTTTCTATAATGAAGAAAAACTCAAGTTCTATTTTGAAGAGAGAAAACTAGAAACTCTTTCTAGAGAAATGCACCATCTTTTTAGAAAAAACTTGTTGCACCTTTTTTAATAAAACTTGACCACCTTTTGTAAAAAATACACAAGTCCAAATCAACTTGTAAAAATATTTGACAAATTTATGCAACTACTAAAAAATTAGTTCCCAATTGGTTTTAACGGTCCTTTTTTTTATTTTTGTCCCCGATTACTTTATATTAAACAAGATAGCATTTTTAAGGGCTTGTTTGTTTGGTTCTAAGCCAATAATCCCACATTCCTTCACCTTGGCTTAAACCAAACCTCCACCTAATCTAAATTTACCTTCAACTATTCCGAAAGTCCTCTTGGAAGCTTTCATCCTTCCAAGCCTTTTGATTTGATGGTTTAGGAGAAAAACATCTTCTCTTGCATTGCACTTTGAATCTTCCTAGCTTCTTCACAACTTGTAAATTCCTTAATCCCTGTCAAAAGAGAACACTCTTTTAGACTAATAGAATGAAAACTAGGATTACAGTTTACATGCCTCCTTTCACCATCCATGACTAATAGATAGTCATACAAGCTTTCTTGACTAGCTTCTTGTTGATCTCAATCATTTTCTTGTTAAATTTCCTCAACAACTGATTCAAAATAACTATTTTGTAGATGATTTTGAATTTCACATCTTTGACCACTTGTTCCTTGGTCACTTGAGTTTATTCCAAACTCCTTACCCTCCAAAAACTCACTTTCAAGTGAATTTGGAGCTAAACCTGCAACATTGTTAGTAGCAACAGAAATACAAGGAAATTTATTTCCTTCATGGGCTATCATTTTGTCCCTCAATTGAGTGTTATCTTTTTGAATTATGCGTGAGCATGAATGATCTTGAATTACCGTTGTGCCAAGCACATAATAAAGTCTATTTCTCAATATTCCTTTAATCACAATGTCATTGCCTTTACATACTAACATATTATCATTCTTTGTTTCATAATGAAAACCAGACATATGCAATGTGCTCAAAGAAATAAGATTTTTGGATAAAGCAGGTATATGCCTCACCCCAGTTAGAACTCTAACCACCCCATTATACATCTTGACGACAACTTCACCTATTCCCATCACAGTACAAGACTCACCATTCCCTAAATACACATTCTCCCCATTTATCTCCCTATAGGTCTTAAACCAAGCCTTATGGGAGGTCATATGATAGGAACACCCTGAGTCAAGTATCCACTCTTGTTTCCGCTCACCTAATGTCACATTTAACACTCTCAATTGATCATCATCATTCCCAAAAGCCCCAAAAGCAGTATTACTTTCAGCTACATCCCGCAGCCCCTATTTCTTCCTTAGCCACTCGTAGCAATCTTTCTTAAAGTGTCCTGTTTTACCACAATGAAAGCACTAATCTCCATCTCTACCACTACCCTTGTCCTTCCACTGTTCCTTACTCTTACCCTTATTCTTGTTAAAGTTCATAGCATTTGACTCTTTCTTACCAAATTTACCTTTAACAAAATAAGTTGTTTCATTATGGACAGTTTTCTCCTCCAAATTGATTTCTAACGCTTTAGACCTAATCGAAGCAGTGACATTTGCAAGAGTGATGGTATTCCTTCCATATTTAATCACATTTTTAAGTTCTTTGAAAGATTCTGGAAGAGAATTTACCAAAATTATAGCTAATTGATCATCTTCAATTTTCTGTCCACTGTTCGTTAGATCTAAAGTCATTGCAGTAAATGCATTTAAATTTGTTTCAAGATCTTTGGAGGGTCCATTTTGAAATAAAAAATTCTTTCTAAGAGAAAAATCTTATTAAGAACAGTTTTAGCAGCATAAATTTCATCTGGCTTATTCTAGATTTCTAAAGCAGTTTTGGAATCATTTACCTGCCTCAGAACGTTATCTGAGAGATGAACAATCAGAGTGCTATATGCTACTTCTTGAATTTCAGCTACATCATCAACTTTGGCTAATAATGCCTCTGGCCATTCGGGTTGTTCCTCCAATGCCTTTGCAACCCTTTGCTGCACCAATACTGCTTTCATTTTCTTTTTCCATAGGGAGAAATCTCCTTTACCATCGAACTTCTCCAGCTTGACCCTAAATCCCATTCTTGACACCAGTGTTCAAAAACACCGTTACTCACCGAATGATACTTATCACTCCCCTTGCAAATTACAGGAAGTAAAATAACCACAGCAACAAAATCGATATACAATGCAGAATTTAATACCCAAGATTAACACCCAATCTTGTAACCTTGCATACCCCCAAGATTAACACCTAATCTTGTAAAAATATCCCCGTGAATATTATTCTCACGTCAAGTCAGCAAGAAAACCTCCTATCAAACCCAAGATTAATACCTAATCTTGTAAAATTGAATAATACCCAACATTAAAACCTAATCTTGTCAAACCCGAACCTCAAGGAATCCCAACTTCTAGCCCTTCCCCGGTTTATTCCCAAAACCCCGAGCTCAGAAATTATCCTAAATGTTCGTACAACTACAATAGGAGTCTTCAATGCACAGTTCAATTTCAAAAAATCAAGCTAAAGAATCATGCAAAAACAATTTTCAAACCTCAAGTAATATCCGAATTGAATTCGGTGAAATGCACTTCGAATATGTACTCTGCAGGTCTTTTAGAACAATATGTCAAAAATTGTCGTTGGAGTTGTCGGAAACCGCCGCCGCCGGAAACTGCCACTGCCTCCGCCGTCGGAAAATTTGTCCGACACTCTACAAGATTCTCCTCTCCGTCACGAGTCCAATGGTGGTGACCGTTCGTTGATCGGAGCTCCCTACTGACGGGAATTTCAGTTTTTAGTTCTGGTTTTCTTTTCTATTTTCGGCCAAATCGCCACCGTCCAACCGCCGGATGCCTCCCAGCTTCTAGTCGAGTCTTCCCCACGACGTTGCGGTCCTGCTCGTGGTACTAAATCACCAGTTACCGGCAGGAATAGTGATATGCAAAACTAGTCAGACTTCCTTCACTTTCGGTTTGGATCTCTCTCACTTTCGCCGGTTTCACTGGCTTCAATGGATTCTTGGCCTCACTTTTCCACTGACTTTCAATTTTTCAGCCTCTACACTTCACCAATTTCTTGCCAACTACAGTAATGTGTTCCACCGGTTTCTTCCACTCAGTTTCTTTGGTCGACACTTTCTTCACTTCTTTGGACGGTGCTGCCCTTTTTCTTCCATAGCTTTTTCAATTCTTTCTTGGCCGGTGCTTTCCTTTCAACCGTGCGGTGACTTCAACAAATTTTTTCTCACGGTTTCTTGCTTCTCCGATTTTTTTTCTTCTTGGAAATTCTCTCCAACTCGCTCTGATACCACTGTAGGATCTTTACCTTGATTTACAATCAAGAATACCAAGAACAATGAATTCGATTATCGATCAAAATGTAGGCTCACAACCATACAATTGGGAAACCAAAATCATGCACTCTCTATAAAAAACCAAGAAGATAAATGCCCTTTTTCTATAATGAAGAAAAACCCAAGTTCTATTTTGAAGAGAGAAACCCGGAAACCCTTTCTAGAGAAATGCACCACCCTTTTTAGAAAAACTTGTTGCACCTTTTTAATAAAACTTGACCACCTTTTGTAAAAAATACACAAGTCCAAATCAACTTGTAAAAACATTTGACAAATTTATGCAACTACTAAAAAATTAGTTCCCAATTGGTTTTAGCGGTCGTAAGTCCTTTTTTTATTTTTGCCCACGATTACTTTAAGTAATTCTCGAAATGCCACACAAGTTTATGTTAAACAAGATAACATTTTTAAGGGCTTGTTTGTTTGGTTCTAAGCCAATAATCCCACACACGATAACCTAGACATGTCATACTGATGTGCCTTCAAAAGCAACAGACTCCTCAGGCTTCAAAAGCTCTATTGTTACCTGTTAAGGAAAATATTGGGAAAATAATAATTTGATAGCTCTGTGAGTGAAGAATTTTGAAAATAATTATATTTTCTCATTTATGCGTATTTATAGAAAATCCAGTTCATGTCATTTAATAGATCACAGTGTAATACCAAATAATCATTGTCAAAATGTGACATTCTCATAATACTGAAAAATATTATCTCATAGTCAAATCAATGACATAATCTCATCATATTATATCAAAATATACTAGAAAATTCACAAAAAAATTATACCATCTGATTAAAATCTGTAATCTGGTCATTCTCTAACAGACCGCCCCTCAAGCTAGTCTCAAAAACATCTGATAATCAATCATAAAACAAGACTAAGATCTCTCAGAGAACAATATCGTACACAGTTAAGACCGTCTTAGGGTATTATAATACCCAATCAAGACTCAGTATAGTATAGAATACTGTCGAAGCTCCTCACTGAACTAGAAGCATATAATCATGTGTACTTTTCTAGTTGATTTTAAAATCACGTGTGTCATATATTTCATTTAACATATACTCATTTCATAATTTTTCTAATTTCAAAAATATCATATTCTTATAACATTTCATAATAAACAGGTAATTGGACAACTATCATGTAATCACGTTTAATGTACTAATATAAAGAATTTATCAATTTCTGAAAATTATTTTTCCACTCACAAAACTATGTAATAGAATGATAATAACTTGGTTGATTAGCTATTTCACTCTTCTCGATATTTCCTGAAAAAACAAGGCATTTATTCAAACTAGAAACCAATTTGTCCAACTCCTTAACGAATAAATAAAAAACCACTTAAAATCTCAACTATCATTGTTTATATTTCCCAATTAGACTGATATAAAATAACCACCACTTAATCCATCCCATTTTCTTCATCAATGTATTGATTTGCTACTATCAATAGGTAATACAATTATAGTCTCTCCCTAATTGAATACAATTAATTTTTTATAATGAAAACATGAGGCAAAATTTTCCAACTCTGCTAATTTCTTATCTTTTCCCACTTATCCAATACTTTCCATTTCAGTTCTTGTCCTTTAACCATCTTTTATTATTCTTTGTAACCTTAGCGACTCGAGTAATTAAGTTTTAAAGGGTTCTCAGAACTTGATGTCCTAAAGTCATCTAACTTGGGAGTCACCGACCTAAAGCTCACTATTGGGGTCACTTAGAAAGATTGATGAGAACTATTGTAAAAAAGATGAGAAAAGGAAAGAAAAACATAAAAAATAAAATTCTTGATATAAGCTTTGAGGCTAGAGCTTTGGAGACTATGGGTGTAAAATAGAGAATTAATTACCATATATCATTTATGCAGATTTATCTAATTCTAGCTACTGTGTGGAAAAATGCTATGTATTAATGTTTAGAGACTACATGAATAGAACGAACCTCGGGATTGGAGAGAAAGAATAAGGATGCTATCATACATGAAAAATGTAAGGAAAATAAAAAGAAAATCATTATTTGACCACATGAGATTTTGGTTTTTAAGATATTATAAGCTACATTATTTTGAGTATATTTTTATATGGGTATGATTTTGACTTTGGCATTCACACACACACACGGAAAGTCGAACATTGGATAAGTTGAAATAATCTTTATTATGTTGTTTAGCTCTCTCTCTCTTCTAAAGTATAATCTTGATTCGAACTTGAGGTATATGACAAACGAATTAACAATTGAATAAAAAATCGGTTATTGAGTTTGTTTTGCGATTTTAGTTCTATTTTATTTGAGAACGAACAATAATTCTAGTTTGGAGTGTTTGATAAGTATGATTTATATACTTATTTACATGCTAAGATTAGGATATTGTTGACGCCCAACAAATACCCAAAATGCAAGAGGCCTAAGCCTTGGCCTAAACCAAAAGAGGCCCCGCATTAAGGGCTCATTGTAGGCAAGAAATTGGATGATTGGGTGAGTGTGTGGCAGCTAGGATATTTGGGCGACAGGGCGAGCAATGGAGCAGTTGGGCGACTAAGCATGTAGAAGCGATTTTGACACTTGTCTTACGATCACATAGACAGTTGTTGACGAAGGTGGCGGTTGAAATGACGAATTGTGGAAGTTACTTAGAGCGACGTGGCAAGCAGATGTTACAAGGACGTGGACGACGGTTATGCAACGTGGAGGAAGCAAATTAATCCATGCAGGTTACAAATCAAGGCAGCAAACCAAAGATTCAAATATTGGCAGGGGTTGAAGGAAGTTCGTGCATTTGTATACATTGTAAAAACTTAGTCATTTAGATGGACCAATCAATCAAATCTCAACAAGAGAATATGTAATTTTCTTTATCTTTACTTTTATCGTCAAACTCTTAGTGTAATTTGTGTACTTGCGCCCCTTGAAAATGTTTTGTCTTCACCGTAATCTTCATAAATATAGCACCCCTCGTTGGGACTTTGTTTTGAGAGATTTGTTCCTTACACATTCGTCTAATCCCCTTTGGTAATTGTTAGTGAGGTGACCTCCACGCGAAACAGTTTGACACGTCCGATGGAACAATTTGGTGTGTTTTTGAAGATACGAAGTGAACCATCATGCCTCACAAGAATTACGACAAGGAAACAACAAGCCATCATCTCCCGTCTATAATTGAAAGATATGAGGAGGAACAAAGTCCTCCAGGAACAGAGAGAGAGAGTCATAGCCGTTATGAACCCATGACGGATTTGAATCCCCGAACCTTGTACGCGCTATTCGGTGAACTCGCTCAAGACGTGGTTGAAGAGGTAAATCTACAATATGTCTATAATATGGAAAATTTTATTCAAAGAAAGAAAGAAAAATTCGATAATATGGCCAAACAACTAAAAATGTTGCACGATAATATGAATAAGTTGACATACCAAGTTGTTCAATCAACCTTCCCAAATATAGGACATCATTTTCAATCCAGGACCATTGTAGGACATAGTTCCCCAACCTCAAATCCAAATCAGGGGATAGAATGGTCTTTTGGGCCGTCCACTTCAAACTTGGGGGGTAATGCAGTGCCAAACTTGGGGAGTAATCCAGTGCCAAACTTAGGGGGTAACCCAACTGCAAACTTGGGGAGTAATCCAGTGCCAAATTTGGGGGGTAACCCAACTTCAAACTTGGGGAATAATCCAATGCCAAACTTGGGAGGTGACCCAACTTCGAATTTGGGGGGTAACTCAGTGCCGAACTTGGGGGGAATCCCAACTTCGAATTTGGGGGGTGACCCAATTCCAAACTTGGGGGGTGACCCAATTCCAAGGAATAGTGTCCAGAATAATGGACAAAATGTTCCACATCTTAACGATGGAGGGAAAAATAACAACATTGGGCCGAATAATGGAAACTTTGCCAATGGTAATTGGGCTCCAAATCCTTTACCAAATCCTTTGCCAAACGTCAGGCAACAAGCACCACCAGTGGGAAATCAACCCATAGGATTTCCTTATGATCCCAATGCCTTGTTAAGGGATCAAGTCGCTGAGATGGTGCGAGACCAAATGGTAGTGGGGATGTGTCCTTATGTTAGGCCAACTTACACTAAGTCATACCCAGATTGGGTGGATCAAGCTTATCCGTGGCCTAGGGGTTACAAGGTGCCAGAGTTCTCTTTATTCACTGGTTTGGGGAAGGTCTCCACGCTAGAACACATAGGGCGATTCACGTTGCAGTGTGGTGAGGTGATCGATTATCATAAGATGAGACTTTTCCCAAGTTCCTTAACAGGGATGGCTTTCTCTTGGTTCATTGACCTGCCAGCGAATTCTATGCAAACGTGGCAACAATTAGAACAACTATTCCACGCCCAGTTCTATAAAACGGAATCCGAGGTGAATCTGGCCAATTTGGTCAATCTAAGGCAAATGCCCACTGAGTGGGCTAAAAGCTTTCTCCAACGGTTCAAAACGGTCAGGAGTAAATGCTTTGTACCCCTGCCGAAAAAATAATTTGTTAGAATCGCTCAGAGTTGCCTGAGTTTTGACCTCAAGAAAAAATTCCAGGATAGGGAGTTCCCTGACCTAATTCAATTGAACGCTAATGTAATAAGATATGAGCGTTTGCTGAAAGAAGAAGAGCAAATGAAAACTTCTAGTAAAAGGACTTTTTATAGAGACACAAATTTTGACATACACACGGTAGGTGACGGATATGTTGACCAGGCCGAAGTATGCTTGGCCAAGCTAGTCAAAGGGGACCCATATGCTTGTCCCCTAGCAGCAAAATTTGGCGCGATAATAAAAGATGATCCTGTAGAAGAGAAAAATAAGAAGCCTAAAATATTTTCCTTCGAAGTTAGTAAGGCGGACCTTATATTCGACAATTTATATAAGGATAAGCAAATCAAGTTGAGAGATAAACATAAGTTGCCAAACCCTGAACAAACTAAGGGCAAAAAATACTGTAAATGGCATAATGCATGGTCTCATACGACTAACATTTGTTTGGTTTTCCGGTATGTGTTGCAGGAAGCCATTGAGTCGGGGAGGATCATGCTTAAGCCTAAGAAAAAGATGGAGGTGGACGAGAACCCCTTCCTACAACCGCTTGGAGTGAACATGATGGCAACTGATTTTGCCCAAAAATTGCCAAAGTTCAAACTGGTAATTGATGATGGAGTAGGAGATGAGCAACAACGTCCCAAAGTGTTTGAACGACTTAAGGGAAAAGAATATCAAGGAGACATGAGTGTCTTATGTGATAGATGCAAGGAAGAAGTGAGTAAGTCTGTGGAAGGAACCAAAGTGCAAGGTTTTCACACTCATCCCAGAGTTGCGTCAAGTTTCCAGCCTGATAGAGGACGAGGCCCAGATACGTATGGAAAACAGTCTCAAGAAAAGAAACTATGGCCAACAAATCACAGGAAAGCATTTAGGCCGCAGCCACGCCAATAAAATGTTTGGCATTCATTCCAGTACAATGCAAGATGAGTCGTTCCCTTCAATGAGATGACAAGGACTCAGCAAAGGTGTTTTCAAAGGAACTACGGCAGAATGATGAGGCGACAACAGGGAGCATTGCCCCTAGACACGCCAAGGCTGACTCGGGAAGCTGACCAAAATGAATTTGATGGTGACAAAGGGAACATCACAGAGGGATCGGTGAAGAAAGCGTCTGAAAGTTCCACTGGGAAATCGAAGTTCGAACACAACAAAAAAGAAGGGGACGAAGAGGATCCAGAGCAAGCTACCACCATTCAGTTCAGGACATTACCCCCAGTCATGGCCAATAACTATCTACTGGCCAATGAGTTTAGAAGCAAAGAGGATGTAGAAGAAGAAGGTGGAGAAAATGAAGGAGCAGCCTGAGAATTGATATGTGAAGAGGGCCAAACGTCCTAAGAGGTAGATTATGAAGAAGAGGACGATGGCATGACAGACATCGAAGAAGAGATCGACTTGGAGGTGGAAGGTAGGAAAATAGGGGTGTCGCGCAATGTGTTGCTAAAGCATTTGTATCAAGAAGGTGTGCATGAAGTGGATCTATTGGACGAGCCCTCTGGGCGAGCGTTCAATTTTTACGTACTGTACGGAATGCCCAAAAGGAAAACGAGAGTACCACGGGTTGAGAAGTATGGGTCGCCTCCCAGGATACTTCCTCCTCCTACTAGATGGTTTACAAATGAAGAGTCGAGAGATCATAGTGGGAGACAAGAGGTATTGCAAGCCGAAGTGACGAAAAGAGTCAAAATAAAGGAAGACGGCCAGGAGGTAGAGATCGATGCAGCGGAAAAGGTTATCTTTAGAAAACCTTCCACGAAACTAACCAGGCATCTGAGGCCACTATATGTGAAGGCCCAGATTAATGGAATTCCTATGTCAAAGGTTCTTATAGACAACGGGGCCGCTATAAATACCATCCCGTCCAGAATGATGAGAAGACTCGCAAAAAAAGGAGGATGATATGATCCCAACAGAAGTTATCTTCACAAACTTCAACGGAGGGGTGACGTCGGCTAAAGGAGTGATGCCATTAGACGTCACTGTGGGAACTACCACAAGGACCACAGTTTTCTTCGTGATAGATGGTCCTACTAGCTATAACGTACTTCTAGGGAGAGATTGGATCTATAGGAGCCGGTGCATACCTTCATCGCTCCACCAGTGTTTATTATTCTGGAATGATAAAGGAGAAGCAGAAGTGATATAGGCAGATCATAGACCATTCATGGCAGAAGCGAACTCTATAGAAAGATTCATGTACGAGGGGAATTATGGGCCTGTTAGAGTAGTGCAAGAGGCAGAAGAAACTCAAGTCTTCGCACTAAGCGAAGAACCATTCTCGGTTGACGCCCTAACAGAGATGTTCAACCAGATGAGGCTAAATATAGTCACCCTTTAGAAGTCAGTCATTGGCGTAAAAGTGATTGAGAAATCATGACTAGCAACCAGCGAAGAGGGGATGTGGCCGATATTCGGGCCTCAAAAGCTAGACCAATGGCTTTCAATAATAAGTCTGAAGAAATCGCAAAAAAGACAAAAGAGTCAGCAGCATTGGCAACGTTCAAGTGCAAGTTAGCCGTTTTTGAGTTGAAGCAGAATGCTGATAGAATGATCTACAAGGTGGATTGTTTGGAGGAAGAGTTTCTCACAAAAAGCCTGGACGATGAAGCAACAGGGATATCCAAACAGGGGCACGCTCATGAGCAAGACCCTCTTGTAAAAGTGAACATCGACGAGGAAGGGAAAGAACGCCCAACATTCATCAGCCAAACACTCAGTAGAGAGGTAAGTGATGAATTGATTGCCTTATTAAAAGAATACGGAGATTTTTTTTCTTGGGAATATGAACAAAAGCCTGGTTTAGATAGGAATTTAGTGGAACACAGACAGCCAACTAAGCATAATTTTAAGCCACATAAGCAGCCACCTGGGCGTTTTTCCCCTAATGTATTACCTGAAGTAAAAAAGGAAATAGAAAGTCTTTTAAAGGCTGGTTTTATTAGGACGCCCATGTATGTAGAATGGTTATCTAATATTCTACCCGTGTCTAAAAAGAACGGTAGCATTAGGGTGTTCATAGATTTCAGGAATCTAAACTTAGCCACGCCCAAAGATGAGTATCCTATGCCAATGGTGGATTTTTTAGTAGATTCAACTGTAAGGCATGTCATGTATTCTTTCATGGATGGGTATTCTGGATACAACCAAATTTACATAGCTGATGAAGACGTGCCTGAAACGGCCTTTAGATGCCTAGGGGCCTTAGGATGTTTTGAGTGGGTAGTCATGCCCTTCGACCTAAAAAATGCTGGGGCCACTTATCAAAGGGCAATGAATTTAATCTTTCATGGCATGATTGGGGAATTTATTGAAGTATATGTAGATGATATTGTGGTAAAGTCAATAAAATAAAAAGACCATTTTTAACAACTAAGACGTTCATTTAAACGAATGAGGCAGTACAAGTTGAAGTTAAACCCTTTGAAATGTGCATTTGGTGTTAATTCAAGAAACTTCCTTGGTTTTCTGGACACAAGAGAGGGATCGAACTTGAAAAAAATAAAGCAAGAGCCATTCTAGAAGTAAAACCGCCTCCTAATAAAAAGGAATTGCAAAGGTTCCTAGGTCAAGTAAATTTCTTAAGGCGTTTTATTTCTAATTGTGCAGCGCGAACAAAAATTTTTTCGCCTCTTTTAAAGTTGAAAAATCAAGACGAATTTGTCTGGCGGAAAGAACACCAAAAGGCTTTCGACGGCCGAAAGATATACTTATCAAATCTTCCTGTACTGGTGTCACCAATTCATGAGAAGCCAATGAAAGTTTATATATCGGCGGAGCAAGGATCTATAGCCGGAATGGTCACGCAAGAAGACCAACTAGGTGAGGAGAGAGTGATTTACTGCTTAAGCAGACAGTTGACGAAATGTGAATATAATTATTCAGTTATAGAAAAACTTTGTCTCGCTCTATATTTCATGTGTACTAAACTAAGGACCTATTTACGGCCTATAACCGTGTATTTGATATCTAAGGTAAATATAGTCAAGTATTTGTTTTCTCGCCCTGTTTTACATCAAAGAATTGGCCTTTGGACATTGGCCCTTTCTGAATTTGAAATACAACAAGTACCTCAAAAGCCAATTAAAAATCAAGCTTTAGCCAACTTTTTGGCTAATCATCCATGTTTGGACATGCCTAAAGAGGTTAATTTAGAAGTGGATTTGCTCGAAACAAAGCCCTGGGTTTTATATTTTGATGGATCAAAAACTTACCATGGCGCGGGGGTTGGTATAGTTTTAATAAATCTCATTGAAGTCTATTACAAGTATGCTCTCACCTTGGAAAGAGCATCTACTAACAATCAAGCCGAGTACGAAGCATTGATCACGAGGCTAGAACTGTTAGTAGAGCTGAAAGTGAAGAATGTGATTATCCAGGGAGATTCTCAGTTGGTAATATACCAATTAACGTGCGATTTCAAGTGCCAAAGCGATTCTGTGATAAAGCAATACGAGCTCACCCGAGAGCTTTTGGAGGAATTTGATCAAGTGGAGCTTCAATACATAAGCAGGATTTACAACGATGTAGCGAAAGAATTAGCTCAAGTCACTTCGGGTTATTCAAAGGCGGTGAATGCAACCACAACTTGTGAGTACAGAATAATCCTGCCCGCCATACAAAGGAGGATAAAGGAAAGTAGCATTCATTATATACAAACCGGGGATGCAATGGATTGGAGAGAAGAAATAAAGAAATTGTTGGAAGAACCTAGTAGAAGAAATGACAGGAAAATGAAGCTGCATGCATTGAATTATGTCCACATAGACAAACAAATATACAAGAAACGTTCAGATGGGGTGCTATTGAAGTGCATAAGTTTGAGCGAGGCCAAAACCATTATGGCAGAAGTCCATGAAGGGATATGTTGGGTCCATCAAGCTGGCCAAAAAATGAGATGGTTGATTATTAGGAGTGGATACCTTTGACCCAAAATGGGAGAATCGTGCATACAATATGCAAAAAGTTACTTAGCGTGTCAGAGACACGGACCAATCCAAAGAGCGACAGCCAGGGAAATGACGCCTATTATTAAACATTGGCCGTTTAAAGGCTGGGCTATTGATTTAATAGGGAAGATTTATCCCCTATCGTCCTAACAACACACGTTCATCATTGTAGTAACGGATTTCTTTACTAAATGGGTAGAGGCTATCCTTTTGAAAGAGATTTCCCAAAAGAACGTTATAGAATTCATTCGCGACCACATTGTTTATAGGTTCAGGGTGCCACAAACCATAATGGTAGACCATGGAAACTCATTGAATGGAAATCTAGTAAAGGAGTTCTTGGAAGAATTTGGTATCAAGTTAGTTAACTCTACGCCTTATTACGCTCAGTCTAACGGGCAAGCAGAGTCTTCCAACAAAACCCTGAAGAGCATTGTACAAAAAATGTTGGGCGAAAATTCCAGGAATTGGCACGAATGTTTGAACAATGCCTTGTGGGCTTACAGGGCGTCTCCATGAATGAGTACAGGTGTAACTCCGTTTCAGCTAACCTATGGACAAGAGGCAGTACTACCTATGGAGATCAACGTACAATCAATTCGAACAGGTTTAGAGAACCATCTATGCGAAAGCGACTATGCAGAATTGATGGTTCAAAATCTTTTAAAATTGGAATAATTAAAGTTGGACGTCCTTGATAGATTGCAAGTTCAGAAGAAAAAAGTGGCTAAATATTACAACAACAGAATGATAGCCAAGTTATTTAGTGTGGGTGATTTGGTCTGAAAAACCATACTCCCCTTGGAAAGTAAAAATCCCAAATATGGGAAATGGTCGCCTAATTGGGAAGGGCCGTTCAGAGTAAGCAGTGTGTTGCTCAACGGAGCTTATCATTTGGAGGATCTAGATAACAGGAAACACATAAGATCCATCAACGGAAAATACTTGAAGAAATATGTTCCTTCCATATGGGAGGACGAAATATAAACGAATTGTATTTCACCGGTAAAGGCGCGCAATTGTCGTACAAGCAAGAAAAAAGGAAAATGAAAATAAGGTGCACCTATAACAAAAATTGTTTCTTTTATGCAAAAAGTTATGTACATTTGCAACACAAAAGGAGCCAGCAGGACTTCACTCAGCAACAATAGGGAAACGAATACTGCCTACCAACTACTACAGAATGAAGACTGCCTATCAACTATGACAGAGGACGTCTCTATTACAGACCAATCTTCGTTACCCCAACAACGGCGACATGCTTGTGAACAAGAATGACCCGCCTAGTAGGTCTTTCCCCCTTCCCCATCTCAACCTTTGTGAAGCTTCCATCCTCGTCTTCTCAGATGCATCCGCTGGAAGCAATCACAATAGGTGAACGGCCTAAGAAGCACTCTCAGCAAGCAATTGGCCAATCATGGGGTAAGAAATGGCCGGTGAGCACTCCCTACGGGAAGTTCCTTTACATCTGATGACCCTGGAAAGGGATCACAAGGGAGAGAGACGCCGAAAGGATCCTCCACGGCCAAGAAACAATTTCCTATATCTCTCATACCAAAGGTATGTTTAGAGCAGAGCCTGGGAAAAGAAAGTTAGGTGGTTTATATGCGGGAGAAGTAGGAACAAAAGACCTGTCGGGGAATATACATGATAGTAGTGACGTACAAGATTGGAAGAAAAGGGATAAGAGACGAATCTGCAACCAAATCCCTTTTTTATAGGAAAAGAGTCCACCTCTTTATGCAAGAAAAAGAAGGTAGAATCTGAACGGTCTATGTTGGAAAAGACGGAAGAAGACTGGAATGCTGAGAATTTCTGGGAAAAAGGACACATCGAAATGATAAATATGGCATAAAATTAATGGATAAACATTAATTCCTCCATATTCGAGGGTAATTGTTGACGCCCAAAAAATACCCAAAATGCAAGAGGCCTAAGCCTTGGCCCAAACCAAAAGAGGCACAGCGTTAAGGGTTCATTATAGGTAAGAAATTGGATGATTGGGCGAGTGTGTGGAAGTTAGGATATTTGGGCGACAGGGCGAGCGATGGAGCAGTTGGGCGACTAAGCAGGTAGAAGCGGTTTTGACACTTGTCTTACGATCACATAGCCAGTTGTTGATGAAGGTGGCAGTTGAAATGACGAATTGTGGAAGTTACTTAGAGCGACGTGGCAAGCGGATGTTATAAGGAAGCAAATTAATCCATGCAGATTACAAATCAAGGCGGCAAACCAAAGATTCAAAAATTGGCAGCGGTTGAAGAAGTTCGTGCATTTGTATATATTGTGAAAATTTAGTCATTTAGAAGGACCAATCAATCAAATCTCAACAAGAGAATATGTAATTTTCTCTATCTTTACTTTTATCGTCAAACTCTTAGTGTAATTTGTGTACTTGCGCCCCTTGGAGGTGTCTTGTCTTCACCGTAATCTTCATAAATATAGCACCCCTCGTTGGAATTTTGTCTCGAGAGGTTTGTTCCTTACACATTCATTTGATCCCCCTTTGGTAATTGTTAGTGAGGTGACCTCCGCGCGAAATAGATATTATATTGTCGTTTTAGAATAAATGTTATTAATTTCATTGTTATTTGGTTTTATTTCAGAATTATTCCAAAGTCAAGAGAATGAAAGATTTGAAGCGAATATAGTTTAGTTGGATGAGAATTGGAGCTAATTTGTGCACATGAGGAGTTTATGAAGTCAATTGAGGTAAAAAAGGAAGGAGTTATTGAAGAAAATCGAAATTTCAGGGGCAAGATTGATCTACTAAGAAATTAAAGGACTTGAAGCGCAATTAAAGAATAGGGACCAAACTACAGGAATTAATAGAAGAACCATGCGATTGTGCCAGAATCACCTACACAATCGTGTGACCCTATTTAACATGAGCATAACCAAATTTCATATATGCACGAGACCATGAGCCATCCAACCACACGGTCGCACCTCTTTCCAACTTTTGATTTATTTCTTGTAAATTCAACTAGGATTCTTCCCCTATCTATATATAACATAATATACTTCATTCATATGAGTTTGGAGAGGTACAAGGATTCAAGATTGAAGATTGATTCAAGAAGAAGATTTTTTACTTCTAGGTTATTAATTCTTTCAATCCTTCTTGTATTTTATTTTTAATCATGTTTCCAGGCTAAATTAGTTTTCATTAGAATTGTGATGAAATTTTAATTTACGGATATCATGTTTTAATTATTGTTTAATTTAATACAATTTATGAGTTTGTGCAATTAATTCTTGCTTTTGTTGTTCTGCAATTCTTTTGCCAATTATTATATTAATTTTTTAGTATTTTCTTAAGTTCGAAAGATTATGATTACGTTAGACACATTTTATTTCCATAAAGTCCGATGAAAGATATAAATATACATTTATGCTTTATGTTATCTTTAAATTGTTCACAAAATTTTAATACTTTTCTATGTGTTTGTATTAGTCATAGAAATATAGTCGGGTTGCATATAGGAAAAATTGTTAATTCTTATTCAAAAGAAATTTTTAAAAATAGGAACATTGATATTTGAAATCCTATGAATTGTTGTTAAGCATTTATATCAAAGCCTCAATGATAGAAAATAAAGTGGATTATCGATTCTAGCATATTTTTCTCATAGATTTTATTATTTTAAAATTGTTTATTTTTAATTTTAAATCAAACATCAAATTGAAAGTATTCTATAAAACACCACTTAGCTTATCCAAGTTATAGGAATCATTAAAAGTATAACTTAACCTTACCTTTTGCTAAAAGCACTTTTTGTTACAAGAATGTGTGGGAAAGTGCTTCATTGAATCTCTATAACTTACTTTTCCCATTGAACCAAGATCTAGAGTCTCTAGTCAGCAAGGTTGAGTTACTGTGATAAAGATCCTAACGTAATAGGCTTTAAGCCCATTCCTTCAACAAATAATGCATTTGATCTCTTGATAAACTTTTGTAAGTGGATCCGAGAGATTCTCCTTTGATTTAACATATTGCTTGTTCGGCGGCTAAAAGTTAAAAAAAAATGGTTTTTTTTGTTGTTTTTTAGGTAGATGGATGATTAAAAAGTGGAGAGAGAAAATGTGTAGGGTTAGAGATTGATTTGGAAAATTGTGTAGTTTAAAAATTGGTTTAAAAACCAAAAAAATCTTTTTTACCGAACGGAGGCATAATCGATGGAAATTACTCCATTAGAGATCAACTACTTAACGGTGTTATGTCTCTAACATATATATTGAGACTTACTATTATACAGACTACTTTGTGCCCTGCCAATGGCTGACTGACTATCACAATGTTAACTTATAGCAAGCACGGGTTTAGGCCAACACGGAATATCCTCTACAAAATTCCGAAGCCATTCTGCTTCTTCTCCAGTCTTTCTAAAGCTATAAACTCGGATTCCATTGTAGATCAAGCTATACAAGTTTTTTTTGAGGATTTCCAAGATACGGCCGCACCACCAATTGTGAAGATATAACCACTTGTTGTTTCTTTTGTATCCGATATCTAATTAGCATCATTGTATCCTTCTAATACAACTGGATATGTTGTATAATGTAATCCAAAATTTAAAGTGTCCCTTGGATATCTAAGCACTCTATTTAATGTCTTCCAATGTTCATTGCCTAGATTATTGGTGAATTAGCTCAATTTGTTCATATCATATGCTATATCTGGATGTGAACAGTTCATGATATACATTAAACTCCCTATAATCTGTGAGTATTTTAATTGAGATATGGGGCCGCTTGTATTCTTGACTATGTGTGAATTTAAGTCAACTGGTATCTTTACTAGACTTTCGTTATAGACATTAAACTTTAAGTATAGTTTCAATGTAATGGGATTGGGATAAAATAAGTCCTTCAGATGTCTTAGAAATGTTTATTCCTAATACGACATATGCAACAGCCATATCCTTCATATCAAAATGTTTTTTTTTTTTTTTTAAACATTTTCTTCATTTTCATGATGATGTAATGATTACTTCCCATGATTAGCATGTTATCAACATATAGACACAGAATTATGTAGTCATTAGGTGTGTTTTTAATATAAATATATTTATCACACTTGTTAATCTTAAATCCACTTGACAACATTGTTTTGTCAAATTTCTGATGCCTTTGCTTTGGTTCTTGTTTCAATCCATATAGTGACTTAATGAGCTTACGCACCTTTTTCTCTTGTCCTGAAACAATAAACCCTTCAGGTTGTTCAATATATATTTCTTCTTCTAACCCGCTGTTTAAAAATGTTATTTTGACATCCATTTGATGGATTTCCAAATTATGCAATGCAGCAATTGCAATTAGGACCCTAATAAAGGTAATCCTAGTTACATGTGAGTATGTATCAAAGAAATCAAGTCCTTCCTTTTGTCTATATCATTCTGCTACTAGTCTGACCATATATTTATCAATAGATCCATTGCGTTTCAAATTCTTCTTAAAGATCCACTTGCAACCTAGAAGTTTGCTTCCCAATGTGAGATCAAGCAACTCCCCAGTGTGATTTTGCATGATAGATTCAATCTAACTGTTAATAGCTTCTTTCCAAAAAGGAGCTTCCAAAGTTTTAATTGTTTGACTGAACGTTTTAGGATCATTTTCTATCATATAAATTAGAAAATTCGAACCAAAAGTTTTAGACTTTTTGGCCCTTTTACCTCGTCTAGATTCTTCATCACTTTGATGAACATTACTTATAGCATCATGAGTTCCTTTTTTTGAACTTATTTCCTTTTGTCTTTGCGAGGAAATATATATTTGAAAAATGTAGCATTCCTTGATTTTATAATGGTATCTTCATGAATATTAGGGATATTTAATTTATGAACAAGGAATCGATATCTACTACTGTTATGATATATCCAATAAATATGCATCAATAGTTTAGGCCCAATTTTTATTTGCTTAAGTTTTGGTACTTTTACCTTTGACAAGCACCCCCAGACTTTTAAGTATTTATATGATATTTTACGTCCTTTCCATAACTCATATAGAGTTTCATTTTTATCCATGTGTGGTATCTTATTAAGAATGTGGTTTATGGTTTGCTGAGAGGACAACCCCCCCCCCCCAAAAATAATAATTGTGATAATCTAGACCTAATCAACATAGCATTCATTATTTCTTTAATAGTACGGTTCTTTCATTCCACAATTCCATTTGATTGGGGTGAGTAAGGAGTCGTTTTTGATGAATAAAACTAGATTCAAAAGAAAATCCTTCAAACAGTACTCCATATTCTCTACCTCTATCACTTCGAACAATTTTTATTTTCTTACTAAGTTAATTTTCAAACTCATTCTTTCAGTGTTTAAACACTTCCAAGGCTGCTTCTTTGCTCCTTAGCGAATAAACATAGCAGTATCTCGTGCAGTTATCAATAAAAGTAATAAAAATACTTTTTACCACCTCTAATTTGAACAAACTTTATGCCCTGTTCGACGGCTGTAGAAAAAAAACTGTTTTTTTGTTGTTTTTTAGGTAGATGGGTGGTTAAAAATTGGAGAGAGAAAATATGTAGGGTTAGAGATTGATTTCGAGAATTGTGTAATTTCAAAATTAGTTTAAAAACCAAAAAAACCTCAAAAAAACTCCTTTACCGAACAGAGGCTTAAATCACAGATATCATTGTGAATTAATTGTAGAGGTGAAGTGTTCCTTTCAACTAAAGGAAATGATGTTTTAGCTAAATTAGCTTCTACACATGTTTAGCATTTATGATTAGGATCAAAATTTAAAGAACAAACATAAATTCATTAACTTGCACAAAGATGTAAAGTGTCCATGTCCTAATCTATAATGCCATAAATTAGATGACTCAATCTTGTAAGCAGAAAAATTATTATTTTTACTATTATTGTGTTTGGGTACAATAGTGAGGACATTCAATTTGAATAGCCTATTACACAGATATCCCTTCCCCACATATGTATCATTTTTGAAAAGTACAAATTTGTTAGAAAAAAAGACAAACTTAAACCCATGCTTGCTAAGTGATGACCCAGACACAAGATTCCTTCAAATATTAGGCACATGAAATACAATGTTGAGGACTAGTTCCTTTCCAGAAGTCAACTTTAGCACTATTTTGCCTTGTCCTTCAACCTTCGAGCTTAAAGAATTTCCCTCCACCAACAGCAGTATAAGTAGAGAATATATTTTTGTCAACACAAATGTTGCGTGATGATGTAATCCCGTGTGGGAACTCGTGGAATGAATGGTTAAAATTCCTAGAAAGTTCCAAATTCTGATTGGATGGACGGTAACATGATGATCTGAGCCTCACAACGTAAGAACCTTAGGTATATTAAACATGAGACCTGTTCAGATATAGAAACAAGAACCAACATGGGTGAGAGCCACAAAGGTTGTCCAGAAAATTTGATAAGTTTGTTTTTGAACGCTGCAAAGATGGTTAATATTTGATAAGTTCGAGTTAAATTAGAGGTGTCAAGACGGGCGGGCCGACCAGACCCGTGAAAATCGGTCCGTATCGACCCGGGACCGCGAGCCGACCCGTGACCCGTGCGGGCGGTTCACGGGTCAAGAAGGTGTGAACCGCGGGTTTCGCGGGCCAAACCTTCGCGGGCCGCAGTTAACCCGCTGGCCCGTGAAATTAAAAAAAAAAATAAAAAAAACCATTTTTATTAAATATCATAATATTGAAAAAAAAAATTCTACAAACTCTAGTACTAGCACAATTTCTAAAGATAAATCTTATTTTTCTCCCTAATAGTTAAGAAACGTAATGTTATTTGATAATAGTAATTAGAAATGCATTTAGCGTTTAGTAGTTATTTGTTTATATAAATTTAAATTCTATATAAATATTTTATGGTATAAATATGAATTTATCATTTTGTTCATCTCATATTTATAAATTTAACAAAAAATATATGTATTATAAATATGAAAAATTCTATATTTTTATTCATACTGGTCAAATTGGAACGAACCGCGACTCGCGACCCGCATGTGCTCGACCCGGATAGGCCAACGGGCGGGCCTGAGTTGTAATTCAAAATTTGTGGGTCGACCCGGAACCGGCCTGGAACCCGCAGAGGGCGGGCTTTTTTGACGCGGGCCGTTACCGGGCTCATATGTTGACGGGCTGATCTGGCCCGGACCACCCGGATTGACACCTCTAAGTTAAATGCCACAAGATGATTAAATCCCGATAAGTTAGAATTTTAAAGGAAAATCCTCACCTTTAGTATTGAATCACTCAATAAAAATGTTTAAACTCCAAAAAATAACTATTACAATGAAGATAAATAGTATATAATGCAATAAAAAAATGTCCTACCTATGTCTTACCACTATAGAGGTACAAAACATAACTTAACATAATTAAAAAAATGAAAAAAAAAAAAAAAAACTAAAAACTAAAAATCTTGAAACCTTAGTAAAAAACAATCAAGCAATCACGGCTATCAAGCACGCGATCGCTTGGTGATCATTGTAGCATTCTCCCCGTTGAAACATGTTGTCACGCAATCGCTTGATGTTTTGGTCATAACTTTCTCTACCGATGCCTGATTGCAATTATTCAAAGTATTTGAAAAGAAAACTCAAATGGCTACAATTCTTCCTGAAATTATTGTTTCCAAATTATTCAAGAATTTTCTACTCGAAATCTGAGTTTCAATCCCTGAATGATAATCTGAATCACATTCCTAGCGGGTACTTGATTTGGAGCCCTTCTAACATGTTCTTAAAGTCTTATTCGACTTGAATATTTGAATTTTCTCGTAAATACCACTATGATTTGCATCATTACCTCCTTTAGAATGATTCGTCTCGAATCACAGCTTTGTTCATGGTGTATTAGTGCACCTCCTTGATCAAACGAAAAATTCTTGCTTTCATGCCATAGGAACAACAACTAGTAGTCTATAATTTGGATGACATAGATGGATCGGAACATGATCTCCCATGGCCATAGGTGGTGGGTGTGGCTGAAGCTTCCAAGTATATTCAACCTACAAAAAGATTTAAGCAAAATCGGGTGAGAAATATCAGTTTCACCAAGTACAAGATATGGATCTCTTACTCATGTTGAATCATCACCACCTCATCATGTCCAACAATAAGGCTCTTCTCTTCACCTCCTAGAACATTTCCACTCTTTTGCTTAATCATCTCTTTTATTTCTTCACTTTCACACTCAAACACCTTATTTAACTCCACATTTTTATGACCAACCACCTCTTCTAAATTTTGGACTTAACAACCTCTCCTAATTTTTCATGCCCAACATTTTCTTCCACATTACTATTCACGTACTATTGATTTAGAATCTTTTGGAAAATTGATATTCTGATAAAAATTAATTGATTAGAATCTCAATTGACTTTAATAATATATAGATAGACACAACTTTTCAAATAAAATTGGAAAATAAAACTAATTAAAATAAACAAACTATTTTGTCCAAGAAATATATATTGGGCCAGGATCAATTCTAGAAGAATACATAACTAAGGTTTTCAAAGAACACATTTTCAAATTTAAGAAACTTAAGGTTTTATTTCAAAAATCAGGTCATAATTAATTATATATATGTTATTGTTTATGGTCACAAGTCACAATTTTTTTGGTCACAATTCACAATGTATTATGTCACAAGTCACAAATCTGGTCACAAGTTTATGGTCACAGTCACAATTTATTTCTTGGTCACAAATTTCAGATTTTGTAGGTCACGATTTTTTTCGGTAGGAAATCTCCAATCAATTAGTCACAACATAACAAATTATGAGTCACAAATCACAAATTTCATTGATCACAATTTTTTTTCGAATACAAATTAAGAATTTTTTGACTCACAATTTTCATAAATCACTAGTTTTCTTGGTCACAGATCATAAATTTTATATGTCACAATTTATAAAATTATTTAATTGACTCATTTTTTGTCACAAATTATCGATTTAGTTGGTCACGATCTATTTTTCGATCACAAACCAAAAATTTTATAGGTCACAGATTAAGGTCACAACAATTAATTGGTCACGGCTTATTTTTGGGTCACAATTAACAAATTATTAGGTCACAATAATTCAATTAAAGATCACAAATTATCAAAAATTTTAGGTCACAATTTTACAATTTACGATCACGATCACAAATCATAAATTTTATAGGTCACAAATTATTAGATTTCTCGACCACAAATTATAAAATTATTTGGTCACGATTTAATTCCCGATCTAGAATTTTGTACGTCACAACTTATTTAACAGCCACAAATTTTAAATTAATCGATCACAAACCACGTGTATTAAAGGTTACGACTTATTTCTCAATCACAAAATGTATGGTTCACAATTAATTTCTCGGTCACAAATATTTGATCACAGCTTATTTTCGATCACAAATTAAAAATTTATAGGTCACAACTATTTTTCGATCATAATTTATAAAATTAATCAATCACAAATCTCAATTTGTTAGGTCACAATTTATGGTCATAGTCACAAGTCACGAATTTTAAGTTCACAAATTATCAAATAAATTAATTAAGATCTAATTTTTAGGTCATAATTTATCAAATTAATCAGTCACTACTCATTTATCGGTCACAAGTCATAATTTTTTTTAGGTATAACGTCTTTCTTAATCACTAATAATGAATTTTTTGGTCACAATTTACAAATTTCTTAAGTCACAACATATTTATCAGTCACAAATCTCGAATTTTATGACACAACTTTTTCTTGGCCACAAATTTCAAGTTAATTGATCACAAACTAACAAATTGTGAGTCACAATCATCTATAATTGGTCACAACGTAGTTAGCCACCCACCCCACCCCACCCCACCCCACTTTACCCTATGCTAAACTCAACCCAAGCCAATTAAACTGAACCGTAAACCCACTCAGCAAGTTGTCGTCTGCACCATTACCAACGACCGTCGCCCACAAACCTTCGTCGCACCACCTACAAACATCCACCTTACCCAACTCCGCCCCTTGTCCTCCTCCTCCACCACTGAGTGCCAGCAAAATTTTCACCGTCCACCATCACCAACACCAACACCACCACATTGCACACACAACATCATCACCAAACCACACACACAACACCACCACAAATCTCGCACACACCACCAAAAAAAAAAAAAGGAAGAAGAAGAAGAAACTAGTTTTAGACATGAAGAGGAAAATAGATTCAGATGATCTGCGATGTCACATGGCTGCACTGCCACAACAACTTGCTGTTGTGTGGCTGTAATCGCGATTTCATAGCATAATCGCGCGGCTACAGTTGAAGGTTCGCGACGAAGAGTAGGAGTAGATGGATCTCTGGAGAAGAGGGGACATGGAAGAGTGTAACGCCGGAGGAAGTTGGTAAGGTAAAGTATCTGGGCAGCGAACGAGCCTCGCGACAGTGATGTTCTTTTGATTTTGCGGTGGGAGTGAATCTCACTGGAAAAGACATGTATTGTGTTTTGATTCTTTTGAATTAGATTAAGGTTATATTGAATTGGGGATGATATTATTTATTGTAATTAGAAATGGCCTGATTTATGTATGAATCATTTGTAAATCTTAATTTTGAAGTGTTTAGTTCAAAAGCAAGTGACTGTGTAATTTCCACGTTCTAGAAACCAAACCCATGACTCATGGTCCATGTCGTGTCTCCTGGAAACAATGGCGCACACGTGGGCTATGGCCCAACCTACTTGTATGTATGTTTTCTCCTCTTCAAAGACTATTGGTATCCCTTATGACCAGACTCAAATGTTAAGGTGGAGATTTTAAAATTGGTCTAAGTTCCTTTTATTTTCCTACGTGGAATACACTTTCACACATTCATTTTAATCATCAAACTAGTGAATCAGCCGTGTGATGCAAGGGAAGAAACGTCTGATAAAGGTAATTCAATGTGAAATTGGATGAATCCTTAGGATAAAATAAATAAATTTCGCAAATAGGAAATAAGATCATCATTTATTTGTTTAATATGACTACAAATTTTGGAATACTTCTTTGTAAACAACAATGTTTGTTGATTTTGTTGGTTTTCCATTCTTACCACAATCAACATCTTTAATCTGGAACGATTTGTCACCCTAGAAATCGTAACATAAAGTTGTCTATGTGTAAACACCAGCCATTTAAGAAGAAGTCCCACATGCGAGAGCGATTGTCCCTGACTCTTATTATAGTCATGGCACAGGACACCATCAATAGAAATTATCTTTTTTTGAAATCTAATAGGTATCCTAAAATCAGAAGGATTGAACAACGTCCTTGGAATAAAGAATTCATGTCCTGCATTGCTGCTGAAAAGAGTTTAACCTTCTAGATCATGGTCGCCAAGTTTTGTAACTATCAACATTGTTCCATTGTACAATCACTTTGTATGATCAATATTTCTTAGAAAAAGCAATGGATCTGCAAAGGAAATAAAGAGGATGCACTTCGCTTATCCGCTGCAACAGTCCACCACGTGGCGCGATAATGATATCCATGTGTCCAGGTTGTGTAACAAAATCCACCGACAATCAATTCGGAAATTTCATTGACAACAGGTAAATCATATTGCCTATCATCGGTCACCTACCGACCAATAAGTATAATTCTTACATCTGAAGTGTTTTCCTCAATCATCTTTTCTCTAACCAACCTAAACTACATTACCAATTTGTTGTATTTATCTATCATATCCTTCAAATCATAAACTATACAATCATGCAACATTCAATCGCATGATTCACTTCTACGGGGGGACATGAAAAGACATAAATTAAATTTTAGACTATCACAACAAAATTTTCTATAAACAGTATAAATATATAAGAAATAAATACATATAAGAAATAAATATATGTCTGAATGTTCTCAATGAAGTTCTTAATCCTGTTGTCCCTGCAGTATAACAAATTTTTTAAAATAAGAGGATGATCTTCCATACGAGGAATCTTCAATTTCCCTTACATACAACAAAGTAGGGGTGAACAAATCAACCACAAAATCGAACTAAACCGCTACAAATGGTATGGTTTGGTTTGATTTGAAAAAATTCCAAACCTCCTTAAATGGTTTGGTTTAGGTTTCAATTGTCAAAACTGTGATTTCAAGCAATCAACTTGCCAAATTTTAAAAAAATACAGGCTAATGTTCAATTTAAAAAATTGCAACACACTTTTTATCATCAACAAATCAAAATTAAGGAGTCAAAGATTAATTTGTTCAAATCCACAACCATTTGGAAATAATTCTTGCCCCTACAGTTCATAATCATCATTCAAGACATTTTCTTAAAATAAAATTTTTAATGTAAGAACAAACTACGATTTATTTAGAAAAATTTAAATGTTTGATTCTATATGATTAGTTTGTTTATCAACATGAATTGATTCACGATAAAGTACTCATTTAGAAACTGAATACTATTATTGAGCTAGTTTCAACTCAAAATTTTGGACGAATTTATGTCTTTGAGCTAACATTGGAAAATACGAATTCATTCGTGGGTAATTCGCGGTGTCAAACCGCACCAAATTGCAAAAAATGGTTTGCTTTCGTCTTTTTAGAAAATGAAATTGTTTGGTTTGGTTTGGAAAATTTTCAAACTGTTTTAAATGATTTTGTAGCGACCAAGAATTTTTACGCAATTAATAATTACTTTAATATTTAGAAAATCGTGTCGCTGCTATCTCACCCATATTTTTATTTTTAAGTTAACGCCGCGACGTATACGTCTAGCCAAGTCAAGGAATATCGAATTCATTTGATTTTAAATTAAATTCCGAATTTCTAGAATTATATTATTTTAATTATTTATTCAAAGTATTATTTTCAAAATCATTTTTAAATTCCAGATTATAAATGAAATTAAATTAATTTCCATCGTAATTGAATTTCCGAATTTTTATTTAAAATATTCCAATGTCACCATTTTAAATCTTAATTCAAATTTTAATGATTTTAAAGTCCAAATTAATTTATTTCGACATTTTGATCGTTGTCCAATTTAAATTCCTTTAATTCCCAAATTTAGTTTTTTTTAGCGCAATCCCAATTGGTAAAAAAAATCCATTTCCCCCACGTTTCCAATAATTCCACCTCCCCACACGTTAATTCCATTTCACACCCCTGATTCTCTCCCTCATACTTCCTAAAATGACATTTACAATCCTGCAATTCCAGCAATCCATCCTCAAATCTGCATCTATCCTAATCTTCCTCTTGCAGCCCCCTCAATCCTGCATCTCAACTGATCATCATTCCTACAATTCTCCTCAATCAGCAGATTCCCTCAACCTACCAAATTCAGCAAAACAGCTAGGATAACATACCCCATTTTCTCTCCTATAAATTTCTAATCAATACCACCATCATCAAATGGAGTTCACAAATTAAGCCAAAGTTTGACCAAGCTGAACAACCTCGACTGCCTACTGCATAACTCCATTTCAACACCCTTTTCACCAATCAACCTCTCCCTCTCAGTGGCCACCATCAACTACAGCCACGCAGTCACCACCCCAAACCATTTTCATCTCCACCTCAATCACCACTGTCCAGCCACAACACTGCCTACTTCACAACATATCGATCATCATCACCAATTTTCCAAAACTCCATCACCAACATCAATCCACCACCATCAACCACAAACTGCAACACCGGATTTACGACCACCACCTGCACAACCAATACACTGCCACCTCCAGCACTCCCAACCGGCCCTCCATCAAGCTTGCAGCCAACCAAAACCAGCACCCCTGCCCCTCTACCATAGTCACCACCGCCACCTCGAAACACCCAACCACCACGAGTTTTACCACCCAACTCACTCTGATTCCACCATCATCATCAATGAATCCCCAGCAAACCTCCACCAAGAACCCCTCATTATCATCACCACGCCCAAACCACAACCACAACGCCATAGTCCAACCACCACCTCCAAGAAACCATCACTGCCAATCTACTAATCAATACCAAGAATCAATTTTCACAATACCACAAACCAATTCACCAAGTATATCATCATCATCATCATCACCACCCATTTCGAACCCACCGCCTGCACCCAACCTCCATCGAACACCACCGGAACCACCTCCACTGCCTCCTCAAAATCCCCATCAATCAGCCCCGTAAAACAAACAAAAAACCCAGCATAAGCCAAGCCCAAGACTTACCTCGACTTCCGCACTGTTCACCGCTAATATCGTCGGAAGTCACAACTCCAATCTTGATTTCCAGCCTCGGTTTAACCATCGATCTCGCACCCAATCAGCCCCAGAACCTAGCCTATTTGCACCCTCACCGCTCGTCGCACCCGACGTCGGTGTTTCGTCGGCGAAATCACTGGTCGGACACCAGTTTGCGCGAGAGGCAGCTCCGGCGCAACTCCTTGTTCAGCCTCTGGGTCGTGATAGAGAGAGAATAGTGAGAGAGAGAGAGAGAGAGAGAGAGAGAGAGAGAGAGATAAGATCTGATAATATGTTTTGATTTTCGAAAATTACACCTAAGTCCCCAAGCTTTTAAAGTTATTTAAATCAGTCCCTATCTTTTAAAACTTATTATTTCAGTCCTTTCAGCTTTAAACCTTTTCATTTCAGTTCCTTTAGTTTATAAAATAGTTTTAATCAGTCCTTTCATTTTAAAAAACAATAATTTAAATCCCTACAGTTTAATTTCCATTTTGAGTAGTCCCTCAACTTTCAAAAGTATTCATTTTAGTCCCTCAACTTTCAAAGTATTCATTTTAGTCCCTCAACTTTCAAATCATAAATTTCAGTCCTCAAATTGTAATTCATCATTTTTAAACTATAAATTTCTAAAGACTAATTTACTTATTGGCTAGACGAGGCGTACGGAGATTTGAAAGATTGAAGTCATTCCCGCTCAACCACACTCGTTAAGTTTAAGGTAGACTCGCCCCCAATAATTGATTTATATTATAATTGCATGTGTTATGTGGATTTGTGTGATTTTATGCTTAATTGCATGAGAAAAGAATATCTCTTTTGAGATAAATAATTTATGTTATGCTGGGCATAACTTATCTGCTAGCCAAGAAAAGAAAAGAATGTGTTTATTTGTGTTCACTATGTGATGCCTATGAATAAGAAAAGAATGTCACTACATTATTTGCATGATTACGTGTTCAATTATCTTGTAGATTAATTACTGGCGATGAGTCTACTGAGTATTTCATTTTTGAAATGCTCAACCCGTTATTTTAACATTTTTTGCAGATTTTCGGAGAAGGTGGCGAGTGATGGGCAATGACGGCAAATTACAAATTGATATTTTTTTTAAAAGTCGTGAACTTTGAAATGATTATTTCATTTTATCAAGAATTGTCATTTTTATAAATTTGTACGAAAATACTTATTCCATTTGAATTATCGCTAAACTTTTATTCGATAAATGCGATATTTGATATTTAATCATTTTCCGTAACAAAGTTTATTCAAGAATTTAGAAAAGTGACATTCCCGCGCTCCTCGGAACTCAGGACGTTACAGTGTGGTATCAGAGCGGGTCTACGTTTCTGTAGACTTACAAAAAAAAATTTTCAAAATAAGAAAATAATTTTTTCTAAAAATAATAGAAATAATGTTTTGACGACTTTTTGCCATTGCCATCATTTTCTGCCGACTCAGAAGGTAACGAAATTTAGTATGTTTACTTTATTGATTTATTTCGGATACTTGAGAATAAATATTTTGAGAATTTGACGAGAAAAGAAAAGAAAAGAAAAGACGAGAAAGACTTAGAAAACTAGTATCCGAAATAATGAGAAAGAAATAAAGAAAGAAATGAGTTTTGTAGCATAACGGGAAATTTTTTTAGAAAGAAAAGAAAAGAAAGAGAACGAGTGTTGAGCATAATGGGAATAGTATGATTTAAGAATGATTTTATAATAATTTTTTCCTCGAACTTAGAAATGATGAACCCTACCTGGACTTTTCATAATTGATTTTAGACATGGCACCATTTACGAGAAGTCAACAGAAATGATTAGACAATATTTTTGGAATATCTATCGTTTAGATTAAACGAGAAATAGCAAGCCAGTTTTATGAAGTTGTGATGAGATGTTGAGATTATAAGTGATGTTATTTATTGAGACTTTTATGAGAAGAATTATGAAATTAGAGGTTTAAAGATTTGGTTCTTAGTTATTGGGAATTAAGTAATGGATATTGTGTTGAGTAAGTGAATTATTCATCTATTTTGAGAGAAACTTATTATGTAGTTTGGTCTTGTGATTAAATTTTGGGAATACAATTTGTGGCATATATTTATAAGTATGACTAATGGGTGGTCATTTGAGCCAATTAATGTATTGAAGGAAGTAAGATATTGATATTGGAAACTAGGATTTGAAATTGTTATGTTGAGGAATTATGAATTGATTTTCTGGGATATTTTTGGTGATACTGAAGTTTGTTGGAAATGTTGTCAATATTTAAATCGTTGTGGTCAATGTAGAGCTATTTGTTATTGTTGGTTATGAAGTATACCTACGGGTTGGATAAGTCCAAATTATAAGGGAGACTGTAACACCCCAAGTTTCAAAACCTAAAACATAGGCATGTTAACTTCCATTCACATTAATTGCGGAATTAAATCGTTTACACGACAAAAATGTTCATTTATCTATTATAAAATTTTACAGAAATCTCGACAGAGTCTCCTCTGTAAATTGGACATAGTCAACCTGTAGAGGGACATCAAAACCATTTTACAAATACAATTCTCAACTCATTCAACCCAACAATCCACATCCGACCACAATTCCAAAATTCAACTTCAACATTAATTCTCCAAACTCCTCAACAAAATAACTTGAAGTATAAATTTATAAACTCATGAAAACATGATAAAAACTAATCACAGGGAAATACCATAACTTATTTAAACTAATTTCAACCGAAACAATTATCAAAATAACTGAGTTAGGAAATAATTACTTAGAACTTAAATAAATTCTAATTTAACTAAAAATAACTTGAATAAATTTAACTTTATTAATTAATGCGACGATGGGTACTGTCGGAGTCAGCCGCCAAGTGTTCTCCTCGGATCATCTAACTTTCATCACCTGAAATATGGGGAGGGATTGGGGTGAGCTAAAGCTCAGTAAGTAAACTGTATGCATGAATGCATGCTTATGACATGAATGCTTTAAAAATTCCATATATGTATCCCCATTTACTTTACTTTCCAAAACATTCAAACTTTTCAAACTTTCACTTAACATTTCAAAACTTTCACTTGACATTTCAAAACTTTCACTTCATTTCCATCGTGAGCTCACTTGGTGTAACTTCTAGTCAATCAGAATACAGTGGGCAATTAATTATTTGGAACCAGATTAACATTCACATTTCCACCGCAAAGCGGTTTAACAGTCCACCGTAAACGGTTGAACATTCCGTCGCAAAGCGACTTAATTCGGGTACGCCGGTCCCCTGCGCCCCATTTCCCACTCACAACTTTCATGAACTAGAAGTACACCCATTCTTTCTTTAAAAACATGGGATACATAACTTTTGAACAAACTTGCACCTTGACACATTTCTTTCATTTAAAAACATTTCACTTCCCAATTTCGATGCCAATGCATGCTTGATGATGCAATGACATGATAATGTGCATGCTTGAACATTCTTCATAATAACATATACTTTCACAAAGTAAATGAAATTCATCAAAGCAAATAAGTTGCAAGACAGTCATTTACACATAACTTTCACATTTACATTCAACTTTGATGAAAATAGGGGGAAGTTTACTTACTTGACGTCCTTAGCATTTACCGTTATCTGGATTTGCAAGTGGAGGAACATCGGCTGCCCGTGACGTCAATGTACCAAAATATCCTAATTGTTCACATTCATCAATAAATATGACTCTTAGTTCACAAACACATTTGAAATTCTTTTTAATGCTAACCAATCCCAAACATACCATATTCAAAACGAACAATAAAATTTCACTGAACCTTACAAAGTCACCTTATCCTTTTTAATAATAACAAAACGCCCAATCGAGATCAAAATCTCAAATTAACCTAAGTGTGACCTTAGGATATGACCAAACACATAAAACTCATATTCAAGACAAGGAATGAAATCTCAATGCACATTAGAAGGTCTTCTCATCTTTTAAATTCAAACTCAAACTCAAAATTCCATAACTTTACAAAATTACTTAATCGTGATTCTAACAAGTTCACAAATCTAAAAATAACTAATTATTACAAACTTTACCACAAGGTCGTTAACTAAACTTCAAATTTTCACAGCTTTAACGTTATACAATTACAATTAAAATTTCAATAATTCATCAAGGTTCTAAACCAAATTCTTAATTTAGTTATAAATTCAACAAAACCAATTAATTCAATGAATCCATAAAATCTGAAATTATACAGTATGACATTACATATCTCAAATTTTCAAATAAAAATTCAAGATTCAAAAAATTCTAATTAAGCCCCAAATCTCAAATTCCTTCATATACTATGAAAAACCCATATTCATATATTTGAAATATGACAATCTACTGTGAAATTGCATATCCATACATACATATATACATCAATACCCACATACATATGCACTACCAAACCCCAATTTAACGGTATCAGTCGAAATTTAGTAAACTTGAATCTGAAAAATATGAGAAACATCACATATTTACACACACTTAACCTATATACACATTTATGTACATACATCAATACAGAGATCGGGTGGCGTGTGAAAAATCACGTGTGCGCTGTGTGTGTTCGGTCGGGTGTGTGCGCAGTCGGGGAAGGGAACGAGGGAAGGGGAGGGTTACCGGTGAGAGTGAGAGGAGAGTTCGCTGGTGAGGAGTCAGGCAGGTCGAGTAGCGGCGGTTGAGTGCGAGGCGAGAGAGACAGAGACGGAGTCAGAGACCGAGAGAGAGCTGTTGCGGCGAGAGTGAGAGGCCGGATGAAGAGAGAGAGAGATCGTGAGTGAGGTAAGAAAATTGAGGGTTTAGGTTTAATTGTTTAAGTTTTTGGAAATTTGCAATTTAGTCCCTCAACTCTCATAAATTGGAAATTTATGTCCACGACCTTCAAATAAAATTCAAAATGCCACTAAACTCTCCGCAAATTCCCATTTAACACAATTTAGGCTACTTTCAACTTAATTAAATAGAAAATAACAAGATTAATAAATCACGTTAAAAATCACACATAAAATTGCACATAGACAAGTTATGAACTTTCTATTTGGCACATTGATCAAGACGGCGTCCAAGTCCTTCCACTGCAAAATAATTCAAATCATTGACATAAAATGTATCAAATTTAAAATTTATAATAACATTAATATAAATGTCACGTGAAATTTAAAGATGCACGTAACAATGAAAAACGGTATTACAGAGACTCTGCCTAGAATTTTATCATTTGGAATTAAGAGCATAATATGGTATGCAACCACTAAGGGAATTGAGGTTAGACTTACAAGTTCATTTATATCACAAGCGAGATTTAGTAAATGATAGGTTATATTTTGAAAGATGAGTGAAAACAAGTATTATGGCGTTATTGGGAAGAATCTTAATTATTCTTGGGAACGAATTTATCACTAGTAAGGAACGATCACTTGTATTGGAGAATATTATAAATTATGAGGATAGGAGATAATACTGTTGATTTATTTTGGAAATTTGATCGGGTAGATATGTTAAAGATAAGCTGATGATATTATGTTGATTTGTGAATAATATGTTATTGGGTATACTACATAGAGAGAATATTCAGGTAATTGTTTTAATTATTTTGGTGATATTTGGTGATAAGAAGTTTTAGAGATGACAAATTATTATGGTTTGATATGTTAGTAAAGATTTATTGAAATTTGGAGAGAATTTTTCATGGATTTTGTAACGGGCTTACAGAGATTAGTGAAGAGACGTGATGTTATTTGGGTTAGTGAATAATGACTTAAGTATTCAGTAAATATTTCTTTATACAGTTTAAAGGCTAAGTTGAGTGTTTGCATTTTAGACCTCGGTGATAGTTAGGAAAACTATTTACCGTTTGTTGAAATTACATGTAATATGATTAATGAGAATAGTCAGTTATCATGAAGGAGAGATAGTTAAAGTATTTTATAGTGAGATGCCTTAATGGAGTAAACATTTATTTAAAGTGAGAAATTGGAGACATGTGATTGAATGTTTGGGATTATGTGAGATTGATGATTGTCATAAGGACATTTGTATATAAAAGGTACAATAGATGATTGTAAGGAATAATGTGATGATGAGAACTGAAGGTAATGATGTGTTGAGATTATGGAATAAGTTGATTTTTCATGAATAAGTTAATGCTGTATTTGGTTCTAAGTGGAATTAAAAGAATGATGAATCTCAGTCATGGAAAATAAATCAGGTTTCCTCGTAATTTGAATGATTCACTGATGTACGTTAAGTTTTCATTTATGATACTAGAGAATCATGAGAGAAATTTTTTGGATGAAATTGATGAAAGAGATTTTATCTAGTCCTAAAGTTTGTACAAGTATTGATGAAGTAATGCATTTGATCAGATAAAGGCTTATGATTTATCATATCTTGAAATTTTGGAGATTGTTAATGATGGTATCTTGTTTAGAAAATAAGAACTGAAATTTTATGTAATTGTTCTTGTTGAAAGAATTTGTGGAAAATAGGGATAAGACTTCACAGTGATGACTTATTTTGGAATGGTGTGCAGAGAAGTGACAACGGTAGAATCCAAGATTTATTAGTCTGAGAGATTGATATATAATCTTAGTGAGCAGATTGACGTATAAGGTTCACGTGATAGGTATGGTGGTTATTATATTGAAATCTTATAGAGATTGATATGAATATTTGAGGTCATATGATATGATGATAAGTGACAGGTTACATGATTACTCCAAGATATGATGACTAGACGGTTAAGGGATGTTATGGTTATCTCGTGAAGAATTGTGTGAATATATTGAGTCAATTGATGGTTTATTTCATTATGGTGAAATATTACCTACGATTGAAAATTTTCATTTTGAGGCATAATATATGGATTTATTTAAAGTTTTAGTGATGCAGTTTCGATTAATTATTATCGGTTGTACATTTGAGGTGAGTAAAGTATTTTTCTATGAAAATAAGAAACCGGAGAGGATTATTTGTGTGACTTTTACTTATAATGTGATTGTATCTTTAGGTTAAGCAAACTTGATGAGAAATCCTATATGATTCACAGAAGTCCTATTCAATGGTGATAGAATTAATCAGAGTATTGTTCATAAGTGTGACATGAATTGAAGTTTTGGGAGAACAGGAAAATTGAATCTTGAACTTCAGATTTGGGAAATTAGTGAAGTTTCTTAGGTTTGAGAATAATATACCGGATACGTATGATGCTTTGAGTTAGTATCTTAGCCCTCAGTTAGAATGAGTATGTAATACCGAGTACTTGATTCGTGATTCAAAAAGTATGGATTAAAGAATTTAAGTTTGAATTCTCAAATTTTGAAAAGGAAGTTTCAGTCGAACTTATAAATGATTGAGTTTGTAAATCTTTTCAGAAAGATTTGTTTTATGAAGAGGCACCTATTTGCATAATAGAGAGAAAAGTCCATGTCTTAAAGAAACAAAGAGATGCCTTTAGTCAAAGTCCAGTTGGGTAGATATGGTAGCGATGAGGCTACTTGAGAGAAAGAAGAAGAAATTCTGGTTAAATATCAAGATATCATAGATCGAGTAAGTTTAATTTCGAGGACAAAATTATTTTAAGGAGGTAAGGTTGTAGCGACCAAGAATTTTTACGCAATTAATAATTACTTTAATATTTAAAAATCGTGTCGCTGCTATCTCACCCATACTTTTATTTTTAAGTTAACGCCGCGACGTATACGTCTAGCCAAGTCAAGGAATATCGAATTCATTTGATTTTAAATTAAATTCCGAATTTCTAGAATTATATTATTTTAATTATTTATTCAAAGTATTATTTTCAAAATCATTTTTAAATTCCAGATTATAAATGAAATTAAATTAATTTCCATCGTAATTGAATTTCCGAATTTTTATTTAAAATATTCCAATGTCACCATTTTAAATCTTAATTCAAATTTTAATGATTTTAAAGTCCAAATTAATTTATTTCGACATTTTGATCGTTGTCCAATTTAAATTCCTTTAATTCCCAAATTTAGTTTTTTTTAGCGCAATCCCAATTGGTAAAAAAAATCCATTTCCCCCACGTTTCCAATAATTCCACCTCCCCACACGTTAATTCCATTTCACAACCCTGATTCTCTCCCTCATACTTCCTGAAATGACATTTACAATCCTGCAATTCCAGCAATCCATCCTCAAATCTGCATCTATCCTAATCTTCCTCTTGCAGCCCCCTCAATCCTGCATTTCAACTGATCATCATTCCTACAATTCTCCTCAATCAGCAGATTCCCTCAACCTACCAAATTCAGCAAAACAGCTAGGATAACATACCCCATTTTCTCTCCTATAAATTTCTAATCAATACCACCATCATCAAATGGAGTTCACAAATTAAGCCAAAGTTTGACCAAGCTGAACAACCTCGACTGCCTACTGCATAACTCCATTTCAACACCCTTTTCACCAATCAACCTCTCCCTCTCAGTGGCCACCATCAACTACAGCCACGCAGTCACCACCCCAAACCATTTTCATCTCCACCTCAATCACCACTGTCCAGCCACAACACTGCCTACTTCACAACATATCAATCATCATCACCAATTTTCCAAAACTCCATCACCAACATCAATCCACCACCATCAACCACAAACTGCAACACCGGATTTACGACCACCACCTGCACAACCAATACACTGCCACCTCCAGCACTCCCAACCGGCCCTCCATCAAGCTTGCAGCCAACCAAAACCAGCACCCCTGCCCCTCTACCATAGTCACCACCGCCACCTCGAAACACCCAACCACCACGAGTTTTACCACCCAACTCACTCTGATTCCACCATCATCATCAATGAATCCCCAGAAAACCTCCACCAAGAACCCCTCATTATCATCACCACGCCCAAACCACAACCACAACGCCATAGTCCAACCACCACCTCCAAGAAACCATCACTGCCAATCTACTAATCAGTACCAAGAATCAATTTTCACAATACCACAAACCAATTCACCAAGTATATCATCATCATCATCATCACCACCCATTTCGAACCCACCGCCTGCACCCAACCTCCATCGAACACCACCGGAACCACCTCCACTGCCTCCTCAAAATCCCCATCAATCAGCCCCGTAAAACAAACAAAAAACCCAGCATAAGCCAAGCCCAAGACTTACCTCGACTTCCGCACTGTTCACCGCTAATATCGTCGGAAGTCACAACTCCAATCTTGATTTCCAGCCTCGGTTTAACCATCGATCTCGCACCCAATCAGCCCCAGAACCTAGCCTATTTGCACCCTCACCGCTCGTCGCACCCGGCGTCGGTGTTTCGCCGGCGAAATCACTGGTCGGACACCAGTTTGCGCGAGAGGCAGCTCCGGCGCAACTCCTTGTTCAGCCTCTGGGTCGTGATAGAGAGAGAATAGTGAGAGAGAGAGAGAGAGAGAGAGAGAGAGAGAGAGAGAGAGAGATAAGATCTGATAATATGTTTTGATTTTCGAAAATTACACCTAAGTCCCCAAGCTTTTAAAGTTATTTAAATCAGTCCCTATCTTTTAAAACTTATTATTTCAGTCCTTTCAGCTTTAAACCTTTTCATTTCAGTTCCTTTAGTTTATAAAATAGTTTTAATCAGTCCTTTCATTTTAAAAAACAATAATTTAAATCCCTACCGTTTAATTTCCGTTTTGAGTAGTCCCTCAACTTTCAAAAGTATTCATTTTAGTCCCTCAACTTTCAAAGTATTCATTTTAGTCCCTCAACTTTCAAATCATAAATTTCAGTCCTCAAATTGTAATTCATCATTTTTAAACTATAAATTTCTAAAGACTAATTTACTTATTGGCTAGACGAGGCGTACGGAGATTTGAAAGATTGAAGTCATTCCCGCTCAACCACACTCGTTAAGTTTAAGGTAGACTCGCCCCCAATAATTGATTTATATTATAATTGCATGTGTTATGTGGATTTGTGTGATTTTATGCTTAATTGCATGAGAAAAGAATATCTCTTTTGAGATAAATAATTTATGTTATGCTGGGCATAACTTATCTGCTAGCCAAGAAAAGAAAAGAATGTGTTTATTTGTGTTCACTATGTGATGCCTATGAATAAGAAAAGAATGTCACTACATTATTTGCATGATTACGTGTTCAATTATCTTGTAGATTAATTACTGGCGATGAGTCTACTGAGTATTTCATTTTTGAAATGCTCAACCCGTTATTTTAACATTTTTTGCAGATTTTCGGAGAAGGTGGCGAGTGATGGGCAATGACGGCAAATTACAAATTGATATTTTTTTTAAAAGTCGTGAACTTTGAAATGATTATTTCATTTTATCAAGAATTGTCATTTTTATAAATTTGTACGAAAATACTTATTCCATTTGAATTATCGCTAAACTTTTATTCGATAAATGCGATATTTGATATTTAATCATTTTCCGTAACAAAGTTTATTCAAGAATTTAGAAAAGTGACATTCCCGCGCTCCTCGGAACTCAGGACGTTACAGCGTGGTATCAGAGCGGGTCTACGTTTCTGTAGACTTACAAAAAAAAATTTTCAAAATAAGAAAATAATTTTTTCTAAAAATAATAGAAATAATGTTTTGACGACTTTTTGCCATTGCCATCATTTTCTGCCGACTCAGAAGGTAACGAAATTTAGTATGTTTACTTTATTGATTTATTTCGGATACTTGAGAATAAATATTTTGAGAATTTGACGAGAAAAGAAAAGAAAAGAAAAGACGAGAAAGACTTAGAAAACTAGTATCCGAAATAATGAGAAAGAAATAAAGAAAGAAATGAGTTTTGTAGCATAACGGGAAATTTTTTTAGAAAGAAAAGAAAAGAAAGAGAACGAGTGTTGAGCATAATGGGAATAGTATGATTTAAGAATGATTTTATAATAATTTTTTCCTCGAACTTAGAAATGATGAACCCTACCTGGACTTTTCATAATTGATTTTAGACATGGCACCATTTACGAGAAGTCAACAGAAATGATTAGACAATATTTTTGGAATATCTATCGTTTAGATTAAACGAGAAATAGCAAGCCAGTTTTATGAAGTTGTGATGAGATGTTGAGATTATAAGTGATGTTATTTATTGAGACTTTTATGAGAAGAATTATGAAATTAGAGGTTTAAAGATTTGGTTCTTAGTTATTGGGAATTAAGTAATGGATATTGTGTTGAGTAAGTGAATTATTCATCTATTTTGAGAGAAACTTATTATGTAGTTTGGTCTTGTGATTAAATTTTGGGAATACAATTTGTGGCATATATTTATAAGTATGACTAATGGGTGGTCATTTGAGCCAATTAATGTATTGAAGGAAGTAAGATATTGATATTGGAAACTAGGATTTGAAATTGTTATGTTGAGGAATTATGAATTGATTTTCTGGGATATTTTTGGTGATACTGAAGTTTGTTGGAAATGTTGTCAATATTTAAATCGTTGTGGTCAATGTAGAGCTATTTGTTATTGTTGGTTATGAAGTATACCTACGGGTTGGATAAGTCCAAATTATAAGGGAGACTGTAACACCCCAAGTTTCAAAACCTAAAACATAGGCATGTTAACTTCCATTCACATTAATTGCGGAATTAAATCGTTTACACGACAAAAATGTTCATTTATCTATTATAAAATTTTACAGAAATCTCGACAGAGTCTCCTCTGTAAATTGGACATAGTCAACCTGTAGAGGGACATCAAAACCATTTTACAAATACAATTCTCAACTCATTCAACCCAACAATCCACATCCGACCACAATTCCAAAATTCAACTTCAACATTAATTCTCCAAACTCCTCAACAAAATAACTTGAAGTATAAATTTATAAACTCATGAAAACATGATAAAAACTAATCACAGGGAAATACCATAACTTATTTAAACTAATTTCAACCGAAACAATTATCAAAATAACTGAGTTAGGAAATAATTACTTAGAACTTAAATAAATTCTAATTTAACTAAAAATAACTTGAATAAATTTAACTTTATTAATTAATGCGACGATGGGTACTGTCGGAGTCAGCCGCCAAGTGTTCTCCTCGGATCATCTAACTTTCATCACCTGAAATATGGGGAGGGATTGGGGTGAGCTAAAGCTCAGTAAGTAAACTGTATGCATGAATGCATGCTTATGACATGAATGCTTTAAAAATTCCATATATGTATCCCCATTTACTTTACTTTCCAAAACATTCAAACTTTTCAAACTTTCACTTAACATTTCAAAACTTTCACTTGACATTTCAAAACTTTCACTTCATTTCCATCGTGAGCTCACTTGGTGTAACTTCTAGTCAATCAGAATACAGTGGGCAATTAATTATTTGGAACCAGATTAACATTCACATTTCCACCGCAAAGCGGTTTAACAGTCCACCGTAAACGGTTGAACATTCCGTCGCAAAGCGACTTAATTCGGGTACGCCGGTCCCCTGCGCCCCATTTCCCACTCACAACTTTCATGAACTAGAAGTACACCCATTCTTTCTTTAAAAACATGGGATACATAACTTTTGAACAAACTTGCACCTTGACACATTTCTTTCATTTAAAAACATTTCACTTCCCAATTTCGATGCCAATGCATGCTTGATGATGCAATGACATGATAATGTGCATGCTTGAACATTCTTCATAATAACATATACTTTCACAAAGTAAATGAAATTCATCAAAGCAAATAAGTTGCAAGACAGTCATTTACACATAACTTTCACATTTACATTCAACTTTGATGAAAATAGGGGGAAGTTTACTTACTTGACGTCCTTAGCATTTACCGTTATCTGGATTTGCAAGTGGAGGAACATCGGCTGCCCGTGACGTCAATGTACCAAAATATCCTAATTGTTCACATTCATCAATAAATATGACTCTTAGTTCACAAACACATTTGAAATTCTTTTTAATGCTAACCAATCCCAAACATACCATATTCAAAACGAACAATAAAATTTCACTGAACCTTACAAAGTCACCTTATCCTTTTTAATAATAACAAAACGCCCAATCGAGATCAAAATCTCAAATTAACCTAAGTGTGACCTTAGGATATGACCAAACACATAAAACTCATATTCAAGACAAGGAATGAAATCTCAATGCACATTAGAAGGTCTTCTCATCTTTTAAATTCAAACTCAAACTCAAAATTCCATAACTTTACAAAATTACTTAATCGTGATTCTAACAAGTTCACAAATCTAAAAATAACTAATTATTACAAACTTTACCACAAGGTCGTTAACTAAACTTCAAATTTTCACAGCTTTAACGTTATACAATTACAATTAAAATTTCAATAATTCATCAAGGTTCTAAACCAAATTCTTAATTTAGTTATAAATTCAACAAAACCAATTAATTCAATGAATCCATAAAATCTGAAATTATACAGTATGACATTACATATCTCAAATTTTCAAATAAAAATTCAAGATTCAAAAAATTCTAATTAAGCCCCAAATCTCAAATTCCTTCATATACTATGAAAAACCCATATTCATATATTTGAAATATGACAATCTACTGTGAAATTGCATATCCATACATACATATATACATCAATACCCACATACATATGCACTACCAAACCCCAATTTAACGGTATCAGTCGAAATTTAGTAAACTTGAATCTGAAAAATATGAGAAACATCACATATTTACACACACTTAACCTATATACACATTTATGTACATACATCAATACAGAGATCGGGTGGCGTGTGAAAAATCACGTGTGCGCTGTGTGTGTTCGGTCGGGTGTGTGCGCAGTCGGGGAAGGGAACGAGGGAAGGGGAGGGTTACCGGTGAGAGTGAGAGGAGAGTTCGCCGGTGAGGAGTCAGGCAGGTCGAGTAGCGGCGGTTGAGTGCGAGGCGAGAGAGACAGAGACGGAGTCAGAGACCGAGAGAGAGCTGTTGCGGCGAGAGTGAGAGGCCGGATGAAGAGAGAGAGAGATCGTGAGTGAGGTAAGAAAATTGAGGGTTTAGGTTTAATTGTTTAAGTTTTTGGAAATTTGCAATTTAGTCCCTCAACTCTCATAAATTGGAAATTTATGTCCACGACCTTCAAATAAAATTCAAAATGCCACTAAACTCTCCGCAAATTCCCATTTAACACAATTTAGGCTACTTTCAACTTAATTAAATAGAAAATAACAAGATTAATAAATCACGTTAAAAATCACACATAAAATTGCACATAGACAAGTTATGAACTTTCTATTTGGCACATTGATCAAGACGGCGTCCAAGTCCTTCCACTGCAAAATAATTCAAATCATTGACATAAAATGTATCAAATTTAAAATTTATAATAACATTAATATAAATGTCACGTGAAATTTAAAGATGCACGTAACAATGAAAAACGGTATTACAGAGACTCTGCCTAGAATTTTATCATTTGGAATTAAGAGCATAATATGGTATGCAACCACTAAGGGAATTGAGGTTAGACTTACAAGTTCATTTATATCACAAGCGAGATTTAGTAAATGATAGGTTATATTTTGAAAGATGAGTGAAAACAAGTATTATGGCGTTATTGGGAAGAATCTTAATTATTCTTGGGAACGAATTTATCACTAGTAAGGAACGATCACTTGTATTGGAGAATATTATAAATTATGAGGATAGGAGATAATACTGTTGATTTATTTTGGAAATTTGATCGGGTAGATATGTTAAAGATAAGCTGATGATATTATGTTGATTTGTGAATAATATGTTATTGGGTATACTACATAGAGAGAATATTCAGGTAATTGTTTTAATTATTTTGGTGATATTTGGTGATAAGAAGTTTTAGAGATGACAAATTATTATGGTTTGATATGTTAGTAAAGATTTATTGAAATTTGGAGAGAATTTTTCATGGATTTTGTAACGGGCTTACAGAGATTAGTGAAGAGACGTGATGTTATTTGGGTTAGTGAATAATGACTTAAGTATTCAGTAAATATTTCTTTATACAGTTTAAAGGCTAAGTTGAGTGTTTGCATTTTAGACCTCGGTGATAGTTAGGAAAACTATTTACCGTTTGTTGAAATTACATGTAATATGATTAATGAGAATAGTCAGTTATCATGAAGGAGAGATAGTTAAAGTATTTTATAGTGAGATGCCTTAATGGAGTAAACATTTATTTAAAGTGAGAAATTGGAGACATGTGATTGAATGTTTGGGATTATGTGAGATTGATGATTGTCATAAGGACATTTGTATATAAAAGGTACAATAGATGATTGTAAGGAATAATGTGATGATGAGAACTGAAGGTAATGATGTGTTGAGATTATGGAATAAGTTGATTTTTCATGAATAAGTTAATGCTGTATTTGGTTCTAAGTGGAATTAAAAGAATGATGAATCTCAGTCATGGAAAATAAATCAGGTTTCCTCGTAATTTGAATGATTCACTGATGTACGTTAAGTTTTCATTTATGATACTAGAGAATCATGAGAGAAATTTTTTGGATGAAATTGATGAAAGAGATTTTATCTAGTCCTAAAGTTTGTACAAGTATTGATGAAGTAATGCATTTGATCAGATAAAGGCTTATGATTTATCATATCTTGAAATTTTGGAGATTGTTAATGATGGTATCTTGTTTAGAAAATAAGAACTGAAATTTTATGTAATTGTTCTTGTTGAAAGAATTTGTGGAAAATAGGGATAAGACTTCACAGTGATGACTTATTTTGGAATGGTGTGCAGAGAAGTGACAACGGTAGAATCCAAGATTTATTAGTCTGAGAGATTGATATATAATCTTAGTGAGCAGATTGACGTATAAGGTTCACGTGATAGGTATGGTGGTTATTATATTGAAATCTTATAGAGATTGATATGAATATTTGAGGTCATATGATATGATGATAAGTGACAGGTTACATGATTACTCCAAGATATGATGACTAGACGGTTAAGGGATGTTATGGTTATCTCGTGAAGAATTGTGTGAATATATTGAGTCAATTGATGGTTTATTTCATTATGGTGAAATATTACCTACGATTGAAAATTTTCATTTTGAGGCATAATATATGGATTTATTTAAAGTTTTAGTGATGCAGTTTCGATTAATTATTATCGGTTGTACATTTGAGGTGAGTAAAGTATTTTGCTATGAAAATAAGAAACCGGAGAGGATTATTTGTGTGACTTTTACTTATAATGTGATTGTATCTTTAGGTTAAGCAAACTTGATGAGAAATCCTATATGATTCACAGAAGTCCTATTCAATGGTGATAGAATTAATCAGAGTATTGTTCATAAGTGTGACATGAATTGAAGTTTTGGGAGAACAGGAAAATTGAATCTTGAACTTCAGATTTGGGAAATTAGTGAAGTTTCTTAGGTTTGAGAATAATATACCGGATACGTATGATGCTTTGAGTTAGTATCTTAGCCCTCAGTTAGAATGAGTATGTAATACCGAGTACTTGATTCGTGATTCAAAAAGTATGGATTAAAGAATTTAAGTTTGAATTCTCAAATTTTGAAAAGGAAGTTTCAGTCGAACTTATAAATGATTGAGTTTGTAAATCTTTTCAGAAAGATTTGTTTTATGAAGAGGCACCTATGTGCATAATAGAGAGAAAAGTCCATGTCTTAAAGAAACAAAGAGATGCCTTTAGTCAAAGTCCAGTTGGGTAGATATGGTAGCGATGAGGCTACTTGAGAGAAAGAAGAAGAAATTCTGGTTAAATATCAAGATATCATAGATCGAGTAAGTTTAATTTCGAGGACAAAATTATTTTAAGGAGGTAAGGTTGTAGCGACCAAGAATTTTTACGCAATTAATAATTACTTTAATATTTAGAAAATCGTGTCGCTGCTATCTCACCCATACTTTTATTTTTAAGTTAACGCCGCGACGTATACGTCTAGCCAAGTCAAGGAATATCGAATTCATTTGATTTTAAATTAAATTCCGAATTTCTAGAATTATATTATTTTAATTTTTTATTCAAAGTATTATTTTCAAAATCATTTTTAAATTCCAGATTATAAATGAAATTAAATTAATTTCCATCGTAATTGAATTTCCGAATTTTTATTTAAAATATTCCAATGTCACCATTTTAAATCTTAATTCAAATTTTAATGATTTTAAAGTCCAAATTAATTTATTTCGACATTTTGATCGTTGTCCAATTTAAATTCCTTTAATTCCCAAATTTAGTTTTTTTTAGCGCAATCCCAATTGGTAAAAAAAATCCATTTCCCCCACGTTTCCAATAATTCCACCTCCCCACACGTTAATTCCATTTCACACCCCTGATTCTCTCCCTCATACTTCCTAAAATGACATTTACAATCCTGCAATTCCAGCAATCCATCCTCAAATCTGCATCTATCCTAATCTTCCTCTTGCAGCCCCCTCAATCCTGCATTTCAACTGATCATCATTCCTACAATTCTCCTCAATCAGCAGATTCCCTCAACCTACCAAATTCAGCAAAACAGCTAGGATAACATACCCCATTTTCTCTCCTATAAATTTCTAATCAATACCACCATCATCAAATGGAGTTCACAAATGAAGCCAAAGTTTGACCAAGCTGAACAACCTCGACTTCCTACTGCATAACTCCATTTCAACACCCTTTTCACCAATCAACCTCTCCTTCTCAGTGGCCACCATCAACTACAGCCACGCAGTCACCACCCCAAACCATTTTCATCTCCACCTCAATCACCACTGTCCAGCCACAACACTGCCTACTTAACAACATATCGATCATCATCACCAATTTTCCAAAACTCCATCACCAACATCAATCCACCACCATCAACCACAAACTGCAACACCGGATTTACGACCACCACCAGCACAACCAATACACTGCCACCTCCAGCACTCCCAACCGGCCCTCCATCAAGCTTGCAGCCAACCAAAACCAGCACCCCTGCCCCTCTACCATAGTCACCACCGCCACCTCGAAACACCCAACCACCACGAGTTTTACCACCCAACTCACTCTGATTCCACCATCATCATCAATGAATCCCCAGCAAACCTCCACCAAGAACCCCTCATTATCATCACCACGCCCAAACCACAACCACAACGCCATAGTCCAACCACCACCTCCAAGAAACCATCACTGCCAATCTACTAATCAATACCAAGAATCAATTTTCACAATACCACAAACCAATTCACCAAGTATATCATCATCATCATCATCACCACCCATTTCGAACCCACCGCCTGCACCCAACCTCCATCGAACACCACCGGAACCACCTCCACTGCCTCCTCAAAATCCCCATCAATCAGCCCCGTAAAACAAACAAAAAACCCAGCATAAGCCAAGCCCAAGACTTACCTCGACTTCCGCACTGTTCACCGCTAATATCGTCGGAAGTCACAACTCCAATCTTGATTTCCAGCCTCGGTTTAACCATCGATCTCGCACCCAATCAGCCCCAGAACCTAGCCTATTTGCACCCTCACCGCTCGTCGCACCCGGCGTCGGTGTTTCGGCGGCGAAATCACTGGTCGGACACCAGTTTGCGCGAGAGGCAGCTCCGGCGCAACTCCTTGTTCAGCCTCTGGGTCGTGATAGAGAGAGAATAGTGAGAGAGAGAGAGAGAGAGAGAGAGAGAGAGAGAGAGAGAGATAAGATCTGATAATATGTTTTGATTTTCGAAAATTACACCTAAGTCCCCAAGCTTTTAAAGTTATTTAAATCAGTCCCTATCTTTTAAAACTTATTATTTCAGTCCTTTCAGCTTTAAACCTTTTCATTTCAGTTCCTTTAGTTTATAAAATAGTTTTAATCAGTCCTTTCATTTTAAAAAACAATAATTTAAATCCCTACCGTTTAATTTCCGTTTTGAGTAGTCCCTCAACTTTCAAAAGTATTCATTTTAGTCCCTCAACTTTCAAAGTATTCATTTTAGTCCCTCAACTTTCAAATCATAAATTTCAGTCCTCAAATTGTAATTCATCATTTTTAAACTATAAATTTCTAAAGACTAATTTACTTATTGGCTAGACGAGGCGTACGGAGATTTGAAAGATTGAAGTCATTCCCGCTCAACCACACTCGTTAAGTTTAAGGTAGACTCGCCCCCAATAATTGATTTATATTATAATTGCATGTGTTATGTGGATTTGTGTGATTTTATGCTTAATTGCATGAGAAAAGAATATCTCTTTTGAGATAAATAATTTATGTTATGCTGGGCATAACTTATCTGCTAGCCAAGAAAAGAAAAGAATGTGTTTATTTGTGTTCACTATGTGATGCCTATGAATAAGAAAAGAATGTCACTACATTATTTGCATGATTACGTGTTCAATTATCTTGTAGATTAATTACTGGCGATGAGTCTACTGAGTATTTCATTTTTGAAATGCTCAACCCGTTATTTTAACATTTTTTGCAGATTTTCGGAGAAGGTGGCGAGTGATGGGCAATGACGGCAAATTACAAATTGATATTTTTTTTAAAAGTCGTGAACTTTGAAATGATTATTTCATTTTATCAAGAATTGTCATTTTTATAAATTTGTACGAAAATACTTATTCCATTTGAATTATCGCTAAACTTTTATTCGATAAATGCGATATTTGATATTTAATCATTTTCCGTAACAAAGTTTATTCAAGAATTTAGAAAAGTGACATTCCCGCGCTCCTCGGAACTCAGGACGTTACAGCGTGGTATCAGAGCGGGTCTACGTTTCTGTAGACTTACAAAAAAAAATTTTCAAAATAAGAAAATAATTTTTTCTAAAAATAATAGAAATAATGTTTTGACGACTTTTTGCCATTGCCATCATTTTCTGCCGACTCAGAAGGTAACGAAATTTAGTATGTTTACTTTATTGATTTATTTCGGATACTTGAGAATAAATATTTTGAGAATTTGACGAGAAAAGAAAAGAAAAGAAAAGACGAGAAAGACTTAGAAAACTAGTATCCGAAATAATGAGAAAGAAATAAAGAAAGAAATGAGTTTTGTAGCATAACGGGAAATTTTTTTAGAAAGAAAAGAAAAGAAAGAGAACGAGTGTTGAGCATAATGGGAATAGTATGATTTAAGAATGATTTTATAATAATTTTTTCCTCGAACTTAGAAATGATGAACCCTACCTGGACTTTTCATAATTGATTTTAGACATGGCACCATTTACGAGAAGTCAACAGAAATGATTAGACAATATTTTTGGAATATCTATCGTTTAGATTAAACGAGAAATAGCAAGCCAGTTTTATGAAGTTGTGATGAGATGTTGAGATTATAAGTGATGTTATTTATTGAGACTTTTATGAGAAGAATTATGAAATTAGAGGTTTAAAGATTTGGTTCTTAGTTATTGGGAATTAAGTAATGGATATTGTGTTGAGTAAGTGAATTATTCATCTATTTTGAGAGAAACTTATTATGTAGTTTGGTCTTGTGATTAAATTTTGGGAATACAATTTGTGGCATATATTTATAAGTATGACTAATGGGTGGTCATTTGAGCCAATTAATGTATTGAAGGAAGTAAGATATTGATATTGGAAACTAGGATTTGAAATTGTTATGTTGAGGAATTATGAATTGATTTTCTGGGATATTTTTGGTGATACTGAAGTTTGTTGGAAATGTTGTCAATATTTAAATCGTTGTGGTCAATGTAGAGCTATTTGTTATTGTTGGTTATGAAGTATACCTACGGGTTGGATAAGTCCAAATTATAAGGGAGACTGTAACACCCCAAGTTTCAAAACCTAAAACATAGGCATGTTAACTTCCATTCACATTAATTGCGGAATTAAATCGTTTACACGACAAAAATGTTCATTTATCTATTATAAAATTTTACAGAAATCTCGACAGAGTCTCCTCTGTAAATTGGACATAGTCAACCTGTAGAGGGACATCAAAACCATTTTACAAATACAATTCTCAACTCATTCAACCCAACAATCCACATCCGACCACAATTCCAAAATTCAACTTCAACATTAATTCTCCAAACTCCTCAACAAAATAACTTGAAGTATAAATTTATAAACTCATGAAAACATGATAAAAACTAATCACAGGGAAATACCATAACTTATTTAAACTAATTTCAACCGAAACAATTATCAAAATAACTGAGTTAGGAAATAATTACTTAGAACTTAAATAAATTCTAATTTAACTAAAAATAACTTGAATAAATTTAACTTTATTAATTAATGCGACGATGGGTACTGTCGGAGTCAGCCGCCAAGTGTTCTCCTCGGATCATCTAACTTTCATCACCTGAAATATGGGGAGGGATTGGGGTGAGCTAAAGCTCAGTAAGTAAACTGTATGCATGAATGCATGCTTATGACATGAATGCTTTAAAAATTCCATATATGTATCCCCATTTACTTTACTTTCCAAAACATTCAAACTTTTCAAACTTTCACTTAACATTTCAAAACTTTCACTTGACATTTCAAAACTTTCACTTCATTTCCATCGTGAGCTCACTTGGTGTAACTTCTAGTCAATCAGAATACAGTGGGCAATTAATTATTTGGAACCAGATTAACATTCACATTTCCACCGCAAAGCGGTTTAACAGTCCACCGTAAACGGTTGAACATTCCGTCGCAAAGCGACTTAATTCGGGTACGCCGGTCCCCTGCGCCCCATTTCCCACTCACAACTTTCATGAACTAGAAGTACACCCATTCTTTCTTTAAAAACATGGGATACATAACTTTTGAACAAACTTGCACCTTGACACATTTCTTTCATTTAAAAACATTTCACTTCCCAATTTCGATGCCAATGCATGCTTGATGATGCAATGACATGATAATGTGCATGCTTGAACATTCTTCATAATAACATATACTTTCACAAAGTAAATGAAATTCATCAAAGCAAATAAGTTGCAAGACAGTCATTTACACATAACTTTCACATTTACATTCAACTTTGATGAAAATAGGGGGAAGTTTACTTACTTGACGTCCTTAGCATTTACCGTTATCTGGATTTGCAAGTGGAGGAACATCGGCTGCCCGTGACGTCAATGTACCAAAATATCCTAATTGTTCACATTCATCAATAAATATGACTCTTAGTTCACAAACACATTTGAAATTCTTTTTAATGCTAACCAATCCCAAACATACCATATTCAAAACGAACAATAAAATTTCACTGAACCTTACAAAGTCACCTTATCCTTTTTAATAATAACAAAACGCCCAATCGAGATCAAAATCTCAAATTAACCTAAGTGTGACCTTAGGATATGACCAAACACATAAAACTCATATTCAAGACAAGGAATGAAATCTCAATGCACATTAGAAGGTCTTCTCATCTTTTAAATTCAAACTCAAACTCAAAATTCCATAACTTTACAAAATTACTTAATCGTGATTCTAACAAGTTCACAAATCTAAAAATAACTAATTATTACAAACTTTACCACAAGGTCGTTAACTAAACTTCAAATTTTCACAGCTTTAACGTTATACAATTACAATTAAAATTTCAATAATTCATCAAGGTTCTAAACCAAATTCTTAATTTAGTTATAAATTCAACAAAACCAATTAATTCAATGAATCCATAAAATCTGAAATTATACAGTATGACATTACATATCTCAAATTTTCAAATAAAAATTCAAGATTCAAAAAATTCTAATTAAGCCCCAAATCTCAAATTCCTTCATATACTATGAAAAACCCATATTCATATATTTGAAATATGACAATCTACTGTGAAATTGCATATCCATACATACATATATACATCAATACCCACATACATATGCACTACCAAACCCCAATTTAACGGTATCAGTCGAAATTTAGTAAACTTGAATCTGAAAAATATGAGAAACATCACATATTTACACACACTTAACCTATATACACATTTATGTACATACATCAATACAGAGATCGGGTGGCGTGTGAAAAATCACGTGTGCGCTGTGTGTGTTCGGTCGGGTGTGTGCGCAGTCGGGGAAGGGAACGAGGGAAGGGGAGGGTTACCGGTGAGAGTGAGAGGAGAGTTCGCCGGTGAGGAGTCAGGCAGGTCGAGTAGCGGCGGTTGAGTGCGAGGCGAGAGAGACAGAGACGGAGTCAGAGACCGAGAGAGAGCTGTTGCGGCGAGAGTGAGAGGCCGGATGAAGAGAGAGAGAGATCGTGAGTGAGGTAAGAAAATTGAGGGTTTAGGTTTAATTGTTTAAGTTTTTGGAAATTTGCAATTTAGTCCCTCAACTCTCATAAATTGGAAATTTATGTCCACGACCTTCAAATAAAATTCAAAATGCCACTAAACTCTCCGCAAATTCCCATTTAACACAATTTAGGCTACTTTCAACTTAATTAAATAGAAAATAACAAGATTAATAAATCACGTTAAAAATCACACATAAAATTGCACATAGACAAGTTATGAACTTTCTATTTGGCACATTGATCAAGACGGCGTCCAAGTCCTTCCACTGCAAAATAATTCAAATCATTGACATAAAATGTATCAAATTTAAAATTTATAATAACATTAATATAAATGTCACGTGAAATTTAAAGATGCACGTAACAATGAAAAACGGTATTACAGAGACTCTGCCTAGAATTTTATCATTTGGAATTAAGAGCATAATATGGTATGCAACCACTAAGGGAATTGAGGTTAGACTTACAAGTTCATTTATATCACAAGCGAGATTTAGTAAATGATAGGTTATATTTTGAAAGATGAGTGAAAACAAGTATTATGGCGTTATTGGGAAGAATCTTAATTATTCTTGGGAACGAATTTATCACTAGTAAGGAACGATCACTTGTATTGGAGAATATTATAAATTATGAGGATAGGAGATAATACTGTTGATTTATTTTGGAAATTTGATCGGGTAGATATGTTAAAGATAAGCTGATGATATTATGTTGATTTGTGAATAATATGTTATTGGGTATACTACATAGAGAGAATATTCAGGTAATTGTTTTAATTATTTTGGTGATATTTGGTGATAAGAAGTTTTAGAGATGACAAATTATTATGGTTTGATATGTTAGTAAAGATTTATTGAAATTTGGAGAGAATTTTTCATGGATTTTGTAACGGGCTTACAGAGATTAGTGAAGAGACGTGATGTTATTTGGGTTAGTGAATAATGACTTAAGTATTCAGTAAATATTTCTTTATACAGTTTAAAGGCTAAGTTGAGTGTTTGCATTTTAGACCTCGGTGATAGTTAGGAAAACTATTTACCGTTTGTTGAAATTACATGTAATATGATTAATGAGAATAGTCAGTTATCATGAAGGAGAGATAGTTAAAGTATTTTATAGTGAGATGCCTTAATGGAGTAAACATTTATTTAAAGTGAGAAATTGGAGACATGTGATTGAATGTTTGGGATTATGTGAGATTGATGATTGTCATAAGGACATTTGTATATAAAAGGTACAATAGATGATTGTAAGGAATAATGTGATGATGAGAACTGAAGGTAATGATGTGTTGAGATTATGGAATAAGTTGATTTTTCATGAATAAGTTAATGCTGTATTTGGTTCTAAGTGGAATTAAAAGAATGATGAATCTCAGTCATGGAAAATAAATCAGGTTTCCTCGTAATTTGAATGATTCACTGATGTACGTTAAGTTTTCATTTATGATACTAGAGAATCATGAGAGAAATTTTTTGGATGAAATTGATGAAAGAGATTTTATCTAGTCCTAAAGTTTGTACAAGTATTGATGAAGTAATGCATTTGATCAGATAAAGGCTTATGATTTATCATATCTTGAAATTTTGGAGATTGTTAATGATGGTATCTTGTTTAGAAAATAAGAACTGAAATTTTATGTAATTGTTCTTGTTGAAAGAATTTGTGGAAAATAGGGATAAGACTTCACAGTGATGACTTATTTTGGAATGGTGTGCAGAGAAGTGACAACGGTAGAATCCAAGATTTATTAGTCTGAGAGATTGATATATAATCTTAGTGAGCAGATTGACGTATAAGGTTCACGTGATAGGTATGGTGGTTATTATATTGAAATCTTATAGAGATTGATATGAATATTTGAGGTCATATGATATGATGATAAGTGACAGGTTACATGATTACTCCAAGATATGATGACTAGACGGTTAAGGGATGTTATGGTTATCTCGTGAAGAATTGTGTGAATATATTGAGTCAATTGATGGTTTATTTCATTATGGTGAAATATTACCTACGATTGAAAATTTTCATTTTGAGGCATAATATATGGATTTATTTAAAGTTTTAGTGATGCAGTTTCGATTAATTATTATCGGTTGTACATTTGAGGTGAGTAAAGTATTTTGCTATGAAAATAAGAAACCGGAGAGGATTATTTGTGTGACTTTTACTTATAATGTGATTGTATCTTTAGGTTAAGCAAACTTGATGAGAAATCCTATATGATTCACAGAAGTCCTATTCAATGGTGATAGAATTAATCAGAGTATTGTTCATAAGTGTGACATGAATTGAAGTTTTGGGAGAACAGGAAAATTGAATCTTGAACTTCAGATTTGGGAAATTAGTGAAGTTTCTTAGGTTTGAGAATAATATACCGGATACGTATGATGCTTTGAGTTAGTATCTTAGCCCTCAGTTAGAATGAGTATGTAATACCGAGTACTTGATTCGTGATTCAAAAAGTATGGATTAAAGAATTTAAGTTTGAATTCTCAAATTTTGAAAAGGAAGTTTCAGTCGAACTTATAAATGATTGAGTTTGTAAATCTTTTCAGAAAGATTTGTTTTATGAAGAGGCACCTATGTGCATAATAGAGAGAAAAGTCCATGTCTTAAAGAAACAAAGAGATGCCTTTAGTCAAAGTCCAGTTGGGTAGATATGGTAGCGATGAGGCTACTTGAGAGAAAGAAGAAGAAATTCTGGTTAAATATCAAGATATCATAGATCGAGTAAGTTTAATTTCGAGGACAAAATTATTTTAAGGAGGTAAGGTTGTAGCGACCAAGAATTTTTACGCAATTAATAATTACTTTAATATTTAGAAAATCGTGTCGCTGCTATCTCACCCATACTTTTATTTTTAAGTTAACGCCGCGACGTATACGTCTAGCCAAGTCAAGGAATATCGAATTCATTTGATTTTAAATTAAATTCCGAATTTCTAGAATTATATTATTTTAATTATTTATTCAAAGTATTATTTTCAAAATCATTTTTAAATTCCAGATTATAAATGAAATTAAATTAATTTCCATCGTAATTGAATTTCCGAATTTTTATTTAAAATATTCCAATGTCACCATTTTAAATCTTAATTCAAATTTTAATGATTTTAAAGTCCAAATTAATTTATTTCGACATTTTGATCGTTGTCCAATTTAAATTCCTTTAATTCCCAAATTTAGTTTTTTTTAGCGCAATCCCAATTGGTAAAAAAAATCCATTTCCCCCACGTTTCCAATAATTCCACCTCCCCACACGTTAATTCCATTTCACACCCCTGATTCTCTCCCTCATACTTCCTAAAATGACATTTACAATCCTGCAATTCCAGCAATCCATCCTCAAATCTGCATCTATCCTAATCTTCCTCTTGCAGCCCCCTCAATCCTGCATTTCAACTGATCATCATTCCTACAATTCTCCTCAATCAGCAGATTCCCTCAACCTACCAAATTCAGCAAAACAGCTAGGATAACATACCCCATTTTCTCTCCTATAAATTTCTAATCAATACCACCATCATCAAATGGAGTTCACAAATTAAGCCAAAGTTTGACCAAGCTGAACAACCTCGACTGCCTACTGCATAACTCCATTTCAACACCCTTTTCACCAATCAACCTCTCCCTCTCAGTGGCCACCATCAACTACAGCCACGCAGTCACCACCCCAAACCATTTTCATCTCCACCTCAATCACCACTGTCCAGCCACAACACTGCCTACTTCACAACATATCGATCATCATCACCAATTTTCCAAAGCTCCATCACCAACATCAATCCACCACCATCAACCACAAACTGCAACACCGGATTTACGACCACCACCAGCACAACCAATACACTGCCACCTCCAGCACTCCCAACCGGCCCTCCATCAAGCTTGCAGCCAACCAAAACCAGCACCCCTGCCCCTCTACCATAGTCACCACCGCCACCTCGAAACACCCAACCACCACGAGTTTTACCACCCAACTAACTATGATTCCACCATCATCATCAATGAATCCCCAGCAAACCTCCACCAAGAACCCCTCATTATCATCACCACGCCCAAACCACAACCACAACGCCATAGTCCAACCACCACCTCCAAGAAACCATCACTGCCAATCTACTAATCAATACCAAGAATCAATTTTCATAATACCACAAACCAATTCACCAAGTATATCATCATCATCATCATCATCACCAACCATTTCGAACCCACCGCCTGCACCCAACCTCCATCGAACACCACCGGAACCACCTCCACTGCCTCCTCAAAATCCCCATCAATCAGCCCCGTAAAACAAACCAAAAACCCAGCATAAGCCAAGCCCAAGACTTACCTCGACTTCCGCACTGTTCACCGCTAATATCGTCGGAAGTCACAACTCCAATCTTGATTTCCAGCCTCGGTTTAACCATCGATCTCGCACCCAATCAGCCCCAGAACCTAGCCTATTTGCACCCTCACCGCTCGTCGCACCCGGCGTCGGTGTTTCGACGGCGAAATCACTGGTCGGACACCAGTTTGCGCGAGAGGCAGCTCCGGTGCAACTCCTTGTTCAGCCTCTGGGTCGTGATAGAGAGAGAATAGTGAGAGAGAGAGAGATAAGATCTGATAATATGTTTTGATTTTCGAAAATTACACCTAAGTCCCCAAGCTTTTAAAGTTATTTAAATCAGTCCCTATCTTTTGAAACTTATTATTTCAGTCCTTTCAGCTTTAAACCTTTTCATTTCAGTTCCTTTAGTTTATAAAATAGTTCTAGTCAGTTCTTTCATTTTAAATATCAATTATTTAAATCCCTACAGTTTAATTTCCGTTTTGAGTAGTCCATCAACTTTCAAAAGTATTCATTTTAGTCCCTCAACTTTCAAAGTATTCATTTTAGTCCCTCAACTTTCAAAGTATTCATTTTAGTCCCTCAACTTTCAAATCATAAATTTCAGTCCTCAAATTGTAATTCATCATTTTTAAACTATAAATTTCTAAAGACTAATTTACTTATTGGCTAGACGAGGCGTACGGAGATTTGAAAGATTGAAGTCATTCCCGCTCAACCACACTCGTTAAGTTTAAGGTAGACTCGCCCCCAATAATTGATTTATATTATAATTGCATGTGTTATGTGGATTTGTGTGATTTTATGCTTAATTGCATGAGAAAAGAATATCTCTTTTGAGATAAATAATTTATGTTATGCTGGGCATAACTTATCTGCTAGCCAAGAAAAGAAAAGAATGTGTTCATTTGCGTTCATTATGTGATGCCTATGAATAAGAAAAGAATGTCACTACATTATTTGCATGATTACTTGTTCAATTATCTTGTAGATTAATTACTGGCGATGAGTCTACTGAGTATTTCATTTTTGAAATGCCCAACCCGTTATTTTAACATTTTTTGCAGATTTTCGGAGAAGGTGGCGAGTGATGGGCAATGACGGCAAATTACAAATTGATATTTTTTTTAAAAGTCGTGAACTTTGAAATGATTATTTCATTTTATCAAGAATTGTCATTTTTATAAATTTGTACGAAAATACTTATTCCATTTGAATTATCGCTAAACTTTTATTCGATAAATGCGATATTTGATATTTAATCATTTTCCGTAACAAAGTTTATTCAAGAATTTAGAAAAGTGACATTCCCGCGCTCCTCGGAACTCGGGACGTTACAGATTTGGTTTGAAATATTACTACAAACTTCTTAAACCAAATCGTTTTCACCCCTTCAACAAAGTGAGAACTTTGGATTACGACATATTTTAAGACCCTTATCCACTCTCCTTTTAACCAAAAATTTGCCTTACAAAATGAACACTAAAATGTAGGATCTCCAATGTCCATATACTCTGAACAATCAAACAATAGATGAAAAAGTTAATAACATAAACCATGCCTACAAAATATAAGATTCACTGTTTTGATCATTGACAATGGAAAACAACTTGTATAAGAAATGAATTCAATAATAAAAAAAAAAAAAGAAAAAAAAAACTAAAATTGTGAGATTGTCAAAGATGCATCAAATTCATGGTATTATAGGTTTTCTATATTTATACAACGTAATTATTTTTTGATGGAAATTATAATATAACATTGATCATCTCAATTTTCAGTAAATTGGTGACAATTTACTTATCGTTGTAGAAATTTAGGAATCATAAACATTGAATTAAAATATAACAATTAATATCATGTCATAGTTAACTATTTTTTAAAATTTAGATTTAACAGTTAGGACAAAAAATCGTTAATAATTATATCATTTCAAAACAATATAAATAAATTTGTTAACCATTAATGTTAAACAATGTGATATGAGACTTTATGGAATAAAAAAATTAAATATAATAATTAAATGTAATTGTAAATAACATTATTTTTATAAATAATCTAATATAAGAAAAAAAAAATGTTATTATGTATTTGTAATAAAGAATTTAAAAATAGGATTATTTATAAAAAAATTTAATACAACTTGATAAAATATTCAATATAAATGTAAATGAAAATTCAACATTGGATTTGTATGACTGAACAAAAATATTTTTTCATAAGATTAAGACCAATAAAATATCATAATCATTATAAAAAATTATTTATGTATTAAATGTAACTTTCTATAAAAATACTCATTAATTTAATAAAACGCAATACAAAGGAACTCGAATTTTTAGATGGACTAAATAACTAAAAAGATAAGATTATTTATAAAAAAATTTATACAACAAGGTTTATTTAGTATTAGATGTGTAATATAACATTGATATAATTTTGAACTGAAAATTTTACATCGAATTTGTATGAGAATGAACACAAATATTTATTTGTAAGATTCAAAACATTAAAAGATCAGAATAATTTTATGAAAAGAGAGATTTAAACACAAATAACCTGATGTGTTCCGGACTCTCGACAATTGGAGTCATAGCAGGCTTGACGGAAAAATCCAAGTAATTCAAGCCAAAACGGAGTTAATTGCAAATTGGAGCAAAAATCGGAGCAAAAAAGGACCAGTTTGATCCTTACGGCCGTAACGCCCAGAAGGTCACGACCGTAATCAAGCTACTAGTTAAGATGCGAGATTTCAATTTTACACTTACGGCCGTAAAAAAACTGTCACGGCCGTAACATTTATAGGAAGGAAATCTTACGGCCGTAATAATCTCAATTACGGTAGTAACATGCGATATTAATTTCCGGGATTTTTCATATTTTGCAGATTTTTAATTCCTTTTCTTTTATTTAGTTATTTTAGTATTTTACTTTAATTAGAATTCTATTTTGAGCCAGTTAGGGTTGATAGGTTTTTGTTTGCTTATTTATACGCTTTTTCCGTTCATTGTATTTGAGATTTGATTTTGATTAAATATTTTATTGAGGATTCAATAAAACATATAGGTGGATTCTTATGTTTTTCGAACTTATCAAGATTATCATCTTGTGGAGTTCATCCCGAACTTATCAAATATTTGCTAAAATATTTGTGGCTTTCAAAACCAGAAACTCATCAAGGAGATTGGGCAAATCCTTGTAGCGTTTCGAAAGTCGTGGTTCTTTATTCCGCATCGTCGAGCCATCGCGTCGTGAATATCGGGTCATGATTCATCTATCCAACCACAACCTGAGTTCGGAACTTTTCATCGTTTAATTCCGCGCATCTCGAATCGTATCATCTGGTATCAGAGCTGGACTCTCAATTCAGGTTGTTTAATTCTTATGTTTATCATCGAGTCTGTCATAAGAATTATCCATATCTTGTTGTTGAGTCTTTCTTTCCTTGAGTGTTGTTCGTGCCAGTAAATTTTTTTTCCAGTTTTGATCCATATAAAATTCAACAAAAATTCAAAAGTGTTTATTTTGTTCGATTCTTATCCAAATCCTGTTCCGTTCATTTTGTTGTGTTCGTGTCGAATTTTCGGATTTATTTAAAAAAAAAATTAATTTTTTTTATTATTATTTAATTCCGAAAATTCATTATTAAAAAAAAAAAAGTCATTCCAAAATTCAAGAACCACTTTCTTGAGTTTTTTTTTTAATTTCTTGGTATTCATTTCCTTCCAAGTCAATAAAACTTGTTCTTGCTATTTGATGTCTAAATTCTCTTCATTCTTGAAAATTTTTTAACACCACATAAGGAATGGATTATGATCCGGGCTTTTTATTCCAAATTAGATGTTATGTGGATCATAAGGGGTGCAGTTTGGCGATTGATGGAAAGTGTTTTACTAATTTCGTTAGTAGCACCGTGGTTGAAAAATCAGGATTGCCCCTAGAACCGCACTATAAACCTTATAGGATGACGTGGATGAGGGAGTTTGGGAATTTCAAAGTAACCAAACAAGTTATAGTGCCTATCACCCAGGGAAGGTATAGTGAGGATGTATGGTACGATGTAGTGCCATTGAAATCTTATCATATTTTATTGGGAAAACCTTGGAGACATATGAGGGAGGCTGTTTATGATAAGAGTATGCACATATACCAATTCCTTAAGAAAGGGAAAACATGCGTACTATATGGGTTGACATTAGATCAAGCACTAGAAAATTCATGGAGGGTAAGGAAGGAGAGTGAAAAGTGGTGTAATAGGAGGCATCGTGGGGATAAGGATATTGATAAGAAGGAGGGAGAGTTGAAATTAAAAACAAATAAACAAACTCCAAAATTTGATGAGGAGAAGGTGTAGTTGGGTAGCGAGGAAATGATTAAGAATGAAATTGTTGATAATGAGGGTAACGAATTGGGAGTTGAGGTGGAAGTTCAAGATTTGAGTGTTGAATTGGAAGATCCACATTTGGGTAGTGATGAGGTAGTGCACGAGCATGGTGCTAAAAGTGTGGAGTTAGGAGATGTGGTTGAGTTTGAAGATGAAAATTTTGAACAAGAAGTTGCAAAAGAGAAAAGAGGCGAAGAGAAGAGCCTCGTGGTTCAAGAAGTCGAGTTGGTGGTGGTTTATCATGAATACAAGGATCCATACCTTGTACCTCATAAAGCTAACATGTCCCTCCCCATTTTGTGTAAATCTTTTTTGCAGGTTAATTACGTTTGGAAGCTTCAACCACACTACATATGGCAAAGGAAGTTCAAGCCCCATCTCTTCCATGTTTTTCAATCAAAGGAGCATAATTTAGTGAACTCATGGCATGGAAGCAATAATTTTCCATTTGATCCAGGAGGTGAAGTGAAACAACAGAAACAAAGCTATGATTCGGGATGAATCATCCTAAAGAAGGAGGATATGATGTGTTCCGGACCCTCGACAATCGGAGTCATAGCAGGCTTGACGAAAAAATTCAAGTAATTCAAGCCAAAACGGAGTTAATTGCAAATTGGAGCAAATATCGGAGCAAAAAAGGACCAATTTGATCCTTACGGCCGTAACGCCTAGAAGGTCACGACCGTAATCAAACTACTAGTTAAGATGCGAGATTTCAATTTTACACTTAATGCTGTAAACAAACTGTCACGGCTGTAACATTCACAGGAAGGAAATCTTACGGCCGTAATAATCTCAATCACGGCCGTAACATGCGATATTAATTTTTGGGATTTTCCATATTTTGCAGATTTTTAATTCCTTTTCTTTTATTTAGTTATTTTAGTATTTTACTTTAATTAGAATACTATTTTGAGCCAGTTAGGGTTGATAGGTTTTTGTTTGCTTATTTATACGTTTTTTCCATTCATTGTATTTGAGATTTGATTTTGATTAAACATTTTATTGAGGATTTAATAAAACATATAGGTGGATTCCTATGTTTTTCGAACTTATCAAGATTATCATCTTGTGGCGTTCATCCTGAACTTATCAAATATTTGCTAAAATATTTGTGGCTTTCAAAACCAGAAACTCATTAAAGAGATTGGACAAATCCTTGTGGCGTTTCGAAAGTCGTGGTTCTTTATTCCGCATCGTCGAGCTATCGCGTCGTGAATATCGGGTCATGATTCATCTGTCCAACCACAACCTAAGTTCAGAACTTTTCGGCGTTTAATTCTGTGCATCTCGAATCGTATCATAACCAAATATAATTAAGTAAAAAATTCCTCCATAAAAATTATCTATAATTAAGCCTCATTCCATCATTTGTAGGAAGTAGCAGCAGTGTGAATATAATAAAAATTAAGTTTTCCTGCTAAAACTCAGCAACTTTTATATTATATATATATAGAAGCTTCCAATTTTAAGGTGTCAACTTTTGGCTATAATTTATCATTCAAACAGAAATAGTTTTGAGCAACCATACCATAATATGTACTCTTGGAGTAGAACACGATGGATCAAAGTTCCTAGCCGAATTGATGATGAGTCCCACAAAAATATTTGGTCAAAAGTTGGTAAAATCCAATTTAAAAATTTCCCATTTTCCAACCGTTGTTACTTGTATCCTATACTGGGTGGCAAGTATGCCTAATGGAATTTAGCAAATCTAAGGTAAAAAAATAATTATAATAGGCTCACAAACCTAAATACAGGAATAAATAAAATTAATCATTTAACGCATCCATGTGATCGAGTTCATAATCATCCACTAATAAAATAATATTTTTTAGAAAAATTTGTGGTTTTGAATAGTATTTTTGGAGAATGTGTGGTTAAAAAATATTTAAAAATTCAAAAATTATAGGTTTGACTAAGATGAATGGTTGAAATTGAATATTGAATAAATTTAATTTTAAGAAAATGGGCCAAACAGGGAGAAATTCATCATATAAATGCATCCCTATATAAATTAATCATTATGCTTGGAACAACCACATATGACGATTTCGTCAATACACCGGTATTATCCAGTACATCCAAAATCTTTTCGCGTCGCTCGTACTTTTGTTAATACTTGTAGATAATAGAAGCCAATATGTTTGATGGAGATAAACCGCCCTTGTTTGGTCCCCATTTTTTGTAAACCAAATTTATTCAACACTCAATCTCAACTATCTACTTTAGTCAAGTCTATCATTTTTTACTTTTCAAACATTTTATAACCCCACGTCCTCCCAAAAATACTATTCCAAACCATAATTTTTCCCAAATAATGGGTCTCAAATGTGACCTAAACAATATTAAAACCGTCGACACCTTTTTAGATGTGCAATTAAAGATTGACACGGTAGAATTATAAGTATATTTTGTTTCTAGGGGTTTTTAGTTAAATAGGTTTGGTAAACAATAACTTTAGTAAAATAGATCTTTCTGTTGAAATGTCCAAATTACCCTTTGAAAATTTGAGGTTGTCTAAATTTTATAAACAGATTGTCACAGACAAGTCTGGACAGTAACCAGTTAACAATAAATCGTTAATCGTTATTTAGCGCAGTACCAGATGAATCCTACTAAGGGAGATTCGTCTGGATGGTAAAACGTAAACAATCAGAATAATTTGTGCGGAATTATAAATGAACAAGAACACAATAATTTGAGCTTAATGTGGAAAAAACCCTAACAGGGAAAACCCACGGTTCGCATCCTGTGAACAAAAATAAATCACTATCTAAGGAAAGAGTTTATATAGATCAATCTAAACTACAAGATAAATCTACGCATAGACTTTATCAAACATCCAAGAAATAGATCACTCCCTGATCCTTCTGTGGCATGTAATGCGAGATGGCGTCCCACCACTCTTCAGTAGTTTTCTTTGAATCTGCAACACCTTTTCAGCAACCTCGAACTCCCGTTCGAACACGATCCAAACCTCCCGTTTGATCTTCACGCTGAAATACTTTCCTTCTCTCAGTGATTGAATCCTCCTCCCGGAGTGTTGAAGTCACCACGCGAATGAAGCTTTAATTATTGGCACAATACAAAAATATAACTTCAAGACTTCTTTTTGGTGGACGTGTAATATTGTAAGCACCACTCGGATTTGTAGTATTTTCACGTCACAAGAAAAACGTCCCCTTTTTCTTCTCTTTATAGTGCAATTAGGTTTCTTGATTCCCAAGTTTCCTTACTGCACAAGATCTCTATTACCTGGAAAACATGGTATAGATAATTAGTAAAAAGGTAAGATAAATATTCTTACTAAATCTTACCATAACCAAGATATAGATAAATCATATAAAATCTTACCATAAGTTAATCAATCACGTGATTAACATAAACATGGACTTCATATTTTAGGCCCTATCAAGAATTTTCCCTATATAGATTTTCGTCCAACAAATCTTACCATATGCAAAGATAAGAATGAAATATTCTTGACCATATCTAGAAGATGCTTACCATATTTTGGATACCTTGACAATCAAGAATAAACACAAAATATTATCAAGAATATTACCAACAAATTTTCGAGATTGTGATCAAGGATTTTCGTCCAATCAGAATATTTAACAAGACTTAAAATATAATCAAAATACTTATAAGTGATAAAGATATAATTTCAAGCCAAGTAAATCACAATTTTGATCGCAAACGATAAGTGATAGACTTCTACCATTATCACAATACTTATCATATCAGATAAGCAACCAACATTATCTTCAAAATATTATCACAATATTTCTTGTCATTATCATAGAAGATAAGCAACAAATATTATCACAATATTACGTCCAAGAAATGTTTAAGTAATTTAATTAAACTTAATAAATTACTAAATAAAAATATTTAGTAATAAACTAAATTTATCAAATTACAAAAATATAGGAAAATAGAAAATGCCAATTAATATAACTTAAAATAAGTTAACAATCTCCCCCTTTGGCTTTTTCTATTTTTCCAAAACCTAATCATCTTTTCACAAACGTAGAAAGAAGTAACATGCAATTATTAAGCTCCCCCTATCAAAATTCTCCCCCTCAAGTCATGCATCATAATAAGCTCACTTCAACAAATCCATGCATGTAACGAGAGGAAAATAATAAGTACATAAAGGAGAATCAAAATGAACCAAAAGTTACTTCAACATTTAATCAATCAGAAAAGATGAGAAAAAATACTACTCCCCCTTTTTGGAAGAAATAGGGGAAGCAATCCACGTCTTGTAACCTGCCAATGTAAGCACGAGTAGACAAAGATTAGGCAAAAATCAGTTACAGACAATAAAACCTGCAAATAAAGGTTGAGTTTTAGAAAACTCTGAAAACACAAATGCTCCCCCTTACTGCAATGCATAGAAATTTAATGCAGTAGGATATCTATGTCTCTCCCCAACGACCCCTCAAACATAGAATTCATGAAAACATGCAAAATAGATTTCAGTTGCCAATTCTGCCATCCTGTCCAGTCGTTTTAGGTTGGCCAGACCCATCAATAGGTCTCTAGACATCCAGATATGTGGTTTTTGAGAATCAGCATAGGCACCAGTCAACCAAGACTTAAAACTGAAAGGTGTAAGCGTACCTTTGGTAGTCTGCATAAGACTGCTAACAAAGGATGAATTATCATACCTGGATCCACCTGGTGTAGTGTATTCATTTGCCCTTGTACTCAGTTTATTTTTCTTTGTGGTCACCATGTTATTCACCTTTTTCTGTTCTTTCTGTCTGGCCTAACAGTCTCTTCTTCTTCAATTCTACAGCATCATCTTTGTTTTTAGACCTTTCTCTCTTATCAAATTCATTCTGCTCCTCTGATTTTTTATTTTCAACTCCAGACTCAGATTCCTCTGTTTCATCTGGTGTTTCTTTCGAAGAACCTCCAAGCAACTGATCCAGCGTGTCTTTAAGTCTTTTGACACAAACCCTGAGATCAAATACATCTGCCTTTAACCCAATAATCTCTGCTTCTAGCTGGCCAATTCTGGTATCCTGGCCAGACGAATCCTGTTTACTAGGAGTGTCACCCAAAACCTGTTTCCTAGTGAGAGGTCTGCACCTCCAGTGTTTTCCTGTATCTGACCCTGTTTAACACCTTGGGATTGATCACCAGATTATCCTCTAGTATCTGAATACCCTGATCACGAATCAATTGTGAAATAATCCAAGGATAAACCAACAATTGATTCCTCTGATTTCTCTTCTTCAACCTCTGACTCTGAATCACCAGATTCATCTGATGTACCTGAGTTCGGGTCAGATCCATCTACGTCTTCTGCCAATTCATTTTTTAGATTTACCTTTCACATCTTTATCATCTTTTGGCATCTCTCCCTTCGTTCAGACTGTTTGCTCGAAATTTCTCTAGCAATAATCAATTCACTTCAAATATCAAAGGGATAAAGGTGACTGGTAGGAAGATTATCCAACATAGGTGTCGAATTTGCACCCATAACTTGTGGCTTGGTGGTAGAGCCGCCTTGGCTTGGTTCTGCTATAGGCTGAGTTGGAATTTGAACTCGTTCTAGAATGAGTAAGAACGGTTGGTGTGGAGGCAGTGAAGGAGATTTGAAAAGATTTTTTTTTTTTTTTTGAGGAATTTGAGTACAAGTAGAATTCAAGAGATTTCAAATCCATTCCTTGTAGAGAAGGATATCTCTTGAGAATCCTAGTTTATGCCAATTCCATTTCCTTAAAAAATGGGATAAATATAGAAACAGAATAGGTTAAGAATTAGGAAACAAATAAATTACCAAAATTGGGCTCCACAGTCAACTGACTTGTTCTACAAGATTTGCACTTATTAGCCCACAATATACTGCCTTAAAAATAAAGATTTTCAGAATAAAATCTAAAATTCGTGAATAAGAAAATTCTAAATGCATATGTATACCTGAGACACATCTGAGCACTTGTTGGCATCTGTTGAGTCAGATATATCTGACAGTAGACAGTCCACCACGAGTACGATTATGTTGATTAATGTGCGTGTGTGATCCAAGCAATCCTTAGTCATCCACATACTGCCACAAATCATATGTTTGCCCTGACTTATCGATTTGTCACCGTAATGCACAATAAGACCGATCAAAATCTATAAGAAGTGCATTTTCTCAAATCCGACTTGCCGACTTTTTCTATATTGTGGCAATGTCTTTTGGAGGTGAAAACAGCTTCACACAATCCCCAGAAGTTATCTTACAATATGTTCCCCTTTAGGTTAGAAGAAGGGTATGAACTTGGCTTGGATTGGTAGATTTACACAATCCCCAGAAGTTATCTTACTAGGTTTTCCCCTTACTTCTACAATATTACCACATTTATATCAATTCATTGTATTTTGAGGCTAAAGGGTATGAACTCGGCTTGGATAGGCAGCCTTCTTTTCCACTAGCCCTGCCCTTGGATAATAAGAAAAATGCGTGCAATGCTATAAGCAAGATTTAGATCATAGGTCTACACACAGAATATGAAATCTCATCCAGTAACAACCATATGACATAGACAGCAGTGACTTATCCTTAGGATTGTCCAGATTTGAGTGTGTAGCGATCAAGATTTTTACACAATAATAATTATTTTTAATATTTAGAAAATTGTGTCGCTACTATTTCACCCATTGTTTTGAAGTTAACACCGCGACGTGTTCGTCTAGCCAAGTCAAGAAATATCGAATTTGTTCGATTTTAAATTAAAATCCGAATTTCTAAAATTATATTATTTTAAGTATTATTGTCAAAAGCATTTTAAATTCCAATTTTCTTATTTAAATTATTTTAAGTCCATAATATGCAATTCAATTTTTTATCTCAAAATTATTTATTTCTCAAATGTATTTTTCAGTCCAAAATATATCTGTTTTAAATACATTTTTAATCAAAGTTAGTGCAATAATTATCATAACAAAAAATTCCCATACTTTACACCATTAACCTAATTTGCAATCCACGTTTTTCTTCCTTTCCATTCATTTATCTAATCACAAAGCCAAACCCACTTAATGAATGATTCCCCTCCCCAAATTATGATGTTCCCCATTCATCAATTCTTTTTCTTTCTTTTCTATCATGTTTTTCAATTTAAGCAATCATCCTCAGCACTGCTCCATCGCACCATCAACCAATTTGTAAAACCACAGTATTCATCATCATCACCATCACTGCTGAATCACCCTCACCTAATTGCTACCACGAAACCATCACCACCAGCAGCTCCATTACCAGACTCCAATATCAATTCACACAATAGCTACCATCGCAGTTCACTACCCTCAATCATCATCACATGACTCTGTCACACTTCCAAGAAATCAATTCACAGCCAATTCATAAAACCAATCTGCAACATCATCCTAACCATAGACATTCACAATCCAGCTACCACAATTATAAGTTGCATCCCCAAACCATAAACACGAAACTTATGTATCATCAGCATCTCCCTCTCGCAGCCAACCTCTGCCCTTTTACCATAATCACCAAACTTCACTTTCCATTTTTCCATAATCAGATACCACAATACAATTCACTGCCGCTGAACCACTGCCATAACCATTACCTTCTGCCCAAGTTGAACTCTAAATCATTTACGGATCATTCTGCACAATCACAGACCAACCGAACCACCACAGGAACACAATCCATCACCACAGCCCACATCGCCGATAGAATCACCGCCACCAAAACCACCCACTGCCCACTTCAGTTTTGACAAACAATTGAAACCCAAAACAAGAAATAAACCAAGCCAGTTACTTACCTCAAGCGCCGCTCCCTTCGCCGGAATTCCAAACCCAAATCACGAACCCAACTTCAATCTTTAGCCTCGGTTTCGCACTCGAATCCTCTCAAAATCTTAACCCTTCCTTGCAGCTACTAACCGCTGCTCTGCGCCGGTATTTCACCGGCAACTCGCCGACTGAAAGGTCGGATTTTGGCGAAGACAGTGCACCTCTTTTTCTTCCTTTCCGATCGCGAGTGAGAGAGGGTTAGGTCGAGAGTGAGAGTAAAGTGAGAGAGAGAAGATAAATCTGATGTTTTAAAATAATGATTTTCAGAATTTGCAAATTAGCCCCCTAAGTTTGAAAAGTGATCATTTCAGTCCCTGAAGTTTTAAATTGTTTCAAATCAGTCCCCAAGCTTTAAAGTTTTGCAAATCAGTCCTTTCAGCTTTTAAACTTATCAATTTCAACCCTTAAGTTTTAAATGAGTTTTAATCAGCCCTATTGTTTTAAAATATATTATTTCAACCCTATTGTTTTGAGTTTCCGACTCAACTATCAAAAGTATTCAATTTAATCCCTGAACTTTCAAAATATCTATTTTGTCCCTCAACTTTCAAAACATCAATTTTAGTCCTCAAATTATAATTTATTGTTTTGAATTATATATTCGATAGACTAAAGTGACTTATTGGCTAAGACGAAGCGTACGGAGAATTTAAAGAAATTGAAGTCATTCCCGCTCAACTTTGCACTCGTCGGATTTGAGGTAGACTCGCACTTATTAATTTATTTAAATTATGATTTCATATGAATGTCATGTGACTTGTGAAAGTCAATTTTTAAGAAAAGCACGTATGTTTTTATAAAAGGTAAATATACCTTATGTTTTTATGAAGAGTAAGTATGTTTTTATGAAAAGAAAATATACTTTATGTTTTTACGAAAAGTAAGTATACCCTATGCTTCACGAAAATGTTTTTTTGGATCATTGCTATGAAATCAATCTACCAAGATTGTTATGGGTCCCATATGATAAGTTATGATATGTTAAGGGGACCGGAATTTTAGTAGCGCTACACATAAGAATTCTTGCCACCTAAGTTCGGTAACATTCTTGTGTCTCCTATGTTTATGAGGATTTTCCACGAAGTTCGGTAAAATTCCTATGTTTCCATATGTTTATGAGGATTTGCCACCTAAGTTCGGTAAAATTCCTGTCGCATATGTTTATGAGGATTTCGATCCTATCTTATGTTATGATGCAATTGATCCCTATGAATTTCAGAAAATTATGCTTGGTATACTTACTACATAAGAATTCTTGCCACCTAAGTTCGGTAAAATTCTTATGTTTATGAGGATTTAGATCTTATCCTATGTTATGATGAAAACTTACTGTTATTATGATTTTACTGCATAAGAATTATTATCACCTAAGTTCGGTAAAATTCTTGTGTCTCCCTATGTTTATGAGGATTTCAATCCTATCTTATGTTATGCTTTCAAAAGAAATTATGCTTGGCATAATAAAAATGTTTTTATAAGTATATGGTTTTCAAAGAGCTGTTTTCAAAGAGCTATTTTCAAAGAGCCTATGATTTGCAAAATATGTTCCGTGCTGTAATGCACAATATGAGTTTTATCAAGAGCCGTTTTATAAAGAAGCTCTATCAATGCTCGTTTTATAAAGAGCCGGGATTTATGTGTTTAATCATCTTATAAATTAAATTAATTTGCGATGAGTCTACTGAGTATTTCCCCCATGAAATACTCACCCTACTTTTTAACAGTTTTGCAGATTTCGGAGACGGTGGCGAGCGATGAATGATGGTGGCAATAATCGTTAAACAATTGAAAGTTTGACGTTAATGGTTTCCGTATTTTTTCCAAACAATCGAATAATTTAGAGAAGTTCATTTATTTGAGAAATTATGACATTGGCAATTTCTTTACAAAATTAATGGTTCGATTTACTATTTCAAATGGTTTCATAAATGTTTTCAATTTTATCGGCCATTACAGTTTATTTAATGTTGCCAAAAATGAATTTCAATTATTTCTTCCGCAAAAATATTATTCGAAAAATTTAGACAGAAAATGACGTAGTGAATCGGGTATACGGAACTCGGGGCGCTACAAGTTGGTATCAGAGCTAGTCTGCGTTTCTGTAGACTGGTAAAATTTTCAAAAAGAATTTTCAAGAAATATTTTTCATTATAAGATTTTTATTGATGAAGATTGCCACTGCCATCATTTCGCTCCACCAACTCCGAGGTAAAGAAGTTTATAATGTTTAAAGTTATTTCAGTATTTCGAATACTCATTTTATTGATTTATGAGAAAGAATGAAGAGTATTTCGGATACTTATGATTTATGAGAAATAAGAATGTATTTCTTCGAAAATAATGATGTTGTTATGCTTTGTCATAACTTATATGCTTTAATGTATGATTATGAGAAAATTTTAAGAAAGAAAACGAGTGTTGAGCATAATGGGAATAATATGATTTAAGAATGATTTTTAAATAATTTTTGTCCTCGAGTTAGAAATGATGAACCCTAGATGGACTTTGCATAATTGATTTTAGACATGGCATATATTTATAAGTATGAGTAATCTTTTGAGCCAATTAAGGTATGGAAGGAAATGATATTGTGATATTGAAAAAAATATGATTTGAAATTGTTATGTTAAGGAATTATGAATGGAATTATGAGATATTTTTGATGATATTGAAGTGTTGGAATCGTTTTCAATATTTTAGATCGTTGTGATCAAATGTGGAGTTATTTGTTATTGTGAGTTATGAAGTATGCTTATGTTTTGGGATAAGTCCAAATTACAAGGGAGACTCTGTTCAGAATTTTATCAATTGAAATTAAGAGCATGATATGATAAGCATCTACTAAAGAATTAAGGTTAGACATGCAAGTTCATTTACATCACAAACGAGATTTAGTAGCTGATAGCAGAGATTTTATTATTTTCTCATAAGGAGAACACACAAGAGTCACACTGGAAAGGAAATACATGAAACACACCAAAGCATAAGAGAAAAATGGAAAGATCCTCAGAATGAGAGATGTGTTTCCGGAGTAGCCGTATCCTACCACCTCTGATCTTTTGAGGAAATAAAGAAACCTTCAAAGAGGTGTGTTTCGAGAGTAAGAATACTCCGTAATCTACCACCTGGAACCTTTGAGGTACACACAAGATTTAAACATTAAGGAAATCCTAGTAAATGGAGGGGTGTCTCGAGAGTGAGAATACTCCGTACTCTACCCCCACCTATTCTAAGATTCAAAGAGTTAAGTTTACATTAACTGGACTCCATTTTCGCTTGATTCCCCTTCCTTGCGACCAATCTATCTTAACCCCTGCTGGATCTTGTATTGAGATATATGACTGCAGCTTATCCAGTAGTTCATCAATAGTAGGAGCGGAAATAAGAAGCCTTCTGGAAAATGGAGAGATGAATCCCTGTTCCACAGCATAATCAAGAAAAGTTAACAAACCATCAAAGAAATTGTTAACATTCAGAAGTCCAATAGGCTTAGTATGGAGATCTAGTTGAGCCCACGAGGTAAAGTTAAAGATTTCTTCTAAGGTACCAAAACCTCCGGGCAGGGCTATAAAGGCATCAGAACCATATAGCATACAAGTTATGCGTTCATGGATGGATAAGGTTTGAACTTCATGCCCTCGTGTTTTGCCTGCAACATCTACCAAAGGGACAGGTATGACACCGATTACTTTTGATTTCTCTGCAAGAGCAGATTGGGAAACACAACCCATTAGACCACTGCTACCACCCCCATATACAAGAGTGATACCTTTTTCCCCCAGTTTCTTTCCAAGATCTACAGCCGCTTCTAGATAACCGAAACCTTTCCCCACTTTTGATCCACAAAATACACAAATAGTTTTGATCTGTCGAAGTTTTGGTGCTTCCATCTTTGATAGTAAAGAAGGGAAAACTTACGAAGAAGATGTGATTTTGGGATGCCTTGTGACGACCCGAATTCTCGACCATTCGAGTGCCACTAAAAGTGACTCATATCATATTATCGAGACTTAAATAGTAATGTAAAATTATTCAAAAGAATAATTAGAATCCCATAATTTTATTTGTGAATAAAAATAGAACATAATTTTCTTACATAAAGTTCAACATAATTATCTCATCAATCTTAACCACTTTTGCCACTTCCATGTTGACCGCCTCGAACCTTCAATTATCTGAAAATGGTAAATATCGTGGAGTGAGATTTATAAAATCCCAGTAAGTATACCAAGCATAAATTTTCTTTTGAAAGCATATGGATCATTTTCATCATAACATAGGATAGGATCGAAATACTCATAAACATAGGGAGACACAAGAATTTTACCGAACTTAAATGGCAAGAATTCTTATGTGTAGCGCTACTAAACTCCGGTCCCCTTAGCATAATCATAAACATATCATATGGAACCCATAACAATCTTGTGAGATTGATTTCATAGCAATGATCCAAACATTTTCATAAAAACATAAGATATACTTACTTGTCATAAAAACATACTTACTTTTCATAAAAACATAAGGTGTATTTACCTTTCATAAAAACATACTTACTTTTCATAAAAACATAAGATATACTTACTTGTCATAAAAACATACTTACTTTTCATAAAAACATAAGGTGTATTTACCTTTCATAAAAACATACTTACTTTTCATAAAAACATAAGATATACTTACTTGTCATAAAAACATACTTACTTTTCATAAAAACATAAGGTGTATTTACCTTTCATAAAAACATACTTACTTTTCATAAAAACATAAGATATACTTACTTGTCATAAAAACATACTTACTTTTCATAAAAACATAAGATATACTTACTTGTCATAAAAACATACTTACTTTTCATAAAAACATAAGATATACTTACTTGTCATAAAAACATACTTACTTTTCATAAAAACATAAGGTGTATTTACCTTTCATAAAAACATACTTACTTTTCATAAAAACATAAGATATACTTACTTGTCATAAAAACATACTTACTTTTCATAAAAACATAAGGTGTATTTACCTTTCATAAAAACATACTTACTTTTCATAAAAACATAAGATATACTTACTTGTCATAAAAACATACTTACTTTTCATAAAAACATAAGATATACTTACTTGTCATAAAAACATACTTACTTTTCATAAAAACATAAGATATACTTACTTGTCATAAAAACATACTTACTTTTCATAAAAACATAAGGTGTATTTACCTTTCATAAAAACATACTTACTTTTCATAAAAACATAAGATATACTTACTTGTCATAAAAACATACTTACTTTTCATAAAAACATAAGGTGTATTTACCTTTCATAAAAACATACTTACTTTTCATAAAAACATAAGATATACTTACATTTCATAAAAACATACTTACTTTTCATAAAAACATAAGATATACTTACATTTCATAAAAACATACTTACTTTTCATAAAAACATAAGATATACTTACTTTTTAAAAGATTAAAATGAAGTGTAGTAGTAAATGGACCAAAACTTTCTTGACCACCTTGAATTTCTCTTACTTGTGGATTTTGTCAAGAGATTGAAAATAAGTGTATATGTGTAGAGTTGTGTGTAAAAGAGATGGGTTTAAATAGATGTATAAAGTTGGCATATTGTAAACATAATCATTCAATTCTATTAATTTTAGCACATCATTTTCTTAAAGTAAAGCACCATTCATATACTTTTCCATATTTATACAAATATTATGCTCTTCATGATTACATATAATGGAGTCTTATCAACCATTCATATACTTTTCCATATTTATACAAATATTATACTCTTCATGATTATATATAATGGAGTATATAAATCATTCATATACTTTTCCATTTTTTATACAAATATTATGCTCTTCATGATTACATATAATGGAGTCTTATCAATCATTCATATACTTTTCCATATTTATACAAATATTATGCTCTTCATGATTATATATAATGGAACCTCTCATGCTTGCATATATTTTCTTAATTTAAATAATAAAAGTAATTTTTGTACAAATAAATATTGGGATAACATTGAATTAAGTACTTAGACTTAATATACTTTAAATCAAGAGAATGGAGATATTTTTAGAAATTCGGAATTTAATTTAAAATCGAACGATCTCGATTATTTCTTGACTTGGCTATACGAATACGTCGTGGCGTTAACTTAATAAAAATGGGTGAAATAGTAGCGACACGATTTTCTATTAAAATAATTATTAATCGCGTAAAAATTCTTGGTCGCTACATTACCAGACTCCAATATCAATTCACACAATAGCTACCATCGCAGTTCACTACCCTCAATCATCATCACATGACTCTGTCACACTTCCAAGAAATCAATTCACAGCCAATTCATAAAACTAATCTGCAACATCATCCTAACCATAGACATTCACAATCCAGCTACCACAATTATAAGTTGCATCCCCAAACCATAAACACGAAACTTATGTATCATCAGCATCTCCCTCTCGCAGCCAACCTCTGCCCTTTTACCATAATCACCAAACTTCACTTTCCATTTTTCCATAATCAGATACCACAATACAATTCACTGCCGCTGAACCACTGCCATAACCATTACCTTCTGCCCAAGTTGAACTCTAAATCATTTACGGATCATTCTGCACAATCACAGACCAACCGAACCACCACAGGAACACAATCCATCACCACAGCCCACATCGCCGATAGAATCACCGCCACCAAAACCACCCACTTCAGTTTTGACAAACAATTGAAACCCAAAACAAGAAATAAACCAAGCCAGTTACTTACCTCAAGCGCCGCTCCCTTCGCCGGAATTCCAAACCCAAATCACGAACCCAACTTCAATCTTTAGCCTCGGTTTCGCACTCGAATCCTCTCAAAATCTTAACCCTTCCTTGCAGCTACTAACCGCTGCTCTGCGCCGGTATTTCACCGGCAACTCGCCGACTGAAAGGTCGGATTTTGGCGAAGACAGTGCACCTCTTTTTCTTCCTTTCCGATCGCGAGTGAGAGAGGGTTAGGTCGAGAGTGAGAGTAAAGTGAGAGAGAGAAGATAAATCTGATGTTTTAAAATAATGATTTTCAGAATTTGCAAATTAGCCCCCTAAGTTTGAAAAGTGATCATTTCAGTCCCTGAAGTTTTAAATTGTTTCAAATCAGTCCCCAAGCTTTAAAGTTTTGCAAATCAGTCCTTTCAGCTTTTAAACTTATCAATTTCAACCCTTAAGTTTTAAATGAGTTTTAATCAGCCCTATTGTTTTAAAATATATTATTTCAACCCTATTGTTTTGAGTTTCCGACTCAACTATCAAAAGTATTCAATTTAATCCCTGAACTTTCAAAATATCTATTTTGTCCCTCAACTTTCAAAACATCAATTTTAGTCCTCAAATTATAATTTATTATTTTGAACTATATATTCGATAGACTAAAGTGACTTATTGGCTAAGACGAAGCGTACGGAGAATTTAAAGAAATTGAAGTCATTCCCGCTCAACTTTGCACTCGTCGGATTTGAGGTAGACTCGCACTTATTAATTGATTTAAATTATGATTTCATATGAATGTCATGTGACTTGTGAAAGTCAATTTTTAAGAAAAGCACGTATGTTTTTATAAAAGGTAAATATACCTTATGTTTTTATGAAGAGTAAGTATGTTTTTATGAAAAGAAAATATACTTTATGTTTTTACGAAAAGTAAGTATACCCTATGCTTCACGAAAATGTTTTTTTGGATCATTGCTATGAAATCAATCTACCAAGATTGTTATGGGTCCCATATGATAAGTTATGATATGTTAAGGGGACCGGAGTTTTAGTAGCGCTACACATAAGAATTCTTGCCACCTAAGTTCGGTAACATTCTTGTGTCTCCTATGTTTATGAGGATTTTCCACGAAGTTCGGTAAAATTCCTATGTTTCCATATGTTTATGAGGATTTGCCACCTAAGTTCGGTAAAATTCCTGTCGCATATGTTTATGAGGATTTCGATCCTATCTTATGTTATGATGCAATTGATCCCTATGAATTTCAGAAAATTATGCTTGGTATACTTACTACATAAGAATTCTTGCCACCTAAGTTCGGTAAAATTCTTATGTTTATGAGGATTTAGATCTTATCCTATGTTATGATGAAAACTTACTGTTATTATGATTTTACTGCATAAGAATTATTATCACCTAAGTTCGGTAAAATTCTTGTGTCTCCCTATGTTTATGAGGATTTCAATCCTATCTTATGTTATGCTTTCAAAAGAAATTATGCTTGGCATAATAAAAATGTTTTTATAAGTATATGGTTTTCAAAGAGCTGTTTTCAAAGAGCTATTTTCAAAGAGCCTATGATTTGCAAAATATGTTCCGTGCTGTAATGCACAATATGAGTTTTATCAAGAGCCGTTTTATAAAGAAGCTCTATCAATGCTCGTTTTATAAAGAGCCGGGATTTATGTGTTTAATCATCTTATAAATTAAATTAATTTGCGATGAGTCTACTGAGTATTTCCCCCATGAAATACTCACCCTACTTTTTAACAGTTTTGCAGATTTCGGAGACGGTGGCGAGCGATGAATGATGGTGGCAATAATCGTTAAACAGTTGAAAGTTTGACGTTAATGGTTTCCGTATTTTTTCCAAACAATCGAATAATTTAGAGAAGTTCATTTATTTGAGAAATTATGACATTGGCAATTTCTTTACAAAATTAATGGTTCGATTTACTATTTCAAATGGTTTCATAAATGTTTTCAATTTTATCGGCCATTACAGTTTATTTAATGTTGCCAAAAATGAATTTCAATTATTTCTTCCGCAAAAATATTATTCGAAAAATTTAGACAGAAAATGACGTAGTGAATCGGGTATACGGAACTCGGGGCGCTACAGAGTGCTAGTTAGATTCATCTGGAGACATGTTGACTGCTATCAGCCAGACGTATCTATCTCGTTATCAGCCACAAGCACTCAGATATATCTGCAGGAAAAAACATGATCTACTTAGTATAAGAATAAGATAACTTAAATACATGCAATAAAAGAAACAAAAACAATTTTTTTTTTAATATGCATGTTCCTATTCAGAAGGAGGTGATACTTCAATTTGTTTCCTAAGGCTTTCAAATTTGACAGTATCGAGGGCCTTAGTGAACAAATCTGCCAGCTGTAGATCAGTCTGTATGTGCTCCAGATTGATAATCTTTTGCTCCACCAATTCTCTGATGAAGTGGTGTCTGATGTCAATATGTTTTGTTCTGGAGTGCTGGACTGGATTCTTTGAGATATTGATGGCACTGGTGTTGTCACAATACATAGTGGCTTGTTCTGTAGAGATTCCATAGTCCTCTAACGTTTGTTTCATCCACAGGAGTTGTGTACAGCAACTCCCAGCTGCTATATATTCAGCTTCGGCTGTGTTGTCACTGGTGTTGTCACACTGAGTTTTGCTTTCTACTTAGCCATGCCACCAAATTGTTCCCAATGTAGAAACATCCTCCAGATGTACTCTTTCGATCATCCACATTCCCAGCCCAGTCTGCGTCTGAAAAACCTGCAAGATTGGCAGTGGTATCTCTTGTAAACCAAATTCCATAACTCAACGTACCACTTACATATCTGATGATTCGTTTTACAGCAGCAACATGAGATTCCTTAGGTTTAGCTTGATATCTTGCACAAACTCCAACACTGAAGGATATATCTGGCCTACTGGAAGTAAGGTACAGAAGACTTCCAATCATGCTTTTGTAAAGGGATGGATCTACATCCTTACCACTGTCCTCCTTTGAAATTTTTAGAGTAGTCGCCATGGGAGTTCTCATTGCCTTTGCATATTCAAGTCCAAATTTCTTCACCAGATTTTTAGCGTACTTTCCTTGAGATATGAATATGCCAGATTCATCCTGTTGTACCTGCAAACCAAGGAAAAAGGTTAGCTCACCAACCATACTCATTTCAAATTCTCTTTTCATTGTATTTATAAATTCATTAATTTTGGACTTAGATGTAGACCCAAATACTATGTCATCAACATATATTTGAGCTACAGTTAGTCCAGGATTTAGATGCTTAATGAAAAGAGTTTTATCAGTTCCTCCCCTTTTGTATCCGTTGCTCAGCAAGAATGATGTGAGCCTTTCATACCAAGCTCTGGGGGCTTATTTCAACCCATATAATGCCTTTTTGAGTCTAAAGACATAATCCTGGTGAGATGGATCTGTGAAGCCTTGAGGCTGCTCCAAATAGGCTTCCTCATTAAGCACACCATTTAGAAAGGCACTTTTGACATCCATCTGAAATAGTCTGAAGTTGATGTAGCAGGACACAGCTAGCAACAACCTGATGGATTCCAGTCTTGCTACTGGAGCAAATGTCTCGTCAAAGTCTATCCCTTCAATCTGGGTATAGCCTTGAGCAACAAGTCTGGCTTTATTTCTTACCACATTTCCTTGTTCATTTGACTTATTCTTGAAGATCCATTTGTTTCCAATTACATTACCTTCTTTAGGACATGGAACCAGCTCACAGACATTGTTTCTTTCAAATTGGTTAAGCTCCTCCTGCATAGCTTGTACCCAGTGTTCATCTGTCATAGCTTCCTTGACATTTTTTGGCTCAATTTGAGACATATGACAGATGTTACTCATTTCAGCAAATTTTCTTCTGGTCACATTTTTCTTAGACATATCAGTGAGAATGTTGTCAAGTGGATGTGCCTTTTGGATCCTAGCAGGTGGTAGTCTCGATGCTTCTGATTCAGTAATATCAGGTGTATCTGGGTCATCAGTTATTACTGGGTGCCCAGACTCATCCTGATCAGATTCTTCAGTATCATTGAGACTTTCAGCTTGATTCTGTTCTTCTTCTGATTTTTCAGTTCCAGCTACTTCTTTTGGTGGAATTCTCAGTTGATCACCATCTGCTTCCTGCAAATCAGAATTTAAACAATTAATGTCATCCACTTTCACATTAATAGACTCAAGAATAGTTTGGGTTCTTAGATTGTAAACTCTATAGGCCCTACTATTTTCAGCATAACGCAAAAATATTCCATCATCCGATTTTGAGTCAAATTTTCCTAGGTGTTCTCTATCTTTCAAAATGTAGCATTTACTCCCAAAGGCATGAAAGTAATCAACCCTAGGTTTTCTACCCTTCCAAATTTCATATGGAGTTTGGTTTGTTCCAGATCTAAGCATGACTCTATTGACAATATAACAAGCAGTGTTTATAGCTTCTGCCCAAAATTTCGTGGGCAATTTGTTGCTATTTAGCATGACACGAGCCATCTCTTGTAGAGTTCTATTTTTCCTTTCCACCACTCCATTCTGTTGAGGAGTCTTTGGGGACGAGTACTCACGCTTGATCCCATATTGGGTACAAAAATTAGCAAACTCGGAGTTTTCAAATTCTCTCCCATGGTCACTTCTGATCTTTTTGACTCTTACATGTTCATCTGCCTTTTCATTGTTCAATTTCTAAAAAAGATTAACAAAATTGTCAAAGGTATTATATTTATCTCGAATAAACATGACCCAGGTGTATCTGGAGAAATCATCAACACATACATAAATATACCTCTTGCCACCAATACTTTCCTTTTGGATAGGACCCATCAAATCCATGTGAATTAGTTCAAGTATATGAGAGGTATTAATGGATGTACCTGATTTATGTTGACTTTTGGTTTGCTTACCCTTTTGACAATCACCACAGATTTCATCTGGAATATTGTTTATGCTGGGTAAGCCTCTCACAGCCTGTAGTCTAGTCAACTTCATGAGATAATGGTAGTTTAGGTGTCCTAATCTGTTATGCCACAGTTTCTCATTTTTGGTTTTAACAGAATTGCAAGTTTCGTGACTCTCAAGTTTATAGCATTTATCTCTAGATCTAACTCCCTTAAATAAAACACTCTTTAACGGGTTAGACTTTTTATCACAACTTAAAACCTTGCAATATTCTTTTGAAAACATGACAAGCAAGTTATCATCACACAATTGTCCTACACTGATCAAATTTTCCTTAAGCCCTATAACATATAAGACATTAGTTAATTTCGGTAATCCCTTAATGTTGATGATACCAGATCCATCTATCTTACCCTTTTGGCCATCACCAAATGTAACAGCACCTGTTTCGCCTTTTTCAAAATGTGTAAGTAGAGAGAGATCACCTGTCATGTGTCTAGAACAACCACTATCAAAATACCATGTGTTAGGAATCAAAGCACTCAAAGACAATTGAACTACATAAGTATTCGTTTGAATTTTCTTCTCTTGTCTAGAAACAAGTCTTCTTTTGTGTGAATTGATTAACTTCAAGTACTCATGACACCTAAATACATCATGACCAGATTTAACACAAAAATTACAGAATACCTGGAAAACAAATGTATCCTGCCGATTCTGTCGAGGTTGAAATTTCTTGTCGTTCTGATGGACAGACTCATCAGGCTTGTACAGATTCGGCTGAAATTGTCGTCTTGCATAGTTCCTGGTTGGATGTGAGCTTTGAGTCCTAGCCGCATTATATTGATGATGATGAGAGGTAGATGCATCTGTATGATTTTTATTCTGTTCCATGTACCTGTATCCAGATTCTCTTACAAAGTTTATTTTATGGTCATGATTTTTACCTTTACCTTCATATCCAAGACCTGTTTTTAGGCTGACAGGTGTGTCACTATTCAGGATTTCATCAAGCTGGACGAATCCACGTGCCAGCTTCTTGATTTTGTCTTGTGCGTTAGCAAGTTCTGAACTTAACCTGCTCACCTCATTTTGTTCATCATATGAAACTGCAGATACGTCGTCCAGTTGACGTTCCCTGCTGTGTTCAGCGAAGGCCTGCAACAATTGAATCTTCTCTTCTGCATCTTGAAGTTCCTTCCTCAAGTTTTCAGTATTTGATCTGGATTTATCTGCATAAGAAGAGTTACCAGATTCAGCACCAGACAGTTGTAAAGCAGTAAAGGTAGTTACCTGATTTTCAGAATTGCTGCTGTCTGATTCTGATTCAGATTCATCTGAGTCTCCATCACTCCACGTAACATTCATGGCCTTCCTTCCCTTTGCCTTCTTTTGAGTATTAGGACAATCAGCTGCAATGTGTCCATATCCTTCACATTCTCTGCATTGGATTCAACTCCTAGGCTTCCCTTCAGACGTGTTGGCATTATTCTTTCGATAGAAATTATTTTTCTTCCATTGTTTTTGTGGTTTTTGATTCTGTCCTTGAAGATTTGAGGACTTTTCTTTTTGTTTGCCCCTGAGGAACCTTTTAAATTGTTTGGTGAGAAGTACAAAATTTTCATCTTCGTCAATCTCGCCAGAGTCTCTGGGTTTGCACTGTTCGTCTTGAAAGCAATTCCTGGTGATTTGTCTTTCTTTCTTCAGGCCAGATTTAACTCATAGGTCATCAATGACCCTACAAGTTCCTCAACACACATGGTTGAAAGATCCTTGCTTTCTTCAATTGCTGTCACTTTTGCATGGAACCTGTCTGGTAAAGATCTAAGGATCTTTTGAACAATCTGCTCATTTGAGTAGGTTTTCCCAAGCGCTTCAGCTGAGTTGGTGAGATCGCTTAATCTGGCATAGAAGCTTTTGAAGTCTTCTTTCTCTTCCATAGATAATTGTTCAAATTCTAAAGTGATCATCTGCAGCTTGGAGGTTTTGACAGCATTGGTAACTTCGTTTGCTATCCTCAAAGCATCCCATGCTTCCTTGGCCGTCCTTAAGGAGGAGATGAGTCTGAATTGACCTGGATCAACCAAAGAAACAATAGCGTTAACTGCCTTAGAATTTCAATTTGCATTAGCTAATTCATCTGCAGTATAAGCACTTCTAGCTATAGTTGTAACAACACCTCAAGCAGTGACAGTGGATGTTGTGTAACCTTCAAGAACAGAAGTCCAACAATGTTCATCAATAGATTGAATAAAAATTTCCATACGGATTTTCCAATATGCATAGTTACTACCAGTTAACAGAGGTGGCCTAAGAGATGCAGAGTTTTCCATTTAGACAACCGCATCTCACTTTCTAGAAGTGAACCCTCTCTGATACCAATTGAAAATTTGAGGTTGTCTAAATTTTATAAACAGATTGTCACAGACAAGTCTGGACAGTAACCAGTTAACAGTAAATCGTTAATCGTTATTTAGCGCAGTACCAGATGAATCCTACTAAGGGAGATTCGTCTGGATGGTAAAACGTAAACAATCAGAATAATTTGTGCGGAATTATAAATGAACAAGAACAAAATAATTTGAGCTTAACGTGGGAAAAACCCTAACAGGGAAAACCCACGGTTCGCATCCTGCGAACAAAAACAAATCACTATATAAGGAAAGAGTTTATATAGATCAGTCTAAACTACAGGATAAATTTACGCATAGACTTTATAAAACATCCAAGAAATAGATCACTCATTGATCCTTCTGTGGCATGTAATGCGAGATGGCGTCCCACCACTCCTCAGTAGTTTTCTTTGAATCTGCAACACCTTTTCAGCAACCTCGAACTCCCGTTCGAAAATGATCCAAACCTCCCGTTTGATCTTCACGCTGATAAACTTTCCTTCTCTCAGTGATTGAATCCTCCTCCCGGAGTGTTGAAGTCACCATGCGAATGAAGCTTTAATTATTGGCACAATACAAAAATATAGCTTCAAGACTTCTTTTTGGTGGACGTGTAATATTGTAAGCACCACTCGGATTTGTAGTATTTTCACGTCACAAGAAAACGTCCCCTTTTTCTTCTCTTTATAGTGCAATTAGGTTTCTTGATTCCCAAGTTTCCTTATTGCACAAGATCTCTACTACCTGCAAAACATGGTAGAGATAATTAGTAAAACAGTAAGATAAATATTCTTACTAAATCTTACCATAACCAAGATATAGATAAATCATGTAAAATCTTACCATAAGTTAATCAATCACGTGATTAACATAAACATGGACTTCATATTTTCGGCCCTATCAAGAATTTTCCCTATATAGATTTTCGTCCAACAAATCTTACCATATGCAAAGATAAGAATGAAATATTCTTGACCATATCTAGAAGATGCTTACCATATTTTGGATACCTTGACAATCAAGAATAAACACAAAATATTATCAAGAATATTACCAACAAATTTTCGAGATTGTGATCAAGGATTTTCGTCCAATCAGAATATTTAACAAGACTTAAAATATAATCAAAATACTTATAAGTGATAAAGATATAATTTCTAGCCAAGTAAATCACAATTTTGATCACAAACGATAAGTGATAGACTTCTACCATTATCACAATACTTATCATATCAGATAAGCAACCAACATTATCTTCAAAATATTATCACAATATTTCTTGTCATTATCATAGAAGATAAGCAACAAATATTATCACAATATTACGTCCAAGAAATGTTTAAGTAATTTAATTAAACTTAATAAATTACTAAATAAAAATATTTAGTAATAGACTAAATTTATCAAATTACAAAAATATAGGAAAATAGAAAATGTCAATTAATATAACTTAAAATAAGTTAACACCCTTAATGAAAAAGATTGTTTATTTTGCAAGATATATCCTCAAACTTAGTTAGGTTGGTTCAGTTCAGGGCTTCTGATTATATTCATACTTTTTAATCTTTTAAATTCTTTTAAAAATTTTCTATATTGTAATAATTTTTCAAAAGATTTAGGATGATCTTTTTTAGTTATACATCCTAAAATTATTCCCTCTGAAACTTCTTCTTCCATGTCTTCGTATTCTTCTATAATTTTATGAACTGTATTTATATTTTTTACTGTTTCAACATAATTAAATTCTATTCTATTTATGATAACATAGTCAATATCTCCGTATATCTCTTTTAGTTTAAATTATCCAACAGAATGTATATTTTTAGATTTTTCAACAATAGTTGATAAAAATGAAATTTCTTTATTTTCTAAATATAGTTTATGATCACAGTTATTAGAAGTTGATATTTCTGAAGTATCCATTAATTATCAAGTTGATAAATTATTATACAAAATGTTTTGGTATAAGTCCATTCTTTGACTTAGTAAAATACAATAATCTACAATATATTGTTCGTATTTTTCTAAAAGTTTATTATATTCTTTCAATTTTTCAAAAAGGTTATCTAGTCCTTTGATTGTATATCCTGACATTAGGTTTGGACTGTATTTGTTATAATTTTATTTTCTAAATCTATTTTAAGGTGGAATATATTAGAATAATTTATAATGTATTGATCATGATTTTATGAAAGTATATAATATTGTTCAGATGATTCATCCATATCTATTAATTGAGATATAATGTTATCTATTTTTTCCATTATTCTTTCTAACAAATTGTCTAATCCTTTAATAGTATATTCAGGCATTATAAACACAGAAGTAAATAATTTATAAAGTTTCAAGTAATTTTTCAAATTCTATCAGTGTTTGAGAATTGATAATATCTATATCAGCTATGATATCTATGCTTTGTTCAAATGGTATATTATATTTTGAAATATTTTTCTTTCTTTTTTCTAATTTATCAATTATATCTTGGATATCTTGTATTACTATAGATCTTATAGTACTTTTAACAAAGTTTTCTATCAAATTTTCTTTAAAACTTTTTAATATCTCTTATGATGCACAAAGTTGCTCTTGGTATCCTATTTTATCAATTTCATTCCCATTTTCAATTCTTTTTTTATTTTTAATATTCTTTTAAACTTTATATGGATCTCTCTTAATCTGGATTTTCTTATGATGTAATTTTCTTCATTCATGATATAAAGATTTTCAAAAACTGGTAAAGAAAGATTTGTCTCTTCCACCACTGTTATAATCTATTATAGGATCATAATCATTATCCCTACTAAATACATGCTCTAAATACAATTCATTACTTATTTCAGTATTATCACTATCAAGCCAGAAGTAAATAATTGATTTTGTAATTTCTAATCCTAATAATATTTTTAATGTTGGAAAGATAACTAATAAAAATGACATATAGACATGATATAACTTTTTTATTTCATTATTTGGTCTAGTAAATTGTTTATGCATGAACTAAGGTTCAATTATGCTATGATATTCATCCTTATAAGGATTGTTTTGATAATTAAATTTGACAATTCTGAATTCTGTCATGTTAACTTATTTTAACAGTTCTTCCTCCTCCTAATTCCATAAAGAAAGATATATTATGAATACTAACCTCTTTTCCTATTCTTTGTTCCTTTGAATTTTCCTTCTGATATCAGTGACCTTCGGGCTCACAGGTTTCTGCTATCATTCCCTTCAACGTCCTCTTGCCTTTATGGGTAAGTAGCCTCACCTGAATTCATGCCTTCACTGTATAATATCTTGCTGGAAAATAATTTGGACAAAGTGTAGGGAGTTTTCTTAATAATATTTCTTCTTTAGGAAATAGGATTTAGAAGACAGAAACTTAGAAACTCATATCTTTTTACAAAATGGTTGGAATTTTATTGATTTAAAGATGATTGGTACAAGACTTTTTTGGTATGAGAATTTTTTCAAAGACAGAGGATTTCTTTGGCTTTTTCACAGGTTGAGTACTCAAGTGATCTCTGTCTTTTCCTAGCCAGAAGGCTTCTATTTATAATGTTACATTGGACACAATTACATCACTGCTTACATCATCGACCTAATAATTTTACAACTTTTCATTACATAAGGACACACCTATCCTCTATTATTTATTTCTTAGCATGACCCTTACATTAAAGGGACACCTATCCCTCTATTATTTTCAGCCTTTACATGTCCCTACATTGTTCTGCCTTGTTTCGTTAAAGCAAATTTATCAATTAGCTTCCACCTGTTCATCAATTCTGTTGGCATGTGGGGCAATTCTTGGCTATACACGCCTTTTGTAAGGTAGCAAAGCTTTCGTGGATTTGATGAGTGTCAAACTTGTTGATGTATTCTTTCAAGATTGTTGAATTTTCACTTCCTCCATTAGTGAGGAGGGTCCATCCATTATATTGGTATATGCATTTGAATTTTTTATCATACAAGTTTTTGGAAATGTTGTAGAGAACCTTAATTCCCAACACCTTTGAGATCTAAACCATGATCTTGTAATATTTGGTACTTGCCTGGTATTTTTTCCAACTTCAATTTGAAAATTTCGAGCAACATATCCAATTTTGATAATATGCTCATCAGGATAATACATCATTCCATCAATTTCAGGACTGATTAAATAAAATTTTAAATATATAGGTCTTCCTTATGCGAATTTTGAAATTTCTCCTTTTAACAAATCATCAAAATTTTCAATCTCTTTCAAGTCTTTCACTGGGTAGATAAGATCCAAAAATCCATAATCTGCTGCCATTTTTGTCATAACGGGATCTCCTCCCTAAGAAACGATTAATCGTGGGTATACATGATCTCCTGATGAAATGTAATAACAATCACATTCTTGGAGTTCATATATAACGTTGACAATAGTTTTATATTCGTCTTCTTTTGGTAAAAAAGGGGAATCATCTTCCTCCTCAGCACGAATTTTGACTACCCTTATATGTTCATCTTTGGCATTGATTGTTATTTTTCGAGGACTAGCTTCATTTATGACAACCTTCTTGGGACTTGGTTCATCTCTTTTAATCGTTGGTCCACCACTGCTTCCAGAAGATGTACCTATTTGTATTTTTGATATAACCTGTTTGGTAATTAACGATTCAAACTGAGATTCAATCTCAATTATATTATCGCTCAATTCTTTAGTATAATTGTAATGAAAATTTGAGATTTCCATCAATTGCTTGAAACTTTCTTGGAGAGTCTCTGCTAGTTGCTCAATCCCAAGTTTTATATCTTCAGCTTCCTCTGTGAGGAAGTTTATTCGTTGTTTGGCGTCTATCAAGGATTTTTTGATATTATCCATATGCAAATTCAATATTCCTATTTAAAAAATCTGCAAGATAATTATTGACACATTTAATATGAACTATATCAAAATTATAAAATGCCAAATAGGCTTGCCATCTATGGAGCCTCCTATATTGAGATTCTGAGGTAACTTATTTTTCACTAAGCCTACAACTTAAGAATTATCAATTTAAAAAATGAATTTTTTGGATAATAAAAATAATGAGCTTGCTTTGAAGGACCTACGGGGCGGTAACTAAGATAGGTAAGTAGAGCGTATAAAACCATACCAATGGCACATATTCCAGATTTTCAACCTCATATCCCTTTTATGACAAAAAAAAAAAAAAAAAAAGCTCTTTCCCTTTGCCCTTCCTGATCGGGTTTTTGGTTAAAAGAAAATAGGGTTGATAGAGCTTGGATCCGTGTGGGGGTTGTTATCTCATAAAACTTTTTTATTCCTATGATAATTGCTAACAATTCTTTCTCATGAGTAGTATAATTTATTTCTGCTTGGTTAAACGTTCCACTAGAATATTTGCAAATTTCATTAAGATCTATTTTTAATATTTCTGCCCAATATTTATCCGAGGTATCAGTATTAACTATTAAATTATCTTTTTCATCTGGTAATCTTAATTTTGGCAAATTTTTACATTCTTATTTGAGTGTTTTGACAATTTCTGTGTGCTCACTACTCCATCCTTTGGTATTTATTTTTCTGAGTAAAATCTGAATTTTATGTCTCTTTTTTGAAAGATTTTCAATAAATCCATCTGCATAATTTAAACATCCTAAGAATTTTTGTAATTATTCTTTTGATTCTAATTTATCTGAAAAATTTTCTATCTTTTTAGATATATGAGTTTATAGTTTTATTCCTTTCTTATCTATTGATAATCCAAGAAAATCAATTTCTTATTTTTCTATTATAGCTTTGTTATTATAGCTTTGTTTTTTGAAAGAAAAAATCCTTCTTTTTTGCATTCACTTATAAATTTTATTAAATGGTTTCTACGTTCTTCTCTATTATTAGAACATATTAATATATCATCAACATAAATAATTAAGAATTTACTAAATTTGTTATCCATTTTTCTTTGATATATTTGTGGTGCATTTTTTAAACCAAATGGCATAACCATCCATTCATATTTACCTTGGGGTGTACTAAATGTTGTATATTGAATACTATCTTCTTTCATTTTTACTTGCCAAAATCCTGATTTACAATCAAATTTAGAATAGTATTGTTTTCCTTTTGTAAGATTTATTAGTACTTCTTTATTTGTTAAAAAGTATCCATCAAATTTGGTATATTTGTTTAATTCTTTATAATTTATCACCATTCTAGATTTTCCTCTTTTTTGTTCAGAATGTTTCATTACCATGAAAGCTGGACTATTATGGGGTCCATTACTAGGTTTGATTAATTTTTGGTTAAGTAATTCTTTTATTTGAGTTTTAAATTTTTGTGCATCTTGTATGGTATACATCATTGGCCTAACTCTTATAATAACATTTTCTGTTAATTCTATTTTAGCTCTAGGATGATATGATTTCCAAAATGATAATGAATTTTCTCCATATACTTTTTTTTAATTGATCAATGATTTTTTTTCCATGCTATTATTATATTTGTTTTCAAAACTTTTTTATACATTATTCTTTTATTTTTTTATTTCAATTTGTGTAATTGGTTTTTTCTCTCATTTATCACCACACTGTGTTGACTGAACTCTGTAAGGTCTAAAATCTCTTGGTACTTTTAGTAAATGTCCGCAAGGTGTTTGTAACATTATCATGTAATTATTTTTTTTGTAATACTGAAATTGTTGTATAAAGTCATTTCCTAGTAATATATCACATTCTAATTTGTTATAGTTATATATATCTTATTCACAACTAGTTGTTTACTTCCTAGTATTATATGGATTTTATCAGCACTACTAATTATTTGAATACTTTCTCCTGTAACTCCTATTATTTTTATTTTCCCATCAGTATTCCATGATTTTATTAGGAAATTTTTAAATATTGTTATATCACTTCATGTGTCAATTAATGCACAGGTTATTATATTTGTTTCTACAATGGTAACTTGTATATAAACAGCTAATGAAAAACTTATTTGGTTATTCATTTATTTAGCTTTTCTACATAGCATAATTTGACCATTATGGGTTATGTATTATTCTTTACGTTTTATACTATAATCTTCCAATCCATTTAGGAAATTTATTCCTAACATTATATGACGATTTACCATACTATTATCTATATGACATGGTACTAGGAGATTTATTCCTCCTATTTTTATTGGTACTTTAACTTCAAGTTCAGTCATATGTATTTGTCCATCAAAATTTATATATCTATAAGGATCAGTTCTATGAGATATTAATCCTTTATTTCTGTTTGAAGCAATATGACATTCACTAGCTCCTGTATCAATTAATATATTTGATCCTTTTACATGTTCTTTTCCATTGAAATATTCACCTTCTATTTTCATATTTCCAGCATTTTTATGAAGTTTTATTTCCCTTGTATTACTAGTTTCTCCTAATTATTTTCTATTGGGCAAATTTGTTGATCTTCTAATTAATTTGTCATCTTCAAATGTTATGTTATTATTAGGGTATTCTTACTCTCTCAACTCTATAATTTCTGATTTATTTTTTGTTATAATAAGTTCATAGTTTCTTGGGACTAAATTTATTTGTTTATCTGGTTCCACAACTTTACCAAGATCTTTGCATTCTTTATGAATTTCAATATACGGTTTTTTAGAATAAACGTTTCCATAATTAAAATTAGTAAATGTATATAATGCTCTATATTCTATAGTCATAATTTTATCTCTTGATTCCATTATATCATCTTTATGAAATTTGAAATGTAGTCCTAAAACTACATTAAAGTTTCTATATTTTAACGATATACAATATTTTAGGTAACATGTAAATATTAGTTTCTTATATGCTAGATTTCGTTCTATTGTTCCCAAATGACCGTCTTTTAAATTTGTTATTCTTCCATCATGTAAACTTACAGTCAAAGTGAATCTAATCCTTCTCTAAATAAGGATTTAAACATTATTTGGATACCTGCTAAATAAACATATTGAATTTTTTCACTGTGTTTTTTATTGATCTTTGTTAATAATTTTGTAACCGTATTTTTTGTTAAAAGATTTAATTTATGTGTTCCTTGAGTAGTTCTAACATCTATTGCTCTTTCAATTTTATGATATTCATTTATTGCTACTCTTTCTCTTCTCCATATTCTGTCTAATATTTTCCATTTTCCTATTTTCAAATCTAAAGATAATTTTTGTATTTTCCTAAACTTATTATTATCAAAAGTTACTTTTAATCCATAACCTTCTATTCCTTCATATTCTTGTTTATCTATGTTCTTATTTATTTTTTTGCAATTTTTTCTATTTCTCTATTCTGATTTTGATTCATTACTTTCTGAATCTGTTTCACTTATATAGACTTCTTGATCATAGTATTCTTCAATGTCAGATATTTCACTTAATTCACTTTCTATTTCTAGATATTTTTTTTGTAAAATTTTAACTTTCTTTTTGTTACAATCAGGGCTTATATGCCCCATTTCTCCACAATTACAACATTTGCATTGATTTTTGTCTTTCTTATAAGTTTTCTTTTTCTGTTTTTTATTGGGATTATATCTTCTTTTGTAATATCTTCTCTTAGGTTTTATATATTTCTTCCTAAAGTCTCTAAATTTTTTAAAATTTCTATTTTTATATTTTCTTTTATTATTTCTTTTTCTTTCAGGGTTACATTCCCATTGGGAAGATTTTTCCATATCTTCACAACATATTCTAGTTAATTTTCCTAATTTCTTTAATAATTGTCTTTGTTGACATATATATGCTAATCTTTCAATTAGAAATTTTATCCTTGATCCTAATGTTCTAGGTATTACAGGGTTACCTTTGATAAATTTTTCAAATTCTATTTTAAAGTATATTCCCCATAAACTTGGTAATTTATTGTAATACATATCTTTGCATACTTCTTGATTTTCATTACTATAGAATTGGACATAATAATATTCTTTGATTTTACACATATCACATATTGTTAAATTTATTAATCTCATTCTTGCATTATCTTTGTCTCTAATTGATTCTGTTTCAGTATTACTTATCCAATTTTCTCCTAAAAATTCATCCGCAATATAATCTACTAACTTTTCTATACCTTTTCTATTTGATTTTATTAGTTCTGTTTGTACATTTCTTCTTATTAATGCTTTTGTATCACTACTTATTTCTTCTCATCAATTCCTAACATGTCCTTCAAAAGATGATGTTAAAAAGTCTATCATTCTTTTAGTGTTTTCCCATGTGTCATCTTTATTGTACAAAAAGAACAATATCATTGAATCTGCCCAAATTAATAAGGCTTTTTTAGTATCTATTTTACAATCCAAATCTAGTTTTGTTCCTCCATGATTAATATGTTTATCATAATTATTATTTGGTTCAAATCTATCTTTATATTTATTCCCTTTAGGTAGTTGTCTATCTCTGATTCTATCATAATATTGCCGGTGTGATTTACTATATGAAGGTGCATAACTTTCATTTGGATCTGGTAATTCTTGTTTGGAAGTTCCCATTGGAGCTGGGCTAGGTGCTCCTCCAGTATTCATTAAAACTTGGTATTCATTAAAATTTTCTAGGCTTAATTGGTCAAAATTTTCTACAAGCAAGTCTAATTCTTTATTTATTTTTATTTTGTTCTTCTTTAGTTTTTTCTTCAGCTTTTAGTTTCCCTAAAGTTTTTTCTATGGATTTTTGTAATTCTAATTTTTCTTGTTCAAAGTGTTTTTTTTCCTATTCTAAGTATTTCTTTTTCTTTGAGTTTTTTGTCCATTTTCTTATCTTTGTTTTTATTATTTTTTTTGAATTCTCTAATCTCTAGTTTTAGTATATTTATATCATTTCTTACTTCTTTTAATTCATTTTTTACTTCTTGAACATCACTTATTAATGATTTTATTAATATTTTTAGATCTTCAATATATTCATTTATCGATATTTTATACAATTTGTTTAATAGTTTGAGTTTTTTGTACTTTAAATAGTCTGTCATACATATCATCTATTTTTTTTCTAATTTTTTTTATTCTTTCTTCTATTGATATGATCATTTCATTTTCATTCTTTCTTATTTTCTCATTTAACTTGTCTATTTTTTCAATGATTATTTCAATTTTATCTTGATTAATTAATTCTCCTGATTTTCTTTGAAATCCTTTCAAAATTTCTTCATCTATATTTTTAACTTCTCCTATCATATCTTATAATTCTTTAAATTGTATTGTTAGTTTACTTTGAATATTTTATAATTTTTCTTTGATATTCATATCTTGTATATTTAACTTTTGTAATTCTTCAACAGCCAATTTATCTTGTATGTTTATATTTTTATATGTTTGCCATAAAAAGGCACTTATCCAGTTTAATTGCATATTAAGAAATTCATCAGATTCTCCCTATGAGCTTAATGGTTGGAACATGGTTGTATTAGGTTCTTTTATTTAATAAGATCTGTTTCGGTAATTTTCTGACCTTGACGTGGTGAGATCAAAAGCTGATATTTTGTTGGAGATGATGATCCAAGCTTCCAAGAAACCTGCAAAAAAGAAAACGAGGGATGCCCTATCGCCCCTCCGGTGTGAGAATTAGTATTTTGGAGAGAAGTAGAAAAATATATAACTGGAATATATGTAAAGAATTATGAATGAATATTGTGATCATAAGAGCTATATTTATAGGGCTGAAAAAAGCTCATAACCTTCTTTAATTGAAGAATGAGTCTTTTTGATATAAACTTACCTTTCAAGGAGAATTCTATCTTTACAAGAATAGAGTTCCCCTTTTTTAGGAGGATTCCTTATAAGATACGTCTTATTACGGAGGCCCAAGAAGGAGGTCCATGAATGAAGCCCATTAATGAAGAAGGTTCGAAGTCCTATCTGTGCTGGGCTTCTAAGCGTGATGTGACCGGGACAGGCCGACCATATATCTTATCATCAATGAGATTTTTGATAAGGTCGGGAGTGACTGACCTATGTAGTGATAGGATAAGCCCGGGAAAAAATGTTGAATAAACGGAGAGTAACCTAGCGAGGCCAATGCAACAATCCCGATCTATACATGGTCGAGCATTGTTGCCCGACCTATTATACTCCAAATCCCTAGCTTATTTTAGGGCGTCGTGAATTTGTACTGATCACTTTATTTTCTAGGATGTAAGGCTAAAGACATAGCTCATTAACGTGTTTTGGGACTAGGGTTGGCCCATAATAAGACTACAATGCTTCTATGAACAAATCGACCCAAAGGGGTAACCTCGGGCAATAGAGAAGTCGATCCAAAGTGTGATGTTGTATAAGATAGAAGGCTGGCCCAAAGCATGACCTTGGGCCTTAAGGTGAAAAGTAATATTCTGATAATGGAATGACCAAAAATATACCGATCATTAGCCCCCGTGCGTCAGAGGTCGAGCTCCGGCCTCTGGCGTATGTCATATCGAGTTTAATTATTGCTAAAGTAAAGTTAAGGTCGTGCTATGAAACATGGTCTCACTTCTAGCCAAAGACTTTCACTTACCAAATCTTGAGAACAACTGAGAGTGTTCTTACATTTGTCCCATCTCATGAGTTTCACTAATTCACAAGAAGAGGTCTTGTCCTTTATGAACCGGACAGTGGTTGAAGACCCTGTATTTATGGAGGAAGTAGCACATTCCAGGTAGAATTAGGTTATTCGGATGGTTTGGAGACGTTGGAGTCTTGATGGCAGTATTAGGATACAATTGTATAATATCCAATTTCCATATTGAAGTAGGATTTTTTTTAGCTGCCCATGCAAGATAGAATTTAGACTAATTAAAAGCCCCCGTGCATCCCACCTCGAGCTCGGGGAGAGATGGATATGAAATAATGAGACAGCGTGGTTTTGGTAGGATGTGATTCAACGGTTATGTTGCATCTTATGTTAATAAATAATATGCCAAGTCCATGCTAAGTAATGAGTTCAAGCTTTTATAATAAGTTGAGCTCATGTTATGTAAGAATAAGCAGAGGTTATGTTAACGAATGAGCTTTGGTTTATGTTGGAAAGAATTAAGCACGAGCTTATGTCAAGTAATGAGCTCGAGCTTTTGTTAAGCAAGAATAAGCCGAGCTTATATCAAGGAATAAGCTTGGACTTATGTGAGCGAGAGTAAAGCATGAACTTATGTTAAGTAATGAGCTCGAGCATATGTTAGGAAGAAATGAGCATGAGTTTATGTTATGTAATAAACCTGAGCATTATGTAGAATGTAAATAAGCCCGAGCATGTAAAGTAATAAACCTGAGCTTTGTAGATCCGGGGACTTCATTATGTGATTTGATTACTTGACTGCTTGAGAATGACCATGTGTACTTGCATGAGCAAGTATCTTATTGTTTGCTCGTGGTTTAAGGCTTTGAGCGCTTGTGCGTGGGTAAAAAACAACTTTGCTAGGTAGTGTCATCAATAACTTGTGAAGGTCGTGCTATGTGACCGACCTTGTAAATTATTTTAATAAAGAAAGGGTCAAGCCCTTCACTTTGTGGTTTTTTGGAATTTATTTGTAAGGTCAGGTATTGTGGCCGACCTTGTAAATTTTCGCACAGAGAATGGGCCAAGTCCTTGATTTTGTGTAATTTACAAGAATGGTTGATAGGTTGGGTATTTTGAATATGGCAGTGAGCCCGTGCTTTGAACTAGAAACCCTTTATAATTTTGAAGTAAAGTTATACAGGTCGATCATGGCCAACCTTATGGACTTTAGCACAAAGGAGGGGTCAAGCCCTGCCCTTTCGTGAGTTTATGAAAAATAATTTGTAACGTCGATCAAGACCGACCTTGTAAATAATTTATACAAAGAAGTGACCAAGCTTTTGAATTTGTGAATTCATGGAAAACAATTTATAAGGTCGATCAAGGCCGATCTTGTATAGGATTTACACAAAGAAATGGTCAGATCCTCGACTTCGTGTTTTTGAGGAAATAGTTTATAAATTCGTGCCATGTGACCCACCTTGTAAATCATTTGACTTTGTATAGTTTTAACGGAATGATTAGTCAGGTCGGGCATTTAAGCCGACCTTGTAAACCTTTTGCACAAAGAAGGGTCAAACCCTTGACTTTGCGTAATTTAAGGAAATAGGTCGGGCAGGTAGGCCGACCTTATAGACTTTTTGTACAAAGAAGGGATCAAACCCTTGACTTTGTATAAAAAAGAGATAGTTTGATAGGTCGGGCATATGGGCTGGCCTTATAAACTCTTCATAGGGAAACAATCTGTGAGGCCGGGCACGATGGTTGATCCCGTACATTATTTGTGCTGAAATAATTCGTCAGGTCGGACATTTTGGTTGACCTTATAATTTATTTATGAGGAAATAATTTGTAACGCCTTGCCATATGAAACATTATAAATTATTTGTAAGGAAATAATTTGTAACGCCTTGCCATATGAAACATTATAAATTATTTGTAAGGAAATAATTTGTAACGCTTTGCCATATGAGACATTGTAAATTATTTGTAAGAAAATAATTTGTAACGCCTTGCCATATGAGACATCGTAAATTATTTGCGAGAAAATAATTTGTAACACCTTGCCATATGAGACATTGTAAATTATTTGACCTTGTGTTTTTGGGAGATAATTTGTAAAGTCATGCTTTGTGGTCGACGTTGTAAATCATTCCCAATATGGTATGGTAGGTTTTCTTTAATTATCACAGTTGTTTTCGTTCGATGACTGGAGGGTATAGAAGCCAACCTCAGATTGATGAGGGATTATGGCTTGCATTGATAATAAAGCTTATTGATATGTTTAAGCAAGGAATAAGTCGAGATTATGTTAAGTAATAATCTTTAACTTATGTTGAGAAGCAATAAGCCGAGATTATGTTAAGTAATAACCTCTAACTTATGTTGAGAAGCAATAAGCCGGGCTCATGTTAAGAAATAATGAACTTGTTATTGCGGGAGTTATAGGTCAAGCTCAAGTTAGCACATAAGCCCGAGTTGGTGTTAGAAAATAATAGGTCGAGCTCATGTTTAAGTAATGAGCTCAAGTCAACGTTAAGGAATGGTAAGCCGAGCTTATGTTGAGTAATAAGCCCAAACTTGTTTTAGCGGGAATTTAATTGATTCGAAGCAAAACTTTTTTTCAATTAATATAATTAGCTATTGAAAAAGGTTGGAGTGTTTTAATCAATGTAGATTGTACTCAGGAAGGTCATGCTAAAATATTTTAAGTGTTTCTATTGATGATCACATAGAAATATGATGTTTTACATAATTGGTCACTGTGTGAGTTACTTTATAATTTGCTACTTAAATCAGCTAATTTTCAAGTTTTATAAACTTTAGATCACAAAAAATAACATGAATCATCATGTGAATGAATTAAATAACTTCAAATTCAGCAATCAATTAGAGTTTAACTTGGGTATTATTGATCAGATCATACTTGAGATTGTGTAAATAATGAGACCAAAATTACAATCGGATTTCATCAATTAAATTAGCATATTAATAGATTATGAGGCTTTCACGATTTTCGAAAAGATCAATAATTAATTGATTGTAATCCTTAGGCATATTGCTTATAGATTATAATTGTTTTGCCAGAATTGTACCGAGAACTTTCCATTTTGAGTCTTGGTCGTAGCTTTTGGTTTGTTATGAGAAATAGCGGAACCCATAATCATCTAATGATCAGAAAGTATATTTCTTGAATTCACATATCGCAAGCTATTGCAGATTTAATAAACTAGTCTCAACTTACCGAATAGATTATCAATTTGGGCAAAGATAATTAATCCTATTTAGAGTTTACTAGCTCTTTATTTAGAAGTAGCAACAGATAAAGATGGGATTGCAAAATTTTTGAGCTCTAACACATTATCAATGTTATGCCATAATTATTGAATTAATAAAGAGTATTAGGGTACACCTTGTTTTTGCAATTCCTCGAACGGATCCAAAAATGATCAAGAACTTGGGGAAATCCTAAGTCATCGTTAAGCAGTAGTTGCTTTGACGACTTTGATCAAAAGGCTCAACAATTACAACGGGGAGTCACATTGCACTGTAGTGGACAGGAGATCCGGTTGAGACGTTTTATGCAATATCTCGCATTAGGGACAAAAATTGAAGTCAAATTAAGGTTACTGCCAATTTATCAAATCCAATAAAATGTCAAACTACTAATGATATGGATTTAAAAACTTTTCATTCTTTGATGGAAGCAAATGAATGAAAACATCTCAATATCTCCTTTGTTTGTTAATGTCAACAAGGAAGTAATAACATAGTGACTAGAGGCTCAGCCAAGTAGTCTCAAGTGCAAAATTTTGCAAGACGTGGTGAACAAGTCTAGTGAATGATTTAAAAAATGGTACTCAATATTGAAGTGTAGCATGTGACACGAAAGATTTACATTCGGAGTCATCTTGCACCCATCATAGCTAAATTATAGATGGAAATAACGATAGTGAAATATATGCTAATGCTAAAGATATTGACTTAAATGAGAATAATAGAAAACAGATTTTGGTACCTTATGGGTTCCCATATATGGAAGGTGATGAATTGGTTAAACAAGATAAAGAAACTAAGGCTGATGACATGTGCTCTATTATAATCAAAGTCATCAAGAAAAATGATTGAATTAGGTTTTTCATATATACCAATTCACCTTGATTTTTGGTCATATTATCAATAAGATCACAAACTAATATCTCTATCTAAATCATTATCTTCCACAAAGATCAATAACTATCATTATGTGATATTGCGGGTCATAATGGTTTTGCCAAAACTTTAGCAAGAGAGATTTATTTTAAGCATGATAATAGTCAAATCTATTGAATCACATTTGATGCAATAGAATCACACATGATTTGTATGACTGTTAAGTTCTTACACCAAATTTCTACCAAATTACGAAAGAATTGATGAGTAGGATAAGAGTACACCTGGATTCTGTAGTTTTCTGAGAGGCAAATGGGAAAATAATCAAGTATTTAAAGAATTGTTTCCTCCAGTAAAGAGTTTCCATCTAAGGGAAGATCTCGAGATCATCCAAAGCAGCGGCTTGTTGGAGCAAGCTTTAATTGGGTGCATGATCTTTTGCCAAAAATGAGAATTAGGGCAATCCAATGGCTAATAAAAACTCAAATTTATCTAGAAATCCGGTGCAGAGAGGAAGCCATAGATAATTTTTCAACTTCAAGTCCCTTCTGTGTGAAGTTGCAATGATGACTTCGGCTTTTTTATCGAACGTAAGAAGTATGATTCACATTTTAAATTATGCAAATTTTCTCAACCCGTTTTGTGACCAAAGATTAAATTCCGATCCAAACTTGAATCCTGTTTTATTTGAGTAATCAGTGGATAACAACAACCTAAGGGTACTATCATAGCAATAAACCCAAAAATTTCTGCATTTACTAGCATGTAGGGGTGGGCGTGGGTTGGGTTGGGTCGGGTCGGTTTTTTGCCCAACCCACTACGGTCGGGTTGATAAAAAATCAACCCAACCCAACCCAATTACGAATTCAAACCCAACCCACCAAATTTGGGTCGGGTTGGTCGGTTTGGGCTTTGGCCCAATTAGTAAAAATTTTGATAAAAAAAAAACTCATGAATCTATCTTTAATTCAAATCAATCTGTACACTACAATAACCAAAAATACAATAAATTGAACACTTGCTAATAAAATTAAAATATGTTGAATCAATATTTAAATAAGTCAAATTTCATTACTTAAAAAAAAAAACTGTCTTTTTTTTTGGGTTGCGGGTTGGGTAACCCGACCCAACCCGAAAAAAAATTTAAAAAAAACCCGAACCCAACCCAATTTTCATGAAAAACCGACCCAACCCGATCGGGTTGGGTCGGTTTGGGCGGGTTCGGTCTATTTTTGCCCACCCCTACTAGCATGAAGACTCATAACTAACAGCGATGATTTGATGTCTGTGAAATCATTTTTAAGGAACACAATTGTAGGTCGAGGATGGAACATCGATTTAGTTGTCGTGATAGCTTTCATCAGATGCTAAAGAAGCAAGTAGTGCGTTGGATCAACTGGTATCAATAATAATGGTTGAAGACCTGTTTCGTGCGGTCACTGTCCCCAGCAGTCCGACCACATTTCTTCTAGTCGTGACTTCTTGCAAGGAACATGGTCAACCAATTCCCCCAATCTGGGTTGGGGTATTCAATCGAATATGTTGCATGCTAAAAATGGTCATCAGAGAATAACACATGGAAGCATGGTGATGAATTCCAAACAACATGAGGTCAAACCCAATTTGAACTGGTAATATCATCTAGTATCTGATATTTCATCGGATCCATGGATTCGACTAGCACCATAATTATTTGACCCAGCAATAGGATTATTCGACCCAGTAATAGGATTATCGAAGGATTCTGGTGGGGCATACGATTTCTCAGGAAGTTCCCACGACCATCGACACCGGTAAAGTAGGTGACGGGGAGACACAACGACAAGGAGCTACATCTGGCAGCGTAGAAGGGCGATGCGTTCCCGGTGAGATAAATATTGGGAGAGGTCGATGAGCAGATGCTACAGACAACGAGTGTGGCTGAGTTTGATGCCGAACTAGTGGAGATCAAAAAAGCCGTGATGAATGATGTTTATGAACTGGGGAAGACCCCTCTTTTCACTGCTGTCGAGTGAGGGCATATTGATGTGGTGAAGGAGTTGTTTCCTTATTGCACCAAGGAAGGGATCACTTCCAAGAATAAGTCATGTTTTGACCCCTTGCACGTTGCTGCCACTGTGATATTGTGCAGATACTTCATGACCCTAGAGTTATTTTCTTTGCTGGAGCCATTATTTTGAAAATTGTTTTTCAAGGGGCATTCCAATCTTGGTCGGTCTCTTTGCTTAATATTGGCGAAAGAAACAATATGGAAAATCAATATTTCTTGATGGTAAACACTCCAATAAAGAGACCCAACAGATAATGCCTCTAGATCTTCGAATATTCTGATTATTTATTTATTTATTTAGTTAGTTGGAAATTGATCTTTGAACAACATGGTTTTTTTATCAGATTCCCGCACACGGCGCCATTTGTTTCGGTAATTTTTCTAACCTTGACGTGGCGAATCAAAAGCTGATATTTTGTTGGAGATGATGATCCAAGCTTCCAAGAAACCTGCAAAAAAGGCAAAGAGGGATGCCCTCGTCACCCCTCCGGTGTGAGAATTAGTATTTTGGAGAGAAATAGAAAAATATATAACTGGAATATATGTAAAGAATTATGAATGAATATTGTGATCATAAGAGCTGTATTTATAGGGCTGAAAAAAGCCCATAACCTTCTTTAATTGAAGAATGAGTCTTTTTGATATAAACTTACCTTTCAAGGAGAATTCTATCTTTACAAGAATATAGTTCCCCTTTTTTAGGAGGTTTCCTTACAAGATACGTCTTGTTATGGAGGCCCAAGAAGGAGGTCCATGAATGAAGCCTATTAATGAAGAAGGTTCGAAGTCCTATATGTGCTGGGCTTCTAAGCGTGATGTGACAGGGACAGGCTGACCATATATCTTATCATCAATGAGATTTTTGATAAGGTCGGGAGTGACCAACCTATGTAGTGATAGGATAAGCCCGGGAAAATATGTTGAATAAACGGAGAGTAACCTAGCGAGGCCGAACAACAATCTCGATCTATACATGGCCGAGCATTGTTGCTCGACCTGTTATACTCCAAATCCCTAGCTTATTTTAGGGCGTCGTGAATTTGTACCGATCACTTGATTTTCTAGGATGTAAGGCTAAAGACATAAATCATTAACGTGTTTTGGGACTAAGGTTGGCCCATAATAAGACTACAATGCTTCTATGAACAAATCGACCCAAAGGGGTGACCTCGGGCTATAGAGAGGTTGATCCAAAGTGTGATGTTGTGCAAGATAGAAGGCCGGCCCAAAGCATGACCTTAGGCTTTAAGGTGAAAAGTAATATTCTGATAATGGAATGACCAAAAAATATACCGATCAAGATCCAACTAGAAGTTTTATACTTTCTATTATTTGTTTTTCAAATTTTATTTCTGAGAATTCTGTCATTACTTTCTTCCTTTTATATGTTCGATTTCTAGAATAAGTTTTGTTTCATATTTTGCTTCTTTATAATTCATTATTTGATATTCACAATATTCTTCTATTGATTCTAGCATTAATTTCCTATGATATATTCTATAATATTTTAGATAGTCTTCCAATGTTTTTGTTTCATCATATTTTTCATTTCTAGTTTTCTCTTTGTCTTCTAAAATCATTTGTATTTTCGGTAATTGTTTCAAAATTCTATTATAATATTCTCTCTTTTTTTTCTAATAATTTTAATCTTAGTTTTTCTTGTCGTTTTATATTTCTTTCTTCTTTTATTTGATTTATTAAGTTTATTCTTTGTTCTATTATTAAATATAATTTTTCATTTGTTTCTGTGTCTAGATATCTAACTAATTGAGGATCTGCTCTATGATAATTCATTTCTATAATCTTTATGTAATTCTTCTAGTATATCTTTGTGGATTAAATCTAATATTTCGTTTATGATAAAATCTTCCTTTATTATATCGAAGTTTATTAGATCATAATATTTTTTCTTATATCTTTGTCTAAATCTTTTAGAGTTTTCAAGATTTTTATTTTATAATTATCGGGTAGTAATAATGTATGCATAATCATAAATCTTGGTGTATATATATTATGTATTTATTTTTATTTTTTGTCATATAATTTTATCTTTTAGATCTGTCATATGACTCTGATACCAATTCAGGGAATGCTAATATGAGCGAACAAAAATCATATAAACAAAAATCAATTAAAATTATAAAATTATCTAAGGACTTAAATTGAGTTTTTTTATACTTTAATGACTTATATTATAAATCCCATGTATGAGGGTATTTTAGTAAGTTTGAAGAGTCAAAGTCTATTTTTACAATGTTATAGTTTCAAAGTCTATTTTACAAATTATTATGGTTGTTGAGACTATTTGTTGATATTTCCCTTATTTCTATAGTAATTATATATTTCATTTGTTTATTTTAAATATTTTATTTGAAATATACAACCGTGTCACCGATCCAAACTTGGATAAAGGAGTAAGATTTCTGCAACTTTATAATGTATTTGAGGACAAGTAATTTTTAATTTTTTACAATTTGAAAAACGAGCAGCGAGCCAAGCCCCATTTCACTCAGCAAACCAACTCGCGACCCATATTTTACTGCCCTAACGTAACTGCTAGGCCTGAACTATTGGACCTACTTTTGCACCTCTTCTCAGAACCACCAGCAACTTCCCATCGCCGACAACTCGTCTAAAACACACCGGTCTCGATCTCATCCGCCCACCTCGATCTATTCGACCACCCGATTCTCTTCATCCCTTGGACTCCTCTCGTCCTGCTATTTCCAACTGTTACAAATTTAAAAAGTTACAAATTTAATATCCAGAGTACCCAAATTTAAAACTACAATTACTTTTCATTTTCATTTTCCAAAAAAAAAAAAAAGAAAGTCACAGAAAACATCACTGCATTCACAGATCAAACACCCCCGCCCCCCACGGGATACAATCCCCAGCCAATAATCAGATAACACTTAGAATCAAATTCCATGCACGTGATCAATGAATGCATTTCTTTCAGCAATTTTCTGCAGTATAATCAACTGTTCGACGGAGTAAACGCAGCATTCTTTTGAGTAAAGCACAGTTTGAGCCACTGGAGAATTCACCACCACCTCCAGCAACTGCTGCCTGTTTAGCCGCCCCAAAACACCACCATTTTCGACATTGTCGGAAGTACGTGAAGCCACCGCCGGAGCATTACTTGGCATACACTGGAGGACGCTAATCTGCGCCTGGAGGAACTTGATGTACTTATACGTCTCTTCCAGCATAGTTGCCGTGTCCATCCTCTTATCCCAAGGCAAAAGCTTCTGTAAACACCTTGTTTTATCGCTAATCCTCTGCCGCCGTTGCCTGGCCAGTGCGCTCGACGGCGCTACCACTCCGGGAGACCTGTATGGACCGAACCGGTGCTGGTGGTAACGCCTCTCCGAGTTGGTAGCACTCGCCACCTGTTCTACTGAGTTAGACAATGAAGAAACACCGAGTTGGAAATGCTTCTGACGAGGCAGCTCGAGAGAGAGGAGTTCAGGTAGCTGAGGGAAGATGACATCGGATTCAGCAACAGCCAGCGTCGTATCGGGGAAGAAGTCGTACTGAGGAACCTCACCGGAGATGGAGCTATTTACATTGAAAAGCTGTTGTTCCGTTTTCGGAAATTTCAGATTCAGGATTTCCATCGCTGAGCCATTGGGAATGTTGTGGAGAGAAGGCTCCAAGAATGGAGGCGGCTGGTCTTGCTTCAACAAGGAGTGGAAGGTTAAGCCGGCATAGACACCCTTTAAAAAAGCTTCGTCCACTACCATCTCCGCAGCGTAGGAGGCTTCGCCGCCGCTGAAAATAGGATGTGTGGGAAGCTGATGTTTTCTCTCCATGGCTTTTTCTTAAGCTTTACAAAAAGAAAGCGAGTGGGGGTATTTATATGTAGAGGGTGTGGAGGAGGACACGTGGTGGATAGAGAGAAAAAGGACAACGGTGACAGGTGGCGCCGCCTGTGGCACTATGAATATCTGACGCTCTGTTGCTTTTTGTCTGTACTATCATATGGCCGTTGGGTTTTACGTAAAAAGGAAAGACTAGAAAAAGAAAAAAAAAAAAAAAAAAGGTGTAACTCACAACTTGAAGGTCTTAATTAACCTTGTTCTAGACCATTGATTCGAGAGGTAAATCGTAGGTTAGGTCTTTCAAAATTAGGGTGATGACATTCAAGAACGCCTCGCGGAGCAAGGTAACCTCTCTTGCAACATGGAACGAATCCATTATTCAGCCTTAAATTCAGCCGTCAGAATTCAAACACTACATACGATTGCGCTGGACACGTTATCAGCTAACCCCTTTATCATTGAAAGATGTGTCCTGGAAGCAGCCGTTGGGTTTTACATGATCGTGAAAATGATGTCGTCGCAATGAAACCAAAATACCTATTGTCGGGGAAATAATAGCCGATTTTGAACCATGCTATTCAATGGCGAATCTTGAGCTAGCGGTTGTAAAGGATCGTCGGTCAATGACGACAATTGTGAAGTTATTTATTATTATTTATGCCCTGTTCGACAAAATTTAATTTGTTAGATTAATTGGTTAAAAGATAAAAAAGACAATAAACTTAATTTACATAATTTTTTATACCACTTTTTAATCATCCACATTTTCTCTATCCAATTTTTTACCCTACATTTTATCTAGAAAATACAAATAAATCCAATACAAAATTTAAATCCCTGGTTTTAGTCTATGAACGGGGCCTTAATTAAATAATATTAAAAAATTATCAATCAACATAGAAATACGTAAACTTATTATGAAATATTAACGGAGTGTTGGGTGGCTTGAGCCGCCATTTATTTTTTGAAGTTTTGGTATTTTCTAGGTAAATCAATGGTTGAAAATTGGAGAGAGAAAATATGTTTAATTAAAAAGTAGTTTGAAAAATTGTGTTATTTATAAATTTATTTATAAATTGTAATCATTGTGTAAAAGAATAAAGTAAATATAATCCAATACAAACTAAAGTAAGAGACAAAATATATGATATGACATCATTCATTAACTTTCAACTCGGACAATTGCATTTTTCGGGGTCTACTACTTTGAAAAGTTGTAATATTTGCTCATTCTCATATTTAAAATATTTCTCCCCGTGAACACCCCTCATGTGCTCTACTATAAGTAGTTGTAGGAATTAGGGGTGAACAAAATAATAAAACCAGACCAGACCAAACTAGAATCAAATCAAACTAAACGGTTTGGTTCGATTCTACATAAAAAAAATAATGGTTTGGTTCTTATAATCAAGAATTATTTGATTTCGGTTCAGGTTCAGGTTCTATTTCTAGAACCAGAACCAGAATCAAACTCAATATTTTTTTTTTTTTAAATTTGTGGGTATTCATCTCACCAAAAAATTCAACTCTGAAATTTTAAATGTGAAATGTACAAAAATATTAATTACCATACATTTTATCTAACTTCATATTAGACAAAGATTTTAAATTATAAATCTAAATTCTAATTCATTTCTGTTCTTGATGTGATCCAAAGTAGGCGCCGAAATAAGAGGTTGATCTATTGAAAATACGACAGTGAGAAACGGAGCAAATTCCATGTTGGGGTCGAGCCGAGAAGACGAACGGATCAAGCCGAATCAAAGGATCGAAGTTTGAAATCCAAAAGCATATTCACGGCCGTAAACCTAGTTGGTCGCGGCCGTAACTCCTTCTCGGGTGGAATTGAAGAAATCCAGCAATTTGATACTTACGGCCGTGAGAGTGCTCTACTGTCGTAACTTCAATTTTCCAGATTTTCGAGAATTTTGATTATTTTCCATTTTTAATTAATTATTTCCTTATTTTGAACCCTAATTGCGGCTATGGCTAGGTTTAAGATGTTTTTTACTATATTATGTTATATTTTTCATCATGAACAATTAGACAATTTTGATTATTGAATAGATTGAGAGTTTTTATCTTTGAAAAGGTTGATGATTCCCTTTTGTTTTCTTTAAGAACAAACCTGAACTTATCAAATATTGTGAAATATTTGAGGCTTTCCAATCAGAAACTTATCAAGGAAATTGACAAGTCCTTGTGGCGTTTTGAAAACCTTGGTTCTTCAATTCGCATCGTCGAATCTTCGCGTTGTGATCGTCGGGTCAAGGTCTTATCTTCAATTTTATTTTTCCAGTCATTTGTTTCTTGTTTCTTGTGTTTTTTGCTGAATTTAGATCTTTCCTATCATTTGTGTCTTATTTCCCCGTTCTTCGTCACGTTTTCGAGTGGGATCGCGTCATTTGGTATTCGAGCTGGATCTAAATTCAGTTCTTGATATTCTCTTGACTTTCTTAAGTTTCTTGTTCTTTGTGTTTTTCATAGTTTTCTTAGTCTGATTCATACAATAATCCAACAAAATATTCAATCTTGTTAATTTTAGTGAATTCTTATCCAAATTCTATTCTGTTTGCTTCGCTGCATTCGTGGTTGAATTTTCGAGTAAAAAAAAAATTCCTGAAATTCGATATTTTTCCCAAATATTCTGAATTTTCTCAGTTCTCAAATTTTCTTATTCTTATTTATGTCATATTTTGCCCTACCCTTAATTGAGTTCTTGGATTGTGTTCTTTGAGTTCTTGAAAGGGGATTTTTGAGTGTTACATTTTGTGAGGAAATTCTTAATTATTTCTTTGAGAACTAACAATGTCCAATAGGCTGGATTCATCTTCTTCATCGGTTGTTGACAACAAGGGCATTGGTAGAAGGGAGCCAGCTGCTTCATCAATGAGCCACAACAAGCGACCTGAAGGTATGATAGGGTGGATAGGAATGATGTAGGTGTGAAGGAAACTTTGCACGAACATTTTGATAAGTTGATGACTAGAATGGATAGGCAGGAAGAAACTATTAATCGGTTGCGTAGGGATCAAACTCATGTGGGTCCTAGAGCTAGGAGGGGAAACAATCGTAGGATTGGATATGGGTTTGATGAAGAGAGGGATGATAGTGGATGGGAAAGTGTAAATTCTTCAATGGCTAGTGTGGGAAGAAGGACTGAAAGAGGTGATAGGCATGAAAGAGGTCATAGAAGGAGGCATGAGAATAGAGATGAAATGGATGGTAACCTCGAAAATTTTAAAATGACCATACCACCTTTTAGTGGGAGGAGTGACCTGGAGGCTTATTTAGATTGGGAGAAGAAAGTGGAGTTGATGTTTGAGTGTCATAATTATTCAGAGATAAAAAGGTTAAGCTTTTCGTAGTTGAGTTCGCTGACTACGCCATAAACTGGTGGGATCAATTGGTGAAGGATCGAAGGAGAAATGGTGAGAGGCTAGTGGATATATGGAGTGAGATGAAAACCATAAAGAGAAAGAGGTTTGTCCCAAGCCACTACCACAAGGATATTTACCAAAGGTTGGGGTTTACGCAAGAATTTAGGAGTGTGGAGAAGTATCATGGAGGTAGCCATGATTAGGGCCAATGTGGTGGAGGATCGGGAAGCTACAATGGCTAGATTCTTGGGTGGGCTGAACAAAGATATTACCAACATCATTGAGTTACAACATTATGTGGAACTAGAAGATATAATGCATATGGCAATGAAAGTGGAGAGGCAAATAAACCGAAAGGGGATAGCAAAGCATTCACCTGGATCATATCCTACTTCTCGTCCACAAAGGGATCCTAATGACAAACATGTTCCGAAGGGAAAGGAGGAACCTACAACTGAAGGTAAAAACATTTCTGATTCCCAACCTACTAAGGATAGGAATATTAAATGTTTTAAATACTTGGATTCGGGTCATATTGCATCCCAGTGTCCAAATAAAAGAGTGATGTTTTTGCAAGATAATGGGGAAATTAGTTCGGAAGATGAGTTTAAAGGGATGCCTAAATTACAGGATATTGGAATTAGTAGTAGCGATGATGAATGGCTAACTTATGCGGTGAAAGGATCACTTGTTAATAGACGTGTCCTAACTTCTAGAGTTAAGGTGGTTGAAGTGGATGAACAAAGGGATAACCTTTTTCACACTAGGCGTTTGGTGGGAAAAAAAGGTTTACGGGATGGTGATTGATGGGGAAAGTTGTACTAATGTGGTTAGTATAATGTTGGTGGAATCGTTGGGATTGCCTAAGCTGAAGCATCCTAATCCCTATAAATTGCAATGGTTAACCGAGTCGGGGGAACTTAAAGTGAACAGGAAGGTCAATATCAAATTTACCATTGGGGGTTATAGAGATGAGGTTGTGTGTGATGTGGTGCCTATGCATGTTGGGCATATTTTGTTGGGAAGGCCTTGGCAACATGATAGGAGGGTGGTGCATGATGGTTTTAAGAACCGATATTCGTTTGTGAAAAGTGGAAAGAAGATCACTCTTGTTCCTTTATCTCCTAAAGAGGTCCGAGATGATCAATTGAAAATAAAAGGTGAATTTGAGGAGAAAAATAAGAGTGTTGAGGCCATGACCTCAGAAAAGGAGAGGGTGTAAAAATTGAAAACAAGAGAGTTGAGGCCACGACCTTAGGAAAAGGAGAGTTTGAGAGTAAAAAGAAAAAAAAGAAAAGAGAGTCTACCCCCAAATTGATTTTTTTTGCACAACGCTTGATGTACAAGGACTCATGCCCTGCGCTTAACCAATCTAATAATTCCCTCCCCAATTCTACTACATTTGTTTTGCTGGTACCTAAATCAAACTCCAAAACTAAAGTTGGGACTGAATGTAATACCAAGGAGAATCAGCCCCGAAAGCCCAAGGTTTGTACAAAGTACAAGCATGAACATCAATCTCGCAAAAGCAAGTATAGGCATGAACCAAGAGCCAACAAACCCCGGAGTTGCAAGAGGATTGAGTGAGTTGCAGATTCGAGGTCGGATCCTTTTCAAGAGAGGGGGGATGATGTTATCCAAAGTAGGCGTCGAAAGGAGAAGTTGAGATATCGGTAATACGAAAGTGACTTACTTGAGAAACGGAGCAAATTCCATGTTGGGGTAGAGTCGAGAAGATGAAGGGATCGAGCCGAATCAAAGGATCGAAGTTTGAAATTCAGAAGTTTATTCACGGCTGTAAACCTAGTTGGTCACGGCCATAACTCCTTCTCTGGTGGAATTGAAGAAATCCAGCAATTTGATACTTACGGCCATGAGAGTGCTTGTTACAGCCGTAACTCATTAACAGGGAGTCACTTGTGGCCGTAAGTGACATTGTTACGGTCGTAACTTCAATTTTCCGAATTTTCACGAATTTTGATTATTTTTCGCTTTTAATTAATTATTTCCTTATTTTGAACCCTAATTGCGGCTAGGGTGTTTTTGACTATATTATGTTATATTTATCATCATTAAAAATTAGACAACTTTGATTATTGAATAGATTGAGAGTTTTTCTCTTTGAAAAGGTTGAGGATTCCCGCATGTGTTCTTCAAGAACAAATCTAAACTTATCAAATATTATGAAATATTTGTGGCGTTCCAATCAGAAACATATCAAGGAAATTGACAAGTCCTTGTGGCTTTTCAAAAACCTCAGTTCTTCAATCCGCATCGTCGAATCTTCGTGTCGTGATCGTAGGGTCAAGGTCTTATCGTCAATTTTATTTTTCCAATCATTTGTTTCTGCTGAATTTAGATCTTTCCTATAGATTGTGTCTTAATTCATCGTTCTTCATCGCGTTTTCGAGTGGGATTGTGTCACTTTTTTTCAATTATAGACACGCATTCACACTATATTTCTTGCACTCCTCTAACACAGTAATCGTTGCTGATGAGGATCTGAGTGGCATAAGTGGCACAACGAGTAAGGATCCGTTGCATGTACCGGTGGGACCAATAACGAGGCTGATGACTAAGAAGATCAGGCAAGCAATGCAGGGGTTTATACAAGCTTGGGTGGATGAATATTCAAGTGCAAGGTCGAAGACTCCATTTTCAATGCATGACAAGTTGGAAGATGAGCCAAAACCGTTACAACGCATTTGGATCAAAGAACAAGGAGAAAAGAGTGCAGAAGGCCTTTTACAGTCGTAAGTTCTGGAGTTACGGCCGTAACTTTGTTATCGCACGGCCGTAACTATCATTTTCACGGCCGTAATGGAGTTATGCAATTTTTATTCAGAAGGTGACTTACAGCCGTAAGAACACTTGTCACGGCCGTAAGAGTTAAGACAGTTTTGGACCCGAGGGTCAATTACGGCCTTAAGAATGATATTCACGGCCGTAAAATTGCGCCGAGTTTTATGTTTGGAATTTTGCATCTAGGGTTATTTTGGACGCGATTTGGCACTATATTAGGTTTTCTTGGTCATTGTAAAACTACAACTTTTGTGATTAATGAGATTGATTGAATTAGGTGAGTTTATCCCTATTCTTCTTCGTTCTTAATTGAACCCCTTGAACTTATCAAAGGATTTGACAATCTTTGTGGCGTTCACCCCTTTATGGTTCTTCATTCCGCATCTTAATGGGTCTTGAATTTGATACATCCTTGGTTCTTGAGTCATGAGTGTCGGGTCATATTGTTATCGTCAATTAATCTGGATTTGGAACTTTCCAAGTGTTTATAATTTCCGCGAGATCCTGTGATTCCCCAACAAGAATCACATCATTTGGTATCAGAGCTTGGCTCTAAATCCAGGTTTTGGTATAATTCTTGTTTTATTTCATTTTTTTCTTCATTAGATTTCATTGTTCTTGAGCCATCATTGAATCGATAATAGATTCTTGGGTTTCTTGAAATACTTCACAATTTCAAGATTGGTCGTAGTTTCAATTTTGTTATTATTGATTGTTCTTGATTAGTCAAAAAAAAAAGTACGAAATTCAGATAAAAAAAAAAAGTGATTATTATTGAAGAACACGATCAAGAACACAATTCCATATTCAAGAAGACCTTTCTTTATACCTTTTATTTTTCCCACATTCTTAGTAATTTTCGTCATCCATCACTACTTTAAAAAATTCTTTCAATTCCAGTTACATCAATTTTCTTGAGTCCAATATTCCATCAAATCTTCTTTTCATCTGTTTGTGTCTTGCACCTTGGGTTAATTCCACAAGGACCAAGTCCGTGACTAGTTTGGTGGGTTCTTTGAGAACTTGAGAAAAGGGATAGAGAGGAAAAAGGCAGAGTGGTGAGATCAATAGAGGGAAAAAGCCAAATAGAGTGAAAACATGAGTGCTAAACACGTGAGGATATATTTTCTTGAAAATTATTTCTTTTCTTTTGATCACTAACCATGTCACAGAAGGACGCATCATCGACAGGGGAGGATAACCAACAGTTCCACTTCCTTGCAATGCTGGAAAAACGATTCAGAGGTGGGATGCGAAGTTGGGGGAGATTAAAAACTCCGTGGACACGCATAGTGCAGCAATTGCCCAACTACGAAGAGAGCAACCGCATACGGATCCTAATATCCGGAGGCCGCAAAGGTATGAAAATAATCCTAGGAATGGAGTTTGGGATGATGATGATGTTGAGATAGGAGATAGTGTTGACGATGATAGTGAAAGTTTATCAGTGGCTAGCTTGGGTAGGAGAAGAGGTCGTGGTGGTCGGCGTGGAAGAGGGAATAGGTGTGAAAATAGGGATGATGATGGGATGGATAGAAGCTTAGGAAACATTAAAATGACCATACCAGCTTTCCAAGGGAAAAGTGATCGGGAGGTGTACTTTGAGTGGGAGAAGAAGGTAGAACTGATTTTTGAGTGCCATAACTACTCAGAGGGGAAAAAGGTGAAGTTGGCGGTTATAGAATTCACAGACTATGCACTTGTGTGGTGGGATCAATTAGTGACAAGTAGGAGGAGGAACCGTGAACGACCTATTGAGAACTGGAACGAGTTGAAGGGTTTGATGAGAAAAAGGTTTGTGCCCAACCATTACTATAGGGACTTGTACCAGAAACTCCAAACTTTGTCTCAGGTTTCGAAGATTGTAGAAGAATACCATAAGGAGATGGAGATCGCTATGATTCGAGCAAATATTGAGGAGGATCCGGAGGCCACAATGGCCAGGTTTTTGAGTGGTTTGAACAGAGACATTGCAAATGTTATAGAACTGCAACATTATGTTGAGCTGGAGGAGATGTTGCACATGGCGATGAAGGTGGAAAGGCAACTGAAAAGGAAAGGGACAACAAAATACTCTTCGGGATCTACTCCTTGGAAACCTACGTGGAGTGGAAATAACAAAAATGAAGGAGCTGCTCCAAAGGGAAAACCAGAACCATCGAAGGCTCGAGAGGAATCTACCAATAAAGGTAACCCCGCTTCTAACTCTCAACCTCCTAGAAGTAGGGACATCAAGTGTTTTAGGTGTATGGGAATCGGACACATTGCATCACAATGCCCGAACAAAAAAATAATGCTTGTGCGAAATGAGGTGGTTGTATCGGAGGATGAGGTTGAGGATGATGATGAGTTTAAGGATATGCCTGCCTTAGAAGAAGCTAGTGATTGTGACGATGGAGATTATGCTGTAGCTCAGTCCCTTATTACTAGGCGTGCTCTCAGTACCCAAATCAAGGTGGAGGAGTCGGGTGAGCAAAGGGAAAACATATTCCATACTAGATGCTTTGTTAATAATAAAGTGTGTAGTTTGATAATTGATGGGGGGAGTTGTACCAACGTGGTTAGTACCACTCTTGTTGAGAAATTGTGTTTACCCATAATCAAACACCCTAGGCCTTATAAATTACAATGGCTGAATGAGTCCGGTGAGATCAAAGTGAATAAACAGGTGTTGATCAACCTTTCTATCGGGAAGTATGAGGATGAGTTAATTTGTGATGTGGTTCCAATGCATGCTGGACACATCCTGTTGGGTCGGCCATGGCAATATGACAGGAGGGTGGTACATGACGGGTACAAAAATAGGTACAATTTTACAAAGGATGGAAAAAGTATCAGACTTATGCCATTAACTCCGCAACAAGTTTACGAAGATCAGTTGAAATTAAAGAGCGAGGAAGAGAAGACAAAGAGAGTTGGGACCCCGATCCCTGAAAAAGGAGAGCTGAGTGTTCAAATGAGAGTTGGGACCACGATCCCAGAAAAAGGTGAGCTGAGAGAAAAACAGAGAGTTGGGGGTTCCGCCCCAGAAAAAAGAGAGGGAGTGACGAGTGCCAGAAAAGAAAGAGGAGAGAAAACCAAAGTGAACTTCCTTGCCAAAAAAGTGTGAAATCAAAAGAGCTGTCCTTGACCACCAACCGATGGTCTTATTAATGTACAAGGAATCCTTCCTTGCAATCGATGACACTAACTCTTCCCTCCCCCTTTTAGCTGTTTCTCTTTTACAGGAATTTGAAGATGTATTCCCAGACGACATACCTAGTGGGCTGCCACCAATTCGGGGCATCGAGCACCAGATTGATCTTGTTCCAGGTGCTGTTATTCGAAATAGGCATGCATACAGGAGCAATTCAAAAGAAACAAGGGAGCTTCAAAGGCAAGTACCGGAGTGGCATAAGTGGCACAACGAGTAAGGATCCGTTGCATGTACCGGTGGGACCAATACGAGGCTGACAACTAAGAAGATCAGGCAAGCAATGCAGGGGTTTATGCAAGCTTGGGTGGATGAATATTCAAGTGCAAGGTCGAAGACTCCATTTTCAATGCATGACAAGTTGGAAGATGAGCCAAAACCGTTACAACGCATTTGGATCAAAGAACAGGGAGAAAAGAGTGCAGAAGGCCTTTTACGGCAGTAAGTTCTGGAGTTACGGCCGTAACTTTGTTATCGCACGGCCGTAACTATCATTTTCACGGCCGTAATGGTGTTATGCAATTTTTATTCAGAAAGTGACTTACGGCCGTAAGAACACTTGTCACGGCCGTAAGAGTTAAGACAGTTTTGGACCCGAGGGTCAATTACGGCCATAAGAATGATATTCACGGCCGTAAAATTGCGCCGAGTTTTATTTTTGGAATTTTGCAGCTAGGGTTATTTTGGACGCGATTTGGCACTATATTAGGTTTTCTTGGTCATTGTAAAACTACAACTTTTATGATTAATGAGATTGATTGAATTAGGTGAGTTTATCCCTATTCTTCTTCGTTCTTGATTGAACCCCTTAAACTTATCAAAGGATTTGACAACCTTTGTGGCGTTCACCCCTTTATGGTTCTTCATTCCGCATCTTAACGGGTCTTGGATTTGATACATCCTTGATTCTTGAGTCGTGAGTGTCGGGTCATATTGTTATCGTCAATTAATCTGGATTTGGAACTTTCCAAGTGTTTATACAATTTCCACGAGATCCCGTGATTCCCCAACAAGAATCACATCAGTTGCACTCCTTAGTCACCATCGATGACATTGATGTTTATTTTTTAAAATTTATGTATGTATAAACTTCAGCCCAATTCGTCAATTCTCAAGAGTTAACCCAAACTCAAATTTCAAATTTCATCCCTAACTCACACGGCGTCACGATAGAATGGGAGTCAGAATTTCATCGTAACCTATAACTATAAGTCTAAACAGCATTTATGTTTGATTCTCTAAGTTTCGACGAGTCAGGAAGCTTCCTTCAGGCGAGTTTCTTCTTCTTTGACTTAGAATAACATTTTTCTTTTTCTAAATTTTTGTTTTGTTAACTAAAAATTTCATTTTCTATTTAGTAATGATGTAGATGGATTCTAATGAAGAAGCGTTTATAAAAAAGTTTTAATTTGCATTTATTATTTTAAAACTCAAATAATAGTTCTAGAACAAAACTAGAACCCAGCGGTTTGATTCAGATTTGGTTCCACATCTTTAAAAAAATCAATTGGTTCCATTAGTAAACAACCATCGGTTTATGGTTTGGTTTGGTTCTTCTAGAACCAGAATCAAACCGAAACCATTTCCACCACTAGCAAGAACTAGAATACTAGGTTGAGACTTCCGTATAGGTTGAAAAAACTTTCCATAATCTATAAATCAATATACATATATTATATACAAATTCAGTAAACTATAATTTAAATCCAATATTCACCAAATCATAATTCACAATTCATGCAAGGGGAATATGAGGCTCATAAGTGACCATTTGTAAAAACTTATAAGTAACAAGTTATGCAAAATTTCGCAATCACTTCAAAAACAAAATTAAAGGTCATTACCTAATCAACTTTGAGTCTGAGTTTATGAGATGAGAATCGATCAGTAAAATTCCTTGTTGCCTTTCTGGTGGCTGATAAAGTCTCAATACGACTACTAGCTACTGTAAATTCTAAGAGGAAGAAGGGAATCAAGATTAGAACTTAGAAACTAAAAAAAAAAAAATTAAAAACTATCAAACACTGAAGAGGCTATCGTTTGGAAGCCGAAGACCGAGAGAGACGAAGAAGGATGAAACTCATCGGTGCTAGCACATTAGCACTAGGCTACAGAGGAGGTGGCTGGATTCTAAGTTTGAAGAGACGTTATGTAACACCCCAAGTTCAAAATCTTAAACCTAGGCGTGTTAACTTTTCTTTACTTAAATGCGGAAAATAAATCATTTAAAACCCCAACATTTTCATTTTCTATTATGAAATTTTACCAAAAATTTTGGCAGAGTATCCTCTATAAATTGGACTTAACCAACCTGTAGGGAGACAACATAACCAACAATATATATGAAATTCTCAACCCATTCAAATCCAACATTCAACATCCAACCATAATTCCAAAATTCAACTTCAACATCAATTCCCCAAACTCCTCAACCAAAATAACTTGAAGTATAAATTAATAAACTCATGAAACATGATAAAAACTAATCACAGGGAAATACCATAACTTATTTTAACTAAGAACCGACAAACTAATTCAAAATGATTTATCAATTTAAAAGAATAACCAATAAAGACTTAAATTAAATCATTAAATCAAATTTTAAATAATTCAAGTCGGGTACTGTCTGAGCCTGCCGCCACGTGCTCTCCTCTAATCATCTAACTTTCATCACCTGAAATATGGGGGAGGGATTGGGGTGAGCTAAAGCTCAGTAAGTAAACTTTATGCATGAATGCTTTAAAAATTTCATATATGTATCCCCATTTACTTTACTTTCCAGAACATTCAAACTTTTCAAACTTTCGTTTAACATTTCAAAACTTTCACTTCATTTCCATCGTGAGCTCACTTGATGTAACTTCTAGTCAATCAGATAATAGTGGGAAATTTCTTATTTGGAACCAGATTAACATTCACATTTCCACCGCAAAGCGGTTTAACATTCACTTTCCCACCGAAAAGCGGTTTAACATTCACTTTCCCACCACAAAGCGGTTTGACAGTCCACCGTAAACGGTTGAACATTCCGTCGCAAAGCGACTTAATTCGGGTACGCCGGTCCCCCGCCCCCCATTTCCCACTCACATCTTTCATAAACTAGAAGTACACCCATTTTTTCTGAAAAACTTGGGATACATAATCTTTTGAACAAACTTGCACCTTGACACATTTCTTTCATTAAAAAAAAACATTTGACTTCCCAATTCCGATGCCAATGCATGCTTGATGATGCAATGACATGATAATGTGCATGCTTGAACATTCTTCATAATAACATATACTTTCATAAAGTAAATGAAATTCATCAAAGCAAGTAAGTTGCAAACAGTCATTTACACATTCCACATTTACATTTAACTTCTATGAAAATAGGGGAAGTTTACTTACTTGCAATCCTTAGTATCTACCGTTCTGAATCTGCAAGTGGAAAAGTCTCGAATGCCCGTAACGTCAATGTACCAAAATTCCTGATTATTCACATTCGTCAATAAATATGACTTTGGACTCGGAACACGTTTGAAATTCTTTTTAATGCTAAACAAGTCCCAAGTCATCCTTTTTTATTTTTTTTATTTTTATATATATATATATATATAATAACAAAACATCCAATCGAGGTCAAAACCTCAAATTAACCTAAGTGTGACCTTAGTATATGACAAAAACACATACAACCCATATTGAAGACAAAGAATGAATCTCAATGTACATTAGAAGGTCTTCTCATCGTTTAAACTCAAACTCAAACTCAAACTCAAACTCAAAATTTCATAACTTAACCTAATTACATAAAAACTATCCATTACAATTCTAGTTGTTCATAATCTGGAAATTAACAACTTAGCTTCGAAATTTAAACCAATTCTAAACATGAATTAACACACATGTATATCTATATATTACTACAATTTAAATTAGTAAATTTCAATTTAGACTATAATAGATGTACGAAATATACACATATATAATCCCCCCTAAATCTGAACATATAATTATAACTCCGAATTCATGGATAAATCTAAAACCTGAAAATTTAATCAAAGAAATTAAGAAATCTGAAAACTAATATAACCATTCATATAATTTCTCCCAAATTTAGAAATTTACCCTTCCTAACTCAAAATGAAACTAAACATTTAAATTACACTAACAATCTCATGGGTTTTAAATCTGAAAATTTACCTACAAAAACTTGAAATGTGAACTTTATACATGAGGGTAATATATATACATCAATATCTACATAAAATTCCATATATACAAATACTAATATATATATATATATATATATATATATATATATATATATATATATATATATATATATATATATTGCCCAAATTCTGAGTTTAACAGTTTAAAATTCGAAATTTCCCTAAAACCCAATCTGAAAAAAATCTGAAATCTTCATATCAATACATACATTCGACATATATACATCAATACATATAAACTCCTATGTGTGCGTATGAGCGTGTTCTGTGTGTAAAATCGTGAGTGTGCGCCCCAACAATTCGCGTGCTAGTATGTGTGCGTCGCGCAACAGACTAGTGAGTGCGGTGTGCGCCGAGGGAGGAGGGGAGGGCGGTCTTACCATCGAGATTGTGGCTTGGTGGCACCGACACACGGCTGCGGAGTGGTGGCATCGAAGTGAAGAGAGGGAACCGAGGGAAGAGGGAGAAGAGTGCGTGTGTGGTCGGGTGTTGAGGGAGAGAGACCGTGAGTGAGATGTTAAAGGTAGGGTTAGGTATAAACTTTTGAAATTTGCAAATTAGTCCCTCAAATCTCCTCTTTGGTTTAAGTAAGTCTATAAGTTCTATTTACGCTCGATTGTCACTAAAATTTCCCCAACTTTCCATTTAACACAAAAAATAGAAAATAGCATGTTTAGGAAATAAAACAATTAATCACATAAATTACACGTAAACTATTAAAATAAACAATTTATAAACTTTTAATTGGTACATCGATCGAGACGGCGCCCAAGTCCTTCCACTGCAAAATAATTCGAATTATAGACATTAAATATCACAAATTTAAAATTTATAATCACATTAACATAAATATTGAGCGAAATTTAAAATTGCACGTAAAAATGAAAAGCGGTCTTACACGTTAAGCGGTTGAGAGTGGGCCGTTGACCCACGACCTGGCTTGTCATAGGGTGGGTAGCCCCATCCACCATGCCAGTGACTCAAAATTATATACACACACACACACACACACACACACACACTGTCTTGTCCTAGAAGAGAAAGACAATTCTCCAAAACTTGTTAATAATGAAATATTAGGCACCAAACAGATTAAAATTTTTAAGTTTGAACTTTAAAGATCATATATATGTATTTGAAGAAAAAAGAAATCAAAAAAAAAAAAAAAAACAGAATGGTATATTTGATGTGTGTACTCATGCTCCTAAGACCCACTCAAGTTTAACTCCTTCTAGGCTCTTTGTATTATTTTTCAATTTCTCGTTTCTTTTTTAAAAAAAAAATAAGCGGGTTTCAAGACAAGCTTGGGACGGGTGCCATCTGCCCCTAAATACTCCACAAGCGGAGAATGCCCCGTGGACCCCACTTTTCAGGGTGAGGCGCCCCCAATGTGTTTCAGGTCTTTCAAATTTTTTTGCCATCATATTGTTGTAAGGTTAATGGTTTACGGAATGATGGGTTATAACTTGAGATTGGGCCTTTAAATGGTTATGGGTTATAATTTAAATGGGTTATGGGTTAAAATTGAAATGAGCAAATATTTTTAGAAATAGGGTTTAAATTATTTCAAATTTCAATTTCAAAAAATTGGGTTGAAAATTTGAAATTATGTTGATCAAATCTCAATTAAGGAAAAAAGAAATAGAAAAATAGAAAATGGATTGCTGTGCTAGCTCGCTGGCGTCTGGATCCGTCGGTGATGCTATTTGTACATATTTGTTTACAACTTAGATTACAGATTTAACACTTCACAAATATTCATTATTTTAAATGTCACATCATTTTCAAAATCAAAAATCATAAAATCGCCAACACTCATTGTTAACAAATCTATTATAGTTGGAATGCCTATTAAAGCTACTCTCTCTCTCTCTCCCTCCCCTTCCCTCCCTCCCTACCCTAACCCTAGGGTTTTCAGCGAGTGGAGTTTTCTCCCCCACCTAGGTCTCTTCTGGTTGCACTTGGGTGGACGGATTTCATTGAGGATTCTTCGGCGGTACTCACCGAACTATCGGTAGATTCTCCCACTTCTTTCTCACATTCATTACTCCTTTCTTTTTATTTTATTTTCTTTCCTTTTCATGCAAGTAATCTATAAAACCCTAAAACTTAAAACTACAAAAACCTTTTAATTGCGTTACCTGATATTTCATGTCTCCGCCTATCTAATGACGATGGTCCTATCCCGAAAATCACACAGGACTCCCTGCAGAAAGGTATCACACGGTTGGATCGGTGTTTAGTAGGGAAAATCTTGGGTGCTTGGTTGGTTAATCTTGAAGGGCTCTCCACTGTGCTCCGCCTTGCTTGGCCAAGGAAGCATCCCTATCAAGTGGAACAATCTGAGGGCTTTAATAATTTTGTGTTCACGTTCAAAACGAATGATGATCGGCATCATGTTCGGAATGGGGGACCTTGGTCTTTCAACAATAATCTCATTGTCATCACTCAGTCGAGTGAGTAGGTTCTTACCACAACCTCCTTTACTCATGTGGCTTTTTGGGTCCAAATAAGGAACGTTCCTATTGTGTTGCAATCGGAGGAGTGTTTCAGGAAGTGGGGTGTGTCTATAGGGAAAGTTCTACTGGTTGACCTCCATGGGCGAGGAGTGTGAATCCGGGACAGTATCGACATTACTTTACCTTTGAGGAGGGTGGTCAGACTTTGTGTTGGGGAACTTGGCTTCGAATTAACCTTGTTGATCCAATATGAGCAATTGCCAGCATTTTAGTATGAATGTGGTTTGATTGGGCATAAGGAAATTGGTTGTGATCGTGTTCTCGAGTCTGCTGGGGGCAACAAGACAAGGAATAGAATCAAGAGGTTTGGCGAATGGATGTGTACCCATCATTCGACTGGGAGTGTAACATCCGCACTTAATTCTTGGATTTATTTGCAAGAAATTGAAGTTTAGGGAGTGGAAATGAATGTCTGTTGGTTTCTCCACTAATTGTCATCATTAGGGGCTATTATGTGGATTGAATAGGAAAGAATATAAATGCGCAAGAATGTGAAATGGTCAAGAATATGAATGGGCAAGAATATGAAATGGTCAAGAATATGAAATGGTCAAGAATATGAATAGGCAAGAATATGAATGGGCTTCCATTAATTATTTTGGTCACCTCACCTCACCTATTTAAACCCCTTTCCACTTTCACACAACCCTACACATACACACTCTATACTACGAGGATATCCGTGCACTCACAAGTTATAGCAATTCAAGGTGTTCAAGGAGCTTTGGTCTATTTCCTATTACACTCCATTTTTAATCTTCTAAATAGTAAGTATGTTATGTTTTCTATGTTTGGATCATTACTATGAAACAAGTTCAAGAAATTATTATGGGTCCCATATGATATGATATGTTTATGATTATGCTAAGGAGATCGGAGTTTAGTAGCGCTACACATAAGAATTCTTACCTCTTATGTTCGGTAAAATTCTTGTGTCTCCTTATGTTGATTATGATCCTTATGTTATTCATGATAATTATTTATGACATGCTTACTGAGATTTTTCAAAAATCTCATTCCATGATATTTTTTTTTTTTCAGATAATTGATGGTTCGAGGCGGTCAAAACGGAGGTGGAAATAGTGGCTAAACTTGATGAGAAAATTGGACTGAACAACTTTCAATTCCTATGTTTTAATTTTATGCAGAAACAATATTCTCTATTTTAATTCCGCAATGAAACTATGAATATTAAAGTTGCACCCTATTTATTTATTTGTGAAACTTTTATTATTGCTATGTAAGTCTCGATAAAATGATTTGAATCTTTATTTGGTGTAACTCGAATGGCCAAGAATTCGGGTCGTCACAGTTGGTATCAGAGCAAAGGTATGCTTTCCTGTAGACTTTTTAAATCATTTCAAAACATTTCTATAAAGAACATTATTGCAATTAATATATTTTAATTGCAGTTAAAGTAATTAATTTTCTTCATATTTTACATCATTTGTTTAAAAAAAAGATTATATCTATATATATGAATCAGATTTTGATCAATCACTAGTGCAAATTTTAGTTTGAATACCCAAATTATTTTTTTTTGTTATTGGGCCCAATTTTACGAAAAGATGCTAAATGGTTAATGATTATTTCCTAAGAAATAGATTATTCTTTAATTATAAAATATTTTAACTCATCAATCCGTCACGCCACTTTCCACATCTTGACTCCTCGAACCAGGTATGTTATATGTTTTGCTAGTCATTTACGATTTTATTGAGACATGTTAAATACGAAATGTTTGTACATTGAGACTTTACATGCTATATAGTATGATATAAATTGATAGAAGCCTCAATTATTCCCAACGTAGAATCATGAGACATAGAAGATACATATAAGAATCTTGGCACATATTAAGCTTAGTAAGATTTATCGAGGGGCAAGGGCAAATGGATACCAATCTCATCGAGACGAAATTGTGTATCACCTCAACCGAACTCTCACTCCGTATTGGAGGAAATTCATCAAAAGAATTGAAGAGACATTCGACTACCAAACCTCCCTAGATGTGTTACTACGATGCATGAGGGAAAGGTGGAGGGTAAATTGTGAAGACATTTATGACATTGATAGGGCGCTAGGCTACGAAAAAAATCCAAACAATATCCTACCAATACCAGAAGCTAATTACGAGTGACACTATGTTGAAGACAAACCAAGTGAGGAGACAGCCCTGCATCGTATTCCGGAATTGATCCAAGGCCAAACCCCGAGGGAAATCAACATGAGGGTTCTAATGGGAACTATTAGTTGACGACTAGTTTTCATGTGTTTAAATTTATGTCTTTACGAACCCCATTATGTTTTAGTATGTTTGGACACTGGGTATGCCTAATGGTCCATTATTTATGTTAACTTATGAATGTTTATGAATAAAACATGTTATTCCCTTAAGTTTCTTGCTTTCAAGTTGATAGTCACCATTATTTAATTAAGGCAATGGCACCACCAAGACGCGGAAGAACTAACAACAGTAATAACCAAACCCAAGAGCCCCCACAACCTATTCAACCACAACCTTTTGCAGTTGACCCACAGTTTGCCCAGCAATTTCTTGCTATGATGCAAACTTTTGTGCAAGCTACTGGCACCACCACCACCTCCTCCTCAACAGCCAACACCAACGCCACCACCTTCTTCGCCACTTCCTCAACCTGAGCAACAACAGGAAGTTGTACCCGATACTAGGACCACGTCACTGTTGTTGAACAATTAAGGAAATAGCAACCCCCTATCTTCTATGGAAGTAAAGATCCCTTGGAAGCGGAGGACTGGATAGTAGGAATGGAGAGGGTTTTCGAACTCATTGACTGCCCGAACCCTAGAAGGGTGATCTGTGCAACCTTTATGCTACGTAAAGGAGCTAGGCGTTGGTGGGACACCACTACTAGATCAAGGGCTCTTGGTCATGTTTGGATGTGGGATGAATTCAAGGAGGTATTTTTTGAAAAAATACTACCCCACGAACATCCGAAATCGGAAGGAAGTTGAATTTCTCACTTTGACTCAAGGTTTGATGTCCTTGATTGATTACAAGAAAAAGTTTGATGAGTTGGCTCATTATGCTCCTGGATTTGTGGATACGGAAGAGAAAAAGGTAAGACATTTCCAACAAGGTTTGAGGGATGACTTGAAATGGACTGTTATTGTGCTCCAGCTTGAAAGTTACCATGATGTGCTTGCAAGAGCACAACCGGCAGATTTCAAAAATCGTACTAGCGGGGAAGATAGGAAACATGGTGAACAATCAGAGAAGCAAAAATGGGTGGATAACAAACAGCCAGAGAAGCAAAAGTGGATGGATAACAAAGGAAAAGGAAAACAATTTTTTTCCAAGAAAGGAAGAGGGGATTCGACACAAGGTAGCAATAAGAGCTACCCACGTTGTGAAAAATGCCAGAAGCATCACTAGGGAGCTTGTCTTATGGGGACGAATTCGTGTTTTCGATGTGGAGAACAAGGACACATGGCTCAATGTTATCCTAAGTATGGTCAACAAGGGAACAACCAGAAAAGCTACAAGGTAATAATCAGCAAAGACCGCATGGAAACAATCAACAGAGGAATAATCAGAATAAATAGGGCAATGCACCTGGGGGACAGGCTAGGGTTTATGCATTGGGAGGACAAGATGAGGATCTGAATCGAAATGTCTTGGCAGGTAAAGTCCTCATTTCCAACTTACAAGCCTATGTATTGATAGATTCTGGTGCTACTCACTCATTTATATCCCCTAAGTTTGTAAGTAAATTGAATGTTACAATTGAACATACACAATTCCCTTTAGAAGTGACGATGCCCAATAGTGATGTGTTAAATACTGATCACATAACCAGAGTGACTAAAGTAGAGATTGATGGTAGATCATTGGAGATGGAGCTATATGTACTAGATATAGACGAATTCGATGTAATTCTTGGAATGGATTGGCTATCCAAGAACCACGCATTAATTCGTTGCCTTGAGAAGGAAGTAATTTTCCAAAGACCAGGGGAAGAAGAATTTCGACTATCTGTAGCTGGATGTGGACCCTTATCTTGCGTCATTTATGCATTGAAAGCACGAAAAGCCTTATTATTAGAAGGCACGACGGCTTTTCTGATGTCTATAATAGGCAAGGATGAGAACAATGGACCAACAATTAGCAATGTTAAAGTTGTGTGTGAATATCCGGAAGTTTTTCCCGAGGAGTTACTTGGCATACTGCCAGAACGAGAGGTAGAATTCACGATTGACCTCATTCTCGGCTCAGCACCAATCTCCAAAGCCCCGTATAGAATGGCTTACAAAGAATTACAAGAACTGAAGGTACAGATAGAAGGACTATTGGAGATGGGTTTCATCTGACCCAGTGTATCACCATGGAGAGCGCCAGTGTTATTTGTTAAGAAAAAGGATGGGTCGATGAGAATGTGCATCGATTATAGAGAATTGAATTGGATTACTATCAAGAATAAATATCCCCTTCCCAGGATTGAAGATTTACTTGATTAGCTATGAGGTGCAACGGTATTCTCCAAGATTGACTTAAGGTCTGGTTACCATCAGTTGAGAGTCAAAGCTAGTGATGTCTCCAAGACAGCATTTAGAACTCGGTATGGACACTACGAGTTCTTGGTTCTGCCTTTTGGGCTAACGAATGCTCCTGGGGTCTTTATGGATTTAATGAACCACGTTTTCCATGATTATCTGGATAAATTTGTTATTGTATTCATCGATGATATCTTGATCTATTCGAGAAATAAAGAAGAACATGAGGAGTACTTAAAGACCGTGTTAGGGATTTTGAAGAAGGAGAAGCTCTACGCCAAATTTAAGAAGTTTGAATTTTGTCTAGACCGAGTAGCATTCCTTGGACATGTTGTTACGTCACAAGGAATAGAGGTAGATCCCAGTAAAGTAGAAGCAGTGTTGAATTGGCCAAGACCAACCAATGTAGGAGAAATCCGTAGTTTCTTGGGTTTAGCAGGATACTATCGGAGGTTCATTGAGGGATTCTCCAAAATATCGGGACCTCTCACACAACTAGCGTGCAAGAATACGATGTTTGATTGGACAAAGGATTGTGAGTTAAGTTTTGAAAAATTAAAATAGAAGTTGGTGAATGTGCCAGTGCTAACCATACCCACTGGGTCAAATGGTTTTGTGATTTATAGTGATGCTTCAAAGCAAGGCTTTGGATGTGTCTTAATACAGCACAGTAAAGTGGTCGCCTATGCATCAAGACAATTAAAGATACATGAAAGGAACTACCCCATGCATGATCTAAAACTTGCCACAGTGGTCCATACACTAAAAATTTGGAGACGCTACCTTTACGGAGGCAAGTGTGACATTTATACGGACCATAAAAGCCTCAAATATATCTTCACACAGAAGGAGTTGAATATGAGGCAGATAAGATGGCTAGAGTTAGTTAAAGACTATGATTGTGAAATTCATTATCACCCTAGCAAAGCAAATGTAGTTGCTGATGCCTTAAGTCGTAAAGTTACAAGTCAATTAGCCATGTTGACAATGCAAGAACCATTATGGAGAGAATTTGAGAAATTGAGTCTTGAAGTTGTCACCACTCGGCCAGGTGTGATCACTCGAGTAGCTGCTATGTCGATCCGACCTACACTGCGTGACAGAGTTAAGAGTCATCAAAAGGGTGATTAGTCCTTCGAGTATATCAAGTCTAAGATTAGCTCGGATAAACGAAAGGATTTCACCATTTCTGAAGATAAAGTATTATACTATCAAGGACGTCTGTGTGTACCTAATTTTGAGGAACTGAAAAGAGAGATTCTAGAAGAGACTCACTCATCACCTTATTCAGTACACCCAGGGGGCACAAAGATGTATAAGGACTTGAAGATAGTATTTTGGTGGGAACCCATGAAGAGGGATATAGCTGAATATGTCAGAAAGTGTTTAGTGTGTCAGCAAGTTAAAGTCGAACACCAACAACCATCAGGGTTACTTGAACCATTGGAAATCCCAGAATGGAAGTGGGAGCACATAACGATGGACTTTGTGATTGGTTTTCCAAGATCAGTAAAAGGCAACGAAGCAATTTGTGTCATAGTAGATAGACTCACCAAATCAGCTCATTTCTTTCCAGTTCGGATGAGGTTCACTATGGATCAATTCGCACAGCTATATGTGAATGAGATAGTAAGGTTACATGGTGTACCCATTTCTATAGTATCTGATAGAGATTCAAGGTTCACATCAAACTTTTGGAAAAGTTTACACAAGGCAATGGGAACTAAGTTAAAATTTAGTACGGCTTTTCACCCCTAGACAGATGAACAATCTGAGAGAACAATACAAACACTGGAGGATATGCTTCGAACATGTATCCTTGAGTTTGGTGGACAATGGGAGAAGCATTTACCTTTAGTCGAGTTCTCCTACAACAACAGTTATCACTCTTCTATTGGCATGACTCCATATGAGGCTTTGTATGGGAGAGAGTGTAGATCCCCAATTCATTGGGATGAAGTTGGGGAGAGAAAGATGTTGGGGCCAGAGATTATTGAGCAGACAGTGCATGCAATTGAGAAAATTCGTGCCAGCATGAAAATTGAACAAGATCGACAAAAAAGTTATGCAGATAAAAAGAGAAAAGGTTTGGAGTTTTCAGTTGGCGAAAAAGTGTTTCTCAAAGTAGCACCTATGAAAGGAGTGCTACGGTTTGGCAAGAAGGGAAAATTGTGACCAAGATTTATTGGCCCATTTGAAATCTTACAACGTATTGGGAATGTTGCATATCAGTTGGCATTACCTCCAAAACTCTCAGGTGTACATGACGTATTTCATGTATCAATGCTCAGAAAGTACGTCCCTGACCCAAGCCATGTTATCAATCATCAGTCTATTGAATTACAACGAGGTTTGAGCTATGAAGAAGTACAAATAAGAATTGTGGAACAGACATATCAAGCCCTTAGAAACAAAGTGATCCCACTAGTAAAAGTACAGTGGCAAAACCATTCGGTTGAAGAGGCCACGTGGGAGCGAGAGATTGAAATGCGGGCCAAGTACCCACAACTTTTCGATGAATTCCAAGGTAAATTTTGAGGACGAAATTTAATTTTAGGAGGGTAGATTGTAACACCCGCACTTAATTCTTGGATTTATTTGCAAGAAATTGAAGTTTAGGGAGTGGAAATGAATGTCTGTTGGTTTCTCCACTAATTGTCATCATTAGGGGCTATTATGTGGATTGAATAGGCAAGAATATGAATGAGCAAGAATATGAAATGGTCAAGAATATGAAATGGTCAAGAATATGAATGGGCATCCATTAATTATTTTGGTCACCTCACCTCACCTATTTAAACCCCTTTCCACTTTCACACAACCCTACACATACACATTCTATACTACGAGGAGATCCGTGCACTCACAAGTTATAGCAATTCAAGGTGTTCAAGGAGCTTTGGTCTGTTTCCTATTACACTCCATTTTTAATCTTCTAAATAGTAAGTATGTTATGTTTTCTATGTCTGGATCATTACTATGAAACAAGTTCAAGAAATTATTATGGGTCCCATATGATATGGTATGTTTATGATTATGCTAAGAGGACCAGAGTATAGTAGCGCTACACGTAAGAATTCTTACCTCTTATGTTCGGTAAAATTCTTGTGTCTCCCTATGTTGATTATGATCCTTATGTTATTCATGATAATTATTTATGACATGATTATTGAGATTTTTCAAAAATCTCATTCCATGATATTTATTTTTTTCAGATAATTGATGGTTCGAGGCGGTCAAAACGGAGGTGGCAAAATATTGATTTCTTGGGATCTCAAAATATTGACTTAGAGTATAAAGCTCCAGATATCAAAACGGAAAATATTTTTGAAAACAAGGGTTTCAAAATAATTCCACGAAGAAAGAAGTTCTTGAAAAAAGGTTCTTGCAAAAATTTGAAAGAAGAAAAACTTGAATCCAAAATTTTACAAAGAGATTTCAAGAAACAGAAACGATTATAAGGGTTTTATCAAACTTCAAGAAATTTAAAGAAAATTCTGAAAAGAAATCCACGAAGAACAAAACCCTAAAAGTTGAACAGCCACTAAGAAATTTTTTCACACGATTCACCACAAAGAGTCTGGATCTACCAGATCTGAGCCCAAATACAGTGTATTCACTCGAACCCTAAGGCTCTGATACCACTATTACGAAATAAGGCCTCAGAATCAACCACAAAGAACCACAACAGATATTTAAACATAAAATACTTGAAACCTTTATTAAAATCAACCGATCACAAAAGATCAACGAGTTTTACAAGAAAAATGGTTAATCTCTGAAAACTCGTACAAATCTCAAAAATCGCACAAATACACAAAATTTACAAAATCAATCGCTGTAAAAACCACTAAGAACAAGCCTGATTAACCACAAAGAATCAAGAACCACAAAGAATCAATATATACGAATGAGAGATGAGGTTTTTCTCTTGAACATACGAAATAGGGCAAAATCGCCTCACGGACAGAGAGAGAAATCAGAGAGATTATTCTGGAATGTGTCACAGCAGATGAAAAGGCATAAGATGGAAGGCTCAGATTGATACTCAATAATCCGAGGGCTGAAAATGAGACGTCTGGCCAAAGGATAAGGTCCGGTATATTTAACTGGACTCCGGACCATTGGCCGGGTTTTGGACTTCAGTTATGGACCAATGTATACTATCTACATCATTTGTTAATGCTTCAAGATATGGGCTTCAGCAAATTCCGGTCCCATTGTTTTTGGGCCGATCCAATTGCATATTAACATAGTGTTTCCCCACGCGCTCCTCATACCAAAAAAAGGCTCCACAAAATTCACAATTAAATGTAGGGTCACTGAAATTCAAGTACTTTGCAACATTTATATGTGAATTAGTTAATAAAAGTACAACATATATCCATTGATATGTCGAGCTTATTCGTAATGCATAAATTGATTTCAATAAGTATTTGAAAAATTTCAAGCTTGAACTTTAAACACAAATGTAGTCGATTTCTATTTGTACTTGGTTGTCAAAAAATGTTTAGTTTAAATTATTCTTATTTACTTTCTTAATAAAACATTTTTAATATATAATAACTAATTGGACATCCAACAATTTTAACACGAAAGTAAGTAGTATTTGTATTGATGTCAATAAATATTTTCTAAATTCAACATTTGCCTTTTGTATTTAACTTTTTTTTTTTTTTTTTTTTTCATTTGAAAAAATCGTTCACAACGATTAGAAATGTGTTTTCAATCTTAACCAAACAAATACTTTATTCACAAACACAATTAGTAAAAATAGTAATTTCGAAAAATCTCATAGTTATCATGATACGACAATCGCACAAGTTTAGAGATCACGCAACTATAGCGAAAATTTTATACTCTATAATTTTTCAAAAACAAATTACTAAGGCTACGTTTGATAGCGAGGGTGGATTTGGCAGAAAAAAAATTAATTCCTGGTAATTTGAAGTTTAATATGTTTGATTGGTTTAATTTCTTAGGTGAAGAAAGTGGAAATTTTTTTTTCTAACTTTTGTTGTTTGATTGACATTATTTTCTATGGAAAATAAAGCAAAATTTAACTATTTTAATATTTTTTTTTAAAATTTTTTTACACATTTGTACTTGATAATAATAATAATGTTAATTTTTTGAACAAAAATAAATCAATTAACAACAACAAAAAGGATCAAACGCAATGCAAAATAAAATTTCAACCTACCTAAAAAATAAATTCTATGGTTATCAAGGAAAACCAATTCCTCTTCTGCCAAGAATTTCAGTGCATGGGTGCTAAAGGTGGAAACCATTTGCCAAGAAATATTTTGACAACCAAATACCAATAGTTGGAAAATATGGGTGGAATTTTGATTTTTTAGGAAAAATAATGTTGTATCAAACGGAGCCTTAAAATAAGAATGATTGAAAAATGCTATTTATTTAATTAATAATATTGACTAAAGAAAAAATAAAAGCATTAACTCTATAATATTAGTGTCCGTTCAATAATGTTGACTATAAATTGATTTGAGCATTCAAAATTTGTGACCCGAAATTAGAATACAGGGAGTAGATCGAGATTCTAATAAAAATTGATGCGTGTTTTATATATATATATATATATATATATATATATATATATATAAATGTATGTATGTATGTATGTATTGACACAATCCATTTTGACTGGAAAAAAATAAGCCTGTGTTTGGAAAAAAAACTGGGAAGAAAACAATACCTCGGTTCCTCTGTTTGACTGCAAAAGCTACTGACATGGTCACTATCATGAGTTTGTGGGCCAAAGAAATTTGACAATTACTACAGGTATGACAACTTGCATAAAACTTTTCACCTAATTCCGTTTGTACCCTTAGTCTTCAGTACAAATGAATGCGTTCCGATTGGACAAAAATATTACAGCCTCGATTTTTTTCGTGCACACAGAGGAAAAAAATAAACTTTAAAAAAAATAAAATAAATCATACAAATTAAAAAACGGTACATAGAGAAATCAAGATGGACACATTATGCGTGTGAGATTTTCCCGAAATTGATCCCACGCACGTCGATCTCTCGTCGTTGCTGACTTGTACTTGGTGCATCCTCAGTATGAAGATCATTCGGCTCAACTGGAACGTATTCGGGCCTCAGTACTGAGACAAACCTTGGATCCCATGTGTCTACCATACGCAAATAATTGTGCATGGCCATGCACGCTACAACTATCGACGTTTGCGCATGGAATTGGTACTCGGGCATCCTTTGCAGTATTAAAAATCTTTTTTTCAACACACCGAAGCTCCTTTTAATAATATTCCTGCACGAAGAGTGCATGTAGTTAAAATATTCCTCGGGGTTGTTTGGTTGGCGACCTTGCGGGGTAGATGCCCTGTGGAACCCCTGCATGTGGTATCGTGCATTATGACCCCTGTAAGGGCCAAGATAACCCTTCTTGTTTGGGAATCCGGAATCCACTAGATAGTACTTATTCCTAGAAGGCCGTGGGAAATTACTGTTTGGGTTCTCCAATGCCTCATTCAACATACGACTGTCATGTGTGGAACCTTCCCATCCAGCACCAACAAATGTGAAACACATGTTGAAATCGACAATAGCCATAACATTTTGCGTAAGATCACCATGCCTATTACGGTATCTCTCTTGACCATCCTCTGGTGGAACAGCTGGTATGTGGGTACCGTCCATTGCCCCGATGCACTCCTGTTGCGCGACGTGCGCGAAGTGTTAATTGTGAGCAGAGTGATATTGTACATAATATAACCTCAAACACTACACAACGGAAACAGATAATAGCAGTCGTTTTTACTTTTTACATTTTACCATAACAATTTTTATCTTTGAAGATACTATAAATCTGCTATGAACGTAACAAATGTTAATGGTCTCCAAAAAATGTGAAATATTGTGGGCAAAATAAAATATTGTTCATTGAATCACAGTGACATATAACTATTATTCCTATTTGGTCTTTCTATTTAGGAAACTACAAATATAGTTGCTAACGCAATTGTTTGCGTTACGTTATGTGCCACGGAAAAGAGCAGAACAACAAAAGTACCTAAAAGCCTGCGTGTCGCGGGTTGGTTGGTGAATGTGCCCCCTCACCATTCAAGTAGTTCACATGTGGCCGTATAATATCAAATGACAAGTGTTTCAGCTTCCCAAGCACATAGTGGAAGTGTTCATGTATCGTGGCAATCGAGTGCCCAAAGAAAATGTGAGCCAATCTCATTCCAACAGAGTGTCCTAGTATGAAAAGACTAAAAGCTAGTCTCTCCTCCCCTGAGATGTACCTCGAACTCACGAAGTTATATCTCTGTTTCAAGAGACCAAGCAAACTCAAGAATGCTTGGGGTCTCATTCCACACAATTGGAGACAGTCGTCCCCGCTTGGTTGGTTCAAGATGCGCTCAACTATGTGCTGCCCTGTTTTCCCAAGTGCATTGGTTCAGCCATCCAATCTGTTGTTCGCGTAAATATATTCGACAATGTGGCATGCCACGCTGCAAAAGTGAATCCACGAGGCCTCCTCCGCTTGTAAATCGTGAATTTCACGTATTATTTCAGCCTCGATCATCGACCCCATGACAGTTCTGCGAAGTTGCAAACAATTCTTTTGGCAAAAAATAGAGAAGCCAAAAATAACTCTTTTTTTTTTAAAATTCGGACTCATTAGAAGCACAATTGTTGGTGCTACTTATAGACATACACTAGTTGGTGCAGATGTGAATTACAATTATTGTCATGTAATTTTTAACGCAATTGGGGACAGCTGTTAGGCACAAGAAAACTTGCAACAGATGGGGATAACATCTACTTTTACGTCATGACAAAGCTAATGGAGAAAATGTTGATGAATCTAACCATGTGCTATGGGATATGTTTTTACTATCCTATAAATGCTCCAACTAAAACCTCTATGACATTGAATGTGGGCAATGCAGGGTACAATTTATGTGGGACCACACCCTGTATCCCTAATAATGACATTTGAAGAGCTCTTTTTTTCCTCAACTGCATGCAGCCTCATGGCATGGAAGTGTCCCCTACATGTGAAACAATTAGTCGAAAAGTGCTTGTACATTAAATGAAAAAGCCAGGTCTACCTAGACAAGCTTTGCATCTAAACATAGACGAGATTACAGACAATTACTACATGTTGAACGGGATGGTAAAGATGATGATGATCATATTATTTATTGTATAATTCAACTATCAAGTTAATAAAATTCAATGTCGATAAAGGTATTCATATTACAACTTGTCATTACCAAATAATGCTGCTTATATAATATTCAATTGAAATCGAACTTGATTTTTAATTAATCATATAACCATGGTTTGGTAAATCGATTGAACGACCACCGTAGACCTGACGTATTTATAGTAAATGAAAACTATGTATGGATTCCAGCGTAGGAATTAAAATTGTGATTGGTTACTTTTGGACAATATCATGCATAAAGATACAGATAAGAGGGCCTGACTGAATATGGAAAATAAGATAGAACTGCTGTGCTAGACGAAGGGGATCCTCTTCACCCCCGACCAGCTGTCTATTATAATGCGTCCGAGTTAAGCTACATGAAATTTAGAGAAATCCTACACGATCAATACAAACAACACAATAACAATGGTTTCGATGTTATTGAAGTAACTCACACCCACAGAGGCCACAAGTACGAGCTCCAACACAAGCATACATGCATATTCTTTTTTTAAAAATGGAGCTCTCGAATACTTACTCTAACCTATGGCCGCGCCAGTTGACGGAAATCCAACTTGGTAGTCACTTGTACCCTGACATCTCCATGTACTCCAACCATTCCACCTTCTCCTCCAAGGTACCCCACCTCAGAAAGAGGTTCCTTTGTTGAGGGTTATACTCCAATAATATGGATGCATACATTGCTAGCTTACTGTTGACACCACGAATATCACGAAGGTGAGGCCAACACTCATCCATTGATGGGAATTGTAAGACCGCTTTTCATTTTTAAGTGCAATTATAAATTTCGCGTAAAATTTATGTTAAGATTGTTGTGAATTTTAAATTTTATAATTATTATTATCTATAATTTTAATTATTTTGCAGCGGAAGGACTTGGACGCCGTCTCGCTCAATGTGCCAATTAGAAAATTATAAATTGTTTACTTGCAATTTTATGTCTAATTGTGCATTTTAAATTGTTACTTGTCAATTTCTATTTTAATTGATTAGTAAGCTGCCTATATTGCATTAAATTGAAATTTGGGAGAAGTTTGGTGTCACTTTGAAATTTATTTGAAAGTTGTGATTTTATTACACAAAAGAGGAGAATTGAGGGACCGAGTTGCAATTAACGAAATTTGAAATCTAACCTAATTTCCTCTCCACCAAACCAAGCTCACTTTGACTCACTCTCGGCTCGCCTCTCTCTCTTCATTCCCGTCTCTCCCTCTCTCGGCCTCTGAACTGCTGCTCTCTCTCTCCGTTCGCGCACCGCCGGCCGCCGGTCACCAACACCACCACCGTGCACCTCCATCTCACCGTAAGGCTTCTTTTCCCCTTCCCCTCTCACACGCACACACGCACACGAAGCCGAACGCACACACATGGTCCACACAACGCGCACACACACACTTTCACCCACACACAAATGTATGTATATGTATATGTATATATTGATGTGTGTATATATGTGTATATATGTTGAGTGTGTGTACATATGTAAAGATTTTTCAGATTTTCAGATTTAAGTTAGTTGCATTTTCGAATTTTAATTGTTAAATTTGGAGAATTGGGTAATGTCTATATATGTATTGATGTAAATATCATCCTTAGGTATTAATTTCAGATCATGGGTTGTTCAGATTTTTGAATTTAATTTGAGATGTTGGACAATGTGTGTGTTTATGTCTATATATATATATATATATATATATATGTAATGATAATGTCGCGGCTTAGTTAACTAGGTTAAAGGTTGAATTATAGTGATAATTTTTCATATTTAGAATTTGTGAAAATTACCTTGTTTAAATTGAGTTAATCTAATTAAGCTTTCGTTATTTTTGGGTAAATTTGAGGATTTCGAATTTACGAGATTAGTTAATTGTTTAAATTTTAACTTTTGGATTGGAATTTGTAATTTTTAGGTTTAAGAGTTTATTTGGAACTTAAAGTTAGAATTTCAGATTTTTTTGGAATTTATTAATGCAGGTTATTTTAGTTGATTTTATTTTAAATTGAGACATTAATTATAATCTTACATTCCTATACTTTTTAAAGATTTAAAATGTAAAGTTTTGAGAATTGGGAGTATGAAAGGTGTTTTAACTGATTTTATGTGCTTTAGTGTTAATGTAAGGTTACATTAGGTTAAATGGAAGTTTTAACTTTAGTTAGGAGTATTTAAAAGTCATATTTATTGAAGTATGTCAATATTTCATATTTGATGGGATTATGAAGTAATTAATTTTTGGTAATGGTTGAGTTATGATATGAAATTTGAGTTTATAAATTATTTGCAGATTTCAAATTTTAGCAATGTTAAATTTAATATTGATCCATAATGGTAAATCTTCAGTTTACAACCATATTTCCGAAATTTTTACTATGAATAATTAGAAATTTAATTGAGAAATTTTGTAAAGTTAGGTAATGTAATTTTGAATTTTAGTTTGAACTAAAGATGAGTAAAACTTTTCTATTGTGTATTGAATTGATTATTCATTTTGAATATGGTGTTAAATGTGTTGGACATGGTTTAAGGTTCTGTTTGGTCTGAATTATATATTAAATTGAAGTTTTAACTTTGGTTAAGAGTTTTAAATATGAATTGGAACTAAAAGTTATATTTTATGCAATGAATGATTATAGACTATTGGTACATTGACGTCACGGGCATCTGGGACTCTTTCACTTGCAAATCAAGATAACGGTAACTACTAAGGATGTCAAGTAAGTAAACTTCCCCTATTTTCATTGAAGTTAAATGTTTAAGGTGTAATTAATGGGCTTAAATTATATTCTTCAAATTTATTTGCTTGTGGTGCTTTCTCTGAACTTTATACATGTATGTGCTATTAAGAGAAGGTTTAAGCATACATGTTATCATGTCATTGCATCGTCAAGCATGCATTTTCATTGAGTTGGGGAAGTCAAATGATTTTAAATGAAGAATGCGGTAAGTTTCAGTTTCCTAAAAAAAAAAAAAAAGGATATATCCCAAGTTTTAAGAATAAATTGATGTACTTCTATGCCATGAAAGGTGTGAGTGGGAAATGGGGCGCGGGAGACCGGCGTACCCGAAATAAATCGATGTTGCAGTGGCAAATATTAAACCGCTTTGCGGTGACGATTGCTAAACCGCTTGGCGGTGACGATTGCTAAACCGCTTGGCGGTGGCAAATATTAAGCCGCTTTGCTGTGACGATTGCTAAACCGTTTGGCTGTGGCAAATATTAAACCGCTTTGCGGTGACGATTGCTAAACCGCTTGACGGTGGCAAATATTAAACCGCTTTCCGGTGACGATTGCTAAACCGCGTGGCGGTGGCAAATTTTAAACCGCTATGCGGTGGAAAAGTGATAACCTGGTTCTAAATAAGGAAATTTGCCCACTGCATTGTGATTGGCTAGAAGATACACAAATTGAGCTCATGATAGAAATGAAGTTAAAGTTTTGTAAATGTTTAAGTGAAAGTTGGAAAGTCTGAAGTCTTGAAAAGTAAAGTAAATGGGGATAATTACTTTGAATGGTCTAAGGCATTTCATGTAATGAGCATGCATCACGTGCATAAAGTTTACTTACTGAGCTTTAGCTCACCCCAATCCCTTTCCAATATATTTCAGGTGATGAAAGCTAGATGAGACGAGGAGAGCATTTGATGGCAGACTCAGGATATACTCGCTTCAACCTTTTTAAATAAAGTCAAATTAGAATTTATTTCAACGTCTCATTAATTATTCTTTAATTTATTTATAATTGATAATTTCTTGGTTGGAGTTAGTTTCGAATAAGTATGAGTATCGTATTTGAGGTTAAATTGCCTCTTGTTGTGTTTGTTAAAGTTTATTATTTGGAATTATATTGTTGTGGAGTTTGGGATTCTTTTTGTAAAGGGGTTTGATGATGTTTGGGATTGAATGAGTTGAGATGTGTGTTTGAAAATGGTTATGATGTCTCTCTACAGGTTGGCTAAGTCCAATTTATAGAGGAGACCCTGTCGAAATTTCTGTAAAATTTTATAATAGAAATGAAAATGTTAAGGTTTTAAATGATTTATTTTCCGCATTTAAGTAAAGAAAATTTAACACGTCTAAGTTTAAGATTTCGAACTTGGGGTGTTACATTTTTGGTATCAGAGCTAAAAGTTTTAAAAGCGATTCTATAGACTTTTAAAATTTATTGAAGATGGTTCGGGTACTCAGTCACGCCTCAAGTGCATCTTCCTCGATCATCTGGTAAGTTAAATTTTGTTTAAATTATGAAATGTTATTTCATGTTCCAATTATTGTAAATTCTTGCATGCTAATGTGTAATGTCGGAAAGTGAAAGGTTAAGAATGTTGTTAGTGAATATGATGAATATATCTTGATTATGTAAATGAGAAAATGAGATGGTAATGATTACTATACAATTGGGAAATGTTCACAAATTTCTTATATGAAATATATGAATTGAATGCGAATAGTACTTTGAGTTACAGAGAGTACACTAGCACGAGTGTATATAATGTCCAAACAGGAAGTTGAGAAGGTATCAAACTTAGTGTTAGACACTCATCATGTTTGATTTCGGGACTACTCACTAATTTGGTAGTCTCACATTCATAGAAAAATTGAGTCGTCCACCTCTGTAACTGGAGACCAAGTTTATATTGTCAACACTATTTGAAGAATTGTTGAACTAAAGTTATGTGTTGAAAAATTTCCCAATCATGGTGAATGGGAAGGAGTAGATGATAGATCTAATAACACTGAATACCCACAAACTTGATGTCATACTAAGAATGGAATGATTATTACAGTATAAGGTTTCAATCACTGGCTACGTTAAGGTGATAATTGAACATTCAAATGAAACCCTTTTCGCTTTGTTGAGGTAAAGGTAGAACTTTTCATATCGATATTATCAGTGATGAAAGGTCGTCAATTGATGAATAAGAGTTATTAGGCCTACCAAGTTGCAGTAATTGAAGTGTCTAAGGTGAATACTTATCTCGAACAAATTTCAGTTATTCGAGAATGACTAAAGAATTCTCAGTAGATCTTTGTGATCTACCGCCTAAAAGAGAGATTGAATTCATCATCGATTAAGTGCGCAACTCTAGTATCCAAGGTATAATATCGGATGGCTCCTTCGTAACTTAAAAGAGCTCAAAGTGAAACTATATAATCTCATGGACAAAGATTTTGTTCGACCTATTTTTTGCCATGAGGTGCTCATGTGCTATACATAAAGAATAAAGATGTTTTTGTGAGACTTAGCATAAACTGCAGAAAATTGAACCAGGTGACGACAAAGAGTAAATATCCATTGTCAAGAATTAAGGATATGTTTGATCAGCTTCAAGGTGCTTGGTATTTTTCTTAGATCGCGTTGCAATCTGATTTCCATCATTTGAGGATCAAGGAAGAGGACCTTCCAAAGACAGCTTTCCATACTGGATAAGGACATTGTGAGTTCTTGGTTATGCCGTTTGGATTAACAAATGCTTCTGCAGCATTTAGGAACTTAATGCATTGGATCTTTAAAGAATATCTGGATCAATTTGTTACCATTTTCATTGAAGACATAGTAATATGTTCAAGGTCCGAGTAAGAGCATGAAAGACATTTGAGAATTGTGCTTTAGAAGCTTAGAAAAGAGAAATTATTTACTAAATTTAAGAAGTGTGAATTTTGGCTAGATAGATTTGCCATTCTTTGGCCATATTGTATCAAGGGAATGTATTGAGGTTGACTAGAGTAAAAGTGAGGTAATTCAAAACTGGTTTACGCCCTCTAATGTTAAGGAAGTTCGAAGTTTCATTGGATTAGCGGGTTACTGTCGAAGATTTGTGAAAATGTTTTCCAAGACTGCCTCATCGTTGACTAAGTTGACTAGAAATGATACAAAATTTCAATGGAGCTCAGATTGAGCAGTGCTTTGAAGAGTGATAGACACGGTGGGCAACTGTGATAATCCTAACAATTCCACAGGGTAATGAAAGGTTCGTCATTTACAGAAATGCTTAATTGAAAGGGGTTGGTTGTGTTATTATGTAACATGACGAGGTGATGGCCTACACTTCTAGACAACTGAAGAAGTAAAGAATTGTAAAATTTAAGATTTATTGAGATTGAGAGATTGGTATATATAAGATTTTTGTGATTTATTGATGTAGAAATGTTCATGTGATATATATGACGGTTATTATACTGTGATCTTAAGGAGATTGATATGATTAAATGTTGAGGTCATATGGTATGGTGATAAGTGACATGTCACATGATTACCACAAGTTATGGTGAATAGATAGTTAAGGAATGTTATGATTGTCCTATGGAATATACGTAAATTGGGATTGTTTAAATCTAGGATGATCATTAGTGTAACTTTTACTTATTGTAGAGTTGTATCTTAGGGTTAAGTAAACTTGATGAGGAATCTTATATGAATCACAAAAGTCTTATTCATTGGTGATAGGTCAATGATTTATTTATAAAATACTTGGTTAGAGTACTGTTGTTATGATGATTTTGAAATCATGGATTCTTAAATTAGTACATTGGCTTTAGTTTTAAGATGAGTGTATGATGCTGAATACTTGATTACAATATATAAGTATGGGTTATAGGATTTAAGTTTGATCCTCCGATTTTAAAAGAAATGTTAGCATATTTAGAAAGGATTTCATTTGTGAATTTTTCCAGAAAGATTCTGTCAAAGTTTTAGCATTTCTACTGTATATTTTGGTATGGACGTCAAGTTTCACTAATTCTGGATTATAAAGCCTTATTTTGGTCAATCTTCTTGATTTTAGTTTTAAGAATGTGATCAATCAATATATATATTGAGGTTGAGATGTTAGAATAGACTCTATGAAAGGCTGGAAATAGAAAGTTAGTGAATGGATTCATAAGTGGAATAATGTCGGTTGATGGTCTCCTACAACAATAACTATCAAATTTCGATCCGTATTGAGTACTATGCGATAGGAAGTGTAGATCGTCAGTTCACGAGGGTGAGCTAGGAGAAAGAAAGTTATTGGGTCCAGAAGTAGTACAACAAACAGCAAAAGTTGTTGAAAAGATTCGCCAGCGGATGAATGTGGGAATGATGAATTTGGTGATTCTAATTGTATATTTAAGTTTATTGAAATAAATGTTTGGTATTAAAGATTAGGGTTTTATGCCATTGGGTTAAACTGGTGATTTAGTTGAGATAAACTTTAATTTTGGTTTGTTTTGTGCTAGAAATGCATTTGTTGGTGTTGATGATGAATATTGGTTTAGTTATGAGAAGGGGTAAATAAACTAGTAGGCTTGTAAAACTTGAAAATGGGGATTTAGTTAAATGTGGCTCTAATTTTGAATCTTAAGTGATATTAGAATTTTGTTAGGCATTAGAAGTGATTTTGTGTTCCTAAGTAAAAAGGGTAAGTATGGTGTAATATGAGAAAACAAGTTTAATGAGTTAATTTAAGTATGAGATTCTTTTACTATTTTATCTATTAAGGTGGTTTTAAATGTTGATGTGAAGATTTTATTTTATCTCAGGAGGCGATGAGGAAGTTGGCGTTATATACCGGCCAATTATTTTGAGAGTGGAAAAGTTATTCTTTTAAAAACTTAAAAGAATTCACGTTATTCAAGTTTTCTATTCACAATGATTTTCTACAAGTTACAAATGATTTTTAAATTACTTGCTTTTAGCATGATTATCTAAACAAATGTTTTAAAATTAAGTTTGTTTATCATGATGACTATTTTTACCATGTTTTACGAGCATGATTAGTCAAGTTGGCATGTGTGATTTCAAAACCACCAGAAGTACCCGATGTGGTTATCTGTTCTTGTGTTAATGTACGGAGGGGGCCTTGGACCAGTGTACTAGCGGATATTATTTGAGATCTTAAGACTTTGTCACGGAGGGGGCCATGTTCTGATGATCTTAAGATCCACTCTTATGCATGGAAGGGGCCTATGGCCCGTGTGTAAAGGTGTATATATGAGGTCTTTGGGACCCACTTTTGTACCCAGAGGGGCTTTGGGCCGGGTACGGAGGTGATTAGAAGTCTACGCGTTTATGACTAGATACAGATTTCAGATGATTTAGGTGGATACCTTTGGTGTGATTTTCTTATGTATTACATTTTATCAGTTATGCTACAAATGATTATTCCACGATCTTTATGATTATTCTTAGTATGTATGATTTGATTTAAAGTGACAAAATCTTATGAAATAAATTATGTTTTCAGAAATGATTTATAAAAGACTTTTATTTCAGAAATTCCACTCACTGAGTCACAAGCTCATTTTTTCCCCCACCTTTACAGTATAGGAAGAAAAATAAGAATTTCAGCAGCATCGAAGGAGCCTTTGCAGATCTCGAGGAGCTTCGTAACATTGTCATTTGTATGAGTTACTTTGGTAAGCCCTTAGAAGTCACATTTTAGAGTACATTGGGCTATGCAGTAATCCTATATAAGTTATAAACTTTGTCAGGAATGTGTTTGGTGATGATGTATTATGGATTGTATATATGTAAAGAAGTGGATTAAGAATTGTGGTTATTTTATTATGTCAAATATCTTGCTTGGAAGATTTGGAAAGTGATATAATTATTTATGATTGCATGTTGGAGGATTTGTCATTGTTTTACAAGTTGGTTAAGTCAAAATTATAGAGTAGACTCTGTCAAAATTTTATACATTTCTATGGGATCAAAATTATGAAAAAGGAAATGTAAGACCGCTTTTCATTTTTCATGCAATTTTAAATTTCACGTAATATTGTGATGAATGTTATTATAAATTATAAATTTATGATCTTTAATGCCTATAATTGGAATTATTTTTGCAGCGGAAAGACTTGGACGCCGTCTCGATCAATGTACCAATTCGAAAGTTTATAAATTGGTTATTTTAATTATTTACGTGCAATTCTATGTGATTAATTGTTTTATTGCCTAAGCATGTTATTTTCTATTTTATTATGCAAATTTAAAATTTGGGGGAAAAGTTTAGTGTCAATCGAGGGTAAATAGAACTTATAGACTTACTTAAACAAAAGAGGAGAGTTGAGGGACTGATTTGCAAATTCCAAAAGATTAAAAACTTAACCTAACCTAATCACTCTCTCACTCACGCTCTCTCTCCCTACACGGCCTCTCTCTCACCTCGCTCTCTCTTCACCCTCCCTCTCGGCCTCGCTCTCCTCCACTCTCCCTCGGCGACGCCGACCGGTCACCACCACCGCCGGCAGTAAGTCCCCTCCCCCTCTTCCCCTTTCTCTTCACGATACACACACACACACACACATGGTTTCACACAAATTCCACGCACACACACATCCATAATTCGATATACCCATGTATATATATGTATTGATTCTATGTAAATAACGTATGTATGCACCTTATATATATAAATTCAGATTTATGGGTTAATTTCAGATTTCAATTTTTGTTTAATTTTCGAATTTTACCTTAAATTAAGGACTTAATGATGTCATGTGTGTGAATATTGATGTATGGGAATGTATATATTGTTATGTATGTATAGGTATATGTAAATATATAAATTTTGAATTTTTGGTGTGGGCATATGTATATATTCAAATTTTGGCGATAAAAATAAAATTTTCAGACTTGGGACTCATGAAATTTTGATTAATTGATGTGATATAATATTAAATATGAGGCTGAATGTATGTATATATGATCATGTATATGTATATGAATATTTAAACGACATGTCTAATTTGAAACTTTGAGATAATAGTATAAAAGAGTAAACCTTAACATTTAAGGAACAAGTTAGTTTAAATTGAAGTTATGTTCAAAGTTATAAATTTTTAGTTCAAGATCATTTTTGACGTCGCAGGAAACCAAGACTTCCACTTGCACATTTAGCAAAGTAACTACTGAGGACTACAAGTAAGTAAACTTCCCCCTATCGTTATAGAAGTTGAAGGTAAAGGTGAAATGTGTAAATGACTGTCTTGCAACTTACTTGTTTTGATGAATTTCATTTACTTTATGAAAGTATATGTTATTGAGAAGAATGTTCAAGCATGCACATTATCATGTCATTGCATCATCAAGCATGCATTGGCATCGAAATTGGGAAGTCAAATGTTTTTTTTTTTTTTTATTAAAGAAATGTGTCAAAGTGCAAGTTTGTTCAAAAGTTATGTATCCCAAGTTTTTAAGAATGAATGGGTGTACTTCTAGTTCATGAAAGTTGCGAGTGGGAAATGGGGCGCGGGGGACCTGCGTACTCGAATTAAGTCGCTTTGCGACGGAATGTTCAATAGTTTACGGTGGAATGTTAAACCGCTTTGCGGTGGGAAAGTGAATGTTAAACCGCTTTGCGGTGGGAATGTGAATGTTAATCTGGTTCCAAATAAGGAATTTCCCACTGTTATTTGATTGACTAGAAGTTACATCAAGTGAGCTCACGATGGAAATGAAGTGAAAGTTTTGAAATGTTAAGTGAAAGTTTGAAAAGTTTGAATTTTCTGGAAAGTAAGGTAAATGGGGATACATATATGGAATTTTTAAAGCATTCATGTCATAAGCATGCATTCATGCATACAGTTTACTTATTGAGCTTTAGCTCACCCCAATCCCTCCCCAACATTTCAGGTGATGAAAGTTAGGTGATCCGAGGAGAGCACTTGGCGGCTGACTCAGACAGTACCCGTTGTTGCCTTACTTAATAAAGTTAAAATTTTTCAAGTTATCATTTAAATTTATTCCTCAATTCATTATTATTGATAATTTTTGGTTGAAGTTAGTTTTGATTAAGTATGGGTGACGTATTAGAGGTTAAATTACCTCTTATTTCATTTGTCAATGTCTGTTGATATTTTGGAAAATCTTATGCTTGAGGAGTTGGGGAATGAATGAATTGGTTTTGGTGATGATGGATGTGATTGAGATGTGATTGATGCATTAAATTTTTAAAATGGTTTTGATGTCCCTCTACAGGTTGGCTTTGTCCAATTTATAGAGGAGACTCTGCCGAAATTTCTGTAAAATTTTATAATGGATAAACGAACATTTTAATTGTGTAAACGATTTAATTCCGCATTTAATGTGAATGGAAATTAACATGCCTAGGTTTTAGACTCTTAAACTTGGGGTGTTACATTTTTGGTATCAGAGCTAAGAGTTTTAAAAGCGATTCTGTAGACTTTTAAAATTTATTTGAAAATGGTTCGGGTACTGAGTCACGCTTCAAGTGCTTCTTCCTCGATCATTTGGTAAGTTAATTTTGCTTAAATTATCGAATGTCATGTAATGCTACTAAGATTGAAATTCGTACACAGTGATATGTAGTACTATATATTGAACTAGATGTTTTATTCTCTTCTATTTAGAAATGGCTCGCACTAGACGTAGCAACACTCAAAGAAGAACCTCTCAAACTCAGAATGAAGGGACGGATCGTGATACTATCCTTTCAGATACTTCGATGACTGTGAATGGAGCGACGGACCGTAATACTACCCCTTCAGAAACCTCGGTAATTGTGAATGAAAGAATAGGCAATGACACTGCCCCTTCCGGAACTCCGACGGTTGTGGAGGCCTTGGTACAAGCGCTAACTACATTGGGACAGGAAAGTCAGCCTAGGACTAACGAGGCACGTGGGCATGGGAGGATATCAAAATTTAAGAGGCTGTCTCCGCCACCCTTTGCTAGAACCACTGACCCCCTCGAGGTTGAAAAGTGGTTCACTGAAATGCAGAAAGCCTTTAGGGTTATGGGATGCACCGATGAGGAGAAGGTTAACTTTTCCGCATACATGCTTCAGGGCGGTGCATATGATTGGTGGCTGATGGTTCAGCGCCAATATGAAAATAACACTGATCCTTTTACTTGGGAGATGTTTACTACGGTCTTCAATGAAAAGTACTTTCCCAAGAGTCTCCATCAGCAGAAGGAGGGAGAATTTCTGAAACTAGTGCAAGGGAACAGATCAGTTACGGAATATGAGGCAGAATTTTCTAGACTGGCTAAGTTCGCTCCAAACTTAGTGGATAGTGAAGAAAGATGATCTAGGCGCTTTGAAGAAGGACTTAAACCACAAATCAAACAGGCCGTGATTCCTTTTGAGCTCACTACCTATAGAGAGGTGATCAACGAATCCCTGCTGGTGGAAAGAGCTCTAGCCATAGATGGAGAAGAAAATAAAACACAATCTTTTAGCCAGAAATTCAAGGGTGGAAATCCAAAGGGGTGGAATCACAAGGGACATAAAAGGAAGAGTGACCCGGGAAGTAATAAAAATCAACAATCTAGCAAGCAACCAAGAAGGACCTGCCCGAAGTGTGGTAAGGAACACTTGGGGAATTGTCTTCTGGGTAAGGAAATATGCTTCAAGTGTGGGAAGTCGGGACATTTTGCAAATGATTGTCAGAGTTGTTTTAACTGTGGGAAGCCAGGGCACCTAGCGAAGGATTGTAGAGAGAAAACGAAGACTACCCAAGCAAGGGTTTATACAATTTCTAAGAAGGAAGCTAATGACTCATCCACCGTGGTGTCAGGTATCTTAAATTTTATTTACTACATTTTTCCCTTCTGACTTTACATCTCGTACCATTCTAGACAAATTATGAACATGCATATATCTATAGAAGTATACTCTATTGTGGTAGGTACTGTGTACGCATGTGACAAAATTGCAACCATTCTTTTCGATTCCGGGGCTACTCATTCTTTTGTCAATCCTATTTTTGCCGAGAAATTAAATCATTCAACCCCACAACTAGGTACTCTGTTTGTCGTGTCAACACCATTCGGAGCATTATTGAGTTCAAGTTATGTATTGAGGGACTGTCCAATAGTAGTGAATGGGCATGATTGGTTGGTAGATCTTATAGTGCTTGATATTCACGATTTTGACGTCATACTGGGCATGGATTGGTTATCACGGTATTATGCTTCAATAGACTGTCATGAGAAGAAGGTGATGTTCGAGACTCCAAATAAAACTCCTTTTTGCTTTGTTGGGGTTGAGGTGAAGCCTTCTATTCCAATAGTATCAGCGATGAAAGCCCTTCAATTGATGAATAAGGGCTGTAGGGCTTACTTGGCTGCAATAGTCGAGGTACCAAAAACAGACCCCTCTCTCGAACAAATTGCAATCGTTCGAGAATATCCGTATGTTTTTTCAGAAAATCTTTTTTCCCTACCACCTGAAAGAGAGATTGACTTCGTTATCGATTTAGTGCCTGGAACAGCCCCGATATCTAAAGCACCGTATCGGATGGCTCCTGCGGAACTTAAAGAGCTCAAGGAGCAACTGCAGGATCTCATGGATAAGGGCTTTGTTCGACCTAGTTTCTCTCCATGGGGTGCTCCTGTATTATACATGAAGAAGAAGGACGGTTCTATAAGACTTTGCATAGATTACAGAGAGTTGAATAAAGTAACAATAAAGAATAAATATCCGTTGCCGAGAATTGAAGATCTATTCGACCAGCTTCAGGGTGCAGAGTATTTTTCCGAGATCGATCTGCGATCTGGTTATCATCAGTTGAGGATTAGAGAAGAGGACATCCCAAAGACAGCCTTCCGTACCAGGTATGGACATTATGAATTTTTGGTGATGCAGTTTAGGTTAACCAATGCTCCTGCGGCATTTATGGACCTGATGCATCGAGTCTTTAAAGAATACTTGGACCAATTTGTTATAGTCTTCATTGACGATATATTGATCTATTTGAGGTCTGAAGAGGAACATGAAAGGCATTTGAGAATAGTGTTTCAGAAACTTAGAGAAGAGAAATTATTTGCGAAGTTCAAGAAGTGTGAATTCTGGCTGGAAAGAGTGTCGTCCTTGGGGCATGTTGTATCAAAGGAAGGCATTGAGGCTGACCCGAGTAAAATTGAGGCAGTCCGTAATTGGCTGACACCAACTAATGTGAAAGAGGTCCACAACTTTCTTGGATTAGCTGGTTACTATCGGAGATTTGTGGAAGGATTTTCCAAGATTGCCTAGCCTTTGACAAAGCTGACCAGAAAGGATACAAATTTTCAGTGGAATTCGGATTGCGAACAGAGTTTTGAGGAGTTAAAAACGTGGTTGACAACTGCGCCAATTTTAGCTATTCCATAGGGAAATGAAGGATTGGTCATTTACAGTGATGCCTCATTAAAGGGGCTTGGTTGTGTTCTTATGCAACACGGCAAGGTGATTGCCTACGCTTCTAGGCAATTGAAAGAGTACGAGAAGAATTACCCAACTCACAATCTTGAGTTGGCAGTCGTAGTATTTGCATTAAAAATATGGAGGCACTATCTATATGGGGTTAGATGTGAGATCTACACCGATCATAAAAGTCTCAAATATTTCTTCACACAGAAAGAACTAAACATGCGACAGCGCAGGTGGTTGGAGCTTGTCAAGGATTATGATTGTGTTATTAATTTTCATCCTGGTAAGGCTAATGCCGTAGCTGATGCACTTAGCAGAAAAAGTCATGGAACAATGAATGCCTTGCAATTTGTCCAAAAACAATTACTAATTGATATCCAAGGGTTAGAGTTGGAGATCGTTCCAAAAGGCAAGACAATTTATCTTGCTAACATAACATTGGAATCGACATTGTTGGAGAAAATAAAGGCTCTACAGTTAGAAGACCCCAATACTTCAAGGGTCAGCACTGAAGTAATTGATGGGAAGCGTACTGATTTTGTTATCTCCACAGATGGTGCCCTTCGGCAGGGTAATAGACTGGTAGTCCCCAATAATAAGGAATTGAAGCTAGAAATTATGAGGGAAGCTCATAACAATCCTTACTCAATCCACCCCGGAAGTCCTAAGATGGCTCAGGATTTGAGGTAGCATTTTTGGTGGATTGTCATGAGTTGGGATGTGGCGGAGTATGTTCAACGTTGTCTCACCTATCAGCAAGTTAAGGCCGAACATCAGCGACCTTCTGGCCTATTACAACCTCTTATGATTCCGGAGTGGAAGTGGGAACGAATAGGCATGGACTTCATTGTGGGCTTACCTAAGACAAAGAAGGGTTATAACTCCATATGGGAGATTGTCGATCGTCTTACCAAGTCGGCACACTTTCTGTCGGTAAAGACTACTTATAATATGGAGAAGTATGCAGAGTTATATGTGGCAGAAATTGTAAGGCTTCATGGGATTCCCCTATCCATTGTGTCTGATTGCGACCCAAAATTTACTTCTTCATTTTGGAAAAGTCTACATAAGGCCATGGGTACTCAATTGAGATTCAGCACGGCCTTTCACCTCAGAAAGATGGATAGTCAGAGAGAACGATTCAAACCTTGGAAGATATGTTGAGAGCTTGTATCATCGATTTTCCAGGTACTTGGGACAAATTTCTCCCATTAGTTGAGTTCTCCTATAACAATAGTTATCAAGCCTCCATTCACATGGCTCCATATGAGGCGCTATACGGGAGGAAGTGTAGATCGCCGGTTCACTGGGATGAAGTAGGGGAACGAAAATTACTAGGTCCAGAAATGGTGCAGCAGACATCAGAAATTGTTGAGAAGATTCGTCAACGGATGAGAACCGCACAGAGTAGATAGAAAAGCTATGCAGACAAAAGAAGGAAACCATTGGAATTCTCTACAGGTGATATGATTTTTCTGAAGGTCACTCCTATGAAAGGAGTTATGAGATTCAGGAAGAAGGGAAAGTTAACTCCGCGATTTGTTGGCCCCTTTGAAATACTTGAAAGGGTGGGTGACCTAGCTTATCGGGTTGCACTGCCACCGGCACTATCTGGAGTTCATAACGTATTTCACGTGTCGATGCTGAGGAAATATATTTCGGATCCTTCTCATATCCTCAGTTATGAGTCGTTAGATCTTCGTGAGGATCTAACTTACGAGGAGTCACCTGTGAGGATCCTACTGAAGGCAGATAAGGAACTTAGGAGGAAGAAGATAACTCTAGTTAAAGTTCTTTAGAGGAATCATGCAGTAGAAGAGGCTACTTGGGAACGCGAGGACGAAATGCGTGCCAAGTATCCACACCTTTTTGGTAAGTCTTAATTTCAAGGCGAAATTTTTTTTAGGGGGTAAGGAATTGTAAGACCGCTTTACATTTTTCGTGCAATTTTAAATTTCACGTAATATTGTGATGAATGTTATTATAAATTATAAATTTATGATCTTTAATGTCTATAATTGGAATTATTTTTATAGTGGAAGGACTTGGACGCCGTCTCGATCAATGTACCAATTCGAAAGTTTATAAATTGGTTATTTTAATTATTTACGTGCAATTCTATGTGATTAATTGTTTTATTGCCTAAGCATGTTATTTTCTATTTTATTATGCAAATTTGAAATTTGGGGGAAAAGTTTAGTGTCAATCGAGGGTAAATAGAACTTATAGACTTACTTAAACAAAAGAGGAGAGTTTAGGGACTGATTTGCAAATTCCCAAAGATTAAAAACTTAACCTAACCTAATCACTCTCTCACTCACGCTCTCTCTCCCTACATGGCCTCTCTCTCACCTCGCTCTCTCTTCCGCCTCGCTCTCTCGTCTCTCACCCTCCCTCTCGGCCTCGCTCTCCTCCACTCTCCCTCGGCGACGTCGACCGGTCACCACCACCTCCGGCAGTAAGTCCCCTCCCCCTCTTCCCCTTTCTCTTCACGACACACACACACACACACACACACATGGTTTCACACAAATTCCACGCACACACACATCCATAATTCGATATACCCATGTATATATAAGTATTGTTCTATGTAAATAACGTATGTATTCACCTTATATATATAAATTCAAATTTATGAGTTAATTTCAGATTTCATTTTTTGTTTAATTTTCGAATTTTACCTTAAATTAAGGACTTAATGATGTCATGTGTGTGAATATTGATGTATGCACTAGTAGAAAAACGCGAAAAAAAAGGGTTTAGGCGTCGGTTCTTCGAGAACCGACGCCTAAACCCGGTTCAGGCGTCTGTTCATGAAGAACCGACGCCTGAACCGGAGGTTTACGCGTCGGTTTTGGTGAACCGACACGTAAACCTTAGACTTTACGCGTCGGTTCACCAAGAACCGACGCGTAAAGTCGAACGGTTCGACTTTACGCGTCGGTTCTCCGTTCGACTTTACGAGTCGGTTCTTGGTGAACCGACGCGTAAAGTCTAAGGTTTACGAGTCGGTTCACCAGAACCGACGCGTAAACCTCCGGTTCAGGCGTCGGTTGTCGACGAACTGACGCCTAAACCTAATATATTTAATTCAGATTTTCGCGCGATTTAACTCATTCCGCGCATATCTCTCTCTCACTCTCTCTCAACACTTCAACATCGAGCCATCACCACCACCGTGCCTCCACCAACACCGCGACGCCACCACGAACCCGCCTCCATCTCGTAAGAAATTTACTCTTATATGTGTGTGTGCGTGTATGTATATATTTATGTGTGTGTGTGATATGTGTGTGTGCGTGTATGTATATATTTATGTGTGTGTGTGATATGTGTGTGTGCGTGTATGTATATATATATGTGTGTGTGTGCGTGTGTATCTATATATATATATATATGTGTGTGTGTGTGTGTGTGTGCGTGTATGTATATATATATATATATATATATATATATATAAACACACATATACATATATATATATAAATGTGAATTATTATATATATATGTATATATATATATTTGGATGTATAAAAATGTGAATTATTATATATATATATATATGTTATAATTTTGGTATTGCAAATAGTTAATTGATATAATTTGAATTATTGGAATTATATTGAAATTATGCATGAAATTTTAGGTTATGAAATCATACTTTGAGCATTTTAGGAATTAAGAATTGATTTTGGATTAATTTTGGAGTGGTTGATGATGTTGAAGTTTGATTTATTGTGTTTGAGTAGTGAATATGTGGAGGTTGAACATTTTTGTTGTATTGTGGCATTTTGATTACAGGTTGGGTAAGTCCAACTTATAGGAGAGACTCTTCCGAAATTACTGTTGGATTTTACAAATAAAAAATGAAGATAATAGTAATTATAGGTAATTTTCACTATCATAGAATTAACCATACTAAATAAATAACTAAACAAAATATACAAGTAAAATTATGAAGTATTCAACGTAATAAATTATCGTATGCATGTGATTTCAATTATTAATATATAGTTGGTTTAAGTATATAACTATCATTACAAATATTCACTCAAAAGTAATATTTTTTTAATTATATCTTCGCATATAGGTTATTAGATATGGATCGAGATTGGATGTACGGCAGGCGTAATACACATGAATATTTGAAAGGAGTTGAAGAGTTTATGAAATGTGCGGACGAACACATGAGAGAGAAAGGTGAAGCAATGATTTTGTGTCCTTGTTGTGATTGTAAGAATCTGAGAAAGTTTCGTAGTTTTGAGCAAGTGAAGAGTCATTTGATTCGTCGTGGGTTTAAAGAAGGTTATAAACGATGGATATGGCATGGTGAGAGTATGCTTCCTAGGACATGCACTAGTGACGATGAAGGTGGACTGCAGGAGAATAATTTAGGCAATATTGATGACAATGATGTGGAAAATGACAATAATGATATGATAGACGAAATGATGCGTGATATACAAGGGGAATTCATTGAAAAGCCTAATGTGTTCGATAGCTTGTTCAATGATTCTGAGAAGACTTTGTTTCCTGGATGTAGAAAATTCACAAAATTGTCTGCTGTGTTGAAATTGTATAACTTGAAAGCAAATAGTAGGTGGAGTGATAAGAGTTTCACGGCATTACTGGAACTCTTACGAGAGATGCTTCCGGAGGATAACGAGCTTCCTAGTTCAATTTACGAAGCAAAGAAATTGTTGTGTCCAATGGGAATGGAGATCGAGAGGATACATGCATGTCCAAATGATTGTATACTGTATCGAAATGAGTATAAGGACTTGCATCTGTGTCCAAAGTGTGGGGCATCACGGTATAAGCGAAAGAACATGAATGCTAATTCTGAGGATAAGAAAAGCCCTCCGGCAAAGGTGTTGTGGTACCTACCCGTAGTACCAAGATTTAAACGTTTGTTTTCCAATGCAAAGGATGAGAAGAACATGCGGTGGCATGCTGATGGGAGGAAACAAGATGGAAAACTAAGACACGTGGCCGATTCTCCTCAATGGAGGAACATTAATAGGTTGTTTCCTGATTTTGGGGGTGAAGATAGGAATCTTAGGCTTGGACTATGTACAGATGGAATGAACCCGCACGGTAATATGAGTAGTCGACATAGCACTTGGCCGATTCTTCTAACGATTTACAATCTTCCTCCTTGGTTATGTATGAAGCGCAAGTATATCATATTGTCTTTGTTAATATCAGGGCCTAAACAACCGGGGAATGACATAGATGTTTATCTTACCCCACTAATTGAAGATTTAAGACTGATGTGGGATGAAGGTGTATCGGTGTTTGATGCACATAGCCAGATGAATTTCACCCTAAATGATTTTCCCGTAATTGATTTTCCCGCATATGGTAACTTGTCAGGTTATACGAACAAAGGACCTAAAGCATGTCCCGTTTGTGAAGAAGACACGATTGATCTTTGGTTGAAAAACTGTAAGAAAAATGTCTTTATGAGTCATAGAAGATTTCTCCCCGGTGATCACCCTTATCGAAAGAAGAAGAAGGCATTCAATGGAAAAATTGAGGATCGAGCAGCTCGCTTGCCGTTAACAGGAGGTGAGGTATATGAACGAGTTAAAAATATTGATGTTTTGTTTGGAAAACCTTTTAAGCCTCCTCAAAAGAGTCTTTGGAAGAAGAGGTCCATATTCTGGGATCTACTTTATTGGCAACATTTATCAGTAAGGCATTGTCTTGATGTAATGCACGTGGAAAAAAATGTTTGTGATAGCATCATTGGGACATTGTTGAACGTTCAAGGGAAGACGAAAGATGGTATCAAAGTCAGGAAGGACATGGTAGAAATGGGGATACGAGATCAATTAGCACCGCAAGAGTCCGAAAAACGTACTTATTTACCTCCAGCTTGCTATACTTTGTCCAGAAAAGAGAAAACATGTTTTTGTGAGTGCCTTCATGGTATTAAGGTTCCATCTGGATACTCATCAAACATCAAAAGTCTTGTGTCGATGAAGGACTTGAAATTGGTTGGTATGAAGTCTCATGATTGTCATGTGTTAATGCAACACTTGTTACCAGTTGCAATTCGAGGCATACTTCCAAAACATGTCAGAAAAGTCATAATAAAACTTTGTTTTTTCTTCAATGCAATTTGCAGTAAAGTTGTTGACCCAGAGGCGTTGGATGATTTACAGGCCGATATTGTTATCACTCTATGTCAATTTGAAATGTATTTCCCGCCATCATTTTTTGACGTTATGGTTCACTTACTTGTTCACTTGGTAAGAGAAATTAAGATATGTGGTCCGGTGTTCTTGTGGTATATGTATCCATTTGAGAGATACATGGGTATTTTGAAAGGATATGTCAGAAATCAATTTCGACCCGAAGACAGTATCATTGAAGGTTATGCCGCTGAGGAGGCTATTGAATTTTGTACTGACTACCTTGATGACGTTGAGACTATTGGTGTTCCTAAATCTCGTCACGAGGGAAGACTCGAAGGTAAAGGGACGATTGGATGCAAATCAATTGTCCCTAGTGTTGAATTGCGAGATAAAGCACACCTCCTAGTATTACAACACATTTCTCAAGTTCATCCGTATTTGGACGAGCACATGTCCATCCTAAGGCAGCAGAATCCTTCTAAAGGTGAAAGGTGGGTAACTAATCAACACAATCGTTTATTTGCAAAATGGTTCAAAGATAGAGTCATGAAAGAGTTGTCACAAACGTCGAATACCATTGTTGAAACGGTAAAGTGGTTAGCGTATGGTCCTAGCACGATTGTGAGATCTTATGAAGCATATGACATTAATGGGTATACGTTTTACACTAAACGTCAAGATGATAAGAGTGCGGTGCAAAACAGTGGAGTGACACAAGTAGCACTATCAAGAGATTTTTCAAGTGCTAAAGATACAATGCCAATAGATGCCTCGATGTCCTATTATGGTGTCATTGAAGAAATTTGGGAACTTGATTACAGGGAGTTCAAGTTTCCTCTCTTCCAATGTAAATGGGTTGATAATCGACGGGGTGTTCGGGTGGATGAATTAGGTTTCATTTTGGTGGATTTTGGACGGTTGGGTTATCTTGACGAGCCATTCATACTTGCATCACAAGCCAAGCAGGTATTTTATGTTCTTGATCCTGCTGACACTAAGTGGTCAGTGGTCCTTCAAGGCAAGAGACGCATTTTTGGCATTGGTGATGTAGTAGATGAAGAAGATTATGATCACTTTGATGAAACTCCTCCATTTTCTATTGGTATACAAGGGAGTGCAACTTTAGAGGAAGATAACATTGAATCCACTTACATGCGTTGGGATCATGAAGAAGGATTATGGATTGACCGTCGTTCGTGATTATTCATTGTGTGAGTTCATTTATACATTCTCGCATGCATATAACTCTCTTTTGTTCTTTATATATGCTCTATACGTTGTTCATATTAATTGTGTGAGTTCATTTACATATTCTTGCATATAACTTTCTTGTGTTTTTTATATATGCTCTATACGTTGTTAATAATCATTTATTTATATGTGCAGGTACGTAGACAATTTTCCCAATATAATGGCCGAGTCTTCACATTCTTCAGATGATCATAGTACTGCCCAAAAAAAAAGGACAAGAGGGCCAACTATGTGCAAAAACATGAAGAAAGCGGGCCAACAAGTGAATATAATTGAGTTCGATGACAAACATAGGCCGATCGGACCAGGCACGAAGAACTTCAAACATTTTGTCGGATCTTTAGCCCGCATTCATGTTGACATAAACATCAGTGATTGGCACAAAGTCGATCAAGGCCTGAAGGACATGATGTGGGAAGAGATAAAGGTACTATCACTTGATACATGGTAAATAATTGAATAGTGAATGTAATTTCTTTATAACACCACATGTTATCATTGTCTTTCAGAGGAAATTCAACATTCTCGATGACCGTCCAAAAAAAAGTGTTATGCGGGTTGCGGGGATGAGATGGAAAGATTTCAAGACAAGGCTGGTTCATAATTTCATTACACATGACCACCCAAAATATACATCTCCTACCCAGCTTTATGATTTCTTGACCGAAGAGCAATGGGAGTTGTTTAAAAAAGAACGACAGACGGAAACATTTCAGGTATATTTAAATGTACGCATGTGTCTTGTTGAGTGAAAACTAAAAACCTGTGATTTATTTCAGGAGAAAAGTAAGAAGGCGAGGGATAGTCAAATGCGGAACGAGCATCCTCATTATTTGGGCTCAGCCGGATATGCGGGGATGAAGCCACATTGGCTAGTAAGTGACCCGCTATCTTCTAGCTCTTCATGTGACATGATTAGCTCCTCAATTGTAAGCGAGGATCGCAGCCTCGATTGGGTTCGAGCTAGATCGAAGAAGAAAGAAGATGGAACGTATTACATCCCCAACGAGAAAACGAGGGGGGTGTTTGATAAAATTGTAAGTATATCTTATCGATTTCTCATATATTCAATTGAAACTTACTTCAATTCTTATATTCAGTTTTCAATTTTTTTAACAGGTAGAAAAAGCTGAGCAAGCCACGCAGGGGACATTTGTGTCGAGTAGACAACATGATATTCTGAGTGAAACCCTTGGTAAAGAGGATCACTCTGGTAGGGTGAGGGGATATGGCGTGTATGTCACCACGCGGGATGTTTACGGCCGGCCCGATGATTACCTTAGACGATCGTGTGGGGTCGTGTCAGTAGACGACATTAAAGATATCATCAGGAAGGAGATGGAGGATAGCATCACAGAGCGGGTCAGGCATCAAACCATGTCGGAGATGCAAAGTAAATTTGACAGTATGCAGAGCACGTACCATAGTATGCAGAGTAAATATGATGCCATCCTCCAGCGCTTGGGCCTCAATGTTGATGCCGAGGTGGAGGTAACTGCACAGCCCCGACCGCCAACTCGAAGTAGTTGCCACTCTGTGAATCCAGACCCATTTGATGGTCTTCAGGTACTTACCCATAAAGTATTTAGTTTTTTTAGTATTGCTTTTTTTTTTTGAATGGAAAGGCCTAACATATATGTTGAAAAATAGAAGCCGATTCCCTGTCGTCTCGCCATATTTGTTGATGGTGACAAGCAAATAGTGGCCAGCGGGATGGTTTATCCGTCCGGACCCGAGACTGTGGTGCATCATCAACCACTCTGGCTTGATCATGTGAAGGTGTCCGTTGACCATGTTATAGATGGTGCAGAAGCGTTCTATCTTCCAGCGCCATCTCAACAGCACACCACGGTGGGGGAAGCTATTGGAAGTTTTTTCCAATGGCCTAAGGAGTTGGTGATTTTTGGAGAGGTAATAAAATCGAGTTATATAAAAGTTTATGTCAATATTAATTTCTTTTAAATTTGTATCAGACGTGTTATAATGACAAAAATTGTCTTATTGCAGGAAGAGGCCCCAAAAAAGATTGTAAAAAAATCTAATAAAGGGAAAAGGCCTCAGAGTTTTGAATTGTCATCTACCCAGCGACCTGCGATAGTCGACGATGAGACTTTACTACGTCTGGGTGATAAATGCAAAATGTTAAACACCCTGGTCCTTCAATTGCCTGTTGGAAATGACTTCTATCAGGTGCCCGTAGATGCCTCCATCTTCAATTGTACGTTCGAGGATGGTATTTTTGTTACAGTCGCAGACATTACCGATCTGCTTAAAATGCAATGGTTGGATACATCTATCCTACAAATATTTGCATTGTAAGACTTCTGATCACAAATTACAACTTCAATTTATATCATTGTTCGATCTCTATTTATTGGTGTCATTATTATTAGGTACCTTCATGAGTTATGTCAGGATTACGGTATTGATTCAATTGGATTCATGTCTCCGTCACACATTGCGTCGGTGTCGGTAAGAACAAATGCCAATGGTGTTGTAAATTATATGGACGAGACCATGAGGGCAATGCAAACAAAGAAATTCATTCTAGCACCGTATTTTCAGGAGTAAGACCATTCTCTCTTGTTAATAGTTAATTTTTTTTTTTGTAATTTGAAAAGCACATGTTTGAATTTGTATTTACATGTTCATAATACGTAGGAACCACTAGATGTTGCTAGTGATTTCTCCTCAGAAGAGTACGGTGTACTTATTGGATTCAGCTAGTGCATTTAAGCGTGACTTAGATATCAAGCCGTTATTGAATACGTAAGTTATGATAATTTTCATGAAATAATTGTGGAGTTGTGGTGAAATTGATTGTGGAGTTGTGGTTCACTTTGATGAATATATGTTGTAATTGTTGAGAAGTTGTGATAGATTCTATAGCAACGCGTCTATTTACATGTTGGATAAGTTCAATTTATAGGGGAAACTCTGCCAAGATTTTTATAGAAATCTTAGTTTTTGTATTTATTTATTTTGTAACTGGTTCGAATAATTTAATTCAATTTTAGGGCTTTCAAACTATACTGGACACAAGGAGGCATTAGGACAAGAGCCAATACAATGTGGCTAAAAATAAAGGTATGAAAACACATATTTAAAATATATTACAAATCTTTGAATTATTTTCATATTATATTTAGTGTGATTATTAATGTTTGTTTTCATTGTGAAAATTTCAGTATCCTCAACAGCCCGGAGGTTCTGAGTGTGGCTACTACGTCATGAAAAATATGTATGAGATAGTCACTGAACACTTTCAGCGTCCGTCGTTGGAAAAGGTATAAGTTATTGAACAAGATAATTTTTAATTATTCCTTCATATTTTATTACAAAATAACTGATAATTCATTTTGATTATTTGTAGGCTTTTAAAGAGTATTACTCAACGGAGGAAATTGCTGAAATTCAAAACTTATGGGCTAAATACTTCGTCGATAGGTGTGTGTAAATCGACGTGTATTCAAACTTCTATTTACTCAATTACATGTGACATTAACAATCTTGTAAATATAATTATTTCTCATTTATTTAACATTATTTTAATTATGTCGATTATATACATATTTGATGATGTACATGTGGAAAATGTTCAGTCCACGTTTAGGTGATTGCAGGTCATGATCGACCTGCAGTGATCTGGATCATTGCAGGTGACGTCCAGGTCATTGCAGGTGACATCTGGGTCATTGCAGGTCATGACCTACACATGACCTGCAGTGGCCTGGGTCATTGCAGGTGACGTCCAGGCCAATGCAGGCCATGGCCTGCAGTGGCCTGGGTCATTGTATTTTACTCTATAGGCAAATGAATTTCGTGAAGAAAAAAAAAATATGTCGGTTGTAATGAAAACCGACGCCTAAAATTTAAACTTTAGGCGTCGGTTGTAATCCAAAACCGACGCCTAGATTACCACCGACGCCTAAAAAAGATTTTTTTTTTTTTTTTTTTTTCAACTTTACGCGTCGGTTTATCAATAACCGACGCGTAAAGATAGCATTTACGCGTCGTTTTACAACCAACGCGTAAAGTCTTTACTTTACGCGTCTACTTCATACGCGTCGCCACAAAAACCGACGCCTAATCTCTTAAATAACCGACGCGAAAGACTGTTTCTGTACTAGTGATGGGAATGTATATATTGTTATGGACGTCAAGTTTCACTAATTCTGGATTATAAAGCCTTATTTTGGTCAATCTTCTTGATTTTAGTTTTAAGAATGTGATCAATCAATATATATATTAAGGTTGAGACGTTAGAATAGACTCTATGAAAGGATGGAAATAGAAAGTTAGTGAATGGATTCATAAGTGGAATAATGTCGGTTGATGGTCTCCTACAACAATAACTATCAAATTTCGATCCGTATTGAGTACTATGCGATAGGAAGTGTAGATCGTCAGTTCACGAGGGTGAGCTAGGAGAAAGAAAGTTATTGGGTCCAGAAGTAGTACAACAAACAGCAAAAGTTGTTGAAAAGATTCGTCAGCGGATGAATGTGGGAATGATGAATTTGGTGATTCTAATTGTATATTTAAGTTTATTGAAATAAATGTTTGGTATTAAAGATTAGGGTTTTATGCCATTGGGTTAAACTGGTGATTTAGTTGAGATAAACTTTAATTTTGGTTTGTTTTGTGCTAGAAATGCATTTGTTGGTGTTGATGATGAATATTGGTTTAGTTATGAGAAGGGGTAAATAAACTAGTAGGCTTGTAAAACTTGAAAATGGGGATTTAGTTAAATGTGGCTCTAATTTTGAATCTTAAGTGATATTAGAATTTAGTTAGGCATTAGAAGTGATTTTGTGTTCCTAAGTAAAAAGGGTAAGTATGGTGTAATATGAGAAAACAAGTTTAATGAGTTAATTTAAGTATGAGATTCTTTTACTATTTTATCTATTAAGGTGGTTTTAAATGTTGATGTGAAGATTTTATTTTATCTCAGGAGGCGATGAGGAAGTTGGCGTTATATACCGGCCAATTATTTTGTGAGTGGAAAAGTTATTCTTTTAAAAACTTAAAAGAATTCACGTTATTCAAGTTTTCTATTCACAATGATTTTTTACAAGTTACAAATGATTTTTAAATTACTTGCTTTTAGCATGATTATCTAAACAAATGTTTTAAAATTAAGTTTGTTTATTATGATGACTCTTTTTATCATGTTTTACGAGCATAATTAGTTAAGTTGGCATGTATGATTTCAAAACCACCAGAAGTACCCGATGTGGTTATCTGTTCTTGTGTTAATGCACGGAGGGGGCCTTGGGCCCGTGTATTAACGGATATTATTTGAGATCTTAAGGCTCTGTCACGGAGGGGGCCTTGTTCAGATGATCTTAAGATCCACTCTTATGCACGGAGGGGGGCTATGGCCTATGTGTAACGGTGTAGATATGAGGTCTTTGGGACCCACTTTTGTACCCAGAGGAGCTTTGGACCGGGTACAGAGGTGCTTAGCAGTCTACGCGCGTATGACTAGATACAGATTTCAGATGATTTAGTTGGGTACCTTTGGTGTGATTTTCTTATGTATTACATTTTATCAGTTATGCTACAGATGATTATTCCACGATCTTTATGATTATTCTTAACATGTATGATTTGATTTAAAGTGACAAAAGCTTATGAAATAAATTATGTTTTCAGAAATGATTTATAAAATACTTTTATTTCACAAATTCCAGTCACTGAGTCACAAGCTCATTTTTTTCCCCACCTTTACAGTATAGGAAGAAAAATAAGAGTTTCAGCATCATCGAAGGAGCCTTTGCAGATCTCGAGGAGCTTCGTAACATTGTCATTTGTATGAGTTACTTTGGTAAGCTCTTAGAAGTCACATTTTAGAGTACATTGGGTTATGCAGTAATCCTAGATAAGTTATAAACTTTGTCAGGAATGTGTTTGGTGATGATGTATTATGGATTATATATATGTAAAGAAGTGGATTAAGAATTGTGGTTATTTTATTATGTCAAATATCTTGCTTGGAAGATTTGGAAAGTGATATAATTATTTATGATTGCATGTTTGAGGATTTGTCATTGTTTTACAGGTTGGTTAAGTTAAAATTATAGAGGAGATTCTGTCAAAATTTTATAAATTTCTATGGGATCAAAATTATGAAAAAGGAAATATTGAAAGTCGAAGAAAATTCAAGATTGCCTTTATGGTGGGTCCAACATCTAGTTGGCACCTGCCATCGGCGCACGTCACATTTCAGGTCCAGTAGGGTGATCTGGAACGGGTCGTGACAAAGGTACTTGTGTTTCAGTACATTTACCTTTTTCTCTGCTTTCACATTCAGATTTATGTCACCTTTCAAATCAAATGTCATTTCTGTGGTGTGACATCCTTCAATTGGATTACAATGCTTGTCTGTTTAAGCTATTATGGTGTCATGTTTCCCTAATTTTTACATGTAGAATGTGGAGAAAAAAACACTTCTTTCAACAAGGGAACAAATTCTCAGAAGGTTTTTAGGGCACATCTATCTCCTGTTCACGAGGAATTTACATTTTAAGAATCTATATCATGGCATTACGAACACGTATATCTTGCAACTTAGTCCAAATTACATAGATAGAGTCTTATATTGTTCCCTTCTAGAACTTCATAGTTTCATTGTTTAACAACATATACAGGTTTGTTTAAACTACAACTTCCTAAATAATCACAATTTAGCTGCAGGTGACCAAAAAGCCTAGAGCATATGATTCTGATTTGTATGTCCGAGTGGTAGACAAGGCCATTCATGCAACTGGCCAAAAGCAAAAAAAGGTGATATATCTCTCTAATTTTTAGAAGTACATATCGTCATGTGATTCTTAGAATTCACTTTGTAGATGGTGTTTGATTGGTATGGAAAAATACAGACATTATTTCTTTTTATTATTCTTTAGAGGAAAATGTAAAAGATTTGCTCTTTTTTAGTTAAAAACTTCTTCAAAAGTTGGTCTTTACTCACTTTTTCCTTCCTTCCATTAAAAACGAAGCTAATAGATACCGTATTGTCATTCAACCAGTGTGCTTTATTAATGCTTAATAAACTTTCTTTCATGCGAGTAATCCATTTATTCTTTTGAATTGCTTATCATTTGCTTATGATGGAGCTTTTGTGATATATTCTTAAAAATCTGCCTTAGCATTATCCTTCCTTCCCTCTAACGAAGGAGACAAAGGGTTTTCCTCGAGGGGCAGGCCGGTGTCCCCTTTATGGCATATATATGTACGTGGGTTGGAACCCTTACTCGAATTCTTACATTGTCTATAGTTTTATCTTATTTTTTTCAGCCTTTATTGTGTTAAATGTGAGTGCAAGTTTCTATCTTTTGTCGAACATTTTTGTATACGCCCATATATTCTTTACATTTTTCAATTCTTTAACTTCCGCGATTCCCCTACATACGTCTAAACCATTGTTGTACAAGACATATCCGTGTGAATTTTTTAACGGGGTAGTTTGGTTTATATTTGCATTGTAGTTCTCCCATTTAATTTTCATTCAGTCAAATTAAACTTTTGTGTCAGTTTTATGGTTCTTTGTTTGCATTTTAGTCAGACCTTTTCTCATTTCATCAATTGCTTTGCATATGTTGTATTCGCTTTTATTTTCACGTATTATTTAGGATTGGCTTCATTAACTTTTTTTCACAATTCATCTGGATTCCCTAACTAATACACCTGGTGTTATTTTTTCTTTTAATTGTATTTTTAGTCAATCCTTTTTTATGGGAATTATATTTGAAACATGGGATTCTAATTACGCTGGCAGGCTGTCCAAGGACAACTTGAGAAAGGCCTACAATGAATAAAAAATGGGAATATTGCACTGTATACCATTATTTTTTACCATAAATTAAAAATACTTTAAGGGTTAAAATTTACTTAAAAATACTTCACAGGATAAAATTGTGTATATTTAGACTTAAGGTTTAATTTGTTGGGTATATACGTTCCTTCCACATATAACAGCTTTGGAAGGGAGAAAACGTTCCCGGTTCCCGCTGTCGAACGATTTCTAGGGTTCAAAATCATAAACCGCTCCATGTTCGATCAATTTCTATAGTTCTTGCAAAGAAATCGACACCATCTCTCCCACTGCAAGCGGTATGTTTTTCTTCTTCAGTAATCGATCCCGCTGTTTGAAGGTAGAAACCGCTGCTGCTTCAGAACGATATCTAGGGTTCTTCTAAAATCATAAACCGCTCCATCTGTAAACAATTTCTAGTGTTCTTCCAAATAATAATCGACACAATCTCTCCCATTGCAAGGAGATTCTTCTTCTTCTTCTTCATTCTAGTTTCGCACAATTTCTTCCTCTTTTCGAAGGCATCCCCACGTTATCTGCCAATGGTTACTACTAGGAGAGGAAATTTTATGAAATCAGCATCGAAATCTACAAATTTGTTACAATTAGTTCTAATGAAAAATAGGTCGTTGAAGCGTGTCTCGAGAAGGAAGAAGAAAGAGATAAAAGAAACTGAACAGAGTAACCCTGTGCTCAGTGTAAGTTTTAATATCTACCATCAAATTGTGTGTTAAACTAATTCTTTATTGAAATATCTCACTGTGTGGTTGATTTATTCACTTGCAGTCTCTAAAGATGACCAGTTCTAGAAGAACGAACAAGAGGAAGCGGGTAAATAGTTTTACAACCCTAATTCATTAAGGTCTAGTTATGGTATTAAGTCATACAATGCACTATACTATAAGGTTTCATCAGTTTCTGGATGTTGAAAATATACATTAAGGTTAAGTTGTTTAAGTTTCATAATATATTTCATTACATTTCATAATACGATACTTCTGTATTTGTGGCATACATTTCTCTCTTTTTCCACTTAAAAAAGCAAGAAGTCGATAAAAGCAAAAAACGGAAGAGTTTGAAAATATACAATATGGTTAAGTTGTTTAAGTTTCATAATATATTTCATTACGTTTCATAATACGATACTTCTGTATTTGTGGCATACATTTCTCTCTTTTCCACTTAAAAAAGCAAAAAGTCGATAAAAGCAAAAAAGGGAAAAGTTTGAAAATATACAATAAGGTTAAGTTGTTTAAGTTTCATAATATATTTCATTACGTTTCATAATACGATACTTCTGTATTTGTGGCATACACTTCTCTCTTTTTCCACTTAAAAAAAGAAGAAGTCGATAAAAGCAAAAAACGGAAGAGTTTGAAAATATACAATAAGGTTAAGTTGTTTAAGTTTCATAATATATTTCATTACATTTCATAATACGATACTTCTGTATTTGTGGCATACATTCCTCTCTTTTTCCACTTAAAAAAGCAAGAAGTCGATAAAAGCAAAAAACAGAAGAGCAATAAGCATGAAGCATCTTCTGCAAAGAAGAAACAGAAACTCAAAATGACTGCAAATGATAAAGAAGTCCAGTATTTGGATGATGATGCTTATATTCCTAAGGTAATGGAGTTGCATTTAATCCTTTTAAATTTTGACTTGAAATTTGTTTTTGAAATTTGTTAATATTGATTTAATTTGATGTTATACAAATTTCAGTACTCTAATTGTTAGTACATTTGCAAGTATTATATTATTTCATGGAAGTATCATGATATGTTACTTATGTAGTTAGTGGTATCATCTTATAGGACAGAGAATTTTTATTGCCTTTGACAAAGTGGTTGAGTGGGAAACCACTTGCGAAATATGATGAATCAATTGTGACGTATATCAAATGCAAGCTTTCTCTGTCGCAGTGGAAAATGTTCAGGAAAACTTTTTTTGGTCATTATATCAATATGAAAGAAATTTACCTGCAACTTCAGCTTATCCATTGCTTGCTTCTGAGGCAGATTTTTGTTTCAGAGGCTGGGAAGAATGAGATGTGGTTTCAATTTGGTGGAAGTTATATTCGTTTCTCAGAGGAAGATTTTTGTTTAGTCACTAGACTTAGAGTTGTTGGGAATGATGATTTGTTCGAGTTTGACCGATCTGGGTGTAGGTTGAAAGAGTTGTATTTTGCTAATTATGGAAGGGTAACATCAGTAGAAGTAGGGGAGGTGTTTAGCAGCCTCCCCAAGGATGCAAATGACCTCGATGTTGTTAAGCTTGCAGTGATCTATTTAGTATCAGGATTTTTGTGCAGAGATAATTATGATAAATTGGTTGAGGATGCCCTTTTCAATATTATTGATGAAGATTTGGGTGAAATCTTTCCATGGGGAAAGTACATCTTCAAGAAAACTTTGAATTATTTTAAAGCTGCTCTTAAGGACAGGAAGCCTATTTTTTATAAAAAAACAAAAACTCCATATTATGGCTATCGACTGAATGGATTTCCTTTGGCTCTACAAATTTTGGCATATGAAAGTATTCCTTCTTTTCAAGGTCATGCGTGCAAGAGGTTGAGTACATCATACCCTAGGATTCTCAGTTGGAAAATCGAAAAAAAGGACAAGCGCAAGACGTGTGCAAATTTCCAGAAGACTTTTTTGATGCCCCCATTGTGAGAAATTTATTTGATTTGATTTGTATAGTTATTTGTATGTCAAACATTTAATGTTTTCCTATATTTTATTATTTTTCAGATGGAGTTGGAAGTGATCGAGGCAACTATGGAGGAAAAAAAACGTCCATACACTTTTGGGTTATTTGATGATGACAGTGAGGATTACCATGTATATAATCCATACCCTTCCGTCAATGTGCACGATGGGGAAAAGGAAAGGGACAAGGTGAAAAATGTTTCTTCATTTCATATCTTATTTCTCCCATGTTTCATGATATGATACTTCTTTCTGTTGAGTTGTTTAAGTTTCATAAGAAATTTGTTCAGGTTTCATATCATCATACTTCCTCGTGTTGAGTTGTTTAAGTTTCATAAGATATTTCCTCACGTTTCATACTATGATACTTCTCTCTGTTTAATTTTTTAAGTGTCAGAAGATATTTCTTCACGTTTCATAGTATGATACTTCACCATGTTGAGTTGTGTAAGTTTCATAAGATATTTCTGCATGCTTCATAATATGATAATTCTCTCTGTTTATTTTTTGAAGTTTCTTTCTTTTAAATGTTGTTAAAGTTTCACATGATGTTTATTCACATTTCATAGCATGATACTTGTTCATTTTTTATATTCCAGGCTGGTCTTAGTGCCAAAATTGTGGAGGATTTATGCGATATCAAATAAAAATAGAAGCAAATTTCTTCAGACCAGACTGAGTTGAAAAATAATTTTTTGAGTGGAATGGAAAGTTTAAAGGAAGATGTTAGGATGATGATTTCGGACTTTATCGAGGGGCTGAAAGGAAGTATGAAGTGGGACGATGAAGTGTGTAAAAAATCTGATGATGCAGAAGTATCTGATGGAAAATCTGATGATGCAGAAGTATCTGATGGAAAATCTGATGATGTAAAAGTATCTAATGATGTGGATATATCAGATGATGAAAAAATCGATGTTGTAGAAAAAACAGATGATGCAAAAACATTCGATGATGCAGTAAATGTTTGTATGGATATTGTACCATTTGTCTGTTCAGAGATTGCCAAAATGAATGATGAGGATAATATTGTAGGAGAAACATCTAGTATAGGTAATGGAACTAGTGAATTTGGGTTAAATACTGCATTCTTTGATTATTCTCCTAAATTTAACCTATTGACATATTCGCAAACATCACAATCTGAATTTTCTGATTTTATGGTGGAACTTACTGAAGAGGATTTCAAGAGGTTTGATTCATACGCATGTCCTTCAAGAGCTGCAAATACAGAAGTGGATGTTCTGGTACAATTTTTAAAAATTATAAATCTTTTGTTCACTTTTTTTTTGACGGAATTTTGTTCACTTTTTTTAGTTGCTAATGAACAATTTTTATTTTTTTTTATTGCGAAGGCTGAAAATTACAATGTTGTCAATGCTTCCTCTACGAGGGTTGTCAAAGGAACTTCAGCTTTCAATGATCTAATGATACCACCATCTGAATATGACTTGAACGAATTTGTAGTATGGTATAGACAAGGTCTTAAGGAGGGGAACAAGTAAGTTGTTAAGTTTCATAATAACTTTTTACACGTTTCATATTATGATACTTCTTGCTGTTGTTCCTTTGACACCCTTTTTTTTATCATGATTTGATACTTTATGTTTTCTGCTATGATACTTTTCATAAAGTCTCATAATATGTTTCTTCACGTTTCATAATATCATAATTCCTTTTTTTTAACTTGTTTTAAGTTTCATTAGATATTCTTCTACGTTTCATAATATGATACTTATTTAAGTTGTTTAAGTTCCATAATATATTTCATGTTTCCTTTGTTTTTGATCACATACTTGTCTAAGTTTCTTATATTTGCTTCATTGTTTTAAGGATTTATAAATATGGGAAGCCTGGTATTATACTTGATCCCCCATCTGACTTTGGAATTGTCAAAATTAGTCAGAAAATATGGTGGTATTACTTATGCAACCCCGATTTTTTATTGGAGGACACTGTAAGTTATTTATATTATCATTATATATGTTTCTTGTTTGTCATTTATTGATATTTATACGTTGTACGATTTTTGCAGCATATTGATATTGCTTTCTTCTACCTTCAAAAAATGGTTAAATACTCTGACAAGATCAAACTAGCTGCAACAACAACTGACTGCTTGTTTGAGGGTTTGATTAGAGGAATATATAAGTCATTTTTGTCCAACCCATCTTCACTTGCTGACCAAAAGACACTTGTTTCATATATTTTGGGTCAAAGTATGTGTTGCAATACCAGCTGGATTGACGTTGATCATGTTCTTGTGCCAATTATGATGGAGTCAAGGAAGCATTGGATACTTGCTGAGTTTGAAATGAAAGGTCGCTGCCTAAATGTTTATAACTCATATAGTCATCTTTTCTTTGATGATGAAGTTATAAATCATGTTCGGCCATTCTCTAGTTTTTTTCCTTATCTCTTGGAAAGTATTGGTTATTGGGATGGAAATGATGCAAAGTATTTTGATCCGAATGTAAATATTAGGGATCGACTCCGTCCATTATCCATTAAAGTCATACATGATATCCCCCAGCAGGACAGTGGGTTCGTAATATCTTTTCGTCCTTGTTTTTTTTCTTGTATATTAATTTTGTATTTTAGTGGTATATTTCATGTCTGCCTGTTTTGATAAATTTGTTTCTATATCATTTCAGAAGTGTTGATTGTGGGGTATTTGTCATTGGGTATGCACCGTACTTCATTCACGGAAAGATGCATGAGATGGAGAACTCTTTTGATGCAGCTACATTTCGTGTGAATATGGCTACTTACCTTTTCAAATATGCAAAGTGGAAAGAAGAGGAGCTTTAGGGAAAGAAGAGGAGCTTTGTCTGACTGATGATGATAAACTATCCAGAAAGTAGTTTATTAGTTGATGCAGTGTTTTTTTGTAAAGGATTAGTAGAAAAGGTCTAACAATATAGATTTTAGTTTGTTTTGAATTGGAGTTACGTATAGAAATCCCTTTACATATCTTTTGATATATCACTTTTATGAAATGGAGTTACATATTTTGATGCATCCATGTTTTATTATATATGGAATTGAATTTCATATGTTGGTACATTTAAATTTATGTTGACAGGTATCATATTTCTTACATGTAGTATTATGTAACCTTTGAAGTATCACGCAATGATACCTTTAGTATCACGCTATGATACTTCAAGATTTTAGGCAGTTTTGTGTAGCTGAAGTTCTTATGAAGTATCAGGCCATGATACATTAAGTATCACTTCAAGGTTTTAGGCAGTTTTGTGTAGCTGGAGTTCTTCTGAAGTATCACGCCATGATACATTACGTAGATTTATATAACTAAAGTTTTGTGGAAGTATCACGCCTTGATTCCTTAAGTATCACGCTATGATACTTGAACGTCCCTATGATACTTCAAGGTTTTAGGCAGTTTTGTGTAGCTGGAGTTCTTCTGAAGTATCACGCCATGATACATTAAGTATCACGCTATGATACTTCAAGGTTTTAGACAGTTTTGTGTAGCTGGAGTTCTTCTGAAGTATCACGCCATGATACATTACGTAGATTTATGTAACTGAAGTTTTTTTTTTGAAGTATCACACCTTGATTCCTTAAGTATCACGCTATGATACTTGAACGTGTTAGGTATTTTCATGTAACTGAAGTTATTTAGAAGTAGTATCATATGCTGGTACATTTACATTTATGTTCACAGGTATGATACTTCGTACATGTAGTATTATGTAAGTTTTGAAGTATAATGCTATGATGCCTTAAGTATCACGCTATGATACTTCAAGGTTTAAGGCATTTTTTGTAGCTGGAGTTCTTCTGAAGTATCACGCCATGATACATTAAGTATCATGCCATGATACTTAAGGTTTTTAAGTAAGTTTATGTAACTGAAGTTTTTTTGAAAGTATCACGCCTTGATTCCTTAAGTATCACGCTACTATACTTAAAGGTATTAGCTATAATACTTGAATGTTTTAGGTATTTTCATATAACTGAAGTTCTTTTGAAGTATCACGCCATGATACCTTAAGTATCACGCTATGATACTTGAAGGTTTTAAGTAGTTTTCTGTAGATAATCTTTTGAAGTATCACGCCATGATACCTTAAGTATCACGCTATGATACTTACTGGTTTTTCAATTTTTGACGTCAAATATGAATGTTATTCTATAAGTTAAAGGCACGACAAACTGAAGGTGAAGGATAACAAAAGTCCAACACAATTGAAAAATATTCTGAATATGAGAAATCTCATAACTAGGAAATCATGTTTTATTGGAACAAATTAACAGAATTCATAGAAAATAATGGTTATCGTGCAAAAAATTGATTTGAAAGTTAAAATGAGACTAATAGAAGGTATAAATGTCATAGCATGAATCTATGTAGCAACAAATTTCAGTTTGTTGTCTTATTTTTTTTTTTACCTTGGGGGCAACGGCTCTGGTCTTTTGCATACATTTTGTGTGTGTCCATACTCTTTGCACATTCCGTGGAATAGGAGGTAATACGTTTCTTAACTTGATATCTTCAGGAACAATCCAATTTGTACGATCCCCTAGAGGCAAACTGTACCGTTGTATGTTTGGACATGGTATATCTTTGTGTAGTATCTTGAGCAATAATCATAGGGGTTGAAGTTTTTACTTGCTATTACTGCTACAGCATGTGCACATGGCATTTCATCAATTTGAAACCTATTGCAAGTGCATGTCCTTTCTTGGATGTTCACAATGTTTGATTGAGTATTGCCTTTGCTATCAACTTGAAAAAGCACTGGTGTAGAAGGAATTACCTGTGATTAAATTAGGAATCACATAAGTTGTCAGCATAATAAAAAAAAAAAAAATGAAGTATCAATAGAATTCACAAAAGTATCAATGCATTATACTCTCCAGTGAAACAATGGGATATCGATGCAAATTTGAAAAAATATAATATAATTATATGAGACGCTCTTTTAGACAAAATGGAGTATCAATATGATGTGTAGAAAAAATGAAGTATCAATAGAAATCACAGAAGTTTCAACGCATGATACTTCCTGCTAAATTTTCATACTCATGCCAGATAAATTTTACTACTATTTAAAATCTTAACTTCATCCTTCTTGATTCATTAAATTTATCTCGCAACAATTTTTCCTGGTTAGTTGTCAAAGTTGTGAATGTACCCATTGCCTTATCTCGATTTTTTGAAAACCAACACTGTAACATGTACGTTAAACATTCCAATAAAGTTTCTACATGTTCCTTTTTGGCAGTCCTTGTTGCTGAATTCACTGACTCTACAATGTTTGATGTCATGATTGAGTATCGATTAGTTTTCATGTGTGACCTTGTCCAATGCTCATACCCTGCTTTTTCCTGTACAAAATGAAAATAAATTAATCAGCATAAGATATTCTTTATAAGTTTCATAAGATGAAACTAACTAAATAAGGGAAATCTTAGCAGGTACCCACGAATTTCCTTGTTTATTTTGTCAAGGTGTGACATGAGATAATCAAATTCATGTTTGGTGTAAGCTCTTACAGCTGCATTGAATGATTGCACTAAATCCTTTGAATTTTTTGGAAATGTAGTCTTTAAGTTTTTTAGTAAATGGAATGAACAAGCACCGTGCATCACATTTGGATACAATTTCTCCACTGCTGCCTCAATGCTAGGATGCCTATCCGAGACAATACATAAACCTTGACGGATACCGAATGTTTCCTTCATCCTACTCAAGAACCATTCCCAAGAATCATTATTTTCATTATCACCATTCCCAAGAATCATTATTTTCATTATCACCAATCCCAAAACCAAGTACAAAAATGCTGTTGTTGGCATCTTGAGTGCACGCTGTGAATAACGTGCCACCATAAGCTCCTTTTAGGTATGTCCCGTCAACCACTATAACTGGTCTACAGTATTCCCAACCTTCAATTGACGCCCTCAAGGCCTTGAACAAATACTTGAATCTGTTGTTTGAATCTATTTCCATACTTGTTATAGTTCCAAGATTTGCTACTTGTAACATGTGTAAGTATGTTGGAAGTCTTTGATATGATTCTCCAGAATGTCCTTTCAACAATACATATGCTCTTTCTCTGGCTCTCCATGCTTTATCATAGCTCATCGTCACTCCATACTCATTTTGCATATGTTTTCTTATATCTCTTGGGGTGTAGTTTGTGTTTAGAAACTCAAGATTGTGTTTAATACAATTTGCTACTGTTGAACTTGATGCTTGTCTATGATCACCCAACGCAACATTCAATGAGCATGTGTGATCATTTCTTATGTAGCGTATTTTGAAGGTATTGATTTTTCCAACCTTTGAAGCCCTCAAAGTCCATTGGCAGCTATGAACTACACATACCAAGACATACTCCTTATTTTCTGATCTTTTTACCTTGTATTGGAACCTGTTACGCATTGCATACTTCGCGATATATGTCTTCAACAGCTCCTTATCTTGGAAAATTTGATTGTTCATTATTGTGTCAATACTTGCATCATAAGTCACAATATCTTGTACTTCACTATATTCGTCTTCAAACTGTGTTATTTGCTCATACACTTCCAAAGCAATTTCTTCAATCGATTTTTCAGATTGTGTGATTGTACTTTCAATTTCAGTACAGTCCATTAGCTTGCTGCCCTCAACTTGCATATTAGCAGAAAGTGGTTGGATGTTCTGGGAAGTTTCAATTGTGATACTTTTTGCAGGCATGATAATATCTATTATCAATGGGTAGCAATCAATCTCCTAGTTCTTTTTCTTCAACTCAAAATAGAATAATACTGAGCTATTGTTAAAGAATTTCACGAGGGGTAGCTCCTTCTTCAGTTTATACTAAATAGTTATGTTTACTCTTGTCGTATCCAACTCCAGTGCTAAATATATAGTGTCTACAAATCCAGTATAAGTGCATCCAAATGTCACTGTTATTCCAACAACTTCGTAGTCTATATATTCTTTGTCTTCTATCCACTTTCCACCATAATGTAAGAGAACTAGAGTTGATTCCATATCTGAATTGATAAAAAAGTAAGGAATGAATGAACAATAGCTCACAACAACTCAAAAGTGATTTTGCATTAATGTATCAATGTATGATACCTCAATCATAATGTTCGAAACTATTATCTCATAAGCTGATACTTCATGATTGGAGCTTATTCATAGTTTTCATACCAGTTGCAATAAGGTATCAATGTCTGATACTTCTTGTATCACTGTATGATACATCAATCATAAAGTTCAGTAATGAATAATTAACCTGAAACTATTATATCATAAGCTGATACTTCATGATTCAAGCTTACAAATGAAAAAAAAAAATCATAGTTTTCATGCCAGTTGCAGTAAGGTATCAATATCTAATAATTCTGAATTGAACGCAGGATAATATATATCATCATGTGCATATTGAGTCAATCAAATCATATTTTCAAAACGTTCAAACCGATGTGTATCAATATTTCATAATTCAAATGTTAGAAAATTCACTGGAAACGCCAATTAACAAATCTTGAAATTGAAATTATTAAAAATGATACTCAGATTTGCAAAAATCAGCAGGAGATTATTAAAACCTAGATCTAAGAAATTGGAAGAAAATACCTATTTGAAAGGATTTTAATTCAGATTGTATCTAAATCTTCACAAAAGCTCACAATTGTCAGGAGCACACCGTCGGAATCTTCATGAGAGCACATTGTTGCCGAAAATCTTCATGGAAGCTCGCTGTCGTCAGGAATCCTCACAAGCATCTGAAGGACGGCTGAAAAAATCGCGGAGAAGACGCTCGTTTTGATAAAGCCAGAGGCAAAATTTTGGTTGCAGCAGGTCAACTCGCTTGTGATGTACGTATTATTGCGTTTTTTCACAAAACGTATATTTGAGTTTTTAGGATGTCAAACGGGTATAATTAAGTAGTATTAGGCCGTGCAGTATATTTAAGTTAGGGAAAATTACATAAAACCTTGTGTTTCAAAGATGCAATTCAAAAATCATGTGAAGGAAATCTCTTTTTTAAAATTCAGGTATTAATTCATTTAATTAGGTGTTTAATAATTAAAAATAAATATAATGATATATTTAAGATAAACATAATTATCTACTATATATTATATTAAAACTAATATAATATTAAATCAAAATTTCAAATTTTGACGTCACAACCTACCACTACTCCACCCCACCCCACCCTGCCCACTACCCCACCCCCACCCCCACCCCCACACTACCCCACACACCCACCCACCCCACCCCACTCCACACCAAAAATAATTTTTATTTTTGTCCTTTCGATGTTTTCCTATCATTCCCCATCTCACCCCCATCCCAACCCCAACCCCACTCGACCCTACCCGACCTCATTGCAAAGTGCAAATTGATATCACCCTAACCACATCCCCGACCCCACCCACCCACCCTGCCCACCCCAAAAATAAGTTTATTTTTATTTTCTCTCGATGTTTTCTTACACTTCCCCATCCCACTCCACCCCACCCCAACCCTACTCGACCCCACCCCACCCCACCGGAAAGTGACAAATTGATCTCACCCTCACCACATCCCCAGACCCCACCCACCCACCCTGCCCACCCACACCATCTCACCACCTATATCCTACCTCACCCCAAAAATAAGTTTATTTTTATTTTTTCCCAATGTTTTTCTATAGTTCCCCATCCCACCCCAATCCAACCCCACTCCACTCCACTCGACCCTACCTTACCTCATCGCAAAGTGACAAATTGATCTTATCTCAGCCACAGACCACCACCCCACCCCACCCCAACCTACATCAAAAATAATTTTTATCTTTTTCCTTTTTCGATATTTTCCTATCATTCCCCATCCCACCCACCCCACCCTACCCCACCTCATCTTAAAGTGATAAATTGATCTCACCCTAACCACATCCTCCGACCCCACCACCCACCCCGCCTCACTACCCATATCCTACCTGACCCCAAAAATAAGTTTATTTTTATTTTCTCTCGATATTTTCCTACACTTCCCCAACCCAACCTACCCCACCCCGACCTAACCCCACTTTACCCTATCCTACCACACCTCATCGGAAAGTGACAAATTGATCTCACCCTAGCCACATCCCCCGACCCCACCCACCAACCCAACCTCACCACCAGATCATATCCCACCCAAAAAATAAGTTTATTTTTATATTCTCCCGATATTTTCCTACACTTCCCCATCCCATCCCATCCCCCCAACCCAACCCCACTCAACTCGACCCTACCCCACTTCATCGCAAAGTGACAAATTGATCTTATCACAGCCACAGACCACGACACACCCTGCACGCCTCGCCACCCACCCTACCCCACCTCATGGAAAAAACGATTTTTTTTCTTCTACTTTTCCACCTACCACCACCCATCCCTACACCACCCTACCGATTCCACCCCACCCAAAAAATGATTTTTTCCCTTCTACTTTTTCAAGCCCCCACCAACCCCACCCCAACACCACCCTACCCACCCCACCCCACAAAATGAATTTTTTTATCTTTCCATGTTTTTCCACCCTACCCCGCCACACACCCCACCCAAAAATGATTTTTTTCTTCTAATTTTCTACACCCATCCTGCCCCTACCAGCTACCCACCCAACCAATCGACCCCACTCCACCCAAAAATGATTTTTTTTCTTCCACTTTTTCACACCCCACCAAGACCCTACCCTTGCACCCACCCCACCATACCCACCCATCCCATTCCTACCCACCCCCCAAAAATAATTTTTTTCTTCAATTTTTCACACCCCACCTACCCCGCCCCTGACCCTACCCCTCCACCCACCCAACCAACTGACCCCACCCAAAAATAATTTTTTTCCCTACTTTTTCACACTCCATCACAACCCTACGCCCGTCATCCAACAACCCCGCCACTACCCACCCCACTCAAAAATAATTTTTTTTCTTTTCCACACCCCGTCTCGACCCTATACCCGTCACCCACCAACCCCACCCCTACCCAAAAATGATTTTTCTTCTTCTAATTTTTAACACTCCGTCCCTACCCCGCCACCCACCCAACAAACTGACCCCACCCAAAAATGATTTTTTCTTATACTTTTCCTCGTACAATGGTCACAAAAAGTTATAGTTGGTCACATATTATTTATTTATTGGTCACAACTTACTCATTTTTTTTCATGATTAGTTAACATTTTTTGTCATAATTACCTAATAATTGGTCACATTCCCTACTCGTCATAAGTCACACAAAGTCACATTTAATCGACATTTTGGTTACAGTTACCTAATAATTCGATCACCCCACCCTACCCTACCCTACCCCACCCCCACATGCAAAGTCACAACATGTCACACAATTGGTCACACAATGTCACATTACAAATTTAGTTGAAAAACCTCACCCACCTACCCACACATTCCTAAAGTCACAATTGATCACACAAGGTCATAGTTTGATCACACAAGGTCATAGTTTGGTCACACGAGATCACAGTTAGATCACAATTGGTTTAGTTGCAAAATTCGGTCACACAAAGTCACAATTCAATCACATAAAGTCACAGTTGGTCACACGAAGACACGGTTCGATCACACAAGGTTATAGTTTGGTAACACATGTGACCGAACTATGACATCGTGTGATTGAACTATAACCTTGATTGACCGAATTGAGACTTTTTGTGATCGAACTGTGACCTTGTATGTTCAAATCGTGACTTTGTGTGATCAAGTACGGGATGTGACCAATTATTAGGTAAATGTGACCAAAATATTTACTAATTGTGACTTGTGAAAAATGGGGGATGTGACCAAGAAAACTAAGAATACGGAATGTGACCAAATATTAGGTAATTGTAACAAAAATGTTAACTAATTGTGATTGAGGAAACGTGTAAATTATGACCAATAAATAAATAATACGTACCAATTATATGATAATTTTGATCAATTATAGGTAAATGTGAACAAAATATTGACTAATTGTGAGTTTGTGCGACTTATGATAAGTGCGAATGTAATCAAGAAAAATAAGTAAGTTTTGATCAATCAATAAATAAATTGTGATCAATTATTGATGACTATGACCAATTATTAGGTAACTATGACCACTAAATAAATAATATGTAATCAATTATGGATCATTGTGATCAAATATATAGATTGTGACTTGGTGTGACCATTGGACGAGGACGTGATGTGACCTACAATTGTGTCAAATATAACTATGTGTGATCGAGCTGTGACTTTGTAAGAACGAAGCGTGACTTTATGTGATCGACTTGTGACCTCGTGTGATCTAACCATGACACCATGACCTCGTGTGACCTCGTTTGACCTAACTGTGACCTCGTTTGACCAAACTGCGACTTTGTGTGACCGAACTTTGACATTGTGTGACCAACTGTGACTTTGGAGGGGTGGGGTTTTACAACTAAATTTGTAATTGTGACTCTGTGTGACCTTGTGTAACTTAACTGCGATCTCGTGGTAACTTACGTTATTGATTGTGATTTTGGGGGTGCTGATAGTTGGGCAGAGGTCGGGTGGGGCTAGAAAAAGTAGAAGAAATCATTTTTTATGGTGAGGTAGGGTCGGGGGGTGGGTTAGTGGGGTGGGGTCGGGGTTGGAAAAGTAGAAGAAAAAAATCATTTTTTTGGGTGGGTGGGGGTAGGGTGGGTTAGGGTGGGGAAAAGTAGAAGAAAAAAATAATTTTTTGGAGTGGGGTGGGTGGGTGGGTAGGGTGGGGTCGAGGTCGGGTTGGGGGTTGGAAAAAGTAAAAGAAAAAAATTATTTTTTGCGTTGGTGGGTGCGTGGGTGGGGTGGGGTAGGGTGGGTTGAGATGAGGTGGTTGGTGTGAAGTGTGAAAAAATAGAAGAAAAATATTTTTTTGATGGGGTATGGTTGGTGGCGGGGTGCGGTGGGATGGGGTGGGGTGGGGCTATTGGGGGGGAGTGTGAAAAAATAGAAGAAAAATCATTTTTGGGTGGGGTGGGGTGTAAAAAATAGAAGAAAAATCATTTTTGGATGGGGGTAGGGTGGGTGGGTAGGGTGCAGTGGGATAGGATGTGGCGATTGAGGTGAAGTGTGAAAAAATAGAAGAAAAATCATTTTTTGGTAGGGTTGCTAGGGTGGGGTGTAGTGGGGTTGTTAGGGTGGGGTGTGAAAAATATAGAATAAAAATCATATTTGGGTGGGGTGGGGTGGGGTGGGGTGGGTGGGTGGCGAGGCAGGGTCGGGGAAGGGTGTGGAAAATTAGGAGAAAAAAATTAATTTTGGGTGGGGTGGGGTGGGGTGGGGTTGGGGATGGGTGACGTGGCAGTGTCGGGCGAGTTGTGAAAAAGTAGTAAAAAAAATCATTTTGGATGAGGTGGATTGGGGTAGGGTCTGGGGCGAGGCTGGTGGGGGAGTCGAAAATTAGAAGAAAAAAATTAATTTTGGGTGTGGTGGGTGGGGGTGACGGGGTAGGATAAGGTAGGGTTTGGGCGAGTTGTGGAAAAGTAGTAAAAAAAAATTCATTGTTGGTGAGGTGGGGTGGTGTAGGGTATGGTCGGGTGTGGTGGGGTGGGGGTGGGGGTGGGGTGGGGTTGGGGTGGGTGAGTGGTGGTGGGTGGGTGGGGTTGGGTTGGGGAGGAGTGGGTAAGGTGGTGTTGGGCGTGGGGATGAGTGTGGAAAAGTAGAAGGAAAAAAATTATTTTATGGGGTGGGGAGGGGTGGGGCGCGTGGCGGGGTGGGTAGGGTGGGTGGGGTCGTGGTTGGTGGGTGGGGTTGGTTGTAGGGGTGGGTGGGGCGAGTGCGGGGTTGGGTTGGGATGGAGTTGTTGTAGATTATATATTGTTTTGATTTTATTATTTAATATTAGTCTTTGTTTGGCAACTCATTATAATTATTATAATATTGTATTAATTAATTAAGTGATTAATACTTGATTTTTAAAAAAAAATCTTAAGTATGTTATGTTTAAAAAGTGAAAGTTTTAGTTGTATAGTTATGTACTTTTCCCTTTAAGTTATAAGCCCAAAAGTAGGGTAATTGTGTGTTTGACCTATCAAAAATTCTATGGACCAAATGACAAGATGGTTGTCTAGTCCTAGTCAGCCCAATTAGAGTTTTTAAAATCAAATTTGAAGCCCACAAATTATGTCTAATTCGTAACTGATTAGACAGCCATTTCATCACTTGGTTTCATAAGGAACCTGGTACCTGGTTTCATAGAATTTTCGTACAATGAATGGCATCTTTCACTTTGTACGTTATTGCAAACTATAGCAGAGGGCAAGAACGACGATGAGAAATTCACATCTGATACAATATGCTTGAAGAACCTTGTCGAGTTTGTTCTATACTGCTAGAAGACAATTTTGTCTTTTTATGAGTGTTTTAACTGATAGGTTTGGTTTTTCAATTGGTTGTTTATTTTCATTTGCTAGGATTCTTCGAGTTTTAGCTTTTAGTTTAATTCCATGGACGTCTCTTTCAATTTACTTTCTTAGGCTTATTTATGTCTTTATAATGTATTTTTTTTTTCCTTCTATGACTGAATTTTTGCTTTGTTCGGTTTTCTATGTTATTTTTTGTTCTTTTTATTGTTTTCATTGTTGTTCATGAATTTATGCGGCATTTCTTCTAATTTTGTGAGTTTTCAGAATTGATCAGAATTTAATAATTTTAGATTTTCCAGTTTCAAACAGTACTATATCGTGATATGAAACACTTCTATTTTTATTGCTTATGAATTGTGCTTTATACCATCATCATCATCATAAAATTTCTTCCTTCTACTAATTGTTGTGTGTTTTCTCATGACAATCTTGGCTCATTCTAAGCGAGCTTGGATCGAAGTAATTCATTTCAATCTATCAAATTCATATATTTGATCATTCCTTTTTCAGTATTCCCTTTATGATTTTATTTTTCATTTTTTAAAGTCTACAACATTTACACAAATGTCCATGCTAATCAATACAAAAGTACGTACATAGCACGTGCATCTCATGAGCGGGCACTAGTTTGCAAAAATTAAATGGTAAATTGTTTGCAATTTTTTAATAAATTATTATATTTTATTGAAAATTTTCACCGAAGTCCTTGAAATATATATTTGACAAATGTCTAAAGAAGGCAGCTTACTAAAGAAATCAAGTGTCATATCAAGAGATAATTTGAAGTCATAAAATATTAGATAAATCAAAAATTGATTTATAAAATATTTACGATAAGCCGCAAAATATAAAATAAAAAAGTTGTGCAAAGAAAAACTAATTTAATTTAACACGCCGTTCTTTTATGCAATCATTACAATTTCCCAAATAACATTTTAATCACACACATTTTCTTTCTCCAATTTTTAATCACATATTTTACCTAGAAAATACCAAAAATTAAAAAATTGGCGGCTCACTGACGCCGAACACTCTGTAAAGCATATTTTCATAATGAAAACTAAGTTTAATATTGTGTAAGTTTAATTCACAATTTTTTTTTCTTTTCATTTTTTATTTTTTTACAAAAATGTTTTGAAATTATATATTCATATTTTTAATTAGAATACAATTAAAAATTAAAAATTACTTTTTATGTGAATTAATTAATGATTTTGATAAGAATTTAAGAATGTTTATTGATAAAAGATAAAAATATTTAAATGTATTGTAGATTAAAATAATAACTAATAATTATATTTAAACGAAAATTAATTAAATATTTAGTGTAATATTAACCAAATACATAAAAATTTGAATGTGCAAATAGAAAAATAATTAAATGAAATATAGATTAATATTAATAACTAATAATATTTGATGAAAATAAATTAAATGTTAAATGTAATATTGATCGAAAAACTCTAACAATTGAATGCTAAAATGAAAAATCAAAAGTTTTACACTCATCCCCACTTTTAATATATTGTAGATATATATTAAATAACATAAATAAAAATATAATAATATGCGAATAATAATAATAAATATATAACAACACTTAAATTATTAGATAAGGAATTAAAATAATATAATTTTTTTTTTTTTTAAATAAAGTTACTGGTGTTAGGGATCAGTAGGTGCACTAGAACATGTTGGGTAAACATTTTAGAGAATCAAATAAATAAATCAAACCGAAGGCCCGTGTTTACACGGTTTCCTTAAATCGAATTCGCTGCCTCACCGGGGTGCACGAGGTTTTGATCGGTGTTCGATTCCCAGGATACAATTGGTTGTCGGTTTACGTTGCATTACGCTCACCGCCTGTCGAACTAGTGTGTCTATCTCTCGAAGAACTTTGACAAGAAATGAAGAAAGAAAAGATATAGGCTGCTGAAAAGAGGAAGCAGGAAATTCTTTTTGTTTTTCTATGGTGTCTGTATCTTCCTTCCAGCCGAGAATGGGTACTATTTATAGGTTAAAATCATCAAGCAGTTTTATATCCATTCAATTGTGAAACTGCTGAAATTTAAATTCTGAAAAACTGCAGCTTAATTTCCATTTAATCATAATTTGAAAAAACTGAAGAAATGGGGAAAAAACGGATGAAATTGATGGCTGGTTTTTTATCATTTGAAACTGATTTTCATTCATTTCCAACAATCCCCCACATGAATGAAAATATGCGGAAATCAAAGTCTCAAAGAGAAAGAGAGAGTAAGACGAATCAATCCTGCATAGGATAGGTAGCGTTTAACTTTGAACCTTCCCTTGTGAAACCTATCGGGTATTACTAGCAAACCAGTGGATCTGATGCCTTGAACTGTTTCACCATTTGTGTAAACCAAGACAATAGACCTCACACAGGATTATTCTAGACACAGCGTAGTTCTCAAAGTTGTTTTCATTTTGGCCATGAACACGTCGCCTGGTTCTGCAAGTGTTTGTTCAAGGATGTAGCCTTCCCAATCCTTATAGAAGCGGCCCCACTTCACACTAACATAGGTGACCTCTTAATTCAGCGTTTCACCACCACGCTTAAGAGTCATTAAAAGCATAACTTTACCTACATCTTTTAATCACTGTGAGCACCATAGGAATGAGCAGAAGGAGAACCTTCTCAGTGATTTACACAGATATACATGGTTTAGTTGTCCCTTTGAACCTAGATCATGGGATCTCCATTCAGCTAGGTTGGGTTTCCACCAAGACACCTTTCAACGTCATAGGTTGCAAGCCCATTCCCCTCGATGCTTTGACAACTAGCTCACGAGTTAACCCTTTGGTTAGCGGATCCGCAATATTATCCTTTGACTTCACATAGTCTAGAGTGATAATACCTTGTGAGAGTAGTTTTCGAATGGTATTATGTCGTCTCCGAATATGTCGAGACTTACCATTATACATATTGCTTTGTGCCATGCCAATTGCTGATTGGTTATCGCAATAAACACAAATTGCAGGCACAGGCTTTGACCATCTTGTAATATCCTCAACAAACTGTCGAAGCCACTCTGCTTCCTCAGCTCTTTATCCAACGCGATAAATTCTGATTCCATTGTAGATCTTGCGATGCAAGTTTGTTTGGACGATTTCCAAGAGACAGCTGCACCACCAAGAGTGAAGACATATCCACTAGTAGACTTGGAGTCAGACATATCTGATATCCAATTTGCATCAGCATACCCTTCGATTACTGCAGGGTATCTAGAATAATGCAGTCCAAAATCACGAGTGTACCTCAAATAATGTAATACCTTGAAAATAGCTTTCCAGTGGATAGCACCTCGGTTACTCGTGTAGCTACTCAGTCTACTAACTGAGTATGCTATGTCCGGTCTCGTACAAGTCATTAAATACATTAAACTCCCTATTATCCGAGAATATTCTAACCGTGACACGCTGTTACCAGTATTCTTGGATAAATGGAGACTCAAATCCACTGGAATCCTAGCCACAGTGGTATCAGACTTGTTGAACTTGTCCAGTATCTTTTCAATATAATGAGATTGAGATAACACAAGTCCATTCGGAGTTCGAGTAATTTTTACTCCCAAAATGACATCAGCGAGACCCATATCTTTCATGTCAAACTTTGAGTTTAACATATTCTTAGTGGCTTTGATAATCTTATCAGAGCTGCCGAAAATGAGCATGTCATCGACATACAGACACAATATGACATATTCATCATTAGTGTCCTTAACATAAACACACTTGTCGCACTCATTGATTCTAAAACCACTAGAAAGCATAGCATTATCAAACTTCTCATGCCATTGCTTCAGCGCTTGCTTTAACCCATAAAGTGATTTAACCAGTCTGCAGACTTTCCTTTCTTGACCTGGAGCCGAAAACCCCTCTGGTTGCTCCATGTAGATTTCTTCATTCAAATCTCCATTCAGGAAAGCTGTTTTTACATCCATCTGATGTATTTACAGATTTCGCAAGGCCGCAATGGCAATTATCATCCGGATAGATGTTATTCTCGACACAGGAGAATAAGTATCAAAGTAATCTAAGCCTTCTTTTTGCTTATAACCTTTGATTACTAGTCGAGCTTTATATTTATCAACGGATCCATCCGCTTTCATCTTCTTCTTGAAGATCCACTTGTAGCCCAAAAGGCTTACAACCCGGTGGAAGATCTACTAATTCCCAGGTATGATTCTGTAAGATAGAATCAATTTCACTCTTGATGGCTTCTTTCCACAGATGACCATCGGGAGAAGATATAGCTTTGCAGATCATTCTCCATCAAATATGTGAGAAAATCAGGGCCAAACGTCTTAGAAGTTTTGGTCCTTTTACTTCGTCTAGGCTCATCCTCACCTTCTTCCATTGGATCTTTACTGCTGCCAGAAGCAGAAGATTCCATAGTCCGTTTAATAGGAGTTAACTGTTTAGGAGATTTACAAGGAAATATATTCTCAAAGAATTGTGCATTCCTAGATTCCATGATCGTGTTCGGATCAATATCAGGTACATTCGAATAATGCACAAGAAACCTATATGCACTACTATTTTGCGCATAACCAATGAACACACATTCAACTGTCTTAGGTCCAATCTTGACCTTCTTGGGAGGAGGCACTGCGACCTTCGCAAGACACCCCCACATTCGTAAGTATTTATATGAAGGTGTTCGGCCTGTCCAAAGTTCATACGGAGTCTTATCCATATTCTTTCTTAACACTTTATTCAAAATGTAATTCGCAGAAAGAATAGCTTCTCCCCACATGTTCTGTGGTAGTCCAGAACTAATCAACATAGCATTCATCATTTCTTTTAATGTTCGATTCTTACGCTCAGCGATTCCGTTCTGCTGAGGTGAATAAGGTGCAGTGGTTTGGTGAATTATTCCATGTTTAGCACAAAATTCACCAAATGGTGATTCATATTCACCACCACGATCACTTCGCAAAACCTTTATTTTCTTGCTAAGTTGATTTTCAACTTCATTCTTATAAAGAATGAATTTTTCGATAGCTTCGTCTTTACTTTTAAGCAAGTACACATAACAATATCTCGTGCTATCGTCGACAAAAGTAATAAAATACTTATTGCCGCCTCTTGTTTGGACAAATTTCAAGTCACACACATCACTGTGGACTAGTCCCAATGGCTCGGTACTTCTTTCAATACTATGAAACGAAGACCTTGTAAGCTTTGCCTCAACGCAGGTTTCACATTTGTGATTCGAATCAATTTGAAACCTAGGAAAGTAGTTTAGCTTGCTTAGCCTACGAATTGCATTATAATTTACGTGACCTAATCTACCATACCACAGATTAGGAGACTCAAGCAAGTAAACAGAAGGAGTTTTCTCATTATTCATAACAGTTGGGGTTACAGCAATTACATTTAATTTAAATAGGCCATCAGTCATATAGCGTTTCCCAACATAAACTCCTATCTTAGTAATCACCAGCTTGTCCGCCTCAATGACCATGCGGAAACCATTCTTGCTCAGAAGAGACCCAGAAACCAGATTCTTGCGAATCTCTGGCACATACAGCACATTGGTCAGAGTAAGCTCTCTACCAGAGGTCATCTTCAGGATCACCTTACCTTTACCCAGCACTTCAGATGTTGCGGAGTTTCCCATGAACAATTTTTCACCATTTGTAACTGGTGCAAAAGTAGTGAACATGCTCCTGTTGGAGCAGACATGGCAAGTGGCCCCAGTGTCCAGCCACCACTCCTTTGGGTTAGATCCCACCAAGTTAACCTCACTAGTTACCGCTGTAAGGTTTAGGTCAGACATGTCATCTGAGAGATGATGATGAGAATCGGGAAAGTCAAACCTCGATGCACGTGTCCGTGGGACCCATGACGAGATCCGAAGTTGAAGAGGTTCAAGATTCGAGGCTAAACAACGTGAATAAATCAAGAAAAGAAGCCAAGAATCAAGTTGGAGCCAAAATTGGAGTTTCAGCCACTTTCGGTCGACCGAACTTTCTACCGGTCGACCAATCTTCTGCAGAAGAATTTTGTTCCAGCCTCAGGCGTTTTCGGCTGAGTGGCGGTCGATCGAAAGTCCAATTTCGGTCGACCCAGTGATCGACCGAATTAAGTTCGGTCGACCGAAACACTCTGGTTTTCAAAAAAATGGGGTTTTCTTGTAAATACCGAAATTGCACATTTTACCCATTTTTCACCTTTTATACACATTTCTTGTTCATTTGTAAGGGAACTTTGGATGTTAAGAAAATTGCTCTTGAGAGCTAGGTCTTGAAGACCCCCTTTTGAGGTAAGGTTAAAACATCTTTGATCTTGTTATCTTCTTAGGAATTTAATCTACTTTGCTTGAGTATTGTTATTCTTGTGTTGTTGTTTATTTTCCCCCACCTTGGAATTTGTTTAAGTGACCCTCATTGGGCTAGGGTTTGTTAATCCTTGAATTTTGGGTTAGAATTAAACTTGGGTTAAGGTGTTTATCCATTTATTTACCACTTTAGCTTTCTTGGGTTGATATTAAAGTTGTTGTGGGAATTTTCGGTCAACGCACCGAAGGGGTTCGCATCATTTGGTATCGGAGCTTGGCTCTAATTTGGTAAACCTATCTTTACTTTCTTGTTGTTGTTCTTGGCATTGTGAGCAAAAAAAAAAAACGAAAATTGAAAAAAAATTGGGGAAAATTTATATGCCCATGTGTATTGTTGATTCCATGTATTGGGTATATTGATTGTTGCATTAGTTGGGGGTTTCTATTAGCCAAACACTTACTTTCCTACATTATCCAAGGTGTTTGATCAATTGTCCCAAAGAAAAATACTCCCTTAGTGATTTATTGTTCAATACCCACATATTGCTAATTACTTGGGGGCTATCCAATTCCCCTTATTGAGATTGTGTTATCAACATTGTATCCCATATATTACTTGCTCCATACTTTGGGTAATTGTTGATCATTCATTCCTTACCACAATTTGAGTTGTTGGGAGTTTTCATACATCCACATTATCCACATTCAAGGCCACTTAAAGATTGAGTACAAAGTGTTTGCTAACTTGCTACATTGAAAAATTTACACTCTTGTACTTATTTACTCTACATCTATGCCTTATCAAATATTTGTGATTTGTTAATCCCATTGCTAAAATTGTGTTCCTAGTATCTTATCCCACATATATATTGTTCCTTTTGAGTATAGCAAGCACATAAATTCTACTTGCTATTTGTGTCTACTTGTTCTAAATTCCTTCTTCCTTGTTGGTGATTTCTTTAACTCCGAAAGAATTATACTTTGTGGTTTAGTTGATTACCTTCCTTGGAGAACTTGAGAAAGGAGATTTTGAGTGGAAAAAGGCAAGAGTGGTGAGCTCATTAGAGGGTAAAAGCCTAAATTGAGTGAAACACGAGTGAAAAATATTCTTGTGAGAACACTTTCACACTTGCACACCATGTCCATTTTCAATTCTCAAACTCAAGATTTGAAGTACTTGTTGGAAAATCTTTCAACCACCATGGCTAGACAAATGGAGAAAAGTGGGGGTGAGTTGGAAAATTTAGGAACAAGAGGGGGGAGTACATCAAATAGGGGAGGTGAAGAAATGATGTGTAGTAGAAGAAGGATGAGGGATAATCTTGGGAACATAGTGAATAGGGATGGAGGTAGAAAACAAAATGGGAGTTTGAATAGGAAAATTAGAATGGATGTTTGGGATGATGAAAGGGATAGTAAACAAAATGGGAGCATGTATAGGAAAAAAGGAGAATGGGTAGGTAGGAGTGGAGATGGAATTGATGATAATATTGATATAACAAAAATAAAGAGTCCATCATTCCATAGGAGGGATGATAATGAAGGGGAAGTTGAAGAAGAATGGAGAATGGGTAGAGGAAGAAGAGAGTGGGTAGATAGGAATGGAGTTGATGAAAATATTGATAGTGTGCAAATGAAGACTTCATCACTTCATAGGAGGGAAGGTAGTGGAAGTAGAGAAGTAGTGAAGGAGATAAATGCTAGGCCACCACAATCTATGGCCCATACTAATGAGATGGAAAAACATGAAGAAGAGACTTTCTACACTAGATGCCTTGTGGGGGATAGGGCATGTAGTCTCATTATAGATGGGGGGAGTGACACGAATTTGGTGAGTGCTAGTAGGGTGGAGAAATTGGGGTTACTGGTTAAGAAGCATCCTAATCCCTATGTATTGCAAAGGTTGGGTGATGATGGGGGAGTGAGAGTGAGTGAACAAGTTCTTCTTCCCTTCAACATTGGATCCTATTGTGACCAAGTGATATGTGATGTAGTTCCCATGCACACTACACACATAATTTTGGGGCGACCTTGGCAAAGTGATAGGAGTGTGACACATGACAAGAGGAAGAACCGGTGTAGCTTCAAAATGAATGAAAAAAAGGTTGTGATCCTATCTTTGAGCTCGGAAGAAATATGCAAAGACCAAGTGAAGCTCAAGAAGGAATTCGAGGAAGAAAAGGAGAAGGAAAAAGAAAAGAAAGAAGGGGAGGATAGGAAAACAAAAGAACCTTCAATTGATAAAATTGAAGAAAATAAAAATGAGAGCAAGAGAGTTGGGGCCACGTCCCTAGAAAAAGGAGAGGCAATGAGGGTTGGATCCACGACTCCAGAAAAAGGAGAGGTGAGAGAAGAACCTAGGGTTGAGGATTCTACCTCAGAAAAAGGTGAGGAAGTGATGAGTGCCACCAAAGAAATTGAGAGAAGAGATCACTTCAAAATGTTCTTCACTCTTGAGTATTATAACACTTCCCTCCCTAGTTTGGTTATTTCTTTGTTGCAGGAAATTGTGAGGCCAACTTATCAAGGCAACAAAGAACTCCAAAAGCATGCCTTGTGGAAGAAATTCATGGAAACATTTTCCTACAACAACGAGTACAGCCGAGGTAAAGAAAATGGGATAACCAATGCAACATCGAGGAGGTATGCTCCTAACATTTCTTTGAATGCAAGGTTATTGTGTTTTGAATACATTAGAGGGTTGTATGATCTTGATGTAGATTTGACAAGTGTATTGTTGACTTGTGAAAATGTAACATGTGGTAAGGATCATTGTCATGATGAGTGCTTAATTTGTAAATGCAACTTTTTGCGTGTGCCCAATTACATAAGTACCAAATCCTTTAGTGAAAACGTTGCATATAGTACATTTCATGGGCATGTTGAATCCTTATCTTGTGAAAATATGCTTGACTTGCATATTGGCTCTCTAAAGGAATTTCTAGTTAGGGGAGTCCATGGGAAAGATTATTTGGGATGTCTTGATGATAAAAGGACTTCGCTTCTAACATTTCTAGATGCTCCCTCATTCCGTGTTGAACTTAGTAAGAGCATGCATGTTAAATATCCGAATTTGTTAAACATTTATGAATCATGTTGTGAGCAATATTTTGATGGATTCTATGGGCATGATGATTATTTTTTTTGGAAAAGTTGGTTTGATTCCTTGTAAATGTGCCATGCGTGAATTGCTAGTGGGAGGAGCACATGATGATTTTCTGATGGGGCGATTTAAAATCAATGGGGTTTTAGGGGTATTATGTGATCAATTTTATTGGTCTATTTTGAAGATTGGTGTTGAACATGTTTGCTGTAACACCCCAAGTTTCAAAACCTTAAACCTAGGCGTGTTAACTTCCATTCACATAAAATGTGGAATTTAAAACGTTTAAACATTAAAATGCGGAAAACAAATCATTTAAAAAATCAACCTTTTCATTTTCTATTTTTAAATCTTATAGAAATTTCGACAAAGTCTCCTCTATAAATTGGACTTAACCAACCTGTAGAGGGACATCAAAACCATTTTACAACATAAACTCAACTCAAATAGAAATCCAATATTCAACATACAACCCCAATTCTACTTCAAACTCCAACATCACCACATTATTTCAAACTCAATCCCCAAACTCCTCAACACAACATTTTGTATCAATAAGCTTCAATTAAATGCAATAAGTGATAATATAACCAATATTAGAAATTCCATAACTAATTTAAAACTAATCTCAACCAAACAATTATCAACATAAAATGAATGAATTAAGAAATAATTAATTATAAACTTAATTAACTTCAAAATTTAACTTTATTTTCTTTAAAAACTTGAAGCGGTGTAGCCTGAGTCTGTCACCAAGTGCTCTCCTCGGATCACCTAACTTTCATCACCTGAAATGTTGGGGAGGGATTGGGGTGAGCTAAGGCTCAGTAAGTAAACTTTATGCATGAATGCATGCTTACGACATGAAATGCTTTAAACTTTGAAATATGTATCCCCATTCACTTTAACCTTTCAAAACTTTCAAACTTTTCAAGCTTTCACTTGACATTTCAAAACTTTCACTTCATTCCATCGTGAGCTCACTTGGTGTAACTTCTAGTCAATCAGATAACAGTGGGCCATTCTTATTTGGAACCAGATTAAATGCGCATTTCCACCGCAAAGCGGTTTAACATTCACTTTCCCACCGCAAAGCGGTTCATTCATTTATTCCACCGCAAAGCGGCTCATTACATTCATTCCACCGCAAAGCGGCTCATTACATTCGGGTACGCCGGTCCCCCGCGCCCCATTTCCCACTCGCATCTTTCATGACATAGAAGTACACCCGTTCTTTCAAAAACTTGGGATACATAATTTTTGATAAAAATTGCACTTTGACACATTCCTTTCATTAAAACATTTGACTTTACCATTTCGATGCCAATGCATGCTTGATGATGCAATGACATGTAACATGCATGCTTGAACATTTTCTTAACTACACATAATTGCATATGGTAGACCAAAAGCATTAAAATTCCGTAATTAACACGAATGTCAATTAAGCACATTAATTCCACATTAACATTCAACTTTGATGAAAGTAGGGGGAAGTTTACTTACTTGACGTCCTTAGCATTTACCGTTATCTGAATTTGCAAGTGGAGGAGCCTCGACTGCCCGTGTCGTCAATGTACCAAAATCCTAGTTGTACCCATTCATTAAGTGAAATATAATTTTAATTCAAAATCACATTTCACACTTCTAAATAAGGTTGAGACTTTCATGTGACTCATAATATAACAAACACATTTAACGCCACGTATAATATCATATTCGAAGTAGTACATTCAGTTTAAGGACAAAAATTTGAAATCTTATTTATCAAATCATTCAAACATCAAAATTACTCAATATTATCAAAACTTAATTGTCACATGGACAATTTCAATTGCCGTTCTACTTACTCATGAATCTGAAAATGACAATGATAATAAAAATGTACATAAAATTCAGTTTAAACAACCTGATTATTTGAAATCCCCAAATTTGAAAACTTCCATTAAATTCAACATTGAACCAATAGAAAGTCAATTAATTACCATTATCATTTACAGTCTGAAACTTACGTACATTCGATATCTATATTTATAGGTATCAGTCATCATCATAAAATTCCCAGATTTAAAATTAATACATAAGGATTGCATTTTCAGCTAGCAAATTTAAAATCTGGAAATTCTCACATACATAACATGAATACATACATAATAATATATACATTCATATACATAACATCATTAATTCCCCAAATTCGTGGTTAACTCGAAATTACACAAAATTAAAATCTGAAAATTGTGGTAAAAATACATACATACTTACATAAATTCTTATATACATACAATTAACATAAGAATTTGTGTATGTGTATGTGTGTGAGCGGGTGAGTGTGAAACCGTGTGTGTGGGGAAGGGGAAAAGCTTACGGTGGAAGGGAGGTGCGCGGTGGTTGTGGTGTTGGTGGCTGCAGCGCGCAAACGGAGCAGGAGGGGCGGCGGGTTGAGAGGCCGAGAGTGAGGGTGAGAGAAGAGAGCGAGGGATAGGCGAGAGTTGAGCGTGAGAGTGACCGAGAGAGAGGAGCGGTAGAGAGGGAGAGAGCGGGCGTGAGGTGTGCGAAGAGAGAGAGAGGCCGAGTTGTGCGTTTTTATAAAATTAGGTCTAGGATTAAATTTTGTCACTTTGCAATTTGGTCCCTCTACTTTCAAAACGGGTAATTTAAGTGTAAATCCTTCACAAGTTTAACAAAGTGCCCTATTTACGAAATAATGCAATCTAGGCAATTTACAAATTGATAAAAATAGAAATTTGGTAAGTAACAATTCGAATAAACAATTAAGCATAAAATTGTATGAAAAGATTTAATAACTTTCTAGTTGGTACATTGATCGAGATGGCGTCCAAGTCCTTCCACTGCAAAATGATTAAAATTATAGACATTAAAATTATCAATTTAAAATTTATAACAACATTAACATAAATATCACGTTGGATTTCAGAATTGCCCATAAAATGAAAAGCGGTCTTACATTTGCACTTGTAGTAAATGCCGAACTTGCAAAATGGTTAAATCCAAGTTTTTTCCCCAAGAATTCCATACATATTTACCCATCATGAGTAACCTTGGATTATTAATTCTATAAATTTGACAGTGGGTTTACTTAGAACAAAGAAAGAAAATGAAGCTATTTTTGTTATTGTTGGTAGGAGTATGAAAGGGTCACATTTGATTGCATGTCATGAAACCAACAAGATCTTCAACATAGCTAATATTTTTTTTTGGGAAGTCGTGCATTTGCACGAAGTGGATGCTAATTTTGTGGTTGTTAAATTTGCTTGCAATAAAAGTGTTTATCCTAGTAGCAAATTTTCTCCACTTAATGTTGTTTTTGGCCCTAGCCTACTAACTCGTTTGAAATTGATGCACTTGTTTATTTATGGAGATGTTAGTTTAGGAGGGCATAACAAAGCAAATCTGGTTAAGCCCCTTCGCAGGAGGCTCGTGCCTCCATCTGAGGGGATTGGCATACAATGTACCTCTCATGCCAACCATGGTAGGAGGCGATTCGTTTTTGATCCGGGTGGTTGGAAATGGTTCTTTTCAAGGGGAGAAAGGGTTCCCGATCGAATAAAATCCAAAATGCTACCCTGCGATGTTGGCGCATCTCAAACTCTTGGCAGCGCCTACAAATTTATTTTACACGGTGAGTATGAAATTTCAGTTACATTTATTGTGTCTGAATTTTCTATTTTTATTGTAGGTGCCGATTCGTGGTCGAATCTCTTTCGAGATGGAGGAGATGATGAGAATCACGAGGGTCCAACTTCATTGCACGAACCTGTGATCCACAATGTTGCAAGATCAAAGTTCAAGGAGTTTCACGACAGTGCATTCAAGTAAGATTCGAGGTCGAATCCTTTTCAAGAGGGAGGGGATGATGAGAATCGGGAAAGTCAAACCTCGATGCACGTGCCCGTGGGACCCATGACGAGATCCGAAGTTGAAGAGGTTCAAGACTCGAGGCTAAACAACGTGAATAAATCAAGAAAAGAAGCCAAGAATCAAGTTGGAGCCAAAATTGGAGTTTCAGCCACTTTCGGTCGACCGAACTTTCTTCCGGTCGACCGATCTTCTGCAGAAGAATTTTGTTCCAGCCTCAGGCATTTTCGGCTGAGTGGCGGTCGACCGAAGTCCAATTTCGGTCGACCCAGTGATCGACCGAAATAAGTTCGGTCGACCGAAACACTCCGGTTTTCAAAAAAACGGGGTTTTCTTTCGAAATTGCACATTTTACCCATTTTTCACCTTTTATACACATTTCTTGTTCATTTGTAAGGGAACTTTGGATGTTAAGAAAATTGCTCTTGAGAGCTGGGTCTTGAAGACCCCCTTTTGAGGTAAGGTTAAAACCTCTTTGATCTTGTTATCTTCTTAGGAATTTAATCAACTTTGCTTGAGTATTGTTATTCTTGTGTTGTTGTTTATTTTCCTGCACCTTGGAATTTGTTTAAGTGACCCCCATTGGGCTAGGGTTTGTTAATCCTTGAATTTTGGGTTAGAATTAAACTTGGGTTAAGGTGTTTATCCATTTATTTACCACTTTAGCTTTCTTGGGTTCATATTAAAGTTGTTGTGGGAATTTTCGGTCAACGCACCGAAGGGGTTCGCATCAGATGATCTCTCTCATTTCCAACCATATTAGCTTGAGGACGCTGCTTGTTATCCCTCCAAGGCTGGTGGCAGTCTGCTGATCGATGCCCAACTTTATCACAATTGAAGCACTTTCCATTGAACTGGTACTTGGCCTTCTTTCCTACGCCACCAGTAGGCTTCAACTGAGACCCTTTCATGGCCTGCTTTTTATCATTTCGATTCCCATTACCCTGCTTGGCTTTAAAAGATTGACCTTTCTTGGTACCAGAACTCTGGCCGTGCTCCAGTACATTTGCCTTTTCAGAGTAAGAATTCTTCGATTTTCGTTCAGCCAATTTGTTATCCTCCTCAATCCGCAGCTTGATAATTAAATCTTCGAAAGACATCTCTTTCCGCTTATGCTGCAAATAGCTTTTGAAAGCCTTCCACTGAGGAGGCAGCTTGTGAATAGCAGTAGCTACTTGTAGGGATTCTGACATAGTCAAACCCTCAGCATGCATTTCCTGCAAAAGCACTTGATACTCTTGCACTTGGCTCACCACTGAACGAGAATCCACCATTTTGAAGTCCATGCACCGACTGGCTAAGAATTTCTTAGACCCAGCATCCTCGGTCTTGTACTTCTTCTCTAAGGACTCCCAAAGCTCCTTAGCAGATTTCTTTACCACATACACGTGATACAGAGAATTCTGTAGGCCATCCAGGACATAGTTGCGGCACAGAAAATCAGCACTTTTCCATGCATCCCAAGCAGCACGCCTATGTAAATCAGTGTCGTTTTCAGCCACAACAGGGGCATCCTCGGTGAGAAAATGTGCAAGGCCCAAAGTTGTAAGATAAAAAATCATCTTGTTCTGCCATGTCTTAAAATCAGTCCCCGCAAACTTGTCCGGTCGAATCGCATGATTAACAGGAAATGGAGCCGGAAACGATGGCAAAGGTACCGAGGCCGCAGCCCTAGGTACTGGCAAAGGTATTGTGCCAAATTGAATTGCCGAGGCCGCAGCCGTAGGCAAAGTGGGGTTCACTCCAACATGAGGAATACCCCACCAAGTGTCCCATCCACGGGAGGAACGGCAGTCGAGGTCTCAACAGGGTTCACCGCAGTCATTGTAGGATTTGGTACACCGGTACCAACAGTGTTGCTTCCGTTGTTCACATCATCATTTCCATGAGAAGCCATTGAAACCTTATAACAAGCAATAGATAAATTAGGATAATTATAAATTTATATATAAATTCAAAAACGTGTTTAGTCTTCAAAATTAAAAAAAAACTCAATCATACTAGAGACAAAAACAAATCTAATAATAAAGTAATTATTAAATAATAATAAAGTTAGCAATAATGTTATAATAATGAGGCAATCATGACTTATTCATTAATCATTGGAAAATTGTACCAAATCATGCAAACCCACCATGCAAACATGCAAAACCACCTTCAAATACAACTTCACGTCAATTTCCTTTTTTTTTTTTTTTTTTTTCAAGAATCAGCCTATCAACCTACTGTTAATTCATGCAGAGACATAAAATCATCCAAAGCAAAAACTTACATTAGCCCAACATATAATTTCCAAGGTATTCATGCAGACAGATTTTGGACTATGACCATGCAAACAATCATAAACCAAAAATACATTTATGCAGGTATAAAAACTCACGCAAAACCATATTAATACAAACCCATGCTACAAACCGTAAACCGTGCTAATATAGAACTCTCAGGCGACCCTTCCAAAACTTACAGTGACACGAGTATCTACCTTAATGCAATTTTATGTGAATGGTAAACTGATGAAATATTTAAACAGAAACCAATGGGAAAATAACCAGAAGGCAGAAGTTGAAGAAAAAAAATAACCCAGACACTGATGGAAAAATTTGATTTTCTGAAATTCCCAAAACCGAATTCGATTTAAGCTTGTTGGGTAAAAATTTTAGAGAATCAAATAAATAAATCAAACCGAAGGCCCGTGTTTACACGGTTTCCTTAAATCGAATTCGCCGTCTCACCGGGGTGCACGAGGTTTTGATCGGTGTTCGATTCCCAGGATACAATCGGTTGTCGGTTTACGTTGCACTACGCTCACCGCCTGTCGAACTAGTGTGTCTATGTCTCGAAGAACTTTGGCAAGGAATGAAGAAAGAAAAGATATAGGCTGCTGAAAAGAGGTAGCAGGAAATTCTTTTTGTTTTTCTATGGTGTCTGTATCTTCCTTCCAGCCGAGAATGGGTACTATTTATAGGTTAAAATCATCAAGCAGTTTTATATCCATTCAATTGTGAAACTGCTGAAATTTAAATTCTGAAAAACTGCAGCTTAATTTCCATTTAATCATAATTTGAAAAAACTGAAGAAATGAGGAAAAAACGGATGAAATTGATGGCTGGTTTTTTATAATTTGAAACTGATTTTCATTCATTTCCAACAGAACATACAAACAAGGTTGGGACCTCCGTAGCACCCTCATCATTTATCCCCACCCAACATATTGTTAAAATAATAAAAATAACACAAACATTGATTGCAATCCAAAACTCTAATGGACCCTATAATTGCAGCATCTAGACATATTGAAAGATGCCAAAGTAGAACAAAAAATTGGGGTATGCGACCATCCAGAGGGAGAAGATATGCTAACTGCGTGCTCTTCTAAGGAGTCTGCCACTCTATTTCCTACACGGTAAATGTGTAAAACGTGAAAATTTATGTGGTTGATATAGTGCAATGTCCTCATCCATTTCGGCTGGAGACTCAATGGGACCACTTTGTCCTTGCTTTCCAACAGCGTGATAATGTATGTAGAATCACTCTCTAACTACAGTAGCTCACATCCCTTTTGCTAAGCATGCTGTCAGCCATGAACGCCCAACAATTTTTGAGCGGAATTGCAAACAAGCATTTGACAAAGCCTCTATATATAGTTTATCTAAACACCCCTGCAACCTGCACACCCCGGACTTCCCTTTGATGGTCAATCAGAATTAACTTTGACCCATCCTTGAAAAGGAGGCCACCACTACATTGGCACAATTTTGGTGCAGGTCCTGGCTTTTAATTACTCCAATTCATCCCCCCCCCCCAAACCAAAAATAAGCGAATATGTCATAGAGTTTTTTATAATATCTGTGCTCGAAAAATTCGATTCTTAGATAGCCCTGAATACTAACATAAAGCCTGACCTCATTGAGGTCATTTGCTCCTAAAAAAGAAAGAATTAAGAAAAATATGGTAGGGATTGTTGTACTCATAATGCATCACCTCCACCTCCTATTTCCTAACAACGAAGCCCTTCTCCTCACCTCCCACAACGTTTTCACCATTTTGCTCAATCATTTCTTTGATTTCTTTACTCTCAAATTCAACCACCCCTTCTAATTTCACATTTTCATGCTTATGCACATCGTCTTAATTTGGTGGCCTTCGACCATGCAGGTTGAAGTATTTTTTCGCTAGGATATTGTATCTTCATGTCAAGCCTATTGTAATTCTCACGAGAAATCATATATTTTATATTCAAAATTATTATTAAATAACAAATATACTTAAAGTTAAATTATTTCAACAAGAAAAATTAAATTTACAATAAATAAACGAAGAATTTAAAAGATTTCAATTAAAGTGTTGACAATGTGTTGTACCTTTTCAAAAAATTGTGCGGTGACGTGTCCAACACGTGTTGTGTCAAATGTTGGAAATTTAAAAAATATGATTTTTTTTCCCCAAGATTGTTGTACATGAATTATTAAGAATAAAAAATAAAGTGGAATCATACCAGACTCCATTATTTCAATTGATTGAACGAGCTACGATATTCCAATTGGTACGTAACAGTTCTCTAGAAATCTTCTCTGTTGATGGAGATGCAAAAAAATGAAAACTCTCATTCAAATGAGGACAATGACCTGTATAAATAACTACAAGACAATTATCATCTTTTAGCACTTTTAAATTGGCCCCTCTTCAATAAAAAATACCGTTGTCTTCTCTACCCTTTATTTCCATGACATTTGATACCCATTGGTCTAAAATAGTAACTTTAGTCAATAACTTTATTGACAAAAAATTTAAGGTAGCACCATACATCGATATAGGATCAAAGCAATTTTCGTCACATTTACATTAACTAAATGCATCAATGGTCACTCACACAAATATAATCGAATGATATAGATCAATTATGGAAGTGTAGAATGGAAATTGCACATTATGCGATCAAAACATATCTATCTCCAACATGATGCGATCTCACTTGGGAAACGTGACGAAGAACGTGGAGTAAACAACAAACGATAGGAAAGACCTAAATTCAGTAAAAATAACAAGAACCAATAAATTAGAACGATAATAAAAGATATAATTTGACGATAGGACCTTAATCCAACAATCACGATGCGGTGAATCGACGATGCGGAATGAAGAACCAAAGTTGTTAAACGCCTCAAGGATTGTCAAATTCCTTGATAAGTTCTGGTTTGAACACCACAAATCCTCAAGAATATTTGATAAGTTCAATTGATTGTTCTTGAAGAATAAGAAAAGGAAAATCTTACATTTCAAAGAGAAAATACTCTCAAAATCAATTCAATATCAAAGTTAATATTTAGAATCATAGAAAATTGATAATATATTGTCAAAACGTGCCTAGCCCTAGTCCTATTCGCCAAAGAATTCAAAAATATGAAAAATAATAAATAAAACAGAAAATAACTTGATCCTGTTTGATTCTCGATTCGAGCCCAACATGAAACTTGCTCTCATCTTCCCATGTAGATTGTCGTTGCCTTGCCCATAGTCTAACTTCTCCTTCGATATCCTACCTTGGATCACATCACCCCCCTCTCTTGAAAATGATTCGACCTAGAATCTGCACCTTGTCCAATCCTCTTATAACTCCTTAATTTGTTAGCTTTTGGACTAGGCTTATGCTTGCCATTTCCAGTTCGATATTTATGTTGGGGATTTGTGCATTCTTTGGACTTTCTGAGCTCTCCTTGCTATGAGATTCAATCCAAACTTTAATTTTGGAATTTGGCTTGGGTACCTACAAAAGAGAATTAACCAAACTGGGGAGGGACGTGTTAGCTTGGTTAAGTTTAAGGCCTGGATCCTTGTACATCAACCTTTGTACAAAAAAAAGCTCATTTTGGGGGTGGACTCTCTTTTCTTTTTATTTTTGCACTCATACTCTCCTTTTTCTGAGGTCGTGGACTCAATTCTCTTATTTTCAATTTTTACTTGCTCTCCTTTTTCTGAGATCGTGGTCTCAACACTCTTATTTTTCCCCTCAAAGTCACTTTTTATTTTCAATTGATTACCTCGAACCTCTTTAGGTGATAAAGGAACAAGAGTAATCTTTTTCCCACCCTTCACAAAGGAATATTGATTTTTAAACCAATCATGCACTACCCTCCTATCATGTTTCCATGGCCTTCCCAACAAAATATTCCCAACATGTATTGGCACCACATCACATACTACTTCATCATTGTAACCCCCAATGGTAAACTTGACCTTCACTTGCCTATTCACCTTAATTTTCCTCCACTCGGTCAACCATTGCAATTTATAAGGGTTAGCGTGTTTCACCTTAGGCAGTCCCAATTTTTCTACAAACATTGTATTAACTACATTAGCACAACTCCCCCCATCAATCACCATTCCACAAACCTTTTTACCCACCAAACACCTAGTGAAATAGGTTTTGTTCATCAATTTCAATCACTTTAGCTCTAGAACTTAAAACACGCCTATTGACAAGTGAGCCCTTCATCGCATAAGTCAATCCTTCTTCATCACTACTACGAGCACCAATATCTACTAATTTAGGCATCCCTTTAAATTCATCATCTGAACTAATTTCCCCGCTATCACGCATAATCATGACCCGTTTATTTGGGCATTGAGGTGTTATATGACTCGAACCTAAACACTTAAAGCATTTAATATTTCTATTCCTAGTAGGTTGAGAGTCAGAAACATTTTTACCTTTTCTTGTAGGTTCCTCCCTCCCTTTCGGAACATGATCGTCATTGTGTTCCCACCTTGGTTGTGATGTAGGACATGATCCCGTTGAGTGTCTTACTGCCCCCTTTCATCTTAGTTGCCTTTCCATCTTCATTTTCATATGCACCATATCTTCCAACTCTACATAGTGTTGTAGTTCAATTACATTAGCAATATCTCGGTTCAACCTTCTCAAGAACCTAGCCATAGTTGCTTCCCGGTCCACCACAATATTGGCCCTAATCATGGCTACCTCCATGTCCCTAAGGTACTCCTCCACACTCCCAGAACCTTGTGTAAGCCCCTGCAACCTTTGTTAAATATCCCTATGGTAGTGGCTTGGAACAAACCTCTTCCTATTATGGATTTCATCTCACCCCATGTATCCACCGATCTTTCACCATTCCTCCTCCCACCTGTCACTAATTGATCCTACCAATTAATTACAAAGTTAGTGAACTCCACCACAACCAACCTAATCTTCTTTTCCTCAGAATAATTGTGGCACTCAAACATCAACTCCACTTTCTTTTCCCAATCTAAATAAGCCTCCGGGTCACTCCTCCCATGAAATGGTGGTATGGTCATTTTTATACTTCTTAGATTACCATCCACTTCATCCCTATTCCCATGCCTCCTTCTATGACCCCGTTCACGCCTATCAACCCTTTCACTCCTTCTTCCCACACTAGCCATTGATGAATGAACACTTTCCCATCCACTATCAACCCCCTCTTCATCAAACCCATATCCAACCCTATGATTATTTCCCCTCCTATGCTGCCTCTCATCACCTCTCCTAACTCTAGGACTTGTATGAGTTCTCTCCCTTCGCCATTGAGCCATATTTTCTTCATTCCTATCCATTCTAGTCATCAATCTCTCAAGTTACTCCTGTATTGTTACATTTGCACCAACATCGTTTCTATCCATCCTATTCATACATTCGGGTTATTTGTTGTGATTCATTGTTGAGGCTGCCGACTTCCTCTTGTCCATTCCGTTATTGTCACCAACTGATGACGAAGACGCTCCTCGACTGCTAGACATTGTTAGTGATCAAAGAAACAAATAAAATAACCTCACGTGTTTTATTTTCACTCGTGTATCACACTCAATCCCCTTTCAAGAACTCCAAGAAACGATCCAAGAACTCAAACAAGGGTAGGTCAAGAGAAGACACAAATAAGAACAAAAAAATTGGAAATTGAAAAAAAAATCGGAATATTTGGGGCAAATAATGAATTTTTCAGATTTTTTTACTCGAAAATTCAGCTATGAGTGCAACGAAACAAACAGAATTGACTAAAATAAATAAGTTTGAGTTTTTTTATGGGATTTTCAAATGGATCAAACTAAGGAAATCTATGAAGAACACAAAGAACATGAAAAATTCAAGAAAACCAAGAAATTCAAGAAATATCAAGAACTGAATCTAAATCAAAGCTCTAATACCACCTGATGCGATCCCACTTGAAAAACGCGACGAAGAATGCGGAATTAAAACCAAATGGTAGGAATGATATAAATTCATAAAAAATAACAAGAACCAATAAATAAGAACAATAATAAAAGATAGAATTTGACGATAGAACGTTAACCCAACAATCACGACGCGGTGAATCGACGATGCGGAATGAAGAACCAAAGTTAACACTACAAGGATTGTCAAATTCTGTAACGCCCCAAGTTCTAAATACCTTGAACGTCACTTCAACGTCTCAACTATCTTTCAAAATGATAATTAAACGGAAAATAACTGAAATATCAAATCGCGTAATTTTATAAAATTTGACTCAAATGGTCAACAATTCGAGTATTGAATTAACTTGACAAAATAGATGAGTTTACGATTTCAAATAAAAACATTTTGAAGCACTCAATAATAGCAACCATCACACGCCTCGTTGCCAACTCCACCATCTGCAAAATGGTTTTTGGAAAACATGAGTATTTCAAAGAAATACTCAGTAGACTCGCGCATAATAATCATTTGACATTATAAATTAAAACACATAATCATGATATTCAAGTCTCAGGTGTCTAACGATCACTAGTAGTCTCATGAACAAGTAAATAAATACAAGTTCAAATCTCATGTATTTAAGCAAGTAAATTCTCGTAACATAGTCTCTGTAACGACCCGGGTCCCACTTAACGGACTGTCCCGACCGTTAGATGACGACGTATTGTCTCCACTGTATCAACACGAGTCTTTTCAGCATGCTTTGTCCTCACTCACACGCTCCCCGAGAAAACTTCCCAGGAGGTCACCCATCCCAAAATTTCTCCAAGTCATGCACGCTTAACTATGGAGTTTCTGAAGATGGACTTCCGGAAAAGAAGGTGCACCTTGTTGGTATGAGTAGTACCTATCATTTCTTTTAAACTTTCTTAGTGGGGGTATTACAATCACCCCTGTTAGACTCGCGATGTCCTCTTCGTGCTTAACCCATCTGAGGTTCTGTTGCCAGGCATTGGGATTCTAGAGGTGACTCATGTCCTATGGCGTAGCACTTAGTTCCCAATTTTCGGCTGGCTGCCGGCTCTGATACCATTTGTAACGACCCGGGTCCCACTTAATGGGTTGTCCCGATCGTTAGATGACGACGTATTGTCCCCACTGTACCAACACGAGTCTTTTCAGCATGCTTTATCCTCACTCGTACGCTCCCCGAGAAAACTTCCCAGGAGGTCACCCATTCCAGAATTTCTCCAAGCCAAACACGCTTAATTGTGGAGTTTCTGACGATGGACTTCCAAAAAAGAAGGTGCACCTTGTTGGTATAAGTAATACCTATCATTTCTTTTAAGCTTTCATAGTTGGGGTATTACAGTCTCATACTTGAAAAGCAAGTAATTCTCATGAACACATTCATACATGCTAAATTTATAATCCAAATAATTATTTATGAGCATTTTTGAAAAGATATTTTGTAAATAAGAGTCTACCTTATTTCTCGAGTTTTGAGCAAACAGAATAAAACTTCTAATTATCTTGCGCCTCATTTAGTCCTATAAAATAAATTTAAATAATTAAAATTGGTCTCTTGAACAATCGGGTCTTAAATAAAGATTTTGTGTAATAATAAGGTTTTTGAAAGGCTTTAGGGACTAAATTGTGAATTTGGAAAAATCAGAATTGGCTCATGAAATTAATGAACCTTTTGTACTGACTTGACAGAATCAAAAGTTTCTGGCCAAATTAGAATTTCTGCAGGAATTTGGCCAGAAACTTTGTGTCAAAATAGATTGAATTGAAAGCTTTGAGCTTAATTAGACTAAATAAAAACGAAAGGGACTGAAATTAATTTAATGTAAACGTTGAGGACTAAAATAGGAAATTTCAAAATTTCACATTTTAAAATAATATATATATATATATATCTACATCATTTCTATCTCTCTCTATTTGGTAGAAAGAGAAGTAGCACGAGAGAGAGAGAGAGAGAGAGAGAGAGAGAGAGAGAGAGCGACGGAAGGGCGAAGCTCCGGTAGGTGCGGTACTGTCAGGAAAACACCGGTGAAAACGCCGTCGACATGTGGCGGATGTAGAGGTGGAAGTAAAACGGCGGAAGGGAGATGATTTGGGCAGAATTTGGGGCTAGTTCTGGCAAAACCGAAGTTGTTGGGTCTTGATTTGGACCTGGGATTCCGGCATTATTCCGATCAACTGGCGGCGGTCGAAGGTAAGTGGTATGTTTCTTGGTTTATTCTCATGTTTCATGTGGTGATTGGGTGTTGATTGGTGGGCAGTGCGTGGCTCCTTGCATTTGAAGACATGGAGGTTCGGCTGTGAGGTGATAATCTGTTGAGGTGATGTTCGGTTTTGAAATTGTAGATTGTGGCCTGTGATATAGGGAATTCAGTTTGGTGTTTCATGTAGGAGTCATCGGCATTGAGGGTGGTTTGGAAATAAGTAAGGGTGGCCATGGTGATGCTCATTGTGTAGATTTTGAAATTGGCCGTGAATCAGTGTCTTGGTGGACGGTGGTGGTGTGGCTTCGATAGTGTGTGAAATGTTTGAAGCTTGAATTATGGAAGTAGGGAAGAGGAAATATTTATAGGCTGGTATGGAATTAGAAGAGAATTGTAACTCCAAAATTGATTGCTAGAATATTGAGTATGAAATTGATTGTAGGGGTTAAATAAGAAATTGTAAAATAAGGAATGAATGGGGAGTTTTTGGGGTAAAGAAAATGTAGAGTTAAAGATTTTTAATTATTGATAGATTTAATAAAAATAAAATGAGTTTTAAAATAAATAAATTTTGAGATAAAAACTTGAAAGTAAATTTGATTAAAAAATAATTAAATTTGGACTCAAAATATATCAAATTTGAAATAAATAAAATCTCGACTTAAAACGAAAATAATAATTTTGAATAAATTTAAAATTGCAAATTGGACTTAAAGAATTAAATGAATTTAATTTTTTTTTAAATCTTAAAATAATTAATATGACTAGACGAGAGCGTTTGTTTTCAAAATAGTGATCGTTAAGATTGGAGAGTCGTAGCGACAAGTTCGGTGAAACTAACTTTTAAACTTGAAATTTCTCGGTCCCTACAAATTCCTTGATAAGTCTTGGTTAGAACTCCACAAATACTCTTGAATATTTATAAGTTCAACTGATTGTTCTTGAAGAACAAGAAAAGGGAAACTCACATTTCGAAGAGAAAATACTCTCAAAATCAATTCAATATCAAAGTTAATGTTTACAATCATAGAAAATTGATAATATAAAGTCAAAAAGCCTAACCCTAGCCCTAGTTGCTAATGAATTCAAAAATACGAAAAATAATAAATAAAATAGAATATAATTAAGAAATGGCGAAAATCTGGTTTCGCTTCAACCCCTTGGCGATCGCGTGGTTGATCCGAAAACTCTCGGGTTTATTTTCTTGCACTTGGTGCGATTGTGATTCTTTTTCACTGTGCGACCGCGTGGCTTTTCTGGCTACACCAATTTTCTTCCCTTCGAAACAATTTGATCCCGTTTAATTCTCGATTCGAGCCCAACATGAAACTTGTCATCTTCCCATGTGGATTGTCGTTGCCTTGCCGTAGCTTGACTTCTCCTTTGATCTCCTACCTTAGATCACATCAAGTTCAACTTTATTCCTTAACTGATATCAATAACAAGCATAATGTAATAGAGTGAAATGGACTGAATACTTTATTTCTATATAGAAAATATTCAAATACACAAATGTGTCCAAAATCAAACATAAAGCAACCGAAATAAAAACTCTTACTAAAAAATGATATCCTCAAGAAATACAGCACACGTACAAGCAGTTTTCTCATGAAAGATCTTTGGTGGTAATCAATCATTAAGTTTGTCCCAATGTGCTCTATGGAAAGATGTTCACTTTGTACTCTTTCCTTCAAAACCAAGAAATTTATGTCAATGTTTTCACTTAGTTGAGCTCTTGTTAGTGTTGGAATATAGAACTGTTAAGTTATTGTTACAATATCTTTAGTGGTATTTCTATGTCATTCAAAATGCGCAGACTAGAAACAAACTTTTACGGTCATATTCCATGGTTAGATACCTCATAACATGCTACAAGCTCTGCTTCTCACCATAGTGATTTTGGAAAGGTAGAGTGACTAATCATATGCCTTACCATGTCCTTAGGAGTCATGTTTTGTCTTTCAGCACCATTCATAGTAAGGAGTGCATAAATTCTAAGTCGTCTGAAGTTCTATTGGCACGTAATCTCTTTGTTTTGGTATTTTTCCTTTTATACAATTAATACATACTACAGAATCCATAAAAACAAGCAAATCCAACATTCCATCAGACATAAGTCGTTCAAATCTAGCTTTTGTAATGTGCCCTAAGCGCTTGTGCCGTAGTCTAGCCGAAGTTTATTTACTTAATTTGAGTCGAACTTTATTTAATGCCAGGGAATTCCTTGCCGAAATTGAGATTGGAGTTTTAATAAATTGAAACTAAGCTTGAAGGACTTAATTACAATTTCTCCAAAACATTAGTGCCCAATTTATTGAATTGAAATATTTTCGTAATTTAGTCCAACTTTTCGTTCAACTCTATCTTTTGTAATGATCATTGGACTCATGCATCTTGAGCAATCCCACTTCTCAATCTGTAGAGCAATGTCTAGATCCATGGAACCAAGAAAAATATGAATGTTCTCTTTCTAATCTTTGACTCATTAAGTGCAGAGATTGAATTAACATTTGCATATATTGTAGTAGCATAGAACAAGATAAAAAAAAAATAGCTCACATAAGTATCTTATTATGCAAATAATAATTTCAAATAATGGTTGGCCCATCACAAGATACCTAACAAAGCATCAATATTCAGTCTTTGGACATTAATATTGACTTGTAAGTGGTACTCTCTGTGTAGCAATCAAACACTGAAAATAAGACATATCAACAAATACAAAAACCTTCATTTTGACTGATTTATTAATCACACGTTAATCAAAATAATCACCACATGTTTATAACCACAAGTGCATGTGAAATTCAAGCCAAACATTAATCTTCCTATTGACCGATCCATATCCTCGTGAACAACACACACCCCACACACAAACACCTTTTAATATTCTAAGTTAGTTAATTTCCATAATAGAGTTTACTATGGCAATATGTTGCTTCAAAAAATTCACTTTGAAATATTATCTCTCTAAAGAGTTGGTTTACGAAAATTTGATATTGAAATTACCGATTTTGCATATATTTATGACTTTAGGATTTGAATTGCAAAATTTAAGACTTTAGAATGAGGTAATCATTAACAAATTGCATATGATGAAACATTTTATTTTCAATTATGAAAAATTTTATGCTTGAAGGACTTAATTACAGTGGCTCCAGAACTTTATAGGCCAATATATTAAAATTTCAAACTTTTGGGACTAACTATAAATTCAAGAACTTTAAAAAACCAAAAATTAAATTGTAACGACCCGAAATGTCCTTAATTTTCCATTACGACGTAAGAAGTTATTTTCAGAATTTATTTATTGTGGAATTTAAAGAAAGAAAAACAGATTTTTTAATTAAATAAAAGTCACGAAAAACATTTTTTAGTGTCTCTTTTCTTGAGTATTTTCTATCACTTCTGACCTCAATTAATTGTGATATATGCATGGATAAGTACTCGGAATAAACTTCGAGAATTTGAAATCTGTTTGTCATTTTGATTTATGTACAGCCCTTGGTGAAATTTCAAAGTTGGCTCCTCGACATATTGTTCGTAAAAATAGTTTCAGGCTACCAACTTTGAAGTGTCATAACTAGATCCTTGGTTAACCAAATATTTTGTGGTAAATTTCATATGAAAGTAATCCACGAGTACTTTGAAATGGCACCAAGAACACTCAATTCGGATCTCTTTTACTACCTCAAAACTGACCTCAAACGTGGGCTCTTGAAACTGTGGAAAAATTGGAACTTTGGAAAAAGCAGCCATAAGGTATCTCTTTAGACTTCCACCTACGGTTCCTTGCATGCAAGAGTCATCCCAAATCTCCTTCAGACACCTCCTGCTTGCATGTGAGTAAATCACCCCCTCCAACTATATGGTCATTAGATTGAAACTTAGCCCTCAAGTATAATCCTCTACATCCATAATTTGCTCCCAAATTCGTGCAATCAGTTTTTTTCTATAAATAGAGATGAATTTGAAAGAGAAATCACACCAAAAACTTAAGTGAAAAAGTTGATGAAATCTTGCTTCCTTCTTCAAAACCTTAGGTATTGATTTCGTGCCAAAATCATGTTTCAATCTGTTATAATTCATTCTTTTCATTGACAAACATGTTTTCTCAAAATCCTTTATCAGAACAAGTGATTTTGGATCAAATAAATCAAGAAAAATGGGTTTTAAACTTTGAAAATACGCTTGGTGTCAACACCTACTGGTTTGGTGTCGACACTATGTTCATCTAGGCTTAAACTGATGAAAAAATGGCTTTCTCACACTTTGGTGTTGACACCAAAACAGTTGGTGTCGACACAAAATGGACAGCTTGACGGCCTAAGGTCATTCAGCCATAACTTTTGTTTTACAGCTTCGATTTGTGATCTGTGAAGTTAGTTGAACTCTAGATTTGATGATCTTTCCGACGATATATTATAACTCTCATGGAGATTTATGAACTAGGAGTTATGTAGTTTTTTCTCCACCCACTCCGTGCCAAGTTAGTTGAAAGACTTCCATTTCAAAGAAAGCAATTCTAGGAGTCGTTCAAGAATCTATTCATCTATAAGTGAGTAGAGTATATTTACTTAATTATGTGAGTATAATATATTTAATTAAATTATACCATTTCAGTTGATGCGAGTTAGATATGTATACAAGAATTGTATGATTTCATTGGATATGCTTATACAACACATACTTGGTATACATTTGAGTGGAACACGTTGATATTTGTTGCATATTGATAGCTTTGAGTTATAAAAATATGATGAAATAAGATTTTGAATAAATATGATGGATGAGATTTTGAAGATGTATGCCTCATCTTTCTGAAAGCATTCATCATGTGCATACTAGACTACGGTTGCTCCAATGTACCCCTCTCGTGATTTTGAATATGTTGTCGTATACCTTGAGTTGCCTAATGATAAGGCATGGTGGTATATTGATATGAAAATTGTGGGATTCTGGATGAGATCAACTTGGATGTGAATGATCGAAGTATTGGTTGTGACCAATGATGATTTTTTATGCTTTGAGAACTCGGGGTTGAGAACTCGAGGTATGAGATGAGAACCGTAGGGGAACCATTATGGCATGCATTATAGTATAGTATGCAGTTAACAATAATGGAAAATTTCTAGGACATACGGGTCATTAGTGATACAATACCTATGGAATATCTCAAATATAATTGGCTATTAGGATACGGTCATGTTGCTTGAGCAGCCGATGATACAGTACCTACAACATATCACGATCTTAACCTGTTAATTATTTTGGATAAACAGATATTCTAACCATATATCGAGTTGTGTTACTTTGGGAGTTTCAAACGATACATGCATACATACATTGAAATTGTTTTGAGTATGTGAAGTTGACTTGTATATTCTAATGTGCAATAACACATGTGCACCATATTCTGCTCACTAGGCACGCATGTGCTCACCCCATGAATCTGAACTTTTCAGGTAGCTATTGATGTAAAAAGGATTGGCGTGGATTTTCAAATGACTTGATAGAGAGTGCTGCACTAGGTGATGACCTGTGAGTTGTGGACACACTACCAAATAAGTAATTTTATGTTTGAATTTCCAGATTTTTATTGAACTCGAGATCTTGATAATAATTTTTTAAAATTAATAGCTTTCCTTTTAAATAGACGAATTTTATTTTAAGGGAAGTGATTTTGAAAAAGCCCTGAAAAATTCGGTGCATTACAAGTGGTATCAGAGCATTATTCTTGAAAAAATAAACTTAAAAATTTAGGCCGTTACAAGTTTGGTATTAGAGGTATAATTTTGGAAAAAAAAAGGACTTCAAATTTGGGGCATTTCTTAAATAATTTATAACTTTATGGGTTGAGGTTATAAATTCCATAACTTTAGGATTTAAGCTTTATTTCACAACATACAGGGATGACTTGAGGTGGAAATAAACAAAACTATTGAAAATTGAATCCATATTGACATATTCAATTTTCATCAAAATTACATGTACTCAATTCGAAACCCAAATCCCAACATTAATTTTACAGATTGAAATTCTGGAAATCGAATCCATCATATTCAATTTTCTACAAATCCACTAGCTTGTGGGTGATCAAATGCAGTTAGGGTGTGCGTTGGTAGTAAGCATATGCGTATATAATTGTTAATTACTTTATTTATATGTCTTATAATTCAATATGATTCTGGCTCTGATACCATTTGTTGGAACTTTAACATAGATGATTATTTATCTATAACCCAATATCATCGTGCTGGAATGATCAAGAATCAAAATTGAAGTGGAAGCATATTTGAATCCATTATTTTGGTTAATCGAATGAGTTTTGATATTCCAATTGATGGGTGATGAGCACTATTTTTGATACTTGCCCCCGAACATAAACAATGATCAACCCCCGAACATTGCCACACGCCTCCAAGAAGTTATTGATACTCGAGCAGGTGGCGATCCCTAAACAAGGTTGAAACCCCAAGGATCTTACTCTTTCCAAACAGAAAGGCATGATGTTCGGGGTATGCTACTCTAGGTCTGTTCCTCAACTGGTTGGGCACAACCATCTCCAGATAGGGAATAAACAGTCTCCTAATCCCAAGAGGACTTATATCCTTTAAAACCCCAGTCCTTCACAACAACTCTCAACCTTATCCCCAACATATGGAGAAATCCTAGTAGGACTTGTTCCTAAATTCAAGCATCCTAACCCTACCCAGATTCTCCTACTCATCTTTATAAATAGTTGTCTCTCAGTCAAAACTAAGGTACACAATTATTATTACAATATATAGCGTCCTGCATCAATATTCAATATTCTCTCTCTCTCTCTCTCTCTCTCTCTCTCTCTTTACTGACTTAAGCATCGGAGGGGTGACTAGGTCACACCTAACCGCCCTTGTTTCAGGTACTCGAAGGTCAAGATCGTGTTTCTTTGTTGTTCAATCTCGGGAAATCACATGTACGAATTTCTAGCATCATCATTGGTGCCGTCCGTGGGAATCGTTACTAAACACCATGGTTAATACTCGTTATGGACTTACCATAAGTAAATTTTTTTGCTCATGATCATCCTGTTGGGGAGACACTAGTGTCCCAACATTGCAAGAAAATCCCTTGACTTTGCCAAGAAATTAGGCACCACAGCCCCAACAATCTGTCGCTACCTAGGTAGCATTAGTGGAACTGCATCAGTAAGTTGCCACATTGACTCAATTACTCACTCAGCAGAACCAGCGTACACCACCAACACCCGAGGAGGGGAATGTTTCACATGTCCGAGCTTAGAACCAGATGCATAACGGTGCTGGGCCTACCTCCTTAAGGTTACCCCAACTATGTTGAGCTCAAAAACAGTCTCCATGCCCCCAATTCGTTAGAAAGAATTATTCAAGCTGGAATACCAGTGGGCATATTTCAAAACATACAAGCTCCGGTAGGTCTCACTTCTAACACACTGTTCATGCTAGAAGTATTAGCTTTCCCTCTACTGGACAGGTTCAAATATTTGAGGATAAAATAATACGATGGGACGACTAACCATGTGAACCATCTCAATGTGTAGTTATGTACAATGCATTCCCACAGACATTGAGCAAAGCTACCAGGGATTGGTTTTCAACCCTTGAGAGCCCAACTCTACTCCTTCGTCTACAAATCGCTAACAAATTCTTAGCCTTTTTTGCAAGTAGTAAATGGATAAGGAAAATAGCTACCTTGCTCATGATGCTCAGCCAGGGGCAGAATGAAACACTACGTGACTTCATAGCCAGGTTCAACACTGAGAGGCTTCAGATCCCTGATCTTCATATCATCGTTACCATATCTGCACTTAACTATGCTTTGAAGTTTTAGTCCTTCAAAATGTCTTTATCAAAAAATCCTCCAAAGTTAGTTATCGAACTCCTGACCTGGGTGAAAAATACATAAATATGGAGAAAACAATGTACCTAAAGAAAAGCAATGCTACTTCGGAGAAGTCCGAGCACAAAGATAATAAATCTGATTATAAAATATAGCATGATGGTATCTCGAGGCAAGAGCACGATCGAGGATAATTTAGACAAGAGAAACCATCATCATTCACTCCTCTGAACACTCCTTGGGCAAACATTCTTATGGAGATTAAATATATGAAAGAACTAAAGTGGCTAGCCAGGATTAGGTATCCTCCAAATACACGTGATAAGAGTAAATACTGTGATCTTCATTGTGATCATGGGCACACTACAAAAAAAATGTTATACATTACAGTGAGAAATTGAGGAAACTAAATGCTAGAAGAGTGATTATGAGCAGAATAAATCACCGAGGAACAACAAACCTACAACAGGTACAATCAATATCATCATTATTGGGGTAGCTGTAGGAGGAAACTCTCAAAATGGGAGTAAAGTATATTCCAGGAAGTCCACGGGGGCTGAGTCTATTACTCATCAAGACATCATGTTCAAATCAGATGGTATGGAAGGGGTGATCACTCCCCATGACGATGCCACGATAGTCACATCAATCATAGCTAATTTTGAGGTAGAAAGGATTGTGGTTGTCAATGGGAGTGCAGCCAATGTATTAATGCATAAAGCCTTCACTAAAATGGGGATATCAGGGAACAATCTCAGACCTATCAAGACCCCCTTGCAGGGCTTCGGGGGAAATGTTATCATGCCCGAGGGAACCATTGAACTTCCACTTTCATTGGGGTTAGACCCTAAACAAGTAATAGAGATAAACATATTCCATGTGGTACACACCTCGATGACATACAATGCCATCCTAGTTCGATCACTGTTAACAAAGATTTGAGAAATTGTGTCAACCTTTCATCTCGCTATGAAGTTTAGGACATTAGAAGGCATAAGAGATTTTGTGGAGATCAAACGGTAGCAAGAAAACACTTTGTTACTAGCATCAAGATCCTCTCCCTAGAGGTTGCACATGTACTGGCGCTTGAGCCTGACCTCGAGCACCATGGAAGACTCTCACCGGTTCAAGAACTTTTGGAGGGAAGGATGGTCACCATTGGTCAGGATCATAGAGTGGAGGCCATGCTTAGACTTGACCCTGAGGCCGCATTGCATAGGCTCAACGCGAGTCCGGATGCACGACCAATCAAATAAAGGAAGACAATTTGCTCCTAATTGCCGAACTATAATTCAAGAAGAGGTAGGCAGGCTCATAAAGACATGGTTTATTAAAGAAGTTCAGTGCCTAGAATGGCTTGTAAATGTGGTCTTGGTGAAGAAAAATGATGGCAAGTGGCGCGTCTGCTGACTACACGAATCTTAACATGGCATGCCCCAAGGAAAGCTACCCCTACCACAAATTGACAACCTCATGGACAGTACCTCGGTCATAAACTATACAGCTTCCTTGATCCATTCTCAAGATATCATTAGATTTTAATGGTCGAGGATGACCAGAAAAAAACATCTTTCATAGCAGATTCAACAATATATTACTAGAAGGTCATGTCTTTCAGATTGAAGAATGCAGGAGCATCCTATTGAACACTGATCAATAAAGTATTCATAGGCTTAATAGGGAAGAACATTAAAGCATACGTCGATGATATAGTAGTGAAGATCATAGTGACTACCATACACATCCATGATCTCGAGGAAGTATTCTCCATACTCAGAAAGTACAGAATGAAATTGAACCAAGTCAAGTGTGTGTTTGGTGTATCATCGAGGAAATCTTTAGGATTCATGATAACTCATCAGGATATAGAGGCCAACCAAGATAATACACAAGCCCTAACTTCCATGGAATCCCTAAAAGCAGGAAAGAGGTTCAGAAGTTGACGATCAGGTAGTAGCGCTTAACAGGTTCATGTCAAGAGTAGCAGTTGATAAGTACTTTCCTTTTTTCAAGGTACTTAAGAGGAAATCAAAAGTTTGACTGGAATGACGAGTGTGAGCATGCTTTTCAAGAACTAAATGAATCCCTCCCAACAACTCCTATTCTTACCAAACCAAACCCCCGGGGATATGCTATCTTTGTACTTGGAAGTATTCCAGAATGCAGTCAGTGCAATCCTCATCAAAGAAGTATGCCGAGCCCAACAACCGGTTTATTGTGTAAGAAAGGTTTTGCTTGACGTCGAAACTCGTTATACATTAGAAAATTAGCTAGTACTAGCTCTTGTGGTAGCAGCCCAAAAGTTAAGACATTATTTCCAATCACATACAATTACAATTCTCATTAATCAACCCCTTAAAGACATACTATAGAAGGCCAACGTATCAGGAAGGCACCTCAAATGGAAATTGAACTTAGATAACTTGACGTTGAGTTCAAACCCAAGACTTACGATAAAAACGCATGCTTTGGCAGACTTCATTATAGAACTAACACCTAGGCCTCGGGGGCCAAGGGATACCCCAAACAGCATCAACAATTTTTGGGAAATACTGTTAGATGGTGCATCTAAGTCCTCGGGCTTGGGTGTAGGAGTCATAATCATGAGCTCGGACAAATACGTTGAAATACAGTGTGCCTTGAGGTTTGAATTTGAAACAAAGAACATCAAAGCAGTGTATGAAGTTATTATCATTGGCCTTGAGCTTGCCCTTGGCCTTGAACTTGAACATATAAGAATCTTCAGTGACTCCCAACTGGTCGTAGGAAAAATTAATGGTACGTAAGAAAAGATGAGTTTATACTACCCACATGTTCATGATTTGCAGAGAAAGTTTAAAAGTTGCAAGATCCTAAAGATACCTCGATTAGAAAATGTTAGAGTCGATGCTATTTCAAGGATGATGTTCGTAAGGATTGACAACCTCGAAAGAACAACTCACATGAAATTTGTATCACAACCAAGCATAGCCCCGATGCCTACAGTCATGGATATTAATCACGAGCCCTCATAGATGGTATAATTAAGTTCATATCTGATGGACACTTTCGACAAAACCCTAGGGAAGCGAGGAGCATAAAAATGAGATCAACTATGTACTTCATGATAAGAGAAGTTATTTTTCGCAGAAGCTTGACATTACCTTACCTCATGTGCCTTGAAACTTCAAAAGCTACTCAAGCTCTTGCAGAAGTGCACGAAGGTATATGTGGTAGTAATGAAGGTGCTTGGGCCTTGGCTTACAAACTCCTTAGGTACGGATACTACTGGCCGACCATGAGGACGGATACGATGGATTACGTAAGGAAGTGTGACAAATGCCAAAGATATTGGAATATCATCCAGACTCCCGCTAAAGGCCTATATCCTATCCAGTGCCTAGGGCCTTTCGAACAATGGAGAGTGGACATCCTAGAAACTTTTCCTTTGGCCAAGGGACAGCTCAAGTTCATAGTAGTAGAAGTGGAGTACTTCACTAAATGAGTGGAAGTCAAATCCCTAGCAACAATTTTAAAGCCCAAGCTTAGATCTTTTGTTTGGAAATCCATCATATGTAGGTTAGCCCTACAAATGTTACTAATAACAGACAATGACAGACAGTTTAATAACATATAATTCAGAAGCTTCTATGTAAACCTGGGGATTGGCCATCGTCTAACATCAGTCTCACACTTCAAAGTAATAGTCTAGCAGAAGTAATGAATATGATAATATTCAAAGACATTCGCAAAAGGATAAGGTATGCATGAGGATCATGGCTCGATGACCTACCAGGCATACTTTGGGCCTACATGACCTCACACAAAGTAGCTACTGGAGAGACCCCCCCTTCAAGCTAGCTTTTGGATTGGAGGAAACAATCCCTATAGAAGTTGGCATACCGAGCTACATGCACTTTTACACTGAGGTCGGGAGTGGGAATACGACTGAACACCTTGACCTCCTAGAAGAAGTTTGTGATCAAGCTTTTATGAAGATAGCATTTTATCAGAATAAAACAGCCAAGTACTTCAACACCATGGTTAATCTAAGGAGGTTTAGGGCAGGAGAGCTCATACTTAGAAAGGCAGAAGCTCCTGGACATCCCTTGGGAAAACATGGACCAACATGGGAAGGACCTTACGAAGTCATACACTAAATACGGGAGGATCTTATAGCCTGTGAGACCTTTTGGGAACTCCACTTCCAAGACTATGAAACATAGATAACCTAAAAGTTTACTATAAGTAATAGGACCGAGCTCCATAGTTTGACCTTTTTTCCATCAATTACTTTTCATTTCGTTCCTAGTTTTTGCATTCTTGTTTTCAATCAAGCCTGCTCGCCCACTTCTTGTTTTCTAAGTTGCGTATGTAAATAGAGGTGGTCGGGGACATTATCCTCAATAAAATAAAATTTTTTTCTCCATTCACTATGACTATGCCAAAGCCTTGCCCATGAGTAATCACAAAAACCTTGTCTATAGGTAAGCACTCAAAGCCTTGCTCACGAGCAAGCACTCAAAGCCTTACCCATGAGCTAGCACTCAAAAGCCTTTCCTACGAGCAAGCAACGAAAGATTTGTCCACGAGCAAGTACTCAAAGCCTTGCCCACAAGTAATCACACGAAGCCTTACCTACAAGCAAGCACATAAAGTCTTGCCTACGAGCAAACACACAAAACCATGCCCCGAGCATGCACCGAAGTTTGGCCCCGAGAAGTAACACACGCAAAACCACTCTCAAAACTCCTTGGGCTATTACGTTGTTCGGGATTAGCACTCATGTTTGAGGCTATTACAATGCTCGAGAAATATAGATATGTTCGAGCACTATATATTTTTCGTATCTTAAATGTTGTTGGCTTTAAATCGTTTGTAAGATTTGGGCTTGACACAATGCTCAAGCTTAACACGTGTTCAAACTTATCATCCATATTTGAGGTTAACACTCGTGTGCAAAATTATCATCTATGTTTGAGATTATCACTTGTGTCCAAGTTTGTTAACTTATGTTCGAGCTCTTCACTTGTGATTAAGTTTGTTAAACTTATGTTTGAGCATTTTAATTTCCATCAAACTTATTGACAATGTTTAGAAAACAGAAAACCGGTTCGAAGTGTAAAAGCCAGCGAGTTAAGGGTCAAAAGGTCCGACCGGATTGAATTATGATCGAACCAATTTCAATTAATAATCTAAAATTATTTCAAAAACCAAATTTTTTTCTAAAAAACAAGTTATTTTACAAACAAACCAATTCTTACATATTTAAAAAAATTAATCTTACATAAAAGTAGATTAAAACAACCAAAAGTAACTTAAAATAAAAAAAATCGGCAAAAAATTAAAGGGTCAAAACCGGGTTAAAAACCCATTGAGTTGATCGGTTCCCAGTTTAACAGTGGAAAAAACTAGGTTTTCAGATCGAGTTTTTAGCGCCTCATTTTTGGAGAGGATCAGACCGATTTTTCTGCCGATTACTAGTTTTCTCGGTCGAACCCGCCAGTCCAATTTTCTAAACCATGCTTATTGCACGTGTTCGAGCTTATCACTTGCATTCAAGTTTATTACTTGTGTTCAGACCTCTTCTTCAAAAAATATAAAAAGCTTGAGTAAAACGCTTTGAAAAAATAAAAATAATTGATTCATTCAAAACAAAAGTCCGGGGTGACTTGTTCTCTTCTTGCTTTTCTTTGTTGGGGGCCAAGCACCAGCACTGGCCTTCCTTTTGACAATTTTTTTTCTGCAAGGATCAAAAGTTATGTTATCTGTAAAATATGAACAAGGCATTAGAACGAGCAGTACATCGAAAAAAAGAAGAAGAGAGTGACAGACTTCTACCCCCGAAGTTTCTGATGCCAGCAATGTCAAGGACCTCATCCCCGAGGAGGTCATCTGGATGATGCACTAAAGGCTCAAGCTCCTCAAGCATTTGCCTATCATATTCTAATACCTCAAAGTAGGCTTGCTCTTCATTAAATTAACTGTGTCCGGGATAATCCACCTGGACCAAAAAGGGTGCTCGGTCTCCTCAGCGATCACGTAAATATATCTTTCCTTCCAACTCCAGAGAGAGATGGGCATCCTTGGTAACTTAAACCTACCTCGACTAGACAAATAGGTGAAGAAATAAAAATAAAAATGGGGAAGCTGCTTGAGCTCGAAGACCATCCTATAGAGGTCTAAACGAGATTTTATAGATAAAAACCTACAAGCTATAAAGAAGTACACGAGCATCCTCCACCCATTCAACAATAAATGCTCCGGGTACATGGAATGATCTACTAGGAATTCAATAAAAAAGGGTGTAATTGCAACCTTAACCCAGCCATCAAAGAGTCCCTGATAATGATGAACTCACCCTCTTGAGCTGTCACTACAGTATCCTTAGGGCCAGGGGCTCTAATATCACACATGGGCAATAGCCCAAACTCCCTCGCTATCTCTATTATCTTATGCTCTTTATATAAACATCTCATCTCGGGGTATGTCAAAGGGGTATCATGCTCATTCTGAGCATGAGTCCTTACATCTACATGCTTTGATACGGGGATTATGGAGTTTCCTACGTCCTTGGGCCTACTGTGCTCGCTACTAGAACTGCTCATACTACTACCACTACTCTCACTAGTCTCACTACTAGACATCTCTTTTTTCTAAAAAAATGAAAATTTGAGTAACTTAAAGGTTCGAGCTCTTACCTCGAATATTGAACAACCAAAAAACACTCTTCTAAAGCCCAAGCGCGACCTCAATAGTTTTACTCTCAAGATTCTTTGGTAAATGTGAAAATGAGGAAAAATTCTATTTATAGGGGGAGACTTTTGTAATATCAAAGGTCATTCAATCTGAACCGCCAAATGATGCCACATGTCATCAATCCGTGGCCAACGTCGCCTAACAATCGTCACGTCCTTTCAGATCGACGTGTTACCAGACAGAACCATCACATTGAGTCAAATTATCCCCGACTAGATTGATCCACCATTAATGCACACCCTCTTCTCCCATGCTCGAGCGTGGATGCACGGGAGCCATTGATGAGCCCTAATTTTTATACTTGCCCCGAACACGAACAACGATCAACCCCTGAACATTGCCATATGCCTTGATGCTTGGGGTATGCTACTCGGGGTCTGTTCCTCAATTGATTGAGTACAACCATGTCTAGATAAGGAATATACAGTCTCCTAAGTCATAATCTCAAGAGGACTTATATCATTTAAAACCCTAGTCTTTCACAATAACTCTCAACCTTATCCCCAACTGATGGAGAATTCCTTGTAGGACTTGTGCCTAAATTCAAGCATCCTAACCCTACCTGGATTCTCCTACTCACCTCTATAAATAGTTGTTTCTCAATTACAATTAAAGTACGCAATTATTATTACAATTTATAGCCTTTTGTATCAATATTTTCTCTCTCTTTATTGACTTAAGCATCGGAAGGGCTATGAGTTAACACTTCATCGCCTTCATTTCAGGTACTCGAAGGTCAAGATCGTGTTTGTTCGTTGTTTAAGCTCTGGAAATCACATGTGCAACTTTTTGGCATATTCAATGGGGATACAGAGAGATGAAAAGTCACGTTCAATTGAAGGTCATGACTTATATAAATAACTACCAGACAATTATCATGTTTCAATACTTTTAAATTGGTCCCTCATCAATTTAAAATACCTTTTCCGTCTATACACTTTATTTCCATCATATTTAAGGCCAGTTAATCCAAAATAGTAACTTTAGTGGATCAGTTTATTGACTAAACTTTATGTTAACACCACACATTTTAATTTATACACGTTTGACCCCAGATATTGAATTTTTCTAATATCGGTTACACGTGTCCTTATCGGTGCATTATAGTAAATTATTCTCCAAATGCTAAGTAGTTGGGAATCAAGAATACCACCTGTATTACATGACTCTGTAATATGATGAAAATCAACTTCATATATGTGGCCATGAAATTCATAATAACCATTCATTCTAATAAGAAAATGCCAAATCTACTTTGCACAAACAAATACAGTCCTTGACATAATTAATTCCATTTACCAAATTCGACAAAAGGCTAGCCGGCTAAGACAGCTTCTTAACTTATTCATCACCTTTACTCCCGTATGCAATCTAATAAATCTACAGTTTTGTTGTTTGTTCATTCAATTCCAGCCAAAGTAGCTTAACTAAGCTATATCCAAAGCCAAAACAAAAGTTCTAACAGTTACTTACATAAAGCAAATGGATTCCAAAAAAATATAATCAATTATCATACTTAAAATACATTTTTGATGAAATATGTATGCAAAAGATACAGGATTTGGCTACTTCTCCAAATAGGTTCGACATTTTAAGAAGGAACCATAAGTCTTACTGTGGTGTCATAGTTCATTGAGTTGATCACAAGAACGATCCATTTAAAACTTAAAAGAGTACTATGATACATTCTCAAAACGAGTTACCTTCTTATTCGAGCGTGTTAACATTAAACACTCACATCGATTACTGATTAAATAGGTATAAACAATATTTTCTTAACAAAGATAACATTAATTTTAAGCTGTGAAACAAGTCTTAATAATTTTGAGAAGGTTTGAAAGAGGAAAAAATTCTCTTGATTTCGAATAATACTTGGGACTTCTCTAAATTGCACTGGGGAAGATAAATACTCATTTTCATCCTCATACCCTGATTCAATAGATGGATGTGGCCCTTTTAGATGATTCATGTCGAATTACGTTATCTAAAAAGTTAAATTATTTGGTTGCTATTAAACTGAAGTATAATTTTGTTAGATTACACACAAATGACTTACTATTCCCTTATTTGTTTCTATTAATAGTCAACACAATAAACATGTAATTCTTTGTCCTATTTCTTTTAAAGTTAATTGATGGTGAAAAATCAGAGAAGAATTCTTGTAAGTGCATATCTTCGATGGCGGTCTAATCATTCAATTAAAATACATGGAAAACATTCAATTTATTTTGAACTCATGTATTCTAAACAAATAGTTCTCTCTCTTTTGTTTTATTTAAGCAAATTATTGGTTGAGAGATTCTTTAATTTCTTTAAATATACAAGGGTAGCTAGTGGAAGTTCAAACTTGTTCTCCTCTTTACACTATTTTCATCAACAAAATTATGAACGCAGAACTGACAAGGGGAAACTCTTCATCCATTTCATTGCAAAACCCTAGCCCTTTCAGTACAACTCAATGTTCTATTTCGGGTGCATTAAAAGAATGCCTAGGGAGTCTAGACGGAGCATGCATAGAAAAACTTTTACTTCACTTTGCAAGTGCCCTAGAGAGCAATGATGTGACTTTGGCCCAACAAGTGATGTGGGTACTCAATAATGTGGCTTCGTCAATTGGTGACCCTAATCAGAGGCTGGCTTCATGGTTCTTAAGGGCACTTATTTCGAGGTCAGCTAGAGTTTGTCCTACGACGATAAGTTTGGATGGCCGAGGTGTCCTTGAGAGGAGGCCTATGACCGTGACTGAGCTTGCCGGGTATGTGGATCTTATCCCATGGCATAGGTTTGGTTTTTGTGTATCAAATAGTGCCATTTTTAAGGCTATTCAAGGGTTACCACGAGTGCATATTTTAGATTTCAGCATCACTCATTGCATGCAATGGCCAACTCTTATAGATGCATTGGCCAAGAGATCAGAAGGGCCTCCATCACTTCGAATTTCAGTTCCTTCTTGGAGGCCACCTGTCCCTCCTTTGCTCAATGTATCGAGCGAAGAGGTCTGCCAACGTTTGACAAATTTTGCAAAGTTTAAGGATATCCCTTTTGAAATCAATGTTATTGAAGTCCCACCATTGCCTACACAGGATGCAGCCATATCCCAATTAGGGTCATCTAGTCATTATGATTTACTCTTAAGTCAGTTAAACCCTTCAACTCTGAAAATGAGGGATGATGAAGCTTTGGTAATTAACTGCCAAAATTGGCTACGCTACATACCCGATGAACTAATGAGGAGTACTCCTCAAGACATCTATTGTCGGGATGCATTTATCGATACAATTAAACATTTAAGTCCTTGTATAGTGACAGTGGTTGATGAGGACTGTGACTTAGGCATGTCAAGTCTAGCATCAAGGATCACAACTTGCTTTAACTATCTGTGGATACCTTTCGATGCCTTTGAAACTTTCTTGCCCAAAAATAGCCCTCAAAGGATCGAGTACGAGGCTGATTTTGGTCACAAAATCCAGAATATTATTGGATTCGAAGGTACCCAAATGATAGAAAGAATGGAATCCGGAACCAAATTCTCAAAACGGATGGCAAATAGAGGGTTTCAGAGTATTCAATTTTGTGAGGAGACTATAAAGGAAGTTAAAATCTTGTTAGATGAACATGCAAGTGGTTGGGGTATGAAGAAAGACGATGACATGCTAGCGCTAACTTGGAAAGGCCACAACTCAATCTATGCCACAGCTTGGGTTCCATGCAACTACGGACTCGAATACTAGGACAAATTCTTCTCCAGAATGAGTTCCATAACATCAAATTCAACGGGAATAGATCCAGGTGGCAGTTAATTTAGTCAAGAATAAATGACTTTTATTCTGTGGCCCCTTTGGTTAAAAGTAGAGACAAATTATGGTTCTTTTAACCTGCTGCAAAATGAGAACATGACAAGGAGGACAAGGCAAGATAATGGAGAACAAATTTGTCTGTTTATGAAGACAGAAGCAATCCCTAGTCGTGTAACTTGGCAGGCTTTAATTCAGGCATAATTATCTGATTAATTATATTTTCTTGACAATGTGCTTTATCGTAAGAGTTTATGTTTACCAGTATTATTTTAACTTGAGAGTTTGTATTCAAGTTCGTAATTTGAACTTTGAAATTTCATATGAAAATCTGTAGTAAACAGAGTTTTCCACCTTTCCTATCTCAACATTGTATAGGTCTAACCTAAACTTGACAGCACGTGTAAGTTGCGTCTGATTATTACAAGTCAACAGTATTTGTATGATCAATTATTATTATTATTATTATTATTATTATTATTATTATTATTATTTTCTGCTCGTTGATCTATATTAAATACTGTGTTTAAAGTTCTTGTAATTGCTTGAGATGTTTTAAATATAGCAAGCCTAGCAAACATCAAAGAACCTCATGGAGTGGATAATTTGGGAGTTGAAGTTATTCGTGGAGTTAAGTACATGGAATGTGTTAAACAAAAATGAGAATAGGCAATAGAAAATAAGAACAAGAACATAAGATTTACGTGGACACCCGAGACACTGAAAAACCATGGGTAGAGGAGGAGAGAATCCTCTTTATCAGATATTGTTTTGATGGCTACTACTTATATTAAATACAAAACTGATGGTTTTTAGTTTTAGAATGGAGAAATAATTTGGCTTTTGATTAAATAGATTAGTGGACTTGATAAGTGTATTTTATACACTTATTTCTATCCTAAAAGTAGAATTTTATTCGTTTGTTTAAGAATATTTGCTATTTTTTTTTGTTATTATTTGTTTTATTTCAGAAAGTACACCAAAGTCGAGAAAATAATGAAATTGAAGCTAAAATCAAGAAAGTGGATTATAAAAAGAGCTAAAGCGTGAAAATCAAGAGTTGATGAAGTAAATCAAAGGGTCAATTAGAAGAAAAGTCAAAGAAAGAATCAAATTGGAAGAAATTATAAGTTCAAGGACTAAAGTATACAAATTAAATGAAGAAGAACCAAGTTGCAAATACTCAATGATTGATCCAGACCATGATACGATACTTGAAGATTTCTAGGAGTCAATTGGATGCAATTAAAAGTCAAAAGGGAATGAAATATGATAAGAATATTACCACAAATTCATTCCAATCAAAAAAGATTTTCGGGCATATTTTTAGTCAGATTTGAAAGCTAATTTCGGAGTAGTAAAAGTTTGAATTGGAAAAATCATATTTCAGGACCAATTGTAGTCATTTACGTTATCTTTCTAATGGAGTTTGAATCATCTTAATCAGATAAGAAAATAGAAAGATATGATCAAAACACTAAATACTGTGCAATAAAAGGATGATGATCAAATTGCTTAAATTTAAAGAAGAAAATTGTTGCTGCCAGTAGAACCGTGCGGCCGCATGGTTGAAAAAAGCGTGCGGTCACACAGCTTGAAAAAATGACCACTGACAGTTGGCTTTTCGAGGCTGGGACCGCAAAAATTCCTACCATGCGGTCACACGGTAGTCCCGACTGGGCCGCTGCTGGGCTTTTTGCGCGGATTTTAGTAAAACTCTCATATTTTTTCCTAGATTTCGTGAACATCTATAAATAAGAGACTTGTGGCACGAAATTAGGGGTTCAAAACTTGTCAAAGGTGATCCGGAAGGACTTTCGAACTCTCAAGGAACCAACTGGAACACGATTGAAGATTCTTCTACAACATGGTGAAAAGGGCGATGAACTCCAATTATCATAGTTGTAATTTATCTTTTATCTTGTTTTTAGGCTAGAAATCTTGTGTTAGAATTGTGATGAAGTTTTAACTATTTGATTCCATGTTTTTACCAATTATTTAATATATGCAGTTTATGGGTTTGATGCAATTAAATAAGTGCCTTTATTATCATGCAATTGTTTGGTCAGCTTTTGTGTGATTATCTTCATGATTTTCTACGTTCGAAAGAGTAGGATTTCATTAGAAACTATTTAATTGCCACAAAGTCCGATAGTGGATAGAAATATACCCCTATGCTTTGTGTTATCCTATATAGTGTTCATTGACCTTTAATACTTTTCTAATTGATTAATTGTCATAGAAATATAGTTAATTGACATTTATATATAGGTTTTTATCCATCGCTCGAAAGAGGACTTAAAACATTTTAGGAATATGGATATTCAAAACCCCATAACTTGTCTTTAAATGATTTGGTTAAATACATGGATGATTTGGTTAAAATGGATTCATAATTCTAATGCGTTTGCTTTTATAAGTTTTAACAATTCAAATTTTCTTATTTTTTAGTTTAATTTTCAAAAACAAAATTTTCAAACTCAAACAAATTCCTTATTCCGGTTAAGGAAATAGTTTAAAATACAATTTAAAACAATCTCTGTGGGATCGATATTTGGACTCACGTCCACTTTATTGATTGCGTGAACCGTGCACTTGCGGAGTTTATCAAGTTTTTGGTGCCGTTGCTGGGGATTGTTCTTTAAATTTATTTTAGATTAATTTCACTAATTCGGACTTTTACTTGTTTTATTTTATTTTATTTTATTTTTTATTTATTTTATTTTTATCTTAGGATTTTAGTTTTAATTTTAGTTTAGTCATTAGTTTCTCAAATTTCTTGTAGTTGTATATGCTACGTTTGAAAAACGGGGATCTTTTTGAAGCTAACCCAGAAATAGAACGTACGTTACATCGTAGATTAAGAGAGGTTAGAGAACTAGATAAATCAAAAAACAAAAAAAATCAAATGGCGAACAACAATAATCTTCTCCCCCCTGTTGATCTAATAAATGAAGATGACATATTGGTTGGTGACTTCATGACACATCAGGTGGTTCAAAATCAATCTAGTATAGTCTATCCACCATTTGGGTAGGTAAACTTCTAATTAAAAACCAATGTCATCAGCATGTCCCAAAACGGACAGTAATTTCATGGGAGACCTGATGAAAACTCACACACGCATGTTTCTAAATTTTTAGACATGTGCCAGCACTTTCAATATCAGGGTGTGTCTGATGATGCTATCAGACTTAGGTTATTCCCTTACACTCTAAAAGATAGAGTTATTGACTGATTAGATTCTCCCCTCGCTGCGAGTATTGCCACCTGGAACGACTTGGTTCAGAAGTTTTGCAATAAATTCATGCCCCCAGCAAAGGTTGCCAAACTGAGACATGACATCACTGTGTTCCAACAGTATGAGGCTAAATCTTTTTGATGATGCATGGAATATATTTAAGGGCATGCTGAGAAAATGTCCAAACCATGGGATATCTAGAGGAGACCAAGTGAAGTTTTTCTATGAAGGATTACTTCCTCATTTTAAAAACATGGTTGACTCCTCATCAAATGGTGCTTTGGGAAGAAAGACCATTGGACAGGCATTGAAGGTCTTTGAAAGGATAGAAAACACAAATGCCATGTGGGGATCAGACAGGGTGGTTCCGAAGAAGACACTAGGAGTCTATGAAGTAGATGCTTACACTGCCATATCAGCAAGAATAGACTCTTTGGCTGCTAAAGTGGATGGCATAGCACTGGTGAGTTATTCATCAAAGAGTGCTAAAATGACTTGTGAAGAGTGTGGTACAAACCACGCCACTACAGATTGCCCTATTCTAGCTTGTCCATTGGAGCAAGTTGACTATTTACAAGGAGGTCAACATCAGAATAATCCATACTTGAATACCTACAATCCAGGATGGCGCAATCATCCTAACTTTTCTTGGAAAGATCACTCTAGTGGACACATTGCGCCTAATTTCAACACTGAAGAGAGAAAGTCTGCATTGGAAGAAATGCTTAGGAAGTTTGTGGAAAGGACAGAACAGTTCATGTCTAAAACAGATCAGTTCATGAGAAAAACTGAAACCACCATTCAAAATCAACAGGCTTCAATCAAAAATCTGGAGACTCAAGTGGGATAGATAGCACAGTTGATCACAGCTAGAGCTCCGAGTACATTACCTGCAAATACAGAGGTAAACCCAAAGGAACAACTAATGGCTATAAATGTAGTGCAACATGAGATAAATGCTATCACTACGCGTAGTGGTGTGCAACTTCTTGAGATTTATGCTAAAAAGCCAGCTGGAGTTCCCGAAAAAGTTGTGGATAATGTTGAGAAGATGGCTGAAAGGGAAGATGACCATGAGGTGAAATAAACAATTAAGTCTCACGAGTCTCCTATTCCATTTCCACAAAGGCTGAAGAAAACAAGAGAGGATAAGTAATTTAACAAATTTGTGATTATGCTTAGAAAACTGCACATAAATGTTCATTTCTTGGAAGCCGTCACACAGATCCCAAGTTACGCCAAGCTGCTAAAAAAGATGATGTCTAGCAAGAAAAAGCTTGAAGAACATGAGGAGGTTTCTTTGAATGAAGAATGCAGCGCAATCCTGTAAAACAAGCTGCCACCTAAGCTCAAAGACCCAGGGAGCTTTTCAATACCTTGCATTATAGGTGATTTAAAATTCAACAAGGTCTTATGTGACTTAGGTGCAAGTATATATCTGATGCCCCTGTCTTTATACAAGATATTGGGACTGGGTGAACCAAAGGAAAGCAATATCAGATTGCAACTGGCTGATCGATCAATCTGTCACCCATATGGAGCTGTGGAGGATGTATTGGTGAAAGTTCACAAATTAATATTCCCAACGGACTTTATCATCTTAGATATGGAGGAAGATGAGAATTATCATCTTAGATATGGAGGAAGATGAGAATTTTCCTTTGATACTTCGTCGGCTATTCCTAGCCACTGCACGAGCATTAATTGATGTAGAAAAAGGAGATGTAGTGCTGCGGGCTGAAAATCAAAAGGTGACTTTCACAATGATGCAATTTGATGTCCATGAACCAGAACTAGAAAATTGCTCCAGGATAGATGTCGAGTTGGAATTGGCGTACTGGGAGAGGTATGAATACAAGGTAAGGGCAGATGATGAGGCTACACCATCTAATATAAAACCACCTTGAGAAGTGTTTGCCAAAAAGTCTAGTTCTAGACTTTAAATGAAGCGCTTGTTGGGAGGCAACCCAATTTTTTCATACATTTTCTTTAGTTATTCTACTTATTTGCTTTTGAGTGATTTATTTTCTTATTAGTTTTTTAGTTGCTAGATATTTCATTTAGGAGCATGAGGATGTTTAGAATGCATGCATTTAGTTGTGATGTTTTCTAAGTACTTCTAGTATTCTGGGGTGATTGTTTTAGCATCTTTAGTTTTCGTTGCATTATTATTTGTTTTGATGCTTTACATTGCATTATAGGATCATTAGCATGTTTAGAATTCACATTTTGACATGATAGTGGCATTGAAAATTTCAATGCACCTATTTTGCACGTTTTAGCATTTTTAGGATTTACTTACTTTCTATTTGTTTTACTGTTAATCATCACAATCTTCCACTTGATCAACTAGCTTAGGACATGTGCATATAGTTTAGAAGTTGGTTGCATGCATTTGGATGTGTTTAGGTCTGAAAATGGAGTCCAAAATCAAAAAATGAAACATTTTCAAGACACTGACTTTTATACCGTGCGGTCACATGGTGATTAAACCGTGCTGTCGCACGGTTCAATACTGGACAGTTTCGGCAGATTCATTTATATGTTGAATTCTCTCATTTTAACCACTTTCAAATCCGTTTTACCTCCCCCAAATCATCCCACATTGAGTCCCCAATTAGTCCTCATTACTTGCACATCATTTTAACTCTATTTCATGTCTTGGATTACATCAAAAACATTCAAGAGGTATGGATTTCTACACAATTTCAAAAAAATCATGCATAATCTTTTGTTCCTCATTATTTTTGTAAATTGTGAAATTGTGGATAGTTGATGATGGGTTTAGGCTAGGATTGGAGATATTGAATTTTGATTTGTAGGTGAAATTTTTTTTGGTAAGTTCAAGTCTCCAACTCTATGTTCTCCATTGATTTCTTCATGTAATGTCACAATGAATGTTTTGTTGAGTTTTTGAAATTCTTTTTGGATGATCACCTTCATTACATATTATACATCATTTGTGCATCGTTCAATCTATGTTTACACCGATTTAAAGCACGAAACTCAACTTGAACATCATTGAACTACATGGCACCTCATTGCAAGGTCATTGCAGGCACCAGTGCACCTGTTTTCAATTTCACTGCACATAATTTGTCACATCTTTTCATGACTCATATGAACTCCAAAATTGTTGAATTTTTTATATGTTGTATACCTAGTTATGTACTTTCATATGCCCGAGACATGTCTCGGGAAATTTTCACTTTTTCAAGGTGATGTCAAGGCCTGAAAGTCAGTGGTCGACCACATTTCAAAATTTTCAAGATTTTTCTAAGTCCTAGTTTGGGTGTGTTGTGTTGATTTGTTTTAGATCCTATATTATATTCATGCTTCTAATGATAAATAACTCTTGTTTGCAAGAAAAATATCACCGTGGGACACTTGGAGCCAAACTTGGAAAAGTAAGAAAGGGGTCGAATCATCCAAGTTACATGAAGATCAAAGCTTCAAATTGAGAACACCACCTCTCAAAATCTGGGAAGTACATAACACCCTCTTTGTTATTTTGTGCTTTTATTTTATTTATCTGCTTTGAATACATTGAGGACAATGCATAGTTCTAGTTTGGGGATGGGCTTATTCATGTGCTTCATGTACACATTCATTCGATTTTGTGGTTTAAAATTTAAAAAAAAAAAAAAAAAAATCATAAAAAAAAATTGGAAAATTTTGAAAACTTTTGTTGATTTATTTATTTCTTATGACATGATTTGAATTGACTTTTGTGCTTTAGTTAGAATATTGGACAACGTGGGAACTAATTTTTTCGTAAACATTCATGCATGTAAGACTTTCATCAAATTTGAGCACATAGCCACTTTCGTATAAAAACTTGTGTAGGGAGATGCTTGATAGTTGTGGGGAAAACTTGTGCAATTTGAACATAGAACTGACTGTAAAATCCCAAACCTTAAGAAAATTAGATCCCGACCTGAAATGTAGAACCAAACTGCACAAGAAGCGCAGTTTGGGATTGCGAAGGTTAGATTGAGTATGCATTGATGGATTTAAGACTTGAAGTTTTAATGTTGCATCTTTAGTATAAGGGGTTTTAGTCAACAAGTATAAACAATAATAACCAGCATAAAAACATAAAAATGCTGAAGGTCTTATTCTACTCTTCAAATGCCTTTTTGACTCGAGCAAGTAAGTTTGAGGGATTCTCTGAATCTGGTACCCTAAACTCAACTGAGTTGGGAGCTTCCGACCTAAAACATCTTTAACTTTTCTATTTAAGCCTTTATGACTCAGGTAATTAAGTCTGAGGGGTTCTCTGAACCTGGTACCCTAAGCTCAACTGAGTTGGAAGCTGCCGACCTAAAGCTCGCTAGTCGCTACAGGGGTCATATAGAAAGCAAGTATGAAAAGTATTGTCCAAAGATGGTAAAAGACAAGGACATTAAAAGAAAAAATTGTCCATATGAATGAAAAATGGAATAAAATGGTATAAGCTTTGTTGGTTGAAATTCCTAACACTTTGTTAATTATTTTTGGTCTGTCGTGCATACTTGTCTAGTGCTAACTGCATTGTGTGGAAAAATGCAATTTATACATGTTTAGAAACCACATCAATAGGAAAGACCTCGGGATATGAGAGAGAAGCAGTAATGTTGTGCTCATCCATGAGAGGGTAAGGAAAATCAAAAGAAAATCATTGTTGACCACATGAGATTCGAGCTTACTCTTGCATAAAAAGTCACACATTATCAAGTTTATTTTTGCATAAGTTTGCGGTTGATTTTGGCTATTCACACACACACAATGAGGTTGAACATCAGATGAATGAAAATATTTTATGTTTTTCATATTTCTTTTTCTAAAGTGATTGGTCAATTTGGATTGTTGAAGTTCATGGTAAATAAGTTAATTAAAACAAAAACAATTTTCTATTTTAATTGCATTGTTATTTTTATAGTTTAGTTTTATTTTTGTTTGAGGACGAACAATAGTTCTAGTTTGGAGGTGTTGATAAGTGTATTTTATACACTTACTTCTATCCTAAAAGTAGGATTTTATTCGTTTGTTTAAGAATATTTGCTATTTATTTTGTTATTATTTGTTTTATTTCAGAAAGTACCCAAAGTCAAGAAAATAATGAAATTGAAGCTAAAATCAAGAAAGTGGATTATAAAAGGAGCTAAAGTGTGAAAACCAAGAGTTGATGAAGTAAATCAAAGGGTCAATTGGAAGAAAGGTCAAAGAAAGAAGCAAATTGGAAGAAATTAGAAGCTCAAGGACTAAAGTATACAAATTAAATGATGAAGGACCAAGTTGCAAATACTCAATGATTGATCCAGACCATGATACGATACTTGAAGATTTCTAAGAGTCAATTGGATGCAATTAAAAGTCAAAAGGGAATAAAATATGATAAGAATATTACCATAAATTCATTCCAATCACACAAGATTTTCGGTCAGATTTTTAGTCATATTTGAAAGCTAATTTCGGGGCAGTAAACGTTTGAATTGGGAAAATCATATTTCCGGAAGAATTGTATTAATTTAAGTTATATTTCTAACAGACTTTGAATCACCACAATCGGATAAGGAAATAGAAAGATATAATCAAAATACTAAATGCTGTACAATAAAAGGATGATGACCAAATTGCTGAAATTTAAAGAAGAAAATTGTTGCTGCCGGTATAACCATGCGGCCGCATGGTTGAAAAAATCGTGCGGTCACACGGCTTGAAAAAATGACCACTGAAGGTTGGCTTTTCAAGGCTGCGACCTCAAAAATTCCTACCATGCGGTCGCACGGTAGTCCCGACTGGTCCGCTGCTGGGCTTTTTGCGCGGATTTTTGCCAAATTCTCATATTTTTCACCTAGACTTCGTGAAAATCTATAAATAAGAGACTTGGGGCACGAAATTAGGGGTTCAAAACTTGTCAAAGGTGATCCCAAAGGGCTGTCGAACTCTCAAGGAACCAACTGGAGTATGATTGAATATTCTTCTACAACATGGTGAAAAGGGTGATGAACTCCAATTATCATAATCGTAATTTATCTTTTATCATATTTTTAGGCTAGAAATCTTGTGTTAGAATTGTGATGAAGTTTTAAATATTTGATTCCATGTTTTTACCAATTATTTAATATATGCAGTTTATGGGTTTGATGCAATTAAATAAGTGCCTTTATTATCATGCAATTGTTTGGCCAGCTTTTGTGTGATTGTCTTCATGATTTTCTATGTTCGAAAGAGTAGGATTTCATTAGAAGCTATTTAATTGCCACAAAGTCTGATAGGGGATAGAAATATACCCCTATGCTTTGTGTTATCCTATATAGTGTTCATTGACCTTTAATGCCTTTTCTAATTGGTTAATTGTCATAGAAATATAGTCAATTGGCATTTAGAGATAGGTTTTTATGCATCGCTCGAAAGAGGATTTAAAACATTTTAGGAACATGGATATTCAAAACCCCATAACTTGTCTTTAAATGATTTGGTTAAATACATGGATGATTTGGTTAAAATGGATTCATAATTCTAATGCGTTTGCTTTTATAAGTTTTAACAAATCAAATTTTCTTATTTTTTGTTGTTTCGTGAATTCTAGAGACAGAAGACTCTAGAAATATACACCAATTTTATCTCTAGTGAAATCTAGAGATAGAAGAATATGGAAATGTGCACCAATTTTAACACTCCCCATTGGTGCATATTTCGGTAACTCCAATAATGTCTCGTAGTGCTTCAAACTTTGCTCGTTGTAGTACCTTCGTGAATATTTCTGCTAATTGTTCTTTAGTCCTGCAGTATTTGAGTTCTATCTCCTTAGTTGCTTCAGCTTCTCTAATGAAGTGATACTTGATACCAATGTGCTTAGTTATGCTTTGAAATACTGGATTCTTTGCTATCACAATAGATTTCTATAGCTTTGTCTTGTGGCTCTCCCATGTCTTAAAAAATGCGTTTTAGTCATATAGCTTGACTTGTCGTCATTGTTGCTGCTATGTACTCTTCTTCACCTGATGATTATGTAACTGTTGCCTGCTTCTTTGATGCCCAAGAAAATATTCCCGAACCAAGTGTAAATGCATAGCTTGATGTGCTTTTAATATCGTCCACTGATCCTGCCCAATCACTATCAGTATACCCGAGTAGTTTTGAGTCATGCATAGGTTAATACCATATTCTATAGTCTTTTGTTCCTTGCAAGTATCTGAGTATTCGCTTCGCTTCTCCATAGTGAACTTGACTTGGACTCTACGTGAATCTTGAAAGTAGGTTAGTTGCATACATAATATGTGGCCTTGTAGCTATGAGACCGTGTAAGTTTCCAATTAGGCATCTGAACTGCGAGTCGTCTGCTTTTGAATTACCATCTTCTTTCTTTAGAGATTTGAAGTAGGTTAGTTGCATACATAATATAGTCTTGCAACCTTCTATTTTGAACTTTTTTATGAGACTTGTAGTATCTTTCTTTTGAGTGATGAAGATCATATCTTCTAATTGAATTATCTCGATCCCAAGAAAGTAGTGCATTAGTCCCAAATCAGGCATCTCGAACATTTTCTTCATGTCTTCCTTGAATTTCTCCATCATCTTTTCATCATTTCCTGTGCAGATGAGATCATCAACATATTGGGAGATAATAAGTGTATTGTTTGTACCTTGATTTTTGATGAATAGAGTTGGCTCACTTTAACTCCTCTTGAATCCTTGCTCGTTGAAGTAGTTGTCTATTCTGTTGTACCATGCTCGAGGAGCTTGCTTTAAACCATACAATGCACTCTTCAACTTGAGAAATTTATCTTCTTTACCTTGTACGACGTATCCTTGAGGTTGTTCCACATATATTTCTTCTTCAAGATAGCCTTTAAGAAATCCAGATTTAACGTCTAGTTGGTAAACCTTCTATTTCTTCTGTGCAGCTAGTGCAATTAGTGCCCTTATAGTATCAAGATGTGCCACTCGAGCAAGTATCTCGTTGTAGTTGACGCCGAACTGTTGTGCATATCCTTTAGCAACTAATCTTGCTTTGTGCTTTTGAATTGAGCCATCAACTTTAAGCTCTTTCTTATAGACCCACTTTACTCTAATAACTTCTTTGTCTTAAGGAAGATCCGTAAGCTCCCAAGTGTTATTTTTCTCAGCTATTCTTATTTCTTCATCCATAGCTTTTCTCCGTTCTTGTTTTCTTGAAGCTGCTTCGAAGCTTTCAGGTTCTACAATCATCAGATTGCATGTTTGATATATTTCTGATACACTTCGTGTCTTCCTTGGTGATGATTCTAGTGAGTCAACTGGTCCTTCTACCGTTGTCTATCGTGGTGACTTTGGTTGGTTTTTCTCCTCAATGTTACCTTCTTGTGGCTGTCATAGGGTTTGACAACTTTTTTTTCAACTTGGTTGTCTCTCGGTTGTAGACTGCATCTTCGTCAGACTTTACTCCCAATTGATAATTATCTTCTGTGTTCTCAAGTTGTAGATGCAATAGCCTTTTTATTGAGTGCTATAGCCGAGGAAGATTCATTCTCTGTCTTTCATTGAGCTTACCTCTTTTTTTTTTCTTTGCTGATGGTTTTTGTTCGCTCCATGCTTCGACCGGTGTCTTGTCTTGCACTGCTTTGGACCTCCATTTAGTAGACAGACTGTAGTGCTTACTGCTTCTGCCAAGAAAGTTTTTGAAAGACCTTTCTCTATTAGCATAGCTCATACTGTCTCCATTACTATTTCGTTTGTTTCTGACACTCCATTTTGTTCTGGTGCGTATCCAACTGTGAGTTGATGCTCAATTCCTTAATCTTCACAAAACTTGTTAAATGCATTAGATGTGTATTCTTTTCCTCTAACGCTTCTGATTGTCTTACTATTGTAGCTACTTTGCTTTTCGACGCAGTTTTTAAACTTTTTGAAAATCTCAAAAACTTGAGATTTCTCATGCAAAAAAGTATACCCATGTCATTCTAGTATAGTCATCTATGAAGAGAATGAAGTACGTGTTTTGATCATCTGAGGGAGTACGCATCGGACCGCAGACGTCTTTATGTACCAACTCCAATGGATTTTTAGCTCTCCATGATTTTGTAGATTGAAATGGTTGACGATGTTGTTTATTGAGCAAACATCATTCACAAGCCTCGTTAATCTCCTTTATTGATGGTAGATCTCTCATCATATTATTTTGCTATAAGATCTTCAATCCATGGAAGTGAAAGTGTCCAAACATTTTGTACCATAGCCATGACTCATCCACTTGAGCTATCATTGTTGCATTGTTTGCGTATCTCTATTGAATTGGAAAGCATCTATTCTCCCACTTTTTATTTTTGCAATTACTAGAGACTTATCTTTCTTGTCGTAGATTATAGAAGAATCTCCTTCGAAATGTAAGGTATAACTCTTCTCCATCATTTAAACCACACTTAGTAGATTCTGATCTATTGCAAGGACAAAGAGAACTTCGAATACATGCAAAACAACTTCAAATTTGGACTGTAATACACGCAACTCCATTGGCAAGGTTAACTCATGAAATAGAAAAACACAATCTATTGTCCAAATTCCCTTTAAATCTTAAATTTACTTCCCCACTCAAAATCAGACTTAAAGTATTAAAAATTTTAACATAATGTAGTAATTTTTAGATCATTCAATATCAAAAAACAACTTAAGTTTCGGAAAATTTTAAATTTTATCAAATTACAACCTCCAATCATTACTTACAACTTATAATTACAATTAAAATCTGTCATGATATTATTATACTCTAAGTGAACTAAATTCTAGCTTAAAAACATAACTAAACATTCTGAAAATAACTAACAAAGCACATCAAATACAATATTTACTTTACTCACTATCGAGAAGAAGTTTTCCCTTTAATTTTTAACCTAGAAAATTTAGGATTGCTGGGGGTTAAACAAGTCTAAATTAGGGAAACCTTATATACATAAGTTAACTTTCAAGTTGAAAAAGGAAACTATTCAGAACTCGTTCAAATTCTGCTGGAATTCCAAAAATCAACAACATTGGGTGTTACCATTAGCTTTAATTTTTGAGATTCAAGTTCTGTTACATCAAGATCCGCTGTTACTAGTAACCTCCGATTTTTGCGGAAATGTTTTCTTGAATTCTAGAACTCAAAACCTTCTTTTTCTTGTATTATATATATGAATATAAAAGTAATGAGTTTCTTGTGTTTTCAATTATTATTACTTTTATCTTTATAAAACTTAAAGAGAAGATGAAGAATTCCTTTAGATGTTCAAAGAAGTGGAGTGTTCTTACATTCTCTAAATGCTTTGGCCGATTTCCCTTCATAATTTAAGTCATAAAATCTGTAGGAAATGTTTTACTTATAGAGATTTGGTATAAGGTTATTTGGCATTGCTCAAACACTTCACTTTCACTTATTTGTATTTTTATCATATTATTTTATTAGTTTAACCGTTATTTAAATGAATATAAAATCGAAGTTGTTCTCTAGACTTAATGATCACATCCAAACGTCCCTTAGTAATCAAATGATGGTTTTGAGACTGGACTTCATACGTAAGAAAAATTTCTAGGATTTTCACCATTTCTACTATTTCCTATATACAACTATAACTCAAATTTTGAGGCACTTCCCGACATCAAATGTATTCAAATTTGACATCGATAGTTAGATCTCAATATGATCTATAAGATTGTGTAACATGCATTGGCTAGATATAAATACAAATTATACACCATGGTTCTAAAGTCATGCCTATTACAATGGGAAATCTGTACTTAATTGAATTTTCCTAAATTTTCAGACCACTTTTTTTTATGCCAATTAAATTCATTGTTATAAAAAGCTCGCTTATACTTACGCTTAGGCTCGCTAAGGCTTGAAGCTTGGTCTAGCCGCTTCGTCACGCTTCGCGCTTTACCCACGCTTTGCTCGAGCGTTGCCGTGTTTTTTAGCGCCTAGATGCGCTTAATTTTGATGCTCGGTCTCGTCGCTTCGTCACGCTTTACGTTTTTTAGAACACTGATTAAATTCCTACTACACCAATTCATGCGAGATTCACTTCCCTTTCCTATAAATTCTCAGTTAATATATGAAAATGGTTGTCCTATTTTAAGAAGGAAAATAACTTAACTTTCAAAATTAGGGTATAGAATTTTTGTGACATTACAATCAGATATTTGCAAAATAATCGAACTATATGCAATCTCATTCATTTCTTCAATTAGATCAGGTTTTGCTTCCAAATAGCATAGTGTTTCCTTCCATCAACTTGTAATAATTTGACCCTCGAACCTAGTATAGATTCTAAAAATGGAATATATGCTTTAGAAGATCGGGGCTGATCTTGTGGATTAGTCTATGTCACAGACATAAAATGATTTTACGTAAAAGATTATTTCAAATACTCACTTTAGGGAGATGAATTACACCCGAACAGTATATATATACCAAACAAATGAATGACAAATTATTTATGCACAAACAGAACGAAGATAACTTGGATCACAATTATGAGTACTTATCAATGATTCTGAACTTCTCTAATCAAACCAATGAGAATAATCACACTAGCATGCCAATATGCACGATACCAAGAAAAATTAGATTGTAGTCAATTTACAGTTTATATCATGTAAAACCATATATGAGTTCTACCAACAAGCAATAATTTCGGACAAGTAACCCGCAACAAATATATACCCACCTCACTATAACATTTAGAACATGAATTACTACAACTAAATTGAGGGTTAGCTATATAATATTGAGCGAACCACTTCTACATGTCCGTGATTGGGAGAGTTACAAATTGATTTTGAAGGAACGGACTTTAGAATCAGACTCTGCAAGTCATGTGAAATATTCGATCCAAAAGTTGTCTCATTGGACCACTATTGAAGACACCATTGTCGCCAGAAAATTTTGTACTACCTTGGGAGGAGTGCCTCTTCATTGCAAGCACACATATTTCTCCTTTTTTCAATCGGAGTAGTGGATTGGTCTAGCTCTATGATTGAAGCTACAATCCCGTTTTCTTTTCTAGTCAGATTTCAACCTCCATCGACACCAGATCCACTACAACTTGGCGCTTCCAATGGTGGTCTTACTTTGATGGTTGGATGGCTGAAACAAAGTTTTAGAGCTTGTTTGTTGTAGGAGAAATTGGAAAAAAAATAAAAAATAAAAAATAAATAAATAAATTTGAGGTGCGGTTAAAAAATTGTTGAAAAGTGTGTGAAGTGGTGGGTGATCGATTAATTTTTACTCTTACCGCAAGTGTACGGTATCGAACAAGTAATAAAATGGAATTGAGTCCGAATGTTGTTCCCACAAGGATTGAGTAGATCTATTTTCTTAGATTATTAACCTTAATCGAAACAAATGAATGTACAGTTGTTTATAAAGGATCCTAAATGAATATACTAAAGTAACAAATAAATCTAAAATTATTGATCAAAGAAACAAGTAAATGGAAATTGCAAGATTTGTTTAACAAATGTATGTGAATGAAGTGTTAGGATTTAGAATCCATCTTAGTATTGATATTTCACACTATGATTCAAATAATTCATGACAAGGTATATTATTGACGATCAATGTTCCTATAATGCCTAAAACTCTCTTTTGAACAAGAATTAAGCATTTTCCTAATTACGATTCACGTATATTTCTATGATGAATGCTAATATTTAGGAAAACATTAAACAAACATGAACATGAAAAGATCACATAGGGCATAGTGGTATATTTCTATCCCTATCGAACCCTATGGCCATTGATTCAAGTCTAGCAAAATTCCACTCTTTCAATCATAGAAATTCACCACAAGCATCATATAATTCATACATCAAAATTATAGATGAAACTAAATACGAATCAATTACTCAAAATACCAATTGTCATAAAATTAAATAAACCAAAGCATGAAATAAGTATCTAAGACTTCATTATAATCCCAGCACAATAAAAAATTAGCCTAGATACATTGTTAATAGCAAATCACAAATATAAAGGAACTTCATCACCTATAATATGAAAAATCCAAGAATTTGGTGATGAATCTTCCACAAAGCCGCTCTCCAAAACTTTGATATGCTGTTTTGTATCTTAGGTCAAGAGAGAATGTCCAAATTCGTGTATCCTGTTCTATATATATATGCCCCCCTCTGACCTAGGTGAAAAGGGATGAATTAAATCAGAATTCACGTGAAAAGCCCACCATGGCCCAGTCGGGAATACTGTGCAGTCGCATGGTAGAATTTCTTGTGGTCGCAACCTCTAAAACCTGCCCTTCAGTCGCCTTTTTTCCTGCTCGTGCGATCACACGCCGTAGTCAACCGTGCGGCCACACGATAGTAAATGTGACTGCAATTTTTTTTTTTTAATTTCTGCAACTTGGTCCTGATACTTTATTTCTCCTCAAGTCCCCATCTTCTGATTGAAACAATTTGATCCTCATACTTTCGAAAATTTTCGGTTTCATCTTTTCTTCCATGATTTTCCTTCTTTATAGATGTCCCGCATCCAGCACTCTTGCTTTGCTCAATTTTGGTTCAATTTTCTTCCCTTTTGCTCATTATTTTCTCTAATTGCTCAATTCTCTTGATTTCGAGATAAAACTGAAATATATACAAATGATAGATAAATTAGTAGCAATTATTCTCAAACGACTATATAAAATCATAATTTAAGCACGTAAATAAGTGCATAAAATCCACTTATCAGTAGGGTCCCATAGAAATGTGTGGTTGAAAACGAATTGAGAAGAAAGTTGAAAAATTTTCCCAGGACATAACATGGCCCTAGATTGCGATCCGAATTTAGTTCTTCCCCAGTCAGTTTCCTTCTCCAGATTTGCAATGGTCCTTGATTCTTAATTAGGGAAGGCAACGGGGTGAGAAAATTTCCAAACCCGATGGGTACGGGACCCAAATAGGATAGGGAAACCCAGACAAAGACAAAGATGTATTAAATTTTTCATTTACACATATATCCTTATTTAATGTATCTTGGTACAATACACACCAACTACTTTACTATTGCATTTTATCAATGAAAAACATTGATAAAATTTAATACTCTAACTATACCAACTACCATTTCTTAATCCATGCGAAAATAACCATATGACCATCTTTTTGGGACGGAGATAGTATATAATAACAAATGGGGATCTAAATGAGAATTTTGGATATCCTTGCCTCGCCTCTCCCCATCCCCGCCCCATCCTTGTTTAAGCGTGGATGGTAAGTCTCTGGTGGAGCATGGACGGGGAACCTCATCCCAGCCTCAAACCCACCTCATTACCATCCCTATTCTTGATTCACTACTCAATGCTTAACCAAAGCTTTGATACCATAAGTTGAGTATATACTGCATTCTCCGGTGAATCCAAGTCAAGAAATCAACCACTATCTTCAAGAATTCTGATTAAAGCTCAGTTTTTAGCCTATTATATCTTGCCCTGTCAAGAAGGATAATAGGGAAGTGGTTTCACATCAATCAAAAGAATAGTTAGTCATCAGAACACCACCTTCAAAATAACACAATCACTCCTATTTCAAGTCGATGTTGTAAAAGCAATTTTGGAAACCCAAACTGTCAAGAAAGTAGATCTATAATTTCTTTGAAGAGAGGAAAAACTTTGAAGAACCAAATAATTTTCTATGTTTTGAAGAAATGGAGTGGAGTAATTTTATATGAAAAATAGAGCCTATACTGATTTTGTAACTAAAATACTAAACATTTTAAAACAACCCTTTAATCAACTAGAAGTTACAAATATGCCATCACATGAAAAATCAAGTTGGTGAGACATTAAGTTGTATTTCGAATTGTTTGTTGACATTAACAGAAGTCCGGGAAATTGTTACATGGTAGCCCACGAATTATTGTTATCTCAAGTGTTATGATAGAATGTGGGGTTTTGTTTTAATTTATGTGGTTTACCCACGTTAACTTGTCACCATTTTGACAAAGAAGTCAATTGTTTTCTATTTTATGAGCCTACTCTCATTTATTGTTGCATTTATGTAGATTTTATAGGTTCATACATTTTCTTTTGTTTCTTCCACATCTTCAAAAGGACGAAAATGATTAATCTAAATTTAAATGCCACTGTTCTTTCCCGTGTCTGCTGGCTATGTTAGCATGCCTATTTCTTGATTCCCTTTCAACAATTTATTATGTATAACGACATTTTCATTGCTCTTTTTAAGCATGTTGAGTCTACCACCTGTACTTAGCCAATTCTGGGACTTGATTTCATTGTTAAGGTAGCATTGCTTCATTAATTGTTATTCAGTAACCTCTGCAGTTTTATTATGATTCATGTTCCTGGGTTGTTCACAAGTTTCAGTTTTGTATCCATTCAATATTATATATATTTTGCATCTATGTTGTACTTGTTCGGTTCGGTCTCATTTTTGCTCTACTGTCTGTGACACTGCGAAATGATATCCTAATCGGATTCTGACTTTTCAATAAATTTTTGCAGCAACTTATATCTTATTACTCGGGAAGAATACGCAGATTGTGCAGTAAATCGAGCAGGGCAACGCGAAATCTGAAGGGCGAATTTCCCGGAGGAGCAGAGACGTAACCTGCATATTATTTCATGGAAATGAGCAAATCTCAAAATCTGATTGAGCAAACTGAGAAATCAGTTGAAGGAATTATGTTTTGGACTTGGTCCGAACTTCTTGTAGCCCTAAAACAGTACCAAGAAGCAAAATCTTCAGGGATACTGAATAAGTGCTTGGATTCTCTAATTGGAAGGCTTTCTTCTTCCTGTGAATTGAGTCCCTGTCCCTCTGCATCCTCTACAGATAGTTCTGATTGTTGGTTGTCGTGCGACGTGGGAAGTACGGAGCGCACGAAGAACAGTTTATCGAGGTTGAAATGGTGGTTTGACGATCTTGGAGCATTTGACATCAAACTGATAGAAATGCTAGTGAAGACGATGGTATCGAACAATTTCGACCATCGGATAATTAGTAGGTTCCTCTTTCACTATCAAAAATCAAGATTTGCTTCTGCTACTTCGGACGAGAAAATTACGATTGTTGAAACAGTTGTAGAGATGCTATATTCCTTGGATTTGAGCACTTTGTCATACAAGAGTTTATTTGGGATGCTTCGAGTTGCTTTAACTTTGAAAACAAGCAAATGCTGCTGGAACAAGTTAGAGAGCATGATTGGTTCTGTATTAGATCAAGCAACATTAGATAATTTGCTCGTTCCGTCCCCGGCCGATAGGACTTACATGTATGATGTGAATTTAGTCGTTCGATTTTTGAAACATTTCCTTGGCAAAGGAGCGTTTTGTTTGCCAATGAGTCGGCTGAAGAGAGTCGCAAACTTGATTGATTTATATATAGCCGAAGTAGCCCCGGATCCTAACCTAAAACCGGCAAAGTTTTCGTCCCTAATCGTGGCCCTGCCCAACTCTACGCGTGACTCTTATGACCGAATTTACCGTGCGGTGGATTTGTATTTAGAGGTACTGAAACTCGTTGTATTGCGACTCATCATGTCATTTTTCACGCAGTTTCTGGTTGTTCTGTTCTTACATACGATGATGTTCGCAGGTTCATTCATGGCTGTCCGAAGAAGATAAAATCAAAGTCTTGTGTGGAATAAATTACGAGAAACTCTCGCCGGAAGTGGCTAACCACATGGCTCAAAACAAAAAAATCCCTCCAAAATTAGCTGTTGAAGCTCTCATCTCTAGGCAATGCAAACTTAAAGGATTGCTTGAAGACACAAAGCAGCCAATACCTGTCATGGACTCGGCTTGTAGTTTCGTCGAAAGGGAATGCACCCGAACAAAGAACGAAACCCGTGAACAAATCGTGATCTACGCAAGGAAGCTCAGTCTTTTAGACGAGAACGAGAAGGTAAAAGCTCATTTGCAAGGTATGCAATGGAGAGTGCTGGAATTGGAAAAGGTTTGCAAGAAAATGCAAATTCAGATGACGAAAATGATGAAATCGAGATTGCCAAACAACACTACTCCTAAATCTATACCTAGGCTTTGCTCATAAGTCATAAATAATCATAAATCTTATAAAATTATAAATTATTCAATCTTTTTTACCACCATTTACACATTAAATGTACATAGCTATCATAAGGATTATTGTTCTTTTGTAATTGCAGTAAGCTTTGAAGCTTTATTAAAAATCTATGTTATATTCAAGCAGAAACTGTTTATTCTCTGTAATATGCCTTGGGGATTAATGGTGCAGTAAGGTTAAGTCCCTTTCCATATCATTTTCAAGTAGAAACACTCCACGAGGTTGTTAGCCAAATTGTCTCTGGAATTATTTTATACTCATCAGAGTAGACCTACTTTACATTGGTCCCTCTTGATTCTTGATGTACATGGGCACATTTACAACAATGTAAAAGGATGAAGTAGTCGAAGATTGAACTTTCTTAGCCATTCAAATTGTAGTAGAATTTTAAGGAAAAAAATAAGGGGGCTTGATGCATCATCATTCTTTAAATTGTTCATATTATTGGTTTACTCACATCGAAAATCGGATAGAATTACTGAATCAGTTATTATTTATGAATTTCAAAAAGGAGATGAAAATAAATGGCGATATTATGTGATTAGTTAGTATTTCAATTTCCAGTCCCCCGCCTTACAACTTGGCCATGCCGCCAAAATGGTACAAAATTTATTTGTATCTATATCTCATTACTTAGCCTCTGTTTAACAACTCATTATAATTACTCATTATAATTTATACAATTTTCTCAAATTACTTTTTAACAATACATATTTTCTTTCTTCAATTTTCAACCACAAAATTTACCTCGAAATCCGAAATAAATGGCGGCGGCTCATTATAATGAGCCGCCGAACAGAGGTAGTTTATTGATCATATAAATCTCATATTTGAACATTTCATTTTATTTCAATTATGTGGCTTCGTTGGAATTTGACTAAACAATAAGGAATTCAGTTTGCTTATTCCACTTAGATTGTTGAAATATCACAATCTACTTGGAAAGAAAATAAGTTTCTTGGAAATTTTCATCTCCAATCTATTGAATAAAAACCACCTAATCTTTCCAATCATTCACTACAAGAATTTTACATTCCGCATACAAATTAAATTTGTAGGGAAATGTACTTTTTTGTGGGGAAAGACTTTTCAAGACAAAAAAAATTTGTAGCGACATTTGTAGCGCAAATATCGTGGGGGAAAGGTATTAAAAGACAAAGATAGAAATTTCGTGGGCTAAAGTGTCTCCCTATATATCCTTTGGAGACAAATAAAATTTATGGTCGAAGTTATTTCCCTACAAAATTATTCGCCTACTAAAGTTAATTTGACGTACAACATAGATTTTGTCGGCACAAGATAAAATTAGAATTATACATTTCCCAACAAAACTATTTTGTGTCAAAAAAGACTTGTAGGCTTAGTCCAACATTTCCCTACCAAAAAAGATTTTTGGGGAAGCATATTTGTAGACAAAATATATTGTATATCCCAACAATAATTTAATTTGTAGGGAAAAATTAAATGCTTTTAAATTTTTTTATTTATATTATATAATTTAGTTATAATTATTGAAAATAAAACAAAGATACAAAAAATTAAATTAAACTAATTAAACATTTAATTAATGTCAATCAATATTTGAACCTAAAATAATAATGTACCAAAATATAAATAAAAATCATTCAATAGAGCTAGCAAATACTCTTTCCAACTTTTTCTATCCAATATTAAAAAAAAAAAATAAAATAAAATAAAATCATTCGTCATTATAATCCTCCTTAGCAAAGTCGTTCTCTTCGTCCTCAATATCATAATTTTCCTCGTTAGTATCATCATCATCTACTGATAATGGAGTAAATGGTGGTAGAACGCTGGGAACATGACTACAAAGTTGTTGCATAGAGTTGTACCAAATCTGCAGTGTATAATTAAATTGATTCCCAACAACCTTCAACAAGGATCTGCTCCAAAGGAGTATCCTCTAGAAGTTGTTGCTCATTTGCCCTCTCTTGTAAAATATTCACAGCTTTAACAAACATCTCATCCTACAAAAATTTAAAACAACCCATGAAACATTATACAAGCAATAAGGAGAGAAAGGTAAGATGCACATAAATATTTGGTAAAAAAAATCCATATATATTACAAGAGAATTTTGCGTTTGGACTGTCATAGACATATACAAGTATGGATGGAAAAATTCAATTCAATCCTAAAATAATTTCAACTATCTTTAAAAACAAAAGGTGTCAGCAAGAATGTAATATTGATCGTAGCATCATCATACATGTACGAAATAATTTCTTTGACTGGTTTTCTATGTTTGCCAATGATGCCTTCTCTCAAGGGAGAATATAGATATTACATAACAAAATTAAGAGTAAATACAATGAAAAGAGAGTATACAAAATACCTTTAAAAATGTGTTAACATTGAAATGCCCAAACTAAGCCCAATCAGCCTTCTCTTCTTGTGGTCTTCACAGCCTCTGGAAGATAACATAGTAGAATTGACAGCGGAATTGAACCAAAATCAATAATGTTGGCTTCTAGAAGAAAGTTTGAGATTTCAAATGATTTGGAAAAACTGAAGAAATCACTATTACAAAATGCAAGTAACAAATAATGAAATTGCACAAGACTGATAGGTGTTACATTCAGAATAATGTAATTTATAAAATATTTATGAACAACCAAACAAATAACCCAGAATAGATGACCTCTTTTTGAGAAAATAAATTTATACATTAAACAACAAGAAATTTAAAAGAAATCTCAAGAGGGAAAAAATACTCAAAGCAGTCTCATTGATGTTAATCACGTGAACTTTCTTATCTGATTCTATGTGTAAAAGTAGAAGTTAATGAACAAATGAAACAATAAACATCTGTCAAAGTACAAATAAATTCAGAGGATGTCAAACATTGCAAGTAAAGAATGAAAAAATCTAAAGAATGTCGAGAATGGTGATGACTGATGAAATGAGAAAGCTTAATCATCAAGCTCAATTGTATACTAAAACTTCAAAGGTTAAACTATAATGAAAGAGTAATGCTGCTTCAAATTAAACAGCAATCAAATAAACAGTAAAGTACAAAATACAACCACTATCTTAAATTGAGGTCACCATCCTAATTCCACATCCAGCTAATTTTCAATACTTCCACCACTAATCTTCGTAGCCAAACCAATCTAATTATAGTAAGAATTCATTACCCAGTAAGCATTAACTAAATAATAGACTTCTGCGAAAATTGGAATGTATTTAAAAGTTTTGGCCAATACCTGCACATCTAATACTAATTATTAAAGATGATTAGCTTATTGAGTATTAATTATTTAAAGAAAGACGCACAGTAAATATAGATTAATTACTTTTATAAAAAAAAATATATGTACAATATCCATAAATTCATCATAATTTTTGCTCCAAGCACAAAATTTGAAGTTCCTAATATTTTAAAGAAACTAAACAAATAAAAATGAAAGGTACAAATTCATATTACACAAAGAATTTCAAAGTCATGAGATTCAGAATCCAACTGGAAATTCAAATTACAAATTATACTAAATTGATATTCAAATAAAAGTTGTACCTTTCCATAAATGATGAAAATCCTAAAGATTTAGCAAAATAAATGGTGAAATCTTCACTGGTCGGTGGATGGGTAATGGTTTTTGATTGGGTTTTTTTATAAGCAGATACCCATCAACAATCTTTCAGAAATGCAAATAGAAGAATTGAAAACTGATGAAGATGTTGGGTGTCGACGATTTCTTTAACGGAAGGAACTGAAACCCGAAGCTGATGATGGAACGAAAACTCGAAGATGGTGTTGGTAGATCTTTATTTGCGTTCTTGATTTACTTCAGAAATTTGGAGTAATGAACAACTGGTAGATCCATTTTTGAAGATGATTTTGAGTGAATGGGAGTTTGGAACTCCGTAGTGAGTTGGAGGAGGAGAGAGTTGTATGGAGAGGAAAAGGCTGAAAAAGAGGCAGAGAGAAGTCGATAATGACAGCCTAGGTATTTTTTGCGGGTAATGTTTACATTTTATTTATTTAAATTTATTAAATTTTAATAAATATTTTTGGAACCAAATTCTATCCCTACAAAAATTCGTTTTGTAGGAACAAATAGACTTTGCATAGAAATGAATTTGTATGCGGAAAATTTGTAGTTTAAGTATAATTATTTTTGTAATCAAATTTTTATCCCTACAAAAAAATGTTTTGTAGGAAAAAAGTAGTCTCTGCGTACAAATTTCATTTTGTATGAGGAAATTTTGCAGTATAAGTTTAATTTTCTTGTAGTGATTGTTGCGGAGTCGATAAGTTACAAGTCCCATGGTTGAATCGTAATGAATTACTTCAATTTTCACTCTATCTCCTTCCCATATCCGTTAAAACTACGCCATATCTTCCTTGAAACATAACCCAGAATTAGCTCATTTCAATTTTAAGAAATAAGTCTGAAATAATAAAAAATCAGTTGATTAATAGTTATATATTAATACTATTATGAGCATGTTTGTTTTCGGTAAAAAATCAGAGAAGTCAACAATTAATCACAACAACATATTTTATGGATTTTACAACTTTTTAACCTCACATCTTATCAACTTTGGTTAAAATTCGCTAAAAATCTGATTTTAGTCTTTATAAAACAGGTGCTATATATATATAGTCTACATATAAATTTCACCCCACCACACCCCATCCTGACCCATCCACCCCACCCCACCCCACCCCACCTGTGACGACCCGAATCCTTAATGGCTTAGATGTCACGAAACTTACATAAACTCATAAGATAGAAATGTTATAACAAAGAACTTAAATTAAACATAAATGTCTAATAAAGCAGCCAACAATAATTAAATGTGTCTAGAAACTATAAAGTAACAATTTGAACTAAAAGTCTGATTTATTTTTCTAGTCCACTATCGCCCACCATCTCCACGTTGACCTTTTCGAACCAATCAATTATCTAGAAAGGGGGAAACATAAAGGAGTGAGAAAATCTCAATAAGTATACACGTGTTTATCATAAATCTTGAAATCATAATTCATACATAATCGAGACACGAAAATTATACTGAACATAGGTGGTATGAGTTTGTATGCGTAGCACTACTAAAATTCCGGTTCGAATCTTAGAACATACAAATGGACCATAGCATATTATTTCAAAAGGCATAACTTAAAATTATACGTATATACTTACTATCTCGCGGATGAATTAATGATATGACTTTAAAGTGCCTCTAACTTTGTGTGTGCTTAAATTTCCTTGCTTTGAAATTATATATAAATCTCGTATGTGTAATGTGTTTGTATATGTGTGATTTATTGATGGAGAGAGAGAGAGAGAGAGAGAGAGAGAGAGTACAAAAGTGGTTTTGTGTGCGTGGTAAGAAAAGTGACATGAAGGGGGCATATTTATAGGTTGAAGAAACTATTTTTGCTAGTTTTTGGTACCAAAATCATTCCTTATATTGAACACGTGATTTTGGCAAAGATGGAAGTAATATAATTTGTCTCAGCATAAATAATATTATTTCCATATGAAATAATATTTTTATTTTCATAATTCATAATTCATAATTTCAACGTGTACATATATCTTACCATTTTTCCTAGAAAACAAATCTCTCATTTTACCTTATATGGAGATATGTACATATATATCAAAATTTGATTACCACTATTAAGGTAATAAATGTTGAATTGAAATAATTATACTAAAATTAAATATTCTAATATATATCATAACATGCATCATACCAATTATATTATATATGTGTGTGTGTGTATGTAATATATAACACATATATTATATAATATATATAACATAGAAATTTTAATCCTAAAAAAATACGTGAGTTTTCAATATGCAGTCCAAATTAATTGCACTCCTGATCCTAAGCTAGTGGTCAACGTCTAATTGGCCCCTAAATTTTAAAGAGATTCAGACTTAAGTGCATGGGTGTTATGATCTACCATTTTTAAAATAAATTTCGTTCTCGAAATTTACCGTGAAACTCGTCAAAGAGTTTGTGGGTACTTGGCTCGCATTTCCACCTCTTGTTCCCAAGTGGACTCTTCAATCGAATGATTTTGCCACTCAACTTTCACTAGTAGAATCACTTTATTTCGAAGGGCTTGAAATTTTTGGTTAACGATCCTTAAAGGTACTTCTTCATAACTCAAACCCCGTTGTAACTCGATAAACTGGTGGTTGACCACATGACTTGGATCAGAGACATATTTTCTAAGGATGGATACATGGAAGACATCATGCACTGCTGAAAGTTCTGGAGGTAAGGTCAATTGATATGCAACATTTTCGACACGTTGCAAGATTTCGAACGGGCCAATATACCTTGGTCGCAAATTACCCTTCTTGCCAAAACGTAACACCCCTTTCATTGGTACAACTTTGAGGAAAACTTTATCTCCTACTGAAAACTCCAAGTCCTTTCTTCTCCCGTTTCCATAACTCTTCTGCCTATCCCGGGCAGTTTTCATGCTGGCACGAATCTTCTCGATGGCTTGCAATATTTGTTCGATGATCTCGGGACCCAAAATCTTACGTTCTAAGAATCTTTGTACTTAACCCCTAGGTACAAGGTTCGAAACCCATGGGAGGAAAAAATCCACTTCCTGGAAACGAGGCTGGAACCCTTAAGGATCAGGACGACCAGGGGGGAGTGGAAAGACCATGAGTACGACTCGGAGAAGGCCCCAGCGAGGGAGTTGGGTCGTTACAGAAGTGAACCTTGGATCTCTATATGACACAATTGAGACTGAAACCCCATGTAACCTTACTATTTCGTTTACATATAGTTGTGCAAATTGGTCCACTGTGAAAGTCATCCATACTGGTAGGAAGTGGGCTGACTTGGTGAGTCTATCTACAATGACCCATATAGCCTCATGACCTTTTTTCGAATTTGGAAAGCCGACAACAAAATCCATCGTCACATGTTCCCACTTCCATTCAAAAACTTCTAATGGTTCAAGCAGTCCAGATGGTCTTTGGTGTTCAGCTTTCACTTGTTGGCATATTAGTCACTTCTCAACATATTCGGCAATTTCTTTCTTCATGTTTCTCCACCAAAACACTTTCTTGAGGTCTCGGTACATCTTTGTGCCCCTCGGATGTACTGAATAAGGAGAGGAGTGGGCCTCTTCTAGAATCTCCTTTTTCAAATCTTCGAAGTCCGCTACGCACAATCGTCCTTGGTAATATAATGTTTTTTCTTTGTCCAGGGTGAAGTCTTTTTGTTTCTCCATATCGATTTCTACTTTGATAAATTCAAATGACTGATCTGCCTTCTGATGTTCCCTGATCCTATCATGGAGTGTTGGCCGAATTGAAAGAGCTGTCATTCAAGCTACAGTGCTTAGAGTTGTTACCACCACTTCAAGGCTCATTTCTCGAACTCCTTCCATAATGGTTCCTGGAAGGTCAAAGTTGCCAATTGACTTGGTACCTTTCGACTCAAGGCATCTGCTACAACATTTGCCTTTTCGAGGTGATAATGTATTTCATAGTCATAATCCTTCACTAACTCGAGTCACCTTCTATGCCTCATATTTAACTCCTTGGTGAAGATATACTTGAGGCTTTTATGATCGGTGTAAATGTCACATTTACCCTCGTAAAGGTAGTGTCTCCATATCTCTAAGGCATGAACAACTGCAGCTAACTCCAAATCATGTGTGGGATAGTTCTTCTCATGCGTCTTCAATTTTGTGATGCATAAGCGACTACTTTTCCCTGTTGCATCAACACACAACCCAAACCTTGTTTCGATGAGACACTATAGATAACAAAACCATCTACACCTTCAAGTATGGTTAAGACCGGAGCATTTTCTAGTTTATGCTTTAAAACTTGAAAGCTTTGTTCAATTTTTTGTCCAATTAAACTTTTCATCCTTACGTGTTAACTGCATCAACGGTCCAAATATCTTTGAGAATCTTCAATGAACCTCATATAATATACCGCTAACCCCAAGAAGCTATGAACTTCTCCTACGTTAGTTGGCCTTGACCAATTTGATACAGCCTCAACTTTACTTGGATCCACTTCTATCCCCTTAGATGTGACAACATGTCCAACAAATATCACTCGTTCCAACCAAAACTCACATTTCTTGAATTTAGTGTAGAGATTCTCCTTCTTTAAGACTTCTAATATGATCCTTATGTGTTCCTTATGTTCCTCATGACTCCTCGAGTAGATCAAGATATCATCAATAAACACAATGAAAAAGCGATCGAGAAACTCGTGAAAGACACGGTTCATCAAATCCATAAAAACTTCTGGAGCGTTAGTTAGGCCAAATGGCATAACTAAGAACTCGTAGTGGCCATACTGAGTTCTAAAAGCTGTCTTTGAGACGTCGCTAGCTTTAATTTTCAATTGATGGTAACCCGATCTCAAGTCAATCTTGGAAACACAATTGAACCATGGAGTTGGTCAAACAAGTCCTCAATCCTAGGGAGAGGATACTTGTTTTTAATAGTGATTCCATTCTCTATAATCAATGTACATTCTCATCGAACCATCTTTCTTCTTAAAAAATAGTACAAGTACACCCCAAGGCGACACACTCGGTTGTATGAAACCCCTATCCAAGAGTTTCTCGATTTATGCCTTTAATTCTTGCAGTTCTTTAGGTGCCATTCTGTAAGAAGCTTTAGAAATGGGTGCAGACTCGAGAATTAGATCTATAGCAAATTCTACTTCCTATTCTGGAGGCATTCTAGGCAACTCATCTAGAAAGACTTCTGGAAAGTCTCTAACTACGTTTACGTCACCGACCATCAAACCCGTTTTCTCCTCATGGGCTACTATTGACATTAAAAATCCTGTACCCTCTCCCGATCACAGGATTTTTCGGGCTTTCAAAGCTGAGATAATGCATGGTAGTGATCTCCTTTTTGTTATGAGTAGTCGAAGTTCTTTCTCTCTTGGAATCTGGAAGACTATTTCCTTCTCGAAACATCGAATTGTGGCATGGTTCTTTGATAACCAGTCCATACCTAGAATCACGTCGAACTCGTGCATGTCTAAACATATAATTCCATTCCCAAGTGTCTACCATCAACCTCTATTCTTGTTTTCTTAACTGTATGAATTGAATTTAACACATCTCCAGATGGAATGCATACTTCTAAAGGCAGATTCAATATTCATGCCTAGTCTACGCGCACACTTAGAAGATATGAATGAATGTGTGGCACCAGAATCTATTACTACATAAGCAGGAAATCGAGACACTAGAATGTTACATGCCAAGACATTCCGGCTGTGGTCCTCCTCTTATCCTGTTAAAGCATATACCCTTGCTTGTCCCTTGGGTACATTCTCTTGCCTCTGCTGTAAGTTACTTTTTTGTGAGTTCTTTGGGCAGTACTTAGATATGTGTCCCTGTTCGCCACATCGAAAACAAGCATTCGTTCCAACGAGACATTGTCCCAAATGATGTTTCTGGCATTTGTTACAAAGTGGGAAGTCCTTTGTGATAGTTGGAGTTGGCCCGCTTTTATTTTTCTTTGTAAAGTGTTGCTTCTTGTTGTCCTCCCACTTACGCTTCTCAGGTTGTCCGAACTGTTGTTTCTTAGAATCGCTATAAGAATTCCCCTGAAATTGGCTAATTGGACTTTAGCTAGTACCTCATGGTATATAGGTAATTCAAAAGTCAACACTGCCTCTCTGAGATCATCTCTCAAGCCTTGTTCAAAATGCCTTGCTCGTTCATTCTCATTATCAACCAGTTCAGGGGCATATCGTGATAACTCGTCAAATTTTCTTTTATAGTCTGTCAGGGTCATTGCACCCTGGTTCAACATCAAAAACTTTGCTTCCTTCTGGCTTCGAATACTTGGTGGGTAGTACTTTTGAAGAAATAGTTTCTTGAATTGATCCCATGTGCATATGTGGTTGCGAGTTCTGGACGTAGTGGTTAAGTCCCACCAGTGTCTGGCTCCTTTTTGCAACATAAATGCTGCACAAGTCACCTTCTTCAGGTCTGAACATTCGATGAGATCAAAATCCTTTCAATGTTAGCTATCCAATCTTCAGTTACCAACCGATCAGGGCCACCCTCAAATGTTGGCAGTTGAAGTTTCCTAAATTGCTTAACAATAGCAGCAATTTTCCTTTGGCCCTCGGTAGGAGGTACCGGAGCTTGCGGCGATGCTTCCTGTGTGAAATTTTGCATAATTTCCATGAACTGTTGAGCAAATTGCACGTCATTGGCATTGCCCGTAGAGGTATTCCTATTGTTTGTATTTCTACTGCGTGTATCCATATCCTTAATAAAATGGTAAAACTACTTAGAATTGAGACGAGTTAAGGAAACATAAGGTAATAACATGTTTTATTAAAAGATTCATAAATTCAGATAGATAACGGAGGGTTCGTTTAAGATGATACACGATCTCGTCTCTATGGAATTTGTGTCCATTCGCCCTTGCCCCTCAGTAAATCCTTTCCATGGCATATAGGTGTAGCATTAAACCGTGATTAGGATTTCTTTTGTAATTCCTATGCAACCTGGTAAAATACTTGCGCCTCTCCGTCTGGGTGGTTTGTCCTCTTCCACTCACCATCTATAAGAAATGGAAAGGAACATAATTACTTTTCTTTCAAGAATGGAAGTTTTTGAAAAGTTTCATAAATGAATGTTGCTATTATCGAAATTTCATGGGTGTTTCTCTAAAGTTTATCCATAAAGTTTTGAGAGGAGGAATTTTTTTCTAGTAGTACTATTGTTCGTATTCCTATTGCGAGTATCCATATCCTTAAATAAAATGATAAAATTACATAGAATTGAGACGAGTTAAGGAAACATAACGCAATAACATGTTTTATTAAAAGATTCATAAAGTTGCATAGATAACGGATCGCCAAGCGTACTTGACCAAACAAACTAAAACTTCAGAAAAAAAAAAGAACTGGAGGACATAAGCTTAGCATAAAATTATAATAGCTAACTAATAATTCTTCCCAGATTGAAAAAAAAAAAATAAAAAAAAATCATGTGTTTCTTTGTTAGAGTTCAATAAAACTCGAACAAAAGTAACAATAATTTTTTCATAGTTTTTCCCTTACTTTTTACACAAAGGTAGTGATAAAGGGATAAATCATTGCACTAGGATTTGGAATTTAGAGAGGAGATAGAAATAATCATCTACAGTTTTTCCTTGCTTTTACACAAAAGTAGTGATAAAGGGATGAATCATTGTATGGGAACTTATTATCCTCTTATTGTTTATTATGAAAATGTTTATACCCGACTAAAAATTTCCCCTTGCTAGGCATACATGCAACTTGCATAACTACTACAATATCTTGCTAACAAAACTAAAATCAATTATTATCATATAAAACAATCATGACATAACATTATTATTTTTCATACTTATCATACTTCAATGAAATCATAAATAACTTGTAAAATGAATAACATACCTTGGTCGATAATTCAAGATGTGGAGAGACGTAGCGGGACGATGACTTAAAATATCTCATGACCAAGATACTAATTCGGTTCTTAGAAAAATTAATATCAATTCATATTCTCATATAAGGTTGGACTTAATTAATCTATTATCATTACACATCATAGCCCAATTAAGAGTTTACATAAAATTAGCCCAACTTAACATAATAGCTAAAAATAAATAAAGGGCTTTTCACAAAAATACCTTACTTTTAGGGATCAAACTGAAATTTACTTATATTTTATAAAACTTGACAATTACTTATAATAAAATCTTAAAAACTGAAAAATACTTATGATACTTTTTAAATATGTTAGTATCACAGTATGATACTTATGATTATATTGGTATTACATTATGATACTTATGATATTTTTTAATTTTTTTAGTGTCACAATATGATACTTGTTCAATTTCTTTAGTATCACAATGTGATACTTATGATACTTTTCAATTTTTTCTAATATTACAGCTTGATACTTGACAATTTTTTATGATACTTTGTTTCCGACATAAAATCAATCAATTTTCATATACCTTTTTTTTTAGTATCACAACTTGATACTTTATAAATTTTTATGATACTTTGTCTCAGACATAAAATCAAAAACTTTTCATACACTTTTTCAACATTTTTTTATGCTAAACCTAGATCAATGGAGCTTCCCACTACACTAAATCCCAAGAAGATTAAATGCACCAATATTTTCTTCATTGTTGCCTTCTCAGCTACATTTTTTCGTCATAATTCAAAAAAAAAAAAGACCTTACCAATCAGTAATGCCATAAACCTTTAACCAACCCAATTAATCTCCAAACCCGTAGAAGACCACCCAGTTAATCTTCAAACCAGCTAAAGACCACAAAAAGAGACTTAATTAATAGTAGCAGCCCACATTCGGAGGCAAAATACCTGGAATTTTGGCTCCCTCATTGTGAGTCTTTCAATTAATAGGTTAAGGTGGAGGTGAGTTGGTTTTAGGTGGTGGAGCAGTAATAGGTAGTGGGGAAGAAGATGGAAGACAGTCGGTGGTAGCTGGTAGGACCATTAAGCAGTGAAGGTAGAAGACAGCAAAGTGAAGGCACCCTTGCTGTGGTGGTTCGGTGGTGCTGGGGGGTGGTTCGGTGGCGCTGTGGTGGGGTTCGTCGGTGGTTGATATGTGAAGGCACCCTTGCTGTGGTTCGGTGGTGCTGGGCGGTGGGGTTTGTCGATGGTTGATGTGGGTGGCAGTGGTGGTGGTTCGGTGGTTGTGCGTTGGCCCAGTCAGGAGAGAAGAAGCAATGGTGAACAGGCGTGAAGTATTTTTCAAAAATTTATTTTTGGGTAGTAAAAATCATTTTTGTCAATTAAAGTAAGTAATCTGTGTAGTTAACCCATAAATAAATTTATTAGTCCAAACAATTTTTTCACATAAATTGAGCCCATATCAATACCATATCAAAATTTATTTTGGGTAGTCCAATTAGAATTTTCATAGGGTTGTCCACATAAATACCCTATTTTTAGGGATCAAATTGAAATTTAGTTCAATTTTATAAAATTTGAAAATTACTTTTAAAAAAATCTTGAAAACTGAAAAATACTTATGATACTTCTCAAATAGGTTAGTATCACAGTATGATACTTACGATTATGTTAGCATCACAATATGATACTTGTGATACTTTTCAATTGTTTTAGTATCACATTATGATACTTGTGATACTTTTTCAATTTTCTTAGTATTGATCAGTATGATACTTTTTTATTTTTTTTAGTACCACAGTATGATACTTTATGAATTTTTATGATACTTAGTCTCAAACATAATATCAAACAATTTTCATTCATTATTCTCTAACTTTCAATTATAGTGCACAACCAGCATCTTCAGTGCCAAAAACATAAAATCATCAAAATTCAACTAATAATAGATGCAAAAGTATTTAGTAACTTTTTCTGTCTCTCCTAACTGAAAAAGAAAAATCCAAATGGGATCTGAGAGTGATCAAAGCACAGCAACTAGCAAGTATTGTAAATGTTAGTGTCAGAAGTTCATACACTAAGCGCGTGTGTTAATAATTAAGTATTGGTATGAGAACGTTTGTATAGGTAATCAACTCTAAACCCAATGATTAATGGGGCAACAACATCAAGCAGGCAGTGGGTAGAATTGTAGGGTTGAGGGTAGAAGAAGATGACGAAGGAAGAAGATGAGGGTAATTAGGGATTTCAAGAAACAAAGTATGAGGCCCTTTTCCCATGGCACCTTGTCTTCAGGCCTTTTGAATTAGAATCCTCAAATAAATACGCGGTATTTACATCCCTGCATCATGCTGCTAGGATGATTCTTCTCTGGAACTCTCTCTCTCTCTCTCTCTCTCTCTCTCTCTAGCCCGAAAATGCTCTCCTCTTTCAAGGAGCTTCTTCTTCTTCGATGGCCAGCCAGTTTGAGAGGTCGCAAGATTTACCACAGCACACGGAACAGAGACAAGATCGGTAACATCATGCATCTCCTATTTCTGCATTCGATTTGGGATTCTCCACCCACAATCGGCTGCTCCCGAAGTAAGTTGTTCCTCTTTAATGAATATTTATCTATCAAATATTGTGCAGCCCTTTTGTGTATGAATGATGGATCCCTTTAACTCCTGCCTCCTCTCTGTTAATAAGGAATTGTGGAAGAAGAGGACCCCAAAATCGGTATGTTTGTTGAATCAAGTTTTTGAAGGCACCCCTGCTATGCTGTTTGGTTGCTGTGGACCTGTGGTGGTGGTGGTTCGGTGTTGCTGTGGTGGTAGTTGATGCGGGTAGTGGTGATGGTGGATCGGTGGTGGTTGATGTGGGTAGTGGTGGTGGTGGTTTCGGTATGGTTGTGCAGTGTAGACCGTCGATGAAGAAAGAAAGTATTTTTCATAAAAAAAAATTGGTGCAGTAAAAATCAGTTTTCTCCTATAAAGTAAGTAACATTTGCAATTAACCATTTTCATACAAGGATAAAAGCCAAAATATAACCTAATCATAATTTAACCTATATTTTCAAACCATAAAAGAAAACATTTTTTATCGAACAGTAGTCGTGAACAGCGACTGCAAACTGTTACATCAATGAATAGTGATGCAATCACTATTCACGTCGATGAACAGTGACAGCACGTCAGTGAACAGTACGCAGACACTGTTCACCGAAGTGAACAGTTTTTTTCCCTGGGGGGAATTGACGTGAATTTTTTTTTTAAAAAAAAACTAATAAATTTAACCCGAAATAACATAATTTATCTACTGTCTCAAAACTTTTTTTTTTTTTTAAGATTTTAAAGTCTACAGGAAAGCATAACATTTGCTCTGATACCAACTGTGACGACCTGAATCCTTAACGACTCAGATGTCACGAAACTTGCATAAACTCATAAGATAGAAATGGTATAACAAATAATTTCATAAGATTTAAATCATAATAACAAAGAACTTAAATTAAACATAAAGGTTTAATAAATCAGCCAATAATAATTAAATGTGTCTAGAAAATATAAAGTAACAATTATAACTAAAAGTCTGATTTATTTTTCTAGTCCGCTATCGCCCGCCATCTCCACGTTGACCTTCTCGAACCAATCAATTATCTGGAAAGGGGGAAACATAAAGGAGTGAGAAAATCTCAATAAGTATACACGTGTTTATCATAAATCTTGAAATCATAATTCATACGTAATGGAGACACGAAAACTATACCGAACATAGGTGGTATGAGTTTGCATGCGTAGCGCTACTAAAACTCCGGTCCGAATCTTAGAACATACATATGGACCATAGCATATTATTTCAAAAGGCATAACTTAAAATTACATGTATATACTTACTGTCTCGTCGATGAATTAATAATATGACTTTAAAGTGCCTCGAACTTTATGTGTGCTAAAATCCCCTTGCTTTGAAATTATATATAAATCTCGTATGTATAATGTGTTTTTATATGTGTGATTGATTATGGGGAGAGAGAGAGAGAGAGAGAGAGAGAGAGAGAGAGAGAGAGAGAGAGAGAGAGAGAGAGAGAGAGAGAGAGAGAGAGAGAGAGAGAACACAAAAGTGGTTTTGTGTGTGTGGTAAGAAAAGAAATTTGAAGGAGGCATATTTATAGGGTGAAAATTTTATTTTTGCTAGTTTTTGGTACCAAAATCATTCCTTATATTGAACACATGATTTTGGCAAAGATGGAAGTAATATAATTTGTGTAGGCGTAAATAATATTATTTTCATATGAAATAATATTTTTATTTTCATAATTCATAATTTTCATGTGTACATATATCTTACCATTTTTCCTAGAAAGCAAATCTCCCATTTTACCTTATATGGAGATATGTACATATATATCAAAATTTGATTACCACTATTAAGGTAATAAATGTTGATTTGAAATAATTATACTAAAATTAAATATTCTAATAAATATCATAACATACATCATACAAATTATATATATATATATATATATATATATATATATATATATACATATAACATAGAAATTTTAACCCTAAAAAAATACGTGAATTTTCAATATGCAGTTCAAATTAATTGTATCCCTGATCCTAAGCTAGTGGTCAACGTCTAATTGACTCCTAAACTTTAAAGAGATTCAGACTTAAGTGGATGGGTGTTATACCACACCACCCCACTGAGTCGATGCCACCCAAAAATCAACTGATGCCTCATCAGCATCAACACCATCACCATAAGCTTCTACACAACAATGTCATCTCCAATACACCACCACAACCACCATCTCCGATGTACTATCACCATGGACTATGTACCATCACCATCTCCAACACACATATATAGAGATCTGGACACACACACACATAGTAAAATTTAAGATAATCAAGAATACAATTATCCATCTTTCAATTTCAAATAAGACTGTCAAATTTTAAAATTGTAAAGATGGATCAAAGAAAAAATGGTAACCTACGGGATGTCACATATTTGTGACCTATTGACCGTGACTTGTGACATGACAAACGTATTGATCGTGACTTGATATGTGTGAACTTATTATGTGGCCTGTAAATATGAACTATGACTTGCAAACTTGAGTCTGTAATATATTATTAGTGCAAAAAGAAAGTGCGACCTGTGAATATTTGAAGTGTGACTTGACGTATGAAGTGTGATTTATAACCTGAATATGTTACATGTGATCTAAACATGTAACTTGTAACCTGAACATGTAGCATGTGACCTAAACATGTACATCTGACCTAAACATGTGAATTGTGACATTTGACCTGGTGTATAAAGTGTGACTTGAACACATGACCATAGATCTAAACATGTGAAGTGTGATGTATGACCGGATGGATCAAGTGTGACCTATGACTATAACCACTACAACTACCAGAATACACCATCGTAACTTCACCTTAACTACTACCACCACTACCACATTACATCACGCACTTACCTGCTCTTGCACCACAACATCTTCACTCCCTACACCACAATCATGCACCTTTGCCACTGCACCATCTTCGACAATCGACACAACCACTGACCATCACCACCTTCATAGGCACAAACTTACAAAGATTAGTGCATACATCTGCTATAATCGTCGTCGCTTGTACCAATAATAACCCACCACCCCTACCACATAAACAACCAACATTTACACCATCAAAAGTCAAGGTAGATCGGCACTAGTGGAGCAGAAATCGCACACGGTGAAATGAAAAGAAAAAGATGGAGCATAGCTCGAAAGATGCGTTGCTCTTGTTACCGCTTGTTGAGATCCGAAAGCTACTGTTCTTTTTGGCATTTTTTATTGCTAAAAATAATTTACCAGCTGAACGGGTTGAAGTCTTGAGATAGGGGTGGGGAACGCTTTGTGGATGGGTGGAATTTATATTAATTTAATATTACTAAAAAAAATAATTGCCACCTGGTTTTTTATAATCAAACCCTAACCATCATTTTTGAATTACAATCTTAAAAAAATTGGGTGGATGTGATTTCCTTATTAAGTATTGCTTTATACATTTAGGGATTTTAACATTGATGGGTCAGTCCGGAAAACCACCTGAATGCAAAGCCAATTCAATGGAAGAAAATGGTTGTGTACAACCAGGTTATTTAACACAAATTCTTGAAATAGGTTTTGATCATATTTAAATTAAAAATATATTAGTTTAAATCTTAAAAGTAATATATACACTCAGTGAAAAAGGGGAAAAAGAGAGAAAAAAGTAAAAAATAAAAATCAATCTAACAGACGAAATTGATGGGATATTGTTCATCATTTTCAACTTTGTCATGTTCTATCAAATTATTCATGGTTAGTTCCCTTATTCAAACTTAAATTTCATGATTTTATAGTTTATGATTAAACTAAATATTTATATGAAATCTTTATAAATTTATGAGCTTTGTGATAGTTTTGGAGGGGCTTAATTATGAGAATACAAATACGTACATCAGTCTTTCCTATGAAAGTTTTACCCATTGAACCAGATCCAGTTTTCTTGCCAAATAGTAGACTCATGGTTACTTCAACTACTTAAGTCAGTTAATGGTAAGTTATTTCTTTTTTATTAGGGATAAGAAGATAGCTCGATTCTTGATGTTTGAGTTTGTCTTTATCTTAGGGTTAAACTATAGAATGAAGAAGCAACAAAACCTCATATTACTAGAAATAAATGTTGTTGAATAAGCATTTTGAAGGGCGATCGGTTGTTACTCATTTTTCAGTTAGAGGATGTGTTCAAGAGCAAGAGGTGCTCCAACATGTTTGTAAAGTTTAAGTCGGTATTGGTGTATATATTAGAGAGTGTGTTAAGGTGTAAACATCCAAAGACATCTATTAATCCTTTCCATTTTGGACATCGTTGATGGCATCATGTTATCAACAAGTATCGATGGGGATCTTGATTTCATTTGGATACATTTATGTCGTCCGAAGGGTGCATTTGATGTTGAGATCATCAAATATCGAGCAAAAATAGGAAGCATACGTCTTGCCATTAGCTTTAAAAATAAATGTTAAACCTTATGAACATTAATTTTTTTTTTTTAATAAATTGAAATGTATAATAATTGTAAGTGTTGCAGATATGGGAATACGTGACTAATCTCGCTTTGGGTGGTATGTAGGCAATCAGAAGGAGACATCCTGCCCTCGGATGATAATCGAAGGGATGATGGTGTTGGTGATCGAGGTGATGGTGGTGTCAATCATCGAGGGAATGGCTGAGGCAGCGAAAAAGTCTGTGTCAGTAATGGAGTAGGTGGCGAAGGGAGTAGCGTGTCGCTGTTGACTATTTGGGGGTGGAAAGGAGGTGACCATCGTTATTACACCTTTTTGATATGCATATACAATTGTATATATAGACGATGGTGATAGAGAGATTGAGCATTGGGGTGACTGAGGATTTGGCGATGGTGATAGAGGAAGAGACGATGGTGACAAGAGGATGCACTAGTACAAATTAGACAAAAAAAATTAAGTTATATACGTCTGTTTTTACGTTAATCCTTTCCATTTTGGACATCGTTGATGGCATCATGTTATCAACAAGTATCGATGGGGATCTTGATTTCATTTGGATACATTTATGTCGTCCGAAGGGTGCATTTGATGTTGAGATCATCAAATATCGAGCAAAAATAGGAAGCATACGTCTAGCCATTAGCTTTAAAAATAAATGTTAAACCTTATGAACATTAATTTTTTTTTTTTTAATAAATTGAAATATATAATAATTGTAAGTGTTGCAGATATGGGAATTCGTGACTAATCTCGATTTGGGTGGTATGTAGGCAATCAGAAGGAGACATCCTGCCCTCGGATGATAATCGAAGGGATGATGGTGTTGGTGATCGAGGTGATGGTGGTGTCAATCATCGAGGGAATGGCTGAGGCAGCGAAAAAGTTTGTGTCAGTAATGGAGTAGGTGGCGAAGGGAGTAGCGTGTCGCTGTTGACTATTTGGGGGTGGAAAGGAGGTGACCATCGTTATTACACCTTTTTGATATGCATATACAATTGTATATATAGACGATGGTGATAGAGAGATTGAGCATTGGGGTGACTGAGGATTTGGCGATGGTGATAGAGGAAGAGACGATGGTGACAAGAGGATGCACTAGTACAAATTAGACAAAAAAAATTAAGTTATATACGTCTGTTTTTACGAAAATCAACAGCTAATAAAATAGTGGTGGCATTTTTGTAAATATGATTGAATGATATGCGTCGGTTCCTAACACAAAACCGACGCATATAGTTTAATTTACTATGTGCGTCGGTTTTTTATTCAAAATTGACACACATAACAGAAGTATATGCGTCGGCTCTTACAGAAGAACCGACGCATATACTTTATGGATCAATATGCGTATATTTCCCTGATTTCTGCATGCATTTCACTCATTTTCACTCAAACCCTCCTCACTTTCACTCATTTTCACTCACAACCTGCCCTCTCCACTCTCTTTCACTCAAACCCTCCCCAACCTCGCACCGCCACCTCTCTCACACATTTCCTCCGCCGCCTCTCACACTCTCTTTTCCGCCGCCGTCGCTGACGACTCCCAGCTCTCATTTCCTCCACCCATTGCCGCCACCCTTATTTTTAAGATATATAGAGAGATACATTGCTATATTTTTATGTTTATAAATGTTATTTGAAGTATGTATGTATATGTGTGTGTAAAGTATGTGTGTGTGTGTGTGTATATATATGTGTGTGATGTTAATGTTGATATATATTTATGTATACATATATCTTTATATATATATATATATATATAAAATAAATATAATTTCAAATGTTATGTTAAATTTATGTTTATATATATTTATATGTATATTTATGTATAAGTATATATTTATGTGTTATATATATATATAGTGTAGTAATTTTTTTATATATATGTTGTATATTTATTATGTATATGATGATTTAATTTATGTGTTAATTAGTTTAAATGAATTTTTATTAGTTTAGTTCGAATGTTAATTTTAGGTAATTGATTTTGAGTTAGTAGATGGATATTGTAACGCCCCAAGTTCTAAATACTCGGATCGTCACTTCATCGTCTCAATTAACTTTCTAAATAAGATTAAGCGGAAAATAACTGAAATGTCAATCACGTAATTTTATAAAAATTGACTCAAATGGTCAACATTTCGATTATATAAAATAACTCGACGAAACAAAATTGAAATAAATGAGTTTCAGTTTCAAATAAAAACATTTCAAAAATCTCAATAATAGCCACCATCGTACGCCTTGTCGCCAACTCTGTCATCTGCAAAATTGGTTTTTGAAGAAAGTGAGTATTTCAAAGAAATACCCAGTAGACTCGCGCATAATAATCAATTGACATTATAAATTAAAACACATAATCATGATATTCAAGTCTCAGGTGCCTAACGATTACCAGTAATCTCATGAACAAGTAAATAAATACAAGTCCAAGTCTCATGCATTTAAGCAAGTAAATTCTCGTAACATAGTCTCATGCTTGTAAAGCAAGTAATTCTCATGAACACAATCATACATGTTAAACTTATAATCCAAATAATCATTGATGCGCACTTTTGAAAATAAAGTTTGTAGATTTGAGTTTACCTTATTTCTCGAGTATTGAGCAAACGGAAATAATGCTTCTAATTCTCTCGCACCTCGTCTAGTCCTATAAAATAAATATAATTATATTTTGGATTAATCAGCTTTAAAAAGATGAATTTGTATAAAATAGGATTTTTAAAAGACTTTAGGGACTAAATAAGATAATTGTAAGAAATCATGGGTTGGCTAAAATATTTTAGAACTGCAGGGCCTTAAAATATTAACTTTTAAAACTTGGGACTGGATATTGTAGGACTGAATTAAATGATTTAAATAAATTTGGGGACTGATTTTACAAATTAGGTAGCTTCTGGCCAAATAAGAATTTCAGCAGAAACTGTAGGACTGAGATAAAACATTTTAAATCGTGAGGGACTGAAATAAATGGTTTTAGAATCAAATTAACTGATTTTTAAACTTGAGGGGCCGAATTAAATACTTTAGAAAACTGGGGACTAAAAGGCTACTTTCGAAAATTAGATATTTAATAAAAACCAATTATTTTCCTCTTCTCATTTCGTGGGAGCCAGACAAGAGAGAGAGAGAGAGAGAGAGAGAGAGAGAGAGAGAGAGAGAGAGAGAGAGAGAGAGAGAGAGATGGCGATCGGCCATCTACAACACCAGAGGCTGCCGACGCTCGACTGGCGGTGGTGCCACCATCATATGGCGGCGACTAGGTCGGTGAAAAGGTGACGATTTTGGGGCGGGTTTGGACTGATTTTGGAGAGAGAACCGAGGACATTCGTGACTTGGATATGGAAAAATCTCCGGTGATGCAGGTTGAAAATCGAGGTAAATCTTTGGGCTTTATTTCTTCTTGGTTTTTGGTGTGATTTTGGTTTGATTTTTGAATGGGCAGCCCCGGTTTGGAGGTGACGATGCGGTGATTATTCGATGGAGTTAGGTTCGTTCATATGAAATCATTGCAGATTGTTTGTGACTCTTGAATTCATTGATGGAGGTTCAGTTTGTGGGTTGTGAATTGGATGGTTGGGCTTGAAGTTGTTTTAGCAGTGGTGAATTTGAAAGGGCTTATGGTGGAGTTCGTGTTGTTGATGGGTTCGGAAGTGCTGATGGTGTGTATCATGATTATGTGTGTTTTCTGAAAACATGTATGTAGTGTGGATTTTTGAAAGTGGTCGTGAATCAGTGTCTTGGTGAAGCTCCATTTGGAGGTGTTTGACAATCTTAAACTTGTATATTGCAGACATGAAGGAAACTTACCCAAGCTGCCAATCTTCAAGAAATGGGGAGGAAATGTAAGAGGATGAGAGGGAATTTATACAGCCTGTAACTCCATGGAATTTGAAGAAACTGTGACCGATCATTGATTGGGAAGTTGAATAGGCTGGGGTTATGAATTTGGAAGGGCTGAGAATTAATTTCTCTGTAACCGATCATTAATTGGGAAGTTGAATAGGCTAGAGTTATGAATTTGGAAGGGCTGAGAACTAATTTCTCTGTAACCGATAATTGGTTGGGAAGTTAAATAGGCTGGAGTTATGAATTTGGAAGAACTGAGAATTAATTTTTGTATTAATGATGATGATGATGATGATGATGATGATAATAATCAGAAATTAAAATAAGGTCTCGGGTTTAAAAAATGGGATAATGATTTTCAACAAATTTTGAAATCTCAATTTGGACTTAAACTTATGAATATCATTTTCTTTCTTAAAATCTCAAAATAACTAATAGGATAGACGAGAGCGCTAATTTTGACCGTTAGGATTTGAAGAGTTTAGCGACAAGTTTATTAAAACTAACTTTTAAATTTGAAAATTTCTCGGTCGCTACAACCTTCCCACTTAAAAAGATTTCTTCATCGAAATTTAACTCATTATTCTGGGAGGTCTGGGTATTAGACAATAACATCTTCTTCCCTATCCCAAGCGACCTCAACTTTATTACATTTATCCCATTGGACTTTGACTAAATGAACTTCTTGTTTTCTAAGGACATGGACTTTTCTTAACATCATAATCAATCATCTCCCTTACGTGTAAGTCTACTCCATCGTAATCTACCAGTATCTTTCTAGCTATCCCATCAATATTGATCTTTTCTCCGGATAGCATACGAATCTCAAAAATATTACTAGTTTCGAAATGCAATAGATAATACGTTGCATCAAAACTCGTCATGAAATTTATAGGAATGCTGGTAGCGTATCTGTGCGCACATCATAATCTCAATTGGTGTCCTCATGGGTCATAGAGAATACCCTGGCCTTTCCTTTCTTTGCTTGATCAATCTGCCCAGCCTGCTCATTGTTCCCAGTTGACCTAGAGCGATAATCCTTTGCCACATGACCCGGCTTCCCGCATTTGTAGCAAACACCTTTACCCCATAGGCACTCCCCGCGATGGGGCTTCTGACACTTAGGGCATAAGGGAGTAAGACTCGACGTTTGTCCTCCATTAGGCTTATTGTTGGGTTTCTTGTTAGGCGTGTGGTTCCCGTTCACTGTTTGATCTTGGTTGTGGTTCCGCCACTTTATTTTACCCTGCTTGCTCTCGGAACCTTGTCCTGCATACTTTACACTGGCATAGGCCACGGCCTGAGCTTTATGTACGACCTCTCGATGGGTAGGCAGCTCATGCGAACTAACAATCTGTCTGATCTCCGAACGTAGGCCTCTCTTAAATCGATGAGCCATTTTAGCCTCCTTCTCCACCAAGTGTGGAGCATATCGTGACAGCTCCTCAAACTTTCTTTCATAGTCCGTTATGTCCATCTCTCCCTGAATTAAGCACAGAAACTCGGTCTCTTTATGGTCTCGGAGGGCTTGTGGGAAAAAATTGTCTTTGATCTCGGCTTTAAATTCATCCCATGTCAAGGCTTCTTGTTCTTCTTCTGTTCTGGTACGCGACGCAGACTCCCACCAAAAGCCGGCCCTTCCGATCAACATGAACTCAGCGCATAAAATCTTCCTATCCTCGTGGCAAGATATGTGCCTAAAAATTTTCTTGATTATTTGTAGCCATTCTTCAATAGCTAGCAGTCCATTTCGACTGTCAAATGTAGGTGGGCGGTACCTTCAGAATTGCTCTATTATAGGTAGTGTCGAAACTGCTGGAGCCTGCCTCAAACCTTGTACAGCTTGGAGTAGATCCCTCATAGCTGTGGACTGGGCTGTGGAGCCCTATTATGGGCTAGCCTGATCCGCTGCACTTTTGTTTCCTTGCCTCGACATTTACTTTTAACGTCTCAAAATATTTTTTCAACGTCATGATAATGTACTCAACTCCAATTAAAAAATATCTTTATTAATGATTCAAAGTCCTTCCACTAGTACAAAAACATCAAAAAAAAAAAAAAAAAAAAAAAAAAAAAAAAAAAAAAAAAAAAAAACTAGCATAGTTTTTCAAGGAGAACGACGCCTGAAAAAATGCGGTGGCAAAGTTGTAAATAAATATTGATTAAAGGCGTCGGTTGTTAGGAAACAACCGACGCCAATAACCGAGCCACTTAAGGGCGTCGGTTCTTACATAAGAATCGACACCTTAAACCCTCATATAGGCGTCGGTTCTTTATAAGAACCGACGTCTATACTTAGACTATATTTTCGCGCCTTCCAGCAAATTTCATTCATTTCCCCGGTTTCATCTCCAGCTCCCCAACATTTTCAGTTCAACCGAGGTCACCGTCCTACATTCTCACTTCGTCGCCACCGTGCACCCTCCACCCGACGTTGTAGCACCCCACCGCCACCATCCACCTCAGCCTCGCGCCACCAACCCGTGGTTCCACAGCCACTGCGCGCGCCACAACCCCCCGGCGACTCCTCCCCCGCCCGCCACAGAATCTGTGTGCCCGCCACTAGCCCCCTGCGCCACCGCCCTTGCGCGCCGTAACAACATCCCACCCGCGCTACCACCCACCCAAAACCCGCTCCCCACAGCCACACCCACCCAAATCCGTGCACCATCCCACTCTAGCCACCACCACCCACCCCACAAGGTCCACTACTAAACGGTAATTTTTCATATTTTAAGTTAAACTATTTTGTTCATTTTGTTAGATTATAATTGAAGTTATCATTTTTATTTATTATGTTGGTTGATTTAAATGATCTTATTAGTTTAGTTTGAATTTCAATTTTAGATTATTGATTTTGTGTTAGTATCTAGTATACATTCAATTTTTTAAAATTGGAGTTTTACTAAAATTGTAGAATGTTAATTTTATTTGAGTTTTGAATTAGTTACGGATAAGTAATGATTGTGAGGTATTTATAAGTGAATTATTTGATATGTTTTGTACTTTTTGAATGTTTTGATGAGTTGAGATGATTATGTTGTGATGATTTGGAGATATGAGCATATATAGTGAATAATTAAGAGGCTAAAATTTTTTGAGTTTTTAACATGTTGAGGATGAATATATTAGACTGGATGATAATGTTGAAATTTGACTGGAGTTTTGTTTGAGTTTTGAATATGTTGAAGTTAAATATTTTAGTTTTATTGTGGCATTTTGATATCCCCTACAGGTTGGTTAAGTCCAAGTTATAGGGGAGATTCTGTCAAAATTTTCGTAAGATTTATAAATAAAAAAGTAAATAATAAGTTAAGGTGATTTCATTCGTTTTAACACGTGGTGAATATCTTGATATATGTGTTATTAGATATGGATCGGAGTTGGATGTATGGGAGACGTAATACACATGAATATGTGAAAGGAGTTGAAGAGTTTATGAAATGTGCCGAGAAAAACAAAATAAAAGAAGGTGAAGAAATGCTTTTGTGTCATTGTTGTGATTGTAAGAATCTGAGAAAGTTCCGTAGCTCTGAGCAAGTCAAGAGTCATTTGATTCGTCGTGGGTTTAAGGAAAGTTATGCATGGTGGATATGGCACGGTGAGAGTATACTTCCTAGGACGAGTACCAGTGATGATAAGGGTGATCAAGATGAGAATAATGTGGACAATGATCAGAATGATGTGGATAGTGATCGGATAGATGAAATGATGCGTGACATACAAGAGGATTTCATCGAAAAGTCTCATATTTTCGATAGCCTGTTTAATGATTCTGAACAGCCTTTATTTTCTGGTTGTAAGAAATTCAAAAAATTGTCTGCTGTGTTTAAGTTGTATAACTTGAAAGCGAAGAATAGGTGGAGTGATAGGAGTTTCACGAATTTATTGGAACTTTTACGAGATATGCTTCCGGAGGATAACGAACTTCCTAGTTCAATTTACGAGACAAAGAAAATGTTGTGCCCGATGGGTATGGAGATCGAGAGGATACATGCATGTCCAAATGATTGTGTATTTTATCGGAAAGAGTATAAGGACTTGAACCTGTGTCCAAAGTGTGGAGCATCGAGGTATAAGCGAAAGGAAGGCCATGTTAATTGGGAGGATAAGAAAGGCTCTCCGGCAAAGGTGTTATGGTACCTACCTGTAATACCAAGATTTAAACGCTTATTTTCCAATGCAAAGGATGCGAAGAATATGCGTTGGCATGCCGATGGGAGGAAAGAAGATGGAAAGCTAAGACACCCAGCTGATTCTCCTCAGTGGAGGACCATTAATAGGATGTTCCCCGATTTTGGTGGAGAAGATAGGAATCTTAGGCTTGGACTATGTACAGATGGGATGAACCCGCATGGTAATATGATTCTCCAAATGATTGGATGTTGCTTGCAATATGTTGTGAAGCCAATACTGTGTACTTCATAGATTCAGCACAATCATGTAGGTGTAACATAGAAATCAAGCCGTCATTGAATGTGTAAGTAATTATTGCATTGTTCAAATTTTTGTGTTTAGTGCATTCATATAGATAAGTTGGGTTACTTTCATGGAATAATCGTAGAGAGTTTGAGGTGGAATTGATGTGTTTGTGTTGTGATTATGATAGTTGTTAGGATAATTTTCAATAAATAGGTCTCTATACAGGTTGGATACGTTCAATTTATAGGGGAGACTCTGAAAAAATTTACGTAAGAATTTTGAGTTTTATTATTATTTTTATGACTTATTCATATTTACTGAAACTTTAGGGCATTTCGAGTTTTTTGGTCATTAGGAGGCAAGAGAGCAACATCCAATGTAAATTGGAAAAAGATCTCGGTATGAAAACTAGAATTTTATAAATTGCTATAAATTCTCATATTAGTTTAATATATATTCACTTTCATTCGATTATTAATAATAGTTTTAATTTTAAATATTCAAATTTCAGTGTCCTCAGCAACCTGGAGGAGATGAGTGTGACTATTATGTTATGAGAAACATGTTCCAGATAGTCACAGCCTATTCTCAACTTACTTCTCTACACGAGCTATAAGTTATTGAAGATAATTGTTTAATTACGATTTATATGTAATTAACATAATAATTATTAATTCTTATTAATTATTTTTAGGCATTTCAAGAGATTTACTCAACAGAGGAAATTGACGATGTTCGAAATTTATTGGCCAAAAACTTCGTCGAAGAGTGTATGTAAACTTGGCCCATTTTATGTTTAACATGTACAAATTTTTTAACAATATTGTGAATACAAGATTAATTAATTCGAAATTATGTTTATTGAGTTATTAAGTTTTGTTCTGCATTCCTCGATTATATATATTTGTTGAAGATAATTTTTTGATGTGTAAATGATTGTTATAGTTTATATAGGTATATAAGGGAAATAAAAATAAATGAAAAAAAAAATAGTAGTAAAAGGCATCGGTTGTTAAATAATAACCGACGCCTTTCCTTTAGTTGAGAAATGGCGTCGGTTGTTAAGTAACAACCGACGCCTTTAATTAACTTAAGGCGTCGGTTGTAAATCGACGCCTTAAGTATGTACTTTTAGTGTCTCTACTAAAGGTGTCTCCTGTACAACCGACGTCTTTTCTACTTTACAACCGACGCCTTTGACTCTTAATGTACTAGTGTTCAAGTGAGGATACAAAAATAAGAAGGCGCGAAATGCCACATAGCTCAAAAATAAGTAAGGTTCTACTATCAACTCTAGTGATCTACTGGGTAACACACGAAAACCGACGCATATTCCTTTTTTTTTCTTTTTAATCCAAAAATCCTGTTTAATATTTTATATGCGTCGGTTGTCATATTCTTTATTTTGTTTTTTTTTAACTATATGCGTCGGTTTTTTATACAACCGACCCATATAATTTCACTTTTTGCGTCGGATAACAACCGACGCATATTCCCTTTTACAATTGACGCAAATGATTAAAACTATACTAGTGATGGTATGTTTGTGGCGGAAGATGAAATGACAACGACGTAGGTTAAGAAGATGTCTTATATGGCAAAAGATGTCATGGAGGCGGCTTATATGATGAAGGATAGAAAGCATATTAATTGTTGATGTGTCAAAGCAGGTAATGGACAAGATGACTAGATTTTTGTCATAATATATTGCTTCTACATTCACAGTCGAGGCGAAGAGTAGAATGTTCATGGACGATATGTTCGTTAACTTTTCCATAAAGTCCATCCGCTGAAAAAGAAGGCATTCGATAGATGATTCACTAGTCTTTGATCCTGGTAATCATTTTATGGTTCTGCTAAGAGTAAATTAATTCGTCTATGCTTTCTGTAATGGTTTTCTTTTCTTTTCTTTTTTAGAATTAGCTAGAAAGATAGGGTAAAATACCATATCAGATGCTAAAAATGGTTTGAGGATATGATTAAAAGTGGAACGTGGCTCACCGATGATGTAAGTCCATCTTTGGTATTATTTATGCTGTTCACGTAATTTTTTTCTATTTTAATTAAACTTTGTTTTCCTATTTTTCTGTTGTACGTAGCTCATCAATCTTGCAATGGAACTTTTGCGCTATCGAACTTGAAGATACCCATAATCTTTGACATTCCTGGTCGGATTATCCTGAGTTTCGGGTTCAATAATATCATTGACAATGAGCATAGCATGCTTCTATTTGACCCGTAAGTTATATGTTGCATGAGTACGTGCTCCAATATGTAGGGATGAGTTGGGAACGGAGAAGACATGCATTGATTGTATGCATTTGTACATTCCAGTGATCACAAACTCACAGTTCTATGTAGTCGAGATCATATTTGTTGATTCGACGACATACGTCTACGGTTTTGATTATAGATGTCTCACACAGGGCTAGTTGGAGCATATACCACATTAATGGAAGGTAATGATCATCGTTCGTGTAATGACTAGAGGAGTGAACATTGCAGTACTTGATAGACTATCCGGAGTGAGGAAGATCACAACGTCAAAGAAAGCAATATTGTATGTGCGTTTTATTCAATAGACATTATTATTTATTTTCAAGGTTGATTGCAGTTTATTTCTAATCAAGTATATAGAATTTATGAGCATCGAACGTAGTAAATAGATGATCAATCAGACATATATTCAAAACTGGAGATTAAGGTAGCGTTCAATATGGGTGAATATAATTTTGATCGGCCGTAATATATTTATAACATTATAAACATATAAATATTTAATATTTAATTATGATTCATGTTTTATTTTAATTTAATTGTATATTACTTATGAATATATTTAATTGTATATATGTAATTGTAAATATTGAGCGACACAAACAAAGTGCATTAAACATAAAGATTACAATAAATTGACGATAAATATAAAGATTACACAACTCTATCGTATTCTATTTCATATTTTCACCTACAGTTTACTACCAATAGATTAGTAATATTTCTTTCCACCAATTCTCTGTGTTTCAATCTTTAACTTCTGATTTTACTACATGAGATAACCTGCTCATGGATTTCCAGCATTAAAGTTGTAGCATGCATGATAGATCAGGTCATTTAAATGTTACTACTTTACAAAAGCTAACAAGCTTAGATTTATTTCCTTCTATTTCATTTGATCAAAATTAGGACTGCACAAAAAATCGCGAAATCGCAAACCGAACCTAACTCATTGGCTTGAAACTGCATAGAACCGTGGTTTTATTTTCCTCAAACCGTTTCAAAATGATTTGGTTTAGGTTTTGATTTTCAAAAACCGCAAAACACCGAACCAAACTGCTTTTATTTTCTAGTTAAAATATTAATTTTATTAATTTTAATTTACTTTCCACAAAAAAATTCAAATTTATCTAATAAAATAAAATTCTTGTTTATATATTTTCTCGTTTTCATTGCATTTTGATGATCTCAGAAAAGACTGCTAGTGTTTGAAGTTAGGGATTTTGTTTCTTCTTTACATGGGAATAAATTTTGGTAGTCATCTAACGTGAATTTTCTATGAAATCCTTGTAATCCCAATTAATATTTAACAACATTAATCTCCCGATAAAGGAATTTCACAAAGTTTTGTAAGCCTTCTGAACCACAAATGCCCTTCTTACTCAACTTTCGTAAGATGAATGATGCAATCTATGTGTGATGAGAGTTCTTGAAAACTCATCTCCTTAATAAGGACATTCTTAAGAGTAATTGATACTTTGACGATGGCCTCTATAGTCTGAGAAAAAAGTTCTATTATCGGACCAAGAGACGAATTAGTTAGGCATCCATTACTATTTTCTTACTAACTAATGACATTTATGGACCAGTATGATGACCAATCTCATGCAAGAAAATCCACAAACCACTCAATCGAAGAAGCTGCTCAATCCCATTTCCTATAACCTCAAATAATCTACATTAGGAAGATACTCAAAAGCCGTTGACAAGAAAAAAAAGGCAATCAGAAAATGAAATCAGGATTCTCAACTTCATATTATACTTGAAATTCTATATGACCAATCTCATGCAAGAAAATCTACAAACCACTCAACCGAAGAAGCTGGTCAATCCCATTTCCTATAACCTCAAATAATCTACATTAGGAAGATACTCAAAAACCGTTGACAAGAAAAAAAAAAAAAAAGGCAATCAGAAAATAAAATCAGGATTCTCAACTTCATATTATACTTGAAATTCTATATTAACCCCCCCCCCCCCCCCCCCAAAAAAAAGAAGCTCTATTATAGTATGTCAGAATTTTATTTCATCGATAAAAAATCAATCAATTGTTTATGCTCATCTCTTATTGTATGGCAACGGCATGCATTTATAGGCATGGTAAGATTGACATCAAAAGAGAAATTGTTAATAGTATAATGTGCTTAATGAATGATAATCAATTACAATTAGATATATATGTATATGTGATTGGTGCATTTAGTGCTATGTTATAACCTACAATGGTAACGAGGTAAACAAAGAATCAAAGAATGTTATCATATATTAGTTTATATTAACTTATTTTAGCTTTAAATATTAAGAAGTACAAATCAATTTGGCATCTAAAATATGTTATATTGTGTCGATAGATAAACCGTGGATTAAAAACGAACCACGCCGCAAAAAAAGGTTTGTTTGGTTTGGTTTGAAAAAATGTCAAACTGTTTAAAATGGTTTGGTTTGAAAATATGTCACAGACCGTCCAAATCGGACCGCGTTCACCCCTAATCAAAACCATTGGTGCTAAATTTGTGTACAGTCTAATTTTAACCAAAATGCAATTTCATTAAGTCAAAAGGAACTCAAATCTTCTATAATTAATTTATAGTGTTATCATTGATTTAACGTTTTTAGAACTAGAGGTGGTAAAAATATTTTTACTACTTTTATAAATGATTGCACAAAACAATGTTATGCCTATTTGTTAGGAAGCAAATACGAGTTCTTAGAAGCATTTAAGAATCAACTTAGGGAACGAATAAAAATTATTCATAGTTATGAAGGGGGAGAATCTAAAGCCTATTTGAAGAATTTCGTAGTTATCTTGGACTATTCATCAAACTACTTCCGAATTATTTTAGAGCTTGTAGGGGAAGCAATTCTAGCTAACCACATTCTTAATAATATACCATACAAAATTTGAAACGGAACTTCTTATTAGCTATTGAAATGTTAATTATATACCTTCGTACAAATACTTAAAAGTGAGGGAGTGTTTGCCTAAGGCCGAAGTACCAAAGCCAAAACAGATTAAAATAGGGCCTTAGATTATTGACTGTATATTCATTAGATATAATAATAACATTGAGGCATATCGGTTCCTTGTACATAAGTTAGGGATTCCGGATATGCATTAGAATGTCATCACTGAATCCGAAAATTGTCTATTTTTTAAGACATTTTTCCTTATAAGGAAAGGAAAGATATGAGTTTACAAAAATGAACTTATGGTTCTACAATTTGTACTCTTCAAAATGATGAAGAATCAAGATGTAGGAAGAGGACAAAAACAACTACATCTTCTGGTCCAGATATTTTGACTATTTGTTATGAAATGAATCTAGGGAATTCAATGAAGTAATGTCAATTCGAGAAGCGTCATTCTAGGAAGCGGCTATCAATTATGAAATTGATTCTATAATGCAGAATCATACTTGGGAATTCATTAATCTTCCACTTGGTAATAAACCTTCAGACTGTAAATTGACTTTAAAAAATTAAAGACTGATGGATCTATTGATAAATACAAGCCAGATTGATATACATACTCACTCATAATGAGTATGATGTCCGTTAGAATGTTAACTTCAATTGTAGCATTGTATAGTTTTGAGATTCATCATACGGACGATAGAACGACCCTTTTAAACGGTGAGCTAAATGAAGAAATATAAATAAAAAATCCCAAGGGCTTCATTGATCCTCAAGTCACGTATAATCATTAAGTCATTGTACGAACTGAAGGAAACACCAAAATGGTAGCATGAGAAATTTGACAAAACTATGTTCTCAAATGATTTTAAAATTAACAGTGTATTAAGTGCATTTATATTGAAACCACTGAGCCTTGGATACTAGTGCCACTCCAGGTACCAAATCGATTGTTAATTCCACTTGTCTATGTGGTGGAATACCAGTAGATCATCCGGAAACAAATCAGCATACTCTCCTATCACTAGCACGTTTTCTAATTTTGTCTTCATTGATGGGGTTCTGGTAACGTTGACGAGATTACCTTGATAGTAAGGTTTTTTCAACAATCTCTCTGCCTTCAAAGTTGATATGAGGTGAGGGAGTGTCTTAATCTTTAACCCAAAAAATCTGAACTCATCTTTACTATTTCTTCGAAAAATCACTTCTTTCTCCAAACATAAAATTGTAGCTTGATTATTACCCAACCAGCCCATTTCCAAAATGATATGGAAATCTTTCATTCCTATAACATGCAAGTCTGCTTCTAGTATTAATCTATCAAAATCTATCGTTATCGCCTTAGCTACTCTATTCGTATCAATAGTTCCCCCTGACGGCATACTAATCTCAAGTATACCATCAATTTCATGATACAGAACATTAATCTTAGCTAGACATGCATCAAATATGAATGAATAAGTTGCACTAGAATCAATAAGAACGTAAACAGGAATGTTAGAGACTGATAGAATTCCTGAAATTACATCAGGGTTCTATGTGGCGTCATCGTGAGTCATAGAAAACACCCTTGCCTTTCCTTTCTTAGTCTGTTCATTGTCCTTAGTTGGTGCTTCCCGACACTGTAAATCATATTGACCTGCTTGTCCCCATCGAAAACAAACATTCTTTCAAATAAGCATTCACCCTTGTGGTTCTTCGACACGTACGGCAAAGGGGCGTTTGTTTGCTTGGCTGACCCCCACCAGGTCCATGATTCTGTTTCTTGAACTAACGTAGATTCTTACCAGGTTTGTGATCCTACCATTTTTCTTCCTGAAATTATTTTGTGGTCCATGATTTTGAGGTTTCATATTTGAATATGAAACAGTTTGTGCCTTCTTTACAACTGCTCCATAGGTATATAGCTCGTGTGAGATGACTATCTGCCTAATTTTAGGGCATAGGTATCTCTCAAAACGTTTTTCCTTCATAAGCTCAATACTAACCAAATGTGGGGCATAAGACAACTCCTCAAACTTCCTTTCGTAGTCGGTGATATCCATGTTTTCCTGTGCTAACTGCAAAAATTCTTTTCCCTTATGATCTCACATAGCCTATGGGAAATATTTTTCTATTAGTTCAATCTTAACTCAGTCCAAGTCATGTCACGCATCTCGTCTTCTATGTGGGTGCATGAAGTGAACTCTATAAGTGGCCCGCTCTTCTGACTAGCATAAACACTACAAACAAAACTTTCTGATTTTCTAGACAAGAGATGTGTCGAAAAATCTGCTCTATGGTACGCAGCCATTCTTCAACTGCCAAAGTATCCTAGGTTTCTTGGAGGGTGGCTCTTCGTCATCTGGAAATCGGTGGGGTGCATCTTCTCAAATGGGTATCATGGAAGGTATACTATTGTACTTAGGGAACTCAAGTTTATCATTTCGTGCTTGCTCCCACTGTGTCGTCAACTCCTTGCAGAAGACCTCACAGTCAATTTCTCGTGATAAGGTTGGTGTGGAAGCTTCCCACAAGTAATTATATATTGTTTAAGCTATCTCTTGCCATTCTTCTGGCAAGGTATCAATTAAAATACGGGTTGTCCAACGATGAGTGATCATGTGACCTAGTCCTCTAACCTCTTTCCACAACAATAACATTTCATGAATGTGTTGGCCCATGTCGTGCCTCGGGTTCCACCTATACTCTTCATATTGCCCACTATCTTAAATCTTCTTGAAAACATCGAACAAGTCTTCCTACAGGTTCTTGTAGTTCGTGCCATATGTTCCATATCAATTATTCAAAGTTCCAATTAGTGGGTAGCTAGTGATTTTTAGTTAAATTCCGAGGACTAACATAAACATTTATGGTACTTTGATTGCAATTTTCAACATTCTCCATGTAAATAAATAATATTCATATAATATTCATAATACTTGCTCGACTCAATTTTTCTGAACATGACATAATTTAATCAGATATATAAAAATCATAGCGTCATAGCAATATATCTGAACATAATCTCATAAAATCCTCCTTTACCTTAGAGCTGGCGTAGAGTGGCGATGACAAGTAGTGACAATGGATTTATTATTCAGTTCGAAAGTCTAAAATTAAAGCATGCTCTAATACCAAGTTATAACACCCCGAATTTCCTTTTAACCCGATGTGCTATCAAACATAATCTCGTTCACAATAAAAGTTTGAAAACAATAAATTTAGGAAAAATGCTTTAAATTGAAATACTTAACCAATTTTTTTTTAAGTTAACAATTTATTTCAAGTGGACTTAAAAAAATGAGAAATAAACAATTTGAAGAGGTTATAGAAAAATTCAGCATCTTATGCCATTTTTCTTGAATAACGCAATCCGTTTGTAAAAATTATTTAACATGGCAAATAATGTCGAAAAATTATGATATTTTTATAAAGTGTCAAGGACTCGTATAAATACAACATATAAAAAAATTTCATCTCGATGACCACGTTTGAATTACAAAATCATTTTCCAAACAGGCTGTCAGAAATTTCAGAAACTGCCCATTGCAGTATACAAAAAAATTCATAGTAAATTGTATGAGACTCCAAATGACTTGTTTTTTGTTCAATATGATAGATAAATAATAGAGGGTCGTTTCCATTTTAAAACATTCTAAAATTGTAAATATACAACCCGCAATGAGTTTTCAAAGTGCAACAGAAATCTGAGATTCTCAAAGCAGCATTCACAATATACATTTTTCTCCAAAAGTAACACGTCATCAATCAAGAACTACATACATTCAGGAAATTTTCGAATCTTAAAAATGTATTGCAACAATAACATAAATAAGTCCACACACAAAGGTATAAAAACTTATATTTCATTCACTACTGCCTGCCATCACAACATGTCCAGTCCTTTAATCTGTAAAGTTTTTAAATAATGAGCATTTTGAATAAATACTCAGTAGTATATACATACGCTAATGAGATTAAAATATACCAACATTCGATTATATGTCAATATCAACTTTCATCTTTGGAAAACATTTTAACATGGCCAGTTAATAAATTTTACTGTGATTACCTTCAATCAGTGGATTACCTTCAATCCCAACACATTAGATGATTAAGTTTAATAATCAATCATAATCCCATCATAAATAAATTCATAGCATGCCAATAATTAATTAACACATAAAAGCTATGCATTTCATCGAATATAAGACATTGACACAAATTCTATGCTAGCATAATTTTTAATTCAAAAGCCTAACAACATCTGTATGGGAGAGGATACTACCTTAAAATTTTAGAAATTGTTGAGTTGAGGCACATGTGAAGTTGAAATGCACAATCACCAAAATAACAACTTGCCAAAGTAATTCGTCAAAGAAAATAAAAAAGGTGCAGTGGTCGTGAAATAAAGAAATAAAATGATTGAACTTCCTGTACATTGGGGTAGTGACTGTGTGGATATAGAAAGAAAACAACTTGATTTGATCCTGTAACAAATGCTTGGAATAATGATTAATATATATTTACAACGGTAAGTAATGGATGAGAAATGGGTGGAGAAACTATTGTAGTTGTCTAATATCATGGGAATAGGAGTTGACTGCCTCAAACGTGGATTGCAAACACATATTTACAAACTTTGAAGTAATGGACGTCTTCTGAACCTTTAAAATATCTTCAATAATTGACCTAATTAAAATTTATTGATATATTCAAAAGAAAGACACTAATTAAAATAATTGAATTTGCTTTGAAAAATATTTAAAACTCGACTAATAGGTTCGACACTTTAAATAAGTACAAATTCGAACATGAAACATGATAAAATATTCCTCACAACTAAACAAAATAATTGCTAGAAAAGTGCACGTAACATCATATCATAATCAATAATTAATTTAAATATTAGGAAGTGTCGTAACGAAGTCACAAGCTCATTAAAATACTTTTGAACTTAACATAAAATTTCTTCGTTAGACTTAAAATTTATGGTGGCTACAACAACTCCAAGATTTGAGAGAGAAATTAAAGAATTAAAAGCTTTGTTTTCAAATGAAGAGCAAAAGTGCGGCACAAGAAGATAATGTAAGTGGAAAACTATAATTAGTGAATGCTATTTTATATTACATAGACTTTTCTATATTAAAAATAACCAATTGTACAATTTGATATTAAATTTACATCCTAGAGACGGGTGTGAATAGTTTGAGCCTTCAAAATAAGAAATACAAATTGTTATCCTGGTTTGGGAAAGGTTATGTTATTGCAAAAGGTGAAATTGCATCAACAAATTCAGATGATCTAGTGCATCATGTACCCCTTGGTAAAGGAAACAATTGAAAAAAATGATTTTGTTTGATCATTTTAAAAATATCAATGAATAAATAATAAATAAAAATGTTTGGGAGCAAATATGAATGGAGGGCATGTATTGGAATTCGAATCCGCTTGTTATCATCTATCTCAATTCAACAATTTGTAGTTTAAATTATTCATGCGTTGTTTGACAATCGATCATTCAAATGCAATTAATTTTATTTTCCAAGATAAATTAAATATATCCTAAACATGAAACGAATCTATTCCTAATCCGAATACGAATGTTTAGAACACATTAAATCACACAATTATCAATTAGATTGCAGATGTCATAGTGTTATTCCTAACATCTAGTATTCGTGCATTAATCATGCAATGTTTTAACTTATTGTGACATTTCCAAGACTACAACAAGCAAAGATATATTTAATTGGTAGTCATTCAATCATGCAAATAATAAAAATATGCATGCGAGATTAATCTAGAACTCAAGAATTACTTAAACTACTTATTTTTAAATTAAAATAAATAAATAACAAGTTTTATCTTCATCCAATACATAGGAAAATTTAGCCTACACACATAATTGATGAATAATCAGTAAAAGAGTTGATAGACATCACCCGATTTAATGCACAAACCAAACTAGAATCCCGATTTAATGCACAAACCAAACTAGAATCCAAGCTGCTGCCAAATTTCTTGGAATCAATTTTGCCGGCTCCTTTATTCCCAACCGATTCTATTAATTTTGTGCAATGGAAGTCTCCCCACTTTAATCAATTCAGCTCACAGCCTTACTTGTTCTTAATTCTCAACAATGCTGTCCACTATTGCCCAAGAATGCATTTTTCCTTGTTAATGACTCCACCGACTCCCTCACACACTGCCGAGTCCCCTTCAACTCCACCAGTCGGCCCTATGTATATATGTATTTATTTCTCTACAATCACTTCCAGCCGACTCCTCTTCAATATTTGTTGACTAGAGAGGTATATATTTATTGGGGGGGGGGGGGTGTGTTTGTTGTACCCTTGCTTTACCGCAGGGGGTACCGCCCCCTCACAATAGGGGGCGGGGCCCTAATTGGGCCTCAATAGACTAAAAAATATTAATGTAGACTTCACTCTTGAGGCTTCAATTATCCCAAATGATTCAATATGGTCATTGAGTCTTTAATTGTGTAATTAAATCCTTGACATTTTAGTTCTTCATTTCATAGCTCGCTCGTCTTATTCATGAATTGTTTGCAACTTATTCCTTCTTCCTGGTTTTAGTCAATTTTCTTCGTTTTATCTCCAATTACATCCAAAATTGTGTTTTTCCTAAAACAAACAAAATAAACATATAATTAGCAATATAATATCTTAAAACACTTACAAATGTCTAAATTTAAAGTCAAGATAAGTACGATGCAGATTAACGGGCTCCAATGCTTATCAACTTAAATTCACCTATATCCTATAAAAAAATATAGAAGAAAATATCTAAGCATATAACTCAGTAAGTGGAAGTTCCAAGTAAGTATAATTTTCTCATAAATACATATTTACTAGAAAATCTTGTTTTGTAAACTTAATAAACTGAATTTCGTCATCTAAAATCTAATAAATTATAATATATAAGAAGCCACACACCAAGAGGTACCCAATAACATCATCCGCTAGAGCTCAAATCTGTATTGAGCCCGAGCCTAGACTATTGAGCACCTCTGTATCCGGCCTAAAGTTCCTCTGGGTACAAAAGTGGATACCAAAGACCACATATTCATATATGCACTCTTACACACAGTTCAGAACCCCTCTATGCATAAAAGTGGATCTGAAGATTCTCTGAACACAGGCCCAAGGCCCCCTCTGTAATAGATTTTAAGATCTCGAATAATATCATCTAGTACATGGGCCAAAGGCCCCCTCCGTGCACTAGAACAAAAACAGATAACCACATCAGGCACTTCTGGTGATTTTGTAATCATATATAATCATTGGGCAATTTACTCGAAAAACATGATAAAAGAACCATCATGAATAAACAAGCTTAATTATAAAAATTTATTTTGATAATTATGCTAAAAACGAGTAATTTAGAAATTATTTGTAACATATAGAAAATCAATGTAATAGAAATATTTGAATAAAGTAAACATTCATAATTTTATTTTCGACTCACAAAGCTATTTAGTGGAATCTAGCTGAGCTGATAGTAATAATATAATTTGGTATTAAAATCAATTATATCAAACCATTGTTAATTGGCTAATATTATCTATAAATTAATTCCTTTCTATTTTGTTCAATAGAGTATTCAACTCAAATCATTAACTATAAATGCTATTCTAATTCACTAACTACTCTTAACTTATTCTCCCTTTAATTTCCAAACTTCACTTGTCCACTTTCTCTTTTCTGTTGCTAAACCATGTAAAACTTGAAATGCTAATTATGGTGTTTCCTTCGTTTATATACACATACATTTTCCCTGTCAATGTGCATAAATAATGCAATTTCATTTTCACTCTTTGCTCGTAACGACCCAGGTCCCACTTAACGAGTTGTCCAGATCGTTAGATGACGGCGTACTATCCCCACTGTACCAATACGAGACTTTTCAACATGCTTTGTCCCCACTCGCACGCTCCCGGAGAAAACTTCTCATGAGGTCACTCATTTCAGAATTGTTCCAAGCCAAGCACGCTTAACTGTGAAGTTTCTAACGATGGACTTCCAGAAAAGAAGGTGTACCTTATTGGTATGAGTAGTACATATCATTTCTTTTTAAGCTTTCTTAGTCGGGGTATTACAATAAAATCTCACAAAATCATTTACTCAATTGGTGGTTGTACACAAACGAACAACAATAATCTCTTTTCAAAGAATTCACTTTCTTCCACCCCAACCTAACAATAAACATTTATTTTCTATATTCTAGCTTAATACAATAAATAAATGACAATAACCTCTAATAGTCAATAGAATTCGAATATAATCAAAATGCCCATTAACTCTAGAAATTTGAGCATAAATCAACAATAGGTAGTTTTCTTGCTTACCTAGAAATTGACGAAGATGTTCAAGAACCCAAGTTTGAGATCTTACTTTCTTCCTTCTAAAAAAGCCGAACCTCTCTCTCTCTCCCCTTCCTTTTTTTTTTTTCCTCCCCTTCCCATTTCTGGAACTTTCCTGCCTTCAACTTCCTTTTCTCTCCTTTCAAAACTGGAAATAAAGCTTTTAATTAATAATCTTTTAAAACATTTTCCCATCAAGTCCTAAAACTTTAAATAATATAATATTTATCCCTCTAAATCATCTAGTTGAAAACTAATTCCTTCAAATTCTAATTTGCCTCATTTATATCCTTTAAATACTTGTAATTGTAAAATAGATCCCATAAAAATCATTTAGTTAATTTAAGTGCTCGTGAAAATCCTCTCCAATTTATGTTCCAAACTAATATCACTTGCATATAATAGTCCCAAACAAATAAAAAAATATATTTTAGTCTTAGTTTGACTTTGAATTGACTATTCCACATTTGGTTTTGACTTGTAAAAATCTTGACTTTAAAAATTAATAACCGGATTATTACAATTTTCGTTATCTAAAATATCCAATGGTCAACACACGAAGGGAGGGGGGCAACACCAGGGAATTCGAATGATAAACGGCCATTTGCAAATTTAGATTTGCAATGACTACATGAATATATACTAACTTTAAATTAGTTTAGGAATCTTTTTAAGCATTAAAAGTAAGAATGTATGAAAAAATTTCTTACCTTGCTGAATTCACTCTCGACCTACTTGCTCGTTTGTTCAAAAAAGAAAAAGACTAACTAAGTTCAGATATTTTCTTAACAAAATACTTCAACTAGCTGACCTTACCTATTTACAGACAGGGTCAAATGCCGGTCACGGTTAATGCCTTTTAAGAGACATGGGATGGGCCCCCCATATACAGGGGGGCCACCTTGTGTCTTGAAAAGGAGTTTCCAATGATTTTGACAATATGTGAAATGTCCAACTATAGCAAAAGTTATGGCTTGTCAAGATAGGCCGTTTGAAACTAGTATTTTTAAGATTTTGATCATTCATACTATTTGAAACTCGTAAGCGATCACTAGCTAGTTGGACTTATAAACCGTCTATATTATCTTGTCCACTTTGAGAACTACATCAAATAACTGTCAAATGGTCATATGGCTATCAATTATCGAGACAAATGGTCAAAAGTATGTTTCAAAAACACGTTTAACACGTCTTTTTATCACTAATATTTTTATACTATTTTATAACGTAAAAATTCTCGGGTCATTACAAGATATCCAACTATATAAAAAGGATAAAGTGATACAAATTTGATATCTAATACAAAGGATTCAAAGTCTACTAGTGGTTTGTCTTTCACATTGGTGGCAGTGCTTTATCTTCGAAGTCATCAAAAATAAATGTGCATAGCTCAATCCATGTTGAAATCTGGTTCATAATTTTAGAGAAAGTTGGAGAGGAACTAGAATGGCTCCGTAATTTTTTAGAAGATACTCCATGTTGGCCTAAACCAGTGCATGCAATTAGAAAGCAATAAGCATTGTGTTAACTAGTCGTATAGTGTAAGAGCACAAAGTAATATGTACAATAGCATGTCTCAACAAATTCTTTGAGGACATGACATAATTTAGTAGTTGATCTCAATGGTCATTCCATTTGATTATGTAAAATCTAACCCAAAAGTTATTCAGGGCAAAACTAAACACAACCATGAGAACCAAATAATTGTTATAGAGGTTATTATGTGAGTATTGTTGTCTTGATTTACACCAACGGATGGACAATTCAAGACATTACGTTCAATGACTAGCCAAGTAAATTCAGTAATATTCTCCTAAGACAAAAGGCTAACTCTCCTGATTCAATAAATTTCCGTTTGTACTCTCTTTTAGTGTCTGCATTTGCATTTCATTTGCATATTTATGGCAATTTCCATTCATATGGGGGATTGTTGGAAATGTGTTATAATAGGTCAACTTTGAACTAAAATTCAGGTGGCTCCTGATATCCATTTTGTACGAGTAAGGAGTCTAACTTACTCTACTCTATGAGTAGATGATTGTAATATATTTGGATTCCTAAAATTATTTCCCGATAAATGAAAAACTGATTGTTAAAGTGGTGATGTTGAAACTAATATCCTGGAGTGGGTATTATCCCCTATAGGAAAAAGAAGGAAAAATGAGCTAGTTTATTAACTTTAACTTGGAAATTTTTTGGGCCTCAAGGGGTGCAAATAATGTTTGAAGGAAGGAGGATTTAGATCCTATTGAGTTTAGTCCAAAGCTCACATGCACGCGCTGCAGCCATCCGTTCAGTCAGCTCAACTGGCACGACACAAGCACGGACACTGGTTGTAAGTCGTGGAACTAGCTTATATGTATTCTTTTTTGGAAAAAATAAGTATATATGGTTATTTGATTTTTATTTGAGTTTTAATTCGGAATATTCCAGGAATATATAAACTACTCGAGCGGTATTCGATCGTTTTGGTTCTAAAAAACACACTCAAGCACACTTCAAGAGTGATTTGAGTGGTGCAAGAACAATCATAACATTTCATGAACATGCTAAATTTTGGGTGTGTCTTTCCGATCATACCAATTCAGCATCTATAAATTGGACCCTCTAGACACGTTTTAGTCATTCCATTTTAACTTGTGCATTGCATAAACACTTTTAAAATCTCTTTGCATTCTTCAAAAATTCTTTTTCATTTAATAGGGTATAAAACAAATCTGGTACGTTGTTCCTTCATGTTTGTAGTGCTGCTATCGAGGAAAGTTGATCGTTGTACCTTGAGAGGTTTTTGCTGTTATACCATTAGCACTAGAGTGGGGCAATTACGTCTTAAGGAAAGAGAGCCGAACTCTGACCTCGATCTTTCTTTTCGCATTCACTTTTCTTGTTTCCAATTTCAATTAAGTAGCTTATGTGATTTTAGTTTTCATTTGTTATTTACTTGCACAATAACCACGCTCTAACCATGTTTCCAACAATACCTTATGTAGTGTTTTTCATATGTCACTTATATTTAGATGGTAGTCATTCTGTGTTGAAAAAAGAGAGAAGTTATATATAACAATATTTTGTTAACAACAACAACAACAATAATTTAGTCAAAGACTTGAAAAACAATTGTTTAAGAAATATACTGTTTTAAACTATAAATATTTACTTCTATGTAGTGTCATCAATCATGTCCCTTAGAAGACAAATTCAACGCATTTTTAAACCATTACACCTGATTTATAATTGAAGATGTTAAGTTTTTGGTTTGTGGAGAGCATGGAGTGAAAAGACCAATGAGGTAGATAGAGGTTGACGACATGAATCAGAACATACTTATTGACATAGACAATTAAAAGCAAGTCTCTCTCTCTCTCTCTCTCTCTCTCTCTCTCTCTCTCTCTCTCTCTCTCTCTCTCTCTCTCTCTCTCTCTCTCTCTCTCTCTCTCTCTCTCTCTTGGAATTTAAGTTTGGATATTTAAAAAATCATTTGAAACCCCAATCGTTTATAAAATTTAAGAGAATTCCTACTTAGCATAAACAAAATTCAATTCATCAATTCCTATTTATGCATTAGCTTGTTTATACTGTATTATTATTATTATTATTATTATTATTATTATTATTATTATTATTATTATTATTATTATTATTATTATTATTAGTGTCGTCGTCGTTGCTAACCATATTTGTAATCAAATTGAACTTAAAAATAGTTCGTTTGGAATGTTAAATGGTTTGGTTTGATAAGAAGTCAAAAATTGCTCAAATTAAATTGTCTTTAATCGTAACATGGCACAAAGAGAGAAATGTTTTTGTCGTTACAGCTGATTATTATTGACAAAATTTTCATTTTGTTTCAAGCAAGTTTCCTTGGTACCAATTAAAGTGGAATCAGACAAATGTGTAAGGAATGACAACCTCTCGAGACAAAGTCCCAACGAAGGGTGCTTTATTTATGAAGATTACGGTGAAGACAAAACACCTTTAAGGGGCGCAAGCACACGAATTACACTAAGATTTTGACAAGAAAAAGTAAAGATAAAGAAAATTACATAGTCTCATTTTGAGAGTTTGATTGATTGTGTTAATACATCTAAGTTTTTACTATAACAAATCACCTTTAATTATTTAATAGTTGAATTATTGATTTACTGCCTCCATTTGTAACTTACCTGGGATTATTGTCCCCCCATTTCCTCATATAACTGACGTCCACTACATTGCTCCAATTAACTTCCATGACTTCTCTTAACTATCAACTACGCGGGTGATGATTGATCGAATGAATCACAGGATGAATACCCAAAATCATCTCTTTAATTCTATCTGACCTAGTCACCCATTCTCCCTTGCGTTTGTCATATCACCTTGTCGCTCATCTTCTTAGCAATCGTCCAAATGTCTTAATTATCGCCCAATCGCTCAACTCTTAATTACTGCCCAACTTCATTCACATTGCCTGAAATGGGTCGCAGGTTTCAAGTATTTCATATTGGGTTTCTGCCTTAGGTCTTCTATGTGTCAACATTTGGGTCTATTCACAAAACCTCTTCTAATGAATCACTTTTTTGGGTTACTGAATTGGGCCTTGTGAACTTGGGTATTTTTGGGTGTCAACAATTACCCCCCAATATGGCAGAATTAATATCAATTCATTAATTTTATGCCATATTCGCGCACCTTATTCGGTAGTGTCTTCCCACATTCTAAAAAGCGTGACATCGTGCAGTCCATATAAACCGAAAGGCATGCCGCTTCATTACACCGCATTTCTCACGTTCATTGGCACTACATATTTTCTCTTCTATAAAGGAGCACTAGCACTGTTCATCATCTTCATCTCTTATTCAAATCCTCGTACTCAATTTTTCTAGAAAAATGTCGACTTCGAAGAGACAACCAGAGAATTTCATGACTTTCGAAGATCTTCAGGAGCTTCTTGCTAAACCATATATGAATTATGCCTCTCTTTTGTTAGCCAGTCCTGATAACCATGATTTTTCCTAGGCCCATCGTTTAATAATGTTGATTATGTAGGGCGCGTTGCTGCAGGTCACCTATTTTCTTGTACTCAAAACCCTCCTTTTTTAAACCCTTTTTCAGTAAAACCAATTCGTGAGAAAAGCATCCGTACCTGGCCAAAGAATGATACTACCTTTCGTCTTTGGTATGCACGTATGATGGGTCATGGCGCCACAAAAGCAAATTTTGATAATGTTAAGAGCGCCGGTAGTTTGACCGGCGGGTGACGGCTGTCGGAGGGGCACCCGTCGCCCCTCTTCTCTCAAGGCTCTCTCTCTCTCTCTCTGTAACGAGATCAGTGAGAGAGAGAGTTCAGAGATATAGATAAATATATATTTTTGAAAAGTTATCAATTTAGTCCCTTATGTTTCAAAACCTCTTATTTCAGTCCCCAGCCTTTATAAAGCCCTTTATTTCAGTCCTTATAATGTTTAAAATGTCTTATTTCAGCCCCTATTCTTAAATTGAGTTATTTAGTTTTAAAATATTTATAATTAGTCCCAAATCTTTACACTTTACTATTTTAGTCCGAGCTTTACACTTTTAAATTCTTTCAATTCAAATCTCAAGTTTACTTTTATCTACAAAACGTTAATTTCAAGTTTCTAATAGAAGTTATTTATTTTAGGGCTAGACGAGGCGCGAAAGAATTAGAAGTATTTTCCCGTTTGCTCAATACTCGAGAAATTAAGGTAGACTGTTGTTCACAAATTTACGTTTTTCAAAAGTGTGCATCAATAATTATTTTGATTATAAGTTTAGCATGTATGATTGTGTTCATGAGAATTACTTGCTTTCTAAGCATGAGACTATGTTACGAGAATTTACTTGCTTAAATGCATGAGACTTGAACTTGTATGTTATTTACTTGTTCATGAGAATACTGGTAGTCGTTAGACACCTGAGACTTGAATATCATGATTATGTGTTTTAATTTATGATGTTAAATGATTATTGTGCGCGAGTCTACTGAGTATTTCTATGAAATACTCATGTTTTCCAAAATAAAATTTTGCAGATGATGGAGTTGGCGGAGGGGCATACGATGGTGGCCATTATTAAGAATTTAGAATGTATTATTTGAAATTATAAACTTATTTTATTATGTTATGTTCAAGTTATTTTTCATGTTTAAACTATTTTGACCGTTTGAATCAATTTTTATAAAGTTATGTGGAATGGAATTTCAATTTAATTTATTTTCCGCTAAATTATTATCTTCAAAGTAAATTTTTAAACAATGAAGTGGCGTTCCCGGGTGTTCAGAACCCGGGGCGTTACAATACCCATCCATAAATCCATGTTTGTACAGATGCATTTTAATATCATCTTGCTTCAGAAATCTTGTGTTGCCACATTTCGTGCATGGACACTTCACTTTGTCGACAATCACCTTTTGTGAAAATGCATATTCAACAAATGTCTCAACACTAGCAATAAATCTTTTTGAGAGAAACCCGTCAACTAATAGTGTCCAACTACGATCAGCCGACATAATGCACACTATCAAATGAAAATGCACATTTATCACGCTTAACAAATATAAAATACATTTTAAATATTTAAAATGCATATTAATATACGTAAACAAATATACATATAATATAATACAATATACATGAAATCTAATATGAGTATATCAACATACTAATTTTAATAAAATAACTTAATCTAATATATGCATTCTAACATACTAAATGTAAAGACATTAAAAAATATGCACTAGCTTACTAGTAATTAATAATACACACATTAAGATACAAAGATTAATTCCAACTACATATTAAATCTAAAATACATATTTATTCACTAAAAAAATTTAAAAGACTATATTAACAAAATATATCAACATACTAATTAATCTAAAATCTATATTATGATCCGTAATTTATTATAAATATTACTAGTATACAATAAACTAAAAAAATTGATAAACTAATTGATTAACAAGACATTTCAACATACTAATTAATCTAAAATCTATATTATCATCCACAATTTATTATAAATATTACTAGTATACAATAAACTTAAAAACTTGATAAACTAAATTAACAAAACAGATCAATATACTAATTAATATAAAATTTGTATTATGATCCACAATTTATTATAAATATTATTAGTATATAATAAATCCAACATTCATATTCAAATACAATATTTAAAAACCATAAATATATTCTAAATCTAATTTTAAAAAAAAAAGAAATTTTATCATATATAATGTATTTGAATCCTACATACAACACAATTATTGATTAAAAAAAAAAAGTTTATAATATAGTTCAAACACAAATCCTCATGTATTCTGGAAGCTGGTCCAGCCTCCGGGGCATTGATGTCCCACCTCATATACAAAAAAAAAAAAAAATGAAGTTTTTTCTGAGGGAAGGATTAAATGTTCAAAAACAAGATTTTGTCATATTTCTATTTATATTTTTTCTTGGTGGTGAGATAGCTAGGGTTGGATAGGGGCATAAATTGTTGAAAAGGAAAATCCCACAACCCACGTAGATCAATTCACATGGATCCGTATTTAAGAACTCTTTTGCTTTTGCTAAAAAAGGTGTTTTTAGGAGATAAGTGTGATTAAAGTTGATAAAAGTTGTGGATTCAATTAAATATATAGTTAAAATTAATCTTTGATTTTGACTTAAAATTTTGTTCACATTCTGAGCTAAAATTAGGGCTCGGACTGAGTCAGCCTAGGTAACAGAACTAAACATTGCATTATCATGCACCAACCTCTCCACTATATTAGTAAAAAGCTCAAGTTTATCTTCTCCCATATAAGTCATAAATGTCATCCATTATTGTAATTAGTATAGCCATCTTGGTTGAAGTCCTTCTTATATATCCAAATTGTGGTTCTGGAGTCAATCCCAATGCCCACAAGAAGTACTCCACCAATCTGTGCCGAACAAAGCTCAACTTTTCTGGAAAATGGGTTTCTTTATACCACCCGTGTTAGAATATGGAGAACATATAGAACTTGAAGAACAAGACAAGAGTGGAGTATACTTAAAATTTCATATTACTTTTCTCCATGACTTATTCAAATGGCTAAAATACATGGGTATTTACAGGTGATATACACCATGAACCTACATTATTGCATGCATCAACATTTAATTTATAATCGTTCACCTAGCCAAGTATATACATAAACTCAAGAGACACATTCATGGATTTTACTTAGTGTTGGCAACAGGGCGGATCGGATTCGGGTCCCCTAATCTGCGGGTCGATTCGTTGACAATTTTTTATATATTTTTAATAATTTTAAATGTAATTTAAACTAAATCTTTAAATAAAATTAAAAAAATAATTTTTTATTAAGTTTTATTTTTTAATTTAAACGGGGCGGATTGACGGATCGATGGAGCTGATTGAATTTTTTTGCCATCTCTAATTTTACTAAGTTCATGAATAGAATATTTCTAAAATACTTAATTTAGTTTATTAATTCAACACCCCCCTTTAAACTAAATTCACCACTCCAAGTAAAAAACGTAGCTTCTCAAAAAAATCAAACTTCAAATGCTTTGTGAAGATGTCCGCAACTTGATCTTGTGACTTCATGAACTCAAGCTTTACTTCTGTCTTGGAAATGAGATCTCAAACAAAATGATATTTGGTGTCATTATGCTTGCTTCTTTCATGAAACACCGGGTTTACTGACTTATTATCAACATATATCATGGTTGCATCTTCTTGTGATATATAAAGTTCCCTTAACAAACTTCTCAACCAAATAGCATGACAACCACAAGAAGTAGTTGCTACATATTCCGCTTCACACATAGATAAAGTTACAATAGGTTGTTTCTTTGAATTCCAAGCAAAAGATGAGCTTCCCATGAAAAAAAAACCTGGTAGTACTCTTTCAACTATCAACTTGACCAGCCCAATCACTATCGCAATATCCAACAAGCTTGAAATCATAAGAATGAGGGTAGAAAACTCCATGATCAAGCGTACCTTTAATGTACCGAAGTATTCTTTTGGCCACTTTCAGATGTGATGTATTTGAAGCTTCCATGTGTCAACTTAGAGGTCCAACGCCAAAGAGAATATCCGGTCTTTTACAAGTCAAGTACTTCAAGCTTCCAAAAAGACTTTTAAAATACGTGGAATCAATTATGTAACCATCTAGATGAAACTTAACTCTACATTCAACGGGGGTACTAATCGGCTTGCGATTTTCCACCTCAAATTTGTTGACAACTTCTCGAGAATACCTTTCTTGAGAAATGAAAATTCCATGATCTCTTTACCTCATTTCAATGCTAAGATAATAGGACATCAAACCAATATCCATCATCTCGAACTCTTTCGCCATAGCTTTCTTGAAATAAACAAATATCTTCAAATTATTTCCTATGAAAATCAAGTCATCCAAATATATGCAAACAAGTAACATATCACCATTTTTATACAATTTTACATATAAAGCATGTTCATGTTGATACTTGGTGAATCCATGTGCTTGAAAATATTTATCTATTCTACTATTCCAAGCACGAGGATCTTGCTTCAATCTGTAGAGAGCTTTCTTCAACTTCAACACTTTACCTTCTTGCCCTTTTGCCACATAACCGAGAGGTTGCTCAATGTAGACTTCGTTCTCCAAAAAACCATTCAAAAAAAGTGGATTTTACATCCATTTGATGAATTTTCCAACATTTTGGGCTGTAAGGGAGATGATCAGCCGAATATTTCAAGAAGAGCTACGGGTGCAAATACCTCATCATAATCAATCTCGGCCTTCTGCTTGTATCCTTTTACAACCAATCTAGCTTTGTATTTCTCTACCTCACCTTTTGCATTCCTCTTTATTTTATACACCCATTTCACTCTGTTTACACTTTTGCATTTTGGTAGTGATGCCGGCTCCCAAGTATCATTCTTCTTGATTGCCATGATTTCTTCATCCATAGCATTCCTCCCTTTTTCATCACAAGCAGCATCATCATAACCTATAGGCCTAGTTTCTGCAAATAAGAAAAATTGAGTAAATCCACTCAAATTTGTTACCTCCTTAGTGGTTTCATAGAATTCTCACAACTGTCTAGATATTCGAGGCCCTTCTCTTGAGATTCCATCATTCATTTGCACATTATGTGGAAGATGTATTAGTGGTGGAGTAACAGGTTGTTCCATGGCTTCTTCATCATTATCATCAAAGAATGAGCTGTAATTTTATCTTCTTCAGCATTCATTCCCAAACACCTTCTTCATCAAACTCAACATCTCTACTAAAAAAAATTTTCCCTTTGCCTGGATTGTACAATTTATAGCCTTTCGAGATTTGATCATATCCAATGAAAACATACCTCTCACTTTTTCATCAAGTAGACTTCAAAAGAAGTAGCTTCAGCCCAATACACCTTCGGCATATTTTTACTCTTCAACATACTCCTCGTCATGTTAAGAATGATCCGGTTCTACCTCTCTGCCACTCCATTTTGTTGCACTATATCTGGAGTCATCATTGGACGTTGAATTCCATTCTTCTCAGAAAAATCTTTGAATTCATTTGATGTAAATTGACCACCTTTGTCGAACCGAAGAGCTTTGATTTGATAGCCACTTTATTTCTCCACCATGGTTTTGAAATTCTTGAATGTCTCGAACACCTCTGATTTTTCCTTCAGAAATACACCCAAGTTTTTTGAGAATAATCATCAAAAAAAATCAAAAAATAATTAATCTTACCCAATGATGAAGGCCTGATTGGTCCACGGACATCTGGGTGGATCAACTCTAATGGATGTCGAGCTCGTGTCAATGACTCCTTCAGGAAACTCTTTCTTGCTTGCTTTCCAAAAAGATATCCTTCACATAGTTGATTTGGATAATTTATGAAGGCAATCATCTCACCAATCTTTCTTTGCGCATCAATTTTAGGCCATCGAAATTCAAGTGTGCAAAACTCAAATGCCATAGCCATGAAGGATCTTTGAAGCAAGACTTCAAACACATCGGGACATCGCTTTGGATGTTTAGCAAAACATTCGATTCTTTGTCATGGGCACCTTAGCTAACAATCTCTCATTTTCATCTTTCATTGAAAAGCTTCTATCTTTCAATCTCCAATCATAATTCTTCTCCAAGAATTGTCCCAAACTCAAAATGTTACTTTTCATATTTGGCACATAAAAGACATTAGAGATGAATTGATGGCTTCCATCTTTCAACCGAATTAAAATCGCACATTTTCCTTTCACTTGCACCTTTGAAGAGTCTCCAAAAGTTATATCACTACCAACGGATTCATCTAGCTCCACAAATAGATTTTTCTTAGTACAAATGTGATTGCTTGTGCCAGAGTCAAGATACCACTTATTATTCTTTTCTTCTTGATCATTTCTACATGCGAGAAGAAAAGTGGGATCTACATCTTCTTTATGGTTGTTGCTCTCCATGAGATTGGCCATCTCCTCATATTTTCTACATTCCCATGCAAAATTGCCAAAACACTGACAACTATAACATTCAACATTTGATTTGCCATACCTCGATTGGCTTGGCTTAAATCCTCCTCCTCTTGCACCTCTACCTCATGCATAACCTCTTCCTTGGCTGAAGTTTTGGCTTGATTCATTATTTGATGAGTATTTGTTGCCTCATCCTCCTCTTCCTCGACCGCGGATTTGATTTTGACCACGACCTTGTTCGCTACCTGTTTGGGATGTGCCATAACTTGTCTCCTTATCTTTCAAGTGTAGCTTCGCTTTCAAAACACGTTCTACCGATTCTTGATCTGGCTTCTTTAATCTTTCTTCATGAGCTTGCAATGATCCAGCAAGTTCATCTACGGTCATGGTATCTAAGTCTTTAGATTCTTCTATAGAAACGACAATATAATTGAATTTTGGATCCAAAGATCTCAAAATTTTGTCGACAATCCGATCATCTTGTATATCATCTCCAAATCTCTTCATTTGGTTGGTAATAGACAAAACTCTTGAAATATAATTTGAAATGGTTTCGGAGTCCTTCATACTTAGAGATTCAAATTCTTCTCTTAATGTTTGGAGACACACATTTTTAACTTTATCAACTCCTTTAAATGAAGCTTGAAGAATTTCCCATGCCTGCTTGGAGGTGGTTGCCGCAGCAACTTTCTTAAACATCTTTTCATCCAAACCTTGATGGATGAGTGACACCATCCTCCACAGAATCCCATACTTCATAGGCTCCAAGCAAAGCCTTCATTCTAATGCATCATCATAGTTGTCTTTTGTGAGTGATGGAACTACAAAAGGAGTTCCGTTCGACATCTTTCTTCAAGCTTTGGTTTCCAAAAAAATAATGGCTTTCATACCAATTTGTTAGAATCTGGAGAGCCTATAGAACTTGAGGAACAAGAGAAGAGTGGAGTATACTTAGAATTTCATATTACTTTTCTCCATGACTTATTCAAATGGCTAGAATACATGAGTATTTATAGGTGATACACACCATGAACCTACATTATTGCATGCATCAATATTTAATTTCCATTTATTAACCTAGCCAAGTACATACATAAACTCAGGAGACATTAATGGATTTTACTAAGTTCATGAATAGAATATTTCTAGAACATTTAATTTAGTTTATTAATTCTACAGCCTGATCGATATAGAGTTAAACTCACTTTAGCTAAAATTGAAAAAAAAAGGGATTAATTTTATGTTCTTTCTTGGATGGAGCCCTAATGTTGTTCTACTTACCTAGACATTTGCTTTATTTCATCTTGATATATAGCCAGTACGATGTTGAAATCCAACTTGACAAATTTGAGTAAATTAAGATTTACATCTTGTCTACTCTCGTACACATTTTTGAACCATATATTTTGCTTCTAGTTTCTGCACTCTCCAGTGCAGCGGATGCTCCAATGCATGGCTTACTTGCACAACAAGACCCTGGTCTGAAATATGCTGGAGTCTATCCTTGAGATGATGGCTTGCGAAATTTCGAGCCTTAACTAGGATGCCTTCATTTTCCATTGATAGAAATGAAGCTTCATATAGAGACAAAATTCCTAGGATATCCCCAGAAAGTTGTGCATTGAAATCTCCTCCTCTTCCATGAAACTGCAGAAAACCTCTGAAAAATAAAAACTTGTTAAAGAAGACCTCTGGAAAAAAAGTTGTCCAGTAGCCAGCAGGAGTACCATACCTTAGGGACCTGGTATCCATGTTGTCTAATGAGTCTAAATTTTAGTGTTGTTGAGTACAAATCATTTTGTTTCTGATTATCGTAATCTTTATTAGTTAGATATATATGCTCCAATATTTTTCTTATTTCATACTGAAAGTGGTAACTAACATCAATCCTTTGCAAATTATCAGTAAGCTCAAGTTGATCAAGCACATCTTCAGTTTCGTTGATGATAATCAGATTCTCATGGAGTTTCAAATACTCTTTTCCCTGCACATTTGATAAACTTATTTACAAACAAGTTTATAAATAAGACGTCTTTTCAATTCACTTTTTAATCACACATAATTTCTCAATCTACTTTTCAATCATATATCACTAGTACAGATTTGTTCAAAAAAATAATATATATACGTCGATTTTTAGGAAAATCGACACCTATCAAAACACGGTGACAATTTTTTAAATATAAGTCAACTACATGCGTCATTCTAACTAAGAACCGACGCATAAGATTATGGAATTAGCGTACGCATCGATTTTTAATTAGAAACCGACGCATATAAGCCAGATTCTTAAAAGGCGTTAAAAAATAAAAACCTTATATCGCTAAGACCCTAACCCATCACCCTTCTCAACTTCCCAGAGAAATTCCTCTCCCAATCGAGACCGCTGTCAATCAGAGGAAAACTACCGCCAGAAGAACCGCACGGTGAAGGTGAAGGAGAAGGCTCGACCAGAGTTTGGGCAGGAAAGGCGGCTCCAACGGCGAGTTTTGATCAAAAATATAAAGTGCCAACCGGAACTTCAAACTCAGATTCCAGCCAAATGGAATCTCCAATCGCAAAACGGTTTGCAACGTTGGCTTTGCGAGGTCAAGGAGCAGCTTCCTGGGCATTGGGCATTTTCTTGCAACGGCTACACGTGGGGGCTCCAACGGAGATTTCCGGCGAGCAACTGACTATTAAGGTAACACATATAAGCTATTCATTTCATTTTTAGTTCTCTATTGTGATTTTAGATCGGAGTTTGATTTCACATTTCATTTTTTCTCATTGGTTTTACATCATTCCAAAAACTCTATTACAAAGCATAAATAGTGTAACAACCCGATTTATACTAGTCAAAAAAGTCAAAGGATATTTAGTCTAAGTCTAATAGTTAAGTCAAATAAGGACTTATGTTGAACAAATGATTTTATTAGGACTTAATTTACATTATTACAAAAGTTTAAGGATTATGATGATAGAAGTAGAAATTTAAAGACTTAGTTTTCTATCATTGGAATTAAAGGACTTAGTTTTATATTATAGAAAGGGCTGGGACTTGTCTTGTAATTTGATCATTTTAAAGACCCATAAGTGGGCATTTGAGCCATTTTTCTGGTGATAATTGGTATCAGAGCATGGTTTAAAGTTTTGGAAGTTTTCATAGATTATGTATTCACATATTATATATATTCAGTTGGTGTTATTTCATAGATCGAAGTGGTAGAAATTAAAGCCTTCCAGGATCTATTTAAATCTCATATTTTTAAGAGAAGTCATGGAGTCCAACATGGAAAAGGATATTTTTAGTAGAATCAAGATTAAAACAGTATGTAAGCATATTGGTTGCAATGGGTTGATAATTGAAAGGGTTTGGTTGTTGAATTTGGTATGTTGTATAACACAGTACATATTAAGAATGCAACTCTGAACAGATTATCGATTTGTAGTATAAGTTTTGATGAATTCTCAGATTGTATACATATAGACTATTGAAAATAAGGAGAGCGCAACCACTTAAGTATCGAATTATATGTGGGATTGATTGTGATGATGCATAAATAATATAATTATGATAAGAATATTGTACGGAATAAAATGATGATTCTACGTTGAATGTTGATTGGTGGATGATGTGTTATAGATTTAGTTATTTACATGACATGAGTATTTTGGAAAAATATCAGTATTATGATTGAGAAATGTGAATATATTTTATGGTAAGACGTTCATTTTAAGGTTATATATGATATCAAAATATCATGATAGAAAATTGTTTCGATGAAATTGATGAAAGTTCTATCATGTATTAAATTTTTACAATTCTTCCATAAGTAATGTAATTGATCAGGAAAGAGGTTTATTAAAGATCACACCTTAAGATTTTGGAGATTTTTATTGATGGTATTTTGGATTGAATTGAGAATGAATTTTTATGCAATTGTCCTTGTGGATATAAATTGTGAGAAAGTTTGGGATAAAACTTCACAAGGATTACTTATTGTGGAGTTGTATGTTGTTTAAAGAGAGAATAGGAGGTTATAGAATTTAAGATTTATCAAGGTTGAGTTATTAGTATAAAAATCCTGTGGTATATTGATGTATGATAGTTCATGTGATAAATATGATGACCATTATTTTATTATATTAAGAAAATTGATATGATTAATTATTGAGGTCATATGATGTGATAATAAGTGACATGTTATATGGTTATTACAAGATATGATAATAGAAAGTTAAGTCATGATGTGATTGTTTTATAGAAGAATAGTAATTAGTGTGATGATATATTTCAATTATTAAGCTAATTAATCTTCTCTTGATCATTTGTTGGGTTATTGTGAAATATGACTTATGATTGGGAAGCTTCGTTTCTAGTCATAAATTAAGAGAAATTTAGTTGAAACTTTTGCTGAGGCAATTTTGGTTATTTATTGTCGGATGTATTTTAGATATGAGTAAAGTATTTTATTCTTATTAAGATGTAATTGCCATGGGATGTGCATAAAGGGGAGTTTTGAAGAGCCTTGAAAGTTGCATCTTGAACTTTAATTGGGAAGTTATCAAGTTTTCTTAAGTTTGGTAAACTGAAAAATTGAGAACGTTATATCTGATCCTTTTGATGATATTTAAAGTCCGAGTGTTGATTTTATTAATGAGATAGCAAAGAGATTATTTAGAGTTCAAAGAATGTAATCCTTAATGATAAGACTCAGTAAGAAGATATCGGATTTAAATTATGCCCTAAGGTCACTAGCATTGTTAAAGAAAGATCGACTTAAAATAGTTGATTATGGCTCAATTTAAGGATCAAGATAAGACATGAAAGATTGAGATTAATGTACAGTTAAAGGTTCTTGGAGAAATCATTTATTGAAAAGGTAATATGGAGTGAGTCATATAAGTGTTTAATATATTCATATGGTCATAGCTTAATCATGTGAATTTCGAGGACGAAATTCTTTAAAGGAGGTGAGATTGTAACAACCCGGTTTATACTAGTCAAAAAAGTCAAAGGATATTTAGTCTAAGTCTAATAGTTAAGTCAAATAAGGACTTATGTTGAACAAATAATTTTATTGGGACTTAATTTATATTATTACAAAAGTTTAAGGATTATGATGATAGAAGTAGAAATTTAAATACTTAGTTTTCTATCATTGAAATTAAAGGACTTAGTTTTATATTATAGAAAGGGTTGGGACTTGTCTTGTAATCTGATCATTTTAAAGACCCATAAGTGGGCATTTGAGCCATTTTTCTGGTGACATTTCGATGGGAGACAGAGAAGGTTCGAGAGAGAGAGACCGAGAAGAAGAAGAAAAAACGTGGGAAAAGAAGAAGAAAAGGAAGAGAAGAAGAGAAGGAAAAAGTTGATTTTCTTCAAGTTTGATTCCTTATTTGTCTCTTTCAATTTAGATATATTTAGATAGGGTGTTAAATTATTTTTAGGGTTCATGGAAGAATCTACTTAAATTTGGAGTTATCAAGATTTTGGGGATATATTGGATTAATTGAAGTAATTAATATGTTATTGACATATATTTGAGATGAAAAGCTATAGAAATTGTCAAGAAATTGTGTATGTAGATTTTGATGGTTAAGTGGATTTATTTATGCAATGGGTTTTTATTTATTTATTTAGTACCTTGATCTTTAATTTTAGTATGATTTTATAATTCTAAATACTTGAATTGTGGTATATAAGTGTAGATTAAGGGATTGGAATTAAATTAGAAGAATATGGCAGTGAAATGAATTGGGTATCATATGATAATTGTGCAAATTTCATGCTTTTGGTTAAGGAGGAAATGAGTACATTTTCATATGATAGAATCTTTTATATACGCCAAACGTGAAGTATGTTTGGGAATTTAATAAGGGTATGTGATTGGATGAAATGGGGAATAAGGACTAAAAGAGAGTTTGATTGGATTTTATAATTATTATTTGGGAATTATGGATTTTGATAGAAAAGAAAAGCATAAAGTATATATATTTCCTTAATTCTAGCAATGGGAAGAATGTAAAAGAATTAAGTCATTATTAGTTGATTTTTAATGGTTTTATATGATTGGTTTTAAATACAAGATAGTTATATTGTTGTTTCAGGAAATGTTTTGGAGATTGGATCGGGCTTATTGGCCCAGCTAGGTTTCAATCAATAGCTCTGTGAGTGGAAAATATTTTTCTTAAGAAAATAAGTATTTGGTTAATGTATATTAATTCTAAAAGCATTATGAAATATTTATTTATTATAGTGCTTGTGCATAATTATATAAATTGCAGAACTTGATTATTTTCAAGTGTTAAGTTTAAGCATGATTTTTAGAATAAAGTGAAGCTTTATTAATAAGCAACTCTTTTTAAAGTTAGATTCAGTTCAGTTAAATCACGTTTTGAGAAATATTACATCAGTAGTAGATATTCCAATATATGTAAAGAGATTTTAAAAACCAACAAAAAGTAGCCAGGTGATTTTACCTACTCTGCACTGATGTGAATCCGTTTTCACAGTGTATGACCAGATATAGTGATTTTACCCGCTCTACACTGATGTGAATCCGTTTCCACAGTGTATGACCAGATATAGTGATTTTACCCGCTCTACACTATTGTGAATGCGTTTCCATAGTGTATGACCAGTTCATGGCCTTCGGGCAGCTCTACGCGTGTATGACCAGAATTTCAGAATCATAGAATTATCAGATTATGGGTATCTTTGGCGTGATTTTTCGACATTTATATAATTTATCAGAATTTAAGATTTTAGAATTGAGTTTTCAGTTTACGGAATAAAGGATTCAGCTTATAGTATTTTAAAATGATATTTTATTCAGAATTTCATTTATATAAAATTACTTATACTCACATGATTTACAGTTGCTTAATTAGAATAAAGACTAAAGAATTTTACTATCCCAATTGTTTCAGTTTTTGAAGAAATTATCATATCTTTGAATTTCTTAAAGTTACAGTAGTAAAATCTTTTCAGCAAATATTTATAAATGAGAACATATACTTAATTATGAAATGTCCACTCACTGAGTTACAAACTCATATATTTTCCCATATATTTTTATAGAATGCAGGTGAATGTGAGTTTAGAAGCATTTGGAGCTTGTTGATCTATCAAGTTAAGCCACTGATTTAATAAGATTGTATGATTTATTTGATTAAGTATCTAAGCTTATGGGCTCGCTGTAATTGCACAGCTTTATATTCATTTGGTATGTATTGGAAATTATATTAAATGATCGAGTTGGTTATACTTAGTTGATTAGTATGTGTTTTAGAGGAAGAGGTGTTTCCTAATATTTATAAGATATATGTATGTTGGGAGATTTTGTTGCTATTCAGGTGATTTTATTCTAATTTTTAGGGAAGATCATGTCAAATTTTCAGTACATTCTGTACGGTCAAAGAAAAGTCAAGATTGTCTTGGTGGTGGGTCCAACATCTAGTTGGCACACGCACATCACGTTTCAGGTCCAATAGGGTGATCTGGGACGGGTCGTGACAAATAGTTACTGCACCAATGATGTTCTACTGTATGTTAACTTGTGTGCTACTTTCTGTTGAGATTATTTCTTTATGGATTTTACTTCTCTGTGAATGATCCGTTTGTTATAATAATTGAAAAATGATTATTTTTTCAAGAAACATTCTGGGTTTTAATTGGTTTTTGTTCAATGCCGGATTGGGAAAGTGGGGTTCTAATATATTTGTAATTTTGTGCTTAAAATGAAATTCAACAGGATTATGTTTGATTTTATATTCATTTGGCTGCACTAGCTGTTGTGATTTTTTTGTTATTCTGAGGCTACATGGATTGAATTCTTTTGAAAGGTGAAAATTAGGTTTTTCAGTCGGGAACATGGAGAATTTATCTATTTTTATGGACTGGGTGGCGATGGCATATTGTGCACAAATATTAAGTCTCCGTTCAGTGACATCGTTTAAAACAATTTCCAAAAATCACTTTTTAATCCCACATTATTCACATTTGTTCACCACACATTTTTCATCGAAAACAACAAAGATTCTATTTATAAACAAGAAGAGAGCCGCCGAATGGAGTTTTTGACAATCAAATGTAAATGTATATATCCGAACCTATAAGAACACGTTTGACAAAGATTAAATGTTGCCGTTGAAGTAAATTTACTTTTATTTTAGACTTAGACCAACATGCTCTAATTTAAATTATCTACAGATTAATTAGTGGTGTTGAAAAAACTTGAAATTTTGCTAAGACTGAGAATATATAAAAGATAAAAAGGCATGATAGTATAGCTCTTGTAAGTACTAAAATATAACTTTTTTACTGTTTAGAAATGGAAATACAACTATAACTTTTGAAATGATTAATTTATTTATTTATTTTTTTGGCAGTATTCTGGGATTTGGTCCAAGCCTAATAGTGAGAATTTCTCTCAATGCATCGATAGGCCAAAAAGTCACAAAAGTAAGGGTGGTGAAACATTCAATATATTTACAGTGCATCTGGTAAATATACCTATGTCTGACATTATATTTCCTTCTTTATTTCTTGCAGAGCTGGACATGAATAAAAATGGTTTTCTTCTGATGAATGCAAATGGTGGCTTAAATCAGATGAGATTTGGGGTCTGATGGTTATGTGTTCATATGATTCAGTAGGTAATCATAGGATAATTCTATTGATTGTTATCTGAGAAACAAATAATTTTAGTGTGTAGTGTTAGGAAGAGGATGAGCTATGTAAGAAAATTTTAGAGTAATATTTGGAGAAGACTTTTATTTGAAGGAACTTGGGACTTCACTAAAATTCTTATTTTTGCTTACAACATCACAAGTGACAATAAAGCACTATTTATAGTGCTCAATGGACACTTCTACACACTTTCAACTTTATTATTTAATTCCAAATTCTACACACTTCTACCACTTACTCAAGTATAGAGAATTCTAGAGCATGGATCATCTAGAATCCATGGAGAGTTCTAGCTATCAATTATTCTAGAATGTGGACCACCAAATTGGACTTACTACAACATGGACTTATTTTATGGATTTAATTGGACTTAGACACAATACAACATATGATCCAACAACTTAAATAACACATAAATCAAGTTTACATTTCAACACCCCCCTTTAAACTTGATTTTGGAGACTCCAAGCATTTCTCGTAACTTGAAGAATACTTCACGCTTCAATGGTTTCGTGAATATGTCCGCTACTTGATCTTGAGTTTTCACGTATTTTAGCTCCACTTCTATTCTTGCTACGCTCTCCCTTATGAAATGATACCTTGTGTCAATATGCTTGCTTCGATCATGAAACACGGAATTTTTTGATAGTGCAATCGCCGACTTGTTGTCAACAAAAATCTTCGTTGGGTCTTCTTGTGTCATGTTGAGCTCCTTTATTAAATTTCTCAACCAAATTGCATGGCAAACACATGAAGTTGCGGCAACATATTCGGCTTCACATGATGAGAGTGTGACAATTTGTTGCTTCTTCGAACTCCAAGTAAATGCGGTATCTCCCATGAAGAATGTAAATCCTGTTGTGCTTTTTCTTTCATCCAAGTCTCCGGCCCAATCGCTATCGATATATCCAACAAGTTTGAAGTTGTTAGAAGAAGAATAAAGTAATCCATAATCAATGGTACCTTTGATGTAACGAAGTATCCTCTTTGCGGCTTTCATAAGTGTAGCCGTTGGTGACTCCATGTAACGGCTTACAAGACCAACTCCATATAGAATGTCGGGCCGTGTGCATGTCAAGTACCGCAAGCTTCCAACAAGACTTTTGAAACTTGTAGGATCCACCTTTTCTCCTTCTTCATTTCTTGATAACTTGATTCCACAATCAACGGGTGTGTTTATCGGCTTGCATTCTCCCATGTTGAATTTCTTTAGAACGTCTTTTGCATAGCCTTCTTGTGAAATAAAAATGCCTTCATCATTTTGCCTCACTTCTATCCCCAGATAATATGCCATCAATCCAAGATCGGACATTTCAAGTTCTTTTGTCATGCTCCTTTTGAACTCCTCGAACATTCTCGGATTATTCCCAGTAAAGATCGAATCATCAACATATAAGCATACAATCAACATATCACCATTTTTACTCACTTTGACATAAAGAGCATGTTCATGTGGGCACTTAACAAAATCATTTTCTTGAAAATATTTGTCAATTCGGCTATACCATGCTCTCGGTGCTTGTTTTAACCCATATAAAGCATTTTTCAATTTTAAAACTTTATTTTCTTCTCCTTTCACTTCGTAACCAAGTGGTTGTTCAATATAAACTTCTTCTTCAAGATAACCATTTAAAAAGGCAGACTTCACATCCATTTGATTAATTTTCCATTTATTTTGAGCAGCCAATGATATAATTAATCTTATGGTTTCTAAACGAGCAACGGGAGCAAATACCTCGTCATAGTCAATGCCGGATCTTTGGTTGTATCCTTTGGAAACCAACCTTGCTTTGTATCTCTCAACTTCTCCTTTAGCATTCTTCTTTGCTTTATAGACCCATTTCACCCTGATTGAATTTTGGCCTTTTGGAAGTTTTGCTAGCTCCCATAAATCATTCTTTATGATCGCTTTAATCTCTTCATCCATAGCCGCCCGCCATTCCTTTCTTTGCACTGCTTCTTCAAAACCTATTGGTTCACAATCTACAAGGAGACAAAATAGTGTTAGATCATTTTGATTTTCGGTTACCTCATATAGTTCTTGCAATGTTCTTGTACGTGGTCTCCTCCGTGGTGTGCTTGAACTTCCACTTGGTAAGTCTTCTTGAACACTTGCTTGTGGTGAAGATGGTGGGGTTGTATGCTCTTGCATTTCCTTCCTTTCTTCTTCTTCTTCGGTAAATGATGGGAAGGTGTAGTCATTCTCTTGTGTCTCCCATCTCCATGAGTCTTCTTCATTAAACTCAACATCTCGACTAATAACGACTTTCTTTGTGCTTGGATTGTAGAGTTTGTATCCCTTAGATCTTGAATCATAACCGATGAAGAGAAATTTTTCACTTTTTCCATCAAGCTTGGATCTCCTTTGGTCATGTACATGTGCATAGGCAATGCTTCCAAAGACTTTCAAATGTGATATGCCGGGTTTTCTTCCACTCCATGCTTCTTGAGGTGTCTTTCCCCAGACGCTCCAAGTTGGTGATCTGTTGACCAAGTAAACCGCACAATCTACTGCTTCGGCCCAAAACTCTTGTGGTAACTTTTTGCTCTTTAGCATGCTTCGAGCCATGTTGAGGACAGTTCGATTCTTCCGCTCGACAACTCCATTTTGTTGGGGAGATCTTGGAACCGTAAGGAATCGTCGAATTCCATTATCTTCACAAAATTTGTTGAACTCCCTCGATACGAATTCTCCTCCACGATCAGATCTAATAGCTTTAATCTTGAGGCCACTTTCCTTTTCAACTAATGCTTTGAATTTCTTGAAAATTTCAAATGCCTCGGACTTTTCGTTAAGAAAATAAACCCACGTTTTTCTACTAAAATCATAAATAAACAAAAGGAAATAACTGCTCTTACCGAGGGATTTAGGATTGATTGGCCCACATACGTCCGTATGAATGAGTTCTAGCGGCTTCTTTGCTCTTGATGTTGCTTCATTTGGAAAGCTCTTTCGACAATGCTTTCCAAGTAGGCATCCTTCACAAAATTGATTTGGGTGCTTAATTGATGGCAGTCCCCGCACCATTTGTTTCTTCGATAGTAACTCCAAGTCACCAAAGTTAAGATGCCCAAATCTTAGGTGCCATATCCATGATATATCTTTCACACAAGCTTTCAAACATTTTGCAATATCACTTTGAATATCTAATAAAAACATTCTATTATTTGTCATAGGCACCTTAGCTATCAAATTATTTTTACCATCTTTTAGGAAAAGCACCTTTTCTTTAGAGTGGATTTCATAACCTTTCTCCATAAGTTGTCCCAAGCTCAAAATGTTATTTTTCATGTTAGGCACATAATAAACATTAGAAATGAATTGGTGACTTCCATCCTTTAAACGTATAAGAATATCACCTTTGCCTCTTACCGAAATTTTGGATTCATCTCCAAATGTGACATTTCCACTCACTGATTCATCGAGCTCCACGAACATGCTTCTATTTCCACACATATGATTGCTAGCCCCGGTGTCAAGGTACCAAGAGGTGACTTTCCTTCCTTCTACTCCTCCTTTGTACGCCAATAGTAATGTGGAGTCTAGTTTCTTCTCATCTTCTACAATATTTGCTTCTTCTTCAACTTGATTATTAGCTCTACATTCCCAAGCAAAATGACCAAACTTTTGGCAATTATAACATTCAACTTGGGATTTGTCATACCTTTGCCTTGAATTGTTACCTCTTCCACGACCTCTTTTTGAAAATGTGTTTTGTCTTCTTTCTTCATTGTTGGTTGTCCTGAATTCTCCTCTTCCTCAGCCACGTTCACAACCACGACCGCGACCATGATCACGTCATCTTCCTCTTCCATTGGTACCTCCATTTCTTTCTTTCAACGTGAGCTTTGTTTGTAGTGCTTGCTCCAATGTACTTTGTTTCTTCTTTTGACGTTCTTCATATGCTTGAAATGATCCCATGAGCTCCTCGATGGTAATGCTTTCTAAATCCTTTGTTTCTTCAACTGTGACTACAATATGCTCAAATTTTGGGTCTAGAGATCGTAAATTTTTTTCCATAATTCTAACATTATCCAAATTTTCTCCGTTTGCTTTCAATTGGTTAGCCACCGCCAACACTCTAGAAAAATATTCGGAAATAGTTTCGAATTCTTTCATTTGTAGAGATTCGAACTCACCTCTTAGAGTTTGCAAGCGAACCTTCTTCACCTTCTCCGCCCCTTTGTATGCGGTTTGAAGCTTATCCCAGGCTTCTTTGGAAGTGCTTGCATTCGAAATCTTCTCGAATCCGTCATCATCAAGTGATTGATAGATAATGTAGAGAGCTTTCTTGTCTCTCTTTCGTGTATCCTTCAACACATCCCTTTGTGCTTGAGTGAGGTTGGCATCTTCATTTGGCTCATTATATCCTTTTTCTACGATCTCCCATAAATCTTGCGACCCGAGCAAAGCTTTCATCTTAATGCTCCATTTGTCATAGTTACACTTGTCAAGTGTTGGAACTTGGAAAGGAACCATGCCATTACTCGCCATATCTTTCTATAAAATTGGAATTTCAGAAATCTGGCTCTGTAGATGGATTCAAAACGTCAAAAAAACTTGGAACAGCCTCTGACTCGGTTGAACTCAGTAGTACTCGGCCTGACTCAGTGTAACTCAATAGACTGGTGAGTCGACTCGACTGCGAGACAGCAACTTTCGAAGGCAATTTGAAGGCTCAAACGACTTTGGATCGGTGTGATTTTTGCACCTTTGTGTTCCTATATTTAAGAACCTCAATATTCACTACTTATTTGTTACAAAGAACCTCAAGCTCTGATACCAATTTGTTAGGAAGAGGATGAGATATGTAAGAAAATTTTAGAGTAATATTTGGAGAAGACTTTTATTTGAAGGAACTTGGGACTTCACTAAACTTCTTATTTTTGCTTACAACATCACAAGTGACAATAAAGCACTATTTATAGTGCTCAATGGACACTTCTACACACTTTCAACTTTATTATTTAATTCCAAATTCTACACACTTCTACCACTTACTCAAGTATAGAGAATTCTAGAGCATAGATCATCTAGAATCCATGGAGAGTTCTAGCTATCAATTATTCTAGAATGTGGACCACCAAATTGGACTTACTACAACATGGACTTATTTTATGGATTTAATTGGACTTAGACACAATACAACATATGATCCAACAACTTAAATAACACATAAATCAAGTTTACATTTCAACATGTAGATCTATGATATGATTGCTGTTGCTAAAGTTATGAATGCGACACTTGTTCTTCCGTCTCTTGATCACACTTTATACTGGGCTGATGATAATTGCTCTTTGACTTCTGCTAGTGATTTGGGTTCATCGGATTGCAACTATTTTTTTTTTATGCACAAATACATGAAATTTATGTTTGTAGTACTTGCACAGATAGTTTGCCCTTGTTTGAGACCCATTATTTGGGAAAAATTATGATTTGGAATAGTATTTTTGGGAGGATGTGTGGTTTGGAAAATCAAAATGGTAGGTTTGACTAATATAGATGGTTGACATTGAGTGTAGAATAAATTTGATTTACAAAAAATGGGGGCCAAACATGGGCAAATGTTGCTAATGTCACCCATCCTGATACCGCAAGCACAATGTTCATGTTTACATGCTTTGATACTAGCTTTCATGACTTCCTAATTATCATTTTTTTTTTAATTATATATATCCAGTGGCTTTAAAGGTCTGTTTGATTGGAAACACTTCATTGAGTCACTAAAAGATGACATTCACATTGCTGATATATTACCTCCTGAATATGGTAGAGTTGAACCCTTCAGAAAGACACCAATATCTTGGTCCAAGGTATGGATCTTGTCTACCTTATGTGTAATGTTAAAAAAATTAAGAACAAAGATATTTTATGGTTTCTTAATATTTTTATTATATTTACAAGGATTTGACTTTAACTGTTTTCTGTGAGGAGACAAAGAAATTAGTATTATTTGCAGCTAGAAATCCTTTCCCATTTTCATGTCTTGCTTCTTTAAAATAGAATTTTGCTAGTTGTGATTCATTGTGGCCAATGATCTTTCCCTTCTTCCCTCTCCTTATGATGAGCACATAACTCAGATATTTCAGTAAAATGTATAATTCTGATTCTTGATTTAGATCTGGCATTCTTGCATTACAATTTTATTTCCCCAGAGTAGCTGTGAAACATTAGCGCCTGTTCGGCGGTTAAAATTAAAAAAAATATATATGATTTTTTTGTTGTTTTTTAGGTAGATGAATGGATAAAAATTAGAGAAAGAAAATATGTAGGGTGGGAGATTGATTTGGAAAATTGTTTAGTTTAAAAATTATTTTAAAAACCAAAAAAACCATATCTTACCGAACAAAGGATTAAGTTTAAATTTAACTTATTTTTTCTTTCTTTTACTAGGTTTTCCTTGACAAGGCTCATCCAGTGCTTTTGGGGAGCTTTATTTGATGGTCAGAGGTACCGCACCACAATCAAGGAAAAGGATCTCAAGAAAAGCGTGCTATTTTCTCACGTGTTAGTGGAGAGCTCGACCTCACGGTTTATTTTGAATGAGGGGGCTGTGATGTCAAAATAATATGTTTTGAGATATAATTGTAATGATGGAAACAACAAAGATTGATTTTTTTTTTTACCTATTGATTAACATTTGGATTTGATTAGCATATATATTTATATGTATAATATTTTTTGGCTTTCATGATTTGAATTTAGTAGAAGTTTTACCCAATTTACTGGTTAGAGAAGGAATTTTATTTTTATTTTTATTTTTTGATTTTATGCGTCAATTGTTGGTCAACAACCGACGCATAAATTATACTTTATGTTATGCGTCGGTTGTTGGTCAACAACCGACGCATAAAGTCAAAACTTTGTACGTCTCCGCCAAAAGCGTCGCTTGTACAAGTGATTCATTTTGTTTTTAACAACCAACGCAAATGACTCTTTTTGTAATAGTGTATATTACTTCAAAAACTTAACGTTCTTTGTTAATAAATAAAAAACTTTTATCAAAACATAGGCATGCGTTCTTTAACATTTTTATAAATCAATTTATAAATACACAATTTTTCAAACAACTTTTTAACCAACAATGCATGCATGGTACATGGGCTTAACTCCTTCGTTGGATCATAACGACTGGGAAATCCTTCTATCTCTATGTTACTTTGCTGATTCTCAAATTTCTCGATCACGAAAGTAACATATTGTTGTGTAGTCGACTTCTTGTCACAATTTTTATGAGGTATAATGTTTCAAACCTTTCTTACACCAAGTGTCTCATTGGGTGTAGAAAATTGTTTCGCGATGATCACATTGCTAACGATTAAAAAGAGATTAGACGATGTGTAGGGGACAAACCTCTTGAGACAAAGTCTAAACAATGGGTGTTTGTATTAGAAAAGCTTAATTTATAAGATGCTTCCAAGGAGTGCGAACACACAAATTTAACTTAGGAAATTCTAATAAAAATCTAAGATAAGAAAATTGCATATTCTCAGTTTAAGAGTTGATTTCAAGGTAATTCTAAATGTCTAAATTTTTACATTATATACAATTACTGCCTTTAGTCTCTAGCTACTTCATTTGCTTCGTAATTAACTTGGAATCGGAGATTTGTAACTGCCCACAAATGTTGACCACTTTGCACTGATTGACTACTTCAACAACTTTCCATGCATGACGATAAAACTTGAGTCATCCACGTTTTCAATAACTGCTAACACTACAATAACTATCCACATTCTCAATAACTTCTCACGTAATGAATTGCTCACGATGGCTCCATTGGATCGTGGGTTGATTTAGGAAACTACCATTTGTGCATCGTTCAACATTTGGTCGCCCAGATCATGATCCATTCACCCAATCGCCCAGACTTCTTCACATTGTCCAGATAATTGTAACTTGGATTCTCACATTTGAGCCTTCATATTGGACCTTGAATTAGGTATTTTCTATGTGTTAACAATAACATTTTTATTTTTACTTTGATCGTTATAATAGACTTGAAAAAAAGAAATTAAATTTATCTCAAATAAGAAAAAAATCTGTTATCTTGCAAAATTTAGTTTTTTTTTTCTTCGCATAAATAGTTACAACTCTATAATAGTTTTGAATTTTTTTTTTCTTCATATAGAGGAGACAACGAATAAATTAATAAGAGAAATAAGGATTAGAAAATGGAAAAGAGATATAGTTAAACTTTGGACCAATTCAATGATCACTTTCGCAGGGTTTGGTATTATACATGATAAGAAAATATCATTTTCTACATTTAACATACCATAAATGTACGATTATTGGGACCAAGGGCTAGCCCAAGTTGGGGGGACTAGCCCTTACCAAGTATCATACTTGGGTTTTAGTCCTCAAGGGGAGGGTTGGGAGGGGTTTATTGTTCTTTGTAAAAAGTTCAAAAATAAAAATTAAAACAAAAATAAAATTTGTACGATAAGTTAAAGAACAAAAATAATAAAGAACAAATATAAATATTCTACTTTGTAAATTGCAATTTGATAATTCATAACAATATTTCCTTGAAATATATGCATACTAATAGTTTAAAGGTAATAAAAATATGAAATACAGAAAATATAATGAGAAAAGGGTTCTCTTGTCAAAAACAAAACTTTAACGACGTTTCTATAATTTTTTAAACTCCCTATAGATACCTCGTATGGTTTTCAGATATTGTCCCTATTTGATGTAGTTAACATTAGATTTCTAGAAATTTTTTATAAAAGTTGATCAAATGTTATTTAAAAATGATGAAATTTGTAAATTCCATATGATTAAAATTAATCACTACTTTAATTTAATTCTTTATTAACTTTTGAAGTTACACCAAACTTGAGCATTATCTAAAGTATAATCATAGAAGTATTTTTTTACCCAAAAAAAAAAAAAGAAAAAGAACGAAAGAAAGTTTTGAAAAGAAAAATAAAAACATTATATAATACTCAAATAGACGTTAAAACAACATTTTTGAGTGATGGATTAGATGAAGAAATATATATGGAACAACCTGAAGAGTTTATTATTTCAAGAATAGAGAAAAAGTGTGCAAGCTCGTTAAGTCTTTATATGAAATAAAGTAAGCGCAAAAGCAATGGCACCAGAAATTTGAAAAAATGATATTGTATAATGGATTTAAAATTAACTAGTTAGATAAATATGTATATATCAAACACACACCACTTGTATATATTATAGTATGTCTATATGTGAACGACATGCAAATTATGGGAAGCAATTATGAGTCTATTATAAAGACTAAGAAAATGCTAACAAAACATTTTCATACGAGAGATATGGGCTTGGCAGATGTCATTTTGGGAATCAAAATCTCTAAGACATCTGATGAACTTATCTTATCAAATTCTTGTTATATTGAGCATCTACTTAAAAAGTTTAATGTATTTGATGAAAGTCCAGTTTAAACCTCTGTAGATATAAGTCTACATTTATATAAAAAAAAATAGAGGTAAGCCTATACATCACCTAAGGTATTCTCAAGTTATAGGAAGCTCGATGTATATTATGAACTGCATGCATCCTTATATCATGCATTTAACAAATTAAGTAGGTTCACAAGTAATCCAAGCAATGAACATTGAAAGTCATTGAATATATAGGGTACTTCAATACTTAAAGCACACCTTAAATTTTGGATTACATTATAAAAGACATCCAAATATATTCGAATGATACTGAGATGCGAACTGGATATCAAATAGGAATGATTCTAAATCCTCAAGTGGTTATGTATTTACCATTGGTGGTGCAGCTATGTCTTGAAAGTCCTCAAAAAATACAAGTATTGCTAGATCAACGATGGGATTGGAGTTCATAGCTTTAGATAAAGTGGGAAAAGAAGCAAAATGATTCTGTAACTTCTTAGAAGACATTTCGTGTTGGTCTAAGCCAGTGCTTGTCATAAGTATACATTAAGATAATCAATTGGCTATTGGAAAGGTACAAAATAGTATGTATAATGGCAAGCCTAGACATATACGACATCGACATAATACCATTAATCAATTGATCTCGAATTGTGTTATTTCCATTGATTACATGAAATCAAAGGAGAATCTCGTGGATCCACTTACAAAAGGTTTACCAAAAGATCGGGAATACTACTTATTGAAAGGAATGGGATTAAAAGTCTACTACGCAAGAATAATTGTAATGGTAACACAACTTTGTTGACTGAAGATCCCAATATCTTGGTTCAATGAGACAACTAAGTAATGAAGATTCTGATAAGCAGTTAGGAAGTATTTCCACCCATTTCTATAGAAAATGAAAAGTGCTCTCTATAGAATGTGTAAGGTTAAGTTATATGTAGCTTTTAATAATTCCTATAGCTTGAGTAAAACAAGTGGAGTAGGACAAAATACTCTTAATAAGAGATCAGTAATGTAAATGTGAAGTGGGGCCCATCAAAATATTTCAAGGCTAGAAATATTCTAAAGCCCTTATGAAATCCAAGAGTTATTTATGGCCAAAATTATCACAACCATGAGAACCAAATAATTGTTAGAAAGATTATTGTGTGGATACTGTTGTCTTGATTTACACCAATGGCTAGACAATTCAAGATGTCACGTTCACGACTAGCCAAGTAAATTCGATAATATTCTACTAAGGCAGGTTAAAAGGCTACCATCTCTGAGATAATAACTTTTCGCTTATACTCTTTTTTACTGTCTACATTTGCACTATTTTAGTGTCTGTATTTCCATTGCATTTCATTTACATATTTGTGGCAATTTCTATTCATGTGGGGGATTGATGGGAATGTTTTATAATAGGTCCTGATATCCTTTTTGTATGGGTAAGGAGTCAAACTTACTCAACTCTGTGAGTAGATGATCGTAGTAAAACATCATTGCTTTTCAGGTGCTTTTATTTCATATTATAGAGGAAAATATGTCAAATTTTTATTTTTTAAAATTTTTATCTTAACCCAAGAAGGTCAAAGTTATCTTGATGGTGGGTCAGCATCTAGCTAACATCTACTATCAGCTCACGTATCATCTCTTGTCCACTTTGATTATTTGAGACGAATCATGTCATTTGATGGTTAGGTTTATTTGTATGAGATCTTGTAGATCTGTGAGTAAAATATGTGTCTGAGTTGGTTCTTGTACACTTGTGAGACAATTGATGTTCATAGTGGAAACATGCTGATTTTTGAGCCTCGAATTAGCCATTTTTGCTGAACTGGGTGAAATATCTTTTCGTGTTCTTGTGTTTTTTCTTTGCTTGATCCGTTTTTATGTTATTATCATTAATCTTTTTGAAAGATAATTCCAACATTTTTTGTGGGGTTTTTATATTAATTGCCATCTTATCGGAATTCCATTTCTAATTTATGTAAACTTAACCTGATGCTTGTTGTCAAGTTAACTCGATAGCATTAATAAAGAACAACAATTTCATCATTATATAGACAAGTTATAATAAAATTGTGTTTGTTTAATAATATAGATAATTTATTCATGTAACTGGATCCTTGGTAGTACGGAAATGGGAAATGAAACGAAAACGAAATGGGAACCGTGAAAATGCTATATTAAAATTAATTATTTATTTAAATGTAATATTTAACTTCAGAAATTATTGGATATAATTTTAATAATAAAAAACTGGAATCAAATAATAATAAAATATTACAATCAAGTTTACTCAAACACATCATCGCAATCCATATATATAACAATCTCACCTTTATCAATGTCTATAACACTATAAACATGATCATCGTTGAATAACACGACCTCCATCTCTGGTTCGTCTAAGGAAAGATTTGCGATATCAAGTGTTCCAGTATCTTCAAAAGTGCTAAATTGATCTTCAGCTATATCTCACATTTTAGTTTCCTGGTCATAATATTGTGGGCTTCTATTTGATAGAAAAAGTAGGTTAGTGTGAAAAAAATTAAATGTTCAGCACGTTTTGGTGTTAACTAGTGGTAAGCACGTGAATTGCACGTCTTACGTATAAGATGAATGTGATGCGCTATCTATGTCTTCGTAGAATTAATACTATTTTTTGATAGTTGTTGGGGTAAAATATATTATTAAAAGAAATAATCAAAATTGTTGAAATGTTATATATGATTTTTTTATTTTTTTTTAATTTATGTATATAATATAAAAATGTTGAATAAATCGAAATATAATGTTTTGACTACAATAACATTTTTTTGTACATTACACATCTTATGTAAATGATGCATAATTTATATATTTTTGAACAATATTTTCAATGTTTCTATGAACTAAAATGTAACATTATGGTTACAATAAAACTTCTTTGTACATAATTTTTTTGTTAATGTCCCACAATTTTTGTTATTTTGTTTTCGACTTTTACAAAGACCTTTGTTGTTTGCATTAAAATTATACTTGAAAGTGTGACATATAGTTTTCCATAAGAGAATACATGTTCAGGAAAATATATTCCAACGTTAGGTACCGTCTGACTTTTAGCCTTGTTAATTGTCATTGCAATGCAAAGACGTTGATTCCTATTGAGTTTGAATGGACATCCTTCATCATTTGCTGGACTTAATGGGATGCGTGGAAGGAAAACTTATTTTCTAGCATGTTGTCCAATGGTTATAATCAGGAGAAGATGCATTGTCTATTGAACCTAAGAATGCTACAATTATTAATCAACATCATCACATGCTATAACTATCTCATTTTGGTAAGTTAATGAAGTCATCCTCTATGAAAGCTTTTGTTTTATTACCAATATGGATAAGTATTGAGCAAATTGATTATCATTATGAGGAGATATGTTTTAATTAGTTGTTGGTTTTCCATTTTTCTCCCAAAGATATTTTAACAAAACTCTTATTAAATTTCCATTGTCTTGTTGCTCGAGGAACAACAGGGAGCACCTGACGGAAATCTCCATTAAAGAAAAAAAAATTCCACCAAATATTTTCTAATTTTCTAAGATATCTCTTAAAATTCTATCAACAGTTTCTATTTATTTTTGTTGGTCATTGGAACTTCAACCCATATTATAATCTTTGCTCGTTGAATCAATCCATCCACAACACTTTGCTTTGATATATTACACATTTTTGATTCTTTTATTTGGAGCAAAATATTGAGACTTGAATGGGTGCTCCTCCTAGTATTATTGATGCTGCTACGCCTGAACTTAAGGTTGCAAGTGCTATAATCTTTTAAGATCGAACCCTTGCAAGTAAAGCACGATATATGAAGGTTTTTACTGTAACACCGGGCCCATAAACACACACACACACACACACACACCCCATTTCTGCTATTCATTCTTTCGAGTATAACATGGAAAGCATGTTCTTGATCTAGATTTAGATCTGATACTACTTCAATATCAATATTTGGAATTTGAATGGATAGTTCATCTAAAATTTCATTCATACTCATTTCATTGTTTTCGTGGAAGTTATCGATAACTTGAGGCAAATCATAGACCTTTATAATCTTTCCCATATATTGGAGGAAAAATTGTACATCTCTTAAAGCACGTTGTCTGTTATATTTTGAAGATTCTCATCTCTTCTATAATTTTCTGTCAAGTCTTCAAAATATGTATCCCACAATGTTCTAACTTCAGTAGGTTCACAGTGGACCAATAAGGTAGCGAAAAGCCTTTGAAACTCAAAAGGCATTTGAAATGTAACTTCTTCATCCAAACATTCGACGATGCCGTTATTAGATTCCTAAAAACCTCCTTCTTGTGCTGCCTCCTTAAATGTTATATAATGTACTCCATAAGTGTTAGCAAGTACTAAAAAAATGGGTCATTTGACATTGTTTAATAGCAAGCGTAAGTAATATCTTTCCCCTTCATAGGATTTGCAGCTGCAATTCTAGAGATAACGTGTCCTTTCTTCCATTCTATCCACTTTTGACATCTCATGTCCCACAAATAATAATAAGAAAATTCTTTGTACAAAAGATATCTTGTTGCGACATATTTTTATATGCTTCAAAATACTTTGTCAACATTGTTCTTGTGATATAATTTTGTTAACTTATTTTAAGTTATATTAACTAGCATTTTCTATTTTTCTATATTTTTGTAATTTGATAAATTTAGTTTATTACTAAATATTTTTATTTAGTAATTTATTAAGTTTAAATAAATTACTTAAACATTTCTTGGACGTAATATTGTGATAATATTTGTTGCTTATCTTCTATGATAATGACAAGAAATATTGTGATAATATTTTGAAGATAATGTTGGTTGCTTATCTGATATGATAAGTATTGTGATAATGATAGAAGTCTATCACTTATCGTTTGTGATCAAAATTGTGATTTACTTGGCTTGAAATTATATCTTTATCACTTATAAGTATTTTGATTATATTTTAAGTCTTGTTAAATATTTGGATTGGACGAAAATCCTTGATCACAACTCGAAAAATTGTTGGTAATATTCTTGATAATATTTTGTGTTTATTCTTGATTTTCAAGGTATCCAAAATATGGTAAGCATCTTCTAGATATGGTCAGGAATATTTCATTCTTAACTTTGCATATGGTAAGATTTGTTGGACGAAAATCTATCTAGGGAAAATTATTGATAGGGCCGAAAATATGAAGTCCATGTTTATGTTAATCACGTGATTGATTAACTTATGGTAAGATTTTACATGATTTATCTATATCTTGGTTATGGTAAGATTTAGTAAGTATATTTATCTTACCTTTTTACTAATTATCTCTACCATGTTTTGCAGGTAGTAGTAGAGATCTTGTGCAATAAGGAAACTTGGGAATCAAGAAACCTAATTGCACTATAAAGAGAAGAAAAAGGGGACGTTTTTCTTGTGACGTGAAAATACTACAAATCCGAGTGGTGCTTACAATATTACACGTCCACCAAAAAGAAGTCTTGAAGCTATATTTTTGTATTGTGCCAATAATTAAAGCTTCATTCGCGTGGTGACTTCAACACTCCGGGAGGAGGATTCAATCACTGAGAGAAGGAAAGTATTTCAGCGTGAAGATCAAACAAGAGGTTTGGATCGTGTTCGAACGGGAGTTTGAGGTTGCTGAAAAGGTGTTGCAGATTCAAAGAAAACTACTGAAGAGTGGTGGGACGCCATCTCGCATTACATCCCACAGAAGGATCAGGGAGTGATCTATTTCTTGAATGTTTGATAAAGTCTATGCGTAGATTTATCCTGTAGTTTAGACTGATCTGTATAAACTCTTTCCTTATATAGTGATTTGTTTTTGTTCGCAGGATGCGAACCGTGGATTTTCCCTGTTAGGATATTTCCCACGTTAAACTCAAATTATTGTGTTCTTGTTCATTTATAATTCCTCGCAAATTATTCTGATTGTTTACGTTTTACCATCCAGACGAATCTCCCTTAGCAGGATTCATCTGGTACTGCACTAAATAACGATTAACGATTTACTGTTAACTGGTTACTGTCCAGACTTGTCTGTGACAATCTGTTTATAAAATTTAGACAACCTCAAATTTTCAAATTTAAAAGAACAACTTGGGTCAAGTTCCGTTTACTCGAAAATAAAACTGATTGCTAACTAAAATTTGTAAAATATTTCTTTCAAGTAATCTACGGAATTAAAGGTTATACATTAATGGAATTTTATCATTTTGAATTTAAAGGGCATTTAGTTAATACATTCTCTCTCTCTCTCTCTCTCTCTCTCTCTCTCTCTCTCTCTCTCTCTCTCTCTCTCTCTCTATATATATATATATATATATTGTAAACTATGGAACTTGAATAGACAATACAATTTTAAATTTTTGGATGTAATATTTTAATAATTCAATTAATATATTATAACAATCATAATATTTATTAAAAGACAAAATATTTTTTCTTCTTTTCTTAATATGTTGAATAAATGAGAAAGTATAATAATATGATATTATAATACAATATTGTAAATTGTTAGATAATAAATTAATTTAATACTAAATAAACGAGAAAAATTTAACATTATAAATTATATTATCATTGTAAATATTAGATAATAAATTCATATAATAAATTATTTAATGGGTCGAGTCGATATGATCCATTCTTTCGTAGAACTATTAAGTCTTGAATAAGTACTTTGAAGAAAAATGAGAGTAAAACTAATTATGATTATAAGGGTCGTCATTGATACGTACATCTAAAGATTGTCATCCAGTAGATGCCCAAAAACAATGCATCCGCAGAGGAGGGCCACAACGAGGTTCATTGACACAAAAGATGCACGATCAAAAGTGAACAACATGTACAATTTTTGCACCCAAGCACCCAATTCAAACCCGTTATCCATTTTCAAGTGTTTTTAAACCAAATAATTGAAACTTTACTATTTTTCGAAGAAGAGATAATTCAGTTTCAAGTCTCGAAATTGTATACTTCGGAGTCCATTCTAAAAACAATGTATGAAAATAACCTTGATATGTTGGAATACACCATCATTTATTTCAATTTTACAAAAGATACAATAATTTGTGCATGGACACTTTAAAAAAATTATAATGATTTCATCACTAACTTCAATTAAAAATACTATAGTGAGACCAAGGTTAAATCTAAAAGAAGCAACGCCAACTTTAGCAGGGAGAATGATGATGTCTAAGGACGTGTCGCGCGTTATTGATTTTTTAGTTGATGTTGAGAATTTGAGCATTTTATTCATCTCCACAAGAAGATATGAATGTGGGAAGTAATCAGTTGAAATTGAAAAAAAAAAAAAAACTATGTAAATTTGGACAAAGAAATAGTAAGTAGTGTGTTCGACAATTAATCTGAAAAAATATGTTGCTGGTTTTGTATAGTAAATGGTGTTATTTCTCCAATAAGTGGTGAGAAGGAACGGCAAGCACCGTTATTGTAGATCTGCTAGTGCTCGCTGTCGGAGATATGGGTTGAGGGTGGGGCTTTTAATTTAGGGCTTGAAAAAAGAGTAGGTGATAGGATTCTGTATGTGAAAAATAGGGATGGGTTCGTTAAATATTATTATTAATGTATATTTAATAATGAATTACAACCTTATTTTTGTATAAATATCTTGTACACCTGATTTTTGAATTATGTAGTTGAAAAACTTGTGTGGATGTAATTTCCTCTTTCATCAATGGCCTAAAGCCCATGGGGAGGGCGGAAGTGATAATGCTGAAGCCTAGTGTGCTGGGTCACATCATGGAATTGGCTCAACGGGTTGAAGACATGAATGAGTCTTTAAATCAGGACCAACTAGCTTACGGCCCAACTAGAAATAAGGTCAGCAATCCTTATTCACTTAACTCGAGCCCACATTAATCCTTAGCAGTCTTCATCTACTAGCTCCTTCCTAATTATTCCTCACTTGAGCAGGACCCAGCCCATTATTCCGCGGCTTCTTCACTACGAGTTGTGCCTGTACACCATGAAAGGGGAAACAAAAAACTTCAGCCTTAAGCAAATCCCCTTTTTCGCCTTGTTCTTGCTACGATTTTTCATTAGTTGCAATAGACTCATCATCCTCCCCTTCCACAAGCTCGATCTTCTTCTCTAGCTCATTTTCATGTGCAATTGTCTTCTCTAGCACTGCAAATCTGCCTTGATTCTCTTCTTTGCAAAATCGATCAACTATTAGCACTTTCAATTCTTTCCAATCATGTATGGGTCGCCGGCTATCAACCTAGTGAAGCCACTCCATCAATTCCCCTTCAAATCTAACCACTGCTGCCCCAAATTTCTCAGATTCCTCCAACGAATTCATCTGGAAATGATGTTCAGCTTGATAAATCCACCATTTAGGGTTTCTGCCATTGAAATCCGGCAACTTGACCTCCAATGTCATCACATTCTCCTTCAGATCTAGTTCTTGAGGTTTAATGTATTTCTCCAACATTTGATCCATCATCTCCATAATTCGATTCATGCTCTTCTTCATCTCACTACTGAAATTCTTCATCTCACTGCCTCCAAAATATGTTGCCATTTTCCCAGGTTAGATGCTCTGGTACCAATTAATAGGACTACAAAAGAGAAACAATAGAAATAGAAATTATTATTGAATGTTGAATACAATTCCAGAGAATTAAAAAAGTTGCAAAATGTAAATATAGCCTTTCGAGAGGGCTATTCTCTCCCAAGAAATATCCAATTTCTGCCTACCTACTTTATTCTCCAACTCCCCCATTTATAGGTAAATACTTGTACATTTTATTCCCATAATATTCCTTCCCTAACCAGTTGGTATCTATCATTACCGCGCCCTCAAAATTCACCTTATTTGGGACAGCCGGCAAAGGGGCGGCCAAAACCTCAAACATGAGACGATACTCCTTCACCGTCCCTTCCTATTTTAGTGCCAAAAATTTCTCGAGCAGTGAGCCTTCTTGTGATGGTCGAAAACGTTCCAAGAGCAACCTCTTCAGATCTTCCCACTGCGTATGGTGTGCCCTCGTCTTCCCATTGAAACGAGGCGAGAGCCTCCCCTTCCAAACAGACTCCCACGGCTTCTACCTTATCCCAATCTGAAAATGAATTCATGTTAAAATAGCGCTCAGCTCGGAAAACCCAACCATCTCGGTCCTCTCCGTTGAAAACCGGCATTTCCAATCTCCTGCTCCTGTTTTTGAATTTCCCCATTTCTTCATTTCGGTTTCTACTTCCCAGGTTACCTTCAGTATATTTGGCCGAAATTTCAGTAGCGTTAGTGTTTTCAGCCAAACTAGTTTCCGGCACTATCTCCTGCTTATTCGTGTCCTGCCCTTCCCACTTCTTCATCATACTTTCGAATCTCTCCATCAAAACTGACATATCTCGTTGCAATTCTGATTTCATCACCCTATTCCATTCTGTACTTCCCCATTAATTTCCTCAATTCTGGCTTCTAAGGTGCTGACCCGATCGATGATTGTCATATTTCCAAGATAGGTGCTCTGATACCAAATTGATAGATACCTGAGTGCTGCGGACCCTTCTGCTGAAGAACTGAGCCACTGTTGATGAATCTTGAAGAAGCTGCCAAGTAGTAATGATGAGTTGATCAAGAATAACTAGATTTGATGCTATATGATTTTGATGTAATAGCAGATATCTTTGTGGAATTGAAATTGTACTCAGTATATTATTTGATAGAATGGAAAGCAACAGAATTGAAATAACAGATTCAAGGCAATTTGAAAGGCCTGAATTCTCCTAACTAAATTCCTTCACATGTGAATGAATCCAAAATTTCCCCTTCCCTTACATTTATTCCCCACATTCTCCCCAGGTGACTCAAAAGCCCATAATGCCCCTTGCTAACTAACTGCCTGGTTTAGCCTTCGTATTTCTTATGGCATAAGTGAATTTAATTGGGGGTCTATCAGAATCATAGTTATCCATAAATATATAGGTAATTGATGAATTCTTACCATGAAAAGACTAACATGGAGAGGTTTTGCTACTAAATCAGAGGTTGGATTGAATAAAAAAAAAAAAAAAAAAACACTCTTTCACCCCATGGTGTGTTTGTAACCTGAACAAATCATATCGATGTTAGGAATAGATGAGAGCAGAAACAGAAAAGGTGAAAATGTGGGCAAATGACAATGCTTAAAGCTTGAAGAATATTGGCATCATGAAGAAAGAATAAAAGCATATTCGAGCAAAAACCTGAGTAGGAAAAGGGAAATACACTAAAGCATTCTAATTTAGGGATGTCCCAATTTGAATTTTCATTGAATGACTATCATTTTATGAAATTAACCATTGAAAGAGAAAAACTAATATAGGTCCAACATCCATGGAATCCCAACATCCTACACATATGTTTCTTTCATCCAAAATATATGTGCACATAATACCACTCAATGGACAGGTAAAAATCACAAATTTGTCAAATTTAAAGATTTGTACTCTAGCGTAGATTAATGTAGCCAAAAAATACATGAAGATTTCTAAGTCTTAAAACAATGGACAAATTTTCAAGTCACATGTACTTCAGCAAGTAATGTATGTTCAAACTTCATATCAGAAACAACTAAGTTCTAAATAGTCATAACTGCATATCACATTTCACTGATTCTTATTGAATAATGGCATAATTGCTTTTTGGTTCTTCCAATGAATCTTATGAATTCATTTCTTATGGAAGCTCAATTGGTGCAGTATTGATATAAAAAATGATCTTTTGCCTCCAAGTTATTAGGCAAACTAAATTAAACATAAAATTTCTACCAACTCGCCTCAGTTCATTCTTCTCACAATCTTTCCCTACCCTCCACCATCGCCCACCCCACCCGGCCCCCAAAAACCCCATCAACGTTGTCTACTATTGTGCTTTCACTTTCCCTTTTTGGAAGGTTAATTTGGAAAGGCTTGACAAAATGAACATAGAATATTTAATTTTTTTCTCCAATGATAGATATGAAATTAAAAAAAACTTTACCTGAATGCTACAATACAACAGAGCTGACTACAACAATTTAATCTAAATTCATCTATCATCTTTACGACAAACACTTGACATTCAAATGTTTGACACCTTTAAATTATTTTTTGCATGGGCAGAAAATGTGTCCTACCTGAAGGATTCCCAAAGTTTTAAAGTCAAAACTTCCCCGACAGACATCACATAGAAATATTTCCTAGGCCAGGGTTATAATACCCGAACCACACATAAAATAAAAATTTGAATAGAACAGACCCTTTTTTCACTCTGAATTAGTTTTTCTGCATTTTTCAATTCATGTCCATTTCAAGATCTAACATGAGAAGGACAATTAACAGTAGTTTTGAAATAGTAGCACAATGAACATCCCCCCAAGATTCACAAAGATATAAAGCAGCATAGAAGTTATATAATACTTACATATCCATCATTTGAGTCCCTTAGCATGACTTTACATGATCAACTGCACGAACTACAAATGTGATTGATTGAAGGAAACCCAGTCATAATAACTCCGTTTTGGTATGGAAGAATAAGAATCGGACAAGAAAAACTTAGGAGACTTGCCTTCAGTGGTGACTGCATGAATGCAACCAATGATTTTTTATGTTAGATGATAAATTTATTGTTTTAAATTGAGAACATTCGTACTGATCAGGCGTCCATCAAGCCTCCTCCCCTATATTATAAGGTAGACAGTTCATGTTAGCATGAAAATACATCATATCTACCACGGTATAAGATTTGCATTATCTAATAATAGGTAAATATATAACCACGAGTAAAGACAACAAATTCATTTACCTAGACCAACTGGATCCTCTAATTTTTCATTTATCTTGCAATTTCGAAAAGCAATAGATGTATCACAGCCAAAGGATTTAAGCATCCCCTTCATTTCATGACAATAGAGATAAAATTCTTTCACAGTTAGATATAAACTCATTCATGACAGCTCGATCTCAAAAAAAGATACAAAAATAACGAAATTTCTTCTCCTATCACAATTTGTATTTGTATGAGACCAAATATGCAAATGGACTTGGTATGCTTTCACTAATTAAAGTGATATATTTACTAAAATGCAAGCATTATTATGTCATCACGAAGGCTATTATATTCAAAGATGTGGGATTTACAAATCTTGAAACCACATAATCATCTATAATCGTCAAAAAAAATTAATTCCCTGATGATTGTCAAGGAAATGGTTACCTTGATGCAAATGAAAATCATCCTGAAGGCGTGGTTGATTTGGATTATCCAGTTTTTTTTCCTTCCACTAAAGAAGAGAATGGCATAACACTTTCTGCTGTGGATCCGGATCTTATATCTCCAGTTGGAAAATGTGCAATAAGAAGAACCCAGTAGGAGACCGATATAGGAAAATAACCCTCCAATTTGCTAATGAAATTGAATCACGAGACAAATCTGATATAAAAATAGATGAAAGTGTAGATAGAGCAAGACTCGGGAGAAGACCCTTGATTTGATCGTTTAAGGAACGCTGCTTCACCGCTGGCTGAACTTGGCGGATCTCATCAATGGACTTGGCAACGGATGCGGATTCATCACCGGCTGGACTCAGGCAAAGACCCTCAATAGTTAGAAAGAGTTGAATGCCGATTTATTTCCGCAGGATCTCACTCTGAGTTTTCTTCTTGAACTCACTCTGGTTGCTATCTTATGGACCAAGGTTTGGTGGAATAATTTTTCATTTATATACTAGCTTACACATTATTTGATCCATAAAATAATAAAATATTTGTGAACATCAGCACATGTGAATTGTGTGTAAGGTAACATTTAAAATTTAAATGTAAGTTTAACATTTTCTAATATTTTTCTTTGATTATTAGAGCATTCACAAATGGATGAGTTAAACTACATATTAGTGGAATAAATTAGTTAGAAGTCGAATATTAGCCTATAATGGATTGGTTAACTCACATGTTAAAAAAATCTTTTTAACCATATGTTAACTTCTTTGTTAAATTTGACCTGCAATTTAATTGATAATATGACAATTTATGTTGAAAAAGTCCCCCTAAAATTTTATTCTTTTTTTCTTTGTTCTTCAAATTTTTTAATGCCAATAAATAAAATAATTTTTTTTTTTTTTTGATTTCATATTATATATTTTAATGAGATCTTCAAAATGAGTATCATATTAATATATAAGTTTTTTTTATTTTAAAAATAAATATTTATTGTATTCTTGAACTTAGTTAGAAATTCACATATTCATTGTAACAAAAGTAAATGGTTAATTTTAACATGAATATGTGTCACTTAACATTTGAGTTTTCGTCATGTGGCTGGCTGAATTTAGCTAGGCCATTGTGGATGCTTTTAGGACGGTGATGGTGGTTATTCACCTAGTACCGATCGCGTCGAAGGAGGTTGAGGGAATTTTTTCTAATGTTTGAAATTTGGGATTTTGTATCCTCTAGTAAGAGGATCATCCCATTTTGTATATCCACTTAATTAATAATTACTATAATTGTCAAAAAAAAAATTAAAATTAAAATATAATTTCATATTCCATTGAAAATTAAAGATTTAGTCAAAATTGATAGAATTTCAGTTCCTTTTATTAATATATAGAAGATATAGATACAAATATAGATATATTGATTCATTTTTTTCATTTCCAATGTAACACATTTAAATAGAATATTTTTATCACAACTTTATTAAATATGCAATAAATATTAAGTTTTTAGTAAAATATTATTTAGAATATAGAAAGTGCATTTTGACCAGAATCCAAGCATATTTTTTTTTTATAGCTCTTCCATGACGTTACTCTACCACTGAGTTAAAGGACTTATTTGATCTAATTCCATAATGAGTCACTATGAAGATAAAATCTCTATGTACATGATGCATGAATTTGATCGTTTCTAATGTAATTACTTGAATCGAGGAATAATATTTTTGTGTTATATTTATACATATACACCAATTCAAGCAACGAAATTATCACTAATAACCATGTTGTATTACAATACCATGAAATTTTTCGACGAATATACATCTATGTCAAATTAGGTTTACGCTTTAGATATCGTTTGTAAAATATAACATTATATCCGACATTTTTCTGGATCGCGCTTGAAGCTGAGCCAAAATAAAATAAACAAATTAAACAAAAATGAAAATTTAATGCATACATTATATATATATTACGATTAAGATATAGATGAATGCAACATTTAATTTTTAAATAGCAATAATTTTTGTCTTTTGAGAATAGCATTAATTAAAATAGTATGTTACATTAATTTTTTGCAGTGCTTAACTTATAAGGCGTGCGACTCTTCATCTGGAATTGAAATTAGAATATGAATATTAAATATGAAAATGAACTCGAAAGCAAGAAAATTAGATTTAGCAGTAAGAAGATTTTTATTTTGACACCAACCACTTTCTTTTACAAGTCGTTTCATATATATATATATGTGTGTGTGTGTGTGTGTGTGTGTGTTAATCCATTATTTTCATTTCAAATCTAACACCCACATCTATATATATATATATATATATATATAGAATATCATATTTTTTTCTTTTCAAATATATTAATTCAATTTTTTCATTTTAAATGTAACACATTTATACAGAATATATTTAATACAATTCTTACTAAATATATAACAAATATTAAAAATTCTACAAAAAAATTATTTAGAATATATATAAAAAGTGCATTTTGACAAAAAAAGTTGTGTGTATTTTTGTGACGGTTCTTCTACACACACACAGGGTACGATATCATTTCCAGCATAATTGAAGAAGTCACAATTAATTTAATTAAGGCTATCAAGTCAAAGTTTCGGGATCCAATATCCTTATTACCATACGTTATTTCTTGATCGTTGCTTGAAATGTTCGTCTCCATTCCTTAAAGAGTGGTATTTTCAGAGAGAGAGAGAGACTTAATTGAATCCTCTTTTTCATTTTTTTTAAAAATTCTTTTTCAATTGCGTATTCTCTAGATAAAATAACATTGCACATAAACCCAAAACATGACTATATTTTTTTAACTAAACATTATCCATAAAAATATTTTTCGTAAAATCTATTCTTAAGAAAGAGGAGTCAAGCAGGGATTAAATAAAAAAACATTCAACAATTGTTCCCTTCAAACATTTTTAATGGGATAATACTAGAGAACAATTATCAAAGGATTAAGTAAAGTCTTGTGGTACACATATTCAAGAACTGCGAAGGGTTTTTGCTCGACTCCGTGAAGATAACAATAACAACAATGTCTAAGAGCATCTCCAATTTTTGCATCAATTTTGTGTAAAATCACATCAAATATAAATTTACCATGTGAAATGATAAAGGCTACATCAAATGAATTGGATTTTGTGTCCAACTAGGCTTGTGTATTTAGTCGTGTTTATTCATGAACAAGATCTCCAAATATAGATTCCATAGTCAAATTACCTCAATTAATTAGTGTGGCCCATGCATTCTCAAATTCAGGTTGAAGCTTCATGAGAAATTGCATCACTCTTCCGCGATCTCTTTCTTTCTTAATCTCTGCATATGCTTCTTCTGATATTGTATTTGAAGATATCATATCTTTTCCGTCCACATCTTCAACATGTCAACATAAAAACTTCGAATATCTCTTCCTTCTTGGTTGATGTTTGCAATCTCATATTCAATTTCAAATTGCCTTACTTGATTCACTTGAGAATATATTTCTTGTAAATGTTTCCACATCTCCTAAGCAGTTTTGAAAGATCCGAGGCTTAGAGCAATATCGGGCTCAACCGAATTCAATATCAAAGTAACAATTTGAGCATTTTGTTTTCTCCATATGCTTTTCACCTCTTCATCACCTGGTTCTTTTTGAGACTCATCGAGAATAGCAGAGAGACCATTTCCTTCAACAAAAATCTTAAAGTGAAACTCCCAAAGGGCATAATTTTTTCCATTGAATTTTACAGATGTGGATTCAAACTTTTTTCTATCCATATTATTGACCAAATACAAAGTGCACAAATGAAAGAATGTAATTCAAGATTATAAGATCCGCCAAAGGATAACCAAAAATAAAAAGGAATTCTCAAAAGAATTTTTTAGAGATGTATTATAGAAGCAAAACTTAAAAGATCTCTCGTATAGCTCTGATACCATGATAATTTCTAAAAGAGAGAATGTTTTCTATATCTTAAATTGAAGTGTACAAGTGTATAAATATGCACAGAAACTTCCTTATACATGGTAAGACTAAGCTAATTATAGGGACGAGTCTGTACATGGTAAACTTTAGCAAGGAAAATAAGTTATACAATTAGAATCTCTAAATATTAGGAGAGATTGCTACAAATATATGTTGATAACTCAAATCTTCTCTAAATATATATATGCACGCATACATATTTGTACATTACCCACTATCAAATTTCACCATTACAAATCAACATTTAAGCTCAATTAGCTAAAATAATTGAAATCATAAATTCTATAAATTCCAAATATGAAACACACACACACTTGATCCACAGACATTAACATATCCATATTATATCTTTGTTTTCGAAATTATTCAAGTGATCTGGCAATTCTAGAAATAGAGCTAATAATTTGAAAAGTATTTCTCAAAATAACAAAGATGAAGAAATTTATCAAAATGAAGATGAAAAGGTTTTGAATTCCTTCAACTCAAATGAACTTCAAATTTCTCAAATTGAAAATTTACTTTATAATTGGACAATTCCAAAGGTAGACAAAAGTTCTATCTATGAAATTGGACGATTTAATTTTACTCAAAATTATATTATTAAAACTCTTGAACAAACTCTTCGCATAGAATGGCTTAAGTCAGAGATTTCATTATTTTCAAAAAATTCTATACTAGAACATTCCAAGAAATTTAAATTTTTGCATATTGGTCTAGTTCATATTGCGTGTAAACCTTTATTTCGGTTAGGTTTAGATATTCTTGTCTTGCTCACACTTTGTGATCAAAAACATTCAAATTTCGAACATTCTCTACTTACAGTTGTAGAGTCAAATCTAGAAGGTGGTCCAATATTCTCAAATTGTTATCCAAATTTCACTGTTAGTCTTTTTGACAAACATATTCTCAAAACTCTCAAATTACAAATCCAAACTAAGCATCTTGGTTTAGATGAATTTGATTCTTTTCTTGTAATATACAGAGTATATTATAAACTTCTTAATACTTCACTCAATATTCGTGCTCTTCGTTCCTCTCCAAGGAATGAATCATTGTTAATGGAAGTTAACAATCTTCACTCAAATACTATGGTACCCAAAAGGATACCATGGAATCTTCAAACTAGGAGACTTGAATGGGATATTTCTGATGCAAATAAACCAGTTGAGTCTACAGTTGTAAGAAAACACCTAATCAAATTTTAACATTTCCAGATGGAAGTGCTAAGTTGATTTTTGGTGAATCTTCTTCTTCAAAATTTTCAAACTTATCTCGATCTTCTTCAACAAAGTCTTTTTAAAGTCTTCAAAATCAAAATTTGCCTTTTCAGTCAGGAAGATACTCTATATCTTCAGATAAACTCAAAGATGTTAATTTTAAACCAACAATTCCAAAACCAATTTATTCTGATAATTTTGGATCAGAATCTCCAACTGCTTTTGATATGCTTCCTCCTTCAGAAGATGAAATTCCTCTTCAAAGAAAGAAGGCTCTTCATAGAAGAACCTTATCTTCCCAACTTTGTGTTATTTCTTCAAATATTGACATAAAAAAGGAATTTAAAAATGATCAAACTCCTCATATTAAAAAATTCAGACATGATTTCAAAAAGATGTTTTCAAAAGAAGATATTGAATCTTATTGGGATGAGTTTTTTTCTCAACCTGAAGATATTTCCTTTTTCGAATGGATAAGTTTCAAAGTTTTTGGAAAAAGGAATAAAAAATCTAAATAAAAAGAAAAATCAATTCACACAACTAATTCTAAAGAAAAAAACTTGGAAAACTACTACAAAACAAACAATCAGATCTGAATTTCCTCCTTTGGAAGAAATTCTTATTCCTCATGGTTCTGCAGAAGTTACTACTTCTCCTTTCAAACAAATTCCTAGAGATAGACTTGACGAATCTACTGCTAAGTCTATTGATTCTAGAAATATTCAAGCACAAAATAATTTTACAAATATTGTTCTTCAATCTATTAGTAACCAGGTAACTAGAATTGAAAACAATTATGATCAACAAGTTATTACTCCTAAGCATAAGCCTCCAATTGATGTTTTTTTCTTATAGAGATAAAGCATCATCGTCTTCTTCAAAAGAAATCAAAAAATCCTTAATTTTTCAACCTCTTGGATCTGAGACTACTCCTAAATTAGGAAGATCTTTAGATTCAGAAAACAAAATTCTAAAAGAATTAACTGAGCAATTTTCAAAATTAAATGCATCTAAAAGTATCAACACTATTGATGTCCCAGACATTGAAAGTCAATTTTTAGATGAATCATTACAAATTAATAGAATTAAAAGATTTAATTCTTCGAAACTTCCAACCTTTTACAATCGACCTTCTCAACCTGATCTTCTTTTAGAAGAAAGTTCTTTCAAAAGAAGGGTTACTGAAACCTTTTCAGGTGACGAAATTGTCGAATGGAATTTCGATGGATTGACCGAATTTCAAATTATTCAAACTCTTGAAAAAATGGCAAATTGTTATGATGCATACAAATGTTGCCAGGTTGACGAAGCTACAGCCTTTCAAAATTTGATTATGGGTTTTATTGGTCAACTCAAAGGTTGGTAGGTTCTTTATCTTTCACACGATGAAAGATCTGAAGTCCTTAATGCTACAAAAATTGAAAATGAAGAAGTTGTTTCTGATAGTTTGCTATCCTTAGTATATACAATTATCAAACACTTCATTGGAACTCCAACTTCCATGTTAGATAGATTAGCTGAGATACTGATGAATTTAACATGTCCAAAATTACATGACTTTAGATGGTATAAAGATATCTTTCTATCTAGGTTTTTTCTTCGAAATGATTGCAATAATGGATTTTGGAAAGAGAAATTTATTTATGGACTTCCAAAATTGTTTGCAGAAAAAGTTCGAAATTCAATAAGATATCAAAATAATGATATAATTACATATGAAGCTCTTACTTATGGTGAAAGTATTAATTTCATTAATAAGGAAGGACTTGCTATTTGCAATGATATCCAACTTCATTCTAAGCTCAAATCTGAAAAAATTGGGACTAGGAATGAACTTGGTTAATTATTGAGCAATATGGATTTGAAAAAATTATTCCTCCTTCAATCAAAAAGAAAAATAAAAATTTCCCTCACATTTAAGAAAAATGAATTTTACAAAAAAATCAAGATTTCAAAAATCAAAATCATTTAATAAAAAAAAATTTCAAAAAAAACTAAAAATATTACTTGTTACCAATGTCATCAAAAGGGACATTATTCAAACAAATGTCCTATGAAGGAAAAGATTAATCAACTTCAAATTAATGAAGATATTAAACTTGAACTTTTTAATTTGATGAATTCTTCATCAGAAGAATTTTCTTCTGATTCTGAATTAGAATGTATTTATCAGCATCAAGAAGATTCTGATAATGAATATAGTTCATCTTCATCTTCAAATTCTAGTCAAAATAAAGAAATTTGTGGTTGTAAGACCATTAATGTTCTTACAAAAGAAGAAGAACTTATTCAAGAGATTGTTGATCAAGTTAGAGATCCACAATTAAAGAAAAGGTTCTCCTCTCTTCTTCCACCAAAAATAAAAAATAAATTTAAAGAATCATTTAATATGACAGAGATATTAAATTGATTTGCTCAAGATTCAAACTCAAAATCTACAAGTACTGATTTAAAATCAGAAGTTAATCAAATGAAAATTCAAATTTCTCAACTTCAACGAGAAGTTAAAGATATCAAACTTGAACTAATCCTAAACGAAAAATTTGCCTATTCTTCAAAAGTCATTTCTGAATCATCCTCGTCTGATTCAGAATCTGAATTAAGCTCTTTCAAAGAAAAGAAAAGTATTGAAAACATAAAAAAATTTAAACCTTTAAAAATAAATTCGGAACAAAGTAATGATTCTGATAATTCTCTTACTGAGCAAGAAAAAATCAATGTCATTAACCAAATTCAACTTCAAAAATGGTATTGTTAAATGACTATTGTTGTTAATGGTTCTTACAAATTAACAACAAGAGTGCTAATTGATTCTGGTATAGATCAGAATTGTATTAGAGGAGGATTAATACCAACAAAATATTTTGAAAAAACTACTAAGCATCTTTATGGTGCTAGTGGTAAGAAATTAAACATTCGATATAAACTTTCAAAAGCACATGTTTGTAATTCAAATATTTGTTTCAAAAATATTTTCTTTCTATTAAAAGATTTAGATCAAGAAGTTATTCTTGGTACTCCTTTTATCGTCCAAATTTATCCATTTCAAGTTTCTGAAAAAGGGTTAAAAACAAATGTTTTTTGCCAAGAATTGTTTTTCAAATTTACTAATCCTCCTTCTTCTAAAGACGTTAAACTTCTTAAACAAGCTTCAATTTCTCAAATTATTAATAACATTAATCTCAAAAAACAACATATTTCATTCCTCGAAGAAGAAATTAAATTTTTAAGAATAAATGATCAACTTCAAAATTCTTCTATCAAAGAGAAAATTTCTCAAATTCTTAAAAAATTCGAAGAAGAAATATGTTCTACTATTCCAAACGCATTTTGGAATAGAAAGAAACATATTGTTTCTCTTCCTTATAATCATGATTTTCATGAATCATCTATTCCAACAAAATCTCGTCCTATTCAAATGAACAAGGAACTCCTTGATTATTGTAACAAGGAAATTCTAGATTTACTTGACAAAGGACTTATCTGTCCAAGTAAATCTACTTGGAGTTATTTTGCATTCTATGTTCTAAATCATGCTGAATTAGAACGTGGGGGCTCCAAGGCTTGTTATCAACTACAAACCTTTGAATTCTGCTCTTAAGTGGATAAAGTATCCCCTTCCTCAAAAGAAAGATTTACTCAATCGTTTATTCAAAGTTGTTATTTTCTCAAAATTCGATAGGAAATCTGGTTTTTATCAAATTCAAATTAAAGAAGAAGATAGGTATAAAATTGCATTCAATGTTCCTTTTGGGCAATATGAATGGAATGTTATGCCTTTAGGTCTCAAAAATGCTCCTTCTGAATTTCAAAAAATTTTGAATGATATTTTCAATCCTTTTCAAAATTTCATTATTGTTTATATTGATGATGTTTTAATCTATTCTGAAAGTTTAGAACAACATTTCAAACATTTGAATACATTTTTTAAAACTGTCAAAATTAATGATTTAGCAGTTTCTGCTAAGAAAATTGCCTTATGCCAAACGAAAATACGTTTTCTTAGACACACGATTTTTCAAGGTACTATTACACCAATTCAAAGATCTTTAGAATTGCCAACAAATTCCCAGATCAAATCTTGGACAAAACTTCTCTTCAAAGATTTCTTGGATGCGTTAATTACGTGTCAGACTTTATTCAAAATATCAGGATACTGTGTGCTTCACTTTTCAACAGATTAAAAAAGAAGCCATCACCTTGGGGGCATGAGTGTACCTTAGCTGTCCAAAGTGTCAAAAAATCATTTAAAAGTATTCGGTGTCTTTCAATTATCGACTCAAATGCCAATCTTGTCGTTGAGACAGATGCATCAGACCTAGGGTATGGTGGAGTCTTAAAGCAAATTCCATTAGGGATCAGGAACAGTTAGTTAGATACTGTTCTGGCGTTTGGACTGGTCCTCAAATTAAATATTCAACAATCAAAAAGAAATTATTTCAATAGTTCTTTGTGTTTCGAAATTTCAAGATGATTTAATTAATAAATCATTTATTTTAAAAATTGATTGTAAAGCTTCAAAAGAAGTCCTTCAAAAAGATGTCAAAAATCTTGTTTCCAAACATATCTTTGCAAGATGGCAAGCCATTTTGTCGTATTTTGATTTCAAAATTCTATATATAGAAGGAAAAAATAATGTTTTGGCAGACTTCCTCACAAGAGAATTCCTCCATAAAAAAGAGAGTGTGAATTTGAGTGAAAGTAAGGCCAAAGAGTGTTCAAAAGAAATATACCAACATTGATTGGTATACTCAAGTTCAAGAAGAAGAAATGGCCTCTTCCATGGCCGGTTCATCAACTCAAAATAAAAAACAATCCAAAAATTCAAAATCCTCTTCTGTTTCAAATATTCATTCCCTTTCTACTTCAAACAATTTCTCTATTCTGGGAAAAATTCCTCAAAATTCTTAGAGTTCTCAGAAATCAAATCTTACAAATTTCAAAAAAGTCGTTCAGGTAGGTTCTGGAAAACTTCCTGAAATAAACAAAAATCCTTTTCAATATGTCTGCAAATCTACTTTCAAATATGAAGCATTCATGGAATCCTCTTGAGATGAAAAATACTCAAGTCTTGGAGAATGTCTCTCTGACATTTTTCCTCCAAATTTTCATATTCTTCCAAATTCTCTCAATAAACCTCGTGAGTTTTACAAAAAGATTCTTCTCAAAACAGGATCTGCTATAATTACTCACACTCCAAATCCTCAAAAACCTCAACATATCGATTTTTCAAAAATTTCAATTTGCAAAGTATTGTCATTTGATGATTGGGGACAAGCACCTTGGCTAGAGAAGAAGATGAATCTTTCAAAAGATGAAAGCTTTTCTAGTAAATTCAATTTTTGGGATTTTCAAGATGCATGGTTTTATGTGTTCTATTTTAGGCCAGTTAACCACTCTTGGTTTATCCTTTTTCATCAATATTGCCAGAATAATTTTCCTAAATGATTTCAATTTTGGGTTAATCATTTTGGTATTGAAGAGAGTATTTTACCCAGTCTCTCTCTTCAAGGTTTCAAACATTTTCAAAATGATGCAAAATCTTTTCATAAGCCTCAAGAAAATCTTTTGTTTCAATTTACTTACAACTTTAAAGTTTCTTGGATTTTATGCTGGGACTTTTAGTTTTTCAAGATAACAATAATCCTTATGATCCAAAAAGGATTGTAAGAAGGTTCAAAGTAAAATGGTTGTCAAAATTTCATGAAACAAATTTTTGTCCAAAGGCAGTTCAATCTTGGATTCAACTTAAACAACAAGAAGGACAACCCTTAAGAAAACTTCAAGATGCACATGCTAATTTTTTGGCTGAGAAATCCAGATTATTAGCCCTCCTTGCAAAATGCACTTCTCCTGAAGAAATGAGTATTTTAGCTGACAAAATTGCTGCGTTAGCTGAAAATGCTTCAAAGTCTTCTGCTCAATGTTCCTCTTCAGAAGCCAGTTCTGAAGCTGATTTTGATGAAGAATTTTATCAGAATGAAGATGACTGTTATGGAATTGATTTTAATGAGTCTATTCAGGATGATACTCAAACTACCAAATGACTACATGGACGCAGTTTTCTTGATGATCTTAGAGAATATCGTGTCCAAAAATCAAAAGATCTATTAATCAATATGCTTTATTTCAAAAGATTTCAATAAATTCAAAATAATTATTAAGATGTTGTTCTTTTCTAGCTTTCGGTGGAGTGGAAGACAAGCTTTTGGAAAAGCTGCTAACAAGTCACTGCTCAATCAACTTTTCAGGATGCCAATCAACTTTTCAGCTGTCTACTGTTCAAGATTCCAGATGTCTCAAGACTATTTTCTTAATTGTAACTTATTCATTCCATTTATAGGATTGTTTCTTTTCATTGTAAATCAGAGTTTGAAATACGTGAGAATTTCATTCTCTGCTCAAACATTCGTAACTTTCAATCTTCTATATATTCATTATTATCATCTTTGTTCTCTATCTACTTTTCTTTAATTCCAAGTTTTATTATATATATACAAAATCACGTGTAATCGTGTGTTTATGTGTGTGTGTTTGTTGTGTAAACTCTGTGTGTGTGTGTGTGTGTGTGATATTGAGTTTATTGTGGAGGGGAGAAATGGTGATGGTGGTGAGCGACGGCGACGACCGGAATGGTGGTGGTGGTGGTGGTGGCCGGCGTGAGTCGCGGCAGAGAAGGAGAGATGAGAGATGGAGAGACCGAGAGTGTGAGGCGTGGGGGAGACAATCTTAGTTTTTGAGGGTAGGTTTAGGTTTAAATATTCCGATTTTAGGAATTTGCAATTTAGTCCCTTAATTCCCTTAAGTTTTTTAATTAGGTGCACAACTTTCAATAAATTATAAAATGCACTAAACTTTCCCCAAATTCACATTTATGCAAATTTTTCCACTTGCAACTTATTTAAAATTTGAAAAAGCAAGCTTAGGTAATTAATTAACAATTAGGCATTGAATTGCAAGTAAAAATTTATGAAATTTCTAGTTGGCACATTGATCGAGACATCGTTCAAGTCCTTCCACTACAAAATAATTCAAATTATTGACAATAATAATTATAATTGAATAATTTATAATGGCATGAACATGAAAATATTACATTAAATTTAAGAAAGCATGTAAAACGAAAAGTGGTATAACCGTTTTTGAATAAGACTTCACCATAGCTATGAATTTATTTAACTGGAACAAGAGACAATGTTCGTTGGAGAATATATTAGAAAATTTGAAGAACTCTCTCGTTTTGCTCCCACATTGTCAACACCAATGAACATAAAGTGGAATGATTTTTAGAAGGACTCAAACTAGAATTATATAGAGATGTGAAAATAGTAGGTACCCAGGGGGTAACATTTGCAATGGTGGCTAAAGGGCATTAGAAGCTGAAGAAGTATAAAATTGTATTGTTAGGGCACGAGAGTAGCATCACCTTAACTTTACGCAACGGCCTTCGTGGTAAAGGGGTTGTAATACTAGTAATTTTATTAGATGACCACCTAGGAAAGGATTTAGAAATAATATCTGAAATTCAACCTATAATCCCGAGAAGAGGCCACACCCTAAAAATCAGCCAGCAGGTCGTGCAGTGTGCCTAAATGTCATAAAGCTCATGTTGGCCCGTGTATGAGTTTCTATAATTATGGAAATCATGGTCAAATATCTTGGCCATGCATTGAGAACATGAAAATAATGGAAACCATGTAGTTACTAGAATCTTTGTACTCAATGATAACGCCCCCATATGAAGATCCATCTGTTATCACATGTAACATCCCTATAGCTGGAATTCTTGCTTACACCTTATTTGATTTTGGGGATTTCCATTATTTTATATCTATCAATATGGTTAGAATGGGTCAATTTTCAACTAATGTTCTAAACTCTTCATTAGATGTAATCATTTCCCTCTGGACCAACATTGTGAACCAATAGGATAGTTTACAATTGTGAAGTTATGATCAAATTTATTATATTACCTTTGAACCTTACCCTCCTAGAAATGAAAGATTATGATGTCATTCTAGGAATGAATCGGCTATCAAAATACCAAGCAAAAATAAACTTTTTAAAGAAAACAGTCACTTTTCATTTTTCTAGTGGAAGAGAAGATCGTTCCTTTATCTATTCATATTGTCTTCCATCTAGGAAGGAAAGATGCCAAGGCTGGGAAATGAAGGCTATTTTTTATGTGAATAACACAAAAGTTGAACCCACATCATCTTTAGATCAAATCCCAATAGTTTGAGAGATTAAGTTTAAGATTGATATAATTAATGATACACATCCACAATCGAAATCCCTCTATTGAATGGCACCCATGGAACTTAAATTTTTAAAAGTGCAACTGTAGGAATTATTGGATTAAGGATTCATTCGCCCAAGTTTCTCTCCATGGAGAGCACTAGTTTTATTTGTTAAGAAAATGATGGGACCATGCGGATGTGTATTGACTATCAAGAGTTAAATATGGTAAAGACTAAGAATAAATATCCCATTCCTTAGAGAGATGATTTTTTTGATCAACTTCAAGGTGCTACGCTATGGTCTTCCAAAAAAGATCTTCACTCAGGATCCTACGACGTTCAGGGATTTGATGAATTGAGTCTTTAAGGAATATTTAGATAAATTCATTATTTTCTTTATTGATGAAATTTTTATCTACTCAATGGACCAAATTTAACATTTGCTCCAAGCTCTAACCGTATCCGAACTAAACAACTTTCTGCCAAATTTACTAAATGTGAATTTTGGCTAGAAGTAGTTTTTCTTGATCATATTGTCTCAGTGAATAGAATTTTTGTAGACCCAAGTACAATTGAAGTCTTAACGAATTTTCCATGGCCAACTACTGTTACAGAAATTCGGAGTTTTCTATGATTGGCAGGATATTACCATCGGTTTGTGGAAGAATTTTCGAAAACTACAGTCTTTCAACTTAAAAAACTTGAAAAGGAGTAGCTTTTGATTGGACATATATTTGTGAATGAAGTTTTCAGGAACGTAAGAAAAAGTTGAATTTAGTTCTAGTTCTAGTTATTACATCTTCTTTTGGGAGATTTTTGTATATAGTGATGCATATAATAATGAACTGGGATTTGTATTGATCCAAAGGATAAGGTTATATAATATTCATCATGCTAACTAAATGAGATGAAACGAATTACCCTACACATGACCTAGAGCTAGTAGTCGTAGTATTTGCATTGTAGATTTGGAGACAAAATCTTTATGGGGGACATTGTGAGATTTATACGAACCATAAGAGTTTCAAATATTTTTTCACTCAAAAAAAATTTAATATGTAACAAAGAAGATTACTTGAATCGGTAAAATATATGTCATCAATTATCATCTTGGAAAATCTAATGTAGTAGTGGATGCCTTGAGTTGGAAGACTTTACATGGGATTAGTTTAGAAAGAGCTTTGCACTACAACAAGAAGTTAGCCTATTTAATCTAGAAATCAGTAGAAAGATGGACCTCACAACTCAACCAATTTTACGAGAAAGTGTTAAAGAGCAACAATTGCTTAAAAAGACCTTGAAAATAATTCAATGTTAGGTTCTGGTCGAAAAGAACTCAAGGTACTACAGAACAGATAATGGAATAATTCTATTTCGTAATTTGGGTCTATGAACCTAATAAGTCAACTTTTTATCTGAGATTTGTGATAGAACTCACAACACACCATATTTGGTTGACCCATGCACCATGAAAATGAATCGCGATGTAGAAATTATTTTCTGGTGGCTTAGAATGAAACGCCACACTACAGAATATGTAGAAAAATGCATGACATGTTAACAATTGAAAGCCGAGCATCGACATCTGACAGGGCCACTTCAATGCATGATATGTTAACAATATGCCCAGTTATACTTACAAGAAATTGTACGTTTACATGAAATACCTTGGTCTAGTGTCCAATAGGATCCCCATTTTTATCAGCCTTTGGAAATGAATGCATCAAGCATTAGGACCCGAATTTCCTTTAGTACAGCTTTCTATCCTCAAACAGATTGAAAATATATGTGAAATACCCAAACAGTGGAGAAGATTTTGCGAACGTGTGTCTTAGACTTTCAATTGGAATGGCTCGTTTTGAAGCCTTATACAGTCGAAAGTGTAGGTCAACTATACATTGGGATACAATTGGAGAAAAATGGGTATTAGAGCCTGAATTGGTTCAGAATATGCTTGATGTTGTTATAGATATTCACAAACGCTTAGGCACAACTCAAGATCGTCAAAAGAAATATGTTGATACATGAAGGAGACCATTACAATTGGAGACAAGGTCTTTTTAAAAGTCATATCAATCAAAAGAGTGTTGAGGTCTGGACGTAAAGGAAAAATCAGTCCTCGATATATTGGATTATTTGAGATTTTGGAACATATTGGGAAAGTGGCCTACAAGTTAAATCTCTTTGCTTCAATGGACCGAATCCACAATGTATTCCATGTTTTTTCCCTCTGAATACATCGCGGATATATCATATATACTCCTAGATAATCCACCAGATCTAGAAAGCAATTTAAAATATGAGGAAAGACCCACCAAAATCTTACTTCAAGAAGTTAAACAATTGAGAAACAAGCAAATCTCATTGTTAAAGTGGTATGGAGAAATCAATATTCAAAAGAAGCGACATGAGAAAGAGAAAAAAAATGTGAAAGTCCAATATCTAGAGTTATTTGATACGTTTTAAATTTCAAGACAAAATTTCTTCAAGAATGAGAGAATATGATGTCCCATAAATTGTATATGCTTTATAGAAATTTTTCTACAACTTTTAGGAATTTTAATGATTTTGTATTTGTAAAATAAAATATTATATTATAGAAAATTTCCATTTTTACCCTAGGTTAACAATGTAGTTTCAAAAATAATATAATTGCAGCTTGGGCCATCAATCTCCCTATTTTTTAAGAGGGGGATCAACCCCCTCCCCAATTTAAAAAGGGGATTGATCCCCACGCTTGACAACATATATTATTTTTAAATATTTTTTAAAACTTTTCAAAATGCGGGTTTTAGTCAATTTTAAAACTGGTCATTTTAAATTAATATTAATTTTAATTAAAGTAGCATGTAGTAAAACTAATTTACATTGTTATGCAGATAATAATCCAGAAAATCTTCATCAAGGTAAATATTGATGTTTTCAAATACAGTATAAAGCATATTGATATGTGAAAATTATTTATGTTACGTGATTATTATTAATTATGTGTTGATAATTGGTATAAAACTTGAAAATTTCCAAGCATGCGTTACATTCTGTCATTCATGTTGAGATCGGATATGATGATTGAGTGATAATTCCTATTATAGTGTATTGGATAGATAAAATACTTGAGACACTTGGTGGTCATCAAGGTTTGTCAATGATAGAGTATTGGGAGTCCAACTTTAGCATGCGGACAGTGCCAGTAGATCCCTTGGTGGCCTTGGGATTGTGGATAGGCATGTCGAGATTCGTATACAAAGGTAAGGACTTATTTATGTGACATTTTTGATTGTGGATAGGCATGAGAAAATTAGAAATACTAAGTAGCATGATTTTTGTGACCATGTTTATTAGAGCTCTTATGGTACATTATAATATGAATGTGGGCCCATGTTTTCTTGGCATACATTGTGCACCGTCATATTTACTGAATATTATTGTTCATCTGTCATACTTTATACTGTAGATATTGCTACAGGAGGAAGAAATAGTCCATGCTATATGGGATGTCCGACTCTCTCTAGACCTCATAGTCGTACGGGTCTCATATATCCAGGAGCACTACATGAAGTTTATACTATGTCTGATGAGGATAATGAAATTTGGAAGAATATAAAGATTTTACTTTAATTAACACTAAAGTGTATGACGCTGTGACAGATCGCTTTGATCACTTTATGATAAGTTTGGGATAGGTTATGTATTTTAAAATAAAATAGTGTTGTATATAGTTGCATGTATAATAGGGCATGATGTCCTTCATCGACAGATGTACACCATCGCCTTTCTCCTAGATTTTTGTAGTATTAGTAGATAACTTTTGAAGAATAGTGGATGGTATTTTGACCCTATATAGGGTTGTGATATAGCTACAAAGGTATCAATGGTGGTTATTCATTGTAAAATAGGTTTTGATAATATAATATAAACGACGGTGGTTCTTGCATTATATATATATATATATATATATATATATATATATATATATATATATATATATATGAGAAATTAATTTAGACTACATGCGCATTTTAAATATTAAATATCAGAATTTCTCTTATAATAATAATAATAATTTATAATTTGAAAATAATTTTATTTATATAAGAAAATAGTATGTTAGGATTTAAGGACGTCGTGCCTTACATAGCTCAACTCCATAATATAAGACAAGGGTCAAATGAGTATGTGAAGAGTTACTTAAAAGGTTTTAGTAGACTCTTTAACAAAGTAGAGAGCATTCTTGATGACAAAGCACTGATGAATGGCCTCAATTGAAGATCGCTTTTTGGAGGGATGTACAAAAAAATATTCCAAGACGTATTATCAAATAGATGATATGATACAGAAGGATATCCAAAGAGACGAGATAATTGAAAATTGAGAGAAAGTGGAGAAGACAAAAGAAGACCATTATAGGAAAATGAAAAGACGATCTTCAAGGAGTAACTCATTGAAGGGCAAGCAAGGACCCTTGATGCGTGTTGTAATACACCAAAATTTAATTAATTCTTTACTCTCCAAATATCAATTAATGATGTAGTAGCGGGAGTAAGAGTCAAACCCACGAGGAACAGTGAACCTATTTAGTTGCTTGAGGAATTAGAATAGAATGGGGGGTAGTGTTGTTTGAATTTACTTGAATGAAAACTATGCATAGATAAATAACAAGTAAATATTTTTAAAGAAAAAATATGAGAGAAGATCTTGTTCTCGGGTTCGGTCGTGCTCTCAATTATTGTTATACTTTTCCATGCAACGCGTTTCTATCCCCTATTCAATTTATCAATCTTGGATAATCACCAAGCTTTGATTATCACAATTATGCCTTATGTAAATTAAATCAAAAAATATTCTTTAATTCAATTCTAACCAATGGGTAATCCTAAACAAGCTCTTAGGATGTAACGTAAGGCTAATATGAAAAGTGAAGAAAAAGATTGAATTGGATTGTTATTTCACAAGCTCGAATTAATCAATTCAAGTCGAATTATTACTAAACATGCACGAGATTTATTTGCTACCAAGAGTATAGATCTAATAACAATAACGGATCAAAGATCTAAACATAGCATAAACATAAATTTAAAGATTAAACAACTCAATTTTCCAAATGAAATAAACTGAATTAACATTTAGAACGTAATAATTCTACAATTGAAAGGAAAGGGATAGATGCAACGTTACTAGTTTGTATGAAAAGAAAATAATAAAATTGAATTGATACAACTTCCCCCTTGAACAAGACAAGGAATTGTAGCCCAGCATGGTCATGGTGAACTCTTCAATTTGAGTCTTGAATTCACCTTCTCATCGATGCTTCTTTGCTTGAAAATTTCCCAAGAATTCTCTCTTTTAAACCCTATTTTTCTAGCCTCTTTTTTGTTCTTTTTTTCCCCCTTTTTAAGTCCTCAAAGTCATGCCCTAGGAACCCCACAAAGAGTTTCCAAAGATAGACTCCCAATCAAAATAGGAAAATATTCTGTGCATAAGTTACGGCCGTGAGAGAATCAATTACCGTTGTAACTAGATCTCTGAGATTTTCTTCCTGTGGAAAGTGTAATACGGCCATAACTGACATACTTACGGTCATAAGTGTGTTTCGGATTTTGATCCCCAATTCTTGACTTTTAGCACTTTTTGGTCCATTTTCAATCATTTTCTTTCTTTGTGTCCTACACAACACAATACACAAAAATGTATTGGTTGTGGAATGCCCTAGGAACCCCACAAAGAGTTTCCAAAGATAGACTCCCAATCAAAATAGGAAAATATTATGTGCATAAGTTACGGCCGTGAGAGAATCAATTACCGTTGTAACTAGATCTCTGAGATTTTCTTCCTGTGGAAAGTGTAATACGGCCATAACTGACATACTTACGGTCATAAGTGTGTTTCGGATTTTGATCCCAAATTCTTGACTTTTAGCACTTTTTGGTCCATTTTCAATCATTTTCTTTCTTTGTGTCCTACACAACACAATACACAAAAATGTATTGGTTGTGGAATGCCCTAGGAACCCCACAAAGAGTTTCCAAAGATAGACTCCCAATCAAAATAGGAAAATATTATGTGCATAAGTTACGGCCGTGAGAGAATCAATTACCGTTGTAACTAGATCTCTGAGATTTTCTTCCTGTGGAAAGTGTAATACGGCCATAACTGACATACTTACGGTCATAAGTGTGTTTCGGCTTTTGATCCCAAATTCTTGACTTTTAGCACTTTTTGGTCCATTTTCAATCATTTTCTTTCTTTGTGTCCTACACAACACAATACACAAAAATGTATTGGTTGTGGAATGCTTTAGTCTGGTATTTATAGATCATTGCATTCTCGTTAGCTTCATTTTAGATCTCTTCTAGTTCTTGCAATTTAAGCTTCCTATAATCTCCAACTGTTCCCCACTCCATATTGCATTGCTTGATGGCCCAGTAGGCTTTATGCTTTAATTCCACCTATAAATTGCATGGTTTTCCAAACACTAGATATGGAGACATCCCAATAGTGTCTTGTAAGCGAATCTGTAAGCCCACAAAGTGTCATCTAGTCTAATGCTCCAATCCTTTCGATCTCGTCATACTGTCTTCTCGAGTATAGATTTTATCTCTCTGTTAGAGATCACTGCTTGTCTACTTGTCTGAGGGTTGTATGCAGTGGATACTTAGTGCAACACTACGTATATCTTCAACAAAGATTCGATGGTCCAGTTACAAAAATGTGTTCCTCTGTCACTGATCATTGCTCGAAGTAGGGGTGAACACGGTTTGGTTTGGGCGATTTTTGACAAAATTTCAAACCAAACCATTTAAAGCGGGTTGTGATTTTTCAAACCCAACTCTAAACATTTCATTTTGTAAACCAAATCAAAATTTTTTTTATAGTTTGGTGCTGTTTCAAACCGTGGTTTTCAAACGAAATAAATTGGCACGTTCTAAATAAGTTTAAGCATATATATTTGACTAGAATTTCAGCTTAAATTGTTGATACAAGTCAAAATAATATATTATATCACCAATAGAGAACAAAAAAATACAAGATGAAGTATTAATTTTTACCTCTAATTACGTAATGAAGCCAGATTCAATCATCAAGAAAACAAGTTTGGAAAACATATTTAGCGTGTATCGGCATTTAGCTCCTTACCAAGAAAACAAGTCTGAATCCTTTGGCAACTTATCAATACATCAAAAATGTTATTTTTTTACTCCATACATATATTTAGTTATTTACATTGGTTGAATATAAGTTTCCGCTGCAATTTTTTTTTTTTTTTAAATTGAAAGTTGGCCTTTATTAGAGAAATCAATAGAGTATTATCACAATTTGCATCCGGGAAGTAATTGTAGTTAATTCATCTGAAATTTTAATAAGCTAAATGTTATAAAAATACAGATGAGTCATTTCATTATTGGGAAGACTAGCAACTAAATCATTTGACAACTTATCACTACATAAAAAATATTATTTTTTCCTCCATACACATGTTTATTCATACTTACATTGGTGGAATATTATAAGTTTCTGCTGCATTTTTTTAAAATTGAAAGTTCGCATTTATTTTTTATTTTTATAATTTTTAAAATTTTAGTGGGTTGGCAGTTTGAACCCGCAGTTTTAAAAATTGAAACCTAAACCAAACTGTTTAAGGCGGTTTGGAAATTTTTCAAACCAAACCAAACCATTTCACATTTGAAACTGAATTAAACCAAACAATTTGTTGCGGTTTGGTTCGATTTTGCGGTTTATTTCTCGAGGGATTCTGAACCTGCTAAAGATATTTGACTTGACAAACTCTGCAACAACTTTAGCATCATTAATTCAGGTGGCCTTTGTTTCCAACTATTTTGAAACATAATCTACATCTAAAACAATGTAAGTACAACCAAAAGAGGGAGGGAATGGTGCCATGAAGTCAATGCCACAAACATCAAAAATCTCGCATACAATGATGGGAGTTTGAGGAATTTGATTTCGTTTGGATAGATTACATGTTCGTTGGCTCTTATCGCATGACTTATAAAATACACAAGCATCCTTGAAAAGGAAAGGCCAATAAAAACCACTCTCCAGCACCTTTTGTGTCATTCTCCTGGGCCCGAAATGTCCTTCACAAGCATGTGAGTGACAAAATGTGAGGATTGATTGGTACTCTGATTCTGACACTTATCTCCGGATGATTTGATCCGAACACCTCTTCCACAAATATGGGTCATCCCAGATATAGTACTTGGCATCACTTTTCAACTTGTGCTTCATTCATATGATTCGAGAAGAGCGGAATTAACGCCTGAAAATTTCGAACCCAGGTTGTGGATGGACGGTGGAATCTTGACCCGATATTCATGACGTGAAGATCGACGATACGAAATAAAGAACCAAGACTTTCGAAACGCCACAAGGATCTGTCCAACTTCCATGATAAGTTCCTGATTTGAACGTCAAAAATACTCTCGCAAATATTTGATAAGTTCGGGATGAATGCTCAAGAAATAATTCTTGATAAGTTCAAAGAAATATAGGAATCCACCTATATATTTTATTGAATCCACAATAAAAATTGTTTAATCAAATCAAAGCTGTTTTTTTTCAATGAATAGAAATAACATACAAATAATGAAAAATGACCTAACAACTAGCTCTAGCCGCTAATGGACTCAAAACCCTACATACCAACAAAAAAATGGAAAAATAACTCAAAACGTGGAAACCCTAGTCTAGTCTGCGGCGTGTGATCAGAATCTTATTTACGGCAGTGACAAGGATACTTACGGCCATAAGTGTCACACTGATTATGAAAATATTTTTTCAGTTACGGCCGTGAAGGAATAACTTAAGGCCATGATGTTCGCGCTGAAACAAAAGTGTTTGCTGTAGTTACGGCCGTGATTGAGGCCCTTACGGTCGTAATCGTAGTTCTGCGAAAATTGATGATAGTGAAGTTACGACCGTGAGTGAGCTAGTTGCGGCCGTAACTATCATTCTGTATAATTTTGCGATCCTTTGAGTAGCTCGATCTGATTTGAATCTCAATTCGGGCTAAACATGAAACTTGTTCGTTTTTTTTTGTGTAGAATGTTGTCGCATCACCCATATCTTGATTTCTCCTTTGAGTTCTTATCCTGGATCACATCATTCATTTCCTATGAAAGACCAGTAGGTGTTAGTTTATAAGTTACATAATTCACTAGGTCAGCATACCATGGAGGGTTTGCTTCAATAGTGAATAGGATCTCAGGAGGAAAAAATTCGTGCATGGGTAAGTCTTCTTCTGCTCGCACTACCTGGCTGAGATGATCAGCTACCATATTCTCTAAGCCCACCTTATCTTTGATTTCAAAATAAACTCTTGTAGCAAGAGTATCCATCGAATGATCCTAGGTTTCGCATCCTTCTTCACGAGCAAGTGCATGATCTGTAAACACAATAACTTTAGATCCTAATAAATAAGAATGAAAATTTTCTAAGGCAAATACCATTGATAGGAGTTCTTTTTCAGTAGTGGTGTAGTTTGCTTGAGCTTGATTCAGAGTCCATGATGTATAGTAAATCAAATGGGCTGCTCTTCCAACTCTTTTCCCTAGGACTACTCCTACAACATAGTCACTGGCATCGCACATTATTTCGAATGGCAGGTCCCAGTCAGGTGGTTGAATAATTGGAAGTGTAGTCAACCGTTCCTTGACTTGATTGAATGCCTCTTTTCAAAGAGCATTGAACTCAAACGGTACATCTTTTTGCTGCAAATTGCATAGCGGTGATGCAATCTAGGAAAAGTCTTTTATAAACCTGCGTTACAAACTTGCATGTCCAAGAAAAGATCGGATATCCCGCACACTGGCGAGGTAAGGTAATTCGGATATGAGATCTATCTTAGATTTATCGACTTCTATTCCCTTAACAGATACTACATGAGCTAACACCATCCCTTAATCTACCATAAAATGGCATTTTTCCCAATTGAGGACTAGGTTGGTATCAATGCATCGTTTTAAGATTACTATCAAGTTATCTAAACATGCATCAAATGAGTCACCGACACACTAAAGTCATCCATGAACACTTCTATGAATTTATCTATATGTTCAGAGAAAATGCTCATCGTGCAATGTTGAAATGTAGTAGGGGCATTACAAAAACCAAAAAGAATGCGCCTATATGCAAATGTACCAAAAGGATACGTGAGTGTGGTTTTTTCCTAATCCTCTGGTGTTATGGGGATTTGGAAATACCCAGAAAAACAATCTAAGAAATAGTAGTGTGAATGGCCAGATAATTTTTCTACCATCTGGTCATTTAAGGGAAGGGAAAAGTGATCCTTTTGGATTTCAGTGTTTACCTTTTTGTAGTCGATACATGCCCGATACCCAATTTGCACCCTAGTCGGTACAAGCTCTCCTTCCTTGTTTTCAACAACTATCACTCCAGATTTCTTCGATACCACTTGTACAGAACTGATTCATTTACTATCTGAAATGGGATAAATCATCACTGCTCCCAACTGTTTCAGAATCTCTTTCTTGACTACCTCTATCATTGCTAGATTCAATCTTCGCCGAGCTTGCCTTGATGGTTGGACTCCTTCTTCAAGCAATATCCTATGCATGCAGACTAATGGACTGACTCCTTTGATGTTTGCAATTGTCCAGCTAATGGCTTCCTTCTGATCCCTCAAAACTCGAACAAACTTCTATTCCTCCACAACAGTCAGCTTGGATGAAACGATCACTGGGAGAGTTTCTTCACTTCCAAGGAAAACGTACTTAAAATGGATAGGTAAGGGTTTCATCTCCACTGCGGGTGCTTGCACAATAGATTGTGGCAATTTATTAGGACGGTCCGTCAATTGAATGGTTTTGACATTATACCTGCTTGGGACGGGTCCCAATGAATTCAAGGCTGCTATGGTGTTCTGCAATTCGTTGCTCATTTCCACCTCTTCATTTTTAATTTGCTCCAACGACTCGAAAAGGGCTATCTCAAGCTCATCACTGCAATTTAGCTCAAAAAGTTTTTGCACAATAGGAGCAATAACATTAATAGCATAGGCAGTACAAATATTATTTGGGTGTTTCAGTGCATCATCTATACATATATAATAATACGATAACCGTCACCATTTTATGCACATAGTTTCCCACCCATTTTTACCTACCATTTTAGAAAATTTCTTATTTTTATCAATTTATTTTAATACATGAATAAAGAGAGTTCAATTAATGCATGCAGTTAATGATTTGTAGATTTGTAAAAAAAAAAAAATATATCTATACAAAGTCAAATTATATATTTTTTTTCTTCTGATAAATTATTGCATTATTTTGAAGTTGAAAAATATGCAATACAGGCGTTAAATCCAATATCTCAACGAGAAGTTTAATACAAGCTAAAAAATGAGAGCAAACTCTAAACATATCATTCGTAAAATCGTCTTAAATACTAAATGTAAAAGTTTTAGTAATACTTTTTTACTTTTTTCAACGTCCAATATTTTTAATTTATCTCATTTAAGTCCTAAAATGATATATTTATCATTTCTTACTTAAATTCAATTTGACCTAAATAATTAATTTTTAATCTTTTTCTTATCAAATTGAAAGAAATAATTGATATTCGATCTTTCTAAATAAATTCAATTAACTCATTTAATCTTCTGCAACTTTAGATTCTGATAAACTCGTTAGTTCAATTTGCAAAACAGTAGGTGCTAGCAAAATTTTCTATCTATCTATCTAGAATAATAGGATAACCGTCACAATTTTAAGCACATAGTTTTCCACCCATTTTCACCTACCATTTTTGGAAATTTATTATTTTTATCAATTTATTTTAATACATGAATTAGGAAATTTCAATTAATGCATGTAGTAAATGATTTATGGATTTGTAAAGAAAAAATATAGAATTGCAAATAAGTTTGTCATTTGTAAATTTAACAAATTGCAACATTTAATTTAAATTTTAGCAATTTTTCACAAATGTTTGGTAAATTTTGTTCGTAATGTATTTGCTTTTTTTACATGTATTGAAATGAAATATTTGTTTAATATAATTAAATATCAAGTGAATTCTTTGATATTTGCTTATTTTTGGACAATTAGGGTCTATCTATTTTTGGACAATGGATATTGTTATACTTTTACTTCATTTTGATATTTTTATGTTACGCAAGGATTATTAATTAGTATATTACATGTGAAATTCATGAAGAATTTATAATTAGATACTTATATTATTGTTGAACAAGTATTCTATATATATACACACGCACTACCAAAAAAAAATTATTAAAATTAAAATACGTAATGGGTCTTAAATTGGTATAAAAGTGTACCCGCACCCTGCCCGCACCAGACCCACCACTCTGGGTAGAGTATGGGTATTATAAATATCTAGTTGTTAGGGTATGAATTTTTCAAATCCGATCCATACCCTACCCTCAAGGGAAGTGGTTTCAACTTTCATGTCCGATTTTCTGAAATTAGATTGAATGGTTATTTCGTGATTAAGTGGAAAGGTGAAGCGTGAAATACAAATTCTATTAGGGTCTGTTTGATGAACTTATTTTTTCCATGGAAAATCAAAAAAAAATTCATCTTCTATCGTTTTAACATGTTTGACAGCAAACTTTGGAAGAGGAAAATTTTTTCCAGCCGCCACCCACGCTCCTGATTTTCTCCCTTTATGCTCAAAATATTTTCTCTAAAAAATATTTTCTCTTACATTGTTAGAGAAAATATTTTCTTGGTAAGGAAAGTTTGATTTTTCGTTATATTTGATCTATTTTGTTATTATTAATTGATTTATTTTTGTTCCAAAAAATATCATTATTATTATCAAGTACAAAAATGTTAAAAAAATTTAAAAAAATCAAAATAGCTAAATTTTACTTTATTTGTCATGGAAAATAATGTCAATTAAACGTCAAAACTTGAAAAATTTCCCACTTTTTCACTTAGAAAATTAAACCAATCAAACACTTTCAATTGATATTTTTTACGAAAATATTTTTCAAACAAATATTTTTCTTGAAAAATATTTTCTTTCCACTCATTTTTCACTATAGCAATCAATCGCACCCTTAGTAAATTGTTAGAAAGAGTGTTAGTAAGAGTAGCATCATTGGTAGAAAAATGAGTGGTGAAGGGTCAAATTTGGGGATGTGGCACTTCCACATCAGCGGTGCCACGCTTAATCAAAACTGCTGGTAAGAAAGAGACCTCCTGTAGGCTGTAGGTTGAAAACCTTTTTTTATTTAAATGTTTCGTCCAATATCAAATTCTTAATAATTCATTAATTTTGCAACAAAATTCAAGTCCAAATAAAATTCAACATTTTTCTAATTTTCCCATGTACACGTGGTTGAAGTTAAATTGTTCAATTTCAAGCAATCTTTTATTATCAAATTTCGTAAGTATAAAAACTCTCTTCCATTGTGAAAAAAATAAAAAATAAAAAAACTCTTCCAAATCATGTTCAAATTAGGCTCTGATTGTTAAAAATTTTGTATTTAAAAATATATATATTTTAATATTTTTAAAGTAAAATATGTGGTTAAAAAATAAAGAGAAAGACGTATGTGATTAAAAAATGATTTGAGAGATTATATTTTTTAAAAACATGTTATAAACAGTTTATCAAACAAAAGATAAATTTACTGTTGAGCCTCTCTTCGACAACTCAAGTTTAAACCAAAATTTAAAATACACAATTTCTCACATTATTTTTTAAACCACATATTTTCTATCTCTAATTTTTAATTACACATTGTACCTAGAAAATAGAAATAATCAATTAAGCCTATGTTTGGCAAACTAAAAAATAACAATGTTTTTAAACAATACAATTTCACAAATCACTTTTTAACTAAAAACATTTTATTTCTCTACTTTTTAACTACATATTTTACCTCGAAAATATAAAAAATCATGTTTTTAAGCACAAATTTTTAACAAATAATTTTTAAATTGATTTAAAGAGCTAACACTATGGTCAGTGACAGTTATTTAGCCTCCGTTTGATGATATGTTACTTTTATGGTTTATAAGATAAATTACACAATTTTTCAAATCACTTTTTAATCATATAAGTTTTTTCTCTTCAATTTCCAACCACAATATTTTATCTTAAAATTATAAATAAACTAATTTATAACACAAACAGTATTAAAAATCAAAATTTGGCCTCAGTTTGATAACAAAGTTTGATTTATAATTTGATTTATTTGTGATTTTGAAGTAAATAGTAGTGATTGAAAATTAGAGAGAGAAAATGTATATGGTTAAAAGTGATTTAAAAATTGTGTGGTATAAATCATATTTTATAGTTTACCGAACACATGCTAAATTATATAATTTTTCAAATAACTTTGACACCATTTGACGGCTATCAAATTAAGAAATTTGATTTATAATGTGATTTATTTTTTTTTCCATGTAAAACGTATGGTTAAAAATTAAAGAGATAAAATATTTGTTATTAAAAAGTGATATAAAAAATTGTATCCATTAATTTTTTATTTTTAAATGGGTTATCAAACAAACCCTTTATAACCACAAATATTTTTTTCTCTCCAATTTTTAATCACGGATTTTTCTTAGAAAATCCAAATAAATCAATTTAAATCCCCTCCCAACTGCCAAACAAACGCAATCAAATTTTAGATATTGAAATTCAAAATTTACCTGTTTATTTTATTTTCATAATAAATAAATAAATCTTGAAAGCAACAAAATTTTAGGTCCTGTCGTATTTACTGTTTTGATGTCATTTTCTGTTTTTATTTTCGAAAACACTAAAAACGCGTTCTAACACCATTTTCGAAAATACATTTTGAAAAAAAAAAAATTGTACAAAAAACGCAAAACGCGTTTTGAATTTTTTTTTCTTTTATATCCTAACTTGAAACTAATCCTAAATAATAATTAATTTTTTTTTTTTAAATTATCATAACTTAGAACTAAGCTTAAATAAAGTTTAATTGAATTCAATATCAACATTACAAAAAAATTTAAGTGAAAACTCTTATTGTTATATTTCAAAAAATGTCTTGATAAATGAACTCTGATGATTTTGAAAGAACTTGTATTTTCTGGATTTTAATAAAATTAGAGTTTCTTCAAATCCCGAACCTGATCAAGCTATGTTAATATAGACTCTTAATACCCGCATTAGTGTGTTGTATGTAATCATTTTTTCAGTGTATTGTGAAAGAAAATTTAAGTTTAAGTCAGTAGTATTCTGCAAACAAATTAATTAAAAATAGTTTAAGTAGTATTCTGTGAAATTTCAAACAGAACATATTTTCCAGTTTTTCATTTTCAAAAACAATTTTCAGAAATGACAAACCAAACGCATTTTCAACAAATTTAAAAACAAAAATAAAAACAGGAAATATAAAACATTTTCGAAAATAAAAATACAAAATAAAATACAAACAGAATGTCACCTTATATTCCTTCGAATAGAACAAAATTCCAATATTTCGCTGCCCAACACATCACTTAGAGCTTGTTTGGTAATGTAAAAAGTTTTTTTTTTTTCATATAAAATTGTTTGAAAAGTAAAATATTGTGGACTTAACTAAAAATTGATGACTGAAATTGAATTTGAAAATTTGAGTTAAAACTTTTAACTTTACCAAACAAGCTCTTATCTAGAGCTCGTTTTAAACTCAATTTCAACTATTCATTCTTAATCAAGCTCACAATTTTTTACTATTTAAACTTGTTTAATCCACACATCCATTAAAAAAAAAAAAAAATCAAAAAATCAAAAATCAAAATTTTTCAATTTACCAAACATGCTAATAATAAACCTCAATTCCATCTTCATATCAAGTTCTGATAAAATATGTCATTTTTTAGGAAATGAGAAAAAAGAATGAAATCACACCGAACTAATCAAAGATAGTGAGAAATGGGGATTTCAAGAATGCTCCCATCCAACAAATGATAGATTGAAAGAGTAATTGAGATTGAAATATCAAGAAAGTGTTGGTAATTATAAAATCCAGAATACTGAACCATAAAACAGAGATATATGAATCAAAAGCGATCATATCAAGTTCTAATCCCAGATTTTCAAAAGAAAACAAAAGTTACCAACAACTCAGAAGCCAAAATATAAGCCAGAAACCAATAATTTGCCCTTTCTTTACATCCCCAATGCCAACTTAGTCTGTTCCCTCATCAAATTCAACATTTCAAGATAGAGTTCAATCTCCTTCTCAAACAAATCCTTCCACTTTTCCTCCAAATGCTTTGCTTTTGCACTCCCAAGCAAACTCATCTTCTCCTTCACAAAGCCCCTTACACTATCAGGCAGTGACAAAGACGGGCAAATCCCATTCTCTTCTAATGACCTTCTGAAAAATGGATAGTTGGACCAAAAATTTCCTCCTCCTCCTCCATCTTTGCTATTAATTTCAGATTTCCCCTTATCTTTCTTCACGTTTTCAACAACCCCAATAGTATTACTTCCTTTACTCTTTTCAACCACCGCACCCCAGATTTTCTTGGAAAGATCAAAGGCCTCACATTCATGAGGCTTGGAAAAAACAGGGTCCTCACCATTCTCACCTTTCTCCACAGCATTCAAGAATCTCTTTTTCATCCTGCTAATCTTGCTACTCATTTGAGACCTAGAATTAATGAATTGTAATTGTTGCTTCATATAATCGAAAAAAGCACCCATGTCTGCATATGGATCCACACCCTTTTGGCTCTTGAAGTCAATCATACCTTTAAGAAGAGCAATCTCGTCCTCTTCAGTCCACACCCTCGTAATAAAACCTCCACCTGCAGAAGTGGCAGACACAGAAGTGGGAGCAGATTTTTTCTCAACAGTTTTCAGCCTTTTCTGGCTCCTTGAAGAATCGTCATTATTAGCATCCTCTTGTCGGGCACGTTTTCCAGAGGGGGCTGGCTGCTTAGAGATAGGCTGCAGTTTGAACTGAGAAGGAGAGGAGTCAGAATCGGGTTCAGAATCCGACCCATCTTCCTCTTCGTTTCTTGATCGTAATTTGGGTTGTGGGGTTTGGGTTTTTGGCTCTTTTTCTTCATCTCCTTCAGATTCTTCTTCTTCAGACGATCCATCTTCCTCTTCTTCTTCTCCAGATGATTCTTCTTTTCGTTCTGGTTCTTCTTCAGAAGACTCTTCTTCATCTTCAGAATAGGGTTCATTTTCTTCTTTTTCTTTGGATGGTTGAGAGTTAGATTGAGTAGGCGGTGCCATTGTTTGAGTTTTTGGTGTTAATCTGTTGCAAGAACAGGGATTAAGCGGCAAAGGGAGGATGAAGATAGTTAATAGTTAATAGGGTTTCGAAGATGTATAACTTGACTGCGACCCTTCGTGGGCTTACGCAAATATTGAGTTAAAAAAAAGGGAAAAGTAAATAACTATACAACTAAAACTTTCACTTTTTAAACATAAAAAATCAGGTGTTAATTAGTTAATTAATTAATATAATATTATAATAATTATAATGAGTTGCCAAATAAAGACTAATATTAAATAATAAAATCAAAACAATACATAATCCATAACAACTTTATCCCAACCCAACACTGTACTCACCCCACCCACCCGACACCCACACACCCAATCCACCACCCCACCCCATAAAATAATTTTTTTCCTTCTACTTTTTCACACTCACCCCCACCCCCAAATCCACCTTACCCACCCCACCCCCCACTCGTCCTCAACCCAACCCCGCCCACCCACCCAACCACCCCGCCACCACTCACCCACCACAAGAATGATTTTACTTTTATTTTTTTCTCATCTCACCCACCCACACCCAACCCACCCACTAGTCTCATCCCATCACACCTACCCACCCACCACACCCACCCACCCCACTCCAAAAATAAGTTTTTTTTTTTTTTGAAATATTTTTTCACCCTTCCCCACCCCATCTCACCAACAATGATTTTTTTCTACTACCTTTCTACAACTCGCCCAGACCCTACCCTATCTTACCCCGCCACCTACCCCAACCCCACCCACCGCACCCAAATTTAATTTTTTTCTTCTAATTTTCAACTCCCCCACCAGCCTCGCCCCAGACCCTACCCCAACCCACCTCATCCAAAATGATTTTTTTACTACTTTTTCACGACTCGCCCAGACCCTGCCACGCCACCCATCCCCAACCCCACCCCACCTAAAATTAATTTTTTTCTCCTAATTTTTCACACCCCTACCCACCCTCACCCCACCCCCATCCTACCCCACCCAAATATGATTTTTTTCCTATATTTTCACACCCCACCCTAACAACCCCACTACACCCCACCCTAGCAACCCCACCACAACCCACCCCATCCAAAAATGATTTTTCTTCTATTTTTTCACACTTCACCTCAATTGCCCCATCCTATCCCACCGCACCCTACCCCCATCCAAAAATGATTTTTCTTCTATTTTTTACACCCCACCCAACCACCCCCACCCAAAAATGATTTTTCTTCTATTTTTTCACACTTCCCCCCAACCGCCCCACTCCATCCCACCGCGCCGCACCCCGCCACCCACCATACCCCCATCAAAAAATTATTTTTCTTTTATTTTTTCACACTTCACACCAACCACCTCATCTCAACCCACCCACCCCACCCACGCACCCACTCACCAAAAAAATAATTTTTTTCTTTTACTTTTTCCAACCCCTAACCCGACCTCGACCCCACCCTACCCACCACCCACCCACCCCACTCCAAAAAATTATTTTTTTTCCTCTACTTTTCCCCACCCGACCCTACCTCACCACAAAAAATAATTTCTTTTACTTTTTCTAGCCCCACCCGACCTCTACCCCACTATCCCCACCTCCAAAATCACAATCAGTCATATAAGTTGACAGGAGATCGCAGTTAAGGCACACAAGGTCATACAGAGTCACAATTACAAATTTAGTTGTAAAATCTCACCCCTCCAAAGTCACAGTTGGTCACACAAGGTCAAAGTTCGGTCACACAAAGTCGCAGTTTGGTCAAACGAGTTCATAGTTAGGTCATAGGAGGTCACAATTAGGTCAAATGAGGTCATAGTTAGATCACACGAGGTCACAGGTCGATCACATAAAGTCACGCTTCGTTCTTAGAAAGTTACAGTTCGGTCACACATAGTTATATTTGACACAATTGTAGATCACATCACGTCCTCGTCCAATGGTCACACCAAGTCATAGTTGGTCACAATCTATATAATTGGTCACAATGATCCATAATTGATTACATATTATTTATTTATTGGTCATAGTTACCTAATAATTGGTCATAGTCATCAATAATTAATCACAATTTATTTATTGATTGATCAAAACTTACTTGTTTTTTTGATCACATTCGCACTTATCATAAGTCGCACAAACTCACAATTAGTCAATATTTTGATCACATTTACTTATAATTTATCAAAATTATCATATAATTGGTACGTATTATTTATTTATTGGTCATAATTTACACGTTTCCTCTATCACAATTAGTTAACATTTTTGTTACAATTACCTAATATTTGGTCACATTCCGTATTCTTAGTTTTCTTGGTCACATCCCCCATTTTTCAAAAGTCACAATTAGGAAATATTTTGGTCACATTTACCTAATAATTGGTCACATCCCTACTTGGTCACACAAAGTCACGATTTGAACATACAAGGTCACAGTTCGATCAAAAAAAGTCTCAATTCGATCATACAAGGTCATAGTTCAATCACACGATGTCATAGTTCGGTCACATGTGTTACCAAACTATGACCTTGTGTGATCGAACTGTGCCTTCGTGTGACCAACTGTGACTTTGTGTGACCGAATTTTGCAACTAAACCAATTGTGATCTAACTGTGACCTCGTGTGACCAAACTATGACCTTGTGTGATCAAACTATGACCTTGTGTGATCAACTGTGACTTTAGGAATGTGTGGGTAGGTGGGTGAGGTTTTTCAACTAAATTTGTAATGTGACATTGTGTGACCAATTGTGTGACATGTTGTGACTTTACATGTGAGGGTGGGGTAGGGTGGGGTGGGGTGGGGTGGGGTTGAGTGATCGAATTATTAGGTAAGTGTAACAAAAATGTCAACTAAATGTGACTTTGTGTGACTTATGACGAGTAGGGAATGTGACCAATTATTAGGTAATTATAACAAAAAATATTAACTAATCATGAAAAAAAACGAGTAAGTTGTGACAAATAAATAAATAATATGTGACCAACTATAAATGATTGTGACCAATTATATTAAAAGTTGTGACCATCTATAACTTTTTGTGATCATTGGACGAGGAAAAGTATAAGAAAAAAATAATTTTTGGATGTGGTCGATTTGTTGGGTGGGTGGCGGGGTAGAGACGGAGTGTGAAAAATTAGAAGAAGAAAAATCATTTTTGGGTGGGGTGGGTAGTGGTGGGGTTGTTGGGTGACGGGCGTAGGGTCGGGATGGAGTGTGAAAAAGTAGGAAAAAAATCATTTTTTTGTGGGGTCAGTTGGTTGGTTGGGTGGGTGGCGGGGTAGGGTCTGGAGCGAGGTGGGTGGGGGTGTGAAAAATTGAAGAAAAAATCATTTTGGGGGGGTGGGTGGGTAGGAATGGGATGGGTGGGTATGGTGGGGTGGGTACAAGGGTAGGGTCTTGGTGGGGTGTGAAAAAGTAGAAGAAAAAAATCATTTTTGGGTGGGATGGGGTCGATTGCTTGGGTAGGTAGCTGGTAGGGGCGGGGTGGGTGTGAAAAATTAGAAGAAAAAAATCATTTTTGTGTGGGGTGGGTGGCAGGGTAGGGTGGGAAACACATGAAGAGATAAAAAAACTCATTTTGTGGGGTGGGGTGGGTAGGGTGGGGTTGGGGTGGGTTGGTGGGGGCATGAAAATGTAGAAGGAAAAAAATCATTTTTGGGGTGGGGTGGGATCGGTAGGGTGGTGTTGGGCTGGGTGGTGGTAGGTGGAAAAGTAGAAGGAAAAAAATCGTTTTTGCGGTGAGGTTGGGTAGGGTGGGTGGCGAGGCGGGCAGGGTGTGTCAAGGTTTGTGGCTGGGATAAGATCAATTTGTCATTTTGCGATGAGGTGGGGTAGAGTCGAGTGGAGTGGGGTGGGGTTGGGTTGGGGTGGGATGGGGAAGTGTAGGAAAATATCGGGAAAAAATAAAAATAAACTTATTTTTATGGTGGAGTAGAATATGGGTGGTGAGATGGTATGGTTGGGTGGGGTCTAGGGATGTGGCGAGGGTGAGATCAATTTGTCAATTTGCGGTGGGGTAGGGTGGGGTGGGGTCGAGTAGGGTTGGGTTGGGGTGGAGTGGGATGGGGAAGTGTAAGAAACATCGAGAGAAAATAAAAATAAACTTATTTTTGGGGTGGGTAGGGTGGTGGGTGGGGTCGGGGGATGTGGTAGGTTGATATCAATTTGTCACTTTGTAATGAGGCGGAGTTGGGTCGAGTGGGATTGGGGTTGGGATGGGAGTGAGATGGAGAATGATAGGAAAAAATCGATAGGAAAAAAAATAAAAATTATTTTTGGGGTGGGGTGGGGTGGGGTGGGGTGGATTGGGTTGGTAGGGTAGGGTGGGGGTGGGGGTGGGGTGGTGGGCGGCCGGGCGGCCGGGGTGGGGTGGGTGGTGGTAGGTTGTGACGTCAAAATTTGAAATTTTGATTTAATATTATATTAATTTTAATATAATGTATAATAGATAATTATGTTTATCTTATATATATCATTATATTTATTTTTAATTATTAAACACATAACTAAATAAATTAACACCTGAATTTTAAAAAAAAAAATTTCCTTCACATGATTTTTGAATTGCATTTTTGAAACATAAGGTTTTATGTAATTTTCCCTAAAAAAAAAATACCTATTCCTGTTTGACCCGTATTTTTTTGAAATAAAATTTATTCAATATACAGTTTAAAGAATTCATAAATTAAGTTTAAAATTTTTGATTTTTTAAATATTTTTTAATTTTTAATCACACATTCTCGTAAAAATATTATTCATAACCATAATTTTTTTTCCAAAAAATGAGGTGCAAAACACATGCTTATAATTCTATGATTTTTAAGACAATCATTATAATAATTTATAAATAATATAATTTCTAAAATAACTTTTTATTCAAATATATTCTCTCTCCACTTTTAACCACACAATTTACTTTAAAAACATAAATAAGATTCTAGTCTTTAACGTAATCATTATAATTATAAATCAATTTATAAATAACACAATTTTTCAATTTTTTTTAATCGTGCACATTATCTCTCTATTTTTCAACCACACATTTTATCTCAAAAATATAAATATATAATAATTGTTATAGAGTTACCGAATAGTGCCAATTTATAACATATAGTGTTCCCGAACCAAACATTTATTTGGTAATTTGTTCATAAACAAATTTATAAATAACATATTTTTTCAAATTATTTTTTAACTAGATATATTTTTTAAATTACTTTTCAAACACATATTTTATCATAGAAACATAATATTTTGTTTATAAATAATTTTTTTTTATCAAGACTCTGTTTGATAAATTTCGTTTATAAATGGTTGTTTATAAATAGTGGATAACATTTCATTTGCTATTTATTTATTTATTGAAAAATAAAAGTTAATTAGACAAAAAAATTTGACTAGAGGAATTGTTGACTTTTCGAAAAAATATTCGATAAAATATTGTCACGTGAACTTTTATTTAAAAAAAAAAAAAATTATAAATAAACTTTACGAAACAGAGGTTAAAAAAATTAATGTAAAAAATTTGTTTTATATTCTCTTCCAATCAGTAAGATGACTTGAATAAGCATTTATGTAGCATTTAAATTTATATAATTATCTTGACACGTTAAAAAGTGCCACGAGTACACTTTGCTTGTACATCTTCACTACAAGCAAAAATTTGTAAGGCTACATTTAATAATGATCGTAAAATTTAGATGAAATGAAAATAAATTTTAGAGAAATAAGTTTTAGAGAATTAAATTTTTAGAAATTGAAAATTTAATGTGTTTGATTAATTTAATTTTTTAGGTGAAAAAGTGGAGAATTTTTCAATTTTTGTTGTTTGATTATCTTATTTTTCATGAAAAATAAAGCAAAATTTAGGTATTTTAAAATAAAAAAAATATTTTATTTTTATTTTTTCACGCATTTGTACTTGATTATAATAATAATGTTAATTTTTTAAGAAAAAAATCAATTAACAACAAAAAAATGACCAAACGTAACAAAAAACTACCAAACAAGTTGTCAAGAAAATAAAATCGTAACAAAAACTACCAAAAAAGTTGTCAAGAAAATAATATCTCATTTACCTATGGGAAAGTGTTTTCCTTCAAAACCAAGAAAACAACCTCACTTGCTAAAAAGTTGGAATTAGAATTGCCAATAAAATCTTACCTATCAATCAAACAACTAAAAGTAAGAAAATGTTGTAAAGTTTTCCATTTTCCATAAAAAACTTGTACTATCAAACATAGTCTAAATGATCTAGTGCCCATTGATATAAAACTCATATGCCATGTGTTGATTGTGGTTTGACTATGGGTGAGTGAGCTCCACTGTTCACCCATCTATCCATAAGTGGGTGAGGTATGGATTTTATTAATCATTTTCTATAACAAATTCATATCCCTTATTAATGCAAAACATCGCAATAAATAAAAGTGCGCAAACCTTAGGAAACATAAGTGAGCGTTCATAAAGTACAGGAATCCACGACCAGAAAATGACGAATTGCAAAGATATTCCACATCAATAAAAACATAATTACCAAAATATACTTGAATAGAGATATAAAGAATGACTACAAAATCAATAAATGAAAGATAAGTTGGTGAATTAAACGGGAGCATGTAATATCCCTACAATATTAAAAGGGGGAAGTTACATTCACTATTGTGCACTGTGCTTATGAACAGTTTGGGTCGTGTGACCCGACTAGGACAGAAGCCCAGGCAACATTTTGTTATGAAATCTTTCAGTCGATTATAGACGAGTCCAACGAATATTTTCCTTCAATCTACAGTCATCTTCACGTGAACCCTAAAATTTCTTCCGTCCTCTTTCCGCCGCTACCTTCGTTTCTCTCTGTATTTATCTACTATCATTTCTCTTTGTATGTAATTTCTGCATATTGTAGACCAGCCCAACGAAATTTTCCCTTCGTTCTCTAGCCATTTTAACCTGAACCCTAGAAACATCTTCTTTCCTCTTTGCTTCGCCCCGATACCTGCATTTCTCTCTGTAATTTTTTTGTCGACAACATTACACAAAACAGAAAATTCAGCTTGAACTCTAGAGATTTCCTTATTCCTGATTCCTCTTGTTGATGCTGCACTATGTTTCTTGCTTCAGATCCTGTAAGTTCTGTTATTTGGATAAATATGTGTAATTTGCATTTTAACTCTTAGGAAATAAATCCATATACATATGAAGTTGAATGCAAGAGATTCAAGAGTTTAGATTGGTTGATTTGCTTGTATTTACGATTATACTGATTTTTACTACTTCACTGTAAAGCTATGCCTTGTTTCTTGTTCGATTCCGACATTTTAAATGATAGAATGGACAACATAGAGGTTGATGTCCTTTAAGCAGTTCACCAATAAGATATTGTAATGAAAATAAGCAATTTGTACTAACACCCTTTCTTAGTTTTATGTTTGAGTAAAAGATATAAAATTCCCCATTCTCTTCTTCTCTCCTAACATGTTGAGAAGGCATACTCTAAATATTGTGAAGAATCTTATCAAAGAAAAAGCTAAAATCTTCGCCCAAGACTCTGCTTTATGCTCAAAGTATTGGTTGTCCAATAGATTCCCGTTTCTGTTTGAAATAATCTCCAAGCTATCATTTAATATAAGCTTATGAAGTTGTCTATTCTTTACCTGTCCAATATAATCCAAATCAAGTTTGATTGTTGATATAAGCTTGGAAGATATAATTGATTAAAATGTTCAATTGGTTACCTTCCCAGTAGCTTCATCAGTCTCCTGATATTGAAAGATTGTTATCATTCAAAAGCATTTATGTTTTAGATACCAGTTCTTCAAATTTAAGTTCTCATTTTAAAATGTACATTTGGTTACCCTCCCAGTAGCTTAATCAGCCCTTGTATATACCTTTAAGTTCTCATTTTGTTTGTTTCAATTTGTTCATTTGTTCCAATTTAGTAATGGAAATTTTTATAAGGTATAACTATTAAAAGAGGAACATGATTGTTAATCCGTTTCACGAGTTATTCATAAGGTGAACTATTGAGTGTAGAGAAAATTTAGATGCCTTTTTTAAATTGACTGGATTAAATAATATAGATGCCTTTTTAAAATAGACTGGATTAAATAAAATATAAGAATGAGATGTTTTTTTTTCCTCATAAAACTAAATTAGGTGAGGTATGTGCGTCCCTAAGGAAAATTATTGAACACACCGTCAATGATAAATACATATTTTGTCTAATTTTCTTATAGTTAGATCAAACATGTGAACAAAAATAAATTCTTGTCATATTTAGGATTAGTAAATAGTATGTATGATTCATTGTTTTTTTGGGAATAGGATAGTATAAAGAGTTAGGAAGAGATGTTTACAAGATAAGATACAGTGCAGTCGAACTGATGGATCAAATTATTTTTCTATTAATTTACTTTTTGACAAACTTGTTGCGAAGGCTCCATGGAAGAGAGACATGGATCAGAAAATCACAAAAGGCTTCGTCAGATCATCTGTTCGAAGTAGGTTCTTTTCTTAGAATGAAGAAATGGACTTTCCGCAGTCCTTTGACAATGTATCCGGTTAGTTAATTTAATTTATTGCCTATGTTGATTCAATTTCATATTTTTATATTAATTTTCATGTTAAGCGTTTCGTCATATTTTTATATAGGTTCACTTTTTTGAATGTGTTTTTTTATATTTGAAGCTCTTGTCAAGCGAAAGAAAATTCCTACAAATGTGGTAGTAGCTACGCTTAGTCGTCAAAGTAAGAGGTCTAACACAGATACTAATGATGATGCGAACCCCTTTGGTGATTAAACCAAAAATTTCCACAACAATAATGTATCAATCCAAGAAAGCTAAAATAGGTAATAAATGAGAAATCTTGACCCAAGTTTAATCAAACCAAAATTCTAAGGAAAGTTAACCCTAGCCCAATGGAGAGATTAAGACAAATACCAAGACTTGTGGAATAAATATCAACAAATACACAAGAACAAACCCTCAATATATAAGTTGAAATAAATTCCAAGAAAATGTTACAAGATAAAGAAAGGATTTTACCTCTCAAACTCTCAAGGAGTGATCTTCAAATGTCTTTAAAAACTATCTAGGGTTTGAGGCTTTACAAGAATTTATACAAAGTGAAAGAAAAGAAAGTTTGCATAATTGCACAAAAAACCCCGCTATTCTGTTCTGGGGACTTTCGGTCGACCGAAAATATTTCGGTCGAACATCTGGTCGACCGAATGGGCAGTTTCGGTCGTACAACGGTCAGCCGATCCTGCCTGAAGCTATGTCTAAAAACACTGCAGAGTTTCGGTCGACCAGATGGACTTTCGGTCGACCGAACTGTCCTGATCTTCCAAATATATGCAATTGACCTCGATCTTGCTCTCTTCCATGTGGACTTGATTTCGGAGCTTGAAAATGAGTCCCGCCATTAACTCTTGGACTTCTTTAGCCTTTGATCTTGTCATGGGCCCCACCGGTATTCTGATAGAGGGTTGACCTGTTTGACTTTGACTCGATTGACTCCCTGGATTCTCATCATCCCCTCCCTCTTGAAAAGGATTCGACCTCGAATCTTCACCTGCATCAAAAGGGGATAAGTCAGAGACGTTAAAAGAAGCCGATACATTATACTCACCAGGAAGGTCAAGCTTGTAGGCATTGTCATTGATTTTCTCGAGGATTTGGAAGGGGAATCACCACGTGACTGTAATTTTGATTTTCTTTGAGTCGGGAACCGCTCCTTCCTCAAATGCAACCATACCCAATCACCGACCTCAAATGTCATTCGTCTTCTACCATTGTTAGCACTGGAGGCATATTGTTCATTCTTCTTCTCGATTTGGAGCTTGACTTTCTCGTGGAGAGATTTTACCAGCTCCGCCTTTCTTTTCCCATCTAAACTACCTTGCTCATCAATAGGTAACGGAATCAAATCCAAAGGAGTTAGAGGGTTAAAACCATAAACAATCTCGAATGGAGAAAAAAGAAGTAGTAGAATGAACACTTTGATTATATGCAAATTCAACAAAAGGTAAACACTCTTCCCAATTCTTTAGGTTGCCCTTAAGGACGGTGCAAAGAAGTTGTGTTAAAGTTCTATTAACCACCTCAGTTTGGCCATCGGTTTGGGGATGACAAGTTGTTGAAAACAAAAGTTTAGTTCCCAATTTCCCCCACAAGACCTTCCAAAAGTGGCTAAGGAATTTAACGTCCCTATCCGACACAATGCTCCTAGGAACCCCATGGAGTCGCACTATCTCCCTAAAGAATAGGTCGGCTATATGAATGGCATCATCGGTTTTATGACAAGCAAGGAAATGCGCCATTTTACTAAACCTATCTACAACCACGAAGATGGAATCACTACCTTTCTTTGACCTAGGCAATCCTAAAATGAAGTCCATAGAAATTTCCGTCCAAGGTTCACTAGGGACGGGTAGGGGTGTATATAATCCATGCGGTTCTACCTTGGACTTGGCTTTCCTACAGGTTATGCACCTCGAACAAATTCTCCCAACATCTCTACTCATTTTAGGCCAAAAGAAATGTTCTTGTAAGATTTCCAAGGTTCTCCTTACCCCAAAGTGACCCATTAATCCCCCGCCATGGGCCTCCCTTACCATCAACTCCCTCAATGAGCAATTTGGCACACAAAGTTTACCTTCTCGAAACAAAAACCCCTCATGCCTATAATACTTACCAAATCCAACCCTCTCACATGATATAAATATACTAGCAAAACCCGCATCATGCGCATACAAGTCCTTAATGCTCTCAAAACCCAACAATTTAGCACTCAAGGTAGTAATAAGAGCATACCTTCGAGAAAGGGCGTCGGCTACCACATTCTCCTTACCTTGTTTGTATTTGATGACATAGGGAAAAGCTTCCACGTACTCCACCCATTTGGCATGCCTCTTGCTCAACTTCCCTTGCCCCTTCAAGTGCTTCAATGACTCATGGTCGGTGTGGATGACGAACTCTCTAGGCCACAAATAGTGGTGCCATGTCTCTAACGATCTCACCAACGCATAGAGCTCCTTGTCATAGGTGGGGTAGTTCAGGGCGGCTCCACTGAGCTTCTCGCTAAAGTAGGCAATCGGCCTTTTCTCCTGCATCAAAACTGCCCCAATACCTGTGCCTGAAGCATCACATTCAATCTCAAAAGTTTTATCAAAATTAGGCAAGGACAAAACCGGGGCGGTGCACAATTTGTTCTTTATTTCATTAAAGGCCTTTTCTTGTGCCTCCCCCCATTTAAACTCAACATGTTTTTTGACAACCTCGGTAAGTGGTGAAGCTAGGGTGCTAAAGTCCTTGACAAAACGACGGTAAAAACTAGCTAACCCGTGGAAGCTTCTTACCTCGGTGACACTTGTGGGAGTGGGCCATTCCTTAATGGCTTTGATCTTCTCCTCATCGATCTCTATTCCCTTAGTACTAACTACAAATCCAAGGAAGATCACACTCTCCATGCAAAAATTACACTTGTTGAGGTTAGCATACAATTGTTCTCCTTTCAAAACCACAAGTACACTCCTCAAGTGTTCAATATGCTCATTCAAATTTTTGCTATAAATCAAAATATCATCGAAGTAAACTACCAAAAATTTCCCAATGAATGCACGCAAAATATGGTTCATTAATCTCATAAAAGTGCTCGGTGCATTAGTGAGACCGAAGGGCATAACCAACCACTCATATAAACCATATTTAGTTTTAAAAGCGGTTTTCCATTCATCTCCTTCCCTCATCCTAATTTGATGGTATCCACTTCTCAAGTCGATTTTACTAAAAATGCACGAACCATGCAACTCATCTAGCATATCATCTAACCTAGGAATGGGGTGTCGATACTTTACCGTTATGTTATTAATGGCTCGGAAATCGACGTACATTCTAAAGGTTCCATCCTTCTTGGGCACTAGTAGCACGGGAACGTCACAAGGACTCATGCTCTCACGAACATATCCTTTACTCATCAACTCCTCAACTTGTTTTTGGAGTTCCTTGGTCTCCTCCGGATTGCTTCGGTATGCTTGTCTATTCAGAATGACGGCTCCGGGGATGAAATCAATTTGATGCTCGATGCCTCTAATGGGTGGAAGCCCACTAGGCATCTCCTTCGGAAAGACATCCTCGAACTCCTGCAACAAAGAAGTAGCTAAAGTGGGGAGGGAAGTGTGAGGGTCATCAAGTGTAAGGAGGGACTCCTTATAGACCAACAAAAGAATTGAATGATTTTCTTTTAAAGCTCTTTCTACATCACCTCTACTCGCATAAAAATTAATTTTTTTCTCAATACCTTTTGCTCTCTTTCTTTTTTCTTGCATCCCCTGTTTTCTTTTTTCACTACTTTTTTCCCCTTTTTTTTTTTCACTTTCGTTTTGCCCCTTACTCAACTCCATCTTTTTTTTTCTTCTTTCTTTTTCCTCCTCCTCCTCCTTCTTGAGTTTCAATTGGTCCTTGTAAACTTCTTCCGGACTCAAAGGTAGGAGTGTCACGGGTTTTCCATTTATTTGGAAACTATACCGATTTTTCCTACCATCATGCAATACCCTCCTGTCATATTGCCATGGCCTCCCCAATAATATATGTGTAGCTTGCATGGGCACCACATCACAAAGTACTTGATCCTCATAGGTCCCTATGTTGAAAATAAGTAATACTTGCTTGCTTACTTTCAACTCACCATAATCACTCAACCATTGTAACTTATAAGGACTAGGATGTGGCATTAAAGGTAATCCCAACCTTTCAACCATACTAGTGCTAACTACATTGGTGTAACTCCCCCCATCAATGATGAGACTACACGCTTTGTCCTTCACAAGACACCTAGTATGGAAGATATTCTCCCTTTGCTTAGCCGCATCATCCACCTTGGCTTGGGTGTTGAGAGACCTAATGGTGACTAAAGACTTGGGTGGACTAACAATTCCCTCCACCTCTTCTTCCTCGTCATCACTATCTCCCCTACATGGCACCCCCTCTTCGTCCTCTTCATCTTCCGAGTACCACTCCCCATTTTTGATAATCATCACCCTATTGTTAGGGCACTCTCGAGCATAATGCCCCCGTCCTCTACACTTGAAGCATTCTATATCCCAACTCCTAGAAGTGGTAGGAACAACCTTTGATTTATCCTTGACGAAGCTAACTTCCTTTCCCTTGGAGGTTTCAATATTGTCCTTAAGTGGTACCTTATCAACCTTTTCGCTCCCTCACTTAGACTTCCAATTGGAACTAGGACCTCCCAAGAATTTTTCTTGCCCCTTTCTTTTAAATTGCTCCTTCTTCTTCAATTGAGCCTCCACTTTAATAGCCATGTGTACCAACTCCTCCATCTCAACATAATGGTGTAATTCAACCACATTGGCGATCTCCCTATTCAACCCACTCATAAATCGAGCCATAGTGGCTTCTCTATCCTCCTCTATGTCGGCCCTCATCAAAGCTTTTTCCAACTCCTTATAATAATCTTCAACACCATTTGTTCTTTGAGTAAGGGTTTGTAGTCTTTGATAGAGTCCCCTATAGTAGTGACTTGGTACAAATCTTTTTCTCATAAGGCTCTTCAACTCATCCCAAGTATCCACACTACCCTCGAAATTCCTTCTCCTAGTGAGTAATAAATTATCCCACCAAGCTAAGGCATAGTCGGTAAACTCCACTACCGCTAACTTAACCTTTTTATCCTCGGAGTACCTATGACATTCAAAAATCAATTCCATCTTCCTCTCCCATTCTAAATAGGGATCACTCTTCCCATGGAAAGAAGGAATTTTCATCTTAATACTACCAAGATTACCATCCATTCCATCCCTACCCCTAGGGTTCCTCCCATGACCTCGTCCTACTCCCCTCACATTCCTACCTCCTCTATTCCTACCCATGTTCCAATACCCCCTTCACTCTCCAATTCATCATCATCAACATCATCATATTCATACTCATCTCTAGGAGGCGGAACTTCCCTCCTAGTCTCCAACCTTGCTAATCTACCTTCCAACCTTCCCCCCATATCCGCCATAGTAACTGTGAGAGCTTGTATCATATCCCTCAACTCTTGAGTTTGTGCATTAGAATCTTGTCCACTCGAAGTATGTGCATGAGCCATGGAGTGTAAGTGTGCAAATGTCCTCACAAATGATGTTCGCTCGTGTTTCACTCAATTAGGCTTTTCCCCTCTAATGAGCTCACCACTCTTGCCTTTTACCACTCTTCACTTTCTTACTCAAACTTTTCAAGGAACGTAATTCAACTAAATTGAGAATTTAATTCTTGTGCAGCACAAATTCCACAAACAACAAAGGAAGCAAATGAAGGATTGACACAATAGCGAGTAGAATTTAGTTGCTTGCTATTACACAAGGAAGTAAGGAATTGAACTAGACCAATAAGATTTTCAAGGGTATAGTCACAATAACTTGATGTAAGACACAAGGAATTCAATTAGGAATGTGTTTGGTAGTTGAATGGTAGGTTTCAATATGAAGACACTCTTTGAAACATTTTATCAAACACTTAGGATGCAAGCTTTGAATAGTTTGGAATTTTCAAGTGTTTGTTCAAATGTATCCCCAATAAATTTCAAATTGATGATAACAACAATGCCCAATATGTAGGAATCATGAAATTTTCATGGCCACTAATTTTCCCCAATTTTTTTTTGTAATTTTCGTTTTTTTTTTTTTTTTGACTATCAAGAACAACACAATAAATGTAAAGATAGGAATACCAATTTTAGAGCCAAGCTCTAATACCAAATGATGCGAACCCCTTTGGTGATTAAACCAAAAATTCCCACAACAATAATGTATCAACCCAAGAAAGCTAAAATAGGTAATAAATGAGAAATCTTGACCCAAGTTTAATCAAACCAAAATTCTAAGGAAAGCTAACCCTAGCCCAATGGAGAAATTAAGACAAATACCAAGACTTGTGGAATAATTTATATCAACAAATACACAAGAACAAACCCTCAATATATAAGTTGAAATAAATTCCAAGAAAATGTTACAAGATAAAGAAAGGATTTTACCTCTCAAACTCTCAAGGAGTGATCTTCAAATGTCTTCAAAAACTATCTAGGGTTTGAGGCTTTACAAGAATTTATACGAAGTGAAAGAAAAGAAAGTTTGCATAATTGCACAAAAAACCCCGCTATTCTGTTCTGGGGACTTTCGGTCGACCGAAAATATTTCGGTCGAACATCTGGTCGACTGAATGGGCAGTTTCGGTCGTACAACGGTCAGCTGATCCTGCCTGAAGCTATGTTTAAAAACACTGCAGAGTTTCGGTCGACCGGATGGACTTTCGGTTGACCGAACTGTCCTGATCTTCCAAACATATGCAATTGACCTCGATCTTGCTCTCTTCCATGTGGACTTGATTTCGGAGCTTGAAAATGAGTCCCGCCATCAACTCTTGGACTTCTTTAGCCTTTGATCTTGTCATGGGCTCCACCGGTATTCTGATAGAGGGTTGACCTGTCTGAATTTGACTCGATTGACTCCCTGGATTCTCATCAAATGATCATTTGACCGTCGTCTCAGAACGAGAAAGATTCTTTAACGCTAAAGGATTTAATTCTCCAGACTCTTCTGAAGTTCACTCTGGTAAGGTTCATGCATTTTTGTAGTTACACTCATATGAATTTCACCGTATTATTTGTGAGATTATCACTGATAAGATTTAATTTATAATATCTTTTATGATAATAGTACCCTTTTTTTTATTAGGATGTTTGGATACATGTGAATATGATGATAATGTTCCTTTAGAACCTTATGTGCTTCGTACACCAACTACATGTGTCCATTGCGGAGCAATTAAATTTTATAGAGAAACAAATGGATTTTGTTGTTTGAATGGACAGGTTGTTTTGAAAACAAATGATGCTCCCAAAGAATTACGTATGTTGTTTACATAAAAATATGATGAATGTATAAATTTTAGAAATATGGTGCGAAGTTACAATTGCAATTTTTCTATGACATCATTTAGAGTGCATTATGATAAAGATTTGTGCAAAAACTATAATGGTATTTATACATTTAGAATTCAAGGTCAAGTATATCACTTTATAAATGGGATCATTCCTTTAGATAATCGCCCGTCTTATTTGCAATTATATTTCTTTGATACAGAGAATGAGGTAGAAAATATATTGAATCTTAGTGAATGGTTAGTTGAATCGCTTGTTACAAAGCTGATGAAAATTTTAGAGAACAATCCATACACATTATTCTTTCGAAGCTTAGGAACTATTTATGATTTAGAAAATTGTTCAATACGAATACATTGTGATCCTAATATTGATCAAAGAACATATAGTATGCCAACAGTTTCACAAGTTGCTGCTATCTGGGTTGATCATGATGATTGTGCTGATATTAATATGCGTCACATTGTAGTGCATTGTAAGAATGGAAACAACACTAAAATAAAATATTATTTTGGATGTTATGATCCACTTCAATATCACCTTTTGTTTCCTTATGGTGAAACAGGTTGGCACCAAGGTATTGAACGAATTGTTCTAAGCAAAAGAAAACAAAAAATCCCATGAGAGAGGATATTGTAGATGTGACTCTTTTTTCATCGCCGGAAGAGTTAATCGAAAAAGAAACAATAGGTTAGTTATCGTTGTTAATCACTGCATTATTTCATTTTTTATCTTCATATATTCATGTGGATTGTTAGGCTTTTTTACGTTGAATATTGGTTTTGTTGTACGTTTTTTCCTTCTTTTATTTTTACTTATTTCCCTTTTTTTAAATTTAGTGATGGAAAAAAAGAAACCCAGGATGCAGGTTTCATGTCGAGAATATTATTGTTATAAATTACAGATACGATCATCAACGAATTCAATATTGTTGCATTCTGGAAGACTTTTGCAACAATATGTTGTTGATATGTATGTAAAGATTGAAACATCTCGATTAGATTATTTTAGACACAATCAAAGTGTGCTTAGAGCTGAATTATATCAAGGTATTGTTGACAGTCTCCAAAATGGTCAAAAAATGGGTCATAAGATTGGTCGTGTGACTGTTTTGCCTCGATCTTTCATTGGAGGTCCTAGAGATTTAAGAAAGCGCTTCATGGATGCTATGACATGGGTTCAAAAATATGGTAAACCTGACATATTTTTTACTATGATTTGCAATCCGAATTTTCCAGAAATCAATGAACAATTAAAGTACAATGATGAAGCTCAAAATAGACCTGATTTGATAGCCCGTATATTCAAATCAAAACTTGAAGAATTAAAAGAAGATTTGTTGAAAAAACAAATTTTTGGAAAAGTTGTTGCATATATATATATATATATGTTATGGAATTCCAAAAAAGAGAACTTCCTCATACACATTTTTTGTTAATCCTAAGAAAAGATAGTAAGATTACTTCTCCTAATTTGGTGGATATATTTGTATGTGCTGAGATTCCTGATGAAATTAAATATCCTTATCTTCATTTTCTTGTTATTAGGCATATGATGCATGTTCCATGTGGTATTCTAAATTCCAAAAATGTTTGTATGGATAGCAATATTAAATGTAGATTCGATTTTCCTAAAACCTTCACTGAGAGCACGCATTTGGACGAAAATTGTTACCCTCAATATACGCGGCCTAATAATGGGGAAAAAATGAAAGTTAGAAATCATTTTTTGGATAATAGGTGGATTGTTCCATATAGTCCGTATCTATTAGCAAAATTTAATTGTCATATAAATGTTGAGATATGTTCATCGATTCAAGCTGTTAAGTATTTGTACAAGTATGTGTATAAAGGACACGAAAAAATTGATTTTAGCGTTGATGATAGTGACCCCGATTATATCTACAATGAAATTAAAATGTACCAATCAGCAAGATGGGTATCTCCACCTGAAGCGATGTGGAGAATTTTTTCTTTTTCTCTATATGATTTGAGTCCACTGTAGTTGCATTGCAATTGCACTTAGAAAACTATCACTCTGTTGCATTTAAAGAATTCGATGATCTACATAAAATTGTAAAAAATGACTACTTTCAGCGTTCGATGTTGACAAAGTATTTTCGTATGAACATCAGTAACATGAAAGCTAAAACCGTGTTATATAGAGAATTTCCCGAACATTTTGTTTGGGATTCAAAAAATAAAATGTGGTATGAAAGGAAAAATAAGGCCTTCTCAGTAGGACGAATTGTCTACGTGAATATTACAGAAGGAGAAAGATATTATCTATGCAAATTGCTAAATCATGTTAAGGGAGCGACATCTTATGAAAATTAGAAGATTGTTAATGGAATTCATGCTTCAACATTTCGTGGGGCTGCTTTGTTACATGGTTTACTAAATGGCGACACAGATTGTGAAATGTGTTTGCAAGAAGCCTCTTAATATCAAATGCCAGTTACTTTGCGTCAACTACTTGCTACCGTGTTAACTTTGTGTGATCCGCATGATCTCCAAAACTTGTGGAATAATTTTAAGCACCATATGATTGAAGATTATATAGCCAAAGGTTTAGGCACTAAAAAAGCTGAACTCAAAGATCTTTATCAAATAAATGAAATACTACAGATTTCTGGTAAAAGTATTAATGATTATCGATTGATTAAAATTTTTGTAAATCTAGAAGGAAGTAATGATATGCCGAAGATTATAACTGATGAACTGGAAATAGTCATTTCGAATGATGATGTCTTGTGTGAGAAGAAGCTAAATGCAGAACAAAGAAAAGCTTATAATATGATATATCATGATGTTGTTAATAAAAATAGCGGAGTATATTTCATTGACGGTCTCGGAGGCACTGGAAAAACTTTTTTATATTGTTCATTGCTTGCAGCTGTACGAGTCAAAGGAATGATTGCTTTAGACACAACATCTTCTGGAGCAGCTGCGGGATTGCTTCCTAGAGGCAGAACGGCTCACTCAAGATTTAGAATTCCGCTTCAGGTTAGTGCTGAATCAGCTTGTTCCATTAGTGAACAATCTTCATCAGCTGAACTATTCCGCATGACAAAATTAATAATATGGGATGAAGCTCCTATGTTAAGTAGATCAACTGTTGAATCACTTGATAGAATGTTGCAAGATGTTATTGAAAATAAATTACTTTTCAGAGGAAAAGTTGTCGTTCTCAGAGGAGACTTTCGTCAGGTGTTACCGGTTGTTCCAAGAGGGCAAAAAGAAGATATAATTGATGCAATATTTGTTAATTCATATTTATGGCCAATTGTAAACAAAATAAATTTAGTTGAAAATATGCGAGCTAAATTGGATTTTCCTTTTTGTGAATATCTATTACGCATCGGAAATGGAAATGACCCTTTACATTCATGCAATATGATTAAACTTGAAGATGAGATAGTGCTTTGTTACGATAATGAAATCGAATCTGTAAGCAATTTGATATATGTTGTATTTCCCCAACTTACCAATTATACTGAAAATGTTGACAGCATGATCAATAGAGTCATATTAAGTCCAAAGAATGAAAATGTTGATTTCATAAATACCATAGTAATGGAACAATTCTCAGGAGATTCATTTAAGTATTACAGTTTTGATGAATCACTAGATGTTAATGAACAAACTTTTGATGAAGATTTTTTAAATACTTCAACTCCTAATGGTATTCCACCACATGAAATACTCTTAAAGATGAATTGTCCTATCATTTTATTGCGAAACATTAATCCATCTGAAGGTTTGTGCAATGTAACTAGACTTATTTGTAAACGATTTGATCGCAATGTAATTTATACCGAAATAGCTGTTGGAGAATATAGATCGAAGAAATTTTTTTTACGCCGTATTCCATTTGTACCTCTTCAGAATGATATGGCCCCTTTTCAATTCAAACGAACTCAATTTCCAGTTCGCGTATGCTTTGCAATGACTATAAATAAAGCTCAAGGACAAACTCTTGATTTTGTTGGATTGTATTTTCCCTTACCTGTATTTTCACATGGACAACTCTATGTTGCATTGTCTAGAGCAAAAACAAGAAAATGTATTAAGGTACTTATGAAACCATGTTATGAAAATAAAAAACTTCATCATTAATGTACAAAGAATGTTGTATATAAAGAGATTTCGGCTGCAATCAATTATTCATGAGTGATAATAGTAATTACACTCTTGAAGAGTCACTATATCATAAGGTTCTACATATAACTCAAAGTGTTTGTTTGTTTCTTTTTCTTTTCTTTCTTTCTTTTTTTTTTTTTTTGCACAAATCTTTCTTCCTTATCATTGGTAGTAATAATTTTATTTTGTCTTTAACGTTTTTCAGGCCATGTTACAAATTTATCAGAATATTTTATCCCGCTCCCTTTTGGAGGTACGCGTTTGTTTTTTTTTTTTCTAATACTTTATTTTTTTTCTCTCTCTCTTTTTATTTATTTATTTACCTGTTGTATGCATTTTTTTCCATTTAATTGATGTGAAGCATTACATTTACACGAATGGATTTTGTGGATACAAAGAAGGTGAGCAATTTAATAGGTAATGTTCTAAGTATGCTGCCTTCCACCAAAATACATTATTTTGCTAAGGAAATCACCTAGTTTTAATAAATCAAGACAACTAATTACCTCAACACATTCTTCATATACTTGAATTGTAGGTTCTTATTATTCCTCAATAGTCTTTCATTTGTGCTTTAGTTTCTCATTGAATGCATGGGCTAACTAGCTCATGTCATGATACGCGAAACTTTTAGTATGTTAATGCGACACAAGCTAGCCATGGCTTTCTTATGTATGTAGGACTAAAATCTTTACCCATAACTATAATCACAAAATAGTCCTGGTTTCATTTTTTTTTATTTATTTTGAACTACAATATATTTTACAACTATGTATTAAATTGCGTTTTCTCTATGCCCCTAGTATGTCTTGGATTTTTTGACTTTTTGATTGTTGAAGGTGAAAACTCAGGAAACCCTTTTACAAATTTTTACTATAAAATGTAACTTTTTCCCCTTTTGTTCTATTTTTTCATTATCTCTTGGTTTCTCTCTCTCTCTCTCTATTTTTTTTTCCTTTTGATGCTCTAATTGAAAATTTAGACGGATTTTGGGGATCTTGATTGAATGCAATATCAATGAAATATGAGTAAAATTATTCTTTCATATTCTTATGTTATATATATAGCTTTTTGCAATTCCCATTGCCTTCTCGAGTCTGACTTATGTCCAAATATTATTAATGTGTCCAATATACAACGAGTCAACTGAAATTATGCTTTCATTTATTGATGGAGTCATTAATTTCAATTTCATTATTACTACATTATCATCTTTAAGAAATTAGAGAACATAATTTTTCATCCTCATTTTTTTATTAAAGGTTCAATAGTTGTTAGTTTATACGATTTGTTATGGTTACATTTATTTCATTTGATAAAGCTTGCAACATCAATAGTTCTTCCTAATCTTTCCGTTTCACTTTCAAGTTTGGTGTTGGTGTCTCTCAGATTGCTAATGCTGCTCAATCATGAGAGTTCAATTCAGCAAAATGAAATTGCCTTCAAATACTGCATTGAGAATTTCACCTAACGAAGATGTAAGAGTTACTTAGATCAAAATTCAAGATGCTCTATTTTGTTTCTAATTCAATTTTAATTGTCTCAAACATTTTAGAAATTTCTTTTCGGCTTAAGTAACTAGAAAATTTATCAATTCTTTAATTTTTTGTCTGTAGATGTGCGTACTTCAAGGGTAAATGTTTATACTTCATACTTTGATACTTGATGGAAGAATATTTATGGTTTAAACTTAAAACTTCGCTACTTGTTTTTTTATCCCATCTTAACCATGGGACAAGCCAGTATCATATTAAATCATATGAGATCTCTTTTTTCAAATACAACTAGCATTATTTCCAGTGTATGAAATTTTTTGTTTTGAAGCCTTTGGTGAAGAAGTAATTTTTCATTTGTAATGCAAGCTATCTGTGGAGGCCATTGTGGGATTGTAGAATAGTGATGGGCTAGGGAATCCTGCCAATTTTGGTGCTAAGGTGAGTATCTGGAAGAAATTTTGATTTTAGTTGATCTTGGTATTAATTCAACTTGCCCTAGCATATGAGGTTCTTGATTTTAGTTGATCTTTGTTTGAAAAAATTAAAGAGTATCTTAATGTTTAGGTATTATGTTAATTTTCTTCGATTTGACGAGATTTAACTATTTTTTTTTCTTTTTTTGATTTCTAGGCCTTGACAGTAGATTACCCAAGCTTTAAGCTTGCAATTGTTATAGATAGTGGCATTGGTACATTTACTTTTATAATATTACTTTTATACTTTTACTTTCAATTGAAATTATTCTGTTTTTGTGTTGTAATTCAATATTTTATTATCGTTTTTTAATTACTGGTTTTCTTTTTCTTAAAGTTTGATTTCGAGATTAAGATTTATGGTTCATAATAAGTGACTGTAGGTCAGTGCTCTGTTTTGATATTCATATTATTTGAAGTTCAAAAGTATGCTTCCTGATGAGGACCAGAGTGGCACAAGTGGCACAACGAGTAAGGATCCGTTGCATGCACCGGTGGGACCAATAACGAGGTTCAGGGCTAAAAAGATCAAGCAATGCAGGGGTTTATGCAAGCTTGGGTGGATGAATATTCAAGTGCATGGTCGAAGACTCCGTTTTCAATGCATGACAAGATGGAAGATGAGCCAAAACCATTACAATGTATTTGGATCAAAGAACAAGGAGAAAAGAATGCAGAAGGCCATTTACGGCCTTAAGTTCTGGAGTTACGGCCATAAAATTGATATCGCACAATTGGGGCAGAAAGTGACTTACGACCATAACTATCATTTTCACGGCCGTAACTGAGTTAGGGAATTTTATTCAGTATGTTACTTACGGCCGTAATAACACATGTCACGACTGTAATAGGTGAATCAGTTTTTGGACCCAAGGGTCAATTACGGCCGTAAGCCCATATGTTACGGCCGTAAATTCTGCCGCGTTTTAATTTGTGTTTTGCGGCTAGTGTTAATTTTGGACGCGTTTTTTAGGTTATATTATGTTTCTTTGTCATTGAAAGAGACAACTTTTATGATTAATGAGATTGATTGAATTATGTGAGTTTATCCCTATTCTTCTTCGTTCTTGATTAAACCCCTTGAACTTATCAAAGGATTTGACAACCTTTGTGGTGTTCACCCCTTTATGTTTCTTCATTCCGCATCTTAACGGGTCTTGGATTTGATACATCCTTGGTTCTTGAGTCGTGAGTGTCGGGTCATATTGTTATCGTCAATTAATCTGGATTTGGAACTTTCCAAGTGTTTATACAATTTTTGCGAGATTCCGTGATTCCCCAACAAGAATCACATCATTTGGTATCAAAGCTTGGCTCTAAATCCAGGTTTTGGTATAATTCTTGTTTTGTTTCATTTTTTTTTTCTTCATTAGATTTCATTGTTCTTGAGCCATCATTGAATCGATAATAGATTCTTGGGTTTCTTGAAATTCTTCACTATTTCAAGATTGGTCGTAGTTTCAATTTTGTTATTATTGATTGTTCTTGATTAATCAAAAAAAAAAAAAAAGTACGAAATTCAGATTTTTTTTTTAAAAAAAAAAGTGATTATTATTGAAGAGCACGATCAAGAACACAATTCCTTATTCAAGAAGACCTTTCTTGATATCTTTTATTTTTTCACATTCTTAGTAGTTTTCATCATCCATCACTACTTTCAAATTCTTTCAATTCCAGTTACATCAATTTTATTGAGTCCAATATTCCATCAAATCTTCTTTTCATCTGTTTGTGTCTTGCACCTTGGGTAAATTCCACAAGGACCAAGTCCGTGACTAGTTTGGTGGGTTCTTTGAGAACTTGAGAAAAGGGATAGAGAGGAAAAATGCAGAGTGGTGAGATCAATAGAGGGAAAAAGCCAAATAGAGTGAAAACACGAGTGCTAAACACGTGAGGACATATTTTCTTGAAAATTATTTCTTTTCTTTTGATCACTAACCATGTCACAGAAGGACGCATCATCGACAGGGGAGGATAACCAACAGTTCCACTTCCTTGCAATGCTGGAAAAACGATTCGAGAGGTGGGATGCGAAGTTGGGAGATATTAAAAACTCCATGGACATGCATAGTGCAGCAATTGCCCAACTACGAAGAGAGCAACCGCATACGGCTCCTAATATCCGGAGGCCGCAAAGGTATGTAAATAATCCTAGGAATGGAGTTTGGGATGATGATGATGATGTTGAGATAGGAGATAGTGTTGACGATGATAGTGAAAGTGTATCAGTGGCTAGCTTGGGTAGGAGAAGAGGTCATGGTGGTCGGCGTGGAAGAGGAAATAGGCGTGAAAATAGGGATGATGATGGGATAGATAGAAGCTTAGGAAACATTAAAATGACTATACCAGCTTTCCAAGGTAAAAGTGATCCGGAGGTGTACCTCGAGTGGGAGAAGAAGGTAGAACTGATTTTTGAGTGCCATAACTACTCAGAGGGGAAAAAGGTGAAGTTGGCGGTTATAGAATTCACAGACTATGCACTTGTGTGGTGGGATCAATTAGTGACAAGTAGGAGGAGGAACCGTGAACGACCTATTGAGACCTGGAACGAGTTGAAGGGTTTGATGAGAAAAAGGTTTGTGCCCAACCATTACTATAGGGACTTGTACCAGAAACTCCAAACTCTGTCTCAGGGTTCGAAGAGTGTAGAAGAATACCATAAGGAGATGGAGATCGCTATGATTCGAGAAAATATTGAGAAGGATCCGGAGGCCACAGTGGCCAGGTTTTTGAGTGGTTTGAACCGAGACATTGCAAATGTTATAGAACTGCAACATTATGTTGAGCTGGAGGAGATGTTGCACATGGCGATGAAGGTGGAAAGGCAACTGAAAAGGAAAGGGACAGCAAAATACTCTTCGGGATCTATTCCTTGGAAACCTACGTGGAGTGGAAATAACAAAAATGAAGGAGCTACTCCAAAAGGAAAACCAGAACCACCGAAGGCTCGAGAGGAATCTGCCAATAAAGGTAACCCCACTTCTAACTCTCAACCTTCTAGAAGTAGGGACATCAAGTGTTTTAGGTGTATGGGAATCGGACACATTGCATCACAATGCCCGAACAAAACAATAATGCTTGTGCGAAATGGGGTGGTTGTATCGGAGGATGAGGTTGAGGATGATGATGAGTTTAAGGATATGCCTGCCTTAGAAGAAGCTAGTGATTGTGACGATGGAGATTATGCTGTAGCTCAATCCCTCATTACTAGGCGTACTCTTAGTACCCAAATTAAGGTGGAGGAGTCGGGTGAGCAAAGGGAGAACATATTCCATACTAGATGCTTTGTTAATAATAAAGTGTGTAGTTTGATAATTGATGGGGGGAGTTGTACCAACGTGGTTAGTACCACTCTTGTTGAGAAATTGTGTTTACCCATAATCAAACACCCTAGGCCTTATAAATTACAATGGCTGAATGAGTCCGGTGAGATCAAAGTGAATAAGCAGGTGTTGATCAACCTCTCTATCGGGAAGTATGAGGATGAGTTAATTTGTGATGTGGCTCCAATGCATGCTGGACACATCCTGTTGGGTCGGCCATGGCAATATGACAGGAGGGTGGTACATGACGGGTACAAAAATAGGTACAGTTTTACAAAGGATGGAAAAAGTATCAGACTTATGCCATTAACTCCGCAACAAGTTTACGAAGATCAGTTGAAATTAAAGAGTGAGGAAGAGAAGACAAAGAGAGTTGGGACCACGATCCCAGGAAAAGGAGAGCTGAGTGTTCAAATGAGAGTTGGGACCACGATCCCAGAAAAAGGTGAGTTGAGAGAAAAACAGAGAGTTGGGGATTCCGCCCCAAAAAAAAGAGAGGGAGTGAAGAGTGCCAGAAAGGAAAGAGGAGAGAAAACCAAAGTGAGCTTCCTTGCCAAAAAGTGTGAAATCAAAAGAGCTGTCCTTGACCACCAACCAATGGTCTTATTAATGTACAAGGAATCCTTCCTTGCAATCGATGACACTAACTCTTCCCTCCCCCGTTTAGCTGTTTCTCTTTTACAGGAATTTGAAGATGTATTCCCAGACGACATACCTAGTGGGCTACCACCAATTCGGGGCATCGAGCACCAGATTGATCTTGTTCCAGGTGTTTTTATTCCAAATAGGCCTGCATATAGGAGCAATCCGGAAGAAACAAGGGAGCTTCAAAGGCAAGTCGAGGAGTTGTTGAGCAAGGGCTATGTTCGAGAAAGCATGAGCCCATGTGCTGTGCCAGTCTTATTGGTGCCCAAGAAGGATGGAACCTGGAGGATGTGCGTGGATTGTAGAGCTATCAACAATATCACGGTAAAGTATCGCCATCCCATACCTAGGTTAGACGACATGCTTGATGAATTATATGGTTCATGTGTCTTTAGTAAAATTGACCTTAAAAGTGGGTATCACCAAATACGCATGAAAGAGGGGGATGAATGGAAAACTGCATTCAAGACCAAATATGGGCTTTATGAATGGTTAGTTATGCCGTTTGGTCTCACCAATGCACCTAGTACATTCATGAGGTTGATGAACCATGTCTTACGGTCTTTCATTGGCAAATTTGTGGTCGTGTATTTTGATGACATTTTAGTTTATAGTAAAAATGTAGATGAGCATGTTGATCATTTAAGGTTGGTACTTGAGGTTTTACGCACTGAGAAGTTGTTTGCTAACTTTAAAAAGTGTACTTTTTGCATAGATAAGGTCATATTCCTTGGTTATGTTGTTAGTAAGGATGGTATTGAGGTTGACGAGGAAAAATTCTGAGCTATTAGAGAATGGCCCACACCTAAGAGTGTAACTGAGGTAAGGAGTTTTCATGGGTTAGCAAGTTTTTATAGGAGGTTTGTGAAAGATTTCAGTACAATAGCCACACCACTCACTGAGGTAATAAAAAAGAGTGTGGGTTTCCATTGGGGGGATGCACAGGAAAATGCCTTCAAATTGCTTAAAGATAGGCTATGTTCTGCACCAGTCTTAGCATTACCTAATTTTAACCAGACTTTTGAGGTTGAATGTGATGCATCAGGAATAGGGATTGGAGCCGTTTTTATGCAGGAAAAGAGGCCGATAGCTTATTTCAGTAAAAATCTGAGCGGGGCAGCGTTGAACTATCCAACGTATGATAAGGAGCTTTATGCTCTTGTCAGGGCATTGGAAACTTGGCAGCATTACCTCTGGCCAAAAGAATTTGTCATCCACACGGTTCACGAGTCTTTAAAGCACCTCAAGGGGCAAGGTAAGTTGAACAAAAGACATGCCCGATGGATGGAGTTTGTGGAGACTTTTCCTTATGTCATTCAATACAAACACGGTAAGGAAAATATAGTTGCAGATGCGTTGTCAAGAAGGTATGTGCTCCTTAATTCATTGAATGCTAAATTGTTGGGATTTGAATATGTTCGAGACTTGTATGCTAACGATCATGATTTCTCCACTATTTATGTCTCATGCGAAAAGGGATCATTTGATAAATTTTACAGGCATGATGGTTATTTGTTTAAGGAAAACAAATTGTGTGTGCCTAACTGTTCTATGCGTGAGTTGTTAGTACGTGAAGCTCACGGTGGTGGTTTGATGGGTCATTTTGGTGTTTTTAAAACATTGGAAACATTAAAGGAACATTTTTATTGGCCTAGGATGAAACGGGATGTTCACCATATTTGTGATAAATGCATAACTTGTAAACAGGCTAAGTCTAAAGTTTTGCCACATGGTTTGTATACCCCTTTACCTGTTCCTAGTGAACCTTGGGTAGATATATCCATGGATTTTGTTTTAGGATTGCCTAGGACAAACAAAGGTCGGGATTCCATATTTGTGGTGGTGGATAGGTTTAGTAAAATGGCACACTTCATTCCTTGCCATAAAACTGATGATGCCGTGAACATAGCATACTTATTCTTTAGGGAAGTTGTCAGACTACATGGGGTGCCTAGGAGTATAGTATCGGACACAGATGTCAAATTCCTTAGTTACTTCTGGAAGGTTCTGTGGGGGAAAATGGGTACTAAACTATTGTTTTCCACTACATGCCATCCTCAAACGGATGGCCAGACAGAAGTAGTCAATAGGACGTTAACACAACTCTTGCGTGTTGTCATAAATAAAAATTTTAAGAGTTGGGAGGAATGTTTACCATTTGTGGAATTTGCTTATAACAGGGCTATACATTCTACTACTACCTACTCTCCGTTTGAAGTTGTGTATGGCTTCAATCCACTAACCCCTATGGATCTAATTCCTTTACCTGTAGATGACAGGAACAGTTTAGATGGTAAGAAGAAAGCTGAGCTTGTGAAGTCCCTCCATGAAAAGGTCAGGCTACAAATAGAAAGGAAGAATGAGCACTATGCGTCCCATGCGAATAAGGGCAGAAAGCAGGTGATTTTTGAACCCGGTGATTGGGTGTGGGTTCACATGTGAAAGGAATGTTTTCCAACATAACGGAAATCTAACCTCCAGCCTAGAGGAGATGGACCATTTCAAGTCATTGAGAGAGTCAATGACAATGCTTATAAATTGGATCTCCCAGGTGAGTATAATATATCTGCGACTTTCAACGTTGCTGATCTCTCTCTGTTTGATGCAGGTGATGATTCGAGGACGAATCCTTTTCAACAGGGAGGGAATGATGACGACCAGAGTGGCACAACGAGTAAGGATCCGTTGCATGTACCGGTGGGACCAATAACGAGGCTGAGGGCTAAAAAGATCAAGCAAGCAATGCAGAGGTTTATGCAAGCTTGGGTGGATGAATATTCAAGTGCATGGTCGAAGACTCCGTTTTCAATGCATGACAAGATGGAAGATGAGCCAAAACCATTACAATGCATTTGGGTCAAAGAACAAGGAGAAAAGAATGCAGAAGGCCATTTACGGTCGTAAGTTCTGGAGTTACGGCTGTAAAATTGATATCGCACAATTGGGGCAGAAAGTGACTTACGACCGTAACTATCATTTTCAAGGCCGTAACTGAGTTAGGGAATTTTATTCAGTATGTTACTTACGGCCTTAATAACACATGTCACGGCCGTAATAGGTGAATCAGTTTTTGGACCCGAGGGTCAATTACGGCCGTAAATTCCGCCGCGTTTTAATTTGTGTTTTGCGGCTAGTGTTAATTTTGGACGCGTTTTTTAGGTTATATTATGTTTCTTTGTCATTGTAAAGAGACAACTTTTATGATTAATGAGATTGATTGAATTAGTTGAGTTTATCCCTATTCTTCTTCGTTCTTGATTGAACCCCTTGAACTTATCAAAAGATTTGATAACCTTTGTGGCATTCACCCCTTTATGGTTCTTCATTCCGCATCTTAACGGGTCTTGAATTTGATACATCCTTGGTTCTTGAGTCGTGAGTGTCGGGTCATATTGTTATCGTCAATTAATCTGGATTTGGAACTTTCCAAGTGTTTATACAATTTCCGCGAGATTCCGTGATTCCCCAACAAGAATCACATCACTTCCACTTGGATTCCACTGTGAACTATGACGTTGATATCAAAAATATTGTGCATATTGCTGCAGGCATTCCTTTAGACATCATGTCACGACCCAATAACCCAGCAAATTTCTTCTTACCACAACAGGTTTCGTTTACTCAAATGAATTGTTGGAAAATATGGCTTATACATTTAGCTATTGTTATTGTTTATTTTAAGTTCTTCCTCCTCCTCTCTTTTTAAAGCTTTGCATAGATGCTTTTTTCTAGGATCATTAGTTTTTCACACTTTCAGATCCTTTAGTAACCAATTCTTTTGAGCGCATTCAGCTAAGCATCAAAGTATTTCAAAATTAATCTTAACTAAAATTTTGTCTCCAAACATCTTTGGAAAAGTTAGTTTTCTTATGAAGTGAATAAATGACTTATTTGATAGTAAAGTTTGGACATAGGGGTTACTCTCTAAATAATTAACTTATTGCCAACTTTTTTTATAATGAAAATCAGACTGCCTTGGATATTATGGAGACATTTCATCCTTTTTTACATGCGATAGAACTTGAGTACTTAAGAAACTGGTACTTTCATCTACGGAACAAATTTTGTCCCAACATGCATTCAGGGAACCGTTGTAACCAATCAAAAATGGACACATTAGTATTCTAAAGAAATTGGAATATAGACATTAATTTTTATCATCCTCGAGATATTTGATTGGTATTAATTGATTTAAAGCATGCATTATCTTATTTTGCAGCAAAGCAACAAGTTTTGATTTAAAATTAGTATAATTATTATAACATCTATACCTTCAATGGAGTATCTTGCATAACTTTTTATTTGTTATTAAAGCATGTTGTTCTTTCTTCTTATTTTGATCATGAACCTTTATAATTTTGAGATTGTAATAATTAATTGATCATACTCCATGCATTGCTCATATTATATAGTTTCTTTCATGATCTCAATTAATGCCCCCAAAACATAATTTCATGCTAAATATAAAATTTCTTTATTATTTCCTCCATTAAAGAACTTTTCAAGATAAGTATTCATTGTTTCAATCAAAGGACAGAAGTTGTAGATTGTGATAAGAAAAATGGCAAGTAAGAAACACACCATGTATGCAAATATTTTGTGCAACATAACACATTCAATGCATTCCTCAAATTCTAATATGAGAGTTTCCTTGTGAATAATGATTGCCAAGCCTTGTTACTATGGTTTTAGATGTGGAACATAATGCTTTTTTATTAGAAGAACTTTTACTTTATGCTTTTCGTTGGACAGGAATTAAGATATAAGATACGCCAGTCACTGGGTAATTGCCATCTCATATTTTAGGGTTGTTAGGAATCAGACTATTCCAATTCTGTCTTTCTTGATTATTCATTTTTATTAGCATGTGCTTATTTTGCATTTGCTTTCATGAAAACTATATTTTTTGATGTATCCGCTGGTTTTTCTCTCAGTACTTTGTACTCTTGTTTAATCTCATGTTCACCTTTTTGATTATTCAAAAATTTGTAGGTTAGGAAACAAACACTAATCTTCTTAGCACATCTTGATCATGATGATGCTGAAAAGCAGGTATTTACTATGACCCCACTCCCAAAAGTGTATGCGTTTGAGCTTATCTATGTAAAAGTAGGTCAATAGATGTGCTAGTAAATGCCAATTGATTTTAAAATTAGCTTGCTACTATATGCACGTGCACTGAAAGTTACTTGGATTTTCGAGTCAAATGTTCACCTCAAACAATCACCAGCAACGAGGTAGAATTTAACATAATTATTATCTGTATATAACCTTTTGTCAAATATCAGATGTAGCAAGTTCCATGGTGCAAATTATGGAGCTTTTCCATTAAAACCTCTTCATCTGATATTTCGTAGGGTACAAAATATAATTTGTGTGATGCTCATTTGTCTTTGGCATAAACTTTTATGCATGCAATGGAAAATCATTAAGCTTCTAGACAAGGCCTACTAGACGGGGGACATCTTTCAGACTTTCTATTGTGTTTATTGTTTGTTCTGTAGTTTATGTTGTTCCTTTTTTTCATTTTAGTATAGGTAATCTTTTATCCAATATTGTATTTCCAAAATTCTTAAAAAATGTATTAAGCAAGTTTATTATTTCCTTATTTGGGGTTGTAGAAGTCAATTCTCTTTCATTGCCCATTGGGATTCAAGAATGAGACTTTACTTCGATGACTATAGTTTGTCTGTGGGAGAATGACACTTTATAAATTATCCATCACTCAAAACCTTAATAAAATATTCAATTTTTTCTTGTCCCTCTTTATGCATCCTATAAGTTATTTGAAAGAAATGCTATTTTTTCATTGCTTTCACACAAATCATGGTTAAATTTTACCTAGTTCACAAAACCAGAAAATTTTTCGTAGTACTCAAACTCTTGCCTGTTGTGTAGTTTAGTTGGAACTGTAAGCCTGCTTTTAGCACCTGAAACTGTCAAGAATACCATTGAACCCATTGTGAAAGTTCTCTGTCGTGAACTCACCATCTCCTCCATTACATCAATGAGACAATCATTCATGTGTTCATTCTTTCTTCCTTTATACAAACATGAAGTAATTCTTTCATATACCATAATTTCCAATTCTTAATTTGATTATTTTACTTTTAAAATTTTACATCACATTTCTTAGAATAAGATCATTTTCCTTATGTTTGTTGTGTTTTTTTTTTACTGGAATGATAATCTTTAACTTTAAATTTTTAGCTGTCAGAGAATTCAACTATTCATGCAGAAGAGTTCTGCCTCCGTGGAATGTCATACATGTCTGATGGAGATTTCGAAGAAGTTACAAATTTTTCAATAAGGTGATAATTTACAATAATACTAATTAAGAAAATGTTAAGCTTATTTTGAATTTTATCCTTTTTTTGTGTAAAGAAGCTTTTTTTTAGTTTCTTCATGCTCGACGTTAATTACCAAAAAAAAAAAAAGGTGTTCTTCCTATTTTGCAAATACAGATACGTGCTAGATATAGGTTGCACATTTTCAGAATGTTAAATTATTAATTTAAGTCCAAATCCTGTTACAATTTTTTTATGTTTTTCATTGGGGAATTATGTTTCAATATATTAGATTTATTCCTTAATTCATAGTGACTAATAGTATAATTAATGGATTTAAATAGCTAGAAGGAGAAGTGGAGAACAAGTGAAACTGTGAACTCTTTTCAACTATTTTGAAGTTCAAGTTTAGGTTGGAATCTGGCTGTCTATTTAGAATTTAGGAGATAAAGTGGAGTTTAAATTCAGTCTTGAAGCAAAAATGTTGAATGCAATTGAGAACTTTTTCTACATTCCATTTTTTTTAAGTGATGATGATTTTCTCTTGGGATTCTCCTTTCTGCCGTTTCAGCTAGGGATCTCTAACAGCACATAGAAATTTCCTTCCTCTAAACCATTGGTTTTTTCTGTTCATTATCTTCTACCTGTTACATTTCTTCCTACGATTTGGCTCCCTCTCACATAGGTCAGCTACCCAAATCTCTATAATTTTTTCCCCATTTCAGATCCCCTTCAACAAATCCGAAATAAATATTTTATTCTTTCATTAATCGGAGAGCGGATGTTGTTAACGATCCTTTATCACGAAAATCTCACTTAATGATGGGGAGATTTAGTGTTTTTTATGCTGTTTAAGAATCTACCATGTGGTGATAAATTTTTTTTGTCTATTTTTTTGTGCGTGTGATGTGATTTATGTCTTCTACTTTTTGTACAGTTTTAACTCTTTTTTTTATTGTTGTAGCATTAGGTAAAAAAATATTGTTAATGGTCTTTCATCACCCTGAATCTTGCAGCATTCTTCAGGTTTTTTGTGCTGTTATTTGTTATCAACTTTAAGCTAATATTCTGGTCCATTTCCATGTCCATTGTGCTTTGTTTTATCTCTCCATTTTTTTTTGTTTTCGTACTCATTTTATTTTCCTGTTCTCTATTATCGTTGTGGATTTTTTTCTTATTTGGATTTCCTTTCCATTTAAACGTGATAAAACATTGCATGTAATACTGGGGGGGGGGGATTAAGAGAGGTTTTCCTGTTTTCAAATATTCAGGTAGGTAGCCATTTGTTATAAGAATTTGAATAGTGTAATTTAATTTTTAAGAAAAAATATGAGATTTTTTCACTAATCAATTATCAATATACTGGGTTATTTTAACTTTTTGTTTATGAAAATACGAAGGTAATTTTAACTCAAAATCGTTGCTCATTGTGCTTAGAGTGCATTGACTACAAATTGTCTTTTCAGGAAAAAAGTGTTTCCCAAAAGATTTTCATATTTTTTATTTCTCGGTATAGGACCTTATATTGAATAAAAACATTTATGATTGTAGAATTTCACTCATTTCATGCACTCTGTTGATGGTTGTGGAGTTTAAAAGTGCTAATGATATTTGACTGTCTATTTGGAGCTAATGATTTTTTTTCCAACTCAGTTCTAAAGAAAGTATGGAAGAAACCCTTAAGTCACAAAATTCATGCAAGTTTGTTAGATCATATGCTCGAAATAAGTTTTTTCTACTAAATGGAGAGATCGCCTCTGTTCAAGTCACTGATGCTGGTTAGTAATTGTACTTTATTAATTAAATTTATTCATTTATATTAATTTTGTCTTTAAATTAAGTATATTTAAAATAAGTACCTAAGCTTTATCAATTTTCCAATTATTAATATCATCCTAAAAAAAGCATTTGCCACTTCTATGTATTGAAAATTTCTTTTTTTTTTCCCTACACACACACACACACACACACGATTATATGTGTCTGTGTATATACATGTGTCTGTGTGTGTATTATTGTGGGCAGACAACTGCTATGTCCTTTCCTAAGTCATTTCCTAATGCAGGGTAAGACAATATAGTTTTCTGTGCAGTTGGTACTGTGCCATGCATTACCTTGTTGTCCTGTCTACATATCTAACATCTTTCTTTTAGACATGTGAAATGACTTTATATATATATATATATATCTATGCATTCTTGTAGAACAGAAAAAAAGCATTCGTATTACAAAGAAATCCCTACAATACAAAGGTAAACATATGCTCTCTTCATCTACTTGTTCCTGTCACTCAAACAACATAAAAATTTTAGCATGCCATCAATCTTACATACCAAAAAATACTTTTTTCTAACTATTAGCAATCTGAAATCTTTGTATTACAATAATCTCCCTTTTCACTATACATTTAATAATGTTTTGTTTTACATTGTTCATAGAATTTTTCATAACCATTCTTCATATTCTGCTTCATTTCTCCAGCAAAGATGTCAAACAACTACAAGCTAATTCCTAAGATTGCAGCACGTGAAACAGGCTGGACATGTAAGGTCATTGTCAATGAGAAAACGACGACCCGAACATCAAAAAAAGAAAATGGACAGTATCAACATCTTTGGCTAATGGACACTACAGTAAGTTCTGTCCAGTAACACAACTATTTTGCAATTCTTTACATACATATAAGTTCTGTCCAGTAACATGTTTGTTTTGAACTTCTTTACATACATAACATTGCATATTAACAACTGTATTTTATGCTCATTCAGAATGATACTTCTTTCCATCATCAACTTTTTCTAAAATGTTTTTTTTTTTTTTTAAATAACTTATGTAGGAGAACAAGCTGCAAGCCACGATATTTGAGCAAAACATAAAGGCCTTGGGAAACACTTTGGTGCCATCAAAGACATACTTCATCTATAATGCCTTTGTTAAACAAACTAATGAAAGATTCAGGGCCACCTGTGGAGATAAACAATGGACAATCAGTGGTTCAACACGAATTGAAGAAGTAGATGAAGACAATAGCCCACTTGCAGAAACATGCTTCCAGTTTACTCCTTTTGATGAACTTCAAAAGTTCATAGACACAGATATGGAGATAGGTACTTCAACACTCTACTATAAATCAATTTATTTTCTTATTAATATACAACACTACAATGTTAATTCATTTTCCAAAGCTTTTGTTGGAGTTGCTGTTGATGTGCGCCCGAAACAAAAATTGTCTACCAATAAAAACGCAGATTCATCTGTCCAAGACATTGTTCTTGTGAATGAAAGGTATTTCTCTATGTACATAATCCTTAAAGCACTGTTAAATCATTTGAAAATCTGCCAAATAATTCATACTGTTAACAATCACAACTAATTTTTTTATCTTCTTTGTGTTCATCTTACAGACTACAGGCGGTGATACTAACAATTTGGGACAATTTCATTGACAAGGAAGGAGCGGAAATACTTGACTGCCTCATGAAAAAACCTTTAGTAGTGGGAAACCATTTGAAAGTAACATCATTCAATGGTAAGTAACAATATTTCAACCTTTGCTTTTACTAAATGACACCTATTTTAAAGTATTTGCGTTAACTAGGTCATTTTTTTTTCTAGGAATGTCATTGTCAACCAAGGCAAATAGTTCCATCTTGATCAATCCAAAATTCAACAAACTAACTGAATTTAAGGAATGGTTAGTATGATTATTTATTATATTATGACTATTTAGTATACTAAAATGTTATACAATTGTATCCTATATTTGAGGAGCACATTTGCAGTGATTCATATCTTCTTTCTTGCATGTATTTATTTTAGGATTCAAAGAAATAAAGAAATCCTTACAAGAATGATCACTCAAAAATCATATGATTTTTCAAATATATTGAGCTTCTCACCACCCCCAATGGAGAAAGTTCTGCAAATCAAAGATATTACTAAACATTCAGCTGTGGTATACTACACATTTCAATTTATAATTTACTGTTATTTTACTTATATATTAGAATTTTTTTCAGCTTTAAATAACACTAACTACTACTTAACTAAAATTTTATATTTATAAAAATTGTGTGCAGGAAAAATTTTGTTGGGTGAAAGGTAAAGTTGAGTTTAATGCTGGAACTCAACCTTTGTGGTACATGGCATGTGATACTTGTGGTTGGATGTCATTTGCTCAACTTAATGAAGTTTATTTCTGCAACTATTGTAAGTACATGAATGGAAGAGCAGTTCCAAGGTAAAATCTCATCACATTACCACAATTTCATTTCCAGCTATTTGAATTTGTCCATGATGTTTCTTAAATTAAGTTTTACTTTTTCCGGAGCACGGTGCAATGTTCCAGCTATTTGAATTTGTCCAGGATGTCATTTGCTCAACCATGCATATAGTCACACTTATGTGAGTGGTAGTAACAAAATCCACTCACAAAATGTGTATAGGTACAAAAGTTAAATTAACTTCAAATCAATCCAAAACGAGAAACACGCTTTTCTTAACACTTAGTTTGAGGCATTCCTTATTCATTGTCCACCCTTATTGCAAAAGTAGCAAGTAAATTTCTTATCCCATTATTTTACATTTTGTGGTACCTCAACTGTAGCTTCCTTTCCCCATTTTTCTTTTTTGATCTTGATGCGTTGTTAACAAGTGAATACTTTCAATCCTACCCCGCTTAATTATTTTCTCTTCTTGCACACAGTGAGATATGAACTCATTAAGAGTCCATTTATTCAATTGGGTGTTGTAACTCACTTTAAATTGACCGTATTATGCATGAAAGAAAAATATCTCAAGTTGCACGAGCAAATCCCCAAACAGCTCTACCTTTAGTGCCTTTAATTCAAAAGCGAGAGTAGACACGATAATTTTCTGAATGGAACATTACATGATCATAAGACTCTTGTGATTAGAACGATCCTCACTTCTCCACGCCCCTTTCATGGAACTCATATTAGTGAGAACATGTGATCATTCTATCCAAAGTGCAAGGTCAAGATCCATGTAATCGAGAACAATTATAACGTTCTCTTTCTAATATTGAGTTTCGTGCTATTAAACACGAGAATGGAGTTAATCAATAATCGAAATCAGGAAAAAATTAAGATAATGGTGGGCCCAATTACAAGATACCTAGAACAACATTGATATTTAGTCTTTGGACAAAAATATCAACTTGTAAGTGATACTCTCCATGCAATAATCAAATATAGACAATAAATTTGTCAGACAATAAGCCTTTCTTTGGACCGACTTATTATCGACATGACATACTTTATAACCATTACATATTTATTACCACAGGTGTGTTTGTCATTTGGCCAAACTGTGACCTTCCTTTGGGCCGATCAAAGTTCACATAAATAACAAACACACGCATCTTCATATTTCAAAATTAAACAAATCTACACAACAGAGGTTACTTTGGCAACATGTCATTTCAATCGATTTATTTCGAAATAGAAGACACGTTTTCATATTTCATCTGGCCAGGATACTCTTAACGCAGTAATCAAATATCATTATTCAATCTGTCAGACAATAAGCATTTATTTCAATCGACCCATTTTCCACATGATTAACTTGATGATAATCATATATTTATATTCCTGTGTGTGTCAGTCATTTGGCCAAACAGTAACCTTCCTTTGGGCCGATCATTGTTTGCATAAACAGTAGACACCATTCAATTTGTCAAACAATAAGCCTTTCTTTGGACCGACTCATTGTTCACATGATTAATTCGATGATAATCATATATTTATTACCGCATGTGTGTCTGTCATTTGGGCAAACAATAACCTTCCTTTGTGCCGATCACTGCTCGCATAGAATAACAGACACACTCGTCTTTATATTTCAACTTGTAAGTGATGCTCTCCATGCAGTAATCAAATATAGACAATAAATCTGTCAGACAATAAGCCTTTCTTTGGACCGACTTATTATCCACATGATATACTTTATAACCATTACATGTTTATTACCATAGGTGTGTTTGTCATTTGGCCAAGCTGTGACCTTCATTGGGCCGATCAAAGTTCACATAAATAACAAACACACGCATCTTCATATTTCAAAATTAAAAAAATCTACACAACAGAGGTTACTTTGGCAACATGTCATTTCAATCGATTTATTTCGAAATAGAAGACACTTTTTCATATTTCATCTAGCCAGGATACTCTTAATGCAGTAATCAAATATCGGTATTCAATCTGTCAGACAATAAGTCTTTATTTCAATCGACCCATTTTCCACATGATTAACTTGATGATAATCATATATTTATATTCTTGTGTGTGTCAGTCATTTGGCCAAACAGTAACCTTCCTTTGGGCCGATCATTGCTTGCATAAACAGTAGACACCATTCAATTTGTCAAACAATAAGCCTTTCTTTGGACCGACTCATCGTTCACATGATTAATCCGATGATCATCATGTATTTATTACCGCATGTGTGTCTGTCATTTGGGTAAACAATAACCTTCATTTGGGCTGATCACTGCTAGTATAAAATAACAGACACACTCGTCTTTATATTTCAAAATAAGTAAATCTACACGACAGAGCTTACTTTGGAAACGTGTCGTTTCTATTAATTTATCTCAAAATACAAGACATTTGATGGATCTAAAGCATTTTAAGAGTAAGAATATCGATATCCTAAACTTTAATGGCCAGATTCTTAATTTTTGAAATTTTAAGGGCTTGATATTTAATTCCAAAAATTTTAAGGGTTTGATTCCAATTCCTGAAACTTTAAGGACCTAAGGATGATTCAAGAATTTAGGGATCTGAGACCTGAGGGCCTAAAACTTGAAACTTCAAAACTTTAGGAACTTGAAATTGTAAAATCCAAAACTTTATGATCAAATATGGATAAATCAAAACTTTACAGGCCAATTATGAACAAATCCTTAATTTGGGGGTTAAATTGAAATTTTATAAAACTTTAGTGGCCAATTTAGAAGAAATCCTTATTTTCAGGTGCTTAATTGCAATTCCACAAAACTTTAGCGGCCTATTTAGAAGAATTCCAAAATTTAGGTGCCAATTTAGGAAATATTCAAACTAAGATACTAATTTAGAAAATTTTCAAACTGTAGGGGCTGATTTAAAAAAAATTCAAACTTTAGAGGCTTAATTATATAATCCTTAACATTAAAGGCCAATTTTTTTTTTTTAATTTATAACTTTAGGGGGCTTAGTTATTAATTCCATAATTTTCAGGATCAAAATCAATTCTTTATAACCAGGACCGGAAGAGCAATAAACCAAAATATGGAAAATTCCAAAATGGTCCCTGAATTCATCAAATTTCCGGTGGAAGCCCCTGTCCCCAATTTTGAATGCAGTTAGGGTTTTATTTAACCCTAGGCGCCGCCCCGACAGCCGTGCGCCCTCAGCGATGCAGCGCCATCCCTGTCACTGCTCGCCTCTAGCACTGCCACCGTCTCTATAACCGGAGGTGACAACCTCCATCCTCGTCGCCTGCTCGCAGTATACGACTGCTGTGGTTCGCAGCCCCCAAATGCGCCTCTCACTTGCCGTCGCCACAAGTCTATCCATTTATCCACATTCATCATCAAGGTTACATATACTCCATTCAAAACCCAAATTCCGACACCAAATCAAAAAACCCATTTGCAGATTCAACAGTTCAAAATTAATTATACATACATATACAGATTTCAACAATTTCGTGAACGCCGTTCACAGTATATCACGACTGGAACCATATTCAATTTCAACTTCATCAAAATCATAAAATCCAATATCGATTTCAACATAATCCAAAGGAAAAATCAATTTCAACTAATACAAAATCCAATTTTCATCACCCAACTCCAAAAATATCAGAATCGAAAAATTCATACATACATATATACATGCTAGAATCATATACATACGGCCGAGTGGAAGGTTTGGTAGAAAGCATAATTTCTTTAATCATAATAACCTATGAATAATATGATAATTCATCAGAAGTGAGGCTCTGATACCACTTATTAGAATTAAATCTCCATATAGCTCAAGATCAATCATGCTAAATTATCAAGAATAATAAACTGAAAACATACCTGAATCCATTGAATATAATTAAACGAGGGCTTGATCTTCTACAGTCAAATTCCTTATTGTTCAACACGTTTTCCTCTCGCGATGGACACAAGAAGGTCGCGAACAGTTATATTTTGACTTTGGGGACCATAACAACAATTGTTGTCCTTTTATAATAACTAATTAGGTTTCCATCAACCATAATTAGACTATTGTGTATCTACACATTGCAAAGCTCATACCAATAAATGTCTCTAGAACCCAAATATTTAGATGACTTAATTGACCCTAGTAATTTAGATACATATATAATTTAAATTAACTATGTAGCACACGTAAAAGATTAAACCCAACATACATGTCTTCTCCATGGTTGTACCTGAACCATCCTGGTCAATGAACATTTTCCTTAACTAAAGAATTTGCAATAATAAATGTGAAACCGATGGAGGCTAATAGTCACTCCTATCTAGACGTGTCAATTCGGGTGGTTCGGATTGGGTCGACCCGTCAATAAAAAGTCCGGTAATAGCCCGCTTGAAAAAAAAAGCCCGCCCGTTGCGGGTTACGGGCCGGTTACGGATCAGCCCGCAAATTTTGAACTACAACCCAGACCCGTCCGCTGGCCCATGCGGGTCACGGTTTGTTCTGATTTGGCCCGTAAGAATAAAAACATAGATTTTTTCATATTTATAGCAAATTTTTTGTCAAGTTTCTAAATACAAAATGATTAAAATGATAAATTCATATTTATACCATAAAATATTTACATAGAATTTAAAATTATAGTTTATGTTATATGAATTACTTCTAAATTTGCAAATTTAAATAAAATATAAACAAATAACAATTAAATGATAAATGTATTTCTAATTACTATTGTCAAAAAACATTATTTTTTTAGTTATTAGGGATAAAAAAAATAAGATTTTACTTTAAAAGTTGTATTAGAGTTTTTAGAAGAAGAGAGATTTTCAATGTTACCATATTTAATAAAAACAGTTTTTTTTTTTTTTACGGGCCAACGGGTTAACCGCGGCCCGCGAAGGTTTGACCCGCAAAACCCACGGTTCACAACTTCTTGACCCGTGAACCGTCCGCATGGGTCATGGGTCGGCCCGCGATCCTGGATCGATCCGAGCAGATTTTCACGGGTCTGATCGGCCCGTCCGTCTTGACACCTCTACTCCTATCATGAACCACAATGAATAAAGTTAATTTACTTTCATCAAGATGTACTTCAAAAACTTGGTTTTTATATGAACAAAACAAACAGAGAGTTCATAATTATTTCACGAAAATCAAACGGTAAGCCATTGGTTTGGAAAATCTGCTCAATGCTTTTAGACAAGCAACATTTAGTCTGTATTGGGCTTTGAACACAATACATGACAATTACTATCAATTATACTTCTTTCATGGATTTGAGAGAAAATAAATGATATTCTTCGAATATCGATACATCACCATTTCTATCACAACAATTCAATTCCTCAAAATTTCGGAATAGATTGGATTTAATTTAAGTCATATTTAAAATTGGAATTAATATTTGAAAACAAGTATTAACAATAAATATTTTTAATCTTGATTTCCCATATGAAAATTTCCCTAATATTGTCAATGGGGTTAATTTTAACAACGATCACTGAAGTTTCAGTTAAGTTTCAAAACGATCACTAAAGTTCCATAATTTCAGCAACAGTTACTCAAGTTGCAAAAAGTTTAAGCAATGGTCAATCTATTTAAAATTTGTCTAAAAATAAAGATTTAGAACATAAAGTGTAATTTTGTATCATAAAAAAATTGCAGGGAGACCCTCGTCTAGCCCTCTTTCCAGTGCCACCACCAACTTTTGGACCACCACCACGAAAAAGTCACAATTATCTTTATCCTTTGTAACACCAAGCATGAAGAAAAACCCAACAACTTCTTCCACTCAAAGTTTGTCTTCCTTTTGACAATCACGACTCTATCATATCTGAAACAAAAATCTCAAGCACTTGAATCTTTAGATCATGAGTCAATAACACCAACTAATGCTCGTTAGACCAAAAAATCACGAACCTTGTTCCAATGGAAATATTGATGCGCTGGGGTGCAACAGTAGCGTAAGTGGTGAAGAAATTCAAGCAAGAAATCCACCAACGTACACAATCGTGTCACCACTAACCACCACCGCGCAACATGTCTTGGTGGCAAATGAAATTGTAACCAAGATGGGTGAAGAAATTTTGAGGAATCTGGTGCAAATCTGGTGCAATTTGTGGTGCAAAAATCGCACCGGTATTGGTACGACTTTGCACCGAATTCCGGGTGCAATTTCACACCCAAACTCTCACCAATATAGGAAAGTCGGAGAAGGGACCCAAAGGCCGCATTATATATAAAATGTCCTTATAGAGATCAGATGTTCCTCATAACCTAGATAAGGGATCATTCTCTGTCGACCACTTTCAATTTTTTGGTCTGTAACTGGAAATCTTGAACCCATGTCATTTCTTCTTTGATTCTTCAATTGTTAGTCCAATCATATCCTTCCATGATGACTTTATATTGGAAAACAAATTTTACAAATTAGCAGACTGTGTGAGGGTGGTCGGAGAGACGACTTGGTGGTGATGGTGGTGTTGAAGATGGGGACTTATTCATCTATATTTTATAGTTTAGGACCAATTTGGATGAGTTTTTGGTCAATGTTTTAAAGTTTAGGACCAATGTGAATGTGTTTCATGTATAGAGTGACCATTTTCGCAAGTTTTCAAAACTTTAGTTACCGTTGGAGTAAATTTTGAACTTCAATGACTGTTAGTAGAATGCTAAAATTAACACATTGTTAATGCTATACAATGTAATAATATTCTCAAATCAATAATCTTACGTTACAATTAAAACCAAAAGCAAAATTAGAATTGGATGCTCAATATGAAATATTTACTTCTCTAAAAGCCTTTTTCTAAAACCAAAACACACCATTTCATGTTCATACATGACGTTGGCTTATTACATTTAATATTAACGTATAAAAAATCCGTTTAAGAACTATGCATTAAATAATCATAGTATACAAATCAAGAAAAACTTTAATAAATCTATTTAAGTTTTCACCTTTTACAAATGCAAAACCAAGAGTAAGGATTCTACCCAAATTTCCCAAATGTAATAAAATATGCACAAAGAAATCCGTCTTAATATTGTTTGATAAAATTGATGCATAATTATATTCTGTTTAATCAAAAAATATGTGCATGTAAAGACGATAAAATAATGACTTGCAATTGCAAAATATCAAATAATCTTTGACTCATTGAAATCATAATACACACGTATAATTTCAACTTACTAAAATGTAGAATAGAAAGAGATAAAATGAAGCAATGTATGTGAATGCAAATCTCCTTAAGACGAATTTTACCCCCTGTACTGGTGCTAACATGATCAAGTGGACGTCAATCTCACAAAATACAACACTTCTTCTTCCAAAATGAATATAGTACTGTATTAATTTTGTCAGGAAAACCAATGCTTGACTATACTTTCAAGAACGAAATAGACATCGAATAGCAAATATCGAATATGAAATTCAAAGTAATTTGGAAATTATTTTGACAGAACTTGGAGAAAAAAGAATTAGAGAATTTATTTTGGACCGAAGAAAATGAAATTAGGAGGGTCCAATTTATAGATTTTGAGTTTGTGAAATTAAATTAAACTTAGTTTTGTGAAATTAAATTAAACTTAGTAATAAACTACATGTGAATATATGAAGAGTTTTGATTGATATGCATGAATATAGTGCTAAGACATAGAACTCACTTTTATTATCTCTTGTTAATTTCGGGTTATTAAATTGATAGCAATTTCATGAATAAGAAGATCAATATTTCTAAATTGTTTAAGACACTCTTCCAAGTGGAATTAAAACATATTCATATATGTTACCCCACCTATATTTTTATGACGACTGCAAATATATATAAGGAAAGCATTAACACATTTATAAAAACTCAGAGATCACATAAAGTATAGCAGTTTATTTATATCCCATATCAAACTTTATGATAACTAGTAGCAAGCACATGATTTGTACATCTTATGTATATAATGAATGTTAAAGTAGCTTTTTTAAGTACTAATAATGTTTTTGAAAGTAGTTGATGTAATTAATATTACTAGAGAAAAATTGTAAATAGTTATTTGAAGTCAAATTGGCTTCAAATCTTATTATCTTAATATTTTATTGAAAAATTTTATTCATTTTTTCGAAATATATATTAGAGAATTATTTAAAATGTCAGCTTAGAGCCTATTTGGTGTAGGAGAAATTTGAGAAATTTTTGAATATGTTGTTAAAAAGTTGTTAAAAATGTGTAAAATGGTAGGTCCCAAAGAATTGTATGGTTGAAAATGAATTTGAGGAGAAAGTTGAAAAATATATCCGAGACCAAACATAGGCTTAATAAATAAATCACGTGTAATATAGTAACATGTAATCTGATATCATAAGATAATAGGCAAATCAATAATTGTCTTATGTCATGAGAAGTCGCTAAAAAGTGTGAAAAAGTGTGCATAGATAAATTAAATTAATTTGTGAGCATGTTTTTTATAATGAAAAATAGTTTAATATTATGCTCCTCTTTGAGAGAAATTAAAATGAGATTTTTATTCAAATTAAAGTCAACAATTAATTTGAACCGCACATTTAATCGAACCCACAACCTTTCAACCATATTTTATTAATTTCTAACAAAATCTATTAAAAACTGTTTTTAATCATCATCAAACAGTGATTATATATATGTAAACTAAAATTTAAGTTTTTCTTTTTTCTTATCCAAAGATTTTTGAAATTATTTATTTTATATTCTTAATTAGAAAATAATTAAAAAGAATTATTTTCATTTTTATATAAATTAATTGATTGTTTTGATAAGAATTTAGGTGAGTTTAAAAATAAAAAGTGTCACACTCACCCTACTTTGAGGGAAAAAGTATATTTTTATCGATAATTAAAATATAATTGTTTGAATTAAAAATAGAAAAAAATTCGTTAAAAATAAAAATATGTTCTTTGATTGTTCAAAATGTGAGTTCATAAATGAAATAGTATTGCCAAATAGAGGGCTAAATTGAATTAAAAATAGAAAAAAATATATTCTATTCACTAGTACAGAAAAGTTTAAAAAATATATTTATGTAAATCTATTCACTATAATTAAATATATTTATGTAAAAACTTAAGAATTTAGGTTGTATGTTTAATTTCATATTTTTGGATTTGTAAATTTAATGTATCATGGAATTTTGTAACTCAAAACTAAAGCTCAGGTTTGCGAAGGCTATTGATAAATTATTGATTATTGGGCCAGGATAATTTGAGGTATATATCTTTACAAAACTAATTAGTTTAGTTCAAATAAAATCAACACATACATCTATTAGTTTAGTTTGAATATTAATTTTAGATTGTTGATTTTGAGTTACTAGATGGATATATTGCAATTTTTGAATTGTTGGAATTTTATTGAAATTTTAGACTGTTATTTTTTTTATAGAATATATAATTGATTATAAACTTTTGATGTCGAGGAGTTGGAATTGATTTCAGATTAAATTTTGAGTAGTTGATGATGTTAAAGTTTGGCTTAAGTTGTGTTTGAGTTTTGGATATGTTGAGATTGAATATTTTGGTTTTATTGTGACATTTTGATTCCCCTTATAGGTTGGTTAAGTCCAATTTATAAGGGAGATTCTGTCGAAATTTTCGTAGGATATTATAATTAAAAATAAAAATTATAATTTAAGGTTATTTCATTTGTTTTAATACATTAAATATTTTGATATATAGGTCGTTAGATATTGATCAAATTTGGATGCATGGGTACGTAATACACAAGAATATGTGAAAGAAGTTAAAGAATTTATGAAATAAGCCGAGGAAAATAAAATAAAGAAAGAGGAAGAAATGATTTTATATCTTTATTGTGATTGTAAGAATTTGAGAAAGTTTCGTAGCTTTAAGCAAGTGAAGAGTCATTTGATTCGTCACGAGTTTAAGGAAGGTTATATACGGTGGATAGGGCATGGTGGGAGTATACTTCCTAGGACGAACACCGGTGACAATGAGAGTTTGAGCAATAATGATAGAGATTAATGTGGAGAATGACAAGAATGATGTGGATAATGATCGAATAGATGAAATGATAGGTGATATACAAGAAGATTTCATTGAAAAACCTCATATATTCGATAACCTGTTCAATGATTTTGAAAAGCATTTGTTTCTTAGCTGTAATAAGTTTACAAAATTGTCTGTTGTGTTCAAATTGTATAACTTGAAAGCAAAGAATAGATGGAGTGATAGGAGTTTCAAGGCATTATTGGAACTTTTACGAGTGATGCTTCCAGAGGATAGCGAGCTTAATAGTTCAATTTACGAGGCAAAGAAAATGTTGTACCCGATGGGTATGGAGATCGAGAGGATACATACATGTCCAATTGATTGTGTATTGTATCATAATGAGTATAAGGACTAGCGTCTGTGTCCAAAGTGTGGGGGGGGGGGGGGGGGCATTGAGGTATAAGCGAAATCACGACAATGATAATTGGGAGGCTAAGAAAGGCTCTCCGGTAAAGGTGTTATGGTATCTACCCATAGTACCAAGATTTAAACACTTGTTTTCTTAAGAAAATGATGTTAAGATCATGTGGTGGCATGCTGAAAGGAGGAAAGAAGATGAAGAACTAAGACAGCTGGACGATTCTCCACAATGGAGGAATATTAATAGGATGTTTCCCGAATTTGGTGGTGAAGATAGGAATCTTAGGTTTAGACTATGTACAGATGATGAATCCGCACGGTAACATGAGTAGTTGACGTAACACTTGGCCGATTCTTTTGGCGATTTACAATATTCCTCACTGGTTATGTATGAAGCGCAAGTACATCATGTTGTTGTTGTTGCTGCTAATATTAGGGCTTAAACAATCGAAAAATGACAGACTTTTACCTAGCACCATTAATTGAAGATTTAAGGTTATTGTGGAATGAAGGTGTGTCGGTGTTTGATACACATAGCCAAATGAATTTCACCTTATCAAATGGATGCTAATATTTTCAATCATTCTTAATTTTAATAATTCTATGTAAAGAATATTATAAGGTATAAGGTTTTTGATATTATTTCTTGATCTCCCACGTTGTTCGATTTTTAAATCTTGATAATTGAAGATATTTCATAATTATTATTTGAACTTCTTGATTTTGTAATTAAAATTAAAATTTTATTGATTAAATATTTATAAATATTTGCTTGCTTGAGAATAAACACACATCTATAATTATTTTGAATGAAAGATGAAAAAAATGTTAAATGCAAAATGCAAATGCAGAAATCATGTAAATTTGCATTTTCAATTAAGTTAACAATAACTCATAAAAATGATTGAAACCTACGATTATTTATTATTTAAATTTATAAATTGATATTTTATTATTTAAATATATAAATAAGCATTTACTATCCAAATAAGTTTTTAATAATTTGGATTAGTTATATTTCTCATGTTTGATAATTCTAAAACTTTTGATTAAAATTCAACTCAAAGTCAACAATTAATTTTAACCACATATTTCGTAGGTCATACAACTTTCAGCTACACATTTCATCAATCTTTATCTAAATTTACTTAAAACTTGATTTTATTCGCTACTAAATAGGGGCATTGTTTTTTAAATTTTAAAAATTATCGTAATAGAATATTATTATTTTATACATTTTTTATTTTTATTATGTAAAAGTATTAACATTTTACAAATACTTATTGAAATAAATATTACGGAAAACAACTTTTGTGCATCGAATGGGATAAATACTAGTATAGTTAAATACTAATTGATCTTTTTGAAATAACATCGCACATTATTGTTGTCTTTCAGAGGGAGTTCAACATACCCGATGACAACATGAAAATAGCTATTTTGAAAGTTGCGAGTATGCAATGAAAAGACTTCAAAATAAGGTTGGTGTGTGATTTCATTAACAAAGAACACCCGAAATACAAATCAACTACTCAGCTGTACAAATTCTTGACGTAGGAGCAATGGAAAAAATTTAAAAAAGAACGTGAGACTGAGATTTTCAAGGTATGTTTAATGTCACGATTCTTATTAATTTGTTATTACTGAGTTGAAATCCTAAAATTTTTGTGAATTTTTTTTTCAAGGAAAAAAGTCAGAAGGCTAGGAAAAGACAACTGCTAAACGAGCATCCACACTTTTTAGGCTCTGTTGGGATGAGACCAGAGTGGCTTCCAACAGACCCACTGTCTTTTGCTTTTTCTTGTGGGTCAATTATCTCGTCCATGTTAAGCCAAGATTGCAGTTTAGATTAGGTTAGAGCAAGATCCAAGAAGAAAGAAGATGGAACCTATTACGTACCTAATGAGAAAACGAGGGGGGTGTATAAAAAAATTGTAATCCCAATTTTTCATATTGTGAATTAAAGTTCACTAAAGTGTACTTATATTAAACTTGTATTTCACTCGTGCGATGCACGAAAGTTGTTATTCACATATCGATTTCAGTAAATATTTGTAAAATTTTAATGCTAATACATAATCAACATATGTATAAATGTATAAAAAATAATTTTTTATTACAATAATTATTAGAATTTGAAAAATAACATCGCTAATTCAAATTATTAAAACTTCTTTGAATAATAAACGTTAATTTATATATATTTAAATAATAAATAAATATTGATTTCAATAATTTTTATGAATTATTATTATTAAATTCATTAAAAATGTAGTATTTTTTAATGGTATATCACGTTTGATGTAATATTATGTGTACAAATATTGATGTATGTGAAATGTATTAATATATTTCTCATAACTTTTACATTTAACTCTCGTATTTAACATACTTTTCAATTTCATTCAAAAAATCAATCGAAATAATTAGAAAATAAGTAATCAAAATATTTGAATTTAACCAATAAAACTTTATTTACTAAAATAAGTAGTCAAAATAATAATTTAAAAATCTCACAATTATCATGATACGACAACCGAGTAAAGTTAGAAATCACGAAATTATACAGAAAATCTTATACCCTGTAATCTTTAAAAAATTATTAAAATTAAGAATGATTAAATAATATTAATCATTCTATTGATATTATTAGCTAAAATGAAATCAAAGCATTAATTATTCAATATTATCCTTCCTTCAATAACTTTTTCTATAAATTATTTTTAACCACGTCATTTTTTCAACCACATATATATTTCAGAAAGTATGATTTTTAATATTAAAGTTAACAAATGATTTGACCAGTAATAATTAAAACACAATTTTTATATTGATGGCTACACATAGAATTTATAATATTAAGAACAACAAATAAATAAATAAATAAATAAATAAAAATTAAATAATAACTAAAAATATTAATTGAACCCATTCAATTTTAGTGTTAATAATAAAATTAAAATCAATTAAAAATATATAAACCATTATTTAGTATTTACCATAATATTCATATATATATATATAGTATAGATTTTCATTTTTTTTCTTCTTTTGGAACATATTCAAAAGGGGAGGAAGTTACTTAAGGGACATTTGTCCTAAATAGACACCATGATTTCTTATCTGAAGCCTTTTGGAAGGAAGAGCATCCTGATTGGGTGAGAGGGTATGGTGTCTATGCCACTGTCAAAGATGTATATGGCAGGACCAATGATTCTAGCAGACGATCGAGTGGGATTGTGTCGGCAGATGTAGTTAAAGATATGATCACGAAGAAGACCAATCGGATTAGGTCAGAGTGGTAATATAAGTTCGATAGTATGCAAGAAAAATACGATTCTATCCTTCGACCCTTGGGTGTAAATATTGATGCCGATGTGGACATAACTCTGCCTCCCTCACCACCAACTCCCAATAGTTTCCATTTTGTTGATCCAGATCATATGATGGGCTTCAAGAATCAAATGTTAATTAAATTATTGGAAGGTATAGAATATTATTGTAAGCCAATTTCAACTGTAAGGTCTAATGTTGATTTTCAATCATGTTGAACAATAGAAACTGATTACTTGTCGTCTCACCGTAATTTGATATGGTGAGTGTATAATATTGGCTAGAGGGACGGTGTTTCCATCTAAACCAAAAAACCGTGGTGCACTATCAACTACTCTTAACCGATCATGTTAAAGTTTTGGTTAATGATGGTGTACGTGGTGCAGAAGCATATATTCTTCTAGTGCTATCTTGATATCACATCACGGTGGGGGAAGCTATTGGAAGTTTCAGTTAATGGCCTCAACATTTGGTTGTTAGGAGAGGTAATAATTTTTAGTTATATAAAAGCTTCTTTTAATATTTATTACTTTTATATTTATATGAGACGTGTTATGATGCTAAAAAATTTCTAAACGCAGAAAGAGTTGCCAAAAAAGGTAAAAAAAAATCGATAAACAAAAAAGGGCCATAGTTCTGAAATGTCATATACTCGACGATCTCCGCTTGTTGATGATACAACGTTACATCTGGGTGATGATTGCAAAATGTTGCACAATACGGTCATTAAAATGCCTGTTGGTATTGACTTCTTAAATTTTCCTTTAGATGAAAACGTGTTTCATCAACGGACGACACAGGTATTTACGTTATGATCTTATGACATTGGCGACTTGCTTAAAATGGAATGGTTCAATATATCTATTCTGCAAGTACACATAATGTAAGATTGATTAACACAAATTTATAATTTCCATTTAAATTTCCATTATTTATTTATTTATTGGTTTAAATATTTTTAGATACCTCCATGGGTTGTGTGAGCAAATAGGTGTTGCGTCTATTGGATTTATGTGTCCTTCACAGATTACGTCAATTAAGGAAAAAATTAATTTTGATGGTGTTATTAGATACGTGGCTGAAACCATCATGAAGACATTGCAATCCAAGCAATACATTCTCGCATCGTACATTCAAGAGTAAGACCATTAATATTCATTCTTTCTTACCTAGTTTGAGTCATTTGACATTTGAAGGTGTATTTACAGGTTCATAATACATAGAAATCATTGGATGTTGCTTGTGATTTATTCTCAATCCAATGATGTGTACTTCTTGGATTCAGCACGACCAAATAAGCGTAAAATACACCTTAGGCCTCCATTGAATACGTAAGTAATTATGTATTACCTTGATCATTTTTTTTGTTTAGTGCGTGATGGATAAGTTTTGATAGTTTTCATAGAATAATTGTTATCGAGTTTGAGGTGAAATTGATGTATTTGTGTTGTGATTATTGATAAGTTAAGATATTTTTTAATGTCGGGTCTCTCTATAGGTTAGTTATATTCAATTTATAGGAGAGATTCTGCTAGAATTTTTGTATAAATTTTATAACTCGTTCTTATTTATAGAAATTTTAGGGTTCTTAAAGTATCCTGGATATATGGTTGTAAGATGAATATAGGCAATGTAAATTGGAAACCAATTGTGGTATGTCAATTTAAAAGTTACTACAAACTCCTAAATAATTAGTTCCATATATATTTCTATTTATTTATACGAATAACATTACTAATAGTTTTAATGTGAACATTTCAGTTTCCTCATCAAGTCGGATGTTCTAAATGTGACTATTATGTTATGGGAAACATTTATGAGATAGTCAAACAATATTTTCAATTAACTTCTTTAGATAACGTATTACAAGTTATTGAATACTAAGAATTCTTTATTAATAAATTTATTAGTTATTAACAAATAAATAATAACACATTTTAATTGTTTGCAGGCATTTTATTCAGAATCTTACTCAATGGAGGAGATCGACAAGATTAGAAATTTATGGGCCAAATACTTATATGAAGATTGTATGTAAATTTTGATTTTTTATGCAAATATTGGTAACTAATTAATATTAATGTAAATTGACTAATTAATATTGGGTGTTGATAATTGGATTTGACAATGAGATCGAATTTAAAATAAAGTGGGATTTTGGGCGAAAAAAATAAATTTGCATCAGTATAACTATAGTCCAACTTTTTGCGTCGGTTTACAACCGATGCATATTGTTCTTACCATTTAATTCTGTGCCAAAAGCGTCACTTGCACAACTGACGCGTATTGTCTTTTACAATAGATGCAAATGACTGAAACTGTACTAGTGTTTAAATTCATAAACACACACTTTGAATTGTTCAATGGAGTTATCATGGGAAATGAAATTTGATGGGACAATATTCTAAAGGTAAATTAAGAAGTAACGACGACGCTAAATTAATATTAATTGAATCACGAATTTCAATTTAGTCAACGTGGATAAATAATATTTTTAAAATAATAATTAAAATAATTTTTAATAAATGAACTAAGTGTATTATTGAGAAAAATAAAAAAATGTAAGGATAAAATGGGAAACCAAAAGATTCTCACTAAACCATACTTTTAAGATATTTTAGATATATGTAGGTTGTAGATGTAAATGTAGATGTAGATGTAGATTAATATATGTCAAACTCGTTTTTAGTCTTTCGAATAAAAAAAAAGTCACAACAGTTCATATAATAACCGATCACACAATTGTAGAATAATGAAAATCAGTATCAATTACTCAAGAAAATCAAAAAAAATTGTCTATATGAAAATTCAACACTAAGAATAACAAGAAAATAACAAAAGTTTCACCTTAGCCCTAGCATAATATTTTATTTAACTAATGATATTGATGAGAAGAGAACAAGAAAAACCTGTTGAAATCATCACCCGAAAAGAAAAATCTTGGATTAAATCTTCACTCCAATGTTTGTCAAATGAGATCTTGATATGAATTTCCTTGTAATCTTGCATCCTCAATTCCAATTCCAAAGTTTGACTCTTTATTAAGCCTCTTGAATTATGGAGAATAGACTCCCCACTTGATTATTTTGTGCATCATATATTTATACTAGGTTAGAATCCAAGTCCAATCCAAAATAATCAATAAAATCTGTGTTAAATAAGGAAACAAAATATGTCTGTATTTGTGCCAAGCTATCTCTTGGTTTTAACCAAGTTGATCTCTAGGTTATTCTGATTAAACATCTTCCTCGTAAATTACCCCTTAGGTGATCGCTTGGTTTAAACCTGGCGATTGCTTGGGGATAAGTTTCTTCTTTTTCGTTTTGTTCCTTCATCTTGGCTTTTACATTGGTCCTTCCTCTTCTGATTTCATTCAATTTCGTCCTTGATATCTTTTCTTTTCTTTTCTTTTTTTATGGTGTGCAATTAAGTCTATATTGAAATTAACTTACCTCGATTTACTCCAATTCATCCAACCGTCTCACATTCGGGTCAATATCTGAAATAAACAACTTAACCCAAATTAGGTAAAACATATATAAAATGAAATAACAAGCACCTATGTAGCGATCGAGAATTTTAAATAATATAAAATCATTTTTCTCGAAAAATGTGCCACTAAGTTTTAACCCTTTTTTTTTAAATGAAAGCGTTCGTCTAGCCATTATAAAACAAATTTAAATATATTTAGAAATCGAGGCCAATCTCGAATACTTTAAAGTATCAAATTCCTTATCATTTTAATCCAAATTTTAATAATTTTGAGTCCAATATTTTATCATTTTAGGTCCAAAATTATGTTAGCCCAAATCTTGATTATTTAAGTCCAATTCATTTAAATTCAATTAGGGAAATTCTCGTGGCCCGCCCAAATTCTTGGCCCACTTAACACCTAGAATCTTGTGTCCCGAAAATACTGGGGCTAAGTACACAATTACACAAGTTGAGGGTCTTGTATTTTAAATATCAGTTATTTTAAAACAAATCTCGACATTATGAAACTTATTTCGAAAAATCAGGTATAAACATTAAAACCATTCTTACCCTAACCACTAACCAGAACGACGATCTCTACCAGAATCCATCCAAAAATCATGCTAAAATCACGAACCGCGGCTACATTGATGTCTTAAAAATCGATAGGCGACTAGCTGTTCTTATTTCAAATCCGTTGGCGAGGCTGATTATCAACATCATTGCACTGGATTTTCACATTCTTACCGAGATACATATTTCAAGGACATTATACTTAAATTTCAGGTTCGTCATTTCCATTGCAGAAGTATTCCAAGAGCATGATAGATCTTATAAATAAAGTATTCCGATAGCATGATATTACAGATTTGAGTAGCTTTGATTGTTGTGTGTTATGTTATTAGAAGTGATTACTTGAATTACATTTATTTTGTAGCCAATTTCAATTGTAATTACAATTATTTACAATTGTAACTAGTTGCGTTTTGTAACTAATTACAATTGTAACTTTTTCTAACTAATTACAATAAGCTAAAATTGTAATTAGTTACAAAAAATAATGAATTACAACCGTAACTAAATACAATTGTAATTAGTTACAATAAGTTACAATTGTAATTAGTTACAATTGTATCTTATTGTAATTAGTTAGAAAAAGTTATAATTAGTTAAAAGGCAAAATTGTAACTAATTACAATTGTAACTTATTGTAATTAGTTACACTAAGTTACATTTGTAACTAATTACAATTGTAGCTTATTGTAATTAGTTAGAAAAAGTTACAATTGTAATTAGCTAAAAGTTATAATTGTTAATTACAAAAAATAATGAATTACAACTGTAACTAAATACAATTGTAATTAGTTACAAATGTAATCAGTTACAATTGTATCTTGTTGTAATTAGTTAGAAAAAGTTATAATTGTAATTAGTTAACAGGCAAAATTATAAATAATTATAATTGTAACATATTGTAAATAATTACAATTGTAAAAGTTACAATTGTTAATTACAAAAAATAATGAATTACAACTGTAACTAAATACAATTGTAATTAGTTACAAATAAGTTACAATTGTAGTTAGTTACAAATAAGTTACAATTGTAATCAGTTACAATTGTATCTTGTTGTAATTAGTTAGAAAAAGTTACAATTGTAATTAGTTAATAGGCAAAATTGTAAATAATTACAATTGTAACTTATTGTAATTAGTTACAATAAGTTACAACTGTAACTAATTACAATTGTGTCTTATTGTAATTAGTTAGAAAAAGTTACAATTGTAATTTGTTAAAAGTTACAATTGTTAATTACAAAAAATAATGCATTACAACTGTAACTAAACAAATTATAACCTCTTATCCCATATTAGGGGCAGCATTGCACTCTGACTTCTTATCCTTCACCCCTTCTTTTAAAATTACAACTTGATTGAATTTCTGTAATTAGTTACAAACTTCATTTTTTATGTGCAACTATGGATTCATTGAATGTTTTCATACATTATGGTGGATTTTGGGACGAGTTCAATAACTACACAGGCCTAAAGGTAGCACGGATCCTCCTATGCAATACAACTACAGACTACAGCATGTTGGATGTTGTTTTCACAAGATTAAATTTGGATCCAATGTTGAATAGATTGAGAATACGATATATAGTGGACAAAAACATGGAGCCAATGAGTATTGTCGATGATAGTTCCCTAACTTTCTATTTAGAGCTAAGAAGGAAGGCCAAAGATCTAACAAGTTTTCCATTGTGTGTAGAGGTTGAGCAACTTTATGGTGGCACAGACCTTTTACCACCAGTTCCTAATGAGTTAACCACTATACCTACTGACTCTGGGGTTTCATCCATACTTGGCATACACCAAACTGGTGCAATTGAGATCTCAGCAGCAAGAATACCAACACTAGATGAGGTGGCTCAAGAACTTTGTGAAATGGTTGAAACCACAAAAATTACCCCTATTGCAGATGATAAAGAGGTGATTACAGATCCAAGAGGCGATGCAATTGAAAAAGGGCAGGTATTCCGCACTAAGATTGTGTTAAAGAAGAGTATGGCCCTATATGCTATAAACAAAATTTCCAGTTCATAGTGAAAAGATCAGACAGAAAGGAGTATGTTCTTAAATGTTTATGTGCTGATTGTGACTGGATGTTTAGGGCATCAAAGTTTTTTAGAACTGACATGTTCAAGATAAGAGATATAAAAGAGGGTCATAAGTGCGGATTGGATGTAATGTTGGGAAATCATAGACAGGCAACAAGCTCAATAATAGGTGATGTAATTAAGGATAAATACACCTCCACAAAGATCATATACAAGCCAACTGACATTATGCATGATATGTTAACTACATATGGTCTGGATTTGAATTATCAAAAGGCTTGGAAGGCAAAGGAACATGCCTTTTGTGCTATAATGGGGGATCCTGAAGATTCTTATGGGACGATACCTGCTTATTTAGAAATGTTGAAGGAAAAGAATCCAGGATCTATAGCAAGATTTGAAGCCAATGAAAACAATTAGTTTAGGTATCTATATATAGCTTTAGCTGCTTCAATTGATGGCTGGAAATTCTGCAAGCCTGTTGTTGTTGTTGATGGTACATTTTTGACAGGGCATTATGGTGGGACTTTATTAACGGCTTGTGGACAAGATGCAAACAATAAAATTTATCTACTTGCATTTGGGATTGGAGATTCAGAAAATGATAACTTCTGGGAATGGTTCTTTTTAAAGTTCAAAGAAACATATGGTGAAAGAGAAGATTTGTGTATAATATCAGATCGATGCCCTAGCATTAGGAATGCAACCCAAAAAGTTTTCCCAAATGCATTTCATGGACTGTGTTCTTATCACTTGTTGAAGAACCTAAAGAAAAAATACTCAAAGAAATCTAAAGAGATAGCAGTACCATTCAACGCTGCAGCAAGAGCATATACAATAGGTGAATTTGAATATCAAATGAAGCAGCTGGACAAAATTGACAAAGATATCCGACGTTACATGGTATGTTTGGTTTATTTATGCTACTTTTTACATGTATTTTTTGCAAGTGTAATTAGGTTACAAAACTACAACTACTTAGTTACAATTTGTAACTACAAAGCTGCAAATTGTAATTAGTTACTAATTACAATTGTAATTAGTTAGTTACAATTTTGTAACTACAAAAATTGATTAGTTACAATTGTCACTAAATAGTTACAATTAGTTGCAAATTGTAAATTATTTAAAATTATAATTAGGAAATGTTATTTCTCTGAAGATATTGTTGTTACATACACAAGTTTTTGACTTTTTGCATACAATAGCATGAGGAAGTTGGTCATGAAAGATGGACAAGGGCATATATGGCAAGAAATCAATACTCAATAATGACATCAAACATTGTCGAATCGGTAAATGCAGTAATAAAAATAGCAAAGCAACTAACCATTGAGACATTGTTGGAATTCCGAAGGCGTACATTACAAAATTGGTTTAACAAAAATCGTACGAATGTTGAGGCTACATTCACTATACTAGCAACCAATCCAGAAAAAGTGTTACGGGCAAATATTTTTGAGTGTTCAAGGATGAAGGTACGGAGTACAATTTTTTGATCAATGTAACAATTTTTTTCCTTAAAAGATGTTATTGATGTGTCAATTTTTTTCCCAGATTCATTCATCAAGTCAAGCACTATTTGAAGTTATTGATGGCGTGACATCCTACACAGTACATATCCAAGACATGACATGCACCTGTTTGCGGTTCCAGGTTGATGGACTGCCATGTTCCCATGCACTAGCAGTGATAGGGAAACGAGGGCTTGATGCATACAATTATTGTTCAAGCTACCATACAAGAGAGTTCTACGTATCAGCATACAAAGGGGACATTTTTCCGCTTGGAGACAAGTCACAATGGATATTGCCTGAATACGTAACATCACTAGTTGTACTTTCTCCCTCTACAAGAAGACCACCGGGAAGGCCTAAAGAAACAAGAAATAAATCGGTGGCAGAATGGCATAATGCAACGAGGTGTAGAAGGTGTGGTGAATATTCACATAATAAAAGAACATGCAAAGAACCAATCCCATTGAAGACAAAAAAGAATAAGAACTGTGGGGTCCTGAAATTGTAGCCAGATTAACCGTTACCCTCTTTTTATATTACTTGATTGATACTATTTGTTCCTTACATTAGAAAGCTTGACATTATACTATTCATTATATCAGATTGTGTCGAAAAATATAGAATATATACTATATTTGACTCTCTTTATATTTGTCAGTTTGTTGATTGATTACAATTCAATATTGTTATATTTATCAGTTTGTTGATTGATTACAATTCTGTTAATTGATTAAAAGTTGCCAGTTTGTACCTAATTATACATTGAAATTAATCAAAATGTAACTTCATTTTTTATTTGTAACTATTTACAATTTGTAATTAATTAAATGATTACAAGTTGCAGTTTGTAGCTAATTATACATTAAGTTTAATAAAAAATGTAACTTCATTTAGGTAATTTGTAACTAATCACATACTGTAATTAGATAGTACTTTTTTTTTTGTAACTATTTACAATTTGTAATTAATTTCAAATCAGTAAATTGTTTACAAATTGCCAGTCTGTACCCAATTATATATTGAATTTTATCAAATATAACTTGTAACTTAATCACATACTATAAAATAGACCTAAGGATCAAATTAAAAAAGAACAAAAGTAGACTACAGCAAAATCTACCACCAGTCTCTATCATTAGCTACTGCTTGACAAATCGTTCATGTTCAATATTTACATATCTACTACGTTTCTGACGTTACACAGTGTTAACCCAGCATTACAAAAAGGTCAGATGGATCCATACAGCTACTTTACAAACCTACATTAGTTTCTAGTTTCTTCACAAAAAGAATCAACAAATGATCATCTTCTGCACATCTTTACAAAAAACCTTTGAACACAATTATTATGCATCTTCCATCTTCTTCGGCTTCTTGCGACCACGTTTTTGTGGCACATCTTCACTGCACTTTGCATATTTGAACAATTGTACTGCCAATTGGTGTCTTGCCTCTTCTGCGTCAAACTCTACAAATTTCTTTCCATTAATTATAAACTCTGCAAACTTGATAATATAGATACCACAGTCATGCCTATATGTTAAAAACAAAATAATAATAATAATAATAATAATAATAATAATAATAGTAATAATAATAATAATAATAATAATAATAATAATAATAATAATAATAATAATAATAAAGCCATATATTGTAACTATAATGATAGTTCATATATAGAATTACAAATTGTAACTATAAAGATAGTTCATATATGGAATTACAGATTTGTAACTAGTTACAAATTGATTTGTAATTGCATTTGAGTAGCTTTGATTGTTGTATGTTATTAGAAGTGATCAAGTGAATACTTGAATTACATTTATTTTGTAACTAATTTCAATTGTAATTACAATTAGTTACAATGAGTTACAAATTGTAATTAGTTACAAAAATTTATGATTGTAATTAGTTACAATTGTAATTAGTTACAAAAAGTTACGATTGTAATTAGTTACAATGAGTTACAATTTATACAATAAGTTACAATTGTAACTGATTACAATTGTAACTTATTGTTAGTTAGAAAAAGTTACAATTGTAACTAAATACAATTGTACTTATTGTAATTAGTTACATATTTCCATTTGGTGCATTAAAAAAAAAATTAAGTCAGATACAAACCCATTATCTTGCTGTGGGAGTCCACCAACAATATTCACTTGTAGAGGGTCGATGTGTTCTTTGCCATCAACAATTTCTGGTCTCCAAATGTCAGTACTGATCATTATGTGAGGAAGCATTTCAGCAAACGACAAAACATCCCTTGTCAAAATGTCCCCCTTAAATGAGCTATCCAATGAGTTGTATACATTCGGACACTTCTTTGAGATGTCAAACTCTCCAAGAATCCAATGTGCATGATCCTTCATGCACAATGGAATTAACACAATATCAACTTCAATCCAGCTGGTTCCATCCAATAGTTGCTCACCAAATGCATAAAAGATAAGGGAATCGTGGTCAGCGAGTTTCGAGTGATCTTTAGACCATTCAGGGTAAATTCCTCTAATGCACGAAGCAAAGCAACAGTCAGTAGTTGTTATCCTATTCTTCATATGTTTACCAAACTTTGTCATTTTTCGCAGGTGATAAAAGCATTCATCAATGTGCTGCACAAAAATGACAAAACACAATCAAAAAACAACTCACATACCCCTTCAACCCATACTTATCAACAAATAAAAGTAATTTACAAATTGTACCGTGCAAGCCAGTGAGTTCTCCTTCTCACGCAACTCATACCACCAATATTTTGAAGTGCTGTCCATCACACCAAGCTTTAGAGGAGGTTTAATGTCGGGATTTGGGAACTTTTTCTTCCTACAAAAATTACACATTTTTCTTAAATGTAATCAGCATACAAAGTGTAATCAGCTACAATTGAAATTAGCAAGTTAGAATTGTAACCAATTGTAACTAACAATAGTATTTATTTTAAAAAATGTAACTAGTTACAAATGACAATTCTGATTGTTCTAACCTGTTATTTTTCTTATAGCCAATATTAAACCATTTGTCAAATGCAACAACGTCTTCCTCATTTGGCTGATTTAAGCCCAATTGAAAAGCACATTTTGCTTCTTTGTTCAAGAGACTTCCCTCTTCTTGTGGGGTAGACAGATTACCGGTAAAAGGGGATTGCAAGAGTCTGGATTTTATTAGTTTCCTTCTCACTGGTATGTCTACAGATTCAGGGGTAAATTCAATCACTTCATCGGGACCCTGAGAAACATTATAAAAGTACAAATTTCAGCTAATGAATTGTTAAAAACTAATTATAACCGACTGATAAATTTACATACATGATCAGGTAAAGAAGGGTTAGAAACTTCAGTTGATGTAACTCTAGGAACCAGCTGATTGTCCTCATCAGCCTACAAATGAGGGAGAAATAAAATCAATAAAAAGAAAAAAAAACTCATTACATTGTTACAATTAAAATAATGCAACGCATTTATTTATTTGTAATCAGAACATAAAAAAAAAATACATACCAACTTTTTCTCTATAAAAAGTTTCTCACTTTTGTCCAGCTCTTTCAACACTTCTTCTGTAAAAAAAAAATCGTAATCATCCGGATCACCCCCATGGACATCTGCCCTTAAACTACTAATGCCAATATTAATATTATGAGAAGGCTTCTCACCAATAATATCACTAGGATTTTCTCTCTCTCTCTCCCCGACACCCTCAAGGGTGAGTCCTTTTCACGATCTTTTGCATCAACATTCTTCACAAAACACAGTAAAAAAAACAAAAAAATACTCAATAAGATAACAGATACTGAGAAAACTACAACTTAAATTAGTTAGTTACAATTGCTCTTAATTGCAATTGTACAATTGCAAATAAAGATAAATTTGTAATTAGATACAATACAATACGCAATTAAATAATAGTTACCTCAGGTCCCAATTTATTTTGTTCAGCATCATGAGCAGACTCCTCTAAACTACTAATACCAAGATTGAAGTTGGGTGAAGGAATATCATCATCTAAAACACGATTTTCTAGCTCAGGCTGCAACACCCTTGAAGGTGGTTCCTTTCCCGGATCCTTTACATCAACATTCTTCGATAAAAAAAAGTAAAAAGTAAATATTAATCAATTTAACTACAACTCAAATTATTTAGTTAGACTGTAACTAAATTGTAACTAATTACAATTAGTTAGATTGTAACTAATTGCAACTAATTGTAACTAATTACAATTAGTTACAGTAGTATTTATTTTCATAATTGTAGACAGTTATAGTTGTAATTAGTTACAATACAGTATGCAGTTTAATGACAGTTACTTCAGATCCCAATTTATTTGGTTCAGTGTCATGAACAGACTCCTCTAAACTACTAATGCCAAGATTGAAATTAGGTGAAGGAATATCATCATCTAAAACACGATTTCCTAGCTCAGGCTCCAACACCCTTGAAGTTAAGTCATTTTCTGGATCCTTTCCATCAACATTCTTTGAAAAAAAAAAAAACAGTAAAAAAATAAATTTTAATCAAATTAACTACAATTGAAATTATTAATTTAAATTGTAACTAATTGTAATTACAATTGAAATTAGTTACAACTAGTCACAATATTATTTATTTCAAAAATTGTAACTAGTTGCGTTTTGTAACTAAATACAATTGTAATTAGTTAAAAATAAGTTACAATTGTATTTAGTTACAAAAAGTTACAATTGTAATTAGTTACAATGAGTTACAATTGTTACAATAAGTTAAAGTTGTAACCAATTACAATTGTAACTTATTGTAATTAGTTACAATAAGTTACAATTGTAATTAGTTACAATTGTAGCTTATTGTAATTAGTTAGAAAAAGTTACAATTGTGATTAGTTAAAAGTTACAATTGTTAATTACAAAAAAATAATGAATTACAACTGTAACTAAACAATTAAAACCTCTTGTCCCAGATTAGGGGCAGCATTGCATTGTGACTTCTTATCCTTCACCCCTTCTTTTAAAATATCCAGAAAATCAGAAATCATTGTTTTGAATTCAGTTGTCAAGCTACAAATTTCAGACTTCATTGTTGTCATACTACTAGCTAGCTCCTTCTGCCTATCTTCGATAGCAGCCAGCCGGTCACTACGTTCACATTCCAATCTCTGAACCTTTAATTCAATATACTCTAACCGTTTCCTTAGCTCCTCCATCAATTGTGCATCATCCCCCTGTAGCATAACAAACACACATCATATAAGCCCGTGCCCATTTTCTAAATGTGATATATGTTTAGATTATTAGTATTCAGAAAAGTAAAAATAATAAACCTTATCTTTCATCAGGAGAACCTGATGGCTGTGCACCCTTCCCAGGATCCATGTTCGGTAATTGTGACTGCTCACCAATCGTGTTCTCATTTGCAACATTCGCCTCTGGTGTGAACTCAACTATGCATTCCACACCTTCTTCACAATCCAATGGCAATTGAGGCTTTGGAAACAACCCCTCACAGTATCTTTGGGCCAACTCCAGGTTACTAGGTTAAAAAATTTTCACCTACAACTGCAATTCATTAAAGGAAATTTATGAGTCAATCACATTACAAATTATAATAAAAATAAAATATATTGCCAAAAATGTAATCACCTCACTATCTCCAAAAAAATTGTCAGCAAAGGTAGTGGCAGTCACATGTGCTGAAGATGAGCAGCTAACAATCCTTGGAAACGATTTATCAATCTTCTTACAAATATTAAGCCCCAGGCATGGAATTGTTTCATATATCCATACTTGAAAGGCAAGTATGAAACCATTGAGCCTGTAACTAATGGACGGCTCCCTGCCCAAAGCAACCTTCTCAGCCGATTTCTTCATTACAGTCTTCAGAGATTTCAGGGTTACATTGAACAAATCCTTGCCCCAAGGAATTACATCCCTCTCTGCTGAATCAACCATTCTCATAATAACATCATCAAAAACCTTGCGGGACTTGCTCGTGTAAAAAAAGTGAAGATATCAGATACAAAATGGCAAGCAACACCATATCTTCATCAGAGATAATATTTTTAGAAAATCGAAATCTATTTTCAATATCCTCTTTGTCCACACTATCCAACTCTTCAAAGTAAGCTTCCCTAATTCTACAAATACCAGACATGTACTTTGACTTGTCAATCTCCCCCGAGCATCTCAACCCGAAAATTAAACAAAATTCCTCTACCCCAAACTTCACTCTTTTTCTCCCAATGTCAAAGCACATTTCTTCACTGTTTTGTTGCTCAACTTCCCTAAGCAACACAGCATGAATAAGCTGGGGCTGCAGAATGATATCCTTCATATCCAAATATCTTCCAAAACATGTGCATTGAAATAAATTTTTCTGTACATTGTTTAATCTAGCATTTAAATTTCTAATCACATCATTCGGGCTAGCCACTACCATGCTAGATCTAAACCAGTGTTCCGGTTACAATATAAAGTCTCAATCCTATACGTGTGACAAATTACAATTAATAAATTCTTGCATAAAAAAAACAGTAGTCTCTGTAATTTCAAAATGTAACTCATTACAATTTGTAACTAGGTTACAAAACTACATATGATTGCGTATGTAATTAGGTTACAATTAATAAATTCTTGCATTAAAAAAAAAAAAAAAACAGTAGTCTCTGTAATTTCAAAATGTAACTAATTACAATTTGTAACTAGGTTACAAAACTACATATGACTGCGTATGTAATTAGGTTACAATTAATAAATTCTTCCATTAAAAAAAAAAAAAAACAGTAGTCTCTGTAATTTCAAAATGTAACTAATTACAATTTGTAACTAGGTTACAAAACTACATGACTGCATATGTAATTACGTTACAATTTTTTTGCAACTATAACTAAGTTAAAAAACCACAACTACTTAGTTACAATTTCCTTACTTCTACGCATTAAAGTTAAAAACGAGTTTACCGCTGTCATATTCTTTGATTTCTTGGACACATTTCCACCAGGCCTCTTCTTCGTAACATTCCATTTTGAAGAACTTATGTCAAGGACCTTGGCATCTACTCTATGCCTCTTCTTTGAAGCCGTGCTTTTGGATGACGATACCTCGACAACATCTCTAGATGTTTTTTTCGGCGTCAAGCGAATATTGTCCATAGGAAGAAGATTATAGGAATGAAAGACGACTGGGCTGTTTATTATGGATATAGGAACGGAGATATGACGGTTACTGGAGCACGCACGACCGGGATGAAGTTCACGAACAGGGCGTGGGAGAGCAACGGTTGAAGACGCACGAAGGGAGAAAGACTGAACTGATTAGGGTTTTAATTTCTGGTTTTATTTATTTATTATCCATACATGATTTTGTAAAATATTTTAAAACTAATTGATTTTAAAAAATTAATAATAAAAAGCATTATGGGCCGTAATTAGCCCAAAATACTGTCCATATGGCCTCTCCTTTTGCTATTCACCAAACACACAAAATCGTTCAAATAACTCCAACTTCCTGAGAATATGTATTCCTTCCCAGCTTCATTCTTCACACACCAACATCACAGCAACAATTATCACTACATAGAGGCAATTCCGACCATTTCCAAATCTCGACCAACCTTCCATAGCATTCAGTCCTTACGATTTTCACAACCACCACCCCCAATTTGAAATCAACCTCCCAAGAACCGCAGTTCACTACCTCCACCATTTACACCACCCCTGCCCAATTAACTGCCACCACTTAAACCAATCCACTGCCTCATCAAAGCCACAACCTCCATCTTCATCAACTACAAGGAACACACGCCCGATCGGACCACCTTTCACCGCATTAGCCCACCACCTCCATCGCCCAAACTGAACCCAATCATATTTTCACGATTTGCCACCTCCAGCACTCCCAATCGAACTACCGCAGCCAATGGCCTGCAACCCCACACGGATGGCTGCACACCAACCAATCGACCGCCACTGCTTCACCCCAAAAATCAACCCAAAATCCCACAAAACCAAAGAAATAACCTAACCCACCACTTACCTTAAAGCCTCGACTGGAATGTCGTCAAAAAAGTCCAAGAATCCGAGCATCCAAACCCTTGATTTGGCCTTGTTTTTCGCACCCAAATGCGCCCCAAATCCCACTATACCCATACACTGACGCATGGTGGCGCTATTGCTGACCACTTGACACCGGCGGTCTGAATCGAAGAAAGGGCGGAGATTCTTTCTCATCGCCATCTCATCCCTCTCTCTTTTGATCTGATTTTTAGAGAGAGAGAGGGTGAGAGATATAGATATGTATATATTGGAATTTATTTTAAAATTATTCTTTAGTCCCAGATTTTAAGAAGTTATTTATTTCAGTCCCAAAGTTTCAGTTTTTAATAGATCAACCCCTAGAGTTCTTGTTCCCCCACAGTTAGCTCGCTAATTTCGAAAAGTCTATTTCAGTTCTTAAACTTTTCAAATTTCAGTTTTAATAAATTTTCAATTAAGTCCCTAAATTTTTATTTTATCATTTTAAATCTTTAAAATTTCGAAATACTAATTCAAGGCTTATTTCCTATTTTGGCTAAACGAAACGTATGGACGATTAAGAGATTAAGGTTACTTCTGGCTCCACTTTATACGTGACTCGAGTTAAATTGAGGTAGACTCGCCCTCACTAATTAGTTTATATTATAATTGCATGAGTTACGTGGATTTACGTGATTTATATGCTTATTTGCATGAGATAAGACAAAAATATCTCTTACGAGATAATAAGATAAATTTATGTTTTGCATGTCATAGTTTATATGCTTTATTTGCATAATACAAGAATATGTTCATATTGCACTCAATATGTGATGCCTATGATTAAGAAGAGAATGTCACTATATTATTTGCATAATTATGTATTCAATTATCTTGTAAATTAATTGTTGGCGATAGGTATACTGAGTATTTCTTTTGAAATGCTCACTCCGTTATTTCAACAATATTTGTAGATTTCGGAGAAGGTGGTGAATGAAGGGCAGTGATGACAAACATTAATTTTAAGTTATTTTAAAGTCATGTTTATTGAACTTTGTTAATTCAACTTGTTGAAATTTGGAATTTCATGGAACGTTTTCAAGCAATTTTTTTAAAAATTTGAGTTATCGTTGCTAATTTCCAAATAAATGTGATGTTTAAAATTTAGTTTATTTCCGCAATATTTTTTAAATAGTTAGTTTTAAAGGACTACGTGTCGTTCCGAGTTTTACGGAATTCGGGGCGTTATAGCTTGGTATCAGAGAGGGTCTACATTTCTGTAGACTTGCAAAATTTTCTAAGAGATTTTTTTTCCTAAAATAATAATAAATAATGTTTTGACAAGTTTTATCACTGCCCTCATTCCTTCCGCCAACTCCAAAGGTAAAGAAGTTTAGCATATTTATCTTATTTATTTCGGATACTTGAGAAATAAATTTTTTGAGATTTAGACAAGAAAGAATTAGAAGACGAGAAATAATTAGAAAATTAGTATTCGAAATAATGAGAAAGAAAGAAATGAGTTTTGGAGCATAATGAGAAATTGCATCCGAAAATAAGGAGAAAAGAAAGACGAGTTTTGAGGCATAATGAGAAATAATATAATTTAAAGGATATCTTCATAAAATATTTTGTCCTCAAAATTTAAATATTAGAACCCTAACTATTAGAACCCAAACTGGACTTTGCATAATTGATTTTAGACATGGTACCATTTACGAGGAGTCTACAGAGAGGATTAGACATTATTTTCGGAATATCTATCGTTTAGACCAACACCTCATGTTAGGAAATAGGACCACATTATCGGCTACTATGCCGCGCGTTATGAGGCCATTGCTGGTGGTTTTAGAGCGACTGATGCACAATCCATTAATCACTTGTTGTCAACATTTACAGTAAATCAGCAAGAACTAGCAAACCAGTTTTATGAGGATGTGAAGAGATGTTTGGGATTATAATTAATATGATTTTATTGAGACATTTATGAGAATATTTATGAAATTAGAGATTTAAAGACTTGGTTTTTGATTATTGGGAATTAAGGACTTGATATTGTGTTTGAGTAAGTGAATTCGTCCTATATTTTGAGAGAAATATATATTGTAGTTTGGTCTTGTAATTAAATTTTTGAGACTACGATTTGTGCCATATATTTATAAGTATGACAAAGGAGTTTTCATTTGAGCCATTTAATGTATTGAAAGAAGTGATATTTTGATATTGGAATCTATGATTTGAAATTTTTATGTTGGGGAGCTATGAATTGATTTTTTTGGGGATATTTTTGGTGGTGTTGAAGTTTGTTGAGTTGTTGTTAATATTTTAAATTGTTGTGGTTAAATATGGAGTGTTTAAAATTGTTATTGTTGGTTATGAGGTATACCTACAGGTTGGCTATGTCCAAATTATAGGGGAGACTGCCAAAAATTCTATAAAATTTTATCATTTTGAGTTAAGAGCCTAATGTTATAAGCAAACCACTAAGTAAAGAACCTGATGTTAGATTTGTGAGTTCATTAATACCACAAGCAGGATTTAGTAAATGAATAAAATGATGATTACTCTTGAAATATTTTTGGCTTCTTTGAAGTATAATCATTAGTGTAATAGATATAGTTCAGTTGAAATACTCTCCCTGTTCCACAATTTCAAAACAAGATGAAGTATACAACTACTTAGGTATCAAGGTATACGTGGAGTTATGTGATGATTTGATGCATAAATTGAGAAATATCCAGCTATAATTTGAAAGATAAGTTAAGACAATTATTATGGCATTCTCGGGAAGAATCTTAATTATTCTTGAGAACAAATTGATTATTAGTACGTAATCATGACTTATATTGGAGAATATTAGAAATTATGATGGTATGTGATAATACTGTTGATTGATTAAGGATGTTGATTGGTAGATGATATGTGTTATAGATTTGGTTATTTACATGTTATATGATTATGTGGAAAAGTCAGTTATTATGAATGGAGATATTGAAAGTATTTTATATTGAGATGCCCTTAAAGGAGTAGACGTTTATTAAGGTTGAGAAATTGGGGACATATACTTGAATTTTTGGGGTTATGTGATATAATGATGAAGGTCATAAGGTCATCTGACTATAAAAAGGTACGATAGATAACAATAAGGAATAATGTGATTGTTCTTATGGTTAGAACTGAAGGTGATAATGTATTGAGATTATGATTAAGTTGAACTTCCGTGAATAAGTTACGATGTATTTCGTTCTAAGTGGAGTTCAGAAAAATGACGAGTCTCAGTCATGGAAAATAGATCACGGTTTCCTTGTGATTTGAATGGTTTCACTGGTGTATATTAAGTTTTAATTTTTAATATTATATATGATACTAGAATATCATGAGAGAAATTATTGGATGAAATTGATGAAAGAAATTTTATCAGGTCCTATAAATTTGTAAAAGTATAGCAGAAGTAATGCATTTGATTGGAGAAAGGTTTATGATTGATCATGCCTTGAGATTTTGGAGATTGTTATTGATGGTATCATGGTTCGAAAATAAGAAGTGAACTTTTTTGCATTTGTCCTTGTGGATAGGAATTGTGAGGAAAACAGGGATAAAACTTCACAATGATTACTTATTATGGAGTAGTGTGTTGCTAAGAAAGAGTGACAAACGGTAGAATTCAAGATTTACTGAGTTTGAGAGATTGGTATATAATCTTAGTGAGTATATTGACGTATAAAGGTTCATGTCATAAATATGATTGTTATTATATTGTAATCATAGGGAGATTGATATGATTAAATATTGAGGTCATATGATACGATGATAAGTGGCATATTACATGATTACTACAAGATATGGTGAGTAGACGGTTAATGGATATTTTGGTTGTCCCGTGAAAGAGTTGTGTGAATATATTTGAGTTAATCGATCTTATCTTGATCATTTGTTGAATTATGGTGAAATATTACCTACGATTGGGAATCTTAATTTTTAGTCATAAGATATATGGATTTATTTTAAATTTTGGTGATGCAACTTTGATTACTTATTGTCGGTTGTACTTTAGATGTGAATAAAGTATTTTGCTACGATAATGGAAAACTTGAGATGACCATTTGTGTGACTTTTACTTATAATGGGATTGTATCTTTGGGTTAAGTAAGCTTAATGAGGAATCCTATATGATTCAAAGAAGTCTTATTCATTGGTGATAGACTTAATCGGAGTATAGTTCAAAGCGTGACATAAATTGAAGTTTTGGAGAACAGGGAAAATTGGAGGATATGCTTAGGGCTTTCGTTCTAGACCTAAGTGGTAATTGGGAGACACATCTTCCATTAGTAGAGTTTTCCTACAACAACAGCTTTCAGGCTACTCTTGGGATGGCACCATACGAAGCACTATATGGGCGAAGATGTCGATCGCCAGTTTATTGGGATGAGGTTGGCGAGAGGAAGTTATTGGGTCCAGAATTGATTGAGAGGACAGTTGAGACTATCGAGAAGATCAGATTGTGGATTAAAGCCGCCCAGGATAGATAGAAGAGATATGCCGATCAGAGGAGGAAAGACTTGGAATTTTAGATAGGAGAAAAAGTATTTTTGAAAGTAGCCTTGATGAAGGACACTTTTCGTTTCGGCAAGAGAGGAAAATTAAGACCTTGCTTTATTGGACCTTTTGAAATATTGGAGACAGTAGGAAATGTGGCTTATCATTTGGTAAATTATCATACTGTATCATTTGGTAATTTGGTAAATTATCATTTGGTAAATTTATCGGCTGTACACAATGTTTTTCACGTTTCCTTAATGAGGAAATATATCCATGACCCAAGTCATGTGGTAAATTATCAGACTATTTCGATTCAGAAGAAATTTCACTAGTCAAAGTCCAGTTGGGTAGGTATGGTAGCGATGAGGCTACCTGCGAAAAGGAGGATGAGATTCTGGCTAAGTATCCAAATGTTCTAGATCAAGTAAGTTTGAATTTTGAGGGAGAAATTATTTTAAAGGGGTAAAGTTGTACGATCGAGAATTTTTAAATAATATAAAATCTTTTTTCTTGAAAAATGTGTCGCAAAGATTTAACCCCAATTTTTTTTTTCTTCAAATGAAAGCGTTCGTCTAGCCATTATAAAACAAATTTAAATTTATTCAAAAATTCAGGCCAATCCCAAATACTTGAAAGTATCAAATTCCTTATTGTTTTAATCCAAATTTTAATAATTTTGAGTCCAATATTTTATCATTTTAGGTCCAAAATTATGTTAGCCAAAATCTTGATTATTTAAGTCCAATTCATTTAAATTCAATTAGGGAAATTCTTGTGGCCCAAATTCTTGGCCCACTTAACACCTAGAATCTTGTACCCTAAAAATACTGTCCATATAACCCCTCTCCTTTTGCCATTCACCAAACACACAAAATCGTTCCATCAACTCCAACTTCCTGAGTATATGTATTCCTTCCCAGCTTCATCCTTCACACACCAACATTACATCAACACTTATCACTACACAGAGGTTATAACGCCTCAGATCCCGTGAAGCCCGGGACGCCACGTCGTCCTTTAAATTTGACTTTATTGCTGAAAATAAATTTAATTCAAATCATCGCATTTATTATTTGAAACTTCAGAGGAAACTTAAGCAATTGAAATATAGAACAATTCATAAAACTTAGATATCAATTGTTTAAATGAAAGTAACGATAAATAATTTAATCAGTAGCATTCATAAAATTTTGACTAAAAATATCATCATTTTTAAATGTGCCAACACTGCTCTTTCATTCGCCAAAATCTTCGAGATCTGCAAAAGCTATTAAAAATGGAGTGAGCATTTCAAATGAAATACTCAGTAGACTCATCCCCAATAATTAATTTATAGAATAATTTAACACGTACTTATGAAATCATACAGTGACATCATCATCATAATCATAGGCTCTTTAAAAATTATAGGGTGTGGGTAGTCTCGTCTCATGCATTAAAGCATGTAAGTTAGGCATAACATCATCATTTCTCTCTTATCTCATAAGAGATATTCTTATCTCGTCTCATACATCAAAGCATATAAATCACATAATTTCACATATGATATGTAATTATAATTTAAACTAATTAGTGGGGGCGAGTCTACCTTAATATCGCGAGTTTGAAAAATAGAGCTTGACAGTCACGTCACTATTCTAAATCTCCAAATGTATAGTCTAGCCAAAAGAAAATTAAACTAATTTAGTATTTCAAAAATTAAAATATTAAAGTGAATAAATAAAGTTTGGGGTTAAATTGAAATTTTAAAGAAAGCATGGATTTTAAAAGTGTAGGGACTGAAATGGGCTTTTCGAAAATAGTGGGCTGACTGAAAATATTCTTAGACTGTAGGGTCTGAATAAAAATGATTTTGAAAGTCAGAGACTGAAATTAAAAACTTTAAAAACTAAAAGGACTGAAATAGACACATTTTCAAAACTTGTGGCTTAAAAATTTAATTTTCAAAATATCAAAATAAAATATATAGATAAAATCATCTCTCTCTCTTTCTCATTTTCATTAACCAGAGAAGAGAGGCAAGAGAGGGAGACGCGAAGGGAGGGGCTCCTCCTATTTCAACCACTGTCGGCGCTTCAGCCGGCGAGGTGCTGCCAACATGGGGTGGTGGTGAGAGTGGCGCGGTGTATGAGAAAAGGAGGAGATATCTTGGGCGGTTTGTGGTGCAAAGATCGTGGCTCAAGGTTGCGTTTTGGGCTGTTTTCCGACGACATACCGGTCAAGGCGAGGTGAGTGTTGGGTTACTTTCTATTTTGGGTTTTCTTGGCTGTTTGGCATTGATTTTCGAAATGGGGGCAGGTGAATGGGAAATTATTATTATGTAGGCTGTGCTTCAATTTGGTAAATGCATGATTGTTGATGATTGAGTGAGGGAGGATTTAATTATGGGATATAGGTATGTTATTGGGGAAAATGTGTAGAAATTGGAGGGGGTTTTGGGGAGGATTTGGTTGATGAATTGCTGGTTATTGCCTCAAACTTTGGTAAGTTATGGAAGATTGTGGGAATTAGCTATGGAGGTGGATTATGGTTGATTGCTGACTAAAATTTTGGGATTTTGGAAAGAAGAAAATAAAAACGTGTGAGAAGGAAATGGGAAGAAGAAGCTGAAATTTCTGTAAGTGTGAGTGAAAATTTCTTTGGGATATATTTGGCTGAATCATAGAATTTTGAGGAAATTGGGGAATAGCTAGTTAATTGGTTCCAAGATTGAGCCAAGAAAATTATGATTGGTTTTGATCAAATTCTGGAAGTTCAGGATAAATGGCTAATTGAGATGGATTGAGTGAATATCATGGTTTGGTGGAATGTCATTGAAAGGTTACTCCCAAAAATTTAGCCAAGTTATTTGTGTAAAAGGATTTTTTTTTTTTTTTTTTTTAATTGGAACAAAAATTCAGAATATAAACTTTTGAATTTAGGGATACTGAGATTTTAAAATAAATAAAAATTTGAGAATGAATTTAAATTGGACGTTTGGAGATAAAATATTTTGGATACAAATATTTAAAGTTTCGACTAAACTGATTTGAATCCAATTAATTACTTAAAAAATAAACAATGAACTGGACATCATTCGGTAAAATTTGGAATTGGAAACAAGATAAAATTCAAAATAAATTTAATTTCACTTCATTGGTTAGACTATCACTTTTTAAAAATAAATGGGTAAAGTCGTAGCGACATATTTTTAAAACATAATATTTATTTAAATAAGTCATGAAAAATTCTCGATCGCTACAGAAGTAATTCCGACCATTTCCAAATCTCAACAAACCTTCCATAGCATTCAGTCCATACAATTTTCACAACCACTATTCCCAATTTGAAATCAACCTCCCAAGAACCGCAGTTCACTACCTCCACCACCGAACACCACTGCTGCCCAATCAACTGCCACCCCTCAAACCAATCTACTACCTCATCAAAGCCACAACTGCCATCTTCATCAACTGCAAGGAACACACACCCGATCGGACCACCTTTCACCTAATCAGCCCGCCACCTCCATCGCCCAAACTGAACCCAATCATATTTCCACGATCCGCCACCTCCGGCAGTCCCAAATCCCACTGCCCCATACACCATCGCCACTGCTGCTTGGTGGCTCTATTTCCGACCACAAAAAGCCGATGGTCTGAATCAAAGAAGGGGCGGAGCCCCTTTCTAGTCACCATCTCGTCCCTCTCTTTTGATTCGATTTTTAGAGAGAGAGAGAGAGGGTGAGAGAAATATATATGTATATATTGGAATTTCTTTTAAAATTATTCATTAGTCCCAGATTTTAAAAAGTTATTTATTTCAGTCCCAATGTTTCAGTTATTAATAAATCAGCCTCTGGAGTTCTTGTTCCCCCAAAGTCAGTCCACTAATTTTGAAAAGTCTATTTCAGTCCTTAAACTTTTCAAATTTCAGTTTTAATAAATTTCCAATTAAGTCCCTAAATTTTTATTTTATCATTTTAAATCTTTAAAATTTTGAAATACTAATTCAAGTCTTATTTCCTATTTTGGCTAGACAAAACGTACGGACGATTAAGAGATTGAGGTTACTTCCCGCTCCACTTTATACGTGACTTGAGATAAATTGAGTTAGACTCATCTCCACTAATTAGTTTATATTGTAATTGCACAAGTTATGTGGATTTATGTGATTTATATGCTTATTCGCATGAGACAAGACAAGAATATCTCTTACGAGATAAGAAGAGAAATTTATGTTATTCATGTCATAACTTATATGCTTTATTTGCATAAGACAAGAATATGTTCATTTTGTACTCACTATGTGATGCTTATGATTAAGAATAGAATGTCACTATATTATTTGCATAATTACGTGTTCTATTGTCTTGTAAATTAATTATTGGCGATGAGTCTATTGAGTATTTCTTTTGAAAAGATCCCTCTGTTATTTTAACAATATTTGCAGATTTCAGAGATGGTGGCAAATTAAGGGCAGTGATGGCAAACATTAATTTTAAGTTATTTTGAAAGTCATGTTTATTGAGCCTTGTTAATTCAACTTGTTGAGATTTGAAATTTCATGGAATTTTTTCAAGTAAATTTATTTAAATTTTAGTTACCGCAATATTTTGTTAAATAGTTAGTTTTAAAGGACAACGTGACGTTCTGAGTTTTATGAAATTTGGGGTGTTACAACCTAGGTTTAGAGCCTAAATAAGTGCAAAAAATGCACTTATCAATCACCCCCAAATTAGAATACTTGTTTGTCCTCTAATGAAATAAAACTAAAAACATGACTCTATAACTGACTCAACAAACACAGATGACTCAAAATTGACTTATTCACTTTTCTCTCCAATCCTGAGGTTCAGCAGTTCCAATTTCACACCCTTAGTGTCCAAAGTTCAAGCCTTAAAAGTTATAACGAACACACACACACACACAAAACCTTTCTCTTTAAGCTCTCTAAGTGACCTCTGTAATGAACTTTAGGCCGATGACTTTAGGGCACCAAGTTTTGAGAATCCTTAAAGAGGCTTACTTACTCGAGTCAACAATGTTACAAAGAAAGTAAAAGATCTTATTGTGTCTTATGTGTAAGTCTTCTCTCCATTAAGCTTTTTAAGTGACTTATGTAATGAGTTTAGGGATGATAACTCCAAAGTCAGACGACTTTAGGGCACCAGATTTTGAAAACTCTTAAAAGCTTAATTGCTTTGACTCACTAAATCTACGAAGAGAAGGATAAGACTATTATGAAGTAATTAGGACATGTTTATGCTTGTTGAACAAAATCCCTTCAACTAAAGGTATAATTCAGGAATTTCAGACCATCAAACCTCTATGCCTACATGTACTAATCTTTCCACCCCCAAACTGCTCGAAAGCATTTTGATTTCTATGTTAAAGGTCAGGATTGCTATACTTAAGGTTGGAGAACATCTAGTCAATCATATGTCAGATTACATAAGTAATCTACCCCGCATATGCAATATAAATTCTCATACAAAAGATAATTCAATTTTGGAGATGTGCCCAATTTCATAAAGTCTAAAATGGAAAATCTCTTTAGTAAAATCTCACATTTAAATACTGTCTGGTATTCTTCCTAAAGCCAAATTTAATTCAAAAGGGGTACCATCATAGGCATAAAGCATTTCAACAAACTATTTTTTACCTGAATCCGAATGAATGAATGAATGAATGAAATAAATATCATATATATAATCATGGTTTATAGACCCATTAAAAGAAGCATCTCTATACTTACCCATCCATTAACTAAAGTTTTACATTGTCCTCAATGCGAAAAAAATTGCAAAAGGTAATAAAAGCACGGAATGGGCAATGTACTCCCATATGGTATGATTTGGAGTTGAGAAAGACCATTGATAATTCAATCCGGTAGATGTCATGAAATTCCCACTTTTCCTTGTTGTTAGGCTTTAACTTTATGTTCCAATAATTTCAAAATAGTATTAGTTGCCATAATCGAAACAAGTCGTATCAACGTTGAGAGTTTGTGAAACTAAATTAAACTAAGTAATAAACTAACTATGACTAAATGAAGAGTTTTGATTAACATACATGAATCTGGTGGTAAGGAATATAATCCACTTTTATTATCTCTTGTTTATTTCAGGTTATTAAATTGTCAACATTTTCATGAATACAAATATCAATGTTCCTAAATTGTTTAAGACCCTTTTTCGGGTGGAATTAAACATATTCATATTCATGACCTGTCTATATTTCAATGAAGTATATGAACATTTGAAAATAACTATAGAATAATAAAAATCAATATCAATACTCAAGAAAATGAAAAAAAAAAATTGTATTTGTGAAAATTCAAAACAAATAAAACAAGAAAAGAATATGTGATGCACGCAAATTTTCTCATGACATTTTTAAATTCTGATGCCAATGACATGATTTTTCGAAACCACTTTACTTAAAATAAACTCCATTTATTTAAATGTAATAACATTAATTTCTAAAACATTTCTTTAAAAGGTCTTAACTTTCAAATATTTCGGATAAACAGTAAAAATAATAAAATAGTGAGTTTGGTAGTTCAAATACAAGAACTCTTATTCAAAACTCACAGGTCGTACCTTAACACATTACTATCTATCTCGGCTCTGAAGATTCGCGTCAACCCATTTTATTTCTATCTCTACCTAAAATGTTAGAAGTCATGGGGTGAGCATGCATGTGCCCAATAAGTAGAGTATGGTACACATGTGTTGTTGCACATTGAAATAGACAAGTTAACTTCATATATTCAAGACCGGCATGAATGCATGTATTTTCAAGAAAACATGACCTTTAATGGGGTCCATATTACAAACCAACTACCATCCCGAGCATGTATAATTTAACAAGCAAGGAATAAATCCTCTAAGGGATTGAATCCTTGAATTTCTTTCACAAGCATGGCATTCCACAAATTCTTTAACAAGCGTGATATTTATCCACGGGTTTCAAGCATGGAGTCAAAACCCCTAATATTCATTAACAAGCATAACTGCATCATAATCCAGTTTCTAAAGTCTATGGCACGAATATCAAGATAAGCGTCGTAGGCGTATTAACAATCGAGATAGAGTATAATTGTAATATTATGCACGAAAATCCATTTTATGCAACACTTAAGGAAATAACTTTAAAAGTAAAAACAAGTACAATTGTTATTCACAATGTTAATATATTTAATAACAAATTACACTATTGGGAGTTTAGATCATTGGACCAAGTTAACCTATTCTATTACCCCCTTACAAGTAGACAATATGCCAAGAAATATCTGAGTCAAACCACCATTTTTAATAATACATTTAATTAACCATTAACATCTTTAAACAATCATGTTAGACGACATACCAATGACTTTCGAGATTAGATTACCATTTTTATGAACACAAGTTAATGAATTTAAGATCACATAAACAAGAATAAGTATTGCCTAAAATATCCAAATAATGCTGGTTAGAGTATTAGCTCGTTAGATCATAATAAAAAAATTATTACCCTTTTGGATCACGTTAATTTTATTACCCATTTTACATATTCATATAATCAAGTAGTCGACATATCAAGAACAATATTAAGGTTATATCTCCATGGGGGTCATACCGCATCCGTATATATTATTAACAAGAACAATATTGGAGTAAAATGAGCTTAGGGATAGTAAACTTTGTTAATCATTATTTTACATTAAACAAGCAGATAATGATATTAAATAAATGTTAGTGTCAAGATAAGGTTAGCTGTGTATTAATAACAATATTGAGATTGTATATGGAATATTCAGTTTACATGTAATGAAATCACATAATAAGCATTGTTGACCACAAAGTCTGGTGGGACCTTGGATCAACACGTCTCAGCTCCTTTTTCTTGAACACGTGGACTTCCTGCACACGTGAACAAACAATCAGCATGCAATGGAGGCCGGGGTCGCTCCTATATGCACTCTGACACTCAAATCAGACCTCATTTCAAGTGAATATAATTTAGTTGTGGGAAATATAAGTGTGTAAAAGAGAGAAAGGGGAGTGAGATTTGTTTATAGAGTTTGAGTATTGAGTTTCTTACCTTTTACTTGGAGGCCAATGTAACCTATTTATTTATAGTGATAATAGTCATCGTAGATTGTGACACGTGTTATAACTTATAAGTGGCAAGTTCCTAACCGTTTATAAGGTAAACCATTTATTTTTTCGTAATCATTACTAAATGCTATAGAATTGCGGAAGCCATCTCATCCTTATTAAAGATGTTGTCCCATCAAGCTGCAACTTGTAGAGGGGTTATGATTTTCTGACACATTGACCAGTCTTGTCATCAGTCTGGAGCATGGACTCCGGATAGTATTAGTTCGACATAATCAGTTTGACTACAAGGACTTCGGACAACATTGTGGACAAGTGGGTGAGCCAGGATTGATGGACTTCGGATTGTAGAGTTTGGAGTATTGCTGGGTGCTAGTGGGCCCTTACTAAAGACGTGTCAAGTTTATTTAGGCATGGTCCCTGTAACACCCCAAATTTACGAGTCTAAAACCTAGGCGTGTTAACTTCCATTCACATTAAATGCGGAATTAAATCGTTTACACATCAAAATATTCATTTATCTATTATAAATTTCTTACAAAATTTCGGCAGAGTCTCCTCTATAAATTGGACTTAACCAACCTGTAGAGGGACATCAAAACCATTTTACAACATAAAACTCAACTCAAATAAAAATCCAATACTCAACATAAAATCCAATTCTACTTCAAATTCCCACATCACCACACTATTTCAAATTCAATCCCCAAACTCCTCAACACAACATTTTTCATCAATAAGCTTCAATTAAATACAATAAGTGATAATATAACCAATATTAGAAATTCCATAACTAATTTAAACTAATCTCAACCAAACAGTTATCAAAATAATGAATTAATGAATAAATTCAAATGATAACTTTAATAAATTTAACTTTATTAAATAATGTCGACAGCGGGTACTGTCCGAGTCAGCCGCCAAATGTTCTCCTCGGATCACCTAACTTTCATCACCTGAAATGTTGGGGAGGGATTGGGGTGAGCTAAAGCTCAATAAGTAAACTTTATGCATGAATGCATGCTTATGACATGAAATGCTTTAAACTTTGAAATATGTATCCCCATTCACTTTAACCTTTCAAAACTTTCAAACTTTTCAAGCTTTCACTTGACATTTCAAAACTTTCACTTCATTCCATCGTGAGCTCACTTGATGTAACTTCTAGTCAATCAGATAACAGTGGGCCATTCTTATTTGGAACCAGATTAAATGCGCATTTCCACCGCAAAGCGGTTTAACATTCACTTTCCCACCGCAAAGCGGCTCATTACATTCATTCCACCGCAAAGCGGCTCATTACATTCGGGTACGCCGGTCCCCCGCGCCCCATTTCCCACTCGCATCTTTCATGAACTAGAAGCACACCCATTCATTCTTTAAAAACTTGGGATACATAACTTTTGAACAAACTTGCACTTTGACACATTTCTTTCATTTAAAACATTTGACTTCCAAATTTCGATGTCAATGCATGCTTGATGATGCAATGACATGATAATGTGCATGCTTACACATTCTTCTCCATAACATATGCTTTCATAATATAAATGCAATTCATCAAAGCAAGTAAGTTGCACGACAGTCATTTACACATAACTTTCACATTTACATTCAACTTCTAGCAAAATAGGGGGAAGTTTACTTACCTGAAATCCTTAGTATTTACCGTTCTGAATTTGCAAGTGGGAAAGTCTCGGATGCTCGTGACATCAATGTACCAAAAGTCCTAATTATTCACATCAATCAATAAATATGACTTTTGACTGGAAACACATTTGAAATTCTTTTTAACAATAACAGAACGTCCAATCGAGATCAAAATTTCAAATTAACTTAAGTGTAACTTTAGGATATGACCAAAACACATAAAACCCATATTCAAGACTAGGAATAAATCTCAATGCACATAATGCCATACTTGACATAAGAGATTAACTTGAAAGGCAAAAATTTTGAAATCTCACTTATCAAATTGAACAAAAGTCAAAACTATGAAATATTCCTCACAGCCTAAGTTTCATACCGACAATTCCAATTAACATTCTACCTACTCATAAATCTGAAAGTGAATATATCTCTTTATAATTCCCCCAAATTCAAAATGTACAAATATAGCACAAATTTAAACCCAACATTTCAATTAAATTACAAATTCATGAATTTCGAAATCTGTAAAAATCATACATACATAAACACCAAATTCCAAAATTTCAAAATCTGAAAAAAGCATAATATTACTCAAGTTTTAAATTAATCAGTCAGCTAATTTCACAGCTGTCACAATTTAGGAAATATGCTATCTAAACTAAAACTTAACCAAAATAACGAAATCAACCATTTTAACCGTTAATAAATATAAAATTCTCGAATTTATCCTAAACTGATAGGAAAATCAAAATTTCGAAATCTGAAATAAATGTATATTCACGTAATACATACACATACCTATACATACATACCCACAAATCAATATATACATAATGGTTTGAGTGTGCGAAAATCGTGTGCGCGAAAACCGTGTGCAGGTTCGTGTGTGGGTGTGTGTGCGTCGACTGTGAGTGCGGGTGTGTGTTCGGGAGGAGTTTACCGTGAGGATGGTGGCCGGTGGTGGCGTTGCTTGCGCCAGCGATAGTCGACCGGAAGTGGAAGAGAGAAGGGCGAGGTCGTGAGAGAGATGTTGCGGCCGTGAGGGAGTCGAGACAGAGAAGGCGTGAGAGTGAGAGAGAGCGTGAGTGATGGACGGGTTTGAGGGTTATTAGGTTAGGTTTAGTATAAATTTTGGGTAATTTACAAATCAAACCCCAAACTCTCTTAATTTGGAAATTTAAGCCCCCAACCCTTGATTAGATTCAAAGTGCCACTAAACTCGACAATTTCAATTTATGCAATTTAGGCAAATTATTACTCAATAAAAAAATAGAATTTGGCAAGTAACAATTAAAATAAATTATTAGGCATAAAATTTCATGTAGATGATTTATAAACTTTTAATTGACATATTTGGCACATTGAACGAGACGGCGTCCCATTCCTCCCACTGCAAAATAATTCAAATAATTATCAACAATAATAATGTCAAAAATGATTAATAGAGACATTAATAGAAAAATTACGCGAAATCCAAGAAAGCACGTAAAACGAAAAAACGGTATTACAGTCCCTATGTGAGCCCTTAATAAAGACATGTCAAGTCTATTTAGGTATGGTCGTAACACTAGTCCCTCAAATATCATTGGCTCATTCATGTGCGAACTAGAGTTTTTGATAAGATTCGAAGCACGGAAGAAACGCCGGAAAGTTCCGAACTCAGGTTGGGGTTGGACGGATGAATCATGACCCGATATTCACGACGCGATGGCTCGACGATGCGGAATAAAGAACCACGACTTTCGAATTGCCACAAGGATTTGTCCAATCTCCCTGATAAGTTTCTGGTTTTGAACGCCACAAATATTCTCAAGAAATATTTGATAAGTTCGATATTTGAACGCCACAAGAAATATTCTTGATAAGTTCGAAAAATATAGGAATCCACCTATAACTTTTATTGAATCCTCAATAAAAACTGTTTATATCAAAATCAAGTCTGAATTACAATGAATGGAAAGGAATATAAATAAGTAAAATAACCTAACCGCTAATTGACTCAAAATAGAATTGTAATTAGACTAAAATTCTAAAATAGGCAAACAAATAATTTAACCTAAAAATACGCAAAAACCCTAATTTCCGTCTGCATAATTGACTTGCTGTTTTAAAGCCCCAAATGATGGAATTTGGCCATAAAATCAGTCGGTTCAAGGGCTATAGCCCATGAGTTTTGCTTAGTGGCCCATTTCTACTCGAAAAACACATATTATGCATCTAATTCCGACATGGTTGACTGGATTGCACTTTTATTCGGCTTGAATATTTAACTTTTTTCCTTCAAGCTTGCTATGACTCCGATTGTCGAGGGTCTGGAACACATCATACCCTCCTTCTTTAGGATGATCCGCCCCAAATCATAGCTTTGTTCCTGTTGTTACACTTCACCTCCTGGATCAAACAAAAAATTATTGCTTCCATGCCACAGGGATGACCAATAGTATCCTATAACTTAGGTTACATGAATGGATTGAAGTAGAAACTCCTGTGGGCATTGGTGGTGTTGCCCAAATTTTCAAGTACATTTAACCTGCAAGACAAAATTAAATAAACCGGGGAGGGAAATGTTAGGTTCATGAGGTACAAGGTATGGATCCTTGTATTCATGAATTATCACCGTCAATTCCTCTTTTGGATCCACGAAGCTCTTCTCTTCACCTCGTTTTTCCTTTGCAAGTTCTCGTTTATTCCCCTCTACTTCTTTTCTCTCAAGGATCTCTTTAATATTTTTACTTTCAAATTCAACCACATCTTCTACCTCCACATTCGTATCACCATGTTCGCACACTACCTCATCACTATCCAAATGTGGATCTACCAATTCAAAACCCAAATTTTGAACTTCTACCCCAACTTCCAATTCATTCCTCTCATCATCAACAATTTCATTCTTAATCATTTCCTCGCTACCCAACTCCACCTTCTCCTCATCAAATTTTGGAGTTTGTTTATTTGTTTTTAATTTCAACTCTCCCTCCTTCTTATCAATATCCTTATCCCCACGATGCCCTTCTTTACCCTCCGTGAATCTTCTAGTGCTTCCTCTAATGTCAACCCATATAGTGCGCATGTTTTCCCTTTCTTAAGGAATTTGTATATGTGCATACTCTTATCATAAACAGCCTCCCTCCTACGCCTCCAAGGTTTTCCTAATAAAATATGATAAGATTTTAATGGCACTACATCACACCATACATCCTCACTATACATTCCTTGGGTGATAGGTACTAGAACTTGTTTGGTTACTTTGAAATTCCCAAACTCCCTCATCCACGTCATCCTATAAGGTTTATAGTGTGGTTCTAGGGGTAATCCTAATTTTTCAACCACGATGCTACTAACGAAATTAGTAAAGCACTTTCCATCAATCGCTAAACTGCACCCCTTATGATCCACATAACATCTAGTTTGGAATAAACAGCCCGGATCATAATCAATTCCTTATGTGACATTAAAAAAACTCAAGAATGAAGAGGATTTAGACATCAAATAGTAAGAATGACTTTTATTGACTTGGAAGGAAATGAATACCAAGAATTTTAAAGAAACTCAAGAAAGTGGTTCTTGAATTGGGAATAATTCTTATTTATTTATTTTTTGAATAATGAATTTTCGGAATTAAATAAAAAATTAAAAAATAATTTTTTTTAATAAATCCGAAAATTCAACACGAACACAACAAAACGAACGGAAAAGGATTTGGATAAGAATCGAACAAAATAAACACTTTTGAATTTTTGTTGAATTTTTATATGGATCAAAACTGAAAAAATTTACTGGCACGAAAAACACTCAAGAAAAGAAAGACTCAACAACAAGATATGGATAATTCTTATGACAGACTCGATGATAAACATAAGAATTAAATTGGATAGAAAAACCTGAATTCAGAGTCCAGCTCTGATACCAGATGATAAGATTCGAAGCGCGGAAGAAACGCCGGAAAGTTCCGAACTCAGGTTGGGGTTGGACGGATGAATCATGACCTGATATTCACGATGCGATGGCTCGACGATGCGGAATAAAGAACCACGACTTTCGAAACGCCACAAGGATTTGTCCAATCTCCCTGATAAGTTTCTGGTTTTGAACGCCACAAATATTCTCAAGAAATATTTGATAAGTTTGATATTTGAATGCCACAAGAAAAAATCTTGATAAGTTCGAAAAACATAGGAATCCACCTATAACTTTTATTGAATTCTCAATAAAAACTGTTTATATCAAAATCAAGTCTGAATTACAATGAATGGAAAAGAATATAAATAAGTAAAATAACCTAGTTGCTAATTGACTCAAAATAGAATTGTAATTAGACTAAAATTCTAAAATAGGCAAACAAATAATTTAACCTAAAAATACGCAAAAACCCTAATTTCCGTCTGCATAATTGACTTGCTGTTTTAAAGCCCCAAATGATGGAATTTGGCCATAAAATCAGTCGGCTCAAGGGCATTAGCCCATGAGTTTTGCTTAGTGGCCCATTTCTACTCGAAAAACACATATTATGCATCAAATTCCGACATGGTTGACTGGATTGCACTTTTATTTGGCTTGAATATTTAACTTTTTTCCGTCAAGCCTGCTATGACTTCGATTGTCGAGGGTCCGAAACACATCATTTTTTGAAGAAGAATAAATGGGCTTGTTAGAGGGTCTGTGATGGAAGTTCGTATTAAAGACTGGGTAGCCTTTTAAGACAATCGTTATTGGAAACTATGTGCCTTAATGCGTGCCTGTGGTGCACTTATGCAGCCAAATAGTTTTATTATTTTAGAATTCCTACCGTTTGGCACTTCAATCGATTAGTTAGTAGGGAACGTGGAAGGCTAAGATCAACTTAAATTTTTGGTGATCAGCGGTTCATTATACTTTTAGAGATTCTTCACGATTTCTTTCATCTCTTTGTTGAGAACCTTGTGGCAATTTGCTGGAATCCCTTGCCGTTGGTGTTCTTCTCGTGTACAAGAGTTTTCCTTACCCTGCCATTTTCTTAGCAAGAGGCTTTCCCTCTCCATCTATCAGGTAATTTCCTTTTCCTTTGCGCGTGTTTATTATTTTTCCTTTCTTCTTTCCATTTTGAATGCTTGTTGAGTGCATTTCCTTTGCGTACTTTGGGGTAAGTCTGGTTTCGAGGAACATGGAAGAATTTGGGAAGGTGGAATCGAAGGAGTTGATGGTAATGGTCGACCCCAATTAGTTTTTAGCTCCCACCATTTTAAAGAGCTTAAGAAGAAGCAGACTAGGAAATTATCTAGTGCAATGTCTTTGAATGATTCTGATAGCGAAGACGAAAAATATCATTCCCACATGGCCAAGCTATTTGTCAGAAGAGGCATCATTGAAGGAGCTCCAAGATAAAAGGAGCATTGAGTTAATGGGCAAAGAAACTGTGGGTTCCTCGTCTGGAGTGCAGGAATCCAGTTTCAATGCTAGGGCCTCCTTTTAGGACACATAGGAAGGAGTTGGGTATGATTGAGGAAGAAATTTCCCAAGTAGAGGATTTAGTGGATTATGTAAACAAGGCTTCCGGGTATCACACTGATCCAGAGCCTTGTCCAGAGTTGTGGAAGTCCAGCGAAGTCGAGTCGGAAGTCAGAGATAATGGCATCACTAGCGTCTCTTATACGTATTGAATGCCAAAGGAAGTTCGAGTAATGCATCCCAGTCCATCAAGCCAACCTTGTTGCCCTCCAGAGGGCCAGGTGGAAGTGCTTCTTGACACTTTTGAGTGTGTGATGCGTTTACCTCTCCATCCATTCTTTAGAGCACTCCTCCGGAGTTACAATTTATGCCCATACCAAGTGGCCCCAAATTTCTGGACTCAGGTGGTAGGGACTTGGTTGATATGACAGGAAGTCAGTCCGGACAACCCAATCTCCTTATACATCATATGTTGCTAACCGCAAGTGTACGGATCACACAAGTAATATAATGGATGTGAGTTCAAGTATCAATCCCACGAGGATTGTGTAAATTGTATTTTACATTATATTCCTTAACCGGAACTAGGAAAAACTCTGATTTTGAGAATTTTGGATTAAAAGTAAATTAAGAATTAAACAAAAAATGATGAGAAAAGTCGATTTAAAACTATGAAAACAAGCGCGTTAGAATTATGAATTCATTTTAACTAAATCGTCCATATTTTGATCAAATCATTTAAGTACAATTCAGGGATTTTGAAAATCCAGGTTCCTAAAGTTATTTAAGTTCACTTTCAAGTGATGCATAAAAACCTTTTTCTAAATGCAAATTAACTATATTTCTATGACAATTCGACAAATAGAAAAGTATTAAAGGATTTGTGAACACTTTCAAGGATAAAACAAAGCATAGGGGTATATTTCTATCCCCTATCGAACTTTGTGACACTTGATATTAGTCTGATAATCTCCTACTCTTTTGAACATAGAAAATTATCACAAACTCATACAACTAGTGATCAAGTAATTGCATAAAAAATAAAGAACACATATAAACTTCTTCAGAATTCTAACACTAAAAAGCCTAGGCTAAACATATGATAGAAAATTAAATACAGGAAAAATTGTAGGATATCACCCCGTTCATCTTCTTGTAATTATATTTTTAATCTTGAATTTGGCGTTGCATGGATCCCCTAGCACTTTGACAGCGTTTTGGCATGAAAATGACAATTGGGAACCTCTAATGTGTTTCTACTGTTCATTATTTATAGAAGTCTAAAATTGGCTGAAAATCACGTCCAAATTGGCTTCCGAAAGAGTTCCAACTGAACAAGGAAAGTTACCTTTGAGGGGAGATCTTTTTTGTCACTGCACAGCATTCAGTATTTTGATCATATCTTTCTATTCCCTTGTTCGATTGTGGTAACTCAAGGTGCGTTAGAAAGAAAACTTAAATTGATACAATTCTTACCGAAATAGGATTTTCCCAATTCGAACATTTACTACCTCGAAACTAGATCTCAAATCTGACTAAAAATCAGCCCGAAAATCTCGTGTGATTAAAATCAACTTATGGTAATATTCTTATCACATTTCATTCATTTTTGACTTCTAATTGCATCCAATTGACTCCTAGCAATCTTCAAGTATCGTATCATGGTTCGAATTAGTCATTGAGTATTTCCAATTTTTTCCTTCTTCATTTGATTTATATATTTTAGTCCTTGAATTTCTAATTTCTTCCAATTTAATTTTTTCTTTGGCCTTTCTTTCAATTTGCACCATGATTGACTTCATCAACTTTTGATTTGTTCACTTTAGTACTTTTATCATCCAATTGACTTGATTTTGCTCTAATTCCTTTGTTTTCTCGACTTTAGGATTATTTCTAAAATATAAACAAATAATAACAAAATTAATAACAAGTATTCTTAAATAAACATATAAAATTCAAGTGTTAGGATAGAAATAAGTGTATAAAATACAATTATCATTATACATACTTTGTACACTCTTAAGAAAGCTACCAGGAGAGAGGACTGATAAGTACGTTTTTTCGTACTTATCTTGACTTTAAATTTAGATAATTGTAAGTATTTTAGGATATTATATTGCTAATTATAACTTTATTTTATTTGTTTTAGGAAAAACTTAATTTTGGATGTGTTTGGATGCAAAAAGGAGAAAATGGACTAAAACCGTGCAAAAAGGACCAAATTGCAATATTTCATAGATGAGACGAGCGATGGAATGAAGAATAAAGATTGTAAGATTTAATTGCACAATTAAAGACTCAAGGACTATTTTAAATTATTTGAGAAAAACTGAGGCCTCAAGAGTAAAATCTACATTAATATTAAGTGGGCCAATAATGGACAAAATAAGGGCACGATCGGAAGATTATATACACATTGGAGTCTCTGTCTATTGGGGGAGGCTGAAAAAGAATTGTAGAATTGAGAGGAGAGATACCTGTGGGGAGAAAAAAAAAATGGCCACCGACTGGAGTTGGAATTGAGAAGATATATACAAATTAAAAAGAAAGTTGGCAACTTGAGGAATTCTTTGATAATACACATATACACACGGCATTGATTAAAAGGACAGGGGGAGCAGCCGAGGGAAAATTTCTGGGAGTATTAATTGGAAAGTGGTGGAAAGATATACATATTATACATTAAAAGATTGGTGGACGGTGGGAATTGGAGGAAGTGCCACGACTGGTGAGTGCAAATTGGAGGAGACAAAAAAAGAAGTGATTAAGGTTGGCTGGAGATATATCGGAAGTTATTGCTCGGCTGGAATTAAAATTGGAAGAAGACAGTCGGCTAACGTGAAAAAACGGAGGAGAATTCCGATTTATTTTGCGACGTCAACCGGGTGATGATTTTCCAATTCTTTGTGTCTGATTTATATATTAAGATGCTAGGCTAATTTAATTTATGTATTGGATGAAGATGAAACTTGTTATTAATTTATTTTGACTCGATAACTAGTAGTTTAATAATTTTTTGTGTTGTCTTGATTGATTTTGCATGCTTTATTGTAATTATTATTTTATTGATTGATCATCAATTAAATATGTCGTTACTTATTGTAGTCTTGAAAAAGTCACAATAAGTTAGAACATTGCATGATCAACACATGAACACTAGATGTTAGGAATAACACTATGACATGTGCAATCTAATTGATAATTGTATGATTTAATGCGTTCTAAATATTCGTATTCGGATTAGGAATATATTCGTTTCATGTTTAGGATAGATTTAATTTTCTTGGAAAAGAAAATTAATTGCATGTGAATTATCGATTGTCAAGAAACGTATGAATGATTTAAACTACAAAATTGTTGAATTAAGATAAATGGTAACAGGTGGATTCGGATTCCAATACATGCTCTCCATTCATATTTTACTCTCAAACATTTGTTTTTATTTAATTTTTATTTATTGCAATTTTTTAGTTAGAATAGACAAATAAAACCATCTTTTTATTTATTGTTTCAATTAATTGAATCGACGATAGACTGATAATTAGGACTAGACCTTATTCCTTGTGGGAACGATACTCTCAACTCATCACAATTATTACTTGTTAACTCTCTCAATCCTTTTCATTTTACAGGTCAAGCATACGCACATCTTCTCCTAGAAGAAGATTTATCCGTGATGAGGATGCTCTTCACCTATCGTACGACCTTCCAAGAGGTCATCAAGAAAAAGAAACTTCTCGTCCGACATGGGCTTATGTGATCCATGGGTAAAACTCCTGTCTTTTGCATACTCTTCAAATTCTTGTCCCGAGCTTGTAATTAACTCTAGTACTTTCATTTCGTGAGCAGGTTCTAAAGAATTTCCCAAGATTTCTCTTAAGGGTCTAATGGCAAAGAAGATTCCTTTGGTCCTAAAGCCGGGAAGCGAAGAGGAAAGGAAACAAATGCCCTTCTTGGTGACTTCCAAGTGGAGGTTATAAAAATGTGGCTGAGACTTGAACTGCTCAACTTGTGAGCTGTACTTCATTGCTGCTTTCTCCTCCGGTCTTATTACCTACTGGCCAGAACTATTGGAGGTGAAAAAGAGAAGAGGTCCAAGCAAAGCAAGAGAAAAAATCCAACCGCTTCATGGTCGAGGAGGGGGTGGATGATGATGTCATTAAGGTGCTAGAGCAAGATCTTCACCATTAAAAAGACTGAAGAAGGGCAAGGATGCTGTTTAGGGGTCGATATTCCTTTTACGGATCCAAAGTAATCAAAGAATCCGGAGCAAGTGGTGTTCGTCCCCGAGGTGGATTATGAGGTTACTCCAGTAGTGGCTATTGAACTTAGCCAAATTAGGTCTAGCTTATTATCGAGGGAGGCCATCTTCGACCTTGATCTTATTGCTTCCCCCATCTTCCCCTCCTGCTAGGGCTTCCGTAATTATGGAGCAGTTATGGTCTGAAGGATGGCGAGTTTATTCTTCAAGCATCTCCCCATCCTAGAGGCTCTCTGCTACCAAAGCTATGTGCATCAAAACTTGGTGCTAATTGACTAGGCAGAGGCTTCCGTCCAATAGATGGAGTTGGAGAAGAGAAACATTAACTACTCTTCAAAATGCTGATAATATGGTGAAGCACATTAACAACTTGTAGGAGGCCTGCAAGTCCTTTTATGAAGAGAAGAGTGCTTCAATTTTCCTGAGGGAGGGATAATGATAAGCTAAAATTAGATCTAGTGACTGCAGAGGTAGATGTAGCATCTTACACCAAGAGATTCGACGATGCAGTCTCGGCTCAAGCAGTGACCTCTGAGGCCCTTGCCACACCAAATGCGAAAAAGGGACCTTTTGGACAAGGTGGCAGAACTTACTTCTCATCTGGAGAGGGAGAAAGAAGATCTGCAAGTAGAGGCAGAGGCTTTGGCAGAGATGGAGAAGAAGTACTCCCTCCTGGAGCGAAGTGATGAATCTAATGTGGCTGAGGGTGTTCAATATTTTAAAGATTCCTTTGAGAACACCATAGAGTATGAGGCCATGCAAAGGTTCTTTGGCAACATAGGGGCCCGGATGGCTCTGAAAGATGTGAAGAAAGATTTCCCATATTTGGATCTTTAAAAAAAAGAGGCCTTTTACCCGGAGCCTAAAGATTCTGGCGAGGATGATCCTTCTGCTAACTCTACTAATGGCATCCCTGCTCAAGATGCCCCTACTAGTGGCGGTTCTTCAGGAGATGCTCCTACCTCTGTTCAAGATGCCCCTGTTGACGGTGCCTCTGCCGTAGATGCTCCTACCACTTCTCAATTTTTTTCTACTTTCTATTGTTGCTTTAGTTTTTTGTAACGACTCATTTTTATTTTGAATGACACAAATGAATTTTTATCTTTCCTTCTGTATGTTCATGCCTATGTATAAACATTATCTCTACCTTTTTAAGCATTGTTTTGGAATTTTTTTTAGTTCAATTTGAATAAGCAGCTCACAATATGAAAGCTTGATGAACTTACTTTGATCCTGATGAAGCGCAACATAGAGTGTCATACATTCTTTGATGTACTTACATTGATCCTGATGAGGCGCAACGTATAGTTCCGTACTTCATTCTTCTAGTTATGATAGTCTCCCAAACCTAAGTTTAAGACATTCATGTTTTTTAGTTAGGTTTGGTTGAAAAGAAGTTTTCCTCTAATCCTGGTGGGAAGTCCCTAGTTATGCTCAGAAGTAAACAAATTTAGAGCATTGTTTTGGATTTGATTAATGCTTTTCAAAGTTACTTTGAATGTTCATACAAAAAATCATTTTTGTTAGGTGACGGAGCCCCCCGATTTTAAGCTAAGGCTTCCTAGAATGGCAAAGTGCTTTTCAATTTTTATGAAAAGTGGAGTCCCTTGTAGGGAAATCCATAGCTTTTTTAATTTAACCAGGATTCTCTTCATAAACCCATTTTTGTAATGGTTATATAAATGCAACAAATATTTCTTCGACAAATGCCATACGGTATATATCTCAATATTAACACATACGAAGATGTTCATTGCATGACTTGAAAAATTTACAACGACTCATCATATATATTGATAATATTTCTATTGATAATAACGATGGATGTGTTCCATATCCCAAGGATTAGGTCGCTCCCAGAGAGGTCCTCTATTCTGTAAGTCCCTAGAACCACCTCAGAAGCCCTGTAAGTTCCTTCCCAGTTAGGCCCTAGAGTTCCTACTCCAGGTTCTTGAGTAGATAGAAGTACTTTCTTTAAAATGAGGTCTCCAATTCTAAAGAATCTTCTTTTCACCTTTTTGTTGAAGTAACGATGACTCGATGTAAAATCTACCCTCCAAGTATAAAGGGGTCAAGTTATAGCCTAGCAATAATCCAGGGTCATTCTTCCTAGGGATTTTTCCGGTATAATAATAATTGCTAAATTCAAGTCTTAGACTACGATTTCAGTTATACTTAAATAAATTTAAAAAGGATATAATTAAATGCAATGAAAGGAAAATTTGAGTGGAATTATTCTTCCGCTATCAATTGGGCTTTGCAAATAAATTTAGAATGAATTTCTTGAGATGGATAAGATTTAAACATATTAGTAAGAAAATTAGTCAATTTATTTTACGGCATTTAGTCGAGCATGTTGTGTGCATATTTAATACATACCACATCAACGACATTCATCCACGTAAAATAATTTGAAAGCTTAAAACAATTTATAAACTCTTATCAATAACAACAATTCACCCATAAGAAATTAAAACACACCCATTGAAGCTAAGAATAACTCCCCTCAAATATAATTTAGCCGAACATAATTATATTAAACGAAATAAAATTCAACCCAAAAAAATATTGTCACTAAAAATTTAAATTCAAGTTTGAAACAAATAAAAATCTATAACAAAAAATATATCACAATTCAACAAATCATCAACAATCTAAAATTATGTAAATAAACTAATAATTGGAAAAATTTAGAATCTAAGCAAAACTATGAATTAAACTCGAACAAATAACCAAAATCGAGGCTGCTGGGTTGAAGTGGAAGCTGCTGGTATTGTGCTGCTGCGTGAAAGTGGAGGAGCAGGCTGGTTTTGTGGTAGAGAGAACCAGCGTTGCGACCTATGAGGATGAGAGAAAAGAGTTCAGTGCTGTGTGATGGAAGTTCCAGTGGGAGTTAATGCTGGGAACGGAGGATGCGCTGTTGGGGTGTTGGTGCGGCTGAGGTTGAAGGTGAGGTGGCGGAGCAACTTGTTTTCTCGTTAGTGGAAGTGCTGGTGGGTTGTTGGATTGTGTGGGAACGAGAGAGAGAGGTGGTGGCTAGAAGTGGGTTATAGAGACAGAGAATGAGAAAGGTGTTGGCGGCTCTGTATGGTGGAGAGAGAGAGAGGCTGGTGTCTCTTTGGTTGGTTCCGTCAGAGAGTCCTTAGAACTGCAGCTGAAGGTTTTTTCTATTGGGCATGTGTTGCGGCTCTCAATTTTTGAGAGAAGGTCCAGTTGGTGAGATGATTTTTGGGCTGCGGAATTGGGCCAAAAATGTGCGTCATTCTTGATTTCTTCAGTCTAATTAGGTTAGGAATTTTCGAGAAGAAATTTAAATTCAATTTGAAATATTGTCCAATCGTTCCCTGCAATTAAATAAATGAAGTATTTATCAATTAAAATTAATTTAGAGTAAAAGAAATAAAATTGAATCTTTTATAAGTTTTGCTCTAAATGACAAAATTTATATCCCAAAATTGTGTTTTTTCATTTATTTACTTCTTTAAAATAAGTAAAATTGGACAATAATCACACTCCCCAACTAGTTGTTTGCTAGTCTCTAGCAATTCAAGCGAATTAAAAACATGACTAGCTCAATGAAAAACTTCAATTGTAAAGTCAAGAATGAATTTAGATAGTCGAGCACATTAACTTCGCAAAATCAAGTGATCAAGCATTATATCCAAATTAATCCATAAAAACATTCCCAAATTTTTTGTGTGTGTGTGTTTTAAGCCGATCTATCAAACCACTAACCCCTACACATACAGTGTCGAGTATTCACTCAAGCACAGCATAAACTCCATATATTCACGGGTTTGTGTATTTTGATTTGGAACTGGTTAGGGGATCACTCATGGAGTTTGAAAACTGATCGCTTAAGCATTCAAGAAAGGCCATATATTTATGGGTGACAACAATGCAAATATTGACCTCATGAAAAACTCACAACCATTGGGACTCAACCGTTCTTACCACAAGTCAACTTAAGATCAAAATGTCAACGTCAATGTAAAGGTGACGATTGTGTTATCAAGAGAACTGATAAGGAGTGGTGGAAGAAAATGTTTACATGTTCCAGTGATAATAGTAGAACAACAAACTCTAAGAGAAGTATCAGATGTAATGGTAGCATTTTTTTTTTTGGATAGGATAAGGAAATAAAAGAGGTGAGTAGAAATTGAGGACTTTCAAAATATAAGCAAGGATAATAATTTTCACTTTTAATCACACTTCAAGCTTACTTTCTTTTTCACATTCTTTACTTTCTTTTCACTACGTCTCCCTTTTCCTTCAACTTTTTTTTTTCTTTTTTTCTTTTTTTTCTTTTTTTTGGTAACTGAAATCCTCTCAAATAATTCTTCAACATTCTCCCCTAGTCTCAATGACTTTCAAATACTTTCTAACTCCACTTTTCTTTATTTTTATGCACTGAACATTTTTTTCTCAAATATGGAGCAAAAATAATCATCCTTACTTATACTTGAAAGTAGAAACAAGGTTATGTATTTATGAAAGCAATGTCTGGATGCAATGTCATCTTTAATGTGAAATAGATGGAAGGGATTTGTGGCTATGAAAGAATTTGTGGATATGAAGGGGTTTGTGATGGGAAGAGAAGATGATAAGGTTAGCTTCAAAGGATCAAATTTTTATTTGACATTGACCTTCATCGTTTCTTTAGTATAAACCACCAACAATCCACAATCCGTGTAATGGTGCCCAATGGAAATAGCAATATCAAACAAGGGCAATATAAGAAAACCACCAATCACTCAACTCTCATGATGAACAAATAAAATTACTTAAACTTGAGAGAGCTCTAGTTGTATGTGTTGACTATCCATCTTACCACAAGGCTTAAATTCGTGCATGAAAATTCTTTTAGGAGGGAGGTCTTTACAGAATAACAAAGATATAATTCAAGACTCAAGATGTACTCAATTTTAAGAATTAATGCAACAAGTACATTTGAGTTACTCTCCCCCCAACTAAAATCAGACATTGTCCTCAATGATTTGAAGAGAAGAAAAATGAAAAGTGATTAATAGACACGACTCAAAATTAAATCAAGCTAAAGGAGAAGAGTGTACCTGAGAGGAGGCCTATGCACATGAGCAATTATTCAATAATGAAAAACTAAAAAAAAAATGAAGAAAAACATAAAATCTACAAAAAGAAAATAAAATATATATACATAATAATAAAAGTTAGTTCCAAGAAAATCAGTCGCTGGAATCAGGGTCCAGCAGAGGTAATCAGGGTTCAGCAGATGTAGTTCATTAACTTCAGCAGAAAAATTATCAAAAAATGGTTTTAGACGTTGTTCATTAACTTTAAAAATAGTACCAGTTTTTGGATCCAAGATTTCAACCGCTCCATAAGGATAAACAGTTTGCACAATGTAAGGACCAATCCATTTAGTTCTCAACTTACTAGGAAACAGATGAAGCTTAGAGTCATATAGTAATACTTTTTGAGAAGTGAAAAATGATTTTCTAAAAATTTTCTTATCATGAAAAACTTTCATTTTCTCATTTGAAAATTTTGCATTCTCATATGCTTCCAAACGCAATTCATCTAACTCATTCAATTTCAATTTCCTAAATTCACCAGCTTGATCTAAACCAAAGTTGAGTTTTTTGATTGCCCAATAAGCTTTATGTTCAATTTCAACAGGAAAACGACATGGTTTTCCAAATACAATTCTACAAGGAGACATTTCAAGAATAGTTTCAAAAGCAGTCCTATAGGCCCATAAAGCATCATCCAATTTTATAGCCCAATCTTTTCTATTTGGATTCCCTGTTTTTGTCAAAATACCTTTAATTTCTCGGTTGGCTAGTTCAGTTTGACCATTAGTTTGAGGGTGATAGGGAGTGGAAATCTTATGCCTAATGCCATATTTCTTTAACAAGGTTTCAAAAGGTTTATTACAAAAATGTGTTCCTCCATCGCTAATTATGGCCTTACGCATACCAAACCTAGAAAAAATATGTTCTTTCAAAAATTTGAGCACAACTTTATGGTCATTTGTCCTACATGGAATAGCCTCTACCCATTTTGACACATAATCAACAGCAACCAATATAAAGATATCCAAAAGAAGGGGGAAAATGACCCATAAAATCTAATCCCCAACAATCAAAAATTTCAATAACAAGGATTGGAGCTAATGGCATCATATTCCTATGGCTGAGACTACCAAGTTTCTAACATGCTTCACAATTTTTACAAAAGGCATGAGCATTCTTAAATAAACTAGGCCAATAAAAACCACATTGAAGTACCTTAGCAGCTGTTTTCTGTGAAGAGAAATGACCTCCGCAAGCATGAGAATGACAGAAAGTAAGAACTTGTTGTACCTCATCATCAGGAACACATCTTCGGATAATTTGATCAACACAGTATTTGATTAAGTATGGATCATCATAGAAGAAGTTCCTTGCAATAGCTTTTATCCTCATTTTGTCTTGGACACTCCAATTTAAGGGCATATGACCTGTAACCAGATAATTAACCAAGTCAGCAAACCATGGAACAATATTCAAGCTAAATAACTGTTCATCGGGAAATGAATCATTTAAAAGGTGAGAAACTTTTGAATTTTCAGAATTTAATCTGGATAAATGATCAGCGACAACATTTTCCACCCCTTTTTTGTCCTTAATTGTATTGTCAAATTCCTGCAATAACAAAATCCATCGAATGAGTCTAGGTTTAGCATCTTTCTTTGTGAAAAAAATATTTAAGAGCAGAATGATCAGTAAAGATAGTAACAGGGGTCCCAATAAGATAAGTTCGAAATTTGTCCAATGCAAAAACTATAGCTAGCAGCTCTTTTTCAGTAGTTGTGTAATTTAATTGAGCTTGATTCAAAGTTCTGGTAGCATAGTAGATTACATAAGGTTCCTTACCTTTCCTTTGGCCAAGCACTGGTCCTACATCTATATCACTAGCATCACATTAATTCAAAGGGTAGAGACCAATCAGGTGATCTAGCTATGGGTGTAGTGGTGAGTGCCTTTTTTAAATGTTCAAAAGCTGCAGTGCATTCATTAGTCCAAACAAATTTTGTATCATGCATCAAAAGTGTAGTCAAAGGTTTTGCTATGACACTAAAATATTTTATGAACCTCCTATAAAAACCTACATGGCCTAAAAATGATCGAACAAATTTTACGGTTAAAGGAATAGGTAACCTAGAAACTGAATCTACTTTTGCCTTATCTACTTCCATACCTTTAGAAGAAATTATATGACCAAAAACAATTCCTCTTGTAACCATGAAATGACATTTCTCCCAATTAAGGAGAAGTTGCTTATCCTCACACCTGCGTAAAACAGCTTTCAAATTTGTTAGGCAATCATCAAATGAATCACCATACAAAGAGAAATCATCCATAAACACTTCCAAAAAAAGTTCTATCATGTCACTGAATATGCTAAGCATGCATCTTTGAAAGGTTGCTAGGGCATTACAAAGACCAAAAGGCATTCTTTTAAAAGCAAACGTCCCAAAAGGGCAAGTAAAAGTGGTTTTTTTCTTGGTCTTCTAATGCTATTTCAATTTGATGATAGCCTGAAAAACCATCCAAAAAACAATAGAATGAATGTCCAGCAACTCTTTCTAGCACTTGATATAAAAATGGTAAAGGGAAGTGGTCTTTTCTGGTCATGGAATTCAATTTTCTATAATATATGCACATTCTCCAACTAGTGGGTACCCTTTTAGTTATCATTTCCCCCAATTCATTTTCAACAACGGTAACCCCAGTTTTCTTAGGAACTACTTGAGTAGGACTTACCTACTTGCTTTCTGCAATAGGATAAATGATACCTACATCAAGTAATTTTAAAACTTCATTTTTAACAACCTCTTTCATGTTAGGGTTTAGCCTTCTTTGAGATTCCCTTGAGGGATTCGCATTCTCTTCTAGGAAAATTTTATGAGTGCACACTAAAGAACTAATTCCCTTAATATCCGCTATAGTCCAACTTATTGCAGATCTATGATCATTCAACACTTTTAACAACATATTTTCCTGATCACAAGTAAGAGTAGAAGAGATTACCACAGGATATGATTCATTAGGATCTTCTAACTCAATTAGCAGCTCTTTCAGCATATTAACTTCCTGCACTTCATCAAAATCTTTTGGTTGCCTACAAGCATTGAAAATGTTAAGTTCCAAAGACATATTGCCAAAAGTCAACTTTAAAATACCACTCCTACAATTTATCAAAGCATTTGAAGTTGCAAGAAATGGTCTACCAAGAATAGCAGGGATTTGAGGAGAAGTTTTAGGTGTACTTTGAACATCAATAACAACAAAATCAACTGGGTAATAGAATTTATCGACTTGAACCAAAACATCCTCAATTATCCCTCTAGGCATCTTAACAGATCTATCTGCTAATTGTAAAATCATGGGGGTAGGCTTAAGTTCACCTAGACCAAGTTGTGTACATACACTAAAGGGCAAAAGATTCACACTTGAACCTAAATCTAGCAAGGCATGACCAATACGAGTGGTTCCTATTATACAAGCAATGGTTGGAGAACCAGGATCTTTAAATTTTTGAGGAGTTTGACATTGTATGATAGAACTCACTTGCTCAGTCAAAAATGCTTTGTTCTTAACAGCTAGCTTCCTTTTCACTGTACACAAATCCTTAAAAAATTTAGCATAGGTAGGAACTTGTTGGATTGCATCTAGCAGAGGAATATTTACCCTAACTTGCTTAAAAAAGCTCAGGAATTTCTGTTTGATTTTTGGTCTTATTACCAGGTTGTAATCTTTGAGGAAAAGGAGCAGGGGGTGCACCTACTATTGGCCTAGGTGGTTCCTGAACATTAGATAGTGATTTTAATACGGTATCATCAATAGGAGGTTCAGCTTTCTTACCCACCAAGTTCTCTTTAGGTTCATGAACTTGGATTTGCTTACCACTTCTCAAGGTAGTTACTACTTTCACATGTCTTAGATTGGACTCATCGATCCCATTGTATTGAGTTTGAGGATTTGACATTGGTTGAGTTGGAAACTTACCTTTTCTGGTGCACTTACCTGAGTAGTCAGCTTTGTAAGCTAAGATCGGATGTCATTAATGGCCTTAGAGTTTTGATTGTTGATGGCAGCTTGACTTTGCATGAATTTTTGGATTTGGTCTTCCAGACTTCTCTTCTGCGGTGACATCTATGGTGTTGGTTGTAAAGGTCCAGCATTGTTGCCAACATTATTTCTTCCTCCTTGATCATTCCTCCAACTGAAATTTGGATGATTTCTCCAACCTAGATTAAAAGTGCTCGAATATGGATTAGAATAAGGTTTGGAGATCATATTAACAGCAACAGATTGATCAAAATACATCTCTTTTAGTTGGGGAAGTGCAGGACAAGCAAAGGTTAAATGTTGTACATCTTCAAAAATTGAACATTTTTCTAAAATAGTGGAAGAGGAATTGACTTCATTCACTTTTTGAGTTTCCAAATTTTCAAGTTTCCGAGTGATGACAGCCAATCGGGCATTTATGTCATCATCTGCTCTAAGTGAATGAATTCCATTTCCAGATGCAATCTTTGAAAATTCAGTTTTTATTGGAACACCCCTATCAAACTCATCAATGTTATCCCAAGATTGGGCATTTTCAGCTAAATCATCAAAAAATGTAAGAACTTCATTAGGGTCTTTTGCAAAGAAATCGTCATTACTCATGGTTTGCACAAATTACCTCATTTCTGGTTTGAGCCCTTCATAATAACATCCATTGTTCATAACCATGATGGGGACAAGATAACAACAAATCTTTGAATCTTTCCCAACTAGTGTAAAAGTTTTCATTATTCTTTTAGGAAAAATTCATGATTTGTCTTTGAATAGCGGTGGTTCTTTGTGGTGAAAAACACTTTTTAATGAGCTCCTTCCGCATATTTTCCCAATTTGTAATTAAACCAGGCTTTAAAGAATTAAGCCATGACTTAGCTTTATCCTTTAGTAAAAAAGGGAAAAGCTTGAGTCAAATGACTTCCTCAGTGCAATTTCTTTCAAGAAAAGTAAAACAAACCCCTTCAAATTCCTGGATGTGGTGATAAGGACTTTCTGATGGCATTCCATGGAAGCGTGGTAGATGATCAATCATTCCCGGTTAGAAGTTGAAGACCGCTGCATTTGCAGGAATCACTATGCATGACGGAGTGCTTGCCATCGTTGGAAAAATGTAGTCTCTAAGACATCAAACAACTGGCTCCTCATTTGGTTCTCTATTATCTGCCATTTCTACCTGCTGATTTTCAAGAAGTAAAAATTGGTTAGTGGGTTCCGATCTTACTAATCGCTTAGAATGATCTCGGAACCAAATGGATATAAACAAAGAATAATATCAAAAATAGTAGTAGAGAAAAAAATATAATAATAAAGTAGAAAGAATTTAGCGAAAATCAATTAACACCAAAATAATCCTCGACAACGGCGCCAAAAACATGACTCGATGTAAAATCTACCCTCCAAGTATAAAGGGGTCAAGTTATAGCCTAGCAATAATCCAGGGTCATTCTTCCTAGGGATTCTTCTGGTATAATAATAATTTCTAAATTCAAGTCTTAGACTACGATTTCAGTTATACTTAAATGAATTTAAAAAGGATATAATTAAATGCAATGAAAGGAAAATTTGAGTGGAATTATTCTTCCGCTATCAATTGGGCTTTGCAAATAAATTTAGTATGAATTTTTTGAGATCGATAAGATTTAAACATATTAGTAAGAAAATTAGTCAATTTATTTTACGGCATTTAGTCGAGCATGTTGTGTGCATATTTAATACATACCACATCAACGACATTCATCCACGTAAAATAATTTGAAAGCTTAAAACAATTTATAAACTCTTATCAATAACAACTATTCACCCATAAGAAATTAAAACACACCCATTGAAGCTAAGAATAACTCCCCTCAAATATAATTTAGCCGAACATAATTAAATTAAACTAAATAAAATTCAACCAAAAAAAATATCATCACTAAAAATTTAAATTCAAGTTTGAAACAAATAAAAATCTATAACCAAATATATATCACAATTCAACAAATCATCAACAATCTAAAATTATGTAAATAAGCTAATAATTGGAACAATTTAGAATCTAAGCAAAACTATGAATTAAACTCGAACAAATAACCAAAACTGAGGCTGCTGGGTTGAAGTGGAAGCTGCTCGTACTGTGTTGCTGCGTGAAAGTGGAAGAGCAGGTTGGTTTCATGGTAGAGAGAACCAGCGTTGCGGCCTGTGAGGATGAGAGAAAAGAGTTGAATGCTGTGTGATGGAAGTTCCAGTGGGAGCTGATGCTGGGAACGGAGGAGGCGCTGTTGGGGTGTTCGTGCGGCTGAGGTTGAAGGTGAGGTGGCGGAGCAGCTGGTTTTCTCATTAGTGGAAGTGCTGGTGGGCTGTTGGATTGTGTGGGAACGAGAGAGAGATGTTGTGGCTGGAAGTGGGTTATAGAGACAGAGAATGAGAAAGGTGTTGGCGGCTCTGTATGGTGGAGAGGGAGAGAGGCTAGTGTCTCTTAGGTTGGTTCCGTCAGAGAGTCCTTAGAACTGCAGCTGAAGGTTTTTTCTATTGGGCATGTGTTGCGGCTCTCAATTTTTGAGAGAAGGTCCAGCTGGTAAGATGATTTTTGGGCTGGGAATTGGGCAAAAAATGTGCGCCATTCTTGATTTTGTCAGTCGAATTAGGTTAGGAATTTTCGAGAAGAAATTTAAATTCAATTTGAAATATTGTCCAATCTTTCCCTGCAATTAAATAAATGAAATGTTTAGCAATTAAAATTAATTTAGAGTTAAAGAAATAAAATTGAATTTTTTATAAGTTTTGCTCTAAATGACAAAATTTATATCCCAAAATTGTGTTTTTTCATTTATTTACTTCTTTAAAATAAGTAAAATTGGACAATAATCAAACGAGCCATCTTTCCTTGATATCGAGCAAGTACAACCCAAGAGTCGCTCATCTTTTCGCGGAGGAAGTCAAGTGCTGCCTGCTGAGCATCCTCATTTGCAACTTCATTGAAGTGAATTTTTCTAAGCGATGGCACCACAATCTCAACCGGACATACTGCTTCTGACCCATAATCCATTGAGAATTGAGTTTCTCTTATGGTGGTGAATGATTTAGTCTGAATTGCCCACAAGACTTGAGAAAGTTCGTCTACCCAGTTTCCTTTCATAGAAACTAGCTTTCTTTTCAATGTGTTCTTTATAGTCTTATTGACCGCTTCGACCTGTCCATTTGCTTGCGGATGGTTTGGAGAGGAGAATAGCATGCATATGCCTAAATCATCACAAAGTTCTTCAACTTTTCGGTTCCTAAATTTTTTTCCATTATCTTTCATCGAAGAATGGGGAATGCCAAACCTACAGATTATGTTTCTCTAGATGAATTTGGATGTGTTAGCTTCAGTAATTTTCATCAACGGCTTGGCTTCAACCTATTTGGTGAAGTAGTTTATAGCCACGATTGCATAGCAATGGTTTTCCCTTCCTCTTGGCATGTGTCCGATAATATCAATGTCCCATTTTGCGAATGGCCAAGGGCTTGTTACTACCCTCAACCTATGATGAGGTAAGTGTGGTATGGTGGCATGTGGCTGGAATTTGTCGCATTTATAGACAAAATCATGGCTTCCACAGATTCCTTCATAGATTTCTCTCATGACTTAGTTGCCATCTGCAGGTCCTACACAACGCAATAGAGGTACGGGGAAGCTTCGATTGTACAATATACCGTATTTTAGGACGAAGTGAGCTTTATACCTGTGCAATTTCCTGTGGAGTTGATATCATTTGGCACAGTCTGGTGCTTCAAGTAAGCAAGAATTGAAGTCATCCACGAGTTCTCTTCTTCTTTTGAGAAAAATTTTGCTCTAGGCTCAATTGATGGGATTGGCATATGTTCGATAGGCACTATGTTCAGGAGCTCGGCGTCTTTGCTAATTGCCAATTTCGATAAGCCGTCTGCATTTTGTATTTTTGGACTTGGTATGTGAACCAACTCAAAATTTTGAAAATGATTCATTGGATCCTTCACTTTTTCAAATATGCCACCATGCCAAGTTCCTTAGTGGAAAACGTCCCATTGACCAGGCCTACAACGAGTTGGAAATCGCTATTTTCCATAAATGCTTTGACTTTCAAAGCTATTCCTACCTTTGACCTTGCTAGAAGAGCTTCATATTTTGCCACATTATTGGAAGCCAAGAAACCAAAGCGAACCACATTTTGTAACTTGTGCCCCTCTGGGCTTAAAAGTATCACACCTGCTCCAGATCTTCCTTCAATAGAAGACCCATCAACAAATAGTCCCACTCCTCATAATCCCTAGCATTCTTAATCATTTCCACTTTGGCTGGATGTGTAAATTCAACTATAAAGTCTGCCAGTGCTTGGCTCTTTATAGTCGCCCGGGGCATAAACTGAAGGTCGAACTGACTAACTTCCATGGCCCATTTCATTGGTATTCTAGATGCATCCGACTTTTGTAGAACTTGCCTCATTGGGAAGTTGGTAAGCACTCGTATGGAGTGCGATTGAAAGTAAGGATGAAGCTTTCGAGTTGCTATGATTAATGTAAGAGCTAGTTCCTTCATGTCTGGATAGCATGTTTCAGCATCCAGGAGGCCTTTGCTCATGTAGTATACTGGGAGTTGACTTCCATTTTCTTCCCTGACTAAGATAGAACTTACTGCTTCTTTGGAAACAACCAAATATAGGAACAAAGGCTCTCTAGCTTTTGGTTTTGATAATAGCGGGCCTGTCCCAAGAATTCCTTTAGATTCACGAAGGCCTCTTCGCAGTTTGGTGTCCACTGGAACTTCTTTCCTCCTTTGACGACTTTAAATAAGGGCAAACATTTATCCGTGGATTTGGAAACAAACTTGCTCAATGCCGCTACTCTCCCCATTAAGCTTTGCACTTCTTCTGGGTTCCGGGGAGACTGCATGTCAAGCAGTACCTTGATCTTATCTGGGTTGGCTTCAATCCCTCTGTTGTTTACCATAAATCCCAAAAACTTTTGGACCCTACTCCGAATGCACACCGGAGGGGATAGAGCTTCATTTTATACTTTCTCACTATATTGAAGTTTTATGTCAAATGCTCAATATGTTTTGAAGCCTTCATACTCTTTACAAGCATGTCATCCACGTATACTCTTTGATAAGTGGCTCCAATATTTTTCATCCCAAAGGGCGTGACTCTATAACAATAGAGTCCCATATCAGTGATAAAGGATGTGTGCTCCTCATCGAATTTCATTCATAGGGATCTAGTTGTATCTGGAGTATGCATCTATGAAGCTTAATACTTCATGTCCGACCGTGGAGTCAACCAACTGGTCAATTCTGGCAAAGGAAAGCTATCCTTCGGACAAGCCTAATTTAAATTAAAGAAGTAGATCCATACTCTCAATTTCCCACTTTGTTTTAGGATGAGCACAGTGTTTGATATCCACTTCGAATATATGGACCCTCGGATGTAGCCATTTCTCAACAGCTTCGACACCATTTCTTTCAAGGCCTAGTACATTTTCGGACTCATTGGTCTTCTTTTTTGCCTATGTTCGGGGTGGTTTGGATTAATCAAAAGACTATGGCAGGCCACCTTTGGGTCTATGCCCACCATATCATTGTGTTTCTACACGAATACGTCAAGGTTTTGACGACGAAATTTTTTCAATTTTTCCTTGAACTCACGGGTGGATCAGCAGTTCTTTCATGGGATCTGTAGGGTCAATGGAGAAGCACTCCAACTTTTTAGCTCATGTGGTGTAGCATTCATCACCTATCATCCTTGGATCTAAGTTAGTCAGATCCTCTTCTTCCTACATTATGACATATACGTCTTCGTCGAGTCCGGAACCCACTATTTCAGGTACTAGAGCTGCCTCAGTAATAATCACATCGCTTACCATATTGACCGTCCGGTCTTGGAACTTTTGGATTGCATTTTTGTAACATGACTTGGACTCAATTTGGCTTCCTCTGACAGTTTCTATCCCATTTTCAGTTGGGAATTTCAGGAAAATGTACTTCGTGTGAGTGACATCCCTAAGGTAAATGAGACCTGGCCTTCCAATGGAACCGTGAGAATCGACGATGAGGAAGAAATCTTGACCCAATCTTCACAATGCGAGAATCGACGATGAGGAAGAGAGAACCAATACTTTCAAAATGTCACAAGGAATTGTCTAGTTTCCTTGATAAGTTCCTGATTTTGAACGCCACAAAGAAACGATCTTTGATAAGTTCTAAGAAAACTATAGGAATCCACCTATAAATTATTGAATCAATCAATAAACTGTTTATTAAAATCCAAAAACTGTCTGTTACAAAGAATGAAATAGCATATAAATAATGAAAAGTGACCTAACAACTAGGGTAGCTGCTAATGGGCTCAAAATAGAGTTCTAATTGACCTAAAATAACTAAACCTGAAAAAGGAAACAAAATCCGTGGAATTCTGGACGATAATGACACTTACGGCCGTAAGTGTGTTTCTGTCGAGGTTTGCTCCGTAACAAATAAACTTACGGCCGTAAGTATTCAAACGCTGGAAATCTTCATGCTGACCTGAGAGAAGGTTACGGCCTTGAAGATAATTCTGTTCCTCGAACTTCAATCCTTTGACTCGGCTTGATCCATTCGTCTTCTCGGCTTGACTTCAACATGAAACTTGCTCATTTTTTCTATGTAGATTGTTGTTGCATTGCCCACATCTTGATTTATCATTTTGTCTCCTATTTTGGATCACATCATCCCCCTTTCTTGAAAAGGATTCGACCTCGAATCAACTTCTGCCTGCTTTTCAAATGCATCTTGGTTTTGGGGGCTTGATGTAGAATTTTCCCACCTGGATCAAATGAAAAATTCTTACTTCCCTGCAATGGGATCAACCAATAATACCTTGCAACTTGAATTTTATGAATGGATTGAATCACAAACTCCCTTGGGCAAAAGGAGTGTGGCCCAAATTCCCAGGCACAATTAACCTGCAAAAAAGATTTAAATAAAATAGGGTGAGGAATGTTAGTTTCACAAAATATAAGGTATGGATCCTTGTATTCATGATGAATCATCACCACCTCATCATGTCCAACAATAAGGCTCTTCTATTCACATCTTTCCTTCTTTGCAACCTCTTGCTCAATCACCTCTTTCTCTTTTTCCTCACACCCAACCGACTTTTGTAGAACTTGCTTCTGTTTGGGGCACCCCGTGATTTTATTTTATTTTTATTTTTACGAAATACTTTTTTATGGCATGCCCTATATACACGCCATAAATTCATGTTTAAAAGACCACTTTTGTTTTAGTGATAATCTCATACAATAAATAGTATAGTCTCGATTAAAAAAAACCATCATGATGAATATTGACTTCAAATCCTTTACCACATTCTAATTCAATACACACGTTTATATCGTTCTTCAAATTGAATCACTACGACGTTAAATAAGCTCAAATTTGTATGATTCATCATATGTAATACTTAAAAACAAAATATAATTTTTTAATGATATTGGAAGTTTATGTTCTAAGTTTATATAATTTCATTTTTTTTTTTTTTTGTTATTATCTCAATGACTCATTCAAACATTGAAGTATAATATTCATCTAATATAATATTTTGATAATGGGTAAACAATGAGTTGGAGTAAAATAAATACGTTTTAAAACCTTTTTGAATAATCAAAATAAAAGAAATATAAAGTGAGTTATTTATTTGGATGCTAACATGATAATTACTTTGAAATAAAATAATACACACACACACACACACACATCTTTTTTTTTTTACTGAAGAGGTAAATTTTTAAACACATTTATAAATAAATTCAATCTCTACTTGTATGATGAACGAAGTTAAATTAGAAAATGAAACCTCAGGGTTATTCAAATATGACCAAAAATTAAATTTATTTTTATGTTTGAAATGTAGTTTCAACGTCTTCTTGAAATTTTCGCTCAGCGTGGACATTATATTTTATAAAATGTCCTGGTATACGAATAGTTAATCGGGGGAAACTAAAAAATGTCGATTATAAATTTACTCACAACTTAATAATAAATAAGTAAATAATTAATTTTCATATAAAGAACTATTTCACTATTAAAGCTAAAATTACCAATAAGGTTTTATTTGGTAACGGTGTACTAATTATAAATTGGTTTATTAATGTTTTTGAGGTAAAATCAATCTAATAAAAAAAAAATTTTTTGAGGTAAAATATGTGGTTAAACATTTGAGATAAAATGTGCGTGGTTATAAACTGATTTAGAGAATTGTGTTGTTTATAAATTGATTTATAAATTGTTATAATTGCGTTAAAGAACAAAGACTTAATTTGACACAAATAAAAGAGTTAAACTAGATTTTACATAACAAGATTTAGTAATAATACTCACTAATCTATCTTAAATTTATTTATCTTAAATAATAACGTATTATTTATAATACTATAATCACTGTCATATAATCATACATGTATTATATGATAATTTTAATGATTTTCATTCTGTATTTCACTATATTGAAGATACAAAGTATAAGTTCTTCTATCATGTAAATAAGATGTGTTAAGCACGTGGGGGGGGAAACTAGTGACTTCAAAGGTGAAAAAATAGACACACAAAAGCAAACTAACATTGGATTTTCAAGTGAACAAAGAATAAGATATACAGTTGTGATACTCGTATACTATTTTATAAGCCTCAGGGAGGTGTATTCATTTTGATTTCTGCACCTAGAGTTAAACATTAGACAGCATAGGATCAAACCTTGTTCCTTTATCCTCTCATTAGCAGAAACTCGGTTCCCAGAAACTCGCATCGATTGTAGAGACCTCAACAGAGATGTTCCTCAGCTGCCAAGAGTGGGGTGGAGGGAATGGATGCAATCCGGAAAATTTCAGTTTTACTTGTTGATTTTAAGAATGAGAGATCAGCTTTCATCATCTGAACTGAAGTCATCATCGATATGCCGCTCCTTGATTGCTGGAAATAGTCGCTGGCGAAAATCTGGCAAAGACTCCTGGCGTGATTCTTGAGACGGTGATATTGTCAATGCCTCTTTCCTAGGGGTCTTTCCGATCACCGAAAATTTAGCAGAGTTTTTCACTTCTTTACAGACCTTTTCCAACATGAACAAGAAATCACGTACAATCACAAAGAGATGCAAACTTTCACCCTTTCCTGCATTACCATGGAAGTACTCTCCCGTGTTCTTTACCAGATCCATTATACGTTTTTCTTCTTCTAATAGAAACGTAATATCAGATTCGGAATGCTGGATGAAACTAGCAAGTGTATCATAGAACTCGCTATCTTCCTCTACACTTCTCATCTCCACCTCAAGAAATTCTCTTGTTTTCACAACTGAGTGACTGAGCTTGGACACAGTTGCACCAAGATTGTCACTTTCAATAACTGCTGCCTTTCTTACATTCTCGAGCTCATTGCTAACTCCAGAAACAACTTGAAGACCTAGGTTTCGATGGTACTCTTCTATTTCATGTGAAGAGTCTTCAATGAGATCATCTGTTTTCACACTGGACATGCTCTGGCTCTCTCTTAATCTACGTGCAGCTCTTACACCTTCAGATCGAATAATTTCCTGGACGACAAAGTGCAAAAGAGTGGTTTTTCCGTCAGTTCCTTTTACGTCTGCCAATTTTAAGAGCGTGTCAAGTTTGAATGCCTGTGCACCTCCACGATAAGTGCCATCGTTCATCCGGTTTCCGGTTTTGAGAACAGCTTCTAATAGCTTCAGGAATAGTCTGCTGTTTCTGAGTTCATTACATGCTACCTGCATGTTTATACAGTAAATAAAAACCATTTAAATAAGCAATTAATAAGAAAAAATGATAAGGGAACCGACACCATGGTTTTAATCATATAGTTAAATTCAATTGAGTAAGCCTCCATTTGACAAACGATTTATAAACACAATTTCTCTAACCACTTTTTAACCACACATATTTTCTCTCTTCACTTTTTAACCACATATTTTACCTAAAAATTATAAATAAATCAATTTATAAATCATTACAGTGTTATCAAACGGAGGCTTGGGTTGCGCACAGACCTCTAAAGTTGCAAATGACTCTTTCAGTGTAGAAGCTTCCTCCTGAAATGTACTCATGAACAACAATGATTCTAGGCGTTTAAAGGCAAATGGAATTTCAACCATGACTTTTAGAAACTGTTCGGCTGGACCAAGATGAGAGATATCTCCACTATATAACCTTAGTTTTAGTTCTTCATCTGTTGTTGGTGCCATCTTCAATAATGTTTGGACGAGCTCTGGTGGAAGCTCATTACCTGTTAAAGTTAAAACAATGGACACCATTACAAAAGCGCTCAGACTCTGATTTTTATTCAATGTAAGGAGAGAAACAATTCATTATTGCAGTCAATTAGACTTATTTTCGTTTATTTTAGGAATGTATATTTGTAGATACACACAGACAAGCATTGAGAGAGAGAGAGAGAGACTGCATGTCACCTTCCTTCACCGCATCACAGACTTCTTCCGTTGACACATTCAATGCTTTTAGAAGAATTGCTAAATTTTGAGCTTTTCTAGAATCGATAATCTGAATAAACTGAGGAGAATCGTAGGAAGGTGAATCTTTCTTGTGCTCATTTTTGTTCAGATTTGTAGGGACGTATCCAAAGAGTGATTCCATCATCTCCTCGTTAAATCTGCAGAAAACAAAACAGTTGAGCAATTCACATGACAGAATAGGACATTAGAATATGTCTGGAAATCAAAACGAGTAAGCCCTTACTGAAATGAGCCAGCTTTGATCTCATGCCAGACCATCGAGTGATCGGGGTTGGCGAGAACCTTGTCCCAGAAAAATGGCTTCAACTTGGGTTTTGATGCTTCGGAGTCGGCACAATTTTCACTAGCCTCACCTTTGGAATAGCGTCCTTGATGATTGGGTCCAAGAGGGGAAGGCTTTGGCAAATTACCACGTTTAGGTGGATTAGGGGGAGGGCGGGAACCTCTCGGAGGTGGTGGTGGGGTAGGAGCAGAAGGCTTAGGAGGTGGTGGTGGAGGAGGAGCTGCTTTTCCTGGAGGAAGTGGCAACATGCCATTAGTTTTTTCTGATGCTTCTGCATTACCTTCTAATGAATAAGAATTAACTTGAGAAGACTGATGTGCAGATGATAAATTGTTCAAGGTGGATGGAAGCTTGAAATCTTTACTACTTGGGTTTCCTATGGTCTGAGACTTTTGTGAAGAACCTGAACAATTAAACTTAAAAGTTAGGAAATCGAAGAAAAAAATCAGAAGTTCTGGATGGCATACTATGAGAACTAATAAATACCATCAGAAATATCACTTGCACAAAAGTTAAGAAGCGGATTCTCGTCTCTTTGCCCATCTTTAGGCTCAGGGTTGTTCCTATTACTCTTAAGATAGCACAACAAGAGCAAAGCTATGAGAGCAACTACTGCCACAGAACTTGCAATTATAACGCCCACGATAAACTTACGGTTCTCGTGGCTTTTTCCAGAAGGAATAGGTGTAACGATTTTTGGTTTCAGTGGAGGATGTCTTACTGCAGGAGAAGGAATGGGAGCTGGTAAAGATGGTTCTGGAGCCTCGGAAGGCTGTTGTAGAACCGGAGAAGGGGATTCCACATTTGGAGATGGTGCGCTGGCGGGAATCTGATGAATTGGTGCTAGAGCTAAATTTGGTGCAAATTCAGGAGTGGGAGCTGGAGCTGGAGCTGGAGCTGGAGCTGGAGCTGGAGCAGGGCTTAAAACTCTATCTTCGTTCCCACGTAGGTACCGTCTGGGAACACTGTTCCAACCAGTAAAAAGCTGTTGGTACCAATTGCCAGAGTCAGTATCTTCAATAGAAGCACTCCATGGAGAATTTTTCAGTCTTAAGCAGTCCAATATGATTTCCTTATCTTTTGGAGGTAGATCAGCTATAGCCTTGTGTATAATTCTTTTCACTAATAAAGTTGCATCCAAATCTAAGTCTTTAAATATTTCTGTACTCTGTTTTAATTCTTTCCTACAATGAACCCACACTTGCTCAACCTGCAAGAGCACACTTTCATCAAATTCAGTAGCTAGTTTTCATGTTTGGAACTTTTGTAAACAAGTCATGATCTTATCCTCTGATAATTTAATGGTCACTTTTTTTTTTTTTTTTTGCAATATTGAGATTTCATTCATATATCCCATCACCAGCGCGCAAAAAAAATAAATAAATGAATAAGCCCCTGTTGGGGGAGGAGATGTTTTTAAACATGTTTTTAACAACCAAATTCCCCAAACCACTTTTTATCACCACAAATCAATTAATCAGATGAACAATTATTTCATCATGATGAAATTTTCTTGACCTCAAGATTAACATATTAATAAATAAGTTTAAATAAACAAAAACAAACTATCATAAGCAAAGTCATTGGTTTGATGTACCACTTAAAGACACAAACCAATAAAATCCATTGCAGTCATTTTTTCCTCACAAAATTCTTTAAGAAGCAACATAATTCCACATTCATAAAGAAACTCATACACAAACGAAATTATATTTCTTACCTTATCTTCGTCGAATTCCCTGAGATCCCAAGAAATTCCATTTTCTGAAAAGCTTTCAGCTAATTTCCTATTGCCTTCTGAGTTATTTGCTGCAAAAATGGAAAGAAAAAGAAGAAAAACAGCCACAAATCTAGCCATTCCAGCATTCTTCAATAATTACTAGCCCTTTTCCATTGTCCAATCCTTCTTAATTCATTGAATAAATGAAACACGCATAGCTATAATTGTAAGATAGCTATGCATGCACATACAATGATTTTTCTTAAGATGTAAGCCCCAATTGGATGCCTCAAAAGATCACAGAAAATATTTAAATCAAATAAAAAAAAAAAACAGAATTTAGAAGAATTCAATGCAAAAACATGTTAAAATATGTCCCTTTGGCATCAATTTTTTTTCCATCCAACATCACAAAATTCCCAACAATGCATGCATGTATCTCTCTCCGTATTCTGAATCTTCAATGCAAATGCAACCCAGAAACAGAACCCATAAATTTATTTTTCCTTTTGAGGTCTCAATTTTCTTTTAAAAAAAAAAAATTAAGAAATATTTAACAATAACTGGTTAATTAAAAGGGAAAAATAGGTAAGATTATTCAGAAAATGAATTAATCAAATATAATCTTAAAAAAACAAAATCAACGGGAACTTGAAAGCCTTATGAAAAATAGATTTTTGTAGGGAGTTTTGTTCGTTGGAATGTTTCCGTTTTTCCGGAAGCAAAAAAGACAGAAACCGGAAAATGACAAAAAAAAAAAAAATAATAATAATAATAAAATGAAATGAAACGTGCAGAGAACTACAGAGAGAGAGAGAGAGAGGAGGAGGAGAATAGCTTGGCTTTTTTATATGCAGGAAAATACATTTTGGACGTGTAAAGATTAAAAATGAATAAATAAAGAGAAAATTCATACTACCGTAGCCTACTTGGTAAACCGTCCATGAACATTGCGTATAAATATTAATGATAAATAGTAATAGGGAAAATTACATAGAATCATGTACTTTAAAGTTACAATTCAAACCTAAGGGATCGTTGAAATTTTTTTCAAATTTCAGGTGCTAATTAAGGTTTTTTTTTTTTAATTAATTAAACATAATTATTAATTACAAAACGTGATTTAACTGACCATCAAAATTGAATGTGTCACTATCTCTCTTCTTCTCAATCAGTTCCTTGTTTGTCATAGAACCCACGCTCTCCATCTTCTCCACGATCCCCATTGCCCATTATCCTCGCTGCTACTCTTCTCATTTTCTTTTATACTCGTTTAACCGAATACATTTTCTTCACCATCGTCATTTTCGTTTCTTCAACAACCCATATTTATGTCAAAATGACTACAACCCATAGTGCAAAGACTAAGAATAAAGAAGAAAACAAAGGAAAGAGATCATGTGGCGTTAATGTTAAGAACGTAGAAGAAGAAGACAAAGGAAAGAAGAAGTTTAGCGCCGGAGAGTCATCTACGCGGAAGAGGGTTAAGATGTCTGCTACCGGAGGGAGGTCGACGGTGAAGGTTAAAAAAATATCTTGATTTTTTCATTTCATGTGCAAATAAGTTCATTTCAAATCTTTTATTGAATGGAGGGAGATCATTGAGGAAGGATAATTTCCTATTACTTAGTAGATTGATTTGCGGGCCTTGATTCCTATTACCTATGACTTGTGTTGCCTTCAAATGTAACCTATCAAGTAGTTAGTTCGTGTGTATGAATTTGATGGATTGTGGGACCTTATGTCGTTTAAATGGGACATGTCTTTTTTCTAACTGTGACCTATTTTGGGGATAATGAAACCTGCATATGTATTTTTGGGTTGTCTAAAAATGATCTATTTGTGTGACCTGACTTCAACTATGTGTGACGTTTATTTTGTTTTTTCCCCCTAAATGTGACCAATTATGTATAGATGTGACTTTATCTTTTGGGTTCACAATTAGCATTATTTGTGGTAAAAGTGACATAAACAATGTTTGAAGCAAACAGTCAATAATCTCACAGTATTACTTGCAGAAATGGAAATTTTTAATAAAACCAAACAAGTAGTTTACTGGTAAAATTACTACCAGTTGCATAAAAAATGTGATTGAAGAGACTTGTTTCTCACACTTCCTACAGCGCAGAGAGATTGTTGTGCAGCCTCAACTGTTACACTATATACTTTTGCGTCAAGTAAAACAACGCAATAAGCAAGAGATGTGGTTCAAAATTCATGACAGATATATTCGATTTTCTATGGCTGAATTTTGTCTTGTGCCTTGTTTAAGATACGAGGGGGTTGATGAACGGGAGAGGCTTGAGGATAAACCATCCAAGCTTAAGGAGAAATATTTTGGTGATCTAAGAGTAGTAACTAGTGATGATATAGGAAATGTGTTCCTTGGGGATAAAGTGGATAATGAACACGATCTTGTTAGAATTGGGATTTTGTACCTGCTTTCGTGCTATTTGTTTTCTACCTCATAAACTAAGGTGGTGGACCACTATATGTTTGTATTGGTAGAAGATTTCGATTCGATGAAAGTGTTTCCTTGGGGGAAGATTCTATTTGATATCACCTTATCATCCTTGAAGAAAGGATTAGATAAGCAGATCTCACATTATAGATTGAATGGATTTCTCATTGCTTTTCAAGTGTGGTTGTACGAGTGCATACCGAGTATGGAGGGAAATGTTGTAACAAGAATTGCTAGGAATTATCCTAGGATTGTAAATTGGACAGTGCACAGGCATCCATCTGTCCCATTGTTGGATGGAAAAGTATTTAAGAATGAGGTAAAGATTAAAGCATGTTTTATGTGGAGGTAACAAATAATTATATTTTTTTTAACGTAATAAGGTTTACATTTGTATGTGTAACAGGTTGAGATAAATGATATTGAACCCTCCATTGCAGAGCTTGGTATGCCGTATATGAGAGGTTGGGATTTATTTTTATGAGATTTATATACCTTGAAAACAGTCTGTAACCTGATTGAAAAACTGTGACCAATATTTTATGTCTATATGTGACTATATAAGTATTTTTGCATAGTCATGCTAGTATGTGGTTTGTAATTGTAAATAAACTGTTACATGAATTCATGATCTGGGACCAATATTCATGTCTATCTATGACTTTATATTGTATAAAATGTGACCTGAATATACAAAACTGGGACAAATGTTCATGGGTATCTGTGACTTTATAAATTTATACTGTGACCAATATTATATATCTATCTGTGGCTATACAGACATTCTCAATATTCATGATAGTATATGTTTGGATTCTATAGATAAACTGTGACATGAATACATGATGTGGTACCAAGTTAATGTTATTTGTGATCAATTGTTTGTCTTTGTACATATTTTATATGATAGGGGTCCAATACTCGAAACCAAGACAGCCTAGTGAGACCGTGCAAAGATCAACAACACAAGTTGGCACAAGCGAGGCTACTCCTCCTGTTGATACTAACGTGCCACGTTCGAAGGTTGATAAACAACACGATGATGATATTTTTGTCGACCCACCATTACACGAACAAAAGGATTACAGTCCCAGCACGCTTGCACAACATCGCACAACACATGATCCTCAATGTTCATATGTTGAAGTAAGTAATTTATTTGATTCCTAATATTTTAAATCTCAATAATATTTTAGAAAATGAATATTTATATTTATTTTATCAGGAATGTGACTGCTTAAAGAAGAGATTTCATGATGAAATTTCTGATCTTTGAAGTGAGAATAGAGGTTTGAAAACAGAGATTGCACAACTTGTGTCACGAATGGCTGAAATAAATGATGATTTGAGGAATTCCAATCGCGCTATGAAGTTGAATGATGTCATTAATAACCAAGAGTTATTCAAAGTTGGAATTAGCGATTTAAGGTCAAACATGAAGATTCTTGAAGAATCGGTAGCTGGTTTGATATCTTCTTTTGCCGATGAGGTTAAAACAATGTTGAAAACAGAACATGTATCCAATGAAGATGTGAGTGACTAAAAACATATGAATGTGACTTTGCATTTGGTTTTGATTGAAGTGACAAAATGTGACCACATTTGTCTTAATATTGTCACTGCAGAATCAAGGGATTAATGTACAAGAGAAGGCCAATGAAGCAAAGCAGCACGCTGATGAGGTGAAATTATATGTTCTAACGTGACATTTGTATCTTCATTGATTGGACTGACAAAATTTGACCACATTTGTTTTTATTTTAGAATGAAGGGACAAATGTTTATGAAAATCTAAATAGAAATGAGAAGGCATCTATGCAACCAGATCTCTCAAACGACCCGAAGTCATCTGAAGTTGAACAAACTAAGGTGAGTTTTGATTGAATGTGATTTACAAAATTTTTTATGAATTTGGGTAATTGTGACTAGAATTAAAAAATGTGACCAGATATGTTTCAATTCTTTTGTTATAGAATGACGAGACTAGGGTGGATGAAGATGTGGACAACAAAGGGAAGGCTCCCATGAGATCTGATCCTTCAAATGACGACGAAGATTTCTACATAATACCAACACCTTCATTTGATCTTGGTGTTTGCACTCCCACGCCTACAAGGAGTGATGATGTAAAGTTGAAGGCTGATCAAGTGCAGGAGCAGGTTGATGAGGTCATAACATCTGTTCTGAAGTCGAGTGATCTCCAAGTTATGACTGAAGGTGATTTATCTGACGTGAGGTGGATTTTTATGTTTTTTCAAAACCTTGTATGAATATAGACAATGTGTGACTCTAGGTTAATGTGGATAAAGATTTGTCTCAACAGAATAATGTTTCTAGATCTGACCGTGGTTATATACTTTTATTATGTAACTTAGGAATCTAATCGTACTCATAATTCATCCGGTCTTCCTGTGAAAAGGGCACCAAAGCCATCGAAGACTTTACAGTCTCCATTTGTTAATGTGGAAGGGCGCCAAGCTGCTGTTGGAACAAACTACGATACACAAAATATTGTATTTGATGGACGTTTGGATGGTGTGGATAATGCGGACTTGACAACATTTTACAATTGGTTTAACAGAGGCTACAAGCCAAGGAACAGGTATTTTTTTATTGAAATATCTCAAACAGGTCACAGTCTAGAATATCAGGTCACATTATGCATATGATATCATGTTACATTATGTATATAAGGTCACAGTGTGGGCAAACAAAAGACTGATATGTTAATGTTTCTACAGGACTAAGTTCAATTCAATTGATGACCTGATTAGTCCAGCCTATGTCTGCGGCACTGTCCCCGTGTATTCCAAAACTTGATGGCATGTTTTAATTGATACTGGATCATCACTAAACAGCACGGTAAATTTGTTTATATGTTTAGGCAATTTTAAATAGTATATCGCATAATAACATGTTATTTATTCTTAATTAATTGTTGACAACATATCGATGCATGCTTTTATTATGTGCGACAACTTTCCAAGTTTGGAGATAAGGTGAAGATGAAGGCGACAACCACAGACTTTCTATTTGACTCCACAATCGGTACAATGTACTCAAAGTACTTCCAAGATCCAAGCATCATAAATGACCAGGAAGGCCTTATGCAAACTATAAATGGAGAACGTTTGATGTTTAATACTCCTTGGAGAGAGGTTGAGTATGTGCTTTTTCCTATCATGCCTACAAATAAAGCACATTGGATGCTTGGACGGCTTGACCTAAACAACCGTGTCATGTACATTTTCAATTCAAGCTACAAAACTTATCGGGACAACATGGTTCGAGAGGGTATTGTGCCTCACATCAAGATTCTTACACAGTTGATGAAAATGGCAGGATTGTGGGTCTCAAGTGCATATGGTGGAGATGATAGTACAAGTGAGTTGCAAACTACCATTTTAAGTGGTTTACCGCATCAACGAAATGGGTATGTATTCTAATTGTATATTACAACCGTATGACAATTAGGAAACATCTTATGTACTTTCTGTAATGCATTTTGTTTCACATTTGTACAGGAATGATTGTGGCATTTTTGTGGTAAAATATGCTCAATACTTGCTCCAAAATGATCTTGCAAATATGCCAATGACATTTGATACAATAGAAACACGGATGGAAATTGCAACTTTGTTGTTCAAGCACAAGTATATCAGGCCGATTGGGAAAAAAGGGGAAGCGTAGATGGATGTTTGATTCATATTATTCATATTTTTCTATGCTAGATAATGATTAGTTTCTTATTTTTGGTGTAACATTGTAACTGACGCATGGGATATTCACTAGTTTCACATTTTGCTTTTCAGTAAGTAGTTTCATATTTAGTTTCACTACTTTTATTGATTTTGTAAATATGTTTTTGGAATGATAGGTCACTTGAATTATCTATATTCAAGTTATATCAGTTTTGCTCACATTTAGTCACAGTGTCCACAAAATTGGTCACAAACGATCACATTTTTCATCTCGAGTAGTCATAGTGTGTTCAGAAACTGGTAACAATCAGTCACATTTTGCTCAAACATTGGTCACAATCATTTATAGGGTGCACAATAAGCAACAAGGGTGCCGAAATTTGGTCACAAAATGTCACAGTTAATAAATATTTTGTCTGAATTAATTACACGGGATTACAGAGTTGAGTCATTGTTCATGTCAAGCAGTCACAGTGTGCTCAAAAAATGGTAATAATCAATCACAGTTTGCTTAAACATTGGTCACAGTCAGTTATAGTGTGTAAAATAATCAACCAGGGTGCCTGAACTGGGTCACAAAAGGTCACGGTTAGTAAATAAACTGTCTGAATTGATTACACGGTTGAATCATCGTTGATACCAAGCAGTCACAGTGTGATAAAAAACTGGTAACAATTAGTCACAGTTTGTTTAATCATTGGTCACAATCAGTTATGGTGTGCACAAACATTGGTTATAATCATTCACATTGTGCAGGATGAAAAATAAATAGTATTTTATTCAATATATCTGAGAACACAGTTTATATGAAAAAATGTAATAATAAGGCAATACATTCAAATTCATAATAGAATGATCTATCTGCCTTGTTTTCGCTTTTTGGTTGCTCTCAATTTCATTTCTTCATGGTTAAGTGGTACCGTGTTGTTGCATGTTCGGCGATTGTGACCAAGTCCACCGCACCTTCCACATTTAACAACCTGCGACCTCTCACATGCTGCCTTCTTACGCTTCTCAGTTGGACGTCCAGAAGATCTCTTTTGAATAGGAGCTAGTACAACTCTACTGGTAACTTCTTCTGGTATATTCCACTCTATTATATTTCCAATGGGAAACACCATTGATCTATAGGTGTTCACATATGCATCTTTTGTGTAATAATTTGAGCAAAAATCATACATGTCCAACTTCAACGTAGCTATAACTGCTAATGCATGTGGACATGGGAGTAGATCAACCTGAAACATCCTACAACTACATGTACGTTCATGTATGTCAATCATGAACAATGAAGAATCATCTCTAACTTCGTACAATGTGTGATTAGCTGGAGAAACCTATAATAATGAATGAATTATGAAATTGAATAGAAGAGTAAAACAAATCACATTTTTATACATGATCTATAGAATATAAATAATGAACTTACCTTTAAATTTCTCAAATCATGGCTCATTTTCCTCAATTGTTTCTCATACTTGGTTGAAAGTTTTGTGAATGTGCAATGTGCATTGTCTCTGTTCTTGCAAAACCAAGACTGAATTGTTTGCCTCAATGACTATAGAAGTGCTTGAATTGGGTAGTTTTTTGAAGTTCTTGTGACTGCATTCACGGATTCCACAATATTTGATATCATGGTGGAATATCTATTCGTTGGCATGTGCAACCGTGACCATTTTTCATTGCCTGCAGCATCCTACAAAGAAATAAAATATCACAATTGAGGTACTTTAGGTTCTCAAAAACAGTTGAGTATCTTTCACACAACAAACCAGTCACACATGAAATAGATCTAGTCACAGTAGGTCACATTGTTAATAAAAAAATATAATTTATAAAAGATCACAACTAGTCACAGTTAATACATAATATGTCACACATACTACTGATTATATCATACATAAAACAGATCAAATTACAATAGATCACATTTACTAAAGTCTGGTCACACAGAGTTAATAAAAAACATAATTTATAAATGGTTACAAACCGTCACAGCTAACACATAATTGGTCACACATAGTACAAGTTGACAGAATTATATGGGAAATACCATATATTTCTTGATTCCTGGATGCATTACGTACAATTGTTGCATGTGATACTCAAACTCATTGAAGGTATATGCTCGGACTGTACAGTTGAAGGCATGTGTGATGTTTCATTTGACCTCCCAAATTGAGTCCTCAAGTTTTAAAGCAAGTGGTAAGAACATATCCCATGCATTGCCTCGGGATATACTACTTCAATGGCGTTCTTTATACTATTATGTCTATTCGACACTATACATAAATGTTCTCTTGATCCATAAGCCCTTTTCAACATTTGAAAAAACCTCGTCCAAGACCTATCATTTTCATTGTTCCCAACCCCGAATGCAAGTATAAAGATGTTTTTATTTGCATCTTGTGTACATGCAGTAAATAGTGTCCCGCCATAATGCCCATTCAAATATGTACCATCAACTACAATCACTGGTCTACAAAATTGCCACCCAAATATAGATGCACCCAAAGCCATAAAGCAATACTTAAACCTGTTTTCATGATCTGTTAATAGGCTTGTGATTGTTCCATTGTTCACTTGTTGCAACATATAAAAATAAGATGGCAGTGTTTGAAAAGATGTAGTCGGGTCACCTCTTATCAACTTCAATGTCTGCTCACGTGATCTCCAAGCCTTTGCATAGTTAATTGAAACTCCATATGTATGCAAAATATCGTTAGATATATCATTAGGAGTGTATATGGTTCTAGAAGAGGTATACTTATACTTGATGCAATTTGACACAATGGAGCTAGATACTTGTCGATGTGACACCAAAACAATGTCTGTTGAGCATGTGTGACCAATACCCACTTCCCGAATCTTGAACATATTGGTTTCTCCCAACCGCAAAGATCTGAATGTCCAAATACAATCACTATGTGAACATTTGAGTACATACTCTTTTTTGTCAGATCTTTTCACCTTATATTCAAACTTATTTTGTATTGCGTAAAATGCCATGCTCATTTTTAGTATTTCCTTGTTGCGGAATACCATTCCTTCCACAATTTCTGCTGCATCTGCATGGGAGACTAATGTGAAATCTTCTTTAGTATTTCCTTAGTCAACAATCATAACAGATTCACAAATTTCTGACGCTATCTGTTGCAAAGAGAGCATGTTGGAAGATGATCGCTCATTTCCTATTAAGGATTCTAAAGACTGTAAAAGACCACTTGAATGCAAAGTGAGTGCACTTTCAACATCTACATTTATGGGATAACTTGAAACGTCTCCATTCTTAGACTTTAGCCTCAAATATGTGTAGACATTATTGTTATTCAATATACGAACGAGAGGCAAAGAAGTATTCAACAAATATGTCAATTTAACCGATACTTTTGTATGCTGAAATCCCAACTCTGAAACTATAATCTCAACAAGTTCAGTGTAATTACAAGTCTCCTCCACTAGAATAAGAGATGGTTGACCATCGTACAACAAACAAACGTGTAAATCAACCATCCTGTTCATACACAAAATAACAGGTCACATTTAGTTTAAAACAACTTTACACACAACGTGAAAAGATTCTATCATGTTTTCATGTCACAGTTACACATAAAATTAAGGTCACACACGAAACATATTGTCACATTTAGTTCAGAATAAGTCACAGCTTCTAAACAATTTGATCACCGTGTTTTATTTGTGATTCTATACACTCCAATGCACGTGTAATTTCATGAAATCATATTTAGCACAACAAACAAATGCATACAGCTACCATCCTGTTTTCATGTCGCTGACACAAAAAATAACATGAAACACAAGACATCTGGTCACAGTTAGTTCAAAATAAGTCACAGCTACTTCACAAAATGGTCACAGTGTTTTCTTGTGATTCTATACATTCCAATGCTTTCATGGAATCATATTTAGCCTCTATCTGGGACCCTGTATTTGGCCAAAAAACTCAAGTTTTCTACAGTAAATTTCAGTCCACAATTGTGGGCGCTAGAAATAAAAAATTCGTGGGCCCAGCGGAAAGTAAAAATTACTGTATCAAAAATTGTCAAATAATTTGTCCCAGACAGAGGCTTAGTACAATGAAGGAATGTGTAGAGCTACCATACTGTTTTCATGTCACAGTTTACACATAAAAATAACATGAAAACACACAAAAATTTGGTCACATTTAGTTCAAAACAAGTCACATTTAGTTCACAAATTTGATCGCGGTATTTATTGTGATTCTGTACATTCGAATGCATATGTTATTCATGAAATCATATTTAGTGCAATGAAATCAAACACGTCGAGCTAATTTTTATTGCTGTGGTATTGGTATTTACGCAGCAACATTCTAATTAAACATGAAACACCTCGTAAATCTAGATTTCACATTTCGAGTTTTGAAGAAAACTTCATCTGGAAAACAGAATGGTAGCCAACATGCTTACCTTCAGAATCAATTCAAAGAACCGTAGCTTCTGATTCAAGGATCCATAGCTTCTGATTCAAGGACTCGTAGCTTCAGAATCAATTTAACGAACAGTAGCTTCCGATTTACCCAATAAACGATGATGGTGTTTCATGGAATATGAGAGTAATGCTACCTCAATTGTTGATTGTTTCCTAGAATCTTTAATTTCGGGAAGAAACAATCGATTTGTTAGCTTCAATTGATTTTGCAGATTTTAGGACGATATTATAGGGAGAGTTCTTCTTTTGTTGGTAAGTTTCTTTTATTAACGAGATTGTGTGTTTATTAACAGCTAATATATATTATATATTATTAATTATATTAATTGTATTTACCACCTGATTTTAAAAAAGTGATAGTTTTACCTTTGTAGTTATGTATTGTTCCCATAGTAATATGTCATGATCAGGCTATTTTCCGGGATTGTCAGTATGGACCTATGAAAGGAACGCACCGGGTCGGCCCATCTCGATAAAGAGGTCGGCCTTATGTCCCGGGCTCAGTCAATCTCGGCCCGTTAACTTATCGTCTATAGGTTTTCTCAGACCGGGGTGTATGCCCGACCTTATGACCATCACAGCCCCAAAATGCCTGACCTAATCAATTTCTGCATCCATAGTGGGAAACATGCCCGGCCTAGCCCGACCACTTCACTCCACATTGCTCGGTAGAATCGAGATTCCAGGTGTTCATCGTTTATGGGCTTTATCAATGGGCCACCTTCTTAGGCCCTCGAAATAAACATAACCTATAAGGAATCGTCCTAAAAAAAAGGAAATACAATTCTTATAAGATTAGAACTCCTCCTAAAAGGTAAATTTATAGCAAAAAGGACTCCTTCCTTAAATAAAGGAAGTTATGGGCTTTTTCAGCCCTATAAATACAGCTCATTTGATCACATATATTCATTCACAATTCTTTACATATATTCAAGTTATATATTATCTCTCTACCTTTTTCCAGAAAACTAATTTTCACACCGGAGGGGCGACGGGGAGAATCCTCCTCGCCTTTTTTGCAGGTCATCCAAGGTGAATTCATTGATCTTTTCCAGCAATCAAGTATCATCAGATCCTACCACATCAAGGTTAGGATTTTTTACAGCATCAATTGGCACCGTCTGTGAGAAAAGACACAATCAGCCATGGTTAATAGACGTCAAGCTCGTCCCTCCGCATCCATCGGACCTTCAGTTTTGGCCAATACCTCAATTGAAGAAGATAATCCACCGGCCCTTGAAGAAGTTGGGGAAGAACAAAACCCAGAAACAACGCCAGACAGTGAACCGATTAGTCGGGAGGACTTCAACGAACTCCAGCAGCAGCTCCGTAAACTCCGTCAAGCCCTTCAACAGTAGAACAATCATCAAGCGCAACCTAACCCGAACACTCCAGGTACGATTCTCAGGGAAGATCCCAGGCCAGTTAATCCCATTGCTGACAACTCCCCGGGAATCGGGGGTACCCATCCCATGACTGAGGGATCCGCCAACTTGACACAGCAAGAGCTCTCAAGAATCATTCAGGAAGGAATTGCTGATGGAATACGGCAGAACGCACAAATTCGGACATCATTCATAAGAAGAACACCTTTTATTCCTGAAATAACATCATTCCCATTGCCGGAAAGATTTAAATACCCTCGGATAAACGAGTACGACAGAACGACAGATCCTAACAACCACCTGAATACCTACACTGATGTTATGGATATGCAGAATGCTCCCGATCAGATTTTGTGCAATGCCTTCCCGCAAACTTCAAAAAATTCATCTCGAGACTGGTTTTCTACGATACCTCCAGGGCCCATCTCTTCCTTCACCAATCTTACTGAGAAGTTCACTACTTTCTTTACAAGTAGCAAAAGGATCAAGAAGATCGTCGCCTCCCTCATGCAGTTAAGGCAAGCGCAGAATGAGACACTACGAGAGTTCATGACTCGCTTCAACGCTGAAAGACTTCAGATTCCAGATCTTCACATCTCATCAACTACCTCAGCCCTGACCTTGGCTGTTCGAGGACTAGAATTCAGAATGTCCTTGTCCAAGAATCCACCCTCGAATGTAACGGAGCTTCCCAGAAGAGCCGAAAAATACATAAACATGGAGGAAACACTTCTGTCAGTTCGGGCACAAGATCAAGTGCAGGGAACGGTAGCACAGTCTTCACAATCAATAAGACAGGGGAATAAGAGGTCAAGGCAGGAAGATGAAAAAAATTCTTCCCGGGCTAGCTCGAAGGGAGAACCATAGGCATCAGAGTTTAACTCCACTAAGTGCACCTCGATCCCACATTCTCATGGAGATATAGGGGCGTGAAGATTTTCGTTGGCCCAAGCCTATCAAGGGAAAAATCGACGAAAAGAATCGACATAAGTATTGTGACTTTCACAAGAGCCCGGGCCATACCACGGATGAGTGCAGAACATTAGAACAGGAGATAGAAGCCCTCATAAAAAGGGGCTTCCTGGGGCACTACATAAAGAAAGACGAGAAAGAGCATGGAAAAGGAGAAGAGAAAAATAGATCCGCTGGCACCATAAATTTTATCGTCGGAGGAATAGCATGTGGAGGTGATTCGAATAACTGACGCAAGAATCATGTCCGGGCACTAGGAGATCAGGAAGAAAGGCCGGGATGTCATGACCATGAGGTTTCAAGCAACATCAGCTTCAACAACGCTGATATGGAAGGAATTTCGTATCCTCATGACGATGCTGTTGTTATCAGCGCAACAATCGCCAATTTTGATGTTAAGAGAGTACTAGTCGACAATGGAAGCGCAGCCAATGTTCTTTCCTTAGAAGCCTTCGACCAGATGCAGCTCCCCAAAGATTAGCTTCGACAGGTCATTACTCCCCTGACTGGGTTTGGTGGAGGAACCGTAAAACCCAAAGGCCTAATTGACCTTCCTACCTCACTGAGACCAGAGGAAAAATGGGCCTCCGTTCCAGGTCATAAAGACCCCCATGGCCTATAATGCTATCTTGGGAAGACCATTCCTGAACAGCTTAAGAGCTATAGTATCTACATATCACCTGACAATCAAGTTCCCAACTTCTGCAGGCATAGCACATGTTCGGGGAAGTCAATCGGTAGCCAGGAGTTTCTATATCAGCTGTATTGGAAAGGGTAAGACAAATCCGATGTCAATAGACCTTTCTACGGAAGAAAGAATTTTTCCAGTAGAGGAGTTGGAAGAAGTTCAAATCTCTGAAGGGAAGAGGTTCACAATTGGGAAACAGCTCCCCAAACTAATGAAGGAGGAATTGTCACAGTGTCTAAAGAAGAATATCGATGTATTTGGGTGGAGTGTAGAAGATATGCCCGGGATCGATCCTACAATCATCGAACATAGGCTTAACGTCATGCCCGACAAGAAGCCCGTAAAACAGCGAAGGAGACAGTTTGCCACAAAGAGAAGGAAGATAATAAAAGAGGAAGTAGATAAACTCTTGAAAGCAAGATTCATCAAGGAGGTGAAGTATCCAGAATGGCTAGCTAATGTGGTCTTGGTGAAGAAACCGAACGGCAAGTGGTGAGTTTGTATAGATTTTACAGACTTGAATAAAGCATGTCCAAAAGACAGTTATCCTCTTCCCAGGATCGACAGATTGGTGGATTCCACATCTGGCTCCGAACTTTACAGCTTCCTAGATGCCTTCTCGGGATATCATCAGATTCGGATGGCACAAGAAGATGAGGAAAAAACTTCCTTTGTGGCAGATGAAGGAATATACTGCTACAAGGTCATGCCATTTGGATTGAAGAATGCTAGAGCTACTTATCAAATGTTGGTAAACATGGTCTACTCCAGGTACATCGGAGTTAACATTGAAGTTTACGTCGATGACATGGTCGTAAAAAGCTCAAGAAAGAAAGATCACATTGCTGACCTTGAGGACATATTCAGTACGCTTAGAGAACATCAGATGAAACTGAATCCCGCAAAGTGCGCCTTTGGAGTAGGCTCGGGAAAGTTCTTGGGATTCATGATCACTCAGAGAGGTATCGAAGTTAATCCAGATAAAATTTTGGCCCTAGCAACAATGGAGCCTCCCGGAAATATCAGGGAAGTGCAGAAGCTGACAGGGAGAGTAACAGCATTGGGCAGATTCATGTCAAGGGAAGCTGACAAATGTTTTCCCTTGTTTAACATTATTCGAGGAAACAAAGACTTCAGATGGGATGGCGAATGCGAGGAAGTTGAAAGAATATTTGGGAACTCCTCCAATATTGGTAAAGCCAAATCCATGGGATAATCTGTTCTTGTATCTAGCAGTATCTAATCATTCCGTGAGCGCCGTTTTGGTTAAAGAGGAAGAGAAGGCTAAAAAACCGGTATATTACGTCAGCAAAATGATGTTAGATGCAGAAACCCGATATACATTGGTCAAGCAGCTTGCACTTGCCTTGGTTACAGCAGCCAGAAAGTTAAGACCATACTTTCAAGCCCATGCCATAACCGTCCTCACAAATCAGCCCTTGAAGCAAATCTTGCAGAAACCAGATGTATCTGGCCGTCTACTCAAGTGGTAAATCGAGCTTGGAGAATATGACATCGAGTTCAAACCTCGACCTTTCATTAAAGCACAGGTCTTGGCTGACTTCGTCGCTGAATTCGCACCAAGACCTCGGGGCCTAACAGGTCATGACAGGGAAGAGGCCACATGGACCTTGCAAAATGATGGAGCATCGAATGCTGCGGGCTCGGGGGCTGGAATCATATTGAAGAAAGACGATGGCACAATGGAAATTCAGTGTGCAATAAGGTTTGACTTCCCAGCAACTAATAATGATGCAGAGTATGAAGACGTAATTGTTGGACTTCAAGTAGCTCAACATCTAGGGGTCGAGCATGTCAAGGTCCTAAGTGGTTCGCAGTTGGTGGTAGAACAGGTAAACGGCACTTTTGAAGCAAAAGATGAGAAAATGTCATCTTATAGGATTATGGTCTTGGACTTGCAAAGAAAGTTCAAATCTTGCTGCATAGAGAAAATTTCGAGATCCACCAATCACAAAGCAGATACATTGTCAAGACTTACTTCTTCCAATCTAGACCACTTAGAAAGGACCGTGTTCATACGAACTCTTCATGAGCCCAGTATTGCACAGAAACCCGAGGTCATGGATATTTCAGATCAAGAGCCCAGTTGGATGGATCCGATAATTGAATACCTAACATCAGGAAAATTTCCAGATGACAAAGCAGAAGCTAGAAGGGTCAAAGCAGGGGCTCCGAGGTATAGCTTGTTGCAGAATACCTTGTTTCCCCGAAGCTTCACACTTCCTTATCTGCGATGCCTAACTCCAAAAGAAGCAGCCCTTGCTATGGCCGAGGTTCATGAAGGAATCTGTGGAGGACACCAGGAAGCAAGAGCTCTAGTACTAAAATGGATAAGATACGGGTACTACTGGCCAAATATGAAGAAAGACACACTTAATTATGTAAAAGCTTGTGACAAGTGCCAAAGATCCGCAGCCCGATTACATCAACCCGTGGAAGAGCTATCCTCGATTATGTGCCCATATCCTTTCTTTCAATGGGGAATCAATATACTTTGACCTTTCCCCATAGCCCGGGGTCAGGTCAAGTTCTTGGCAGTTGCTGTGGAATACTTCACGAAGTGGGTAGAAGCCGAACCACTTGCCGTTATCAAAGAGCAGAAGTCTGAAGCATTTGTGTGGAAATCGATAGTCTGCCGTTTTGGTCTTCCTAAGACATTAATAACAGATAACAGGCGTCAATTTGATTGCCAAGCCTTCAAGCAATTCTGCAAGAACCTAGGAATAGAACACATGCTGACTTCCGTTTCGCATCCTCAGAGTAATGGGTTAGCTGAAGTTACGAACAGACTCATCTTGCAAGACTTGAGGACTCGCCTTGACAGTGCCAAGGGAGATTGGCACGATCTCCTCCTAGAAATACTATGGACTAACCGAACCTCATTCAAAACTGCAACGGCGAGACCCCGTTCATGCTTGCCTTCGGAATGGAAACCGCTGTCCCAGTGGAACTATCAATCCTGAGCTTCCGAGCTATGGCCACGGGAACGCCCGACCACGTTGAGGGACAGGGAGAAAGTCTGGATCTTCTGGAAGAAGTCAGGGAAGATGCATCATTAAGAATAGCAGCTTACCAACAGGCCATGTCTAAGAAGTTCAATATTCGAGTAAAGAAGAGGGAATTCAGAATGGGAGATCATGTCCTTCGCCGCAGTGAGGCTGCCGGTCATCAACCAGGGAAACTTGGGCCCATATGGGAAGGACCATACGAAGTCATCCGAAAGGTGGGAAAGGGCTCATACAGCCTCCGCACAATGGATTCAAAACCACTTCCTCGGCCATGGAATGTAGAGAACTTGAAGCCATACTATAAGTAATCATCTCTGTTGATATCGAGTCATTTAGTCATAGTAAGGTCGGGATGCGCACCCATTTTTATTTTTACTTACGGACTTGCACGTCCATCAGTGAATATTATGGTCGGGCCTGCTTGCCCATTGTTCTTTCTTTCAGTGTCACGGACGGGTACTCTTTTTCCATATCCAGATTTTTTCTCACTAGGTTTTTCTGGGTAAGGTTTTAACGAGGCCCATTGTTCAGTCCCCTTCAATAAAAGTACAGATGTGTTCCGGACCCTCGATAATCGAAGTCATAACAGGCTTGACGGAAAAATCTACAATTCAAGCCAAAATTAGAGCAAAAACGAGGCAAAAAGGATCAATTTTGGTATTTACGGCCGTAACTAAGGAGCGGATCAAATTTCCCAGAATATTGATTATTTTATTTCTTTTTTTCCAATTTCATTTATTTTAGCTATTTTAGTTTAATTAGGATTCCTTGTTGAGTCAATTAGTGGCTAGGGTTTTTGTTTGCTTATTTATACACTTTTTCCATTCATTGTAATTCATATTTGATTTTGATTAAACAGTTTATTGAGGATTCAATAAAACATATGGGTGGATTCCTATATTTCATAGAACTTATCAAGATTATCATCTTGTGGTGTTCATCCCAAACTTATCAAATATTTGCTAGAATATTTGTGGCGTTCAAATCAAAGACTTATCAAGGAGATTGGGCAAATCCTTGTGGTGTTTCGAAAGTCGTGGTTCTTTATTCCGGATCGGCGAGCCATCGTGTCGTGAATATCGGGTCATGATTCATCCGTCCAACCACAACCTGAGTTCGGAACATTCCGGCGTTTCTTCCGCGCTTCGAATCTTATCATCTGGTATCAGAGCTGGACTCTGAATTCAGGTTTTTCTATCCAGTTTGATTTTTATGTTTATCATCGAGTCCCATAAAAAACATTCATATCTTGTTGAGTGTTTTGTTTTCAATTTTTTGAGTTTTCTTGTTCTTCGTGTCAGTAAAATTTTTCAGTTTTTGATCCATATAAAAATCCAACAAAAATTTAAAAGTGTTTATTTTGTTCGATTCTTATCCAAATCATGTTCCGTTTGTTTTGTTGCGTTCGTGTCAAATTTTCGGATTTATTAAAAAAAATTATTTTTTTTTATTTTTAAATTAATTCCGAAAGTTCATTATTCAAAAAAAAAAAAAAAAAAAAAAAAAAAAGAGTTATTCCAAATTCAAGAACCGCTTTCTTGAATTTCTTTAAAATTCTTGATATTCATTTCCTTCCAAGTCAATAAAAGTCGTTCTTGCTATTTGATATCTAAATCCTCTTCATTCTTGAATTTTTTTTAACGCCACATAAGGAATGGATTATGATCCGGGTTTTTTATTCCAAACTAGATGTTATGTGGATCATAAGGGGTGCAGTTTGGCGATTGATGAAAAGTGTTTTACTAATTTCATTAGTAGCACCGTGGTTTAAAATTTTGGATTGCCCCTAGAACCACACTATAAACCTTACAGGATGTCGTGGATGAGGGAGTTAGGGAATTTCAAAGTAACCAAACAAGTTCTAGTGCCTATCACCCAGGGAATGTATAGTGAGGATGTATGGTGTGATGTACTGCCATTGAAATCTTATCATATTTTATTGGGAAAACCTTGGAGGCGTAGGAGGGAGGCTGTTTGTGATAAGAGTATGCACATATACAAATTCCTTAAGAAAGGGAAAACATGCGTACTATATGGGTTGACATTAGAGGAAGCACTAGAAGATTCACGGAGGGTAAAGAAGGAGAGTGAAAAGTGGTGTAATAGGAGGCATCGTAGGGATAAGGATATTGATAAGAAGGAGGGAGAGTTGAAATTAAAAACAAATAAACAAACTCCAAAATTTGATGAGGAAAAGTGGGGTTGGGAAGCGAGGAATTGATTAGGAATGAAATTGTTGATGATATGAGGAATGAAATGAAAGTTGGGGTAGGAGTTCAAAACTTGAGCTTTGAATTGGTAGATCCACATTTGAATACCCTTGAGGGAGTGCATGAAATTAGTGATAAAAATTTGGAGGTAAAAGATGTGGTTGAATTTGAAAGAAAAATATTTGAAGAGGTGAATGAGCTAGAAAATCTTGAGTTAAAGGAAGTAACCGAGCTTGAGAGAAAAGAGATAGAGGGGGGTGAGCAAGAAGTTGCAAAAGGAGAACGAGGTGAAGAGAAGGGCTTCATGGTTCAAAAGGTTTCTTACACTTGGGAGCTTGAGTCACACCAATCATGGCAATTCAAGCTCGTGCTTCAATCCATTCATGTAACCCAAGTTACAAGATACTATTGGTCATCCTACTGGCATAGAAGCAATAATTTTCCGTTTGATCCAGGAGGTGAAGTGAAACAACAGGAACAAAGCTATGATTCGAGACGAATCATCCTAAAGAAGGAGGGTATGATGTGTTCCGGACCCTCGACAATCGGAGTTATAGCAGGCTTGACGGAAAAATCTACAATTCAAGCCAAATTGGAGTAAAACGAGGCAAAAAGGATCAATTTTGGTATTTACGGGCGTAACTAAGGAGCTGATCAAATTTCGCAGGATCTTGATTATTTTATTTCTTTTTTCCAATTTTAGTTATTTTAGCTATTTTAGTTTAATTAGGATTCTATTTTGAGTCAATTAGTGGCTAGGGTTTTTGTTTGCTTATTTATACGCCTTTTCCATTCTTTGTAATTCAAATTTGATTTTGATTAAACAGTTTATTGAGGATTCAATAAAACATATAGGTGGATTCCTATATTTCATATAACTTATCAAGATTATCATCTTGTGGCGTTCATCCCGAACTTATCAAATATTTGCTAGAATATTTGTGGCGTTCAAATCGAAGACTTATCAAGGAGATTGGGCAAATCCATGTGGCGTTTCGAAAGTCGTGGTTCTTTATTCCGCATCTTCGAGCCATCACATCGTGAATATCGGGTCATGATTCATCCGTCCAACCAGAACCTGATTTCGGAACTTTCCGACGTTTCTTCCGCGCTTCGAATCTTATCAAGTACTTCTTTCAAAGAATGAGCAATACAAAGATCAGATCTTGAAGTAATTTACATGGTCATTCACATGACTTTAAAAATTATTTCCCATCAAATAATTTACAATGTCTCATGGTAAGGCTTTACAAATTTTTCTTCCACGAATAATTTACAAGGTCTCATGGCAAGGAATTACAAATTATTTCCCATCGAATAATTTACAATGTCTCATGGTAAGGCTTCTTCCACGAATAATTTACAAGGTCTCATGGCAATGCGTTACAAATTATTTCTCATCGAATAATTTACAATGTCTCATGGTAAGTCTTTACAAATTATTCTTCCACGAATAATTTACAAGGTCTCATGGCAAGGCTTTACAAATTATTTTTCATCGAATAATTTACAATGTCTCATGGTAAGGCTTTACAAATTATTCTTCCACGAATAATTTACAAGTTGTCATGGCAAGACGTTACAAATTATTTTACAAAATATATAGGTCGGTATAGCCCGATCTTGTCAAACACTTCTCGAAAGTTACTAGTCAATTGAAAAAATAGGTCGGGCATCACAGCTCGGTCTTACTAGTCAAAATTGCTTTCAACTCAAACATTAAGTCATTCATACTCGACCTACTCTATGGATTGTTGAAAACAATAAAACGCACGAGCTGTTGACAAAATATTTTCATTAAGACAAAGGTTGATTACAAAAGATTCTCGGGGCATACCCCGGGCTATACATCAAAAATTGTCCTAGTAAGTTCCTACTGAGGATCGCGATCACTGGCATCGTCAGCCTCCTCATCAGATCCGACCTCAACCTCCGCATCCTCTTCCAAGAATGGGGTAAGGTTGAGGCCTTCAGTCCCCATACCTTCACCGCTGCATTCAGGAAGTGATCCACTCCATCCTCAATTGTCACTTCCTCGGTGTACTTCTCCAGAAGGCTGGGATGTAGGCTTTCCTCTAGCTTCCCCCTGAGGTCAGCCAAAGTTGGGCCTTCGGGCACCGCCTCCGGTGCCGGAGATACATGACCGAGTTGTTCACGGGGAAGTGGCCGGCGTGTTTCTCGACCACTTTGAGGAGGAACCTCCGCACCCCTTGTTGAGGTCTCTCCTACCCCGGACATATCCTTTCGGGGCCTTTTCTGATAATGGCGCCTCACAACACCATCATCCTTTCTTTTCTGGCAGCAGCCCGAGACCTCTCCTCGGCCGCTTTCTTTAGTCTGTCACCATCAAAAGCCATCCCTGCCAAAAAATTAAAAGTGGAGGATGAGCAGTGAAACAGACATTGAAAGTTTGTAAAAATTCCAAAAGAATAATATTTACTTAATTTACAAGGTCGAGAACTACCGGGCTGTAGATCGAGACCAGCCTGGCCCAAAATTTCATAACAAAATCACACACCCTAATGGCGTTGCCAAGAAGGTCGGTCATCTCCTCCTCAGTTTTATTCCCCATCCTATTAAAACTATCTACATCAAGTCTTCTAAAGGTCGACAAAAAAATGTTTTCCCCAGCCCGGGGCTTTACAAAGAAAAACTTTTCCATCCAGTATTTTATTGAAGAAGGAACCCAGGGAACTTCAAAACGTCCCTTCCCGCTTAAATAGATGAAGCAATTGCATCGGGGCAAGTACTTCAAATCCAAGAGACACTTTCACAAGTCAACAGTGGGTTCTATTCCTAAACTCCTACACAAAATAAAGAAATACACAAGAATGCTCTACCCATTAGGTGCAAGTTGGCCCGGGACGATGCTAGAAGTAAGAAGAAAGTCTATGAAAAAGTGGTGTAATGGAAACCTAAGCCCGGCCACGAGGGACTCGTGAAATACTACCATTTCCCCCTCCCGATAGTGGTATGAAATGTCATCTGCCTCAGGAGTTCGGGATATGTATCCCTTGGACAACCTGAACTTCCTCATATCGGCCTCAACCATATGTTCCTTCATCCTACTATTAAAGGTTGGGAGCTCCAGGTCTGTCTCACTAGTCCCTCTATCTAGGTCAACATCATCATCCTCGATCCCTTCCTCGTCACCCGACTCCTCATCCCGGGAAGGTGGGGGCTGATAAAAACCTATTGGGTCAACCTCTAAAGGTTCGTCTAGATTCTCAACTTCCCTGAGGTCTGTGATGTTTATCTGCCTAGCCATTTTTTCTAAAAATAAGTTATGAAATTAAAAAGGTCGGGTGAGGCCGAGCTTACCTACAAGGAAATGTTGTTTGTAAATAAGATCGTGCTAGTCGATCGAGGAGTTCTCTGGTTTTCACAAAATCGCAAAGTAAAAGGAATGAAAGGATAGGGACCACATATATATAGGCAAAAAATAGGCGGGGAAATTTTCAAACCACCTCCTTTCACTACGGACACGTGGCGACCATCTATTTGCAAGATATTATTATTTAACACACATTACAAAACATAACAGTTGGCAAAACACGTCATTAATAAAGGTGACAGCTGTCAAGAGTTAATTGCATTCAAGCATCAATCGCCGATCTCTGATGCACGGGGGCCATTGATCGGGCTATTTTCCAGGATTGTCAGTACGGACCTATGAAAGGAACGCACCGGGTCAGCCCATCTCGATAAAGAGGTCGGCCTTATGTCCCGGGCTCAGTCAATCTCGGCCCGTTAACTTATCATCTATAGGTTTTCTCAGACCGGGGTGTATGCCCATCCTTATGACCATCACAGCCTGGAAATGCCCGACCTAATCAAGTCCTGCATCCATAGTGAAACATGCTCAGCCTAGCCTGGCCACTTCGCTCCACATTGCTAGGTACAATCGAGATTCTAGGTGTTCATCGTTTATGGGCTTTATCAATGGGCCACCTTCTTGGGCCCTCGAAATAAAACATAACCTATAAGGAATCGTCCTAAAAAAGAGGAAATACAATTTTTATAAGATTAGAACTCCTCCTAAAAGGTAAGTTTATAGCAAAAAGGACTCCTTCCTTAAATAAAGGAAGTTATGGGCTTTTTCAGCCCTATAAATACAGCTCCTTTGATCACATATATTTATTCACAATTCTTTACATATATTCCAGTTATATATTCTCTCTCTACCTTTTTCCAGAAACCTAATTTTCACACCGGAGGGGCGACGGGGAGAATCTTCCTCGCCTTTTGTTGTAGGTCATCCAAGGCAAATTCATTGATCTTTTCCAGCAATCAAGTATCATCAGATCCTGCAACGTCAAGGTTAGGATTTTTGACAGCATCATGTCAATATTTTGTTAGTTTATTTTTTGAAAAGCAAAAATGATTGACAGGAATATTTAATTAAATGAAATTGTTGACTTTTAAAAATATGAATTAGCCTCTATTTGGCAACTCATTATAATGAGTAATTATTTCTCATTATAATTTATACAATTTTCCAAATCACTTTTTAATCATACACATTTTTTCTCTCCAATTTTTAACCACAAGATTTATCTCGAAATTCAAAATAAATGACGGCTGCTCATTAATAAGATGTAGTCATGTGACCTTTTATAAACAAAATTTATAAACATTTTTATCAAACAAAGGCTAGTTTGACACTGCATTTTAAAATATCAAATTTATATTCCCTTTCAAAAAAATCAGGTCATAAGAGTTTCTTTGGTATTGGTAGCTTTGGAGAAGTTTTAGGTTTTGTAGAAATTGTGTAGTTAAAAAGTGTGAATATTGATGTGTCTCAGTGTGGTAAAAAATGAATCTGTACAAAAAAATAAAAAATTCTATTACCAAACAAGCATTAAATATTATTTTTTCTATAAGGGCGCCAAATTGTTGTTTTGACCTTTCTTCAAACTTTAAGTTCTATGAGAATATAATAAGGCTATGTTTGATTCACGACTTTGAAAAGAAAATATTTTTCATGTAAGTTGGAAAATGTTTTCATAGCAAAATGATTAGAAAAGATTTTCTTGAATGTAAATGTAGAAAATGTTTTTGTGAATAAATTAGCTACATTGTTACTTAAGTGAATGTGTTGAAAATTTTGGATTATTTTGATGCCACCTCGTTAAAACCTTATTAGGGAAATCAAGTGGGACAAAACCTAAGCGAAGGAAAAAGAGTTACTCTCCTTAATTCAATTTGTATTGAGTCATCCATATTTTAATCTCTTCAGGAGCCTTGTAGATGAGAGTATAACAATAGATATATGGGTGTATATGACTTATCATCCATTTGGTTATTTCTAAACATATTTATAAACAACACATTTTTCAAAATAATTTTAACCACACACATTTTCTCAAATCACTTTTTAACTACATATTTTACCTCAAAAATATCATATTCTTTGTTTATAAAATGAATTTTCTCTAATCACTTCACTGTTATCCCAAAGTACCTAGGTATTAATTACCCTTTTTAATCTTATTCATTGGTATTTCAAAGAATACTCCTAACGTACCAAGTTGTTGATCAGAGATTTTGATCTTACTCATTGGTACATCAAAGAGTACAAGCTACTAAACAGAATCATCATCTTTCAAGATTTATGATAATAAAAATCATATATTTATTAACACTTATGATGTTTTGTTAGGCAAATAAATATTACACATATTGTATATCATTTCATATTCAATGTCGGATCTTTGAAGCATTCATTGTGTAATAAGTTGTTTACTACGACTGTACAATTTTGTTTTCAATTTGAAAGTACCTATCGTTATTTAACTGACTTTACACTTCTAAGTAATTAGACTGCATGTAATACCACTTTTGTTGTACGTGCTTTCTTGAATTTCACGTAATGTTACTTTTAATGTTATTATACATTAATTAATAGATAATTATTATTGTTTAAATTTAGAATTATTTTACAGTGGAAGGATTTTGAACGCTGCCACGATCAATGTGTCAATTGGAATATTTATAACTTGTTTATATACAAATTCTATGTGTTATTATTAAATTTATTTTCTAAGCATGCCCATTAGTATTTAATTAAGTAGTAAGTGACCTAAATTGCATAAAATTAAATTTGAGAAAAAGTTTTGGTTGTATTTTGAAATTTAATGAAAGTTTTTCACTCAATTACAAAAATTGAAGAGAGTTGGAGGGCTAGATTGTAATTAACATAAACTTAAAAATATATAACCTAAAACCAAGCCCTCAATCACACCTCTCTCTTTCCCTCACCCGGCTCTAAACCATCTCTCTCTTCTCTCCTGCTCCCAACTCTCAATCACTGTCGACCACCACACCTTCGGCCACAACAACGGTAACCTCTCCCTTCCATCGTCTCCTCAAACACACACCTATTACCCAACCAACAAAACACACACACATGCACACACGACTGCGCATGCGCGCGCGCACACACATTCACGCACACTATTGGAATTATATGTATGTATCTGTTACATATTACGTAATTCATTTTAGCTTAAAATTTCATATTTTAAATCTTAATTTCAAATTTGGGAATTTTATGATGATGCTAGTATTTGTGTGTGAGGTTATAAATAGAGATTTCAGATTTAGAACTTTTAGGAATTAACTTTATTTGATTAATATTTAGATTCAATTGGGAATTTAATTGTGATTTCAGATATTGTTACTTTGAGTTAGAATTTATATTTATTGATGAATGGAAATCTTATGACTTTTGGGTACATTGACATCAAGGGAAATCGAGACACGTTCACTTTCTATCTAAGAAAAAGCAATAAATATAAGGATGTCAGGTAAGTAAATTTCCCCTTTTTTTCATCTGAGCTAAATGGTTAACGTGAATTGACGTCTTAAGTGATTGACTTGCAATTTTTCTGCTTCTGATGTTGTTCATTTACTTTATGTAAGTATGTGTTGGTTAAATAAATGTTCAAGCATGCAGGTATATTATGTCATTTCATTAACAAGCATGTATTATCATCAAATTTGAAAAGTCAAATGTTCCGAAAATGTAGAAAAATTGCAAGTTTTCTCAAAATTTCTATATTCCAAGTTTTAAGAAAGAAATGTGTGTACTTTTATGCTACGAAATGTGTGAGTGGGAACTGGGGCGTTGGGGACCCGCGCACCTGAATTATATCGCATCGCTATGGAGAAGTAAATGTTAAACTGCATTTTGGGGAAAATGTAAATATTTTTTATAACTTCATGTTGGAATGAAGTACCACAATGCAGTGGAATGAAAGTCAATGTAAACCCTTGGTGGTAGTACCGGTAAAAAGTGATGACCTAGTTCCAAATAAGCCAATGTTCCTGCTGCATTCTGACTTGTTACAATAAGATACACCGAGTGAGTTCGCAAAAGTAATGAAATGAAAATTTAAAAGGTTAAAGTGAAAGCTTCGAAAAGTTAAAGTAAATGGGAATACGTATTTTAAAGTATTAAAGTATTTCATATCATAAGCATGCATCACATGCATGAAATTTACTTATTGAGCTTTGGCTCATCCCAATTGTACTAGAATGACTTGGGTTTACCACTTGAAACACAAGAGTGATGTGAGTACAGTTTTTCAACTCTTTCATTAAATGGTGACTTCCCATTTTTGTGTTCCCATAAAAAAATTTCAATCTAATAATGGGGAGATTACTCTAAACATGAATTCATAGAGTTCATGCATTTGTTGGGATAACTTATCAAACTTAATGTCCCTATTCTACCCAACAAAATGAGATGACTGTAAGGAAAAACAAACACTTATTAGAGATTACAAGATCTTCTTTATTTAAGGGACATGTGCCTTCTTATCTATGGGGAGAGGCATTAAATTCAGTGGTTTACTTGATAAATCATACACCATGTAGTGTCCTTAATTTTAGGAGACCATTAGATGTTTTATCTGATCATTGTACTCTTCCACCAATTGTTCTTTTATCCCCTAGAAATTTTGCGTATATAGCATTTGTTCACTTGCACTCTCATCAATGTACTGAACTAGAGCTTCGGGCTGTAAAGTGTGTTTTTTGGAATATAAAACCAATTAAAAGAGGTACATGTGTTATTATCTAGCCCTTAAAAGATTTTATATCTCCATGTATGTTATCTTTGATAAAACACAGCTCTTCTACAAACTATTACCTACTGATTTATAACTTCAGTGGGAGAAAAGACGAGAAGTGATCAATCATCAAGAGCTGTGGGCTTTTTCTCCTATTAGTGAGCCTGAAATTTAGTTGATTAAGCATCTAAGTTTATGAGTTCACTACATCTTCATAGTTTTATATTTTTATATTCATTTGGGTTGTATTGTAGATTATATTAAAATGACTGAATTGATTACATATAGTTTGATTAGTATTTGTTGGTGAGATACGAAGTTTTCAATATTTTTGGGAAGACCGATGCTTGGGAAATTTTAATACTTTTCAGGTGATTTTAATATAATTTATAAAGGAAAACTCAGTACTTTTATAAATTCATATGAGATCTTTTATTTAAAAAGAGGCTTTGAAAGAAAAGAAAATTCAATGTTGCCTTAGTAGTGGGTCCAATATCTAGCTGACATCTGCCATCGGCCTCACGTTCTGGGTCAAGTAGAGTGATATTGTACGAGTTGTGAAAATTGGTATCGAAGTAGTTGAAGTTTCAAAAGGTAAAATATGAAGGGAAATAGTTTAGAAATAATTTGATGTGGAACTTTAACTTTATTTAGATGCTCGAAAGGGTGACAAGATAAACTTAGAATCAATGAGATTAAGAGCCTTTTTGGTAATGTGAAAAGTTTTGAATTTTGTGAGGGATTTTTTTTAATGCATGTGTTGTTTAAAAATGTTTGAAAACTAAAAAATTGTGGGATTGACTAAGAATGGATGGTTAAGATTGAGTTTGAAAAGTTGAGGTGAAAATTTTCCCGTTACTAAACGGGCTCTAAATGTTTGAGGTCATGTGGTATGCCAACAATTATGTAACCAGATGAGAATGTCATAAGATTTCACTTGATTGCGTGATGATATATTTAGGTTTTGAAATGAATTAGTTGTTTTATGACCATTTATGGGATTTTTACATATATTTGGAGGAAATGTCTTGTATACATCTTGAATTGTTTTGTATATTTTTTCGAGGGTAATTAAAGACTAATGTTTGGATATATGCCTTGATGGCAACAATTACAAGAGAATCGTGATTGAATTGAGAAAGTATATGATTTTAGTATCATTGGAATTTTATCAAAATGATTACTATATAGTATATTGTGGATGACACTAGTACAATTTCAATCATTTGCGTATGTTGTAAAAGACAATACTCGTCAGTTGTGGAAGTGACGCATTTCACACAGATGTACAAGGTAGAGGGAATATGCATCGGTTGTTTTTCGACGCAAAAAAGTATGACTATATCGGTTGTAGAATGAACCACCGCAAATTGTGAAAAAAAATTTTAAAAAAATAAGATTATGCGTCAGTTGTACTGTACAACAGACGTGTATAGTTATACTATGCATCTGTTGTAATCTACAACCGACATATATTCTCCTCTTTTTAAATTTTTTTATCTAGAAATCCTATTTATTATTTTACATTTGATCTCATCGTCAAATGTAACTAACAACCAACAAACAATCAACACAAATGTATAATAAAATTATATAAGTCAATTTACATTAATATTAATTATAGTTATTACAAATGTTCACTTATATATTAACATAAAAAATGAGAATTTACATACAAGATTCATAGAAGTATTTGGCCCATAAATTTATAACCTCGACCATCTCCTCCGTTGAGTAAGATTCTTGATAAAAAGCCTACAAGTAGTTAAGATAAATTATTAGTTATTTGTTAATAACTAATAAATCTGCTATTAAACAATTCGTAGTATTCAATATTTATAATACATTATCTAAAGAAATCAATTGAAAATATTGTGTTACTATCTCATAAATGTTTCTCATAACACAATAGCCACATTCAGAACCTACGGATTACTGAGGACACTAAAAGTTTCACATTAAAACTATTAATAATATTATTCTTATAAATAAATAGAAATATATATATTAGTGATGACAACAGGGCAGGTCCCCTCGACCCGTTCCCCGCCATGCGAAATTTTTTTAACCCCAAACTCGCCCCGGGACCTGTGAGTTTTGGGTCAGGGCAGGTCGGTTATGCGGGCCTTTACAGCCCATTTAATTTTTTTTTTTTCTATTTTTTATTATTATTTTTAATTTTTTTCGGCCTTTTTCCTATTTTTTCGGGTCGGGGCGGCTAAAACCAGTACCCGCCCTGCGACCACTCAGGGGTGGATACCCGTCGGATTCGGGTCGAATTTTTTTGCCATATCCAATGTGTGTGTGTGTGTGTGTGTGTGTGTGTGTAGAACTAATTATTCAGAAGTTTGTAGTAACTTTTAAAATGACATACCAAATTTGTTTTCAATTTACATTGCCTATACTCCTCTTACCACCATATATCTAGAATGTTTTAAAAGTCCTAAAATTTTAATAAATATGAACGATTATAGCATTTATACAAATTTTGGCAGAATCTCCCCTATAAATTGAATATAACCAACCTGTAGAGAGACCTTGGCATTAAAACTATCTTAACTCATCAATAATTACAATATAAACATATCAATTTCACCTAAAACTTGATAACAATTATTCTATAGAAAGTATCAAAACTTATCCACCACGTACTAAACATTAAACATGATCAAGGAAATATATAAATACTTACGTATTCAATGCTGGTATGATTTTTATTTTACGCTTATTTGACCTCGCTAAATCCAAGAAGTACACAGTATTGGATTGAGAACAAATCACAAGCAATATCTAATGATTCCTACGTATTTTGAACGTGTAAATACAACTTTAAATGACAAATGATTCAAACTAAGTAAGAAAGAATGAATATTAATAGTCTTACTCTTGACAGTACGGTGCGAGAATGTATTAATTGGAATGCAAGCTCTGGATGGTTTCAGCCAACGTAATGACACTATCAAAATTATTTTTACCTTAATTGACGCAATTTGTGACGGACACATAAATCCAACCGAATTGACACCGAATTCCTCACACAACTCATGTAAATACCTAAAAATAATTAAATCAATAAATAAATGAATGATGAAAACTTAAGTGAAATTTATAAATTTGTGTTAAGCAGTCTTACATTATGTGTATTTACAGGATAGATATATTCAACCACTCCATTTTAAACAAGTCGACAATGTCGTCGATAGTAACGTAAATATTTGTGTCGTCCATATGACGAAACACATTTGCATCTAAAGTCACACTGAAGAAGTCAATACCAATAGATGTCTGAATGACCGCATTGTACAACATTTTGCAATCATAACCCAAACGTTGTAACGTTGCATCATCAACAAACGGAGATCGTTGGCTAGATGACATTTCAGAACTTTGGGCCTTTTTTGTTTATCGACTTTTTTTACCTTTTTCGGTGACTCTTCCTGCATTTAGAAAATTGTTATCATTATAACTCGTCTCATATAAATATCAAAGTAAACAATTTTGAAAGAAGCTTTTACATAACTAAAAATTATTACCTCTCTTAACATAACCAAATGTTGAGGCCATTGATTGAAGCTTCCAATAGCTTCCCCCACTGTGGTGTGATATTGAGATATCACTGGAAGAAGATACGCTTATGCACCACGTACAACATCATCAACCGTCACTTTAACATGATTGGTCAAGAGTGGTTAAGGTGCGCTACAGTTTCAGGTCTAGATGGGGACACCGTTCCTCTCGCTACTATATGAAGCTCGTCATCATAACTTATGGCTAGACGACAAGGTATTGGTTTCTATTGTTTAACTTGATTGAAAATCAACATTAGAATTTACAGTAAAAATCGGTTTAAAATAATATTCTACACATTCAAATAATTTAATTCACATTTGATACTTGAAGCCCATCATATGGATTTGGATCAACAGAGTGGCAACTGCTGCGAGTTGGTGGTGGGGGAGTCAGATTTATGTCCACATCGATATCAAGATTTAAGCCAATGTGCTGAAGGATAGGATCATATTTTTGTTGCATACTGTCAAACTTATTTTGCCACTCCGATCTGACTTGATTGGTCTCCTTCGTGATCATATCTTTAACAACATCTACCGACACGACCCCACTTGACCGTCTGCTGGAATTGTCGAGCCTGTCATATACATCTCTGATCGTGACATAGATACCATACCCCCTCACCCGTCCAGGATGCTCCTCCTTCCCAAGGGCTTCAGATAAGAATCATGGTGTCTATTTGGGACAAATGTCCCTTGAGTGCTTCCTCCCCTTTTTCAATCTGTTCCAAAAGAAAAAAAGTGTGAGAATTTAATATAACTACACTTTAATGAATTTTAATTCACAATATGAAAAAATAGGAGGCTATACTTACAATTTTTTCATACACCCCCCTCGTTTTCTCGTTGGGGATGTAATAGATTCCACCGTCTTTTTTCTTGGATCTTGCTCTAACTCAATCTAAATTGCGATCTTGTCTTAACATGGACAAGCTAATTGACCTACAAGAAGAAGCATAACACAGTCAAACATCATCAATTGCTCCAAAATTAATCCGAAATGAATTCCTAACTCCTCAACATCAAAAGTCATAATCAATGGTATATTTTATAAAAAATAACATTCTAAAATTTCAATAAAACTCCAACAATTCAAAAATTGCAATATATCCATCTACTAACTCAAAATCAACAATCTAAAATTAACACTCAAAGTAAACTAATAGATGTATGTGTTGATTTTATTTAAACTAAACTAATTACTTTTGTAAAGATATATACCACAAATTATCCGGGTCTAATACTCAATAATACATCAATCGACCTTCGCCTCAAACTTGAGCTTTAGAACTACAAAAAAAAAAACTTTTATTAGTTTTGAGTTATAAAATTCCATGATACATCAAATTTGCAAATCCAAAAATTCGAAATTAAACATACAACCTAAATTCTTAAGTTTTTAAAAAATGTAGTCATTAAGACAATTTATCAAACACCTAGGCTACATGAGTTTTTAGCCTCTTATTCACTCTATATATATGAGCATCTATACTATATTTTAAAACAACAAATTCTGACAAGTCAATTTCACGCCCATTTTTTTAAAAAATTTTAAATCAAAATTTACGGTTCACCGTAATCAAATTTTTTTGGAAAACCAAGCATTATTAAATGCTTGGTCCTTTTGGTGTCCACCGCTGATGGCTGACACTACCATTTTTGTTTTAATTTTTTTTTTTTTACTTTATTCTTTCATTTTTTTTTTTTTGGTTTTACTATGTATATTTTTATAAATCAAATTATAATATATACAATTTTCAAATTACTTTTTAACCATACATCTTTTTACTGAAAACGGTTGACAACATTTTCAATTTTTTTTTTCATTTCATTTTTTTTAGCCTCTATTTGGCAAACATATTTAAAAACAGGATTTTTTCAACAAAATTTCTCAAATCACTTTTTAACCGCGTACATTTTTTCTTTCCACTTTTGAACAACACATTTTATCTAAAAAAAAAACATGGTTTTAGAAAACAAAACTTTTAACAAGCTGAGCTTAACTTTTTTGTCTTTGTGATTTGATCTTTTGTAACATGTATTTCTCATCATTTATTTTGTTAAAATAATTTTTAATAAACGTACAAGTATTAAATTTCGATGACACAATTTACAAATCACATTATTTGAAAAATAGTATTTTTTTAAGAATCTATACTATATTTTAAAACTGAAAAAGTCTTGTCCAAGAAGCTAGCGCCTTTTACTGTTTATTGTTTGCAATTTTTTTTTCCTTAACGTTTGCAGAGCTTATATGAAAGCAATCCAAGCAACAAATATGTCAGCCGCTGACACATTTTTAATTTTTTTTTTCAATTATTTTATTAATCTGTTGTCTATTTGCCTCCATTTGATAACAATGTTTGATTTATAAAATGATTTATTTAATATTTTGAGGTAAAAAATTATCGTTGAAAATTGAAGAGAAAATGTGTGTTTAAAAAGTGGTTTGAAAATTGTGCAATTTATAAACATATTTATAAACCATTTTTTTAGTTTTACCAAACACATGCTCTTTTTTTTTTTTTTAAAATCAAAATTTACCGTTCACCTTAATCAACTTTTTTTTTGGAAAGGACGAAGCATTATTAAATGTTTGGTCCTTTTGGTGTCAACCACTGAAATATATACAATTTTTCAAATTACTTTTTAACCATACATCTTTTTGTTGAAAATGGTTGACACCATTTTCAATTTTTTTTGTTTTAGCCTCTATTTGGAAAACATATTTAAAAAACAAGATTTTTTCAACAAAATTTCCAAAATCACTTTTTAACCGCTCACATTTTTTTCTCTCCACTTTTGAACAACACATTTTATCTAAAAAAAACATGTTTTTAAAAAACAAAACTTTTAACAAGCTGAGCCTTAACTTTTTTTGTCTTTGTAATTGATCTTTTGTAACGTGTCTTTCTCATCATTTATTTTGTTATAATAATTTTTAATGCACGTACAAGTATTAAATTTCGATCTCACATTTTACAAATCACATTATTTGAAGAGAAAATGTGTATTTAAAAAGTGGTTTAAAAAATTGTGCAATTTATAAACATGTTTACAAACCATTTTTTTTTTTTACTTTTACCAAACACATGCTTATTCTTTTTTTGTCTTGCTATGTATATTTTTTTTAGTTTGGTCTATTGTAATATGTCATTCTTTTCTTTTATTTTATAATAATAATTTTTAATACACGTATAAGTATTAATTTTTTGAACACACATTCTACAAAAATTTTACAAATCACATTAGTTGAAATAGTGATTTTTTCAGAATATAATGTTAAAAGTAGATAATTTTTTTTTTTTAATTTGTATGTGGATTATTTTATTAGTAAAATGTAGCAAAAAATTGTAGATTATTTTATTGGTAAAATGTGGCAGAAAATGAGTTTTGAAAAAGAAAATGATTTTTGAAAAGATAGAGAGAAAATATTTGTAGATAAAAAGTAAATTTAAGAAATTATGTTGTTTCAGTGGCTAACATCTTTTTATCTTATTCTTCTTTTGTCTATTGCCTCCATTTGGTAACACTGTTTGGTTTATAAACTGATTTTTTTATGTTTTTTATATAAAAATAATTGGAGAGAAAATGTGTGTGTTTATAAAATGATTTGAAAAATTGTGTAATTTATAAACATTTTTATATTTCATTTTTTTTACTTTTACCAAATACATGCTTATAATTATTATTTTTCTTGCTATGTATATTTTTTTAATTTGGTGTTTTGTAATATTCATTCTTCCCTTTTATTTTGTCATAATCTATACTTCTATACTATTTATACAATCGATAAAATTGACAAATATGTTTAAAAAGTGGAGAGAAATTGTGTGTGGTTAAAGAATGTTTTTTTTTAAATACAAAACTTTTAACAAACAGAGATGTTCTCTTTTTTGTCTTGTTATGTATAGTTTTGTAATTTAGTTTTTTTTTTTTTGTAATGTGCCATTCTTATCTCTTAGTTTGTTGTAATAATTTTTAATAAATGTACTGCTGGGAACCCGGGTTGTTCTAATCACAAAAATTGATTTCTTGTGATAGATCATACCGTTACAGGATTTTCTGTTCTATGTATTTAACTTGGAATAAATAATTTTGCACACAAAAACGATTTTGAGAAGATTACCTTTGTAGCGTGCTTTACAATAATCTTCATCAACTGCTTCTTGATTCCACCAAAGCTTCAAACCCTCAAGCTTTCCCCGGTGTTCTCCAATGGCAGTTGTACAGGTGTGTGGTCACCTTTCTCAAGATCTAGTTTAAACTAGGATTAGGGTTTCTTTGTAAAGAGGAAACACACACTACACACTTTAGTGTGTGTCTCGCCACTTTTCCAATTATGTTAAGAAAAATAGTCTTGGGAGACTATTTGTAACCTCTTTACACTCCAAAACCCTACCAGACCTAGTACCATAACCCAGGCCCATTTCTGCACAACCCAATACAGGTAATAAGCCTGTATAAACCCATTATAGTGAAGTCACCGAGGGAACCTGATCGGACTCAATTAAACTAAGCTCCAATAAATTAATTATGACCCGATCAACTCTTGATCAGTCAAAATTAATTTATTAATCACGTTCTATTCCACTAAAAGAACGAGATTGCACTCTTAGTAAAATTGAAATTACTTAAACAATTAATCAATAATTATATCCTCTAACTTATCGTTCTTACATGTTACCCCCGTCGATCAACTCGAATATTCGGAGCAAGTTAAAATGACCAAAATGCCCTTCTTCGAATATTCATAAATTCTCAACTCTCATCTTCTGTCTGACAGTTCGATGTGATCCCATCACATCATAGAATTCAACAGTCACTGTCGAATTACTGAGCTCAGATTCAACTATCCAGTAGAAGAACCAGTGAGATTATGATCATACCTAAAAGGTGACGGATTCCATAATACGAATATATGTTCCTCGTTAGTTCACTTTAATTCCCAAAGTACCGAGATATTGATCAGCAATTTGATCTCACCCATTGATACCTCAAAGAACTTCAAGTTAGTAATCGAAGTCCATTATCCTATTAGGATTAAGGTCCCACGTACAATAATCAAGTGAAATTAAATTTGTATGGTCAATGTCACGAATTAATTTCACGTGGTCCCGTCCAATACGTTCCAAACGTACTCTCAATTTTATTACCAAAGTCAAAGACAGACTTTAATAAAATCGAGACGATCTTATCAAAATAAATTGTCCATATTTATTTACTGATCGTGAACGTTAATTTTAGATCAAATCACAAATTGAATCTTTTTTGTTGTTTAACAATTTAAACACTCAATTTGTAATATCAAATCGACCAGTGGACAAACACAACATCATATTAATACAATCAATTAATATTTTACTTTTAAATGTCGTGAATTATACTCTATGGGTATATATAATTCCAACAATCTCCCACTTGCCCTTAGAGTATACATGAAACATCGAATCATCCATCTTGTCAACATCATCATTACACTAATGATTATGTTCTCAACCAAGATAGTAACTCCTTTCGATATAAGTCACGATTGTATAACAAACAATCCAAGATTGTGTTATTCCCAACCAATTAACCACATTATCTCGCAGTTATATTCCAATTTTGACGACTCTCGAGAATCCTAGTCAAATCAGATCTTAATTAGTTTTAATCCATCAGATCACCAACTGAATAGATAAGCAAATATTTACTCGTTTTCCAAAAACGCTTCAGTACGTGCTTTACCTCTATTCAATGATCTGATCCTGGATCAAACTAATAATCACCAACAATATCCCCAGCATAAGATATGACCTATCTAGTGCAAAATAAGGCTTCCTATAGCCGGAGCATAAGGAACCTTCTCTATCTTACCATGAGTCTTAGGAGAACACTCATAAGATAGATAAAGTCCACAAAGAACATTATTCCTTTCAAGACTTCAATATTGCAAATGTAGATAGTATCTTATTATTACATGAAACTTGAGACTTTCTATTTCATTTTTCTCCCACTCCGAAAAGTACGGATGTCTAGAAAAAATAGACAGTCATCTACAAGTCCTTCAAGTCTAATTGCTGGTGCCAATTACTATTTAATGAAAATACTCTCACACATTAGTAGAGTGTCATTCAAATAAATAGTCGCGAAAACTGACTCATCTTTCTGTATACTCGAGTATACTTAAGATATATCAAGATTTTGATCAAGAACATGTATCAAAATCATTCGATCAAATTCTGTATTCCATATGTTGAACAAATACCCAAATCCAAAGTTGGAAACTTGTAAGTCATGAATTTTACTTTCATGGTTTTTAATATGAACTCATCAGATTACACTTTGTAAATGATTTCCTCAAGATGCATTCAAGAAACAACTTCTTGACATCCATATGTTGTACCTCATTTTCACAATGAACGACAATGGATAAAAGATCCAGGTAAATATTCGCATGGAAATTGGCAAGAAGGGTTTCACAAACCCACAGCCATGAGCCTTGCGCTGAAGGCATCAACCTTCTCATCTACCATTCTCCTATCATCTTAAAAATCATCACACCCTATAGGTTTGACCCCATTAGGTGTGTCTACAAATATCCAAACCCTAGTGTAGTACAAGGAATCCAATTCCGAGTTCTCGTTCACCTTCCATGATTTCAATTCCATAACTTCTACCACTTCCCTAGGAGTCCTTCTCTTATTTCAGTAGAGACTGTCTAAAAAGACTCTCCGTAGAATAAGCGTCAAGAAGGTGGTCTTACAACCCTCCCACTCCAATTAGTCGCTGGAAGTGTATTTCCATTATGTCCAAACAGAGTCCCTTCCTCTCCTCCCACTACTTGGTTATATCCCTAATTGGGATCAACCTCTTCACTACCTCTTTATGAACATAAAGAAGAGGCAGAACAGTGAGAACAACTTCGACTACAACCTTTGGTTTTTCCCTGTCCATTGGGTTCACCGGGCAAAAATAGTGGTTGAACCACTTGCCTATTTCTCCCACTAGGATCAGCAACCATCGGTTCCGTAGGAAGTCCCAAATCATCAAGATTAATTCTATGCGGAAACCTGGAATCAAGTTGTTTGAACCACGTTCTAACATCTTATCCAATAGAATTTTACTTTTGGATTTGTATTCTTCTATATGCCTTATCCTGTAAGAAAGTTACATTTGTACTGAACAAATACTTTCTTGACCAGAGGACTATAGAAGAAATAATTTCTAGTTTTACTGCATACCTTATAATCAAACCTTCATTGTTGCCTCCATCTCGTCAATCCTGGCTTTCAGCTTGTGTGCCAAAAGTCCCCAAATCTGAATGTGGTGTAAACTGAGCTTGTACCCATGCCACAACTCCAGGGGTATTTCAGGAAACGAATCAATGGTACTAGGTTATGAAGGAACCTGACTATCTCCGGTATACATTCCCAAATGAAACTAGTAACGAGGATAACTCATCATTGATTTGGTATTACCTTGTTCTCCTTTTCCGATAAATAGTTCCTAAACTCATATGAGAGATACACAAACCTCGATCAAATCGAAGTATTTCGATTCTCTTAATTACTTCTCAACTTCTATCCAAAATTCTAGAATTTCTTCAACATTTCGGATTAATGAGATATTACGTATATAATCGAGATCTGGAGTGATCATCAATAAAAGTGATGAATTACTCGTACTCTCTCGTATCTTGAGCACAAAAGAATCCATTCAATCGAAGTGTATTAATCCTCAAACTCTTAAGTCCATATAATGTATAAGGACTCTTAGTTATATAATCCTCTAAACAAGATTCAGAAAAATAGTATAGATTCCACCTCAGATCCTTTTGAGGTCCATCCCTTACTAGTATTAGAATCGAGTTTTGGATAAGTGTAACCAAGCCTAAAATCTTAATCATTTTACCCTCTAAATAAAATTCAAAAGCCCACATAGATTCCACCTCCAAAATACTTAGAGGTTATCTTTACTAGTCTTTCAATCTTATTTAGATAAATATGATTATCTTAAGACCTTATCAAAGAGTTCATTAATACAAGGAATCATCTATCCCTTATCATTTGTAGTAATATTACACTTAGAACCATTTACAAGGCTTTGAGATTGTTAATCATTTGTCTCGCAATAATAAGAGTATTATTTAACTTAATTCCAACTAATAACTGGAGATTAAGTGCTAAATAATTCCGCTCAAATAATAAAGAGACAAAATAACAATCAAATTGTTTCGCAAACATAAAAGCCCAACGGCTCTTTCCATATTACCGTACCCGTGCTTATCCTTATAGTATACTCTATCTCATTGTGTCATTTGGTCACCTAGGACCATATTGCAACAACTTGCAATAGTGATTAGTTACTCTAGAATCTATAATCAAGATAGACTCAATTACTAACCATAACACAATGAATAGAGTCTTACTCCATTATAGAGTTTCCAGGAAAGGCTACTTCCTCATTAATCCTATCTTTGCTCAAAAGCAAAAAGGTTAGAGGGCCTACCATACTATCCGTTGCTTTAAAATAATCTCTTCTCTATGAATAGCTTACATTGAAACTTTCAGGGACATGTTCATCCTGGTGAATATAGTCCACACTGAACTGAAAGAGATCATCTTAAAAGATTTCTCAAGCATTATGTCACATGAATCAATGTTTGCAAGTGGAACCTCCACCACGTTAAAGTGACCAATCATGTTTTACCAAATGGTCTCTTGCAAAAACGTGATCGGTTCATAAGTAGAGATATATTATAGCTTGATAGCATATTTTGTATAATTAAAATGTTCAAATTATCATAAATACCCTTCCATCGAGAAAATAAATATGGTATCCCATTTTGATGTTTTTATTGCGAAGTACTTGACACGAGAATCAAAACTATGCAATAAATCATCTCATCAAAATAAAATCATTTTCATTGGAAGATTTATAATTATTTTGAACAAGGATCTTCTAGCACGAACAAATGTCATAAGTGGAAAGAATTATAACGAGACATGTTACAGTTTTCGCAAATTAGTTGGTGATGTCTAAACATATAACTAGTTGTGAAAATACGACATTCAAATAAAATAAATCTATTAAACACGAGTTGCATAAATGATGAATACTTTCATATATGATGCATGAAGAAAAATTATGCACAAGTAGACCCAAAACTACTATAATATGACGACAACCTAAAACCCCAAAATCTTAAACACATTTCTCTATAGGAGAAATAAATGTGATTTATGGCTAGGCTGGGAACCTCCCACTAAATTAAATATATCTAGCATCTCATGCAATATTTAATTTATAGTCGTTAAAATTTGGCCATCATTGACATCGTTTGGATATTCTATAGGAAGTCCCCACGATGTCATTGATTTAAGTGTCTAACCCCTATATTAATAATATTTCAAGTACCAAATTAATTATGTCACCTATAGGGTAATCATGATTAATTCACACTTAAAAATCATCACCTAATTGGGCTCAATCCAGTAACCAAAACAGTGCAGCCCTCCTATAGGGAGACTAATTAGATTAGCACGAGGCATACACAAATTTTTTTACTAATGGGCTAATAGGGGAAGTCGTGGATTCGAAATATTTTGCACCCTCACTCACTTAATATTTTGAACTCTTGGGTTTTAATTAATAATTACCCAATCAATTTTAACTCTTAAAATCAATTTAATTATTAATAAATATATTTATTTTCTAATCTAATATTTAGAAAATAAAATAAAATATATAAAACAATGCATGACAGTATAATACCTAGAGCGGTGTATACGCGATCTACATGACATGTTATTTAATGACATTCATTCACAATTTAATTAAAGCAATAAATAAATGCAATAATAAAATAAATAAGAACATAATTTATGGCCAAACCTAGACACAAAAATTACAAATTAATTAAAGAGTCTATTGAGCCACAAGCCGGCCCAATTCTTCAATTCCCATTTGTAAGTGTCCAGTCCAAAACTGCAAACCTTCAGTCTTCAGCCCAAAAGTGCAAACCATCAACCTTCAGCTCAAATGTCAAATTCCAAATGCAGTGATCCAATTAAATATTCCAGCCCATTGTAAAATTTAGTCCACATTGCATTGGCCCAGCTAAACGATTTAGTCTACATTGCAATTAATTAAAATGGACAATTTTACAACTTCTGGGCCATATTTAATTTCACCCAAATCTGACCCAAAAGAATATTCAGTGTTCTGGTCCAAAATTTGAATTTGGCTTAACTGAAAATAGTATAGATTCGGCCCAAACCATTAGACCCATCTTCTATCTCTGCATGATGAATATATATACAATATATATACACAGCATCAAAATGAAGCCGCCGCCATCCATGACTTGTCATCCCCGGAAAATGTCACAACCATTGTGACCACAACAACAGCCCCAGTCTATTAGCACCGTCGCCGCCATCATCGAGTACAGCCGCTCCAAGCACCTGCAGCGACGTCGAGACCGCAACGACGCTGTGGCAACGCTGCTGCTGCAGCCTGATCAATCTACTGGAGAGAACTAAAATCAACAAGGGATCGACGACCCCTATGGTACCGTCGCTTCCACCAAGACGAAGCATGGGCAGTGCTAAAGCATCAGCACGCCTCTCGCATGGCTGCAGCGACACCCACATGTGTCGGGCCCCTTATTTGCAGCCGCCAGTGGTCCTACCTCCACCGTTGTCTTGACGGGATAGCAGCACCATCGACCGTCGCCTGCAGAAGCTGCACCCACTGGTGCCCCTGCTGATTTTCCCATTTTGTTCACGATATTACACTGCCAGTCCTTTATTTGTTGAGGAAGATGAAGTTGAGTCTACTTTTCGAAATTGCCTTGGAAGTCCTCCGATTTAAAATATGTAGAATTGCCAGTCCACAGAATTTCCAACAGCAATCTTTGAATCCGAAATTGCAGAATTGGTCCCTTCAATCTGAAACTGCAGATCTAGTCCTCGAATTTTATAATTACAATAGAAATAATACAAACCCTAATTCTATTGCAAAAATAAAAAATTCAAAAGGGAAAACATGGAATCGTAATCCACCCCTTTTGTTACAAGACTCGATAATACAAATACAAGATTTCACGACAAAAATCTAAGGCCATAAATTTGTTCAATAAAAAATATCATTCATCAAATAACAATCAAATCACATAATCCTAACACCGCTCAACTAACACATGCATAACAAAATTATTTATTCTTAAATACACAAAACAGTATCAAAAACCTGACGCTCTGATACCAATTGCTGGCAACCCGGGTTGCTCTAATCACAAAAATTGATTTCTTGTGATAGATCATTCCGTTACAGGATTTTCTGTTCTATGTATTTAACTTGGAATAAATAATTTTGCACACAAAAACGATTTTGAGAAGATTACCTTTGTAGCGTGCTTTACAATAATCTTCATCAACTGCTTCTTGATTCCACCAAAGCTTCAAACCCTCAAGCTTTCCCCGGTGTTCTCCAATGGCAGTTGTACAGGTGTGTGGTCACCTTTCTCAAGATCTAGGTTAAACTAGGATTAGGATTTCTTTGTAAAGAGAAAACACACACTACATACTTTAGTGTGTGTCTCGCCACTTTTCCAATTATGTTAAGAAAAATAGTCTTGGGAGACTATTTGTAACCTCTTTACACTCCAAAACCCTACCAGGCCTAGTACCATAACCCAGGCCCATTTCTGCACAACCCAATACAGGTAATAAGCCTGTATAAACCCATTATAGTGAAGCCATCAAGGGAACCTGATCGGACCCAATTAAACTAAGCTCCAATAAATTAATTATGACCCGATCAACTCTTGATCAGTCAAAATTAATTTATTAATCACGTTCTATTCCACTAAAAGAACGAGATTGCACTCTTAGTAAAATTGAAATTACTGAAACAATTAATCAATAATTATATCCTCTGACTTATCGTTCTTACATGTTACCCCCGTCGATCAACTCGAATATTCGGAGCAAGTTAAAATGACAAAAATGCCCTTCTTCGAATATTCATAAATTCTCAACTCTCATCTTCTGTCTGACAGTTCGATTGATCCCATCACATCATAGAATTCAACAGTCACTGTCGAATTACTGAGCTCAGATTCAACTGTCAACTAGAAGAACCAGTGAGATTGTGATCATACCTAAAAGGTGACGGATTCCATAATACGAATATATGTTCCTCGTTAGTTCACTTCAATTCCCAAAGTACCGAGATATTGATCAGCAATTTGATCTCACCCATTGATACCTCAAAGAACTTCAAGTTAGTAATCGAAGTCCATTATCCTATTAGGATTAAGGTCCACGTACAATAATCAAGTGAAATTAAATTTGTATGGTCAATGTCACAAATTAATTTCACGTGGTCCCGTCCAATACGTTCCAAACGTACTCTCAATTTTATTACCAAAGTCAAAGACAGACTTTAATAAAATCGAGACGATCTTATCAAAATAAATTGTCCATATTTATTTACTGATCGTGAACGTTAATTTTAGATCGAATCACAAATTGAATCTTTTTTGTTGTTTAACAATTTAAACACTCAATTTGTAATATCAAATCGACCAGTGGACAAACACAACATCATATTAATACAATCAATTAATATTTTACTTTTAAATGTCGTGAATTATACTCTATAGGCATATATAATTCCAACATGTACAATTATTAAATTTCGATCACACATTTTACAAAAATTTTACACGTCACATTATTTGAAATAGTAAATTTTTTTAGAATGTAAGGTTAAAAGTAGAGAATTTATTTTTTAGTTTTTTAGTTTTTGTGTATATTATTTTATAGGTAAAATGTGGTAGAAAATGAGTTTTGAAAAAAAAACAATGATGTTTTGAATAAATAGAGATAAAATGTGTGGTTCAAAACTAGTGTAAGAAATTATGTTATTTATAAATTGATTTATAAATTGTAATAATTGCAGTAAAAAAAAAGCTTATATTTATCTAATTTATGCAATATCTATTTCAACTTGATATTCATGATTCAAAATATCATTTACCACACATTTTAGAAATTATATGTTTTTTATAGGGTAAATAGCACAAAACGTCCCTATCTTTGACATGTATTGTGTAAAACATTCTAACGTTGTGATTTTTTATGCTGAACGTCTCAACATTTACATTTTCTTGTTGGAGACATCCTTTTCGTTATATTTAACCATATTTCACCGTCAAATTAAAATTGAACAGTAAACATGAAAGGTATTTTTTTCACTCTTGTATTTTTTACGTAATTATTATTCTTGACTATTTGATTTTCTAAGTAAAAAAATATAATTTTATTGGTCAGTACAAATATTCGTGGGATTAAGTTAAGCACGCATTTTTAATTATTTTAACTGATATTTTTGAATGAGAATTGAAAATCTTAAATACGAGGGGAGAATGCAAAAATCGTAAAAAATATATTGATGTATTCCATAAAATTAATATTGTACTCATAATATTACATCAAACATGATATAGAATTAAATAAATTACTAAATTTGCATTTTCTTTGAAATTAATGATAGCTCAGAAATTATTGAAATTAACAATCATGTATTGTGATATAATATTATTTTTCATGCATTTTAGATTTGTTTTAATTATGTATAAATATTATAGTTTTTCAAATACTTATCGAAATTAATATTTTTGAATAACTTCCGTACGTCGCACGGGTGAAATACTAATACACATAATAAATAAACAATAAACACACACACACACACACACACACACAAATATATATAAACATAATACATATACAATACAGTATATATATATATATATGCTTATATATAGATATAAATAAATATACACAACATATATATATATATATATATATATATACCTTACACAAGGGTGGAGTGGGGGCGGGCTGCGCGCGGGTGGGGCGAGGGCGAGCGACGGAGGGTGGCATATGGGCGGGGCCTGGGGACGGGCCTTGGTTGGTGGGTGAGGTTTTAGTATTGGTGTGAATGTGGTGGTAGTGTGGGTATTAATGTGGTGGTGGGTGAGGTGTTAGTGGTGGTGGCTGTGAATTAAGAAGTGAAAGGGATACTAGGAATGTGCGTCGATTCCTTTGAAGGAACCGACACATATATTGATTGGATGTATAAGCGCCGGTTCCTCATAAGGAACCGACGCATATACTATAGGTTTATGCGTCGATTTTTTATTAAAAACCGATGCAAATGAATCATGTTATATGCATTGCCACCGCTATTTTGGTATGAGTCGATTTTCCCATAAAGCGACGTAAATTACTTATTTTTTTGTCTAATTTGTACTAGTGTGATATGTGTCATAGATTTGGTTATTTATATATAATATGATTATTTTGGAAAAAAGATTAGTTATTATAAATGGGATATATTGAATCTATTTTATAGTGAAATGTCATTAATAAGATATAAACCTACTAAGATTGAGAATCTGGAGAACTTATTGTTTGTTGTTAATAATGCAAAGTTGAAGAAAGAGATTTAATAAAATACACAAAACCACTCATTCATATATATATCATACCTTAATATTTTGGAGATTTTCATTGATTGTATCTCAAATTGAAATTGAAAATGAAATTTTATGAAATTGTCCTTGTGGATAGAAATTGTGAGAAAAATAGGGATAAAATTTCACAAGGATTATTTTTTTATGGGGTAATGTGGTGCTAAAATAAGAGTAAATGATTGTAGAATTTAAGATTTATTGAGATTGGAAGACTAAAGTATGAAATCTTAGTGATATATTGATGTATGAAAACTCGTGTGATAGATATGATGGTTATCATTTCGGGATATTAAGGAAATTGATATTATTGTGATCTTAAGGAAATTGATTTAATTGAATATTGAGATTGATGATAAGTGACATGTTATATGATTATTACAAGATATATGGTGAAAAACCAATTGATGAATGTTATGATTGTCCTATAGAAGTATAGTGTGATGATATATTTGAGCTATTACACTAATTAATAATATCTTGATCATTTGTTGGATTATTATGAAATATGGCTCATGATTGGGAAACTTTGTTCTAAGTTATGAGATAAGATGAACTTATTTAAAAATTAATGCAATCTATAGATTATGTTATATCGATGAAGTGTGATTCATAATAAATCTTATGCATTGGTGAAAGAGTAGTAGCTTGTTACAAAATAAAAGTATGGGATTTCCATGTATTAAAATATTACTACTATCTCTTAGTAATAGGACTTATTTGAAAAGCATCGTTGTTTGATTAGTGGAATAAGAAGAGCACTAATTTTTTTTGTGGGTTAAGGATTGTAATAAATATGATGGTTTTTTGTTTTGTAATAGAGATATATATCATAACTTAAGAAGTGTTCTGATTAGAATGATAAAGTAAATAAATTATATTAAAGAGACATGATTAAAACACATGACTTAGCGCATGTCTTTAAGGATATTGACATTGAGGACTTGTTTGCCGATTATAGAAGTTATGATATCTTTTTCTTTGAAAGATTTACACTTGAAGTTGTTGTCATATAATGATTGTGCGATACAAATTAAAGGAAAATAACATTATAATAAGATATGCAATTGTTGTTGGGTATGAATACAATTTTAGAAAATTAGGAAACATTTGAACTTTTGAAAATGTTGCAAATTTTATAATGGAAATAGAAAATATTACCCTCCATGTATTTTAATTGGATTTACTAGGTACCCAAAATGCCAGAGTCTATGAAAATGAGTCTAGAGGATATGATATCAATATTTATTTTTTTATTTATACGGAACTGTGATTGTCAATTATCATTCATGAAATTGGTTTATAAGGAGGACCAAATAGAAATTACTCTTTAGAAGTTATATAGATAATGAAATATTTAGAGAACTAATCTTATTGCAACGAAAGTGGCAAAAGAAAGTTATTTGATATTAAATACACAATAATTGTTATGGAAAAAGAACTTGATTATAGGATAATTAAAATAGGGACATAAACTAAAGTTTTGGAGTATGGAAAGAAGTATTTGAATTTTCTAAGGTTTGGTAAAATGAAAAGTTGAAAGTATCATATATTAGTCCTTTCGGTATTATTTAAAGTTGGGTTCAATTATTTATTGGAGTTTACAATAAGCTTATTTGTTAACTTATGGTTTAAGATCACCTTTGCAACTAAAAGGAGTTTGACTTTGCATAGTTGAAGATATCTTGACTTGGTATAAGGCAAAGAAATGAAAGATGAGAAAGAAGAAAAAAAAAAAAAAAAAAAAAGAAGAAATAATGAGTTACATGTAGCTATATTATGGAAATAGTAGAAGTATGTAAATGAAACCATTCAATAGAAGAGATATCATTGACAACTAATGATAAATTTCAACAACTAAATTCTTTGAAAAGAGTAAGAATGCAACAACTCACTTATTAATTTTTTAAAGTCAAACTTTGAATATTCAACAATTCAAAGACAAATTAGGACTAAAATATATTTTGTTTATTTGTTGGGGACTATTATAAGCAAGTGGTATTTGTTTGGGGCTAATTGGTGACTATGGAAACTAAGTGGTAAGTTTGAAATGAAATGAAAACAAAATGGTTAAATTGTAAACTATGACAAGTGGAGGGGCTTCATTGTATATTAATTCATTGTTACTATGTGCTTGTTTGATACTCATTTTTCCTCATAAAATTTACTATTTTTTATTTTACAGTAATTAATTTTAATCATCCAAAAAAATCAAGTTCACAAAAAAGTCAAGTTCACAAGTTTATACTTTTCAAACTATTTTTTAACCATTAAATTTTCAAAACATTTTTTTTCCAAAAAATTATGGTTGTCAAACAAGCATAAAGGGAGATTAGGCCCGTTTCTTAAAAAAATGAGAAACAAAGTGAAGGATCAAGAAACTAGAAGAAGGGAAGAAAAATAAAGGAAGAAAGAAAAAGAGGAGGAAGAGAAGACAATAAGGAAAGCTAAAAGCTCTTGAGCTCGGATTCTTCAATATATAGAGGTGAGTAAAAATTTTACTTAGAAGAATGTAATTTGATTTAAAGTATTTGATGAAATTTGTTTATATTCGAATTATAGCAATGATTAAAGGTTATTAATGTGTGTATGGGAAGATTGTTGATGAATTACAGATGTATTGAATGGGTTTATTAATTAGAAATTACGTCTTTAAATTTATCATGTGCATATGACATGAAACACTTGATTTATGATTTATTGCAGTGATATAAGGATTTGAGGGTTTGATTTTTGTATTTTTAACTCATTTTTATCTAAATTTATATCCTGGTGCTATTGCTATAATTATTCCCAAAAAACGCAATTTTTGCCAATAATTTTGAAGCATGTCTCTATATATAGAAATTGGTGTCAGTTTCTATAATCATGACTTATAGCTCATTTTTTATCAACCCTATTATTTTCTTGGCATTTTAGTATGGGAACTAAACTAGGTGTTAAACATGGGTGAGTAATGTAAAGTCTTACATATTATAAGTGAATTTCTAATTGGTATTATAAGGTCTTAATGTCATAATACAGATAGAATAACCACGACCAGCTGGGGAACAAGATGCCATAGGAGCAGTCGAGCAACTTGCAAAGAATGAAGACGTCAATGGCAGGAATTATCAAGCAAGAAACGACATCGTAAATTTAAGTTTTTATTTTCTGTTTTAATTTTTGTAAAAGTATAAAATGTGACTTTTACCTATCTATTAATTGGCAAATGCACAAACAGATTGACACGTGATTTGGATGAATATTCTCTCTCTCTCTCCTCCTCCTCCTTCTTCTTCTTATTACTATACTTATTAGTTGTTACTTATTCTGTAACCGAACTATTGAAATTAATATCAATATTATTTCAGCTGGAGATATTGATATTTGATTTTGAGTTGAAGACATTAATTGAAGGTTCAATTCATTACATCTGGTATTAGAGCAGCTACATCCTTGGGAGGAATGGAGACCAGATAAAAACTTAATGAGGAACATTTTAAGAAATTGGACCTGGAAGTGGAACAACTGGGCACTGCACTTACTAGCATAAAAGGTAAATGTGATGTGACCAAGATTACTCTTAAGAATTTGTGTGAGAAGTATGATAAAATTGATAAGTTGGAATCAATAATCATGGATATGCACTCCAAGTACGAATCGTTGGTGGCCAAGATGGCTCACCTGAGTGTTAGCACGGGTGAAGCCAAGGCCAGCAAAGAGTTTATGTATGGGAAGCTCTTCTGGTTTGGGGAATTCTATTCTTAGATCCGGGGTTACGAATAAAGGACATGGGCAGAATGGAGATTGGAAAGGAGGTAACCAATTACCACGGATTGATTTTCCCTATTTTGAAGGAGATAATCCTAGGGAATGGGTTTGGAAGGCTGAAAAATATTTTCAAACCCACCAGATATCAGAAGAAATTAAACTACAATAGGTAGCTATGTCTTTATGGTTAAAGGCTGATATATGGTTACATGGGTTCCTCAACAGCAATCCTTATGCTAAGTGGGAGTCATTTAGTACATAGATTCGTAGAAGGTTCAATGAAATCACTGGTGAGGAAGTTATAGAAGCTTTTTGTAGGGTCAAACAATGGGGATCAGTAGCCGAATATGTGGAGAAATATGAGGGTCTCAAGTCTCATGCTATGGCTACACTTCCTACCCTTCCAAAATCAGACTACATCTCAGTTTTCACCATTGGGCTTAAGCCAGAAATCAAAGCCATGGTGAAAATTATTAAACCAAAAACCTTATCTCATGCCTTTGAAGTATCCCTATTACAAGAAACCACTATCACATCTCTAAACAGTACAGAAACCCAAAACCATTCAAAACTTCCACATTCCCTAAACCACCTACACCATCCCTTACCTTGTATAATCCACCAAAATTAACCCACACCCAAAATATCGAGCCAAACAAATCCAATCACCTTAAATTCAAAACCATTACACCTATGGACTTTCAGACCAAAAGGAGCTTGGGGTTGTGCTTTAAATGTGATGAGAACTTCACACTAGGCCACATATATAAGAATAAAATGCTGAATTTCATTCTGGTGGAGGATTAGGAAAGAGAACATGAAGAAATGGAGAGTGATACTAAAGCAGGGGAAGAAGTAATATAAGAGAATATGGAAATCTCCATCAGTGCTCTTGCAGGTAGTGAGAGACCTAGAACCATCAGAATACCAGGAATGATTAAACTACCGAGGGTCTCAATTCTAATAGACAGTGGCAACACACATAGCTTTTGGATGAAGCTCTAGTTAAAAGGTTGAATTGCTATGAAGAAGTTACTAAACCAATGAAAGTAACTGTGGGGACCGATATGGTGTTATGGGTAGACTGGTTGAAGAAGTATAGTCCTTTGGTTTTGGATTATCATTCCATGACAATCATGGTGCAAGAAGGAGGCTACGAAAGGGTGCTTAGCAGTGAGGAATTGCGAAACGATATCAACATTATTGATAAAGAGAAATTGATGCACTGGTTCACGAAGGAAAGTTATGGAATTTTTGGCCAACTATATGCCATCAGGGAGGAGTCAACTGATGCCGTTCCAATTGAAATAGAAGAGGTGTTGGGGTAGTATATAGACGTATTTGTTGAACCAACAGGATTACCCCCACCAAGGAAGGAGTACAATCATTAAGAATTTCCCATATATACAAAAAATCTGAAATAGAGAAATTGGTGAAAGAAATGTTAAACACTGACATAATTCAAAACAACAATAGTTCATTTGCTTTTCCAGAGCACAATCATTCATAATTTTCCATATATACAAATATCTGAAATAGAGAAATTGGTGAAAGAAATGTTAAACACTGACATAATTGAAAACAACAATAGTTCATTTACTTCTCCAGTATTGTTAGTTAAGAAAAATGATGGCACATGATGGTTTGTGTGGACTATATACAATTGAACAGACTTACTATTAAGGATAAATATCTTATGCCTTTTATAGATGAACTTATAGAAGAATTGTTTGGAGCTAAGTATTTTCCTAAGGTGGATTTGAGAGCAGGTTACCACCAAATCAGAGTCAAATCGAAAGATGTATACAAGACAGTTGTTAAAACTTATCAAGGATTGTATGAGTTTAGAGTCATGCTCTTTGGACTCAAAAATGCCCCAGCCACATTCAAGTGCTTGATGAATGAGGTGTTTAAGGACTTTTTGAGAGAGTTTGTACTGGAATTTTTCATGATATTCTGATCTATAGTACAGATTTTCATACTCATTGCCTACATGTACAAAAATGTGATGGAACTATTGAGACAACATCAAATATATGCCAAGAGAAGCAAATGTTCATTTGGACAGCAAGAATATCTTGGCCATATCATTTCAAAAGAGGGAGTGACTGTAGACCCTACAAAGATTGAAGGTATTTCAGTGGCCTAAACCAAAATCAGTTAAACAATAAGGGGATTTTTAGGTCTCACAGTCTACAAAAGAAAATTTGTATAAGATATGGAACATTGGCTAAACCTCCGATTGATTTACTTAAAAAGGATAGCTTTGAGTGGAACTGGACAGTAGAAAAGGCATTCCAAGAACTCAAGCAAGCTATGGAGGTATGGGAGCTGTATTGATGCAGTAGAGAAGGCCTATAACTTACATGAGTAAAGTGTTTGGGATGAGAAACATGGGGTTTTCCATTTATGAGAAGAAAATGATGGCTTTAGTAATAGCCATCGGTAAATGGAGACATTACATAGAAGGCAACCACTTCATCATTAAGACTGACCACCAGTCACTAAGTGACTGTTCGTCGACGAAATTTTGGGAAAAAAACCAGTTTTTTCACTGTTCCGCACAGATCTAGAGGAGTTTTGAGGCTAAAAATTGGAGAGAGAAAAGATGTGTGGTTAAAAATTTGTATTGAAAATTCTAGAGATTATAACCAAAAAAACCAAAAAAAAAAAAAAAAAAAAAAACCTCAGCCGCCGAACAGAGGCTAAAGTACTTATTGGAACAGAGAATTACCACCCTTTTGCCGCAGAAGTGGCTCACCAAACTGTTGGGGTTAATCTACGAAATACACTACAAAATGGAGTCGAAAATGTAGTAGCGGATGAACTATCTAGAAGAGATGAATCTGAGGGTGAATGCACACTAATCACAGCAGTTGTACCTAGTTGGATCAAGGAAGTTATCAACTATTACGAAGGAGATGTCTTGGCAACAGAGGAAATACATGGGTTGCTACTTCATCCTGGTCAATCAGGGGAGTATAAATATCAAGATGGAATTTTGAGATACAATGGCAAGATTTATGTGGGCACTGGAGGGGAGATCAGAAGCAAAATGATTGATAATTTGCACTCATCCCAAAATGGAGGACACTCAGGTGTACAAGCTAGTGTATACAGGGCCAAACAACACTTTCAGTGGTCAGGCTTGGTTAGTGAAATAAAGGCTAAAATACTACAGTGTGACACTTGTAAACGATGCAAGGATGACACAAAACTTACCCGGGTTTTATTGCAGCCGTTACCTATACCAAAGCACTCGTGAAGCCACATAACCATGGACTTTATTATCTATACTAGTAGTGGTTGACATATTTACCAAATACGGTCACTTCCTTGCCCTCTCACATCCTTGCATAGCTAAATCAATTGCTAAACTATGCTTGGATAAAGTTTGTAAGTTGCACGGAACTCCACAGTGCATCGTGTCTGATAGAGGTAGAATATTTACGAGTGGATTCTGGCAAGAATTTTTTAGACTACTTGGCACTCAACTATAGTTAAGCACAACCTATCATCCTCAAATGGATGGGTAAAGTAAAAAGACTAAACCAATGTTTGGAAATGTATCTGAGGTGTATGACTTATTGGTAGCTTGAACGTTGGAGTCAGTGGATAAGCTTAGCTGAATGGTGGTATAACACCACTTACCATACTGCAATTCAAATGACCCCTTTTGAGGCACTCTATGACATGGAATCAAACCCTCACAACTAGCATTAGGGCCGTATCAATAGACTAATGTAGCAGATGTTGAGACTTTAATGGAGGAAAGATAAAAAATGGATTAGCTCCTTAAAGATGACCTAGCACAAGCTCAGGCTAGGATAAAATTATATGCAGGTAAAAAGAGGATAGAAAGGGAATTCAAGGTGGGAGATTGTGTGTTCTTGAAGTTGCATCCCTACAGACAACAATCCTTAGCAAACTGGACTAATCACAAGTTGGAGACAAGGTATTATGGACCTCATAAGGTCAATTAAAAGATCAACCAACTGGCGTCCAAGTTGGAATTACCAACTCATTCGAAATTGCACCCTGTATTTCATCTGTCACTACTGAAGAAGAAGGTAGGAGATGACTCAGTCCCAATATTATAGCTACCAGACGAATCAGGAAGAGCTAGATTACAGATATTTCCTAATGAAGTGATGTGATACAAACCAGAATGGTTCCTAGGAGGAACGGTTCCACAATAAAATGGCTCATTCACTGGACAAGTTTAACTCCTACCGTTGCCACATGGGAGGACGTTGGTTACATTACAAAGAGGTATCCAAAATTTGATTCTTGGGGGACAATGATTAGATAAGGAGCAAGACGTTACAGGAGCAGCCGAGCAATTGGCAAAGAATCATGGTGTAACGTGTATCCTCGCCTGTTCCAGTCATGGAGTAGATGAAATAAATCAAAAAATGAATTTCTGTTCAAGAATGAAATTGGATGAATATTCTCTCTTCTTCCTCAACCGATTCTGCCTTCTCTCCACTACTCTGAAATCTATTTTCTTCCACTTCTTCTTCTTCTTCTTCTTCTTCTTCTTCTTCTTCTTCTTCTTCTTCTTCTTCCTTCGTCTTTCTTATTTTTATACTTAATATAGGCTGTTACTTATTCTGTAACCGAACTATTGAAATTAATATCAATATTATTTCACCTGGAAATATTTGTTATTTGGTTTTGAGTTGAAATCATCAATTAAATGTTCAATTCATTACACTTAATTATAGTTAGTCTTCTTGATTTTAGTTTTAAGGATTTGATCAATTATATATATATATATATATATATATATATATATATATATATATATATAAACACATACAGAGAGAGAGAGAGAGAGAGAGAGAGAGAGAGAGAGAGAGAGAGAGAGAGAGAGAGAGAGAGTGGTTGATTCTATGACAGGTTGAAAATTGTAAGTCAGTTAATTAATTAATAAGTTCGATAATTTCGGATGATTAGTTGATATGTATATGAAGGACGTATTCTTAAGGAAATATCTTGTAGCTTGGAATTATCTGCAGGTACTCAATCATTGGATAAATCACAAGTTGAAGATAAACATGGCTCTACATCCTCCACTCACCTTCCACTCCGTCTCACTTCCACGAACTATTTTTCATGGAAACTACAATTTACATCTCTATTCTATGGATTACAACTCATGGGATTTCTTGACGGCACTATTCCTCCACCGTCTGAAACAATCAAACAGGATGACAAAGACGTTCCAAATCCTGATTTTATTCCATGGAAACTTTAGGATCAATTGATCCTCCATGCAATCATGTCCTCTCTCACCGAATCCATCATCTCTCTCATTGCTAATGCCTCAATTGGACAAAACTTCATCGTATTTTTGCCAGGCGATCTCAATCTTACATCATTCATCTCAAGGACAAGTTGTCCTCCATCTCTCGTGGTACCCTTCCCATATCTGAGTTTCTTCTACAAATCAAAACTCTCGTTGATGAACTTTCTACTCTTGGTGCTCCTCCTACCGATTCCGATCTTCTCATATATAGCACACGTGGTCTAGGACAGTCATACAAAGAAACCACTACTGTTCTCAGAACCCGTGACACCCCTATCACTTTTGAAGAACTTTATGACAAATTAATAGATCATGAGACTCTTCTCCAAGACTATGAATCTGCTGCCCAAAACTTTACTCCTGCTATCAACTACTCTCATTCTCAAAAAAACTCCAAAAAGAACGCCAAAAATCGATACCTCCCTCAATCCAATCAAGCTAGTCTCCTCCCCAACCCTAATATCCCATGTGGCTACAATCCCACACTCCACAGGCCATACTCCTCTCGGCCATCCTCTCAACAATGGGGGCCTGCTTCTAGTACTACATCTGATGGACTTCCTGAATCCAGTCGCGAAGTTGTTTTTTGCCAATACTGCAATGGAAGAGCCCATAAGGCCAAAACTTGTTGGGTTCTTTTTCCTCATCTCAAGCCCCAACGGCGCTCTGTCAACAACACCTCTCTAACCTCAACTGCAGGAAACTGGATTGTCGACTCTGGCGCATCCAACCATGTCGTCTCTCAGCTCAGTGATTCGGATTTATCTTCAGTTTGTGATTTATCTAATGATTGAGTACCTGCAGATAATTCCAAGCTACAAGATATTTCCTTAACAAGTATACCCTAGACTAATTACATCATTAGAATAAGTTTATCGTAAAAGATTTGAGTTGAGTATTCTAATGAATAGAATGAAAAGGAATTAAGTTATCGATAGTATTAGCCAATTTCCAATGGTTTGATATAACTGATTATAATAAAAGAGATTTCTATTGCTTTTTCAAGAGATGATGTGGAGGTTGGACTAGACTTATTAGTCCAACTAGATTCTAGTCAATAACTCGGTGAGTGGAAACCTTCATTTTTAAGAAAATAAGTACTTTTAATTTATTTCAATTCTAAAGTTTATATAAAATATTTTTTATTATAGTTCTTATAGTAAATTATATAAGTGACAAAAGTTACTTATTTAAGATGATTGAGTCAAATAACATAATTTTTACATTAAAGTAGACATTGTTATAAATTATATAAATATGTGAATGACCAATTACCATTATATCTCTGTAAACTTTACATATTACGATTGTACCATTATCCACCCCTATAAATAGGTGCTTATATTTGTAATATTAAACACACCAAAATGAGTATTTATCTCTCATTCTCTCCATCTCTCTATCTCTTTCTTGTCATAATTTATATAGTTTTACAACACGTTATCAGCACGAGTCTCTAGCAAATTGAGTAATACGATGAGATTATGCTCTACAGTTGCATCTAAATGATGAACCTCTGTATCAGAAACCTGATTATTATCAATCAATGTTTTCCTTACCCAAATCAAACACTTTTGGCTTTAGAAAATAACCCACATATTGTAGATCTAAAAACTTTAAGAAAGATGGAAACTTTGCATGATTCAAAAAGTTCCATAGGAGGAAAGAAATGTGGTCGCGAAGTTGTGCAAAAAGAAAAGTTGGAAAAATTGAAAAATTCGAAACTTTCAAAGCCGATCTCGCAAAACTATACATCCAATCGACGATCGGAGACCAGATCTGAAACCACAGTGGAAAGACGATTCTCCGGAACCGGCGCATGTCGACGGAGGCGAACGGCACATCAGCGCGTGAAAACCACGCGCAGAGGTCGTCTTAGCGCGTGAGGGAGCGTGAGGCGTTTTTCGGCGACGGTGTCAAAAGACAGTTTGTTCATATCGACGTTTTTTATTTTTCTATGGTCTTACTTTTCTGTTTGGTGCAGTTTTGGACTTTTTCTGGTGGTCGAACGTGGGGGCTTCGTAAAAACTATTTTTGAAGCAATTCCGGCAAGATTTTGAACTTTGGACCAAAAGTAAGTTTGTTCTAAATTAAATTTCAAACCTATTGACGATTTTGATTTACTCATATGATAGATATATTAAAATATGAACGATTTTACCCTTGATGATACGTTAAAGTATATCAATCGTGATTTGACGAATTTGATTAATCATGATTATTGATCTAATGATAAGTGCTAATAGAATATATATTCTAAATCATTTAACACTATTATGTGATCAATATGATAAATTAAATGATTTAAAACAAGGTACCAGTAATATAATAGTTGTCATGTCGTGATGTATTGAGTATAACTCATTATCGTAACAGACTGGACTATTATGAATACCTTGATTGAATTTGGAGATATGACTTGCTCATTTATGAAATGTAATTATTTCATCATGTTGTTACCACCTATATGGTTGGTTTTATCAGCTTTAAATATACATATCACGTTACCACATATATGGTTGGTTCTACAAGTTTCAAGCATATTACGTTACCACTTATATGGTTGGTTCTACACGTTTTAAGCATATCACATTACCACCTATATGGTTGGTTCTACTGATTTTAAATATTTCTACTCATATAAATTTGATATATTGTTATTTGATATTTCAACAAATGGTAACAGAAGTTACCATTATCCGTATTGAAAGGGTAGATGAAAATAAATTATTCAACAAGAAAAATGTTGATGTATGATAAGATAATATCAACTAATCTCATCAGTAGTATGAGATAAATATTATATGATTGTGATAAACAGTTTTGATCAAAGTTCTTGCACAAGCACTTATGTACTCCAGAAGAAGTACATATTTATTCCAGAAGAAGTAAAGATTATCATCTAAAATATACTGAAATGATATTATTATTATTGCTCCTGAAGAATCATAAACGAGTAATACTAAAAAGAGATACATGCAAAACACAAAAAGGGGGGAAACATTTATGATCCTCAAAAATAGAGGTGTGTATCAAGAGTAATAATACCCCGTACTCTACCACCCCTAATTTTTTTTTTTTGTCTCAAGAGTAAAGAATACTCCGTACTTCACCACTTCTAATCCTTTTGAGGTTCACAAGATTAAGTTCAAATACTCATCAATATTAAAGGTATGTCTTAAAAGTAAGAATACTCCGTACTCTACCACCCACAATATCTTGGAGATTCACAAGGATAAATTTACATTAATCGGACTCCATTTTCGCTTGGTACCCCTTCCTTGCGACCAATCTATCTTAACTCCTGCTGGATCTTGTATTGGAACATATAATTGTAACTTTTCCAGCAGTTCATCGATAGTGGGAGCAGAAATAAGGATCCTCCTAAAAAATGGAGAGATGAATCCCTATTCCACAGCATAATCAAGAAATGTTAGTAAACCATTGAAGAAGTTGTTAACATTTAAAAGCCCAATAGGCTTAGTATGGAGACCCAGTTGAGCCCATGAGGTAATATTAAAGATTTCCTCTAACGTACCAAAACCTCCAGGCATGGCAATGAAGGCATCAGAACCATATAACATGCAAGTTGATAAGTGTGATATTTACGTTTATTTTATGCACTTATACCCTTGAATATGCCATAATGTGATTCTATCTAAGTATTATTAATGCATTTTATATTTTATGTTGTATAGATCATAAAAGAAGATAAAAGAAGAAAAAAGGACCAAAATGCACTCCAAACTGAAGTTTGGGACCTTGGGTACAAGATGTTTACGGCCGCAATGCAAAACATTCACGGCCGTAAAAGTGTTGTTGAAGCAAAAAGAAAATCAGCAGAAACACCTTTACGGCCGTAAGACATATCCTTACGGCCGTAACCTTCTAAAAGAAAAAAATTGCAGAAACATAGTTACGGCCGTAAATCAGAAGTCACGGCCGTAACTTCAATTTTTGAGAAATATGCAGAAACCCCTTTACGGCCGTAACTGTCCAGTCAAAAATTTCCATAATTTACATCTTTCCATAATTTTGGGATTTCTTGATCCCAAAGTAGGACACGAAATTGAGGCTATAAAAAGGGGTTCTCATGACAGAAAAAGGGAGATTATTATTATTTTGAAAGAGGCGCGGCTTGCTTGAAGATTGGAAGAAATTAAGCAACTCGAGAAGGTGAATCAAGAAAGCAAATTCTAGAATTCTTCATGACTATGCTCGGCTAAGCTTCCATACCTAGTTCGAATGGGAAGTTGTATTTCATATCAATTTGTTATTACTTTTCCAAACTAGTAGCGTAGTTCTAATTTCTTTATTTTGATTTGTTGGATTCTTTTATGCGATTTGAACTCAATCAATGCAATTCTTTAATTGATTAAGGCCTTGTCATTTAATTTGTTGTATTGATATTTGCTAATTTGAACGATTGGATCTGTAACCGTCTTGTTGTTCAAACCCTAGTAGAAAGTGGAAATTTAATAATTTTCATAGAGAATTCCAACTTATGTTAATTGTCACGAGCTTGTGTGATTGATAATCTAATTCATCCTAATTCTTCTCAACCAATATATAGTTGTTGTCTTAAATCTAAAGAGCTTGTTTTAGGTTATTCAATGGCTAATGTTTGATTAGAGAGCTTATTCTAATTAAATGCAATTAAGGGAGAATAGGAATAGTTAGAGCTTATTAACTATTTACGAGTGATAAATCAAAGAGGGAAATTGAACACGCGTTACTTGGAAAGTGATAACATTGAGATAGAATACAACTGAACCTGAGAACTAGGCTTTGCAAATAATTGACTTTTATTTTATCTAATTTATGTTTTTATTTTAGTTTCACGTCATTTACAAACAACTCAAAACAAAACCCCCTTTTACGATTCTAATTGACAAAGCACTATTTTAGTTCCGTTCCTCGTGGAATCGACCCTTACTCTCACTACTACATTATTAATTAATATTTAGCAAGTAAGGAATTATTTATTATTTTGGTGCATTGCGACACGCATCACAAGTTATGTGTTCATGGATAGATAACATCTGTACTTCATGCCCTCGTGTTTTGCCTGCGATATCAGCTAAAGGAACGGGTATATCACCTATCACTCTTGCTTTTTCTGCTTGAGCGGATTGTGAAACACAACCTATCAATTCACTGCTGCCCCCTCCATTTACTAGATTGATACCTCTCTCTCCCAACTTCTTCCCTAAAAGCACTGATACTTCTAGATATTCAAAGCCTCTCTCTAGATACTTCCAGATAGTTTTGATCTGTCGAAATTTTGATCCTTCCATTTTTTAAGTGTATAAGGAAGGAAAACTTACAGAAATTTTTATTTTGGGATGCATTAAACTGCGAAATTACTTGGCTTTTTAAATTTGAAAATATTCACTATTTACTGCTCTTCTTTTGAAAAAGTTACTATTTACTTTTGACTAAATGACACCACTTTTGATATTGTCTCTGACAACATATATTTTGCTCCATAATGGATAATCTTTCGGTGATCTCTCAGATACCCTCTGTTAATACGCAAAAAATGAAAATACAAAATACTTTGTTAAAACATATACACTATACTGATTTACCTTGTATCAATGTTGAGTACCAAAAAAATCATTGTTTATAACATCCTGATAAACAGGATCTTTTGCTATTATATTTTTGAGACTATAACGATCTTTATCACTGATGAATTTAGCCCATAAAGATGCTCACGCTGCACATATCCACAATGGTGCGTCTCAAGAGTCAATCGGATATCATCCAATGACTCCTTACTCAGTCCACCCTTAATGAAGTCTATCTTATCATCTCGATTTATGGATGAATATCCTATTGACTTACAATGGGTATTACATGTCCATCGAACACATTTGTAACAACCTTTCAATCTTTTTGCTCTTCGCTTCTTTGCAAAAGTACTCTTACCTAAGCCAAACATGTCCTTAGAAAATGAATCTGGTAATTCACCAGCTAAACGAAATTTTGCTTCGATGAACCAACAAACATCTTCTGGGATACCTTGATCCATCAGCAGCCTCAATCTTTCGAGTCGAACTTGGTAAATCTTTTTCAAAACATTTATCGGAAGATTTGAGTAGTATTTGCGAATATTTGATAATATAACATCCATTTTGATGGATCTGATCTTCTCCCTAAGTGATCTATTTAAATGCATTATTTAACACATAAAATAGCGGTGGCTCCGCATGCCATTGATTCCACCAAGAAAAGGGAAAAGATTTGTAGTCAAAAGAAGGGGACAAGGATCATTTTATTAAGATTTCGGTCTAATCATCTTTTTATATATAATAATTTAAGGTATATTGATTTATAAACTCGAACAAGTAAATATTGTATTGAACCATAAGTTCGTACGTAAAAGTGAAACATGTATAAAGTATGAACCCGAAGTTCATAAGTGAAATATACATTGTATTGAACCAAAAGTTCAGCGATATTGTATTGAACCAAATATTTATGCATAGAAATGAAATAAAATCGTATTGAACCAGAAGTTCTATAATAAACTGTTAGATTATCAAAAGTTTCAAATTATTTTCTATGAGAATAACTTATTCAGAAATTGTTTATCATACAACAATGTCAAACAGGGATTAGCTCAAGAAGTTTTATAATTTGTAAAAGTGCGATATGTATACAATCCACCAAAGCGCACTTAGATACATGATTAAAATTATATCCCTAAAAGGATGACATGTATTGTGGCATTTTAGCCGATTGATATAATATAAGATTTGTGAACATTATGAGAAAAACACGTCTGAAGCATAATTACGCCTAAGCGTAATGACAATCGATTCAAAAACAAATATCTCTTGAATAATTTAGATGATCCTTTTGAGACAAAATACTCATGGTGAGTAAAAGGGACATAGTTAAATGATAAGAGATTTATGTACTGGATCTCTATATGTTGAGATGAAATGGAATCAAATACATACACAATTCTCTTGTGAAAATGAGGTTGGTGAAATTATAATACTTTAGCCAAATATAAAACCCCAATGTAGGGATTATTGTTCAAGGACCTGAAGTCCAAATCCTTAAATGTATAAAGCCAGTAATTATTTGTACAAATGAAAAATATTACATAGTTGTAAAAGACGACTTGTTGCGCGCGAAATTTTTCATAGAACTGGCATGACATATGGTGGATAGACTATAGTCTAAATCACTAGCTTGAGCTCTTTGATATACCAATGAGTGAGATCAAAATGTATGATTCTCATCTCGGTACTTTGAGAGTATTCTTTGATGTACCAGTTGATCGCGGTACGTTGGGATTTCAAGTAAAATGATTGTAGATTATATGTTGAAATTGATATATATTTCAATGATTGATTATACTTATACAAATAAGAAATTGTGGTTTATTAGATGTAAGAACATACATGTATAATCACTAAAAGATTCAATATACCCAGAGTAGTATCACTATAGAATGATACAAATGACTCTATGATATATTATGTTGAAATCGAAATTGGAGTGTACTGTTTATGACATCTGGGAAATTGATTATTCACTAGAAGTGAATTTGAAAATGAATATTTTATTATTCACCAGAAGTGAATATGAAAATGAATATGTTTAATTATTCACCAGAAGTGAATTCTAGATTTGATTATTCACTAGAAGTGAAAGATGCAATCGATAAATTAGTACAACATTGCTTAATACAGCATGTTATGACATAGATATGAACGACTTATATAAAGCTCGTCATAAATGATATGTTTGGTGAAAATATTTCGAGATTGCATCAATATACTTGTGATATTCCATGAAAAGAATAAATACGTGTTGCACTCTTTTTCCCTTAGTTGATGTTTTGTCCCACAGGGTTTTCCTAGAAAAGTTTTTAATGAGGTAGCAGTTGAGGCGTATTAATGAGAATAATGTACTCTTTTTCCCTTTGCTAAGGTTTTGTTCCACAGGGTTTTCCTAGAAAGGTTTTTGAGGCATTATCATAGCTATCGACAAGCTATAATTCAGCAACACATTATTGTACTGGAATGATATCAACAAATGAAAAAAATCATAGACATCTTATGAAGAATGTTATGATATCAGCTATACAAGGAGATTTTATATATATATATATATATATATATATATATATATATATATATATATATATATATATATATATATATATATATAACAAAAGATGATATCAATGTTCGAGATGTTCATGAATCCTCGATTGCATACTTCAGGGGGAGAATCATGCTGTACTCTTTTTCCTTCATCCAGGTTTTGTCCTACTAGATTTTCCTGACAAGGTTTTAACGAGGCAACGGCTGTACTCTTTTTTCGTGATTCAGATTTTATCCCACTGGGTTTTACTGACAAGGTTTTAACGAGACAGTACTTCAGAACTTCAAGTTTCAGTACATAATTTGTTCTGCTTATCATTGGATGTTATTTGGAACATTAGATTCAATGATTCACAATGGCCAATATCAGGGAGAGCTTCTGTACTCTTTTTCCTTCGCTCAAGTTTTATCCCTCTGGGTTTTCTTAGTAAGGTTTTAATGAGGCAGGAAATTACGAAATAGGTCATTCAAGGGGGAGTGTTATAAATTATATAAATATGTGAATGACCAATTACCATTATATCCCTATAAACTTTACATATTACGATTGTGTCATTATCCACCCCTATAAATAGGGGCTTATATTTGTAATATTAAACACACCAAAATGAGAATTTATCTCTCATTCTCTCCATCTCTCTATCTCTTTCTTGTCATAATTTATATAGTTTTACAACAAACATTTATTAATAAGCATTTTTATTATAAATTCAGTTCATTTTAATCAGGTATTGTCCAATATTATATCAGTTTGGATGTTTTAATATATGTAAAGTTATTTTAAAACTACCAGAAAATACCTAGGTGATCTTACTCACTCTGCAGTATTGAGAATTCTTTTCCATAGTGTATGACTAGACATGGTGATTTTACCCACTTTGCACAAGTGTGAACGTGTTTCCACGGTGTATGACCAGATTATCAGATTGTTAGAGATCTTTTGGACCTACTCCTATGTATATATAGGCTTTAGGCCGTGTACAAAGGTGCTTTAGCTTTTAGAGTAGTCTATGTGCATATGACACAGATTATCAGACTATCAATTTTGAGATTTTAATGACTTTACCTTGTAAATCAAGATTACTATATACATGAGTAAGGTTGTTCATTTGGTATATTTTGGTGTGATTTTAAGTATTATTACGGTTTATCAGATTTTGGATAACAAAATTCAATTTATTCAGTAAATAGAACAAATTTCATCTTATAATATTATAAAATGACAGCTTATTCTGATTTTTCATGATATTAGATTACATATATTCTTTATACTTTACTTATTCTTAGAATAAAAGAATAAATAATTTTATGATTCCAACATATTTCGGTCTTAAAAGGAATTTTTCTAATTTAAAATTTTCTTATGTTGTAATAGAATAAATGAGATTTTTTATTTTTATTTTATTTATTTATTGGTAAATATGTATGTATAAGAAATTTTTTTTTTTATTTTCGAGTTTCAACTTATTGAGTTACAAGCTCATATATTTTTTTCCATATTTTCTTATATGATGCAAGTGACTTTGAGTTAAGAATTATTTGGAGTCTATTGATCTGCAAAGTCATGCCACAAATATAATGAGATTGTATGATTTATTCGATTAAGTATCTAAGCATATGAGTTAATTGCATTTTCCTAGTTTTATATTCATTTGAGTTGTACTGTAAATTATATTAAAATGGTCGAGAGAGGATTAAATATAGTTTGATGATTATGTGTTGGTGAGATACAAAGTTTCCTATATTTTATAGAAGATAAATGTTTGAGAAATTCAATTACTTTTCGTGTGGTTTTAGTTAAATTTATAAAGGAAACTCTGTATTTTTATAAATTTATACTTGATCAAATATATGCGTGTTTGGCCCTCCCTTTATTTTGTGAATAATGTGGTTTTGAATATTATTTTTAGGAGAATGTGTGGTTAAATAATATTTGAAAAATAAAAAATAAATTTTGTTTTAAGAAATGGGTCCAAGCGAGGGCTATATAAAAAGAGATTTTAAAAGAAAAAAAAAGCCAATGTTGACTTGGTGGTAAGTCTAACATCTAGTTGACATCTGCAATCGACATATGTCATGTTCTAGATTTTGTAGGGCGATCTAGGACGGATCGTGACACTATCAATCAAAAGTTAAAAAAAAGACGATTATTTGTTTATTATGCCCTTGTTTGAGCCCCATTATTTCAATTTATAATTTGGGTTTTAAAAATCTAATGGTTAAATAGTGGTTTGAAAAGTAAAAAAATTGTGAGCTTGACTTTTTTCGATGGTTGAAATTGATTACTGTAAAAAAATTTGTAAAAATAATGATAAATAATGGGGCTCAAACAAGTGCTATATAGCATTTTCGTTGTCATCTTATCTAGCATCGAACAAGTGAAAGCTAACAAGAACAATCTCTTTGATACAACCAACCAATCGAAATAAGAAAAGTAATTAATTTAGAAATCAAGAACTGACACAGAAAACAAATTGTGAGGACACATTTAATATTTCACATAAGCATCACCATGAGAAAAGCAAATCCGATTGTAACTCCAATGGTCACACCAAACATGGTTGCTGAAGAAACAGTAGTACTATCAGGAAATGATACTGCGGGAGGAAGCGCAGTTGCAGAAGGAAATGTATTAGATAGTGGTGAAGGAAAGGGAGAGGAAACTGGAGAGACGAGAGAGAAAGTAGTGGCCAGAGTTTGTGGTGGTGATTGAGCAGCTGCGGGAGCCAATACAGAGGCTGCGATCGTGTTAATTTCAACCTTCATGCCGGCCAAGCAGTGTCCAGGAATTCCACAAATGAAGTATCTTTTGCCTGGATTAGTGAGAGGAACGACTGTCAAGCCACCAATGTAAGGAGGGTTCAGAGGGTTTCTTGTCACGCAAGAATCGTAGTCTGCCTTTGACACTTCGAGAAGATTATGGAATGTTGTATACTGGAAATCTGCATGTAAATATAGAAATCAACTATTAAAATGGATTCAAGTAGTCGAACCTAACAAGCATACGAATTTATTCATACTTACACAAATTATCTCCAGGAGAAAATGTTTGAGATGAAGCCCATGTTTTGAGATCAGTGAATTGATCCCATCCTCCATTTGGACCTCCCACAGTGTGATTTTCTGGCTTAGCCATATAAATCAACATGGCTGTGATAGCCAAACTCAGTAATGCTCTATGCATTTTCTCTTTCAATTTCTTGGGATGGAATTATTTCTGAAGAAAGTTTAAGCTTCAATACAGGCTAATTCGGCTTCTGTGATTTGATTCTATGCAAAAGGGAGATATATATATATATATACACACACACACAGACAGAGACAGCTGACTGGTATTCAGAATGGATTGGTTGATACAGGATTCAGTCGTGTTTGATTCTTGTACTTTTTGGGAAGAAATGGAGTTTTTCGAAGAATGTGTGGTGTAAATTGAGTTGAAAAGTAAAAAATTGTAAGTCAAAAAAAAAAAATGTGAGGTGTAGATTGAATACAATAGAAAAAAAAAATTAAAACCAAACAGGGCTATCCCAACATATCTGAAAACAAGAACTAATGAAAAACTTTAGTTGGAGACTTGGAGTTGCTGGTTTAGTTTCACAGTTGGTGATTAAGATTGATTGACAGGGGGTTCAGTTATGCTTAATTTATCTTATTTTAGAAATGAGGATCTGTTGTTTTTTACTTTAGTGGGAGTTTCTGGCTTTGTTTCATAGTCGTTAGTGTTACTAATGATTTAATTTATTATTCTTTAAATTAAATTGTGACTTGGTACTAGTAAATTAAAAATGTATTTTCGATTGAAATTGAAATTTTGAGTTATTTACCATTGTGTATCCAATAATATTGGTATAATCAAGGCTCGGATCAATTAGTAAGAGCACTATATATACACAATTGGATATGTGGAATGATAATATTAAAAAATCAAATATTACTAAAAAGTTCCACGATTATTTATATATATATATATAAACAGAGTTCCACATATTGTTTTCCTTTTTTATTTATTTGGCATTTTTCATTCAGCAACTATACTTTAGAAAAAGTAGAGTTCAAAATAAAAAAAATATACAAGGATAAAGTATGTACATAAAAAATTAAAAACTACAAACTTTACACCATATAAAATAATTTATTCGCAACTTTATTACTTAATTAAATTATTAAAATAAATGGGGTGGTTAATTAAAAACAATCACATGGAGATCACCTAATCAATATAACCAAATCAACAATTATAGCCAAACGTAATAAAAGAGCATAAATAGCATAAATGAAAGAAAGATAATTAGCCCAAAGTCCAGTCCTCACGAAGAACGAAAGCAAGGAATTTAAACGAAATCCTTAAAAGAAATATAAAGCTTGAAATTCACCAAGAAGAATGAGAGAAATCTAAATTTTTTTTATTAATCAATAAATGAATAAAATCAATGAATTAACCCTCTATTTATAGGGTCATAAAACAAATAAACGTATTCTAAATCAAATAGGAAAAGTATAAAACATATTCTAAATCAACTAAACAAAAAGAATTCGAAATAAACTAAATGACAGAAATAACTTTAAAATACTAAAATACTGTTTTAGCTGCCTAAACGAACACGAATGCCAAAAATCCATCGTAGATCATAATAAAGATTCTGACACCGGTGCAAGAAGTTATGACAGTTTGATCGAAACTCCTATTTTCTTGGATAATTTCCTATCCATCTCCTCTTCAAACTTCAACGCCAATTGTTCTACATCAGTCCTTCCCACCTGCGAAGAACTCGACAACGAGTTGTATTCTGGATAGAGCAGAACATCATTAGAAAACTTATAAAGATCAGCTACGTTGAAAGTGCGAGATATGTTCATGTCAGGAGGCAGGTCGATCACATAGGCGTTATCATTAATCTTCTTCATCATCTTGTACGGGCCATACTTCCTTGGTTTCAATTTGTTATAGGAACCAATCGGGACCCTCTCCTTACGCAAAAACACCATAACCTGATCACCTTCATCAAACAATTTCTTGCGTCTCTTGACATCCGCTACTGCTTTATACTTTGCATTCTTCTCCTCCAACCGTAACTTCACTTCTTCCTGAACATCCCGAACTTGTTCAGTCATGTTCTCGGTTGCCATACTTTCTCCAGCAACCTCGGGGAGTTTCACCAGATCCTAAGCATGCTTCGGTGGTTGTAAATATACCAAAGTGAAAGGAGATTTACCCATAGCAGTGTGAACTGCATTATTATAAACGAACTCCGCTTGAGCCAGTGCCACATCCCACTGTTTTGGCTTGTCTCCACAAATACTATTAATCAGATTCCCCAATGTGCAGTTCAAGTTCTCAGTCCGACTGATTCGATGGAAAATCTACCCTCCAAGTATAAAGAGGTCAAGTTATAGCCTAGTAATAATTCATGGGCATTCTTCCTAAGGATTTTATTGATATAATAATGTTTGCTAAATTCAAATCTTAAACTACGATTTCAATTGTGCTTAAATGAATTTGAAGAGAATATAATTAAATTGCAATGAAAGAGAAATTTGAGTGGAGTTATTCTTTCACTATCAATTAGGCTTTGCAAATAAATTTAATGTGAATTTCTTGAAATCGATAAGATGTAGAAATATTAGTAAGAAAATTAGTCAATTTATTTTACGGCATTTAGTCGAGCATGTTGTGTGCATTGGAGAGCTGCTGGAAAAGTGTGGGGCTGCTGGCTAGAAAGTGGAGAAGCTGCAGGCTGCTGGTTCGTTAAGAGAGAAGTTGAAGGTGGCGGAAGTGGTAGGTTTTGGGGGGTGAGAAAGAGTTGTTGTTGCGGTTGGGAGAATGGAGAAGGCTGGTTTCTTGAGATGAGAGAAAATAGAGGTTGGCGGCTGTTGAAGGTGAGGTCGAGAGGCTGGTTTGGTGCTGTGTGTATAGAGGAGAGGCTGAGAGTTATGTTGGCTGGAGTAGGTGGTTCATCCAATTTTGGGCTTTTGGGGTCAATTAAGTTAGGGGTTTTTGGGTTGAAATTGTCCAAAATATACTTACAATTAAATAAATGAAATTATTAGCAAATAAAATCAATTTAGAGTTAAAGAACTAAAATGAGATTTTTTATAATTTTTACTCTAAATAGCATAATTTATATCCTAAATTTTCATTTTTCATGTGTTTACCTATCCCCAACTAGCTTTTTGCTAGTCTCTAGCAATTAAAGCGAATTAAAAACATGTCTACCTCTATGAAACTCCAAATGCAAAGTCAAGAATGAATTTAGTTAGATAGTCGAGCACATCAACTTCGCAAAATCAAGAGATCAAGCTTCATACCCACATTAATCCATAAAAACATTCCAAAAATTCCGTGTGTTAAGCCAATCCATCAAACCATTAACCCCAAGACATACAATGTTGAGTATTCACTCAAGCCAAGCATAAACTCCATAAACTCACTAGTATGTGTATTGTTGTTAAACTGGTTTTGGGGTCACTCATGGATTTTGAAAATTAATCACTTAATGATAAGATCCGAAGCGCGGAAGAAACGCCGGAAAGTTCCAAACCCAGGTTGTGGATGGACGTTGGAATCTTGACCCGATATTCACGACGTGATGGCTCGATGATGCGGAATAAAGAACCAAGACTTTCGAAACGCCACAAGGATTTGCTCAATCTCCTTGATAAGTCTCTGATTTGAACGCCACAAATATTCTAACAAATATTTGATAAGTTAGATATTTGAACGCCACAAGAAATATTCTTGATATGTTCGAAAAACATAGGAATCTACCTATAACTTTTATTGAATCCTCGATAAAAACTGTTTATATCAAAATCGAAGTCTGAATTACAATGAATGGAAAAAGCATATAAATAAACAAAATAAAACCCTAGTCGCTAATTTACTCAAAATAGAATTTTAATTAGACTAAAATTCTAAAATAGGCAAACAATTAATTAAAAAACGGAAAAATAATCAAATTCCCCAAAAATCCGAAAAATTAGATTTATGGCCGTGATGAACTCATTTACGGCCGTAAATGACTTTCTGTTTAAGACTTATGTCCGTGACCATATTCTTTAAGGCCGTAATGAAGGTTCTGCTCAATTTTGCGATAACTGTGTTACGACCGTAATTCCAAAGGTTACGGCCATAAAAGGCCTGCTGCTTAATTTTCTGGTTCTTTTCGACACGGTTTGATCTTCAAAGCTCGTTGAACCTATTGAATTCTTGTTTTGGCTTGAATATTTAAATTTTCCCGTCAAGCCTACTATGACTTCGATTGTCAAGGGTCCGAAACACATCATACCCTCATTCTTTAGGATGATTCGTCCCAAATCATAGCTTTGTTCCTATTGTTTCATTTCACCTCCTGGATCGAACGAAAAATTTCTCCTGCCATTGCACATGATCAACCAAAAATATTCTGCAGTTGGGGTCACATGAATGACTTGAAGTTGAAACACCTTTGGACATTGGTGGTGTTGCCCAAATTTCCACGTACCATTAACCTGCAAGAAAGAATTAAATAGAATGGGGAGGGAAATGTTAGGTTCATGAGGTACAAGGTATGGATCCTTGTATTTATGAATTATCACAGTCAATTCCACCCTTTGAACCACGAGGCCCTTCTCTTCACCTCGTTCTTCCTTTGCAAGTTCTCATTTATTCCCCTCTACTTCTTTTCTTTCAAGCACCTCTTTAATATTTTTACTTTCAAATTCAACCACGTCTACTATCTCCAGATTTTTATCACTACGCTCGTGTACTACCTCATTACTACTCAAATGTGGATCTTCTAATTCAACGCTCAAATCTTGAACTTCAACCTCAACTCCCAATTCCACCTTCTCCTCATCAAATTTTGGAGTTTATTTATTTGTTTTTAATTTCAACTCTCCCTCCTTCTTATCAATATCCTTATCCCCATGATGCCTCCTATTATACCACTTTTCACTCTCCTTCCTTACCTTCCGTGAATCTTCTAGTGCTTCCTCTAATGTCAACCCATATAGTACACATGTTTTCCTTTTCTTAAGGAATTGGTATATGTGCATACTCTTATCATAAACAGCCTCCCTCCTATATCTCCAAGGTTTTCCCAATAAAATATGATAAGATTTCAATAGCACTACATCAGACCATACATCCTCACTATACCTTCCCTGAGTGATAGGCACTAGAACTTGTTTGGTTACATTGAAATTCCCAAACTCCCTCATCCATGTCATCCTATAAGGTTTATAGTGTGGTTCTAGGGGCAATCCTAATTTTTTAACCACGGTGCTACTAACGAAATTAGTAAAACACTTTCCATCAATCGCCAAACTGTACCCCTTATGATTCACATAACACCTAGTTTGGAATAAAGAGCCCGGATCATAATTCATTCCTTATGTGACGTTAAAAAAATTCAAGAATAAAGAGGTTTTAGACATCAAATAGTAAGAACGACTTTTATTGACTTGGAAGAAAATGAATACCAAGAATTTTAAAAAAACTCAAGAAAGTGGTTCTTGAATTTGGAATAATTCTTATTTATTTATTTATTTATTTATTTGAATAATGAATTTTCGGAATTAAATAAAAAATAAAAAAAATAATTTTTTTTTAATAAATCCGAAAATTCAACACGAACACAACAAAACAAACGGAACTGGATTTGGATAAGAATCGAACAAAATAAACACTTTTGAATTTTTGTTGGATTTTTATATGGATCAAAACTGAAAAAATTTACTGGCACGAAGAACACTCAAGAAAAGAAAGACTCAACAACAAGATATGGATAATTCTTATGACAGACTCGATGATAAACATAAGAATTAAATTGGATAGAAAAACCTAAATTCAGAGTCCAGCTCTGATACCAGATGATGAAATTCGAGATGCACGGAATTAACGTCGAAAAGTTTCGAACTCAGGTTGTGGTTGGACGGATGAATCATGACCCGATATTCACGACGCGACGGCTCGACGATGCGGAATAAAGAACCACGACTTTCGAAACGCCACAAGGATTTGCTCAATCTCCTTGATAAGTCTCTGATTTGAACGCCACAAATATTCTAACAAATATTTGATAAGTTCGATATTTGAACGCCACAAGAAATATTCTTGATAAGTTCGAAAAATATAGGAATCCACCTATAATTTTTATTGAATCCTCAATAAAAAAAAACTGTTTTAATCAAAATCAAATTCTCAAGTCTGAATTACAATGAATGGAAAAAGCATATAAATAAGCAAAATAAAACCCTAGTCGCTAATTTACTCAAAATAGAATTCTAATTAGACTAAAAGTCTAAAATAGGCAAACAAATAATTAAAAAACGAAAAAATAATCAAATTCCCTGAAAATCCGAAAAATTAGATTTATGGCCGTGATGAACTAATTTACGGCCGTAAATGACTTTCTGTTTAAGACTTACGGCCGTGACCATATTCTTTACGGTCGTAATGAAGGTTCTGCTCAATTTTGCGATAACTGTGTTACGGCCGTAATTCCAAAGGTTATGACCGTAAAAGGCCTGCTGCTTAATTTTCTGGTTCTTTTCGACACGGTTTGATCTTCAAAGCTCGTCGAACCTGTTGAATTCTTGTTTTGGCTTGAATATTTAAATTTTCCCGTCAAGCCTACTATGACTCTGATTGTCGAGGGTCCGGAACACATCACTTAAGCTTTCAAGAAATGTCATATATATGTGGATTGCAGCAATACAAATATTGACCACATGAAAAGCTCACGACCATTGGGACCTAACTGTTCTTACTACAAGCCAACTTAAGATCAAAATTTCAATGTCAATGTAAAGGTGATGATGGTGTTATCAAGGGAACTGATAAAGAGTGGTGGAAGAAAGATTTGCATGTTCCAGTGATAATAGTAGAACAATGAATTTCAATGAAAGTATATGATGCAATGGTAGCAAGATTTTTTTTTCTTTTGTGGGGTATTGGATAGGATAAGGAAATAAAAGAAGTGAATAGAAATTTAGGACTTTCAAATATAAGCAATGATAATAATTTTCACTTTTAATCACACTTCAAGTTTGATTTATTCTTCACATCCTTTCTTTATTTTCAATACGTCTCCCTTTTCTTTCTTTCTCTTTCTATCTACTTTTTTTTTTGGTAACTGAAATCCTCTGAAATAATTCTTCAACATTCTCCTCTAGTCTCAGTAACTATCAAATCCCTTCGAACTCCACTTTTCTTTGGTTTCATACACAAAACATTTGTTTCTGATATATGGAGCAAAAAACATTATCCTCACTTATACTTGAAAGTAGAAGTCAAGGTTATATATTTATGGATATAACGTCTGGATGCAATGTCGTCTTTAATGTGAAAAATAGATGAAAGTGATTTGTGATTATGAAGGGATTTCTGATGGAATTAGAAGATGACATGGCTAGCTTCAAGGGATCAAATTTTTATTTGACATTGACCTTCATCATTTCTTAAGTATAAACTACCAACAATCCACAATCCGTATAATGATGTCCAATGGAAGTAACAATATTAAACAAGGGAAATATAAGAAAACCATCAATCACTCAACACTCATGATGAACAAATAAAATTACTTAAACTTGAGAGAGCTCTAGTTGTATGTGTTGACCATCCATCTTACCACAAGGCTTAAATTCCTGTATAAAAAAAAACTTAGGAGGGAGGTCTTTACAGAATAACAAAGATATAATTCATGACTCAAGATGTACTCAATTTTAATGTTCAGCGATCACAAAAAATTAATGCAAAACAAGTACATTTGAGTTACTCTCCCCCAACTAAAATCAGACATTGTCCTCAATTACTCAAAGAGAAGAAAAATTAACAGTGATTCATAGACATGACTCAAAATTAAATCTAGATAAAGGAGAAGAGTGTACCTGAGAGGAGGCCTATGCACATGAGCACTTATTCAAGAATGGAAAAAAAATGAAGAACAAAGAATAAAATCTACAAAAAGAAAATAAAATATAGACAAGATAATAATAAGTTAGCTCCAAGAAAACTAGCCACTGGAATCAGGGTCCAGTAGAGGTAGTTCATTAACTTCAACAGAAAAATTATCCAAAAATGATTTTAGACGTTGTCCATTAACTTTAAAAATAGTACCAGTTTTTGGATCCAAGATTTCAACTGCTCCATAAGGGTAAACAGTTTGCACAATGTAAGAACTAATCAATTTAGTTCTCAACTTACCAGGAAACAAATGAAGCTTAGAGTCATATAGCAATACTTTTTTGAGAAGGAAAAAATGATTTTCTAAAAATTTTCTTATCATGCAAAACTTTCATTTTATCTTTAGAAATTTTTGCATTCGCATATACTTCCAGACATAATTCATCTAACTCATTCAATTTCAATTTTCTAAATTCACCAGCTTGATCTAAATCAAAGTTGAGTGTTTTGATTGCCCAATAAGCTTTATGTTCAATCTCAACCGGTAAATGACAAGGTTTTCCAAAAATAATTATATAAGGAGACATTCCAAGAACAGTTTTAAAAGCACTCCTATAAGCCCATAAAGCATCATCCAATTTTATAGCCCAATCTTTTCTATTTGGATTCATTATCTTTGTCAAAATCCCTTTAATTTCCCGGTTGGCTAATTCAGTTTGACCATTAGGTTGAGGGTGATAGGGAGTGGAAATCTTATGCCTAATGCCATATTTCTTTAGCAAGGTTTCAAAAGATTTATTACAAAAATTTGTTCCTCCATCGCTAATTATGGCCTTAGGCATACCAAACTTAGAAAAAATATGTTCTTTCAAAAATTTGAGCACAACTTTATGGTCATTTGTCCTACATGGAATATCCTCTACCCATTTTGACACATAATCAACAGCTACCAATATATAGAGATATCCAAAAGAAGGGAAAAAGGACCCATAAAATCTAATCCCCAACAATAAAAAATTTCAAGATCAAGGATTGGAGCTAATGGCATCATATTCCTATGGCTGAGACTACCAATTTTTACAAAAAAGCATGAGCATCCTTAAATAAACTAGGCAAATAAAAACCATATTGAAGTACCTTAGCAGCTGTTTTCAGTGAAGAAAAATGGCCTCCACAAGTATGAGAATGACAGAAGGTAAGAACTTGTTGCACCTCATCATCAGGAACACGTCTTCAGATAATCTGATTAGCACAATATTTGAATAAGTACAAATCATCGTAAAAGAAGTTCCTTGCAATAGCTTTTATTCTCATTTTGTCTTGGACACTTCAATTTGAGGGTATATGACTTGTAACCAGATAATTAACCAAGTCAGCAAACCAAGGAAGGATATTCAAGTCAAATAATTGTTCATCAGGGAATGAATCATTTAAAGGATAAGAAACTTTTGAATTCTTAGAATTTAATGTAGACAAATGATCAGCAACAACATTTTCCACCCCTTTTGTGTCCTTGATTGTAATGTCAAATTCCTGTAACAATAAAATCCATCGAATAAGTCTAGGTTTAGCATCTTTCTTCGTGAACACATATTTAAGAGCAGAGTGATCAGTAAAGATGGTAACAGGAGTCCCAATAGGATAAGTTCGAAATTTTTCCAGTGCAAAAACTATAACTAGCATCTCTTTTTCAGTAATTGTGTGATGCAATTGAGCTTGATTCAAGGTTCTGCTAGCATAGTAGATTACATAAGATTCCTAACCTTTTCTCTGACCAAGCACTCCCCCAACAGCTATATCACTTGCATCACACATTAATTCAAAAGGAAGAGACCAATCAGGTGATCTAACTATAGGTGCAGTGGTGAGAACCTTTTTTAAATGTTCAAAAGCTGAATGCATTCATTAGTCCAAACAAATTTTGTATCATGCATCAAAAGTGTAGTCAAATGTTTTGCTATGACACTAAAATCTTTTATGAACCTCCTATAAAAACCTACATGCCCTAAAAATGATAGAACATCTTTTATAGTTAAAGGAATAGGCAACCTAGAAATTGAATCTACTTTTGCCTTATCTACTTCCATGCCTTTAGCAGAAATTATATGACCTAAAACAATTCCTCTTTTAACCATGAAATGACTTTTCTCCTAATTAAGGAGAAAATGCTTATCCTCACACTTGAACAAAACAACTTTCAAATTTGTTAGAAAATCATCAAATGAATCACCAAACATTGAGAAATCATCCATAAACACTTCCAAAAAAAAATTCGATCATGTCACTGAATATGCTAAGCATGGATGTTTGAAAATTTGCTGGGGCATTACAAAGACCAAAAGGCAATCTTTTAAAAGCAAACGTTCCAAAATGGCAAGTAAAAGTAGTTTATTCTTTGTCTTCCAATGCTATTTCAAGTTGATGATAGCCTGAAAAGCCATCCAAGAAACAATTGAATGAATGTCCATCAACTCTTTTTAGGACTTGATCTAAAAATGGTAAAGGAAAGTGTCTTTTCTGGTCATGAAATTCAATTTCCTATAATCTATGCACATTCTCCAACTAGTAGGTACCCTTTTACTTATCATTTCCCCCTGTTCATTTTCAACAACAGTAACCCCAGTTTTCTTAGGAACTACTTGAGTACGACTTACCCACTTGCTGTCCACAATATGATAAATAATACCTGCATCAAGTAATTTTAAAACTTCATTTTTAACAACTTCTTTCATATTGAGATTTAGCCTTCTTTGAGATTACCTTGAAGGATTAACATTTTATTCTAGGAAAATTCTATAAGTGCACACTAAATGACTAATTCCCTTAATATCTGCTATAGTCCAACCTATTGCAGATCTATGATCATTCAACACTTTTAACAACATATTTTCCTGATTAAAAGTAAGAGTAGAAGAGACTACCACATGGTATGATTCATTAGGTCCCAAAAATGCATACTTTAGTTCCAATGGAAGAGGTTTAAGCTCTAGAGTTAGCATTTTCTCTGCTGAGGTTTGCATGGGTGTCTGGCTGACATTTAGAGGCTCAATTCTTGGCTTCCAAGCTTTTACAGTTGTTGTTATTGCACTTTTTGAGGAGTCTTCAATGCTGTCCAATTCGAAACTTAGCTCAGGTTGCTCATTAGGATCTTCTAGCTCAACTAGCAACTCTTCTAGCATGTTAACTTCCTGCACTTCATCAAAATCTTTTGGTTTCCTACAAGCATTGAAAATGTTAAGTTCCAAAGTCATATTACCAAAAGTCAACTTTAAAATACCACTCCTACAATTTATTAAAGCATTTGAAGTTGCAAGGAATGGTCTACCAACAATAATAGGGATTTGGGGGGAAGTTTTAGGTGTACTTTGAACATCAATAACAACGAAATCAATAGGATAATAGAATTTATCGACTTGAACCAAAACATCCTCAATTATCCCTCTAAGCATCTTAATAGATCTATCTTCTAATTGTAAAATCATGGGAATGGGCTTAAATTCACTTAAACCAAGCTGTGTATACACACTAAAGGGCAAATGATTCACACTTGAACCTAAATCGAGCAGGGCATGACCAATACGAGTGCTCCCTATCATACAAGCAATGGTTGGAAAACCAAGATCTTTAAATTTTTGAGGAGTTTGGCATTGTATGATAGAACTCACTTGTTCAGTCAAAAAGGCCTTGTTCTTAATAGCTAGCTTCCTTTTCACTGTACACAAATCCTTAAGAAATTTAGCAAAGACAGGGACTTGTTGAATGGAATCTAACAGAGAAATATTTACCCTAACTTGCTTAAAAATCTCATTAATTTCTGTTTGATTTTTGGTCTTATTAACAGGTTGTAATCTTTGAGAAAAAGGGGCAGGGGCGCACTTACTATTGGTTTAGATGGTTCCTGAACATCAGATAGAGATTTTAACACAGTATAATCAACGGGAGGTTCAACTTGCTTACCCGCCAAGTTCTCTTTGGGTTCAGGAACTTGGATTTTCTTAACTTCTCAAAATAGTCGCTGCTTTTACATGTTTCAGATTGAACTTATCGACCCCATTGTATTGAGTTTGAGGATTTGGCGTTGGTTGAACTGGGAACTTACCCTTTTCTAGTGCACTTGCTCGAGTAGTCAACTTTGTAAGCTGAGATCGGATGTCATTTATGGCATGAGAATCTTGATTGTTGGTGGTAGCTTGACTTTGCATGAATTGCTAGATTTGATCTTCAAGACTTCTCTTCTGTGGTGGCATGTAAGGTGTTGGCTATGAAGGTCCAACATTGTTGCTTCCTCCTTGATCATTCCTCCAACTGAAATTTGGATGATTTCTCCAACCTAGATTAAAAGTACTCGAATATGGATTAGAATAACGTTTAGAAATCATGTTAACAGTAACAAATTGATCAAAAATACATCTCGTTTAATGGGGGAAGTGCAGGACAATTAGAGGTTACATGTTGTACATTTTCACAAATTGAACACTTCTCTAAAATAGTGGAAGAGGAATGGACTTCATTCACTTTTTGAGTTTCCAGATTTTCAAGTTTTCGAGTGATGATAGCCAATCGGACATTTATGTCATCATCTCCTCTAAGTGAATGAATTCCATTTCCAGAATCTTTTAAAATTAAATTTTTATTGGAACACCCCCATCAAACTCATCAATGTTATCCCAAGATTGGGCATTTTAGGCTAAATCATCAAAAAAATGTAAAAACTTCATTAATGTCATTTGCAAAGAAATCACCATTGCTCATGGTTTGCACAAATTGTCTCATTTCTAGTCTGAGCACTTCATAAAAAAATTTAGTTAGCATCAATTGCTCATAACCATGATGGGGACAAGATAACAACAAATCCTTGAATCTTTCCCAACTAGTGTAAAAAATTTTATTATTCTTTTGGGAAAAATTCATGATTTGTCTCTGGATAGCATTGGTTCTTTGTGGTGGGAAAAACATTTTAATTAACTCTTTTCGCATATTTGCCCAATTTGTGAGTGAACCGGACCTTAAAGAGTTGAGCCACGACTTAGCTTTATCCTTTAGTGAAAAAGGGAAAAGTTTAAGTCGAATGACTTCCTCAGTGCAATTTCTTTCAAGAAAAGTAAAACAAATCCCTTTGAATTCTTGGATGTGGTGATAAGGACTTTCAGATGGCATTCCATGGAAACGTGGCAAGTGATCTATCATTCCCGATTTAAAGTTGAAGACTACTGCATTTACAGGAATTACTATGAATGACGGAGTGCTTAGCATCATTGGAAAAATGTAATCTCTAAGACTTCGAATGACTGGCACCTCATTTGGTTCTCCATTATCTGCCATTTCTACCAGCTGATTTTCAAGAATTAAAAATTGGTTAGTGGGTCCCGATCTTACTAATCGCTTATAATGATCTTGAAACCAAATGGACATAAACGAAGAACAATATCAAGAATAGTAGTATAGAAAAGAATAATGAAAAAAATAACTGAATTCAGCAAAAATTAATTAACACCAAAATAATCCTCGGCAACGGCGCAAAAAACGTGATTCGATGGAAAATCTACCCTCCAAGTATAAAGGGGTCAAGTTATAGCCTAGCAATAATCTATGGCCATTCTTCCTAAGGATTTTATTGGTATAATAATGTTTGCTAAATTCAAATCTTAAACTATGATTTCAATTGTGCTTAAATGAATTTGAAGAGAATATAATCAAATTGTAATGAAAGAGAAATTTGAGTGAAGTTATTCTTTTTCTATCAATTGGGCTTTTCTAATAAATTTAGTGTGAATTTTTTGAAATCAATAAGATGTAGAAATATTAGTAACAAAATTAGTCAATTTATCTTATACCATTTAGTCGAGCATGTTGTGTGCATTGGAGAGCTGCTGGAAAAGTGTGGGGAGCTGCTGGAGAAGTATGGGGCTGCTAACTGGAAAGTGGAGAAGTTGCAGGCTGCTGGTTCATTGAGAGAGAAGTTGAAGGTGGCGGAAGTGGTAGATTCTGGGGTGAGAAAGAGTTGTTGCTGCAACTGGGAGAATGGGGAAGGCTGGTTTCGTGAGATGAGAGAAAAGAGAGGTTGGCGGTTGTTGAAGGTGAGGTCGAGAGGGCTGGTTTGGTGTTGTGTGTATAGAGGAGAGGTCGAGAGTTCTATGAGCTGGAGTAGGTGGTTCATCCAATTTTGGGCTTTTTTTGGGTCAATTAAGTTAGGGGTTTTTGGGTTGAAATTGTCCAAAATATACCTGCAAATAAATAAATGAAATTATTAGCAAATAAAATCAATTTAGAGTTAAAGAACTAAAATGGGATCTTTTATAATATTTACTCTAAATAGCATAATTTATATCCCAAATTTGCATTTTCCATGTATTTACCTATCTAAAATAAGTAAAATTTGACAATAATCACTGACCATCGGTCTGTGGATGTGCAGTGCTACTGAACTTGAGCGTAGTATCCATCTGTTGGCACAATGTAATCCAAAAATGGCTAAGGAACTTAGAGTCTCTGTCGAAAGTGATGGATTACGGTACCCCATGTAAACGAACAATTTCGCGAAAGAATAGCTACGCCACATGAGATGCATCTGAAGTCTTCCGGAACGGGATAAAATGCCCCATCTTGGAGAACCTATCAACCGCCACAAAAACAGAATCGACTCCACGCTGAGTTTGTGGAAGCCCCAATATAAAGTCCATTGACAAATCCTCCCTTATCCCATTCGGTACAGGTAGCGACATGTAAAGACTAGTATTCTGCCCCTGTCCCTTAGCTTTCTGACAAACATAACACTTGCGAACAAAGTTTCCCACATCGCGTTTTAACTGAGGCCAGTAATATCGCTTGGCTACTCCGCTAATAGTTTTGTCTCGTCCCAAATGACCTCCCAAGCCTCCACCATGTAATTCTCAAATCAATCTCTTTCTCAAGGAACTCCGAGGAATGCACAACTGATTTCCACAAAACAAGTAACCATCGATAACATGAAACTCTCATTCCGTCTATTTCTGAGTACATTTCTCCCATAACTCAGCAAAATCTTCATCACCAGAATACAAGTCTTTCAGAAATTCGAACCCAATAACCTCCTGTTGCATAGTCACAAGCAAACTCGCATGCCGACTCAAAGCATCAGCCACCTTGTTCAAGACCCCAGATTTATGTTTCAGCACAAACGGAAATTTCTGCAAGTAGGTTGACCATCAAACATGCATGTTACTTAAACTCCTCTGGCCGTTCAAGTATTTTAGTGCCTGGTGGTCTGTGTACAATATGAACTCCTGCTAAATCAGATAGTGCTCCCAGTGTATCGTTGGGTTTTTCACTGAAAAACGTCACCGGCTTCTTCTCTTGTAACAAAACTGCTCCAATTCCAATTCCACTTGCATCACACTCTACTTCAAACAATTTCTCAAAACTGGGTAAGGCAAGGACATGAGTAGTACACAAATTTTCCTTGATGACTGCAAAAGCTATATCAGATGCTTCTTCCCATTGAAATTTCCCTTTCTTGAGACATTCTGTAATAGGAGACACAATACTACTGTAATCTCTAATAAATCGACAGTAAAACATGGCTAATCCAAGAAAACTCCTAACTTCTCCTACTGTCTTAGGTGTATGTCAATCACGAATAGCTCGAACCTTTTCTTCATCGACCAGTATCCCTTCCTAACTCACTACATACCCCAGGAATAATAATCGCCTCGTCATCCAACTGCACTTCTTGAAAATTGATGAACAGTTTGTTCTCGGACAACACCTCTAACACAGTCTGCAGATACTCCGTATGATCCTTTTCACTCTGACTATAAACCAATATGTCTTCAAAATAAACGACTACATATTTCTCGATGAAAGGACACAATACCTGGTTCGTAAGTCGCATGAAAGTACCAGGTACGTTGGTTAGCCCAAAGGGCATAACCGACCACTCGTACAACCCATCCTTTGTTTTGAAAGCTGTCTTCCATTCATCGTCAGGTTTGACTCGAATCTGATGGTAGCCACTTCGCAGATCGATTTTGGAGAACAGCTTCGATCCTTCCAACATATCCAACATGTTATCCAACCCTGGAATGGAAAAATTGTACCTGACTGTTATCTTGTTAATTGCTCTACTATCGACACACATCCTCCAACTCCCATCCTTCTTTGGAACCAATAATGCGAGAACAGCGCAAGGGCTCATACTTTCTAGAATAAATCCCTTCTTCATCAATTCTTCCACTTTTTCTTGTAGAATCTAATTCTCCTTGGGACTCATCAAATAGTAGATAAATTTGGTAGGCTCGCTCCTGGAACCAAATCAATATGGTGCTGAACGTCCCTCAAAGGTAGTAGATAATTTGGTAAATCCTCGGATACTAGCTCACTGAATCTGACCAAAAGGGACTGCACCCTTTCAAGTATCATGATACTCTGCTAGGAGAGTAAGGGTTGTTCTCCCATCGCATTCCTAGCTGAGACACCTATGGTACCCTGCTTTGGAACCATTGCAATCTTCTTCTCTTCCTAATTGAACACATAAACATTATCATGCCCCCTATAGGTCACATCCACGTCTAACTTCCACAGACACCCCAACAACACATGACTAGCATTCATGTCAACTACATCGCAGACCACTTCATCCCGATAACGTTGTCCAATTGAATCACATACCTTCCCTTGTACACTATAACAAGCCTTAAAGATTTGATTTCGTTGTGAAGAATCCTCCAATCTCATCGAGCACCCACTGAATCACATAATTCACATGCTCCCCCTATTCATCTGTAATTTCTGCCCCATCGAACAGTTCATCTAAGTCTTCTCCTCCTTCCTCATACTGATCCCCCTCATCATTCTCTCCAGTATCCACCAAATTTACAGATCTCCTGTCTGGGCACTCATTTGAATGATGATCTGGTTGTCCACGCCTGTAACACTTAAAATCTCTTGGTTTGGCATAAGGGTTTGGTCTCGTGGGGCCTCCTTTGTAACTATCACTGGACGTCCCCTAGATTGGTTATTATTTGGCATTGCACCCCTCTCGGTCTATTCTACAGTAGTTTTTTAGTTAACATGTCCATCCCCTGGTGTGAATCTGCCTCTGTATTCCGTTGTAGATGGTTCACTCACGTCTTTCTTGTAGGTAGAAAAACGACTGGAAGTTTTCTCCATTGATTCTGCTTTCAAAGCCATGTTATACGCCTCAACAACTATCCACACCAACTGCAAGCCAATTTTCTCACGAATGGATTACCTCAATCCTCCTACATACCTAGAGACTTGCCGCCCCTCTATTTTTCTAAGATTATTGGGTACTGAAAGTCTATACCACTCGGCATAATCTGCAACCGACTTGCTTCCCTGGACACACACACGTCTGAAAGCTCTGGAATAAAATTTGTTCATAATCGGGAAGCAAAAACCTGCTCATCAGAAGCTATTTCATCCGCCTCTAGGATCACACATGAGCCTTGCCTTGACGACGTCTATTCATCTACAATCTCTCCCACCAGAGAGCGGCACCACTCCTCAATTTATATGACACCAACTTCACCTGCCATTCCTTTGCAACCTCTAGTGATGGCAATGGGTCGGGTATGGGTCGGGTTTGTCAAACCCGTACCCTACCCACTAAATATTTAAAACCTCCATACCCTACCCATATACACATTTAAAAATTGTGGGTCGGGTGCGGGTCGGAGGCGGGTTTGCTTCTATACCCATTTAAAACTCATTACTAATTATTTATTTATTTTTTATTTTTTTAGGCTATAAATAGGTTATAGGTGCTCCGGATTAACTTGAACAAGTTAAATATTGGGCTTCACTTGAATTTGAGTTGAAAAAAGTTTGTTATATGTTGAAATTATACAAGCGAATTTGAACAATTTTTTAAGACGTTAACAAAGTCAATAGTTTAAACATATTAAGGTTTAGACGATAACAATGTCAATGGATATTTGGGTTCTATTTTTTTTTAAACAATCACTTTTGTTTTAAATTCTATAATTTTTAAAGGAAATTAATGGGTATGCGGGTCGGGTATGGGTATTGTAGTAAAACCCACACCCGACCCATACCCATGTCGGGTTTTAAAACTTACCTCCATACCCTACCCACGAACCCATTTAGTCAGGTAATCCCCGCCCATTTATATCGGGTCTCCATTGGGTATCGGGTCCGTGGGTATTACTGCCATCCCTTACAACCTCCGTAAAGTCGAAGAACCTTTCAACTTCCGAAATCCTGTCTAGAAACTCTTCGATCTATGATTTTCCATGGAATAAAAAAAATGTCTGCGTAGATCTTATAATCAGACTAGTTCTGATTCTGTTGTCGATTCCCTGGTTCATTCGCGAAGTCCTCCTCAGAATATTCATCGCTAGTATCGCCATACTGCACATCCCTAGCGGTCCTAGGGTTGCGCCCTCCCCCAGGACGGCCAAGGGCTACTCCCTCAACTCCATCTCAGTTGGTAGGGGCAGGGGTGTTAATAGCGGGTGTGTTGGGGTTGGGTTGATGCCCCAACAGTTGTTGTAGCATGCCCTCCAACCTCTCCATTGTATGTCGCTGCTCGTCAATTGCTGCCCATAGATCTGTATCGCCTTCCCTACGAATAGTGTTACGAGGTTTCACTCTTCCGGCTTCGTTGTTAGCCATTGAATAGGGAAAATCCTCGCTCTGATACCACTTGACACAGAACGAAAGCAAGGAATTCAAACGAAATCGTTAAAAGAAATATATAACTTGGAATCCACCAAGAAGAATGAGAGAAATATCAAGAATTTTTATTAATCAATGAATGAATAAAAACATTGAATTAACCTTCTATTTATAGGGCCATAAAACAAAGAAACATATTCGAAATCAAATAGGAAAAGTATAAAACCTATTCTAAATCAACTAAACAAAAAGAATTCAAAATAAACTAAATGACAGAAATAGCGTTAAAATACTAAAACACTGTTTTAGCTAACTAAACGAACACAAATGCCCAAAATCCATTGTAGGTCATAATTAGGATTCTGACACCGGTGAAAAAGTTATGACCGTTTGATTGAAACCCATGTTTTCTTGGATAATTTCCTATCCATCTCCTCTTTAAACCCCAACGCCAACTATTCAACATCAAGTCCCCACTCTTGCCAAAGAATTGAAGTAGGAATAGGAACATGATTTCTACATCGAGTTGTATTTTTTATTTCAAATTGTACATAAAACTGTTATTCCACTCACCACGTGGAGAAAAGTGCCAGCCTGTAGCTGAAGAGCCTTGCACTCGCGCTGAAGAATGTTGCATACGTCGGACCACCATCAAACGCATAGGGAAAAGTCTCAAAGTGATTGACATGACCCAGCTGCCACCATAGTCTATACACTTGTCAGAAATAGATAAAGTTTGTCAGAAATAAATATCAAAGCTATGATGAACGGTGAGAAACACATATTGATTATTGATAATGATGGAAAAAGAATATCAGATCTGCCTCCACATAGAATATCTTAATAGTCAACTCCTCATGCTTGTAGCCTATAAATACTCTCTCTGAACACTATAGAAATGTAATCAGTCTTTTATTAACACCATTCAACATACTCACGACCCAACTCCCTTTACTCTCTTTCACATTTCTCTCATGCATTCACTATTATAAACATGTAAATACTTCGACAAGGTCATGAAATCTGAATTTAGTGTCGGAAAGCACGAGGTAACCATCTTGGCCACCCTTTCTTGCTGACGTGTGCATTTAAGTGTGCAGATAACGTACATATGGAGGACATAGGAGATTGGGACTGCTGACTTAATTCCTACGGAATCCTGAGGTCAACAGATTGGCATCATCTATGAGAAATCACATTTCTAACCATGCATGTTAAAGCCCCCACAAAAGTAAATCAGTGGACTTGAAAAAGTTGTTGGATTCCAACTGGAAATGCAAAACGAAAAAGAGTGAGCTATAAGGCGAACATGAAGAATATCTTGAAAAATGAAGGATAAGATAGGCTAACTTCGCCTCCTGAAAAGTTAGAGAACATCCCTACAAGCCGAAACCCTTGGAAAAGAGAGTTTTTTGCCCAAAATTTGAAAGAATGTAATTAAGAAACCCAACTTCAAAGTCCCAAGAAAAGAATCATGAGTAACAACAACAACAAGAATGTCAACTCAAGACATTCTAATGACCACCAAAGAGGTAAATGATAAAGAAGCACCATTGCGTGAGTCTAGAGGAAGGAGCGACCAAATGCTATTGTGCATAGCTGTCCACATGGCAGAAATGTAACGCCAAATTGTAGAGAAGAATGAAACTAAGAGCCAACATTAAAGCAGAAACTATGCAACATTTTCCGTCTTACCCCAGACTACACCCAGATATTCCCATAATCAGTAAGGGGTGCAGGAAAATTATCCCATAATCATGTCTCTTTTATTTCTTTATTTTCATGTATTTTACTTTAACTAGAAAACAAATAAAGTACTTTCAAAACTTCTACATTTCTTAAGAAGAAAGTAGTATTATTATAAATTTTTGGAGTAGTTTCAAGGAGAATGAAAAAATAACTTTTTTGTGAGCATCAAATCAAGTTTTTCAAAGGTTTAAAGTAAATAACGAAAAACTAAGTTACAAATAGTGCAAGGATAGAGAAACTCCCTGGATCTTTAAATTTTGGTGGCAGTTTCTTTTGCACTGCTCTCTTTTGTTAAGGATGCAGTCTCAAGTTCCTCAAGCATCTTTTATTAGATATCATCTCTTTCATGAACTTAAGATGAATGAAAATTTGAGCTAGAGTTTCTGCAAATAGTATATTAACGTGCATTTTCTTGAAAGATTTCAAGCAATTTGTCAAATTGCTTTTTTAGCTTGTGACTCTTCAAATGTTGAGGAAATGGAATCGATGGCACATAAGCTTTGAAAGGAGTTGTAGATGTTTTTCCTGATTTTTCACCCACCCTTATCTTGAGATTTTGATGTTGATGTGGCTTCATTCTTGACATGTACTTCTTCAATTACTACCTCATTTTCATTCTTTTCAGGCCTTTTCACATGGATTTGTGGCAGTTAAACACCATTTTTGGTAGTTATAATATACACACCCTTCTCTTTAATTTTGTATCTTCGAAGTGCTTGAGGGAAGGGAATTGGAGGTACGTATGCTTTTGATGTGAAATGTTCTTCAATAGGGACATATGGACAATCTTTAATAACTATTAGAAGATAAAGCAGGGGATTTTTCAATTTCTACAATAGATATGACATTAACTCACTCCCTCGAATTTGTCACTTTATTGCTAGGCAAGTTTCTCGGTGCTATCTTTTATAGTTGTCCAGCTATCTATCCGATCTGCATTTCTAGCTTGGCTGTTAATGCTTGTTGATTTGATATTTCACTTCAATTTTCTCAAACATCTTGTATGTTCTTTCCTTGTACTGCTGAAACATCTCTCCGAAACTATCTCTTTTTGTTTTGTGGATTGTTCATATTATTCTGATTTTCCGACCATCTGAAATCTTGATGTCACCTCCATCCCGAATTGTAAGTTTAAGAAAATGGGTTATATTGATATTGGTTATTATTTTGAACAAAGAGAACACGTTCTTCCATTTTCAGTTGAATGATAAGCTTCGTAGTCTTCGCATACAGGATGCGAACGTATGGCATGAACCCGTTGTTTATTTGTCTTAACCGACAACTCAACTTGTTTTGTTAACACAGCAATATAAGCATTTGTAGTGCCAAGAGCATCTATCTCATGTACCTTAGCTTCTTTTTTGTAAACTGCTCGATAAGTCAGGAACATGATGTGTTGTTTTGCTGTCAATTCCAGCAGGTCCTAAGCTTGATTGACACTTTTTTTGATAACAGGCATGTTTGCAAATGAATCTCCTATGTATTTATATCAATGAGTCAGTCAAAATAAAAATATTTTACCTATAGGCCATTGTTCACTTGTAATTTAGACATTTTGAAGCAAATCCTTGAATCTGCCGCCCCAAGCCTCATGAAATTTTTCCCCATCATATTATTGGGAAGTAAAGATCTCTATTTTCATCTTGACTAACCTAGCAAGTGAGAATTACTTTTGCTAAATTTTCTAACGAAGTCCTCCCACGTAGTAATGCTAGATTTTAGTTCTAAGTCAAGCCACTCCAACACAGTATCCCTTACGGTATAAGGAAATAGTTTCAATCTGATAACATCTTCATTCACCCCATCAACTGGAAGTTGTGGCAAATCCTTTAAAATCTAGCAAGATGAGAATTTGGGTTTTCATGTGGCTTTCCTAAGAACTACATAATGTTGCTGAAATGATTAGATCAGCTCAGAATTGGAAATCATTCCTCCCAAATGGTGGATAAACAATGCTTTAGCGATTAGTATTTGCACCTAGTGCTAAACTAAGATGAAACGAGATGTCCATCATATTTTTGATAGATGCATAACATGTAAAAAGGCTAAATTAAGGGTCTTACCACATGTTTGTCCAAAACAGTACTAGTTCCTAGTGGACCTTAGGTCGATATATCCATAGACTTTGTGTTAGGATTGTTTAGGACAAAAGGGGAAGATATTCTATATTTGTGGTAGTGAATAGGTTTAGTAAGATGGCGCATTTTATCTCTTGCCATAAAAATGATGACGTCACAAACATACAAAACTTGTTCTTTAGGGAGATAGTACGACTTCATGGTGTGCCGAGGAGTATTGTATCTTATAGAGATTTAAAGTTCTTTAGTTATTTTTGAAAAGTCTTTTGAGAGAAGACGGATACTAAATTTTTATTCTCTGCTACATGTTACCCTCAAACTGAAGGACTAAAATAGATAGTCAATAGAACATCAACACAACACAACACAACACCTATGCATTGTTATTAATAAGAATTTAAAGAGTTGGGAGGACTGTTTTCCATTTGTAGAATTGCATATAAGAGGGTCATGCATTCTACTACATCATATTCTCCTTTTGAAGTTGTTTATGATTTTAATCCAATAACTCCAATCGAGTTGATTCCTTTGCATGAGGATGAAAGAGACATTTTGGATGGGAAGAAGAAATTGAAGCTTGTGAAGTCACTACATGAGAAGGTCCTGCTTCAAATTGAAAAGAAAAATGATCATTATGCTTCCCAGGCAAACAAAGGTAGAAGGCATGTAACATTTGAATCGGGTGATTGGGTCTGGGTTCACATGGAAAAAGAACTTTTTCCAGCATAACGAAAGTCTAAGTTACATCATAGAGGGGATGGACCATTCCAAGTCATCGAGAAAATCAATGACAATACATATAAGCTAGATCTTCCAGATAAGTATAATGTATCTACTACTTTCAGTGTTGCTAATCTTTCTCGGTTTGATGTAGGTGATGACTCGAGGACAAAATTATTTTTCCAGAGTGAGAGAATGATAAGTAACAAGGTGGACCAACAAGTAAATATCCGTTGAATGTCCTAGTGGGGATAATAATTTCACATGAAGGAATATTAACCTTTGAGGCATAATTTACACTTTAATACATATCTCCAATCTTAGCATCCACTTAATTGTACAATTTATCAATAATACAAATCTCAAAAGGAAAATCATAGAAAAACACAGTGGAGCTACAAGCAAATTTTATTATTATCTTAAAGCTTACAACATGATAAGATTCGAAGCGCGGAAGAAACGTCGAAAAGTTCCGAACTCAGGTTGTTACGGACGGTGGAATCTTGACCTGATATTCACGACGCAATGGCTCGACGTTGTAGAATAAAGAACCAAGAATTTTGAAACGCCACAGGATTTGTCCAATCTCCCTGATAAGTTTCTGGTTTTGAACACCACAAATATTCTCAATAAATATTTGATAAGTTCGGTATTTGAACGCCACAAGAAATGTTCTTGATAAGTTCGAAAACATATGAATCCACCTATATCTTTTATTGAATCCTGAATAAAAACTGTTTATATCAAAATCAAGTCTGAAATACAATGAATGGAAAAAGCGTATAAATAAGCAAACAAAAAACCCTAGCAACTAATTGACTCAAAATAGAATCCTAATTAAACTAATGTAACGCCCCGGGTTCTGAACACCCGGGTGCGCCACTTCATCGTCTCAAATTTACTTTGAAAATAATGATTTAGCGGAAAATAAATTTAATTGAAATTCCATTTCACATAACTTTATAAAAATTGACTCAAACTGTCAAAATAGTTTAAACATGGAAAAATAACTTGAACGTAATATAATAAAAATAAGTTTATAATTTCAAATAAAACATTTCTAAAATCTCAATAATGGCCACCATCGCACGCCCCGCCGCCAACTCCATCATCTGCAAAATTTTATTTTGGAAAACGTGAGTATTTCATAAAAATACTCAGCAGACTAGCGCATAATAATCATTTAACATCATAAATTAAAACACATAATCATGATATTCAAGTCTCGGGTGTCTAACGACCACCAGTATTCTCATGAACAAGTAAATAACATACAAGTTCAAGTCTCATGCATTTAAGCAAGTAAATTCTCGTGACATAGTCTCATGCTTAGAAAAGCAAGTAATTCTCATGAACACAATCATACATGCTAAACTTATAATCAAAATAATTATTGATGCGCACTTTTGAAAAACGTAAATTTGTAGATTAGAGTCTACCTTAACGAGTGTGGTTGAGCGGGAATGACTTAAATCCTTCAAATCTCCTTACGCCTCGTCTAACCAATAAGTTACATTAGTCTTTTGAAATTTATAGTTTAAAAATGATAATTTACAATTTGGGGACTGAAATTGATGATTTGAAAGTTGAGGGACTAAAATGAATGCCTTGACAGTTGATGGTCTAAATTGAATACTTTGAAAGTTGAGGGACTAAAATGTGTAATTTGAAAGTTGAGGGTCTAAAATGAATACTTTTGAAAGTTGAGGGACTAAAATGAATACTTTGAAAGTTGATGGTCTAAATTGAATACTTTGAAAGTTGAAGGACTAAAATGTGTAATTTTCAAAAGTTGGGTCGGAGCTCAAAACGAATATTAAATTGTGGGGATTGAGATAAGAAATTTTTAAAAAATGAAAGGCTTACAAGATCATTCAAGAACTTAAGGACTGAAATATAAGTTTTAAAACTATAGGGACTTATTTAAATAACTTTGGAACCCAGGGACCAAAGTGTAATTTTCCAAAATCAAAATAAGAATATTAAAAACAAAGATTCTCACTCTCACTCTCTCATCTCACGACCCAGAAACGGAAGAGGGAGGTGCGACCGGATGCCTCTCGCGCAATGGTGTCCGGCCGGTGGTTTCGCCGGCGAAATCGCCGGCGCAGGGTGCGGTGAGCTGCGGGGTTGTTGTAGACTAGGTTTTGGTGCGAGATCGATGGTTAAATCGAGCCTGGAAGTGGCGATTTGGGCTGCGAAGAACCGGCGGTACAACCGGAGAAAATCAGGCCAGAGATGGGTCAAGGTCGAGGTCGAGGTAAGGTTCTGGGCTTCGATTCTTATCAGTTTTGGTTTTAATTTGGGTTTTGATTTTGAGGTTTGGGCTGACCTTGGAGTTGGCTGCGTGGTGGTTTGGCCGTCAATGGCTGTGGTGCTTGGGTGCAGGCTGTGGGTGTGGTGATGATGAAGATGATTAAATTGATGTCTAAGTTTGATTAGAATAGGGCAGTGGTGGTGTTCGATGTAGTGTTGATAACGGTGGTGATGTTGGTTTGGTAGTAATTGTGATTTAGGTGGTGACTTGGCAGCGTGGTGGTGGCGCTGGCAGCTGCTAGGTTGGTTGGGTGGTGGCTCTTGTTTGATGCAGACAGTGGTTGCAGTGAGGTTGGTTTGGCAGTGATGAAACAGTGGTGGCGTGCTGTAGGTGGTGATGGCTGGTAGAGGCAGGGGAGAAGTGTGCTTGGTGGTGCTGCTGTGGTTTGGGTGGTGATTGGCCGGTTTGAAGTTGAGGCATGGTGGCTGGAAATGGAGGTGGTGGTGGTGGTGGTGATGATGATGATAAAGAAGAAGAAGGTGGCGGTGAATTGGTCATGGTGGTGGCGGTGAATTGGTCATGGTGGTGGCAGTGTTGGTTTGGAGTTCAACCTGGGCAGGGGTGGTGGCTGGATTGAGGAGTTGCAGGTGATGCTTGATTGACAGATTGGTGGTTCGAAATTCTTGGGCTAGGGCTGAAGGCAGTTACTGCATTATTGAAGATGGAGGTGGAGTTTTGAATGAAATCGTGCGTTGGTCGTGAATGATGATGGTTATGGCTGTAAAGATATGATAATTGATTAGGTATTATAGAATAGGTTAGTGGAGAATTGGATGGAATATGAAATGGAAAATTGTGTAAAATTCCTTATAAAATGATGATGTTTTGGTATAATGATTTGTTTCCTTTGGTGGAAAGAAGAAAACATGTGGAGAAGATTTGGTTTAGTTAGGTAGGATTAAATTTAGTATAATTAACTAAATATTTAACTAACTTCGATTTGGAAATGTATTTAAAACTGATATATTTTGGACTGAAAATAAATTTGAGAATAGATAAATTTTTTGAGATGAAAATGAATGTCGTATTTGAATTTAAAATAATTTAATAAGGAAAATTGAGATATTTTTAATAAATTTGGAATTTAAAATGATTTTGAAAATAATACTTTCAATAAATAATTAAATAATATAATTTTAGAAATTCGAAATTTAATTTAAAATCGAACGAACTTGATATTTCTCGACTTGGCTAGACAAATACGTCGCGGCGTTAATTTAAAAATGGGTGAGATAGGAGCGACACGATTTTTCTAAATTTTAAAAAAAATTATTAAATGCGTGAAAAATTCTTGGTCGCTACAACTAAAATAGCTAAAATAACTAAAATTGAAAAAAAGGAAATAAAATAATCAAGATCCTGCGAAATTTGATCCGCTCCTTAGTTACGACCGTAAATACTGGGCTTACGGACGTAAGCCTCTCTCGGGTCCAAAGTTGATACTGCAGTTACGGCCGTGACGAATTTGATTACAGTCGTAAGTCACGTTCTGCCCAAAAATTGCGATGGCTGTGTTACGGTCGTAATTCCAATTGTTACGGTCGTAAAAGGCCATCTGCTTAATTTTCTGGTTTATTTCGACATTGTTTGATCTTCAAAGCTCGTCGAATCTACTGAATTCTTGTTTTGACTTGAATATTTAAATGTTCTCGTCAAGCCTGCTATGATTCGTATTATCACGGTTCTGGATCACATCATACCCTCCTTCTTTAGGATGATTCGTTCCGAATCATAGCTTTGTTCATGAGTTACCATTGCTCCTCTCGGATCAAATGGAAAACTCCTCCTGCCATTGCATATAATCAACCAATATTATTCTGCAACATGGGTCACATGAATGGCTTGAAGTAGAAACACCTTTGGGTGTAAGTAGCGTGACCAATCATTCCAAGTGCAATTAACCTGCAAAAAAGAATTAAATTAAATAGGGTGGGAAATATTAGTTTCATGAGGTACAAGGTACGGATCCTTGTATTCATGATAAATCATCATCTCAAACTCCTCTTTTGGAACCATGAGGCCCTTCTCTTCACCTCGTTCTTCCTTTGCAAGTTCTTGTTTATTCCCCTCTACTTCTTTTTTCTCAAGCACCTCTCCTAACTTTACACACTCAAGCACCTCTTCAATATTTTTACTTTCAAATTCAACCACATCTCCTATCTCCACATTTTTATCACCACGCTCGTGCACTACCTCATTACTACTCAAATGTGGATCTTCCAATTTAACGCTCAAATCTTGAACATCCACCTCAACTCTCAATTCCACCTTCTCCTCATTAAATTTTGGAGTTTGTTTATTTTTTTTTAATTTTAACTCTCCCTCCTCCTTATCAATATCCTTATACTCATGATGCCTCCTATTATACCACTTTTCACTCTCCTCCCTTACCCTCCGTGAATCTTCTAGTGCTTCCTCTAATGTCAACCCATATAGTGTCCATGTTTTCCCTTTCTTAAGGAATTTGTATATGTGTATACTCTTATCATAAACAGCCTCCCTCTTACGCCTCCAAGGTTTTCCCAATAAAATATGATAAGATTTCAATGGCACTACATCACACCATACATCCTCACTATACATTCCCTGGGTGATAGGCACTAGAACTTGTTTAGTTACTTTGAAATTCCCAAGCTCCCTCATCCACGACATCCTATAAGGTTTATAGTGTGATTTTAGGGGCAATCCTAATTTTTCAACAACAGTGCTACTAACGAAATCAGTAAAATATTTTCTATCAATCGTCAAACTGCACCCCTTATGATTCACACAACATCTAGTTTGGAATAGAGAGCCCGGATCATAATTCATTCCTTATGTGACGTTAAAAAAATTCAAGAATGAAGAGGATTTAGACATCAAATAGCAAGACGACTTTTATTAACTTGGAAGGAAATGAATATCAAGAATTTTAAAGAAACTCAAGAAAGTGGTTCTTGAATTTGGAATAACTTTTTTTTTTTTTTTTTTTTTTTTGAATAATGAATTTTCAGAATTAAATAAAAAAATAAAAAGTAATTTTTTTTTTTAATAAATCCGAAAATTCGACACGAATGCAACAAAACAAACGGAACAGGATTTGGATAAGAATCGAATAAAACAAACACTTTTGAATTTTTGTTGGATTTTTTATATGGATCAAAAATTAAAAAATTTTACTGACACGAAGAACAAGAAAACTCAAAAAATTGAAAACAAAACACTCAAAAAGATATGGGTGATTTTTATGGGACTCGATGATAAACATAAAAATCAAACTGGATAGAAAAACATGAATTCAGATTCCAGCTCTGATACCATATGAAAAGATTTGAAGCGCGGAAGAAACGTCAGAAAGGTCTGAACTCAGATTGTTACGGACGGTGGAATCTTGACCCGATATTCACGACGCAATGGCTCGACGTTGCAGAATAAAGAACCACGACTTTTGAAACGCCACAGGATTTGTCCAATCTCCCTGATAAGTTTCTGGTTTTGAACGCCACAAATATTCTCAAGAAATATTTGATAAGTTCGGTATTTGAACGCCATAAGAAATATTCTTGATAAGTTCGAAAACATAGGAATCCACCTATATCTTTTATTGAATCCTCAATAAAAACTGTTTATATCAAAATCAAGTCTGAATTACAATGAATGGAAAAAGCGTATAAATAAGCAAACAAAAACCCTAGCCACTAATTGACTCAAAATAGAATCATAATTAAACTAAAATAGCTAAAATAACTAAAATTGGAAAAAGGAAATAAAATAATCAAGATCCTGCGAAATTTGATCCGCTCCTTAGTTACGGCCGTAAATACCGGGCTTACGGACGTAAGCCCCTCTCGGGTCCAAAGTTGATACCGCAGTTACGGCCATGACTAATTTGATTATGGCCGTAAGTCACGTTCTGCCCAAAAATTGCGATAGCTGTGTTACGGTCGTAATTCCAATGGTTACGGCCGTAAAAGGCCATCTGCTTAATTTTCTGGTTCTTTTCGACATGATTTGATCTTCAAAGCTCGTCGAACCTACTGAATTCTTGTTTTGGCTTGAATATTTAAATTTTTCCGTCAAACTTGCTATGATTCGTATTATCACGGTTCTAGATCACATCACAACAGGAAAACAAAATGATAAAATTGCAACCAATATCCATAATGTGAAATGTGTACTCCTATTGAATTCCATGTAAAGCAAATCCTATCGAGATAAACGTGAAATAAATCTAGTGAGAAAACTTTCCTCAATCAATCACATGGTCAAAATCTACTGCCCATCATCACTATGATTGTCAATCTCTATAACAACTTTAGACTTTTTTGCTGGAGGCCTAGTATCATCTATTGTGTTCTTCTGAGTATTCTTCCAATTTTGAGTCAATCTAGTTGAGAACTCCGAATAGTTAATCATAGGGGGAATGTCGGGTATATTCATCACTAACACCTCATAAATAGTCTCGACATTTTCTTTCCATTCTTCGGACCGAAAACAAATAAGGTGGCGATAGCAAAAGACCCACTAATAACGTGACTATTGTTCCTTGCCTTTCTTTACATTGCTAGCATCTTCCTGATATGCTCGCTCATGTTATGTCTAGAGTTCCACACATACTCTTTAAATAACTTTTGAACTTCATATGTTTAATTGTTTTTCCACAAGCAAGATTTCCTACAAGTCTCTCTCATACGTTCCTTTTTGGCATCCAATTATGAGAGTAAAGTTCAATAAAATGGGTTACTACATGTTTTAGTCTAATTCTGAAGAGTAAACTTTCTGAAAATTTGAAATACTTCACATCAAATGTTCAATTCCTAAATGGAATAACTCATGGAAAATTTTGTAACATGTACTGGATACAAACTTTCAAACATCTCAAAGTGCATCAACTATAGCAAAATTTCATTCTCATTTAAACTTTCATTGTAAACATTCAATTTCAGATGAAGTCATGTAATAAATTCATGGTATCCAATAAATAAGAATTTTCAAACTTCATCATATAGAGTTTTATAAACGTTTTACCTTTCTGGAGTCGACATGGCATGGCGCGGCAAGAGCGGGTAGCAAACAAATTAAGTACTTAACATTTTTTTCTTGAAAATTTTTAAGTAATAGTTTTTTTTACAAGTCTACAGAAAGGTAGACCTACATTCTAATACCATACTGTAACGCCTCAAATTATATTAACTTGGAATGCTACTAAAGTTGATATATCCTGTAAATAAGTATTTTCAATAAACGCCAAAATGGGAAAATTTTTTTTTTTCTACAACAATAAAAATTTAGAATCAAAATACAGAAATGCCTTTGGAGTAATTTACTCACATACAAGTGTCAATATCAAATATAATAAGCAAAATGCCAAAATGTGCAAAAAATATCTGAAATTTGAGATTAAATTGACAAAATGAAAACCAACTATTAAAATACTTGTTTCAAAAGTTTATAAATTAAATGGTCTCTTACTTAATCAAGATTACCCAGCTCATTGTCATGCCTCACCGAGCTCTTTAACCTAAAAGGGTGGAAAATATTGGCATGAGCATAACGAATTATACTCAGTAGAGATACATCATCAATCCAAGTTATGAAATTAAATTATGAATGTAATACCAATACAAAATTTTCATTGAAAAACGTACTGTGGGACATCCCCAAGGACCCAATTACGATATTGGACCTATTTACGGTCCCTGACAACATATTATTAGCGCTAAATAAAATTATGCACTATGAGACTAATCCAAGGACCCACTTTTGATCACAGGCCTACTTAAGGCCCCTGGCAACCTATTCATACATAGAAGCATTATATCACAATTAAAATCACACATCAAGAAATAACATTGACAAAATAACCACAATTGCTTTAATGTAAACCCCACGTCAAAGTCTTGGAATTTTTTTTGAAATTGAACGGATGTGATGTTACCGTGCTTTAAGCTTTTCTCACGACCTCGTTTAGCAAAAACAAATTAATATTTAGAATATTAAGTCCAACTTAATATTTTAAAGCTTTTAGGGACTTGATTGAACTTTTTTGAAAATAAAGAAATGAGTAATTTGATAATTCTTTAAATTGTTTAGGGTCTAATTGTCAAAATTAGAGAGTTTAGGCCAAGTTGATGAAATCATAAGATACCTTAAAATTTAAAGGATTATCATTTAAGGAAGTTGATGGAGTTAAAAATAAAATAGGGGACTAACTTAAATCTTTAGCAAACTTTAGGATTTAAAAATTGAAATTTGACTTTTAATACCAAAGCCCTCATCCTCATATAACCATTCTATTCGACATATTGCAGAGAGAAGAATCTGGTTCCTATTTCAAAATGGGTCTCACAATTCCCACAAGTTTTTGGTCGACATTGAAGTTTTAGGTGGAAGGAGGAATGTTGTGGTTGTCCACACGACTGAGGTTTGGACGAGAGAGGGAAAATGGAGATTGGGCACTGGCTTTTGGTATAAAGTTTCGGTAGAGGGACTGCTCCGACCAGCTTAATGCCGGAAAAACCATGGTTTTTGTAGGTTCAAAGTATTCACATGGAGGGAGTTTATAAGAATGAAGTGGGCTCGGTTTTTTTATGTGAAACCAAGATGAAGGTTTACTTCCTATTTGAAAATTTTGTTCTTTCTTCCATCTATTTTTATTTTTTTTATTTTTTGAGAGGAGAACACAAGATTATCAAATTTCCGAATTTGAAAGTTTGAAGGATTTACTTGTCAATATTGTAAATGATGGAATGTTGGAGTCGGACTTAAAAACTGGAACTGCAAAACTCAGCTGGAAGAAATGTAGATGTAGTGTGATTAATGTGTGAGATTGATGAGATTCATAGAAGGAAACAATTCAAGGTTGAGAGGTTTACCTAGTCGAATTGCTCAAAGGATTCCTTTGCAATCTTTCTGCCGTTTTTGGGTGAGGTTATGCGAGGGATTGTGACCTGGTTTGAAGGGTTGTGGTTATGTGAGGAAACTTTTACGTTCCTGAAATTTAGCAGAAATGAGATATGCAATTGGGCCCATATTGGACTTAAATTTGGGTCAAAGAGGAATATTGAACTAAGAGTAATTTAAAAGAGGAAATTACACAACCTACTCCCCCTACAAAAGAAATTCTAATTTTACGTCCAACATTTTTTATTTCAAATAATACTACATTATAAAAGTAAAATTGATAAAATTCTAATCACCCCAATCCAAAATTAAATTAATTAACAACCGTATCTCTCTCCTATCTCTATTTAATCCCACTTTTCTTGCTGTCAATTTCTCATTCACAACCAACAGATCACTGAAGAATATATACAAAGGAAGATTGAAGAAATTAACATAGCCTATAACACCATGCACTTAAGCCTTTTTGAAATTCAAAACAAGAAATTCCCACAGAAAGTGGTGAGATCAAGAAATCTGGTGCGTGCATATTTGTCCCATTCCCAGCTCCAAAATTTCACCATTTTAATGAAATCCTGAATAATGAATTGTTGAACATGAATTTCAACTAATTGGATGAGACTGGTAATCTTTTCAATGTGCCAGAGATGTGCCTCATTGTAGGTCTCCTTTTCGGGGCTACTCTGCTTGCATGTAATTGCAATCATTAGAATAATAATCATTTTATCTTGTTTCTCGAACTCATTCCGTGATTTGTGAAACCAATCAATTAGCTGATAGCTTCTTTCGGTTATCACTAAATGGCGACCGAACAACCAGAGTCGGGGACTGAGGACCCAAAGATCAATCTATTTGAAGACGACGACGAGTTTGAGGAGTTCGAAATTAGTCAAGAGTGGGATGACAAAGAAGAAGGCAAGGATGTGACTCAGCAGTGGGAAGATGATTGGGATGATGACGATGTCAATGATGATTTCTCCCTGTCGCTTTGGAGAGAACTTGAGAGCAACATCGAGAAGAATGAAGCCAAATCTACATGACAAAATTGTTGTAAGATGATAATGCTTAGTAGATTTTCGACCAAAACTTCATGTTTGACTTTCTATTGCTGAAACATCTTTAATTCCAGCTACTGAACTTCATAATGAAATTTACAGGTTATGACTAGTGAAAAAAAAAATTATCAAATTATCCACGTTAATGTATGACATTTCAACATTGTTAAACGTGGGTATTTTTCGTGACTTGATTTTCAACTTCTTCAGATTGCAGAATATGGAAATCTAATGGTTTTTCATGTTATGAACGTCTCGGATGAAGGAGAGATATTCATGAACAAAATTTTACTACTACTGGAGTTGGCAAATTTTATAGAAAAGTACTAATAAGAATCTTCTTCTCTCCATTGCCATTGATTCCATTTTCAAAACAAAATAACAGTCAACCATAGGTAGAAGATTTTGGGACAAATTGCAAAATAAGCTGGCATTCAATAATAGTTATTGTTTTAGTTACAAAAAATTAGAGGAATTTTGGGAGTACGTAATTTTTGCTTATTTTGTATGATATATAATATTTATAGCATTTAAATTATCATGTAGTATTTTATGAATTATTACTTTTTTCTTGGTTATATGTGAATTTTTCCCTAATATAAAATTGATGTTGGATGTAAAATTCGATCCGATAAAAATTATCGAATTTAAAGATTAAAAATTGTTTTGAAAATATTATTTTAAATGTTTTGCTAGACAACTCGACAGACGTAAAATAAATTCTAAAATTTACAAGAAAAATCGTAGCGACACAAGTTAATTTATAAAATTGACATTAAAAATTCGAGTCACTACATTTCATTATTTAATATTATATTATTTGACTTTCCTTTGTCATTTGTGTGGAAATAGGAGTGAAAAATAGTGATTAGTATAAGAGTTAAGGGAAGAAGTAGTAGTCTTAGGAGATAGTTAGTACTTAGAGAGAGTGTTTTTAGAGTGATTGTCACTGTTTGATTTTTCTTGTTTTATACTGACATTTAATTTGTAGCAAATCTATATGGAGTATATTAATATTATGTTTTTGTGGGTATTTTTGACATAGTGTTAGTATCTCTGATCAATGTTGATAATTGATATTTGTGACATTTATCTCATTTACTTTCATATGGTATTAATTGTTTTTACACTCAGCATTTGTTGAGTTGATGTACAATAAATAAGATATGGCTGCATTCAGCGGCTCATTAAATAAGTCATTTAAACTACAATATAAACTAAATAATTTCTAAAATCATTTTTAACCATACATATTTTCTTTCTCCAACACTCTTTGAATTGACTTAATCGGATATCAGTAGCGAAAAATATGACTAAAATACGACGATTATAAAATCTAGATAAATGATGTTTCACGATTTTTGGAGCCTTTTTTTTTCCATGTGGTTGTTCATTATATTTTGTAGAGATAAAATTTTATTAGTCTCTTGATCTATTCTTTGATTTCAAAAGATCAATCTCAAGAATTTCTTATATTGAAATTCAATTCAATTATAAAACACCAAACTCAAAATCTTTTACCAATAAGATTTCAGAGTTCTGAAGTTGATGATAGGTCACTAGAGTTTTAGTTGAAGAAGAATTCTTAGAGGATTTTTAGTTGAAGAAGAATTGAAGAAGAATTCTTAGAGGATTTTTAGTTGAAGAAGAATTCTTAGAGGATATATTTTTCCTTCCTCACTATAGCTTGTGTTATTTATATTCTTACAATTATTTATTGAGTGACTGATTGATTGATTGCAACATTTTTAATTGATTACAATTCACCTAGGCGTTTCTTGGATCAAAACTTGTTATTTCACTATCCGCATCACGTTATAACAACGATATACTTTCTTAACAACTTTCCAATTAGTTCCATTCTTCGGATCATTGATGTATAATACTTGTTGAGCTTATTAGGAGATTAATGAAATCCATCATTTTTATACCACTATGATGCAAGTATGCAAAACAATACAAGCTATGCTGTATTTCCATTTTCTTTCGAACTATTAGTCCTAAATCTACGTTTAAACACACAATTAATAAAGTAAACTTGAAGAAAACATAATTCTATTGCATCCAACATAACTCATTTTTTTTGGACTAGCTTTATTTTCTTAATCAGGGTTTGAGAGTTTAAAAACCACGTTCAATGGAAATACATATATCGAGTATGAACTGCCTAGCAAAAATTACCTCGGAGATTAATATATACATGCATAGCATAATATCAAAATAGCCAGCTGGGGATAAATATATATTCCAAGTTATAGAACACAAAAATAGTGGCTTCTTTCAATATTTTTAATTCATTGACATGAAGTGTATTTGAACTAGTGTTGTAAAATGATCACCTAGGTGCGTGACGCGCGCCTCCGGCTTGTCAATTTGGCAAAAAGCGCGAAAAAAGCATCGGATACTTTTTTAATCTAAAAAGCGTGCTTAAGGGTGCCCCTAGCGCTTAGGCTTCTGATTTTATTTTATTTTTTATTTTTTAACACATTTAAGTATGTGTAAAGTTTACATCTAGTATGTAAATCAAAAAATGTTTTTTAACGCTTACTCTTGCTTAAGTTCGAAAAACATAGGTCTTGTTCTCTATACTGTCTTAAGGCCATTTTCTGTTTTCATTTTTTCAAAAGAGTAAAAACACGTTCTCTTTGTCATTTTCGAAAATGCATTTTCTAAAACGATAAAAAATTACAAACAAAACCCAAAAAGCTGAAAACATTATTTTGAGTAAACCAAACATTCAAAATGCGGAAAACACATCTTTCTGCTAAGATTTTCAATTGTTGGAAAACTTCATCAAAGCTTTTTTTTTTTTATCAACAGTCATCAATTTCCATCAGTTTTTTTTTTTATATATATATATAATGAATCGATTTAAAAAACTTTTAATTCCATCAGTTTTGGTTTGAACGAAAATTCTCATCATCAAATGAAATTTATTGTCAATTTCAATTGTTGTGAAATTTTGTATTATAAATAGCCATTGTCACTCTCGATTGAAACCACAAGAGAACACAGAAATCTGTCTAGCAACTTCTTGCTTCATTTCTTTCTCCTTTGCTGAAAATCTCTGAGAGATAGAGGATTGACATAGCTAGTTCGTAGGCGATTAACGTTGTGTAGCGCAAAACGACTACTGATTTTATCCTGGGAATCGAATATTGATCAAAACCTCTTGCACCCAGATGAGGCAAATTATTCGATTTAAGGAAACCATATAAACACGTGACTTCGGTTTGGTTTCATTTTTTGATTCTCCAATATTTCCCCTGCAAACTTAAATCGAATTCCCTTCCCATTTCTTAAATTTTAGAGAATCATTTTTTCCATATCAGGTTTTGTTCCCAGTTTGTGTTTAAAATTTTCTGTCAGAAAGTTTTTTTTTTTTTTTTTCTGTGTACACTATACGTAAAATCACATGCTCTTATAATCTGTCTGTTTAATTCCAGTAAGGGTATTAAGCCAGGTTCTTTAAAAAAAAAAAAAAAAATTGGTCGACCAGAAGTTTTTTTTTCCCTCTCGGCGCCTTCTTCCAGATTTGCATAGATTTTGTATGTATAGTTACACTCTACAGTTTTTTTTTCCAAATCGAGTCTTTATTATCATTGCATAATACTCTCTCTGCATGCTTTTCAAATCAATAGTATATAATAATTATCATAATTGTCTCTTCATTATTCTTATGATTATAACTTTTCTCATAATTGGTAAATGATTTTAATTTTTAATTCATTTTTAAATGATTATTAAGTTGTTAATTGTTTGACAAAAAAAATTATTCCCATATTTTAATCTTATGATTAATCTGTTTCGGACATATAATATAGATCTTGAATCTATTCTGATTTTACAACGTTATTATTATTATTCTAAATTATTTGTTGCTAGTTATAAGGTTCAATAGCGTCTCATGGAAATGACGATGTGTACAATGGAAGCAACACTGCCGATACCGTTGTACCAAATCCTGCAATAACCGTGGTTAACCCTGGTGAGATGTCAACTGGCATTCCTCCCGTAACAGGACAATTAGTGGCGGAATTCCTCATGTTGGAGTAAACCCCACTTTGCCTATGGTTGTGGCCTCGGCAATCCAATTTGGCACAATACCTTTGCCAGTATCTAGGGCTGCAGCCTCGGTACCTTTGCCATCATTTTCGATGAATCATGCAATTCGATTGGATAAGTTTGCGAAGATGATTTTAAGACATGACAGAACAAAATCATTTTTTATCTTACTATTTAGGGCCTTGCACGTTTCCTCATTGAGTCACTGAGGATGCCCATGTCGTGGTTGAAAATGACACTGATATACATAGGCGTGCAACTTTGGACGCTTGGAAAAGTGCCGATTTTCTATGTTGCAACTATGTCCTCGATGCCCTACAGAATTCTCTGTATCACGTATATGTGATAAAGATGTCTGCTAAAGAGCTTTGGGAGTCCTTAGAAAATAAATACAAAACTGAGGATGCTGGGTCTAAGAGATGTCTTTCAAGGATTTAATTATCAAGCTGCGAATTGAGAAGGAAATAAACTGGCTGAACATAAGTCAGAGAATTCTTATTCTGAGAAGGTTAATGTATTGGAACACGGCCAGAGTTCTAGTACTAATAAAAGTCAATCTTTTAAAGCCAAGCAAGGTAGCGGGAATCGAAAGGATAAAAAGCGGGCCACAAAAGGGTCTCAGTTGAAGCCTACCAATGGGGTAGGAAAGAAGCCTAAGTTCCAGTTCAATGAAAAGTACTTCAATTGTGATAAAGTTGGGCATCGATCAGCAGACTGCTATCAGCCTCTGAGGGATACCAAGCAGCATCCTTAGTCTAATATGGTTGGAAATGAGAGAGATCATCTCTCAGATGAAATGTCTGACCTAAGCCTTATGGCGGTGATTAGTGGGTCTAACCCAAAGGAGTGGTGGCTGGACACTGGGGCCACTTTCCATGTCTGCTCCAATAGGAGCATGTTCACTACTTTTGCACCAGTTACAAATGGTGAAAAGTTATTCATGGGAAACTCCGCAACGTTTGAAGTGCTTGGTAAAGGCAAGGTGATCCTGAAGATGACCTCTCGCAGAGAGCCTACTCTAACTAATTTGCTGCACGTGCCAGAGATTCTTAAGAATCTGGTCTTTGGGCCTCTTTTGAGCAAGAATGGTTTCCGCATGATCATTGAGGCGGACAAGCTGGTGATTACCAAAATAGGAGTTTATGTTGGGAAAGACTATATGACTGATGGCCTTTGTTTAAATTAAATGTAATTGATGTAACCCCAACTGCTATGAATAATGAGAAAACTCCTTTTGTTTACTTGCTTGAGTTTCCTAATCTGTGGCATGGTAGATTAGGTCACATAAATTACAATGCATTACATAGACTAAGCAAACTAAACTACTTGCCTAGGTTTCAAATTGATTCAAATCATAAATGTGAAACATGCGTTGAGGCTAAGCTTACTAAGTCTTCGTTTCATAGTATTGAAAGAAGTACCCGGCCATTGGGACTAGTCTACAGTGATGTGTGTGACTTGAAATTTGTCCAAACACGATTTGGCAATAAGTATTTTATTACTTTTATGGATAATAGCACGATATATTGTTATGTGTACTTGCTTAAAAGCAAAGACGAAGCTATCGATAAATTCATTCTGTATAAGAATGAAGTTGAAAATCAACTTAGCAAGAAAATGAAGGTGCTACAAAGTGATCGTGGTGGTGAATATGAATCACCATTTGGTGAATTTTTTTGCTAAACATGGAATAATTCACCAAACTACTGCACCTATTCACCTCAGCAGAACGGAATTGTTGAGCGTAGGAATTGAACGTTAAAAGAAATGATGAACCATATGTTGATTAGTTCTGGATTACCACAGAACATGTGGGGAGAAGCTATTCTTTTTGCGAATTACATTTTGAATAAAGTGTTAAGAAAGAATATTGATAAGTCTCCGTATGAACTTTGGACAGACCGTAACATGCCTACTGCCCCTACCATAACTGGCTAACAATCTGCAAAAGACTAAGAAACGAACACAATCGAACCTCAAGCACCACTGACACCGCTAATATCCACACCAAGGGAAAAAACACCAGCAATACCCCAACCGTTCGAACACAACCGCCGCTTGACCACCCCAATCACCTGCTTCCCAAGCTAAGGAAAAACCAAAAATTAAACCTAAAACCAAATCAGAACAACTCGAGAAAATCAAGAACCCTTACTGATGCGTGTCGCGATGCACCAAAATAATAAATAAATTCCTTGTTCACTATTACTAAGAATGTAGCAATAGAAGTAAGGGTCGATCCCACAAGGAACGGGAACTAACGTAGTGTCATGTCAATTAGAATCGTAAAGGGGGGTTTTGTTTTGAGTTGTTTGTAAATGATTTAATTAATAAAATAAAACGATTAAAATGATTGGAATAAATATCAAATGTTGACGAGTCCTAGTTCTCAGGTTCAGTTGTATTCTATCACAATGTTATCACTTTCCAAGTAACGCGAGTTCAATTTCTTCTTTGATTTATCACCCGTAAATAGTTAATAAGCTCTAACTATTCATATTCTCCCTTAGTTGCATTTATTTAATTAGAATAAGCTCTCTAATCAAACATTAGTCATTGAATAACCTAAAACAAGCTCTTTAGATTTAAGACAACAACTATATAATGGTTGAGAAGAATTAGGGTGAACTAGATTATCAATCACATAAGCTCGTGACAATTAACCTAAGTTGGAATTCTCTATGGAAATATTAAGTTTCCACTTGCTACTATGATTTGAACAAAAAGACGATTACGGATCCAATTATTTAAAATAGAAAATCTCAAGACAATAAATTAAATGATAAGGCCTTAATCAAATAAAGAATTGCATTGATTTAATTAAAAACGCATAAAAATCCAACAATCAAAGTCAGGAAATTGAATCTACGTTACTAGTTTGGAAAAGCAATAAACAAATTGATATTAAATACAACTTTCCCTTCGAACTAGGTATGAAAGCTTAGCCGAGCATAGTCATGAAGAATTCCAAAATTTTTCTCTCTTGAATCACCTTCTCAAGTCGCTTAATTTCTCTTCCAAGCTCCAAGCAAGCCGCTCCTCTTTTTAACAATTTTTTTTCTCTTTTCTTGTCATGAAATTTCCTTTTTATAGTCTCAAATTCGTGCCCTAACTTTGGGCTCAAGAAATCCCAAAATTATGGAAAGATTCAAAATAAGGAAATTCTTGACGGGCAAGTTACGGCAGTGACTTTTCATTTACGGTCGTAACCCAGTTTCTGTTAATTTTCCATGTTTTGAAGTTACGGCCGTAACTTTTAGTTTAAGGCCGTAAGACAGGTTCTGCTAATTTTTGCACATTTGAAGGTTACGACCGTAACTTTTTGTTTACGGCCGTAATATGCTTTCTGCTCCTTTTTGCATAATGATATGAAAACGTTTACGGCCGTAACTTATTTGCACCCAAGGTCCTCAATCTTCAGTTTTAAGTGCATCTTGGTCCTTTTTTCTTCTTTTCTCTTCCTTTATGATCCTATACAACATAAAATACAAAATGCATTAATAATACTCAGATACGATCAAATTATGATTAGTCCATGGTTATAAGTGCACAATTTAAGTGTTAATAAAGCACTTATCAAATCCCCCCACACTTAAACCATTGTTCGTCCTCGAACAAAGATTCAGATAGAAAAGAATATGACTCAAACAATAGATTACAATTTAGATACTTGAGGTTGCAGCCCACTTTTCTTTAGCAAAAATGTTTCATTGCATGATCGGATTGTGTTAATATGTGCTAGAGATGCAACGCCCTCTATTTCCCATTCCAATCATGGCTCGTTATGGTTTATTTCCTTTCACCTCTCTTGTGCACTCACCTCCCAATCAATTATGAGTGACTACAAAGAAAATAGTTTTGCCCAATTCTGGAAGAAATCAGTTGCGTAAACCGAGTTGTTCATGATGTGAATTCAGTTAACACAGTATCCCCAAACCACATTCATAGCACAAACCTTAGACCAAGCAATTCAAACCACTCATAATTAAATGTAATGGGGTTAACACCCTCACAAGATATTTCTCTCTTCGCACAAAGTGTATAAGGGTTATAATTTTCGCTCAATTCACTGCATGGATAAGTCAGTACCACAGACTGCCTAAATGTCATAACCGGAGCCAACAATAGCACAAGTGCAAAGCGAAGGTCTTTATTTGGTTGTAACGGGGCTTCAGGTCAGGTAGGATAAAAGGACATATTTAGGTTGAGTCGAGAAGGAATTTTGCAAGCTAAGTCAATTCAAAATGACATTACTTCCTTCACTCTTAATATGAACTTTATTGTTTCCCGCTACCAAACTTTATTCACACTCGAATCTCTTCTTTTCTTTTTTTTTCACAAGTTGAGTGTTTGACATCCTCAACTACTAATTTTCATGAGTAAACTTCATTTTCATTGCTTTTTCTCTTTCGATTTTTTTTTTCGATTATAGACTGCAACTTTTTCTCTGTGTTTTTTTTTCAAATCATTACGCAGTCACCAATTGGCACAAGATAGAATTACAATCCCCTAAATTCAGTCCATTACACAACCATCACCCAACACAAGATAACCATTTCAACTTTTTAAACTTAGACCATAGCACAATCCTCAATCAACAAAAGCTTGCGAATCCCTTCTCTATGGGTTCAAAACGAAGACAATGCAAAAGAAAAGGTATTCGTGGCTTGTATTGTGGCATCAAAGATTCAAAGAAAGGCTAAGGCTCAAAGGGGCTTCTATTTGTCCATGTAGCAAGGTAGGCTCTTTTAGAAAGTCAAATTTAGCTTAACCTATTGCCTTTGATATAATTTGCACTTAATTTAAGAAGCTACACAGTTTGCATAGAAAAACACATCCAAGTATAACCCAACCATACAGGACACACATCAAAGAATTACGAGCTCATAAGTATTAAAAACAGCTCTTAGGCTCAAAAGCTCATAAATTAGGGTTTTCATGTGTTTCTCCCATCCAATTATGAGTTATAGGTCATTTCTTGATCTTCATTCCAAATCTAAATCCATTGGTCGAGGATAGTGGTTAAAAGTATTCAAACCATGACTACTCACAAAAGTATAATAATTTCTATTGGAATTGGGACGCTCAGGGTTATATATGACGGGGTATGTGTCTATTCCTATTTGGGTTGGCTAGGTTTGTAGACATTTGACAATTTCACTTTTCATCTTCAACCTATCAGCGCTTTTCTGGACGGGATCATCTCTATGTGCTCAATTTATATCCAATTATGCAATGATTTTTCAAAAAAAATTGAACCAAAAGTGAGGCTGCTTCCTATCAAAGTATGGTTTAAGACCTAAGTAGCATAGATAGGTAACAAAAGTAGAGAACAAGATTAAAATGGATACTGATTCAACATGAATTTAACGTTTCGACTACAAAAGGAAGGAAGATAAAGATATTAAGCTTACAATCAATTCCCCCCCCCCCCACACTTAGACAAAACAATGTCCTCATTGAAAAATAAAGCTAAACAGTAGAAGGGGAAAAAAGAAAAAGAAACTCCCTCGAGTCTAATGTGGCGGTGGATCGTCCCAGGGTCCCCGAAATCGTCGAATCTCCTCCCGAAGGGCTCTCTGCTCTTCCAGAATGAGTTTTTGATCCTCTTGCATCATTCAGTTGAGTCTGGAAGGCTTGCATCATTTTCAGCATCTGCAGCTCAAAAGGGTTGGGGCAATAGAGAATCCTGTAAGAGAAATGAATAAATTAGTGGAGTATGATAGTAACCTAAAGAAAATGTACTCGAGCAAGTAGTGCGTAATTGTCAAGGCTTAAGTCCGAGAACAATGTTGGCATGAAAAACATAATGTACAGAAAATTTTTTTTTTTATTTATTATTATTTTTTTTATGTGTGTGTGAAAGAAATGACTAAATAAAATTAACCAAAAATGAAAATACGAAATTAAAGGGTTGAGGGGGTAAAGAAACTCCCTTCTCGGGTTGCCTCCCGATCAGGGCCTTTGTTTATTGTCGTTGGCTCGACCTATTCCTTTCTCCTTCAACCGGGATTAGGCGGATTCCCAAAGCTCCACTTCTTCTTCATATTCTACATTAAGATCTGCAAAACAGGGGGAAACTTCTCATCAGCTACTGGTAAGGTGATACAAAAGTTTTTACCTGGTTGTGATGGCCCTGGAAAATCGGTAATTATATCCACAGTGTCTTGTGGACCGTCCTTTCCACTAAGTTTGGAATTTTACTGTACTAGAGAATCAAGCACATCAATCGAGTGAACATGGCTAGTATCATCAAGGTAGTTCACAAAAATCATAGATATTGAACTTAATCATTTCACCATCAAATTCCATGGTGAGTGTGCCACTACTGACATCTATCTTAGTCTTAGAAGTCTTTAAAAATGGTCTACCTAACAATATAGGGGTAGAACTGGGTGAATGATCATCATGCATATCTAAAACATAAAAGTCTGTCGGAAACACTAGCCCACCTACTTGCACTAACACATCCTCAACCACCCCATCCGGATAAGCATTGGAACGGTCGGCTAGCTGAATGAAAACACTCGTTCCAGTCAATTTGGAAAGTTTTAGTGTGGTGTAAGTGGACCTAGGCATTATATTTATGGATGCTCCTAAGTCTATCAGTGCATGTTCTTTTGTTTTACCACCTATTTGACAAGGTATGGTGAACATACCTGGGTCCTTGCATTTCGGAGGTAATTTCCTTTGAAATAATGCAGAGACATTTTCTCCCATCATCACCTTTTCATTCCCCTTTAATTTCCGTTTGTTGGTGCACAGCTCCTTCAAAAATTTTGCATATCGGGGTACTTGCTTAATTGCATCCAACAGTGGAGTGTTGAATTCCACTTTTTTAAACATCTCCAGCATCTCCTTTTTTTTTTTTTTTTTTGCTTTCTTTGTCTGTCTTTGCTAACCTGCTAGAAAAAGGGGGAGGAGTCAATTTTGCAATTGAATTAGAGTTGGATTTTACCCGCGGGATTCGTGAAGTGGCATTCCCCTTTTCATCTTCTTTCTCTTCTTCCCCTTTTTTCTCGAAGATTTGTTTGCTTGATCCTTCAACCTCTTTTCCACTCCTTAGGGTTATGCCACTCACGTTTTTGGGGTTCACCTCGGGTTGAGATGGTAGCTTCCCTCCAGATTGTGCCTCAAGTCTGTTGATGGCAGTAGCCATTTGGCTCATCTGATTCTCCAAATTCTGAATACTAGATTTTGTATCCTGTTGAAATTGAATTGAGTTAGAAGCTAAAGTTTTAACCATGTCTTCTAGGGAGATACCTGAGTTCTGGGGCCTTTGTTGATACTGTCCCTGTGAATGAAAATTTCCTTGTTGTTGGAAATGCCCTTGAGATTTGTTGGAGGGGAAACCCGGAGGCTTGTTATTCCCATAGCTTAGATTGGGGTGATCCCTCTAGCCAGGGTTATAGGTGTGACGACCCGAATTCTCGACCATTCGAGTGCCACTAAAAGTGACTCATATCATATTATCGAGACTTAAATAGTAATGTAAAATTATTCAAAAGAATAATTAGAATCCCATAATTTTATCTGTGAATAAAAATAGAACATAATTTTCTTACATAAAGTTCAACATAATTATCTCATCAATCTTAACCACTTTTGCCACTTCCATGTTGACCGCCTCGAACCTTCAATTATCTGAAAATGGTAAATATCGTGGAGTGAGATTTATAAAATCCCAGTAAGTATACCAAGCATAAATTTTCTTTTGAAAGCATATGGATCATTTTCATCATAACATAGTATAGGATCGAAATACTCATAAACATAGGGAGACACAAGAATTTTACCGAACTTAAATGGCAAGAATTCTTATGTGTAGCGCTACTAAACTCCGGTCCCCTTAGCATAATCATAAACATATCATATGGAACCCATAACAATCTTGTGAGATTGATTTCATAGCAATGATCCAAACATTTTCGTAAAAACATAAGGTATATCTAATTTTCATAAAAACATAAGATATACTTACATTTCATAACAACATACTTAATTTTCATAAAAACATAAGATATACTTACATTTCATAACAACATACTTAATTTTCATAAAAATATAAGATATACTTACTTGTCATAAAAACATACTTACTTTTCATAAAAACATAAGGTGTATTTACCTTTCATAAAAACATACTTACTTTTCATAAAAATATAAGATATACTTACTTGTCATAAAAACATACTTACTTTTCATAAAAACATAAGGTGTATTTACCTTTCATAAAAACATACTTACTTTTCATAAAAACATAAGGTGTATTTACCTTTCATAAAAACATACTTACTTTTCATAAAAACATAAGATATACTTACTTGTCATAAAAACATACTTAATTTTCATAAAAACATAAGATATACTTACATTTCATAACAACATACTTAATTTTCATAAAAACATAAGATATACTTACATTTCATAACAACATACTTAATTTTCATAAAAACATAAGATATACTTACATTTCATAACAACATACTTAATTTTCATAAAAACATAAGATATACTTACTTGTCATAAAAACGTACTTACTTTTCATAAAAACATAAGGTGTATTTACCTTTCATAAAAACATACTTACTTTTCATAAAAACATAAGATATACTTACTTGTCATAAAAACGTACTTACTTTTCATAAAAACATAAGGTATATTTACCTTTCATAAAAACATACTTACTTTTCATAAAAACATAAGATATACTTACATTTCATAACAACATACTTAATTTTCATAAAAACATAAGATATACTTACATTTCATAACAACATACTTAATTTTCATAAAAACATAAGATATACTTACATTTCATAACAACATACCTAATTTTCATAAAAACATAAGATATACTTACATTTCATAACAACATACTTAATTTTCATAAAAACATAAGATATACTTACCTTTTAAAAGATTAAAATGAAGTGTAGTAGTAAATGGACCAAAACTTTCTTGACCACCTTGAATTTCTCTTACTTGTGGATTTTGTCAAGAGGTTGGAAATAAGTGTATATGTGTAGAGTTGTGTGTAAAAGAGATGGGTTTAAATAGATGTATAAAGTTGGCATATTGTAAACATAATCATTCAATTCTATTAATTTTAACACATCCTTTTCTTAAAGTAAAGCACAATTCATATACTTTTCCATATTTATACAAATAATATGCTCTTCATGATTATATATAATGGAGTATATAAATCATTCATATACTTTTCCATATTTATACAAATATTATGCTCTTCATGATTACATATAATGGAGTCTTATCAATCATTCATATACTTTTCCATATTTATACAAATATTATGCTCTTCATGATTATATATAATGGAGTATATAATTCATTCATATACTTTTCCATATTTATACAAATATTATGCTCTTCATGATTACATATAATGGAGTCTTATCAATCATTCATATACTTTTCCATATTTATACAAATATTATGCTCTTCATGATTATATATAATGGAGTATATAATTCATTCATATACTTTTCCATATTTATACAAATATTATGCTCTTCATGATTACATATAATGGAATCTATCAACCATTTATATACTTTTCCATATTTATTAAATTAAGATTCTCATAATTATTATATATAATAGAACCTCTCATGCTTGCATATATTTTCTTAATTTAAATAATAAAAGTAATTTTTGTACAAATAAATATTGGGATAACATTGAATTAAGTACTTAGACTTAATATACTTTAAATCAAGAGAATGGAGATATTTTTAGAAATTCGGAATTTAATTTAAAATCGAACGATCTCGATTATTTCTTGACTTGGCTATACGAATACGTCGTGTCGTTAACTTAATAAAAATGGGTGAAATAGTAGCGACATGATTTTCTATTAAAATAATTATTAATCGCGTAAAAATTCTTGGTCGCTACAAACTTACCCCCTTAAAATAATTTCGTCCTCGAAATTAATCTTACTTGATCTTATGATTTCTGAACACTTAATCAGAATCTCTTCTTCTTCTTCTTATGTAGCATCATCGCTACCATATTTAACCCAACCATATTTAACCCACTGGACTTTGACTAAATGCATCAATTTGTTTTCTTAAGACATGGACTTTTCTATCAATAATAGACATATGTGTCTACTCATAAATTCTGACTCAAAAGGAAAATTCCCAATCGTATGTGATATTTCATCATGTCTTGTAGTACTCATGTAACCTGTCACTTATCATCGTATCATGTGACCTCAAATATTCGTATTAATATCTCTAAAATTTCAATAAATCTTTACTAACATATCATACCATAATAATTAGTCATTTCTTCTTATCACTAAATATCCCAAAGTAAATAAAACGATTACCTGAATATTCTCTATGTAATATACCCAAACATGTTATTCACATATCAACATAATCATCAGTTTATCTTTCCAATATTTGTAACCCAAAATTTCTGCAAAATTCAATAAACAAATATCTCCCAAATAATTAAAATTCTTAACTCAAATATCATAACATTTCCCGTAAGGTATTCCTTTCACTTGCACAAACTTATTAATCCTGATTCAATACAGTCCTTATTTCACTTTCACGTATCCCCGTATTATTTCTATACCTTGATTATTATATCAAAATATCAGTACCCAAAATCCAAGAAAATATTCCATATCTCAAATCCCGTCATCATCAAATCTTCCTTTTATCAAGAAAGTAAACGGCGCATAAACCCTTGTTCCCTCTTTTCCATTATTCTATTCCGCGCTTTCTTGCTGGAATCAATATCACGCGGATTTCCTCCGATCCTTAATGCTTTTAAATAGTTCATGCTGGGAAGAGGTTAGATCCATCAAAAACATGGATATCATTCTTACAAACATTCGCAAGTATTATTCCAGTCTTCCAATGAATGATCTGAGGAAAATTTATCGAATAAGACTCGAAAGATTGAGGTTGCTGATGGCTTTATAGCCCTACCCGGAGGTTTTGGTACCTTAGAAGAAATCTTTAACATTACCTCGTGGGCTCAACTAGGTCTCCATACTAAGCCTATTGGGCTTTTGAATGTTAACAATTTCTTTGATGGCTTGTTAACCTTTCTTGATTATGCTGTGGAACAGGGATTCATCTCTCCATTTTCCAGAAGGCTTCTTATTTCTGCTCCTACTATTGATGAACTACTGGATAAGCTGCAGTCATATATCTCAATACAAGATCCAGCAGGGGTTAAGATAGATTGGTCGCAAGGAAGGGGAATCAAGCGAAAATGGAGTCCGGTTAATGTAAACTTAACTTTATGAATCTTAGAATAGGTGGGGGTAGAGTACGGAGTATTCTTACTCTCGAGACACCCCTCTAATTTCCTAGGATTTTCCTTAATGTTTAAATCTTGTGTGTACCTCAAAGGTTCCAGGTGGTAGATTACGGAGTATTCTTACTCTCGAAACACACCTTTTTGAAGGTTTCTTTACTTCCTCAAAAGGTCAGAGGTGGTAGGATACGGCTACTCCGGAAACACATCTCTCAATTTGAGGAATTTCCCATGTTGCTTTCTTTTGCTTTTGCGTGTTTTCATGTATTTCCTTTCTAGGGTGACTCTTGTGTGTTCTCCTTATGAGAAAATAATAATATCTCTGTTATCATCTACTAAATCTCGTTTGTGATGTAAATGAACTTGTATGTCTAACTTCAATTCTCTTAGTGATTGCATACCATACTATGCTCTTAACTCCAAACGATAAAATTCTAGGCAGAGTTTTCCTTTGAAATTTGGACTTATCCAAATCGTAAGTATACTTCATAACTCACAATAATAACTAATTGTACATTTGATCACAATTTCATCAAACTTCAATATCATCATAAATATTCCAGAAAATCAATTCATAATTCCTCAACATAGAAATTTCAAATCATAATTTCTAATATCACCATATCAAGTCCTTATTTCTCAATAATTAAGAGCCTAAACTTTAAATCTCCAACTTCATAATTCTTCTCATAAAAATCTCAATAAAATCATATCACTTATAATCTCAACATCTCATCATAACTTCATAAAACTGACTTTCTATTTCTCGTTTAATCTAAACGATGAATAATTCGAAAATATTATCTAGTCCTTTCTGTTGACTTCTCATACTTAGTGCCATGTCTAAAATCAATTATGCAAAGTCCATTTAGGGCTCATCATTTCTAAACTTGACGACAAAGATTATTTTGAAAATCATTCGTAAATCATTTTTTTTTTTTTTTTTCAAAATTGAAACTTGAAGAGTGGTACCAATAATCATCCACAATTTTTCCTTGCTTTTAAGCAAAGGTAGTGATAAAGGGATAAATTATTGAACCGAAAATTGAAACTTGAAGAGGAAGTACTAATAACCATCCACAGTTTTTCCCTTGTTTTTACACAAAGGTAGTGATAAAGGGATAAATTATTGTACAATTCATTATCAATTTTGTTTGTTTAATATATTATTCCATATATTTTGGGCCAAAGTTACAACCCAACTTAATTTCTAATTGAGTCAATCTTACTAAGCTTAATATGAACCAAAATTCATATCAATATCCTCTATGTCTCATGATTCTACTTTGAAAAGAATAAAAAAATTGAGTCTTCTATCAATTTATATCATACTTGACATGTATATTATGTGTAACACATAAAGATTCATAACATATGAAGATTTCATACTTAACATGTCTTAATAAAATCGTAAATGACTTGCAAAGCATATAACATACCTGGTTCGAGGAGTCAATACGTGGAGAGTGACATAGTAGAGTGATGAGTTAAAATATTTCATATAATCTTATTTTCCTTTAATCAACAATAATTTAATGTGGTTGTATCCAAATCAACATTTTCTTGAATCATAATTCCTAATTAATCACAGTCTTCAAAACAAATCCAATATCGATATAGTAATTATCTCCCCATCAATAATTAATAACTTAACCCAAATAAAATTTATCGTCAAATCTTATTTTTCCTTTAGTCCCCGAACTTCTAGAAATTTATCAAAGACATCAATATAAACATCATATCACTAACTAATTATATTCCATAAAATTTTTAGGACATTACAAACTCCCTTGCTTAAAATGAATTTTGTCCTTGAAATTCGCACATCAAATTTCATCATACTTTTCAAAATCATAAACATACTTGACATGTGAAAATTCAAATATGTTTTTTTTTTTTTAAATGAATAGTGATTTCGTTCACTGTTCATCATGAATAGCACGTCGTTTTACTGTTCACGTGAATAGTTTTTTTTTTTTTTTTTTTTTTTTTTTTTTTTTTTTTTTTTAAGAAATAAAATTTCAAAAATCTACAGAATCGTTTTTAAAACTCTTGTCTCTGATACCAACTGTGACGACCCGAATTCTCGACCATTCGAGTGCCACTAAAAGTGACTCATATCATATTATCGAGACTTAAATAGTAATGTAAAATTATTCAAAAGAATAATTAGAATCCCATAATTTTATCTGTGAATAAAAATAGAACATAATTTTCTTACATAAAGTTCAACATAATTATCTCATCAATCTTAACCACTTTTGCCACTTCCATGTTGACCGCCTCGAACCTTCAATTATCTGAAAATGGTAAATATCGTGGAGTGAGATTTATAAAATCCCAGTAAGTATACCAAGCATAAATTTTCTTTTGAAAGCATATGGATCATTTTCATCATAACATAGTATAGGATCGAAATACTCATAAACATAGGGAGACACAAGAATTTTACCGAACTTAAATGGCAAGAATTCTTATGTGTAGCGCTACTAAACTCCGGTCCCCTTAGCATAATCATAAACATATCATATGGAACCCATAACAATCTTGTGAGATTGATTTCATAGCAATGATCCAAACATTTTCGTAAAAACATAAGGTATATCTAATTTTCATAAAAACATAAGATATACTTACATTTCATAACAACATACTTAATTTTCATAAAAACATAAGATATACTTACATTTCATAACAACATACTTAATTTTCATAAAAACATAAGATATACTTACTTGTCATAAAAACATACTTACTTTTCATAAAAACATAAGGTGTATTTACCTTTCATAAAAACATACTTACTTTTCATAAAAATATAAGATATACTTACTTGTCATAAAAACATACTTACTTTTCATAAAAACATAAGGTGTATTTACCTTTCATAAAAACATACTTACTTTTCATAAAAACATAAGATATACTTACTTGTCATAAAAACATACTTACTTTTCATAAAAACATAAGGTGTATTTACCTTTCATAAAAACATACTTACTTTTCATAAAAACATAAGATATACTTACTTGTCATAAAAACATACTTAATTTTCATAAAAACTTAAGATATACTTACATTTCATAACAACATACTTAATTTTCATAAAAACATAAGATATACTTACATTTCATAACAACATACTTAATTTTCATAAAAACATAAGATATACTTACTTGTCATAAAAACGTACTTACTTTTCATAAAAACATAAGGTGTATTTACCTTTCATAAAAACATACTTACTTTTCATAAAAACATAAGATATACTTACTTGTCATAAAAACGTACTTACTTTTCATAAAAACATAAGGTATATTTACCTTTCATAAAAACATACTTACTTTTCATAAAAACATAAGATATACTTACATTTCATAACAACATACTTAATTTTCATAAAAACATAAGATATACTTACATTTCATAACAACATACTTAATTTTCATAAAAACATAAGATATACTTACATTTCATAACAACATACCTAATTTTCATAAAAACATAAGATATACTTACATTTCATAACAACATACTTAATTTTCATAAAAACATAAGATATACTTACCTTTTAAAAGATTAAAATGAAGTGTAGTAGTAAATGGACCAAAACTTTCTTGACCACCTTGAATTTCTCTTACTTGTGGATTTTGTCAAGAGGTTGGAAATAAGTGTATATGTGTAGAGTTGTGTGTAAAAGAGATGGGTTTAAATAGATGTATAAAGTTGGCATATTGTAAACATAATCATTCAATTCTATTAATTTTAACACATCCTTTTCTTAAAGTAAAGCACAATTCATATACTTTTCCATATTTATACAAATAATATGCTCTTCATGATTATATATAATGGAGTATATAAATCATTCATATACTTTTCCATATTTATACAAATATTATGCTCTTCATGATTACATATAATGGAGTCTTATCAATCATTCATATACTTTTCCATATTTATACAAATATTATGCTCTTCATGATTATATATAATGGAGTATATAATTCATTCATATACTTTTCCATATTTATACAAATATTATGCTCTTCATGATTACATATAATGGAGTCTTATCAATCATTCATATACTTTTCCATATTTATACAAATATTATGCTCTTCATGATTATATATAATGGAGTATATAATTCATTCATATACTTTTCCATATTTATACAAATATTATGCTCTTCATGATTACATATAATGGAATCTATCAACCATTTATATATTTTTCCATATTTATTAAATTAAGATTCTCATAATTATTATATATAATAGAACCTCTCATGCTTGCATATATTTTCTTAATTTAAATAATAAAAGTAATTTTTGTACAAATAAATATTGGGATAACATTGAATTAAGTACTTAGACTTAATATACTTTAAATCAAGAGAATGGAGATATTTTTAGAAATTCGGAATTTAATTTAAAATCGAACGATCTCGATTATTTCTTGACTTGGCTATACGAATACGTCGTGTCGTTAACTTAATAAAAATGGGTGAAATAGTAGCGACATGATTTTCTATTAAAATAATTATTAATCGCGTAAAAATTCTTGGTCGCTACAATAGGTATTGGAGTACGAGTTGTATTGCTATTTTTGAAATGGAAACCCTCTGCATCCTTTACCTGTTTGCCATTCTCCTCTTGCAACACCGGACATGTATCCGTTGGGTGTCCAAAGTTTGAACAGATTCCGCATGCTTTGACCTGATTCGAGTTCCCTATAGCAAGCTCCTTAACGAGATTGGTTAGTTCATATAATTGACCTTCGATTTTGGAACTACTTACCTCATTCACACGGCGGACTTGCGAGTCCCTACTTGAGTTGAACTGCTGAGTGTTCTCCGCCATGTTGGAGATTAAAGCTCGCGCTTGTTCCGGCGTCTTGTCCATGAGCGCTCCTCCACTCGCGGCATCTATCATGTTTCTATCCATCGGTGCTAACCCTTCGTAGAAATACTGCACCAGGAGTTGCTCACTGATCTGATGATGGGGGCAGCTCGAAATGAGTTTCTTGAAACGCTCCCAGTACTCATATAATGTCTCGCCATTGCTTTGGCGAACCCCACAAATCTCCTTCCTGATTGTCCCCGCCCTAGATGCAGGGAAGTACTTCTCTAGAAACAACCTCTTCATATCATTCCATGTGGTGACTGATCCAGAAGGTAGACAGTACAACCAGTCTGTAGCGGCATCCTTCAATGAGAATGGGAAAGCTTTCATTTTTATTTGTTCCTCGGTAATGCCCGTGGGTCTCATACTGTCGCAAACTACATGAAACTCCTTTAGACGTCTATATGGATCTTCACCGGCATGTCCCCGAAAAGTAGGTAGAAGGTGGATCAACCCGGATTTTATCTCAAAGGTTCTTCCTTCTTCTACCGTTGGAAACGTAATGCACAATGGCTGCTGAGCCACATCAAGAGTAGCCAGTTGTTTAAGAGTTCTGTTGTTAGCTGCCATTTGTCGCGCTGCTCTCCTTTGCTTTCGAAAAGTCCTCTCAATTTCTGGGTCATGATCAAAAAATTCACAATTAGTCGACCGAGTTTTAAGCATATAAGCAGAGGAGCACAAAAAACATTATTTTTTACTTTTTTTTTTGGAAAATTATATAAATAAAGTGAAAATAAAATAAAAATAAAATAAATGCAGAAAAATAAAATTCTAATTGATTAAACACTAAATTGGTTAACCGTTCCCCGGCAACGCCGCAAAAAATTTGATGTGTGTCGCGATGCACCAAAATAATAAATAAATTCCTTGTTCACTATTACTAAAAATGTAGCAATGGAAGCAAGAGTCGATCCCACAAGGAACGGGAACTAACGTAGTGTCATGTCAATTAGAATCGTAAAGGGGGGTTTTGTTTTGAGTTGTTTGTAAATGATTTAACTAATAAAATAAAATGATTAAAATGATTGAAATAAATATCAAATGTTTACGAGTCTTAGTTCTCATGTTCAGTTGTATTCTATCACAATGTTATTACTTTCCAAGTAACGCGAGTTCAATTTCTTCTTTGATTTATCACCCGTAAATAGTTAATTAAAAACGCATAAAAATCCAACAATCAAAGTCAGGAAATTGAATCTACATTACTAGTTTGGAAAAGCAATAAACAAATTGATATGAAATACAACTTCCCCTTCGAACTAGGTATGGAAGCTTAGCCGAGCATAGTCATGAAGAATTCCAGATTTTTTCTCTCTTGAATCACCATCTCAAGTCGCTTAATTTCTCTTCCAAGCTCTAAGCAAGCCGCTCCTCTTTTTAAAATTTTTTTTCCCTTTTCTTGTCATGAAATTCCCTTTTTATAGTCTCAAATTCGTGCCCTAACTTTTGGCTCAAGAAATCCCAAAATTATGGAAAGATTCAAAATAAGGAAATTCTTGATGGACAAGTTACGGCCGTGACTTTTCATTTACGGGCGTAACCCAGTTTCTGTTAATTTTCCATGTTTTGAAGTTACGGCCGTAACTTTTAGTTTACGGCCATAAGACAGGTTCTGCTAATTTTTGCACATTTGAAGGTTACGGCCGTAACTTTTTGTTTACGGCCGTTATATGGTTTCTGCTCCTTTTTGCATAATGATGTGAAAACGTTTACGGCCGTGAATATATGTGTTACGGCCGTAACTTATTTGCACCCAAGGTCCTCAATCTTCAGTTTTAAGTGCATTTTGGTCATTTTTTCTTCTTTTCTCTTCCTTTATGATCCTATACAACATGAAATACAAAATGGGTTAATAATACTCAGATAAGATCAAATTATGATTAGTCCATGGTTATAAGCGCACAATTTAAGTGTTAATAAAGCACTTATCACTTACCTTGACCGCCAGTGAGTTCACCGGAAACCACAGCAAAAGGCCGAACCCAGCCTCGTTCTTACCCGACAACCACCATCAAAATTTATCCCTTCCACACGTCCAATACTCCCTTCCCCGTTTCCTCACGCCATCGGTTCCATCACCGGCAGAACCGCCAGTGGACTGGGAGCAGTAGGGGTGAAGCCACGTCGCCCCGTCTCTCCTCTCTTCTCTGATTGAAAACCGAATGAGAGAGAGGGGGCGTCTTATTTTGTTATATTTTGATTTTTTTTATTTTCCTTCTTAAGCCCCAAGTTTTAGAAGTAGTTATTTCAGTCCCTTGATTTTAAAAAATGTTTTTATTTGAGCCCTTGTTTTTAAAAGAGTTTTATTAATTAGCCCTCAAGTTTTCAAATCAGTTTATTTCCACCCAGGAGTTTCTGCTGAAATATAATTTGGCCAGGAACTTTCTGAGTTTGCCGAAACAATCCTCAATTTCAGTTATTTGCACGAATCAGTCCCTGATTCTTCCAATTGCACTATTGAGATCCTAAAACATCTCAAAACCTTATTTTACACAAATTTACTTTCCAAGACTTGATTATTCAAAAAGTCTAATTTTAACTATTTATTTCATAGGGCTAGACGAAACGCGAGAACACTAGAAAGTTTCATTCCACTTCTCTCAAAACTCCAGAAATAAGATAGACTCCTACCTACAAACTTATTTTCTAAAATGCGCATAAATAATTATTTGTATTATAGATCTTGCATGTATGATTGTGTTCATGAGAATTACTTGCTTGTTTAAGCATGATGTTACCAGAATTACTTGCTTACTTAAGTATGACGTTACGAGAATTACTTGCTTCTTTAAGCGTGATGTTACGAGAATTTACTTGCCTAAGTGCATGAGACTTGAACTTGTATTTGTTACTTGTTCATGAGATTACTTGAATATCATGATTATGTATTTTATTTTAATACTAATTATTATTTATGCGTTGAGTCTACTGAGTATTTCTATGAAATGTTCACCCTTTCTTTAAACTTACAAATTCTCAGATTTCGGAGTTGGCGATGGAGCGTGTGATAAGTGTTATATTCACGTTTATTTTATGCACTTATACCCTTGAATATACCATAATGTGATTCTATCTAAGTATTATTAATACATTTTATGTTTTATGTTGTATAGGATCCTAAAAGAGGAGAAAAGAAGAAAAAAGGACCAAATTGCACTAAAAACTGAAGTTTGGGGACTTAGGTGCAAATACCTTTACGGCCGCAAGCAAATATCTTTATGGCCGTAAGTGCATGATTGAAACAGAAAAAATTAAGCAGAAAAGATGTTACGGCCGTAAGAAACATCTTTACGGCCGTAACCTTCAAAGAGTGAAAAATGTGCAGAAACACAGTTACGGCCGTAAAGGGACATGTCACGGCCGTAACCTTCAAAAGATACAAAATCAGCAGAGACTCAATTACGGCCGTAAAAGAATTTTCACGACCGTAAATCTTCAAGTCAAAAATTTCCTTATTTCCATTCTTTCCATAATTTTGGATTTCTTGCTCCCAAAGCTAGGGCACGAAAATTGAAGTTATAAATAGGGAAGTTCATGACAAGAAAAAGAAGAATTACATTTTGAGAGCCACCAATATCAAGGTTTGAAGAGAAGAAATTCCGGGCAAAAAAAATCAAGGTGAATTAAGACAATATTTTTGGGGAGTTCTTCATGGCAATGCGTGGCTAGTCTTCTCAACCTAGTTCAAGGGGGACGTTGTGTTCATATTATTTTATTATTCATTCCTCAAACTCGTAACGTAGTTCTTGTTTTTATGTTTTATTGATTGGATTTCTCATGAACATTAATTTCGTCAAGACAATTTATTAATTGATTAAGGTCTTGTCTTTTAATTATTGTGTTGATGTTTGCTAATTTGGGTAATTGGATTCGTATTTGTCTTGTTATCCAAATCATAGTAGCAATTGGTAATTTTATATTTCCATATGAAAATCCAATCTAGATTAATCAATTTGAGCATATGTAATTGATAATTTAGTTCACCTAATTCTTCTTGTTTTCACATAGTTAATGAATTAAATCTAGGGAGCTTATTCTAGGTTGTTCATTCACTCTAAATTGATTTGAGAACTAATTCTAATTGATTATTATTAAGGAAGAATTGGATTAATTAGAGCTTTTTGATTATTCCGGGTGATAAATAAAACAAAGGAAATAGTACATGCGTTGCTTGGGGAATGACAATATTATGATAGGGTACAACCGAACCTGAGAACTAGGATTCTTTATTATTTGATTTTTATTCCAGCTATTTTACATCTTTATTTGATTATTTAGATTAATTGAAATTTTCAACTCAAAACCCCCCTTATAATTCAAATTGATATGGCATTAAATTAGTTCTCGTTCCTCGTGGGATCGACCCTTGCTTCCGCTATCACATTTAAATTTGAGTTTTGGCAAGTAAGGAAATTTAATTAATTCTTGGTGCATCGCGACGCGCACCAAGTTTTTGGCGCCGTTGCCGGGGAACGGTTAACCAATTTTCTGTTTAATCAATTAGAATTTTATTTTCTGCATTTTTATTTATTTATTTTTATTTTCGGTTTATACAAAAAAAAAAAAAATTTGAAATTCCGAAAATTTTATTTATTTATTTATTTATTTATATGCATAAAACTCGATCCACTAATCCTGAATATTTTTTATTTGATCCAGAAATCGAGCGACCTTTTCGACAGCAAAGAAGGGAAGCACTAGAACAAATGGCAGCTCATAACCTCAACAACAGGACACTTAAACAATTGGCCACTCCAGATGTCGCTCAACAACCACTCTGTATCACTTTTCCGACAGTGGAGGAGGGAAAAACTTTTGAACTCAAATCTGGACTCATTCACTTGTTGCCAACTTTTCGAGGACATGCTGGTGAAGACCCTTACAGGCATCTCAAGGAATTCCACGTGGTTTGTGACAGTATGAAACCCACTGGTATTACCGAGGAACAAATTAAAATGAGGGCCTTTCCATTCTCGTTAAAGGATGCCGCTACTGATTGGCTATACTGTTTACCATCCGGATCAGTCACCACCTGGAATGACATGAAGAGGCTATTTTTGGAAAAATATTTTCCTGCATCTCGGGCTGGAACAATCCGGAAGGAAATTTGTGGGGTTCGTCAAAACAATGGTGAATCGCTGTATGAATATTGGGAGCGCTTCAAGAAGCTCATCTCGAGCTGCCCCCATCATCAAATCAGCGAACAACTACTGGTACAATATTTCTACGAAGGACTGCTACCAATGGACAGAAGTATGATAGATGCCGCAAGTGGAGGTGCCTTAATGGACAAAACACCGGAACAGGCTCGGGCTTTGATTTCCAACATGGCTGAAAACACTCAGCAATTTAACCCAACCCGAGACATGTAAGTTCATCGTGTGAACGAGGTAAGTAGTTCCAATATAGAAAGTCAACTGTTTGAACTAACAAATCTCGTTAAACAACTTGTTGTAGGAAGTGCACAACAAGTCAAAGCATGCGGGATATGTGCTAACTTCGGACATGCAACGGATGCGTGCCCGGTGCTCCAAGAGGAAAACAGTGAACAAGTGAACGCTGCTGGAGGCTTCCCATTTCAAAAACAACAATACAATCCGTACTCAAACACTTACAATCCTGGCTGGAGGGACCACCCGAACTTGAGCTATGGAAATAACAAACCTCCGGGTTTCGTCTCCAACAAGCCTCAAGGGAATTTTCAACAACAAGGAAATTCCCATCCACGGGGACAATATCAGTAAAGGCCACAATCATCAGGTATGCCTCTCGAAGAAATGATGAAAACTTTGGCCACTAAAACTCTACAATTTCAACAGGATACCAAATCCAGCATTCAAAACCTGGAAAATCAAATGAGTCAAATGGCCACAGCTATCAACAGACTGGAAGCACAAACAGGAGGAAAGTTGTCATCTCAACCCGAGGTGAATCCGAAGAATGTAAGTGCAATTACTCTTCGAAGTGGAAAAGAAATTGAGGCGCCACAATCAAAGCCAACCGCGAGTGAAGAGGAGGAGGTTGAAGAAAATGAAGTCGAAAAGAAAAACAGCATTCCACAAAACTCTCAGGTAAAAACCGAACTTTTTGTGAATGCGAAACTAACTCCACCGCCTTTTCCGAGCAGGTTAGCGAAGGCGACTAAGGAAAGCAAGGAGAAGGAAATTCTGGAAATGTTCAGGAAAGTGGAAATCAACATTCCACTGTTGGATGCAATCAAGCAAGTGCCCCGATACGCGAAGTTCTTAAAGGAGCTGTGCACCAACAAACGGAAGTTGATGGGAAATGAAATGGTAAGAATGGGGGAAAATGTGTCAGCACTCTTCCAAAGGAAACTGCCCCCAAAATGCAAGGATCCAGGTATGTTCACTGTACCATGCCAAATAGGTAACACTAAACTGGATCGTGCATTAATAGATTTAGGTGCATCTATAAATGTAATGCCTAGGTCTACATACAATGCATTAAAACTTGCTAATATGACTGAAACAAATGTGATTGTTCAACTAGCCGACCGTTCAAATGCTTATCCGGATGGGGTAGTTGAAGATGTTTTAGTGCAAGTAGGGAACCTAGTATTTCCTGCAGACTTTTATGTCCTAGACATGAACGACGACCATTCCCCTAATTCCACCCCTATTCTGCTAGGAAGACCCTTTTTGTGGACTTCTCAAACTACTATCGATGTTAGGAAGGGGGTATTAACTATGGAATTTGATGGGGAGGTGGTGCAATTTAACATTTATGATGCAATAAAACACCCGAATGATATTTATGCTGCATATTTTATTGACATAATTACCCCTACTGTGCAGAAAGTGTTTGAACTAAATTGCAGGGACGAACTAGAAACAGCTATTTCTGAATCATTGAGTCAAATTGATGACGATGATATGGGGATGAGCAGGGAACTGCAAAATGAAATCATTGCACTTAACTCGTTGAAACCCGTGCCGCACAGGTACACTATTAAAACAATCCAATTGACAGACTATCCTAACAAATTTCTACCCTCTATCTTGCAGGCACCCGTAGTGGAAATGAAAACCCTACCAGCCCATTTGAAGTATGCATTTCTTGGTGATGGAGAAACACTCCCGGTAATCGTTTCATCCAACCTCACCAAAGTGGAAGAAGATAAGCTGGTTCGGGTTCTTCGGGAGCATAAAGAAGCAATTGGATGGACAATTGCAGATATCAAAGGAATCAGTCCATCGATCTGTATGCACCGGATATTACTTGAGGAAGGAGCTCAACCATCAAGGCAAGCTCAACGAAGACTCAATCCGGCAATGATGGACGTGGTGAAAAAGGAGATCTTAAAGCTGTTGGGAGCAGGAATGATTTACCCAATTTCAGACAGCAAATGGATCAGTCCAGTGCAAGTGGTGCCCAAGAAATCTGGAGTGACAGTGGTGGAAAACAAAGATGGCGAGCTTGTACCGACTAGGGTGCAAATCGGGTATCGAGTATGCATCGACTATAGGAAGGTAAATGCCGACACTCGAAAAGATCATTTTCCCCTTCCCTTTATCGATCAAATGTTAGAAAAATTAGCGGGTCATTCCCATTATTGTTTCTTAGATGGTTTTTCTGGTTATTTTCAAATTGCCATAACACCCGAGGATCAAGAAAAAACCACATTTACTTGTCCATTTGGCACTTATGCATATAGGCGCATGCCTTTTAGTTTGTGTAATGCTCTTGCGACGTTTCAACGGTGTATGATGAGCATTTTTTCTGAATACATAGGAAAAATTATTGAAGTGTTCATGGATGACTTTAGTGTGTGGGGTGATTCATTTGATGCATGTCTAGATAATCTAACATTGATTTTAAAACGATGCATTGACACTAACTTGGTCTTAAACTGGGAAAAATGTCATTTTATGGTGGATCAAGGGATAGTATTGGGTCATATAGTGTCCATAAAAGGAATAGAAGTCGATAAGGCTAAGGTAGACCTCATATCTGCATTACCTTACCCCGAAAATGTGCGGGATATACGATCTTTTCTTGGCCACGCAGGTTTTTATCACAGGTTCATAAAAGACTTCTCAAAAATTGCATCCCCACTGTGCAATTTGTTGTAAAACGACGTGCCATTTGAGTTCAATGATCTGTGCAAAGAGGCCTTTAGCCAATTAAAGGAGTGGTTGACTACACCACCCATTATCCAACCACCTAACTGGGATCTTCCATTCGAAATAATGTGCGATGCCAGTGACTATGCCGTGGGGGCGGTTTTAGGACAAAGGGTCGGGAGAGCACCCCATGTGATCTACTATGCTTCTCGAACATTGAATCAGGCCCAATCAAACTATACCACTACTGAAAAGGAACTTTTATCTGTGGTATTTGCTTTAGAAAAATTTCGATCATATTTATTGGGTTCTAAAGTTATTATTTTTACAGATCATGCAGCTTTGAGGCACTTATTTGTGAAAAAGGATGCAAAACCGAGAATCATCCGATGGATACTCTTACTACAAGAATTTGACTTGGAAATAAAGGATAAAGCAGGATCGGAAAATGTAGTGGCTGACCATCTTAGCAGGGTAGTGAGAGCCGAGGACGACCTACCCCTGCGTGAAGCTTTCCCGGACGAAAGCTTATTCGCGACTGAAGCGAACCTCCCATGGTATGCTGGCCTAGTGAATTATATAACTTCTAAACTAATGCCAACCCATTTTTCGCAGGAAAAGAAGCATAAAATGAGGAGTGACGCCAAATACTACATTTGGGATGATCCATACTTGTGGAAGAGATGCCCCGATCAAATCATTCGGAGGTGCGTGCCCGGATCAGAACACAAATCAATCCTTACCTTCTGCCATTCCTATGCATGTGGGGGCCACTTTGGACCAAGAAGGACCGCACAAAAGGTATTGGATAGTGGTTTCTTTTGGCCCACCATATTCAAAGACGCTTACATATTCTGTAAGTCTTGCGACAATTGCCAAAGAACAGGTAATCTATCCCAACGAGATCAAATGCCCCAGAATCTCATAATTGTATGTGAAATTTTTTATGTTTGGGGCATTGACTTCTTGGGCCCCTTTCCCCCGTCTTTTGGTTGCAATTACATTTTGTTAGCTGTTGATTATGTTTCCAAATGGGTGGAAGCCAAAGCCACCCGTACTAATGACTCTAAGGTTGTTGCAGATTTTGTAAAGGCTAACATTTTTAGCAGGTTCGATATACCTCGGGCAATGATCAGTGACAGGGGAACACACTTTTGCAACCGCACCATTGAGGCACTACTAAAGAAATATGGAGTGTTGCACCGAGTATCCACCGCATATCACCCCCAAACCAGTGGGCAGGCAGAAATTTCAAACAGGGAGGTTAAGTCTATACTCGAGAAAACAGTTCGGCCAGACCGCAAGGATTGGAGTATCAGACTGGAAGATGCATTATGGGCTTATAGAACCGCTTACAAGACGCCGATTGGTATGTCCCCATACCGATTGGTGTTTGGGAAACCGTGCCACCTACCTGTGGAACTCGAGCACAAAGCTTACTGGGCCATTAAGCAATGCAACATGGACTGGGGAGTAGCGGGAGATCATAGGAAGCTTCAATTGCAAGAACTCGACGAGATCCGAAATGAAGCCTACGAGAATACCATGATTTATAAAGATCGGACCAAAGCCTTCCATGATCAACGCATTTCTCGAAAAAGTTTTAGTGAGGGCCAGAAAGTTCTTTTGTTTCACTCTCGGCTCAAATTACACCCAGGTAAGCTTCGTTCTCGTTGGGTAGGCCCATTTGTTGTTACTAATGTATCTCCCCATGGTGCAGTCGATATTAGGAGCTTGCGCACGGATAAACAGTTCAAGGTCAATGGGCACCGCCTAAAACCATATTATGAGGGATTCCAAACTGAAAACTTGGAAGTAATTGCACTGGAAACCGCTAACAAGGAGCACTAGTCCCGCGCGGACTCAGTCGAGCCAAAGACAGTAAACAAAGGCGCTGCTCGGGAGGCAACCCGAGAGAGAGGTTTCTTTATCCCTTCAACTCTTTATTTTCGTATTTTCATTTTGGTTAATTTTGGTTTATTTAGTCACACCTAAAAAAAAAAAAAAATTTAATTATAAAATTTCCAGTGGCCTCGTTACGGCCGTAACTCCATTTCATTCTTTTTATGCAGAAGCCTTATTACGGCCGTAACAAAATTTTTACGGCCGTAATGGTCCCTTTGAATTTTTTTTCAGGATGTGACTTACGGCCGTAAGTCATACTTTTACGGCCGTAAGTCTTGTTTTTCAAAATTTTAAAAACAGAAAAAGAGGGGACCTCGCGCATAACTCTCCCTCTATCCATCTTCTTCGCACTCTCTTTCCATTTATACACCTCATTTTCGTTCTTAAGGAATCCCAATTGCACTCATCCATCACTAACTTCCTTCCTCACAAGCTCCTCAAGGTATTTTTTTTTTCTCTTTTCCCTTTCTCTTTTTCTCTTCATGGCGTGGTCGTGTGTTTTTTTTTTTTTCCAATAGGTTCTCGATTTTTCCCTGTCCATTGAACGACTTTGCATTGTTTGGGATTGTGTTTTGTGATTTGGGGTTTAGTTTTGATTGTTTTACCAACCATGGCATCATTTTTAGTTTGCACTCCAAGTGTTTGATGTAATGCCTAGGAGGATTTCGAGTGTTTCTTTGCCTCAAGTTGCATCTCTAACCACCCCATTATGCTCGTTTGGGTGTATTGCCGTCGTATAGGAGTATAATTGTAGGAAAGTGTGGTGCTTGGTCTTGATACTTTCATAGGGCATATTGCATAGTCCTCTTTCCCCTCTACATATCAATTTATGGTTATTTTGGTTATGAGTTCCAACTTTTATCTTCGCATTGCCTAAGTTGTGACCCCGCATCGTCATTTTGGTTTGCCATATTGGATAGTGTCTCTTGCAGTTGACAAATATAGCATGACCTTGCACTTGATGCGTGCACTCTAACGAACACATGTTAGGTTCCTTGTACTTAGGCTATTTTCCGATGTGTGATATGGGGGTTTCTACGATTATTTATACACCTCTTCCCACGACTTGGTTCCGCCCATACCTTGCTTGTGTGTACATTATACAGGTCGTGAAAAGCCTTGATTTTCAATTTCGGCCTTTACCATCACGCACTATTGGCTTGCGCATATTTGCTTTTCCATCCCTATCCATGCTTGACTAATCTCCTCGCTTCTTTCACAGGATTTTCTATGGCCCCACCGACTAAGAAAGGAAAGCAGGTGGCAGGGGAATCCTCGGCTGTGCCCCGCCAGGAGAAGACCCAGTCTAAACTGTGTATTAAGGAACGCCTTTTCCTCCCAGAAGACTTTCAGGAATGGAGGAGCGCTGACACCGTCATTGCCCCGCGACAGTTTTGGGCCCGCTTCGTCGAATTTGGATGGGTCAGATTCGTGAGTGATCTACCGTTTGGGAACCCCCCCGCTGGTGTACAAATTCTACACCCAGTTCAACAAAGACATTGGTGACGAGAGCTCCCTTGACTTTCACCACACTAGAGTTGCGAGGAAGAGAATCAAATTTGATAATGAAGTCGTGGATAACTATTTGGGGTTAAATAGCACTGGGTCGGTCCCCATGTCGTCTAATGCGGGTGTTTTCTTTCCGGACCAAGAGGTGCTCCGTTCGGCTTTGAAGCCTGAACTCCATGACTCCCTGACTGTCATCCTTCCGCACTACAAGAATCGAGATCTACAGCGGGACGCCTGGTACCTGCACCAGTGGGGGTCGGGGAGTCTCTTCCCATCCACTAGCCTCACCACAGTATCTGTTCGCTACCTCCGGGTCTACTACGCCATCACCATGGGAATCAAGTTTGACTTGGGGCAGCACATCTTTGATACGATATCCACTTACGCCAGCTTGATACCACAGAAGCGGGGCATGCCGTTCCCTTGTTTAATCACCGCCTTATGCCGGGCTCAAAGAGTTCCCGCTGCGGTAAGTGACGACACCTTGGGGCATGGGAATCGCCTCACGAAGGCGAGTTTGGAGAATGCTCGCAGGCAGATCGTTGCGAAGCGGGGTCACGGAGATGATGAATCAGGGGACTCCGATGGTGATCAGGGCGCCGAGGAGCCCGCAGCACGGGAAGCGCCACAACATCCTAATGCTCCTACCCCTTTTGAGCTTCAGATGCTGGGCATGATGCAAGCCTTCCAAACCCAACTGAACGCTATGCAAGAAGATCAGCAGCTTCTACTAGAGGAGCAGCGGGCCATTCGGGATCAGATTCGGTAATTGCAGAGAGCTCGGGACGATCAACCTCCACAATAGCCCGAGGGAGTGTCTTCCTTTTTTTTCGCTTTTATTGCTTTCCCTTTTATTGTTTGCCTTTTTCAATGAGGACATTGAATTGTCTAAGTGGGGGGGGGGGGAATTGACTTGATTGTAAGCTTATCTAATTCAATTTCTCTCTGTAATCGAATCTTTAAAAGGTATTTTGATCTTGTTAGCTGTTTTTGCTACCTATCTATGCTACTTAGATCCTTAACCATACTTTGATAGGAAGCAACCTCACTTTTGGTACAATTTTTTTTGAAAAATCATTGCATAATTGGATATAAATTGAGCACATAGAGATCATCTCGTCCAATACTTCATCAATAGGTTGGAAATGAAAAGTAAAATTGTCAAATACCTATAACCGAGTTAACCCGACCTACAATAGACAGATTACCCTTTCATATATAACCTTGAATGTCCCAAATTATTATACCTATGTGAGTAGTAATGGTTTGAATGCTTTCAACCGTTACCCTCGACCAATGGACTTAGATTGGAATGTAGATCAAGCAATGACCTATAACTCATAATTGGATGGGAGAAACACATGAAAACCATAATTTGTGAGCTTTTGAACCTAAGAGCTATTTTCAATACTTATAAGCTCGTAATTCTTTGATGTGTGTCCTGCATGGTTGAGTTATACTTGGATGTGCTTTCTTGTGCATACCGTTGTAGCTTCTTGATTCAAGTGCAGATTATAGCAAAGGCAATAGGTTAAACCAAATTTGACTTGCTAAAAGAGCCTACCTTGCTACATGGACCAATAGAAGCCCTTTTGAGCCTTAGCCTTTATTTGAATTTTTATGCCACGCTACAAGCCATGAATACCCTTTCTTTTGCATTATCTCTGTTTTGAACCCATTGAGAAGGGATTCGCAAGCTTTTGTTGATTGAGGATTGTGCTATGGTTTAAGTCTAATTTAGTGGAGATAGTTATCTTGTGTTGGGCGATGGTTGTATAATGGACTGAAGTCAGGGGAATGTAATTCTATCTTGTGCAAATTGATGACTTCCTAAGTTGCAGTCTATACTCGAAAAAAAAAAAAAGAGAGAGAGAGAAAGAGAAAAAGCAATGAAAAGGAAGTTAGTCAAGTGTGGATAAAGTTGGATAGTGGGAAACAATAAAGTTCATAATAAGAGTGAAGGAAGTGATGTTATTTTGAATCGACTTAGTTGCGAAGTTCCTTCTCGACTCAGCCTAAATATATCCTTTTATCCTACCTGACCCGAAGCCCCGTTACAACCAAATAAAGACCTTCGCTTTGCACTTGTGTAATTTTTGGCTCCGGTTATGACAGTTAGGCAATCTGTGGTACGGACTTATCCATGCAGAGAACTGAGCGAAAAATTCAACATCTTATACACTTTGTGCGAAGAGAGGAACATCTTGTGAGGGTGTTAACTCCCATTACATTTACTTATGAGTGGTTTGAATTGCTTGGTCTAGGGTTGGTGGTATGAATGTGGTCGGGGGTACTGTGTTGACTGAATTCACATCATGAACAACTCGGTTTACGAAACTGATTTCTTCTAGAGTTGGGCGAAATTATTCTCCTCGTAGTCACTCATACATGGTTGGGATGTGATCAAACACGAGAGGTGCAAGGAAATAAACCATATCGAGTCATGATTGGGATGGGGAATAAAGGGTGTTGCATCTCTAGCACACACTAACACAATCCGATCATGCAATGGAACAAATTTTTTGTTAAGGAAAAGTGGGTTGCAACCTCAAGTCTCTAAATTGTATTATGTGGTTTGAGTCCTATTTCTTTCTTGTTGAATCTTTGTTCGAGGACGAACAATGGTTCAAGTGTGGGGGGATTTGATAAGTGTTATATTCACGTTTATTTTATGCACTTATACCCTTGAATATACCATAATGTGATTCTATCTAAGTATTATTAATGCATTTTATGTTTTATGTTGTATAGGATCCTAAAAGAGGAGAAAAGAAGAAAAAAGGACCAAATTGCACTAAAAACTGAAGTTTGGGGACTTAGGTGCAAATACCTTTACGGCCGTAAGTGCATGATTGAAACAGACAAAATTAAGCAGAAAAGATGTTACGGCCGTAAGAAACATCTTTACGGCCGTAAAGGGACATGTCACGGCCGTAACCTTCAAAAGATACAAAATCAGCAGAGACTCAATTACAGCCGTAAAAGAATTTTCACGGCCGTAAATCTTCAAGTCAAAAATTTCCTTATTTCCATTCTTTCCATAATTTTGGATTTCTTGCTCCCAAAGCTAGGGCACGAGAATTGAAGTTATAAATAGGGAAGTTCATGACAAGAAAAAGAAGAATTACATTTTGAGAGCCACCAATATCAAGGTTTGAAGAGAAGAAATTCCGGGCAAAAAAAATCAAGGTGAATCAAGACAATATTTTTGGGGAGTTCTTCATGGCAATGCGTGGCTAGTCTTCTCAACCTAGTTCAAGGGGGACGTTGTGTTCATATTATTTTATTATTCATTCCTCAAACTCGTAACGTAGTTCTTGTTTTTATGTTTTATTGATTGGATTTCTCATGAACATTAATTTCGTCAAGACAATTTATTAATTGATTAAGGCCTTGTCTTTTAATTATTGTGTTGATGTTTGCTAATTTGGGTAATTGGATTCGTATTTGTCTTGTTATCCAAATCATAGTAGCAATTGGTAATTTTATATTTCCATATGAAAATCCAATCTAGATTAATCAATTCGAGCATATGTAATTGATAATTTAGTTCACCTAATTCTTCTTGTTTTCACATAGTTAATGAATTAAATCTAGGGAGCTTATTCTAGGTTATTCATTCACTCTAAATTGATTGGAGAACTAATTCTAATTGATTATTATTAAGGAAGAACTAGTAATCGCACCCGTGCGATGCACGGAATAAATAATATTTATTGAATAAGTTGTAAAAATACGATGTCCAATAAAAATAACACAATAAAAAAATAATAATAATAACTTGCATACACAAATTGTGAATAATTTGTAATTTCATTTCTCCCTATAAGATTTCTTACTTTAATGCATAAATTGTATATTCAATATACAATCAAAATATAAAAAAAGAAAAGAAAAGAAAAGTTATGAATTGCATTTTTTTAACAGTTAATTGTTCATTATCTAGTTTCCTTAGTTTATTTATTCATATAGAATTGATTTTTCAAAAATAATTTTTTTTTAATGTTCATTCACAACCACATATTATTTAAAAACTATTTTTTCACAATTGCACATGCTACTTTTTAACCACACTTTTTAAAAAAAAGAAAATCAATTTTTAACTACTCAATTGATTGATTTGACAATTATTTTATTTTTTATACTACCTTCTTTCACTTTCAATCACACATTTAACACAATTTCTATAATTTATATCAAACTTACTCATATTCAATAGTTTCAAATATAATGTGACATTTTATTTTTCACCAACTATTGAAAATGACCATGGTAACCACACACACAAAAAACTATTTTTTGTGCATGTTAAATAAATGTATGGACTATATTTTATTTTTAAATAAAATAAGTTTGATAAAACCTTAGCCCCTGTTCTCTTTACTGTTTTGAGGTCGTTTTCTATTTTTATTTTCGAAAACGCTAAAAACGCGTTCTCTTTACCATTTTCGAAAACGCATTTTAGAAAATAAAAAAAAATTTGTACACAAAACGGAAAACGCCAGAAACATCGTTTTGGGCGTTTTGTGTGTATTTCGACAAAAAATGTCCAAAACGCGGAAAACGAGTTTTGGAATTTTTTTTTTTTTTTTTAATAGAATTATCTTAACTTAGAACTAAACTTAATATAAAGTTTTTATTTTTTTTATTTTTTTATTATTTTTTTTAGAATTATCCTAATTTGGAACTAAGCCTAAATAAAGATTTTTTTTTTTTTTTTTTTTTTGAGAATTATCCTAACTTGGAATTTAGTTTAAATAAAGTTTTATTGAGTTCAATATCAACATTACAAAAACAAATTAAATGAGAATTTTTGTTGTTATATTTCAAAAAATGTAATGATAAATGGACTCTAATGATTTTGAAAGAACTTGCATTTTCTGTATTTTAATAGAAGTAGATCTTTCTCAAATCCCGAACCTGACCAATCTGTGTTAATATAGACTCTTAATGCTCACATTAGTGTGTTGCATGTAACCATATTTTTAGTGTATTGTGAAAGGAAATTTGAGTTGGAGTTAGTAGTATTCTGCAAGCAAATTAATTAAAAATACTTTAAATAGTGTTCTGCAAAATTTCAAACAGAACGTGTTTTCCAGCTTTTCATTTTCAAAAACCGTTTTCAGAAATGACAAACCAAACGCGTTTTCAGCAAATTTGAAAACAAAAATGAAAACACAAAACACAAAATATTTTCGAAAATAAAAATACAAAATAAAATACAAACAGAACGCCACCTTATATTTTTATTTTCTATAGAATTTAATGAATTAATTGTTAAAGTCTGTAGTATATATTTTACAAATTGAAGTTATTTTAAATTTATAAAAATTAAAAAATAGATAAATGAACAAAATGAGTAAATTTATAAAATTAATTTCAAAATTACCAAAGAGTTTATCGAAACCTGAAGTTGTAGAAATTAAAATGATTCAATTGAATTTACTTAGAAATATCGGATATCATTATTTCTTTTAATTTGATAAGAAAAAAGATTTGAAATTAATCATTTATGTCAAATTGAAGTTAGGTAAGAAATGATAAATATCATTTTATGTCTTAGATGAGATAAATTAAAAAGATTAGATATTGAAAAAAGTAAAAAGTATAAGTAAAACTTTTACCTTTATTATTTGAGACAATTTTAAGAATGATATATTTAGAGTTTGCTCTCATTTGTTAACTTGTATTGAACTTCTCGTTAAGATCATGAATTTGACACCTATATTGCATATTTTTTGACGAAAAAATATTACAATAATTATCAAAAGAATAAAAATAATATACAATTTGATCTTTTTATAGATTTTTTATTTTTTACAATCAATAAGTCATTTATTACATGTCACTTATAATTAATTTTGCATTAATTGAAGTTTCCTAATTCAATTATTAAAATAATTAATAAAATTACAAAGTTTCCTAAAATAGCAGGGAAAAATGGCGGGAAACTATGTGTGGGTTTTTTTGACGGCTATACTATTATTATATATATTAAGATTAAGATTGGATTAATTAGAGCTTTTTGATTATTCCGGGTGATAAATAAAACAAAGGAAATAGTACATGCGTTGCTTGGGGAATGACAATATTATGATAGGGCACAACCGAACCCGAGAACTAGGATTCTTTATTATTTGATTTTTATTCCAGCTATTTACATCTTTATTTGATTATTTAGATTAATTGAAATTTTCAACTCAAACCCCCTTTATAATTCTAATTGATATGGCATTAAATTAGTTCCCGTTCCTCGTGGGATCGACCCTTGCTTCCGCTATCACATTTAAATTTGAGTTTTGGCAAGTAAGGAAATTTAATTAATTCTTGGTGCATCGCGACGCGCACCAGCGTGCAATGGTGGCTATTGAAGAATTATAAAATATGTTTTGAGATAATTGAATAAACACATTTAATTTTGAGTTTGCAAATTTTCTTATTGGTATTTAAGTTATTTTGGACACTTGAATTATTGTTCATTGAGTTTTAAATGAAGTTAGGTTTTTAGTTACTTCCGCTCAATTTTTATTTCAAATTTGAAGTTTTGACTATTGGAGTCAGTTTTATAAAATAACAGGATTTAATTTCAGATATCTTTCACTCGATTAGTATTTTGAAAATTATTTTAAAAGGATGACGTGACGTTCCAGGTGTTTAGAACTCAGGGCATTACAGATAATGCTATGCTTTCTAATGGCTTTAGAATCAACGAGTGCGACAAGTGTGTATATGTTAAGGACACTAATGATGGATGTCATATTGTGTCTGTATGTCGATGATGACATGTTCATTGTCGACGATTCTGATAAGATTATCAAAGCCACAAAGAATATGTTAAACTCAAAGTTTGACATGAAAGACATGGGTCTCGTGGATGTCATTTTGGGAATAAAAATTACTCGGACACCGAATGGACTTGTGTTATCTCAATCTCATTTTGTTGATAAGATGCTAGACAAGTTTAACAAGTCAGATACCACTGTAGCCAGGACTCCAGTGGATTTGAGTTTCCATTTATCTAAGAATACTAGTGACGGCGTGTCACAGTTAGAATATCCACGAATAATAAGGAGTTTAATGTATTTAATGACTTGTACGAGACCGGATATAGCATACTCAGTTAGCAGATTGAGTCGCTACACGAGTAGCCCAGGTGCTATCCACTGGAAAGCCATTTTCAGGGTGTTACATTATTTGAGGTACACTCATGACTTTGGATTGCATTAATCTAGATACCCTGCAGTAATCGAAGGTTATGCTGATGCAAATTGGATATCAGATATGTCAGGCTCCAAATCTACAAGTGGATATGTCTTCACTCTTGGTGGTGTAGTCGTCTCTTGGAAATCGTCCAAACAAACTTGCATCGCAAGATTTATAATGGAATCAGAGTTTATTGCTTTAGACAAAGCAACTGAAGAAGCAGAGTGGCTTCGCTAATTTGTTAAGGATATTCCAAGATGGTCCAAGCTTATGCCTGCAATTTGAGTTTATTGCGATACTCAATCAGCAATTAGCAGGGCACATAGCAATATGTATAATGGTAAGTCTCGACATATTCGAAGATGACATAATACCATTTGACAACTACTCTCACAAGATATTATCACTCTAGACTATGCGAAGTCAAAGGATAATATTACGGATGGATCCGCTAACCAAAAGATTAACTCGAGAGCTAGTTGTAAAAGCATCGAAGGGAATAGGCCTACAGCCTAAGAGGTTGAAAGATATCATGGTAGAAACCTAACCTAGCTGAATTGAGATCCTAGAATCTAGATTCAAATGGACAACTAAATCGTGTATATCTGTGTAGATCGCTGAAAAGGTTCTCCTTCTGTTGATTTCTATGGTGCTCACAGTAATTGAAAGATGCAGGTTAAGCTATGCTTTTAATGACACTTAAGCGTGGTGGTGAAATGCTGAGTTAAGAGGTCACCTATGTGAGTGTTAATTGAGGCCGCTTCTATAAGGATTGGGAAGGCTACATTCTTGAACAAACACTTGCAGAACCAGGCGACGTTTTCATGGTCAAAACGAGCACAACTTTGAAAACTACGTTATGTCTAGAATGATCCTTTGTAAGATCTATTGTCTTGGTTTAAACAAATGGCGAAACAGTTCAAGGCATCAGATCCACTGGTTTGCTAGTAATACCCGATAGGTTTCACAAGGAAAGGTTCAAAACTAAATACTACCTATCCTATGCAAGATTGATTCGATTTACTCTCTCCTCTCTCGACTCTCCGATTTTCGCAAATTTTCATTCATGTGGGGGATTGTTGGAAAACTTCATCAACATTTTTTTTCATCAACAGCCATCAATTTCCATCATTTTTTTTATATATATAATGAATCATTTTCAAAAACTTTTAATTCTATCAGTTTTGGCTTGAATGAAAATTCTCGTCATCAAATGAAATTTATTGTTAGCTTCAATTGCAGTGAAATTTTGTATTGGGTTGGGTTGTAAAGGTGATTGAATTGGGTTGTAATTGTAAAGGTGATTTGGGGTAGGAATGGCAATGGGTCAGGTTCGGGGCGGGTCGGGGCCGACCCGCCCCAAACCCGAAATGGCCAAACCTCGCCTCGAGACTGTTCGCGGGGCGGGGCGACATCCCTCCCCGCCACGCCAAATGATCCGAAATTAAAATAATTTTTTTTTCGGTAATAAAATTTTAGGTGAAAAACTTAGGAGTCGAACTAGTTAGAGTTTTTAAGTTTGAACTTTAAACATAATATATATATTTGAAGGGGAAAAAAATCAATAAACAACATAATTGTATAATGATTATGTATTCTCATACCCTTAAATTCCACCAAGGTTCAATTCTTGTAGACATCATTAAATTTATTTTTAGTTTCTCAAAAAAAAAAAAAAAAAAAAAATCTCCGGTCAAGGGTCGGGGCGGGGCCGCCCCGAACCCGCCCCGCAGACCCGACGGGACGAGTAACTTTCGGGACGGGACGAGTCGTTTCGAGTCCTCCGAGTTTCGAATCGTTCGGATTTCTTTGCCATCCCTAATTTGGGGGCTGCTACAAAATTGTGCTTAAAGTTGGTTCAAGAGCATGGGAGAAACGTGAGTTCAAATTCATGTGCATTTATTCAATATTTTTACTGTTATTAATTGAATTGGGTTGTAGTCGCTGTCTATTTGTGTGTTAGATACAGAGACTCAAACATACACAGATCTATAAGCCACGTCGAACGGCAAAATTCCTGTCATTATGTATTCAGAACCTGAAAATTTCGGCTCGAGGACACATCTTCCAATGGCAAAGGAAAGGGTTGGTAAGACTCAGTGCAGCAGTGTGCAGGATTCGAATCCTGAGATATTGAATTTGTGTCTTGTCGTCAGCGGGAGTTATCCAAACTTTGGACTTACCATCAAGTCCTCTACTCTAACTCTGAGAGGTATAACTTGCGATTAACCTTCTCAATCAATAAATCAGGGTAGGGTCGGTTGGACCCCTCAAGGGCGGACTACACCTTTTTTTAGAACCTGAAAATTTCCATGTGTCTTCTAGTGCAAAAGGTCAACTGGATGTCAATCCATAGACGGTCATTTTTTGCCTTTGAAGTGTCTTCACTGATTACGTGATTCTTTAGATAAACTCGAGCACACTGGGCTGAAGATGAGTGCCACAAAGGTTCCATAATCACCTGTTTTGGTCAGGTAGGATTCCTCGTAATATTGATATTCTTCTTTCTTATTGAGATATTCTTTGTGCTAGCATTTAAAGACCTGTTTCTGATCGTAATCCCACCTGCTATTTCTTCATGTACACATTGAAGATTATTCTTTAGATAAATTGGAGCACACTTCATTGATTAGAATTTCTTTGGATGTTTTGGTCTCCATGAATTTGTTAAGCGTGTGAGCTCAGCAGCGTTTCTATTTTTTCAACCTACCTCTTCGTTGGGTTCTTGTGTTCAAATTTAAATGTGATATATATAGGTAGAAAATGAAATTTAAATAATTTATTCATGGCAGAAGTGGCTTCCAAATGTAGGTGTTAGCTTCAATTTGGGCCTTTTGAGTTTTTGTTTCTTTCATTGCCAATGGTGCAATAAATGTCGAATTCCTCCTCGTTGAACTGTGAACTGTACTTGTGAACTCTTTGTGCTGTTAATTATGTATATAACCTTTTGTTGTGACTGTTATGTCTAATATGTTTGAGAGAAACCATTAGTTAATCCAGGAGTCGAATTCAAGGTTACAAGTATCATCCAAAAAATACAATTTCAGATTCAATGCCAAAATATAAAATTTTAGTTCATTAATTTTTCATCCCAATCAAGAAATTTACATCAAAAGTTAGCAGCAATAATTTTGCATCGCAAATCTCACAAAGAAAAGGAACAAAGAGTTAAATTGTAAGCAATATATAAATAAAAACCAGAATCTACGGACCTACGGCTTCATCCTATTCAGGAGTTTCATCAAACACCTTTCCTTCAATCAATCCCGCGCTGCCAGCCGAGGCGAGCTCCTAAGCCTAGAAGCGGCGGCAGCAGCAACCACTGTAGCACCAACACTTTTCCCACCCTTTACCAATTTCCTCCCCTTCTTAGCCTTTACCACATTCATAAGCTCCTTCTTACTCCTTGTCATTGCCGCCAAAACATCACATTCACCGACGGTAGCATTTTTCGCCGGACTTGCCTTTTTCCCTCCCATCCCACTCTCACGCGCCACCCTCTCAAAATCATCACCCAACTTCCTCACGGCCCCTCTCTTGATTTCCCTCCCAGATCCGTAGCCTTCCTCGTCCACCAAACCGACAACCCGCCTCCTCTTATTTGCCACCGGAGCCGGGGGCTCCGAAGGCGACGGCGTTCTCGCGTTTTTACTCTTTTCAGTGTGAGACAAAGCAAAATCATGAGATTTCTTGAAACTCTTCTCACGCTGAGCACGGAGCTTGTCAACGTTACCCTCAATCCGACCCTGTAGACGGTGGCGCTTGAAGCTGAGGCCACCCATGGACCAGTGAGCTTCCTCGGCCCACGACATTAACGGATCCATGACTGAAGGCGGTGGGTCCACCCTTTCATCGTTCAGCTTTACATCTGTGTAGAAACGTGGCCTAGGAAGGCTGCTTCCGTAGAATTTTCCAGGACCCAAAGCCACAACCATGGCTGCCGGCTTGGTATATACTAATATATGAGTTGGTGCAGAGCGAGTGATGTGTGTGTACACAGTGCGATGAACAAATGTGTCTTCTTCGATGTGATTTATAGCAGATTCCATGGGTGTTGAGATTTGGGCGGGAACGTTGCCGCCAAGAATAAAATACCGCGCTAATAATGAATTTCAAGTGAAATGGAATCTCAACATTATTAGTATGGTCCTTAATCTTTGACCCTCGAAACAATCTTGTTCCAAATCTTTGTATTATAACATATATATCTCCTCAACCTTTGTATAATCACACAAAAAAGCCTTTTCATTAGCCTCCGCATTGTAAAGTGATTGTAAACTAATTTATAATCTACACAATTTTCTAAATCACTTTTTAACAACACATATTTTCTCTCTCCAATTTTTAATCACACATCTTACCTCGAAAAACCAAATAAATTGGTTTATAATCTCCAAACTTTATCCAAATAGAGGCTTAATTAAGAAGCTTAAATGTTAATAAAAGCACAATTATGCCACTGTCTTTAAATAAACAAAATATACAATACAAGAATGGATAAATTAGTTTTTGTTTGATGTACATTATTTGAGAAAAAAATTGAACAGTGATTGATGTGATTTTGTATAATTAAAATTAAAGAAAAGTTTTAGGTTTATCTGTAGAATATTTTATTCTTACAATATTTAGTTAAAATTGAGTGCTGCATGAAAAATAATTATTTTAAAAAACATCAAACAAAAGCTAAATAAAGAGAATAAAATTCATATTTCAACAACCTTACCATCCCAAACAATTACTACAATTCTACTAAAGATCCATAAGTATTTATGGCGTGGTCTTTTACGACGTGCAATACACGTCGTAAAAGTTCACTTTTGTTGTAATACTTTCTCAAAACTTGATAATTATGGTACTCCTTGAGAATTCGTGAGACCTTCATTGTTATCCATTATTTGGTAAAAGTTTTTTTTTTTTTTTTTGTATAAATAAAGAATATGGCGTTTTCAAGGTAAAATATATGGTTGAAAAATTGGTTTGGAGAAATGTGTAGTTTATAAACCCCTTTTTAAGCAATTTATCAAATGGATACTATATTATTATTTGTTGGATATGATGGATTATCAATCATTACATGGCTGACATTCCTTGCCCATTGGAGATTTTAGAGAGGTGAGGCGGTTTCGATGAATTTGTGGGAAATTTTAGGCTGCGTTCTTTTTGGCGTTTTTCAGTCGTTTTTCGTTTTTCATTTCCGAAAACGCGGAAAATGCGTTCTCTTACGCCGTTTTCGAAAAAAAAAATTGAAAACGTTTTCAAAATTTGTAAAGGAAATTAAAAACGTGAAAATCACGTTTTTCGCGTTTTCTGAAATTTTTGCCTTATAAGCGGAAAACGCGCGTTTTCCACTTAAAAAAAAAATTAAAATAATCAAAAAAATTTGAAATTTGTCAAAATTTATCATTTCTAATTACATTATTGGTCCCTGAGTTTCAAAACTTGTCATTTTAATCCTCAAATTTTGAAATTTCTTTCGGAAATATCCTAATTTATTTGCAACTTAAGTCCCTCAACTTCAGATTTTGTTGCACATTAGTTCACAAATTTTACTTTTCTTTCAATTTAGTCCTTTTCGTATTTGCTTTATAGGTCATTTTCTTCAAACATGTATAACTTTTGATGTACAACTCCGAATTGCACTCTGTTTTTTGCGTAGAACTCCAAATTCAATCATCTTTCTGATGATATATCATGTGCTTAATTATTAAACATTTCTTTTTTACTTTTGTATTGTAGATACTTATTTTATAAGGACATAATTAATTAATGTAAATTGATTTTTGCAAATTTTATTGAAACTTAAATTTTAAACGTTATGAGTGCTTACTAGAAGGATGTATCTATATAAAGTATTAAATGGAACGTACTTTAGAAGGGAAAATTACTACTCAAATGTTAAACGATTACTTTAGAAGGGCAACATGAATTTTTGAACTTTTTTGGTATAACTAAATTGTGTGATAGGGGTTATTTCATTTATTTTTGTTGTGTAACTCAAAATATGATATCTTTATTTCATTTATATTCACAAACAATATGAAATAATTTTCTTCAAAATTTTAAACAGAACGCGTTTTTCAGCTTTTCATTTTCGAAAACAGTTTTCAGAAATAACAAACCAAACGCGTTTTCAGCAATTTCGAAAAAAGTCACAGAAAATGGAAAACATAAAACATTTTCGAAAATGAAAACAGGAAACTGAAACACAAAGAGAACGCAGCCTTATCATCCCTAGAGTTAGTGAAAGACTAATTTCTCTTTCCTTTATTTTTCTATGCTTGTGTTGTAATTTTTTTGCTACCCTCATGAAAGAGTCCTACCTTTTTATGTTCATTTTGCGTCCCTATTAAGATGACATCGTGTGGTCTATTTACAATGTAAAACGATGTCATATTGTGTTTGTTGAAGACGATGTCGTTTCGTTTGAAATGACATTACATGGATGCTTACACTATTGAAAAGATGTTGTTTCAAGTAACATTTATATACAAAAATGTAGGGTTTCTTCAAACTGCATTTGTGCTGCTAACCCTGACCCTGATACCTTAGTCATCCCTTTCGACCGATGGTCTCATCTTCTCGCCCGTCTTTGGTGGTCGTTTCCAGATCTCCCACATTCTGTCACTACACTGTAGATTCGTTGAAGGGGTGGGACATGGTGTGTGACCTGAAATCATAGTTTAATTTTCTCTTTCTTCGGAGTTCCTCCTCTCTCTAGATTGAAATCATTCCACAGCTTTCACAGAATGCTTGCATTGATACCTTCGCTTTCCCTTTCGTGTAGACGTCTCAGCCTCTCACTCATCATTAGCCTTTTCTAGAATCTCTCATTTCTATCACGATACTGTAAATTCGTCGAATGTATCGTGATTTTTGGGGTTTAAAACATTATGTTTGACTTGAAAAATGTGTTTTTGCTTTTTCTTTTGACAGTTTGTACCATTGAAGCATCTGATCTTCTTAGTTGTGTTTAAGGTTTACCATATTTCTCTGATTCTTTGATAACTTATTGGCATGAAACATTTGATTTTTGTGTATCCTTTAGCCAACATATCTTGTGTTATTTGTCTTCTAAAAAGTGTATTTGGAGACATAAACATGTAAGTATGTTGGATTTCATCTTTCACTTCTTCTTTTTTTTTTTTTTTTTTTTTGTTATTTTCCCCATTTGTTGTTTGAAATTTACATCTCATTTGTTTTGTCTATTTTTTGAGGTATCGTAGATCTTGGGATACCTGTGGGATGTGGTGTTATTGAATTTGTTACCAGGCAATTCTTCTAATATTCTCCAATTTTTGTATTGTTAGTTGACTCGACTGATTAATCTAATGATTCTGAAGTAGAGAAAGAAATGGCCAATGAAGAAATAAGTTTAAGGTAATTAGCTACACTAAAATTACAGCCAGTTTGCATTAAATATCCAGTCTTAGAGGTGAATTTTTGTGTTGAAATCTAGATTAATCCACTTGCTCCCCAAATTCCATGGTCTTGAAAACGAAGACCCCCACAAGCACTTAAATGAATTCAACGTGGTGTGTTTAAGCATAAAACCACAAGGAGTGATCGGGTATTCTATCTTCCCTCAGGTTCTATAACTACATGGATAGAGATGGCCAGGTTGTTTCTTGATAAGTTTTTCTCAGCTTTACGAGTTGCAAATATCAAAAGGGAGATATGGGGAATAAAAAAAAGATACAGAGACCCTTCATGAATATTGGGAAAGATTCAAGCAACTATGTGCAAGTTGTCCTCCACATGATATTTCAAAACAACTGCTCATTCAAAACTTGATGTGATCCCGTTCAAGATGCACGATGAAAGCGCGAAAGAAATGCTAAAAAGTTCAAATTCAGGTTGGGGATGGACGATCACATGAAGACCCAAGCCTCACAACTCAAGAACCTAAGGTATATCAAACCTTAGACCTATTGAAATGCAGAAACAAGAACTGACGAACGCCACAAGGTTGTCCAAATCCTTTGATAAGTTTGTGTGTTGAACGCCACAAAGATTGTTAATTTTTGATAAGTTCAGATTGAACTCCACAAGATAATTAAATTCTAATAAGTTCAATTTGTAAAGTGAATCCTCACCTTTACTATTGAATCACTAAAAAAATGTTTATTAAAAATCCAATCACTTGTTACAATGAAGAAATAACATATAAATAAGTAAAAATGACCTAACAACTAGGGTAACCTCTATAGAGACACAAAACACTAAATAAATAATCAAAAATAGAAAATAACATAAAAACGTAGTAAAACCCTACAAAATTATACCATGCGATTGCATGGTTCTTGGTGTTGCGGTCGCATGGTGGGGGCAAATTCTCTTTTGTTTATTTAACTGTTGACGTTGCAATCTCTTTTCCCAAGTGCGATCGCATATAGTAATTATCTGCAATCCTTCTTCATTTCATCTCCAACTTGATCTTTGACTCATTTCTTAGCTTGTTCACTTGTTTTAGCCTTGAATCTTCTTCAACAGTCCATACTTGATAATTGAAGCCTCCAAACATGTACTTGGACTTTTGCTTGGCTCAAATTGTAGATTTTTCCGTCAAGCCTACTATGATTCGTATCATTTCCTCCTTCAGGATGATTTGTCCAGAATGAAAATCGAGTTTTGAAATTGTAATACCGTTTTTCATTGTTACGTGCATCTTTAAATTCCACGTGGCATTTATATTAATTTTATTATAAATTTTAAATTTGATGAATTTTATGTCAATGATTTGAATTATTTTACAGTGGAAGGACTTGAATGCCGTCTCGATCAATGTACCAATTAGAAAATTCATATATTGTTAAGAGTAATTCTATGTGATTAATTGTCTTATTGTCTAAGCATGCTATTTTTCTAATTTTATTATGTAAAGTTGAGGGTAGTTTGGTGATGATTGGAGAGTAAATAGAACTTAGGGACTTAATTATGTGCATAGAGAGAAATGGGGGCCCAAATCGCAAATTCCAAAAGGTTAAATTTAAACCTAACCTAATCTAATCCCTCATCCCTCACGCTCGCTCTCTCGCGATCTCTCGCGATCTCTCACTCTCACACTCGATCTCTCTCTACCGCTTGTCTCTCTTGCCTCACTCTCAGTCGGACCCAACTCCTCCGACGACCACCGCCACCACGACGCCTGCAACGCCCACCACCAGCCACCATCCCCACGGTAACACTCCTCCCTTTTCCCTCGGGGCGCGCTCACGGATTGTACGCGCGCACACACTCGCACTCATACACACTCAACCGAGCCCACACACAAGCATGTATATATATTGAATGTATGTATTGATATGTGTATATATGTTGAGTGTATTTATTATAAAGATTTCAGATTTTTTCATTTTTGGGTTTTAGGTAAATTTCAAAATTTTAAACTGCTAAAATTCAGATTTGGGGGTAACGTTTATATGTGTGTGTATATATTTATACATACATATTTATATATTTCATATTTGAAGTTTTTAAGAATTTATGATTTCAATTGGGTTAGCTTACTGTTTGAACTTAATTGTTAATCTGTAAAAGTGAAATTTGGGTAATGTATATTTATGTATGCGTTGTGTGTATTTACAGTTCAGAATTTTAATTTAGTAATATAAATTTCAGAAATTTTAAATCTAGGAAATTAGTGCTATATATATATATATAGACACACACACACACACACACACACACACACACACACACACACACACATATATGGCAGATTTTGAATCTTGGGAAATTAGTTTGAAAGTTTAGTCTTAGATGATTAATTATAGATTAAGTCGGTTTAGTGGACGAGCATTTTGAGAAGTTTCAATTTTTTTTTAAAAGATGAAGTTGTTTAATGGATTCTTTGTTGGTTTAATGTTGTTTTAAATTGAAATTCTCAAATTTAGAATTTCATGTAATGAGGTGGTTTTAATTTAATTTTTATGTATATTTTTAATTAGAGTTGCTATTTTCAGACTCTAGAAATTTATGGAAATTGTAGTTAGTTAACTGTTCGAGTAAAGTTTGAATAAATGGTTATTTTCAAATTTATGAATAGTTAGAATGCAAATTGGATTTGTCTTGTGAAATTTAATTTTCGAAGAATATTCTATAGCTTTGACCTTTGTGTAAATTGATAAGTTAGATTTCAATTATTGCTATTGAAGTTAATCTCTTATTCTGAATGTAGTATGGTTTGTATTTGACATGGCTTAAGATTCCATTTGGTTTGAATTGTAAATCACCTGAGAGGCTCGATCTCATTTAGGAGTTTCAAATGTAATTTTGAACTAAAATTTTATTTCACTTAATGAATGGGTACAACTAGGATTTTGGTACATTGACATCACGGGCAGCCGATGCTCCTCCACTTGCAAATCCAGATAACGGCAAATACTAAGGACGTTAAGTAAGTAAACTTCCCCCTATTTTTATAGAAGTTGAATGTAAATGTGAAATGTGTAAATGATTGTCTTGCAACTTACTTGCTTTGATGGATTTTATTCACTTTATGAAAGTATATGTTATTGAGAAGAATGTTCAAGCATGCACATTATCATGTCATTGCATCATCAAGCATGCATTGGCATCGAAATTGGGAAGTCAAATGTTTTTAACTGAAAGAAATGTGTCAAGGTGCCAGTTTGTTCAAAGGTTATGTATCCCAATTTTTTAAGAAATGAAGGGTGTACTTCTAGTTCATGAAAGATGCGAGTGGGAAATGGGGCGCTGGGGACCGGCGTACTCGAATTAAGTCGCTTTGTGACGGAATGTTCAACCGTCTTACGGTGGACTGTTAAACCGCTTTGCGGTGGGAAAGTGAATGTTAAACCGCTTTGCGGTGGAAATGTGAATGTTAATCTGGTTCCAAATAAGAAATTGTCCACTATTATCTGATTGACTAGAAGATACACCAAGTGAGCTCACGATGGAAATGAAGTGAAAGTTTTGAAATGAAGTGAAAGTTTAAAAAGTTTGAAAGTTTTGGAAAGTAAAGTAAATGGGGATACAAATATGAAATTTTTTAAAGCATTCATGTCATAAGCATGCATTTCATGCATAAAGTTTACTTACTGAGCTTTAGCTCACCCCAATCCCTCCCCAACATTTCAGGTGATGAAAGTTAAGTGATCCGAGGAGAGCACTTGACAGCTGACTCAGACAGTACTCGCTGCCATTCTTTTTAAATAAAGTAAATTTGGGATTTAGTTAAGTTTTTCATTAATCGTTCCTTATTCTTTCATTTTTAAAATTATTTGATTGGATTAGTTTTGAATAAGTAATGGCATCGCATTAGCGATTAAACTATCTCTTATTTTATTTGTTAAAGTTTGTTGGTTTGGAATTTTGTATTGAGGAGTTTGGGATTTATTTTTAGGATAATGTGGTGATGTGAGAGTTGATATTGAATTGTGACTGAATGTTGAATATTGATTTTTGAATGAGTTGAGATGTGCACTTTTAAATTGTTAGGTTGGGTATGATGTCCCTCTACAGGTTGGTTAAATCCAAATTACAAAGGAGACTCTGCCGAAATTTCTGTAAAATTTTATAATAGATGAATGAAAATTTTAATGTTTAAACGATTTATTTCCGCATATAATGTGAATGGAAGTTAACACGCCTAGGTTTTAGATTTTTAAACTTAGGGTGTTACAGAAATATTTTAGGAACGCGTTTTCCATGATAACACAAATAGGCATTTTATTAGTCATACTAGGCTCATCAATAATCATTTGATGTCTTCCAACTCAATTCAGCACAAACTTATCAAGAGCATGAACTATAGAAGACATATGCTAAATTGTGCAACAAATTTCATGTGAAGATGACTGAAAAACCTTAATTTTTTTTATTTTTTTGAACTGACATGTAGAAAAAATCATTAAGGAATGTAATTTTTCTTAAGTTATGAAATTCAAACCCATGCTACATGACATAAGTCGAAGTTGCAAGTTTTTCCACATCTTTTATGCAGGCTTATCTTCATTAAGCTTTCTAAATGACCTCTATAATGAGTTTTGGCGGATGACTCCCAGATCAGACAACCATAGGGCACCAAGTTTAAGAGATCGACATGCTTAAATGTGATCTGGTTCCAAATAAGAATTGCCCATTGATGCGTGTCTTGATGCACCAAAAAATAATTAATTCCTTACTTACCAAATATTAGTTAATAATGTAGTAATGAGAGTAAGGGTCACGAGAAACAATGAACCTAATTAGTTGCTTGATGAATTAGAATAGAAGGGGGGTTTGTTGTTAGAAATTGTTTAAATGAAAACTATGCTTAAAAATAACAAGTAAACGTGTTTAAAGAATTTATATGGGAGAAGACCTTGTTCTCGGGTTCGGTTGTACCCTCAATTATTGTTATACTTTTCCTTACAATGCATTTCTATCCATAATTCAAACTATCAATCTTAAATAATCAACAAGCTCTGATTACCTCAATTATTCCTTATGTAAATTAATTCAAAACAAGATCTTTGATTCAATTCTAGCCAATGGGTAATCCTAAACAAGTTCTTAGGATTTAACGCAAGGCTAGTGTGAAAAGTGAGAAGAAATAGATTGAATTGGATAATCAATTTCACAAGATCGAATTACTTAATCCAAATTGAGTTATTACTAAATCTACGCGAGATTTATTTGCTACTATGAGTCAAGATCTAATGACAATTACAGATCAAAGATCTAACATAGCACATACGTGAGTTTAATGACTAAACAATTCAATTGGCCAAATCAAATATATTAATCAAATAAACTTAATTAAACATTCAAAACGTAATAATTCAACAACTGAAAGGGAAGGGATAGATGTTATGTTACTAGTTTGTAGGAAAAGAAAATAACATAATCGAATTGACACAACTTTCCCCTTGAACAGGACAAGGAATTTAGCCTAGCATGGTCATGGTGGGTTCTTCAAGTTGATCCATGAATTCTCCTTGTTGTTGATGTTCTTGTACTTGAAAATCTCCCAAGAGTTCTTTACTTTTTTCCCTATCTTTTCCAGCCTCCTCTTGTGCTTGGTTTTCTCCTTTTATATCTCCCAAAAATGTGCCCTAGAGACCCCAAGAATATATGCCAAAGATAGACTTCAAAACCAATAAGTAAAGTTTATGCGGGAAAGTTACGGCCGTAACTCTACAATTTACAGTTGTAAGTGAACTTCTGTTGATTTTGTTATTTGAACCCGATAGAGACTTACAACCGTAAGTCTTGTACTTATGGCCGTAACTAATTTGCAACCTTGGTCCCCAATTTTCGCTTTTCAGCATTTTTTTGGTCATTTTTCCTTTCTTTTCGTTCTTTGTGATCCTACACAATACAATACATAATGGTGCATTAAACGATACTTTAATAGAATTAAACCAACAACAAAATACTACAATAGGTGAACTAAATAAGTGCTACTAACGCACTTATCAAACCTCCCACACCTAAACCATTGGTCGTCCTTGAACAATATCATAAGAAGAAAAGAAACATCACTTGAGCCAACAAATAGATCCATACATCGGAAAGTCAAAGTCACAGCCCACTTCTTTTAAGCATGAAAATCAAACCACATAACCGGAGTGTGTTAGTATGTGTAAGAGATGTATCATCCAATATCCTCTGAACATAAATGAAAAACATTACCCCAGGCCCAACAATACCCAATGTGGTTTGTATCTTCCCACCTCTCGTGAGTTCTCTCTTAACGTCTATCAATGAATTACTACAAGGGTGTTAGTTTCGACCAACTCAAGAAAATGCCACCAGGTTAGTGTGAGTTATCACATGGTGAAAATTTAGTCGACCTAATGTCTCTAGACCCATATCAACAACATAGAACACGGATTGAGCCATTCAAACCACCCATAAGTATATAATGGGAGGCTACACCCTCACCAAATGTTTTCTCTATCTGTACAACAGTGTTTAAGGGTAAGAATTTCACTCAACTCACTCTATAGAAAATTCATTATCACTGACTGCCCAAATATCAAAACTGGAGCCAACAATACACAAGTGTAAAGTAAAGGTTTTTATAGGGTTGTAATGGGGCTTCGGGCTTAGGTGGGATAAAGGAAACACTTAGGCTGAGTTGAGAAGAAATTTCACAAGCTAAGTCGATTCAACATAAGCATTTCTTCCTTCACTTTCAATATGAGTTTTATTGACTCCTGCTACCCAACTGAGCCGACACTTGATTTTTTTTTTTTTTTTCAATTGGCCAACTCACTACACAGTTATCAATTGGCATAAGACAGAATTGCAACTTTTTGGAACTTAGTTCACCACACAACCATCAACCAACACAAGCTTGTGAATCCCTTCTCTATAGGTTCAAGATAGAGAAGCATGAAAGAAGAGGTATTCATGGTTTCTAACATGGCATTCAAATTTCAATGAAAGGCTAAGGCTCAAAGGGGCTTCTATTGGTAAATTCATTATGGTGGGCCCGTTTGGACAATCAAATTTAGTTTAACCTAATGCCTTTACCATATTTTGCACTTGAGACAAGAATCTTAGTCCATTGATGAAGTATAGATCATTTGCTCAATCTTAGTCCCGAACTCAAAATCTTGGGTCACTTGGACTGGTAATTAATCAAATTAATTTCAGTTTGCTCGATTAGGCTGCAAAAATTTGTCAATTTACCCCCATTTTCAAACTCATTCAGAAATTATTGAAAAACTTATGTCTATGTACTCATTCTTTGTCCGATATGTAATTTAGATGGTTAGTGGTTCAAAAATTATCATAAGTGAGGCTGTTTCCTATTAAACCGAAATGTGAGTCTAAATACAACAAAACCTAAATAAAAAGAACAAAAGCTGAATAAATAGAACAGAAAGAAATATAGCAAAAGACAGAGGACAATCACCCCCCCAACATTTGAATTTCACATTATCCTCAATGTGGGACTTGACAATACAAAACAGACGAGGGTTGTGAATGAAATCGGAAGAGGGAGGTGTGATTTTTAAAAGTGCACGATAATAAATTCACTTACGGTCGTAAGTGTTGCGTTGATCACCAAAAAAATTCTGAATTAGTTACGGCCGTGATAGAGAAAGTTGGGGCCGTAACTTAAGTTCTGACTCAAATTTGTGATCACTGAGTTACGGCCGTGAGTTACATGGTCACGGCCGTAATTTAACTTCTGTCCCAATTTATTTATTTTTGAAATTCAATCAGGAAAAAGCAATAAAATGAACAAATAACAAAGAATGGGAAAGTAAAGAAATCCCCTCTCGGGTTGCCTCCCGAGCAGCGCCTTTGTTTACTATCTTTGGCTAGACTTATTACTTCCTCCTTCAACCGGGATTAACTGGATTCCCAAGCTCAATTTTTTCACGTTCTTCATTAGGAGACTTTCATAGAAAGGTTTAGGTCTAAGGACATCCACTTTGCGATCTAGCTTAACTAGAAGTTGGGTAAGAGGAAGCTTCAAATAGGACTTAGGGGCCTGCAAAACAGGGGGCAGAAGCCTCTCATTAGAAACTGGTAATGTGATATAAGAGACGTTACCTGATTGTTGTAACTTTGGACAGTTATTAAACACTGCAACATTTTCTAGCAAGTCAATACTCAAGGTTAGCGCATCATTCTCTTCCTCAAGTTGCTTGCTATTGGAAAAGTTTAGACCATCCTTTTCACTAAATTCGAAAACTTCCTGTATTGAAGAATCAATGATACGATCCGGAACCCCGATGATAGGAATCATAGCAGGCTTGACAGAAAAATCTACAATTCAAGCCAAATTGGAGCAAAAACGAGGAAAAAAAGGATCAGTTTAGTTTTTATTGCCGTAATGCCAAGATTATCATGGTCGTAATCAGGTCGCTGATCAAAATGAAGAATTTCAGGTTTTCAAAGTTACGGCCGTAAGTATTATGGTCACGGCTGTTATCCTTAAGCAGAAGTATAGTTACGGCCGTAAGTGATGTTGTCACGGCCATAAATCCAGTTTCACGCAAATTATGCGGATTTTTAATTCCTTTTTCGTATTTTTTATTCCTTTTCCAGTTTTAGCTATTTTAGGTTAGTTAGAACTCTATTTTGAGTCCATTAGCGACTAGGGTTTTATTTTGCTTATTTATATTCTATTTTCCATTCATTTCTGAACAGATTTTGATTATTGAATAAACATTTTGAGTGTTTTACTCGTCAAAAGGTGGATACCTTTTATTCTCCAAGAACTTATCATAATTTCAATTCTTGTGGCGTTCAAAACCCGAACTTATCAAAGATTAACTATCTTTGTGGCGTTCAAAACCAGAAACTTATCAGGGAGATTGGAAAAATCCTTGTGGCGTTTCGAAAGTCGTGGTTCTTTATTCCGCATCGTTGAGCCATCGCGTCGTGAATATCGGGTCATGATTCATCCGTCCAAGCACAACCTGAGTTCGGAACTTTCCGGCGTTTCTTTCGTGCTTCGAATCTTATCATTTGGTATCAGAGCTGGACTCTGAATTCAAGTTTTTATTATATCTAGTTTAATTCTTATGTTTATCGTCGAGTCTGCCATAAGAATTATCCATACCTTGTACCTCATGAAACTAACATTCCCCTCCCCATTCTATTTAATTCTTTCTTGCAGGTTAATGTTACGTGAAGATTTGGGAACCACTAATGTCCAAAGGTGTTTCAACTTCACGTCATTTATGTGACCCCCATTGCAAAATATTTTTGGTTGATCATGTGAAATGGCAGGAGAAATTTTCCGTTTGATCCAGGAGGTGAAGTGAAACAACAAAAAACAAAGCTATGATTCGGGACGAATCATCCTAAAGAAGGAGGGTATGATACGATCCGGAACCCCGATGATAGGAATCATAGCAGGCTTGACAGAAAATCTACAATTCAAGCCAAATTGGAGCAAAAATGAGGCAAAAAGGATCAGTTTGGTTCTTACGGCCGTAATGTCAAGATTATCACGGCCGTAATCAAGTCGCTGATCAAAATGAAGAATTCCAGGTTTTCAAAGTTACGGCCGTAAATATTGTGGTCACGGCGATAATACTTAAGTAGAAGTATAGTTACGGCCGTAAATCCAGTTTCACGCAAATAATGCGGATTTTTAATTCCTTTTTCGTATTTTTTAGTCCTTTTCCAGTTTTAGCTATTTTAGGTTAGTTAGAACTCTATTTTGAGTCCATTAGCGACTAGGGTTTTATTTTGCTTATTTATATTCTATTTTCCATTCATTTCTGAACAGATTTTGATTATTGAATAAACATTTTGAGTGTTTTACTCGTCAAAAGGTGGATACCTTTTATTCTCCAAGAACTTATCATGATTTCAATTCTTGTGGCGTTCAAAACCCGAACTTATCAAAGATTAACTATCTTTATGGCGTTCAAAACCAGAAACTTATCAGGGAGATTGGACAAATCCTTGTGGGGTTTCGAAAGTCGTGGTTCTTTATTCCGCATCGTTGAGCCATCGCGTCGTGAATATCGGGTCATGATTCATCCGTCCAGCCACAACCTGAGTTCGGAACTTTCCGGCGTTTCTTTCGTGCTTCGAATCTTATCATTTGGTATCAGAACTGGACTCTGAATTCAGGTTTTTATTCTATCTAGTTTAATTCTTATGTTTATCATCGAGTCTGCCATAAGAATTATCCATACCTTGTACCTCATGAAACTAACATTCCCCTCCCCATTCTATTTAATTCTTTCTTGCAGGTTAATGTTACGTGAAAATTTGGGCAACACCACTAATGTCCAAAGGTGTTTCAACTTCACGTCATTTATGTGACCCCCATTGCAGAATATTTTTGGTTGATCATGTGAAATGGCAGGAGAAATTTTCCGTTTGATCCAGGAGGTGAAGTGAAACAACAAAACAACAAAGCTATGATTCGGGACGAATCATCCTAATGAAGGAGGGTATGATACGATCCGGAACCCCGATGATATGAATCATAGCAGGCTTGACAGAAAATCTACAATTCAAGCCAAATTGGAGCAAAAATGAGGCAAAAAGGATCAGTTTGGTTCTTACGGCCGTAATGTCAAGATTATCACGACCGTAATCAGGTCGTTGATCAAAATGAAGAATTTCAGGTTTTCAAAGTTACAGCCGTAAATATTATAGTCACGGCCGTAATCCTTAAGTAGAAGTATAGTTACGGCCGTAAATCCAGTTTCACGCAAATAATGCGGATTTTTAATTCCTTTTTTGTATTTTTTATTCCTTTTCCAGTTTTAGCTATTTTAGGTTAGTTAGAACTCTATTTTGAGTCGATTAGTGACTAGGGTTTTATTTTGCTTATTTATATTCTATTTTCCATTCATTTGTGAACAGATTTTGATTATTGAATAAACATTTTGAATGTTTTACTCGTCAAAATGTGGATACCTTTTATTCTCCAAGAACTTATCATGATTTCAATTCTTGTGGCGTTCAAAACCCGAACTTATCAAAGATTAACTATCTTTGTGGCATCCAAAACCAGAAACTTATCAGGGAGATTGGAAAACTCCTTGTGGCGTTTCGAAAGTCGTGGTTCTTTATCCCGCATCGTTGAGCCATCGCGTCGTGAATATCGGATCATGATTCATCCGTCCAACCACAACCTGAGTTCGGAACTTTCCGGCGTTTCTTCCGTGCTTCGAATCTTATCATTTGGTATCAGAGCTGGACTCTGAATTCAGGTTTTTATTCTATCTAGTTTAATTCTTATATTTATCATCGAGTCTGCCATAAGAATTATCCATACCTTGTACCTCATGAAACTAACATTCCCCTCCCCATTCTATTTAATTCTTTCTTGCAGGTTAATGTTACGTGAAAATTTGGGCAACACCACTAATGTCCAAAGGTGTTTCAACTTCACGTCATTTATGTGACCCCCATTGCAGAATATTTTTGGTTGATCATGTGAAATGGCAGGAGAAATTTTCCGTTTGATCCAGGAGGTGAAGTGAAACAACAAAACAACAAAGCTATGATTCGGGACGAATCATCCTAATGAAGGAGGGTATGATACGATCCGGAACCCCGATGATATGAATCATAGCAGGCTTGACAGAAAATCTACAATTCAAGCCAAATTGGAGCAAAAATGAGGCAAAAAGGATCAGTTTGGTTCTTACGGCCGTAATGTCAAGATTATCACGACCGTAATCAGGTCGTTGATCAAAATGAAGAATTTCAGGTTTTCAAAGTTACGGCCGTAAATATTATAGTCACGGCCGTAATCCTTAAGTAGAAGTATAGTTACGGCCGTAAATCCAGTTTCACGCAAATAATGCGGATTTTTAATTCCTTTTTTGTATTTTTTATTCCTTTTCCAGTTTTAGCTATTTTAGGTTAGTTAGAACTCTATTTTGAGTCTATTAGAGACTAGGGTTTTATTTTGCTTATTTATATTCTATTTTCCATTCATTTGTGAACAGATTTTGATTATTGAATAAACATTTTGAATGTTTTACTCGTCAAAATGTGGATACCTTTTATTCTCCAAGAACTTATCATGATTTCAATTCTTGTGGCGTTCAAAACCCGAACTTATAAAAGATTAACTATCTTTGTGGCGTCCAAAACCAGAAACTTATCAGGGAGTTTGGAAAACTCCTTGTGGCGTTTCGAAAGTCGTGGTTCTTTATCCCGCATCGTTGAGCCATCGCGTCGTGAATATCGGATCATGATTCATCCGTCCAACCACAACCTGAGTTCGGAACTTTCCGGTGTTTCTTCCGTGCTTCGAATCTTATCATTTGGTATCAGAGCTGGACTCTGAATTCAGGTTTTTATTCTATCTAGTTTAATTCTTATATTTATCATCGAGTCTGCCATAAGAATTATCCATACCTTGTACCTCATGAAACTAACATTCCCCTCCCCATTCTATTTAATTCTTTCTTGCAGGTTAATGTTACGTGAAAATTTGGGCAACACCACTAATGTCCAAAGGTGTTTCAACTTCACGTCATTTATGTGACCCCCATTGCAGAATATTTTTGGTTGATCATGTGAAATGGCAGGAGAAATTTTCCGTTTGATCCAGGAGGTGAAGTGAAACAACAAAACAACAAAGCTATGATTCGGGACGAATCATCCTAATGAAGGAGGGTATGATACGATCCGGAACCCCGATGATATGAATCATAGCAGGCTTGACAGAAAATCTACAATTCAAGCCAAATTGGAGCAAAAATGAGGCAAAAAGGATCAGCTTGGTTCTTACGGCCGTAATGTCAAGATTATCACGGCCGTAATCAAGTCGCTGATCAAAATGAAGAATTCCAGGTTTTCAAAGTTACGGCCGTAAGTATTATGGTCACGGCCATGAAATGTTCAATTTTCTCAATGAACTAGATAAGTGTATTTTATACACTTATTTACGTGCCAAAAGTAGGATTTTATATGTTCCTTAGAGAATATTCACTATTCATTTGGTTCATATTTGTTTATATTTTAGAAAAACAACCCAAAGTTAAGGAAGTGATGCAAATGAAGAAAATATAGAAGAATTGGATGAGTTATGGAGCTAAATTGTGGACATGAAGAAGTGCAAAGAGCTAATTGAGGAGAACAAGGATGAAAAGAAAAGAAAAGAGAAGAAATCAAAAGTGTAGGAATTGAAATGTCACAATTCGAAGTTGGAGGACTTGGATGCAAATAAAGAAGAAGGACCAACTTAAACAAGAACGAAAAGTGAAAATTGAACATTTTCTGGCGAACTGCGCTAACACGTGACGTCAAGTGTAATCAATAGATTCGAAAATTGCTTAACTGAGTGGCCATGTGAAGTCCTGTTCCGCGGTCGTGTGCCTTTTCAAATGGGCCAACCTCTGGGCTTTTGTCACGAAATTCGACAACTTTCACCCTAAATCACCTAGGTTTTACCTAAACCTATATATACATGTTGTCTTGCACGAATTAGGGGTTCCCAACTTGTGAGTGTTCATGCCAAATTGTTGTTCAATTGTCGAGAGATCTATGCAAAGCCAAAAGCAAGATTGAAGATACAGGAGCAAGGAGATGAACGAAGTGACCTCTTTTCATTTATCTTGTAATTTATTTTCATTCATGTATTTAGGCTAAACATTAGATCTTGGAATTTTGATGAAAATTTAATTTATTGACTCTGTGTTTTGACTGTTTGTTTAGTTTATATAATTCATGGGTCTGAGTTATTAAATCGTTCTTTAGTCTTATGCAAATTTCTAGCCAACTTTTGTATAACCGTGTGGCATTTTCTTATATCGAGAGAGTAAGAGAATGTTAGATATATTTAATTACCACAAGGTCAAATAGGGGGATAGAGATATAGCGCATATGCCTTGAGGTTTGGGGCCGTAATAGTGGTGGTCTGATTTTGATGTTTTGATTGGTGGTTTCGGCGTTGAGGGTCGTTTACAGACAGTGAAGATTTGGCTATGTGTTGAATTGAATGTACGCATTAAGTGTTGGTGGTTCTACATTGCCATGATGATTGGATGCCAGCAGTTGTGGGTGGATTGTTTGTGTGACGATAACCAGAAATTTAGGACTAGCGTCGGGTGTGATAGATCAAGGTTGTGAGAGGGAAGATGGTATACCTTGCTGGGGTTTTGGGTATGTCGTGAATGACATTGGGAAGGGGTAAGATTTTTTTTTTTTTTTTTGAAAGGAAAAAGGAAGGGGTAAGATTTTATGCGTTGGTTTTAAGTTAAACATGGTAGATTAGGTAAATCTTGATTTATGGAAATAGTGAGAATCATGGAAGTGAGTATTTGTTGTGTAAGGAAAGACTTGGGGAGGAAGAAGTTGTTGAATTGGTTGGGTCAAGAAATAATTGATTGGGTTTTAAATGTGCTTAGATGATTGGTAATTACATTTGGGCTTATGGAGTTGGACCTAAAATAAATAAAAACTTGGACTCAAAATAATTTGAATTTTCATAATTAAAGTTTGGACTTCAAATAAATTGTGACATTGGAATACTTTTGATAAAAATTGGAATTTGACGAAGATTTTAAATAAATTTAATTTCGCTTACTTGGCTAGACGAACACGTGTTTAAAAGAAAATAGGCAAAGTCGTAATGACATGTTTTTAAAATAAAAATATTTATTTAAATAAGTCACGAAAATTCTCGGTCGCTACACAATTTCTCAAACAATTTTGCTTAGTTTGATTTATATATTGTGTTTTATTTACATCAATTCTTAATATTGCATTTTTTCCTATTAGCATGCTTAGAATTTATACAATTGGTGTTATATACCATATTATGTGTTTCAAATTATGTTTATGGTCTCATTTTGCATGTTAAGGCATTAGGTGCATTTTGTTAGATTCAATGCTTTTAAGTTATTCATTGATTGGCATTGCATTTGTTGAGTACTAGTATGTATGTTTAGGGTGCATGCATGAATATATTTTGTGTCTTGAGTATTACTTGTACTTTCATTTTGCATGCTTTGGCTTTATTAGTATTTTTAGTTTTCATTACATTTTTGCTTGTTTTATAGCTCATCATCACAATCATCAACATAATACATTAACTTAGGACATAATTATGGTGTTTTGAAGTTGGTTGCATGCATAAAAAGGAATTTAGGGGTTGAAAACAAAGTAGGAAAAAGCACATGCAAAATATGGGCATTCAAGCATGCAGCCGCAGGCCTATAATCTGGGTAGAATGCCCGGATTATAAATGTATATGGGGTTTTCAATATTTTATAACTTTTAACTCTTTTTCTCTCCCTCCACCCCCCCCCCCCCAAATCACCTTTAAATGTATCCCCAAAATTACAAATCACATTGGGTCAAATTCATCTTCATCAACACTTGCTAATCACATCAAAGGTATGAATTTCCTACAATTTTTGGTTTTACCTAAATTTTGGTATTCTTCATGTTTGATATGAAAGTTGAAGTTGTGTATGGTTGGTGCTTGGATTAGGATAGAAACTGGATAATTGAATTGTGGTTATATAGGAGAATTTTTTTTTTTTTTTTTTTAATCCATATATCCAAATCTATGTTTTGCATTGATTTCCTTACATGCACACTAAGTGTTTACTTAATTGCCATAATGAAATTTTCGTTGAGTTTTTGCAAATCATTTTGAATGATCACCTTCACCACATGTTATACATTTGTATGTACATCATTCATTCATAGTTTACACTGATTTAAGGCACTAAACTCAAATGGAACACCAACTCAAATGGAACACCATTGCACCCATTGAAAAGTAACTATAGGCACAATGCACCTGATTTTCAGCTTCTTGTCACAATTTCACCATATGATTTCATGACCTATATGAACCTCAAACGTGTTGAATTTTCGATATGTTGTAGAAAAGGTTATATACTTTTATATGCCCAGGGGTTGATTGGGAAAATTTCTATTTTTCTAGGTGATGTCAGGGCTTAAACATCAGTGGTCGACCCACTTTTTAAAAAAATTTAGAATTTTTCTAAATCCTAGTTTGGGGGTGTTAGTTGATTTATTTCATTCCCTATGCAATATTTATGCGTTCTAATGTTTTTTATATATTTTTTTGAATGGGACACTATGAATACACTTTGGTCAACACATGGAAAAGTTAGAAATAGGTCGAATCATCTAAGTACAACACAAATCAAAGCTTCAAAATGGGGAACCACCTCTCCAAACCCGGGAAGTACCTAACCCTCTTTATTGTCATGAGTTTATTTGATTTATGTATTTGAAATACATTGAGGACAATGTAAAGTTCTAGTTTGGGATGGAAATCTCATTCTTGTCCTACTTTCTATGCATTCACTCGATTTTTGGGAGTATAAAAAAAATGGAAAATTTCAGTTTTTTTTGTTGATTTGTTTATTGCCAGGACATAGTTCGGATCATTTTTATTCTTTAGCTAGAGTAATAAACAACATTAAAATTTGTTTTCTTTTTACTATTTATCCATGTTAGACTTTTATCACTTGAGCACATAGCCACTGTCAAATAATTACTTGTATAGGAATATGTTTGATATTTGTGGGCATATATGATGCAATTTGAACATTAGATGGACCATAAAATCTCAAACCATAAGTTTTTAGATCCCGGCCTTAATTTTAGAAATTTGAGGGTTGAAAGGTTAGTGCATGTGTGAATTAATGAGTTGAGGGTCTAAAGTTCTTGATTTTTGCACTTTTGGTTGAAAAAGTTTTGGTCAACAAGTATAAACTAGCTCTAGCATAATAAATAGTCTTATTCTTCTCTTCGTGGCCTTTTTGAGTTGAACAAGTAAGTTTTAAGGGTCTTTCAAATCTTGTACCCTAAATTCATCTGAATTGGGAGTTATCAGCTCAAAGCTCGTTACATGAGCCAATTAGAAAATTTAATGAAAAGAGGACTTAAACATAAGACGCTAAAATATCTTTAATTTTTCTTTGTCACATTTATGACCTGGGTAATTAAGTCTAAGGGATTCTGTACATGGTGCCCTAAAGTCATCTGGTTTGGGAATCACTTGTCTAAAACTCACTACAACAGTCCTATAGAATGCAAATAAGAAAAGTATTGTACAAAGATGGTTAAAGACAAGGACAATAAAAGAAAAATTCATCCATAAAAAAATTAAAAAATAAGTGCATGGTTAGTTTATTAGAACTTTGGAAATTGGAGAGATGAGATCCGGGAACTACTTACCATCAATTTGTTGTTTATGCATGTATCTAATTTTGATTATCTATTGTGGAAAAATGCATTATAAATCTTTTAGAAACCACAATAGATGAAACCTGGGGATTATGAGAGAAAAGAAAAAAGTATGATCATTCATGAGAGATGAAAGGAAAATCATTAAAAATATAGTTTGACCACATGAGATTCGGGCTTACTCTTGCATAATAAGTCACAACAATGGTTAAGTTTACTTTTGCATAAGTTTGCATTTGATTTTTGGCCACACACACACACACACACACATTAAAGTAGAGCATTGGATAGATAGAAATAATTTTTATAGCATTTTTCAAAGTTTTATGCTAAAGTGTGATGATGATCTGGGTTGTTGGGGCATATGGTAAAAAAATTTACAAAACCAAAATATTTGTTATTTTTACATTTTTGACTTTGTTGTTTAGATTTATTTTGTTCGAGGATGAACAAAAGTTCTAGTATGGGGGTGTTGATGAGTATATTTTATATACTTATTTATGTGCCAAAAATAGCCTTTTATATGTTCGTTTGAAAATATTTGCTATTCATTTGGTTCATATTTGTTTATATTTCAGAAAACAACCCAAAGTTGAGGAAGTGATGCAGATGTAGAAAATAAGGAAGAATTTGATGAGTTGTGGAGCTAAATTGTAGACACGAAGAAGTGCACAGAGCCAATTGAGGAGAACAAGGAAGAAAAGAGAAGACATCAAAAGTATAGAGACCAAAATATCACAATTGAAAGTTGGAGGACATGGATGCAAATAAAGAAGGAGGACCAACTTAAACAAGAACGAAAAGTGAAAATTTCACATTACACGGTGAACTGGACGGCCACACAGGTTCCTACCGCCTAATCATGCGGCGTCAAGTGTAATCAACAAATTCGAAAATTGCTTAACTAAGCGGACATGTGAATTCTTACTGCACAGCCGCACAACTTTCCGAATGGGCCAACTGCTGGGCTTTTAAATTCAACAACTTTCACCCTAATTCGCCTAGGTTTTACCTAAACCTATATATACCTGTTGTCTTGCACGAATTAGGGGTTCCCAACTTGTGAGTTTTCATGCCAAATTTTTGTTCAATTGTCGAGTGATCCCCGCAAAGCCAAAAGCTAGATTAAAGATACAAGAGCAAGGAAATGAACCGGGTGCCCTCTTTTTATTTATCTTGTAATTTATTTTCATTCTTGTATTTAGGCTAAGCGTTAGGTGTTGGAATTGTGATGAAATTTTAATTTATTGACTCTATGTTTTAACCGTTTGTTTAATTTATATAATTCATGGGTTTGAGTAATTAAATTGTTCTTTTAATTTTATACAAAATTATGGCCAACTTTTGTATAACCGTGTGGTGCTTTCTTATATCGATAGAGTAGGAGAATGTTAGAAATATTTAATTACCACAAGGTCTAATAAGGGATAGAGATGTACCACTTATGCCTTATGTTATCCGTTAAAAGTGTTCTCAACTAAATTGCTTTTCTAGTGTTCAATTTGTCATAGAGATATAGTCGAGTTACATTTTTGAAAAAAAGGCTTTTAATGCATCCTAGAGAGAGGACTTAAATAATATTAGGAACATGGATTTTCAAAACCTCATGAATTGTTGTTAAACAACTAAGTCAAAATATAGAGGATAGAGTTAAAGTTGATTCTCAATTTCCAACACACTTGCTTTCATTTATCTAATAAAATCAAATCTTTATTTTTTCTTAGTTTATTTCTTAGTTTAGATTCATTCAAACAAATCTCAATGGGTACGATATCCTAATTCAAAAGTTCAATTTATTACTTGTGTAATCCGTACACTTGCGATTAGAAACAGAACTTACCAAACGTCTCTTCCAGCATGGCCTTCTTTTCTTCATTGTGATATTGAGGCACCAAGGGTCCATTACTGTGGTCTTTTCAAGCAAATTTAGGATTATTGCGCTAATCTGGGTTGTAAATTTTAGAATATGAATTATTCTAGCTGACCCCCATGCTCAAAATCAACCTGCTCTAATGGACATGCCAGAATGGGAAAATCTATAGTAGCATGATTTGCACCACATTCTTTACAACTAACTCTCGCAACTTTCAACGAATGGGTCACGAATGCTATGCCTTCTAGCTTTGCGGCCAAGGAGTCAATTTTTGTTGATATTGCAATGTAGGCATCAACTTCATATACCATTGCTAATTTCTTTTGAACCATCCTATCAAAACCCCACATGACATTTGCATTAGCAATCCTTACAAACAGCTATAGTGTGTAGCCAATGGTTTCGGTAGTTAAAGCTCCATTTGATGAAGAGTCAACCTTGTTCTTGAAGTAGGGAAGTAGACCTTCATAGAAAAATTTCACCTGATCACCCCTATTGATCCTATGATTTGGACACTTCAAAAGATTCTTCATCTCGTTGCTGGAATACTATAATTGCATTTCTAAGCATGGCAACCTTTGTTGGAGACATAAATTTAGTACGAAATTTCTGTACCAAGCTATTCCAAGTAGTGATACTTTCAGCAAGATGAGAGTCCATCCAATCAACTGTCATCTCCCATAGAGTGTAAGGAAATAACATGAGTCTAATCGAGTCATCAGACACACCCTGGTATTTGAAGTGCTAACATATTTCCAAAAAATTAGAAACATGTGTATGTGGGTTTTCATCAAGTCTTCCATGAAATTGCTACTCATTCTGAAACATGTTTATGACATTGGTCTTCAATTGGAAGTTTGTAAGCCCAAAAGATAGGTATACGATACTGATTGGCTTTAAACCACCTGAGGAGTCATAAAACCTTCAACAAGCATGTCATCCTCATCAACTAGATCAACATCAGGCAACACCTGATTGTTATTCTCCATTACTTCCTGTTTTTTATTTTTCGGTTGATCTAATTCCTTTGCTTCTCATAATCTACAATGTAAAGTACGTTCAATTTTCAGGCCAACTTCTAAAGATTTTCATGTTTCGAACGTTTCATACACAAGTGTGTGAAAAACAAAACAACTAGTGAATGAACTAAAACTAAAAATTACTATAATATGAAAGTAAAGCGGTAAAAAGTCTGAATTAGTGAAAGTAATCTAAAACTTGTTGCTAACCGCAAGTGTACGGGTCGCACAAGTAATATAGTGGACTTTGAGTCCAGATATCGTACCAACAGGGATTGTGTAAGTTATATTTTAGATCAAAATCCTTAATTGGAACTAAAGAAACTTGATTTGAGAATATTTATAGACCAAAACTAAATTACAAATTTAAACTAAGAAAACAAAAAGAACTGATTTAAATAAACTTTCGAAACAAACATGTAAGAATTATGAATCCACTTAATCTCCATCATCCATGTATTTATTTAAATATTTAACAACAATTCATGGGGTTATGAAAATTCACTTTATTTCTTCTACTTTTGCTCCACTTTAATCATCGATTGACCTCTTCAAACACTAGTATGCACAATTTAGCAACAGTTATCATCCAATTACTATTTATTTGCTTCATTCTCTCGACTTTGGTATTATTTATGAGATGAAAACAAAATACAACGAAATGAATAGCTTTTATTAGAAAACGGCAACAATATATCCTATTTTTTAGCGTGTAAATATATAGCAACCCAGAATTTTTATGCAATAAATAATTATTTTAATATTTAGAAAATTGAGTCGCTATTGTTTTGAAATTAATGCCGCGACGGATTCGTCTAGCCAAGTCAAGAAATATCGAATTTGTTCGATTTTAAATTAAATTTCCGAATTTCTAAAATTATGTTATTTTAATTGTTTATTCAAAGTATTATTTCAAAATCATTTTAAATTCCAAATTATTAAAGATATCTAATTAATTATCTTAAATTAAACATTAGCCTAATTATGCTAGTATCCCATTAATTATTTTTATTCTTTCTTTTTCTTTTTAAATTATTTTCCTTTTCCATTCATCATCACTACCATCTCGGTTGAACACCACCACAATTCTCTCTTTATACCATTAGAATCTTCATCATTCATCACACACATGACAACCCACATTTTATTCCACCTTTACATCTAATATTCTCCAACATCATCATTTTCATCATCTTAATCGCCGAAAGCGTACATCTTCATCACCATCACAGGAATCAAAAACCACCAACACTGCCTACTTCACAACGCTGCCTAACAGTCACTGCCAATGCCAAACCTGCAAAACCACCAACCTCCAACTCACCACTTCCATCACGCCACTAATTCACCATTTTTGAAACCAATTCAAACTCCCAATTTTTCCTCAACTCCAACCACTATCTCCATTCACAATAGCCTGCAATCTCCACCAACCTCACGACTGCCATTAACCTTGCCACTCCAAATCAAGCCACAACCACAACACAAATGAACCAACCACCAATCATCAGAATCAAACACCACCACTGCAACCCCTGTTTCCAGGCCACAGTCCAACACCACCACATTCTGATCCTTATCATCACCAATCCACCATCACAGCACAATCCTACAATCCAGTCAAACCACCCTGCCACTCGAATCGTAAATCACAACTGCCACCACCACCGCACGCAGTTAACCCAAAAATCAACCCAAACCCAAGAAACAGAGTAACCAGAAAATCACCTACCTCAAATGCCGGATTTTCGCCGGAAAAACCCCGACCTAGAATCTCGGATTTCAGCCCCAAATCGCACCAATCTCCGCCTTTCTTGCTACCACACCTTCCTCTTTGTTATCACCATTCAACGGCGGTGATACCGCCGTGGAATCACCTACGATTTTGCGCAGTACACGCCGGAGTTCCTTGCTTCCCTATCACCGTTCTGAAATCGCGAGAATGAGAGAGAGAGTGCTGAATGAGAGAGAGAGATGAAATCTAAGGATATTAATATTAATTTTCAGAATTTGCACTTTAAGCCCCCAAGTTTTGAAATGTTTCAAATCAACCCCTATGATTTTAAAACAATCCAATTCAGTCCCTTTTAGTTTCAAAGGTTTTCAAATCAGTCCTTTCAGCTTTTAAACTTATCAATTTCAACCCTTAAGTTTTAAATGAGTTTTAATCAGTCCTATTGTTTTAAAATATATTATTTCAACCCTATTGTTTTGAGTTTCCGACTCAACTTTCAAAGTAATCATTTTAGTCCTTCAACTTTCAAAAGTATTCATTTTAGTCCCTCAACTTTCAAAACATCAATTTTAGTCCTCAAATTATAATTTATCATTTTGAACTATATATTCGATAGAATAAAGTGACTTATTGGCTAAGACGAAGCGTACGGAGAATTTAACGAAATTGAAGTCATTCCCGCTCAACTTTGCACTCGTCGGATTTGAGGTAGACTCGCACTTATTAATTGATTTAAATTATGATTTCATATGAATGTCATGTGACTTGTGAAAGTCAATTTTTAAGAAAAACAAGTATGTTTTTATGAAAGGTAAATATACCTTATGTTGTTATGAAAAGTAAGTATGTTTTTATGAAAAGAAAATATACTTTATGTTTTACGAAAAGTAAGTATACCCTATGCTTCACGAAAATGTTTTTTTGGATCATTGCTATGAAATCAATCTACCAAGATTGTTTTGGGTCCCATATGATAAGTTATGATATGTTAAGGGGACCGGAGTTTTAGTAGCGCTACACATAAGAATTCTTGCCACCTAAGTTCGGTAACATTCTTGTGTCTCCTATGTTTATGAGGATTTGCCACGAAGTTCGGTAAAATTCCTATCTTTCCATATGTTTATGAGGATTTACCACCTAAGTTCGGTAAAATTCCTGTCGCATATGTTTATGAGGATTTTGATCCTATCTTATGTTATGATGCAATTGATCCCTATGAATTTCAGAAAATTATGCTTGGTATACTTACTACATAAGAATTCTTACCACCTAAGTTCGGTAAAATTCTTATGTTTATGAGGATTTCGATTTTATCCTATGTTATGATGAAAACTTACTGTTATTATGATTTTACTACATAAGAATTCTTACCACCTAAGTTCGGTAAAATTCTTATGTTTATGAGGATTTCAATCCTATCTTATGTTATGCTTTCAAAAGAAATTATGCTTGGCATAATTAAAATGTTTTATAAGTGTATGGTTTTCAAAGAACTGTTTTCAAAGAGATGTTTTCAAAGAGCATATGATTTGCAAAATATGTCCCGTGCTGTAATGCACAATATGAGTTTTATCAAGAGCCGTTTTATAAAGAAGCTCTATCAATGCCCGTTTTATAAAGAGCCGGGATTTATGTGTTTAATCATCTTATAAATTAAATTAATTTGCGATGAGTCTACTGAGTATTTCCCCCATGAAATACTCACCCTACTTTTTAACAGTTTTGCAGATTTCGGAGACGGTGGCGAGCGATGAATGATGGTGGCAATAATCGTTGAACGGTTGAAAGTTTGACGTTAATGATTTCCGTATTTTCCAAACAATCGAATAATTTAGAGAAGTTCATTTATTTGAGAAATTATGATATTGGCAATTTCTTTACAATATTAATGGTTCTATTTACTATTTCAAATGGTTTCATAAATGTTTTCAATTTTAGCGGCCATTACAGTTTATTTAATGTTGCCAAAAATGAATTTCAATTATTTCTTCCGCAAAAAAAATATTATTCGAAAAATTTAGACAGAAAATGACGTAGTGAATCGGGTATACGGAACTCGGGGCGCTACAAGTTGGTATCAGAGATAGTCTGCGTTTCTGTAGACTGGAAAAATTTTCAAAAAGAATTTTCAAGAAACATTTTCCATTATAAAATTTTATTGATGAAGATTGCCACTGCCATCATTCGTTCCACCAACTCCGAGGTAAAGAAGTTTATGATGTTTAAAGTTATTTCAGTATTTCGAATACTCATTTTATTGATTTATGAGAAAGAATGAAGAGTATTTCGGATACTTATGATTTATGAGAAATAAGAATGTATTTCTTCGAAAATAATGATGTTGTTATGCTTTGTCATAACTTATATGCTTTAATGTATGATTATGAGAAATTTTTTTTAAAGAAAACGAGTGTTGAGCATAATGGGAATAATATGATTTTATTGAGAATTAAGTAATGGATATTATGTTGAGTTAATTTATATTGCCTCTATGTTGAAGAGAAATTTATTATGAAGTTTGGCTTTGTGAATAAATTTTGGGAATATGATTTATGGCATATATTTATAAGTATGAGTAACTTTTGAGCCAATTAAGGTATGAAAGGAAGTAATATTGTGATATTGAAAAATATGATTTGAAATTTCTATGTTGAGGAATTATGAATTGAATTATGGGATATTTTGATGATATTGAAGTGTTGGAATCGTTTTCAATATTTTTAGATCGTTGTGATCAAATGTGGAGTTATTTATTATTGTGAGTTATGAAGTATGCTTATGGTTTGGATAAGTCCAAATTACAAGGGAGACTCTATCCAGAATTTTATCATTTGGAATTAAGAGCATAATATGATAAGCATCTACTAAAGGAATTAAGTTTAGACATGCAAGTTCATTTACATCAAACGAGATTTAGTAGATGATAACAGAGATTTTATTATTTTCTCATAAGGAGAACACACAAGAGTCACACTGGAAAGGAAATACATGAAACACATGAAAGCATAAGAGAAAAACATGGAAGGATCCTCAGAATGAGAGATGTGTTTCCGGAGTAGCCGTATCCTACCACCTCTGATCTTTTGAGGAAATAAAGAAACCTTCAAAGAGGTGTGTTTCGAGAGTAAGAATACTCCGTAATCTACCACCTGGAATCTTTGAAGTACACACAAGATTTAAACATTAAGGAAATCCTAGTAAATGGAGGGGTGTCTCGAGAGTGAGAATACTCCGTACTCTACCCCCACCTATTCTAAGATTCAAAGAGTTAAGTTTACATTAACCGGACTCCATTTTCGCTTGATTCCCCTTCCTTGCGACCAATCTATCTTAACCCCTGCTGGATCTTGTATTGAGATATATGACTGCAGCTTATCCAGTAGTTCATCAATAGTAGGAGCAGAAATAAGAAGCCTTCTGGAAAATGGAGAGATGAATCCCTGTTCCACAGCATAATCAAGAAAGGTTAACAAACCATCAAAGAAATTGTTAACATTCAGAAGCCCAATAGGTTTAGTATGGAGATCTAGTTGAGCCCACGAGGTAATGTTAAAAATTTCTTCTAAGGTACCAAAACCTCCGGGCAGGGCAATAAAGGCATCAGAACCATATAGCATACAAGTTATGCGTTCATGGATGGATAAAGTTTGAACTTCATGCCCTCGTGTTTTGCCTGCAACATCTACCAAAGGGACAGGTATAACACCGATTACTTTTGATTTCTCTGCAAGAGCAGATTGGGAAACACAACCCATTAGACCACTGCTACCACCCCCATACACAAGAGTGATACCTTTTTCCCCCAGTTTCTTTCCAAGATCTACAGCCGCTTCTAGATAACCGAAGCCTTTCCCTACTTTTGATCCACAAAATACACAAATAGTTTTGATCTGTCGAAGTTTTGGTGCTTCCATCTTTGATAGTAAAGAAGGGAAAACTTACGAAGAAGATGTGATTTTGGGATGCCTGAACTATGAAATATGTTTGGCTATTTAAAGCCGGAAAAAAAAAAAAAAAAAAAAAAAAAAAAAAAAATTTACTGTTTTTGATTGATTCTGAAAAAGTAAAGATTTACTTTTGACAAAATCAGCCCACTTTTGAATATTTTTATCGTATCGAGGCTGTCACCTTTCGGCGATTTAATATTTATTTCCAGCTTTATCAAACCTCGAGAAAGGAAAATATATTTATTTCCAGCTTTATCAAACCTCGAGAAAAGAAATATATATTTTATTTCCAAAACGCGTGAAAGAAAGCAGCAAAATATTTTAAAAAAAAGATTTACCTTATATCATTGCTGAACTGCCAGAAGCCTCATTTTGTAAAACAGACTGGCAAACAGGATCTTTCAATATTATATTTTGGAGACTATAACGATTTTTGTCCTCGTTAAACTGAGCGTATAAGGAGAGAAGTTCACGTTGTACATAACCACTTGGGTGCGTCTCAAGAGTCAGTCGAATATCATCCAAAGACTCCTTACTCAGTCCACCCTTTATGAATTCGATTTTATCATCCCGATTAGTAGAAGAATATCCTACTGATTTGCAACGTGTATTACAGTTCCAACGAGCACATTTGTAGCAACCACCCAGTCTTTTTGCTCTTCGTTTCTTTGCGAACGTGCTTTTGCCTAAACCAGGCATATGTTTTGGAAATGTTGATGGTAATTCACCAGATAGTCGAACCTTTGCTTCTATCAACCAGCGAACATCTTCTGGAATATCATGAGCCATTAGCAACCTCAATCTTTCGAGCCTTATTTTATAGATCTTTCTCAGATCATTCATAGGAAGACTGGAATAATACTTGCGAATGTTAGAAAGAATGATATCCATTGTTTGATGATTCAACCTCTTCTCAGCATGAACTATTTAAAAGCGCAAAGGATCTGAGTGAATCCGCGTGATGTTGTGACCAGCAAGAAAGCGCAGGATTATTTTAATGAAAAGAGGAGACAAGAAGTAATGCGCTGTTAAATTTTATCGATAAAGGAGATTTGATTGGAGATTTGGAATATTTTCTTGGATTATGGGTACTGATATTTTGTTTTAATAATGATAATCTTGGTATAGTGTGATGATACGTGGAAAGTAAAATGAGTACCGTATTGAATCAGAATTCATACGTATATACAAGTGAAAGAAATACTTTGCAGGAAATGTGGTGACATTTAAGTATATAATCTTAGTTTTGGGAGATATTTGTTTACTGAATTTTGGGTTACAAATATTGGAAAGATAAGTTGATGATATTATGTTGATATGTTTGGGTATTTTACGTAGAGAAAATATTCAGGAATTGTTTTGATTATTTTGAGAATATTCGATGATAAGAAGAAGAGATTCTGATTAAGTATTCAGAAATTATAAGATTAAGTAAGTTTAATTTCGAGGACGAAATTATTTTAAGGAGGTAAGATTATAGCAACCCAGAATTTTTATGCAATAAATAATTATTTTAATATTTAGAAAATTGAGTCGCTATTGTTTTGAAATTAATGCCGCGACGGATTCGTCTAGCCAAGTCAAGAAATATCGAATTTGTTCGATTTTAAATTAAATTTCCGAATTTCTAAAATTATGTTATTTTAATTGTTTATTCAAAGTATTATTTCAAAATCATTTTAAATTCCAAATTATTAAAGATATCTAATTAATTATCTTAAATTAAACATTAGCCTAATTATGCTAGTATCCCATTAATTATTTTTATTCTTTCTTTTTCTTTTTAAATTATTTTCCTTTTCCATTCATCATCACTACCATCTCGGTTGAACACCACCACAATTCTCTCTTTATACCATTAGAATCTTCATCATTCATCACACACATGACAACCCACATTTTATTCCACCTTTACATCTAATATTCTCCAACATCATCATTTTCATCATCTTAATCGCCGAAAGCGTACATCTTCATCACCATCACAGGAATCAAAAACCACCAACACTGCCTACTTCACAACGCTGCCTAACAGTCACTGCCAATGCCAAACCTGCAAAACCACCAACCTCCAACTCACCACTTCCATCACGCCACTAATTCACCATTTTTGAAACCAATTCAAACTCCCAATTTTTCCTCAACTCCAACCACTATCTCCATTCACAATAGCCTGCAATCTCCACCAACCTCACGACTGCCATTAACCTTGCCACTCCAAATCAAGCCACAACCACAACACAAATGAACCAACCACCAATCATCAGAATCAAACACCACCACTGCAACCCCTGTTTCCAGGCCACAGTCCAACACCACCACATTCTGATCCTTATCATCACCAATCCACCATCACAGCACAATCCTACAATCCAGTCAAACCACCCTGCCACTCGAATCGTAAATCACAACTGCCACCACCACCGCACGCAGTTAACCCAAAAATCAACCCAAACCCAAGAAACAGAGTAACCAGAAAATCACCTACCTCAAATGCCGGATTTTCGCCGGAAAAACCCCGACCTAGAATCTCGGATTTCAGCCCCAAATCGCACCAATCTCCGCCTTTCTTGCTACCACACCTTCCTCTTTGTTATCACCATTCAACGGCGGTGATACCGCCGTGGAATCACCTACGATTTTGCGCAGTACACGCCGGAGTTCCTTGCTTCCCTATCACCGTTCTGAAATCGCGAGAATGAGAGAGAGAGTGCTGAATGAGAGAGAGAGATGAAATCTAAGGATATTAATATTAATTTTCAGAATTTGCACTTTAAGCCCCCAAGTTTTGAAATGTTTCAAATCAACCCCTATGATTTTAAAACAATCCAATTCAGTCCCTTTTAGTTTCAAAGGTTTTCAAATCAGTCCTTTCAGCTTTTAAACTTATCAATTTCAACCCTTAAGTTTTAAATGAGTTTTAATCAGTCCTATTGTTTTAAAATATATTATTTCAACCCTATTGTTTTGAGTTTCCGACTCAACTTTCAAAGTAATCATTTTAGTCCTTCAACTTTCAAAAGTATTCATTTTAGTCCCTCAACTTTCAAAACATCAATTTTAGTCCTCAAATTATAATTTATCATTTTGAACTATATATTCGATAGAATAAAGTGACTTATTGGCTAAGACGAAGCGTACGGAGAATTTAACGAAATTGAAGTCATTCCCGCTCAACTTTGCACTCGTCGGATTTGAGGTAGACTCGCACTTATTAATTGATTTAAATTATGATTTCATATGAATGTCATGTGACTTGTGAAAGTCAATTTTTAAGAAAAACAAGTATGTTTTTATGAAAGGTAAATATACCTTATGTTGTTATGAAAAGTAAGTATGTTTTTATGAAAAGAAAATATACTTTATGTTTTACGAAAAGTAAGTATACCCTATGCTTCACGAAAATGTTTTTTTGGATCATTGCTATGAAATCAATCTACCAAGATTGTTTTGGGTCCCATATGATAAGTTATGATATGTTAAGGGGACCGGAGTTTTAGTAGCGCTACACATAAGAATTCTTGCCACCTAAGTTCGGTAACATTCTTGTGTCTCCTATGTTTATGAGGATTTGCCACGAAGTTCGGTAAAATTCCTATCTTTCCATATGTTTATGAGGATTTACCACCTAAGTTCGGTAAAATTCCTGTCGCATATGTTTATGAGGATTTTGATCCTATCTTATGTTATGATGCAATTGATCCCTATGAATTTCAGAAAATTATGCTTGGTATACTTACTACATAAGAATTCTTACCACCTAAGTTCGGTAAAATTCTTATGTTTATGAGGATTTCGATTTTATCCTATGTTATGATGAAAACTTACTGTTATTATGATTTTACTACATAAGAATTCTTACCACCTAAGTTCGGTAAAATTCTTATGTTTATGAGGATTTCAATCCTATCTTATGTTATGCTTTCAAAAGAAATTATGCTTGGCATAATTAAAATGTTTTATAAGTGTATGGTTTTCAAAGAACTGTTTTCAAAGAGATGTTTTCAAAGAGCATATGATTTGCAAAATATGTCCCGTGCTGTAATGCACAATATGAGTTTTATCAAGAGCCGTTTTATAAAGAAGCTCTATCAATGCCCGTTTTATAAAGAGCCGGGATTTATGTGTTTAATCATCTTATAAATTAAATTAATTTGCGATGAGTCTACTGAGTATTTCCCCCATGAAATACTCACCCTACTTTTTAACAGTTTTGCAGATTTCGGAGACGGTGGCGAGCGATGAATGATGGTGGCAATAATCGTTGAACGGTTGAAAGTTTGACGTTAATGATTTCCGTATTTTCCAAACAATCGAATAATTTAGAGAAGTTCATTTATTTGAGAAATTATGATATTGGCAATTTCTTTACAATATTAATGGTTCTATTTACTATTTCAAATGGTTTCATAAATGTTTTCAATTTTAGCGGCCATTACAGTTTATTTAATGTTGCCAAAAATGAATTTCAATTATTTCTTCCGCAAAAAAAATATTATTCGAAAAATTTAGACAGAAAATGACGTAGTGAATCGGGTATACGGAACTCGGGGCGCTACAAAATAAGCATATAAAATACACTTATCCAACACCTCAAACTAGAATTATTGTTCATCCTCAAACAAAGTAGAACTAAACTATAAAACAAAAAATGCAAATAATCAATATTTTCCTTTATCAACTTGTTTAACAAATGCTTCAAGTTCGGATAAAAAAATATACATTAGAAAAGATAGCTGAACAACATAATAAAATATTTCTACTTATCTGATGCTCTACTTTCCGTGTGTGTGTGTGTGAATAGCTGAAAAATTTAACGTATACTCATGTAAAAAGATACTGTCACGGTGTGGCTTAAAATGCACAAACCCGAATACCATGTGGCAAACAATGCTCTTTTTTCAATTTTTTTTTTTGTATCTCTCATATATGATCACAACCTTATGTTTTTCTCTCCAATCCCAAGGTTTCTAAATATCAATACATTGCATTTTCCCACACAAAGCAATTAGATAGACAAGTTTACATTAAAGATAAAAAGTAATCAGTTTCCAATTTCACACCCTCAATCTATAAAGCTCTAGTCTCAAAGTTTATACCAAGTACTTTATTTCTCTCTATTTTTCTTTCTTTTTCTCATATTTGTGCAGTAATTTTCTTATTTGCTTTCTAAGTGATAACTCCTCAACTCAATTGAATTTAGGGTATCAGGTTTTAACATCCTTAAAAGCTTAATTGCTCGTGTCAAAAAGGCTACGAAGAGAAGAATAAGATGATTTTTATGAAGCTAGTGCTGGCTTATACTCGTTGACTAAAACTCATTCAACCGAATGCATATTTCAAGAACTTCAAACCATCATCCCATCAACGCATACATATACTAACATCTCCTCCCCCAAACTGCTTATTGAGTGATTTGGTTCTAAATTTAAGATTTGGGTCTGAAATCTTAATGTTTGGAATTTTATAGTCAATTATATGTTCAAATTGCATAAAATCCCCCCATATATCAAGAATATTCCTCCACAAGGAATTATTCGATAATGGCTAAGTGCTCGTGCTCAAGTATATAAGGTCTAACATGGATAATTAATTAAGAAAAGAAAAGTTAAAAACTAAAGAACAAAAGTTTAATCAGGACAATATCATAGGCAATAAAGAAATTCACAAATTTTTTAAAGTTTTTTTGAATTTTTATACCCCAAAAATCCGAATGTGTGTGTTATAGCAAATGAAAGAGATTCCCACCCCTGAAACTAGAAAAATACATTGTCCTCAATGTATGATATACATATAATAATTAAGTACAAGATAATGAAGAGGGTTCAAGTATTTCCCAAGTTTAGAGGTGCACTGTCATGAGTTGACCTTCTTCCTTTTATATCTCTTAAATGATCTCACTCATCTCTTGCTTTTCCTTGTTCAATTTGAGGTGTTTAAAGTGGTGTATTCCTTGTACATGATAGATAATAAGCATTAATATAAACACCGTACAGAACTAAATCAAAACCATATAAACACTCCCAAAATAGGATATAGCAAAATCATGAATTTTTAGACATGGTCGACCACTGATTTTCAGTCCCAGACATTGCCTTGAAAACCTGAAAGTTTCTCGAGCCATCTTCAGGCATATGAAAGTATGAAGTGGTATGAGGCAGATTTTTGGTGTTGTGGTGCCTGAATTGTGGTACAATGATGCCCACTTCGAGTTCTATGCCTTTAAAAAGTGCAAAACATGAATGAATGGTGAAATTTAATGTATAACATGAATATAGAAGATTCATTCAAAATTATTTGCATAAACTTGAAGAAAAACCCATTGTGACATTTAATCAAACACCTTATGCATATTGGAAAAACTCAAGAGAAATCACACCATTTGGGACATTGAATTTATCAAAAAAATTTCACCTATAATCACAATCAATTTATCCCAACATCTATCCTAGGCTCAATATTCATCAATCCACAATTCGAAAATCATAAGGATATAAAGAAAATTACACAATGTCATGCATAATTCTTTAAATAGTACAAAATCATACCTTGGAGTAGATTTAAATGTAATGCCAGCTATGACTTTACTCCAAAGTGAGGTAAAAATGTTGGCTTGTGGATGATAATTGGATCTGGGGAGAATTGAGATTGGGGGAGTTGTATTTTAATTGTAAAAAATTTTTAACTCCCTACATAAATATGTCGATCTACCCAGAAACGTATCTCGCGACTGCATGGTTATTTTCTGCTGCATGTCTGATTTTTAATTAAAAGGGATGATCGCGCCATAAATCAGAGTAGGGTCACACATTTGTTACAACAAAAACAAGAATTTTGCTTAGTTTTGATTTCAAATTCATTTTCAACCCATGTTGACCTCGTGATGCTTGCCACCTATCTCCCAACATTTTCTTATGTCCTAGACTCAGAATGCATGCTAGTGATCGTGATGATGCGCGATGAATTAAACAAAAAGAAACTAATACTAAAGCATGCTAAATAGGAACGAAATGACCACTAATGCAAGTAATGTGTCAAAGTATGAAACATAAGCATGCTTGCAATCCTAAAACTAAGTACAAAGCAAATAAATAAATTAGAGTAAGTATAATAAATAAAAGAGTTTGGGAAATTGGGTTGACTCCCAATAAGTGCTAATTTATAGTCTAGAACTAGACTTTTTTGCAGAAATCCTCATGGTGGCATGAAAAACTATGTTGAGGCATTGTCTCTTACTTTGACCCTGTGCTCAAAATTTTCATTTTGCCTTTGGAAAAGTTGTGGTTCAACTTCTATTTTGGAACAGTTTTTAAGAAGTGAATCGTGATTTTCCAATTAAGTTATGTTGAATGTTACTTGCTCATTTTCGACTCTGGGCATTACCTCTCCCTATTCCATGTCAATCAAGGCTCATGCAGTCACAAGGAAGGGTCGACCAAAGATCAATGGAATATTGCTGTCTTCCTCCATGTTAAAGATCACGAAGTCGGCTAGGAATATGAATTTATCCACTTTAAGCAGTACATCCTCAATGAATCCATATGAATGTCGAATGGAGCGATCGGCCAATTGCAATATAATTTTGCTTCGTTTTGGATCTCCTAACTCCAGCTTCTTACAGAAGCAATAAATTGATACTTACACCAACGTCACATAAAACTTTATTAAATCTTAAATCACCAATAACACAAGGAATGGAAAAACTTCCTGGATCTTTAAGTTTTTGCGGCATCTTCTTTTTTAAAATTGATCATTCAGGGATGCCTCCTAAAGTTTTCAAGCTCTCTCTTCTTATATATTATTTCTTTCAAGAAGTTAGCGTATCTTGGAATTCTTTTGATATCATCTATAAAAGGAATATTTATGTGCAATTTTTTGAGCATATTGAGAAATTTATTCACTGCTGATCTTCCTTAGTCTTCTTCAACCTCTATAGGAATAGGGTAGGGGTATCATAAGGCTTAATTGTAGATTTCACATTATCTCCTTCATTCATTTCAGATGCCTCAACCTGTTTTTCCCCTTTTTCATCCTCTTTTTCCTGAACTGCAGTTGGCCTTTTAATATAATCTCAAGCAATCGAACACCACTTCTTGTGGTAATGGCATTTATCTTCTCCTTCTCTATCCACTTTTGGAGTCTTTGGGAGAAAGGAGTGAGAGGCTCATACACTCTGTCACATTGAGCAAATGTAATTCTTCCCAAAACAAAGTCCACCTCTTCATCTAGAATTTCGATAGCTAATACCTGTTCTTTTGGATTAGTTTCAGTATTGTTGGGAAATGCTCCATGTGCTCTGTTTGTCAAGATGTGCTATCTGACCCACTTGTGTTTTCAAATTCCTAATTGAGGCTTGATGATTTTGCTGTGTGATTTTTGTCCTTCTCATAAATTAATCAGTTTTACCCATGAACTGCTCTGTTTTACCCATAAACTGCTCTGTCTTCTCCAAGAGCTTAACAAACATCTCTTCAAGTGCAGACTTCTTCTCTTCATTTTGATGTTGAGGTACATGTTTACCTAAGTTATTTTGATTATCCCTCATTAAGAAGTTTGGATGATTTCGCCAACTTGGATTGTATGTATTAGAATATGGATTATTTTGTTGACCTTGTTCCCCTTGAATGAAATCGACCTACTCAGTTTGAAATGACAAAATGGGACATTCTATAGTTAGATGGTTTGCTCCACATTCTTCACAGCTCATCCTTACATTCTTTGTTGATTGGTTGGGTTGTGCAATGATCTCTGATTTGTTCACCAACGAGTCTATTTTTGCAGGTAGTAATGTAATAGTGTTTACCTCATAGACCTCAGCAAGCTTCCTTTTAACTAATCTGTCAGATGCCTACATAGCGTTTGTATTCGCTATCCTCTCAAACAACTCTAGTGCCTCATCTATAATTTTAGTCGATAGTGAATCGTTAGATACTGAATCCACCAGACTTTTGAACTGAGGAAGTAGCCCTGCATAAAAGTACTGCACCTGAACACCCCTCTTGATCACATGATGAGGACACTTCCTAAGCATGTTTTATAACCTATTTCATGCCTCATCAAATGATTTTACATCATGTTTCTAAAGGACCAATAAATCATACTTGAGCTTCGCAATCTTGATAGGTGGAAAGAATTTTGTGCAGGATTTTTTAGCCTGATCATTGCAAGTTGTGATGCTTGCAGGGAGATGAGAATCCAACCAATCCACTACTCTGTCCAGCAAACTATAGGAAAATAACTGAAGTCTGATAGCATCGTCAGAGACATCCTGATAGAATTGTTGACACATGTCCAAGTATCTAGAAATATGTGTATTCGAATTTTCATCAAGCTTTCCATAAAATAGATGTCCATTCTGAAATAATTTGATAACATTCATCTTCAACTGAAAGTTTTCCGAACCAAATGGTGGATACACAATGCTTGACTGGTTATGAACAATTTGTGGAGTCATGAAATCACCCACAAGCATGTTACCTTCATCATCACCTTGTATTTTTTGATAATTATCTGCAATGACTTACTGTTTTTTTATTTTCTGCTTCTTTTGCTTCTCTCAATCTACGATGTAATGTGCGTTCGATTTTTGGATCAACTTTTGCATGATCACCTTGTCTCGAATGTTGCATACACAAATCTATAACTATATCTATATCTATATACTATAAAAGTAATGAAGTGGTTTGGTTTGACACATTTTCTGAACACAATGTGATTCAACTATTTGCTTAATATTTTGTTGTTCAATGTGGACACATAGTGCGAACACAATTTGGTTAACTATTTGAATAATTAATGTTTGACTATAATATGATTAATTATTTGATAAATAATTATTTGGTTAATGAATGCTTGACTATTTAAGTTTGCATTTGGATTATTTTCAAACAACTTCTATATTTACCTAATTTTATTAAATTTTTAAATTAAATAGTTAAAGTATTTTTTGTAGAAACACTTTTCTAGATGTATATTTTTAAGATTATTCTCCCTTTTATTTTTGTTAAGTAAAAATTAAAATTATTTTCAAACTTGATGTACATTATTTAAAAATGTTTTGAATTGAATAGTGATTGATTTGATTTTGTATGGTTGAAAAAGAAAAAAAAAATTGGATTTATGTGTAGAATACTTTAATATTGAAATGTGTGATTAAAATTGAATACTATAATAAAAATATTATTTTTCCTTTTTAATGAATACCAAAGAGGGGCTTATTATTGAATTTTTTATGTTTATTGATTTCTTATTATTTATTTTTTAAATTAAATAGTTCATGTAATTTTTGTTGCAAAAGTTTCTCCTTTTTTGTTAATACAAAAAAAAAATATTTTCAAATTTATTATGTAATGATTATATCTTTATATTGTTGCAGAATGTTGATCACTTTATAGGGATGTATAATGGTACAATATTAATTGTTACAAAACTTGAAAATTACGTTGTTGAAGCAAAATTTCTTGATAGCAATCTTGCAAGGTACAATTTTTTTTTATTTCGAGGATGCACAACACAATTTAGGATGTGTTTGATTCACTATCATTTGCCTGTTTGACGTTTGATTGAAAAATTTACCTTGAAAAATATTTTCTAATGTACAACCAATTAAAGCACACTTAACTCATTTGTCTTGAAAATATTTTATCGCCTATTTGGTGAGAAAACATTTTCAGTAGGTGGAAAACATATTTTTAGTCACGTTTGATTACTATTATCAAGTACAAATTAGTGAATAATAATAATAATAATAATTTTTTAATTAAAATAGCTATATTTTATTTTATTTGCAATGAGATATAATATCAATCAAACAACAAATTTAGAAAAATTTCCTACTTTTTCGCCCGACACTTCCAATTGATATTTTTCAGGAAAATAATTTTCAGGTGAATCAATTCCTAGAAAATATTTTCTTACCATCTATTTTCCATCTTTTCAATAAACACATGCAAGATTGTCTTTCAAGTTCAAGAGGCGGCAATTTCAGTTGGTATCTTCGTATGCTATGAATATCAACAAGAGTAAGAGAAGTCACTTTTCAAGGTTGGTCTTTATTTAAAGAAGTCAGTTTTTAGTTATGGACAGTTGTACTTTCCAGTCTCTAGAGTGACGAATCGTAGTGGTTTGAAGATGATCATTTTCGACAAAGATGAAAATGGAACAAACTCAACTACGAATGTAGTTTATATAAAAGTTTTTTCAAAATTTATAGTGAAAACATTGCAACTCTATTAATTACAGTATTATTTTATTGTTTTTCTAACTATTTCATTATACACATGTTTGACATATAATTAAAAAAAATTAGAAAATATTGAAGTCGCAATTATATGTTTCAACATGATGCTGTGCATCACACGGGTGAAACAATAGTCTATGATGAAGTGGACATGTGTAAAAAGTCCTAATTATTGAAAGTAATTTACAAATAAATTTAAACTAAAATCTCCGACAACGGCGCCAAAAACTTCTTGCCCTATTTTCGACTGCGAGTGTACGAATCGCTATAATAAAGTGGACAATGATTCCATGTATGGTTCCCTCGAGTATTGAGAAAACTTATTATTTTAGATTAAAATTATTAACCGTAACTATGAAAATCAAATTGGCTTTCAATTTTTAATTTAACTAATAAATGAAAATAACATAGTTGAATAATGTAAATAATGAGAAAAATATGATAGAATTGAGAATACACATTACTTCCATAATTCATGCCTTGATTTAAATTGTTAACTAAAATTCATGGGAATTGAAAATCCATGTTCCTAATTTTATTAAAACCCTCTTTCGAATGACGAATTAAAATATTTTCCCATATGTGACCCAACTATATTTCTATGAAGAATAAAAATATATAAGAAAGCATTAATAGTTTTGTGAACATTTTGAAGATAACATAAAGTATAGCGATATATTTATATCCCCGATCGAACTCTATGGCAATTAAAACATGTATATCGTAATCTCAATCTTTTAAACTTAAGAAAACGTCACAGCATTCATACAATAATTTGAAAAAGAATGGTAGAATAATAAATGTGCAAATTAATTACTCAAACCCATGAACTATATAAATTAAACGATAAATAAAAACATAAAATTCGGAAAATAAAGCTTAATCATGATTCTAACATAAACGTCCAGCCTAGAAATATAATTGAAGATAAAACACAAAAGGATGTGGTAGAATTCATGACCCAATTGGATAAACAATTCTTCCATTTGCATGAACCTTATCTTCTCTTTCTACGTATATTGGTTCTCCAACAAGATAATAGAGTTTTGGTATGAATTATAGAGTGTTGGGGACCCCAAATTCGTGCCTTATGATGAGTATATATAGGTTTAGGAAAAGTCTAGGTTAATTAGGAGAAGATTAGATAAAAATGCGTGTTTAAAAGCCCAGCTGCAACCCAGTTGACAAGGCGCCCAATCGCACAGCCCAAAATGGCTTGATCACATGGCTACGTGTTTTTTAAACTGCTTATTTCAGGTGTGATCAAGCGACTATGTGCATTTCCATGGCGCGACCACTTGATTTAACGTTTAGGCTGCAATTTTTATCTTTCAATCCATTCAAGCAGGTCCTCATTCTTTAATTGCACAGCCAAGTCCTCCATCTTTCGATTAGAGCAATTTCAGTCCTTAAACTTTTGATTTCTTTCAATTTCTCTGGTAACTCTCAATTATCTTCATTTAGGTCCTTGAGTTGGTGATTTCTTCTACTTTTGCTCCACTTTAATCGTCGATTAACCTCTTCAGCCTCTAGTTTGCACAATTTAGCTACTTTTATCAATCAATTGCTCTTTATTTGCTTCATTCTCTCGACTTTGAGATTATTTCTGAGATATAAACAAAATACAATGAGCTGAATCGCATTTATTATAAAACAATAACAATATATCCTATTTTTAGCATGTAAATAAGTGTATGAAATTCACTTATCACAGATGTCCCACTAATGTTGAGATGAAATGCTTATAAGCGAGAATCTAAACAGAGCTCAACTATTCAATTGCATGGGTGTACTGTACGTGCATACGAGGGCTCGTTGCGCCTGAATATCCGTTGGAAACTGCAAGTCATCATTACTTTTCCATTAATACGCTTTGGAAAATGAGATATGCATGTAACGCTTTCCTTAAAGGGAGATAAGCTCAACTATCCCTTCAACTTACCACAAAGGGTCTATCAAAGGGACTATATCTAAGAACTCCGCAACATGGCTCCTGTAAGATTTACTCCGGATCCATGAGAGTAACAAAACTCAAAGCTTAGATCGCATGAGGTCTCTCACATTTCCAAAAAAAAAAAATAGTCCTTTTGTGGTGGTCCACTTCAAATAGCCCATTTAACGTTCTTTCAATTCTAGTACACACATAAATGAACCAACTAGACTTGAGTGACTAGTGTTACGACCATGCCTAAATGGACATGAGACATCATCCATAAAGATCCACACGAGTTCCATAGGTGTCTAGTCATCACTCCGAGCTCATTGAGCTGGACCCACCTTCATAGGACTCCTCACTTCGGATATATGCCGAAGCTCAAAGACTACCTTTACTCACACATATCGGACTTATTGTATCTGAGTGGTATTACCGGAGTCCATAGCCCGGAAACATGACAAGAGTGGTCAGTGTTTCAGAGAGATGTGACTTGTCTGGAGAAGATGGCTCTATGTGACAGCATCTTTAAGGGGTCATGACAGTAGCCGTAACTCGGTGATAGAAGTTAATGATTATTACCAAGGAAATGATTTATTTCATGAATGGATGGAGTTCTTACACGTGTAAAGATTAACACGTTTCACAATCTTAGATAACAACTCCTAAAAATAGATTGCAATTGCCACAAAGAAAGAGGTTGGTAACTCAATACATTAAGCACAATGTACATAATCTCACTCCATTTTCTCTCTTTTACATACTTATATTTCCCGTATCTAATTATATTTGCTCAGAATGAGTCATAACTTTAGCATCAGAGTGTAAACAGGTGCCACCTTGGTCCCCATTGCATACCGGCCATTTGTCCAAGTGGCAGGAATTTCACGTGTTCAAGAGGAAGGAGTTAAGACGTGTTGATACAAGGTCTTACTAAATTTCGTGGTCAACAAATACTATGTTCAAATTTAAATTACTTAAAAGTACTTAAATTAACACAAAATACCCACACACTGGGTGAAGGTTTCCAAACGAGAATTCATGCTTACTAAATCGCTCCCTCTAAGTTCTCAATGCATTAAAAGTACTTGATCATATCTAATAATCCCACTCGTTATATTAAAGACTTATGATTTCAAGATTATTATCCTATCACGTGAAGATTAATATTTTCACACACTCATATTATGGAAGTTAAACGACAGTCATGTGCAATACACTCCCAAATAATTGGTAGAATAAGTCTATATAACCTTTACAACAAGTTCCAACATTAATTTACCTTGTCGATTAAAACATGAATCATCTCTATCTAAACTTCTCTATGCAAGCATCGTTCACAATCGCAAATACTGAATTGCATGTTCAATTAATTTAAATATAATAATCATTTATTAGAAAATCGGACCAAACCGACTGGTTCAACTGGGAAAAGTAGGAACCGGCCCATTCTTGAAAACCGGGTTTTTCCCGGTTCAACGTGTAAAATCAGGAACCAGTCCGAGTTTTAAACTCAATTTTTTAAGTTACTTTTGTGTATAATTTTATTTTCTAAATGAGTAATTATTGGTTTATTTGTAAAATAACTTATTTTTTAGAAAAGAATTGTAATTTTTGGAATAAATTTTAATTTTTTAATTGAAACTCGTTCGACCTTCCGATCCTTCACCCATTGTCTTTTCCGCGTCAAACCGGTTTCTGATTTTTTGAACATTGATAATAACACATTTAAAAAATATAAACTAATAAACATTATTATGTAATGATTTGGCGGTTTTTTTTTTTTTTGTTTATAAACAAGAATTTTGAGTTTCAGAGACGTAGTTTATACACTTATTTTTATGCCAAAAGTAGGATTTATTGTTATCGTTTAGAATATTTACTATTGATTTAGTTGTTATTTATTTATATTGCAGAAAATATCGAATGATAAATGAGCTAGATTGTACACATGAGAAACTAATGGAGTCAATAGAGATGCAAAGTGGAGCTAAAGTGGAAGAATGAAGAAGTTCGAGGGCTTAAGAAATCAAAAGTAATGGACTAAATTTTCCTAATTGGAAGATGAAGGACATGGAAGGAAATTAAAGAATGAGGACTAAGTTGCAGAAGTTGAAAGATGAGAAATTGCATGGAACGGGAAAGCCATGCGATTGCGAACCCTACTATGGCGCGATAGCACCAATGGTTACAAAAATAATAGAAATGAAAGTGCTTAACTACGCGATCGCAAGATGTTAGCCTGTACGATCGTTCGCTTATCCCACTGATTGACTAATAGGCTTTTTATCGCAAATTCAACCAAGTTTTCTCCTAATTAATCTAGACTTCACCTAAAACTAAATATATCAGACGTCTTGTACGTTTTTGGGGTTCCCAACTCTTTGAAAACCATTTTAAAAAATTGAAATTATCGAGGGACCAATTGGCGGATGATTCAAGATTGAAGATTCTTCTACAAACCAGATGATAAAATCCAATTATACTTGTTGTAAATTTTGTTCAATCATGTTTCTAAGATAGATTTTTATGTTAGAATTGTGATGAAGTTTTACATTCTGGATTTCATGTTTTGATTTATGTTTAATTTATTTAATTTATCAGTTTGAGTAATTAATTCCATATTTCTTGTTTCTACAATTTTCTAACTAATTATTGTATGAATCTTTTTAGGATTTCTTAAGTTTGAATTAATTGGAATTCATTAGACAAGTTTTAATTTTCATAAAGTTCGACGGGGGATAGAAATATACCCATATACTTTATGTTATCGTACAATGTGTTCATAACACATTAATAATTTCTTATATGTTGGTATTGGTCATAGAAATATAGTCAGGTCCCATATAGGAAAAGTTTTAATTCACCGTTCGAAAGAGTGTTTTAATAAAATTGGAACATTGATATTCAAAATCCCTTGAATTGTAGTTAAACGTTTAAATCAAGACATGAATGATGAAAGTAAAGTAGATTCTCAATTCTAGCATATTTTTTATTATTTTAATTATTAAATTTTTTATTTTCATTTATTAGTTTAAATCATAATTCAAACTCAAATTGATTTTCTAGTTCTGGTTAAAGTCTTTAATCTTACATAATAAGTTTGTTGAATCCCTATGGGTACGATACTTGGACTCACAATCCACTTTATTACTTTTACGATCCGTACACTTGCGGTTAGCAACAAGTTTTTGGCGTCATTGCCCGAGATTGTTATTTAAATTTATTTTTAGATTACTTTCACTAATTTGAAATTTTTAATGCTTTTTTTTTTTTTAGTTCATTTACTAGTTCTTTTGTTTTTCCATATTTGTGTATGTACCGACCGAGACAAGGAGATCTTGTAGAAGGTGATCCAGAAATCGAACGTACTTTACACCTCATGTTAAGAGAAGAAAAAGAACTAGATAAACAAAAAATTCAAAAAAAGGAAGATATGGAAAAATAATCAGGTGTTACCGGGTGTTGAGCTAGTTGATGAGGGAAATATGTATGTAGGTGACGTTATGACTCCGTAAATTATCTAGAATCAATCAAGCATAGTTTACCCACCTTTTGGTCCAACAAACTTTCAGTTCAAGACCAATGTCATCAACTTATTTCAGAATGAACATCTGTTTTATGGGAGACCTGATGAAAATCCAAATACACATATTTCCAAATTCTTGGACATCTGTCAATAATTCAAATATCATGGTGTCTCTAACGATGCTATTAGACTTCGGTTATTTTCCTATACTTTGCGAGATAGAGCATGGGATTGGTCGGATTCTCGTCCCACTACAAGCATCACAACTTGGAATGATCTGGCTCAAAATACAGCACAAATTTCTTCCCATCTATCAAGATCGTGAAGCTCAAGCATGATATATCAGTTTTTTCAGTAACAAGATGCAGAATCATTTGATGAGGTATGAAATAAGTTCATGTAACACCCCAAGTTTAAAATCTTAAACTTAGGCGTGTTAACTTCCCTTTACTTTTAAATGCGAAAATAAAACATTTTTAAACGCTAAAATTTTCATTTTTGTATTGAAATATTCTAAAGAATTTTTGACAGAGTCTCCCTTATAAATTGGACTTAGCCAACCTGTAAAGGGACGTCAAATAGTTTTATAAAATAAATCTCAACTCAATTAAAATCCAACATTCAATATCCAACCACAATTCAAAATCAAACTTCAACTTCAATTCCTAAACTCCTCAACGATAACATCTTAAACTAAATAGTTCTTCAACTTATGAAATATGAAATAAACTAATCACCAATGGAAATACCATAACTTATTCAAAATAAATTTAACAAAATAATTTAAAGATTAGACCCATAAAAGAATAACCAATGAAAACTTTTTTAAAAAATCCTTAATTCATCAATTTTTAAAAGAATAAATTACGGTATTGTAACGACCTGGGTCCCACTTAACGGGCTGTCCCGGCCGTTAGATAATGGCGCAATGTCCCCACTGTACCAGTACAAGTCTTTTCAACATACTTTGTCCTCACTCGCACGCTCTCCGAGAAAACATCCCAAAAGGTTACCCATCCCAGAATTTCTCCAAGCCAAGCACGCTTAACTGTGGAGTTTCTAACGATGGACTTTCTGAAAAGAAGGCGCACCTTGTTGGTATGAGTAGTACCTATTATTTCTTTTGTACTTTCCTATCCTAGGTATTACAATCATCCCTCGTTAGACTCGCGACGTCCTCATCGCGCTTAACACATCTGAAGATCTGTTGCCTGGCGTTGGGATTCTAGAGGTGACTCCCGCCCTATGGCGTAGCATTTAGTTCCCGATTTTCGACTGACGGCCGGCTCTGATACCATTTGTAATGACCCAGGTCCTACTTAACGGGCTGTCCCAACAGTTAGATGATGGCGTACTGTCCCCACTATACCAATACAAGTCTTTTCAGCATGCTTTGTCCTCATTCGCACGCTCCCCGAGAAAACTTTCTAGTAGGCCACCCATCCCATAATTTCTCCAAGTCAAGCACGCTTAACTATAGAGTTTCTAACGATGGACTTCCGGAAAAGAAGGTGTACCTTGTTGGTATGAGCAGTACCTATAATTTCTTTTGTACTTTCCTTTCCGGGTGTTACAAGTATTGTCTAAGTCTGCTGCAAATTGTTCTTCTCGGATCATCTAGCTTTCATCACCTAAAATGTTGGGGAGGGATTGGGGTGAACTAAAGCTCAGTAAGTAAATTTCATGCAAGTGATGCATGCTTATGCATGAAATGTTTTAAACAATTCGAAATATGTATCCCCATTTACTTTACTTTCCAAAACTTTTCAAACTTTCACTTAAATATTTCAAAACTTTTACTTCATTTCCATCGTGAGCTCACGTGATGTATCTTCTAATCAATCATATAATAGTGGACAATTCTTATTTGGAACCAGATCATATTTATCGATAAAAACTGTAGAGCGATTAACATTTATTCCACTGTAAAACGGATCATTCACTTTATTCCACCGCAAAGTGGCTCATTACTTTCGGGTACATCAGTCCCCTACGCCCCATTTCCCACTCACATCTTTCATTATATAGAAGTACACCCATTCATTCTCAAAAACCATGGGATATATAACTTTTGAACAAATTGTCACCTTAACACATTTCTTTCATTAAAAATATTTGACTTCCCAATTTCGATGACAATGCATGCTTGATGATGCAATGACATGATAATGTGCATGCTTGAACATTTCTTAAATACTCATACTTGCATATCGTAAACCAAAAACGTCATTAGGTAATTAACATGAAATCATTTAAGCACATTAATTCCAATTCTTGCAGAAAAAACTGAAATTTAACAAAAATTGAAATCTGAAATTGCAAATTATACCTCAAAATTTGCCCAAACATTTAACTAAGCCACTAATAAATCAAGTTTTCAAAACCTGAAATTAATTTTGATAATTTGAAAATCTGAAATATATCACATATACATACTTATACTTATCACCCAATCTAAAAATCACATATATGTATAATATATAGACACACACATCAATATATACACATTTTTGTGTGAGTGAGTGAGTGTATGGTCGTATATCTGTGCGTCTGCCCTGTGTGTTAGAGTGTGGCAGTGTTTTTGCATTCGGGTGTGTGCGTGCACGGGTGGGGAGAAGATTGGCTTTATCGTAGAGAGGGAGTGGTCGTGGTGGCGTGAGGCTGCCGACGTCCGGCGACAAGGGGAGCTGTGGGTGAGAGAGCCGAGAGAGGGAAGACAGTCGAGTGAGATTGGAGAGAGCGAGAGTGAAGGAGTGAGGTGAGGGATGAGTTCTAAGGGTTTAGGTTAAAATTAAAATTTAATCTTTTGAAATTTGCAATTTAGTCCCTCATTCTCTCCATGTGCATAATTAAGTTCATAAGTTCTATTTACTCTCCAATTGCTACTAAACTTTCCCCCAACTTTCAATTTAATACAAAAAATAGAAAATAGCATGCTTAGGTAATAAGAAAGATAATCACATAAAATTGCACATAAACACTTTATAAACTTTTTAATTGGCACATTAATCGAGACAGCGTCCAAGTCCTTCCGCTTTAAAATAATTCAAATTATAGACATTAAAAATTATTATTTTAAAATTTATAATAACATTAACATAATTATTATGTGGAATTTAAAGATGCACGTAAAAATGAAAAGCGGTATTACAGTTCAAAAACATGCTTAGGAAGTGTCCTCCAAGGAAACCTGCAGGGGTATATGAAGTGGACACCTATTCTGCATTAACTGCAAAAATAAACTCATTGGTGAGCAAGGTGGAAAGCATGGAAGCATTAGGAAATCAAGTGAATGATACGAGATTAAATTGTGAAGCAAGTGGACTTTGTTCAAGGGGGTCAACATCATCAGAATAACTCGTATTTAAACACCTATAATCTGGGTTGGCAAAATCAGCCTAATTTTACATGGGGAGATCACAGTCCTAGACTAGTGGATCCCCAGTATCATAATAAAGAGAAGAAGCCTCAGCTTGAAGAGATGTTTGGGAAATTAATGGAGAAAATTGAACATATTGTGGGGCAAACAAATGAGTTTATGGCTAAAACAAATCAGATCATGAGCAAAACATATCAATGCATGAGAAGGATGGAAACTACACTGCAAAACCATTAGTCCTCAATTGGAAATTTGGAGATTCGGGTTGGATTTTTGCCAGGGAGGATCACTTTTGCATCATATGACAGAGTGTATTAACCTCCCACTGCTTTTTCTCAAAGATTAAAAGTTTCGACTTAGAAACAAGGGGTAAATGCAATTACTACACACGGTGGAGTGCAATTGCCTAAGGTTCATGTGAAAAAATCAACTTAAGAAAAAAAAAGGTTGGAAAGGAAGACAAATGATAAGTGTATTTTATACACTTACTTATATATCTAAATTAGAATAATTATTGTCATTCCTGAATAACTTCTACTTAATTTCCTCCTATTTGTTTCCATTATAGCAATAATCTCAAATTCATGTGAATGAAGCAATTGAGTGAAATAATGCACAATTGAAAGGCATTTGGTGCGAAATTGACAAATTAGATGTTGATGATGTTGATTGGGACTTTCAAGAGGAGCTAAATGTGAGAAAGCAAAGTTCGAGGACTCAATTGAAGAAGAATCAAAGTTTGGAAGAAGAATTTTAGCAATTCGGAAGTTCAAGGACTAAATTGTTGCAATTAGAAGATGAAGGACTCACGTGCAAATAAAGTTCGGGGGACCTACTTAAACGCACCGAAAAAGATGAAAATTATGCTGGAAGAAATGGCATGTGCGACCATGCCAAACCTACCAAGTGGTTGCGTATTCAGGCCTCAAATCAGCAAATCTGTTTTGAAATGGCCTGCGCGACCACGCAGCTATCCAATCCAATGGTTAAATAGGTCCATGCGTGATTTCAAGTTTGGTTTTACCTAGGTCTCTTGACAATTTATATATACAACCAATCATGCACGTAGAGGGAACCTTTGCACAAATATTCAAGGGGTAGAATTCATCGTCCTACTTTGGAGATTGTTAAAGCTAATTGGAGGCAAAGGCGTGAGAGTAAAAGATCAACAAGTGGAGGCTACTTCTTGGTGCAAGAGTTCTTTTACCTATTTATTTGCTATTCTCATTATATTGTTCTTTATTATTATTCATGTTTTTAATACCAATGTTATGAACAACTAAACTTCTTGGGATTAACAATGTAGCATAGTTTTCTGCTTTTAATTGCATTGTTCAAGTTTTACATAGGGATTATATGTGATAGTTTTTTTTGTGATTAGCGCATGAATTAACTCTCTATTGATTCATTGATTTAATGGGTTGTTTTCATAATCCGAGAGGTAAGCTAATGACCTAGATCTAGGAATAAAACCTGATAATTGAACGAACAATTGAGATATACATTTATTGTTATTGCTATCTTTAATTGAGTTCTTGTGTTTCATGCACCTAATCATTACAACCTATTATCTAGAAACACGGTTGACTAATTTGGTAGAGTTGATTTACACTCGAGAGAGGAATTTCATATACATAAGTGAACTTGATCGATCACATTATTAGATTAAAACTTGAATGATGGAATTAAAAGTATTCACTATGTGAAATCCCAACTTCTCTTTCTTTGATTACAAAAACACAATTTATTTTCTAGTTTAATTTATTTTAGTCAATTATTTAGCTCACAATAAAATTCTCATTCTTCCCTTGTTCAAATAAAGCAAGAGTTAGAATAACATCGCTAGTTAGTCATAATCTTTTGGAACAATGATTCGGACTCTCTTGTCCACTTTATTACTTAGATGTGATATCGTACACTTTCGATTAGCGCACATCAAGTTTTTGACATCGTTGTCGGTGATTTTTTATTAATATCGATATCTTTTAATTTTTGCTTTAACTTGAGTTTTACTTTTAATATTTTTATTTTTAGTTTATTTATTTTAGTTTTTGTTAAGAAGTTCCAAAAAACTGTGATTTTTCTCCTTTTGACGAAGAGATCGAAAGAACTTTTCGACAAAAGTGATTACATCAGTTGGAAAAATTTTAGCAAAAAAAGGTAGAAGACAGAGTTCCAAACAATCTTCAATTTCCAAACAGTCAACAGGATCCTATGAATGCAAATCAGTTAAATCAACAACAAGCAATTGTACAGTAGCAACAACAAATACCTAGGGGGCGACCATTAAGGGATTACATGATTTTCCAGTGGATCATATTTGGACATGTGTTGCTTTGCCTCCAATACGAACAAACAACTATGAAATTAAAATCTCCTTGATTACATTAATCCAGCACATATGTGTCTTTCATGATCTACCTTCAGAAAACCCACATACACATCTCAGAACTTTTCAGGAAATATGTGACATGCAAAAAATGAATGGAGTTTCAGATGAGGTAGTTGAAATGAAGCTCTTCTCTTTCTCTCTTGCAGATAAAGCGAAATCATGGTTTTATTCATTTCTAGATGACTCTGTTACATCTTAGGTCGTATTAAGTCAGAAATTTGTTAATAAATTCTTCCCACCCGGCCAAATGTTAAAACTCAGAAGAGAGATCTTAACTTCTAATCAACAGCCAGAAGAATCGGTCTTTGAGGCATGGGGATATACAATGAATTGCAAAGACTGTGTCCCATTCATGGTATATTTGACTAGAGTTTGGTCTAACAATTTTACAATGGGTTGACATATGAAAACAAAAGACATGCAAATTCAGCAGCTGGTAGTTCACTTATGGATTTGACCTATGAGCAAGCAACTGATATTTTTTAGAAGATAGCAGCAAATTGCTGTTGGGCAACACCAACGGATGGAGGGATTTACAAAGTAGATGGAATTACAACGCTTATGGCAAAGGTTGATGCGTTAGTTAAGAAATTGGATGGTTCAGGAAAACGGCCCATACATGCAGTTAAAGCAAATCAAATATATGATATTTGTTTTTATAATCATGCATTACATAATTGTCATGTTGCATTTCAAGTTCAACCAGGTGCGGAGGAGGAAAACTATGTGGGAAATAATCAAATGCAGAAAGGGTCATATTCTCAAATGTAAAATCCAGATTGGAGAAAGTATCCCAACTCTTCTTGGTTAAACAATTAAACTGTCCAAAACCCGCCTAGATTCCAACTGCAGTAGAAGCTAGAACAGAATTTAACGACCTTAAAAGTCATTAGGGTGAAATCAATGAATTGAAAAAAAAAAAATGAGGCAGTTGGCAGCTAGCAAGACTGAGAGATAGTCAGCACAGTTGCCAAGCAACACTAAAACAAATTCAAGGGAGTACATTTGTGCCATCACTACAAGGAGCTGGGTTCAATTGCCAGAATCTCAGGTAATGAAAGCAAACAAATCAGAAGAAGTTGTTGAAGGAGGAAAAGAAAAGGACGAGCAGCCAAAGGTAGTGAACCAGCCTGATGAACCACAAAAATCAAATAATGAGAGGACAACAAGGCCACTTGTGAAAGCATATGTTCCACCACTTCCATATCCAGGGATAGTGACGCATTATGTTATGGATCAATAGTTCAATAAGTTTCTGAAAATGTTAAAAAAAACTGCACATAAACATCCCTTCATAGATGCAATCAAGAAAATACCAAGCTACGCTAAGTTCTTGAAGGAGATGATGTCTAAGAAGAAGAGGCTGGAAAATTGTTAATTGGTATCCTTAAATGAGGAATGTAGTACAATCCTGTAGAAGAAGCTGCCACCTAAGCTAGAAGAACCAGGGAGTTTCTCTTTTCCCTGCATTATTAGTGATTTTAAATTCAATAAAGATCTATGTGATTTAGGTGCAAGCATTAATCTAATGTCATTTTCTATTTACAGAAAATTGAATTAGGTGATCCAAAGCCAAAGACAATCATGTTCCAGCCTTCTGATCGATCGATCGATTCGATACTCATACGAAGTTGTAGAGGACGTATTGGTGGAAGTGAAGAAGTTCATATTTCCTGGTGATTTTGTGATTTTGGACATGGAGGAGCATGACAAGCTACCTTTGATCTTAGGGAGACATTTTCTTGCTACTGTACGGACTTTAATTGATGTTGAAAAAAGAAAGGTAAAATTTAGGATTGAAAATGAACATGCGACATTTAATCTGACTCAGATGGAGAACCATGGCCCAAATATGGAGAATTGTTCAAGAATTGAGTTGGAACCATCATTGAGTGAGGAGGGGATTAATGCCAAGTCATAACATGAGGAGTTTGGAAGTATTGAGAGAAAATCCAAAATTGGGAACAACGTTTCAACATCCTGTTTTGAACCACCTTGAGGAATTCTTCCAAAAGTCGCTTTTTCGAAGGCAACCCAACTTTCTATCTTTTTTATTTAGTATGCTTTATTTATTGCTTTGATAGTAATTCAGGATTTCATTGCTTTGTTGTTTTTGTTGACATCATAGAGTTATCATTTTTTCCTTGCGTTCTTTACATCACATTAGGGAGTTATCAAAAGCATGTTCCTTGCTTGAAGTGTAATAGCAACAATTTCATCATAAATTTCTGAAATTATAGTTGAAAGCACATGTAGATGCATATTGACATTCAAAAGTTTGTTCATTCCATTGAAATATTGGTTTTCATTCCATACTTGAATTATGGTGTTAAATCATAAACTCAAGCATGAAAGTTTTAGTTCAAGACATGAATAGAGTATAGGTGGATGAGTACATAGAGAACAAGGTGTTTTGGAGTTGAAAATTTGAGTTTTAAATTCAAAATTGCACAAAAAGTTTGCTTCAGTCGGTGAACCACACGGCCACGCCCATACCATCAGGTGGCCGCGCGATTTCAATAACTTTCAATAGATCCTACAAGTTTTAACCATGCGGCCACCAGATTTCCTTCTGTGCAGTAGCGTGGATAACTGTAGGGCAAAAACGACACCTTTTATATGTAACAAGTATTTTCACAATTACATAACTTTCAATCTCGTTTTCACTCCAAAATTCACCCCCAACATATCGTACCACCTAATTTCAATGCATTCACATGGAATTGAACATCAAAAGATGAATGCATCACATTCAAATCTCTTATTAAGGTATGTTTCACCTCATTAATTGTTAAATTACAAAATTTTGGGATTTTCTTGCTTTTATGGAGATTTGGATTTCTTGGAATATTGAGTTGTGGAATAGGCTAGAAGTTCATGTTGAGTTGATTTTGAAATATAAGAGAAAAATTCTGGATAACGCCAAGCTTCAAACTCTATGATTTCAACTTGTTTTATTATATGCACATAGGGTGTTTGAAAAAATGTCTAGGAGAGCTTTTCCTAGAATATTTGTAAAACATTTTGAACTTTCATCTTCAATTCATGCTTAGCACTGATTTTGAGTCATTTATTCATGAGTTGCATCATCACATTGCACAAAACTTGGATTTGGAATGTCAAGCACACCTAGGCAAGATCATCTTCGAATTCTACTTCCACAACATCATCCTGGGGGTCATCCTTAGACGAACTCCTCTTAGACCCCTTATCTTCCTTCTCGTCACCTCCTCGTGACCTCTTTCCCTTCCCTTTAACTTGAAGCTACTTGGAGCCGATCTCCATCTTCACCTCTAGAAGCTAGGTGCTAGTGGGAAATAAAGTAGGGGGAGGCAGTAATATTGGAAGAGGACCCTTTAATTGAGTAGTAGAGACCTCAGCGACCTTTTTAGCCACTTCCACCTGAAGGCCAGTAAGAGCTGCTTTCTGTTTCTTTTCTCCGTCACTCCCAGGCCGGAGGAGTAGTGGAACTTTCTTCGCCATAAGGCCCTTCAAAGAAATCTTCGGAAAATCCTTTAAACCTAATCATCACACAAATAGATGACCATCAGATAAACAATTCCAGAGCAAAAGCATACAAGACGTGGTAGGAAGCTAACTTACTCTTGGATCGCGAAAGTCCATGTCTGACAAAAAGTTTGTTCAATTGAATCACCTCTTGGAAAGTACCCTTAAAAGCAAATAGCTTCCTCACCACAGATATATCCTCCTCTAGGAGTAGATAAGCAGGAATTTGCCCTGCGAAAGGAAGAAACGAGATAGGTAAATGCATAAGAAAAAAGATGTGAAAGAAGCATGCACTATACATGTACAGAAGAACAAAACAAGAACTCACGAAACACATAAAGAGTTTAGGGAAATGTAATTTCAAGAGTGGGGTCAACAGGTGAACTCTCCCGCTCTCCAACAACCCAGAACCATTAGCTCCTCTAGTCATTTTTAGACGTGGGATGTCCGATGATGACGGTACAATGAGTGCCTCGGAGAGCCAAGTAGTACCAATATTTCACGTCCGACCTCACATCTTTTTCCCTCCTTACTAACTTCTTCAAAATATAGAGGGTGTTGATGATGTAGAGAGAAATGGGGTGATCTGGACTGACCTCTTGTCATACCAACCATGTACCCACTTCCTGGGTCCAAAAATTAGGGGCCAGCTAATAAGAGCATAAGTTGTAGCTCCAGAGTAACGCCCTAAAGAAGGGATGGAGGGGAAGTCTCATCCCACATACAAAAGCGTCGTAAAGAATGGCCACTTGGCCTGGAGGGGGACTGCAGGGTCGGCATGATGGGGTGGGTGTATTAGCTGAATTCCTTCTAGCAACCTGAATTTCAAATCGATTCCCCTAATCTCAAAATTCACCTTGCTACTCTCCCATGAGTCTGGGTTGGGCTCAAGTTAGTATGGTACCCTGATACCTTATTAAGATAATCAACCTAACCTTTGACTTGGGGCGATTTCTTCCCTGGACAACTCAAGTTCTTCCCTATGTGCCCTAAAGGGAGCTCTAACTCCTGAGTTAGGTTATTGTACCCCGGATGAAGAGCCCTCCACTTCTCAAATCTCTATGTTGTTTACTCCGAAGTTCCTGCAGCGATGCCTCCTCAACTGCTGATAACTGGGCCATGTAGAGTTGGTCCTTCTCTTCTTCCCTATCAGAATAATCCAAACAAATTAAACTACTGAATTTCCTACTTTGCTTCCTTATACGCTCCTTAAAGAAATGGGAACTAAAAACTAATTAGGACATAGGGAAAAAGCCTCTGATATGTTTCGTCACTACCACCAACTCCTTTGAACTCGCTCCCCCAACTCTTTTCATTTTTCTCAAATTCCAAACTTATCCAAAAGAAACGCGAAAAAAAAACACTCAAACAAGTACTAAAGAATTAAAAGATAAAAGCAACAGGAACATGAAGAAAAGAAAGATTACCTGAAAATAACACGAATTAGCAATTCCTCGTTTGTTGGAGCAACATATTAATGAAAGTGGATGTTGGACAGGATTCACTAAGTAGGAACTTCCGAAAGGCACGATAAGAAACTTAGGTAGGAAGAAAGGTAGAAACTAATCTTCACAAAAAGAAAAACCTCAAGAAATTTTCAAAAGTGCAGGAAAGGAGGAAATGTGAAGGAAAGAAGGAAATGTGAAGCAAGGGCAAATTTATAGGGAAGACCCATCAATATGGACCCTTAGATCTCCGGATTGAGAGAATAATCAGGGCAGTCCACGTGTCCCTTCATGAAGTAAGTTGAAGCACCAATGGGCTAGAATTTGAAAAGAAGGATAACCATTCAACTACTAAGGTACAGTGCACGCGCGACTAAAGTGCGTTTCCCTGAGATGATTCTTGAAAGTTGAATATAATTGTAATACCGCCTTTGATTTCGTACCCTTTAAAAATTTCACGTCATATTTATGCTAATGTATTTGAAATTTGAGAATTTAATTTAATTTTACGTCAATGATTTGAATTGTTTTGCAGTGGAAGGACTTGGACGCCGTCTCGCTCAATGTGTCAATTAGGAAATTTTAAATTTGTTTACTTGCAATTTATGTGAATAATTGTTTTATTTCCTAAGCTTGCCAATTTCTATTTGTCAAATTATTATAAGTGGTAAATTTTAGGGTATTTTGTAAATTTATGATAGAGGTGTACTTAAGTATGTCCCTAGAGAGACTTGAAGGACCAATTTGCAATCACCAAAAGTTCATTACTAAACCTAACCCTCAGACTCAATCCCTCACTCTCGTTCCCTGCCTCTCTCGCTCTCAGTTTCGTCTCTCTCTCTCTCTCTCGGCTCTCTCAGTCTCTCGCCCTCACCGAACCTCTCACCGTCGCCACCGCACCAAAAAAAAACCACCATCACTACCACCGGCGACCACAACCTTGGCCTCCACCACTTCACATCCCTCGGTGAGACCCTATTTCACCCCCTTCCCTGCTGCACACACAACTCGCGCACCTACACACACTTTCACACACACGAATATATGTACATGTATATATTTATGTGTGTGTGTGTGTGTTGGTTCTCATATTTTCAGATTTCAAAATAGGTAGATTTTGAATTTTAAATGTTAATTTTGAGATTGAATAATGTTTATATATATGTATGTATAGATGTATATATGTGTGTGTTCATGGATGTGCATAAGTTCACTATTGTCAGATTGAAATTTTATGGATTTAATATGCCTTGTTGAGATGTTAGTTTAAATTGAAATTTTAGGTGAAATTTCAACAGTGAGGTCGTTTACAGTAAGTTTTCAAATGTCGAAAAATGTTTAGTTTCATTTTTAAGCTAGAAAGGGGTAAATTTCGAAATTGGGAAATATGATATAAATGATTACATTGATTCTCAGACCTGGTAGTGATTTTTCAGAGTTATAAAATTTTGGATTTAATTGGTTTAATTGACAACCATTTTGAGAGTTTTGTTTTCAGATTTAAGAATGTTGGAAAAATACTTGGTTTAAATTTGAGTTAGTTAATTAAGTTTATGTTATTCTGGGTAAATTGAGAAATTTGAGAATTTTCATGTATTGATATAAATGACTTTAGTCATATTAGTTAGTTAATTCTTAGATTTTTAATATATGAATCCAATTGTTAACCAATGGACCAATGGTTAGGTTAATTTTGGATTAAAAGTTATAGATTCAGTTTTTCGAATTTGATTAGATTTATGAAATTAGTTAATTGCTTTTTTTTGGTAAAGTTTGTAATAAATGATTATTTTAAGATTTGTGAACTTGTTAGAATCATGATTAAGTAATTTCTAAAGTTATGGAATTTTGAGTTTAACTTTGAATTTAAAAGACGAGAAGACCTTCTAATGTGCATTGAGATTCAAGTCTTGTCTCGAATATGGTTTTATGTGTTTGGGTTATTATGTAAAGTCACGCTTGGGTTAAATTGAAGTTTTAATCTCGGTTAATGTTTGGTTATTATTAAAATGAATAACGAATGTGTTTGTGAACTGAAAGTTACACGTTTTGTCTAATGGTTTAAATCTTTTGATTTCGAGCATTGTATGGAAGTATTTAATAAATGATCACAAGAATGAAAAGGGAAAGAAGATTTATTGTTTTAACTTGTTTAATGTAATGTTGAAAGAATGATGAATATATCAATTTGAACTGAAAGTATATTTTATTAATGAATGGATACAACTAGGATTTTGGTACATTGAAGACACGGGCAGCCGAGGCTCCTCCACTTGCAAATCCAGATAACGATAAATACTAAGGATGTCAAGTAAGTAAACTTCCCCTATTTTCATGAAAGTAGAAAGTTAATGTGAAATTAATGTGCGTAAGTGATTTCGTGTTAATTACTTAATGTTGATGTATTTGATGTGTGATATGCAAGTATGTGTATTTAAGGAAATGTTCAAGCATGCACATTATCATGTCATTGCATCATTAAGCATGCATTGGCATCGAAATGAGAAAGTCAAATGTTTTAATGAAAGGAATGTGTCAAAGTGCAATTTGTCAAAAAATTATGTATCCCAAGTTTTTTAAGAATGAATTGGTGTACTTCTAGTTCATGAAAGTTGCGAGTGGGAAATGGGGGGCGGGGGACCGACGTACCCGAATTAAGTCGCTTTGCGACGGAATGTTCAACCGTTTACGGTGGACTGTTAAACCGCTTTGCGGTGGGAAAGTGAATGTTAAACCGCTTTGTGGTGAAAATGTGAATGTTAATCTAGTTCCAAATAAGAAATTTCCCACTGTTATCTGATTGACTAGAAGTTACACCAAGTGAGCTCACGATGGAAATGAAGTGAAAGTTTTGAAATGTTAAGTGAAAGTTTGAAAAGTTTGAATGTTCTGGAAAGTAAAGTCAAAAGGGGATACATATATGGAATTTTTAAAGCATTCATGTCATAAGCATGCATTTCATGCATAAAGTTTACTTACTGAGCTTTAGCTCACCCCAATCCCTCCCCAACATTTCAGGTGATGAAAGTTAGATGATTAGAGGAGAGCACGTGGCGGCAGGCTCAGACAGTACCGACTTGAATTATCTAAAATTTAAATTAAATGATTTAATTTAAGTTTTTATTTGTTATTCTTTTAAATTGATAAATCATTTTGAATTAGTTTGTCGGTTCTTAGTCAAAATAAGTTACGATATTTCCCTGTGATTAGTTTTTATCATGTTTCATGAGTTTATAAATTTATACTTCAAGTTATTTTGGTTGAGGAGTTTGGGGAATTGATGTTGAAGTTGAATTTTGGAATTAGATGTTGAATGTTGGATTTGAAGGGGTTGAGAATTTCATATGTATTGTAGGTGTGATGTCCCTCTACAGGTTGGTTATGTCCAATTTACAGAGGAGACTCTGTCGAAATTTCTGTAAAATTTCATAATAGAAAATGAAAATGTTGAGGTTTTAAATGATTTGTTTCCGCATTTTAATGTTTAAACGATTTATTTTCGCATATAATGAGAATGGAAGTTAACACGTCTAGGTTTTAAATCTTTGAACTTGGGGTGTTACAATAATCATTACCTTCCCATAGATGCGCCCCCTGGAAGTGTGTTGGTGCCGGTAACGATTGTGTTAAAGAGGGAATAAGTCCAAAAACCTTTTTATATATATATATATATATATATATATATATATATATATATATATATATATACATTCCATAAATAAGCACTACCTGGTCCATACGGATCTCCTAACCGGCTCACTTTTGCTTGTGTCAAGTCCGATCCGCCCATGAATGGCCATTGAACTTGAGGGACTAGTGTTATGACCATGCCTAAGTAAGCCTCACATGTTACCTATTGGAGCCCACATGGGACCTATTGGATGCCAGCTACCCTTAGGACTCCGCAATTACTAAATTGCCGAGATGAAATATTGACCGACATCCTTATGGCTGAACTGCTTATTCCGAATTGATGTTACCGTGGTACATCCTCGGGCTAGTGATAAGAGAAGTCAGTGTGTCAGAGAGATGCGACATTTCTACAAGTTGCGGCTTGATGTTATGGCCCCTTGTAAAGGGATGTGATGACCGCCACTCCCCTAAGATATGTAGTAATGATTATGACCAAACAAATTGTTTACCTCTTGGGAACTTGACACGTGTAAAGCATAACATGTGTCATCACCCAGGATAATTATTTCCACTATAAATAGACTACACTTGCCTCCAAGAAAAATGTTAGAAACTCTATACTCGAATTCAATATACAATATCTACTTCATTTTCTCTCTTTTTCACACTTATATTTTCTGCACATAAATTATATTTACTTGAAATGAGTGCTGACTTAAGCGTCGGAGTACAAACATGAGTCATCCCATCCCCCGTTGAATACTGAATGTTTGTCCAAGTATGCAGGAAGTCCACGTGTTCAAGAGGGAGGAGATGAGACGTGTTGATCCAAGGCTCCACCGAATTTTTTGGTTAATGGGTCCCATTAAAATGTAGGGTTAAAAATGAGTTTTGGGGAGAAGTTTTCCAAAAACTTCGTGTGACGACCCGGATCCCTCGTTGGGGCCTTCTCCGTGTCGTACTCATGATTTTTTCACTCCCCCCTGGTCGTCCTAGTCCTCAAGGGCTGCTAGCCCCATTTCCAGAAAGTGGATTTTTGCCTTCCATGGGTTTCGAACCTTGTACATAGGGGTTAAGTACAAAAATTCTTGGAAACCCACTACCATCAAGGTCTAATGGTAGTGGGTTTTCAAGAATTTTTGTACTTAACCCCTAAGTACAAGGTTCGAAACTCATGGAAGGCAAAAATTCACTTCATGGAAACGAGGCTGGCAGCTTTAACGACCAGGCCTCGCTGGGTCCTTCTCCATGTCGTACTCATGGTCTTTCCACTCCCCCCTGGTCGTCCTGGTCCTCAAGGGCTGCCAGTCTCGTTTCCAGGAAGTGGATTTTTGGTCTAATGGTAGTGAGTTTCTAAAAATTTTTGTACTTAACCCCTAGGTACAAGGTTTGAAATTCATGAAAGGCAAAAATCCACTTTCTGGAAACGAGGTTGGCAGCCCTTGAGGAGCAGGACGACCAGGGGAGTGGAAAGATCATGAGTACGACACGGAAAAGGCCTCAACGAGGGAGCCGAGTAGTTATACTCCAGGACCAAACAGGGGCTTCCTTAAGCTATTTTTTAGTCACACTCATTTTTTCAAATTACTTTTTATTCTTACATTGCACCTAAAAACAGTGAAAACTTGTTTATAAATAAATTGAAAGTCGTCAAACGGTGCTTTAAATATAATTGGAAGAAGAAGATCCAATAATTTATTATTAAAGGACTTGTATTGAATGAAAAAGAGTCATCGGCCAAATTGCATAATTGTACAAGTTTGTACTCCATGTGATCGATGGAGTAAACCTTCACAGTTCTTGATTTTTGCAAATTTGAGAGAAGATCAAGTTGAATCATGCGATCGCATGATGGATTTTTCGAGAGCAAAATTGTAGTTTCCCACGTTAGGTGAAAAAAATGTGTGAAAACTAATTAACAAAGAATGCGTGAAAACTAATAAAAATTCACGTAAATTAATGTATTTGGGTAGAGAGAGCAAAAAAAAAAAGAAAAACCAGACCCGAATGAAACGCCGCGGGACGAGTTTGGCAGCCACGAATAAATTAATTAATAAAAATGAATAAGGAAAAAAAATACTGAAAAAAAAAAAATTAAACGGAGCGACGGGATTGACCGACCCTGACCCGACCCGAATTCGACCAGCCTGAAATTCGCAGGCGCGGGTAGTGAGTTTGGCAAAGAAAAACCCGCGAGGCAGGGCATGGGTCGAGGGTAGTACCCACCCCGAACCAGCCTCATTACATCACTAATTTGGTAATTAAATTAAAAGCATTGGAAAATTAATTTTACAATTATTGCAAAACTTTGAAAATATGAATTTTGACATTTTTCTTTCAACGTACATTAATTGTCTTCCATAATAATTTTAAAAACGCGATATCTTAAATGAGATCTCTTATATCTTAATCAGTATTTAAAAAGTCATACATTATTTTTTTTTATCAAACTAATATAAAATTAATTTTAATAATGTCTAAATTTTACGTAGTCTAAAATATTCATATAATTTCTTGACCTTAAACGTTGCCCGATCGCCATATCATGATTATTGCAAGATTTGCGTAAGTATTATTATAATTACTTGATTTTGTAAATAAAGGAATATTTTTGTTAGTCTAATACAAATATTTTTTAGGTTAATATTAAACACACGTTTATAATTATTATGATTAATATTTTTGAAAACAATTGGAGAAAATGTTAAATACTATTTGCAAATGCGGAAATTGTGAATATTATAATTAGGAATGATTTTTTTTTTTAATTTTTAATTTTATTTATTGTGTAAAAGTTATATTTATAAGATTTTCATTATAATTTTTTTTTATCTCAAATGTTGCCCATTATCGTATCATGATAATTGCTAGATTTACATAATTATTATTTTGACCACTTGATTTTATAAGTAAAAATATAATTGTATTGGTTGAATATAAATTTTTGTGGGTTAAGATTAAGCACATATTTATAATTATTTTGATTGATATTTTTGAATGAAAATTGAAAAAAATTAAATATAGGAGGTAAATGTAGAAATTATGAGAAATCTATTGATACCTTACACGGAATTAAAATTGAAAAATAATGAAATATTGTACACACGATATTTAGAGCTTGAACCTAATTTGATGGCATATCGACAAATTGCTTAGTATTGTAATACAACATGTTTACAATTGACAATTTCGTTACTGAATTAGTGTATATATACAATTGTAACAAATATTATTTTTCGGTTCAAATAATTACATTAGAAACGGTCAAATCCGTGCATTGCATGAGTGATGCGGTACTGTGTGTTAAAAATTAGATTTTTTTTTTTTGGTTTATGCGTAATTATTTTATTTATAGAATATATTTGAAAATGAGTTTTGAAAAAAATAAGGTTTTGAATAATGTGTACCAAATGTGGAGATACTTTTTCAACCCACTTGCACATTTTCGGTAAAACCAAAAATTTAGTTTATAAACTTATTTATAAATCACACAATATACAAATCACTTTTTAACTACAAATATTTTTTCTCTCCAATTTTCAACAACTATTTTTACTTTAAAATCATAAATAAACAAAAGAGTATTACCAAACGGAGGCTAATAAAAAACTTCCTCAATCCGATAAAGATAGACTCATTTTCATTTTTTGGTTTTATCCCAAATTATAAACTACTTTCTTTTAGAGTATATTAATGTCTTAATTTTCTAATAACCACTATTTATTATGCACCCATTAATCAATTTACTCATATTAGGTAAAATCTTAGTAAATTTATAGTTTCAATATATATTAGACACTGTTCGGCGGTTAATTAAATAGGAGAGAAATTTATTCTGTGTTTTTTAAGTAAAATGTGGTTAAAAATCGGATGAAAAAATGTATGCAGTTAAAAGTAGTTTGAGAAATTGTGCAATTTAAATTTTTATTTAAACCACCTATTAATGGGGTAGCTGAATGGAGGCTTAATTATGAGAGTGTTCGATGGGAGTTTAAATAGGAGAGAGAATATTTATTTGTGTTTTCTAGTTAAACATTGAATAAAGAAAATATGTGTGGTTAAAAATTGGTTTAAAAAATTGTATAGTTTAAATTTGAGTTCCTTTGTTCGGCTACCTCATTAGTGAGAAGTTTAAACTGCAATTTAAATTACACAATTTTTCAAATCACTTTTTAATCATACGCATTTTCTCTTTCCAATTTTTAACCATATATTTTACCTCGAAAATAAATAAATAAAAAATCTCCTCTTTTCATTAAAAGGCCGCCGAACGCACCCAAATCACTCATTTAAACCACAGTTGAATGAAGTAGTGATGGCAATTTTTCCAGCGAGAACCGATCCCCGCGGGGACCCACCCCAAATGGGGCGGGGATGGTAGTGATTTTATCTCCGTTAGGGGATGGGGATGGAGATGGGATTGAGGTCCTCGACCCATCTCCGTCCCGTTTATAATTTAAAAAATTAAAAACTAGTAAAAAATTCAATACATTTTGAAAATTATATATTCTTTTAAATCAAGTTGGATGATTCCAACCTATATTACTAACTTAAAGGCATGAGATAATAAGTTTTAGTTTTTTTTTTTAAAAAAAAAGGTTGATCCATAAAAAAAAATAATAATAACGATTTGAACTGAAAATTTTTAATCCCCGCCCCACCCGCCCGAATGTAACGGGGATGGAGATGGGAATGAGGTCTCTGACCTATACTCATACCATTGCCATCACTAGAATGGAAGCTATGTTTTTTAATTTAGAAATTAAAGTCTCCGTTTGACAAACATATTTTTCTACACAATTCTTCAAAAAACATATTTTAAAAAAAAAAAAATTAACAAACATAGCCTAAACTATTTTTATGATATGGAGTAAGTATTTTACATCGATGACAATTTTTTTTTTATTTTTTTAAACCAAACTGAGGCTAAAAATATCTTTCCAGCCAATTCCAAAAAAAAAATCTTTCCAGCTGGTTGATTCCACGCAAATCGAATTAATCTCAGTGCAAAAGGCCCCTCTTAAAAATTCTACTGCCATGACAACTGTGAAGGTACAGAACCCAGCTGTTGGATTCCACGTGTCATATTTTCATTAGAAAATATCCAAGCCCTTCCTTCCGTAACAGTGACTTGTCCTACAGTATGGCCCACTTCGGACCAACTTCAGCCAGCTAGACATTCCAACGGGCTGCACATCTGATTTACGAAGTTTGAAATATTTCATTAGGTTAATAAGCACAATTTGTTCCCAACCTTTAGGTTCTTTGCGAAAATGATTTCCAACGTTTAGAATTTTGCATTTATACCCTCAGAATCAACAAATATTGCGCAAATGGTCCATACGGTTAGATTCCATTAGTTTTTTCCGTTAAAACATGTAAATAACACAAATGGTCCCTAACCTTTGAGTTTTTTAGGATAATAGTCCCTATCATATTAAGGTCACGTTTGACATTTTTAGTTTGTAACTTTCAAACGTTTGGCGTATTTAGTCCCTAACATATTAAGTCCTATACGTTTGACATATTTAGTCCCGAACATATTAAGCCCATATATGAAACCAATTATTTCAAATAATATGATTTGTAATTGTAATTTTTTGAAGAATTTGTTGTTAAAAAAATTGAATTTATTTGTAAATTATTTTATTGATAGAATGTGCGGTTAAAAATTAGTTTTAAAAAATAAAATTTATTCTAAACTTTTAAAATGTACAATAAAATATTTAACAAAAATCACCGCTTCAACATATTGGAAAAAAAATAATGAATTCATGGAATATAAACAAACAAATACATTGGACATTATTTTAGAAATTTAATAAAAAATATGTTTTTATTAATTCTATTCTCGATTTTGAGAACTGATCAATATCAATTTTCGAAATTTCATTTTTTTAAAAAACTCATTTTCATCCACACGTTCTATTAATATATATTTTTTAATTTATAATTAAATTTAAAAAAATTACGTTTTAACCGAAATTCTCCAAACTTACTTTTCAAATCGATCGATTCTCAAAATCAAAAATCGAAATCGAAAGTAGAATTGATAAAAACATATTTGTTATTCAATTTCTAAAATAATGTCAAATGTATTTGTTTGTTTATATTCCACAATTTGTTTTTATCAATAAGTTGAAATGTTAATGCGGTAAATTTTTGTTAAATATTTTACTGTGCACTTTAAAAATCTAGAATAGACTTTATTTTTAAAATTCGTTTTCAACACACAATCTATCAATAAAATAATCTTTAAATAAATTCAATTTTTTTCTTTTACTTTTTAACCACAAATTCTTTAAAAATTACAATCACAAACCACATTATTTAAAACGTAATTTTTTTTAATTTATGCATAAATTAAAAAAATATTAATAAAACGTGTAGAAGAAAATGAGTTTTGAAAAAAAAAAATGAAATTTCGAAAATCGATATTGATCAGTTCTCAAAATCGAAAATAGAATTGATAAAAACATATTTTTTTTTTATTCAATTTCTAAAATAATGTCCAATGTATTTGTTTGTTTATTTTCCATGGATTCATTATTTTTTTTCCAATAGGTTGAAGTAGTGAATTTTTGTTAAATATTTTATTGTACATTTTAGAAATTCAGAATAAATTTTATTTTTTAAAACTAGTTTTTAACCACACATTCTATCAATAAAATAACTTACAAATAAATTCAATGTTTCTAACAACAAATTCTTCAAAAAATTACAATTACAAATCATATTATTTGAAATAATTGGTTTCAAATGGGGCATAATATGTTAGGTACTGAATATGCCAAACGTATAAGATTTAATATTTTAGGGGCTAAATACGACAAACCTTCGGAGGTTACAAACTAAAAATGTCAAACGTGACCTTAATATGTTAGGGACTATTATCGTAAAAAACTCAAATGTTAGGGACCATTTGTAGTGACCAAGAATTTTTACGCGATTAATAATTATTTTAATAGAAAATCGTGTCGCTACTATTTCACCCATTTTTATTAAGTTAACGCCGCGACGTATTCGTATAGCCAAGTCAAGAAATAATCGAGATCGTTCGATTTTAAATTAAATTCCGAATTTCTAAAAATATCTCAATTCTCTTGATTTAAAGTATATTAAGTCCAAGTACTTAATTCAATGTTATCCCAATATTTATTTATACAAAAATTATTTTTATTATTGAAATTAAGAAAATATATGCAAGCATGGGAGGTTCCATTATATGTAATCATGAAGAGCATAATATTTGTATAAATATGGAAAAGTATATGAATGATTTATGTACTCCATTATATATAATCATGAAGAGCATAATATTTGTATAAATATGGAAAAGTATATGAATGATTGATAAGACTCCATTATATGTAATCATGAAGAGCATAATATTTGTATAAATATGGAAAAGTATATGAATGAATTATATACTCCATTATATATAATCATGAAGAGCATAATATTTGTATAAATATGGAAAAGTATATGAATGATTGATAAGACTCCATTATATGTAATCATGAAGAGCATAATATTTGTATAAATATGGAAAAGTATATGAATGATTTATATACTCCATTATATATAATCATGAAGAGCATAATAATTGTATAAATATGGAAAAGTATATGAATGATTGATAGACTCCATTATATATAATCATGAAGAGCATATTATTTGTATAAATATGGAAAAGTATATGAATGGTGCTTTACTTTAAGAAAATGATGTGTTAAAATTAATAGAATTGAATGATTATGTTTACAATATGCCAACTTTATACATCTATTTAAACCCATCTCTACACATATACACTTATTTCCAATCTCTTGACAAAATCCACAAGTAAGAGAAATTCAAGGTGGTCAAGAAAGTTTTGGTCCATTTACTACTACACTTCATTTTAATCTTTTAAAAGGTAAGTATATCTTATGTTTTTATGAAAAGTAAGTATGTTTTTATGAAAGGTAAGTATATCTTATGTTTTTATGAAAAGTAAGTATGTTTTTATGAAAGGTAAATACACCTTATGTTTTTATGAAAAGTAAGTATGTTTTTATGACAAGTAAGTATATCTTATGTTTTTATGAAAAGTAAGTATGTTTTTATGACAAGTAAGTATATCTTATGTTTTTATGAAAAGTAAGTATGTTTTTATGAAAGGTAAGTATATCTTATGTTTTTATGAAAAGTAAGTATGTTTTTATGAAAGGTAAATACACCTTATGTTTTTAGGAAAAGTAAGTATGTTTTTATGACAAGTAAGTATATCTTATGTTTTTATGAAAATGTTTGGATCATTGCTATGAAATCAATCTCACAAGATTGTTATGGGTTCCATATGATATGTTTATGATTATACTAAGGGGACCGGAGTTTAGTAGCGCTACACATAAGAATTCTTGCCATTTAAGTTCGGTAAAATTCTTGTGTCTCCCTATGTTTATGAGTATTTCGATCCTATCCTATGTTATGATGAAAATGATCCATATGCTTTCAAAAGAAAATTTATGCTTGGTATACTTACTGGGATTTTATAAATCTCACTCCACGATATTTACCATTTTCAGATAATTGAAGGTTCGAGGCGGTCAACATGGAAGTGGCAAAAGTGGTTAAGATTGATGAGATAATTATGTTGAACTTTATGTAAGAAAATTATGTTCTATTTTTATTCACAAATAAAATTATGGGATTCTAATTATTCTTTTGAATAATTTTACATTACTATTTAAGTCTCGATAATATGAGATGAGTCACTTTTAGTGGCACTCGAATGGTCGAGAATTCGGGTCGTCACAGTTGGTATCAGAGCAAAGAGTTTTAAAAACGATTCTGTAGATTTTTGAAATTTTATTTCTTTAAAAAAAAAAAATTTGAACAGTAATGATGAACAGTGAACGAAATCACTATTCATTATAAAAAAAAAAAAGTTGAATTTTCACATGTCAAGTATGGTTATGATTTTGAAAAGCATGATGAAATTTGATGTGCGAATTTCAAGGACAAAATTCATTTTAAGTAAGGGAGTTTGTAATGTCCTGAAAATTTTATGGAATATAATTAGTTAGTGATATGATGTTTATATTGATGTCTTTGATAAATTTCTAGAAGTTCGGGGACTAAAGGAAAAATAAGATTTGACGATAAATTTTATTTGGGTTAAGTTATTAATTATTGATGGGGAGATAATTACTATATCGATATTGGATTTGTTTTGAAGACTGTGATTAATTAGGAATTATGATTCAAGAAAATGTTGATTTTGATACAACCACATTAAATTATTGTTGATTAAAGGAAAATAAGATTATATGAAATATTTTAACTCATCACTCTACTATGTCACTCTCCACGTATTGACTCCTCGAACCAGGTATGTTATATGCTTTGCAAGTCATTTACGATTTTATTAAGACATGTTAAGTATGAAATCTTCATATGTTATGAATCTTTATGTGTTACACATAATATACATGTCAAGTATGATATAAATTGATAGAAGACTCAATTTTTTTTATTCTTTTCAATGTAGAATCATGAGACAGAGAGGATATTTATATGAATTTTGGTGCATATTAAGCTTAGTAAGATTGACTCAATTAGAAATTAAGTTGTGTTGTAACTTTTGCCCAAAATATATGGAATAATATATTAAACAAACAAAATTGATAATGAATTCGTACAATAATTTATCCCTTTATCACTACCTTTGTGTAAAAACAAGGGAAAAACTGTGGATGGTTATTAGTACTTCCTCTTCAAGTTTCAATTTTCGGTTCAATAATTTATCCCTTTATCACTACCTTTGCTTAAAAGCAAGGAAAAACTGTGGATGATTATTGGTACCACTCTTCAAGTTTCAATTCTGAAAAAAAAAAAGAAAAAAAAAAATTCAGAAAGAAAAGAAAGAAAGAGAACGGGTGTTGAGCATAATGGGAATAATATGACTTAAGAATGATTTTCAAAATAATTGTTGTCCTCGAGTTTAGAAATGATAAACCTTAAATGGACTTTGCATAATTGATTTTAGACATGGCATTAAGTATGAGAAGTCAACAGAAATGATTAGAAATATGTTCAGATTATCTATCATTTAGATTTAATGAGAAATAGCGAGCCAATTTTATGAATTTTTATGAGATGTTAAGATTATAAGTGATATGATTTTAATGAGACTTTTATGAGAAGCATTATGAAGTTAGAGATTTAAAGATTTGGTTATTGGGAATTAAGTAATGGATATTATGTTGAGTAAGTGAATTATGCCTCTATATTGAAGAGAAATTTATTATGAACTTTGGCCTTGTGATTAAATTTTGGGAATATGATTTATGACTTATAAATATAAGTATGAGTAATCTTTTGAGCCAATTAAGGTATTGAAGGAAGTGATATTGTGATATTGACGACTATGATTTGAAATTTCTATGTTGAGGAATTATGAATTGATTTTCTGGAATATTTTTTTATGATATTGAAGTTTGATGAAATTGTGGTCAATTTTTAGATCGTTGTGATCAAATGTGGAATTATTTATTATTGTGAGTTATGAAGTATGCTTACGGTTTGAATAAGTCCAAATTTCAAAGGAAACTCTGCCTAGAATTTTATCGTTTGGAATTAAGAGCATAGTATGGTATGCAATCACTAAGAGAATTGAGGTTAGACATGCAAATTCATTTACATCACAAACGAGATTTAGTAGATGATAACAGAGATATTATTATTTTCTCGTAAGGAGAACACACAAGAGTCACACTGGAAAGAAATACATGAAACACGCAAAAGCAAAAGAAAGCAACATGGGAAATTCCTCAAATTGAGAGATGTGTTTCCGGAGTAGCCGTATCCTACCACCTCTGACCTTTTGAGGAAATAAAGAAACCTTCAAAGAGGTGTGTTTCGAGAGTAAGAATACTCCGTAATCTACCACCTGGAACCTTTGAGGTACACACAAGATTTAAACATTAAGGAAAATCCTAGGAAATTAGAGGGGTGTCTCGAGAGTAAGAATACTCCGTACTCTACCCCCACCTATTCTAAGATTCATAAAGTTAAGTTTACATTAACCGGACTCCATTTTCGCTTGATTCCCCTTCCTTGCGACCAATCTATCTTAACCCCTGCTGGATCTTGTATTGAGATATATGACTGCAGCTTATCCAGTAGTTCATCAATAGTAGGAGCAGAAATAAGGAGCCTTCTGGAAAATGGAGAGATGAATCCCTGTTCCACAGCATAATCAAGAAAGGTTAACAAGCCATCAAAGAAATTGTTAACATTCAGAAGCCCAATAGGCTTAGTATGGAGATCTAGTTGAGCCCACGAGGTAATGTTAAAGATTTCTTCTAAGGTACCAAAACCTCCGGGCAGGGCTATAAAGGCATCAGAACCATATAGCATACAAGTTATGCGTTCATGGATGGATAAGGTTTGAACTTCATGCCCTCGTGTTTTTCCTGCAACATCTACCAAAGGGACAGGTATGACACCGATTACTTTTGATTTCTCTGCAAGAGCAGATTGGGAAACACAACCCATTAGACCACTGCTACCACCCCCATATACAAGAGTGATACCTTTTTCCCCCAGTTTCTTTCCAAGATCTACGGCCACTTCTAGATAACCGAAGCCTTTCCCCACTTTTGATCCACAAAATACACAAATAGTTTTGATCTGTCGAAGTTTTGGTGCTTCCATCTTTGATAGTATAGAAGGGAAAACTTACGAAGAAGATGTGATTTTGGGATACCTGAACTATGAAATATGTTTGGCTATTTAAAGTCGGAAAAATTTACTGTTTTTGATTGATTCTGAAAAAGTAAAGATTTACTTTTGACAAAATCGGCCAACTTTTGACTATTTTATCAAAGATATTACCTTTCGGTGATTTATTTCCAGCTTTATCAAAACTCGAGAAAGGAAAATATATTTTATTTCCAAAACGCGTGAAAGAAAACAGCAAAATATTTTAAATGTGTATCAAGAGATTTACCTTATATCATTGTTGAACTGCCAGAAGCCTCATTTTGTAAAACAGACTGGCAAACAGGATCTTTTGCTATTATATTTTGGAGACTATAACGATTTTTGTCCTCGTTAAACTGAGCGTATAAGGAGAGAAGTTCACGTTGCACATAACCACTTGGGTGCGTCTCAAGAGTCAGTCGAATATCATCCAAAGACTCCTTACTCAGTCCACCCTTTATGAATTCGATTTTATCATCTCGATTAGTAGAAGAATATCCTAATGATTTGCAACGAGTATTACAGTTCCAACGAGCACATTTGTAGCAACCACCCAGTCTTTTTGCTCTTCGTTTCTTTGCAAACGTGCTTTTGCCTAAACCAGGCATATGTTTTGGAAAGGTCATAGGTAATTCACCAGATAGTCGAACTTTTGCTTCGATCAACCAGCGAACATCTTCTGGAACACCATGAGCCATCAGCAACCTCAATCTTTCGAGTCTTATTCGATAAATTTTCCTCAGATCATTCATTGGAAGACTGGAATAATACTTGCGAATGTTTGTAAGAATGATATCCATGTTTTTGATGGATCTAACCTCTTCCCAGCATAAACTATTTAAAAGCATTAAGGATCGGAGGGAATCCGCGTGATATTGATTCCAGCAAGAAAGCGCGGAATAGAATAATGGAAAAGAGGGAACAAGAGTTTATGCGCCGTTTACTTTCTTGATAAAAGGAAGATTTGATGATGACGGGATTTGAGATATGGAATATTTTCTTGGATTTTTGGGTACTGATATTTTGATATAATAATCAAGGTATAGAAATAATACGGGGATACGTGAAAGTGAAATAAGGACTGTATTGAATCAGGATTAATAAGTTTGTGCAAGTGAAAGGAATACCTTACGGGAAATGTTATGATATTTGAGTTAAGAATTTTAATTATTTGGGAGATATTTGTTTATTGAATTTTGCAGAAATTTTGGGTTACAAATATTGGAAAGATAAACTGATGATTATGTTGATATGTGAATAACATGTTTGGATATATTACATATAGAATATTCAGGTAATCGTTTTAATTATTTTGGGATATTTGGTGATAAGAAGAAATGACAAATTATTATGGTATGATATGTTAGTAAAGATTTATTGAAATTTTAGAGATATTAATACGAATATTTGAGGTTACATGATACTATGATAAGTGACAGGTTACATGAGTACTACAAGATATGATGAAATATCACATACGATTGGAAATTTTCATTTTGAGTTAGAATTTATGAGTAGACACATATGTCTATTATTGATAAGAAAAATACATGTTCTTAAGAATACAAAGAGATGCATTTAGTAAAAGTCCAGTGGGTTAGATATTATAATGATGAGATTACTAAGAGAAAGAAAGAAGAGAAGAGATTCTGATTAAGTGTTCAGAAATCATAAGATCAAGTAAGTTTAATTTCGAGGACGAAATTATTTTAAGGGGGTAAGTTTGTAGTGACCAAGAATTTTTACGCGATTAATAATTATTTTAATAGAAAATCGTGTCGCTACTATTTCACCCATTTTTATTAAGTTAACGCCGCGACGTATTCGTATAGCCAAGTCAAGAAATAATCGAGATCGTTCGATTTTAAATTAAATTCCGAATTTCTAAAAATATCTCCATTCTCTTGATTTAAAGTATATTAAGTCCAAGTACTTAATTCAATGTTATCCCAATATTTATTTATACAAAAATTATTTTTATTATTGAAATTAAGAAAATATATGCAAGCATGGGAGGTTCCATTATATGTAATCATGAAGAGCATAATATTTGTATAAATATGGAAAAGTATATGAATGATTTATGTACTCCATTATATATAATCATGAAGAGCATAATATTTGTATAAATATGGAAAAGTATATGAATGATTGATAAGACTCCATTATATGTAATCATGAAGAGCATAATATTTGTATAAATATGGAAAAGTATATGAATGAATTATATACTCCATTATATATAATCATGAAGAGCATAATATTTGTATAAATATGGAAAAGTATATGAATGATTGATAAGACTCCATTATATGTAATCATGAAGAGCATAATATTTGTATAAATATGGAAAAGTATATGAATGATTTATATACTCCATTATATATAATCATGAAGAGCATAATAATTGTATAAATATGGAAAAGTATATGAATGATTGATAGACTCCATTATATATAATCATGAAGAGCATATTATTTGTATAAATATGGAAAAGTATATGAATGGTGCTTTACTTTAAGAAAATGATGTGTTAAAATTAATAGAATTGAATGATTATGTTTACAATATGCCAACTTTATACATCTATTTAAACCCATCTCTACACATATACACTTATTTCCAATCTCTTGACAAAATCCACAAGTAAGAGAAATTCAAGGTGGTCAAGAAAGTTTTGGTCCATTTACTACTACACTTCATTTTAATCTTTTAAAAGGTAAGTATATCTTATGTTTTTATGAAAAGTAAGTATGTTTTTATGAAAGGTAAGTATATCTTATGTTTTTATGAAAAGTAAGTATGTTTTTATGAAAGGTAAATACACCTTATGTTTTTATGAAAAGTAAGTATGTTTTTATGACAAGTAAGTATATCTTATGTTTTTATGAAAAGTAAGTATGTTTTTATGACAAGTAAGTATATCTTATGTTTTTATGAAAAGTAAGTATGTTTTTATGAAAGGTAAGTATATCTTATGTTTTTATGAAAAGTAAGTATGTTTTTATGAAAGGTAAATACACCTTATGTTTTTAGGAAAAGTAAGTATGTTTTTATGACAAGTAAGTATATCTTATGTTTTTATGAAAATGTTTGGATCATTGCTATGAAATCAATCTCACAAGATTGTTATGGGTTCCATATGATATGTTTATGATTATACTAAGGGGACCGGAGTTTAGTAGCGCTACACATAAGAATTCTTGCCATTTAAGTTCGGTAAAATTCTTGTGTCTCCCTATGTTTATGAGTATTTCGATCCTATCCTATGTTATGATGAAAATGATCCATATGCTTTCAAAAGAAAATTTATGCTTGGTATACTTACTGGGATTTTATAAATCTCACTCCACGATATTTACCATTTTCAGATAATTGAAGGTTCGAGGCGGTCAACATGGAAGTGGCAAAAGTGGTTAAGATTGATGAGATAATTATGTTGAACTTTATGTAAGAAAATTATGTTCTATTTTTATTCACAAATAAAATTATGGGATTCTAATTATTCTTTTGAATAATTTTACATTACTATTTAAGTCTCGATAATATGATATGAGTCACTTTTAGTGGCACTCGAATGGTCGAGAATTCGGGTCGTCACACCATTTGTGCTATTTACACATTTTTAACGGAAAAAACTAACGGAATCTAACGGTAGGGACTATTTTCGCAACATTTGGTGATTATGAGGGTATAAATACAAAAATCTAAACGTTGAGGACCATTTTCGCAAGAAACCTAAAGGTTGGGGACCATTTGTGCTTATTACCCTATTTCATTACACTGCCGTGCTATTTATTTATTATTTTTTTTAGCACTGTTTGATTTATAAACTTATTTATTTATAATTTTGAGGTAAAAATAATGATTAAAATTTGAAAAAAAATGTGTGTGATTAACAAATAGTTTAAAAAATTATGTAATTTATAAATTGACGTATAAACCAATTTATTTTAGGGTATGTTCCGCTATTCCAATTAAATGGAATAAAATACAAAATTTAATTTACATAATTTTTTATACCACTTTTTAACTACACACTTTTTTTTCTCTTTGATATTTAATCTCTCATTTTACTTAGAAAACATAAATAAATCAACAAATAATTCAAATTCTCTTGGAAGGTGTGCCAAACAGAGCCCAAGCGGAGGCTAAACGTATGTTTTTGAGGTAAAATGTAGGATCGAAGAAGTAGATAGAAACGTATGTAGTTAAAAAATGATTTGAAAAATAAATTGTAATAATTGCGTTAAAAAAAATGTTGAACTAGTCTATTCAATTTTGGTTCAATTGTGTAACTTTTTTATTTGAAAACCGATTGGTTCTTATTTGAAAATCGAAAATCGAACATTCTTAATTTAAAAATTAAGTCCACATGACACTTTTGACATTATTTGTGTTGCTTTACATGATAAAATATACAAAACCAGCTTATTTAGATATATTATGATAATTGTTGAATTCTTCATATAGTATTTCATCCTACATGAAATTGCTTGCACCATTTTAGAAGATTGAGTGTCCGGTCTCTCACTCGCACTAGTTCAAGGCATTTTTTTGGTGCAGTATTTACAAATTAAGGTAATGAATGTTGTATTGATATGCACTAAACTAATTTTAGGAATAATGTGTGATTTGACATGTATGTGACTTTTATAAAGGTGCATTAGTGATTTGTGGTTTTAAATTGAAGTTTGAGATAAGAGTTCAATAGAAATCGTTTGTTATCTTCAAAGTATGCCAAAGTTCAAATGACTTAAATGATTTTATATTATGGTAAAGGTCTATATGTCATCATTATCATTTTTTTAGTCTGGAATTCGAATGACCTTGATATTCTAGCATAAGTAGTAGATAAAATAACAGAAGATGAAGATACTACAATTGTAGTTGCTATTGAGAATATATAAAATATTATAATTGTATTTAGTGTCTTTAGAACCCGAATATTCAATTTGAATATTTTACCACATGGATGAATTTGTTTGGGAAATTTTGACTCAACATTTATTTGTTTTTTGTACATATTTCCACATTTGCTCAAAGTTGAATTTTTAATAAAAGAACCGAATAAAGAATCAAAAAATAACTGGAAAATCGGTTGGTTCTTGAGTTTTGAGAATCAGAACCGAAACGATTCCTTCAATAACCGAATAGAAAATTGAAACGCCCACCCCTAATTTAGCTTTCGTTCAGTAGCGCATTATAAGTCAATTTATACCAAATATTTAAAGTACATAATTTTTCAAACAACTTTTTAACAATGCACATTTTGTCTCTCCAATATTTGAGTTTTTAATCAAATTCCAACCATCTTTTTTCTAAAAAATCACTATTTATTTTTTTTAAAAAAACTTTTTAAAACAATATCATATACAGTACTCTTAAAAATATGTTTTTTGGATTTGCCAAATAAGGGCTTGGTGTTGGATTTTGAAATTCGTCGAACGTTGTTACATACTTACCAACTTCCAGAAATGGACGCAAGACTACTGCATGATCTAACTGAAACTAATTTTAAAATCCAGCGATGTAAATGATATGATTTAAAGTTTGATGGTCAAAATGAAATAAGCATAAAGTTCAATGTCGCAATTGTAACTTCGAGAATCGTGTCGGACATGGGCATTAACCCAGTGACGCGGCAGTGTGGCTTGCCAGAGAAGCCAATACACTTTTGGCTATAAAAGCCACCCCAAAACCTCAATTCGCTGCACCTCAGTATTTTGCAGTCGCAGAGAAAGTAGAAGTCTCTCTCTCTCTCAACCAATGGCGTCTTCTGTTCCAATTTCAATGGGGTCTGTCGTTTTGGGAGTTTTCATTGCTTTTGTAATGGTGGGTTCTGTGAGTTCAGTAAGGTTTAATGAGCTTTTTCAGCCCAGTTGGGCATTTGACCATTTTACCTATGAACAGGGGCGGAGCTAGAAATTCAACGTAGTGGGGGCAAAAATTTTGGAGGTGGATAGGGTGCCCCTCCAGGGGATTCGCCCCCACCCCCCGAGTTTTTTTTAACAAGAAAATTGAAATCGACGATTTTGAGTACTAAAATAAACAAGTTAAATTGATATAGCAAAAATCAACAAATAACATCTTAGATTATTATTTTATATATCTTTTGTATTTACATTGATTATGTATAAGTAGTAAAATTTTACGAATATTTATAAAAATCGATATTGTGGATAACAACTTCCCATTGATAATTATTTCCTCTACTTCCATACTAAAAATAAGATCTAAAGATTCACCAACCTTGTTTGATAAAATTGAACCATTTGAAAATTCTAGTGGGCCCCATTCAGCCATCATGATGTAAAAAATTGCGGCTGCTTTTTCAATTAGGAAGGTAAAATGTTTGACTAATTAGAATCTCCTCGCAGCCTCACCGTCCAGATAGGTACAAAATACAAATTTTTACTGGGGGCAAGAAGTAAAATACAAAAGTAAACCTATATATATTTTAAAAAATCACTTCGGGCAGTGGGGGCAGCTGATCCCGCTGCCCCCACAGTAAATCCGCCCCTGCCTATGAAGGAGAGCTTCTGAAGATGAAACTTGACAACTATTCTGGTATATACCCACTCATTTTTAGCTTCATTTGTCGAAAAATCTTTTGCCCAGAATGTTTTCAAAAGTTAAAAGTTTTCATCGTGTAGAATTTCTTGCAGAAACCATTTTTAAGTATTTATACGACCTCTGTTTGATCCCATGATTTGAAAGCTCAATATATTCCAAATTTATTTTCAACCCTGATAAAATTACTTCGCAGGTAAACATAAAATTTTTCCATACTTTTTCAATTATACACGTTCTTTATTTATGAAAATCAGTGTATTACAAAAATTGCTCTCTCACTGAATTTTTGCTGCTCATTTGCTCTGCTTCGTAGCTATATTTTCTGATCTTCTACTTTAAACTGAATATGTTCTTATTTTCGCAATGCAGGAGCTGGATTTTCATCAAAGAGCAAGTATATGTTCGGAAAAGTCAGTATTAAAATCAAGCTTGTAGAGGGTGATTCTGCTGGAACTGTCACTGCATTCTATGTAAACTTCACTTCTCACCCATTTTCATTTTTCTTCACTCTTGTATTGTATTTTCATCCAAGATTTGAACAAAATATCTTTGTAATTGTCCAGTTTCTCACTCAATGCATTTATTTAGACTGTCAGAAGGCAATTAATTTCCAAAATTTATACAGCTGGATTTATATGTTAGTGGAAAAGACTGATCTGATCATAAATTTGTTGAAATGATCAGATGTCATCGGAGGGTCCATATCACAATGAATTTGATTTTGAGTTCCTGGGCAACACCACAGGGGAACCTTACCTAGTACAGACCAATGTATATGTCAATGGAGTTGGTAATAGAGAACAAAGGTTGAACCTCTGGTTTGATCCCACTAAAGGTTTCCATTCATACTCACTTCTCTGGAATCAGCGTCAAGTTGTGTAAGCAGCTGCAGCACCCTCTTCTTCGCTTTAATTGGGTCGAAAAATAATTCTATCTGTGGAATAATTATCTCAGAAGTTTAATGGGTTTTTGTTTGTTTAGATTCTTAGTGGACGAGACGCCTGTACGTGTGCACACCAATTTGGAGCACAAGGGGATTCCATATCCTAAAGACCAAGCCATGGGAGTTTACAGCTCAATATGGAACGCTGATGATTGGGCCACGCAAGGTGGGAGAGTGAAGACTGATTGGTCACATGCACCTTTCGTTGCCAGCTACACGGGATTCGAGATCGATGCTTGCGAGTGCCCGGATGCAGTGGCGGCCGTTGATAACATCAAGCGATGCAGCACCGCAGGCGGCGAGAAGAGGTATTGGTGGGACGAGCCGACAATGTCGGAACTGAACCTTCACCAGAGCCACCAGCTTCTGTGGGTTCGGGCCAATCACATGATTTACGACTATTGCACTGATACCTCGAGGTTCCCTGTTGTTCCGGTCGAATGCCTGCACCATCACCACTAGGGATGTGTTGATCTTGGGAGCGTGTCGATTCTACTGTAAAGATGTGATAAACCATGTATCATTCTGTTACACTCTACGAGCATGCACTGTGTAAGATATATGGTGGTCAAATTAATTTTTCATTTCATTATTATATTTGTGTCATGATCAAAATTTTCTAGTTTTGAATTTTTTTTATGAATTTACAATACAAAGAATATCTTAAACAATACTCTCCAAATAAAATTACGGACCATGATGGTTAATATATGAATTTAACCACGATTGAAATGACATATTTACAAGGCTCTTAAAAGAAATAAATAAATTTTCTGAATAATTTACTATCACCCAGTTTTTTATGTTATTATTATAATTATAAATCAATTTATAAACAATATAATTTTTTAAATTATTTTTTAATTAAACAATTTTTTTTTTTTTTGAATTTTGAATTATACATTTTACCTTAAAAAATCACTTTAATTAATACATTTTACTTCAAATTTTTTATTTATAAACAAAAATTAGGTGCCGAACATATATGCCTCGATTTTGTAATATTGTTTACTTTATAAATTAATTTATTTATGATTTTTAGGTAAAAAATAGTTGTTGAAAATTAAAAAAAAATGTAGTTAAAAGACAGAATTTTGATAAAACTCTAAAATGATTTTTTTTTGTTGTTGGATATTTTGATTTAATAAATTGATAAATCAAGAAATTGATTAAATATTGAAAACTGACTAAAGTTACTTCGTGTCGACTTCGGTCAAATGTTCAAACTCGGTTCAATCCGGTTAGGAAAATTTGTTTGCTACTTCGTCGCTTCGAGACGCACAAACGGAAATCGATCTGCTCATTTAAGTAATGGGGGTCTAGAGGATAGTGCCCCCAGTGGGGGGCTTGGGGGCAATGTCCCAGAAAGAGAATTTAGATTATTCTGTATGCATTAAAGGATATATTTGACATTTCAAAATAAATATCGAATGAATGAGAAATTACGGGAAAGAACAAAAATATGATCAAAATTTTGCCCATCGATCGCACGGTTTTAATGACGTGCGATCACACGTCAAAAATGATTAAATCTCTGTTTGACGTAAAGTCGTGCGGTCGCACGGCTTATAAACTTGCGATCGCAATGTTGTCCGAGAAAATGTGTCTTTTGAAGAGTTGCATGATTTGAAAGAGTTTCATGGTTTGGCTCACACCATTTCGTCCACAACCTTTAATACTCTATAAAAAGGACGATTGGGATGTCCCCAAAAACACGTCAATGATATGCAATATCACTCACTCTCTTCTCTCTTCCTAAATCAAATTCTTGCATTTTTGTTGCATTATTTTGATTTTTGTTGATCATTTCATTTTGGAGTACATAGGTCGAAATTCTGGTTCGTTGTACTTGTGTTTTGAAGTGCTACAAACACAAGTTAAAGTCGTATCTTGGAAGTCGATTGCCATAATCTGTTGGTACCTTTGCGGGGCAAATTCGACTTAAGGACAAAGTGTTCAACACTTGTCTCGACTTTGTCCATTTCCTTTTTTTCTTGTGTCCGTATCGTTATTCCGTCCATTTGTCGACACTGATTTCATATATAATATTATGTTTTCTTGACGTCAATATATACAAAATATTCCAACATTCTTTTCTTCAAAATTTTCTCTCATCATTCACAAAAGACAATAAATAAATAAAAAGGTTACTGGGAGGCCGAAAAGGGTAAAGGCAAGGCGAATATCTCCATTTTTCATAATGTTTCCTCATTTATTTTTATATAAATATTTTCATTTGTTATATAAATAAGTCCATGTTTGTTGTATAGATTAAAATCAGTTTAGTAAATTTTAATAGAATTTTAAGAAATATATGATTAAAAAACTGTAAATTTCATAAAATATGCAATTGAAATTAATTATTGATTTTAAGTTGAAATTAAATTCAAATTTTAATAAGAATCAAAACTCTAACTATAAGGATGAGAAGGGTAGATGAATTTTTCCCGTCCCAATATCTCGACTGATAAAAAAATCTTCACTTCAATATATGAGAGAATACATATTTTGCCATCCCTACATTCCCCATGTCCATCCAAAACAAGGGAATAGTGTTTTTTTTATTATTTTTTTTTGAAGCAGGAATAGTGTTTTTATATGAGATTATTCTGAATACTTTTTGCCTCGGTTTGGTAACAGTTTTTTATTTATTAAAAACTATGATAATTTCGAAGTAAAATATGTGGTTGAAAAATATACGTAATTAAAAAGTAGTTTGAAGAATTGTGTTTTTAATAAATTTGTTTATAAAAGATTTACCAAACGTTGTTTGATAAAAGTTGTGTTTAAAAATATATATTCTTTTTATGCATTTTAGGTAAAATATGTGATTGAAAAATGAAGAAAAAAAATATGATTAATTAAAATATAATTTGGAGAATTCTGTTTTAAAAATTATTTTTAAACACATTCGTCAAACTGAGGCTAATTAAGTCAAGTGGGCTATAGAGCTACTTCACGGGGACGGTAAAAGGACAGTGGGCCCATTATGACATAGCCCAAAGAAAGGCTGTCTAAGTTTTTGTTCGACAACTGTTATAACAGGTAATGATTGACGTTATTTGAGTTTTCTAGATAAGATGTGATTAAAAATTGAAGAGAGAGCGTATTAATTGATTGACCTCATTGATTATGGAACATATTACTTACAGATGTAGTTACAATTTATTTAGAAGATTAAATTAGGGATGTGATTACTTTTAAAATAGACTAATAAAATAGAAATTATAATTATTAAATTAGTTTAATAATATGAGAAGCCATTTTCTAAATCGGACTTGATATTACAGCGTAATATCATTGTATGTTATAGCCTAACTGTTCAGAAGTTTAGTAATATTATAGTGTCTGTAATATCGTGGTGTTTTATTACATAAAACATGTATAGTAACATTGTAATATTTATAGTATCTGTAATAATACCTTAATTCATGAATTTGAAGTGATTACTGAGTATTACAGATGTGATAATAATAAGTATCTCATTAAGTACATGCACATTACACATCATGTAATAAAGGGCTTTTGAAAATTTTAGTTGGCATAAATCATGGTTAATCGTTTGATGATGTTACACTACACGAATTGTAGTGGTTGATAAAAAAATATTACATGACAGATTCATGTTGTGAAACTTGTAAGTGACATATATTTATGTTGGTATAAACCATTGTAATATGTATTTACTATATGAAATATGTTTTTTTACAACTATTACAATATTTGTTAAAATTACATTCCTTTTATATATATATACACTATTTTTCGTGATATTAATCATGAAGGGAGCACTCTTGATTAAATGAATTATAATTTTCATTACATGTATTGTAATTTTATTACATATTATAATCTTCATAACAATTATCATTATAATTTTTTTTTAATTTTATAATATAATTATTAATGTTAAAAATCTGAATTTTCAACTAATTTTTGAATTAATTAGTTTGAAATAATATTTATATTTGTGATTGATTCGTAATAACAGGTGAAAGAAATAGTCAGAGATTTCTTGTGAGAGATGAAATAGAAATGAGTTAGACAGATTAGAGAGAAGAAAATAGTGAGAGGCATGAGAGATAATGTACAAGAAGATAGAAATTTAAATAGTATGTAAAACATGCATTTATGTAATGACACTAGATAAAACTAGTGTGGAGTCTAAGTAATCCTTATGATCTATACCACTTCTAAAAGTGGCTTAAAGGGAGAAACTTTTTTGAACGTTTCTATCCTCACAACTTTTTTATAATTTCATATTTACCCTTAATGTTAATTAAAGAATAATTATTTTAATATTGTTTTTCTTTCATTTTATCAACAACGTCATTATTTTCAAAACACTAACAATGTAAACTCTTTATTTTCTTACTAAAAGTCTTTCAAATAAAACCTAAAACTTTCAATTTTTAATTTTAATTTTTAATTTTTGTTGATTTATTTCAAATTATTATTTATTCTTACTAAAAACAAATAAAATTATATTAATACATTTTATCTTTATTATATAAAAGTTGGGTAGTTCCTAAAAATAATTTCCCACCTATTTTCTGTTTCTATAAATAGCAAGTTCCCATAAAATTAAACAGTGTGAATGCAAAGTGGATTAGTGTGAATGCAAAATGGATGTATGTCAAATGTGAATACAAAATCTGGATAATATATATATATATATATATATATATATATATATATATATATATATATATATATATATATATATTATGGTAAATACTGAATAATGATTGATATTTTTTTAATCAATTTTAATTTTTTTACTAACGCTAATACTGAATGAGTTCAATTAATATTTTTAGTTATCAGTATTAAATTATCATTTAATTATTATATTCTTATTTATTTTTTGTTCTTTTTAATATTATAAATTCTATGTGTAGCCATCAATATAAAAATTGTATTTTAATTATTAATGGTTAAATTATATATTGTCTTTAATATTAAAAATCATATTTTCTGAAATATATATACGTGATCGAAAAAATGCCCTACTTATAAATAATTTATAGAAAATGTTATTGAACAAAGACTAATATTGAATAATTAATACTTTGATTTATTTTTAGTTAATAATATCAATAGAATGATTAATATTTTTTTAATCATTCCTAATTGTAATAATTTTTTAAAGATTATAGAGTACAAGATTTTTCATATAATTTCGTTATCTCTAACTTTACTCGATTGTCGTATCATGATAATTGCGAGATTTTCAAATTCTTATTTTGACTATTTTGACTTTGATTTTTTTAGGATTGTTTTTGTGAAAAAGTAGTATGAAAAATTATAAAAAATAATTTTTAAAAAAATATGTGATTGAGAATGAACGTTCAGAAAAATTAATTCTTGAAAAATCAATTTCATATGAGTAAGTGATAAAGTATTGTCTTTTGAGTTAAACAACCGTATCGCTTTTATGAATCGAGATGCATAAATAATTTCTTAGTATATAAAATTAAATGTATTTGCAATATACATAAGTTAAAATTTAATCAAAACTAACATTTCGTGTTAGTATGAAAAATTGTAAAAAATAATTTTTTAAAGAATGTGTGATTTAGAATGAGTGTTCAGAAAAAATGATTCTTGAAAAATCAATTTCATATGGACAGGTGATAAAGTATTATGTCTTGTGGGTTAAACAACCGCGCAACTTTTATAAATCAAGGTGCATATATGATTTCTTAGTATATAAAGTTAAATGTATTTGCGATATACATTCGATAAAATTTAATCAAAACTAACATGTTATGTTGCTTAATTTGGTACAATCATTTAAATGTATGATCACATTTATTTAATTTGTAATGTTAAAGTAAATATGAAACGAAATATTTATTTAATAAATTTAAATATCAAATGTTGTAATAAGATAGTTAGTACCAATTCTAATAGTACTATTCAGATAATGATAAATTACTTTTGATGATCTAGAAATTATATTTTGAAAAGATTAATTACACCAATAATCATTAAAATTTAATAGTTATGTAAATGAGTTATGTAAATGGTCATTGAAGTATTTTTTTTAAGTAGTAAGTGATAAGTGTATACACTTATTTCTATCTTAAAAGTAGGATTTTATCTGTTTGTTTAAGAATATCTGTTATTTATTTTGTTATTATTTGTTTATATTTCAAAAATAATCTCAAAGTCGAGAAAGCAAATAAAATTGGGCAAAAAAAGTCTTTTGGATCATAAAAGAGCTAAAGTGTTAAAATTAAGAGTGGATGAAGTAAATCAAAGGGCCAATTGGAAGAAAAGTCAAAGAAAAAACCAAATTAGAAGAAATTAGAAGTTCAAGGACTAAACTATATAAATCAAATGAAGAAGAACCAAATTGCAAATACTCAATGATTGATTCGGACCATGATACGATACTTGAAGATTGCTAGAAGTTAATTGGATGCAATTAGAAGTAAAAAATGAATGAAATGTGATAAGAATTTTACCATAAATTGATTTCAATCACATAAGATTTCGGGGGCAATAAACGTTCGAATTGGGAAATCCTATTTTAGGAAGAATTGTATCCCTTTAAGTTATCTTTCTAACGCACTTTGAATCATCTCAATCGGATAAGGGAATAAAAAGATATGATCAAAATACTGAATGCTGTGCAGTGACAGAAAGAACTCCCTGGAAGGTTGTAGCGACCAAGAATTTTTACGCGATTAATAATTATTTTAATAGAAAATCGTGTCGCTACTATTTCACCCATTTTTATTAAGTTAACGCCACGACGTATTCGTATAGCCAAGTCAAGAAATAATCGAGATCGTTCGATTTTAAATTAAATTCCGAATTTCTAAAAATATCTCCATTCTCTTGATTTAAAGTATATTAAGTCCAAGTACTTAATTCAATGTTATCCCAATATTTATTTATACAAAAATTATTTTTATTATTGAAATTAAGAAAATATATGCAAGCATGAGAGGTTCCATTATATATAATAATTATGAGAATCTTAATTTAATAAATATGGAAAAGTATATGAATGAATTATATACTCCATTATATGTAATCATGAAGAGCATAATATTTGTATAAATATGGAAAAGTATATGAATGAATTATATACTCCATTATATGTAATCATGAAGAGCATAATATTTGTATAAATATGGAAAAGTATATGAATGAATTATAGACTCCATTATATATAATCATGAAGAGCATAATATTTGTATAAATATGGAAAAGTATATGAATGGTTGATAAGATTCCATTATATGTAATCATGAAGAGCATAATATTTGTATAAATATGGAAAAGTATATGAATGGTTGATAAGACTCCATTATATGTAATCATGAAGAGCATAATATTTGTATAAATATGGAAAAGTATATGAATGGTTGATAAGACTCCATTATATGTAATCATGAAGAGCATAATATTTGTATAAATATGGAAAAGTATATGAATGGTGCTTTACTTTAAGAAAATGATGTGTTAAAATTAATAGAATTGAATGATTATGTTTACAATATGCCAACTTTATACATCTATTTAAACCCATCTCTTTTACACACAACTCTACACATATACACTTATTTCCAATCTCTTGACAAAATCCACAAGTAAGAGAAATTCAAGGTGGTCAAGAAAGTTTTGGTCCATTTACTACTACACTTCATTTTAATCTTTTAAAAGGTAAGTATATCTTATGTTTTTATGAAAAGTAAGTATGTTTTTATGACAAGTAAGTATATCTTATGTTTTTATGAAAAGTAAGTATGTTTTTATGAAAGGTAAATACACCTTATGTTTTTATGAAAAGTAAGTATGTTTTTATGACAAGTAAGTATATCTTATGTTTTTATGAAAAGTAAGTATGTTTTTATGAAAGGTAAATACACCTTATGTTTTTATGAAAAGTAAGTATGTTTTTATGACAAGTAAGTATATCTTATGTTTTTATGAAAAGTAAGTATGTTTTTATGAAAGGTAAATACACCTTATGTTTTTATGAAAAGTAAGTATGTTTTTATGACAAGTAAGTATATCTTATGTTTTTATGAAAAGTAAGTATGTTTTTATGAAAGGTAAATACACCTTATGTTTTTATGAAAAGTAAGTATGTTTTTATGAAAGGTAAATACACCTTATGTTTTTATGAAAAGTAAGTATATCTTATGTTTTTATGAAAATGTTTGGATCATTCCTATGAAATCAATCTCACAAGATTGTTATGGGTTCCATATGATATGTTTATGATTATGCTAAGGGGACCGGAGTTTAGTAGCGCTACACATAAGAATTCTTGCCATTTAAGTTCGGTAAAATTCTTGTGTCTCCCTATGTTTATGAGTATTTCGATCCTATCTTATGTTATGATGAAAATGATCCATATGCTTTCAAAAGAAAATTTATGCTTGGTATACTTACTGAGATTTTATAAATCTCACTCCACGATATTTACCATTTTCAGATAATTGAAGGTTCGAGGCGGTCAACATGGAAGTGGCAAAAGTGGTTAAGATTGATGAGATAATTATGTTGAACTTTATGTAAGAAAATTATGTTCTATTTTATTCACAAATAAAATTATGGGATTCTAATTATTCTTTTGAATAATTTTACATTTCTATTTAAGTCTCGATAATATGATATGAGTCACTTTTAGTGGCACTCGAATGGTCGAGAATTCGGGTCGTCACAGTTGGTATCAGAGACAAGAGTTTTAAAAACGATTCTGTAGATTTTTGAAATTTTATTTCTTAAAAAAAAAAAAAAAAAAAAAAAAAAAAAAAAAAAAAAACACTATTCACGTGAACAGTAAAACGACGTGCTATTCATGATGAACAGTGAACGAAATCACTATTCAATTAAAAAAAAAAATTTGAATTTTCACATGTCAAGTATGGTTATGATTTTGAAAAGTATGATGAAATTTGATGTGCGAATTTCAAGGACAAAATTCATTTTAAGCAAGGGAGTTTGTAATGTTCTGAAAATTTTATGGAATATAATTAGTTAGTGATATGATGTTTATATTGATGTCTTTGATAAATTTCTAGAAGTTCGGGGACTAAAGGAAAATAAGATTTGACGATAAAATTTTATTTGGGTTAATTAGGCCCAATCTTATGTAAAGATGCGAAATGATTAATAATAATTTTTTTTTAAAAATATTTTAACTCATCACTCTACTATGTCACTTTCCACGTATTGACTCCTCGAACCAGGTATGTTATATGCTTTGCAAGTCATTTACGATTTTATTAAGACATGTTAAGTATGAAATATTCATATGTTATGAATCTTTAAGTGAAATATACATGTTGAGTATGATATGAATTGATAGAAGCCTAAATTTTAATTTATTCATTTTAATGTAGAATCATGAGACATAGAGGATATTGATATGAATTTTGGTTCATATTAAGCTTAGTAAGATTGACTCAATTAGAAATTAAGTTGGGTTGTAACTTTGGCCCAAAATATATGGAATAATATATTAAACAAACAAAATTGATAATGAATTGTACAATAATTTATCCCTTTATCACTACCTTTGTGTAAAAACAAGGGAAAAACTGTGGATGGTTATTAGTACTTCCTCTTCAAGTTTCAATTTTCGGTTCAATAATTTATCCCTTTATCACTACCTTTGCTTAAAAGCAAGGAAAAACTATGGATGATTATTGGTACCACTCTTCAAGTTTCAATTTTCGGTTCAATAATTTATCCCTTTATCACTACCTTTGCTTAAAAGCAAGGAAAAACTGTGGATGATTATTGGTACCACTCTTCAAGTTTCAATTTTGAAAAAAAAAAAAAAAAAAATGATTTACGAATGATTTTCAAAATAATCTTTGTCGTCAAGTTTAGAAATGATGAGCCCTAAATGGACTTTGCATAATTGATTTTAGACATGGCACTAAGTATGAGAAGTCAACAGAAAGGACTAGATAATATTTTCGAATTATTCATCGTTTAGATTAAACGAGAAATAGAAAGTCAGTTTTATGAAGTTATGATGAGATGTTGAGATTATAAGTTATATGATTTTATTGAGATTTTTATGAGAAGAATTATGAAGTTGGAGATTTAAAGTTTAGGCTCTTAATTATTGAGAAATAAGGACTTGATATGGTGATATTAGAAATTATGATTTGAAATTTCTATGTTGAGGAATTATGAATTGATTTTCTGGAATATTTATGATGATATTGAAGTTTGATGAAATTGTGATCAAATGTACAATTAGTTATTATTGTGAGTTATGAAGTATGCTTACGATTTGGATAAGTCCAAATTTCAAAGGAAAACTCTGCCTAGAATTTTATCGTTTGGAGTTAAGAGCATAGTATGGTATGCAATCACTAAGAGAATTGAAGTTAGACATACAAGTTCATTTACATCACAAACGAGATTTAGTAGATGATAACAGAGATATTATTATTTTCTCATAAGGAGAACACACAAGAGTCACCCTAGAAAGGAAATACATGAAAACACGCAAAAGCAAAAGAAAGCAACATGGGAAATTCCTCAAATTGAGAGATGTGTTTCCGGAGTAGCCGTATCCTACCACCTCTGACCTTTTGAGGAAATAAAGAAACCTTCAAAGAGGTGTGTTTCGAGAGTAAGAATACTCCGTAATCTACCACCTGGAACCTTTGAGGTACACACAAGATTTAAACATTAAGGAAATCCTAGGAAATTAGAGGGGTGTCTCGAGAGTAAGAATACTCCGTACTCTACCCCCACCTATTCTAAGATTCATAAAGTTAAGTTTACATTAACCGGACTCCATTTTCGCTTGATTCCCCTTCCTTGCGACCAATCTATCTTAACCCCTGCTGGATCTTGTATTGAGATATATGACTGCAGCTTATCCAGTAGTTCATCAATAGTAGGAGCAGAAATAAGGAGTCTTCTGGAAAATGGAGAGATGAATCCCTGTTCCACAGCATAATCAAGAAAGGTTAACAAGCCATCAAAGAAATTGTTAACATTCAGAAGCCCAATAGGCTTAGTATGGAGATCTAGTTGAGCCCACGAGGTAATGTTAAAGATTTCTTCTAAGGTACCAAAACCTCCGGGCAGGGCTATAAAGGCATCAGAATCATATAGCATACAAGTTATGCGTTCATGGATGGATAAGGTTTGAACTTCATGCCCTCGTGTTTTTCCTGCAACATCTACCAAAGGGACAGGTATGACACCGATTACTTTTGATTTCTCTGCAAGAGCAGATTGGGAAACACAACCCATTAGACCACTGCTACCACCCCCATACACAAGAGTGATACCTTTTTCCCCCAGTTTCTTTCCAAGATCTACGGCCGCTTCTAGATAACTGAAGCCTTTCCCCACTTTTGATCCACAAAATACACAAATAGTTTTGATCTGTCGAAGTTTTGGTGCTTCCATCTTTGATAGTATAGAAGAGAAAACTTACGAAGAAGATGTGATTTTGGGATGCCTGAACTATGAAATATGTTTGGCTATTTAAAGCCGGAAAAAACTTACTGTTTTTCATTGATTCTGAAAAAGTAAAGATTTACTTTTGACAAAATCGGCCAACTTTTGACTGTTTTACCAAAGATATCACCTTTCGGTGATTTATTTCCAGCTTTATCAAACCTCGAGAAAGGAAAATATATTTATTTCCAGCTTTATCAAAACTCGAGAAAGGAAAATATATTTTATTTCCAAAACGCGTGAAAGAAAACAGCAAAATATTTTAAATGTGTATCAAGAGATTTACCTTATATCATTGATGAACTGCCAGAAGCCTCATTTTGTAAAACAGACTGGCAAACAGGATCTTTTGCTATTATATTTTGGAGACTATAACGATTTTTGTCCCCGTTAAACTGAGCGTATAAGGAGAAAAGTTCACGTTGCACATAACCACTTGGGTGCGTCTCAAGAGTCAGTCGAATATCATCCAAAGACTCCTTACTCAGTCCACCCTTTATGAATTTGATTTTATCATCCCGATTAGTAGAAGAATATCCTACTGTTTTGCAACGAGTATCACAGTTCCAACGAGCACATTTGTAGCAACCATTCAGCCTTTTTGCTCTTCGTTTCTTTGCGAAGGTGCTTTTGCCTAAACCAGGCATGTGCTTTGGAAATGTCATAGGTAATTCACCAGATAGTCGAACATTTGCTTCGATCAACCAGCGAACATCTTCTGAAACACCATGAGCCATCAGCAACCTCAATCTTTCGAGTCTTATTCGATAAATTTTCCTCAGATCATTCATTGGAAGACTGGAATAATACTTGCGAATGTTTGTAAGAATGATATCCATGTTTTGATGGATCTAACCTCTTCCCAGCATGAACTATTTAAAAGCATTAAGGATCGGAGGAAATCCGCGTGATATTGATTCCAGCAAGAAAGCGCGGAATAGAATAATGGAAAAGAGGGAACAAGAGTTATGCGCCGTTTACTTTCTTAATAAAAGGAAGATTTGATGATGACGGGATTTGAGATATGGAATATTTTCTTGGATTTTGGGTACTGATATTTTGATATAATAATCAAGGTATAGAAATAATACGGGAATACGTGAAAGTGAAATAAGGACTGTATTGAATCAGGATTAATAAGTTTGTGCAAGTGAAAGGAATACCTTACGGGAAATGTTATGATATTTGAGTTAAGAATTTTAATTATTTGGGAGATATTTGTTTATTGAATTTTGCAGAAATTTTGGGTTACAAATATTGGAAAGATAAACTGATGATTATGTTGATATGTGAATAACATGTTTGGGTATATTACATAGAGAATATTCAGGTAATCGTTTTAATTATTTTGGGATATTTGGTGATAAGAAGAAATGACAAATTATTATGGTATGATATGTTAGTAAAGATTTATTGAAATTTTAGAGATATTAATACGAATATTTGAGGTTACATGATACGATGATAAGTGACAGGTTACATGAGTACTACAAGATATGATGAAATATCACATACGATTGGGAATTTTCATTTTGATTCAGAAGAATTTATGAGTAGACATATGTCTATTATTGATAGAAAAGTTCATGTCTTAAGAAAACAAATTGATGCATTTAGTCAAAGTCCAGTGGGTTAAATATGGTTGGGTTAAATATGGTAGCGATGATGCTACATAAGAAGAAGAAGAGATTCTGATTAAGTGTTCAGAAATCATAAGATCAAGTAAGTTTAATTTCGAGGACGAAATTATTTTAAGGGGGTAAGTTTGTAGCGACCAAGAATTTTTACGCGATTAATAATTATTTTAATAGAAAATCGTGTCGCTACTATTTCACCCATTTTTATTAAGTTAACGCCACGACGTATTCGTATAGCCAAGTCAAGAAATAATCGAGATCGTTCGATTTTAAATTAAATTCCGAATTTCTAAAAATATCTCCATTCTCTTGATTTAAAGTATATTAAGTCCAAGTACTTAATTCAATGTTATCCCAATATTTATTTATACAAAAATTATTTTTATTATTGAAATTAAGAAAATATATGCAAGCATGAGAGGTTCCATTATATATAATAATTATGAGAATCTTAATTTAATAAATATGGAAAAGTATATGAATGAATTATATACTCCATTATATGTAATCATGAAGAGCATAATATTTGTATAAATATGGAAAAGTATATGAATGAATTATATACTCCATTATATGTAATCATGAAGAGCATAATATTTGTATAAATATGGAAAAGTATATGAATGAATTATAGACTCCATTATATGTAATCATGAAGAGCATAATATTTGTATAAATATGGAAAAGTATATGAATGGTTGATAAGATTCCATTATATGTAATCATGAAGAGCATAATATTTGTATAAATATGGAAAAGTATATGAATGGTTGATAAGACTCCATTATATGTAATCATGAAGAGCATAATATTTGTATAAATATGGAAAAGTATATGAATGGTTGATAAGACTCCATTATATGTAATCATGAAGAGCATAATATTTGTATAAATATGGAAAAGTATATGAATGGTGCTTTACTTTAAGAAAAGGATGTGTTAAAATTAATAGAATTGAATGATTATGTTTACAATATGCCAACTTTATACATCTATTTAAACCCATCTCTTTTACACATAACTCTACACATATACACTTATTTCCAATCTCTTGACAAAATCCACAAGTAAGAGAAATTCAAGGTGGTCAAGAAAGTTTTGGTCCATTTACTACTACACTTCATTTTAATCTTTTAAAAGGTAAGTATATCTTATGTTTTTATGAAAAGTAAGTATGTTTTTATGACAAGTAAGTATATCTTATGTTTTTATGAAAAGTAAGTATGTTTTTATGAAAGGTAAATACACCTTATGTTTTTATGAAAAGTAAGTATGTTTTTATGACAAGTAAGTATATCTTATGTTTTTATGAAAAGTAAGTATGTTTTTATGAAAGGTAAATACACCTTATGTTTTTATGAAAAGTAAGTATGTTTTTATGACAAGTAAGTATATCTTATGTTTTTATGAAAAGTAAGTATGTTTTTATGAAAGGTAAATACACCTTATGTTTTTATGAAAAGTAAGTATGTTTTTATGACAAGTAAGTATATCTTATGTTTTTATGAAAAGTAAGTATGTTTTTATGAAAGGTAAATACACCTTATGTTTTTATGAAAAGTAAGTATGTTTTTATGAAAGGTAAATACACCTTATGTTTTTATGAAAAGTAAGTATATCTTATGTTTTTATGAAAATGTTTGGATCATTGCTATGAAATCAATCTCACAAGATTGTTATGGGTTCCATATGATATGTTTATGATTATGCTAAGGGGACCGGAGTTTAGTAGCGCTACACATAAGAATTCTTGCCATTTAAGTTCGGTAAAATTCTTGTGTCTCCCTATGTTTATGAGTATTTCGATCCTATCTTATGTTATGATGAAAATGATCCATATGCTTTCAAAAGAAAATTTATGCTTGGTATACTTACTGAGATTTTATAAATCTCACTCCACGATATTTACCATTTTCAGATAATTGAAGGTTCGAGGCGGTCAACATGGAAGTGGCAAAAGTGGTTAAGATTGATGAGATAATTATGTTGAACTTTATGTAAGAAAATTATGTTCTATTTTATTCACAAATAAAATTATGGGATTCTAATTATTCTTTTGAATAATTTTACATTTCTATTTAAGTCTCGATAATATGATATGAGTCACTTTTAGTGGCACTCGAATGGTCGAGAATTCGGGTCGTCACAAAGGTGACTTTCCTTGTTCGGTTGGAACTCTTTTGGAAGCCAATTTGGACTAATTTTTAGCATTCTTCTCTTCCAAGTAACTTATACTTCGACCTAATCTATAAATACTAGACCTTAGGCACCTTTTGGGGGGGGGGGGGGGGAGAGTTCCCAACTTGCTCAATTCATTCCAAAACGCCGTCAAAGTACCGAGAGATCCATGTCAGGCCAAGACAACAATTGAAGATACAGTTCTAAGAAGATGAATGGGGTGACATCCTTTTATTATTCTTTTTAATTATATTTCTAGGCTAGGTTAATAGTGTTAGAATTGTGATGAAGTTTTGAATTCTTGAATCCATGTTTTAATCTACTATTTATTTCATATAATTTATGGTTTTGAGCAATTGATTCATACTTTTACTATTATGCAATTATTTGATCACTAGTTGTATGATTTTAGGTTATGATTTCTTAAGTTTGAAAGATTAGGATTTCATTAGACTCGTTTCAATTGTCACAAATTTCGATAGGGAATTGAAATATACCCTATGCTTTTGTGTTATCTGTTACAATATTCATAGATCTTGTAATAATTTTATACATTCGGATTCGTTATAGAAATTTAGTTGGGTTGTGTATAAGAAAAAGATATTCATGTTATGATAAGTCACTTTTGAAAACATACGACGAAATCATTGATGGACAAGATATTCAAATGAGAAATGAAGGACACTCCAAAGTATTCGACAAAGACAATGTTGATCTCATCTTCACTTTTGAAAAAATGATAACGTTGACAAATGTACTTCATGTCCTGGATATAAATAGAGACTTAGCAAGTTGTGTTCTTTTAGGAAAACAAAAAAAATTGTATTAACTTGAATTGGATATTTTGTTGGAAAAAGACCATTCAAATGATGGAACATTCAAGTTGTATACTATAGAGAGCAATATCAATAAAAATAAATCTTTTGTTTATATTGTTGATTCATTTTCTATATGGCATGGTAGATTAACACACTAGTACCATGAAAGAATGATTAAGCTGATTGATTCAATAGTGGCTTCTTCTATTCTAGCTGCCTATTCAATTAGTAGCATGTGAGTTTGATAAACTTAATAAATGTATAACATGTGTTAAACCAAAGATGATTAAAAAAATCATTTCAAAATGTTGAAAGACCATCTCATTTACTTGAACTTGTACACTCCAACGTTTGTGAATTAAATGCCATGCTAACTAGATTAGAAAATAGATACATCCATTGATGATTTTTCGAGATACACTTATTTTTACTTGTTAAGACATAAAGATAGAGCCTTAATGTATTTAAAACTTATGAGACTGAAGTTGAAAATCAATTAAGAAGAAAGATAAAGACCCTAAGAAGTGATAGGGAGGAGAATATTTCTCCAGTGAATTCAATGTGTTTTGAGAATAACATGAAATTTTATACCAAAGTTTCACACCATGAACACCTCAACAAAATGGATTAGAAGAAAAAGGAATAATAGAACTTTCTTAGAATTGATAAATCTTATGTTGTTAAATGATGAATTACCTTTAAATTTATTGGGTGAAGCTTTACTTTGTACTTTTCATATAGTCAACAAGATCCCTATGAAAAAAATAAGGTTTCTCTATATGAAATTTGGAAAGGAAGGAAACCGAATATAGGGTATTTCAATGTGTAGGGTATCTTGCTTTTTGCACGAAAATTGATCTAAAAAGAACCAAATTAGGTACTAGAGGCATAATAAATGCTTTTGTGGGATATGCCTCAAATAGTAAGACTTATAAGTTATTAAATTTGGAATCCAATGTTATAATAGAATCTAGGGATGCGGAGTTATTTGAGAATGTATTGGAAACAAGAAATTTTCATGAATCTCAAGTAAACATTCCTATTGCTAGAGAAACAAAAGAAGAAGTATATTCGAAGGATGTTGAACAAACAAGTGAAACTCGAAGAAGTAAAATAGTAAGAAAAGAAAATAGTTTAGGATCAGATGAAGTAGACTTTCAATAGATGAAGGAGATAGGAAGGATATGGTAAGAACAATTCTATTTGTTCTTCAAGTTGAAAGTGATCTAAAAACTTATAAAGAAACAATAACTTCTGGAGATTGCATATTTTGAAAGATGGAATAAACGATGAAATAAATTATATTATATCAAACAATATTTGAGAAAATTATAGACTTACCAATAGATCAAAAACCAAATTGGGTTTAAAGGAAATATAATTCCGATGGAACACTTAACACCTATAAAACTAGATTAGTAGCTAAATTGGTTGCAAATGGTGTTCAGAAGAAAATATAATTCTGATGAAATACTTAACACCTATAAAGCTAGATTAGTAGCCAAAGGATATCGAAAAATCAGGGATTGATTACTTTGACAAATATGCACCTGTAACTAGAATAACCTCAATTAGGATATTATTTGAATTGTCATCTATTCATAATTTGAATGCTCACCAAATGGATGTTAAAACTACATTCCTAAATGAGGATATCGATGAGGAGGTCTATATGGAACAATTAGACGGGTTTTTTCTACCAGGAAATGAACATAAGGTATGTAAATTAGTTAAGTTCTTATATGGTTTAAAACAAGCATCTAAACACAATTATATCACATGGCTTTACTCATAACTTAGTTGATAAAAGATTGTATACTAAAGTGCATGATAATATATATATTATTGTTTTTATCTATATGTTGATGATATATTAATCATTAATAAAATATGGAGGAAATAATGAAATGAAGAGTTTTCTATCTTCCACATTCAAAATGAAGGATATTGGAGAAGTAGACACTATCCTTGTAATCAAAGATAAAAAGGATAGTTGGGTCATCCATTAAGCCAGTCACAATATTACATTGAGAATGTTGTGAATAAGGCGAGCTTCTCGCTAATGTGAGACGACCGAATCTCGGTGCTCCTAAAAGTTTCGCTCTGTGTTATGCATAAGTGTTATTCATTTGAAGTTGTGACAATTTTGAAAAAGTGGGGATTTCTATATGTTTATTCGTTCAAAACTTGTTGGGATCCAAATGGATTAAATAAAACTTAGCCCAAAAGATATGAATTGAGGTTTAAAAGGATGGAACTTGGCTCAAGCGATCCTTTGGGCTTACGGGCCAAGTGTTCGCTTGGGTCTCTTTGTGAAAACTCTAAAGCCCACAAGAATAGTCAAACGATTGAGTTGGCCAAATTTTGGCCGTTTAGCTGGAAGTTAATACCAAGAACCAAACGATCACTTGGTTATAAATTTTTAGCTGTTAGGTTAGACCTTCGAAGAGTTGTTTATACACCTTTTCATGAATAGTTCTCAACTCTTTATGAATGGTTGGCTTAATTTCACGGAGAAGGATTGTATATCTAGAATTTGGAGGTAGATCTTCGTTCCCAAGAACAATTCAACCCATAACTTCATTTGATTGAATCAAATCAAATTCATTCTACAAATTTAAAACTCCTACTAGTTTCTCTCAAGTTCTCTAGAGATTTTATTTTGTACTTTAAATAATTCTTCTTGAAGACTTGATTAATCCTACAAACTATTTGCTGATGATTCCTTTACGTACTCAAGTACCAAGAGGGGGCAAATATCGCTTGAGGCAACGTTCAAACGTATTCAAGTCTTGATTCGTATTTTGTATCCATCTATTTGTCTTCTGATTTTTTAATTCCCCATTTTTTCTTAACAACTCTTACTAAACAGAGGCAAAAATAGATGTAATTGTCATTTAGTGTAATACAGCTATATTACTTTTTTTGATATGGTTATTACAAAGTTAACCCCTATTTGGTACGGATTTAAATATAAGCCCTTGTTTGGTATAGATTAAAATCATATTTTAGTATATTTTGATAAAAATTGATGAGATGTATAATTGAAAAATTGTGAATTCCATAAAATGTGTAGTTAAAATTAATTATTAACTTTGACTTGAGGTTAAAATCTGATTTTAGTCAAAACCAAATATATGCTAAATTTTAGGGTAAGTTAAAATAAAAAATTAGTGCTAAGGGCCCATAATTTTCTAACCATGTATTTTATCAACTTTATCAAAATCTACAAAAGAAGTTAATTTGAATCCCTAATAGTGGTAGGGTATTAGTCAGAAATGAATTAAACATGCTAATTAATAAATTTTATAACATGCATCTCTTTATTAATTAAATATAAAAAAGATGTTTGTACATATGAAATTTGTCAAAGGGTTGACAAAAAGGGACGTTGGAGCTTTGTGACTGCTATTTTTGAGTATGATGTGTAGAAAAACAAATTTCTGCGAAATATATACGTGTCAAGTTTTCTATCAAACTTTGTACACGTAGCATCATATTTTATTAATGCTATCAAGTCATGCGTGCTCTATAGTCTCTTCGAAATAAGCTAAAATCAAGCCAACATATACATTATAACATATTCAATATATATGACGTGACAGTCTACCAATTTTATCACATTCATCTCTTCAATAATTCTATATATTCATGTAAAGCATAGTGTGCTAAATATGCCCATTTAATCAATAATCCGTCCAAAATGTCCAATAATTGCCCATTGAGAATGAAGTAATTTGTAGCTAGAATGATTGCCATTACATTATTGCCATTGGTATGTAAATAATTCTCAAATCAAATACTTTAATGTTCATTCATAAGGCCTAGGTACCATCCTAAAACAATATTCTATTAGTTAGGAAATTCAATTAATTTAGACCACTCACGCAAATGTTCTTATCTATGCTTTATAGAAATTAATTTTAAAAACTTTATTCCATGACTAAGTGTTAGCCCCATGATTTAAATGTGATTACTTGATGAGCCTTGTATATATAGAATATTGCACTTCCACGTAACGTTTATCATAACATTCTTAAAACCATGTGAAGTGATGAAATTCACATTTAAAAAATGCTATAATGAAGCTTAAAGCTTCGAGGCATAACAAGAAGATTTAAATAGGATATCTTGAAAACGCCTCGACACATGAATATATCATTGCGCTTCTAATTAACACCTATCGAAATAAAATGCTTCAAATTATGAAGCGTTGAGATTCGTATCCTCAAAAGCACCAAGCCATAGCAACAAGTTTTAAACGAGATATCTTGAAAATGCTTCGTCTTATCTATATACATAATTGTACTTCCACTTGAAATCTATATAGTAACGATAAATGGGTCTTCTAACCTTTATCTTGTGATAAAATATTAAATATCAGGATTTCAGATATTTTTTCAAATCACTTTTTATCGTACATTTTCTCAAACTATTTTTCAATAATATATTTTATTTCAAAAAATCACATTATTTGTTTATAAACTATGTTCGGTAACATATATTAATTATAAATTGATTTATTTATGTTTTGAGGCATGTGTTGTTAAAAAGTGGATAGAAAAAATGTATCAGTAAAAATTGCTTTGAAAAATTGTGCTTTTATAAATTGATTTACAAATTATACTGATTGTCTTAAAGAATGGAGGCTAATTCTTTTTACCGAACGAAGGGGAGCTCTTTAACAAAGTTACGATTATAAGTTTTAATGTTTTTGAGGTAAATGTGTGATTAAAAAATGAAGAGATAAAATGTGTGTGATTAAAAATTGGTTTGAGAAACTGAGTTGCTTATAAATTGATTTATGCTTAGGTAACTTGTTTATTATAAATATCACATTTTTGTAAACTTTTTTTTAACCACATATCTCAAAATCACTTTTTAGTAGCACATTTTATTTAAAAATATCACATTATTTGTTTATAAACAATTTTTTTTTTTTTTATCGAACAGAGGCTTATTGTGAGTTATTAATTGATTTATATGAAAAAAAAAAGGTTTAACCCATACTTTGAGGGTCTGAATTAGTCCGCTCTGGGCCATTGGTTCGAGTTGTAAATCACAGGATATGCTTTTCAAAAGTCAGGGTGGAGGGTACCGGAGGTCCCCACTTGCTATAAGGTTAAATCCATTTTCAGAATTCGAACCCTACATTCGATCGCTTTGAGCGTGTTTTCAATCGTTCCTTTTGTCACGGGAGATATGTGATATGTCTCGTTGTAAGGATCATTGAGTTAAATTCAGAGTAATACTAACCTATAAACAGCTGTAACCACTATGGCTCTTGATTAATATAGCACTATGAGACATCATAATAAAGATTTTGGAACTACTCCCATCAGAGTGGACCCTAGCAGTAGTACTGGTCTTAACTCTTTTCAGTCTAGGACAACTGATTGCTTTTGAATTTGTGCTATAGCACCAATTATTTAAGAGCACTGTGTGTTCTAAATTAAAATGAGATAAAAGGCGGAGAACATGATGGTTATATGCTTGGAGGGATGGATTTGGAGTCTTGGTCTCTTGGACCACATCAAATGATGGCTGCCCTAAAAAATTGATTGCACAAGGGGACGGGACCCCATCTGAAATAATATTTAGGTCTAAAATCACCTTTTAACAGCTAAAAGTTACCATTTTAATCTCTGTGTGGATTTTTTTTTTTTTAATAAACAAAGAATGTTAAATTTTTTAGGTATATAATGTATGATTGAAAAGTGACTTGAGAAAATGTGTGTGATTAAAAAGTAATTTGAAAAAATATTATATTTACAAATTTAATTTTATAATCAGTTTACAAACGAATGTTTAATTACTGCCTGATACAGAAATGATGACATTAATTACTGAGGGTCTATATGGGATTTGGTAACTATACACTATGATCATGGTCGAGTCGCATTTCGAATCTCGTACTTGTACCTTGTTTCAATGCAAGTTAGGTTATACCATAAAAGATTACAGGTTCTACAAAGCTATGTCACCAATCAAGTTGTACTAATGAGTCTGATAATGTTCTACATTGGTAAATCTGGCAAACCAGCTATATTGTTACCAGCGATGTTTGAAGATTAGCAATTGCTTTCAAATAAAGAAACATTTGAAATAAACATGCCCACGTCACTAGATTTCCCTGCCAACATCTAATAAGTACGATTTTATACTCGTATTAATCTTAAATTTAAATAATTGTGAGTGTTTTACAGTGTTGTATTATTAAATTTTGTATCTCAGGAAAAAATCAAATTTTGATGCTTTTATATGCTTAATGAAGAAAATGACCAAACTTGTGCAAAAATGTCAAAGAGTGGACCAACTTGTAAATTTTCAAAACTTATGATGCGCCTCCGTTTGGTAAACGGTTTATAAAACACACAATTTTTCAAACCACTTTTTAACCATTCAAATTTTCTCTCTCCACTTTTTAACCACACATTTTACCTCAAAATCATAAATAAACCAGTTTATAAACCACTACAGTATTACCAAACGGAGGCGCAATTATAAAAGGACAACACTAAAATGAGTGAAAATATAGGAACTATTGTGAAACTACCAAAATTTAAGAACGAGAAATAGATAGAGAAATGGAGAGGATGGAAGGAGAATTCTCATTAAGAATGGTGTATCAAATACAACAATGAATGCCTCTATTTATAGGAAATTCTATAGGGGCAAAATAGTCATTACTACAATAATTTATTTTATAAATTAGGTAAGGAATTTTATAACACTCCCCCTTTAATGACTTATTGCTCAATTGCTGCCTCGTTAAAACTTTGCAAAGAAAACCTAGTAGGATAAAACTTGAGCGAAGGAAAAAGAGTACAGCTGCTCCCCCTGATGTTGGCCATCATGAATCATTGAGTCTAATATTCAAAATGACGTCAATGATAAGTAGTACAAATCATGTACTGAAATTTGAAGCTCTGAAGTGCTGTCTTCGAATTATGAAGTGCTGAAGTGCCTAAGTGCTGCCTCATTAAAACCTTGTCAGTAAAATCTAATGGGAAAAAATCGGAATGAAGGAAAAAGAGTACAGCCGCTGCCTCGAACCTTGTCAGGAAAACCTAGTAGGACAAAACCTGGACGAAGGAAAAGAGTACAACATGATTCTCCCCCTGAAGTATGCAATCAAGTATTCATGAACTTCTTGAATAATGATATCATCTTTTGTCTAGAATATGTACATATGAAAATCTCCTTGTGTGTAGCTGATATCATAACATTCTTTATAAGATGTCTATGATTTTTTTCATTTGTTGATATAATAACATTCTTCATAAGATGTCTATGATTTTCTCATTTTTTGATATCATTCCAGCACAATTTAAAGAGAGAGTTTGTTGTTTAATTATAACTCGCAGACAGCTGTGATAATGTCTCAAAAACCTTGCTAGGAAAACTCAGTGGGACAAAAATCTTAGCGAAGGGAAAAAGAGTACATTATTTTTATTGGTACGCCATAATTACTGCCTCATTAAAAACCTTGCTAGGAAAACATTGTGGGACAAAACCTTTGTTAAGGGAAAAAGAGTGCAGCGCGTATTTGTTCCCTTCATAGGAATATTACAAGTATATTGATGCAATCTCAAATCCTTTCATCAAACATATCATTTATGATAAGCTTTGTATAAATAGTTTATAACTCATTCATATTGTCATAGCTCATTTATGATGTATTGAACATGCTATATCAAGCAATGTTTCACTAATTGACTGATTGTATTACTCAAATCTAGAATTGATTCACTTATGGTGAAACTATCAAAATCTAGAATTCACTTCTGGTGAATAATTAAATATTCATATTCAAATTCACTTATAGTGAATATTCATTTTCGAATTTATTTCTGGTGAATAATTAAATATTCATATTCGAATTTATTTCTGGTGAATAATTGAATATTCATATTCGAATTCACTTCAGAATAATTAAATATTCATTTTCGGTGGATAATATAAATATGCATATTTAAAATCAATTGCATGCCCAAATATAATAGTAGACTCCAATTTCGTTTTCAACATATTATATTATGGGGTCATTTGTATTATTCTTCATGTGATTTTATTTTATATATATATAAGAATCACATTTCATTCTATAATGATATTATTCTGGGCAAATTGAATCTTTTAATGATTTATACATGTATGTTCTTGCACTTTATAAACTGCAATTTCTAATTTGCAGGAGTATTGTGACGACCCGAATTCTCGACCATTCGAGTGCCACTAAAAGTGACTCATATCATATTATCGAGACTTAAATAGTAATGTAAAATTATTCAAAAGAATAATTAGAATCCCATAATTTTATTTGTGAATAAAAATAGAACATAATTTTCTTACATAAAGTTCAACATAATTATCTCATCAATCTTAACCACTTTTGCCACTTCCATGTTGACCGCCTCGAACCTTCAATTATCTGAAAATGGTAAATATCGTGGAGTGAGATTTATAAAATCCCAATAAGTATACCAAGCATAAATTTTCTTTTGAAAGCATATGGATCATTTTCATCATAACATAGGATAGGATCGAAATACTCATAAACATAGGGAGACACAAGAATTTTACCGAACTTATATGGCAAGAATTCTTATGTGTAGCGCTACTAAACTCCGGTCCCCTTAGCATAATCATAAACATATCATATGGAACCCATAACAATCTTGTGAGATTGATTTCATAGCAATGATCCAAACATTTTCATAAAAACATAAGATATACTTACTTGTCATAAAAACATACTTACTTTTCATAAAAACATAAGGTGTATTTACCTTTCATAAAAACATACTTACTTTTCATAAAAACATAAGATATACTTACTTGTCATAAAAACATACTTACTTTTCATAAAAACATAAGGTGTATTTACCTTTCATAAAAACATACTTACTTTTCATAAAAACATAAGATATACTTACTTGTCATAAAAACATACTTACTTTTCATAAAAACATAAGATATACTTACTTGTCATAAAAACATACTTACTTTTCATAAAAACATAAGGTGTATTTACCTTTCATAAAAACATACTTACTTTTCATAAAAACATAAGATATACTTACCTTTTAAAAGATTAAAATGAAGTGTAGTAGTAAATGGACCAAAACTTTCTTGACCACCTTGAATTTCTCTTACTTGTGGATTTTGTCAAGAGATTGAAAATAAGTGTATATGTGTAGAGTTGTGTGTAAAAGAGATGGGTTTAAATAGATGTATAAAGTTGGCATATTGTAAACATAATCATTCAATTCTATTAATTTTAACACATCATTTTCTTAAAGTAAAGCACCATTCATATACTTTTCCATATTTATACAAATATTATGCTCTTCATGATTACATATAATGGAGTCTTATCAACCATTCATATACTTTTCCATATTTATACAAATATTATGCTCTTCATGATTATATATAATGGAGTATATAAATCATTCATATACTTTTCCATTTTTTATACAAATATTATGCTCTTCATGATTACATATAATGGAGTCTTATCAATCATTCATATACTTTTCCATATTTATACAAATATTATGCTCTTCATGATTATATATAATGGAGTATATAAATCATTCATATATTTTTCCATATTTATACAAATATTATGCTCTTCATGATTACATATAATGGAACCTCTCATGCTTGCATATATTTTCTTAATTTAAATAATAAAAGTAATTTTTTGTACAAATAAATATTGGGATAACATTGAATTAAGTACTTAGACTTAATATACTTTAAATCAAGAGAATGGAGATATTTTTAGAAATTCGGAATTTAATTTAAAATCGAACGATCTCGATTATTTCTTGACTTGGCTATACGAATACGTCGTGGCGTTAACTTAATAAAAATGGGTGAAATAGTAGCGACACGATTTTCTATTAAAATAATTATTAATCGCGTAAAAATTCTTGGTCGCTACAAACTTACCCCCTTAAAATAATTTCGTCCTCGAAATTAATCTTACTTGATCTTATGATTTCTGAACACTTAATCAGAATCTCTTCTTCTTCTTCTTATGTAGCATCATCGCTACCATATTTAACCCAACCATATTTAACCCACTGGACTTTGACTAAATGCATCAATTTGTTTTCTTAAGACATGGACTTTTCTATCAATAATAGACATATGTCTACTCATAAATTCTTCTGAATCAAAATGAAAATTCCCAATCGTATGTGATATTTCATCATATCTTGTAGTATTCATGTAACTTGTCATTTATCATCGTATCATGTGACCTCAAATATTCGTATTAATATCTCTAAAATTTCAATAAATCTTTACTAACATATCATACCATAATAATTTGTCATTTCTTCTTATCACCAAATATCCCAAAATAATTAAAACGATTACCTGAATATTCTCTATGTAATATACCCAAACATGTTATTCACATATCAACATAATCATCAGTTTATCTTTCCAATATTTGTAACCCAAAATTTCTGCAAAATTTAATAAACAAATATCTCCCAAATAATTAAAATTCTTAACTCAAATATCATAACATTTCCCGTAAGGTATTCCTTTCACTTGCACAAACTTATTAATCCTGATTCAATACAGTCCTTATTTCACTTTCACGTATCCCCGTATTATTTCTATACCTTGATTATTATATCAAAATATCAGTACCCAAAAATCCAAGAAAATATTCCATATCTCAAATCCCGTCATCATCAAATCTTCCTTTTATCAAGAAAGTAAACGGCGCATAAACTCTTGTTCCCTCTTTTCCATTATTCTATTCCGCGCTTTCTTGCTGGAATCAATATCACGCGGATTCCCTCTGATCCTTAATGCTTTTAAATAGTTCATGCTGGGAAGAGGTTAGATCCATCAAAAACATGGATATCATTCTTACAAACATTCGCAAGTATTATTCCAGTCTTCCAATGAATGATCTGAGGAAAATCTATCGAATAAGACTCGAAAGATTGAGGTTGCTGATGGCTCATGGTGTTTCAGAAGATGTTCGCTGGTTGATCGAAGCAAAGGTTCGACTATCTGGTGAATTACCTATGACATTTCCAAAGCACATGCCTGGTTTAGGCAAAAGCACCTTCGCAAAGAAACGAAGAGCAAAAAGGCTGAATGGTTGCTACAAATGTGCTCGTTGGAACTGTGATACTCGTTGCAAAACAGTAGGATATTCTTCTACTAATCGGGATGATAAAATCAAATTCATAAAGGGTGGACTGAGTAAGGAGTCTTTGGATGATATTCGACTGACTCTTGAGACGCACCCAAGTGGTTATGTGCAACGTGAACTTCTCTCCTTATACGCTCAGTTTAACGAGGACAAAAATCGTTATAGTCTCCAAAATATAATAGCAAAAGATCCTGTTTGCCAGTCTGTTTTACAAAATGAGGCTTCTGGCAGTTCAACAATGATATAAGGTAAATCTCTTGATACACATTTAAAATATTTTGCTGTTTTCTTTCACGCGTTTTGGAAATAAAATATATTTTCCTTTCTCGAGTTTTGATAAAGCTGGAAATAAATCACCGAAAGGTGATATCTTTGGTAAAACAGTCAAAAGTTGGCCGATTTTGTCAAAAGTAAATCTTTACTTTTTCAGAATCAATCAAAAACAGTAAGTTTTTCCGGCTTTAAATAGCCAAACATATTTCATAGTTCAGGCATCCCAAAATCACATCTTCTTCGTAAGTTTTCTCTTCTATACTATCAAAGATGGAAGCACCAAAACTTCGACAGATCAAAACTATTTGTGTATTTTGTGGATCAAAAGTGGGGAAAGGCTTCAGTTATCTAGAAGCGGCCGTAGATCTTGGAAAGAAACTGGGGGAAAAAGGTATCACTCTTGTGTATGGGGGTGGTAGCAGTGGTCTAATGGGTTGTGTTTCCCAATCTGCTCTTGCAGAGAAATCAAAAGTAATCGGTGTCATACCTGTCCCTTTGGTAGATGTTGCAGGCAAAACACGAGGGCATGAAGTTCAAACCTTATCTATCCATGAACGCATAACTTGTATGCTATATGGTTCTGATGCCTTTATAGCCCTGCCCGGAGGTTTTGGTACCTTAGAAGAAATCTTTAACATTACCTCGTGGGCTCAACTAGATCTCCATACTAAGCCTATTGGGCTTCTGAATGTTAACAATTTCTTTGATGGCTTGTTAACCTTTCTTGATTATGCTGTGGAACAGGGATTCATCTCTCCATTTTCCAGAAGGCTCCTTATTTCTGCTCCTACTATTGATGAACTACTGGATAAGCTGCAGTCATATATCTCAATACAAGATCCAGCAGGGGTTAAGATAGATTGGTCGCAAGGAAGGGGAATCAAGCGAAAATGGAGTCCGGTTAATGTAAACTTAACTTTATGAATCTTAGAATAGGTGGGGGTAGAGTACGGAGTATTCTTACTCTCGAGACACCCCTCTAATTTCCTAGGATTTCCTTAATGTTTAAATCTTGTGTGTACCTCAAAGGTTCCAGGTGGTAGATTACGGAGTATTCTTACTCTCGAAACACACCTCTTTGAAGGTTTCTATATTTCCTCAAAAGGTCAGAGGTGGTAGGATACAGCTACTCTGGAAACACATCTCTCAATTTGAGGAATTTCCCATGTTGCTTTCTTTTGCTTTTGCGTGTTTCATGTATTTCTTTTCCAGTGTGACTCTTTGTGTGTTCTCCTTATGAGAAAATAATAAAATCTCTGCTATCATCTACTAAATCTCGTTTGTGATGTAAATGAACTTGCATGTCTAACCTTAATTCCTTTAGTGGATGCTTATCATATCATGCTCTTAATTCCAAATGATAAAATTCTGGACAGAGTCTCCCTTGTAATTTGGACTTATCCCAAACCATAAGCATACTTCATAACTCACAATAATAAATAACTCCACATTTGATCACAACGATCTAAAAATATTGAAAACGATTCCAACACTTCAATATCATCAAAAAAAAATATCCCATAATTCAATTCATAATTCCTCAACATAACAATTTCAAATCATATTTTTCAATATCACAATATCACTTCCTTCCATACCTTAATTGGCTCAAAAGATTACTCATACTTATATTTATAAGTTATAAATCATATTCCCAAAATTTAATCACAAGGCCAAAGTTCATAATAAATTTCTCTTCAATATAGAGGCATAATTCACTTACTCAACATAATATCCATTACTTAATTCCCAATAACCAAATCTTTAAATCTCTAACTTCATAATGCTTCTCATAAAAGTCTCATTAAAATCATATCACTTATAATCTTAACATCTCATAAAACTTCATAAAATTGGCTCGCTATTTCTCATTAAATCTAAATGATAGATAATCTGAACATATTTCTAATCATTTCTGTTGACTTCTCATACTTAGTGTCATGTCTAAAATCAATTATGCAAAGTCCATTTAAGGTTCATCATTTCTAAACTCAAGGACAACAATTATTTTGAAAATCATTCTTAAGTCATATTATTCCCATTATGCTCAACACCCGTTCTCTTTCTTTCTTTTCTTTCCGAATTTTTTTTTTTTCAGAATTGAAACTTGAAGAGTGGTACCAATAATCATCCACAGTTTTTCCTTGCTTTTAAGCAAAGGTAGTGATAAAGGGATAAATTATTGAACCGAAAATTGAAACTTGAAGAGGAAGTACTAATAACCATCCACAGCTTTTCCCTTGTTTTTACACAAAGGTAGTGATAAAGGGATAAATTATTGTACGAATTCATTATTAATTTTGTTTGTTTAATATATTATTCCATATATTTTGGGCAAAAGTTACAACCCAACTTAATTTCTAATTGAGTCAATCTTACTAAGCTTAATATGCACCAAAATTCATATCAATATCCTCTATGTCTCATGATTCTACATAAAAAGGAATAAATTAAAATTCAGGCTTCTATCAATTCATATCATACTCAACATGTATATTTCACTTAAAGATTCATAACATATGAAGATTTCATACTTAACATGTCTTAATAAAATCGTAAATGACTTGCAAAGCATATAACATACCTGGTTCGAGGAGTCAATACGTGGAGAGTGACATAGTAGAGTGATGAGTTAAAATATTTCATATAATCTTATTTTCCTTTAATCAACAATAATTTAATGTGGTTGTATCCAAATCAACATTTTCTTGAATCATAATTCCTAATTAATCACAGTCTTCAAAACAAATCCAATATCGATATAGTAATTATCTCCCCATCAATAATTAATAACTTAACCCAAATAAAATTTATCGTCAAATCTTATTTTTCCTTTAGTCCCCGAACTTCTAGAAATTTATCAAAGACATCAATATAAACATCATATCACTAACTAATTATATTCCATAAAATTTTCAGGACATTACAAACTCCCTTGCTTAAAATGAATTTTGTCCTTGAAATTCGCACATCAAATTTCATCATGCTTTTCAAAATCATAACCATACTTGACATGTGAAAATTCAACTTTTTTTTTTTTTATAATGAATAGTGATTTCGTTCACTGTTCATCATGAATAGCACGTCGTTTTACTGTTCACGTGAATAGTGATTTTTTTTTTTTTTTTTTTAAAGAAATAAAATTTCAAAAATCTACAGAATCGTTTTTAAAACTCTTTGCTCTGATACCAACTGTGACGACCCGAATTCTCGACCATTCGAGTGCCACTAAAAGTGACTCATATCATATTATCGAGACTTAAATAGTAATGTAAAATTATTCAAAAGAATAATTAGAATCCCATAATTTTATTTGTGAATAAAAATAGAACATAATTTTCTTACATAAAGTTCAACATAATTATCTCATCAATCTTAACCACTTTTGCCACTTCCATGTTGACCGCCTCGAACCTTCAATTATCTGAAAATGGTAAATATCGTGGAGTGAGATTTATAAAATCCCAATAAGTATACCAAGCATAAATTTTCTTTTGAAAGCATATGGATCATTTTCATCATAACATAGGATAGGATCGAAATACTCATAAACATAGGGAGACACAAGAATTTTACCGAACTTATATGGCAAGAATTCTTATGTGTAGCGCTACTAAACTCCGGTCCCCTTAGCATAATCATAAACATATCATATGGAACCCATAACAATCTTGTGAGATTGATTTCATAGCAATGATCCAAACATTTTCATAAAAACATAAGATATACTTACTTGTCATAAAAACATACTTACTTTTCATAAAAACATAAGGTGTATTTACCTTTCATAAAAACATACTTACTTTTCATAAAAACATAAGATATACTTACTTGTCATAAAAACATACTTACTTTTCATAAAAACATAAGGTGTATTTACCTTTCATAAAAACATACTTACTTTTCATAAAAACATAAGATATACTTACTTGTCATAAAAACATACTTACTTTTCATAAAAACATAAGATATACTTACTTGTCATAAAAACATACTTACTTTTCATAAAAACATAAGGTGTATTTACCTTTCATAAAAACATACTTACTTTTCATAAAAACATAAGATATACTTACCTTTTAAAAGATTAAAATGAAGTGTAGTAGTAAATGGACCAAAACTTTCTTGACCACCTTGAATTTCTCTTACTTGTGGATTTTGTCAAGAGATTGAAAATAAGTGTATATGTGTAGAGTTGTGTGTAAAAGAGATGGGTTTAAATAGATGTATAAAGTTGGCATATTGTAAACATAATCATTCAATTCTATTAATTTTAACACATCATTTTCTTAAAGTAAAGCACCATTCATATACTTTTCCATATTTATACAAATATTATGCTCTTCATGATTACATATAATGGAGTCTTATCAACCATTCATATACTTTTCCATATTTATACAAATATTATGCTCTTCATGATTATATATAATGGAGTATATAAATCATTCATATACTTTTCCATTTTTTATACAAATATTATGCTCTTCATGATTACATATAATGGAGTCTTATCAATCATTCATATACTTTTCCATATTTATACAAATATTATGCTCTTCATGATTATATATAATGGAGTATATAAATCATTCATATACTTTTCCATATTTATACAAATATTATGCTCTTCATGATTACATATAATGGAACCTCTCATGCTTGCATATATTTTCTTAATTTAAATAATAAAAGTAATTTTTTGTACAAATAAATATTGGGATAACATTGAATTAAGTACTTAGACTTAATATACTTTAAATCAAGAGAATGGAGATATTTTTAGAAATTCGGAATTTAATTTAAAATCGAACGATCTCGATTATTTCTTGACTTGGCTATACGAATACGTCGTGGCGTTAACTTAATAAAAATGGGTGAAATAGTAGCGACACGATTTTCTATTAAAATAATTATTAATCGCGTAAAAATTCTTGGTCGCTACAAGTATAATCAATCATTGAAATAGATATCAATTTCGAAATATAATCTATAATCATTTCGCTTGAAATCCCAACGTACCGCAATCAACTGGTACATCAAAGAATACTCCAAAAGCACCAAGATGAGAATCACACATCTTGATCGCACTCATTGGTATATCAAAGAGCTCAAACTAGTGATCTAGATTATAGTCCCATACACCATATTTCATGCCAGTTCTTTGAAAAATTTTGCACGCAACGAGTCATCTTTTACGACTGTGTAATATTCTTCATTTGTATAAATAACTACTAGCTTTACACATTTAAGTGTTTGGACTTCATGTCCTATAACAATAATCCCTACATTTGGGATTTTTATATTTGGCCAAAGTATTATAATTTCACCAACCTCATTTTCATAAGAGGGTTGTTTATGTATGTAGTCGACTTTTTTATCAATTCTATTTCATCTCAATATAAACATAACATAGAGAGATCTCTTTGTATATTCTATCATCAGGTACCTGAATCTCTTATCATTTAACTATGTCCCTTTTACTCACCATGAGTATTAAGCCTCGAAGGGATCATCTTAATTATTCAAGAGATATTTTTTTTTTTTGGAATCGATTGTCATTATGCTTTAGGAATAATTACGCTTTAGGCTTGATCATGCTTCATGTGTGTTATTGTTTAATTTCTCCATAATATTCAAGAATCTTGCATTATATCAGTCGGCTAAAAATACCACAATACATGTCATTAATAATTATGGATATAATCATAATCATATATCTAAGTGTGTATTGTTGGAGTGTATATACATATCGCACTTCTTAGAAATCATACAGCTTCACAAGCTAATCTTTATTTCATCGTATTGACATGTTTGTGTGTAGAATATTGCTTCATGAGAAATATTTATATTCAAGTTGTTCTCATAGCAAATAATTGGAGGCTTTTAATCTTCTAAACCATTAGCAATATAATGTTCTATTATCTCAACTAATTCATAAAATCATTAATGACTTTGAGATATATTCATGTTAGCATTTATCACTTTGCTCGTAATATCTTTACTTGAGCAAATAATCAGTAATTCATTTTCTTAGTGAGATAATCAATTTGCTTTTGAGAACAAACAACAACGATAACTTGTTAACCTGAACAATCTTCTGGTTCTTCGATGAATGTCATTTTGCATTCTCAATAAATCTCATTATTGAATTGGGATGATCTAACCAATCATGATAAATTATAGAACTTTTGGTTCAGCAATATATTTATTTCACTTGCACATATGTATGAACTTCTGATTCAATACAATATTCATTTCACTTGTACGTAATTTTGTATAGTACAAATCAGTATACCTTGATTACTTTTATTGTACCAAGAAAAAAAATCAAGTACAATATCCAAGAAAATATCTCATGTTCTTAATTTTGTCACCAAATCTTCCCTTATATCGAAAAAGGTAATGACGCATTATCTCATCGTTCTCACATTTTCAATATTTTTATTCCATTATTTCTTGATCGATCAATATCACGCGGAGCACTCTTTTACGTGTTTAAATAATGCATTTAAATAGATCGTTTGGGAAGAAGATTAGATCCATAAAAAAATGGATACCATATTATCAAACATTCGCAAATATTATTCTAATCTTCTGGTAAATGTTTTAAAAAAGATTTACTGAGTTCGGCTTGAAAGATTGAGGCTGATGATGGATCAAGGCATTCCAGAAGATGTTCGTTGGTTGATAGAAGCAAAAGTTCGATTAGCTGGTGAATTACCAGATTCATTTTCTAAGTACATGCCTGGCTTATGTAAGAGTAGAGGTGGCAAAACGGCTCGTTGGCTCGGCTTGTCCAATGCACGAGCCCAAACACGAGCCAAACAAGCAAACCAAGAAACAAGCCGAGCTCGGCTCTACTCGTTTTTGCACGAGCTGCTCGTCAAACACGAGCTGATCCCCACGAGCTTGGATCGTGGGCTCATGTATTTTTGAAGAAAAATGCAAAAAATAAAAATAAAAAAAATTATATACTTGGCTCATGGGCCAAGCTCGGCTCGGCTCGGCTCACGAGCCGCGAGCTCGTGGGCTAAGCTCAGCTTGGCCCTGGACCAAACGAGCCGAACTCGGCTCGGCTCGTTGATGGCGAGCCACGAGCTCGGCTTGTAATAGCCGCGAGTCGAGCCATATTGTTAAAGGGGCCGACCTGGCTCGGCTCGGCTCATTGCCATCACTAGGTAAGAGTACCTTCGCAAAGATGCGAAGAGCAAAAAGATTAAACGGTTGTCACAAATGTGCTCGATGGACATGAGATACCCATTGTAAATAAATAGGATATTCGTCTAGAAATCGAGATGATAAAATTGATTTCATTAAGAGTGGACTGAGTAAGGACTCATTGGATGATATTCGATTGACTCTTGAGACGCACCCTTGTGGATATGTGCAACGTGAGCTCCTTTCTGTATGGGCTCAATTCAACGATGATAAAACCATTATAGTCATAAGAATATAACAGCAAAAGGTCCTATTTCCAGCATGTTATAAACAATGATATTTTGGTTCAGCATTGATACAAGGTAAATCAGTATACTGTGTGTATATATTTGCACACATATTTATAAAATATATTCATACTTCATTTCTCGAGCATTGATAAAGCGTGATTGAAAAATCACCGAAATGTGAGCTTTATCAAAAGTAGTGTGATTTAGTCAAAAGTAGATTTTCACTTTTTCAAAAGACAAGCAGTAAATAGTGAAGTTTTTGGTTTTAAAAATTCAAATATTTTCACAGTTTCATGCATCCCAAAATAACATTTACTCGCAAGTTTTTCCCTCCTTATACTCTCAAAGATGGAAGGACCAAAATTTCGACATATCAAAACTATCCGTGTATTTTGTGGATCAAAAGTAGGTAAAGGTTCTGGCTATCTAGAAGTAGCAGTGGATCTAGGAAAGAAGTTGATAGAGAAAGGTATCAATATTGTGTATGAAGGAGGTAGCAGTGGATTGATGGGTTGTGTTTCCAAATCTGCTCAAACAGAGCGAGTAAAAGTGATAGGCGTTATACCGTTCCTTTGGAAGATATTGCGGGCAAAACACGAGGGCATGAAGTACAGACATTATCTATCCATGAATGCATAACTTGTATGCTATATGGTTCTGATGCCTTCATAGCCCTGCCGGAGGTTTCGGTACTTTAGAAGAAATCTTTAATATTACCTCATGGGCTCAATTAGATCTCCATACCAAGTCTATTAAACTTTTAAATGTTAACAATTTCTTTAATAATTTGCTAACATTTCTTGATTATACTGTGGAACAGGGATTCATCTCTCCATTTTTCTAGGAGGATTCTTATTTCTACTCCTTCTATCGAGGAACTACTGTATAAGTTGTAATCATATAATCCAATATAAGATCCAGCAGGATTTAAGATAGATTGGTCGTAAGGAATGGGAATCAAGCGAAAATGGAGTCCGATTAATGCAAACTTAACCTTGTGAACCTCAAAATAGATAGATTATGGGTGGTAGATTACGGAGTATTCTTACTCTTGAGACACACCTCTAATTTCGAGGGTTTTTTAAAACTTAACCCTGTGTACCTCAACAAGATTAGGGATGGTAGAGTACGGAGTATTTTAATTCTTCTGGAGTAAATATGTACTTCTTCTAGAATACATAAGTGCTTGTGCAAGAACTTTTCCAAATATTTATCATCTAATATTTATCTCATAAAACTGATGAGATTATTTTCACATTAGCTATGTCCGTGCTATCATGTGATATTATCTTATTGTACATCAATATTTTTCTTGTTGGATAATTCATTTTTATCTATCTTTTCAATACAGATAATGGTAACTTCTAGTACCGTTTGATAAAATATTTTTATCACCATTCACCAACTTTTTTTTTTTGGTAATGATAACTTCTGGTATCATTTGGTAAAATATTATCTAACTTTAGTAGTAATAACTTCTGATACCATTCAATGAAATATCAAATGACAATAATATCGTATATATGTTAACAATAATAATACTGGGGTTATACCACCACGTATATATGTTGACAACAACCTCTAATATGTTAGAATTAACCAAAAACTTAGGTATTTCTGAAATAATATAAAATATGAATATATATAAAGTATTCCATATATTCAATCGATAGACCGATCATATAGACGAATTCAATATAATGAAATAATTACCTTTCATAAATGAGCGAGTCATATCTCTAAATCCAGTCAAGGTATAATCCAGTCAAAGTATTATCCAGTCAAGGTATTCATAATGGTCAAATCCGTTACGATAATGAGTCATATCCAGTCAAGATATAAATCCAGTCCATAATAACTCAATTCATCACGGTATGGCAATAATTATATTACTTCATACCTTGTTTAAACTTTTATTTATTGATCACATATTAAATATTTTATTAATACTAATCATATGATCAATATTCATGATTAAACTAGTTAAATCATGTTAATAATTTTACGTGCTTTAACCAACTAAGTTAGTGGACAACACCTTTTTCAATTTCAATTGCTTTCTAAAGTGTTTTTCCACCAAGTTAGTGGACGACACCACCACCATAAAAAATTAATGAATGGAAAATCAAGAAAGGCAGTGAAAAATATTCGAGTTTCAATGACCCTGAATTACAGAGGAAGAAAAGGGTGGCTAGCTACAAAGTCTACTCCAATGAAGGAAAAATCAAAGGGACTTTCAAGAAGAGTTGTAGGTGGCTCAGTTATAAGTACACCCAAGTGGTCCATGGATGATGAAAACTCATAGGCAGATTCAACATTTTCATATCTGCGAGATATAAGTTGTTTTCTAACGCAAAAAACACTAGATTTGGAAAAGGAAATGTTGATTAATAATAATCTGGTTTCTGATACAGAGGTTCATCATTTAGATATAACTGTAGAGCATACTCCCGTCATAACACTCAATATGCTAGAGACTCGTGTTGATAACGTGTTGTGAAACTATCAAAATTTAAGAATGAGAAATAGATAGAGAGATGGAGAGGATGGGAGGAGAATTCTCATTAAGAATTATGTATCAAATACAACAATGAATGCCTCTATTTATAGGAAATTCTATAGGGGCAAAATAGTCATTAATACATAATTTATATTATAAATTAGGTAAGGAATTTTATAACAGGAACTCAATTGAAGAAGCCATAAATATTCTCGTCTCATGTAATAAAGCATATAAGTTATGACATGAATAACATAATTTCTCAATTTATCTCATAAGAGATATTCTCGTCTATTCTCATGCAATTAAGCATATAATCACGTAAATCCACATAAAGACATGCAATTATAATCTAAACTAATTAGTGGGGGCAAGTCTACCTCAAACTTAACGAGTTCACAAAAGTGGAGCGGGAATAGCATGTCAATGTTTTAGTTCTCCAAATGATTCGTCTACCTAAGAGAAAATTAATTAAATTAGAAATTTCAAAATTAAAGTCTTAAGTGATAAATAAAATTTTAGGGCTAAATTGAAATTTTAAAGAAATTGGAATTTAAAAGTCTAGGGCTGAAATAGTATTTTTAGAACTTAGGGGTTGACTAGAAACCTTTTAAAACTTCAGGGGTTGATTAAAAACATTTTTAAAACTCAATAGAGGATTACAAAACATTTTAAAATAGAAAGGACTGAATTATATATATTTCAAAAATTTGGGATTTAAGGGCAATTTGTAAAAATCAATTTTTTTTTTTAAAAAAATAAAACAAACATATCTCTCATTTTTCTCTCTGTGAATGACAGAGAGGAAAAACGAGAGAAGGGGGAGGGCGGAGCCACTCCTCCGAGATCAATCGCCGACAGTGCTGCCGGCGATGACACCATCCTTGTGAGGGGACAAATGGGAAGTATGTGGGTGTGCCATAGGTTAGGAATTAGGAAATTTTGGGTGCGAGGTGTGGCTTAAACTGAGGTAGATCAAGGCTTGGTTTGTGGGTTTCTCTGGCGGTTGCTCGGTCAAAACGCGGCGGTCAAGGTAAACATTGGGTTTCTGGGCTTATTCGTGAACTTCTTGGTTTTTCTTGAGTTTTGATGGATTTTTTTAAAATAATAATAATAATGATCTTGGAACATTTTAATAAAATTTGGAATTTGACTAAGATTAAAATAAAATTTAAATTTCACTTAATAATTGGCTAGACGAATATTCTTTTAAAATAAATGAGATAAGTAGTAGCGACACATCTTTACAATATTATATTTAAAGTAACGAAAAAAAATTCCGATCGCTACATATATACAAGAACTCATCAAGCAACCTATGATTTTTCAAAATTTCAAGTAAGGGGATCAATTTTTGGAGCAAGATCTTCATCTTCTTCTTGATTTATATTTAAAACCTGGTGATATATTCTTTTCAAATTTTAACTATCTTCTCTTCAATTATGTGTAACTAAATTTATAGTTAGGACGAACGATGCAATAAAGTTTGATTATTTCAATTTCAATTCTCAAGTTTTGTGCTTTAATTTTATGCATTGAATTTATTTTTTCTTAATGCATGAATTACCTGATCACTAATTCATTGATTTTTGGATAGTAAAAAGTTCAGATGTGAGTTCAATATCTTCGCCCCGTAATAAATTTCGATAATTTAACAAAAATGTAGAAATACATGGTTGTGGTTGTTGTGATAGCTATAAAAATTCCTAATATTAATGCTTTTAATTGTGATTTTTTTGATCCTATATACACTAGTACAGAAAGTGGAAAAGGCGTCGGTTGTAAAAGGGCATAGGCGTCGGTTGTAGGGGCGACGCCTAAAGTTTTGACTTTAGGCGTCGGTTGTAAATCGACGCTTAAAGTTAAAAAAAAAAAAAAAAAAATTTACCCTTAGGCGTCAGTTCAAACTTTAGAACCGACGCCTAAAGTTCAACTTTATGCGTCGGTTTTTTAATAACCGACGCTTAAAGTTGAAAAAAAAAAAAAAATTTACTTTAGGCGTCGGTTCAAACTTTAGAACCGACGCCTAAAGTATTTTTTTTTTTTTTCACACCTGTAGTGACCCAGGCCACTGCAGGAATACCAATCAAACTTCAACATCATCTAGTACTCAAACATTAATCCAAAATCAATTCTCAACTTTTAAAAATCAAACTAAGATTGCATAACTTAACTCCAATAAATCAAATATTATTGTATATCAATCTACTAACTTCAAATCAATAATATATATTCAAACAAACCAATTAACTTAATAAATAATAAATCAATTATATATATATATATATATATATACAAACATATGCATACACACAGATATATATATATATATATACACACACAAAAACACATACATATATATATATATATACACACAAAGATATACATACACGCACATACACACATAGATATATATATATACATACATACATATATATACACAAACATTATATAAACACATAGATATATATATATATATATATACACACACACATTTATACAAAAACTAAGTAGGGGAAGAGATTTAAGGTCACCTTGCGGCGGCGGCGGCGGGCGGTGGCGGCTACTGTGCGGGGCGACGACGGGCGGGCGGTGGCGGCGACGGGCAGTGGCAGCTTGGGTGTGGAGAGAGTGGAGAGAGTTTGGGTGTGGAGAGAGTGGAGAGAGTTTCGTGTGTGAAGTGAGTTACGCGGATTATACAAATGAAAAGGGCGCGGAACCGAAGCCCTTTGGGCGTCGGTTCCTCTTGAACCGACACCTTTACTTAAAACTTATTTACAAAATTGCCACCGCGTTTTCAATTGGCATCGGTTGTTACATAAAACGACTCGTATTCCCCATTTTTATGCGCGATTTTGTACTAGTGATAGAGATATGTGGTTGATCTAATTAGGTATAATTAGTTGAGATCCAAGAGAGGATATTAAATATAATCGTGAATTTAATCATATACTACTTTAGGAAGAAAACCTGAGATGGGAAATTGAATATGATAACTAGGGTTAAACCGTGAGTTTCAACGCTTTCATTTTAGAAGTAAATCTAAATCTTGATCTTACTTACTTATCTACAAATTAATTGTTTAATTTTGTTTTCTAGCAGAGTAATAAAAAAATCTTTTCTCTTAGTTTCTGTACAAATTAATTAAAATCGATAGTTAGATAAAATTGCCTTCGTGAGATGATAATGCAGACCCCAAAAGCCCAATTTATTACTTGCTTGACTTGTAATAATTCTCACAATAAGTTTTTGACGTCGTTGAAGTAGGGGACTATTTTTATTTGCTATTAGTTTAGATTAATCTTTAGAATTAATTTTATTTTTTACTTTGATTTTCTTTCTTTCATTTTATAAAAAAAGTTGTATGTTGTATCTGTTCACATGACGAAGATCTTGATCCTCTGGATCTCGAGATTGAATGTACTTTTAGAAGAAAGATGCAATGAACAAAAGGAAAAAAAAAACACGTTTGCAACAAAATTCGATTGCTGAAGAATGCACTCGCTTAGCTATGGAACTAGAAGCCGTCAGATTGGCTGCCTTGGCTGCTAAATTAGATATTGCACACTGATAAGTTTATTTTATATAGTTATTTGGATCTTTAAACTAGAATATTTGTTATTGATTTTAATACATTATAGCTTAATTTGTTGTATTTTATTTTTTAGGTGAATCCTAATACAAAATGAAGGAATCAAAGGAAGTGAATGAAAAATCGAGCTAAAAGTCAGAAAACCCAAATCTCGAGGATTTAAATGTAAACTTTCAAAAAGTTGATTAAAACCATTTGTCTACTCTTGGATAATGCTAAAGTTTCAATTGGAGGAGTTTGAAAGCTAAATTGGAATAAATAAAAGCAAAACGGGTGACGAAAGATTTCTAGCGAAACAAATTATGATGAAAAATTCAAACCTCATATTAAGACTCATGTTTTGTCCTGTAAACATTCGAATTGGGAAATTTCTATTTCTAGATAAATTGTAGCCATTTATGTTAGATTCCTACATCATTTTGAATCGAGTCAATCGGATTTCAAACGATGAAGATATGATGAAAATCTGGAAGACTGTTTGGAGAGTAAAACTTACCGTGCGTCCAAGGGAGATTGTTGAAAATTCGATTTCAACATTATTTCAATAGTTTTGTGAACACTTCATGCACAAGTGTGGAACAAATACTAGTGAAAACAACACATAATGAATAAATAAAAAAATATGACACAAATATATGGAAGACAAAAGTTGGAAATGAATGGAGAAAGTAGTGAAAAAGAAGGAAAAAAGATGGTCAATGATGAAAGAGAATTATTCTTGTAAGTGAAAATTCTATAACGAAAAAGAAATGCTACATTCACTCTATAAATAACAAGGAGAAATATGGGAGAAAACACACCTCTTACATAAACTTCTTATATACACTACGACAAGTAGGAGAAATGAAGTTTTGTGGAAAAATTATTAGAGGTTTCTTGGAGGAATTTATCAATAATTACCATCATTAAGCTTTCTTCACTCATTCTTTTATATTTTTCTCATGATTATATTTCTTACACTAGGTAGTGATATTATGTTTAGCATGAGTACAAAAATTAAATTTTGATTGAGGATGAAATCAAAGCATCTTGATATGAGTTTTTGATTTATAAAATGCAAAGTTCATTTCTATAGATATTTTGATTGTTTTTTTGGATTCCATTGATTCCATGCAAGATTTTTATTTCTTTATTTCTTTGGAGGCCTACTAAGTAATAGAGCTATTGATTAATGTTATATATCTATAATTGTTAAGTTATCAAGATAATTCGTAACAAATGAAAAGAAGATTTGAACTAGGTAAATTTCTATCTTGCGTATAGAATGTGATAAGTTAATAAACCGAACTTATGTGTTTCTTGCCTAAAATAATATATCCTTAAGAGTTGAATATTTCAATTAATTAAATTTAATGAGCTCGTTTTAGATTTTTAATTGGAAAGAGAATGGATGGAGAACTTGTTCTATTGAATGAGTAAGTAAGAAAGATTCTGATTAGCCAAACTTGTGTGCTTTTTGAGGGTTATTACAATTGATCTAATTAATTGAAATGAATTAATTTATTTATTATAAACTAAAGTCTAGACATGTAAACTAATTCCTCAATCATATCACTAACGCCATTTTTACAATTTCACTATTTTTACGGCTTTGTAATATATATATATATATATACAACAAACAACCCCCCCAGTTCAATAAATCAATTATTTTAAAATATTACAATCCATGTGGAAGAATAAGCCTTACTTCCAATTATATTTATTAAGGAGTAAAGAATTTATTTTGGAGTGCCATTCGTGGTGCGACCAAGTTTTGGTGCCGTTGTCTGGGATTGTGCCATTGGTTCATTAATTGTGTAATTTTTATTTTTTATTTATTTTGTTTACATTATTTTATTTTATTTGTAGGTTGTGAATAAGCAAAAAATCTACTACATCACATTACAACACGATATCAAGAAGAGAAGTTGTAAAACTAGAGGTAGAAGAAAACATTATTGTTACTGTTCAACTTTTGGAGCAATTGAGCTCAAGTTCCTCAAGTGAATATGAAGAAATTGAATTAGAAATGGCTGAAGCAAATAGAATACTAAAGGAGCTTGCAGTTTCAACATTAGATTAGCAACCTCTACGCATTCAATACCCTGAGTTAGAGGTGGCGTTCGAACTAAAATCTGGAATGATTCATCTTTTGCCTACATTCTGTGGATTTTCTGGAGAGGATCCCAATAAACATATGAAAGAATTTCACATAGTTTGCTCGAGCATGAAACCAACTTGTTTAACTAAAGAACAAGTGAAATCGCAAGCATCCTCCTTTTCTTTAGCGGACAGTGCTAAGGATTGGCTGTACGATTTACCTTCTGGTCTCATAACACTTGGAATGAAATGAAAATACTCTTTATGGAGAAATATTTCCCAGTATGCCAAAAACATCAGAAAGGAAATCTGTGGAATTTGATAGTTGCAAGGGGAAGACCTTTGTGAATATTAGGAAAGATTCAAGAAGCTTTATGCTAGTTGTCTACATCACCAAATCAGTGAAAAAATACTTATCCAATATTTCTACAAAGGGTCACTTCCAATGGAGAAAAATATGACTAATGTAGCCAGTTGAGGAGCTTTGGTAGATAAAATTCCAGCAGCTACTAGGAAATTAATCGCTACGATGGCAGCAAACTCACATCAATTTGGGAGTCGAGTCGAGCCAACGGGTCAGAAGATGAATGAGGTTAGAATTCTCAACTTGAACAAGAATTGACTAGTGTAACATCTCTAGTGCAACAATTGGCATTTGGGACAATCCAACAAGCTAAAGTGTGCAGAATTTGTTCTATTATAGGACATTCTACCGATTTGTGCCCAACATTGCAAGAAGGGATGTTAGAGAAAGCAAGTGCCATTGGAGGATTCCCAATGCAATAAAGGCAAAGATATGATCCTTACTTGAAGACATACAATCCAAGATTGAGAGATAATACAAATTTCAATTATGGAGAATATGATTTTATAGCTCTGAATTCACAGTTCAATAGGCCCCAGGTTTTAATCAACTGAGGAAACCTCCGCAATTTGAACCACAACAATTTCTGCCCCGCTAACAACCTCCTGTCTAAAAATCAGAAATGTGACTCGAAGACGTGGTGAAATCATTGGTCTCTAGTTCAATTCAATTTCAACAAGGAAAAAAATGGCTATAAAAAGCTTGAAGACACAGGTGATTTGATTAGCCAACATTGTTGGAAAAATAGAAGCTCAAGGATTTTGAAAACTTCCTTATCAAAGAGAGAATGCTAGTTCCATGATGTTAAAAAGTGGTAATCAACTAGATGAACCAGTAGAAGCACCAAGAGAGGTGGAAGAACGTATTGAGAAATCAAAAAAAGATGAAAGCATAACATCTAAGAAAGAAGAAGTTATGATTCCCATTAAGGCGATTTTGGGAGCTAAGGTAAAACCTAAAGTTCCCATTCATGCTAACAGTCCTACAATTCCTTTTCCTACTAGGTTTGTAAAATCCAAAAGGGATGAACATGAGAAGAAAATCTTGGAGACTTTTCGCAAGGTGCAAGTGAACATTCCACTCTTAGATACTGTCTACCAAGTACCACGTTATACAAAATTCCTTAAGGAGTTGTGCACAAACAAACAAAAGCTAAAAGGTAATGAAGTGATAAGTGTAGGAGAAAATGTGTTCGCTATCTTGATAACTCTAGGGTTCAAAAAGCATGCTAGATTTAGGAGCATCTATTAATGTCATACTATATTCTATTTATGCTTCTCTAGGTCTAGGACCACTTGTAGAAACATTTGTGATTATTCAACTTGCAAATAGGTCTAATGCATTTCCAAAATGTGTTTTTGAATATATTTTGGTGTGAGTTAATGAATTTATTTTTCCAGCAGATTTTTATGTTCTTGAAATGAATGATGAGTCGACGTCTATATCATTGCCATTTCTCTTGTGAAGACCATTTATGAGGACGGCGTGAACAAAAATAGATGTTCATGATGGAACATTAATAACAGAGTTTGATGGAAAAGTAATTCGATTTAATATCTTTGAAGTGATAAGGTACCCTAGTGATATAAATTCATATTTTTCGATTGATATCATGGATTTGTACATTCAAAAACAATTTGAAGAGAAGATGCATTGGATATCACTTTGAGTAAAGTTCTGGACGTACAAGAACTTAAGAAGTTAAGTGAAATTTTGAAATTGTGTTACAACATTAAAGAAATTGCGGCCTCTCTTGAGTCATTCCTAGGAATGTCAACACGCACAATCTGTCATACATTTTTCTTCCTCTATGTATTGAGAAACTTTTACCTTTTGTGTTGCAAGCTTTGTCTTAGAGCTTAAACCTCTTCCGGAACATCTGAAATATGTGTACTTATGAGAGGATGAAATACTACATGTGATCATTGCAAAGAACATCATAACAATTCAAGAAGATAAGTTTATATGTATGTTCAAAGATCACAAGACAACTATAGATTGGACAATAGCCGATAACAAAGGAATAAGTCCTTCCATTTGCATGCGTCGAATATTATTTGAAGACGGAGCAAAGTTAACTAGGGAACTGCAACTTTGCTTGAACCTTCAATGATGGAGGTTATTAAGAAAGAAATTTTGAAGTTGTTAGATGTCGGTATGATCTATCCTATCTAAAATAACAAGTGGATTAGCTCGGTCCAAGTTGTTCCAAAAAAGTCCAAAATCACGGTAGTGTAGAATGAAGACAACGAGCTAATACAAACTCGGGTTCAAATAGGTTGGAGGGTGGTTTGTATTGATTATAGAAAACTGAATTGCACAACTTGAAAAGATCACGTTCCTTTAACTTTCATTGATCAAATGTTGGAAAGATAGTCAATCATTCTCAATATTGATTTCTTGAAGGTTATTCAGGTTACATTGTGATTGTGCCCGAGGACCAAGAGAAAACCACATTTACATGCCCATTTGGTTCCTTTGTTTATCGTCGCATGCCTTTTGGACTTTGCAATACCTCCTACGGCAACTATGCAATGATGCATGATAGGTATATTTTCAAATTTTATTAATACTTTTGATATTTATTTACACAGCCTCACACATGTACTTCAAATATGTATGGAAGTAAACCTAGTACTTAATTGGGAAAATGCCATTTCATAGTAAATTAAGGTATAGTAAATCATCCTTCCACTTATACCGTGATACCTCACACTTTGGACACAGATGCAAGTCCTTATACTCATTTGTATACAATACACAATCATTTGGACATGCACGTATCCTCTCTATCTCCATACCCATCGAGTACAACATTTTCTTTGCCTCGTAGATTGAACTAGGTAGCTCATTATCTTCCGGAAGCATCTCTCGTAAAAGTTCCAATAATGTCGAGAAAATGCTATAACTCCACCTATTCTTTGCTTTCAAGTTATACAATTTGAACACAGCGGACAACTTTGTGAATTTCTTATAACCAGAAAACAACGACTTTTCATAATCATTGAACAAGCTATCGAATATATGAGGTTTTTCAATCAAATCATCTGGAATATCACGCATCATTGCATCTATCCGATCATTATCCACATCATTCTCATCACTAATCTCATCATTATTGCTCAAATTATTTTCCCCTAGATCACCCTCATCACCACCGGTGCTTGTCCTAGGAAGTATACTCTCACCATGCCATATCCACCGTGTATAACCTTCCTTAAACTCACGACGAATCAAATGGCTTTTCACTTACTCATGGCTATGAAACTTTCTTAGGTTCTTACAATCACAACAAGGCACAAAATCATTTCTTCACATTTCTTTCATTTTTCTTCATCAGCACTTTTCATAAACTCTCCAACCCCTTCACATATTCATGCGTTTTACGTCTCTCATACATCCAACTATGATCCATTTCTAAAGACGTTTATGAAAATACATATTCAACATGTATTCAACAAATGAAATCACTTTAAACATTATTTTTTAATTTATAAAATTTCTACAAAAAATTCGACAGAATCCCCCTATAAATTGGACTTAGTCAACCTGTAGGGGAATGAAAATGTCACAATAAAACCAAAATATTCAAACTCAACATATTCAATACTCAAACCCAACACAATTCAAACTTCTATATTGTCACTACTCCAAAAGTAATCCAAAATCTAATCTCAATTCCTCAACAACAAAAATCCATAATCAAAGCTCATCAATAGCACCAAAGACCACAATAACATACCTCAAATTTACAAATCCTAAAATTTGTAATTAACCTATATAAAACCTAAATTCTTATGTTTTTCAAATTTATATAAACCCACGTCTATATATAAAATCTTTTCCAAATAGTTAACTTTTAACAACTAAAATAAATAAATGTGTGTGTGTGTGTGCGAGCGCGCGTGTGTGTACTCATACATTAACTAAAAAAATATACATATATTTATAGATATATACATTTATAGATTTATACATACATACGTATATATATATATAAACACACACACACACACACACACACATACATATATAGATATATTTATGTGTGTGAGTACGTGTGCGTGCGTGCGTGAGTGTGTGCGGGGCGGGGAGAGGGAGAAAATACCGGCGGAAGTGGAGGCGGCGGGTTAGAGAGAGAGAGAGAGAGTTCGGTAGAGAGAGTGAGAAAAAGAGTAGGTGGCATCAATGTGTTGGTGTTGCGCGGCGTCGGGTCAATGGTAGTGGCGCAGCGTCGGGCTAGTAGTGGTGGTGGTGTCACACGGCGTCGGGGGTGGTGGTGGTGTCGCGGTGTTGGGTTTAGAAGGGAGGAGAAGAGAGTTAAAATGAAGAGAAAATCACGCGCAGATGGTGATAAAACTTACCTTTAGACGTCGATTCCTACTCTGAACCGACGCCTATAATATAGGTTTGGGCGTCAGTTCGTACTTGACAACCGACGCCCTTGATCAACGTTGCCTTTACGCGTCAGTTGTCATGTGACAATCGATGCCTTTTTTAAGTTTTATTTACAAAAATACCACCGCGTTTTATATAGGCATTAAATTTATCTAAAAACGACGCAAATATGTTAATTTTTTTGGGCAATTCTGTACTAGTGATTCCACGTACTATAGTCAAGTGAAATTAAATTTGTATGGTCAACGTTACAAATTAATTTCACGTGGTCTAGTCCAATGTGTTCCAAATGTACTCTCAATTTTATTATAAAAGTCAAAGATAGACTTTAATAAAATCGAGACGATCTTATCAAAATAAAGTGTCCATGTTTATTTACTGATTGTGAACATCAATTTTAGATCGAATTACAAATTGAATCTTTCTATGTTTAACAACTTGAACGCTCAATTTGTAATATCAAATCGACCTATGGATAAACGTAACTTCATAATAATAGAATCATTTAATATTTTATTTTAATTGTCGTGAATTATACTCTATGGGCATTTATAATTCCAACACCGTGCATCATAACTACTTGGATGGAGTGTACCCTTGGGTTTCCTCAGCATATACCTGATTATGGCTTTTCTTCTAAGGTAAGATTAATGGTGCTGAACCTCCAAGGTCTAAGAAGTAGGCACCTAAAGCATCTAGTGGTGACCAATTCCCTAAGGGCTTCGATCAGGATAAGACAAATCATGTTGCTACATCCACTCCCACTCAAATTGTTGATACTTCTAATTTTGGGGAGAAGAAGGTAAATAAGACCAATGAGGCTGAGAACTTATTGATAACTATAATTAACACTAACTTTTTGATGGATGATTGTATTGCATTATTACACTACTTGGACCTAGTTGTAGAAAACCCAATAATATATATGTCTCTGTGTGTGTGTGTGTGTGTGTGTGTTCAACCAATTAATCAACAAGAAGAAGGAGAAAGAAAAAGAGAAAAAGGAGGCAACCCTAAAACAATTTTTCTCATTAATTAATTATGATACGCAATCCAATATATACAATAGGTTTCATAATAAAACAAGACATTTTAAATAAGGAAAACAATAATTATAATAAAACATAAAACATTAATTATGCTAATTAGAATAGACTAATTATTCTAACATCTCCCCACAAACTCACGATGCTATAGCAAGAAGTAACAACAGTTTGTCAAGTAAGAATCGAAAACGATTAGTCGGATGAGACTTGGTGAAGAAGTCTGCAAGCTGCAATGAGGAAGACACAAAATATAACGCAATAGTCCCATGCTGAATATGATGACGAACAAGGTAACAATCAATCTCAATGTTCTTCATGCACTCGTGGAACACAGATTTATGTTAGATTTGGATGGCACTCCTATTATCACAATACATGGGTGTGAGAGATGAAAGAGAAACAAACATATCTGCAAGTAGCCAACGTAACCACACAATCTCAGTAGTAGTGGAGGCCATAGCGCGATATTCAGCTTCAGGAGACTAGCGAGAAACTACTGTTTGCTTCTTACTTTTACAAGAGATAAGAGAGTCACCCAAAAATACACAGAAGCCAGTAGTAGACTTACGATCAGTTGGGTTCCCAGACCAATCTACATCGGAGTAAGCATGAAGCTCTAAGGAGGAGGTCGATGTGAATAAAGTACTCTAAAAACAAGAGCCACAGAGATAGCGTAAGATCCGAAATATGGCTACCTAGTGAACCATGGTAGGTACTGAAACAAACTATCTAACAACATGCATAACATAAGCAATGTTAGGCCTAGTGATGGTAAGATGAACAAGGGAACCAACTAAAGTAAGATACAAAAGGGGATAAGACAATGATTCACCATCAAAAGGTATATAACGAACATTAGTCTCGATAGGAGTATCATCTATCTTAGTATCAATAAGACGAGCACTCTCAATGACATCTGAAGCATATTTAGACTGAGAGAACATATAACCTCTAGGAGAAGAAGCAACATCAATCCCCAGAAAGTAGGATAAGGGACCTAAATCCTTCTTTTCAAAAAGACGAGCCAATTCAAATTTTAGATCAATTATCCCAACAACATAATCACCAATAATGATGTCATCAATATATAGTAGAAGGAGAATACGACCAGTGGGAGTACATCTATAGAAAAAAGTGGAATCATGATGGCTAGATGTAAAACCAAGAGAGAAAACAACAGTAGAGAACTTCTCAAACCAGGCACGAGGTGCTTGTTTGAGATCATATAGAGCTTTTTTTTAGTTTGTAAACAAATCCAGGAGGATGAAGAACACCAGGTGGAGGAACCATAAAACATCTTCTTGAAGATTCTCATTCAAGAAAGCATTTTTAACATCCATTTGAGAGAGACTCCACTGGCGAACAGAAGCCACTACAATAAGTGTATGTACAGTAGCTATATTTGTAACAAGAGCAAATGTCTCTTAATTATCCAAGCCATATTGTTGAGAGAATCCCTTAACAACCAATCGAGTCTTGTAACGCTCAACTGAACCATCGGATTTGGTCTTGATCTTATAGTCCCAACGAGATCCAATAACATGTTTTCTTGGTGGTAAAGAAACTAATTCCCAAGTGTTTGTCTTATGTAGAGTAGAAAGTCCATCAGTCATAGCATGTTTCCAAAGAAGATTTAAAGCTACTTCTTTATAGGATGAAGGTTCAGAAAGCTTATGAATGGAAGACAAAAAACAACTAAAGGATTAAACTCAGGTAAGTGAGTAGATACATATACGTTGAGGATATCGAGAAGGAAGAGAAGGAGACGGTGGATCCCCAGCCTCATATGGTGCTTGGGGAGCCATAGGTGAAGGAAGGACATTTAGAGATGGTGCATGTGTACATGTAGCAGATGGCGAAGATTGAGAAGAGATAATAGAGGTGGGTGTAGATGGTCTATCAATATCATCAGTAAATGGATCAATGTAAATGAGATCTAACTTAGTCATGCGAGAAGTATTATCAGTAATAGAAAATAATAGAATGTGTTCAAGAAACACAACATTATGAGAGACATATAACTTGTGACTTGCAGAATCAAAACAACGATAACATTTTTGTCCCTCACCTAATCCTAAAAATACACAAATAATTGAACGTGGTGTTAATTTACTACGTTCTGCTGTAGGATGCAGAACAAAATAAGTGCACCCAAAGAATTTTAAAAGAGAGTAATCAGGAAAATAGCTAAACAAAGATTGAAATGGTGACAAACCAGATGTGTGAGAAGATGGTATTCTGTTAATCAAATAGACTGTGGTGAGAACTGCCTCTCCCCAAAATTCACTAGGTACCTTGGCAGATAGGAGAAAGGAACGAGCAATTTCAATAATGTGTCTATGCTTATGTTCGGCAACACCATTCTGCTAAGGAGTATCAGGATACGAAGTTTGATGAATGGTACCATCAAGAGCAAGCAACTCAAGAAAATCAGTAGAGACATATTCCCCACCTAAATCATATCGAAAGCATTTAATGATAGAAGAATGTTGAGTTTTAGTAAGTGTTTTGAATGAACGATAAATAGAAATAAAATCAGAACTTCGCTTCGTAAGATATACCCAACAGTAACGATTGTAATTATCAATAAAGGAAACATAATATCTGGACCCTCCTTTAGTTGAAATAGGGACATGGCCCCACATACATGAGTGCACAAGATCAAATGGTGCAACGGAAGAAGAAACACTATGAGGAAAAGGTAAAGCATAGAATTTAGCAAGTTTGCAACCACTACAATCAGAAATATCATGAGGTTTGAAGTCTCCCAAACAACTTTAAACTACTAGCAAACACATGTCCAAGGAGAGAATGCCATAAATAGAAATTGGAAGAAGAAGAATTAAAAAGAAAATATGATAAATCAACACTAGAGGCTGGAACATGCTATGGTCTCAAACTATCCAGAACATAAAGTCCTCCTCCTTGCCTATGGCCTATCCTAATCAGCTTCTGAGACTATGAATCCTATACATAACAAGTATTAGAAGTAAAGTGAACAGAATTTCTAGAATCACATAATTGACCAACAAAAATAATATTTAAAGTAAGGTCAGGCACACAATAGACATCTGAGAGAGATATTTTAGAAGTATGAACAGAACCAACGCCTACTAAGGACAACAGGGTGCCATCAACAGTCATAACAGGTGTAGATGACAAAGAAGGATATAAAAATTAAAAAATGAAGAGTTAGAAGACATATGCTTGGAAGCACCAGACTAAAAAAATCCATGAGGGTTTACCTGAGGAGTTCAGAGCGGACGAACCTACATGAGTAGAGGCTGACATGACATGTGGATGTGAACCTAAAAACTTCTGAAACTGATCACTAAGATTATTCAATCAGGAATCAGATGAGGGTGGTGGACCAAGTATAGAGGAGCCAACATCTGGAACAACTGTTGCTGAGTGGGCATTGGGTCTACAAGAATGCTATGGTGATGAGTAATAGCTCTGTTGGAAAGACTGTGACTTCAACAACTTAGGACATTGTGCCTTCCAATGTCCCTTTTATCTACAAAAACTACAAACATCATTTGGAACCCATACATGTCCTTTTGTTTCGATTCTATGTAGATGGTACTACTAAAACCGAAGTCCCAGAATGTGGAAGAGATACATCTGGAAGAAGTTTCAACTGTATCTCCTCAGTAATAAGTTCACTAACAACTGAATCAACCGATGGAAGAGGACTACGATGCAAAATAGAGCATTTGAGTTCCTAAAAATCACTACAAAGCGCCATAAAAAATTGAACCACTTGTTGCTCCTCTCTATATGTAATATAATGCTCACATACTTTCAATAGCTGGTTCAGCAAGAGCTAACTCATCCCGAATTGATGTCAAATCAGTATAAAAATCTAGAACGCTCATATTCTTTTGTTGCAATGCTCGAATGTCAATCTCTAGCTGATACCGCTTTGCAAAATTAGATTTAGTGTACAACTTCTGTAAATTGTCCCAAACTTCCTTTGTTGTTTCATACTTAGCCAATTGTTTACCAATACTATGTTCAACAGAATTATTACTCCATGTAAGAATTTTTGAATTGTTTGAATCCCAAGTATCTAATACAGTTACATAATTTGCATCATTGCTTTTTGGTTTTCAACAGTTCCGCTTACATAACCCCGCAACTTTTTACCTTTAAGAAAGTGCTTCAAAATATGACTCCAATAAGCATAATTTTTACCATTCAAATGCAGATTAACAGTTTGAAGAGAATCATCGGATGCCATTGCAAGAGAAAGGAAACGATACTAACCAACAAAGTGAAGTGGATCAGTGTACAAAGCAAGCAGAAGGAACTGATCTCTAAATAGAAATAAATAAACCATGAATTCAATATTCATTTAATTGATACACAAATAGTCAATTTATTACAGCAAACTAAAATTTGTTGGAGGCATAAACCAACATGAATAACATAACAATTCCTAGCTATAAAGGAAAAGTACAAACATTTATTTCCTGGATACAATTCAAAAGTAAAAGTAAAAACAAATTTATATGCTTAAATACACTTTCACAGACCAATAGGGTCTAAAAGTAAGAACTTAACAAAGTTATCCACACCAGAGGAGTAGCTATACTCTTCGTGTTGATAAATGACTTGTGAAGTTCTTGACATATTAAAGCAGGCTCTAATGATGGGTATTGGCAAGATAGAACTGAGTAGCTCCATGTTAAGCTCTTTCCATAAGTTGCCAATGAGTTGCATTATACATTCCCTAGCTTCACCTTCAGATGCTAGATTCTTCTCTTTCATGAACAAAGGTATACTTGAAGCATTATCTCCTCGGTCTTGCTCTTCCTGACAAATAATTTCATCCCAAAATTATAATAATATATGTATATTTTTTACATATTAATTTGGAGTGTTTTCTATTTCCCCAATTTTTTATTTAAGTTTCAATATATATTAATTATGTTTTTCTTAATCTGTGTGGAAATAGAAATGAGCTTATCTTTATGGGACGAGGGAGTAACTAATTATTTACCTTTGAAGTGCCCAAATCATCCCAGAGACGAAGGATCTGGCCTGAAAGTGAAAATATCCTCGGATACGGTGGTTTCTCCATGAATTTTACATTTCCATGGCTAATTTCTTCCCCTAACAAGAAGAAAATATGCACCAAGGCCATGTATGACCCTGATGTTGTTACTGCATTTTCCAGGTAATTTGCAAGATTGGGCACATGTCCACTGCTAAACCATTTGGCTTCAGTCATAAAAGCTTCAAACGCGTTCATCCACTATGACAAATAATGAAATTTGGGAATTTCCATTATTGTTATGTTAATGGAAAGTAAAGAAGATATGCATCCAAAGTAAAACTTTTTAAAAAGAAAATAAGATGTATAATGTGTTACGTACCACTCGTCTAAGGGAAGGAAGAGCATTTCGCCCATGTTCTTTGAGAATCTTGTAAGCAATCTCATTTGTAGTGTTGTACAGTGCCATATAACATATTTTCATGTATTCGGGCAGTTGTTCAATTGCGTTAAGATTCCATCTGCAAATCCAACATAAGATTAAGTGTGTGTTTGATGTTGTTTAAATTTTTTTTTTTTTTTTGAAATGAATAGTGATTTTTAGGAGAATAGATGATTGATATTTTATTGAAAAGTCAATTATTGCAGACTTGATTTTTAAAATGAATGATTGAGATTATTTTTACTCTCTTACCCTTGGCGGGTTGTAGGGGTGGGACCTACTGCCACCCACCCCATAGAGGGTGGCTTTTGTGAGAGTTGAGTTTTTTGTTCTCCTACTCATCATGGATGGGAGAGCAAAACTATGAGAGAGAGAGAGAGAGAGAGAGAGAGAGAGAGAGAGAGAGAGAGAGAGAGAGAGAGAGAGAGTAAATAAATAAAAAAAAAAGGGGGGAATCAAGACATAATGTCAAATATCGTATCAGATGCCATGTTAATTTTATTTATATAGTTAATGAGGAGATATTTACTTTTTAATTCCATAAATATTGATCAGGAAAATCAAAATCTCATTTAACAGAATTGTCAGGTGTTTTGCTCAGTATCCTTGGCGGTCCAATTGAGTAATTAATTAATTAATTAATTAGGGATAAATCTACTACTTACTTTTGAATTGCATCATTGAAGAGGCGGAGTTCATCTATGGATCCGTAAGTGTCAAAAATGTCATCAATTACTAATAAAATGGCAATGGTTTTTGCTAGCTGAATGCGCGCTTCCGAGTACTTGGGCTCCGGAAGGATTCCTACGGTCCAGAAATAGCATTCCATAGGGCGATCACGTCCAAACCTCAGTTTTTCCACAAGCCCCAACTGCTTCCACCACCTAATAACAAAGGAAATTATTGATTTATATTTAAAAGTAGATGACTTTTATGTCAATCCAGAAAAATTAGTATTTGAAATTGAAATGAAATAGCTGAAATTCCACCACTCCCAAAAAATTGTATTTAAATTGATTCAATATGGCCACACACTGATCGATGTTTATACAAGTATTCTAAAAAGCGCACATAGACATATGCCTAGGCGTACTTAGACGTGATTCTCGACCTCATTGCTTCATTATATGTTCCGTGCTTCACTCACGTATTGTTGGTTCTTTTTGCGCCTAAGCACGTTTAAGGGTGATTCTCGACCTTGCCGCTTCATCCTATTTTACGGTTTTTAGAACACTGGTTTATAAATGCCTAATTAGATACCACTGAGCTGAAAGGGTTATCTATGTTACCTTGATAACTCAGCCAACTCCATTTGATGCAAGGATTGAACCTTGTTATAATCTAATTTTGCTTGCGCAACAAGAATTTCACTAGAATTGGTTCCCATGCTATACTCATCAATATATAGTCTGGACTCTAGCCTTGCCATTCGTAGGTGTCTCGGGAGCTCTAGGGCTCGTGTCACCTGTCCACGATCCTTTTTTTCCATGCTGGGAATCGATAGTCTCAACTGAATTTCTGCAAATTTCATGGCCTCACAAAGCGTATCCTCTCCAATGGTACCCAAGGATGATGCTTCATATAAACTTAAAAGACCCCTAGTGTCTTGGCTCATAGACTCTTTGAATTTTCCGTTCTTTTCCATGAATTTCTTGAAAACGTCTGTTCCAAGAAAAATAATAATAATTAACTGTCCAGTCATTAATTTAAAAAAGTCAACGCTCCATTTGTTTGGCAGCTGAAATATATATGTGGTTAAAAATCGGAGAGCGAAAATGTGTATTTTTAAAAAGTGGTTTGAGAAATTGTATCCCTTATAATTTGAATTATAATATAGGTAATCATTGGATTACCGAACGGAGCCTCAAGAAGAAAATATTGACGTACCGCAGCTAACAGGGCAACCGTAAGTCCTAAGCAGTCGAAATCGTAGCGCGGTGGCATGGAGATCATCGCCAGCATCCCAATTTATTAACTTGTTCAACCATGAATCGATCTCTTCTTCATAATTATATGCAATTCCTAGCCGTTGAAGTGTATCTATCAACTCCATTGCTGCCATTGGGTCCACAGCTATTTGCAGTGCTGTCCGGGTGTTTTCCTGGAGTTCTTCAATCCTTTTGCTGCAATTGGTCTTATCCATTGTGCTAAGTACGTACCCTGCATATAATTTAAACATACCACCACGACAGATGAAAAATTATTAGATACAACAGTTTGTTAATTAGAAGATAATCAATCATAAGAATGATGATGCACATGAAAAATTATAAGGAGAGTGCGTTTAGTGTATTATGCCCCCGTTTGGCCCCGGTTTTTGGGAAATTTTTTGGTTTTGAATAGTATTTTTTGGAGAATGTGTGATTAAAAAAATGTTTGAAAAGTAAAAAACGGTGGGTTTGACTAAAATGGATAGTTGAAATTAAGTATTGAATAAATTTGATTTTTGAAAAATTGGGCCAAACATGGGCTATAAATAATTATATTTACATCATAAATATTTTTTAAACATTTGTTTATTATCGTATTTATGTTTATTATCATCAATTAATAAGTATATCATGTTCCTAGCGACTGCTTCTATATAAAAGTTAAAAGTAATTAATGAGTACAAAAGTTCGGAAAAATAAATTATCATTACAGATGAAATATGCTAATTAATTATTGAAAATTAAAAATAAGCACACAAGCAATGAGTAAAGCTTAAGACCTCCAGACAATTAAAAATAAGATACGCAAAACAAAAATTGTGATATGAAAATAATTTCAAATTTATTACTTGAAGAAACATAATATTCTAATTTTAGAAAGAAAATGCAAGTACCGATAACGGAAGTGTGAGAGGCGAAGTGAGGTTTGGATGTCAATAGTTTCTTAATATAATAACACATGAATGGAGTGGGATGAGATGATCATCACTTTATATAGCTCCCAAATCTACACAAAACGAAGAAATAATTGTTTTGACTTGACTTTCTATTTTGCTTGGTTATACACTCTGTCAACTTTCCACTAATTGGTTCCAAGTTTTTTATTTCGGCTGCTCCATGCGTATTTGATGCACGAGGCTCTGTTCGGTTGGATGACGTGCTAAATTAAATTTTGTTTTGAATTTATTTATGTTTTCTAGGTAAGATGTTGAGTTAAAAATTGATTTGAAAATTATGTAATTGAAGAGAGAAAATATTGATGGTTAAAAAGTGATTTAAAAAATTATGTAAATTAAATTTGTTGTATTTTTTATCTTTTAACCAATTAATTTGGAAAATTAAATCTAAACGAACAGGGCTTTAGATATAGAGGTTGAAAAATTATTGAAAATATGTAAAGTGATCGATCTCATAGAAATATGTGATTGAAAACGAATTTGGGAAAAAAAAAATGATAGATTCCTCCTTGATCAAACATGCTCTTAATTTGCTATCATAAATAGCCTTAAAAATTGATTAGATTTGGTGCAATTTGTTCAGATTCAGAATTTTAAAAATTGTCTGGCCCTCCGTTTTCATGTACTTTTTTGTAATTTTTTGAAGAATGTTTGGTTTAAAACTATTTCAAAATTCAAATATTTTAAGTTTGACTAAAAATGGATGATTCAGATTGAATATTTTCAAAACTTGGTTTTTAAAAACTAGAGCTCAAACAGGAGCTTAATACAAGTTTTACAAATTTCGTGCCTTCCGTTAAAATTAAAATACTTTTTTCTCTTTTCTATTTCAAACACATGTTCTTCAATAAAATAATGTTACATGTAAACTCAATGATTTTCATTATTTTTGAACAACACATTTTCCAAAAAAATATTATTCCAAAACTCATTTTTCCTATCACTAGTAGAATTTTGTCCAAAAAATTTAGACAATTTACTTCGTTTTTTATAATAACCGACACCTATAAAATGGCAGTGAAAATTTTGTAAATATTAGGTAGTTATATGCTGACGGAATATATATATATATATATATATATATATATATATATATATATATATATATATATATATATATATATATATATATATATATATATCGCTAACTAACGACGATAGTTCTATTAAAAAATCAATGCCTATAGTAAAGTCAAACGCATCGATTTTTACAACAACCGTCGCACATTCATATCAAACGTGTCGGTTGTTTAAAGTTTGTCAATTTTTCAACAGCAAACCATAACCTACCTCATTTCTACCCTGTGTTTTTTTTTCACTCACATCTCTCTCTACTCCCGTGCGTCGCTTCTCTCCATCTCTCGAGCTCCTCCCCCACCTGCCACCCGCCGTCGGTCCTCTCCCCACTGCCTCATTTCACACTTTGTTTTTTTCTTTTTTCACTTTCACTAGTAGAATTTTGTCCAAAAAATTTAGACAATTTACGTCGTTTTTTTTATAATAACTGACACCTATAGGAGGACAGTCACAATTTTGTAAATATTAGGTAGTTATATGCCAGCTGAAAAATATATTGCTAACTAAAGGCGTCGGTTCTATTAAAAAATCGACAACTATAGTAAAGTCAAACGCGTCGATTTTCACAACAACCGTCGCACATTCATATCAAACATGTCGGTTGTTTAAAGTTCGTCCATTTTTCAACAGCAACTCGTAACCTACCTCATTTCTACACACTATTTTTTTCCACTCACATCTCTCTCTCTACTCCCCTGCATCGCTTCTCTCCATCTCTCTAGCTCCTCCCCCACCCGACGTCGGTCCTCTCCCCACTGCCGCCTCATTTCACAATTTTTTTTTCTTTTTTCACTCTCATCTCTCTCCACTCCTGCTGCTTCTCTCCATATCTCGAGCTCCTCCACTGCCCGCCACCTGCCATAGGTATATTTCTTACACACCGCAACAAGTTTTCTCTCCCCGCCAATGTCCACCACGATATTTTCTCCCCCCCCACACACACTGAAGTACATGAACACACACACACTCACTCTGGTGTGATCCAAGACAGGAGATCAAAGAAGAAATCAAGCTACAAGCGATACAGCAACAATCTGCATGGAAAAATGAGCAAGATTCGTGTTGGGCTCGAGTTAGGAATCAAGACGGATCAAGTCACTTAGAAATATCAAAAAGGGGTGCAACCGGACAAGCCACGTGGCCTCATCGTGGAAAGGATACGTGACTGCGAGGATATTGTGCAAATCAACAGAACCATATTTGGGTCTTGTGTACAGCCACACAAAGTATAGCCAAGCAGCCGTGCAATTTAATAGAGTCAAAATTTCACGAATTTTTGATTTATTTTCCGTTTTAATTATTCTTTCGTAACTAGGAACCCTAATGTGGCTAAGGTTAGTTTGAGCGCGTATTTACCTTATATTATTATTATTATTGGACATTAACTTGGATTATTATTGAATCAAAATTGAGTGTTTTGCTTAGAAAAATGAGGGATTCCTTTTCTTGAACAACCAATTGAACTTATCAAAGATTCTTGAGATCTTTACGGCGTTCCAACCCAAACTTATAAAGGAATTGGACAATCCTTGTGGCGTTCAACAACCTTTGTTCTTATTCCGCATCGTCGATTCATCACTTCGTGAATATTGGGTCAATGTCCTATCGTCTATTGATTTATTGTTCTTCATTCTTGTTATTATAATTATTTCTGAATTTAGATATTTCCTAGTTGTTTAATTCGTTATTCCGTGTTTTTGTTGGGTTTTCCAAAAGGAATCATATATATATATATATATATAACTTAAGAATTTAGGTTTGTATGGTTAATTTCAAATTTTGGAATTTATAAATTTGAGGTATGTTATTGCGGTGTTTGGTGCTATTGATGTGTCGATGGGCCTTGATTATGGATTTTTGTTGTTGAGGAGTTGAGAATTGATTTTGGAGTAGTTGACGATGTCGAAATTTGAATTGAGTTGTTGTACAATAGAAGCTTTTTTGTTTCTACAATCGACGCAAATGACTATCTCTGTACTAGTGTTTAAAATGGGTCTCAAATAAGAGCTTAATATAAGTAGGATTTAATATGTGGAGTTGAAATTATTTTTAAAAACCTGTTCTATATAGTGAATTGGGAGAGAAGCATAAATTAAAAGCTTATATTCTCCAATTATTTATTTGTTTATTTTATTTATTTATTTATTTATTTTAATATGGAGACACAAAATGATAGTTTTCACTTCAAACTTGACACCCTGATGTCAATTCAATTTTTTTTTTTTTTTTTATCTACTACATTATTAGACAACTTAAAGAGAACATGTTTATATATCTATCATTTTTAATAGCAAAAAAAAAAAAAAGGATATTATTATTATTTTACAAAAAAAAAAAAGGCTTCTCTTTACATGTAAAGTTTGTGTTCGTTTTCTGAAACTTTTTTTTTTTTTTCGAAAAATATGTTTTTCGATAATATTAGTAAATTACTTGAAGCTTTCCAAAATAGTTTACGAAGTTTTAGATCTTTTTATACAAAAATATTTAAGTAAAAATTATTGGTCTGAATGACTATTTCTAGAAACTGGACCCTTTTATCACTATTAATTTGAAAATCTCGTCAAACACTCTAGATTTAACAACCATTTATATTAAATTGAAAATAAAAATTGTTATAGGAATATAATTTTTAAATCTATAAAACAGACATCAATATATAGACTTTTCTAGGTCCCTTGAATTCATATATAAAGCTTTGACTTTTCAACGCCACTTCAAATAAATTTGTTCAATAATACAATTTATTTGACATGGTCATTTTGAGCCCAAATAGTTTACCGAATAAATTATAAGAGAGATTAAAAATTTTCGTCCCTACTAAATGCATGAACATATAAGCAAGTTGGCGAATAGATATGTGCAGTTGAAGTGTTAAAATCCACAAATAAAAGTCGCTTTAAAACACTTGATGAAAAATATGTGATTACCGTAAGGTATTTTGAACGGTCCTGATCAACCTATGATGACCAGTGACTGTTGCTGCATAGCAGGTCACTATACATTTTTTTTTCTCCAATAGCTATATTTTTTTTACACTATATATATATATGCTCAATTTTTTCATAAAATTTGAACATCAAATTACTTCCACACTCTACACATTTGCAATAAAAGTTTTTCTCCACAAAATTTCAACACCAAATTACTTCCATACTATCCTCTTTTGCAATTAAAAAAATTTGTTCTTTATTTTTATTTCATAATTAGGCAAGTAAATGAAGAGCGAAAGCGACGTGTTTGTGCACAAGTAAGCCCCGATCAACTTCCGCGAGAAGGACAAAGATTTTCTTCTATTGATGAAGCATTCGAGTTCTACAATACGTATGCTAAAGCAGGCGGATTTAGCGTGCGTCATCATAGTAGTAAAAAGAGAAAGGATACGGACGAAGTTTGGTGGAAGCAATTTACTTGTGCAAAACAAGGGAAGACCGATATTCGATGACAGAATGAGAAAAAGCACCAACAACCCAGGATCGGGGAGAGAAGTCAGTCGCACACGAGAACAGATTGTAAGGCACAGTTGTCGATCAGTCAGCTTTTAGGTGCGGACACATGGGCTGTCACATCTTTTTATGAGCAACACAATCACCCTCTTAGCTCACAAGAAGATGTCCATTTTCTACGCTCACACCGTGAAATGTCAGAGGCTAGGAGGTGCCAAGTCGAACAGTTGTCCGCCGTAAATGTACCGATGTGGCAACAAATTTGAATAATGGAGGTGGAGACATGCGGGCCATCGTTGATGGGACACCTCGAGCGAGACGTCAGAAATGCTCAAAGGGACCAACGTTTGGGGCTGATGGGGCAGGACGCAGAAACGTTTATACAGTACATGGCCAATGAGAGGCGACGAGATGAAAACTATTTCTTTGATTACGAGGCCTTTGGTGACGGGACTTTCAGAAGTTGTTTTTGGGCAGATTCGGAGTCGCGAAACAATTATGCTATATTCGGGGACTGTCTTGTGTTTGTTACAACCTACAACACAAACAAATATGGTATGATCCTTGCACTATTCGTAGGAATTAATCATCATCGCCAGACAATTTTATTTGGTTGTGGCCTCTTGAGCGATGAGACGACAGAATCTTTTGAGTAATTGTTCGCAAAGTTCTTGGAAGCCATGCCAACACATGGGGCTCCCGGGCTTATTATCATAGACCAAGATCAGGCGATAGGTAATGCTGTATCTAATGTTTTCCCTTCTGCATTCCATCGATTGTGTTTGTGGCACATTACATACAAATTTTCTGAAAAATTGGGACCCGTACTGTTTGCAATGCACAAAGGTACCCTAATGAATATAATCCATCAGTCAGAAACTGTGGAGGAGTTCGAAAGTAGGTGGGAGATATTAATTAGTAGCACTGCTTTGGGCAACAACGAATGACTGCAAAATATGTATGAGATACCGGGGCACTGGGTACCGGCGTACGTGAAACCATACTTTTCTGGTGGAATGTCGAGCAGCCAACGTGTCGAGTCGCACCATTCCTTCATGAAGCGGTACGTGAATAGGCATCACACCTTGATGGATTTTATAACAAGGTTTGACGGTGCTATTGCGCACCAGAGGCACGAGGAACAATATGAAGACCACATTAATTCGAATTAGCTTCCTCGGTTGAGGACACATTTCGTAATGGAAGAGCAGATGTCTAAGGTGTACACGAAACAAAATTTTTTCCTATTTCAAGAGGAGCTTTCTCAAAGCACATCGTACGGGATACGTCGTGTTTCAAATTCGCTTATTGTAAAAACATATGAGGTCGAACGCCAGTTAGAAGGGGATGACCATGGTTGACGACGAGAAGTTTCTTACAACAAAGAGATTGACTTCGCCTACTGCGAATGTGCGATGTGGACATGTGAGGGAATCCCATGCTGCCATATATTGAGGTATCTCACGCATAGAAACATTTACAAGTTGCCTCCATGTTATATCATTCGCAGGTGGACAAAGGACGCAAAATCGAGTCCAGTTTTTCAACGCACCACCCTCGTTCAACAAACAAATGCCAATTCCCTCATGTCTTGGAGCAATGAGGGCAGAATCAAACAATCTATTTGACAATGCGTCGCTATCTCAAAGCTCTACAGATTACGTGCTTAACGGGTTAAGAGACATGAAAATTGGAGTTAATGAGTTACTCGTGACGGAGGGAGTAACCACATCATCAACTAAGGGTAAATGCAAAGTCATACATGAGGATACTTCAGTCAGGGATCCAGAATCTGTAAGAGCCCAGGGCAATGGAAAACGAATAAAGTCCTTAAAGGAAAAATCAATGAAGCAAGCAAATCGAGTATGCGAAATCTGTAGTAGACCCGGACATGACAAGCGAAAATGTCCAGACGCGCTGTCAGCAGAAGACAATGCCTATCGTCCACATCTCTACTCACAGGAATCAGAAGAGGCAACAACCTATCATACACAATCCTATTCACAAAACTCATTTTAGGCAGAACCCTATCACCCCGATCAGACGGATACCTACCAACCTCCCAACTTCTTCGACTATGATGTATACGGATCATGGGAATGAATAATTGAAATTTAATTGTATTATTTTATTTTCGCGATGTTGTAATAAAAGATTGTCTCAATTCACGATATTTAATTTTAACAACGAGGTTTAATTAAAAAAATTTAAAACGGAAAAAAAAAATTCGGCAAAAAAAAAAAAATAGTCCAACTTAAACAAAAAAAATTAAAAAAACGAAAACCAAAAAAGTTAAAAATTAAAATTTTAAGTCTCGAAACAAAAAAAAAAGGATCCCCCACGTGTATATCCCTTGGGGGATCAAACCCGGTATTTTGAATGCTTAAAAGGTTCTCTGACTTTATGAAATTTGAGTTCTTGCGATTGAAATGTATAGTACAATATATTGTTTGTTATTGCTAATTGTCTAAACGTGCTTTGCATATTAATTGTTCATATAAAGTAAATTTTAAAAATTATGTCTGGAAAAAATTTTGAGCATTTTCTCAATAAAATTAGTCAAACATGCAAGAAAAATAGAATTAAGAAAATCTAATCATTTTTAACATATAAACAAAGTTTTTGTGACCATATTTTACTCTCTCAATCAAAATTTCGGATGGACTTACTTATTTGATGAAAGCAAATATGAGCTTCAAGTTGAAAACAATATCGACAATATTTAAGAATAAATGATAGATTTTATTTATATAATATTTGAAATATTATAAAAAGAATAAAAAATTGTCAATGAAGATTTAATACCAAATATTTTTCCTTCATAACAAAGTTTGAGACTTGTGAGAATTCATCAATGCATAAATTTGATAGATATCATCTCCATTCTCTTCAATATTGTTGTTTTTCGTCAAGTTGATTCCAATTTCATCGTGCACGCTTGGAAATGTATGATTACTATTAGTCTAATTCTTTCATGATAAAGTTGATATATTTTCCCTTTCTATGTGTGGGAGTAAAATTTTCAAATGTGGCTCAAAATAGTGGAGCAAGAATCTAGTACCTTGCAGGCATTAAAAAAGATAACATATTTGTTTAATATCGAAAAATTATTAAAATAAAGATACACAAATATAATTGAAAATATAATATCTTAATTAATCAAAAATTCAAAATAAGTTTTAAAACTTCTATCGGTACATATAGAATTCAATGAAATCTGTACAGACATTGAAAATTTTTATACTTCAGTCTTTATCATGTGCGATCAAATTTCATAGCAACATAAGATTGATACTTTTATTTGTGGATAAAACCATTCAATTTATTAAAATTCCATGTTTGAGAATAAACAATTGTATTAATATAATTGTATTTCTGGACTTTTTTTCACTATTTCGTTTATGATAGTATATTAATATAATTGTATTTTTGTTTAATGAGAATAAATAATAATTTGAAATGAATAAGGAAAATAAAAATAAGAATTAAAAGTTTTAGGTTTTATTTTAAAGACTTTTAGTGAGAAAGTAAATAGTTTAGATTGTAAATGTATTAAAATTAATGACATTCTTGAGAAAATGGAAAAAAAAATGATATTAATAAATAATTGTTCATTAATTAACATTTAGGGTAAATATGAAAATATAAAAAGTTGTAAGTGTAGATACATCCAAAAAAGTTTTTCCCTTTAAGTTACGTTTAGAAGATATATACATATAGACAAGAGTAAGCACTTATTTCATTTCGTAAAACTTACAGAGAAATTAATCTATAATATATTGATCATGATTTTCTAAAAGTATATATATCGTTCAAATGATTTATCCATATCTATTAATTGAGATATAATGTTATCTATTTTTTCTTTATTTTTTCTAACAAATTGTCTAATCCTTCAATAGTATATCCAGGCATTATAAATATAGAGATAAATAATTTATAAAGTTTCAAGTAATTTTTCAAATTCTATCAGTGTTTGAGAATTTATAATATCTATATCAGTCATGATATCTATGCTTGGTTCAAATGATATATATTATATTTAGAAATATTTTTCTCTTTTTTTTTTGTTTTTCTAATTTATTAATTATATCTTGAATATCTTCTATTAATATAGATCTTAAAGTGCCTTTAACAATGTTTTCTATCAAATTTTCTTTAAAACTTTTTAATATCTCTTGTGATGCATAAAGTTGCTCTTAGTATCCTATTTTATCAATTTCATTTCCATATTCAATTCCTTTTTTATTTTTAATATTCTTTTAACTTTAGATTGATCTCTCTTATACCTAGGTTTTCTTACAATGTAATTTTCTTCATTTATGATATCAAAATTTTCAAAAACTAGTAAAGAAAGATTCATCTCTCGCATCATTGTCATAATCTATTATAAGATTATAATCATTATCGCTGCTAAACACATATCCTAGATATAATTCATTATTTATTTCAGTATTATCACTATCAAGCCAAAAGTAAATGATTGATTTTGTAATTTCTATTCATAATAATTCTTTTAATTTAGGAAAAATAGCTAACAAACATGACATATAGACATGATATAACTTTTTTATTTCATTATTGGGTCTAGTAAACAGTTTATACATGAATAAATGTTCAATTATGATATGATATTTATCTTTATAAGGATTGTTTTGATAATTAAACTTAATAATTCTAAATTCTCCCATAATAACTTGTTTTAAATTTTCTTCCTCCTCCTCAATCCATAAAGACAGATATATTAAGAATACTAACTTTTCGCTCAAAATTAGTGTGTACCGCAAGCGCACGGGTCACGTACAAGTAATAAAGCGGACTTTTTGAGTCCGGGTTGTCGATCCCACGAGGAATGTTTACTTTAAATTATACAACTTTAATTAATTTAATTCTAACAACAAAAAGAAACACACAATTAAAAGTTTGTTTTGGAAAATTCTAAATTAAAATAATTAATTTGAAACTAAATTAAAATAAGGAAAATGGAAGATAAAATAGTTGGGATTCATGATTTCACTTAACTTTCGTTTAAGAAATTTCTCAACACATGCAAATTAATAAATTACTCATTTACAACGTTAACCCGATTTTCCAAATTTAGCTAATTACCTTTCTCGAGTGAAATCGACCCTAATCAATTGGTTTAAACTATTATATCTCTATGTCGATTAAAGCCCAATCAATTGCATTAACTCTTTGTGAAAATAGCTCAATGGATCATCTAGGGTTTAAGGTATATCTCTATCCTTAAAAAGAACCTAGAGCATTTGTTATTTGGTCTAAAATGTACAATATCTCTCGATTATCATACACTTCACAAAATATATATTTGACGATCAATCAAACACATGGAATAATCTCAATAACAAATACTCATGAAATAAGCTCAAAATTGATAAACAAATATTAAAATTATTTAAACTAAGTTAAGTTACATCAATCATCCCAACATAAATTAACTAGCCCATTGTATGAATATTGCACAAAAGTTAAGGTTTACAAAAATATATCACAAAATATAGAAATCAAAGATTAAAAATACTAGATAATGAAATAAACCACTTCCCTTGATTTTTTGCCCCAAAATTCCTTCAACAATGTTTTGAATCTTCACCTCACTTTTTGCTTCATAGCTTTAATGGAAACTAGCAACATGGAAACAAAAATAAATTACAAACTAAATTACAAAATAAAGCAAAAACAAAGAAAATAAAATAAAATAAAGAAGAAGAAAAGAGAAATAGAGGTTAGGGTTTGGTAAAAAAAATTGAGATTTTTGAAGAGGGAAGTGGGGGTATAAATACCCCCAAAAATCTGACCTAAAAAGGTTCCAAAAATGCGTTCATATCGAGCCAAACATGCCCTAAGACGAAAATAATAAAATTAGAAATTAAAATCCGGTTAACAAAAATTGGCCCACATGATCGCCTGAACAGTTAAAAAATCAACTGTGCAATAATGCTGGGCGCTCGTTTACGCTGGGCTCTCAGCAAGCGCCGAGCAAATTACTCTAAAGGCATGGGCACAATGCATTGTGCCCATGCCTGCCAAATGTATAAATATGTATTATAATTTTATTATTTTGTCTTTTTCTCTTTTTGTTTTTTTAATTAACAAATTGCAAGTCAAGTTCCTCTTCTTCTGGTCTTCTTCAATTTAGTCTTCGAATTTTAACTTTCATTTCAAATATGCCCCCGAAATATTTGCATCTCTAGTCCTCCAACTTTCTGAGATGTTGCAATTGAGTCCCCAACTTTTGATTTCTTTCAATTAGGTCATTGGACATCAAATTTTCTCCTCTTTTAGCTCAATTGCACTCCAATCTTGTCTATTTTCTTTCCAATTAAGGTTGTATCTAATTGTACAAGATAAACACAAATTATAAGTAGAAATCTCTCAATTTGCCAATTAAGTTGCCGATTTAAAAGCAAAATAAGTGTGTAAAGCACACTTATCACTAACCTATTTTTCCTTTTCTTTGTACTTTTGAATTTTCCTTCTGATATTAGTGACCTTTATGCTCACAGGTTTCTGCTATCATTCCCTTCAACGGCCTTCTGCCTTTATGGGTAATTAGCGTCACCTGAATCCATGCCTTCACTGTATAATATATCTTCTTTAGGAAATAGGATTTTGAAGACAGAAACTTAGAAACTCATATCTTTTTTATAAAACGATTGGAATTTTATTGATTCAAAGAGGATTGGTACAAGACTTTAGTATGAGAATTTTTTCAAAGACGGGATTTCTTTGGCTTTCTCACAAGTTGAGTGCTCAAGTGATCTCTCCTTTCAACTAGCTCGAAGGCCTCTATTTATAAAGTTACTTTGAACACAATTACATCATTGCTTACATCATAGACTTAATTATTTTACTGCTTTTCATAATACTATAAGGACACATAATGACACACCTGTATCTTTATTATTTATTATAAGGACACACATGTCCCTCTATTATTTATTTTCTCACATGGCCCTTACATGGGGCTGTCTATTTTTTGCCACACTTCATTCTTCTTTAATAAAGCAGATACCAGCTGTCCATAAATTTTGTTGGCATGTGGGGCAATTTCTAGCAATGCACGCCTCTTGTAAGGTGGCAAAACTTCCATGGATTTGATGAGTGTCAAACTTGTTGATGTATTCTTTCAAGATTGTTGACTTTTCTTTTCTTCCATTAGTGAGGACGGTCCATCCATTATATTGGTATATGTATTTAATTTTTTTATCATACAAGTTTTGGCAATGTTGTAGAGAACCTTAATTCCCAAAACCCTTCGAGATCTAAACCATGATCTTGTAATATTTGGCACAGGCTTGGTATTTTCCCAACTGCAATTTGGAAATTTCGAGCAACATATCCAATTGTGATAATATGCTTAGCTGGATAATACATCATTCCATCAATTTCAGGACCGATCGAATAAAATTTTAAATATATAGGTATTCCTTGGGAAAACTTTGAAATTTCTCCTTTTAATAAATCATCAAAATTTTCAATTTCTTTCAGATCTTTTCCGATCTTTTCCTGGATAGATAAGATCCAAAAATTCATAATTAGCTGCCATTTTTGTCATAACGGGATCTCTTCCCTGAGTAACGATCAACCGTGGGTACATGATCTCCAGACGAAATATAATAACAATCACATTCTTGGAGTTCATAAATAATTCTGGCAGTAGTTTTATATTCGTCTTCTCTTGGTAAAAAAAGGGGAATCATCTTCCTCATCAGCACAAATTTTAATTAACCTTGTATGTATGTCTTTGGCATTGATTGTTACTTTTCGAGGACTGATTTTGATTTATGGTCACTTTCTTGGGACTTGGACCTCGTTCATCTCTCTTAATAGTTGGTCCATCACGTCTTCCAGAAGATGTACCTGTTTGTATTTTTGACATAACCCGTTTGGTATCATCCTGTTCGGTAATTAACGATTCAAACTGAGATTCAATCTCAATTATGTTATCGCTCAATTCTTTAGTATAATTGTAATGAAATTTTGAGATATCCATCAATTACTTGAAACTTTCTTGGAGAGTCTCTGCTAGTTGCTCAATTCCAAATTTTATATCTTCAGCTTCCTTCGTGAGGAAGTTTATTCGCTGTTTGGTGATCAAGAATTTTTTGATATTATTCATCTGCAAATTCAATATTCCTGCTTAAAAAATCTGCAAGATAATTATTTACACATTTAATATGAATTATATCAAAATTATAAAATACCAAATAGGCTTGCCATCTATGGAGCTTCCTATATTGAGGTTCTGGTGGTAACTTATTTTTTACGAAGCCTGCAACTTGAGAATTATCAATTTCAACAATAAATTTTTTGGTTAATAAAAATAATGAATTTTTTTTTATTTCTCTGATAATTGCTAACAATTCTTTCTCATGGGTAGTATAATTTATTTCTGCTTAGTTAAACGTTCCACTGGAATATCTGCAAATTTCATTACGATCTGTTTTTCATATTGCTGCCCAATATTTATATGAGGAATCAGTATTAACTATTAGATTATCTTTTTCATCTGGTAATCTTAATTTTGGCAAATTCTTATATTCTTCCTTGATTAATTTGACAATTTTTGTGTGCTCATTACTCCATCTTTTGATATTCTTTTTTTGAGTAATATTTGAATTTTATGTCTCTTTTTGAAAGGTTTTCAATAAATCCTTCTGTATAATTTAAACATCCTAAGAATTTTTGTATTTGTTCTTTTGATTCTAATTTATCTGAAAATTTTTCTATCTTTTTAGATATATGAGTTTGTAGTTTTATTCCTTTCTTATTTATTGATAATCCAAGAAAATCAATTTTTTATTTTTCTATTATAGCTTTGTTTTTTGAAAGAACAATTCCTTCTTTTTTGCATTCACTTATAAATTTCATTAAATGGTTTCTATGTTCTTCTCTATTATTAGAACATATTAATATATCATCAACATAGACAATTAAGAATTCATTAAATTTTCTAAATATGCTATCTATTTTTCTTTGATATATTTGTAGTGCATTTTTAAACCAAAGGGCATTACCATCCATTCATACTTATCTTGTGGTGTACTAAATGCTGTATATTGAATACTATCTTCTTCCATTTTTACTTGCCAAAATCCTGATTTACAATCAAATTTAGAATAATATTGTTTTCCTTTTGCAAAACTTATTAGTACTTCTTTATTTGGTAAAAAGTATCCATCAAATTTGGTATATTTGTTTAATTCTTTATAATTTATCACCATTTTGGATTTTCCTCTTTTTTGTTCGGAATATTTCATTACCATGAAAGCTGGACTACTATGGGGTCCATTACTAGATCTGATTAATTTTTAGTTAAGTAATTCTTTTATTTGAGTTTTAAATTCTTGTGTATCTTGTATGGTATACATCATTGGATTAACTCTTATAATAACATTTTCTGGTAGTTCTATTTTTGCTTTTGGATGATGTGGTTTCCAAAATAATAATAGATTCTCTCCATAAATTTTTTCTAATTGATCAGTGATTTTTTCCATACTTATTTGTATATTTTTTTCAAGACTTTTTTATACATTATTATTTTATTTTTTATTTCATTTTGTATAATTGATTTTTTCTCCCATTTATCACCACGCTGTGTTGGCTGAACTCTGTAAGGTCTAAATTCTCTAGGTATTTTTAAAAAATGTCCGCAAGGTGTTTGTAACATTATCATGTAATTATTTTGTTTATAATACTGAAATTTTTATATAAAGTCATTTCCTAGTAATATATCACATTCTAATTTGTTATAACTATATATCTTGTTCACAATTATTTGTTTACTTCCTAGTATTATATCGATTTTATCAGCACTGTTAATTATTTGAGCACTTTCTTCTGTAACTCCTGTTATTTTTATTTTCCAATCAGTATTCCATGATTTTATTAAGAAACTTTTAAATATTGTTATATCACTTCCCGTGTCAATTAATGCACATATTGTTATATTTGTTTCAACAATGGTAACTTGTATATAAATAGCTAATGGAAAACTTATATAGTTATTCATTTATTCAACTTTTCTACATAGTATAGTTTGACCATTATGGATTATATATAATCTTTCACGTTTTAGACTATAATCTTCTAGTCTATTTAGGAAGCTCATTCCTAATAACACATGAGGATTTACCATTCTGTTATCTACATGACATGGTACTAAGAGATGTATTCCTCCTATTTTTATTGGTACTTTAACTTCAAGTTCAGTCATATGTATTTGTCCATCAAAATTTATATATTTATACAGATCAGTTCTATGAGATATTAATCCTTTATTCTTGTTTGAAGCTATAGTCACTAGCTCCGTGTCAATTAATATATTTGATCCTTTTATATGTTCTTTTCCATTGAAATATTCATTTTCTATTTTCATATTTCCAGCATTTCTATGACGTTTTATTTCTCTTGTATTACTAGTTTCTCCTGATTGTTTAGGTAAACTTGTTGATCTTCTAATTAATCTTCCATCTTCAAATGTTATTTTATTATTAGGATATTCTTCTTCTCTTAATTCTATTATTTCTGGTTTATTTTTTGTTATAATGAGTTCATAGTTTTTTGGGACTAAATTTATTTGTTTATCTGGTTCTATAATTTTACAAAAATCTTTACATTCTTTATGAACTTCAATATATGGCATTTTAGAATAAATATTTCCATAATTAGAATTAGTAAATGTGTATAACGCTCTATATTCATAGTCATGATTCGATCACCTGGTTCCATTATATCATCTCTGTGTAACTTAAAATGTAGTCCTAAAATTTCATTAAAGTATCTATATTTTAATGAGATACAATATTTTGAATAACATGTAAATATTAGTTTTTTATATGCTATATTTCCTTCTATTGTCCCTAAATGACTATCTTTTAAATTTATTATTCTTCCATCACGTAAGCTCAAAGTCAAAGGTTAATCTACTCATTCACTTTGTTTTTTTATTGATCTTTGTTAGTAATTCTGTAACGGTATTTTTTGTTAAAATGTTTAATTTATGTGTTCCTTGAGTAGTTCTAACATCTATTGCTTTTTCAATTTTATGATATTCATTTATTGCTATTCTTTCTATTCTTCATACTCTATCTAATATTTTCCATTTTCCTATTTTCAAATTTGAAGATAATTTTTGTGTTTTCTTGAACTTATTATTATCAAAAGTTACTTTTAATCCATAACCCTATATTCCTTCATATTCTTGTACATCTATGTTATTTTTTTCTATTTTTCTATTCTGATTCATTACTTTCTGAATCTGTTACACTTATCTAGACTTCTTGATCATATTATTCTTCAATATCAGATATTTCACTTAATTCACTTTCTATTTCTAGATATTCTTTTTGTAATATTTTAACTTTCTTGTTGTTACAATCAGGGCTCATATGCCCCATTTCTCCACAATTCCAACATTTGTATTGACTTTTGTCTTTCTTATAAGTTTTATTTTTTTGTTTTTTATTTGGATTTTATCTTTTTTTGTAATATCTTCTCTTAGGTTTTATATATCTTTTCCTAAAGTTTCTAAATTTTTTAAACTTTCTATTTTTATATTTTCTTTTATTATTTTTTTCTCCTTTCAGTGTTACATCCCCATTGGGTAGGTTTTTTCATATCTTCACAACATATTCTAGTTATTTTCCTTGATTTCTTTAATAGTTGTCTTTGTTGATATATATATATATATATATGCTAATCTTTCAAATAGAAATTTTATCCTTGATCCTAATGTTCTAGGTATTCCAGGGTTATCTCTGATAAATTTTTCAAATTCTATTTTAAAGTATATTCCCCATGAACCTGGTAATTTGTTGTAATACATATTTATGTATACTTCTTGATTTTCATTACTATAGAATTGGATATAATAGTATTCTTTGAATTCACAAGTGTATTCTTTGATTTTACACATATCACATATTGTTAAATTTATTAATTTCATTCTTACATTATCTTTTTCTCTGATTGATTCCGTTTCAACATTACTTATCCAATTTTCTCCTAAAAATTCATTCGTAATATAATCTACTAACTTTTCTATACCTTTCCTATTTGATTTTATTAGTTCTATTTATACATTTCTCCTTATTAATGCTTTTGTATCACTTCTTATTCCTTCACACCAATTCCTAAGATGTCCTTCAAAAAATGCTGTTAAAAAGTCTATCATTCTCTCAGTATTTTCCCATGTATCATCTTTATTGTATAAAAAGAACAGTATCATTGAATCTGCCCAAGTTAATAAGGCTTTTTTTAGTATCAATTTTACAATCCAAATCTAGTTTTGTTCCTCCACGATTAATAAGTTTATCGTAATTATTATTTGGTTCAAATCTATCTTTATATTTATTCTCTTTAGGTGGTTGTCTATCTCTGATTCTGTCATAATATTGTCGCTGTGGTTTACTATATAAGGGTGCATAACTTTCATTTGAATATGGTAATTCTTGTTTGGAGGTTTCGATTGGAGTTGGGCTAGGTGCTCCTCCAGTATTCATTAAAACTTGGTATTCATTAAAATTTTCTAGGCACAATTGGTCAAATTTTTCTATAAGCAAATCTAATTCTTCATTCATTTTTATCTTGTTATTCACTTTTTTCTTCAGCTTTTAGTTTTCCTGAAGTTTTTTATATGGATTTTTGTAATTCCAATAGTATTTTTGGTAATATGTTTTTTCTATATTCATCATCCATACTTCCTGTTTCTATTATAATTTTTCTTGCTCAAAGTGTTTCTTTCCTATTCTAAGTATCTCTTTTCTATGAGTTTTTTGTCTATTTTCTTATCTTTCTTTTTATTATTTTCTTTGAATTCTCTAATCTCTAGTTTTAGTATATTTATATAATTTCTTACTTTTTTTAATTCATTTTTTACTTCTTGAACATCACTTATTAATGATTTTATTAATATTTTTAGATCTTTAATATATTCGCTTATTGATATTTTATACTCTTTGTTTAATAATCTGAGTTTTTGTACCTTAAATAGTCTATTATACATATCATCTAATTTTATTTTTAATTTTTTGATTCTTTCCTCTATTGATATAATTCTTTCATTTTCATTCATTCTTTCTTATTTACAATTTAACTTATCTATTTTTTCTATAATTATTCCAATTTTATCTTGATTAATTAATTTTCCTAATTTTCTTTGGAATTTTTTTAAAATTTCTTCATCTATATTTTTAACTTCTCCTGTCATATCTTTTAATTCTTTTAATTGTATTGTTAGTTTATTTTGAATATTTTGTAATTTTTCTTTGATATTCATATCTTGTATATTTAATTGTTGCAATTCTTCAATAGCTAATTTATTTTGTAAATTTATATTTTTATATATTTGCCATAAAAATGTACTTATCAAATTTAATTGCATATTAAGAAATCCATCGGATTCTTCCCATGACCTTAATGGTTGAAACATAGTTGTATTAGTTCTTTCAGTTGATAAGATCCAATTGGAAGTCTTATATTTTCTATTATTTTTTTTTCAAATTTTATTTCTGAAAATTCTGTCATTAATTTCTTCCTTTGATATGTTCAACTTCTAGAATAAGTTTCGTTTCATATTTTGCTTCTTTATAATTCATTATTTGATATTTACAAAATTCTTCTACTGATCTAAGCATTAATTTTTTATAATATATTCTATAATATTTTAGATAGTCTTCCAATGTTCTTATTTCATCATATTTTTCTTTTTTAGTTTTCTCTATCTTCTAAAATCATTTGTATTCTCAGTAGTTGCTTTAAAATTCTATTATAATATTATCTTTTTTCCTCCAATAATTTTAATCTTAGCTTTTCTTGTCGTTTTATATTTCTTTCTTCTCTTATTTGATCCATTATATTTATTCTTTGTTTTATTATTAAATCTAATTTTTCATTTGTTTCTATATCTAGATATCTAACTAATTGAGGATTTATTCTATGATAATCCATACTCTTATGTGATATCATCTTGTATTAATTCTTCGGTGATGTCATTCTCTATTAAATCTAATATTTCACTTATTATAAAATCTTCTTTTATTATTGAAATTTATTAGATCATAAATATTTTTTCTTATATCTTCATCTAAATTTTTTAAGACTCTTAAGACTTCTATTTTTTCATTATCAGTTAATATTAATGTTTGAATGATTATAAATTCTGGTGTATGTATAATATTTTTATTTTTATTTTTATTTTTTGTCATATAATATTTATCTTTTAGATTTGCCATATGACTCTGATACCAATTGAGGGGGTGTTACTATGAGTGAACAAAAATCAATTAAAATTATATAAATAAAATTATCTAAGGACTTAAATGGAGTTTTTCTATAGTTTAATGACTTATATTGTAAATCTTATGTATGAGGGTATTTTGGAAAGTTTCAAGGGTTCAAGTCTATTTTTAAAATGTTTTTGTTTCAAAGTTTATTTCTCAAAATGTTATGATTGGTGAGACTATTTGTGGATATTTCCCTATAAAGAAACACTTTGATGAAAATGGCAGTGATGAGTTAATACATTCCATTTTAAAGTCGATTATATTTTTATATAGAGTTGGTCAAGCTCTTTCTTAACTAAAGTTATTTTGGACGTTTGATACTTGATAAATTCAGACGATGATATTAAAAGAGTGAGATTAATTTTATCGACACCACGATGATATGCTCGACCCGGAAAATCACTTGGGCCATTGAAAGTAGCTTAATTTGTTAAGGTTGCTCTTGCCCAAGTCACTTGAGGATGACCCTTTTATGTGACCCTTTGGATTAAGTCTAGTCCTTTGTTTGTTGGCCCATTTATTGAATATTCTTACCCAGTTTTTTTGTTTCTAATCTAGTCAATTTATATAAATTTGTTGCCTACCATTTTAGTGTTATGCAATATAAACTTACCTCGAGAGGTTGGAGACGAAATCATCGAATGCCATTTGAAGAATCACAAGTCAAAACACATGGAAACATCCACTTCAAATCATGATATGAATGGAATCACGCCGAATTAAGGAATCAAACGAGAGGCTTGAACACGTGATTACACGTTGTCCTAAAAGTACATTTGCTCCCTCTCGTTTGAGATGCTTAAAGGATTAGATAGCAAATGCTTTAGCAGATTAATCAATCCTTCAAACCATGTATTTATTAAGCACTAATAATCCATGGAAAAGGAACAAAAAACAATTGAAAAATGAGTATTGATTTTGGTGGAAAATGGCTTCTATATTTTATGGATGTTCTCACTCATATTTCATATATTTAATTGATCAATATAACATCCTTTATATAGAGATTAATCCACCTTTTATGAAAGTACACACCTTTTAGACAAAAGGGCACCTTTTGGTGCAAAAAACCAACTTAGACACCAAAATGTGCCTTTCGGAACCACCACGCAATCGCGCGGTACAAGGCTCACGCGATCGCGTGATGCCTCTTTATTTTGAACAGATTCAAATCCGTTCAACCACGCGATCGTTGGACCATGAACCACGCGATCGCGTGGTTCATATTTTGCCCTCTTATGTTCCTGCTTTTCTCATTCTTTTGTCTTCCTTATCAATACCTCTTTGTATTGATTTAATTGTGTACTTCATCTTATGATCTTTAAATATTTGAACAACCATTTGGAAACACAATTTTCCAACAATCCCCCACTTGTTCAAATATTTTCACCAACTCATTTTATAACGGTATTATGCATAAAGTAAGGTATCTTTCGATTTAAACCTTACCTTAGTGTAAACGTCGCAAAATATTATCAAAATCCCGGGTAGCCTTAGCTTTGAACCCGTTATTCCATGTGGCAATACCAGCAACATCATACACACACACACACAACACTCAAAGTCTTTTGTTCCACACAAGTTTTTGCTTTAGCGCGTTAATGGCCTTGCGCCTATCCGGTTCGTGAACTTTTCAGAAAGTAACTCCAAACTTTCCTTGAAGTGGCACCACTTCTAAGTTCATATAGGTGAAGTTCTTCCAGCATCTTTGTTACATTTAGAGATACTTGTAATTCTGAACTTCATTAAGAGTTTTAAAACTCAGCCCTCCAACTGTAACAACCAACACTTTTAATCTAGAATGAGGTATGTTTTGATAAAGTGTTGAAACTATCCACATATCGAATGACTTGTTGTTACCATTTGAACTCGTGAATTACTCATTTCGTAATGACAGGTAGGGTTGTCATCATTGGTGGATCTTTTATATAGGAGTTTCACCTCATCCTACTCGATTATGTTCTTATGATTTTACATAAGATATAAAGTCAAGTTTTAACTTAACTTTTTCACAAGTTATTGAATCACTATTTGATTCAATTTATGTCTAGACTTCTTTAGAATATTTAAACGTGATCACTTCTCAATTATTTGACAACACTTGTCAAATATTTCACAATATTTTGTAGTCTATTTTGTGCACTTTATAGACTTCAAATAATATCACTTTAAACTTTATTTAAAGTTTAGTTGTACTACCCCCACACTTATAGGGTAGACTCAAAAATTATTCTTTCACTCAATGAAAGAATCTAACTTTAGATTACAATTTATTTACTTCATAAAATAAATTGTTTTTTGCAATTCTTTCACTCAATTGAAAGAAATAGAATCGTAATTCCATGAACACAATTGTTCTACTAATAATTTAATTGTCTCCTCAATGAGTACAATAAATATTTTACAATATTTGTTTGAGTGTTACCCCCACACTTTGGGATAATCTTCAAATTTCTCAATTTCATTTAAGTGAATGATTCTCTTTGTGAACCACAATGTCCAACAATAATTCATATTCACTTGTATCTTTCATATTATTACTCTGCATTAGTAATAATGCTTTTCACATATACATGATATCAACCATTGATATCAATATCAATTAGATAGACTCATTCTATCATATCATCTTGCATACTTTCTCAAATTATATAATAATCAAACTGGATTATACACAATAGTATGAAATAAGATGATAACAAATTTGAACAAAGATTTTATAAAATGGATTTATGTATAGTAAATAAACTTCTATTTGTTCAAATTTCTCAAATAAGACAAATTGATATTAAATACTTCACATAAGTATTTGCAAATGATTCACATGTTTTAAGACAAAAATAATTTATTGTTGCATGATAAATGTTTATCATTTGCCTCATATCAATGCCTTATAATTATCTCATATAGCAAATCAATTTAGTATGTTGCAATTTATACTATGAATAAATGTAGCATATATTTATTTCTCAAAGAGTCCAAGCAAATGAAATTTACATGATTCAACATTTATATCATGTTGTTATAAAAGAGTAACATACTTATCATAATGAGAATTTTAAGAAAACCACTAAGGTTATTAAAATCTCATGCATTCATGAAACTTTACTTTCATATAATTTAAAGCTTGAAAATCATATATTTCATAACTTTCAATAAGCGATATGCAATAATCAAGATAGATTCTCACATAATCAATACACCAACAAGATTATTAAATATGGTAGTTAATAACTAAATCCAATTTCAATGATATGTTATAGTATAACAATTTAGTATTCTATATTGCAAATTTGACATGCATTCCATGCATAGAATATATTATATAAATTTATAATACATGACAACTTACTTATATTTGTCATTGTACTCCATGGTTTTCTTTCTCCGCTGATTTGTCATTGTACTCCATGATTTTCTTTCCCCGCTGCTTGTATCCATCCCCTCACAATTTTTTTAAAAGTCTCTTTTAGGACTTAATCATATTACCCCCACATTTGAGGTGTAACAAAATTAATTCCAATATTCTTTTTTCGCAAAAAGAATGAATTTACAATACATTTTGTCAAATGTATTTTAATGATTACACTTAATCACTTCTTCAATTTACAACAATATTGTCAAATACATAAAGTGACTCAATCACTTTATTAATTCATACTTCTATCTTTTAGAAGTATAGATAATTTTGTTTATGTGTCCAACTTAATCACTTGTTTGCATTTTAATATCCTTTAAACTTTTCAAAGTTTCTGCTAGGATATTTGATCACAATCACAATATAATTTCACTAATTTCGGAAATTATAATTTGAATCTTTTGCCAAAATGTCACTCCACATTTTAGGCTAAATTCAACTTTTATGTATGATCTTTCAACTCAATTTGAAAGAAACAATTTTTAATAAAACCTCAATTGTTTTATTGATATTTGCAAAAGATTATTGTCTCCACTATGAGCACAATATAATTTTCTTTTGTAACACGCCTTATCCCCACATATTTGGAATAAGCACAAGTTTCATAATTCTTTCACTTCATTTGAAAAAAATAAATTTGTAATTCTTTCACTCATTGAAAGACTAATATGAGCAAATTTGTTTTACAAAACAAATATCAATGTTAATCAATGATCGTGATAAAATCATATTTGTGATGTCATCATCCAATTGTGTAAATATTTATCACTTTTCACATGACCATTGTAATAATCACAATAAGTATGGACAAATCCAATCTTATGTATTCTCAATGAAAATTCACAAATTTTTCAATAATTGTTATGCATCTCTATGCATTCATAAAAAATACTTCATATAAGTATTTTATTTTCAAAAGAGATAAACAATATGATACATCTCAATATTCATCAATGATCTTCTTGATCTTAGTTTGATCTCACCCCCATAATTCCTTAATTAGGAAAACAACATTGCTTTCACAAGCAATATATGGCATCTCCATAATTCGTTGTAGAGCCATTTCACATTTCTTAATACAACAATAAGTATCAAGATTTTCACTACCACATTTAAGCCAACAATGGGCATTTTTAATACAAGTGGTAGTCTCCAATTTACCATTGAAAATGGTCACTTTATTAATACTAATAACATTATTAGCAAACATGTCATGAGATAATTGAAGTAAACTATCATATTTACTTTCTCCACAATATTTGATTAAATATTGTAAAAGCAACTTGTGCAAATACTCATACTTGCATGCCTCAATATTTTAGGAACTCTATTTGCCAAAAAATAAAATGGTATCACAAATAAGCATAATTTTATTCACCAATTTATAAAATTCTCATGTCATTTTCAAAAGTCCAGTTGATTTAGACATCAATCAATGTACTTGCATAATGTAAAAGAGAAATACACTTCTCATAAATGAATCAAATGGAAACAATATTATTGAAAGAGCATATACTTTCAAATTCCCACTATCATGAAAAATTTCTTTATAATGAATAATCACAGATAAAATATCATATCTCAATTATTCAAAAACACATATTTTCCATCATGATAAGAGAATATAAAATAATATAATATTCTTCCTTATCAAAGTCCATTTAAAATACAACTTCTATGTATTATTTGAACTTTGAAGTATAAAATAATATCCAAAATTGAACTAATACACATAATGTCAATATATGAAAGATTCAATTTTATCAATTGGCACCGGTTTACTTTGGTGTGAAACAATTTTCAAATCTCAATTGACAAACCAATTTCAATCTCGAAAATGAGAAATCCCTCTACATTGTAAAGACATTATGCAAATCTAAGTCATGCATAAAAGGCTTCAAAGGTTTCTGGATGAAAATTAATGATTACTCAAATGCATGATTCAAAAAATTCCAAACAAATTTCCTACTTGATGAAAAAGGGCACCTTTGGAACTCATAAAAATTTAAAAATAGTATGCAGTTAGCATTTCAAAAGATGCATTGTTCCAAAGTAACACACTTTCAAAAATAAAACTAATTAATGAAAAGACATACATAATTTCTTTTCATTTTCACACATAATTTTCTCCAATCAGTGAATTATCATAGATGAAAGAAATTAAATTAGAAAACTTATCTTTCATAATCCGGATGAAGAATGTTGATTATCTTCACAATAAATCTTGATTATCGTCATGGTTGTGTCTCTCTCCAAATAATTTGGTCTCCATCGAGAAAATGTACTTTTAGATTGTTATGCAATATAAACTTACCTCGAGAGGTTGGAGACGAAATCATCGAATGCCATTTGAAAATCACAAGTCAAAACACATGGAAACATCCACTTCAAATCATGATATGAATGGAATCACGCCGAATTAAGGAATCAAACGAGAGGCTTGAACACGTGATTACACGTTGTCCTAAAAGTACATTTGCTCCCTCTCGTTCGAGATGCTTAAATGATTAGATAGCAAATGCTTTAGCGGATTAATCAAGTCTTCAAACCATGTATTTATTAAGCACTAATAATCCATGGAAAAGGAACAAAAAACAATTGAAAAATGAGTATTGATTTTGGTGGAAAATGGCTTCTATATTTTATGGATGTTCTCACTCATATTTCATATATTGAATTGATCAATATAACATCCTTTATATAGAGATTAATCCACCTTTTATGAAAGTACACACCTTTTAGACAAAAGGGCACCTTTTGGTGCAAGAAACCAACTTAGGCACCAAAATGTGCCTTTCGGAACCACCATGCAATCGCGCAGTACAAGGCTCACGCGATCGCGTGATGCCTCTTTATTTTGAACAGATTCAAATCCGTTCAACCACGCGATCGCTGGACCATGAACCACGCGATCGCGTGGTTCATATTTTGCCCTCTTATGTTCCTGTTTTTCTCATTCTTTTGTCTTCCTTATCAATACCTCTTTGTATTGATTTAATTGTGTACTTCATCTTATCATCTTTAAATATTTGAACAACCATTTGGAAACACAATTTTCCAACATTTAGTGGTGTTGTGTGTGCAGTAGAGTGAGAGAAGAGGTAGACATTTTTTTGGTGTGGTGTTCAATTATTGCGTCCTTCTTTCTTCTTCCTCCCTCTGTGCTATTACTATCATCATCTTGATCCTTTATGGGTTCGTTTGTGCCTACCTAAGTGAAGTGGTTTTTGTGGGTTGAGAAATCTTCCATTTGTGATAGCTTTTTTGTTTGACTAGGCTCGGGTTTTGCACTATCGATATATTACAATTTCAACATGGTATAGGACCTTAGGGTGAGTGAAATCCTGGCAAAAACCACCTGAAAAAAAATGCTAAAAAAACAAAGGCAGAAGCTGTTCAAGGAAAATCAAATGGACTGGACCTAAAAGTCTTATTTCAGTCCAATTCAGAGGTGTTTGGGAAAACAGAGGCCACTGTCATATTCTGCAAGTCGAGGCACAGCTTCGGCAATCGACGGCTCGTGAAGACCAAACTCGAAGACTGTGGTGATGCATGGAGGTGCGTCGGCGGATTTCAGGTGAAACTTCCCAAAGATATTTTCTTCCTTATGTTAGTTCTAATGTTTTGGTATTGTTAGTTTTTCATTTCAGCTTGTCGTGAATCTGATTTTTCCCTTGGTGGTTCGGCAGTCGACCTTTGTTGCTAAGTTGCTAGCGTTGCTGATAGCTTAATGGTCTAAAGTTGTGAACATTTGCATCTTTCAATTTTTACAAACTGTTGATTTAGTCCACTCGATAAATTTTATTTTCTCTTTTAAATTTCAGCAGTATCGGATCATCATATGAGTTGGTCATTGGGAATGAGGATACAATGAATGGGTAACCATTGCCAGTTGCTAGAATTGAGGATTTGTTTCTCTTACTTACTTACGTGCTTGAAGTGTTAAGCTATTTATAGTTTCATTCTTTTTTTTTTATTGCTTGTTGGCATATTCCTATTTGATGAATTTTATAATCATGTTAGAATTCTAGACCCTAGAACTACTTTGTGTGGTTTATTTGTCAACTTGTGATTTATTGTTTGACTTGTGTCCAAAAATGACAACACAAAATTTTGGAATTTTTAATGGAGGAGAGAAATTTTTCTATCTTGTGATAGAAAATGACTGAAATTTTTGTTCAACAAAATGTTTCAAAAGCTATAAATGACAACTTCCCTACTAATTCGTCAAAAGAGAAAAAAAAAGATTTAAATGAGCTTTCTAACATTTAAATTATTTTGCACATATCCGATGTTATTTTGAGAAAAGCTAGTTAATATGATACCACATAAGAACTTTTAAATTTTTTTTTGGATAACTTATATTTGCTTAAAGCTAAATTTAGCAAATTTTACTTACTAGAAAGATTTTTTAGCTTTAAAATGGATCATTCAAAGGATCTTGATGACAATATGGATTTTTAAACAAACTTATTCAAGATATTGTTAATTGTGATGAAGAGGTGTCTGAAACCTGCCAGGTCATTATCTGGCTTAATTGATGCCTGAATCATATATGAAAGTTAATTATTTAATTAAGTATGGTAATGACAACTTAACATCAGAGGTTATCAAGGATTCCTTTATGAATAAAAAATTGAGATTAAGGATGAGAAATAGGATAAAAGAATTTGTGAAATACACATGATGAGGGGTAGAAGCAAGTTGAAGCCAAAATGGTCATGTAGGAAATCAAAATTGTAGTGACTCGAACGATGAAGGTGGTAAGCAAAAGGGTATGATATCGTACAAGTCTAATCTAGTATGGGTAGCAAACATATTATAGTTTTGGTAAGTCTGGACATTTTATAAGGGATTGTCCTAAGAATAAATGTTATAAGGAAAATGTGAGAAGTGAGGAAATGTTGATGTTGGGTCTAATTATGACCCAAGTGAGAGTGATGTTTATTGATAGTAAACCCTAGTTTATTGCATGTGCTTCTATGTGAAATCCATTTTGTATGAATGATGTATGATTTGATCCAGTGTTTTATGTTTCATCTTCAATATGTTTGATATGTGTTTTTGCATGAATTCGAGATTGATCTCATTATTGTGTGTAATGTGTTTGCATGCGTAGTGGTGGGGATACATTAGCAGTATGTATGTCTTTTCATAACGTGTAATATAGGTATTTGAGGGTGCATTTGTGATATATGTACGAGGGATGTGGAGTGGCATTTGAATAATGAGATGTGATGTGATTATAAATGTTATAAACTCCTTTATCTGTTAGAATAGTGATCAAGTGGAGTGTGAGAGTAACCCTTCTATCACTCTTACTAGGTAGAGATCCATTATCCACTTAGGTTGAGAGTGGTGAGATTTTGATAGAGGAATATCCCATGGACTTAGGATCTACTGTAGTTTACCTGTTAGACATGAGTAGTGATTAATCTAGTGGGCATGGTTGACAAAGAGAGGGGATATGTGTTCTCGATATGAGATCTACAGGGAGGATAATTGTGGTGATATATTTTTGTGGGGGGTCTTTTATGTATTTTCTATATACATTGACCATCTTCTTTAACTTGGTGTTAGTTTGATGCCATTTGCTAGGTGTGGGCGTGATTCCATATGATTCTGGTTCCTAAGGAACAAAACAAAACCAAGAACCGAACAGGTTCTTGTTCTAATTCCGGTTCTGATTTCCTAAACTAAAATTTTCAAACTTAAGCGATGAATCGATGGTAGATTCCGGCTAGTAAGAGTCGTAAGATGGTAAGGTCATCAGCATTGATCAAGATGTGATACAACAGTCATATTTGTCCTTGACATCAAAATATTCACTCACTTCCATAAAGTAACGTATCTCCTCATCCGCAAGTATGTGCGCCTTCTAAAAATTCTTCAATTTGTACTTGTAGTTCTCCACCTTTTTAGAGAACAGTTGCACAAGTCTAGCAAATCTTTGAAAATAAGATAACAACTGATTGTAAGAGTGGAGATTTATTGTCTGTTGATTCTTGAAGAACTAATGGTTAAAGATTTGACAGCTGAAGACTTGAACCTGAACGACATAACCAATGAAAGAAAAATAATTTTTAATCTATGTGTTTTTTGTTTATTACTTGTTTTGCTTATATTTATTGTAATGTCGAATGAGTCAATAGTTGTTGGGTAATTGATAATGACTAATGGACTGGATAACATGCATTAAGATTAAAAATTGATTATTTATTTATTTTTTAAAATTTGTATTTTAAGAAAAAAATTAAAAAATCATGTTTTGTTCTATTGGTTCTGGTCTGAACCAAGAACTGGAATCGGATGGTTCTTGATTTTTAGAACTTGAAAGAACCGAACTGAACTGCTGCTTCTGGTTCTTTTGCCAAGGACTACTATTTGCTTGTTGTACATGTTTGAAGAGATCTTTTTTTTTATTCTATTTTATATCTCCATCGCATGTTTCATATGCTCTTGACTGATGACCGTGATTATCTATTTCTATTTTGATTTATGGACCTAAGCCATTGTAAGTACATGGAACATGTATGATATGTTTTTTGAGTCCAAGACCCCAGGTAAGGTCGGTGATTTCAATTTTAACTGGTGATCCTGATTAGAAAAGTATAAACTTGTATTGTTTGCTTGTAGGCCGATTAGGTATAAAGGTGGACATTTTCTTTCTTTATACCAATAAATTCGGAAGATGATGTTAAAAAGGCCAAATTAATTGTATCGACACCACTATGATTTGCTAGACCCAAAAAACCACTTGGGCCAACCATAGAAAGTAGCTTAATTTATTAAAGGGAAAAATTCATAAATAAGGTAATTACAAATGTAAACTGCAAAATTAAGGTGAAACTCATATAATTTCAGAAATCAGGTTTTAATTAAAATTAATTAATCAAATTTAATAATTATCAATATTTTATTAATTACAAATATTAAGGTCACAATATAAAATCTTAAGTCACAAAGTACAAATATTTTAAGTCACATATTTAAGATTACAGTTAGGTCATAATCATTTAAAATAACAAGTCACAACTATCATTTTTTTTTCTGATCACAACCTACCAACCACATTTTTAAGGTCACAATTATTCATTATCAAGGTCACAAGAAAAAAATTGTAGGTCACAACCATCATTTTTTTCGATCACAACCTACCAACCACCATTTTTAAGGTCACAGTTATTCATTTTCGAGGTCACAAGAAAAAAATTGTAGGTCACAACCATCATTTTTTTCGATCACAACCTACCACTCATCATTTTTAAGGTCACAGTTATTCATTTTCGAGGTCACAAGAAAAAAATTGTAGGTCACAACCATCATTTTTTCCGATCACAACTTACCACCCACCATTTTTAAGGTCACCGTTATTCATTTTCGAGGTCACAAGAAAAAAATTGTAGGTCACATTCATATTTCAAAGTCACAACCCAACCCAACCCTCACTTCACAACTTCAACCCATCACCAGCACCGGCATCTCACCACTACCCTCAACACTGCGCCGCCACCAGCCACTGCCAGTGTCGCTACCACCACCACCACCACAACGACAGCCTCCAATATTTAACCTCACCACCTACACCACCAGTCACTGTAGTCATCGCCGTAGCCACAAAAAAAAAAAAAAAAAATCAAACTTTAGGTGACAGCATCATCACGTGATTACGACCTTCACTACGAAGAGTCAAGCACCATCACCAAACGGAAGTCACTGTTGACGAACAGAAGCAACAAACCCGATTTGTAAAAAAAAAAAACCCTAACCTTCCACATCAAACCGCAACTAGATCTGGGAACACGATGTATCCCCCAGCAACGTGCGCCCATTACCTTCCTCCGCACTCCGACATCGTGACGCCTATGCACCTGAATCGAGACTACAGGTTACTATTACAACGACGGGGGCTTCTGTTCCGTTTTCTGAAAATGTTGCAACCGCAATGGACTACGCTCTGCCTGGGGAGAGAGGGAGAAGAGAGAGACGGGTCTGTTTTTGTGTGTGGAGGGTGGGGGTGCTCCGCCTGAGAAGAGAGGGAGAAGAAAGTGATGGGATCTGTTTGCGTGTGTCGAGGGTGGGGTGAAATAAGAGGAATTAGGGTTTGGTATAGAGATATTGTTTGATGAATTTATTTTAATTTCACATTATTGGTATTAAAATCAAAAATTTATTTAACACCTGATTTTTGAAGATATTCAAGTTTAATCTTATTTATGAATTTGATTCTTTAAATGTAGGGTTAGGTGTAATTTCCACTTTATTAAAGTTGCTTGTGGCCCAAGTCGCTGGAGGATCTCCTTTTGGGTAGCCCTTTTGTATAAGTCTAGGCCTTGTTCATTAGCCCATTATTGAATATTCTTGGATCAATCTTTTGTTCCTAACCTAGTCTATTTATATGCATTTATTGCCTACTGTTTCATATTGTGTGTGCAATAGAGTGAAAAGATCCTATTATCAAGTATTATAGTTGAAAATAGAATGATCGTCACTACCTTCCTAAATGCATCACTGCAAGGGGTCCCTTTTAGTCATGCCAAAAGAGGAGGCCGAAAAAGTCAAAAGACAATCTAGTATCAAACTGAGAAACACTTTCAAGAAGCGACCACCTTATCACAAGAATCCCCACTAGAGATTACAAATGGAAGGAGCGCTAAGAAGACTTTCATTGAACAAAATATTTCCTATTATCTCCCAGACAAATAAAATTATCAAAGCAATGGAAGAATTGATAAAACCAAAGCAATTTCTTTCTGATAGGGATGAGAATTATTCATTGTTTTGGGTTTTGGGGAATAATCATCTCTTACTGTTGCAGGTGAAACTGATGTTGTTTAAAGATCAAGAATGAAGATGGTGAAAAATGAAGACATAATGAGATCTTCACTCTATTTATGGAAGACTAGAAGATAAAGATTCGGAATACAAACAGTCGTGCATTTATAAAGTAACGTGGATCATGGAGATAGAAGTTGAGGAGAATACCCAGAATTTTGTGCTTCTTTAAATCCCAAGGCTCTAAAAGGCACGCAAAATACTTTGAATATGACACAAAATTAATGATTGCACATTAATTCATCCATATTGGGGTAATTGTTGACACATAAAAATACCCAATTCAAAGGTCCAATATCAGAGTCTGAAATATGAGAGCCCATTACAATTAACAAGGTGATGTGGAAGAATATGGGCAATTGGGGGATGGCGGAGGTGTCTAGACAATTGGATGATTGGGAGAACGAGGAGGCAATTTCAACAACCTATACCATGATCTAAGGAAGTTTATCGGAGCCACATGTGAGCAGTTACCACGATGTGAACAGTTAAGGAAGATCATGAGAAGTTATTTAGTGCATGTTTGTTTCTACTTAAAAATCAGATTTTTATCAAAGTCAAAATCAAGAATTAATCACAATCATATATTTTATTGGTCCCACAACTTTTGAACCACACATTTCATCAACTTTTATCAAAATCTGCTAAAAATTTGATTTTAATCTCTATCAAACAGTGACTTAATGCAAGGGAGTGGGCGACAATTAAGCAAAGTGGCGAGCAACGATTATCACAATCAAATTACGAAGCTGTTAAGGCAAATCAAATGCTCAAAGTAGTATGCAGTTTAAGCTAATTTGTATATATGGTATAAAGTTAAACATTTGGAAAGATCAACAAATCAAAACTCTCAAAATAAAGAGTAATTTTCTTAACAATAGATCAGACTTGCTCTGCTTTTATTAGCATTAAATTTCTATAACTTTTAATTTTTATTTTCTTTTTTGTGATAAATATACCTTGTTTCAAGCTTTTATTTTCCCTCTCAAAACCAATCATCTTCAGCAAACAGACAAACACAAACATAGTGCCGAAAAACAAGAAACTGATTTCCATATCAATGGCGAATTGTACTTGTTCACATTGGTGGCACGCCCCTTTCTACTTTTCCATGTCTATAGTTCTTTGTTTCATAGCAATCACAACAATGAAGAATTCAACGCCCAAGAATCCCCTCCAATTGGGCCACACCATCAAACACGATCTTGCCTTGAACGCCTCACGGGCCCTGAGATTCCATGGCTTCAACGCCATAGCCACCCTTCTTCAAATCTCCCCCGAACTCTTCCTCTCTGGGCCAGAATCGACTATCTTTGCAATCCAAGATTCTGCCATGTCTAACGTTTCTGTCCCGCCTTGGGTGATGAAACAACTTCTGCAGTATCATACCAGCCCCTCGAAGCTGACAATGCAAGAATTGATGAAGAAGCCCCATGGAAGTTGCTTGACGACCCTTGTTTATGACAAGAATTTGATGATCACGAGGAAGAATGATACGGAAACTGGCTCAATTGAGATCAACAGTGTGTTGATTTCTCATCCTGATGTGTTTCTTGAAGGGCCTGTTTCAGTACATGGTGTTCTTGGGCCTTTCTCTGATATTGATCAAGATTGGGATTTCATTCAATCTCCTGTGTGCAATTCTAATCAGACACTGGTTTCGAATCCTAATGAAAGGAAGGATATGGTGGAATGGGCACGAATAGTCCAATTGCTGAGCTCGAATGGATTCGTCTCCTTTGCGATTGGATTGCACTCTGTTCTCAGTGGAATTCTTCAAGATTATCCAGATTTAGGTTCTGTTACAATCTTTGCTCCACCAAATTCAGGCTTCATATCGTCTCCTTGGCCACTGCTGTACAAAATTGTGAGAAGTCATATTCTCCCTAACATGTTCACTTACATGGATTTGACTTCTTTGCCTCAGAATAGTTCACTGAGGAATATAGTTCCCGGTGAACATCTAATGATTAATACAAATAAGAATTCACGAGTTCTTGTTGTTAACGGAGTGGAAATCACTTTGCCGGATATCCTTTCGTCCAAGAAGTTTGTGATCCATGGAATTTCCAGAGCTTTCGACGTACGTTCAGATGGGTTCATTTCTTGAATCAATAGAAACAGCCTTAGTATATTTTGGTACGTTTTCTCGACGAAGTATATCCATTTCTATTAAGGAAATTCAGTAATAGTCTTCGGCTTATCAACCGCATACAGTTTCTGTGGCAGCAAGGAATTTTCTCAGAATAGTTCATTATCAATTTTGTATGTAAGAACAACATTGCATTCACTTTTTTATGAATATTTGAAATGATATAAATCAGATACTTGTCAAGTGCGTAATATAAGAACAAAAGTCAGGTCACATTTTCCGGCAAGTGTTTAGTGGTAAATTTCGCCAGTGCAAAATGCAATCTATTTTTGAGTTTGTGTTCTTGCAATCTTAAGGAGATGGCTTCAAACAATGAAATTACATTTCTTTGTGTTGGAAATTTGTGTTTAAAGAAATATTGAAGATTGAATTAAAATTGATTGAAATGGAACTAAAGTTTGATGAAAGGCAAATTTATAGCCAAGCGATGGCACATGGTGCAATTTTTTGTGCAGAACCATTTTCGGGATAACCAAACATTCACTTGGAAGACAACCAAGCGATCGATTGTTTTATTTTTTTCAAAAAACTTGTGTCACGCGATCGAATGGCACTATAATCACGTGATCGCATGGTTGTCTGAAAAAAAACTGTTGGCAAATCATGAATTCAAATTTTCTCAAGCCTTTTGATGGAAGAACATGATTTTTCATGTTGTGAGTTAGGCCACATTAGACCTAGATGTCGAACTCTATTTGCTAGAAACAAAAATCAGGACATCATTTCTAAGGTAAAAGGTCTAACTAATCAAGTCAGTCATTTGACTGGATTGGTTACTTACTTGACTAAGGTCACATCTTCTTCAAAGAAGATTTAGGTCAAAAAGAGTGAATTTTATGATCAGAATAATATTTTAAATAGTGATATGACTCGTTATACTTTTAAATGTAAGAGTATTTGTGTACATCGTCGAATAGGTATATAGGTGCATGCATCTGAAATATTTATCTATTCATGCATGCATGCACTTACAATTCTTTTATTTTTTCATACACATTTTTATTATCAAAAAATAAAATAGAATATTTTTTATTGTGATATTACTAGACATGTTTATTTGTAATTAAGTACTAGTAAAATTTATGAAAAATGAATAAAGTTTCCATTAACTTTATATAAAACCTTTTTTGGAGTATTTGATATATGTTATTTCATGTATCTTCTGCATTTCATATATTAAGCTCCTGTAAGTGAGTCCTGACCACGTGTATGAGAGTTGGGATGATGGTCATTAGTGTGATGAGTAGACTTTGAATATCGAATGACCTTTTAATTATTTGACTTAAGCTCTAGCATATTCCCCTAAAAGAAAATCTATATATATGTAGGCGTGTGCGTTGTTTCATATGGTTCGGTTCTAAGGGAACTGATGGTTCTTTTGAAAAAAGAACCGTTAATTCTTTTTGTAAGAGAAGAACCGAACCAGAACCGAACCGTTCAATTTTTTTGGTTCTGGTTCTGGCTCTGGTTCTGATTTTTTAAACTAAAATTTCAAACTTAAGGGATGCTAGATTTCGGCTGGTAAGAGTCGTAAGACAGTAATGTCCTTGACCTTGATCAAGATGCGAATACAACAGTCGTATTTGTCCTTGACATGGTAATTTTATTCACTCACTTCCAGACAGTAATGTATCTCCTCAATCGCGTGTATGTGCTCCTTCTATATGATATATATTAGAATATTTAATTTTAGTATACTTATTTCAAATCAATATTTATTACCTTAATAGTGGTAATCAAATTTTGATATATATGTATATATCTCCATATAAGGTAAAATTGGAGATTTGATTTATAGGAAAAATGGTAAGATATATGTATGCATGGAAATTACGAATTATGAAAATAAAAATATTATTTCATATGGAAATAATATTATTTACGCCAAGACAAATTATATTACTTCCATCTTGGCCAAAATCATGTGTTCAATATAAGGAATGACTTTGATACCAAAACTAGTTAAACTTCACCCTATAAATACCCCTCTCACGTCACTTCTATTTACCACACACAAATCACTTCTCTCTCTCTCTCTATTAATCAATCATAACATACACCAACATATTACATACGTAGTTATATATATATATAATTTCGAAGCAAGAGAATTTTAGCACACACAAAGATCGAAGCATTTTAAAGTTATATCATTAATTCATCCACGAGACGATAAGTATATACGTGTAATTTTATGTTATGCCTTTTGAAATAATATGCTATGGTCCATATGTATGTTCTAAGATTCGGACCGAAGTCTTAGTAGCGCTACGCATGAAAACTCATACCATCTATGTTCGGTATCGTTTTCATGTCTCCATTACGTATGAATTATGATTTCAAGATTTATGATAAACATATGTATACTTATTGAGATTTTCTCATCCCCTTTATGTTTCCCCTTTCCATATAATTGATTGGTTCGAGGAGGTCAGCGTGGAGATGGCGGACGATAATGGATCAGAAAATAAATTAGACTTTTATCCATAGTTTTTACTTTTAAAATTTCTAGACCCATTTAATTATTGTTGGCTTATCTATTAAAACTTCATGTTTAATTTAAGTTCTTTCTTATGACGATTTAAATATTACGAAATTATTTGTTAAACTATTTTATCTTATAAGTTTATGCAAGTTTCGTGACATCCAAGTCGTTAAGGTTTCGGGTCGTCACAATTGGTATCAGAGAAAAGGCATGTTTTCCTGTAGACTTTAATATCTTCAAAAAAAAAAAAAAAAAGGTTTTGAAATAGGCGATAAATTATGTCATTTAGGGTGAAGTATATTTGTTTGTCTTATTGTTTTTTTTTTTTTTTTTTTTTTTTTTAAAAAAAAAATCACGTCAAAGCCCTATAAAAAAAAAAAAAAAAATTATTGTTCAGTTCGATGAACAGTATTCTCCTACTGTTCACGTCACTGTCATCGATGTGAACAGTGACCGTGTCACAGCAGTGACCGCGTAACTGTTCATCGATGTGAACAGTGCGCAGTCACTATTCACGACCATTGTTAAAAAAAAGAGTTGTTTTTCTTTATGATTTGAAAATATAGATTAAATTATGATTAGGTTAGTTTTTTTGGGCTTTTGCCCTTGTATGAAAATTTATTTGGACTACCAAAAATATTTTTTTATGATAGTATGGGCTCAATTTATATGAAAATTTAATCGGACTAATAAATTTTTTTTTTCCTATTATGTTGAATTGGGCTAATTTTATGTAAACTTTTAATTGGACTACTTAGATTATGATGTGTAATGATAATAAGTTAATTAAGCCCAACCTCATATGAAGATATGAATTGATAACTATTTTTCTAAAAAATAGTATTTTAGTCATGAGATATTTTAAGTCATCGCTCTGCTACGTCTCTCCACGTATTGACTTATCGAACAAGGTATGTTATTTGTTTTACAAGTTATTAATTAGTTATGATTTCATTGAAGCATGATAAATATGAAAATTAGTAATGTTATGTCATAAATGTTTTATATGATAATAATTGATTTTAGTCTGTTAGCAAAATATTGTAGCAGTTATATGAATTGCATGTATGCCTAGCTAGGGGAAAGTTTTAGTCGGGTATAAACCTTTTCATAATAAACAATAAGATGATAATAAATTCTCATACAATGATTCATCTCTTTATCAGTACCTTTGTGTAAAAGTAAGGAAAAACTGTGGATGATCATTTATATCTCATCTCTAAATTCCAAATTCTAGTGCAATGATTTATCCCTTTATCACTGCCTTTGTGTAAAAAGCAAGGGAAAAACTGTGGAAAAATTATTGTTACTTTTGTTCAAGTTTTCTTGATTGACACGTTCGCGGCATTAGAGACTTTGTCACCAGGCTATTAACATGCCTAAAGAAATTGGGTTTTAAGTGGGACCGCAGTGACCCCTCCAATTTCTTCGAAGATTTTTAATAGTGATGTCCAAATCAATAAAATAAAGACAATAGTACTACTAGAAAACAATTCCTCCTCTCAAAAATTTATTAATAACTTTAAAGAAACACACATGAAATTTCGATAATAGCAACATCCATTTATGAAACTTTTGAAAAACTTCCATTCTTGAAACAAAAGCAATTATGTTCCTTTCCCTTTCTTATAGATGGTGAGTGGAAGAGGACAAACCACCCAGACAGAGAGGTGCAAGTATTTTACCTGGTTGCATAGGAATTATAAAAGAAATCCTAATCACGGTTTAATGCTACACCTAGATGCCATGGAAAGGATTCACCGAGGGGCAAGGGCGAATGGGCACAAATTCCATAGAGATGAGATCGTATATCATCTTGACCGAACCCTCACTCCTTATTGGAGACAATTCATCAAAAAAATCGAAGAAACCTTCGACTACCAAACCTCCCCATATATTATACTCCAATGCCTAAGGGAAAAGTGGAGGGTGAATCACATTGACCTCAAGGATACTGAGAAGGTGCCATGCCACGACCCCGATCCAAGCAATGTACTAACTATACCCAAGGTTAATGATATTAATGGGGATTATATCGAAGAGGACCCAAGTGAGGATTATAGTCCAGTTTCGTATTCAGCTATTGAACCAATACATGTCCAAGGGGCGGGTCATAGAGAGGAATCCGGGAAGAATTATTAGATAGCTTTTATAATTTTATGCTAAGCTTAAGTCCTCCAGTTCTTTTTTTTTTCTTTCCTTGAAGTTTTAGTTTGTTTGGATGTCAGGCATCTCTGGAGATCCGTTATCTATGCGAATTTGTGAATTTTTAATAAAACGTGTTATTGCGTTATGTTTCCTAAACTTGTCTCAAATCTTAGTAATTTTCCCATTTTATTTAAGGAGATGGATACTCGCAGTACAAATAAAAACAATAGGAATGCCACTACAGGAAATACCAATGACGCGCAATTTGCTCAACAGTTCATGGAAATGATGCGAAACTTCACACAGGCAGCACCGCCACCAGCTCTAGTACCTCCTACCGAGGGCCAAAGGAATACTGCTGCTATTGTTGAGCAATTCAGAAAGCTTCAACAACCAACTTTTGAGGGTGGTCCTGACCCGTTTGTAGCTGAAGATTGGATAGCTAATATTGAGAGGATATTTGATCTCATCGAATGTCCAAACCATAAGAAGGTAACTTGTGCAGCATTCATGTTGCAAAAAGGAGCCAGACACTGGTGGGACTCAACCGCTAGGTCTAGAGCTCGCAACCACATATGGACACGGGATCAATTCAAGGAACTATTCCTTCAAAAGTACTACCCACCGAGTATCCGGAGCCAGAAGGAAGCAGAGTTTTTGATGTTGAAACAGGGAGCAATGACCTTGACAGACTATGAAAGAAAGTTTGACGAGTTGTCACTCTACGCTCCAGAATTGGTTGACACAGAGCTCAAATGCGCAAGGCGTTTCGAACAAGGTTTGAGGGATGATCTTAGGCAGGCTGTGGTAACTTTTGAATTGCCTACATACCATGCAGTGCTAGCTAAAGCCCAATTAGCCAATTTCAGGGAGAATTCTTACAGTAATTCTAAGCAACAGTAGTTCGGACAACCGGAGAAGCGTAAGTGGGTGGACAACAAGAGGCAACACTTTACAAAGAAAAATAAAAGAGGCCCAACTTCGACTACCACAAAGGACTTCCCACTTTGCAACAAGTGCCAAAAACATCATTTGGGACAATGCCTTGTTGGAATGAATGCTTGTTTCCGATGTGGCGAACAGGGACACATATCCAAGTATTGCCCAAAGAACCCACCGAAAAGTAACCCACAGCAGAAAAATGGCAACAAACAGCAAAGGAAAGAGAATGCAACCAAGGGACAGGCAAGGGTATATGCTTTAACAGGACAGGAGGAGGACCACGACCGGAATGTCTTGGCAAGTAACATTCTAGTGTTCGGATTTCCTGTTTATGTACTAATAGATTTTGATGCCACACATTCATTCGTATCTTCTAAGTGTGTGCGTAGACTAGGCATGAATATTGAACCTGTATTACTGCCTTTAGAAGTATGCATTCCATCTGAAGATGTGTTAAATTCAATTCATACAGTTAAGACAACAAGAATAGAGGTTGATCGTAGATACTTGGGAACAGAATTATATGTGTTAGACATGCACGAGTTCGACATGATTCTAGGTATGGACTGGTTATCAAAGAACCATGCCACAATTCGATGTTTCGAGAAGGAAGTAGTCTTCCAGATTCCAGGAGAGAAGGAGCTTCGACTACTAGTAACAAAAAGGAGATCACTACCATGCATTATCTCAGCTTTGAAAGCTCGAAAAATCCTGTGATCGGGAGATGGTACAAGATTTTTAATGTCAATAGTAGCCTAGGAGGGGAAAACAGGTTTCATGGTCGGTGATGTAAATATAGTTAGAGACTTTCTAGAAGTCTTTCCGGATGAGTTGCCTGGAATGCCTCCAGAACGGGAAGTAGAATTTGCTATAGACCTAATTCCCGGGTCTGCACCCATTTCTAAAGCTCCTTACCGAATGGCACCTAAAGAGCTGCAAGAATTAAAGGCACAAATCGAGGAACTTTTGGATAGGGGTTTCATACGACCCAGTGTGTCACCTTGGGGTGCACCTGTACTATTTGTCAAGAAGAAAGATGGTTCGTTGAGAATGTGCATCGACTATAGAGAATTGAATAGAATCACTATCAAGAACAAGTATCCTCTCCCCAGGATTAAGGACTTGTTTGATCAACTCCGTGGTGCAGTTATATTTTCCAAGATTGACTTGAGATCGGGTTACCATCAATTGAAAATTAAAGCTAGTGACGTCTCAAAGACAGCTTTCAGAACTCGGTATGGCCACTACGAGTTCTTAGTTATGCCATTTGGCCTAACTAACTCTCCTGGAGTTTTTACGGATTTGATGAACCGTGTCTTTCACGAGTTTCTCAATCGCTTTGTCATCGTTTTTATTGATGATATCTTGATCTACTCGAGGAGTCATGAGGAACATAAGGAACACCTAAGGATCATATTAGGAGTCTTAAAGAAGGAGAAGCTCTACGCTAAATTCAAGAAATGTGAGTTTTGGTTGGAACGAGTGATATTTCTTGGACATGTTGTCACATCCAAGGGGATAGAAGTGGATCCAAGCAAAGTTGAGGCTGTATCAAATTGGTCAAAGCCAACCAATGTAGGAGAAGTTCATAGCTTCTTGGGGTTAGCGAGATATTATAGGAGGTTCATTGAAGGATTCTCAAAGATATCTGGACCGCTGACACAATTAACACGTAAGGGTGAAAAGCTTAATTGGACAGAAAAATGTGAACAAAGTTTTCAGGTTTTAAAGCATAAACTAGCAAATGCTCCGGTCTTAACCGTACCTGAAGGTGTAGATGGTTTTGTTATCTATAGTGACACATCGAAGCAAGGTTTGGGTTGTGTGTTGATGCAACAGGGCAAAGTAGTCGCTTATGCATCACGACAATTGAAGACGCACGAGAAGAACTATCCCACCCACGATTTGGAGTTAGCAGCAGTTGTTCATGCCTTGAAGATATGGAGACACTACCTTTATGGGGGTAAATGTGACATTTACACCGATAATAAGAGCCTCAAGTATATCTTCACCTAGAAGGAGTTAAATATGAGGCAAAAAAGGTCGCTCGAATTAGTGAAGGATTATGACTGTGAAATACATTATCACCTTGGAAAGGCGAATGTTGTAGCAGATGCCTTGAGTCAAAAGGTACCAAGTCAACTGCCAGCTTTGACCATGCAGGAACCATTATGAATTTATGGAAGGAGTTCGAGAAATTGAGCCTTGAAGTGGTGGCAACACCTCCAAGCGCTATAGCTCGAATGACAGCTCTTTCAATTCGGCCAACACTCCATGATAGGATCAGGGAACATCAGAAGGCAGATCAATCATTTGAATTTATCAAAATGGAAATTGATATGGAGAAAAGAAAAGACTTCACCCTGGACAAAGAAAAAACATTGTATTACCAAGGACGATTGTGCGTACCGGACTTCGAAGATTTGAAAAAGGAGATTCTGGAAGAGGCCCACTCCTCTTCTTATTCAGTACATCCAGGGGCACAAAGATGTACCGAGAACTCAAGAGAGTGTTTTGGTGGAGAAACATGAAGAAAGAAATTTCCGAATATGTTGAGAAGTGTCTAATATGCCAACAAGTGAAAGCTGAACACCAGAGACCATCTGGGCTGCTTGAACCATTAGAAGTTCCTAAATGGAAGTGGGAACATGTGACGATGAATTTTGTGGTTGGCTTTCCAAAGTCGACAAAAGGTCATGAGGCTATATGGGTCATTGTGGATAGACTCACAAAATCAGCCAACTTCCTACCAGTACGGATGACTTTCACGATGGACCAATTTGCACAACTATATGTAAACGAAATAGTAAGGTTACATGGGGTTCCAGTCTCAATTGTGTCAGATAGAGATCCAAGGTTCACTTCAAAATTTTGGAAGAGTTTACACCGAGCATTGTGTACTAAATTGAAGTTTAGCACATCATTTCACCCTCAAATGGACGGACAATCTGAACGGACCATTCAAACATTGGAGGACATGCTACGAATATGCATACTAGAGTTTGGAGGACAATGGGAGAAACATTTACCATTAGTTGAGTTCGCGTACAACAATAGCTATCATGCTTCCATTGGCATGGCCCCATACGAGGCATTATATGGAAGGAAGTGTAGATCACCAGTACACTGGGATGAAGTCAGGGAACGCAAGATTTTGGGTCCTGAGATCATAGAACAAACAGTGCAAGCCATCGAGAAGATTCGTGCCAGCATGAAAACTGCCCAGGATAGGCAGAAGAGTTATGCAGACAGGAGAAGAAAGGTGATGTGATCCAGACCACGGATACAAGCCCGCACAAAGATCCGTTGAAGATCAAAGGAGGACCGATGACTCAATTGCAAACCAAGAAGGCCAAGGAAGCAATGGACAAGTTAGTTCAAGAAACAATGGCCAAAACAATGTTCGTGTCATCAAAAGAAACAAGTTCCATGTTGGGGCCGAGCCAAAACGATGAGTGGATCAACCTTATTCATTGCGTCGAAGAAAGTGGTGAAATTTCAATGTTACGGCCGTAACATACAAGTCCTCACGGCCGTAACCAACTTTCTGCTGAAAATTGAATTTGCGAGACATAAGCAATCACGGCCGTAAAGTTCGAGTGTCACGGCCGTAATGGAGTTTCTGCTTAAATTTGGAATTGGGCTTTTTTGGACTTACGGCCGTAAGTCATATTGTCACGGCCGTAAGAGTGACTCAGAAGCAAGGTTACGGCCGTAAGGAATTCAGTCACGGCCGTAACATTACATACACGTGATTTTAGGTTATTTTTTTATTTTCTTAATTTTAGGTAGTTGTTTCCTTATTTAATTAGAACTCCTTAACCTAGTTTTGACCCTATATATAGGGATGTAATTTTCATTATTCATAACCAACTTTGATATATTAATTGAGAGGCAAATTGCTTTCACATTCTTATTCTTTATTGAATAAAATCCGAACTTGCGAGTTAATTCTTGTTTGTTCAAATCTTGGGTGAGATTTATCTTCTTTGTGATCAAGAGGTCAACATATCAATTGATTGTGTTGGTTGCTTGATTCAATTAATTTGAATCAATCTCTAAATCGTGGTTTATTGGCGTTCTTGGGTCGATTCCAATAATTTGTGGGTTGCGTAGCTACAATTGCTACGTGGTTTGCATCATCTGGTATCAGAGCTTAGGCTCCAAAAATCAAGGTTATATCTTTGTTTTTGTTTTCTTGAGTTTCTTATTATAGTCTTCGTGTTCTTCCAGTTTTGAGTCTTTAATCCAGAAAAGTGTCACAAAAAAATTCAATAGTCGTTATTTCCTTCGTTTGTTATCCAAATTAAATTTCGTCTGTTGTGTCTTTCTAGTAGTTGAATTTTCGAGAAATTAAAAAAAAAAAAAACGAAAATTTCCAAGTTCAATTAAAATATTTGATATTTGATTTCAAGAATTATTTTCTTGAAACAATCCTAGTTTCCATAAAAAGTGTCAAGTTCTATATAAAGTCCAATTTAATTCTCTAAAGGTCTTCTTTGAGTTTTCCAACAAATTCATTACTTCTCACTCATATTCGATTTGAAGCAATCGGGTTTAAACTTGTTTGAGTTCGGATTCGTTCTTTGAAGCATTTGGGGTGAAAGATATTGAGTGGAAAAAGGCAGAGAGGTGAGATCAATAGAGGGTAAAAGCCTAATTTGAGTGATACACGAGCGAAATACACGTGAGGCATATAATATTTAGTGTTAGGATGTCTGAACAATCTTCTACTGCAAAAAAAACAACGATCGAGCCAACATGACGGAAGAGATGGTACAATGTTTTGAGCGGTTGTTCGGGGATGTGTTAGGTAGGTTAGAAAGGCTTGAGCAACCTCGGGAAGTGCCTAATGTCCGTAGGCAGGGTGGGCAAGGTCGTAGAGTAGAGGGGGTCGATGAGAATGAAGAAGGTAGTGATTTTGACGATGGGGCAATTTTGGATAGAGTAGTTAGGCATGGAAGAAGGGATAGAGATCTTGGTGGCGATAGAATGGATGGTAGTATGAACAACATCAAAATGACAATTCCGTCATTCAAAGGAAGGAGTGATCCGGAAGCATACTTAGAATGGGAGAAGAAGATGGAATTAATTTTTAATTGCTACACTTATTCGGAAGAGAAAAAGGTTAAAGTAGCTGTACTTGAGTTCTCCGACTACGCTATTACTTGGTGGGATCAATTGGTGACTTCTAGGAGGAGGAATCGCGAGAGGCCCGTTAGTACTTGGGATGAATTAAAAGCTATAATGAGAAAGAGGTTCGTTCCTAGTCATTACCATCGGGAGCTTCATCAAAAGTTGCAAGGTCTATACCAAGGATCAAAGAGTGTGGAGGATTATCACAAGGAGATGGAGATATTGATGATTAGAGCTAATGTAGATGAGGATAGGGAGGCTACGATGGCTCGGTTTTTGAATGGGTTGAATAAGGATATAGCTAATGTGGTTGAACTACAACATTACTTGGAGATGGAGGATATGTTGCACATGGCTATAAAGGTTGAGAAGCAATTGAAGAAAAAAGGAACAGCAAGGTATCAATCGGGTTCTAATTCTCCTTGGAAGCCGAAGTGGGAAGGTAAGGGAGATGGGGCTGTTTCTAAAGGAAAGTTTGAAGCACCAAAAGGGAAGTTTGAGGCACCAAAAGGGAAGGAGGAACAAGCTAATAAATTCGTACCTAAAGGGGAACCTCAACCATCTAGGAGTAGAGACATTCAATGCTTCAAATGTTTGGGGAGAGGACATGTGGCGTCTCAATGTCCTAATAGGCGAGTGGTACTTTTGCGAAAGGATGGAACTATGGAGAGTGATAGTGAGGAAGAGGATTATAGCGATATGCCAGCGTTGGAGGAAATATGTGAGGATGAAGATGTGTTATCCGGGGAGCATGGCGAGTTATTAGTGGCAAGGCGAGCCCTTAGTGCCCAAATCCACACGGATGATTTGGAGCAACAACGGGAGAACATATTTCATACTCGATGTCGCATTAATAACAAGGTATGTAGTATGATTATTGATGGCGGTAGTTGCACTAACGTCGCTAGTACTATACTTGTTGAAAAATTAGGATTACCTTTGTTAAAACATCCTAAACCTTATAGGCTTCAATGGTTAAATGATAGTGGAGAAATTAAGGTGAATAGGAGGGTGTTGGTGAATTTTTCTATTGGTAGCTATGTGGATGAAGTTATGTGTGATGTGGTACCTATGCATGCCGGGCACATTTTGTTGGGTAGACCTTGGCAGTATGATCGGAAGGTCACGCATGATGGGTATAAAAATAGGTATAGCTTTACCAAAGGGGGAAAAACCATTACACTTGCACCATTGACACCGTCACAAGTGTATGAAGATCAAATAAAACTGAAAAATGATGAAGAAAAAAGAGTAAAGGAAAATGAGAGAAAAGAGAGTTGAGACCACGACCTCAGAAAAAGGAGAGGAAAAGAGAGTTGGAGCCACGACTCCAGAAAAAGGAGAGGCGAGAGAAAAAAAGAGTGTTGGGGTACATACCTCAGAAAAAGGAGAGGGAGCGAAGAGTGCCAGAAAAGAAAGAAAAATGAGTTTCTACGCAAAAAGGAGTGAAATCAAAAAAGCATTTATGGAAAAACGACCAATGGTCCTTTTATTATACAAGGATTCATTCCTTGCCTTTGAAGAAACTAACAAATCCCTCCCTAGCTTGGCTATTTCTTTATTGCAGGAATTTGACGATGTATTTCCGGAGGATATACCTAGTGGGTTGCCACCCATTCGTGGTATTGAGCATCAGATTGATTTTATACCTGGAGCAGTCATTCCAAACCGTCCAGCTTATAGGAGTAATCCCGAGGAGACGAAGGAGCTTCAAAAGCAAGTGGAGGAGTTAATGAGTAAGGGATACATAAGGGAAAGCATGAGCCCATGCGCCGTACCCGTGTTACTTGTACCGAAGAAGGACGGGACGTGGAGGATGTGTGTTGATTGTAGGGCCATCAACAACATAACAGTAAAGTATCGTCATCCTATTCCTAGGTTAGATGATATGTTGGATGAATTACACGGCTCTAGCATATTTAGTAAAATTGACCTTAAGAGTGGTTATCATCAAATTCGAATGAAAGAAGGAGATGAGTGGAAAACTTGTTTTAAAACTAAGTATGGCTTGTATGAATGGTTAGTAATGCCTTTTGGACTTACTAATGCACCTAGCACATTTATGCGTTTAATGAATCATGTTTTACGTGCATTTATAGGTAAATTCGTTGTAGTTTACTTCGATGATATCTTGATATATAGTAAAACTTTGAATGAGCATGTGGAGCATGTTAGGTGTGTGCTTGTGGTTTTAAGACAAGAGCAGCTTTTTGCTAACTTTAAAAAGTGTGATTTTTGCATGGAAAAAGTTGTATTTCTTGGTTATGTGGTTAGTGCTAGAGGGATAGAAGTAGATGAAGAGAAAATTAAAGCTATTAAAGAGTGGCCAACACCTAAAAGCATAACTGAGGTTAGGAGTTTTCATGGCTTGGCTAGTTTTTATAGGCGCTTTGTTAAAAATTTTAGCACGATTGCCACACCACTCACAGAAATTGTCAAAAAAAGTGTAGGATTTAAATGGGGAGTAGAACAGGAGTATGCATTTGAAACAATCAAAAATATGTTGTGTAAAGCACCGATTTTATCACTTCCTAACTTTGACAAGGCTTTTGAGATTGAATGTGATGCCTCAGGGCTAGGCATTGGAGCTGTTTTAATGCAGGATCAAAGGCCAATCGCCTATTTTAGTGAAAAACTAAAAGGGGCTGCACTTAATTATCCCACATATGACAAGGAGTTATACTCACTTGTGCGCGCTTTGGAAACATGGCAACATTACTTGTGGCCACGGGAGTTCGTGATACACACTGATCATGAGTCCTTGAAGCATTTGAGGGGTCAAGCTAAACTGAGTAAGAGACATGCAAGGTGAGTAGAGTTCATCGAAACATTTCCCTATGTCATCCGGTACAAACAAGGTAAGGAAAATGTGGTGGCAGATGCATTATCTCGAAGGTATGTTCTTTTAAATTCTTTAAATTCGAAATTGCTTGGATTTGAATACATTAAGGACATGTATGCTAATGACCTGGATTTTTCTAATATTTATGAATCATGTGGTAAAGGAGCTGTGGATAGGTTCTTTAAACATGATTATTACTTATTTCGAGAAAATAAATTGTGTGTCCCTAGGTGTTCAATGAGGGAGTTACTTGTGGGAGAGGCCCATAGTGGAGGCTTAATGGGTCATTTTGGGGTTAAAAAGACCATTGAAATCCTAAGTGAACATTTCTATTGGCCTAAAATGAAAATTGATGTGGTTCGGGTTTGTAATAGATGCATTACTTGTAAAAAGGCTAAATCTAGGATTAAACCCCATGGATTATATATGCCTTTACCCATCCCTAGTGAACCTTGGGTCGATATCTCTATGGATTTTGTTTTAGGACTAAGAAGGGTCGAGATTCGATTTTTGTGATAGTAGATCGCTTTAGTAAAATGACACATTTCATACCATGCCACAAAACTGACGATGCTACAAACATAGCTGAAATTTTCTTTTGGGAAGTCGTGCGCTTACATGGAGTGCCTAAAAGTATTGTCTCGGATAGGAATGTTAAATTCCTTAGTCATTTTTGGAGAGTCTTGTGGAATAAATTAGGAACAAAATTGCTTTTTTCTACAACTTGTCACCCACAGACCGATGGACAGACCGAGGTAGTAAATAGGACAATGATTCAATTATTGCGCACCATAATCAATAAAAATTTGAAAAATTGGGAAGAGTGTTTGCCATTTATTGAATTTGCATATAATAGGGCTATACATTCTACTACTTCGTGTTCACCATTTGAAATTGTTTATGGTTTTAATCCGCTAACACCATTGGATTTAATTCCTTTACCTGTGAATGAACGTAGTAGTTTAGATGGCAAGAAAAAAGCTGAGATGGTTAAAGCACTCCACGACAAGGTGAGGTTGGCGATCGAAAAGAAAAATGAACATTATGCTTCGCAGGCTAACAAAGGAAGAAAGGGCATCATTTTTGAACCCGGTGATTGGGTTTGGTTACATTTGAGAAAGGAGCGGTTTCCAGAACAGCGCAAGTCAAAGTTACAACTGCAAGGAGATGGTCCATTCCAAGTGATCGAAAGGATCAACAATAATGCCTATAAACTCGATCTTCCTAGTGAGTATAATGTTTCGGCATCATTTAATGTTTCTGATCTATCTCCGTTTGATGCAGGTACAGATTCGAGGTCGAATCCTTTCGAAGAGGGAGGGGATGATGTGATCCAGACCACGGATACAAGCCCGCACAAAGATCCGTTGAAGATCAAAGGAGGACCGATGACTCGATTGCAAACCAAGAAGGCCAAGGAAGCAATGGACAAGTTAGTTCAAGAAACAATGGCCAAAACAATGTTCGTGTCATCAAAAGAAACAAGTTCCATGTTGGGGCCGAGCCAAAACGATGAGTGGATCAACCTTATTCATTGCGTCGAAGAAAGTGGTGAAATTTCAATGTTACGGCCGTAACATACAAGTCCTCACGGTCGTAACCAACTTTCTGCTGAAAATTGAATTTGCGAGACATAAGCAATCACGGCCGTAAAGTTCGAGTGTCACGGCCGTAATGGAGTTTCTGCTTAAATTTGGAATTGGGCGTTTTTGGACTTACGGCCGTAAGTCATATTGTCACGGCCGTAAGAGTGACTCAGAAGCAAGGTTACGGCCGTAAGGAATTCAGTCACGGCCGTAACATTACATACGCGTGATTTTAGGTTATTTTTTTATTTCCTTAATTTTAGGTAGTTGTTTCCTTATTTAATTAGAACTCCTTAACCTAGTTTTGACCCTATATATAGGGATGTAATTTTCATTATTCATAACCAACTTTGATATATTAATTGAGAGGCAAATTGCTTTCACATTCTTATTCTTTATTGAATAAAATCCGAACTTGCGAGTTAATTCTTGTTTGTTCAAATCTTGGGTGAGATTTATCTTCTTTGTGATCAAGAGGTCAACATATCAATTGATTGTGTTGGTCCAATAATTTGTGGGTTGCGTAGCTACAATTGCTACGTGGTTTGCATCAAAAGGACTTGGAGTTTTCAATAGGAGATAAAGTTTTCCTCAAAGTTGCACCCATGAAAGGGGTATTACGTTTTGGCAAGAAGGGTAAGTTGCGACCAAGGTATATTGACCCATTTGAAATCTTGCAACGTGTGGGAAATGTTGCATATCAACTGGCCTTACCCCCAGAACTTTCAGCAGTGCATGACGTTTTCCACGTATCCATGCTTAGAAAATATGTCTCTGATCCAAGTCCTGTGGTCAACCACCAGTCTATCGAGTTACAACGGGGTTTGAGTTATGATGAAGTACCTTTAAGGATCGTTGACCAAAAATTTCAAGCCCTTAGAAATAAAGTGATTCCACTAGTGAAAGTTCAGTGGCAAAATTATTCGATTGAAGAGTCCACGTGGGAGCGAGAGGTGAAAATGCGAGCTAAGTACCCTCAACTCTTTGACGAGTTTCAAGTAAATTTCGAGGACGAAATTTATTTTAAGGATGATAGATTATAACACTTGTACTCTTAAGTTAAATCCCTTTAAAGTCTAGGGGTAAATTAGATGTTGATCACTAACTAAGGATCATGGGTGCAATTAATTTGGACTGCATATTGAAAACCCACGTATATTTTTAGGGTTAAATTTCTATGTTATATTATATATTATATATGTTACCGTGTGTGTGTGTGTGTGTGTATATATATATATATATATATATATATATATATATATATATGTAATTGGTATGATGCACATTATGATATATATTAGAATATTTAATTTTAGTATACTTATTTCAAATCAATATTTATTACCTTAATAGTGGTAATCAAATTTGATATATATGTATATATCTCCATATAAGATAAAATTGGAGATTTGATTTATAGGAAAAATGGTAAGATATATGTACGCATAGAAATTATGAATTATGAAAATAAAAATATTATTTCATATGGAAATAATATTATTTACGCCAAGACAAATTATATTACTTCCATCTTGGCCAAAATCATGTGTTCAATTTAATGAATGATTTTGATACCAAAACTAGTTAAACTTCACCCTATAAATACCCATCTCACGTCACTTCTCTTTACCACACACAAATCTCTCTCTCTCTCTCTCTCTCTCTCTCTCAATCATATCATACACCTACATTTTACATACGTAGTTATATATATATATATATATATATAATTTCGAAGCAAGAGAATTTTAGCACGCACAAAGATCGAAGCATTTTAAAGTTATATCATTAATTCATCGACGAGACGGTAAGTATATACGTGTAATTTTATGTTATGCCTTTTGAAATAATATGCTATGGTCCATATGTATGTTCTAAGATTCGGACCGAAGTTTTAGTTGCGCTACGCATGGAAACTCATACCACCTATGTTCGGTATAGTTTTCATGTCTCCATTACGTACGAATTATGATTTCAAGATTTATGATAAACACGTATATACTTATTGAGATTTTCTCATCCCTTTATGTTTCCCCCTTTCCAGATAATTGATTGATTCGAGGAGGTCAGCGTGGAGATGGCGGGCGATAACGGATCAGAAAATAAATTAAACTTTTATCCATAGTTTTTACTTTTAAAATTTCTAGACCCATTTAATTATTGTTGGCTTCTCTATTAAAAATTCATGTTTAATTTAAGTTCTTTCTTATGATGATTTAAATATTACGAAATTATTTGTTAAACTATTTTATCTTATGAGTTTATGCAAGTTTCGTGACATCCGAGTATTTAAGGTTTCGGGTTGTCACAACACAAGTCCAGCAAATCCTTGAAAATAAGATAACAACTAATTGTAAGATAGAGAGTGAAGATTTATTGTTTGTTGATTTCTGAAGAACTAACGGCTAAATGATTGAAGCTGAACGTCAGAACCAGTGAAAGAAAAATGATTTTGATCTATGATTTTTTGTTTATTACTTGTTTTGCTTATAGTTATTGTAATGTTGAATGAGTGACTAGTTATTGAGTAATTGATAATGACTAATGGACACGTGGATTAAGATTAAGAAATGATGATTTTTAAAATTTTTTTTTAAGATTTATATTTTTAAAAAAAATCATGTTTTGTACTATCGATTCTGGTTCTTGGTTCTGGTTTTGGTTTTGGCAGAACTAAGAACCAAACCGGAACCTAATGGTTCTTGATTTTTGAAACCAGAACCGTTTAAAATTTTGAAAGAACAGAACCGAACATAATCGAACTGCTGGTTCTGGTTCTTTTTCCCAGGCCTGTATATATGTATTGTGCTGAAAACCAAGTTATTTGCTTGTCAAATAAAAATTTAGATGCATCTTATTTTTTTTCGGAATCTATTTGACTTGAGTCTGTTAGGTTCTTTAAAACCTAATGCCCTATGGTCAATGGACTTGGAGTCATTGGCTGAAAGCTGGTTACATATTTAGTTAGCTTGATGAAGAAAAGTCTGCCCATAAGACAAAAAATGTATAGGCTAGTAAGAGGGAGAAAGAAAACGATGCAATCAGATTTTTTGAGCTTTTTGAGTACTATAGGTCTTAATAGCAATGGGTTTGACTTCATAATTTAAGGAAAATATTTATTTACTAGTGATTTTTTTTGCGCATCCTTTCTCACTAATTTAAGATTTTGAGTCTTGCTTACATGAGATTGTTGACAGGTTTTTTATGTGCATTGTTTTTGCATAATGCGCCTAGGCTATATGGATTATAGTTTCCCCCATGCCTAACAATAAGTCCATATTTCTTGATTTCTCCTTTGTCATTCGTGTCAAATAGGAGAATAGTGATTAGTATATGAGTTAAGAGTAGAGTTGGTACCACTATATGGATTAGGGGGAGAGTTAGTACTTAGAAGAAGTATTTATTCGTTTTGATTGTCTTTATTTGACTTATAATTTGACATTTTATTTCTAACAAATCTATTTGGGGCTTATTGAAAGTATGCTTTTGATTGGTGTTTTTTATATAATTTGAATATCTCAATTTCAAAGTTGCTAGCTAATGTTTATGACATTTATCTCATTAGATTTAATATGGTATCACTTGCTTTTACACATGGTATTTTTTAAATTGATGTGTAGAAAATAGGCTGACAAGCAATCGGGATACAATATTGCTTTTTTGTATCATAGATGTTAGGATTGGTCTTTTGTAATCATTTTATTATTATAGTGTTTAGTTAAGGAATTCCAAAGGGGAATATTGTAAGTTTTTGGTGTATTTAGCAATTCCATGAACAAAATAACTCGTTTATAAAGTCAAAATTAGATTCAAAGTATTGTAGTTGAGAATCTGGGCTCAAGAAGATCAAAGAAGTGTCTAAGAAAACATGCGATACAATTGAAGTCAAAGGAGAATAAAAAAATAAATCCACAAAGTTATGAAATTATTGTAGCCCTTTGAGTTAGCTTTCCAATTCACTTTGAATCACCTTATTCGAACATCGAGAGAGAAAGTTATGACCAAAATATTGACGACTGCTTGTTGGCTGTAAGATTACTGCTCGAGCATGTTTAGCTTATCAATGGCACTTCAATTCTGCTCCATGGGCAATCGATCGGCCTTGTTGTTTGGAGAATTCATATTTCGTAATTTATATCCCTTTTACAATCTGTTATGATCTTAAACACTTCATATTAAATATACTCAAGATTTAATTTCTTTTTCCATGTGATTGATCATTATATTTTATAAAGATTATATCAAATCAATCTCTTGAAGCATTCTTTGATTGCAACGATCAATCGCAACAATTTCTTGATTATTCAAGATTCTCATTCATAAAAAACCAAGTACAAAATCAATTACCTATAAGCCTTAGGTTCTGGAGTTGGGGAAAGGTCGTCGAAGTTCCAAATGAAGAAGAACAATGTTCGTTCTTGGTAATCCACGTGGAGAGAAAAGAATCTAGAGTTGCTGGAAGGTGCATGAAGCACAACCTAATAGGGTCTTCAATAATATTACACCTATTCACCCTTAGTTGGATCAACACTTAAGTAATTTCAATTTCCAATATTTGTGTTCTTAAAGTTCTTAGATGAAACTTTAAGTGCTTTAAAGTTTCTTTTATTTTGGCTTGATCTAATTCTACGACCTATTTTTCAAGCAGTCCTTTCAAGAATTATTAAGATGAGGCAAATATCATTTGAGGAGAATGTTTTACGTGGTTGAGCTTTTTTTGTTCATTTTCGATTATTCCATTATCTTCTTGCTTCATGTTTCTTGTTTCTTATTTTTCTCCATCTTGCTAAATTTCAACAATCTCAAATGATAATCTTTAGATGGAGAATGAGAGTATCAGATTTATGGATCAAGACATGGTAAAGTTGGATTGCTTTTATGGAACCAAGTCCACAAAGTGGAAAAACAAGATCAAATTTCTCCTAACAGCATCGAAAATCTTTTATATTCTTGATTCGTAATATTCACCACTACTGAAACAAACAAAAGAAGATATGGATGGGGTAAGGGTATATACCAAAATTTCCAAGATGGTGAACTCATATGTAGGCGTTATATCGCTCTAGAATGGGAGAAAAAACCACAAATTCAAATTTCCATGTTCCACCACCAAAACCACCGAGTTCTTCCACTACTTATCGGTGGAAATCAACCATTATCATTTCCCTATAATTCTCCTATAACTTCTATAATAGAAACAACTCATATAGAAGAATGTTTAAATGTTAAAAATTTTGGCACAAACCCCAACACAGAAGAAACTCCCACTTTCGATCAGAATCTGGATTGCGTGGAGTCACGAGTTGCGCGAAGAGTTACTCACAATCCTGACTTTCAAATTGAACATGCGCTTAACCATGGTTTTGGCCCATGAGAGTGCCACAACATATCCGAAATAATCCAATTCCAACTTCGAATGCACTCGGAATCGCTGGCAAATGACCAATCGACCGAAAAAATGGAATTTTGACCAATATGGACCTCATCTCGACCAACACACCATACTGCTATTCTTAAGGAAAAAAGTCCACATTAACCTATGAAATTTCATTATTTTTCGACAAGGAAAATTTTCAACCATCAAATCAGTCAGCCAACGATGACATCCCACTCATCTATTTGTGGGGCCTATGCTCCTGAGGTAAAAAATAGAATGTTATCCATGTTAATCTACGTCCATTACCACCATCGAATTTCTATTTGAGTCCCGAACAACGAGCAATTTGGGTCTGAAGTCTAATACTACTATTTAAGCATCTTTTGCTTAGTCATCGTAGGTTTAGGATAAGAAATCTTATACATCTCCACTTTCTAGAAAAGCTATCACTTAGGCTGAGTGAAGTCCGCGTAAGTAATATGTAGATCTCACACAGGCTCCTCGAGATTCTACTTTACACAGTTTCGCTACTAAGGAACCTTCTTACATTTGAATGAGCCTGCTATATATGTTAGTGAAGAGGATGAGGATATTCTAGCGGAGTCCTATAAGTTAACCCTTGTTGAAAATACACTCGTTGAAAACCACCTATTGCCAAGGTATGAGAGTGCTTTCTTAAGTTTGGTTTCTACAGTGATTTCAGTCTAGGAATTATTAATGCACATCATATACTTATATACTTGACACAGAAAGACGATTATTCATGCTTATTTCTGAAGCCCTCTTAGTAAATTGCTGGGTGTCCTATGCGTTCAATCAAATGGACATCTGATTTTAGTACTGAGCATGAGATCCCTATGGTTCCAATTTTGATTTCTTGTCCATTACTCCCTATTCACTTTTTAGCTAAGGGCTTTCTATTTGCAGTTGTGGCCCTTAGGAAATTGCTTGGGGTCATTCTTTATTCCTTCACTTTGGTCTTCCATCATTATTTGCTAGTTGGTACTTCTTTTGATTTATGCAATTTAGTTCTTAAACCTTAGGTTTTTTCAATTTAGCTCCAAATTGATTCTCGATTCTTTTTATCCACTTCCATGTTGTACAACTTAGTTAACAACTACATTTAACTGGTCCGGATTCATCTCAATTCATCTATTTTATCAAATCTGGGTTGATAACTAAAATAAACATGAAACACAACGAATTAAGTAGAAAAATATAGAACGACGAGGCCCTTACATAGCATTGGATAGACTCTTCGATGACGATGCAAAATTTGTTCAATGCCCTATCTCTTGGCCATAATTCCTTCCAAGACCCCCATAGAGGGGCATGAGGAAATCCCTCGTGCCACCAAGGTTTAATAGGCACTGCTCCCTTAATCAATCATAAGAGCATTAGAGGCTAGTCGGTAACAACTTTTTAAGTGGCTAGGTGCAAAAGGGAAGACGAGGTCAGAAGTGATTGATGGGACAACCTGCAATGGCGGTTCATGAGTATCTTGCATTAGATTCATCTCTGCCAGAAGGAACCTTTCAATATGTCTACGATGGCTAGTAATGGGACGCCTCGCAAAAGACAGGTAAGTCCTTTGAATTGCTACATGTGTAGGCCATCTCATGGAGCCACCTCAGCTGGATACATATCTATAAATACTCCTCAACCTTTTTCTCTTCAGGAGAGAATGCTTTTTACACTACTTCAACTCATACTAGTTTTTCTACCTAGAAACTTAAGCAAGATCAATTCTTCTACCCACTATCATTTGTATTAGAGAGCTCCTTCCCCAAAGCATCGGTTGTACGTATCTATCCCACGCTCAAACATTTCATCCATTGTTGACAAGTGACTTGACCATCAGAGTGCGCACGGCCTACGCACTCTTGGCTCCTAAATTGTGCAATTTGGTAGTCTGTATTTCTATGAGCTGTCCTGTTGTGCAGGAACCATATACGTTAGGTGGAGGATTATGACATATGCTGGACGCTGGATCTCCGATGGTCAACGTTGAGTAGCTACAACAAATTTTAGTGGCTATCTCTTTTAATTTTAGAAGAATATTGAATAAATCGATGCTAAGTTGTAATGTTCTAGTACTAAACGACATTTCTACAATTAGGTGGATTTTAACGGTTGGTAAGATGTAGTTTTGCAAATGATAACTTTGTGACTATATAGAATCTTCTATATTTTCTATGTGGAATATCCAATGTTCACAATTAAACATCTATTTTTATCATTATTATTATTACTTTTTTTTTTTCCCCCTGAAACCAATATATAATATAAGTTACTAGAAAATGATAAATATTATTTGCGGTAATTATTATTTTATATAGTATCAATTAGGCAATTCTATTTCAATTTTGTTCAATTGAGTAACTATGCTTTAGTTTATTTTTCAATCGGGTAACCTACTCAATTTCTTCACTCACGCTGACATGAATCAATGACGTGAAAGTCAAAAATTGATGATCATTATTAATTTCATTAAAATTTTGTTTATCTTACACTTGAGGTTGAGGATTACAAAAAGGGATCTTAGGGGAGGGGCCGTGTCTTGAATCCGGACCTATTGTCTGGGAAAGGTGTGCCTTTACATTAACAACCAATGGTTGTGTTGGCCTTCATTTAGGACGTTGATACATGTGCTTTACACTCTTATTTTGGTCTTAAATTGATATTTTAATTGACAAATTGAGAGAATTTCTACTTATTAAATTGTGCTTATATTGTACAATTAGGTACAACTTTAATTGAATAGAAAATGGACAAGATTGAAGTGGAATTGAGCTTAAAAAAAAAGAGCAAATTTGATGTCCAGGGACTTAATTGAAAGAAATTAAAACTTTGAACACTCAATTGCAACATCCCTGAAAGACGGAGGACTAGAAGTGCAAGTATTTCGTTGATATTTTTGTGATAAAAGTCAAAATGTGATGAGCGACCTGAATGCCAAAAAAAATAAAAAAATAAAAATTGGAATTGGTTGCATGCTATTGTTGCGTAACTGTGCGGTTATTGTAATCGCATGGCTGCGCGACACTGCTTATAATGGGCAGTGTCATTAATCAGTTACCACGTAGCCGCGAATTTTTGGGAGATTGTTCTCCACTATTGAATGAGAAGGTACCGGCAAAGTATTACAATGAACTTGCCAAGTTGACTGAGGATGTTATGCATATGGGAGATGCCATGTATCGGGAAGGATTTCAAAGATGGGGGTATAATCCACTCTTGGGGATTAATAGGAAAAACCTGTCATTGCCCATAGATTCAAATTTTGGTAGGTCATTCAATCCGAGGAGATATCAACTATTTGAGATGAGCTTGAAGAGAATGACAAGTTAATCACATAAAAATCACATGAAGAAGTGGCAATTAATAAGGAAGGGATTAAATCACATTTTCTCAACTTCATTGATTGTCCAATAATATAATTTGTGATTAAGCCACTTGAGGAGGATCAAGTCTGCATATTTGAGTTTGAATTAGACGGAATAGGCAAGTCTTATGACATTGGAAAGAGCAAAGTGCAAATATTTCGAATCAATGAAGAGTGAAGCAAAGTCAAAAGAAGAAAAATGGGCAAGACATCAAAAGCCATATTTAGAGTGCCATGAAGAATCTACGCGGAGAGTCAAATTAATAACTTTAAAATAAGCACTTAATGGGAAGCAACTGATTCTCTATCCTTGTTTTATTTTTATTTTTGCATTTTATTTACTTTCTTGCAAATAAGTTAGTTATGCCCAAGTCTTTATCTTGCTTAAGTTGGGTAGTGGAAAATAGGTCTAATACATTCTCATTTTATTCTAACATATACTCATATCAAACTTTTAAAGTCAAAATTTGCTTAACATTCATTTTTAAATCATATGTTGCATATTTTATTTATCTTCAAGTGTAATTTAATGTTGAGGTGGATGGGAAAACTATACTGGATTTATGAGTTAGAATTGAGATGTTGAATTTAATTTAAATTTTTGGGTCATTCACCACTTAATATCTACTATTTTCTTGTGTTTTCATAGGATGCTCACAATATGTTCGATGAAATGCCTCATTGGAGAAATTAGTGTTCAATCGATTGGAGGCTCTAACACAAGTTTGGGGGTGGATTGTTGGTACTTGCAATGAGATTTTCACATGCCCAAGACTACGTATGAGTGCCCCACCACTTATTGGGATGTCTAGTAACTTCTTTCCTCTTTGATTTATTTTACACATTGAGGACAATGTGCATTTCAAGTTTGGGGGTGATTTCTTATTGTGTATTGGCATGTTGATAGCCTTGCAGGCAAGGATTACTTCATGTTTAAGATTTTTATTGATTCATGATTTATGAACAATATGTTACTTGTGTCTATTTTTTACAAATTGCTTATCCATGTAAGATCCTAGTTCCATTGAGCACAATAGTCATGATTGATTATTAGTGAAGTTTAAGAATTGTTGAAGGGTAGAGAGATTTAGAAAGTAGAACAACAAGGTTGTGAGCTTGTATTTTTAAATTTTTGTCAACCTATCCAATTCTTTCGAATGCTCTAAATCTCTTGATCCTATTGTAAGATAAGTTTGGGGGTGGTTGATCCGTTAAAGGATATAGTCTAGATGTTTATTGATTCCATGCGTGATTGATATAATTTTTGTGGAGTGCCTTTGGTATCAAGTATAAGATAAGTAATGACCATATGCTAGAGATCTAAGCCCATTTTAATTTCTCGCATTGCCTTATCTCGTAACCTTTTTGACTCGAGTGATTTAGCCTGTTGGAGTACCTCAAAACTTGGTGCCTTAAGTTTTAAATTTCAGAATCACCGACCTAAAGCTCGCTATATGTGATGAGAATCGAGAAAGTCAAACCTCGATGCACGTGCCTATGGGACCCATGACAAGATCTGATGCCAAGAAGGTTTAAGATTCGAGGCTAAACAATGTGAATAAGTCAAGAAAAGAAGCCAAGAATCAAGTTGGAGCCAAAAATTAAAAAGAAAATGGACTCAGCCAATTTTGGTCGATCGAAAGTCATTCTGGTTGACCAAAACTTTGCAGAGATTTTGGGGTGCAGCCTCAGTCGTGTTCGGCTGAGGATTGTTCGACCGAAAGGGACATTTCAGTTGACCATATGATCGGTCGAAAATATTTCGGTGGACCGGTTCGGTCGACCGAAACACCCTGTTTCAAAAAAATGGGGATTTTCTTTCAATTTCCGATTGTATTCGTTTTACCCATTTTTTGTACAATAAATACTCTTTTCATTTGAAACCCTAGAATTAACTTGGTTTTTCAATGGAATGCTCTTAAGAGCTTGGTCATGAGACTCCTCTCTTGGGTGAGGTAAAATCCCATCTCTTTGCTCTTGTAGTATCTTTAGGAAATTAATCAACTACATTGTGAGTATTATTATTCTTGTATTTGTTGTTGATTTTTGCCACCTTGAAATTTGTTTAGTTGATACCCATTGACCTTTTTTTTAATCAATGAATTTTGTGTTATATTTAAATTTGGGTTAAGTTGTTTTATCACTTATTTTACTATTTTAGATTTCTTGGGAAGATTCAAAATAGTTGTGGAAATTCTTGGTCAATATACCAAGGGGGTTCGCATCATTTGGTATCAGAGATTGACTCTAATTTGGTAAACATATCATTTACATTATTGTTGTTGTTCTTCATATGAAAAAAAAAAAAAGAAAAAAGAAAAGAAAAGAAAATTCAAGAAAAATTGGAAAATTCCATATGTCCATGAGTATTTCTTGATCATTACATATTGGGTATTGTCTTTATTCTCATTCTTGAGATTGTTGAGGCTTACAATTCATCAAACATTCCTAATTCCATGTTATTCAAACTTTGCTTACAAAGTGTTTGATAAATTGCTCCAAATAGAGCTTTCGTGTTAAAATCCACTTTTCTCTACACCAAATACTTCTTAGTCAATTACTTGTTCCTTGTCAAGCCTTTGTGACCTTGTTCTTTTGAAAATTTGTCCTACAAATTCATAGCCATCTTCTTGTGTTTTATCAAGTAAAGAAAATTCCACATGCTCTTGTGCCTACCCATTCCTACATCTCTTGCTTGTATGTGGTTTCATGCTTCACAAGAATTATATCTCTCAATCTAGTTGATTATGTTCCTTGCAAATTTGAGTGAAACACAAGAGAAATATATTCTTGTGGGAATACTTTCACACTTGCACACCATGTCAAATTTCAGTACTCAAACTGAAGACTTGAAGGAATTATTGCAAACTTTTTCAATCACCATGGCTAGGAAATTGGAGAAGATTGAGGGAGGGTTAGAAAGGTTAGCAACAAAAGGGAAGAATACATCAACTAGTAATGGAGGAGAGGGAAGGGATAATGGAAGAATGAGGAATAAATGTGGAGATGTTTTGGTTGATGATGGGAGAATGAGAAGGAAGAATAGAAAAGAAGTTAGGGGTAAATGTGGGGATGTTTTGAGAAATGATGGGGATGGTGAACAAAATGGGAGTATGAATAGGAAAAGAAGAGAGTGGTTGGACGATAGGAGAATTTTAGTTGGTAAAAATATTGATAGTATGAGAATGCAAAATTCATCACTCCATGGGATGAGTAAAAGTGGAGAAGTAGAGTTGGAGATGAATGCTAGGCCACCAACATCTTTGGCCCATGATAATGAGAGGGAGAAGCATGGAGGAAATACTTTCTACATTAGATGCCTTGTGGGGGATACAGCATGTAGTCTCATTATAGATGGGGAGAGTGACACGAATTTGGTGAGTGTTAGTAGAGTGAAAGAATTTAGATTACCGGTAATGAAGCATCCTAATCCTTATATATTGCAAATGTTGAATGACTATGGGGAGGTGGGAGTGAGTAAGCAAGTTCTTCTTATTTTCAACATTGGAACCTGTAGTGATCAAGTGGTATGTGATGTAGTTCCTATACACAATACTCACATAATTTTGGGGAAACCTTGGCAATGTGAGCGAAATGTGAATCATGATAGGAGGAGGAACCGGTATAGCTTCAAAATGAATGGAAAAAAGGTTGTGATCCTATCTTTGAGCCCGGAAGAAATATGCAAGGACCAAATGAAGCTCAAGAAGGAATTTGAGGAAGAAAATGAGAAAAAGAAAATGAAGAAGAAAAGAAAAAGGAGAAAGAAAATGAAAATGAAAATGAAAATTCGATTGAGAAATTTGATGACAACATAAAAGTGAGGCTAAATGAGAGTTGGGACCACGACCCTAGAAAAAGGTGAGAAATTGAGAGTTGGAGCCACGACTCCAGAAAAAGGAGAGATGAGAGAAGAACCGAGAGTGGAGGTTTCTACCTCAGAAAAAGATGAGGGAGTGTTGAGTGCCACCAAGAAAATGGAGAGAAGAGATCATACAAAAATGTTCTTTACTCTTGAATATTCTAACAATGCCCTCCCTAGCTTGGTTACTTCTTTGAGGCAGGAGATTGTGAGGCCGACTTATCAAAGCAATTGAGAACTCAAAAGTCATGCCGAGTGGAAGAACTTCATGGAGATATTTTCCTACCACAATAAATACAATCAAGGTAAAGAAAATGTCGTAACCGATGCAACATCTAGGAGGTATGCTCCTAACACTTCTTCGAGAGCAATGTTATTATATTTGGAATACATTAAAGGATTGTATGACATTGACGTGGACTTGACAAATGAAATTTTTTCTTGTGAAAATGTTGCATGTAATGAAGGTCATTGGCATGATAAATTTCTCATTTGTAAATCCAAATTTTTGTATGTGCCTAATTGTTTGAGTGCCAACTCATTTTGTATTAAACATGTTCAGGGCATGCATGTTAATAATTCGAATTTGTTAAACATTTATGAATCATGTTGTGAGCAATATTTTGATGGATTCTATAGGCAAGATAATTATTTGTTTTGGAAAATTGGATTGTTTTTTTTTAAATGTGTCATGCGCGAATTGCTAGTTGGAGAGACACATGATAGTTATTTGATGAGGCGATTTAAAATCTAATTTTAAGATTAGTGCTAACCATGTTGGCATTTTTAGTGAATACCGAACTTGCAAAATGACTAAACTCAAATTTTTGCCCCAAGAATTCCATATATATTTGCCCGTCATGAGTAAACCTTGGATTACTAATTCTATGAATTTTATGGTGGGTTTATTTAGGTCAAAGAAAGAAAATGATGTTATTTTTGTGATTTTTGGTAGGAGTATTAAAATGTCACATTTGATTGCATGTCATGAAACCAACAATGTTATCAACATAGCTAATCTTTTCTTTTCTTTTGGGAAGTCGTGCGATTGCATGAAGTTGGTGCTAATTTTGTGGTTGTGAAATTTGCTTGCAATTTAATTGCTCATCCTATTAGCAAATTTTCTCCACTTGATGTTGCTTATGGCCCTAGCCTACTAACTCTTTAGAGCTTGATGCACTTGTTTATTAATGGAACTGTTAGTTTAGGTAGGCATAAAAAGGAATATTTGGTTGAGCCCCTGAGAGAGCAGGGCGAGCTTCATTTTGGGGCGTATATTGAAAAATGTACTTCCAATCCAAACCAAAATCGAATGCGAGTTGTATTTGACCCGGGTGGTTGGATGTTGTTCTTTTGGAGGAAAGAACGGGTTCCCGATCGAATAAAAATCCAAATTGCTACTCTGCGGCGTTGGCTCATTTCAAGCTCTTGGCAACACCTACAATTGATTTTGCACGGTGAGTCTAAAATCTCAGTTACATTTATTGTGTCTGAATTTTTTATTTTTTTGTAGATGTCGATTTGCGGTCGAATCTCTTTCAAGATGGAGAAGATGATTAGAATCACGAAGGTCCAACTTCATTGCACGAACCCGTGACCCAAAATGTCACAAGATCAAAGTTCAAGGGGTCTCACGAAATTGCATTCAAACAAGATTCGAGATCGAATTATTTTTAAGAGGGAGGGGATGATGAGAACTGAGAAAGTCAAACCTCGATGCACGTGCCTGTGGAACTCATGACAAGATCCGATGCCAAGGAGGTTCAAGATTCGAGGCTAAACAATGTGAATAAGTCAAGAAAAGAAGACAAGAATCAAGTTGGAGACAAAAATAAAAAATAAAATGGACTCAGTCAATTTCGGTCGACCGAAAGTCATTCCGGTCAACATAAACTCTGCAGAGATTTTGGGGTGCAGCCTCAGTCGCGTTCAGCTAAGGATTGGTCGAGCGAAAGGGACATTTCGGTCAACCATATGATTGACCAAAATATTTTCGATCGACTGAAACATCAGTTTCAGAAAAACGGGATTTTTCTTGCAATTTCTGAATTTATTCATTTTACCCATATTTTGTAAAATAAATACTGTTTTCATTTGAAACCCTAGAATTAACTTGGTTGTTCAATGGAATGCTCTTGAGAGCTTGGTCATGAGACTCCTCTCTTGGGTGAGGTAAAATCTCATCTCTTTGCTCTTGTATTATCTTTAGGAAATTAATCAACTACATTGTGAGTATTATTATTCTTGTATTTGTTGTTAATTTTCACCACTTTGAAATATGTTTAGTTGATACCTATTTGGCTTAATTTTTCTTAATCAATGAATTTTAGGTTAGATTTAAACTTGGGCTAAGGTGTCTTATCACTTAATTTATCATTTTAGCTTTCTTGGGAAGATTCAAAATAGTTGTGGGAATTCTTGGTCAATGTACCAAGGGGGTTTGCATCAATATGGGTCAACTAGAAACTTAGTAGGGTATAAAATATTGCATTTTCTTAATAAGTCTACCTCCCTTCGTAGTCATATTGACTCAGGTTATTAAGTCCTTCGGGTTATTTCAAAACCCAGTACCCTTTGATCTTAAAATAATCGAGGACTTACCGACCTAAATCTCATTACATGGGTTAATTAGAAAGCTTAAGAGAGTGGTAAAGTTACGAGCACCCATCACACAATATATATATATCATGCATTTGCACTTACATAAAGGTTTAGATTAATAGTGGGTTTAAATTACTAAGTATAAGATCAGATGTCGAAGCACTCATGATAAGAATCAAGGGGGTCAATCAAGGCCAAGAAGTTCAAGGGTTAATGGCGGGACTCGTTCACAAAATATGGAGTCGAGCCCAAATGGATGACATCGTCAATTTTGACATCACTTGCATCGAGACACCCTAAGTACGAGGCCCCAAGGGGCTCAAGGTTCAAGGCTAAAACAAGTGACTCAGTCGTAGAAGGAGCCAAGAATCAAGTGAGGAATCAAAAATAAAAAGGAGCTAATCGGAGGCCCACGTGATTCGCGCGGGCGAGGCGGCAGTATGTTTTGGCGATCGGCACGCGATCGCGTGGCTATTTAGCAGACAGAATTTTTGCAAGTTCTTAGCCGTTTTTTAAATTATTTCTTTTCTTTTGTCTTGTACTATAAATACTAAACTTGTCTCAAACCCTAACTTAGCTTGGATATTTGGTGACTCTTTGGAGCATTTTGAGAGGTAAAAACTCATTTCTTATCTTGTAACTCTTTTGGGAATTTCTTCTACTTCCTATCGTGATTATTTTCTTGTGTAGTTATTGTTTCCAGAAACATCTTGGAATTTGTTTCATTCTCTCCATTGGGTTAGGGTTAATTTCCTTATAAATTTGGTTAGGATAAAGTTGGGTCAAGATTTATCACTTTTCTTCCCATTTTTAGCTTTCTTGGGTTGATGGATTTTTGGGTTAAACACCAAAGGCCTTGCACCATTTGATATCAGAACTTAGCTATAAATTGGTAAATCTATCTTTATATTCTTGTACTTGTTCATCATCCATTAAAAAAAATGAAAAATTAAAAAAAAATTGGAAAATTTTTATACCCATGAGTATTTCTTAATTCCTACATCTTGGGTATTGTTATTGTTGTTGCCTTTGAGTTTTTGAGGAAAAAAACACTTGTGTATTTGTGCAAATTCAAAGTGAGCCTACTAAGTGTTTGATAAAATGCCTCAAGGAGAACTTTCATATTAAATCCTACTTTTCAAACACCAAGAACATTCCTAGTTGATTACTTTCCCTTTTATCTAGCTTATTGTGATCATACATTTGAAAACATTTTCCCATAAACTCAATTCTCATTTTCTTGTAAAATAGCAAGCAAAGAAATTATACTTGCTATTGTGTCAATCTTTCCTGACTTCCTTGTTTTTGGTTTGTGGAATTTTGCTACACAAGAATTGATTTCTCAATATAGTTGACTACCTACCTTGGAGAGTTTGAGTAAGAAAAATTGGAGTGGAAAAAGGCAATAGTGGTGAGCTCATTAGAGGCTAAAAGCCTAAATTGAGTGAAAATACGAGTGATACATCTTGTGAGGACACTTTGACACTTGCACACCATGTCCAAGACTAATGCTTCAAGTGGGCAAGATTCTAATGCCCAAACTCAAGAATTGAGAGACATGATACAAGCTCTCACGGTTACAATGACGAGACAAATGGAGGAAATGGGAGGAAGGTTGGAGTGAATATTAGAAAGGTTGGAGACTAGGGTGGGAAGTCCCACCACCAAGGGATAATAATGATAGGATGGTGATAGAAGAAGAGCTAGAGATGAATATGATGATGATGACGACGACGACGACGACGACGAAGACGACTACTTGGAGAGTGAAGGGGGTAGTGACCAAAATTGGAACATGGGTAGAAATAGAGGAGGTTGGAATGTTAGAGGGTTTGATCGAGGTCATAGGAGGAATCATAAAGCTATAGATGGGGTGGATGGTAATCTTGGAAGTATAAAAATGAGGATTCCTTCTTTCCATGGGAAAAGTGATCCAGATGCTTACTTAGAATGGGAACGGAAGATGGAGTTGATCTTCGAGTGCCATCGATACTCAGAAGATAAAAAGTTTAAGTTAGCAGCGGTGGAGTTTGTCGACTATGCCTTAGCTTGGTGGGATAATTTATTACTCACTAGGAGAATGAGTTTTGAGGGTAGTGTTGATACTTGGGATGAGTAGAAGAGTCTCATGAGAAAGAGATTTGTTCCTAATCATTATTATAGGATGCTCTATCAAAGATTACAATATCTTACTGAAGGTTCTAGAGGGGTAGAGGATTACTAAAAGGAGTTGGAGAAGACCATAATGAGAGCTAACATAGAAGAGGATAGGGAGGCCACCATGGCTCGATTTATGAGTGGATTGAATAAGGAGATAGCCAATATAGTAGAGTTGTTCCATTATGTTGAAATGGAGGAATTGGTGCATATGGCTATCAAGGTAGAGGATCAATTGAAGAAGAAGGACCAATTTAAAAAGAAAGGACAAGAAAAGAATTTGGGGATCCTAGTTCTACTTGGAAGTCTAAGTGGAGGAATGAGAAGGGTGATGAAATGTCACCTAAGGACAAAATTGAATCATCCAAGGGGAAGGAAGTTGAATTCATTAAGGATAAGCCCAAGGTTGTCCCTACTACTTCAAGAAGTAGAGATATTGAGAGTTTCAAATATAGGTGTCGGGGGCATTATTCACATAATTTCCCTAACAATAGAGTGGTGTTCATTAAAAATGGGGAGTATTACTCGGGAGATGAAGAGGAGTAAGAGAGGGTGCAAGGGGAAATGATAGTGAGAGTGAGGAAGAAGATGTGGAGGGAGTTGTTAGTCCACTGAAGTCCTTAGTTACCATAAGATCTCTCAATACCCAAGCCAAAGTTGATGAAATGGCTTAGCAAAGAGAAAATATTTTTCACACTAGGTGTCTTGTGAGAGATAAATTTTGTATCATCATCATTGATGGAGGAAGTTGCACAAATTTAGCTAGCACTAGCATAGTGGAGAGGTTGGGATTATCGGCGATGTCACATCCTAGTCCCTATAAATTTTAATAGTTGAGTGATTATGAGGAGTTGAAGGTAAGTAAGCAAGTACTTCTTACTTTCAACATTGAGACATATAATGATGAAGTACTTTGTGATATGGTTCCCATGCAAGCTACACATATACTTTTGGGTAGGCCTTGGAAATATGATAGGAAAGTGGTGCATGATGGGAGGAAAAATAGGTATAGCTTCCAAATGAATGGGAAACCCGTGACACTACTACCTTTGAGTCCAGAAGAAGTTTATAAGGATCAATTGCTCAAAAGAGAGGAGGACGATGAAAAGGGAAAAAGAAAAAAGAAAGTGGATGTGACTGGGGAACAAAGAGAGAGTGGAAAAAAAGGTGAAAAGAGTAGTGAGAGAAAAAGTGAGGGGGAGAAGGAGAAGAGAAAGAGGGCAAAAGAGGTTAAGAAAAAAATGCATTTTTATGCTAATAATGGTGATGTGGAGAGGACTTTAAAGGAAAATTAACAAATACTTTTGATGGTGTATAAGGAGTCCCTCCTTACACTTGATGAATATCACACTTCTCTCCCCAATTTAGCTACCTCTTTGTTGCAAGAATTTGAAGATGTCTTTCCGGAGGAGATGACTAGTGGACTTCAACCCATTAGAGGCATCGAGTAACAAATTGATTTTATTCCTAGAGCCATCATTCCAAAAAGACAGGCATACCGAAGCAACCCCGAAGAGACCAAAGAACTCGAAGAGTAAGTTGAGGAGTTGATGAGCAAATGATATATTCGTGAGAGCATGAGTCCTTGTGTCGTGTCCGTGCTAATAGTGCCCAAGAAGGATGGAGCCTATAGGATGTGTGTTGATTTCCTAGCCATCAACAACATAACAGTAAAGTATTGACATCCTATTTCTAGCTTAGATGACATGCTAGATGAGTTACATGGTTCTTGCATTTTTAGTAAGATTGATTTGAGAAGTGGATATCACCAAATTAGGATGAGAGAAGGGGATGAATGAAAAACCGCATATAAAACTAAATATGGTTTATATGAATGTTAGGTTATGCCGTTTAGTCTCATTAATGCACTGAGCACTTTTACGGGGCTATTGAATTATATTTTGTGTGCATTTATTGGAAAATTTTTGGTAGTTTACTTTGATGATATTTTGATCTATAGAAAGAATTTGGATGAGCATGTTGAACACTTGAGATGTGTGCTTTTGGTTTTAAAAGAAGAAAAATGTACGCAAATCTCAAAAAGGGTAATTTTTGCATGGAAAGTGTTGTATTTCTTGGTTTTATTGTGAGTATTGTGAGTAATAAAGGCATTGAAGTTGACAATGAAAATGTTAAGGCCATCAAGGAGTGGCCAACACCAAAAAGGGTCACTGAGGTAAGAAGTTTGCATGGATTAGCTAGTTTTAATCGTTGTTTTGTCAAAAACTTTAGTACACTAGCTTCACCACTTACCGAGATAGTTAAAAAGCATGTAGGGTTTAAATGGAAAAAAGAACAAGAGAGCTTTTAATGAAATAAAAGAAAGATTGTGCACCACACCCGTTTTAGCCTTACCTAATTTTGACGAGACTTTCGAAATTGAATGTGATGCTTTAGGGATAGGTATTGGAGCAATTCTAATGCAAGAGAAGAGGCCCATTGCATACTTTAGTGAAAAACTCAATGGGGCCACATTGAACACCCAACATATGACAAAGAACTCTATGCCTTGATAAGGGTATTGGAGACATGATATCACTAATTTGGGCGCAAAATTGTTAGGCTTTGAATGTATTAAAGATTTGTATGTGAATGATGTGGATCTTGCAAGAAAATTTGTGTCTTGTGAAAGGGTTGCATGTGACAAATATTATAGGCATGAAGGGTTTTTGCTTCTTGAAAATAAACTTTGTATGCCTAATTGTTCTTTGAGGGAGTTGTTAGTGAGGGAGGTTTAATGGGTCATTTTGGTGTGAAAAGAACTTTTTGGAAATTTTATTAAAATACTTAAAATGAGGAGGGATATAGAAAAGATTTGTTCTAGGTGCATCACGTGTATGAAAGAAAAGTCCAAAGTCGCGCCTCATAGGTTATTCACTTCCCTACTGGTTCCTAGCGAACCATAGATCGAGATTTCTATGAATTTTATTTTGGGCTTACCTAGGTCTAAGAAAGGGAGTGACTCCATCTTTGTGGTTGTTGATAGGTTTAGCAATATGACCCACTTAATTGCTTGTCATAAAACGGATGATGACCATCACATAGCCGACCTTTTCTTTAAGGAGATAGTGAGGCTTCATGGCATTCCTAGAAGCATTGTGTTGGATAGAGATGTGAAATTTCTTAGCTATTTTTGGAAGGTTTTGTGAGGAAAATTGAGCACTAAACTTTTATTTTGAACTACTTGTCACCCCAAAACCGATAGTCAAACCGAAATGGTTAATAGAACATTAACATAACTCCTTCGCACTATCCTTAAAAGCAATCTAAAAAGTTGGGAAGAAAGTCTACCTTTTGTTGAGTTTTCTTATAATAGAAATGTTCATTCTACTACAGGTTTTTCTCATTTTGAAATTGTTTATGGTTTTAATCCACAAACTCCTTTAGATTTGATTCCTTTTCCTATTGATGAAAGAGGTAGTTTAAATGGAAAGAGAAAGATGGAGTTGGTCAAATCTCTTCCTGAGAAGGTCAAACTCCAAATCGAGAAAAATAATGAAAAATATGCTTCCAGTGCCAACAAAGCTAGAAAACATGTGTCATTCGAACTGGGTGATTGGGTGTGACTACATTTGAGGAAAGAGCGATTCCCAAACCAAAGAAAATCTAAATTGCAACCACGTGCGATGGCCCCTTTCAAGTCATTGAGAAAATTAATTAAAATGCTTACAAGCTTGACCTTCCAGGTGAGTACAATGTTTCAGCTTTTTTAATGTCTCTGATTTATCTCCTTTTGATGCAGGTGAAGATTCAAGGTTGAATCATTTTCAAGATGGAGGGGATGATGAGAATTAAGGGGTTCAATCAAGTTAACCCTCGATTAGCGTGCCAGTGGGACCCATGACAAGATCCAAGGCCAAAGAAGTTCAAGAGTTAATGATGGGACTCGTTCACGAAATATGGAGTCGAGCCCAAATGGATTACATCATCAATTCCGACATCATGTGCATCGAGGCAACCTAAGTACAAGACGCTAAGGAGGCTCAAGGTTCGAGGATAAAACAAGTGACTAAGTTGAAGGAGTCAAGAATCACGTGGGGAGTCAAAAAAAAAAAAAGGAGCTAACCGGAGGCCCACGCGATCGCGAGCCAGAAATAAGCGTGCGATCGTGAGGGAGAGGCTGGAAATGTGCTTTGGCGATCGCCACGCGATTACGAGGATTTACTCCATGCGATCGTGTGGCTATTCAGCAGACAGAATTTTCTCGAGTTCTCAGCCTTTTTTAAAAATTATTTCTTTTCTTTTGTATTGTACTATAAACACTAAACTCATCTCAAACCCTAACTTAGCTTGGATATTTGGTGACTCATTGGAATATTTTGAGCAGTAAAAATTCATTTCTTATCTTGTAACTCTTTTGGGAATTTCTTCAACTTCATATTGAGATTATTTTCTTGTGTAGTTGTTTTTTCCACAAACATCTTATAATTTGTTTCATTCTCTCCATTGGGCAAGACTTCATTTCCTTAAAATTTTGGTTAGGATAAATTTGGGTCAAGATTTATCACTTTTCTTACCATTTTTAGTTTTCTTGTGTTGATTTTAAATTGTTATGGGATTTTTTAGGTTAAACACAAAAGGTGTTCCCATCAACTCATCTAGTGGAAATCATTGCATGTTTATATTGTTTGAATTACCGGTAAAGCCCAAATAAACTAGAGTAGAAAAAGAAATGAGTGACTTGAGTGTATACTCTAGAATTGCATCTCGGGAAAGAAAAGAAATATCTATTGGGGGATGAATGTCACGAGTGGAAAAAGAAAGAATTGACCACTAATGGTGGGAATTTTCTCCTCTCTTCAATGTTTTTTAAGCCTAATTAACGATTGAAAGTGGCTATGCGCGCGTGCGCGCGCGCACACACACACCAATAAGCTAAACTTCTTTTTAATAGCATTATTTGGAAGCATATTTTTGAATTGATTATACAATTTTACACTCATGAGTAATTTGCAAGTTATCTGACATTGTTCATCTATATTCCATGTTACTTGATTGCATCAATAGATAATTTTGCTCCAGATACACACTTATTTTGGTCTTAAATTGTTAGTTTAATTGAAGAATTGAGCGAATTTCTACTTATTAAATTGTGTTTATCTTGTACAATTAGGTACAACCTCAATTGGAAAGAAAATGGATAAGATTGAAGAGGAATTGAGCTAAAAAGAAGAGCAAATTTGATGTCCAGGACTTCATTGAAAGAAATCAAAAGTCTGAGGACTCAATTGTAACATCCTAGAAAGATAGAGGACTAGAAGTGCAAATATTTCAAGGGTATTTTTGTAATAAAAGTCAAAATGTGTTGAGTAAATTGAAGAAGACCAAAAGATAAGGGACCTGAATGCAAAAAAATGGGAATTGGTTGCATGTTATTTTTTCGCCGCAGCGCAATACTGCCCAGAATGGGCAATGTCATTAATCAGTTACCGCGCGACGATGAGTTTTTGGCATGTGCGGCCATGCAACCCTTTTTCCACCGGGTCCGAAATTTAATTTCTATTTCTATATTTTCATCTAAGGGCGTGTTTGCTTCGATTTTGGACGCGTTTTTGGGAATTTTTAGGTCAGATTTTAGGCAGTATTTATACTTCCACTTCCCCTCTTTTCAAAGATACCCAATTCCTATCCCAAACCCTAGCCTCTTTCACTTTTCCTTCTTTTCTTTTCTTTTTCTTTGTTTTTCTTTTGTTTTGTTTTCTAGTTTGTAGTTTTGTTTTAGTTTAGTTTTTAATTTCAAACATCTAGTATTCATTGAAGCATGGAATCAAAGAGATTGAGGTGAAAATCCAAAGCAAAAGTGGTAATTTTTGGAACAAAAACTCAAGGGAATGATTTATTTCTTAATCTTTATGTTCTACACTTTGTAATGTATTTTCTTAAATCTTATCTTTTGTGAAATATTTATACAATAAGATAAATGTTTATGTTGGAATAACTGATGTAGCTTAACTTCGTTTTAGTAATTTCAAAGTTTGTTTATTAATTTTAAGGTTGTTATTTCATGTTTATTTGTTACTGAGATTATTCTATGTATTTGATTGATCATCAAAAATGTGATTTGTGGAATGTATGATGATTGAGAAATATTGTGCATTTTAGACCAAATAAAAAATGTCCTAGGTATTTGTTGACCACAAAATCCGGCTAGACCTTGGACCAACACGTCTCAGCTCCTCCCTCTTGAACACGTGGATCTCCTGCGCACTGTGACAAACGATCAGTTCACAAAGGGGGCCGAGGTGGCTCCCGTTTGCACTTCGATGCCAAAGTCAGCGGCCATGTCAAGCAAGTATAATTTGAGTGCGGGAAATATAAATGCGTAAAAGAGAGAAAAGGAAGTGAGAGTAAATATTTAGTTAAGAGAGTAAAAATGCTAACCCTTTCCTTAGAGGCAAGTGTGCTCTATTTATAGAGGAACTCTTTGTCTCAGATCATGACACGTGGCATACTTTACACTTGTCTTCACCCTAGCTCTTGGAGGTGACAACCTTGCTTTTTGACTGTAATCATTGCTACATTTCGTAGGGGATGGACGCCTGTAACATCTTGGTAAAGGCAGTGTCACATCTCTGACTTTATCCCTTGTCCCATCCTTACATCCGAGGTACTACTATAATCACCTCGGCTAAGCGTAAAGCGCCTCTGCTAGATACACACCAGTTCGGTCGGAGGGGTTCATGTGCCTTTCCACCTCGGCCATTGGTCGAGGGCAATATCTAAAATCTTGATCGTGGGCTGAAGTCCAATGGACCCTTGTTGGGCCCTCGCTGGCGGCCCAATGTGCCATATTTTGGGTGCGATCTAAATAGTATTAATTTAGGAGATAGAGATATACTCCTATGGTGTTTAATTGAGCTATTTTTCACAAAGAGTTAATGCAATTGATTGATTTTTAATCGACATAGAGATATAGTAATTTAAACCAATTGATTAAGTTGAATTTCACTCGAGAGAGATAATTCGCTAAATTTGGAAGATTGAGTCTAGCATTGTAAATGAGTAATTTGTTAATTTGCAGGGCGTGGTACTCACTGTGGTAGCTGAACGGTTTTGTCCCTCCATTTGACGGCTGGTGCTTTGATTAGCCCATTCCCCAAGAAGCATGGGTTAACCACATTAATCATACGGCTCACAAAAATCAAGGAATCCAGATCATTGCGATCCCTATAAATCCTCCTTCATTTCATTATTTCCCCTTTACCATTTTCTCAGAATCTTTGCAGCAACACTCTCGCGAAAGTTTGTACCGTTTTTCTCTTTCTTGCGAGTTTCGAGTCTTCTCTTCAAGGGTTTTCTACCCAGCACCCGCCCTTAACGTTCCACAGCTTTTATTGGCGAGTTCTTCATTCCAAGTGCACATTTTCAAGCGTTCATTCTTTGAAGGTAAGTTTCTTGGTCTCTGTATATGCGAGACTTTTCTATTTTTAGTTTCTCATTGTGGGTTTGAAAATTTTGTTTTTGCACTTTGTTTTTCTTTTGATGAGTCTGACCCGTCTTTAAAACAAAAGAAAAAAAATGGAAAGAGTTGGGGGAACGGGTTCACAGGAAATGTTAGTAATGGAGGTTCCCGTCAGAGGTTTCTGCCCCATCTCTTTATCGGTTTTTAGTTCACACTTCTTTAGGGAGCAGATTAAGAGGAGAAATAGGAAAACCAGTGGCATAATTTATTTGAGTGATTCTGAAAGCGAAGAAGAAAAACATCAGAACTACATGGCTAATCTGTCATCCGAGGAGGAGGCATCTTTGAGAGAGCTTCGGAGCAAACAAGACAGGGATTTGGGGAGAGAAGAGGCGATAGGCTCTTCTTCAGGTCACCAGGACCTCGGCTTAATCGTTAGGGCCCCGTTTAGGGCACATGTGGAAGAGTTGGGTCTGACTGCAGAGGAGATCTCCCAAGTAGAGGATTGGGTTGATCAGGTTAACAAAGTTTCGGGCTACCACGTTGATCCCAATCCAAACCCAGAGTCATGGGAGAGCAATGAGATTGCTACTGAAATCCGAAGGGTTGATTTGGCCGAGGCTTCGGAAAAATTTAGGTTGTCAGAAGGGGTCCAATTGGTGCACCCTACACCTTCCTGCCGACCTTGCAGCCTTCCTCCAGGACAAGCGACCCTATGCTACGATGCCCTTTCTTGCGAGATGAGGCTCCCCCTGCACCCCTTCTTCAGGGCGTTGCTTAGGAGCTATAACCTATGCCCCTACCAGCTGGCCCCCAATTTTTGTACACAGGCTGTGGGCACTTGGTTGGTGTGGCAAGAGGTCAACCCTGATCATCCCATCTCACTACACATCATTCACACTCTCTATACTTTGAAGAAATAAGTTAGGAGGAAGATAGACGTGAGGTCGGACGTCAATGATTGGTATTACTTGTCTCCCAGGGGCTCTTATCCTCCTGTTATCACCGGTCACCCCACCTCAATAAAGAACTGGAGGAACCAGTGGTTCTAGGTTGCTGGGGAGTGGCAGAGTTCCCTTGTGGACCCTAGTCAAGAAATTACAGTTCCCCGAACTCTTTCCATACCTAGTGAGTCTTATACTTGTTTTAGAGTCTTTAAGTGTCATGCGTGTTTTGCTCTTTTATTTCCATTCATTTTCCTTGGCTTCTTACTAACATGTCGACGGTTGTTTATGGCAGGGGACAATTTTGCCCGCCTCCTCCCAGACACGGATCTAGCGGGTAGTAAGGCGCTTGTTTGCGTACAAGGGCACTTTCCAGGGGGTCATCCAACAGAACAAGTTAGTTGTTAAACACGGTCTTATGCGAGCCACGAGTAAGTTCGTTTCCCTATTACTGTTACATCTTATGTTTTTTCTGCTTGTAACCCCATTTCCTCTTTTTCTTTCTAGGTTCCAAGGAATTTCCCAAGATTTCTTTAAAGGGTCTCATGGCTAAGAAGATCCCTCCTGCCCTGCGCCACGGCAGCGAAATTGAAAGAATGCAGAAAATGGTCCTGGGCAACCTACAAGTTGGGGTGGTAAAGGAAGTGTCCGAGGCGTCTACAACCCAACTTCAGGGCCCTCTTCCAGCCCTACTCCCACCGCCCATTCTGCTGCCAGTGGGTCCCTAACAGCCCAGCATGGAAATGGAGGCAGATCCTGTGAGAGGCATTGCCAAAGGAAGGGGAAAAGGTCGGATAGAGGCGAATCCAAGAGGGGCAGGGAGACTAAGGATGCTTCGGTGCCACCTTCCTTGCCCGAGGACACATTTGAGCATGCACCTGAAGAGGAGCCCGCCCCCTTGAAGAGGCTCAGAAGAGGTAAGGGCAAGGAATCCACCTCTGCACCTCCACCACCAATGATTGGAGACTTGGAGGTTGAGCCATCCGTGTCCCTCCCTGATCTGGCTTATGAGGTGACGCCAGAGGGGCCAGAAGAGCTGAAGAGCATTAAAGCTAGTGTTATCCCCACGGATGTTACCTTCAGCCCTACTTTATTTGACTCTCCCGGTTCTCCTCCTTCCAGGGCGGGCTTAATCACTGAGCAGTTTTAGACAGAGGGTTGGGCTGCTTTCTCCTCCAGTGCCACTCCGTCTCGGAAGCTACTTGCTACCAAGGCCATGAACGCTAGAGCTCTGGCCCTTATTGACGAGGTAGAGTCCTCCTTGGAGGTAGCGTAACGGGACAAGAAGGATGCTGAGACTGCTCTGCGCCATGCGGACAACATGCTCAAGGAGATCAATGACCTCAAGGCTCAGCTGTCCATAGCCCATAAATCTTCCTCAGAAGAGAGGGCTAGGACGAAGCGCCTCCAGGAGGACAATGATAAACTGAAGCATGACCTCCGGTCCTCTGAATCAGACTTGGCGGCTCTGTGCAAAAAACTAGATGATTCCAACCGAGCGTAGTCAATCACCTCTGAAGCTTTGTCCCCAGCTAATGCAGCCAACTCTAAGCTAGGGGCCGAGGTAGCAGCAGCCAGCGAAAAATTGGAGAGAGAGGTGGAAGCCAGGAGGAAGGCAAAGGAGGACCTTGCATCTTTGGAAAGACATATGCAAACGAGGATCACTGAGGTTCTGGAGCAGACTGTCACGATACGGGTGGAGAATGCTTTAAGTACCAGAGTGTCTGAGGCTGTCCAGAACTTCAAAGACACTTTTGAAAAGACTTCAGAGTACGAGGCTATGCAGAGGGTCTTTGGGAACTTAGGGGCCAGGATGGCTTTGGGGGACGTGAAGGAAGCTTTTCCGACTTTGGACCTGTCCTCCATTGAAGCCTTGTACCCTGAGCCTCAAGATGCTCCTGTGGATCCACTGGATGCATCTGGCAAGGGCTCTTCAGAAGATGTCCCTCCACAATAATCCCCTTCTGTATTTGCCTTATTGTTGGGTTTTTGTTTTGTTCGTTTTGTTTTGTTTTTGTTTTTTTTTTGTAAGTGCCCCGGTACCTGATATTGTAAATGTAACATTCATTCAATTTGTATATATTTTGTCTTTGCAAATGCGATGATTTTCCATGTTGAGTTTAATGCCTTAGTTTGCATGTTCTTATTTGTCTAAGTACGAATGCTTCCAAACACCAACTTTTTGTAAATATCTTGTAAAGATACTAAGTGTACAGTTCCTCGGATCAAAGTGGCCCAAGGCCTTCGTGTTTGCTTGGTTAGGTCTGATTCTGTCCAAGAGTTTTAGTTTATATGACCACATTTGGTTAAACTTGAATGCTTCCAAACGCAAATGCCTTTCAAACAAATGCCTCTTAAACGTATTGCATGGTTATTGAGTATAGTCCCTCAGATCTGGGTAGTTTGAGGCATTTATGTTTACTAGTTAGATCTGGTTTTGACAAACATTTGAACGTATCTAAGTCATACTTTGTAAGATCTGTATACACAATTTTGGTTGTACTAACACTTTTATGGTGGTAACACACTCAATTCTTACGTAGTGATCGCAGTGTGGGCTTATAAGAGTCCCTTGTTTTTAACAAATTTCATGCATAGCGTGGATGTATGGAGCTATAACCAAAATAATCTTGGAATCTGCGTTTATCCATTATGTTTATTTAATTAGTAATTGGTATAATCTTCAACTTAATTAGCCTATGACTTTATAAAATCACATGATAATGCTACAATCATCGATGAGGAATTTGATTAATTGAAAATAGCGACAAAGGTGGTCCGTGTTCCAAGGATTACATAGAGGTACTCCAGATAGGTCCTCAATCATGTACGTTCCGGGTACCACCTCGGCAAGGACTTTGTAAGGGCCTTCCCAGTTAGGACCTAAAGTCCCTACTCCTGGTTCCTGAGTTGAAGAAAGAACCTTTTTGAGGACTAAGTCCCCAATATTAAAGCATCGAATTTTCACTCTTTTGTTGTAGTATCGAGCCATCTTTTTCTGGTACATGGCCATCACTGCTTGGGAATCACTCCATTTTTTCATGAGGAAATCCAAACTGGCCCTTTGTGCTTCTTCGTTTCTCACTTCGTCGTAATGGATTTGATGAAGTGAAGGGATCCCAATTTCAACGGGACATACCGCCTCAGCTCCATATGCCAATGAGAAAGGTGTTTCGCCGTAGCGGTGTGCGAAGTGGTTCGAAGTGCTCATAGTACCTGTGGGAGTTCATCTACCCATGCATCCTTTTCGGACTCCAGCTTCCTTTTCAGGGTATTTTTTATGGTCTTGTTCATGGCTTCGACCTGTCCGTTAGCCTGTGGGTGGTGTGGAGATGAGAACAGTTTCTTAATTTCCAAATCGTCGCACAGCTCATCTACGCTCCTATTTTTAAACTGTTTTGCATTGTCACTAACCAGTGAGTGTGGTATTCCGAACCGGTATATGACATTCTTCTAAATGAACTTGGTGGTGTTGGCCTCGGTGATTCTCATCAGAGGTCCCGCATCGACCCACTTGGTAAAGTAGTCAATTGCTACTATCGCAAAGCAATTATTACCAGCACCCCTAGGCATAGGACCAATAATATCGACCCCCCACTTCGCGAAAGGCCAGGGGCTAGTCACCACAGTTAGCTTGTGATGCGGCTGATGGTTGCATGTCTTTGGCATTTATCGCACTTGCGCACGAAGTCGTGGGAGTCCTTTCGCATAGTAGGCCAAAAATACCCCTGTTTAAGGGCTTTCCAAGCCAGCGATAACGCCCCGGCATGGTTGCCACATATGCCCTCATGGGTTTCTCTCATTACATACCGTCCTTCCTCTGGCCCCACACATCTCAGTAAAGGGGAGGTGTAACTCCGTTTATAAAGTAGGTCATCCAAGAGTACGAAATTCGCAGCATATTTTTGCAATTTTCGAGCTACCTCTGACTCGATCAGAGGATTCATCCAGGATCCCTCTTCTTCTACTGCCAAAATCTCCAGTCTTGGCTCAATAGAAGAAGTCAACATGTGCTCAACTGGGATTAGATTATGTAGCTCTGAATCACTGCTGCTTGTTAGTTTGGACAAAGCATCGGCATTGGAATTTTCTGTTCTGAGGATGTGCTGTAACTCCATTTTTCCGAAGTGCTCAGCCAAATCTCTTACTTTCTTCAAGTAAGTGACCATAGAAGGTTCTTTGGCAGAAAATTGCCCATTGAATTGACTCACAACGAGCAGCGAATCGCTATTCCCCACTACGGACCTAATCTTCAAAACTTTTGCAAGTCTTAGCCCAACTAATAACGCCTCGTACTCAGCAACCTTGTTTGAGGCTTTGAATTCAAAGCGGATCGCACTGTGTAGTTTAAACCCCTCTAGGCTTATTAATAATATTCCCGCATCGGATCGTCCCTCAGCCGAGGACCCATCAACGAACAATTTTCACTCTTGGCTGTCATCTGTGTTATCAACCATCTCAACCTCCGGTGGATGTGTAAATTCGACTACGAAGTCCGCCAACGCTTGACCCTTTACAGCAGTCCGAGGCGCATAATGTAGGTCGAATTGGCTGATCTCTATCGCCCATTTCGGTAACCTCCCAGATAAGTCTGGTTTTTGCAACACTTGTCTCATGGGAAAGTTGGCGAGTACGTGTATGGAGTGTGCCTGAAAGTAGGGACGAAGTTTGCGAGAGGATGTGATTAATGAGAGAGCAAGTTTCTCCATATCTGGGTAGCGTGTCTCGGCATCCAGCTTGGCTTTGCTCACATAATATACTGGGAGCTGATTCCCATCCTCCTCTCTGACCAACACCGAGCTAGCAGCCTCTTTGGATACAGTCAAATACAGGTAGAGAGGCTCGCCATCCTTTCGCTTCGATAGCAATGGCGGCCGTCCCAAAGATGCTTTCAGGTCGGCAAAAGCCTGCTCACATTCCGGTGTCCATTGGAATCGCTTTCCCCCTTTAGGACCTTGAAAAATGGCAAGCATTTGTCAGTGGATTTGGAGATGAATCGATTCAAGGCCGCAATTCTCCCCGTTAAGCTTTGCACTTCTTTTGGATTTCGAGGCGATTGCATGTTTAACAAAGCATTGATTTTGTCGGGATTAGCTTCGATTCCCCTTTTATTCACCATGAATCCAAGAAATTTTCCAGATGCTACCCCAAAAGCGCACTTCGTTGGGTTGAGCTTCATTTGATATTTCCTCAAAACATCGAAGGCCTCTGACAAATGGCAGATATGATCCGCGGCGACCATGCTTTTGACCAGCATGTCATCAATATATACCTCCATGGTGTTTCCTAATTGTTCTGAAAACATGCGGTTTACCAGCCTCTGATAGGTAGCTCCCGCATTTTTCAAGCCGAATGGCATAGCTCTGTAGCAATAGAGTCCTCTATCTGTAATAAACGAAGTATGCTCCTCGTCCGATTCGCACATGGGGATTTGATTGTACCCGGAGTAAGCATCCATGAAGCTTAGTAGCTCATGTCCTACCGTGGAGTCGACCAACTGATCGATCCAAGGTAGTGGAAAGCTGTCCTTGGGACACGCCTGGTTCAAGTTGGAAAAGTCAATACACATCCTCAGTTTCCCATTGTGTTTTGGTAGCAAAACAGGATTTGATACCCACTTCGGATAGCGGGACTCTCTGATGAAGCCATTTTTCAATAGCTTTGTGACCTCGTCTTTCAAAGCCTCATACTTTTCAGAACTCATGGGCCTTCTCTTTTGCCTATGCCCAGGGCTTCAGGGATCCAGCTGGAGTCTGTGGCAGGCCTCTTTAGGATCGATCCCAACTATGTCACCATGCTTCCATGCGAATACATCGAGGTTTTGAAGTAAGAATATCTTCAATTGACTCTTGTATTCGATCGATGAGTCCAATCCGATCTGCAATTCCTTGATTGGATCAAGTGGGTCTACACCGAAGCATTCTAACCTTTCGGCCGGGGTGGAGCAATTGTATTATGCTATTCTTGAGTCTAGATCTGATAAATCCTCTTCCAGTGTCATTGTAACATCCTTATTTCTAGAAGGTCCTTCACCCAATCTTTCAGGGTCTGGAGCAACCTCGGCCATGGCTACGTCACTGATCAGGTTCAAGCTTCGATCTTGAAATTTTTGGATTGCATTTGTGTAACAGGCCCGCGATTCAGTTTGGCTTCCCCTTACAGTTGTAACGCCATGCTCTGTGGGAACTTCATGCAAATGTATTTCGTATGCGTTACAACCCCCAAGTCAATGAGACCGGGCCTCCCAATTGAGCCATGATAGGAGGAGATTTTGTCCACTACCAAGAATTCCATGGGGATTCTGGGGAGAATTGATGCTTGCCCTACTTCAGTCATAAGGGTTATAGACCCCCTGGGGGTTATGCTGTCCCCAGTGAATCCATAAATTGGGTCCGAGACTGGGATGAGTGGAGTGCTGATCCCCATTTTATCGAAATTTACCCCGTAAATTACATTTACCGAGGCACCATCAACCACCATCATTCGTGATAACCCATTCCGGGGCACCACTACCATGATAACCAACGCATCATTGTGTGGGAAGTGTACCCCAATGGCATCATCTTGGGTAAATGTGATAGATTCTGTCCGAGGCACCCCAACAGGGTGCGAATGGATATGGAAATTCACGTTGACGGACTGCTTGGCCTCTTTGATATACCTCTTTTGGGAGTTGTTTGTACTCCCACCTGGGTGGGGACCCCCAATATTGTGTCGATTTCACGAATAGGGAGGTCGACCACAGGCACAGGTGGTTCTAGTGTATCTTTAGCATGCGCCGAAGCGGTATCCTGGCCCTTGTTCCTGTCTCTTTGACGATTGTCAATCCTTTCTTTAGTTGAGTTCTTCCACGGAGCTCTCCTATCAGCTTGGTTGAACTTCTGACCATCGAATTTTTGAGTTCTCCCCGTGTCAGGGGAGAAGTCACTTCCCCTTCTCCCCTGCACCTTTTGGTCAGCTAACATGTGGATTTCCCTACAATCTTCTGTTGCATGACCGTAATACCTGTGGTAGGCACAGTAAGCCCCAATCATGGACTGTTTCCCACTTCGGCCACTTTCCATCCTTCCTTGAGCCATGAGAGGATTTTGAGAAGGGGTGTTGGAGTGCAAGTGGGGGATAGCTTCTGTGATTTCTGCTGCAAAGCTAGATCCTGTCCCCGGAAACGGACTCGGCGCTCCGCCTCGGATACTGCCGATCCTATCCTTGTTTCCTCGTTTCTTTAGGTTTGCTTCATTAGAATACTCAAGATTGTATCTTCCTTGGGGGTGGTTGTCCCTGGCCCTAGCAATTTCTTCTGATACAATCTCCTCCTTCATCAGGTCTACGAGGGCATTGTAATCCCTTGGTTTCCTGCTTCAAACATCCCTCCAAAACATGCTTATCATATCTAGTCCCCCTTTCAAAGCAGAAAACATCTCTGGCTCAGTGATATTTTCACAAATGTGCATCTCCTCAGTAAACCGAGCTAGGTAACTTTTCAGAGATTCGTCCCTTCCTTGCCTCAGATCCTGAAGGCATTGGAGTGGGAGTTGGCCAGGCCTGGAGGAAACAAAGCCATTTTTAGATCTCTCCAACTATGAATGCTGCTAGGGGGAGTTTTTTGTACCATCGTATCGCACTCCCCTCAAGGGTTAAATCAAAGGCTTTACATTTCAGTGCCGGGGTGGCTCCGACTATTTCCATGCTGGCGCGGTAATTTAACAGATGATCGTCAGGGTCACCTCGGCAAGAATATTTTGCTATTTCTGGCATTTCGAAGTCGTGGGGCACGGGGCACCTATAGAGGCCCTCTGTGAAGGGGCTTATTTCCTCTTCGTCATCCAGATCATATGAAGGTAGTTCACTATTCTCGTCGTGACCGGAATACACTGGATCATGGTATTGGTCATAGAGTGGCGGAGCGTACTCCTGCCATTGTGGTTGCAGAACGCGGCCGTAGTTTGGCCTTTCATGGCTCAGTAACTCGTTATGAGACTTGGTCAGAACTGCTTCGGCTCTCCTTTCCTGCCTATTCCTAGGCTCATGCGTGGGGGTGAACCTTTCTGCCCCCGTACCTTGTTGGTCCCCATGCATTCGACTCTGCGACAAGGCTTCTTCAGCGCGTCGCTCCCGCCTATTTCTAGGCTCAGCTGCTTTGTTCCGACCCTCTTTCCTGCCTCTGAATAACCCTCCTATCCGGATGAAGACACTGCCAAATTTTGTGGGCGAAGCCTCCCTGTGTCTAGGTGGGAGTGGGGCTTGTTCTTCACGTGCTTCATGTTCCAGGCCTTCCTCATAGAAGGGCTCGGATTCCACCTCGGCATAAGCCTGTGGATCTTGATAATAATACGAGGTGGTGGCCGCATCGGATGGTGAGTAATGTGGCTGTGGGTATTGTGGAGGCATCATGGGTTCTTTCACAACATACCCTCTAGCCATGTAGGCATTCATCGCAGTAGTCTGTTCTATCTATTGCTTCTGCATTTCCAGCATTTGGGCTGCCATGCGAGTCATGTCCCCCAACATGCAGCGATTACGGTGCCGGTGTGGTGGGTTAGGTTGTGCCACTCCCTCATTGGCGCTCTCATGAGGTCCTTGAGGAGCCTCCCCCTCACTGTACTGGCCATTTCTTCCCCTACGGGGGTTAATATCTCCATCGCTTTCATTCATGTTTCAGAGAAATTTCTTGGTTTTAGTTTATATTTCAAGGATAGATAGCTTTTTATCTCAATGCTCCGAGCCTTTTTCAAGGTTGTTAAACTTATGTTTCAAAGTTTTAAGCCTTTTTCAAGGTGAATAAACTTGTGTTTCAAAGTTTCTTACCTTTTTCAAGGTCAATGAACTTATGTTTCAAAGCTCTTTACATTTTTCAAGGTGAATAAACTTATGTTTCAAAGCTTTTTACCTTTTTCAAGGTCACCGAACTTATGTTCCAAAGCTCTTTACCTTTTTCAAGGTTACTAAACTTATGTTTCAAAGCTTTTTACCTTTTTCAAGGTCACTGAACTTATGTTCCAAAGCTCTTTACCTTTTTCAAAGTTACCAAACTTATGTTCCAAAACTCTTTACCTTCTTCAAGGTTACTAAACTTATGTTTCAAAGCTTTTTACCTTTTTCAAGGTCACCGAACTTATGTTCCGAAGCTCTTTACCTTTTTCAAGGTCACCGAACTTATGTTCCAAAGCTCTTTACCTTTTTCAAGGTTACCAAACTTATGTTTCAAAGCTTTACGCCTTTTTCAAGGGTACTAAAATTATATTTCAAAGTTCTTGCAGTTCTCCGCTCTTTTGCAAGAGGTTACTCGCCTTTTTTCAGGACTTCCTTTCTATTGTGGATTTTCATCATGTGTTTTCGTGGTTAGCAGTATGGTTTCCCATAGACGACGTCAAAATGTTGACCACAAAATCTGGCTGGACCTTGGACCAACACGTCTCATCTCCTCCCTCTTAAACACGTGGATCTCCTGCGCACTGTGACAAACGATCAGTTCACAAAGGGGGCCGAGGTGGCTCCCGTTTGCACTCCGATGCCAAAGTCAGCGGCCATGGCAAGCAAGTATAATTTGAGTGCGGAAAATATAAATGCGTAAAAGAGAGAAAAGGGAGTGAGAGTAAATATTTAGTTAAGAGAGTAAAAATGCTAACCCTTTCCTTGAAGGCAAGTGTGCTCTATTTATAGAGGAACTCGTTGTCTCGGATCATGACGCGTGGCACACTTTACACTTGTCTTCACCCTAGCTCTTGGAGGTGACAACCTTGCTTTTTGACTGTAATCATTGCTACATTTCGTAGGGGATGGACGTCTGTCACATCTTGGTAAAGGCAGTGTTATATCTCTGACTTTATGCCTTGTCCCATCCTTACATCCGAGGTACTACTGTAAACACCTCGGCTAAGCGTAAAGCGCTTCTGCTAGACACACACCAGTTCGGCCGGAGAGGTTCATGTGCATTTCCACCTCGGCCATTGGTCTAGGGCGATATCTAAAATTTTAATCGTGGGCTGAAGTCCAATGGACCCTTATTGGGCCCTCACTGGCGGCCCAATGTGCCATATTTTGGGTGCGATCTCAACACTATTAATTTAGGAGATAGAGATATACTCCTATGGTGATCAACTAAGCTATTTTTCACAAAGAGTTAATGCAATTGATTGGGTTTTAATCGACATAGAGATATAGTAATTTAAACCAATTGATTAAGGTTAATTTCACTCAAGAGAGATAATTCGCTAAATTTGGAAGATTGAGTCTAGCATTGTAAATGAGTAATTTGTTAATTTGCATGCTAAGAAATTAATTAAGCAAAAGTTAAGTAAAATCATGAATCTCAACTATTTAACCCTTCATTTTCCTTATTTTATTAGAATTAAAGTTAGTTTATTTTATCTTTAAATTTCCAAAATTCAACTTTTTATTGTGTGTTTTATTTGTTAAGATTAAATTAATCAGAGTATAATACATTGTATATTCCTCGTATGATCGACAATCTGGATTCAAAAAGTCCACTTTATTATTTGAGTGCGACCCATGCGCTTGCGGTACACACGCTTTTAGTGAACTCACATAATCAATTTTCTAGTTGAATTTAATAAATTTACTGCAATTAAGATCAAATCAAAGTGGAGTTGTCTGCTAAAGTCAAATTAAATGGAATTACCCAACTGAAAATAAATTAATTTGTAGATACTTTATCGAACAAAATCGAAGTACAATTACATAATTAATATTAAGTGAAAGTATAATTAGATCACTCAACTTTAATTTTTCACAATCACATTTTTAAACTTCAATTTACTTTCATTGATAGTTAGTCCATAAGTTACAATTATTAAGTTTGACTAGTTCTATCACCCGTGCGATATACGATATTAAATATAAAAAATAATATTATATTACTATAATACGTGTAAAATATGGAATATTCCTCATATATCTGTATATATTTATGAATTACAAATTAAAAAGGAAAAATTATTTCAAATTCGTAAAACCCATAAATCAAAACTAATGTCCATCAACTGTCACTATCTAAATGTATTTCTTCGGTGGATTCTCTTGCAATCAATGGATTCAAAGATGCAATGCTTTCCAAAGATATCATCACATGTACAATAAAAATAAGACCGTTTCAAATGGCTATTGTCACTTCGTTAACACTAAACGGCTCAAAACTGGAATACTTGAAAAGAAAAAGGGATACTTTTTGCAATTACAAACATTAGAAAAGAGTGATGAATGAAATTTCTCCCATTTCCCCTCGAATTGATCTCAGGCATAGTAAATGACAGTCAATTCTATCATTTTTCATTTATCGCATGCATAGCAGGGAAATTAATAATAAATTGTTTCATAATCGAAGAACTCATAGAGACTTGAGCACAACAAATCAGGTGAAACTAATTTTAGAATGAAGGTTGGGGACGCACTAGTGCGTATCTTAGGCGGCGTATTTAATGAAAAGGGGGGTTATTGACGTTGGTTCCCAAGAAATATATAAAAGGTGATGGGAGTGGCATTTTGCAGGGCGTGGTACTCACTGTGGTAGCTGAACGGTTTTGTCCCTCCATTTGACCGCTGGGGCTTTGATTAGCCCATTCCCCAAGAATCATGGGTTAACCACATTAATCATACGGCTCACAAAAACCAAGGAATCCAGATCTTTGTGGTCCCTATAAATCCTCCTTCATTTCATTATTTCCCCTTTACCATTTTCTCAGAATCTTTGCAGCAACACTCTCGCGAAAGTTTGTACCGTTTTTCTCTTTCTTGCGAGTTTCAAGTCTTCTCTTCAAGGATTTTCTACCCAGCACCCGCCCTTAACATTCCACAGCTTTTATTGGCGAGTTCTTCATTCCAAGTGCACAATTTCAAGCGTTCATTCTTTGAAGGTAAATTTCTTGGTCTCTGTATATGCGAGACTTTCTATTTTTAGTATCTCATTGTGGGTTTGAAAATTTTGTTTTTGCACTTTGTTTTTCTTTTGATGAGTCTGACCCGTCTTTAAAACAAAAGAAAAAAAAAAAGGAAAGAGTTGGGGGAACGAGTTCACAGGAAATGTTAGTAATGGCATCCCGTAAGAGGTTTCTGCCCCATCTCTTTATTAGTTTTTAGTTCCCGCTTCTTTAGGGAGCAGATTAAGAGGAGAAATAGGAAAACCAGTGGTATAATTTATTTGAGTGATTCTGACAGCGAAGAAGAAAAACATCAGAACTAAATGGCTCATCTGTCATCTGAGGAGGAGGCATCTTTGAGAGAGCTTTGGAGCAAACGAGACAGAGATTTGGAGAGAGAAGAGGCTCTCTTCTTCAGGTCACCAGGACCTTGGCTTAATCGTTAGGGCCCCTTTTAGGGCACATATGGAAGAGTTGGGTCTGACTGTAGAGGAGATCGACCAAGTAGAGGATTGGGTTGACCAGATTAACAAAGTTTCGGGCTATGACGTTGATCCCAATCCAAACCCAGAGTCATGGGAGAGCAGTGAGATTGCTACTGAAATCCGAAGGGTTGATTTGGCCGGGGCTTCGGAAAAATTCAGGCTTCCAGAAGGGGTCCGATTGGTGCACCCTACACCTTCCTGCCGACCTTGCAGCCCTCCTCCAGGCCAAGCGGCCCTATGCTACGATGCCCTTTCTTGCGGATCCAATCCAAAATTATTACTTTCAGCTCAAGTAATATAAGACATACAAATATGGACACTACAAAGATCACTTAAGTAATTGAACGTATTCTTAAAGGCATCTAAAACGCTGATCAATAACATTAATTGCTACAAATTCCTGTCTATTTATTTTAGAAGTACCTTTGCAATTATAGTAATGTCAACTATAGTTTACAGCATAACATAGTGAAAGCTTGTACACTGTTACTATCTATCAAAACCTTAATATTCTGTCACCCCTTTCTATCTCACATCACTCACCTCTTCAAAAAAATAAAAAAGGAATATTTTCAAAGAAAAAAAATAAGTGGCAGGAATGAAATTTAGTGTTTTAAACATAGACTTACTTCCTTGGAGACGTTTGGAATCTCTCCAAGGATTATCAAGTATATTTCCATAGAATTCCTCAGTCAGATTTGTATCTAACCTGAAATATGAGTTCACAATTAACATTCCAGTTGATAAAATAAGAAAATAATGATGAAATGACCTTGTTTTAGACAACAAAAAACATTACCTATCATTCAAGAGTGTTGTCACTTACTAATGTCACCTCTCTCGTCAGTAGGTTATCCGATGACATTCATGACATGGCCCAGAGTAGCTCGACCAACAGCCAACAGGCACCTATCAACAAAAGGAGAGAGGCATGATTACCATCATTTACAGAATAAACATTCCCATGCAACACAAGAAGGCCAACCATAGATGAGGCATACAACTATTATTCTCCTAATTATTTGGACCATAGTAACAGAAAAGGTATTGAAAATCTAACGGGTACATCATTTATATACTTCAATCCTAGGAAATAGAGGCTCGACAATATACGAACCACAGACCCAGAGACAACATTTGAAAGCACAACTGAGATTACTATCTCATTTAAACAATAACATGTTAAAATTGTTTGATGCAGTTACGATTTGCTTTTACGCAGCAAATGCTATTCTCATTTGACTATAATATCCCAAGAAAATCTGTGTCGGTGCATCTCGAAGTTCTCCAATAAGCTTGAAACCTATTCACAAAGTTTCCCAATCTTTCAAAAATAACAATGCAATAAAAATTTCTCAAGCTGAACATTGAAATTATATGAAAATTACTGCAAAAACTTCTAAAATAGTTGTTTAACTCTTCCACCGAACTATAATTCTACTGAAATAAAATGTACGAAGAGGAAACGAAAAGGCAAGAGAACAAACGGAAACTCGAGAAAAACGAAAGCTTATAACCTTCAATTTCGGCTTCCCCTCGATTTCTTTACCCTACCCAACTTCTGATATTACGAAATCAACTGCTGAGAGAAGCTTTCGGCAGTGTTAAGCTTCGTGTGGAAGATTTCCGATTTCAAAAGAAGTCTCGTCTTGGGAAAATGCAGATGGGGGATTTTGAAGTCACCGTCCGATACCTTTCTGCAGCTGCCCACGGTTTGAAGACTCTGTAAGCAAGAATCACTTTTTTGATTTTGAATTTTGAATTGTATTGGGGCCTGTATTTGGAGCCATCACTTCATTGATGTATCTTGGCTCAGTCTTTTGGTCAAAAAATGCATGATGTATTTTGGCTCAGATTTTTGGTCAAAAAATATGTTTTTTTTTTCCTTTTTGGCGGGAGATCTAGGCGGGAAAACCCTTCAACTTAGCTCCTTTAATATAGTTATAAGATTAATTAATTAATAAGATAAGATGTGTAAATTTCAATTAATCCTATTTCTAAGTAAGTATACCACATAATCATTTCGTGATTATAAAATCTGGAAATTGAGATTTAGATCTTTGAGTAGCTCGTTTGAATTAATTATCATCGATTTTTAAATATGATCTCTTTTTATTTTTTTAAAAAAAATTGAATAATGACATATGATTGGAAAATTGTGGAATACATGAAATATATGATTAAAATTAATTAATAAAACTTAGCTTATAGTTTTAATATAATTTTAGTCTGCACCAAACATTAGAGGTGAATGCCGTCCGATTTGGATGGTTTGAGACATATTGTCAAACCAAATCATTTTAAGCGATTTGACGTTCTTTCAAATCAAACAAAATCATTTCATTTACAAACCAAACCAAACACTTTTTTGAGATTTGGTTCAATTTTAATCCATGATTTACCTATCGATATGATATAACAAATTTTATATGTCAAAAAAATTCGTATTTTTTAATTTATAAAGTTAAAATATAAGTTAATATAAGCTAAATATGTTAACATTTTTTATTCATTCTTTACATATGTTGAAGTCTTATTTCTCAGATTCCACTTCCCAACACTTCAAAATCTAATTTGCTGATTTGATAGCTCTAGTAAAAAATTTGAGTTCCTCTTCATTTCAGCAGTTCATTTAAGTTAAGACTTATTGTTACATTAACTTGGTCAATTTACTTGCTTAGCACAATTATTTTACCTGCAACGCATGCATGATACAAACTACAAACTAGGAAACTACCATACAATTTTTCTCTAGAACTAGAATCATCACACTGCAATGAAGACGAGAACACACTTAAACGACAATTTGATTTTTATAGTTAAATTTGACTTTTTAGGGGGAAACAATAAAATCGATTTAATGAAATTTTATTTAAAAATTAAATGCGATTTTGTTCAATTTTTTGTGATTTTTTGAAATCAAAACTTAAACCAAGTCATTTTAAAATGATTTTGTTCGATTTGAGTTAATAAAATAAAATAAAACAAAACAAAACAAAGGTTCATGTGATCTCAAATCATTGATTTCAAATTAATGAGTTAGTGATTGGTCGGCGGCTTTGGGGTTTAAAAAAATAGTTCTTTTGTGGTTTTTTAGGTAGATGGATGGTTAAAACATGGAGAGAGAAAATGTGTACGGTTAAAGATTGATTTTGAAAATTGTGTATTTTAAAAATTGGTTTAAAAACCAAAATAAACCACTTATCGAACAGTGAATTAAATTTGATTTGTTGTTTCATGATTTTTTGTGCATCCTACCAAACATGAATTAAGCAGGACCAATGGCAACACCTAGAGGTGGCAATGGGCCGAGCCGAGCCGCTCGGCCCATGGCTCGTAAAGCTCGGCTCGTTTGACCCTGGCCGAGCTCGGCTTGGCCCACGAGCTCGTGGGCCGAGCCGAGCTTGGCTCGTTTAGCTCGTTGGTTTTTTTTTTTTTTTTTTCAAGAACTATATTTTTTTGTGTAAAATTAAATTGTAATATATTATATATTAATATTGTATTGTTTTTTTTTAAAAAATTTTGAAAGGTAAAGTAAAAACACGAAATTTTTTTTTTTTTTTATATACACGAGCCGGCGAGCCGCTCGGCTCGCCGGCTCGTTGAGCTCGAGCGACTCGTCGTAGTTCAACCGGACTGATTGGCTCGCCCGCGAGCCCGGTCTTTTGACGAGCCGAGCCACCCTCGGCTCGTGTTTTCGCGAGCCGAGCCGACAAGCGGCTCGACCCGTTTGCCACCTCTAGCAACACCCACTGGTTAGGAGTGCCTCCTATCGGGCGGAAGACCCGGATTCGAGTCTCCACCATTCCCTTCCCTATGATCCCCAATTTGTTTGTTTTTTTTTTTTTCTTAAAAAAAAAAAAAAAAACCTATATGAGTCATAATAAAATAAGATGGGTATCTATATCCTGTATTTTAAAAGTTTTGGGACCTCGGTTGTGATTTTCGTACTTTTCTTAATATCCAGCTGGTTTCTCTATTTTTCATTCTCTTTCCTTGCCTTATGTTTTTCATGGTCATACGACACCGTATCTTGTTCCCCATTTCATTTCTTCTCCCACTTCTTGAGATCATCAATCAATGGAGAAGCACATACAGATATTCCTCAACAAGCTGTCATTTGCTGCCATAACCATTGCTACGTTGACCCTTTTACTTCTTTACCTTCAGACCCCTGAAACCTGCGTGGATCAATCCGACCCAAACCCGAAGCCCCACACCCGGTTCCCCAGATCGACATGTGACTTCACCCACCGCTCCTACACCTCTCTTGACAAGCACAACCGCCGTATCTGGTCTACAAATGCCTGGATCCGCGCCGTATCCTCCTATACCTCCCTCTTCAAGACACTTCAGGTTCAAAGCCACATTTCAAACCATACACGGGTTTTGATTTTGTCTGCCGGGCCTGGCCAGGCTGTCATGGCGCTGAATGATATGGGTGTGAGTGACGTAACGGGGGTGGAGTTAGTGGATTCTCCGCCACTAGTTAGCCGGGCGGATCCGCATAATCTGCCTTTTTTTGATGAGAGTTTTGATTTCGGGTTCGGCGGGTACTTGGATCGGGCATTGTTTCCGGGTCGGTACGTGGGGGAGATGGAGAGGACTGTGAGGAGTGGGGGCGTTTGCGTGGTGGCTGTGGAGGAGTGTGGGGCATGGGAGGTGGATGAAGTGGTGAAATTGTTCAAGAGATCGAAGTTTGTTAATGTGAAGAATGTGACTTTGGCAGGGGAGATGATGACGAGAATTATAATGAGAGTTACGAATCATCAGTGAAGATTGGATTTTGGATTATTATCTTTACATTTACAGTTAGGATTAGAAGAATTCTGTTTTTTTTTTTTTTTGAAATGGAAGAATGAATTCTGTTTTTTTTTTTTTTTGAAATGGAAGAATTCTGTTTTTAATTTGAACTACTGGTTTGAAAAACTTGTTCACTGTTAAGAGTTGATACTGTAAATTGTACTTGCTTAATGTGAAATTGAATAATTGAAATTGTCTATGATGCTTTCGGTATGGGGATATCACTTATAACCCATATTTTTATTATAACCAAATTTTTGTTTATACAATTTTTCAAACTACTTTTTAATTACATAAATTTTCTCTTTTCAATTTTCAACAACATATTTTACCTAGAAAATATATTTTAATTACACAAATTTTCTCTTTTAAATTTTCAACAATATATTTTATCTAGAAAATATAAAAATCGCAAAAAAACCCGCACCCTTTAGCTGCCTAACAAAGTGTAAGTAATTTTATTGTTTTATTTTTGTTGAGCATTATATTTTTACATGGTTAATTTAACAAATTGTCACTAAAGTTTGAGCAAAATTTTAAAACAGTTACTAAAGTTCTATTTTTACAACGCTGGTCACTAAAGTTATAAATAATTTTGAGAATGGTCACTCTGGACAAACCCCCACCCACCCACCCACCCCTTCTCCGGAAACCACCACCACGCCATCTCCGTCACCACTGTCAGTGCAAAATTGCACCGGAAAAAGTGGGAGGTTACTATCTTCTTGCTTCTATGCATCTGATCAGATTACATCATTTCACAAATTTAGTGACAACAAGAATCCTTCAAAGTTCAAACCCTTTCTAAAGACAGGAAGATTTTTCTTCTGAATGAAGACAACAATAGATTAATTAATCAAGAGACGAAAACAAATTTGATCCAGCATGGAAAATTCCAATACAAGTAGCTTGAGAAACCCGATCGAAGATGAAGATGAGATAGATGAAACTGCAAATGAAGACAAACCCATGTATGGAAACTGTTGACGTCTCTGTTTGTCAACAAATAAAAATAGTATGATCTCTCAAATTGATAGATGGATTGTATGTTTTTGATTAATTTGTCTAAGTATGCAGCTCTTTAATTAAAAGATCGTCATTGTAATAAAGTTCGAGATATTATAAGAAATAGGAAAGGTAACTGATCGAAAGCGAACTGAGATCAAAGCTACACAAATTCACGTCCAGTTCGATAGATCGGTCGAATCAACGAAATTAAATAGCAAGAATTTGGAGAGGTTTTTTCATATTACATGCCCTTTAATGAATATTTACTCCTTCTATTTATAGTTGGTGTGAGCTCCACCAAGAAATTAGCCAAGACTTGCCCTTTGATGGTGGCTCACGCTTTGTACACAAGGTCGAATTGTTCCAACTCTACTGCCCATTTCAATAACCGTCCAGACATCTCGGGTTTTTGTAGCACCTGCCTCAGAGGGTAATTTGTCAATACTTCAACATGATGCTCCAAAAAGTAAGGCATCAATTTTCGAGTCGACATTATCAAAGCATAGGCTAGTTTTTCCATTTCAGAATATCGAAGTTCGGCGTCGTGCAGGGCCTGGCTGACATAGTAGACTGGTCGTTGAACTCCCTGCTCAGTTCTCACAAGGACTGCACTCATTGCCAGTTTTGAAACGGCCAAGTATATAGAGAGCACTTCCCCCGATATCAGTTTGGAAAGGACAGGCGGGGACGCCAACTGCTTCTTCAATTCTTCAAAGGCCATCTGGCATTCTTTTGTCCACTCAAAATCCTTGTTCTTCCTGATAACATCAAAGAATGGCCGGCATTTATCCGTAGATCTTGATACGAAACGGCTAAAAGCTGCGATCCTTCCTGTCAGACTTTACACCTCTTTAATTCTCCTTGGTTCCCTCATCTGCATTAGCGCCTGTATTTTATCAGGGTTAACTTCGATACCCCTTTGGTTTACCAGGTAGCCCAAACATTTCCCTGATCCTACCCCGAAGGAACATTTCTTGGGATTCAGTTTCATTCCCTAAGTTCGCAGTATTCGAAACTGATACTTTTTACGAGCATGTCATCAACATATACCTCCATTTTCTTCCCGATTAGATCTTTGAACATTTCATTCACCAAACGCTGATACGTTGCTCCAGCGTTCTTTAAACTAAACGGCATCATCTTGTAACAATAGAGTCCTCGATCAGTCATAAACGAGGTATGCTCCTCATCTGCTTCATTCATCGGTATTTGGTTATACCCTGAGTAAGCGTCCATGAAGCTGAGGAGCTGATGTTCGGCCGTAGCATCCACCATTTGATCTATCCTGGGGAGGAGGAAACTATCCTTGGGGCATGCTTTGTTCAGGTCAGAGAAGTCGATGCACAACCTCCATGTCCTATTGCTTTTCTTTACTAGCACTGGGTTAGATACCCACACAGGATAGAAAGATTCCCTGATAAATCCATTGCTAAGTAATTTCACCACCTCCCTTGCCAGCGCTTCATACCGTTCAGGATTAAGTGACCTCCTTTTTTGTACCTTAGGTTTGAAATCAGGATTAACGTGGAGGTGGTGGGATGCATGTTTAGGATCAATCCCTTCCATGTCTGAGTGAGTCCATGCAAACACATCCGAATTCTTTTTCAGAAAATTGATGAGGTCGGTCCTGATGTGCTCCATTAACCCGCGTCCCACTCTGAATTCGACATCAGGTTTTGCATCGTCAACTTTCACAGCATCCAACTCTTCCACAGGACCTGACTGACCCCTATCATGTGTACCTCTTGGATCCAGCGTTTGCAGCTCTGTTATCGGCTCGTCTTCTCCACTTGGTTCCACGATGGGACTTTCTTCTTCCTCCATTTGGACATTGTTGGAAGCGAAGCCTAAATTGCACTCCCGCGCAACCCTCTGATCCCCCTTATGGTAGCCACCCCGTGTGGCGTAGGAAATTTCAGAAAATAGTGATAAATTGAAGCTGCTGCCTTAAGCTCGTGAAGGATCGGTCTTCCCAATATGGCATTGTAGTTCGTCATGACGTCTACTACCACAAAATCAGCAATCACGCGCATCTGACAAGATCCTGTCCCCAGTTCCACCAGTAAAGATATTTCACCTTTTGGACAGATGTAGTCACCCATGAAACCCTGAATCCTTGTTCTCCTTGGCCGTAAGTTACGCGGGTCAATTCCTATTTTTTCAAAGGTCTTCCAGTATAACACATTCACAGCACTACCATCATCCACCAGAGTTCTGTGGATCTTTATACCGCTCATCGGCATCGTGATCATCAAAGCATCTGAATGTGGTTGGAGTACCCCCCTGGCGTCTTCCTCAGAGAAACTGAAAGACTCTGAATCGTCCGGCGTGATTGCATGACTACATATCTGATAGCTATTTCAGGCTTCTCGGGCAAACTCTCGTCTTTTCGTCTTTGACCCGATATGCACTTGATTTCCGCTCACAATTGTACGGATTTCATCAGGCCGGTCTTTGCCGTGGGGCTCTATCCCCTGATGGACGGCGTACTTCTCCTGTTGTTTGAATTGCCTTCCTGAATCTCGTGGTTCAGCAGCGTATTCTTGTAAGCTTCCCCTCTTTATTAATTTGTCAATTTCGGATCTTAAATTTCGGCATTCGTCCGTGGTGTGTCCCACTGACCTGTGGTATTTGCAATACCGGGAGGAGTCCAAGTTACTCGGGCTCTGCTTTATCGGCCTAGCCGGCGGAATTATCCCCTTGTCTTTCTCATTCATTAAAATGACCTCAGTTGATGCATTTAATGGGGTGAGCTCACTTCTTTGTTTAGGATTGTATGGACGGAACCTATCCGCTGGTTTGTAATCTCTTTTTTTTTTTTTCAAAAGTATTCCTTTCAAAATTCATTCTTATCATCTTTGCTTTCCTTCTTGTTTGACATCGCCGCTGTATTATGATGACCTTCTTTGGGACCTGACGCCTCCTCGGCGTTGATAAACTTATCCGCCATGTTAAGAAACTCCTGGTACGTGCGAGGTCCATCCTCATGTACTGACCACCAGAAACGAGTCTGCGTTTGTAGGCCTGACAGAACAGCCATGAGAAGTGTGTCATCCGATATTCTTTCCATTCCCATGATCTATCTATTAAAGCGGCCCAAATAACTCTTTAGTGATTCATCCTTTCCTGTCTAATAGTCACCAAGCTCTCCTTTGGTGTGGTCGGAGTTTTTGACCCCATGAATTGCTTCAAGAACTATCTACTTAGTTGAGACCAACTTGATATGGAGTGCTGAGATATATTGCGGAACCACCGTTGAGCCCGGTCCCCAAGAGTTAAAGGAAAAGCCCTGCACATTATTGCGTCCTTGCCCCTTGAAGCTCCATCCATGACATGTACTGATCCAGATGCGAAACCGGGTCAGTCTCCCCATTGTACTCGGCGAGATGAGGCATCTTCATTTTGCTTGGCAGAGTTTGTGACAATATGATCTCCGTGAAAGGTGATGTCCTCTTGGTAGATGGATCTGTTGATCCCAACCCTTCTTGTTTTGCCTCCAAGTCAGACAGTCTTTTCTTCAATTGCTCAACTTCAGTTTGATCCGGTTTGCTTGACGGAAAAGTGGGTGGCTGATCCAAATGAAGAGTCGAGCTTCCAGCCGGCTAGTTTTTTGGGTTCACTTTTTTCATCAGAGATCTGTCCCCATGTTCCTTCGTTCGTACAGCCTTACTCTCCTCTTCTTTTTCACCCCTTCTCGCTTGATTTGGTCCCATCCAACTCAGCGATTTTTGACTCCGTACATAAGGTGTGCTTTCGCCTACCGCACTCCTTATGTTGTCAGAGCGTCCAGTTTGTTGTTCTTCGAAATGTGAGCGTCCAGCGGATCTTTGCAGTTGCGATTGCACTTCATGCTCCTCTTGGTGACGACCCCGATCTTGATTTCTCCTCATCTCTTCAATTTCTCTTTGCATCCTATCAAGTCGATCTAGGACCATTCCCATGTTGGCCTCCGCTGGGGGTCGCGGAATGGCGGATCTCCTGGACATACGGGAATTACCTTGCGAATCCTCACCACGAGGTGCCCGGTGACTCCCTGAGTTTTGCCTGTTACTCATTATGATGCAAGAGCAAATATGTGATTGCTGAATACAAGGATACGGGCCCTCCTTCTAGCGCCAATTTGTTGACGTCTCTGTTTGTCAACAAATAAAAATAGTATGATCTCTCAAATTGATAGATGGATTGTATGTTTTTGATTAATTTGTCTAAGTATGTAGCTCTTTAATTAAAAGATCGTCATTGTAATAAAGTTCGAGATATTATAAGAAATATGAATGGTAACAGATCGAAAGCGAACTGAGATCAAAGCTACACAAATTCACGTCCAGTTCGATACCGATCTGATAGCTAGGTCGAATCAACGAAATTAAATAGCAAGAGTTTGGAGAGGTTTTTTCATATTACATGCCCTTTAATGAGCATTTACTCCTTCTATTTATAGTAGTTGAGAAGTTTAAACATAGTCATTACAACATATCACTTCTGCAGGAAGTGACTGAAAAGGGTGATTGACCCTTCTGACAGACATACATCAAATGATTATTCTGACATATTACAAATAATGATGATTACTGACACATAATACGGCTGATTTGACAATACTACCTACTCCCACATCGTCTTCATCTTCCGCCATTGTGGTCGGCTCGCATATTTCAACTCGGTTGAACAAATCACCTCGGTCTCACGAATTCACCTCGGTCCATAATTCACCTCGGGTAACACAATTCAGATCGGTTCGAACAATTCACCTCGGTCACGATATTTCACCTCGTATACACAAATCACCTCGGGAATGACACCACCTCGGTCGTGGTACACCACATCGGTCGTGATAAAGGACATTGAGTTCTCGATTCAAAACATCATGGGCCGTTTCATCAATTTGTGGCAACTGTTTGGCCATTGACTATTTGACTGCTTGATTTATTTTTCACCTCATATCGGTATATAACAGAAACAACTCAAGCAACAATGCAGTCGAAGAGAATGGAAAAACCAATTTTAAATCTATAAGACAATACAATCCGTACAAAACACCCCGCCTTCGATGGACACCCGAGTTCTATCTCTGCTTTATTCATGCTGTTGAGAGACCAGGAGGTCAAGAAAGTGAGTCCTTCGAATTCTTTTAACCTAATTAATTAAATTTCTATAGTTTTCATAGATTAACGTTATTTATATATTTTAATTTACTTAGTCGCAGGAGCAACTCCAAAGTTCCGTTCTTCAATAGATGAACGTTAAAGGCCTTAGCATTGCTCATTTCAAGAGCGATCTTCAGGTCATTATAATTTAATTTGACAATTAATCCAATCAATTATCATAAATATTCTGCTTTATTTTTTCTTTAGAATCAATTTAGTTTTACAACTGAATCTTTGGATTTATTTTTCTGATCAGATGTATAGAAGCAAGATAGAAACCTCCCACTTTTTTTGGTGCAATTTTGGGTGCGATTTCGCAGTGACAGTGGTGGAGGAGATTGGGGGGTGGGGGTTGGTAGAGATGGGGGTGGTGGTGAGTGAAGGTGGGTGGGTGGGGGTTTGTCTGTAATTTTATAAAATATGATCAAAATTATAATTTAAGTCTTCATCTTTAAGTTTGGGTGAAAGTTAGTCCCGAGTGGCCATTCTCAAAATTATTTATAACTCTAGTGACCAATGTTGAAAAAATAGAACTTTAGTGACCTTTTTGAAATTTTGCTCAAACTTTAGTGACTACTTGTGAAATTAATCATATTTTTTCAACTTATTCAATAAATATTTATTAATTATATATTCTGTGCATCGCAGGAGTGCAATTACTAGTTTGTAAACAACATAATTTTTTAAATCACTTTTTAATTATCAAAATTACTTTTCAACCATATATGACTCCGATTTTAAGAACATATTTTTTTATATTTTCTAAATAAAATATGTTCTTGAAAAGTAGAGAAAAAAATATGTATAATTAAAAAGTGGTTTGAAAAATTGTGTTGTTAAAACATGTTTAAAAATACTTTTTCCAAACAGAGGCTATTTCATCTCCAAAATAACAAAATTCTATATTTCGCAACAAGAATGACCTTGCATCTAAGTGAAGGCATGGCATAAATGTGATGAAACGTGAGGAAGAAAGATGTGAAATAGTTGTTGCTTTATTGAGAGCCAGAAATAATGTAACATTCGAGAATAATGACTTTATAAACCCTTTTACGGTAGAATCATGGCATCATGGTTAGGCGTGGTCGTGGTTCCATATGGTTCTAGTTTCTAGAGAACCGAACCAAGAACCGATGATTCTTTTTTACAAGAAAAGAACCTTTGGTTCTAGTAACAATTTCCCAAACTAAAAGTTTCAAATTTAAGCGAATAAGCCAAGGTAGATTTCAGCTGGTAAGAGTCGTAAAACGAGAAAGCCATTGATCTTTATCAAAATGCGAATACAATACTCAAAATCATTGATATCAAAATATTCACTCTATTCCAGATAGTAACGTATCTCCTCATCCGCATGTATGTGTTCTTCTAAAAATTCTTCAATTTCTGCTCGTAATTCTCCATCTTTTTAGGGAACAGTCGCACGAGTCCAGCAAATCTGATGAGTTCCGGAGTGACTCGAAGAACGTTGACCCATTGCACGTGCCCGCGGGACCAATAACAAGGCAAAGAGCCAAAAGAATCAAGCATGCAATGCAAGGATTCATGCAAGCGTGGATGGATGAGTGTTCGAGTGCAAAGACAGCATTTACGTTGCATAACAAAGTGGAAGAGGAACCAAAGTTGTTACTATGCATTTGGATCAAAGAACAACAAGAAATTGGGCCACAAGCATTCTCACGACCGTAACACCCACATTTATGGCCATAAAATGAACAGGGCGAATTTGGACAGAAAGGCCTTTACGGCCGTAACATATCATCTTACGACCGTAAACTGAAATAGAAGAACTTACGGCCGTAATCAAATACTCACGGCCGTAACCCAAAATTTTGTAACTTTTATTTTTATTCAGAAGGTCACTTACGGCCGTAAAAAAAACTTGTCACGGCCATAAGCTATGTTTTGGATTTTTGACCGTAAGTTACTTACGGCCGTAAACTTAAAAGTTACGGCCGTAACTTAGCGCCGCGAATTAAAACCTAGTTTAGGCGTTTTAGTTTAGGTTGAATTCTAGTTTATTTTTAGTTGCTTTATTTTGTTAGCCTATTTATATGGCTTTATTCAGCATTGTAAACAACAACTTTTATTCTTGAGATTAATGATATTGAAGGTGGGATATTCCCTTAATTTTCTTCTTATTCTCGTTGAACAAATTTGAACTTATCAAAGGATTTGACAACCTTTGTGGCGTTCCCCCTTTGTGGTTCTTATCTCCGCATCGTAATGGGTTTTGGGTTTAATATACCCATAGTTCTTGCGTCGTGAGGTCGGGGTTGCATTGTTATCGTCCGTTCCAACCTGGATTCGGAACTTTCCAAGCGTTATTCCGCGAGCTACGACGAGGACCCCCTCCCGGCGTTTAATTCCGCATGTTCTTGTGGGGGAAGATGGTTACTAAATTGCTATTTTCTACTACATGTCACCCACAAGCCGATGGTCAAACAGAGGTAGTTAATAGGACATTAATCCAACTTTTGCGCACTATAATAAATAAGAATTTAAAAAGTTGGGAGGAATGTTTGCCATTTGTGGAATTTGCTTATAATCAATTTGTGCATTCTACTACTTCATGTTCACCTTTTGAAGTTGTTTATGATTTCAACCCGCTAACTCCTCTTGATTTAATTCCTTTACCTGTAGATGAAAGGAGCAGTTTGGACGGGGCGAAAAAGGCTAAGCTTGTGAAAGAACTTCATGAGAAGGTGAAAGGGAAAATTGAAAAGAAAAATGAGCGTTACGCGACTCATGCCAACAAAGGTAGGAGGCAAGTGACGTTCGAGCCGGGTGATTGGGTGTGGGTGCACTTGTGAAAGGAGCGATTTCCAATCCAAAGAAAGTCTAAGTTGCAGCCAAGAGGCGATGGACCTTTTCAAATCATTGAAAAGATAAACGAGAATGCATATAAGCTCGATCTTCCAGGTGAGTATAACATGTCTGTTTCTTTTAATGTTGCTGATCTTTCTCTGTTTGATGCAGGTGATGATTCGAGGACGAATCCTTTTCAACAGGGAGGGGATGATGAGTTTCGGAGTGGCTCGAAGAACGTTGACCCATTGCACGTGCTCGCGGGACCAATAACGAGACAAAGAGCCAAAAGAATCAAGTAGGCAATGCAAGGATTCATGCAAGCGTGGATGGATGAGTGTTCGAGTGCAAAGACATCATTTACGTTGCATAACAAAGTGGAAGAGGAACCAAAGTTGTTACTATGCATTTGGATCAAAGAACAACAAGAAATTGGGGCAGAAGCATTCTCATGGTCGTAACACCCACTTTTACGACCGTAAAATGAACAGGGAGAATTTGGACAAAAAGGCCTTTACGGCCATAACATATCATCTTACGGCCGTAAACTGAAATAGAAGAACTTACGGCTGTAATCAAATACTCACGGCCGTAACCCAACATTTTGTAACTTTTATTTTTATTCAGAAGGTCACTTACGGCCGTAAAAAAAAACTTGTCACGGCCGTAAGCTATGTTTTGGATTTTTGACCATAAGTTACTTACGGCCGTAAACTTAAAAGTTACGGCCGTAACTTAGCTCTGCGAATTAAAACCTAGTTTAGCGTTTTTTGCATTTTAGTTTAGGTTGAATTCTAGTTTATTTTTAGCTGCATTATTTTGTTAGCCTATTTATATGGCTTTATTCAGCATTGTAAACAACAACTTTTATTCTTGGGATAAATGATATTGAAGGTGAGATATTCCCTTAATTTTCTTCTTTTCTCGTTGAACATATTTGAACTTATCAAAGGATTTGACAACCTTAGTGGCGTTCCCCCTTTGTGGTTCTTATCTCCGCATCGTAACGGGTTTTGAGTTTAATATACCCATAGTTCTTGCGTCGTGAGGTCGGGGTTGCATTGTTATCGTCTACTATCTTGGATTTTAGAGCTTTCCGGCGTTTAATTCTGCGTGTTCTTGGTGATCCCCATATCGGATCACATCAAAATCCTTGAAAATAAGATAACAATTAATTGTAAGATGAAGACTGAAAGTTTATTATTTGTTGATTCTTGAAGAACTGACGATTGAAGACTTGACAGCTGAACGACGGGACTAGTGAAAGAATTTGTCACTAAGGTCAAGCCATCATGATAACCATGCACTGTTTTTAATAACGTTTCTTTGGATACAGTTTTGACAAGTCCTACAACCTTAAATGTGCTTCTCAACATAAAATTTAATTTAAATAATGCAAAATGCACACAAGGAAGATATTCATTGCTTAACTTAGAAAGATAATTAGCACGTGTTACACATGAGAAACGACTCACTTATTGATAGAAACATTAGAGGTGCTCTGTATACTAAGGGCTTTCTAGAGAGGTCGTCAATTATGTAACTTCCAGGGACTACCACAGAGGTAACTCTATAGGGTCCTTCCTAACTAGGCCATACTCTGGGTTCTTGAGTTGAAAGGTGGACTTTCTTTAAGACTAAATCCCCAATTTTGAAGAACCTTCTTTCACCTTCTTGTTTTAGTAGCAGGCTACTTTTTCTCGGTATTGGGCTAGCAAAATATGTGAGTCACTCCTCTTTTTAAAGAGGAAGTCAAGTTCAACCCCCTAGGATTCCTCGTTTACCGCTCGTCGAAATGAATTTGCCGGGGTGATGGCCCTCCAATTTCAACTCGACATACTGCTTCGGATCCCCAAGCCATGGAGAATGGAGTTTCTCCTGTGGTGATATGCGATGTTGTCCGAATTTCCCATAAGACTTGTGAAAGTTCATCTACCCGATGAACCCAAGCTCTTTTCATTGACTACAACTCTCTCTTCAATGTGTTCTTTATAATTTTATTGAATGCCTTGACCTGCCCATTTGCTTGTTGATGGTGTGGGAAGGAGAATAATTTTTAGATACCCAGGTCATCACACAGTTATTCAACTTTCATATTCCTGAATTATCTCACATTGTCTGTCACCAAGGAATGAGGAATACCGAACCGAAAAATTATGTTCTTCCAAATCAACTTGGAAGTGTTCGCCTCTGTAATTTTAATCAATGGTTCAACTTCAACCCATTTAGTAAAGTAATCTATAGCCATAATTACATAAAAAAGATGTTCCCTTTCTCTTGACATTGGTCCAATAATATGAATTCCTCACTTCGCATTTCGCGCCAACGACAATGCTCTGGCGTGGTTCCCACAAACTCATTCATGGATTTTCCCTCATGACATAGTTTCCATCTGTAGGTCCCACATAGCGGAATAAGGGTGCATTATAGCTCCGTTTAAATAGGATTTCATCTTTGAGAACAAAGTGAGCCGCATACCTTTGCCATTTTTGGCTGACTCGAAGTCATCCGATAGAGTTTGATGCTTCAATGGGCACTATCTTCAAGGGCTCCGAGTCTTTGCTACTTGCCAATTTTAACAAAGCATCATCATTTGTATTTTTGGACCTTGGTATGTGAATCAACTCAAATTTCGCAAAATGAGTCATCAAATCCCTGTTATTTTTCAGGTATACTACCATGTTGGGTTCCTTAGTAGCAAATTGCCCATTGACTTGGCTTACAACAAGCTAGGAATCGCTGTTTGCCACTAAAAATTTTACTTTCAAAGCTATTGGTAACTTTAGCCCCACCATGAGGGCTTCATACTCCGCCATATTATTGGAAGAAGTGAAACCAAAGCTAACGCGCTGTGTCTCTTGTGCCCTTCCGGACTCACAAGTATTACCCCAGCTCCGGATCTTCCTTCTATAGAAGACCTATCAACAAATAGTCCCCACTCCAGTTGATCTTAAGTGCTTTCTATCATTCCTACCTTAAGTGGATGGGTGAATTCGGGTACAAAACTCGACAATGCTTGGCCCTTTATAGCTGTGCAGGGCATACTGTGGTGGTCAAACTGACTAACCTCTACAACCCATTTTAGGAATCTTCCAGATTCATCTGGCTTTTGTAGAACTTCTCGCATAGGAAAGTTAGTAAGCACTCCATTGTCCATTAGAAATTTCTCCCTCCTTTGAGAACCTTATAGATAGGCATGCATTTACCTGTGGACTTAGAGACAAATCTGCTCAAAGCTGCTACCCTCTAGGTTAAGCTTTGCACTTCTTTGGGTTTGGGGGGGAGTGCATCTCAAGAAGAGCTTTAATCTAGTCTGGGTTAGCCTCAATCCCCTGCGGTTCACCATGAATCCTAAGAATTTTTCAGATCCTACTCCAAAGTAACATTTGAGAGGACTGAGCTTCATCTTATACTTCTTCAGTATATTGAAGGTCTCTGTCAAGCACTTAACGTGTTTTGAAGCCATTATGATTTTTACTAGCATGTCATCTACAAACAATTCCATCGTGATTTTGAGCCGTTTTGCAAACATTTGATTCACCAGCCTTTGATAGGTGGCCCTGTCATTTATCAATCCGAAATGCATGGCCTCGTAACAATAGAGTCCTCTATCTGTAATGAAGGAGCTGTGCTCTTTGTCATACTCATGCATGGGAATCTAATTATATCTAGAGTATGCATCCATGAAACTTAACATTTCATGCTCCATAGTGGAATCAACTAAGTGGTCAATCTGCAGTAAGGGGAAACTGTCCTTGGGACAAGCCTGATTTAAACTTGAAAAATCAATGCATACCCTCAATTTTCTAATTTGTTTTGGGACTAACACTGGATTTGATACCCACTTCGAAAACGTGGACCCTCTAATGAAGTCATTTTTCAATAACTTAGATACCTCTTCTTTCAAGGCTTCATATTTTTTCTGGACTCATGAGTCTTCTTTTCTGCCTATGTCCGGGGTGGGTGGATCGATCTGCATCCTGTGCCAGGCCACTCTTGGTCTATGCCAACCATATCATGTTTCCATACAAATACATCAAGATTTTTTGACAGAGGAAACTCTTCAATTTCTCCTTGAACTCATCTATAGAATCCTTCCTAATTTGTAGTTCTTTGATAGGATCTAGAGGATGAACGGGCAAGCACTTCAACTTTTCAGCAAGAGTGGGGTGACATTCAACGCCCATCATTCTTGGATATAAATTTGTTAGATCCACTCCTTCTTGCATTATTACGTCCACGTCTCTGTTAAGTTCAGCACCTATTATTTCACGGTCTGGGGCCGTATAAGTTATTGCTACCTCGTTTGATCATATTGACCAGCCAATCATGGAAATTTTGGACCACATTTGTATAGCAAGCCCTGGATTCAGTTTGGCTTCCTCTGATAGTTGTTATCCCATTTTCAGTTGGGAATTTCATGCAAATGTACTTAGTGTGGGTGATAGCTCCGAGGTCAATGAGACCTGGCCTTCCAATGGAATCATGATATGATGAAGTTTTCTCTACCACCAAGAACTCCATTGGTATCTTATAAATAGTAGGGGATTTTCCTACCTCTGTCATAATGATTATGGATTATCTTGGGACCAGATTACCCTAAGTGAACCAGTAGATAGGATCCAGAATCGGAGTTACTGGGGTGTCAATACCCATTTTTTCATAAGTGACCCCGTAGATCACATTTACCGATGCCCTATCATCTACCAACATCCTGGATTAGCTGTTCATGGCGTATATTGTATGAATTACCAATGCATCATTGTGCTGGAAATGTACCCCCGATCGCATCATCCAAGTGAAAGTGATGGGCTCCGTTCTTGAAGTTCGAGCTTGGTGTGAATTAATATGATCATTCACATTGGTTGGCTCATTTTCCTCTTTGATGTATCATTTTTTAGAGTTGTTCGTACTCCCTCCTGGGTGAGGTCCTCCGAAGATGGTGTCAATCTCACGAATCAGTGGGTCATTGGGGGGGGGGGGGGGGGGAGGAGACAAGTCCATGATATTTCTATCTAGCACCGGAGCTTTGTTACAGTTATTACTTCGCAACCATTGGCGATTATTGTTGCCTCCTCTCGAAGCATTTCTCATGTTGTCCCTACGGTAAGTCCGATTGAACATTTGATCGTTTGGCTTGTTTGACCTTCCCCTATTCAGAGTCCCATTGCTTGCTTTCCTCTCACTGGCTTTCTGTTCAGCCAACATTTGCATGTCCCTGCAATCCTTTGTTGCATGCCCATAAAATCCGTGGTATGCACAATATGGCCCAGTCATGGGTTGTTAACCACTCTGGCAGACACCAGACGAGAGCTGTCACAGGGAGTGCGGAGTGCAGGTTTGGGATAACCTCTGTGATATCAGCTATAGCTGGATCTAAACCTTGGAAATGGGCAAGAACCAGCTTCAAGGTGGTTTTTGAACTAGTTCTTATTACCCCTAGTTGCTGGGTTAACTCCGGACTAATGTTCCGTGTTGTATCGTTCTTGAGAATGTCTATCTATGGCTCTTGCCATCTCTTCCGATATGATTTCTTCCTTCATCAAGTCTACAAGAGCATTGTAATCTCTTGGTTTACGACTTTGCACATCTCTCCAAAACATGCTTGTCATGCTTAAACCCTCTTTTAGAGCGGAGAACATATCTACTTCTTTAATGTTCTCACAGATATACATTTCTTCTGTGAAGCTGGCTAAGTAGCCCTTCAACCACTCATTCTTTCCCTGCCTCAAGTCCTGCAGTCATTGGAGTGTGAATTGTCCCGCCTGGAGAACACAAAGCTATTTTAAAAGGCTATTTTCGAATCCCTCCAATTGTGGATGTTGTCGGATAAGAGCTTTTTGTACCATCGTATTGCACTCCCTTCAAGAGTTAACCAGAATGCTTTGTATTTTGGTGTCGGAGTGGAGGTGATCATCGGGGTCACCTCTTCCAGAATACTTTTTGATTGCTGGTTCTTGTGATTGTGTACTTCTTCTTTCATTTGTACAACCTCTGTTTCGATTCTTTTGGGTGTGTGAAGGTGTAACGACCGAGAATTTTTAAGCTAAATATTAAATAAATATTTTATTTCTCAATTCTCAAATAAAACCTTGTAGTTATAATTTTCCCTATTTTCAAATTAAAGCGTATTCATCTAACCAAGTCAACTATTTTCGAGCCAAATAAATAATTTGAGTCCAATTCGATTTTAAGCCAATTTCGAGTTTCTAAAATTATTTAAATCTAAAAATCGTTTTTAATTCAAAAAAAATATATCTACTTTAATTTCCAAAATTTTTTAAAATCAAATTTCAATTCAAAAATTATCTTTTTAAATACAATCTTTATCCCGTTAGAAGTCATCACAGTTTATTCTTATGATGTCCAATCGTTCACAACTTTATTTCAACTACAATACCCTCTATGTCAATCTATATATCCCCAAGTCTTCCTTCAATTTACTCACGACACAACCAAGCAGAAAACTCAGGTATGATTTTCATCCCTCAACCAATTTTCACCAATTTCTGCTCTCAATCCTTCTCATAGCCGACTACCTCACCCGAACCCTCAGCATCCCATAGCCAAAGCCAACACCAAATTCGATTTTTCACAACCATCATCTAGCCACTTCACCGCCAGGTTCACCACCATTGAATCGAAACTCGAAGCGCCACTGCCCAATCACAGCCACTGTCGACCGTAACCGCGTCCTCCAACCTCAAATCATCCCAAAAACAAATCCAAAACAAACCCAAGTTCCAATCCCTAATCTAAAATCAAACCAAGTAAATAAAAGAACCCATCACCTTACCTTACCACCGACTGCCACACTACCAACTTTAGCTTTGACATACAATCGAACCCCCCAAAGAAATAAGAAAAAACCAAGAAAGCCCCCTAACTTACCTTGACCGCCTCCTCGACACCGGAAAACACCCAGCCCGTAAGCACCAAGTCACGGGGTTCGCACCAAATCCACCTCAAAAACTTCACACACACACAGACACACACTCTAAGTTACGTCGTCGTCGCTGGGCGGTGGTAGTCGGATCGGAGCAGGCAACCGATTGTCCCTCTCTCTTGTTCCTCCTCTGTTTTGTCGACAAAATAGAGAGAGAGGATTGGTTTTTATTTTAAGTTTGATTTTACAAAATTATACCATTAGGCCCCAAGTTTTATAAGTATTCAGTTCAATCCTTAAATTTCTAATCAGTAGTCCCAACTATTTAAAAAACTTTTGGTTCGGCCCTCCAGTTTTAAAATATTTAGTCAACCTCTATTGATTTTTGAAAATCCTATTTTAGCCCAAAAATTTACAAATTCAACTTTTTTAAATTTCAAATTAGTCCCTAAACTTTTAAATTCATTTTAAAACTTTTAATTCCTAAATTACTAATTTAAGATTTTTCTTTTGGCTAGACGAAGTCGCGAGAATAGTCTAAAACCACTGTAGCTTCACATCCAGCTCAATTTTCAAGAAAAATTTCAAGACTTTGAAGTGGGGTTTACATTAAAGCAGTTGTGGTTATTTTGTCCATGTTATTTCCTAATGTGTAATTTTAATTGATATATAATGCGTCCATGTTTCAAAAAGTTGTCAGGGACCATTGAATAGGTTTGGGATCTGAAGTGGGTCCTTGGGTTGCCCACGTAGCACAATTTTAATATTGGTAATACTATGTTATCAGGGATCGTAAATATGTCCGGGATCAAAAGTGGGTCCTTGGGGTTACCCCACAGTACACAAATGACCATAAATTTATTTTTTTAGGCATGATATTCATAATTGGATTTGCATATTTGGATTTGACTTGGACTGATTCTGTATCTCCACTGAGTATAATTCATTATGCTCATCCCACTTTTTCCACCCTTCCAGGTTAAGGAGCTCGGCAATGCATGGCAATGTGCGGGGCGATCTTCGAATTAAATGACAATCCATTTTAATTTATAATTTTCTTTTAAACCAGTATTTTTAGGAATCATTTTCTTTTTGTCAAATTAATTTCAAATCTTATTATTTTGAAGGTTTGACGATTCGTTCGTTATATTTGATATTGAAAATCAAATTATTTCAATCAAATACGCTTCCGCAACTTATTTCTGGTTGTTATTGTTTTAGAAAAAAAATATTTCGTATTTGACGTTTATTGAAAATGGTTATTTAAACGAAATTTAGACTTTAGTAGCGTTTCGATTTAATAGAATTCGGGGCGTTACAGAAGGCGGTGGGTGTTGGGTATGCTTGGGTTGTTGAGGGGGTGTTTCTCTGGCCTGTATTGTGGTGTTACCATTGTGGAGTATTGGGTGAAATCTAATCCCTCGTTTTACACCTTCCAGTTGGTTATTCGTGAAATTAAGAGAGTCATTTACTTCATTTAATTTCTGTTGTTTTGATTCATATTATATTGTCAATCTATATTGTTTAACTTCGTGCTTTGCGAGGTTAATTCATCACATCAGTCTTTATGGGTAAAAGTGTCGACGAAAAACAGTCATGTATAAAAGTCCCATGTGTCTCGAATTGCACTTGTGGGCACGTTGAATGGGATAAATGTACCCATGTTTAATCTATAAATCACTTGTTTCAAGACTTAATTTAACTAAACATGCTGTGCCTTGCAGATTATGTGAAACATGTGAAGGACAGTGAAGAACATAACTAGCAAATTGGAGGGAAACCTGATTTTTATGATGGAGTGGAATGAGGAGATTGTTAGCAACACAATTTGGAAGAAGTCTTTATGCAACTTTCTAATGGCATGGTTGGTACTAGCATTTGTCTTGCCATGGTTCCTTCGTGATGTGTTTTTTTAGCAATTGCTAGGTTTGGTGTTATCGTTGATGGGGAGTCACTGGTTGATCTTTATAATAGCCCACAAATTATACTAGGACGAGCTCTTTAAGGCTTTGTATTCAATAACGTAGTCATTTTCATATATACAGGTATTTCTTTTGTAAGAACTCTGATCCGGCGAAAAATTGTGAATGGTGTCAACCGAGTCACATTCGAGCACATAAACCCAGTTTTTTCTTTTCACTTTCCTATGCTTGGAGTACCTGTTTTCTCATTGCCAAAATGTTTTAGTCTCATTCAGAAACCACAACCTAAGATAGATATGACCATTTACAGATAACCCTATGTTATATATATATTTTTTAGTCTATTGGAACATTCCACAAGAGTTTTTGGCATCAAGTCATAGACAGTGACCGTGGATATGATAAGTTTACATAGGTAATACCTTATTTTTCAACAAAAACTGAAAAAAGGCCTAAAATTCGGAGATATTTGAAAAAGAGGATGAAAGCAGCACGTGAAAATCAAACTGCGCAAAGTATCTGTAATTGATGTTCAATCGCTCATTGCATTGTAAAAAAAAAAAAAAAAAAAAGCCTTATTCCACAACCTCAGTCATGGTTTAACAAAATTAAGTTTTTATCTTCTCGAGCCTTTTTAGAACATTTTCATATCGAGCTTCTCCTAGGGAAAATCAGCCGTGAATTGTAGTGCAACTCCCTAAATGTTTTTCCATTTCAATATTGTCTCTATCCATTTTTTATATAAAATTTGATTCACTAATTTTTTTTAATCTATTCCATTTCAATATTGTCTTAGGTGACGTGAGTTTTGTATCCATACTTGATCGATTTGGTCTTCCTTCCAAATTCATATTCAGTCCAATACATCCTTAACCAAGAGGACAAGTGTTCAAATTTTTTTTTCTCAAATCACGTAATAAACACAAAAGCAAACCACACCAATTTATAAAGGAACACATGGACGCGTGAAATTTGGAAACTTAATCAATTTCCATAAAAAAAGTTAATGACAATGCTTTAGAATATTTTTCTTCCAAGGTTGAATATCTATACACTACAAGAAAGGGAGCGACATCGATGAAAAACATGGTGTTGTCGCTATTAGGCAGATCGTCGCTATTGGTTCAGACAATAGTTACGACATAATTAGTCGTCTCTATTAGACCTCAACCAATAGCTACGACGAAGGAAGTCGTTGCTATTGGTTCGCCCAATAGCAACGACAATTATGTTGTCTCTATTGATCATTTTTTATAATAGTAAATTCTTGTAAAATGTGTGGTTAAAAATTAAAGAATATTTTTGTGTTTACATATAGATTATTTTATTGGTAGAATATGTGGTTGAAAATGAATTCTTGAATATTGGGTACCAAACAGGGCAGATATTTTCCAATTTCTCTATTACCCAATTACATTATATTATATTTATTATCAAACTAACATTTATTGGAAGAAATATTTATTTACTTAATTAATATATATTAGCAAAAATAAAAGAGAACATAAGAATCGAATTTCCCAATTGGTTAATTCACCACTCTCTCAACCTTCAGGTCAAGGGTTCAAGTCTTTGCATTGTACTATTATGAAATATCGTACAAACTAAACACAATACACGGGTTGAAGAGTTGGGTCCCGTTGAAATTGGGTTGGTTTTGGGTAAAAGAAATTAAATAATTTTATTAATTAGAGACGACTACGTTGTCGCTATAGGGTCTGACATAATAGCGTCGTCATTCGTCATTGCTGTTCAGCCATTTCCTCGTAGTGACATTATCAATGTATTTTGTTAGGATAAAGCTACACTTACTAACAAAATGATACTAACAACTTACTAACATAAATTAATACCTATTTTACCCTTTAACTAAAATTATAACTAATACCTTATTTCACATATTATCTTATTAAATTTAACACATAATAAATCCTAAAAATTTAATTACTATAAAATTTTTATTACTTATTTCATAATTAAAAAATATTATGCATGTTTATAATCCACATATACTTCACGAAAAAAGAAAAATATTTAATTAGAAGTTTACATAGAGAATATTTAGAATTGGAAAGATTAGGAAGAGACTTAAATACTGATCCGATTGCTATAGAAAAATATAGAGATATTAAAAGGCTAGTTTTACAACATAATGAATATTTAAAATTAAAAGAAGAAAACTTAATTAGACAAGAAGATATAAGATATATGGATGAATTTGAAGAAAGATTCTTAAGAAGAATTAGACAAAGATTATAATTCCGCAAAATAAAATTTTACTATCACGATCCACCCCCAGTGGTATCAGAGCCCGTAGTTATACTTAGAAATATAATTAGAAAAATGTCTAAAAGATTACCAATAATCAAACCTAGAGTATATAATTATAAATCTAAAGATTTACCAAATAACAGTCATTGATCATTAATAACTAAAACATATGGGAAATTTATACTATTTATACTATTAGGAGAAGGAGGATTTGGAGAACATAAACAATTAAACTGGACAAATTTATTTTTACTAAATAAATTAGGAATAAGTCTAGATAAAACTACAGAACAAAACTTAGAACAAGCAAAAAATCCAGAACAAGTTCAAGAAATTATCAATAATTTACCATTAGAAATAAAACAAATGATAGAAATAACTAATGATTATACGGATATAAACAAAAATATACCCACACAAATATTAGAAGTAAAGTAATATGTAAATAATCTATCTAAACAATTAATAACCTTAGAAAATCAAATTAAACAAATAACTGATAAAATAAATAAAATAGGAAATATGGTAGGAGTATATGAAAACCCAATAGAAATTACAGAGCAAAAAACTATTATAAAACAAATAAATATGATAAGAACAATTAAAGAAGAAGAAATAGGGAAAAATGATTTACATAAAAGATTAGATAATATACAACAAAATATTGGAATTATAAACCAAAATATAACAAAAATATATGATGAAATGGAAAAAAGAAAACCTAAATGAATAATAACTGACAAAGAATTTAAAGCCATCAATAGATTAGGAATAAATATGATTACTGAACAAATAGAAAAATTTATGAAAAATCCTAAAGAAGAAGGTGGAGAAGATTATATAACAGAAGAAGATTATATAGAAAAATTTAAAAATCTTAAAATAGAAGAAATTAATATGAATGAACAACAAAGAGCTTTAATACCAGCAGGACAAAATCCACCAGAGTATATACAGCAACCAGGAACTAACCAAGTTAAAAAAGAAAATACAAGTAATACTAATCCACAAAATACACCAGAAATCTATATGAATCAAAGACAAAACACAAATTTTAAAACAAATAATTTTATACCACAACAAAAATGTTACACCAAGCCAAGCAAAAATTATCCTATAGAATATACACCATGGAGAAGTATGGAAACACAAATTAGTACAGAAGGAAGATGGATAGATTTAGGATGTGTGCAAGATGTAGATCATGAATTAGAATTATGGATGAAATATATGGCTATAATGGCATATACCAAAGAATTAACAGGAAAGCAATTACAATTAATGTTAGAGAATACATTTATAGGAACCACTGCAAGATGGTGGGGAAATTTAACAGAAACTTATATAGGACAGATTAGAGGAAATGACCAAGATGAAATAGGAACTATTTTAAGCAGATATGAAGATGCATTAAAAAGAGAATATACATTAGTAATAGACAAAGATACCAAAATTAGCTCAAGACTAAGAAATAGATATTTATTAGAAAATCTATCAATATGTGATATGTGTTACTTTAAACAATTTGCATGTGAATTTAGAGAATATTTTGAAAAAGCAGAATATAATCAAGAAACATATGGTATGGAAATTATGAACCAAATATTCTTTAAATTACCAAACCCATGGAATATAGAATTATTAAAGGATTGGGAAAAATTAGAAATACCATTAAGTAATAATAGTCTAGGAGCAAGAATACAATTTATAGAAATGAGATAACAAGAAAGATGTATGGAAGCAAATAATATGATAAAATTCCATAAAGCAAGTAAAAAATTATTATGCTGTGATAAATTACAATATAAACCAACACAATGGGCATGTCATCTAGAAAGAAAATATAAGAAAAAGAAATATTATAGAAAAGATAAATTTAGAAACAAATTTACTAAATTTAATAAATACAAAAAGTCATATAATAAAACATTTAAAAGGTATAGAGTACCATATAAGAGATACTTAAGGCAAAAACAAAACAAAACTAAAACATACCCTAAAAATCCTAGAAAATGTAAATGCTATTCATGTGGAGAAATATGACATATATCTCCAGAATGTCCTAAGAAAGATAAAAAGAAAAATGTGATGTATATCTCATTAATAGAAAAAGAAAATTACAACTTATTACCTATTGAACATGAAGAAGAATGGGAAGAAATTCCTGAATATGAAGAAATTTATGAATTAGAAGAACATGAAGTAATAAATACAATAATGGAATTAGAATCTTCAGAAGAAAGTGAATCTAATGAATCTAGTGAAGAAGAATATTTATATATAAATATGATTAGACAAATTAGTGAAGAAGGTACATCTAAAGAATATGAATATCAATTAGAAGAAAATGAAGAACAACTAAATGAAAGATTAATATTTAATCCTAAAATGTATGAAAAGATCTTAAAATCAAAATTAGATGTAGAACCAAAAGAAATATTTAATTTACTATTTTGGCAGAAAAACAAAGAAATAGCATATGTAGCAAGAAACCATAGTCATCCTATAGACATAAGAGATACTACAGGAAACACATTAATACCTATAATAAATGAAGAGATTATAAGACAAGAAATAAACCTATTGAATCCTGAATTAAAAGGAAAAATAAAGAACATCTATTTAGGAGCCGTACAAATTATAGCAAAAGCCTATTTTAGAGAAGGAATAGATACACCTATAGAATTCTATATTATGGATGATAGAATTGTAAGTTCAGTACAAGATGCTCTAATAGGAATTGTAACAGGAAACTTAATGTACCAAAAAGTAAAATTTACAATAAGACCAAATTTCAGCATAAGTATGGGAGAACAAAATAAAAATAAAGCCTTAACATTATATTACAGGTTAAGAGGGATAGATATGTAACCAGGAAGTAAAACTATAAGTTTAACTATTAGAATAATATATGCTTTTACTAGTAAACATGAAGTAAAAATTAAGAATGCTACAAGAACACATATAATAGAACCCATATTTCAAAATTTATTGGAATACAAATCAGCTAAAGAAAATCCAAGAATGACAATACCAGAAGATATAGAAATAGATTTCAACCAAGCTAAAAGATTAGTAAATATGGATAAACCACAAATAGAATTTGGAAGAAGATCAATTAGCCTAAGAAGAAATACTAGTACAAGATCATTACCTGAAATAGAAAATAGAAATGATTCAGAAAAACAAATATTGACAAAAATACATAGAAAAATACCAAGAATGAATTTATCTAAAAGAAATGAGACAAAACAATTTGAAGTTATGATAGAAATTAGAATAAATGGAGAATGGAAAGAGCAGAAAGTATTAATAGATACTGGAGCAACTGTATCTCATATAAAAGAAAACATAATAGGAGACTTAGAACTTAAAGTAACGAATAATTCAATTCAAATACAAGATTATTTTGGAAATATTCATCACATGGATACTTATGTAGAATTACCAATAAGAATAAATAAAAGAAATGAAATAATCATAAACATGTACGTAGAACATACAGGAAAGGTAAATACAGAATTACTATTAGGAACAGACTTCTTAGAGCAAGTAAAACCATATTACATAAAAGATGATAGAATGCTATTAACAATACAAAATGAGAATCTAGTTATACCAATGTTATTATGAATAAAATACAAGGAGGAAGAGAACATATTTATATACTAACCAAAATGAATTACAATGGATATCTTAGCAAAAATTATCATGCATTGTTTGATACAGGAGCATCATCCTGTTTATTTAAAGAAAATGTATTACCCCCAGAAATGTGGAGTAATAAAAAGGATAATGAAGAAAGAGTAATACTTGCAGGATTTGATGGAAGTACAAACATAATAACGAAAATAGCAAGGAATGTTAAAATACAAATAGAAAAATATGAATTACAAATACCTTATGTATATCAATTTGATGATATGCCAGGGGATATATTATTAGGAAATAACTTCATAAAACAATATTATCCAATAACTATTGATGAAAAAGTTATACTTTTATCTACCCCTTGTCACCATATAGCAATAGCAATAAGAATTAATGATCTTTACTGTAGAGAAAAAATGCCTCATATAGAAGCTCAGCGTGGTGAGGATAGACAAAAATTAACACAAACAACACAATTTATGCCTAATAAAAATCGAATAAATCTAGTACAAGAACATTTTGATCAAATTGTAATAAAAAATATTACAGAAAAATTATTAAAATTATCAGGAGATAATCCTTTGGAAAAATGGAACATAAATAAGCCTATGACAGAAATTATCACTAGTACAGAAATCACCAAAAAAAATGAGGAATATACGTCGATTTTTAGTAAAACCGACGCCTATAAAAGGACGGTGGCATTTTTGTAAGTATAATCGAAGAATGGGCGTCGGTTGTAATATTACAACCGACGTGTAAAGTTTAAACCTTAAGAATAAGTGTCGGTTTTTGAAGAACCGACGCGTAAAACCGGAGAATACGCGTCGGTTTTTGAAGAACCGACGCCTATTCTATAGGAAAAAAAAAACTTTAGGCGTCGGTTGTAAAAGAACCGACACGTAAAACCGGAGAATACGCGTCGGTTCTTGAAGAACCGACGCGTATTCTTTTAGGAACAAAAAAAAAAAAACTTTAGGCGTCGGTTGTAATATTACAACCGACGCCTAACGTCAAAATTTTTTTATTTTTTTAGGCGTCGGTTGTAATATTACAACCAACGCCCATTCTCCGATTTTCCGCGTCGGTTCTTCAAGAACCGACGCATATTCCTTTATTTACTTATACGGAAAAGGCGCAGATCATCTCTATTTTTTTCACTACTCGATCTCTTCCCGCCTCTCTCTTTATTTTTCTCTCACCCGAACCACAGCAGTATGCCGCCGCCGCCGCAACCACCACCACCATTCCTCCATTTTCCGCCAACGTTCATCACCACATTCCTCCCCTCGCTCTTTATCTCTTCCTCTCCCCGAATCACCGAACTCGCACCTCCGCCACCGCCGCGCGCCTCCACCATCTCGTAAGCGACCCACCTCCCTCTTTATATATATATATATATATATATATATATTGTATGTAAATATATATATGTAATAATATCTATGCATGTATAATGTATGTAAATAATATGTATATATATGTATTATATATAATGTATATAAATGTATATATGTCTATATATATATATGGGTATTTATATTATAGATGTGTTTGTATATATGTATGGGTGTTTCAACTAGTTATTGATTTAATATTGTATTGTTGATTTTCAGTTATTAGATGGATAAATTGCAATATTTGAATTATTGAATTTCTATTGCAGCGGAATGGATGAAAGAAATGTGATGCTTCCCCCGGAAAAAAAAAAAAAAGGACTTTAGGCGTCGGTTGTAATATTACAACCGACGCCTAAAGTCAAAAAAAAAAAAAAGACTTTAGGCGTCGGTTCTAACCGACGCCAAAAGTTAATTTTTTTTTTCTTTTTTTGACTTTAGGCGTCGGTTCTAAATTTAGAACCGACGCCCAAAACTGACTTTGGGCGTCGGTTTACAACCGACGCCTAAAGTCGAGACTTTACGCGTCTGCGTCATAGACGTCGCCACTACAACCGACGCGTATTCCGTTTTCCAACCGACGCGTATTCTTGTTTCTGTACTAGTGTATACTAGAAGATGACACTAAGATTATTAGTGTAAAACCAATTAAACATACACCAAAACAATTACCTGAATTCGAAATGCACATAAAAGAAATGCTAGAAAAGAAATTCATTAGAGAATCTAATAGTAAACATAGTAGTCCAGCCTTCATTGTAATAAAACATTCAGAACAGAAAAGAGGAAAATCTAGAATGGTAATTAATTATAAAAGGTTAAACACTTATGTAAAAGAATTAAAATATCCAATACCAAACCAACATGTATTATTTAACCAAATTAGAGGAAATAAATATTTCTCTAAATTTGATCTTAAATCAGTATTTTATCATATCATGTTAACTGAAGAATCTAGACATTTAACAGCTTTTACGGTACCACAAGGATTTTATGAATGGAATGTATTACCTTTTGGATTTAAAAATAGTCCAGGAAAATTCCAAAGGTACATGGATAAAATATTTAAAGATTATTATCATTTTATTACAGTATATATTGATGATGTTCTTATTTACTCTGAAACCAGACAAGATCACTTAAAATATCTAAATATTTTTATAGATATTGTAAGGAATAATGGAATTATATTATCAGCTACAAAAATGGAGATAGCTAAAGAAAAGGTAGAATTTTTGGGATCTATAATAAGCCAAGAAGGAATAAAACTCCAAAAACATATTGGTACAAAAATACAAGAATTTGACAATCATATAAAAGATAAAACACAATTACAAAGCTTTTTAGGACTTGTAAACCAGACAAGAAAATATGTACCTAACCTAGCAAAACATTTAATTCCATTACAAAAAAGATTAAAAGGAAAAACTAGATGGACGCCTTGGTCTAAAGACGGAGAAGAAGAAGTACAAAAAATTAAAGACCTTTGTAAAGATTTACCAGAATTAGAATTACCCAAAAAAGAATGTGATTGAATTATAGAAACTGATGCATGCGAAACAGCATGGGGAGCAGTACTTAAATATATTTATCCAAATAAGGATGAGGAAAGGATTGCACAGTATACTAGTGGCAGTTTTACTCAAACTCAAACTAATTATCATATAAATGAAAAAGAATTATTAGCTGTAAAATTTGCTATTAAAAAGTTTGAATTATTTATTGTTACTACAAAATTCAAGATCAGAACAGATAATACACAAGTTAAATATTGGTCAACTAAAGAAATTGATCCAATTATTGCAAATAAAAGGTTAATTAGATGGCAAGTAGAACTTAGCCATTATGATTTTGAAATTATTCATATTAAGGGTACTAACAATGTTATTGCAGATTATTTATCAAGACATGGAAGACATACTTAAGAAAGTAGAAGAAATTAACTTGGCCATGGGTCAAATGAATATCAACTATTCAAATCTATTCAACCATGTGAATACTTGCATGGCGCAGATTGTACAAAGGAAGAAGTATCTAATGTATCAATTATTGGAAGTTCATCTTCCAAAGCCATTAGCAAAACTATTGAACCATCTAAAGAAACTTTTTTAGAAGCTGCGAAGAAACCAGCAGTCTTAACAAAGGAACTATCAGAAAAGGAGAAATTTATGAAGAAACTAGAGACATTCTTGAAGTATGTGGAGTATCTAAACAAGAGGACAAAATAAGGAGAATGGCTAAGGACAATTAGCCATCAAAAAATCAATAAAACAATTATTTTTCCAGGAGCAGAACCAAGAACAGTCAGGGGACTGTTTGACCAAGGACTTATTCAGTGCATCTACCCTAGCAAGGATATGAAGGAAATATCATTATTACCTAATTCTATCAAGGCAGCAATTAAAACATATTTTGGAATTACCAAAGCTGAAAAGATCTATGTCAGGATTTACTCAGCCATTCCAGAATTTATTGATGAAGAATTTCTAAGGGCAGAACATATTGTAAAACTTGAAGTAACTAGCAAAGCTATTCTTTCAGATCCAGAAATAAAACCATTTAACAAAGAGGAACAAGTACAAGCTATTCCAGAAAAAAGGGCACTGGGATTTAGAGTAATGTATACCGAATTAAGGGATACCCTTACACAAACTAATGTTTTGGCATATGAATCTAATGATGACAAATTATTGATCTATAGTATTGCAAGAATTAATCAAGTTAATCGTCAATTATGGAAATTAAGAGAATATGCTGAGAATATACTTGTCAGAAATTTGGATCTTAGCAAAGGAGCCTATGAATATCTACATCACCTAATGGAGGTAGAAACGGGTCACAAATGTAATAATTGTGGGGACCTACTCAACTATAATGAAGATGAAGCCTACCTTGTCTGAACATGAATTATTCAAGGCATGGGGGTCCAAACCCATGTGAAACTTTAGAAAAGCAGCAAAAATTATTGTAACTTTAGCTTTACTTTATCTACTTTAAATCTTAGCCAAGTATGTAAAAGATAGGGAATATTATCTTGTTCCCCAACTTTACTTTTACCAACTATAAAAGGAGGAGTCTCTCCTCATTGTAAGTATCCGAAAATCATATGAGTTTTCAGCAATAAAAATCTGTATTCTCTATCTATTGTCTTTTTTTTTTTCATTCTTAGTTCAAAATTTTCTTTCATCAAACCAATCCAGAAACAGTTAGCAGAAGGTATGAGTAACTAAACTTCACATAGATATATATTAAGCTATAAAATAGTTAGTAATACTCTATTTATTTATGAGTCCATAAGTTCATTCTTTATAAAACTTTTGTTAAAAGAGTACATCCAGAGGTAGGAAACGAAACTGGATTGTGCTGAACCTCTTTGAAGTGTTTGTTTAAGTGTTAAACAGAAAGTTTTGGAGTAAGTCTTTCGAGCATCCTTTAATGCGTAAGTCTTTTGAGCAGCAACGATCTTCTATGAAGATGTGTTTAATACTTAGATAAATAATTGAAGAGTATTTGGTCAAAAATCTTTTAAAATCAGATTTACAAAGAAGCGTGATGGACCCATAGATAGAAAGAAGTATTATTGATTATTTATGGTGGATTATATATCGTCTTTTTTATTGATATTATCCAAGTACTGTTATCATAGTTTTAAATTTATCATTTTGCTTATGATATATCTTACATGTTTTTACATATGTTGAAAATTTGTTTTTACTATTCTTAGAATTAACTATTGGAAGAGGATTTGAATTAATAGCTTAAATTTAAATATTTAGTTTTATAATTTATGAATTCAGAACATTTAATAGAATTAAATCCTTCAGAAGTAAACGACTTTAAGTATTTAAGAGAAGAAACAATTAAACAATTAGAAATTATAAGAGAAGATTTAGGAAGATTTTATAACTTATTAGACTACGCAATAAAAGAACCCTCATTTACAGATTTTTCACAATTTACTAGAATTATAGTAAATAAAGGAAGAATAATTAGTGATCTAGAGAAAAAAAATTGAAGAATTAAATATAATTATTGAAGAAAAGAGTTTAACATATAATAGTATATATTACGCATTTTATGTAAACAATAAATTTAGAGATATAGACATAACATCAGAAAATTAAAAGAATTATAACTAGAAGGATAACATAGTAATTGAACATTCAAAATTTTTGTCTTTTAGCCGTTAGTAAAACTGTTAGTACATATAGCAAGGTCCATTTTGATACACCTAAAATAATGATAGCAATATTTTCTAAAGCATGTTTTTGACAACTTTCCAACAAAAAAGAAGGCAAAAGTGATATCCCAAATCTTACATGGAGAAATTGAATGCTCGGAAAGAGTCCTATCCACCACTCAAGCATTTGTGACGAAACTTTCATGATTTGTGTCGATGAAAGAAACTGATAAACTATACAATCTTTTCACTAGAGTAGCAAAAATTATCAGTTGAATTATGAGTAAGTCTAAAAGAAATCTTCGCTGCGACTTGGTATTAAATTACCATTGTTAAGGTCAAATGAAGGGGATGTGATCATAAGGTAATGATATTCTCACCTAATGAAAATATTGAGATTTCGTTCACTGGAGCATCTCACAACAAATTAACCAAACATAATGTCGTTAAATTTATTTTAAATAAGTTCACAAAATTATTTATTCATCAGACAAATTACTTTACAATACACCACAACATAGCAATAGAAGCCAAACAGAGCTTAAAAATCTTCACATGATTACCATGTTTTCTGTAATAGCAACACAATAAGCATCAAATAATCATCTCTTTGTGTTCTCATTGGATGGAAAAAGCAATTCTGACATAGAAACAAACCTCTTCAATTTTTTCCACCTTTGTTATGCTCTAACAAGAGATTCAGTTTTAATCCTATTAAGCCTTGTTAGAACGTCTTTCATATTGGGCCTCTCCACAGACGAATCAGCTGTGTATTCTAGCACTAGTCCCATTACCGACTTGAAGCAACTCTCTTCGGCTCTAATATTGTTGTCAATTGCATTTACTAGATGCACAGCCACTATATTCAATATTGCATCCGGAAATGATTCAGACGCCGATCTCCTCATGGTAAACTATCCAACAAACATATTATCTGTTGGCTTCATCTTAGTAAATGTTTCCATCAGCATAATTCCATAGCTATAAACATCCGCCATAGGAGATATTAATCCAGTCGATCCATACTCTACAAAATTAAGAAGTGAATTTTTAAATGAAATACATTTATTTTTTTATATTAACATTTATGAATAATTATATCTATAACATTTTTCTAAATATAAACAGAACCATTTACCTGGTGCCATATATCCAATGGTGCCCAAAGTCTTGGACATCAAAATTCTTTGGTCTTCTCTGAAAAGCTTCACAGTGTCAAAGTCTGCAACATGGGAAACCATATCTTCATCTAAAAGTACATTGTTAGCCTTCGAATCACAATGGAAAATTGGAAAGTTATATTCGTGATGTAGATACTATAGTGCACAAGCCACACCTATCATTATTTCCAATCTCCAAGCTATATTCAGGAAATAGTTTCCATTTGGTAAGGTTTCCATTCGGCATATATTCCAACACCAATGCTTTAAGATCAAGGTTAGAGCAACTGGTAATTACATTGATAAAATTTATTTGATGAATGTTGCAGAGTATTTGGCACTCCGTGTGAAAACTCCTATTTGCACATTCAGAATCTAGATTAAAAACCTTAATAGCAGCGATCATGCCGTCTAAAAATACTCCCTTGTACACTGAACCAATATTACCTTTGCTAGTCAAATTTTCTTCAACAAATTTATTGGTAGCATTTAGAGCTTCATAATATGAAATCCTTCTAATGGTAGTGGGGGAAGTAGACTAAGTTGGAAGAAGTGTATTTCTGCTACAACATCTAATTAAATAAAATGCAGTAATTTCCAGACGCAATACCACAACAATTGATGGTAAAATGTAGTTCAAAACTATGGTCTTGCTAGATAATCTATCTCTATTATCTTTGCATGGCATGACCTTGAAGTGAGATGCTCCACACAATTCTTTATTGTCTATGGAAAAATCTGGTGTTAAGTTCTTAAAAGACCCTCACTTGGTATTTCACCACTAAGTTCGTTGAAGGAAACATTAAAATACAAAAGATCCTGGAGTTTCTCCAATGACTTTGGGATAACTCCATAGAGATTGTTCTTTAATTGATCCAGCTCTGGCATTGAAATCAAATTACCGAAAGACTCAACTATAGGACCGCGCAATCGATTGTCAAAGATTTCTACAATATCCGAACTCATAAGTTGCCCAATAGTGCTTGGAATCTCTCCTAAGAATTGATTTTCTGATAGATATAATTCCCTCATGCTTCTTGTTATGACTGTACGTAAATGGACCTGACTTGTAATTTGATGAGGACCCTTGTAGGGTATGTTGGTTGTCAACAAAACTTCAGGCTGAACCAATTGTTGCCTCTGAAGTGTCGTATTGTTCGAAGCTCCTCGTTCCTCGACTGCCAATGCCGAACTGATCCTGTCTGAAAGCTATGCTCCGGACTAATGATGAGAACCGTAACTATGTCAGAGAGATGTGACCTTTCTGCAAGTTGGGGCTTAATATGACAACTCCTTTATAAGGATGTAACTCTTACTTCCCTAAAATAGCCGATAATGATTATAACTAGAGAAATGATTTTCCCCATAAAGGACTGAGAACATAACACATGTAAAGCATGACATGTATCAATATCTAGGACCGTTATTTTCCTTATAAAACTCAATATACAAATCTCACTCCGTTTTCTCTCTTTTAACCGCTTACATTTCCTGCACCCAAATTATATATTTACTTGAAATGAGTACTGACTTAAGCATCGGAGTACAAACGGGAGCGACCTCGACCTCCCTTTGCATACTAACTGTTTGTCCTAGTGAGCAGGAAGTCCATGTGTTCAAAGGGAGGAGCTGAGACGTGTTGATCAAATATCCCACCAGATTATTGGTCAACACTTTGGCGTTGTCTGTGGGAAACCACACTTCTAACCACGAATTCACGTGGTAAAAGACTACATTAAAACCTTGAACAAGAAGGAAGAACCATAAACTCCTAAAAAAGGGAACCCCTGAACAAGGGACTCCTGAAGAAGGAATCCCTGAAAAAAAAGGGACCCTTGAACAAGGGACTCCTGAAGAAGGAATCCCAAAAAAAAGGGACACCCTGAACAAGGGACTCCTGAAGAAGGAATCCCTAAAAAAGAGACCCCTGGACAAGGGACTCCTAAAGAAGGAATGTCTAAAAATGAACTACTTAAGGACTTTTCTGAGAGGACGAATTTCCCAAAAAAGGGAACCTTTATAAGAAAATTCTCCTAGGAGAATTCCATTTAACTTGAATTTGTAGTGTCAAAATGACACACGGTCTCAAAAACCCTATATTTTTAAGCATCAGTTTAAGTGTTGAAATTACACAGGATTTCATAGATCCCATATTATTAAGCCTCAGCTTGAGTGTTGAAATGACACAGGATCTCAAAGATCCCATATTATTAAGCCTCGCCTGGAGTATCGAAATGACACCCTAACATTATTAAGCCTCAGGTTAAGTGTGGAAATGACAAAGGGCCTCAAAGACCCTATATCATTAAACCCCGGCTTGAGTGTTGATATGACACATGGTCTTAAAAGACCTTATATAGTTAAGTCGTGGCTTAAGTGTTGAAACGGCGCATGGTCTCAAATACCCCTTACCGTTGCAAATTAACTAACGAAACGGTTCAAACGATTTAAGCTCTCACTAGAAACCCGCCAAACAATCAAAATATACAGGTTTATTTAATCGTGAGTACGAAAAAGGGAATGGGTTTGTACAAAATTGCAATACTTCACTGCTTATTCAAAAAAGAAATAGGTATCTTGGTAGAAAGGTGACTAGATTCGGAAGCTCGCCCCTAAAGGAGTGTGAAAGCATGGAAATAATTGACTCCAACTAGGGACTGCCTAACAAAAATAACTCCGAAGTAATTTGAATCGCTCGAATGAACCCTTCCCCCTTAAACAAGGGACCTCACAGAGGTAAAAAATCCACTCCGGAAAATGGTAAAACCAAGAGACTAATGTTTGCTTGATTTCAGGAAAGTCCTCCCCTCAACTTGAGAGCCCATACTAGGAACTCCAGGGAAAAAATGGGGAGAGCATTGCTGGACTACTGCCGAAGTAGTGATTGACCCAACAATCATAATTGTTGAAACTAAATAAACTAACATCCAAAGTACAACGGTTGAACCGGACCATAATTATTGCAACGCACTAGTTCCACAAATCAATTTACATGCTGTAGAAACATTAATAAGGGATTGACTGGTGGACATAAATGTCTTAAACTAGTGGACATAAATGTCTTAAACTTAGAACTGAGGGACTATCATATAAAGTTGCATTGCTTCATCATGAAAGAACATTATTACAGAAAATTCCGAGTTAAACTCATTGTCTTATTTCTAGATTATTTTGAGTTGTTTGAGACGGGTAAAGATAAGCAGGGCAATCATCACAAGAGGTGAAATTTGTGAAAACACAAAAGATAGAATGAAAGATTCACTTCATCCATTCAAAACATAAACAGTTATTATACAAAAGGTAAAGTATTTCAAAAATTCAAAAAATTAGGGGGCATAAGCGTCTTTGGAAGAAGGGTCGTCAGTTGATCTCATAGAGGAGTTGTCTTCAGTGGCATCTTCTGGCTTTGGATAGAAGGCCTCGATCTTGGAAAGATCCATATATGGAAAGTCCTCTTTCACATCCCTTAAGGCCATCCCAGCGCCGATGTTACTGAAGACCCTCTGCATAACCTCATACTCTTCAGTGTTCTCGAAGGTATCTTTAAAATCTTGGACACCCTTTGCCACCCCTAGCCTCAATGCTCTGCTCCAAAAGCTTATACCTTTCCTCTACTTGAGCTCAGGCCTCCTTATCTCCTTGCCTAGCTAATATCTCCTCTTCTTGCTCTGTAGTGAGTTCAACCACCTTATCGGTGAGCTTGCCCTTCACAGTGTTGGCTTCGACAAGAGCATTGGCAGTCACAGCCTGAGCTTGGAAAGCATTATCATACTTCTTACAGAAATTAGCCACATCAGGCTTTGCAGAATTGAGGTCCTTCTTCAGCTTCTCATTTTCAGCCCTCAGGGCCTCTGAGTGCTTCGCTCATCTTGAAGGGACCTCTGGGCCGAGACTAAACAGTCGTTTAGAGCTCTGATCTCTTTTACCATGTTGTCAGTATTGCGTATGGCCACTTTAGCACTTCCTTCCCTTTGCTCAAGTTCTCAGACGAACGACTCTGTCTCCTCAATAAAAGCCAAAGTTCGGATGCTCATCGCCTTAATAGCTTCCAACTGCTGACTTTGTGAGCTCCTGGAAGAAAAACCCTCCCACACATCAGACCAGAAACAGTTCATCAAAATAGCAGCTTTCGCGAAGAACTCCGGAAGGGCAACTATAAAATTGTAGTCATCGAGATTTTTTGTGACTTATTTAAATAAATATTTTATTTTTAAATCGTGTCGTTACGATTTTGCCCATTTATTTATTTATTTATTTTAAACACATGAGCGTCTAGCCAATGAAGTGAAGTTAAATTTAATCTTAGTCCAATTTCAAATTTTATTTAATGATGTCCCAAGTCATTTTATTTTTATTTTAAGGTCCAATTTTTAATAAGTTAAATTCAAATTTATTTTTAGATCGAAACTATGTTAACCCAATCCCACTTCTTAGGCCCAAGTGGTATTATCCATCATTCAAGGCAATCAATAAATTTCTTGGCCCAACCAATTCAACGGATTTCCTTACACAACCGATACTCACTTCCATAATTCTCCCAATTTTCCCTAATCAAAGATTTACCCTAACCTACCAAAGATAAACCATCAACCAATATATATTTCCCCACTCCCAGTCGTTCACAAACCACACCGAACTGAACCATCGTATATTCTCTAGGTAAGCACTCGACACCCACATTCCATCTCAAATCAAGCCAATTTCCGAACTCCAAAATCTGCCTAAGCTTCAAAACACTGGAAACCACCAACATCTGACCACCACTATCGTTCAACCAAACCACAGCTCCCCTATTGCCCAACCAATCTGACCACTATCACGTTGATTCTGTCCAAACCATCACACAACCACCACCACCGTCATCATTTCATTACACAAAAAAAAATTGAATCCACTATCGCAACCCAATCTGAAAACCAAAACCAGCTCGAACCTCCATGGCCGAATTGAACTCCAAGCAGCACCTTCCAAATCGCCATGGCCATTATCCAACTGCAGAACATCACAAACACCACAAGCTCAATCATACCATCGAACCTCCAAACCCGTCCATAACCAGCTACCTCAATCGAACCTCTGTCACCGACATCAATCAGCCCACAATCTGTAAAAGCGTAAGCATAACGCAGTGATCAAACCAAGCACAAATTTCAGACATCAAACACATCACCACCACCCTTCACCATCGAAAACACCACACCCACCGCCATCTACTTCCAAACTCCAAAATCCCAAACTTCAACCCAAAACAAACCAAAAACCTAGAATCAAACTAAGCCCATCACTTACCTCAACCACCAGCGGTTTCTTCTTAGGAGAATCGCAGGTCCACAAATCCGAAATTTATGCCTCAGTTCTTTTTCTGTTCTTCGCACCCAAATCCACCTAAACCACAGACCCATGCATACATACTACCCCTCCCCCCCGCCTCACGCCGTTGGTGCCATCGCCGAAAGAACCGTTAGAGGGCTAAAATCAGTTGGGGGCGAAGCCCTGTTGCCTCCCACACACTCTCTCTCTCTCTCTCTCTCTCTCTCTCTCTCTCTCTCTCTCTCTCTCTCTCGGTGTCTCGTTTGGGAAAGAGAAAAGAGATTTTGTTATTTAAATTTTGATTTTTGATAAATTGTCCCTTTAACCCCTAGTTTTAAAAATTTGTTATTTCAGTCCCTCAAGTTTCAAAAAAATTTAATTCGGTTCCTATAGTTTTAAAATAATTTATTCCAGTTCCAAGATTATATTCCAGCCTAAAGATTTCTGTGTCTTATGAATCAGTCCTTTCATTTTAAAACCTCTTTAATTCAGTCCCTAATTCCAAAATTTCGTATTTGCACTAACAGTCCCTAACTTTTCCCATTTTCACAATTTAGTCCCTAAAGTTCTTAAAACTCTATTTTCTTTTACACAAATCTACTTTTAAATCTTTCTTTATCCAAAAGTCTAATATTAGTCATTTATTTATAGGGCTAGACGAGGCTCGAAAGAATTAGAAAGTTTTATTCCGTTTGCTCAATACTCGAGAAATAAGGTAGACTCTTATTTACAAATTTATGTTTTTCAAAAGTGCGCATCAATGATTATTTGGATTATAAGTTTAACATGTATGATTGTGTTCATGAGAATTACTTGCTTTCTAAGCATGAGACTATGTTACGAAAAGTATATTTTTCGTGTATAAATAATATTCTATCGAGCTTGATTTCTAAGGATCATGAAGATAAATCTTGTTGGGGATCAAAGTTTGTACGGAAAGACTTTAACCTCCGTTGATGAGATTTTGAAGCTCCCTACCTCGACCAAGAAATAAAACTAGGAAGAAGAAGAAGATCCCCAAAAAATTCCCATTTCTCTCTCCTTCTATATTATTTATAAAAATTGTATCTACACATTAAGTCCCTAATCTAATAATTACATATTGGTTCGATCTCTACTAGTTATGAGCAATTTCACCCATATCTTTACATAATTATTGAAATGGCCTTTGAATTTACATTTAGTAGCTTTGACCTTTAGTTTGACAACTTATAAGTCTGTTGACAGTAAACTGGATGACTCTTGACCTTAATTATGAGGGTGTAACACTTGTCAATCCATTTAAATATAAGGAATTTGAAATATCAAATATTGTTAAACTAACATGAATTCAATTCAATGAGATAAAAGAAGTACAAAGTAATATGTAGTCAATAATTAAGTACCTATGAAGTTATTGCGCCCGAAATCCAATTCTTGAACTACTGATAAGTTTCCAATTTCATTCGGAATACTTCCTGTGAATTCAGTTATAATGTTAAGATTTAGAAGTGCATGATACTACAATAGTCTTGGATGTATCTCTCCATGAATTAATAAGAACGAAAGCTACAATTGACATTGCATGATAAAAGTTATTACTATGAACTGTGGATCATTCACACCTAACGAAGGAAGAAAAATTTCAAGATTATCTATATCATCATCAAGTGAAATTGAATATTGTATTTTATTTATTTATTTATTGTTTAATTAAGGGCATGTGTTGATATCTAATTCTTTATATCATGTTTCTAAAAGACGCGAGTCATGACAAAGAGGCAAGGTCAAAACTCAAGCTTTATGAGCCTACATGTGCATTGGCTAAGCCTATAAGCATAAAAAGGTGTTTTCAAATTTTTAATATTATTTAATGCTTCTAGAATCATTACATCTATGTAATTATATCATCCTAGTCATTGCAATTAATGTAAGGTATCAAAAAAACTAATCTTAAGTTCTACAAGCACGGGTGTAGAAAAGTGAGACAAGTCTCTTTCCTTATTTATTTGAGCAAAAACGTGTTACAAATTTGTGCCTTAGAATACACTCAAACCCTTGTGCCTCTCCTTATAGATCCTTCGGTTGCTCTCTCTCACCTCTTGAGTATTACTCTCTAACCCTCTATTCTTTGTGAATATTGCAATACAATCAAAGCCGTAATCCACATTTGTGGAGATTCAACGAAAAGTAGCCAGAGGTTGGGCAAACTCGGGCCTTAGGGAAAAAATCCTGGTGTTCATTATCTTTATATTCTGTATTAATTGTTTCTGCTTTGTTTCTTGTATTATTGCAAACCCTAAAAGTTAAACCAGTAGTATCAAAGCCTATATGGGGTTCTCTTGTTCAGATCTGGGGTTTTTGGTCTTCTGGGTTAATTGCTATTGCTAAAGCAGTTGCATCTAATGAACACTTGGTGTTCGCTCGGTGAAATATAAAACCCTTCTGTCATTTTTTGCATTTTATTCATATTTGTTTCTTCTGTGTGCGGATTATGTATACTTCGTGTATTTATAGTAAAGATTATGAACTACATGTAAATTTTGATATTACCATATGACCTACTTATTCAATTGATACCCTTGACTTGAGAACAAGAGTCTCATGGAAACCTGGGGTATTTTCGATAGTGTATATATGTGAATTAGAATATTCAACATGCACATCTGTGAGTTTGAATTGGATTTCTATCTATATTCTCCAATTTGTCGAAGTTGCATATTCTATGTTAATTATACCCTATTGTGCTTTACTTGTACTCCTCCGCTTTTCTTAATTCTTTGTGTGATCGTTTGTGATAACATGGGTGCTAGCGAATTTGATCTTGAGACTTTTCATGAGAGGGCTAATTTGGGGTGTTCACATAAACACCTTAATTTTAGGGATCAAACTGAAATTTACTTAAATTTTTTAAAACTTAAAAATAACTTATAGTAAAATCTTAAAATCTGAAAAATACTTATGATACTTTTCAAATATGTTAGTATCACGGTATGATACTTTTCAATTTTTTTAGTATTACAATGTGATACTTATGATACTTTTTCAATTTTTTAGTATCACAATGTGATACTTATGATACTTTTCAATTTTTCAATGTGATACTTATAATATTTTTTCAATTTTTTCTAGTATCACAATGTGATACTTATGATACTTTTCAATTTTGTCTAGTATTACAGCTTGATACTTTACAAATTTTTATGATACTTTGTCTTCGACATAAAATCAAACACTTTTCATACACTTTTTTTAGAATCACAGCTTGATACTTTTACAAATTTTTATGATACTTTGTCTCAAACATAAAATCAAACACTTTTTATACCCTATTCACTACATTTTTCACAGCCACCACCTCATTTCAAAACCCTAGGCCATTACCCCCAGCACCACTCCAAACAATAGCTTGCTTGTCCCCATTATGGCTTGCTTTCTGGCCCCCAGTATTTCCCCTATTTTGGTAGTAATCTGACCCCGTTTCTCAACAGTAGCCCAACTACAGCCCAGACTAGCTTCCTGCACTGGAAAACATTTTTTATTCTAAGAAACATCCTTTTGAGGTTAACCAAACCTATATCCTCGACTAGAATGTCCAACCAACTGATAAATTGAAGTCAGCTAGTAGATGAGCAACCATTAAGGGTGCATGCAAAAACCAAATTAAAATAAAAACTCAAGAGTGGTGCCAAAGTAATCTATCCAATTTTTGGTTTCCAAAAGCTTAAGAGTGAGGGTTAGTCTTGAACAAGCTTATGACACCTTAGCAATGTCATAACTGAACAAACGGCCCCCAAACCATCCTTTATAGCCGACAACTCCTTGTCAAGGTTCCCAATCACTGGAGCATTATCAACCCTGCCTAAGTCTAATTTAGAGAATGAACCAAGTGCTTCATTTAGCTATTGAGTCACCCCAACCATAACCACCCTCACACCAACAACAACACCATCCGAAATCAACAAAAATCACCAACCACAAAGTCCAAACTAAACCTATGCAACATAAATGTAACAGGTATACCAAACCAACTCAGACCAAAGAAGTCCAGAATCAACAGAACATCAAAGCAACACTAAACCTCAATGCTATACCAACTGAACAATCCATCAGCCAACCTCAAACAATCACAAAATCATAAATTAAAGTGACCCATGTTAGAGTGACTTAAAAAACTAACCTGTAAAATGAAATTGCCAAGTTGTGATCTAACCAAGTAGCAAATGGACTTGAAGTTCAGTAAGAACTAGAAATCGAGCAAACTCCATGTTGGGCTTCAAATAATAAGCATTCAAAACTGAGAAGAATACTCAAAACTCAGAACCCAACCTTAACAGAAATAGCGTGAACAGTACAACGAACTGAAAATTTAGAAATAGCCTCCAATTAGTGGGAATCCTTCAAATAAAAGTTGAATCTAGGTTAGGGAGGAGAGACCCATAGCCAAAATCCAAGATTTAATGAAAAATTTAAAGACCCAATGCTGTAGAACCAGAAGATCCGATAGATAAATTCAAAACCCAACACCTTCGGTGATAATTGCCAGAGGTGGTGCCGGAAGTGATGAGGTTGAGGAGTAGGGTGACGTCGGCACCGACGCTGGTGGTGGTGAGGTCGGGTGGCGGTTTGTAGAGATATCGTTGATTATGTAAGGTAATGGCGAGATAAATATTTTTCAAGTTTTTTATTTTGTGCAGTAAATATCATGTTGACTATCTAATGTTAGAAAACTGTGCAATTATACCGCTAATTTTTCTATATGGGAGAAAAAAATGAAAGCCCAATTTATTCAATTAAAAGCATCTAAAGCCATATAATGTACTTTCCCTGAAGGTATGACTGGTGTTCAGAGTAAAGAGATGGATGAATTGGCCTTTAATTTTGTTATTTTACACTTAGTTGATACTTGATAAGAAAAGTGAGTGAATGTAAAACTACTCCTGAACTTTGGACAAAACTTGAAAAGTTGTATCACACTAAATCCCTTCCCAACAAGAATTATTTGCTTTAAATGGTTCTTTGATTAAAAAATGGATCCATCCGTGGATCTTGAATATAATCTTGATTATTTTTTTAAAATTATGTTAAGACTTGCCCAGTTTTGGTGAAAATTCTTTCGATGAACATCAAGCTATTATTTTATTAATAAATGATTTTCTTGAGGCCTATAAGGAAGTTAGAAATGCCATTGAATATGGTAGAGATGCCTTGACTTCTGAAATTTTCATTAAATCCTTAAGCACCAAGAACTTGAAAATTCAACAACATAATCTTGAAAATGTTAAGGATGAAGGATTAAATATAAGGGGAAGACCTATGCTTCGACAATTTGATAACTTAAATCATTAAAATGGTTTTAAAAATAAGTTCAGAGGGAGGTCGATATCTAAATCTAGGACTGTAGTTAGGAAATGTTATGGTTGTGGTAAAACATGACATTTTATTAAAGACTGTTTTAAAAAGAAAAATGAATTGAGAGAAAAAAGGAAAGGAAGAAGCTAATGTGGTTCCCTCTATCAATTCTAATCTTGCTTCCACCTCTTAATGTGACATGTCTAAAGTATATGTTACAATATCTCAACCTGATGAAAATTTTGAATCAAATTTAACTCGTCATAGCATGTTAGATAATGAATGAGTTATTAATTCATGTGTCACTTTTCATATTACATCCAGAAAAGATTGATTTACAAACTTTGTGCCTAAAGATTTAGGATTTGGGACCATGGAAAATTATTTGACTAGTAAAATAGCTGGCATAGGTCATATTACTTTGAAATTTGATAATGGCTACGTGTATAAATTGAAACAATTCAGATATGTTCCTGAAATGAAAAGAAATCTAATTTTTGTTGGTATGTTAGATGATGAAGGATTTTCTGAATCTATTCAAAATGGTGTTACAAAAATTATAAGGATCACTTGTTGCTTTCAAAGGTGTGAAGATTAATAGAATTTATGTTGTGAATGTTACTGCTTTGAATAATAAATGTGTTGCATGTAACAATGTTAGCGATAAAGGTAATACTTTAAAATGGCACAAAAGGGTTGCCCGTGTCAGTACTAAGGTCCTTAAAATTTTGAGTAAAAAATGTGTATTTAGTAAGACACTGTATCTAATGTGTCTTTCTAAGAAACTTGCACTTTGAAAAAAACATCATAGTTTGCATTTTAACATTGGTACCCGCAGATCCAAGAATGTATTGGATTACATACATTCCGACCTTTTACTCTGCATATGTTCCTACAATGGGTGGCGCAAATATTTTTTTATGAATAATTGATGATTTTTCCAGAAATGTTTAGATTTATTTGTTAAAGCAGAAATTTGAAACTTTTGAAAAACTGGAAAACTAGAAACTACAAGTTGAAAACCAAACTGGAAAAAGAGTTAAGTCCTTGAGAACTAACAATAAGTTAGAGTTTTGTAATTCTGAGTGTGATAAATTCTGTGAAAATAATGATATTATTAGCAAGGTTCTAAAAGGCATAATGCGCTGCAAGGCATCAAGGTCGAGAATCAAGAATCACAAGTTTAAACGTGTCAATGCGAAAAATAGGTGTCATAATGCGTTTCGTATTTTTAATATTATTAATAGAAAATAGATTTTTTACCTAAAAAGACAAGATAAAAAATTATATTTAAGTTTTAAACAACCTATGTGATATTCCAAAATATCAAATTTGGTCAATTTTCGTTTTATAACACCGACATTCCAAATTACCCAACAGAAGCCATCCTTTCTTCTTTAGAAACTCTCAGCAACAAGACCGAACCCAAACAAAAACCAGTTCCCATTTTCACAAGATCAAACCGATGCTGATATTTCATCTCTCTACAAGAATACATCTTCTCTTATCTTCTACTTTCACTCTCCAAAAAGAACCCAGCAGAAATTACCTCTCGGTGCCGTCACTGTCGTCTAATTCTTCTTTGATTGGGTTATTTTCCTGGGTAAATTCGGTTTCTATGGTAGATTACGTGGTTTTTTTTTCCAAAATGATTTGATGGTAATGTAAGGGGGTGATTGTTGATGAGAATGGATTGGATGTGGTTTATTGGAGAAATTTAGAAGGGGGAGAAAAGAAAAGAAGTTTTTTTTTTTTTAAAAAAAAGCCTATTAGAACTTGAAATATGATGGACGGAGTTCCCCTAAATCATGAGTTACTTATCTTTCTGACTTTGAACAAAGGTTGGGTATTGATAATATGGAGTAAATATGTGCTCATTTTCGGGTTTGATAAGTGCTCTGGGCTCAAAGATTTCCATTCACCTACAACTATTTGTGGCTGTTAGGTCTTCGATTTTGTAGGGATCTTGAAAATCTGTGGTAATGAATCATGATGTGCTCATTCTGGTTTTAATTTGTTCTCTAGAATCGAAGATTTTCATTCACCATGTACTCTTGTTTTTTGCAAGCATCTCATATCGAAACCTAATGGGGGATGTTGGGGAGAACCGCCCTTACAAAAGGGCTGTTGGGTGGGGTTTCAAACTACAAAAGTTGCATTGGGGTGGCATATTTGCATATGCCGCCCCCAAGCTTTTAGTCTTATATATTATTTCGGTGTTTTGTGTTCAATCGGTTTTTAATTGATTGAACCGGAAATACCGGTTTTTTAGTGGTTTAGGCCGGTCTATTAATGGTTTTGGCAGGTTTATAGCTGTGTAAACACATTAATGCGCGCATTGGCTATACGTGATGCATTTTTGAGGCGCATTTCCAGCTCAACAAAATGGGTTGCTGAGAGAATGAATAGAACTCTTTTACATAAAGTGATATTCATGATGGTGGGGTCTGGGCTTTAAAACAATTTTGGGGTGAAGCTGTTACTACTTCATGCTATACTGTTAATCAGACTCCTTATTTGTCTCTAAATGATAAAATACATGCTAAAATGTGGAGTGTGGAACACCGAACCTGCAGATAATATTCTTCCAAATGAATTTGGAAGTGTTTACATTGATGATTTTCATCAAGGGTTCTACCTCGACCCATTTGGTGAAGTATTCTACTACAACAATCGCGAAGCAGTTGTTTCCACTACCTCAGGGCATGGGACCAATAATATAGATTCCCCACTTTGCAAAGGGCCAAGGGATGATTACCATCCTCAACTCGTGGTGTGGAGGCATGTCCCTGACATTTGTCACACTTGTGGACAAAGTTATGCACGTCCTTCCGCATAGTGGGTAGGGCTAAGGATAGCGCTCTGGCATGGTTGCCATAAATGCCCTCATGAATTTCCATCATTATGTACTTGCCGTTTGTTGGACCAACACATCGTAACAAAGGCGTGATGTAGCTTCATCTATAGAGTATCCCATCAATGAGGATGAAGTTAGCTGTATACCTTTGTAATTTTCTAGCTGCCTCTGAATTGTATGCTAGAGTCTGATATTTTAAGTAAGCAGAAATAGGAGTCATCCAAGAACTTTCCTCCTCTATTGTATATACCTCTGCCCCTGGTTCAATAGAAGAGACCGGTAGATGTTCAATGGGTACCATGTTGAGGAGCTCGGTGTCCTTGCCACTTGCCAATTTGGATAAGACATCTGCGTTCGAATTTTTTTGACCTAGGATGTGGACCAACTCAAGTATGAGATCATTACAGGTTCTTTGGCGGAAAACTTCCCACTGACTTGGCTCACGACGAGCTGGGAGTCACTATATGCTTTCAATGGTTTGATTTTCAAAGCTATTGCTAGCTTTAGTCCTGCTAGAGTGCTTCATATTCTGCCACATTTTTTAAGGCTTTAAAATTGAAGCATACCGCGCTATGTAATTTGTGTCCTTCCGAGCTTACTAGTATTACTCCGACGCCAGACCGTCCTTCAGTGGAGGATCCATCAACAAATAGTCCCTAGTCATGATTGTCTCCTATACTTTCGATCATCTCCACCTCCGGTGGGTGTGTAAATTCAGCTATGAAATATGTCAATGCTTGACCTTTATTGCTGCCCAAGGCACATATTGCAGGTCATGCTGGCTAATCTCTATGGCCCACTTCATTAGCCTTCCAGACGCGTTTGGTTTCTGCAGTACTTGTCTCATTGGGAAATTTGTAAGTACCTGGATGGAATGTTATTGAAAGTAGTGGTGGAGCTTTCGGGCTGCTGTGACTAGGGCTAACGCAAGGTTCTCCATGTCATGGTAGCACTTTTCAGCATCTAGTAGGGCTTTGCTCACATAGTAAACAGGAAGTTGATCCCCATCTTCTTCTCTATTCAAGATGGAGCTAACGACCTCTTTGGTGACAGCTAAATAAAGGAACAGTGGCTCTCCGACCTTGGCTTTAATAATAGGGGGGCTTTCCCCAAAAAACACTTTTAACCCCGTGAAAGCTTGTTTGCATTCCTGCTTCCATTGGAACCTTCTTCCTCCTTTCAGGATCTTAAAGAAAGACAAGCACTTATCGATAGATTTAGAGAAGAATCGACTCAAGGTAGCGACTCTTCCAGTTAAGCTTTACACTTCTTTGGGGCTCCGGGGTGAGTACATATCAAGCAATTCCTTGATTTTATCCAGATTGAATTCAATTCCCCTGCTATTCACCATAAAACTAAGAAAATTTCCAGATGCTACTCAGAAGGCACACTTTACCATGTTGAGCTTCATTTGGTACTTTCTTGGTATATCAAAGGTCCTGATAAATGTTGGATATGTTTTGAGGGGATCATGTGATGTGATCCAGACCACGAATATAAGCCCACGCAAAGATCTGTTGATGATCAAAGGAGGACCGATGACTCGATTGCAAACGAAGAGGGCCAAGGAAGCAATGGACAAGCTAGTTCAAGAAATGGTGGAAAAAACTATGTTCGTGGCTGCAAAAGAAGCAAGTTCCGTGTTGGAGACTAGTCGAGATGAAGAGTGGATCAACCTCATTCAAGTCGTCGAAGGAAGTTGTGAAGTTTCAGAATTACGGCCGTAATCCTATAATACTTATGGCAGTAACGAGTCCACTGCTAAAAACTGAAATTGTGAAAAGTTGGACTTACGGTCGTAACTCACATGTGTCACAGCCGTAATGTGGCCTCGGGTGAAAATAAGATTTTCAGAAAAAAATGACTTACGGCCTTAAATTCAGTCTTACGGCCGTAACTATTAAACAGTAAGCTACTTACGACTGTAAAGCATAAAGTTACGACCGTAACTGCCAATACGCGTAAATTTTAATATTTGTATTTCTTTCCATATTTTGGCAATTTCATTCCTTGTTTAATTAGGGCTCCTAAACCAGTTTTGACCCTATTTAAGGGAGATGTATTTTTGATTATTAGGGTAGACTATTATTGATATTATTGTGAGGCAAATTTGCTTTCAAACTCTATTCTTCATTGAATACATTCGAACTTGCGAGTTAATCTTGTTTGTTTAAATCTCGGTGAGAATTAATATTTCTTGTAATCAAGAGGTCAATATATCCCTGTGATTGTATTGGTTACTTGGTTGGATCTATAAATCGTGGTTCTTTGGCGTTCTTTGGTCGATTCAATATTTTGTGGGTTGCGTAGCTACAATTGTTACGTGGTTTACATCATTTGGTATCAGAACTTAGGCTCCAAAAATGAAGGTTATTTCTTTGTTTTGTTTTCTTGAGTTTTTTTTCTTAATCTTGTTCTTCGTCTTCTTCAAGTTCTTGAGTCGTTAATCCAAAAAGTGTCACAAAAAAAATTCAAAAGTTGTTATTTCCTTCGTTTGGTATTCAAATAAAATTTCGTTCGTTTCTTTATTCTCGTAGTTGAAATTCGAGAAAAAAAAAATCTGTCAAAAAAAAAAAAAAAAAATTTGTTATTTGATTTCAAGAATTATCTTCTTGAATCAATCTTATTTCCCATAAAAGTGTCAAGTCCTTTATAGAGTCAAATTCCATTCTCTCAAGATCTTCTTCAAGTCTTCCAACAAGTTAATAAATTCTCAGTCATACTCGGTTTGAATCATTCGGGTTTAAACTTGTTTGAGTTCGGATTCGTTCTTTGAAGCAATTGGGGTGAAAGCCATTGAGTGAAAAAATGCCAGAGAGGTGAGATCAATAGAGGGTACAAGCCAAAATTGAGTGATACACGAGCGAAATACACGTGAGGCATATATTACTTAGTTTTAGGATGTCGAAAAATTCTACTACAGCAAAGAACGGCGATCAAGTCAACATGGAAGAGATGGCACAACGCTTTGAGAAAATGCTTGGGGATATGTTGGGCAGAATTGAAAGGTTAGAGCGGTCTAGGGAAGTGCCCAATGTGGGGAGACAATTGGGGCGTGGTCATAGGATAGAGACGGAGGAAGAAGATGAATTTGATGGCTTTGATGATGGGGCACTTATAGATAGAGAGGTTAGGCATGAACGACGAGGTAGAGAGGGTGTTGGGGATCGACCGGATCGTGGCATGAATAATATGAAAACAACAATTCCTTCCTTTAAGGGTCGGGGTGATCCAGAACAATACTTAGAGTGGAAGAAAAGGATTGAGTTGATATTCGATTGCTACATCTATACGGAGGAGAAAAAGGTTAAGGTTGCAGTTCTTGAATTCATCGATTATGCACTTACTTGGTGGGATCAATTAGCAACTTCTAGGAGGTGAAATCATGAGAGACCTATTAGTACATGGGGTGAATTAAAAGCTGTCACGAGGAAGAGATTTATCCCTAGTCATTACCATAGGGAACTTCATCAAAAATTACAAAGTCTTTACCAAGGTTCTAAGAGTGTCGAGGATTATCATAAGGAGATGGAGATGTTGATGCTTAGAGCCAATTTGGAGGAGGATGAGGAGGTCACTATGGCCCGTTTCTTGAATGGGATGAATAAAGAAATAGCAAATGTGGTCGAATTGTAACACTATGTGGAGCTAGAAGATATGCTACATATGTCCATGAAAGTGGAGAAGCAATTGAAGAGAAAAAGGACAGCTAAGTTTCAGTCGGTTTCTTCAAGTTCTAATCCATCTTGGAAGCCGAGGAGGGAAAATAAAGGAGCTAGAGCTGTTTCGAAGGGGGAGATTGAGGTACCAAACTGAAAGGAGGAGTCCGTTAACAAATTTCCACCCAAAGGGGAACCTCAACCATCTAGGAGTAGAGATATACAATGCTTCAAATGCTTGGGAAGAGGACATGTGGCTTCTCGATGCCCTAATAGACGTGTCATTACCGTGCGAGCAGAAGGAGCTTGGGAAAGTGACAACGATGAAGAGGACTATAGTGATATGCCCGCTTTGGAGGAAGCTAGTGATAATGAGGAATTTTTATCCGGGGAACATGGACCGTTATTAGTATCGAGGCGAGCCCTTAGTGCTCAAGTCAACGTGGATGACGTGGAGAAAGAGAGGGAGAACATATTTCATACACGGTATCGCGTCCAAGACAAGGTATGTAGTATGATTATTGATGGGGGTAGTTGTACGAATGTTGCTAGCACCACACTAATTGAGAAATTAGGATTACCATTGTTAAAGCATTCATCACCTTATAGACTTAAGTAGTTAAATGATAGTGGTGAAATTAAGGTGAATAGGAGGGTGTTAGTGAATTTTTTGATTGGTAGCTATATGGATGAAGTGATGTGTGATGTGGTTCCTATGCAAGCCGGGCTCATTTTGTTGGGTAGGCCTTGGCTATATGATAGGAAGATGACACATGACGGGTATAAAAATAGATATAGTTTTACCAAGGATGGGAGAAATATTACACTTACACCATTGACACCATCACAAGTTTATGCAGATCAAGTTAAATTGAAAAATGATGAAGAACAAAGGGTGAGGAAACTTGAGAAAAAGAGAGTTGAGGCCACGACCTCAGAAAAAGGTAAGAAAAAGAGAGTTGAGGCCACGACCTCAGAAAAATGAGAGGAACAGAGGGTTGAAGCCACGACTCCAGAAAAAGGAGAGGCGAGAGAAAAAAAGAGTGTTGTGGTACATACCTCAGAAAAAGGAGAGGGAGCGAAGAGTGACAGAAAAGAAAAATCAAAAGTGAGTTTCTATGCAAAAAGTAGTGAAATCAAGAAGGCTTTCGTAGAAAATCGACCAATGGTCCTTTTGTTGTATAAGGAGTCATTCCTTGCCCTTGAGGAAACTAACACATCCCTCCCTAGTTTGGCTATTTCTCTCTTGCAGGAATTTGACGATGTATTTCCGGAGGATATACCTAGTGGGTTGCCACCCATTCGAGGTATTGAGCACCAGATTGATTTTGTACCTGGAGCAGTCATTCCAAATCGGCCCGCTTATAGGAGTAATCCCGAGGAGATGAAGAAGCTTCAAAGGCAAGTGGAGGAATCGATGAGCAAGGGGTACATAAGGGAGACAATGAGCCCATGTGCCGTACCCGTATTACTTGTAGCAAAGAAAGATGAGACTTGGAGAATGTGTGTTGATTCATCAACAACATAACGGTAAAGTATCATCATCCTATTCCTAGGTTAGATGATATGTTGGATGAATTGCATGGCTCTAGCATATTTAGTAAAATTGATCTTAAAAGTGGATATCACCAAATTCGCATGAGGGAAGGCGATGAGTGGAAAACTGCTTTTAAAACTAAATATGACTTGTATGAATGGTTAGTTATGCCGTTTGGACGTACCAATGCACCTAGCACTTTTATGCGAGTAATGAATCATGTTTTACGTGCATTTATAGGTAAATTCGTTGTAGTTTACTTCGATGTTATCTTGGTGTTTAGTAAAAGCTTAGAAGAGCATGTAGAACATGTTAGGAGTGTGCTTGTGGTGTTGAGGAAAGAACAACTTTTTGCTAATTTTAAAAAGTGTAGTTTTTGCATGGAAAAAGTTGTGTTTCTTGGTTATGTGGTTAGTACAAAGGGAATAGAAGATGATGAGGAAAAGTTCAAAGCAATTAAAGAATGACCAACACCTAAAAGCATAACTGAGGTTAGAAGTTTTCATGGCTTAGCTAGTTTTTATAGGTGTTTTGTTAAGGATTTTAGCACAATTGCTGCACCACTCACAGAAATTGTCAAAAAAAGTGTAGGGTTTAAATGGGGTGTAGAACAGGAGCATGCATTTGAGACCATCAAAAATATGTTGTGTAAAGCACCGGTTTTATCACTCCCTAACTTTGACAAGGCTTTTCAGATTGAGTGCGATGCCTCAGGGCTAGGTATTGGAGCTGTTTTATTGCAGGATCGAAGGCCAATTGCCTATTTTAGTGAAAAGCTAAAGGGGGCTGCTCTTAATTACCCCACGTATGACAAGGAGTTGTACTCACTTGTGCGGGCTTTGGAGACATGGCAACATTACTTATGACCACGGGAGTTCGTGATTCACACTGATCATGAGTCCTTGAAGCTTTTGAGGGGTCAACCTAAGCTAAGTAAGAGACATGCAAGGTGGGTAGAGTTCATCGAAACCTTTCCCTATGTCATCTTGTACAAACAAGGTAAGGAAAATGTGGTGGCAGATGCATTATCTCGAAGGTATGTACTTTTAACTTCTTTGAATGCTAAATTTCTTGGGTTTGAATACATTAAGGACATGCAATAGTACAAAAATATCAACAAAAAAAAAAAAAAAAAAAAAAAAAAAAAAAACAAAAAAACAAAGTAGCGTCGTCGTTTTTCAAGAAAAACAACGCCTGTAAAAAATGCGGTGGCAAAGTTGTAAATAAATTTTTAATAAAGGCGTCGGTTGTTTCCTATCAACCGACGCCAATTGGACGGCCCAAGTATGGGCGTCGATTCTTATATAAGAACCGATGCCTATAAATCAATTATAGGCGTCGGTTCTTAAAAAGAACCGGCGCTTTTTCATAATAGGCGTCGGTTCTTATATAGAACCGACGCCTATACTTGGCCTATATTTCCCGGTTTTCACCAATTTTTCAGCCATTTCCCGCTAGGCTTTTCACCATTTTCAGTTCCACCCAAGCTTTTCACCATTGCCCTACCTTCTCACGCAGCCGCCACCGTCCCGAGCGCCACCAGCCCCATCGCCACCGTGCACTACCAACCCTCCACCATCCGACGATCTCTCTACTAGCCCCACCGCCACCATCCAGCGATCTCAGCCGTGCGCCACCAGCCCAACGGGCCACTAGCCCCCCGTGCCACAGCCCCAGTGCCACCTCCCCCGACGCCACCGCGTTTATATTTTCATGATTTTTTTGTGGATACAATTCTTCTACCGAGTCTATACATATAAGCCCTCTTTTCTACTTTAAACGAGTCAAAACTGTTTTTGCATATATCAATTATTTTTAATGTCTTTATTTTATCGTGCATATCTTTAGGTGGATTGGTCAGTTTCATCTAATTTCTTTGATGGGTTTTCGGGTTTCAGCTGCCAAGAAAAAGTGCTTGAAGAGAGTTATTCGTCAAGGAAACAAAGGGTATGTCTATTTTCACGGATATTTTTCCCCCTTGGATAAATAAGACCTTGGTTAAATCTTTAACTCCCAACTTCACTATCGCAACTCATTATTCGTGCAGTCTTAATCTTTAAGGTATTCTCTGTTTAATTGCCTATTTATTTCAGTTACCATTTCAGTAAATTTGTGCATAATTTTACATAAATTGTTGTTTTTTAATTCGTATGTTAAGAGTTTTTACTTTGAATTTGTCTATTAAGGGTTTGTTAAGAAATGTTTAAAAATTTAGGAAATATATTTTCACTTAAGTATTTCTTGAATGTCTTCCTTTAACTAATGGATTCCAGTTTTTAAAATTTTAGAGCCTTTAAAACGTCTTCTATGTTGTGTAATGGAGCCCCAACAGTGTGATGACTTGGTATATGAATGTGATTTTCTTGAGTCTACTTTTATTATTGCTTCTCTTTAATAATTAATTATATTCCCTCCAAAGAAGCCCCACAATTTGGTGAAAATTCTGCTAGCCATCTTGTTTCCTGATTGCTATAGATTTTGTGCATTGCAATTTTCTGTATAATTAAATGCAAAAGTGACTAGATTTTTAACTGAAAAGATAGAAAAATACGACCTAGATGGAGATGAGGTTCCTTTTCTAGATGCTTTAATCTCAATAACTTGCTGCTTATGCTATAGCTACGGCTCTTCACTCAGATGCTTCCAGTGCTAAGTTGGATTTTGCTTCTAGAGTTTTCCCTATTGTAAATGGTCATTATCCATATTTTTTATACTGGTCTTTCTTGCCTTTTCCTTTTGTGAATTTAGATATTGATATACCTTGCCATAGGTAAGGTGATAGACGTTCCAAGAATTGGCTAATTGTCAAATATTTAATATTCCCTCTGTTGCATTGTTCATCATACATTTACTTATCAGTTTTCTTTAATTTTTCGAATATAAACATTGAAGGACGTTTACTGAACCAATAATTCAGATTTGTTTATGCATTTAGGAAATTTAGACTAATTTCATGTGTTTTATGCTCAATTGCATAAATATGGAGTTGCCAATGACACTTTATTTTTTTTAAATGGCTACAATAGGCTACAATAGAATCTTTGTGCTCCTCAAGCATGAGCCAATCAATGTCATTATTTGCACAAAGTGGCTACTATCATTTTTAAATTACTATAGCACTGTAAACTTTCACATACTCAAGAGCAAGCTATTTCTAGTTGTAGGAATAGCTATTTCTGCTTGCAATATGTTTTGAAGACAATACTGTGTACTTCATAGATTCAGCACAATCATGTAGGCGTAACATAGAAATCAAGCCGTCATTGAATGTGTAAGTAATTATTGCATTGTTCAAACTTTTGTGTTTAGTGCATTATAGACAAGTTGGGTTACTTTCATGGAATAATCGTAGAGAGTTTGAGGTGAAATTGATGTGTTTGTGTTGTGATTATGATAATTGTTAGGATAATTTTAAATAATATATAGGTCTCTATACAGATTGGATACGTTCAATTTATAGGGGAAACTCTGACAAAATTTATGTAAGAATTTTGAGTTTTACTATTATTTTTATAACTTATTCATATTTATTGAAACTTTATGGCATTTCGAGCATTTTTGTCATTAGGAGGCAAGAGGGCAACATCCAATTTAAATTGGAAAAAGATCTCGGTATGAAAACTAGAATTTTATAAATTGCTACAAATTCTCATATTAGTTTAATATTTCCTTTCATTCGATTACTAATAATAGTTTTAATTTTAAATATTCAAATTTCAGTGTCCTCAGCAACCTGGAGGAGATGAGTGTGACTATTATGTTATGAGAAACATGTTCGAGATAGTCACAGCCTATTCTCAACTACCTTCTCTACACGAGGTATAAGTTATTGAAGATAATTGTTTAATTACGATTTATATATAATTAACATAATAATTATTAATTCTTATTAATTATTTTTAGGCATTTCAAAAATTTTACTCAACAGAGGAAATTGACGAGGTTCGAAATTTATGGGCCAAATACTTTGTCGAAGAGTGTATGTAAACTTGGCCCATTTTATGTTAACATGTACAAATTTTTGAACAATATTGTGAATAAAAAATTAATTAATTTGAAATTCTGTTTATTGAGTTATTAAGTTTTGTTCTGCATTCCTCGATTATATATATTTGTTGAAGATAATTTTTTGATGTGTACATGATTGTTATAGTTTATATAGGTATATAAGGGAAATATAAATAAATTAAAAAAAATAATAGTAAAAGGCGTTGGTTGTTATTCAAAAACCGACACCTTAAGTTCATTAAATGCGTCTTTTGTTAAGTAACAACCGACGCCTTATCTCAACTAAAGGCGTCGGTTGTCAAATAACAGCCGACGCCTTTAGTTGAGATAAGGCGGCGGTTGTTACTTAACAACCGACGCCTTTAATGAACTTAAGGGGTCAGTTTACAACCGACGCCTTAAGTATGCACTTTTAGCGTCGCTACTAAAGGCGTCTCCTGTACAACCGACGCCTTTTCTGCTTTACAACCGACGTCTTTGACTCTTAATGTACTAGTGATGTATGCTAATGATCCGGACTTTTCTAGTATTTATGATTCATGTGGTAAGGGGGCTATGGATAGATTCTTTAAACATGATGATTACTTATTCCGGGAAAATAAATTGTGTGTCCCTAGGTGTTCAATGGGAGAGTTACTAGGGAGGCCCATAGTGATTGTTTAATGGGTCATTTTGGGGTTAAAAAGACCTTCAAAATCCTAAGTGAGCATTTCTATTGGCCTAAGATGAAGATTGATCTGGTTTGGGTTTGTAGTAGATGCATTACTTGCAAGAAGGCAAAATCTAGGATTAAACCCCATAGATTATATATGCCTTTACCCGTCCCTAGTTAGCCTTGGGTCGATATCTCTATGGATTTTGTTTTGGGATTGCCTAGGACTAAGAAGGGAAGAGATTCAATTTTTGTGGTAGTAGATCGCTTTAGTAAAATGGCACATTTCATACCATGCCACAAAACTGATGATACTACCAACATAGCTGATATTTTCTTTAGGGAAGTTGTGCACTTACATGGGGTTCCTAAAAGTATCGTCTCGGATAGGGATGTTAAGTTCCTTAGTCATTTTTGGAGAGTCTTGTGGAACAAACTGGGAACAAAACTATTTTTCTCTACAACTTGTCACCCACAGACCGATGGATAGACCGAGGTAGTAAATAGGACCATGATTCAATTGTTGCGCACCATAATCAATAAAAATCTGAAAAATTGGGAAGAGTGTTTACCATTTATTGAATTTGCATATAATAGGGCTATACATTCTACTACTTCTTGTTCACCATTTGAAATTGTTTATGGTTTTAATCCACTAAAACCATTGAATTTAATTCCTTTACTTGTGAATGAACGTAGTAGTTTGGATGGAAAGAAAAATGCTGAAATGGTTAAATCAGTCCACGACAAGGTGAGGTTGGAAATTGAAAATAAAAATGAACATTATGCATCGCAGGCTAACAAAGGAAGAAAAGTGTCATCTTTGAACTCGGTGATTGGGTTTGGGTACATTTGAGGAAGGAGCGGTTTCTGGAATAACGCAAATCAAAGTTACAACTGCAAGGAGATGGTCCATTCCAAGTGATTGAAAGGATCAACAACAATGCCTATAAACTAGATCTTCCTGGTGAGTATAGTGTTTCGGCTACGCTTAATGTTTCTGATCTATCTCCATTTGATGCAGGTACAGATTCGAGGTTGAATCCTTTCAAGGAGGAAAGGGATGATGTGATCCAGACCACGAATACAAGCCCGCGTAAAGATCCGTTGATGATCAAAGGAGGACCGATGACTTGATTGCAAATAAAGAGGGCCAACGAAGCAATGGACAAGCTAGTACAAGAAACGGTGGACAAAACTATGTTCGTGGCTGCAAAAGAAGCAAGTTCCGTGTTGGAGACTATTCGAGACGACGAGTGGATCAACCTCATTCAAGCCGTCGAAGGAAGTTGTGAAGTTTCAAAATTACGGCCGTAATCCTATAATACTTACGGCCGTAACAAGTCCACTGCTGAAAACTGAAAATGTGAAAAGTTGGACTTACGACCGTAACTCACACGTGTCATGGCCGTAATGTGGCCTCGGGTGAAAATAAGATTTTCAAAAAAAAAAAATGACTTACGGCCGCAAATTCAGTCTCACGGCCGTAACTGTTAAACAGTAAGCTACTTACGGCCGTAAAAAATAAAGTTATGGCCGTAACTGCCAATACGCGTAAATTTTAATATTTTTATTTCTTTCCATATTTTGACAATTTCATTCCTTGTTTAATTAGGGCTCCTAAACCAGTTTTGACCCTATTTAAGGGAGATGTATTTTTGATTATTAGGGTATTATTGATATTATTGTGAAGCAAATTTGCTTTCAAACTCTATTCTTCATTGAATACAATTCGAACTTGCGAGTTAATCTTGTTTATTCAAATCTCGGTGAGAATTAATATTTCTTGTGATCTAGAGGTCAATATATCCCCGTGATTGTATTGGTTGCTTGGTTCTATTAATTTTAATTGGATCCATAAATCGTGGTTCTTTTGCGTTCTTGGGTCAATTCAATATTTTGTGGGTTGCGTAACTACAATTGCTACGTAGTTTTCATCATCATGCTTTTCACCATTGATGCGTGTCGTGATGCACCAAAATAATAGATAAATTCCTTGTTCACTATTACTAAGAATGTAGCAATGGAAGTAAGGGTCGATCCCACAAGGAACGGGAACTAACTTAGTGTCATGTCAATTAGAATCGTAAAGGGGGTTTTGTTTTGAGTTGTTTGTAAATGATTTAACTAATAAAATAAAGCAATTAAAATGGTTGGAATAAATATCAAATGTTGACGAGTCCTAGTTCTCAGGTTCAGTTGTATTCTATCACAATGTTATCACTTTCCAAGTAACGCGAGTTCAATTTCTTCTTTGATTTATCACCCGTAAATAGTTAATAAGCTCTAACTATTCCTATTCTCCCTTAGTTGCATTTAATTAGAATAAGCTCTCTAATCAAACATTAGCCATTGAATAACCTAAAACAAGCTCTTTAGATTTAAGATAACAACTATATAATGGTTGAAAAGAATTAGGGTGAATTAGATTATCAATCACACAAGCTCGTGACAATTAAGCTAAGTTGGAATTCTCTATGAAAATTATTAAATTTCCACTTGCTACTATGATTTGAACAACAAGACAATTACGGATCCAATCATTCAAAATAGCAAATCTCAATACAAAAAATTAAATGATAAGGCCTTAATCAAATAAAGAATTGCATTGATTGAATTAAAAACGCATAAGAATCCAACAAATCAAAGTAAAGAATTTAGAACTACGTTACTAGTTTGGAAAAGCAATAAACAAATTGATATGAAATACAACTTCCCCTTCGAACTAGGTATGGAAGCTTAGCCACGCATAGTCATGGTGAAAAGCCCAGAATTTTGCATCTCATTCATCTTCTTCTCCGAATTTATTTCTCTTCCACGCTCCAAGCAAGCCGCTCCTCTTTTAATAATTATTTCATGCTTTTCTTGTCATGACATTCCCTTTTTATAGCCTCAATTTCGTGCCCTAGCTTTGGGCTCAAGAAATCCAAAAATTATGGAAAGAATTAAAATATGGAGATTTTTGACTGGACAGTTATGGCCGTGACATTTCTTTTACGGCCGTAACACGGTTTCTGCATATTTTCCTTAAATTGAGGTTATGGCCGTAACATACCCATTTACGGCCGTAATTGTGTCTCTGCATATTTTTCACCCTTTATTTGTTACGGTCGTGAATTCTGGTTTACGGCCGTGAATGTGTTTCTGCTGATTTCTCTAAACACTGTTAACACTCTTACGGCCGTGACATGGTTTCCTTACGGCCGTAACTTTATTTGCGCCTAAGTCCCCAAACTTCAGTTTTTATTGCATTTTGGTCCTTTTTTCTTCTTTTCTCTTCTTTTATGATCCTATACAATATAAAACATAAAATGCATTAATAATACTTAGATAGAATCACATTATGGCATATTCAAGGATATAAGTGCATAAAATAAACGTTAATATACCACTTATCAACCATCGTGTCATTCACATATACTTCCATGGTACTCCCACGTTGCTCCGAAAACACCTGATTTGCTAACCTTTGGTAGGTAGCTCCTGCATTTTTTAGCCCGAAGGATATGGCCCTATAACAGCAGAGTCCCCTGTCTGTGGTAAAGGAGGTGTGCTCTTCTTCTGATTTATGCATGGGGATATGATTTTATCCAGAATACGCATTCATAAAGCTTAACATTTCATGCCCTACCGTGAAGTCAACTAATTGATCAATTCGAGGCAAGGGAAAGCCATCCTTTGGACATGCTTGATTCAGGTTCGTGAAATCGATGCATACCCATAGCTTCCCACTTTGTTTGGGGACTAATACAGGGTTTGACACCCACTTCAGAAAATGGGATTCCCTAATGAAGCCATTTTTCAATAGCTTCGACACCTCCTCTTTCAGACCTCATACTTCTCCGAACTCATAGGTCTCCTCTTATGCCCATATCCAGGGTAACTTGGGTTGAGTTGGAGCCTGTGGCAGGCCACCTTAGGGTCTATCCCTACAATGTTATCATGTTTCCATGCGAACACATCAAGGTTTCAGAGGAGAAAGCTTTTTAGCTACCCTTTGAATTCGTTTGTAGAGTTTTGTCCTATCTGCAACTCCTTCATTAGATCTAATGGATCAACGGAGAAGCACTCCTACTTTTCAGCTGGGGCGGTGTAACAGTTTGTACCCGTCCTCTTGGGGTCAAAATCTACCAAATCTTCTTCTTCCGTCATTGTTACGTCTGTATCTATGGCAGGTTCTATACCCAATTTTCTAGGGTATGTGACCACCTCGGTCATTTCTATATCAATGATCATATTAACAGTTCGATCTTAGAACTTCCTGATAGCGTTTGTGTAGCATGACCGGGATTCAGTCTGACTTCCTATGATAGTAGCTATCCCATTTTTAGTTGGGAACTTCATGCAGATGTACTTCGTGTGGGTGACGGACCTTAGGTGGATAAGGCCCGGCCTTCCAATTTAACCATGATACGACGAAGTATTATCTACGATCAAGAATTCCATTGGTGTCCTAGAAATGGTTGGTTCCTGCCCCACCTCGGTCATAAGGATTATAGATCCTCTAGGAACAATGATATCCCCTGTAAAGCTATTTATGAGGTCGGTCATAAGGATTATAAATCATATTTATCAAGGCACCGTCATCCACTAGCATCCGGGACAATCCATTTCTAGTCACCACCATCCTAATTACCAGTGCATCATTGTGTGGGGAATGCACCCCAATCGCATCGTCCAGGGTGAAAATGATTGGTTCCGTCCTTGAATTCCCAACAAGGTGTGAATTTATGTGATAATTCACGTTGGTAGGCTATTTGGCCTCTCTGATGTACGCTTTTGAGAGTTGTTTGTACTCCCACAAGGATGGGCCCTCCAAATATTTTGTCGATCTCACAGATTGGTGGATCATTTGGAGATGGGGCAATTCCCTGATATTTCTATCAGGTTCTGGGGCTTTGTTCCTGTCTAGGCTCCTATCCCTCTGATGGTTATGACTCCCTCCCCTCGAGGGATTCCTTTTATTGTCCCTTCGGTCATATCGGTTGAACCTTTGATTATTCGGCCTGTTTGACCTTCCTTTGTTCAAGGTAGAGTTACCTCCCTTTCTTTTGTGGGCCTTCTGATCAACTAACATGTGCACCTCTCTGCAGTTCTCTATTGTATGTCTGTAATATCTATAGTAGGCGCAATATGGCACAGTCATCGGCTGCTTAACGCCTCGACTTCCACATGCTCCTTTTGGATTAGTAGAAGAGGCCATTACAGGCAATGCGGAGTGTAAGCTGGGAATGGCCTCTGTGATCTCAGCTGAATAGCTAGATCTAAAGCCTGGAAAAAGATGTGACCTACCACCGCGGTGATTCCCAGAATGGTTCTTATTACCTCCAATCCCTAGATTCACTCCAGGCTGAAGTCCGGTGTTATACCGCTCTTGGGTTTGTCTATCTCTAGCCCTCGCCATCTCTTCCGACATGATTTCCTCCTTTATTAGATATACAAAGGCATTGTAGTCTCTTGGTTTCTGACTCTGGATATCTCTCCAAAACATGCTGGTCATATCTAGGCCTCCTTTTAGGGCGGAGAACATTTTTGCTTCTGTGATATTTTCACAGTTGTGCATTTCCTTCGTGAATCTAGATAAGTAACCTTTCAAAGATTTCTTCTTCCTTGCCTTAAGTCTTGTAGGCGTTGTATGGAATGTTGGCCCATCTTGGAGGAGATGAAGTCATTCTTAAAAGTCATTTTCCAGTCTCTCCAGTTGTGGATGCTGCCAGGCAGGAGTTTCTTATAACATCGTATGACACTCCCTTCAAGCGTTAAAGTAAATGCCTTGCATTTTAGTGCAGGGGTAGCCCCGGCTATCTCCATACTAGCGCGGTAGTTCAGTAGGTGATCATTAGGATCACCTCTTCTTGAGTACTTTGTTACTTCTGGCATCTCAAAGTCAACAGCAACTTGGTATCTCCGGATGCCCTCAGAGAATGGGCTCGCTTCCTCATCATCGTCAATTTAATACGACGGGAGTTGTTGTTTTCGTCATGGTTAGATTTCACCGCACCATGGTATTGGCCATTGGGCTGTTGTGGCTGGTTCCACTCGCAGGGTCATAAAGCCTGGCCATAATTAGGCTTTTGGTAGTTAGGCGGATCCCCTTGGGTTTGAGAGTGAGCCTCTGCAGCTCTTCGCTCTTGCCTATTTCTAGGCCCACGGGTCGGTGGTTACACTCCTTCTGCCCTCGTTGTATACCTATTTCTAAGCACATGACCCTGTGAAAGGACCTCTTCGGCCCTTCGTTCACGCCTATTCCCTTGGTGGTGCCTGCATCAGAGGGTGAATAATGTGGTTGGGAGAACTGTGATTGTGCTATTGGTTCATTCACCACATATCCTCTTTCCATATAGGCATTCATGGAAGCAGTTTGCTCAATTTGTTGCTTTTTATCTCCAATATTTGAGCATCCATGCGTGTAATGTCCCACAGCATGCGTCGACTTCGGTGCCGACGAGGAGAATTAGGTTGTGGAACCTCCTCGTTTGCATTTTTACACTGGCTTGCTAGACGAGTCTCCTTGCCACCGTATTGCTCCTCTTTGCTCCTTCAAGGGTTGGCATCATTATCACTCTCACTCATTGTTGCAGTAAGTCAGCGGTTACCCTTTTTCAAGATTGGTAAACTTATGCTTCAAAGTTTCTAGGCCTTTTTCAAGGTTATTAAACTTGTATTTCATAGTTGTAGACCTTTTTAAAGGTTTTTAAATTTCTATTTCAAAGTTATAGACCTTTTTTAAACTTTTATTTCAAAGTTATAGACATTTTTCAAAGTTTTTAAAATTGTATTTCAAATTTATGGACCTTTTTCAAGGTTTTTTTTATCTTTTTTTACCAAGTGAATTTCATGTTTAAAGGTGTGGTTTCCCACAGACGGCACCAAAATGTTGACCACAAAATCTAGTAGGATGTGGATCAACATATATCAGCTCCTCCCACTTGAACACGTGGACTTCATGTGCACTAAGACAAACGATCAGCGTACAAAGGGGGTCAGGGTAGCTCTCGTTTGCACTCCGACGCTCAAGTCAAAACCCATTTCGAGCCATTATAGATTGAATGAGGGAAATATAAATGTGTAAAAGAGAGAAAAGGGAGTGAGAGTAGAATATTGAGTTAGAGTATTGAATTGCTAACCTTTTATTTGGAGACACCATTGACCTATTTATAGTAGAAGTTATAGTCTTAGAGGGTGACACGTGTTGTGCTTTACACGTGTCCTGCCCCTTACCGTCCATGAGGTAAACCATTTGTTTGGTCATAATCATTATTACCTATTGTAGAGTTATGACTGTCATCAAATCTCCAGTAAATGTTCCATCAAGTCGTGACTTGCAAAAAGGTCCAATCCTACTGACACAGTTGGATAGCTTTGTCGCTGGCCCTAGGCACGTACCTCAGATAACACTACCTCGGAAGGAGTAGTTCGGTCACAAGGGGTTCGGCCCATATATTGCCTCGGCAATGTAATAAACCGCAAGTCTTTGGATCCATCTGTTAGCATGATCGTAACAAATGTCTTTTTATAATGGTTATCTAATGTCTTAGTTAAACAAATTATTATTTTCTTAAAGTATGATTATTTTACAAAAATTCCCATTTAATAACTCTAAAGAATGATTAACATTAATTAAAAAAACTAATAATAGCTTTTATAGAGTAGTACAAGTTTAATTATGTTAAAAAGTATGTTTTGAGAAAATGAGATAAGACTTGAGAGTGAGAGATGAAGAGTAGTATAGAGTTGAAATGTAGGGCTGATTTGAAATTATATATTTGGGTGTCCTGTAGTTCATGACACTTTTTAAAATTGTTAGAATTTTTTTTAATTGAACTTATTAATCGGGGATGGTTTTGAGGCGAGAATGGGATGGGGTGGGAATTTGATAGAAATCCCCGTCCCCTCACCATCCCGATCGGGTATGATTTTTCATCCCCGTCCCCGCCTCATCTGATACAATTCGGAACCTCGATGATAGGAATCATAGCAGGCTTGATAGAAAAATCTACATTTCAAGCTAAATTGGAGCAAAAATGAGGCAAAAAAGATCAGTTTGGTCCTTACGGTCGTAATGTAAAGATTATCGCGACCATAATCAAGTCGCGGATCAAAATGAAGAATTCCAGGTTTTCAAGGTTATGGCCGTAAGTATTATGGTCACGGCCGTAATCCTTAAGTATAAGTATAGTTACGGCCGTAAGTGATGCTGTCACAGCCCTAAATCTAGTTTCACGCAAATAATGCGGATTTTTAATTCCTTTTTCGTATTTTTTTATTCCTTTTCCAGTTTTTAGCTATTTTAGGTTAGTTAGACCCTATTTTGAGTCCATTAGCGACTGGGGTTTTATTTTGCTTATTTATACGCTTTTTCCATTCATTGTAATCAGATTTGATTTTGAATAAACAGTTTATTGAGGATTCAATAAAACATATAGGTGGATTCCTATATTTCATAGAACTTATTAAGATTATCATCTTGTAGCGTTCATCCCGAACTTATCAAATATTTGCTAAAATATTTGTGGCGTTCAAAACCAGAAACTTATCAGGGAGTTTGGACAAATTCTTGTGGCGTTTCGAAAGTCGTGGTTCTTTATTCTGCATCGTCGAGCCATCGCGTCGTGAATATCGGGTCATTATTCATCCGTCCAACCACAACTTGAGTTCGAAACTTTCCGACGTTTCTTCCGTGCTTCGAATCTCATCATATGGTATCAGAGGTGGACTTTGAATTCAGGTTTTTATTCTATCAAGTTTAATTCTTATGTTTATCATCGAATCTGCCATAAGAATTATCCATATCTTGTTGTTGGGTCTTTCTTTTCTTGAGTGTTCTTCGTGCTAGTAAATGTTTTCCAGTTTTGATCCATATAAAAATCAAACACAATTCAAGATTGTTTATTTTATTTTATTCTTATCCAAATCCAGTACAGTTTGTTTTGTTACGTTCGTGTCGAATTTTCGGATTTATATATTAAAAAAAATTTAATTTTTTTTCCCGAAAATTCATCCGTTAATCAAAAACAAATGTCTTTCCAAAATTAAATTTCCTTAGATTCTTGATATTTGTTTCCTTTCATGTCAGCAACAAAATTCGTTACTACTATTTGATGTCTAAATCATCTTCGTTCTTGAATTTTTGAAACTTCACGTAAGGAATGGATTATGATCCGGGATTTTTATTCCAAACTAGATGTTATGTGGATCATAAGGGTGCAGTTTGCCGATTGATGGAAAGTGTTTTACTAATTTCGTTAGTAGCACAGTGATTGAAAAATCAGGATTGCCCCTAGAACCACACTATAAACCTTATAGGATGACGTGTATGAGGGAGTTTGGGAATTTCAAAGTAACCAAACAAGTTCTGGTACCTCTCACCCAGGTAATGTATAGTGAGGATGTATGGTGTGATTTAGTACCATTGAAATCTTATCATATTTTATTGGAAAAACCTCGGAGGCATAGGAGGGAGGCTATTTACGATAAGAGTATGCACATATACAAATTCCTTAAGAAAGGGAAAACATGTGCACTATATGGGTTGACATTAGAAGAAGCACTAGAAGATTCACGGAGGGTAAGGAAGGAGAGTGAATAGTGGTGTAATAGGAGCCATCGTGGGGATAAAGATATTGAAAAGAATGAGGGAGAGTTGAAATTAAAAACAAATAAACAAACTCCAAAATTTGATGAGGAAAAGGTGGAGTTGGGAAGCGAGGAATTGATTAGGAATGAATTGGGAGTTGAGGTGGAAGTTCAAGATTTGAGCGTTGAATTGGACGATCCACATTTGGATAGCAATGAGGTAGTGCACGAGCGTGGTGATAAAAATGTGGAGATAGGAGATGTGGTTGAATTTGAGTGTAAAAATTTTGAAAAGGTGGTTGGAGATGCAAAGGAATAACGAGGTGAAGAGGAGGGCCTCGTGGTTCTTAAAGAAGAATTGGAGATGGTGATTAATCATGGATACAAAGATCCATACCTTGTACCTCATGAAACTAACATTCCCCTCCCCGTTGTATTTAATTCTTTCTTGCAGGTTAATGGTACGTGGAAATTTGGGCAACACAACCAATTTCCAAAGGTGTTTCAACTTCAAGTCATTCACATGACCCCTGTTGCAGAATATTTTTGGTTGATTATGTGCAATGGCAGGAGAAATTTTCCGTTTGGTCTAGGAGGTGAAGTGAAACATCAGCAACAAAGCTATGATTCGGGACGAATCATCCTAAAGAAGGAGGGTATGATATGATCCGGAACCCCGATGATAGGAATCATAGAAGGCTCAATAGAAAAATCTACAATTCAAGCCAAATTGGAGCACAAACGAGGCAAAAAAGATCTGTTTGGTTCTTACGGCCGTAATGTCAAGATTATCGCGGCCGTAATCAAGTCGCTAATCAAAATGAAGAATTCCGGGTTTTCAAGGTTACGGCCGTAAGTATTATGGTCACGGCCGTAATCCTTAAGCAAAAGTATAGTTACGGCCGTAAGTGATGCTGTCACGGCCGTAAATCTAGTTTCATGCAAATAATGCGGATTTTTAATTCTTTTTTCGTATTTTTTATTCCTTTTCCAGTTTTTAGCTATTTTAGGTTAGTTAGAACCCTATTTTGAGTCAATTAGCGACTAGGGTTTTATTTTGCTTATTTATACGCTTTTTCCAATCATTGTAATCAGATTTGATTTTGAATAAACAGTTTATTGAGGATTCAATAAAACATATAGGTGGATTCCTATATTTCATAGAACTTATCAAGATTATCATCTTGTGGCGTTCATCCCGAACTTATCAAATATTTGCTAAAATATTTGTGGCGTTCAAAATCAGAAACTTATCAGGGAGTTTGGACAAATCCTTGTGGCGTTTCGAAAGTCGTGGTTCTTTGTTCTGCATCGTCGAGTCATCGCGTCGTGAATATCGGGTCATGATTCATCCTTCCAACCACAACTTGAGTTCGAAACTTTCCGGCATTTCTTCCGTGCTTCGAATCTCATCATATGGTATCAGAGGTGGACTCTGAATTCAGGTTTTTATTCTATCTTGTTTAATTCTTATGTTTATCATCGAATCTGCCATAAGAATTATCCATATCTTGTTGTTGAGTCTTTCTTTTCTTGAGTGTTCTTCGTGCCAGTAAATGTTTTCCAGTTTTGATCCATATAAAAATCGAACAAAATTTAAAAGTGTTTATTTTATTTAATTCTTATCCAAATCCTGTGTTGTTTATTTTGTTACGTTCGTGTCGAATTTTCGAATTTATATATTAAAAAAAATTATTTTTTTAATTTATGTTTTTCCTAAAATTCATCTGTTAATCAAAAAAAAATGTCGTTCCAAAATTCAATTTCCTTAAATTCTTGATATTTGTTTCCTTTCATGTCAGCAATAAAATTCCTTACTACTATTTGATGTCTAAATCATCTTCGTTCTTGAATTTTTGAAACGTCACATAAGGAATGGATTATGATCCGGGCTTTTTATTCCAAACTAAATATTATGTGGATCATAAGGGGTGCAGTTTGGCGATTGATGAAAAGTGTTTTACTAATTTCGTTAGTAGCACCGTGATTGAAAAATTAGGAATTCCCCTAGAACCACACTATAAACCTTATAGGATGACGTGTATGAGGGAGTTTGGGAATTTCAAAGTAACCAAACAAGTTCTGGTACCTCTCACCCAGGTAATGTATAGTGAGGATGTATGGTGTGATGTAGTTCCATTGAAATCTTTTCATATTTTATTGGGAAAACCTCGGAGGCATAGGAGGGAGGCTGTTTATGATAAGAGTATGCACATATACAAATTCCTTAAGAAAGGGAAAACATGTGCACTATATGGGTTGACATTAGAAGAAACACTAGAAGATTCACGGAGGGTAAGGAAGGAGAGTGAAAAGTGGTGTAATAGGAGCCATCGTGGGGATAACGATATTGAAAAGAATGAGAGAGAGTTGAAATTAAAAAAAAAATAAACAAACTCCAAAATTTGATGAGGAAAAGGTGGAGTTGGGAAGCGAGGAATTGATTAGGAATGAATTGGGAGTTGAGGTGGAAGTTCAAGATTTGAGCGTTGAATTGGACGATCCACATTTGGGTAGCAATGAGGTAGTGCATGAACGTGGTGATAAAAATGTGGAGATAGGAGATGTGGTTGAATTTGAGAGTAAAAATTTTGAAAAGGTGGTTGGAGATGCAAAGGAAGAACGAGGTGAAGAGGAGGGCCTCGTGGTTCTTAAAGAAGAATTGGAGATGGTGATTAATCATTGATACAAGAATTCATACCTTGTACCTCATGAAACTAACATTCCCCTCCCCGTTCTATTTAATTCTTTCTTGCAGGTTAATGGTACGTGGAAATTTGAACAACACCACCAATTTCCAAAGGTGTTTCAACTTCAAGTCATTCACGTGACCCCCGTTGATGAAAATTTTTGGTTGATCATGTGCAATGGCAGGAGAAATTTTCCGTTTGATCTAGGAGGTGAAGTGAAACAACAGCAACAAAGCTATGATTCGGGATGAATCATCCTAAAGAAGGAGGGTATGATGCAATCCGGAACCCCGATGATAGGAATCATAGCAGGTTTGATAGAAAAATCTACAATTCAAGCCAAATTGGAGCAAAAACGAGGCAAAAAAGATCTGTTTGGTTCTTACGGTCATAATGTCAAGAATATCGCGGCCGTAATCAAGTCGCTAATCCAAATGAAGAATTCCAGGTTTTCAAGGTTACGGCTGTAAGTATTATGGTCACGGTCGTAATCCTTAAGTAGAAGTATAGTTACGGCCATAAGTGATGTTGTCACGGCCGTAAATCTAGTTTCACGCAAATAATGCGGATTTTTAATTCCTTTTTCGTATTTTTTATTCCTTTTCCAGCTTTTAGCTATTTTAGGTTAGTTAGAACCCTATTTTGAGTCCATTAGCGACTAGGGTTTTATTTTGCTTATTTATACGCTTTTTCCATTCATTGTAATCAGATTTGATTTTGAATAAACAGTTTATTGAGGATTCAATAAAACATATAGGTGGATTCCTATATTTCATAGAACTTATCAAGATTAACATCTTGTGGCGTTCATCCCGAACTTATCAAATATTTGCTAAAATATTTGTGGCGTTCAAAACTAGAAACTTATCAGGGAGTTTGGACAAATCCTTGTGGCGTTTTGAAAGTCTTGGTTCTTTATTCTGCATCGTCAAGCCATCGATTCATGAATATCGGGTCATGATTCATCTGTCCAACCACAACCTGAGTTCGGAACTTTTCGGCGTTTCTTTCGCGCCTCGAATCTCATCATGATCCCCGTCATTGTCGGTGTTTCTCCGCCCTGTTCGGGGTGGGTTCCCGTCAGGTTTGGGGATTCTCCGCCTCATTTCCATCCGTAAATATGGTGTTGAAATTGATAAATTTTGGACTAGGAAATAAATTTGGGGATTCCAGAATAAGTGAGTTTTGAGATTAATCTTGAATTGGATTTTTGAACTTAAAATAATTAAATAATGAAATTGAGATATTTTTAATAAAATTGGAATTAGACTAAGAATTTAAATTAATTTAACTTCACTTAATAATGGTTAGAAGAACACGTTTTGAAAATAATTGGGTGAAGCCGTAGTGACATGTTTTTAAGAATTAAAAATATTTATTTAAATAAGTCATGAAACAATCCTGGTTGCTACATTTACGTTGTTATCTGCTACATTTAAAGGGATTTGATGTTGAATCAAAAAAAAATTGTCTACTCTTCCAACGCGAAGAGTGAAGAGAAAACTGAATATCTTTCATCCAAGAATTATTGAATGGAAAATCTTACTATCTGGCTAATAAGTTTGATTCGCAATGGTGCTTGTGCAGGGAACTTGGAGGCCAAATCTTGGATTAAAAGTGGAAGTGTGATGAAAGTTTCATGGTGGTGAGGAGTGAAAAATAACCTGTAGAAATAAAAAGGGGTCATGGCTCCTTTAAGCAAAGCTAAGAAAAAAGGCATGGAGCTTGGAATGAGATAATTGTGAGAAAGTAAATTGAAACTCATGCACATGATCATGCATCTTACTTGCTGAGCATTAGCTCATTTAGTTTTGCATTATAGGTGTGACAATTCACTTAATGGAGGTTGGTACCAACTCTCAAATGATGGGAGTATTGTGTACTGGGTACCTGACCATGGTTCATGGGTCTCTCACCAAGGAAATCCAAAAAGGTTCAACTACTTTTAAATAGTTTTATTTTGATTTCAAAATAGTTAAATATTTTAAATAGCTATTCCCAGCTATCTACCGCTATCCCCTTTTTATTCTCTGTTTTAAACAAATATTTTTATATCAACTGCTAATTATAAAGTTTTTATATTATAGTTATTTTATTTTGTTTTATTTTAAATTAAATTATAAATGATATTTAAGAGAAAAATATTTATTTTTAATAATGTCAAATTATGCTATAAAAATAAATTTTCAAATTTATATTTGAAGCAAGTGGATAAAATATTGTTTTATTCGTTTGAAAAGTTAAAATATAGCAGGAAAATAAATAAATGTATAGAAAATGGAAATGAACTTGGGTAGCCACATCATGTGGTATCAGAGCATGATTTTAAATGATTATGAAGACTATCCAGTGTACACATGTCCGACAGTCATTTGGAGTGCACCAAGTGAGTTATTATTTGTTTTATGTGAATTAATTGTCAGAAATGTGAAATTTCAAGTGGGTATTTGCCTTGGAATAATTTTCCTACATGGATATTTATTTAATATCCTAAGTTAAACTTGAAATGACAGTTCAACTTAGGAGTCTAAAGCCCACAAGATAAAATGTGATATGAATATTTTGCAAACAATGAGATAAGTGTGATATTTTGGAATGAAGTTTGTTGTTAAGTGTTGAGTGCATTTTACATCCATATTTCACATATTTTTTGTGGTACTTTTTGAATAATTTGGACAAATATTTATTTAATTGTACATAGTTTGTGGTTAAATAGGTTCAACATTCAACTACACGGAGAAAACACAAGAAATGAGCTAAATGGAGGAATAATTGAAGAAATTGAGAAAAGAGTCAAATCCTTCAAAGAGTCAAAGTTTGGGTACCCAGTTTGGCCCAAATGCTGTTGTACGTGGGTTTACGTGATTTTTGGGTATTTTGCGATGATTTGGCTAGGTTTTCCTCATTCTACTTACTTCTTTTTCATCCAAAAAACCTACTTCTCTCATTGTTCTACATTTTCTTTATTTTCCTCTTGTGATTTCTCTTGTATTTGTATAGTTTTGTTGATGAATGTTGATTTGGGGAGAAATACCAACATTATTGTGGAAGAATAGTAATATTTTTAAGCAAGAATCATTGGTGAAGGGAAGTATTATTGCTTAATCTTCATATTTCTCTATTTACATCACTTCATAGTTGAAATGATACATTTAATTCTTGAATTTTATTATTATTTCACTATGGGCTAAGTTATTTAGTGTGGGGATGATTGATGAAGCTTGACCTAGCTTAGTTGATTTTAATACTTGTATTAAGAATTTAAGCTATTTATTATCTCGTACATTTATTGTTGTATTTATTGACTTGCATTTATTGTGATAACATTTGTGCTTGGATTTTATGGGATGTGCAATTATTGAGAAATTGTTGTATATTCTAGATCAATACAATATTTGCTCTAGGTTTTTTTTTAGGATAGAGATATACCTAAAACCCTAAATGATCAATTGAGCTATTTTCACAAAGGTTTAATTCAATTTGTGTGTTTTTAATCGATATAGAAATATAGTAGGTTAATTCCACTAATTAGGATTAATTTCACTCGAGAGAGGTAATTGACTAAGCTTGGAAAATTGGATCTAACATGATGAATAAATTGCATTTCTATTTGCTTGTTGAGAATTCAATTAGGTAATGATCAAGTGGAATCATGAATCCCAACACTCCTTTATCATTAAGTTATCATCATTTTCTACTCATTTATTTACTATTGTGATTTTGATTTAAATATTAGAACATTTTCAAAACCAAAACTTTATTGTGTGTGTTTATTGTCGAAATTGATTAAACTAGAGTATAGTTGAAACAGACAATCCTTGTGGGATCGAGAAACTGGAGTCATTTAGTCCACTATCACTTGTATGCGATACGTGCACTTGCGGTGTGTTTCTAGTGAACAAGTTTTTGGCGCTGTTTCCGATTATTATTTCTATTTGAATTATATTTTAGTTGATATTAGTTTTGACAATTAGTTACTTTTATTTCTTACACAAATTTTCTTTTGTTTTATGTAGGAAGCCTTCTAATTTCTCTTGTTGTTCTAGGTTGTCAACTGTGCATGCGTCGAAGTAGAAGTCTTGATCTAGTTGAAATAGATCCGGATATCGAGGGAACTTTTCGACGAAGATTAAGGGAGCAACGGGAAGCTAGGAGACAACTTCTTGCTGGGATGGAAGGAGAAAGAGTTAATATCGAGCTTAATGCTCCAGCTGCAATTCCTCCAAGAGGTGGAATCTCACCCGATTTTGATCCTCAAGCGGCTAGGGTTCAAGAGCCCGTTGTCAATGAAGAAGACATGCTTTTTGGAGATTTCATGAATCCTCCTATTGTCAAGAATCAATCAAGCATTGTCTATCCCTCCTACAATCATCCAAATTTTCAACTTCGGCATGATGTCATCAATTTATTCTCCAACACTATATCATTCTATGGGAGGACTGATGAGAATCCACATGCCCATGTGGCACGCTTCCTTGAGATTAGTAGCAATTTCAACTATGAGGGGGTGAATGTGGAAGCAATCCGGATGAGATTATTTATGCACACTTTGAAAGACAATGCACGAGAATGGCTTGACACTTTGCCTCCGGGGAGCATCACTACTCGGGTGGAATTTGTCCAAAGATTTACCACAAAATTCTTTCCACCTTCTACAGTTGCTAAACTCAAGCATGATATTACTAAATTTCAACAATTTGAGATGGAGAGTTTTCATGAAGCTTAGGAGAGGTTCAAGGATATGCTTAGGAAGTGCCCAAATCATGGGATCACATTGGGGCAACAAGTCAACCACTTCTATGCCGGTTTAACTCCTCCTTGCCGTTCAAATGTGGATTCATCTTCTAATTGGTCTATCAAAACAAAGAGTATTCGAGAGGCTTATGACTTGTTTGAGATCATGAGTGAACAAAGTGCAATGTGGCCGGATAGAGGTGCACCAAGGAGTTCTAGTGGTGCACGTGGGGGTGATGATTATGCACTTGTCTTGTGAAAGATAGATTCCTTATCGAAGAAAGTGGAAGGGGTATCTACTTCAACCTCTCAACCCGTCAACATGGTTCAAGTCCCTCCAGTATGTGAGATATGTGGGGCTAATCATCAAAACTTAATGTGTCCATTGGTGGCAAGTGGTTCTTCATCTACCAAGCAAGTTGCTTATGCTCAAAATTTCCAACGCCAAGGGTTCAATCCATATGCTCCTACTTATAATCCCGGTTGGAGGAGTCATCCAAATCTATCTTATGGCAACAATCAAAATGTGTTGAATCCAAAGCCACAAGAAAAGAAAGAGGGAAGGTAAGAGGCTATCACCAAGCTAGCAAATCATCTATTGCAATATCAAGAACACAATGATGCCTCTTTGAAAAATTTGGAGAAGCAAGTGGGCCAAATAGCTAAACTTCTCTCAGAAAGGCAACAAGGAGCTTTGCCTAACAACACCGAGACAAATCCTAAGGAGAATGTTCAAGCTATTACAACAAGGAGTGGGGTACAATTTTCCGAGATCACGGCCCCACAACCAACAACTCAATCAAGCAAGGCTCCCATTGAAGAGAATGAGCCTAGTCAAGCATCCGAAAAAGTTGTTGAAATGTCCAAGGAGTTTGAACCGGAATCATCAACTTCAAAGGCTCCAACACCAATCAAAGCTTATGTGCCTCCTATTCCCTTTCCTCAAAGGTTGCAAAAGCAAAAGCTTGATAGTCAATTTGGAAAGTTTTTGGAAGTGTTCAAGAAGATATACAACAACATTCCTTTTGCCGATACCTTGGCTCAAATGCCAAGCTATGCCAAGTTCATGAAGGACATTCTATCCAACAAAAGAAGACTTGAAGAGCATGAGACGGTGATGCTAACTAAGGAATGTAGTGTAATCATTCAAAATAAGCTTCCTCCAAAAATTAAAGATCCAGGGAGTTTTACTATTCCATGCACTATTGGTGATGTTAATTTTAGTAAAGCTTTATGTAATCTTGGTGCTAGCATTAATTTAATGCCTTTATCCATTTTCAGGAAATTGGAATTGGGGGAAGCTAAACCAACCACCGTGTCTATACAATTGGTGGATAGACCCATCAAATATCATGGGGGGGTATCATTGAGGATGTTCTTGTGAAGGTGGATAAGTTCATCTTCCCAACGGATTTTTTTATTCTTGACATGGAGGAAGATCATGACATTCCAATCATTTTGGAAAGGCCATTTCTAGCAACCGGGAGAGCGCTGATTGATGTGCAAGAGGGGCAATTGATTTTGAGGGTGCAAGATGAGCAAGTCACCTTCAATGTGTTGAAAGTCATTAAATATCCCTCGGAGTCCAATTCATATTTTTGGGTGGATGTAATTGATCATCTAGTGGTCAACTCTTTCAACCGTGGGATTTCTAAGGATCCATTAGAGTCTTGCATTGCCAATTCTTTGACTATCGAGGATGATGATCATGAAGTTGAACAAATGGCTCACTACTTGGAGGCGTCACCACAATATCAACATAAGAGGGGCCCCTACTTTGAGGAGTTGAAAAAGAGTTCTTCACCGCCACTACCATCTATTGAGAAAGCACCTACTCTCGAACAAAAGCCTCTTCCTTCTCATTTGAGGTATGCTTACTTGGGGAATCTTCTACCCTTCCGGTCATTATTTCTAACTTGTTGAATGAAGTGGAGGAAGATAAATTTCTTCGGGTATTGAGGGAGCACAAAGAGGCTATTGGATAGACCATCTTGGATATTCGAGGTATTTTCCCTTCATTATGCATGCATAAAATTCTCATGGAAGATGATTTCAAACCTTCGGTGGAGCATCAACGTAGGTTGAAACCTAACATGAAGGAAGTGGTGAGAGCCGAAGTAGTGAAGTGGCTTGATGCGGGTATTATCTATCCAATCTCGGATAGTGCATGGGTAAGCCCGGTGCAAGTAGTGCCAAATAAAGGAGGTGTCACGGTGGTGGAGAATGAAAATAATGAGCTTATTCCAACAAGGCTGGTGGAGAGTTTGTATTGACTATCGCAAGCTCAACAATGCTACTAGGAAGGATCATTTTCCCCTTCCATTCATCGATCAAATACTTGAGCGATTGGTGGGTCACTCTCACTATTGCTTCTTAGATGGGTATTCGGGCTATAATCAAATTCCTATAGCCCCGGAGGATCAAGAAAAGACAACATTCACATGCCCATATGGAACTTTTGCATATAGGAGGATGCCCTTCGGTCTTTGTAATGCTCCCGCCACTTTCCAACGGTGCATGATGGCTATCTTCTCTGACATGGTGGAGAAATTTATCGAGGTATTTATGGATGACTTCTCAGTTTTTGGCATTTCATTTGATAATTGTTTAAATAATTTGAATATGGTGCTTAAAAGATGTGAAGATACCAACTTGGTTTTGAATTGGAAAACTACCATTTCATGGTTCGAGAGGGGATAGTTCTTGGACACCGGATTTCAAGGGGATTTAGGTTGATAAGGCAAAAATTCAAGTTACCGATACCTCCCCCATTCTCGGTGAAGGGCATAAGAAGTTTTTTGGGGCATGAGGGATTTTATAGGAGGTTCATCAAAGACTTCTCAAAAATCACAAAGTCACTTTGTTCTTTGCTTGAGAAGAATGCCACATTTGATTTCTCTAAAGAGTGTCTCCAAACTTTTAACACTCTTAAAGAGAAACTCATCACGGCACCTACTATTTTGGCTCCGGATTGGAGTTTACCCTTTGAGCTTATGTGTGATACAAGTGACTATGTCGTGGGGGCAGTTTTGGGGCAAAGGAAGGACAAAATCTTGCATGTCATCTATTATGCTAGTAGAACATTGACCGATGCTCAATTGAATTATGCTACTACCGAGAAGGAAATGCTAGCGATGGTCTTTGCTTTGATAAGTTTCGGTCATATCATTTTGGCTCCAAGGTGATTGTGTATATCGACCATTCGGCCCTCAAGTATATGTTGGCAAAGAAAGATGCCAAGCCGCGGTTGATTAGATGGGTCCTTCTTCTCCAAGAGTTTGATTTGGAGATTCGTGACTAGAAGGGGACCGAGAACCTTGTAGCTGATCACTTATCTAGACTTGAGCAAACCGAGGAAGTTATTGATGAAGAGATAAGTGAGGTATTCCTGGATGAGCAACTTTTCCAAATCATGGATCTTCTACAAGCTTCTAGTGTGCCATGGTATGCGGACCATGTTAATTTTCTTGCAAGTGGCATCACTCCCCCGGACCTCTCTTACCAACAAAGGAAAAAATTCTTTGTAGATATCAAGCACTATTTTTGGGATAACCCATTGTTGTTCAAGAGGGGTCCAGATCAAATCATGCAAGATGTGTGCCCGAGGGGGAGATGGAGAATATTCTTGAGCAATGTCACTCTTCACCATATGGAGGTTATTTTGGTGTAGTGAAAACCACATCAAAGGTTCTTCAATCGGGATTTTATTGGCCCACCTTGTTCAAGGATGCTCACACACTTACGTCCAAATGTGATCGATGAAAAACGCCTAGGTAATATCTCTAACCGAAATGAAATGCCTTTGAATTCTTTTTTAGAAGTGGAAATATTCGATATTTGGGGTATTGATTTCATGGAACCTTTCCCATCTTCTTTTTCAAATCAATACATTTTGGTTGCGGTGGACTATGTGTCAAAATGGGTAGAAGCGGTAGCACTCCCCACCAATGATGCTCTAGTGGTGGTGAACTTTTTAAAGAAAAACATTTTTACTCATTATGGCACCCTCGACTATCGTTAGTAATGGAGGAAAACACTTTTGCAACCGCCTCTTTGACTCACTTTTGACCAAGTATGGAGTCAAACATCGAATATCCACTCCTTATCATCCACAAACAAGTGGGTAGGTAGAGATTTCAAATAGAGAGTTGAAGAAAATTTTTGAAGTAACGGTGAATGCCTCGAGGAAGGATTGGTCCAAGTAATTGGATGATGCATTATGGGCATACCGCACCAGCTTCAAAACCCCCATTGGTATGTCTCCCTTTCGCCTCTTACTTGGAAAAGCATGTCATCTTCCTGTTGAGCTCGAGCACCAAGCATATTGGGCAACAAAAGTCTTGAATTTTGATATGAAGTTGGCCGGTGAGAAAAGACTACTCCTACTCAATGAGCTTGATGAATTTCGCCTTGAGTCATATGAGAATGCTCGGATTTACAAAGAAAAGACAAAGAGGTGCATGACAAGAACATTGTGAAGCGAGACTTCCATGTTGGGCAACAAGTGCTTCTTTAGAACTCAAGACTGCAATTGTTTCCTAGTATACTCTGCTCCAGATGGTCGGGACCTTTCACTATTGCTCAAATCTTTCCATGTGGAGCGGTTGAACTTTATCGTGAGAGCAAAGGGAACTTCAAAGTCAATGGGCAACGCTTGAAGCCATACTTGGGTGGCGATTGTGAAAAGGAGAAGTCATCCATCCCTCTTGTAGATCCGGAGTGATCGTGCCCTAAAGTAAAGCTTACGACTTTAAGTCATACTTGGGTGGCGATTATGAAAAGGAGAAGTCATCCATCCCTCTTGTAGATCCGGAGTGATCGTGCCCTAAAGTAAAGCTTACGACTTTAACCAAGCGCTTTTTGGGAGGCAACCCAAATTTCTACTCTTTTAATTACTTGTTGATATTTACTTGTTGCATTTTTATTATTTCTAACTTGGTTAATCACCAACTTTTGTAGGTTCAATATTTTTGAAATCCTAAGCAACCTTGTCCTCAACAAGTTTGGGGGAGATTTTCTTATCAAGAGAATCAAAGCTTAGGTCAATTTTGAACATCATTCACGCATCAATCCGGGGAAGTTTCATCACCCATTCCTTTCTTTATAATATGCTATTGTCAATATTGAGGACAATGTTTGATTTAAGTTTGGGGGTGTTGGGATCATGTTGCTTTGTGAACATTTTAGATTGCCTTGCCGACTCTTGGTGTTTTTATGTTTGTAATTGCTTATTTTGTTTGGAATATTGACATGCTAGATAGCCTTGCCGGCTTAAGAGATTCTGATGTTTGAAATTGTTGTTAATTCATGAGTTATGACCAAATTTGCTACTTGTTCTACTTTCTGTAAAAATCTTATCCATGTAAGATCCTATGTACATTGAGTACAATAGTCATGTTTTATTGTTGGTAAGTTTAGGAATTGTTGAAGGGTGAAGAGGTTAAAGGAGTAGAAGAACTACGTTGTGAGCTTGAAACTTAATTTTTATCAACCTATCCAATGTTTGCTTATGCTCTAAATCTCTTGATCCCAATGTAAGTCAAGTTTGGGGGTGGTCGACCCGACAAAGGAAACGGTCTAGATGTGTGGTGATTCCATGCATGTGGAAGTAAATTTTTGTGTGGAGTGCCTTTCGCCAAGTATAAGCTAAGTAATGACCATATGCTAGAGTTCTAAGCCCATTTTAATTTTTGCATTGCATTGCCCTATCTCGAAGCCTTTTGACTCGAGTAATTAAGTCCATAGGAGTATCTTGAAACTTGGGAGTCACCAGCCTAAAGCTCGCTACATGGGTCAATTAGAAAGCTTAATGAGTAGGGTACTCACACACACACTTGAAAAAAAAAAAAAAAAAAGCACATCATCATTGCATTCTCGCTTAATAAGTCTACCCCACTTGGTAGCCTTTTTGACTCGAGTTATTCAGTCCATAGGGGTATTTTGAAACCTGGTACCCTTTGATCTAAAAATTTGGGGAGCTGGCGACTTAAAGCTCGCTACATGGGTCAATTAGAAAGCTTAAGGGGGTGGGGAAGTCATGAGCAATCATCATGTTAGTTGTTATAAATCATGCATTTGTACTTGCATAAGGACTTAGATGAATAGTGGTTTGAAATGCTTAGTATAAACTTGAATGTCGAAGCACTCATTAGTGGAGAGTCAATGCATTTCTAGGTTGTCGAGATTGTCGGTAAAACACACCCAAACTAGAGTGGAAAAAGAAAAGAGTGATTTGAGAGTAACCTCTACAATTGCATCCCGAGAGAGGAAAGAAAAATATTTATTGGGGGGTGAATGTCACGAGTGGGAAAGGAAAAAAATTGACCACTAATGGTGGGTTAGTTTTGACTTGAAACCTCTTTACTCATCAATATTCTTGAATCTTATTGACATTGAAAAAGGATATGCACACACACACCGATCGAACATCGGATAAGCCAAAACTCATTTTTGTAGCATTATTTGGGAACATAATTGTGAATTAATTATGCAATTTTACACTCATGGAAGATTGCAAGTTATCTAGCATTGTTGATCATTATGTTATTTTTTGTAGATGCATGTAAATACTCATGCTCGGGACGAGCAAGAGTACAAGTTTGGGGGTATTTGTTGAGTGCATTTTACATGCATATTTCACATATTTTTTGTGGTACTTTTTGAGTAATTTGGACAAATATCTATTTAATTGTGCATAGTTTGTGGTTAAATAGGCTCAACATTCAACTACATGGAGAAAGCACAAGAAAGGAGCTAAATTGATGAATAATTGAAGAAATTGAGGAGAAAAGAGTCAAATCCTTCAAAGAGCCAAAGTTTGGGGACCAAATTGTCACTTTTGAGAAGTTGTGGATCGTAAGTGCAATTGATTGAAGGATTAAATTGTAAGTTTTCAAAGTTGAAGGACTCCAAATAAAATTTTAGAAGAACATATTTGAAAGAAATAAAAAATTTTGGGGACCAAGTTGACCGACTTTGATACATGGAGGACCTTTATGGCAATTAATTGAAGGACAAGACCGCAAACACTCACTCAGCTGAACCACACGAACTCGTGGTCCGAACCAGGTGGCGCGAGCGGCTCAGGGAAGAAATCAGTGCAGAACCGTTTGGAAGTGTGCCGCGCAATCGCGCGGTACAAATTTAAAATATATATATATTAACTGGGCTTACCCGATTCGGACCAAATGCTGTTGCACGCGGGTTTACGCGATTTTTGGGTATTTTTGGATTATTTGACTAGGGTTTTCTCATTCTACTTCTTTTTAATCCCAAAAACCTACTTCTCTCATTGTTCTTCATTTTCTTTATTTTTCTCTTGTGATTTCTCTTGTATTTGTATAGTTTTGTTGATAAATATTGATTTGGGGAGAAATACCAACATTATTGTGGAATAATAGTGATATTTTGAAGCAAGAATCATTGGTGAAGGGAAGTATTATTGCTTAATCTTTATATTTCTCTATTTACTTCACTTCATATTTGAAATGATAAATTTAATTATTGAATTTTATTATTATTTCACTATGGGCTAAGTTATTTAGTGTTGGGATGATTGATGAAGCTTGACCTAGCTTATTTGATTTTAATGCTTGTATTAAGAATTTAAGCTATTTATTATCTTGTGCATTTATTGTTGTATTTATTGACTTGCATTTATTGTGACCACACTTATGCTTGGGTTTTATGGGATGTGCAATTATTGAGAAATTGTTGTGTATTCTAGATCAATACAATATTTGCTCTAGGTTCTTGTTTTGGATAGTGATATACCTGAAACCCTAGATGATCCATTGAGATATTTTCACAAAGGTTTAATGCAATTGGTGTGTTTTTAGTCGACATGGAGATATAGTAGGTTAATTTCACTAATTAGGGTTGATTTCACTCGAAAGAGGTAATTGACTAAGCTTGGAAAATCGGATCTAACATGATGAATAAATTGCATTTCTATTTGCTTGTTGAGAATTCAATTAGGTAATGGTCAAGTGAATCAAGAATCTCAACACTCCTTTATCATCAAGTTATCACCATTTTCTACTCATTTATTTACTATTGTGAATTTGATTTAAATATTAGAACATTTTCAAAACCAAAAAATTATTGTGTGTGTTTATTGTCGAAATTGATTAAAATAGAGTATAGTTGAAATAGACAATCCTTGTGGGATCGATAAACAGGACTCATTTAGTCCACTATCACTTGTGTGCTATTCGTGCACTTGCGGTGTGTTTCTAGCGAACATTAAGACAAGCTTAACAACTAAAGAATGTGTGTCATTCATAAAATACTTGGAACAGAGATGATCTAGTGAAATTTATTAAGAGTGATGACATTTAGGACGTTCCATCATCTGATATCAATTTCTTCTATTGCGATGAGCTATAAGAGATCAATCTTATAACTTATTATCTATAATTAAAGATTTGAGATGGAAGAGTTATATCGAAAAAATTAGATTGAGTTCAAAATCTCGAAAAATGTGCATTCTGATTAGATGTGGACACTCGATAATTTGATATCAATACTTGAAGAACAGTAAATTCTTGGCTTGAGAATAAGGGGTACGGGTGTTGAGACCTATTTAATTTCATGTTCATCATTGGAAAGATTTTGAAATTCTTTAAGAAATTACCCTTATATTAAAGAAACTTATATATCTGTTGAAGCGTGAATCCTGATAATGCCTTGCAGCCAATCTTAGGATGCACAATGTAAGATGTGCATCAAATGAGTAATTCTATGGAGTAACTAAGAATGTTAATGACTAGTAATGGCAACGGTAATGATATTTCCAACCATATGTATGTTCTCATTGATATTGTGCTGATGACCGTGTTGTTCCTTGATATTCACCTACGCTCTAATTTAAACATATTTCGGAATATATTATGGATCGTACTTGTACAAGATTAATGAATCATCTCATCGGTCCTTCTTAAAGATATCATAAAAAAAACTCTTTCCCTTCGTAAAATACTCACTAAAACACCCTTATCGAACTTTAATTTTCACATAATTTATTCTGCATATTTTGGTAGCATTAATTTATCTTCTCTCGCTATCATCCTATCTAAAAGTACCCTTATTGTTTTCCTTAATATAAGGAAAGTTCAGAAATTGTATTGTTGAGAAAATTGTAATAATCTGATATTCTTTGCTTGTGATCTTTCACTTCATTGAATTGAAATATATTCCAACGAGCCTGAATCTTATGATGTAATTATTTATTATAACGGTCTCGAAATTCATTCTAATATAACAGTATTATTGAAAAGTTCGAAGACTCTATTCTTGATTTACTTTATTTAATATCTATTTTTTTTAGATGTGGTAAATTTTGAATACTGACTCCTACCTAAAATTCTTTTGACTCGACATCCATCTATTTTCTTAAAATTGGTTCATTAATAAATATTTGACTCCTATGTGGACCTTATTTTGACTCGATGTTTATTGGTCTCATTAATGAAAATTTGTCCATTAATAACTATTTGACTCAGGTAAGACCTTGTATGGTAATCCATTTGTTCGTGTCTCTATTCATCTAAATTATGTCTCTTGATCGTCAAATTGTTGCCATCTCAATTGTATCTATCGATGGTCCAATAATTTCCAACTTTTGGAATTCTAAATTACCCACTTGTCGGTATTTTGAATGTTTAAACTATTGATTTCCCTTCACATTTAGTACATCAATTAAATTTTAGGTCCCATCTCATCTTTTATGAGTGTAAATTATTCGATTACTGCAGGGCATTGCAATATAATCAATTAGTATCATTTGTGATCCAGCTCGATCATATCCTTAAGCCCAATCATCGTGTTATTCGAAATGACATAACAAGCCTAAAATTATTGGACTCTAATAGTACTTATTGTCCTTTTGTGAAAGTTAAATAACTTGAAATTTGAGTCTTCATTTATAAAGATTTTTCCTCTCACTTGCATGTGAAGGAAAACCAATGATTGAGGCCACTTTCTTAGTGAACCTCGTATTCGGTATTTGCAAATCTTTAACTTGTCTTTCCTCTCAATGAAACCTTTCTTTGGTTGAGCCCATATAAATTGTTTAACCAAATGTTTCTATTTAAATCTTTTAAATTACCCAATATGTTGGATAATCTTTTAGATTCATTTATTTATAAATCACATCTTCTTATTTATCATTTTAATTCAAGAAATGATGTGATATTTCTAACACTCGATTTTCATATTTTATTGTTTGGGTGTTACTCGTTCAATTCTATTTATTCAATAATCGATTGCTTCTAGTAATTTTTGATGTAATATTTCCCCCATTGAAAAGTCACATCTCCTTCTTCGTCATTTTGCCTCGTGAATGAATATGACAATTCTAGTCTCGGACCGTGAAATCTTGATTTACTTTTAACTCTTGTACTACTCGTTAATATTCATCTACCCATGATATGATAAACTTGGTAGCTTGTGAATTAAGGTTTTTCTATTCCCAATTCGTAATCTTCAGAAGATCAAAACCCAAAAAGTTTTTTATGTCTTGATCTGATTATGATATATTTCGACTCTAATTAAATATATCCATGTCAATTCACTTTCCCAAATTGAAATTCGTATGATTTGGATAAGAATTTTATTTTCCCATGAACTTTCCTCATGCTCCATTAATGTCGTTGTACCCCCTATGTTTCAAAGTATGACGTTAAACTTAAATGTAGAGAATTGGTGTCTCTAATGTGTTTTCTTCTTCTATCCCTCCATTTCTTGTAAGAACATTTTTTTTTTGTTCCTAAGTCAAAAGTTATTTATTCCTTTGTGATAAAGGAAATTTGAAATCTTGCCATCATCAGTTATTTCATATGAGCCTCAGTTTTCTATGGTAATTGATTTTTACGTACATATGTCTTCATTTGAAAGAATTAGTGTTTTTTCCCACTTAGTTTAAATTTTGTTGTAATCATCCATTACAACAAACTCATATTTTGATCTACTATGATCAGAACTTCTGGTAGCTTAGTCATTACCTTATTATTAAAATGACTCGACCAATTCTGGTTTATCGAAACCCGAATCATATTTATTTCTCCTTTGAAATACGAAGATCTGGAAATCTGAATCTACAAATGAGATACTTTCTTCACCTAATGGATCTAAAATCTTTTAGCCCGATTTTTCTATTGAACCTTCCTTTGCATCCATATTCGTATAGACAGATATGATTCAATGTCTATGATACCTCGTGTTTGAATCTCACCAAATGTACGCATTCATTGAGATATTATGTCATAATCGAGAACTATTGAATCCATCTCTCCTTATTTGAAATCCACAAGGAAAAAGTTTGACTCATATAGAACTTTATTGTGATATTTCGATTCGTATTTAGCTCAAGTGCTATATATCCTTTCAGGCCTCAACAATTCTTTTGTATCGACTTGACTCATGACCATTATTGTCTCAATTGATGTAATTCCATCAATATGAATCAGCACAATACTCAAATCACTATACATTAATTCTAAGCTAGGACTAGAAGAAAATATGTATACGATGAACTTGTTTTGAATCTCTCGATATCATAATGATGGATATTGAAATATCTAGTTTTCGATAGCTTTGTTCAGATATTTCAAATCATCCTAAAATAATGTTAGTATCATTCTCTGTTTTAGAATATCTCAATTATTCAAATCATCTAAGATGATTGGTTAAGAAGACTCGAAGTCTGAATTTCTGAATTTATAAGATTAGGATACCATATTTATGGTGAAGTCCTTAAGTTGAACTTGTGTATTGTGATTATAAACACTATATAGATTAAAGTAAAAGAGATGGATAGCAAAGTTATGCAGCTAAAACATTTAGAGATAATGAGTTGTATAGTTTAGAACGAGAGAATGAATTAATTTTTGTGTAGTCATTGGAGATATTGGGTAAACTCTCTTTGATCTCCTCTCATTCACTGCAAGTACATTATGAAACATAGGTAGATTACTTTCATCTTAACCTCAGTAGGAGCCCATCGAGTTTAGGACTCCATTGAAATGGGAAGCTTCTTATATTAGCAGGATACTATCTTCAAGTTGTATAAATTAGACTATGATGTTCAAATGGAAAATATTCTAATATGACATATGATATGATGTTTCTATGAGTAGATTCTAACTTGAATTAAAGCGACGCGATGATAAAGCTAATTACTTATCAAGACAAGGAGGACAATTAAATCACAACCTAAACTTCATGGCCACCATATTTACTTTAAAAGTATAGAGCACAAGGCCAACACAAGCAACAATAGTTTGAAGTGTGGATCTACCTGGGAAAGATCACTACAAAAGATAAAGAGGATGACTAGACTTTGATTACAATTAAGTTATCACCTATGGCGAGTTTACATTACTGCTGAAGTATATTATTGTAAATTAATCATGATGAATTATTGGAGAACTTTTACTGAAGTGCTGGTTACCTAACATTATTACGTCTAAATATGGGAATTATGAACATCGATTCACCGAATGGACAACTCTATTAAGATGATGGAAAGAGAATGTACGATAGAAGTCTTATTGATTATAATAATTGAATTAGACACGATTCGAATCGTGTATAGAATGTCATTTAAGAAATAATAGAATTGACTCTTGTGATTACATCAGTTTCACGTTTGTAGGTAGAAGAATACAAATAAAAGATAAAGACTGATACAACTAAATGATTAAATTTCGAGTACGAAATTTCTTTAAGGGGGGGAAGAATGTAACGATCAAAAAATTCGTCCTATTATTATATTAAATTATTCACATTTAAAGGGACCTACTTGAAAGTCAAATAGAAATTTTAATTTATTTGATTTATTTAAAGGGGCATATCCGACATTAAATAAGACTTTTAATTTAGTTGACGTAATATCAACGAAAAATAAATAAGAATATTAAATGTTACTTTAAGTAATTTTATAGATTAAATAATTCGATTACCGATTCCATAATTGGAAAGATATGGATTTAAGTATATGGAGTGTATTTCAAAGTGGAAATAAGAATTCGTCCCAACGTTGGAAAATAAAAGACCAAAGTTAATCTGTAAACTTTTGGTCAAAATAATAATAATTTAAATATTATAATAATATATATATATATATATATATAATAAGTTGGACGTAACATATGTTTATATATATTATTATTATATTATTTATTAACAATGAATTACGCGTATAGTTTCGGGACGCGTAAATTCTTAGTTTTGTTATCTGCCTTGACTATTCGAGAATACCATCATGTAGAGCATTGAATGACCTTCAAAATGGTATATTGTAGAAACTTGTTCGGTTGACTTACGTGTCTCGAAAACTTTAATAAAGAAGGTTGGCATTCAAAATGTTAGTTTTAAACGGCCTATTTTGACAAGCCGCAACTTTTGCTATAGTTGATCATATTGTGTTTCGGCGAGAATACATAAAACTAGATCTTGAGTATTTTAGAGTGGTATATCGAAAGTTCAATTTTGATGAAAATAAGAGTACCGAAAATTAAGACGAAAGTAGCAACTTGAAAAGAAATTGAAATAAAATAGCTTTAAGTTGCTAACTTTGACGAGGGATAAGTTTTACCTCGGTTATCGATTTTACGATCCGAAAATATTGTTGTAATGTATTCCTTGAGAACTTCCTATTGGCCCCAAGAATTTTATATTTCTACCTCATATGACCCTATAATTTTTTAGAGACATTTTGGTAGGTTTTAATAATTTTTGGGACTAAAATATAAATCTTATACTTTTTGGGAAAAGAGCAAATAAAATAATTGCAGTTTAGTCCCTCATAAAATCTATATATATAAGCTGTCAGCAGTTGAAAAATAAAGAAGGAAAAAAAAAAGGAGAGAGGTGAAACAAAAGACCCCGAGTGAGGGGGTCGACCCCCCTCTTATTAATAGGGTGGGTCAACCCACCCTATCAATAATAAGGAGGGGGAGTCGACCACCCAAATTAAAGCATGCCAGATATTACTACTACTAATAATAAAATTCACACTATAAAATGTCTAATGTTTCTAATAATAATAATTTGATCAATTGTAATTTCTTATTTTTAAAAAAAAAAACTCACAAAAGCATGTCATTGTGAAGAAGATTGAAATAAGACAAGCATTTTGTTCATAATAATATTATTATAATCACAAAATAAGGTCCAAGTAAAGCATCTTTAATGTTACCATTATTAATGATAACTAATTGCATTAGGATGAACATGATACGTCTTAAATCATTTTGAACTGTCCTAAGCATGGTATAAAGATAGCTTCTTAAAGTAATTATTTTGTTTGTATAATTACCTATAAGATTAACAATTGTTTTAAATATCTCAGTATTCAATAATTGTTATCAACTTACGTTTTATGTATTGAAGATAATATTGTTATTAGATATAATAAGTAATAGCATTAACATGTCTTATACTATAAAAAGTACTAACACAAAAAAAATGTTTATAATTTCTAATAAAGAAAGCACGTCTTATATTATGAAAAATTACTTACTAAAAAACTTTTTTTTTTATTATAATACAATTAGAAATTATTACAAATTTCGATAGTTACTAACACCGTATAGTTATTATTTAGTTTTTTATATATACTTATTCTTTGTTTGAAACATATTCCACATTAGTAGTTGTTAATTAGACTGCATGATTATCTTGGATTCTTAATTGCTAGTATTAGAAGTTTAAGAGTCTATAATTGAGAATGGTAACGGTCAAAGTACTCCGTTTTCTCTTTAAATATTCGCAAATATTGAAAGTCATCTTACCTGCAACACTTCATATTTTGCTTCTATACATTCAACATTTGTACTCTTGAAAGATCTTAACAAACATCGTGCAGACTTGAAGTTAAAACTCCATTGGGCTAGAAAATGGTTTGTACCCAAGCACGGAAAAAAATAATAAATGCATGGAAATGATTTCCATAGAAAAAGATGTGTTATGGTCCCAAATTTAACGCACGTTTTTTTAAATTTCTAATTGTATTTTTGTGTTGACAACATTGTTCTATAATCTACATGCATTATTTACCAATATAATTTGTATTCAAAGTAACAGGTTTTAAGCTACAGTAAAAGGGTCACCTCATTAATACTTACAACCATCTATTGAGCGAACATGAAATTTACTGCATTCGGCGCGTCATATTTGTTAAAAACCAAGGAAATTACCCAATAACAAGCCATAAATTCAGACTTTATTTTTATTTATTTTATTTATTTTTTTTACAAGACTTACGTCTGGCCAACAGCTGACTGTTTTTTCCCTAAAGCAATTTAAAATTTAAAGTCTTTTGTTGAAAAAACGGGACCAGGTTTGCAATTTTGAATCCTAATGAAGACTCAACGTGTAATATAAAGCAATAGTTGAAAGCACATACCCCTCAATGAAGGGCCATTCTTGCTCCAATATTGAACAATGTTGAAAACATAAATAGATACACGATTTCTACTAAATCATGCTGAATAAAACATATATATTAGTTCAAATACATTTTGTAAATTGGACAGCATGAGAGGTTTGTTTGGAGACGTACATTCCACATAGTTCTTAAATGGAGTAAAATGTTCTGGTGTGTATAACCACGAGTTGAAGTTGAGAGTCGATGCTCTAATAATGTTGTTGAGAAATATTGATCACGCTTCGAGATTGTGCAACAGAACTAGGTTAATTATTTTTAGGCTTGGACACCATGTTTTGGAGGCCTCAATTCTATCAGGGAGTAATGCAGGGCAAAAGGTTTTTATTCCAAAAATGTCGTTAACTCCTTTAGATCCAAGGTTGCTTTTTAAAATTTCAAAGAAGACAGTTCCCTTTAATAGTATCTTACGCCATGACGATCAATAAGAGTCAATGAAAACTATCCCACGTTGGTATTTTCTTGAGAAGATTAGTATTTAGTAATGGTCAACTATATGTAACAATATCTAGAATTACATATGTGACGAGGAAGGTAAATCAATCAATTTAGCTACAAATGTCGTATTTAAATAAGTGTTTCAAAATTTGTATTAACTTCTATTTAGAAATACAAAATTTTATAATTCTTGTGTTCATAATATTTTTTATTATATATTGTGATTCTACGTTTTCCTATAATAAAATATTATCACTATCAAAGATTCCGTGCAACGCACGGATGTGAAACTAGTAATATATAAAAATAGCTGAGTTTTGGAGGGAAAAATTAGCTTTTATTATATTCACTCTAAAACTCAGCTTTTATTGTGTTCACACTGCTACTTCCCCTTAAATATTTTTATGAATTTTTTTTTTTACTTATTTATATCTGATTATTTATGTTTAAACCTCTCTTTTCAGAAAATTATTCTAATACTTTAATGTTTTGAATTTTACAAATAAGTATTTGTATTCAGTCATACAAATTCAATGTAACATTTTCAGTTCAAAATTATATCGAAATTGTATTACGCATCTAATACTAAATAAACATTATCGTATAAATTTTTTTATAAATAATCTTATTGTTTTAGTTATTTACTAACATCTAAAAATTTGATCTCCTATGTATTGCGTTCTAGTAAATTAATTAGTATTTTTATATAAAGTTACATTTAATATGTAAATAATTTTTTACAATAATTGTGATATTTTATTGGTCTAAATCTTATGGATGAATAATTTCGTTCGGTCATACAAATCGAATGTCGAATTTTCGTTCACATTTATATCGAATATTTAATCAAGTTGTATTAAATTTTGTTATAAATAATCATACTTTTAAGTTCTTTGTTACATATACATAATAAGCTTCTTTTCTATATCAGATTATTTATCAAAATAATTTTATTTATAATTACATTTAATTATTATTTAATTTTTTATTCCAGAAAGTCTCGTACCATATTTTTTAATATTAACGGTTAACAAATTTATTTATATTGTTTTGAAATTATATAGTTATTAATGTTTTTTTTTTGTTCTAAGTGTTAAGTCTAAATTTTAAAAAATAATTAACTATGACATGATATTAATTGTTATTTTTTAATTCAATATTTACGATTCTTAAATTTCTACAACAATAAGTCACAATTTACTTAACTTAAAATTGAGATGATCAACGTTATATTATAATTTCCATAAAAAAACAATTACGTTGTATAAATAATACAAAAACCTATAATACCATGAATTTGATGCATCTTTGTCAGTCTCACAATTTAGTTTTTTTTCTTTCTATTTTTTATGATTATCGAATTCGTTTCTTATACGTGTTGTTTTTCATTGTCAATGGTCAAAACAGTAAATCTTATCTTTTATACACATGATCTATATTATTAACCTTTTAATTTATTGTTTGATTGTTCAAAGTATATGGACATTGGAGATCCTACATTTAAGTGTTTATTTTGCAGGGCAAATTTTTGGTACGAGGAGAGAGTGGATAAGAGTTATAAAACATTTCGTATTCCGAAATTCTCACTTTGTTGTGGGGTGAAAACGGTTTAGTCTGGGCGATTTGTAGTAATATTTCAAAACAAACCATTTAAAACGGTTTGGAATTTTTTCAAACCAAACCAGACTATTTCATTTTCTAAACAAAACCAAATCAAACTATTTTTTTTGGTTTGGTGCAAATTGCCAACAAATGAATTAGTATTTTCAAACCGAGCTCAAAGACACATATTTATCTAAAATTTCGAGTTAAAACTAGCTCAATAATAGTATTAAGTTTCTAATTGAGTGCTTTATTATGAATCAATTCATCCTGACAAACAAAATAATTATATAGGAGCAAACTGTAATTAGATCTTATATTAAAAATTTTATTTGAAGAAAATATCTTGGATGATGATTATGAATTGTAGGAGCAAAAATTATTTCCAAATGGTTGTGGATTTGAACAAATTAATCTTTGACTCCTTAAGTTTGATTTCTTGACAGTAAAAAGTGTGTTGCATTTTTTAAAAATTGAACGTTTGCCTTTATTTTTATTTTTATTTTAAATTTGGTGGGTTGACTGTTTGAAACCGCAATTTTGACAATTGAAACCTAAATTAAATCGTTTAAGGTCCAAACCGAACCATATGTTACGGTTTTGTTCGATTTCACTGTTTATTTGTTCACCGTTACTTTGTTGTATGCAAGAAAAAGTGAAGATTCCTCTTATGGAAGATCATTCTCTTATTTTGAAAGATTTGTTATATGACAGGGACGACATGATTAAGAATTTTGTTGAGAACGTTCGGACATATAATATGATGTTTATGTTCACTTCTATGTGGGGAATAGATAATGGGCTAAATGATGGTATAGGGCCTCCCGTCTTCAGATTACACAGTCAAAATTGTCATAAGAGTGGGATTCTATTGCCCGATGATGGTTCAGCTCTACAATTTGCTCACTTTACGTTCTTGACAATGTGAATAAGGTTGAAAGCAGAAAAAGGGTCGTAGGGTACGTATTATATATTTATTGCTTTTATATTTATATTGTTTACGAATAATTTTGTTGTGATAGTCTAAAATTTAATTTATGTCTTTTAATGTCCCCCAGTAGGAGTGAATCATGCGATTCAATGTTTCATGATTGTATAGTTTCTGAATTGAAGGATATGCTAGACAAATACAACAAATTGTCAAGGCAGTTTAGGTCGGTTTGAGAAACGATGATTGAGGAAAACACTTCAAATGTAAGACTTATACTTATTGGTTTGTGGGGGACCAATGATAGCCAATATGATTTTTCTATTGTTGATGAAATCGTCGAACTGATTGTCGATGGATTTTGATACATGACATGGACATAGGGATATCATTATTGCGCCACGTGATGGACCGTTGTAGCGGATAAGTGAAGGAAACAAGTTCTTTCTAAGAAATATTGATCATACACAGGGATTGTGCAATGGAACAAGATTGAGAGTTACAAAACTTGGCGACCATATTCTAGAAGGTCAAATTCTTTCTGGCATCAATGCAAGACACAAGTTCTTTATTCCAATGATATTGTTGAGCCCTTCTGATTCTAGGATACCAATTAGATTTTAAAGAAGACAATTTCAATAAGAGTCAGGGATAATCATTCTCGCATGTGGGACTTCTTAAACGGCTGGTATTTACACATGGATAACTTTATGTTGCGATTTCTGCTGTGACAAATCGTTCTGGATTAAAGATGTTGATTTGTGATAAGAATAGAAGACCAACAAATTCAACAAACAATGTTGTGTACAAAGAAGTATTCAGAATTTGTAGTCATATGAAACTAATAAATGATGATCTTATCTCTTATTTGCGAAATTTATTTATTTTATCTAAAGGATTTGATAGGTGTGTTTTATACACTTGGGGATATGCCAAAATGAGAATTTATCTTGTTGATTTATGAATTTATTCTACCTAAATTGCATTTAATTGTTGTTATTTCAGATTTTAGTCAAAAAGAGGAACAAGGAAGCAATTATGAGAAATAAAGGTCAAAAGAAGGAGAATTGAAGAGAAATAGAAATTCTAGGGTCAAATTGATCAAATCAATAGTGGGGGATACATTTCGCAAATAAAATCAGAGGACCAACTTGAAGGCCAACAAGAAGATGGTGAATCGCATAGTAAAACCCAGGTAGCGATCGCGAGATTTCAATGATAGTGATCGCGACATGACAAACAAATTCATGCAGAGCGAAATAAGGTGTACCCACGCGATCGCTGGCACCTAACCCACGCGATCGTGTAGGTGTCCGACTGGGCCTGTATTGGGCTTTTGTGCGCGATTTTAAGAGGAAAGACTCGGGAAAATTAACCTAAGTTGTAACAGAGCGCGAGAGGCAACTAGAGAGAGGTTTTGCAGAGCTGAATATTGGAGAATTCTTGGCAAATCAACATCAAGTTGACGCGAGGGGATTCAAGCACGAAAAAGCACGGAAATTAGGAGCTCAACACGGAAATCTGATTCTTGGTGCAAGATTTCTTTTCTTATTGTAGAATCCATAAATTCCATTATGTTTAATTTCGATTTAGATTGTTTTCATTATTCCTTCATTATGAGTAACTAATCTTAACGTTGGGAATCACGATGTAGCTTAGTCAATTACTTTAATTCCTTGTTCCTTGTTTTAACGCCGTGATGCATGTGTTGGTTTATTATTGCGTTTAATGCTTGAATGAATTGGCCACTTATTCATGACTTTATGTGTTATTTCCATAATCCGAGAGGTGAGTTAATAACATAGATCTAGGTAATAAATCCATTAATTGAACGAGAGATAGAGATATACTTTCGTGATTAGTGCGATCATGTATAAGTTCTTGCATGTAATGCATTTAGGTAAGGAAAATTCGGACCTGCTGTAGAGATACATGGTTGACTTATCTAGGTAGAGTTGATTTAAACTCGAGAGAGAAATCTCAACTTAATTTAGTGAACTTGATCGATCACATATTTAGAAAATAAAATCTGGAACCGGAATTGATTTAATTGGCTAGGTGAACTCGTGAATCCCAACCACTTTCAATTATACTTAAAAACAATCAGCAATTGTGAAACCTCAATCTTGTGCAAAGTTTTAATCTGTTAGTCAGAGTTATAAACATTAGTTTCCAAACAATCTAAAATTCATTTCTTTGTTCAAATAGGGATAAGAATTTACACATTTCGGTACTTAGTGAACGGTCCTTGTGGGAACGATAATCCGGACTCTTAGGTCCATTTTAACTGCTCTTCACGACCCGTTCACTTGCGGGGATATTTCGCATCGCGAGATATCGGTGAACAGGATTCATCTAATTTCACATTGAATTATCTAAAGATGTTGATTTGTGATAAGAATGGAAGACCAACAAATTCAACACAAAGAAGTATTCAGAAGTTGTAGTCATATGAAACCAATAAATGATGATCTTATCTTTTATTTGCGAAATTTATTTATTTTATCTAAATGATTCATCTAATTTCACATTAAATTATCTTTATCCAGACGTTTCTTCCCGTGCATCCCACGGTTGATTCGCTAGTATTATATTATATTATTATGTCATGAAGATTATGATTTATATTATTAAGATTATGATTATTATTATTATTATTTTTAGAGAATTTAGACAATTTTTCTTATGATTATAATAAAACAAATTTACCTTTTTAAATTAGGGTGATCCCAATAATTATTTCAGTTAAATATTTTATCGAAAATTTGTCCACTTTAATTTTGTTGGACCCTAATTTATATTTAGTAATTAAAATATAATATAGTATCACGTGACTAAATTGTAATTTATATGTATAGTAGGCAAGGAGTGATTATCAATCTAATTTGACTCCGAGTGGATTAGTGATACAAATATTGAGGAATAAAGTCATGAACTTTAGGATAGCCAATGAGTAAGGTAAGTAACATTTCAATTACAATGCAAAATATAATATTTATATTATTATGTGCTCCTATGTGATTATGTGAAGTATATTGTTGGTGCAATATACCTAGAATAAGATGTGACAATTATATGTATATGGTGAAAGCATGCGAGACATGATTTGATTATATGACATGTTATTAATGCACATGAATTCATTGGAATGCCATATTATGTGATTACATGATGTACAATTGGCGCAAGAAATATATGTTGGCATTCATGAACATTACATGTGCATTGTGTGGACTTAGAAGAAGTCCTTCATAAATGGTAAAGAAAGAGATTATGAATATATTTAAAGAGAATGACGTGGATGATAGTAGAATCTCTCTACGAGTGTACCGTAATTTACTTCGCGTCTGGATATATACACCCGCTAGAGACTCCCGATAGTCATTAAAGGTAGTTGAGGATGGGGTGTTGGCGGTCCGCACCAGTACACGAGTGGTGTCAAGAGGTCTCTTGGTGGCTTGGGATTACAGATCAGCACACCGAACACCGTATATAATAGTCAGGCCTGATTGATATAATATAATTCCCGGTGCGGTATCTTGAGTCTCGATGGGGGACAATGGATACAAACTGTGGAGTCTTGAGTCTCTGTGGGCGATGACGGACCACAGGCACTGGGAGGCGCATGTTATCGACCATGTGATGTTTGAGCTCATACGATACAACATAGTAGGATTCGGGCCCAAGTCGAAAATGTGGATTAATTGAGATTACGAAAGGGACATGGAGCCTGGAATGAGATAATTGTGAGAAAGTGAATTGAAACTCATGTACATGATCATGCATATGTTACTTACTGAGCATTAGCTCATTTAGTTTTGTATTGTAGGTGTGATAATGCATGAAATGGAGATAGGTGCCAACTCTCAAATGAGGGGACGATTTTGTACGGGTAACTTGGTTCACGGGCCTCTCACCAAGGAAACCCATAAAGGTTCAACTACTTTTAAATAGTTTTATTTCAATTTCAAAATAGTTAAATATTTTAAATAGTTATTCCCGGCTATCTTCTGCTATCCGTTTTCTATTCTCTGTTTTAAATAGATATTTTTGTATCAACTACTAACTATAAAGTTTTTATATTATAGTTAGTTTATTTTATTTTCTTTTGAATTAAATTACAAATGATATTTCAGTGAAAATACTTATTTTTAATAATGTCAAATTATGCTTTAAAAATAAAAGTTCAAATTTATATTTAGAGTAGGTGGATAAAATACTGTTTTATTCGTTTGAAAAGTTAAAATATGGGGGTAAAATAAATAAATGTATAGAAAATGTGAATGAATTTGGGGTGCCACAGCAGCTGTGCTATTGGTTCATTCGCTGCGTATCCCCTCGTCATGTAGGCATTCATAGTCGCAGTTTGCTTAATTTGTTGTTTTTGTATCTCCAACATTTGAGCAGTCATGCCTGCCATGTCTTACGGCATGCGCCTACTTCGGTGTCGGTGAGGAGGATTAGGTTGTGGAACCTCCTCATTAGCATTTTCATGCTGGCTAGTTGGGTGCGTCTACTCATTGCCGTATTGCTCCTCTCTACTTCTCCGAGGATTGGCATCAACATCACTCTCACTCGTTGTCGTAACTGAATCACCCTTTTTCAAGGTGAAGAATGCACTCCAAAATTATAAGTCTTTCTCAAGTTTTATAAACTTGTATTTCAAAATTTTAAACCTTTTTCAAGGTTTTGTGGTTCTTTTTTCCTTTTTTTCAAGAGGTTTTTTTGTCTTTTTCAAGGCTTCTAGTTGCTTTTCACCACGAGATTTTCGTGATTTCCCACAGACGGTACAAAAAGTTGACCACAAAATCTGAAAGGACTTTGAATCAACACATCTCAGCTCCTCTCTCTTAAACACGTGAACTTCCTATGTACTAGGACAGATAATCAGTATGCAACTGGGCTGAGGTGGCTCCCGATTGTACTTCAATACTTAAGTCAGTACTCATTTCAAATAAATATAATTTGGATGCGAAAAATATAAGTGTGTAAAAGAGAGAGAAAGGAGTGACATTTATATATAAAGTTCAAGTAATGAGTTACCAACCTCTTTCTTTTTGACAATGGCAATCTATTTATAGTGTAAGTCATTAGCACGGATGGTGACACGGTCATGCCTTTACACGTGTTGAACCCCTAGCCGATGGAAAGGTAAACCAATCATTTGGCTATAATCATCACTCCCTACTATAGGAGAGTGCTAGCCATCACATCCCTTCTAAAAGGAGTCATCACATCAAATTACACTTGCATAAGGGCTATATCTCTGGCATACTGTGTGGTCTTGACACCAGTCCGGAGGTATTAGTCCCAAACAACAATGGACCGGATATAAGGAGCTTCGTACAACTTGATGCTTCGGCGACTTATAGTTTATCATCTTTGGGGTTCTACCAATCGTCTGATTGGTTTCACATGGCCCTTTACTAATGACGTGTCAAGTCCATTTAAGCATAGTCATAACACTAGTATTTTATAAGATAATGGATGCAATATGTCCATGTTAAAAAATCGTGAAGTAAGAAAAAAAATATTAACTTTTTTCTATTATAATAGTTTAATTTATGAAGTTTTTACTGTTTACACTAATATTAGAATTAGTTTTGACCCGGCCGATTCAACCTATGAGATCAAGGATCGGTCGGTAAGCAGAAAATCCCACATTTTAAGAAATTGCCGACACATTAAATTTTTTGGAAGGGGCGTTTGAATAAATACCCAACTTTTGGTATAATAATTGAAACTTACTTCATTTTAAAATATCACTGAAAAATATTTCATTTTTTTTTTTACTGAAAAATATTGTTTTCGTCAACATGTCTTATGATACTTTCAAATTTTTGGTATCATAACATGAAATTTTATCAAATTTATATGATACTTTGGGTGAAATTGTAGTATCACAACTTAAAACTTTACACTTTTTATGAAACTTTATCTCAAATATTAAATCAAACACTTTTCGTCCGTTGTTATCTACATTTTGAAGTATAGTCCACAACCACCGACCACCACCACAACCGACACCACCACGACTACCACCATGACCACCACCTTCTCAACACCACACCATCGTCGTCTTCAATCATCACCTGATTCCATATCATGTTTGAACATAAATCAATAGCAAAGAAGACCAGCAGCAACGTAATTGAAGAAGACTAGCAGCAACAGTTAAAGAAGGAGGACCAGCAGCAAATTGAAGATGTTTTGTCTTTATGCAACCGAACCACCACCACGTAATTGAATAAAGGGGACCCAACACCAACGTAATTGAAGAAGACGAGCAATATCGTAATCATTGTTTTTTTAATATTTTTTCGGTGGGGAAAGGGATGGTGGTGGTGATTCGGTTGGGAAGACGACCAGCAGCAACAGTTGAAGGCTTGATGTAGTCGGGAGGAGTGGAAGAAGAAAGGTACATATTTTTCTTTTTTTTTCCCCTTCAGGCAATATTTTTCTATTATAGTTTAAAATCTAGGTACACGGTACAATTTTCCCTATTTGAAAATCAATGACCCGTTTCCAATTTCACAAATTTAATAAATGAAAATCACCTAAAAACTCGTCTTTTATTTTTTCTGTCCACTTTTTTATTTTTATTTTTATTTGTTAAAAAACTTCAGGTGAATCTCGATTGTCCTTTTGACCCTTATCATTTTCCTTTTCTGGATATATGTCCAGATTGATTTTTAAAACGTTGGAATTTTTTAGCTTCTAAATTTTTTAACTATTTTAAACTTAATTCATAGTCCATGCTAATTGATGCTCATAAAAACGATAGTGAGCGTGAGAATCTCATCGTGGTTCATGAACAGTTGTTGACTCTTCTCGCAATCGTGGTTCATGAACAGCTGTTGATTCTTTTCTCAATCAATTAATCATTTTGCTATCGCTTTTGATTATCGTCTCTTAGAACTTAAAACTCAATTATTGCTACAACCTTTTAACTCTTTAGCTTGAACATGGCTATTTATAGGGATCGGCAGTAATAACCACGGACCAGTTATTCGTTGAAGATCCGACATAAACGGACGGAGATTACCCAACTAAATGGGTTTGTGGGTCGAGTATGGAAACTTATATGTTAAAACTCGACATGAGTATGAGTAAGGTGTGAATTTGACTACAAAATTCATACCCGACCCGCATACTCATTAATTTCCGTAAAGAATTATAGAATTTAAAATAAAAATGATTGTGTTAAAAAAATTGTTAAAAAAATAAGGAAAAGATATGACCATATAATGTCATTGAGAAGTAATTTTTTGAAATAGTAAAATCGTTAAAAAATAAGTACATGTGTGTTATAGGTAAGATCAATTTCTCTAATATTCAATATGCCTTGTCTGATTGCAAATTTTTGGCCAATTTCTATCAGATTTTGATAGTTTTTATAAAAAAATATTATATTTTCTTATCAACAGTAGTTGCTACTTGTGGAAAACAGTCAAAAATTTATTTTTTAATCTCTTGCAGAGACCATTATGTATCAACGTGAATTATGGAAATATATATAAAGTTTTAGAGTTTGTCACGCCAACACGTGTATTAAAAAAATTAAATAAATAAATAAATAATAGGTAATGAGTTTCAAATAGGTTGGAAGCGTACCCGCCCCTGACCCTCCTCCGACCTATCCCCTACACGTCATTTTTAAATGGGTAATAGGTAGGGTATGGATGTTGTAAATCTTTAGTGAGTAGGGTACGAGTTTGACAAATCCGACATACACCCAATTCATTGTCATCTCTAGCTATTCACAAGACTCGTCAATCAGTATAAAAAAATAAATACTATAATTTACTTGTGTGATTAAAAAGTAGTTTGGAAAATTATATTGTTTATAAATTTGTTTATAAATTGTAATCATTACGTAAAAGAACGAAATGTAAAATAGTAGTTTTGAAATTTGAAAACACCAGTATAACACTAAGTGTGGCGACCTTTTTTTTTTTTTTTAGGTAGATGTATAGTTGAAAATTGAAGAGAGAAAATGTGTACGGTTAAAAAGTATTTTGAAAAATTATGTTTTTTATAAATTAATTTATAAATTGTAATCATTGCGTAAAAGAATGGTACGTAAAACAAAAAAATAAAATACTACATGCTTTGAAGGGTGCTATAGCTAAGTTTCCAGCCATTTGTGGTCATAATTTTTATTCACTCTATAGCTCCTTAGTCTTAAACTAGGGATTCAGCCTTGCTTGAGATTCATTATTTAAAAAAATATATACATATGATTTGTAATAATATTTTTTTAAGAATGTGTTTTTAAAAATTAAAGAATTTTTTTGAATTATTTGTAATTTATTTTATTTGTAAAATTAATGATTAAAAGTAAATTTTGAAAAAAAATGAGGTTTGATGTACCAAATTGAGGCACTGGATTGGTACACCTAACACCCCCCCCCCCCCCCCCCCGCTATTTCACGTAATCGAGATCGGCACCAAGTCAAGTCCGTCAAGTCCGGAAAGACTAACAGATTAGTAACAAATGAGAAACTCGAACTAAGCCTCTATTTGCAAACAGTGTAACAATTATAAATTAGTTTATTTGTTTTTGAGTAAAATATTTAGTTAAGGTTCCGTTCGGCTAGAAAATTAAAATCCAAAACGGGTTCAATTTTTCAAACCATTTTTTAACCATTAACAATTTCTCTCTTCAATTTTTAATCATATATCTTACTTAGAAAATCCAAATAAATCAAAATTATAATTTCAATTCATTTGGAATTCGTCGTCGAACGGTGCCTAAAAAGTGAATAGAGAAAATAGGTATGATTAAAAAATAATTTGAAAAATTATATTATTTATAAATTAATTTATGTTAAAGTAAACAGAACATCAATGACAAGTAGTCAAAGACCAAAGATGAAAGTTTTCATATTTTCAAAATCACTACACTTAGTATGAACATATTGAGAGACCTTTACTTGTTTAACTGTCTATTTGGTGTTGGTAACTTTTAGAAATTTTTAAGACTTTTGGAAGAATGCGTGGTTGAGAAGTGATAAAAAGTGTGAAAAATGGTAAATTTCATAAAAATGTTTAGTTGAAAATAAATTTGAAAAAAATGTCAAAAAATGATGGAGAACCAAAGTTACAAACAGACACTAAGACAGTATTTGATTAGAGTAATTTGTCTTATAAGATGGAATTAATTTTTCTTTTTCCAAATTTTAACATTGTTTGTTTGATAATTTCTAGCCTAGAATTAAAATTCCAACCAGTCTCACATGACAAGGTTTGCCATGATTTCATGAAAGTCATTTGCCCTTGGTTTAGAAGATAAATGGTTTCAATGTCAGTTGACAAATACTTTTGCTTCACTTCTGATAATTTTTGTTGTTGTTAATTAATTTATTTATTTTTTAAAAATTAATATTATTATTATCAAATACAAATATATGAAAAAAAAAAATAAAAAATGATTAAAATAGCTACATTTCACTTTATTTTTAATAAAAAAATAATGTCGAACAATTTTTTTTTTCAGACGCATTACACCATCTCAATAACCATTTTTTAAAACTAGTTAAAAATTTCTGCCATTTTAGACTTTTTAGAAAATAGATCAACAAATATTGACTTATTGTTATTTATAAACAATTTATCAAATAGATCATCTTATTACCAATCAAATCACATTAATAATAATAAATGAAAGTTCATCAGAATCCAAATACCATAAAATGTTATTGTTTCCAGATTAATCACTAATCATTTTTAATAATTTTGTATTTAAAAACATATTTTTTTATGTTTCCTAAGTAAATATATGATTAAAAAGTAGAAGAGAAAAAATATATGCAATAAAAAATGTATGACAAATGATATTTCGAATAATGAATATCAAAATGAAATATATATTGCATAAATTAGATAAATATAAACTTATATTTTTTAATGCAATTATTACTACCCCCGTCCCGTTAAAATAGCCACCTACCAATTTTCACGTAAATTAAGAAATAAAGTGTTGACATACCTAGATTCCCTACAATTTTCACAAGAGAACATTTTCATAGGTCTTGTCTTCCATGAGATTCGAAAGATCTCAAAAAGAAGCAAAATAATAATGTCAAAAAATTTGGGAATTATGAATAACATATAGGTTGCACTCGCACATCAGGGCGTTTGTTCATTCAAGGTTTCTCAACAAAAACAGTCTAACTTCGGTTAATTTGTAAGGAATAGCATATCACTCTGTAGACGAGGCAATTTCATATTCAGTGCAGCACCAAGGAACTCATCAAGTATTTTGGTAGCTATACGCGGTTCAAACATTATGCTTCCTTCTGATCTTGCCCTTGCCATGATGCTTCCGTTTGGCAATCTTGATTTTCTTTTTCAGCTTTTTACCAATGGGTTTTAATAATGCTTTCAGATTTTGACTTCCGTCCGTCATCTCCACATCTGTTAGCCAGTGTACTCAATATTAAAATCGTTATACCAGAATGATGAAGAAAATCTTACAAACAAGCAACTATTTACTTGCTAAAGTAATCAGATTATCTACACATGCAAGTCCTAGCAGTTAGCCACGAATGAACATGGTGGCAGATCCGGGAAAAATCCTGAAGTTTTCAAACAAGCAAACTCGTGACATGTTACCTGGGTTTCAACCACCAGTGGTAACTTAAAATAATTGTAGACGATGCTCTTCGTATGCATATAGAATTTACCCAGCCGTGGCCACTAGAGGCTCCTCTGTAAACTTAAATAGCCAAAATCCCCACCACATAACTTCAGTCTTCAATACATGTTTGTAGACTGAAAGGATGTTATAATTTTGAAAGCAATAACCCTAGTGCATTTCCAAGACTATTTAAAAAATTAAAAGTCAGATGCTCTTCATTTTAAAGAGGCAAAGCTTCAAATTAGGTTCCAAGAGACTTTTTCACATTTTATTTTAACATTTTTTTAAATACTGAGAGTGGATTTGATTATGTACATTTGAAGAGTCAAACTCACTCTTTATTTGTACTTTCTCATGATTTTATTTAATGATATTGCAAGTTTCAATACTCCATTACTTAAATTATTTATATTATATTGAATATTTTAGCTATTGATGTCTAAAATATTTGTACTAAATGAAAAATGAAGGGAAAATAATAAATGATTGTTGGGGAAAAATAGAACAAAAAAGAGCAAAACATAGAGTTTGCAGCAGTGTATAAAAATTTTATTCTTTAAATTTAAATATTCTTTCTATTATGACTAAAATGATATTAAAAGTAAAGAGTTATTGGATATGTTCTTACCCTTACACTCAAATTGAATCTTATTAACTTTAAAACAAACCAGGAATAATCAGTCCTTAGCTTTCCCCTGTCCCTTCTCTTAGCCAGGAACAGGTCTTCAAGTTGGAGAATTGGGCTGTAGTTCAACCTGAAGTTTAGGAAAATTTTCTTTTCTTCTTGTTTTACAACACAAATAGATCCAATTTATCCAAATTCATTTTTCAATTCAGAAAATTGGCTCAAAAAAATATTTAGCTAAACCAAAGTTCATGAATCGCCCAGCTCAAAATTTAAGACTTCCCTAATACAAGTTCTAGCTCTCTTAACCTTAGATAAGACTTCCACTAACTAAAGATTATACGCTTTCTGTACCAAATCAATACCCATTTACCGAAAGAATTATCTTAAGAAAATGGGAAAAAAAACTTTGATTCATACACACAAAAATTAAAATAAAACTATATCAGCAACTTCTCATTATAAATTAGATAGAATATGCACCAAAAACTTTTGAAATTGGAAAAGAAATAGTCAGAGATAGTAAACGAAAGCAAATCAAATTGAGCACAAAACAATAAAAATGTGATAAAGCAGAAACCCTCACACACACAAACATACCTAAATGAATATCACTAATCAGATTGCGTCAACCAATAACAGAAAGGGAGACCTAACAAAAGAAAAGGAAGGGAAAAAAGGTACCCGAGTTTTTATCAATAAAAGAGGTAGCGGGGGCAGTGAGATCCATATCGTTGGCAGAACTTGTGGGAGTGAACTTGACGGGGAGCTTGGGGGCGGCGAGGGCGGCCTCCTGGGCGGTAAGCTTGGCTGCCTCTTTCTTTTCGTAAATGGGTTCTACGAGCTCTCTCTTAATAGCCCTCAGCCTCTTCTCCCTCTTCGATCTCATTGATTTCGCCATCTTCTCCGTTTAATCTGTATATCCTCGTGTCTCCTTGATATATTTCACAGCCTCGTTTGATAGAATGATTTGCTTTGCCTTCCGTTTAGTTTTGTTGAGCCCTAAACCCTAATTTCTAGAAGCTTATAGAGATTTGGAAAGTTACGAGTCAAATTTCAATTGATCTTTCTTTAAATTAAAAAAAAAAAAAATATAACCCACACTTTGAGAATTCTAATCGATCTTATCCTGGATCATTGATTCAAGAAGTAAATTGCAGGTTATACCTCCCACAATCAGGGTGGATGAAACTGAGTAACTCCTCGCGGAACAAGGTAACCTCCGTTTCACGCTTAATAGCCCTCACGTTTCACGCTTAAATCGCATTTCGCTCGCTCATTTCTATGATTTTTCACGCTTAAGTTTGAAGCTCGGTCTCGCCACTTCGTCACACTTTACGCTTTTTAGAACAATGCTTATATTCATGGGTTTTTCAACAAGCCGGGACCCTAAGAACACTTCAAATTGTTTGAACGTGGTACATTTGAGATAGGTTTTTACCAAAATCAAAAGAGTGTTAAGGTTTAATAAATAAATGATTTATAACCATCTTGGACACACCAACCCAAAATAATTTTCTCTTCACCATCGTTTTCAAAATACCATCAACACGAGTCAAAGAATGGCCAATCTCACAAGAGTGTTACCAAAGAATGTTGTTAGTGCTAAGGGTATTGAGTGGATGATGAAAAGATCAAGGCCATCAAAGAATGACAAACCCCAAAGAGTGTCACCAAGATAAGGAGTTTTCAAAAATTTTCTAGTTTTTGTGGTCGTTTTGTTAAGAACTTTAGCACACTCGCTTTTCCACTTACCGAGGTTGTCAAAAATCGTGTTGGTTTTAAATGGGGAAAAGAACAAGAAAATGCTTTTAATTAAATAAAAGAAAGATTGTGAACGGCACCCGTTTTCACTTTACCTAATTTGACAAAACTTTCGAGATTGAATGTGATGCCTTAAGGATAGGTATTGGAACGGTTTTTGATAAGTTTATTTTATGCACTTATTTATATTTCTAAATTAGGATAATATGTTGTCGTTTTAGAATAAATTCTATTTATTTTTTGTTATTTGTTTACATTGTAGAAAATATTACAAAATCTTGTGAACAAAGGAATTGAAATAAATAAAGACCAAATGGATGATTATTGAAACTAAATAATTGGAAACATGAAAAAGTGCAAGGAACCAATTGAGGAGAACAAGGAAGAAAAGAGAAGAAATCAGAAGTATAGGGGCCAAATTGTCAAGAATGATGGTCAACTTAAACAAGATCAAAATCTAAAATTGCACAACATTCGTTGCATTGTGCGGCCACGAGCTTTACTTGATATGATCTGGACCAGGCATCGAAGGGCGAAATCGAGCCATCGGACAATAATCTCCATGCAAAACGGAGCAAGTTCCGTGTTGGGGTCGAGCCGAGAAGAGAGACGGGTCAAGCCAAGCGAAGTAAACAAAGTTATTTGGGCAGAAAAGCTATTAGGCCGTAATGGAGGACCTTCACGGCCGTAACCCATATATTCATGGCCGTAAATCTTACTATCACGGCCGTAACCAATTATCAAAGAAAAAGGAAGAATTTCAGCAGAACGAGGCTTACGGCCGTAAGTTTGGAAGTTACGGCCGTAACATTCAAGCAGGGGCATTTCACGGCCATAATGACATTCGTCACGGTCGTAACTAATAAAACAGTTTTGGATCAGAGAGGCCTTTACGGCCGTAAAAGAGTTCTTCACGGCCGTAATTGAGCAGCACTAGATTTTTCGGAAATTTTCCAATTATTTTATTTCCTTTTGGTTTTTAGGTTATTTTCCTAATTTAGTGTTCTAATTTAATTATAATTCTATTTTGAGTAAATTAGCGACTAAGTTATTTTACTTATTTATATTCTTTACCATGATTGTAAACAAACAATTTGAGTTTTGAGATTAATAATATTTGAGAGAAGATTCTCCAAATTAAAAGATTGAGTTATTCCCTTTGTTTCGAACTTATCAAATATCCGTTCTTTGTGGCATTCACCCAACAAAGTTATCAAGGAATTGACAACCTTTGTGGCGTTCACCAATCTTGGTTCTTCAATCCGCATCGTCATTAATTGCGTCGTGATTGTCGAGTCAATGTTTTACCGTCAAATCTATCATTTAATTTTCGTTATTTTCTTCGTGTTCTTGTTATTTTCGCGTCAAATTTGATTTAGATCTTTCCTAGGTTTTAATTGTCGTTATTCCGCATTGTTCGACGAGATTCCCCGATTGGGATCGCGTCATTTGGTATCAGAGCTTGAATCTATTTCAGATTCTTGCGTTTCTTGATTTTCTTGATTTTTTTTGTGTTTTTCGCGTTCTTCATGTCAATCATAATTTTCTTCAGTTTGATCCATAAGAGCCAGTCCCAAAAATTCAAAAGTGTTTTTCTTCTTCATTTTTCGTCCAAATCCAGTTCCCTTTTTTCTGTTATACTCGTAGTCCAATTCTCTGACAGATTAAAAACAATCCGAAAATTCCCAAATATTCCCCAAATATTCTGAATTTCCTTGTTTGTGTCTTAAAAAATGTTTGATAGAGAGGTTTCTACATCTTCATCTTCTATTGGAGACAGAAAACAACTCGGGGTTGTGAATAAAAGGAATGAACAGGGTAATGATGATATTGCAGCAATGAGGGCACAATTTGAGAGGTTTATGGCACAGATGGAGAATTGAGGTGCAGAACGTGAACAAAGACCTCGGGATCAATCTCATGACGGTTCTCGGGTTAGGAGAGGTAATAGATGTGAGGTTGGTATGGATGATGAGGACATGGGAAGTGAAAGTGGAAGTATATCTTTGGGAAGTATGCGAAGGAGGGATAGAGGAGATAGGTATGAGAGGAGACATGATAGGGAGCGTCGTGATGCTAGGAGGCATCGTGGGGGTAGAGATGTTGTTGATGATGACCTTGGGAAAATTAAAGTGAAAATACCATCGTTCCAGGGTAGGAGTGATCCGGAGGCGTACTTGAATTGGGAAACTAAGGTTGAACGGCTATTTGATTGTCACAATTATTCAGAAAAAAGAAGGTAAAATTAGCTGTGATTGAATTCACAGATTATGCCAATATTTGGTGGGATCAACTAGTGACGGGTAGGAGGAGGAACCTTGAGGAGCCGGTGGAGACTTGGGGTGAATTAAAAACGATAATGAGGAAATGGTTTGTGCCGACTCATTATTATAGGGATATTTACCAGAGGCTGCAAGGTATGACTCAGGGGTCGAGGAGTGTAGAAGATTATCACAAGGATATGGAGGTGGCGATTATTCGGGCTAACGTGGTGGAGGATCGGGAAGCTACGATGGCTAGGTTTATGAGTGGGCTGAATAGAGACATTTCTAATATCATTGAGCTGCAACATTATGTGGAGTTAGAGGATATGATGCATATGGCCATGAAGGTGGAAAGGCAGCTAAGGCGAAAAGGGGCAGCAAGACACTCACCATCTTATCCTACATCACAACCAAAGTAGGAATCCAACGTTGAATATAACCTGAAAGGGAAGGAGGAGCCTACAGTGAAAGGTAAAAATATTTCTGATTCTCAAACTACTCGAGATAGAAATATTAAGTGTTTTAAGTGTTTGGGAACGGGTCATATAGCATCCCAGTGTCCAAATAGGAAGCTAATGATCTTGCTTGATAATGGTGAAATTAGTTCCGAGGATGAATTTAAGGGAATGCCTAAGTTAGTGGATGTTGGGGCTAGTAGTAGTAGTGATGAGGAAGGGCTGACCTATGTTGTTAAAGATTCACTTGTTAATCGGCGTGTCCTTAGTACTAGGGCCATGGTGGATGAAATTGGTGAGCAAAGGGATAATCTCTTCCATACTAGATGCTTAGTGGGTAAAAAGGTTTGTGGTATGGTAATTGACAGGGGAAGTTGTACTAATGTGGTTAGTACAATATTGGTTGAGAAATTGGGTTTGAGCTTGATAAAACATCCGAACCCTTATAAATTGCAATGATTGACTGAGTCGGGAGAAATTAAGGTAAATAAGCAGGTTAGGGTCAATTTTGCCATCGGGGGATATAAGGATGAGGTGGTTTGTGACGTAGTACCTATGCATGTTGGCCATATTTTGTTGGGGAGACCCTGGCAACATGATAGGAGGGTAGTGCACGATGGTTTTAAAAATCGATACTCTTTCGTGAAGGGTGGAAAAAGGATTACTCTTGCTCCGCTATCACCTAAAGAGGTCCAAGAGGACCAATCTATATATATATAAAAATAGAGTCTTTGCCATTAATAGTAAGCTCACAATTCCCGCCCAAATTACTTGTCAAATATAGAAATTGTTTTTTTATAACCCAAATTCATAATAATAATAATTAAAAAAAAAAAAGTTAAAAGAGAAGGAAAGCAACAGGCATTTTTCAAATCTGACATTACTTGTGCTGCATTTTTTCAAATCTTGAATGACCTTACATGTTGCACATTTCAAATTTACATAATAAACTTTTTATTTTACTGCAGATTTTCCCCTACTTTTTGTTTTGCAACTACTTTTGCATTATAACAAGGGTTAATCATGCAACTTTTAAGCATGCAGCTGTAAAACAGCCTCTTACCACCTATTTTTGCAGGTAATTTTGCATTGAAACTTGTATTAATCATGAACTTTTAAGCATGCAGCCGTATTTCAAACTTCTGTGTCAGTGAACGTGTATGCCCTGAATGTATAATATAGGTGAGTATGTATACACTGTATGCATTCAAAAAGTCCTATAAATATCAACCTTCATACTTGAGATTCAACTCTTGAACCTGCTGTACTGTAAGGTAAGAAATCTGAAAAAAATCATTCATTGTTTCCACTGTGTCCATTTCAAATCTTAATACTTACAAGACTCATTTTTTTCCTGTTTTATACAATGTGTCTATAATTTTGAATACAAGATAGTTCAATCCAAAAACGAATTAAGAGCATTACGACTGGAATATGGCGCCGTTGTTCAGCCTTGCGAGTGATGTTCAGCCTTCAAAGCGCAATGGGCGCTGAAGCTGCGCTTGGTTCGAGCGTATGAGTTACCTGCGTATGGAAACCATAGCGAGGCCTTCAGTTTTGAGTGTGTTTTCCATGACGAACAGGTACGCCTGCAATACTTTCTCCCTGCGAGAAAACAGCAAAATGCTCTGCTCATTTGATATGCTTTGCATTAATAACACTGAATAAGACCTGTGCTGTATAGGAGAGGGAACTGAAATGGTATTACTATGTGCAAGAATAAGAGTGAGATTCATAAGATTCATAATATGAAGCTGCATATGGTAAAAATTATTCTACACATCATCAGACTACGTTAAAATGCTTAGCTCATTTGACAGAAAAATGCTTAGCTCATTTGACAGCAAAATGCTTTGCTCATTTTGATATGCTTTGCATTAATAACACTGAATAAGAGCAGCTGTATAGGAGAAGGAACTAAAATGGTATTACTATGTGCAAGAATAAGAGTGGGATTCATAAGATGTAAAGGTGAAAACATGAAGCTGCATATGGTAAAAATTATTCTACATCAGCACATCTGCTTAAATGTTATCATGACTCTTGGATTGAACAAACTAAATCAGCACACCTGCTTAAATGACTAAACTCGGATGGAGAAGAAAAGACCATCCTCTGTCCCAACTTCATATGAATGTATAATAGCATCTACAAAATGGATAAATAAATACCAAACACACCAATCATACTTATTAAGTGCATGCTTTGTGATATATATATTAAGTGCATGCTTTGTGAGTGACTAAATTAAAACTTAAGTAATTATAATATGAGTCCCATAAATGTGTAGATAATAAATAAATATCAGTGAGTGGAGTAAAAGTATGTTTTGATAGAAGTTCACATGCATGTATAATAGTGAAAACCCAAATAATTTTACCTTACCCAAAGAAGTTTGGAAAGCCTTCAACTTCTTCTTCCAATTCCTTCCTTTCATACTTCCCATTACCGTCACTAACAATAAAGAGTACATTAGCAATTGACAAGCAACAAATAAAGCTCAAGAATTAGCAATATCATCAAAAATGAGGAAGCTAACCAAATCAACCAAGTTTAAACATAGAGCTTGAGCGTCACTTAAATGGTATATTGTTCCAACAGGGACTACCAAGTTTCTATCCTCAAAACCAAAATGCCCTTTCAGTTAATATAAACTCAGAAGGTTTAAGCATTCGCGTACAAAGACATAATATTAGCAATATCATCAAAAATGAGGAAGCTAACCAAATCAACCGTAATCAGCAGCAAGCGGCCAAGAAATCTTAGCACAGACAATGGTAACGTCTTCATGCTCCTCATTTCTTTTGTTATTAAATCTTTCATGTAAATGTCAAATATAAATTATACATGAATTTCGGTGGGAGATGAGAGTGTAAAAAATTGAAATAAAAAAATAAAAAGTTTAGAAAAGAATGGTTTATCTCGAATCTGGAAATTTCTCCAAAAGGTCTGAAATCCTGATGCACGAACGAGTAAGTGCTGCGTTCCATAAAAATAAATCGTCGCATAGTACTTTGCGTCAAAATTTGGTTCTTCAATGTGCTTTAGACGAGCTGTAGGCAACAAATCGTACAGTAAACGTCTTGATTTTGCATAATCTGGATGAAATGAAGGGGGATTTGTAAGAAAAAGACTTATCTCGAATTTGTTCGACTTCGTGACAGCCTAAATTCCAAGCCAATAATCCTTCCAAATGTGCTGGGTATTGCTGTTTTCAACATCCCATGGACGAAAAATCTGTTGAAAACTTGTATAACATCTGGCGATTTCTTTGGGAAGACGACCGATTATGAGCTTTACATTTTGATGATGATAGGAGGAGTTCTACCGTTGGCGGCGGATTAGTGTAGTTATGTTTAGGTTTTCAGATTATGATTGGGTTTATTTTATTGGGTCTTCATCACCTTTTATAAAATTAGCCCAAATTTAGTTGGGCCTTCATCATTTTTTTTTTTCTTAAAGTCGACCCAACTTTGATTAAATTTTTTTTTTCGTTTTTCCAATCAACTATTCATACTTATTTCTTTTCTAAGCGGGCCATCTTTCATCCCTCCATAGAGAACATAAATCATGTGTTTTAGCTTTTTCACGTGTCATGAATAATTGTTATAAGATAAGATTTTCCCCTATATTTCTATTATACAATGTACATAGAATGTGAAACATATATTTTTATGGTGATTCTAATATTTATATTGCTATACAATTACTATGTTCTCAAGCACAAATTATGATTCAACAAATAATTATTTTTAGTTTTCTTATTGTTCAAGCAGAAATTTTGGATTCGTTGTCGAGTAAATCTCCATGTTACAATGCTGGAACCAGCGTGCACCCTATATTTGTCGAATCTTCATTAAATACCAGAGCATATCCATTATCGATGTCACCTTTAAGTGATATCACAAATGGTACAATTTCGTATTACACACTTGATTTTTTATTTTATTTTTTACCAATTACATGTTCAATTTTCAAGCATTTTTTTTTCAATGCTGTTTGCGGATCAAGCCGAGCTACCGAAAAATTTGTTTCGAGATCAACGATAATTGATCTAACGAATGAAACTGGACTTCCTCATTCATCAACTACGATAGCTGACAAAAACATGAAAACCATATTTAATGAAGTTATTGTGTCTCATTTTCATACACAAAATGGCAATGTAATAAATCGTAAGTGTTTGTGTATTTCATCATATTTGTTGTTTATCCATATCAAACACTATACCTTCATCCTAATCAGTTTTTTTTCCTTTTCACAGCAATCTCGGTCAGCAATGATATTGAAATCAATGGTACGCAATTACACACACATTTGTTCACAAAATATATTAACATATACTTATTACTTTTTATTCTTTTTAAATTTTACTTTGTTACAATTAATTTATATTAGTCAGTGTAGGAAACTAATTCGGGAATAAGTGTTCTTTTTAATTTTTGTATGTTGAAATAAGTAAATTTTAAATGTATACAAATAATATTAATAATAGATTAATACACACACACACACACACATACATATGCATGATGGTTAAATCATATCAAATAGTCTAGAAAACTAATTCAAAAATAAATTTTTTATTGGATATTAAGTTATTATTATTTAAATATGAAATATAACTAATTTAGATACACGAAATGTCAGTTTAAATGATTGTAAGTGTTTTTGTATTTTACTGTCATCCTAATCATTTTTTTGGGTTCATTTTCGTAGCAATCTCGGTCAATAATGATATCGAGACAGAATTATACACCCAAATTTGTGGTATGCAATCATACACGCACATTTGTACACAAAAATATATTAGCATATGTTCACTGTTTTTTATTATTTTTAACTCCTAACCTGTGACAATTAATTTATATTAATTAGTGTAGGAAACTAATTTAAGAATAAGTGATTTTTAATTTTTTGATATCAAATTAAGTAAATCTGAAATTTATATCAATTGAAATAATTGATTTAAATCTATACAATAATTAACTTATATCAATTAGTGTAGAACGTAAAACTGGAAATAAGTCTTTTTAATTAATTTGCTTATATGTTTATATATATAATAAAAATGGTAAATAACTTAAACTTTTTAATTTAGTTTTACACGTTTTACGAAATTAAATAATTATTTTAAAAATTGGAGTTAATTTTTTTTTTAATTTAGTTCATTCTAAACTAACATAGCAAATTTTGTGTGTGTGTGTGTAATGGTAAATAACTTAAATTTCTTAAATTTTGTTTTACACGCTTTGCAAAATTAAATAATTATTTCTTCACTTAGAATTAATTTTCTCAATTTAGTTCATTTTAAAGTAACATAGGAAATTGCATGCTTAATCAATATATGTCATCCATAGTTTCCGTAGTCATGTATTAATCTTAAATCTTAATTCTTGATTTGCTATCTTTCGTAAATTTATAGAATGCATGTGGAGAATTTTAACTCTTCACAAAACTGAAAAAGATACGAAAAACAAATTCTTATATGAATAACTGTAAGTCTTAGTATAGAAAAGTTATGATTCAAAATGGCTAAAAAATTGTCATGTAAATTATTATCTAATGGGATATTATTTCTAAATGTTCCACGTATACAGAATATTGGGATATTGGCGATCTCACATATAAATATGAATTTTGTGGTGCTATGTTTTGGTATGAAGAGAGAATACGGCGAAGTTGTAATTCTCAAAATCCGAAGTACTCTTTAGAACAATCTTGAAGAATGGTGTTGATCCAAGATTGCCTTTTAAGTTCCAGCGCAGACAATTTTCTCTAATTGTCTCATATGCAATGACAATCAACAAAAGCCAAGGTCAATCACTTTCTCACGTAGGCCTTTTTTTGAAGAAACCAGTTTTCAGTCATGGCCAACTGTATGTTAGTGTTTCAAGAGTTACAAATCGCAATGGTTTGAAAATCTTGGTATGTGACGTGGTACCTATGCATGTTGGCCATATTTTGTTGGGGAGACCCTGGCAACATGATAGGAGGGTAGTGCACGATGGTTTTAAAAATCGATACTCTTTCGTGAAGGGTGGAAAAAGGATTACTCTTGCTCCGCTATCACCTAAAGAGGTCCAAGAGGACCAATTGAAAATAAAGAGCGAGTTTGAGGGAAAAAATAAGAGCGTTGAGGCCACGACCTCAGAAAAAGGAGAGGGTGTAAAAATTGAAAACAAGAGAGTTGAGGCCACGACCTCAGAAAAAGGTGAGCTTGAGAGTGAAAAGAAAAAGAAAAGAGAGTCCACCACAAAAATGAGTTTATTTGCATTTGCTAACACATCCCTCCCCAGTTCTATTAAATCTGTTTTGCAGGGACATAAATCAAGCCACGAACTTAAAGTGGGAAAGAAACTCATTGGCCAAAATGGGCAGGCCAAAAGTCTAAAAGATCGCACAAAGCTTAAAAATGATCATCGAGCCTGGAAAAACAGGAGGAGTTTGAAAAGCTGACCAAAAATGGATTCGAGGTCGAATCCTTTTCAAGAGAGGGAGTATGATATGATCCGGACCAGGCATCGAAGGGCGAAATCGAGCCATCGGCAATATGACAATGATCTACGTGCAAAACGGAGCAAGTTCCATGTTGGGGTCGAGCCGAGAAGAGATACAGGTCAAGCCGAGCCGAGTAAACAAAGTTATTTGGGAAGAAAAGCCATTAGGCCGTAATGGAGGACCTTCAAGACCGTAACCCATATATTCATGGCCGTAAATCTTACTATCACGGCCGTATCCAATTATCAAAGAAAAAGGAATAATTTCAGCAGAACGAGGCTTACGACCGTAACATTCAAGCAGGGGCATTTCACGGCCGTAATGAGATTCGTCACGACCGTAACTAATAAAACAATTTTGGATCAGAGAGGCCTTTACGGCCGTAAAAGAGTTCTTCACAGCCGTAATTGAGCAGGGCCAGATTTTTCGGGAATGTTCCAATTATTTTATTACCTTTTGGTTTTTAGGTTATTTTCCTAATTTAGTGTTCTAATTTAATTAGAATTCTATTTTGAGTAAATTAGCGGCTAGGTTATTTTGCTTATTTATATTCTTTACCATGATTGTAAACAAACAGTTTGAGTTTTGAGATTAATAATATTTGAGAGAGGATTCTCCAAATTGAAAGGTTGAGTTATTCCCTTTGTTTCGAACTTATCAAATATCCGTTCTTTATGGCGTTCACCCAACGAACTTATCAAGGAATTGACAACCCTTGTGGCGTTCACCAATCTTGGTTCTTCAATCTGCATCGCCATTAATTGCGTCGTGATTTTCGGGTCAAGGTTTTACCGTCAAATCTATCTTTTAATTTTCGTTATTTTCTTCGTGTTCTTGTTATTTTCGCGTCAAATCTAATTTAGATCTTTCCTAGATTTTAATTGTCGTTATTTCGCGTTGTTCGACGAGATTCCTCAGTTGGGATCGCGTCACTACTATTACACGGTCGCGCGACAACTATAAAAATAACAAAATCGAAAATTACTTAACTGCACAGCCACCAAACTTTACCTTACGCGGCTGCGCAGTTGTCCGGCCCAGCAACGAGGTCAGGGTCGTGCGCGAATTTTTTCCTTATTTACCTAGGTTTTCTTCACAACCTATGGGGCACGAATTCAAGGACCTTTGCAGAGCTTAAAAAATCATAACTCTGCGTTCTTAACATCAAATTCTTGGGAGAAAAATTGAAGGCAAAGACTTGGGGATTGAAGATTATCAACGGGGAGCGAAATTTTAGTGCAAGACTTCCTTTCTTTTGTTAATTTGATAAACTCAATATGCGTAGTTATTTTTATTTCTACGTATTTATTTCTTTATTTATGAAATATTAATTTCAAAGTTAGGATATTCGATGTAGCCAGGTTTTATGCTTTTAATTCTATAATTCCAGTTTTGCGTTATTGATTTCATGTGTTGATTTTATTTTGTATTTAATGCATGAATTAATTCAAGACTAATTCATGATTTAATGGGTGTTTTCATAATCTGAGAAGTGAACTAACACGTAGATCTTTGAATAAAATCAAGTAATTTAACTACAATAGAGATATATGTTTGTTGTTATTATGATCGCTACATAAATTCTTGTGTTCCATACATCTATCATTAAAACACGCTGTCTAGAAATACGGTTGACTAATTAGATAGATTTAAACTCGAGAGGAAAATTTTATATGCATAAGTGAATTCAATCTAGCACATAAATAGGAGTAACGCTAGATGAATGAAATTAGAAGTATTGACTAAAGTGAAATCAAATGTCCCAACACTTATAAACATCAATTTAGAATATTTAAATATTTTTTCTTTTCTTTTCTTTTTAGTTTATTATTTTATTTCAATTTTAAAAATCCAAATTTTACCTTTCAAACAAGGAAAAAACTAACACGATTTCAATAATTAATTACAATAACTATGGGAAGATAACTCAGACTCAAAAAATCAATTTTATTACTTTGATGCGAATTTGTACACTTACGAATTAGCAGCACATGGGTGTTGATGCAAGAAAAGAGACCCATTGCCTATTTTATTGAGAAGCTCAATGTGGCTACTTTGAACTACCTGACTTATGATAAGGAGTTCTATGCCTTGGTAAGGGCAATGGAGACTTGGCATTGATGTTTGCTAATCGCAAGTGTACGATGTTGTGTTCAAGTAATAAAGTGAACCAAAAGTCTAAATTATTGATGGCGTGCAGGACTAGGCCCAAGCGTTCTTGGACCGTGGGGATCAACAAGCGTGAAGTGTTGGGATTGTAACATCAAATGGCCATAACTTTGTCATATGGTGTCCCTTTTTGACCCATAAGTACTTTTGGGAAAGGTCTCGACGAGCCAGACAAGACTCACCACTTTTTCGTGATGTATGATAAATTTTAGCCATTTGAGAACGTTTAGGGCATAAAAACTGCAATTTTCTATCTTTATTTGTTTATTTTTACGTTTTATTTATGATTATCGTAAGTCTGGCCCGTTTAGGGATCTAGGGCCCATTAGATTTCTTTGTTTCTTTATTTAAGACTTTCTTATCATGTTATGAGGGATTTTTGACTTTGAATGAAATTGGTGCGTTCTTTCAAGAGTGGAAATCCGTGTTTGTTTGTGAGTTCAATTGTTCGTGATTAAAATTTGTAGGTGCGCCTACATCAATTATCATCCCACAAGGATTATGATTAACTACCAAATGTGTTCTAAATAATTAAATATTAATCATTTGGTAAACTAAATGATTAAACTAGAAGCAAATAAACAATAAATCAAAGTGTGTTTTTAATCAATGAATGAAAAGTTGAAATTTCACGATTTCACGCGGTCAATACTTTTAATTACACCATTCAAGTTTTAATCTACTAATGTGATCGATCGAGTTCACTTATGCATATAAAATTTTCCTCTTGGATTTAAATCAACTCTACCTAATTAGTCAACTGTGATTCTAGACAGCAGGTTATAATGATTAGGTGCATGAAATACAGTAACTCAATTTAAGATTGCAATAACAACAAATGTATATCTCTATCGCTCGTTCAATTACCAAGTTTCATTCCTAGATCTAGGTCATTAACTCACCTCTCGAATTACAAAAAAATTCATTAAATCAATGAATTAGTGGCCATTTAATTCACACATTAATCACAAAATAAAACCATCACTTGCAATCAATACATAAAACTTGAACAATGTAATTAAAAGCGAAAAACTACGCTACATCTTTAATCCCAACTAATAGTTTAGTTATTCTTTATGATATAATAATAAAAATGCAATAATAATCAAAACTAAACATCATAAGTAAATAAAATTAACAAAGAAGAGAACTCTTGCACCAAGAAGTTGTTCCATGTTGCTAATCCTCTATGCTCAAGCCTTTGCCTCCAATTATGTCTCCAAGGTCTTGATGAGAAAAACTTGAATTGTGCCTATTGAATACGTGTGTAAATGTCCCCTTCTCGCGCATGAAAAGTTGTTCTTATAGCTTTCCAAGAAACCTATGTAAAATCAAACTTGGAATCACGCATGGGTCTAATTTCCCATTCGGCCGGATAACTGCTCGACCATGCAGTAGACCAAAAATGGGTCTATTAAAATGACATATGATCGTGCAGCCACCAGGTGAAAAGGTCGTGGCCGCGCAGTTCAAATCTTCCAGTGCAATTTCATCTTTTTCGGTACGTTTAAGTAGGTCCCCTGAACTTTATTTGTACGTGAGTCGTTCATCTTCGAATTGCAATAATTTAGTCCTTGAACTTTCAAAGCACTTCGATTCATCTTCCAAACTTCGATCCTTCTTCAATTAAGCCCGTAAATTATGATTTCTTCTACATAGCTCCTCTTGGAATTCCCGGTTGACCATATCAACATCTCTTTTGTCCGTTTTAGGCTTCAAATGACTTCCAGTTGTGCATGATTTCGCTACATTGCTTCATTCTCATAAATTTAGGAATATTTATACAATGTAAACAAATAGAAAATTATTAAAGAATAACAATAAATTATTCTAATTTAGGTATACAAATAAGTGTATAAAATACACTTATGAGGCACCATTATTTATAGCCAAGTGAGTTCGTTATACATAATGATCATGAGTTCTTGAAGCACTTGAATGGGCAAGAGAAACTAAGAAAAAGGCATGCCAAGTGGATGAAGTACGTGGAGATGTTTTCCTACGTCATCAAATACAAGCAAGATAAAGAAAATTTGGTAGCCGATGTATTATCTAGAAGGTATGAGAAAGATATTGACTTTGCAAATGTATTTATGGCTTGTGAAAAGGTTGCTTGTGATAAATTTATAGGCATGAAGGCTTCTTATTTCGTAAAAACAAACTTTGCATGCCTAATTGCCCCATGAGGGAATTGTTGGTTAGGGAAGTCCACATGGGCGGTTTAATGGGACATTTGGTGTGAAAAGAACTTTGGATACCTTGCAAGAACATTTCTTTTGGCCAAGAATGAGGAGGGATGTTGAGAGGATTTGTTCTAGGTGCATAACTTGTAAGAATGCTAAATCCAAGGTAGCACCTCATGGTTTGTATCACTCCTACCCATCCCTAGTGAACTTTGGATCGAGATCTCAATGGATTTCATTTTGGGTCTACCCAGATCTAAGTAAGGACATGATGTCATCTTTCTAGTTGTCGATAGATTTAGTAAAATAGCACATTTCATTACTTATCATAAGAAGGATGATGCTACCCACATAGCCGACCTTTTTTAGAGAGATAGTGAGACTCCATGGGGTCCCTAGGAGTATTGTGTTGGATAGAGATGTAAAATTTCTTAGTCATTTTTGGAAGGTTTTGTGGGAAAAATTGAGAACCAAGCGTTTATTTTCAACCACTTGTCATACCCATACCAATGGTCAAACCGAGGTGGTAATAGAACTTTAACACAACTCCTTCGCACTATCCTTAAAAGTAACCTAAAGAGTTGGGAAGAAAGTCTACCTTCTATTTAATTTTCTTAAAATAGGAGTATTCATTCTACTACCGAATTTTCTCTATTTGAAATAGTCTATGTCTTTAACCCATTAACTATTTTGGATTTAACTCCTTTGCCTATTGATGAAAGAGGTAGCTTAGATAGGAAGAAAAAGGCAGAGTTGGTTAAATCCCTTCATGAGAAAGTCAAGCTCCAAATTTAGAAGAAAAATGAGCAATATGCTTCCAACGCCAACAATGATAGAATGTTTTAGCCACATTTAATGACTCTGATTTATCTCCTTTTGATGTAGATGATGATTCGAGGTCGAATCCTTCTCAAGAGGGAGGGGATGATGAGAACCAAGGAAGTCAAACCTGACTTGATCCGATATAGGAGCTCAACGGAGAAGTCGATTCGGGAAGAAAAATGGATCAAACCAAGTCAAAGGGGTCAAAATTCGGGGATCAGGAGCATTTTCATGGTCGTAAGTTCCATATGTCACGGTCGTAATCCACTCTCGGGCTAAAACGCATTATTCCAAGATTCTCATACTTACGGTCATAAGTCTCAGTGACACGGCCCTAACTTTAAACATAAACACACTTACAGCCGTAAGTGTCATATTTACGACTGTAACTGCTCAACAGGACAGATTTCACAGATTTTTATTTCCTCTTCAGTTTTAGTTATTTTAGTTTAATTAGAACTCTATTTTGAACCTGTAACGGCTGCCCTAGTTGTTAGGTCATTTTTCATTTGTTATTTTCCATTCATTGTAAAGACAGCTTTGATTTGATTAAACAATTTATTGAGGATTAATAAAATATATAGGTGGATTCCTATATTTCTTCGAACTTATAAAGAATTATTTCTTGTGGCGTTCATCCCGAACTTATCAAGGAAGTTGGACAGATCCTTGTGGCATTTTGAAAGTCTTGGTTCTTTCTTCCACATCGTCGATTTTCCTTCGTAAATTTGGGTCAAGATTCCACCATCCGCAACAAACCTGGGTTCGGAACTTTCCGGTATTTCTTCCGCGCATCTCGTTCCTCGTCATCTGGTATCAAAGCTGGACTCTGAATTCAGGTTTATTCTATCCCAGTTTAATTCTTATGTTTATCATCAAGTTTGTCATAAGAATTATCTATATCTTATTGTTGATCCCTTTTTTTTTTTTAGTTTTCTTGCTCTTTGTGTTCTTCAGGCCAGTAAAAAATTTTCCAGTTTTTGATTCATAAAAAAATTCCAACAAAATTTCAAAAGTATTTATTTTCTTCAATTCTTATCCGAATTCAGTTCCGTTTGTTTCATCGCACTCGTAATCAAATTCTGGATTGATAAAAAAAAAATCAGAATTCAAAATAATTCCAAAATCCATTCCTTAGTCTTGTGTCGAAATATTTCATTCCATTCCACTTTTCCTTACATCTCACAATGTCTAATTTTCAAGAAAAATCTTCATCTAGGAGGGAACGATATAGATTGTATGTGGAGGTTTTTGGATGAAGTTAAGATGAGGTTGGATAAACTAGATGAAAAAAGGGCCAAATTGAAAAAGGAGGGACTCAAACAAACTGATGAGGTTCGGAGCGCGGAAGAAACGCCGGAAAGTTCCAAACTCAGGTTGTGGTTGGACGGATGAATCATGACCCGATATTCACGACGCGATGGTTCGACGATGCGGAATAAAGAACCACGACTTTCGAAACGTCACAAGGATTTGCCCAATCTCCTTGATAAGTCTCTGATTTGAACGCCACAAATATTCTAGCAAATATTTGATAAGTTCGATATTTGAACGCCACAAGAAATATTCTTGATAAGTTCGAAAAACATAGGAATCCACTTATAACTTTTATTGAATCCTCAATAAAAACAGTTTATATCAAAAATCAAAGTTTTAAGTCTGAATTACAATGAATGGAAAGGAATATAAATAAGTAAAATAACCTAACCGCTAATTGACTCAAAATAGAATTCTAATTAGACTAAAATTCTAAAATAGGCAAACAAATAATTAAAAACAAAATTTAACCTAAAAATACGCAAAAACCTTAATTTCCGTCTGCATAATTGACTTGCTGTTTTGAAGCCCCAAATGATGAAATTTGGCCATAAAATCAGTCGGCTCAAGGGCTTTAGCCTATGAGTTTTGCTTAGTGGCCCATTTCTACTCGAAAAATACATATTATACATCTAATTCCGACATGGTTGACTAGACTGCACTTTTATTTTGGCTTGAATATTTAATTTTCTGTCAAGCTTGCTATGACTCCGATTGTCGAGGGTCCGGAACACATCATACCCTCCTTCTTTAGGATTATTTGCCCCGAATCATAGCTTTGTTCCTATTGTTTCACTTCACCTCCTGGATCAAACTGAAAATTATTGCTTCCATGCCAGAGGGATGACCAATAGTATCTTGTAACTTGGGTTACATGGATGGATTGAAGTAGAAACTCCTGTGGGCATTGGTGGTGTTGCCCAAATTTCCAAGTACATTCAACCTGCGAGACAAAATTAAATAAAGCGGGGAGGGAAATGTTAGGTTCATGAGGTACAAGGTATGAATCCTTGTATCCATGATTAATCACCATCTCCAATTCTTTTTTAAGAACCACGAGGCCCTCCTCTTCACCTCGTTCTTCCTTTGCATCTTCAACCACCTTTTCAAAATTTTTACTTTCAAATTCAACCACATCTTCTACCTCCAAATTTTTATCACTAATTTCATGCACTCCCTCAACGGTATTCAAATGTGTATCTTCCAATTCAAAGCTCAAATTTTGAATTCCTACACCAACTTTCATTTCATTCCTCTTATCATCAACAATTTCATTCCTAATTAATTCCTCGCTTCCCAACTCCACCTTCTCCTCATCAAATTTTGGAATTTGTTTATCTATTTTTAACTTAAACTCCCCCTCCTTCTTTTCAATATCCTTATCCCCACGATGCCTCCTATTACACCACATTTCACTCTCTTTCCTTACCATTCGTGAATCTTCTAGTGCTTCCTCTAATGTCAACCCGTATAGTACGCATGTTTTCTCTTTCTTAAGGAATTGGTATATGTGCATACTCTTATCATAAACAGCCTCCCTCCTATGTCTCCATGGTTTTCCCAATAAAATATGATAAGATTTTAATGGCACTACATCACACCATACATCCTCACTATACCTTCCCTGAGTGATAGGTACTAGAACTTGTTTGGTTACTTTGAAATTCCCAAACTCCCTCATCCATGTCATCCTATAAGGTTTATAGTGTGGTTCTAGGGGTAATCCTAATTTTTCAACCACGGTGCTACTAACGAAATTAGTAAAGCACTTTCCATCAATCGCCAAACTGCACCCCTTATGATCCACATAACATCTAGTTTGGAATAAAGAGCCCGGATCATAATCCATGCCTTCACGTTAAAAAAATTCAAGAATGAAGAGGATTTAGACATCAAATAGCAAGAACGATTTTTATTGATTTGGAAGGAAACGAATATCAAGAATTTAAGGAAATTCAAGAAAGTGGTTCTTGAATCTTGGAACGACTTTTTTTTTTTTTGAATAACGGATAAATTTACGGAATATATAAAATAAATAATTTTTTTTTATAATTTCGAAAATTTGACAACGAACACAACAAAACAAACGGAATAGGATTTGGATAAGAATTGAACAAAATAAACACTTTTGAATTTTTATATGGATCAAACTAGAAAAAATTTTACTGACACGAAGAATAAGAAAACTCAAAAAAAAAAAAAACTAAAAACTAAATACTCAACAAGATATGGATGCTTTTTATGGGACTCGATGATAAATATAAAAATCAAACTGGATAGAAAAACCTGAATTCAGGGTCCAGCTCTGATACCAGATGATGAGGTTCGAAGGGCGGAAGAAACGTCGGAAAGTTCCAAACTCAGGTTGTGGTTGGACGGATGAATCATGACCCGATATTCACGACGCGATGGTTCGACGATGCGGAATAAAGAACCACGTCTTTCGAAACGCCACAAGGATTTGCCCAATTTCCTTGATAAGTCTCTAATTTGAACGCCACAAATATTTTAGCAAATATTTGATAAGTTCGATATTTGAACGCCACAAGAAATATTCTTGATAAGTTAGAAAAAAACATAGGAATCCACCTATAACTTTTATTGAATCCTCAATAAAAACTGTTTATATCAAAATCAAAGTTTTTAAGTCTGAATTACAATGAATGGAAATGAATATAAATAAGTAAAATAACCTAACCGCTAATTGACTCAAAATAGAATTCTAATTAGACTAAAATTCTAAAATAGGCAAACAAATAATTAAAAATAAAATTTAACCTAAAAATACGCAAAAACCTTAATTTCCGTCTGCATAATTGACTTACTGTTTTGAAGCCCAAAATGATGGAATTTGGTCATAAAATTAGTCGGCTCAAGGGCTTTAGCCCATGAGTTTTTCTTAGTGGCCCATTTCTACTCGAAAAACACATATTATGCATCTAATTCCGACATGGTTGACTGGACTGCACTTTTATTTTGGCTTGAATATTTAACTTTCTGTCAAGCCTGCTATGACTCCGATTGTCGAGGGTCCGGAACACATCACAAACCGTAGTGATGAAAGGCATTATAGGCATGATCATAAGCTTCGGGATGGAATTGTGGTTAAGAAGGGAGCAGAGATTGATCCTAAAGCGATTTTGAAGATTTAGAATGAAATTTATGAGGAAAGAATGAGGTGTGAACGGGAGGCAAAAAGAAAAAATTGTCTAAATTGCAAAAGAAAGAGGAGAAAAGAGAGGTTGTGGTTAAATGAGAGTGAAAAATATATTATATTAGAGCATTAGGTTAAGAATGTTGAGAAGGAGGAGGGTGAGCTAGAATTGAAGTTAGAAGTAGAAACTCCGAATTTTGTATAAGATGAAAAATTGAAAGTAGTTGAGCTAACTCCAAATTTTGATGAGGAAAAGGAGGAGTTAGGTAGCGAGGAAGTGATTAAGAATGAAATTGTTGGTGATGAGAGGAATGAATTGGAAGTTGGCGTAGAAGTTCAAATTTTGAGCTTTGAATTGGAAGATCCACATTTGGGTAGTTATGAGGAAGTGTATAAAAATTTTGATAAAAATGTTAAGTTAGAAGATGTAGTTGGGATTGAGAGAAAATAAATAGAAGAGAATGAGCAAAAAAGTAAAATGAATGTTGGAGGTGAAGAGAAAGCCTCGTGGTACGAAAAGAAGAAGTGGAAGTGTTGTATCACGAGTACAAGGATTTGTACCTTGTACATGGAGAGACTAACATTTCTCTCCCCATTTGATTTAATTCTTTCTTAGAGGTTAATTGCACTTGAGAATTTGGGCAACAAAACCTATGCCCAGTGGAATTTATGATTCCATCCATCCGTATAGCCCAAGTTACAAAACACTACTTGTTGACCCTATTATAGGGAAGAAATAGTTTTCCACTACTGGTTGATCCTATTATAGGGAAGAAATAATTTTTCATTCGATCCAGGTGGAGCAGTTTTACATCAAGGCCCCAAAAGCAAGAAGTGTTTGAAAAGCAGGATAGAAGTTGATTCGAGGTCGAATCCTTTTCAAGAGAGTGGGGATGACATGATCCGAGATAAGAGCTCAACGGAGAAGTCGAGCCAGGAAGATGAATGGATCAAACCCAATCAAAGGGGTCGAAATTCGAGGATTAGGAGCATTTTCACTGCCGTAAGTTCCATATGTCACGGTCGTAATCCACTCTTGGGCTAAAATGCAGGATTCCAAGATTTTCATACTTACGATAGTAAGTCTCTATGTCACGGCCATAACTTTAAATAGAAACACACTTACGATCGTAAGTGTCATCTTTACTGCCATGATTGCTCAGTGGGACAAATTTCGCAGATTTTTATTTTATTTTCAGTTTTAGTTATTTTAGTTTAATTAAAACTCTATTTTGAGCCCATAGTGGCTACCCTAGTTGTTAGGTCATATTTCATTATTTATTTGTTATTTTCCATTCATTGTAAAGACAGCGTTGATTTTATTAAACAGTTTATTGAGGATTCAATAAAATATATAGGTAGATTTCTATATTTCTTCGAACTTATCAAGAATTATTTCTTGTGGCGTTCATCATGAACTTATCAAATATTCGCGAGAGTATTTGTGATGTTCAAATCAGGAACTTATCAAGGAAGTTGGACAGATCCTTGTGGCGTTTCGAAAGTCTTGGCTCTTTCTTCCGTATCGTTGATTTCGCGCCGTGAAGTTTGGGTCAAGATTCCACCATCCGCAACAAACCTGGGTTCGGAACTTACGGCCGTAATGCTTAACCCGTGACCAACTTACGACCGTAAGTTAGATTTTCACGGCCATAACTATGTTCCGCGAGAAATTTCCTTTTATTTTCTTTCCATGTTTGAAATAATTACATTCCTTATTGTCTTAGGGCTCTTAAGTCAGTTTTCCATCCTATTTAAGGGGCTGTAATTTTCATTATTGGAGGAGACAACTTTGAGATTATTGTGAAGCTATCTTGCTTTCTAAAACTTATTCTTCGTTGAATAAAATCCGAACTTGGGAGTTATTCTTGTGTGTTCAAACTTGGGTAAGATTTATTATTACTGTGATCAAGAGGTCAATATATCGTTTGATTGTATTGATTGCTTGGTTCAATTAATCTTGAATCAATCTCTAAATCGTGATTCTTTTGGCGTTCTTGGGTGTGTCAATCTTTTGTGGGTTGCGTAGCTACAATTGCTACTTGGTTTGCATCAATCATTGTGTGTACTAGTGGGTCCCATGACGAGATCCAAGACCAAGAAGATTCAAGATTTAATGTTGGGACTCATCCACAAGTTATGGAATCAAGCCAAAATGGAAGAAACCTTCAAAGCTGAAACTTTTTACCATGCGATCACTTAGGCCAGAAGACAAGTGATCGCATGTATTACACAATTAGAAGTAGAATGCAATTGTGGTCTACCCAGCCATCGCCAGTATTTCTACCATGAGATTGCTTGGTACATCTCTACAATCAATTTCGGGAATTTATTCTCTTTTTCCATTTTCTTTAATTCTCATAATATTTATACTATATAAGGGACCCTTAAAACCCTAGTCTCATAAATTTGAAGACATTTTATTGTGTGAAGACATTGAAAGTAAAATCCTTCCTTAATCTTGTTCTCTTTGGAATTTCTTCAACTTCATTTAGGGATTATTATTCTTGTGTTGTTGTTGAATCCAAAATCTAGAAATTTACTATTTTCATCCATTGCTTAGGATTTATTCCTTAGTTCTAGGTTTGTGTCAAGAATCTTAATATTATCAATTTTAGCTTTCTTGAGTTTATTTCTAATTGTTATGGGAATTTTTGGTCAAACACCAAAGGGGTTCACATAAGTCCTTCTCTGTTTCATCATCACAACCCGATTTTAATCTTGCATTTGCATAGAAAAACTATATCAAACGATCGTAAATCTTCTCATCATATTCAATAAACTTATTCCAATTAAAATGTTCAAAATTTGGGAGATAAGAAATGAAAAGAATGAAGAAATGAATGTTTGATTACTCGCCCGGTACAATTGGAAATTTGCGAAGGGTGAAGAAATGAGACTGGTTTTCAGTAGTTAGGAAATAAGTTTTGGATATGTCACCGATTCATCAAAACCACTATCACTTGATTCACTTCCTTAAACTACTTTCTGAAAGCTGTCGAGAAAATTAGAACTCACGTGAAAATGGCTCAAGATTGACAAAAAAGTTATGCGGATAAAAGAAGACCACTTGAGTTTATAGTTGGCAATCAAATTTTCATGAAAAGTTCTCCAATTAAACGAATATTAATATTTGGGAAGAAAGGAAAACTGCCACCCAGATATATTGGTCATTTCCTCATCATATAAATTAGACTTTCTAGAATAACTACACATAATGCACAATATATTTCATGTATCCACACTCCAAAAATATATTCCTGACCCATCCCATGACCCATCCCATGTTCTGATGAAATTTCTGAAAGAGATACAACTTGACTTAACTTTCAAAGAAAAAGCCCATTAAGATTTTGATGAGAAAACCAATAAACTTAGAAATAAAGGAGTTCCTTTAGGTCGAGTCTTGTGGAGAAGTGCTATCACTGAAAATGAAACTTGGGAACAGGAAGATGAAATGAATACCAGTTATCCTAAGCTCATCCCTTAGTAATTTCAAGGAAGAAATTATTTAAGGGGGAAGATTGTAACAACCCAGATTTTCCAATTTTAGAAAAAAAAAATCAATTTCTAAAAAATCAAAGTAATGTATTGATACATACAGTGATGTGATCCGCACCCTCGACAATCGGAGTCATAGCAGGCTTGACGGGAAAATTTAAACATTCAAGCCAAAACAAGAATTCAACAGGTTCAACGAGCTTTGAAGATCAAACAGTGTCGAAAAGAACCGGAAAATTAAGCAGCTGACCTTTTACGGCCTTAAAAGTTGGAATCACGGCCGTAACGCAACTATCGCAATTTTTGGGCAGAACATGACTTACGGCCGTAACAAATTTTTCACGGCCATAACTTCGGTATCAACTTTGGACCAGAGAAGGGCTTACGGCCGTAAGCCTGGTATTTACGGCCGTAACGTATTAACGGATCAGATTTTTCCCAGATTTTCGTATATTTTATTTCCTTTTCCTATTTTAGCTATTTTACGTTAGTTAGAATTCTATTTTGAGTAAATTAGCGATTAGGGTTTTATTTTGCTTATTTATACGCCTTTTTGATTCATTGTAATTCAGACTTTGATGATTAAATAAAACAGAGATTGAATGTTTTTCAATTGTTTAATGTGTGGATTCACATTACAAACCCAAACTTATCAAGATTGATTATCTTGTGGCGTTCATCCAGAACTTATCAAATATTTGCTAGAATATTTGTGGCATTCAAATCAGAGACTTATCAAGGAGATTGGGCAAATCCTTGTGGCGTTTCGAAAGTCGTAGTTCTTTATTCCGCATCGTCGAGCCATCGCGTCGTGAATATCGGGTCATGATTCATCCGTCCAACCATAACCTGAGTTCGGAACTTTTCGGCGTTTCTTCCGCGCTTCGAACCTCATCATACAGTCAATTAGGTTTAAGCATGTTTTCATAAAATTGTGGCTCCTGATTTACCACATTAGCTTCCATTCACAATCTGTCACTTATCTCACTTGGATTGAACACTCACATGCATTATGCCACCTCTTACTTTAAGCTTTGTGACTCCTCAAAGCTAGGATAGAGTGATGATTGGATACAACCATTAAATTAATGCTTGAAATCGATTTGATCATCTACAATTCTCGCCATAAATAGACACCATATTGAATTGCATGAGACACACTAAATCCCTAAATAAAAACAGTTTCAAACTCTCCCAAAATCATTTTCAGTTTTCAAGCTTTAAAGGTATTCTGTCATTTTCGAATTTACTACTGAATCAGAGCATGATTCTGATATGTTCTTTACCATAAATAGGTAAGAGCATGATTCTAATATGTTCTTTACCATAAAGAGATTCTGCATCATTTTTATAAAGAGAAATTAAGATTCAATAAAGATTAGAATCTATTTATAGGTGCAGAATCACATGTATCTATACTATGTATTATAAACATGTAGTCTAGCAAGAGCATGTATCAATACATTAAACAATTTTCAGTAAAACAAAATTCTAGTTTTTTTTATTTTTTTGTTATTTTTAGGCCTCGAAAATAGTAATACTTGTTCTTGTGTATATGTTCTTTAAATACTACTTCGTGTTTTAATACGTGATTTATTTCAATATTGCATAAAGTAAATATTTTTGTATAATATTGCTATGATAATATATCTCACTTGTTATCTCGCCTATGTCGCTTTTCTTGATATTCTTGTTACAATGTGGTTACACTTGTTAAAATATTTCAGAAGGTTTCAACTTCCTCCTTGACTTCATAGAATATCACGCTTGAACTCAGGGTTATTCATTTCCCTACTTGTTATATTGTGTGCTCAGGATAGTAGATGATTGCAATATGAGCCTAAAAGTCATGTTCTTGAAAAGAAAAATTGTTACTTGCTGTTACTGAATACTTTGTTTTCATGTTTTCCATATTTTAGACTTGTAGATACTGGAACATCAAATATTTGAAGCAACTTCGATGGAATGGAAAGTATCATCAAATGGTTGAAGTATATGTATATTGTCGAGACCGAGATTTTGAGTTACCTGCCTGAGTATCCAACCCTCTATTGTTACGAGTTTACCCGCATGCGTACCAAATACTATCATCCAGATACTTTTGAGTTTTTGTATGCCAAAAGGTGTAGTTTTACTAATGATTAGTATGTTTGTTTGTCTGTTTGTTTTTGTAACATAATGGTCTTGGGATCCTTTGTTTAGCTTATAACATTCCCATTTTTCTTTTTTCTTTTTTTACTTTTGTAAATTAATTTGGCATATAATGTTAAGTTTTTTAAGACTTTACTTTTAAATGTTTTATTTATCAATGTGTATCGATACCTAAGTTTAAATTTCAGTTACATGCATAAAAATGACAACGGTGCCAAATCTCAAAACTAAAATATCAAAACTATAACTGTGTGTATATGTATCAATACTAGCAGTAGGAAAGATTGTATAACGATTTTCAATGCAGTGTTCAACTTTCTTCCTCTTTTACTCATAAATTTTGATTCATGTCAACTACTTGTAAACAATCATAAATATGAAACCTTAAACTTTTACTAAATTAATCTATATATATCAATACATCCTTTTAATTTTAAAATGTTGGTGCCAAAAACCTAAAGCTTAAATATCAAAACATAACTGGATGTATCTATACATGTAGAGATATTTTCAATATTAACAGTTTTGGAATTTAAAAGTTGTGATGATATCGACTCTCATAATATTACTTTATAACTCTTTAATTGTTTTATTTTTTCTTATGCTGTACTGTCTTATTATTGTTGTATTATAAAAAATTATATGTAAAATCGTGCGCCACACTCATTTAATAATTTTGTGCATTGTCAAATAGGAAAAGCGGATTATGATCCATATAGCAAGAAGACAGACAATAGAAAAATATATACACACATGTTTACTCAACTGACTGAAATATCATTTAAAACATTACCGAAAGGCTGCTTGTGCTTTTGTGGCAGCTTGCTTTTGTCTTCTCTTCTTATTTCTTTCAACATTATCGGATAATTTTGGTCACACAGTGTAGCGCCCCGAGTTCCGTATACCCGATTCACTACGTCATTTTCTGTCTAAATTTTTCGAATAATATTTTTGCGGAAGAAATAATTGAAATTCATTTTTGGCAACATTAAATAAACTGTAATGGCCGCTAAAATTGAAAACATTTATGAAACCATTTGAAATAGTAAATCGAACCATTAATATTGTAAAGAAATTGCCAATATCATAATTTCTCAAATAAATGAACTTCTCTAAATTATTCGATTGTTTGGAAAATACGGAAATCATTAACGTCAAACTTTCAACCGTTCAACGATTATTGCCACCATCATTCATCGCTCGCCACCGTCTCCGAAATCTGCAAAACTGTTAAAAAGTAGGGTGAGTATTTCATGGGGGAAATACTCAGTAGACTCATCGCAAATTAATTTAATTTATAAGATGATTAAACACATAAATCCCGGCTCTTTATAAAACGGGCATTGATAGAGCTTCTTTATAAAACTGTTCTTGATAAAACTCATATTGTGCATTACAGCACGGGACATATTTTGCAAATCATATGCTCTTTGAAAACATCTCTTTGAAAACAGTTCTTTGAAAACCATATACTTATAAAACATTTTAATTATGCCAAGCATAATTTCTTTTGAAAGCATAACATAAGATAGGATTGAAATCCTCATAAACATAAGAATTTTACCGAACTTAGGTGGTAAGAATTCTTATGTAGTAAAATCATAATAACAGTAAGTTTTCATCATAACATAGGATAAAAACCAAATTCTCATAAACATAAGAATTTTACCGAACTTAGGTGGCAAGAATTCTTATGTAGTAAGTATACCAAGCATAATTTTCTGAAATTCATAGGGATCAATTGCATCATAACATAAGATAGGATCGAAATCCTCATAAACATACGCGACAGGAATTTTACCGAACTTAGGTGGTAAATCCTCATAAACATATGGAAAGACAGGAATTTTACCGAACTTCGTGGCAAATCCTCATAAACATAGGAGACACAAGAATGTTACCGAACTTAGGTGGCAAGAATTCTTATGTGTAGCGCTACTAAAACTCCGGTCCCCTTAACATATCATAACTTATCATATGGGACCCAAAACAATCTTGGTAGATTGATTTCATAGCAATGATCCAAAAAAAACATTTTCGTGAAGCATAGGGTATACTTACTTTTCGTAAAAACATAAAGTATATTTTCTTTTCATAAAAACATACTTACTTTTCATAAAAACATAAGGTATATTTACCTTTCATCAAAACATACTTACTTTTCTTAAAAATTGACTTTCACAAGTCACATGACATTCATATGAAATCATAATTTAAATCAATTAATAAGTGCGAGTCTACCTCAAATCCGACGAGTGCAAAGTTGAGCGGGAATGACTTCAATTTCTTTAAATTCTCCGTACGCTTCGTCTTAGCCAATAAGTCACTTTAGTATATCGAATATATAGTTCAAAATGATAAATTATAATTTGAGGACTAAAATTGATGTTTTGAAAGTTGAGGGATTAAAATGAATACTTTTGAAAGTTCAGGGACTAAAATAGATATTTTGAAAGTTGAGAGATTAAAATGAATACTTTTGATAGTTAAGGGACTAAAAATGAATACTTTGAAACTTGGGCTTAAAATCAAATAAAGTAAATCAGCAAGGACTGAAATGATAAGTTTAAAAGCTGAAAGGACTGAAATAAAACCTTTTTAAAACTTGGGGACTGATTTGAAAACCTTTGAAACTTCAGGGACCAAAGTGCAAATTTCCGAAAATCAAATATATTAAATAAAACTTTACTCTCTCTCTATTTTCAATTTCGATCAGAGAGAGACAGGCGAGAGGGGAGATGAAGCTGGCGACGGAGGGGTGAAGTCCGGGCTACAGCCGGTGGAACGCCGGCGAACCGTAGGCGTAAGGTGTGGCGAGCGACGGCAAAAAGAGTGGGAGTTCTGATTTGGTTTCAGGTGCGAGGTTAGATGCGAAATCGAAGTGTAACCTAGGTCGAAGGTTGCGATTTCCGGTGATAGCTCCGGCGAAGTGGTTCCACAGTTGAGGTAGGTAACTGGGTTTATTTATCATTGAGTTTTTTGATCTGATCGATGGTGATTTGGAGAGGTTGAGAAATTGGGTTCAACTGAACGTTGTGAATTTAGTTTGTGGAAAACAGAGTTTCAAGCAGTGGCGGTTCTTGATTGATTGGTGGTGGTGGTGCTGGTTGGTTTGGAGTTCAACCTGGCAGGGGTGGTGACAGTGAAAGGGCTGGTGATGCTACCGGTGGTGGAGATAATACTGAAATGGTGTTGAAGGTGGCATTGGTTGTATTTGGTTATTGTATATGCAGGCTGTGGATCTTGGTTATGGCTGTGATTGATGATGATTCCGGCTTCTTCTATTTCTGGGTTTTAATTTGTGGCGTAACTTGCGACTGACTGTTGTGCGGTGGTGATGAATGGTGGTGCCGGCGATTTGTGATTGGGGAATGGTTGGTGCAAACGGGGTTTGCAGTGGATGTATCCGATTGGTAGTGAATTTCTGACCGTGTGTGATGGTAGTGGAAGCAGAGTGGTGTAGTATCTGGTGGTGAAGATGGTGAATATGGTTGATGGCTTGATGAATTGGTTAACTGGTGGTTTGATCTGAAATGTAAATTGCTGGAAATGGAATTGGAAAATGGATGGAGTTGAAATTGATTGGTAGGGATAATGTGTTGAGATTGATTTGGTTATGGCAGTGGTGAATTTGGAGAGACAGGGCGTGGAGCTATTGCTGTAGATTGGTGCCAATGTGATGATGGTGCTGAGATAGTGGAGAAGATGATGAAGAAATGCTGTAGGAATTGGTTGCAGCTTTCATCATGTATAATGGAGTGGTGTCATGTATAATGGAGTGGTGGTGAAATAGATGATAATGGAGAATATAATCATTATGTTCTTGCAACATAATGAATACATACGGGTGGTGGAGTTAGTGGGGAATAAAATCATTGAATGGAATAATTATAATTTGGTTTAATATGATATGGATTTGGTGTAAAGAGAAAAGAAAGGAGGAGAAAACATGGGGGATGAAATCAACTAAAAATTTAACTATCTTTGATCAAGAAACGTTTTTTTAAAACAGATATATTTTTGACTGAAAAATACATTTTGAAAATAATACTTTGAATAAATAATTAAATAACATAATTTTAGAAATTCGGATTTTAATTTAAAATCGAACAAATTCGATATTTCTTGACTTGGCTAGACGAATCCGTCGCGGCATTAATTTCAAAATAATAAATGAAATAGTAGCGACACAATTTTCTAAATATTAAAATAATTATTTATTGCATAAAAATTCTGGGTCGCTATAATCTTACCTCCTTAAAATAATTTCGTCCTCGAAATTAAACTTACTTAATCTTATAATTTCTGAATACTTAAATGTCACCACATTTCCTGCAAAGTATTTCTTTCACTTGTATATACGTATTAACTCTAATTCGATACGGTCTCCAATTCACTTTCCACGTATCAACACACTATACCATGATTATCATTATAATAACAAAATATTAGTACCCATAATCCAAGAAAATATTCCAAATCTCCAATCAAATCTCCTTTATCGATAAAATTTAACAGCGCATTACTTCTTGTCTCCTCTTTTCATTAAAATAATCCTGCGCTTTCTTGCTGGTCACAACATCACGCGGATTCACTCAGATCCTTTACGCTTTTAAATAGTTCATGCTGAGAAGAGGTTGAATCATCAAACAATGGATATCATTCTTTCTAACATTCGCAAGTATTATTCCAGTCTTCCTATGAATGATCTGAGAAAGATCTATAAAATAAGGCTCGAAAGATTGAGGTTGCTAATGGCTCATGATATTCCAGAAGATGTTCGCTGGTTGATAGAAGCAAAGGTTCGACTATCTGGTGAATTACCATCAACATTTCCAAAACATATGCCTGGTTTAGGCAAAAGCACGTTCGCAAAGAAACGAAGAGCAAAAAGACTGGGTGGTTGCTACAAATGTGCTCGTTGGAACTGTAATACACGTTGCAAATCAGTAGGATATTCTTCTACTAATCGGGATGATAAAATCGAATTCATAAAGGGTGGACTGAGTAAGGAGTCTTTGGATGATATTCGACTGACTCTTGAGACGCACCCAAGTGGTTATGTACAACGTGAACTTCTCTCCTTATACGCTCAGTTTAACGAGGACAAAAATCGTTATAGTCTCCAAAATATAATATCGAAAGATCCTGTTTGCCAGTCTGTTTTACAAAATGAGGCTTCTGGCAGTTCAGCAATGATATAAGGTAAATCTTTTTAAAATATTTTGCTGCTTTCTTTCACGCGTTTTGGAAATAAAATATATTTTCCTTTCTCGAGGTTTGATAAAGCTGGAAATAAAATATTTAATCGCCGAAAGGTGACAGCCTCGATACGATAAAAATATTCAAAAGTGGGCTGATTTTGTCAAAAGTAAATCTTTACTTTTTCAGAATCAATCAAAAACAGTAAATTTTTCCGGCTTTAAATAGCCAAACATATTTCATAGTTCAGGCATCCCAAAATCACATCTTCTTCGTAAGTTTTCCCTTCTTTACTATCAAAGATGGAAGCACCAAAACTTCGACAGATCAAAACTATTTGTGTATTTTGTGGATCAAAAGTAGGGAAAGGCTTCGGTTATCTAGAAGCGGCTGTAGATCTTGGAAAGAAACTGGGGGAAAAAGGTATCACTCTAGTATATGGGGGTGGTAGCAGTGGTCTAATGGGTTGTGTTTCCCAATCTGCTCTTGCAGAGAAATCAAAAGTAATCGGTGTTATACCTGTCCCTTTGGTAGATGTTGCAGGCAAAACACGAGGGCATGAAGTTCAAACCTTATCCATCCATGAACGCATAACTTGTATGCTATATGGTTCTGATGCCTTTATAGCCCTGCCCGGAGGTTTTGGTACCTTAGAAGAAATCTTTAACATTACCTCGTGGGCTCAACTAGATCTCCATACTAAGCCTATTGGGCTTCTGAATGTTAACAATTTCTTTGATGGTTTGTTAACCTTTCTTGATTATGCTGTGGAACAGGGATTCATCTCTCCATTTTCCAGAAGGCTTCTTATTTCTGCTCCTACTATTGATGAACTACTGGATAAGCTGCAGTCATATATCTCAATACAAGATCCAGCAGGAGTTAAGATAGATTGGTCGCAAGGAAGGGGAATCAAGCGAAAATGGAGTCCGGTTAATGTAAACTTAACTCTTTGAATCTTAGAATAGGTGGGGGTAGAGTACGGAGTATTCTCACTCTCGAGACACCCCTCCATTTACTAGGATTTCCTTAATGTTTAAATCTTGTGTATACTTCAAAGATTCCAGGTGGTAGATTACGGAGTATTCTTACTCTCGAAACACACCTCTTTGAAGGTTTCTTTATTTCCTCAAAAGATCAGAGGTGGTAGGATACGGCTACTCCGGAAACACATCTCTCATTCTGAGGATCTTTCCATGTTTTTCTCTTATGCTTTCGTGTGTTTCATGTATTTCCTTTCCAGTGTGACTCTTGTGTGTTCTCCTTATGAGAAAATAATAAAATCTCTGCTATCATCTACTAAATCTCGTTTGTGATGTAAATGATCTTGCATGTCTAACCTTAATTCCTTTAGTGGATGCTTATCATATTATGCTCTTAATTCCAAATGATAAAATTCTGGATAGAGTCTCCCTTGTAATTTGGACTTATCCAAACCATAAGCATACTTCATAACTCACAATAATAAATAACTCCACATTTGATCACAACGATCTAAAAATATTGAAAATGATTCCAACACTTCAATATCATCAAAATATCTCATAATTCAATTCATAATTCCTCAACATAACAATTTCAAATCATATTTTTCAATATCACAATATCACTTCCTTCCATACCTTAATTGGCTCAAAAGTTACTCATACTTATAAATATATGCCATAAATCATATTCCCAAAATTTATTCACAAAGTCAAACTTCATAATAAATTTCTCTTTAACATAGAGGCATAATAAATTAACTCAACATAATATCCATTACTTAATTCTCAATAAAATCATATTATTCCCATTATGCTCAACACTCGTTTTCTTTTAAAAAAATTTCTCATAATCATACATTAAAGCATATAAGTTATGACAAAGCATAACAACATCATTATTTTCGAAGAAATACATTCTTATTTCTCATAAATCATAAGTATCCGAAATACTCTTCATTCTTTCTCATAAATCAATAAAATGAGTATTCGAAATACTGAAATAACTTTAAACATCATAAACTTCTTTACCTCGGAGTTGGTGGAACGAATGATGGCAGTGGCAATCTTCATCAATAAAATTTTATAATGGAAAATATTTCTTGAAAATTCTTTTTGAAAATTTTTCCAGTCTACAGAAACGCAGACTAGCTCTGATACCAACTTGTAGCGCCCCGAGTTCCGTATACCCGATTCACTACGTCATTTTCTGTCTAAATTTTTCGAATAATATTTTTGCGGAAGAAATAATTGAAATTCATTTTTGGCAACATTAAATAAACTGTAATGGCCGCTAAAATTGAAAACATTTATGAAACCATTTGAAATAGTAAATCGAACCATTAATATTGTAAAGAAATTGCCAATATCATAATTTCTCAAATAAATGAACTTCTCTAAATTATTCGATTGTTTGGAAAATACGGAAATCATTAACGTCAAACTTTCAACCGTTCAACGATTATTGCCACCATCATTCATCGCTCGCCACCGTCTCCGAAATCTGCAAAACTGTTAAAAAGTAGGGTGAGTATTTCATGGGGGAAATACTCAGTAGACTCATCGCAAATTAATTTAATTTATAAGATGATTAAACACATAAATCCCGGCTCTTTATAAAACGGGCATTGATAGAGCTTCTTTATAAAACTGTTCTTGATAAAACTCATATTGTGCATTACAGCACGGGACATATTTTGCAAATCATATGCTCTTTGAAAACATCTCTTTGAAAACAGTTCTTTGAAAACCATATACTTATAAAACATTTTAATTATGCCAAGCATAATTTCTTTTGAAAGCATAACATAAGATAGGATTGAAATCCTCATAAACATAAGAATTTTACCGAACTTAGGTGGTAAGAATTCTTATGTAGTAAAATCATAATAACAGTAAGTTTTCATCATAACATAGGATAAAAACCAAATTCTCATAAACATAAGAATTTTACCGAACTTAGGTGGCAAGAATTCTTATGTAGTAAGTATACCAAGCATAATTTTCTGAAATTCATAGGGATCAATTGCATCATAACATAAGATAGGATCGAAATCCTCATAAACATACGCGACAGGAATTTTACCGAACTTAGGTGGTAAATCCTCATAAACATATGGAAAGACAGGAATTTTACCGAACTTCGTGGCAAATCCTCATAAACATAGGAGACACAAGAATGTTACCGAACTTAGGTGGCAAGAATTCTTATGTGTAGCGCTACTAAAACTCCGGTCCCCTTAACATATCATAACTTATCATATGGGACCCAAAACAATCTTGGTAGATTGATTTCATAGCAATGATCCAAAAAAAACATTTTCGTGAAGCATAGGGTATACTTACTTTTCGTAAAAACATAAAGTATATTTTCTTTTCATAAAAACATACTTACTTTTCATAAAAACATAAGGTATATTTACCTTTCATCAAAACATACTTACTTTTCTTAAAAATTGACTTTCACAAGTCACATGACATTCATATGAAATCATAATTTAAATCAATTAATAAGTGCGAGTCTACCTCAAATCCGACGAGTGCAAAGTTGAGCGGGAATGACTTCAATTTCTTTAAATTCTCCGTACGCTTCGTCTTAGCCAATAAGTCACTTTAGTATATCGAATATATAGTTCAAAATGATAAATTATAATTTGAGGACTAAAATTGATGTTTTGAAAGTTGAGGGATTAAAATGAATACTTTTGAAAGTTCAGGGACTAAAATAGATATTTTGAAAGTTGAGAGATTAAAATGAATACTTTTGATAGTTAAGGGACTAAAAATGAATACTTTGAAACTTGGGCTTAAAATCAAATAAAGTAAATCAGCAAGGACTGAAATGATAAGTTTAAAAGCTGAAAGGACTGAAATAAAACCTTTTTAAAACTTGGGGACTGATTTGAAAACCTTTGAAACTTCAGGGACCAAAGTGCAAATTTCCGAAAATCAAATATATTAAATAAAACTTTACTCTCTCTCTATTTTCAATTTCGATCAGAGAGAGACAGGCGAGAGGGGAGATGAAGCTGGCGACGGAGGGGTGAAGTCCGGGCTACAGCCGGTGGAACGCCGGCGAACCGTAGGCGTAAGGTGTGGCGAGCGACGGCAAAAAGAGTGGGAGTTCTGATTTGGTTTCAGGTGCGAGGTTAGATGCGAAATCGAAGTGTAACCTAGGTCGAAGGTTGCGATTTCCGGTGATAGCTCCGGCGAAGTGGTTCCACAGTTGAGGTAGGTAACTGGGTTTATTTATCATTGAGTTTTTTGATCTGATCGATGGTGATTTGGAGAGGTTGAGAAATTGGGTTCAACTGAACGTTGTGAATTTAGTTTGTGGAAAACAGAGTTTCAAGCAGTGGCGGTTCTTGATTGATTGGTGGTGGTGGTGCTGGTTGGTTTGGAGTTCAACCTGGCAGGGGTGGTGACAGTGAAAGGGCTGGTGATGCTACCGGTGGTGGAGATAATACTGAAATGGTGTTGAAGGTGGCATTGGTTGTATTTGGTTATTGTATATGCAGGCTGTGGATCTTGGTTATGGCTGTGATTGATGATGATTCCGGCTTCTTCTATTTCTGGGTTTTAATTTGTGGCGTAACTTGCGACTGACTGTTGTGCGGTGGTGATGAATGGTGGTGCCGGCGATTTGTGATTGGGGAATGGTTGGTGCAAACGGGGTTTGCAGTGGATGTATCCGATTGGTAGTGAATTTCTGACCGTGTGTGATGGTAGTGGAAGCAGAGTGGTGTAGTATCTGGTGGTGAAGATGGTGAATATGGTTGATGGCTTGATGAATTGGTTAACTGGTGGTTTGATCTGAAATGTAAATTGCTGGAAATGGAATTGGAAAATGGATGGAGTTGAAATTGATTGGTAGGGATAATGTGTTGAGATTGATTTGGTTATGGCAGTGGTGAATTTGGAGAGACAGGGCGTGGAGCTATTGCTGTAGATTGGTGCCAATGTGATGATGGTGCTGAGATAGTGGAGAAGATGATGAAGAAATGCTGTAGGAATTGGTTGCAGCTTTCATCATGTATAATGGAGTGGTGTCATGTATAATGGAGTGGTGGTGAAATAGATGATAATGGAGAATATAATCATTATGTTCTTGCAACATAATGAATACATACGGGTGGTGGAGTTAGTGGGGAATAAAATCATTGAATGGAATAATTATAATTTGGTTTAATATGATATGGATTTGGTGTAAAGAGAAAAGAAAGGAGGAGAAAACATGGGGGATGAAATCAACTAAAAATTTAACTATCTTTGATCAAGAAACGTTTTTTTAAAACAGATATATTTTTGACTGAAAAATACATTTTGAAAATAATACTTTGAATAAATAATTAAATAACATAATTTTAGAAATTCGGATTTTAATTTAAAATCGAACAAATTCGATATTTCTTGACTTGGCTAGACGAATCCGTCGCGGCATTAATTTCAAAATAATAAATGAAATAGTAGCGACACAATTTTCTAAATATTAAAATAATTATTTATTGCATAAAAATTCTGGGTCGCTATACACAGTAGCTTGCAAATCCACTTTGACCAGTAGGCACTAAAATAGCAGTTTCACATGGCAAGCTGGTAGGTGTACCTTTATTGTATTCAAGATTTTCTGTACCTCTATCTGCATGGCAGATTCGAGTGGCATATTCGTAGTGGAGATCTCCGATTGGTGCTGGAAAGATTAGCATCACATATTTGTGGATAGACAAAAAAATATAAAATCGAAAAATCACATAACTTGTATTGAATATAAACTTCAGCATGTTACAAAATTTCATTTATCCAACTCCACACTCTCCTACAAATTCCAATGACCAAAATAAACTAGGACTAGAAATAATGGGCCTGCAGTGAAATTTATCCCGATCATAAGATTTCAAGGGTATCGTAATTTATATTTAAAATAACTTTTTTTTTTTGTTTATAAACATGTTTATAAACAACACAATTTTCCAAATCATTTTTTAACCACACACATTTTCTCTCTCCAATTTTCAACCATTACTTTTTACCTCGAAATCATAAATAAACAAGTTTATAAATCAAACGGTGTTACCAAACGGAGGCAGAGGAATAAGATATTTGAACGATATACCACAAGTCAAAAAGAGCCCACAGTGTGTCTCAAGAAAATTCAAGCCACATTTGTTTTAACATGACCAGTAGGCATTGTACACCAGATAATTAGCAAGGGTCAACAAAAGATAGGATTGTTTGTATAATCGGGAACTGTTACTGAAGAGTAATTCTACTTTCTTTCATGCTTATTTCACATTATATTTCTTCGTTATTCATTTTCCTATTTCATGTGTAATACACATTATACAATTAATTAGTTTAGTTAGGATGGGTGTCATTTTTCATTGGTCACATCTTGTATATATTCTTCCCTTCATGTGCTATTTCATTAACGGAAAATACATAGTAAGAAATGGCAGAGGAATTTATCTGCACCAAACTTCATCTTTAAAATCAAATTATGGTATCACAATCCTCGGCTAGTTGAACAAGCAGCAGCAGCGAAGGATTACTCCAATGGTGACCCATTGGATCTTCAAGGATCAGATCACCCAAAAATGTTATTGGTAACTTCACCACTAACACGAAAAAACTATCTAAATAGATCTATCGAAATCACATTAGGTGCAAAATTAAAATTAGGTTTTATAAATGGGGGATGTGATAAACCAACTGAAAGATCCCCAAAATTGGATCAATGGATTCGAGTAGATTGTATGGTTAGATATTGGATTTTAAACTCAATTTCGAAGAATAATGTGGATGCCTTCATCTACACAACATCACCTAGGGACTTGTGGGTTAAGCTGGAAGAAAGATATGGGGAATGCAATGGTCCTTTACTTTATTAATGTCATCAGCAACATACAACACCTCAATTCCCATGGATAGTTGTTAAAGACATCATTGTCATTAGCAACATATAATGCGAAGATTCGATAGACGTGTTCCGATTCTACACCTCAACATGTTCTCGAGGAAAAACACCATCCCCAACTTCAATTTTCTAACATGATGGCGTAGGATTTGAATGCATCCTCTAACTAAAGATATGCAATTGTTGATCATCCTCCAAAATATTTATTGAGGAGTCTATTACCTCTTGAAATTTGAGCTATTGACGCTGCTTCGATGGAATAATTTAACCTCCTGATGAGGGAAAACTCAAACATTGAGAATCGGTCTATCTTCTTGTGCCCTATACAAAAATGAATTGACTCACTTTTCACTGGCTTAAGCATTAGAAGTAATATGGAGTCTATCATCTGATCTGATAATTGTATCTGCCTTAATAGGTACAGTAACTACATGCAAAAACGATGCAAAATATCCGTATGCACATCATCGAGCTCCTCTAAGACCATGCTGAAGCTCGTAAAGTTACTATACGATGTAACTTTACATAAGCAATATCTTAGTCGAGCATCTACAAAATACTCCTTCATTCAATAATTTAAAGTGCTAAAACCTTATACAAGAAATTATAGAATGAAACTCAATATCTATAAATTCAACATTTCAAATGGTAAATTATCGCATGTCAAAAAAAAAAAAAACAAGAGTATGAGAATTAAAAAAAAATGAAAATAACTAAAATAATAAATTTGAAAAATAAAAGGATTATATTGTTACTCTTAACATTATGAAACGAATTTATTATAATTATTATTATTATTATTATTATTATTATTATTATTATTATTATTATTATTATTATTATTATGAAAAGAAATTATTTTTACTATTATATATATTATCATTATGAGATTATTATTATGACATTACGAAAATATAATTAATTTTATTATTATCATTATTATTATGAAGTTGTTGTTGTTGTTGTTATTATTATTATGGGTAAACAACATAGAACGTCCCTAACATTTGCATATCTTGCAAAAATCCTCACTAACCTTTTAATTTTAGCATTCACACCCTCTAAAATTACATTTTTAGCGGAAATTATTAAGGCAAACAATGAGAATGTTTTGCACAAGGGAATGACCAACTCTACAAGAAAATGTTGGAATAAGAATATGCAAATTCCAAATTTGAAACGTTAAGGACGATTTACACAAGGAAGACAAACGATGAGACATTTTGAACTAATTACCCAATTTTTGGTTGTAGTTGTTTTTAATTGTGGAATTTAATAGTATTGGATTGGATGGTGATTTCCGCAAAGAAATGTTATTTTGATAGTGTAAACGTCAAAATTGAAAGGTTATGGACAATTTTCGCAAGAGGGGCAAACCTTAGGGACGTTTTGTATTGTTTACCCAATTATTATTATTATTATTATTAAATTAAATTAAATTAAATTAAATTGAACATTATGAAACTATTATTATCATCATCATATTGAAATATTAAATTTATTATTATCCTTATGAAAAACAAATATCATGAAATTATTATTATTATTATTATTATTATTATTATTATTATTACTATTATTATTATAGAATTATTTTTATTATTAAAAACAATTAACTTATTGTTGACGTCCATGTATGAACACAGTATGTATTAAAGACAATCGTTTCATGATAGTGATAAAAAAAAATTCTATAATGTAAATCATTTTTAAATCATGATGCCACATTTGTTATAGTGCATTCTGTGCTCAAATTTTATGGCGATGATAGTATACTTTATATGAACACGTGTTTGCTATTCAATATCTCTAAAAATGATGGCTACTAAAATTTGTAATGGTGTCATGGTATTAATTGACTAATATCCTACGATTACAAAGCAGTTAATTGTATAAAGAAAGTATTCATCAACCATATATGAAAAGCCATTCAAATAACACTTTTACTATGTTGTAGTTAATGTTAAAAGTTTGGATTAACCTAACCTAATTTATACAATCAACTTTTTTTTGAATTATAGCGCTAAACCTTCGATATTATTTTGTTTAAATATTTTGTCTTCAATTTACTGCGTCATTTAATTTGTTGTCTTAGAACTCGGAGAAAGTTCTTAGCAAGTGTCTAAGAGAAGAGTAGAGATTTTTTTCGAAATTAATGAACAATTGACACATGATTCGAGTTCATGTACTTCAAATGCAACCACGGGATGTAGAACTCCATTGGCTGACATTAGTAATGGTATTAGAAATTCATTTTTTCTAATATAAATTTATCGCTTTTTTTTTTTGCTTTAAGTTTTTTATTTTTATATCTTTTTTTTTTTTTAATTTTTTTATACAACTTATTCAGTTGCTTATTAACTTAATTTTTGTTACAGAACTCTGTGCTACGTTGTTGATAGGTGCATGTAAAACAATTACTACCATTCAACATAATATTTTGATGTCTCCCCATAGCAAAGAAATAAGTTTACCAAGTGCATAAACATGCATTACACAGTGTATTCCTTAAAAATGAATGTTTCTAATTGTGGACCAAATAAAAATGACCTTGAAGAATGTTGCATTTATGGAGATCAAATTGACTGCTTCGATCGTGTTAGCAGTAACACAAATTATTGTTGTATTCGATTGAATTTTTAGCTTACATGTAATCTTTGTATTCTAATTTTTACGTATTATGCAAGTTTGTATGTCATTGGGCACAAGTGCATACAAAACAACCGGTCAAGCTCGTGTTGATAGTCCTCATTCTAACCTTAGCAAAGTTGCAAGAAATTCAAATTTATAACCATGCATCACACAGTGTACAAGTGGAACAAATAACGCCATTAAATGTGGACCAAAGACTACTAATCTGAATGGTGTACACCATTACAACATTCAAATGGGTTACTCTGATTGCGGTAAGCATCTATGCAATGATTTTTTGTTTCTTCCTAATAAATTTTTCTAAGTATTTTATTTTATCTTACTAAGATTTTGGTGCTAATGCACACATATTCTTTATTCAAATTCTATTTTTATATTTTCACTTAGTGAGATTTGCTATTGATGATGTTTAGGGAAGCATGATAATTAATGTGGATGAATTAATTTATATGATCACGATAATTATATTGCTGTGTATAAATATGCTATGCTATTTATTCAAAAAAAAATCTTCAGAGGCAATGTTGAGCGGCTTGAAAAACGTTAGAACGCACAAAGTCCAAAATTCTCCTTGTGTTGTATGAGAGGCAATGTTGAGCTACCACTAATGCAAAACTCGCCTCAAACTCTGGTAGAATTGTTGTATTCTGGAAGTGAAAAAAGCAAATATTTTCTCGAAAATATAAGATCCTACAATATGATGTTTTCTTTCACTTCTATTAAGGCGGGGGGGAGGGGGGGGGGGGAGATTGATGCTAGCATAAATCACGGTACATTACCCTACCATATTTAGATTAAATGGACAGAACTATCACTGTAGCGCCCCGAGTTCTAAATACCCGGTTCACCACTTCATTTTCTGGTCTAAACTTTAAAATAATATTCTAGCGAAAGAAATAACTGAAATTCATTTTTGGCAACTTTAAATAAATTGTAATGGTCGATAAAATTCGAAAAAATTTATGAAACAATTCAAACTAACGAATCGAGCCATTAATAATAAAAAACATTCAACAATGCCATAATTTCTCAAATAATTGAAAATCTAAAAAATAACCAAAGTTTAGAAGCATGGATCATCAAAATAAGATTCTCAGTTATTTAACGAGTACATATAAATACTCAGTAGATTTATGGCCAATTAATTAATCTACATTATAATTGAACACGTAAATGCAAGATCTTTAGAAATCATATGGTGTGGGTTGCTCTTCTTGTGCATTAAAGCACATGGCTTCTCTTTGAAAAATCATAGGCTCTTTAAAATCATAGGGTATGTGTTGCTCTTTCTTCTCGTGCACTTAAGACACATAAGTTATGCATAACATCATCATTTATCTTGCAAGATTTCTCTTCTTTCTTTCTCATGCATAAAAGCATATAAGTTATGACAAGCATAACAACATAAATATTTTCGAAGAAATATATTCTCGTCTCTTTTCATAAAAATGACGTTCACATAAGTCACATAACATATACATTCACATGCAATCATAATTTAAATCAATTAATAGGGGCGAGTCTACCTTAAATTCAAGGAGTGCAAAGTCGAGCGGGAAATGACTTCAATCCTTTAAACATCCGTACGCCTCGTCTAGCTAATTAGAAAAATAAGTTAAATTAGTCTTTTGAAATTTATAGTTTAAAAATCATAAATTACAATTTGGGGACTGAAATTGATTATTTTGAAAGTTTGGGGGACTAAAATTGATGCTTTGAAAGTTGGGGGACTAAAATGAATACTTTCAAAACTTGGGTTGAAGCTCAAAATGGACATTAAACTGTAGGGGTTGAAATAATTGATTTTTTAAAATGAAGGGGCTGATTAAAATAATTTAAAAACTTAAAGGCTGAAATGAATAGTTTAAAACTCAAAAGGAGTTATTTAAATACTTTTACAAACTTCAGGCTTAAAATCAAATGAATTGAGTCTGTAGGGACTGTCTTAAAATAATTTAAAACTTCAGGTGCTAAAATAAATCATTTAAAACTAACAGGACTAAAATAAATAATTTTAAAAATTGGGGACTAAAATATAATTTTTCAAACTAAAATATATATAACACCATATATACATATATATCATATCTATCTCTCTCTCAAACTGAGAGAGAGCAAGGGTGGCGAGGCCCCTCCCCAACCCGATGCCACTGCCGATGGACCACCGATGGAAGGCCGACATCGCGGGCGGCGAGTAGCGTGGCCGAGCCTAAGGTTAGGATTCAAAGATTCTTGGGTTGCGATTTGGTGTAAAATCAGTGTAACCGAGACTGAGTTAAGAACCTAGGGCTGCTATTGCCGGAAATTTCTTGGTCAAGGTAAGTATTTTGGTTTCTTGGTAAAATTTTGGGTTTGATTTTGAGTTTGGAAGTGGATTGGCCGTGGTGGTTGATTCGTAAGGCTGTAGTGATGTTAATGGTGGTGATGTTTGGGTTGTGATGGAGGTGGCTATGGTGTGAGAAGGGTGGATTGGTTTCGATCTTGGAGGTGATGGTGACTGCTTTGGTTGTTGGGGATGATGGAGGTGAGTTGGGGGTGGCGGCACTGCAGGTGGTTGGGTGGTTTCGAGTATGGCAGTGGTGATGCCTGCGGTGGTAGGGCACGAACTGGGAAATGGTTGTGGCTGGTTGGTCTTAGGCGATGGAGATGGAGGTGGCGGTTGGTGATGATGCATTGGTATGGTGGTATTACAGGTTGTGATCAGATAAATTTGCTTGTGAAAAATATTGGCCAAAAGTTGAGAAAATTCTTACCTTGAAGCTTGGTTGCAGGGAATCAGAATTGTGGAGCTCTGGTTTGAAGTTTGTTGAGCTCCAGCTTGCTGTGAATGGAGAAATGAGGCTGGAACTCGTGTTTTGATTGTGCAGAGGGAGAGGCTGGAACTCATGTTGGTTTGTGTTGAGAGGGGAGAGGCTGGTCATGATGATGCTGAGGATTGGGTTTGGAGGAGTTGGTGATGCATAATGGAGTGGGTGGAAGTATGGGATTGATATAGTTGGTAGTATGAAATCTTAACAAGCAATACACGAAATTTGAGGAAAATCGTTCGCGTGAATCAACTGAGTAGGAAAATGGATCTGATAAAATGAGCTTGACGTAATTTGGAATTTAAAACGATTTTAAAAATAATAATTTAAATAAATAAATAAAATAATAAAATTTTAGAAATTTGGATTTTAATTAAAATCGAATGGACTTGATATTTCTCGACTTGGTTAGACGAATACGTCGCGATTTTAAATTAAAAATGGGTGAGATCGCAGCGGCACGATTTTCATAATTTTAAAATAATTATTTAATGCGTAAAAATTCTTGGTCACTACAATCACATGATTGGTAGTTTATTTCCAAGCGAGGATTCAACACCAAAATTTGCACAACTTTATATATGACACTGAAAACGAGGTGGCCAACCGTTTGCACTCCGTTGGGTAATATTCTTTCCCTACTAATTTTTTATTATTCTTAGTACATTATTATTTCTAAAACTTTACAATTGTAAATAATTTTTTTATATTTAGTTCAAGTACTGAAGATGGCAGATTACATGAAGAGATTGTCAATGACCTTAAGAAGATGCTTGATGAACATAATGTATTGGTCAAGACATTTAGAATGGTTAGGGAAAGTATACATGGTTCTGACTTCTCAAATATGAAGCTCAGACTTATTGGTTAGTGAGATCAAGATGGAAGAAGATATAACCTTCCGTCAGCTGATGAGGTTGCGGGATTGATAAATGGTGATTTTGAGAAATGCCTGGTGCTATAGATATAGTTGTTGATACTAGATCTGGACTACTAAAGCATATAACTGAATTAAATCCTACATATCTTGAAATTCGGTACCCTTTGCTTTTTGTTTATTGACAAGATGAGTTTAGAGAAGATGTTTCATTCAACAATTGTATAGCATTGTCACGTGCTTGTCGTGGGAAGCTTAGGCTACGTTCTCTTTATGTTTCAGTTTTCTATTTTCATTTTCGAAAATGTTTTTTATTTTCTATTTTCATTTCTGTTTTCAAAATTACTAAGAACACATTTGGTTTGTTATTTTGAAAACTGTTTTCGAAAATGAAAAACTGAAAAATACGTTTTGTTTGAAATTTTGAAGAGATTTTTTTTTGTGTACTTGTAATTATATTGCTTGCGAATAAATTTATAAAATGATATTTTGTGAATTGGGACAACCTTCTTGATCACAGAAAATGATATTTTGTTTAACTGTGAATCACTCATCATTTGAATATGGTTGGAATAATTTGATAAGTAAAGTATTGAAATATAAAATTAATTAAATTCTATCATTATAAAGTAAGAATAGAAAATGAGTTTCGATTTTTTAAATTTGAAGAGTCAAATCCATTCTTTATTTTAAAAAGGTAAAACAAGGAGTTTTTTAAAATTTATTATTATATATAGTCTTTAAAATAAAATAAAAACATTTTCTATTTAGAGGATTTTTTAACGAGGAAAACTATTCTTATTTAGCTAACTTTGAGAGTTTTGTGAAAATAAATTTTGCTATAAATAATACTAAAAAGGACACCAGAAATGATAATTTGTAAAAGAAAAAAATTAGCTATAAATAATACTAGAAATGATAATTTGTAAATAATACTAAAAATAAATTTTAGCTAAAAATAATGCTAGAAATGATAATATATAAATAATACTAGAAATAAATTTTAGCTATAAATAATATTAGAAATGATAATTTGTAAAAAGGAAAAAAAGTGGTGTTGGGTGAATTTAAAAAAAAAAAAAAAAAGTGAAAACACACGTTTTTCGCTTTCGGATTTGTAAAGAAAACGAGGAAAACGTCAAAAATGAGTTTTTTTTTCTTTACAACATTTATTTTTTGTTTTCGTTTTTGAAATCAATGCAACAGAATGCGTTTTCTACATTTTCGAAAACAAAAAAGAGTTGGAAAGCGGCAAAGAGGCGCAACCTTAGCATGCGATAATTTTTTTCATTCAGGTTGCAAGAGAGAGATGCTAAATCGATAAACATCTTATTTTCTAGAAGGTTGTTTCAAGAGTTTATAGTAGATGAGTACACTATGGTAGAGTTTTCTCACTTGCTTTACTTGTGTATACATCAAAAGGAACTAAGGTGTGAGTTATACAATAGTTTAGTTGATGCTTTGTTAAGGGACGAGAGAACTTTGTCTGTAACAAAAGGGTTGTTCTACCACCTCCTTTCATAGGAGGAGCCCGTTATATGATCCAGAACTACCAAGATGCAATGGTCATTTGTAGATAGGTCGGTTATCCTGATTTATTTATTACCCTTACCTATAATCCAAAGTGGCCAGAGATTGTACGTTTTCTTGGAAAGAGGGGATTAAAGGTAGAGGATCGACTGACGTACTATATAGAGTATTTAAGGTGAAGTTAGATCAACTGATGAATTATCTAAGAAAGAATGAGGTATTCGGATCTGTTAGAGCAGATGTTGAGATCGTACCCAAAATGCGGCACATTGGACCACCAGTGAAGGCTCAATGAGGGCCCAATGGACACTAGCCCATGGTTAAAGCTTAGAATAACACCTTGGGTCAACTTCCGAGGTGGAATATCACGCGAACCTCTTTGACGGAAATGATTTGTGTCTGGCCGATGTGTTGTATGCTTAGCCGAGGTGCTTTACAGTGACGCACAGAAGATGGATGGGACAAGGGATGAAGTCAGAGATGTGACACCACCTTTACCATGAAGTAACAGGTGCCCATCCCCTACAAAGTATAGTAATGATTAATATCAAAAGCAAGATCTCCTTTTTTAGAAGCTAGGGTAAATACAAGTGTAAAGTACGCCACGTGTCACGATCCAAAACAACGAGTTCCTCTATAAATAGAGCACTCCCTCCTATTTGTAAGGGGTTAGCAATTTCATACTCTTAACTAAATATTTTACTCTCACTCCATTTTCTCTCTTTTATACATTTATATTTCCCGCACCCAATTTATATCTGCTTGAAATGAGCACTGACTTTGGCATCGGAGTGCAAATGGGAGCCACCTCAGCCCCCTTTGCAAACTGATCGTTTGTCACAGTGCGCAGGAGATCCACGTGTTCAAGAGGGAGGAGCTGAGACGTGTTGGTCCAAGGTCCAACCGGATTTTGTAGTCAACATTTTGGCGCCGTCTGTGGGAAGCCATACTGCTAACCACGCAAACTCATGGTGAAAAGCTACACGCGTAAAAGGAAACCTTGAAAATGGGGCGAGTGACCTCTTGCAAAAGAGCAAAGAACCACAAGAACTTTCAAACATAAGTTTATTAACCTTGAAAAAGGCGAGAACTTTGAAACATAAGTTTATTAACCTTGAAAAAGGCAAGAACTTTGAAACATCAGTTTATTAACCTTGAAAAAGGCGTGAAACTTTGAAATACAAGTTTATTAACCTTGAAAAAGGCGTGAAACTTTGAAATACAAGTTTATTAACCTTGAAAAAGGCGTGGAACTTTGAAATACAAGTTTAATAACCTTGAAAAAGGCTAAGAGCTTTGAGATAAAAGTTCACCTATCTTTCAAAGAGAAGATAAAACCAAAAAATTGCTGAACATGAATGAAAGTGACGAAGATATTAACCCTCGTAGGAGTAGAAATGACCAGCTCAGGGAGGAGGAGGCTCCTCAGAGGCCTCTTGAGAACACAAATGAGGGGGTGGCCCAACCTAACCCTTCGCGCCGGCACCGAAATTGTCGCATGCTGCGAGACATGACTCGCATGACAGCCCAAATGCTGAAAATGCAGAAACAATAGATAGAACGAACCACTGCGATGAATGCTTACATGGCTAGATGGTATGTTATGAACGAGCCCATTATACCCCCGAAATATTCACAGCCACATTACTCACCATCCGATGCGGCCACTGCCTCCTATTATTATTAAGATCCACAGGAATATGCTGAGGTGGAATCCGCGCCCCTATACGAAGAAGGCTCGGAGCATGAAGCACCTGAAGAACAAGACCAACTCCCAGCTAGACACAGGGAGACTTCGCCCAGAAAATCTAGCAATGTTTTCAGCCGGATAGGAGGGCTATTCAGAGGCAAGTGAGGGGGTCGAATTGATCAAGGTCGGCACAATGCAGCTGAGCCTAGAAATAGGCGGGAGCGACGCGCTGAAGAAGCCTTGTCACAGAGTCAAATGCATAGGGACCAGCATGGTACGGGAGCAAAAAAGTTGGCCCCCACGCATGAGCTTAGGAATAGGCAGGAATGGAGAGCCGAAGCAGCTCGGAGCAAATCTCGTAATGATTTACCGACCCATGAAAGGACAAACTACTGCCGAGTTTTGCCACCACAAAGGCAGGAGTACGCTTCACTGCCCTACAACCAATACCATGACCCAATGTATTCCCGTCATGACGAGAACGGTGAATTACCCTCATACGAGATGGATGACTAAGAGGAAATAAGTCCCTTCACGGAGGGCATCCGTAGGTGCCCAGTGCCTCATGACTTCGAAATGCTAGAAATAAAAAAGTATTCTACCCGAGGTGACCCTGACGATCACCTGCTAAACTACCGCGCTAGCATGGAAATAGCCGGAGCTACTCCGGCATTGAAGTGCAAAGCTTTTGCTTTAACCCTCGAGGGAAGTGCGATACGATGGTACAAAAGCTCCCTCCTGGTAGCATCCACAGTTGGAGAGATCTGAAAACAGCCTTTAAAAATGACTTTGTTTCCTCCAGGCCTGGCCAGCTCCCACTCCAATGCCTTCAGGATCTAACGCAAGGAAGGGATAAATCTTTGAAAAGTTACCTAGCTCGGTTTACTGAAGAGATGTACATTTGTGAAAACATCACCGAGGCGGAGATGTTTTCCACATTGAAAGGAGGGCTAGATATGACGAACATGTTTTGGAGGGATGTCAGAAGCAGGAAACCGAGGGATTACAACGCCCTAGTAGACCTGATGAAGGAGGAGATCGTATCAGAAGAAATGGCTAGGGCCAGAGACAACCATCCTCAAGGGAGATACAATGTTGGGTATTCTAATGAAGCAAACTGACTCGATGTTAAATCTACCCTCCAAGTATAAATGGGTCAAGTTATAGCCTAGCGATAATCCAGGGTCATTCTTCCTAGGGATTTTATTGGTATCGTAGTATTTGCTAAATTCGAAACTTAACTATGATTTCAATTGTGTTAAAACGAATTTGGAGAGAATATAATTAAATTGCAATGAAAGAGAAATTTGAGTGGAGTTATTCTTTCGCTATCAATTGGGCTTTGCAAATAAATTTAGCATGAATTTCTTGAGATCGATAAAATTTGGAAATATTAGTACGAAAATTAATCAATTTATTTTACGGAATTTAGTCGAGCATGTTATGTGCATATTTAATACATATCACATCAACGACATCGATCGAAGTAAAATAATTTGAAAATTTAAAACACTCGTTAATTATCATCAATCACAAGAATCCATCTATAGAAAATTAACATTCACCCATTGACGCTAAGAATAACTCCCCTCAAATATAACTTAGCCGAACATAATTAAATCAAACGAAATAAAATTCAAACAAACACTTATCATTCTAGAAAACTAAATTCAAATTTGAAAATGAAAATTCAATAACTAACCATATCTAAAGATTAAACCAATGTCAATAATCTGAAAATTATATAACCAACATTATAACTTCAAACTAAACTAATGGCAATAAACTGAAATTATAAAAATTAACATAAAACAATCAACAATCTAAGCAAAATATAAACTAGAACAAGTCACCAAAACAAAGGCTGCTGCGAGATGGTTGAAGACCGGAGGCTGCTGTGAGGTGGTTGAAGACCGGAGGCTGCTGTGAGGAAAAGGAGATGCTGATGCAGTGTTTTGGTTGAGAGAGGTTGAGGTGACGGGGTGTGAGGTGAAGGCTGCGGATGAGGGAAAACTGCAGCTCCAGGTTCTGCAGAGGGACGAGTTGCGAGATATGCAGCTGTGTAAGGTTGAAGGTGGACGCCAAAGACAGAGATGAGAGTCGTTGTTGTGCAGCGGCTGAGAAGAAGACACCGGATGATTTGCTGCTGGTTTGCTGTTCGAATCAAGGGAGTTGAGAGGGAGAGTCGTTCGAGAGGTAGAGAGCTGAAAGGGATGAAGGTGCTGCTGGTTTTTTTTTGTGGGAAGATGGCTGCTGCTGTTTTTTGGGAGGAAGAATGCTGCAGCTGATGAAGGAAAAGTGCTGCGGCTGGTTATCTCAAGGAAGACAGAGGCTGAATGCCTGCTGTAGGTTTTGCGGCTGCTGGGTTATCAGAGAAGGGAGAAGACAGAATATGCGTGAGGTAGAGGGAATTCAGAGGGAGGTTCTGTGTGTGTAGTTGGTGAGAAAGAGAGGTGACTCTTGCTGTTGACTATTTGTATAAGGTTAGAGATAGAGAGAATGCGTGAGAGAGAGAGAAGAACGGCTGGAAGTCAGGTTGAGGGTAAACGGCAGAAGCTCCCTGGTTCTTCTCTGACGATGGTGGAGTGGTGAGTAGTAGGTTTTTTTCTCAATTTGGGCTTTTTCGGGTCCATTAAACTAGGGATTTTTAAGATAAAATTGTCCAAAATGTACCTGCAATTAAATAAATAAAATTATTAACAAATAAAATCAATTTAGAGTTTAACAAATAAAATTGAATCGTTTAATAAATTTTACTCTAAATGACAAGATTTATATCCCAAAATCGTATTTTTCATTTATTTACCTATCTAAAATACGTAAAATTGGACAATAACCACAAACCTCAAGAAAGGAGGTAACAAGGATAGGTTCGGCAGTAACCAGAGTGGAGCACTGCGTCCATTTCCGGGGACAGGGTCCAGCTATGCAGCAGAGATCACGGAAGCTATCCCCAACTTGCACTCCAACGCTCCTTCTCAGAATCCTCCCATGGCTCAAGGAAGAATGGAAAGTATCCGAAGTGGAAAACAACCCATGATTGGGGCTTACTGCGCCTACCACAGGTATTACGGTCACGCAATAGAAGATTGCAGGAAAATCTACATGTTAGCGGACCAAAAGGAGCATGGAAGAAGGGGAAGTGATTTCTCCCCTGACAAGGGGAGAACTCAAAAACCAGGTGGCCTGAAGTTCAACTGAGCTGACAGAAGAGCTCCGTGGAAGAACTCGACCAAAGAGAGGATTGACAATCGTCAAAGAGACAGGAACGAGGGCCAGGATACCTCCTCGACACATGCTAAAGATACAAGAGAACCACCTACGCCTGTGGCCGACCCTCCTATTCGTGAAATCGACACAATATTGGGAGGCCCCCACCTAGGTGGGAGCACAAACAACTCCCAAAAGAGATATATCAGAGAAGCCAAGCAGCCCGCCAATGTGAATTACCATATCCATTCACATCCTGTTGGGATGCCTCGGACAGAATCTATCACCTTTACCCAGGACGATTCTATTGGAGTACACTTTTCACACAATGATGCATTGGTTATCAGGGTGGTAGTGGCTCGGAATGGGTTTTCATGAATGATGGTGGATGATGGTGCCTAGGTAAATGTGATTTACGGGGTAACTTTTGATAAGATGGGGATCAGCACTCCACTCATTCCAGTCCCGGATCTAATATATGAATTCACTGGGGATAGCATAACTCACAGAGGATCCATAACCCTTATGACTGAGGTAGGGAAAGCACCAACTCTTTCCAGAATCCCCATGGAATTCTTGGTTGTGGACAAAATCTCCTCCTATCATGGCTCAATTGGGAGGCCAGGCCTCATTGACTTGGGAGCTGCAACTCATACAAAATACATTTGCGTGAAATTCCCCACGGAGCATGGTGTTGCAACTGTAAGGGGGAGCCAAACTGAATCGCGGGCCTGTTACACAAACGCAATTCGGAAATTTCAAGACCGGAGCTTGAACATGATTAGCGATGTAGCAATGGCCGAGGTTGCTCCAGATCCTGAAAGACTGGTTGGAGGACCCTCAGGAAATGAGGATGTTACAATGACGCTGGAAGAAGATCTGACATATCTGGACCCAAGAATAGCATAAGGTAATTGCTCTACCCCAGCTGAAAGGTTGGAATGCTTCGGTGTAGATCCACTTGACCCAATCAAGGAGTTGCAGATTGGATTGGATTCACCGGTTGAAATACAAAGATCAGCTGAAAAGCTTCTTACTTGAAAACCTCGATGTATTCGCATGGAAACATGATGACATGGTTGGGATCGATTCTAAAGTAGCCTTTCACAGACTCCAGCTTGATCCTAGAAGCCCTGGGCACAGGCAAAAGAGAAGACCTATGAGTTCTGATAAGTATGAGACCTTGAAAGAAGAGGTTACGAAGCTGTTGAAAAATGGCTTTATCAGAGAATCCCGGTATCCGAAGTGCGTATCAAACCCTATTTTGGTACCAAAACATAATAGGAAGCTGAGAGTATGTATTGATTTTTCAAATTTGAACCAGGCATGTCCCAAAGACAGTTTTCCATTTCCTCGGATTGATTAGTTAGTTGACTCCACAGCGGGACATGAGATGCTGAGCTTTATGGATGCATACTCCGGGTACAATCAAATCCCCATGTATGAATCAGATGAGGAGCATACTTCGTTTATTACAGATAGGGGCTCTATTGTTACAAAGCTATGCCATTTGGCTTAAAAAATGCTGGAGCTACCTATCAAAGGTTGGTAAATAGCATGTTTTCAGAACAATTAGGAAACACCATGAAGGTATATGTTGATGACATGCTGGTCAAAAGCATGGTCGCCACAGAGCATATCCGCCATTTGTTAGAGGCCTTCGATGTTTTGAGGAAATATCAAAGTAAGCTCAACCCAGAGAAGTGCGCTTTTGGGGTAGCATCCGGAAAATTTCTTGGATTCATTGTGAATAGGAGAGGGATCGAAGTCAATCCTGATAAAATCAATGCTTTGTTAAACATGCAATCACCTCGAAATCCAAACGAAGTGCAAAGCTTGACCGGGAGAATTGCGGCCTTAAATGGATTCGTTTCCAAGTCCACTGACAAATGCTTACAATTCTTTAGGGTCTTGAAGGGAGGGAAGCCATTTCAATGAACGCCGGAATGTGAGTAGGCTTTTGCCGACTTGAAAGCATTCTTTGGACAGGCCCCATTACTATCAAAACCAAAGGCTGGCGAACTTCTCTACTTATATTTAGCCGTATCAAAAGAGGCTGTTAGCTCGGTATTGGTCAGAGAGGAGGATGAGAATCAATTCTCTGTGTATTATGTAAGAAAAGCCATGCTGGATGCTGAAACACGTTACCCAGATATCGAAAAACTTGCTCTCTAGTTGATCACAGCATCTCGCAAGCTCCGTCCCTACTTTCAGTCGCACTCCATACACGTGCTCACCAACTTTCCTATGAGACAGGTGTTGCAGAAACCAGATGTATCTAGAAGGTTAATAAAGTGAGCGATTGAAATTAGCCACTTCGACCTACTTTATGAGCATCGGACCGCTGTAAAGGGTCAAGCATTAGCGGATTTCATAGTTGAGTTCACACATCCGCCGGAGGTTGAGATGGTTGATAACACGGATGACAGCCGAGAGTGGAAATTGTTCATTGATGGGTCCTCGGCTGAGAGACGATCCGGTGCGGGAATATTGCTAATAAGCCCAGAAGGGTTCAAACTGTATAGTGCAATCCATTTTGACTTTAAAGCCTCAAACAATGTTGCTGAATACGAGGCACTATTAGCTGGGCTGAGACTTGCGAAAGCTTTGAAGATTAAGTCCGTAGTGGCGAATAGTGATTCGCAGCTCGTTGTGAGCAGTTTAATGGACAATTTTCTGCCAAAGAACCAGCTATGGTCGCTTACTTGAAAAAAGTAAGAGATTTGGTTGTGCACTTTGTAAAAATGGAGTTACGGCACATTCCCAGAACTGAGAATTCCAACGTCGATGCTTTATCCAAACTAGCAAGCAGCAATGATTCAGAGCTCCATAATCTGATCCCAATTGAGCATTTGTTGACCTCTTCTATTGAGTCAGGGATGGAGATTTTGGCAATAGAAGAAGAAGGATCTTGGATGAATCCTATACTAGCATACTTGAAGCATGAGACAGTGCCAGACAAGCCTGAAATAGCTCGGAAGTTGCAAATATATGTCGTAAATTTCGTACTTTTGGATGACATGCTCTATAAACGGAGCTATACCTCCCCTTTGCTGAGATGTGTTGGCCCGGAAGAAGGACGGTATGTAATGAAAGAAATCCATGAGGGCATATGTGGCAACCACGCCGGGGCGTTATCACTAGCTCGGAAAGCCCTTAAACAGGATATTTTTGGCCGACTATGCGAAAGGACTCCCATGACTTCGTGCGCAAATGCGATAAATGCCAAAGGCATGCAACCATACCGCATCACAAGCTAACTGTGGTGACTAGCCCTTGGCCTTTTGCCAAGTGGGGGGTTGATATTATTGGTCCTATGCCTAGGGGTGCTGGTAATAATTGCTTTGCAATAGTGGCAATTGACTACTTCACCAAGTGGGTCGAGGCGGAACCTCTGATGAGGATTACCGAAGCCAACACCACAAAGTTCATCTGTAAGAATGTCATATGCCGATTCGGAATACCACACTCGCTAGTTAGTGATAATTCAAAACAGTTCAAAAACAGAAGCATAGATGAATTGTGCGACGATTTGGGATTAAGAAATTATTTTCATCTCTACATCACCCACAAGCTAACGGACATGTTGAAACTGTGAACAAGATCATAAAGAATACCCTGAAAAGGTAGCTGGAGTCCAAAAAGAGTGCATGGGTAGAAAAATTCCCACAAGTATTATGGGCACTTCGAACCACCTCGCACATTGCCACTGGTAAAACGTCTTTCTCCTTGGCATACGGATCCGAAGCGGTATGTCCAGCCGAAATTGGGGTCCCTTCTCTTCGTCAAATACATTATGACCAAGTGGGAAACGAAGAAACACAAAGGGCTAATTTGGATTTCCTCTTGGAAAAACGGAATGATTCTCAAGTGGTAATGACCAGGTACCATGAGAAAATGGCCCGCTATTACAACAAAAGGGTTATGAGTCGGCACTTTAATATTGGGGACTTAGTCCTCAAAAAGGTTCTTCCCTCAACTCAAGAACTAGGAGTAGGGACTTTAGGTCCTAACTGGGAAGACCCTTACAAAGTCTCTGCCGAGGTGGTACCAGGAACGTACATGATCGAGGATTTATCTGCGGTACCTTTATGTAATCCTTGGAACACGGATCACCTTCTTCGTTATTTTCAATAAATCAAATTCCTCTTCAGTGGTTACAGCATTAACATATGATTTTATAAAATCCTAAGTGAGTTACGTTGAGGATTATACCAAGTACTGATTAGACAAACATAATGGATAAAAACAAATTCCTAGATTATTTTGGTTATAAGACCATACGTCTACACCATGCATGACATTTGTTAAAAACAAGGGACTCTTATAAGCGTACGCTACGACCACTACGTATGGTTTGAAAGTGATAACACCATCAATAGGAGTTCATATAAATTTATAAACATAGGTGTTACAGAGTATAAGACAAAAATGTTCAAAAATTGGTCAAAATTAGATCTAACCAGCAAACATGAATGCCTTGAGCTACTTAGATCTGAGGGACCATACACATATCTTCGTACGATGCGTTTACAAGACGTTTTTGTCTGGAAGTGTTCACGCTTAAACAGATAAGGTCGTACAAACTAAGACATTGAACTAAATATAAATAAATCATTGCATTCATAAAATCAAAGTATTTACAATTTGAATGTTGTTACATTTACAATATAAGGCGCCTTTGCACTTACAAAAAAAAAAAAAAACAACAACATGGCAAATACAAAAGAGGATCATTGCAGGTGCATCCAAAGGATCTATAGGATCATCGAGGGAATCATCTTGAGGCTCGGGGTACAGGGCTTCAATGGAGGATAGGACTAGGGATGGAAAGGCTTCCTTCACGTCCCCCAAAGCCATCCTGGCCCCAATGTTCCCAAAGACCCTCTGCATGGCCTCATATTCTGGTCTCTCTTCAAAAGTGTCTTTGAAATTCTGGATTGCCTAAGACACCTTGGCACTTAGAGCTTTCTCCACTCGTGATGCAACGGTCTGCTCCAGAACTTTCGTGATCCTAGATTGCATATGCCGTTCCAGAGAGGCAAGGTCCTCCTCTGCCTTCCTCCTAGCCTCCACCTCTCTCCCCAATTTCTCAGAGGCTGCTACCACCTCAGCCTCTAGCTTAACCTTGGCCGTATTGGCTACTGTCAGAGCCTCAGAAGTTATGGACTGAGCCCGGTTGGAATCGTCCAATTTTTTACAAAGGGATGCCACGTCTGCCTCGAAAGCCTGAAGGTCATGCCTTAACTTTTCATTGTCCTCCTGAAGGCGTTTGGCTGTCACCCTATCTTCCGAGGGGGCCTTGACAGCAATGGATAGATGCTCCTTGAGGTCCTTAATCTCTCTAAGCATATTGTCAGCATGGCGAAGGGCAGTCTCAGCGTCCTTCTTGTCCCGCTGCGCCTCCTCCACAGAAGACTCCACCTCGTCAATAAGGGCCAGAGCCCTAGCATTCATAGCCTTTCCAGTAAGCAGCTTCCGGGATGGAGTGGCACTAGAGGAGAAGGCAGACTAGCCCTCTGTCCAAAATTGCTCAGTGACTAAAGCAGCCCTGGCAGGAGGAGAACTGGGGAAGTAGAACAAAGAATAACTGAAGGTAACATCTCTAGGGAGAACACTGGCTCTAATGTGCTTGAGCTATTCTGCCCCCTCAAGTGTCACTTCGTAAGCCAAATCTGGGATAGACATAGATGGCTAGTCCTCCAAATCCTGAATCTCTGGCGGCGGAGGTGCGGATGTTTTTTCCTTTTCCTTACCCCTTTTAAGCCTCTTTAATGGGGCAGGCTCCTCCTCGGATACGTGTTCAGAAATATCCTCAAACAAGAGAGATTGCACAGAAACGCTCTTAGACTCCCTCTCCCTCTTGGAGCCGCCCCTGCCCGATCTTTTTCCTTTCCCCAATGTAGCAACCCTCTTAGGTTCAGCCCCTTTTTCTGAGCTAGGCTGTTGGGGACCCACAGACAGCAGACTGGGTTGAGGCAACAGTGCCGGAAGAGGACCCTGAAGTTGGGCTGTGGACGCCTCATATACCACTTTTACCACCCCTACTTGCAGGTTAACAAGTACTGCTTTCTGCCTCTTCTCGATTTCACTGCCTTGTCGAAGAGCAGGAGGAATCTTTTTGGCCATGAGACCCTTCAAAGGAATCTTCAAAAAATCCTTGGAACCTAGCGAGAAAAGAAGGGGAATGAAGTTATGAACGGACAAGGTATAAGTTATGAAGGCAATAAGGAAACAAAATTACTCATGGCTCGCATAAAACCGTGCTTAACAAATAATTTATTTTGTTGAATGACCCCCTGAAAAGTGCCCTTGTAAGCAAACAAGCGCCTTACTGCCGCTAAGTCTGTGTCAGAGAGGAGGCAGGCAAAAGTGTCCCCTGCCATAAACCAATAGCATGTTAGGAACCAGTAAAGAAAGGTGAATAGAAAATAAAAAACGAAAGATGCATGACACTCAAGCACACTAAAGAAAATACAAGACTCACTAGGTGGGGAAAGAGTTCGAGGAACTGTAATTTCTGGACTAGGGTCTGCAGGAGAGCTCTGCTACTCCCCCGCAACCCAGAAACATTGGTTCCTCCAGTTCTTTATCTAAGTAGGATGACCAGAAATAACGGGAGGGTATGAGCCCCTAGGAGACAAGTAATACCAGTCTTTGACGTCCGACCTCACTTCTTTTTTCCTTCTAACTAATTTCTTCAAAGTATACAAGGTATGGATGATGTGTAGTGAGATGGGATAGTCAGGGTTGACCTCTTGCCACACTAGCCAAGTACCCACGGCCTGCGTCCAGAAGTTGGGAGCCAGCTGGTAGGGGCATATGTTGTTGCTCCTGAGCAGTGCCCTAAAGAAGGGGTGCATGGGTAGCCTCATCCCGCAAGATAGAGCATCATAACATATAGCCACTTGACCTGGGGGAGGGCTGCAAGGTCAACAAGAAGGTGTAGGGTGCACTAATCGAACCCCTTCTGGCATCCTGAATTTCGCTGAGGCTCCAGCCAAATCAACCCCTCGAATTTCAGTGGCGATCTCGTTGCTTTCCCACGACTCTGGGTTCGGATCAGGGTCTACATGATATCCTGATACTTTATTCACCAGGTCTACCCAACCTTCAAACTGGGTTATTTCCTCCTCAGAAAGCCCCAGCTCTTCCCTACGTGCCCTAAATGGGGCCCTAACAATTAATCTGAGGTCCTGTGACCAGAAGAAGAGCCCACAACCTCTCCTCTTCCCAAATCCCTGTCCCACTTGCTTCGGAGCTCTCTCAAAGAAGCGTCTTTCTCGGATGATAGATGAACCATGTAGTTCTGGTCTTTTTCTTCTTCACTGTCAGAATCACTCAAATAAATTATACCACTGATTTTCCTATTCCTCCTCTTAATCTGCTCCCTAAAGAAGCAGGAACTAAAAACCGACAAAGATATTGGACAGAAACCTCTGACAGGAACCGCCATTGCTAACATTTCTTATGAACCAGTTCCCCCAACTCTTTCCATTTATTCTTAAAAAAGAACCAGACTTACCGAAAGATAAACAAAAGGCAAAACAAAGTTTTCAAAGCCACGCTTGAAGATTAGAAGTAAAAAGGTTTTCTTTACACTTACAAAGGAAAAGAAATTTACCTTCAGAAACGGAAGTCCAAGATTGTATACTCGGAGCGAAGAACGAGCCAATGAAGAGTGTAGAGCGACATGGATGAGTTGTTACATAAAGAGCCCTTGAAGAGATATCAAAAACTTGCAAATACAGAAGGGGCGCTGCAACTTCTTGCGGAGATACTACTGCAAAAAATTCTGAGGATACGGTAAAGGAGAAACAATGAGGAGAAGAAGGCTTTATAGGGAACTCAATAAACCAAAACCCTTAGTTTGCGAGCCACATAATTAACACGGGTAACAAACATCCCTTGGGGGATGGATTAATCAAGGCGCCAACTGTCAAACGAAGGGAGAAAACCGTTCAGTTACCATAGTGGGCGCCACGCTTGGAGAGATGTTACCTATCAGTCCTTTCCTGCTCCTTGGGAACCGATATTAGTAGCCCCCCTTTATGTTAAATGTGCCATCTAAAAGACATGTTGGTGTAATTCCAATTTTCACTTGAAAAGTAGAACGGGAATAGAAGGTCGGCTTTACTTTCAATCCGAGCTCCTACTAAGGAATGTCATTCTGAGCTTTAAGCATACAGCGTCATACGATAATTCCCAGCCAATAGAGGGAAGAATAATAAAATATAAATATATATATATATATATATATATATATATATATTGGATGTAACAGATAAACAAAGTTCGAGCATGATCGTAATCCCGTAGCTACACGACTACAGAAGGCCATCAAAATAAAGTTAGTGCCTCGAACATACAACAAATCCTACCCGCCCATGAATGACCACATCGAATTTGAGGGACTAGTGTTGAGATCGTATCCAAAATACGGCACATTGGATCACCAGCGAAGGTCCAATGGACTCTAGCCCATGGTTAAAGCTTAAAATAACACCTTGGGTCAACTGTCAAGGTGGAATATCGCGCGAACCTCTTTGGCCGAACTGATTTGTGTCTGGCCGATGTGCTGTATGCTTAGCCGATGTGCTTTACAGTGACGCACAGAAGAGGGATGGGACAAGGGACGAAGTCAGAGATGTGACACCACCTTTACCATGAAGTGACAGGCGCCCATCCCCTACAAAGTATAGTAATGTTTAATATCAAAAGGCAAGATCTCCTTTTTTAGAAGCTAGGGTAAATACAAGTGTAAAGTACGCCACGTGTCACGATCCGAAACAACGAGTTCCTCTATAAATAGAGCACTCCTCCCGCTTTGTAAGGGGTTAGCAATTTCATACTATTAACTAAATATTTTACTCTCACTCCCTTTTCTCTCTTTTACACATTTATATTTCCCGCACCCAATTTATATCTGCTTGAAATGAGCACTGACTTTGGCATCGGAGTGCAAATGGGAGCCACCTCGGCCCCCTTTACAAACGGAACGTTTGTCACAGTGCGTAGAAGATCCACGTGTTCAAGAGGGAGGAGTTGAGACGTGTTGGTCCAAGGTCCAGCCGGATTTTGTGGTCAACAGCAGGTATTAATAAATTATTTAGTTGTTACTCACTTACAACTTTCAAGATCGTGTAGAAGTAATAAATTTGAATGTTGTTTAAGATTCATTTTTTTAAATCAATAAATATTTCTTATGTACAGTTGTGTACACCATCGAATTCCAAAAGCATGAGTTGCCCCATGCTTATATTTTGCTCTTTCTTTGTCAAGATGCAAAATATTTTAGAGGAGATGGTATAGATCGAATCATATCTGCTGAAATTCCTGAAGAATTAAATAACCAAAAGTATTGTGCTAATTTGAGAGATCTTATGATGCATGGTCCTTGTGGCAATATGAGAAATAATTCTCCATGCATTATCAATGGACGGTGTTCGAAACATTATCCAAAGAAATTTCTCAAATGTACAAATGTCGATGATGATGGTTACCCAATTTATAGCCAACGAGATATGGGAATAATTGTAACAAAGAATACTATCAATCTCGATAATAGATTTGTAGTTCCGCATAATTGTTATCAGTTGTTGAAGTATGGTATTTACGTAAATGTACAGTGGTGCAATCATTTAGATCGATTAAATATCTTTTTAAATATGTCAACAAAGGTCATGACCTTTTAACAACCAGTTTTTATCAAAGTGCTAATGGTAGAAATGAGAATCAACAAGTTGATGAAATTAAAATGTATTATGATTGTAGATGCATTTCTTAATGTGAGGCCGCTTGGCGATTATTTGGATATGACATTCACTTTAGAAATCCATCGATCGAGCATGTGTCGTTTCACCTTCCAAACCAGCAAAATATGTATTTTTCTGGGAATGATACATTAGATGTTGTTTTAAGTCATCCTACAGTGAAGGAAAGCATGTTCACTGCATGGTTTCACAAGAACGGGGTTTATGAAGAAGCAAGAAATTTGAACTACTCGGAGTTCCGTACTAAGTTTGTTTGGAAGCCTACACAGAAGCACTGGCATCCTAGGCAACGTGGGTTTTCAATAGGTCGGATATTTTTGTACCTCCTGGGACTGGGGAGATGTATTATATACAGATGTTTCTTAACAAAGTAAGGGGTCCTAAGAGCTTTGAAGAGATTAAGATTGTTGATGGTGTGCAATATGAGTCGTACAAGGACGCTTGTTATGCTCTTGGGCTTTTAGATGATGATAAGGAATACATTGACGGACTATTTGAAGAAGTCATTGGGGGTCTGCTCATTCTCTTATGAATTCATTTTCTACATTGTTGATATCAGATTCCTTATCCAGACCCGAATTTGTTTGGGAACATTGCTAGTCATTATTGTCTAATGATATACTCTACCAACAACGGACCGTTCTTAGTTATCAAGATAATTTTGTCATCTAATATATAACAACTACTTCATGTGTTCATTGTGTTCATATTAAAATTCATTTTTTTATTGTCAAAAGCTTTTTTCTATCGTTGTAAAATATATATTTTGTAAAATAAATTTAGACATTTCTCTACGTACAAAGTTTTACTATCATATTGACTACATAACTTTAATACTAATTATAAGCTTCGAAAAATTGAATTGATTTATGGAGTTAGATTTGGTTGAAGTTGAAATAAAAAAAAAAAAAAAAAAACTATGCACTTCTAGAGATAAGGAGAACATTGGGTGCCAGAGGTAAAAGACTTCGCGACTATCCATCAATGCCATTCCCATCTGAAGTGGACACCTCAATCTCTGGAAATACAGACTCATACACGATGAGATGTGTTACGATAAAAGATCTCTTGCAGAAGAGCAGCCAAGATTTGTTGCCAGCTTGAATGATCATCAGAAAATATATCTATAATACGATAATGGGTTCTATTCAACATGATTTAGGAGATGTGTTTTTCTTATACGGTTGAGTTGCACGGGAAAAGATTTATTTGGAAAACGCTTTCTACATGTTTGCAATCTATTGGTGAAATAGTTTTTAATGTAGCCTCAAGTGGAATTGCGTCTCTTCTACCTCCTAATGGTAGAACGTCTCATTCTAGATTTTTCATTCATCTCAACCCAAACGAATATTCTACATGCAACATCAAGCAGGGAACTCCACTCGCATAATTGATTGCAAAATCCAAACTTATAATTTGGGATGAGACCCCTATGATGCACAGAAACTGTTTTGAGGATCTTGGCCATTCCATGATAGATATAATGAGATCTATAAATCCAATGTGTGCAAACCGACCTTTTGGGGGGAAAACTATAATGTCCAATGGAGATTTTAGGCAAATATTGCTAGCCATTTCAAAGGGAAGTAGGCAAGATATTGTGCATGCGACTATCAATTTGTCGTACTTTTGGAGGCATTGCAGAGTTTTGAAGTTAACAAAAACATGCATCTTCAGAGTATTGATCGCGATGATCGCAGTGAACAGTTGAGATAATTTTCAGAATGGATCTTAAGCATGGGGGATGGTGCATTGGGCGGCGACAATGATAGGCATGCAAACATAGTTATCCCAGATGATCTTTTGATCCATAGGTCGAACAATTTGCTTGAGTCAATTGTTGAAAGAAAATATCCATGTTTCATGGATAACTTTGACGGTGAGGCATATTTGCAGGGCAGAGCCATACTTGTTCCAACATTAGATATTGTTGAATCTGTCAACGATTATATGATTTCCATTAATGCTAAAGGGAGGACTTATTTAAGTTCAGATTCTACATGCAAGTCGGATACCAATTTCAATCTTTAGGAGATCTTCATTCATCAGAATTTTTAAACACTATAAAATGTTCTGGCATCCCGAACCACAAGTTAAAATTGAAGGTCAATGTCCCGATTATGTTGTTGTGAAATATTGATCATATTGTAGGCCTTTGTAATGGAACCATGCTTATTGTAACGAGACTTGGAAACCATGTTATAGAGGTTAAAATCTTGCCTGGTTTAATGCTGGACAGAAAGTTTGTATAACAAGGATGTCATTAACTCAATCGTTTCCTAAAAGCCCATTTAGGTTTCAAAGAAGACGGTTTCCTTTGGTTGTTTCGTAAGCAATGACAATTAATAAGAGTCAAGGACAGTCGCTATCCAATGTTGGACTTTTCTTGAAGAGACTTGTTTTTAGTCATGACCAACTATACGTTGCTGTGTCGAGAGTCGCCGATAGAGTTGGATTGAAAATTCTTATATGTGACAAAGATGGTGAACAAATGAATACAACAATTAATGTTGTTTACAAAGAGGTTTTCCGTAATTTGTAGTGATTGTAATCATTCGTAGCATTCTATATTTATGAGCGATATCACAGTACATTTTTTGTTACGTTCTTATCCTAATTCTAAATGCGAATAGAACTTCTACGTAGTAGTAGTAGTAGTAGTAGTAGTAGTAGTAGTAGTAGTAGTAGTAGTAGTAGTAGTAGTAGTAGTAGTAGTAGTAGTAGTAGTAGTAATAATAATAATAATAATAATAATAATAATAATAATAACCACTAAAGGACAAGAAGTGATCTAACCATAAATGAATAGTGATTTCAAAACTCAGTCTTATAATATGAGTTAGAGTCATTTTCAAGTGCCAAAGGTTGGCACTTGATCATTTTCAATATGAGTTGACATAGAAGATCAAATATTAAATGACCGTTATAAATCAATTTTCGTAAATTTTAATATGATAGACATGAATTGTGACATAATTATGAATTTAAACCCAAAGAATAGATTGATACACGCATTTTCATGGAAAATGGAAATGAAAGTTACCCATTTGATTACATTTTTTGTGGGTGAAAAGTCTTTTCTACATTGTCTCTATATCCGTGATTTTCTTTGAAAACAACGAGAACAATGTCTTTAAATTTAGTTGAGAATTCATTTTTCACACTTTTAAATATCAATTTCATTTTCAATCTAACATGTCCAAATTTCTTCATTTTATTTTCCATTTGTTTTTCCTTAAAACTTATTTTCTTTTTACCTATTTTCCGGGGTTGCAATCAAACAAATGTTGGAAGTTTAATAGCTTGGACAAATTTAAGTGTTCAGGTATGACTATGAGAGAAGATATGTTGGTGTGTACATAAGCAAAGATTGGCGTTACCGCTAAACTAGGTGTAAGAAAAAACGGGTCTATGTTCTAACGGTCCTTTTTCTATCCTTCCCTGTTTTCACCGAACCCTGAGAATTCTGCAACAAACAGGAAAATGAAATGAGGCATAAAAATAGGATCTATGAGCTAATTTTGCGGTTAAAATATTCTGTGTCCTACAATTAACCATCAACAAATTGAGCCCTTCACTTTTGAGATACATTAAGAATATTTGAGAGAGAAATGGATTGTTGTTACGGTTTTTGTTTAAATGAAGATTTCGTGGCTGATTAGCGGCAAAAATCCATCTCTCTTCCAAATGGGTTCTTCTTCTTCTCCACCCATTTGCACCAAATGGGTCTGAGTTTTCATTGGAAAATATGGCTTCTTCTCAGGTAGAGTTCGCCTCCTCATCGCTATTTGGCTGTGCGCTCAGGAGGGATCATCGGAACGGATGCACCGCCGCCCCCTTCAAGAAGAATCTCAATGACCTGGTTAATTCATGTAATTCTGATGAGAATTCGCACCCACGTCTTCACATTGATTATACTGATTTATGGGTTCATCAGCCCCAATGGCAAACCGCCCCATCCAGCGTCACTGCTTCTCCTGATAATAATGTTATTATCAGAAACGGTAATGATGATGATGATAATAATAATAATAAGAACAATGATAATGATCGTGGAAAGATTAAGGCCAGTGATGAAGATAAATGGACAAGAGCTCGAGAAATGGTATTTGCTGGTGATAGAAAGAGGCAGGGTCGTGTGTCCTCAGGTTCTTGTTCTGTATTTAAACAGGAGAATTCTCCAACGCAATCTGAAACTTCTGTTGAGATTCCTAATTTGCGCGGTGTCTCTTCCCTGGTTCAGAAATGGAGAGATTTTGAGGCCGAATCCAAGTGCCTGCAGAGCAATTCGAGCACTAAGTTTGCAGAGAATGCTTCATGCATTGATGTCCCTTCGCGACATTCCGATGTTTGCGAGGACAGACCTGTTAGTAATGAGGAAACATTTGGTGATTGGGAATCGGATAGAATGGTGTCGAGTGATCCGTCTTCTTCAATGGGAAGAGATTCTGAGGCCACAGAAAGAGAGCGGCTCAGGGTCGCGGATATCATTAGAAAGCTGACATCTTCTACTGAAGATAGGGAGCATATTGCTGGCTATGAATCTTCGTCGCCTCTTGTTAGAACATCACTGGATCAATCAGATCAGAGTTGTTTTTCCTCTGTTTTGTGTTCACCGTGCATCAGGGGGCGTGGCGCATTTAACAATTTGCTTGTGCAAATGAAGAACGAGAGACACAAGGAGATTGAAGGACTTGTAGCGCGCAAAGCGGTTTCCAAGTTCTCACACCGAGGCCGCATTCAGGTATTATTCATCTCTAAAATTGCTCCTCAGTCATTGCTTGTTTAGTATTATCTATTTTCCAACAATACCATGCTTTGTACATAGGCTCTGCTCCGGGTTAGATTTCTTCGTCGTGGACTTGAACCCAGAGGGTGTCAACATTTAAACAGCACATCATTTGAATTCAAAAGATTTACACAATCTGCCATAGCGCATATCAGGTTAGATCCTTAAAAGATTTTTGCTTATGGAAACCCTGTACATGGTTCTTTCCCTTCCCATATTGTTAATTTGCAATGGTTACTTGACGATAACAAGACCAAATGATCTATATCTCTTTAATATTTATAGGGAACGGTTCAAATCTGGTGTTCAAAATGGTGCTATTGACTCAAAGAACTCGCACGGAGAGGCCATAGATAATGCTGCATCAGCAGAAAATATGTTGAATCAACATCAACCAGTTAAACAAAATCAGCATCAAGAAACAAAAGGCTCCTTAATTTCCCATGAAGTAATAGCAGATCACGTCCTAGATGCGGAAACCTCTTCTACATGTCAAGAAACAAATATCTCCATAATTTCCCATAAAGTAACAGCAGATGACATCCTAGATGAAGAAACCTCTTCAACATCCAAAGGGCATGTAATGGAACTCGTTTCCCATGAAGTTAACGAAAGTTCTCGACTAAGCAGTTTTCAAGCACATGACTCCGAGCATCTCCATGAAGAAGCAAGTCCATTATCAGATTTTATGTGGCAGGGGGCAGGCTGTGAAACCTACGATTGTGGTTTGGCTGAATCTACAGACACAGCAGAACCCCTTATCGATTTTAAGAAAAATAACCATGCAGAGGAAGAAGACGTGACTTCTAACCAACGGCTTACCAGAACCAATCACGACTTGATTGATGATTGTGCTCATCCATATAGTCAATGTGAAAACAAGCTTCTAATGGGAATTGATGCCCACTGGGTAAATGTTTCTCATCCAGAGGATGAATGTGAAGAACTACATTGCGATTATCAGCAACAATCAGAATTTAATACAGACTGGATAAGTGATATATCACGCCCAAGAAGTGATTGGGAAGATCTCAGGCAAGCAAGATACTGTGAGATGCTAGATCCTTTCTTGGAGAAAGAAGACATACGCGTGCTTCTCGAAAGGTATCCCGGCTATTATGATACCTATAGCGTCTAGTCATTACTCTGGCAACAATTAATTATACTTTTAAATAAATACCTTGATCATCATCCAAGAATTTTATCTGATGCTAAAATTAAAAATAAGATATTGATGGAAAGTTTTAGGTGTAAACAATAAAAAATGCATAGTTCCTTTATGAACTAAAGGATAGAGTTGTAAGTGTTCACAAAAGATGATGACATCCAATCTGTTGAGGAAAAATATCTGAGCAAGTACCTTTTGTAGTGATGACATCCAATATGGCAGTCACTGCCATTGGCATAGGTCATAAGCTCATTTAAATATGATCTAGTATCAATTTCTTGGTCTTTGTGATTAACACGTTGATGGTAGAAATACGCTTCTGACTATTTACTTATCGAGTGAAGAAAAATACACAAACATACTTAGGTACATAAAATTACTATATGTTTATGAAACTTATAAAATCTCAATCAATTTAAAATCTTAATTGCTCCATGCACTGTTTTAGGTTTATAATTAAACAGCCAGTTCTCAAATGGATGCCCTGCTTATGATCGTGTACAGTGATTTTATTTTATAATCATAATGTGCAGAAGAAGTGTTTCAACTTTTCTTTCAAGTGTTCTGAGAGAGAACATTGACCGATTGATGATGTCTCGCAATCCACAGAGACAACTGAATGTGAAGAACAATCTGATGGAGGAAATAGGAGAAGAACAAGTGATAGAGGAGGAAGATAAAGGTGAGGACGAGGATGCGGTTGCATTAGAAGAAGAAGAGGATGAGCAAGACGAAGAAAGATCTTATAGTGATTATTATGATGAATATGACGAGATCGAAACTGGACAACTATATAATGATTACATAGATCAATCTCCCTCTTCAGCACCACCATCATGGCTCAATAATCAAGGTCATGAAGTTAGCGATGATTCTTATCAGGCTGCATCTCCGTCTGTACACCCATCTTTATCATCAAATACGTACTCCCAGGATAATCAGCCTCTCTCTTCCTTTACTAACCATCAAACAATTGTATGTCAGCTGTTTGATCTTCTTGCATTGACTTATTATTGGATCTCCCTTATATTTGAGATCAACTATAAAGATTTTGGCTTACAGGAAATGGATCTCATTTATGACTTGAAAGGACAAATGGAGCAACTTCACCGAGAGATGTCCGAACTACGAAGATCAATAAAGAGCTGCATCAATATGCAGGTTAAATTACAACGTTCCATCAAGCAGGAGGCTGCTGCAGCTATTCGTCCTTCAGGTGACTTTTGAATTTATGGGTGCTTGCATGCCTTTTACATAGAAAGTCTTTCATGATCCTGATTATTGTTTATCTCCTCTAAATTCTGCATTTATATCTCGTGAGAATATCCTATCTGTAAAAGAATAAATATAGAATTTGCCTCAGACTTAAACTGATTGCGAACGTCAAATCACCATCACTTTTAATTATGGACACGAGTAATAAAGAAGTAGAAGAAAACTTGTAGCACCTTTTCTCGTTGCACATTCCGTGATTCAAAGCCTTGTCTTCATCAATATTTATGGGATTTTTGTGATGCACCTGAATCTATACCTTGTTGGTTCGGATGAATGACAAAAAAAATAATAATAATAAAATAAAATAAAAAATTAATGATTTAAAAGATCTACACAATACATATTCAGCTCTTTTTAATTTGTTCAAACTGGAAAATGAACTTGATGAAATGCAGATCGAAAAGAAAGAAGGAATTCAAGGAATGAAAGCCTAAGCAAAGGAAGATGTAGAATTTGCTGCGAAATGCAAGTTGATTCTGTTTTGTACAGGTAACATCACAGACAGTGTAAAATTTCCACGAAATTTATAGTCATTTGAAGCACAATGAACAGCATCCTTTGGTAGTGATGTTTTCAGGCAAGGAGATTTTAGCATGTATTTTCTGTGATTACAGATGTGGGCATATTTGCACCTGTTTCAAGTGTGCTCGTGAGTTGCAGTGGAGTAGCGGAAAATGTCCAGTATGTGGAGATCAAATACTGGATGTTGTGAAAATACATGCTCATTCTTGAATTCAAGCTCGAGTAACCTTCTGACGAAAGATAACTTGAAGAACGATAATTTTTCTTCATTAGACTTCTTTCCCTTTTAGTTTTACGGTGTTTTGATTGCTACAATTTGTTAATCATAACATTCAGTTATGCAGCTGCTACTAAATATATGATCTCTAACCATTTTGGACCACATCAAGGCCGCTAATTCACCTCCTTTACCTCTTGGTATATATTAGAGAGAATGGATGTACTAGTAAATTTATTATTAGACTATGAAATCATTCATATGTTTTACGCGGTTTTTCAATTTTCATTTATAAGTATTTTAAACTGTTACAGAAATACAGTTCCCAAAATCACAAATCCAAATACAAGATACCCAGATTAAAACACGAAGAACATCAAACTTTACTAAAATAATAAATCAAAAGTAAAAATGGAGAGTTTATGAGATGAGAGAGAGTGCACGAAGCAAAGCGAAAACAAAAGAGTTTGGAATGCTTCCGGAAATGAGGCATCAAAAACAAGTAAAAATCATGTTGGACGGCTGAGATCAATCTTGTAGATCCAAAGCTGGAATTTTATCAGTCTTAAATCAAAAAAACTTCTAGAACCCAGATAGTTGGGTTGGGTCTTCATTTTAGGTCCATAGAAAATGGGCTGCAGAGACTAGATCAACATTTTGTTTCCACCGAGTTTGGACTGCACTACTTGGGCTGGATCACATGAATGGTCAAAAGTAGCATTACAGATCTCCACCATAATTTGGATCATTAATCCTGAAAAGTAAAACACAACAGTATCAAACTTCTAATAAATTTAGAAAAATTAAAGCATCTTTAAATTTTTTAATTGGAATGACCTTAGTTCCAGCATGATTGGTTCTCGATTCGGTTCTCGGTTCCACTTTTAGAACCAAAAATCGAAGTTAGAACCAAATCTTTGATCCTTATTTATTTTTTTGATGGCTTTAATTGGTTGTCCTAAAATTAAAAATCAAAAATCAAAAGAATTTGTAATTTTTTTGGGTAAGGTGAAAATGATTAAGTTCTTTTTATGAAAATTGTTACGTCTCTATCTCATCGGAACATTTAACTTCACACTTTGACTGAAATTCTTAGTAAATGAAAATAGAATGAGATTAATTAATAAGCGATATTGTAAATGACCACGATGGAGTTAATTAAATATTAAATACAAATATAAAATAATAAATAATAATGCATTTAAAACTCATGATTCATCTCACAAGTTTCCTATACAAATTATGGCTTCTTCCCATACTCTAAAAACCTTCTAGACCATTTGTTTCTTATTTTGGTTTATGAATATTTTTTGTTTCATGGAGAATCTTAAGCTTTCTTCGGGGGGAAAGGATTTTCGAAATCCTTGATTTTGGTATATTCACTATAAGTTTATTTTAAGTTATTGGCTCGCTTTTCGATGCCTGATACTTCTTAATAAGGTCCCCGAAAAATAATTATTATTGTAGAACCGAAAACGAACCAAAATCGAATGGTTTGGTTCTAGCGACTCAATGGAACCGAATGGTTCCATTTAAAAAGAACTGAAAAGTATTGTTCGGTTCAACCTAGGGGTGGGCAAAAAAATTGGAACCCATATGACTGAATCGGAACCAAACCAAAAAAACTGGAATCGTATGATTTTAAAAAATAAAAAAAGAATTCGTTTTTGGAGGTTCTCGGTTTGGTTCTCGATTTTCCTTTTAGAACCGAAAAATCGAAGTTAGAACAAAAATTTTTATCCTTGCTTATTTTTTTAATGATTTTTATTTGGTTGTCCTAAAACTAAAAGTCAAAAGAATTTGTAATTTTTTGGGGTACGGTGAAAATGATTAAATTCTTTTTATGAAAATTGTTACGTCTCTACCTCATTATAATATTTAACTTTACGTTTGGACTGAAATTCTTAGTAAATGAAAATAGAATAAGACTAATTAATAAGCAAAGTTGTAAATGACCACGATGGAGTTAATTAAATATTTAAATACAAATATAAAACAATAAATAATAATGTATTTAAAACTCATGATTCATCCCACAAGTTTACTATATAAATTATGGTTTCTTGCCATGCTTGAAAAGCCTTCCGGCCATTTGTTTCTTATTTTGGTTTATGAATATCTTCTGTTTCATGGAGAATCTTATGCTTTCTTCGAGGGGAAAGGATTTTCGAAATTCTTGATCTTGGTATATTCACTAGAAGTTTATTTCAAGTTATTGGCTCGCTTCTCGATGCCTAATACTTCTCAATAAGGTCCCCGAAAATAATTATTTTTGTAGAATCGAATTAGAACCGAAATCGAACCAAAACCGAATAGATTGGTTTTGGCGATTCAATGGAACCAAATGATTCAATTTAACCAGAACTGAAAAGTCTGGTTCGGTTCGGGTATCTCGGTTCAGGTTCTTGAGATACCCGAACCGAACCACCCGACCCCCAACTCTAATATGTTTGGACCTATTATGGAACATAGGATTTCTACTTAAGTACAAAGCACTTTGATTGTCAGTATAAATACTGACACTTTTTCATCAAATTGTCCTAATTCCTCTAATAGACCTTTTAACCAAATAGATTCTTTAGCAGTATCAGTTGTAGCAATATACTCAGCTTCAGTAGAAGAGAGTGCAACTAAGTTTTGTAATTGAGATTTCCAACTCACACAGGTACCATTTAACACAAAGAAATAAGCTGAAGTAAACTTTTTATTATCTAATTTCCAGTAAAGTCTGAATAAACAAAACCCTCAAGTCTGAAGTTAGTATTATGCTTTCAAAAACAAGACTCAAGTTAAAAGTACCTTTGAGGTACCTAAGTAATGACTTCATTGCTTCCTAGTGAGTCTGACCAGGTTTACTCATGAACCTACTAAGAACATTGACTGCAAAGACAATATCAGGTTTGGTACAAACCATGAGATATATTACTGAGTCAACAACATTTTGATAAGTCACATTGATCATTTTGGTTTCCTCTTCTAAAGTTTTAGGTGATTGATCAACAGAAAATTTAAAATGACTAGGCTGAGGAAAAGAAATTGGTTTAGAATCAAACAGGTTAGACATTTTCAAAACCTTTTCAATATAAGATTTTTGATTTATAAATACTTACCCAGTTTCTTTATTTTTGAAAAAAATCCATTCCTAATATTCTTCTAGCATTCCTTAAGTCTTTCATTTCAAATTCAGAACTAAGTTTTTGTTTAAGAGACATAGAGTGTGTTTGGTATTGTTTAAAATGAGTTTTTTTTTTAAATGAATAGTAATTTTAGGATATGGATGGTTGAAATTTAGTTGAAAAGTCAAATATTGTGGGTTAGATTTTTAATTGATGGTTGAGATTGAGTACTGTAGAAAAATGAGAAAAATTTAACAAAAACGAAACAAGGGCATAATCTCATTTAAATCAGGGGCAACTATTAACATGTCATCTACATACAAAAGTAGATACATATAACAAGAATTTAGGCATTTAAAATAAAAACATGGATCATATTGACTTTTCTCAAATTTCAGATTTTGTATAAAAATGTCAAATCTTTTGTACCATTGTATGGTGCCTATTTAAGGACATATAAGGACCTTTTAATCAAATATACCAAATTATTGCTTCCATATTTTTCAAAACCCTTAGGCTGACACACACACACACACACACTCACATACAGTTACATCAAGTAAACCATATAAAAAGATAATTTTCACATCCGTTTGTTCTAATTCAAGATTATATTGAGCAACTAATGTAAACAAGATTCTAATAGAAGTGTATTTGACTAAAGGGGAAAAGATTTCATTGTAATAAATTCATTCCTTTTGTGATAACCCTTTAGCTACAAGTCTTACCTTATATATCGATTTTATATCCTTTGAGTCACCTTCTTTAATTTTAAAGATCCATTATTTATAGTCAATAAGTTTCTACTTTTCAGGTTTGGACAATAAGGTCCAAGTTTCCTTTTTTAAAAATGAATCCATTTTATCTTGCATAGCTGCAAGCCAAAATTCTGAATCCTTTGAAGAAATAGATTCTTCAAAAGTTTCAAGTTTAGAAACTAAAGAATCAGAAAAAGTATAAGCAGATACAAAATCAGAATCATCAAATCTGGAAGGAGGTCTTATTTCCCTTCTAGTTCTGTCCCTATCAAGTTGATAGTCACTAAGATCTGTTTCAGTGTTACGAACAGGTGAGACAGATTCAGTACTGATAGAAGGTAAATGTAGGGGTTACTTCACCTAAATCTGAGTATCGAGTTGGTGATTGTCAATCTAAATTTCAACAACACTCAATTTAGAATATCATTTTCACTAAGTAGATATTTTAATGGTTCAATTTTACAAGAAAATACATTTTCTTTGAACACAACTGACGTACTTATTATAACCTTGAACCCCTTTGTTCTCTTACCCAAAACCTATAACCCTTGACACCTTCACCTACCCAATAAAAACACATTTTAAAGATCTAGCATCAAGTTTAGTTTCAATTTGATGTGAGTACGCTACACATCCAAAAAATTTTAGCTCCGAAAAATCAAGAATTATTTTGTTCCAGATATAATCTGGAATTTTAAAATTAATGGCACTGCAAGGAGATTTATTTAACATATCATTACCAAAGGATCCTTCTTTCTCTAGTAATTTTAAATCTCTTTCTCCTAGATGTCCAAGTCTTTTATGCCAATTTATTATTTTATCTAGATTGTTCAGTACAACAAAAGAATTAGCACAGACAAGATTGGTTTTCAAAATATAAATCCCATTGGTCTTGGGAGTACATGAAATCAAGGTGTTGTCTTTGAAAATTTTAAGGTAACTATTATTAAGTCTAATCAAATAAGACTCACTGCCAAGTATGCTTAAGGAAATCAAATTTCTTTTTAAATCGGGATCAAATCTTGTCTGATTTAAGGTAAGTGTTCTATCGTTATGAAGTTCTAATAGCACATTACAAACACCTTTTATTTCACAAGATACGTTATTGCCAAGTTTTACAAACCCACAAGATTCAGCAGAAAAGTTAACAAATAATTCCCTGTTGGACATATGAAAAATACAACCTGAATCTAGGATCCAATTATCTTTTGTTTCATTTTCAGTGTCACATAGACAACTCCATTGTTATTTTGAGCTACAAGCTCTACCTGCTTATTATTATTATTATTATTATTATTATTATTATTATTATTATCTTAAAACTTTCTTTTATAAGATGACTAGTCTTACTAAAATAATAGCACTTTCTAATTTGTGTCCACCTATTTGGAATTTTACTGTCTTTGAACCTGCTGTTTATGAACTTATTTTGGTTGTTGTCTTTCCAGATTTGTTACTATTGAAATTATTCCAAATCTTGTTTTCTTTATAAGAGTTGTTGTGGCTAGTAGTAGAACCTATTACATTATAGGCTTCTTTGTGATTTGATTTCACCTCTAGCTCTTTATTCTTTAAGGAAGTATGAATAATTTTAACAGTTTTTGGCCACCATTTCTAGGATATTTCTAAGGTCTTTTTACTTATCCCCTAGAGCATTTAGAAGATACTCAACCATTTGTTTATCAGATAATTTTTCTCCATAGCTCACTAAGTTCTGGGTGATTTTGATAAATCTATTCATATTATCCTCAGTATTAATGAAAGTTCAAATTTAAAACTAAAGTACTGTTTCCACATAGTGCACTTATTAGGCAAAGTAAGAGTGTGAAAAACTTCTTCTACTTTATCCCATAATATCATAGTAGTTTTAGTATCTCCTACTTTCCGAATAACATTATCAGAAAGGTGAAGAAATGAAGTACTCCAACAGTTTCATCCATTTCAATTCTCCTATCTTGGGTTGTTTCAGGCCAAGATTGATCAAGAGCTTTTGCACATTTCGATTGAAGAAGTAGAGCTTTCATTTTCTTGCTCTAGAGAGAAAAATCTCCTTTGCCATTCCATATTTTAATATCAACTCTGGTAGTAGCCATTGTAAAAAAAAATTGACTAAACCAAATATGAAGAGAAATGAAAGTTTTATTCTTTCAAAAGAAACAAATGATGAAAGTATATACAGAGTGTAAGATAGTAAGGATAGCAACTAATGTATCACAAAGTATCAACAATCAATCACACAGATCAAATATCACAAAGATTATACAAACAGTACTAAACTTATATTGCAATCAAGATGATTACATATACACAAAGTATGAATCTGTAAACAACTATAGTATTCTTCCAGTATATTCCTCAACTTAAGTTGGGTCAACCCTATATTCCCTCAGTTTCTTAGATTTTCATGAAATCTTGGAATCCTAGACAAAGGTAAATACAAGGGTCCAACAGAGCCTTCAAAATGGAGGAATTTTGGAGAGAATAAAAGTATTAAAGATTAAAAGAAGAGATCACCAGATTTCGAGAATTAGGATTGCAGAAACTTTGGGGAATTTCAGGAATTTGTAGATTCAGGGCCAGAAACTTTTAGATCCAAGCAACTTCCAGTATCACAAACCAATGTCGAGCACCAAATCTTTAGATCCTTCGAAAATCTCAGGTATCAGCAAGAATCAACCTAGAGTTCTTGGATCTATTAAATATATGACAAAAAAAAAAAGAATGTAGAACAAAAAAATCTTAAAAACTTAAAGAGATCTAATAGAAATCTTGAAAACGTTTAAAATTTTGTACAGGTCTTCAATAATCTGTGTCGTTTTAAAGATTTAACCAAAATTCAAGAAAAAACCTCGAAAATTTTCCAAATTTTTTTAGATTTATGCAAGAAAAAATACTTTTACCCCCAAACCCTGGATCTTTGGTTTCTTGTGTAGATTTACAGTGTGCCGATTTTGAACCCTAAAGCTCTGATACCACTGTTACAGAAATACAGTTCCCAAAATCACAAATCCAGACACAAGATACTCAGATTAAAACACTAAGAACGTCAAACTTGAAATAACAAATCAAAAGTAAAACACAAGTTCGTTTACAGATTTTGTAGAATAACTGCGTGAAAATAAACTTCACAATCTCGCTCAAACTTACAACACAAAGTACTCTTAGATTATACACTAAGTATGGTGATACACAAAGATTATCACCTAGAATTTGACTAAGAATAACCAAAAATGAAGATAAAATGGAGAGTTTCTGAGCTTTGAGAAAAAGTGCATGAAGTAAGGTAAAAAACAAGTAAAAATCATGTTGAACGGCTGAGATCAATCTTGTAGATCCAATTGCTGGAATTTTATCAGTCTTAAATCAAAAAAGCTTCTAGAACCCGGGTAAGGATAGTTGGGCCGAGTCTTAATTTTAGGTCCATAGAAAATGGGCTGCAAAAGTCTGGACCAACATTTTAAGTTTCCACCGGAGCTTGGATTGCACTACTTGGGTTGGATCACATGAATGGTCCAAATTATCATTACATAAACTTTCTTGGGCTATTCACATAATTACACTACTTTTAGGTATCAAATTGAAATTTACTTGAAATTTATAAAAATTGAAAATTACTTATAATAAAATCATAAAAACTGAAAAATACTTCATAATCACGTGAAGTATCACAATCTGATACTTTTGATACTTCTCAAAAATGTTAGTATCACAGTATGATACCTATGATTCTTTTCAATTTTTTTTTAGTAACAATGAAGTATTTTTCAAAATTTTTTATTTTGGTAGTAAAAATCAGTTTTATTAACTAAAGTAAGTAATCTATACAATTATCCCAACTTCGAATGCTATCACAAGATGGGATAATTTCGTGTGCGTTTATTAGCACATTCATCTCTCCTTAATTCTTGTCTCCTCTGTTAGAAAGACTGAATTTTGCGACATATATTATTGGCCACCACAACCATTGTTGTCACCTATCAACTACAACTAACTGCTAATTCAATCACTGGTGATCAAGGCCAAGATATACAGATATCTGTCTATAGCCAAGGAAAAGCCAGAAGGCATGTAAGAGAACATGTTTCGATTATGCCAGAACAATGCAAAGCAAAACTGAACAAAGGTCATTCCAAATGATGATTCACTTAGTGCTTGTTTGGTCTCACACAATTTTTTCGACATTTTTCTCAAATTTATTTTTAACCATACATTTTTATGAGACTTATCACTTTTCACATTTTTCAAACACTTTTCAAATACACATTCTTCTCAAAATTCAAATTTCCTCAAAAACTCAAAAAACTACCTGTACCAAACAAAGTCTAATAAGAATGTTCTTTTCACATTCTTACTCCCTCTTTACAACGCACATATACTTGCATCCCAGACTGATTGGAATATTAACACAACGCCCTCTCTAAAATCACATGCATTAAATAACAAATTTTTGAATAAGCCTTTGTTATTATTATTTTTTTATTATTATTATTATTATTATTATTATTATTAATTGAAGGCAAAAGTTGTTAATTAATTGAATCATGTGTGTAACCACCCTTTTGGATGAACTCAAGTTTACGAGAAGGGGACAATGAGATAATTAAGAAAGGGCTTTGTTGAATTAAGGGGATGAGGGGCAGGGAGAAGACAAGTATAATAATTTGATTATTGCGATGTAGGCATTTTTTCTTGTGAATTATTATTACCAACATTATTTATTCAAGTAAAGAGACTTTACCAATCATTCTAACATTTGGGACCCACGTAGTATTTTTCTTTTTTGAATCATACACCTAGTACTGTTGTTAATTAACTAGTAGTATGATTTTCCGACACGTTAACGGGAAAGAATGGTTTGTGCATTTTTGTACTCGAAGACAAGCCTAATTCAATTATCAAAAAAATACTTGAATAAGGGATTATTGGTTTCTTTTTATAAATATACATGTTTTAAATATTCATAATCTAAGCTTCTAAAGTAGTGAGACTTGATCTCAATTTGTCTCACTGTTTACATTTTCGCGTCCCTTCGAGATTTAGATAGTTTTCCTGGATACAATAAAATTAAATAGATTTAATGGATGCGATCTTTTAAAATAAATAATAGAGTTCAATAGATTTAATGGATGTGATTCTTTAGGATAAAAACTAGTAGTAAACACATGTTATGCACGTCTTATCTACAAGATGATGTTACAATCAATATTTTTAAAGTATTAATATAGTTTTTGAAAGTAATTGAGGTAATTTATATTGTTAAAAGAGAAATTAAAATTGCAAATTGATTGCAGTTTTCTATATATTAATATTTTATTGAAAATTTCAACCGAAATCCTTGAAAAATATATAAACAAATTGTTTAAAACTTCAACTTTATAAGGAAATCACGTGTCATATCAAGAAGTAATCTAACATAATAAAATATTAGACAAATCAAAAATTGATTTATTAAATATTTATGATAAGCGGCAGAAAAATATAACAAAATTGTGCATAGACAATAATATTATGTAAGTTTAAACAAGAAGTTCAATTTTAATTTTTTTCTAAAGAGTTTTTAAATATTTATTTTAAAATTATTGAAAGGGAAATTTAGCTAAAATGAGTTGTGAGGAAGTTTTTCACAATTTTTATTAAACATCCAGACTACAAAAAGCGTTTGTCATGGTGAATTTTTTTCTTACGTTATCTTTTCTCAATTCAAAGCATGAAATTTGACATCAAGTTCAATAATATATTGTGAAATTAATTGCAAAAATTGCAAAATTGAATTTTCTTACAAATTTCTAGTTAATTAAATAACAAAGAAAAATATTATTAGAATTTGAATGGTTTCGTAACTTTCGACTATTCAATACCCATTGTCCCATCAATAATATCTAAATTCTTACATTCTTTAGTAAATTCATTGGAAAAAAATAACATCATTTATTATATAAAACCTGAAACGTATTTTATCAGATTAATTGTCGAACACGTTAGTTACTATTTCTTTAATCAAATATATATAGTTTCTTATTTTCAATTTCGACTAATTACTTCCCACATTGTTATCTTCATGTGAAGATGAATAAAGTGTTCAAATTATCAACATCAACTAAAAAATCAGTAAGCATTAACAAAGTCGGGACACATCTTTCGACATCATCATTCTCCCAGCTAAAGTTGACTTTGCTTCTTTTCGATTTAACATTTGTTTCACCATAGCATTTTTTGGAACAATTCTCACCACAGCAGAAAATTAATTGAGATTAGTGATGAGATCATTATATATTTTTTTAGGTGTCCATGAAGAAACTATTGTATCCTTTGCAAAACTGAAAAAAAAAAAAAAAATGGGATCGTTCTCAGCTTGGTGTATTCCAACATATCAGGGTTATTTTCATGCAACGTTTTAAGAATGGACTCCGAAGCATACTGTTTCAAGACTTGAAACTGAATTATCTCTTCTTGGAAAAATGATAAAATTTCAATTATTTTGGTTCAAATACACTCGAAAATGGATAAAGGGTTTAAATTGGATGCTTGGATGCAAAAATTGTACACGTGGTCCACTTTTGATCATGCATATGTTGTGTTAATGAACCTCTTTACGACTCTCCTATAGGGATGCACTGTCATTAGCCATCTGCCAAAGAAAAATCGTTGGATGAACGAATCAATCACGGGCCTTATCATCGTTAGTTTTGCTCTCGTTGTTTTTCAAAGTACTTATTCAAAACTCAAATAGTTTTACGAACAAATGGATCATATCGACTTGGCCCATCAAATAATTTATTACATTTATTTATTATCTAATAATTTATTACAAGGATAATATAATTTATAATTTCATACAATTATATCTTCTTATTTGTTTTGTATTAAATTAATTTATTATCAAACAATTTACAATAATTTATTATAGTTTCATATTATTATACTTTCTCATTTCTTCGGTATATTAAGAAAATAAGAAAAAAAATATTTCATGTAATAATAAATATTATTATGGCTATAATATATTAATATAATTATTAAAATACTACATCCAAAAATTTAAAATTGTATTGTCTATTCAAATTACATAGTTTACAATGCATAAAATATGAATGTAATAACCACATGGCCTTTAAATTCAAAATGATACAATTCGATGAATTTGTGACTATTAATTCCATAGATTATTTAAAAGAAATAATTTACGAATTTTAGTTAACAATCTGTTTCATTTTCGAATCAACTGAACTTGGCTCAAGTTGTTCTTTCAGATTATGTCACAAGAATAATGTTGACAGAGTATTTTGAATCGTATAAAAATTTGCTGCATCAAGAAATATTTTGTATAGAAAATTTCTAGAATATTATGTGTGGGACAAGAGATGTCGAAAGTGGACAAAACAAAAGAAAGGACATGTTACCTCTCGAACTGCAGGTACAAATCTTATTGATAGAATTTTCAAAGATATCTTAGAAAATATAATAGAAACTTTTGATAGAACTTTCAGAGATATCTTAGAAAATTCAAAAAATATTTGGTGGAAATGTTTCTGTCTTTGGAAGAGATTTCCATCATGTGCTCTATGTCATTCCACAAGCAACAAGATAATGAACAATTAATAAGAACTTGGTTAGGTCATATCTTTGGGAGAAAATGGAAAACCTCCAACTAAGTCAAAACATACGTTATCATAATGATAATCAAATTGCTCAATACTTGATCCAAATTGGTAATAGAACAGAAGCTTACATAGATGATGCTTCATTAAATTATCAAGGGAGATAGTTATATCATTTGATGATGTCGAAATTTCAGAGTTATAATTAATAAATGCACTATTCTCAGGTTTAATAGACAATGCATCTTCTCCTGATTATATGACACAAGGTGTAATTCTTTCAAAGAAAAGTAAGTATGTTGACTACCCCAACGACAAAATGATCGAGCAATTTCTAGGAGAAGTGAAGAATTTGTGAGTTTTAACCAAGCAACTAATGATAAAAATCAATTTTGCCAAGAAGAATTCCTCAATACATTGTTATCAAATGGTGTTTCACCACAAAAGTTGATCTTGAAAAGAAATTGTCTCATGATGCTCAAACAGACTTTAGACCCGTCAAAAGTCTTTACAATGCAAAAATAATCATTGGGAAACAAGCTGTTAAGTACAATAAATGATGAAGGATATTCATTCAAATTCAAGAGGAAGCAAAGTCTGTACTTTGCAATTGTGACGTTAACAAAAACTACTGTGTACAAAAAAGTTCTATTTTGATCATCAAGTTACAGTTTAGTTCATTGAAACATTGCAAATATTGTTTAAATTTTTTTATTACAACAAATAATTGCCCAAATTATTCTTTATTTATATAAGATGTGTAATGCACAAAAAAATGTTATTGTAGTCAAAACATTACATTTCGATTTATTCAAGATTTTCACATTATATACATAAATTCAAAAAAATAAAAAAAATATTATATATAACATTTCAACAATTTCAATTTTTTCTTTTAATAATATCTTTTACCTCAACAACTTTTAAAAAAATAGTATTAGTTTTACGAAGATATTGTGCTTCACATTCATCATATACGTAAGATGTGCAATGCGCGTGCTTACTAGTAGTATTTAAAAAGTAACTTTCCTTTCATATGACTTAATTGATGATTTTAATAAGAATTTAAGGATGTTATTGAAAAAATAGAAAATTATATAAATCTATTGTAGATTAATATCAATAACTAATAATAATTATATTTAATAAAAATAAATTAAATGTTAAGATATTATTGATTGAAAACATAATAGTTTCATGGTAAAATGGAAAATCAAATGTTCATCACTCATCCTCACTTTAATACATTGTATACAATGTGTGTGTAGATATTAAATATTAAGTGAGAGCATATTATATATATGGTTAAATATATGAGGGTATATTATGTAATCAAAAGTTTCTTTACAATCCACCTTTTTATAGACTAGTTAGTAGGCGTGCGTTGCACATGATTTTGTAATGATGTTATAAAATATAATTGGATGTTTTGAATTGAATATCTTCTTAATACACATAAACTATATTTAATATATTTTTTTCTAAAAATTGTATTAATTAAAAGCACGTATTAACATATTGATTATCTATTAGGTTAATATTGAGTCAATATTTTCGTAATGACAATAATTGAAAAAGTGATCAAATTTGTTAACAAATTAAAGTTGTTGGAGTTCCAAGATGTCTCTCTCTCACGGCACCAAAATACAAAGTTGAGAATTTTGAAGGGTAATTAAACGGATTTGTTTGACTAATTTTATGAAGTGAAAATTACATTCATCCCTACATTTTAATTTTCTAGTTTAAAAATTAGATTTCAAACTTTTTTATTCAAAAATAAAGTAATAATTTAGAATTTTAATATTAATAATTATATTATAAAATTAAATTAATATACACAGATCAATAATCAACCCAAACCCAAACCCCCACCTCTATCCCACTCCGCTCCGAATCAACAATTTTACTGCAAATTGCGTTGACAACAGGTATATCTTCTCTCATACTCCCTGATTCTATGACATGTGATCGATATATATATATAAGTTATGAATGATTAATTTAACATTTTTTTTGATAGAAAAATAAGCATTGACCTACTAGTTTGATAAGTTATGACTTAAAAAATTTGTGATTGTGACCATAAAATTATAATCTTAATTTATTTAGTATCATATATTAACAAAATATATTTAATTAATTATCATCTGGTTTATGGAAAAAAAAAGTTTTTAAGTTTTGAAATTATATCTTTAAATATAGGAGTTTGTTCCCTTTTTATGAAAGTGTTATTCTAATCAAACAAGTTTTTAGAGAAAGTTGGTTAGTGTAACTTCCTCTAAAGATACTTCAAGAATAGAAAGTTCTTTTTAAAAATTAATTTTCAAGTAAAAATTAGAGAAAATTGCACCACCATGATATTTTTTTTATTTGTATTAACCCAGTCCCTAATGAGAATGAAGGTGAAAGTGATATACAAATAAGTGGATAACAACCAGAACAACACTCAACATAACCATCACCCGCTCCAACTTCTTTTTTTTTTTTTTTTGAACATTACAATGTACAATAAAACCCTCCCGAATCCCCCCGTTCCCCCCTTAAAGGCTCGAACCTAGGTATGGAACCGGTAAGGGGGTGGCCTCCCGACTAGGCTAACCCCCTTGGCCTTCAGCCACTTCAACTTGATAAGTTCAAAGTTTAATACTAAAATAATGAGATAAACACAATTATAGCAATTATTTATTAGCTTCTCAAAAATAATTTAAAGAAAATATCAAATCAAATTTATTTATTAGCTTCTCAACAATAATTATATTTTCTTATTTGTGCTTCAATTAATTTTAATTTAATTACAATGTTTTATAATTAATGTAACATTTTCTAATTTAATGATGGTCATTATAATCCCTTCAAATTTTATTTATCAAAATCTATATATACTACTTCATAATACCCAAGTCAATAATTTTATAATTTTTAAATTGTCCTTCAATTAATTTTATTTTATTTTATATATAACATTTTATAATTGCAGTAATATTTTTTTAATTTAATGATCATCACTATCTCGTCAAAATCTATTTATAAGTACAATTAAAGTAATTGAAATAGTAAATTTATCACTCAAAATAAATTTAGCATATTAATTTACGAGTGTAATGGTCCAATTATAAAATAGCATTGTATTTATTAAATTCCATATATATTGTTCGAGTAAAATTATTAGTAGTTTTTAGGATATTAGGAAATGAGTGGTTAAAAATATATGATAATGACCGTTGAATTTAATATTTGATTTGATTAAAATGCTAATTCTAAGATGCCTTTAAAGTAAGAAATATATTTTATCATAAAACCGCCGACAATAATTTGTAGCTATTTGTCTTTCACTTAATTTTATTTTAGTTATAAGTATTTTAATTAATGTAATATTTTCTAATTTAATGATGGTAATATTTCCCAAGTAAAATCTTTAATTCTTTTTACGCTTGATAACGTGTCCCACCAATAGCCTGCACTACACAAAACATAAAAGACACACATACCGCTTTTTTAGATTCAGGGATACGGGCATAAGTAAACATACGTTCCATTTTTCGAATCCAATTTTACTCATCCATTGCATCTCTTACATATTCTAATAATGGAAGGTTTAACTTATGAAAACAGACGGTAGCAGTATCTCTTTCCTTTTCTTCCTTTTTGAGACGATTAACCATTAGAAAGTGATCGTTAATCATATGACTAATTTGATGTGCCTGATTCCTAACCAACTGAGTGAAACTTTCAAGTGAGGCGGCACTGTTAGCACTTGTATCATTTCTTGCATGAGACATCTTTCTCTGAAAATAATCAAGCTTTTTACAATTAACTTTCACGTTTAAGTGGTTTCACAAAAAAAAAAAAAAAAATCATTTGGTGTCGACAATTAATAAATACACGTAACAAAACTTAAAATTAGTGTTAAAATTCAAAAAATTAGATTTGGTGTCGACAGCAAATCAACAAACTGTCTCAGGCATTTGTGTGTCGATACCAAAGGCGGTGGTGCGATACCAGACGAATTTTTCCTGTTTTGAAACTGTCCAATCTCTCAAAATTACTCATTTAATCTCATTTTTTAACCCTAACTCCTCATATTTTTCTCTAAAATCGAGATCTCAACCTTCAAATCTTCCGTTTTCCTCTCAAATTCTTTGATTAAATTTCACCACTTCGAACATTTTTCGTTGTTATGGGAAGAATCAAGATGTCTGCCAAGGAAACCTCTAGTAATCATCCCATCATTCGAGATGAGACAAGTGAAGAAGAAGTGATAGATTCACGTCGGAGAAAAGTGGCGGGTGTCTAGGAACCTCGCCGGAGTTCGCGAGTTGCACCATCTCGTGGTTGTTCAAGTTCTCGTGGTGGTTCAAGCTCTTCTAGGTCCACTCATAAAATAGATAGAGGCAAAGCACATATAGAGGAAAGTATTGATAAAGAAGATAATGATGATGTGCTATGATGTGGTAGTTCAGATTTCCAAATGCTTATTTCTTTATCGAGGTTGCATTCCGTCATTACAAGAGCATCAAAAAGGAAGAGGTAATTCTCGATCGAGAAGTCGACCTTACTTTTCTTGCTAGCCTTCATTTTGAATTTTTACCATATTTCCAATTAATGAAATGGTTTCTTGGGGTCAAGTTTAGGGGTTAGTGAGAGGTTTGTGAAGTTGTTTTATGCTAATACTGATGCTAGTGGTGAATTGTTTGAGAAGTCAGGTGAGACTTTAGATTGTTTGCATAGTTATGTGAAGGAAAAAGCCTTTGAGTGAGCTCGAATGACACTGCCCTAATTTCTGGGATGGTTGACAATGGATTAGTTTAAATAGCCGATTTGATAGAATAAAAGCTTCTCTTCTAGTGTTTAAGAATCCAAATCTTACTGCACCTTGTTATGATGCTCTCTCACTTTCCTGTGACACTTGGTTATTACATCTTATCTTTACTCACACGATCAAGAAATGGTCGAGAAAACACACTACCCTCATTCCCGAAGACTAGTGGCTTATATCATTGGTGATTAGAGATGAGAGAGTAAATTTAGCTCAATTGGTTGTGAAGGGCATGATTTCGGTGTTTACTAGTTTTGAGTCTAACAAACTTCTTTATGGTCAAGTGATTATGACATTACTAGCTCGAGAAGGAATTGATTTTACTAGGAAAATTTTCATGTCCGTTCACCCAAATCTTGGGGAGCCTTCCATGAAATTGATGAACTATATTGAGGTTAATGCGAAGTGGGTTCCAAAAGTTAGACGGAGTGAAGGAATTAGTCGAGCACCACCCATATCGGAGGATTCGGCAGACATGGAGGGGGTGGAGTGAGAGTAGAGGGAGGAAACGACTTTTGTGGTACCAGAACATGTGCCACTTAGTGGATTTGATGCTCTCATAGCAGAGTTTAGGGGTTTCCAAATCGAGACTCAAGCCAACTTTTCCAGCTTAATTCAATCTCAAACATCTTTCTTTATCGAGATATTCCAGAAGATGGGGGAACTCATGGTTCGTCAATACCGTATGGAGGATCGACTTGATGACCTTGAGGATAAGGGTCCTCAATATGATAATGGTGATGAGTAGTTTCTAACCCTTTCCCCCATTTTATGATGTGCTGTTTATTGCCTTTGGAGGTATGCTACATTACCTTTCGAGGTTGATATTTTCGCCCGTGTGGGTGTTTTAATTTGGTTTGTAAAGACAAAAGCCTTTAAATATTTTACTAGAGGCATAAACCTTTTTTCATATTATGCACTTATGATTTATCTATATGTTGAATTTTCATTCTATCTACTCAACAATTGTATATAAAATCAAATAAAACAAAATATAAAACATACCTCTCGGATTTAGATGTCAATCAATGGGCATTATATGCATGTGTTTTCTATAGAATTGCTTTACTTAATCTATTAAAAGATAACCGAGGGGCTAGAGTTCAAATCTATAATCTTTATTTAAATATATTTCTTTTGTGAATTATATCACATCTAATATCATCATTAATATGAATCAAAAATCATTTCATCAAAATCAACTTCATCCATAATACAACACGTAAAAGGTGTGTCGAAAACTCACTATTTTGATGATTATACAATATATATCAACCTGAAAATCATTGGATAACTTCATATCATAATCAGAACTAAAAATAAATCAAGTATCTACATTGGTGTCGACATCTATGTCGAAACCATGTTCATCGTTCTTCATTTGGTGTCGACACCAAACCTTCAGGTGTCGACACCATACATATTTTCAGAAACTATAATTTCATTTCTTTGATTGTTTTGACCCCAAACTACATATTTTAATAAATAATTTTGAGAAAATATGTTTGGTGATCAAAACGATGGTTTTCAATAGATTGAAACATAATTTTTATAGGAAATCATTGCCTAGGGTTTGGACGAGGAAGCACAATTTCTGCAGTGATAAGTGTGCTTTACACACTTACTTAGTTCCTAAATTAGCAATTTAATTGACAAATTGAGCAAATATCTACTTATAAATTGTGTTTATCTTGTACAATTAGGTACAACCTCAATTGGAAAGAAAATAGACAAGATTGGAGAGCAATTGAGCGAAAAGAAGAGCAATTTGGATGTCCAAGGACCTAATTGAAAGAAATCAAAAGTTTAGGGACTCAATTGCAACATCTCAGAAAGTGGAGGACTAAAGATGCAAATATTTCAGGGGCATATTTGTAATAAAAGTCAAAATTCGAGGACTAAATTGAAGAAGACCAGAAGATGGAGGACCCAATTGCAATCATGGAAGGACAAAGCTGCCTGGTGAACCACGCGATCGCGTGTATCGACTAGGCAGCGCTCGCGAATCAAGCCAAGAATCCAATCCGAGAGTTTTCTAGTCAACCACGCGATCGCGAGGAATTTAGCCACGCAATCGCGTGGTCATAATTTTGAGCGAATTATCTGGGTTGACCCGGTTCGGCCCAAAAGCTGAAGGGCGCGGATCTACGCGATTTTTTGGTATTTTTGGGCATTTTGACTAGGGTTTCAACAATCTTTATCATCACAATTTTTACCTCACCAAACCCTAGCCCCTTTCCCTCTCTTCTCCCCTTTTCTTCTTTTCTTTCTTTTCTTTTATTTTATTTTCTTTGTTTTTGATTTAGTTTGTGATTTAGTTTATAGTTTTGTTTTGTTTCTAAGTTACTAGCACCCATTGGATCAAAGAAGCAAGAAGTAAGCGGAAATACAAAGCATTGTTGAAAGATTTTCGGAGCAAAAATCAAGGGAAGTGTTGTATTTCATTTTTCTTGTATTTTTATCCTTAATTTCTATATTTTGTGATGTATTTTCATAAACCTTATCTTTTGTAGAATATTTATATAATGGGCTAGTTGTTTTATGTTGTGATGATTGATGTAGCTTAACTTAGTTTAAGTAATTTTAATGTTTGCTTATTAATTTTGAGCTTATTTCATGTGTGTTTGTTATTGAGATTATTCCATGTGTTTGATTGATCACCAAATATATGTTTTGTGAAGTGTATGATAATCGAGAGATATTATGCATTTTAGACCAAATAATAAATGCTCTAGGTTCTTGTTAAGGATAGAGATATACCTTAAACCCTAGATGATCCATTGAGCTATTTTCACAAAGAGTTAATGCAATTGATTGGGCCTTAATCGACATAGAGATATAGTAGGTTAAACCAATTGATTATGGTTAATTTCACTCAAGAGAGGTAATTAGCTAAATTTGGAAAATCGGGTCTAAAATTGTAAATGAGTAATTTATTAATTTGGATGTGTTGAGAAATTACTTAAGCGAGAGTTAAGTGAAATCATGAATCCCAACTATTTTATCTTCGATTTTTCTTATTTTAATTTGGTTTAACATTAGTTTTGTTAATTTAGAATTGTCAAAAATTCATCTTTTAATTGTGTGTTTCATTTGTTAAGATTAAATTAACAAGAGTAAAATAGAGTATACATTCTCGTGGGATCGACAACCCAGACTCAAAAAGTCCACTTTATTATTTGTACGCGACCCGTGCGCTTGCGGTACACTATTTTGAGCGAAACATGCAGCATCTTATGTTTGATTTTGGTGTATTTTTATTTCAAATGTGCCTATGTATGTATATAAAGAGACGACTGGTTGCACGAATTTGGGGTTGAAAGCTTGTTGAAGAGGATCTTTCTTGAAGGCTAAGAAATAATACATGATTGCAAAGCTAGAGGTGACCATGGCTTACCATGCAGGGAGAAGTTGGCCATAGGAGATAAGAGGTGATTCATGTAAGCTAGGGACAGAGGTAGAGGTCTAGGGAGCCACCTCATGCTTCATTTTTCCAATATTCACAGTTTCAAAAGGCCATGTTTAAGCCTAGTTTTAAGATAGTAAACAAGATTCGAATTGAGTGTTCTTGGTACCATTTCAAAGTACTCATGGAGTACTTTGATACGAAATTTACCACACGAGATTTGGTTAACTAAGGAGAAAGTTATGGCATCCCAAAATTTGCTACACAAAACTGTTTTTCTGTATCGTATGGTGAGATACCAACTTTGAAATTCACCGAGAGCTATACATTGATCAAACTAACAAACAGATCTTAGATTCTCAGAGTTCATTCCAAGTACTTATCCGTACATATAACATATTTATTTATTGGATGTCGGAAGTGATCAAACGAGTCTCCTAAAGAGAGACATTTAATCACGTTTTTCACCACTTTACGTTTTCAAAATAATTTCCTTTTTCATTCATAAAATTCTATTAAAATTAAATAAATTCTAAAATGCATTTATTACATTATTGTAAGTAAATAAGGACGTCACAATTTTTTTGGGCGTTACAGAAGAAATGTAATTTAATAACTTATGATGAAAATAAAGATTATAAATGTAAAACTTGTATTAAATCTAAGATGATTAAGAAACATTTTCATAGTGTGACTAGAACAACACAATTGTAAAAGCAATTGGACCAGAGCAGCAGCCCAAAAATAATTTTGAAGGCCAAACCGATCGAAGATCAAAATCAAAGGCCCAACTGGTCGAATTTTATTAGAGTCCAGTTGAATTTTTTATTTGAGCCCAACTGATTGATGGATCTCAAACGAAAGAAAGCAATGCTGGAGCCCAAATTTAGTAACCAGGTTAAATCCCAACTGATCACTGTCCTTTTAATAACACTCGTTGGATCTCTTTTGACATCATTCCAACCATTCAATGAAGGGATTAGGATACATGATGTGATCCGATATGGGGATCACCAAGAACACGCGGAATTAAACGTCGGAAAGCTCTAAAATCCAAGATAGTAGACGATAACAATGCAACCCCGATCTCACGACGCAAGAACTATGGGTATATTAAACTCAAAACCCGTTACGATGCAGAGATAAGAACCACAAATGGGGAATGCCACAAAGGTTGTCAAATCCTTTGATAAGTTCAAATTTGTTCAACGAGAACAAGAAGAAAATTAAGGGAATATCTCACCTTCAATATCATTAATCTCAAGAATAAAAGTTGTGTATTTTACAATGCTGAATGAAGCCCTATAAATAGGCTAACAAAATAAAACAACCTAAATAAACTAGAATTGTAAATAAACTAAATCGCCTAACATTATCTTAAATTGCGGCACCTAAGTTACGGTCGTGACTTATGAGTTTACGGCAGTAAGTAAGCTACGGATTAAAAATTAAAAACATATGTTACGGCCGTGACAAATTTATATACGTCCGTAAGTGACCTTCTAAACAAAAAAATAAAAACTACTAAACTATATTTACGGCAGTGAGGATTTGGTTTACGACCGTAAGTCCTCTTCTGCATAATTTTGTCTTGATGATGTTACGGCCGTGACTGCCTTTCTGCACAATTTTAGCCAAGATGATTTTACGGTCGTAAAAATGGGTGTTACGGCCGTGAGAATACTTCTGCCCCAATTTCTTGTTGTTCTTTGATCCAAATGCCTAGTAACAACTTTGGTTCCTCTTCCACTTTGTTATGCAACGTAAATGAGGTCTTTGCACTCGAGCACTCATCCATCCACGCTTGCATGAATCCTTGCATTGCCTGCTTGATTCTTTTGGCTCTTTGCCTCGTTATTGGTCCAGCGGGCACGTGCAACGGGTCAACGTTCTTCGAGCCACTCCGGAACTCATCAATACATTTCGTATACCTATGCTGACATTCCAGACTCTTCCAATTTCTCTCTCTTTGAAACCCTAGTTTTCTTCGTGGCTTTTGTTCTTCAGAGAGAAATGTCATCTCTCTCGCACGAATCTTTGTGGTTTACTTCTGATTCTTAATGCATAATCAGGAAAAACTCTTTATGGTGTATTTACAGTTTAAATCTGTAATTCTTTGTGGTTCCTTAGTGGTTTTTTTGTGCGAGATTTTATCTGTTTTGAGTTTTGATTTAGATTTGTTGTTTTATTCTGTAAAACCTTTCAATTCTTGAGATTTATTTTTGATTAATAATTTTTTTGAGGTTTTACGTTTGGAAATTTTTTTGTGGTAGCTTTGTGGTGATTCTGAGCTTTAAAATCATAACAGTGGTATCAGAACTTTAGGGTTCTTGTGATTACACTGATTTATGACTCAGGTCATGTAAGATCCAGAGTCTTTGTGGGTGGATCTATTATTTTCTGGAAGATTCTTTGTGGTTTCGTAAAAAATGTTTTAGGGTTTTCTAATTTCTTTGTGGTCTCAAAAGAAACTTGTGATTTCTTGAGTATTCTTTGAAAAACCCAAACTGAAACGTTTTTATTTCTGAAAAACTTTGTGAAAATTCTTAGATCTGAAGGATTTCTCAAAATTCCTTACTGAAATCTTTGTTGTATTCATACTTAGTGGAAATTTTTTGTAACCCTAAATTTTTAAAATAGGGGTTTTCTTGTTTAGTGTCTGGATCTTTTGACTTATGAGTCAAAAATATACTGACCCCAAGAAGTCAGTATATTCCCTATAATATACTGAAAATTCTTAGAGGGGGTCTTACATTCTTTGTGGCCGAACTTCGTGGATGCCGATCAAACTTGGTGGTACTAAATCTTTGTGGTGTTATATCTTCATGGAAATTCTACAGAATCCATAGTATTGCAAAGAGATAACATCTATTACTTTCTGCAAATTTACATTTTTTTTTCTTTAAAAGATTTATGTTCTCTCCAAAATCTCTCCCTTTTTAAGCCATTTTTTTGGACCCCATTACTTACCTTTGTCCAGGATTTCTTGAGAATCCGGGAATCTGAGGGAGTTTTGGGTTGACCCAAACTAGGTTGAGGGATATACTCGAAGAACAATTTTTTTCAGTATTACAGATTCTTTGTGGTTACTACTTAGTGTGATAATTCTTTGTAGATTCTGATCACCTTAATTGCTATAGTGCTTAGTGCCTGATTTTGATACTGTATGACACATTATATTTTTCACTTAGTGGACTGCCTCTGTTATTTGAAAAACTTTGTGAATCTATCATGCATTCCTTTGCTTTATCTGCCAGATATTTTTTTGAAGAAATAAGACTTCAGATTTTGTAAAATTTTTTAGAATTATTTTTGTCATTACTTCAATGGATACTATAAAACTTGATGTTGAAATATGGAATGGCAAATGAGATTTTAATCTCCAAAGACAGAAGATGAAGGCCTTATTAATTTAATGAAATGTACTGAGGGTATTGATCAATCTTAGCCTGCTAACCTAACTCAGGATAGATAGATTGAGATGGATGAAACAGCCTGGAGTACTTTGTTTCTTTACCTATCTGATAATGTCATTAGACAAATAGGTGAGACTAAAAATGCTATGGAACTTTGGGATAAATTAGAGGAAGTTTACAACACTATTTCTTTACCTAATAAATGCTTTCTTTGAAAAAAATACTTTGCTTTTAAGTTTGATCCTTTCAAAGATGTCAATATTAACATGAGAAGGTTTAATAAGATCACACAAAGCCTATTGAATTGTGATGAAAAATTGTCCGATGATCAAAAAGTTGTCTGTCTTTTAAATGCTATGGGTGAAAAATTTAAAGACCTCAGAAATGCATTAGAATATGGTGGACAAAAATTGACTAATGAAATAGTTCACACTTCCCTTAAGAATAAGGAGCTGGAATTGAGAAATAGTCACAAAGAAGCTTATAGTGTTATAGGAACTTCAAAGAAAAGGAACTCCTCTTAGGATAATAAACCTGTGAACAATTTCAACAAAAGCTGAAATGCCTCCAACAATAACAGGAACTGGAATAATTTGAATAGCAAGCATGTTAGGGGTAACTATCAAAAGAAAGATAATCTTTATAAGCCTAAGGATAATTCTTTCAAAGATCAGTACAACTTTATGGGGTCAAAATAACCCTAGAAATCAAGATATTTTTAGAGGACAAGACAATTTTAGAAGTCAAGACAGCACTAGAGGTCAATATAGTATTCTCAGACCTAGATTGTGTTACTATTGTGGTACACCTGGACATCATGTTAAAGACTGTTTTAAGAAACAAAATGAAACATAAACTAGTAATCAAGCAGAGGCTGCAACACAAGATAATAATGATGTTGTTTATGTTACTACTGAAACTGATACTAAGTATGACTGGATACTTGATTATGGCTGTACTTTCCATATGTGCCCTGAAAGGGATTTATTTGCGATTTTCAATAATGATTCCTATGGATCTGTGAAACTTGGAAATAACTTGACTTGGGATATTAAAGGCACTGGTATGGTTCTGTTGAAATTTGAAAATAACAGAATACTTGTTTTAAATCAAACTAGATATGTGCCTGATTTAAAAAGAAATTTGATTTCTCTGGGTGTGCTTGATTCTGAACTTTATGATATTAGATTACATGAAGGTTATTTTAGTATTTTTAAAGGAAATTTTTTACTTTTCTATACTCCCAAAACAAATGGTATATATGTTTTAAAAACTTATCCTATCTGTGCCAATTCTTTTAATGCAGTCTCTAAAAATGATAAAACTGTTTTTTGGCATAAAAGACTTGGACATTTAAGTGAAAGAGGTCTTAAATTGCTTGAAAAGAAAGGTGTTTTTGGTAAAGATGTTTTACATAAGCTTGATTTATGTGAAAAGTGTGTTTTGGGAAAATAGAAAAGAAATTCTTTTGGTAAAGACATTCATAAGTCAAATAATATACTTGAATACCTGCATGCTGATTTGTGGGGGCCTGCTCCTATTAACTATGTTTCTTGTTTTAAATATTTCCCGCTTATAGTTGATGACTATTCTAGAAAAACTTGGGTTCATTTGTTGAAATCTAACGATGCTATTGTGTGGGTGTTTAGAAACTAGATTATTTTGATTCAAAATTTAAAAGATAGGAAGGTCAAAGTGATTATGACAGACAATGGCCTAGAATTTTGTAATCAAAACTTTGATTCCTTCTGTAGTAATCTAGGTATCCTTACACATAGGACCGTTACATACAGTCCACAGCAAAATGGGATTGTTGAGAGGATGAATAGGATACTGCTAGAAAGAACTAGGTGTCTGCTACTTAATTCAAACTTGCTAAAGATTTTCTGGGGTGAAGCAGTTAAAACTGCCTCACATCTGATCAATATTTCTTCCTGCAATGCTATTGATTTTAAAATACCTGATTAGATTTGGAACAATACTCTTCCTGATTTTTCAAAACTGAAAATTTTTGGGTGTACAACATACTCACATCAAACTGAAACCAAACTTAACTCCAGGTCTTTAAAATGTGTATTTATGGGTTATGGAGAAGGAGTCAAGGGCTAGAGACTATGGATAAAGGAACAGGGAGGTTACAAGGTTATTATTAGTAGGTCTTTCATTTTTAATGAAAATTATTTTCCCTACAAAGATGAAATTTTAGAAGATCCTCTCAGTGAAAAGGATTTCCTCACTTTTGAGCTGAGTGCAGATCATTTGAGGGATGAAAATGATCTGCCCAATACTCAGCTTCAGGTGGAGTAACCCCCACATTTTCAAAATAATAGTCCTGAACCTAAGTCATCAAATTCTGTCACTATTTCTGAAACTGATCCTAAAACAGAAGCTGAACTTAATCTTGAAAATTACCAGCTTTCAAAGGATAGAACCAGAAGAGAAATACGACCTCCTCCCAAATTTGAAGATCCTAATTTTGTTTCTGCATTCACATAATCTGAACTTTTACAGAATGAACCTGTATCTTTTGAAGAAGCTATTTCTTCAACTGATTCTAAACTTTGGCTTGTAGCAATCCAAGAAGAAATGGATTCTCTCATTAAAAATGGCACTTGGATCTTAGTGGATAAGCCTAATAATAAAAGAATAATAGATCGCAAATGGATTTTCAAAATAAAAGAAAATGATTCTAAAGATGTAAAACCTAGGTACAAAGCTAGGCTTTTAGCAAAAGGATTTTCACAAAAAGAAATGATTGATTATAATGAAATTTTTTCTCCAGTTGTCAAGTTTGCTTCAATCATAATTTTATTTGCCTTAGTTGCTCAATTTTATTTAGAACTAGAACAAATGGATGTCAAAACTACTTTTCTGTATGATCATTTAGATGAAACCATTTATATGTATCAGCCTAAAGGATTTGAAAAAAGAGGTAAAACTGACTTAGTGTGTTTACTGAAAAAATCTTTGTATGGTTTAAAACAAACCCCTAGGCAATGGTATAGGAGATTTGATTTTTATATACAAAGCCTTAATTTTTAAAAGAGCTAATATGATTCCCGTTTTTATTTTAAATCTGGATAAACTGATTTTATGTATCTTTTACTATATGTTGATGATATGCTTATTGCTGGCCCAACATGCATAATATTAACCTGCTTAAGCATAAATTGCATTCTGAATTTGAAATGTAAGACTTAGGACATGCTAAAAGAATTCTTGGAATGGAAATCTTTAGAGATAGGAAATCTGGAAGCTTGTTGTTAAATAAAAAACATTATATTGAAAATGTTTTTAAAATGTTTAGCCTAGGGGTGGGAAACTGGCCGGGCAGTTCGTGAGTTCAGCTCGATTTGGCTAATTAAAAGCTCGGCTCGGCTCGGCTCATGAAAAAAGGGACTTGGGCTTGGACCGGACAGAAATTTGAGTGTTGGACAGTTCGAATTCGGCTCATGAAGCTCGTGGACCGGCTCGTGAAAGCCCAACAAGCAGCGAAATAGGCCGGCTCGTTAGAAGCTCATTTCAAACTCGTCAAGCCCATTTAAAGCTCGTCAATTTCTTGTAAAATTTTAAGTTTTAATATTTTAAATTATTTTAGTATTAGTAGAAAGTAACTTTTAAAAAAAAATCAATAACCGAGTCCACGAGCCGGCCTACGTTGTCCCGGCTCGGCTCGTGAGCTCACGATCCGGACTTGGGCCGTGTGTGTGGAAGACAGGCCGGCCCGGCTCGGCTCGTCTCCCACACGAGCCTCTAACGCTCCGGCTCGTGGGCCAGACCAAACCCACCAGTCACTAGCCGACCCGTTTGACACCCCTAGTTTAGCCTATCTTATGCTAAAACTGTTTCTTTACCTCCATTGCTCATTTTAAACTGTATATTGATCATTCTTCTAAATTAATGAGGAAGAATTTAGTATGAGAAATGTGCCTTATTCAAATGCTGTAGGATCTGTGATGTATCTCATGGTCTGTACTAGACTTGATTACTTTTGCTGTTAGTGTGCTTAGCAGATTTATGAGTAATCCTGGTGAGTTACATTGGGAAGTTATGAATCTTTGTTGAAATATTTAAAAGGCTCTGCAGGACTTATTTTGATGTTTACTAAGACTAAAACTGATTTTAAACTAAAATGTTTTGTTGATTCTGGCTTTGCTAGGAACATTGATAACAAAAAAATCTACTTCTGTATATTTCTTTACGTTAAACTGTTCATGTATTAGTTGGAAATCACATTTACAAAAACTTATTGCCTTATCTTCAGCTGAGGTAGAATATATAGCTGCCATAGATGCTGTTAAGGAATGTATGTGGCTTAAAGGTTTACTTTCTGAAATTGGCTGCATTGATAACACTGAAATTGAGATTTGTGCAAATAGTCTTAGTGCATTATATTTGTGCAAAAATCTTGTGTTTCATAATAGGTCAAAACACATAGATGTGAAATTTCATTTCATCAGAGACATTACTGAAAAAGGTATTGGGAAACTTGTTAAAATACCTACTCAGCTAAATCCTGAAGATGTTGGAACCAAAGTTATACCTATTAACAAATTTAAAGATTCTTTAAAGTTCTTGAATTTGTTAGAATTTTGATACTGCTCTATTTTTGCTTTACAGGTGCTGCTGATCCAATTAAGGTGGAGATTGTAAAGCAATTGGATCGGAGCAGTAGGCCAAATATAATTTTGAAGACCAGACCGACTGAAGATCAAAATCAAAGGCCCAGCTGGTTGAATTTTATTAGAGTCCAGTTGAATTTTTTATTTGAGCCCAACTAATTAATGTATCCCAAACAAAAGAAAGCAATGCTGGAGCCCAAATTTAGTAACCGGGTTAAAGCCCGACTGATCACCATCCTTTTAATCACAACCGTTGGATCTCTTTTGACATCATCCCAATCGTTCAATGAAGGGATAAGGATGCATTTCGTACACCTATGCTGACATTCCAGACTCTTCCAATTTCTCTCTCTCTGAAACCCTAGTTTTCTTCGTGAATTTTGTTCTTCAGAGAGAAATCGCATCTCTCTCGCACTATTCTTTGTGGTTTACTTCTAATTCTTAGTGCATAATCAGAAAAAATTCTTTATGGTGTATTTACTATTTAAATCTGTAATTCGTTGTCGTTCCTTAGTGTTTTTTTTTTTTTGGATATTTAATCTGTTTTGAGTTTTGATTCAGATTTGTTGTTTTGTTCTATAAAACCTTTTAATTCTTGAGATTTATTTTTGACTAATAAATTTTTTTGAGGTTTTACGTTTGGAAGTTTCTTTGTGGTGATTTTGAGCCATAAAATCATAACAACAATTGTTAGATCTAGGGGTGGGCAAAAAAATCGAAACCGATATGACCGAACCAAAAAAATCGGAACCGTATGGTTTTAAAAAAATAAAATGGAAAATCGGTTTTGGAACCTAGAACCGATTGGTTTTCAGTTCGGTTCTCGGTTCCGCTTTTAGAACTGAAAAATCGAAGTTAGAACCAATCTTTGATCCTTGTTTAATTTTTTTATGATCTTAACTAGTTGTCCTAAAACTAAAAATCAAAAGAATTTGTAATTTTTTTGAGTAAAATGAAAATGATTAATTTTTTTTTTATGAAATTTGTTACGTCTCTACCTCATTGTAATATTTAACTTCACACTTGAACTGAAATTCTTAGTGAATGAAAATCAAATGAAACTAACTTCTTAATAAGCGAAGTTGTAAATGACCAAGATGGAGTTAATTAAATATTTAAATACAAATATAAAATAATTAATAATAATGCATTTAATACTCATGATTCATCCCACAAGTTTACTATATTGCCATGCTCGAAAAACCTTCTAGGCCATTTGTTTCCTATTTTAGTTTATGAATCTCTTCTATTTCATGGAGAATCCTATACATTTTTTTGGGTGAAAGGATTTTCGAAATCCTTGATTTTGATATATTCAGTAAAAAATTATTTCAAGTAATTGGCTCACTTCTCGAGGCCTGATGCTTCTCAATAAGGCTCCCGAAAAATAATTACTATTGTAGAATTAAATTAGAATCGAAACTGAACCAAAACCGAATGGTTTGGTTCTGGTTTGGTTCTTGCGATTCAATGAAACCGAATGGTTCCATTTTACAAGAACAGAAAAAGTATGGTTCGGTTGTGTTCTTGAGATACCCGACCGAATCACCCGATTCCCACCCTTAGTTAGATCTTGTACATACAGACATATGTGAATTAAACGACATGTTATCAAGAGGTAGAAATAGATATTTTATAACATTTATAGATGATCATTCTAGATTTATTTATTTTTATTTATTAAAACAGGAGGATGAGGCTTTTGAAACTTTCAAAGCTTAAAAAATTGAAGTTAAAAATCACTTAAGTAAGAAAATTAAAACTCTTAGAAGCGATAGAGGTTGTAATATTTCTCTAGTGATTTTAACTTGATTTGTGAACAACGTAGCATAATTCATCATATAAACCATCTACAACACCCAAACAAAATAGTCTGACTGAAAGAAATAATAGGACACTTGTTGAAATGATTTTTGCAATGTTAATATATTCTAAATTTCATTTAATCTTTGGGATGAAGATTACTTAGTGCATGTCATATTTTAAATAGAGTTCCTTCTAAATCTAATACAACATCTCCATGTGAATTATGTAAAGGAAGAAAACCAAACATTGGTTATTTCAAAGTGTGGGGTGTCTTGCTTATTGCAAAAACATCGATCTTGAGCGAACAAAACTTGGTCCAAGAGGGATTAAATTTGTATTTGTTGGATATGCTACAAATAGAAAAGCATGTCGATTATTGAACTTGGAAGTCAACATGATAATTGAATCATGTGAAGTAGAGTTCATTGAAGATTCATTATCTTCTGATAACAATCATATTGAGGAATTTCATAAAGAGATTCCTAGTTCTACAAGATTACTTGGAGAAACATCCCTTAAAGGTGTTGGTGATCCTAATAAACTTCGTAGAAACAAAAGAACTCGAAAAGAAAAGGTACTAGAACCGAATGATATAGACTCTTAGCTTATTTCTATTTTTCTTTTCAAGGGAAATGAAAGGAGTATCATAAGAACAATTCAATATGTACTTCAAACTGAAAACGATACTGAAACCTGTAAAGAGGCTATGTTATCTAGAGACAGTATTTTTTGAAAAGATTTTATAAATGATGAGATGAACTTAATAATGTCAAATAATACTTGAATAATTGTTGACTTACCACATGGCTCTAAACTTATAGGGTGCAAATGGGTACTTAGAAGGAAGTACAATGTAGATGGTACTCTTAATACAGTTAAAGCTCGGTTAGCAGATAAGGGATATTGACAAAAAGGAGTGAATAGATTACTTTGACACATATGCACATGTGGAACGTATTACTTCAATAAAGATAATGTTTGTCTTAGCTTCCATTCATAGTTTGCATACACATCAAATGGATGTCAAAACAACATTTTTGAATGGGGACCTTGATGACCTTGATGAGTAGGTTTATATGGAACAACCTGAAGGTCTTGTTCTTCCTGAAAATGAAAATAAGGTATGCAAGTTGGTTAAATCATTATATAGTTTCAGACAAGCACCGGAAAGTGGCACGAGAAATTCGACATAGTGATTATGTCTTTCTAATTCAAACACAATAGTGTTGATAAGTACGTATATTCAAAGGAACATAAAAATCATGTTGTGATCATATGCCTATAAGTAGATGATATGTTGATAATTAGCAATCATATGCAAGGTATAGATGAAACTAAAAATGAAACATTAAAAATGAAAGATTTTGGACAAGTGGACACCGTATTAGGTATCAAGGTCACACGAAATAGTGGGGGTGTTATGCTTAATCAATCACATTATAGTTTGAATATGATTAATAAGTTCAAACATTTGAACATTAAAGAAGCAAATACCTTGTTTGATACTGGTATAAAACTTATAAAGAATAATGGAAGAGCAATAGCACAACTTGAATATGCAAGTGCTATTGATTTCTCTAATGTATACAATGCAATGCAATGCAATGATATGCTATGCTATGCATTAGACAAGATATAGTATTTGCAGTTTGTAAACTTAGTAGATTTACTAGAAACCCAAATAAGGAACATTAGAAGGATATTGGAAGGGTTCTTTTTTATTATTTAAAGAAAACCAAGGATCAAGGTCTTCAATATTCTAAGTTTCCGGAAATCCAAGAAAGATTTACCGATGCAAGTTGTTTATCTAGTACATGTGATAATGAATCTGCCTCAGGTTGGGTGTTTACTCTTGAAAGAGCAGTAGTCTCTTGGAGATCCAAGAAACAAACTTGCATAACACATTCAACAATGGAATCCAAATTTGTAGCATTGACAGAGGTCGGATAAGAAGTTGAGTGGCTAAGAGATCTATTGTATGAGATTTCATTGGAAGGAAAGAATACAAATTCTATCTTTATACTATGTGAAAGTCAAACCACCTTAGCTAGAGTATACAATGAAGTGCACGATGGAAAATCTAGACATATGAGTCTAAGACATGAATATGTAAGAAAATTGATCAAAAGTGGAAAAATTTCAATCACTTATGTTAAGTCAAGGGATTACTTAGCAGATCATCTAACTAAACCACTTACTAAGGAATTTGTGAGGACCACATCAAGTATAATAAGGTTAAAACTTCTTCGATAAAGATCCATCAATGATAGCAACCTACCCGACTTACTAAAAAGTACAATTTAGGTTCAAAAGGTAATAACAAGATATTCGATACCTAGATAGTTTTTTTAACACTGACAAAAGATAAGTGCCGGTTGTCATAGGAAATGAGGGATGAGTTTATAATACTTAATAAAGTTAGAATCAATATGATCAAGTATCTATAAATATGGTAAAGATACTGGAAGAATTTTACCTCTATAAACTTCAAGGTGGTGCCGCCTTAATAAATAGTTGAAGTTTTTCTTAAAACTTCATGAATAGGATGAGCGCAAGGCCATAAAAGAGCTAATCGAGTGGTGATAAACTTGGAACACAATAACATTTATGTGTGTGTCACACATGTACCATTACTATTGAATAGTAGGTTCAAAGCTTTGATACTACCTAGGATTTCAATGGTACTTTGTGATTGATTGCACTAATGTTGAATTCAAGTTGAAAGATATGCATACATTGTGCATAAGTGTTACCAAAATTGAGATTGAGCTCAAACTCATTGTTAAACAAGTGAAGGATTGTTAGAAAATTGTTGTTTAAATATGAATTGAGATGTATTTGGATCAATATTATTGAAATAAGTGAAAAAATATTCAAAATCATACAAAAACAAGTGAAAATTATGTTGATGGGCTGCTCAAATGAAACGGGCAGTCGCCCATCGATAGCCTAGCCCCCTTTGCATAAAGCAGAGGGGAATATGCATAACTAGGTGCACTGGGGACAATCGTCTGGTGTTAATTTTTTACCGTTGTGATTTTAATCCCAATGGATAATTTGATATTTTTAGTGCCTTTTCAATCATTTCTTGCACCATTTGATAAGTGATGCTTGAGGTATTATAAATATGAGATGATGGGATGAATTAAATATATAAAATCTATATTACACTCTTTGAGATCCAAAATTCTACAAAGATCAAATCTCAATTTTAAATTTTCTTAGTTTGTTCAAGTTCTTACTTTGCTTGGTGGAAAAACATCGGTTAAATGAGTTAGAGCTATATGTTTGAACTAGTAGGGATTGTTATAATTTGTTCAAAAAATATAAATGAGAAGTATTTGGGATCTAAATTGACATTGTAACACAAGTGATATTGAGGGTCGTGATCACCCTGAATCAAAACGGGTCTGCATAAAATGCAACCTCGAAAGTTGTCCAAGAATAAGTCTGGGCGACCGCCTTCAATGCGTTTGACATTTTTTCACTTGATTTTTTGCACAAATTCGGGTATGAGACTTGCAAATCTATAAATAGGGATGTTGTGGAAGAGAAATAACAATTCATAACTTATTCTTAACATCCCTTCAATCCAAAATAAAGATCAAATATCATTTTCGAAGTGTTCTTTAAAGTTCTTAGTCATGTTTTCAAATTACTTGGTTTGAACCTGATTTGTAGGTTTGATCAGTCCTTCATCAAATTTATTTTAAGGCTTTCAAGTACTCACCCCAATTGTGATAAATATTGTTTGAGGACAACAATTCTACATTGTGTTCGAACATTTCTTTTTGTTGGATTTACAGAGTTGATTTGTGAATCTTTTGATTTCTTTGTTCATCCTTTGTTTTGTTTTGATTTGGATTATTTTTTTTTCCATCCCATATCAATTTTAAACAACAGTTTTCCCATCAGTATACTCTTCTATATTATTCCCTTTTATATTAGTTTCAAAGTGCCGAACCGCATTGATTTCTTTTAATTTCACTCTCTTTTTTTTTTTTTAAATATTTAATTTAGCTTCTGTTTGATCAAGGAGTTTTTACACAAATTTCCTCAAACCTTGCCTTCCCCTTGAGTTGAGAACAAACTAAAAGCAACCCTCCCACTTTCTTATCCTTTTGTTGCAATTTTACCATTCACAATTTCTCATGTTATTTGTATTCCTCGAAAACCCCGCCCACATCACCATTCAATAATTCTTGGCCCACTATTGGCCAAACCACCTGAGCACTAGGCCCAATGTGAGTTGGATCATTTAGTCACGCTTCAGAATTGAAAAAACGAGCACCGTGAAAATACATACCGCTCAACCAAAGAAAGATGATGGAGAGTTGACCGAAATGGGCACTAAATACTTTTCTAGAGATCTCCTCCAAATCACTGGTATGGCTATCGAAATCCTGAGCATCAGCATGTAGGTTCCAGATCCAAGTGTCTGATTCCAGCATTGAATCGATCTGCGGGTAAGAATATTTGTCCATCAGTAATGGAAATTACATTAGTAGGAATATAAGCCGAAACATCTCCCAATTGAGTTTCAACTATTGGTAAGGCGGTCATACTTCCTTCACCTAAACTAGAACTTGATTTAGCGGGTCTTTCCAAAAGGCGTGAATGCAAATAAAAAACATCCCCTGGATAAGCGTCACGACCGGGGCGATCTTCGTAATAGAAGAGACATTTGGCAATAAGCTCGGGCTTGTTTGGAGAGATCATCGTAAATTATTAAAGTGTGTTGTTTACGGTAAATAAAATATTCAGCCAAAGCTGCTCCTGTATAAGGAGCAAGGTATTGTAATGTAGCAGGGGAAGTCGTCGTTTCGGCTACCACAATAGTGTATTCCATCGCCCCCTTTCCTATAAAGTAGTTACTACCTGAGCCACAAAGGATACTTTTTGACCAATAGCTATATAAACACATATTACATTTTGACCTTGTTGATTGAGAATCGTATATGTGGCTACTGCTGTTTTACCGGTCTGTCTGTCCCCAATAATTAATTCTCGCTGATCATGTCCTATAGGGATCATCGAATCAATAGTAATAAGTCCGGTTTGAAGAGGCTCATATACGGAATGCCGTGAAATAATACCTGGAGCGGGAGATTCAATTAATCGAGATTCCGAAGCTGAAATTTCACCTCTACCATCAATAGGTTTAGCCAAGGCATTTATAACACGACCCAAATAGGCCTTGCTCACTGGTATCTGAGCAATTCTTCCTGTTGCTTTTACATAACTTCCTTCTTGTATCATCAAACCATCACCTATCAATACAAGACCAAAATTATTTGATTCCAAATTAAAAGCAATACCTATTGTACCTTCTTCAAATTCTACTAATTCACCCGCCATTACTTCATCAAGACCATGAATACGAGCAATGTTATCGACTACTTGAAGCACGGTACCAGTATTTACAATATTTACTTCTCTATTATATTGTTCAATACGTTCACGGATAATATTACTAATTTTCGTGAAATAGAGTTGGTTATCTTGTTATTTATTATTTATTTTTATGTTTTATGGACCGTTCGACAGACTTCAAGTTAGAATTTTTTTATTTTTTGGTGTTTTCTAGGTAAAATGTGTGGTCGAAAATTGGAGAGAGAAAGTGTATATGGCTAAAAAGTAGTTTGAAAAATTATGTTATTTATAAATTTTAATCATTGCGTAAAAGAACGATGTGTTGCTCATTAAATCCATTACCTTTAGAGATTGAAAATATTTTTAATATTCAAAAATAAATTTCAAATACAAAAACGTCATTTTTATTCTTATCAACAAGCAATTTCAACCATATATTTTTGTAGATCCACCACTTTCACATTTTTTAACATCTTTTTAACCATACATTTTCCAAACATTCAATTTTCCTCTAATTTCTTCTACACCAAGCATTCTTTTAATTAGTGAAACGACAAATAATGACACTTAACGGAATATTTTGCGTCTCACTATGTGCTACTCTTTATGGGATACAACTTGGCCATGCATCTCCGAATTCAGAATGTGCATGTGAATTGCACCAACTATTTCAATTCTTTTAAAAATAAAATAAATGTACTTCTCCTGAAAAGGACTTGTTACTTGCGTCAAAAAAAAAAATGGACTTGTTAATATTTTTTTAGCATGACGTAAAAACGAATAATAATAATAATAAAATAATAGATGAGTGACTGTTGTTTAAATTTTGTTCGAATAAATGGTAGAAATATTGAAACCTACTAGAAAACGAATTACTATTACCAAAAATAACTGTAGGATTTTTAAACCTCTGAGCATATTTAAAGTGTCAGTGAAACCCTAATCCGGTAGATAAATTCGAACAGAACTACTCAACTACAAAATGAGAAAATACCCTCAAACTGACTTAAAATAGAGAAACGCCAAAACAAATCCTATATGATGGAATTTGACCAGTTTGACTTACTTGTTTTCTAGATTATATAGTGTCTCGTTTTTTGCTAACTTGACGTCACATGCTTATCCAATAAATAAACATTGATAATCGAATAATAAAGGGTAATAATAAGATTTCATATCTAGTCTGGCCTTTTCTAGACGACTTATGAAACTTGGGATGCAAATGAGCCGAGTCGGCTTGCGCAAGGCTCGAGCTTTTTTGGCATGAGCCAAAGCTCGGCTAGTAAAACAAAATTTGGTCGACTAGCTCGATTTTTTTATTTTTTAAAATTCGTAAAATTCTAGATTCTTTTTAACAATGTAAACATTAAGCACTTTTTGCACTCTTATGGGGAGATTCTAGTCAAAGTAAGAAAATCCATATTGGACATCTTGGGATAATATTTGCAAAATTCAGGAAGCAAAATTCCTTATGGAGCTGGATGATGCAAACTAAATATTACAGGCTGAAGCATGCTAGTGTCACAAATACCAAGATTCTTCTCTTTGGACAAGAATGATCAAAGCCAGAAATCTAATAGAATCTCAAATTGCTTGGAGAATTGGAGATGGAAAAGTTAACTTTAAGCATGATGTTTGGCTTAATTCTGGTGTCATTAATTTTGGTGTCATCCAAGGGAGAATGAAGCTGGTTTTGACTCAAGACAACTATGTTCTGGACTTCAGGAAGGATAATGAATGGGATAGTAATAACATTTTACCTATTGATGTTGTTAAGGAAGTCTTCAAGATCCCAACTACTTTAGTTCTGGCCCTTACAAATTTTTTTTGAAACCTAATGCTTTTGGAGATTTCTCTATTTCCTCGTGTTGGAATATTTGACCAAAATTAAGAATGAGAATATCTTGGATAATTGATTTTCCTATTAAAGTGGTTAACTTGGAGACCAAGTTAATGGTGAAAAAGAAAATAAAAGACTTTATTTTGGTATTCTACTTCAATAAAGAAACTTATTTGGACACGAATTCTACATATTCTAGGTGTTGTTTTTACCTATAAATATGTGTGTTAGAGAGCCATAATATTGTGAATCTTATGCGAGACTAATTAGAGAGAATTGGAGAGCTTTATCTATGTAATTTCTTGTGAACTCTTTGTGGAATAATTCAAATGATAGAAATTGGGGTTAGATAGAAGTTCATTATTAGTATTTTCTCTGTAGTTTATGAGATTGAGTTGGTAAGTGAAATTTTATATAATTGTAATAATTTATTATATAGTGAAAGGCTTTGGCTATCCGAAAATTTTGCGTCGTTTTTATTTATTTTCTTGAACATCAAAAAGATTATGTGGGTTAAAGAAGGGGAATCAACGTGTAATTCCCAACAAGTGGTATCACAGAGTCAGGTGGTTCGAAGATTTTATTAGAATAAAAGAAAATATATCGGTCAAGTACGACGTGGAGAAATTTGATGGAAGAATTAATTTTGGCTTGTGGCAGCAAATACAAGTCAAATGATATTTTAATTCAAGCGGGTCTGCACAAAGTTTTGAAAGGAAAACCAACCGTTAATTTTAACAAGAGTGATGAAAATTGGGAATATTTGAGTTCATTGAGATAAAAATGATGTGAAGTGCAATTATCTCTTTTAATTATTTCAGCACGTCAACGGTCTCATTATTTTGACAACTAGGAACCTAATTACTGGTCTCTTGTGAATGGGACCCTCGCAATATGAAATTTAGCCTCAGTTATAAACAAATTTATAAATAAAATATTTTCTTAAATTATTTTTTAATTATATATTTCCTCAAATCACATTTTAAACACATATTTTACCTTAAAAATATTACATTCTTTATTTATAAATAATTTTTTTTTAAAATTTTTTTAAAGAAAAGAGCATTAGAAACAATCTTGTTTCTTCCCCTACGTGTTAAGGTGTCTATATTTAATAGCCTTTACTAAGCCTATGTTTGGCTCATGATTTTAAATAATTGATAAATTTTATAATAACTTTTTATTGATACATTTCGAAAGATTTACAAATATTGCCCACATATTATCATCATTTATTTAGCCCTTGTTTGAACCCCATTATTTCAATTTAAAATTTGGGTTTTGGAAATCTAATGGTTAAAAAGTGATTTGAAAAGTAAAAAATGTGGGCTTGACTTTTTTTGATGATTGAGATTGATTACTGTAGAAAAAATTTGTAAAAAAAATGAGAAATAATGGGGCTCAAACAAGGGCTTATATATGTATAATTCGAACGATTTAAATACTTTGTGGACAAACTTATTTAACTTAATTAAATATAATTAACATTATTAAAGTCCCACTAGAGAGGCCTTTGATGAAAAGAAGAAATATATTTTTTGTAAAGTGAATATTACGTGAGAAAGACGAAAACTATTCGGAAAACATTTTCTCCTCATATGTTTTTTGTCGACTGTCGTCTCTACCGTCAATCTCTATCCAAAGCAAGCGAGGCAACAGCCTAAATTGCCTAATTGAGATGGTAGCCAGCCAGGACACGCGTCTTATTGTGGTCAACAAATTTTACACGCGTTACTTTATACAATAAACAATATTATGTTTTCTTTTCAAATCAATTCATTAGGCATCACCGCTAATCAGCTCTGCATTGGCGTTAGCCGTTAGGAATCTTCTTCCTTGAGCCTTCGTTTGGTAACGAAATTTTTTTATTTATAAACAACATAATTTTTCAAATGACTTTTTAATCACACATATTTTTCTCTTCAATTTTCAATAATTACTTTTTACCTCAAAATCATAAATAAACAAGTTTATAAACAAACAGTGTTACCAAACGAAAGCTAAAATCTCCATAGTTTTAATATGCAATTAGATAGTAGATTTCCTCTATTTGGTAACAGTGTAGTGGTTTATAAATTAACTTATTTATTATTTTGAAGTAAAATATATGATTGAAAAGTGAAGAGAGAAAATATGTATTGCTAAAAGGTGATTTTAAAATTGTGTAGTTAATAAATTGGTTCATAAACCGTGTACCAAACGGATAGAATCTTGATGGCCCCACTCTTCCGCCCTTACAACCTTGTGAATGAGGTAAATAGCGGGATCTGTTTTAATTAGTCAGAGTTTAAAGCTTGCTAACTGATTTTCATTACAATGAAGCTAAATTCAAAGCATTTGTCAGGATTCGAATCTCTCCCCTTGTGGCACGCAGACTTTACCAACTGAGCTATGTTCGGGGACGATAAATTTAATTTTAGTATTATACAAAATGTTGTTCTAGATAGCACAACACAATTCAAATAATTAGTAAAAAAGAAGTAAATAGTCAAAATCGAGAACGAAAAAAATATATATATATAAAATGTAAGGTTACGAATCACGATCTCTTTTCTAACCATAGTAATTCATTATGATTAAAATGTTTTAAAATAGAATCTTTTTATAAAACATAAATTAGGGTAAAACAAAAATTCACAATGAATCAGAAATTTAAACGAATTTACAAATATACAAATTCCTAAACCGTCCTGAGCCTCTTTTTTAAAATTTGATTTTTAATATCAAATCAAAGTCACGAAACGATAATAATTAGACTTCAAATCTAAATTGTGAAAATCAAATTGTGTTTAATCAATTGCACTAGTACTCTATTAATATTAATTTAATCAATTTTGTAACCGTCGGTCTGTCAATCAACTAAAGTTACACTTAAATAAATGAAATCCTAAATATAATAATAGTTCTATACCCGTCTACTAGAATGATCTAGTGTAGTAGATTGAAAACAAAATCATATTACAAAAATCAACAATGCTACTTCGCAATCTCATCCACAATGTGGATGACAATCTACTCACATTAGGGTGAGGGATCACAATTGTGGATGAGATTGCAAAAATAGACTTATTCTACAAAAATTCTCAATGTACTTCCTATCATATAATACTTAAAAGTTTAAGGTGACTTCTAATTTGAAAAGTCTTTAAAAATTAAAAAAGAGGTATGAATGCCTAAGGAATTATGTGAATATAACAAGAAACACTTGTGGGAGTTCATCGCACTAAAAATAAAATAAAATAGACATCATTAAAAAATACTTATAATTTGAGAATTCAAATGGAGAACTCTTAAGTAGGGTAAGAAAATTAGAAATGAAATTGATTTAAAAGCCCAAAAAATAAAAAAATAAAAAATGTTTAGGAGAGGGGGGGGGGGGGGGGTAATGAGGATTGAGAATATGAATAAACTAAAAGGAAGAGAGAATTAAATAACGTAGAGTAAACACCACACCAGATATACCATTTTCCAAGTAAAAGCAAAGGCTTTTTCTACATATGTACTTTTGCTTCACAAGGAATTATTATTCTGTCACTACTATTTCTATATTCTATATACTAGTATTAATTTCGTTTTTGGTCACTCAGCTTTCTCTAAAATTTAAAATAAGTCACGTGACTATAATTTGTGTCAATGAACTCATTGAGCTTCAATTCACTTTCAAAATGACTCTCGCCATTAGCTCCATTACTAAGCTTAGCATGTTAAATCTACATTGACGTTAAAATTTGACAGCAATTTGACGTGTTTTACGTTTTAAGTAATCATTTCTCCTACTACAATATTTGAAAATAAATTGATGTTTGCCAAACCATAGTCGGTAGCAGATATTTCCAAATTTTGCATTCACAGTGTATTTAACTAAAAATGTAAGAAACAATATCCACCAATATATATTGTCTAGTACTAGTACTAGTATTAAATTGAATGTACTTAGGCAAAAATTGTAATAACTTATAAGCTTATTAAACGTTAATTTTATCTACACATATTTACACACAAAAATACCCAATTTAAAGGCTTAACATGGAAGCCCCAAAACATAAGAGCCCACTACAATTATCAGGGTGTGGTGGAGGGGTCTGGACGATTAGACAAATAGAATGAGTCTGTGTGATTTGACGAATAGACCAAGTCTTGGCGATTGGACGATGAAACAAGATACGAGTAAAGATTCAGTTTTCACAATCCACCACACAACCTAAGGTAGCCCGTTGAAGACATCAAGGGTGGTTATCACAATATACGTGGACAATCCAAGTTCGATGATAATGGGAAATTACTTAGTGCAAGGAAGTGAATGACGATTATATGAAGAGGTGAATAGTAGTTACTACAAGTCGAATACGCAATGCGATAGAGTAGAAATTCAAAGTAGTAGGCACTTAGGCCCTGTTTGATAACCAAGATAAAATTGGATTAAAATAGTTAAATTTTACATTGTTTGCCATAGCAAATAATGTCAATCAAACAACAAAATTTGAAAAATTCTTCAAATTTTTTACCTAAAAGATTAAACCAATCAAATATATTAAACTTTCAATTCCTAGGAAAATAAATTCTCAGGAATTCAGTTCCTTGGAATTAATCTCCTTTCCACCATAATTCCACACTCTCTATCAAATGGACCCTTAGTAGAACTTGTATATATTGTAGAAAGGAAGACATTTAGAAGGATTAGCAAATCAAAACTCTCAAACAAAAATGTGATTTTGTTATTTTAGATTTTATTAGAATTTCCTTAGTTTAAATTGTGTACTTCCACCCTTGGTGTCAAGGACAACAACTATTACTTAGATTGTCTTCGACAACTGTTATAATAGGTAATGATTTGTATTATTTGTGTTTTTTAAGTAAGATGTGTGGTTAAAAATTGGAGAGAGAAAAGATGTGTGGTTAAAAAGTGGCATTGGAAATTGTGTTGATTATAACAAAAATTTACCGAACACGCTATAAGCCCCATGACCCACTCGTAGCCGCAGTTTGCCCAACTCTGGCTGAATTTTGTAGATATTGTTATAATTATTGTAATTCTTTTTTAATTGTAAAAGTTTATTATGATTCTTCAACTTTTTAATGTCTACTTCTGTCACCAGGGTTTTTTCTCCGAAGTCTATTATAAAGGGTATTAGAATTTAAATTTTCAAGCTTTTGGTGTCCACCCCCTGCACTAACATTTTTAATTTACTACTTTCATCAATCAATGTAATTTACTGCTTTCTGCAATTAATGAACAATCAAGCTACAATACATTCAAGTTTTATCTCTTGTAAAGTTTTCTTCAATTTATAATCAAATCTTCTTTCGTTTCGAGAAAAGTGAGAAAAGGTGAAAGGTAGCCGCACGATGCCCCATTCTGTGCTAAGAAGAAAGGCACCCCGTGACGTTGGTATCAGAGTCTCGGCTCACGTCCCTCGATAAGAAAGCAATGGATCTGAAGGCTTTGGATCTGAATGCATCACAGACCACCGATGTGGCTGATGCTAAGAGAAGTACTAAACAGTGTGTGGATGCACTTGATGGGCAAATCACAAGGTTATTCTATGCCGCAGACACCCTCAAGGAAAAGGTCGAAATGGTAGAATGGTATATTCAGGACATCCAACAGGATGAAAGTCGAGCGGCTTGCACAGTAATGACTGAAGCTGTAGCAATTGTTGATACCAAGCCCAAAATGGAGTACAGTGAACCATCAGCAAGGGCCCAATGGGCCTTGGCCCATGGCTAAAGCTTAAGATATCTCCTTGGATCAACTGCCGAGGTGGAACAGTGCATGAAGCTCTTTAGTCGAACTGGTTTATGACTAGCCGAGGTGTTTTATGTTTACCTGAGGTGCTCCATAATAATGCATCAGATGAGTGATGGGACAATTGATGGAGTCAGAAATGTGACATTGTCTTTATCAAAAAGTGACAGGCGCCCATCCCCTACCAAACATAGCAATGATTACTGTCAAAAAGTAAGATCCTCTTCTCCAACAGCTAGGGTAATTACACTTGTAAAGTCCGCTACGTGTTGCGATCCAAAACAACAACTTCCTCTATAAATAAGACAATCATTTCATCCAAACAGGTAAGCATCTTTGATATTCTTGCCTATATTCTTAACTCTCACTCCCTTTTCCCTCTTTTACACACTCATATTTTCCATACCCAAATTATATTTGCTTAAAATGGGCACAGACTTTAGCATCGAAGTGCAAACGGGAGCCACCTCGGCTCCCTTTGCAAAGTGATCGTTTGTCACAGTGCACAGGAGATCCACGCGTGAAAGAGGGAGGAGCTGAGACGTGTTAGTCCAAGGCCCAACTGGATTTTGTGGTCAATATTTTGGCTCTGTCTGTGGGAAGCCATACTACTTACCACGAAAATGCATGATAAAAAGCCACACATAAAAAGGAAACCTTGAAAATGGGCAAGTAACCTCTTGTAAAAGAGCAGAGAACAATAGGAACTTTGAAACATAAGTTTATCAACCTTGAAAAAAGGCGTGGAACTTTGAAACATAAGTTTATCAGCCTTGAAAAAAGGCGTGAAACTTTGAAACATAAGTTTATCAACCTTGAAAAAAAAAGGCGCGGAACTTTGAAACACAAGTTTAAAAACCTTGAAATAAGGCTTAGAGCTTTGAGATAAAAGTTCACCTATCTTTGAAAGAAAAGATAAAACCAAGAAATTGCTCTGAACATGAATGAAAGTGACGATGTAGGAGTAGAAATGACCAGCACAGTGAGGAAGAGGCTCCTCAGAGGCCTCATGAGAACACAAATGAGGGGGTGGCCCAACCTAACCCTCCACGCCGGCACCGAAATCCCCGCATGCTGCGAGATATGACTCGCATGGAAGCCCAGATGTTGGAAATGCAGAAACACCAGATAGAACAAACTGCTGCAATGAATGCCTACATGGCTAGAGGGTATGTTATAAAAGAGCCCATGATGCCCCCGCAATACTCGCAGCCACATTACTCACCATCCAAGGCAGCTACTGCCTCTTATTATTATCAAGATCCGCAGGCATATGCCGAGGTGGAATCTGTTCCTTTCAACGAAGAGAACCCGGTGCATGAAGCACCAAGAGCACAAGATCAACCCCCCATTAGCCGTAGAGAGGCTTCGCCTTCGAAGTCCGGTAGCGTTTTTAGCCGAATAGGGGGATTATTCAGGGGCAAAAGAGGAGGTCGGACTGACCAAGTTCGGCACCATGCAACTGAACTTAGAAATAAGCAGGAGCGACAGGCTAAAGAAGCCTTGTCATGGAGCCAAATGCATAAAGACAGCTATGATACCGAGGCGGAGAGATTGAGCCCTACTTATGAGCCTAGGAATAGGCGGAAAAGAAGGGCATAAGGAACTCGGACCAAATCTCCTAATGGTCTTCTGACCTTTGAAGCGGGTATCAAACCCTGTTTTGGTCCCAAAAAAGAATGGGAAACTGAAAGTGTGTATTGATTTCTCGAATTTGAACCAGACATACCCTAAAGACAGTTTCCCCCTGCCTCGGATTGATCAATTAGTCGACTCTACAGCGGGACATGAGATGTTGAGCTTTATGGACGCATATTCTGGATACAATCAAATCCCCATGCACGAATCGAATGAGGAGCACACCTCGTTTATTACGGATATGGGACTTTATTGTTACAAATTCATGCCATTTGGCTTAAAAAATGAGGGAGCCACCCACCAAAGGTTGGTAAATCATATATTTTCGGAACAACTGGGAAACACCATGGAAGTATATGTCGATGACATGCTGGTCAAAAGTATTGTCGCCATAGAGCATATCTGCCATTTATCAAAGGCCTTCGATGTTTTGAGAAAATATCGAATAAAGCTCAACCCAGGGAAATGCGCTTTTGGAGTAGCGTCCGAAAAATTCTCTTGGATTCATGGTGAAAAGGAGAGGAATCGAAGCCAATCCTGATAAAATCAAAGCTTTGCTGAACATGCGATCTCCTCGGAGCTCAAAAGAAGTGCAAAGCTTAACAGGAAGAATTGCGGCTTTAAATCGATTCGTTTCTAAGTCCATTGACAAATGCTTGCCATTTTTTAAGATCTTGAAGGGAAGGAAGCGATTCCAATTGACGCTGGAATGTGAGCAAGCTTTTGCAGACCTGAAAGCATTCTTGGGAAAGGCCCCATTGTTATCAAAACCAAAGGCTGGCGAACCACTCTATCTGTACTTAGGCGTATCAAAAGAGGATGTTAACTCAGTACTGATCAGAGAGGAGGATGAGAATCAGTTCCCAGTGTATTATGTAAGCAAAGTCATGCTAGATGCAGAAACACGTTACCCAGATATTGAAAAACTTGCTCTCTCGTTGATCACAGCGGCTAGCAAACTCCGCCCCTACTTTCAGTCGCACTCCATACATGTTCTCACGAACTTTCCTATGAGGCAAGTATTGCAGAAACCAGATGTATTTGGGAGGTTAATGAAGTGGGCGATAGAAATCAGCCAATATGACCTGCATTATGAGCCTCGGACAGCCATAAAGGGTCAAGCATTAGCAGATTTCATAGTTGAGTTCACGCATCCGCCCAAGGTAGAGATGATTGATAACTCGGAAGATAGCCTTGAGTGGAAACTGTTCGTTGACGGGTCCTCAACTGAAGGAAGAGCCGGGGTTGGGATACTACTAATGAGTCCAGAAGGATACAAACTGCATAGTGTGATCCGTTTTAGCTTTAAAGCCTCAAACAACGTTGCAAAATACGAGGCGCTATTAGATAGACTAAGACTTGCGAAAGCTCTAAAGATTAAGTCTGTAGTGGCAAATAGTGACTCGCAGCCTGTTGTGAGCCAGTTTAATGGACAATTTTCTGCCAAAGAGCCGGCCATGGTTGCTTACTTGAAGAAAGTGAAAGATTTAGCAGTGCACTTCGGAAAAATGAAGTTACACCATATTCCCAGACTTGAGAATTCCAATGCAAATGCTTTATCTAAGCTAGCAAGCAGTAATGATTCCGAGCTTCACAATATGGTTCCAGTTGAGCATTTTCCGGTTTCTTCCATTGAGCCGGGAACGGAAATTTTGGCAATAGAAGAAGAAGGGTCCTGGATGAGTCCTATACTAGCATACTTGAAGTATCAAACAATACCAAACGAGCCGGAAGCAGCTCGGAGGTTGCAAAGATATGTCGTAAACATTGTACTCTTGGATGATCTGTTTTATAAATGGAGCTACACCTCTCCTTTGTTGCGATGTGTTGGGCCGGAAGAAGGGCAGTTTATAATGAAATAAATTCGTGAGGGTATATGTGACAATCACGCTGGGGCGTTATCGCTGGCTCGGAAAGCCCTCAAATAGGGATATTTTTGGCTGACTATGCGAAAGGATTCCCATGACTTCATCCGCAAGTGCGATAAATGTCAAAGGCATGCAACCATACAACATCAGCCGCATCACAAGTTGACTGTGGTAACTAGCCCTTGGCATTTTGCGAAGTGGGGGATTGATATTATTGGTCCTATACCCAAAGGTTCTGGTAACAATTGTTTTGTAATAGTGACAATTGACTACTTCACCAAGTGGGTCGAGGCGGAACCCGTGATGCGGATTACCGAGGCCAACACCACCAAGTTCATCTGGAAGAATATTATATGCAGATTTGGAATACTGCACTCGTTGGTTAGTGATAATGCAAAACAGTTCAAAAACATAAGTATTGATGAATTATGTGACGATTTGGGAATTAAGAAATTGTTTTCGTCCCCGCATCATCCGCAAGCTAATGGGCAGGTTGAAGTCGTGAACAAAACCATAAAAAACACTCTGAAGAGGAAGTTGGAATCCAAAAAAGGCGCATGGGCAGATGAACTCCCACAAGTATTATGGGCACTTCGGACCACCTCACACACTGCCACTGGTGAAACGCCTTTCTCCCTGGCGTATGGATCCGAGGCGGTATGTCCGGTTGAAATTGGGGGTGCCTTCCCTTCGTCTAATCCATTATGACGAGGCGGGAAATGGAGAAGCACAGAGGACAAACCTGGATTTCCTCCTGGAAAAATGGAGTGACTCTCAAATATTAATGGCCAGGTACCATGAAAAAATGGCCCGATACTACAACAAAGGGGTAAAAAGTCAGCACTTTAACATTGGGGATTTAGTCCTCAAAAAGGTCCTTCCCTCTACTCAAGAACCAGGAGTAGGGACTTTAAGTTCTAATTGGGAAGGCCCTTACAAAGTCACCGTCGAGGTTGTACCCGGTATGTACATGATCGAAGACCTATCTGGGGTACCTTTGTGTAATCCCTGGAACACGGATCACCTTCGTCGCTATTTCCAATAAAATCAAATTCCTCTTCGATGATTACAATGTCTCCATGTAATTTTAATGAAAACTTGAAGTGAGTTACGTTAAGGGTTGCGTCATCCACTGATCGGTAAACATGGCGGATGCTAAAATTGCCTAAATTATTTTGAGAGTACAACTCCATTACACTTAAACTTTGCTAAACAAGGGACTCTTATAAGCCTGTACTACGATCACTGCACATTGGTTGAACGTATTGACACCATCAGTAGGAGCTTGTCCGAACTAATAATCGTAAGAAGGAAGAATCGCAGGTGTGACAAAGTACAGTTCAAACATGTTCAAGTGTTTGTCAAAATCAGATCTAACTAGTAAACATGAATGCCTTAAGCTACTTAGGTCTGAGGGACTATCTTGATACAATGCGTTTGCATTTGGTAAAAATGCATCTAGAAGGTGTGTGCATTTAGAAGCGTTTAGAAAATTCACACTTAAACAAAAGACGTTGTCCAAAACTTGTGTACACAACTGTCGAATTTTGCAAAATGATCAAAACAGCGAGCTAAGTAAATCATTACGTTTACAATTTAAAGCGTCATTGCACTTACATTTTGAAAAATATTCAAAGAAATATACAATATGCAAAATGACAAAGAATAAAAACAAAGAGGATTACTGAGGAGGGACATCTTCTGAAAAGTTTCTGTCAGGTACATCCAAAGGATCAGCAGGATCATCAAGAGAATCGCCCTTATCCGTATCTTGAGGCTCGGGGTACAAGGCTTCGATGGGGGATAGGTCCAAAGTTGGGAAAGCTTCCTTTACGTCCCCCAAAGCCATCCTGGCCCCTATATTTCCAAAGACCCTCTGCATGGCCTCATACTCTGGCATCTATTCAAAAGTGTCTTTAAAATTCTGGATCGCCTCGGACACCTTGGCATTCAAAGCTCCTTCCACTCGTGCTGTAATGGTTCGCTCCAGAACCTCCTTAATCCTAGACTGCGTGTGCCGTTCTAGAGAGGCAAGGTCCTCCTCCAAGTGCCGTTTCGGCCTCCTTCTTGTCCCGTTGGGCCTCAAGAACGGAGGATTCCACTTCATTAATTAAAGCCAGAGCCCTGACATTCATGGTTTTAGTAACCAGCAGTTTTCGGGCTGGTGGGACACTTGAGGAGAAAGCAGACCAGCCCTCCGTCCAGAATTGACTTGTAGCTAGCGCAGCTTTGGCGGGCGGAGAGTCAGGGGAGTTAAAGAGACTGGAATCGAACTCCACATCTCTGGGAAGGATGCTGGATTTAATTCTTGCGAGCTCGTCGGCCACGACCTGGGTCACTTCATATTGAAGGCCCGGAACAGATACATCGGGCTCCCTAATTGGGTCAGATAACTCTGGAGGAGGAGGAGGAAGTTTGGAAGAGGCTTCTGTACCCCTCTTTAACCTTTTCAGGGGGAGGATTTCCTCCTCTGAAGTGGACTCAGCAACGTCCTCGGAAGAAATGTCTTTTGATGCGCCCTCCCTGGTCACCTTCTCCCTTCTGTGACCTCCTCTTTCTGACATCTCTCCTTTCCCTTTAGGGAGGCCCCTTTGGGGATCGCCTCCTTCGATCACGCTTGGAGGATGGGGGCCAATAGATAGCGAGGCGAGTGGCGGCATCAAAGCGGGGAAGGAACCCTTTGGCTCTGTAGTAGGCACCTTGGAAACTTGTTTAGCCGCCTCCCCATGAAGTGTTGCCAACATTGATTTCTGTTTCTTTTCCACCTCGCTGCCGTGACGAAGGAGGGGAGGGACCTTCTTAGCCATAAGCCCTTTCAAGGAGATTTTGGGGAAGTCCTTGGAACCTGTTAGGGATAGGACTGATCAGTCTTAACAAGTCAAAATCTGGGATATATGAAAAATATATATGTATATGTATACACACAAATGTGTATGTGTACTCAACTTAACTTACCCATCGCTCGTATAAGACCGTGCTTGACAAACAACTTATTTTGCTAGATAACTTGCTGGAAGTGTCTTTATAGTCGAAGAGACGCCTCACCAGTGGTAAGTCCGCGTCAGAGAGCAGAGAAGCGAAGGTAGGCCCTGAGATAATAAACAAAGCAAGGAAATGCGTCATATTATGAACATAAGAGAAGAAACATGAATAGCACGCCCATATAAAAATAAAAATAGCAAGTAAACATAACACAAGATGATGGTGGTGTTGATGGTAAACTGAATGAAACAAAGTAAAACTCACGCGGAGAGGAAAGAGTTTGAGGAACAGTGATTTCAGGAGTAGGGTCAATAGGCGAGTTTTGCCACTCTCCTATGACCCAGAACCACTAGCTCCTCCATTTTTTTATGGAGGTGGGATGCCTAGTAATGACGGGAGGGTAGGAGCCTCGGGGAGATAAGTAGTACCAATCTTTTACGTCAGCCCTCACATCCTTATCTCTCTTGGCGGACTTCTTTAAAGTGTACAGGGTGTACATGATGTTTATGGAGATGGGAGGATCTGGATTGACTTCTTGCCACACCAGCCAGGTACCAACTGCTTGTGTCCAGAAGTTTGGGGCCACTTGAGATGGGCACAGGTTATAACTCCTAAGTAATGCCCTGAAGAAGGAGTGGAGTGGAAGCCTCATCCCGAATAACAGAGCATCATAACAAATTGCCACATAACCTGGCGGAGGATTGTAGGGTCGGACCTCCTCAGGCAATCTAAACTTTGAAGGAGTGCCCGCCAAATCGATGCTCCGGATCTCAGATGCTACCTCACTACTCTTCCAAGAATCCAGGTTTGGTTCAAGGTCCAAGTGGTACCTCGACTCCTTATTCACATAATCCACCCACTCCTCGACTTGCGCGATCTCCTCCTCAGATGACCCCATTTCCTCTCTATGCGCCCTAAAAGGGGCCCTTGCGCCTAAGTCAAGATCCTGTGGGTCAGAAGAAGAGCCAGCTGTTCATTCTCTCCCCATATCTCTATCACGTTTGCTTCGGAGTTCTCTCAGCGCGGATTCCTCTTCAGCGGATAAGTGGGCCATGTAAGTTTGGTTCTCCTCTTCTTCGCTGTCAGAATCATCCAAATAAATTATACCACTGCATTTCTTATTCCTCCTCTTAATCTGCTCCCTAAAGAAGCGAGAACTAAAAACCGATAAAGACAATGGGCAGAACCCTCTGACAGGAATCGCCATTGCCAACAGTTCCTATGAACTTGTTCCCCCAACTCTTTCCATTTATTCTTAAAAATGGGCCAGACTCACCAAAAGGAAAATAAAATGCAAAAAAAAAAAATTTCAAACCCACACTCGAAGATTAGAAATGAAAAAGTTTTGCACATATAAAGGAAAATAAATTTACCTTCAAAAACGGACGTTCAAGGTTGTATGCTCGGAGTGAAGAACATGCCAATGGAGCATGTTGAGCGGTAGAGACGGGTTGCTGGGTGGTAAACCCTTGAAGAGATATTGAAAGACTTGCAAGAAAGGAAGAGGCGCTGGAACTTCTTGTGGAAGTGTTACTACGAAAATTCTAAGAATAAGGTAAAGGAGAAACAATGAGATGAAGGAGGCTTTATAGGGGACCCAATAAGCCAAAACCCTTGGTCTTTGAGCCGCATGATCAACACGGATAACCCGCGTCTCTTGGGGGGTGGGCTAATCAAAGCGCCAACTGTCGGGAGAAGGGAGAAAACCATTCAGTTACCACAGTATGTGCCACACACGGCAAGATGTCACCCCCATCCCTTTCATATTTCTTGGGAACTGATGTCAGTAGCCCCCTTTATATTAAATGCGCCGCCTAAAGAGACATGCTAGTATAATCCCGACTTTCGCCTGGGAGGGAAAACGGGAGTAGGATGTCGACTTTACTTTGAATCCGAGCTTTCCCTAAAGAATGTCATTCCGAACCTTAAAGCTTGCAGAGCCATATTATGATCCACTGCTAATGAACGGCAGAATAATTATGAGATATTGGATAAAATATTGGATGTAATAGATAACGAAATTTGGGCGAAACCGCAGTCCTATAGCTGTCTAATTACAGAACGTTATCAAAACAAAACTAGTGCCTCGAACCTATGACAAATCCTATCCATCCATGAATGACCACATCAGATTTGAGGGACTAGTGTTGAGACCAAGCCCAAAATGGAGTACAGTGAACCATCAGAAATGGCCCAATGGAGGCCCAATGGGCCTTGACCCATGGCTAAAACTTAAGATATCTCCTTGGATCAACTGTCGAGGTGGAACAGTGCATAAAGCTCTTTAGCCGAACTGGTTTATGACTAGCTGAGGTGTTTTATGTTTAGTCGAGGTGCTCCATGGTAATGCATCAGATGAGTGATGGGACAATGGATGGAGTCAGAGATGTGACAGTGACTTTATCAAAAAGTGACAGGCGCCTATCCCCTACCAAACGTAGCAATGATTACTGCCAAAAAGTAAGATCCTCTTCTCCAACAGTTAGGGTAAATACACGTGTAAAGTCCGCCACGTGTTGCGATCCAAAACAACAACTTTCTCTATAAATAAGACACTCATTTCATCCAAACAGGTAAGCATCTTTGATACTCTTGACTATATTCTTAACTCTCACTCCCTTTTCCCTCTTTTGCACACTCATATTTTCCGCACCCAAATTACGTTTGCTTAAAATGGGCACTGACTTTAGCATCGGAGTGTAAAAGGGAGCCACCTTGGCTCCCTTCGCAAACTAATCGTTTGTCATAGTGCGCAGGAGATCCACGCGTGAAAGTGGGAGGAGCTGAGACAAGTTGGTCCAAGGTCCAACCGGATTTTGTGGTCAACAGCAATCATTCCTGGTCTGCAGGAAGAGATGGAAACATTGAGACTTCAGGTACGAATTCTCCAACGTGCGATGGGCAATGGGCAAGCTCTCGCACAATAAAAGTATGCACATAAGGTCAGAATCCCAGAACCGTGCACCTATGGAGGGGCATGCTGTGCAAAGGAAGTTGACAACTTTCTGTTTGACATGGAACAATACTTTCTTGGTTCTGGCATTAGAGATGAAGCAAGAAAGGTAACTACAGCTACCATGTATCCGGGTGGAGATGCGAAATTGTGGTGGCGGTCGAAATATATTGATATTCAGGCCAACAGGGTCAGGATAGATTCTTGGGATCTTCTGAAAGAAGCAATTCCCTAGTTCTTCCCAAAGAATGTGGAATATGAAGTCCGTCGGGAATTGCGAGAATTGAAACATACGAGCTCCGCCAGGGAGTACGTGAAAGCTTTTTCTGGGCACATGCTAAATATTCGAGACATGTCAGAAAAGGACAAGCTTTCACCTTCATGGAAGGCTTGAAACAGTGGACACGTGCGGAACTCTAGAGGCAGAAGGTTACATATTTGAGCACGCCGAATGCTTAATGGATTATCAGACTGAAACCAAGAAAGACCGACCACCCACGAGTAATCAATCTAATGGTGGAGGAAATCAGCAATTCAAAGCTGGTTCGAGCTCAAATGGGGGAGAACGGTACTCCAACCAAAGAGGAGGTGGATATCAAGGTTCACTTCAGAACAAATCTCATGGTTATCATCAAGGTGGCCGTTAAGGCAACTATCATGCTAGTAACCAAAACAATTTGAATAAAGGAAAGACAGCAGAGGGTAGATCTGATACTAGTCCTAAAATTGTATGCTTTCTATGTGAAGGGCCTCATTGAGTGTCTGATTGTCTACAAAAACGAATGGTAAACACCTATTAGACACTAGAAAGTGGAGTATCAACTTCTAAGAAAGATGCCCCGCCTGTTAATAATAATGGCGAGACTGATTCTGAAGAGGACGAGGAGGTGGTCGGTGCATTTTCACATCGATGTAATACAATATCACATTGAATGATTGAAAAAGAGAAATTTCATATGAATGAGACAGAACTGGAAGAACCAAAACCTCGGATTTTTCGAGCTAAAGGGTTAATATACATTGATGTGAAGATCAATGGGAAGCCCATCAGGGCCACGGTGGATATTGGATCAACTCATAACTACCTTGCAAGTACTGAGGTAGGGCGACATGGTTTGGTTTTAGAGAAAGGTAATGAGAAAGTAAAGGCCATCAACTCAGTTGCTCAACCAATTGCTGGGGTAGCCAAATTTCTGTTAATCAAGACTGGTCCTTTTGATGGAAGGACTAATTTGTCGGTTGTCCAGATGGACGATTTCAAACTTATTTTGGGATTAAAATTTATTTGGGATACAAAGACAACAGTGTTCCCACACTCTGATTCCTTAATGATGATGGGTACTAAGCCGTGTATTATACCTACATTGGTAGGAAGAGTTGGCGAGAAGAACATCTCGGCCATGAAATTCAGTAAAGGATTCAAGAGAAATGAACCCTCATTTTTTTGCACTCTTCTTCTAGAAGAGATCGAATAGCGTCTGTACCTATTCCAAAACCTGTCTGAAAGCTTATACAGGATTTTGAGGATATAATGTCAAAGGAGTTACCAAAAATATTGTCTCCGAGGAGGGCGATTGATCACGAAATTGAACTTATCCCAGGGTCCAAGCCACCTGCCGGGAACCCTATCGGATGTCTAAACCTGAGCTAGAAGAGCTTAGGAAGCAACTAGGAGAAATGTTGGAAAGTGGGATTATCATGCCTGCGAAATCACCATATGGAGCTCCAGTGTTATTTCAGAAAAAGGCTGAAGGATTTCTCAGAATCTATTGTGATTATCGTGCCCTGAACAAGATCACTGTGAAAAACAATTATCCTATTCCGCTGGTGGCAGATTGCTTCGACCGACTAAGCAAGGCAAGATACTATACGAAAATTGATCATCGATCTAGATATTGGCAAGTTTGGATCAAGAAGGGAGATGAAGCAAAGACGACTATGGTAACCAGATATGGAGCTTTTAAATTTAAAGTCATGCCTTTTGGCTTGATGAATGCTCAAGCTACATTCTGCACGATGACGAATCAGGTGCTTCACTGGTTTTTGGACGATTTCATGGTCATGTACTTGGACGACATCGTAATCCACAACGAGACCTTGGAGGAACATGTGCAACATGTTTGAAGAGTCCTGAGTCGACTCCAAGAGAATGAACTTTATGCTAATCCATCCAAATGCTCATTCGCCCAAACTTCTATTAGTTTCTTGGGTCACATCATTGAGAAAGGAAAGGTTTGCATGGATTCAAAGAAAGTAGCAGGAATTAAGGATTGGAAATCACCAAAGAACGTACATGATGTACGCTCATTTCTTGGGTTATGCAATTACTATCGAATATTCGTGAAGGAATACTCAGAAATTGCACTGCCCCTGACGGAGCTAACGAAAAAGGAAAAAGTTTTGGATTGGTCTATAGAATGCCAAACGGCTTTTGTGAAGTTGAAGAAGTCTATGTGGACAAATCCGGTATTAGCCATACCATATGTGACGAAACCATTTGAAGTCCAGATTGATCTTCATATTTTTCTCTTGGTGGAGTCCTCATACAGGAAGGACATCCGGTCGCTTTTGAAAGTTGAAAGCTCAATAATGTAGAGCGTCGTTATTCAGCACACAAAAAAGAGTTGTTGGTGGTTGTTCATTGCCTCAGAGTATGGAGTCACTATCTACTTGGGTCTCCATTTATTGTGAAAACCGATAATACTACGGTTAGCCACTTCATGTCCCAACCTAAACTTTTGAGCAAACAAGCTCGCTGGAAAGAACTTCTTTCGGAGTTCAACTTCATGTTGGAGTATCGTCTCGGATCCAACAACCATGTCACAGATGCTCTCAGTCATCTAGCTCACTTAGCTCTAATATGTGCAATGGCTGCTCTTTCAAGAAACAAAGTCACTACAGATGTAAGAGACCGAATATGGGCACTTCTGGAGAAGGATCCGACTACACAATATTTAGTCGACCTCATCAAATAGGGCAACACTCGTCAGTTCTAGTTGGAAGAGGCTCTAGTAAAGACTAAAGGGACCACATGTACGTCCCGAAGGGCGGAGATTTATGAAAATCCCTGATAACGGAATGCCATGATATGTTCTGGGTGAGACATCCTTGAGAAGAACGCACTTGTGTACCTTTGCAATGTGCTTTCTATTTGCCGCAAATGCGGGACGACATTGCAACTTATGTGAAAACTTATCTTGTGTGTCAGCAGGATAAGGCAGATCATCAGAAGAAGGCGAGCTTGCTTGAACCTCTTTCCGTCCCATCCAGGCCATGTGAAAGTATATCGATGGATTATATAATTGGATTGCCAAAAGTCGCAGATTTTGGAACCACTATCATGGTGGTTGACCGTTTATCAAAATATGCAACTTTCATCGCAGTGCCTAAGTATGTTTTCGCTGAAAAGACAACTCATCTCTTCTTCAAGCATATTGTCAAATACTAGGGGCTGTCTAAAGACATTGTTAGTGATCAAGATCCACGTTTTACTAGCATATTTTGGATCGAATTGCTCTAACTTTTTGGTTCAACTCTGAGCATGAGTTCTAGTTTTCACCCACAAACTGATGGATAGACGGAGCGGTTCAACTCTATGCTAGAGGAATATCTTCGGCACTTCATCTCTACTTCGCAGAAAAATTGGGTGAAACTCATGAATGCTACCCAAGAATGCTTAATACCTAAAAGAGCTCTTCCACCAATAAGAGTCCTTCTGACATTGTTACGAGCCAGCAACCATTACTCCATCATACTGTAGATCTGAAGTCAAGTACAAAGTCCCCTCAAACAAGGAACTTATCTCAAGAATGGAAATGAAATATTGAAATTAACCGAAACTATCTTGAAAAAGCTCAGAAACTATACAAGAAGTCTACTGATTTAAAGCGTCATTTTATTGAATTTAATATGGGAGATTTAGTGATGGTTAAACTCCCCGACAGAAACTGTTACAAGCATACTAGAGGAAAAGACTCAAGGTTAGTTCCAAAATACATGGGGCCACTACCTAACGTGAAGAAGATTGGAAAAGTTGCTAACAGAGTAGAACTCCCTTCTTAGTACAAAATTCACAATGTCCTCCATGTCGGTGTTCTTAAGCCATAATTTGCAGACAAAGAGGATACATCTAGAAATAAGCCTAAGCGACCTGTGTTTGAATTGAAGAAAATTGGAAAGAGGGTTGTTGAAGCTATTCTTGATCACGGAGTTACCTGAGCTTCCAGAAAGGATCATCAAGAATATTTGGTCAAATGGAATGGATGCAGCAACGATGAGAATACATGGGAAAGAGGAAAAAACATTGGAGCCTTCAAGCATCTTATAAAAAAATATCATAAACTGATGGCACCTAGGACGTCACCAAAACAGACGGGGGGAATGTCCAGGACCGCAGCTATTACTTAGCCCCTTGACTCATTCGCAGCCGCAATTTGCCTAACGTTGGCCGTACTTTGTAAATATTGTTGTAATTATCGTAATTCTTTTTTAATTGTAAAAGTTTATTATGATTCTTCAGCTTTTTAATGTCTACTTCTGTTACTAGGTTTTTTCTCCGAAATCTATTATAGGGGGTATTAGAATTTAAAACTCTCAAACTTCTGGTATTCACCCCCTGCACCAACATTTGTAATTTATTACTTTCATCATTCAATGTAATTTATTGTTTTCTGCAATCAATGAACAATCAAGTTTCAATACATTTAAGTTTTCACTTGTAAAGTTTTCTTCAATTTGTAATTAAATCTTCTTTCGTCTTGAAAAAAACGAGAAAATGCGGAAGGTAGTCTATCGGAGCAGACTATTATTGCACGGTGCCCTTTCTGTGCTAAGAAGAATGACGTCCCGTGACACTTGGAGTCATCTTGTAATTTACACTTTTCTAGTCAAAAACCCCTTTTGTTTGGACTTTATCTCAAGAAATTTACCCCTTACAGTTTATTCCCTTTTAATTGTTACTATGAATGAAATAAGAGTCGCGTGAAAGAACACATTTTGTAATTTGTATGATCCAGGACTCCGCAAAATACATATCCTATAATCTAAAGTTTTGTCGATTAGAGTTGGGAGGGCTAATTTGATATTTTGTTAAACATTCAACGCCCAAAAATGAAATTAATCCAAAAATCTTTTATATTATGATGTATATTTACATAATAACACTAAGCAGTTAATTAACGTGAGACATAACATTTGTTGTTAAAATTAATCATACCGTTCAAATTATTTATATTACTCACTCCGTCTTTTAGTTAGATAGATTCCTGTAGGATAAAAAGCACACTGATTGATTCGCGAAGAGAAAGCTAAAAAATACTCGCCGGCCGGTCGCTTCCAATTGAAGAAATGGTGATGAGTAATCCACCGGAGAAAGACAGAGATAGGAAAATGTTAGTGGGAATTGTATGGAACTGTGCGGCGGAGTTCAAGCTCCTCCTCACCGCACTCCTCCTCCTATGCACTCTCGCCACCGTCTTCCAGTTTCTCTCCTCTCGCTTCTCCGTCTTCCCTTCCGACATCCGCCACTGCCTCTCAGGTACTCCTACAGATCTATCAGGCAACATTACAACATCGTTGGTGGTACCAGATCCACCATCCGTTCAACTTCTACAGGAGCCAGAGCCGGAGCAGGAGCAGGAGCAGAAGCAGGAGCAGGAGCAGAAGCAGAAGCAGAAGCAAGACCAGTTGTTGGAAAATGGCATCATAAAGAGAGCTTTCAATCCCTACGGCTCAGCTGCGTACAATTTCATTCTGATGTCAGCTTACAGAGGTGGCCTCAACACTTTCGCCGCCCTCGGGTTATCTTCCAAGCCCCTACAGGTCTTCGGCCAGCCGAGCTACCAATGCCAGTGGATCCCGGGTGAAGATCCCAATTCTTCCGTCACTACCGTTGGCCAGAAGATCCTCCCTGACTGGGGCTATGGCCGCGTCTACACCGTCGTTGTTGTGAACTGCACTTTCCCGACCCCCACCGGGAGCAACGGTAGAGGTGGGAAGCTGCTAATTCATGCCTCCACCAACGGCGGTGGTGACAGTAGCTTCAACAACACCGACTCTATTGTGGTGCTGAACGAAACTCCCGAAGAATTCGTGAATTTCACATCACAATTCAGCTCGCAACCGAAGTACGATTATTTGTATTGTGGGTCATCTCTGTACGGGAACTTGAGTCCTCAGAGAGTACGAGAGTGGCTGGCTTATCACATTAAACTCCTCGGAAGCAAATCCCATTTTGTGATAAACGACGCCGGCGGTGTACACAATGGAGTAATGGAAGTGCTAAAGCCATGGATGGAGAAGGGGTTCGTGACACTGCAAGATATTAGGGATCAAGAGAGGTTTGATGGGTACTATCACAATCAGTTCCTCATAGTGAATGATTGCTTGCATAGGTATAAATTTGCAGCCAAATGGATCGTTTTCTTTGATGTGGATGAATTCCTTTTCATGCCTAAGAAGAGCACCATTAAATCGGTATTCGATTCGCTCTCTGATTTTACGCAATTCACCATTGAGCAAATGCCCATGTCCAACAAGCTCTGCCTTTCCCAAGATGCCCGTACAGCATTCAGGTAACCCAATATCCTCCTCCGCCCAAAAATTCTCGATGCACATCACATATTATGGAGACACTAACTAAAGCGTTTTATAATAATTGATCCAGAATCTTTGCCTAATAATTTTCCTTATAAATAATTCATTGCTTAGTTTCTGAAAGGGACGATTTATTTGTTCATAAAGAATTTGGAAGAGGAATTTTAGTGTTCAAGATGCTGGTATTGAATTCTAACTAATTAAAACAATTTAACAGATTAAAACAGCTTATTGAAGAATTTACATGTTCAATTTGGTAATTTGCATTTGCCCTAAAAAGCTTTCACAAGAGTACATTATTATTTATTTTGTGGTGACCAATTGCTTGGATTTACTAAACAATTATTATTTTGTGTTCATTCGTCTTTTCCTCTCTTCATTTCATATGGTCTGTCCAAGTGGAAGTGAGAACAAAATAAATGATCGGCACACCATGTTTCCCAATACACCCAACATACATGTGCTTGTATCGAGTAACATAGCGTGTCAGATTCGGGTAACATATCATTCCTCGTGAGAATAAGTCTCGCATTCATGATTTGTATCATGCTCCTTAAATTGCTCAAGTGATTGTTGTGGAATTAGAGTTTTACTTTTTATTTTAATTACTGTAATGTTGCTTGATTGGAGCCTTTGATATTTGTTTGGCAAATATGTTCTTTTGCAATGCAATTTCCCAAATAATTTTTTAACCACACACATTTTTTTCTTCACTTTTCAACCACACATTTTACCTAGAAAACATATAAAAACATGTTTTTAAACAAAAAACTTTTAACAAACCGTCTAGACACGAGTAAAGGGACCCAGAATTCTAGCTCCTTTTCTTCTTCGTTAATCGTTGTCGGTCATGTATGTGTTCCCTTTTGCAGGAAATGGGGATTCGAGAAGCTCGTATACAAGGACGTAAAGAAAGGCATTAGGAGGGACAGAAAATACGCGGTGCAACCGAGAAATGTGTTTGGAACCGGGGTGCACATGTCGCAGAACACTATAGGCAAGACCACACACAAGACCGAGGGACGTATAAAGTACTTCCACTATCACGGAACCATTTCCGAACGTCGCGAACCATGCCGTCAGTTTGTGAATTCCACGCAAATCACGGTAGATAGGACTCCATACGTTCTGGACACCACTATGCGTGACATTGCTGGAATTGTGAAGAGATTCGAACTCAAAATGATTGGCACTAGATTACAAAGAACGCGGCAATGATTCATCCATGATATTTTTATTTCAATCACCACCTGGTACAGGCTGTGAATGTGATGGCATTTTTTTTTTTTTCCCGTTGTATCTCATAATCGACAGTTTTTCAAATTTTTTTTTTTTTTTTTATCAGATACAGGCTTTATAGATTTTAGGTGTAAAGAACATTGCATTACTAGTATGCATCTTTAATTCATTTCATTTGTTTAGTAATTGTTGGGATGATTGATGTGTGTGTGTGTGTGTGTCGTGAGGCCATGTACAGTGCGTTCGGCTACTTGAGTTTTTTTTTTTAATCATTATATGTTTTAAATTACATAATTTTTCATCTTACTTTTTAATTATATATATATATATATTTTTTTTTTTTTCTAATTTTTAACTATGTATTTCACCTTAAAAAATTAAAAAGTCAAATAAACCAAAAAAAAAATTCCAACCGTCGAACGGAGTTTTATTTATCTCCACATTAAACGATAACTTTTGTGGTGTTCTTTTGGATATGTTTTCAAATTAATTTGGAAATTTTCTTTTGAAATTTAGTCCATGTATGTTATTTAAAAAGAGTTTTTTTAATTTAAATCAATTTTTAACCATATATTCTTTCTATAAAATATTTTTTTAGGCAAACTAAATTTTATTTTTTCTAGTAATTAACCAAACATTTTTCAAAGATTATTATTACAATTTTTTAAAAACAAAATAGAGCTCAAACAATGACAAAAATAATTATTACAAAATTTGGTTTAATAGAAATTTAAATAGGGATAAGAAAAATAATTATACTAAAAAAATAAGTAGGCTAGATTTTAACATAAACTCAATTTTATAATTATTTGTGCTGGCTGTCCACTGCATCAAATAAAAGAGAACTAGAATAATAGAATAAGAAATCAATTTGAAGAACAATTACTTTATTTCTTTATAATTACAATGCACAAATAATTTCCTCAATAAATAAATAAAATGCACAAATAATTAATTCATTACGATAATTCTTTTAAGATGATATTTGAAGGACAATTACTTTAATTCTTTATCATTAAAATGCACAAATAATTTCCTCCAAAAAAAAATGCACAAATAATTAATTCGTTATGATAATTCTTTTAAGATGATATTGTGCCTTATTATTTAATTAATTTATATATAAGTTATATATTGAATTTATAAGTTTTCAAAACTAATTAGAATTCAGATATTTTTACCTCTTGAGTCAAAATTCAAATGAAGCAGCGCTAATGTGGCAAAACTCGGGCCTCTCACGGCACATGTCATCTTCAGCCTGTCGGGCGTTCACGGAACAACAACTTGGCGATTTGGTAGGAATATTCTAGTCTCTCTGCCTCTACATGCTATTAAAAATTTAGAATTTAGAACAATCATTCTTTGTATATTTTGATCCTATAATCTAATTTTTAATTAATCCTCTTTACACTCACTTGACACTTGTTCAAAATCTAGCAGTAATATCTTTACCCCATTTTTCCTTTTCTTCCTAATTATTATTCATTAATATTTTCATCCATTGTTCATGGATTAGGTTAGGAGGAGGGATTTTTTTTTTTTTTTTCTAACTAAGAAAAATATTTGTTCAAAGTAAAATGATAAACTTTAATAATAAGTTCATCATTACTAAAATCGGTAACATACCATTTGAAACATTATTATTGTTGGAATTAATTGATGTAATGGGTAATTAATTGATATAATAAGTTGGGTTATTAAATTTGTATATTTAATAACATATGCCATATAATAAATTAATAGGGTGAATTTAAAAAATACCAATAAAAGGCCATCATATTAAAACCTCACTTTAATTGTCTTATATATAGTAATAATGTGTATACCATATAGGAAGTTTACAAGAAAAAAATATAGATATTATTTTAAGTTTTAATTTGATACTCCTTCCGTTCCAATTATATAGGCTACATTTCCTCTTTCGTTTATCTCAATTATATATACTTGTTTCTTTATTGAGAAGTATTTATTTTGTTTGTTTACCAATGTACTCCTATTTATTACTTCAAATATAATAGTTTTGATATTAAATAAGGATAAGTTGGAACTTTTCTTTACAAAATTACTTTTTCAATGACATTAAATATATTTTCTTAATTTGTGTGAAAAGTCAAACTAGCATATATAATTGGGACGGAGGGAGTATAACTAGTTCACACTTCACATACACCATGACTAGCCTTTGGACAACCATGCACTAGTGCTTTACATGGCTAGCTTTAGCTAGCAACCGCAAGGTGTTACATAGCACCACCCGTGCCCACGCCTGTGACCTTGACATCGGTCCCTGCAGAGACCCACGCACATGGCAAAGTTCCAATTTGGTGCTTTAGAGGCGCACTTCGCATATATGCATCGCCGCGAGAAGCATTGACGGGTCTTAAAGTTTTTGGAAATAAAATCATGGCTTGATGACATGGTATTGGGAGACCTGATGAGTTGGCACACACATGGATGGTGACGAGGCGTCGATTGTGCATGGCGTCTTCATGACTTAGTGAATAGGTGCATAGGTGATGAAGATACACATTCATTTCAGGGCATATTCCGAACTATTAGATCTTGATCCAACATCTTATGATGATCCAGACCAATTGGTACACTCATTTAGAACATGTACACACTCATTCCAAAGGACACTTCGAAATCTATAAATAGAGTACCAAATATTCGATTTTTTCACAACGAATTAGTCCTGATTTATACTCTCTCTCTCTCTCTCTCTCTCTCTCAATTCTACTTTAACAAATTTTTACGAAATTAATTTTTGGAATTCTCTAAATGCTCAGTTTTTCATTCATCCCAAAAAGAATACAAGTCAGACTCCGGTTCAACTGACATGGTGGGTATAGAACAGTACCAACCTTGGAAGAAGAGTTTTATTTTGGGAGACAGGCATCCTTCATCATGTTGGCACCTTTTTAGGAGACAAAATATGTCTTAAGGAGACTTTTCAGCATACCTCGCTTCATCTCTTTTCTACATTTCTATTTTATTTTTATTTTATTTTTTACGTTAGGTTTTGATAACAATCTAAAGACAAATTTATTATGCTATTTTTATTACGTAATTTAATTACGTGTTTTAGTATTTTAATCTTTGTTTTCTGTAATTGTGTTTTACAAAAACATGGCTAGTATTGATGGTACTATTGGGCGGAGTTCTGGGTCCAACCAATTTGTCATGCCATGAGCATCTCATCATGAAAAGACGGAAAAATTCAATGGTACATATTTAAAACATTGGAAATAAAAAATATTTTATCTAACAATGTTGAATTATGTCAAGTTCTTGTGTGAAGAAAGTCCTACACAAATAGAGAAGAATGCTACTGACAAGAATGCTTAATTGGCTATTGAAGCATGGAAACATGCAGATTTCCTATATCGCAACTACATTCCCAACGGGTTGGATAACACATTGTACAATGCTTATTTTACCTACAAGATGACTAAGGAGTTTTGGGAATCTCTTGACAAAAAATATAAAACGTAAGATGTTGGGACAGAGAAATTTATCATCTGCAAATTTCTAGAATTCAAGATGATTAATTCAAAGACGGTAATGAGTTAGGTTCAAGGGATGCATGTTATTCTGCATGATATTGATGGAGAAGGCATGACAACGAGTGAATCTTTCTAAATTGTTTCTATGATCGAGAAGAAAAGCTTTGTGCGTAACATGGAAGCAAAAGCTAACAATGTGTAAGAATTAAGGTCTAAAAACAAGAAAATGAAGTGTCCACGCTCATCTAAGGACAAAGAGAAAAGCAACGGTGCAAATTGGTTTAGAGGAAATTGTTTTAACTCTAAGAAGTCCAGACATCTTATAAAGGATTGTCGAAAAAGGAAAGATAATCAGAAGAAGAAACTACCCTAAGCCAATATGATTGAAGTGGATAGTGTTTCTACGAATATTGTCGACATGAACTTGTCTGCAGTTGTTTCCAAAGTTAACTTGGTATCAAATGTAAAGGATTGGTAGGTCGACACTGGAGCCATTCATCATATTTGTGCATAGAATTGAATGTTCGTAGAGTACAAGAAATTGAAACATAACGAATATCTTTACAAGGGAAATTCTTTGGCGTCTTGATGCGGTCGCTATGCACCAAAAATTAATCAAATTTCTTACTTGCCAATTATCAGTTTAAAATGTAATAGCGGAAGTAAGAGTCGATCCCACAAGGAACGAGAACTAAAATAGTATCATGTCAATTAGAATTAATAAGGGGGTTTTGAGTTTAAATATTGTAAATGACTTGAAGAATAAAATAAACACGTAAAATGGTTGGAATATAAATCAATTATTAATGAATCCTAGTTCTCAGGTTCAGTTATATTTCATCACAATGTTATTACTTTCCAAGTAATAAATACTCAATTCAATTCTTGATTTATCATCCGTAAGTAATTAACAAGTTCTAACTACTTCTTTTCTTCCTTAATTGTGTTTAATTAGAACAAGCTCTCTAATCAAACTGTAGCTATTGGACGATCTAAAATGAGCTCTTTAGATTTAATACAATAACTAAATGACTCAAGAAGAATTTAGGTGATATGATCCGGACCAGGCATCGAAGGGTGAAGTCGAGGCATCGGCAATATGACAGTGATCTACGTGCAAAACGGAGGAAGTTCCATGTTGGGGTCGAGCCGAGAAGAGGGACGGATCAAGCCAAATCAAGGAATCGAAGTTATTTGTGTAGAAAAGTCCTTACGGATGTAATGAAGGACCTTCACGGCCGTAACTCTTATAATCACGGCCGTAAAATCTACTATCACGACCGTAACCAAGTCTTGGGGAAAAAGGAAGAATTTTAGCAGAACAAGGTTTACGACCGTAAGTCTGGAAGTTACGGCCGTAACATCCAAACCGGGGGCATTTCACGACCGTAATAAAATTCTTCACGGCCGTAACTACTGAAGCAGTTTTGGATTAGAGAAGGGCTTACGGCCGTACGCCCGGTATTTACGGCCGTAACTGAGTAGTGGCCAGATTTTGCGAGGATTTTTAATTATTTTGTTTCCTTTTTGGTTTTTAAGTTATTTGCCTATTTTAGTAATTTAGTTTAATTAGAATTCTATTTTAAGTCAATTAGCGGCAAGGTTATTTTTCTTATTTATATTCCTTTTAATTATTGTAAAGAACAGTTTGAGTTTATGAATTAAATTGAGAGAGGATTCTCCAAAATTGAAAGGTTGAGTTATTCCCTTTTTCTTGAACTTATCAAATATCCGATCTTTGTGGCGTTCACCCAACGAACTTATCAAGGAATTGACAACCCTTGTGACGTTCACCCAACGAACTTATCAAGGAATTGATAACCCTTGTGGTGTTCACCAATCTTGGTTCTTCAATCCGTATCGTCATTAATTGCGTCGTGATTGTCGGGTCAAGGTTTTATCGTCGATCTATCCTTAATTCCGTTGTTTTTTTCTTCGTGTTCTTGATTATTTTCACGTTTAATCTGTTCTAGATATTTCCTAGGTTTTAATTGTGTTGTTTCCGCGTATTTGTTGAGATTCCCGATTGGGATCTCATCATCTGGTATCAGAGTTTGGATCTATTTCAGATTCTTGCGTTTCTTGTTAATTCTTGATTTTCTTGATTTTTTTGTGTTCTTCACGTTCTTCGTGTCAGTCATAATTTTCTTCAGTTTGATTCATAAGAGTCAGTCCCAAAAATTCAAAAGTATTTTTCTTGTTCGTTTTTCGTCCAAATCCAGTTCCTTTTTTCTACCATACTTGTAGTCCATATCCAGTTCTATGTCAGATTAAAAAAAAAAATTCCGAAAATTCCAAATATTCTCCAAATATTCCGAATTTTCTCAATTTCCAAATTTCCTTGTTCTTGTTCGTGTCTTACCTTTTTCCGACCCTTGATTAGTTCTTGGGTGAGATTTGAAGGGATAGAAGAGTGAAACACGAGTGAAAATACACGTAAGGAGAAATTTATTTTTTTGAAATTAAAAATGTCTGATGGAGAGGGTTCCACATCTTCATCTTCTGTTGGAGACATGAAACAGCTCAGGGGTGTGAATAGAAAGGATGAACAGGGTAATTATGATATTGCAGTAATGATGGCACAATTTGACAGGTTTATGGCTCAGATGGAGAATCGAGGTGCAGAATATGAACAAAGACCTCGGGATCAATCTCATGATGGTTCTCGGGTTAGGAGAGGTAATAGGCGTGAGGTTGGTATGGATGATGAGGACATGGGAAGTGAAAGTGGAAGTATATCTTTGGGAAGTATGCGAAGGAGGGATAGATGAGATAGGTACGAGAGGAGGCATGATAGGGAGCGTCGTGATGCTAGGAGGCATCGTAGGGGTAGAGATGTTGTTGATGAAGACATTGGGAAAATTAAAGTGAAAATACCATCGTTCCAGGGTAGGAGTGATCCGGAGGCATACTTGGATTGGGAGACCAAGGTTGAACGGCTATTTGATTGTCACAATTATTCAAAAAAAAGAAGGTGAAATTAACCGTAATTGAATTCACATATTATGCCAATATTTTGTGGGATCAGCTAGTGATGGGTAGGAGAAGAAACCTTGAGGAGTCGGTGGAGACTTGGGGTGAATTAAAAACCATAATGAGGAAGCGGTTTGTGCCGACTCATTATTATAGGGATATTTACCAGAGGCTGTAGGGTATGACTCAGGGGTCGAGGAGTGTAGAAGATTATCATAAGGATATGGAGGTGGCGATGATTCGGGCTAACGTGGTGGAGGATAGGGAAGCTACGATGGCTAGGTTTCTGAGTGGGCTGAACAGAGATATTTCCAATGTCATTGAGCTACAACATTATGTGGAGCTAGAGAATATGGTGCATATGGCCATGAAGGTGGAAAGACAGCTAAGGCGAAAGGGGGCAGCAAGACACTCACCATCTTATCCTACATCACAACCGAAGCAAGAACATCATGATGAACATAACTCGAAAGGGAAGGAGGAGCCTACAACGAAAGGTAAAAATATTTCTGATTCTCAAACTACTCGGGATAGAAATATTAAGTGTTTTAAGTGCTTGGGTACGGGTCATATAGCATCCCAATGTCCAAATAGGAGGCTAATGATCTTGTGTGATAATGGTGAAATTAGTTCCGAGGATGAATTTAAGGGAATGCCTAAGTTAGTGGATGTTGGGGCTAGTAGTAGTGATGAGGAAGGGCTGACCTATGTTGTTAAAGATTCACTTGTTAATCGGCATGTCCTTAGTACTAGGGTCAGGATGGATGAAATTGGTGAGTAAAGGGATAATCTCTTTCATACTAGGTGCTTAGTGGGTAAAAAGGTTTGTGGTATGGTGATTGACGGGGGAAGTTGTACTAATGTGGTTAGTACAATGTTGGTTGAGAAATTGGGTTTGAGCTTGATAAAACATCCGAACCCTTATAAATTGCAATGGCTCACCGAGTCGGGAGAAATTAAGGTAAATAAGTAGGCTATGGTCAATTTTGCCATCAGGGATTATAAGGATGAGGTGGTTTGTGACGTGATACCTAGGCATGTTGGCCATATTTTGTTGGGGAGACCATGGCAACATGAGAGGAGGGTAGTGCACGATGAGTTTAAGAATCAGTATTCATTTGTGAAGGGTGGGAATAAAATTACCCTTGTTCCGTTATCTCCGAAAGAGGTTCAAGAAGATCAGTTAAAAACCAAGCGTGAGTTTGAAAGAAGAAATAAGAGTGTTGAAGCCACGACCTCAGAAAAAGGAGAGGGTGTGAAAGTTGAAAACAAGAGAGTTGAGGCCACGACCTCAGAAAAAAGAGAGAATGAGTGCAAAAGGAAAAGAGAGTCCACACCCAAATTGAGTTTATTTGCACAAAGGTTGGTGTAAAAGGATTCTTACCCTGCATTTAACCAGTCTAACAAATCCCTCCTCAGTTCTTTTAAATCTGTTTTGCAGGGTCATAAATCAAGCCATGAACTTAAGACGGGAAAGAAGTTCATTGAGAAAAATGAGTAGCCCAAAAGTCTAAAAGATCGCACAAAGCTTAAAAATGATCATCGAGCCCAGGAAAGCAGGAGGAGTTTGTAAAGCAGACCAAAAATGGATTCGAGGTCGATTCCTTTTCAAGAGAGGGAGTATGATATGATCCGGACCAGGCATCGAAGGGTGAAGTCGAGCCATCGAAAATATGACAGTGATCTACGTGCAAAACGGAGCAAGTTACATGTTGGGGTCGAGCCGAGAAGCAGGACGGATCAAGCCAAATCAAGGGATCGAAGTTATTTGTGCAGAAAAGTCCTTACGACTGTAATGAAGGACCTTCACAGCCGTAACTCTTAAAATCATGGCCGTAAAATCTACTATCACGGCCGTAACCAATTCTTGGGGAAAAGGAAGAATTTCAGCAGAACAAGGCTTACGGCCGTAAATTCTGGAAGTTACGGTCGTAACATCCAAGCCGGGGGCATTTCACGGCCGTAATCAAATTCGTCACGGCTATAACTACTGAAGCAGTTTTGGACCAGAGAAGGGCTTACGGCCGTAAGCCTGGTATTTACGGCCGTAACTGAGTAGCGGCCAGATTTTGCGAGGATTTTTAATTATTTTGTTTCCTTTTTGGTTTTTAAGTTATTTTCCTATTTTAGTATTTTAGTTTAATTAGAATTCTATTTTGAGTCAATTAACGGCTAGGTTATTTTTCTTATTTATATTCCTTTCCATGATTGTAAAGAACAGTTTGAGTTTATGAATTAAATTGAGAGAGCATTCTCCAAAATTGAAAGGTTGAGTTATTCCCTTTTTCTTGAACTTATCAAAGATCCGATCTTTGTGGCGTTCACCCAACGAACTTATCAAGGAATTGACAACCCTTGTGGCGTTCACCAATCTTGGTTCTTCAATCCGCATCGTCATTAATTGCGTCGTGATTGTCGGATCAAGATTTTATCGTCGATCTATCTTTAATTCCGTTGTTTTTTTTCCTCGTGTTCTTGTTTTTTTTCACGTTTAATCTGTCTTAGATCTTTCCTAGGTTTTAATTGTGTTGTTTCCGCGTGTTTGTCGAGATTCCCCGATTGGGATCTCATCATATTTAGGTGATCTAGATTACCAATCACACAAGCTCGTGACGATTAACCTAGGTTGAATTTCCAATGGAATTGCAAAAATCCCAATTGCTACTATGAATTGAACAACAAGAAAATTATGGATCCAATCATTCAATTTAGCATGTATCAACACAACAAGATATGAGATATGCCTAAATCATATAAATTATTGTATTAATTGAAATAAAGTGCATGAAAATCCAACAATCAAGAATATAGAATTTAATACTAAATTACTAGTTTGGAAAATAACAACATAACGAAAATAAATACAACGTCCCCCTTGAACTAGGTAGAGAACTTAGCCGCTCAAAGTCATGAAGAAATCCATAATTTTTGTTCTTGATTCACCTTCTTGATTGAATTGATTCATCTTCCAAGCTCCAAACAAGCCGCTCTCTCAATAATAATCTTTCCACCCTTATTATGTCATGAATTTCCTTTTTTATAGCCACCAAAACGTGTCCTAGAGTTGGGCTCAAGACATACCAAAGATATACCATGAATTCAGAAAGGAAAGAAATCCATGTACAAGTTACGGTCGTAACTTTAGGGTTTACGGCCGTAAGTAAGTTGCTGAAAATTTTTATGCTTTGGAAGTTACGATCGTAACTTTAGGGTTTATGGCCGTAAGTTCGTTTCTTCCTAATTTTTACCTACGTCCATCAAAGATTTATGGCCGTAAGTTTTAGGTGTTACGGTAGTAAGTACATTGCAAACCAAGGTTCCCAAACTTCTGTTTTAAGTGAAAGAACGAGATTGTAGTCTTAGTAAAATTGTAATTACTGAAGCAATAGCCAATAATTATATCCTCTGACTTGCCGCTCTTACATGTTACCCCCGTCGATTAACTGGAATATTCGAAGTAAGGTTAAATGACCAAAATACCCTTATCTGAATATTCATAAATTCTCAACTCCCATCTTCTATTTGACAGTTCTATGTGATCACATCACGTCATAGAATTCAACAATCACTGTCGAATTACTAAGCTCAGATTTAACTATCCACTAGAAGAACCAGTGAGATCATGATATACCTAAAGGTGACGGATTCTATAATACGAATATATGTTCCTCATTAGTTTACTTTAATTCCCAAAGTACCGAGATATTGACCAACAATTTGATCTCACCCATTGATTCATCAAAGAATTTCAAGTTAGTAATCGAAGTTCATTATCTGATTAGGATTAAGGTTCCATGTACAATAGTCAAGTGAAATTAAATTTGCACAGTCAATGTCACAAATTAATTTCACGTGATCCCGTTCAATACATATCAAATGTAATCTCAATTTCATTTTCAAAATCAAAGATAGATTTTAATGAAATCGAGACGATCAAAATAAATTATCCATATTTATTTTACTGATCGTGAACAATAATTTTAGACCGAATTACAAATTGAATCTTTCTGTATTTAACAACTTAAACACTCAATTAGTAATATCGAATCGATCTATGGACTAATGCAAGCTCAAAATAATATAATCAAATACTTAATCAAAATAATATTTTATTCCAAAAATGTCACGAGTACAAATAAATTAACTCGACAGGCATACACTATCCAACAGTCTCTTCACTTTTTCGATGAATCTAGTTGTTGCTAACACCCTGAAAGTTCTTATAATAGTTATAAATTATGGTCTAGTTACTAAGTAATCTGACAAGTGTGGAGAATTCATTTAAGTCGTGGATCTTTTCCCACCTGAGCACAATTGCACCTTAGAGGTTGTTAGTTGACTGCATAAGATTTTACCTTTCATTTTGAGCTCTTCATTCTTATTTTAACATAGATACAATTATTATTTTCTATTCACTGATAAATGATGTATTTTGCTGAAGAATATCATGGATCTACCCGTTTCTTATAATCACCTTAAAATTCCAATAATGTTCTTTTAACCAGATTGTTGATCAATTTATTGATGGTGGTTTTTTTTTTTTTTTTGCAATATCAAATTTTCAACTTTCGGATTACATTCTGCCTAATTGTAATTTTCTTCAATTTGAGACATTACATCTTTCTTATCCTCCATTGAAGCTAATACAATCATAATCCTTATGAGGACGCACTTTTTTTTTTTTTTTTTGATAAGAAACTAAAATTTATTCACATGAAACGTAAAAAACGTGGACAAGAAATCCACCAGTACAAAGCCACAAAGCAAGAAAAGAAAACAACATCCACAACAATCCTATGAGTTGCTAACACTAATACCACGTAGTAAGCTAAAATGGTCTAGTCTAAACAGAAAATTCTCAACTTCACAAAATAACCCAGTGATCTAGACCATAGTCCTAACAAGAATAAGATGCAGTCCCATACGTCCTCTAAAGATTGTTCTTTATTGTCAAAAACTCTTTTATCTCTCTCATTCCATATCACCCAAGCTGTTGCCATCACTATTAGATTCCAAAGCCCATTTTTCTCCTTTCTTTTGCCTCTAAACGACGGGTAAATAGCGTAAAACGTCCATATGGTTTGCCATCATTGTGAAAATCATCTCCATCGTTTCAACTTTGGCATTTACGTCCTCATTTCAACATTTTCTTGCGAAATTCATCCTTACCGTCACATTCCGTCAAGTTTTTCCGTCAAATATGTTTAATTTGTACAAAACTTCCCTATCGTTTACATTCATTGCACAAATAGTCTATATCGTTTCAATATTAGCATTTGGACCCTCAATGACCTTTTTTTGCGCTAAAGGTTCTTACATTTTATTCTTTCATTAAAACATTGTAAAATAGATAATTTATCATTCTAATAATAAAAAAAAGAGTAGTAGTAGTAGTAGTAGTAGTAGTAGTAGTAGTAGTAGTAGTAGTAGTAGTAATAATAATAATAATAATAATAATAATAATAATAATAATAATAATTGTAGTCAAAGTTTTAAATTTTTTTGAATAGTGCAAAATAGTCACACTTAAATATTTTTTATTTTATTTTATTAACATATAATTAAATAAGCATTTAATTATATTCAATTAAATGCATTGCATTTAAAAATTAAAAAAATTGGAAAAACTTGATAGAATGTAACGGCAAGGACGAATTTCGCACCAAAAGATTGAAATGAGAGCATAAATGCCAAATTTGAAATGATGGGGATGATTTCCGCAGTGAGGGCAATCGATAGGGATGTTTTGTGCTATTTACCCTCCAAATGACCATTTAGAGAGGATTCAATCTACCCATCGTGAAGTTAAAGCAGTCACCACTTCAAAAACTTGCATGATGCGTTTCTAAATTCCTCTAGCAAATTCACAATGTAAGAGCACATGGTCGATAGTTTCTCCCTCTTTCCTACACATAACGCAATATGATGGAGATATGTATAAAAAATGCATTCTCAATTGTAACAAGTCACAAGTATTAACCTTCCCCAAAGTCACCAACCAAGCAAAGATGCATTGCTTTATGTTCTCTTTGTTTTTCAGTTTTCAGTTTTGAATTCATTTCCAATTTTGTATTTTGAGTGCCTGTTTTGATATTACGAAAAATGCGTTGCCTTATGTTATTTTGAAAAACTATTTCTCGAAAACAGAAGACTGAAAAATTCGTTTACTTTATAATTCAAGGTCGTCAGTTTCATCCTTATCAATGTAAATTCCTACTTCAAGGCTGTCAACCTTTTGTAGTGCAATGCTATTCTAATGTTTCCTATTGTCAAGAAATAGGCTAATCCATGGGGCTTTAGGTGCTTCTACAATAGCCTACCCTTTTGTGAGCACACACCGAACCAATCTCCCCCTTTTTCCAAATGAAGAGGACTAAGCCCCTATTATTTAAAATCTCATTTTTTCAAAATTCATTTTTAACAATACATTTTACTAATAAAATAATTTATACATAAACAAAAAAAAAATTCTCGACTTTTTAATCACACATTCTTAAAAAATTTACTATTACAAACCACAACTTTTTAAATAATAGGTTTCAAACTAGGGCTAAATGAGGCCCTTTTTCCTTTTTTCTTCTTACCCATGTATTAGGGTAAGGATTGTAACGCCCCGAGTTTCGTGAAACCCGGAACGCCACTTCTTTCTTTTGAAACTAATTTTCAAAATCAAATTTTATTGCGGGAAAATAATTAATTCTCAAAACAATCATGTTTATTGACTTTCAATTTGTAATGAATAATAAAATATATGATTTAGAAAAATTCAAAACAAATTCTCTCTTCCAAACAATTTAAAATAAAGGAGTTCATTAAAAATAAAACACAACGTTAAAATATTTTCTATTAAATGGTTTGCCATTCTTGCCCATCATTCACCACCGTCTCTAAAATCTGCAAAATTTGTTAAAACAACGGGGTGAACATTTCAAAAAGAAATACTCAGTAGACTCAACTCCAATAATTAATCTATAAGATAATTTGACAAGTAATTATACAAATAATGTAGTGATATTCTCTTCTTATTCATAAGCATCATGAAATGAGTGCAAATGAACATATTCTTGTCTTGCCTCATGCTAGCAAATAAGTTATGACGTGCATAATATAAATTCTCAAATTTATCTCATAGGAGATATTCTTGTCTTTTCTCATGCAATTAAGCATATAAAAATCACACAAATCCAAATAAATACGTGCAATTATAGTCTAAATCAATTAGTGGGGGCGAGTCTACCTTTAACTTTACGAGTTCTCAAAAATCGGAGCGGGAAAATCAAGTTGTTCTTCTAAATGTCCAAGCGCCTCGTCTAGCCAAAAATAAATAAACCTTAAAGTGATATTTGGAAATCAAATATTTTTGAAACAAAAGAGTCTTAAAATAAGAAAATAAAAGTTTAGGGATTAAATTAAAAATCAAACATAGTTGGGATTTGAAAAGAGTTGAGATCAAAATAAATGATTTTCAAAAGCTTATGAGTTGAATAAAATATTTTAAAACCAAAAGATTAAAATAATACTTTTAAAAACTAAAGGGGTTGACTTAAAATATTTTAAAACTTGAGACTGAATTAAAAGGCTTTGAAAACATGAGGGCTAATTAATAAAAACTCTTTTAAAATAAGGGCTGAAACAAATACTTTTCATAAATACAGGGGCTGGCTAAAATATTTTTAAAATTTCAGGGGCTTAAAAGAATAACTTAAAAACTTGGGACTGAAATTAAATATTTTAAAACTATAGGAACCGAATTAAATTATTTTTAACTTGAGGGATTGAAATAACAAACTCTTACAACTAGGGGTTAAACGGGCAATTTTTGAAAATCAAAAAAATTCCTTTTATAAAAAAATCACACACACTCTCTCTCAACGTTCTCCTGGCGTCAAACGCCGGCGCTCGATCGGCGGTGGTGCCGCCATCTCATGGTGGCGATGGCGTGGGTGTGGGTGTGTAGGAGAAGGAGATTCTGGGCTTGGGTCTTGGTGCGATTCAGGTGTGACGGAAGGTAATCGAGGCTTGGAGTATCCGATGATAATAGTTGCTGATTATTGAGGTAAGTTGATGGGTTCGATTTGATTCTTGGTTTATGGGTTGTTTTGGTTTGATTATGGGTGATTTTGAAATTGGAGCAATGGTCGCTAATGGAGGTGGCGGTGGATTTCGATGCGGTTGTTTGAGGTGGTTGTGATATTGTTGAAAATGGTGCTCAGCAGTAGTAGTGGTGGTGAAGGGTTTGGCTATGGTCGTGGCTGTTTGGTGATGAGCGGTGGTGGTTTTTGTGGAGATTTGGCTTCGAACGTTTGTGGTGGTGGTATTATGGTTGATGTTCGATTGCGGTTTGATGGATGGAGAGTTGGCAGCTTGGTAGTGGCATTTGGTAGTTTAGTTCTTGAATGTGCCATGGCCGATTGTGGGTGGTTCGTGCGGTTGGTTTGGATTGGGTGTGATGTGGGTAGCGGTGAATTTGGTGATGGTGTTTCTGATGGTGAAAGGCAGTGGTGAAGTTCTGTTGATCAGAGATTACAGGTGAGGCTCGGTGGTCGAATTTGGTGAATTGACAGTGTCGTGTGTTGCTTGGAATGGTGATGGACTAGGGGAATATATGGTGTGGATGAGTGTTTTGTTTATTTTGGGTAAAATGTGGCAATTTTCTGGTTTAGGAAATGTTGAGAGATTATGCAAGGGATAATGGCTGAATGAGGGGAAGAAAGAGAGATTAAAGGGATGCATTCTAGTTATGGTGATTGAGTGATTTATGATTAGTGAGGAAGAATTTGAGGAAGTTGGCCATGGAAATTTTGCAAGATTGGGGAAGAATGTTGATTGAGGGGAAATGGATGAAGGAAGCTGGCTATTGGAAATGTACAAAATTGAGGGAGACGTGTGAAGATTTCTGGGAGACGATTGTGGGATTGGAGAAGATGAATTGACTCTGATTAAATTCTGTAATTTAGGTTGAATGGCTAATTGGGAGGGATTGGGTAGAGATAATGGGGAAAATGTGCTTTATATGAAAATGGAAGTTGGTGAGGAAATCTTGGGAAAGATTATATGAAGCATGCAAGAATGGAATTTGATTGAGGGAGTTGAGGGAGAAAGTTAAGGATTGTAGAAATGGTACGGACGTATGGGGAGGATCAAATTTTGGAAAATAAGAATTTGTTATAAAGAGGAAAAAGAATTGTGGGGGAATAGATGGCTAGGTGAATGGTCATTTCTAAATTGGGATTAAAGAGAAATTAAATTAGTTTAAATTGGACAAGATATTAGAATTTGAAAATTTTGAACTAGGAAATAATTTGAGATTTTTAAAATAATTTAAAATTTGAGATTTAGCTAGAATTGGAAGTTTGAACGTAAAATAGATAATGACATTGGGACATTTTTAAATTGAAATCGGAATTGGACTAACATTTTTAAATGATTTTAATTTCACTTAAAATGGCTAGACACACACGAGTTTTAAAAATAAATGGGCAAATTCGTAGCAACACGTTTTTAAAGATAAATAATTTTTATTCAAGACCAATCACGAAAATTCTCGGTCGCTACAACCCTACCTCCTTAAAATAATTTCGTCCTCGAAATTTAAAATTTTCTTGATTTAAAATAATTGGATACTTGATCAAAATTTCTTCTTTCTTAAACCAGGTAACTTCATCACTACCATGTCTACCCCATTGAACTTTAAAATAAAGAATGAAAGTGGGACAAGTTTAAAGTCGAAATTTGGACTTTAAAGATTTAAATGAATCTAAATTTCTTTTCTTAAAATCTTAAAAATAACTAATATGACTAGATGAGAGCGCTAGTTTTTTTTTTAAAATAATGATTCTTAAGGTTGGGGAGTCGTAGCAACAAGTTTGGTAAAACAAGTTTTTTAAGTTTGAAAATTTCTCGGTCGCTACAACCTTCTCCACTTAAAATAATTTCGTCCTCGAAATTTTAAACTTTCTTGATCTAAATATATTTTGGTATTAAGCTAGACTTCTTTCTTTTCCTCCGGTAGCCTCATCTCTACCATGTCTACCCCCACTGGACTTTGACTAGAGAAACCTCTTTATTAATCTCTACTATTTCTTTAAGAAATCATATCACACCATAATAATTAATCATTATGAAGTCTATCCTCATTCTTCTCAAACCTCCAATAACCAAAATCAATTGTAACATTAGAAATCAAATGAATATTCTTCCGTGTAATATACCTAATAACATGTTACCCACAAATCAGCATAATATCATCAGCTTATCGTATACGAGAATCTATTCATGTAGTACATTTATGCACCATCTTGATATCTAACATCTTCCTATATACGTCACCAAAACGTATCACAAAAATTCAAATAATATTAATAAACAATTTGCTCCCAAGTAACTAAGATTCTGCTCTCAAATGCACAACATTTCCTGCAATATATAACTTGGTGTTTCCTATGTATACCTCAAACGATCATATAACTCCACATATACATTGATACATAATCGATTTCACACTTCACCAATCAGGATGTTTATAAATAACAATCTCCAAAATTATCAAAACTTTAACTCCAAATCGATACTGTGTTCAAGATTTCACTCTTGTAGTAAACATGCTTACCTAAGCCGCAACGTAAATAAACAACAAATAACTCTCAACCAACTTATACTTGAAAAATAATATTTCCTCATTGTTCATGGGTCAACCAAAATTTCCCATTCATAATCTCGAAGTGTCTCCAACAAAATCCTCAAATGTTTACCATCTCTAGGATAAACCAAAATATCATCCATGAATACAATGAAAACATGTCCAATTAATATTGGAAAACTCAGTTTATCAAATCCATAAATACTGTCGGTGGGTACTTATTTTTTAGTGCCAACTTGTTAAGTAGTATAGTTACTCCCTATAGAGATACACTTGGCCAAATAAAAACTTTAAATTATTTTATCCAAATCTCAATCATATGCTTAAGTAAGAATGCAAGACTTAGCCCAACAATAAATTTCACTTATAAAATCGAGGCATCATTAAATATCAAACACCCAAAATTCAATTCTTTCTTCTTGCTACTATAAGCTTCATCTTCATATCTAATCCCAAAATTAAATCTCTGACGTATATGTAACATAACCTAATTCAATCATGAAATAGAATATGATCCAGTCTCCAAGTTCCAATTAAATCACTATTTTCCCAAAAAAATCAGAATTATAATCATCAATCATGACAAATATACAGTAACCCTTTTGGTCTGATGCAATATCTACGTACATAGTCTGATATCCCTTTAATAGGAGCATATACTAGATCTAAATTCCTCGGTTGACTTCTTGTGAAAGGTGCCCAGTCCTAAACCAAATATGCAAAGTTCAATTAGGCGGGGTTTATCCATTTCTCTTAGTTAAAATTTATGAGGACGTAAAAATATTTAAAAACTCTTTCAAATTATGCTCAAACTCGTTTTTTTTTTTTCTTATTTCGGATACAAAAATTTCTCATTCTTTCTCATCAAATTCTCAAAATACTTCATTTCTCATGTATCCGAAATTATCATAACATAGACTTCATGATAAAATCATTTACCTTCGGAGTTGGCGGAGCGAACGATGACAGTGACAAAAGTCGTCAAAATATTATTTATTATTATTTTTTTAAAAAAAATTCTCTTTTCAAAATTTGCAAGTTTACAGAAACGTAGACCTGCTCTGATACCACACTGTAACGCCCCGAATTCCGTGGAGCTCGGGACGCCGCTTTTCTAAATTTTGAATAAACTTTATTGCGGAAAAATGACTAAATATTAAATATCACATTTATTGAATAAAAGTTTAGCGATAATTCAGATGAAACAAAATAATTCGTACAAATTTATTAAAATGAAGATTCTTGATAAAATGAAATAATTGTTTCGGAATTCACAAATTTCAAAAAATATATCAATTTATAATTTTCCGCCATTTCCTGTCACTCGCCACCGTCTCCGAAATCTGCAAAATTTGTTAAAACAATGGGATGAGAATTTCAAAATGAAATACTCAGTAGACTCGCCCCCACTAATTGATTTAGACTATAATTGCACGTATTTATGTGGATTTGTGTGATTTTTATATGCTTAGTTGCATGAGAAAAGACAAGAATATCTCGTATGAGATAAATTTGAGAATTTATGTGATGCACGTCATAACTTATTTGCTAGCATGAGACAAGACAAGAATATATTCATTTGCACTCATTTCATGATGCTTATAAATAAGAAGAGAATATCACTACATTATTTGCATAATTACTTGTCCAATTATCTTATAAATTAATTATTTGAGTTGAGCCTACTAAGTATTTCACTTTGAAATGTTCAACCCGTTGTTTTAACAAATTTTGCAGATTTCGGAGACGGTGGCGAGTGATGGGCAATGGCAGCAAATTTTAAATTGATATATTTTTTGAAAGTTGTGAATTTCGAAACAATTATTTCATTTTATCAAGAATCTTCATTTTAATAAATTTGTACGAATTATTTTGTTTCATCTGAATTATCGCTAAACTTTTATTCAATAAATGTGATATTTAATATTTAGTCATTTTTCCGCAATAAAGTTTATTCAAAATTTAGAAAAGTGGCGTCCCGAGCAACACGGAATTCGGGGCGTTACAGCGTAATTGGTCTAATGGTACCAGGGATTCCACGAAGTTTGCACTTAACCCCTAGGTACAAGGTTCGAATCTCTGGGGAGGAAAAAATCCACTTCCTGGAAACGAGGCTTCCAGCCCTTGAGGAGCAGGACAACCAGGGGGGAGTGGAAAGACCATGAGCAGACGGCCAACAGCCCTTGAGGACCGGGTAGGCTACAAAAAAAGGCGCCTTTTTGTAGCGTACCCGGTCCTCAAGGGTTTCCAGCCGTCTACTCATGGTCTTTCCACTCCCCCTGGTCGTCCTGCTCCTTAAGGGCTGGTAGCCTCGTTTCCAAGAAGTGGATTTTTGCCTTTCACGGGATTCGAACCTTGTACCTAGGGGTTAAGTACAAAGATTCATGGAATCCTGCTACCATTAAACCAATTCTTGCCCTTGATTTAAGTATTAGTTGTAGTAGTGTGGGCATAGGAGAAGACGATTCCTAGCCTTTCGATTGAATCAATAGTTCCACCACCAGGCATAAAGGAATAGATTGGATTGACGGTTGGACGGCAAGGCGAGCACACGCCTGGCCATAGCTGCTGTTCTTCCTCATCTTGACTCATGGCGTCTTCATCAATGAGTAAATCCTCATCATCATCCTCCTCCTACTTCAATATCCCTGTGGCTGGATTAAGGGCAGCGCGCTTTGGGAACAATAATTGCATAGGTAAAAAGCCAGGTCAGCATCGATGCTAGTGGTGCACCTCTCGAAGCCATCACTATAGCAGCTACAAATTGGTCTAATGGTAGCAGGATTCCATGAATCTTTGTACTTAACCCCCTAGGTACAAGTTTCGAATCCTATGGAAAGCAAAAATCCACTTTCATGAAACGAGGCTGTCAGCCCTTGAGGAGCAGAACGACCAGGGGGGAGTGAAAAGACCATAAGTAGACGGCCAGCAGTCCTTGAGGACCGGGTACGCTACAAGGATCAAACCCAACAAAAATAAAAAAGGGATAGAACCCAAAAGCAGTGGCCAAAATACTAGTGAATAGCCAAAAACCAAATGAGCAATGCAGAAATCAAATATGCTCAAAGTTGAGTTACCAAAAGTGTATCTTGAAGCTGACTAGGAGCAAATGAACTTCAATTAACTGAAAGCTAGGTTTTAAAATAAACCAAGTAAGAAAGAAGCCAATGTCCAATGCAAGCTCAAAATCATAATACCCAACAAAATTCAAATTCGGGTGAACATTAACAACTCAAGCCCAATGCAATTTCAAATTAGAATACCCAATCAACCACCTATAGCCACAAAACTCCACCTACAATGAAGAAACTGAACCAAAATACCCCACAACCCAGTCTATAAAGCACAAAGCACCACACCGAACACCAAACAACTTGTGATTGTAAAGTGCCTTGCCAAATCCAGAATCAAATTTTGGGACAGTTTTGGTCCAAAGAAGAATAATTTACTAAGAAATCAACGTCCATATCCAACCTACCCTCAGGAAATGGAAGACTCAGCCGTAAAACCCAACTGAACAGTCCCTCTAAGCTCATGACATTAACCCAAGCCAAAGTAGCCCATTAGGAAGAGAAGAGAAGAAAGAAGGGAGCAGCTTTTTTTGGAGTTTTCAGTTTTTTGTGTGTATATATATATATATATATTTGCTTTTAAAAAATTATTTTTGAAAAATTGGTAAGAACGCTTTTTCAATGTTTTGAAAAAATGAAAACAGAAAACGACCTGTAATAGTAATGAGAATAGCCCCTCATTGACTTGAAGTATTTTTCTAATTCTTGTTTCAAAACACTGTTATTCCTGCGTGTTTTCTTATGCATATGGTTTGTAATAAATTGAATTGTTGCCCCATCAATGTTTTCGGAGTCAATTTCCCATCTCATCTTGTTTGATGCAAGTGAAAATCACTTGTGTTAAACAGAAGTTGGTGATGCTTGAAAGGGATAATAAATAAATCTGATTATTAGATTTATAAACTATGAGATAGAAATAAAATTCCACATTTGATTATAGTATTCTTGAGGGGGCTTTTTTCACTGGATTGTATCAACAAGCTTGTTATATTGTATTTAGATTATTTATGGAGAGTTCCTTCAAATTGGTTGTCTATATTTGTAGAGGCAATTGGAGAATCTTGGTATGGAAAGGGCAGGTCTTGAAGACTTGTTGAAAGAGATGAATAGGAAGGTATGATGAAACTAATACTTTCGCTATCACTTATTAATGGATCTACTATTGTATTCTAATAGGAGGTGGAATTGCTTTGGTATTTTGTGTATCAGTATTAGGGTAAATATATTAGCACCACAAGATATACTAAATACACCACATTATATTAACACCACTAATAAAATATATATTTTATAGATACACCAGAACAAATACAAAAATACCCTTGTATAATATAATAAAAATATATATGAAATCTGTACACCACAACTTGAGTCTCCTTCTCCCTCAGGTCTGAGGCCCCAACCGGCTACCAGCATTGTGAATTCACTGTTCATTTTGCATCTTTCGGCTTAAAAAAAAAAAATTGTAACACTCATTGCAAAATCATCTCTGTGAAATTGAATTTTTTTATAGTGATAGAAACTGATTTCAGTGCTCCCTGATTTTCACAGAGAAAATCGTTTTCAGTTCTCCCAAATTTTCTTTCGACAAGTGGCTAAGGATTTCTTCCTCGGTAGTACAATAATAATTCAGTGAGGAGACATAAGTCATCATCCCCTTGGCACCAATTTTTGAATCGTACAGATTACAAGAATTCATGGCAATAGAAGAGGAATCAAAGCCTCTGATTTATATACCAGAGGTGGTATTGAAAAAGAGGAGGAACAACGAAGAATGGGCAATCAGAAGAAAACTACAGTTAGAAGAGAGGGTCAAGCGTCTCAAGTCTGACAATTTTGCCATCAAGTAGCAAGATCAATTTATCAAAGAATATCGCGACAAAGAATTGGACCTCATTCTAATGAAGCAAAGAGGATAGCGAAAAAGATGAGCACTGGCGACCCCAAAATCCGAGCTCCTTTTTTTTATAGGCATAGAATGAGTCTTACTAGGAGTCTGGGACGATTTCCCCTAAATGTAGTGGTAGAGAAACAAGGGTATAAAGAGAAGAAATCGTCCATTGGAGTGTGGTGTAACCATGTAAGAATCAATGAGATTTGAAGAGAAAGGATATTTATGTTTTTTTATCTATGTCTATTTTTGTAAATGAAAGAAATATTTAAAGTTGTGGTATATCTATTCATTTTTGTGGTGACAATATATCCACCCTCAGTATTATAGCCCTTTTGCTATCATAGTGATTCTCCTCTTAGCTTTTAAAACATTGAACTCCCCAATAAAACATAATTACATGCAATATGACTTGTTTCTTATGTCGTTAAGAGTTTTATGTTTTAAGAATTCTGGTCCTTATCGAATTATTATGGTTTATCTTTTTGCATTTAAGATGGTTGGAGCTAGCATGCAGGCGCATAATTGGATCATCATTGGAATATGTCTCTATAACCCTGAACTTGGTGAGATCCAAAAGAAGTGGAGAAGAAAGGATTCACCTAGCTAACCTAAGTTTATTGTGACTGTCTTAACTTGTTGACATTGTTACTCAGAAAAGTAAAACATAAAATTGCGACTTGCATATTTTTAACATCTAATTGTTCATTATCTAGTTTTCTTAGTATATTTAGGCGAAGTAAGATATGGATATGTAACTTATTCTGTACTTTACAATTTTGATTTGCTGACTGAAGTAGAGCTTACGATTTTTTATTTCTAGAAGGTGAAATGTTTATAATTTTCAAACCGTAAAATGAAATAAAGTGACTAATAAATATTTACAGAATTAATTTATCGACTCCCCGTATAGCACTATAAGAATTTGTACTAACTATCTCAATGCAATAATTGATATTTAAACATATTAAACAAATATTTCATTTCATTACATGTAAAAAAGCAAATACATTACGAACAAAATTTACAAAACATTTAAAAAAAAATTGCTAAAACTTAAATTAAATGTTATAATTTGTTAAATTTATACGTGACAAACTTATACACAGTTCTATATTTTTTTACAAACCCATAAATCATTTACTACATGCATTAATTGAACTTTCATAATTCATGTATTAAAACAAATTGATAAAAATAAGAAATTTCCTAAAATGACAGGTGAAAATGGGCGGAAAACTATGTGCATAAAATAGTGACAATTATCCTATAATTATTTATGAATAGATAGATAGATGATTTTGCTAACACCTTCTATTTTACAAATTGAACCAATGAGTATTAGAACTTAAAGTTGTAGAAAATTAAATGATTTAATTGAATTTATTTTGAAAGATCGAATATCTATTATCTCTTTCAATTTGATAAGAAAATGATTTAAAATTAATCATTTAGGTCAAATTGAATTTAAATAAGAAATGATAGGTATCGTTTAGAACTTCAATGAAATAAATTAAAAGATTGGATGTTGAAAAAAAGTAAAAAGTATAAGTTAAACTTTTACATTTAGTATTGAAGACAATTTTACGAATGATATGTTTAAAGTTCGCTCTTATTTCTTAGCTTGTATTAAATTTCTAGTTGAGATCTTGGATTTGACACACATATTGGTTATTTTTCGACTTCAAAATAAAGCAATAATTATCAAAAGAAAAATAATAATCTATAATTTGGCTTTTTATAAATACTTTTTTCACAAATCCATAAATTATTTACTACATGATTTAATTGAACCTTTTTAATTCATGTATTAAAATAAATTGATAAAAATAAGAAATTTCCTAAAATGACAAGTGAAAATGGTCGGGAAACTATCTGCGTAAAATGATAACGGTTATCCTATCATTATATATATAATATAGATTTTGAAAGCTAAATTTCGTTTAAATTTCGTTCTCATTATCTTTCTGATTGTAGATATCTAGATTCATATTCGTGGTAAGTTACACTAGAACACCAAAAGCGAAACTTTTCAGAAGTTATGAGAAAGATCTAGACATGCAATGAAACCTTGATTAATGGTCTATTTTCCTTTAGAATACTGATTCAGTTTCAACTTGTATAGGAGAAAGTATGTTTATGCTAACTCTAGTGGAAAGAAGTTTTAATATGGAACTCAGATTTAAGTACTTCTGCTAGAACTTTAACACTTTCTTGATTACCCCTATGGTTTATCTCCACATCTTTTAAAGTGGATGCATGATGGAATGCAGAGGCGGATCCACCTCTAGGCGAGGTAGCGCGGCCGCGCTACCTCGTCGCCGGTGATCCGCCACCGATGCCACTGCTGCTCTGAATATTTTTATTTTTATTTTTTTGGCCCAAATTAGTATATTTGGCAAAATCTGAAAAATTGAATCTACCTAAGCCTTTCTTCTTCCTCGATCAGATCCGCCACAGACAGAGCCAGAGCCAGAGGAGTCCACACTGGTGACTGCACTGACTGGTCAGCTTCTTCTTCCTTCGAGTTAGCCGCCATATTTAGTTTCTTTTTGTAAAAATGGTCTTGATGCTGTGAATTATATGTGAATTGGGATGATGTTTTGTGTCTGGTTTTCTTCATTTCAGCTGTGAAAACTGTACGGGTTTTCTTAATCTGGGAAAATAACTTGTGGGATTTAAAGTATTTTGCATGTTTTGTAGTCGAATTGCACGGAAACTGCTACTTTTGAAATGGGTTTTTGATTTAGAAATATGTTCTTTGTAATTCTAGGATTAAATTATTGGGCTTCTTTTATTTTTCAATTTATACAAAAACTAAGTTTAATATTTGGAAAAAAAATTGTCTTATTTCTCTCTGAATTTTGTAGCTTAGTTTTTTTTTTTTTTTTTTTTTTTTAAGAAATGGCAGCTTAGTTTTCTATCTAATTATTTTGATTATTTATTTATTTATAATTTTCAGATTTGTAATGTTTATGTGTAAGTTTTTTAATCAGTAAATATTGATGTTTGATTTCTCAATTTTTTGGTTAGATTACTTTACTCGGCTCAGTTGCCCATTGTTGTCCATTATCATTTCCCAAGTTTTGATCCATTTGTGGTTTCTCATTTCAATTATCAAGTAATGAGGCTAAACTTTGATTGGTTATAATTAATTTTGGAATTATGCATAAATGTTACATTTAAGTTTTTGCAATGTGGTTAGATTTGTAAATTGAGATTATTGGGATAAAAATATGATTTGATTTTTTATTATTGATTTATAGCTTGTGAATTGAGATTTGGTGAATATTTGATTTGATTTGTTATCACTGATTTACAGATTATGGAACGTGTTTTTCAACCTAAACGAAAATCTCAACCTAGTGGTTCAAGTTCTAGTAGTCCTACAACTGGGTTTTGTTTCATTTCTATACATATTTATTTATTTTTAAATTTTATTTTAATAAATAATATTCACAATCTCGCTACTGCGATCGTTGACGTTCGTCGATCAACGGTCGACGGTTGACGGATCAACGATCAACGCTCTAGCTGGATTTCGAGGCTGGATCCGCCACTGATGGAATGTGTTAAAAATTTTGAACCACACAAGTTGGTATCTACTTGGTTCAGTTATGGCCTGTAATTGTTTGGTATTTCTGTCATGAGTTCTTAAATTTAATTTGATATATGGAGACTATCATAAACCCTGTTGAATAAACATTATGGTTTTATTAAAGAAAAGAATAAACTTTCCAGTTATACAAGATTACAAGCATTTGCAAGTTGTAATTAATCTGATTTTGTCCTGTTCTATTTAACATGATCATAATGTATGAACGGAACTTAGATTTTGCTCTCTAGTAAAGATTTTCAATTAAATTTTATATATCATTTGCAAAATCCTTTTCTTTATGGTGTGTCTTTCAGGATGATATACTACCCAAGTTGATGACTTCCACTGGCTCCTACGAGGATCTTTTCAGAAAGGAGATTTCAAAGTATGAACAAATTCTTTAAGAAATCGCACAAAATCTTGAGGCCCAAGAACAACTACTAATGCAAATTCAAGTATCTATTTTAGTGCCCCCAAGGCACATCTCCCAGCGGTAAAAGGAATGGTGGTTTAAAGACCAGCCTCGTTTGATCAGGGGTTCGAATCCGACCATTACCAAGTTAAAAGGTAAGTCATCACCCTGCACTCTGAAGGCATAACCTGTGATTTACATCATTTACCAAGACTCAGGACATGACAGATATGGGCCCCTAAGGTTGGGGTTCAACCTTTTCAAGTATCTATTTTAGTTTCTCATGTGAAATATTTCATTTTCCAGCTGCACGAAAATAGGAGTGGGTCATCTACTTCAAACTTTATTTGATGTTGGCATGCCACGTCGAATTTTTTATGCAGTAACATCATTTTCTTTTTATTTCAAATTGTTATTCTGGACTTAAATGCCAAATAGGCAAATACTATAAAAATGTTACCTCTTCTATAATCTGGAACCATTTTTATGAATCTTTTTTGAATTTAAAAGCGAATTAAGGGTTTGATGTTAGAAAATTTTATTACAGATAATAATTTATCTATAATCTAAATAATCATCATGTTGGAATTATCAAGAATTAAATAACTGAAGCGGAAGCGTACCTTAATCAAACGTGATTCACAATAAACGATTCGGCGTTTGGATCTTCTAAATCGATACGTAGTCCATATTTTCTCTCTGATGATGGGATGTCAGACAAGATGAACAGTACGTAGGATTCAGGGACCATAACCGACTTTATATACTGAATTGCCAATTAACCTAATCCGGCCCATCATGAATTAGGTAATGGCCTGGTATCTACACATAAAAGCCCATACATTATTTTAGATGCATTAAAGCCCGATATATCAAATCCCTATTAGATCACTTTAATTGGGCTTAACCAAATTCGATAGCCTTTTATTCAATACACAATAATTCACATATAAGCCCACACGATTGATTAAAATCCTTACAATCTCCCACTTGGGCTATATGTGTAACCTTACAATTGTGTATCAATCATAACCTTATGAGTACTCAGAATTTTGCTATCATTACTGAATGCATCCCCAAACAATCCGGTCCATCAATTATACCAACATAGGATCAAAGCGGCTTTCGCTACATTAATCGTAACTAAACCTTCAATGGTCACGTATATCGACATAACTGAATGACATGGATCAAGTATGGATGTGTAACATGGAAATTACATGTAATGTGATCTTCAACATGCCTATTTCCAACTGGTCCAACTTTAGTGAGATCATCCTCAAACGAGTTCAGAGATAATAAACCTGAAACCTTACAGCTGTAAATAACTTTAACTTTAAACTGTATCCAAAAGGACAATAAATGTGTCTAATGCACCCAAAATACAAACTCCCACTGAAACCGAATATCCTTAAGAAATACAACACCCATATGAGTATTGTGCTCATGAAAGACCTTGGGTTGTAATACTTTAGTAAGCGGATCCGCAATTATGGAGTTTGTCCCAATGTGCTCTTATTGACACATGACCACTCTGAACTGTATCCTTCACAACCAGGAACTTATGTCAATGAATTTTGACTTAGTTGAGCTCCTGTTGTTACTGGAATATAAATCTGCTGAGTTATTGTCACAATATAACTTTAGTGGTCTTTCTTTACCGTACAGAATACGCAGCCCAGTGACAAAATTTCGCAGTTATATTCCATAATTAGATGCCCCCAAAATTGCTACAAACTGTGCTGCCAAGTGAAAGAAGCTAAAGTGTCTGTTAAGCACTCCATCCGGAAATAGCTCCTTCAACCAGCAGATAAATGTAGCCTTATGTGGATCTTTTACTTTCTTGGCATCTAGAAAAAATCGGAATCATAATACCATATGATCTCCAACTGATCCGATTTTCTGTATGTGAGCATGTAATCTTTTGTTCTCTTTAAATACCTTATAACCCATGTTTGTCTGCTTTCCAAATGATCCATCCCAGGGTTACTTAAATATCTCCTTAGTATCCCAATAACGTATGCAATATCCGAACGCATACAAATTTTAGCATACATCAGACTTTCTATAGTTTAACTATATGGGATCCTCTGCATTTATTTAACTTCAAGATGACTTTTCGGGCATTAGTTGAGACTAAATTGTCCCCCTTAGCGATAAGGGTGTCCCCTGATTTACTGTCTTACATGCTAAACCTCTTAAGTACTTTATCAATATAGCCCTTTTGTGACAATTCAAGAATACCCCGAGAACAATCCCGGTGTATCTGAATTCCTAATACAAAAGAGACGTCACCAAGATTTTTAATTTCAAAATTCCTTGACAAAAAATCTCATAATTTTATGTGACATACCTATATCATTAGTGGCAAGCAATAATCAACATATAAAACCAGGAAAATATACTTACTCCCACTGAACTTGTAATACATACAATCATCAACAACATCAATCTCAAGACCAAATGAGATAATTACTTGATGAAATTTGTATTACCCTTAACGGGAAACTGGCTTGAGCACATAAATGGATTTCTTTAATTTGCAAACCATTAGCTTTGGGTCCACTGACACAAAGTTTTCTGATTGCACCAAATAGATCGTCCCATCAATGTCGCCATTGAGAATCGCCACCTTAGTATCCATTTGATGTAACTCGAGGTCAAAATGTGCAACAACCTAACTTTCCTGAAAGAGTCTTTCATTGAAACCGAAGAGAAAGTCTCTTTATAGTCAATGTCATCAATCTGTGTAAAGCCCTTAGATACAAGACGAACCTTATATCTTTCCACATTACCTTTCGAATCCTTCTTGGTTTAAAAATCCATTTAAGACCAATGGGCTTCGTACCTTCTGGTAATGGGACAAGATCCCAAACTTTATTGTCTTGCATATACTTATACTCCTTATTTACGACATCAATCCACTTTTGAGAATTAGAACCCTGCATGGCCTGATGGAATTGATTGGACCATCTTCCACCATTCCATTATTTCCTTATGTTCTTGGAAAAATACTATTTAAATTATCCGGAATAGCATTTTTCCCTTTCTCTCGTGGATCTCCTTAATGGCTTTAGTTATTGAGGTTGTTGAGTTTGTACTTCTGAAATTTACCTTATTTTGGATGGGAGGTTCTTCAATATTGTCTAATTGAGGTTCCGGATATGCTTCTTGATCAATGACATGCATAAAAACTTGTACGTTGTCAAAAGCAATAGTAGGAATCGAAACTGATCCTTCCTCAACTTATTCCTTAAAGACAATATCTCTAACCTTATTTCTCCCCCCCCAAACTCAACATCCTCAAAAAATGTTGCAGTTCCCATTTCAAAATTTGACTTAAGTGTGGGATCATAAAATTTAATAGCCCCTTAAACGCTCAGAATAACCAATAAAGTAGATGCTGACTGTTTTGGAGTCCAATTTCTTTATGTGGCCTATAAGGCCTTGCCTTAGCTGGACATCCCCAAATGTAGAAATACTTTAGACTAGGTTTTTCTGCCTGTCAAAAGTTCTTAAGGTATTTTAGCAGCTGCTTTAGTTGGTATTATGTATGATCTTTCTTTAAATGTCCAGATTTCTAACAAAAGAAACAACCTTAATGTGTTTATGTGGTTTCTTTTGTTCTGAACCCTTGACAACTTTATGTTCTTTTATTGCCCTTGTCTTTAGAGGTGTTTGTCAAGTGAATACTTTCAATTCTGTCCTACTTCAACTTTTCTTCCCTTTGCACACAAAATGGAATGAGCTCATTTAGAGTTCATTTCTCCCTTTTATAGTTACAACTGACCTTAAATTGACTGAATTGTGCAAGAAGCTTGCACACTATGAAATGATCTCATTGAGAGTCTATTTCTACTTTGACAGTTATAACTAACCTTAAATTAACTATATTGCGCAGGAAGCGATATCAATACCAAATGCACGAGCAAGTCATTAGACGAGTCGAGTTTTAGTTCCTTAAGTTTTGAAGCAGTGTGAGACATCTACACGATGTAGTCCCTTATTTTCCCATTGCCTTTATACTTTATTGAAATCAAGCTTTGCATAAGCGTGCTTGTTTCAACCTTATCGTTTTTCACAAAACATTTCTTAATTTCGGCAAGGAATTCATTGGCATCATTTACCTCATTAGATATTATGCCACTAAAGGCTTCCAGAATGCCGCACTTAATGATCGTGAGACTCACGTAATTTAAGCAATCCCACTTCTCAAAGTTCCTCATTTGATTAGATGAACTTTCATCCGTAAGAGGAGCAGGTTGCTCAATCCTTAGTACACGGTCTAGATCGATGCAGCCAACGAAAAGTTAATGTTCTTGTTTTGATCCTTGAAGTTTATTCCATAAATACAGGGATTAAATTTGAGCTTGTAGATATACTAATAGCAGAATTTGAAACCGAATAGAGAACACTTAAATAAAATTGCTCACATAAATACCTTATTATGCAAATCATACTTTCAAATAATGGTAGGGCCCATCACAAGATACCTAGCACAACATCAATATTTAGTCTTTGGACAGAAATATTGACTTGTAAGTGGTACTCTTGGCGTAGTAATCAAACACTGACAGTAAGACATGTCAACCAACAAACCTTTCTTTGGACCGATTTATTGATCACACGTAAAATCAAATAACTGTCACGTATTTATCACCACAAGTTCATGTGAAATTCGGGCCAAATATTGACCTTCCTTTGGGCCGATCAATATCCGCATGAGATAACACACAAACACCTAATTTTCCCTTAGTGTAGTGATCAAACACTGGCAATAAGACATGTTAACCAATAAACCTTTCTTTGGACCGATTTATTGGTCACACGTTAAACCAAATAATTGCCACGTGTTTATCACAACAGGTGCATGTGAAATTCGAGCCAAATATTGACCTTCCTTTGGGCCGATCAATATCCGCAATGAATAACACACATAAATACCTTCTAATATTCAAAGTTAATTAATATCCACAAGAGTGGTTGCTTTGGCAACATGTTGCTTCAACTAACTTACTTTCGAATATTATATCTCTCAAAAGATTCTGATGTACCAAGATTTGAAACTGAAATCCATTGATTTGTATCTATATTTGACTTTAGGATTTGAATTGTAGAATTCAAAACTTTAGAATAAAGCAATCCTTAAGTTAGGAGAGTCAATTGCAATATTCTAAAACTTTAGGTGGCCAATTATGTAAAATTTTAAGCTTGAAGGGCTTAAATTACAATTTTCTTAAAACTTTATTGGCCAATTTAGAGAAATTCTAAACTTTAGGTCCCAATTTGAAACAAAACCAAACTTTAGAGGTCCAAAATATGAAAATTTCAATCTTTAAAAGTTGATTTTTGAAAATTTTCAAACTTTAGGAGCCAATTTAGCAAATTCCCAAACTTTAGGGACTTAATTTAAAAAAAAAAATTCAAACTTTAAGGACCAATTTTGAAATTTTCCAAACTTTAGTTACTGAATTAGAAAATTTTCAAACTTTAGGGACCAAATTAAAGAATTTCAGAACTTTAGGTGCTGTATTAGAAAATTTTCAAACCTTAGGGACTGAAAATGAAAATTTTCAAACTTTAGGAGCTTAAAATGAAAATTCTCAAACTTTAAGGGACCAAATTAGAGAATTTTCAAGCTTTAGGGACCAATTTTGAAAATTCTCAAACTTTAAAAGGCCCAATTTAAAAGGTTTATAACTTTAGGGGCTGAAGTTGTAAATTCCAGAACTTGAAGGGTTTAAACTTTATTTCATAATAACCTTTAGGGACTTGGTATGCAATAAACCAAAAATTCGAAATTGCACAATGAGCCCTCAAAATCATCAGATTTTCAGCGCAGGTCTCTGCCTTCAATCTGATTTCGCAAAAGCTAGGGTTACTGCCGCCGCAGCCCTGCACGTGCAGCGCCATCACCGGCGCTGCTCGCCTGTATCACCGGTAGGGCATCGCGCGCAGCGCCAGCCCCGGCGCTACGCACCTGGACGAGGCGTCGACCATTCATCGCTGGCAGTGCTAGCGGTGGTGCAGCTGCCGGTCCAGACTTCTTTCAATTGCCCAAAATCCAACTTAATCAAACATACAACCACAAACCGAATCATAATACATACCCAACTCGATTTCATCCACACCCAAATCATATATTCATCTGAGTTCATACCTTATTTCGAAAAAATATATACATACAGGATATATACACAAAGAAATCCGATTTCAACCATACACAAATTTAAAACCAGATCTGTATTCATAAATCCATATACCCAATCTCAAGAAATCAGATTTCTACCGACCAAAACCATATTTCATCCACAAATTCAACCACAGATTCGAAAATATTCAAACCCAGTAGAGATTTCATGCGTTATAAACGTATGTGTCCATAAACATCTGAATTGAACCTTATAAATGCATACGTGCATTGTTTTCTATTTCGAAATCAGAATTTTAACATCCATATATACAAAATTCAACTGAAATTTACGAGGCAGTAAGCTACGTTTCAAAACCAGATTTGAATATGCATATATGATATATCCTGCTCTTAATTAAAACTTAGATCTGATAATTCAACATGAAGGTGGCTCTGATACCACTTGTTAGAAAATTTTATTACAGATAATAATTTATCTATAATCTAAATAATCATCATGTTGGAATTATCAAGAATTAAATAACTGAAGCGGAAACGTACCTTAATCAAACGTGATTCACAATAAACGATTCGGCGTTTGGATCTTCTAAATCGATACGTAGTCCATATTTTCTCTCTGATGATGGGATGTCAGACAAAATGAACAGTACGTAGGATTCAGGGACCATAACCGACTTTATATACTGAATTGTCAATTAACCTAATCCGGCCCATCATGAATTAGGTAATGGCCTGGTATCTACACATAAAAGCCCATACATTATTTTAGATGCATTAAAGCCCGATATATCAAATCCTTATTAGATCACTTTAATTGGGCTTAACCAAATTCGATAGCCTTTTATTCAATACACAATAATTCACATATAAGCCCACACGATTGATTAAAATCCTTACAATTGAGACTTGAAAGAATTGTATTGAAAGATTGCAGTTAAATTGCCTTCTTGGGTATGGACATGAGCGTAAAATTTACCAGGTTACAAGTTCAATTTTGTAATAGCAGGGTAAGAAATTGTTTAGCACGGAAAATCTAAGCCTTATTTGGTGGCTGGATTTGCTTAGAATATAGAAGCGGTTTTAACCAGGACATGCTAACCCAAAGTGAACCCTGGAAAGTCCTTTCCAATGGTTTATTTGATTATATGAGTGTGACAGTGTGACTCCTGCAGTCCGATCTGAGTACCTTTATAACTTAATTTGTTCATAAAATGGAAAAAAAAAATATTTAAAAAGATGAAAACACAATTTATAAACATATATATTGGCGAGTGGTAACGAGCTTTATATTTCTTAATAAACGAAACCTATTTTAATGAAAATTATGCCCATGTTTGATCCCATTTTCTCAAACATTGTTTTTCTTCCTCGTACTCATTTTCAACCACAAATTCATATAACAAAGTTTTTGCACGTAAACTCAAAACTTTCCCTAATTTTTAGCTACATTCTTAAAAAAAAAATCACTATTCAAAAAACCATTTTATATTAAAAATGGGCAACAAACAAGGACTATATAAATAAAACTTAATGGTTTTGTTTCTCTTTCATAAAACAACTTAAGAACTTTAATGTGGGCAATCTTCTATTTAACAACCAATAGCCACTACATCCTTCGACCACCACATGCTATTAATTTCCTTAAGGGGAAGGAGAGGGGTAGGATAAATCTCAATAAACAAGTAACAAACGAAGTAAATCCAACGTAGTTTAATTAGTGAAGACCACATGGTCATAACTTACAAGAACGTGAATTCGAAGCCGATTTTTTGTTGACTCGGAATTCACGTGTAGAACTACGTTTCAAATCCACCTTAATTACTTATCATATCATATTGAACCTCTAACATATTGGAAAACAAAAAGGTACTCAAATAATTAAAGAATTAGGAAATAAACCACTAGCAAGTTGTTTACCTTGATGATTTGAGAGATAGATGAGGAAAACATCTGATAAATCTTCAAAACTTATATTTCCTCTTTTAAAACCTTGCGGAATTTTTTGAAACTTTATAAACCCATATTTCCTCTCCTTATTGCCTTTTTTTTTTTTTCTCTAACAAAGAACACGATTTCCTATCCTACATATATTAAAAGAGCCTTAAAATGGGCACTATTCATCCCATTGTCAACCAAATGATGTCGTTTGGCCCTTTTCTTTTTATTATATGTTGTAGCCTTTCTATTCTTCCACCAAAGTTGTCAGAGAGATTGAATATCTAGGGCTTTTATTTCTTCTGGAAGAGTTTGTTCTTGTTGCATTTGATTTTGAGCCAATTTACACTACTAGAGGTTCCATCTTTAACATTATTCACCGCATCCTTTGACTTTCTCCGCTTTGACTTCAAATTTCTCCCTCAATCTTTTTGATAAGTCCAGTGATAGATTGTCGAGTCTTTTTGATTATTTCACAGTGTCAATGTTGTGTTTACCCGCGGATTATTGCTTAACGTCATTAATTGATTACAAAAATTTCAAGCCTCAAGAAGAAGAGATCAATTCACACTTGAAAGAAAAGAAAATAGATTGCTATGAAAAAAACCATCGTAAAAATTTGTTTTGATTATGCCCAATAATATTTTCATTTGGAGTTTTTTTTTTTTTTTTTTTTAAAAAAAAAAACACTGGAGAGAAGGATTGGCATTGACACACATTTTCGTTCATTCACCCCTCATTTTAATCACCTATTTTTTATTTATTTTTTTCTAGTTATTTTATATTTTTTGAGAATTAATATAACCTAATAATTTTGGTACATGTAGATTTTTATTTATTGCTCGATAGTAGTTGACAATATTTAAAATTGAGAATGCGATTATTATTGAGAAAGAATGTTTCGGCGCCGTTCATACAGTCTTGAAAAATGTTATATCGCGAAAAAAAAAATGGAGATATCTTATGAGTCTATATAGCCTTTCCTAGTTTAGAACTTAAAGGTTTTGCACTCTTTTTTGCAATTCTCGACTAACAAATGACTTGCCTATTTGAGCTACAGAGAAAATGGCAATCGTTTTTCTAATTTATAATTGAATAATATTTTGTTTTGTTGCATGGGTCACACTTGCAGACATATTCAAGGTAAAATTCCTTGATACTCATGAATTTAGACGCCATTATATAAACCATTACTAATAAGTCCGTGCATCATATGGGCAAAAATTAGTGTTAAGATAAAAATGTATATGGTGAATGCAATTGAGATCTTGTAGGAAGTTCGGTTCCTTCTCACTAAAAAACTGGGATATTTTGAATAACTCTTAATCTTTACTCAATCACCTTTGAGAATCGTTTAGAGATGCGGAATATATAGTCCTTGAAGGACCTACGAGGAAGTCTCTCAAAATTAAGAAGAAAATCGTGTGTGTGTGTGTGTGTGTTTATGTTTCCTTGCATAAAGGATGGGTATTTATTGGGAACTTGGGTTTTGCCTTGCATGGAAAACTTTTGATTTAATTGTTTTTCTAAATTTATGTATACGCATAACTGGGAAATATATAATTATATTCTTGTTTATGTATTAATCACACACACGCATGCACACACACAAACAAACAAGCATACACACGTATTTTTTGACATCTAAAACAACTATATTACCTACATCATATTGCAAAGAAATGTAAATTAACATATACTTGCATTGAAGTACATACATGATTATAGACCAATTATACTCGCACACAATTATATACAATCTAACATATAGATATATTGTCAAATCTATCCTTTCTTTCTGAAAGACATAAGATTGATTTACTTACTAATTTCAACTAATATATACTTATCTTTACATATTAGAACATAATATATATTATTTCCCTTAGTAAGACAAAATTCAAATTCAAGTTTTATCCAGTATACATAAAATATACTAAAACATATTTCAATGACTTCGTTCCCTTAATTTTTCTTTCCTTCTTGTATTAAAAACTCAAGAAATATCTTTTCTTCCCAAAAAATTCCACTTCTTGTTAACATTCACAGGCCAAGAAATTACACTTTTGAAAAATTGCAGCTTGATTCTTCAACTATGGGGCAATCATATAATATATTCCCTAAACTTTCAAATCTTTTCATCTAGATCCTAATTTCCCATCTAGTAAAGAATTTAGTGTTACAGAAAGAAACAAGGAATGTCTCTAACATCTAAATGAATGTATACCACCACCACCCTTCTTTTTTAGACTTACACATGATGTAAATCATCTAAAATAATATTGAAGTTAAAAATTACGGAACATTTTAAAATTGATAATTTAAACAACCAAAAAATAAGAGAAAAAAATCCACTGTCAAAAACACCAAGAAAACTCCTGTCAAAACAAAAATTAATCCATGAAGATGCATCTTGCTGCTTCTGCATCAATAGATTAAAATAACAATAAGCCTGGTGCCACAAATGTTATTACAACATTAACTGCACATTCTGCTATTAATAAGTTAAGGTAATTGAAGATTGAGATGTGATTTGGATCGAAAGACTACGAAAAGTGGGAAAGGGGCTTGGGTGTTTGCAGATGATGGAGAAGGTTATGGATTGTGAGGCTATTGGTGGAGAAAGATTTGTTGGTGTGTGCAGAGGGGTGGTGCCAGTTGGGAAATCTGACTACAAAAATAGAATTGCCAACACTAGTAGCAATGCCAAATATTTCTCCCAAACTCTGTGTGATTAAAATAGAAAATCAACAACTTAATCTAAGTCAAGCCAAAACTACAAATAATAGAATATCGAAATTATAAATGACAACGTGAAAACACCAATAATTATTTAACGTCGTAAAACCCTCCAATGAGAAGGGAAAATCGACGGGGCAAACCGATAATTCCACTATTACCAATTAATAGGAATACAATATTTCTTCTCTAGATTTTTTTCCCTAAATTAAGAGGTAACTCAATACACACCTTCAAGAATTAATTTTGATAATCACAATATACATCATCTAATATAATAGATGGAACCCAACAACAACAACAATAATGGAGATTAAATAGGCACCTAAACCATTTTAAGATAATTCTTAGAACCAACATTGAAAAAGAAGAATTGTAACGCCCCAAACCTGCATAGGTTGAAATGTCACAAAAACATTTAAATCATAGACCGTAAGCTTAGAAATCACACTATAAGAAAAAGGAGCAAAAAATACGAAAAATTAGAGACGACACGAAAAGTCGTCTCTATTAGTCGATCAATAGAGACGACCAATAGGGACGACTTTTTAAGTTGTCTCTATTACTTGGTAATCATATAGTCATCTCTATTGGTCGACCAATAGAGAAAAGTTTTCTCTATTGGTCGACCAATAGAGACGACTTTTCGTGTCGTCTCTATTGTTTGCCAACTAATAGAAAAGACTCTGTGGTTGCCGCTAAACAGAGATGACGTAAAAAGTCGTCTCTATTAGTCGACCAATAGAGACGACTTTTTTGTCGTCTCTATTGGTCGACCAATAGAGACAACTACGTCATCTCTATTCTGTTTTTTAACCGAAGTATGATCCTTACTCGAATACTTATAACCCAAGATGAAGGGATCATCCCAACTTTAGTTATCAGACCAAGCCGCAATTCCAACAGTTCCAAAAATTCTAACCTAGACAGCCTACACCTCAACCGTAACAACCTTTTTCGAGCTCAGGTATGTCTCTAGAAGAAATTGTGAAATCACTTGCAACTAATACACAACAATTTCAACAGGAAACGAGAACAGGCATGAAGAATTTGGAGACTCAAATGAGTCAATTGGAATCAACTGTAAGTCGATTGGAATCTCAAGGCAAAGTACCTTCCCAAACCATTGTCAACCCAAAACAAAATGCCAGTGCAATCACTCTGAGAAGCGGGAAGGAACTGAAAGAGCCTAGTAAGTCAAAGCCAGGTAATAAGGGAGAGGAAACTGAAAAGGAAGTCATCCCACAAGAACAACCCAGGATTTTCGTAACACCTCCTCCATTTCCTACAAGATTGAACAAATCTAAGAAGGAGGAAGAAGAAAAGGAAATCATGGAAACATTTCGAAAAATTGAGGTAAATATTCCCTTACTCGATGCAATTAAACAGGTGCCTCGATATGCTAAATTTCTTAAGGAATTCTACACCAATAAGAGAAAATTAAAAGGGAATGAAAAGATAAGTGTTGGAGAAAATGTTTCAGCTGTTCTCCAGAAAAACCTACCTCCTAAATACAATGACCCAGGTATGTTTACCATCCCTTGTAAAGTAGGTAAAATTAGAGTCAAGAAGGCCATGTTAGATCTAAGAGCTTCAATAAATGTCATGCCTTTGTCTGTTTACTCATCTTTAAATACTGGTCCATTGAAAGAAATAGGCGTGATTATTCAATTAGCTGATAGGTCCAATGTGTACCCTGAGGGAGTCTTAGAAGATGTTTTGGTTCAAGTAAATGAATTGATTTTTCCTGCTGACTTTTATGTACTTAATATGGAGGAAGGTGATTCTTCTAATCCTACTCCTATTTTACTAGGAAGACCATTTCTTTAAACATCTAGGACAAAAATTGATGTGCATGTTGGAACACTCACAATGGAGTTTGATGGTGAAATCGTTAAATTTAATATTTATGAAGCCATGAGATATCCTAGTGATGTGTCCCCTGTTTATGTTATGGATGTTATTGACCCTCTAGCACAAAATATTTTTAATCTTAACGATGATGATAAGTTGAATGTTGCACTTAGCAAGAACCTCACTCGTGATGGACTAGAGAAGGCTATGAAGAATTTTGTGTTGGATTTTGATTTGCAAGAAGCAATTCATGAACTTTAGTCACTTGAACCGATAATGTATAATGTATCTCAAATTGAATTGCCTAGTTGTCACATAAAACTTCTTTCTTCTATTGAGCAGGCACCAAAATTGGAATTGAAAGCCCTATTAGACCATTTGAAGTATGTGTTCTTAGGAGAAGGAGAAATGCTCCTGGTAATTATTTCCAAGAAACCCTCTTCCTTGGAGGAAGAGAAATTGACTCGGGTACTTAGAGAGTATAAACAAGCAATCGGGTGGACTATTGCTGACATTAAGGGATTGAGCCCCTCTACTTGCATGCATAGGGATTGAGTAGGCACCAAAATTGGAATTGAAAGCCCTATTAGACCATTTGAAGTATGTGTTCTTAGGAGAAGGAGAAATGCTCCTGGTAATTATTTCCAAGAAACCCTCTTCCTTGGAGGAAGAGAAATTGACTCGGGTGTTTAGAGAGTATAAACAAGCAATCGGGTGGACTATTGCTGATATTAAGGGATTGAGCCCCTCTACTGGCATGCATAGGATATTATTGGAAGAATATTGCAAACCCTCTAGGGAAGCCCAACGAAGACTGAACCCACCAATGATGGAAGTGGTAAAGAAAGAAATTTTAAAACTTCTTGATGCAGGTATGATCTATCCAATTTCTGATAGTAAATGGGTGAGTCCAGTCCAAAGAAAAAGAGATATAACAGTGATTAGAAATTCTGAAGGTGAGATGATCCCTGCTCGTGTTGAAAATGGGTGCGGGTGTGTATTGATTATAGGAAGTTAAATGCTGCAACTAGAAAATATCACTTTCCCCTCCCATTTATTGATCAAATGCTTGAGCGTGTAGCGGGTCGTATTCATTATTGTTGTCTTGATGGTTATTTAGGTTTTCACCAGATCCCAGTTGCACCGGAAGATCAAGAGAAGACCACATTCACGTGCCCATTCGGCACCTTTGCGTATAGACGGATGCCATTTGGACTTTGTAATGCCCCTGCTACATTTCAGAGGTGTATGGTTAGTATATTTTCAGATTATGTGGAGAACATCATAGAGGTATTCATAGATGATTTTACAGTCTATGGTAATTCTTTTGATTCATGTTTAACTAACCTTACAAAAGTTCTTAGCCGATGCATAGAAACAAACTTAGTTTTGAACTATGAAAAATGTCATTTTATGGTTGATCAAGGAATTATTTTAGGCCATGTTGTGTCCTCTAAGGGTATTGAGGTTGATAAAGCTAAGATTGATATCATTAAATCCTTGCCCTACCCCACAACTGTTCGGGAAGTTCGCTCTTTTCTTGGACATCCAGGCTTTTACAGGCGTTTCATCAAGGATTTTTCCAAGATCACTCAGCCCATGTGTAAATTATTGCAAAAAGATATGGTGTTTGAATTTGACGAGGCGTGCAAAGGAGCATTTGATAAATTGAAGGATATGCTCACCTCAGCCCCAATTATCCAACCACCTGATTAGAACCTCTCATTTGAAATCATGTGTGATGTAAGTAATCATGCAGTAGGTGCTGTGCTTGGAAAAAAAGTTGGAAGAGCTCATCATGCCATTTACTATGCTTCCAGAACACTTGATAATGCACAAAGCAACTATTCAACTACGGAAAAAGAACTTTTAGCTGTTGTTTTTGCTTTAGAAAAATTTCGTCAATATTTGCTTGGTACTAAAGTGATTATTTATTCTGATCATGCAGCTCTCAAGTACTTGTTTTCAAAGAAGGAGGCGAAACCTAGGCTGATTCATTGGATTCTCTTGCTACAAGAGTTTGACTTAGAGATACGTGATAAAAAGGGCACAGAGAATTTGGTTGTTGATCATCTCAGCAGATTAACCACATCTCAGCAAATTAACCACAAGTGAAGAGCCATCACCATTAAAGGATAATTTTCCGGATGAGCATCTGTTTTCTATTAAAGTAGCAATACCCTGGTAAGCTGATATTTTTAATTATCTGGTTACTAGAACGCTAACACATGATTTGTTTAGAGCTCAAAAAGATAGGATAAAGAGTGATGCTAAATATTATGTGTGGGATGACCCTTATTTGTGGAAACATTGTTCTGACCAAATTATTCGTAGGTGTGTCTCTCAACAAGAAATTCCTTCAATTTTAAATTCTTTTCATTCATATGCTTGTGGAGGACATTTTGGTCCTAAGCGAACAGCCCGTAAGGTACTAGAGTGTGGATTGTTTTGGCCTACTTTATTTCATGATTCATACATGTTTTCTAAATCTTGTGAACAATGTCAGAAAACTGGAACAATAGGACGTAGAGATCAAATGCCACTCACCCCTATTCTTGTTTGTGAAATATTTGATGTGTGTGGGATATTGATTTCATGGGTCCTTTCCCTTCGTCTTATAGTAATGTTTACATAATTCTTGCTGTGGATTATGTTTCAAAGTGGGTGGAATCTAAAGCCACCCGAACTGATGATGCTAAAGTGGTTGCAGATTTTGTCAAATCTCATATTTTTTTTAGGTTCGGAACGCCTAAAGCTATCATTAGTGATCACGGGACTCACTTTTGCAATAGAGTGATGGAAGCTTTATTAAAGAAATACAATGTAACCCACTTCGTCTCTACTGCATACCACCCGCAAACTAATGGACAAGCTGAAGTATCCAATAGAGAAATTAAATCCGTACTTGAAAAGACTGTCAACCCAAACAGGAAGGATTGGAGTCTACGGCTTGATGATACACTTTGGGCTTACCGAACTGCCTACAAAACTCCTATAGGTATGTCTCCTTACCGTTTGGTATTTGGTAAACCTTGTCACCTTCCAGTAGAGTTAGAACACAGGGCATACTGGGCCATTAAGCAGTGCAATATGAGAATGGATGAGTCGGGAGAGCAAAGAAAATTGCAAGAGTTGGAAGAGATCAGCAATGATGCCTATGAGAACTCAAGGATCTACAAGGAAAAGACAAAAGTCTTCCATGATCAAATGATTTCCAGGAAAACATTTTCTATTGGTCAGAAAGTTTTACTTTATCATTCTAAATTGAAATTGTTTCCTGGTAAGTTGCGTTCTAGATGGATAGGCCATTTTCTTGTTACTAATGTATATTCTCATGGTGCAGTTGAAATTCAAGGATTGGATACGGGTAATATTTTTAAAGTCAATGGACATCGCTTAAAACCCTTTTATGAAAGCTTGCCGGTATGTAATGTTGATCAATTCGATTTAGAATGCCCAACTTACACTAATTGAGCGATGGGAACGTCTAGCTAAAGACGTAAAAGAAAAGCGCTTCCGGGAGGCAACCCGAAATTTTTTTTCTTTAGTTTTAATGAGCATTTTTTATCTCTTTATTTATTTTAATCTATTTGTTTATTTTTATTTATTTATTTCACGATTCATGTAATTTTAGAGGTAACATTGACCTTGTTTTAATTTTTGAGTAGATATGAATCTTCATTAGAACGTGGGCACGCTCTATGAAGAAACCACTTGGTTCAAATAGTGGAGAAAAGTGCATCTCGGATTACTTGGCCATTTTTCACAACTTGGAATAAGGCGTGCCCACGCCTTAACCAAAGTGCAGCTCAGATTTACAAATCTCTAAAAAAATAAAAAAAAATAAAAAATAAAAATAAAAAAATGGTTAACCTCGGATTAAAAAAATAAAAAATAAAAAAATTTCAAAACCGGACAAACCCTTACAGCAACCATCTCCACCTCTTCTCCCTCAAATCACCACCGCCTCCCTCATTCTTCCATATATCACCACCGCTCTTCCGCCTCTACCCTTCTTCCCCTTCAGCCACCGTCGCCAGTCCTTGCCTCCAAAGATATCTTCAACCCCTAAACTGGTGCAACCCGTCACGCTTTCTATTTCTCCCAATCCGCCGCCTGGTACAACCAACCAGTCACTCTCCTCCTTTGTTCGAGACCGCAGCACTCCCTTCGCCTCTCTTCCGTCGCACTGCATCAGCTATAATCACCCCCTAAACCGCCGGAACCCTAACCTTCTACCTCTGGCTCAAGCCTGATTCTCTCTGTTCCATCACACCACCATCGGTCAGCAGCCGCACCTTATCCCGTCGCACCACTTCCCTCCCTTCGCCTCTCTTCCTCGCGACCAGTCGCCTGTTTCACACACAGTAGCCTACCCTGCAGAACACTACCACCACCACCCCTTCCCCTCTCTATCACCACATTCACAATCCAATTTTACTTTACCCTGTAGTAACCACAACTCGAATTGGTCATTATGGGTAGAGACAAAGTACCTCAATCCATCCGTGGGAGCTCGAAGAAAGCTGTGAGACCACCTCCCACTACAGACACGAGACCAGCCCCTACTGAGGCCAATCCTCCTGCACACAAACGACCTCGAATTGGTAAAGGTTTGCACATTCTTCCACCTTCTGATTCAGATTTGAATGGGTCCTTGCAATTCACTAAGAAAAAGGACAAAGAACGATATAGGAAAATTTGTGATAAGGACATCATACCTTGCAAATACATTGATAGAAATACCATGGAATCTTTGCATATTGATGGGAATGTGTTTGAGCTTATTGATAATATAGGATGGCGTTCTTATTTCTCTATTTAGCATCTTGCCTACATTGAACTCGTTAGGGAGTTTTACACCACTTTTGAATTCAAAAAACCCGATGATTTCACATTGAATAGCCCTCGGGTGGTTCAATTCAAACTCATTGGGAAAGATTTCATACTTTAAATCACTGATTTCAACTTAGCATTTGGTTTTATTGACAAGAATTATTCTGCAACCGATGAATATTTGAGTAGTGCATGTGATTATAGGGAAGATTTTGAATCAGTTTCTTTGTACAGAACACTGTCCACCTCTAATTTCTATCACCCAAGCAAATCCAAAGGTTCATTCCTTCGTGATCCTGCCTTAAAATATATACATAGGTTTCTTGCATTCACATTTTCAGGTAGGAAAGACTCGGCGGTTGTATTGTCCAAATCTGAATTTTATTTCTTGTGGTGCATGTTAAACAAAATCAAGGTGAATCTTGGTTACTGGTTGGCCTCACAATTTTCTAATGTTATGACTAACAAACGTCCTTTAATTTTAGGATCTTTGATCACTTAGTTAGCTATTCATGAAAATCTGATTGGTCCTATTAATAATGATCTTCATGTTTCTTGCGAGATGCAACCATTGGACTTGCATTGCTTGGAGATCATGGGTTTGGTTTCGAAGGATGGTAGCACGTACAAATTCCATGAACCAGGGCCCATTGCACCTCGGGTTACTCGCATGATTTCTACCGCCAGAAATCCTGAAAGGGCCATCATTCCCTATCATGCTTCTGCATCCACATCCACGAGGTCGGCCACAGGACGTGATGAGGATCGGTTTGATAGGATTGAGCGTCGGCTTGCAAGAATGGAAAGAAATCAAAATACTTTCTTCGCTCACATGGGATTCAACCCTCCTTCGCCGCCATCCAGTTCATAGCTACATATCTTCAAGGAAGTCCTCTATCGTCAAATTTTTGCAATTTTTGTTCTTTTTGCAACATTGAGGACAATGTTTAGAGTAAGTGTGGGGGTGGGAGATGCTTTTGCCTTTTGCTTAATTTACACTTTCTGTTTTAATTTCTAATTCCATTTTCTTTTCTTTCATTATCTTTCATGTTGCTCTATTTTGCAAAAAAAAAAAATGGGTAAGTGATTGATTTCTTGTTCATTGCACTGGACTTATTGCTTTTGATGGTGAATTGATTGAAGAATGTGTGGGATTTGATGCGCATTGACCATATTTTGTGAGTTTTTGAGCTTCTTGAGCATCTACATTTAACACTACGACATGCTCTATTCTTTTGATTGTGTGATTGTCAAGTGTAGTTGATTTCTTCTAGAATTTGCTTTGTTATGCATGTTGAGATGCCTCTTGGTAATTGAATGCACTGAATAAGTCTGGGCACTTAGGTGAAGCCAAATTTAGTTTTCTCAAAATGCTTACCTTGAAATATACCCCTAGAAAGCCAATTTGGAGCCATAGCCTTTTTGTTGAAAATCAACTACAGTACGAGCCATGAGAACTCATATTCCTTGCTAATATTCCATTCTCTTGAACCTTGCATTGAAGGAATATATGGGCTTATTCACTTGTGTTTCAAATTATTTTGGTTGAGAATAACAAACATTGAAAATCAAAGACTTGTGATGTGAAAGAAATGTTGGGGGATAAAGTAGTCGAGTTGCAATATATACCTAATTGAGTCAAACTAAAGTTGATGTGTTGTAACACCACTCCGATTGACCTAACTCCACTCTTTTTAGCATTAATTTGAGTTCGAAACCAGGACCAAGCAATGACCTATATCTCATAAATGGATGGGAGCAACACATATAAACCGTAATTCGTGAGCTTTTGAGCCTATGAACTGTTTTTATTTTTATATTAAGCTCTTATTCTTTGATGTGTGTCCTGCATCGTTTGTTTGTTCTTGGATGTGCTCTCTTGTGCATGTCGTTGTAGTTTCTTGACTCAAGTGCAAAATATAGTAAAGGCATTAGGTGAAACCTAATTTGACCTTCTAAAATGGGCTACCATGATACATGTACCAATAGAAACCTCTTTGAGCTTTAACATGTCTTTGAAATTTTGTTACCACGCTACAAGTCATGAATTCTCGTTCTTTCATGTTACCTCTATCTTGAACCCATAAGAGAGGAATTTCACAAGCTTGTATTGATTGAGAAATATGAGATAGACTTAATTTCAGAAAAATGGGAGCTTTCACTTTGTGCTATTCAATGTTTAAGTGATAATGGGGTCAAAAAGAAATCAAGATTCAAAAAAAAAAAAAAAAAATTCTTTTGAAGAGTATAAACCCCACGTGCATAATAAGAGTCAAGGGCTGAATCGATTGGATGCTAGGAAATTATGGAAAATCACATTGAAAAGGGGGAGTAAGATATTATCGTTCTGAACCAAATCAGCTTGTGAACTCTCCTCTCAACTTAACCTACATATTTTCCTTTTATCCTACCTGACCCGAAGCCCCGTTACAACCAAATAAAGATCTTTACTTTGCACTTGTGTTATTGTTAGCTCCGTTCATGACATCTGAGCAGTCTGTGGCAATGAATTCTCTATGCAGTGAGTTAAGTGAAAATTTTCACCATTATACACTTTGTGCGAAGAGAGAAATACCTTGTGAGGGTGTTAACTCCCATTACATGTGCTTATGAGTGGTTTGAATTGCTTGGTCTATATTTCGTGCCTTCAAGTTGATTGAAATTAACACCCATGTTGTAATTCATTGATAGTTGTTGAGGGGATACACATGAGAGGTGAAAGGATATAAACTACACTAGGGTATGGAGTGATATGATTGAAGTACATGAATTTTAAGTGAGCTCTTACAAAGAAGTTTGTATAATTCCTTCGATGAAATTAGCCAAAAATATATCCTTTTTATCCCACCTTAACCAAGCCCCATTACAACTGGTGTTAAGACCCTTACTTTGCATTTGAAAACCATTGGTGGCTACAATGTGATATATTAGCAAGCCTACGGTAAGAGTTTTCTATGCTTTGACTTGAGAGTACATATATACTTTACACCCTAAACACTTTGAGCGTATTTTGTGGACCCAATGTGAGGTGTTAAATCCCACCACATTTGAATTTTGAAAAAATTTGTTGAAGTGACTAGCCTTGTGTTGAATTGTGGAGATAGAAGAATGAATGATGATGAGAGCAACTCATTAACTTGAGCTAGTTCATTCTTGAGGACAAGCATTGTTTAAGTGTGGGGGATTTGATAAGGTGCATAATTGTTGTTTTATTAGTGATTCTTCTTCTTAATTCAATGACTTTAAATGCTTAAATTTTGGATGTTAATCATATTTTATGTTTTATGAATTAGGTAAAAAATTGAGATCAATTAGACTCAAATATCACAAATTGGGAAGAAGAAATTTGGAACTTAAAAGTACACATTCAGATCAGGACTTTGCATAAGGCGTTGGCACGCCTTACCATTTCGGAAAGACAACAACCTTACAAAATTAATGGGCTGGATATTTTTTTGAGGAAGCCAATTAGATAAATTTGGAGACTAATTGGGAGGATTTTTGAAGGCCCAACAACACAATTCAATTGGAGGAGACTTTGGCCAAAAAGTGGAACAACTTTGACCTAAGAGTGGATTAAAGGAATATGTTAAATGGGAAGAAAGAAAATCTGACTTATATGGAAGGAAACAAGGAATTATAAAAAAAAAAGGGTAGAAAATCTGACATATATGGAAGGAAACAAGCTGGACAGAAAAAAGAAAAGAAAAAGGGAAGGCTGGAAAGGGAAGAAAAAGAGGAGCTGGGAACAGAAAGAAAAAACAAGGAGGCAGCAAACAAAAAGGGGGAGCTGCCACATGTCTTCATCATTCTCTCTAGAGTTTGATTTCAATTTTTTATTATTATTATTATTTTAGTTTTTATTTTCCAAATGTTTATGAATAGCTAAATTTATTATTCCAGATCAAGGTTATTCAAAGTTTTGATTCGTTAAGAATTGTGAGATGTAATTAAATTTAATTGTTTCTTTAATTATTCTCTATTTATATGTCTTTTGCTTGTGAATTGAAGTTGTTCTTTTGATTGATTAACTCAAAGTACACGTTGTTTTAATCGTCTAAATGATACTTGGTTAATTAGGAATCTAAATCCGTAATTATTTAGGTTTTCTAATATAAGTGACAAATAACATAGTTAAATATAAACTGATTTTTGACTCATGTTATGAAGACATATAACATAATTTAAATAAATCACGGGTGTGAATTTGTTGGTTAGAATTAGTCGTCTCTCTAGAAATTAATGTTATTGGTAAATTAAATCCTATGATCGTATCTAGGGTTGTTTATTGATTAGGGAAATAATCAACGAGCGTCTCTTGATTATCGATAAAGTAATGAGAGATAGGTTGTTAGGTCGTATCAATGACCATAACCAATTCAGAGAATGATTTAAGAATTTTATTCTTGCATCTATGATCAATTCCGTGAATCAATACTGAGATTATACCTTGGGCTGAATATTCGTTTAATTTGATATTTCCAATAATTTAATTCCGCAATTTTTTATTTATAATTTGATTTCACATTCAGAAATTCAAACCCCCCCTTTGTTTTTAATTCATTGCTTTTAATTTTCCCGAAAAATTAAATCTAACCAGTCTCTGTGGATTCGACCTTACTCACCACTAATACAATTTATTTTTATAAGAGCAAGAAAACATTATTATTTGTTGGATTCGACAACCATCAATGGATTTCCGGAAAAATCCAAATTTCTATAGCATTATCATAACACGTAGAGCTGGAGAATGATCATTCATCTATAGTAGTGCCGAAGCACCATACTCGAAGGTATCATACTTTCATAACATTTGAAGATTTCATAACTTGAAAATGAAATAACCACTTGCACCTCTACCTACCTCAATTCAAAAACGTTGGATATAAAAGCTTGGACGGTGAATGGGGCTTTATGACGGTGAACGTCGCTATACAAATCCGATCACCTTACTAGCTTGAACTTTAAGCTTCCTAGAAATGAGATTTTTTCGTGGGTTTGTGATATTTGAAGCCAAGGAACTTGCACACTAACTTAGAAGACTCCTTTAATAGTGGAAGGAATGTGAGTAGGTGAAAGAAGCTAAAACCACAATTTCTACCCCTTGAAGAGACGAAACGGGTCTCATTTATGTGATAATTATAAATGGTGTAATTGGGTATTTTAAGTGGAGATTTATGGAGTGTTTAAAAAATGATTAAATGGAGTAAATGTGTTAATCATTTCTTTCATTTCATCTTCATTTCAAGTTTCGGTTTCATTCTTGCAGTGAACTCGTGTATATTATGTATATATGTATCTATTTATTTCATGCCGGAAGAAAGACAGAAAAAATGGGTTTAAAATCAAAGTATTTTGCACCTTTCTCCCAAACTTTACAATATACATAATAAGGTATATACCAGACTAATAAACTTTATAAGTCCCTCCATTTTTGTTTGTACTTTTGAAAGATGAAATTGTATCCTTTTATAAAATAAATTGTGTAACATAGTCCCTTAGACTTTAAAATATTTAAATATATAATTTTTTTATAGGGTTTATCATTTGAAACAAATATTACTCAAATCATATATATTTTAAAATAATTTAATAAACCATATGATAAACTTGTTTGAACTAGCTTTGGGCTTTATTTATCTTATACGGACCCAACATAATGTTTGTCTATGGGATAGGCTCACGATAGTAAGTCGTCTCAAAAAAATATGATAAAAGTTTTCGGGTTTCTACATTCCTTACACCTTAAAAAAATTTGGTCCTCGAAATTTACCTTGTATTTGGGTAAAGAGTGTTGGATACTTAGCTTTAACTTCTTCCTCTATTTCCCAAGTAGCTTCATCTATTCCATGGTTACTCCATTGTACCTTGATCAATTTAATCTCCTTGTTCCGTGACTTGTGTACTTTTCAATCTAATATACTGTTTGGTAATTCCTCATAAGAAGAATCTCTCTGTACTTCCAACGACTGATAGTTCACCATGTTCACTCAAAATAGTGTATACCGCAAGCGCACAGGTCGCGTACAAGTAATAAAGTGAACTTTTTGAGTCCGAATTGTCAATCCCACGAGGAACGTTTACTTTAGATTATAAAACTTTAATTAATTTAATTCTAATAAAAAGAAACACATAATCAAAAATAGTTTTGGGAAATAACTAAAAATCTACTAAAGATGGAAATATAAAAAATACTTGAAAATCATTGAGGAAAACGTGGTTGGAATTCATGGTTTCATTTAACCATCGCATAATTGATTTCTCAACATGCAAATTAACAAATTACTCATTTACAATGTTAGACCCGATTTTTCAAGTTTAGCTAATTACCTCTCTCGAGTGAAATTAACCATAAACAATTGGTTTAACCTACTATATCTCTATGTCGATTAAAGCTCAATCAATTGCATTAACTCTTCGTGAGAATAGCTCAATGGATCATTTAGGGTTTAAGGTATGTCTCTATCCTTAACAAGAACCTAGAGCGTTTATTATTTGGTCTAAAATGCACAATATCTCTCGATTATCATACACTTCACAAAATATATATTTGGTGATCAATCAAACACATAAAATAATCTCAATAACAAACACAAATGAAATAAGCATTTAATCATCAAATAGCAAATATTAAAACTAATCCAAGAAATGTTAAATTATTATCATAAATCCCAACACAATAAATTAGCCCATGTTATATAAATGATACAAATGAAAATATTTATAACAATACATTGCAAGTTTGACAAAATAGTGGAGAAAATACAAAATTATAGATAAAATTCTTTTTGAAGCTTGGCTATGATTTCCCCAAATATTTCACCACTTTAGGTGTATTCTCCTTGCTCTTGATTTGTTCCCCAAGATTTATCAACTAGTTGAATAAGAAAAACAAAACAAAATAAAAATAAAATAAAAAGAAACAAAAAAAAAAAAATCTGCGGAAGAAGTCTCGGCAGCAGAAAGAAGAAGAAGGAAGACCTCCAGCTGCTGTCCAGATTCAGATTTTATCAAGTAGAACTTCCGAAAATTGCATCCTTGGTCCTTGAGGTTTGGAAGTTGAGCAAAATGGTCCCAAGAACATTGTTTTCTCTTAATTCACGTGCCCAATCACAAGAATTCTATGGAAAAGTGATAAAACGGATTTTAAAATGTTTCCAAGTCCTTCAACTTTGATTTTGCAGCCCAAGTCCTCAACTTTTGGCACTTGTGCACTTTGGTCCCCAACTTCACTTTTTGTATTCTTTTGGGCTCTTTTCACCCCTTTTGACAAATTCTCTTTCATTTTGTGATTTTGACCCTCAAATATTTGCACATTGGATCCTCCAACCTTTTGAGATGTTGCAATTGAGTCCCCAAACTTTTGATTTCTTTCAATTAGGTCCTTGAACATCAAATTTGTTCTTCTTTTAGTTTAATTGTTCTTCAATCTTATCCATTTTCTTTCCAATTGAGTTTGTACCTAATTGTACAAGATAAACACAATATATAAGTAGAAATTTGCTCAATTTTTCAATTAAAGTGCTAATTTAGGAACTAAATAAGTGTGTACATCACACTTATCACACCACATGATCAGGATCATGTATATACTTCCTAATCATGGATACATGAAAAACATTGTGAAGTGTAGAGAGTTCTGGTGGTAAAGCCAACTAATAAGCTACGTTTTCGACCTTTTCCAATATTTCAAAAGGTCCAATATATCTTGGTCTCAGTTTTCCCTTCTTTCCGAACCTAAGTACACCCTCATTGATGCTACCTTTAAAAATACTTTTTCACCTACTTGAGATTCCAAATCTTTCCTTCTGGTGTCGGCATAGCTCTTTTGTCTATCTTGTGCTGCCTTTATCCTAGCACGAATCTTATCAACATCTTTCATTATTCTCTCAATAATCTCAGGTCCTAAAACTCTCTTTTCTCCAACTTCATCCCAATGAACCGATGATCTGCACTTTCTGCCGTAGAGAGCTTCATATGGTGCCATTCCAATAGTTGCTTGAGAATTCCGCCAAAGGTAGATACCATTCCCAACTACCTTCCAGATCCATAACACAAGCTCTTAGCATATCTTCCAAAGTTTGAATGGTCCTTTCTGATTGACCATCGGTTTGAGGGTGATATGCTGTACTGAAATTCAATTTTGTTCCCATAGATCCCTGTAAACTTTTCCAAAACTTAAACGTAAATCTTGAATCTCTATTAGATACAATAGAGACAGGGACACCATGCAACCTTACAATCTCTCTCACATACAATTGTGCCAACTAATCCAGGTTGAATGTCATTTTCACTGGAAGAAAATGAGTTGACTTAGTTAGGAGATTCACTATTACCCATATAGCGGTACGGCCTTTTGTTGACTTTGGAAATCCTACAAAAAAGTCCATTGCGATATTCTCCCACTTCCTTTCTGGTATGTCCAATGGATGTAACAAACCTGTTGGCCTTTGATGTTCAGATTTAACTTGTTGACATACCATACATTTCGCCACAAACAAGCCTATACTCCTTTTCATATTTCTCCACCAAAACGTATTTCGAAGATCTCGATTCATTTTTGTACCACCGGGATGTGCGGTGTACGGGGTGAAATGTGCTTCATGCAATATTTCCTTCCTCAAATCCTCATCCTTTGGCACACAAATTCTTCCTTTAAACATCAGTGCTTGATCTGAAGCTATTTCAAAATCTTTTTTCCTATCAGTGCCAATATCGTCCCTAATCTTCTGCAGAAACTGATCTTTACCTTGGGCTTCAATGATTCGTTCTCTGAGAGTAGGACGAATGACCAAAGTTGTTAAATGAGCAACGATTTGATCTGGCATAGTAACCACCTCAACTTGCAAACTTTTCTATGTCTTTAGACAATTGCCTCTGGATAGCTAATAATGATGTCAATTGTCATGTTGACTTTCTGCTTAGTGCATCTGCAACCACATTTGCCTTACCAATGGTAATGGATAGTGCAATCAAAATCTTTTACTAACTCCAGCCATCGTCTTTGCCTCATGTTCAATTCTTTATGGGTGAAGAAATATTTGAGACTCTTGTGATCTGTATTTATGTCGCACTTCCCTCCATACAAGTAATGAGACATATCTTTAATGCATGAATTACAGCTGCGAGTTCTAGGTCATGTGTAGGGTAATTTTGCTCGGGTTGTTTCAACTGCCTTGATGCATAGGAAATCACTTTTCCATGTTTCATCAGCACACATCCTAAACCTTGTTTGGATGCATCGCTATATATAACAAATTCTTTTGAACCTTCAGGTATGGTCAACACTGGTGCAGTGACCAACTTATGTTTCAACTCCTAGAAACTTTGTTCATACTTATCTGTCTATTGAAACTTTATCCCTTTCCTTGTTAACTGCGTCATCAAACCAGCTATCTTTGAGAATCCTTTAATGAATCTCCGATAATATCCGACCAAACCTAGAAAACTTCATACTTCACCGACTTTTGACGGTCTATTCTAATTTGTAACTGCTTCTACTTTCATTGGATCCACTTCAATTCCTTGGGTGATAACTACATGACCAAGAAATCCAACTCTTTCAAACCAAAACTTGCACTTTTTTGAATTTAGCGTATAACTTCTCCTTTCGAAGTATTCCCAATGCTATTCTGAGATGTTCTTCATGTTGAACTTTATTCTTGGAGTATATCAAAATGTCATCGATAAAGACTATGAAAAATCTATCCAAATATTGATGGAACACACGATTCATCAAATCCATGAACACGACAAGAGCATTAGTCAATCCAAATAGCATAACTGTAAATTTGTAATGTCCATAACGAGTTCTAAAAGCTGTCTTGGGAATATCACTCGCCTTAATCTTCAATTTGGTGATATCCTGACCATAGGTCAATCTTGGAAAATACCTTGGCTCCCTTTAATTGATCAAACAAATCCTCGATCTTTGGGAGAGGGTATTTATTCTTGATGGTTAGACGGTTCAGCTCTCGATAATCGATGCACATCCTCATGCTTCCATCTTTCTTCTTAATGAACAGCACTGGTGCGCCCCATGGAGATATAGGTCGAATAAAGCCAATAACTAATAATTCTTGCAACTAAATTTTCAGCTCTTGAAGTTCCTTTGGTGCCATCCTATATGGGGCTTTCGATATTGGGGCCGCTCCAGGAACCAAATCTATAATGAACTCCACTTGTCTATCAGGTGGAGTACTAGGCATTTCTTCTAGAAATACGTCTCGAAAATCACATACCACTGGTACATCTTCAATCTTCACTGTCTCTTTCCCTTTCCCCAAGACATTGACTAGAAACCCTTGACATGTTTCTTTTCTCAAAAACTTCTCGGCTTGCAATGCTGATATCAATTTGAGATGGGTTTTGGTCTTTATTCCAAAGAAAGAAAATTCTTCTTTTCCCATTATTGGAAAGACACAACCCTTTCTCTACAACAGATGGTTGCATAATTACAACCCAACCAATCCATACCCAATATCACATCAAAAAATTTCATCTCTATTAGATAAAGATTAGCTTCTAATGTTTTTCCCCCAATTTTCAACTTCACTGACCTAGCTAAATTGGTTTGTGTTCAATGTTTTGCTTGAGGGGATGCTAACTTCTAGTGTATTCTTTGACTTATCACGAGTAATATTTGTTTTAGCAATAAAATTAGTTGATACAAAAGAGTGAGTAGCTTCTGAATCGAACAAAACATAAGCAGGTGTAGTAGATATTAGTAAAATACCTGCAATAACGTTCAAGTTCTCTTCTGCATCAGCCTGAGTCAATGTAAAAACTCGTGTTTTTCCTTTCTTATTCTGATCATTGTTATCATCCTTCTTTTGGACAAAGGTTCGACAATCCTTCGCGATATGACCTGGATTTCCACATCAAAAACATGCATTCTTCCCAAACAAGTGTTCACCACGATGTGACTTACCACACTTAGAACATGGTGCTACTGTAGTCACCAAGGCCTTATTGGCACCAGATCCAGTATTAGCTTTCTTAATTTTCCATTTTCCTTTTCCTTTTCCTTTTCCTTGACCATTCCACTTCCTCTTTCCAAATGGCTCTTTCTTCTACTGGCTAGGCAAATGATTGTAATTCTCTTCATTAGCCTTCTGGTACCAAATAGCGTGAGCTTGTTCTAGCATCTCACGGTATGATGTAAAAAAATGTGACATAAGGATCATGCCTATGTATGGGTGTAACCCTTGTTCGAACCTTTAGGTCTTCTTGATTTCTGTGTCAACTAGGTGTGGAGCATATCTTGATAGTTGGTTAAACTTTCGCTCATAGTCCGTAGGGACATACTACCCTGATTGAGCTGAAGGAATTCGTTCTCCTTGAAATCCCATAGTGATTGAGGAAAATGCTTTTCCATCACTTCCTCCTTGAATTGGTCCCACGTTAGGGCTTGTTGATGCTCTTCGATCCTAGTTCGGGACATTGAATCCCACCAATGACTTGCATCACCCGTAAACATAAACTCCGCACACTGGACCTTTTGAGCATCAGTACATGCTATTAACCGAAAGATACGTTCCAACTTGCGAAGCCATTCCTCAACTACTAGTGGACCTGATGCTCCATCAAAGGTAGGAGGCGTACATCGGTGAAACAACTCCACAATTGATGTGTGAGGCCATGGGGCATTAGGAATTGGTGGGGTCTACCCAGGTCTTGAACCGCTTGCAGGAGATCTATAATCAAGTTGTTTTGGTTTGCTCGGGCCATTTCCTAAGAAATGATATCTTTTATTAAATATCAATATCATAATACTTAAATGAAAAGGGAAAAGTGAATCTTTCACAACTTGATCACATAATATTTTTTCAACTTTCTTCAAATAGGGAAATAAATACAATAACTTTATTATCATCATAATTTTCTCAAACTAAACGGGAAATATTTTGTATATCCTCTACTAGTTCTACTCGTGGTCTTCTTCTGGGTCCTCCTCCATATCTTCCTCTTCCTCTTCATTAGCATTTTTCCCAACTGGCTGTGTAACTTCGTACTCATTAGTATTTTCCCCGACTTCCTGTGTAACTTCGTTATCTGAAGTCACTACCCACTCTGATCACGAATGAGACATAACATAACCAATGATCGTCTCCCAATTTTGGATGTAGGCATTGCAAAAGTCTACAAAGTCAAGTTCTTTAGGTTCACCTTCTAGAATTTGAGATAGCATGCTTTCTTGTATTTGTTTTCCAATACATTTTTCACGAGAGGCAAGAGTTTCTAGTAAGTGGCTTATAGCTTGTTGATCGCTAATCATGTAACCTGCATCACTTGCTTTTAGCCAATGTTCGTGCACGCTTCGAATATGACTTTCTAAATCTAAGGATTCGTCTACCTCAAAGTCTACATAAGCTCGAATATCTCTCTCTTGTTGACTAACTTCATTTCTTCTCCTAGAACTTTGATTTCTCCTTGCCATCTATCACTCATAATTTTAGTTTCTAGCCCAACACATGCCATTTACAACATCATTCATTTTTCTTTTGTACATAAGACATACATAAAATACAAGAATGTATTGCAACATGAAAATCATAACTATAGAATCAAAATTTGAATTTTCTTATTTTGACATACCTGGGTCGTAGGATGAGATCAACGATGGATGCGATAGTGCCATGGAGTACTGTACTTTTCATATATTTTCTTGCATTATTTTTTTTTAAAAGTAAAACAAATGTGAAATCGAGTAATCAATCATTAATTAACACGCATCATGAATTTATAAAATAAAATATAAAAATTCATGAATTTATTGCATTTAGAAAACATCGTCTTCCAACAATCAATGAACTCAAATAAAATATTTAAACATATAATTCTACAGAATCGACTAAAACTGTGCTCTGATACCATGTTGTAACGCCCCAAACCCGCATGAGTTGAAACATCAAAAAAACATTTAAATAATAGACCGTAAGCTTAGAAATCAATTAATAAACTAATGAATTTATTTTGCGGAAAATATTTGCAATAAGAATTTATGGGTATATTTTTTTTCCTTAATAATTTCAATAAGTTTAGTTCATGAAAAAGGAAACAGCTTTTGGTCTAATTTCATAAATGTATCAATTTTTTAATGCATCACCTTACACAAAGTAATTATAGCCTAAGTGGTAAAAGTTCACTACTTAACCTTGAGGTGCCAGGTTCGAACCAATTCATCATCACATTGAAAGAAAACATTTTTTTTTTTGATTTGCATGAACAGTACCATAATGCATGAACTGTTCATGTAGATTTGAGTTGCTGCACAGTACCTGTAGCGACCGGGAATTTTCATTTCTTTTTAAATAAAATGTTTTAAAACTTTAAATGCGCGTCGCTATGACTTTTCCAATTTAATTTAAAAGAGTAGTCGTCTAGCCAAATTATGAATGAAATTAAATTAATTTTCCTAGTATTTAAATTTCTGAATTTTATTCAAAATATTCCAATGTCACCATTTTAAATCTTAATTCAAATTTTAATGATTTTAAAGTCCAAATTAATTTATTTCGACATTTTGATCTTTGTCCGATTTAAATTCTTTTAATTCCCAAATTTAGTTTTTAGCACAATCCCAATTGGTAAAAATCCATTTCCCCCACGTTTCCAATAATTCCACCTCCCCACACGTTAATTCCATTTCACACCCCAGATTCTCTCCCTCATACTTCCTAAAATGACATTTACAATCCTGTAATTCCAGCAATCCATCCTCAAATCTGCATCTATCCTAATCTTCCTCTTGCAGCCCCTCAATCCAGCATTTCAACTGATCATCATTCCTATAATTCTCCTCAATCAGCAGATTCCCTCAACCTACCAAATTCAGCAAAGCAGCTAAGATAACATACCCCATTTTCATTCCACACGAGCTCGTCCAAGCCAGACGACATTTCTGGTAATTTTTTTTTTACTGCATTGCACCTCACAGCCATCACCAATTCTCTGCAAGACCCGTGTCACAAACGAAACCACCATCACGACCACAAACCGCCACCTCCTTTCCACCCAGTTGAACCAGAACCTGCAGAACCTCTTCCACCTTCATTGCCAGCTGAACCCAACAAACACCACCACTGCCAAACCAACCCAATCGAATCACCATTCACCATCATACAACTAGTAACCCACCGCCGGTAATTCAAATTCACAACGCCACCACCACCCCAACTCGAAACCGTCCCTGCCCAACTTTCAAATCCAAGCTAAATCCCCAAAATCAAACCCAAAACTGAATTAAAAACATTACCCATAACTTACCTCAACATTTACCGGAGTCCCGTTTCCAGAGAGCCACAAAAAACCAAACTCCACAGCCTCGTTTTAGTCTCGGTTTTCGCACATCAAACCACCCAAAAAACCTTTCCCTTCACACGCCCACACCGCTGCCACGGCACGGCGGCCCCAGCACCGGAACGGAGAGGAGCAGCCCCCTTCCTCGCCTTCATCGCCTCTCTCGCAGCCTCTCTACTCTCCCTCTCTTTCGGTCCTGATATTTGAGAGAGAAATGAGATGTTTTTAGTTTTATTTTATTTAGTTCAAGTTTCGCAAATTGCCCTTTTAGCCCCCAACCCTTTTTGAAAGCTTTTAATTCAACCCCTGTATGTTTAAAATGCTTAATGAAGCCCTACATTTTAAAAGGTTACTGGTCAGCCCTAAGTTTTAAAAATAACTACTTCAGTCCTAGACCTTTCAATTTCTTTAATTTTCAATTTAACCCTAAGATTTTATTTTATCACTTAAGACTTTAAATTTCTAAAATTCTAATTTAAATTAATTTACTTTTGGCTAAACGAAGCAGTTGGTGATTTGAGAAGCTGACGTACTATTCCCGCTCCGATTTTTTTGAGAACTCGTAAAGTTAAAGGTAGACTTGCCCCCCACTAATTGATTTAGACTATAATTGCACGTGATTATGTGGATTTGTATGATTTTATATGCTTAATTGCATGAGAAAAGAAAAGAATGTCTCGTATGAGATAAATCTGAGAATTTATGTTATGCACGTCATAACTTATCTGCTAGTATGAGACAAGAAAAGAATGTGTTTATTTGCACTCATTTTATGATGCTTATAGATAAGAAAAGAACTTCACTACATTATTTGCACAATTACTTGTCCAATTATCTTATAGATTAATTATTGGAGTTGAGTCTACTGAGTATTTCATTTTGAAATGTTCACCCCGTTGTTTTAACAATTTTGCAGATTTCGGTGACGGTGGCGAGTGATGGGCAATGGCGACAAATATAAATTTGATATTATTTGTGAAAGTCGTGAATTTAGAAAGAATCATTTCATTTTATCAAGAATTTTCATATTTAATAAATTTGTACGAATTATTTTATTTAATCTGAATTGTCGCTAAACTTATATCCAATAAATGTAATATTTAATATTTAGTCATTTTCCGCAATAAAGTTTATTCAAAATTTAGAAAAGTGACGTTCTCGCGTTTCTCGGAACTCGGGGCGTTACAGTACCTTCGTGTAAAAAAAATGGCAAATCCTATTCTCTTTTTGTTACAAGCATTGATGATTAAAAATTCATTTTACATAGAAAACCACTTCATTTTTCAATGAGGTTTTAACTTTATATAAAAGACTCACTAACGTATAACATATCCAAAAATCGGCTTCAGTTGACGAGATGCGTAGTACTAAAATAATTTTCAAAACACCGTTTCGACTCCAGTTGAAAACTAAACTGTGCATCTATACTTAAAGTGACATAACAATTCCTACAGACCTTGGAATGTCTTGATTCCAAGTTTATATGATAGATAACTCATTAAGTTATCAAACCCAATTGGTTTCACCCAAAAATACCAAGTAATGAATAAGATATGAAGTTTTAAAACAAAGGACAGAAGTTGGGAGTTCATAAAGAACAATGTGACATACACCTCTTTTTAAAAATTCATGCAGACCTCTATAAAACTCCGAATTAAGTGATTTTTACGCACATAGAAATATAATTCAGTGTCGACTGTTACCATTCTTTGAAATTTCATTCCGATGTGTGTGCTATGAACAGTAACGTCCCGAAGTTGGCTAGACAGATTTGTTTCGACACTGTTTTTCTTTTCTTTTACCCCTAATTTCAATCCTTAACTTGCAAAACTTTTCAAATAGTATATGTGTCTTCCACATAACAATTAAAATTTTATTATCATGTCATGGAAACCAAACTTAATGCATAACAATAAAAAAATCCAAATACGGTTTATTAGTCTTATTGTCCTTGAAGAAGAACTCCACCACTTGACACCATCTCGCATTTCCATCGTTCAATCCGCAATCCAAGACCTCATGCCACAAATTCAACCTGTAGAAGGGAGTTAACCCATGAGTTGAAACTCAATAGATGTCGTAGGTGCATTCCATTATCAAATTTAGAAAAACTCAACTATAGTTCACACCATTCCATGTCATAGAACGTCGCTATACAAATACGATCACCTTACTTGCTTGAACTTTAAGCTTCCTAGAGATGAGATTTTTTCGTGGATTTGTGATATTTGAAGCCAAGGAACTTGCACACTACCTTAGAAGACTCCTTTTATAGTAGAAGGAATGTGAATGGGTGAAAGAAGTTGAAACCACCATTTCTAACCCTTGAATAGACGAAACGGGTCTCATTTATGTGATAATTATAAATGTTGTAGTGGGGTGTTTTAAGTGGAGGTTTATGGAGTGTTTAAAAAATGATTAAATGGAGTAAATGTATTAATCATTTCTTCCATTTCATCTTCATTGCAAGTTTTGGTTTCATTCTTGCAGTGAACTTGTGTATATTATGTATATATGTATCTATATATTTCATGCAGGAAGAGATTGTGAAAAAATGGGTTTAAAATCAAAGTATTTTGCACCTTTATCCCAAACTTTACAATATACATAATAAAGTATATACAAGATTAATGAACTTTATAAGTCTCCCCATTTTTGGTTATACTTTTGAAAGATGAAATTGTATCCTTCTATAAAATAAATTGTGCAACATAGTCCCTTAGACTTTAAAAAAATATATATAAATTCTTTTGTTTTATAGAATTTATCATTTGAAACAAATATTACTCAAATCATATATATTTTAAAATAATTTAATAAACCATATGATAAACTTGTTTGGACTAGCTTTGGATTTTATTTATCTTATGTGGACCAAACATAATATTTGTCTATGGGCTACGCTCACGATAGTAAGTCGTATAAAAAAAATATGATAAAATTTTTCAGGTTTCTACAAGAATACATCAATAACAACACTTTCTTCCCCAAAATATACCAAGATAAATGGCACCTTTTTCACTCCAAAGTTGTCTGCGTGCATGTATTATTTTCGCCAGAAAAATGAGAGAAACAGTGGCTTCTGCGTAAAAATGTTCCCAGCCTCTGTAAAAAAAAAAAAAAAAATTGTTCACCCAGCAAGTGCACTGCCTTTTTGGTCTCCAATTTAATTAGGTTAGGCATTGTCTTATTTCTAATTGCACCACTTGGTCCTCTACCTTTCAAATTAATATTGGAAATGGGCTGGACATTTAATATTTAAATTAAGATGGGCTCAAAATGCTTTTAAACCCAACAATCTCTCCCTCCAGCCCATGACGGAGGTACACACAAGACTCCAGTCACTTGGAATCCATTCCGGCCTGCTTGGCACAAAACTCAAGCTTCTGCTTAGTAACAACCTTGGTCAACATATCAGCAATATTCTTATCAGTGTGAATCTTTTCCAACTGCATTAACTTCTCGTCAACCACTCCATGGATCCAATGATACCTTACATTAATGTGTTTAGTACGAGAATGGAAAGTAGAGTTCTTACTTAGCTCAAGAGCACTCTGACTATCACAATAAATGACGTACTCACCTTGCTTCACATTGAGCTCCTCAAGAAAAAATTTCATCCATATCAACTCTTTACCTGCTTCGGTAACTGCAATATACTCAACCTCGGTTGTAGACAAAGCTACACATTTTTACAATCTTGCCTGCCAAGAAACGGCTCCCCCTGCAAAAGGTAACAAGTAACCAAACGTAGACTTTCTGTTGTCAAGATCTCTTGTCATATCTGCATTTGTATATGCTATCAAAGCTAGCTGAGCTCCCTCGAAACCCAAATACAAAGTAGAAGTTCCCCTGAGGTACCGCATAATCAATTTTACTGCTTCCCAATGATCTTTGCCAGGATTAGAAAGAAATATGCTTACCTCATCAACTGGATGTGCAATATCTGTACGAGTACATACCATAGCATACATCAAACTACCAACTGCTGAAGAATAGGTACTGCTGCTATCTTCTTCTTCTCTTCACTCGTTGAAGGACAAGATCTTTTGGTAAGTCTAAAATGACCCCCAAGAGATGAGCTAACTGATTTAGCTCCTTTCATACTGAACCTTTAAGAACATGTTGAATATATTTTTCTTGTAATAACCACAACTTCTTAGATTTTCTATCTCGAACTATCTCCATGCCCAATATCTATTTAGTCGGCCCCAAATCTTTCATATCAAATGAAGTATGTAAGGCTTCTTTAAATTTCTTGATCAACCCCACATCTTGGCCAACTATGAGTATATAATCAACATAAAGCAGTAAAATGATAAAATTGTCACCTGAAAAAGATCTGATATAAACAAAAGAATCTGCAATCATCCTTGTGTATCCCTAACTTGCCATAAAAGAATCAAACATTTTATACCACTATCTTGGTGCTTGCTTAAGCCCATACAAACTCTTCTTCAATTTGCAAACAAGGTGTTCTTTCCCCTTTTGTTTAAAACCTTCAGGTTGAAACATATAAATCTCTTCCTCCAAGTCACCATGTGGGAAGGCAGTCTTCACATCAAGTTACTCCATTTCTAGGTGTCGACTGGTTGCTAACCCCAAAACAACTCTGATGGATGTCATTTTCACAACATGAGAGAAAATATCATCAAAATCAACACCATATTTCTGCCTAAAGCCTTTAACAACCAAACGAGCCTTGTACTTCATCAAATCACCATTTCCATCCCGTTTGATTTTAAACACCCATTTATTTCTCAATGCTTTTCTTCCCTTTGGAAGATTCACCAAGTCATAAGTATCATTCTTCCTCAAAGAATTTATCTCTTCTGTCATTGCTTTCATCCACTGAATCTTATCTCTGTCAGCTTGTGCCTCAGAAAAACTTTCTGGCTCCCCATTAGTAGTAAGCAAAATGATGTGATCCGGAAAAGGCGTCAAAAATGAGAAATCAAGATACGGGCAATTCAACAATATTCTACATAGGAAAATTAACAAGTTTCATGTTGGGCTCGAGTCGAGATTCAAATCACGTCAAAGGAGCAGAAATCAAGGCAGAAAAGCTTTTACGGCCGTAACTTCCATAATTACGGCCGTAACATTATCAGTGCACAATTTGCCAGAACAGCGTTTACGGTCGTAACTTTGGCTCTCACGGTCGTAACATGGAATTTCATGGCCGTAAATAATATTTAGATATTTTGATCAGAGAAGGACTTACGGCCGTAAGTCCGACTTTTAAGGCCGTAAGCGGCGCGAATCAGATTTTCGGGATTTTTAATATTTCAATTGATTTGTATTTCCTTTATTGATTTTTAATTCTTTTTCCAATTTTGGTAATTTTGGTTATTTTGGTTATTTTAGTTATTTTAGCTATTTTAGCATAATTATAATTCTATTCAGAGTCAATTAGCGACTAGGGTTTATTTTGCATATTTATATGCTTTTCCATTCAATGTAAAAACAGAATAGATTTTGATGAATGAAAAATATATTGAGTATTTTTTCAACATTGTTTTGGAATTGAACAAACTCCGAACTTATCAAATATTGTGGGATATTTGTGACGTTCAACAAATCGAACTTATCGAAGGCGTGGGCATCCTTTGTGGTGTTCAAACCATTACGGTTCCTATTTCCTCATCGTAACGGGTCTTGGGTTTAATATACTCATGATTCTTACGTCGTGAGGCTCGGGTTGTAGTGTACTCGTCCGTTCCAACCTGAATTCGAAACTTTCCAAGCGTTATTCCGCGAGTTACGACACGGACCCCCTCCCGGGTTCGCATCATATGGTATCAAAGCTGGACTATGGATTTAGGTTTTGTTTTTCTATTCTATCCAGTTTGATTTTGTGTTTTTATCATAGAGTCTACACAAAATCATCCATATCTTGTTCTTCGTGTCAGTAAAAAATTTTCGTTATTATCAGCATACAAAAATCCATCAAAAATTCAATCTTGTTTATTTTATTCGATTCTTATCCAAATCCTGTCTCATTTGTTTTGTTGCGTTCGTGTCGAATTTTTGAATTTTATTTTAAAAAAAATTATTTTTTTTAATTCCAAAAATTCATCATAAAAGAAGCGAAGTTAAAAAAGAGGGAGAGTGAAAGGGAGGCTGAAGCTAAATTACAATAGGGTGAAAGTAAGATTGGAGGGGATTTAAATTTAGAGTGTCAGGATATGAATGTTGAAAAGAAGGAGGGAGACTTGAAACATGAATTAGAAGTAGTTGAAGAGACCTCGAATTTTGTGGTAGGAGATGAAAAAGTGGAGTTAGGTGATCAAACTACAATATTTGATGAGGAAAAATTGGAAGTTGGGCATGAATAATTAGAAGAGGTGGTAGAGTCCAAAAATTTGGAAGAGGTGGTTGAATGTGAACAATTGGAAGAAGTGTTTGAGAAAAAAGAAGAGAATGAGCAAGAAAGTATATTGACTTTTGGAGGCGACGAGAAGAGCCTCGTGGTGGGACAAAAAGTTGTGGAGGTTTCGTATCATGAGTACAAGGATCCATACCTTGTGCATGGAGACGCTAACATTTCCCTCCCCATTTTTTTAAAATCTTTCTTGCAGGTTTATTGTGCATGGAAGTCTGATTTACATCAACCTTGGTCAATTTCACTCGTGTTTCAATACCTTCTTGTCTACAAATTGGAGGAGCATCATTTTTTGAATGCATGTCAGGGAACCGACAATTTTCCGTTTGATCCAGGAGGTACAGTTTGATTTTTCAAGAACAACACCATGATTCGGGGCGAATCATCCTAAAGAATGAGGGAATGGTACGAATCAGGGTGGGCTTGACGGGAAAATCTATAATTCAAGCCAATACAAGAAGTCAAGCAGGTTCGGAGAACGTCAAAGATCAAACATTGCTTGTACGAAAGAAGGTTCGAGGCTAAACCAAGTTAGCAAGGCAAGAACAGCTTGATGATTCGGGATGAATCATCTTAAAGGAAGAGGGGATGATGTGATCCGGAAAAGGCGTCAAAAATGAGAAATCAAGATACGGGCAATTTAACAATATTCTATATAGGAAAATGAACAAGTTTCTTGTTGGGCTTGAGTCGAGATTCAAATCACGTCAAAGGATAAGAAATCAAGGCAGAAAGGCTTTTACGGTCGTAACTTCCATAATTACGGCCGTAACATTATCAGTGCACAATTTTCCAGAACAGCGTTTACGACCGTAACTTTGGTTCTCACGGCCGTAACATCAATCTTCACGGCCGTAACTAATATTGAGACATTTTGATTAGAGAAGGACTTACGGCCGTAAGTCCGACTTTTACGGCTGTAAGTGGCGCGAATCAGATTTTCGGGATTTTTAATATTTCAGTTGATTTGTATTTCCTTTATTGGTTTTTAATTCTTTTTCCAATTTTGGTAATTTTGGTTATTTTAGTTATTTTAGCATAATTAGAATTCTATTCAGAGTCAGTTAGCGACCGGGGTTTATTTTGCCTATTTATATGCTTTTCCATTCAATGTAAAAACGGAATAGATTTCGATGAATGAAAAATATATTGAGTGTTTTCTCAACATTGTTCTGGAATTGAACAAACTTCGAACTTATCAAATATTGTGGGATATTTGTGGCATTCAACAAATCGAACTTATCGAAGGCGTGGGCATCCTTTGTGGCGTTCAAACCATTACGGTTCCTATTTTCGCATCGTAACGGGTCTTGGGTTTAATATACCCATGGTTCTTACGTCGTGAGGCTCGGGTTGTAGTGTACTCATATGTTCCAACCTGAATTCGGAACTTTCCAAGTTTTATTTCGCGAGTTACGACTCGGACCCCCTCCCAGGTTCGCATCACAAAATATAGTTAGAAGTAGGATACCTCGTAGATGACCTATGATCTCTGGTAGATCTCCTTACATGTGCTTCTTCATCTTCTTCTGTGTCAGGTATCTGCTCCACCTCATTAGCATTCTCATCAGTCGGTATATCATCATGAGCAATGTCATCAACATTCTCATTAGTAGGAGCTAAATTCTCTTCAACAATATGTTGTGATGTTGAAGTTCTAGTAAATGTGAGATTAGGAACAATTGCAGTCGCTCTAGGCTGCTCCAATTTATCCAAATCTTCAATGATTTGGTCTTCATGAAAGACCACATATATGCTTCCCACAATCTTCTTTTTCTTTGGATCCCAAAATTTGTACCCAAACTGTTCATCACCATAACTGAGAAATATACAAGTAGTAGCTCTGTCATAAAGCTTCGATCTATGTTCCTTAGACACGTGCACAAAAGACTTGTACCCAAACACCTTCAGATGAGAGTGGGAAACATCTTTACATGTCCAAACTCTTTCTAGAATATCAAAGTCCAAAGGAATAGATGGAGATCTATGATCAAATTGCAAGCAGTCTGAACTGCTTCAGCTTAAAACATTTTGGGTAGCTTGGCTGTCTTCAACATGCATCTGACTCTGTCAAGAATGGTATGGTTAATTCTTTCTGCCACAACATTATGTTGAGGAGTACCTGCTTCTATAAACTCATGTTGAATCCTAAATTTTGAGCAATAATCCCTGAATTCATGTGAAGTGCATTCACTACCATCATCAGTTCTGAGACATTTCAAGGACTGCCGTGTTTCTCGTTCTACTATGGCATGAAACTGTTTAAAAATCTGAAATACCCGATCTTTAAATTTCAACATATAAACCCAAAGCTTCCTAGAAGCATCATCAACAAAAGTGAGGAAATACTTATTTCCACCCAAAGAAGCTACATCACTAGGAGAGCACACATCAAAACGAACAAGTTCCAAAATATCATGTTTTCTTTTAAAAGAACAATTAAAAGAAACTCTGTGTTGTTTACCATATAAACAATGATTACATTGCTTTAGAGACATACATTTGGCTAAGAGAATAGATGTCTTCTTGGCCATAACCTGCAAACCTTTTTCACTCATGTGACCAAGCTTCTTGTGCTAAAAATTAGGAGAAGTATTTTCAACTACATTCATCTTGTTTTTACGCTTTTGCATAAGTCTTATAGAGCGTGCAACAAGATTTTCCTTTGACGACAATCAAAGTACCATTTGACAAATTTCAATTCAAATCACCGAATCTATCTATCTATCTATATCTATCTATATATATAATAATAGGATAACCGTTACTATTTTTACGCACACATTTTCCCTCCTAAAATCCTTTCTAAGTCATGATTTTTTTTCCAAAAAAAAAAAAGTATTAATTGTAATTAATAAAAGTTAGTAATAAATGTTGGTATTAAATAAAAGTTCGTATTAAATGAAAGTTAATAATAAATGTGGGTCATTAATTAATATGTGTGTGTGTGTGTGTTGAAGTTTTTATAAAATATATGTAATCAATATATTAAAAATTAAACTTAATAAAAAAATCAAAATACATTAAAAAACAATTTGGTGATGAATAATAATAAAATTAAAACAAATTTAATATAAAAAATTTATTTAAGCGCCAAATTTTAAGACGCATGGGTATATTTTTCTCATTTTGATTAGTGTTGTCTTTTTTAAAATTTTAAATTCGATAATATTTTGTAATTAAATATTATTTGTATTATATTTTTTATTTGATATGATTGTATAATCAACATATTTTCATAAATTCCAAAAAAAAAATGTCTTGAACACCGTGCAAGACATTATTATTTCTTTAATATATGTATGTGTGTGTGCATAAACGTGCGTACGTACGTGTTGAAGTATTTATAAAATATATGAAATCAATACATTAAAAATTAAACTTAATCAAAAATTAAAATACATTAAAAAGAAAATTGGTGATGAATATTTAAAAAATTAAAACAAAATTAATACAAAAAATTTAATTAAGCACCAAATTTTAAGACACGTGTGTATTTTTTTTCTTATTTTGATTAGTGTTGTCATTTTTAAAATTTCAAATTCGATAATATATTTAATAAAATATTATTTGTAGTATATTTTTTATTTAATAGATTGTATAATCAACATATTTTTATGAATTCTAATCATTATCATTAATAGAAATCCCGTGCACGAAAGCGTGTGATATTGGCTTGTTATAATAACCCTGTCTGTCGAGAGCCATAACTGAAATTAGATTGAGACGCATATCAGCAATATGCCTTACATCATTCAGTGTTGAGGAGTAGCCAAGTTCTGTTTGCAAGTAAATATCACCAATCCCAACAATTTTAGATTGGCTAGTATTTCCCATCTTTGAAATACCAAAATCACCAGCTGTGTAATTTGTAAATAAGTCCATGTTCGAACAAACATGGTAGGAAACACCACTATCAACAATCAACTCAGTACTAGTATCACCCACGTGTAGGCAATGACCATCTACACAAGAAAGTACTTCATCACTGGTAGAAACAATAGCTGTAGTGTTCTTTTCATCTTCATTCTTCTGATTGCTACCTTCCCTTTGCTCTCTCAACCAAATCCGATAATTTCTTTTAATGTAGTCCACATTACCATAATGATAACAAGCTGACTTTTTCTCTTTTGATTTTGACCGACCTCTTGACTCGCTGTTACCTTTCTGCCATCTATTATGATTTCTCCATCTATCCTCTACAACAAGAGCATGTGCATGATTAGACCCTACATGTACACTTGAGGACTTTCTTCTTGATTCCTCATTCTGCATACTATCTTTCACAGACTTCATAGTTAGAACGACATTGGGAGCAGAATTACTGATAGTAGTCAACTATCTGGCAAAGAACTCAAAAGCAACAAAGCCTGCAATTCATCTTCTAATTTCATGCCCATAGTAGTCAACTGATTTACAATATTCTGAAAATTGTTCAAGTGCTTTGTCACACCCATGCCATCTTTGTATTTCATGTTGACCAAGTATCTAATCAGAAAAGACTTCCCTAGGTGCAGTCTTCTTCTCAAACATAGACTCAAATTTCGACAAAAATTTCTGTACATTAGTCTCTTGTGCAACATGATGAAACACACTGTTATCCACCCACCGTCTTATAGTTATGATAGTCTTTCTATTCTGTTTGGTCCAATCATTGTCTGACATATCTTTCGGTTTAGCCATGTCACCTTCAACGGGGTAATGCAGATCCTTGCAATAAAGGATATCCTCCATCCTAGGCTTCCAAGTTACCCAATTATGATTAGTGAGTCTAATCATAGCACAACCAACCAGATCTTCCATTTTAATCCACACAATCCAATCTGTGTTTGATACTACTGTTGGGAAATCGGACTACAAAAATAGAATTGCCAAAACAAGTAGCAACGCCAAATATTTCCCCCAAACTCCATGTGATTAAAATAGGAAATCAACAACTCAATCCAAGCCAAGCCAAAACCACAAACAATAGAATATCGAAATTATAAATGACAACACAATATCACCATTAATTATATAACGTCGTAAAACCCTCCAATGAGAAGGAAAAATAGACGGGCAAACCGGCAATTCCACTATTACCAAATAATATGAATACAATATTTCTTCTCTAGATTTTTGCACTAAATCAAGAGGTAACCTAATACACACCTTCAGGAATTAATCTTGACAACCACAATAGATATCATCTAATACAATATATGGAACCCAACAACAACAACAACAACAACAACAACAATAATGAAGATTAAGTAGGCACCTAAACCATTCTAGGATAATATTTAGAGAAACCCAACATTGAAGAAGAAGAATACATCAATAACAACACTTTCTTCCACAAAACATAACAAGATAAATGCACCTTTTTCACTCCAAAGTTGTATGCGTGCACGTATTATTTTCGCCAGAAAAATGAGAGAACCAGTGGCTTCTGCATAAAAATGTTCCCAACCTCTGTCAATAATAATAAAAAAATGTTCCCCCAACAAGTGCACTGCCTTTTTGGTCTCCAATTTAATAAGGTTAGGCATTGTCTTATTTCAAATTGCTCCACTTTTTCGTCCACCTTTCAAATTAATATTGGAAATGGGCTGGACATTTAATATTTAAATTAAGATGGGCTCAAAATACTTTTAAGCCCAACAGTGTCTTTGAGAAGTTCTCTCTCTATGTGTGTGTGTGTAGGAGATGTGGTCAGCAAATGGTCTTGAAAGAGAGGACATTTGGGGGCAGAGTTAAGTAATGGTTTTTTTTTCCAGGTTGACTTTATAAATGGGTTTCTTGAGCTCAGCTCAGAACATGTTATATAGGTTTACTGGGCTTTTTATTCTATAGAATAGCCATGAGTAAATTAAAGGGAAAATTACATAAAACCTTGTGTTTCAAAAGATGTAATTCAAAAATCATGTGAAGGAAGTCTTTTTTTTTTTTTTTTTAAATTTAGGTGTTAATTCTATTAATTAAGTAATTAATATAAAATTAAAAAATTAAAATACCCTATTCCTCTCATTTTTCATTCCCAACTGACCCCCAACACCTGATCGAACCAGCAGACAGAGAAGAAGTGGCAGTAGCGGCTATGCCGGTGGTGCTGATGTGCATATGGGCAGCGCAGTTGCGCTGGAGTTTACGCAAAGCAACGACCAGTATATCGGTTGATGTTACCTCCGACCAGAGATTGAGCGAGGCAGCAGCAGCCAACAGATTTGGTGATGGTGTTGCCGGTCAGAGGTTGTGCGAAGCAACATCCAGTAGATCTATTGATAGCGCTATCGATCGGAGGTTGCGCAAAGTAGCAGTACCACCACCCGCTTTGTCATTCACCTAGTCCATCCCCTTTGCCTTCACCTCCTATGTGAAGGGATCTGGATAAGATTACTGCTATGGATGGCGATGATTGTGACTTTGACGCTAATCATTGTGTAGGATTGAGGCGCGGCCGACCTATTGGACAAGAAGCTGAACCTGAAGGTTGTAACGACCGTATTTTTGAGGGAGAAAGTCCCATTGACCATGAAGACATTTGTATTCTGAGTTTTTCAAATTAGCCTGATGTTATGAATGATGTTAGTTCACATGGCAACTCAATTCATGTTACTCAAGAAAGGAAGCATTGTTAACAGAGCGATGTGGATATGATTTGGGTTTCTATGGTAGTTGTGGCCCTGGTTTTGGTGAAGGAGATGGATAAATTAATTGTAAGGATGACAGTGTTGGTATTTTTGTTTTGTTTCCATAGAGTATGTTAGGAAGTGTGGATTTCGACGGTGGTGATAATTTGCATAGGCAATGGAGGGTGCATTTTTCTTGTGGTGTATTTTGTGTGTTTATGGTGGTGACTGAGTTTTTTTCCATAACGGCGAGATATGGTGGTGGTTGGAGACCTTGGGGTGGCAAATGTGCACTAACGGAGACAGCAGCAATGGTGGTGGAGAGTGGGTGGCAGCTGGGTGGGGGAGGAAAATGGTAGGTTGGGAAGGGCCAGGTGGTGGACTGGGGGTGAGTGACTGGTTGTGACAATTTATGGATGACACTGGTGACCGATTATTAGGTAATTTTGACCAAAGTATTGATTACTTGTAACTTTGTGAGACGGTGCTTGACTTTGTTTGGCGATTGTGACTTTGTGCGACTCGTGATAGTGTGGGGGTGAGGTGGGTGACTTGAATAGTGTGTGAAAAATAATAGGTAATTGTGACCAAAATATTGACTAATTATGACTTTGTGCTACTTGTGACGAGTATGGAATGTAATCAATTGTTATGTAATTTTGACAAAAAATATTAACTAATTGTGACCAAGAAAAAAGTAACTTGTGATAAATAAATAAGTAATATATGACCAATTATTATTTAATTGTGAAAAAAAATATTGATTAATCGTGACCAAAAAAGAGTAATTTGTGACCAATAAATAAATAATATGTGACCGATTATGGATAATTGTGACTAATTGTTAGTTAATTGTGACTTTATGTGACCGAATTGTAACATAGTGTGACCGAATTGTGACCTTATGTGATCAAATTATAACTTTGTGTGACCTGACTGTAACAAACTGTGACATGTGCTATCAAATGCGACTTTGTGTGACTTTATGTGACCTCATGTGATCGAACCGTGACCTTATGTGATCGAACCGTGACTTTATGTAAGCGAATTGTGATCTCGTGTGACTGGACTGCGACCTTGTATGACCAAACTGTGACCTTGTGTGACCAACTGTGACTTTGTGTGACCTAACTGTGACTTTGTGTGATGGAACTGTGACCTTGTGTGATCAACTGTGAATTTTTGTGACCAACTGTGATTTGGTGTGACCATTGGATGAGGACGTGATGTGACCTACAATTGTGTCAAATATGACTATGTGTGACCGAACTGTGACTTTGTAAGAACGAAGTGTGACTTTATGTGATCGACCTATGACCTCGTGTGATCTAACTGTGACCTCATTTGACCTAAACTGTGACCTAACTGTGACCTTGTTTGACCAAACTGTGACTTTGTGTGACCGAACTTTGACCTTGTGTGACTTAACTGCGATCTCGTGTCAACTTACGTGACTGACTGTGATTTTGGGGGTGGGGATGGTGGGGTAGAGGTCGGGTGGGACTAGAAAAAGTAGAAGAAATCATTTTTTGTGGTGAAGTAGGGTCGGGGTGGGTGGGTGGGTTGGTGGGGTGGGGTCGAGGTTGGAAAAGTAGAAGAAAAAATCATTTTTTTGTGGGTGGGGGTAGGGTAGGGTGGGGTGGGGTGGGGTGGGTCAAGGTGGGAAAAAGTAGAAGAAAAAAATCATTTTTTGGAGTGGGGTGGGTGGGGTCTAGGTTGGGTTGGGGGTTGGAAAAAGTAGAAGAAAATAATCATTTTTTGGGTGGGATAGGGTGGGTTGAGATGAGGTGGTTGGGGTGAAGTGTGAAAAAATAGAAGAAAAATAATTTTTGATGGGGTATGGTGGGTGGTCGGGCGCGGTGCGGTGTGATGGGATGGGGTGGTTGGGGGGAAGTGTGAAAAAATAGAAGAAAAATCATTTTTGGGTGGAGTGGGGGTGGTTGGATGGGGTGTAAAACATAGAAGAAAAATTATTTTTGGATGGGGTATGGTGAGATAGGATGGGGTGGTTGAGGTGAAGTGTGAAAAAATAGAAGAAAAATCATTTTTGGGTGGGGTGGGTTGTGGTGGGATTGTTAGGGTGAGGTTTGAAAATATAGAAGAAAAATCATATTTGGATGGGGTGGGTGGGTGACGAGGTAGGGGAGGGGCGGGGTGGGTAGGGGTGTGGAAAATTAGGAGAAACAAATTAATTTTGGGTGGGGTGGGGTTGGGGATGGGTGGCGGGGTAGGGTCTGGGTGAGTCATGGAAAAGTAGTAAAAAAATCATTTTGGATGAGGTGGGTTGTGGTAGGGTCTAGGGCGAGGCTGTGGGGAAGTCGAAAATTAGAAGGAAAAAAATTAATTTTGGGTGAGGTGGGTGGGGTTGGGGTAGGGTCTGAGCGAGTTATGAAAAGTAGTAGAAAAAAATCATTTTGGGTGAGGTGAGGGTGGGGTGAGACTAGGGGTGGGTGGGTGGGTGGGTTGGGTTTGGGGAGGAGTGGGGTGGGGTGGGACGGGTGGTGGGTGGGATGGGACGGGTGGGTGGGTGAGATGATAAAAAAATAGAAGTAAAATTATTCTTGTGGGGTGGTGGGGTGGGTGAGTGGGGGTGGGGTGGGTGAGGTGGTGTCGGGGTGGTGGTGAGATTGGAAAAGTAGAAGGAAAAAAGTCATTTTTTGAGTTGAGGTGGGGTCGTGGGTGGGTGGGTGGGTTTGTTGCCGAGGTGGGGTGGGGCGAGTGCGGGGTTTGGTTTGGTTGGGTTGGGTTGGGTTGGGATGGATTGGTTGTGGATTCGATATTGTTTTGATTTTATTATGTAATATTATATAAGTTTTAATTTAATATAGATGATAATTATTATAATATTATATTAATTAATTAACTAATTAACACCTAATTTTTTTAAAAAAACTTAAGTTTGTTATGTTTAAAAAGTGAAAGTTTTAGTTGTATAGTTTTGTACTTTTCCCTAAATTAAACCAATGCTCACTGAACTTTGGTGATGGTTACTACTTGCTCACTAAACTTTAAATGGTTACCGGATGCTCATCGAACTACTTATTTATTTATCCAATGCTCACCGAACCTGGTTTCACTTGTACACTTAGGCAATATGGCCACATGACGTGAAAAAAAAATGACATGGCAATTAGAATTTGTAATTTATTTCCAATTCATCATCTTCTCCAAATTTCCTTCCTCCCATTTTCATCTAACCATACTAGATTTCGAATTCAAGACAACAATCTTAATTGGTCTATGCCATTTGAGTTTGGCTTCTTGCCCAACCTCACATTCCCTGGCATCAGCAAGAACAATTTTTCTGGTCCAATTCCGAAGTATTTAGGCATTGCGGCTAAGTTGGAGTTTTTGAACATATCAAAAAATTCATTCAACACTGAATTGCTGATAATATTTGGAATGCACAAAGTTTACAAATTTTAATTGCCAATTTTCCTAGCCTGAGAGGAAAAATCTTTTATTTCATTGGGTGTCAAAACTTTTACAGAATCGAACTAGATGGGAACAACCTCAGCGGGAGCATTCCGTGGAACATTGGAGATTGTGAAAAACTCCCTGAGAGGAACCATTCCATGCATGGGAGATTTCCACTCTTCCTTCCATCACAGATATCGATTTATCCTCTAATTTTCTAATCGGAGCCATTCTTTCGAATTTCACAGATTCTTTATTTTATTTTTTTTATTGTCGAAATCTGGTATGGTTAGATGAAAATGGGAGGAAGGAAATTTGGGGAAGATGATGAGTTGGAAATAAATTACAAATTCTAATTGCTATGTCAATTTTTTTACACCCCACGTGGATATATTGCCTAAGTGTACAAGTGAAACTAGGATCGGTGAGCATTGGATAAATAAATAAGTAGTTCGATGAGCAATCGATAACCATTTAAAGTTTAGTGAGCAAATTTAAATCATAAACAAAGTTCAATGAGCATTGATTTAATTTTCTCCAGTAGGTCACCTTCCTTCCGCCCACACAGTCAGTCAGTCTCTTGTCTTGCCCGATTCTGTCCCAGTCCGACTGCTTCCTCTCTTCCACCGCACCTCTGCCGAAGCGCCGTCTCTAGGGCTAGCAGCACCGGCGCCAGCCTCTTCGGCCTTCGCCCTTCGAAGTTGTGACTGCGACGCAGCGACTGTCTTCGCCGTTCGTTACTGCAGCTACTGCCTTCTGCTTCTCTTTCCAACCAGCCTGAATTCGGTCTTCTACGCCACTGGGTGCCAGGTAGGTCGCCTCTTCTTCAGTTCTCCTCTATTGTAGCATTTTCAGTGTGTTTCCCCTATATTCCCCTTAGTTGAAAGTTGAATGAATTGCGAATTGTGAAGTGAGATTTCTTGATTATTGAAATTGTGATTTGGTGATTTTGCATCATCATTAGGCAATATTGAATTTGTGATTTGTCGATTTTGCATCATCAGTGAGACAGTGACTGTGATTCAGTAGGAAAAATTTAATTTGTGATTTGGTGATTATTGAATTTATTGATTTAGTAGGCAATATTGAATGGATAAATCTATTTGTACTTACTCTCCATACTTATTCTCCATGACAAACTGAGTTACTCCCCCTCACATGGAGGGCCCACACATCTCTGGGCCCCACTCCATGTGAGGGTGAGTAACCCAGTTTGTCATCCAGTAAGTACACGTAGCAAAACCCTAGTTACTGAGTCTAATATTTTCATATTAAAGTAATGTACGCCAAAAACATTTCCGGAGCGCTGCCCTTGAACCCCTGGGAGGGGGGCACGTCCCGTCCAACCCCACTCTAAGTTCAGTGTTGCCCCCGCAACATTTAATTCTTGGCTCCGCCACTGTGTACAAGAACTTAAATGTAACTGTAAATCAGAGTTCTCTTACAATTGTCAATATATGGGTGGATGATTTGGCAACCACATGGCGTAACATTTCAAATTGGGCTGAATTTAATTGCCACGTCAGAAAATCATCTTCCATGTAGGTAGATATAATAACGGAAAATGTTTGGTGAATAACAGGGTGCAATTGAATAAAGTTCAATAGCCAGCGAATAGGATTTTAAAGTCCGTGAATAACAGGGTGCAATTGAATAAAGTTCAATGGCAAGCGAAAAGGATTGTGAAGTTCGGTGAGTAAGTGGTGACACACACAAAGTTCTGTGGCCAATGAAATATTTAATTCATGCTGAGTTGATAATCGGCGACAAAAATGACCAGTGAAACAAAAGGAAAAGCAGAAGATTTGTTTGCAAAGGCATCCAAAGCTGCGGATGAGCTCTACAACATTCGGGAAACTTATTTTCCGCCAAACCCAGATGATAAAACCTCCAAACTTACAACAGAATCAACTATTGCTCTCCAACTGCTTGATTTAATTCCTCCAGGTATAATTACATTTAACCATTTTTTAATATAATTGGTGTTTATATACATCGATTTATTTATTAATGTTGCAGAGAACAGGAAATTGCCAAAGCAGAGAGCAACTTATGAGTATTTGAGAGGAAAAATATTGGATGTGTTTCCTGAGTATAAGAAAGAGGCAGAAGATCATCTCTCTAAAGCTGTAAGTCAAGAAAATTAAGTTTGTGGGGGGTTTTTTGTGGGTATAAATTAATTGATTTTTCTTTGATTTTTTTTTTTTTTTTTAAGTTATTTTATTGTCTGTAATTTTTATGTGTTATTTTTCTGTAAAGGTGAAGTTGAATCCATCACTTGTAGATGCTTGGTTAAGTTTGGGAAATTGCATTTGGAAGAAGGGGGATTTAGCTTCGGCAAAGAATTGTTATACACTTGCCTTAAGCAAGGTATGTATCATGGTTAGGGTTATTTCTTGAATGAAAAAAGAAAGAGGAGTGGACACGATTAAATTGTGTAGTTGTGTAAAGTTTTGGTGATTGCTGATGGATGCATGATTTCTTACTATGTTGAATAGGGCCCGAATAAAAGGATACTTTCTCAATTATCAATGCTTGAAAGAAGAATGGCTCAAGGCAAGAGTAAAGTTGTTTTCCTGCTATTTTTCTGTTTCTGCACATACTACATATTATTTTATGGCATTGATGAATCATGACAGGACTAGTCTATCACAGAATCTCATTTGACAAGATAATTTAGCATCCGTTTGGTAAACCAAGTAAATTGGTTTATAAACTATACAATTTTTCAAACCACTTTTAACCACACACATTTTCTCTATCCAAATTTTAACCTCTACTTTTTACCTCCAAAACATAAATAAACTAGTTTATAAACCAAATAGTGTTACTAAACAAACTTTTAGCTCATGTTTGTTAAAAAGTTTTTGTTTAAAAACATGTTTTTTTTATGTTTTCTAGGTAAAATGTGTTGTTGAAAAATAGAGAGAAAATGTGTGTGATTAAAAAGTGATTTAGGGAATTGTGTAGGAAAAAAATATGTTTAAAAACATGTTTGCTAAACGGAGGCTTAATTTTGGATTTTGAGAATTGCATGATTTGTTTGAAAGGCATGTTATCATCTGAGCAGTACAACACTAATGAAAATCTAACCTTTATTCCAAATAAACTTGGTAGCTAGTAGTTATATTAATCATTTTTTGTTATTGCATTTGATCTAATGTTACATTCAATAAACCCCCCTTGAAATATATTCTTTTGCAGCTAATTTATCTCTTGATATATATATTAAGATGGATTTCTATGCAACTGATAAAGTTTCCATAATTCATTCAAAAGCCATATTTCTCCTCATTTGCCGATAACAAGTCATAGGTCTCATTCTAAAATCGCGCCTTATTCTAGTTGCAAAAGTTAAAATCTTCTGTGTACTCCATATATTACTTATGTTCCCTTTGCTTATATAATCGTTAAAATCTCCTCGAATAAAGTTAGTTATCTTAATGAGGGATCATTCAAATCAACTAATTTGTTGCATCCCTATACAATTTCTCTGTTACCTTAAGTTAAACTTATTTTAGAGCACACAAGTTAATAGCATTAATTGGCTCTTCTTCTAGAAACTTGATTCAACATTTCTTCATGCAACTTTTCTCTTTATTCTTTCTCATGTACCAATTTTTATATGTCATAGTCCCTCCCTCCCTTACCTTCTCTTATGCTTATTTCACCTCGTGTGCGTGATGTTCGCTTTCCTGCAAGTTTTCTGGCATTCCTAGCTTTTTTTTTTCACTAATTATATTGTTCTTTGTAGCTTTTCGAGAGATAAAACTTATGTTATTTCTTAACTAGTAAAGTCATGTACAAGGGATATATTACAAGACTTTCTATTCTAGTCCCTACTACTATTAGATTGCTATATTGCTACAAGAATAAGAAGCTATATACATTTCAATTCTCCCCCTCAAGTTGACACGCAATCACACATATATAACTTCGATATCTAAGTATAGAATGGACTACTAGAAACTCCATATGTCATTATGGCAGCTAATTGATCTATGCTCTTAGTGTATGATATGTCTATATTTTTGGAGTCAATATTGCCTTTGATATAATTTATGTCAAGTTCAATGTGCTTTGTTCAATCATGTTGTACCGGATTGTTCGCTATTTCAATTTTCAACAATTGTTATGTTGTCACAAAAGAGTAAATACGAGTCTAGATATCCGTCTTTCCTTTGTGTAGGAGTAAATACGTGACCAAATACCCATTTTTCTTAAAACACGTGTCCGTAGTATGCCTTTTGATATGGTAGAATGAGCAAATCTTAGTAGGCTAGATAGAGGTTCGTGATCGAGGATGGCACCCTCTTGCAGTTAATGCAGAAGCTGTAGAGTGACTTTTAGCCCCCATGGTGGTTGCCTGTGTTCCTCAAGAAGGACGATAGAGAAGGTGTCTCCTCTAGGCTTGGAAGAGTAGCATCAGTCAAAATGTGACTACGCACCTAATCCAATTTATGATCAAGCCCTACAAGAAACATATAAATCATGTCTTTGGTTGAACGTTTCCTTAGCTCAATATCGAAATCACACTTTATAGCATTTGGCCTGCAATAGTCAAGCTCTAAGAAATAGAATTCATCTCAGTGTAGTACTTGACAAGAGGTTGCCCCTTAGACTCAGTTGGAAAGATCTCTTCATTAGCTCATAGATTTGTATTAGAGGCATCAAGATAATCTTTCTTAATCACATCCTACACATTTTTGGCTGTATCACGCTGAACAAAGTGTGCCACAAAAGTACTGAACGTATAATTTATTAGGCAAGACTTGATGATAGCATCATCGGCCACCCACTCATCATAATTGTTGTCAGTTTCAGTCGATGCACATTTACTATTAGAGGTATGGCCTGTTTTCTTTATGCTTGCAATGTGCATTTCTAAAAGCTTTAACCAGACACGATGGTTTGTGCCATCCAACTTAATATGAACTCGAGACGATGTTTCATGAAATAGTGAAGTCACAATCATGTTTTCAGCCATTTTTCAAGAGTTTATGAATTTCTTCATCCACAAATGCCAAATAAATTGCAACTTGTTCAACAGGAACTCTCTTTAGGAAGCAAAACTCCAAAGCAAGCACAACCAAAGTGCAAAAAAAAAAAAAAAAAAAAACGCCCAATGTCCAAGAATGGGAATCCCAACATAAATAGAAGCAAGAATAGCAAAAACATGCTGTAAAAGGGCTCACAGAGCCTCCAAGAAGGATTTGCCCAAAAGTATGTCTGAGAATAGGGTTGTCGATGGCACTATGTCTGAGAATAAGGTTGTCGATGGCACTAGGACCAGACGAATAGCTTGCCTGAAGTCGTGCTAGCCTAGGAAAGGCAAAAATAGTGCGCGAAGGACAGATTTTGTGAAGTGCTCGGACTAGAAGTTTCTGGTAGCAAAATGGGTTGCTGTAGGCAAGCAAGGTTCACCGGCGATGGCGCTTGGGTATGACATCGTCTATGCAAGATTGGCGAAAGTAAGTCAACTTGGGTTTGAATCGAGCCTAAGTGTGTGGCTGTTAGGTTTTGCCTTCAATCCATGGCTCTGATACCATGTAACTTTTGGAGAAAAAATCCTTACGTTATTCCTTAACTAGTTGAGTAACATATACAAAAGATATATTACAAGAATTACTATTCTAGGCCATATCAACTATTAAACTACTAAATTGGTATGAGAATAAAGCGCTATATGCATTTCAAAGATAGAAGAGTCTGGATGGGAGATAGCTCAGAATTCTTCACTTGTAAATCAGCTTTTGAATGCTTGAAGGAGTCGACACATCATTTGTTGAACTATAGGTTCAAATATATTTGGAAAAGTCCTGTGCCCTCAAAAGTTAAAGTTTTCACTTGGTTACTATTACGGGAACGAGTGAACGTTCATGAACTCCTACAAATTAGGCGGAGTAATCTTTCTATGTTGCCTGGATGGTGTGTGTTGTGTAAAACACACGATGAAACTTTGGACCATTTGTTTTTACATTGTGAATTCTCTGTTCAGTTTTGGAATAGTTTGTTTAAAGAATTCAAGGTGCAATGGGTACGTCAACAACGTTGTTCAGAGTTTTTGTTCTCTTTTATCTCAAGTGACAAGATGAAACAAAAGTTGTGGAATGTCAGCGCCATGGCTATTTGTTGGGTGATCTGGTTAGAGCGGAATTAGAGAATTTTTGATGACATCGAGGATTCTTATGGAAATTTGTGGGATAAAGTTAGATATTGGACAGCTATTTGGTTGTTCAATGTAAAAGAATTTAGAGGAATTTTATTTGCTGACTTAGTTAGAGACTGGAGCTTTTTGTTGTAGGGATACAATTTTCTTCTCTTTTTACTGTCCGACTCTCATCGGACTAACTTGTATCCTTTCCATCATTATCATTAATATAGTTGTTTCTTTTCAAAAAAAAATATATGCATTTCAAATTTCTTGACCAACTTTTTCTACCTGCCTCATAAATTAGTGCATAGTACTCCCTATTATTTTCTATGCATTTAATGTCAACATACTACTGCTGCTTTATGACTTCCATCATAGCAAACCGTTGCCTACTTTTTGCTATGCCTAGGGTCCACTAAAATGCTTCGAGGCAGAAACTGTGTGACAAAGTTCAAGGTTGATTATCTGATAAGAATCTGAATTCTGAGATGTTAAACGGGAACAAATAGCGACAAATTGATGAATATAAACTATATTTCTGTGAATTTTCTGTCTAATAAATTGAATTAAAAGAATGTAAATGAAATACAATATAAAGGTTGATGAACATTCGAGAGATTCATCTCTCTCCCAAGGGTTTCCCCATTCCTACCAATTTCTCCTCCCTGAAAATAAAACTCCCTCCCCCTATTTATAGAATTGGTGCAATACCTTATTTACGAGGTTTCGTAAATAACCTTTCCCCTATTTTAGATCCTATAATTACTGCGCCCTCAAAATTCACCTTGTCCTGAAAGTGTAAACCAGAAATTATTGAGTTCAAAATCATCATCTAGTCAAACAATCTCCTTCACAACAAGCCCCACCATGGTCGAACCCGACAGGAGGCGCTGCACAACAATGACGTGGACGAACTTACACAATTGATCTACTACCACCAGTAGGTTATCCTTGCAAACTCCATAGTTGGTTGCCCCTACCCATAGTGATAGCGTGCCCAAATTTAGAACCTGAAGCTCCATCAACACTCACATTGAAGGGCAGAACACAAAATGGATGGGAAGTTCCATTGTATCTCCGGAAACCCACTGCCCAATGTTATCTGCACGTTTTCCTGTTTCTATGATGCCTAATTCCTCCCAATTGTTGGTGACAACCAACATTTGTAACCTTTTGTTTTTGCACTTATGGCTCACTAACTTTTTCTCATCACGATGAAAGCATAAGCCATTTTCCATTTTTAGACGATCAGAGATTTTCTTGAAGTTCAAAGAATTTGGCAAATCCAAAGTTTTGGGGATAACTGGTGCGAATTTGGGGACTGAACCTTGCAAATCTGAAGTATCGAGGACCCTTGGTGCAAATTTTTGGGGACCCCTAGTGCAATTTTTTTGGGTTGGGGACCTCTTGTGCAAATTTGGGGGTGAATTTCGCTGATTGGAAGCTATGAGGACTTCTGGCTTAAATTTTGAGATTAAAGAAGCTGAGTTTGGGCTGTTTTCCATAATTGGGCCTGAGCCTCCATGTGCTTGTTCACATAAGGATGAAGTTGGCAGCTTTGAGCAATTAAAATGGTTGGAAGCATTTAACTGGAATGGGCTGGAACTTACTTGGGCCTCCTTGTCGATCCAACTATTCAATTGTTGGGCCCAATTAATTCCCGGGTCCCAACATCGATTTTGGCCCATTTGACCTTGGGCCAATTTAAACATAGAAATGTGGACTCTCAACTGAAATGGAATGCAAATTTTATGGGCCCTGTTAAAAAAATTTGTCTGATTTTTCATTAATGGGGCATGACCCGGCCCATTAACCTTTTTCTTCTTCATCCCTACGATCTGGATTTCAGCCTCACGCCAACTCCTCTTTCCATCTTCTTCTTGCTTTGATTTTGCAATAGACTCATCATCCTCCCCTTCCACAAGCTCGATCTTCTTCTCTAGCACTGCAAATCGCCCTGATTCTTTTCTCTGCAAAATCGATCAAACCATTAGCACCTTCAATTCTTTCCAATCATGTATGGGTTGCCGGCTATCAACCCAATGAAGCCACTCCATAGCTTCCCCTTCAAATCTAACCATTGCAGCCCCAAATTTCTCAAATTCCTCCCGTGAATTCATTTGGAAATGATGTTTAGCTTGATAAATCCACCATTTAGGGTTTCTGCCATTAAAATCCGGCAATTCGACCTCCAATGTCATCACGTTCTCCTTCAGATCTGATTCTTGAGGTTTAATGTATTTCTCCAACATTTGATCCATAATCCGATTCATGCTCTTCTTCATCTCACTACTTAAATTCTTCATCTCACTGCCGCCGAAATCTGTTGCCATTTTCCCAGGTTAGATGCTCTGATACCAATTGAGAAGAACCTGAATTCTGAGATGTTAAAAAGGAACAAATAGCCAACAAATTAATGAATATAAACTATATTTCTGTGAATTTTCTGTCTAGTAAATTGAATTACAACAATGTAAATGAAATACAATATATAGGTTGATGAACATTCGTGAGGTTCATCTCTCCCAAGGGTTTCCCCATTCCTACCAATTTCTCCTCCTTGAAAATAAAACTCTCTCCCCCTATTTATAGAATTGGTGCAATACCTTATTTACGAAGTTTCCCAAATACCCTTCCCCCTATTTTAGAACCTATAATTATCAAACTACCAAGATCTTTTTCCTTTACCAATACTTGAAAGGGCTGTGAGGAACACATCAGTTGATTTGACGACTTGAGTTCTTAGCAATCTTAGAGTCCCTAAAACTTAAAATAAAAGGATTGAAAGAATAAACAAGATTTTTATGAAAATAATCACGATGTAACAAATGTGTTTTTAAGGAGACTACGTTCGACATAACATAATCTTAATGAGGAACAATTCAACATATTTCGATTTTTTATGGATTCATTTGGTTCTTTTGAATCTTGCTCGAGCCGGATGATAAAAAATTATCATGTTCGGTTCCTTCGGGGGATGGATCTATAAGAATTCACCTATGATATTGTTTCACAAAAACTATTTTAAACATCTTGCAATTGCAACCATATATGCTCCAACCACCTCGATTCGCTAATTTATTAAAATGGAAAACCCATAATGTGAGATAAAATAAGTGTGCATGTGTAATTTAATTCTTGTATATGCACTTCAATCGAAAAATTCATAGTTGCATGGGGAGACATGAAAATTAGATCGAACTTAGATGGTACCAAATTTCCGTCGTAGCACTACCATACTTTAGACTTTAGTTCGTTCTTACAAGATCTTATATATTATTGATCATAACTTAAACATAGCCGTGAAGTAACATATAAAATTACTCCCAAAAATAACATAATAAAACACTTACTATTTTACTGGACAGATTAAAATGATAAACTAATTGTTGGACTGAAACATGAACGGTTCATGCTTGTATATTCCCACGTGCGTGGATATAATATATTTGATATGTTATTATAGATCAAAAGGGGAAGAGAGGTAAAGATAGAGAGCTAAAAAGTGATTAAGATAGAGAGGGGGTGTGTGATGTATTGTGGATATGTGTTGTGTATCTCATATTTGTAGTGACAATTCTTGGACCATGTATAGAAAAAGTGGAAGGAAATGACTAGATATTGGGCATGGTCAATGCATGAAATGTGTTATTTTGGCTTGAATTTTGATATTAAAAAAAAAAAGCACGTGGTCAAATTAATCGTCTTTAATCATGGTTCCTTATAAATTTATAATCAATTTATCTTAAATGATAATCAATTAACATATTTATTCATGCATGATCTTTCATATCATGATTTCATCTAAAAGATTATTTTGGAATAATTGTACTTAAGTACTTAAACTATTGGCCAATAACTAATAGTCCATAGACTTTAATAATTCTACAATTAAGTTCTAAATTTAAATTTGACGGCTGATATTAAACTTTTGGGGCGTTACAGTTGAGACCTCAAAAATAAAATATTATTACTTTTTTGTTTTAGTTTTCAGAAATAAATTGATTTTTGTTTTCTTTTATACCATAATAATTGTTGTTTGTTGTAAAATAGAAAGAGAGAATTATTATTGGTGTTCCTATTTGACATACCTGTACTCACGCTCTATGGTGCCCAAAGACATTCGGTTACACGGTTTTGTGCGCTACTATTGTTTAAGGAAACACGCGTATTTTATTAATTTCCTGGGAAGATAGGATTTTATTTTCTATAAATTTCACGATTCTTGATACAGTAGTTAATTTCCTTTATCCAGGATTCTCCTTCTTACTGAGCTCATCCGAGTTACTTATTAAATTGTTTAAATAAGTCCCACTATGATTAGCTCAATCATTGATTTGAAACAAAATTTGAGTATTCTTCATTATTTGTGTAATTCTCTGTAGTCTATTGTATGTAAATCGTATAGTCTTGTTGTCTAGATTTTGAAATCCTTATGAATCAGCTAAAAGTCAGATGCTTGCTCGTCCTTTTTTATTTATGTATTATTTCCGTTAACTCTACCCTGCATCACCCACTCAATAAGAAAAAGGAAGAAAATAAAATTAATGAAACAACCAAGTGAATAGATTAGTATCTCCTCCTTCTATTCAAGAGGATATTACATGTTTGTTGTTTATACCCGTACAAATTTGGGCCTGGAGATGGATCTATTTAAAAGTTGTAACTTGGATTTGCTTAGGTATTTCTTTCAAGTACAAGAAAAAATTTGAAGAGTTTTCAAATCAACTATTTTTTCAGGACCCAGGTTATTTGTGGCATTATATTTTATCTGATTTGTTGTCTTCCTTCTAGGTACTGAAAACCAGGCAGAAATTGTTGAAGAAAGTGTGAAGCATGCAAAGGAAGCCATTACTTTGGATGTCAAGGATGGGAACTCTTGGTGTAAGGGTCAATTAGATCTAACTTAGCTGATGGTTCTGGCCAAATATTAGGATGTAGTCCATGATTGATACATTTGAATAATCAAAGTTTTTAACTAAAGTACATCTCAGCTGAATGCATAGGGTGTCGCTACATAATATCTCATAATTTTGAATTTGAACTTCATTTTGTGTTTTGTAATCTTTATGTTCTTCAAAATCTGTCTAATCTTGTTGACAGATAACCTAGGCAATGCGTACCTTACTTCTTTTTTTGTGAGTGGAGCATGGGACCAAAGCAAACTTCTGCAGTCATTAAAAGCATATCAACATGCTGTGAGTATCATCCTTAATTTGGCTATGTATCAAATATTACTGCACTTTGTATTACTGTCTTTTGTTATGGTTTCTAAAAAAGCATGTATTGTAACATTCAGGAAAAGGATAAAAGAATGGAGTCCAATCCTGACCTCTATTACAATACTGCTACTGTAAGACCCTTCTTTTTAAGCATGATTTCCGTTTTTAGTATCTCTACATTTACAGGTATATATATGCAGTTGGTTTCTTTCTTTTTCTATTTATTTTCTAACATTCCCTCAAACTAGATTGCTTTCTTGGAAAATGCTTTTTGACCATATCTTACTATGCTGCTATCAAGAAACGTATAATGCCCATACTAAATGTTAGGCTGTGTTTGATTTCCCATTTTTTGCAAATCATGGAAAACATTTTCCACCTTTTGTATTTGTTTGGTGTTTGGTTGGAAAATTTGCCCCGGAAAATATTTTCTTAGGTACAACCAATTAAAGCACACTACTTAGCCCATTTGCCTTGAAAATGTTTTCTTACCTATTTTGTAACGCCCCAAATCCTTTTAACTCGGAACGCTAATAAAGTCTAAATTTCTTTTAAATAGCTATTTTCAATAAACATCAAATACGTAATATTTATTTATTTTTTTTAAAACAATAACTAGAAATAAGTTGCGGAAGCGTATTTGATTGAAATAATTTGATTTTCAATATCAAACATAATGAACGGATCGTCAAACTTTCAAAATAATAAGATTCGTAATTAATTTGACAAAATAGGAAATGGTTGCTAAAAATGCTAGTTAAAAGAAAATTATAAATTAAAATGGATTGTCATTTAATTCCAAGATTGTCTTGCTCATTGCCATGCATCGTCGAGCTCCTTATCCTGGAAGGGTGGAAAAAATAGGGTGAGCATAATGAATTATGCTCAGTGCAGATATAGTAATCAGTCCAAGTTAAATCCAATCATGCAAATCCAATTATGAATACCATGCCTAAAAAATAATTTTCTATAGCTTTGTGTACTGTGGGGCAACCCCAAGGACCCACTTTCGATCCCGGACCTATGTACGATCCTTGACAACATGTTATTAGCGCTAATTAAAAATTGTGCACTGTGGGGCAACCCAAGGACCCTCTTTCTATCCCGGGCCTATTTAGAGTCCCTGGCAACCTTTTTGAAACCATGAAAGCATTATATCACAAGTAAAATCTCACATAGAGAAGTAACATGGACAAAATAACCACAATTGCTTTAATGTAAACCCCACCTCAAAGTCTTGAAATTTTCTTGAAATTGAATTGGATGTGAAGCTAAAGTGCTTCTAAACTATTCTCGCGAACTCGTCTAGCCAAAAGAAAATAAATCTTAAATTAGTAAGATGGGAATTAAAAGTTTTAAAATGAATTTAAAAGTTTAGGGACTAAATTGAAAATCTAATATAATTGATTTGAAAAGCTTTGGGACTGAGGTATATGATTGGCAAAACTTTAGGGTTGAAATAAAACATTTTAAAGCTAAAAGGGCTGAAGGACTTATTTAAGAAAGTCAGGGGCTGAAGTAAAATATTTTTAAAACTTAAGGACTTAAATAAATAACTTTGAAAAGTTGGAGACAAAAGGGCAGTTTTTGTAAAATCAATATCTCTTTCTCTCCACCATTCGGTCGACAGAGAAGAGAAGAGCGATGGCAATCAGGTAAAAAAAAAGGGCTTGGTCCCTTGCTGATTCAGGCGTCGGTCGGTGGCGGCAGCGTCACCGCGAGGTGGCTGTAGGAGGTGAAGTTTTGGGCAATTTATGGTGCGAAACCGAATGTAGATGGTGGCGGTTTGGAGCTGAAATTCCGGCCATGAACCCGACGACTCAACGTGAGAGTTTGGGTCATTTTGATTCTTGGTTCTGATTTTTTGATTTTTGTCGATTTGAGACTGGAGGTGGTGGCTGCGGCTGGGCAGTGGCTGTGTAGGGATGTTCCTTGGTGGTCAGTTTTAGATTGTTTTGGTGTAGTATTTGTTGGGTTCGGTCGGTAGTGGAGTTCGAGTTGCTATGGGAGAGTTTTCCCGTGAAGAAGACAGTGAATAATTGTTGTGGTTTGATTGTTGGTTATGATGGATTTTGGTGAATTGTGGCTGATGGTTTGGAGATGATGGGTTTGTGCGGTGGTGTTGGTGGAAAAGGTGACATAGACTGGTGGTGATTGAGCGGCGGTTGCGGTTTGGCATGGTGTTGATTGTGGCTGTGGCTTGATTACAAGAAGATGGTGGTCTGATGGTGCAGCCGGTTGGTGACAGTGGTGGGTGGTTTGTGAAAAATCGAATTTGGTTAGGTTGTGGTTCGGGTGAGGCAGTCGGCTATGGGAAGAAATTGGTGAAAATTTGTTGAGGGATGAAAATCATACCTGAGTTTTCTGCTTGATTGTGTCGTGAATTATAGGTGGAATAGGGTATAAATATTGATAGAGAGTGTTTTAGTTAGAATAGAGTTGGGAAGTGTTGTAGTTAGGATGAAATTGTGATAAGTTGGAATACAGGAATAATGATTTGTTTAGAATATCATGTACTATATCACTTCTTAAATGATAAGAATTGGGTTAAAATAAATTGGATAGTAAAATAATTTCATATTTGGACTTAAAAATAATTTGAGTTTAAAATAATAAATTTTCTGGCTAAAAATCGATTTGGACTTAAATTTATTTCATTGGCTCGAAAATAGTTGACTTGGCTAGACGAATACGCTTAAATTTTGAAAATGGGGAAAATTATAATGACACGTTTTTATTTGAGAATTGAGAAATAAAATATTTATTTAACTTAAAAATTCTCGATCGTTACAATCTTACCCCCTTAAAAATAATTTCGTCCTCGAAATTAAACTTGGCGCCGTAGTCTTGCCTAACCGTTCGGCCGGAGATGCCTTTGTATGGTATAGCAAGCTGTTTAGCTATTTGTATCGATTTGCCACAGTGTGGTTAGATACTGCCTAAAGGCAGCCTCAGCTTGGCAGGATGGGAATGAAGGTTTTGGCAAGGTGTTGATGGTAGCTATAACCAGACCCAATCCTTGCAGTACTTGATAGGAAAGATCCAATCTTTCTCTCAAGGCTGCTACCGATTCCTTACCTGTTATCCTGACGTCCTGTATGATTGTGCAGGGTTGTTCGGAAATCCCTTTGCAACTTCCTGGACGTTCATACTTTGTTCTGTAGTCTTTCAATTACCATATAAGCTATAGGTCATCGGTTGTGACGTTTACGAATGGTCAACCCCCGGATTGAAATTTTGACTTCGGTTTCTGGTTTGTCTTTATATGATTATGACAATCGAATTTGTGAAAGTTGTGTGTTTGGCAAACATCATCGGAATTCTTTGAAGGCTAGATCATGGAGAAAGAGTCAACCACTCAAGCTCAAGCCAAACAAAGGAAAGAAAGGCCGATCTAGGGAAGGTAGACCAAGTAAGGTGACTAGCTTTGTCTGACTGGGTATGGGCCCGGCTAGCGACCGTGAAGTGGTGCTCCTTTTTTGATAGGGCTTCCAAGGTGATTTTCCTATTCTCTTTCGCAATTTGCCTTTTCTTTATCATGTCCAATCAATTGGACTATGACTAATGGAAAAATCCCTATTCCTCATGTTTGAACTTTCCTTCCAAGTATGATTGCCTATTTAATACAAGTCTACCTCTAAATTCTTCCCACATATTTCAAACTTAATAGCTTCTATCATCGTATTGATGCTAAAAGTTTCACTTAAATGATTACTAACCTCTAGGGCATCATTCACACTTTCACCTACATTTCTTGTCTTATCTTGAAACTAGCAGCGATTAAAAGATTCATAACACCGGAATCTATTAAAATAATATCAAGTATCGATGAAATACCTGTTATATTGTCTGGATGTTGCTCTGCCTCCATCAGAGTTAGGGAGAAAACTCGAGCCTTTCCTTTCTTTACATTTTCATTGCCCTTAAATTCTGTACAATCTCTAGCAAGGTGACCCGGTTTCTTACATCTGTAACACATCCCCTTTCCAAACAAACATTCCCCATAATGACGCTTATCGCACTTTGGGCAAATGGGCTTCTCCGTGTCAGTATTTTCATTAATTGTTTCTCCTAATTTTCCCTTCTTGTTCTGGTATTTATCTATACCATTATCTTGATTGTCCCATTTCCTTTTCCCTGATTTCTCTACAGGTTTCTCAGTAGTCTTTTCCAGGTTTAAGCGTGAGGATATAGTTTGTGCTCGCTCAATCGCTTCGGCATAGGTAGTGAGTCCTAGACCTGCCATGATTCCTCTAATATCTGGGCGTAAGCCCCTTTAAAATCTTCTAGCCTTCTTGATATCTGTGTCAACCAAATATGTAGCATACCTAGACAACTGGTTGAATTTTGTTTCATATTCCACCACAGACATATTTCCCTAAGTTCAAGGAACACCATTTCTTTCTGATCACGAAAAAACTGGGGAAAATATTTTTGTATTATTAATTCCTTGAATCCTTCCCATGTTAATTCAAGTTGTTGTGCCTGATTCCTAGTGCGTTGATATGACTCAAACCAATGATCCGCGTCCTCAGCAAGCTGGAACACAGCGCATGACACTTTCTGAGTGTCTGAGCAGACTATATGTTTAAAGTTCGTTCCAATGCCCTTAGCCATTCCTCTGCAGCTAGGGGTCCTGCTCGACCATTGAAAGTTGGTGGTTTATATCTGCGAAACTGTTCAATAACCATGTTGGTATTGTTTGCATTAGCCCGTGGGTTAGGTGCATTAGGGGCATTTTGTGGAGCTGTTGGGCCTTGTTGCTGAGTAAACCCCTGGAGGGCATTTACAAGATCCCTTAATAGAATACTCCTCGCATTGCTAGAAGCAGTCTGGCTTGGGGCAGCTTGGCTCGCTGCAGTTCGATTCGCGAGAACTCGGTTTGTTCTACGAGACATTCCCTAAACCATATCAGTATTTATCTTAGCATCTACTTAGTTGTACCGTCGACATACCAAATTATGAAGGTAAGGTCCAACGAAATTGGTTACTACAAGTTTTAGTCTAATTTCGAGGACAAAACTTATAATTTTTGAAAAATTTTAAACACTTCACATCGCATATAATAACTCATGAATTTTTTCTGTAACAAGTACTAGATAAAAATTTCAACCATTTCAAACTGCATCAACTATAGTAAAATTTCATTTCATGTCACTTTTCATTGTAAATATTCAATTTCAGATGCAGTCATAAAATAAATTAATGGTATCCAGCAATAAAATTTTTAAACTTCATCAAAATAAATTTTCTAAACATTTTACCTTTCCGGAGATGGCATGGTGCAGCAAGAGCGGGAAGCATTCAAATTAAGTACTTGACATTTTTTTTTTTTTTTTTTTTGAATAATAGAATTTCACAAGTCTACAGAAAGGTAGACCTGCGCTCTGATACCATACTGTAACGTCCCAAATCCTTTTAACTCGGAACGCTACTAAAGTCTAAATTTCGTTTAAATAGCAATTTTCAATAAACATCAAATGCGTAATATTTTTTTTAAAAAAACAATAACCAGAAATAAGTTGCGGAAGCGTATTTGATTGAAATAAAGATTCGTAATTAATTTGACAAAATAGAAAATGATTGCTAAAAATTCTAGTTAAAAGAAAATTATAAATTAAAATGGATTGTCATTTAATTCCAAGATCGCCCTGCTCATTGCCATGCATCGCCGATCTCTTTAACCTAGAAGGGTGGAAAAAGTGGGGTGAATATAATGAATTATACTCCGTGGAGATATAATAATCAATCCAAGTTAAATTCAAACATGCAAATCCAATTATGAATATCATGCCTAAAAAATAATTTTCTAAAGCTTTGTGTACTGTGGGGCAACCCCAAGGACTCACTATTGATCCCGGACCTATGTACGATCCCTGATAACATGTTATTAGCTCTAATTAAAAATTGTGCACTGTGGGCAATCCAATGATCCTCTTTCGATTCCGGACCTATTTACGGTCCCTGACAACCTTTTTGAAAATATGAAAGCATTATATCACAGTTAAAATCTCACATAGAGAAGTAACATGGACAAAATAACCACAATCGTTTTAATGTAAACCCCACCTCAAAGTCTTGAAATTTTCTTGAAATTGAACTGGATGTGAAGTTAAAGTGCTTCTAAACTATTCTCACGAGCTCGTCTAGCCAAAAGAAAATAAATCTTAAATTAGTAAGTTGGGAATTAAAAGTTTTAAAATGAATTTAAAAGTTTAGGGACTAAATTGAAAATCTAATATAATTGATTTGAAAAACTTTGGGACTGTGGTATATGAATGGCAAAACTTTAGGGCTGAAATAAAACATTTTAAAGCTAGAAGGGCTGAAGGACTTATTTTAGAAAGTCAGGGGCTGAAGTAAAATATTTTTAAAACTTAAGGACTTAAATAAATAACTTTGGAAAGTTGGAGACAAAAGGGCAATTTTTGGAAAATCAATTTTTAATAAAATCAATCTCTTTCTCTCCACCATTCGGTCTACAGAGAAGAGAAGAGGGATGGCAACCAGGTAAAAAAAAAAAGGGCTTCAAACCTTGCTGATTCAGGCGCCGGCCGGTGGCGGCAGCGTCACCGCGAGGCCTAGGTGGCGGCAAGAGGTGAAGTTTTGGGAAATTTGTGGTGCGAAACCGAATGTAGATGGTGGCGGTTTGGAGCTGAAATTTTGGCCATGAACCCGGCGATTCAAGGTGAGAGTTTGGGTCATTTTGATTCTTGGTTCTAAGTTTTTGATTTTTGTCGATTTGAGATTGGAGGTGGATGTTGCGGTTGGGCAGTGGCGGTGTGGGGACGTTCCTTGGTGGTCGGTTTTGGATTGTTTTGGAGTAGTATTGGTTGGGTTCGGTCTGTAGTGGCGTTGGAGTTGCTGTGGGAGAGTTTTCCGGTGAAGAAGACAGTGAATACTTGTTGTGGTTTGATTGTTGTTGGTGATGGATTTTGGTGAATTGTGGCTGATGGTTTGGAGATGATGGGTTTGTACTGTGGTGTTGGTGGAAAAGGTGATGCAGACTGGTGGTGATCGAGCGGCGGTTGCGATTGCGGTTGGACATGGTGTTGATTGTGGTTGTGGTTTGATTTCAAGAAGATGGTGGTTTGATGGTGCAGCCGGTTGTTGACAGTGGTGGGAAGTTTATGAAAAATCGAATTTGGTTATGTTGTGGTTCGGGTGAGGCAGTCAGCTATGGGAAGAAATTGGTGAAAATTTGTTGAGGGATGAAAATCATAGCCGAGTTTTCTGCTTGATTGTGTCGTGAATTATAGGTGGAATATGGTATAAATATTGATAGAGAGTGTTTTAGTTAGAATAGAAAAGGGTTGGGAAGTGTTGTAGTTAGGATGAAATTGTGATAAGTTGGAATACAGGAATAATGATTCGTTTGGAATATCATGTACTATATATCACTTCTTAAATGATTAGAATTGGGTTAAAATAAATTGGATAGTTAAATAATTTTAGATTTGGACTTAAAAATAATTTGCGTTTAAACTAATAAATTTTTTGGCTAAAAATCGATTTGGACTTAAATTTATTTCATTGATTCGAAAATATTTTACTTGGCTAGACGAATACACTTAAGTTTTGAAAATGGGAAAAATTATAACGACACGTTTTTATTTGAGAATTGAGAAATAAAATATTTATATAACTTAAAAATTCTCGGTCGTTACATATTTAGTGAGAAAATATTTTCCACTTTGGGTGGAAAAGTCTTTGCGTCACGTTTGATCAGTTTTATTATTGTTAATAGACTTTTTTTTTTCAGAAATTAAAATAACTATTATCAAGTACAAATGAGTAAAAAATAATTTATTTTATTATTATTTTTTTAAAATAACTAAATTTTATTTTATTTGTCATGGAAAATAATATCAATCAAACAACAAAACTAGGAAAATTTCTTATTTTTTCACCTGGAAAATTAATCCAATCAAACACTTCCAATTGACAGTTTTTAGGAAAATAATTTCAAGGCAAATCAATTCCTAGAAAATATTTTCTTATCATCCATTTTCTATCTTTCCAATCAAACACAGTCTTATAGTGTTCCAAGTTTTAGGCCTATTTCCTTATTCTGCAACTATGTACGGACAGCTTCTGGAAAGGAAAATTTGAAATAGAGAATATAGTGGCAAACTAAAATTGTTTAAATGCAAAAAATGATTTTATTTGACCTTTATTTTTACTGGAAGTATTATTTTTGTCAAGTTGATCATCATGAAGACGGTAATGAAACTGGATCCATGATATGAGATGCATTTAGACAAGCAGGATGTATACAAATATCATTGCTATTACCAATATCATTGCTATTATGGGTGGAACAATGTCATGCCAGTAAACCATGCATAATGAACAAAAACAAATCCTCAAGTTATTTGTCTGAGGAAGGTAGAGCTAACATGTTAGTTAAAGGCTAGGTTTTTGTGTGGATCCCATCTTAAGGAAAACATTCTCTATCATTCTCTTGTTGCCTTTTCATTGTAGATGACTGAAAACCCTATTACAAAAATATTCACAAAGCTGTATCGAGAAGACAAGCATAGTGATTTCCATTTCTACAGTACAGTTATTAGGCCTACTTTGATTTATAGTGATGAATATTGAGTGGATGAATATAATATGTCCATAGGATAAATGTTGTAGAAATGAGCATATTAAGACAGATATGTGATGATGTGATTGTAATAGATTTGGTAGATAAGAAATAAGAATATACGTCAATTTGATTAGACCCCGATTGAGGATATTTCTGGCATGTCGTTTGTAGAGCTAGAGGTGCTCCATTTACACGAGAGATATCCCAAATTCCCAATACAACTTGTTAATAGAAACGTAGATTCTTTTTGTTTAGATATTACATCAATGGGCCAAACAGAGTTGCGATGGAGGATTCAAATAGCCTATTCCAAATTATTTGCATACTACGTCTCGAGTAAATAGAAAAATGTATAAGCAAGACTCATGATACGGATTTCATCTTATGGGGAATAGGCTAAAATAGCAAAAAGCAACCTAGACTTAAGAAGTGTGCTCACGAGTAAGATTTAGCCCCTCTTTGGAAGAGATTAAAATTAGGCCTTTGTCTGTTTGCAATTGTGGAACCAAAATTAGTGATTTTTTGTCCATTGGTGTGGGCCCGCCGTCTTGACATTTTAATTAAGTATGATCGAGAATCAGATTTTATCCCAACAGTTAGATGGCCTTTGACAGTTTTGCCCTTTGAAATTGAATCTCCAAACCACACAGTGCAATTATGGATGGTATATATGTCATTTGATTGAAAAAGTTTCTGCTGCTGCACAGTAAAAGTCTGACGCTTCTTCCTCTTAAAAAAAGTGTGACATTTCTTACAAGAAATTGACATTTATTTACGGCTGGGAGGGAATCATTTCTATCCAAATTTGGTAGAATTTTGGGATAAAAGCCCTCCCAGATACGGCTAGATATTTAGTACATTTTTGATAAAAATTGATGGAACGTATGGTTGAAAATTTGTGGGTCCCATAAAATATGTGGTTGAATTTGATTGTTGATTTTGATTTAGATTGAGATCTAAATTAAAATTTCTACCAAACGGGGGTTTAATGTGTAGTTATTTGTTGTGTCTGAGAAAGGCAAATGAAATCCTTAACTCACAATTAATTATGGCAAAGGAAAGGCTATGCAATATGAAGCATGGTTTAATGAATTGGTGATTTTAACTTGAAAAATTGTAAAACAACAAAAGTTCGTGGGATATATGAAAAAATTGAACATCACTGCATCGACTATGAAGTTTATGATGTTAAGGATGCATAGTGTACTGCCTCTCCTGGTGCTAATTCAAAGATAAATGGAAATTTTACCTGTTCTAGTGGTTGTTTTATTCTACATTTTCGAAGATTACATTATGGTAAGGCTGCTCCTTCCTTTTCTAGACTTTTTCTTCTAGCGTTGAATTTCTGTAAATTATAGTCCGTTATCAAGCTATCATTTTTCTAAGTTGACCCTTGGTTCCATTTTCTAAGTGATGTGTAAGAAATAAGAATGTAACTACATGATAACCCTAAATATGTGGTCTATTTGTGCCTACTTTCAGCACATTTTCAATGGTTTTGCTGTTCTTCTGTAAGCTCAACTATCAGAAACTATATATGTATCTGTTAGGGTCTTATCCAAATCTATTTGTTTATGTGGTGCTTTTTCAATATAATTGGCATCTCTATTATGCCTCCTACTCCCACCCAAAAAAAATATTGCAGTTTCTATCATGTGTTTTCACCGTAGGTTGTGAAATATATACTCAGGTAAACAAATATCTAGAGAACTATGAGAGAGCCCTAAGTGGATTTGAAGCAGCTGCATTAAGGGATCCTGGTCTCAATGCCATGGAGGAGGTTCAGAAGATGGTTCACTTTCTTGACAAAATAGAGAGTTTGCTTCGTGTAAGTTATATATGGCCAGTGTGTCAATTAGAAAACTGAATTTCCACAACTACAATGAACTTTATTTGCTCCTGTTTTTCTAGCATGGTTCTCTGCGGCATAACATTAGCCTGCATACAAACTAGAATATGTGGAAGTTCCCTATGCAGTCATTCTAACCAAAATGCCAAGTTTTTACCCTTTGTTGATGATATATCAAAAAATTGTAACACAAAGGACCATAACAAAGTAGCATCTGGAAATTGGCGCCATTTTCTCCTGCTTGTTATTCAATTTGAAAAAATAGAAGCCTTATTTCTCTGAACTGACTTGATATTCAATTTGACAAAAAGAAGTCTTATTTATGAAGTGATAAAAAGAAGTATTCTTTAATCTGGCTGGGAATATCTATGAAGCACGGACAGGGACGCGAGTGTCAGATACGACACGCCGACACGTGATTTTCGAAAAAACTTGGGACACGTGTCGTTAATTATTTATTAATTTAATTTTTTTTTTTTAATAAATTTTTTTTAACACTTTTTGTATAGAAAATTAATGGGCAGTGTTTTTCTTCTTTTTTTTCGCACGCACATGAGCTAGACAGAACACAAATGAAGTTTGCTTTACAACCTTACCTTTTTATCTTTTTGCCTTTTGTCTTGTATTTAAAATTCAAAAGAAAAGAAGTAATGGCATAAATGTAAAATGATAACACTTAAAAGTTAAAGCTTGCTGGACAATTGGACAATTCATTCATTAAATTATTATTTTATTATATACAATACATACACCTCTGAAGCACGGACAAGACAAAAGGAAAAAAAATAAGAACTCAGCTGTTCTTCTCCGACACCACCAGAGGGGAATATTTCTAGAGTAATCAGAGGGGAATATTTCTAGAGTAATCAGATGATTGAAAAACATTTCCACTATTTCTCTTTCTCTGTTCTTCAGACCAGGATTATTGATATTTTACATATGATTACAGGGCTATGTTTTTCCCACCCGATGTATGTACTTCCAATGAATCCATAAAATTTATACAATTGGTGAAATCCATTCCTAACTGAAGTTAGGAAGCAGGTGATGATATGGGGATTAGATAGGCTGTTGGAAATATGGTCATTGGTCTGTAGTGGGAGTTGCAGTTAGGAATAGTGCTTTAAATGGAACTTGTGGTCGTTCTGTGGATGCAGATGGATGAAGATTGTATTTATGAGACAAGGGTTTTGAGCGTGTTAGTGAGAGTGAGAGAGGTCTAAAATTACACTCCATCTAGAGATCCAATTTGTCATTTGAAGAAAGAAAATTGCATGCATTCATCTATTTCTTTAAGTTGAAGGAATACCAAAATTCATTTCTGTATGGAGAATGTCGAGCAAATGACAATATGGAAAGTGGGCCGTGCGAATTGTAAGTGCAGTCATTGGCCTGCAGTGAAAGGGAGAGGGTAGGGGTGGTTGCATGGGAAAATTATAATATTGAATTATCCTCTGAAAATTGTAATTATTTTATTTCAAATGCGTTACGAATACAAAAAGTTGCTCTGTCATTGTCCCTGCATGCATGCTTTAGAGAGAAGAAATTCACATCTCTTCAAGAATTGCTTTACACACACGAAGATAAGAGAAAGGTCTTCCATATCTTTTATTGATATTGATTACAAGTCCCTATTTGTTATTTTGAAACAACAAACTAAGCCTTGTTCCCAAAATTTATTTTTTCACATTTATCTTCAATCTTTTGTATTGTACCAATGCATGCATTTTGATAGCATGCATGAAATATAGGATATGAAATACATACCCCATTTTCTGGAATTATTTGGACTTAGGAAATTTATTAAATTTAAGCTGAAGGAAAAGAGAGCAATTTTTTACTTTTTAAAAGAAATAGCCTCCGGGGAGAAGAATTTATAAGAGCCAACAATGTCTGACCAAATTCCAAGATTTCTTTAGCCTTTACAATTAGGCCAGTTGGAAGGTGATTAACATATGATCTACCTTGCCATTAACAAGCTTTATGTCTCCCTTCATTTGATTACACAGATGAATAGCCTAATAATTTGTGCTATTGATGGGGTTAAAATCTCTATATAGCTGATTTAGTCGGATTTCCATTGGTTACAAATAGTGCCTGCTAGTTTTGATATGATCTTTGTTGACGGGCAGACCAAGGCAAAACGACTAGCTTCCTTGACATCATCACTCGCGACTTCCAACTGTAAGCAATTTTGACTCATCCCACATCTTTAGATTGGTAGAAATTGGTTTGAAGTGGACTTCCATCTGAGTTCAAAGCCTGTTTTATCTGTGCTAGTGCATCCTACATATAGAAGAGCCAGTATAGATTGTCTACTGGAAGGGCTAAATAAAGCAGTTGCAATTGAAGGAAAAGTTCTATTCTTTGTTAAACACAAGAATGTAGCACCATTGTAAGTCCACTTTCTGTCTGCTCACAGGTCCCACACGCAGTCTCATTAGCCTTTGCACGATTTACTTTGGTAAATTACTGTAAGCTTGTGTATTATTGATCCAAGAAATTGTAAATTTCATGGTTAGCCTCTGCATCTCTCTCCCGTCCTGCCTTTTATTCTTGACTGAACTTTATTGTTGCAGTTATTATCTGCTGTGTGATTCAAGTAAAATATGCTATGTCCTATCAGTTTATCAGATACACAATGAGGCGGTAAGTCAACTCATTGACAATCTTGCAAAGCCTCTTCAACCTTTTCTTGATTTAGTAAAACTAGTGTTATAGTTTCCAGTACGTGCAGTGCAGCAATGTATCTAAACGATTTATCCAATTGATACAGATTAAAGAAGGAGATCAAGTTACACTGTTGGAACCTTTTTACAAGTCTGTTGACTTTTCTTGGAAAGGAAAGGTACATGCTGATACAAAGTGATTTGCATATAACTATTACAAGTTTTACATTTGATTTTACATGGTGCATTATTAAGTGGAGTAATAAATAAATCCACAAGGATATTGTTTATTTTTGACATATTCATGGCATTCTCCTTTTGTATTTGGGTTCAGTGCTATAAGTTCAAATCAGTACGTGTTGATTTCTTAGAACAAGTGCTCGTGAATGGGAATACGTTGTCAAACCAGTACGCTGTTCAAACATCAATTCATGCACAAAATAAGCCATGAGAAGCTCATTATTTCATGTTCAAAATAAAGGCATGGGTGGAGAAACATGTGAAGAAATTGGAAAGGGTTATTGTATTTTGTAAATGGATTTAGGTATGTGGTGAAATAGGTGAATACGTGTTTTTTCAACTTTTGAGGAAAGGGTAATATGGTCTTGTTATACTGTCAGTGATTTGAGTTGTGGTTTCTCGTATTACTTATGCTAACTTTGTATGGACCTTTTGTATTTCAATTATACATGGATTAGTACCATTTGTAATTCAGATTATATATGCACTTGTCAAGGTGATGATGGTGCTCGTTGTAAGTCAAAAATGATTTGTAAAGTGATTTTTATGTAGACGAGGGGCTACAAATTATGATGGAAACCATACAGAAAAAATTGGAAACAGAAGTAGTAGCTTCTCGACTGGCTGTTTGAATTTCATTCATTTCTCAGTGATCTGTTGCTCTATACCGATTTCAAAAAAGTATGCAGCAGGCTAGTGCAAGCAGCTCATCGATAATTATTAAATATGAGAAATATACATTGGAGTTGTTAATTATTTGGTTCTGTTCATTCGTTTTGATCATATCAAATACAAAAAAATTTGAGTCTTGGAGATCATGCTAATGTTTGAATCAATATATTAGAAAAATTAATTTTCAATAAGTTGACGGCTTTTGAAAATTTTATAACTGCAAATTGCAACTTGTGGCAAGACTTTTCATGGTCAGAGTCGCAATATCATATAAGATTTGACTTGAATTAATTTTATCATTTAATATAACTAATAATTTAGACAGCTATCGAGAGTGTTCAAGTTGTAGCATCATATAAGATTTCACTTTGAATTAATTTATAATTTAATATAACTAATAATTTAGACATTTAAATCTAGAGTGTTCCAAGTTGTAACATATAAGATTGGACTTTGAGTGAAATAAAAAATTTAATATAACTAATAATTTAGACAACTAATTCTAAAGCGTTCCAAGATGTAACATATAAGATTTCACTTTGAATTAATTTTATCATTTAATATAAACATCTTATTCTAGGCTTCCGTTTAGTAAAATGATTATAAACTAATTTATAATATACACAATTTCCTAAACCACCTTTTGATCATATATATTTTCTCCGTTCAATTTTTAACTGCACATCTCACCTCGAAAAATCAAATAAATTGGTTTATAATTACCAATTCTTTATCCAAACAAAGGCTAGAGTGTTCCAATATTCAATAAATATCAGATAAATTTCAATGGTGGCCACTGAAAAAACTACTCAATGTCTTATTGGGCTAGTCAAAAAATCTCGTCCACTATTTTTTACTTTTAAAAAATGAACAAAAGAAATATTATAATGCCGTAATTTATAAACAATATTTATAAATTAATGGTTATAAACAGTTTACTAAACTAATTTGTTTTAGAATCGTCGAACTTAAAAAAAATATTATAGTAAATTACTATATTGTTTGGGTACACCTTTTAACATAAATTCTATATGTCCAGGTGTTGTCCCATTGCATATCCAAACTGGCAAATGTTGGTGATCTATAAATGCTGGCAATATAGAAGTTACAGGTTCGAATTTCCTAAACACTTCATCAGTTCAGTGGATGGTACTCAAATCCTATCTAGCTTGGGGCATAATTTGCGATTTATATTCTCCACCAATCTCCAAAGCACGGGTGGTGTGGGGGCCTAATTCTGGCGTTCAACCATTTTTGTTTTCTGTCCAGGTGTCATTCATCAAACATTAACCTTGTGAGGGTTTATGTTAAAAAATAGACTGCAAACTAATATTTTGTAAAATTTAATGATGTATTTGAAGCAACTTAAAGTTTAGTGACCAATGTAACACTAAGTCAAATTTCAAGTATTTGCTTTACCTGGTTTTCATATACATTTTCTAGAAATGGTAAACTTGGTCGAGTCAGGAGGCTATATTTAGCACCAATTAATTAAAATGATATTTTAAAATTAAAATTTTAAAAACCTGTTCCTTTGAAATGGATAGGGTAGAAATACAAAATGGCCCAGAATTAGAGACTTTGATAATGAAGACACCTTGACATTAAAGTAATCAACATTGGACAATGTGCTACTTGACATAAGAGGTAAAGTTGCTCAATTGGGGGTGAATATGTAATGCAGAATTCTCCCAACCAAGACGAGGAATACAAATTGGAATAGACATCTTGTGCGAGATTTCATTTGAATGTCTCCTTGGAGAAAAGGAAAACGTGCGGCATAATCATCATATCTAGTCAAGTAAATTGAAAACGATTATCGAAGTAGTTACCACACATGATTTCCCATGATCTTGTAGTTATTAGTAAGGGGAGTTATCAGTTGGATCATGGGAAGCGGTTATTAAGGAAATGTAAGTAATGAGATCATTCAAATAGAAAGTGGCAATTGCAAGATCAAAATCCAGTTCAGAGACGTGGCCACGAGGATGTGTAAAATAAAAAAAAAAAAAAAAAAAGAAAAAAGAAAAATCAAGACATTTGAAATGACCAACAAATCAACTCTCAAATAGTGATGTAATTTTCTTTATCGTTATTTACTTTTTCACAGCAATCTACTTTCTTGTAATAGTAGGTTTGCGTTCATTGAAGGTAGAAACTCAATTCTCAATCAATTGCACCCATTTTTGGGAATTTGTCTCAAAATGTTTGTTCATGCACACAATCGGTTGAGTTTATTTATTTGCATGAAACCATTCATGAATAGATACATGGTAAAAAATTATTTAACCTGTGATAATGCAATGGACCATATATTTTGATGGCTAAAAAAGGAACAAATGAGCAGGAATGGCGTAATTCTAATAAGTCCTTGGAGACAAGAATTCCAGTTCCATTTTACTTTAAAAGATTTTTGTACCAATAATTAGACCGAATACGAAGCCTTTATAATGGATTTAGAACTATTAACATACATGAGTATACAAACTGTCTAATTAAGGGCGATTCTCAATTAGTAACCTATCAGTGCACATGATCTTTAAGTGCCAGAGTAATTCAATGATGACCTTTTTGTATGAAATTTCCCAAGACCTCCACCATGTATTAGTTAACAGAGCTCTATTATTGGAATCCACTATGTTGGCTTCCTCCAGGTAGAGGAAAAAGCATTGGTTTGGGAACAAAGAAGCATGTTAGTGCAAACAAAGAAGGGAATTGCCCACACTTGTACCATTCCAAACTCACGTGCGACGAAATGAGGAGAATACACCTCTAACCCAACTTTTGCATTTGTGCCAGTACTAATGAAATCATAAAACAGTTCATGATAAGTCAAGAACTTGACCCATATCGCCATGTCCTCAGTAGTTGAATCGGCTGATACAAAGGCAGGACAATGGGGGCGATGGATGAAGAAAACTTGACATGGAAATAAAAAAAATATTGTGGAAAATTTTTTATTTTCGGTCCGTTTGATGCGTTTTTTGCCCTGTTCGGAGGCTCAAAATTAGATTAAAAACTAGTTTTTTTTACTGTTGCACGCGGATCTAGAGGTGATTGGAGGGTTAAAAATTGGAGAGAGAAAAAAGATGTATAGTTAAAAAGTTTTATTGAAATTTGTAGAGTTTATAAATTAAAAAAAAAAAACATGTATCCGAACACAGGCTTTATTGGGTGAAATTCTTTTTTTGTCTTGTCTCGATGTTTTTCATTGAAGACAAGGAAAATACTTTCCTTGAAGTTGAGAATTCATTTTCCATCTTTACCACACTTTCAAATATCAATTCAACTTTCAATCAAATAAACCAAAATTCCTTTAATTTATTTTTTCTATGAAAAATAAGTTCTTCTCAATTTAATTCCTTGGAACTTATTTTCTTTTTACCTAAATTCTACGTTTGCAATCAAACACACTCTATATGATTTGGCGTTAGCATTGTTAATAACTCGAGAGACTAAACTACGGTAAAATATTTAGGAAATTCTATAAAAAAAAACGTATCTAGGACTGGTGCGAGTGAGTTAAATATTTCATTGGCCACCGAATTTTGTGTAGTGTTATGGCTTACTCATCAAAGTTTATAATTCTTCCTATTAGTCACTAGACTTTAGTGCATTTCTGTAACGCCCCGAATTCCGCGGAGCCCGGGACGCCACTTCGTCCTTTAAAACTGACTTTATTGCGGAAAATAAATTTAATTCAAAGCATCACATTCATCATTTGAAAACTTCAGCGGAAATTTGATTAATTTAAATATGAAACAATTCATAAAACTTGTGTCTCAATTATTTAAATGAAATTAACGATAAATAATTTAACGAGTAACATTCGTAAAATTGTCTAATAACATCATCATTTATTTAATTTGCCACCGCTCCCATTTCATTCGCCGCCTTCTCCGAGATCTGCAAAAACTATTAAAATAATGGAATGAGTATTTCGAAAAATACTCAGTAGACTCATCGCCAATAATTAATTTACAGAATAATTGAACACGTAATTATGCAACATATAGTGACATCATCATCATATTCTTGGGCTATTTTATTTTCAAAATCAAGGCTCGTAAAATCATAGGGTGTGGGTAGTCTCGTCTCGTGCACTTAAGGTACATAAGTTATGCATAACATCATCATTTCTCATCTTATCTCATAAGAGATATTCTTTCTCGTCTCATGCATCAAAGCACGTAAATCACGTAATTTCACATAAGACATGCAATTATAATTTAAACTAATTAGTGGGGACGAGTCTACCTCAAATCACGAGTCTGAAAGTTGAGCAAGAAAATTCACGTTGTTCTTCTAAATGTCCAAGCGCCTCGTCTAGCTCATATGTTAAATTTTTCTTTAGAAATTTATTGTTTATAACAAATTGAGGACTGAAATGATTATTTTAAAACTTGAGGGTCTAAAATGAATACTTTTGAAAGTTGATGGACTAAATGAATATTTTGAAAGTTGAGGGACTAAAATGAGTACTTTGAAAGTTGATGGACTAAAATGTAAATTTTCAAAAACTTGGGTTGCAACTCATAACGGATATTAAACTGCAGGGATTGAAATAATTGATTTTAAAATGAATGAACTGAAATGATTAGTTTCAAGACTTGGGGCTTAAGGGGTAATTTCCCAAAATCAAAATAAATTAAATCTGCAGGGACCGAAATGAAATGGTTCATAAATCTTGGGACTAAAAAAAAATAACTTTTGAAACTTAAAGTAAGATTTAAAACATTTAAAGTTGTAGGGACTGAAATAAAAGAGTTTAATACTTAGGGGACTAAAACGCAATTTCCGAAAAATAAAATATTAAAACAAATCACTTTCCTCTCTCTCCCTCACAATTTCTCTCTCTCACCCTCTCTTCAAACGGCGATGCAGCGGCGACGGGAGCCCTCTCCCTGGTTCACACCACCGACTGCGAGGCCGGCGATAACGCCGCCGAAACATGGCGGCGATGGGACGAGCATGGGTGTGTGGAAAATATGGACTTTGGGCTGATTTTGGGTGCCAAACCGAGAGTAACTCGAGGCTGGGTTCAGGTGTTTTTGGGAGGTTGCGATTCCGGCGATGAAGGTATGTAATTGGGCTTAATTCGATTCTTGGTTGTGGGTTTTGATTCGGTTGCGATTGGGGCTGGGTACAGACAGTGGATGGTGGCGGTGGTGATGCTCGATGATGAAGGTTCAGTTCTTGGCCGGATGAGGTGTAGATTGGTTTCAGATTGATGTAGATGGTGGTGGTTCGGTTTGTAAACTTAGGTTTGAGCGGGTGATGATATGTAGTCGGGGTTGCAGTGGAATTGGTCGTGGTGATGGTGGAGGTTTGTGTGCAGTCATTCTCGGTATGGCAGCATGGTAATGGAGTTTGAATTGACTGGCTGCATTTTGGGTTGTTCATGGCAGTGGGGGTTGATTTGGGTTGCGATGATGGATTCAGGCTTGTGGTTGGCATGGTGATGAACTCAGACATCCAGCTTCAACTATGGGAGAAATTGAGAGAACTCATACCTTTGCTGGAGGCGGTTGCGTAGGTTTCGATAATGAGGTTGGGAGGTTTAAATTAATAGTTGATTTAGGTGTTAAACATGGTAGCTTAGGTTAAAATCTTGGTTTATGGAAATCTTGTAAAAATTTTGGAAACGAGTATCGATTGTGTAAGGAAAAACTTGGGGAGGAAGAAGCTGGTGAATAGGTTGAGTCAAGGGATGACTTATTGGGTTTTTAAATGGGCCTGAATGATTGGTAACAAAAAAAACATTTGGACTCGATAAGTTGGATTGGACTAAAATATTTTAAATTGGGACTTAATAAAATTAATACTTGGACTTTTGAAAATAAACTGTGATATTAAAATATTTTTGATAAAATTGACTTTAAATTAAATAACGAACTTGGACATAAAATCAGAATAATTTGGATAATCTATTAAAAAATTGAAATCTGGACTTGAGGATAAATACTGAAAATGATTCACTTTAATTGGACTGGAATTTGACTAAGATAAATTTAAAATAAAATTTTACTTCGTTGGCTAGACGAGTATGCATTAAAAAAATAAATGAATGCATGAGCAAAGTTGAAGCGACACATTTTTAAAATAAAAATATTTATCACGAAAATTCTTGATCGCTACAATTTCACTCTATTACTCATCGATCATTTTTCGTTAACTAGTTTCACACCCGTGCAATGTATGGACATATTCCATTGACAAAGACTAAATTACAGGAGAAGTACAATTGAAAAAAAAGCAGCAAAAACTACAAAAATCCAGTGCCAAATATATCAGTGTACATATTTAAGAAATTATATATCAATAAATAGAGAATTACTTGTTCTTGAAGTCCTTTATTTCTGGGATTCTAACGTTGACAAACAGTTTGGTCTAGAGGTGTCAAGACGGACGTGTCAACTAGACCTGTGAAAATAGGCCCGGATGGACTCGGGGCCGCGTGCCGACCCGTGACCCGTGCGGGCGGTTCACGGGTCAAGAAGTTGTGAACCGTGGGTTTTCCGGGTCAAACCTTCGCGGGTCGCGGTTAACCCGCTGGCCCGTAAAAAAAAAATAAAAAAAAGTTGTTTTTATTTAATATGGTAACATTGAAAATCTCTCTTCTTATAGAAACTTTAATACAACTTTTAAAGTAAAATCTTATTTTTTTCTCCCTAATAGCTAAAAAAGTAACGTTTTTTTATAATAATAATTAGAAATACATTTATCATTTAATTGTTATTTGTTTATATTTTATTTAAATTTGCAAATTTAGAAGTAATTCATATAACATAAACTATAATTTTAAATTATATGTAAATATTTTATGGTATAAATATGAATTTATCATTTTAATTATTTTGTATTTAGAAATTTGACAAAAAATTTGCTATAAATATGAAAAAATTTATATTTTTATTCATACGGGCTAAATCAGAACAAATCGCGACTCTCATGAGCTCGACCCAAATGGGCCAACAGGCGGGCCTGGGTTGTAGTTCAAAATTTGCAGGCTGACCCGTAACCGGCCCGTAACCTGCAACGGGCGGGCTTTTTTTTCCAAGCGGGCCGTTACCGGACATTTTATTGGCGGGCCGACCCGGCCCGGACCACCCGGATTGACACCTCTAGTTTGGTCGAATGGTATGCATTGAAAAACCCAATATGGCCTTGAAATTTCTTAGATCGACACATTTGAATAATCACATTCATAGCATACACTTCCATATCATTGATTAACTTTGGTCACAACTTTTATTAATCTCGTTTCGAACCTCTTGGATATCATTTTCCGCTCTCCAATGCGAGTTCAAAATTTGAACCAAAACAACACTTCCCCTATATCTCGGATTATCGTCCAAAAGCTACCCAAAAGCTTCAAACTTCAAACTAATTCCCTTGAGCATGTCCACATCATCCACACCCAACAACATAATTTTCCCGTCATACTTTTCCTTCAATTCCTTAATTTTCTTTGGAGTCTCTGGCAATGCTATAATTGATTTAATCTGACCATATGAATTCCAGCAAGGAGTATTTCAATACTAATAGTTCTACCATAATAACCTAGACAAATATACCCCCTCTTTGACTGGTATCCAATCCAAGAATTTTACTACAACGTGACAAGAAATGCCTAGCATAATCAAAAGCATGGAATCAATGAGATCACAATTTAAAAGGGCCCCCAAAATTTCCTCACTAACAGGCTATAGAACATTCAGATGAAGGCAAAGGACTATGAAGGAAAAATTCAAGGTTTATCCTATTGTACCTTCTCCCCAATAAAGTAGGTAGTACCATTGATGATAATCATTTATCCAAAAATAATCTTCATCTTGGTTGATCACCTTCATAACCTTGTCTATAAAACCCTTGTTTGTCGAAGCATAAGCCTGCTACATGTCCTTATTGTTCACCAATATTTCACGATGTGAAATATCCCTGCAAGTGTACAGGTCGTGAGAAGTAATAAAGTGGACCTTAGAGTTCGAATTATCGACCCACGGATACTGCTATTAAGTATCGAAATATTTTAGTTCCTATCCCTATTTGAACAGACTAATTTGTTTGGTATTTTAAATTAAAATTAAGAAAATAAATTAAAGAATTAAAATTGTGAATTTGTTGTTTCAAAGATGATTGTAAAGTAGTTGAAAATCTCGATGTCACCTAGCCAATTAACTTAACTCCAATTTCATGTTTTATTTCCTGAATATGTACTCGATCGAATTCACTAATGTATATTGAAATTCCTCTCTCGAGTTTAAATCAATTCTACCCAAACAAGTCAACCATGTATCTCTACAGAGGGTCTGAATATTCCTTAACTAGATGCATAACATACAAGAATTCACACTTGACCGTAATAATAACAAGAGTATATTTCTATCTCTTGTCCAATTACTGAATTTATTACCTTGATCTAATCTATTAACTCATATCTCGGATTATGAAAATAACTCATTAAATCATGAATTAATGGCCAATTAATTCATGCATTAAAAATAATAATAAATCAATACATGCAACGAAATCGTTAAAAACAATGTAATTTGGAATTAAAATAATAAAGTTAGGCTACATCGTCCATCTCAACATTGAATTTAGTTACAAATCATATTTAAATAACAAAAACAATAAAAGAAACGTTCATGGAAAATAACAAAGAAGAATGGAAAGCTTGCACCAAGAATCAATTCTTCATGTGTTCTTCCAATCTCGCATCTTGCTTTGCTCAAATTTCCCAAGAATTTAACGTTGAAATCCCTAAATTATGATGTTCTTAGGTAAAGCATAGGTACTAATTTCGTGCCTCATAAGTTGTACATATAGGTCTTGGAGAAACCTAGGTGAAAAGAGGAGAAAATCAAACCAAAACCGCGCAAAAAGCCCAGTCATGGCCCAATAGGATCGAGGGGTTCAGTTTCCCGCGATTGCGCGGAAATAGCGAAATCCCTCAGGTGGAAAAATCATGGGGGGGGCACGATTGCGCGGTAGGAATCCGACAATCGCGTGGTGCTGTACTCATGTGTAATTTTCCACTTTTCAGGATTGTGTAAGTTGGTCCACGCCTTTTTATTGCAGCTTCAGTCCTCCACTTTCAATTCAAGCAATTTAGTCCCCAAACTTTGTAATCTCCTCAATTTGCTTGTTTAAGCTTTCAGTTTCTTCAATTAGATCCTCCAACTTCTGTTTTATTCATTTTAGCACCATACTTGTTTCCCGATTGACGTCACAAACTCCTCAACTGCTCCATTTAGCATCCAATTGTGTCTTTTTTCCCATTAATTGCTTCATTCTTAATCTTTTGGGATATTTTCTGCACAGTAACAAATAGACACACATTAAATAACATATATTCTAAAACGACTATAATTTATTCTAATTTAAACATATAAATAAGTATATAAAATACACTTATCACTTATCAAACATAAGTCCATGATCAGGTGTAAAAGGCAAGATGTAATGAAATAAAGGCCACAGATAATGCTTAAAAAACAATGATAAAATTTGTTAATCAAAGTCGATGGAAAAAAGTAGGCACACAATTGGATTTTCCATGCAAAAATTGAGCCACTTCTTGTTCTATTGGATCAATCTCAACCCTCAAGCACCCCCACATACACATATTCCACATCTGGTGGAAACCTAACTTTTAGTTGTAAAACTAAGGCATCTTCATCCCAATCAAAACAATTTTTTTTTTTTCTGAAGCTCTATATGCCTTTAAAGGTAGAGATGACTGGCTACAATAACTCCTTTCTTGATGAACAGGGAAAATTGGCTGCATCAGATTCTATTCCTTCATCATGATCATCAAAAACAGATGTGAGATAAAGTAAAATCATGTGTGATAATGTAACAAAGAACTCCAATTACAATTTAAAATGATAAGAATAACCTATCAATACATCATACATTCAACCTTTTACATTCACCCTCTATCGTATAAGATTTTCCTATGCCCGTTTATACATAGGCAAATATTGAGCAGTTAAAACCTTCGAAGACTTCATCAACAATGCGGACAATTGCCTCCTTGTATAAATCTTTCTGTCGTGCATTCGGTCCAAAAACCTGAATATGACGTTAATTATCGAATTGGAGCAATAGAAGAAATACAAAATCATATAAAAGCACTAGTTAAGTGTAATCCTGATTGCTGCGTAGTACATTTCACCACCCTAAAAAGGTTAACTCATTTTTAAATAAATATAACTGATCAAGTATTGATTTTCACAATCTTGAAAAGATTTAGGGAGTACTCCAGATTATTTGTGAGTCTGCACATCCAATTTTCAAACACTTTATGTAAAAAATTTTGATTTCAATAAATAATGATGATATTGGTTATTATTCTAAAAAGAGCTTCATACATTTAAAATACATACAAATCAAATTTAAGCATTCTCGTAAATTCGGAAAGAAGAAAAATGACATAAAAGAACACACAAACCATTTACATCAAGAATTTAAACTAATTCGTTTACATTACCTTGTTAAATGTAAAGATCCTATCAAAGTGCTTGCCAGCAATATTCTTGATATCGAAACCTCGCCCTGGTACTCACTACATGTCAACACTTCTGGAGCCTTGTTCCGTAATTCATCTCCACTACCTGCAAATTTCCAATATCTACTAACAATCCAAAAACACAAAAAAGGAGAGCTTAAAATTCAATCAAGTCTAGCTATTTGTATTTTAGAAAGAAAGAATAAACCCAAACATTGTTAAACATAAATAACCCTAAAAGCATTAAAATAAAGTATTTACCTACAACGGAGAAGAACCTGGACATTCACACCCTTCTCTTCTCTTTCTCGTGTCAACTTGACATTTTTGCCTGTGTTTATGGTATGAAAGAGTGAGTTTGATTCGATCATTGGAATTACAATTATCAAAACTCACTTGCTGAGCGTGTATTTGTATGTGAAATCGAAATGACAATGAAAATTGGAGTGGGATGAAAGTGAGATTTGAAAATTTTCTCTCTCTCTTTCCTTTCCGATTTTGACCTACCGTTCAATTGAATATAATAAATATGGAAATGGTTTTGTGGGAAAGAAGCCTAGTAGGCTAGAGAGAAAACAAGAGAAAGAAGTATATTCAAAGGGGTAATGCTACTTGCACCCCACCCATAATCACATGCTTGACACCACACTCACGTAGGGGTGTGGGATCCAACACATAATTATGATTGGACCCCACACCCCATGTGAGTGTAGTGTCACACATGAGGGCATGGATGGGGTGTATCCATATCGAAGGGCCATTTCACATTTTAAAATGAGTGCAAAGTGTGTTGTAAGTGAATGCTTTGAAATAAGAATATTGTCCAATACTTTTTTACTGCCCAACAATTTAACTGCTAGAAAAAAACAAATAAAAATATTATTAAGATTTAGTTGAAAATTTAGATGCTAGGAAAAATTGGCTAGAATTTCAGTTGTATTTATTAATACTAGTGAATCACCCATGTCGATTTCAAGTACGGTTATCATTTCATTAAAAATCGTTCAAACTTTTTAAAAATCAGTTTGAAGTTTGCATTTTTATATCCAGCAATGACAGACGTCGGTCTCTATATATCGTTTTACAATTTAGAGAAGACCTATATATTTTTATAAATATTCATCCATGCCTGATCATTGCGACTCCCTTCTCTTGAAGGTACGAAGTTTTTTGTTGTCGAAATTCTTAGATTTGTCAAGCCCCCTAAAGTATTCTCTACTTACTCACCTGTGTCGATTTCAAGTACGGTTATCATTTCATTTAAAAACCGTTCAAACTTTTTCCTAATTGTATGAGTAAATTACGTTAGTTCATAATACACGAGTCACGTTTATTTTAATTATCTTAGACATGAAAAAGGAAAAATTACTGGCAATCAAAGAAAAACAAGGAAGAATAGACATCAAGATTGAGGTGAACATGCAACTTGTCAACTGAAATGTCTAAAGATGATCCATTTTTGGGTGGATCTACAAGATTCGAAAACAACAATGCTCCAACTATGTAGCGATCGAAATTTTTTCAGTTGATTATAAAATAAATATTTAATTTCTCAAAAATGCGTCGCTATAATTTCACATATTTTTAAAATTAGAGCGTGTTCGTCTAGCCATATTGATTATTTCGAGCCAATAAAATATAGTTTGAGTCCAATTTGATTTCTAGCCGAATTTCATATTTTTAAATATTGTCTAAATCCAAAATTCGATTTAAGCCCAAAATCATTATTTTAAATCCCAATTATTTTAAGCCTAAATTTCAAGGTTCAGTTTTATTATTACCGAAATTTATTTTAAATACAAGTTTTATCTTTTAAATAATTATTTTTAGTATGGTATTCTATTCGCACTCGTATTCTTGTATCCCAAGTTTTCACAATCCTACTAGAAATCAAATATTTTCCATATCCAACATTCTATTCCAACTATAACACTTTCCATACCAAATCTATTTATACACATATATTCCCCGATTCCAATTCTCATACAAAATCACAACACTTTTCCAAGTTCAATTTCTCTTCTTCCGTCAATGACACGGCAAACCAGATAAGTCGAGGTCACACGCAATCACCGAAACAAGATACATCCCAGCCTTCATGACCAACTCCACGGCCAAACAAACTCCCACCGCCACAAATCCAAGCACCATCGCCATCACCATGCTGCCATACCCCCAACTCCACCTACCAACCTGAGAACCGGCCACCACAATGGACAAACGAACCCACCTTCCAAATCGTGAACATCACCACAACAACCAATCCATCCAACAATCTACTATGCAAATTTCCACAGTACAACACCCAGTCGAGAACCAAAACCAGCGGAGCCTCCACCACCGCCTTCACCAAACGAGCACCATCACTGCAACAAGAATCACCACAAGCACCACCAACGAAACCGCCTACTACTCTTCTCCAATCCCCTCAATTCAATCCAAATAAAAAAACTAGAACCAAGAATGAAATTAACCCATAAACTCACCTTGACCGCAGTCCTCTTTGCCGGAGTTATCACCGGAATTGCAGTCCCCAAAATTCCGAACCTCAAAGCTTCAATTTTTGGTACCAATTTCGGCACCCTATCCACCGCAGTCACCACCAAGTGATGGCGGCACTACCACCGACATCGCCCCGGTGCAAGAGCACCGGCAGCCCTGATTGGAGATGGGCAGACCGCCCATCTCTCTCTTCTCTGGTTTGGATTGAAATAGGAGAGAGAAAGGGATTGTTTTGTTTTATAATTTGATTTTTAAGTTTTGCCTTCTAGTCCCCAGCTTTTGAAAATAGTTATTTTGGTCCTCTGCTTTAAAAATGTTTTTCGTTCATCCCTTGATTTAAAGTTGGTTACTTCGGCCCTATATTATTTTTTTTACAGTATTTAATTTTAGTCACTAAACTTTTGGGAAAATAAATTAGTTAGTCCCCAAGAATATTTAAAACATATGAGTTAGTCCAATAACTTTCAAAATCATTTATTTTGGTCCCAATTCTTTTCAAATCCCAAGTATGTTTGATTTTCAATTGAATCCCTAAAATTCTTATTCTTCTTTTAAAAACTCTTTCGTTTTAAAACCTTTGAATCCAAAATACTAGTTTAAGAAATATTTATATATTGGCTAGACGAGGCGCTTGGACGTTTAAAAGATTGATGTTTTCCTGCTCAACAAACTCGTGAATACTTTCAAGTAGGTTCATTACTTTAAAAGCTCTTTCATTCTAAATGCACAATATTAAGTAAACTCGTATTATAAATTTATGCATGTGATTACGTAATTTATGAGAACTATTTGCGTTTGAGCCCAGATCCACATGTCTTCTGGCGTGGACCAATTGCCTCTAGGCCCAGATCCACATGTTTTCGGGCATTGATCAATTGCGTTTGGGCAAAGATCCACATGTCTTCGGGTATTAAAATTTATGACTTATGAGATCCACTTGCCTTCGGGCATGAGAATACTACTACATGAGAATTTATGAGATGATGTTGCATAATTATATGTGTTGTTTACGTATAGATCATTTAATTTGCGCTGAACCTACTGAGTATTTCTACGAAATGCTCACCCATATTTTTAAACTTACAAATTGCAGGTTTCGGAGTTGACGGCAGGGAGTGCGGTGCTGGCTATTGAACAAGTTTTATTAAATACTTTTGATTAGAAATTCAAGAACTTATTTACTCTATCCAATTTATGTTAAACTTTGAATTTATTTAATGTTTAAATTCTTGAATGAAACTATTTAAATTAAATCTCAGTTATTTTTCGCGCAAATTATTACTTGAAATTCAATTTTAAAGGACAACGTGGCGTCCCGGGTTTACGAAATTTGGGGTGTTTCCATGGTATCAGAGCTAAGAGTTTTTAAAAGCGTTTCTGTAGACTTTCAAACTTATTTATTTAAAAAAAAAAGGAATGTTTGAACTTCTTTTAAAGAATTATAGATGCCACCTGTCATCGCTTGTTTCATCGACTCCGAGGTAAAGAAAGTACACTAGACATGTTAAATTTGTTTTGGATACATGAGATATATTTTCTAAGAAATTATTTTGGATACATGAAATTATTTTTATGATAACTTATTAGAGAAGAAAAGAAAGATCTCGTATCCAACCAGAAATTGAATTTGAGAATAATTTAAAAGAAATTAGAGATTTTATTTTTATGTCCTCGTAGTTGAGAAAGAAATTCTTATCAAGTACGCCAGATATTATAGAACTTGAAAATTTAAATTTCGAGGACAAAATTATTTTAAGGGGGTAAGGTTGTAGCTACCGAGAATTTTTCAGTTGATTATAAAATAAATATTTAATTTCTCAAAAACGTGTCGCTATAATTTCACCTATTTTTAAAATTAGAGCGTGTTCGTCTTGCCATTTTGATTATTTCGAGCCAATAAAATATAATTTGAGTCCAATTTGATTTCTAGCCGAATTTCATATTTTTAAATATTGTCTAAACCCAAAATTCGATTTAAGCCAAAAATCATTATTTTAAATCCGAATTATTTTAAGTCTAAATTTCAAAGTTCAGTTTCATTATTACCCAAATTTATTTTAATTCCAAGTTTTATCTTTTAAATAATTATTTTTAGTATGGTATTCTATTCGCACTCGTATTCTTGTATCCCAAGTTTTCACAATCCTACTCGAAATCAAATATTTTCCATATCCAACATTCTATTCCAACTATAACACTTTCCATACCAAATATATTTATACACATATATTCCCCGATTCCAATTCACATACAAAATCACAACACTTTTCCAAGTTCAATTTCTCTTCTGCCTTCAATGACATGGCAAACCACATGAGTCGAGGTCACAAGCAATCACCGAACCAAAATACATCCTAGCCGCCATAACCAACTCCACGGCCAAACGCCCACCGTCACAAATCCAAGCATCATCGCCATCACCATGCTGCCATACCGCCAACTCCACCGCACCAACCTGAGAACCGACCACCACAATTGACAAACGAAACCCACCTTCCAAACCGTGAACATCACCACAACAACCAATCCATCCAACAATCTGCTATGCAAATTTCCACAGCACAACACCCAGTCGAGAACCAAAACCAGCGGAGCCTCCACCACCGCCTTCACCAAACGAGCACCACCATTGCCGCAAGAATCACCACAAGCACCACCAACGAAACCGCCTACTAATCTTCTCCAAACCCCTCAATTCAAGCCAAATAAAAAAAAACCAGAACCAAGAATCAAATTAACCCATAAACTCACCTTGACCACCGTCCTCTTTGCCGTAGTTATCACCGGAATTGCAGTCCCCAAAATTCCAAACCTCAAAGCTTCGGTCTTGGACACCAATTTCGGCACCCTATCCACCACAGTCGCCACCAAGTGATGGTAGCACTACCACCGGCATTGCTCCAGTGCAAGAGCACCGGCAGCCCTGATCGGAGATGGGCAGACCGCCCATCTCTCTCTTCTTTGGTTTGGATCGAAATAGGAGAGAGAAAGGGATTGTTTTGTTTTAGAATTTGATTTTTATGTTTTGCCTTCTAGTCCCCAGCTTTTGAAAATAGTTATTTCAGTCCCCTGCTTTAAAAATGTTTTTAGTTCATCCCTTGATTTAAAGTTGGTTACTTCGGCCCAATATTATTTTTTTTACAGTATTTAATTTTAGTCACTACACTTTTGGGAAAATAAATTAGTTAGGCCCCAAGAATATTTAAAACATATGAGTTAGTCCAATAACTTTCAAAATCATTTATTTTGGTCCCAATTCTTTTCAAATCCCAACTATGTTTGATTTTCAATTTAATCCCTAAAACTTTTATTCTTCTTTTAAAAACTCTTTCATTTTAAAACCTTTGAATCCAAAATACTAGTTTAAGAAATATTTATATATTGGCTAGATGAGGCCCTTGAACGTTTACAAGATTGACGTTTTCCTGCTCAACAAACTCGTGAATACTTTCAAATAGGTTCATTACTTTAAAAGCTCTTTCATTCTAAATGTGCAATATTAAGTAAACTCGTATTGTAAATTTATGCACGTGGTTACGTAATTAATGAGAACTAGTTGCCTTCGGGCCCAGATCCACATGTCTTCGGGCAATGACCAATTTCCTCCGGGCCCAGGTCCACATGTCATCGGGCATGAAAATTTATGATTTATGAGATCCACTTGCCTTCGGGTATGAGAATACTACTACATGAGAATTTATGAGATGATGTTGCATGATTATATGTGTTGTTTACGTATAATTTATTTAATTTGCGCTGAACCTACTGAGTATTTCTACGATACTCACCCCTATTTTTAAAATTACAAATTGTAGGTTTCGGAGTTGACGACGAGGAGTGCGGTGGTAGCTTATTCAACAAGTTTTATAAAATGCTTTTGTTTAGAAATTCGAGAACTTATTTATTCTATCCAATTTATGCTAAACTTTGAATTTATTTATTGTTTAAATTCTTGAATGAAACTATTTAAATTAAATCTCAGTTATTTTTCGCACAAATTATAATTTGAAACCCAATTTTAAAGGATGACATGGCGTCCTGAGTTTACGAAATTTTGGGCATTACAAACTAAATTTTGAATTCCACTCCAGAAACTACAAATTTAGGTAGCATCACAATCAACAAATCAACTTTCCATGCACTTATAGTTTTTCCAAAACCTCTAGAATGATTTGAAAAGACCACAAATTCTCTAATTTTAAGCTATTGTTGTCATGTAACTCCATTTTAATTCCAACAAAAATATTTACAGGATCTGGTTGAATTACGTGCCATGTTTCTTGAAAACTATAATATTTTGTACTCTTCTTCTTCTTCTCCTCCTCCTCCTCTCCATATGAGTTTCTTGCTTCACATGGCTGTCCTAATCGGGAAATCGGTCATCAGCTTTATAGACAACAAAATATTAATAGCAAAATTAAATTATCCCACTACTGTTATGAAGCTATGATCAGAAGCAGGGTACAAGGGCACACAAAGTTCCTTAAACCATTGGCTATCAAAATCTCCTTGATGCTAAATTGTTGCAGCAAGTTCTTCTAGCAGTTTCTCCAATTAGACAATTAGAATAGACCAACCCAGTTAGGGTTTTATATAATAATTAGTGCAATAATAAAGTTACTACATTTCAGACTTTCAAATAATTCATCCGTAAACCTATAGCATGTTTGGGAGTGACTAAAAGCACTTATAAACATTCCCTAACATGCATTTAGTCTCCTCAATTTCATCTTTGAGGACAATAGTTCAATTGAATATTCATATTCCAAAATTATTTGTATTTCAGCAACTACTATGACCGAGATGTAAAAAACAGTAAAGGGATGGGGCTAATAGAACATAATTGCAAGAAAATTTCTAAAGAAACACAATAACTATAAGAAACTTGAGCATATATGAGAAAGTTAGCAACACAGTTTGGAAAAAGAATATGAATTGATTAATCCCACATCAAAATTGCCCAACATGAAGATATTCAAGAAGCCACAGTTAGTCTTTTGGGGCACAATATTAGAAGATAATATCACATGAATAAAAATTAGTACAAAAGAGCCCAAGTGCAATTTAAAAAAAAAAAAAAAAAAGAGTCCATCAATTCCTAGAACTCCAAATAATAAACTTCAGCAAAATCACACCCTATGTATGCTATCATCAACGTGACCATACGACACGAACTTATAGAAGAGGAAGAAAAAATGAAGAAACCTTAAAGATAACAGAGCATGATACAATAGATCTGTGTGTATAGTGATGAAGTTTAGTAACTGACTGATCGGACGATTTTGATTGCGATGACAATTGTTGTTGCTAACCGCAAGTATACGGATCGTACAAGTAATAAAGTGGATTGTGAGTCCAAGTATCGTACCTACAGAGATTGTGTAAATTGTATTTTAGACTACAAATCCTTAATCGGAACTAGAGAAAGTTTGATTTGAGAATTTTTGTTTGAAAACTAAACTAAACTATCAATCAAAAGTAAGAAAGAGAAAAGAATTGAATTTAATAAACATATAATAAACATGTTAGAATTGTGAATTCACTTTAACCCAATCATCCATATTTTGACTTAAACATTCAACGACAATTATGGGAATTTGAAATCCGGGTTTCTATAGTTATTAAAACACTCTTTCGAGTAGTGAATTAAAACCTTTTTCTACAAGAGACTTGACTATATGGCAAATACAATCATGTAGAAAAGCATTATCAATTTATGAACACTATTTGGGATTACACAAAACATAGGGGTATATTTTTATCCCCTATCGAACTTCGTGGTAATTAATTCAAGTCTAATGTATTCCCAATCTTTCGAATTTAGAAAAACATCACAAACATCAATAATCATACGTCCACAATTATAAATGAAGATAATCTACGATTAATTTCATCAAACCCATAAATTGCATAAATTAAACATAAAGTCAAAATATGAAATCAATAATTAAAGTATCATCTCAATTCTAACAATTAAAAGCCTAGCCTAGATACACGATGAAAAACAAAATACAAGAAAAGTAGTAGGACGTCACCCTGTTCATCTTCTTCTACTTATATCTTCAATCTTGAATTTGGCTTAGCATGGATCTCTCGGCACTTTGACAACATTTTGGAATGAAATTATGACCACTGGGAACCCCAAAAACGTGCCTCAAGTCAGGTATTTATAAGTTGTAGTTGAAACCTAGGTCAAAAGGGGAGAAAATACAATGCAAATCGCTAAAAAGCCCAGCATTCGGCCAAGAAAAACGACCACGCGACCGCGCAGTACAAACTCGCGCGATCGCGATTTTGTGTTTTCGACACTGTTCAAATTTGACTTGATCATGCGATCGCGCGGTTATACGCCTAACAGCAATTTTCATCTTTTGATTTCAATTAAGTTGGTCCTTAGGGTTTTATTGAACAGCAAGTTCTTCAATTTTCGATTGATGCGATTAGGTCCCTGAACTTCTGATTTCTTTCAAAGTTGATTTTTTCTTCGACTTTTCTTCAAATTGGCACCTTTATTAACTTCATCAACTCTTCATTTGCACAATTTGGTTCTTTTATCATCCAATTGACTTGTTTTTTCTCAATTTCCTTTACATTCTCGACTTTGGGAATATTTCTAAAATATAAACATATAATAGAAAAATGAGTAGCAAATATTCTCGAATGACCATTTAAAATTCTGCTTTTAGGATAGAAATAAGTGTATAAAATATACTTATTAATTATGATGGCTGAGATAAATTGTAGAGAGAGAGGATAGAACATTGGAAAATATGGAGATTTTCTTTTTTTGAAGATTTTTTTGGGTGCTTTTTTGGTGAGTTTGTTGAGAGGGGCATGATTTTGAAGACAGACATATAGGTGACTATTTGTACCAATCAGCGTTTACAGGTTCAAATACGAGTATAATACTTGTCAAACATCTACATTTTTACACGTTACATCTCCAAATTCAACAATCATAATTGTATCAACACAAGATCCATAAACAAGTATATCGCTTTCCCGCAGTGGAATCCGACCATAGGATATGAATTCAAATTCAATGACACCTGAATATGGAGAGGTAGATTTTATTTTGCAGCTACATTTTTTGCTGTCTACTAGAGATTTTGGTTTATAATCTAATAATATGAAGTGATGATTTGATGATGCAACACTAGAGAAAGAGAGAATTTTGAAGGAACCAAGATTCAAGTGAGAATTGTTTCAGATTGTAACGGATTTCATATATGTATATGTGCAGTGAGTTAAATTTTAAAAATGGAATTTAACTAATTTGATAGCATTATGTAATTTTGGTATGTAGTAATTTTATGAAGAGAAAGGGTGCAAATTAAGTATGTGTATCAAACTTAATCAATTTCAATTAGTTTATCAATGCACAATCAAAGTAAGCAAAATTCTGTTTCATTGTTCACAAATCATTATTAGATGATTGTATGGTAATCTCTTGAATATTTTCCCATATTCACAAATCATTATCATATGATTGTTCATATGTACTATTGAATATTATTTTTCTCACATTTGAAGAATACTAATATTTTTATTTTTATTTTTATTACATGTGTTTCACTTTGTTCAGATACAATAAAATGTTAATTAAAAAGAAAAAAAATGAGCATAAGTTCCACAAAAATGGGATGGAGGGATTTATTATTGGAGTAACTTTCATTTTGTGATTTAAGAAACATAGATATTGTTTTGCTGCTACATGTTTTTTCCGTCTACAAGAGATTTTAATTTATAATCTAATAATATGAATTGATGATTAGATGATGCAACTCTAGAGAAAAAGAGAATTTTGAAGGATCAAAAATTCAAGTGAGAATTGTGTCAAATTGTGACGGGTTTCATATATGTATATGTGCACAGGGTGAAATTTTAAAAATGGAATTTAACTAATTTGATAGCATTATGCAAGTTTGGTAAATAGTAATTTTATGAAGAGAGAGATGTGCAACTAGGTTAAATAGCACATCAATGGTACAAGTATATACATATTAACATCATAGTTGCCTCAAGTAAATTTATTGAGTTTCATTGGCGTATGTTACTTTTTAACATTCGTCTAAATATTAATGCATAAATGTTTTATGTACGTGTTTGATACAACATACTTGCTAGAAAAAGAGCAACTAGATTCTTACTATTACTAGATTTCATAATCTCATTTATTTTCCACCTACTTTATATATATATGTGTGTGTCTATGATTAATGAAACAGACTCAGACGAAATTAATGAAGTAGCTTGGAACTGTGTAGATGATTTGACGGCACAATGAAATAGTTGAGCGTTGTAGGTGGGGTTTGAAATTTTTGACCACTTCAATTTAAGGGTAACGAAATTTTAATGCCAGCCTGCTTGAAGTTGCTAGCCTGTTTGAAGTTGTTTTTATAGATATTATCTGAAAAAATAGTTTTTCAACAATTGTTAATGAGATATATGATTAAAATTTTTTAAATTCCAGCATTTTTATAGGTAAAATGTGTGGTTAAAAATTGGGTACAAAAAATGTGTGGTTAGAAAGCGGTTTGAAAAAAATGTGTTGTTCATAAATTGATTTATAAATGGTAAAAAAAAACAACACATTGTTTACAATTTATAAATCAATTTATAAACAATACAAAATTTTCAAATTACTTTTTAATCACACATATTTTCTCTCTCAAATTTTCAACCTAACATTTTACCTAAAAAGACCCAAAAATCAAAAAAAATTGGATATCTTCGTTTCTTCAGTTGAGGGGACCCACTGTAGATTTCACTTCTCTAATTTTTGGTGCTAAATTGTATATCTTAATCACTTTTCAACTTTCGGTACTCCACCAGTCCTCCTCCACTCCTCCACCAACAATGACTGGATTGATAGTGGCCTGTGAAGGAGTAGAAGTAGTTTTGTTTAATTTAATGTTCTCTACTGATTTTCTACTGTCACCGTCCTTAGCGAATCAGTTTGTCGAATAAGTTTTTGATAAAATAATTATGTGTTATAGCTTTGAATCTTTGATAGGTAATTTTTTTCTCCTTTTGTAGTGCCTCTTGTACAAGTAAGCTTTGGGGTTTCTCCACATTGGGTGCGCCATCAGCTTAATTTTGTGTGTGGGAATGGTGATTAGTTTGAAGAAAAATGAACATTTGTATGTGTGTGTGTGTGTGTGTGTGTGCGCGCATATGTATAAGTGTATGTATATGTGCATATGTATGTGTATATGTATATGTATTTGTGTATGTATATGTAAGTGCGTGTATAGGTATATATGTGTATATGTAAGACCGCTTTTCATTTTTACGTGCAATTTTAAATTTCACGTAATATTGTTGTGAATGTTATTATAAATTATAGATTATGATCTTTAATGTCGATAATTTGAATTATTTTGCAGTGGAAGGACTTGGACACCGTCTCGATCAATTGTTTTATTGTCTAAGCATGTTATTTTCTATTTTATTATGCTAATTTGAAACTTGGGGGGAAAGTTTAGTGACAATCGAGGGTAAATAGAACTTATAGACTTACATAAACAAAAGAGGAGATTTGAGGGACTGAATTGCAAATTCCAAAAGATTAAAAACTTAACCCTAACCTAATTAACTCACTCACTCACTCACACACACACTCTCTCTCTACTAGGTCTCTCTCTCACACCCGACATCTCTCTCTCTCGGCCTCTCAACCCGCTCGCCTCTCCTCTCGGTCTCTCCTTCCTCTCGCGCAGCCTTCAACCGCCGACCGCCACCCCACCAGCGGTAAGACCCCTTTTTCCCTTCCCCTCTCACACACACACACGTAACCGAGCCCAACCCTTTTCCTCGATGATTCACACACCCGCGCACACGGGTTTGCATACACACACACATTCATATGTTGGATTGTATGTATAGGTTGATGTATAAATGGAATTTAATGTAAGTATATATGTATTTTCTCACAATTTTCAGATTTCAGTTTTTGTTTAATTTCAAATTTTACCATAAATTAAGGAGTTAATGATGTTTATGTGTGTGAGTATTGATGTATATGAATGTGTATATTATTATGTATGTATGTATTCATACTATATATGTGAAATTTCCAGATTTCAATTTGCTAGCTTAAAATGCAATTTTTATGTATTAATTTCAAATCTGGGGATTTTATGATGATATTAATATCTATAAATATAGATATCGAATGTATGTAAATTTCAGACTTTAAATGGTAATATTATTTAATTGACTTTCTATTGGTTCAATGTTGATTTTTTAATGAAAATTTTCAAAGTTGGGGATTTCAAATAATCAGGTTGTTTAAACTGAGTTTTAATGTACATTTTTATTATAATTGTTATTTTCAGATTTATGAGTAATTAGAACGCTAATTGAAATTGTCCATGTGACAATTAAGTTGTGATAATATTGAGTAGTTTTGACTTTTGAATAAATTGATAAGTAAGATTTCAAATTGTCCTTGAACTTAATATATTACTTCGAATATAATATTATATGTGGTGTTAAATGTGTTCGTTATATTATGAGTCACATGAAAGTCTCAACCTCATTTAAGAGTGTTAAATGTGGTTTTCACTAAAAGCTATATTTTTGTTAATGAATGGAAATTAATTAGGAGAACGGTACATTGACGTCCCGGGCAACCAAGACTTCCACCTGCATATTAAGCAAAGTAACTACTAAGGACTACAAGTAAGTAAACTTCCCCTATTTTCATTGAAGTTAAATGTTTAAGGTGTAATTAATGAGCTTAAATTATATTCTTGAAATTTATTTGCTTGTGATGCTTTCTATGAACTTTATACATGTATGTGTTATTAAGAGAAGGTTTAAGCATACATGTTATCATGTCGTTGCTTCGTCAAGCATGCATTTTCATTGAGTTGGGGAAGTCAAATGATTTTAAATGAAGAATGTGGTAAGTTTTAGTTTCTTCAAAAAGGATGTATCACAAGTTTTAAGAATAAATTGATGTACTTCTATGTCATGAAAGGTGTGAGTGGGAAATGGGGCGCGGGAGACTGGTGTACCCGAATTAAATCGATGTTGCAGTGGTGAATATTAAACCGCCTTGCGGTGACGATTTCCTAACCGTTTGGCGGTGGCAAATATTAAACCGCTTTGCGGTGACGATTGCTAAACCGCTTGATGGTGGTAAATTTTAAACCGCTATGCGGTGGAAAAGTGATAACCTTGTTCTAAATAAGGAAATGTGCCCACTGCATTCTGACTGGCTAGAAGATACACTAAGTGAGTTCACGATGGAAATGAAGTTAAAGTTTTTTTTTTTTTTTTTTGAAATGTTTAAGTGAAAGTTTGGAAAGTATGAATATCTTGAAAAGTAAAGTAAATGGGGGTAATTACTTTGAATTGTCTAAGGAATTTCATGTCATGAGCATGCATCACGTGCATAAAGTTTACTTACTGAGCTTTAATTCACCCCAATCCCTCCCCAATATTTCAGGTGATGAAAGCTAGATGAGACGAGGAGAGCACTTGGCGACAGACTCAGGCTATACATACCTTCAATTTTTTAAAATAAAGTTAAATTAGAATTCATTTAAGTTTCTCATTAATTATTCCTTCATTTATTATTGTTATTGGTTTGATTGCAATTAGTTTTGAATAAGTATTAGTGTAGTATTAGAGGTTAAATGACCTCTTATTTCATTTGCTAAAGTTTATTTACATGGAAATATATCGTTGAGGAGTTTGAGACTTATTGAATGATTTTGATGATGTATGAGATTGAATGAGTTGAGATGTATGCTTTAAAATGGTTTTGAAGTCCCTCTACAGGTTGGTTAAGTCCAATTTATAGAGAAGACTCTGTCGAAATTTTTGTAGAATTTTATAATAGAAAAGAAAAAAATGTTTAGGTTTTAAATGTTTTCTTTACGCATGTAAGTGAAGAAAATAAGTGTTTGAAATGTTTTATTTCCGCATTTAAAGTGAAAGGAAGTTAACACGCCTAAGTTGAAGATTTTAAACTTGAGGTGTTACAGTATATATATATCTACATGTATGTATGTATGTGCGTATGTATATAGTACATCAATGGTGCAAGTATATAAATATTAACATCATAGTTGCCTCAAGTAAATTTATTGAGTTTCATTGGCATATGTTACTTTTTAACATTCTTCTAAATATTAATGCGTAAATGTTTTATGCACGTGTTTGATACAACATATTTGTTAGAATAAGAGCAATTAGATTCTTACTATTACTAGATTTCAAAATCTCATTTATTTTGCAACTACTTTACACACACACACACACACACACACACACACACACACAGACTAATGAAGTAGCTCGGGACTGTGTAGATGATTTGACGGCACTGTGAAGTAGCTTGGCGGTGTAAGTGGGGTTTGAAATTTTTGACAAATTCAATTTAAGGGCAACGAAATTTTAATGCCAGCATGTTTGAAGTTGCTAGCCTGTTTGAAGTTGTTTTTATAGATATAATCTGAAAAAATAGTTTTTTAACAATTGTTGATGAAATATGTGATTAAATTTTTTAAATCCCAGCGTTTTTATAGGTAAACTATGTGGTTAAAAATTGGGAACAGAAAATGTGTGATTAAAAAGCGGTTTAAAAAATGTGTTTTTTATAAATTGATTTATAAATAGTAAAGAAAAAACACACAGTTTACAATTTATAAATCAATTTATAAACAATACAAATTTTTGAAATAACTTTTTAACCACGCACATTTTCTCTCCCAAATTTTCAATTGAATATTTTACCTAAAAAAAACAAAGAATCAAAATAATTGGATATCTTTGTTTTTATAGTTGAGGGACCCACGATAGATTTCACTTTTCTAATTTTAGGTGCTAAATTGGATATCTTAATCACTTCTCAACCGTTGGTACTCCACCAGTCCTCCTCCACCAACAATGACCGGATTGATAGTGGGTTATGAAGGAGTAGCTTACGTTAATGTATGTAATTTTATTTAATTTAATGTTCTCTACTAATTTTCTACTGTCACCGTCCTTAGTGAATCAGTTTGTTGAATAAGTTTTTGATAAAATAATTATGTGTTATAACTTTGAATCTATGATACGTCATTTTTTTTTCCTTTTGTTGCGCCTTTTGTACAAGTGTGCTTTGGGGTTTCTCTACATTGGGTGAGCCATCAGCTTAATTCTGTATGTATGTATGTATGTATGTGCATATGTATGTGTATGTCTATGTGCAATGTGAATATGTGTGTGTGTGTGTGCGCGCACGCGCGTGCATATGTATATGTGTATTTATGTGTATGCATATATGTATATGTAAGTGCGTGTATATGTCTACATGTGTATATGTATATATCTACATGTATAAATGTATATGTATGTGTGTTTGTATGTATGTATGTATATATGTATATGCATATGTATATAGCACATCAATGGTGCAAGTATAAATATACTAACATCATAGTTGCCTCAAGTAAATTTATTTAGGTTCATTGGCGTATGTTACTTTTTAACATTCGTCTAAATATTAATGCGTAAATGTTTTATGCACGTGTTTGATACAACATATTTGCTAGAAAAAGAGCAAATAGATTCTTACTATTACTAGATTTCATAATCTCATTTATTTTGCACCTACTTTATGTGTGTGTGTGTGATTAAAGAAACACACTCAGGCGAAATTAATGAAGTAGCTCGGCACTATGTAAATGATTTGATGGCACAGTGAAGTAGTTGTGCTGTGTAGGTGGGGTTTGAAATTTTTGACCACTTCAATTTAAGGGCAACGAAATTTTAATGCTAACCTATGTGAATTTGCTAACCTGTTTGAAGTTGTTTTTATAGATATTATCTGAAAAAATAGTTTTTTAACAGTTGTTGATGAAATATGTGATTAAATTTTTTAAATCCTAGGATATTTATAGGTAAAATGTGTGGTTAAAAACTGGGAACAGAAAATGTGTGGTTAGAAACCAGCTTAAAAATGTGTTGTTTATAAATTGATTTATAAATAGTAAAGAAAAAACGCATTGTTTATAATTTATAAATCAATTTATAAACAATACAAAATTTTCAAATTACTTTTTAACCACGCACATTTTTTCTCTCAAATCTTCAACCGGACATTTTACCTAAAAAAAATCAAAGAATCAAAAAAATTTGATATCTTTGTTTTTGTAGTTGAGGGGACCCGCAGTAGATTTCACTTCTCTAATTTTCGGTGCTGAATTGGATATCTTAATCACTTCTCAACTTTCGGTACTCCACCACCTACTCCACAAGTCCTCCTCCACTCCTCCACCAACAATGACCCGATTGATAGCGGGTTGTGAAGGAGTAGCTTATGGTAATGTATGTAATTTTGTTTAATTTAATGTTCTCTACTGATTTTCAAATGTCACCGTCCTTAGTGAATCGGTTTGTTGTATAAGTTTTTGATAAAATAATTATGTGTTGTAGCTTTGAATCTTTGATACGTCATTTTTTTCTCCTTTTGTTGTGCCTTTTGTACAAGTGTGTTTTATTCACTTCTCTAATTTTCGGTGCTGAATTGGATATCTTAATCACTTCTCAACTTTCGGTACTCCACCACCTACTCAACAGGTCCTCCTCCACTCCTCCACCAACAATGACCCGATTGATAGTGGGTTGTGAAGGAGTAGCTTACGGTAATGTATGTAATTTTGTTTAATTTAATGTTCTCTGCTGATTTTCTACTGTCATCGTCCTTAGTGAATCAGTTTGTCGAATAAGTTTTTGATAAAATAATTATGTGTTATAGCTTTGAATCTTTGATACGTCATTTTTTTCTCCTTTTGTTGTGCCTTTTGTACAAGTGTGTTTTAGGATTTCTCTACATTGGGTGAGCCATCAGCTTAATTCTGTGAGTGGGAATGATTGTTAGTTTGAAGAAAAAAGAAAATTTGTATGTATGTATGTATGTATGTCTGTATGTGTGTGTGTGTGTGTGTACGTATATGTATATGTTTATTAATGTGTGTATGCATATATGTATATGTAAGTGCGTGTATATGTCTATATGTGTATATGTATATCTACATGTATGTATGTATGTATGTAGCACAACAATGGTACAAGTATATACATATTAACATCATAGTTGTCTCAAGTAAATTTATTTAGTTTCATTGGCGTATGTTACTTTTTTAAAATTCATCTAAATTTATTGAGTTTTTTTTGAATGAATAGTGATTTTTAGGAGGATTGATGACTGAGATTTGGTTGAAAAGTCAAATATTGTGAGCTTAACTTTTAATGGATGGTTATTGAATACTGTAGAAAAAAAGAGAAAATTTTAAAGATAACCAAAAAATGGCTAAATGTCCAAAATCTGAAAAATCTCAAATTAACTCAACATTAAATTAACAGAAAATTAATTAAACTAACTGAAATTATAAAGTTCCAATTTCACCTAAATAAAAAAAAAAAAAAAACCTAGAATCTTTAAATCTAAATTTGAAAAAATACAATATATATATATATATATATATATATATATATATATATATATACACACACACACACACACACAAACACACAAACACATTATACATATACATACACATACTTATATACATGTGTGTGAGGGAGAGAGCGAGGGAGTGGAAAGGGAAGGGGTTAACGTGGTCGGCCAGGGAGATGGTCGAGAGAGAGAGAGCCCGCATGCTATGATTTTGTGTGGGGGTTAGGTTTTAATTTCTTAAGTTTTATGTTAATTGTAACTTAGTTCTCCAATTTTAGGTATGTGAAATTTAGCCCCAAAACGTCCATTAAATCTCAAACTTTTTTCCAAAATTTAATTTAATGCAATTTAAGTCATTTATAACTTAATTAAATAGAAATTAGCAGATTTAGGTAATTAAATAAATAATTAGCAAAGTTACACACAAACAAATTATAAACTTCTAATTGTCATGTTGATCGTGACGACGTACATGTCATTACACCGCAAAATAAGGCAAAATTGTTGACAATAAAAATGACGAATTAAATAATTTATAATGACATTAACAGAAACTTACGTGAAATTTAATAATGCACGTAAAACGAAAAAGTGATTTTACAATATCTTACCTCCTAAAAATAGATTTCGTCCTCGAAATTAGTACTTACCAAAAAGCTTCGGATACTTGCTGCGGATCTCGTCCGCGCGTTCTTAAGTAACCTCTTCTACTGCATGATTCCTTTAAAGGACTTTGACCAACATTATCTTCTTCTCATATGTTCCTTGTGTGCCTTCTCTTGAATTCTCACACTGGTGACTTCTTGTAATTCAAATCATCACAAAGATCCAATGGCTCATAGTTGAGAATGTAAGAGTTGTCTTGTATATACTTCATCAGCATTGAGATATGAAACAAGTTTTGTACCTCGATAGTGCTAGTGGCAATGTAGTACGATAAGTAGGACTGAGCATTTTAACTGGAACCAAACCTCTCGAACCAAAACCAATATGAAATTGGAGGTTCCAATCTAGTTCCAAAAAAATATATATTTGGAACCGAAATCGAGAACAAAAATTAATTGGATCCGAGTAGGTTTTTGGTTCTTGAAGATAAACCATGGGTACTTGAATGGAATCGATTTTTATATATATTTTTTCTATTTTTGAGAATTTATACGCCGAGAAAAAATACAAAACTTAAAAAATCTAATTTAGGTAATAATTTTTCTAAGACTCTAGACTATAACACTAAGAATTCAAGACTTACTCCTATTCTTTTATCTCTCATCTCACATTAGATTGTTGCATTTGGATTCGTTTAATCTTTGCAATTTGAGCTTTCTATGAATCAAAAAGCTCAAGCTATGATTTTGACTTAAGTTGATGAATTAAACTTTCATTCATTGCAATTTAAGCCTTTTATTTTATTGCATTGTTTACAAACTTAAGTGTTTTTTTTTAATATTTTTATAATGCGTTACAATTGAACTTGATATATTTAGAGGTTGGATTGTAGTTTACCTTTTTTGTTATCTCGAGTTCATTGTTCTCTATTTGAAATATAATTAGTATCCACTGTTGAGTCAAATAGTTGGATTTTTAGCTGAATCTTTTCCCTTGAACAAATATGGTCAAATCATAGCAAGTTAGGTATACATATCAAAAGGACTTATATAAAAATATTTATTAAATGTGTATATATATATATATATAAAGAAAATATTATGCATAGAACCGAACCCGAATCGGAATCGAATGTTCGAGTTTTGGTTTGGGTTTGGTTCGAATAATTACAATCACCCGAATGGTTCTATTTATGAAATACACAAAGTATATGGGTAGTTCCGAGTATTGAAATACCCAGACCGACCCTCAGACCCCAAGGCCTACCGATAAGCTAGGTCACCCACCCTTGCTAGTATTTTAAAGGGACCAATAAAATGCAGACAAAACTTTACGTTTTTACCAAACCTCATAACTTATTTCACGGGAGCTACCTTCAAAAAGACCATATCACCTAAAGTGAATTCTAACGGCTTCCTTCTTTTGTCAACATAGATTTTTTGTCTACTATGCGTAGTTTTCATCCATTGATGGGTCTTTTCCACAACCTCGTTTGTCTTCTGCAATATTTCTGGGCCTTATGATTTTCTTTCTCCTATATCATCCCAGTAAATTGGCTAAACTTCTTCCCACCTCATACAGAGCCATGCGAATCAAAAGTTTGATAGCTATTTTTATAGGAAAACTCAACTAATGGAAGGAATTTGTCTCAAGTACTTGAAAAATCAATAATACAAGCTTTCAACATGTCTTCAAGGATTTGAATCATTTTCTTTGAATGTCCATCTAACTGTGGGTGAAAAGTCTTACTAAATCTCAATTGGATACCCATAGTCTTATATAGAATTTTCCAAAATGGAGATGTAAATCTTAGGTCGCGATCAGATAGGATTACAATCACCCAAATAGGATTATAACCTTTTTTTTTTAATTTTTTTTTATCCTAGGTAAACCAACAACAAAATCCTTGTGGACTCGTTCCCATTTCCACTCCGGAATCATAAGAAGTTGTAACAGGCCGTAGGGTCGTTGGTGTTCATCCCTAACTTTTTGTGAAATAACGTTGAACGTAATTTGCGACTTCTCGACTCATCACCAAAAATATTTTCTCAAATCTCGAACAATCTTAGTACGTCTAGTGTGAATTAAGTAAGGAGTGTTATGGGTGCAATACTACTTTATCGTTTTAGGTGTTTCTTGAATTTCATGTAATTATTCTGGTAATATCCTTATAATTTATTTAAATGTAATTATTATTGTTTAAATTTGAATTATTTTGCGGTGGAATGACTTGGATGTCGTCACGATCAACGTGTCATTAGGAAGTTTATAAATTATTTATGTGCATTCATATGTCTAATTATTTATTTTATTACATAAGCTTGCTAATTCTATTTTTCTTTTTTAAAGTTGTAAATGGCCTATAATGCACTAAATTCAAATTGGGGAAAGTTTAGTGGCACTTCGTGAATAATTTTGAATTTGTGAACTTAATTAAACAAATGAGGAGAGTTGAGGGACTAAATTGCAATTTAATAAAAAATAAAAATCATACCTAAATCTCACTATTGGGTGCCTCCCTCATTCTATCCCCTCTCGTGCGCAACCTGCTAGCTGCACTGCATTCATCCGCTGTGAGCCTCGTTGGCCACACCACCACCACTTCCCCTCCACGGTAAATTCCTCCCTCATGCAAAACACACACACACACACACACACACACTGTTACACAGAAACACACACCGAACACATACACATTACATATATTTTTTGATTATAAATTACTTATATATATAAATTTCAAATTTGGGTTCTTGAGAGAGAGAGAGAGAGAGAGAGAGAGAGAGAGAGAGAGAGAGAGAGAGAGAGAGAGAGAGATTTTTAGCTTGTTAGATTAATGTAGTTATTTTTCAAATTTTTGAATTTAGTTAATGGTTTAGTTAAATGATTGAGATATAATTATTCAATCAATATTTACCTATTTATTAATATTTTCAAAGTTGAAAGTTAATGTAGAATTAATGTACTTAAGTGGCCTTCTTGCTATTTACCTATTTTTTATTCTTTTGGTTTACGTTATGCAAGTATGTATTATTTAGATAAATGTTCAAGCATATTTGTTATCATGTCATTGCATCGAAAATCATGCATTATCATTGAATTTGGAAAGTCAAATGTTTTTAAATGAAAAATGTGGAAAAATGCAAGTTTTGTTCAAAAGTTATGTACCCAGGGAAAAATGTTAAATCGCATTACGGTGAAAAAGTAAATGTTAAATTGCATTGTGGGGTTGAATGTAAATGATTTTTACTGCTTTGCAACAGAATGAAAGTGGATGTTAAATCGCTTGGCGATGAAATGAATCTGGTTCCAAATAAGATAATTGCCTACTACTGTCTAATCGGATAAAAGATACACCAAGTGGGCTCACGATAGAAATAAATTGTATTTTGAAATGTTAAAGTGAAAGTTTGAAAATTTGGAAGTTTTGAAATGTTGAAGTAAATGGGGATACATATTTCAAAGTATTAAAGCATTTTATGTCATAAACATGCATCACGTGCATGAAGTTTGCTTGCTAAGCTTTTTAGCTCACCCATCACTCTTTCCCACATTTCAGGTGATGAAGGCCAAATGGTCTGAGGAAAGTGCTTGGTTGCATACTCAGGTAGTACCCGCTGTCCTTCTTTTTAAATAAAGTTAAATCTAGAATTTACTTAAGCTTTTTATTAATTATTTCTTATTCTTTGATTATTGATAATTGTTTTGTTGAAGTTAATTTTGAATAAGTTATGGTATCATATTAGCGATTAGTCTACCTCTTATTTCATTTGTTAAAGTTTATTGATTTGAAATTATTTTGTTGAGGAGTTTGAGATTGATTTGAGAAGTTTGGTGATGTTGGATATTGAATGAATTGAGATTTATGTTTTTAAATGGTTGTGATGTCCCTCTACAGGTTGGCTAAGTCCAATTTAAAGGGGAGACTCTGCCAAAATTCTAAATAATTTTATAAAGAGAAAAATGAGAATTTTAGTATTTAAAATGATTTATTTCTGCATATAAAGTGAAAGGAAGTTAACATCTCTAACTTTAATATTTTAAACTTGGGGTGTTACAATAGGCTTCCTTCATAATTTCTTACTTCAGCTCCTAGTTGTTAGGGACTACCAATCTACTACCGGATCGAAGGGCATCATATGTAGTGATAATAAAGTCAGTGCAGTTTCCCTTAGTCACCTTAGTATGCATTCTCAATATTCGAGGGGTCCTCATGCTATAAGGTTTCGATCTTCTCAAGAAGTGTCGATTTCAAAGTCAAGATAGCGCGATGACTTTCCTTTACAAACGATTTCCAACTCAAGCTTTTAGATAACTGCCAGAAACTATTTTTAAACGACATGTAAGACAGCTATTGTTCCATGAATTTTTCTACTAAGTGCATTATCCAGCACATTAGCCTTACCAGGATCATAGTTAATGACATGATCATAATCCATGACAAGTTCCAACCATCTACGTTGTCTCATGTTCAGTTCCTTTTGAATGAAGAAGTCTTTGAGGCTTTTATGATTAGTGAAGATCTCACATCTAACCTCGTAAAGATAGTGCCTCCATATCTTTAATGCAAAGATGACAGTTTCCAGCTTGAGATCACCAGTTAGGGAATTTTTCTCACTTTCCTTCAGTTGCCTTGAAGCGTAAGCAATTACATGACCATGTTACATAAGAACACAACCAAACTCTTTCAATGAAGCATCACTATTGATGACAAACCCTTCCTGTGGAATTTTTAGGATGGATGCAATTGTCAACCATGTCTTTAACTCTTTAAAGCTCCATTCACAGTCTGAGCTCCATTGAAATTTCACATCCTTTCTGGTCAACTTATTCGAAGAGGAGGCGGCGATCATAGAAGATCCATCTACAAATCTCTGGTAGTAACTAGCTAACCTAAGGAAGCTAGACTTTCCTAATAGTAGATGGCAATGGCTAACTTTGACCCGTCTCAATATTACTCGGGTGAACCGCAATACCTTACCTTGATACATTATACGCCAAGAATGACACTCTATGTAGCTAGAACTCACACTTCTTAAACGTAGAAAATAGCTTCTCTTCTCTAAGATTTTGAAGCACCATACTCAAATGTTTTTCATTTCCTTCCTCGGACTGTGAATAGATTAATATGTAATCTCTGAAGAATATGTCAAATTGATTCAGATATTCTTTATAGACTGATAAGTGTATTTTATACACTTATTTATAGGTCAAAAGTAGAATATTATGTTTTAGTTTTGATAAATACTATTTAATTTTTTTTATTTGATTACATTTTATAAAATATCTCAAAAACATGTGAATGAATCAAGTGATGGAAAAAAAACTCACAATTGGATGAGTTTTTGAGCTAAAATGGACAATTGAGGGGTGAATGACGTCAATCGGGAAACTTGCATGGTGCTAAAGTGAATAAATCAAGAGTTGGAGGACCCGATTGAAGAAGTTGAGTGTTGAAATGAGCTAATCAAGAAGATTCTAAAGTATAGGAACTAAAATGCTTCAATTGAAAGTGTAGGACCGAAGCTGCAATTAAAAGGGAGGGACCAACTTACACAGACGGAAAAAGTTGAAAATTGCATTGAAGTCCATACCATGCGATCGCGCACTCAAAAGCGCGCGGTCGCGTAATGGGTCAAAATTTCCACCCGAGACTAAAACCCATAACTGAGCGATCGCCCAGTTGTCCGACTGGGCCGATTTTGGGTTTTTTATGCGTGGATTCAACAGGTATACTCCCTCTTTCACCTAGGTTTCCCCAATACCTATATAAACAACATATGAGGTACGAATTCTTGACCTTTGCCTCACCTAAGAACATCACAATTTCTGGATTTCAACATCGAATTCTTGGGAGATTGGACCAAAGCAAGCGGAGAGATTGGAATATCACATTAAGAATTGATACTTGGTGCAAGCTTTCCATTCTTTTATGATATTTTCCATGAATGCCTATCTTTATTGTTTTTGCTGTTTAATCATGCTGTATAACTAAACTCCATGGTAGGATGAACAATACAACCTAAACTTTATTATTTTAATTCCAAATTCCGTTGTTTTAATGATTCGTTGCATATATTGATTTGTTATTGTTTTTAATGTGTGAATTAATTGGCCACTAATTCATGATCTCTCGAGTTATTTTCAAAATTTGAGAGGTGAGTTAGGGATGGCAAAACGGCTCGTCGGCTCGGGCCGCTCGGGCTCGGCTCGGAAAAAGCTCGGGCTAAACTCAGCTCGAGGCTCGAGATTTCGAGCCAAAGCTCGAGCCGAGCTTTTTTTTGAGAGACGGGCTTTGCCTCGGCTCGGCTCGAGCCAAAAAAAGCCCGCTAAAAAAGCTCGATATGAGCTTGAACAATGAATTTCGACTATGAGTTCGACTCAACTTGCTATATATACACATTTTCAATAAAAATTTTATGAATTTTTGCTATAAAAATAAGACAAAAAGTAAAAGCTCGGGACTTGGCTCGGCTCGGCTCAGAAAAAGCTCGAGTCGAGCCTTATTTTTGGGGACGAGCTTTAGCTCGGCTCGGCTCGGGCCAAAAAAAGCTCGACCCCAAAAAGCTCGAGCCAAGTTCGGGCCTTGATCTTCGGCTCGCGAGACGGCTCGGCTCGGCTCGTTGACATCCCTAAGGTGAGTTAATAACTTAGATCAAGGTAATAAATCTGGTAATTGGACAAGAGATAGATATATACTTTTATTTTAATACCGGTCATGTGTGAATTCTTGTATTACATGCATCTAGATAAGGAATCATTTGGACCCTCCGTAAAGATACACGGTTGATTTATTTAGGTAAAACTCACACATGACCATGATCATTGGTACTCCAACCACGCGATCGCGCAGTAGAACTGGAGCAGTGTATGCGGTTTTTAGCATTTAACCTCATTCTTTCAATTTTAAACATTTCAAACTTATTTTCTCTCCCCAAATCACTCCATTTTCTTATTCTAAATCATTTGTACATATCATCAATGCTAAGTTGCATAAAACACTTTGCTCATATCACTTCAAATTCCATTCAAAAGGTATGAATTCTTCACTTAAATTAGAGATTACTCAAAATTGTGAATTTTTCTTTCAATTCATGAAATTTAAGTTGGTGAGTTGTGAAGAATGGGTTTAGGTTAGTCTATGGAGTATGTGGATATTTCTTAATTAGGTAAAAATTTGGGTTCATACATGTTTCCAAACCTATGCATATCCTTTGATTTTCACAGTGCACACAAAGTGTTCAATGGAATGTCACAAAGACATTTTTGATCAATTTTGAGTGAAAACCTTCTAAGCATATATCTTCATAACATGTTTATCATTGAATGTGTGTGATTAGTTCAAGGTTTGAATCATTACATTTCATAAAAATCATGAAAACCATTGCAGTCCCATTGCAAGGCCACTCCACCTGAAAATAACCTATCGTCACCTACTTCTCCATAGTGTTTCATGACCCTATTAAACTCCAAATGATCTAAATTTTTAATATGTTGTATACAATGCTGTGAACTTTAACATACCAAAAGATGGCTTGGAATTATTTTTTGTTTTTCTAAAAAATGTCAGGGCTTGAATATGTGTAGTCGATTATGTTTGAAAATTCAAGATTTTGTTTTTATCTTTAGTTTGGGGGTGTTGGTTTTGAACATTCATTGTTTCTTATTGGTATTCATGTTTTCTAAGGTTATCTATCTTTCGTTTGCAAGGAAAACACCGATCAAAACACCTCGAACCGAGTTAGGAAACGTAAGAAAATGGTCAAAATTCATCCAAGTGTAATCAAATGGGAAGCTTCAAAGCAATAAAACATCTCCTCTATACCTGGGAAGTGCTAGCTCTCTCTTGTTTTTCTTGTTTTGTATATTTACATCTATTTGAAAAACATTGAGGGCAATATTTCTTTCTAGTTTGGGGGTGGAAAACCTCATTCATGTCATTTGCTTAATATTCATTCTATTCAGTCCATGCATGCATTCAATTTATATTGGGATACAAAAAAAATTGAAAAACTTGAAAATTATGTTGACATGTTTATTGCCGTGATATAGTATGGATCAACTTTTGCTTTGGCTTGAATATTGGACAGCATCAAAACATGAACTTTGTTGACTAGTTATGACCTGCTTGATTTCATCTTCATGCACACATAACAGCTGTTGAATTATTACTTGTGTAGAAATGTGTTTAATAATTATGGGGAAAATTTATAAAACTTGAATTTGGGAATGACTTGTTAATCCCTAAACTTAGAACTTCAGACATCCCGTCCCTAAAATAGAACCAAACATGCAAAAAATTAGTTTGGGGTGGAATTGTTGGAATGTGCATGTATTGATGGGGTGAAGGTCTTTGGTTCTTGATTTTGTACTTTATTTAAAACAGTTTGATCAACGAGTATAAACCAAAACTAGCATGAAAATAGAAAAATACTAAAGTTCTTATTCTACTATTCGTAGCATTTTTTACTTGAGCACTAAGCTTGTAAGGGTGTTGAAATTCGGTACCCTAGATTCAAATGATTTGGGAGCTATTAGACAAAGCTAGTTACATGGGTCAATTAAAAAGCTTAAGGGAGACTGAACTTACACATAAGAAAGTAAAACATCTTTAAACTTTTCTTTGTTACCTTTGCCACTCGGGAAATTAAGTATGAGGGGTTATCTGAACCTGTAGCCCTAAAGCCGTCTGGTTTGGGAGTCACTGATATAACACTCACTAAAAGGGTCACACAGAAATCAAATAAGAAAAGTATTGCATAAAGATGATAAAAGATAGGTACAATAAAAAGAAAAAAAGTCGTCCATCAAATAAAATTGCATGGTATAAGCCTTGTTGACTGAAACCGAGGAGATTAGAGGTGTAAAATTGGAAATTGCTTACTATTGATCTGTTGTGCATGCATATTTCCAATTTTGACTATCTTGTGTAGAAAAATTCAAGAAAATGATTAGAAAACACCATAGATAAAATCCATGGATGTGAGAAAAAAAGTAGTAAGTTGTGAAAGGAAAATCATTAGATTATAATAGGTTGACCACATGGGATTAGGGCTTAATTGTGCATAATAAACTACACAATGTTAAGTAAATCTTTGCATAAGTATGCGTTTAACTCTGGCTATTCACACACACACACACACACTTGAAAATTTGGCATCAGATAACTATAACTATTTTTATTTTGCTGTTCAAAATCCTATGCTAAAGTACGATGTGAACTGGAGTATTGATGCATATGGTAAACATTTTGACATGACAAAAATATTTTTTAGTTAGTTATTTTGATTCATTTGTTTAATTCTACATTGTGCGAGGATGAACAATACTTCAAGTTTGGGGGTATTTGATAAGTGTATTTTATACACTTATTTATATGTCAAAATTAGAGTATTATATTGTCATTTTAGAATAAATACTATTTAATTTGTGTTTATTTGATTACATATCAAAAAATATCCCAAAATCATGAGAATGAAGCAATTGATGAAAAAAAATGCACAATTGAACGACTTTTGGAGCTAAACTAGACAATTGAGAGGTGAATGTCGTCAACTGGAAAACTTGCATGGTGCTAAAGTAAAGAAATCAAGAGTTGGAGGATCCAATTGAAGAAGTTGAGAGTTGAAATGAGTTAATCAAGAAGATTCTAAAGTATGGGGTCTAAAATGCTTCAATTGAAAATAGAGGACCGAAGCTGCAATTAAAAGGGAGGGGACCAACTTACACAGACGGGAAAAGTGCAAAATTGAATTGAAGTCCATACCACGTGATTGCACACTCAAAACTGCGCGGTCGCGCGATGTGTCAAAATTTCCACCTGAAACTAAAAGCCATTACTGCGCGATCACGCGGTATTGAACCACGCGATCACACGGTTGTCCGTCTGGACAGATTTTGGGCTTTTTGCGCATGGATTCAACCGGTTTTCTCCCTCTTTCTCCTAGTTTTCTCCAATACCTATATAATCAACATATGAGGCACAAATTCTGGACTTTTTCTTCACCTAAGAACATCATAATTTTAGCATTTCAACGTCGAATTCTTGGGAGATTGGAGTAAAGAAAGAGGCGTGATTGGAAGATCACATGAAGAATTGATACTTGGTGCAAGTTTTCCATTCCTTTATGTTATTTTCCTTGAATGCCTACTTTTATTGTTTTCGTTATTTAATCATGATGTGTAACTAAACTCCATATTGGGATGAACGATGTAGCCTAACTTTATTATTTGAATTCCAAATCTCATTGTTTTAATGATTCGTTGCATGTATTGATTTACTGTTGTGTTTAATGTATGAATTAATTGGCCAATAATTAATGATTTCATGAGTTATTTTCATAATCCTAGAGTTATTTTCCAAATTTCTCCATTAAAATATTTGACATCTGTATTAAAAATCAAAGATAATCCATATCGAGAAGGCTAAAACCTAAAGAATCAATTAAAATCAATACACAGAGCGAAAAACCAACAAAGCTTAAAAACCTTAACGGTGAAGCCATACATACATTAAAAAAAGGACTCAATGACCAGTTAATTATGCACTGGATTAGAATCAGAATTCCACCAAAAAAAGAAAGTGCAGAAAGTTGAATGAGGTTGAGCTCATTCTACAAACCCTATATATGTATCTGCTCCGACCATAATTCAACTGATGTCAAAGCATCAATTTTTTTTTTTAATTATATGTCTTATTGTAAGATTTCGGGTGGAAGTGAAATCGGGATTGCTTAATTGAGGATGAAATTGTGGTGTCTTCTTCTTCTCCTCCTCCGATGGGGGTCTCTAATTAGAGCGGCTGTACTTCAATCCTAAGCCAAACCCGTTAATGGATTACGGGATTCAAACTATCGAGCAACAACAAGTGTACTACCCAACCTAGATGGTGTGGTGGCGCGGTGGTCGAGTGAGTGTGTAAACGTGTGTGAGAGTGATGCTCTTGTGCGCGTGTGTTCACGAGCTGGGGTTTGTGCACAGTCGAGGAGGAGGGATAAAGGGAGTGGTCTTACCGTGGTGGTGTTGCGGCGCAGTGGTCGACCGATGAGGGAGAGGTGGCTGCTGTGAGGAGAATCGAGAGAGGGAGTGGTGAGATCGAAATGAGAGGAGAGAGTTGTGAGGGATAGATTATGTGTTGGAGATTTAGGTTTCAGAAAAATATAAAGGGTTTATGCATCAGTTGAGAGAGAAGAATCAACACCTTTAGTTAGCGAAACACTACGTACGTCAGTTTTAAGCTAAAAAGGGACGCATATAGTTTTCTGTTATTTACAAAATTTTCACCTCATTTTTATAGGCATCGGTTATTCTAAAAAATGACGTAAATTGTCAAATGTTTTGGAAAAAAATGTACTAGTGTCTATAATTTAAGTTTTAAAGTTCAATCCTTACTCTTGTGTATCTCCCAGCTGATCCCCCCTCTCTGATTTCTGGTTGTGCATGAGGTAGAAGGTGAAGAGGAGATGGTTTGATTATTTATAGGTAAGAAATGAGCTATAGGTCCGTTTGGTAGAAATTAAAAGCTCCATTCTGGCTTCATATGTATTTTATAAGTTATCGTATCTGTATAACAGTCAATTATACGTATATACACTAAATAACATATTTTATACACGCAATAAATAGACAAACGAAACACAAGTAGGTGTTGATCATCATTCGCGAAGTGTCATGCATGTAAGAAGTGAGCTGCCAGTTTTTTGTGTGAAGGTACCACTTTTGGGTGGACTTTTGAAGGTTGAGTCGATGTCCCTTTTAAACAAATTACACTAGTAAATTTCCTAACTCATCTCTTCCTAAGCACTCTGAAATAAGGAGAAGTAAAAACTAAGTTTGTCTTGAGACAGATGCCTCTAATGGGCTTTGTCGTGACCACCAACTCCCCTGAAGTTGACCCCTCAACTTCTTGCATGTTCCCCGAATCCAAACTTACCATAAAAATGAGAAAATGTACTTAACAAGCACTTAATCAATGATTAAAAATAGAAAACACGTAAAGAAGGGAAAAATTACCTGAAAAATGAAACTGGGCAGTTCTTCATCAACAAAGCTAGCGCTGAGTGGGCTATGCTCTCCATAAAATATTCATCGGAACTTCTTTAATGAAGACAATCGGATTTTTGGAGGAAGGCAAGGAGAGATTTTATCTTGAAGAAAGCTTGATTTCGGTAAACATGGAAAAAGTGACAAGTGCTTGAAGCCTTATAAGGTTTATCAATTCATATGAGCTGTTCATCCTTAAACTTAAGAAAAAACTTGGGCTACCCGTATGTTCAACTAACTTTGAATCAGAATATTAATTGGCGGGAAGTTAAAACAAATCCAATGGTTGCACAACATGGGTGTACAACACTTACACCCATATGAGCGTCACCTCGGAACAATGCGTAACAACCGTGTTTGCTTCACATCAATGTGCCCCATCCTAACACCTTGAAAAATGCGCAAAGCATGTCCACACTCCAAAGAAAAAAAAAGCTCAACGATCACTTCAATGGGTCAAATTTAGAGACTTTAAATCAAGGCCAAACCGATTGCATGGCTCCATCACATCGACTCCATCACTCCGGGACTCATGGTACTTCTTCAGACCGGATCAATAGGCCCCCTGCAAATTCCATTGCAGATGGAAATACCTTATAACTCGCTAACGCATACCAGTACCCACAGAAAATTCGAACTCCAGATATGAATATCAAACACTTCCAATTTGAGGGGCTAGAGAGTATATAGAGTATATATACACATTCTTAAACAAACTTTGTAGACCTTTCTTGGGAAAATTCTTATGCGATACCCTTGAAAATTTTTCAAAAATTATTTGAAGTTCTTCATTTTCCTAAGAAAGTCATGGTTCTTTTAGAAAAAAAATATCTTATATTTTCAAGTCCGGTTCTCACATAAATGAACTAACCTGACATGATGGACTAGTGTTACGGCCATGCCTACGTGGGCATGACACGTCATCTATAAGGGCCCACCATGGGGTGCATGACCAAACTGTCTAAACTCTTATGTATCGAAATCATAATATCGGACCGGTATTTTCCTGGATCCATACTTGAAAAGGTGACAAGACTATTCAGAGGGTCAGAGAAATGTGACTTGTCTGCAGAAGATAACTTAGTATGACAATTCCTTTAATGAAAAGAGCTACTATGTTATAGCACCTATAACCCTATGATTAGAGGTAATGATTGTTACCAAGAAAAAGGTTTACCTGATGTAAGGTTAGGGTCCTGCCACGTATTAAGAGTGACACATTTCACAATCCTGGACATCAACTACCTCTATAAATAGATAACATTTAACACAAAGAAAAGGGTAAGCTACTCAACAGGTTACACAAGATATTCTTACTGTCATTCCTTTCTCTCCCTTCTACACATAAATTCCCTGCACCCAAATATATTTTAGTCTCCATGAATCCTGACTTGAGCATTGGAGTGCATATGGTAGCCACTTGGGTTTCTATGCCTATTGACCTCTTTTGTCCAAGTGCATAAGAAAGTTGACGTGTTCAAGAGGGAGGAGGTGAGACGCGTTGATCCAATATCCCACCAGATTTTGTGGTCAACACAATTAATGGAAATATTTTTAAAATTAATGGACATCATTTGAAACCTTTTTATGGAAACTTCCCGTAATTGGAACACAAATATTGGTTTCTTGTGACTAGATCATCCTGTTATAGGAATTCTTCTGTTCTATATATTTAGCTAAGAATAAGTATTTTCGCATAAATAATAGTTTTTAGAGGATTACCCTTATAGCATGATTTACAATAACATCTATCAACTACAATTTTGATTACCAAAGTTTAATATCCTTAAACTTTCCTCGGTGTCCTCTTCAACGCTATGCAGGTGTGTGGTCACCTTTCTCTAGATCTAGTTACACTAGGATTAGGGTTTTCAATCAATAGAGAAAACATCATTACATACTTTATTATGTGTCTAGCCTATAAGTTTCTAGGGTTATAAAAACAGTCTTATGAAATTATTTATAATCTATTCAAACTCTAAAACCCCACCAACTCTAGTACCATAACCTAGGCTCATTTCTACAGAACCCAATATATGTTTTAATCATGTAAATATCTATTATAGTGAAGCTACAAAAGGAGCCTAATGAGATCTAATTACACTAATTTCCAATAAATTTATTCTGATCAGGTCGACTCATGATCAGCTAGAAATTAAGTTATTAATCATGTTCTATTCCACTAAAAGAACGAGATTGCACTCTTTGTAAAATTAAAATTGTTGAAACAATAATCAATAATTATATCCTCTGACTTACCGCTCTTTCGTGTTATCCCAGTCGATCAACTCGAATATTCAAAGTAAGGTAAAATGACAAAAATGCCTTTATCTGAATATTCATAAATTCTCTATTATCACCTTCTATATGATAGTTCAATGGGATCACATCACATTATAGAATTCAACAATCATTGTCGAATTCTGAGCTCAGATCCAACTGTCGATTAGAAGAACCAATGAAATCATGATCATGCCTAAAAGATGATGGATTTCATAATACAAATATATGTTTTTTGTTAGTTTAGTTTAATATTCAAAGTATCGAGATACTGACCACCAATTTGATCTCAGTCATTGATACCTCAAAGAACTTCAAACTGGTAATCAAAGTGCATTATCCGATCAAGATTAAGGTCCCATGTACAATAGTCAAGTGAAGTTAAATTTGTATGGTCAATATCACAAAATAATTTCATGTGGTCCTATCCAATACGTTCTAAACTCACTCTCAATTTTATTACGAAAGTCAAAGATAGAATTTAATAAAATCAAGACGATCTTATCAAAACAAATAGTCAATATTTATTTACTGATTGTGAACATTAATTTTAGATCAAATTATAATGTGAATCTTTCTGTGTTTAACAGCTTAAATACTCAATTTGTAATATCAAATCGACCTATGGACAAATGCATGCTCATATTAATATAACCAATTAATTCTTATTACAAACGTCGTGAATTATACTTTATGTGCATATATATAATCCAACATGTTTGTCCAAGGTTTGTTTCTTTTACTAGCTATTTTCATTTTTGGTCTAATGAAATTGAGGGTTCTCTGTGTCCAACTGCATTCAGATTTCTTCACGTATAATATTGTTGACGCATAAAAATACCCCGTTCATGAGGCCTAATTAAGTGGTCTAATTAAGAATATGGCCCATTTAAAGAGTTTAAAGGATAAGTTCAGATAAATCCATGTGAAGGCCCAAAAATAGGGCGACAAAGCGAAGGGACTAGTGTCGTCCAAGCCTAGAAGACGCCCAAGATATGAGCGAACATGATGACTTATCATTATTTAAAATAATAGTTATTAAACAGTTAATGGACAACCTTATCACATCCCCATGATCCAGAAAATTCGGTTGAGCATTTGGAGTAATGGTAGCGGTTAAATACAATGGTTTCTTGACAAGTCATCCATTATGGAGAAAATTGACGGTTACAGGGCGACGAAGTGGTTTGCAAGTGGTTTTTGAAGAGGAAAATTGTTCAAGGAGTATAAAAGAGAAGAGAACATGTAAAGAAAGACCAATTAATCAACTCTCAAACAGAGAATATTTAATTTACTTTCATTTTAATTTTCTTGTCAACTTTTTGTTAAACTTGTGTGTTTGTGCCCCTTGGAGACGTGTTGTCTTCATAAGCAAAATATCCCTCATTGAGACTTTGTCTCAAGAGGCTGTTGTTCCTTACACATCGTCGAATCCCCATTTTTAATTGTTAGCTTTTGCGCAAAACAAATATAAAACTCATCTCTTTGTTTAAAATTTTGCTCGTTAATGTTCTTCATACATTTTGCATGTTTAATCGAAGACATTGAGAACAATGTTTAATTTAGGTTAAGGGTAAGGAATCAAAAAAGTTCAAAAGGTTGGGGTATTTAAAAAAAAAAAAAAAATCTAATTTCTAGTGAAGAGTACTATCTATTAAGGGGGTTACATAAAAATCCGATTTAGTTTTTGAGCCTATCATATTCTTTGGAAATTAGATGGGGTAGAGACGTTGTTGACCCGTTGATGGCCGACTCAAGTGCCCCTCAAATTAACTGCGTCAAACTTCCGTCAATATCACGGCTCACTAACTCTTCCTAGGGTTTGGGTAAATATTATTCTACGATTTTTGCCCATCAATCTTCTATAACTATAGAATTATAATGTTAAAATGATCTCTATTTCTTTTTGAAATCAACCAAAGCAAAAAAAGTATAAAAGAAATGAAAAAAGCAGTGTTATCATATTTATGATAATTGAGCTACTATATATAAATAAACAATTATTATTATTATTATTATTATTATTATTATTTTTTTTATAAGATGATAGTTAGACCATCTTTGATCCGTTTAACCAACTATCCCTACCCTTAACTATTCTCTTTCAAAATTTTATCTATATTTCCCTTTTATGATTGAGGAAGTAGATAAGAATCTGAGGATAGTGCAAAACCTTTTTTGTAAAAAAAATTATGTACTCACTTCATATGATGCAATTGAAATATCTTGTTGGAGAAAGTTTGAAAAAAAATTAAGAAAAAAGAAAAAGAAAAATGCACGATATCGAAATTTATAAGTCTCGATTTTCCCTCCATACTTTATTTACCAACTTTTCCCATTCTTTGATTAGCCTTGTCCTGAGCCTTTACAACCAAATAAAAAGTCCTTGTTGATTTAGTAAATAATGGTTTGAAATATACGTTAGTTATAGTGAGAAAATTATTATGGTGACTGTGACACTAAAAAAAAATAAATAAATAAATAAATTGGCTCGACTATCATTGTTAGCAACAAATGAGATAATTCCTACTCTTTTGTATGATTTGGACAATATTTCCTCGTTTGGAGAGTCCATGTAAGCTAAAATTGTTGTGTGCGCTATATCAAGGATATATTCTTCTTTTGAGTGTTCTCTAGTGAAACTTTGAGAAATTTATGGGTTACACAAATTTTCTTAACTTTGATAACAAGTGTTTCCACAAACCTCAACGACTTAAAACTGAAGTTAATCTTCACATAATTACATGTTTCTATAAACTGCGGATAATACTTGTCAATTTCACTTGGATAATAATTATTATTTGAATTGTGCTTGATATTTTGAGTTTCTATTGCTAGAGACGATCAATATCTTGCTGGGTGGGCGTAATTAGTGTCTAAAAATGATTATTAAATTTATAATTACAAGGCATTTTACATTTCTATTGCGTTTTTAATATATAGTATTACAAATGGAGCTGAAAATGGAAATTGAGGACTGAAACATTTATTCTAATTAATTAAAATGGAATACATGATCTCTACTTATATAGACCGAGAGCTAGTCCATTTAACTAACTAATAAATCATTAACAGACTTAACTAACAAGAAAGCTAACTAACTAACTAACTAACCTAAATAACTAACTAAAATAGTTAGTCACATTTGATTCTATTTTGTATGTTTTGATACTCCCCCTCAATTAAACCCATCATGCTAATCAATTCTTTGAACAATGAAGGATGCAAAGCTTTTGTTAAAATGTTTGCAATCTGATTTCTGCTTGATACATGTAAGATTTTTAATCTTCCGTCTTGAATTTTTTCTCTAACAAAATGACAATCGATCTCTATATGTTTTGTTCTCTCATGGAACACTGGATTTGCATCTATGTGGAGGGAAACCTGGTTATCACAATGCATGGTTGCTTGTTTATGATGATCAACCCCAAGTTCAGGATGTAAAGTCAATAACCATGTTGTTTCACCTGCTGCTTTACCATAGATCTATACTCTGCCTCAGCCGATGATCTTCATAATGTGTGTTGCTTCTTTGACTTCCAGGATATTAGCGAATCTTCCAAGAAAACGCAATAAATTAAAATTGATATCCTGGTGTCAACACTCGTTCCCCAGTCTGCATCTGCAAATACTTTCAGCTAGACTTCTATTGCTTTGGAAGGATAAAAAAGTCCGTGTCCTGGAGTTGCTTTGATGAATTGAAGGACCCTATGTGCATCCCTTAAGCGTGTCTCTCTTGGCTTTGCTAAAAATTGGCTCAATCCATTTACTGGATATGTGATGTCTGGTCTAGTGATGGTGAGGTATAGCAGCTTTCTAATCAATCCCCTGATTACTATTACATCTTCTACTGGCTCACGTTCTTCATGTGAGAGCTTCAGATTAGCCTCTATAGATGTTCTAGCTTATTTACATCCCAAATATCTTGTATCAGTTAATAGTTGAAGTGCATAACCACTTTGAGAAACTAATATCCCTTTAGATGATCTGGCGATTTCAAGAACTAGAACGAATCTCAGTGGTCCTAGATTTTTTAGTTTAAATTTTATATTCAATGACCTTTATAGGTAACCTACTACTATCTCATCATTGCTGGCCACAATAATGTCATATACGTATACAAGTGATGCCATGAAAATTGATCCTTGAGTTCTGATAAAGAGGGAGTTTGTGGCTGATTGTTGAAAGCCTTCCTTAATTAGAACTTCAGTGGACTTTTACATTCCATTGTCTAGATGCCTGTTTGAGGTCATATAGTGATTTTTGTAGATTACATACTGGATTCTTTAGGTTTGTGTACTCCCCCTTAGGAACATATATACGCACAAGGAATGACCACATCCTCGTATGAATGACCATATAAGAAAGCATTATTGACCCATTTACTAAAAAAAAAAAAAAAAAAAAAAAAAGCATTATTGACATCTAACTGGTGCAATGACCAGTTTTTAATGGATGCTAAAGCTAATAACAATTTGATAGTTACTAACTTGGCTACATGAGAAAAGTGTCTATGTAGTCTATTCCTGCTTGTTGGTTGTATCCCTTGGCTACTGGTGTTACACCCCACTCCATTATAGTTAAAGTCAAGATTATTTATTCAAAGTCATAAATCATATTGGTCAAAATTAAAGTCACACAAGGACTTAAGTTGAAGAAAATATTTTCATGAGGACTTAAATTAACTAAATGACTTTTTATGGGTTCTATTTTATAATTATAGGTATTTAAAGGACATAATTGAGACAAATTAGAGTTTCAAGGATTTAGTTTCTTTTATTGAAAATTTAGGGAATACATCTTATATTATAGGAAGAATAGGGAGTTGTTTTGTAAATAATTATATTTATACATCAAATACTATGGATTAGAACCATTTTTTTTTCTCTTTTTCGGTGGAGAGCAGAAGGAAGAAACCGAGGAGGAAAGAATAGAAAAGAAAAAGGGGAAGAAAGAAAAGAGAAGGGGAAAAACCAAAAGAAGGGCACACAAATGAGCTAAGATCTTCAATTTCTTCTTCTCTTCTTAAAGGTAAGTAGAATTATATTAATAAGATTTTTAGGGTTTATGAATATTTGACTTAAATTCGAAGTTTAGCAAGTATTAAAAGTTATTGACATGTATTTGAGGTAATGTGCTAAAGAAATTGCCAAGAAATTGTATATGTTGACTTTTTTAATGGTAAAGAGAATTGATCATGAAATGGGTTGTTAACTTATTTGTTATTGGAATTCTCTATTTTTCTACATGTTGTAATTTAAGTAAATTTAATTTAATTACTATACACATGTGTTTAGTAATTCATTGAGTTTAATTAAATTACTCGATTCTTTCTTGCACTATTAAGTATAATTATCTCCTATTTATCTCTTGATAATTGATGATGTTTGGAGACTTATCTTGTTTGATAAGAATTGTGATAATGATATTCTTGAGCTAGAATTCTATCACTTATCACTCTTGATAAGGATTCAAGATTTAATAATATCTTGATTGGCCGAAAATCTTGACCCTATTTTTGGTGTCCAAGTTTGAATCATCACTTATGGTAAGATTTTTGAATTTATGTTATCTTAACTTATCTTCATTTATGGTAAGATTCTTGAATTTATGATTATCTTACCTTATCTTTACTTATGGTGAGATCCTTGAATTTTTTATTTCTTACCTTATCTCTATTAATTTGTAATTACCTTTGATTTATTATAGGTAATAGAGATCATGTACAATTAGGAGTCTTTGAAGTCAAGCAACTCGTGTGTTATATATAGGGAGAAAGACGGGACGTTTTTCTTTTAAGTCTTGAAGCCAATATTTTCGTGTGGTGCTAATTAAACACGATTTCTTCAACATTTTGACTTCAATTCTCCGGGAGGAGTTTTTCAATCACTATAAGAAGAAAATTCTTTCAACCAGAAGATCAAATGGGAGGTTTGGATCAAGATCGAACGGGAGTTCGAATTTGCTGAAGATCGTTGCAGTTTCAAAGAAAGCTACTAAAGAGTGGTGGGACGCCAGTTCATATTACACGCCATAGAAGAATCAGAGAGTGATTAATTTTTAGGTGTTTGATAAGTCTATGCGTAGATTTATCCTGTAACTTTGATTGATCTATGTAAAAACTTTTCTTATATAGTGATTGATTTTTGTCTCCAGGGTGCGGGCATGTGGGTTTTCCCACGTTAAGCTCAAACATTATGTTCTTGTCTCTTTACAATTCTACATCTTTTATTTAGACTGTTCACATTCTATAATCTAGATGAATCTGGAATATAAGGATTCATTTGGATTTGTACTAAAACAAAATTTCAAGTGTTTTGTTAATACTCAACTGTCCAGATCAATATGTAACAGTCTATTCGTTTAAACATCAAATTTAGACAACTTAAAATTTTCAATTGGTATCAGAGCGGGTTCACTTCTAGAAAGTGAGATTTAGTTGTCTAAAATGGAAAATTCTGCATCTCTTATATTGAAAAATTCGTATGGAAATTTTTATTCAGTCTATTATTGAACGTTGTTGGACATCAGTCCTTATTGGTTACATAGCACCAACTGTCACTGCTGGAGGTGTTGTCACAGCTGTATCTAGAAGTGCAAATACTGCTGATGAGTTAGCTAATGCAAATTGAAATTCAAAAGCACTTAACGCTATTGTTTCTTTGGTTGATCCAGGTCAATTCAGGTTGATTTCTTCCTTATGAACCGCTAAGGAAGCATGCGATGCATTGAGGGTAGCAAATGAAGGAACCAATGCTGTCAAAACCTCCAAGCTACAGATGATCACTCTTGAGTTTGAACAACTATCTATGGATGAGTGAGAAGACTTCAAAATTTTCTACGCTAGATTAAGTGATTTCACAAATTCGGCTGAAGCCCTTGGTAAAACATACTTCAATGAACAAATTGTGCAAATGATTCTCGGATCTTTACCTGACAAATTCCGTGCAAATGTAATAGCCATCGAAGAAAGTAAGGATCTTTCAACCATGAGAGTTGAGGAACTTGTAGGCTCATTAATGACCTATGAGTTAAATCTGGCCCGAAGAAAGAAAGTCAAGAAACCAGGGATTGCTTTCAAAGCAAGCAGTGAGGAGCCAGACGAATTTGGTGAGACTGATGAAGATGAAAGCCTCGCACTTCTCACTAGACAATTTAAGAAGTTCCTTCGAGTGTAAACAGAAGAAAAAAATTCAAACTTCAAGGCCAGAATAAAAAATAACAAAACCCATGGAGGAAAAACAATTTCCATCCCAGGAATAATGCTAATTTATTTGAAGTGAAGCCTAAGAACCATATTTAGTGCAGAGAATGTGAAGGATATGGACACATCGCAGTAGAATATCCCAACACTCTAAAGAAGACTAAAGGAAGGAAAGCCATGAATGATACATGGAGTGATGGAGACACAGATGAATTCGAATCGAATTCAGATACAAGCAATTCTGAAAAACAGGTAATTACCCTTACTGCTTTACATTTATCTGGTACTAAATCTGGATACTAAATCTGGAAATTCATCTTATGTAGGTACAGGCTCAAATAAGTCTGGATCATACACTGAAAATTTGAAGGAACTTCAAAAGGCAGAAGAGAGGATACAACTGTTGCAAGCTGTGGCTGAACACAACAGGAAAAGTAATCTAGATGTATCTGTATTCCCAGATGAAGAAAGTGATGAGGTAAGTAAGTTGAGTGCTGAACTTTCTAAAGCACAAGACATGATCAAGAAATTTGTACTTGGATCCGTTCAGCTTGATGAAATTATGAACCATGGGAGAACCGCTAGCATAAAAAGTGGACTTGCATATGAAGGTAAGGGTAAAACTCATGAAAATAAGATGGTCTTTGTGAAAGAAACATGATATGGAAAGGAGCAAAACAAAATCTACTCAGATGCATCTACTTCCTACCATCATCAATTTAATGCTGCTGGAACTCAGCACTCACATCCATCCAGGAATGATATAGGTACAATGTTTCAACTGAATATGTACAAGCAAGATGAATCTGTCTATCAGACTGGCAAAAAATTTCAACCTCGTCAGAATTGGCAAGATACATCTGTCTTCCAGGTATTCTATAATTTTTGTGCCAAACCTGGTCATGATGTATTTAGGTATTATGAGTACTTGAAATTAATCAACTTAAATAAAAGAAGACTTGTAACTAGGCAAGAAAAGAGAATTAGAACTAATGCTTATGTAGTTCAATTGTCTTTTTAGTGCCTTGATTCCTAACACCTGGTATTTTGATAGTGAATGTTCTAGACACATGACAGGTGATCTCTCTTTGTTGTCACGCTTTGAAAAAGGTGAGATAGGTGTTGTTACCTTTGGTGATGGCTAAAAGGGTAAGATAGATTGATCTGGTATCATCAATATTAAAGGACTACCTACATTAACCAATTTTTGTATGTTGTTGGGCTTAAGGCTAATCTGATTAGTGTAGGTCAATTATGTGATGATAACCTGTTTGTCCAATTTTCTAAAGGTTATTGCAAGGTTTAATCTGTGACATGGGCTCAAATTCATTGGAAAATGTCTTGTTTAAGGGAATTAGATCCAATGACAAATGCTTCACACTTGAAAGTCACATAACTTGCAATTCTGTAAGGGCTAAAACCAAGGAATTATGGCAAAACCAGTCAGGAAATCTGAACGACCATGATCTCACAAAGCCAGTTAAGATGCAAATTGTGAGAGGCCTACCCAATATAAAAAACATTCCAGATGGAATCTGTACTGATTTTCAAAAGGGTAAGCAAATCAAATGTCAACACAGGCCAGGTATATCTCTCAACACCTCTTGTATTCTTGAACTTACTCACATAGATTTGATGGGTTCTATTCAAAAGGAAAGTACTGGTGGTAAGAGATACATCTACGTATGTGGTGATGATTTCTCCAGATATACCAGGATTATGTTTATTCGTGATAAATCTGATGCCTTTGACAATTTTGCTAATTTTTTTTTTCAGAAATTAAGTAATGAAAAGGCTGACAAACAGAAAGTAGAGACTGATCAGTTGGAGATTCAACCAAAATAGCAAACTAAAACTGAAGAGAAACCACACCTAGCAGAAAGTCAGAATAATACTGAAGAAATTGACACAGATGAATCTAGATGTCCAGATACATCTGCCTTTCCAGAGGCAACTAATTACTCAGATACACCTAATGCTGAAGAACCAAAACTGTTGAAAAGACCATCTACCAGAGTTCAAAAGGTACAGTAGGATGAATCTGGATTATTCATATCTCAAGCAAAGGTTGCTAAAAATTTGGTGAAGAAGTTTGGGTTTGAAGATGCAAAGGTTATAAGAACTCCCATGGAAACTACACTGAAAATTTCAAAGGATGGCTTTGGTAAGGACGTGGATCCATCTCTCTACAGAAGCATGATTGGAAGTCTTCTGTACCTGACTACTAGTAGGCCAAACATATCCTTCAATGTTGGAGTGTGAGAAAGATATCAGGCTAAACCCAAGGAGTCTAATGTTGCTGCTGTGAAAGGAATCATAAGATACAGTACATTAAGCTATGGAATTTGGCTTATAAGAGATACCACTGCCCATCTTGCAGGATATCTGGATACAGATTTGGCTAGGAATGTGGATGATCGAAATAATACATCTGGAGGATGTTTTTACATTGGAAACAACTTGGTGGCCTGGCTAAGCAGAAAACAAAATTCAGTGTCCCTTTCCAAAGCTGAAGCGGAGTATATTGCAGCCAGTAGTTGCTGTACACAGGTCCTCTTGATGAAACAAATGTTTGAAGATTATGAGATTTCTACAGAACAAGCCACTGTGTATTGTAACAACACTAGTGCTATCAACATCTCAAAAAACCCGTCCAACACTCCAAAACAAAAACATTGATTTCAGACACCACTTCATCAATGAATTGGTAAAACAAAAGATTATCAATCTGGAGCACATACAGACTGATCTACGACTTGCAGATTTGTTCACTAAGGCCCTCGATACTGTCAAATTTGAAAACCTTAGGAAATAAGCTGGAGTATGACCTCCTCCTGAATAGGAACATGCATATTCAAAAAAAAAAAAAAAAATTTGCATTTTTTTTTCTTTTTCTTTTATTGCATGCATTGAGGTTAGCTTATTTTATTCTATTCTTATACTAAGTGTAGATCATGTTTTTGCTTGCAGATATATCTGAGCGATTGAGGCTGATAACTAGACAAATACTTTTGGCTGATGTCAGTTAACATGTTGCCAGATGAATCTAACTAGCACTCAAATTTTGACAATCCAAGGGATAAGTCATTACTGTCAAAGCTACATGATTTGTTACTGGATGAGGTTTCATATTCTGTATGTAGACCTATGATCTGAATCTTTCTTTTAGCATTGCACGCATTTTCTTATTGTCCAAGGGTAGGACCAGTGGAAAAGAAGGCCTATCCAAGCCAAATTCATATCCTTTAGTCTCAAAAATAAAAGGATATGAGGAAAATGTGAAAATATCAAAGAAAAAGGGAAAAATTTAGTAAAATAACTTTTGGGAACTGTGTGAATCTACCAATCCAAGCCAAGTTCATAACCTTCTTCTAATCTAAAGGGGAACATCGAGTAAGATAACTTCTAGGGATTGTGTGAAGTTGTTTCCATCCCCAAAAGACATTGTCACAATATTGAAAAATCCGGCAAGCCGGATTTGAGAAAATGCACTTTATATAGATATTGATCGGTCTTATTGTGCACTACGGCGATAAATCAATAAGTCAGGGCAATCATATTGTTTTTGGCAGTATGTGGATGACTAAGAGTTGCTCAGATCACACATGCACTTTAATCAACTTAATCATGTACGTGGTGGCCTATACACTACCAGTTGTCTCTACCTCAACAGATGCCAACAGTGTTCAGACATGTCTCAGGTACCCAAATGTATCTAGATTTTTCATTCATGTATTTTAGATATTTTTTTCTGAAAATCTTTATTTAAGGCAGTATATTGTGGGCTAATGTGTGAAAATCTTTCAGAATAAGTTAGATAATTGTAGGCCCAATTTTGGTAATTTATTTGTTACCTTATTCTTGAATTATTCTATTTCCATACTTATCCTATTTTTTAGAGGAAAGAAAATTGATAGGAACTAAGATTCTTAAGAGATATCTTTATCAACAAGGAATGCAATTATAACAAAATCTCTTGAATTCTATTTGTACTCAAATTCCTCAAAAATCTCTTCTCAAGTTTTGATTTTCTCTCTCTCCCATATTTGAAAACCTAAATTCATAAAAACTCTCTTAAACCACCTTAATATCCAATCTTCGCCTATAGCCAAACCAAACCAAGGCGACTCCACCACCAAGTCACAAGTTATGGGTACAAATCTGACACCTATGTTCGATAATCTTCCTACCAATCACTTTTCTTCTTTAGATATTCAAAAGGAATTGATGGGTGCAGAAGAAATTTTGGGCAAATAGATTGAAACAAAGGGGGGAGATGCCAAAAGATGATAAAGATGTGGAAGAAGGTAAATCTGGAACAAATCGACAGAAGACGCAGATGGATCTGACCAGGACACAGATGAATCTGGTAAGTCAGAGTTACAGGATAAAGAAGAGGAAGCCGATGAATCTGTAAGTGAGGATGAATTCGATGAGATAGAGGGGTCTAGAGTTCAAGATGAATCTGATAATATTGAAGGAAGTGGAGGTGAGGATAATGCTGAGCAAATATAGAAATCTGAAGAAACATAAGAAGAAGAGACTACAAGGCCAGACAGAAAGAACAAGGAAAAATGTGAAGAAAACAGTTGTTACAAAGAAAAGGAGATCGAGCACAAAGGTAGATGAATCTGTTGCTCCACATGAATCTAGGTATGATCCTTCATCATTTGTTAGTACTCCTATGCAGACTGCCAAAGGTATGTTTACACGTTTCAATTTCAAATTCTGATCAACTGGTGCATATGCTGATTTCCAAAAGTAAGAGACTGAACTATGAGTCTCTTATATCTAATTTTGCACAAGATTGTTAAGGAAAAATTTTGACCAGCTTATTCATGAATCGAGTTTTAAACTTGAGTATTCCCGGACTCTTTTTCTTCTTGATGTTAAGAGGAATATTGATTTGGCTACTTGTATTTGGAATTCTATTGTTGATTGTGTTTCACGAAGTGGTCCTTGACAAGGGAACACATATTTTCTTTTTTACCCCTGGATTATTTCACAATTTTTGGCTGATTAGGGTGTCAAGAGACCTAAAGATGGATCTGACCAGCATGATTCGTGTGGATAGGATGGCAGAATTGGGCAATTGGAAGCAGAAGTTATCACTCTAAAGGCAGAAGTGGTTGAACTCAAAACTATTTTCTAAAGGTTTGAAGATAAATATGTTTTCAACAGGTTCTTCCAGAAATGAGATCTCAAAGGCTACTACTGAAAGAAGAAGACCAAGTCAAAAAATAATTTCTAACTGGAAGAAAAATCTATTTTGCATGTTTGCATGAATTCTATGTTTTGACGGGTCGTTGGGGAGATACATAGATATTATATCCTACTGCATTAAAATTCTTAGTGTTGCAGTATGGGGGATCATTTATTGTGTTTTTTGAGTTTTCTGAAACTCGACCTATATTTCTAGTTTATATTATCTGTACCCAAATTTTGCCTAATTTTTGTCTACTTCTGCTTATGTGGCAGATTACAAGATGTGGAATGCTTCCCCTATTTCTTCCAAGAGGGGGGGGGGGGGGAGTAGTATTTTTTCTCATATTTTCTAATTGGTTGAATGTTGAAGTAACTTTCGATTTATTTGGATGCTCCTTTATGCGCTTATTTTTTTTTTTTCTCGTTGCATGCATTAATTAGTTGAAGTGAGTTTATTATGGTGCATGATTTGAGGGGGAGAATTTTGATAGGGGGAGCTTGAAAATTGCATGTTACTTTTATATATGTTAGTGAAAAGATTATTAGGATTTGGAAAAATAGAAAAAGCAAAAGGGGGAGATTGTTAACTTATTTGTTATTGTGCATGAGGCAACGGCGAGTGGCTCCTCTGCACAAGCACAACAACCGTGTCAGGAGGCTGCAAGGTTACAGCCGCAGCGACGGGGCCGAAGTAAGGCCGGCGCCAACCTCGGAGGCCAAGGCGCTAACCGTCGCCGTAAAGGGCACAACGAAACCTAGGTTTTCGGTGTATCTGATTTTTGGGGATGGGTGGGTGGTTGTGCAATTTTCTAAATTGTATACCAACCCCCCTATATTCTTAATTACATGGACAACCCCTATAATTGTTTTAAAATTAAAATTGATCCCTTATTTCAAAAACTTACTGAAAGGTGCCTATATTTTCGGTAATTAAAAATTAAGGACCTGAATTTTAAAGGGATTCGAGTGGGTCTTGATTATAATTTTATTTTGAGAAATATTTATAAAATTGTCCTTTTAAAATCAAAATTTTATTGATTATATCATAAAATTTTAAGATAGACCCTACACAAAATTTTAAAATTAATCCAAATTAGAGTTTGACTCTATTTGGAGATTAAAAATAAGTTAGTTATTTTTATTGTCCCCATGAGTAATGAGTTAATTGATTAATTAGATTAATTGATTAATTTCATTAATATAAAATTGATTAATATGATTAATTAATTGGAAAATCAATAAGATTGATTATTTTATTCGATCAGTCTTGTCTAAAAGGGTTTAGACAATTAAAACCAACATTGCAAATTTAGAAATTAATATATATATTATTAATATTAGATATTAATGATGTTAGGATCTATAGTGGATGATTATGGACTAGACCTATGTGATTGGTTGAATGTAAGGTTTATTTAATTCTGCTTTTGTTAATTGGGCCTACGTGCCTGTCATTATTTAATTGGGCATGCTAGCCTGTCATTATTTAATTAGGCCTGGGTGCCTATTTTATTTAATTTATATGGGCTTGCATGTCCATTTGATATAGGCCTGTGTGCCAAATAGTAAATGTTACAGGTAGGAGCAGATAACGATTATTGCATTTGGCATTCGATGTAGGATGTAATGTCTCCTAGGAAATAGACCAACTAGTCTTCTTCATGGCTCGAGGAGACTAGATAGATACCGGCTATAGTCATCCACACTATTATATGTATGATTAATTACATGATTGATGCTAGTTAATTTACATAGGATTGATGAGACGTTACAAACCCCTCAATTTAAATATTAAATTCGTATTAATTGGTTGATACAAAATGCGTTCCATTGTTATAATGATAAACCAGAATTCGCCATCAATGTCAGTTGTTGAGTCACTCAAGGATGGGAGATTGAAGGTGTGTTTAATCATTATGAAATATACAATATTTCTGAACAAATTGGTAGAATTTAATCAGAATTTATCTCTTGTTGAGCCACTCAAGGAGATAAATTTTGGAGACATGGTCAAGTGAACGCATAAGATGTGCAAGACAAAGAGTTGTCTGCTTGATGATCTAGGAGTCACATAGAGATGCGATTGATAAGAGTATCTACCCGGAAATTTTATTGGGACTTGTTGAGTCACTCAAGGTTCTGATAAAATGAAAGGGATCCTAGCCCACTGGGAATCACATATATTCTTCTAATTAATGAAGAGAGTCATTAAACAGTGGGAGTACATATTAATTTAATTAAGTCCATATTATATTAATTTTCTGCATTTAATTATTGTTCTATTTTTGTCATTTCAGTTTTGAATAATGAGTAACCATATAAGTTTGAGAACCATACTTGATGCTAACAAGCTTACTGGACCAAACTTTTTGGATTGACATCGTAATGTGAGAATTGTTCTCAAGCAAGAAAAAATTGGATATGTCATTGAGCAGCCAATGCCGGAAGCTCCTACTGAGGAGGCTACACCGGAGGAGGTACAGGCTTATAATCAACACAGTGATGATGACAATACTGCAACATGTGTGATACTTGCAACTATGTCACCTGAGTTGCAAAAGCAGCACGAGGGTATGGATGCTCATACTATTATATTTCATATCAAGAAGTTGTATGATGAACAGTCTCCGACTGAGAGGTATGAGACATCCAAAATGCTATTTAGAGGTGTAATGGCAGAAGGATCTTCAATCAGTGCTCATGTGCTGAAGATGATTGGCTTTATTGAAAAACTAGGCCAATTGGGTTTTGCTATGGATCACGAGCTGAGTGTTGACTTATTTTTACAATCCCTGCCTGATAGCTATTCACAGTTTATTATAAACTTTAACATGAATATGATTCAGTGTACCCTACCTGAGCTTCCGAATATGCTGAAAACTGTTGAGCCCAACATTAATAAAGTTAAATGGCAAATCTTGAACATTGACAACTCTAAGGGAACTAAGAGGAAGTCCAACTTGACCTTTAAGAAAGGATCCAAAAAGATCAAGTCTACTGGAAAAATAGTTAAAGAAGACAAAGGAAAATCTAAGTCTAATGACCCTTGATTTCATTGTGGAAATAAAGGACACTGGAAGAGGAACTGCAAGGTTTACCTCGCCAGCTTGAAGGGAAAGAAGTCTAATGAGGCTTCCACTTCAGGTAATTATTTTATCGAGGTTTTTATATCTACTCCTTTAGATTCTTGGGTATTGGATACTGGATGTGGATCATATTTGCACAAATATGCAGTAACTAAAGAATAGTAAAAGACTACAGAAAAAGGGGACGTGGACCTACGAGTGGGAAATGGAGCAAAAGTTGCTGCATTAGCTGTGATGACCTATTATTTATCGTTGCCCTCGAGCCTTGTTTTAAAATTAAAAGACTACTATTTTATTCCTTCCATTACTAAAAATATTATTTCAGTTTCATGTTTGGACATGGATGGTTTTTCCATTGAGATTAAGAATAAATGATATGATCCGGACCAGGCATCGAAGGGCAAAGTCGAGACATCGGAAATACGACAGTGATCTACGTGCAAAATTGAGCAAGTTTCATGTTGGAATCGAGCCGAGAAGGCGAAAGGATCAAATCGAGCCGAGTAAACGAAATTATTTATGCAGAAAAGGCATTACGGCCGTAATGGAAATCCTTCACGGCCGTAACTCATATAATCACAGCCGTAAAAGCTATTGTCACGGCCGTAATCATCTATCGAGGGAAAAGCTATTGTCACGGCCGTAACTGGGTAGCGACCAGATTTTGCGGGATTTTAATTATTTTATTCCTTTTTTAGTTTTTAGGTTATTTTCCTAATTTAATGTTTTAGCTTAATTAGAATTCTATTTTGAGTAAACTAGCGACTAGATTATTTTGCTTATTTATATTCCTTTCCATGATTGTAAAAAAACAGTTAAGTTTGAGTTTATGAATTAAATTGAGAGAGGATTCTCTTGTTAAAGGTTGAGGAGTCCCTTTTGTGTTCTTCGAGAACAAATCTAACTTATCAAATATTGTGAAATATTTGTGGCGTTGAACTTATCAAATATTCGCGAGAATATTTGTGGCGTTTTCAATTAGAATCTTATCAAGGAAATTGACAAGTCCTTGTGGTGTTTCGAAAACCTTGGATCTCGATTCCACATCGTCAATTTCTTGCGTCGTGAATCTTGGGTCAAGGTCCTATCGTCAATTTTATCTTTCCAGTATTTCAATTCTTGTTTATTTTCGTGTTTAGATCTGATCTACATCTTTCCTAGGTTTTAATTTCGTTATTCCGCGTTGTATGACGAGATTCCCCGACTGGGATCTCATTATCTGGTATCAGAGCTTGGATCTATTTCAGATTCTTGCGTTTCTTGAATTTTCTTGATTTTTTTGTGTGTTCTTCACGTTCTTCGTGTCAGTCATAATTTTCTTCAGTTTGATCCATAAGAGTCAGTCCCAAAAATTCAAAAGTGTTTTTCTTGTTCGTTTTTCGTCCAAATCCAGTTCCGTTTTTCTGCCATACTTGTAATCCAATTCTCTGGCAGATTAAAAAAATTTCCTAAAATTCCCAAATATTCCGAATTTCCTTGTTCGTGTCTTAAAAATGTCTGATAGAGAGGTTTCCACATCTTCATCTTCTATTGGAGACAGAAAACAGCTCGGGGATGTAAATAGAAGGAATGAACAGGGTAACAATGATATTGCAGCAATGAGGGCACAATTTGAGAGGTTTATGGCACATATGGAGAATCGAGGTGCAGAGCGTGAATAAAAACCTCGGGATCAATCTCATGATGGTTCTCGAGTTAGGAGAGGTAACAGGTGTGAGGTTAGTATGAATGATGAAAAGTCATTAAAGCGAAAAGAGATATCAAAACGGGAGAGTAGTGATCATGTTCACAAAAGGAGGGAGGAACCGACAACCAAAGATAAAAATAATTCTGATTCCAAGACTCTTAAGGATAAAAATATTAAGTGCTTTAAATGCTTGGAACGGGGTCACATTGCACTTGATTGTCCACGTAAAAAGGTTAGGTGTGATAGTGAAGGGGCGAAAAGTGTTGTGGTGGATAAGTCAATTATTGATAGGCATGCTCTTAGCATTAAGTGTAAGACGAATGTTTTGGAAAATGTGGATGGGCAAAGGGATAATATTTTTCGCACTAGATGCTTAGTGGATGAAAAAGTTTGTAGCTTGGTGATTGACGGGGGAAGTTCTACTAATGTAGTTAGTACAATGTTGGTGGAAAAATTAGGCTTACCTTTAATGAAACATCCAACACCTTATAAATTACAATGGTTGACTGAGTCGGGGGAAGTTAAGGTGAAGAGACAGGCCTTGGTGACATTTTCTTTTGGTGGGTATTCGGATGAGGTAATTTGTGACGTGGTGCCAATGCAAATTAGTCACATAATGTTAGGGAGACCTTGGAAACATGAAAGGGCTGTGCTACATGATGGGTATACGAATAGATACAGTTTGGTAAAAGGGGGGAAAAAGTGTACTCTAATGCCGATATCTCCAACTGAAGCGTTGAAAGATCAATTGAAAGTGAAAAGTGAGTTTGAGGGGAAAAATAAGAGAGTTGAGGCCACGACCTCAGAAAAAGGAGAGGGAGTGGAAATTAGAAAAAAGAGAGTTGAGGCCACGACCTCAGAAAAAGGAGAGGGAGTGAAAAATAAAGAAAAGAAGGTTGAGGTACAAACCTCAGAAAAAGGAGAGACTGAGTGCAAAAGGCAAAAAAAAAAAAGAGAGTCTACCACAAAAATGAGTCTATTTGCACTTACTCACGCTAACACACCCCTCCCTAGTTCTTTAAAATCTGTTTTACAGGTACCGAAGTCAAACCATGAGCTTAAAACAGGAAAAAAACTTGTTGGCACAAATGAGCAGCCCAAAAAGCTGAGAAAGTTGAAGGAGAAAAATGGGCAGCCCAAAAGGTTGAAAGCAAGCACAAGGTATAAGCATGATCATCGAGCTCAGAAAAGCAGAAGGAGTTTGAAAAGCCGACAAAAATTTGATTCGAGGTCGAATCCTTTTCAAGAGAGGGAGTATGATATGATCCGAACCAGGCATCGAAGGGTAAAGTCGAGACATCGGTAATACGACAGTGATCTACGTGCAAAACGGAGTAAGTTTCATGTTGGAATCGAGCCGAGAAGGCGAAAGGATCAAGCCGAGCCGAGTAAACGAAATTATTTATGCAGAAAAGGCATTACGGCCGTAATGGAAATCCTTCACGGCCGTAACTCATATAATCACGGCCATAGAAGCTATTGTCGCGACCTTAATCATCTATCGAGGGAAAAGGATGAATTTCAGGCAGAACAGGTCTTACGGCCGTATGTCCAATCTCACGGCCGTAACTATTGGTGCAGATTTGGATCCGTGAGGCCTTTACGGCCGTAACGTTATTCTTCACGGCCGTAACTGGGTAGCGACCAGATTTTGCGGGATTTTAATTATTTTATTCCTTTTTTAGTTTTTAGGTTATTTTCCTAATTTAATGTTTTAGCTTAATTAGAATTCTATTTTGAGTAAACTAGCGACTAGATTATTTTGCTTATTTATATTCCTTTCCATGATTGTAAAAAAACAGTTAAGTTTGAGTTTATGAATTAAATTGAGAGAGGATTCTCTTGTTAAAGGTTGAGGAGTTCCTTTTGTATTCTTCGAGAACAAATCTAACATATCAAATATTGTGAAATATTTGTGGCGTTGAACTTATCAAATATTCGCGAGAATATTTGTGGCGTTTTCAATTAGAATCTTATAAAGGAAATTGAAAAGTCCTTGTGGTGTTTCGAAAACCTTGGATCTCGATTCCGCATCGTCAATTTCTTGCGTCGTGAATCTTGGGTCAAGGTCCTATAGTCAATTTTATCTTTCCAGCATTTCAATTCTTGTTTATTTTCGTGTTTAAATCTGATCTAGATCTTTCCTAGGTTTTAATTTCGTTATTCCGCGTTGTTCGACGAGATTCCCCGACTGGGATCTCATCAATAAATGTTATTCTTTTTATCTTAATGAATTATTTTATGGTTGTGAAAAATTAATTAATGGCATCTACGTTCTAGACATGCAATACACTATAATGAGTATAGAAAATAAAAAGCCTAAGATAGATAACGTGAATAATTCCTACATTTGGCATTGTAGACTCGGTCACATAAATGAAAAACGCATATCCAAGTTACATAAAGATGGATACTTGGACACAAATGATTTTCAATCATTTGATAAATGCGAATCATGTCTTTTAGGCAAAATGACCGAGTCTCCCTTTACTGGGAAGGGAGAAAGAGCTACAAACATTTTGAGTCTCATCCATACTGATTTATGTGGATCAATGTCAACAAGTGCTAAAGGTGGTTTCTCCTATTTCATCACTTTCACAAATGACCATTCTAGATATGGATTCGTGTACTTGATGAAGTTCAAGCATGAAGCCCTTGAAAAGTTCAGGGAATTCAAGCAAGAAGTGGAGAGACAAACTGGCAAGAACATTCTCACACTTCGATCTGATCGAGGTGGAGAATACTTGAAGGATGAATTTTTAAGTTATCTTAAAGAGAATGGGATTCTCTCGCAGTGGACTCTACCGTATACGCCACAACATATTGGTGTGTCTGAAAGGAGAAATCGCACTCTACTTAATATGGTGCGATCAATGATGAGTCAGGCAGTTCTCCCAAAAATATTTTGGGGTTATGCACTTAACACTGCATGCCACACACTAAATCGTGTCCCATATAAGTTGGTTGATAAGATTCCATATGAGATATGGAATGGGAAAAGACCTAATCTCTCATATTTGAAGGTTTGGGGTTGTGATGCTTATGTGAAGCGTGCAAAATCGGATAAGTTAGACGTTAAGTCTGATAAATGCCTATTTGTAGGGTATCCAAACCAAGCAGTTGGATACTATTTCTATAATCCCACTGAGATGAAAGTCATTGTGTCAAAACATGTTGTATTCTTAGAGAAAGAGTTCATTCTAAGAGAAAGCAGTGAGAGCAAAGTAGAACTTGAAGAAATTCAAGAAACTACAAAAGAGGTAAATCAATTAGATGAACCAATAGCTGTGTCTGATATTGATAAGACACAGACTGGTAATTGGGAATCGCCAGACCCTAAGGACATACCAGCTCCACTCAAGTCAGAAAGGGTTATTCGTCCTCCCAAAAGATTTGATCTTATGATTGCCAAAGAAAACTTGCTAATTGAGGAAGACGAACCCTCGACTTGTGCAGAATCAAAGTCAACTGTTCACTCAATGAGATGGCAGGAAGCCATGGAATCCAAAATAAACTCCATGTACGAAAACAAGGTTTGGACCTTAGTTGACCTACCTGATGGGGTAAGACCCATAGGTTGTAAATGGGTTTACAAAAGGAAGGTAGACATGGATGGTAATGTTCATACATATAAGGCTAGACTAGTGGCGAAGGGATATAAGCAAATACAAGGAATTCACTTTGATGAAACCTTTTCACCAGTCGCCATGTCTAAATCTATTTGGATTCTGCTTGCAATAGTAGCATACTACGATTATGAGATTTGGAAAATGGATGTCAAAACTGCTTTTCTTAATGGGAATCTTAATGAAGATGTGTACATGACACAACCCGAGGGTTTTGAATCCAAGGAACTAAACAAAGTATGCAAATTAAAAAAATCCATATCTGGGTTAAAGCAAGCCTCACGGAGCTGGAATCTTCGTTTTGATGAGATAATCAAAAGGTTTGATTTTATCAAGAATGAAGATGAACCGTGTGTGTACAAGAAAATTAGTGGGAGCAAAATCGTGTTTCTAATTCTGTATGTAGATGACATATTGTTATTAAGAAACGATATCCTCATGCTTCAATCACTAAAAACATGGTTATCCAAAAACTTCTTCATGAAGGACATGGGAGAGGAAGCATATATCCTTGGGATTAAGATCTATAGGGATAGATCTAGAAGATGCTTGTCCTATCTCATTCCTCGTACATAGATAAAATCTTAAGAAGATTTAATATGCAAGAGTCCAAAAGAGGACTCTGTCCCATTGGACATGAGATCGCTCTCTCTAAGGAAATGTGTCCAAAAACACAGAACGAGAGAGATCACATAGATAGGATACCTTATGCATCAGCCATAGGATCTATCATGTATACGATGCTATGTACAAGACCGGATGTTTCATATGCTTTGAGTGTCACAAGCAGATTCCAAGCGAATCCTGACGAGAAACATTGGATCGCTGTAAAGAACATTTTTAAGTACTTGAGAAGGACTAAAAAGATGTTTATTGTATATGGAGAAGATGAACTAAAATTTCAAGGATATACTGATGCTAGTTTTCAGTCAGATAAAGATGAATGTAAATCCCAGTCCAGATACGTATTTACTCTAAATGGAGGAGCGGTCAGTTGGAAAAGTTCCAAACAAGACACTACTGCAGATTCAACTACAGAATCCGAATACATAGCTGCTTCAGAAGCAGTAAAGGAAGCCGTCTGGATCAGAAAGTTCATAACTGAACTGGGAGTGGTTCCTAATATTATTGATCCAATAACCTTGATTGTGATAACAATGGAGCCATCGCACAAGTGAAGGAACCAAGGTCTCATCAGCGATCCAAGCATGTATTAAGGCGATATCATCTCATCAGGGAGATCATAGAAAGAAATGACATACGGATAGAAAGGGTCCCAACAGACGATAATGTAGCAGATCCTCTGACAAAGGGATTGTCTCAGCACAAGCATGATGATCATACCAAATCTGTTGGTATTAGATACATGAATGATTGGATCTAGTTTGTATGAAATTTTATTTAATGTGATATACACTTTGTTTGGACATCGTTGGTATAAACATTTATTAATTAAATGAGTCTACATTTTGATTGGCAGATCTGTTATTACTTAGAATTACAATAATGGAGTCCATAGAATAAGTTCAAATAACTTGTAAATCGTAAGGTGTTGTGATTGTGAGATTCAAGTGATAAAATGACTTATTCTCAAATTGTCCCTAGTTAAAGCAGTAACAAGATATGGATATTGTTATTGCAGTTAGACTAGCACGTTTTACATTTCTTTCTTATGAAGAAAGTTGTTCATCACACAAGTTAGAATGTAGAGGGACATTCGAATGAACACGTTGATGCATTGTTAGATGAACAAAGCATTGGATGTCCCGCCTAGAGATACCACGTGGATAACTATCCAAACGTCAGTGGTAAATCTCTAATAAGTGGTTGTGGATTTGGTCCTTTGACTTGAGGACTTCATGGAATCTTATATGAAGATTACTATGCTTTGGTGAGCGTTGATGTTGGCTTTTGAGAGGGAGTCAGCAGGATGATATCGCACGGGTAGAGTAAGACTCATATGAAGGTTGTGTATGTCCAAAATGAGGATACATCACTCCTGGGTAGTAGGAGATTGTAACCTGCATTTCACCAAACAAAGTTGATATAAAATCCTCAGCCGGGGTAGTATTATGAATTGAAAAATGTTTCAATCATGACTGAATCAACTGAAGATAGAGGTGAATAAAATAATTGGTTAAAAGAGATTGACTTTATTCCAAATCTCTCAACCGATTGGGTTATATATGATGAAGGGATTATATCTCCACGGAAACTACACATATACTGGTCTTGTCATAACCACATAACATTTCCTTCACATGGATTGCCTTGATACGTTGCTAGACGTCAATCTTGGATTGTGACGTGAATTAATCGATCTTGGTGAATCGAGGATGAATTTGAAATAGAGATTTCGATTAATCTCATTCCAATTAGATTGGAATGATAATAACATGGCGTTTGCCATCGTGAATGAAACCTGATGGGTCACACACAAAAAGCAAAAATTTTGCATCTGGAATTGGATCTTGTACAAGTGGGAGATTGTTGGAATAATGTGGCCAATCCCAATTAGTTGGGCCGGACTTGGGTTGGCCCAATTCCACAATCTCTAACCTAATTAGGTTTAGAGTTAAACATATAAGTACTAAGATAGATGTAAAGAAACATAGTTGTTGTATTCTTGATTGCTAGCACAATAAATCCAGATATTGGCTTGCTGTGTGGATCACTATCAGAGGCTGGACAATTGGACGGATGTGGTGAAGAGACTTCCATACTACATCAACATCATATTATAGCGATTCGTCAAAAGGTATAATTTCTATCACAAACTTCATCGTAGTGCAAGGTTGATCTGGGCTATGATTTTGATTCTTTTATTTCCGCTGTGCATGTATGTTTCGAAACCTTACACTCACGACCAATTACATTTCTTGAGACGAAGATTCTCCTAGATTTAATGTCCAGCAGCTTGTATTTCTTCATTCTAGGTGGATATCCAATCAGTACACAAGTTAGATGCATAACATAAGCATCCAAAAATCTTGAGATGATTGTATATTGGTGCTTTGTTGTTCAATATTTCTAAGTGTGATTTGGTCTTTAATAAGGATGGTGGTAACCTGTTGATGATGTGTGTAGTAGTTAGTATTGCATCCTCCTAGTGATAAATGGGAAAACTGGACTGAAAGATGAGAGCCCTTGCAATGTTTAGGATGTGTTGATGCTTTCTCTCAACAACTGAATTCTGCTCAACACACGAAAAGTGGAACATAATTCCTTTCTTCTGAAACAATTCTGTGAAACTGAGCTCATTTACATTATCAGATCTCACTCCCTTTAACATTAACCCCTTATTGAGTGTTGGCTAGTTCCAAATACTTAAGAATAATCAATAATGCTTCAGGTTTATTTTGGATTAAATAAACTCAGTATATCTAGAGCAATCATCCACTGTTACCAATTGACATTAAATTTGTGAAAAGGACGCCAAATATCAATGCGAATCAAATCAAATTGCTTTTCTGAAACATGGTTGTTACATTTAAATGGTAATCGTTTTTGTTTTGCAAAATTACAGATGGAACAATGAACCTTTTGGAGTATAAGTTGTGTATTAAACTTTACTGTGCCCACCTTGATAATATCAGCATGATTTCCATTAAGCATTGATACATGTGGTGCAAGAATAAAGGATTGAAATGAGCTAAACATGATGTGTGGATCCTGTGTCTAATATCCATGAATAGTTAGGTAGGAAATGACATGTATCAGTGAGATTTGAAACTAATGGATGATCTGCACTTGCAAGTTGAGTGGACTGCATCTGATTGGTGAGGAAGGAGAGCATTTTTTTGGCATTGTGCATGTGACATCTTGTTTCCAGAATTATCCCCTTCTTCAAAAATTTGAATTTGTATTGCAGAGACTTGATGAACTGAAGCCCTGAATTTCCATTCATTCTCTTTCCCTTTAATTCCTTCTATGCTTTCTTTGTTTATTTATTGATTTCCACCTAGGAAGATATCCGTGAATTTTGTAGCATTTATTTACACACATAACCACAGTGAGTGCATATTGTTCTGTCCTTTCTTTCTTTATAATTCTCAGGTTATAGTTGGAAGTAGCTAATGCAGTTGGTTGGTTGGATGGGGGCATTCTTTCTTCTTGAATTACAAGGGAAAAGGCTTTATTGATTGCTGGTAAAGGATCCATCATCAAGATTTGGGCTCTAATCTGAACATATGAATCATTCAACCCCTAAGAAATTCAAGTACATCCACCCACATACTGAATTCTTCTAGTGAAGTAATTGTTTACATCATCACTCTCTTGTGACATATTGTTTATCATTTGTTTGATTTGGAACATTCTTGGACCATTGCTCCGATCATAAAGATCTGTCCACACTTCCTTGCATTGTCCATGTACATGATGCTCTCAGAGATTTCATTATTCACAGCATGTAGAATCCAAGACATGACCATAAAATTACATCTAATACACTGATTGTGAAGTGGATTACTACTTTGGGGACAAGCAATACTACCATCAACAAAACATATCTTGTTCTTTGCAATCAAGGCCGTCCTCAATGCTCTATGCCAAGAATTAAAATTGTTACCCGTCAGAGAGTTAGAAACCAGCAGCAAGCCTGAATGATCACAAAAGGATTTTTATCTGCACTTTTCCCACCAGCAATGGTGTTTTTTCCATTTCCTCCTCCTCTGACCATGATCAAGCTGTGTTTGTAGCTTGTTCTCTAGATTTTGCCTTAACAAAGCTCTGATACCATATTACAAATGGAGCAAAAAATGAAAATTGAGGACTGAAACATTTATTTATTCTCATTAATTGAAATGGAATGGAATACATCATCTTTGCTTATATAGACAGAGAGCTAGTCCATTTGACTAACTAACTAACTAACTAACTAACTAACAGATCATCAACTTATTTTACTAACAAGAAATCTAACTAACTATAACTAATTAAAGTAGTTAGTTACAGTTGATTCTATTTTGTTTGTTTTGATATATAGAATGTCAAATATTTTTGTTATAATCTAATTTACATAAAAAATACATGGTAAAAAATGTAACTAATAATTATATACATGTCAGCATGAGTATTATTTTATACTATTGAGAGAGAATTTATTTCGTGTGTTTGAAATATTGCAAGTGGAAGAAAAATGGGTTGAAAGTGAAAGTGTGAGCCGTGTATGGTAACATGCACCAGACTCAGTAAAATAATGATAACTTGAGTTATAGATGTCAATTTGAGATTATTAAAGTTGATATGAAAAGATAAGAGATTTACCTGCAATTTTCATATTTACTACTAATTAAAATTCGGATCACATATAACTGTAGAAAACTAGAATCAAGATACATATGCTAGCTGTCATCAAGTTGGATAAAATGCAAGTTGTGAATTGTTTTTATAACTTGCAAGTGAATGTTTTACTTTGAATATAAAATGGGTAGAAATTTTAAGGTGCCCCTAGTGGGGGTGACATCCAATGCCCACCCGTCAAGTAGAAATTTGGCCAAGCATTTGGAGACGTCATTTATATATTCTATACCATATTCTAGTTTTCCTTAATTTTTGTTTGTTACATTTTCATTATGTATTTTTAGACCTTTACCTAAACCTATGAGTGAAACTTTGATGAATTTATAGTATTGCTCTTTGATCTTTCATTTGTTCTTCAATGTCGATCTTTTTAATTAGTCGTTTGTGGTATATGATCTATAAATGATTTTAATTTGTTAAAGACTTTGATTTATAGTTGACTATTTTGGCACAATGAATGCATAGATAATCTTTACATATCATTGATATCGATAACTTATTTATCTTAAGTGAATCTTCGATGCTCTAGTGTTCTTCTTTATTCTATTCTTAAAAATTGTTTGTTACCCATAGAATAATTTTCATTCCTTCATCCAATTCTTTGTGATTCGACCTCAGACTTTTGAGTTCACTTCTTGGGACAACCTGCCCTTGGATTTACAACCTTAAAGTTGTAGCTTAATTATCTTTTTGTCTTTGATCTCTACATACACCACAATTCTCCTAGCACCAGTATTCTTATTTGCAACAAGAATTTCTTTTCCTTCTATTATTTATTTGTTTTTCATTAGCAAAATTACTTCTACATGAAAATAAGCACAGATTGTGGATATATAATTTTAATCGATTTCTCCATAAACATTCCATTTGATTGCTCAATATTTCTACAATTTCTAGTAACTACATTAAGAAAATCAAGTGTCATGCATCCTACAAAACTTTTTCTCTTTCCAATAATTAAAAATAAATGCAAAATTTTTCATAAAGTAATATACAGAGGTGTGATTTGCTATTTCTGTTGGAATACGAAAATAGAATTATCAAAAAATTAAATATTCTTTAATTCAAGAAATAATATTGTTTAGATGTTCACGTGTATGTTATATTAAGAATAAATTATTCAAATTTATTACCTAAATTTATGTTATATTAAGAATAAATGATTCAAATTTATTACCTAAATTTGATTATCAATTCTTGAACGGATCTGAATCATGAACTTTCAACTTTTTGTATCTCCAACTTCCATCTTTTAATTTCAAGAATCTTATACTCCAAACATTCAAGTCTTCTATTGTATTCTCGAAAGTCAAGACTACCCCATTGGGTGTGCATCTTCTTTAATAAAGTCAAGAAAATAATTATTGGACAAGAAACTGTATTACTTTCTCTAAATTGAACACCCTTGAATATTTTTGTATCATTGTTGTGTGTAATCTCTAGAGATGAGATGATACTAACCCAATTAAAATAATAATGGCTAGTTCAAACAAGAGTTTTAATTAAAATCAAGTTGTTTTAATTAAAATTCAAATCTAATTAATTTACATTTAATTATTTGTCTAGTCTTGAACTATATTTACGATCACAATTATGTTTACAACTTTCATGACAATTACAATTAAGTACAAAACTTTATTGTGGTTATAATTAAGACTAAAAAGTTTATATTTATTGCAATTAAGTTTCAATACTTTATGGAGCTACCAAAGGGACCTGATCGAACATATATTATCCAAGCTTCGATAATTAGATCCTGTCTAGTCGATCCTAAACCACTCAATCTAATTATTAGTCTTTGCTCATTCCACTAACAGCAAAAGATTGAACTCTCGAAATATATAAGATCACATAAGGTAATCAATCCGTAATACTTTCCTCTAACCTCTGTATATATATATATATAATCGTCCGAGATTCAATAATTAAGAACGAACATAAATGACCCTTTTTTCCTCTAATTATTCTCACTAACTTAAGTATCATCTACTTCAACCATCCAATGAATCAATCACATAAGTCGAAATTTAGTCGTTGCTAAATACTGAGTTCATATTTTAACTGCAAACAATTCAAGAATTAAACTAAAAACTAATGAGGAAATTACCCAAACTACCCTAAAAAATTAAAGAATTTTAAAAATACCATTTATCTAAATTTCAACTATTGATTAATTACTGTAATTAGACGGTCTAAACTAGATAAAGGTATTTGATGATTCATTCCTCAACGTTTCTTCTTACTCAACCCTTACCCAAGATTCATTCCTCCTCTGCTCAAATACCTAATTTCAACCCATACCCAAATTCACTCCCCTGATCTGGAACAACGCACGAGTTCATTTGTGTGCAAATGGCGACTAGAATCGCTTGTTTGATGAGTTGCCACAATTGTTTCCAGATGAACACGCCTTGGCTATTCGAAAGGTATAACCCAGTTGCCAGATGTAATAAAAGGAGACATGGATTCAATCAGAGCTGGAAGGGTTGGAGTTCTACACAAATCTTTTATGTATTCTTGTTGTTGGAGCACTTGGTAGGAGGTTCGACAACGAGGAACTTCTTCCAAGTAGTCATCATCAAGAGATCCATATCCAGTCCTTTGTTAATAGGGATGACAAAAAAATTCGAACGACCCGAAACCCGAAGGACTCGAAACGACCCGTCTCGAAAATTACGTGCCCCGTCGGGTCCGCGGGGCGGGTTCTGGGAGGGTTTTCCGTCCCGAACAGCTTTTCGGGGCGGACCCGTCCCGACCCGTGACCCGAGAATTTTTTTTTTTAATTTTTAATTTTTTATTTAGGGAATGAGAAACTAAAAGTAAATTTAATGAGGTATAGAAGAATTGAACTTTGGTGGAATTTAAGGGTATGAAAATATATAACCACTATACCATTATTTTGTTTATTGATTTTTTTCCCTTCAAATATACATATTATGTTTAAAGTTCAAACTTAAAAACGCTAACTAGTTCGACTCTTAAATTGTTCACCTAAAATTTTATTATCAATTAAAAAAAAATTCAGGTCATTTGGCAGGACGGGACTACGAGCCGACCCGCGACCCACGACCCGTCCCGCGAACAGTCGCTGGGCGGGGCGGGGCGGGTCATCTCCGACCCGCCTCTAACCCGACTCATTGTCATACCTATTTGTTGAGGGTCAACATTCTGAACTCATCCCCATTGGCATACAATTTAAAAGTACTACAACTGCTGGGCTTCGGTCGGATCTTACTTAATGATATAGAAATGAGTTTGGTTAGAAGGGGGGGGGGACATCCACTCTCAAGGTTTATTTTAATTTTATTTAGGAAGACTAGTGTAGTTGTGTTGTGTTCATGAATTAGAATTATGAGAAGGAATTGATGCAGAACATTACTATTACTAAATGTATCTATTAGTTATGTAGACTTGTATATTTTGTTAAGCTACAATAGTCAAGGATAAATATTGCAAAATTTGAAGTGTCACTTTTTAATTGAACAAAAAAATGATAAAAGTGGCATTGTGACTTTTTAGTTAAAAGAAAAGGTATTAAAAAGTGATAATGTCACTTTTTTTTAAAAAAAAAAAAAAGTTGCACAATTATTTAAAAAAAATCGTGTAGTTTGTTAAGTCACGATGCATGTAGTGAACGATGAATATTGCAAAATTGAAAAAGTGACATTCAGAGCATGTTTGGTCCCAAGAAAGATTTTCATCCTCACATTCATTTTTAACATATATTTCTATAGACCACACACTTTTCAGTCATTTTCCAACCACACTTCCCAAAATTCCAAAATTTCTCAAAATTTTACATGGGACAAATAGGATCTCAAGTAGCAAAAAGTGAGAAAAAGTTCATTTTTTTAACTGAAAAGTGACGCCGTATCACTTTTTTAATCAAAAGAGAAGGTGAGTTGAAAGAAAAAAAATGATAAGAAGTAATATTTAGTCACTTTTTTTTTTTTTTTTTTAAAAAGTGCTTTTGTGCCACATTTTTAAAAAAGTAGCACAATTATCCTAATATTTTGAATAAAATTAATAAGTCATTAATTTATTCTAAAGTTTAATTTATATTTGATCGAGAAAGTAACATACATGTCAATTTTTTAAAAATAAGCGACATTGTAAAACTTTTTTAAAAAAGTGACAAAAAATTAAAAAAGTGACACTCAAAATTTACAAAATATTTCTAATTCCTAAAAATTTCTTAAAAGTATTTTTGTAAATGATCCATAACTAAGGGTATTTGTGTAAGTACCCCCTAACTAATTGCAATCAACTCCAATATTTTTTAGGTTGAATACATATCTAAGGAGATTAAAATACGGAATTTAAAATTTATGGAACTTGTGGTTTTCGTACAAAAATAAGGTTTTAAGTTAAAAAATATGTAATTAATTATATTTTATTAATTAAATAGATTGATGTCACAATTATACAATTTATGATCACAGACACAAATAATTTTTTTTATAGATCACGAATTATGAGATTTCTCGATCACAAATTATAAAATTATTTGGTCACGATTTAATTCTTGGTCACAAATAATAAATTTATAAACCACGACTTATTTTCGGTCATAAATTATCAAATTAATCGTTCACAAGTTATTATTCGATCACAAATAACAAATATTAAAGGTCACGACTTATTTCTCGATAACAAATCACAAAATTTATGGCTCATAACTATTTTTTCGATAAAAAATATTTGGTCACGACTTATTTTTCAATTACAATTAAAAATTTATCGGTCACAATTTTTAGAATTAATCAGTCACTCACAAATTTATTACTTGGTCACATATTACAAATGTTATAGATCACGACTTATTTCTCGATCACATATCACAAATGTAATTAGTCACAACTTCATTCTTGATCACTATTAATTTTTTTGTCACAAATTATCGATTCAATATGTCACAACTTATATCTCGTTCACAAATATCGAATTTATAGGTCACTACTTATTTTTCAATTACAAATTACGAATGTTATAAGTCACAACTTATTTAAGGATCACAAATTTCAAATTAATTGATCACAATTTAATAATTGTGAGTCACAATTACAAACTTTTGTCACAATCTTAAATTCTTTTAGGTCATATAATTTTGATTGGTCACAAATTATCAAATGAATTGATCGCATATTATTTTTCGATCACAGATCACGATTTTTATGTAACAATTTATTTTTTGGCCACAAATTACAAATTCTAAAAGTCAGAACTTAATTTACGGTTATATATTACCATTTTAATTGGTCACAATAGCGTATTTTTTAGGTCTCATATTATTTATTGGTCACAAATAATCACATATTATTTATTGGGCACAATTTAATCAATTTACTTGTTAGAACTTAATTTACGGTTATATATTACCATAGTATTCTTGAAAGTCAAAACTACACTAGTTAGTGGACATCTTCTTTTAATAAAATCAAGAAACTAATTATTGGACAAGAAATTATTTTTCTCTCTAGATTGAACACTCCATTATATTATTGTATTATTGTTGTGTGTAATCTTTAGGCACCACGTACTGTCCATTTATAGAAATGAGATGATATCAATCCAATCAAAATAATAATTTCTAATTCATACAAGAGTTTTAGTTAAAACCAAAGTAGTTATTTTAATTAAAGTCCAAATGTAATTAGTTCACATTTAATTCTTCGTGTGGTCCTTGAACTCTATTTACAATCACAACTAAGATTATAATTTTTATAACAATTAAAATTAAGTACAAACTTTATTGTAATTACAATTAGGTCCAAAAATTTTATATTAACTGCAATTAAGTTTTAATAGTTTACGAAACTACCACAGGACCTGATCGGACATATATTACCACCCCATCTAATTATTACTCATTGCTTATTCCATTAAAAGTGAAATATTAAACTCTCGAAATATAATATCACAAAAGATTACCAATATGTAATACGTGTTCCTATAACCTATTGTATATGTATTTTATCCTCATCCTAGATTCAATAGTTAGGCTTAGGCACGAGCATAAATGACCGTTTTCCTCTCAAATTATTCTCACTAAGTTAAGCCCCTGTTTTGTTCTGATTAGATTTTTTTTAACCTCATGTCAAAGTCAACAATTAATTTTGACCACACATTTTTTGGAACTCACAACTTTTAAACCATACATCTCATCAATTTTTATCAAAATCTATAAAAAATCTGATTTTAATATATACCAAATAGGGGCTAAGTACCATTTTCTTCAATCATCCTATGAATCAATCACATACGTTGAAATTTAGCTATCGCTAAATATTGAGCTTAGATTTTAACCGTTCAATAAAAAATGCTTAAGTAGTCACTCTACCCATTTTTTAGGGAGATCATTCCCCCACACAAATTCATAACACTCTCAAAGAATTTATGTGAAATACATAGTGATCAAGTGGAATTTAATTCTCCACACCTCATGCTATAGATTTAGACTCGACATGCGGTCCGTTCAATACACTCCAAGTGTAGTGTCACCTTTAAATATTTCTATCACAAGGACAAACCACAAACCCATTACAACCTTCTAGAATAATGTGTCAACCCTTATACATTGATTATGAACAAAATATTTATGATCAAAATATAAGATGTACCACACTTATTAACAAGTGTTCATAGATACTTTAATTCTCATGCTCAATTAATAAATACATTATTAATTAAATAAATAACAAAATATTTATTTAATATAAGAATAATGTTATTTTACATCAGGAAAACTATACAATATGAGCATACTACCCAACAATTTCAACTAAGAATTTTCTTATATGCTCAACAGGTAAAACTGAAATATTTGTAATTTTTTTTTTCCAGCAAATGATTTTTACTATTGTATAATTGTAATACGTAAAGACTAAATTCTGTGTATCATAAAATATTGAAATTGTACAAATTGGATTTTGAGAAATAAAAGTGGACAATTCTCTTGTGATAAAATCATTTAATTAACGATCTGTGCATTCGATGATGGGAGGCCACGTGGCTTGATTCTTGAACTTCGAAATTTGTTGGAGACGTGATTTGTTTTACTCTTGGACTTCGAGACTTTGATTTGGACATGAATTTGCTTTGATTTGAAGAAGGCTTTGATCTTCTTCCGCTAGATTTGGACTTACTTAGTTTGAAGACTTCGATCTTCTCATTCTTGAATTTGGTTTGAGGCTTGAGAGAATTCATATATTCTTCCCCTGCTATGTGTTTTTTCCTCCCTTTTCCTCTTTTTTTTTCTTCTTCTTCTTCTGTGGACCAATTATCCTATTTTTAAAACAAATTTATAACCACCTCCATAACCACTCCATTATTTAAGTAAAAATGTTTATGCATTTTGAAAAGTAGGATGGACCTCATTCATGAGCTTCTTTTAGGTAGGCTTTAGTAGACTTTATTTTTGGGAAAGGGTTAATTACACTCTATACTACATTTTTAATGTTAATTGCACAAATTACTGTGTTGACAAAAATAATGAAGAATACGGTTTCTTCTTCTTCCTGAAGCGATACATGTCTTCTTCTTCCCGAAGCCATCAGCCCATCACTGATGCTGTATCACCACTTCACTCCGCCCAACTGCAACTCTTTGATTTCACTCACCAAGAAGAGCTCCCGAGTGACCGGCTCCAACGAAGAGTAGTGGTGATGGTGATTTTTGGTGGTTACGGTAATGACTTTTGTGTTTGTGGTGGTTTTATGGTAGTAGTGGTAGTGTTTTGAGTGGTGGTGCAGGTGTTGGCTGGCTTTCGTCGGTGGTGGATTGTGGTTTTGATGGTGGTGGTATTTTCCAGCGCAGGTGGCGATGCAGGTTACTGGAGCCTGGAGGTCGTGCTATTGCATTGAATACTCCGACATGCAGGCATCGTGTAGTCGCGGCCGTGTCGAAGCAGGCAGCGCCGTGATTAGGTGAAAATAGAGAGAACAGAGAGGTGGTCTCTTGATGCGGTAGCGATCTAATGCTTGAGTCAAAGTATCATAACTATTTTTTAAAGTATCAAAGTGTGATATCAAGATTTCGCCTAGACTATCATAAAAAATTGAAAAAGTTTCAGAATATGATACTAAAAATTTCAAGGTATCACAAGTATCATGTTATGATACTTTAAAAGTATCATAAAATACATTGAAAGTATCACAATATGATACTTGTATGAAAAAGTATTTTTCAAAATAAAAATAAATAAATTTTGAAGTTTTTTCAATAACTTTTTAAAATGAAGTTTTAATTATAATACCAAAAGTAAGGTGTTTGTACAAACACTCATTTGGGAAAAATACACAACTACAACAATTAAACTATCACTTTTTAAAACTAACAAACTTAAGTTTTTTTTTTTTAATTCAGGTGTTTAATAATAAATAAATCAATATTATATTATAAAAATAATCATTTCTTATATTTTTAAATTTAAACTAATATAATTTTAAATATAAAAACCCAAACACTACCCCACCCACCCAATATGTCTGTCCTATCCCATCCCATCCGGCCCGCCCGCCCGCCAGCCTATTCATCACATTCGGTGAAATAAAGTCACAATTTGGTTAAAATTACAAATTTAGTCGCAAAATTCATCCCACCTCACCCTCACTCGCAAATTCACAGTTCGGTCACGCTTACAAATTTAGTCACAACATTCACCCCATCATACCCCATCTCACTTGCAAAGTTACAGTTCAGCCACACAAAGTCATAATTTGATTTGATTACAATTACAAATTTAGTCACGAAATTCACCCACCTCACCCCCACAAAGGTCACAATTACAAATTTTGTGATTAATAATTAAGTTAAATGTGTCGCATCTAGTAATTTTCACAAGTCGCACAAAGTCACAATCGACACAAATTTTAATCACAATTACAAATATAGTTTCAATAAAACATTTTTAGTCTGTTTGGTAATGTGAAATTTTTTGATTTTTGTAGTTTTTTTTTTTTTTTGATTTTTTGATAGATGTGTGGTTTAAAAATGTTTGAAAAGTAAAAAATGGTGGGCTTGACTAAGAATAGATGGTTGAGATTGAATTTGAAAAGTTGTGAAAAAAATATTTCCTTTACCAAACAAGCTCTTAGTCGCATATTACTTAGCCTATGTTCGGAGGCTATGAAATTGATTATAATCAGTTTATTTTGCGGATCTTGAGATAGATGTGGGGCCAAAAATTGGAGAGAGAAAATATGTGCGGTTAAAAAGTTGTATTGAAAATTGGACCGATTATAGATTGGATTATAAACCGGCTACCAAATAGGTGCTTATTGGTCAAGCTTACTCATTTTCTTAATTACAATTAATCAATATTTTAATCACAATCACCATATAATTTGTCACATTTCTGATACATAAATTTTTTAAAATTAATTAAACTGGTCGCATCCCAATACTAGAAGGATCACATAAAGTCACAGTTGACACAAATCAATCGTTCACATTCCTTACTCGTCACAAGTCTCGCAAAGTCACAATTAGCCAATATTTTGATCATAATTACCTAATAAATTTGTCACATTCCCTACTCGTCACAAGTCGCACAAAGTTACAATTACCTAATAATTGATCAATCATCCATAATTGGTCACATATTATTTCTTTATTTATTCATATTATTGGTTACGATTTGTCAAATTTTATTCAAAATTATCGAATAATTGATCACATTCTATGCTCGTCACAAGTCGCACAAAGTCACATTTAGCTGACATTTTGGTCACAATTACCTGTATTGGGTCACAATCACTATTCAAGTCACCCAACCCCAACCCCAACCCCACCCAACCCACCACCTTCCAAACTAATTACTTTCCTCCAATACCACAGTCTTGTCATCATCGTCGTCGCGGCCACAGCCACAACTACAACATCCACACTACAATCACATACGATGCATCGTCACCACTACCCTCACCTCGAAGCAACACCACCACAACCAACACAATGCATCATCAACATCATAACCACGACCTCCACCTCACGACCTTCACCCACCTGCCACAAACAAAACACTACACACAACACTATAGGAAGAGAAATAAAGGCAGATCCAAACTTTTTTGCTCACCAGCTAAGGCGGCAACCACCATCTTGAAGCAACACTACCACAACCAACACGACGCATCATCAATGTCACCGCCACGAACTCCAACTCACCACCTTCATCCACTTGGCACCAACAAAGCACTACATCACAATAGTACAGGAAGAGAAAATAAAGACAGATCCAAATTTTCTGGATCACCAACTGCGGCAGCAACCAACATGGTGCATCTTCACCATCAAAACCACGACCTCCACCTCACAACTATCACCCACTTCGCACCAGAAAACACTACATCACAACTCTATAGGAAGAGAAAATAAAGGCAGATCCAAATATGGAGTGAGACTAGGTACAGATCTGGTGACCGACGGGAAAATAAGCCAACCACAAATGTTTATTACCGGTAAGTATATACAACTCTTTATTACATCACTGCGAGTAGGTGCCACTGTGCAACCTATAGCGTTGTTGCAGGAGTCATTGCTGTGCGTGATTAATAGGCGGCGTTGTAACCCTTGCGTTCCGACTGATTTCGGTCATCGTAGTCGGCGTCGCAGCGTTAACAATATTCGTGCTGCGCCCCTGAGATGCCACGGTCATGCTTGGCGGCTATTGTTATATTCATTTTAACTTATTATTATTAAAAAGTTTGAATTATTATTATTAAAAATTTGAATTTAATGCCTAATTAAAAAAAAACTATAGCTGATTTTCAAAATCGGAATTTAGAATCTAGGGTTGCATGCAATTTTCTCTTTATTTTTTTTACTACATTTAATTGGGCTCCAAAAAATTGAAGCTTATCAAATCCAATTAATTAAATTTTTAATGTCTACAAATGCCTCCATCAAGATTTATTTATTTATTGTGAAAATAAATAAATGGATAAATCTTGAATTTTGAATTCTTAAATTTAGTTTAGAATTTGATTAAAACTTGAATTCTCAAAAATTTCATTTAAAAAGAAATCTGATTAGGGTTGATTTATTTATTTATTTTTTAATTGATTAAAAAGTCTTTTTCTAAAAGAGTTTAATTCAAACTCAAACTCCTTTTCAATCTATCTTCTATTTTAATTACAACTTGTATTTATAGTCCAAATGTTTCACAACTTCAATTTTATTAGTTATCTTAGATATTGAAATTTACACAACACTTTTTTTTACTCAATCAATTAGTGTTCTTGTTCATGACTTTTTATTCCAAGAAAGTTGAAGAAAGAAGAAAATGGAAGAGATTTGATTACCAAAAGAAGAAAGCATTATTGATTTTTCATGAATCTCGAAAATTTGAATCATAACTGGGTTCGAGGAGAGTTTTTTAATTTTAATTGTTTCGGTTGATTTGCACCATATCCCAAGCCGTATCTTGGTTGTGACATGATTTACTTATCCAAACCTAAATAGACACATCCACCAGCAAGCACTACGTCAAGATTACTCAATTTTTGAGGTTCTCCCCTTCTAAATCCAACATTTCCAAATAACTTCTTAGATCACATATTTTAACATCCCTTGAAAGTTTGTTTCTTTTCGTCAACCCATTTGGCATGTGTTAAGTTCTGCTCATAAGAGCCGAAGATATGGAGTCTTGATATACTTGGAATAGATGAAGAAGGACTAACCTCTGCAAATCTCATAAATTGATGTGGTAGAGCTAATTTTGTAATGTTAGGTATTAGAAAAGTTAGGTTTGTCCTCGTTATCTCAACATTTTCCAATGTTTTCTGAGGTTATTTACCTCTGGAGAACCCTTCAGAAGTAAGTTTTGATTACCTGTCATAAGTTGATGCAGCAGAACTATGAATTTGTGATTAGCACTTTTAATTTCACATCTTACTGTAAATAACCCTATCGAATGAAACTATTCATCTTCAAGGTAAAACTTGGTATCTGATAAATAAGCTTCTTCTTTCAGAAAAGGTCATATAGGTTGTACTTAAAACAATGATGATAAGTGGAGGGTACCACTCCATTTTCATGCAACCAAATAATCCATGGAGTAATTCATATGATGTTTTAGCATCAATTACATGGAAGAGACTGAGAAAACTAGGTCTATAGTATGTAACTTCAAACGTATCATACCAATGGCTCTCTGGCCTTTTTAGTTGAAGTCTTGAATCATGATGTTACTTTTGGATAGATCTCTAACTTTTATTCCAACCTACTTCATAGTTTCGATTGGCATAATGTTTCAAGTAGAACTACAATCGATCAGTATCTGATTTATTTTTTACGCTCTCAAATGTAACCACATATATATAGTAGTTTGTTATTTAAACAAGATCCAAGTTGTAAGTCATCGTCATTGAATGTGTTGTGGTCATACAATCTTGGTAAGTTGCACATGTAATTGTTTCCAAAAAATTTCCTTGAAAAATTTCTTTCAAAGTTATCAGATCATCAAAAGGTAGATTAAGAGCCTCAGCCAAACTTGTGTTTGAAAATATTTTATTGAGACATGAGATAACATTCCTCATCTTCGAACTCTCTCACGGTAAACTCTTTGATTCACTTTCTCCATCCAAGTTGATGACATTAGAAGTGAAACATTCTTTGTTAAAGAAATCCTGAGGAAAATACTCTCACAAGGTTATGGGTTTAGCCGCTAAGGTATTTTTATAACTTCTATTGATTTTATGAATGATCTTGTCTTAGCTTTGGGCTTCTTCTTTCTTTTTTTCATTTTTTCTTTCTTTTTTTTTTTTTTTTTTTTTGGGTTATTTATTGGCAGTCTTCTTGGTCTTGATTGTTAATCACATGTGTCAGGATTTGTTAGTTGTGGAGTTTTTCGGTGTTATCTTTTCACAAGAGTCCATGCCCTATGTATTTCTTCTGAAGACATTTTTTAAGTACTGAAAACTTCTATATTCAATGCCCCTAATGTTGGATTTGCAAGAGGCATGGAAGACGGTATATTACCTATTTTGTTTGGCATCCAATATTTTTCTTTCTTACTTATGAAGGTGGACCAACCATTACCAACTTCATCTTCGAATTTTGAATTGTAATCCCAAACATCTAACCTAATCATATCATATGTAAGAGGGACAAACCGCTCTTCATTTGCAATAGGAATTGGATTAAATGATCTAAAGAAAATCATCAAGCAAATTGCTCTTAGATTTAACCAATTTCAAGTTTAATCATATTTTGTTTGTCCAAATGAATAATAAGATCTTTTAGCAAGAAACATCTCTTCTCTGCATGACTAATTATTCTGTGGAACCTGCAATACTTAGGATGATCAAATAGACCAGCCTCTTCTGGCCTCTTCGATATTAGAAGTTTGATTACCTTTTGTTCAAGGAGTTGATCTAAAATTCCAAAAACATCAGAGTCTAAGAGTGGATACTCCCTTTCTTCAAGTTCTTTCAAACTCAGAAGACTCTTCTTTTGTGCTTGTGCCTTGTTAGGCTTGAACTCCTGCTTTGGCTTTGACTTGGATTTGAACTTGATTTTCTAAAAGTGATTTTTGCAGGATCAGTGGAAATTTCCATAGATTCTTTAAACTTACCTGGTTAAATATCTTTCTTGACTTCCTTATTGGGATATTTCTTATCTAGTGGGTCACTTAGCAAGTAACTTCCATATCTTGTAATCTAGATTCCTAGATCATGAGCACGTGTGGCCAACTCTTCAAAGAGTGAGGCATATTTGCTTGGAGATTATAAAGTATTCCCCAATGCTTGCCTTGTACACACATGTCAATAGAGGACGCTTCACGCTTCACTAATACGCTTCTTGCAATTAAGGACAAGATTTCTCCAGCGTTCGATATATTCTACAATTAGTTCCTCCTTGGTTTTCTTTGTTTTGGCAAGTTCTAGAAGGTTGAAGGTTTGTCTGGTGCTGTAGAAGCGTGTGAGAACCTCTCGTTCAATTTGATCCCAACTATCAATTGACCAACCCGTCAAGTCTGTATACCATTAAAATGCAGCACCTTTGAGGGAGCATACGAACTACTTCACCATAGTATCATTATATGTGATAGCATTGTTACACATTTCTGTTGGGATATGTGCCCAAAAACGTTAGGAATTTACTGAAATGTAACAAACAATTATTTATATTTGATATAACATTTGACATTTATTTAAATTTTCAATTCATTATTATATGTAAGTTGTAACAAAGAGCCTTCGATTTTTTAAAGATAATATGATATTGGTATTTTCGGAGTACAGAATATTAATATCGTATTTCGATCAAGAATAATTTAGTACCGAACCATGAATAAAGATAGGAACTTTATTCTATTGAGGTTCATTTGACTATTACTCTAATTAATAATAATAGGCAATTGGTCCTAATCATCACGACTATTACTTCGGGATAAGTATATTGGACTGCACCATCGTGGAATTAATTCTCTAACATGACCGTGCTTAGGAATTGAGATTTCACATGACTATCATATAGATTGTCTTAATCTATCTTGGAGATATTTATTATGTAACAATCCTTAGGTCTTTGATATACTATAAGCGAGATCAATCATTGACGTGATCAATAACTTTTGAATAAATGACACATTGCAAGAGGAATTTGCTACTCTAATTGTAGAGTTAAGGAGATTACTTAAATATTCTAAGTGCAAGTATGATTTCAGGAATCTAAACTTAATATTTGTCATTTGATGTTAAATAGAAATCATAGCAATAATATTGATTTAAAAAAAGTGAATAATTAATTAGGTGAAACGATTAATTGTATGCCTACTTAATTATTGATCTCAAATGGGGAGAAACTATTATACTATTAGATTGATAAGTCAAGAGAATAAATAATTATGGGAAATAAATATAAGTTGCTTCTATGATTATTTTATATAATTAGGAGTTGCAGTAATTCACCTATAGTGGCATGACCAAAATATTTAATGATTAAATTTGTCGCTTATTAATTGGCATTATCGGATTTAATTATTGGGAGCCATACTATATAAATCCAATCGAGCCCCCCTGATAAGAATTGAAGGACAAACTTGTAAATAGTTGGATATTTCTTGGATGGCACTATTAAAAAGGAACTAGTATTTTCACCCGTGCGATGCATGGGAATATGTTTGTGATAGTGATTTCGATCAAAATTTATGAAAATAAGTTGATTATACATTCACATCAAATAAAAACATAGTACAATAATATTTTAATTCAAAAATATTATCGGATTCAAAACTTAAAAAAAAAAAAATCATCAAAATAGGAAATGCAACATGTATAAAACTAATCAAAATTAGGAAATCGGATCTTTATAGGATTTTTCTTTTTCTTTTTAAAATTGCTTCTCTTTTAAAAAAATATTTTTATTTATTATTTATTTGTTTGTTGAACCTTCTTCTTCTTCTTCTAAATAAGTTATTTTTATGTTATTTTTTTATATGTTGAAATATAATATAATAAATAAAACTAACAACCATAAATATATATTTGTTTGAATTGGTAATTTTGAAATTAATGAATATTGTTGTTATATTTTTTGTGTATTTAATTTTATCTTTAAATGAGTAAATGTTGCTTTATTAGTAAAACAATTTTTTTAGAAAAAATTGTGAACTTAGAAATAATTATAATTGCTTAACTAAAATCGGTTTGATCTTGGTTCGACGCGTCCGACCTTCTAACCTTTGACCGTTGCCTTTTTTGGGTCTAACCGATTTCAGGTTTTCTGAATACTAATTATAATACAACTTAAATGATATAATTTAAAATGAATTAGATATTGAGGAAAAGTAAAAAAAAATATATAAAATAAACTTTTACATTTGATCTTTGAGACGTTTTTACGGATAAAGTGTTTATAATTTGCTCTCACTTGTTATTTTGTATTAAACTTCAAGTTGAAATCTTCAATTTGACACATATTACATATTTATGGACTTCAAAATAAAACAATACTTATCAAAAGAATGATAATTATTATAAAAATATAATATAGAGATAGTATTATAGAACTTAAATTATATAATTTAAAATGAATTGGATATTGAGGAAAAGTAAAAAAATATAAAGTAAAAACTTTTACATTCGATCATTGAGACAATTTTACCGATAATATATTTTCAGTTTGCTCTCATTTTTTATCTTGTATTAAACTTTTCGTTAGGATTTTCGATTTGACACCCATATTACATATTTTTTGACTTCAAAATAATAAAATATTATCAAAAGAATAATAATTAATACAAAAAATAGTTTATAGATAGTATTATAGAATTTAAAAAATATAATTTAAAATGAATGAAATATTGAGGAAAAGTAAAAATATAAATAACTTTTACATTTGATCTTTGAGATGATTTTACGGAGAATATGTTTACTATTTGTTCTCACTTGTTAGTTTGTATTGTTGACGTCGTTTTCCGTCTGGAAGCTAGTCAACCAGAATGAAGGTTGTGATTTTGACTCTCGATGTGTTAATACATTTTTTTTGTCTAAATTTTTTGTTAAGTATATAGGTCCACCGTTTAAAGATAGATCTATAAATATTAAGAAGACAATAAATATGAATAGGTGATCTGATCAAGAACGAACTAAAATTATGATGAAATGGCCCAGTGCTCAGTTCGGTGTTGATCTGATAGGTACCTCGAAAATTTATATTAAAATGACTAAGTTGGGAGAGTTTCTTATATTAATTGCCTTTAAATAAGCATTTACTCATCCTATTTATAGTAACATAGGAAGTGGAGACACAATTATTACAATACATCATACTGTTAGGACATGATTGACAATGGTGATTGACATTGCTGACTGACTTCTACCAAATGATTACACTGACACATTACAGGTAATAATGATTATTGACACATAATCCAGCTGATTAGATTGTTTCTCATAGCCTTCACTTTCATATTGGTTCGATTCATTCAGGTAGCCTCAATGAATTCAATTTGTGCGTGTAGAATCAACTCGCTTGTAGATTCCACCTCGATTACTTAATTCAGTTCGTTCGTCTTTCTTTATTCAACATGGTAATTCTTTGTGGTTTTTATTTTCACTTCGGTTCGTTGTGTCTGCTTAAGGCTCTCATTGTCTCGAATTTGGTCACATTTTGCTTTGTCAATTACAAGCAACGTTGACCGTTGACTCTTTGGCCGATATTCTATATTCCACCTCAACTTTGTTTGCAACAAATATCCCCTCAAGATCGGCTCAAAGTTTTTAGGATTGATCTCGAAAATAATCAACCGTTACTTATCAACGTTGACAAATGGCTTTGTGAATTCCAAAATAGCTCTCGACAGGTGTTATCTTTCAAATGGTGATCCAGCCTTAGATATAGGTGTAGCCATTATCATTATGATAACTCATCTTTTCAATTTGACCGTTGAGTTCCATTTCATTTTCTATTCCTTGTATAAAGGAGCCATTTTCTCCTTTTTCCCTTACAAAAATTCTTTGATTCCCTCTAAGCTATTTCCAATCTGATACCCACGTCTGCATCTCGAACTGGACTTGTGTTCGTTGTTAACCATGACCTTCTGATAATATCGTAAGGTGAGGCAGTTTCCTTTAATAATTTCACCTCATTTCTCCATACTCTCTTTTTAATCTTAAAATTTTCTAAGTATTCAAGTCATTTTTTAAATAATTCAAAATGAGTGGGAGCTTAGGTAGTAGTGAAGGTGTAGTAAGGTCGTATGATAGGGGGAATGAAGCTGAACCAAGTGTTTCATGGAATGAAAGTGAGGAAACCCAGTGTATTTTCTGAGATGAGGTGGAGGAGGAAATTCTCCAACCAACACCTTTCACAATGGTTACCTCGTCTTGAACTATCCCTTCAAGTTCTCTCCAATTCCCCTCTTCTCATTCTTTTAAGCGTCCTTCCTCATACCTCAACTACAGTTTTGAATTTTCCTGTAAGCATTTCAGATTTGAGGCCAAAGAAGATGAGCTGATTCCGTGGAATAATAAATATAATCCCCGATTATGTCCATTTCTTTCTACCCGAAAATTCTGAACGAGCCGACCAACCACCTCATGGGTGTGTCGCCATCAATTACCATATGCTCGAAGCCGGCTTTGGGCTACCTCTTCCATATATTATAACGGATATACATATCATTGTTCAACTGAATAGGTTATGAAGATCCCTCAGTTGATGAATTCAACTTCACTTATCAATTTTAGGATAATGGTAAGACACCGGGATGGTTTTATGCTATGACACGGTCCGTGTTTAAGGGAAAGTTGATTTTAGATCTACTGAATCGATTTGTTGGTGGAAGGAGAAGTGGTTTTTTGTTGGAGGGAATAGGATGAGTCCTCCCCAGGGTGACGAGGTCGGCTCCTCCATCCCAGTTCGTTACAAAGCAAAATTTAGTAAATATCCTCCTCATTTTATATTCAAATTGAAAAAATCTAATATTAATCATTTCGTTTTCGCAGAAGTGAAGGAATCTGAATTGAGCAAGGAGTCCATTGATCCTTGACTTGGAAGAACAGCTCGATTGGTTCAGATCGGTTAAGGAATTGCTTATTGAAGAGTGTTTGTTCGAGTCTGGTTTAACATTCATCGACCCATCAGATTATTATCCTTCGCCCCATAAATGTAAGTTCTTACAAGTTTGAATCACTTTTCTTGTCATTTCGAACCGAAGTGAATACGTAACCATCATTTTCTTCGTGTTTGATGTCAGCTTGAAAAGGAAGAAAGAAAATGCAGTCAATGAAAAACAGGAAGAAGGCCTTAGCCAGTGAGACAGCCCAGAAAAAGGCTGCCACCGGCAAGGATTTGATGAGGAGATAACCTCCTCAGAAATCTGCTCAAATTCTACCTCCTCCACTTCAGGAAAAGCCTAGGCAAACCTCACCGCCTAGGAATGTGTTCCTCTGCCTTTCGTCAGTGACGATCTACCTGGATCATCTCTGTTCAACTGGATACTGACCAATCGTATTTGGAGGTTAATAGGATCATAGCTGATTTGCTCAATTCACTAAAAAACTGTCGCCCGAAGTGCTATAAGGACTTCGTTTCTGCTACCAACCTTACTCCGGTCGGGCTCATTAAACTTCCAACCCGCACAAGGGATGTCATGGATATTCCAGCTAAGTCCTGGACTCCACAGAATGAAAAACTTGCTTAGGACATGTCGGTTGATGATCTGATGGCTGCTAGTGTAGCTCTACTTGGACAAGTCCACAACTATTATACTCGAGCTCAATCAAGAATGAGCGAGGTGGCTACGAACACGGTGAAATTTAAAAAGTTTTCTGAGGAAGCCAAAGGTCTGTTTGATCAGGAAGTGAAAGCATGGCACATGACCGAGGCTAAACTAAAAGAGGCCAATGCCGAGTTGGCCAAGTCCAAGGAGGAGGCGGCTACTTTGAAAGAAAAAGTGGCCCAACTGGAGGAGGTAGCAAAAATTTGGTAAATGATCTGGAAGAGGCCAATCAAAGGGAGATTGGTCTGAAGAGAGAGAAATAAGAGATGGAGCTGGCTGCTGGCAATGCTTACGAGGCGGCCATTGAAAAATATAAAGAGTCTGTAGAATACGAACATGATGTGGATGAGACTTATTATTTGAAATTTAAGAAGATTGTAGACGAGCTTGAGGTGAAGCGAGTTGAAGTTGACATTTCTTTCTTGAAGGAAAGACTTGATCTAATTTGGAAAAAATACCAAGAATTTGGTTCGGCTGAGGGTTAGGATCAGATCGCTACTATCATCTTGCCTCTACATGATTCTTAGACTGGTCTTAATAACGAGACCATCGATCTTGATAAATGAAGTTCACCTTGTGTTTTATATTTTGATGTGTAATTTTTATTTCCTGCCTGGCTTCCATGCAATCTTTCTTGTGCTATGAACGAAAAATCTTTACTTTTGAGTTCAATACTTGTCATTTTTTTGAGTCTTGCATAAATCACCTACGTAAGATCCGATGTTTATGAAATTATCTTAAAGATTATTCATATTGAACCAACATGAATACTTGTAGTTTTCTTAACAATATACGTAATATGTATGTCCGAAATGACATTTCAAAACCGATCTTAAATGTACTTCATATTGAGCCGACATGAATACTTGTAATTTTCTTAACAATATACATAATATGTATGTCGGAACCGACATTTCAGAACTGATCTTAAATGTGTTTCATATCGAGCCGACATGAATACTTGTAATTTTCTTAACAATATATATATATACAATAATGCTACAAGTACCGCGAAACTGTACCTCGAATTGTACCGCATACTCACACATGGAGGGAAGGGTGAACTAGTCATTTCACTTTCATGTGTCTGTGCGGTACACTTTGCGGTACGTTTTCGCGGTAACTTTAGCATTTTTCATATATATAATAAGTATGATCAGGACTAATGTTTCAGAACTGATCTTAAATGTACTTCATATCAAGCCAACACGAATACTTTTAATTTTCTTAACAATATACATAATACGTATGATCAGGACTGATGTTTCAGCACTGATCTTAAATGCTATTCACCTCGTTTAATGAAAATCATGCTTATTGATTTCACCTCGGTTAAGGAAAATCACATCACTTATTGATTTCACCTCGTACAAGTAAAATTACCTCGCTTAGTTAATCTCCTCCTCATTATGAGGGCGTGCCTCAGTATGTGGTCTTCCTCCTCATTATGAGGGTGTGCCTTGTTATGAGGTCTTGCTCCTCGTTATGAGGGTGTGCCCGTTATGAGGTCTTCCTCCTCGTTATGAGGGCGTGCTTTGTTATAAAGTCTTCCTCCTTGCTATGAGGGCATGCCTCATTATGAGGTCTTCCTCTTCCTTATGAGGGCGTGTCTTGTTATGATGTATTCCTCCTCATTATGAGGGTGTGTTGAGGGGTTGACTTATTTGATGTCCCTATTCTATTGGAAACAGGACAATGCTTGACACTGAACTTCTTTTGATGTGATCCAGAACCGTGATAATACGAATCATAGCAGGTTTGAAGGGAAAATTTAAACATTCAAGTCAAAACAAGAATTCAGTAGGTTCGATAAGCTTTGAAGATCAAACCGTGTCGAAAAGAACTAGAAAAAATCGTTGGAATTACAGCCATAATGTAGCTATCGCAATTTTTGGGTAGAACATGACTTACTTCCGTAATCAAATTTTCGTCATGGCCGTAACTGTGGTATCAACTTTGGACTCGAGAGGGGCTTACGGCCGTAACTAGGTGACGGATTAGATTTTTTCAGAATTTCGCATATTTTATTTCGTTTTCCTATTTTAGTATTTTAGGTCAATTAGGAGTCTATTTTGAGCCCATTCGTGTCTAGGGTTTTTGTTTGCTTATTTATACACTTTTTCATTCATTGTATTGGAGACTTTTGATTAATGAAAATTGTGTTGAGTTATTTTTCTCCCAAATATTGTTCTTGATTAAACTTTCGAACTTATCAAAGATTATCATATCTTTGTGGCGTTCACCAATTGAACTTATCAAAGGTGTGGACAACCTTTGTGGCGTTCCCCCATGTTAGTTCTTGTTTCTGCATCGTAACGGGTCTAAGGCTTAATATACCTTAGGCTCTTGCATCGTGAGGCTCGGGTCTCCATGTTACTGTCCGCTCCAACCTGAGTTCGGAACTTTCCCAGCGTTAATTCCGCGTATTCTTCATGACCCCTCCCCGGGATCACATCAGTTGGTATTAGAGCCAGACTCTGAATTCAGGTTTTATCTATCCTAGTTTGATTCTGCGTTTTATCATAGAGTCGGCACAGAATCATCCATATCCTGTTTTTATTTTGTTTGTTGAGTCTTTGTTTCTTGTTCTTCACGTTCTTCATATTTGTGAGTCTTTAATCCAGAAAACATCCAACAAAAATTCAAAAGTTGTTATTTTTCTCATTTGTCATCCAAATTAAGTTCTGTTTGTTTTGTTGCGTTCATGTCGAATTTTCAGATTTATTAAAAAAATAAAAAAATTATTATTTTTTTATTTTTTTTAATTTCGAAAATTCATCCATTATTTAAAAAAAAAAAAGGGGGGAGGGGGAATATTCGAAAATTCAAGAACCACTTTCTTGAATTTCCTTAAAATTCTTCACAATCCTTGCCTTCCAAGTCAAAATTAAATTTAATTCGAAATCCTTGTGTCAAGTTATTCAATTCCATTCCAAATGTCTACACTTCGAGAAAATTCATCATCTGATATAGATAACCATCAGTCTTCTGTGCTTGTCATGATGAAGAAATGGTTTTAGGAGTTCGATGTGAGAATGGAAGCGAAATTAGATGCTAAGTTGGGGAGAGTTAAGAACTCAGTGGATATGCGTAGTGCAGAACTTGCTCAACGGCGTGAAAGGGAATATAGGCTTAACCATAAACCTAGGGTTGGGATTGGAGTTGATATACGATCCGGAACCTCGATGATAGGAATCATAGCAGGTTTGACAGAAAAATCTACAATTCAAGCCAAATTTGAGCAAAAACGAGGCAAAAAGGATTAGTTTTGTTCTTACGGCCGTAATGTCAAGATTATCACGGCCGTAATCAAGTCGCTGGTTAAAATGTGGAATTTCAAAGTAACACTTACGGCCGTAACCATTCAAAGGCAAGACATTCATGGCCGTAATCAAATGTGCCACGACCATAACTGCAATATCAATTTTGGATTAGAGAATCATTTACGACCGTAACTGGATTCTTCATGGTTGTAAATAGCTAGCGAATCAGATTTGCGAGATTTTTAATTATCTTGTTTCCTTTTCTTTATTTAACTATTTTACTTTAATTAGAACTCTATTTTGAGCCAGTTAGGATTTTCCTAGGGTTTTAGTTTGCTTATTTATAGTCTTTTCCGTTCATTGTATTAGAGGTAGCTTTGATTTTTAATAAACAGTTTATTGAGTGATTCAATAATTTTATAGGTGGATTTCATATATGTTTAGAACTTATCAAGAGTGATTCTTGTGGCGTTCAACAATCGAACTTATCAATCTGCATCGTCGAGCCATCGCATCATGAATATCGGAACATGATTCATCCGTCCAACCACAACCTGAGTTTGGAACTTTTCAACATAAAAATCATCCATATCTTGTTGAGTGTTTTGTTTTCAGTTTTTTTGCGTTCTTCTTGTTCTTGAGTTTGTTGAGTCTTAAATCCAGAAAATCGTTCCAAAAAATTTCAAAAGTGTTTGTTTTGCTTAATTCTTTTCCGAATTAAGTTCTGTTTGTTTTGTCGTGTTCGTTTTCGAATTTATGAAAAAAAAAGATTATTTATTTATTTATTTTATTTATTCCGAAAATTCATCCAAAATTCAAAAAAAAAAAAAAAGAGTCCATTCAAGAACCACTTTCTTGAATTTCTTGATCCTTTGTTTTCATTATTCTTTTTCTGTGTCCTTCCACATAAATTTCACAATGTCCAATTCCCATGAAAATGCCAAAAATCGTGCGTTGAGATTCTTGCATGATGTTGAGAAGATGTTGGATAAACGAGAGAAGGAAATAGCTAAATTGCAAAAGGAGCGATCTCAATCGGGTACTAGAGCTAGGAGGGATTATAGGTGTGAATCCAAACCTAGAGATGGAATTGGGGTTAAGAGAGGAGTCGAGATTGATCCTAAGGAAATTTTGAAGATTCAAAAAGAAATTTATGAGAAAAGATTGAGGTGTGAACGGGAGGCAGAAAGAAAATATTTTATCAAATTGCAAAAAAAGGAGGAGAAAAGAAAAGTTGTGGTTAAATGGCTAGGGGAGAGTGAAAAACATGTTGAGCCTCGGGATATGAAAGTTGAAAAGGAGGGGGGGACTTGCACATGAATTAACTGAAGAAACCCTGGATTTTGTGGAAGAAGATGAAAAATTGGAAGTTGGGGTAGAACTTCAAAATTTGAGCTTTGAATTGGTAGATCCACATTTGAATACCGTTGAGGGAGTGCATGAAATTAGTGATAAAAATTTGAAGGAAGAAGATGTGGTTGAATTTGAAAGTAAAATTTTTGAAAAGGTGGTTGAAGATGCAAAGGAAGAAAGAGGTGAAGAGGAAGGCCTCGTGGTTCTTAAAGAAGAATTGGAGATGGTGATTAATCATGGATACAAGGATCCATACCTTGTACCTCATGAAACTAACATTCCCCTCCCCGTTCTATTTAATTCTTTCTTGCAGGATAATGGTACGTGGAAATTTGGGCAACACCACCAATGTCCAAGGTGTTTCAACTTCAAGTCATTCACGTGACCCCCGTTGCAGAATATTTTTGGTTGAACATGTGCAATGGCAGGAGAAATTTTCCGTTTGATCCAGGAGGTAAAGTGAAACAACAGGAACAAAGCTATGATTCGAGACGAATCATCCTAAAGAAGGAGGGTATTATATGATCCGGAACCTCGATGATAGGAATCATAGCAGGCTTGACAGAAATATCTACAATTCAAGCCAAATTGGAGCAAAAACGAGGCAAAAAGGATCAGTTTTGTTCTTACGGTTGTAATATCAAGATTATCACGGCCGTAATCAAGTCGCTGGTTAAAATGTAGAATTTCAAAGTAACACTTATGGTCGTAACCATTCAAAGGAAAGACATTCACGAACGTAATCAAATGTGCCACGGCCATAACTGCAATATCAATTTTGGATTAGAGAATCATGTACGGTCGTAACTGAATTCTTCACGGCTGTAAATAGCTAGCGAATCAGATTTTTAATTATCTTCTTTCCTTTTCTTTATTTAACTATTTTACTTTAATTAGAACTCTATTTTGAGCCAGTTAGGATTTTGCTAGGGTTTTAGTTTGCTTATTTATAGTCTTTTCCATTCATTGTATTAGAGATAGCTTCGATTTTGAATAAACAGTTTATTGAGTGATTCAATAATTTTATAGGTGGATTTCCTATATGTTTAGAACTTATCAAGAGTGATTCTTTTGGCGTTCGACAATCGAACTTATCAAATATTCGTGAGTATTTGTGGCGTTCAAAATCAGAAACTTATCAAGGAAGTTGGACAGATCCTTGTGGCATTTCGAAAGTCTTGGTTCTTGAATCCGCATCGTCAATCTTCGCGTCGTGATTGTCGGGTCAAGATTTCACCGTCTGTAACAACCTGGGTTCGGAACTTTCCAGCGTTCAATTCCGAGCGTCTCGAATCGTATCATGATTGGGATGAAGAGATTAACGCGAGGGCGCTTTTGAACAGTCAAACAGAAATTTATGAGGAAAGGATGATGTATAATCGGAAGGCTAGAAAAGAATCTAAGCTTAAAAAGAGAGAGAGCGAAAGGGAGGCTGAGGCTAAATTACAACGGGGTGAAAGTGAGATTGGAGGGGATTTAAAATTGGAGTCTCCGGATATGATTGTTGAGAAGAAGGAGGGAGAATTGAAACATGAATTAGAAGTAGTTGAAAGAGACCCCAAATTTTGTGGTAGGAGATGAAAAGGTGGAGTTAGATGATCAAACTCCAAAATTTGATGAGGAAAAATTGGAAGTTGGGGTGGATGTTCAAAATTTGAGCTTTGAATGGGAAGATCCACATTTTGGTAGTGATGAGGCAGTACATGAACATGGGGATACAAATGTGGAGGTAGGAGATGTTGTTGAGTTTGAAGATAAAAAAATTGAACAAGAAATTTCAAAGGAGGAAAGAGGCAAAGAGAAGAGCCTCGTGGTCCAAAAAGTGGAGTTGGTGATGGTTGATTATGAATACAAGGATCCATACCTTGTACTTCATGAAACTAACATTTCCCACCCCGTTTTATTTAATTCTTTCTTGTAGGCTAATTATTTTTGGAAGCTTCAACCACACTGTAAATGGCAAAGGAAGTTCAAGCTCCATCTCTTCCGCGTTTTCCAATCAAAGGAGCACAATTTATTGAACTCATTGCATGGAAGCAGAAATTTTCCATTTGATCCGGGAGGAGCAACGGTAACTCATGAACAAAGCTATGATTCGAGACGAATCATCCTAAAGGAGGGTATGATATGATCCAAAATCGTGATAATACGAATCATAGTAGGCTTGAAGGGAAAATTTAAATAGTCAAGCCAAAACAAGAATTCAGCAGGTTCGACGAGCTTTGAAGATCAAACCGTGTCGAAAAGAACCAGAAAAATTAAGCAGAAGGCCTTTTATGGCCGTAACTGTTGGAATTACGGCCGTAAAACAGCTATCACAAATTTTGGGCAGAATATGACTTACGGCCGTAATCAAATTTTCATCATGGCCGTAACTGTGGAATCAACTTTAGACCCGAGAGGGGCTTAAGGCTGTGAGCCCGGTATTTACGGCCGTAACTAGGCGACAGATCAGATTTTTCCAGAATTTCGCATATTTTACTTCCTTTTCCTATTTTAGTATTTTAGGTCAATTAGGAGTCTATTTTGAGCCCATTCGCGTCTAGGGTTTTTTTTGCTTATTTATACGCTTTTTCCATTCATTGTATTGGAGACTTTTGATTAATGAAAATTGTGTTGAGTTATTTCTCTCCCAAATACTATTCTTGATTGAACTTTTGAACTTATCAAAGATTAACATATCTTTGTGGCGTTCACCAATTTAACTTATCAAAGGCGTGGACAACCTTTGTAGCGTTCCCCCATGTTGGTTCTTATTTCCGCATCATAATGGGTCTAAGGTTTAATATACCTTAGGTTCTTGCGTCGTGAGGTTCGGGTCTCTATGTTACCGTCTATTCCAGCCTGAGTTCGGAACTTTCCCGGCGTTATTCCACGTGTTCTTCGTGATACCCATAACGGATCACATCATCTTTTATTTATGCTTACAAGACAGATCTGATACAAAAATATTTGCATTGTCCATTACTTCTGTCCTGTTGAAAATATTTCTTCAAGTGCTCTGCATTCCAAGGATGTTGAAATAGCACCACTCCCATTATTCTAACTCATAAGCTCCATTGCCTAAGGCTTTCAAGATTCGAAAAGGACCTCCCTAATTTGGTCTAAGTGGTTCTCCCAATGTGGATATCTTTTTAATGCCAAGTCTCCAGCTCTAAACTTCCTCTCTTTCACTTTTGAGTTATAATATCTTGTGTTCCTCTGTTTGTATACGACATTTCGGATCTGAGCTTGTTTCTTTTCTTCTGTCAAATATAACTTTGTGGCAAGGATCTGATCATTGCGTTGCTCATCAAAATGCGAGACTCATAAGGATGGAACCCCCTATCTAGTGACTGAAATTTTTTAAATAATATAAAATCGTTTTTCTCGAAAAACATGTCAAAAATTTTAACCCCAATTTTATTTTCAAAGTGAAAGCGTGTTGGTCTAACCATTGCAAAACAAATATAAATCTATTCCAAATCAAGTTCAATCTCGAATATTTTAAATTATCAAATTCCTTATCACTTTTAATCAAAATGCAAATTGTTATAATTTTGAGTCTAATATTTTATTATTTGGGTCCAAAATTATGTTGTCCAAATTTTGATTATTTAAGCCCAATTAGAAAATTCTTGCAACCCTAACCTACTTAAAATCCTAGATATTTGTGCCCTAAACATTCACTAGTCAGATCACTCACAATTTCGAGCCATTCTCACAGCTTCACGCAGCCAAGGTAATGGCTCCTTCTCCTCCTCAACCTTGCTGGAAATTACAACCACCCGGCAGCACCTCACGACCAACATCACCACCACAGCCACCAATTTCCAACCCTTTCATTACCACCTCAGCTCCAAAACTGCCACTCCCACAAAACTTCCAACACCGTCACCACCAACCCTGTCCACTGCCCAACTTTGAACCACCTCTATTCGCAGACCAAAATGCACCACCACTCCATTGTCATCAACAAATGCACACTACCACTGCACGTTTGCCATCACCTGCACCCCACACATAGCCGACCGAGACACCACCTCTCACTGCCACTGCTCACTCCAATCAACCTCCAATCAAATCTAAATCAAAAGCCAAAGAAAACCCATAAACCTAGAAGCTCAATTTCTTACCTCGACCGTTGGAGTATTCACTTGAAAACTCTCAACCCAAGCTTGAACCAAGCTTCGATGTGCCTTGTTTTTCACACCAAAACTCGTCCAAGCACTTCACCCATAAAATGGTTATCGCCGGCCAATAGACGCCAGCGGTCTGAATCGGAGAAAGGGCTCCGCCCTCCCGTCGCTAGCCTCTCTCTCTATACTTCTCTGATTTTCAAATGAGAGAGAGAGAGAGAGAGAGAGAGAGAGAGAGAGAGAGAGAGAGAGAGAGAGAGATTTTGTATATATATTATGATTTTATTAAATGCCCACTTAGCCCACCAAATTTTAAAAGTTATTTATTTCAGTCCCTCAGTTTTAAAAATGTCTTAATAAGTCCCTGCAGTTTCAAATATATTTTATTGGTCAGTCCCCAAATGTTTTAAATCCAATAAATCAGCCCATGGAGTTCTTGTTTCCCCCAGTTAGCCCACTAGTTTCGAAAAGTCTATTTCAGTCCTTAAACTTTCAATTTCAATTTTAATAAATCTCCTATTTGGTCCCTAAATTTTACTTTATCATTTTATATCTTTAAATTTCAAATTATTAATTCAAGGCTTATTTCCTATTTTTGGCCGACGACACGTGTGGACGATTAAGAGATTGAGGTTACTTCCTGCTCCACTTTTTACGTGGCTCGAGATAAATTGAGGTAGACTCGCCTCCACTAATTAGTTTATATTATAATTGCATGTTTTATGTGGATTTACGTTATTTATATGCTTAATCGAATGAGACAAGACAAGAATATCTTTTATAAGATAAGAAGAAAAATTTATGTTATGCATGTCATAACTTATATGCTTTATTTGCATAAGACAAGAATATGTTCATTTGCATTCACTATGTGATGCCTATGATTAAGAAGAGAATGTCATTATATTATTTACATAATTACGTGATCAATTATCTTGTAAATTAATTATTGGGGAGGAGTCTATTGGGTATTTCTTTGAAATACTCATTCCGTTATTTTAACAATATTTGCAGATTTCGAAGACGGCGGTGAATGAGGGGCAATGATGTCAAGCATTAATTTTAAGTTATTTTTGAAAGTCTAGTTTATTAGACCTTGTTAAATTTAAATTGTAGAGATTTGGAATTATATGGAATGTTTTCAAGTAAATTTATTTAAATTTGAGTTACTATTGCTAATTTTCAGAATGAATGTGATGTTTAAAATTTAGTTTATTTCCGCAATATTTTGTTAAATAGTTAGTTTTAATGCACGACGTATCAACTCGAGTTTTATCATGTTTATTTTATTTATTTCGGACACATGAGAAATAGAATGTTTTGAGATTTAGATGAGAAAGAATGGGAAGACGAGAAAGAATTAGAAAATTTGTATCCGAATAATGAGAAAGAAAGAAATGAGTTTTGAAGCATAATAGGAATTAGCACGATTTAAATGATGTTTTTATAAAAACTTTTGTCCTCGAATATAAATAAGCAATACTATAGAGCCCTAATTGGACTTTGCATAAATGGACTTTAGACATTACACTTTTTTTTTCAAGGAGACAAACGAAATTAGATTGAGTGTTCTCAAGATACTTATCGTTAAATAGGGGACACTATAAAGAAATACTCAGACAAGTACTTTACTAGTGCACCGTGCACAATGACGCAATAGTTATTGGCTAGGACAACTGATTTTCAATCAATTGGCCATTTTATCAACTTTCCCATATGACGAGTGAAGCCTAGCGAACGAGTTTTATGCCGACCTAAAGAGACATCTGGGAGTTGATTATATGATATGTTTGGTTTATAAATTTTCATCAATGAAGTTACCAACATATTTTGTTTCAGTTTAAAAGGTCATGGTAGGGCACAATAATAGACATGTAATGGATCGTGCTACCACTGAGCAGGACAACCCAGAATAGGGCCCCACGACCCAGTACACTATCATTTGGGACCTACTTTATGCCGTGCAAGATTTAAGATAGGCCATTACCGGTTCTTCAGTACCGATTATCGAGCAATTCAGGAAGTATCGCCTGCCCACTTTTGATGGTGAGAATGATCTATTAGGTGTGGAAAAATGGTTATAGATGACCAAAAAGATCTTCAAGCATATCTCTTGTCCTACAGATAATAAAGTCTCATGTGCAAAGTTTATGTTGGTTGGCACGGCCGATTTTTGGTGGGAGTCAGCATCGCGGATTAGGACTGAAGCAAAACAGGCATCTTTGACTTGGGATGAGTTTAAGTAAGACATTAAAGACAATTTTTCCCCCAAGCTCTCCATGATCACAAGGAGATCGAATTTCTACAGTTGGTCCAAGCTGAGATGGACATCATTGATTATGAGAGGAAGTTTGAGGGACTTTCTAGATATGCTCCACATTTGGTGAAAACTAAAGCTAAGAAAACACGTCGATTTGAGAGAGGCTTGCGTTCGGATATCAGGCAAATTATTAGCTCGTACGAGTTGCCCACCTACCGAGAAGTTGTGAAGAAAGGTCAGGCTGTGGCATAAGCTGGTGCGAAGACTGGCACCCAAGGCAATTAGAACAACTAGAGGCACCAGGATAAACTAAAATGGCAGGGTTCAAACTATAATCAGAACAGAAATCAGACATCCAACAAGAGGCCGAATACAGGACCTACCAGAGGTCAGATGACTAATTACATCCCACCCTGTCCCAAATGTCAGAGAATGCATAAAGGAGAGTGCCTCTTTGGAAAAAGAGTTTGTTAAAGGTGTGGTCAACTGGGCCACTTTGCACAGGATCTCCATGCTACACCTGCTCAGGGTTTCGACTAGAAGAAAAATGTGGACCAAAACAAAAAGGGGAAGGCCAGAGTTTTTTCCATTGACACCGTCGAGGACTACGACGTGATTGCAAGTATACTAGTTAATTTGATATTCATGTATATATCTTGCTTAGTTTTATATGATATGCATGACTCAGATTGACGATATTAACATGATAACAGGCATATTATCTGTTTCTGGTATTCTCATATACGTCTTAATAGATTCAGGTGCTACGCATTCATTTATAGCTTGTGCGTACCTAACTAGACTAAATTTGATGGGAGAAACAACTGATAGTATACTTGAGGTGAGCTTACCGTCAGGAGGAATTATTGAAATGGATAGGATAGTCAAGTTCGTAAAGATAGATTTCGATGGGATAGTGCTTGAAGCAGACCTGAACATTATTCTGATGAAGGATGTCAACATTATCCCAGGTATGGATTGGATGAGTTCTAATCATGCCACAATCATGTGCCATGAGAAAGAATTCGTATTTCGGAAGAATGGGGATGAGGTATTCAGGTTTTACGGGTCGAAGATTAAGGCACCTCCTCACCTTATCTCGGCTTTGCAAGCCGAAAAGCTACTTGCTAAAGGAAATTGTCAAGGTTATCTGGTTAAACTCCAAGGCAAGTCTTCTGAGGAAATCACATTGGAGTCAGTACCATTTGTTTGTAACTTTAAGAATGTATTTCCGGATGACCTACCAGGCATCCCGCCTGATAGGAAAGTGGAGTTTGTCATTGACTTGGTGCCGGGAGCTGCACCTATTTCGAAATCCCCATATCGCATGGCACCAAAGGTGTTGCAAGAATTGAAGGTTCAACTGGAAGTATTTCTAGAGAGGGGTTTTATTCAGCCGAGTGTATCTCCATGGGGAGCACCTATCCTATTTGTGAAGAAGAAGGATGGCAGCATGAGGATGTGCATCGACTATCGAGAACTTAATAAGTTGATGATAAAGAATAAGTACCCCCTTCCCAGGATCAAAAATTTGTTCGATCAACTGAAGGGAGCTGCTGCATTCTCAAAGATGGATTTAAGGTCTGGTTGCGACCAGTTGAAGATCAAGTCGACTGATATACCTAAGACGGCGTTCAGAACTCAATATGGACATTTTGAATTCACGGTGATGTCATTCGATCTCACGAACGCACCTGCAGTATTTATGGACTTGATGAATAGACTTTTCCATCAATATTTGGATAAGTTTGTAATTGTCTTCATCGATGACATTTTGGTCTATTCCAAGAATCCTGTGCATCATGAAGAACATTTGAGGATTGTACTGGAGACGCTGAGAGCAAAAAAGTTGTACATTAAATTCAAGAAATGTGAGTTTTGGCTAGAGAAGATTGGTTTTCTAGGTCATATTGTTACAGTCAATGGCATCGGATTCGATCCTTCTAAGGTCGAGATGGTGACTAATTGGAATACTCCAGCAAATGCCGGTGATGTGAGAAGTTTTCTGGGTTTAGCTGGATATTATTGCCGATTCGTTGAGGGATTCTCCAAGATATCAGGTCCCCGACTCAGTTGACTCGGAAGGGTGTTAAATTTCAGTGGACCGATCAATGTGCAGAAAGTTTTCAGGAACTGAAGAATAGATTGATTTCAGCACCAATTTTAACAGTGCCCGATGGACGTGATGGTTTTGTGATTTACAGTGATGCTTCCAAACAATGTTTAGGATGTGTATTAATGCAGAAAGGTAAAGTGATCTCCTATGCGTCGAGACAATTGAAGCCATAGGAGAAGAACTATCCGACATATGATCTAGAGCTGGCAGCTGTGGTGCACGCACTTAAGATTTGACGACATTATTTGTATGGGAGTAAATGCGAGATTTACACCGATCACAAGAGCCTCAAGTATTTATTTACGTAGAAGGAGCTGAACATGAGGAAGTGTTGATGGTTAGAGTTGGTAAAAGATTACGACTGCACCATTCTTTACCACCGTGGTAAAGTGAATAAAGTTGCAGATTCCTTGAGTAGGAAAGACGTTGGACATTTATCAGCTTTAGGAACAGTGTAGGATCAGTTAATACGGGATTTTCAGAACCTGAAGATTGAGGTGCTATCCCCATTGATTCGAGTTCTAGCAGATTGGAAAACTTGGCCGTCAAACCCGACTTGAGAGGTAGAATTGTGACGGCCCAAGCCGAGGATAAATTTTTAGAGAAGATGAGAACTGAAGTTGGGATTGATAAGAGAATTGGTTTCGAGATTGCCCCTGATCATGCACTTATGTTCAAGGGTTGTCTCTGTGTACCCAAAGATGATCAAATCAGAAGTGAAATCATGGTGGAAGCTCACTCAGCACCATACGCAACTCATTCAGGAGGGACAAAGATGTACCACGACTTGCATAATACTTTTTGGTGGAGGAACATGAAAGGATGTATAGCAAAGTTTGTCTCTCGATGCATGACCTATCAGCAGGTCAAGGATGAACATCAGAGACTGTCAGGATTGTTGAACCCTTTGGACAAACCAAAATGGAAATTGAAGAAAATTTCCATAGATTTTGTGACGGGTTTACCGAGATCAGCAAAAGGACATGGTGCTATTTGGGTTGTTGTGGACCGACTCACAAAGTCAGCCCACTTTCTTCCAGTTCGAATGACTCTTGGTGTAGATTCGTTGGCATAGAGAGATTGTTCAACTCCATGGAGTTCCAGCGTCCATTGTTTCAGATATAGATCAGAGGTTCACCTCGAGATTTTAGAAGAGCGTACAGACGGCTATGGGAACTAAGTTGAATTTTAGTACCGCTTACCATCCTCAGATGGACGGGCAGTCATGGACGGGCAGTCTGAAAGCCTATTCAGATATTGTAGGATATTCTTAGAGCATGTTTTCTAGAAGTGAGTGGCAACTAGGAGACTCACTCGCCATTAGTGGAGTTTGCTTCCAACAATAGCATTCAGGCTACCATTGGTATGGCACCATACGAAGCACTGTATGGGCGAAGATGTTGATCGCCAGTCTATTGGGATGAAGTTGGCGAGAGGAAGTCATTGGGTCCAGAATTGATTGAGATGACAGTTGAGGCTATCGAGAAGATCAAACTGTAGATTAAAGCTGCCCAATACAGATAGAAAAGCTATGCCGATGAAAGGAGAAAAGACTTGAAAGTAGCTCCTATAAAGGGTACTATTCGTTTTGGCAAGAGAGGGAGATTAAGGCCTCGTTTTATTGGACCATTTGAAATATTAGAGAAAGTGGATAATGTGTTATCTGTGTTGATTTGAGCACTAAGAGCTCTCCTTGCAACCAATAACTCTCCACTATCCCCATATAATACATCCTCGTCTTCATAAACTTCCTCCAATGTGGGTATGTCACTATAATCCTCTTCTTCACTATCACCCTCCATAGATCCATCATTTCACAAAAGTATTACCCGCCTATTAGGACATTGAAATGCCACATGTCCTCTATCCAAACATTTGAAGAATTGGATGTCTCTGCTCCTAAATGGTTGAGATTCCCCTTTAGGTATGAGTTTACTAGCTTGTTCCCATTTTCCATTTGGTACCTCAAACTTCCCTTTTGAGACAACCGCATCTCCTTTTTTTTCCCACTTCGGCTTCCAAGAAGGATTTGAACCCTAAGAACCTGATTGATACTTTGCTGTCCCTTTTCTCTTCAATTGTTTCTCCACCTTAATATCCATGTGTAGCATGTCTTCTAACTCCAAATAATGTTGTAGCTCAACTACATTAGCTATATCCCTATTTAACCCATTCAAAAACCGGGCCATAGTAGCCTCCCTATCCTAATTTACATTAGGCTCTAATCATCAACAACTCCATCTTCTTATGATAATCCTCCCCACTCTTGGATCCTTGGTATAGACTTTTCAATTTTTTATGAAGCTCCCGATGGTAATGACTTGGCATGATTCTCCTCATTATAGTTTTTAATTCATCCCAAGTGCTAACGAGCCTCTCGTGATTCCTCCTCCTAGAGGTCACCAATTGATCCCACCAAGTAATTGCATAATCAGAGAATTTAAGTACCACCACCTTAACCTTTTCCTCTTCCGAATAAGTGTAGCAATTAAAAATCAACTCAATCTTCTTTTCCCACTCCAAGTATGCTTCTGGATCACTCCTACCCTTGAATGAAGTAATTGTCATTTTGATGTTGCTCATGCTACTACTATCTACTCTATCCCCAATAAGATCTCTATCCCTTCTTCCATGCCTAACTCTTGTATCCACAATTACCCCTTCATCAAAATCACTATTTTCTTGCCTACGTGCATTAGGCACTTCCCGAGGTTGCTCTAATCTTTCTAACCTACCAATCACATCTCCAAACAACCGCTCGAACCGTTGTACCATCTCGTCTGACATGTTGGCTCGATCATTTTTTTTGATAGTAGATGAATGCTCCGACATCCTAAAATTAAGTAATTTATGCCTCACGTGTTTACACTCGTGTATCACTCAATTTGGCTTTTCCCTCTATTAATCTCACTTCTCTTGCCTTTTTCCACTCAATAGCTTTCTCACCAATTGCTTCAAAGAACAAATCTGAACTTTAAAAAGTATTAAACCCGAAGAATTCAAACTAAGGTATGAGTGAGAATTTAATGATTGTTGGAATAACTCAATGAAGAAATTTAAAAAGGAAATTTGACTCAATGAAGGAACTGACACTTTTTGATTGGATAATAGAATTAATTCAAGAAGGTAGTTCTTGAAAGATTTTTTTTTGACTGATTTTTTTTTGCTCGAAAATTCAACTATGATATCAACGAAACAAACAAAATTTGATTTGGATAACAAATGAATAAAATAACGAATTTTGAAATTTTTGTGGAAACTTTTATGAATCTAAGACTCAAGAACTGGAAGAACGCGAATAACGAAACTAAAGACTCAAGAAAACAAAGAAAGATATAACCTTGATTTTTTGGAGCCAAAAATCTGATACCAACTGATGCAAACCACGTAGCAATTGTAGCTACGCAACCCACAAAATATTGACTCAACCCAAGAACGCTAAAAAAATCACGATTTAGATATTTATTTAAAATCAATTGAATCAAGCAACCAATACAATCAATTTATATTGACCTCTTGAGCACAACAATAATAATTCTCACCCACTTTTGAACACACAAGATTAAACTCACAAGTTCGGATTTTATTCAACGAAGAATAAGTTTTTGAAAGCAAAATAGCCTCATAATAATCTCAAAGTTTTCTAACTTAATAATGAATATTACAACCCTTTAAATAGGGCTAAAAATGGACTTAAGAGCCCTAAAACAATAAGGAACGTAATTTGTTCAAATATGGAAGGAAAAATAAAAATAAAAATTCTCGCGATAAAGTTACTGTTTTAACAAGTCAGCTTACGACCGTAAGTTTCTTACGGGTTAATACTTACGGCCATAAGTCATTTCTTTCTGGAAATCCTAATTTCTTCCGAGACACATTTACGACTGTGACTGATGACCATTTATGGCCATAATCTTTCAGTTCAGCATTTTCTTCGGTTGCTTGAATGATGTTGATTCACTTGGTTTCTTGGCTTGACTCCAACATGAAACTTGCTTCTTTACTTTCCAAGAACATGTTTTTGTCCACTGCTTCTTGCACAGCATTGTCCATTACTTCTTTGACTTTCTTTGCTCGAAATCGAGTCATCGTCCCTTCTTCCAAAATCAACGAATCCTTACTCGGGTTTTTGTTTGGACTCTGGATCTGGATCACATCACCTTCTAGTGTTGACGTCACTTTCCATCTAGAAGCTAGTCAACTAGAATGTGGGTTGTGATTTTGACTTTCTATGTGTTAATACTTTTTGTTGAAATTTTTGGTTAAGTATACAGGTCCACTATTTAAAAATAGATCCAAAAATATTACGAAGACAATAAATATGAATAGGTGACCAAATCAAGAAGAAACTGAAATTATGATGACATGGCCCAGTGTTTAGTTCGGTGTTGATCTGATAGGCAGCTCGAAAATTTATATTAAAATGAAAAAGATGGGAGAGTTTCTTGTATTAATTTCCTTTAAATGAGCATTTACACCTCCTATTTATAGTAACATAGAGGTGTAGACACAAATTTTACTATACATCTTGTTGTCAGGAAGTGATTGACAATGGTGATTGACATTTCTGACTGACTACTACCAAATGATTGCACTAACACATTGCAGGCAATAATGATTGCTGACACATAATCCGGCTGATTAGACTGTTTTTCAGAGCCTCCACTTTCACATCGGTTCGATTCATTCATGTCGCCTCAATGAATTCACCTAATGCATGTAGAATCAGCTCGCCTCTAGATTCCACCTTGGTCGTATAATTTACCCTATGATTAAATTTATATATCCACCCCGATCACTTAATTCAGTTCGTTCATCTTTCTTTCTTTCTTTCTTTATTTGCCACGATAATTCTTTGTGATTTGTATTTTCACCTCAGTTCGTTTTATCTGTTTAAGGCTCACATCTTCTCGAATTTAGTCACAGATCACTTTGTCAATTACAAGCAACGTTGACCGTAGACTCTTTGACCGATGCATTCTATATTCCACCTCAACTTTATATGCAACATGTATTAAACTTCTCTTTGATATATTCGATTTAACAACTATATTACGTATTTTTCATTTCAATATAATATAATAATTATCAAAAGAATAATAACTATTACAAAACAAAAAAAATAGTTTATACTTTAAAATAAATTAAATCTTGATGTCATTAATAGCATAGCACAGATTCTAATGCCATCACTGGCACGTGTACCATAATAATTGCTAATATATTTATTACATTATTCTTTTTATAGATTTCCAAATTTAGAAAGTCATTTTGGGCGGAAAACTATGTGCTTGTTATTTTTGGCATGGACATTGTTTATATATATATATATATATATATATATATATATAGAGTTACTTGTAGGACAAGTATGAAACTCTAATCCTACAAGGAAAATGAGAAGAGCTAAAACTCTTCCCCTATATATAAACATGTAGGGGCGGCCATAAGTATGGATTAGAGTCCAAGTTTTGGTTGTTCCCTAATTACATAATTATTATAGATTTCTCTCTTGGATAAATTTTGTGTATTGTGTTTTTTGATCCTTTGGTGTCCTTTGGTTTCCATGTGTCACCCCAAAATTCTGCCTTGTAGTGCCTCACTTTCCTGAAAGAGTGGAAGCACCTTTTTTTTTTTTTTTTTCAAATCTTCTGAGGGCTACTAGTTTTAAATAATTGCAAAGTCACATTTTTAATTGAGGATTTCAAATAGATTTTAAAATCATTTTAAATGTCTTTTAACACACTTGTAATCATGTGTATTGAACATAAAATATAACTTAAGCCTTTAACAAGTTTTAGACATGAAATCCAACATCACTTGACCTTAAAATCTAGTTTTAAAAACTTGCAGAGTGATAACTTTGAATGAGGATTTCTAGCAGATTTCCAAAGTATGTTGATGACATCTTAACACACTTTTGATTTTGTGTATTGAACTTAGAATGTAACTTAAACTAATAACATGTTGTAGACATAAACATCTTTAAATCTAGCTTTAAATACTTGCAAAGTCAACTTTTTTTAAGTAGATATTTCCAATAGATTTTTAAAGCATTTACATTGCCTTAAATCACATTTCAATTCATGTGTAGTGAACATAGAATATAACTTAATCTAGTAACAAACTTTAGGCATAACATTCAACATTATTTACCTCAAAAACTCCATTATAACTTCTTTCATTACTTTAAAAAAATTCAGATTCTTAACTCATTAATATCTCCTTTCAAATCTGAATTTTAATACATGTAGTTTCATGCACAAACTTAAGTCATGAAATAGAACACTATTAATCTTAATTCAACATCCCCACTCAAAAATCAGCTTTAAGGTATGAATAACTCTAATTTAAAGTGATAATTTAAGCTTATTTATCATAAAAACCGCAACTTAATTTCCAACAGATTTTGAATAAGTCATTAAAATATATTTTCTTTACTCACACCTTTCATCAAACACTTAGAAGGTGATTATGGTTCTAACATAAACCTTGGTATATGAGTTATCAAATCAACACCCATTTATGGGAAATACATTGTTGGATATTGGTTTAATAATTCGAGAAATTGATTAACTGTTGAAAAATCAACTAGAGTTACTTCGTGTCGACTTCGACCAAATATTCAAACCTGACCCAATTTGTTAAGATAAAATATTTTGCCACTTCGACACTTCTGGGCGCAGAAACGGGATCAAATTGGTCAAATTATCGGATGAATGAGAAATCACAGAGAAGGAAAAATTTTGATCAATTTTTTAACCATGCGATCACACGTCAACTATTTTTATTTAATTTTCAATTTCCTGTAAACCCGTGTGATCTCGCGGCTTATAACCATGCGATCGAATGGTAGTCTGAGTAGTTGTGTCTTTTCGAAGTAAAGCCATGTGATCTCGTGGCTTATAACCATGCGATCGAATGGTAGTCGAATAGTTGTGTCTTTTCGAAGTATTGCATTGTTTGGCTTCACACTACATCGTTCCCAACCCTTCATCATCTATAAATAGGACCCTTGGGATGTCCTACTCCTGATATGCAAATATAATATCATTCTCTCTTCTTCTCTTGAATCATAATTCTTGCATTTTGTTGCATACTTTTGATTTTCTTTTCATATTCATTTTGGAGTACAAAAGCCATAATTCTAGTTCGTTGTGCTTGTGTTTTGGAGTACTACAAACACAAGTCGTAATCGTTGTATCTTGGGAGTTCATTGCCATAAACTATAGGCACCGTTGCGGGGAAAATTCGAATTAAGGACAAGTGTTCAACACTTGCCTCAACTTTGCTTCTTTTTCTTCTCTATTCTTTTTCTTTTTTCATTTCCGTTACACTATCCCTTTTTTGGCATGGATTTTCATATTATTATTTTATTTGTTTGACATCACTATGCACAAAATATTCCAACATACATCAAGTAGTATATTCATGTAAACATCATCCACACCATATGATAAACTAACTCAATTAAAACATAAACCAAGTTTTACTCACCTCTTGAATCTAAGAAGAAAAACCATACTTTGAGAACTCAAGTTTCAAGCAAGGCATCTCCTACTTCTTCCCCTTCCTTTTCCTTCCTTTTTCCTCTTTTTCTTCTCCTTCTTACTCTCCAATTTTCGACCAGCAACACTCATCCTCTATCTCTCAATTCTTTCAACCGAAAATGAGGAAGAATGGGGCTAAATGTCATTTTTTTTTAATAGATATGTATATGATATAATTATAAACAAGCCCCATACTTTCATATAGGCATGATTTGGTCCTTATAAAATTGAAACTAAGTCCTCAAAATTCTCTTTTCTACTATCTAAACCCTATAACTTTTGATACATAATTGCTTCTAACTAAAATAAGTTGAGGAGACAAACATGGCCTTAAGGTAAGAATAGGGGAATGACAAGTGTCCCCTTCTTGTATTATTTTAATACAGAAATTTCAGATTTTCTATTTCAATGTGCCACCTTCGGGTCAATATTTGAAGGTCAAGATGAAGTCCATTTAGGACACTCTTTATACCATTGGAAAGTTCATACTTCAAGCTTTGTAATGACTACACATGTATTAGAAATGGACCACTTTACAACCCATACCATTTGTCCAAAAATGGCTTCTAGACTGGATTTCCATAGCTAATTTTCTGACTTTTCTCAGCACTTAATAAAATTTCAAGTATGCAACTTCAACTCGATATTTGAAGCACTTCCTGACCTCAATTGTGCTCGAATTTGATAGAAACACATAGATCTCGGCATGGACTATAATGTAGTATAATATGCAAAGCATCGGATTTCCATATTGTTTGTACGATCCTTTCAAACATGGACACTTGACCACCATTTTATACTTAAAAATATTTTGATGAATTTCAGCATTCTAACTATTTCTCACATGCAACTTTAGTTCAATTTTTGAAGTACTTCTCGACCACAAATATGATCAAACTTGATATCAATGCTTAGATCTCATACAAAATTCTATACTATATCGTCATGCAAAAATGTGAAATTGGCTATTTTCTAAGAAAATACTTGAATCGAACTTTCTAAATAAATAAACTAAGGTACGAAATTTCCGAGTTGTTACACCACACATTAACGCAATCTTGTTCTTGAAGGAATATCAAGGAAGATTCAAAGCTTGGAAGCTGGGACAATTATTTCAAAGATTGAAGTTCATATTAATTGCTGGAAGGTAATTCCATTGCGCACCTTCAAGGTAATTTTAATTAGTTTAGTAATTGATTAAATTTCAGGGAGTTCTTGCTTTTCAAAGAAAACTAAATTTTTTTATTTGAACATTTTCTTGGAATCAATTTCCAACAGTTTCAATGAAATGAGCTACGTGCTGCTTCGGGTTGCCATTCATCAAAACATTGAAATTTAGGGAGTTGGTAGCCAAGAGACATTCTCATCTATTCGATTCAATGACTATAGGACTTCACCTAAACTAATAAAGATTGTGGTGAGCCGCCATACTGAGCCGGATAGTGTCAATAATCATATATTGAAATTGTTGGACGGATAGAGAGCCAATGGAGAGTTGAGTTGTGTCACAGAACATGTTTTGCACTGCCGTCCGATCACGCATATCCTGCTTCTGTGGGTGTTCTTGTGTTTCTAGGTCTTTAATTCTGGAAGGCTTGCCTTTTCTAAGTTATCTTTTTTCAAAGGATACTCCAGCCAATGCATGAAAGCAGCAATTTGTGCATCTTTTTCCTCCAAAGATTTTGTTAACTTTTCGATGGAAAATTCCACTTGTTGAGCTCGGTCATCCGAGCCAAGTGTCAGTGACCATCACTGGCTCGAGAAATTCTTCTGAAGCGGTATAGTCTCCCTATTTTCACGGAGAAGTGGCATGAGTTGATCCAGACACAGACCAGTCACTGGAGATGGAACCAAATTGAGAGCTTTTCGTTAAGTTCTTTTTTGATGAACGGGAGCTCTACTTCTTGGAAGAAATTTTCATTTTGCCTTTATTAAAGAACTTCTTTAATGGCATAACCAGTTGAGTTTTTCCAGTTTTTATTTGGGCTCTGATCATATGGGAGAGTCAATAAGTGTCTCTTCAAGATGGGTCATAGTTTCCTTCGCCTTTTTGGCTTGCCATATCAGATGTAGTCCCCCTTTAAAACCCACTTTCGTATATTACAAAAATACTGAAATTGTTACAAATTGGATTTTGAGAAATAAAAGTGGACAATCGTCTTGTGACAAAATCATCTGATTAACGATCTGTTTATTTGATGGTGAGGGTGGCCTGATTCCTGAACTTCGAAATTTGTAGAGACTTGATTTGTTTGACTCTGGACTTCGAGACTTGGACTTGAACTTCAGATTTGGACTTAAAAACACAAGGACATTGATAGGAGAAAACTCTGTTCTATTAAATCATGCTCTGGCCTATCTTACAAGTTATCAAAAATCGACAATTTATCACGAGAAAATACTGTAGTAAATGATAAACATTTAAAACAAATTCATCAATAACAATTATACTTAACAAAAATCACATAAAAAAAGCATGACTGAATTTATATGAAATAAGTACTATATAATTCATTATTGGAAGAGACTAACATATAATAAATAGTATATCGTAAACAATTGTAAAACTAATCAGAACATAGATGAATCAAAGATTAAATTAGAGGAACTTGGACTTGAAAGATCATTCCTAGCCTTGTTTGTTGTTTAGCCAAACTTGTAACCTATCTCTATCTTTTTTCTTCCTTCCAAAACGGATCCTATCATCAGCAGAAAGACCTTTCCGTTGCCTTGAAATCTACCTGTGAACACTCCCGTCGACTGCACTTTTTGTTGTCCGAGAGAAATCTTTTGTCCAAACCCCCAATCGACTCTTGTTCTTCTCCCCATCTAATCTACTGTTGGCTCCCTCACTTATTCTTCCGAAAATGCACAAAAAATAGACAATAGGTTAGTTCCCTCCCTCCATCCATTGGGCCTCCATTTTCTTCCTTTAAAACCCACTTTCGGCTCACTTAGTCATTTGTGTTGCCAAAGAAATTAGGGGTGTTAGCAAAAATACCCAATTTTTGGTATCATAATTGAAATTTACGTCATTTAAAAAAAACTGAAAAGTACTTCAATTTTTTTTACTGAAAAATACGTTTTCATCATAAGTATCATATTATGATACTTTCAAATTTTTAGTATCATAACCTGAAACTTTATCAAGTGTTTATGATACTTTGGGATGAATCAGTATTTTTCAGTTTTTTATCACAAATAGTATTTTTCAATTTTTTATAGTTGCACCCTATTTTTCAGTTTAGTGCTTTTTTTTTTTTTTTTATATACAATGTGAAGCGCAAATCAACCAAATGAATGGGCAATTCAAGGAAATAAAAAAATTCGGCTTTGGTTTCAATAATTAAATCATGGACTTGAAATTTGCTTGGGAGACCCACTGCAGTCTGCCCTTATCTTTCCAAGGAGAATTCCCCCAAGGCAGTAGCTTTTTTTCTAGGAATCAACCAATTGGACATTATTTTGAGTTCGGCTTGGGTGGTTGTTTTGCTTGAAGTTTTGTAATAGTTTAAACCAGCCACTTTGATCATTATTTTGAATTGAATAATTACCTAGCCTGAAAATACACAAAACAAAAGTAATTCCTTAAAATAATATTTATTCAATAATTACAATAGAAAGATCAAGATAAGCCTAATTTATTGACAAATATCCTTCATAAATCACTATCTCGAGCATATTTTTAAGCATTTATCACAGCCCCCAATGAGCTTATTGCTAGTTCTAGCAATTCAACCGTGAAAAAAATGCATGCCAAATTTCTCGAGTATGACGAAGCCATTACGAAGAGATAACAGTTGTCATCAAAACCATTTCGATTGTAACTCCTAAAATCTGTGTATGTGTGTGAACTAAGCCATAACCTTCTTACCCCAAACCATAATGCATATAACATTGAAAAATTCTCCAAATAAAAGCCTCAACTTCATATCCTCATGGGAATAGGAACTACTTTAGTTCAAGGGATTTCTCTCATGTAGTTGGAAACTGATATACACTCAAATGAAAATGCATTATCGGACAAATATTTTAGGATAAACAAGTGAACAAACATTGATCACAAGATAGGCACTAACTATTTAAAACTTCAACCATTCTCACCACAAACCTGCTTCTGGATTGTACTGGTCAATTTAAAATGAGAGCATAATAATAAAACCTATAATGGTAAAATTGGAAAATGAATCAAGTTGTATGCCTCAGTTACCGAACCAATTCCAGTCTAAGTCAGCCTCCTTTTTATAAATGGAGGGGAAGGAAATTTTAGACTTGTGTAGCTGAACTCAAGAGTTTGAAAGTAAAACTAGCCTTTACTAGTGGCGAGAAACATTGCCTTCTAAAGATAACAGAAGACTTTCTAACAATTACGATTTTTCTTTGTTTTTCTTTCTTTTCTTTTCTTTTCTTTCCCTTTTTTTTACTCGAAGCAACACCAAGTAAGGCTGGGGGAAAAATAACAAATAAAAATTACATAGGAATTTTAAATTGACCAATATCATCCTTCAGTATTTCAACCAGCATACCTCAAACCATGTAATGATAGTCATAAACAGCCTATATCCAATTCAAAAGATCAATATAAGTTCAAATGCATGTTTTCTCATCAAAATGAGAGAATAACAATAAAACCTATAATGGTAAAATTGGACAATGAATCAAGTTGTATGCCTCGGTTACCAAACCAATTCAAGTCAGAGTCAGCCTCCTTTGTCAAATGGAGGGGAAGGAAATTTTAGACATGTGTAGCTGAACTCAAGAGTTCGAAAATAAAACTAGCCATTACTGGTGGCGAGAAACATTGTCTTCTAAAGATAACATGAGACTTCCTAACAATTACGATTTTTTCTTTGTTTTTCTTTTCTTTTCTTTTCTTTTCTTTCCCTTTTTTTACTCGAAGCAACACCAAGTAAGGCTGGGGAAAAAATAACAAATAAAAGTTACATGGGAATTTTAAATTGACCAATATCGTCATTCAGTATTTCAACCAGCATACCTCAAACCATGTAATGATAGTCATAAGCAGTCTATATCCAATTCAAAAGATCAATATAAGTTCAAATGCATGTTTTCTCATCTCTCTTATGAATATAAATTTTCTTAAATATGAAGACTTTTCTTAGCTATATGAATTGTCATCCATCTTACCACAAGGCTTAGTATCGTGCTCAAAAAGAGATTTTAGAAGTGTTAGCCCAAAATAAACTAACCAAGAGGGGGGTGAATTGGTTTATAAAACTTTTTCGATAAATAATCTTAAACTTAAAAACCAATGGGTATAAGTATGAGCACTTAGTATTGCAAGTAACTAAACTATCAATGTAGTGTGCTATAAATGTATGAACTTAATTGATAAAGCAAGTAGAGCACTTAGATATAATGTTGCACAATATAAATTGATAGAATAGAGTAAGTGCAATGCAAGTAAGTAAAAGGGATAAGTGATTGCAAACTCGATTTAGGGAGGTTCAATCAACCAACGTGATCTACGTCCTCCGTTACCGAGCTCTCCGTCACGAGCAAGGCCAAATCCACTATATTGATAACTTACAACAAGGAGTATCGAATCCTTAGGTGACTTTACAACAAGGAGCACCTATCCTTTACAATCGAGTTTTCACAAGGATCTCGAAACCATAAGCGAAATACAAATGAGAATTTTACAATCGGATAAACACTCTTGACAAATGATATGATCAAGTCAAGTATCTTGAGAGTTTTAGGATAACACTTCAATAGATAGAAAATATTTAAAGCTCAAGAGTTTATGAAAACTTTGAAAAATGATATGAGATAGTTTTGCTTGAATCAAAGTTTTTCAACCAATGATCTCTCTTTCCAAATAATACTTAGTTAAGTATGAAGAGATATTTACACTTCAATAAGTGTTTGGTGATGATGATATGAAATAGTTTTGATCAATCAAGAAATTCTTTGCAATAAATGATATAGATTGTAAAACAAAGTAAGCTCAATGGTTTTCTCTCTTAAATGCTCTTCTAAGTTGGTAGAAATGAATGCAAGAGAAGTGGCTATTTATAGATCAAGAAATTGAGCTTCAGGAAGTTTCGGTCGACCATTTCTACACTTTCGGTCGACCGAAAGTTTAAAACTAGCCATTATACTATTTGAGCCGTTAGACTTTCGGTTGAGCAAACATTTTCGGTTGATCAGAGTTTCGGTCGATCAGGTGTGTTTCGGTCGACCGAAAAAGGAAATTTTGGAATTTTTATTTTTATATCAAAAAGTTTATTTTTCCAAAAACTATTTCACGTTATGATTTGAAAAATCATTTTTATGCAATTAATAATTTCTAGAAATAATTTTGAGTTTATAGACTTGCTAAAAATTGATGAGTCGAACCTTTACAAATGAGTTGAGATTTTTCAACATAAATCTTCCAAAGCTTTAATCTTCGGTCTTCGACAATCTTGTTCACTTCAAATCTCTTTTATGATTGCTTTCTGCTTCAATGGATGACGATTTTGATCTCGGAGTATCCAAATGACACATATATGATAAAACTCAAGAATTGAAACCATTAGTAATACATGAGATCTTGTTTGTTATAATCAAAACAATATATACGTGAATAGTCATAGGTCAACAATTTCCCCCTTTTTGATTATGACAAACAATGTGATTTGTAATTCGTAAGAAAAATGATGAAATATATATGCGAGTACATATTCCCCCTTTCTTTTGCAATGTATTCCCCCTTTCTATCATAATATAGCAAGATAAAACAAATCAAATCTTAGCAAATATCTCTTCCCCCTTTTGGCATAAGCAAAAAGTGTCAAGTAGCCTTAATACATATGGGAATAGTCATGGAATACTTATAATCAATTTTCCCTTTGATAGAAGTTCATGTAATGAATAGGAATGCGAAATCAAAACCTTATGGAAACACTAACACACAGTTTGCATCTTCCAAAAAAAATTTGACGTGGAACCCCCGTATTTTGTACAAACCGATAAGAATAGAATATTATCATATAGAAAGCACCTATACTTCAACATCATCACAACTCAAAGCAAGAATCATAGCGAAATAAAGCATGTGAATCATAATATGCAGAACAAGTAGGCAAAAGAGAGTATTAACATAACGAAAATGTCATAGCTTTAAAACATGATTACATAGTTGAAAACAAAATGTTTTTGAAAAAAGTCACTACGAAAGATATAAAAATAAATAAAGGATCCTCAATTGACCGCAGGTGGTTGAGGTGGATTAGGCAGGTAGATTGAGTAGAAATGAGTAAAGAAAGCCTCTTGAGATGTGTGCATATGTTGAAGTTGTTGTTGGATGCCTTCAACTGCAGTGGTGAGAGAATCAATACGCCCATTGATGATGTTGAATTGATCTTCAGAGATGGATCGATGGGGAGGTGTTGCAGCTTGCGGTGCTCGAGTCCATGGCCTTGGTCGAGGCTGTTCATCCCCACCACTTTGTTCATCACCTTCACCGGCACCCCCTTGGTTACCCTCACCCACAGCCGCCCCTTCACCAATCTCCAATTCTTCTTCAGCTTCCTCTTCGATAAATGGCCAAGTCGTAGGCCACGATGCATCATCGAAACCTTGAGTATTGCACACCCATTTCCCTTCACCCTTGACAATTTTCATCCGTTTGAGAGTGTTGATGTTGATAATATCGGTGTGTTTAGGTTTAAGAATAGGCTCATTGTCTAGAGGCACATTGAAGTGATTGAAATCTTTTGTGAATATCATGCCGTACGGTAGGCCTAGAACTCGAGGAGAGGAATGAACGTGATGAAGATGTATGAAAAATCAAGTTTACGACCGACAAGGAGAGAATCAAGAATAAATAGGTTGAGATGATTTACTTCATCAAAATGACCACTACGGAGTACAATTATGTGAGCAATTGCACGATGAAGGACCTTGCATGGGATAGTCAAATGGTTGAGGTTCAAGGTCATAGTGGTAGTGAGGGGTCGAGCAGTGACACGACTACAAGCTTCAAGTTCATTGTATCCCTCGAACCTAACAGGATAATGAGTGACATATGCATAATTCTCACAACGCTGTAATCCTAGGAGGTTTCTAATGAGGGATCGTTGGATAGCTACGCGTGTACCCCTAACCAAACTAGTGACTTCATCCGGATAAAAAGTTGTTTTCGAAAAAATTCTCGAATTAATTTCGGGTAGGAGTTTTTAGAAATAGACATAACGTTTTTCCATCCTACTTCTTCAAAATAACACTCAATTTGAAACGAGGGGGCTTGAAGATAAAAATCGAAGAAATCGATGGACTTACCTATGAGAATCGGATGATCACAGAAGCGATCAGGCAAGGGTGTGCGTTCCTCAACGTTCGATAAGCTTGCTTCGCCTTTCTTCGATTTCTTCTTTGGAAGCATTGATAATTTTCGAGTTATTGGAAAGAAACAATAGAATTTTTGGAAAAAGTTAGGTAAAGACGATTGGAAAAGAATAAAAATGAGTAGAAATCAAGATTGTAAGGATAGAATGGTGAGTTTGATGGAGTGAAATTGATTCAAAGGGAGAAAATTTGAAATTTTCGTGATTTACACCAAAATGTAGGGTTTTGAGGAATTTTTGGATGAAATTTGAAGAAAATCAAGGATTTGATGAAGATTAGGATGGGGAAATACAAATTTGTGGATGATTGGAAGTGAATTGATGAAAAAAGATGAATTTGGGAGAGAATGAGGAGAGGGATTACGAAATTATTTGGTATGAATTTGGGGATGAATTTGATGTTTTAAAAGGCTGAATCCGCGCATCTTTCGACCGAAAGTTTTTGTCGGTCGACCGAAACTCTGCAGGTTTCAAAACAGGTAGCTGCAGGAGGGTTCAGTCGTGTAATGGTCGACCGAAAAGTTACTTTCGGTCGTACAATAGGTCGACCGAAACAGGTTTCGGTTGAACAATTTGTTCAACCGAAAGTCACCCTTTCGGACAATCGAAATTTTTCGGTCGGCCGAAATACTCATAAATCAATTTTTTGCAAAAATTACAATTAAAACACATATATATTGTAAATTTAGCCACAAATATCATTTTCATCAATAATACCCAATCCTCTTCGTATATATGAAAATCTATCATGAGTTAGAGGTTTAGTAAAAATATCGGCCAATTATTTTTCGGTACTAACAAATTCCAAGTAAATGTCACCTTTTTGCACATGATCTCTAAGAAAATGATGTCGAATTTCAATATGCTTAGTGCGAGAGTGCAAGATGGGATTCTTTGACAAATTTATAGCACTAGTGTTATCACACATAATAGGAGCATTTTTAAAAATCAAGTGATAATCACTAAAAGTTTGTTTCATCCATAAAACTTGAGCACAACAACTAGCGGCTGAGATATATTCGGCCTCAGCTATAGATAGGGCAACGAAATTTTGTTTCTTGCTAAACCATGACACAAGTGCAAAGCCTAGAAAGTGACAAGTTCCACTTGTACTTTTTCTATCAATTATGTATCCCGCCCAATCGGCATCCGAATAATTTATAAGATCAATATGAGTGCCTTTTGGATACCAAAGTCCCAAAGTTCTAGTCCCGCATAAATATCTAAAAATACGTTTTAAGGTACTTAGATGAGATTCTTTGGGATTGGATTGAAATCTAACACATAAGCACACACTAAATATAATATTGGGTCTACTTGAGGTTAAGTAAAGAAGAGATCCAATCATACCTCGATATTTTGTAATGTCAATGGAAGTACCTTGCTCATCTTTGTCCAATTTGATTGAAGTACTCATGGGAGTATTCATTGGCTTCAAGTTTTCCATCTCAAACTTTTTGAGCATATCCACAATGTACTTGGTTTGACTAATGAATATTCCTTCACTAGTTTGTTTGATTTGAAGCCCGAGGAAGAATTTTAACTCTCCCATCATGCTCATTTCAAATTCATTGCTCATACATTTTGAAAATTCTTCACGAAGAGACACATTAGTTGCACCAAAAATAATATCGTCAACATAAATTTGTACAATAATCATGTCTTCCTTTTTGGTTTTGATAAAAAGTGTAGTATCCGCATTTTCCATTTGAAAGGCATTTGAAATAAGAAATTTACTCAATCTTTCATACCAAGCTCTAGGAGCTTGTTTTAAACCATATAGAGACTTTCTTAGTTTAAAAACATTATCCGAAAATTTATGGTTTTTGAAACCGGGAGGTTGTTCAACATAGACTTCTTCTTGAATAAAACCATTTAAAAATGCACTTTTGACATCCATTTGATAAAGAGTAAAACCTTTATGAAAAGCAAAGGCAAGAAGCATACGAATGGATTCTAGTCTAGCAACCGGTGCAAAAGTTTCTTCAAAGTCAATTTCTTCTTCTTGATTGTAACCTTGGGCCACTAATCTAGCCTTGTTACGCACAATTATACCGTTTTCATCCTTTTTGTTTTGAAAAACCCATTTTGTACCAATAACGGTTTGATCATTTGGTCTATAAACTAAATCTCAAACATGATTTCTTTCAAATTGATTTAGTTCTTCTTGCATTGCAAGAATCCAAAACTCATCGAACTCGGCTTCTTTGAAATTCTTTGGTTCAATTTGAGAAATAAAGGCACAAGTATTTAAGAATCCTTTAGTAGAGTTTCTAGTACTTACCCCTTTCGAAGGATCACCAATTATGAGCTCTTTTGGGTGAGATGAAGCAAATCTCCATTCGATAGGAAGTGTTAGATCACTTGATTTTTTGGAAGATGTTCCTTCTTCTTGTTGAGGAGTTGGTTCTTCCAAGTCTTTTTCTTCATTGTCTTTGGATATTTCATTTCTTTGATCTTGAATATTCATTTCCTCAGAAGGAATTTCCAAACCTACATCAACACCTTTCTCTTGATCAAGAGAATTAGTTTCATCAAAAGTAACATGTATGGATTCTTCCACTACTAGAGTTCTTTTATTAAAAGTTCTATAAGCTTTGCTAGTGGATGAATAACCAAGAAGAATTCCAACATCGGATTTTGAATCAAAATTTCCCAAGTTTTCTTTTGTATTAAGAACAAAGCATTTACAACAAAAAACCTTAAAATACCCGATATTGGGAATTCTATTTTTCCAATGCTCATACGGAGTTTTAGTTTTCTTTCGGCTTACTAAAACTCTATTTATAATGTAGCAAGCGGTGTTAACGGCTTCGGCCCAAAAATATTTTGATAAGTTATTTTCATTTAGCATGGTTCTAGCCATTTCTTGCTAAGTTATTTTCATTTAGCATGGTTCTAGCCATTTCTTGCAATGTACGATTCTTCCTTTCTACTACACCATTTTGTTGAGGAGTTCTAGGAGCCGAGAAATTATGTTCATACCCATTTATCTTGCAAAATTCATCAAAAGCCATGTTATCAAATTCTCCACCATGGTCACTTCTTATAATTGTAATAGAATATCCCTTTTCATTTTGAACCTTTTTGTAAAAGTGTTTAAATGCATTTAAAGCTTCATTTTTCAAATTTAAAAATAAAACCCAAGTAAATCTTGAGAAATCATCAACAATGACCAAAGCATAGTGTAAAACCATTACAACTTCTTCACATGGATCTCTTTGGACCATCTAAAACCGCAAGCTTAGGTGGTAAATTGTTTATTTTTGAAAGAATTTTTGGTTTGTTTTCCAAATTGACAAGCATCACAAATTTTATCCTTTTCAAATTTCAAACTTGGTAGGCCTTTTACAAAGCAAGTTTTGGGTATTTTTGAAATAAGGTCCACACTAACATGACCTAATCTTCTATGCCATAACCAAATGTCGTCTTTAAAACTTGACAAACATTTTAATTCTTTCTCAAATTCAATATTGATGATATAAACATCTTTACTTCGGCTTCCTATGAACAATACCTCTTTCGATGTAGCATCTTTGATAAGACATCTAGAAGAATCAAATTTAATGTGATAGCCTTTATCACATAATTGACTAATACTTAGTAAATTATGTTTGAGGTTATCTACTAATAAAACATTTTCAATAGAGGGAGAAAGATGATTACCAATATTTCCAATGCCAATAATTTTTCCTTTGGCATTATCTCCAAAAGTGACATGACCTCCATCCTTTCTTTTGAATCTTGATAAGAGTGATTTATCTCCGGTCATGTGCTTTGAGCAACCACTATCCAAGAACCAATTGCTTTTTACTTTTGTTGATACCTACAAAACATGACTTAATTTTTGACTTCTTGGTACCCACATAATTTTGGGTCCTTGATAGTTAGTTCCTTGAACCCTCTTATGTCTTTCTTCAAAGTGAAGTTTCTTTTTCACTAAACAATTAAAAGCTACATGCCCACTTCTATTACAAAAGCTACAAGTAGTTGATGTTTTGACAAAAGTGTTTTGATGAAAGGAATAAGAAGTAGAAGCTTTAACTAAAGTTTTTTTGGTATATTTTTGTTTCAAAAATGGTTTGTATCCAATTCCTCCTTTATCAAAAACACATTGTTGTTTACCAAGCATTAGTTCAAAATGTTTCCTCCCTTGAGTGAATTTGTGAATAATGAGTGTTAAATCTAAAAAATTTTCTTCTTTCAAAGCATTTTGATCAAGATACTTCTTTTCAATATCCTTTTGTATTTCAAAATTCTTTTCGGCTTCATTTTTCAACAAGATGTATTGCTTTTTAAGAGTGGAATGTTTAAGAACAAGTTTTTCAAAAACTTCAATCATTTCTTCATATGAGGTAGATAATTCATCATAAGAGGGAATGTCATTAGTATTTACCTCATCTTCAATGGCGATGAAGCACATGTTTGCAACTTCATCTTGACTTTCACTTTCATCTTGCTCATCATCACTATCATCCCAAGTAGCTTGTAGAGCTTTCTTTTTGAGGAATTTTCTCTTGTTGGGACATTCGGTTCCTTTGTGACCGGGTTTGTCACAATCATAGCAAATAATCTTTTTCTCTTCACCTTTGTCTTCTTTCTTTTGAAATCTACGGTTGTTGCGAAAGGTTTTCCACTTCTTGACTAGGAGAACAAGATCATCGAGTTCCTCATCGTTCTTTTTAGAGTTTGAGGCTTCTTCAACATTTGATGACTTTAAAGCAATTTGTCTCCTAGGAGGATCCTTCATTTCTTCCTCTTTTGCTTTTCTATACTTTTCTTTTGTCTCGGCATGATTTAGCTCATATGTCATCAATGTTCCATAAAGCTCTTCCAAGGGATATGTGTTGATATCTTGGGTGTTTTCTATCAACATTCTCAATGAGCTCCAATCTTCCGAGAGTGACCTAAGCATTTTGCTAACAAGTTCACCATTTGAAAATTTTCGATCAAAGCCATTAAGACCATTAACAATATCGGTAAATCTAGTAATCATGCTAGCAATGGGTTCATCTTGTTTCATGAAGAAATTTTCAAAATTTTTATACAAAAGATTTATTTTTGTTTCTTTAACTTTACTTGTGCCCATGTGTGTGACTTCTAAATCATGCCAAATATCGTGTGCAGAATCACATGTGCTGATACAATTAAATTCATTAATACTAAGTGCACAAGAAAGAAGATTTTTGGCTCTAGCATTTAAAGACAATTTTCTTTTATCGTCATCATCATATTCTTCCTTAGGTTTTGAAATAATTATATCCGGTTTTCCATCAACTTTAATAACCTTAGTAAGCTCATGAGGACCGGATTCAATGACATCCCAAATATTATAATCAATGGATTGAATAAAAATCATCATTCTAGTTTTCCAATAATTATAATTAGTACCATCAAACAATGGAGGACGATTAGTAGAATGACCTTCAATATTTTGGTTAGCCATAACTCTAGACAGTAAAATCTAAATGAAAGAGTTCCTAAGCTCTGATACCAATTGTTAGCCCAAGATAAACTAACTAAGAGGGTGGTGAATTGGTTTATAAAACTTTTTCGATAAATAATCTTAAACTTAAAAACCAATGGGTATAAGTATGAGCACTTAGTATTGCAAGTAACTTAACTATCAATGTAGTGTGCTATAAATGTATGGACTTAATTGATAAAGCAAGTAGAGCACTTAGATATAATGTTGCACAATATAAATTGATAGAATAGAGTTAGTACAATGCAAGTAAGTAAGTAAAAGGGATAAGAGATTCCAAACGCGATTTCGGAAGGTTCAATCAACCAACGTGATCTACGTCCTCCATTACCGAACTCTCCGTCAAGAGCAAGGCCAAATCCACTATATTGATAACTTACAACAAGGAGTATCGAATACTTAGGTGACTTTACAACAAAGAGCACATATCCTTTACAATCGAGTTTTCACAAGGATCTCGAAACCATAAGCGAAATACAAATGAGAATTTTACAATCGAATAAAATCTGTTGACAAATGATATGATCAAGTCAAGTATCTTGAGAGTTTTAGGATAACACTTCAATAGATAGCAAATATTTAAAGCTCAAGTGTTTATGAAAACTTTGAAAAATGATATGAGATAGTTTTGCTTGAATCAAAGTTTTTCAACAAATGATCTCTCTTTACAAATATTACTTAGTTAAGTATGAAGAGAGATTTACACTTCAATAAGTGTTTGGTGATGATGAACTCAATCAATGATCAATAATGAAGTAAGAGTATTGAGTTTTCTACAAAATAGAATTCTTGATAAAGATATGAAATAGTTTTGATCAATCAAGAAATTCTTTGCAATAAATGATATAGATTGTAAAACAAAGTAAGCTCAATGATTTTCTCTCTTAAATGCTCTTCTAAGTTGGTAGAAATGAGTGCAAGAGAAGTGGCTATTTATAGATCAAGAAATTGAGCTTCAGGAAGTTTCGGTCGACCATTTCTACACTTTCGGTCGACCGAAAGTTTAAAACTAGCCATTATACTATTTGAGCCGTTAGACTTTCGGTTGAGCAAACATTTTCGGTTGATCAGAGTTTCGGTCGATCAGGTGTGTTTCGGTCGACCGAAAAAGGAAATTTTGGAATTTTTATTTTTATATCAAAAAGTTTATTTTTTCAAAAACTATTTCACGTTATGATTTGAAAAATCATTTTTATGCAATTAATAATTTGTAGAAATAATTTTGAGCTTTATAGACTAGCTAAAAATTGATGAGTCGAACCTTTACAAATGAGTTGAAATTTTTCAACATAAATCTTCTAATGCTTTAATCTTCTGTCTTCGACGATCTTATTCACTTCAAATCTCTTTTATGATTGCTTTGTGCTTCAATGGATGACGATTTTGATCTCGGAGTATCCAAATGACACATATATGATAAAACTCAAGAATTGAAACCATTAGTAATACATGAGATCTTGTTTGTTATAATCAAAACAATATATACGTGAATAGTCATAGGTCAACACGAAGTTATTCTCTAGTGATTGAAATAGAAAAAGTGATTCAACCAATCATTTTGAAATATCGTTGGATAGCAAAATCAAATTTTTACATGGCGTGCATACTTACTAAAACAAGAAATGCTATGCTACCACCCAACCAAATTTAGACAGTATCCTAAATATCACAAAAATTAAACTGAAGAGGAAAAAAATAAATAAGACCTAACTAAAGGAAGGATAAAACCTTGCTTAAGATTGGTAGGCTAGAGCCAACAAATGACCTCCGTAGATTGGTCAATTCTCTCCGCATAATTCTTCAATCATTATTTATTGACCCCAAAAACTCTCCCATTAGCAAGGTCTTCAATCTCTACAACACCATTAGGAAAAACCTATTTTAATACAAATGGTCTGGTCCACCGTGATCTTAGCTTACCCTGATGGAGATGCAATAAAGAGTCATAAAGATTCACTCGTTGGTTTGGATCAAAATGTTCTCGTAAAATCTGCTTGTCATGAGCTGCTTTCATTTTTGCTTTGTAAATCGTAGAATTTTCATAAGCATCATTCCTTTGCTCTTCAATTTCAAGAAATTGTAGTTTTCCTCGGACATCGTCAAGGCACAAATTACAGTTGAGGGCTTTAACAGCCCAATATGACTTATGCTCAAGTTCGACGGGTAAATGACAACCTTTTTCCAAAAATAAGTCGATAAGGAGACATTCCAAGTATGGTTTTATATGCAGTACGATATGCCCAAAGCGAGTCAGAAAGGCATAAAGGCCAGTCCTTACGGTTGGGGTTAACCGTCTTTTCTAAGATTTTCTTTATCTCCCTATTAGTTAATTCAATTTTTCCATTGGTTTGAGGATGGTAATCAGTGGAAACTTTATGAATGACCCCATACTGGTGCATTAAAGCTTCAAAAGAACGGTTACAAAAATGTGTCCCTTGATCATTAGCTATAACACGCAGCGTACAATACCATGATAATATATTTCCACTCCCCCCTAGTCATCCTTGTCCTCAAGGGTTGCCAGCCTCATTTCCAGAAAGTGAATTTTTGCCTTCTGTAGGGATCGAACCTTGTACCTAGGGATTAAATACAAAGATTCTTAAATCCCTGCTACCATTAGACCACCACGCTGTGACGACCCGAGTTCCGTGAAATCTGGAACGCCACTTCTTTCTTTAAAAACTAACTTTCGAAATAAAATTTATTGCGAAAAAATAATTGAATCTCAAAACAATCACATTTGACTTTAAGTTATGACGAATAATAAAATAAATCATTTAGTGAAATTCAAAACAAAATTTATGTTCCAAAAAAATATGAAATAATGGAGTTCATTAAAAACACAACGTTAAAATATTTCCTATTTAATGGTTTGCCATGCTTGCTCATCATTGGCCACCGTCTCTGAAATCTGCGAAATTGGTTAAAACAACGGGGTGAGCATTTCAGAAAGTCATACTCAGTAGACTCATCTCCAATAATTAATTTACAGAATAATTGACACAAAATTATGCAAATAATACAGTGACATTCTCAAATTCTCATCATAAGCATCACATAAGGAGTGTAAATGAATATATTCTCTTTTCATGCAATAAAGCATATAAGTTATGAAAAGCATAACATAATTCTCAATTTATCTCATAAGAGATATTCTCTTCTATTCTCATGCAATTAAGCATATAATCACGTAAATCCATATAAAAACATGCAATTGCAATCTAAACTAATTAGTGGGGGTGAGTCTACATCAAACTTAACGAGTTCACGAAAGTGGAGCGGGAAAAGCACGTCAATCCTTTAGTTCTCAAAATGATTCGTCTAACCAAGGAAATTAATTTAATTAGTACTTTCGAAATTAAAATTTTAAAGTGACTAAAAATAAAATATAAGGATTTAAATGAATTTTTAAGGAAAAACTGAAATTAAAAGTTTAGGGGACTAAAATAGGTTTTTCGAAAATAATGGGCCTAATTGTAGAAGTTAAGGACTGCAGGGGCTGATTTGCTAAGCACCTAAATCTTGGAAGCTGAATTAAAACATTTTAAATTAAAAGGGCTGAAATAACAACTTTTAAAACTAAAAGGATTGAACTAAGTTACTCTTCAAAACCACAGGGACTAAAGGATAATTTTTCAAAACTTGAAAAAAAAAAATATATATATATATATATATATATATATATATATATATATATATATATATATATATATCTCATTCTCTCTCCCTAAAACCGATAGAGAGAAATGAGAGAAGAAAGGAGTGACGAGGCCCCTTCCTCCGCCCCGACCGGTGTTTGGCCGGTGGTGATGTTGCTGGCATGTGGCGACGTGAGGGCGGTGTGGGTTATGGGTGGATTTTGGGGTGCAATTGGATGCGAAAATAGATGCCAACCGAGGCTTGGAGTGTTCGGATTCTTGGGTTTCACAGCGATAATCTGGCCATAAATAGGTTGAGGGTTGACGTAAAGTATTGGGTTTATATATATATATATATATATTCTTGATTTTGGATTTGATTTGGGTGATTTTGGAATTTGGGCAGAGGTAGTAGATGGAGGTGGCAGTCGCTGTCGTTTCGGGTGATGTGGGTGTTGGTGGTATTGAGTCCGGCTATGGTTGTAAGAGTTGAGATATATATATATATATATATATATATATATATATATTCTTGATTTTGGATTTGATTTGGGTGATTTTGGAATTTGGGCAGAGGTGGTAGATGGAGGTGGCAGTCGCTGTCGTTTCGGGCGTGATGTGGGTGTTGGTGGTATTGAGTCCGGCTATGGTTGTAAGAGTTGAGACAGGCAGTGGTGGTGCTTGATTGCTCGATGGTGGTGGCGGTTGGTCTCGAGGTTGAAAGTGGTTGCGTGATGATGGTGGTTACGAAATTGTGTTCGGCTCGTGGTGTTGAATCGGTGGTGTTGTGGAGATTTCCAACCTACAGTGGAGGTTGTGGAGTTTTGTGATGAGGTGAGGGAATTACATAATGGTTGATTGTTGGAGATTTGGTGTAGTAGTGGCAGCGGTGATGGTTTGAATGATGGAGGTGGTTGGTTTGGAATTGTGGAATTTGTGTGCAGCAGTTGTGAGAGTCGAGAGCTTACCCCGAAGCTGAAGCTTTGTGTGGTTCTCAGCTGTACGAGGGATTGGGAGAAATAAACATAGGTTGATGATTTAATTTTGGTAGATTAGGGTAGATCTTTGATTAGGGAAAATTGGCAAAAATCTTGGAAATAAATCCAACTGATTAAGGATAAGACAGTGAAGGAAAAATCGTCTGTGTAAGGAAAACTTGGGGAAGAAGTAGTTGTTGACTTGGTTGGGCCAAGAATTTATTGATTGAGTCTTTAAATGGGCTTGAAACTTGAATTGGGTTTAAGAGTTTGGGCCTCAGTGATTAAACTTTGGGCTAAAATTATAAATTAAATTTTGGAAATTGACTATGATTAAAAATAAATTAAATTCCACTTAAGAATTGGCTAGATGAATATTCTTTTAAAATAAATGGGATGAATTGCAACGACACGCCTTTATATTATTTTATTTAAAAGTAACGAAAAATTTTCACTCCCTCGTTGGGGCCTTCTCCATGTCGTACTCATGGTCTTTCCACTTCCCCTGGTCTTCCTGGTCCTCAAGGGCTTCCAGCCTCATTTCCAGGAAGTGAATGTTTGCCTTTCGCAGGGATCGAACTTTGTACCTAGGGATTTAAGAATCTTTGTACTTAATTAAGTTACATTAAAGATAATAAATTTAAACACTATCATTAGACTACATATAATATAATGTAATAAAATCATATTAAATATAATTTAAATATTCTAATTGAATTCAATATTTTATTTCATGTATATTATAATATTATTTTTTAATATTTTTTATAACACAGCAAACAGTAAAGTCTGAATAAGAACATTATATTTAATTTCATTGAAAATAAAGAAATAAGGTTTATTCTTTACATGTTCAACTCTGCATTTTGACACAAGAATTTCACACTTTTGGCTTATTTTTCATCATTTCAATCTTCTCACATTTCTAATGTTTACTATTTACTGTGCATTGAGGGTTATGTTACGCAATAGTGAAGAATACAGATTCCTAATGATGATCATGGTTCAACATCGCAAAATACCTAGTGGTGATCATGGACATCGCAAAAAGGTAATATAATTTTTTCTCTATCTCCATAATTCTTGAATTTATTTTGATAAATCTACACCCTGCCCATGACTTTCATGACAATTATTTTGACCTTTAATCGAAACTGATTTGATGCGTTCTTAAAAAAATTATGGGATTTCTTAGTTTGATTTGCAATCTGTTTTACAATATATAATTTAATACATATAATAAGATTACATTAAATATAATTTTAAACATAGTTGATTACTATATGCATCATTTACATAATTTTATTTATTTAATACATATTATAATGATAATATTTTTTTTAAAATTTTTATAACATTATAATGTCAAGTCTGAGTAAGAAAATTATAAGTAATAATTTTATTTAATATAAAGGGACAAAATCAAGGTTTATTCTTTATAGGTTCAACCCAGCATTTTGACACTAAAATATTTCACTTTGTTGGATTATTTTTCTTCATTTCAATCTACTCAGATTACTAATACTTACTATTTGTTGTGCATTGAGGTTTTTGTTACGCAACAATAAAGAACATAACAATGGTTGAACATAGCAAACGGTAATTTCTTTTCACCCCTATCTCCATAACATAACAATGGTTGATGAATGCTTGCATAACATAATCACACTTCTAGTTAATATTATCTGAAAGTAACAGGTTTTTTTTACCAGCAACTATTGATTTTCTGATCTTTGTTTTATGATGGATGATGAATGCATAAAATCATCATGCTTCGAAGTTATACTATGAGAAAGTTACAGCTTTGTTTTATGTTGGTTGATGAATGCTTGCATAACATAACCATGCTTCCCGGATATAGTATCAGAAAGTTAAAGCTTTGTTTTTATGTTGGTTAAAGAATGAATACATTATCATGATTCTAGGGTATATTTTCTAAACTGATTTTGCTAATCAAGCACTACATTGCTTAGTATAACACTTAAACTGGTTTTGCTAATCAAGCAATAAATTATCATGGTTCTAGATTTTGCTTCAAAGTAGGGTGCTTCAAACAGGAAAAATTCCGGAACAATATTTTTAACAGCAGAACTTGATTTATCTGTACCATTAACCACTATACTATCAGAAAGTTACATGTTTATTTTATGTTTGGTGGATGAATGCTTCCAATAACAAAATTATTATGCTTCTGCTTGGTTATAAACTTGCAGGTTTATTTTATGTTAGGTGGATGAATGCTTCCATAACAAAATTATTATGCTCCTTGTTTGTATTTTCTAAACTTATTTTGAAAGTTACAGCTTTATCTTATGTTGGTTGATGAATGATTGCATAACAATATGATGCTTCTGGGGTATATTTTCTAAAATGGTTTTGTTAATCAAGCACTACATAACTTGGTATAACACATAATATGTTCCATTCCAGTAGGGTGACTCAAACAAAAAGGAAATTGGAAATGTATTTTCAACTTCTATTAACCACTTTCACACGGACAAAAAATATAAATAACCAAGTTTCTCATTTGTTACATATATCTTTAGGAAAAACAAACATTTGTGAAGAAATAGATGGCATTGATATATAAGTAGATCATAGTATAGTTTACACACCTCTGTGATGAGGATAATCATCTCCAAGCTATAAATGTTTGTATTGTTTCCAAATGTTAGATTCTCACAATATCGAACCATGCGAACCGTAAATGCCCACTGTGTTTTTGTAGGGTAAATGTTTGCTAGCAAGTCGATAAAGGGGGCCGTTTCTCTGTGGTAAAAAAAATAATAAAAAATAAAAAACAAAGAAGAAAGAATGAGTTACGTTTCAACGACAGTAAAAAATGAAGAAATTACCTTTGCTGTGTTTTCTCAAATGCTTGTAAAAGAATCAGCAGTTGAAGGTTAATGGCTAAATGGAAGGGTAACTTGTGTTTTTTAGTAAAAGAAAAAAATATGTCTCTGACAGAGTAGTGATTCTGGAAAAAAGGAACATGTCATTTCATAATTTTGAATTTTCAAAAAGTGGCGTCTCATTTAAAGCAAAATCAGACTCTAAACACTTCAATCAATCACGTTTTCTGTATTATTATTATATAATAATATTAATCTACAGACTATTTAAAATTTTGTGTAGGCGGCACTTTTGTTGGAGGATAACACACATTTTGTACATTTTGGAGGGAAAAAATTGGAGGGAAAATTATGCAGCTATCCTCATTTTATATAGTAGGAGATAGGAGATTGTTTGTGAAGTTCCTTCTTCACCATCTCAAGATGTTTCTCTGGTATCTATTGTTTCTTGATTCATATAAATTTTTTCATATTCTAGTTCTTCTATTTCTTCAATATCTAACTCATATATAGAGTCACTTTTAAATATTTATCCATATCTTCAATAATTTAATATTCTTAGTCAGTTTCTACTTCTTTTATTAATCTTGAGGCTTTAACATTTTCTTTTATTTTCATGTTGGACAATTAGGAGATATATGTCATATTGCATTGCAAGTGAAACACTTACATTTCTTATAAAAATCTTCCTTAGATTTCTTGTGGGGCTTTTTATTCAGAGTATATTCCTTTTAATAACGTTTTATTTTTCTAAAATATCCCTTATAACTCCTTTATGCTTCTTTCATGGTTTAAGATGTTTTTAGAATTTCTTTTTATAATAAGATTTTTTAGATGGTTGGTGATAACCAAAAGTTTGGTAATGCTGCTATTTCTCCATAGCAACATAAATTTGATTTTCTTTCTTTTTTTCTAAATAAATGTTGATACGTATATTGTTTATACTATTCAGATATTTTTCTTTTAGCAAAATTTATTCGAATTCCTAAGGTATCCATTTTCTCACTAGTATTATTCCAATCTATATTACTCCAATAATCTTCGTATCCTTCAAACAATTTTTGACCTAAGGCTATTTTAAGAAAATGTATATTTATTATTTTTCTATTTTCTTCTAAAATCTTTCGTACCTCTACTGTTTTAATTATCCTATAGTATATTTAATCTTAAGAAATATACTATAGTATATTTCGTACCTCTACTGTTTTAATCTTAATAATTTCATTTCCTTTTCTACCTCTAAAGCTTCTTCTTGAAATGTATTTTTCCTTGTATTAGGTATTACTTCCCGTACAAAGAAATGCTTAAAAAATATTGCAATTCTTTTTAGAGTTTCCTTAACATCTTAATCATCTAAGTTTGCTTATTATCAGCTATCTTAGAAGCTTATTCAGCTCCATATTTATGTCTACCTTTGCTCTATCAGATAATGTGACGCACATTTTTTGGGGTAAAAATTTTCATTTATAAATGTATTAAAGTTACAGCTAAAGTAATAAAACCATATAGTCCATATAAGGTTAGTGAAGGTATTAAGATTGTTCTTTGACCATTGTAAGAAAGTGGATATAGTTATTGCACTAAATTTCAAAACTGATGTGTTGATACATCACTGCCAGTATCGGTACGTGGTATCGATACATTCAGGTATGCATCTGTCCTGAAGTTTCGTACTTCGGGCCAAAATTTAAATCATGCAAGTATTGATAAATTGAAATGAGGTATCGATACATGACAATATAAGCAAAAGTTTCCCAAAGGTTAACATCATATATATAGTTGTTTGCAAAATTCAAGCTTGGATTTTACAAAATAGTCAAAAATCTCGAAACCACTACATTTTATAAAATTTAAACCTAATAACTATTAGTGAAATTATGACTATTTAAGTACAAAAACTCAAATTTTTTAGCATGATAATATTCAGTTGAACTCATAACGATAGAAAGTGGGGTACTCAGGTAAGTAACCCCAAGATTTCAATTTCAACGATATAAATGTATTTCCATCCATCTTTAGATAGTCTCTACCCTATTGAGGTAGCCTCAAATATCTTGTGTTCCAACATCTACAAGTTAAAAACATGGATAACATGAATACAAAGTGTTGACGTCAAAAATTGACGTTGACACGTAGCAATTTTTTTTTTTTTTTTTTTTTATCAACTTAGATCTGTATTTTGTATTTATTTGGGTGGTAAACAATGATAAAGAAATAGAGGAAAAAAGGTTATTCCTTGGAATTATTATGACAACGTTTTTACTCCAAATTTGGCATGTTTTACATTGACCCCATGCTTGTTCTTGTCATAGTACGGTAAGATTACAATACACTTGTTAGTTCTTCCGCCCAAGTTCCTTTGAATTTGTCTAGTTTGACCTTCAAGGTGTGTTTGATAATTTTGTTAATGGCTTCGACTGGCCATTGTCCTGGGGGTGGTTAGGCATTGAGAAGTGTTTCTTTATGTTTAGCCCTTCAAAAAATTCTATGAGTCTCTTGTTGTCAAACTATTTGCTGTTATCCATGACAATTGAGTGGGGAATCCTAAATCGACAAACGATAGATTTCCAAATAAAGTATGTCGTCTTTTGCTCGGTTATTTTTCCCAATGGTTTTGCCTCTACCCATTTTGTGAAGTAGTCTACGGCAATAATTGCAAATTTCACTCCTCCTTTTCCAGTGGCATAAGACCTATGAGGTCAATTCCCCATTTTGCAAAAAGGCCAAGTGCTTATTATTGAGCTCAATTCTTCCAGTGTGGTTCTGTAGAGAGGGGAGAGTCTTTGGCACTTGTCACACTTCTTAGAGAATTCTTTAGCGTCCTTTTTTAGCGTAGGCTAGAAATATCCTTGCCTAATAACTTGTGAACTAAAGTTTGTCCCCCTGTGTGATTTCCACAAGCTCCTTCGTGGATTTCTATTAAAGTTTCGTTGAGGCATCTTAGGAGTGGAGTAGCGTAGCCTCTTTTTTACAGAATCCCGTCAATGATCATGAATCTGGAAGATCTTATTCTCGGTTTCCTTGCTAGGTTTGGGATGGTAGGGCACCTACCATCCCTAAAAAAATTCATAAATTTCATCCATCTAGCATGGTTTTGGATCAATAGCCATGAGCTATACTTGGAGTAACTCAATAGAAGAAAATTGTACTCATCCTATTGGTACATTGTCTAGTTCGTTAACTCCCTCACTTGTTGCCAATTTGGCTAATGCATCTGCATGGTTGTTTTGAGATTGTGGGATTTGTAGTATTTTAGAGCTAAAGAATGAAGTCAACTCCTTTTGTACTAATTTTGAGTATTGGTCCATGCGTCCTTCTTTTGTTTGATAAATCCCTTGCAATTGATTGACCACAAGCTGGGATTCACTGTATACAGTGATTCTAGATTCTCATTTCCTTTTCCATTTTCAATCCTACAATGAAAGCTTCATACTCTGCTTCATTGTTAGATGCTTTAAAGTCAAAGCACAAAGCATGGCAAAAAATCTGCTTCTCCGAGCTTCTGAGGACAAGACCGGCTAATTTGTCACTGGGTGTTGCAAGAAGTACGGTCTCAACTTTCTGGTGGCCATGATTAATGCACATGCTAGATTTTCCATTGGAGTGTAGTTTAATTCAGTGTCCTGTAGATCTTAGCTGGTGTAATAAACTAGTAACTGGATTTTTTCTTCCTCCCTAATGAGAACCGAGCTAACAGAGGACGGTGACACAGCGAGATACAATACAAGTGCTCGTCTTCTTTTGGTTTTGAAAGCAAGGGTGCTTTTGAAAGGTGTTCCTTCACTCTTTCGAAAGCGTTTTGGCAAGTTTTAGTCCATTGAAAATCCTTTCCACCATGAAGGACATCAAAGAACGGTTTACACTTGTCGGTGGATTTTGAGACAAATCTGCTGAGGGCAGCTATTCTCCCTGTCAAACTTTGGATGTCCTTTACCTTTGTTGGTGCCTTCATTTCTAGTACAGCTTTGATTTTTTCTAGATTTTCTTCGATTCCTAATTGGTTAACCATGTACCCCAAGAATTTCCCTGATGTAATACCAAAATCGCACTTGGATGGATTCAATTTCATTTTGAACATCCTTAGTATTTGGAACGTCTCATTAAGATCTTCGATGTGATCAGAATATTTTGCACTTTTCACCAACATGTAATACATGTATACCTCTATTGTCTTACCTATCAGGTCTACAAACATATAGTTCACCAACCTTTGGTAAGTTGCTCCTGCATTTTTTAGGCAGAAAGGCATCACTTTGTAATAGTATAGCCCTCTATCTATTATAAAGGAGGTATTTTCTTCATCTTCTGGACTCATTGGGATTTGATTATATCCGGAATATGCGTCCATGACGCTCAGAAGCTTGTGTCCAGTAGTGACGTCCATCATTTGATCAAATCTTAGCAAGGGAAAACTATCCTTTGGGCAAGTTTTATTAAGGTTTGTACAATCGACGCATACTCTCCAAGTGCCATTGACCTTGGGTAGATGGGATTCTCTAATGAATCCAGTACTCAATATTTTGTCCACCTCTTTGGCTAAAGCTGCATACCGTTCTGGAAACAAAGGCCTTCCTTTTTTGTTTCTTAGGTGGGACTTTGGGATCTATATTAAGCTTGTGACATGATATTTTTGGATCTATCCCTTCCATGTCGGAGTGACTCCAAGCAAAAGTATCTAAATTTTCTTGCAAAAACTCCTTCACCTCTGTTTGGTGGGTTCTCTTATTTCTTTACCAATAAACAATTTCTTTTTGGTTCTGCTGGCCACGGGGTTATTGCTTCCAATTCTTCCACTGGCTCTGTCTTTCTTAGGAAATTTTCGTTTCTCAGATCAATTTCTTGATCTGAGAACGTATTTATGCCTGTTTTTGGATACATGATGTTGCAATTCCGGGCAGTGAATTGATTTCCCCGTACAACCCCTTCACCATTAGAGGTAGGGAATTTCATCATATAATGGTAAATTGAGGTCGCAGCTTTTAGCTCGGGGAGGATTGACCTTCCCAACATTGCGTTGTGGTTGGTGGGCAGGTCTACCACAGTGAAATCTGCGATGGTTCTTCTTTGGCACGGAAACTCATCAAGCTCTACCATCAATGCAATCTGCCCAATTGTGTACACTGAATCTCCTAAGAAACCTTGTAACGGTTTGGTTGAGGCTGCAATAAATCCCTGGTTAGTCCCATTTGATCATAAGTGCTAAGATATAACACATTTATCAAACTTTTGTTGTCAACCAAAGTTCGGTGGATATGTATTCCTGCTACGGGCATCGTTATTACAAGAGCATCACCATGGGGATGCAGTACGTGGCTTGTATCTGATTCATGGAAAGTGATACTCTCTGAATAAACATTCTCTGTTTTGCTCCAAGATCGCACCTCGTTGTTTGAGTACAAATGGGCTTCTCTCGCCATCCTTTTCCTATCCCTTTTTTAGCCCAAAAAATTCTAAGTTCCTCCCACCATCATTTTAATTTATGTTCTTAACCCATCCCCATTCTTTCCTTGAGCTCGGGGGGTGTGTTTGTTCGTTCAGTTACCTCCATGGGTTTAGAAACGAACTACCGCAGATATCCTCGCTTGATGAGGTTTTCTAATTCTTCCTTCAACTGTCCGCAATCATTAGTATAGTGTCCCATAGATCGGTGAAATCGGAAATACTTATGTTAGTTGAGATTTGATGAGTTTGGTTTTAGCAGGGGTGGTCTTTTCAAAATGTCCTTGTCTTTTATTTGAAAAAACATATTCTTGAGGGAGGTGTTTAACAATGTGTAATCCTGGAATCTTTCCTGATAAGGTCGAGGTCGGTTGATCCTGTCTTTCCTCCGCTCCGGAGTCCTATCTTTCTTCGGAGGTTATTCTTCTTCCTTTGATGGTTTATTTTCAAATCTTCTAGCATACGTAGAATCTTCAACGTTGATATGTTTCTCAGCCCTTCTTAGGAAATAATGATACAAGGTTGGGCCGTCCTCGTGCACTGACAACCAAAAATGTGTTTTTCGACGCAGATCGGACAACGCGGCCATAAGGGCAACATCATCAGATACTTTTTCCATTTCTAATTTTTGCTTATTAAATCTTTCCAAGTAACTCTTTAATGATTCATTTGGGCCTTGTTTGATGGACACAAGGCATTCCTTTGGTGCCATCCTCATTTTGGCTCCCATAAACTGACTCAAGAAAATTTTGGCGAGACCGTCCCAATTTTTAATAGAACCTTGTGGGAGTTATCTAAACCACCTCTGAGCTCGGTCTCCAAAAGTCAAAGGAAAATCTCTGCATAAAATAGCACCGCTTGCTCCTTGAAGTTCCATCCAAGAAGTATATTTATAAATATGTCCTACCGGATCGATGTTCCCTTCATAGCCCGTGGGAACAGGCATTTTGAATTTTTCCAACAATGTTTCAGCTAAAACTTCTTTGGAGAAGGGAGATAGAAAGCCCTTGTTGATTCCTTGCGTTAGATTTTTGCCTTTGGATTCCAGCTCCGATATTTGTCATTTTAGGGCTTCTATTTCGTCCTTTTCTTGGAGAGACATTTTCTCGTTATCATGAAAGATCTCCGTTTTGGTGATAGTGGTTTTTGGAGGCTGTTGGCTTGGTTCACCTAGACGATTAAATACATTTTCTCCTTTCTTGTTAGAAAGGGATTTCTTCAGAAAAATCCTTCTTTTTCCTTACGTTTCTTTATAGGATTCTTCTTTAAAGCTTAAGGTCCTTCTTGTTTGTTGTGGATTACGCAATGGGGATTGTACTTTGACTTAAGTTCTGGACAGCATTAATGTTTGCTGATTTTGCTCTAGGCGGGTTAGCGCATTGGCAAAATTATCCAATCTTTCCATCATTACATCAATGCGAGGATCTTTCAACTCTTTGGATGATTCTCCTTCATTTTTTTTTGAATTGCAAAGGAATCTCAGTTTTGTGGTTTCTAGTTCTTGCATTACTAGAATGCTGACTCATTTTTGAGGAATTTTGGTGAGCAAATTGTCTGGAGCAAAGTTGTTTAATACAGGTTTTGGGAAAGGTGATGTGAGACATAAGCTGGAACAATGGAGAACCTCATTTTTTAGGGGGAGGCCCTCCTTCTAGCGCCAAACTATTGATGTCAAAAATTAATGTTGACACGTGGCAATTTTTTAATCAACTTTGATCGGTATTTCGTATTTATATGGAAGAGTAAACAATGATAAAGAAATAGAGGAAAAAAGGTTATTCCTTTGAATTATGACCGTGTTTTTACTCCAAATTTGGCATGTTTTGCAATTACACAAACCTTTCTGTTTATAGAAAAATATTTTGGATTTATTGTAGAATGAATAGAATAAAGGGGTTTTCACAATAATCAAGACAAATGACGTTGATAACTTGTTGTTTAAGCATAATTCACGTGATGGTGGGCCCACTGTTTCAAAATTCTCTACAAAATGTATAGAAGGCGCCGTGTGGCAGGCAATTTACCTGAATCATGCCGCCCTAGGTAATCCACTTGTGTTGAGATAGGTATTTTCCGTCCTCAATGGAGATTCCCTAGGTCCATATTTTACCGAAGTCAACATTTTACCGACCTTAGGAATATACTGCTAGACAATAATATATGCAGATTGGAGGTCGTAGAACGGACTAAGCCTTGTTTGAAAATGGGAGATCTAAAATGGGCCAAGCTCATTCCATTTGAAGCCATCTTTTTTGGGCTGAGTCTGTGTTTATCGTAGAATCCGGATTGTGCCTTTGAGAAATTTTCTTGTATCAACACACAAGTATTCAACATGTAATAATATTTTCCTTTCCAATAACATGACTTTTAATAGGGCCAGATTACAAATCCACTATTATTCCGAGGGTGTATATAACAAGTGGAGAATGTATAACCCTGAATTCAAGCATGGTATACCATGAGTTATTTTAATAAGAAGATAGTCGAAATCCTTGAAATCTATTAACAAATTTAACCACATAGTAATCCAGATATTGAACTCGGTGGTACAAATAATAAGACAAGCACCATACGCAAATTAACATGCGGGATAGAGTATGACAGTAATATTATGCAGAAAATATTTTATGCAATGATAAGAAAATAACGTAATAATAACACGAAGTAGCATTTAAGAGTACATAAACAATAACAGGTGTTACTTACAATTACAGAGTCCTGAAAATAACAAAAAGAATTAAAAATCAGAATTTTTCTTTAACAAAAATTGTTTAATGTATCGATACATGATGAACATGTATAGATACATGTTCTTGCAGGACTGCAGGTATCGATACATGTGGTTCTACACCTGTATTCAGATTTTGATCGTGGTTGGATTTAAAGATTTTCTTTATACAAATGATGCAGAGTCTCTACATTCATGGAATAGAACTTATCATGGTCATGATATTGCATTAATATGCCCTAGTTTGGAATCAAAATAAGAAACTATTAATTTAACTTAATACTTCAAGAACTTTGAGAATTTTGAGAGAGTTTTAACTTATTTATTTCTATGAAATGGTGTGTTTCATCACTGTAGAATAGATTCTATTTAAAGTGCAATATTCTACAAAATCTCATCATTACCTACAATAAAATATGACTTCTAGGCCAATCATCACCCTAAACTAGCTTAGTTTACTCATTTGGCGAAGCAAGATGTGTCCTTCTGCATGTGGGCATCCATTCCAAGTAAAACATGGCTCAGGTTATGGTTGGTTACTGTGGTGGCCAATCAGAGGACACAAGTTTATAAAAAAATGCTTAAACCCTAAATAACCACCTTCAGGTATCAATACATTTAAGAATATGTATCGATACATAAGTATCGATAGAAGTATCTATACTTGGCTTCAATTTTCTCTAGACATAATTTTTCTAAAAACAGGAAATATGTGGGCTGTTACAATATTCCCCCCTTAAAATAATTTTATCCTCAAAATTACCTAAGAGAAAATCTAGGGAAAACTAGTCTCCATTTCATCTTCCCATTCCCAAGCTTTTCTTTAAAGGCAGCACTTCACCGTAATACTCATAATAAAGGAACTCCTTTGCTATGGAGTTTCTTAGTTCCTCTCATCAAAACCTAAACAAGTCTTTCTTTCATAAGTCAAGTCGGGTTTTATCTCTTTTGGACATAAAATGGGTCTGGAATGTACTTTTGGAGTGTTGAGACATGAAAGACATTATGCATTTTGTGCAGTTATTCTAGTAATTCCAATTTGTAAGTTACTTCTCCAATTCTTTCTATAATGAGGAAAGGACCAATATATATGGTTGTCAATTTTTCTTCTTTCAAATGCGTAATAGTCATTTGATCGATGAAATTTTCACAAAGATTTGATCACATATTTCAAACTCAAGTGGTCTTCTTCTTTTGTCGATATAGCTCTTCTGCCGATTTTGAGCCATTTTCATGTGAGCTCTAATTTTCTCGAAAATTTTTAACATGTCCTATAGCATGTCTGAGTTAACTAATAAATGTTCCCCAATATCATGCCAATTCAATGGGGATCAACATATCCTTTAGTATAACACTTCGTAAGGTGGCATTCCTATCAAGGTCTGATAGTTGTTATTGTACGAGAATTCCGTCAAAGGTAGAAAATGATCCCAACTTTGTATAAAACCAAACACGTATGCTCTCTGCATGTCTTCCAAAGTCTGGACTGTTCGTTCAGATTGTCCGTTAGTTTTCGAATGGAAAGTTGTCCTAAAGTTTAATTTCTTTCCAAACTTTTTATGCACCTCTCGCTAAAATCGAGACAGAAATTTGAGATCATGATCTGATATGATAGATAAGGGCACATCATGTAATCGGACAATGTCATGAATGTACAAGTACACTAACTGTTCCATTTTGAATGTCATTTTTATCGGAAGGAAATGAACTAACTTGGTAAGTCTGTAACTATTACCCAAATAGCATCAAATTCTTTAGATACTCTTGGGGTAAAAAGTTGTCAAAATCCATGGTAATCTTGTCCCATTTCAATTCTGGGATTGGTAGTGATTGTAGTGTACTAGCTGATTGTTGATGTTTGGCTTTAATTTGTGAACAGTCAAATATTTCACAATAAAACTAGCAGTTTCTTTTCTCGTTTTAGGCCACGAATATTGATTTTGAATGTCTTGGTACGTTTTTGTACTTTCAAGGTGAATTGAATATAGTGTATTATGTGCCTATTAAAGAATTTTATGTCTAATCCCATGTGTTGACGGGAGTTATTTTCGAGCTTGATATTTTAAAATTTCTTCATTTGAGATATTGAAGTCGGAAGGTTCTTGACTTATGCTTTCTCGTATTTTATCTGTGAAGGCATCTATCTTTTGAGCTTCCTTTATTAAATCTAGTAACGTGGGATGTACAGTTAAAGTATATATCCGAACCTTTCCTGGGTCCAAGATTTTGAGTCACAACTTCTTTATATCTTTTAGTAGTTTCTTAGATCGTACTTTTCATTGGTACCTTTTGACTTAAGGCATCAGATACCGCATTGGCTTTCCCTTGATGGTAGTTAATTCTACACTCATAATCCTTTACAAAGTTTAGCCATCTCCTTTGCCTCATGTTTAATTCCTTCTAGGAAAACAAGTAATTGAGGCTTTTGTGATCTATATAAAGTTCACAAGGTTCTCCATATAAAAAATATCGCCAAATTTTTAGGATGAAGAATATGGTGGCAAGCTCCAAATCTTGTAGAAGGATACTTCTACTAATGTGTATGCTATCATTTTCCTTGTTGCGTCAACATACATTCAAGACCATTCTTAGAGTGGTCATTATATATGGTAAATTCCACATCTCCCGTGGAATTGTTAGTATTGGAGATGTGGTTAACCTCTTATTTAACTCTTCGGAGCTTTTCTTACATTCCTCTAACCATTTGAAAGATACACTTTTCCATATTAATTTGGTTAGCGCACGGTGTAGCTATCTTCGAGAAGTGTTAAAAAAATCTCTGAAACTATCTAGCTATACCAAGAAAACTGTGTGCTTTGATAGGTATAGTGGGTTCATTCCACTGATATATTGCTTCAAATTTACAGGGGTCTGCTATAATTCCATCTTTTGATCTAGCCAGAATTCGAGTTTGGAAAACTTGGCATAAAGCTTTTTATCTCACAAAATTTGAAGGAATATTCTCAACTATTCTGCATGTTGTTGACGATATTTAGAGTAAATCAAGATGTCATCTATGAATACGATAACAAACTTAACCAAATAATCTCGAAATACTCGAGTTCATTAGGTCCATTAATGCGATAAGAGCATTTGTCAATCCAAATGGCACAACCAAAAGTTCAAAGTGTCCATACCGGGTCCTAAATACAGATTTTGGAATATCTTCAATTTTAATTTTTAATTTATGATAACCAGATCGTTGATTAATCTTCGAAAAGATAGTTGATCCTTGTAATTGATCTAGTAAATCATCAATTATGGGAAGATGATACTTGTTCTTGATTTTAACCTTGTTTTTTCTTGATTTTAACACTGTTCAATTCTCGATAATCAATGCAGAGATGCATGAATCAATCTTTCTTCTTTACGAATAATACTTGGGAACCCCCAAGGAGATGTACTAGGCCGAATGAATCCGTTTTTTAATAACTCATCCAATTGAGTTCGCAATCCTTTCAATTCTATAAGGGCCATACGATATTGGGGTTTAGAAATAGGATGGGCTCCAAGGATAATTTATACAATGAATTTAATTTCCCTATTTGGAGTAATCCCGATTAATCTTTCGGGAAAATATCAGAAAAATCTTGGATAGTGGGTACAGTAGATAATTCAGGAAGTTTTTCGGTCTTAGTCTAGCATTGACTTACCCAATATCCAACATGTCATTGAGAGATTAACTTAGTGGCCTTAATTTCGGAAATGATAACTTTTGATGTTTTTATTGGAGGTGGAAACGATATAGGTTTATTTTCAGAGAAATGGAGAGTTTTGGTTTTACAATTTAATACTACCACCAATGATTGGATAACCAACAGATTTTTATGATGATATCAAAGTACTTGATATCAAACACAACGAGTTCAATGAGGTATTCTTTTTCTTTAATTTCAATTTGGGCTTTTGGTACAAGGGTTTGGGTTTGGTAAATTTTTCCATCATGAAGAGATTTTCACATGTGCTGGATAACAACTTAATAGGTATGTTATGATAATGTATAAAACACGTGGATATAAATGAGTGGGTAGCACACGAGTCAAATAATGTATGGGTTGGCTTAGTATAAATGTACGTCGTACATGTAATCACTTTGTTATTTTATGATGCCTCGGGTTGGACCATGTGTATACTCGACCAGCTTGTGGCGAAGGCTTTGCTTGGAAGGGTTTTTGCTGGGGAAAGTCTCTAACTTGATGGCCTTTTTCTCCACAACCAGAACCCAAATTAAGTAGAGTTCGACGAGGTCCCCTATGTATTTTTCCACATGTTTTACATATGAGTGGAATAGCTTCCATTATTCTATTATCAGTCTTTCTAACCACTAGTCGGGGTCGTAGTGACCATGTATTTCTAATCCCTCTTGGATTTCATCGATTTGTTGGCTTTTGAAAATTCTAATCTCTAACTTCTCGAGCTTTCATGATTTTAATTTTAGCTTGTTCTGCCATCAATTCCCTTTCAAAAAAACTTGAGAAAGGGGCTGTGTTGGAAGAACACATCAACACATCTCTACTTAACTCAGGTTTTAGTCCCTCGATGATTTTATGTCACGGTTGGCTAACCATATTTGCAGCAAATCTAGATGATTCTTCATATATTCTACTACTGTCATATATCCTTGCTTGGGCTAGATAAATTCATTGTGTTTTTTATTTTGTATTGAGATAGGGAAATAATTGTTTCAAAATTTATTGGGAATTGCTCCCAAGTGAAATTTGCATCTCCTTCCAATTGATTTAGAGTATCCCACCAATAGCCTGCACTGACAAGTTACAAAAAAAATAGCACAATTAACTCTTTCCTCTTTAGGAGTATGAGCATATGAGAACATCCTCTAAATCGTTCTAATCCAATTTTTAGCTTCGATTACATCTTATACGTCCTCGAATACTTGAGGTTTAAGTGTCAGGATCATTCAGTAGCTAGACCGTCATTGTTTCGTGAGTGACTTTGTTTACTTTCACCATTATGGTTGAGTAGTTGTTCAGTTTAATAGGCCTGATGTCGAACTAATCAAGTCAAACGGTCCATGGATGCAATTGACTTTGAAGGTCGGGATGATCTCATGTGAGACATGTCTTAACATTTACATTTATAATATCAAAGGATCAAGACACAAATGATTTGTTTAAAAAAAATTAAGATTTTAGGTTTTAAGGTATCGATACAATTGTTAATATATCGATACTTATCTTATAGTATAGTAGGTATCGATATAAACTCAATATATTGATACACAAAAAGGAAGTAGAAGCTCTTGGGGATTTAATGTATTGCTACATAAGGATTATGTATCGATACATGCAGTGTGATTATAAAGACTGGACCGTTCATTTTCATTTTCACACACAAACTCAAATTTTCTCTCAAATCTTACTCAGGATTCTCCCCTAAACTCTAAATCACTTATTCCCTTCATCAATTTCATCAAAAATGGCAAGACTCAAGCATGTTGCTAAAATAAGTGACCCTTCTTATGATGTGAAAAATGTTTCCAATAAATCTATGGAAGAAGATACACCTCCAAGGAACTAAGGACTAAAATCAAGCATGACCCCAATCCTAGACCTCCACAGTGTGCTTGATGGGCTTCATCTCGAATTAGGGCTTCTAGTGCTCAAAGAGGTAAGGAGAAATTAGTTGAAGAAATTGAGTTGAGTGATGATGAATTGATGACATACCCAACTACTTTCTTTCTTAGTATCGGAAATCAAGCTCATTTTCTCGCCCTTTGCAAATTATCAATTGTTCCTGGACGAGTAATAAAGCTTTCGTTTCTCCATTCATTTTCATTTTTCTTACCTTCCAAATTTTGATTGATTTCATTGGAACATGTTTATTGAGAATGAAGAGAAAATTTGCGATTGCTGGTGCATTGTTTTATGCCAATGCAATGCAAAGATAAAGTTTGGGTGTGATGATAAGATGGAGATGGAGTGTTTGGCTCGAGATGATTTTTTTTTAAGACAATGGTGATGGGAAAATTGTTTTGGGGTAGTGTCCAAAGTTATGCAAGTTTTCGGGATGGATGAGGGTGGTGAAATATATGATATGGGGTTTAATAAGGTTAAGATGTGTTGCCATATTTTTTAGGATCCTGCATTGATGGATACCTCGAGAATAGGCGATTTCTACATTTGATGTTCACACACCTTATTACTCCTCAAAGTTATAAGCACTCGACATTCCAAGCATAGGATTTATGGCTTGTGAGGACATTGAGCTTAGATAAACAAGTGGATCTGATTAACCTTATTCTGGAGGGTTTACTGGAGATTATAGGGTTAGGAAGTAGTAGACTCTTGTAAGGGAAGGTAATCATGGAAATAATGCATCATGAGGGGATTGACTCTAAGGACAAGGCCCTTCTGAATGTTCACCTTAATTAGACATTTGGTGTTCCGACTTTGGGGAAGATGGGGTATATTCAGAGCCATCTTGGGAGTGGGGATTGGGTACTGTGGGCTCCTGTAGCGACAGGTAAGCACAGTCATGGCACTGGAGGTGCTACCAGAGCTGAGGGTGTACATGGTGAGGCAAATGATGCTGAGGAGGGTGTTGGGGTCGAGCAGTAGGCTGCTATGGTATAGGTTTCTGACTGGATAACTTTTATAGCTGAGTCAAGGGCTACATGGGATATAGTTATTCAAAACCAAGTGGCTATACTCCAGCCCATTCAGGAGTTGGCCTCTAGAGTTGGAGTATTGGAGTTATGCTTGGCCCTGATGAGGTTTCTGATGTGCCTACTGATCCTATTGATTTTGAGTCCTAGGTTTCATTCCCACCCCTTATGATGTATCCCGTAGGTTACTTTTCTTTTGTATGTGTTAAAACCCTTTTGGATATGTAAATTCTAACTTCTATGTTATGCTATTTAAAGTAATATCAATTACTGTTTTTATTTCTACACATGCTTTGCTTAACACATTTTATGTTCAAATACTATCGATATACATGCATGTTAAGAAAATAGAAAATAACTTTGTATATATCTCAACAAGATGGGGTAAGATGGGACAATACGTGTATATATTCTAGTCTACAGAATCTGTAAAATCGAAACTTTGATACCATTACTTTTTGTGCACAGTTTTTGGGGTAAAATTTCTCATTTATAAATGTACTAAAGTTACAGCGATAGTAATAAAACCATACAGTCCACATATGGTTAATGAAGGCATTAAGATTGTGATTTTATAATTGTATGAAAGTGGATATAGTTACTGAACTAAATTTCAAAGCTGATGTGTTGATACATCACTTACAGTATCGATAAATGGTATCGATACATTCAGTTATGTATCGATACTGAAGTTTATTAACTCGAAGCCAAAGTCTAATTCATGCAAGTATTGATACATTGAAATGAAATATCGATACAAGGCAATATAAAGCAAAAGTTTCCAAAAGGTTAACATCATATATATAGTTGTTTAGAAAAGTCAAGTCGGGGTTTTACAAAATAGTCAAAAGATCTTGAAATAGCTACATTTTATAAAATGTAAACCTAATACCCACTAGTGAAATCATTACTGTTAGAGTACAAAACTCAAACATTTCAGCATGGTAATATTCAGTACGAATGCAAGTGAACTCAAACGATACAAAGTGGAGTACTCATGTTAGTAACTCTAGATTTATGTTTAGACGAGATATATGTATTTTCGTCCATCTTCAGACAGCCTCCACCTTGTTTAGGTGGCCTCAAATATCTAGCGTTCCGGTATCTACAAGTTGAAACATGGAAAATATGAAATCATAGTATTCAGTAAGTAATATTATTTTCCTTTTCAGGAACATGACTTTTAATGGGGCCCATATTATAAATCAAAAAATTATCCCGAGGGTGCATATAACTAGTAGAGAATTATAACCCTAAATTCAAGCTCGGTATTCCATGAGTTCTTTTAATAACCAGTGAGTCGAAATCCCTAAAATCTAAACAAGCGTAACCACATCATAATCTTGATAATAAACTCCATGGTATGAATAACAAGACAAGCATCATAGGCGTATTAACAAAAGAGATAGAGTACGACAGTAATATTATGTAGGAAATTTTTTATACAATAATATAGAAATAACGTAATAATAATACGAAGTAGTATTTAATAGTACATAAACAAGAACATGCATTACTTACAATTATCGAGTCCCGAAAATAACAAAAGAATAAAAAAAAAAAATTCTTCTTTAACAAAAACTGCTTCATGTATCGATACATGATGAACATGTATTGATACATATTCTTGCAGGACAACAGGTATCGATACATGTGGTTCTGTACATGTAATCAGATTCTGATCATGGTTGGATTTCAAAGTTTTCTTTATACAAATGATGAAGAAAATCTATACTCATGGAAATCAATATCATCAATACACCAGTTTATAAACCGCTACCATGTTACGAAATGGAGGCTATAGTCTACTTTAGGAACCAGTTAATTACCATTCAAGATTAATTCGAAACTAGTAGAGGTGTCAATCCGGGTAGTCCAGGCTGGGTCGGCCTGCCAACATATGAGCCCGGTAATGACCCGCATAAAAAAAATCCACCCACTACGTGTTTACAGGCCAGTCCAGACCGAACCACAAATTTAGAACTACAACTTAAGCCCACCCACTAGCCCATACGAATTGAGCCCATGTGAGTGGTGGTTCGTTTTGGTTAGACTCGTATGAATAAAACTATAGAATTTTTCATATTTGTAGCAAAAATATTTTTTTGTTAAATTGTTATATACGAAATGAACAAAATGATAAATTCATATTTATACAGAGAAATAGGAACCAAATTTATATCTTATGTTACTTGAATTACTTCTAGCTTTGCAAAGTTAAATACAACAAAAATAAATAACAACTAAATATATTTCTAATTACTACTATCAAATAACATTACGTTTCTTAGCTATTAGGGAGAAAAATAATATTTACATTTAGAAGTTGTAGGAGAGTTTGTAGGAGAGAGGTTTTCATTGTTACCATATTTAATAAAAATAATTTTATTTATTTTTATATTTTTAATTATTTCACGGGTCAGCTATTAATCTCGGCCAGCAAATGTGTGACTCGCGAAACCCACAGTTTACATCTTCGTAATCCATGAACAACTATCTCATGTCACAGGTCAGCCCGCGGTTATGGGTCGATCCGGGCCAGTTTGGACCAGTCCGGTCTGCCGACCCATCTTGATACCATTAGGAACTAGTTCAATCTGCTTTTCAATTCAATTAAACTCGCTAGTGTTGGCAATGGAACGAGTATGAGTCGGGGACCTCATTCCCATCCTCATTCCCGTTACATGCGGGACGGGGGCATGCGGGGGCGGGGATTAAAAATAATTTCTCGTTTAAATCCCCGTTATTATTATTATTATTACTTTTTATCAACCTTCTGTTAAAAAGAAAAACTAAAACTTATTATCCCATGCCTTTAAGTTAGTAATCTAGGTTGGAATCATCAAATTTGGTTTAAAAGAATATATAATTTCTCAAAATGTATTGAATTTTTAAATTCTTACTAGTTTTTAATTTTTAAATTATAAACGGGGCGGGGATGGGTCGGGGACTTCATTCCCATCCCCGTCCCCGTCCCCATCCCCGTAACGGGGATAAAATCATTACTATCCCAGCCCCATTTGGGGCTGGTCCCTGCGGGGATCGGGTCTCATGGGAAAATTGTCATCTCTAAAACTCGCATTGTTATTTTTGAATTTTGAATTTGTTCATGTGCAATTAACTATTCTAAATTATATAGATTATATACTATGTTTAATTCATGCACTATATATTTATATGTGTGTTTAATATATATTATAATTTTTGCTGAATCTTTATTTTTCATTACGTTATTGCTCCTGAAGTAGAACAACTGTGTAATTAATATTGTAGAAGAATATTAATCATAAGACTTACTATCATAAATAACTTGTTGTTGCTCCAGAAGTAGCACAACATTATAATATTCCAAAAGAATATTATTTGCTCCTGAAGAGTATAAATTATAATTGTCAATATTTCGGAAAAATATTGAACTTATTATTATTGTAGCAAAATACAACATGCTCATGAAGTAGTACAATATTATAATTAATATTTCAGAAGAATATTATTTGCTCCCGAAGAGCATAAATTATAATTTTCAATATTTCGGAAGAATATTGACTTATTATTCTTGAGAAATCTCATTAGAAATATAATTATTCCAGAAGAGTAATTTGTTGATGCTCTTGAAATAGTACAATTTTTATTAGAATAATATTTTTATAGAATATTAAATGCACCCGAAGAGCATAATTTTTGAAAATTTATTATTCTATTTCTTCGAAAGAGAAAATCATTTTATAGGTTCAATATTTTTTTATTTATTGTTCCTGGAGAAGCACAACGTATATAAATATTGTAAAAATTATTATTTGTTCAAGAAGAATAAATCTTTTAGGTTCAATATTTTAAAATAATTTGTTGTTACTCCAGAAATAGTACAAAATTATTAATATTGTAGAAGAATATTACTTGCTCATGAAGAGCATGATGTTATAATTTCAATATTTAAGAAGAATATTAACTCAATGTTCTTGAAAAAACATGATTTAAAGTATATTTTAAATGAACATGGTGTTGAAGTTCTCGAAGAAAAACAACACACGTTATATAAATATTCCAGAAGACTATTTTATTGTCACTCATGCAGAGAAAAATATTTTTAGCTCGAAAGATAGAACGAATCGTTAATGTCAATTTTCCAATAAAATATTGTAGCATTATGAATATTTTATTTAAGTTATTTACTATAACATTCTAGAAGAATATTGTAATATCATTTGAAAATAAATGTTTCATTTGAATATTTTATTTTTGCTCTTGAAGAATCAAGACACTATTTTACATTAAACATTTAATATTTTTAATTTGTTGTTGCATTTGAAGAAGTACAACAATTATAAAATAATATTATCTACTCTTGAAGAGTATGATATTACAATTTCAATAGTCAAGAAGAATATTGACATATTGATTTTAAATAAGCAATAAAAATATAATTTCAAAGTAGCACACGTTTCAAAAATATATATCATTTTGAGTTCATATTTATCCCTGAAGGAAAACATATAACTAATGTCACAATTACATTGATTAATTTGACTACTTGAATGATATATGATATATAATGTTAATCATTGAATTGTATCTTATATTGAATTAGAATTTCAATTTAATTTTATTATTTGGCATGACTAGTTTGACCACCATTGGGTCAATAATTGTAGCGACCGAGAATTTTTCTGTGACTTATTTAAATATTATTTTAAAATATGTTGCTACAACTTTGACCCAATTATTTTAAAGACATTTTCGCCTAGCCATTTTAAGTGAAAATCTAATTTATTTAAATTTATCTTAGTTCAATTTAAAGTGTCTCGTTTTCAGTATTTTAAAATCCAAATTTTAATTATTTTTAGTCAAACTTTCAATTTATTTAGATTCAAATTTATTTAAGTCCAAAATGTTTAAAATCCCCAATTCATATTTCATTTCAATTTAAATCCCAAAACTTCCTCCCCAACTTCCATTTTTGCATATTCAGCACATTTTTCCCTTCCCCATCATCACTCCTTAATCCCACTCAAATAGCCATCCAATTTGAATTAATCCCAAATCCCTCTCAATTAGCTATGCAACTTAAATTAATTCCCAAATCCCTCTCCAGTTTCCAACTTCCACACGTCTTTCCCCAATAACATATTCATATTCCATAATCAAATCCTAACTAATCAAACATCAATTCCCCACACGTTTCTCTCCCACAACTCACTTTCCTACCTAATTCTCCACAATATTTCCTCTATTTCATATCATTCCATCTTCTCACAACTCACTCAGCAAGAAATTTGCAAGCAATATTCTGGTAACATTTTTCTCCCATTTACAAAATTCATTTTCTTGCAAATCCCAATCAACTTCAGCAAACCAATAATCCCAACTCCACAACCACAGTCACATTTCATCGACAACCATCACCTCCAAATCTTGACTCCTAAATTTCCGATCCACCATCGTTGAACAATCATCGCAGCACCTCATTGTCGAAACCAAAGTAGTCACCGCCGTTCACCAAAATAGATCAAACCAATCTGCAACATCACCCAAGGCCATGCCACCAGCCACCACTTCTCAAAACTGCCAAGCCGCCTCCTCCATCGCCCACTCAAACCATGAACAACGCACCACACCATCCCACAGTCCAACCAAAACCGAACTACCACCGCGTCGGAATTGCAGCCTCCAACTCGCAATTTCATCAACACCGTACCGACTGCATCATCTACTGCCGAACTCCAATCCGACCCCAAATTCACAAAATAAAACCCAAAACCAAGAATAAACTAAACCCATAAGCTTACCTCAGCATTCGACCGGATTTTTGCCGGAGAAAAACCGGCAACCCTAGCCCCCGTTCATCTTCTTTTTTTTCGCACCAAAATCTTCCCCTTTTCTCATACTCCGCGCCACCCTCACTGCCACCCCTTGTCGGCAGCGCATCGCCGGCAGTGGCTGAAACCGGAGGAGCCTCTCCTGTCGCATCTCTCCCTCTCTTGTCTCTTCTCTGTTAACACGAAAATGAAGAGAGAGATGGAGGGTTGATGTTATATTTTGATTTTGAGATTTTGGATTTTAGTCCCAAGTTTTCAAAAGTTATTATATTAGCCCCTGGAGTTTTAAATTATCTTATTTCAGCCCCTATTTTAAATTAGGTCATTTCAGCCCTTCCATTTTAAAAACCTCTTTAATTCAGTCCCTAGTCTTATTATGTTTTAAAGATCAGTCCCCATAGTTTTAAATATTTTAAATCTTACTTTAAGTCTCAAAAGTTATTAGTTAGTCCCCAAGATATTTAAAATCATGATTCAGCCCAATAACTTTCAAAATAATTTATTTTAGTCCCAACTAATTTTAAATTTCAACTATGTTTGATTTTCAATTTAAACCCTAAACTTTTATTTTAAACCTTTTAAAAATTTCCAAATATTGATTTGAGACTTATTTGGCTAGACGAGGCTCTTGGATATTTAGAAGAACAACGTGAACTTTCTTACTCAACTTTCAGACTCGTAATTTAAGGTAGATTCACCCCCACTAATTAGTTTAAATTATAATTGCATGTCTTATGTGAAATTACGTGATTTACATGCTTTGATGCATGAGACGAGAAAAGAATATCTCTTATGAGATAAGAATGAGAAATGATGTTATGCATAACTTACATGCTTTAAATGCATGAGACGAGACTACCCACACCCTATGATTTAAAAGAGCCTTTGATTTTATTAAAATAGCCTATGATGATGATGATGATGTCACTGTATGATTGCATAATTACGTGTTAAATTATTCTGTAAATTAATTATTGGCGATGAGTCTACTGAGTATTTTTTTCGAAATGCTCATTCCATTTTTAACAGCTTTTGCAGATCTCGGAGATGGCGACGAATGAAAGGGGCAGCGTTGGCAAACTGAATAAATGATGATGATATTAGAAAATTTTATGAATGTTACTCTTTAAATTATTTATCGCTTATTTCATTTAAATAATTGAGATTAAATTTTTATGAATTGTTCTATATTTAAATTAATAAAGTTTCCGCTGAAGTTTTCAAATGATGAATGTGATGCTTTGAATTAAATTTATTTTCCGCAATAAAGTCAATTTTAAAGGACGAAATGGCGTCCCGGGTTTCGCGGAATTCGGGGCGTTACAATAATGATGTGAAATTAAAATGAATACTCAATGAAGAACCATAAGATTCTTCAATTCAGTCCTATATGTTACTTGTTCTCTGAGCAAAATGGTTATTTGACTATCACTAGCTAAAATTGGGATTGAATCCCAAAATTATCTGAAATTTATTTGGGTGAACTATGGGCCCAGTCACCCTCCATATGAACTATCTAAAAATATTATGATATGATTATATGGATCCAATAGATAGTCACATATCTGTTTATTGAAACTCGTACCTAGAGTTTACGAGATTATTTATTTAAATTGATAGAGTATGAGCACAATTTTCAGATATCTAAAATAAGACGACCTTGTCTTAATTTTGCTTTTCATAGTTGTATAAGAATTTAAATATTGATAAAATTACAATTTGAAAAATTTATAACCATATTTGAACTAAATAAATAAATATTGCAAAATATAGTAAATACATGTTTATTTTTTTAATGTCTATAGTTTTATTCATATTTTTTATAATTATAATATTTATACCATAATTTTGAAAATTGAAAAATAGGCATTATGAGTGTCAAATCGAATATCTCAACAAAAACTTTTATTAAATTTAAAAGTTAAAGTCATGTGTAAACACATCGTCTCCAAAATCACATCAAATATTAAATGTAAGGACATGTTTGATTGCCTTAGTTTTACCTAGAAAATTTCACATCATGAAAAATATTTTTCACATTTTGTGTTTGTTTAATGTTTGATTGAAAAATTTAACTTAAAAAATATTTTATATGATACAACCAATTGAAGTACACTTTACCATTTGCCTTGAAAATATTTTTCACCTTAGAAATCAAAAACAACTTAAAAGTTTTATTTTAACAGATGTGATAAAATTTAAAAAAAAAAAATCAATATTTTTGAATAACAACTTTCGTACGTCGCACGGAAGAAATACTAATTCTTATATACAATCTAACAGCCAAAATGTGGAATTTTGCATGGAAATGTGATTTTTCATGAAAAATAACCTGCAATCAAACAGGGCTAAAATCCACAAGAATAGGCTGAATAGCTGATGAATTGGATGTCATCAGGTTCCTTGCCTAGTATAGCCAGCTAAGCCACGTGAGAGTGTAGAAGTTTGTGAATACAGATCAGTATCGCTATGAGAGGGTCCCACGTTTGATGTTGCCACCTACGAATTACCATATACAGCTGTCATCTACCATGTTTATTTCCTATTTTACCCCTATCATTCACATCCGGTACACGTAACTGTATTTGTTGGCTTGTTTGCAGTTGTTGCTACAGTCTATTATTATTATTATATATTTCTATTGGCAATCGGTCGTGCCAACTAACCCATTATTGGAATGAGGAAAGTTCGTTTATGACATTCCTTTTTCAAGGATAGTAGGGGTAATTATGTCTTTTTGTATGGATGCCAATTTTTGATAAAATTTGTTTATAAATAACACCGGTCAATATTTCGTTAGATAGTTTTTTAGAAGGTCAATAATTTCGACTAATAAACGATTTCTTGCCCACCATTTTATAGTTTAAAAAGATGGACCAACTAAATTAAAGGGTGTTGCTAGTACTGAAATTTACTTAGCAAGTGTTTGATAAGCTTATCTATAAACAAACTTATAAATACCATATTTTGCAAATTACTTTTGAACTATGCACATATTTCGTAGGCACTTTTCCACAACACGCTTTGTTTCAAAAACTCAAATTTCTTATTTATAAATTAAGTCTCTATTTGATATATGCAATTTAGTAAAATATATATATATATATATACTGAATAATGATTGATGTGATATTATGAGGTTAAAATAAAAATAAAATTGAATTTATGTGTAGAATATATTATTGTTAAAATAGTGTTAAAATTGAATACCGAAAAAAATGAGGATTAGCTGCCAAGTATATTCTTATACTACTTTTTAATTGCATTGAGTGACTGATTTTTGCTCATTATTGCATTTGTATCCTCACATTTCGAATTTTAATCTTCGATCTTTCAATAAATAATACATCTAGTCCCATCTGCTCAAATACCCGATTAGTGTATTTGATATGAAAGAAAAATACCATGTTGCCTTTTTATATATGCTAGGTTTTGTTAATTTGAACATGGATAAATAAGTCTTTTTGTTTTATCTTAATCGACATTTTGGACAAAATTATAAAATATAATATTGAAAATGAAAATACGACTAAGACATTGAAGTAATAGGTGCGATAATAAGCAAATATTAAGAACTTTTAGTGAAACTATAAGTGGTGTAGCTGTAAAAAAAAATAGAGATAGTGGCGATAAAATTGCTTTAATTAAATTACAATCAAATAGATAAATTGAATTTCGGTGAAATTTTAATTGAATTACTAAATTCCAATTTATTAAATTATGTAATTGAATTTCAGTTTAGTTCAATAATTCCTAAAAAGGTTGAACGCCAAATTTCGGCGTCCCCATTGCCCTTGTCATTAGGATTGGTCGGAGATGAAAATCGCAGGTTATGCCGCAAGCTGGCCAGATTGGGTATCATCCATTAGACGACAAAGTGCTTAAAAATTCGAACATGTGAGGATTTAAACTTGCGATCTGTGTCGTCAACGTTTGGGGATTGGATGTGGCAGGCCTAGCACCAAGGTTTATTGATATATTTGGGTGAGTCGCATTAGCCCTTTTAATTGATTCCCTTGATTTGGATGCAAATACAATACATACACGGCACAATTTGCTGACATATGATTAATTTATAATTTGAAGACTAAACAAAGCCATCGCTCGCATTCAACATTATTATTCAGATAGAGAGGTTCTTCTTCTACTTCTTCCAACCAAAAAAAACCTTAATTAATTTCCCTTTTTAATACATGTATGTATAGTTTGTTGTTTCTCATGTTTTATCAAAATTAACCTTTACTTGTACTGGTGCAGTTGATCGAAGATGGCGAATTATTGGAAATCCAAGGTTCTTCCAACGATCAAAAAGGTTTTCGATAAAAACGGCCCCAAGAAGACTGCTGCAGCAGATGCTTGCAAGCAATTCGATGAGGCTAAGGTAGGAACTTGTATAAGTTTTTATTTTTATTTTTATTTTTATTTTTATTTTTATTTTTATGAATGAATAAATTCTAGTACTTGTCTATGATTCATTTGTTTCTGTAGTTGATATATTGTTTTATTGGATTCAGGAGCAATATGCAAAAGAGTTGGAAGAGAAGAAGAGTGAGCTTCAACCAAAAGTTGTCGAAATCTATGAAGCTTCATCCACTGAGATCAAGGTCTTAAAATATCAATTAAATTATTATCAGATAGATATTTATTTTTTGAATTTTGAATAATATTTGTTGTTACTGCAGACTTTGGTGAAGGAACCCAAGGAGACAGGTCTCAAGAAGCATTCAGCAGCAGTTCAAAAACTCCTTGACGAGCTCGCCAAGATTGGTATTCATCTGTACAAACAAATTAGTTAGCGCAACTTCATATTTTATCATGATTAATCAATTTTTTTTTTTTTTTTTTTTTCTTTGAAAGAATTTCCGGGAACCAAACCAGTTTGTGAAGCGGCTTCCAAATTCGGGCCTGCGTATTTACCGGGTCCGGTTTTCTTCGTGTTTGAGCAAGTCTCTACTTTTATAGTCACGGAGGAGAAAAAAGAAGAGGCCGCACCACCAGTTGAGGCTACTCCAGAGAAAACTGGAGAAGATACGAGTGGCGCAGAGGTGAAAGAGAAGGATATTGTTGTGGAAGAAGAGAAGAAAGAAGTGCTACCGGCTGCTGAGGGGGCCGGCGCTTGTGCAACCTCGGCTGAGCCACCAAAGGTTGAAGAAACACCACCACCTGCTCCAGCAGCAGAGCCGGCAAAGCCTTGATGAAGGAAGCCCGAGTTGAGATCAGCATAAAAATTAAGTTGACACCTCAATACAGATTTCAACTCAAGAAGCCTGGCTGATGGGCCGATTATTTTTACAGGTTATTGTTTGATTGAAGACAAAAACATGATTTGTTATATATTCTGTTTTTTTTTCCTGCTTCTTCCTTGTATTTATTTTGTAAAACCATTGAAATTTGAACTTGGTTTATGTTTTGAACTACTGTGAATTGTATTTGTACCTACAGATTGGCATTTATATACGCTAAAGAAAAGAATCTATTACTGTTCTATTCGTGGATTTTTTCCAATCTATTTGTGTCACATCACGTTACTGCGATTACAAAATATGTTTCGAGAAAAATGGGACTTCTATTTTTAAAAGAACATTATTAAAATGTAGGTTTGACAACATATCAATTTCGTATTAAAATGTCCCATTGTCCCAACAATATTAAGAATTACATTGGGAAAAAGAAACAAAGTCTTAAGCCTATGAATTTAGATAGCAATCGGGAATGGTTTAGATGAAGTACGGATATGATATTTGCACTTAGAATAGAACCATGCTATGTGTACACTTTTATTTGTACACTTTTTGTACGCTTCACTCACATGGAGGTGAGACCCATTTATAGGGATTAAAATAATCAATCACATGTGAGTGAGTGTACAATAAGTGTACACATAGGTTTATTCCTCAGAATAAGAGACCTCCAATGTAAAACAGTCAAGTGTTCCTAAATTTTAAAATTCGACACTTACTATTTTTCATTGCATGTGGGCAATTGTTATGTTGTCCACGATGGACAACAGATCGTAGCTGAGAGTAATAAAGTAGTTATTATTGTGATCATTACTAGATGAAAACGTACTCCTAATTACATTAACCAATATATATCAACAGCACACTATCATTTCAACCGATGATGAACAACATAAGTGATAAATAAATATCATTATTCTACTTAATCCCACACACTAAGCCCTGTTTGTTATTCCGACACTTTACTCAATTTTCAACTACACATTTAATTTTTTTTTTTTTTTTCAATTTCTCCTACACCAAACAAACACTAATTTGGCGCTGAATATCAATAATGTAATATTTGAATTTATATGTTAATAACACCTTGAAAACTGGGCACAGTTTCATCGACAACACCATGAGAAACCACCATGAGCTCGAGCAACAACACCACCTAGTGTCCTAGAAGAGTAACTTTGAAAACCATCTCATTCGACCCCTGCTTACAAGGAGAAGAAGCACCAACGCCACCCCCCAAAGGAGCTACACAAAGAACACGTCCAAGAAGAGCAGCCAAATCTCAAATTGTATGTTGTTTTTCTCTTCCCTCTCAAAAGGCAAAGAAGTAGGTTGAATCCCCATTTGGGTCAAATCCATCATAATGGGCCAAGTCACCCACATATCCAACAAGGAAAAAATACATAATTAAGGGATTCACAAATATAGATTTCAAAAATAAAACAAAACATATATATATATATTCAAAAATCGGGTTCTAATTAATATTAATTATTTATGTTAAATAATTAAAAATATTTTATTAATTATACATATTGAGGTCACAACATTACATAATTTGATGTCACAAACCCAAATCTTTTAAGTCACAACTAATGTCAAGTTCACCTTTTTTAAAGTCATAATCACCTTTTTTTAACTCGCAAATTATTTTAAGGTCACAATCACCATTTTTTTAACTCGCGAATTATTTTAAGGTCACAAACACTCGAAAATATTAGGTCACAAATCAAACTTATTTTTAGACCACATTAACAACTAAGACTGATTACAATCTGGTCACAGATGTAAAATATTTACGTCACAATTTATTTAATGTCACAATAAACAACACACCACTACATCGACCAGAACACCACCTGCACCGCCACCTTCGACAACACAACCACTGCCAACGTGGCCCCTGAAATCACTGTCTCCTCCGCCACAATGGACTCCACCACCACCACCACCAATACTTCACAGTCCACACCATGTCGTCCAAATCCCACTTCCTCCCTCAACACAATCAACGTCCCCACAGCATATCGTCGGCTGCACTACCACCCCAAAAGTTAAAAGAAGCAGGCGCAAGTTTTCCCCAATTATATAAATCTGAATGGTTCAAATCATCAAGCAACATCTCTACTACAAAACCCCAAACCCTACTTGTGCTTAATCTGATTTTAGAAAGAAAATTGATTTTGATTTGAAGAACAGAGAAGGTAGCAAAAAATCACTGAAAGTCGTAGGCAGCCCATGATCCCATATGTGCACAGCGGCGTCAGGTTTAACGCCGCTATGACTTCTTCCCCTGCGGGTCTTGCAGCGCCGACTGCTGCAACAGCAATTCGATGGGGCGCTGCTATGGCATCACCTTTGCGAAGGTGTAGGAGGCCACCACTACATAGAGGCAGTTCTCGTCGAAGAGAGGAGACGTGGCGCCGGGTAATTTCGACACCACCAAGTTAATGATGGAGAATAGATTAAGGGTTACGTCGGGCTTGAAGTGATTTGTGGTCAGGCTTCTGAAAGTAGGGCCGCCACCGATGGTATTGGTTCAGGTAGGAAGACCGCAAGAGAGCTTAGAATGGGTGAAGACTGAAGGGAGACTATTTTTCTATGTGTGGGGGTGTTGAAATATGAGAAATTAGGGTTTGGGGTAGAGATGTTGTTTGATGAATTTATTTTAAATTTTAATTTCATATTATTAGTATTAAAAATTAAAAATCTATTTAGTACCTGATTTTTAAAGTTATTTAAGTTTAATCTTATTTATGAATTTGAATTTTTAAATGTAGGGGTATGTGTAATTTCCACTTCCAACAAATAACACAAGTCTCTATAAATGTGTCTAACATTAGAGTGGGCCATGAGTAATAAGTCAATTTAGAAAGGGATAATTGTACAAATTACTTACTTTAGATAGCAAAACTGATTTTTACTATCCAAAAAAAAAATTTTGAAAAATACTTTGTTGTTACTAAAAAAAATTTGATCATAAGTATCATGCTGTGATACTAACATATTTGAGAAGTATCATAAATATCAGATTTATGACACTTTATGTAATTATGAAGTATTTTTCAATTTTTACGATTTTATTATAAGTAATTTTTAAATTTTATAAAATTCAAGTAAATTTCAATTTGATCCCTGAAAGTAGGATATTTATGTGAACAACCTATTTAGAAATGTTGCTTCCAATGGCCCAACAAGTTGTGATGGGCCACTCGATTTTGGTCTCGTTTGTGGTGTTCTTTCAATCTTCTGTCGAAGCCTATGAAATATAATATAAATCGATTAATATCTTTGTCCAGACTTGTTGGGTATCAACAAAAAAACTAAACAAATCTTCACCTTAATACCCAACAACCTGCAAGCCAAAAAACACAAAGTTAATACTTGCCTAATTAAGATAATCCAATAAAAATTGAAATCACGGACCTTATCGTATCTCGCACCGAAAACACACATCATACCTGCTCCATTTACTTACTTGGACGAAGGTCGAGAACGCCCAAGTAGAAGACAGATAATTACAGATCTTACCTCGTGTCTCACACCAGAAACACACCATACTTGGTCCATTTACTCACCTAGGCTATGTTCAAGAACACTTAAGTAGAATGCAGATAATCACAATAATCTATCAAGAACATGTAACACAGGCAATGAAGATATAACCATTGAAATAATACAAAAAAACTTTCAAACATGCTCACAAATAAACATAAGACAACTCCAAATTAATAAAACACACAACTTCCAACACACATACAATACAATGCATAAATGACTTCATGAAAAGATCTCATACAATCATCCTATCCCGTTCAATATAGCTCGTACCTCGAGTACACATATCACACACACCGCCACCCATGCTCACTAGATTGATCACTACACATGTCCAACTGGTAAAAAAGAATAAATACTAAGTCCATGGGATGCTCATCTATCAATACATCGCTTCTCTCAATCTAAAGGGATAATGGGTCTCCACCTAATAGAAGTGATCCAAGTGTCTCTACAATTCATCAGGTTAGGATTTTTCGATAGGAGATTTACAGTACATTTAATCACATATCAACTCGTGATTCAAATGTCACACTCACCCCCATATACCTCATCAATGCATCCCTCAGGCATGTACTCCACACATTACCAAAAGACATATACACTGCTAATGCACCCCCATCCACTGTGCATACACACACGGTAAAATCAATTGCACACAAATTTATGCAAAGTAACACATATCAAACAAAGTTGAAATGCTACAAAGAATAATGCACAACTTAAGTAGTCACACACATGCAAAAAGGATCACACAGATGCACATGCAGTAACATCGAGCACTTATCCTCAATTAGCCTCGCTCGGATCTTACCTAGATACAGTGGCATTGTTCACCTCACCTATCTCCTAACAACATCCACTCTTCCATTACTATACCATTAATTACAAACTCCAATAAGAATGTCCGAATATAGCGCAATTATATCACATTACCTATAGCACTAACTAAACCTAAAACATTGCCATAACACAACCAAATCACCATGTCATCAAGAAAAAACCCAAGTTTGTCATCTTACCCCGAAAAATGTATAGACACGACATGCAAAAAATACAAGACAACAAGTAAAGTATAGGCACATATCATACAAAACACAATATCACAAAGGGAGAAGAAAGAAAAATAAATTAAAACCATACAAAAAATTAATATATCAAAATTTATAAAGAATACATGACACGAATTAAATAGATAATTCTCAGGTCTAGCAACAGGTAACGGTTACCAAGCAATAAAAACCTCTAATCCTAATGACCACCACACACGACGATCTACTTAGAGGTGGGCATTAACCGACCGAACCCACCAAAACTGCCAAAACCGACCCTACCCGATCGATTTGGGTCGATTTTTCATGAAAATTGGGTTGGGTTCGAGTTTGTTTTTTAAAATTTTAGTCGGGTTGGGTCGGGTTGCGGGTTGGATGAAAAACCCGACCCGACCCGACCCAAATAAAAAATCTATTTTTTTTATTTAAAGAAACTTAACTTATTTAAATATTGATTGAACATATTTTAATTTTATTAGCAAGTGTTCAATTTATTGTATTTGAGATTATTGTAGTGTACATAATTGATTTGAGTTAAAGATTGATTCATGAGTTTTTTTTTCCTTTTTCAAGATTTTTTACTAATTGGGCCAAAGTCCAAACTGTCCAACCCGACCCAAACCGACCGAAATTTGATTGGGTTAGGTTGAGTTGGTTTTTAACTCTTAATTGGGTTGGGTTGGGTTGGGTTGTGTTGATTTTTTATCAACTCGACCATAATGGGTTGAGTTCGGGTTGGGCAAAAAATCGACCCGACCCAACCCAACCCACGCCCACCTCTAGATCTAGATCTACTAGTGAATTAAATTAGAAGGGTCCAGTCATTTTACAGAGCAAAATTTTCTTTGTCTGTAAATTAGGAGTCACATGAACATCAAAGCTTTTGGGACATCACCATACACCTTAAAGCACCCATCTAAAATTTGATCGACATAAACTTCAACCGTCGACCAAACAAACACATGAGAGAAATCGTCCAACATTCAGTACCAACTCAAAACTAAAATCTGAACCATCAATAGATCCACCACTATGAGGAGAACAAACTATCTTCTCAGACTTTGGCCATTATCTCCATCACGTGCCGGCAACGACGATCACGTGCTGGCGACTTAGAAATTTTCATCATCATTCTGCTTTGCCTGTTCCGCTGAGTCCACCGATGGTGATCGTTTCACCAAACGACTTGTGGTTTGGCCGAAAACCACCTAAACATGTCTGGTTTTCACTTCACGTTTTCGGTCACTACAGTCGTTGGCGACGCTGGAACTGTACCAAATTTAATGTCACATCCCACTTTAATTTTACAAGTCAAATAATTATTTTATCAAGTCAACATTTATTTTTGACCAATTTAGTCCAAGTGGGGACCAATTTAAATGAGTGGATATTTTGAGGATCATTTAAATTTGGTTATAAGTTGGGGGACTTAACTTATTATCATTTATATTTGGGATTTTATTGGAATGATAGATTAAGGACCCAACATGCAATTTCTACCAAACTTAAATTGTCTTGGCATTAGTAGACAAAACAATTCAACCACCAAACACACTCCACTCACACATTTCATTATCAGAGAGGGAGAGAAAGGTTACGCAGAGAAGGGAAAAAAAATAGGGGAAAAAAAAAAGAAAAGAGAAGAAAGAAAAGAGAAGGAAAAAGGTTTTCATTCAACCTTCAAGACTTCATTTTCATCTTCAAGAGGTAAGGCAATACCCATTTATTTGAGATATGGTGTTGATTTTAGGGTTTTGATTTTTGAGTTAAATGCTAGATTTTGGATGGATTTATAGTTTATTTGAAGATATTGAGCTTAATATTCAAGTTTGGTTGAATACTTTGTGGTTACATGCTAGGGTTTGTAATAATAGTGGATTAAATTCATGATTTGGGCAAGATTAAGTAATTGGAGCATATGTTAAATCATTTCATGCTTAAATACTTAATTTGGTGATGTTTATTTGGAGATTAAATACCCATGTAATTAAGTTGAAGATTTAGTCCATTACTAGTTTATTGAAAGGGGGTTTTGGTGTCTATGAGCATTCCATTGAAGTATTGGTTAAATAAAGGATATATTAGTTATAATGAAGCTATATTTCACATAAGAGAAGGTTGGTTTGATGTAATGTTGGAGGCATATGAAATTTGTGGTTATTGTATAGGATGTTATTTCATTTTGGGCATTTGTTAAATATTTGTAATTATTGGAGTTGATCCAAGGTTTTAATTTAATTTTCAGGAGGCGACTCGGAGATTGACCAGGCTTATCAGTCAAACTAGGTTTCAGTAACAATCTCTATGAGTAGGGAAACTTATTTTTCCTTAAAGTTAAATTTTAATATTTAATGGCATAAATTTCCCATATGATTCATGTTTTCAATTAAGTAGACAAATTACCGAAATTACTATTTTCGCAAATACAAGTTTAGAAACATGATTTTAGATCTCTTCTTTTAAAATTTCAAGTTAATCAAATTATAAATTTAGTACATTATTCTATAAAAGAATTTGTTACGTGTAAATTATTATTGCGAAAAACCATCAGAAAGTACCCAGGTGATATTACCCGCTCTGCACTAATGTGAATTCGTTTCCACAGTGTATGACCATATTATCATATTATCAGAGGTCTTTGGGACCCACTCTTGTGCACATATAGGCTTTGGGCCGTGTACTAGGGTGTTTTAGCCTTTGGGGGGGGGGGCAGTTTATGCACATATGACACAGTTTATTAGATTACCAGCTTATCAGATTTGAATGGCTTTGCCTTGTACATCGAGAGTACTCTGTACTTGAGTAAAGTTGTTCATTGGGTACACTTTGATGTGATTCTTTTCAGTACAGTATAATATATTTATTCATAGAAAAATATTTCAGCTTCTCAGTACAGTTCAACGAATTTTTAGTATTATTAGACAGTTATCACAATTTATGCCATGGTTTCAGTATTTATAAATTCTCATTTCAGCTAGATGTGCTTTTCAGATAAGTAAAATCTTTTCTTATGTCAATCAAAAGTTATAGTTACAAAACAAATAGTGATTTTATAAAGAATTATAAACGAGAAAAGTGTGACTAGTTTTCAAACACTCCACTCACTGAGTTAAAATCTCATATTTTTGTAACATTTTCCCTACCAGGATACTTTTGAGTTTTGAGAGGACGTTGGAAAGCCTGCCAAAGAGCTAAAAGATTATTTAGTTGTATGTTTCAAATCTTCATCATTCTTTTGGAATCCATGTATATATATTTAACTCGGTCCATTCTCGAGTTATTGTTTTGTCAAGTACTTAGTTGATTAGAATGATATGTTGATGTATCAAATCTAAGTGGAATGGATGATATGTAGTAAGAACTAGATGGGGAGGCATAAACTCTTTTGACTTTTGATATGATGATGTGAAGGGATATGGATCCCCAGTATTTTACATGTGGTTGTTTGAGGATTTATTGATTTTGTTACAGGGAGGTTATATCCAATAATTAAAGGGAACTCTACTAATTTTATTTTTTTAAATCATGGGGTATTACAAGAAGTTTTATAAAATTTGAAAAGTTTCAATAGCTTTGGTGGTGGGTCCAATATCTAGCTGGCATTCATCATCGACGCACGCCAAGTCTCGGGTCCACACAGGGTGATTCGAGATGGGGTCGTGTCATTTAAGGAGTGTCTTCTCCTTGACATTTCAGTTCAAATGGTGGTCTTGGATTTTCCAACCAATCAATGGTTTGGCTAAAAATTTACTTTTTTATTCCTACAGTTTTTTATTCCGACAGCTTGTAGCAAAAATGGCAGTTTTATGCACTTGTTTTTGGCAATTTTTTAGCTCCGTTCCTGCTCATTTTTGCACCGATTTCTCACCTAAAATCATAACCAACCTCATCTAATACCATGTTGATAACAACTTCGAAAGTGGGTACAATTTCATCAAAAACACCATGAGAAACCACAACGAGCTCGACCCACAACACTGTCTAATGTCCTTAAAGTGTAGCTCCGAAAACCATCTCTTTCGATCACCGTCGGCAAGGGGAAGGAGCACCACCACAACCCCCCAAAAGGTGCTACACAAAGAATACGTCCAAGAAGAGAAGCCAAGTTTCAAATTGTGTATTGTTCCTCTTCCCCCTCAAAAGGCAAAGAAATAGATTAAGTCCCCATTTGGGCCAAATCCATCATAATGGGCTAAGTCACTCACATATTTAACAGGGGAATTTGGTCCAATACCATATAAAGCAACCTGGAATTGAAATATACAAAACATATCATTAAAAAATGAAAAATGCCAAGTTGTATAATAAAAATTTTGAAACTATCCTATAACAGACAATGAGATAAAATAGGAAAATATGGTGAAATAAATGAGTTTCAGTTACAAATCAAACCAATTGAATTGAGGGATAACTTGCGCCATTCCATCATGAGAAGCAGTTACCAGGGATATTATCTACCATATCTAACCAGAAATATATCAAATCAAATACTGTAAGATACATTGAGAATTTCTGGACGATTTCTTTGGCTGAGTTGTTTAAAATGGCAGTTTTATGCACTTGTTTTTGGCAATTTTTTAGCTCCGTTCCTGCTCATTTTTGCACCGATTTCTCACCTAAAATCATAACCAACCTCATCTAATACCATGTTGATAACAACTTCGAAAGTGGGTACAATTTCATCAAAAACACCATGAGAAACCACAACGAGCTCGACCCACAACACTGTCTAATGTCCTTAAAGTGTAGCTCCGAAAACCATCTCTTTCGATCACCGTCGGCAAGGGGAAGGAGCACCACCACAACCCCCCAAAAGGTGCTACACAAAGAATACGTCCAAGAAGAGAAGCCAAGTTTCAAATTGTGTATTGTTCCTCTTCCCCCTCAAAAGGCAAAGAAGTAGATTAAGTCCCCATTTGGGCCAAATCCATCATAATGGGCTAAGTCACTCACATATTTAACAGGGGAATTTGGTCCAATACCATATAAAGCAACCTGGAATTGAAATATACAAAACATATCATTAAAAAATGAAAAATGCCAAGTTGTATAATAAAAATTTTGAAACTATCCTATAACAGACAATGAGATAAAATAGGAAAATATGGTGAAATAAATGAGTTTCAGTTACAAATCAAACCAATTGAATTGAGGAATAACTTGCGCCATTCCATCATGAGAAGCAGTTACCAGGGATATTATCTACCATATCTAACCAGAAATATATCAAATCAAATACTGTAAGATACATTGAGAATTTCTGGACGATTTCTTTGGCTGAGTTGTTTAAATATTCATCTATTCCGCCTGGTTGGTTAAGCTTTCTACGCAGGTAAAGTTTTAATTATTTTATTTTTGTTCTGATACCAAAGCTATGGGATCAGTGTTTTGGGGGATAAAAATATAATCAACAGATCGCTATAGGAAGGTTGGCACTAAACCATTTACATCTCATTGTTACCTGATAAAATGTAGAAACTGGAAACCATGAAACTCATCTCTGAGACTGAGAAAATGATAGGAACTTTTATGAATGAATGGAAATTCAGTTTACTTTTTATTTTTATTTTTTTTCCTACCTGATACTGAAAGTAAGTGTTCAAGGTTTCGGGAATAAAAAATAGATTCAAATCAGCAGAATATGAAGTTTGCCAATAAACCATTAAAATGACATTGTTATTGAATAAAGATTGGAGAAAAATAAACCATGAAACTCCTTTCTGATACTGATGAACTGATGAAATTAAATTAGATGAACTGATGAACTGATCATTGTGAGATGTAATTAGAAACTATGTATCTTGTTTATGTTTGATACCAAGCAGTTAAAGTGAATTGTTAGAGGACGGATTATGTAATCAATTTGTTGTGGATTCAACTACTTATAATGATACCCCACCTCCCCATAAAAAATAGAGAACGTATATATAAATATAGCTACCAGTGAAGAAATATGTCTGCTGTGTAAAGAACAAAAAATACAATGGAAATTATTATGTAAATTTCTAATCATCATTTGGAATAACTGATGCAGATTCTAAACATGTCTTCAATACATGTATTCGTTAACTTTGATGAGGAGTGGGATGATTGCAACATCTACAGTGGATATTCAGTTTTGGGATTGATTTTTCCGAATGACTGCGCATATACCGGACTTATTGGATTGCTGGCTAAAGCACTTGAAAAGGATGCTGAGACACATAATTTCATCGTCCAGTATCAGGCAATGCAAAATGGTCCTAGGATTCGAATATCTGATGATAGCTCGTTAGCATTTTACTTAGGCTTAAAAATGGATGAGGCTGATAAACGTAGTTACCCACTGTGCGTTGATGTATCTCCACGGAACCGACTGTCAGCAGGTTCGGATTTGTCATCACCAAATGACGAGGGATATGTCCAAAATGAATCAAGATCAGCATCTCTCAATGAAACTGATGAGGGTGGACCTGCACATATGGAAATTTTGATGGCTAATCCAACCACAGAGGAATTGGGCAGAGAACTATTAGAGTATGTACGTGTCCCAAACGAAGTCAGTGCAGACACATCTGATTTCGTTATCACTCAACCAAGCATAGATCGTGTTAAAGTGGGTAATGTCTTCAAGAACAAGAATGTATTAGTTACATCTATCAGTCTATTTGCAATTAAGAATAAGTTTCAATTCAAGGTATTGAAGTCCGACAACGTATCATATTCAATAAAATGCATTCAAAACTCTTGCAGCTGGACATTTCGAGCATCAAAAACTGGGAAGGTGGGTAACTTTAAAATAAGACGGATGACTGAACATGATAATTGTTCGAGTGACATAGTGTTTGGAAATCATCGACAGGCTAGCAGCTTAGTGATTGCCAACTGTATAAAGTATAGATTTATGAGTGCTAGGAGAGTTTATACACCAGGTGATGTCATGGAGGACATGCAAGAAGCATATGGAGTGACGGTTAGTTATGACAAAGCATGGCGATCACGGGAGCGGGCAATAAAGATGACTCGGGGTGATCCGGATGAGTCCTATGGAAATATACCATCTTACATGTATATGTTGGGAGTTGCAAATCCAGGATCTTTTCATAGGATTGAAACAGATGATGATAAGAGATTTTTGTTCAGCTTCGTCGCATTAGGTGCGTCCATAGCTGGATGGATGCACTGCAAACCAGTGATTGTTATTGATGGAACGTTCCTGACTGGCAGATATCGTGGTACACTATTCACGGCATGCACGCAGGACGCTAATAACAACATATTCATTTTGGCATATGGGGTCGGCGATGCAGAGAACAATAATGCTTGGGAATGGTTCTTATTAAGACTTAGAGAAGCTTATGGAGATCGAGAAGGACTTTGTATTGTGTCTGACAGACATATAAGTATTAGAAATGCAGTCGAGAAGGTATACCCGAATGCTTTGCACGGAGCATGCACATATCATTTGCTCCAAAACTTGAAAAAGGAATTCTGTAAAAGGGGAAAAGGATTAAGATTACACTTTAATGCCGCTGCAAGAGCCTACACTGTAACTGAATTTGAAGTGCACATGAGAAGTCTGGATGAAATTGAAAAAGGTGTTCGGGGCTACTTGGTAAGTATCAATGAACCATTGGTAGTAAGTTCATAATTGTTATATAAGGAACGTATAATACCTATTTTTTTGTCACGTTGTTGCAGGAAAAGGCTGGTTTTGAGAACTGGTCACGAGCACACATGACCCAAGATAGGTACTCCACGATGACATCTAATATTGTAGAGTCGGTGAACTCGGCAATTAAGCATGCAAAGAAGTACCCAATTGAAGCTTTGTTCGAGTGCCTCAGATCCATGGTACAAAAGTGGTTCTTCCAAAATTTGAGTGATGCGAGGTCAACATTCACACGTCTAGCATCCCGTCATAATGCTATGTTGAATGAGAGGGTTGAAATGTCAACCCGTTTGCGGGTGATCTTCACTCAGTAGGGTAACAATACCTTTTATTTTCTATTTGGATTATAAACTAAATATGATCTAACTTTGGATAGGTACGCCCTTCAAATGACGTTGTTTATCAAGTTAATGACGAGAACACTCCATATGTTGTGAACATGGATACTAAGACTTGTTCATGTAGAAGGTTTCAGCTTGACCATTTGCCATGCCCACATGCAATTGCAGTGATATCAAGTCGTAACTATTCCTTATCAGACTACTGTTCAGAATATTTCACCAAAGAGAAGTATGTTGATGCATATCAGGGAACCATATATCCAGTTGGTAATAAAGAGGAATGGCACATACCGGAAGAAGTTAGTGAAAGAGTAGTACTCCCGCCAAAATCGAAGCGAGGACCTGGAAGACCTAGAGAAAACAGATTCAAGTCAGTGCTGGAGTACAAGAAGACATCTCGATGTGGTAGATGTGATGCATACGGTCATAATAGCAGGACCTGCCGTGACCCAGTACCTTCTGTGAACTTAATGAACAAGAAGCGAAAGCGTTGCACAAATGGGAACAAGGTGCTAATATTCAATGAAATTTTTTTTGACATTTTGTTTGCTTGTTATACCGTGTTGCTAAAATTTTACCAATGGAACAGGTTGGAAGTTGACACAACGTGAAGGTTCTTGCCAAAAGCATCAGCTGAAGGAGCTGGTTTGATAAAAAAATAGATGAGCACTATGGGGAAATGACATCATGGTTTCCTCAATCTTCAAATAGCACAAATTTAATATATGTTAAATTTTATGAACATTTTGAAGTTTGTTTTATCAATATTTCATGGATTTTATAATAGTTGATCATAAATGTTCAAGGTCAGCAAAGAATAAAATTATTTAGCTTCAATATTTTGTTTTTATGAATTGTTTAAATTATTAGTTAAAACTTGGGAATAACACCTGGTGCAATACATTTGATGCTGTGGGTTCTTGTTACCAGTTTATTTAATTCCAGCATAACGAGTTTTTTTAACCTCAGAATTTCTATTTAATCTTTCATTATTAGTACTTAATAATAATAAGCTTGACATATGATTTTTTCACAAGTGGAATAATAAAAATGAGATTGCAGGAAAAAAAAATTGAATCCTTTATGTGAGGGAATCAGTAGAATAATACAGCATTATAGAATCTGATGTGATTCAAATCAGCAATCCCAGGTTACTTAGAATCAGATTATATATTCAACTTTTGCAACGGTGGTAGTTAATATGATAAATGTTAACTTATGATGTTTTGAAAAGTTGCAAATTTGAACTCACGTTTCTGGAAAAGGTTTCAATTCTGAATCTGAAGGTATAAATGGAATAATATATGAATCTAGGATGTTGGTTGCTACACAAAGGCCAGGACAGAGATAACAAATGGCCATGCTGATTCCATATGCAGCCACTCCGGAAAAACATGAAGAAAAAGGGGAATAAATGTTTATCAGCTGAAAGATATAGGAAAATTTTGATAAATGAAAGAAAAAGTACTGGGTCAAGATAGTTATACAGATAATGGAATTGTTGGTGCTCTTAAGGATGCTGGAATAGCTAGAGAAGCAAAGGAGATCATGTTAAAAATGATAGAAGGTGATAAGTCATCTGAACAGCCAATGCAGTTGGATGAATGACAAAATCTGGTTGCTGGTGAACCTTCAGATGAATTGGATTCATGTTCTATAGCTTGCTGAGAACAGTTTAATGATCTTTGCGCTAAACGAAGATACAAAGATGCTATGCATATTTTTTCACAAGTGGAAACATCAATCTGAGATTGCTAAAAAAATAAAAATTTGAATCCTTTATGTGGGGGTATCAGTAGAATAATACAACATTATAGAATGTGATAAGATTCCAATCAGCAATACCAGATTAATTAGAAACAGATAATTTATTCAACTGTTGCAATAGTGGTACTTATGCATATTTTTTCACAAGTGGAACAATCAACCCGAGGATGGAAAAAAAAACTTTGAATCCTTTATGTGAGGGAATCAGTAGAATAAGACAGCATTACAGAATGTGATATGATTCAAATCAGCAATCCCAGGTTACTTAGAATCAGATTATTTATTCAACTTTTGCAACGGTGGTAGTTAATATGATAAATGTGAACTTATGATGTTTTGAAAATTTGCAAATTTGAACTCACGTTTCTGGAAAAGGTTTCAATTCTGAATCTGAAGGTATAAATGGAATAATATATGAATCTAGGATGTTGGTTTCTACACAAAGGCCAGGACAGAGATAACAAATGGCCATGCTGATTCCATGTTGTTGCTCTTAATGATGCTGGGATAGCTAAAGAAGCATAGGTGATCATCTTAAAAATGATAGAAGGTGATAAGTCATCTGAACAGCCAATGCAGTTGGATGAAGGACAAGATCTGGTTGCTGGTGAACCTTCAGATGACTCGGATTCAAATTCTATAGCTTGCTCAGAACATATTATTGAACTTTACGCTAAACGAAGATACAAAGATGCTATGCATATTTTTTCACAAGTGGAAACATCAATCTGAGATTGCTAAAAAAATAAAAATTTGAATCCTTTATGTGGGGGTATCAGTAGAATAATACAACATTATAGAATGTGATAAGATTCCAATCAGCAATACCAGATTAATTAGAAACAGATAATTTATTCAACTGTTGCAATAGTGGTACTTATGCATATTTTTTCACAAGTGGAACAATCAACCTGAGGATGGAAAAAAAAACTTTGAATCCTTTATGTGAGGGAATCAGTAGAATAAGACAGCATTACAGAATGTGATATGATTCAAATCAGCAATCCCAGGTTACTTAGAATCAGATTATTTATTCAACTTTTGCAACGGTGGTAGTTAATATGATAATTGTGAACTTATGATGTTTTGAAAATTTGCAAATTTGAACTCAGTTTTCTGGTAAAAGTTTCAATAATCGATTTGGGGGTATCAATGGAATAATATAGGAATCTAGTATGTTAGCCGATACCCAAATGCCAGGACAGAGATAACAAAAGGCCATTCTGATTCCATGTGCAGTCACTCTGAAAAAACAAGAAGTAAAGAAGGATAAAAGTTTATCAGCAGAAAGGGATAGGAAAATTTTGAGAAAATAAAAGAAAAATAACTGAGGCAAGATAGTTATACAGATAACGCAATTGATGTTGCTCTTAATGATGCTGGGATAGCTAAAGAAGCAGAGGTGATCATCTTAAAAATGATAGAAGGTGATAAGTCATCTGAACAGCCAATGCAGTTGGATGAAGGACAAGATCTGGTTGTTGGTGAACCTTCAGATGACTCGGATTCAAATTCTATAGCTTGCTCAGAACAGATTATTGAACTTTACGCTAAACGAAGATACAAAGATGCTATGCATATTTATGGAGACCTGAAGCAGATAGGCATCACTGTAAATGAATGCAGCTATATTACTCTACTGAATGGACTGATCGAGAGCAATGTGGTGATACCAATGAAGAAATTAAAGATAGTAAAATATCCAAATCCAATCTTCCAGAAGGCACAATGGATTTGTACGATTTAAAAACCAAAAGAATGAAGGCAACAAATCAAAGCATAATTCTATAATTCAAATAGGCTACGGGTCTAAGCATTGTGCAGAGATTTGCAAAACCATGATGGTAGAATTAAGTTATTGTTGTCTAAAAAAATAAAGGGCATAACTTTTTTTTAGCCAAATGGAATTAAGAAGTACATACGTATATCATAATGCAAGCATGTCATAGTGTGTCAGTGTTTGACCACATAAAATGTGGCTATTAAGGAATTAGAAGATATGACACCACAGTCAACCAAGTTGGTCCTGTAGCAAAATATCATCATTTGAGATGAACAAAAATAGATCTACAGGAACACTGATGCCACATAGACTTACAAAAAATGAAGCACCTGACCAAATGATGATTCAAAGAAAGAAAAAAAGATTGATTTGCCGAAGTTCATCGATAGTGATATATCATTTATACATGAGCATAAATTAGTTTATTAATCGGAATGTATTTATTACTAGTCATTATGAATGCCCATGATAATGTTTAAGAAAAATTATGTCATGGTAACCTTTCTATTAAACATATGGATGAACAGGGGAAATCTCAACAACTAGAAAACATATGAATAACATTTTGCTTTTGAAATACTTCAACAACTGATTATTAACCTCAGAATCAAAATTAAATATGAAAACTTAACAATATGGAGTTCAAATCAATTCTCATAATACCATAGTAATAGTAAGGTAGTACAATTAAATACCAAACATATTGTCATTAGGAACAAGAAATGAAAAAATAGAATGGAAAGGGCTAGATGGAGATCCTAAGTTTGCTAAGTTCCGAGTTTCAAACTTCCAGGTCTATTGCACCAAATTATATCTGGCTCCTCGAGCATGTATTTGTATAGTTGACTGGAAATATACGATCGAGCAGCTGAAGTATCAAAAGGACTTGGCATTTCTTCAATTCGGCCTTCAATTATGTACTATGCGAATTTAATAACATAAACCCCGCAGTCACCACTGCAAAGTATTTAGTAGAACAATATAATTATCTGGATAGTAGAAATGTACAACACAAATGAAATTCAAAGAGCACAAAAAAAGTAACGATAAAATGTATGAACTCACCCATTACTCTGTTGTGGACAGTTATCAATCAAGCGGCACTCTAGAGGGATGTCTGGGAATCTACGTTGATCTGATTTATTTGACCTCGCTAAAACAGTAAGTACAAGCACTATGGGGCGGATAACTTCATATACTGTGATATTCTTAACGACACTTATGTATGAGTTATATACATCCAACCTCCAGTTAATCATATCAAAATGACCTAATATCCAATGTCCTGGATTTCCTATCCAAATGGGGATTAGTACATGATCAACTTGTCCCCATGGAACATTAAAAGCCATTTTCCGACCTTGCGCATAGCAAAATAGAGATTCATGTTTATGTATAGCTTTCATATCAGCTGCAATGTTCTTTGATATACCTCTTATCTTGGATGCAAAGGTACAGTCGGTAGATGTTGCACGTATCTTATTGCCACTTTTCAATTTTAACATCATCCGTAAAAAGTAGAAAGCAACGTCAATGTGCTACAAGAAAAATAAAACATGATGATATAGGACAAATTAAAATGCCTATTATTATGTGTGAATTAAATTGAAAATAATTTCAACGAATATTACCGTATCATTTAGTGGTCTTGCAACCTCGTGGAGATCGATCCACCAAGACATAGTAATGACAGGAATAGGGCCAAGCCTCATCAAATGTTCTTTCACCTCAATTACATCACGTTCCATTCGAGATGTCCTTAGCATTTTATTAAAATATGTTAATTAACTGTAATGCTAAAAATTGAAGAAAACACAATTAATTCATAAGTTAACGAAATAAAACTTTAACATAATGCTACCTTTTGGAATCATTAGTTGCATCTATGTAGAACATTTTGAATTTCTCCAAATCAAGTGGGCTTGGAGGATCCATACATGTCTTGTAAACAAATACATATTCAGTCGGTGGATATGACACCATATCTACGGATTGAGCGGAGGAACTAGGTTTATGTCCACTTCGTATGTCATTATCCGGGTTGCTATCATCGTCCAAGCTAAATGGGATAGGTGATACCTGGCATAGTAAAAAAACCTATGAGTGATGTCACGAACATTGAACCCATTATGTTAATATTACTCGTATTTGTAAGTGTACGATTACCTCGGTGACAATGGAATGTACGGGTCTCATTTTTTTAGCAGGGGTGCTTTGAGCAACAATCTTTGCTTCAGTGTCAATGATAGTGCATGTAGAATTCTGATTTCCAATTGCTTGTAATTCACATATTTTATCAATTGTTGGAATCTTTCGCTTGGTAGGGTGTAGATTGCTTCGATTGACATTGTCTAGACTACCACTCCTAGACAGCTATGTGTGGATTGAACAAGCATGTGCATTAGTTTAAATATATATTAAACAAGATATTATAATAGGAAAAATGCGTACCCTTTTTTCTGTCATCTCATCAACTTCATCTAGAAATTGTTTGGTTAGCACGATACCATTGTCTAGAACAATACAATCGTCACTTTCATCTTTAAATACACCCAGGTCAAAAGAAGGCGAGCAGTCATATTCCGGGTATTGTTCAGTAGGTGTTTCAGAATCCAAAGTCCCTTTTCCCTGCACAAATATCCTAAATTCACTTCCATCCACAACGTGTATTGCATTAGGAAATTGACAAGTTAATGCATTAATTTCATTTCATCAGTACAAAACCCCTGGATAACCTGTGATTTATATTGTTCAACTATAATTTGGATAAAAAATCTGACCTTGATCTTGCATTGCTCAGAACCTTTTTGCACACCAGTTATGATAGCATTTACAGGTGAATCTTGACTGGAATTGACTCCCCTTCTGGTGTATATGGAATCCATCTGTGTGTATGTGACCTAATGTGAAATTATGAATACAATGCCATATAAAAAATATTATATCCAGTTGTGTGGGATGGGGAAATGTACCGTGGATGGGGTGGTAAAGTGCAGTGAGTTGCTCCCCTGATTACTGATATTTGGTTGGGAAAAACTGGTTTTCGAGACATGAAATGATGTCATGTTCTGCTTCTGTGGGGGTACGTCAACTGAACATTCACTATAATTTTGCAGAATCTGGGGTTTTTTTCCACCTTGTCTAGAGATTTCACAGACAGAATTCGGAGGAACCTGTCTCAGTGGTCTAGGCTGCAGACATTGAAAAACAATCAGCAGTATCAGGATACCAAGAACCACCTGTTGTGCATCAGGTTTCGATAAGAGCTTAATAAAATTATGTCATTAACACGTGCATCTACTCTCTAGTAGTCTGTTTGCTGGTATCATATAGATAGATGGAAATGTGTTATATTCCCAATTGCCTAATTCTCACCATCACATCAATAGTCCATACTCCAGGAACCACAAACCTGCATATTCCAAAACCACAAAAGGCCAACAAGTGTGTACTATATTGAAACGAACTATTGATGACTTAGAAGTTGCTGCCAATGGTGACCTCTTTGGACATTCCTGAAAAGTCCAGATGAAATTAGTGTCAGACATCATCCATAAAACTGAGGGTAATAATTTCCAACTTGAAATTGAAGCTGGTGTGTATCCTGTAGTAATGAAAAAAAAAATTGCATTAAATGTTTACAGGAACATAATCATCAATACCTTGCTTGGAGTATGATTATTATTCCATTGTTCCTTGTCCTGTGGTCTGGGATACTGAAATGGTACCTGCAGCATAATTAAATCTGTGATTGCTGAAAATGCCATATGCACATTATCACATCAGCAGTCTCTGGTCTGAAATACCTCTCATACAGGTTGTACTGAATTTAAATGAACCATATTTTAACAATAATCAGATAAGTCGTATATGATATTAGATGTGGCCAAGTGTAACCTGTTTTGCAAATTCCTAACAAATCCAGAAGATATGAGTATAAGAACCAAATATACCTTAGTTCGATCTTGATTAGGATTCGAGTTTTCCTTCCCTTGTGGAATGTAAGCGTCTAATGAAACCTGTCGTATAATAATTAACTACCCTTTCAGAATTGTATATGGTAGATAGCATCAGACAGCATAGAAATCTAGCTAAATTTTTTGCTATATTCCATTAATTTTTGTAACTGCATACAAAAAAATGAAAATGTGGAAAAGTAGAGAATGCAAAACAAGATCAGATTTAAAGTATTTGACCAGTTAAGCTGATAATCACTGTATGAATTTTATTAATCACCTACTGATAAGAATTATTTTTTAGACAGAGGTATCACCTTTGGTAACGGATACTGTGCAGTTGTGTGTTGCTTGCCTTGAGGGACATTGTTAGATAATTTAACCTGTTACATTAATAAAATGAACCTTATGATGTCAGGATTATGTGGTTCAGAAGAAGAAATAAATTGTGACGGGTAAGAATTATCTGACCAGACATGACACGGATACCGTGTAAGCCTTCTTCAATCTTGGTGTTGATAAATTTGGATAATTCATTTAATTCAAGATGCACAATGTAGAGTTCCTCGGCTAACTTTGCATGTTCTAGTACAATAGTAGCCAGTCGGTCTTTGTACTTTTCAATTCGATTATGCTGAAAATAACAGGATGTATTAATTTCTCATACAGTAAATTGTTGGAAAGTGATGATAAAAATTTAATAGGAACGTTGTGACGTTGATGGCAAACCTTACTCACACTGCAACCAGCCCTCTTTAAACCACAGGAATCATTTACTGCATGTTTCTGTCCCTCAGCCTGAACATTACCAGATTTAATTATGGTGCAGTCCGTATTATCAAGGCCGGAATTCTGTTCGGGTGATATTATTTCCACATGTTGAGTATCCTCATTTGACTGACCGCCGTTTGTACCAATGGCACCTTCCCCAAGTGTGTAACGGTCGTTCAATCCCTCACGAGGGAACACATCCACTAATGACGAAGTCTTTGTAGTATTGCCATTAAACTGTTTTGAGGTCTCACCTGGAATCTTGTGGGGAATTGATGGAAATGAATCATCAATCACTAATTCAGATTCTTCATCACTGTCCCCAACCTCGTACATTACCTCTTTCCCTTTCATGTCATCTTGATTGTAACCAGATACATCAATATCATTTTTGCCAGACATATTCACTGGAAGATCCACGGTTTCATCCAAATTTTTAGACGGATGAGAGATTGATGGTTGAGGGCAATCTCTATCAATGTTTTGGAGTGTAGATATTAATTGGGATCGGTTGGACGTTGGTGGTGGCGGTAAGACAAAGTCATCATCGTCATCCAAAATTATGCTTGGAGCACACTGACGAATTCGCGGACTTTGTGGCCTGATTGTTCGCTTCATATCTATGTAGATGGGGTCCAGAGCTTCAGCAACTTGCGGGACAATCTTCTCGGTCTTGATCTGTGGGAAAAATTAAAATAGCAGATTGTGTAAGTCTTATGAAAGTATATGACACGTATTGGGTCAGATGTGATTCAAATGTTAAATGTTTAAAATTGACTCAACTCACATCAGGTCGTGCAAAAATATCAGTTGCTAGATTGAGAGGGGGGACAGTATCATCGACTTCAGATGTCCAATTTAGGATCCTCGGACGTTTATGGAAAACTCTTGAGCATAATTTATTTTCAAGTATGGGCAGAAGTTCATAAACCCATACTTGAAAAGCAATGACGAAACCATTCAACCGATAATTCATAGTAGGCTTACCCTCGCCCTCAATAGTAATTTGCTTGTTCCTTAACGCCCCCTTTAACGATGATATTGTGATTCTAAATATGTCCTTGCCCCATGGATACAAATTCATGTCAGGTGAGTCGACTAATACCATCAATGTTTCATCCACATACCTATCGTATGCTGTATTGTACATTAGCTGCGTAACGAGGAATAGTATGCCCATTGTAACAACATCACGGCAATTGTGATTAGACATTGCCATGAACACACTGAAAATGTCGTCATTTGTTATGCGATGTATTTGATTGAAGTGTTCATTCTTCAATCTAGAGTAATTTGATTCATACTTCGCACGGTTAGCTACCCCTGCACAACGAAGACCAGTGATCAAATGGAACTCATCAATACTGAACTTCACGATATCATCCCCAATACGAAACCACATTTCTTGATCGTTAGGTTGGTTGACTTCCCTTAAAAGTACTTGATGGATTAACTGTGGGTTAACTGCAATCTCGGGCATGTCAAGAAAACGGCCAAAGCAAGTTGACCTGAAGAACTTTTTTTGGTCATCGCTAAGACCCTGATTCAGTGTATGAACAACAAGATCCGAAGGGTTCACATTAACTTTCGCAAGGAACCAATCTTCCCGGAGCACCTTGTATTCCCATTGCTGCATAATTGAATAAATGATAATTTGAGAATAATTAAATAAGTAAATTGAATAAAACTTTATTTATAAGAATATATACAATGCATGATTGAGCTTTCCATATATTTACTTAGGTTTCTGTTATTATAATCTAAAAATGGCTGATCTGCAACCTTTAAATTGTATATTTAATTTAGAAATGAACCAATAGATGTGCAAAAATAATATGAATGCTATTAATACTAAGTTAGCCAATTTCAGTTAGACCAAACTGCATAGAAGCTTGTATCAGTGTACCAATTGATGTAGACCTCTGAATATAGCAATTGATATTTAAAGCTCAGAACGGACCAAAGAATGTATCAAAGAATGTATCATATGGAAACCTTTTGTGGGATATGATCTTCATGAATAAAACTTTATACAAAAATCCCTTTCTGGGTAGATTGTAGTTGGGAAATTTTACCTCAGATCACTATATTTCTTAGTGACACATGACACACATCAGTTCAATTGCATTCAACAGTTTCTTACCAGTTTGCAGCATAAAAATAAAGTATAAGAAATAAAACATTGTGGGGGTTCCCTTATCAAACCAGATAATAATGTAAGTCAAAAATTGACATTATCATCGCAGGTTTCGCATCAATCTCGAATCACTAACCTTATTTTGCAATGGAACCTCTTTTATGATCTTCTTCTTCCATGTTGTGCGTAGACCTCTGCATGTTTTATTTCTAAGTATGTTAAATCCTGATTCACGAATCGGAGTTTTGCGTTGAGCGCCATTTTTTTTTACAGATTTATGCTTTCCCATATTGGTGAAATCTACATTAATCAAGAATTCATTAACACATTTACATTTACATGCTTAAAGTTTGCAGAATCATCTCATGATTAAAAGCTGTGAAATACCACATACCTCGATTTGCAAATGACTAATATCAGGATTATGATTAATCAGTAACAGATTGGTTCTGGAGTGACGACTGTTCACAAATTCAAACCTCAAAGCTGAGCAATGGTATCCGAATTCAATAATCTAATCTAATCAGCATGTAACTAATTTAGTTTCCAGAGCTTGACAAAAATCCTTCATTTTAATGGTTTGTTGTTCTTCTTTTTCTCTCATGGAATTAACTTGATTGATATTATCGCATTCAGCAAATATCCAATGAAGGGTGCTGATACATTCTTGCCCAGATTCTATTGAATGTGAAACCTGCAATTCATTCAGGCATTTTCGGTATGGAGGGCAACTCATTTGAAACAAATGATGTTCATGATTCTGTTTTCACGGAAATTTGAATTTCAAAAACGGGAAAGAATTATTCTGACTAGCTAACTGAAATCCGGAAGATATTGATATGAGATCATCCAGTGAACCAATAAAATTTGATATTAAACATGGATATTTAATCAAATTTAATGGATAACGTGAAATCAGTTTCGGTTATGATTACCAGCGAGATTTACTGCTTTTAATTACGTCTTATTTTTTAAATTAAAAAATAATTCTGTTATGTTATGTGGTAATTTAATGATTATTATTAATTAGAAGGTAATTTTCATTTTATAACTTTAGAGTTGGTAAATATCATTTTTTATATTATTGGGATGGTTCTTGAGCCAATATTCACTATTTAACAAGTAGCACAAGTCTCCATAAATGGGCCTAACATTAGAATTGTCCATGAGCAACAAAGTCCATTTAAAAATGCAGCTTCCAATGGTCCAATAAGTTGTGATCGAGTACTCGATTTTGGTCTCGTTTTTCTCTCTTTCAATCTTCGATCGAAACCTATGAAATATAATATATATAGATTAACATCATTGTCCGGGCGTATTGGGTATCAACAAAAACCCAATAGTTATGCATATCTATCTCTTCACATGGTGGTTTTCAATCACCATATTTTTTATTTTTTTTTTAAAAGAAAGAACTTAATCGTTTAATTTTATTATTATTATTATTATTATTATTATTATTATTATTATTAGACGTACGAACATTAACACTAAAGTAAAATTTGTGGAGGAGATGATCTGCTTAGCTCTAACGTTGTGGAGTGATTTCAGGTCCTCAAGACTTCACCTATTGCTAAACTTATTTCGTACAACTTTCCTATTATTATTACTATAAAGGTGGTTATATTAGTACCAAGAAAATATTGTATTGTATTGGGTAAATTTATTAACACAACTAATTTTGACAATCATACCACAATTTTCATTTGAAAAGTCAGCAACTTGTTAGGAGTAGGTTTTGGCTTGCCCCTTTCTTCTTATTAGTAAAATAGATTCGAGATCCTATAAAAGACAAGGGATTCACTAAATTGGCCACAATCAAATTGACTCAAATAATCACCCAAATTATATTAATTTTTCTTATTTTTTATTCTTTTGTACATGACAAGTGTATTTTATACACTTATTTATTTGTCAAAATTAGGATATTATGTCTTTTTTTTTGAATAAACTCTACTTAATTGTTGTTATTTATTATTATTTCAGGTTTTATCCGAAAAATCAAGAAAAATGAGGAATTGAAGATAATACATCACAATTTGATGACAAATGGAGTTAAATCATGCAAACGGAAGTTGATGAAGACAATTGAGGTGCAAAAGTGGAAGAAGAATTAAGTTTGGGGGCCTAATTGAAGAAACCAAAGGAACAAATGAGCCAATTGAAGAAAATCAAAAATTTTGGGGACATAATATTTGACAACTTCCGAAAGTTGAGGGACTTGAGTTGCAATTAAAAGGTTGTTGGAGGCACAAATCCTAAACCCTGGACCAAAAAAATCAAGCCTCTCTTCCACAAATTTACTCTCAAATTCATCCAATTCTTAGGAGAAATCAGTGGGGGAAAAGCTAAGGCCCTATTATCTTTACTGTTTTCAGGTCATTTTCTGTTTTTATTTTCGAAAATACTAAAAACGCGTTCTCTTTCCCATTTTTCAAAAGTCGTTTTGGAAAACAAATTATTTTTTTACACACAAAATCCAAAACACCATAAACATCATTTTGGACATTTTCAATGAATTTCAACTAATAAGTTCAAAAAGGCGAAAAACGCATTTTATGTTAAAACCTGAGGTAGCTCAACTGGTAGCAATGTGAATGCGGTGAAAGGCCAGCTGTTCGATTCTCCAACAACCTGAAAGTCAGTTTTTTTTCCTTCTTCCTTCCTTCTCCTGGTTTCTTCCCCTTCTCCCATTTCCTTCCCCTTTCTCCCATTTCCCATTCATCTCTACCCAAAGTACCAGAAAGCAAAACATCCACTTCCAAACGGAAGCCACCATCACCGTCGTTGACTCCACCGATCCCAAATGTGGTGGTGCCAACTGAAAATTCATCTCCCAAGCCTTGAGCCTCTCTCTAAGAACCATCCCTTAAGAAGAATTCGAGAACCCGACTTCGAACTTTGCTCCGACCTTCGAGTCTTGAAGAATTTGAGAATGGGGTCATTGATTTCTTCGATATTATTAAGTTATGGTTTGAGGGTTTCTTTTTTGCTTGGGTTTTGGAGGAAATGGAGGAATACTGGGGAGGATTGGGAGTAAGCAGGGGTGGAGAATTGTGAGTTTTTTCTAGGGTGGTTTGATAGTTAAGAGGAATAATGGGGTTGAAAACTGGTGAGTGTATATTGAAGATAAGGAAGGAGAAGAAATATGGAATACCTGTGGTTCAGAAGCTCCATTTTTGTGTGCTGTTGAGCTTACAATTGCAGAAATGTTTGGCTAATTATAAATTGTGCTAATTTCTTTGAAAGGGGCATAGTGAAAAAAAGAAAAAAGAAAGAAAAAAAAATATTTGTGCTAATTATAAATTATAATAATTGCGTTAAATAACATAAACTTAATCTACAGAAAATTAATTACAAATAGTAAAAATAGTATTCTACAAAATTTCAAACAAAATGTGTTTTGCAGCTTTTCAGAATCAGAATCAGTTTTCAGCAATGACAAACCAAACGCGTTTTCAGCAAATTTGAAAACAAAAATAAAAAAAGGAAATATAAAACATTTTCAAAAATGAAAATAAAAAATAAAATACAAACAGAACGCCACCTAAGGATTTGAATAACAGATAAAGCTTGAGCAAATTCTTGGTGCAAGAAGATGTTTATCCATCAATTCTCTAAATTCCAGGTTTTTTTTTTTTTCATTATTTATTTATTTTTAATTCTTAGAGCATGAGTAGCTAGATTTATTATTGAGATTGATGATGTAGATTTAATATTTCTAGTATTAATTTCAATTCTCAAGTTGTGATTTTTATTATTTCATGTATGGATTTTACTATATTTTTAATGCTTGAGTTAATTGACTATTAATTCATGACTTAGAACTTGTTTGGTATCGGAAAAAATAGAAATTTCGTGTGATTTTTCATCCCAACGGGCCCCATCAGAATATAATATTCAAACTTAAAGAAAGTACAATAAAATAAACAAGTAAATAGTCCAACAATTTTCATATACCCTTGCTTTTTGAAAATATTACACCATCATTACACGTGCCAATTTTGAAAGGAGGTATAAAATTGCCCTTAGAAAAATTTCCTGCCAAGCTTTGACCATAATGACAGCACTCTTCGATTTTTTTCCAATTTTTTATTGCCATTAAATGTTAAGCGGTCGAGAATTTTCCATGACTTATTTAAATAAACATTATTTTTTTGTGTCGTTACGACTTTGTCCATTTATTTTTAAAACGTGATCGTCTAAACCAGTGAAGTGAAATTAAATTTATTTTAAATTTTATCATATTCCAATTTCCAAATTTTATTAAATGATGTACTAGGTCCATTATTATTTTCCGATTTTCAAATATTGGATTCAAATTATTTAAGTCCACAATGTTTTAAATCCGAACTTATAAAATTAGTATTATTCTTTTTCATTTCAGATTTCTATCAAAACCAATCACAATTTTTTTGGCTCAATTTTGAAAACCAATCCGCTAGCAATTTCCCATTTCCCTCGATCCAGCCATTCTACAATAAACCCAAATTACCATTTTATATACCATATATTAATCACAATCAACCCCAGACATTCTCCCCTCCCATATTTTTTTCACGTTGCATAATTCCAGCCTCTAAATTATCCCTAAATAGCTAGCAAATTAGCCACAATTCCTAAAGCACAGCAAGATTTCATCCAATTTTCCTAAAGTTCTTCCCCAACTTCCATTTTTGCATATTCAGCACATTCATCCTGTTCCCATGATCACTCTTCAAAGCCTTCCAAATTCACACAATTTTCCTTGCTCATCATCACTCCTTAATCCCTCTCAATTAGCCTTTCAATTTGAATTAATCCCAAATCCCTCTCAACTTTCAGTTCTTTGCAAACTTACAAAAAATGTGTACACATTTAGCAGCATATACTTCATCCCCATCAAGACGACACACGTTCACAAACACAAAATCATTCACAGCATTTCTCTGCAGAATTCTGGGTAAGCACCCCCTCCAACCACATTTACACAATCTGCAAATATATTGATTCAGACCACTGAGCCACCCACAATCCTAGCAGCCAAACCACATATCACCCGAACGACTGAAACACCACTCACAGTTTCTGCCTTCAATCCCATAGAAACTATTACTCACATATTGCAACCCACCATCTGCATCACTCAAATAAAACTCCAAACCAAGAAATAAAAGAAGCCCAGAGCATTCCCTCACCGCCGGAACCATCACCGGCCAGCACCACTACAGCCTCCATTACCGGAACACATCATACCCATGACCCCTGTCACCTCCAAAACCGTTGCCAAACAAATCCACCACCACTACCACCCAATCATCATCTAGCCTCCATCACCGCCACAAATCACCAAAATCGCCCCCTGCCCATTTCACCTCCAACCAATAGAATCACTAAACAAAAACCTAAGAAAACCAAGATAGAATTTTATTCAAGACTTACCTCAACCCTCGATCACTCTCGACCGCACATATTTCCAGAAAATCACAACTCCAAACTTCGGTTTTTGCACAAGATCAAGCCCCAAATTAGCTTCCCCTTTCACACACCTCCACCCACGCCATCGTCTCCATGAGACGGCGGCATGATCGCCGACGAATGACGCTGGCAGCCCCAAGGAGAGATGGTCTGATCGCCATCTCGGTCTCTTCTCTGTCATACCAAATAGAGAGAGAAATGAGGAATGATTTGGGTTATAAAAATCTAATTTTCGAAAATTGCCTTTTAGTCCCTTTAGTTTTAAAATCATTTAATTCAGTCCTACAATATTTAATTTCTGTCCCAAGTTTTAAAAGCTATTATTTTAAGCCCTTGTAAATTTTAAAATATTGCAGTCAGCCCCTGTATTTATGAAAAATTATGGATCAGTCCCTAATTCCAAAAGTTCATTATTTACGCGAACCAGTCTCTGATTCTTCCAATTTTTTATAATTTAGTCCCTAAAGCATTACTTTACAAAAATTCATCATTCTAGAATTTATTCCAAAGTTTAATTTTAATTAAATATTTATGTTTATAGGACTAGACGAGGCACGAGAACATTAGAAAGTATTTATTCCCGTTTGCTCAATACTCGAGAAATTAAGGTAGACTCTTATTCACAAATTTATGTTTTTCAAAAGTGCGCATCAATAATTATTTGGATTATAAGTTTAGCGTGTATGATTGTGTTCATGAGAATTACTTGCTTTCTAAGTATGAGACTATGTTACGAGAATTTACTTGCTTAAATGCATGAAACTTGAACTTGTATGTTCATGAGAATACTGGTGATCGTTAGACACCTGAGACTTGAATATCATGATTATGTATTTTGATTTGTAGTGTTAAATGATTATTATGCGCGAGTCTACTGAGTATTTCTTTGAAGTACTCACGTTTTCCAAAACTAATTTTGCAGATGACGGAGTTGGCGGCGGGGCGTGCGATGGTGGCCGTTAATGGGATTTTAGAAGAGTTCTATTTGAAAGTGAAACTTATTTATTCATGTTTGTTCCAAGAATAATTTTTCAAATCATTTCAATATTTGAATTTGTTGACCTTTTGGGTCAAACTTCATAAAATTATGTGAAATGAAATTTCAATTGTTGTTTTGTTTTCCGCTAAATCATTATTTTCAAAGTTAATTTGAGACGATGAAGTGGCGTCCCGGGTGTTCAGAATCCGAGGCGTTACAAAATGCCTTGGGTCCCACTTGTTGTGTTAATTTTTCCAATTTGTGCATATTGTTACGGGGGCAAACATGCTCTTAATGGTTGTTTTTATAATTCGAGTGGTGAGTTAATAATTAGACCACGTAGTAAAATCTGGTAATTTCAATAAAAAGATAAATATATGAATTTATGGTTGTATGTGATCAAATATGAAGTCCTAAGTAATTTAATGCATTTGGCTAAGGAAGAATTCTTACCCCATGTAAATATACATGATTGACTTAGTTAAATAGACCTAATTTGAACTCAAGAGAGATAAATTAGATATATAAGTGAATTCGATCAAATACATTTTTAGAAAACAACTTGAGATTTGAAATTAAGCTAGAATATCATTTTGAAATCATTAATCCCGATAGTCCTTTATTGTTAGAAAACTCATCATTCTATTTCTTGCTTTTATAAGTTGCAATTAGTTTAATTCTTTATTTCTAATTTTTATTTTTATTGTTTATTTCATCATTTCATCAATTTATTTTCATTTTTGGAATTGTTTGCAAATTTATTTTCTTAGTCAATTTTTGCCTCAGTCTAGGAATTTTAGGTCAAAGTAAATCGATAAAGAAATAACTAGTCCTCGTGGGATCGACAACTCAGATTCAAAATTCCACTATATTACTTGTTAATGATATCCTACAGTTGTGATATTCAAACTTCTCATGGGCCAATAATCATAATTTTCAACGCTCACAAGGCTTCCAACAGCAACAAAAACCACAAACCATAGTGAAGGAGAACATGGAGATGTTAATTTAACTGGTTAAAAGTTAGAATGAAGTGATAATGAGTTAAGCAACTGAAATAAAAACTTTGAAGAATCAGATGGGGTAGTTGGCAGCAAGTAGGTCTGACAAGCAGCCTGGACAGTTACCAAACAAATCCACATGAACATGTTAATGCAATAACTACAAGAAGTGGAGTTTAGTTTCCTGAAGTAACTGTTGAGGAGTATGAAGAAAATAAAAGGAAAGATGTGAAGAAAAAGTAGAAGTCGGAAGAAGAGCAGAGGTCTACTTCAGAAGCTAAAGAAAAAGTTGAAGAAGAAGTTTTAGTTCGATCTCCAGTTAAAACTTATGTACCTCCCATTCCATATCCACAAAGAGTGATTAAGGACCAGATGGAACAACAGTTTGGTAAATTTATGGAACTTCTTAAGAAGCTGCACTTAAACATCCCATTTGAAGAGGCCTTGGCTCAAATGCCTCTTTACTTGAAATTCAAGAAAGAGATGCTATCAAACAAGAGAAAACTGGTAGATTTTGAAACAGTAGCACTAAGTGAGGAGTACAGTACCATTATTCAAAATAAATTACCACAAAAGCTGAAACATTCAGGGAGTTTCTCTATCCCTTGTACAATGGTAACTTTAGTTTTGATATTGTCTTGTGTGATATTGAGGCCAGTGTTAATTTAATGCCTCTATTTTTTTACAGGAAACTTGGTTTTGGGGAGCCTAAACCAACAAATATCACATTGAAGCTGGCCAACAGATCCAATATCCATCCAAATGGGATAGTGGAGAACGTGATTGTGAAATTGGAGAAGTTCTTCTTTTCAGTTGACTCTGTGATCCTTGATATAGAGGAAGACACTCAGGTGCCTCTTATCTTTGGAAGGTCATTCCTTACCACTGGACGAGCCTTGATCGACATTGAAAATGGTGAAATCATTTTCAGGGTTGAAAATGAGCAAGTCTCTTTTACAATCAAGCCAAGACAGGATCCTGAAGTTCAAAATGAAAGTTGCTGCAAAATGGAAGCACTTGTGCAAACACATGGATGGAGGGATTAAAAGGAAGAAAAGCCTACTATTCCTCAACAAATAGTTGAAAATGAGGCCTTGGAATTCAAGAAAGTGAGAAAAAGGGTCGAGAAGTGCAAGGTTGGCAATTGCAAATTGTGCAAAGGTTCAAGAGGATTATTCATGCCTCCATGATGAAAAAGTGCAAAAAGTCGAGCTTTAGATTATAAACGGAACGTTCATTGGGAGGAAACCCAATTTTCTTTCTCTTTTATTTATTATGCTTTAAGTATTTATTTCATTACTTGTTTTTAGATATATGCATGATAGGTAACATGTTTTTAAGTGATTTGCATGTTTGCATGTTAAGATACTTAGGATTGATGCACTAATATTGCATGTTTAGGTGTGTTTTTGATTTTGTATGTTTTGTTTAACTAAGCTTTAATTCCTTATCCCAAACACACACGCAAGTTTTGATCATTAAGTTAATGTTTGGAAGGTCATAACATAGATCATGAAGTGATTAAGGGGCTAAAAGCGAGGTTGAAATTCAAAACAAGTAAAAAAAAGAAATTACCACTGCCAGTATAACCACGCGATAGGAAAATCGTGCGATCGCGCGGTGGACTTTTATTTAAATATTTGCTATAGTTTTTCCTGCGCAATTGCGGGTACTTATACCAAGCAATCACGCAGGCCAACTAAAGGGCAGAAGGGTATAGTTATATGTTTTTCTTCATTCTTTCAATTTTAAACATTACAAACACATTCTCTCCCTAAAATCACTCCATATATGATCTGAGATCTTGTGTGCATATCATCAACACCACATTGCAACAATTCCATTTCCTATTTCACAATCAAATCAATTCAAAGGTATGAATTCTTCACTTAATTCCATGTTTATTCAAAATTGTGTGCGTTTCTTTGCATTCTTGAAATGCAAATATTTGAGTTGTGAAGTATGAGCTTAGGTTAGTGTTTGGAGTTTTTGGTTTATGATTTATGAGGTAAAAATCTTGGGTTCATCGATGCCTCCAAATTGATGCATATTCTTTAATTTTTACAATCCACACCAATTGTTCGATGATATGCCACAATGAGATTTTTGTTCTAATTTGAGAAATTCTTCCAAGCAAATATCTTCATAACATGTTTGCAATTGATTGTGTGTGATTAGTTCATGATTTAGATCATTACATTGCATGAAATTCATGAAAACCATTCGTGTACCATGGCAGCCCCATTGTAAGGCCACTGCAGGCCATTCCAGTTGAAAAACTGCTCACGTCACCTACTTCTCCACCATGTTTCGTGACCTTATTGAACTCCAAATGACCTGAATTTTTAATATGTTGTAGACCATGCTGTGAACTTTAATATATCAAAAGATGGATTGAAATTTTTTTGTTTTTCTAGGTAATGTCGGGGCTTGAACTGTGTGGTCGACCATGTTTGAAAATTTAGAATTTTGCTTTAACTTAAGTTTAGGGGTGTTGGTTTGAACTTGCATTGTTTCTTATTCATGTTTGTGACTTATGATGTTACTTATCTTTTTTTTTTTTTTTTTTTTTTTTTTTTTTTTTTTTTTTGAAAAGGAAAACATCAACCAAAACAACTCGAACCAAGTTGGGCAATGCAAAGAAAGGGTCAAATGTATTCAAGTGCAATCATATGGAAGCTTTAAAGCAATGAGACATCTCCTCTATACCTGGGAAGTACTAGTTCTCTCTTTTCTTGTTTAGCATATTTTTATCTATTTGACAAACATTGAGGACAATGTTTCTTTCTAATTTGAGGTGAAAAATCTCACTCATGTCTCATTCATGTCATATTCATTCTTTTTACTGGCATTCATTCGATTGTTATTTGGGATACAAAAAAAAAAAAAATTGAAAATTTGTTGACATGTTTATTATCTAGGATATAGTACGAATAAAATTTTGCTTTGGCTTGAATATTGGACAACACAAGAACATGAATTTTTTGTGGACTAGTTATGCTTGCTAGATTTCATCTTCAAGCATACATAGCCATTGTTAGATTATTACTTGTGTAGGGATTTGTTTAATGCATGTGGGGCAAATTTTATGCATCTTGAACTTAGGAATGACTTGATAATCCCTAAACTTAGATCATTCAATATCTTGTCCCTAAATTAGAAACAAACACAGCTCAAAAAGCAAGTTTGAGGGTGGAATGGTTAGAATGTGCATGTATTGATGGGTTGGAGGTCTATGATTCTTGATTTTTGCACTTTAGTTAAAGCAGTTTGGTCAATCAGTACAAATCATAACTAGCATAAAAACAGAAAAATGCTGAAGGTTTTATTCTATTCTTCAAAAGCCTTTTTGACTTGAGTAAGTAAGCTTGTAAGGCTGTTGAAACTTGGTACTTTAAAATCAGCTGAGTTGGGAGCTATCAGCCCAAAGCTTGTTACATGGGTCAATTAGAAAGCAAGTACGGAGAGTGGACTTATACATAAGACTATCAAACATCTTTCACTTTTCGTTGTCGCATTTGTGACTCGGCCAATTAAGTCTGAGAGGTTCTCTGAACCTAGTTCTCTAAAGTCATCTGGCTTGGGAGTCATTGACCTAAAGCTCGCTACAGGGGTCACATAGAAAGAAAATGACAAAAGTATTGTACACAGATGATAAGAGACAAGGACATGATAGAAAAAAGAAAAAAAAAAGGCCGTCCATAAAAAGCAAAAATTGTTTGGTATAAGCTTTGTTGACAATAACTGTGGAGATAAAGGGTGTAGAATTGTAGATTGCTTACTTTTGACTTGTTATGCATGCATTTTTTTTTTAATTCTGACTATCTTGTATGGAAGAAGCAAAGAAAATCTTGAGAAACCGCCATGGATAAAAATCAGGGGATGTGAGAGGGAGAAAGAGCAGTGAGTTGTGATCATCCATGAGCTTTGAGAGGATAATCATTAGATTCATTAGGTTCACGACATGGGGTTCGGGCTTAATTACGCATAAAGAGCTACAAGTGTTGGGCATATTTTTGCAAGAGTTTGTGTTTGACATTGGCTATTCACCCACACACTTGAAAATCTGGTATGAGATAACTAGACTTATTTTACTTTGTTGTTCAAAACTCTTGCTGAAGTGCGAAATGATTTGGATTGTTGAGGTATATGGTAAACATGTTGACACAACAAAAAAAAATATTTGCTACGTTGTATTTTGATTTATTAGTTTAGTTTTACATTGTTCAATGACGAATAATAACTCTATTTCGTGGGGTATTTAATAAGTGTATTTTATACATTTATTTATATGTCTAAATTAGAATATTATGTTGTTGTTTTAGAATAATTTCTATTTAATTTTTACTTATTTGTTTACATTTCAGAAAATATCCCAAAAGATGAAGAATGAAGCAACTGATGGGAAAAATACACAATTATATGCTAATTGGAGCTCAATTGAGCAATTAAGGAGTTTATGACAATAACAGGGAATCATGCATGGTGCCAAAATGAAGAAATCAGAAGTTGGAGGTCCTAATTAAAGGAATTGAGAGTTGGAAATAGATAATTAAGAAGATTCCAAAGTATGGGGACTAAATCGCTTCAATTGATAATTGAGGACTGAAGCTACAAATAAAAGGTGGGGACCAACTTACACGGATGGAAAAGATGAAAATTGCATTTTAACCTAATACCACACGATCGCGGAAGCACAAGGCGTGCGATCGTGCGATAACCCAATATTTTCACCTGAGAGTTTTGACCATTACCACGTGATCTCCGGCTTTTGAATTGCGCCTGGTTGTCCAGGTGGGCCGCGACTTGGGATTTTTCCATGATTTTTATCTGGTTTTCTCCTCTTTCCCAGTAGGCTTCTCCAATACCTATAAATACAACTTATGAGGCATGGAATCTGGACCTTTGCCTCACCTAAGAACATCATAATTTTGGTATTTCAACGTCAAATTCTTGGGAGATTAGAGTAAAGCAAGAGGCGAGATTCGAAGAACACATGAAAAATTGAGTGCAAGCTTTAGATTCTTTTAAATTATTTTCCATGAACGCCTACTTCTATTGTTTATGTTATTTAATTATGATGTATAACTAAACTCTATGTTTGGATGAAAGATGTAGCCTAACTTTATTATTTTAATTCCATATTCCGTTGTTTTAATGATTCATTGCATGTATTGATTTATTATTGTGTTTAATGCGCGAATGAACTGACCACTTATTTATGATTCATGAGTTATTTCCATAATCCGAGAGGTGAGTTAATAACTTAGATCAAGGTAATAAATCCGGTAATTGGACAAGAGTAGAGATATACACTTGTTATTATAGTGGTCGTGTGTGAATTCTTGTTTGTTATGCTTCTAGATAAGGAATAATTTGGACTCTTTATAGAGATACATGGTTGACTTATTTAGGTAGAATTGATTTAAACTCGAGATAAGAATCTCAATATATATTAGTGAATTCGACTGAATGCATATTTTGGAAATAAAACTAGAATTGGAGTTATTTTAATTGGGTAGGTGAAATCGTGAATCCCAACTATTTTACAATTGTTCTTGGAAACAAAACAATTCTGCAATTTTAATTCTTTAGTTTTATTTTTAAACACCAAACAAAAATTCTCTGGTTCAAATAGGGATAGGAACTAACGTATTTTGGTACTTAATAGCAGTCCCCGTGGGAACGATAATCCGGATTCTTAGGTTCACTTTATTACTTCTCATGACCCGTACACTTGCGGCTATATTTCGAATCGTGAAACATTAGTGAAAAAAGAAGAGTGAGATATCAAATTCAAATTGTCAAAATGATGTTGAAAAATCAAAGAATCTCATTCGTCTGTCAAAACTTACGTCCCACCAGTCTCGTTCCCCCAACGTCCTCAAAATCATAAAATTAATAGGTAATTTAGTAAATTTCTGAAAGTATTTAAGAAACAACATATCAACATACCATTTACAGATGCTCTGGCGTAGATGTCAGCTTACCTCAAGTTTATGAAAGAAATAATTTCTAAAAAGAGGAAGTTGGGAGGATGTGAGACTGTGTCCTTAACTGAGGAGTGAAATGTAATTCTGCAAAATAAATTGCCTTCAAAACTCAAAGATCTAGGGAGTTTCTCTATCCCTTGTGATATTTGCAATTTCAAGTTTGATAGAAATTTGTGTGATTTAGGGGCAAGTATCGATTTGATGCGTCTCTCATTTTACAAGAAACTTGGATTGGTAAAACCCAAACCCACAAAGATCAGATTACAATTTGCTGATAGATCTATGAAGCATCTATATGGTGTCATTGAGGGCATTTGAGTTAAAGTGGATAAACTCATCTTTCCAGTAGATTTCATGATTTTGGACGAGCTTTGATAGATGTTGAAAATTGGGAGGTGATCTTAAGGGTCTAGGATGAGCTAGTGACTTTCAGCGTCAACATCCTAATAAATACTATCAACAAGAAAGTTGCTTCAAAGTGGAGAAAGGGGTACATGACAATGGACATAATTTGAAGCAAGAAGAAAAACCAGGTGACACTCAAATCAACAGTAAAGAATTCAAAAGGTTGAGAAATGCAAGGCGGGGAATTGCAAGGAATGTAGGGAATCGAGAGCATCTTTTATGCCACCATAAGGTAGTCGTAAAAAGTCAGGCTTAAAACTATAAATGAAGCACTTATTGGGAGGCAACCCAAATTTCTATCCCTTTTATTTTTTCTTTCTTTATTTGTCACTTTAAATTTTTAGGAAGTACTTGCATTTTTTTTTTCTCTTGGAGTTATTGTAGTTAACATCATTAGCACCATCCTCTCTTTGATTTGATCTCCAATTGCATTTTTTGTTTTCATTCATACATCATCTATGAGCTAATAATTTTGCATCACATTGTGTAAAATTCATTGCTCTTATCACATAAAAAGAAAATCAAAAGGTATGATTTTGCACACTTTGAGAGATTATGCATGATAAAATGTTCTCGATGTTCTTGTGAATTTAGAATTATGGATTGATAAAGTATGGTATTAGGCTAGAAATTGTTGTGGATTGATTATGATTCTAGATGAAAATTTTTGGACTCATTCATACACCTAAAGTCATGATTTCCTCTTAGAATTTACTACGCACACACGGTGATTGACATAATGCGACAATGAGTCTTTCTTTGAGTTTTTGCATGTCTTTTTGAAAAATAATCTTTAATAGATGTTATATATCATATGTGTATCATTCATTCATGGATTACATTGATTTAATGCATAAAACTCGAATTGAACATATTAGGCATTGTAAGGCACTCACTACAAGTGCAAGGTCACTGCAGGCTCACTGCACCAAAAACAGTTTCAAATCCCTACTTTGCCAAATCTTTTGATGACCCTATTGAACTCTAAATCCTCTAAAATTTTAATATGTTGTATAACATGTAATATACTTTAATATGCTTGAAGATGACTTATAAAAATGGAAGTTTTTCTTGATGATGTCAAGGCCTAAATATGGGTGGTCGACCATGTTTGAAAATTCAGATTTTTGCTATGTTTTAGTTGAGATTGTTGGTGTTGATTTATTTTAGTTTATTAATGGAGTTCATGCTCCTAATATTGTTTATCTCTTATTTTAGAGGAACACATCACTTATAACACCTCCAACCAAGCTTAAAAATGCAAGAAATGGGTCAAAATCATCCAAGTGGCATCAAAATAAAGTTTCAAGTGATTCATCACTCCTTTAAACCCTGGTAGTATCTAACTCCTCTTTTATGTACTATTTTTAATTGATATATCTATTTTTCGTACATTGAGGACAATGTAATTTTCTAGTTTGGGAGGGTGGTATCTCATTCATTCATTCCATAGCTTTCTTTTTGGGATATATATAAAAAACATGAAAAATCATGTTGATTTATTTATCACCTATGATATAGTTCGAATTGATTTGGTGCTTTGAATTAGAATTTTGGATAGCATTTTAAATTAAGTTTATTTATCCATGTTAAACTTAATTATATTGAACACATAGCCATGTCGAATTGATGCTTGTGTGGAAATATGCTTGACATATGTGGGGCGATATCATTTTATTTGAATTAGGAATGACTTTATCACTAACCTTAAGTTATTAGATCATAACCTTAAAATTAGAATCAAACTGCTCAAGAAGTAGTTTTGGAGGCGGAAAGGCTAGTATACGCATGCACGGATGGATTAAGGGTCTGAAATTCTTTGTTTTGTATCTTTGATTGAAAGGGTTTTGGTCAATAAGCATAAGCCATCACAAAAAAATAAAAGTAAATGTCTTATTCTTCTCTTCGCAGCCTTTGTGATTCGAGCAAGTAAGTTTTCAAGGGTTTTTAAAACCTGGTACCCTAAATTCATTTGAGTTGGGATTTATCAGCCAAAAGTTCATTACATGGGTCACATAGAAAGATTAAGGGAGTGAAGACTTACACATAAGATGTTAAAACATCTTTACATTTTCTTTGTAGCCTTTGTGACTCAGGTAATTAAGTCTTTAAGGGTTCTCTGAACCTGTGTCCTAAAGTTATCTGACTTGGGAATCACTGACTCAAAACTCGTTAAAGGGGTCACATAGAAAGCAAATAAGAAAATTATTGCACAAAGATGTGTAAAAGACATGGACATAAATAGAAAAAGTCGTATATTTGTAAAAAAAAAAAGTGCTTGGTATAAACTTCAAGACCATACTCTTGGAAATGGGAGGTGTGAAATTGGGAACTGATTACCAATCATTCTATTATGCCTGCATATATCTAGTTCTGATCGCCTTTTTTGGAAAAATGCTATGAATAAACATTTAGAAACCACGTGAATGGAGGGAACCTCGGGATATGAGAGAAAAGTATAAGGTTGTGATCATCCATTAGAGTTGAAAGGAAATCAAAAAAAATCATTGATGGACCACATGGGATTTAAGTTTGCTTGTGCATGATGAGTTACACTATGTTAGGTATATTTTTGTGCAAGTATGCATTTGATTTTGGCTATTCACACACACACACACACACACACACACACACACACACACACACACACAGAGAGACTCTCTCTCTCTCAGAAATTCGAACATAGGATAAGTAGAAATAATTTCTATGTTGTTCAGTTCTCTTTTTTGCAGTGCATTTTTTATTCGAACCTAAGGCAATATGGTAAATAAATGAATAGTTAAAATTAAGATATTATGTTGTATTTTGTGAACTAGAATATAACACGTGCGATACACATGATATTGTAACGAAATTATGATTTTTTATTCAAGTTTATATATTTTTTCAAATGGAATAAAAATTGTCCAAATTTCGTCACATGTTTTACCTAAAAAAATATTCAAAGTGTTGATTTAAACAATCTCATAATCGAACTCAATTTACCCTAAACATTATTCAAATTTCTAAGTACGCACCCTGATCAATAATACCATCATCTTTCTTATAATTACTGATTGTTGGCTTCTTTATATTTTGTATCTCTTGAAATGTATACTTAGGCTACCTTATTCGAAGAAATTAGAGTTGGGAGGATTTCTCCTTCTATGTGTATATAGTTCATAATCAATCCATTGCTACAGGGGAAAAAGATTGATAAACATCATTTGACAATTTATCCAGTATTTTATAATCAAGATTAAAAAAATTTAATTGTAATATAGCATAAAAAGAATGTTAATCATGCATGTGATGTTAGAACTCAGAACAACATTTGATCATAAATGTCTGAGAAAAACCATGATGTATCTAATCTAGGCTACCTACTAAGGTATGATTATTCGAGACACAGAAGATATCATATTTAATTAGAATAATGTTTGATCAAGAAAATTGTTTTGAAATTGGTGCCTTCAAATTTCTTACTCAACAAATTGATTCATAGTATTGTGAATCCCAAAATAGAACGCAGATTTCTTTAAATTGATAGAACAACCACAAACCATCTTCTCAAACTTTGTACAACCTAATGAGATGTGTTCTTCGATTCGATGAAACGAAAACGATAACATGCTCTCGTGATTTCTTTTTATTGTTTGGCATATTAAATATATGACAATAAAATGAGTTCAGAAACATACTAAAATGAGTCGATGTGAAAAGAATACAATACATATTTATAGAATATTAACTTATGGTGCGCATACCTCGTGACATTTTTATAAATTGTAAAAATTAAAATTTCACTTTAATATTTGAATATAACATAAAATATATACATATAAACCAACTCAAAATATAAACAAATGTTCTTCTAAAGAAATTTCAACGTAAAAGTTAATAATATAAGAATTTAAATTGATTGGAAAACAAAACTTAATTAATTTTTCATAGAATTAATATTTTAGAAAAACAAATTTACACGCATCATACTTCAAAATCAAATTAATATTTGACAAAAAAACTTAAAACTCGAATACGACTAATAGAGAATAAAGTGTTTAATGTAGAAGGTGAAAATGATTTTCTATTTTTTTTTTTTTTTGTATACAAGTAAAAAAAAAAAAAAATTAACAAGGAGTACACATTTTTTCTTTTTGTCATATTAGTTGAAGGATGTTTATGAACTTTAAATTATCTGAACGTTGTTAGTTTTATTTTTAGTGGAAAGGTGAAGAGTTTAGATTGTAAATATATGAAAAATATTTTTATAGACAATACGTAAATAAAAAAGCTATTAAAAATTTGTACATTAATTAAAATAGATGGTAAATGTGATATTATTAAAAGGTTAGAGGGAAAAATGATAAAAGAAGTTTTTCCCTTTAAGGTCTTTTAGAAGTATTGTTTTTATATGCATGTAAAAAATTAATTCAAGAAGTATACATTTTTTTCTTTTTCTCATATTAATTGAAGGATGTATTAAAAACTATAAATTATATGAGATTACTAGTTTTATTTAATAGATTTTTTACTGAGAAGGTGAGCAGTTTAGATTGTAAATGTATGAAAAATATTTTATTCACAAAACGAATATAAAAAGAAATAAAATATTAAAAAAATGTAAATTAATTCAATTTATGGACGAATATTAAATTATTAAAAAAATGTGAGTGTAAAATAGTCCAAAAAAGTTTCTCCCTTAATTGGACTTTTAAAAGTAGTAAAGATAAACTCTAATTAGTTGTTTTTTATTATTATTTCAGGTTTTATCAAAAAAAAAAAAAAAAATGAGGAATTGAAGCAAATACATCATAATTGGATGAAAAGTGGAGTTAATCATGCAAAAGGAAGTCGATGAAGACAATTGAGGTACAAAAGTGGAAGAAGTTCAAGGGCCTTATTGAATAAATCAAAAGAAGGAATGAGGCAATTGAAGAAAATCAGAAATTTTTGGAACCAATTTGACAACTTTCAAAAGTAAAAGGACTTGAGTTGCAATTAAAAAAGGACCCCACCGAAATAAAAGTGAAATGTTGAGGACTAAATTGATGAAGTCAGAAACCTTGAGCACTGTCATTACAATTAACCGTGGACCAATCTGCAACATAGAGAAAGATATAAGCTGCGGCTAAACCACGGTCTAGCCGCGGTTTGCAAATCACAATCCAACCGCAGCTTGGCTGAATGCGGCGGATTTTTCGATTTTCTTTCGTTTTTTCACAAGTTTCTTTTATTTCTTTTAATCTTTTTCGAACACAACTTGGTTAAACACTTTTCTAGATCTAAAAACTATATAAAGACCTATTCTACCACATAGAAAAGGTTGTTGGAGGCTAAAATTCTAAACCCTAGACCAAAAAATCAACAAGATGTTTGTCCATCAATTCTCTAAATTTCGGATTTTGTTTTCGTTATCGTTTGTTGTATTTAATTCTAAGAACATGAGTAGCTAGATTTATTATTGTGATTGATGATGTAGATTTAATATTTCTAGTTTTAATTTCAATTCTCCAGTTGGGATTTTTATTATTTTTATGTATTAATTTTACTATATTTTTAATACTTGAATTAATTGGACACTAATTCATTATTAGTGGTTGTTTTCATAATCGGAGAAGTGAGTTAACAATTAGAGCATGTAGTATAATCCGGAAATATTAACAAAAAAGATAGATATATGAATTTGTGGTTGCATGTGGTCAAATATAAATTCCTAGGCAATTTAATGCATTTTGCTACGGAAGAATTCTGACCAGTTGTAGATATAAATGGTTGACTTGAACTCGAGAGAGGTAAATTAGATATATAAGTGAATTTGATGAACTACAATTTTAGAAAAAAGCTTAAGATGCAAAATTAAGTTAGGATATTACTTCGAAATCATTAATCCCAATAGTCCTTTATTGTTAGAAAAACTCATCATTCCGTTTCTTGCTTTTATAAGTTGCAATTAGTTTAATTCTTTATTTCTATTTTTCTATTTTTATTGTTTATTTCATTAATTCATCAATTTATTATTTTTTTGGAATTGTTTGTAAATTTATTTTCTTAGCCTAGCAATTTTAGGTCAAAGTAAATCGATAACGAAATAAGTAGTCCTCATGGGATCGACAACTTGAACAAAGTCCACTATATTTCTAGTGAAAGATATCGTAAACTTGTAATATTCAAATATAACAGTACATCACAAATATTAAAAGCCCTAATTTTCTTATGTATTACATATTTTCCAGAAGGTTATACTTGGAGACGCCCTCAGAGGTACTAGGTTTTATCAGAATGCTTACATTCACATTAATACATTAAATAATTCTTAATTGTTGAATGGGTTTTTAATGGCAATTGAAAATTTCAATAATAAAAAAAAAAAAGGTACTTGATAAAGCCAATTCTGAATCCACTGCCTACACCCCCATTATGATAGTATTGATGAGTCTACGGTTTGGTATTTGTTTCTCTCTTCTCTTCTTTTTTTTTTGAAAATTCATATTACATCTACTTGTCTGTTAAATATGAATTACTTTATTTTAATTCCCCTTTGTACACAAATTTCTATTCAAACACCGGGATGAGCTTTTTTGTAGATGATGAAGACCTCTAAACGTTGAAAAACTCAAAATTTTGGATTGTAAAATAGGGAAGCCTACACGCCAAGAATTAAGATCAATTCAGTAGCAAATCTAGATAATAATAAATTTAATTCATTGATAAGTGTATTTTATACACTTATTTTTATGTCTAAATTAGAATAAATTATTGTCGTTTTTGAATATAAGCTCTTTAATATGTGTCTAATTGTTAATTTGCAGAAAATATCTCAAAACACAAAGAATGAAGCAATTAATGGAAAAATGACACAATTGGATGTTAATTGGAGCTTAATTGAGCAAGTGAGAGATATATGAAAAATACAGGGAACGGTACACGGTGCCAAAGTTAACGAATCAAATATTGGAGGACCTAATTGAAGGAATTGAGAGCTGAAACGAGGAAATTGAGAAGATTCCAAAGTTTAAGGATTAAATCGTAACAATTAGAAGTTGAGGATTGATGGTGCAATTAAAAGTCAGGGGCTAACTTAAACAATCAGGAAAAGATGGAAATTGCACATCATGCGATCAAAGGATTCCTACCGAGCGATTGCACAATGCCTTAAATTCTTAACCCGAGAGTTTTATTGTCAGCCACGCGATCGCGCAGCTTTCCGCTGGGCCGCGACTTGTGCTATTTCTGCGAATTTTATCTTATTTTCTTCTCTATTAACCTAGGCCTCTCCAATACCTATATATAGAACATAAGAGGCATGAAATCGAGACCTTTGCCTCTCCATAGAATGAGCGACAGTTAATAACTCAACATTAGATTCTTGGAGAATCAAGCATCGCAAAGGGGCGTCAATTGAAGACAATTGAAGATTCAAAACTTGGTGCAAGATTTCCAGTTTTTATATTATTTTCAATGAACATTTATATTTATTGTTTTTGTTCTTTTTTTTAATGATGTGTAACTAAATTTAATGTTGGGGTGAACGATGTAGCCTAGTCATATTATTTTAATTCCAAATTCTGTTGTGTTAATGTTTTGTCGCATGTATTGATTTATTATTGGTCATAATGCTTGAATTGCTTAATCACCAATTCATGATATATTGAGTTATTTCCATAATCCGAGAGGTGAGTTAATAATTTAGATAGTGGTAATAAATCCGGTAATTGAACAAGAGATAGAGATATACTCGTGTTATTATTGCGGTCGTGTGTGAATTCTTGTGTGTTATGCATCTAGATAAGGAATATTCGGACCCTCTGTAGAGATACATGGTTGATTTATGTAGGTAGAATTGATTTAAACTCGAAAGAGGAATTTCAATATACATGAGTGAATTCGACCGAATGCATATTTAGGAAATAAAACTGGAATTGAAGTTAATATAATTGGTTAGGTAAAATCGGGATTCCCAACTACTTTACAATCGTTATTAAAACAAAAGCAAGTTCGTAATTTTATTTCTTTAGTTTAATTCTTTAGTTGTAGTTAACAATCTCAAACAAATTTGTGTATTCAAATAGAGTTAGGAACTAACACATTTCGATACTTAGTAACAGCCTCTGTGGGAACGATAATTTGGACTTCTAGGTCCACTATATTACTTCTCACGACCCGTAAACTTGCGGAATCGCGAGATATCGGTGAACAAGTTTTTAGCGCCGTTGTCGGAACTGTTTTTATATTAATATCGATACTCATTAGTTCTTACTTTACTTTGAACTTTTTTTTTGCTTATTTTTTATTTTTTTTTTAATTTTTGTTTTATTTAATTTATGTTAAGAAGAACTAAATCATGTGATTTGCTTCATCTTGATACAGAAATTGAACGCACCTTTAGACAGAGGCGTTTACAACAGTTGGAAGCAAATCAACAAACAGATTTAGCCATGGCAGATGATAGAATTTAGGATAATCGAGGAAATCAACATAATCTTCCAGCAGCTGTGAATGGACAGTAACAAAATCATGGAAGACGCATATTGAGAGACTACATGGTTCCCCTTGAGGGGAACATTGGAACGTGCATAGTGTCGCCTGCAATTCGAGCAAATAATTTTGAGATCAAGACTTCCTTGATATCCTTGATCCAAAATTGGTGCGTTTTTCATGGATTTCCATCCGAAGATCCACATGTGCATCTTCGAACATTTTTGGAATTATGTGACATGCAACGCATGAATGAAGTTTCAGATAATGCTGTGAAGTTGAAGTTATTCTCATTCTCTTTGGCAGACAAAGAAGTTTGTTGATAAATTATTCCCACCTAGTCGGATGTCTAAGCTCAGACGTGAAATTCTGTCCTTCAGTCAATAGCCGGGGGAATTCATTTTTGAAGCTTGGGAAAGGTTCGATGAGATTATCAGACAGTGTCCTACCTATGGAATTGCAGATTGAATTTTAGTTTAGACATTCTACAATGGGTTGACAAATGAAAATAAGAAGCACGCTGACTCAACTGCCTGGGGATCAGTAATGGATATGACTTATGAAGAAGCTTCTGAGATCTTTGAGAAAATGGCTACGAACAGTTACCAATGGTATTCAGATAGATCTACACCAAAGTCTGGGGGAATTGTTGCAATTAGTGAGATTACAGCATTAAGTGCTAAGCTTGATGCTTTGACAAACAAAATAAACATATGGGTGTGCAGTCAGTGAATTCAATTCAAACAGCCCTGTGTGATTTTTGTTTCGAAAACCACACTGTAAATTACTGCCCATTACAACAAAGTCAATCAAATCCAGAACATGTCAACTTTGTAGGAAATAGATAGCAGGTTGGCCCTTATTCACAAACTTACAACCCAGAATGGAAGAATCACCCGAATTTTTCATGGTCTAGCAATCAGAATGTTCAGCACCCACCTGAATTTCAGCAGCAACAACAGTAACAATCTCAGAAAAATGTGGCTGAGAGCATGGAAATGTTAATCCAGCTGGTCAAAAGTTAGAATGGAGAAATAATGAATCAAGCTGCTGAAATAAAAAAATTTGAAAAAACAGATGGGGGAGTTGGCAGTGAGCAGTGCAACAAGGCAGCCAGGACAGTTACCTAGTAATACTGAAACGAACCCTCGTGAACATGTGAATGCAATAACAACAAGGAGTGGGGTTCAATTACCTGAAGTGATTGTTGAAGAATATGAAAAGAAGAAGAATCAGAGGAAGAATGTGGAGGAAGAACATAAAAGTGAAAAAGAACAGGGATGAACTTCAAAAGCTCAAGAAAAAGTTGAAGAAGAAGTTAGAGATCGACTCCCAGTCAAGGCTTATGTGCCTCCCATTCCATATCCACAAAGACTGAGGAAGAATCAGTTGGAACAACAGTTCGGTAAATTCCTGGAAATTTTTAAGAAACTGCACAAAAATATTCCGTTTGCTGAAGTTTTAGCCCAAATGCCACTTTACTTGAAGTTTATGAAGGAGATGTTATCAAACAAAAGAAAGCTGGTAGATTATGAAATAGTAGCTCTCAGTGAAGAATGCAGTGCTATCTTGCAGAAGAAGTTTCCATAGAAAGTAAAAGATATAGGGAGTTTCTGATGTGATCCAAAACCCCGATAATACGAATCATAGCAGGCTAGACGAGAAAATTTAAATATTCAAGTCAAAACAAGAATTCAGCAGGTTCGACGAGCTTTGAAGATCAAACAGTGTCGAAAAAAATCAAAAATTATGCAGAAGGGCTTTCACGGCCGTAACCAACATATGTCACTGCCGTAACCTCCCCTCAGGTGAAAACGCAGGATTCCAAGATTTTCATATTTACGTCCGTAAGTATAAGTTTCACGGCCGTAACTTTAAACGGAAACAAACTTACGGCCGTAAGTGTCATCTTTACGGCCGTAACTGCTTAACGGATCAAATTTTTCCAGATTTCACATTATTTTATTTCCTTATCAGTTTTAACCATTTTAGGTTAGTTAGAACTCTATTTTGAGTGCATTAGCGACTAGGGTTTTATTTTGCTTATTTATACATTTTTTCCATTCATTGTAAATAGACTTGAGACTTTGATTATTGAATAAAAAGAGATTGAATGTTTTTCAATTGTTTAATGTGTGGATTCACATTACAAACCCAAACTTATCAAGACTGATTATCTTGTGGCGTTCTTCCAGAACTTATCAAATATTCGCGAGAGTATTTGTGGCGTTCAAAACCAGAAACTCATCAGGGAGATTGAGCAGATCCTTGTGGCGTTTCGAAAGTCATAGTTCTTTATTCCGCATCTTCGAGCCATCGCGTCGTGAATATCGGGTCAAGATTCATCCGTCCAACCATAACCTGAGTTCGGAACTTTCCGGCGTTTCTTCCGCGCTTCGAACCTCATCATCTGGTATCAGAGCTGGACTCTGAATTCAGGTTTTTCTATCCAGTTTGATTTTTATGTTTATCATCGAGTCCCATAAAAATCATCAATATCTTGTTGAGTGTTTCGTTTTCAATTTTTTGAGTTTTCTTGTTCTTCGTGTCAGTAAAAATTTTCAGTTTTTGATCCATATAAAAATACAACAAAAATTCAAAAGTGTTTGTTTTATTCGATTCTTATCCAAATCCTATTCCGTTTGTTTTGTTGTGTTCGTGTCGAATTTTCGGATTTATTTAAAAAAAAAAATATTTTTTTATTATTATTTAATTTCGAAAATTCATTATTCAAAAAAAAAACGTCATTCCAAGATTCAAGAACCACTTTCTTGAGTTTCTTTAAAATTCTAGGTATTCATTTCCTTCCAAATCAATAAAAGTCGTTCTTGCTATTTGATATCTAAATCCTCTTCATTCTTGAATTTCTTTTGTACGTCACATAAGGAATGGATTATGATCCGGGCTCTTTATTCCAAACTAGGTGTTATGTGGATCATAAGGGGTGCAGTTAGGCGATTGATGGAAAGTGTTTTACTAATTTCGTTAGTAGCACCGTGGTTGAAAAATTAGGATTGCTCCTAGAACCACACAATAAACCTTATAGGATGTCGTGGATGAGGGAGTTTGGGAATTTCAAAGTAACTAAACAAGTTCTAGTGCCTATCACCCGGGGAATGTATAGTGAGGATGTATGGTGTGATGTAGTGACATTGAAATCTTATCATATTTTATTGGGAAAACCTTGGAGGCGTAGGAGGGAGGCTGTTTATGATAAGAGTATGCACATATACAAATTCCTTAAGAAAGGGAAAACATGCGCACTATATGTGTTGACATTAGAGGAAGCACTAGAAGATTCACGGAGGGTAAGGAAGGAGAGTGAAAAGTGGTGTAATAGAAGGCATCGTGGGGATAAGGATATTGATAAGAAGGAGGGAGAGTTGAAATTAAAAACAAATAAACAAACTCCAAAATTTGATGAGGAAATGATTAAGAATAAAATTGTTGATAATGAGGGGAACGAATTGAGAGTTTAGGTGGAAGTTCAAGATTTGAGCGTTGAATTGGAAGATCCACATTTGGGTAGTGATGAGGTAGTGCACGAGCATGGTGATAAAAGTGTGGAGTTAGGAGATGTGGTTGAGTTTGAAGATGAAAATTTGAACAAGAAGTTGCAAAAGAGAAAAGAGGCAAAGAGAAGAGCCTCGTGGTTCAAGAAGTGGAGTTAGTGGTGGTTTATCATGAATACAAGGATCCATACCTTGTACCTCATGAAGCTAACATGTCCCTCCCCATTTTGTTTAAATCTTTTTTGCAGGTTAATTATGATTGGAAGCTTCAACCACACTACGTATGGCAAAGGGAGTTCAAGCTCCATCTCTTTCATGTTTTCCAATCAAATGAGCATTATTTATTGAACTCATGGTATGGAAGACGAAATTTTCTGTTTGATCCAGGGGGAGCAGTTGCATTCATGAACAAAGCTATGATTCGGGACGAATCATCCTAAAGAAGAAGGGTATGATGTGATCCAAAACCCCATAATACGAATCATAGCAAGCTGGACGAGAAAATTTAAATATTCAAGCCAAAACAAGAATTCAGCAGGTTCGACGAGATTTGAAGATCAAACCGTGTCGAAAAAAATCAAAAATTATGCAAAAGGGCTTTCACGGCCGTAACCAACATATGTCACGGCCGTAACCTCCCTTCAGGTGAAAACAAAGGATTCCAAGATTTTCATATTTACGGCCATAAGTATAAGTGTCACGGCAGTAACTTTAAATAGAAACACACTTACGACCGTAAGTGTCATCTTTACGGCCGTAACTGCTTAACGGATCAGAATTTTCCAGATTTCGCATTATTTTATCTCCTTATCAGTTTCAACTATTTTAGGTTAGTTAGAAATCTATTTTGAGTCCATTAGCGATTAGGGTTTTATTTTGCTTATTTATACGCTTTTTCCATTCATTGTAAACAGACTTGAGACTTTGATTATTGAATAAAAAGAGATTTAATGTTTTTCAATTGTTTAATATATGGATTCACATTACAAATCCAAACTTATCAAGATTGATTATCTTGTGGCGTTCTTCCAGAACTTATCAAATATTCGCGAGAGTATTTATGGCGTTCAAAACCAGAAACTCATCAAGGAGATTGGGCAGATCCTTGTGGCATTTCGAAATTCGTGGTTCTTTATTCCGCATCATCGAGCCATCGGGTCGTGAATATCGGGTCAAGATTCATCCGTCCAACCACAACCTGGGTTCGGAACTTTCCAGCGTTTCTTCCGCGCTTTGAACCTCATCAGTTTCTCTATCCCTTGTAATATTGATACTTTTAATTTCGATAACGTCTTTTGTGATCTTGAAGCCAGTGTCAATTTAATGTCTTTATCTGTGTACAGGAAACTTGGTTTGGGGGAGTCTAAACCAACCAATTTCACACTAAAGCTGGCAAACAGATCCATTCAGTACCCATATGGTATTGTTGAGAATGTGATTGTGAAAGTAGAAAAATTCTTCTTCCTAGTCGACTTTGTGGTCTTGGACATGGAAGAGGACACTCAAATGCCCCTCATTTTTGGAAGACCGTTCCTAGCTACTGGAAGATCCCTAATTGACATTGAAAAAGGAGAAATCTTTTTTAGGGTTGAGAAGGAACAACTTTTAGTATCAAGCCAAGGAAAGATCTTGACGTTCTAAAAGGAAGTTGTTTCAAGGTGGAGGGAGTGGTCCAGAAACCAGAAGATAAGATGAATCATGGGATGAAGTTGGAGGAGGCTCCAATCAAAAATCATGACTTTGTGAAGGCAAAAGATGAATGGAGGAACAAAAAGGAAGAAAACTCGAACATCTCTCAACAAACAGTTAAAAATGAGGCTTTGCAATTTAAGAAAGTGAGAAAATGGGTGGAGAACTGCAAGGTTAGAAATTGCAAAATATGCAAAGCATCAAAGTCCTCTTTCAAGCCTCAATGACTTTGAAGAGAAAAAAAAAAGTCGGGCTTTAGACTTAAAACGGAGCGCTTGTTGGGAGGCAATCCAACATTTCTTCCCTTTTATTTACTACGCTTTCATTATTTATTTTATTGTTGAAATTTTAGATTAATGCATGATAGGTAGCTTGTTTTGAGTGTTTTGTATACTACATGTTAAGGCACTTTGCATGTTAGTCTATTGTTGCATTTTTAGGTATGTTTTTGATTTAGCATATTTTGTTAAATTAGGTTTAAATTGTCATCCCAAGTATCACACACACTAGTTTTGATCATGAAGTTAATTTTTGGGAACTCATAGAACAGATCATGAATTGATAGGGGAATTAAAAATGAGGAAGAAACTCAAAAGAAGAAAGTTTTCAACTTCTGTCGGAACTAATGAGTGATCGCGTAGTAGTGATATCGCGTGATCGCACAAATTAATTTAAAATTTCACTTTGCTATAGAGTTTTATCAAGTGATCGCTAGCACTCCAGCCACGCGATCGAGTGGCTATACTAGGACCAAAATCGACAGTTTAAGTGCTTTTCCTCATTCTTTCAATTTCAAACATTATAAACTCGTTTTCTATCCCCAAATCACTCCATAAATGATCTCTCATCATTTGTGCATATCATCAACACCACAATGCACAAATTTCATTGCTTTTATCATCTAACAACTCAATCAAAGGTATGAATACTTCATTTTGTTTCAAATATATTCAAATTGTGACAATTTCTTGAAATTCATGAATTGCAAAGTGTTGAGCTGTGAAGTTTGGGTTTAAGTTAGTCGTTGGATATTGTGGTTTGTGCTTTAATAAGTAAAAATTTTGGGTCAATCCATTTATCCAAATTGATGAACATTCTTTAATTTTTATAGTGCACATGAAGTGTTTGATGAAATGCCACAAAGAGATTTTTGAGCTAATTTGAGAAATTCTTCCGAGCATTTATCTTCACGACATGCTTATCATTGATTGTGTGTGTTTAGTTCATGAATTAGTTCACTTCATTACACAAAATTCATGAAAACAAATTTAGCACCATGGCAACCCCATTGCAAGGTCACTATAGGCCATTGCACCTGAGAACTGACTCACGTCACCTACTTTTCCTCATTGTTTCACAACCCTATTGATATTCAAATGAGCTGAATTTTTAATATATTGTCGACCATGCTGTGAACTTTAACATATCAAAAGATGGCTCAGGAAAACTTGTGTTTTTCTAGGAGATTTCGGGGCATGAACATGTGTAGTCGACCATCTTTGAAAATTCAAAATTTTGCCTTATCTTTAGTTTGGGGGGTGTGGTATTGGATTTTCTTTGATTTATAATTGGTGTTTATGACTTCTAATGTTAATTATCTCATATTTACTAGGAATACACCAATCAAAACACATCCAATCAAGTTGGGCAAAGCAAGAATATGGTCAAATTTATCCAACAACATTTTAAATTGAAGCATCAAGGCAACAAAGCATTTCCATTGCACCTGGGAAGTTCTTGTTGTGACGACCCGAATTCTCGACCATTCGAGTGCCACTAAAAGTGACTCATATCATATTATCGAGACTTAAATAGAAATGTAAAATTATTCAAAAGAATAATTAGAATCCCATAATTTTATTTGTGAATAAAAATAGAACATAATTTTCTTACATAAAGTTCAACATAATTATCTCATCAATCTTAACCACTTTTTCCACTTCCATGTTGACCGCCTCGAACCTTCAATTATCTGAAAATAGTAAATATCGTGGAGTGAGATTTATAAAATCTCAGTAAGTATACCAAGCATAAATTTTCTTTTGAAAGCATATGGATCATTTTCATCATAACATAGGATAGGATCGAAATACTCATAAACATAGGGAGACACAAGAATTTTACCGAACTTAAATGGCAAGAATTCTTATGTGTAGCGCTACTAAACTCCGGTCCCCTTAGCATAATCATAAACATATCATATGGAACCCATAACAATCTTGTGAGATTGATTTCATAGCAATGATCCAAACATTTTCATAAAAACATAAGATATACTTACTTTTCATAAAAACATAAGGTGTATTTACCTTTCATAAAAACATACTTACTTTTCATAAAAACATAAGATATATTTACTTGTCATAAAAACATACTTACTTTTCATAAAAACATAAGGTGTATTTTTACCTTTCATAAAAACATACTTACTTTTCATAAAAACATAAGATATACTTACTTGTCATAAAAACATACTTACTTTTCATAAAAACATAAGGTGTATTTACCTTTCATAAAAACATACTTACTTTTCATAAAAACATAAGATATACTTACTTGTCATAAAAACATACTTACTTTTCATAAAAACATAAGGTGTATTTACCTTTCATAAAAACATACTTACTTTTCATAAAAACATAAGACATACTTACCTTTTAAAAGATTAAAATGAAGTGTAGTAGTAAATGGACCAAAACTTTCTTGACCACCTTGAATTTCTCTTACTTGTGGATTTTGTCAAGAGATTGGAAATAAGTGTATATGTGTAGAGTTGTGTGTAAAAGAGATGGGTTTAAATAGATGTATAAAGTTGGCATATTGTAAACATAATCATTCAATTCTATTAATTTTAACACATCCTTTTCTTAAAGTAAAGCACCATTCATATACTTTTCCATATTTATACAAATATTATGCTCTTCATGATTACATATAATGGAGTCTTATCAACCATTCATATACTTTTCCATATTTATACAAATATTATGCTCTTCATGATTACATATAATGGAGTCTTATCAACCATTCATATACTTTTCCATATTTATACAAATATTATGCTCTTCATGATTACATATAATGGAATCTTATCAACCATTCATATACTTTTCCATATTTATACAAATATTATGCTCTTCATGATTACATATAATGGAGTCTATAATTCATTCATATACTTTTCCATATTTATACAAATATTATGCTCTTCATGATTACATATAATGGAGTATATAATTCATTCATATACTTTTCCATATTTATACAAATATTATGCTCTTCATGATTACATATAATGGAGTATATAATTCATTCATATACTTTTCCATATTTATTAAATTAAGATTCTCATAATTATTATATATAATGGAACCTCTCATGCTTGCATATATTTTCTTAATTTCAATAATAAAAATAATTTTTGTATAAATAAATATTGGGATAACATTGAATTAAGTACTTGGACTTAATATACTTTAAATCAAGAGAATGGAGATATTTTTAGAAATTCGGAATTTAATTTAAAATCGAACGATCTCGATTATTTCTTGACTTGGCTATACGAATACGTCGTGGCGTTAACTTAATAAAAATGGGTGAAATAGTAGCGACACGATTTTCTATTAAAATAATTATTAATCGATTAAAAATTCTTGGTCGCTACAAACTTACCCCCTTAAAATAATTTCGTCCTCGAAATTAAACTTACTTGATCTTATGATTTCTGAACACTTAATCAGAATCTCTTCTTCTTCTTCTTATGTAGCATCATCGCTACCATATTTAACCCAACCATATTTAACCCACTGGACTTTGACTAAATGCATCAATTTGTTTTCTTAAGACATGAACTTTTCTATCAATAATAGACATATGTCTACTCATAAATTCTTCTGAATCAAAATGAAAATTCCCAATCGTATGTGATATTTCATCATATCTTGTAGTACTCATGTAACCTGTCACTTATCATCGTATCATGTAACCTCAAATATTCGTATTAATATCTCTAAAATTTCAATAAATCTTTACTAACATATCATACCATAATAATTTGTCATTTCTTCTTATCACCAAATATCCCAAAATAATTAAAACGATTACCTGAATATTCTCTATGTAATATACCCAAACATGTTATTCACATATCAACATAATCATCAGTTTATCTTTCCAATATTTGTAACCCAAAATTTCTGCAAAATTCAATAAACAAATATCTCCCAAATAATTAAAATTCTTAACTCAAATATCATAACATTTCCCGTAAGGTATTCCTTTCACTTGCACAAACTTATTAATCCTGATTCAATACAGTCCTTATTTCACTTTCACGTATCCCCGTATTATTTCTATACCTTGATTATTATATCAAAATATCAGTACCCAAAATCCAAGAAAATATTCCATATCTCAAATCCCGTCATCATCAAATCTTCCTTTTATCAAGAAAGTAAACGGCGCATAACTCTTGTTCCCTCTTTTCCATTATTCTATTCCGCGCTTTCTTGCTGGAATCAATATCACGCGGATTTCCTCCGATCCTTAATGCTTTTAAATAGTTCATGCTGGGAAGAGGTTAGATCCATCAAAACATGGATATCATTCTTACAAACATTCGCAAGTATTATTCCAGTCTTCCAATGAATGATCTGAGGAAAATTTATCGAATAAGACTCGAAAGATTGAGGTTGCTGATGGCTCATGGTGTTTCAGAAGATGTTCGCTGGTTGATCGAAGCAAAGGTTCGACTATCTGGTGAATTACCTATGACATTTCCAAAGCACATGCCTGGTTTAGGCAAAAGCACCTTCGCAAAGAAACGAAGAGCAAAAAGGCTGAATGGTTGCTACAAATGTGCTCGTTGGAACTGTGATACTCGTTGCAAAACAGTAGGATATTCTTCTACTAATCGGGATGATAAAATCAAATTCATAAAGGGTGGACTGAGTAAGGAGTCTTTGGATGATATTCGACTGACTCTTGAGACGCACCCAAGTGGTTATGTGCAACGTGAACTTTTCTCCTTATACGCTCAGTTTAACGGGGACAAAAATCGTTATAGTCTCCAAAATATAATAGCAAAAGATCCTGTTTGCCAGTCTGTTTTACAAAATGAGGCTTCTGGCAGTTCATCAATGATATAAGGTAAATCTCTTGATACACATTTAAAATATTTTGCTGTTTTCTTTCACGCGTTTTGGAAATAAAATATATTTTCCTTTCTCGAGTTTTGATAAAGCTGGAAATAAATATATTTTCCTTTCTCGAGGTTTGATAAAGCTGGAAATAAATATATTTTCCTTTCTCGAGGTTTGATAAAGCTGGAAATAAATCACCGAAAGGTGATATCTTTGGTAAAACAGTCAAAAGTTGGCCGATTTTGTCAAAAGTAAATCTTTACTTTTTCAGAATCAATGAAAAACAGTAAGTTTTTCCGGCTTTAAATAGCCAAACATATTTCATAGTTCAGGCATCCCAAAATCACATCTTCTTCGTAAGTTTTCTCTTCTATACTATCAAAGATGGAAGCACCAAAACTTCGACAGATCAAAACTATTTGTGTATTTTGTGGATCAAAAGTGGGGAAAGGCTTCAGTTATCTAGAAGCGGCCGTAGATCTTGGAAAGAAACTGGGGGAAAAAGGTATCACTCTTGTGTATGGGGGTGGTAGCAGTGGTCTAATGGGTTGTGTTTCCCAATCTGCTCTTGCAGAGAAATCAAAAGTAATCGGTGTCATACCTGTCCCTTTGGTAGATGTTGCAGGAAAAACACGAGGGCATGAAGTTCAAACCTTATCCATCCATGAACGCATAACTTGTATGCTATATGGTTCTGATGCCTTTATAGCCCTGCCCGGAGGTTTTGGTACCTTAGAAGAAATCTTTAACATTACCTCGTGGGCTCAACTAGATCTCCATACTAAGCCTATTGGGCTTCTGAATGTTAACAATTTCTTTGATGGCTTGTTAACCTTTCTTGATTATGCTGTGGAACAGGGATTCATCTCTCCATTTTCCAGAAGACTCCTTATTTCTGCTCCTACTATTGATGAACTACTGGATAAGCTGCAGTCATATATCTCAATACAAGATCCAGCAGGGGTTAAGATAGATTGGTCGCAAGGAAGGGGAATCAAGCGAAAATGGAGTCCGGTTAATGTAAACTTAACTTTATGAATCTTAGAATAGGTGGGGGTAGAGTACGGAGTATTCCTACTCTCGAGACACCCCTCTAATTTCCTAGGATTTTCCTTAATGTTTAAATCTTGTGTGTACCTCAAAGGTTCCAGGTGGTAGATTACGGAGTATTCTTACTCTCGAAACACACCTTTTTGAAGGTTTCTTTATTTCCTCAAAAGGTCAGAGGTGGTAGGATACGGCTACTCCGGAAACACATCTCTCAATTTGAGGAATTTCCCATGTTGCTTTCTTTTGCTTTTGCGTGTTTTCATGTATTTCCTTTCTAGGGTGACTCTTGTGTGTTCTCCTTATGAGAAAATAATAATATCTCTGTTATCATCTACTAAATCTCGTTTGTGATGTAAATGAACTTGTATGTCTAACTTCAATTCTCTTAGTGATTGCATACCATACTATGCTCTTAACTCCAAACGATAAAATTCTAGGCAGAGTTTTCCTTTGAAATTTGGACTTATCCAAATCGTAAGCATACTTCATAACTCACAATAATAACTAATTGTACATTTGATCACAATTTCATCAAACTTCAATATCATCATAAATATTCCAGAAAATCAATTCATAATTCCTCAACATAGAAATTTCAAATCATAATTTCTAATATCACCATATCAAGTCCTTATTTCTCAATAATTAAGAGCCTAAACTTTAAATCTCCAACTTCATAATTCTTCTCATAAAAATCTCAATAAAATCATATCACTTATAATCTCAACATCTCATCATAACTTCATAAAACTGACTTTCTATTTCTCGTTTAATCTAAACGATGAATAATTCGAAAATATTATCTAGTCCTTTCTGTTGACTTCTCATACTTAGTGCCATGTCTAAAATCAATTATGCAAAGTCCATTTAGGGCTCATCATTTCTAAACTTGACGACAAAGATTATTTTGAAAATCATTCGTAAATCATATATTATTTTTTTTTTTTTTTTCAAAATTGAAACTTGAAGAGTGGTACCAATAATCATCCACAGTTTTTCCTTGCTTTTAAGCAAAGGTAGTGATAAAGGGATAAATTATTGAACCGAAAATTGAAACTTGAAGAGTGGTACCAATAATCATCCACAGTTTTTCCTTGCTTTTAAGCAAAGGTAGTGATAAAGGGATAAATTATTGAACCGAAAATTGAAACTTGAAGAGGAAGTACTAATAACCATCCACAGTTTTTCCCTTGTTTTTACACAAAGGTAGTGATAAAGGGATAAATTATTGTACAATTCATTATCAATTTTGTTTGTTTAATATATTATTCCATATATTTTTTGGCAAAAGTTACGAACCAACTTATTTTTCTAATTTAGTCAGTCTTACTAAGCTTAATATGAACCAAAATTCATATCAATATCCTCTATGTCTCATGATTCTACATAAAAAGGAATAAATTAAAATTCAGGCTTCTATCAATTCATATCATACTCAACATGTATATTTCACTTAAAGATTCATAACATATGAAGATTTCATACTTAACATGTCTTAATAAAATCGTAAATGACTTGCAAAGCATATAACATACCTGGTTCGAGGAGTCAATACGTGGAGAGTGACATAGTAGAGTGATGAGTTAAAATATTTCATATAATCTTATTTTCCTTTAATCAACAATAATTTAATGTGGTTGTATCCAAATCAACATTTTCTTGAATCATAATTCCTAATTAATCACAGTCTTCAAAACAAATCCAATATCGATATAGTAATTATCTCCCCATCAATAATTAATAACTTAACCCAAATAAAATTTATCGTCAAATCTTATTTTTTCTTTAGTCCCCGAACTTCTAGAAATTTATCAAAGACATCAATATAAACATCATATCACTAACTAATTATATTCCATAAAATTTTCAGGACATTACAAACTCCCTTGCTTAAAATGAATTTTGTCCTTGAAATTCGCACATCAAATTTCATCATGCTTTTCAAAATCATAACCATACTTGACATGTGAAAATTCAACTTTTTTTTTTTATAATGAATAGTGATTTCGTTCACTGTTCATCATGAATAGCACGTCGTTTTACTGTTCACGTGAATAGTGATTTTTTTTTTTTTTTTTTTTTTAAAGAAATAAAATTTCAAAAATCTACAGAATCGTTTTTAAAACTCTTTGCTCTGATACCAACTGTGACGACCCGAATTCTCGACCATTCGAGTGCCACTAAAAGTGACTCATATCATATTATCGAGACTTAAATAGAAATGTAAAATTATTCAAAAGAATAATTAGAATCCCATAATTTTATTTGTGAATAAAAATAGAACATAATTTTCTTACATAAAGTTCAACATAATTATCTCATCAATCTTAACCACTTTTTCCACTTCCATGTTGACCGCCTCGAACCTTCAATTATCTGAAAATAGTAAATATCGTGGAGTGAGATTTATAAAATCTCAGTAAGTATACCAAGCATAAATTTTCTTTTGAAAGCATATGGATCATTTTCATCATAACATAGGATAGGATCGAAATACTCATAAACATAGGGAGACACAAGAATTTTACCGAACTTAAATGGCAAGAATTCTTATGTGTAGCGCTACTAAACTCCGGTCCCCTTAGCATAATCATAAACATATCATATGGAACCCATAACAATCTTGTGAGATTGATTTCATAGCAATGATCCAAACATTTTCATAAAAACATAAGATATACTTACTTTTCATAAAAACATAAGGTGTATTTACCTTTCATAAAAACATACTTACTTTTCATAAAAACATAAGATATATTTACTTGTCATAAAAACATACTTACTTTTCATAAAAACATAAGGTGTATTTTTACCTTTCATAAAAACATACTTACTTTTCATAAAAACATAAGATATACTTACTTGTCATAAAAACATACTTACTTTTCATAAAAACATAAGGTGTATTTACCTTTCATAAAAACATACTTACTTTTCATAAAAACATAAGATATACTTACTTGTCATAAAAACATACTTACTTTTCATAAAAACATAAGGTGTATTTACCTTTCATAAAAACATACTTACTTTTCATAAAAACATAAGACATACTTACCTTTTAAAAGATTAAAATGAAGTGTAGTAGTAAATGGACCAAAACTTTCTTGACCACCTTGAATTTCTCTTACTTGTGGATTTTGTCAAGAGATTGGAAATAAGTGTATATGTGTAGAGTTGTGTGTAAAAGAGATGGGTTTAAATAGATGTATAAAGTTGGCATATTGTAAACATAATCATTCAATTCTATTAATTTTAACACATCCTTTTCTTAAAGTAAAGCACCATTCATATACTTTTCCATATTTATACAAATATTATGCTCTTCATGATTACATATAATGGAGTCTTATCAACCATTCATATACTTTTCCATATTTATACAAATATTATGCTCTTCATGATTACATATAATGGAATCTTATCAACCATTCATATACTTTTCCATATTTATACAAATATTATGCTCCTCATGATTACATATAATGGAATCTTATCAACCATTCATATACTTTTCCATATTTATACAAATATTATGCTCTTCATGATTACATATAATGGAGTCTATAATTCATTCATATACTTTTCCATATTTATACAAATATTATGCTCTTCATGATTACATATAATGGAGTATATAATTCATTCATATACTTTTCCATATTTATACAAATATTATGCTCTTCATGATTACATATAATGGAGTATATAATTCATTCATATACTTTTCCATATTTATTAAATTAAGATTCTCATAATTATTATATATAATGGAACCTCTCATGCTTGCATATATTTTCTTAATTTCAATAATAAAAATAATTTTTGTATAAATAAATATTGGGATAACATTGAATTAAGTACTTGGACTTAATATACTTTAAATCAAGAGAATGGAGATATTTTTAGAAATTCGGAATTTAATTTAAAATCGAACGATCTCGATTATTTCTTGACTTGGCTATACGAATACGTCGTGGCGTTAACTTAATAAAAATGGGTGAAATAGTAGCGACACGATTTTCTATTAAAATAATTATTAATCGCGTAAAAATTCTTGGTCGCTACAAACTTACCCCCTTAAAATAATTTCGTCCTCGAAATTAAACTTACTTGATCTTATGATTTCTGAACACTTAATCAGAATCTCTTCTTCTTCTTCTTATGTAGCATCATCGCTACCATATTTAACCCAACCATATTTAACCCACTGGACTTTGACTAAATGCATCAATTTGTTTTCTTAAGACATGAACTTTTCTATCAATAATAGACATATGTCTACTCATAAATTCTTCTGAATCAAAATGAAAATTCCCAATCGTATGTGATATTTCATCATATCTTGTAGTACTCATGTAACCTGTCACTTATCATCGTATCATGTAACCTCAAATATTCGTATTAATATCTCTAAAATTTCAATAAATCTTTACTAACATATCATACCATAATAATTTGTCATTTCTTCTTATCACCAAATATCCCAAAATAATTAAAACGATTACCTGAATATTCTCTATGTAATATACCCAAACATGTTATTCACATATCAACATAATCATCAGTTTATCTTTCCAATATTTGTAACCCAAAATTTCTGCAAAATTCAATAAACAAATATCTCCCAAATAATTAAAATTCTTAACTCAAATATCATAACATTTCCCGTAAGGTATTCCTTTCACTTGCACAAACTTATTAATCCTGATTCAATACAGTCCTTATTTCACTTTCACGTATCCCCGTATTATTTCTATACCTTGATTATTATATCAAAATATCAGTACCCAAAATCCAAGAAAATATTCCATATCTCAAATCCCGTCATCATCAAATCTTCCTTTTATCAAGAAAGTAAACGGCGCATAACTCTTGTTCCCTCTTTTCCATTATTCTATTCCGCGCTTTCTTGCTGGAATCAATATCACGCGGATTTCCTCCGATCCTTAATGCTTTTAAATAGTTCATGCTGGGAAGAGGTTAGATCCATCAAAACATGGATATCATTCTTACAAACATTCGCAAGTATTATTCCAGTCTTCCAATGAATGATCTGAGGAAAATTTATCGAATAAGACTCGAAAGATTGAGGTTGCTGATGGCTCATGGTGTTTCAGAAGATGTTCGCTGGTTGATCGAAGCAAAGGTTCGACTATCTGGTGAATTACCTATGACATTTCCAAAGCACATGCCTGGTTTAGGCAAAAGCACCTTCGCAAAGAAACGAAGAGCAAAAAGGCTGAATGGTTGCTACAAATGTGCTCGTTGGAACTGTGATACTCGTTGCAAAACAGTAGGATATTCTTCTACTAATCGGGATGATAAAATCAAATTCATAAAGGGTGGACTGAGTAAGGAGTCTTTGGATGATATTCGACTGACTCTTGAGACGCACCCAAGTGGTTATGTGCAACGTGAACTTTTCTCCTTATACGCTCAGTTTAACGGGGACAAAAATCGTTATAGTCTCCAAAATATAATAGCAAAAGATCCTGTTTGCCAGTCTGTTTTACAAAATGAGGCTTCTGGCAGTTCATCAATGATATAAGGTAAATCTCTTGATACACATTTAAAATATTTTGCTGTTTTCTTTCACGCGTTTTGGAAATAAAATATATTTTCCTTTCTCGAGTTTTGATAAAGCTGGAAATAAATATATTTTCCTTTCTCGAGGTTTGATAAAGCTGGAAATAAATATATTTTCCTTTCTCGAGGTTTGATAAAGCTGGAAATAAATCACCGAAAGGTGATATCTTTGGTAAAACAGTCAAAAGTTGGCCGATTTTGTCAAAAGTAAATCTTTACTTTTTCAGAATCAATGAAAAACAGTAAGTTTTTCCGGCTTTAAATAGCCAAACATATTTCATAGTTCAGGCATCCCAAAATCACATCTTCTTCGTAAGTTTTCTCTTCTATACTATCAAAGATGGAAGCACCAAAACTTCGACAGATCAAAACTATTTGTGTATTTTGTGGATCAAAAGTGGGGAAAGGCTTCAGTTATCTAGAAGCGGCCGTAGATCTTGGAAAGAAACTGGGGGAAAAAGGTATCACTCTTGTGTATGGGGGTGGTAGCAGTGGTCTAATGGGTTGTGTTTCCCAATCTGCTCTTGCAGAGAAATCAAAAGTAATCGGTGTCATACCTGTCCCTTTGGTAGATGTTGCAGGAAAAACACGAGGGCATGAAGTTCAAACCTTATCCATCCATGAACGCATAACTTGTATGCTATATGGTTCTGATGCCTTTATAGCCCTGCCCGGAGGTTTTGGTACCTTAGAAGAAATCTTTAACATTACCTCGTGGGCTCAACTAGATCTCCATACTAAGCCTATTGGGCTTCTGAATGTTAACAATTTCTTTGATGGCTTGTTAACCTTTCTTGATTATGCTGTGGAACAGGGATTCATCTCTCCATTTTCCAGAAGACTCCTTATTTCTGCTCCTACTATTGATGAACTACTGGATAAGCTGCAGTCATATATCTCAATACAAGATCCAGCAGGGGTTAAGATAGATTGGTCGCAAGGAAGGGGAATCAAGCGAAAATGGAGTCCGGTTAATGTAAACTTAACTTTATGAATCTTAGAATAGGTGGGGGTAGAGTACGGAGTATTCCTACTCTCGAGACACCCCTCTAATTTCCTAGGATTTTCCTTAATGTTTAAATCTTGTGTGTACCTCAAAGGTTCCAGGTGGTAGATTACGGAGTATTCTTACTCTCGAAACACACCTTTTTGAAGGTTTCTTTATTTCCTCAAAAGGTCAGAGGTGGTAGGATACGGCTACTCCGGAAACACATCTCTCAATTTGAGGAATTTCCCATGTTGCTTTCTTTTGCTTTTGCGTGTTTTCATGTATTTCCTTTCTAGGGTGACTCTTGTGTGTTCTCCTTATGAGAAAATAATAATATCTCTGTTATCATCTACTAAATCTCGTTTGTGATGTAAATGAACTTGTATGTCTAACTTCAATTCTCTTAGTGATTGCATACCATACTATGCTCTTAACTCCAAACGATAAAATTCTAGGCAGAGTTTTCCTTTGAAATTTGGACTTATCCAAATCGTAAGCATACTTCATAACTCACAATAATAACTAATTGTACATTTGATCACAATTTCATCAAACTTCAATATCATCATAAATATTCCAGAAAATCAATTCATAATTCCTCAACATAGAAATTTCAAATCATAATTTCTAATATCACCATATCAAGTCCTTATTTCTCAATAATTAAGAGCCTAAACTTTAAATCTCCAACTTCATAATTCTTCTCATAAAAATCTCAATAAAATCATATCACTTATAATCTCAACATCTCATCATAACTTCATAAAACTGACTTTCTATTTCTCGTTTAATCTAAACGATGAATAATTCGAAAATATTATCTAGTCCTTTCTGTTGACTTCTCATACTTAGTGCCATGTCTAAAATCAATTATGCAAAGTCCATTTAGGGCTCATCATTTCTAAACTTGACGACAAAGATTATTTTGAAAATCATTCGTAAATCATATATTATTTTTTTTTTTTTTTTCAAAATTGAAACTTGAAGAGTGGTACCAATAATCATCCACAGTTTTTCCTTGCTTTTAAGCAAAGGTAGTGATAAAGGGATAAATTATTGAACCGAAAATTGAAACTTGAAGAGTGGTACCAATAATCATCCACAGTTTTTCCTTGCTTTTAAGCAAAGGTAGTGATAAAGGGATAAATTATTGAACCGAAAATTGAAACTTGAAGAGGAAGTACTAATAACCATCCACAGTTTTTCCCTTGTTTTTACACAAAGGTAGTGATAAAGGGATAAATTATTGTACAATTCATTATCAATTTTGTTTGTTTAATATATTATTCCATATATTTTTTGGCAAAAGTTACGAACCAACTTATTTTTCTAATTTAGTCAGTCTTACTAAGCTTAATATGAACCAAAATTCATATCAATATCCTCTATGTCTCATGATTCTACATAAAAAGGAATAAATTAAAATTCAGGCTTCTATCAATTCATATCATACTCAACATGTATATTTCACTTAAAGATTCATAACATATGAAGATTTCATACTTAACATGTCTTAATAAAATCGTAAATGACTTGCAAAGCATATAACATACCTGGTTCGAGGAGTCAATACGTGGAGAGTGACATAGTAGAGTGATGAGTTAAAATATTTCATATAATCTTATTTTCCTTTAATCAACAATAATTTAATGTGGTTGTATCCAAATCAACATTTTCTTGAATCATAATTCCTAATTAATCACAGTCTTCAAAACAAATCCAATATCGATATAGTAATTATCTCCCCATCAATAATTAATAACTTAACCCAAATAAAATTTATCGTCAAATCTTATTTTTTCTTTAGTCCCCGAACTTCTAGAAATTTATCAAAGACATCAATATAAACATCATATCACTAACTAATTATATTCCATAAAATTTTCAGGACATTACAAACTCCCTTGCTTAAAATGAATTTTGTCCTTGAAATTCGCACATCAAATTTCATCATGCTTTTCAAAAATGAGGAAGAAACTCAAAAGAAGAAAGTTTTCAACTTCTGTCGGAACTAATGAGTGATCGCGTAGTAGTGATATCGCGTGATCGCACAAATTAATTTAAAATTTCACTTTGCTATAGAGTTTTATCAAGTGATCGCTAGCACTCCAGCCACGCGATCGAGTGGCTATACTAGGACCAAAATCGACAGTTTAAGTGCTTTTCCTCATTCTTTCAATTTCAAACATTATAAACTCGTTTTCTATCCCCAAATCACTCCATAAATGATCTCTCATCATTTGTGCATATCATCAACACCACAATGCACAAATTTCATTGCTTTTATCATCTAACAACTCAATCAAAGGTATGAATACTTCATTTTGTTTCAAATATATTCAAATTGTGACAATTTCTTGAAATTCATGAATTGCAAAGTGTTGAGCTGTGAAGTTTGGGTTTAAGTTAGTCGTTGGATATTGTGGTTTGTGCTTTAATAAGTAAAAATTTTGGGTCAATCCATTTATCCAAATTGATGAACATTCTTTAATTTTTATAGTGCACATGAAGTGTTTGATGAAATGCCACAAAGAGATTTTTGAGCTAATTTGAGAAATTCTTCCGAGCATTTATCTTCACGACATGCTTATCATTGATTGTGTGTGTTTAGTTCATGAATTAGTTCACTTCATTACACAAAATTCATGAAAACAAATTTAGCACCATGGCAACCCCATTGCAAGGTCACTATAGGCCATTGCACCTGAGAACTGACTCACGTCACCTACTTTTCCTCATTGTTTCACAACCCTATTGATATTCAAATGAGCTGAATTTTTAATATATTGTCGACCATGCTGTGAACTTTAACATATCAAAAGATGGCTCAGGAAAACTTGTGTTTTTCTAGGAGATTTCGGGGCATGAACATGTGTAGTCGACCATCTTTGAAAATTCAAAATTTTGCCTTATCTTTAGTTTGGGGGGTGTGGTATTGGATTTTCTTTGATTTATAATTGGTGTTTATGACTTCTAATGTTAATTATCTCATATTTACTAGGAATACACCAATCAAAACACATCCAATCAAGTTGGGCAAAGCAAGAATATGGTCAAATTTATCCAACAACATTTTAAATTGAAGCATCAAGGCAACAAAGCATTTCCATTGCACCTGGGAAGTTCTTGTTGTGACGACCCGAATTCTCGACCATTCGAGTGCCACTAAAAGTGACTCATATCATATTATCGAGACTTAAATAGAAATGTAAAATTATTCAAAAGAATAATTAGAATCCCATAATTTTATTTGTGAATAAAAATAGAACATAATTTTCTTACATAAAGTTCAACATAATTATCTCATCAATCTTAACCACTTTTTCCACTTCCATGTTGACCGCCTCGAACCTTCAATTATCTGAAAATAGTAAATATCGTGGAGTGAGATTTATAAAATCTCAGTAAGTATACCAAGCATAAATTTTCTTTTGAAAGCATATGGATCATTTTCATCATAACATAGGATAGGATCGAAATACTCATAAACATAGGGAGACACAAGAATTTTACCGAACTTAAATGGCAAGAATTCTTATGTGTAGCGCTACTAAACTCCGGTCCCCTTAGCATAATCATAAACATATCATATGGAACCCATAACAATCTTGTGAGATTGATTTCATAGCAATGATCCAAACATTTTCATAAAAACATAAGATATACTTACTTTTCATAAAAACATAAGGTGTATTTACCTTTCATAAAAACATACTTACTTTTCATAAAAACATAAGATATATTTACTTGTCATAAAAACATACTTACTTTTCATAAAAACATAAGGTGTATTTTTACCTTTCATAAAAACATACTTACTTTTCATAAAAACATAAGATATACTTACTTGTCATAAAAACATACTTACTTTTCATAAAAACATAAGGTGTATTTACCTTTCATAAAAACATACTTACTTTTCATAAAAACATAAGATATACTTACTTGTCATAAAAACATACTTACTTTTCATAAAAACATAAGGTGTATTTACCTTTCATAAAAACATACTTACTTTTCATAAAAACATAAGACATACTTACCTTTTAAAAGATTAAAATGAAGTGTAGTAGTAAATGGACCAAAACTTTCTTGACCACCTTGAATTTCTCTTACTTGTGGATTTTGTCAAGAGATTGGAAATAAGTGTATATGTGTAGAGTTGTGTGTAAAAGAGATGGGTTTAAATAGATGTATAAAGTTGGCATATTGTAAACATAATCATTCAATTCTATTAATTTTAACACATCCTTTTCTTAAAGTAAAGCACCATTCATATACTTTTCCATATTTATACAAATATTATGCTCTTCATGATTACATATAATGGAGTCTTATCAACCATTCATATACTTTTCCATATTTATACAAATATTATGCTCTTCATGATTACATATAATGGAGTCTTATCAACCATTCATATACTTTTCCATATTTATACAAATATTATGCTCTTCATGATTACATATAATGGAATCTTATCAACCATTCATATACTTTTCCATATTTATACAAATATTATGCTCTTCATGATTACATATAATGGAGTCTATAATTCATTCATATACTTTTCCATATTTATACAAATATTATGCTCTTCATGATTACATATAATGGAGTATATAATTCATTCATATACTTTTCCATATTTATACAAATATTATGCTCTTCATGATTACATATAATGGAGTATATAATTCATTCATATACTTTTCCATATTTATTAAATTAAGATTCTCATAATTATTATATATAATGGAACCTCTCATGCTTGCATATATTTTCTTAATTTCAATAATAAAAATAATTTTTGTATAAATAAATATTGGGATAACATTGAATTAAGTACTTGGACTTAATATACTTTAAATCAAGAGAATGGAGATATTTTTAGAAATTCGGAATTTAATTTAAAATCGAACGATCTCGATTATTTCTTGACTTGGCTATACGAATACGTCGTGGCGTTAACTTAATAAAAATGGGTGAAATAGTAGCGACACGATTTTCTATTAAAATAATTATTAATCGCGTAAAAATTCTTGGTCGCTACACTTGTTCTCTCTCTTTTGTCTTGTTTTACATTTTTAAATCTTTTTGACAAACATTGAGGACAATGTGTTTGGGAGTGGGAAATTACATTCATGCAAATTTCTTCCATATTCATTCTATTTCTACTGGGAAAAAAAATTGAAAACTTTGTTGACATGCCTAAGATGTAGTATGAATCAAATCTTGTTTTAGCTTGGATTGTGGACAACATGAAAATTTGAAATTCCTTTGAACTAGTTATCACTTGTTAGGTTTCATTTCATTCGAGCACATAGCCATTAATGGATAAGTACTTGTGTAGAGATTTGTTTAACACGTGTGGGGAAAGTTGTGTGCACCTTGAACATAGGAATGACTATTAATCCCTAAACTTAGATCTAGAGACATCCCAACCTTTAAAACTTAAAATCTAAACTTGCTCAAGAGCAGTTTGGGGGTGGGAAGAAGTGGTGAAGGTAGGCTTGAACTTTTAATGGTCTGTATTTCCTGAAATGTGTCATTTGTTGAAGAGATCTTGGTCAACGGGTATAAACTATTGCCAGCATAAAAATAGAAAAATGCTGAAAATCTTGTTCTGCTATTCAAATGCCTTTTTGACTTGAGTAATTAAGTCTGAGGGGTCTTTCAAACATGGTGTCCTAAAGTCGTCTGGCTTGGGAGTCACCGACTTAAAGCTCGCTACAAGGGGTCAATTAGAAAGCAAGTACGGAGAGTGGATTTACACATAAGACAATAAAACATCTTTAACTTTTCTTTTTAAGACTTTATGACTCGAGTAATTAAGTATGAGGGGTCTTTCAAAATTGGTGCCCTAAAATCGTCTGGCTTGGGATTCACCGACCTAAGTTCGCTACAATGGTCATAAAGAAAGCAAGTATGAAAAGTTCTGCACAAAGATTGTAAAAGACATGGATATAAAAGAAAAATTCATCCATATAAAAAATAAAATATATATATATATATATATATATATATATATATATATATATATATATATAATTACATGGTATAAGCTTGTTGATTGAGAACTTGATACAAAAGGCATGGATTAGGGAACCACTTACCATTGATCGTTTGGGCAGATTTAACTAATTCTGACTACCTAGTGTGGAAAAATGCAAATGCTTGATATTTAGAATCCACATGATTAGAAGGAACCTTGGGATTCGAGAGAAAAATAATCAGTTGTGATCTTCCATGAGCGATGCCAGGAAAATTATTAGATTTAGTAGGGTGACCACATGGGATTCGGGCTTGATTGTTCATCAAAAGCGACATAGTGTTAGGTATATCATTTGCATGAGTAAGAGTTTGATATTGAGTATTCACACACACACTTGAAAATTTGACATGAGATAACTAGAATTATTTTACTACGTTGTTCATAACTCTTGCTGAAGTGTGAATTGATTTGGATTATTGAGGCATATGGTATACATGTTGACAAAACAAAAAAATAATTCTATTTTGTTATTTTAATTTTTTAATTTAGTTTACATTGTTCGAGGACGAACAATAGTTTTAGTTTGTGGGTATTTGATAAGTGTATTTTATATACTTTTCTATATGTCTAAATTAGAATAAATTATTGTCGTTTTTGAATATATGTTCTTTAATTTGTGTCTAATTGTTAATTTGCAGAAAATATCTCAAAAGATGAAGAATAAAGCAATTAATGGAAAAAATGACACAATTGGATGTTAATTGAGCTTAATTGAGCAAATGAGAGATATATGTGACAACAACCGGGAAAGGTACATGTGCCAAAGTTAACGAATCAAAGATTGGAGGACCCAATTGAAGAAATTGAGAGCTGAAACGAGCAAATTGAGAAGATTCCAAAGTTTGAGGATTAAATCGCAACAATTAGAAGTTGAGGATTGAAGGTACAATTAAAAGTCAGGGACTAACTTAAACAATCAGGAAAAGATGGAAATTACACATCACGAGATCGCAGAATTCCTACTGAGCGATCGCACAATGCCTTGAATTCTTAACCAGAGAGTTTTATTGTCAGCCGCGCGATCACTAGGTTTTAAACCACGCGATCGCGCAGCTTTCCGCTGAGCCATGACTTGGGCTTTTTCTGCGAATTTTATCTGATTTTCTTCTCTATTAACCTAGGTCTCTCCAATACATATATATAGAACATAAGAGACAGGAAATCGAGACCTTTGCCTCTCCATAGAACGAGCCACAATTGAGAATTCAACATTAGATTCTTGGAGAATCAAGCATCACAAAAGGGCGTCAATTGAAGACAATTGAAGATTCAAAACTTTGTGCAAGATTTCCGGTCTTTATATTATTTTCAATGAACGTTTATATTTATTGTTTTTTTTTTTTTTTAATGATGTGTAACTAAATTTAATGTTTGGATGAACAATGTAGCCCAGTCATATTATTTTAATTTCAAATTTCATTGTTTTTATGTTTTGCCGCATGTATTGATTTATTATTGGTCTTAATGCTTGAATTGCTTGATCATCAATTCATGATATATTAAATCCGGTAATTTCCATAATCCAAGAAATGAGTTAATAACTTAGAACGTGGTAATAAATCCGGTAATTGAATAAGAGATAGAGATATACTCGTATTATTATTGCAGCCGTGTGTAAATTTTTGTGTTTTATGCATCTAGATAAGGAATATTCGGACCCTCTGTAGAGATACATGGTTGACTTATGTAGGTAGAATTGATTTAAACTTGAGAGATGAATTTCAATATAAATGAGTGAACTCGACCGAATGCGTATTTAAGAAATAAAACTGTAATTGGAGTTAATATAATTGATTAGGTGAAATCGGGATTCCCAACTACTTACAGTTATTAAAACAAAAGTAAGTTTGCAATTTTATTTCGTTAGTTTAATTCTTTAGTTGTAGTTAACAATCTCAAACAAATTCGTCTGTTCAAATAGAGTTAGGAACTAACACATTTGGGTACTTAGTAACAGTCTCTGTGGGAACGATAATTCAGACTCTTAGGTCCACTATATTACTTCTCACGATCGGTACACTTACGAGAATATCTCGCATCTATCTATGAACATTCATGTTTTTAAATATTTTGCATTTTGCAAAATAGATGCCTCGTCAAGCTAAAGCGTCAAAAAGAAAGTTGCAAAAGCACAAGTGAATTTGAAGTCACAGGACACATGATTGCTCTAAAATGGCCTAAAAAAATAACTACCAATTACTAACTCCTTCACCACGAAATGCAATCTAACAACATTCATATTGCAATAAAAATTATCTATTTATAATTCTTTTTTCCCTGCAACACATCACTATCTGTGAAATTAAAATTGCTTAAAAATGAACAAGTCACCATTATTTATAACATTTTGGGTAGTTTTATTTACACAACATTTTAATTGTAAGCAAGGTCCTCAATATTTGATTACTTTTGCTCTTATATCCTCGACTTTTTCTCATCGTATTATTATTATTAACCTTCAATTAATTGTAATATTTAGTCTCTAATCAAAATTTCTATTCAAATATTCTGCTAACATTTTGTTTAAGTTTTATATTAGTTATTTATTTTGATTATTTAAAAATATGAGAAATAAATACGTCTTTTTCGTTCTCATAAAAAATATTTTAGGCTAAATTTGTCTTTATAAATACGATGTGAAAATTAATAGTGTTCAAGATAAAAAATTTATAAAAAATTTGGCAACATAAATTTAAAAGTAAGAAAAGTTTTGAGGTAGTAACAATGGATATGACTCCTATTCTGTGTACTTTTACTCAGCTATACAACACAATAAGCCAAATCTCAGGGCACATCTCCAAGTTGTAAAAGGGAAAAGTGAAAAAACTCCAGTTTTACTTGAGGCTGCCTGCCAAGGGTTCGAATCCTGAAATATGGATTTGACCATTGGATAAGTATAAGTGTACGAGTAGTCTTCCACTCTGTACTCTTGAAGACATAACATACAATTTGTATCTTTCACCAAGCCCCGAACAAAATAGGTGGGGACCGTCAAGGTTGCGGTCCAACCTTTTTCCAAACATACCAATTATTTCTACAAATAGGTTTTTCTCATATTTTGGTGTCAAATAGTACATGAACAGATGTTAACCACCAAAAGAGAAGGGGGGGTGGGTGGGTGGGGGGTCACAAACTGTTAATGCTCCAAGAAATAAACTTAATTAAAATAAATGCAAACATATTACAACAACTTTATGATGGAGAATACTCAGCCGGCTCTTTAATCAACACAAACCCTAGCCGTCTCTTCAGGCGGCTCAGTCCAGCCAGTTCACCGGAATTCCTCCCAAACGCCTAGATATCGTTCAGCTTGCTCAAGACCGCAATTGGCGAAAGTCCTTTGTATCCATTCTCTCAACCGATACACTGTCTATACCTATAATGGAACCTACCCTATACAGAGGCGAGCCATGCATTAAACTCACGTCCCAAGAAGAATCTATCTTGGCTCGACCATTCAATTATTCATTAGTTGGTAAGTTTTCACACCGTAAACCCCTAATGGCATCTGTTCGAAAGAGCCTCAATTCTTTTGGTTTTCATGGAGACGTCAATCACCAATTGTACCTGTATGGATCTCTCTCCCTTTGCTTCCCGTTCATTTGCATGACAAAGCCTACCTATTTTCTATTGGAAGAATTCTTGGGACCCCACCCCGCTCTAGGTTGATGAAGCAACCTCCATTCTAATTAAGAGACCAAGTGAAGCCCGTATGTGCTTGGAAGTTGATGTGTCAAAACCTCTCGTGGAGCGTATCAGAATCGAAAAAGGACGCTGGAATAAGTTTCTGGCAAAAAATTGTGTATAAAAATCCCCCTCTGTTTTGTGATAGGGACCATGATAGAATCACCTCGGAGGTGACCCCCGAGGTGACCGCACCCTCACATAGAGGGTGCGGGGCCCAATTTTTTGGAGTGAGTCCCGCACCCTCCATGTGAGGGTGCGGTCACCTCCGAGGTGATTCTATCATTTTTTTTTGTGATAGATCCTTTCATGTAGGACATGCTGCGAAGGCCTATCTCATTGGTCGTGAGCCAGACGAGAATCAGGTTAAACCTAATCATACCGATGCGGTGGATGATAGTGCCAAAAAATAAGATGATAATCCACAAAACAAAATTGGGGAGGAGGTCACTAATTCGGATCATGCTTTTTGTCGCAAAGAAGTTGCCCAGGCCCCAGGGTCACGAAGAATCCAGGCCAAAACTTTAGCTATAACGTTGACCGTTGACCGACGAACGTCAACGATCGCTATAGCGAGTTTGTTTATATTATTTAATTAAATAATATTAAAAATTAATGAATATGTATAGAGATACAATTAGGTATGTCAACGAGCCGAGCCGAGCCGAATATCGAGGCTCGAGCTTTGCTCGAGCTTTTTAAGATCGAGCTTTTTTTGGCCCGAGCTGAGCCAAAGCTCGGCCAAAAAATTGAGGCTCGGCTCGAGCTTCATCGAGCCGAGCCCGAGCCGGGCCGGCCCTTTTTTTTTTTTTTTTACGGCGAATGAATATGTATTGTATTTGTAATTACTTAAATGGATTATACACAATAAATGTAGTTAAAATATCAAACATAAGATAAGATTTAATAAAAATGTAAACGTAGATTTTGCAAAGTCTATCTATACTAAAATTAAATTACTAGTTGTTTTATATATATTCAATAAAGGTTACAAGTTACAACTTACAACCCTCCTCCCTTTTTCCGGGCTTGGGACCGGCTATGATCAACATAGGCGGAGTTAAAAATTGTACACGAATAAAAAATTTCGTGTACAATTTTTTTAAAAATATAATAATTTAAATTACACAAAATGATTTTTAAAAACTTACAATTTCTTCTATCTTAAATATTGCTCCAAGTCCTCGGCCATGATGCTATCAACTTTATCTTGAAGTCGTAAATCTGCACATTCCCAATCCTTCAAGCATACAAGAGCTTCTAATATATCTTCCTTCAGTCTTGATCGTTCGTCTGAAAAAATCATACCACTTAAACTAAATGCAGCCTCCGATGCCACGGTGGACACCGGAGGTGTTAGTAAATCACGTGCAATTTTTGCTACAAATGGATATTGCCTTTCATTACACCTCCACCAAGTTAAAACATCAAAATTCTCTAATTCTTGTGATGTTAAAACACTGCGAACGTCCACACACATGTACCTAGCTAATTCAGATGGAATTTCAACGTTTGTACCACCTATCGATCTAGATGTGTTTCCACTGGAACTAATTGAGGGAACACTTGCATTTGTATTAATAAAGTCCCATAAAGAATTAGAATGCATTGGAGTACTTTGGGAAACATTAGTTTGAGAACTAGAACTACATTGATCTTTTTTTGCAGTATAATAATTGTACATTTCACATAATAAAGATTCCACATTAACATGTGATAATTCTATATTTAAATTTTGTGAAATTTCCTTTATAATAGCCTTAGTGCCCATTAAATTTAATCGAGGATCCATCACCGATGCTAAAACAAATAAAGAAGGTAATTCTTCCCAATATTTGTAAAATTTTAACTCCATGGAACTGACTACAACATTAAAAATTGGCAAATTTCTATATTGATTGAATGTTTGTGCAATATGAAAAAAGTGTTGTAAAACAAGTGAAGATGTTGGGTAGTAAACACCACTGCATGCATTTGTGGCATCATAAAAAGCTTTTAAAAATCTTTTTACACAGAATGCAATTTCCCATTCCCACTCTTCTAAATTATTGTCAGATCCATACGTATGTCTACCATTATAATACATTGAAATAATTTTATCATAATTTTCACATGAGTGTAACATAAGGTATGTAGAGTTCCATCTATGTGATACATCCGTAGCAAATGAATGTTCTTCTAAACTATACTCCGCACACAAACTATTAAATGCTTGTTTTCTTGATGGTGATACATTTATGAAATTTATTGCTTGTCTAATTTTATCTAAGGATTTTTCAATATGTTTTAAACCACTTTTAACAATTAAGTTGATAATGTGACAAACACAACGTTGGTGAAAAAATAAACTATCAAATGCAGGGTTAAAATCAGAAATAAATTTATCAATAACAACCTTATTAACGCTAGCATTATCAAAAGTAAAACTACGAATCATATCTTGCATACTGAATTCTTGTATAATCCCTTTTAAAACTAAATGTATGTTAGCGGCATTATGAGGATATTCTACTAATCTAAATGCAATAATTTTTTTGTGTAAAATCCAAAGATTATCAATGTAATGAGCTGTGGCAGCAATATAACCTTTTTTATTACCACCAGTCCATAAATCAGATGTAAAAGAAATAACAGTCTCATATGTTTTTAAGGCTTTAATGGTAATTTCTTTCCTTTTGTTATATAATTTTACGGTGTCTGCACGAAGTGTATTTCTACAGTAAGGAGTATACCTGGGTTGAAGAGAATTCTGCACAAGTCGGGTGAAGTGAACAGAGTCAATTAAAGAAAGGGGCATTTCAGCAGCCGCCACATATGCAGCCATACCTTCACGAAATCTTTCTTGCGAATACACAAATGTCGAAAGAGTAGTAGTACCAGAAGGTCCAGAACCACCAAAAACAAGCTGGGACTGTGTTGGGTCACCAACTGGTTTCGCTTTGCATGCCCTTGCTATGTGCCGATTCAAATGTGACGTGCTTGATCCGGGCTTCCAGCTCATTTCCTTACCACAGTAATTGCAGCACGCTTTCCATATATCAACTCCATTTTCAACACCAACTTTTTTCCTTGTCATATGTTGCCAGCAATCCGATGACTCTTTTTTAGCTCGTTTGATTTCAACAATTTCCTCATCTTGGATATCATCCAAGTCAATGGGAGCATTTTCGGAGACATCGATATGAGAGGGAGTACTAGAACTACCCCTGAATTGGTTAACTTCATCGCTGTTAAACTCCATACTTATCAGTAAACACTAAACAGTATTGTAGTGTAGAATGTAGTTAGTTTCAAATTTGAAAGTTGAAACTGAGAGAAATATTATCACAATAATTGAAGAATATAGAGAAATAGAGAATTGAATAGAAATTATAGCAAACAAATGACTATTATGACGAAATGAAAAAACTTGTAAGTGAATTGTGAATTAACAAACAAAATGCGACCCCTATTTATAGAAAAAAAAACGTGGGAAAACAAAAAAAAAATTCAAATTTCAAATTTCAAATATCTGCATATTTCAAATCAGATAAAAAATCAGATAAAAAATGCACCAATCCAATCCGTGTTGCAGGCAGCGTTGCGTGTTGCAGGCAGCAAGCTGCCTGCTGCCTGCAAATTTGCAGGCAGCAGCAGACACGGGCCAGAAGGCCCGTGTCTTCGGGCCAATTTGGCCCGTTTTTACGGGCCAAATTGGCCCGCCACACGGGCCCGCCCGTGTGGCTCGACGGGCCACACGGGCCGGCCCCGGCTCGAGCCTAGTGAGTATTTTTGGGCTCGGCCCGAGCTTCGGCTCAATCTTACGAGCCTCGAGCCGGGCTTAGCCCGAGCTTTTAACGAGCCGAGCCCGAGCTACCCGAGCCGACGAGCCGTTTTGACACGCCTAGATACAATAAAAAGTTGTAATAAAATATATTAATATACAATTTAATACAGAACGTTCCATTAAGTTGAAACTTTCGTTTTAAGTTGAAAAAAAAAAAGTTCATAATCTATAAATCAATAATTACAAATCAAATCAAATATTCATCAAATCTCAATTTTCAACCTAGAAATCAATAATAACAATTCACAAATCAAATCAAATATTCACCAAATCTCAATTCACAACTTATAAATCAATATTCACAATTCACAAATCTAATATTCACCAATCTTAATTTACAACCTATAACGGTGCGTTCTTTTACGCAATGATTACAATTTATAAACCAATTTATAAATAACACATTTTTCCAAATTACTTTTTAACAATACATATTTACTCTCTCCAATTTTCAACCACACATCTTACCTATGAAAAAAATTGACACATGAGACACCAAACAGTGCGTAAATCAATAATCAAAATTCACAACTCTAATCAAATATTAACTAAATCTCAATTCACAACCTATAAATTAATAATCACAATTCATAAATCTAATCAAATATTCACCAAATCTCAATTCACAGTTCACGAAAGGGGAATATGGGACTCACAACTGACCGAATTGCAAAAACATAAACGTAACATTTATGCCTAATTTCCAAATAACAATTCAATCATAATTAATCAAGGTTTAGCCTCATTACCCCTGAGAATTCAAATGATAAATTGAGAATCGATCAAAATTTGGGCAATGGCAGTGCACTGTGAACTCCTTCCTTATGGCTCCCAACTTAAAAATTGATAATCTAACAAAAATTGAGAAATCAAAATTCAATATTATTGATTAAAACTTACAAACTGTGAAATTTAAAAATTACAAACCAAAAAGTAGGAATAAGTCAACAACCGTTACTAACCTAGCTACTGGCCTGCCAAGCTGGATTGAAAGTCTGGATTTTGAATCGAGGCACTACAACCTACAAGCGTCGACAGCAGCGTTGCTGCCTGTTGGAAAGAGAGGAGAGTAGACGCCTTGAAACGGGAGCTGGGTGAGCGCAGCGACGGATCCCTTTCCTTCGTCTGTACTCGTCAAAGTCGCCGAGGTTAAGAAACTGGGGCGTGGGACTCCGGGTCGTTGTTTTGAGATCAAAATGCATTAGGCCTTGGGGTATTTTGGGTTTGGGTACTTGAGCGAAGACGACAACCAAAAAAAAATTTGGTTTTTTTAATATTGGACAGCCGGTGGACCGGCTACGGCGAGCTACCGTGGCCGCGCTACCTTGTTGCACGGTGAATTCGCCTTTGTTCAGGGTAAACAGAAAATCATGGAAGATAATCATCGTCACCTTCATGCTCGGGTAGAGGGAGTTGGGCCCACAGTTGATCAGGGGTGGGCAGTCTCTGTTTGGAAACCAAAACAGAAACCTCAAATTGATTATGTCTCAATTGTGCAAGACATTATCCAGAATAGAATCTTGGGACAAAGTAACATTATTCCTTCAATTTATAGGCTACTGAACAATTTGACACTGTGATCACACAAATGATAATACTCATGATCAGGAGGACCTACGCCCAGTTCAGGAAATGCACAAAAATATTATTAATCCAAACTCATCTGAGATGGAAAGTGAATCAGACCCATTTACAGAGGGCATCCAGGCAAATTTGGTTCCCATTCAAAGGATCGAAGTTGACATCTCTGAATATCACTTGCAGGGAGAAGAAGAGGTCCAGTCGAGTCCCCAGGAGCCTTTGTTATTATCCTCCACATGATCAGGGACATTTTCGTAGAAGCTCAGATGGAGATTTGAATGCATTTGACAGCAGGGATGTTACTGATGCTTTCAAAGATATTTTTCGCCATTCCAAACCACAAACAGATTCTCGTGTTGACCGTCAGATTACTCGAAGCCAATCTAACTCGATGTCCTCTACTTCCTTATCATTTTAATGTATTTGCTCATCTGGATTATTAGAGGTATTGATAATAAGGACTATCGTAATCACCTAAAAAATCTTGTTGCGCTCAACCCATGTAGATGTTATGGTTATCCTTGAACCCTTCGTTATGAAGAAAAATTTGCATTTCATTTGCAAACAGTTGCACTTTGACAATGGTACTAGTAATTGTTCGAAGAAAATCTGGGTGATGTGGAATAATAATTCAAAAGTCACTCCTGTATTGGATGATCCTCAAATGCTCCATTTTTTGGTTGAAAATAATGACTCTCGGAACCCTTTTCTCTTATCGGCAGTTTATGCTAAGTGTGTTACACTGAAAGGAGGGCATTACGGAGCCAGCTCCAATCCTTGTCCCTGACCACCCAATGTCCTTGGATTGTGGGTGGTGATTTTAATGTTATTTCACATGGGCAGGAACGTATAGGGGTGGTTTCTTCGGATAATTTACTTGGAGCGATGGTCGGGTTTGGAAATGATTGGATGGTGTGCTTGTTAATGCAGCAGCAACCAACTTGTTCAAAAATTTTAAAGTCTACCATTTAAATAGGAGTGGGTCTGATCATTGCCCTATGTTAATTAATTTCAACCTCTGTGAAAGAAGAGGACCTTCTTTTCGGAGCTGGTTGCTCGTTCTTGGAAGCCACCAGTTCAAGGGAATGGCATGTCAGTGCTTTGGCAGAAGCTATCCCGGCTTAAAAGAGATCTAAAAGGTTGGAACAAAAATTTGTTTGGGAATCTTTTCAGCCAAGTTAAAGTGGCAGAGATCTTGGTTTATAACTTGGAAACAGATTTTAATCTCAATCCTAACCCAGACAATAGAAGTTCACTTCAACTTGCCAAAGCTCAGCTCAATCAGGTCTTGGCTTGGGAGGAAGCTTTCTAGAAGCATAAATCTGGAGCCAAATGGTTGCGTGAAGGGGATGATCGACAACACAAAGTATTTCCATTCCTTAGTAAATAAATGGGAAAAGATTCAAAGCTAATATTCACCTTATCGAATGGAATAACAGTAGTGTAATGGAGGATCCAAATTGTATTAAAAGTTCAACAGTTGATTTTTTCCAACATCTTCTTTCTGATGATGGCCTGGTCCAGCCTAACTCACCCTTGGATCAAATACCCTCTCTAGTTGAACAAGGTGACAATGACTCAATTCCATTCCGACGGGAGATGAAGTCAGACAGGAAGTGTTTGATTTGAACAAGGACAGTGTTGCAGGTCCTAATGGGTATATATATGGCATTTTTCTTTCAGTTAAGTTGGGACATCATTCACACAGATGTGATTGCTGTTGTTAATGATTTTTTCACCGGTGGGACTATTCCAAGGGGCTTCACAGCTACTACAATTATTCTGATCCCCAAGAAGGAGAACCCTTCGAAATGGACGGAGTTTTGCCCGATTAGTCTATGTACGGTGTTCAATAAAATTTTAACAAAAATTCTTACAGCCCGCCTAAATGTATTGTTGCCTAAAGTGATATCACCATATCAAACCGGTTTTGTGCTTGATCGTCTTATGAGTGATAATGTCCCTCTTGATCAAGAAATGATTCATGCCATTAATCGAAAAATCAGAGGGGGTAATGCGGTTCTTAAACCGGACATTGCCAAGGCTTATGACAGGGTCAACTGGAATTTTCTATTCCATATGCTTTCGGATTTTGGTTTTGATGATAGGTGGATTGATAATATCAAAAGGTGTATCACAGGGTGCTGGTTTTCGGTTCTAATCAATGGAGAGCTGTCAAGCTTTTTCCCTTTGATAAGTGTGATTTATACATTTATCTGTATGTTTAAATTAGAAGAAATTATTGTCGTTTTAGAATATATGCTCCTTAATTTGTGTTTATTTGTTTACTTTTCAGAAAATGTCACAATCGAAGAAGAATGAATCAATTAATGGAAAAAAGGGAAATATTGGATATTAATTGGAGCTTAATTGAGCAAGTGAGAGATAAGTGACGTCAATCGGGAAGGTTCATGGTGCTCAAGTGAACAAATCAGAGGTTGGAGGTCCCAATTGAAGGAATTGAGAGTTTAATTGAGAAATTCAAGAAGAATATAAAGTTTGGGGACTAAATCGCAATAATTGAAAATGGAGGACTAAGGCTGCAACTAAAGGTCGGGGACTAACTTATACAGCCAAGAAAAGATGGAAATTACATGTCACGCGATCGCTGAAATCCTACTGCGCGATCGCGAATTACCTCAAATTCATAACCCGAGAGTTTTAGTGTCTTTCACGCGATCGCTAGGGTTTCTACCACGTGATCGCGCGGTTATCCGACTAGGCCGCAGATCAGATTTTTCTCGCGATTTTTAACAGGCTTTGGGCTTTTTGACCTAGGTTTTCTTCAAAACCTATATATACAACACATGAGGCACAAAATCTGGACCTTTGCCTCTCCATAGAACAAGCCACAATAGAGATTTCAATTCAAATTCTTGGAAATTAAAGCATCGTAGAGGGGCTTGAATTGAAGATACTTGAAGAATTGATAATTGGTGCAATCTTTCCATTCTTATTTGTTATTTTCAATGAACGTTTTATTTTCATGTTTTTGTTCTTTAATCAAGATGTGTAACTAAATTCTATGTTGGGATGAACGATGTAGGCTAGTTAATTATTTTAATGCCATATTCCTTGTTTTAATGCTTTAATGCATGTGTTGATTTATTATTACGTTTAATGCGTGAATGAACTGACCATTCTTTCATGATTTCATGTGTTATTTTCATAATCCGAGAGGTGAGTTAATAACATGGATCTAGGTAATAAATTCGGTAATTGAGCGAGAGATAGAGATATACTCTTGTTATTATTGCGATCGTGTGTGAATTCTTGTATGTAATGCATCTAGATAAGGAATATTCGGACCCGCTGTAGAGATACAATGTTGACTTATTTAGGTAGGATTTGAATTAGTGAATTCGATCGAGCACATATTTAGAAAATAAAATCTGGAATTGGAATTGATTTAATTGGTTAGGTGAATTCGTGAATCTCAACTACCTTACAATCGTTTTTAAAATAAAAACCGATTCGCAAAGTTAATTCTTTTGTTTAATTTCTTAGTTTTAGTTCACAATCACAGATTCTCTTTGTCTGTTTAAATAAAGTGTAGAATTAAAATATTTCGTTACTTAGTAAACAGTTCTCGTGGGAACGATCACTCGATTCAAAAGTCACTTTATTACTTGATTGCGATATCGTATACTTGAGATTTTAAACAACAAGTTTTTGGCACCGTTGCGGGGGACTGTTAATTAATATCGATACCCATTAGTTCTTATTTTACTTTGAGCTTTATTTTGCTTATTCTTATTTTTATTTTTATACTAATTTTCAGTTTTTGTTTTTAATTTTTGTTTTATTTAATTTATGTTAAGAAGGACTAAGTCATTTGATTTGCTTCCTTTTGATACAGAAATTGAACGCACCTTTCGACAGAGGCGTAGAGAACAGTTGGAAGCGAATCAACAAACAGACTTAGTCATGGCAGATAATAGAATTCAGGATAATCACGGAAATCAACAAAATCTGCCACCAGCTGTGAATGGACAACAACAAGATCATGGAAGGCGCATATTAAGAGATTACATGGTTCCTCCTGTAGGGAACATTGGAACTTGCATTGTATCTCCTGCAATCCAAGCCAACAATTTTGAGATCAAAACTTCTTTGATCTCACTGATCTAAAACTCATGTGTTTTCCATGGATTGTCGTCTGAAGATCCTCATGCACATCTTCGATCCTTTTTGGAATTGTGTGAAATGCAGCGCATGAATGGAGTTTCAGATGATGCTGTGAAATTGAAGTTATTTTCATTCTCTTTGGCAGACAAAGCTAAAGCTTGGTTCTACACTTTGCCCCTACATACAATCACCACTTTTGAAATCCTGAGTCAAAAATTCGTAGATAAATTTTTTCCACCTGGCCGGATTTCAAAGCTTAGGCGTGAAATTATGTCCTTTAGTCAACAGCCAGAAGAATCCATTTTTGAAGCTTGGGAAAGGTTCAATGAGCTTATCAGACAGTGTCCTACCCATGGAATCGCAGATTGGATCTTAGTTCAGACCTTCTATAATGGGTTGACAAATGAAAATAAGAAGCACGCAGACTCAGCAGCTGGGGGTTCAGTAATGGATATGACTTATGAAGAAGCTTTTGAGATTTTCGAGAAGATGGCTTCAAAGAGTTACCAATGGTATTCAGAGAGGTCTGCACCTAAGTCTGGGGGAGTAGTTTCTGTTAATGAGATTACATCATTAAATGCTAAATTGGATGCGTTGACGAAGAAAATTGACAGTATGGGTGTGCAGACGGTCAATTCAGTTCAAACAGCGCTATGTGATTTTTGTTTTGAAAATCACACTGTTAATTTCTGTCTCATGCAATAGAGTCAATCAGATCCAGAACACGTCAATTTCGTGGGCAACAAGAAACAGGGTGGTCCATATTCACAATCCTACAACCCAGAATGGAAGAACCACCCCAACTTCTCCTGGTCTAACAATCAGAATGTTCAGCGTCCTCTTGGTTTTCAACAACAGCAGCAACAACAATCTCATAAAACCATGGCAGAAAACATGGAGATGTTAATCCAGTTAGTCAAAAGTCAGAATGGTGAGTTTATGAATCAAGCAGCTGAGATTAAGAATTTGAAGAGACAAATGGGAGAGCTGGCAGCTAGCAGTTCAATAAGACAGCCAGGATAGTTACCCAGTAATACTGAAACAAACCCTCGTGAGCATGTTAATGCAATAACAACAAGGAGCGAGGTTCAACTATCTGAAGTGACTATAGAGGAATATGAAAAGCAAAAGAGTCAAAAGAAAAATGTGGTGGAAGAATAGGAAAGTGAGAAAGAACAGGGGTCCACTTCAGAAACTCAAGAAAAAGTGGAAGAAGAAGTTCGAGTTCGACCTCTAGTCAAGGCATAGGTACCTCCAGTTCCATATGCACGAAGACTGAGAAAGCAAAATCTAGAACAACAATTTGGGAAGTTTTTGGAGATATTCAAGGAACTACATATAAACATCCCTTTTGCTGAAGCCTTGGCTCAAATGCCACTCTACTTGAAATTCATGAAAGAGATGCTGTCAAATAAAAGGAAATTGATTGATCATGAAACAGTAGCTCTTAGTGAGGAATGCAGTGCCATTATCCAAAAGAAGTTGCCACAGAAACTAACAGATCCAGGGAGTTTCTCGATCCCTTGTACTATTAGTACATTTACTTTTGATAATGTATTGTGTGATCTTGGTGCCAGTGTCAATTTAATGCCTTTTTCTATGTACTGGAAACTTGGTTTGGGGGAGCCTAAACCAACCAATATCACACTAAAACTGGCCAACAGATCCATTCAGTACCCGTACGGTATTATTGAGAACGTGATAGTAAAAGTAGACAAATTCTTCTTTCCAGTTGACTTTGTGATCTTAGACATGGAGGAGGACACTCAGATGCCCCTCATTTGTGGAAGACCATTCCTACCTACTGGAAGAGCCTTAATCGACAATGAAAAGGGAGAAATCATCTTTAGGGTCGAGAAGGAACAAGCCACGTTCAGCATCAAGCCAAGGCAAGATCTTGAAGGTCTAAATAAAAGCTGCTTCAAGGTGGAGGGAGTGGTCTAGAAACCAGAAGAAAAGACCAAGCAGGGTATTAAGATTGAGGAGGATCTAAACACAAAACATGAGTTCGTAAAGGCAAAAGATGGATGGAGGGACAAAAAGGAAGAAAAGCTTAACATCCCTCAACAATTGGCTAAAAACGGGGCTTTGCAATTAAAGAAAGTGAGAAAACGGGTGGAGAACTGCAAGGCTGGAAATTGCAAGATATGCAAGGCTCTGAGATCATCTTTCAAACCTCCATGATATTGATGTTCTAAAGTCAGGCTTCAGACTAAAAATGGAGTGCTTGTTCCTTTCTTCCCTTTTATTTATTATGCTTTCATAATTTATTTATTTATTTTCTGAATTTTAGATAAATGCATGATAGGTAACCTGTTTGAGGGTTTTACTTGTTTGCATGTTAAAACTCTATTGCTTGTTGCACTATTTTTGGCATATTTAGGTATGTTTTTAATTTTGTATATTTTTGTTAAACTAGGCTTTTAATTGTAATCCCACACATTAAACACACTAGTTTAGATCATGAAGTTAATGTTTGGAAAATCATTGCATATATCATGATGTAATTAGTGGGTTAAAAACGAGGTAGAAGCTCAAAAATGGGAAAAATTTCAAAGCTGCCGGACAACTAAGCGATCGCTCAGTACAACTCTTGTGCGATCGCGAGAATGATTTTTTAATTAAAATGTGCTACAGGTTTTGACCATGCGATCGCTGGAATTCCTACCATGTGATCACGTGGTTGAACTGGGACCAGTTCTGGCAGTTTAAAGCCTTTTACTTGATTTTCTCAATCTCAAACATTACAAACTCGTTTTCTCTCCCCAAATCAGTCCAAACATGATTTTCATTTATTTGTGTATGCCATCAACACTTCTTTGCATCAACTTCATGGCTTCTTTCACTTCAAAATCAAGCAAACGGTATGAAATTCTTCACTTAAATCAATGTAAACTCAAAATTTTGAAATTTTCTTTGAGTTCCGGGATTTTGAAATTGTGAATGGTGAAGAATGGGTTTAGGTTAGACATTGGAGAATGTGATTTTTGATTTAATAGGTAAAATTTTTGGGTCAATAGATGTTCCAAATTGATGCACTTTCTTTGATTTTTGTAGTGCACATTAAGTGTTCGATAAAATGCTCCAATGAGATTCTTGTTCAAATTTGAGAGATTCTTCCGAGCATTTATCTTCATGACATGGTTTTTATTGAGTATGTATGTTTGGTTCATGAATTAGTACACTACATTGCATGAAAATCATTAAAACCAACATTACATCAAGGCAGCCCCATTGCAGGCCACTGCAGGCCATTGCACCAGAAAATCAGTTCACGTCACCCACTTCTCCATAATTTTTCATGACCCTATTGAACTCTAAATGACCTGAATTTTTAATGTGTTGTAGACCATGCTGTGAACTTTAACATATCAAAATATGGCTCTGAAAATTTTGTGTTTTTCTAGACGATATCAAGGCTTGAATATGTGTGGTCTACCATTGTTGAAAATTCAAAATTTTGCTTTAACTTTAATTTGGGGGTGTGGTACTGAACGTCCATTATTTCTTATTGATGTTTATGACTTCTAATTCTAATTATCTCTTATTTGCAAGGAAAACACCAGTCAAAACACGCCAAGCCAATTTGAACAATACAAACAAAGGAAGCTTCAAAGAAATACATCCTCTACACTTGGGAAATTCTCGTTCTCTTTTCTTTGTCGTGTTTTACATTGTTAAATCTTTTTGACAAACATTGAGGACAATGTTAATTTCAAGTTTGGGGGTGAAAATTCATTGCATTCTTCATTCATTTTATATTCATTCGATTCTTTAGGGACAAAAAAAAAATTGAAAACTGTGTTGACATTTTTATTGCCTAGGATATAGTATGAATAAATTTGTGTTTAGATTTGAAAATTGGACAACATGAAAGCATGAAACATGAAAGCATGAACTTATTTTGAACTAGTTATGTTTTGCTAGATTCATATTCATTGCGCACATATCCAGTGTTGGATAATTGCTTGTGTAAGGGATTTTGTTTAACACACGTGGGGAAAAATTTATGCAATTTGAACTTAAGAATGACTTGAAAATCCTTGAACTTAGATCGTTAGACATCTCATCCCTAAATTAGAACCAATCATGCTAAAAGGCAAGTTTGGGGGTAAAATGGTTGGAATTTGTATGTATTGACGGGTTGGATGTCTGTGGTTCTAGGTTTTGCACTTTAGTCATTGCAGTTTGGTCAACTGGTATAAACCATTTCCAGCATAAAAACAAAAAATTGCTGAAGGTCTTATTCTGCTCTTCAAATGCCTTTTTGACTCGAGTAAGTAAGTCTGAGGGGTCTTTCAAACCCGGTGCCCTAAAGTCAACTGGCTTGGGATTCATTGACCTAAAGCTCGTTACAGGGGTCAATTAGAAAGCAAGTACGGAGAGTAGACTTACACATAAGACATTATAACATCTTTAACTTTTCTATTTAAACCTTTATGACTCAGGCAAGTACGTCTGAGGGGTTCTTTGAACCTGGTACCCTAAAGCCAACTGGTTTGGGAGTTGTCGATCTGAAAGCCTGCTACAGGGGTCATATAGAAAGCAAGTATGAAAATTTTTGCACAAAGATGGGAAAAGACAGGGATAATTAAAAGAAAAAAGTCGTCCATCAAAAGAAAAAAAAATAAAAAAAATATTATTGCATGGTATAAGCTTTGTTGACTGAGCTGTGGTGGTTGAGGTTTTAGAATTGGGATCTGCTTTCTTTTGATTTGTTATGCACGCATATTTCTGATTCTGACTGCCTTGTGTGGAAAAAACAAATAATATTTTTAGAACCCACATAGATAAAAACCCGGGATGTGAGAGAAAAATAGAAAGTGGTGATCATCCATGAGCGTTGAAAGGAATTTCATTAGAAATTATAGATTAACCACATGGGATTCTGGCTGGATTATGCATAATGAGCCACACAGTATTGAGTATATCTTTTGCATGAGTATGCGTTTGACGTTGGCTAATCACACACACACACACACGTGAAACTCAAGCATGACATAACTAGAAATTATTTTGCATTGTTGGTTTGGACTATGGAGGCATATGGTAAACATGTTGACACAACAAAAATAATTTCTCTTTTATTTCTTTGATTTTTTTAGTTTATTTTCCATTGTTCGAGGACGAACAATAATTCTAGTTTGGGGGTATTTGATAAGTGTGTTTTACACACTTATCTGTATGTCTAAATTAGAAGAAATTATTGTCTTTTTAGAATATATGCTCATTAATTTGTGTTTCTTTATTTACTTTTCAGAAAATGTCCCAATCGAAGAAGAATGAAGCAATTAATGAAAAAATGGCAATATTGAATGTTCATTGGAGCTTAATTGAGCAAGTGAGAGATATGTGGCATCAACCTGGAAGGTTAATGGTGCTGAAGTGAACAAATCAGAGGTTGGAGGTCCCAATTGAAGGAATTGAGAGCTTAATTGAGAAATTCAAGAAGAATATAAAGTTTGGGGACTAAATCGCAACAATTGAAAGTGGAGGACTAAGGCTGCAATTAAAGGTCGGGGACTAACTTATACAGACGAGAAAAGATGGAAATTACATGTCACGTAATCGCTGAAATCCTAATGCGCGATCGCGAATTACCTCAAATTCATAACCCGAGAGTTTTAGTGTCTACCACGCGATCGCTAGGGTTTCTACCACGCGATCGCGCGGTTATCCGACTGGGCCGCAAATCAGATTTTTCTCACGATTTTTACCAGGCTTGGCTTTTAGACCTAGGTTTTCTCTAAAACCTATATATACAATACATGAGGCACGAAATCTGAACATTTGCCTCTCCATAGAACAAGCCACAACAGAGATTTCAATTCAAATTCTTGGTGATTCAAGCATCGCAGAGGGGCGTGAATTGAAGATACTTGAAGAATTGATAATTGGTGCAATCTTTCCATTCTTCTTTGTTATTTTCAATGAACGTTTTATTTTCTTGTTTTTGTTCTTTAATCAAGATGTGTAACTAAATTCTATGTTGGGATGAATGATGTAGCCTAGTTAATTATTTTAATACCATATTCCTTATTTTAATGCTTTAATGCATGTGTTGGTTTATTATTACGTTTAATGCGTGAATGAACTGGGCAGTCTTTCATGATTTCATGTGTTATTTTCATAATCCGAGAGTTGAGTTAATAACATAGATCTAGGTAATAAATTCGTTAATTGAACGAGAGATAGAGATATATTCTTGTTATTATTGTGATTGTGTGTGAATTCTTGTGTATAATGCATCTAGAAAAAGAATATTCGGACCCGCTGTAGAGATACAAGGTTGACTTATTTAGGTAAGATTGATTTAAACTCGAGAGAGGAATCTCAATTTGAATTAGTGAATTTGATCGAGCACATATTTAGAAAATAAAATCTGGAATTGGAATTGATTTAATTGGCTAGGTGAATTCGTGAATCCCAACTACCTTACAATCGTTTTTAAAATAAAAACCAATTCGCAAAGTTAATTCTTTTGTTTAATTTCTTAGTTTTAGTTCACAATCACAGATTCTCTTTGTCTGTTTAAATAAAGTGTAGAATTAAAATATTTCGGTACTTAGTAAACAGTCCTCGTGGGAACGATCACTCGACTCAAAAGTTACTTTATTACTTGATTGCAATATCGTATACTTGCGATTTTACACAACACCCTTCCACAAGAGGATTAAGATAGGGTGACCCAGTGACCCCCTCTCACCTGTCTAGTTCATCTTGGGAGCTAAATTTTTTTCTCGTAGTCTTCGGGCTTTGTTTGTAGCCAATCCCCATATTTCCTTCAAGCACGGTGCTTCTCTCCTAATTTCTCATTTAGCTTTTTGCAGATGATGTGGTCATATTCTCTAACGGTTATAAGCAAGCCATCAGTAAGTATATTTATTGCATTTGAGTCTATGAGAGATATTCTGGCCAACTTTTAAATACCGCGAAGAGTGGTTTCGTTCTATCTCCTAAAGCCTCAGTGGTGTAGATTAGAAAAATGATCCATTTGACGGGATTTAGACAGCTTAAATTGCCAATGGTGTATCTAGGAGCGCCTCTCTTTAAAGGGGCTCCTCGCAGCTATTTATATCACGATCTTTTGCAAAAGACTCATGGACGGTCAGTGGGATGGGCTAATCAAATCTTATCCCCGGGTGGCTACATCGTACTGTTAGCCCAAGAGTAACTAACCAAGAGGGAGGTGAATTGATTTATAAAACTTTTTCAATAAATAATCTTAAACTTAAAATCAATAGGTACAAGTATGAACACTTAATGTTGTAAGTAACTTAACTATTAATGTAGTGTACTATAAAGGTGTAAACTTAATTGATAGAGTATAGTACTTAGAGATAGAGTTGCACAATAAACATTGATAGAGTAGAGTAAGCGCAATGTAAGTAAGTAAAATGGATAGGATGATGCAAACGCTGTTTAAAGAGGTTCAATCAACCAATGTGATCTACATCCTCTGTTATTGAGCTCTCCGTCATGAGCAAGGCCAAATTCACTATAATGATAACTTACAACAAAGAGTCCCAAATCCTTAGGTGGCTTACAACAAGGAGCACCTATCCTTAAATTACTTACAACAAGGAGTACTTATCCTTAGGTAACTTATAACAATGAGCACTTATCCTTAACAACAATCTAATTTTCACAAGGCTCTTGAAACCTCAATATAATGAATTGATTTACAATTGAAATAACTCTCTTGACAAATGATATACTTAGATTAAGTACAGAGAGAGTTAGGCTAACACTTTAATAAAAAGGAATGAATTGAGTTCGAGTGTTAGAAGAAAAACTTTGATGCAAATGATAATGAGAAGTTCAATGCACTCAAACAAAGTTTTTCAAAGAATATTATCTCTTGTTGAATGATTGAATCAAGTTAAGTATCAAGAGATCCCACACTTGAATAATTAACAAAAATTTAAGCTCAAAGTATTTAGGTAATGGAACATTGATAAATCAAATGATAATGGCAATGTGTAGTACAAATAATCAAAGTTCCTCAATTGAAAATTCTCTCTTTAAAGATTAAAGTAAATTTAGTATCAAGAGAGAATTATACTTTAATTCCAATATATAATGTGAAGATGTTGAAAAAGTTTAGACAATGTAAAATCAAGAATCTTCACAAAAACATTCTTTCAAAAACTTTGATAAATTTGATAAAACAAAGTTTAAATCAATCAAAATTTTCTAGTAAGAATTGATAAATATAAACCAAGTAAGAACAATTAATTTCACAAGAAAGCTTCTTTAAAATCTCTTCTTAATTGTCTTGTAAGTGGTTGAAATTGAATGCAAGAGAAAAGCCTATTTATAGATCAAGAAATTCAGTTTCAGACACTTTTGGTCGATCAGCACTGGAGTTTCGATCGACCGAAACATTATAGTTATTGAGAAAATTTAAACCGTTAGACTTTCGGTTGAGCAAAGCATACTTTCGGTCGATCATACTTTTGTTCGATCAAGGCACTTTTGGTCGACCGAAATAGCTAAATTTTGGATTTAATTTTATGTCAAAAAGTTCATTTCTCCAAAATATATTTCATGTTATGATTAAAAAAACATTTTTAGGCAAGTAATGATTTTATGGGAAAAAAAATGTTTTGAGCTTTATGAACTTCCTCAAAATTTATGAGTCGATACCTTTACAAATAAGTTGAAGTTTTACAACATAAATCTTTTAAGCTCTATTCTTCGACATTCTTGTTGACTTCGAGTCTGTTTTGATTGTTTTGTACTTCAATGAATGACGATTTGAATCTTGGAATGCTCAAACGAGATATATATGATAAAGCTCAAGAATTGAAACTGTTAGTAATACAAGAGATTTTGTTTGTTATAATCAAAAAAATACATATGTGAATAATCATAGGTTAACAATTTTCCCCTTTTTGATTATGACAAACAATATGATTTGTATTTTCATGTGATCGAAGGATAATCATGAATAATTAAGGTATAAGTACATATTCCCCAATATCAATTAACAAATCGAATCATCATAACAAACCAAATCATATTAATAACTCTTCCCCCTATTGGAATGAGCAAAAAGTGTTAATCATTTCCAACATATTTGTGAATAATCATACAATCAAATCAAGAGCACATTTCACTTTTCCCATTTCACAATCACATATTTCTTCATTTCCAAAAAAAAAATGACATGGATTCCCCTTATTTCTTACAAATCGATAAGATATTTATCTTATCACAAACATTTTATCCATGCTCCAAACACAACACAATATACTAATTATAATATCAATCTAAAGAGGCAAAGCATAAGCTGCATATCACATAAACATAATACCATCTTCATAAGTTCATCCACAAAATTAGCAAGAGCAATAAAGGTTCAAGTCTACAAAAAGCATTAAATTTGAAATTTTTTTTGAACATGTGCATTTCAAAGAGCAAAGAAGCATAAATATATTTCAATTATCTACCGGTGGAGGAGGAGGATTAGGCGGATATAGAGAGTAGAAATGGACAAAGAAGGCTTCTTGAGAAGTGTGCATTTCTTGTAATCTTTGTTGGACATCTTCAACCGCGGTAGTGAGAGAATCAATATGCCCATTCAAAATGTTGAATTGATCTTCAAAGATGTATCGACCAAGGGGAGGTGCAGCTTCGGAGTTTGAGACCTTTGTCTTGGTCTAGGAGAGCCATCGCCACCTCCTTCTTTGTCACCACGGCCATCAACTTCACCTTCTTCTTCACCAACATCCTCACATTCTCCTTGGTTCATTCTCTCATCCAACTCTTCTTCAGTGAATGGTCAAGCACTAGTAGGCCCCGAAGCGCTGTTGTGACATACCCATTGCCGGACATTGCGAACAATTTTCATCCATTTAAGCGTATTCATGTTGATGACATCGGTATGTTTAGGTTCTTGGATGGGCTCGTTATCCAAAGGAACATTGAAATTAGTAAAAATCCTAGTAAGGATCATGCCATAAGGTAAATGATACGATCCGGACCAGGCATCGAAGGGCGAAGCCAAGACATCGACAGTATGACGGTGATCTACGTGGAAAACGAAGCAAGTTCCGTGTTGGGGTCGAGACGGGAGGAAGAAAGGATCAATCCGAGTCGAGTGGTCGAAGTTCCTTGTGCAGAAAAATCATTACGGCCGTAACCCATACAATCACGACCGTAAAAGCTATTATCACGGCCGTAACCAATTCTCGGGGGAAAAAAGGAAGAATTTCAGCAGAACAAGATTTACGGCCTTAAGTCTGGAAGTTACGGCCGTAACATCTAAACCAAGGGCATTTCACGGTCGTAATCAATTTCGTCACTGCCGTAACTATTGAAGCAGTATTGGACCCGAGAGGCATTTACAACAGTAACTGGATCCTTCACGGCCATAACTGAGGAGCGAGTCAAATTTTGCGAGAATTTTAATTATTTTGTTTCCTTTTTGGTTTTTAATTTATTTTCCTATTTTAGTATTTTAGTCTAATTAGGATTCTGTTTTTGAGCCCAATTAGCGGCTAGGTTATTTTTCTTATTTATATTCCTTTTCATGATTGTAAAAGATAGTACAGTTTTGAGATTATTAATATTATTTGAGAGAGGATTCTCCAAATTGAAAGGTTGAGTTATTCCCTTTTCATGAACTTATCAAAGATCCGATCTTTGTGACGTTCACCCAACGAACTTATCAAGGAATTGACAACCCTTGTGGCGTTCACCAATCTTGGTTATTCAATCCGCATCGTCATTAATTGCGTCGTGATTGTCGGGTCAAGGTTTTATCGTCAATCTATCTTTAATTCCATTATTTATTTCCTTGTATTCTTGTTTCTTTTCGTGTTTAATCTGTCTTAGATCTTTCCTAGGTTTTTAATTGTGTTATTTCGCGTGTTTGTCGAGATTCTCTGATTGGGATCGCGTCATCTGGTATCAGAACTTGGATCTATTTCAGATTCTTGCGTTTCTTGTTATTTTTTTAGTTTCTTGACTATTTTCATGTTCTTCGCGTTCTTCGTGTCATTCATAATTTTCTTCAGTTTGATCCATAAGAGTCAGTCCCAAAAATTCAAAAGTGTTTTTCTTCTTCGTTTTTCGTCCAAATCCAGTTCTGTTTTTTATGCCATACTCGTATTCCCAAATATTATTCAAATATTTCAAATATTCTTAATTTTCAAATTTTCTTGTTCTTGTTCATGTCTTACCCTTTTCCAACCCTTGATTGAGTTCTTGAATTATTTCTTGATTATTTCTTGGGTGAAATTTGAAGGGATAGAAGAGTGAAACACGAGTGAAAACACATGTGAGGAGAAATTTATTGTTGACATTAAAAATGTCTGATAGAGAGGGTTCCACATCTTCATCTTCTGTTGGAGACAGAAAATAGCTCAGGGGTGTGAATAGAAAGGATGAACAGGGTAATGATGATATTGCAGCAATGAGGGCACAATTTGAGAGGTTTATGGCTCAGATGGAGAATCGAGGTGCAGAACGTGAACACAAACCTCGGGATCAATCTCATGATGGTTCTCGGGTTAGGAGAGGTAATAGGCGTGAAGTTGGTATGGATGATGAGGGCATGGGCAGTGAAAGTGGAAGTATATCTTTGGTGGGAAGTATGTGAAGGAGGGATAGAGGAGATAGGTATTAGTGGAGGCATGATAGGGAGCGTCATGATGCTAGGAGGCATCGTGGGGGTAGAGATGTTGTTGATGACGACATTGGGAAAATTAAAGTGAAAATACCATCTTTCCAAGGTAGGAGTGATCCGGAGGCATACCTCGATTGGGAGACAAAGGTCGAACGACTTTTTGATTGTAATAATTATTCGAAAAATAAGAAGGTGAAATTAGCTGTGATTGAATTCACAGATTATGCCAATATTTGGTGGGATCAACTAGTGACGGTAGGAGGAGGAACCTTGAGGAGCCGGTGGAGACTTGGGGTGAGTAAAAGACCATAATGAGGAAGCGGGTTGTGCCAACTCATTATTATAGAGATATTTACCAGAGGCTGCAAGGTCTGACTCAGGGATCGAGAAGTGTAGAGGATTATCATAAGGACATGGAGGTGGCGATGATTCGAGCTAATGTGGTGGAGGATCGGGAAGCAACGATGGCTAGGTTTTTGAGAGGGCTGAATAGAGATTATTACCAACGTCATTGATCTGCAACATTATGTGGAGCTAGAGGATATGGTGCATATGGCAATGAAGGTGGAAAGACAACTAAGGCGAAAGGTGGCAGTAAGACACTCACCGGGTTCTTATCCTACATCACAACCGAAGCGGGAACACAATGATGAACATGATTCGAAAGGGAAGGAGGAACCTACAACGAAAGGTAAAAATATTTTTGATTCTCAAACCACTCGGGATAGAAATATTAAGTGTTTTAAGTGCTTGGGTTTGGGTCATATATCATCCCAGTTTCCAAATAGGAGGCTAATGATCTTGCGTGATAATGGTGAAATTAGTTCTGAGGATGAATTTAAGGGAATGCCTAAGTTAGTGGATGTTGGAGCTAGTAGTAGTGATGAGGAAGGGTTGACTTATGCTTTTAAAGATTCACTTGTTAATCGGCGTGTCCTTAGTACTAGGGTCAGGGTGGATGAAATTGGTGAGCAAAGGGATGATCTCTTTCATACTAGATGCTTAGTGGGTAAAAAGGCTTTTGGTATAGTGATTGACAGGGGGAGTTGTACTAATGTGGTTAGTACAATGTTGGTTGAAAAATTGGGCTTCAGCTTGATGAAACATCCAAACTCTTATAAATTGCAATGGCTGACCGAGTCAGGAGAAATTAAGGTAAATAAGCAGGCTAGGGTCAATTTTTCCATCGGGGGTTATAAGGATGAGGTGGTTTGTGACATGGTACCTATGCATGTTGGTCATATTTTTTTGGGGAGGCCATGGTAACATGATAGGAGGGTAGTGTACGATGGGTTTAAGAATCAATATTCATTTGTGAACGGTGGGAAGAAAATTACCCTTGTTCCGTTATCTCCAAAAGAGGCTCAAGAGGATCAGTTAAAAACCAAATGTGAGTTTGAAAAAAGAAATAAGAGTGTTGAGGCCACGACCTCAGAAAAAGGAGAGGGTGTGAAAGTTGAAAACAAGAGAGTTGAGGCAACGACCTCAGGAAAAGGAGAGAATGAGTGCAAAAAGAAAAGAGAGTCCACCCCTAAAATGAGTTTTTTTGCACATAGGTTGATGTACAAGGATCCATGCCTTGCACTTAACCAGTCTAATAAATCCCTCCCCAGTTCTACTAAATCTATTTTGCAGGTACCTAAGTCCAACTACGATCTTAAAACAAGGACGAAATCCATTGACACAAAAGAGCAGCCCAAAGGGCCGAGAAAGTTGGAAGAGAGAAAGAAGCAGCCTAAAAGGTTGAAAGAAAGCACGAGGCATAACATGATCATCGAGCCCAGAAACCCAGGAGGCGTTTGGAAAGCAGACAAAAAATGGATTCGAGGTCAAATCCTTTTCAAGAGAGGAAGTATGATACGATCCGGACCAGGCATCAAAGGTCGAAGTCGAGACATCGGCAGTATGACGGTGATCTACGTGGAAAACAGAGTGAGTTCCGTGTTGGGGTCGAGTCGGGAGGAATAAAAGATCAAGCCGAGTCGAGTGGTCGAAGTTCCTTGTGCAGAAAAGTTATTACAGCCATAATGAAGGTCCTTCACGGCAGTAACCTATATAATCACGGCCGTAAAAGCTATTATCACGGCCGTAACCAATTCTCGGGGGAAAAAGGAAGAATTTCAGCAGAAATGGATTCGAGGTCGAATCCTTTTCAAGAAAGGGAATATGATACGATTCGAACTAGGCATCGAAGGGCGAAGTCGAGACATCGGCAGTATGACGGTGATCTACGTGGAAAACAGAGCGAGTTCCCTGTTCGGGTCTAGTCGGGAGGAATAAAGGATCAAGCCAAGTCGAGTGGTCGAAGTTCCTTGTGCAGAAAAATCATTACGGCCGTAATGAAGGTCCTTCACGGCCATAACCCATATAATCACGGCCGTAAAAGCTATTATCACGGCCGTAACCAATTCTCGGGGGAAAAAGAAAGAATTTCAGCATAACAAGACTTACGACCGCAAGTTTGGAAGTTACGGCCGTAACATCTAAATCGAGGCCATTTCACGGTCGTAATCACTTTTGTCACGGTCGTAACTATTGAAGCAGTTTTGGACCCGAGAGGCATTTACGGCCGTAACTGGATCCTTCACAGCCGTAACTGAGGAGCGGGTCAAATTTTGCGAGAATTTTAATTATTTTGTTTCCTGTTTGGTTTTTAATTTATTTTCCTTTTTTAGTATTTTTAATCTAATTAGGATTCTGTTTTGAGCCCAATTAGCGGCTAGGTTATTTTTCTTATTTATATTCCTTTTCATGATTGTAAAAGACAGTACAGTTTTGAGATTATTAATATTATTTGAGAGAGGATTCTCCAAATTGAAAGGTTGAGTTATTCCATTTTCTTGAACTTATCAAAGATCCGATATTTGTGGCGTTCACCCAACGAACTTATTAAGGAATTGACAACCCTTGTGGCGTTCACCAATCTTGATCATTCAATCTGCATCGTCATTAATTGCGTCGTGATTGTCGGGTCAAGATTTTTATCGTCGATCTATGGAATTGTGAAAGATTTGGATATGAGAATAGTTTAACAAGAGTAGAATACCATACTAAAATATGACTTTTTTAAAGATTAATATTGAATTAATATAATTCGGATAATAATAAAAATAAATTTGGAAATGAAATGATTTTTGGCTTTAAATAATTTTAAAAACTCAAAATTGGATTAAAATCTAATTGCCTCAATTTTATCTCGTTGGCTCGAAATACTTATTTGTCATGGCTAGACGAATACATTTCAACTTTAATTTAAAATAGGTGAGATCGTAGCGACACATTTTTAATAATTTTAATAATTATTTACTAATTGAAAAATCTTGATCGCTACACATACAATTGCGGTACATTAATTTTAGCGAACAATTAGATTTAGGAGGAATTGATTGCTTGGCTAAGGACTGGGAGAATGGACTGAGCCAGTTATAAACTTATTTTAGTATAGTAACTTTAAAAAATATCAGTAGCAATAATATTTGACATTAAATTAATTAAGTTACTCAATTCATTGCAAAAATTTGACAATATATTATATAAATTGATACGTGAAATTTTCAGATTTAAGTCATGGCCCTTTTTTCTTCTTACACATGATGAACGAAAATTTATTTTCACCACCTAAGACATATCAACTTAAACCTGACTTCTTTCAATAAGGTTACCACTGGCACTCACTTAAAAAATTCTTAAGTTAATTGATTCCCTTTCTCCAGTATCAAAAAGGATTCTAAGAAGGCTCACTCCGGCCAACAATCCTTACAACTCTGGATCACTAAGGATTAACTTAAAAACAGTACGGCTTCTAGAAATCAAGTTATACTTTTATGATATGCATAGGATGTAATGAATTATCATGCAAAAGATAATTTACAGCATATCAACAACCGAAAATGATAACATAAAAACATTAAACATGAAATATTTTTTGGAGATTTATTAAAACATCTTAAAGAAATTACAACTAAGGATTTCCCTTTCGGGAAGTCCCCTAAAAGACTAAAGTAAAACTAGGAAAGGAAAGTTACCTTAAAGGTATTCACAGGTTCCTATTTAGCTATACAATGGTTTTGGATTGAGAATTTTTCTGAATAAGGTGGGTTTTCAGGATTTAGAGCAAAGAGTACACAGGCTGTAAACTCTTGCCTTAATCAAATGAAAATGTCTTCCTTATATAGAGAAATTCTAGGGAGCAAATTATAAAAAAAAGTCCCTAAAGGAATCTGAAAAAGTAAAGCCTATCCTAAAAGAGTTTTCACGCCTCAAAATTTCCATGATTTTTTTTTTTCATAGACACTATTTATATATTGAAATATATACATAAAACACTTTATTCATTCATTTTCCTTTGAACATAGAAAACGGATTTCAGAAGGCTTTCAATAGCCTAACACTGAACTGGGAGTCAAGCTGCAGGAAGCTTCTAATAGCCTAAAGCTGTACTGGAATTCAAGCTGTAGAAGGCTTCTAATAGCCAAAAGCTGCACTAGAATTCAAGCTACATGAGGCTTCTAACAGCCTGCTGTAAAAACTTCTTTCATAATCTTCTTTTAAGATTTCATTTATACTAAATGATAAGCGGAAGTTCAAGACAAAGAATAATTTCATTTTCAAATAAACAGAGGTAGGAAATACGATCAACTTCATTAAAGATCTTACAACATTTACACATCATGTAACGCCCCGAGTTCCGAGGAGCGCAGGAACGTCACTTTTCTAAATTCTTGAATAAACTTTGTTGCGGAAAAATGATTAAATATTAAATATCGCATTTATCGAATAAAAGTTTAGCGATAATTCAAATTGAATAAGTATTTTCGTACAAATTTGTAAAAATGACAATTCTTGTTAAAATGAAATAATCATTTCAAAGTTCACGACTTTTAAAAAATATCAATTTGTAATTTGCCGTCATTGCCCATCACTCGCCACCGTCTCCGAAATCTGCAAAAATTGTTAAAACAACGGGTTGAGCATTTCAAAATGAAATACTCAGTAGACTCATCGCCAGTAATTAATCTACAAGATAATTGAATACGTAATCATGCAAATAATGTAATGACATTCTTTTCTTATTCATAGGCATCACATAGTGAACGCAAATGAACACATTCTTTTCTTTTCTTGGCTAGCAGATAAGTTATGCCCAGCATAACATAAATTATTTATCTCAAAAGAGATATTCTTTTCGCATGCAATTAAGCATAAAATCACACAAATCCACATAACACATTCAATTATAATATAAATCAATTAGTGGGGGCGAGTCTACCTTAAATCCGACGAGTGCAAAGTTGAGCGGGAAAGGACTTCCATTCTTTAATTCTCCGTACGCCTCGTCTAGCCCATAAGTTACATTAGTCTTTTGAAATTTATAGTTTAAAAACGATAATTTACAATTTGAGGACTGAAATTGATGATTTGAAAGTTGAGGGGCTAAAATGAATACTTTGAAAGTTGAGGGACTAAAATGAATACTTTTTTGAAAGGTGAGGGACTAAAATGAATACTTTGAAAGTTGAGATTTTATAATCAAATGAATTAAATTGACAGGGATTGAAATAAACAGTTCGTAAATCTTGAGACTAAAATAACAATTTTTGAAACTTAAAGTAAGATTTAAAATATTGAAAACTATAGGGACTGATCTTTAAAACATAATAAGACTAGGGACTGAATTAAATCGTTTTGCAAACTTAGGGACCAAAATGAAATTTTCGAAAATTAAAATATTTAAAACCTATCACTACTCTCTCCCCCATTTCAGGCAGAGAAAAGCGAGAGAAAAGAGAGAGCGAAGTGCGAGCTTCGCGTCCTTGCCAGCCGGTGATTCGCCGGTGAAATGCCAGCGCAGAGAGGCGGCGAGCTGTGGTCAAGATGGGTTCAGGTCTTGTGGAACTTTTGGTGTCTTGTGGTGCGAGATTGGCTCAAAACCGAGGTAAACACGAGGCTTAAGGTGGGGCGATTTCCGGCGAAAAACCGGTGAATATGGGTCCGGAGGTCAAGGTAAAGTTTCTAGACTTCTTCTATTTCTGGGTTTTGGGTTTGATTTTAGTTGATTTGCTAAGGATTTGGAGAGGGCAGGGGAGGAGTGTGGTTGATTCGAAAATGGTAGTGGTTGGCTGCGTGCGGTGGTGGCTGTGAGACGGTGATGATGATGATTGGTGTTAGGGTTGCGATGAGGCAGGTTTGGGAAATGCTTGGTGATGGAGAAGGTGGCGGTGCTGTGGCTGGAGGTTCGACGGCGTTGTGTGACGGGGAAGGTGATGATACAGATTGGTTGGTGTTTTGAATATTGACGGTGGTGATTCGTGTTGATTCGATTGTGGGTGGTTGGTGATGATTTCGAATGGTGATGAAGATGATGAAGGAGGTTGGTGGCGTGATGAGTTGAGGGCGGTTGTGGATAACACTGCAGTGGTGATGGCAGTGGCTTTGCAGTGGTTTGACTGGTGATGAAAGTGGTGAGTTGGAGGTGGCTGTTGGTTTGGTGTTCGATTGGGAGTCGTTCATGATTTGGGCAGAATTGTTATGAAAATTTGATAGAAACAGTGCTGGTGGATTTGCAGACGATTGAGGCTCGGGTTGATTGGATTGGCAGATTGATGGTATAAATGGGTTGTGCAGTGGAGGGGTGGTCGGGGTATTGCTATGCGGCAGGGTGATGGAGGCAGAGTGGTGTATTGGTGGTTTGAAATGATAGTGTAGTGGTTTAGAGTTCAACTTGGACATTAGGTAATGGCTTTGAAGTGGATGGTTGTGAGTTAGTGGATTGATGATTTGTAGATGGAAAATTGGTTATGAATTATAGGGGAAATGGTGGAGGTGAGTTGGAATGAGGTGGATTTGAATTGTGGTAGCTTTGATTGATGCTTGATCGGTTGGCAATGGTTTAGAATATAGAAATCGGATTGATTATGAATTATAGGAGAGGAAAGTGGGAGATTTGGTTGGAAATGAAATGGAAAGTTAGGTATGAAAATCGGTGTAATGATTTAGACAAAAATGATGACAAAATGGGTGGAAAAGAAAAGAAACAAGTAGCAAAACGTGTTGGGAATTTTGGTGGATTAGTTAGGTATAATTTTGATTAGGATAAATAGCTAAAATTTAGACTAACTTCAATTAGGAAAAGTATTTAAAACTGCTATATTTTGGACTGAAAATAAATTTGAGAATAAATAAATTTTGAGATAAAATTGAATTACGTATTTTGGACTTAAAATAATTTAAATAAGGAAAATTGGAATTTAAAATGATTTTGAAAATAATACTTTAAATACTTCATTAAAATAATAAATTTTTTTAGATATTCGGAAATTAATTTAAAATCGAACGAATACGATATTTCTCGACTTGGTTAGACGAACGCGTCACGACGTTAACGTAAAAATGAAAAATAAATGAGTGAGATGGTAGCGACACGATTTTCTAAATCTTAAAAATAATTATTAAATACGTAAAAATTCTTGGTCGCTACACATCATGTTCTATCCTTCCAAGACATACAAGTTTATAACCATTTCAAAATATGATTTCTTGATTTTACTATATGTCTTAATGCCGAATAGTCTTAGTTTTACATCAAAATAGGGAAAATCTTTGCCCACACTATTCTCTTAGCGATAATATGATACGTGATCCATGTGAGAAAGACCTCCCCAAGTACGCAAAACCTCCAAATAGTTAGAGCCTGTGACCTACATAAGAGTCATAAGACAACTATAAGTTATGAAGCTTAGTGAGTAAAGCTACACATTATCATTTAAGCATATTATCATATAGATACGATCAATGTGATACAAACACACTTTACCTCTTAGCTTTGAGGAGAAAAAGTAATTCACATCAATATGTTCAAATTCATCTCAAGTATCTTTTTCCATATAAAACATCTTGTCTCATGAAATCTCAACATAAGAATACTTGAATTCACACGTTACAATAACATTCTCAACTTACACAATGAAATAAAAAGGATATGCATGTCATGATGTAATGTATGGACTCTCTAACTTCATTTATTAATTTCTTTGGGCCCCTACCCTAAGAGTAAGTATTCACGGAGCGCTCAATATAAGATTTGATACCCTTCCGGCACAAATCTAGTACCCTTCCGGTACAATTCTGATAAATATAAGATCTGATACCCTTCCGGCACAAATCTAGTACCCTTACGGTACAATTCCGGTAAATATAAGATCCGATACCCTTTCGACACAAATCTAGTACCCTTCCGGTACAATTCTGTTACCCTTCCGGTACAATACGGGAATTATTCCATTGGGTAACTAGAATCCCAAACCGGTGAATACTTAACATCTTCGATTTCTATTCTTGTTCATGCACATTCTTAGGTGTACTTTTGAACCTAACTGCATGCTTAGAGAGTGAAACATGAATACATTTACGACATTGCATGAGAGTTACATCTCAACATCTGATGCTCATGAAATCAAGACTTCTAAACACTTCACTTGATCAACATAAAAGCACATAATTTTGCTTCAGTCTTTGTATGCAAGATAGAATTCTTTGAACTTAATATAATAGGAGCTTTGACTATTAAGTATATCAATTAAGCTCACATGTGCTTCACATAATTGAAGAACAATTACCATTTAATGGAGACGCTTGCTACACTTAGAGTGATTATGAGTAAACTTATATTTAAACAAATTATAAAAATCAAAGGACTTACAAGTTGCTGGAAATAATTTAAAGAATCTGAAAATAAACTTTGACACCTCTACTTAAAAATGTAATTGTAACAAAGTGCTTATGAATTCATCCAAAGTTAGAAAATAACTTTTAAATACTCAAATATCCATATTTAAATCTGAATTTAACTTTAAAATATCCAAATATCATCATTTAAAAATCTGAAAATTTCCTTTAAAGTATCAAATCCACATTAGTTAAGAATCTAAAAATTTGCTTAAAATACTCTAAATAAACCATTTCAAAAATCTGAAAATAACTTTAAAATATACAACTAACATTATTTAAGAATTCAAGAATCTGAAATTAATTTTAAAATATATAAATAACCTTAAACAAGAATTTAAGAGTCTAAAAATAACTTTAAATTATACCACTAACATTATTCAAGAATCTGAAAATGCTAGATTAAGGTAAATGAAGTCACTTTTGAAGTTTAGAGCTTGTTTTACTTCATTTTATACACATGCAATATTGTCTTGGTGATGATAACCCTCATAGAAATCGAGGATCTAACATGTAATTAAATAAAACACAAAATTATTGCAGTAGCACTTTATATCCCAAAAGAAACATAAGCTATTGAACAAAAATTAACTTTAGATTAGGACTAAGTGAAAAAAAGTTAAGGAAAAACATGAAATCCAACATTAAGTATTAAATAATCACAAGTATATAACTCTAATCAGTCAAGAATATTACTTTACAGCAGTAACTAACTTTACATAACAAAAATTGCAAGAAAACACATAAATGCTTTACTCACTGCTTGTTAGGGTGTTTATACTTTTAGGTCCTGCAATTTAATAAGTTTTTGTGATTAGAAACATTGTATAACTCAGTTAATAAAGATCTATTACTTATGAACAGTCTACAGCATAGTTATTCCTCAAAAAATTGCCAGAAATCTGTTTAGTTCATCATATAAAAATTTTTTGCTGCAGGAGACTACTAGATGCCTCTGTCTGTGTAGAAATTAGGCTTCTAGTAGCCTAATCCCGACTGACTATTTCTGGGCTAATTTTTCTACAGATTTTGAAACTAAAATGTATTGAAATCTTAAGTTTAACAGGCTGAAGATGATGAATTTCATATAGAAACAAGAATCCATCATTTTCACTTGTTAATCCATGATTTAGAAGTAAGAAATCTCTACTTTACCTTTTCTTTCCCAGCAAGTTTTAAGGGCTGAAATGAGGGTATGTGTTGTATTTATAAAGGTGAAGTAAGGTCATGTTTGTCCCTTCTTAATTTTCCAACATTTATCTTATAAGTGTTTTTCGATAAATATACAGTTGTTATGCCGTTACAATATATTAACATGCATTCTGATTAAATAAGTATTTCTAACTAAAATAAGTAGGATGCCAAACATATCCTTAGGATTGGGGTTAGTGGAATGACACTTGTCCCACTCCCATTATTTTAATAATATTTCTTCCAATTGTTCATGTTTCAACAAGCTTGTTTCAGGCTAACATTCGAGGGTCGAGACTAATTCCAAACTAGTCAAATTTTATATTGTTAGAAAGCTCGTACTATAAGCTTTATAATGGTTATACATGCAAAAACATCGGATCATCCAAATGTTCGTACGACACTTGCAAACATGGCCACTCATTCACTATTTTCATACTTAGAAAAATTTGCACATACTTACCATATTTCAACTATACTACTATAGCCCAATTTTTTCAACACATGCGAACCCGAAAACATGGAATCAATGTATCGATCTCAACATCTCACTATAATTTCGCATAGGTATAACATGCATTGTCCTCGGTTCAATATCTAATTCATACGATGACTACACAGATCGCTTGATAAAATGTTAAGGTTAAAATAAATCAACCTTTTCAAAATTTCACATTGGTCCCCAATTTACCTAATCATGTTCAATTAAGTCTCCAATGGTTTCCGCAACTTTAATTTCTAGTAAAGTAGTCCTCCAAACTTTTTAACTCATGTAAAGCATTCCCTATATTTAAAGAAATTTAAATAGAAATGTTATACTCATTTCCATTAAACGAGTTTCACTTAGGAAAATAATATTATGCCAATTATCCTCAAATATCATAATTCATGCAACTTTCTCCTTCACTTTCTAAAAATGTTACCATATCATGAAATTGACTACTTTCTAATAAAATAAAACCATCTAAATTTCTAGATAAATAAAAATAAGGTACGAAATTTTCGGGTTGTTACAATCTCCCTCCCTTAAGAAATTTCGTCCTCGAAATTTACACCTTCATGGGAATCCTTCCTAGAAGTATATAATTTCATATCACACTTCCACTGCATTACTCTATCAATATGTATTGTCAGAATCAAATAAAGTATACATTGGCTTAAATAGTACCTGCAACAACATCGTTGCTTGTTCCTGTGTCTGTTCGTGCTTTTGTTGGGCATTCACGAGATATGTGTCCAGGCTTCTGACACTTGAAACACACTCTTTGTCCTGCATAACACACGCCAAAATGGTTCTTACCACAATTAGTGCAACTCGGAACGTTTATGGTTCCAAACTTATTCGCCGCTTCCTTAAACTTCTGTTGAGGTCTTTCACTAACATTTGGTTTCTCTCCTTGATGATTTCCTAGCCATTTTCTCTTATTATTTATATTGCCATCACTTTTCCATTTTCGATCAGTTGGAAACCTATCCTTATTTTTTCCTGAGTTCTTATTCTGGTATCTTGCCTCTCGTGCTTTGAAAATCTTCAACTCTGCCTGTTCGGCCATTAAGGCCTTATCAGCAACTTCAAGAAAAGATACGTTTTGAACCCCAGACATTAGTACATCCCTATTTAACTCTGGTCTTAAACCCTCCAGAAATCGGTCAACTTTATTACCATTGGTACCAACTATATGGGTAACAAAATGTGACAGTTCCTCAAATTTCATGATATATTCTGTCACCGTCATTGACCCTTGTTTCAATTGAATAAACTCATTCATCTTTTGATTTCGAACCTTCGTGGAGAAGTACTTGGTTCGAAACATTTCGTAAAATCTCTCCCATGTTAAATTTGTTGTCTCACCCATACTAACCAAAGTCTCCCACCAATGTCCTGCACTACCTCGTAGCATGAAAGAAGCACATGTTACCTTTTCAGAATCTTCTACATGTGCATAGTTAAACATTCGCTCCATGGTTCTCAACCAATTCTCAGCCTCTATGGGATCCTTTGCCTCAATAAATGTGGGTGGATTAAGACGGCGAAAACGTTCACTACTTCGATCTCTATCTTGATTTGGGTTGGTTGCACGTTGGTTCACAAGTAGTTCTATTTGTCGAGCTTGTTGTTCAATGAGTTGGGTCAAACGGTCGATATTTTGATTTGCTCGAACCATTCCTTGCTACTTCAAAAATTCACATAAAACAAGACTTATAATTCTCCTTTGACATAAAAAAATTTTAACGGCCATGATGCTATAACAAAGAATTAACTCCTAAATATTTAACTTGGTCCAAAAGAATTTATAGTCCAACCATAAATAAAAAGTCCATATGCTTTACATATTAACTGATCCGGCCCAATGTAAATGGGTAAAATCCGAACCGGCCCAAAAATTCTATCCATTTCCTCCCTCATTTTCATACCAAACTCGGCTTCCCTCTCTCTCACTCTCCAAAAATTTCCCTCTTCATCGCTTCATCCCCAATTCGAAGCCCTAGAAAATTTCACTCTACAATCTATCATCAACCCATAAAAATGGCACCTAAAAGGAAGAATAAGGGGAAGGAGAAAATGGAGGGAGCAAAAAACTCCTCCACTGCACCGAGACGAGCGGCGGGAAGAGGGAGAGGCACGGCCACCGGAGATCACGCCAACTCCTCCGCTGGTGGAGATGATGACAATGGTCCCATTTTCTTATATCCCACACTAATGTACCGAGATGAGAAGTCAATGCTGCTCCACGTTGAAGAAAGGCACCGACGGGTTGCACCTGGTAAAGTTCTCAACATTCCTTCACTGTAAGGGTTGTCATTTCGATTTTTGAGACAGTTTAAAAAGTTTAAATGGGTGAATATTTTAGGGATTGAGGGGAAATGTTGTGATTCAATAGTTAGGCATTTCTACTGTAATGCCAAAGTAGAGAATGTAAATAACATCCCCTGTAGAATTAGCTCATATGTGAAAGGAAGGTTTTTAACTGTAGATGCTGGAATACTTTCTGAAATTTATGGAGTGCCTGTAGGTGGACTGGCTTACCCTGGACGTTTTAATGTCTTAAAGGCTTGTCGTGTGGTTTTTGAAGATCCTGAACTGAATAAACCTCGAAAAGATGTTCAGGGACTGGGTAGAGATGTACGTTTACTGCATCTAATTTTAGTAAATGATGTGAAACTACGCACCGGTGATCTATCCAAGCTTTCTTTAGAGGACATTTGGATGATGTGGAACGTGATAGAAGGTCGAGCCATAAATTTGTGTGAACTGATAATGTTTGTTATGGTGGAGTGTGTTGTGAAGGTGAACAAAAAGTATGCCTATGGTTGTCTGCTTACTGATCTCTTGACTAAATTGGGAGTAGATATGAGAGGTGAAACTATGACCACCTTGCCCACAATTTCTCAAATAGGTGAGTCCTCTCTAAGTAGAGCAGATTTCATCCAAGTTGATGGTCAGTGGGTTAAGAATTCGGTGGGTGCACTATTAGCAAAGGTGGATGATTTTACCTCTTCTATGCCTCCTACTCCTTCTGAATGGATGGACTTCATGGTCGATAACTGGATTTTTCAAGCTGAGATACGAGAGCGGTTAACCAAATTGGAGACTACAGTAGCTGCACTTCTATCCTCGGATAGTGATGAAGAATCCTAACCTTCTTCTAGTGGTAATCTGACTGAAACTGATTTTTGGACTTAGATATAACACTTTAACCATTTTGGTGGGGAATATTTTTGCTTCATAAGGGAATATAGCTAGGGTAGATTTCCCTTCTTTCCACCTTTTTGCTCATGATGTTGTAAACATACATGTTATCCTTTTGGCCAATGTCTTATACTCTTGTAGCCATATGTTGATCATTGAGTAACCCCTTAAGTCTAGGATTTACTCAATTCTTAAGGTTAATCATACTCCCTGTAACTCCCTCTCTTTAACAATATATATATATATAGATATATAGCTAATAAATCAAAAGCCCAAATATTAACTCTTTCATCCTTAACTTAGGATAAATATCAAAACATTCATAATCACATAAATAACAAAACTTTTAAGCTTATAACTTGATTTGAAGAGATTAGTACCTGGGTAAGGACTTTTGACGACAAAAGTATCATATTATCAAGTCTTCAGAATCTATAACCGTGGGCTCTGATACCACCTTGTCACAACCTCAAAATTTTCATGAATTTTTTTTTCATAGACACTATTTATATATTGAAATATATACATAAAACTCTTTATTCATTCATTTGCCTTTGAACATAGAAAACAGATTTCAGAAGGCTTCCAATAGCCTAACATTGAATTGGAAGTCAAGCTGCAGGAAGCTTCCAATAGCCTAAAGTTGTACTGGAACTCAAGCTGCAGAAGGCTTCTAATAGCTTAAAGTTGCACTAGAATTCAAGCTGCAGGAGGCTTCTAATAGCCTGCTGTAAAAACTTTTTTCATAATCTTCTTTTAAGATTTCATTTATATTAAATGATAAGCGGAAGTTCAAGACAAAGAATAATTTCATTTTCAAATAAACAGAGGTAGGAAATACGATCAACTTCATTAAAGATCTTACAACAGTTACACATCATGTTCTATCCTTCCAAGACATACAAGTTTATAACCATTTCAAAATATGATTTCTTGATTTTACTATATGTCTTAATTCCGAATAGTCTTAGTTTTACATCAAAATAGGGAAAAGCTTTGCCCACACTATTCTCTTAGCGATAATATGATACTTGATCCATGTGAGAAAGACCTCCCCAAGTACGCAAAACCTCCAAATAGTTAGAGCCTGTGACCTACATAAGAGTCATAAAACAATTATAATTTATGAAGCTTAGTGAGTAAAGCTACACATTATCATTTAAGCATATTATAATATAGATACGATCAATGTGATACAAACACACTTTACCTCTTAGCTTTGAGGAGAAAAAGTAATTCACATCAATATGTTCGAATTCATCTCAAGTATCTTTATCCATATAAAACATCTTGTCTCATGAAATGTCAACATAAGAATACTTGAATTCACACGTTACAATAACATTCTCAACTTACACAATGAAATAAAAAGGATATGCATGTCACGATGTAATGCATGGACTCTCTAACTTCATTTATTAATTTCTCTGGGCCCCTACCCTAAGAGTAAGTATTCACGGAGCGCTCAATATAAGATTTGATACCCTTCCGGCACAAATCTAGTACCCTTCCGGTACAATTCTAATAAATATAAGATCCGATACCCTTCCGGCACAAATCTAGTACCCTTCCGGTACAATTCTGGTAAATATAAGATCTGATACCCTTCCGACACAAATCTAGTACCCTTCCGGTACAGTTCTGGTACCCTTCCGGTATAATAGGGAATTATTCCCTTGGGCATCTTGAATCCCAAATTGGTGAATACTTAACATCTTAGAGTTCTATTCTTGTTCATGCACATTCTTAGGTGTACTTTTGAACCTAACTGCATGCTTAGAGAGTGAAACATGAATACATTTAAGACATTGCATGAGAGGTACATCTCAACATCTGATGCTCATGAAATCAAGACTTCTAAACACATCACTTGATCAACATAAAAGTACATAATTTTGCTTCAGTCTTTGCATGCAAGATAGAATTCTTTGAACTTAATATAATAGGAGCTTTAACTATTAAGTATATAAATTAAGCTCACATGTACTTCACATAATTGAAGAACAATTACCATTTAATGGAGAAAGTTTGCTACACTTAGAGTGATTAAGAGTAAACTGATATTTAAACAAATTATAAAGATCAAAGGACTTATAAGTTACTGGAAATACTTGCTTATAGAAACTAAAAGAGAAGTAAGATTTACAGATCAGGTTTTAGAATACGATTATAAATTATTAGATCTTGCAATCAAACAAAGATTTCCTCATCAAAACCTTTATTATTTCAGACAAAATATTATTAGAGAAAATAAAAGAATTTGGGACTTACATAAAAGAGTTGAAGAACTTGAAGAAATTTTAAGAAATAAAATTTTAAGAACAAATAGCCAATTTTATCCTTTTTATTTAGAAAAATACAGAATAGATACAGAATATTATTAAAGAAAACTGTAAAAGTCTTTTAGATAAATAGAACTTCCGCACCAAAGCCAACCTCTGCAATCAACTTTAAGATAGACCCTTTCACTCCAGTGGCTGGTTTATCTTTTAGGTACACTCCCCCCCCCCCCCCGCCCTTCTCTTTGGTATCAGAGCCACAGATAATAAGAAAAATTTAGAATATTTAGATCTAGAACTTTGTGTTACAATAAAAAAATCAGGACAGTAGATAATAATATTGTTAATTGTAATTTAGAATCAAAACATAAATTACATAGTTTGTTTTCAGAAGATTCAAGTCAGAATCTTATAATAGATTTAATCATAAATTTCTCTAGAAATTTAGAACAATTAAAGAAAATTTAGATTTTATTAAAAATCAAAATTATGTTATTTTAGAAAAAATATCCAAACAAGACAAGATAGCTGGTAAATTAGATTTTTCAGAAATAACAAAAAATTTAGATTTTAATAAACCTAAAGAAATTGAACTTGAGATAAAGAAAATAATCATTAAAATAGAAGATTCTATTAAAGAATTAAGAAAATTAATTCTTAGTTAATGAACGAAAGTCTCCTTTTTAGATAGAAATTATCTTGAAGCCTTAGACTATTGTTTGTCCTTTCATAAACAACCACAAGGAATAACAAACCTTGATTCCCCAAAAGCAACAGAAGCAGTCCTAATTAACAGAATAATTTGATAATCACGCTTTTAGTATCTTTACATAAGAAAATTGACGCTTTAAGTAAATAAATAAAAAGTAGTAAACACTACATCAGACATAGAAAGTGATTTGAGATTTATAACAGGAAAATTAGGCAATTTAAATCTTGAAAAAATAGGTAAAGAAAAAATTACAAGAAGGTTACCAAAAGAATTTAAATTCCCAAGATGAGCTTATCAACACCATTAGGAAGATCTAGAATAATTAGTAAATGATCATCTAGACCTAGTACATCAGGAATAAACAGAAATTTGTTAGATAGAATATTAAGAAGAACAGAACAACATAACCAAAGTATAGAAGAACTTATAGATCCGCAACAAGATTATGCTAGATTCCAAACACATGGCTTAAGAATACTTAACTCAGATGTTTTATATAATAGAGAAATTTTTGAATCAAGAACACAGTTTTTTAGACATCACAGACAAATATCAATACAATGCATAGGTAACCAAGTTGTAAAATTAAATTTAATATCAAAAAATTCTAAAAAAAAAAAAAAAAAACTTAGAAAAGGAGACTATAGATTCATTCATTTAGGATTAATAGTCATAGGAATAAAAGGATTAACTAGGAAGCACCTAGGATGTAAGACATTAATTACAATTTATGATGAAAGATTTAATAATATAGATAAAAGTCTAATAGCAAGTATGGAAGTAGACATGAATAATAATAATGGTATTATTTATTGTAATCCAGACTTCTCAATGACTATTAAAGATTTTTCAGAAAAAATTCAAAATAGGAATACAGACTAAAGGATATGAAGATGCAAATAGTGGAGACAATTTGTTAGTTCACATAGGATACTTAGGAAGATGTTCTTTTAATTCACAAACAAGATATAAAGTGTACATAGATAAGGTAGTATGACTAATGAGTAGTAAAGGAATTCATATGGTTAAACCAAAAGAATTCTCAGCAGAACAATTAGCAGGATTAGAATGGGACATGGATAAATTCTTAGAAGAAGAAGAAAAACCAATTGCACCAAGAGAATCATTAACTTATAAAGATGCACAAGGAAGGACTAGTTTAAGATTTATAGATTATAGACAAATCCAAAGACAATCTGAAGATGAAGAAGAACCAGAGGAAGAACCATTTATGGAAAATGTTCAGATAGAATTAATAGGAGAAGACTTAGGAAAAAATATTTTCCCAAAAGAATTAGGAATAAATCTTAATAAAAGAGAATTACTAGAATTAGAAGATCAAATGTATATTTCAAAACAAATACAAGAAAATGAATATTTGTATTATGATTCAGAACAAAACATTAGGATAGGAATTATAAATGAAGAAGAAGAATTTAATGATGATAAATCATATATTAGTTATACAAAAGAACTTATGGAAGATACAAGTACATGGAGAACTTTTGCTGAAACTCCTTTTGATAAGACTACAAAACATGAATTACTTATTTATGGAGATGGTTTTCCTCCCAGAGCAGCCTATGCTACATATAATGAACCTCCACAAAATAAATAATATGTAGCTAAAGGAAGTGAAAGACCCTTAGAAAATAAAATAGAATTTCAAGCAGCCTCAAAAGCTCAAATGTTAAATATAACAGCACGGGATCGACAAACATGGACAAATGTTATAGACGTTTGAAAAAATACAATTATATGACATTACATTAGAAATTTCCAAGAAATGAAACCTTTAGACATGTATAGGTACTTAGAAACATTTTTAGGAGAAAGTACTAAAGCAATGTGGGAAGCTTTTAAAATAGAAAGCAAAGAATAATTTAATCAGCTTGTTGGCTTAGGCAGTAATCCTTATAATTTTGTAAATGAAATACGGATTTTAATTACTGGAGCAGAACCAAACTCAGAACATATGAGTATACAGAGAAAAGTTATGAGAGACTTAGAACAACTTAATTTATATAAATGGACTAAAGGAAAATATGTTAAGAAATTTTTAAATGAATACTATTATTTAACCTCAATCTCAGGAAATACATTTAATCAAGAAATATGAAATAAGTTATTTCATAAACTACCAGGACCATTAGGATTAGAAATAACGGAATTTGGAATAATTTAATAACGGAATCTTGGAATAATTTAATATCAGTAAGAGAACAACCAGAAAAGAAATGGAGCATAGGACATAGAATCTAACATGTAATTAGATGTTTAGAAGGTAAATGTGTAGAATTACAAATCCAAACACAAGTAAAAAAGACAGATTATAAGTTCTGTACAGATATTTTTACCCCACAGACTTATAGAGTTTCAAGCTCCAAACCTTATAAGAAAAAATTTAAGAAAAATAATAAAAGACCAATTAAGAAAAGATATTTTCTATTAAAGTCAAATAAAAGAAAACCTTATTTAGATGAAAAAAGACATGTTAGAAAATTTAAACCAGAAAGAACTTATAGAAATAAGCTTAGTTGTTTTGTTTGTAATAGTAATGAACATTTAGCAAGAACTTGTCCTAAAATAATAAATAGTTATGACAGAAAAAGTACTTTTATTGAATGTACAAATGAAGACCTCATATAATTAGATGAATATATTTCAGATAAAGAATCAATTTACAGTATAGTTTCAATAGAAGACAAATCAGAATTAGAACAGGAAGAATCTGATTATGAAATTATAGATGAATTCTCAAATTTAAAAATAGATGGAAATTCAGAATCTGAAGAAGAAGTTAATTTAGTAGAAACATTAGTAGAAGCCTGTTTACATAATTGGAAGAAAAACATTGAGACAGATAATATAGCACGTTTTATTTGTAATTGGTATCCAGTAAGAAAACTTAGAGCAAAATGTTTAGAATGTTATAATGAAGCATGTATCAAATTTTTAGAAGATAATGAGATAATAGAAAAGGAAGAGATAAAATTAGAAATTACTAAAGAACAAATTGAAATTTCTGAAATAAGAATTTTAAGAAGAAGGATAGAAAACTTAGAAGATATGCAAAAACTTTTTGGTAAAAAAGAATAGAAATTTTAGAAACCAATAACATAGGTAAAGGAATAATAATTGAAGAACCAGAACAAAATTTAGAATGCTTACAAATAAATTATGTTCAGGTAGTATGTAACTCAGAAAAACTTAAGAGTATCAAAGTAAAATGTCAAATAAGAATAGGTGATTACATTATTAAGTGTTTACGATTAATAGACTCAGGATGTAGTAATTGCATAAAAAATAAAAAATTAATTCCAGATAAATATATAGTAGAATCCAAAAATCCAATAGATGCTCAACAAATGGATGGAGACTTATATACATACACAGAACTATTAAGACCAAATAGTAATATTAGTTTTGAAACTAATTGTGGATTAAGTATAGAATATACAATACCTAGAGATTCACATGGATTAGACCACTAAACTTAAAAGAAACATATTTTATTATAGGATTAAGTTTTTTTATTAAAAGACAACGATAGTGTTACAATCACTAAAGATATTATACATTTCCAAAAACATACACTATTTACCCCAACATAAACTTTACACTTTCCATCAAAGTGTGCTAAGAAACGTGGTGGAAGCCCTAAAGAAAAAATTTGCCCCTGTAACAAAGAAAGAGAATGTCAACTTGTAGAAAAAGAACCATTAGAAGATGAAATAAAAGAAGAAGCATTAGAATTAGAAGAATTAGATTTTGGGCCAATAGAATTCATAGACAATGAAAAAATTTATAATCCCTTAATCACAGAACAAGAAATAGAAAACTTAATTAGTAAGTTAGAAAAAATGGAAATATTATGAGAAAATGTTTTAAAATTTTGGGAAAAAGATAAAGTTTTTTGTGAACTAATGATTAAAAATCCAGAATACATTACTAGAACCAAAAATATAGAGGCTACTAATTTAGATTTAGAAGATTTCAAAATGCACATAGAAGAATTGTTAAAATTAGGAGTATTTAGGAAATCAGATAGCCCACACAGATCAGCAGCTTTAATAGTTAGAAAACATTCAGAAATAATTAGAGGAAAAAGTAAAATGGTCATAAATTACAAAAGACTTAATGACAACACTATAGATGATGCTTATAAAATACCAGATAAGACAGTATTAATAAATAAAATACAAGACTGTAAGATTTTAAGTAAGTTTGATTTAAAATCAGGATTTTAGCAAATTAAGATGCACTCAGATAGTATAAAATGGATAGCATTTACTTGCCCAGAAGGACACTATGAATGGCTTGTCATGCCATTTGGTTTAAAAAATGCACCAAGTATTTTCCAAAGAAAAATGGAAAGTATATTCAATAAACATAGTAAGTTTATAATAGCATATGTAGATTATATCTTAGTCTTTAGGAAAAATAGGAGAGAACATAGAGGACATTTGCAGATTGTCTTCTCAAAATTCATTAAACATGGGTTAATTATTAGTAAAAAGAAAATAGTATTATTTAAAGAATACATAGATTTTTTAGGAGTAAATATAGGACAAGGAGAAATAAAATTGCAACCACATACAGCCCAGAAAGCTTCAGAATTTCCAGACAAACTTGAAGACTTAAAACAAATCCAAAAATTTTTAGGATTAGTAAATTATGCAAGATCATTTATTAAAGATCTAGGAAAAATAGCAGGACCTCTATATTCAAAAATTTCACCAACAGGACAAAGATTTTTAATCAAGAGGATATAAAATTGGTTCAAGAAATCAAAAATAAAATAAGAAATTTACCAAAGTTAGCAATGCCATTAGATACAGATTATTTAATCATAGAAACAGATGGAAGCATATTAGGATGGGGAGCGGTTTTAAATTGCAAACCCAATAATATGCAGATAAAAATACTGAAAGAATTTGTAGATACAATAGTGGAAGTTACAAGGAAAAAGGAAACTTAAGTAGCATAGATGCAGAATTGTTAGCAGTAAATTATGCTTTAGATAGCTTTGAATTATTTATCATAACTAAAAAAGAAATAACAATAAGAACAAATTGTGTAGCAATTGTTTCTTTTTATAATAAACTAAAATTAGATTAAAAAAAGACTAGTAGAAGGAGATGGTTAAATTTTGTAGATAGAATTACAAATACTGGGATTAATATAGAATTTGAACATATTAAAGGAATATATAATAAAGCAGCAGATATTTTAAGTAAGATGGTAGAAAGTAAAAATTTGCTTAAACATGACTTATTTTAATCTGTTTACAGATGTCTAGACCTCATCCAAGACCAGGAATTCCTCCAGGGAATTCTTATGCATCTACTGCATCATTTCAGACTTCATCTAGTCAGAAAAGACCATATTATCAAGAACGTATGAGATTTGGTGCACAAGAACTTATTTATTTTCCAAGTACCAATATTTCATTTAAAGCACTTGCACACGTTTCACTTTCTAAATAAGAAAAATTTATTTTAGTCAACTTACGGATTTCTTACAACAAAAATCCAAAAGACCAAAAATATTTTCTAGCAACCATGAATGCATTGTCAGAACATTTTAATCATACTGGAACAAGGTTCAAGTTTTATATGGTCATTAAAGGTAAAAAATTAGGAGTCTTTCATACATGGTTAGAAGTTTTAGATAGCATTAAAGATTTCAAAGACCTGCTTTACAAAGGTTTTACAAATTTACAAGAAGCCCTTGAATCAGCAAGACAGCACATAGGAATAATTTTTTATGTTTCACCATCTTTGTAGAATTATCATGACCCTCCACTTGATTTCTCGCCTAACAGAGACCAAAGCATTTTTTGTACCCATTGTGAGTGTATGCAGAATAATTTTAGAGTGATCAATGAGTCAAATCAGAACATCATTTCAGAAAGAACCTCTTTACAAAAGAAAATCACAGAACTTGAAAAAGAAATCATTATCCTCAAACTTAGTTCCAGTAAAGGTACTACTGAACCTAAGAAGTCGGTAGCTAGTCCAGTTTAAACGGCAACTGGTAAAGACTCATCAAGCCCCTTTCTGGCTGTGGACTTGCCCAAAGTTCAACAAACTTAGGGAACTGTTGATTTCCCTACTAATTAGGACAGCAGAAGAATTTAGGAAAGAAACAAGACATTTGGGATACATTAGGCCAGCCTAGTGGAAAATTTGATTAATTAGTAAGGTATTCGCAAGAACCAGTTTCAAGCTCAGCCCAAGAAGGATCCAGTCGAGATATTAGTCTGAACAAAGGAAAAGAAATTCTCCAAAATGCCCAAGATCCAGATGATGATGTTGTTTCTATTAACAGATTACTTTCCCAGATCCAAGAACTCCAGAAGTCTACAGGAAGTAGTGAAGGCCCATCAAGAAGACAAAAGAAATTTACTATTAAGAAAAAGAAAGAATAAGATATCAAAGAATAAATGGATGAAGCAATTAATCAGGTTTTTGAAAGAATCTTTTCAAAGAACAAAACTATCAAAGAAAAAGAAATACAAGAATGTCCGCAAAAAGAAAAATCTCCGGAACCAGAAAACTCTAGTCAAGGCAACGGTGATGATTTTGAAGAACATGAAAGAGACGGATACGATAATTCAGACAGTGGGATGTCATTTTCTTCCATCGCAGAACATAATTTAAATACATAAATTGATAGAAGATGCTGCCGACAGAAACAGACAAAATACTTTAATAAAGAAAGATGCCATGAACCAAGATAGGACAATATTTTTTTGACCAGAAGTTTATCGGTGAAACCCATGTCATAAAAGGGAAGACAGCTGAAAAAGAAGAATAGATAGAAAGAAAATGCGTGAAGACTCTTTTAGGATAGGCTTTACTTTTTCAGATTCTTTTAGGGACTTTTTTGATAATTTGCTCCCTAGAATTTCTCTATATAAGGAATACATTTTCATTTGATTAAAGCAAGAGTTTACGGCCTGTGTAATCCTTGTTCTAAATCCTGAAAACCCTCCTTATCAAGAAAAATTCTCAATCCAAAACCATTGTATAGCTAAATAGGAACATGTGAATACCTTTACGGTAACTTTCCTTTCCTAATTTTACTTCAGTCTTTTTGGGGACTTCCCAAAAGGGAAATCCTTAGTTGTAATTTCTTTAAGATGTTTCAATAAATCTCCAAAAAATATTTCATGTTTAATGTTTTTATGTTATCATTTTCAGTTGTTGATATGTTGTAAATTATCTTTTGCATGATAATTCATTACATCGTATGCATATCATTAAAGCATAACTTGATTTATAAAAGTCGTACTGTTTTTAAGTTAATCCTTAGTGACCCAGAGTTGTAAGGATTGTAGGCCGGAGTGAGCCTTCTTAGAATCCTTTTTAATACTGGAGAAAGGGAATCAATTAACTTAAGAATTCTTTAAGGGAGTGCAAGTGGTAAAATTATGGAAAGAAGTCAGGTTTAAGTTGATATGTCTTAGGTGGTGAAAAAAATAAAAATAATAAATAATAAACTTAACTTCAACACATGATAATTTGAAAGAGAATAAAACCAGTTCTCTAAACTATATCCTAATTTTTTTTTATCTAGACATCTCGTATGAAGAGACCCAATATTCTAAGAGTACTTTCAAGCTCCCCACCCCCCCTCTCCCCCCGTCCCCCTTCTCTTAGTCAACTTATAATATAATAAAATAAATAAATCCAATAAAAAGGAAGGTGTTATAAATAATTATGGAAATTATTAAGAAATCCACCACTAATTTTATACCTAATTTCCACCCAAGTTATATTGTAAATTAATGTAATGAATGACTTTTCCTTCCCTATAAATAGAGGTAGGAATTGCTTGAATTTGTGTACCAATTCTTGATAATGAAGAATCCTCCTCCTTCTCTCTAGCTCTCAATCTCTCTCTCTATTTCTAGTTTAGAATTTTGATAGTTTCACAACACGTTATCAGCACGAATCTCTACCCTATTGAGTAATATGACGGGAGTATGCTCTACAGTTGCATCTAAATGATGAACCTCTGTATCAGAAATCAGATTATTATTAATCATCATTTATACATCATAGATTAGAAGATCAATTCCAAATACGTAGAAAAATTGAAGAAATTGTGTAATCTGAAACTTCCAAACCAAATTCACGCCAAAACGTATATCCAAATGATGATCGGAGACCGGATCCATGACCACGGATACCGGACGATTCTTCCGAACCGGTGCGTGTTGACGGCACCAGCACCGGCGCGGCGGCGCGTGACACGCGTGAGGCCCACGCACAGACGTCTCACCGGCGCGTGACGGCGCGTGCGGAATTTTTCGGAGATGACGTCAACGGGAAGTTTGTCCATATCGACGTTCTTGATTTTTCTATGATCTTACTTTTCTGTTTTGTGCAATTCTGAGATTTTTCGGCGATCGAACGTGGCGGTTTTCTTAAAAACCGTTTTTGAAGCACTTCCGACGGGATTTTGAACTTCGGACCAAAAGTAAGTTTGTTCTAAATTAAATTTCAAACCTATTGACGGTTTCGATTTATCCATATAAGCAACATATTAAAATATGGACAATTTTACCCTTGGTAATACATAAAAGTAAATTAATCGAAAATTAACGATTAACATGTGATCAACAAGATAAATTAAAGATTTTAAACAAGGTATAAGTAAAATAATCATTGTCATGCCGTGACAGATTGAGTTATTATGGACTGAATTTATACCGCAACGGATTGGACTATTATGAGTACCTTGACTGGATTTGACGATATGACTCGATCACTATACCTTGACTGGATTTGACGATATGACTCGATTACTATACCTTGACTGGATTTGACGATATGACTTGATCACTACTGCTTGTTTAGGTTAACAAATTATCATTACTGCTTGTTCTCAAAAGCAAATTAATTATCTCACTAAGAAAATGAATGACTGATTATTTGCTCAAGTAATGATATTACGAGCAAAGTAATAAATGCTAGCATGAAAATATCTTAAAGTCATTAATGATTTTACGAATTAGTTGAGATAATAGATTATTATATTGCTAATGATTTAGCAGATTAATAGCCTCAAGTTATTTGCTATGAGAACAACTTGAATATAAATATTCCTTATGCAGCAATATTCTACATACAAACATGTCAATACGATGAAATAAAGATTTGCTTGTAAAGTTTTATGATTTCTAAAAAGTGCGATATCTATATACACTCCAACAAAACGCACTTAGATATAATATTATGATTATATCCATAATTATGAATGACATGTGTTGCAGCATTGTTAGCCGACTGATATAATACAAGATTCTTGAATATTATGGGAAAATTAAACAATAACACGCATGAAGCGTGATCAAGCTTAAAGCGTAATTATGCCTGAAGCATAATGACAATCGATTCCAAAAACAAATATCTCTTGAATAATTGAGATGATCCCTTTGAGGCTAAATACTCATAGTGAGTAAAAGGGACATAATTAAATGATAAGAGATTCAGGCCTGATGATAGAACATATACAGAGATCTCTCTATGTTATATTGAGATGAAATGAAATCGATAAATAAGTCGACTGCATACATAAACAACCCTCTTATGAAAATGAGGTTGATAAAATTATAATACTTTGGCCAAGTATAAAATCCCAATGTAGGGATTATTGTTATAAGACCTGAAGTCAAAACACTTAAATGTGTAAAGCCAGTAATTATATGTACAAATGAAAAATATTTCACAGTCGTAAAAGACGACTCGTTGCGCGCAAAAGTTTTCATAAAACTAGCATGAAATATGGTGGATAGACTATAGTCTAAATCACTAGTTTGAGCTCTTTGATATACCAATGAGTGAGATCAAAAAGTGTGATTCTCATCTCGGTACTTTGGGAGTTTTCTTTGATGTACCAGTTGATCGCGGTACGTTGGGATTTCAAGCGAAATGATTATAGATTATATGTCGAAATTGATATCTATTTCAATGATTGATTATGCTCCTGCAAATCAGAAATTGCAGTTTATAAAGTGTAAGAACATACATGTATAAATCATTGAAAGATTCAATTTGCCCAAAATAATATCATTATAGAATGAAATGTGATTCTTAAAATAAAATCACATGAAGAATGATATGATACATATAACCCCATAATATAATATGTTGAAAATGAAATTGGAGTGTACTATTATTATATTTGAATATTTGGGCATGCAATTGATTTTCAATATGCAAAATTATATTATCCATCGGAAAATGAATTCGGGAAAATGAATTTGGGAAAATGAATATTCACTAGAAGTGAATTTGAAAATGAATATTTAATTATTCATCAGAAGTGAATTCTAGATTTTGATAGAAGTGAATCAATTCTAGATTTGAGTAATGCAATCAGTTAACTAACTAAACATTGCTTGGTATAGCATGTTCAGTAAATGAGCTATGACTTCATAAATGAGTTATAAACTATTTATAAAAGCTCATCACAAACTATATGTTTGATGAAATAATTTAAGATTGCATTAATATACTTATGATATTCCTATGAAGGGAACAAATACTCACTGCACTCTTTTTCCCTTAACTGAGGTTTTGTCCCACAGGGTTTTCCTAGTAAGGTTTTTAATGAGGCAGCAATTATGGAACAATTATGGTGTATCAATGAGAATAATGTACTCTTTTTCCCTTCGCTAAGGTTTTGTCCCACAGGGTTTTCCTAGCATGGTTTTTTGAGACATTGTCACAGCTATCTGCAAGTAATAATTCAACAACAAGCTCTCTCTTTAAATTGTGCTGAAATGATATCAACAAAATGAAGAAAATCATACATATCTTATGAAGAATGTTATGATATCGGCTACACACAAGAAGATTTTCATATATACATATTCCAGACGAAAGATGATATCATTATTCAAAAGGTTCATGAAATACTTGATTGCACACTTCAGGGGGAGAATCATGCTGTCATGCTGTACTCTTTTTCCTTCGTCCAGGTTTTTGTCCCACAGGGTTTTCCTGACAAGGTTTTAACGAGGCAGCGGCTGTACTCTTTTTCCTTCGTTCAGATTTTGTCCCATTGGGTTTTACTGACAAGGTTTTAACGAGGCAGACCTAAAGCAAGGCAGCACTAAAGACCTAAAGCAATGCAGCACTTCAGCACTAAAGAACTAAAGCAATGAAGCACTTCATAATTCGAAGGCAACACTTCATAACTTCAAGTTTCCAGTACATGATTTGTACTACTTATCATTGATGTCATTTTGGATATTAGAATCAATGATTAATGATGACCAACATCAGGGGGAGCAGCTGTACTCTTTTTCCTTCGCTCAAGTTTTATCCCACTGGGTTTTCTTAGCAAGGTTTTAACGAGGCAGACAATTGAGCTATTGAGCAATAAGTCATTCAAGGGGGAGTGTTATAAATAATTATGGAAATTATTAAGAAATCCACCACTAATTTTATACCTAATTTCCACCCAAGTTATATTGTAAATTAATGTAATGAATGACTTTTCCTTCCCTATAAATAGAGGTAGGAATTGCTTGAATTTGTGTACCAATTCTTGATAATGAAGAATTCTCCTCCTTCTCTCTAGCTCTCAATCTCTCTCTCTATTTCTAGTTTAGAATTTTGATAGTTTCACAACAGAAGGCACATATTCTTTATCAATGTTTCGGTGGTTTGAAAACAATATAATAAAATAAATTGCAGCATTGGTTCCCAAAATCATCACAATAGAAACTTTCAATCCTAAGCTAATAACCCGTATCAGGTGGTCAACTCCACTGACTATCCACTTTTAGTCTTGGAAGCCTCGACACCCTTACTCCTCGACACGCTGCTTGGGACATGACCGGTTGGAAAATGTGCTACTCACTTATGTCAAAACATATTTTTAGCACTTTGAATCTAAAATGAGAATTTAACCCACATAACTTGGACACTTATAAATATAAGGAAATTACCCCCACTTCTACTTTTAAAGATTCAAATTCATAAATAAGATTAAACATATATAACTTCAAAATTAAGGTCTTAATTCTAATTTTAATTAATTAAAAATTTTACATAATAATATTTTATTAATTATCCAACATATCCCAATTTCAAACAACAAAAACAAGACAACCCTAATTATCTCTCTCTCTCTCTCTCTCTCTCTCAATCTAATCTCAATAACCCATCCCACGCACCTAATCCGCTTCTCTCATCTCTCCCACCACCAGGTTAATACCATTTGCACTTTGCTTCTTTCATCTCTCCCACCGGCCAACACCAGGTTAATACCCATTTCTGAGCGACCCAGGCAGTCTGTTTTTCTACATACCAGGTTAATACCATTTACACTTTGCTTCTTTCATCTCTCCCACCGGCCACAACCAGGTTAATACCCATTTCTGAGCGACAGGGCGATAGCCCAGGCAATATGTTTTTCTACATACCCAGTTGTTCTATTTGTTCTATTTTTCTACTCATTACGATCTTTTTTTTTTTGGGCATATGCGATCTGTTGGCGTGGTGCAATGATTCAAGCAAAGGTGTTGACGGTTTGTATGATATTGGCGGTTGCATCTGTGGTGACGGGGGCAATTGAGGCTATGGTGGTTGGCGTTTGGTGGTAGTTAGGGCTGTGGCCATGGCGATGTGATGGTTGTGGCACTGTTGTGCTGTATCGATTTGTGGTGGCCTTTGAGCATATCTATATGGTAAAACTAGAGAGTTATGGAAGCGATTTCTGCTGTACTTCCCGGTCTGTATAGGCAGTAGTGAAGTGATAACGATGATGGTAGTGGGCGATATGTGGATTTTGTTCGACTGATGCAGGGATTGGCTTCTGTTGCAGAACAGATGGTAACCTTGTAGTCTACTTAAATCCTATCATGAACTTCTGTGATCAATTTCTTGGCGATGATAGTTGGCAATATGTGGATTTGGTGTCTAGGTTGTGCCAGAATTATGGAGGTGTAGGTGGCAGCTGTCGCTGAAGTGTGAAATGGTGGTAGTGACGTGGCAAGGGGGACGATGGTCGTGATGGGTAGTATAAAAATTTCTGAGTTTTGACGTTAAACATTTAAAATTTGTGACTTGTGATTAATATAACATTATGTGAATTTGATAAGTAGTGATTAATTTAACATTATGTGGCCCACTGATTTGGTAAATTTTGACCTTGAAATTATTCTTGACTTTAAAATTGTTAATGTGACCTAAAAATAAGTTCGATTTGTGACCTAATATTTTGACGATTCGTGACTCTAAAATGATCCGTGGCCTAAAAAATGGTGGTTGTGAATTAAAAAATTTTATTTTGTAACCTGAGATTTTATAATGTTGTGACATTAATATTTATAATTAATAAAATATTTTCAATTACATAATAAAATTAATTAATTTTAACTGAAACCTGATTTTTGTAACTATACAAGTTTGATCTCAGTTTTGAAATTTGGATTTATAATTACCTTATTTGTGTATTATTCCCTATAAATATCCACTCCTTGCATTTTGTATTCAATATGACAATTGATGGGATACGAGAAGATGAGGTAGGAGGCATCCTATTTTCTCTCCAACACAATTATTCGGATTCTCTTCTTCTTTGCTCTCAATTTGTGGGCCTTTTTTAGGTTAGAGCTTTGAACAAGACTTTTTGGTGAGATCTAATTGTTATTCTCCCTTTATTATCTCTTTTCTTAGTGATTAGAGTGTTTTTACAATAGGTGTAAAACATGAGTTTGTTCTAGGTGAAATCTAATTGTTGTTTGGTAGGATGTAGGATTCGCTTTTAGGGATCTTTTTGGTGCTTTTGGTGATTGATTGTAATATGCGAAAAACTTCTTGATGTTCCTAATGGAATTTGAGAATAAATTTAAATTTGATGGATGACTCAACGGGGAGTAGGTGATTCTTAAATTATCGAACCTTAGGAGTTTTTGAACTAAAAAATCTTGGTGTTTCTATATTTTACATTTGATTATTTCATTATATTGTTCAAATCAATCAAACAATGGTACCAGAGCATTGTGATTTGAATCTAGAGCCATGTGTTGTAACCAAGAACCTGTTGAATTTTTTTGGAATTGGAATTATCATTACAAAATCTATTGGAAGAAATCAAAGAAATTGCAAAATTGGGGAAAGAAGCAGGTTCACGGCCAGTTAAAATCATTTCCAAAAATGGCAAGAAAAGGAGAACCAGCAAGAACCAAAAAAACTGACCAAACAGTGGAGAAATTTGAAGAAATACGTTGGTGGCTGGGCAATGATCGGATTGCTCGAGGAAGAAAAGTGCAGATTCAAACAAGAAGAAATTTTGCCACAGCCGGATTGCAAGAAATGAATAGGAGAAATCTCCATCAACCGAAGGAGAAGAAAGAAGCTACATCCGGATCGAAAAAAATAGAAATTGCAGTCGGCGATTTCTTTGGACAGGAAAGAAAATATGACAAGAAGAAAAATTGGTAAAATCAAGAGGTTCTGACCGGAAGAAGTAAAGAAAAGGACAGCGGAGGGGCTGGCAAGAAGATTTGATTGAAAAAAAAAAAATCTTGCAAGAAAGGAGAAGGTGAACGATCGAAGCTGAAGTTTCTAGATTCCAGCAGACCAAGACTCCGATCGATGAACGAAGGACACCACTTGATGCGATCCCACTCAAGAAACGTGACGAAGAACGCGAAATTAAGATACAAATGATAGGAAAAATCTAAATTTAGCAGCAAACACGAGAAAACAAGAAACAAAATAACTGAAAAAGATAGAATTAACGACAGAACTTTGACCCAACAATCACGATGCGAAGATTCGATGATGCGGATTGAAGAATCGAGGTTTTGGAAAATCCGCAAGGACTTGTCAACTTCCTTGATAAGTTTTTTATTGGAACGTCACAAATATTTCACAATATTTTATAAGTTCAGATTTGTTCTTGAAAAACACAAAAGGAATCCTCAACATTTTCAATGAGAAAAAATTTCAATCTATTCAATCATCAAAGTTGTCTAATTCTTCATAGTGAAAAACATAACATAATATAGTCAAAGAAAATTTAAACCTAGCCCTAACTGCAATTAGGGTTCAAAATATGAAAATAATTAATTAAAAACGGAAAACAGTTAAAATTCATGAAAATCCGAAAAAATTGAAGCTACGGCCGTGAAAGTGAGTCTTATGGCCAGTAGTTTTCTGATTGACCATTACAGTCGTTACTTCCGGACTTACGGCCGTAAGTATTGTTTTGCTGGAATGTGACATTTTACCCGAGAACAAGTTACGGCCGTGAGTTTCCTTAATTTACGGCCGTAAGAATAAAAAACTTGGAATTTTTCCCCTTGACCCGAGATGGAGTTAAAGCAGTGACCAACTGGGTTTACAGTTGTGAATAGGCTTCTGGACTTCAAACTTCGACCATTTGATTTGACTCAATTCCTTCGTCTTCTCGACTCGACCCCAACATGGAATATGTTCCGTTTCTCACGTAGATCACTGTCGTATTACTGATAGATCAACTTCTCCTTTCTACGCCTACTTTGGATCACATCATCCCCCCTCTCTTGAAAATAATTCGATCTCGAATCTGTAACTCGCTTAATCCTCTTGCAACTCCGGGGTTTGTTGGCTCTTGGTTCATGCCTATACTGGCTTCTGCTTGATTGATGTTCTTGCTTGTACTTTGTGCAGTCCTTGGGCTTTCGGGGCTGATTCTCCTTGCTATTACATTCAGTCCCAATTTTAGTTTTGGAGTTTGATTTGGGTACCTGCAAAAAAAATTTAGTTAGATTGGTTAAGTGCAAGGCATGAATCCTTGTACATCAACCGTTGTGCAAAAAAAAAAACTCAATTTGGAGATGGACTTTCTTTTCTTTTTCTTCTTGCTCTCAGACTCTTCTTTTTCTGAGATCATGGTCTCAAATCTCCTGTTTTCAATTTTTACACTCTCTCCTTTTTCTGAGGTAGTGGCCTCAACACTCTTATTTTTCCCTCAAACTCACATTTTATTTTTAATTGATCATCTCGGACCTCTTTAGGAGATAAAGGAACGAGAGTGATCTTCTTTCAACCCTTCACAAATGAATATTGGTTCTTAAAACCATCATGCACTACCCTCCGATCATGTTGTCAAAGCCTTCCCAACAAAATATGTCCAACATGCATGGGTACCACATCATACACAACCTCATCTCTATAACCCTCAATGGTAAATTTAATATTAACCTGCCTGTTCACTTTAAGTTCCCCCAACTCGGTTAACCGTTGCAATTTATAGGAATTATGATGTTTCAAATTAGGAAATCCCAACGATTCCACCAACATTGAACTAACCACATTAATACAACTTCCCCCATCAATCATCATCCCGCAAACATTTTTCACTTTTTCCCCATCAAACACCTAGTGTGAAAAAGGTTATCCCTTTGTTCATCAACTTCAGCCACCTTAACACTAGAACTTAGGACACGCCTATTAACAAGTGATCCTTTCACCGAAAATTTAGCCCTTCATCATCACTACTACTAGCCCCAACATCTTGTAATCTAGGCATCCTTTTAAATTCATCTTCAGAACTAATTTCCCCATTAACTCGCAAAAACATTACTCTTTTATTTGGATACTGGGATGCAATATGACCCGAACCCAAGCATTAAAACATTTAATATTCCTATCCTTAGTAGGTTGGGAATCAAAAATGTTTTTACCTTTTGTTGTAGGTTCCTCCTTTCCCTTGGGAATATGTTCATCATTAGGATCCCGTCGTAGATGAGATGTGGGTATGATTCAGGTGAATGCTTTATTGCCCCCTTTTGCTTTATTTGCCTCTCCACCTTCATTGCCATATGCACCATATCTTCTAGTTCCACATAATGTTGTAACTCAATGATGTTGGCAATATCTTTGTTCAGCCCACCCAAAAATCTAGCCATTGTAGCTTCCCAATCCTCCACCACATTGGCCGTAATCATGGCTACCTCCATGTCTTTATGATACTCCTCCACACTCTAGAACCTTGCGTAAGCCCCTGCAACCTTTGGTAAATATCCCTATGCTAGTGGCTTAGGCAAACCTCTTTCTTACTATGGTTTTCATCTCACGCCATGTATCCACTGGCCTCTCACCATTTCTTCTTCAATCCTTCACTAATTGATCCCACCATTTTATGGCGTAGTCAGCGAACTCCACCACAGGTAGCCTAACCTTCTTCTCCTCCGAATAATTATGACACTCAAACATCAATTCTACCTTTTTTTTCCAATCTAAATACGCCTCCGGATCACTCCTCCCACTAAAAGGTGGTATAGTCATTTTAATATTTCCGAGGTTACCATCCACTTCATCTTGATTCTCATGCCTCCTTTTATAACCTCTTTCATGCCTATCACCCCCTTTCACTCCTTCCCACACTAGCCATTGAAGAATGCACACTTTCTCATCCACTATCATCCCTCTCTTCATCAAACCCACATCCAACCCTATGATTGTTTCCCTTTCTAGCTCTAGGACCCACATGAGTTTGATCCCTATGCAACCGATTAATAGTTTATTCCTGCCTATCCATTCTAGTCATCAACTTCTCAAAATGTTCATATAACATTGCCATCACACCTCCATCATTCCGATCCACCCTATTCATTCCTTCAGGTCGCTTGATGTGGCTCATTGATGAAGCTCCTGACTCCCTTCTGTCAATGCCCTTGTTTTCACTAACCGATGAAGGAGATGAAGCTCGTCTACTAGACATTGTTAGTTCTCAAAAAAATAATTAAGAATTTCCTCACAAAATGTATCACTCAAAAATCCCCTTTCAAGAACTCTAAGAACTCAATTAAGGGTAGGGCAAGATAAGACATGAATAAAAACGAGAAAATCTGAGAATTGAGAAAATTTGGAATATTTAGGAAAAATAAAAATTATCGGTTTTTTTTTCCCGAAAATTCAACCACGAGTGCAGGGAAATAAACAGAATTTAATTTGAATAAGAATTCTCTAAAATAAACAAGATTGATTTTTTGTTGGATTTTTGTATGAATCGAACAAAGAAACCTTTGAAAAACACGAAGAACAAGAAACTTAAGAAAATCAAGAGAATATCAAGAACTGAATTTAGATCCAAGCTCTGATACCACCTGATGCGATCCCACTCGGGAAACGCGATTAAGAACGTGAAATTAAGACACAAACGATAGGAAAGATCTAAATTTAGCAGCCAACACAAGAAAACAAGAAACAAAATAATTAGATAAGATAGAATTGACGATAGGACCTTGACCTAACAATCACGACGCGAAAATTCGACGATATTGATTGAAGAACCTAGGTTTTCGAAACACCACAAGGACTTGTCAAGTTCCTTGATAAGTTTCTGATTGGAACACCACAAATATTTCACAATATTTGATAAGTTCAAATTTGTTCTTGAAGAACACAAAGGGGATCCTCAACATTTTCAAAGAGAAAAACTCTCAATCTATTTAATAATCAAAGTTGTCTAATTCTTAATAATAAAAAACATAACATAATATAGTCAAAAACACCTTAGACCTAGCCCAAGCCGCAATTAGGGCTCAAAATATGGAAATAATTAATTAAAAACGGAAAATAATTAAAATTCGCGAAAATCCCAAAAATTGAAGTTACGACCGTGAAAGTGAGTCTTACGGCCGTAAGTAGTTTTCTGATTGACCATTACAACCTTGACTTCCGGACTTACGGCCCTAAGTATTGTTTTGCTGGAATGTGACATTTTACCCGAAAACAAGTAACGGCCGTGAGTTTCCTTGATTTACAGTCGTAAGAATCAAAAACTTGGAATTCTTCCCCTTGCCCCGAGATGGAGATACGGTCGTGACCAACTGGGTTTACGGCCATGAGTAGGCTTCTGGACTTCAAAATTCGACCATTTGATTCAACTCGATCCCTTTGTTTTATCGACTCGACTCCAACATGGAATTTGCTCCGTTTCTCACGTAGATCACTGCCGTATTTTCGGTAGCAAAACTTCTCCTTTATACACCTAATTTGGATCACATCATCACTGGAAGCGCATTGTCGAGGAGAATATTCGACTGCAAGAATGGTGGCTTTCCAGCAGGAAAATTTGGTCGGAGAAGAGTTTTTACCGAAAATTCTTTTTCAAAGTCCAAACAAACTGTAACTCCAATAGAAGAACAGATACACAGCTGGGTTTTGGAGATTAATGAGCAGCTACTTGAAAATTTTGGATTTTCCGGCAGTATCTTCGGCGGTAGTTTGGAAAAGCTTCGGGAAGCATTTTTTGGTAGTTTCATCTACGAAACCTACTGAGTTCATTTCGACAGTCCATTTCAGAAGATTCCGAGCGCATATATATGAACATGCATTGTTCGCTCGGTGATATCTCTAAACCTTAACATTTTTTTTTACTTTATGGAAGAGCTACCTTACTGGTAGCAAACTGTTTAGTTGGTTTTATGTGTTGAGATTAACTACCTTTCCGGTAGTAACTTGTTTAGGTTAATTATTATTTGAAAATAATCATCTTGCTGGTCGAAACCTATTTTGCGAGGTGTGTTCGATGTTGATATGTTTTAATTGCTTTGCACTTGTGATTGCTTATTTTGGTCTGTAAAGTTGGATAAACCACATATGATGCAGTTGATCACTTTATTAAAAAAAAATTTTAAGTTTAATTGGACGCGTTGTTTTTGTACTTGAAGCATGTGGATCTTGATAAGTGTATTGTATACGCTTATTTGCATGCTAAAAGTATGATATTATAATGTCTTTAAGAATAAAGTTACCTAATTTGTTATTATTTTAGAAATAATTCCAAAATCTAGTAAATTAAGCAATTGAGGTGAATAAAGAGCAAATGGATGTTAAATTAACACACATGAGAATTGCATGAAGTCGGCTAAGGCTAAAAAGGAAGCTAATTGGAAGAAATTCGAAGTTTAGGTACTAAATTGATCTAATCAAAAGATAAAGGACTTGAGGTGCAATAAGAAAAACAAGGACCATCTTATACAGATTGAAAGATGGAAATTGCATGTAAACGGTATAATCACGTGATCGCTCATGGTTATACCGCTCGGTCCCTCGATCGTTCAAAAAGTAAGCAGAACCATTTTTTGTACTAGCACATGATCTTAAGCTGTTGAACCACGCAACGATGTGGCTTTTCATTTGGACTATTTGATGGGCTTTTTAACCAGAATTTTGATATTATTATCTCCTAATTAACATAGGTTATGCCCAAACATTTATATACTGAACATTATGCACGAGATCAGGGTTCCCAACTCTCTAGAATTCACACAAAATCTCTATCAAATTTTTGAGAGAACCAGTAGGCGTAAAAAGATAAGATTGAAGCTTCATGCAAAAGGAGAAATAATTTATCCAATCGGGTAATGAATTCTATCAAATCCTTTTGTATTTTACCTTTGATCGTGTTTATAGGCTAGGCGTTTGTATTAGAATCTTGATGAAACTCTAAATTTTGAATTTCATGTTTTGATACTCATTTAATTTAATGCAATTTATGGGTTTGAGCAATTATTTCGATCTTTCATGTATCTATAATTATGTGTACAATAATTATATGATTTTTGCTGCATTTTCTTAAATTCGAAAGATTGATCACGTTATACATGTTTTAATTGTCATAAAGTTCGATAAGAGATAGAGATATACCACTATGTTTTATGTTATCTTTCAAAATGTTCACAAAACCTTGATGCTTTTCTATATATTCGTATTCGTCATAGAAATATAGTCGGGTCTCATATGGAAATAGGATTTAATTCACCATTTGAAAGAAGATTTTAAACCAAATATAAACATTGATATTAAAAATTCCATAAATTGTAGTTAAGCTTTTAAATCAAAGCAAGAATGATGGAAGTAAAGTGGATTCTCGATTCTAGCATGTTTTCTCATAGATTTTATTATTTCAAAGTTGTTTATTTCTATTTGTTAGTAAAATTCCGAATTCAAAAAAAAATTATTTTTCTAGTTCCGATTAAGTTAATTAATAAAAAATAATAAGTTTACTCAATCCTCGTTGTATTGTACTTGGACTCAAAATCTACTTTATTACTTGTGTGATTTGTACACTCACAGAAGGAGATAGCGCAAGTTTTGGCGCCTTTGTCGGAGAATTGTAATTTAAATTTATTTTTAGATTACTTTAACTAATTCGAACTTTTTACTGCTTTATTTTATTTTAGTAATTTTTAGTTTTATTTTCAATTCTTTCAATAGTTCTTTTGTTTTTCGCAGATTTGTATATGTAATGTTCGAAACAAGGTGATCTTATAGAAGTTGATCCTTAAATCGAACACACGACACATTGCATATTAAGAAAAGCAAAAGAAGCAGAAAAACAAAAATATCAAAAATAGGAAGATTCGGCAGATAATAATCAGGTAGTACAGGGAGATTAACAAATTGGTGAAGGACTATGCTTGTTGGTAATTTTATGATTCCTCAGATCACTCAAAATTAGTCAAGCATTGTTTACCCACATTTTAGTTTGGATAATTTTCAATTGAAAACTAATGTTATCAACATGTTTCAAAACGAGCAACAATTTTATGGCAAACGTAATGAGAATCCACATACTCATATCTCTAGATTCTTGGAGATGTGCCAACACTTTAAATATCAGGGTGTATAAGATGACGCCATTAGACTTCGCCTATTCGCACATACTTTAGGAGACTGATCTTTGGATTGGCTAGATTCTAGTCCAGCTGTAAGCATCACAACTTGGAATGATTTGGTTAAAACTTTTTTGCACAGAATTCTTTCCACCAGCCAAGGTTGCTAAGCTCAGACATGACATAATAGTATTTCAACAACATGACTTGGAATCATTTGATGAAGTGTGGAGTAGGTTAAAAAACATGCTTAGGAAATGTCTTCAACATGGAATTCCTAAGAATGTTCAGATACAATACTTTTACATTGGTCTATTCCCTCAATACAAAAGCTTGGTAGATTCCTCATCTAATAGGTCATTGACAACTAAAACTATTGACAGGGAACTGGAATTGTTTGAGAGGATAGCCAATAAAATTGCCATGTGGGCATCTAACAGATCAGTTAAAAAACCAGTTTGGGTCTGTGAGGTAGACACTATTGCATCATTATCTGTGATAATAGACTCGTTGGTGAACAAGGTAGAGAGCATTACACAATTCAACCAAACGACGAAGAATGTAATGATGAGTTGTGAAGAATGTGGAGTAAATCATCTGACTGCAGATGTCCCATTTTGGCATGTTCAATTGAACATGTTGACTTTTGTACATGGGGACAACATTAATATAATCCATATTCCAATACATACAATCCGAGTTGACGAAATCACCCTAACTTCTTGTGGAGGGATAATCAAAATAGTGCAGGTTAACATGTACCTCAACATCAAAATGAAGAAAAGAAGCCTACACTTGAAGAGACTGATGGCATGCTCATGAAGAAAATGGAGCAGTTTATGGATAAAACTGAGCAAAATTCATGGGTAAAGTTTATTTGTTTATGAGAATGACAGAAATCACTCTGCAAAAATCATCAGGCTTTGATAAGAAATTTGGAGACACGTGTGCATTAGATAGCATAGGCTTTGACAAATAGAGCACAGAGAGCACTACTCAGCAATACTGAAATTAATCCAAAAGAGCAAGTATTAGCTATCCAGACTATAGAGAAAGACATAGACTCTATTTTAGGAAGTGTCCATTTTGCTCCATGTGACAGTGTATATACCTTCTAAAAGGTTCGACAGAGAAACAAAGGGTAAATGCAATTACAACAAGCAATGGTGTTCAACTACCTAAAATCCATGTGAAAGGATCAACTGCAGTTCAAAAAAAGGAAGTTGAAAAGGAGGAAAACATGTTGAAGCTTCTGAAAAGGCACCTGAAATAATAGGTAAAATAGATAAAGTGAAATCAACAATTAAGCCTTACGATCCCCTATTCATTTCCCACGGTGATTGAAGAAAAATATTGAAGATCAATAGTTCAATAATTTCCTAGAAATGCTCAAAGAACTGCACATCAACCTTCCCTTCGTTGATGCAATTAGGCAAATATTAAGCTACTCAAATTTTTTGAAAGACATGATATTCAAAAAGAGGAAGTTTGAGGAGTTCGAAACAGTATCCTTAAATGAAAAATGTAGCACAATATTGCAAAAGAAGATTCCACCTCAACTTAAGGATCCAGGAAGTTTCTCAATACCTTAAATTATTGGTGATTTAAAATTTAAATTATTTTATGTGATCTTGATGTAAGTATAAATCTGATGCCCTTATCTGTCTATATGAAGCTAGGATTGGGAGATCTCAAACCCATGTATTCATATTGTAGCTAGCCGATCGTTTATTCAGACATCTATTCCCTCCACGAGTGCACGAGTCCCACAAGTAATAAAGTGGACGTGAGTCCAAGTATCGATCCTACAGAGATTGTTGTAAATTGTATTTTATATTACAATTCCTTAACTGGAACTAAAGAAAGCTTTGAATTTGATTTTTTGAATTTGATTTTTTGTTGTGAAAAATAAATTAAAAACTAAACTAAAGAAACAATAAAAATTTTGATTTAAAACCTTATGAAAATAAGCGCGTTAGAATTATGAATCCATTTTGACTCTATTATCCATATTTTAACCAAATTATTTAAATACAATTCACGGGTTTTGAATTTTCATATTCCAAATATAGTTAAAAGTCCCTTTCAGACAAGTATTAACACATATTCCTACACACGACCCAACTATATTTCTATGTTGAATGCGAATGTGTAAGAAAACATTAAAAGATTTGTGAATAGTATAGAAGACAACACAAAGTATAGGGGTATATTTCTATCTCCTATCGGACTTTGTAGCAATTGAAACAAGTCTAATGAAATCCTAATCTTTCAAACTTAAGAAATCATAACATGAATTACCTAATAATTGGCCAGAAAATTATATGATAATCAAAGCACGAATCAATTGCATCAATACCATGAATTGTATGAAATAAATAATAGATTAAAACATGGAGTCAAGAATTCAAAATTTCATCACAATTCTAACACAATTAACCTAGCCTAGAAACATAATTGAATAGAAATCACAAGAAAAATAAAAGGATTTCACCCCGTTCATCTTCTTGTTCTTTGGTTTTCAATTTTGCTCTTAACGTGGCATGGATCCCTCGGCACTTTTGGCAGCGTTTTAGAATGAAACATGACAATTGGGAACCCTTAATTTCGTGCCCCAATTAATGTATTTAAAGATGTTCTCAAAATTAGGTTACTTGGGGAGAAAGTCTATTGAGTTCTGTGCAAAAAGCCCATCAGACGGCCCAGTCGGACAACCGTGCGACCACACAGTTCAAAAATGTACGACCGCACGCCTCTGCAGGTTGGCTTTAGTTGCTGATTTTTATCGTCATGCGACCGCGGGGTTATATTCCATGCGACGGCATGGTTTCCCGGATTTAGGTAATTTCCATCTTTTGTTTCAGTTTAAGTTGGTCCCTAATTTTTTATTGCATAGCTGGTCCTCCAACTTTCGATTGTTGCAATTTAACCCCTGAATTTCTTATATCTTCCAAATTTGATTTCTTCTTCCATTTTTCTTCCAATTGGTCCTTTGATTAACTGTATCAACTCTTAATTTGCACACTTTGACACTTTTATCATCTAATTGCTCAACTGCTGAAATATAAACAAACAACAAGGAAATAAATAGAAAATATTCCTGAAAAAACAATTAAAATCCTACTTTCGGGATAGAAATAAGTGTATAAAATACACTTATCAACATCCATACGGGATCATTGAAGATGTTCTGGTAAAAGAGGAAAAATTTGATATTCCTAGTTGACTTTGTGATACTGGACATGGAGGAGGACAGCAGGATGCCCTTGATCTTAGGCTGACTTTTCCTTACTAGATTCATTTCTTGAAAATTGCTCCAAAATTGAGTTTCAATCACAGCATGGGGATGAGGAAAGATTTGAGCATAGGGTCAAAACAAGTGACAAAGCCTCAACATCTTGTTTCATGCCACCTTGAAGATTTCTGCCAAAAATTCTAGCTTTGAACTATAAACTAAGCGCTTATTGGGAAGTAACCCAATTCTCGAACTCTTTTTATTTATTATGTTTGATTTACTGTTTGATATTTTCTTAACATCGGTAGGTTGCATGCATATTGCGTTGCATTTTTAAATCTTTGATATGTTTTATTACTTTTTTTTTATCACTAGCACACACTTGAACCTAGAACATGAGAATACTATTAGGTGATAGGTGGTGTGCATGACGAAGTAAATCAGGGTTGAAAATGGAATTTGAATGAAACAAAGAAAATTTTAAGATTCTACAATTTAACCACGTGATCGCGCTTGTGTTATATCATGCGAATGTGCATAGGCCATTAAATTAAGCAGTAGCTACAAACTTTCCCCACAGGATTGTGCATTCTTTAGGCACGCGATCGCGCAAGCTTTTTCTTAGCAAAGGCAGGCTTTTAACCAAGTTTCAGAATTTTACAATTTTATAATATCATACACGTTTTCTTCCCCCCAAATGACCCTCCAAGTTGATTTTCGTCAAATATACAATTTCAACATTACATTGCATTCAAATTCAAAGCTTTCATCACACTTCAAAATCAATTCAATGGTATGATTTTACACACTTTAAGAGGGATTATGCATGATAATTGTGATTTTCTTGGTATTCTTGTGATTTTCAAATTGTGCATTGATGGAAATTAGATCTAGGCTAGATGTGGATCCATGGAATAATGATTCTTGGTGAAAATTTTTGGATTATTTCAAATGCCCAAAGCTATGATTTCTCATTGAATGTTTCAATGCATAGAAGGTGTCTGATATAATGTTTCAATGAGTTCTTCCTCTTGTTTTTGCAAAAAAAATTTGAGTGAACCTCTTTGGATAATTTATACATCATAAGTAAATCATAGATTTGGAGTTGTTTGAGGTATAGAACTCGACATTGACACCATTGCACTTCATTGCATGCATCACTGCACTAGAAAACTGCTTCATGTCACTACTTCATCATATCTTTTCCTGACCCAAATGAACTCCGTTCAAGCTGAATTTGGATATGTTGTAGATCAGATTACTTACTTTCATATGCCAAGACGTGTCTCGGGAAGATTTCATTTTTTTGAGAAGATGTCAAAGGCTGAAAAACAATGGTCGTCTATACTCTAAAATTTTGTTATTTTGCTATATCTTAGTTTGGGGGTGTTTTTTTGCTCTATTTAAATATCTATAAGGTGTGTATAGTGCTAATGTTTTTATTTCTCATTTTCAAGGAACACACCACCTGAAAAATTCTCAAACCATACAAAGGAAAGCAAGGAAATGATCGAATCGTCCAGGATAAGTCAACGAGAAAGGCTCAAATGATGACATAGCACATCTAAACCTGGGAAGTACTTGACCCCTCTACTTTATATTATTTATAAATATCATATCTAATGAGTACCAGAGTGGCCTATGAGCAAGGACCCGTTACATGTACCGGTGGGACCGATAACGAGGCTAGGGGCTAAGAATATCAAACAAGTCATGCAAGGATTTATGCAAGCTTGGGTGGATGAGCATTCAAGTACAAGACCAAAGACCCTACTTTTGACTCATGACATGATAGAAGAGGAGCCAAAGTTGATGCAAGTGATTTGGGCCGAGAATCAAGTTCAAGAACAAGGAGTTGGGGATTTAAACCACGCGACCGCATGGTATAAAGTTGAGAGTGATCGCTACCTTCGCTGAAAAGAAGACCTGAGATATTTTTGCCTCTCCACGCGATCGCCACCGTGATGCCTGCGCGATCGCGTGGGTAAAGAAATTAGGGTTTTACGCATTTTTTTATTCTTTTTCCTTTTTGGGCCCATATGTTGCGGCTTTGTCTTGTTTTCCGCAAGAATAATCTTTATTACTTACTTTTCATTCATTGTAAACAAACCTTTGAGATTATTGATAACTAAAGGTGAGATATTCCCTTGTTCTTCTTCATTCTTAACGAACAAGTCGAACCTATCAAAGGATTAGACAACCTTTGTGACGTTCACCCTTTGTAGTTCTTATCTCCGCCTCATAACGGATCTTTGGTTTGATATACCTTGGGTTCTTGCGTCGTGAGATCGGGGTTGCATTGCTATCTGATGGCGTACAGGACCAAGCCCTAGCATTTTTGGATCGTTGGGATCGGCGCGCATGAGGTGTTGAGCTTCGCAACTTCAAACGGCCATAACTTTGTCATACGGTGTCCGTTTTGGGCCCATAAGTACTTTTCGGAAAGGTCTCGACGAGCCGGACAAGACTCACTGCTATGCTATGATGTATGATGGTTTTTAGTCGTTTGAGGTCGTTTAGAGCCTCAAAACGTCACTTTTCTATCTTTATTTATTTAAATTTTATGTTCGCGTTTTATTTTAATAAGCCCAGTCCGTTTAATGGCCCATGGGCATTAGGTTTTCAGTATTTAAGATTGTCTTTTGTTATGAGGGGATTTCGACTTTTGAATAAACATTGCTTGTTTTCTCGTGAGTTGATAGCCGTGTGGTTGAGAATTCAATTATTGTGTGGGTTTTTCGTAGGTGCGCCTACATCACTATCATTTACCAATTGGATTTAGGGCTTTCCGGCATTTCGAGTCTTAATTCCCCGTGTTCTTCGTGATCCCGATAACGGATCACATCATCTGGTATCAGAGCTAATCTTTAAATCCAATTTTTTTTATATTTCTTGATTTATTTTTTGTTTTTGTTCCATTATTGAAATTTCATTCAATTCTTGGGTTTCTTAAAATTCTTCACTAATTCAAGATTGGTCGTAATTTCAATTCTTGTTCTTGTTGATTGTTCTCGATTAGTAAAAAAGAAAAAGGAAAAAAAAAAAAGAAAAAAGTGATTATTATTGATAATAAAGATCAAGAACGCAATTCCAATTTCAAGAAGACCTTTCTTGATATATTTTACATTATTTCCTACATTCTTGATAGTTTCTCATTATCTATTACTACTCTAAAAATTCATTCTTGGTTCATACAATCAAAATTTCTATTTTTTTCAAGAAAAACACCTTCTTGAAAATCTTCCATTCGTTATTCCATTGTTGTGTATTCTCGATCCATTCTTGTCATTGAGCTTTGGGGTAACTTCCACGGGGGTCAAATCCTTAACTAGTTTGGTTGGTTCATTGAGAACTAGAGAAAAGGGAAAACGAGAGGAAAAAGGCAGAGTGGTGAGAATATTAGAGGGAAAAAGCCAAAAATTGAGTGATAGACGAGTGCTAAACACGTGAGGATATCTCCCATATATTTAATTTTCTTTTTTTTTTCTTTTACTTGATCACTAACCATGTCACAGAAAGATGTGTCATCAACAGGGGAGGATAACCAACAATTTCACCTCCTTGCCATGAAGGAAAAACAGTTTGCGAAGTGGGAAGCAACATTGGATGCAAAATTGGATGCGAGGTTGGGGAAGGTTAATGAATCAGTAGGAATGTGTGCTATAGCCACTACTCAACCGTGTTAGGAGAAACCACAGACGCTACCCAATATCAGGAGACCACTAAGGTATGACTTTAATCCTCAACATGGAGTTAGGGATGATAATGTTGGGAATGTTGAAAGTGGTAGTGATAGTGGGGATATGTCTATGGCCAGTTGGGGTAGAAGGAGAGATTGAGGTGATAGACGCGAAAGGGGATATATGTGTGAACGTAGGGAGAGAGATGAAATGGACGGGAGTATTGGAAATATTAAAATGTCAATTCCACTGTTCCAGGGCAAAAGTAATCCGGATGTTTATTTTGAATGGGAAAAAAGGGTAGAATTGATTTTTGATTGTCACAACTATTCTGAGGCGAAAAAGGTAAAATTGGCGGTAGTAGAATTTACTGATTATGCTATAGTGTGGTGGGATCAATTGGTGACAAGTAGAAGGAGGAACCGTGAGAGACCAATAGAAACTTGGGATGAGTTGAAAGCCCTCATGAGAAAACCCAACCATTACTACAGGGATATTTACCAAAAATTACAAACCCTTTCTCAAGGTAATAGGAGTGTAGAGGAATACCATAGAGAGATGGAGATGGCTATGATTAGGGAAAACATCGAAGAGGATCCGGAGGCGACCATGGCTAGATTTTTAAGTGGTTTGAACCGAGAGATTTCCAACGTGATTAAATTGCAGCATTATGTTGAGTAGGAGGAGATGTTGTATATGGCCATGAAGGTGGAAAGGCAATTAAAAAGAAAGGGGACAGGGAGATTTCCTATAGGTTCTACTTCTTTTGGGAAACCTGCATGGAGTGGGAATTCCAAAAATGATGGAGTTGTGTAAAAGGGGAAGTTCGAGTCACCAAAGGGAAAGGTGGAGCCACCCAACAAAGGTAAAACTAATTCTGACTCTTAAACTCCTAGGAGTAGAGATATTAGATGTTTTATATGTACGGGTCTTGGGCATATTTCTTCACAATGTCCAAATAAAAGGGTGTTGGTTGTGCGTAGAGGGGTACTGGTATCGGAAGATGAGGAGGAAGTAGAGAATGCGTTTAAGGATATGCCTATGTTAGAAGATGCTAGTGATTGTGAGGATGGGGACTATGCTGTAGCTCAATCACTTATTACTAGGCGTGCCCTTAGTACACGAGCTAAGGTTGAGGAGTTGGGTGAGCAAAGAGAGAATATTTTCCATACTAGGTGATTTGTGAACAACAAAGTATGTAGTTTGATAATTGATGGGGGTAGCTATACAAATGTGGCTAGTGCTACTCTTGCACAGAAGTTGTGCTTACCTTTGATAAAACACCCTAGACCCTATAAACTGCAATGGTTAAATGAATCTGGGGAATTAAAGGTGAATAAGCAAGTGGTGATTGATCTTGCTATTAGGAAATTTGAAGACATGGTGGTGTGTGATGTGGTCCCCATGCATGCGAGACACATCTTGTTAGGTAGGCCGTGGCAATTTGACAGAAGGGTTGTTCATGATGGTTACAAAAATAGATACACTTTTATCAAGGATGGGAAGAGTATAAAACTTATGCCTTTGACACCACAACAGGTCTATAAGGACCAACTGAAATTAAAAAGTGAGAAAGAGGGAAAGAGAGTTTGGATCATGATCCCAAAAAAAGGAGAGTTGAGTGATCAAAAGAGAGTTGGGACAACGATCCCAGAAAAAGGAGAGGGTGTGAAGAGTGCCAGAAAAGAAAAAGAGAGAAAATAAAAGTGAGCTTCTACGTAAAACAAAGTGAGATTACCAGTTGGTTATCCCTAACCGGCCAGCTTATAGGAGTAATCCGGAAGAAACAAAAGAGCTTCAAAGGCAAGTTGAGGAATTGTTGGAATCGTTGAACAAGGGCTGTGTCAGAGAAAGCATGAGCCCATGTGCAGTACCAGTGTTGCTAGTGCCCAAGAAGGATGGAACTTGGAGGATGTGCGTGGATTGTAGAGCAGTCAACAATATCAGGTAAAGTATTGACATCCTATACCTAGATTAGATGATATGCTTGATGAGTTGCATGGAGCATGTATGTTTAGCAAAATAGATCTCAAAAGTGGCTATCACCAAATTCTCATGAAAGAAGGTGATGAATGGAAAACCGCCTTCAAAACCAAATATGGTTTATATGAATGGATGGTTATGCCATTCAGCCTCTCAAATGCCCTGGCACTTTTATGAGACTTATGAACCATGTTTTACGTGCTTACATTGGTAAATTTGTTGTGGTATACTTTGATGACATTTTAGTGTATAGTAAGGACTTAGGTGATCACATTGAACATTTAAGATCACTATTGGAAGTTTTGAAAACTGAGAAACTATATGCTAGTTTTAAGAAGTGTACCTTTTGCATGGAAAAGGTGATTTTTCTAGGATTTTTTGTTAGTGCAAATGGTGTTGAGGTAGATGAGGAGAAAATTCGTGCTATTAAAGAGTGGTCAACTCCCAAAGTATTACAGAGGTTAGGAGCTTTCACGGGTTGGCTAGGTTTTATAGGAGATTTGTTAAAGACTTTAGTACACTTGCAGCACCACTCACGAAAATAGTCAAGAAAAGTGTAGGATTTTGATAAGTGTATTTTATACACTTATTTCTATCCTAAACATAGGATTTTTATTGTTTGTTCAAGAATATTGGCTATTTATTTTGTTTGTATTTGTTTATATTTCAGAAATAACACAAAGTCAGGAAAACAATGGAATTGAAGCCAAAGTAGAGCAATTGGATGTTAAAAGTGTCAAAGTAAGCAAATCAAGAGTTGATACAGTTAATCAAAGGGCCAATTGGAAGAAGAAATCAAATTTGGAAGAAATCAAAAGTTCAGGGGCTAAATTGTAACAATCGAAAGTTGGAGGACTTGCTGTACAATTAAAAGATAGGGACCAACTTGTAACATTTAAAAGATGGAAATTGTATTCAACCGTAACACCGTGCGGTCGCACGACTTAATACCGTGCGGTCGCACGATCACAAAAATCCGTGAAACCGCACGACTTAATACCATGCGGTCGCACGGTCGCAAAAATATGTGACTGAAACATACCTACAGAGTCGTGCGGCCGCAACATTTTGAACCGTGCGGTCACGCGGTTAAACTTCTGGGCCACAGCTGGGCTTTTTGCACGGGATTCAGCATTCTTTCTCCCCAAGTAACCTAATTCTCGTGAACGTCTATAAATACATGGCTTGGGGCACGAAATTAGGGGTTCCCAATTGTGATATTTCATGCCAAAACACTATCGAATTGCTGGGGGATCCATTGAAGGCCAAATTTAAGATTGAAGAACAAGGATCAAGAAGACGAACATGGTTACTTCTATTCATTTTTCTTGTAATTTATCTTTTATCATGTTTTTAGGCTAGAATTCTTGTGTTAGGATTGTGATGAAGTTTTAATCATTGATTCTATGTTTTGACCTATTATTTAATATACGCAGTTTATGGGTTTCATGCAATTAAATAAGTGCTTTTATTATTATGCAATTGTTTGGCCAGCTTTTGTGTGATTGTCTCTATGATTTTCTATGTTCGAAAGAGTAGGATTTCATTAGAAGCTATTTAATTGTCACAAAGTCTGATAGGGGATAGAAATATACCCCTATACTTTGTGTTATCCTATATAGTGTTCATTGATTGTTAATGCTTTTCTAATTGCTTAATTGTCATAGAAATAGTCAATTTGCATTTAGAGATAGGGTTTTATACATCGCTCGAAAGAGGACTTAAATAACATTTGGAACATGGATATTCAAAACCACGTGAATTGTATTTAAATGATTTAGTCAAACACATGGATAATTTGGTTAAAATGGATTAATAATTCTAACGCATTTGTTTTTATAAGTTTTAAATTTTATTGTTTCTTTAATTTAATCTTTATTTTAATTTTAAAATCAAAATTCTCAAACTCAATCAAATCTTTAGTTCCGATTAAGGATTCGTAATCTAAAATACAATTTAAAACAATCTCTGTGGGATCGATACTTGAACTCACGTCCACTTTATTACTTGCGCGGCCCGTGCACTTACGGAGCGAACAGATTTCGTTGGGGGGTAGCACAAGAAGATGCTTTTAAAGTGCTTAAGGAAAGGTTATGTTCTGCACCAGTTTTGGCTTTACCTAATTTTTAAGTAAACATTTGAGATTGAATGTGATGCATCAGGAATATGGATTGGAGCTGTTCTTATGCAGGAAAAAAACCAATTGCATTCTTCAGTAAAAAGCTTAGTGGGGCAGCTTTGAATTATCCTACTTATGACAAGGAGCTTTATGCACTTGTTCGTGCTTTGGAGACATGGCAGCATTATCTTTGGCCGAAGGAATTTTTCATACACTCTGATCATGAGTCACTAAAGCATCTCAAGGGGCAAGGTAAGTTAAATAAAAGGCATGTTCAATGGATGGAATTCATAGAGACCTTTCCTTATGTCATCCGCTATAAACAAGGTAAAGAGAATGTGGTAGCAGATGCCCTTTCTCGCAGGTACGTACTTCTAAACTCTTTAAACGCTAGGTCACTTGGGTTTGAATATATTAGAGGTATGTATGTCGATGACCTTGATTTTTCTACCATTTATGCTTCTTGTGAAAAGTGTGCGATTGATAAGTTTTATAGGCATGATGGATACTTGTTTAGGGAAAACAAACTTTGTGTACCAAATTGCTCTATGCGTGAGTTGTTAGTACATGAGGCTCATGGTGGAGGGTTAATAGGACATTTTGGTGCCTTAAAAACCTTAGAATTATTGCAGGAGCATTTTTATTGGCCTAAAATGAAAAGGGATGTTCACCATATTTGTGACAGATGCATAACTTGTAAACAAGGTAAGTCTAGGGTCCTACCATAGGGATTGTATACGCCTTTATCTGTACCTAATGAGCCTTTGGTAGATATATCTATGGATTTTGTTTTAGGTTTTCCTAGGAAAAAAAAGGTAGGGACTCTATATTTGTGGTAGTGGACAGGTTTAGTAAAATAGCACATTTCATCCCTTGTCATAAAACTGACGATGCAACAAACATAGCAGACATATTCTTTAGGGAGGTTGTAAGACTCCATGGGGTACCTCGAAGTATTGTGTCTGATAGGGATGTTAAGTTCCTTAGCTACTTTTGAAAAGTCTTGTGGGGGAAGATGGGTACTAAGTTGTTATTTTCTACTACATGTCACCCTCAAACTGATGGTCAAACAGAGGTAATTAATAGGACATTAATTCAACTTCTGCATGCTATAATAAATAAAACCTGAAGAGTTGGGAAGAATGTTTGCCTTTTGTTGATTTTGCATATAATAGAGCTGTGCATTCTACTACATCATATTCACCTTTTGAAGTTATTTATGATTTCAACCTGCTAACTCCTCTTGATTTAATTCATTTACCTGTAGAGGAAAGGAGCAGTTTGGACGGGGAGAAAAAGGCCAAGCTTGTAAAGTCAATCCATGAGAAGGTGAAGGACCAAATAGAGAAGAGCAACGAGCGTTATGCATCCCAAGCAAACAAAGGGCGGAGGCATGTGACGTTCGAACCGGGTGATGGGTGTGGGTACACTTGCGAAAGGATCGGTTCCCAACACAATGGAAATCAAAGTTGCAGCCAAGGGGAGATGGACCTTTTCAAGTCATCGAGAAGATAAACGACAATGCATACATGCTAGATCCCCCAGGTGAGTATAATGTACTGCGTCTTTTAACATGACTGACCTCTCTCTGTTTGATGCAGGTGATGATTCAAGGACTAATCCTTTTCAATAGGGAGGGGAAGATGAGTACCAGAGTGGCCCTATGTGCAAGGACTCATTGCATGTGTCGGTGGGACCAATAATGAGGCTGAGGGCTAAGAAGATCAAACAAGCCATGCAAGGATTTAAGCAAGCTTGGGTGGATGAGCATTCAAGTACAAGACCAAAGGCCCTACTTTTGACTCATGACATGATAGAAGAGGAGCCAAAGTTGATGCAAGTGATTTGGGCCGAGAATCAAGTTCAAGAACAAGGAGTTGGGGATTTAAACCACGCGACCGCGTGGTATAAAGTTGAGGGTGATCGCTACCTTTGCTGAAAATAAGACCCAAGTGATTTTGGCCTCTCCACGCGATCACCACCGTGATGCCTGCGCGATCGCGTGGGTATAGAAATTAGGGTTTTACGCATTTTTTATTCTTTTTCCGTTTTGGGCCCATATGTTGCGGCTTTGTCTTGTTTTCCGCGAGAATAGTCTTTATTACTTACTTTTCATTCATTGTAAACACAACTTTGAGATTATTGATAACTACAGGTGAGATATTCCTTCGTTCTTCTTCATTCTTAACGAACAAATCGAACTTATCAAAGGATTAGACAACATTTGTGGCGTTCACCATTTGTAGTTCTTATCTCCTCATTGTAACGGGTATTTGATTTGATATACCTTGGGTTCTTGTGTCGTGAGGTCGGGGTTGCATTTTTATCGTCTACCAATTGAATTTGGGGCTTTTCGGCATTTCGAGTCTTAATTCCGCGTGTTCTTCGTGATCTCGATAATGGATCACATCAATATCTATTTCGTATACGTCGAGGACAATGTAGTTTTCTAAGTTTGGGGGTGGGTATCTTATTCATTCCTTGTTTTACATGCGCATTTCATTCTATATATATATATATATATATATATATATATATATATAAGAAAAAAATCGAAAATTTACAAATCTCTGTTGATTTGTTTGCTGCCTATTATATTGTTCATATTAGATCTTTTGCATAAGGGCCAAGAGGATTTTCAGTCAATGAGTATAAGCCAGTACTAGCAACATAAAAAATGTCTTATTATTCTCTTCGTAACCTTTTTAAAATGAGTAAGTAAGCTTTTGAGGGTGTTGAAACCTGGTACCCTAAATTCATTTGAGTTGGGAGTTATCATCCTAAAGCTCATTGCATGGGTCATTCAGAAAGTTGTAAGGGAAAGAGGACTTACACAAACGAAAAAAAACATCTTTTATTATTCTTCATAGCCTTGGTGAGTCGAGTAATTAAGTTTTTAATGTTTTTCAGAACCTGGTGCCCCAAAGTCATCTAACTCGGGAGTCATCAATCTAAAGCTCGTTATGGGGGTCACTTACAAAGTAAATAAGAAAAGTATTGCTCAAAAGCTGAGAAAAGAAGTAAGAAAAATAGAAAAATAAAGTACTGGGTATAAACTTTGAGACTAGAAATTTAGAGACTGATGGTGTAGAATATGGAACTGATTATCATCGATCTTTTATGCAAACTTATCTAATTCTAATTGCCTTTGTGGAAAAATACAATGTGTTAATGCCCCTATTTAGTATTGATAAACATTAAATTTTGATAAAAGCCAATGAGGTGTATGGTTAAAAAGTTGTGGGTCCCATAAAAGTTGTAGTTAAGATCAAATGTTAACTTTAAATTTGGTTAAAATCTAAAATTTTAGTGCTACCAAATAGGGGCAATGATGTTTAGAAACCATATGAATAGAAGGAACCTCAAGATTTGAGAGAAAAATATAAGGTTGTGATCACACATGAGAGATGCGAGAAACGTAAAAAGAAAATCATTGTTTGAAGACATGGTATTCAGATTTTTAATGCATCATTGTTATAAACTATTAGAAAGATGAGAGAGATATAGAGAGGTATAGAGAATTCTTCTTCTTTCAAAATTGTCTTAAATGAGGAAGTTAAACCCCATATTTATAGGGATGAACAAAAGGCACAATCATAATAATGTAAAATTTACAGGAGTATAATGATCATTCACAATAAACCTATATTTTATAACACTCCCCCTTGAATGACCGATTACCCAATGCCTGCCTCGTTAAAACCATGCTTGAAAACCCAGTGGGATAAAACTTAAATGAAGGAAAAGAGTATAGTCATTGTGAAGTATAAAAATAATGATGTCTCATTAAAACCTTGCTAGGAAAGCCCAGTGGGATAAAACCTAGATGAAGGAAAAAGAGTACAACTACTCCCCCTGAAGTTGGTCATCGTAAATCATTGAGCCGACACATTCTTATCTCGTGTATCAATTTCTTAAATATAGATGTCGACAATGCTTTAGTGAATAAGTCAGCCACATTATCACTTGAGCGAATTTGTTGAACATCAATATCTCCTGCTTTCTGAAGCTCATGTGTATAGAAGAATTTTGGAGATTTGTGTTTTGTTCTATCTCCTTTGATATAGCCTCCTTTGAGTTGTGCAATACAAGCTGCATTGTCTTCATACAATATCATTGGGCTATCTTTTGTCGAAGCTAATCCGCATGATGATTGGATATGATGAGTCATGTTTCTCAGCCATATACATTCTCGACTTATCTTAAGATTGCAATAAGTTCTGAATGATTTGAAGATGTTGCTACCAGATTTTGCTTCACAGATCTCTACGATATAGTTGTTCCACCACGTGTAAACACATATCCTGTTTGCGATTTGGCTTGATGTGGATCAGATAGATAACCTGCATCTGCATATCCCACTAAAGAAAATCCCAGTTTGTGAGAATAAAGTAATCCCATATCTTTAGTACCTTTTAGGTAACGAAGAATGTGTTTAACACCATTATAATGCCTTTGAGTTAGTGCAGAACTATATCTCGTGTGGAGATTTACAGAAAAGGCTACGCCAATTTTAGTGCAATTTGCAAGATATGATAATGCTCCAATTGCACTAAGATATGGTACTTCTGGACCAAGAACCTTTTCTCCATCTTCAAGTGGACGAAATGGATCATTTTTTGGATCAAGTGATCGAACAACCATTGGTGATGTTAATGGATGTGCTTTATCCATATAAAATCGTTTCAAGACCTTTTCCGTATATGAATATTGATGAACAAATAATCCTTCTGGGAGATGTTCAATTTATAACCCAAGACAAAATTTGATTTTTCCCAAATCTTTCATTTCAAATTCATTTTTCAAGTAATCAGTAGTTTTATTGAGCTCTTCAAGAGTTCCAACAAGATTTAAATCATCAACATAAACTGCCACAATCGTAAATCCAATATTTGTTTTCTTTATGAAAACACATGGGCATGTATCTTCATTTTTATAGCCCTCATTCAACAAGTACTAGCTAAGGCGATTATATCACATGCGCTCACATTGTTTCAATCCATATAATGATCTTTGTAATTTAATTGAAAACATACTTCTCATGTATGTATCATTTATTTTTGGCACTCTAAGTCCTTCGGGGACTTTCATGTATATGTCACTATCAAGTGAGCCATATAGATATGCAATTACTACATCCATAAGGGGCATATCAAGCGTTTCAGACACGGTCAAACTTAAAAATATGAATGTGATGGCATCCATGATTGGAGAATATGTTTCCTTATAATCAATTCTAGGCCTTTGTGAGAAACCTTGAGCTACAAGTTGGGATTTGTATCTCGTAATTTCATTAATTTCATTTCTTTTCCTTACAATGACCCATTTGTATCCTACAGGAATTACATTTTCAGGTGTTCGAACTACTGGTCCAAACACTTTTCATTTCTCTAAGGAATTAAATTCCACCTACATAGCTTCATTCCATTTTGGTCAATCATTTCTCTATTGGCATTCTTTAATAGATAGTGGGTCTGGATCCTCATTTTGAAATATTTCAAAAGCCACTTGGAAGGCAAAACTATCATCTATGATAACATTGTCCCTTTCCCATAATTTATTGCATAACAAATAATTTATTGAAATCTCATTATTCTCATACATCTATGATTCTGTGGGAACCACGTCATCACTATTAGATTGTTTCATTGAAATCTTTGGTTTTTTAGGAACCATGTTACCACTATTAGATTGATCAATCTTTTCTACTTTTACTCGTTCAGGAGTTTTTGTTGATTTACTTTTCTCTTACGAGGTACAATGTCTTTTGAACCAACTGGTCTTCAATGCTTCGACGTATTTGAGATTCACTTGTTATAGCAGTTTTCCCTACAGGGACATCAGTCTTTGCTAGAGTACTTTCTGCTAGTATATATGACTTCGTCACATTTCTTGTGTCAACAAATACATCAGGAAATTGATTTACAACTCTTTGAAAATGAATAATTTTTTCAATCTCTTGCTCACATTGATTGCTTCAGGGATCAAAGTGAGATAGAGTTGTTTCGTTCCAAGAAATGTTATCCTGTTTTTCACGATGCAACTTTACTCCCCCCTAAAGTTGGAAATGTCATTTCATCAAAATGACAATCTGCAAAACGTGCAGTAAACAAATCACCTATTAAAGGTTCAAGGTACATAATAATAGAAGGTGAATCAAAACCAACATAAATCCCAAGTCTACGCTGGGGACCCATTTTGGTACGTTTTGGGGAGAGATTGCGACTTGGAAAGCACAACCAAAAACCCTTAGGTGAGAAATATTAGGTTCATGACTAGATGCAAGTGTAGGGGTGAATATTGATAATAAGCAGTTGCTCTTATACGAATCAATGATGCATCATGTAATATGGCATGACCCTAAATAGAAGCTGGGAGTTTTGTTTTCAAGAGTAGTGGTCTAGCAATTAATTGTAGACGTTTAATAAATAACTCTGTTAACCCATTTTATGTATGGACATGAGCAACTGAATGTTCAATGACAATCCTAATTGACCTTCAGTACTCATTGAATCTTTGTGATCTAAACTCACTAGCATTAACAAGATGAATTGTCTTAATTGAGTAATCGGGAAATTGAGCTTGTAATTTTATTATTTGAGCCAGTAGCCTAGCAAATTCTACATTTCTTGTGGAAAATAAACAAACATGTGACCATCTAGTAGAAAAATAAACTAGCACCATAAAATAACGAAATGTTCCACATGGTGAGTGTATCGGCCCACATATATCTCCATGAATCCTTTCTAAGAAAGTTGGAAATTCAACATTGACTTTTGTAGTGGAAGGTCTAATGACTATTTTCCTTGCGAGCAAGCAACACATAGATAATCATTAGGTGAAAGAATCTTCTAGATCTTTAGAGGATGTCCATGTGAGTTGCTAATTATTCGAGGCATCATTATTGCTCCTGGATGTCCAAGTCGATCATGCCACAATATAAAAAATTTTGAGTCCACGAACTTCGGGTTCATGACAACATTTGATTCGATTTTTTTATGGATGTATAACACATTCCAGAAGGAAATGCTGAAAGTTTTTCTTTTATCTACTTCTGACCAGATACAAAAGAAGTAATGCAAAAATATTCAATATTATTTCCTTGCATCGTTTCAATGTGATATCCATTATAGCAGATATCATTAAAACTAAGCAAATTTCTTCTGAATTTGCTGGAGGAAAGTGCATTGTAATGCATAATTGTGTATTATTTGATAAAATAATACAAGCTCTATTGGAGCCTTCAACGATTCTCAATGTGCCGAATATCATATTAACATTATGTTTCGCTAATTTTAAGTTTAGGAAATACTCTTTCTTTCAAAGTTTTAAAATAAGTATTTTTACACGATCATACAGGGATTCTTTGTTTCCTTCTTTTATCGTAGTCCCAAGATCTTTTGAGACAAGATGAATTTTGACATCCAGAACCAATGATAGATAATTCTTTCCAGATAAATCAAGTGCAACGAACTCAAGTTTAGTGATGTTTTCCATTAGGATAACTATTCAATCAAACATTACACATAATTAATTACTTAAAAAATCTGAGTATAATAATATAATAATAAATGTTAATAACATAATTTATATATCGAATATATATTCTTCTGGAATATTAATTATAAATTTGTATTGTTATATCGAAAAGATATTCCTTTCAAAAATGATTTTGAAATCACTATTTTGATAAAAGTCGGATCTAGTATTTATTAATCAAGGTTATGATTAAGAAAAGTAAATATTATTTTATCAATGAATTAACAAATAGTTAATAAATGGAATGAAAAGTGAAATTAGTCAAAGATTCTTCAAAAGTTTTGTGGGCCGTATATAACCAAGAATAAAGGTATGCTTACCTTTCTTGAATTGTGAAAAAGGAAAATCTAGAACTTGTCTTTTGCTTTTGTAAAAGGCTTTATTGATATGATAAATGGATTAAATCATAAAATTATCCTTTTCGAAAAATACATAAAAGGTGAATTTATTTAAATCACGCATTTTTTTATAGATAAATATTTTAAGCATCAATATAATTTAAAGAGTGAATATATTAGAAACCAATAGAACCAATCATATAGGTGGTGACATAATATGTATATTTAAAAATGATAAAACCAACCATATAGATGATAACGTAATATAATTAAAATCGGTAAAACCAACCATATATGTGGTAACATAATATGTATATTTAAAACTGATAAAATCAATCATATAGGTGGTAACGTAATCTATCTATATATAATAATAGAATAACCGTCACAATTTTTATGCACACACTTTTCCGTCCAAAATTCTTTCTAAATCAGGAAATTCTTATAAAAAAAACAAGTATTAAATTTAATTAATAAAGTTGGTATTTAATGAAAGTTAATAATAAATGTGGGTCATTATATATATATATATATATATATATATATATATATATATATATATATATATATATATATATATATATATATATATATTAAAAAGAAAATTGGTGATGAATACAAATAAATTTAAAACAAATTTAATACAAAAAATTTAATTAAACGCCAAATTTTAAGACACGTGGTATTTTTTTCCTACTTTGATTAAAGTTGTCCTTTTCTTTTTTAAAATTTCGAATTCGATAATATTTTCTAATAAAATATTATTTATACTATATTTTTTTATTTAATATGATTGTATATTAATCAACATAATTTCATGAATTCCAAAAAAAAAAATGTCTTGAGCATCGTGTGAGACATTATCATTTCTTTAACATGTATTCGTGTGTGTGTGTGTGTGTGCGCTCGCGCGCGTGCGTGTTGAAGTATTCAGTCATGTTCTACCTTCAAGGCACAAGCTGTGGGCCCCACGTGGGGCCCACAGGTTGTGCCCCTTGAAGGGCACTAGAACAAAATTCTTGAAGTATTTGTAAAATATATGTAATAAATACATTAAAAATTGAACTTAATCAAAGTTTTAAATACATTAAAAGAAAGTTGGTGATGAATACAAATAAAATTAAAACAAATTTAATACAAAAAAATTAATTAAACGCCAAATTTTAAGACGCCTGGGAATTTATTTTTTCTTATTTTGATTAGTGTTGTCTTTTTTAAAATTTCGAACTTGATAATATATTGTAATAAAATATTATTTGTACTATATTTTTTATTTAATATGATTATATAATCAACATATTTTCATGAATTCTTATCATGGAAGGAAATCATGTACATTGCACGAGTGTGATACTAGTATATTTAAAAACGGTAGAACCAATCATATAGGTGGTAACGTAATATGTATTTTTAAAACTGATAAAATCAACCATATATGTGATAACGTATTATATTTAAAACTGGTAGAACCAACCATATAGGTGGTAACATATTATGTATATCTAAAACTGATAGAACCAATCATATAGGTGGTAACATAATATACAAAATATATTTAAAATTATTACCTTCTGTATACAGATTGAACCTTTGTTAACTCAATCGGCTAGAGTCTCGTACTGATAACGTGTTACAAAACTATTAGAAAGGCGAGAGAGATAGAGAGAATTCTTCTTCTTTCAAAATTGTCTCAAATGAGGAAGTTAAACTCCCTATTTATAGGGGTGAACAATGATATAATCGTAATAATGTAAAATTTACATGGGCATAATGGTCATTCACAATAAACCTATATTTTATAAAAATCATAAGTCATACTATATTGAGTATATTTTTACATGAGTATCGTTTGATTTTGGCTATTCACACATACATGAAAGTCGAGCATCAGATAAGTAGAAATAATTTTTATTATGTTGTTCAGCTTTTTGTTCTAAAGTGTAATTTTGATTTGAACCTGAGGCATATAGCAAGAAAATCGAAAATTGAGAAATATCAGTTATTTATTTTGCTATTTTTTTTGCAGTTTTAGATTTTAGTTCTAATTTGTTCGAGAACGAACAATAATTCTAGTTTGGATTGTTTGATAAGTATATTTTTTACCCTTACTTGCATGCAAAAAGTAGGATATTATATTTTCATTTTAGAATAAAAGTTACCTAATTTGTTTTATTTGTTATTATTTCAAGAATAATCCCAATATCGAGAAAATGAAGCAATTGAGGTGAATAAAGAGAAGACGGATGATAAATGGATGTTAAATTATACACAAGGGAAGTGCAAGAAGTCGATTGAGGCTAAAAAGAAGCTAATCGTAAGAAATCAGGAGTTTAGAGAGTAAATTGATATAATCGGAAGATGAAAGACTTTATTGCAATAAAAGGATGAGGACCAAGTTACACAGATTTAAAGATGGAAATTGCATGTAAACGGTATAATCACATGATCACTAGTGGTTATACCGCATGGTCGCTCGAATGTCCCGAAAGTAAGTAGAACCATTTTTTGGTAAAAGCACGTGAATCGCGAAGGGTTGAACCACGCGATTGCGTGGCTATTCGACTAGGCCGTTTGATGGGATTTTTTACACAGATTTTGACATGATTATTTCCTAATTAACATAGATTATGCCCACACTTATATATACTCCACATAATGCACGATATTAGAGTTCTCAACTCTCTAGAATTCACTCTAAATCTTTAACAAATTGTTGGGATAACAAACTGCCTCACGAAGACAAGATTGAAGCTTCATGACAAAAGAGGAATACTTTATCCAATCTGGTCGTGAATTCTATAACATCCTTTTGTATTTTATCTTTGATCATGTTTCTAGGGTGGCATTTATGTAGGAATCGTGATGAAACTTCAATTTCCGGATTTCATGTTTTGATACTTGTTTGAATTAATGCAATTTATAGGTTTGAGCAATCATTTTGGTCTTTCATGCATCTATAACTATGTGAACAACAATTATATGAAGGTTGTGGCGGTTTCTTAAGTTCGAAATATTAGGATTACGTTATACATGTTTTAATTGGCATAAAATTTGATAAGGGATAGAGATATACTTCTATACTTTATGTTATCTTTCAAAGTTTTGACAGTTATGTGATAGGTGGTATTGTACCACCATTCAACTAGGCCAATCCATTTAGACCATTGTTTTGGATACCCATAAACCATACATCTTAGGTACATCTCCATACACTGGTTGACTCACTCTATCTAACCATCAGTTTGGGGATGGTATGCCGAACTCAACTGAAGTTTGGTGCTAAAAAGTGCAAACAATTCACTCCAAAATCCACTGGTGAAGACCCTGTCCCTATCAGTAACGATGCTCTGGGGAAATCCATGGAGTTTAAGCATATTATCTAGGAAGAGTTGAATTATTGTAGCAACAATGAAGGGGTGAGTGAGTGGTAAAAAATGAGAATACCTGGTGAACCTGCCCCCCATACAAGAATAGTATTGAAATTCCATGATTTAGGAAGACCTTCAACAAAGTCCATAAAGATGTGGCTCTGTTCGCTCCAAATAGTGTACTGAAGCTCACGGGTCGCGTACAAGTAATAAAGTGGACTTTTTGAGTCCGGGTTGTCGATCCCACGAGGAATGTATACTCTAGATTATACAAGTTTAATTAATTTAATTCTAAAAATAAAAAGAAACACACAATTAAAAGATGGTTTTGAAAAATTCTAAATTAAATAAACGAATTTGAAGCGAAATTAAAATAAGGAAAATGAAAGATAAAATAATTGGGATTTATGATTTCACTTAACTCTTGTTTAAGTAATTTCTCAACACATGAAAATTAATAAATTACTCATTTACAATGTTAGACCCGATTTTCCAAACTTAGCTAATTACTTCTCTCGAGTGAAATTAACCCTAATAAATGGACTTAACCTGCTATATCTCTATATCGATTAAAGCTCAATCAATTGCATTAACTCTTTGTGAAAATAACTCAATGGATTATCTTGGGTTTAAGGTATATTTATATCCTTAACAAGAACATAGAGCATTTGTTATTTGGGCTAAAGTGCACAATATCTCTCGATTATCATACACTTCTTTGGTAATCAATCAAACACATGGAATAATTTCAATAACAATCGTACATGAAATAAACTCAAAATTAATAAACAAACATTAAAATTACTTAAACTAAGTTAAGCTATATCAATCATACCAAAAAAAAACAACTCGCACATTATATAAATATTCCACAAAAGATAAGGTTTATGAAATACATCACAAAGCATAGAAATTAAAGATAAAAATACAAGATAAATGAAATACAACACTTCCCTTGATTTTTGCTCCAAGAATTCTTTGACTTTGTTTTGTATTTCCCCCTTCCTTCTTGCTTCTTTGTTCCAATGGGTGCTAGCAACTTGAAATCAAAAACTAAACTACTAAATAAATTACAAATTAAAGCATAAACAAAGAAAACAAAAGAAAATAAAGAAGAGAAAGGGAAAAGAGGAGCTAGGGTTTGGTAAAGAAAATTGTGTTTTTTGTGGAGGGAAGTGGGGGTATAAATACCCCCAAAAATCTGACCTAAAAATGTCCAAAAAATGCGTTCATACCGAGCCAAACACGCCCTTAAATTAAAATAATAAGAACAGAAAATTAAAATAGAAATTGGGCCGAAAATTGCCCACGTGATCGCGTGGGCAATAGATTTTTAATCTGTTGAGAATTGTTGGGCACAGCGTGAGCCCAACATTCAAAAGAAAAAGGCATGGGCATTAGCCCATGCCATGTTATATATATATATATATATATATATATATATATATTTTGTCTTTTTTCCTATTTTGTCTTTTTCCTTTTCTTTTAAACAAATTCCACGTGTCTTCTTATCTTTTTCAATTTAGTCCTCGAATTTTGACTTTTATTACAAATATTTCCCTGAAATATTTGCATCTCTAGTCCTCCAACTTTCTGAGATGTTACGATTGAGTCTCCAAACTTTTGATTTCTTTCAATTGGATCCCTAGACATGAATTTTGATCTTATTTTAGCTTGTTTGCTCTGCAATCTTCTCCATTTTCTTTCCAATTGAGGTTGTACCTAATTGTACAAGATAAACAAAATTTATAAGTAGAAATTCGTTCAATTTGTCAATTAAATTGTCGATTTAAAAGCAAAATAAATGTGTAAAACACACTTATCAGGCTCTAAGTAGTTTTTGGTTCGGGTAGGGGTTGGAGAAGGTCACGATATGGAACATGTTCAGATTTACACTGTTGGCAAACATCACATTCTAAGACTACCTATTTGATGTCTTTGATCATGCCTGGCCAGTAGAAAAATTGCTTTGCCCTGTGGACACTGGCTTGAATCCCAGAGTGTTCCCCTTCTTGATATTCGTGTATTGCTGCAATTAACTTCCTCCTTATTCCTCCATGTTCCCCAATAAAAATTTTGTTGCGGTGCTTTACTAGTCCACTGATATATTGAAATTCAGGTTGGCTAGAAGGATCAAACAAAAGGGCTTGTATGATCTCCTCCATTTTAGTGTCCCCCATTATAGCTTTCAATGACTTCTTCCATCCAATTAGGAGTTACAGTAGTGATCGCGTTGTATTCTTCATCCCCTGATCCATCTCTCCTCGAGAGGGCATCCGCCACTGTATTATCAATTCACTTTTTGTAATGTATCTCATAGCTCAAACCCAGAAATTTAGTGATCCACTTCTGTTATAATGGTGTGGTAAATCTCTGCTCAAGAAAGTACTTTAGGGATTGATGATTGGATCTTACCACAAAGTGATTCCCCTCCAAGTAGTGTCTCCATTTTCTCACTTCAAAAACTAAGGCCATAAGTTCTTTTTCATATATGGACATTCCAAACTTCTATGGAGCTATAGTCATAGAAATGCAATAGGTGTCCCTTCTTGCATAAGTCCTACCCCTAAGCCTCCATAGCAAGCATCGGTCTCAATGATAAAGGGTCTACTGAAATTAGGTAGGTTCAAGACTGGTGTTCTACTCATTGCTTATTTAAGTTGGTTGAAGGCTTGGTCTGCCCTTTCATTCCACCCAAATGCATCCTTCTCAAGCAGTTTGTTGAGAGGTTTTGCTATGGTTTTGTATCCCTGCACAAACCTTCTATAGTAACTGATGAGACCCAAAAATCCCCCAAGTTTCTTTAGTGCATCTGGATTAGGCCAATTAATCATGGCTTCGATCTTCATTAGGTCTGCAACTGCCCCTTCGTCATTAATGATATGTCCCAGATACTCCACCTTACATGTCCAAATGAGCATTTGTTCTTCTTAGCAAATAGTTGATGATCTTGGAGGATTTTTAAGGCAGTTTTGAGTTGCTCACATTGGCCTCTTACGATTTTATTGTAGATTAAAATGTCATCAAAGAATACCAATACACCCTTCCTTAAGTAGTCCCTAAAGATTTCACTCATCAATCCTTGAAATATTGCTAGAGCATTTGTGAGACCCAAGGGCATCACTTTAAATTCATACAATCCATGTTGAGTTTTAAAGGCTGTCTTGTAGATGTCATCCTCTTTTACTCTAATTTGATGGTATCCCGAACGAAGGTCTACCTTAGAGAACCATTTAGTCCCCTTTAGTTCATCAATTAAGGGCATAGGATACTTATCCTTAATTGTTAAGTTGTTTAATTTCCTATAATCTACACAGAAGCTCAGTGTACCATCTTTCTTCTTAACCAAGAGCACTGGCAAAGCAAAATGACTATTGCTTGGCTGTATAATTCCATTTTCCAACATCTCCTTGACTAGTTTCTCAATTTCAGCTTTCTACATATAAGGGCATCTATATGGTCTGTTTGCAAATTGTTGGGACCCTTCTTTTAGAGGAATTTGATTATCATATGATCTGGGAGGGGGTAGTCCTTTAGGCTCTGTGAATAATGATCCAAACTCATCTACTATTTGTTGAGTTTCCCTGGGGTCTTAGTAGTTGTTAAGTTCATTTTTATACACTTTTTATACCTTTAAACTAGCATATTTTGGAATATATTGAGCAAATATCTACTAATTCGTGCATATTTTGTGTTTAAATAGGTTAATGTCCAAGTTCGAGGCTAAAAATCACAAAATGAGTGAAGATTCTGCTGAGATCCCAAGTTTGGGGACCATTTTTGTCACTTCCGGGAAGTCTTGGACGAGCTGTGCAATTAAACGAGAAATTATTGTGCTTTACTTGTTTTCTTTATTTCCAAGCTTATTATTATTGTTGTTTTTACCATCTATCTATGAATTCATTGCATTTATGATACATTTATGGCATTATGAGTTGAATTGTTGAGAATATTAATTTATGGTAGAGGAATTTAATTCAAAGTAGCAAAATACTTGAGCATTTATTCCAAACCTCTACAAAAAGGGGAAATTCCTTTATTACCTTGTTTTTAATCTTTATTTAGTGTATTATTGATATGTTTATGTGGTTTGTTAAATGATGTTGTTGTTTTATTATGGGTAAATGTTATTGTGTTGGAATGTTTGATTAGGTTAATTTTATTTAAATTTTTTAAGTAGTTTTTAGATTTTGAGTATTTATGCTTATGTGTTTATGATTATGAATGTTGTTTTAGGTTTTTATAGCTTTTAAATGTTTGTTACTATTTTAAGTTGTAATTGGAATTTACTACACATGCTACGTGATTTTATAATTTCCCATGTAATTTGGTTGATAAATTAACTACCACTAATTTATTTTTGAAAAGAAGAAATTAGTATAGTTATGAAAACTAAATTCACTTTGTGTTATGTTATGTAAATTAATTTAATTATCAAGTTCATGTTTTTATTAAGTTATTTAGATTAATTAGTTTTATTCTAAGTTTTATGTTGATTTCTATTTGCTTTAGTTAACTAGTTTTCATATTGCCATATTTCTTATTTATGTCATTTAGTTATTAATTCACCACCAAACCAAACCTTTTAGTTACTTGGCTTTTCTTTTAAAATGAAATCAATTATTTTAGTTACAAATCAATCAATCCTCGTGGGTACAATAACCCGAACTTTTCTAGTCCACTTTACTACTTGAACGCGAACCGTGCACTTGCGGTATACGATTTTAGCGAACAGTAGTTTCATCTTCACACTGATGAGTATCTCCCCATTAGCCACCTTGACCATTGCTGGATCAGTAGGTACTAAGTTCCATTTTAGGTCCTTTATTAGATTCTCATCGACGAAGCTATTAGTGCTTCCAATATCTATCAGGATAGATATCCTCCTCCCCTTTATGCTGCCAAGTATTCTTATAGCTTCGGGTCTGCCACTACCCATTAAATCATGGAGTGAGATCTCCAACACTTCTTCCTTTTCCCTATCTCCAACTTCAACTTCCTCAAGCCCATCTCCCTTCATCTCTCCCTCACATTCCCCTCCATTCTCAAGTAGTAGGAAGTTCGGTTGTCTATTCCTACAAACATGCCCCACATGGTACTTTTCATCACACTTGAAGCACAACTCCATTCTTCTTTTTGTATCTAGGTCGTTTGGAGAGATGTTTACAAATTTTAATGGAGGTTGAGTTTCAGGTTTTTGTAAAGTTTTTATGGGTAGTAGGTTTTGGTGAGGTTTGATAGTGGTGGTGGGCTTGTTATCTCGGGGTTTCGTATAGTGATATGGCCATTTAGATTGGGTGTTTGGTTTATTGGTTTTGATTGGTTCTTTGATGGATTTGACGGTGGATTCCATCAACAAGGCTACAGTGAATGCCTTATCTAGGATCCGAGGCTCCGTGATTTTAAGCATGGATCTGATCTCAGTTTTCAGCCTAATGGAGAATATAACTATGAATTAGGTTTCAAGATAGTTGGGAAAGGATTGAGTGACTTATGATTTGAGCTGTTCATATGCGTTTATGTATTACTCTACAGTCCCTTTTTGTTTTATTTTGCAAAAGTCTTCCATGATTTCTTCTTCAGATTTCTCAACAAACTTTCGACATATAGCTTCTGATGGTTCATCCCATAAAATGTGAGGATGGGTTTCTACATACCCTGAGTACCAAGCATCGGCCCTTCCCCTCACATACATCTGGGCTATGAAGACCTTCACTTCATCTTCAATCCGAGTTTGCCTTCCTTACCTATTCTCTAGTCCCCTCACCATCAAAGTAAGGAAAATCAATTCTGGGTGCTCTATTATGTTGCCTGAATTCTCTGGACCTGGATGAATCATCCATAATCCGGCTAGAATCCACTCTTACCGGAGTAGGCAGAATGCCTTCAGCATTCTACGCCCTCAAGTCTTCCCGATCTGCAACTTTCTCCTTCCCATAGTTAGGGGTTATTACTGCAACTAGTGCATTGTATTTTTGGTTATGATCCCTTATCATTTGCTCCATTATATCCAGCTTAGTACCCATCAGTTGAATCTGTGTGGTATTCCCTTTAATCGAATTTCCCATTACACCCATTTCTTTCTCCAACTTCTTGACATTTTCCTCTGTCATTTTACTGCGAGTCCCGTCTGCCATGCTATGATTCCAAAATGTTATATCTCAATCTGCTATGTAAGAATCAAATTATATCCACCCCAACTTCATCACAAAATTATAATATAAACTCATTAAATTCATAATATTCGATTGCAGGAAATTACAATTATTTATGAAAGACTCAAGACGGAATTGAAGAGGAAGATAGAAAGAAAGAAGAATATAGGAGAGAAGAGAATCTGTAATATCGTCTTTCAATTTATGTGTTTTCTTGATTTTTCGCAATGTTTAGTTTAATGTCGCTATAAATTATTTGGAATATAATTATTGTTGTTTGAGGTTTGATTTATTTTGCAGTTGAAGGACTTGGATGCCGCTCCGATCAATGTACCAATTAGAAAGTTTATACATTGTTATTAAATCGCATGTGGCCTAATTTGTATTTATTAAAATTGGGGAAAAAGTTTAGTGACATTTTTGGGAGTTATTTGGAAGTTAATTAAACAAAGGAGGAGACTTGAGGGACCAATTTACAAATTTCAAAAGATTAAATTATAATCCTAACCTAAACCCTCATACCCGAATTTTCGCTTGGTTCTCTCTCACTCTCAGCCTCTCTGTCTCTCACACCGCTCACTCTCGGTCCCTCGTCTCTCTCTCTCTCTCTCTCTCTCTCGCCTCACACACTCAAACCGCCAACAACATTTCCTGCACCATCTCCCGCCCCGATAAGGACACTTTTTTTTATTCCCTCCTCCACCAGCTGCCACACACGACGCACGCATGCACATTGTCATGAGTTCGCATACACACATCGAGCACAACCCACGAAATTGTGTATTGGTATGTATGTGGGTATTACCTGTATTTGTATATTTTAGATTTCAGTTTAGATTCGAAATTTAATTGTAAATTTCAGATTGAGTAATGTATATAAATGTATGTACAGATTGTGTTATAAATCTAATTTATGAAATTGGTAGTTTAGTTAACTATTTGGTTAAAGTTTGAATTATAATAATAATATTTTTCAATTTTGAGAATTTCCAATTTATGAGATTTGTTAATTGTCTAAACTTTAACTTTTGGATTAAAATTTTATAATTTTCAAATTTAAGAGTTTATCTGGAACTTTAAGTTGGAATTTCAGTTTTTGGATTTATTAATGCGGTTGTTTTGATTGATTTTAGTTTAAATTGGGACCTTGATTATAATCTTACATTCTTATGAATTTGAGGGATTTAGAATGTAATGTTTTCGGAATTGGAAGCATGAAAGACTCTTTCTGGGTTTATGTGCTTTAATCTAAACGTAAGGTCACATTGTGAATTAAAAGTTATACTCATTGACGAATGTGAACAATTTGGATATTTGGTACATTGACGTTACTGGCATCCGAGACTTTTCCAGTTGCAAATTTGGAAATGGTAAATACTAAGGACTGCAGGTAAGTAAACTTCTCCTACTTTCATCAAAGTTGAATGTTAAAGTGGAATTAATGTGCTTGATTGACATTCATGTTAATTAACTGATTTTAATGCTTTTAGTTTACTCTATGCAAGTATGTGTATTTAAGGAAATGTTCAAGCATGCACGTTATCATGTCATTGCATCATCAAGCATGTATTGGCATTGAAATTGGGAAGTCAAATGTTTGTAAATAAAAGGAATGTGTCAAGGTGCAATTTGTGTCAAAAGTTATGTATCCCAAATTTTTAAGAAAGAATTAGTATACTTCTATGTCATGAAAGATGCGAGTGGAAAATGGGGCGTGGGGGACTGGTGTACCCAAAAATAATGAACCGCTGTGTGGTGGAATAAAGTGAATGAGCCGCTTTGCTGTGGGTTAAATGTTTTACTGGTAAACGTGATCTGGTTCCAAATAAGAATTGCCCACTGTTATCTGATTGGCTAGAAGATACATCAATTGAGCTCACAATGGAAATGAAGTAAAAGTTTTGAAATGTTAAGTGAAAGTTTGAAAGCTGTGAAAGGTTAAAGTGAATGGGATACATAGTTCAAATTGATTTAAAACATTTCATGTCATAAGCATGCATCACTTGCATGAAGTTTGCTTACTAAGCTTTAGCTCACCCCAATCCCTCCCCAATATTTCAGGTGATGAAAGCTAGATGAGACGAGGAGAACATTTGGGGGCAGGCTCAGGCTATACCCCCTTCAACCTTTTTTTAAAAATAAAGTTAAATTAGAATTTAATTAAGTTTATCATTAATTATTTCTTAATTCATTTATTTTTTGGTAATTTTTTGGTTGAAGTTAGTTTGAATAAGTATTGGCATCATATAAGAGGTTAAATTGCCTCTTGTTTCAATTTATAAAGTTTATTTACTTGGAATTATATTGTTGAGGAGCTTGGGACTTATTGAAATGGTTTTGATGATGTTTGAGATTGAATGAGTTGAGATGTATGTCTTAAAATGGTTTTGATGTCCCTATACAAGTTGGCTATGTCCTATTTATAGAGGAGACTCTGCCGAAATTTTTGTAAAATCTTATAATAGAAAATGAAAATGTTGAGGTTTTAAATGATTTCTTTTCCGCACTTAAGTGAAGAAAAGTTAACACGCCTCGGTTTAAGATTTTGAACTTAGGGTGTTATAGAATCCAAGAGAAAATTTGTTATCTGAAAAAATCATCCCAATCACTCTATTTCCTAATCCATATACTAACCGAATAGAAAAACATAAAGATAAAATATGATTTAACTCATCCTATTAAAACTTATTCCCAAATGACATTGTGTGAAGTTCAAATCAAACTAGCCGTTCGAACCTTTCTTCTTCTTTCTGCTGCTTTTTCCTCTTCTTCCCTACAGGTGATTCACATTATAAGACTTTGTTTTGTTATGCAAAAAAAATGTCTTAATTATAAAGCAAACAAGTGTTTTTTGTAAATGAGTTCATCTATCTTCAATTTGATTTTTTCTTTGCTCAAATTAATCTTTTGACAATGTCTAAACATGCATTTGTTGGTTCGTGGAAAAAAATGGATTATAGTTTTTACATTACAAATCATCGATGAGAGGAGGTTGTGACATACTGGATGCCAAATCTTATTACTAAAATAAGTTTTGATTAATGAAGAACAATTGTATACCACCTCTAAATTTTAAAAAAGGGAAACATAAAGAAAGGAAAAAATGTTGATGGTGAACCGATTAGGGAGTCGGGTTTGAGGATTTTCTTCAGAAGGTAGATGGTAGTGCTCGTTTCTACTGGGTTGATTTTGTTGGAATTATATATGCCCATAGAGTATAATTCACGACATTTAAAATAAAATATTAATTGATTGTATTAATATGAAGTTGCGTTTGTCCACGGGTCGATTTGATATTACAAATTGAGTGTTTAAGTTGTTAAACACAGAAAGATTTAATTTGTGATTTGATCTAAAATTAACGTTCACGATCGGTAAATAAATATGGACAATTTATTTTGATAAGATCGTCTCGATTTTATTAAAGTCTATCTTTGACTTTGGTAATAAAATTGAGAGTACGTTTGGAACGTATTGGATGGGACCACGTGAAATTAATTTGTGACATTGACCATAGAAATTTAATTTCACCTGATTATCATACGTGGGACCTTAATCCTAATCGGATAATGGACTTCGATTACTAACTTGAAGTTCTTTGAGGTATCAATGGGTGAGATCAAATTGCTGATCAATATCTCGGTACTTTGGGAATTAAAGTGAACTAACGAGGAACATATATTCATATTATGGAATCCGTCACCTTTTAGGTATGATCATAATCTCACCGGTTATTCTAGTGGACAGTTGAATCTGAGCTCAGTAATTCGACAGTGACTGTTGAATTCTATGATGTGATGTGATCACATCGAACTGTCAGATAGAAGATGAGAGTTGAGAATTTATGAATGTTTGAAGAAGGGCATTTTGGTCATTTTAACTGGCTCCGAATATTCGAGTTGATCGACAGGGGTAACATGTAAGAACGATAAGTCAAAGGATATAATTATTGATTAATTGTTTCAGTAATTTCAATTTTACTAAGAGTGCAATCTCGTTCTTTTAGTGGAATAGAACGTGATTAATAAATTAATTTTGACTGATCAAGAGTTGATCGGGCCATAATTAATTTATTGGAGCTTAGTTTAATTGGGTCCGATCAGGTTCCCTCGGTGGCTTCACTATAATGGGTTTATACAGACTTATTACCTGTATTGGATTGTGCAGAAATAGGCCTGGGTTATGGTACTAGGCCTGGTAGGGTTTTGGAGTGTAAAGAGGTTACAAATAGTCTCCCAAGACTATTTTTCTTATTTTAATTGGCAAAGTGGCGAAACACATACAAAAGTGTGTAGTGTGTGTTTCCTCTTTACAAAGAAACTCTAATCCTAGTTTAACCTAGGCCTACAGAAAGGTGACCACACACCTGCACAACTGCAATTGGAGAATACCGGGGAAAGCTTGAGGGTTTGAAGCTTTGGTGGAATCAAGAAGCAGTTGATGAAGATTATTGAAAAACACGCTACAATGGTAATATTCTCAAAAACCTATTTTTTGTGTGCTAAATTATTTATTCCAAGTTGAATACATAGAACAGAAAATCATGTAACGGGATGATCTACTCATAAGAAATCAATTTTTGTGAGTAGAGCAACCCGAGTTCCCAACAATTGGTATCAGAGCGACAGGTTTTTGATACTGTTTTGTGTATTTAGGAATAAATATTTTTTTTTATGCATGTATTAGTTGAGCGGTATTAGGTTTTATGTGATTTGATTGTTATTGGATGAATGATATTTTGGTGAATAAATTTATGGCCTTAGATTTTTGTCGTAAAATCTTGTATTTGTTTTATCAAGTCATGTAACAAAGGGGGTGGATTACGTCTCCATGTTTTCCCCTTTGATTTTTATTTTTGCAATAGAATTAGAAAATTAGGGTTTATGTTCTTTCTATTGTAATTATAAAATCAGAGGACCAGATAATAGAATTTCTATATTGAAGGACCGGATCTACAAGGTTTCAGATTTGGAGGACCACTGCTACAATTTCAGAATTCGAACTCAACTTCACCATCTCCAAAGCATGAGGACTTGCTATGTAAATTCGCGAAATAGTGAATAAGATTTGCAGCAGCCAGCAGCACCCGTGGGTACTACCGTCGCGGTCAGTTCTCGATGGTTGCGCCTTAGGGCGTCGCCGTCTCTCTTTTACTGAAGCGGTAGCGGTAGCACAGGTGCAGCTGTGTGAGAAATCGCGACACCAGGTGGTGTCGCTGCAGCAAGTGCACGTGCGACGGTGCCTTGAGCACTGCCGTCTGTGGTCGTGGGAGCAGCGACGGTACCACTGGGTGACCCTCTTGGTGACTGGTGCAGTGAAGTTCCGGCGAATGACGAGGAAGGCGATGGCAGAGAGGCCACAGCACCGTTGCAATTTTGGCATCGCGCCCGTGCGTGGTGCGGCGGTGGTCGAGCGGCAGCCATGTTGGAAACGATGGTACCCTGTAACCGGCTGCCGAATTCTATGGTGAGTAGTTGTGGCGTTTCCATTTCCGCCGATAGCACTTCATGATCGGCGGCTGGGTTTCTTCCATTTTAGGTTACTGTGTAACCATGCAGAGAAGGAGAAGAAGTGGATTGATGAAATTGGGCTTCCTATTCATTTGGGCCGTTTTGTTTTCATTTTGGCCGAAATAAAATGGTGAATTAATTGTGTTGGGCCAATTTTCAATTGAATTGCAGATTGTGTCGGACTTCATTTTGGGATCAGAAATATTATTTGAAGAGTTCAAATAACGGGCTGGACACTTACAAATGGAAATTGAAGAATTGGGCCGGGTTGTGGCTCAATAGACTCTTTAATTAATTTGTAATTTTTGTGTCTAGGTTTAGCCATAAATTATGTTCATATTTATTTTATTATCGCATTTATTTTATGTTTTAATTAAATTGTGAATGAATGTCATTAGATAACATGTCATGTAGATCGCATAAACACCGCTCTAGGTACTATACTGTCATGCATTATTTTATATTTTATTTTCTTTTCTAAATGTTAGATTAGAAAATAAATATATTTATTAATAATTAAATTGATTTTAAGAGTTAAAATTGATTGTGTAATTATTAATTAAAACTCAAGAGTTCAAAATATTAAGTGAGCGAGGGTGCAATTTTTGAACCCACGGCCTCCCCTATTAGTCCATTAGTAAAAAATTTGGGTATGTCTCGTGCTAATCTAATTAGTCTCCCTATAGGAGGGCTGCACTGTTTTGTTTACTGGATTGGACCTAATTAGGTGATGATTTTTTAAGTGTGAGTTAATCGTGATTACCCTATAGGTGACATAATTAATTTGGTACTTGAAATATTATTAATATAGGGGTTAGACATTTAAATCAATGACATCGTGCGGACTTCCTATAGAATATCCAAACGATGTCAATGATGGCCAAATTTTAACGACTATAAATTAAATATTGCATGAGATGCTAGATATATCTAATTTAGTGGGAGGGTCACAACCTAGCCATAAATCACATTTATTTCTCCTATAGAGAAATGTGTTTAAGATTTTGGGGTTTTAGGTTGTCGTCATATTATAATAGTTTTGGGTTTACTTGTGCATAATTTTTCTTCATGCATCATATATGAAAGTATTCATCATTTATGCAACTCGTGTTTAATACATTTATTTATTTTATTTGAATGTCGTATTTTCACAACTAGTTATATGTTTAGACATCACCAACTCATTTGCGAAAACTGTAACATGTCTCGTTATAATTCTTTCCACTTATGATATTTGTTCGTGCTAGAAGATCCTTGTTCAAAAATAATTATAAATCTTCCGGTGAAAATGGTTTTATTTTGATGAGATGGTTTACTGCATAGTTTTGATTCTCACGTCAAGTACTTCGCAATAAAAACATCAAAATAGGATACCATATTTATTTTCTCGATGGAAGGGTATTTATGATAATTTGAACATTTTAATTATGGAGTTATAATAAAATATGTTATCAAGCTATAATATATCTCTACTTATGAACCGATCACGATTTTTTACAAGTGACCATTTGGTAAAACATGATTGGTCACTTTAACGTGGTGGAGGTTCCACTTGCAAACATTGACTCATGTGACATAATGCTTGAGAAATCTTTTAAGATGATCTCTTGTGGTTCAGTGTGAACTATATTCACCAGGATGAACGTGTCCTTGAAAGGTTCAATGTAAGCTATTCATGGAGAATAGATTATTTTAAAGCAATGGATAGTATGGTAGGCCTCTAACCTTTTTGCTTTTAAGCAAAGATAGGATTAATGAGGAGGTAGCCTTCCCTGGAAACTCTGTAATGGAGTAAGACTCTATTCATTGTGTTATGGTTAGTAATTGAGTCTATCTTGATTATAGATTCTAGAATAACTAATCACTATTGCAAGTTGTTGCAATATGGTCCTAGGTGACCAAATGACACAATGAGATAGAGTATACTATAAGGATAAGAACGGGTACGGTAATATGGAAAGAGCCGTTTGGCTTTTATGTTTGCGAAACAATTTTATTGTTATTTTGTCTCTTTATTATTTGAGTGGAATTATTTAGCACTTAATCTCCAGTTATTAGTTAGAATTAAGTTAAATAATGCTCTTATTATTGTGAGACAAATAATTAACAATCTCAAAGCCTTGTAAATGGTTCTAAGTGTAATATTACTACAAATGATAGGGGATAGATGATTCCTTGTATTAATGAACTCTTTGATAAGATCTTAAGATAATCATATTTATCTAAATAAGATTGAGATTGAAAGACTAGTAAAGATAGCCTCTAAGTATTTTGGAGGTGGAATCTATGTGGGCTTTTGAATTTTATTTAGAGGGTAAAATGATTAAGATCTTAAGCTTGGTCACACTTATCCAAAACTCGATTCTAATACTAGTAAGGGATGGACCTCAAAAGGATCTGAGGTGGAATATATATTGTTTTCTGAATCTTGTTTAGAGGATTAGATAACCAAGAGTCCTTATACATTAAATGGACTTAAGAGTTTGGGGATTAATACACTTCGATATGTGTGGATTCTTTGGTGCTCAAGATACGAGAGAGTATGAGTAATTCATCACTTTTATTAATGATCACTCCAGATCTCGATTCTATATTTAATATCTCATTGATCTGAAATGTTGAAGAATTTCTAGAATTTTGGACAGAAGTTGAGAAGTAATTAAGAGAATCGAGATACTTCGATTTGATCGAGGTTTGTGTATCTCTCATATGAGTTTAGGAACCATTTATCGAAAAAGGAGAAAAAGGTAATACCAAATCAATGATGAGTTATCCTCGTTACTAGTTTCATTTGGGAATGTATACCGGAGATAGTCAGGTTCCTTCATAGCCTAGTACCATTGATTCGTTTCCTGAAATACCCCTAGAGTTGTGGCATGGGTGCAAGCATAGTCTATACCACATTCAGATTTGGGGACTTTTGGCACACAAGCCGAAAGGAAGGATTGTTAAGATGGAGGGAACAATGAAGGTTTGATTATATGGTATGCAACGAAACTAGAAATTATTTCTTCTATAGTCCTCTGGTCAAGAAAGTATTTGTTCAGTACAAATGTAACTTTCTTAGAGGATAAGGCATATAGAAGAATACAAATTCACAAGTAAAATTCTATTGGATAAGATGTTAGAACGTGGTTCAAACAACTTGATTCCAGGTTTCCGCATAGAATTAATCTTGATGATTTGGGACTTCCTACGGAACCGATGGTTGCTGATCCTAGTGGGAGAAATAGGCAAGTGGTTCAACCACTATTTTTTCCTGGTGAACCCAATGGACAGGGAAAAACCAAAGGTTGTAGTCAAAGTTGTTCTCACTGTTCTGCCTCTTCTTTATGTTCATAAAGAGGTAGTGGAGAGGTTGATCCCAATTAGGGATATAACCAAGTAGTGGGAGAAGAGCAAGTAACTCTGTTTGGACATAATGGAAATACACTTCCAGCGACTAATTGGAGTAGGAGGGTTGTAAGACCACCTTCTTAACATTTATTCTATAGAGAGTCTTTTTAGACGATCTCTACTGAAATAAGAGAAGGACTCCTCATTTAGGGAAGTGGTGGAAGTTATGGAATTGAAATCATGGAAGGTGAACGTGAACTCAGAATTGGATTCCTTGTACTACACCAGAGTTTGGATATTTGTAGACACACCTAATGGGGTCAAACCTATAGGGTGTGATGAATTTTAAGATGATAAAAGATGGGTAGATGGGAAGGTTGATGCCTTTAGTGCAAGGCTTATGGCTATGGGTTTGTGAAACCCTTCTTGCCAATTGCCATGCGAATGTTTACCTGGATCTTTTATCCATTGTCGTTCATTGTGAAAATGAGGTACAACATATGGATGTCAAGAAGTTGTTTCTTGAATGCATCTTGATGAAATCATTTACAAAGTGTAACCTGATGGGTTCATACTTAAGACCATGAAAGTAAAATTCATGACTTACAAGTTTCCAACTTTGGATTTGGGTATTTGTTCAAGATATGGAACATAGAATTTGATCGAACGATTGTGATACATGTTCTTGATCAAAATCTTGATATATCTTAAGTATACTCGTGTATACAGAAAGATGAGACAGTTTTCGCGACTATTTATTTGAATGACACTCTACAAATATTTGAGGGTATTTTCATTAAATAGTAGTTGGCACCAGCAATTAGACTTGAAGGACTTGTAGATGACCGTCTATTTTTCTAGACATCCGTACTTTTCGGAGTGGGAGAAAAATGAAATAGAATAGTCTCAAGTTTCATGTAATAATAAGATACTATCTACATTTGCAATATTGAAGTCTTGAAATGAATAATGTTCTTTGTGGACTTAATCTATCTTATGAGTATTCTCCTAAGACTCATGGTAAGATAGAGAAGGTTCCTTATGCTCAGGCTATAGGAAGCCTTACTTTGCACTAGATAGGTCATATCTTATGCTGGAGATATTGTTGGTGATTATTAGTTTGATCCAGGATCGGATCATTGAATAGAGGTAAAGCATATACTGAATCGTTTTCAAAAAACGAGTAAATATTTGCTTATCTATTCAGTTTGTGATCTGATGGATTAAAACTAATTAAGATCTGATTTGACTAGGACTCTCGAGAGTCGTCAAAATTGGAATATAACTGGGAGATAATGTGGTTAATTGGTTGGGTATAACACAATCTTGGATTATTTGTTATACAACCGTGACTTACATCGAAAGGAGTTATCATCTTGGTTGAGAACATAATCATTAATGTAATGATGATGTTGACAAGATGGATGATTCGATGTTTCATGTATACTCTAAGGGCAAGTGGGAGATTGTTGGAATTATATATGCCCATAGAGTATAATTCACGACATTTAAAATAAAATATTAATTGATTGTATTAATATGAAGTTGCGTTTGTCCACGGGTCGATTTGATATTACAAATTGAGTGTTTAAGTTATTAAACACAGAAAGATTTAATTTGTGATTCGATCTAAAATTAACGTTCACGATCGGTAAATAAATATGGACAATTTATTTTGATAAGATCGTCTCGATTTTATTAAAGTCTATCTTTGACTTTGGTAATAAAATTGAGAGTAAGTTTGGAACGTATTGGATGGGACCACGTGAAATTAATTTGTGACATTGACCATACAAATTTAATTTCACTTGATTATCATACGTGTGACCTTAATCCTAATCGGGTAATGGACTTCGATTACTAACTTGAAGTTCTTTGAGGTATCAATGGGTGAGATCAAATTGCTGATCAATATCTCGGTACTTTGGGAATTAAAGTGAACTAACGAGGAACATATATTCATATTATGGAATCCGTCACCTTTTAGGTATGATCATAATCTCACCGGTTATTCTAGTGGACGGTTGAATCTGAGCTCAGTAATTCGACAGTGACTGTTGAATTCTATGATGTGATGTGATCACATCGAACTGTCAGATAGAAGATGAGAGTTAAGAATTTATGAATATTTAAAGAAGGGCATTTTGGTCATTTTAACTTGCTCCGAATATTCGAGTTGATCGACAGGGGTAACATGTAAGAACGATAAGTCAAATGATATAATTATTGATTAATTGTTTCAGTAATTTCAATTTTACTAAGAGTGCAATCTCGTTCTTTTAGTGGAATAGAACGTGATTAATAAATTAATTTTGACTGATCAAGAGTTGATCGGGTCATAATTAATTTATTGGAGCTTAGTTTAATTGGGTCCGATCAGGTTCCCTCGGTGGCTTCACTATAATGGGTTTATACAGGCTTATTACCTGTATTGGATTGTGCAGAAATAGGCCTGGGTTATGGTACTAGGCCTGGTAGGGTTTTGGAGTGTAAAGAGGTTACAAATAGTCTCCCAAGACTATTTTTCTTATTTTAATTGGCAAAGTGGCGAAACACACACAAAAGTATGTAGTGTGTGTTTCCTCTTTACAAAGAAACTCTAATCCTAGTTTAACCTAGGCCTACAGAAAGGTGACCACACACCTGCACAACTGCCATTGGAGAACACCGGGGAAAGCTTGAGGGTTTGAAGCTTTGGTGGAATCAAGAAGCAGTTGATGAAGATTATTGAAAAACACGCTACAAGTGTAATATTCTCAAAAACCTATTTTTTGTGTGCTAAATTATTTATTCCAAGTTGAATACATAGAACAGAAAATCATGTAACGGGATGATCTGCTCACAAGAAATCAATTTTTGTGAGTAGAGCAACCCGGGTTCCCAACAGATTTTGAAAGGGTTTTAGATTTTTCATAATGCAATATTCTCAGTTTTGTCAATCAGCATTGTTTCTTTTCAATATATCGCAAGAAAATTGAATCCATATTTCATTATATCATGATAAATCAGGAGTTGTACACCGATTTGTTCATTTGAGTTGTTCAAGTAGCAGTATTGTGTTTAACAAGGTAAATACAAGTCTCTTTAGTTCTAAAATTTTGTTGCATATAGAAAATGCATGTACTCATATGAAACATCAATAACCTTCTAAATATTATCTGATAAAGTAATTTAATAACAATTATGAGCCTGTTTGGTGTTTGTTGTTTTTGGGAGATTTTGGAGAATTTTGAATTTTTGAAAGAATGTATGGCTGAAAAGTGATTGAAAGAAATGGATCCCATGGTAATGTGTGGTCGAAAAATGAATTTGAGAGAAAAATTGAAAAAAAAATGTAGAAGCAAACACGCGTATGAGGAATATCACATTTGAGATGTCAAATAAAGTTGATTACATTAACACTTATCAATTGTTGAACGTGAGAAATGTGGAGTATTTTTATAACACCATATTGAAGTCCAAACTCTTACTCATGATAACTTCCTAACTTCGGAGAATTGACATTATTGAGCAAATCCAAAGTGGATTCAAGTTTGTGCAGACGTCGGTGATCATTTGACAATTTCCTGTCTTTTGATACTAGGCAACTTTTTGTAATTGGAGTCCCTACATAGATCGTTGCAAGACATTGTGATGAATTATTCAACCTCCTCTTGTACTTCTGTATATGAAATATTAGAATTTTGTATAGAATTTTTTTTTTTTACCAATTTTATGTGATTATTTAAATGGAGTCATTAGTCCGTGAATGAGAAATTAATTTAAAATAAACCACTAAAATACATGAAAATATTGGAAAATTGTTTAGAATATTATGAAATACGCTATAATTAATTTGAATGAAAAATGTCTTTTCATATGAAAGATCATGTCTTTTTTGGAATTTCTGTTTTTCAATAGTTGTGTTACTTTATTTCTGGTGGTATCTCTTTAAAATGTTGTGTCTTTTTAGACAACTTTCCAACAACTATATATAGACTCCATTTGTTTGGAATTTATCAATTATTCACTCATTCATTTTCATGTCATGTTTGCATTACTATATTAATTCATATTCACTTCAAAATAATTGTGTACCTATTTTGAGTTGAGTTTTATATGAACAAAGTTTAAAGCATAAGTAAATTCGTTGGTCTATGTGATTTGGAGTGCTCCGATTGTGAAACGTAGTCATTGTATCTTAAGAGACGAATGTCGAAAAATCGTTATTACCCGTGTAGGGCATTATCGTCCTAAGGACAAATGGTAGAACTCTTGCCTCAACCAAATTCATATTCATGCACTTTTGGTTTCTACTTCATGCATTCAATTTCGATGAGTCGAAATTTTGTCAAGTTTTATGCACGTAAAATTTATGTTATTATAATATAATTATGCACGTTAATTTTTACCAACATGAACTACCATCATTGTTCTGTATCGCTCCTCTACAATGTGAGGACTATAACTTCTAGCCTCATTCTATCGCTACCTTCAAAGTATGCTACTGCTGCTTCTTCAATTCCCTTTCTGATGTTATTTAATTACAGTGTTCCCAACTGCTCCGCCTATTTGAAACGTAGAAAACCAACATTCAACTCGTTGAAATAGCTAAAAATAAACGTAGAAAACCAACATTCACCCAAATGCCAAATTATGCCAAATTCTGGTCCAATTTAACAGAACTATCCATTAGTTGAAATAGCTAAAAATAAACCGTATAAGACATGTGGATGGGTGACTCAGGAAGAGTATAGAAACTGACTTTATTTTGCTTCAATTCCTTTATTTTTTCAACTTTGAAATGTTTTTATAATATAAACAAATAATAACAAAATCAATAACAAATGTTCAAAAATGATAAAAAATAAATCTTATTTTTTAGGATATAAATAAGTGTACAAAACTTATTAGTTTAGCTTAGTTATGAAAATTTAAAGTTGTCTAAATTCTATGAACGGACTATCCCGGATAAGTCTGGACAGTAACCAACTAATAGTAAATTGTTTTGTTTTGTTTTAGCGCAATATCAGATGAATCTTGCTGATGCAGATTCATTTGGATAGTAAAACGTAAATGGACAGAATAAATTGTGCAAAATCGTAAATAGACAAGAACACAATAATTTGAGTTTAACGTGGGAAAAACCCTAACACGGAAAGCTCACGGCCTGCATCATGCGGAAAAAAAATCAATCACTATATAAGTAATGAGTTTATACAGATCAATATAAACTATGGGATAAATCTACGCATAGATTTATCAAACATTCAAAAATAAATCACTCCCTAATCTTTCTATGGCGTGTAATGTGAGCTGGCGTCCCACCACTCTTCAGTAGCTTTATTTGAATCTGCAATACTTTTTCAGTAACCACGAACTCCCATTCGAATATGATTCAAACCTCCCGTTTGATCTTCACACTGAAATTCTTTCCTTCTCTAAGTGATTGAATCCTCATTCCGGAGTACCGAAGTCACAACACAATTGAATCCTTTAATATTTGTGTACCACAAGAAAATTGGCTTCTTGACTCCTTCTTGTAGTGGACGTGAATGTTTAAGTACCTCACGGATTTTTGTATTTTTCACGTCTTAAAGAAAAATGAAACGGATTTTTGTATTCATTTGTAATTTTTTAGCGGGTTGGCGGTTTGAAACGGGTTTTGAAAAATGAAACATAAACCAAACCATTTGAAAGCGGTTCGGTTTGGGTCAAAACCGAAACGTTGACGGGTCCGCGTGGATCCGATCCAACGGTTTCAAAATTGCGGTTTGATATCGGTTTGACGGTTTCGTTGTACAACCCTACCTCTTGCCACCAATACTTTCCTTTTGAATAGGACCCATCAAATCCATGTGAATTAGTTCAAGTATATGAGAGGTATTAATAGATGTACCTGATTTGTGTTGACTTTTGATTTGCTTACTCTTTTGACAATCACCGCAAATTTCATCTGAAATGTTTTTTTACACTAGGAAAGCCTCTCACAGCCTGTAGTCTGGTCAGCTTCATGAGATCATGGTAGTTTAGATGCCCCAATCTGTTATTTCATAGTTTCTCATTTTTCATCCTAACAGAATTACAAGTTATGTGACTTTCAAGTGTATAGCATTTGTCTCTGGATCTAACTCCTTTAAACAAAACACTTTTTAACGAATTAGAATTCTTGTCACAACTTAAGACCTTGCAATATTCTTTAGAAAACATGACAAGCAAGTTATCATCACACAATTGTCCTACACTGATCAAGTTTGCCTTAAATCCTATAACATATAAGACATTTGTTAATGTAGGCAGTCCCTTGATGTTGATGATACCAGATCCATCTATCTTACCTTCTTGGCCATCACCAAATGTGACAGCACCTGTCTCGCCTTTTTCAAAGTGTTTTAGTGAAGAGAAATCACATGTCATGTCTCTAGAACACCCACTATCAAAATACCATGTGTTAGGAATCAAAGAACTTAAAGATAATTGAACTACATAAGCATTAATTCGAATTTTATTTTCTTGTCTAGTAACAAGTCTTCTTTTGTGTGAATTGATCAATTTCAAGTACTCATGACACCTAAATACATCATAACCAGATTTAGTACAAAAATTACAGAATACCTGGAAAACAGATATATCCTACCGACTCTGTCGAGGTTGAAATTTTCTACCGTTCTAATGGACAGACTCATCTGACTTGTACAGATTCGGCTGAAATTGTCTTCTTGTATAGTTCCTGGCTGGATGTGAGTTTTGGGGTCCAGCAGCATTGAATTGATGATGATGATGGGAGGTAGATGCATCTGTATACTTTCCACTCTGCTCTTTGTATCTGTATCCAGATTCTCTTACAAAGTTTATTTCATGATCATGATTTTTACATTTTCCTTCATATCCAAGGCCTGTTTTTAAGCTCACAGGTCTGCCACTGTTCAGGATTTCATCAAGCTGGACAGATCCAAGTGCCAGTTTCTTGATTTTGTCTTGTACTTTAGCAAGTTCTAAGCTTAACCAGCTTACCTCATTTTGTTCGACATCTGAGAATGCAGATGCATCCAGATGGCATTCCCTACTGTGTTCAGCGAAGGCCTGCAACAGTTGGATCTTCTCTTCTACATCTTGAAGTTCCTTTCTCAAGTTTTCAGTGTTTGGTCCAGATTCATCTGCATAAGAAGAGTTACCAAATTCAGTACCAGATAACTGTAAAGTAGTAAGGGTAGTTACCTGTTTTTCGGAATTGCTGCTGTCTGATTTTGATTCAGATTCATCTGAGTCTCCATCACTCCATGTAACATTCATGGCCTTCCTTCCCTTGGTCATCTTTTGAGTATTAGGACAATCTGGTGCAATGTGTCCATATCCTTCACATTCTCTGCATTAAATTAGACTCTTAGGCTTTCCTTCATACGAGTTAGCATTATTTTTGGGATAGAAATTGTTTTTCTTCAATTGTTTTTGTGTTTTTTGATTCTGGCCTTGAAGATTTGTGGATCTTTCTTTTTGTTTGTCCTTAAGGAATCTTTTAGATTGTCTGGTGAGAAGGACGAAGTTTTCATCTTCATCTGTCTCTCCAGATTCGTTTGGATCTTCACTGCTTTCCTTGAAAGCAATCCCTGGTTTTTTGTCTTTCTTTCTTCGAGCCAGGTTTAAATCATAGGTCATTAATGACCCTACAAGTTCTTCAACTTGCATGGTTGAAAGATCCTTGCTTTCTTCAATCGCTGTCACTTTTGCATGGAACCTGTCTGGTAAAGATCTAAGGATTTTTTGTACAATCTGCTCATTTGAGTAGGTTTTTCCAAGAGCTTCAGCTGAGTTGGTGAGATCACTCAATCTAGCGTAAAAGCTTTTGAAGTCTTCTTTCTCATCCATAGATAGTTGTTCAAACTCTAGAGTGATCATCTGTAGTTTGGAGGTTTTGACAGCATTGGTTCCTTCGTTTGCTACCCTCAAATCATCCCTTGCTTCCTTGGCGGTTCTTAAGGAGGAGATAAGTCTGAATTAACCTGGATCAACCAAAGATACAATAGCGTTAAGTGCCTTAGAATTCCAATTTGCATTAGCTAATTCATCTACAGTATAAGCATTTCTAGCTACAGTTGTAACAACACCTCTAGCAGTGACAGTGGATGCAGTGTACCCTTCAAGGATAGATGTCCAGCAACGTTCATCAATAGATTGAATAAAAATTTCCATACGAATTTTCCAGTAAGCATAGTTACTACCAGTTAACAAAGGTGGCCAAAGAGATGCAGAATTTTCCATTTAGACAACTACATCTCACTTTGTAGAAGTGAACCCGCTCTGATACCAATTGAAAATTTAAAATTGTCTAAATTCTATGAACGGACTGTCCTAGATAAGTCTGGATAGTAACCAACTAACAGTAAATTGTTTTGTTTTGTTTTAGCACAATACCAGATGAATCTTGCTGATGCAGATTCGTCTGAATAGTAAAACGTAAATGGACAGAATAAATTAATCGTAAATAGATAAGAACACAATAATTTGAGCTTAACGTGGGAAAAACTCCTAACAGGGAAAACCCACGGCCCGCATCCTGCGGACAAAAATCAATCACTATATAAGGAATGAGTTTATACAGATCAATATAAACTACATGATAAATCTGCGCATAGATTTATCAAACATCCAAGAATAGATCACTCCCTGATCCTTCTATGGCATTTAATGTGAGCTGGCATCCCACCACTCTTCAGTAGCTTTATTTAAATCTGCAACATTTTTTTAGCAACCACGAACTCCCGTTCAAATATGATCCAAACCTCCCGTTTGATCTTCACGCTGAAATTCTTTCCTTCTCTAAGCGATTGAATCCTCCTTCCATAATATCGAAGTCACAACACAATTGAAACCTTTAATATTTGTGCACCACACAAAAATTGGCTTCTTGACTCCTTCTTGTAGTGGACGTGAATGTTTAAGTACCTCACGAATTTTTGTATTTTTCACGTCTTAAAGAAAACGTCTCGTTTTCTTCTATTTAAATGCAATTAAGTTACTTGTCCTCCAAGTTTCCTTATTGCAAAAGATCTCTATTACCTGTAAAATAAAGCGGAGATAATTAGAGAAATGTAAGATAATTATTCTTGAATAAATCTTACCATAAATCATGATAGAGAAAAATCATGAATGATCTTACCATAGGTTAATCAAGTGATTAACATAAACTTGAACATCAAGCATAGGAACCATATTTTCGGCCAAATCAAGAATCTTTACAATCAAGATTTTTGGCCCTATCAAGAAACAATCTTTCCATATGTAGATAAGCTTGAATATGACGATCTTACCATATGCAAAGATATGCTTAAATATTTTCGACCATAACAAGAATAAGCTTGAATGCCAAGATTACTCATAAATAGATCATTAAGAAATTTACCAAAATCACAAGATATCGAGATCAAGATCCTAATCAAATCAATATTTCTTAATCATTATTTTTCAACAATAAAATGATTGGCACGAAAATAGGAAATAATATTTTCTTCAAGAAATATTTGCGTAATTTAATTAAACTTAATAAATTACTAAATACACGTATTTAGTAATTAAATTAAATTTTCTTAAATTACACATTTGTGAAAAAATAGGAAATGCCAACATTATTAAGTTAACAAGTTAAATTATTGTAATGCCATTACATCATTTGATTTAAGGATTGGATGAAAACGTGTTCTAATATTAAGTTTATGTTTTGAAGAGAGAAAAAAAATTAGCTGGTGTGGTCCCTTTGTTCAGTCGGAATTGACTCGGTGCAGATCTATAATTCAAGAAATAGATCAAGGAGTATTGAGCTCTTATGTTGAGTCCTTTGAATTTTAAGACTAAGGAGCTAAATAGTGAAGAAAAAGCTCTCCGTCTCGACTCGTTTGATTCGTCTTCTTAGTCGAGATATTGAGCTAGAGGATAACACGCTCTTCTCTTTTCAACCATATAAGAGCATCCACAATTAATGTGTTAAACTACATGTTAGTGGAATAAATTAGTTAGGCATTGAATATTAGTTTACAATGGATATATTAACTCACATGTTAAGGGAATCTTTTTAACCATATGTTAACTTCTTTATTAAAGTTGGCTAGAAACTTAATGGATGATGTGGCAGTTTATGTTGAAAAATTTCCCTAAAATCTTAGCCCCTATTCTATTTGCTGTTTTGAGGTCGTTTTCTGTTTTTATTTTCGAAAACGCTAAAAACGCGTTCTCTTTACCATTTTCGAAAACGCATTTTGGAAAAAAAAAAAAAAATTTGTACACAAAAAGGAAAACGCCCGAAACACCGTTTTGGGCGTTTTGTGTGTATTTTGACAAAAAATGTCCAAAACGCGGAAAACGCGTTTTGGGAAATTTTTTTTTTTTTTTTTATAATTATCTTAACTTAGAACTAAGCTTAATATAAAGTTTTTATTTTTTTATTATTTTTTTTAGAATTATCCTAGCTTGGAACTAAGCCTAAATAAAGAATTTTTTTTTTTTTTTTTTTTTTTTTTTTTTTTTTTTGAGAATTATCCTAACTTGGAACTTAGTTTAAATAAAGTTTTATTCAATTCAATATCAACATTACAAAAAAAAAAAAAAAAAATTAAATGAGAATTCTTGTTATATTTCAAAAAATGTAATGATAAATGGACTATGGTGGTTTTGAAAGAACTTGCATTTTCTGAATTTTAATAGAAGTGGAGCTTTCTCAAGTCCCGAACCTGACCAAACTGTGTTAATATAGATTCTTAATGCTCACATTAGTGTGTTGCATGTAACCATATTTTTAGTGTATTGTGAAAGGAAATTTGAGTTGGAGTTAGTAGTATTCTACAAGCAAATTAATTAAAAATAGTTTAAATAGTATTCTGCAAAATTTCAAACAGAACGTGTTTTCCAGCTTTTCATTTTCAAAAACAGTTTTCAGAAATGACAAACCAAACGCGTTTTCAGCAAATTTGAAAACAAAAATGAAAACACAAAACACAAAACATTTTCGAAAATGAAAATACAAAATAAAATACAAACAGAACGCCACCTTATTTTTTTTTGTTTTCTTCCTTCTTCTTTAAATTTTTTTAATGTCAATAAATAAAATAATTTTTTGTTGATTTCATATTATATAATTTAATGAGATCTCCAAAATGAGTACCATATTAATATATAAATTTTGCTAGCTATTTCAAAAATAAATATTTATTGTATTCTTAAACTTAATTAAAAATTAAAATATCCATTATAGTAAAAGTTAATGATTAATTTTAACATGTATATGTGTCACTTAACATTTATTTTTATTTTTTTCATGTAACTAGCTAAATTTAATTAGTCCATTGTGAATGGTCTAAACAGCTAAATACCAATGTGGATAATAGACGGTACTTCCCTAGAGGATAGCTGCATTTCTATTCACCACTGGATGAATCTCTATGGAGCATATTTGCAATTAAAAATGCTTACTTCTAATTTGTTAACAACTTATCACTATAAAATTCATTTTATTTATTTGGGGATATTGTTGCGTTGCTAAACATTTGTGATTGGTTTGTGTTGCTGAATATCTTATCCGCGGAATATAGATAACATCTTTGGGGTGACTTGTTTCATGCCTGGGATACTTTCTCACGTGCTTGTAAACCAAGTCGTAGAAGGTGGCCCAAGCTGCAATAATTCACGTGAATACAGAATACAAAAGGATATGTCCATTTCTACAGAAAAAGAAACATACAGAACTATACAGAAAGAATAAATTTACTAAAATACACTCTTTATATAATTTAACATTTAAGTCCTCAAGTTTTAATGTTTCCAACCTTAAAGTTCAGAAAATCTTAAAATGTTTTTAGTATATGATTTTATATGATTTTTGTTCACTCATAGTAGCACCCCTCTTTTTGGTATCAGAGCTATAGATCTAGATAAAAAGACATAAAGAAATAAAAAAGGATCATAAAAATTATGAAAATTGAAAAATATATATGTTAACAATAAATTACACTACAACAAAGTTAGCTTTTTACGGCGTGCATTGCATGCCGTAAAATCATTTTTACGGCGTGCATTTTTTTACGCCGTAAACTGTTACGGCGTGCATTTTGAACGCCGTAATTAGATTTCACGGCGTGCATTTTTGCACGCCGTAAACTTTCACGGCGTGCATAAATGCACGCCGTAACAGTTTACGGCGTGCAAAAATGCACGCCGTGAAATCTAATTACGGCGTTCAAAATGCACGCCGTAAACTAGGATTTTATTTTTTTTAAAAAAAATTCTATAAACTATAATTCCAAAAATCCTATAATAATAAAACAGAAACACATTAATGCATATATAATCAATAAACGTGATTTCGATAAACAAACAATATCATAGTAAGATTCAACACAATATACAAAAGTCTATAGACAACTACTTCAAAATAAACTTAAAATGTCGTAAAAAATAAAAGTATCCATATCGAAGCTTCTTCTTTGACCAATAGTGCCATGTCAAAAATAATCAACTTCCTGCAAATCACAAAAGTAATAAATTTATAATTAATAAATTTATAATTATAATATCAAAAGTATATCAAAAAGTGAAACATACCTTTGTTGTGAGTTCAACTAATCCACTTCAATGTACCTAATTGGCCATGCAATTGTACTTCCTAATGCATCTTCAAGAAGAAAAAGCTCACGTGTAGGACGATATAAACTGACATTATCAATCACTTCAATAACCCAGACTTTCCAACATTCATTACCAAGGGGTACATGATGCACTAAATCATTTGGATTTGTGGATGCTATTTCACCTTTTGCAACAACATCACCTTTCCCAAACCAAGATAACAATTTGCATTTCTTAGTTTGAAGGCTATCTAAACCATTCAAATCTTTGTCTCTAGGCTGTAAAATTAACATCAAATTGTACGATTGGTTATTTTGAATATAAAAAGTCTATGTAATATAAGATAACATTCACTAATTATAGTTTTCCACTTACATTATCTTCTTGTACTGCACTTTTGCTCTTCATTTGAAATAAAGCTTTTAATTCTTTAATTTCCTCTCTCAAATCTTGGAGTTGAGATTGCACATTATGATTATGCACCAAAGCATTCAACTTTGAAGGAGTCGCACCAAAACCAAGACCTCTTACACGTCCCCTACGTTCTGGACCAAGTACTTTTGCAACGCCATCATCTTTTAGAGAGTGTTTGCTTGGAGAGTTCACCGTTTCTGAACATGCTTTTATTTTTTGCTGATATTACGAAACAAATTAATTCATTAAACTTAAATAAATATAAACTTTGAATATATCTTAAAAAAATAACATAGTCAAAATTTACCAGTGTTTCTCCAACTAATTCATTAATTGGTTCACCATTTCTCCGTGTGTGTCCTCGAATGTACACATCATCTCTAGTAATGGAATCAGGGTCTTCACTTTCAACACGCTGCAATTTTTTTACACATTTTATATATGCGATATTTGTAGACATAATTTTTCAAACAAATTTAGCACTTTTTTACCAATTTAGCTTCTAAGCGAGCAAAGCCCTTTCTACTCGTTGTATGTATTATGGTTTGACTAGCCCTCATCTTTTTGAATATTTCACTTTTTTCCTGAAAAATCAATAACAAGTTATGACCATTCACAAAGAACATTTTAACTCAAATGCATGCATTAAAAAAAGAAGTGTAGACACATTAAGTACACTTCTCTAGTTTCTTATTGGACTTAGCAAACCTGTAGAGGGACATCACAATACTATAAACAATCAACACTTAACCACAATGATTCAAAACACCAACCATAGCTCAATCAAACTCCAACGTCATCAACTACTCCAAAAACAATCTCCAACTCCTCAACGTAACAAATCAAATCCGGACAATAGAATTTAAATAAGTCATATTCAACATATTAAAGAACTTGTTGTTTTCGAGTGAAGCAATGGACGCTTACCTTGTATGGTTGAGAATTGCGTTCTTTGACAAATGCTTGCCATTCTTCCATTGAATTAACATTATCGGGCTTGAGGAGAGCAGCAGCTCTTGTTATGCCATCTGTCATTCCTAAGTTATTGATTGCTTTAAGAACATTAGATCTATGATCTCGCCAATGCTTTCCAAGTTTTTGCATGATGTACTTTCTATGACAATTATCAACGTCAAACTTTTGCTGCATCAAAATACACATCATTAATAGTAATTTCACTTAAATTATATATGTGAAATATGTGAATTGAAGTTATTGTCACCTGCACATGCTCCCATATGTCATCAAGAAAACTTTCGTTGATATCTTTCCAACTTTTCCATGTAATTGGTATAAGTTCTCTTGCAGTTGTTCCAAGAAATGACGATAGCTTATTTGAACCTTTACAAATTGGCTGACCTCTTTCATTAAACTCTATAGTTAACTTTGCACCCTTCCCCCTATTGAGACAATTCACTTTCGCTCGACCTCTTCCCTTATTTCCCTTTTCAGTATTGCTAGGTTGGAGTTCAACATCATGTTGCAAATAATTTTCTTGTATTTCTGGAACAGAATTAGAACCTCCTTCTGATATTCTTATACTTTCATTTCCTTCTCTTGTTGCAGCAGCAATTGAAGCCTTTCTAGCTCGTTTCAATTTTTTACTTCCTTGATTAGATGACTGTATTAAACAAATAAGATAACACATTTACTCAAAAACAAAAAGAACCATATATATAAGTTGAGAACTTACTTCACCAGGATATGTCATCTTATGGCCACTTATATGAACATCAGCATCCACAAAACTCAACTTTCATCATTTATATCTACAAATAAAGGAAGACAAACTGGAATTAGATATATTAGAATCTACGTAATGTCACATAAATTTAAAATTAAACTAATTAATAAAGAATCTTGAAGATATACAATTACCATTTTCAATATCAATGCCCTCACAATCATGTCTTACATAACCTTCATCTTCAACAATAATATCAAGTTGTAATACATCTAATGTGGTTGGAGTATAAGCTTCATCATCAAAATTTTCTAATTCATGAAATCCTCTAGGAGGTGCCTTTAGTACAATATACCAATTAGATGTATCGCTTTCTCTAGAATAAAAAACTTGTTTTGCTTGTGATGCTAAAATAAATGGATCTCTTTCAAATTGATGTTGTCCTCTATGAAGATTTACCAACGTAAATCCTTCTTCAATCTTGACTCCACTATCTATATTTGCCCAATCACAATGAAACACAGGAACTTTAAAACTATGATAGTCTAGTAAAATTATGTCTCTTATCACCCCATAATAAGAAATTTTACCAACTACATGACTTGTGTCCTTCACACTAGATCGACAAATAGTTTGTGCTTCAATAGAAACACCACTATTTTGTGTACTTCTACTAACATCGATTGTATGAAATCGATGCCCATTGATAATATAACCAGAATATGACATCACTTCACATCTAGGTCGACGTGAAAGCCACTTCAATGTACTTGACATGTTACAGCTGTCTTGTTTGCCTTTTTCAGCAAACCAAGATGTAAAAGTCTCTATATGTCTCATTTGCAATAAAGTTTCATTCCTGGCAATACGACAATCTGAATTCTTAATCTCCTCCTTATGCATCCTAAATGAAAAAAAAAATAGATAAGTTTATGAGTAAATATTAATCATTATTAAATAAATTAACTAACTCTATTACGTTATATATGGTTCAACTGCATCGCTGTTAAACAACACATATCGATGAGCGACCTAAAGCATTTCTTGACTCAAAGTTTTTGACTTTCCTTTCGAAATTGTACGTCCATCAATAATTGTTTCATTCTCGAAATCCTCATTTCGAGTATGTCGAACACCAACTTCAGCAGCTTGTTTCATATAACCAGTACAAAAATGCGTACATTCATCAGCTAAATAACGCTCTGCTATACAACCCTCGGGTCTTGAACGATTTCTAACATATCCCTTAAGTGTCTTCATAAACCTAAATTCAAAACATAATATGTATGATATACATAAACAATTAGGAGAAGAAATGTTGAATAAATACATACAAAAGTGTAAAATTAAGTTACCTCTCAAATGGGTACATCCAACGATATTGTACAGGTCCACCAATACGGACTTCACGCCCAAGGTGGATGGTTAAATGAATCATTATGTCAAAAAAAGATGGGGGAAAATACCTTTCTAGCATACACAAAGTCACCGCAACATCCTCCTCAAGCTTTTCTAATTTATTTTTATCGACGACTCTTTGACATATTTCATTGAAAAATGCACATAGTCGAAAAATTGCATTTCTTGGTCCTGGAGGTAGAAGTCCTCTTAATGCAACTGATAACAACTGTTGTATGAGTACATGACAATCATGAGACTTCAAATTTAAAATCTTGTTATCTACTAATGAGATGCACTTTGAAATGTTGGAGCTATAGCCATCAGGTAATCTTAAATCAAACAGCCTCTTACAAAATAACTCTTTCTCCTTTTTGGATAGCATGTAAGATGCTGCGGGTAGGTAATATCTATTTCCTTTCAATTCTGGATGAAGATCCTTTCTAATACCCATATTGAGCAAATCGTTACGAGAATTAAGCCCATCTTTTGATTTTCCCTTCACATTCAAAATAGTGCCAAGAATGCTCTCGCAAACATTCTTCTCAACGTGCATTACATCCAAATTATGACGCAAAATAGTGTCTGTAAAATAATACTATAAAATTAGAAAAAAATAGATAATGTAAAATAGCTTGAAATAGATAATGTAAAATAGCTTGAAATGGCTGGCTAACCTCCCAATATGGTAGCTCAAAGAATATTGATTTTTTTTTCCATGGCCAATCAGAATCTGATTTTTTCTTCTTTATTTTTTTACCTATTTTCCCCCAATTATTGTCAACATTTTTGATTGTCTGCATCACTTCTCGACCAGTTAATATTTTAGGACTAGGCATATATTCCTTATTCCCATCAAACCAAGCTTCTTTTGATCGATAAGGATGATTATATGCAAGAAATCTTCTATGACCCATGTACCCAAACTTTCGACTAAATTTCAACCATTTTGCACATGTGGATAAACCACATACTGGACAAGCTGCTTCGCCTTTTGTAGGATATCCTGATAAGTTTCCATAAGCCGGAAAATCATTAATTGTCCACATCAATACAACCTTCAAATTGAATTTAGACTTTGTAAATCCATCATATACTTCAACACCAATATTCCACATCACCTTTAAGTCTTCAATGAGTGGTTGTAAGTACACATCTATATCATTCCCTGGTTGTTTTGGACCTGGGATTAACAAAGTTAACAACAAATTTTCCTTGGACATGCATATCCAAGGAGGGAGATTATATATAACTAGTATCACCGGCCAACAACTATACCTAGAACTTAGGTCACCAAATGGATTAAATCCGTCAGATGAAAGTCCAAGCCTAAGATTGCGTGGTTCTGATGCAAAACAAGGCCACTTTTGATCAATTCTCTCCCAAGCTAGTGAATCAACTGGATGACGCATTTTTCCATCTTGACTTTTGTGATTTAAGTGCCATATTAGTTGTTCTGCTTTATCAAGTGACCTAAACATTCTTCTAAATCGTGGTATAATCGGAAAATATCTCAAAACCTTTGCAGGTATCCCCTTTTGAATTTTTTTGGTTCGTTCATTAAATTTCCATCGTGAAGATGCACATTTTGGACATGTCTCCAAATTTTCTAGATCATTCCTAAACAAACAACAATCATTAACGCATGCATGTATCTTCTCGTACCCAAGATCAAAAGTGTTCAATAACTTTTTCGTTGAATTACAAGAATCTGGAAGGGTGTTCCCATCTGGTAGAATATCTCTAATAATATCAAGAAGTTCATTGAAACCGTTTTCAGATATACCATGTGTAGCCTTAAGCTTGTATAAGACAACGATGGCAGAAATCCTTGTGTACTTTGTGCAACCAGGGTATAGAGGAATTTCAACGCCCTCATATAAATTAGAAAAGTCCCTCTCTCTGTTTTCATCCTCAGGTTCCCCAATATTTTCATCCTCAAAAAATGCATCCCTATACATCTTATAAGTCTCTAGATTTTCTCTATCTTGATGAGGTAATGAAGCTGCATTCAATTTTTCCCCATGAAACACCCATGTAGTATAAGTAGGATCCATCCCATTAATGATCAAATGCCCATACATTGTATCGAAATGTTGGTGGAATAAGTTTTTACAACATTTACAGGGGCATAAGACCTTTTCTGGATTTCCCGCATTGGCTTGCACCATATTTGCAAACTTTCTTGCACCATATTGATATGCTTGTGAAACTCTAAAAAAATACAAAATATAAATCTTCTAAATGCATTTATTGGCTCATTTTAAAAATTTCTAAAACTAAGGAGATAAAATAACCTTGGTAGATGAACCCAATCTTCATCCATGATAATACACCAACAAGATATAACCTGTTATAAATATAGTAAAAAGAGTAAGGAAAAAATGATTATATTTAAACAACAATGAAATCTAAGTTTACAAAGCACATGTAATATGGATTAATCCCTAATCATGTATTGCCAATAGCAGTATAATAACAATAGAAAAAATTGAAATCAAGAGTTATGTACACTTGCAGCAACAGAAAAAATTGAAATCAAGAGTTATTGTCGTCTTTTGCGATTATGGCTGTGGCGGCGAATATGGAACCTTGTATAAATAACTTGTTGTCGCTTTCCTCGATATGGCTTTTACACATTATATGAATATGATATACTATCCCAGTCCCCAGAATAATCATGCCCTGTGGTCCATCACCTTAATTATTTCATTCTTAATTAAAATGACTAAATACTTTCACTATGTATCCTTACCCCTGCTTTGATCCTCTTCTTTATAGTCTTATTTTATCGAGTCTTGTTTTATTGTAGTAAGAATTTTTTTTTTTAAAGAACGCGAGTCTTCAAAATTCCATACGATACGAACGACTTAAAATCTGTTCGGTAGAATGTAAATCTCAAAAACTTGATTTTCATATGCTTAGTAACTGACCCTCCAAATTCATTTCGCACTTAAATATAGCTTTAAAAGGAAAAATCTTTCCCGTTTCCCTCCTAAATTGAAGGATGAATTATAAACATGTAAACCTTCTATTTCAAGAAATACAAAGATGAAGGATGTTACATTGATAGGCAAAGGAGATTATTTTTTCAAATACTTACATGAATAAACTTGTAAGATTATAATTATTTTGTAGCGTATTTAGGAGGAAAAGTTCATGTTCAAGCTCAAGCTCTTGCAGCTATTTGCCAAGAATATGAATGGCCTGAGGTACTGGTTTTGTATGAAGACACAGATGATGGCTATCAATTCCGAGAAGTTGAAAAAAAATGGTCATAACTGGGTCATACGACGTCCGTTTTGGGCCGATAAGTACATTTCGGAAAGGTCTCGACGAGCCGGACAAGACTCACATCTTCGCTGTGACGTATGATGGATCTTGCCCTTTCGAGATCGTTTAGACAGTCAAAACGGACATTCTTTAAAACTTACATTTAATTTATGCACTACTTAAAAGACATAATTGTTCTTGTCTTTGCAAAAAACCAGTTCTTACCATATAATGTAGGTAATAAGGATAAGCTTTACTTAAATATTGTCTCTGTGGATTGAATACAGAGAGCAGTTATCTCAGTTCTGGAGAATGTTGGCAATGGAAATTCAGTAACACCATTGGAAAAACCATGGTTTTTACTGTTGCTGTCATTTCTATTCAAAGGGTTGATTGACACTGGGGAAACAATAAAGAGAGAGGGAAGCTGTGAAGTTAATTGGAACATATGCAGAGGGAATTTATATATGCAATCAGAATAAATTTTCGATAACTCATCAAAATTCAAAGCTATCAAAATACCCCAATCAGAATTCAAAATTCGATAACTCATCAAAATATCCCAATCAGAATAAATTTTCGTTCAGTAATTCAAAGCTACCACATTCAAAATTTTCGTTCATCTGAATAAAACAGGGAGAAGGGAAGGATGATGACTGACCTTAGACCAAAATTTCAGCAACTGCCCTAAAATTTCAGCAACTGCCCTCGAGAATGGAAGCTATTGATGCCTTGAAAACTCTCCTCCAGCAAAAACTCGAGGTGCCTATTATCCTCTCAGCCCAAAAACAACGAATGGAAATTCTTGATTAGGTCACCACCGTGCAATAGCTCCAGCTTCCTGAAGAAGATATGCTTTGAAGAAGAAATAGATTGGCGGCTTTGGCTTGGGAGCGTTTTTAGGTTTTAGGTTTTTAGGTTTTGGCTTCTCTGAAGAAGAAAAGAAGAAAAGAAGAAAGCGGGAAGGAAAAAAAATAGCGCCCTATTTTTTCATTTTTAGGCATTTTTCACGGCGTGCGAATATGTACGCCGTGTTTTTTTTTTTTTTTTTTTTAAATTTTACGGCGTTCGAATATGTACGCCGTTAAAGGTGATAATAAATGAAATTTTACGGCGTGCGATTATGTACGCCGTGTTTTTTTTTTTTTTAAAAAAAAATTTTTACGGCGTGCGAATATGTACGCCGTTAAAGGTGATAATAAATGAATTTTTACGGCGTGCGATTATGTACGCCGTGTTTTTTTTTTTTTTTAAAAAAAATTTTTACGGCGTGCGAATATGTACGCCGTGTTTTTTTTTTTTTTTTTTTTTTAAAAAATTTTACGGCGTGCGAATATGTACGCCGTTTAAAGGTGATAATAAATGAAATTTTACGGCGTGCGAATATGCACGCCGTGTTTTTTTTTTTTTAAAAATTTTTTTACGGCGTACGAATATGTACGCCGTTAAAGGTGATAATAAATAAAATTTTACGGCGTGCGAATATGCACGCCGTAAAAGATATTCCTTTACGGCATTCATTTTATGCACGCCGTAAATAATTAAGATTTACGGCGTGCCCTATATGCACGCCGTAAATTCATGTCGTAAAAGGTCACTTTTGTTGTAGTGTTAGAAAGAAGAATTTAACCATCAGGATAACCAATATAGAAGTAAAAGAAAAAATAAAGGTTGAAAAACTATTATACAGATGCTTCTGAATTATCATAGAAATTGACATTTATTATGTGGATACCTACCAGAAGATATTAAAATACAATTAGTTAAAAATTTAAGAACCAGAGAAAGTTTAATAAGACATATAACAGATATATGGTTACAACCAGAACAACATGTAAGAGAGAAACAACTTATACAAGAATTAAAAGGGAAATGATTAATGTTAATAAGAAATTATAATGAAAAGATAACAAAATATCTAGAGAATATAACTATTAAAAACTTAGATAATTATATAGAAAAAGAAGATAATCTTAAATTAAAATTAAAAAGAAAAAATAATAAATTTAATAGAACATCTAAAAGAACAAAAAGAAATAAATAAAGATAATATATATACAACCTATTATTATACGGAAACATTAAAAGAAATTAGAAAAAGGATAATGGATTTGCAAAAAATAAAATTTGAAAGACTTGGAATAGAAAATGTTTCAACCATTAAGCTCATAGAGAGAATCTGATGAATTTCTCAATATGCAATTAAATTACAAGATATCCAAAATAAATTAACTATACAATTTAAACAATTAAAAGACATGATAGTAGTTGTCAAAAATATAGATTAAGAGTGATAAGTGTAATTTATACATTTATTTCTATGTCAAAAGTAAGATTTTATATGTTTGTTTAAGAATAATCGCTACTCATTTTGGTTTATATCTGATGATATTTCAAAAGACAACTCAAAATTGAGGAATGGATGTAAATGAGGCAAATATGGAAGAATTGGATAAGTTATGGAGTTAAATTGTGAACATGAAGAAGTGAAAAGAGCTAATTGAGAAGAATAAGGAAGAAAAAAGAAGAAATCAAAAGTATATGAGCCAAAATCTCATAATTGGAAGTTGGAGGACTATGATGCAAATAAAGGAGGACCAACTAAACAAGAATGAAAGATGAAATCCCACTAAAGTAATTAGCCTGCGTGGCCGTGGATCTTAAACTTGGTGGTCGCGCGTCCAAAGCCAAATCAACATAATCATATTTCGATAAATTGCACGGTCACCAACTCTTCCACTAGGCGGCCGTGCAGTTGTTTGGCCTAGCATGAATTCAGTCCCATACCCGATTTCTTGTGCCAAAAGCCTATGTTTCTTCAACAACCTATAAAAACAACTTCTCATGCACGAAAAATAGGACATTTGCAGAGTATAAAACATCATAACCTCACGCTCTTAACATTAAATTCTTGGGAGAAAATTGGAGGCAAAGAGCTTGGAGATCGAAGATTATTAACGTGGAAGAATTTCTTGGTGCAAGAGTTTCTTTTATCTTTATTAATTGAATATACTCAACATGTTTATATTTAATTTCTGCTTTTTAATTATTTTGTGATGAGTAGCTAAACAATTAGCTGGGATACTCGATGTAACAGAAGTTTTACGCTATTAATTTTATAACATGAGTCTTATATATAATTTGCATGTATTGGTTTTATCTTCATGTTTAATGTGTGAATAAATTGATCACTTGTTCATGATATCATGAGTGTTTTCATAATTCGAGAGGTAAGCTAACACTTAGATCTAGGGATGAAATTTGGTACTTAAATAAACGATAGAAATATACGTTTTATTAGTATTGCGGCCTCTAAATGAATTCTTGTATTCCATGCACCTATTCATTCAGTCAGCTATTCGTTAACACGGTCGAATAATTATGTAAAGTTGATTTAAATCCGATAGGGGAATTACATATGCATAAGTGAGTTCGGTCGAGCATAAAGGGGCAAAACTCGAGGATTGTAATTAATAGTATTGACTTATGTGAAATTGGATGTCCCAACACATTCAAACATCTCTTAAGAAAATTATAATTTGAATTCTCTATTTTGCTTGTTTATTTATTTCAGTTTGATAGTTTATTTAAAATCATAAATTCAATCAAATCACTTTACTTGTTATGGTTAAGGTAATTAGTATAGAACGTAAGTTTACTCAATCCTCGTGGGATCGATATCTGGACTCTAAGTCCACTTATTACTTATTACTTCTAGTTCACAACAAAGAGATTCAAAAAGAATTTCAAATAAAATCAGGAGAAATAATCAACCAAGATAAAATTGGAATGATTATAGAAAAATTAAATGAAATAGGAAAAGAAGAAAATAAAAGAATTATATATCAATAGAAGAAAGAGTTAAAAATTAGAAACAAAGATAGATGATATGTATGGCAGACTATTTAAAGTACAAAAAACTCAAAGTACTATACCAATAGTTTATATGTCAATAAGTAAATATATTGAAGATTTAAAAACATTAATAAAAACACTAATAAATGAAGTTTAAGAAGTAAAAAATGAATTAAAAAAATGAAATTAAAATATTAAAACTTGAAGTTAGAGATGTAAAAGAAAATAATAAAAATAAAGACAAGAAATTAGACAAAAAGAAATTATAGAAAAAGAAATGTCGAGAATAGGAAATAAACATATTGAATAAAAAAAAATTATAAAAGCAGGAAGTTGATGATGAATTTAGAAAAAAAAATATATTACCTAAGATATTAGAAGAAGAAATAGAACTCGAAAAATCTAAAGAAAAAGCATTAAGAAAACTCAAAGTTGAAAAAGAACAAAGTAATAAAAATGAATGAAGAATTAGTTTTGCTTATAGAAAACTTTGATCAATTAAGCTTAGATAATTTAAGTGATTATCAAGTTTTAAAGAATACTGAATGAGCACCTAATCCAGCTCCAATAGGAACTTCTAAACAAGAATTACTAGATACAAATGAAAGTTATGAGCCTCTATATGTAGAACATACAGACAATATTATGACAAGTTAGAGATAGACAATCACCTAAAGGAAATAAGTACAGAGATAGATTTGAACAAAATGATAATTATGATAAACCTATTAATCATGGAGAAACAAAATTAGATTTAGATTGTAAAATAGATACTAAAAAAACCTTATTAACTTGGGAAAATTCAATGAAATTATTCTTTTTGTATAATAAAGATGACACGTGGGAAAATACTGAAAGAATAATAGATTTCCTGATAGAATCTTTTGAAGAAAATGTTAGAAATTGGTGGAAATGAATAAGTAATGATATAGAAACATTAATAAGAAGAAATGTTCAAACCGAAATAATAAAGTCTGATAGAGAAGATCTAGAAAAATTAGTAGAATATATTTCAGATGATTTTTTGGAGAAAATTGGATAAGAAATGCTGAAACAGATATAATAAGAAGAAAAAAAGATAATGCAAGAGTAAAATTAGTAAATTAAACAATATGTGATATGTGTGAAATTAAAAAAAATACACTTGTTAATTTAAAAATTATTATTATATCCAATTTTATAGTAATGAAAATCAAGAAGTATACAATGATATGTGCTATAATAAATTACCAGGTTCATGGAATATATATATATATATATATATATATATATATATATATATATATATATATATATATATATATATATATATATATAGGAAAAAACCTATACAATAGAGATGTAATCTTGGAAGAAGAAGTACTAAGAAAAAATATAAAAATAGAAAGTTCAAAAAATTTAGAAATTTTAGGAAAAAAATATGTTATACCTAAGAAAAAATATTACAAAAGGAGATATAATTCAAATAGACAACAGAAAAATAAACCTTATAAAAAGATAAAAGCCAATGCAAATGTTGGAATTGTGAAGAAATAAGTCATATAAGTCTTGATTGTAATAAGAAAAAAGTTAAAATATTAAAAAAATAATAACTTGAAATAGAAAACGAATTATTTGAAATATTCGATATTAAATAACATTATGATCAAGAAGTTTATATAAGTGAAACAGGTTCCGAAAATAAGGGATCAGAATCTGAATAAATAAATAAAAGAAATAGAAAATAATAATATAGATATTCAAGAATATGAATGAGTAGATGGTTGTGGATTAGAAGTAACATTTAATAATAATAAGTTTTAAAAAATACAAAGATTATTCTTAGATCTAAAAAAAGAAAAATAGGATATCTTAGATAGAATATAGAGAAGAGGAATGATAACAGTAAATGAATATCATAAAATTGAAAAAGTTATAGACATTAGAACAACTCAAGAAACATATAAATTAAATATTTTAACAAAAATACAATAGTAGAATTATTTACAAAGATAAATAAAAAACAAAGTGAAAAAAATCTAATATGTTTATTTAGCAGGAATACAAATAATGTTTAAATCCTTATTTAGAGAAAGAATATATTCATCCTCAAATGTAAGATTACATGATGGAAGAATAATAAATTTGCAAGATAGTCATTTAGAAACTATAGAAGGAAACCTAGCATATCAATAATTAATATTCACTTGTTACCCAAAATATTGTGTTTCATTGAAAAATAAAAATTTTAATGAAGTTTTAGGTTTAAATTTCAAGTTACATAGAAATGATATAACGCAATCACGAGATCAAGTTATGACTATATAATATAGAGCATTATACACATTTAATAATTCTAATTATGAAAATATTTACTCTAATAAACCATATATAGAAGTTCATAAAAAATGTAAAAACACTAGTAAAATCGTGGAACAAAATAAGCAGATAAATTTAGTCCCAAAAAATTATGTACTTAGCATAACAAAAATAAACTCAAAATAATAGAATTAAGAAAGAAGAATACCCAGATAATAAAATAACATTTAAAGATGAAAGATTAATTAAGGGATAAAAAATTCCTAATCTGCCTAATAGAAAACAATTAGGAGAAACTAGTAATACAAAAGAAATAAAACTTCATAGAAATCCTAGAAATATGAAGATAGAAGGTTAATATTTCAATGGAAAAGAGCATGTGAAAGGATCAAATATATTAATAGATCCGGGAGTTAATGAATGCCATATAGATTTAAACAAAAATAAAGGATTAATAGCCCATATGACTGAAGATATGTAAATTTTGATGGACAATTACATACTATTGAACTAGAAGTTAAAGTACCATTAAAAATTGAAGGAATTAATCTTTTAGCACCATGTTATATAGATAGCAATATGGATATAAACCCTCACATATTATTAGGAATGAGTTTCTTATATGGATTAGAAAATTATAACATACTGGATAAGGATTATATATAATTCATAATGGTCAAACAATATTATATAAAAAAACAGAATGAATAATCAAATAAGTTTTTCATTAGCTGTTTATATTCAAGTTACCGTTGTAGAAATGAATATAACAACAGAAGCATCGAAATGAATATAACAACAGAAGCATTAGTCGATACAGGAAGTGACATAACAATATTTAAAAGTTTCTTTATAAAGTCATGGAATACTTATAGTAAGATAAAAATAACGAGAGTAACAAGAGAAAGTACCAAAATAATTAATAGTGCTGATAAAATCAATATAATACTTTGAAGTAAACATATAGTAGTAAACAAAATATATAATTACTACAAATTAGAATATGATATACTACAAGGCAATGACTTTATACAAGAATTTCAGTATTAAAAACAAAATAATTACGTGATAATGTTACAGATACCTTGTACACATTTATTAAAAATTCCAAGAGAATTTAGACCTTATAAGGTTCAGTCAACCCACCATGATAATAAATTGAAGAAAAAATCAATCACACAAAATGAAATCAAAAAATAAAAGAATACTATACAAAAAAGCCCTATAAGCAAGAATAGAAACATGTATAGAAAAAATCGTTGAATAACTAGAAAAAGTTTATGGAGAAAATTCATTATTATTTTCGAAGCCGCATCACCCTAGAGCCAAGATAGAGCTAACATAAAATGTTATTATAAGAGTATGACCAAATATGTATACCATACAAGACACACAAGAATTCAAAACTCATATAAAGGAATTGTTAGAACAAAAAGTTATTAGTACAACTTTTATGGTCGTGAAACATGCTAAACTAGTTAGAGGAAAAGCTACAAAAGATAATAAATTATAAATAACTAAATAAATATACAAAATTTGTTGGTTATTTTTTATCAAATAAAGAAGTATTAATAAACATTGAAAAAAGAAAACAATATTATCCTAATTTTGATTGTAAATCAGGATTTTGACAAGTTAAAAGGGAAGAAGATAGTATACAATATACATCATTTAGTACACCTCAAGGTAAATATGAATGGATAGTTATGCCTTTAGTTTAAAAAATGCACCGCAAATATATCAAAAAAAATGGATAATATATTAAAAATTTAATGAGTTTTTAATTGTATATGTTGATGATATTTTCATATGTTCTAATAATGAAGAAGAATATAGAAACCATGTAATATAATTCATAAATGAGTGTAAAAAAGAAGGAATTGTCCTTTCTAAAAAGAAAGCTCTAATGGAAAAATAAGAAATTAACTTTTTTGTATTATCAATAGATAAAAGAGGAATAAAATTAAAAACTAATATATCTAAAAAGATAGAAAATTTTCTAGACAACTTAGAATCAAAAGAACAAATACAAAAGGTTTTTAGGATAATTAAATTATGCAGAAAGATTTATTGAAAATCTTTCCAAAAAAAAAAGACAAAATCCAGGCTTTTACTTAGAAAAAACACTAAAGGATGGAGTCACTACAAGAAAAATGTCTAGTAGTGACATAATTTTTGCTATGCGTGCGTGGTGCAAGTGTCACAATTTTTTTGACGCCTAAATTCATAGCTAAATATTATCATGGTTTGAAGTGTCGCAAATAATTATATGCATAAAAAAATAGAGAATAAGAAAACAATGCAAGATAAAACTTGTATATCTTAAACAAATCAACCAGATTAATAGAAAGACATATCTTGTAAAATTAATAGATGAATGGTATTCACTATCTTGCCCTAATTAGACTATCTATCTATCTATCTATATAACTATGTGTAGGGGTGGGCGTGGATTGAGTTGGGTCGATTTTTTGCCCAACCAGAACCTAACCCACTATGGTCAGGTTGATAAAAAATTAATCCAACACAACCCAAACATGAGTTTAAACCCAACCCAACCCAACACAATCAAGTTTCGATCGATTTGGGTTGGGTTGGGTGGGTTGGACTTTAGTCCAATTAACTAAAAATATAAAAAAATTAAAAAATTATGCTCATAAATCAACTATTAACTCAAATAAATTATGTACAATACAATAAGCTCAAATATAATAAATTGAATACTTGCTAATAAAATTAAAATATGTTTAAATCATATTTGAGTTTCATCCAAATTAAAAACGGGCTTAAAATTCTTGAAATTTAAAGAGTCTTATATTTTTAAAATTTTGATTGGGTTGGGTTGGGTCGGGTTGAGTTGAGTTTTTCACCCAACCCACAACCAAACCCAATCCAACTCGAACAAAATTTTTTTTTGAAACTCAACCCAACACAATTTTCATCAAAACTCAACCCAAATCGATCGAGTTGGGTTGGGTTGACGGTTTTGACGGATTGGGTGAATTAATGCCCATCTCTAACTATGTGTACGATTATTGGTACAAATAGCACAACCGAATACAAAATTACTGGCTTGTCGAAAGATATATCCGAGTCTAATGACATGTGTGGACCAAAACCAATGAGTTACGATTTAGTGGACCTACAAATATCTTTTTTTTTTTTTAAAGTATACAAATATCTTTTCGGACTTAAATAAATGGTCTAAAACCAAAGTATCTTGATTTGGTAAGTAATTGAATGAATACAACCAAGTGATTTGGACTTTGTTGATAAATTATTGATATATATTTTCCATTGCCAAAAACGTGCATTTGGTGCTTGAGCACTTCTATGGACCCTGAATCAATATTTACCGATTCTCACAATATAGGTAGGTCCCACCACCCTCACGATTGGGATTCCCGAATTGGGATCCTGAAAACTTCTCTTTGAAGCTTATACTTCTTACCCAATAGTATTTGTAGACCTAGAAATTTGATGGGAATACGTAGTTAATAGGTATTGGCTACATTTCTATCAACATGTTATGTTCTTGCATACTTGAATAAAACATTAGATGTAAATGGTCTCTTCTTCAACGACAGGGGAGAAGGCACGGAACTCCGGAAAGTTGACCAGCGGTGGGGTACGAGAGATAATGGACATGAGTAAAATAGGACTCGGGTTGAAGAGTCTACTGTAGAACTGTAAAAAGAACACCAAGTTTTCATTCTGGTACTCATGATGTGAATTTAGATGGAAGTAGGCGAGTACAAATTTGTTCATAACGAGGATGAACTTAACCCCCTTCACTTTCGTTACATTATTCCCCACCCCCACCCCCAAATTTGAACAAATTTATTATCACATTCGTGACATACCATTTATTAACACTTTTCCTTATTTTCTTTTTTTCTTAATTATTTTAAAATTAATATTAAAAATAATATTTTTGTTGATTTCATATCATACGATTTAACGAGAGCTTCAAAATGAGCATAGTATCAATATATAATTTTTTACTATTTTTAAAAAAAAATTTATCACCTACAAAGTTACTGTTCAATTTAAAGCATGCGCTTCTATCATTTTTTATTTTTTTTTAAGTATTTGATGTTTTTGAGATAAAATATATGACTGAAAAATAATTTTAAAAAAATATATATGACTAAAAATGTATATCATTAAAAAGTAATTCGAAAAAGTACAAATTTGTTCATAATGAGGATGGACTTAACCCCTCTCACTTTTGTTACATTATTCCCCACCCGCACCCCTAAAACCAAATTTGAACAAATTTATTATCACATACCATTAATTAACACTTTTCCTTATTTTCTTTTGTCTTAATTATTTTAAAATTGATATTAAAAATAATATTTTTGTTGATTTCATATCATACGATTTAACGAGAGCTTCAAAATGAGTATAGTATCAATATATAAATTTTTATTATTTTTAAAAAAATATTTATCACCTACAAATTTATAATTCAATTCAAAGCATGAGCCTCTATCAGGATTTTTTTTTTTTTTTAAAAAGTATTTGATGTTTTTTAGATAAAATATGTGGCTGAAAAATAATTTTAAAAAAATATGTATGTTAAAAAATAATTTGAAAATGTATATTTTAAAACAGTTTGGTTTGGTTTGACTACGTTGATGGATCCACGTGAAAATGAAACAACGATTTCGATTCGAGTTGTAGTTATAGTTCGACGATTTTATTTTTGCAACCCTGTGTAACAACTAGAATCTTGTTGCCACAACTTTTTGAACATCATCGATTCGCTCTAACATAACCAAGTTATTATCTCATAATTGTGACAATAAAATTTTAGTTGTTACATAGGGTTGCAAAAAAAAAAAAAAATCGTGAACCTACAAGTCGAATCGAAATCATTGCTTCATTTTGCATGGGCCTGCCAACATTCTCGAATCAAATCGAACCAAACCATTTTAAAATAAACATTTTCAAATTACTTTTTAACGATACACATTTTTAAATATACATATATTTTTTAAAATCATTTTTTAACTACATATTTTATCTCGAAAAAATTAAATTCTTTTTTAAAAATAAAAAATTTTACCAAATAGAGGCTCATGCTTTAAATTGAATTGAAATTGCAGGTGATAAGTATTTTTTTTAAATAGTAAAAATTTATATATTGATATTATATTCATACTGAAGCTCTCGTTAAATCGTATAATATGAAATAAAAAAAAATATTACTTTTAATATTAATTTCAAAATATTTAAGAAAAAAGAAAATAAAGAAAAAGTGTTAATAATGGTATGTGATAATAAATTTGTTCAAATTTGGTTTTTGGGGGGGGTGGGGAACAAAGTAACGGTAGTGACGGGGTTAAGTTCACCCTCATTGAAGAGAGTAAACAAATTTGTACTCAAAGTAGGGTAGGGAATAAAGTAATGGCAGTGAGGGGGATTAAGTTCACCCTCGTCAAAGATGGTGAACAAATTTGTAATTGAAGTAGGCAGTTCTCGAAGAGGATGTACAGTACGATCGAATTAGTCATAGCTTCTTATTTTTATTTTTATAGTAGAAAGGTAGAGATGATGTTATTTGAACTAGTGTTACACACTTACGATACAAGATCATTTATTACTCACATATATTAAATTTATATGTTAACATATGAAATGAATATTTAATTAAAAATGGGAAGCAAATGAAGATAATTAATTACAAAAAAATATGTACATTACACATACTTTAATTTTTTTCTTACGGATAGTATGTTTATCGTTCTAGAAATTTTTTAAAATATTGTAATTTGAATTGATTTAACTTAAAATGGAAAAGAAAATTTTCATTTAAAAAGAATTTGTAATAAGTAAAAAAAAAATGATATATCTGTGATATACGCTCAAAATTTTATTAAAACGAAAAGAAAAAGAAAAATATCAAAATCAAATAGTCAAATTCCGTATAAACCGATTTACAATGTGAACCACCACAATGACAGAATTTTAAAAAATTATAGATACGAACTATCAAATATTCAAAACTTATTAAATAATTTCCAATACAACGTGACTTTTCATTTTCCATCGAGGAGTCAAAGTGTTATGTTACCGAAAAAAACTATTTTTATACGTTTTAAATATATGTATTTAACCACACCCTATTTTGAAATATTATGAGTTTGCTAACATGCCTTTATTTTTATTTTGATAAAAATTAGTTAAACTAATTTTTAAAGTTAGTAATATGTATTTTTTATATTTTTATTATTTAAACTTATAGTATTTAATTAAGCATAAATAAATAAATAAAACTAAATAAATAAAATGAGTAAATAAATTAATATATGAACAAAATGATTAATATGAGTGTCAATTCGAATTGAAATTTATTATTTATGACCAAATTAAATTTAGTTAAGAAATTATAAATATCATTACTTAAATAAAATAATTTTGAAATAGTGTGACATATGAAAAAATTAATGCCCCCAGTGCCCAATGGGGGCATGTGGCGCCCCCCTATTGGGGGGTTGTCAGGTACCGGACTCCGCCTGACAACGAATGCACACCCGGCAAGTGCTGGGTAAACATTGATATGGTCCCCTCTGATGTATGTATGTATATCAATTTTGTATTTACACAAATTCACTTTGTATTCATATTGTTTAATTTTACACACACACACACATATGTGTGTGTGTGTGTAAATTCACTTTGTATTCATATTGTTTAATTTTACATATATATATATATATCAATTTTATATTTACACAAATTCACTTTGTATTCATATTGCTTAATTTTATAGGAACTTATTATTTATACAAACAGAAAATGAGTGAAAAAATATTTTTAAAAACTACCTAACTTTTATATATTATAAAGAACACATGGTCTTATTCTAACGACTCACCTATCAGACTTGATTGGCCTCAATTCCAGCTCCGGATCTTACATTTTATTTCTAGACAAAAAAATTGATCAAAGACAAAAAATTTCTAGTTAATAAAAGATTAGAGATAAGAATATGATGAGGATGTAAATGTGACAATGCATAAAGATTAATGACTTTTAATATAATTAAATTGTGACGTGTTTATATGAAACTGAAATATATATTTAACTCCTTATACATATAATATAAGTCCTTGTTTGGTAGAAATTACAATCATTTGTTTGGTAGGAATTAAAATCAAATTTTAATAGATTTTGATAAAAATTGATGAAATGTGTGGTTAAAAATTTTTAAGTATCAAAAAATACGTGATTAATATTTTTTTGATTTTTAATTTAAATTAAAATTAGATATTCTGTAACAAACTGGTATAAAAAGATGCACTAAAAAATGGTACTCCTATGGAATTGTGCCATTTACTTTTTGCACTTTTTCAGGATGATTGCATCCTAATTTGGAGAACAAATTTGTTCACCTCTTTAACGACGGTGAAAATAACCTCCGTGAATAAGCCAACGGAAACATGCATTTCTCACTCTTAAAAGCTGGGCCCGGCGGCCCGGCCCACAGACTTTCTCCAAATTTTGGGATCATGCTTGATGCTCCAAAAGTTTATTAATAAAATATTAGATAAAATGATACATTTCTTTATGATAACTCGAGTTTCACCAGTTGAAAAATATATTTTTCGACCCTAAAATACTTTATTTAACGCGATCTTCAAAATGAGATCAATATCGATATACTTTTGATAATTTTTAAATACTTAAATATTTGACTCAAATAGAGTAGACGATTTTTTTTTTTTAAAAAAAGCATCTCAATTTTTCAGACCACTTTTAACAGCACATATTTTTACTCTTAATTTTTTAACAATATATTTTACCTAAAAAAAATGTTTTTAAATACAAAAAGTTTAATAAACAGAGTCTTAGCCATTGTTTGGCAAACTATAAAAAATATATTTTTAAACAACATAATTTCTCAAATCATTTTTTAATTATACACATTTTCTCTTTTCACTTTTTAACCACATATTTTACTTGAAAACATAAAAAACATGTTTTTAAATATAAAGCTTTTAACAAATTTCTAGTTTTAAAATAGTGCACCCAAAAATTTAAGCCTTTTTCGGATCTATTGAAAGGACTCTAAACTAAATTTTTTCGGATCTCGAGATAATATGTGTGATTAAAAATTGAAGAGAAAAAAGATGTGTAGTTAAAAAGTAGTTTGAAAAAATGTATAGATTATAATTTAGTTTATAATCTTTTTTTTTCACTTAGATCCGAACAAGGCTAAAAACTTTTTTTTTTTTTTTTGTATTTTCGAAATAAAATATGTGGTTAAAAGTGAAAAGAAAATGTATGTAATTAGAGCATCTACATTTGATGTGTTAATTTGTTTGCTAAATGAATATTTTTAACATGTTAACTTTATTGTTAAATTTAGTTAGTATTTTAAAATCTGACGTGACATTTTTGTGTTTAAATTCTCCAATAACATAAATACACCTCACACCCACCACACATTCTCACATGCTCAATCCTTTATTTATTAAATTTTTTCTTCTTAATTGTTTTTAACATCCATAAAAAAAAAAAAAAAAATTTATTGATTTCATATTATATAATTTAATGAGATCTTCAAAATAAGTATTATATCGAAATATAAATTTTGCTATTTTAAATCATATTCATTGGACTTAACTAAAAATTAACATATGTGGTTAGCTAAATTTAACACATCTAATGTGGATGCTCTTAAAAAGTGATTTGAAAAATTTTGTTGTTTAAAAACATATTTTTTTAAAAGTTTTCCAATGGCTCTGTTTGTTAAACTTTTTGTATTTAAAACATTTTTTTATGATTTTTAGGTAAAATATATGGTAAAAAAATGAAGAGAGAAAATATGTGTGGTTAAAAAGTAATTTGAGAAATAGGGATGTTAAATATATGTTTTTAACATATTTAAAAAAAAAAAAGGCTTTTTCTTTAAAATTCGTCGTCTAATCTATTTGAGTCAAATAGTTAAGTATTTTAAAAGTTGTCAAAAGTATATCGATATTGGTCTCATTTTGAATATCGCATTAAATAAAACATGTTAGACTCAAAAAAGATATGTTTTAACTAGTGTCACTCGAGTTATCACTATTTAAAGATATTTGTCATTTTTTCTAATATTTTATTAATAAACTTTTGGACAAAACAGGATCCCAAAATTTGGAAAAAATATGTGGGCCCAGCTTTTATGATTGTAGGGTGGGAAAGGCATGTCTCCGTTGGATCATTGACGGCTCGAAATTTCGAATCAAAGCTCCAGCCGAGCCTTTTTTTGAGAGACGTGCTTTGAGCTCGGGTCGAGCCAAAAAAAAGTCCGCTCAAAAAAGCTCGATGGGAGCTAGAGCAATGAATTTCGACCACGAGCTTGGCTCAACTTGCTATATATATATATATATATTTTCAATAAAAATTTTATGGATTTTTGTTATAAAAAAAAATAAAATAAATAAAAGCTCTGGACTCGGCTCGGCTCAAAAAAAGCTCGAGTCGAGCCTTACTTTGAAGACGAGCTTTAGCTCGGCTTGCCTCGGGCCAAAAAAAAAGCTCGAGCCTTGATCTTCGGCTCGCGAGCAGACTCGCTTCGGCTCGTTGACATACCTACTTAAGTATTATACGTTCTAATTTTAAATTTTGTAGTGACAATAAATAATTCAAACTTTTTAACAGGGGTGGGCGTGGTTGGGTTGTGTCGATTTTTTTCCTAACCCGAACCCAACCCACTATGGTCAGGTTGATAAAAAATCAACCCAACACATCAGTTCAAATCCAACTCAACTCAACTCAACCTAACCCAATCAAGTTTCAGTCGGGTTGGATGGTTTGGGCTTTGGTCCAAATAGCAAAAAATCTTCAAAATTAAAAAATTAAGCTCATAAATCAATTATTAACTCAAGTCAATTATGTACAATACAATATGCTCAAATATAATAAATTAAATACTTTCTAATAAAACTAAAATATTTTCAAATCATATTTGAATTTCATCCAAATTGAAAATGGGCTTGAAATTCTTGAAATTTAAATGACCCTATGTTTTTAAAATTTTTATTGGGTTGGATTGGGTCGAGTCGAGTCGGGTTGAAAAACCCAACACGAACAATTTTTTTTTGTAGAACCCGCCTCTACCCGATTTTCATAAAAACCCGACCCAAACCGATCAGATGGGTTGGTTTCGACGATTTGAGCTGGTTAATACTCACCCCTACTTTTTAATAGCAAATTTCACAACTAATAGTTATTTCTCATTAATATGATAATTAGTTGGAGATTGAGTAAAATTGTCACTAGCATATTGTGCAATCTTTTCTTCATCATCTCTTGGATAAATATATTTAAATATTGTTCCTCATGCTGTTTCACATACATCGGTTTCTATAATCTATTCATATTCTTCTTTGGATAATTCTAGTTTTGGTAAATCTTTACAAAGGTCTTTAATTTCTTGTACTTCTTCTTCATCATCATCTTTGAACCATGGTGTCCATCTATTTTTTCCTTTTTAGTCTTTTTTTGTAAAGGAATTAAATGTTTTGCTAAATTAGGTATTTATTTCCTAGTCTGGTTTACAAGTCCTAAAAGGCTTTGTAATTATGTTTTTATCCTTTATATAATTGTCAAATTCTTGTATATATATATATGTGTGTGTGTGTGTGTGTGTATGTTTTTGGAGTTTAATTCCTTCTTGACTACTTACAGATCCTAAAAATTCTACATTTTCTTTAGTTATTTTCATTTTTGTAACTGATAATATTATTCTATTATTTTTTACAATATCTATAAAAATATTAAGATGTCTTATATGATCTTTTCTAGTTTAAGAACAAATAAGAACATCATCAAAAAATAGTAAATACTGTAATAAAATGGTAAAAGTCTTTAAATATTTTATCCATGTATCTTTGGAATTCTCCTGAACTATTTTTAAATCCAAATGGTAAAACATTTCATTCATAAAATCCTTGTGGTACTGTAAAAGCTTTTAAATGTTTATATTTTTCAGTTAACATAATATGGTAAGATCCTGATTTTAGATCAAATTTAGAGAGATACTTTTTCCCCCTAATTTGGTTAAATAATACTAGTTGATTTGAAATTAGATAATTCAATTCTTTTGTATATGTGTTTAGTCTTTTATAATTAATTATCATCCTAGATTTTTCTCTTTTTTGTTCTGAATATTTTATTACTATAAAGACTGTACTACTATGTTTACTATTAGATTTTCTAATAAATTTCTTTTCTAACATTTCTTTTATGCGCATTTCGAATTCAAGTAATTCTTTTTGTGTATGTTTAATTGGTTTTATACTAATAATCTTAGTGTCACCTTCTAATATCATCTCTGACATAGGTTTGTTTATGTGCCATTTTTCTAATGGATTGTCTCCTGATAATTTTAATAATTTCTCTGTAATATTCTTTATTACTATTTGGTCAAAATATTATTGTACGGATTTATTCTAATTTTATTAGACATAAATTGTGTTAGTTTTTGTCCATCATCCCCCATGCTGAGTTGCTATATGAGGTATTTTTCTCTACAATAAAGATCATTAATTATAATTGCTATTGCTATACGATGACAAAGGGTGGATAAAAGTACAATTTTTTCATCAATAGTTATTAGATAGTATTGTTTTATGAAGTTATTTTCTAATAATATATCCCCTCGCATATCATCAAATCGATATACATAAAATATTTGTAATTCATATTTTCCTATTTGTATTTTAACATTCCTTATTATTTTAGTTATTAGATTTGTATTCCCATCAAATCCTGTTAGTATGACTCTTTCTTCATTATCTTTTTATTACTCCACAGTTCTGGAGGTAATACATTTTCTTTAAATAAACAAGACGATGCTCTTGTATCAAACAAGACATGATAATTTCTACTGAGATATCCATTTAATTCATTTTAGTTAATATGTAAATATCCTCTCTTCCTCCTTGTATTCCATTCATAATAATATTGGTATCATTAGATTCTCATTTTGTATTGTTAATAGCATTTTATCATCTTTAATATAATATAGTATTACTTGTCCTAGGAAATCTGTTCCTAATAATAATTCGCTGTTTACCTTTTCTGTAATTCTACATAAATATTTATGATTATTTCATTTCTTTTATTTATTCTCATTGGTAATTCTACATAGGTATCCATGTAATGAGTATTTCCAAAATAATCTTGTATTTGGATCAGATTATTTGTTACTTTGAATTCTAAATTTCTTATTATATTTTCTTTTATATGGGATACAGTTGCTCCAATATCTATTAATATTTTTTGTTCTCTGCATTCTCCATTTATTTTAATTTCTATCATAACTTCAAATTGTTTTGTATCATTTCTTTTAGATAGATTCATTCTAGGTATTTTTCTTTATATTTTTGTAATTATTTTTTTTCCTAAATCATTTCTATTTTCTATTTCAGGTAATCTCGTACTATTATTTCTTCTTAGGCTAATTGATTTTCTCTCAAATTCAATTTGTGGTTCATCCACATTTACTAATTGTTTAGCTTGATTAAAATCAATTTTTATGTCTTCTGATATTTTCATTTTTGGATTTTCTTTGGTTGGCTTGTATTCTAATAGATTTTTAAATATGTTTTCAATTATGTGTGTTTTTCTAGCATTCTTATTTTTTACTTCATATTTTCTATTAAATACATATATTGTTTTAATAGTTAAACTTATAGTATTACTTCCTGGTTTTATATATATTTCTCTTAATTTGTAATATAATACTAAAGCTTTATTTTTATTTTGTTCTCGAATACCTATACTGAAATTTGATCTTATTATAAATTTTACTTTCTGGTATATTAAATTTCCTGTTACAATTCCTATTAAGGCATCTTGAACCGAACTTACAATTCTATTATCCATAATATAGAAATCTATATGTGTATCAATTCTTTCTCTAAAATATTCTTTATCAATAATTTGTATAGCTCCTTAATATATGTTTTTTCATTTTTCCTTTTAATTCAGGATTTAATAGATTTATTTTTTGTCTTATAATTTCTTCATTTATTATAAGTATTAATGTATTTTATGTAATATCTCTTATATCAATAAGGTGACTATGATTTCTTGCTACATATGCTATTTCCTTATTTTTCTGCCAAAACGGCAAATTAAGTATTTCTTTTGGTTCTACATTCAATTTTTGTTTTAAGATATTTTCAAACATTTTTGGATTAAATATTAATCTTTCATTCATTTATTCTTCATTTTCTTTTAGTTGGTATTCATATTTTTTAGATGTACTTTCTTCTTTTATTTCTCTTATTATATTTATAGATAGATATTCTTCTTCACTACATTCACTAGATTAACTTTCTTCATTTTCTGAAGATTCTAATTCCATAATAGATTTTATTACTTCATATTCTTCTAATTTATAAATTTCTTCATCTTCAGGAATTTTTTCCCATTCTTCTTCTTATTCTACAGGTAATAAGTTGTAATTTTCTTTTTCTATTAATGAAAATACATCAATTTTTTTTATCCTTTTTAGGATTTCTAGGGTATGTTCTAGCTTTGTTTTGTTTTGTTTTATTTTGTTTTGTTTTTGTCTTAGCCACCGTTTGGTAACTTTCCTTTTTTTAGTTTATAAACCACACAATTTTTCAAACCTCTTTTTAATCACACATTTCTCTCTCTCTAATTTTCAGCCATTACTTTTTACCCCAAAATCATAAATAAATCAGTTTATAAACCAAACAATGTTTAGATATCTTTTATATGGTACTTTATACCTTTTAAATTTAAATAAATGTTTTATCATATGGTTTTCTATATTTATGAATTTTTTTGAATTTATCTCTAAATTTATCTTTTCTGTAATATTTCTACTTCTTATATTTTCTTTGTAGATGCTATTCTCATTGGATTGGGTTACACTGTAGTTTATCAAAGCTAAATGATTTTTTACTTGCTTTGTAAAATTTTAGCATATTATTTGCTTCCATACATTTCTCTTTTTGTCGCATTTCTATAATATGTATTTTTGCTCCTAAACTATTATTACTTAATGGTATTTCTAATTTTTCTCATTCTTTAAATAGTTTTAAATTCCATGGACTTGGTAGTTTAAAGAATATTTGGTTCATAATTTTCATATCATATTCTTCATGATTATATTCTTATTTTTCATAATATTCTCTAAATTCACATGCAAACTGTTTAAAGTAACACATGTTACATATTGATAAATTTTCTAATAAATATTTATTTCTTAGTTTTGAGCTAATTTTAGTATCTCTGTATATTACTAATGTATATTCTTTTTTTCATGCATCTTCATATCTACTAAGTATTGTTCATATTTCATCTTGATCATTTCCTCTAACCTGTTCTGTATAAGTTTCTATTCAATTTCTCCACCATCTTGCATGGTTCCTACTTCCTAAAAATGTATTTTCTAACATTAGTTGGAATTGTTTTCCTGTTAATTCTCTAGGTTAGGCCATCATAGTTATAAATTTCATCCATAATTCTAATTCATGATCGATATCTTGTACACATTCTAACTCTAACCCCATCTTCATTCTGAAATTTTGTGTTTCCATACTTATCCATGGTGTATGCTATATGATAATTTTTATTTGGCTTAGTATAATATTTTTGTTCTAATATAAAATTGTTAGTTCTAAGATTTTGGTTTTACTTTTGATTCATATATATTTCTGGTGTATTTTGTGGATTAGTATTACTTATAATTTCTCTTTTAACTTGGTTAGTTTCAGGTGGTTGTATATATTCTGGTGGATTTTGTCCTATTTGTTGACCTTTGGTTAACTTAACCTTATTGTTTTGATCATAACAAACAAGAATATATTGTGTTACTAACAAGTGTGCTTCAAGTGTTTCATGTAATGATAAATATTCAAAGCACTCTATGTTCAAATCGTCTCTCAAAGATATAAATCAAAACTATGTGATCAAGCACAAGAGACGCAAAGAAGATCATGAAAGAATTGAAGTTGAAAAGCATGACATGAAGATCAAGAATTCAAGCATACAAGATTAGAGTTCAAGTTCAAGAGTTGATTTAACCTATGTAAATGTATAACACTCTCAATCTTTAGCGATGAAATTCAACGAGCTCGAAAATGATTTTTATGCATCAAGAAACTTACTTGAAAATTCGTCACTTGCATAAAAATGATTTTTCAAATCATATCATGAAATTGTTTTTGGAAAAATAAACTTTTTGATATAAAAATAAAAATTCAAATTTCTACATTTTCGGTCGACCGAAAATATATTTGATCGACCGAAACTCTGGTCGACCGAAACATCTGCTCAAACGAAAGTTTAACGGCTAATTGCAACGGCTAAATTTTTTAAACTTTCGGTCGACCGAAAGTGTGAACCGGTTGACCGAAACTGGCTGCAGCTCAAATTCTTGATCTATAAATAGCCATCTCATTTACATTCAATTTAAAACAACATAGAAAAGATTTTATACAAACTTTCTTGTGAAAATTCATTGTTCTTACTTGGTTTATATTTCATCTATTTTTATTATAAAAATTTGATTGATCTAAACTTTGTTTTATCAAATTCATCAAAGTTTTTTGGAAGAAAGTTTTGTGAAGATTCTTGGTTTTATATTGTTTAAACTTCTTCAACATCTTCACACTATATTGGAATTGAAGTATAAGTCTCTCTTTGTTCTAAACTTGTTTTAATCTTTTAAAAGAGAGAAATTCCAATTAAGGAATTTTGATTATTTGTGCTACATCTTTCATTATCATTTGATTCATCATAGTTCCATTGCCTAAACACTTTGAGCTTAACTCATTGTTAATTATTCAAGTGTGGCATCTCTTGGTACTTAATTTGATTCAATATTTTAACAAGAGATCATTTGAAAAACTTTGTTTGATTGCATTGAACTTTTCATTATCATTTGCATCAAAGTTTTTCTCTAACACTCGAGCTTAATTCATTGCTATCTATTGAAGTGTTTGCCTAATTCTCTCGGTACTTAATTTGAGTATATCATTTGTCAAGAGAGGTATTTCAATTGTAAATTCAATTCATTATATCTTGTGGTTTCAAGAGCCTTGTGAAAACTCGATTGTTGGTTTCGAGAGCCTTGTGAAAACTCGATTGTAAATGATAGGTGCTCCTTGTTGTAAAGTCACCTAAGGATTCGATACTCCTTGTTGTAAGTTATCAATATAGTGGATTTGGCCTTGCTCGTGACGGAGAGTTCGGTAACGGGGGACGTAGATCACGTTGGTTGATTGAACCTCCATAAATCGCATTTGCATTCTCTTATCCCTTTTACTTACTTACATTGCACTTACTCTATTCTATCAATTTATATTGTGCAACACTATATCTAAGTGCTATACTTGATTTATCAACTAAGTTTACACATATATAGCACACTACATTGATAGTTTAGTTACTTGTAACACTAAGTGCTCATACTTGTACCCATTGGTTTTTAAGTTTGAGATTATTTATCGAAAAAGTTTTATAAACCAATTCACCCCCCCTCTTGGTTAGTTTACTCTTGGGTTAACAATTGGTATCAGAGCCAAGGTGCTCATTTTTTTTTTAAGATTTTACAATCTTGAGTTAATGGCTAATCATAATCTTGAGGGGCATTCTACAAATCGTCCTCCTTTCTTTGATGGTACACATTATAACTATTGGAAGACTAGAATGATGATTTTTGTTCAATCAATAGATTATAATATTTGGGAAGTCATCGAAGAAGGTCCTCATAGGCTTACTAAAGTTATTAAGGTTGATGGAAAACCGGATCAAACTATTTTAAAACCTAGAGAGGAATATGATGATAATGATAGAAGAAAATTGACTTTAAATGCTAGAGCCAAAAATACTTTATTGTGCTTTGGATAAGAATGAATTTAATCGTATTTGCACATGTGATTCCGCATTTGATATTTGGCATACATTAGAAATCACACACATGGGTACAAGCAAAGTGAAAGAAACTAAGACAAATCTTTTATTTAAAGATTTTGAAAATTTCTTTATGAAGCAAGATGAGCCCATTACTTGCATGATTACTCGTTTTACCGATATTGTCAATGGTCTTAAAGGCTTTGATCATAAATTTACTAACGGTGAACTTGTGAGTAAAATTCTTAGGTCTCTCTCCCAAGAATGGAATCCATTAAGGATGTTGATCGAAAGCACGATAGACGTCAACACACATCCATTGGAGGAGCTTTATGGAACATTGATGACTTATGAGCTCAACAATGCCGAAACAAAGGAGAGGACAAGAAAAGGAAAAGAAGAGGCCAAGCGCGAAATTGCTCTTAAATCATTACATGGTAAATGCTCATCAAACTCAAACACAAGTGATGAGGAACTTGATGATCTTGCTATCCTTATCAAGAATTGGAGAGGCGTTCGCAACAATCATCGAATCCAAAAGAGAGAAGAAAAAGATGAAAAGATTGTATGCTATAATTACAACAAACCCGGTCACAAAAGTACCGAATGTCGAAGCAAGAAAAAATTCTTAAAAAAGAAAGCTCTACAAGCCACTTGGGATGAAAGTGATGATGAGCAAGATGAAGATGAGAGTCAAGATGAAATGGCCAACATATGCTTCATGACTATTGAGGATGAGGTAAATTTCTTTGATACATCTTGGACTTTGAATGATCAATGATTTAAAGATCTATTAATCTACACAATTGGTATTAAAATCTCTTGCACTTCATAAAATTTTTCTTACATTGAAAAGAGGTATGAGTATGAATATGAAACATGGTGCTAATATGTGTTTTATTCAAAATTTTATGGTACATATATGATTAAATCGAAATCACATGTAAATTTCAATATTTGCATATTTCGGCCGATCGAAACTATTTCGGCCGACCGAAAGTGTCTTTTCGATCGAACAAGTGTTCAACCGAAAGATATTTTGGTCGACCAACTGTACGACCGAAACCAGAGTTTCGGTCGACCATTAGTCAGCCGAACGTGACTGCAGCCAGCTTTCTTTTTACTCTGCAGAGTTTCGGTCGACCAACATACTTTCGGTCGACCGAAAGTGGCTGGAATTAGGGATTTTCTTTTAATTTCAAAATTTTCATATACAATCCCTAAATAACTTGAAATCATCTTCTTCTCTTCATAAAACTCTTGTACTACATTACTTTGATCACTTATTTTTGGCTTTGATTAAAAGAGTGATATGATTGTTGACCAAAATTGTTTTGATACTTTTAAACTTTTTAACTCATCCACACATGATCTACCTATTCAATGAGTTGAAAATACTTTGATACTTCGACAATATGCATTGTTAAACCCTTTAACTCATTTCATGCTACAAATGTTTCACGAAGGGGGAATGCTTTACTAAGGGGGAATATGATTACAATCAAGATATTCTATTTGTACCCCATTATTATGCTTATCACACCTATGCTCATGATTAATGCAACCTTTTTGCTTATGCCAAAAGGAGGAAAATATGGTGATGATTTGATTTGCTTGACATTGGATAATCTATATGCATAAAAAGGATTATATTATATGCTAGATTATGCCTCTTTGGTTTGTATAAGATAGGGGGAATATATGCTAAAATTGAACTTATCAAATATTCTCATTTCCCTATACTTTGATTATATGCTTCAATTGCTTATATTATCATTACAAATCATCTTGTTTGTCATAATAAAAAAGGGGGAAATTGTTGACCTATGGTTAACTTAACCTTATTGTTTTGATCATAACAAACAAGAATATATTGTGTTACTAACAAGTGTGCTTCAAGTGTTTCATGTAATGATAAATATTCAAAGCACTCTATGTTCAAATCGTCTCTCAAAGATATAAATCAAAACTATGTGATCAAGCACAAGAGACGCAAAGAAGATCATGAAAGAATTGAAGTTGAAAAGCATGACATGAAGATCAAGAATTCAAGCATACAAGATTAGAGTTCAAGTTAAATGTATAACACTCTCAATCTTTAGCGATGAAATTCAACGAGCTCGAAAATGATTTTTATGCATCAAGAAACTTACTTGAAAATTCGTCACTTGCATAAAAATGAATTTTCAAATCATATCATGAAATTGTTTTTGGAAAAATAAACTTTTTGATATAAAAATAAAAATTCAAATTTCTACATTTTTGGTCGACCGAAAATATATTTGATCGACCGAAACTCTGGTCGACCGAAACATCTGCTCAACCGAAAGTTTAACGGCTAATTGCAACGGCTAAATTTTTTAAACTTTCGGTCGACCGAAAGTGTGAACCGGTCGACCGAAACTGGCTGCAGCTCAAATTTTTGATCTATAAATAGTCATCTCATTTACATTCAATTTAAAACAACATAGAAAAGATTTTATACAAACTTTCTTGTGAAAATTCATTGTTCTTACTTGGTTTATATTTCATCTATTTTTATTATAAAAATTTGATTGATCTAAACTTTGTTTTATCAAATTCATCAAAGTTTTTTGGAAGAAAGTTTTGTGAAGATTCTTGGTTTTATATTGTTTAAACTTCTTCAACATCTTCACACTATATTGGAATTGAAGTATAAGTCTCTCTTTGTTCTAAACTTGTTTTAATCTTTTAAAAGAGAGAAATTCCAATTAAGGAATTTTGATTATTTGTGCTACATCTTTCATTATCATTTGATTCATCATAGTTCCATTGCCTAAACACTTTGAGCTTAACTCATTGTTAATTATTCAAGTGTGGCATCTCTTGGTACTTAATTTGATTCAATATTTTAACAAGAGATCATTTGAAAAACTTTGTTTGATTGCATTGAACTTTTCATTATCATTTGCATCAAAGTTTTTCTCTAACACTCGAGCTTAATTCATTGCTATCTATTGAAGTGTTTGCCTAATTCTCTCGGTACTTAATTTGAGTATATCATTTGTCAAGAGAGGTATTTCAATTGTAAATTCAATTCATTATATCTTGTGGTTTCAAGAGCCTTGTGAAAACTCGATTGTTGGTTTCGAGAGCCTTGTGAAAACTCGATTGTAAATGATAGGTGCTCCTTGTTGTAAAGTCACCTAAGGATTCGATACTCCTTGTTGTAAGTTATCAATATAGTGGATTTGGCCTTGCTCGTGACGGAGAGTTCGGTAACGGGGGACGTAGATCACGTTGGTTGATTGAACCTCCATAAATCGCATTTGCATTCTCTTATCCCTTTTACTTACTTACATTGCACTTACTCTATTCTATCAATTTATATTGTGCAACACTATATCTAAGTGCTATACTTACTTTATCAATTAAGTTTACACATATATAGCACACTACATTGATAGTTTAGTTACTTGTAACACTAAGTGCTCATACTTGTACCCATTGGTTTTTAAGTTTGAGATTATTTATCGAAAAAGTTTTATAAACCAATTCACCCCCCTCTTGGTTAGTTTACTCTTGGGTTAACACTATTGGCATTAGAGCTTGTTGTTGTTCATTCATATTAATTTTTTCTATTTTAAGATTTTAAATTTATTTTTGTATAATCTTCTTCTATTATATAATTTTCTTCACCTTCCTCCTTAGGGTTTTCCTTAAATATTTATATTTGTTCAGTAATCATATATATTCCTAATCTATTAATAGCTTTAAATTCTTTATCAGTTAACTCTTTTTTTGTTTTCATTTTTCTATTTCTTCACAAATTTTTGTTTTATTTGGATTTATAATCTTACTATTTTCCTGTATATTATCTAATCTTGTATGTAAATCATTTTTTTCTGTATCTTCATCTTTAATTGTTTTAATCATATTTATTTGTTCTATTATAGTTTTTTGTTCTGTAGTTTCTATTGGAATTTCATATACTTATACCATGTTTTCTATTTTATTTATTTTGTCAGTTATTTGTTTAATTTGGTTTTGTAAGTTTATTAATTGTCTTGATATATTATTTATACTTTGTTTTACTTCCAATATTTGTGTTGGAATATTTTTGTTCACATGTTTATAATCTTTAGTTATTTTTATCATTTGTCTTATTTCTAATGGTAAATTATTAATGATTTCTTGAATTTGTTTTAGGTTTTTAGCTTGTTTTAAATTTTTTTTTTTGTTTTATCTAAACATATTCCTAATTTATTTAGTAAAAATAAATTTGTTCAATTTAATTGTTTATGTTCTCCAAATCCTCCTTCTCATAATAGGATAAATTGTATAAATTTTCTATATTTTTTCAGTTATTAAGGGTCAATGACTATTATTAGGTAAATCTTTATATTTATAATTATATACTCTATGTTCAATTATTGGTAATTTTTCAGACATTTTATAAAATTCTAAGCATAACTACTAACTCTGGTGCTAGCTCTGATACCACACTGGACTGGATCGTGAATTTTAATTTTGCGGAATTATAATATTACAGGTTTATGATAGTCTTCTAATTCTTCTCATAAGTCTTTCTTCAAATCTATCCATATATCTAATATCTTCTTGTCTAATTTTGTTTTCTTCTTTTAATCAAAAATATTCTTTATGTTATTCTACTAAATTTCTCTATATTTTTCTATAGCAATTGTACTTAATCCTCTTCCTGGTCTTTCTAATTCTAAGTATTCATCATGTGAACTTCTAATTAAATTTTTCCTTGTTTCATTAAGTATGTGAGGGTCAAACTGGCATAATATTTTTATGTTTGTGAAAATATTAATATGATTAGTTTGTAAAAATATTTTTGTTATTTCAAGTTCCAATTAAATTTTATTATGTAAAATAGTTTCTAAGTACAATAAGTAATTCTTATGAAATCTAAAGGGTATACTAGTAAATTGATGGTGTTTGTCCACGATTGGTATGCTTTTCGTTAGTACAATTAGATTTGTTGGCTATTTATAGGGCACAAAAATGACCAACAAACACCAATAATTTCAGCAGGTGAGCATTTGCTGCATTTCTGATTTCTTCATCTCATGTTGTTTTCTAATTATGTAGCACGGTTTTTTGTGCTGCGTTTGATCAACTCTTTTTTGTTAATATTTTTTTGTGATTCTAAATCATGTTGTAGAAGAAGTCAGATAGGAAGGATGATGAAGGGAAGCAGTCCATTGTGCTTGATTCTCTTTGCATTACTCTTCCTCCTTCCCGTCTACTCTCTCCCTGGTTTAAACCGCAAGTTTTCCTTCAATGGCCTTATACTCAACGTCGGGTCTAATAATTACGCTGTTATATTTGATGCCGGAAGTACTGGCAGTAGAGCCCATGTCTTCAGCTTCGACCAAGACTTCAATCTTCTTCCGGTCGGCGAAGATTTTGAGCTTCTTGTCACGGTATGCTAATGCTAGCTATCCAATGTATTGTACGCGTTTTGATGGATTGGTTGTTGTATCTGATACATACTTGCAATGCAGACGACACCAGGTCTAAGTTCATACGCGGACGACCCCAAGGCAGCTGCTGATTCGTTAAGGCCCCTCTTACAGAAAGCAGAAGCAGCAGTGCCTAAACAGTTGCACTCTAAAACACCACTTAGACTCGGCGTCTGTACCCCGTCGCGCTCTCACTATTTATTACGTTTTCTTGTTCTTCCTTTTTTGTTTGATTCAGATTTTACATCTCTTCTGCCCACAGGCGACTGCTGGACTACGATTGTTGGACGGTGATGCAGCTGAAAGAATCTTGGAAGCTGTACATTCTGCTTCTTCCTTTCTTTGGTTAAACGATTAAGATGGATAGTTATTATCAGTTTCTATTTACTCAAATTAAACCTACTGAACATGTATCAATTTCCATTGCCATTAACATTGAGAGATCGAGCTTGTTAATCTCGTCGGTTTCATAAATTTTTTCTGTCTGGAAATTTAGGTGAGAGAGCTTTTTAAGAGTGAAAGCAGCCTGGAGTACAGGGCAGAGTGGGTGTCTATTCTCGATGGATCGGAGGAAGGTGCTTATCTTTGGGTAAGTACTTCAGCTAACTATTTAAGCCCCACATTTCAGCACAAGTTTTTAAAAAAGTTTTTATTATTTTTTTGATGAATATGTGGTTTAAAAAATATTTGAAAAGTCAAAAGCTGTGAGCTTGATTAAGAATTGATGGTTGAGATTGAGTTTGAAAAATTGAGGTGAAGAAACTCGTTACCAAACAAGCTCTAAAACACTCAATTTCAACCACCTATCTTGATCAAACCTACAATATTTGACTTTTAAGCAATTTTGAACTACATATTCTTCAAAAAAACCCACAAAAATTGGGGGTCAAATAAACACTAAGCAGTGTACATCTTATATATGGAGGCTGCACAGCTTCTAATTTTCTAGCAATATGTATAAAATTGCTGGTAGCTTTAAAAATGTTTTGAAAGTAAAAAATTGTGGATTTAATTAAAAATGAATGGTTGAGTTTGATTTTGAAATATTGAGGTAAAAAAAACTCGTTACCAAACAAAATCTAAAACATTCAATCTCAACCATCTATTCTTAGTCAAACCTACAATATTTAACTTTTCAAATAATTTTAAACCACATATTTTTCAAAATAACCAGAAAAATTGGGGGCCAAACAGATGCTAAAGAGTGTACATAGCGATGTCAACGAGCCGAGCCGAGTTGAGTCGAGCTCGTGAGCCGAAGATCAAGGCTCGGCTGGGCTTTTAGGGGTCGAGGCTTTTTCGGCTCGAGCCGAGTCGAGCCAAAGCTCGTCCTAAAAAATAAGGCTCTAATCGAGCTTTAAGCTTGAGCTTTTCCGAGCCAAGTCCCGAACTTTTTAATATTTTTATTTTTATAACAAAAATCCATAAAATTTTTATTGAAAATGTATATATATAGCAAGTTGAACCGAGCTCGTAATCGAAATTCATGGCTCAAGCTCTCATCGAGCTTTTTGAGCAGGTTTTTTTCTGCTCGAACCGAGCTGAGCCAAAGCCCGTCTCTCAAAAAATAACTCGGCTTGAGCTTTATCTTGAAATATCGAGCCGCAAGCCTAGCTAAGCCCGAGCTTTTTTCGAGCCGAGTCCGAGCGACTCGAGCCGATGAGTCGTTTTACCATCCCTATGTGTACATCTTATATATGGAGGCTGCACAGCTTCTAATTTTTTAGAATTATGTATAAAATTGCTGGTTGCTTTAAAAATGTTTGAAATGTCAAAAATTGTGAGCTTGATTAAGAATGAATGATTGAGATTGAGTTTGAAAAATTGAGGTGAAAAAAATTCGTTACCAAATAGGCTCTAAAACACTCAATCTCAATCATCTATTCTTAGTAAAACCTAAAATATTTGATTTTTCAAACAATTTTAGACCACGTATATTCTTCAAAAGAACCCACAAAAATTGGGGTCTAAACAGATGCTAATTAGTGTACATCTTATAAATGGAGGCTGCACGGCTTCTAATTTTCTAGCATTATGCATGAAATTGCAGGTTGCTATAAACTATTTACTGGGGACATCGGGTAAAGATTACTCAAGCACAGTTGGTGTGATTGATCTTGGAGGTGGATCGGTGCAGATGGCTTATGCTATCTCAAGGGAAACCGCTGCCAACGCCCCCGTGGCAAAGGATGCATATGTGCTCGAAAAGAACATCGTGGGAACAACCTATCACGTTTATTCTCACAGGTCTGGTTTCTCCAAATGTGTCCTGGCTATTCATTTTCAATTTTAAATAGTCATGTTGGTTTGGTCTCTTCCTCAATATAAAAACTAGATACAATTAATGCTTGATAAATTGTCTTCAGTTACTTGAACTACGGACTTAGAGCAGCTCGAGCTCAAATTCTGAATCTTTCTGGTGGCCATGGCAATCCATGTGTGACGAATGGTTATAAGGGTACGTATTTATGTCATCCTCTGATAATTGATCCATCTTCTAATTATTTACAACAATGCTACAAGTACCGCGAGTTATACCGCACGCTCACATGTGGGGGGAGGGGTGAACTAGTCATTTCACTCTCATGTGTCTGTGGGTACACTTTGCCGCACCTTTAGCATTTTTCGTTAATTTATGTCATGACCTTGAATCTTTTTCAAAAGGGACATATGAGTATTCCGAGGTGATCTATAATGTATCGGCTCCATTATCTGGAACGAGCCTAAGGAGATGCAGAGCACTAGCTGGAGAAGTACTTAAACTTGATGCACCTTGCACATACAAAAACTGCTCGTTTGACGGCGTTTGGAATGGTGGAGGTGGCGATGGCCGGAAGAATCTTTATGCCGCGTCATTTTTCTATGACACGGCTGTTGGGGTATTAAAAAAAAATGATTTAGAGCTTGTTTGCTCATATATATATTTTTTTTATCAATTTTTCTCTCAAATTAATTTTGAACCATACATTTCTATGAGATTCACAACTTTTCACACTTTCCAATCACTTTTTAACCACGCATTCTTCTAAAAACTTTAATTTCCGCAAATTTTCCCAGAAACTCTTAATTTGAAATCATTATCCATATGAATACATACTAACATATACCTGTTGTTGTAGGCTAGTATTATTAAGCAAAATGTGGCGTCCGTCGAAGTTCCTCCGACTGTCTACTGGAATGCAGCTAAGGTTGCTTGCAGTTCTAACGTGGAAACTATAACATCTCAATTCCCTCAAATCGAAGAAAGGGACGTGCCATTTCTGTGTATGGATCTTGTATACCAGTACACATTACTTGTACATGGTTTTGGTAAGCAAGATATTTAGCATCTCATCTCATTTATTTCAATTATCCACGCACACAAACGATGGTTTACGTTTATTTGTTATTTTGACATGATAGGCGTAGATCCTCTTGAAGAGATTACTGTGTTAAACCAAGTAGAATACAAAGGTTCCTTGGTAGGGGCTGCGTGGCCTCTCGGATGTGCAATTGAAGTCCTATCAGCATAGTCTGCTTGAAATATTGAAATATCTTATATCCAATAATGCAGGCAGGAATCGAGATTGTTGTGACTTTTGTTCCGATGTTTGCGTATATGGTTACTTAGACCATTAATAAAGTTCTATTAGAGCATTTCCTGTGAATTGAGACTGATGTGATAATGAAATTAACGGACTTATAGAGAACGTGGATAAATTGACGGAGTAGTTTTAAATTTCATCTCAAATGGTTCTGTCTACATTTAAATATTATTGATTATTACGTAACAGTTTTTTAAATTTAAAAATAAAAATTTATTCACAAAATAATTAATATAATATTAAACTTTTCATTATTATAAACTATAAGTATTATTTTCTTGGACCATATTTCATTTGTTATATTTCATTTTGGCAGCTAAATTTATTTTGAGATTTTTTTAATTATTATTACAAAAAAATATTTATTAATCTTAAATTATTATTTTTTTTATTGTTATTTTGTTAAGATATTTCAATGACTAGTATTTTTATACAAATTTATTTAGCGATAATTTTTTATTGATAAGTTAAATTTATGAAAATGCACAATTTTTTAAAATTATTAATCTTAAATTTAATATAATTATGAAACCTTTGAATGAAAGCAATCAAAAAGTGCTTGATCAAAGATAATTTTCAACTAAAATCTTCATATCATGATGACCACGACCCTTTTTAATATAGTTAAAATAATTATAAAATAAATAAATGCTGACTCATTCAGTTAGACGAAGCATCAATATGGAGACGGAGCACTCGACATTGTCAACTTTTTTTCTAACCACTTCATTTTAATATTGTAGTTTACATTGTGCATTTGAGAGATTTTTAATCCATTTTGTCAATTTGCTTACGTGTCAAGTTTTTTCCCAATTGATGAAGTTCATTGGATATGCTCTTATATTAATAAAAAAACTTAAAAAAAACTTTGAAGGGAACTCTGAGCTCTTGCTTTGCAACATCTCTGTTGTTGTCAAACTTCATTGGCAAGTCTTAAGCTCTTTACCTGAAGAGTTCATATCTAGTATGTAATAGCACCCCCGGGGCATATTTTAACTAACAAAGGTTGGAGATTCACAAATGTTGTTAGCACAAAGGTCGACGGTTTGATTTCTCATGCGTTCAAATTTGCTAGGCACTTTGTCATCCAGTGGATAGTATTCAAACCCTGACCAGCACGAGCTATAACCTTTGACTTGATGTATCTTACTTCTAGCATAAACTCCTTATCTAAGAAGTAAGATACCTTCGCCTCGATAGGATTTTAGAAGTAATATCCAATAATTCCCTTAGATATCCTGTAAACAAGAAATTATTGAATTTAGCTTCCATGTTGTCTGATTCACTACACTTTATATATAAGTATCATAGTCCTTATTTTTTAATATGGAAATTAGGCTCTTTTCTCATTCCACATCTTGTTTAAAATCTTATCCACCGATTTAGATGAGACACAATTTAGCGTGCTACATGAAATGGTATGAATATATCCAAATTAACATGAAGCTTCAAGTATTAAGCTATTTGTCTCCACAATGAAAGCTGAATCATTGAATTTGTACTTATCTTATTTTCCTTGATTGTTTTATTACCAACAGACAAGGCCTTACCAACATACATGGCCTTCTAAGACCCTTTCTTAAAGTATCCTTTAGATTTCCTTTTATTTATAGTTTCAAGCTCGACTTTTTTGTAAGTGCTTCACATAAATTTTAATAGCTTTGGGGGTTTCTCTTAGCATGCTTACGTTTATTTAATATTTTCGTTTATTTTTGTTAAATCCCGTTTTTCTTTATTTACATTCTAAAATAATTAAATAAATTATAAAACACTTTTATTACGTCATAATAGATAATATAAGACTTTAAAATTTTCGGATCGTTACGATTCTTCCTTGTCTTCCTCTTTTAATTTTCCTCCCGCCTCTTGAATCAATCAATGAATTATGTATGTTTTTGAGAGAGAAAGAGTGCCAAATTTTAGTTTGTTCTAGTTTGTATATCTACTCCTCTTGATCTGGTTGAAGATTAATTCTAATATATGAAGAAACCTTGTTAAACAAGGAAACACTCTATTCGCCAGAAAATTGCGCGATCGCGTGGAAGACATGGTCGCTATCGCATGGCTATGATGATTTGGGTTCTGCATTGCTTATGGACTACTTTGCAACCGCGTTAGGTAACCTCGTGCGATCGTTTGGTTATTCCATTTCATGCAATTTTCATCTTCAATTCCGTTTGAGTTGGTCACTCTTCTTTATTTCTGCTGCAAGTTCTTCAACTTCTGATTTGGTCTATTTGACCCTTGAACTTCTGAATCTCCTCAATTAAGTCCTTTCATCTCTTGATTTCTTCAATTAGACCTTTGAACTTTCGACTTCTTCCAATTTAGCTCATTTATGGTTCATTACTGGTCTCATCAACATCCCAACTGTATGATTTGACTCAAATTGCTATCCAAATAGTCTTTATTCGCCTCAATTGCTTCATTCTCTCAACTTCAGAGATAATTACTGAAATAAACAAAAATAATACCAATTACGTAGAATTTATTCTTAAATGAAAATATAATATATAGTTTTAACATCTAAACTAGTGAATAAAATATACTTATCATTACCCAATCAACTCTCATCGATCGAGTCGATTGTAGATCTCCTGGTAGCTCTTGCGAAACCCTAATCTAGGTTATTAGGATTCAAGCATTTCACCTTTGTTTCTTTTCAAGAGTACATTTGTAGGGGACATACTAACAATTTAACATAAAGAACATTAGAATGAGTCAAAAAATAACAAAAACTAAGTATAAATTTAATAAAATACGCATAAAAGATATAGTTTCTCCAATGCTGATGCATTCTTACCTAGTAAATGATCCATTGATTAGTTTATTTCTCCCACCAAAATCCTATTTTTCTTTCTTAATTGTAATTCTTTTTTTATTATTTTCTATTTAAATATGTTATATATAATGTCATTTTTTACCCTTCCTTGAAATGCTAAGATATACTTTGTTCAATCTATTTCTTTATTTCCTCATGAATCATATGTTTGTAACAATAGGGATAGAATTTTCTCAATTCTAATCGATTAGGCGTATTGTGCCAATCCCTTCGATTTATTTAATTGATAAGATTATTTCTGTAATATTTAGTATTCTTAATTCTTTGTTGTTATATTAGGCCAATTAAATTAAAAGTCTTATTTAATGACGATTAGGACCCTTAAACACATCAATTGAATTAAATATTCTATCCGACTTTCAAGTGGATTCCCTTAAATGTGAACAATTTAATATAATAATAGAATGAGTTTTCAGGGCGTTGCAATTTTATATTATTTAATAATATGGTAGGATATGCTTATGAAACGCATTCTTTATAGATATTTGAATATAACATGTGGACACTTGTCGCATGTTGCTAGCTTTGTTTACTTGAGTTATATAAATGTGGTGGTATAAGATTTTTAAGACATATGACTCACTAGTAGAAAAACGCGAAAAAAAGGGTTTAGGCGTCGGTTCTTCGAGAACCGACGCCTAAACCTAGTTCAGGCGTCGGTTCATGAAGAACCGACGCCTGAACCGGAGGTTTACGCGTCGGTTCTTGGTGAACCGACGCGTAAATTCGAAGGTTTACGCGTCGGTTCACCAGAACCGACGCGTAACCTCCGGTTCAGGCGTCGGTTCTCGACGAACCGACGCCTAAACCTAATATATTTAATTCAAAAATTCGCGCGATTTAATTCCATTCCGCGCATATCTCTCTCTCACTCTCTCTCAACACTTCAACATCGAGCCATCACCACCGTGCCTCCACCAACACCACGACGCCACCAACACCGCGACGCCACCACGAACCCGCCTCCATCTCTTAAGAAATTTACTCTTATATGTGTGTGTGCGTGTATGTATATATATATGTGTGTGTGTGATATGTGTGTGTACGTGTATGTATATATATATGTGTGTGTGTGTGTGCGTGTATGTATATATATATATATATATATATATATATATATATATATATACGTTGATTGAACAGTGACTTGTCTGCAGCTTTTCTAAAAGCTAGCCAACCACTCCATCAACTAACTGCCCTGCCCCCGAGGTTTCGAACCATCCACTAGACTTTTTCCCGTGTCCAAACAGCTGTGTCAGACATAGGATTAGGTGGGATCGGTGAGGGAAACCTACAGCGAATTCCTTTTGAATCAAATCAAAAACAACAGTATTTTTACTATTGCAGTAACAAAAACTGTTTTCAAAATTATTTTTCAAAAAACAAAATCTTTCAAAATAATTTTTGGGATAACTGTTTCACGAAGAAATTTCCCTATAAATTAGAGAGATTTCGAGTGACTGAAAGGCCACCCCAAAAGAGTGTTCAAACAAAAGGTATCAAAATTGATTGGTACAACAAAGTTCTTGAAGACATGGCTTCCTCCATGGCCACTTCCTCAAAAAACAAAAATAAGGGCAAGAAAGTTGCTCTTACTCCTCTTCCTTCAATCGAGGATGTATATATATGTTATAATTTTGGTATTGCAAATAGTTAATTGATATAATTTGAATTATTGGAATTATATTGAAATTATGCATGGAATGTTAGGTTATGAAATCATACTTTGAGCATTTTAGGAATTAAGAATTGATTTTGGATTAATTTTGGAGTGGTTGATGATGTTGAAGTTTGATTTATTGTGTTTGAGTAGTGAATATGTGGAGGTTGAACATTTTTGTTGTATTGTGGCATTTTGATTACAGGTTGGGTAAGTCCAACTTATAGGGGAGACTCTGCCGAAATTACTGTAGGATTTTACAAATAAAAAATGAAGATAATAGTAATTATAGGTGATTTTCACTATCATAGAATTAACCATACTAAATAAATAACTAAACAAAATATACAAGTAAAATTATGAAGTATTCAACGTAATAAATTATCGTATGCATGTGATTTCAATTATTAATATATAGTTGGTTCAAGTATATAACTATCATTACAAATATTCACTCAAAAGTAATATTTTTTTAATTATATCTTCGCATATAGGTTATTAGATATGGATCGAGATTGGATGTACGGCAGGAGTAATACACATGAATATTTGAAAGGAGTTGAAGAGTTTATGAAATGTGCGAACGAACACATGAGAGAGAAAGGTGAAGCATTGATTTTGTGTCCTTGTTGTGATTGTAAGAATCTGAGAAAGTTTCGTAGTTTTGAGCAAGTGAAGAGTCATTTGATTCGTCGTGGGTTTAAAGAAGGTTATAAACGATGGATATGGCATGGTGAGAGTATGCTTCCTAGGACATGCACTAGTGACGATGAAGGTGGATTGCAGGAGAATAATTTAGGCAATATTGATGAGAATGATGTGGAAAATGACAATAATGATATGATAGACGAAATGATGCGTGATATATAAGGGGAATTCATTGAAAAACCTCTTGTGTTCGATAGCTTGTTCAATGATTCTGAGAAGACTTTGTTTCCTGGATGTAGAAAATTCACAAAATTGTCTGCTGTGTTGAAATTGTATAACTTGAAAGCAAATAGTAGGTGGAGTGATAAGAGTTTCACGGCATTACTGGAACTCTTACGAGAGATGCTTCCGGAGGATAACGAGCTTCCTAGTTCAATTTACGAAGCAAAGAAATTGTTGTGTCCAATGGGAATGGAGATCGAGAGGATACATGCATGTCCAAATGATTGTATACTGTATCGAAATGAGTATAAGGACTTGCATCTGTGTCCAAAGTGTGGGGCATCACGGTATAAGCAAAAGAACATGAATGCTAATTCTGAGGATAAGAAAATCCCTCTGGCAAAGGTGTTGTGGTACCTACCCATAGTACCAAGATTTAAACGTTTGTTTGCCAATGCAAAGGATGCGAAGAACATGCGGTGGCATGTTGATGGGAGGAAATAAGATGGAAAACTAAGACACGTGGCCGATTCTCCTCAATGGAGGAACATTAATAGGTTGTTTCCTGATTTTGGGGGTGAAGATAGGAATCTTAGGCTTGGACTATGTACAGATGGAATGAACCTGCACGGTAATATGAGTAGTCGACATAGCACTTGGCCGGTTCTTCTAACGATTTACAATCTTCCTCCTTGGTTATGTATGAAGCGCAAGTATATCATATTTTCTTTGTTAATATCAGGGCCTAAACAACCGGGAAATGACATAGATGTTTATCTTGCCCCACTAATTGAAGATTTAAGACTGATGTGGGATGAATGTGTATCGGTGTTTGATGCACATAGCCAGATGAATTTCACCTTACATGCTATGATATTTTGCACCGTAAATGATTTTCCCGCATATGGTAACTTGTCAGGTTATACGAACAAAGGACCTAAAGCATCTCCCGTTTGTGAAGAAGACACGATTGATCTTTGGTTGAAAAACTGTAAGAAAAATGTCTTTATGAGTCATAGAAGATTTCTCCCCGCTGATCACCCTTATCGAAAGAAGAAGAAGGCATTCAATGGAAAAATTGAGGATCGAGCAGCTCGCTTGCCGTTAACAGGAGGTGAGGTATATGAACGAGTTAAAAATATTGATGTTTTATTTGGAAAACCTTTTAAGCCTCCTCAAAAGAGTCTTTGGAAGAAGAGGTCCATATTCTGGGATCTACCTTATTGGCAACATTTATCAGTAAGGCATTGTCTTGATGTAATGCACGTGGAGAAAAATGTTTGTGATAGCATCATTGGGACATTGTTGAACGTTCAAGGGAAGACGAAAGATGGTATCAAAGTCAGGAAGGACATGGTAGAAATGGGGATACGGGATCAATTAGCACCGCAAGAGTCCGAAAAACGTACTTATTTACCTCCAGCTTGCTATACTTTGTCCAGAAAAGAGAAAACATGTTTTTGTGAGTGCCTTCATGGTATTAAGGTTCCATCTGGATACTCATCAAACATCAAAAGTCTTGTGTCGATGAAGGACTTGAAATTGGTTGGTATGAAGTCTCATGATTGTCATGTGTTAATGCGACACTTGTTACCAGTTGCAATTCGAGGCATACTTCCAAAACATGTCAGACAAGTCATAATAAAACTTTGTTTTTTCTTCAATGCAATTTGCAGTAAAGTTGTTGACCCAGAGGCGTTGGATGATTTGCAGGCCGATATTGTTATCACTCTATGTCAATTTGAAATGTATTTCCCGCCATCATTTTTTGACGTTATGATGCACTTACTTGTTCACTTGGTAAGAGAAATTAAGATATGTGGTCCGGTGTTCTTGCGGTATATGTATCCATTTGAGAGATACATGGGTATTTTGAAAGGATATGTCAGAAATCGATTTCGACCCGAAGGCAGTATCATTGAAGGTTATGCCGCTGAGGAGGCTATTGAATTTTGTACTGACTACCTTGATGACGTTGAGACTATTTGTGTTCCTAAATCTCGTCACGAGGGAAGACTCGAAGGTAAAGGGACGATTGGAGTGACACAAGTAGTACTATCAAGAGATTTTTCAAGTGCTAAAGATACAATGCCAATAGATGCCTCGATGTCCTATTATGGTGTCATTGAAGAAATTTGGGAACTTGATTACAGGGAGTTCAAGTTTCCTCTCTTCCAATGTAAATGGGTTGATAATCGACAGGGTGTTCGGGTGGATGAATTAGGTTTCACTTTGGTGGATTTTGGACGGTTGGGTTATCTTGACGAGCCATTCATACTTGCATCACAAGCCAAGCAGGTATTTTATGTTCTTGATCCTGCCGACACTAAGTGGTCAGTGGTCCTTTAAGGCAAGAGACGCATTGTTGGCATTGGTGATGTAGTAGATGAAGAAGATTATGATCACTTTGATGAAACTCCTCCATTTTCTATTGGTATACAAGGGAGTGCAACTTTAGAGGAAGATAACATTGAATCCACTTACATGCGTTGGGATCACGAAGAAGGATTATGGATTGACCGTCGTTCGTGATTATTCATTGTGTGAGTTCATTTATACATTCTCGCATGCATATAACTCTCTTTTGTTCTTTATATATGCTCTATACGTTGTTCATATTAATTGTGTGAGTTCATTTACATATTCTTGCATATAACTTTCTTGTGTTTTTTATATATGCTCTATACGTTGTTAATAATCATTTATTTATATGTGCAGGTACGTAGACAATTTTCCCAATATAATGGTCGAGTCTTCACATTCTTCAGATGATCATAGTACTGTCCAAAAAAAAGGACAAGAGGGCCAACTATGTGCAAAAACATGAAGAAAGCGGGCCAACAAGTGAATATAATTGAGTTCGATGACAAACATAGGCCGATCGGACCAGGCACGAAGAACTTCAAACATTTTGTCGGATCTTTAGCCCGCATTCATGTTGACATAAACATCAGTGATTGGCACAAATTCGATCAAGGCTTGAAGGACATGATGTGGAAAGAGATAAAGGTACTATCACTTGATACATGGTAAATAATTGAAAAGTGAATGTAATTTCTTTATAACACCACATGTTATCATTGTCTTTCAGAGGGAATTCAACATTCTCGATGACCGTCCAAAAAAAAGTGTTATGCGGTTTGCGGGGATGAGATGGAAAGATTTCAAGACAAGGCTGGTTCATAATTTCATTACACATGACCACCCAAAATATACATCTCCTACCCAGCTTTATGATTTCTTGACCGAAGAGCAATGGGAGTTGTTTAAAAAAGAACGACAGACGGAAACATTTCAGGTATATTTAAATGTACGCATGTATCTTGTTGAGTGAAAACTAAAAACCTGTGATTTATTTCAGGAGAAAAGTAAGAAGGCGAGGGATAGTCAAATGCGGAACGAGCATCCTCATTATTTGGGCTCAGCCGGATATGCGGGGATGAAGCCACATTGGCTAGTAAGTGACCCGCTATCTTCTAGCTCTTCATGTGACATGATTAGCTCCTCAATTGTAAGCGAGGATCGCAGCCTCGATTGGGTTCGAGCTAGATCGAAGAAGAAAGAAGATGGAACGTATTACATCCCCAACGAGAAAACGAGGGGGGTGTTTGATAAAATTGTAAGTATATCTTATCGATTTCTCATATATTCAATTGAAACTTACTTCAATTCTTATATTCAGTTTTCAATTTTTTTAACAGGTAGAAAAAGCTGAGCTAGCCACACAGGGGACATTTGTGTCGAGTAGACAACATGATATTCTGAGTGAAGCCCTTGGTAAAGAGGATCACTCTGGTAGGGTGAGGGGATATGGCGTGTATGTCACCACGCAGGATGTTTGCTTTTTTTTTTTTTTTTAAATGGAAAGGCTTGACATATATATTGAAAAATAGAAGCCGATTCCCTGTCGTCTCGCCGTATTTGTTGATGGTGACAAGCAAATAGTGGCCAGCGGGATGGTTTATCCGTCCGGACCCGAGACTGTGGTGCATCATCAACCACTCTGGCTTGATCATGTGAAGGTGTCCGTTGACCATGTTATAGATGGTGCAGAAGCGTTCTATCTTCCAGCGCCATCTCAGCACCACACCACGGTGGGGGAAGTTATTGGAAGTTTTTTTTCAATGGCCTAAGGAGTTGGTGATTTTTGGAGAGGTAATAAAATCGAGTTATATAAAAGTTTATGTCAATATTAATTTTTTTTTAAATTTGTATCAGACGTGTTATAATGACAAAAATTTTCTTATTGCAGGAAGAGGCCCCAAAAAAGATCGTAAAAAAATCTAATAAAGGGAAAAGGCCTCTGAGTTTTGAATTGTCATCTACCCAGCGACCTGCGATAGTCGACGATGAGACTTTACTACGTCTGGGTGATAAATGCAAAATGTTAAACACCTTGGTCCTTCAATTTCCTGTTGGTGATGACTTCTATCAGGTGCCCGTAGATGCCTCCATCTTCAATTGTACGTTCGAGGATGGTATTTTTGTTACAGTCGCAGACATTACCGATCTGCTTAAAATTCAATGGTTGGATACATCTATCCTACAAATATTTGCATTGTAAGACTTCTGATCACAAATTACAACTTCAATTTATATCATTGTTCGATCTCTATTTATTGGTGTCATTATTATTAGGTACCTTCATGAGTTATGTCAGGATTACGGTATTGATTCAATTGGATTCATGTCTCCGTCACACATTGCGTCGGTGTCGGTAAGAACAAATGCCAATGGTATTGTAAATTATATTGACGAGACCATGAGGGCAATGCAAACAAAGAAATTCATTCTAGCACCGTATTTTCAGGAGTAAGACCATTCTCTCTTGTTAATAGTTAATTTTTTTTTTTTTTTTTGTAATTTGAAAAGCACATGTTTGAATTTGTATTTACATGTTCATAATACGTAGGAACAACTGGATGTTGCTAGTGATTTCTCCTCAGAAGAGTACGGTGTACTTATTGGATTCAGCTAGTGCATTTAAGCGTGACTTAGATATCAAGCCGCTATTGAATACGTAAGTTATGATAATTTTCATGAAATAATTGTGGAGTTGTGGTGAAATTGATTGTGGAGTTGTGGTTTCACTTTGATGAATATATGTTGTGATTGTTGAGAAGTTGTGATAGATTCTATAGCAACGCGTCTATTTACAGGTTGGATAAGTTCAATTTATAGGGGAGACTCTGCCAAATTTTTTATAGAAATCTTAGTTTTTGTATTTATTTATTTTGTAACTGGTTCGAATAATTTTAGGGCTTTCAAACTATACTGGACACAAGGAGGCATTAGGACAAGAGCCAATACAACGTGGCTAAAAATAAATGTATGAAAACACATATTTAAAATATATTACAAATCTTTGAATTATTTTCATATTCTATTTAGTGTGATTATTAATGTTTGTTTTCATTGTGAAAATTTCAGTGTCCTCAACAGCCCGGAGCTTCTGAGTGTGGCTACTACGTCATGAAAAATATGTATGAGATAGTCACTGAACACTTTCAGCGTCCGTCGTTGGAAAATGTATAAGTTATTGAACATGATAATTTTTAATTATTCCTTCATATTTTATTACAAAATAACTGATAATTCATTTTGATTATTTGTAGGCATTTAAAGAGTATTACTCAACGGATTATTTTAATTATGTCGATTATATACATATTTGATGATGTGCATGTAGAAAATGTTCGGTCCACGTTTAGGTGATTGCAGGTCATGATCGACCTGCAGTGATCTGGATCATTGCAGGTGACGTCCAGGTCATTGCAGGTGACATCTAGGTCATTGCAGGCCATGACCTGCAGTGACCTGGGTCATTGCAGGTGACGTCCAGGCCAATGCTGGCCATGGCCTGCAGTGGCCTGGGTCATTGTATTTTACTCTATAGGCAAATGAATTTCGTGAAAAAAAAAAAAAAAAAATTTAGGCGTCGGTTGTAATCCAAAACTGACGCCTAAAGTTTAAACTTTAGGCGTCAGTTGTAATCAAAACCGACGCCTAAAGTGTACTTTAGGCGTCGGTTGTAATCCAAAACCGACGCCTAACGCCTAAAGTGTACTTTAGGCATCGGTTTTGGATTACAACCGATGCCTAAATTTTTTTTTTTTTTTCAACTTTACGCGTCGGTTTATTAACAACCGACGCGTAAAGATAGCATTTACGCGTCGTTTTACAACCGACGCGTAAAGTCTTTACTTTACGCGTCTACTTCATACGCGTCGCCACAAAAATCGACGCCTAATCTCTTAAATAACTGACGCGAAAGACTGTTTCTGTACTAGTGACTAATTCTGTTGAATTATGGTCATTTTATCGGTATCTTTTATTTGGACTTGTTAAGCGATTGGGGGTAGGATCTGAGAACCGAAGATGGCCCGTCATATCTTTTTTTATTTTTTCAAGATCTAAAAGAATTTCTTACTTAGTTTGACTAGAATTGTGCTGATAGCGTATTATAAAACTATCCAGAAAATCTCAAAACCAGTATAAAGAAAATAAAGAATAGTGAAATTGGAGAATTCATTTTGAGTAAATAGCCAAATTACCTATCGTTTTAGGTCGCTGCCTATTAAGGACCTATCTTTTTTTTGGCAATATTAGACCCCGAATTATCTTTCTCTGCCCGATAAGGACCTCTGTCCATTGCCATTAACTTTTTTCAAGTAATTAGTCAAATAATGACCTACCGTTTTAAGTCGCTGCTATTATGGGCCTATCATTTAATTAATGACCTATTGTTTTGAGTAAGTAGCCAAATAAGGACCTATTGTTTTAGGTCGCTGACTACTTAAGACCTATCGATTTTTTTTTAAGATCTTACCTCGAATCACCTATCATTTCAAAGTTTTGTGTTTTAATTTACTTTTAAAATATTGTCCCATCAAATTTCATTCCTGTTATAACTTCATTGAACAATTCAAAAATATGTTTATGCGTTTAATAATTTTTTTCCCTATTTTTAATTCAAATAATTATCTTTTAATCTTCTGTTGGGCAATATTGTTTCATTTATAAACACTCCTTTTGAACATTTCAAAGAACATATTTATGCTTTCAATTAATTTTTTCTATTTTTAACTCAAAAAAGTATATTATAGTTACCGATAAAAATAGATTTTTTTTTAAAGTAGGGTGAATGTAAATTTTTTATTTTAAACTCACTTAAATTCTTATCGAAACTATCAATTAATTAATTTATATAAAAAATAAAAAATAATTATTTTCTAATTAATACGTATAAAATAAATTATTTAAATAATTAAGAGTCTATAATATTCCATGTCTTATGTTTCAAATTAATATTAAGGACCTATTTATTTTATACACATTAATTGAAAAATAATTAATTGAAAGTTTCGATAAGAATTTAATTCGGTTTAAAATAAAATGTTTTATATTCACCCTACTTTGAAAAAAAAATATTTATTTTTATTAGTAACTAAAACATATATAGTTGTTCGAATTAAAAATAGAAAAAATTCATTAAAAATATAAACATGTTTTTTGAATTGTTCAAAGGGTGTGTTTATAATCGAAATAGTATTACCCAACAGAGGGTTAAAAGATAATTATTTGAATTGAAAATAGAAAAAAATTATTAAACGCATAAACATATTTTTTCAATTGTTCAATGGAGTTATAACGGGAAATAAAATTTGATTGGAAAATATTCTAAAAGTAAATCAAAACGCAAAACCTTGAACTGATAGGTGATTCGGGCTAAGATCTTGCAAAAAAAAAAAAAAAAAAAGAAAAAAAAAAAAAGAAAGAAAGATAAGTCCTTGAGAAGCAGCGATCTAAAATGATAGGTCTTTATTTGACTATTTACTCAAAACGGTAGGTCCTTAATTAAATGATAGATTCTTAACAGGCAGCGACCTAAAATGATAGGTCCTTAATAGATAGTTACCTAAAACGATGGGTCCTTATTTGACTATTTACTCAAAAAAAAAAAAAAAAAAACATAATAATAATAGTGGACGGAGGTCCTTATCAGGCAAAGAAAGGTGACTCGATGTCTAATCTTGCCAAAAAAAATTATAGGTCCTTAATTGACACCCAAGACTAGTGTCAATGCATTTATTTTCAAGAAAACATGACAAATCAACTAATAGCTCAAGCACGCATTTAATAAGCAGGAAATGTAATCCTAGATAATAAGCGGAAAAATTAATCCTGATAACAAGGAAATTAACCCCCACCAAGCGTAACAACATCGTGATTCAGTTACTAGACTTCGTGACACAAATATCAAGAAAAGCGTCATATGCATATTAACAAGCGAGATAAAGTATGACTGTAATATCATGTAAAAAAATCATTTCTGTGTCGTGCATACGTAAAAGCATGAAAAACTTTTTAATACAAGAAAATAACTTTAAACGTGAAACGAAGTAACATTTAAGATCACATGAACAAGTACAAGTGTTACATTACATGAACAAGTACAATGGTTGCTCACAACATCTAACATCTATATATTCAAGTCTTTATAATATATAAAATTAATATATATATATATATATATATATATATACACTAAATAATGGTTAATATTTTTTAATCAATTTTAATTTTATTATTAACACTAATACTGAATGAGTTCAATTAATGTTTTTAGTTATCAGTATTAAAATTACCATTTAATTATTTTATTTATTTATTTATTGTTCTTAATATTATAAATTCTATGTATATCCATCAATATAAAAATTGTATTTTAATTATTAATTGTCAAATCATGTGTTATCTTTAATACCAAAAATCATTTTTTCTGAAATATATATATATATATATATATATATATATATATATATATATATATATATATATATATATATATATATATATATATATATATAGTTGAAAAAATGCGTTGCTTATAAATAATTTATAGAAAAAGTTATTGAACGAAGACTAATATTGAATAATTAATGCTTTGGTTATTTTTTAGTTAATAATATCAATAGAATGATTAATATTTTTAATCATTCTTAATTTTAAAAAAAATTTAAAAATTATAGAATATAAGATTATTTGTATAATTTTGTGATCTCCAACTTTAATCGTTTGTAGTATTATGATAATTGCGAGATTTTCAAATTATTATTTTGACTATTTGATTTTGATTTTTTGAGAATTGTTTTTGTGAAATAGTGAGTTTTTAGAATGTATAGTTAAAAACTAGTATGAAAAATCGTAAAATATAATTTTTTAAAGAATGTGATTGAAAATGAATGTTCAGAAAAATTGATTCTTGAAAAATCAATTTCATATGAGTAAGTGATAAAGTATTATGTCTTGTGAATTAAACAACCGTACCGCTTTTATGAATCGAGATGCATAGATGATTTATTAGTAAATATATTTATAATATACATTCGTTAAAATTTAAGCAAAATTAGCATTTCATGTTTCTTAATTTGCTACATTTATTTAAATATATGACCACATCTGTTTAATTTGTGATATTAAAGTAAATATAAAATGAAATATTTGTTTAAAAAATTTAAATATCAAATATTTTAATAAGATAGTTAATACCAATTCTAATAGTACTATTCGGATAGTGATAAATTAATTGTGATAATCTAGAAATTATATTTTGAAAAGATTAATTACATTAATAATCATTAAAATTGAATAGTTATGCAAATGGTCATTGAAGTTTTTTTTTTTTTTTAAGTAGTAAGTTATTTAAGTTCTTAACTATTACAATTGTGGCAACTTAGTTAAAAAAAAAAAAGTTTGCCCCTGTATTTTACATATAAATAAAAAAAAATCATACTTTTTGACAGCTCATTGTACCAAAATTTACTGTTACGAACTATATTACTTGAAATAATGAGTCTCAAACAGGTGCTTAAGTATACATTCTCCACAAAATCATTATTATTACACTCATTTTGTAGATGATGAGGGCTCAAATAAATACTAAATATGCTCACAAAAGAAAATTGTAATATATGAAGAGAAAGCACTTCCCAAAAATAGGTATTGACCAATTTTTCTGTCTAAAATACATTTTCTAAAATGGTAATTAGTAGTGGTAATTCATTATTTATTATTCATTTTGGACAAAATTCATATTTAAATTAATCCAAATGAATGCAGGTTTTTGAATAACTGTAATTTTTAGGTCCCGAGGTTTCTTGGTCCGTCTTCCCCTCTCAAAAATCAATTACTTTTTTTTTTTTTTAAATTCGTAAAAATATAAAAATAAAAATTTGCCAATATCACATTAATATTTTTATTTAAAAATAGATAATGAAAGATAATGAAATAAGAACGTTCATCAATCTATTTTTCTTTTTCTTTTCATTTTCGTTTTAATAAAATTCTAAGCGTATATCACAGATATATCTGTTTTTTCTACTTATTACAAATTTTATTTAAATGTAATTTTTCTTTTCCATTTGAAGTTTTAAATCAATCCAAATTATAATATTTAAAGAAACTAGAACAATAAACATATGAATCGTAAAAAAATTAAAAAATAATTAAGGTATGTATAATGTACGTTGATAATTAATTGTCTTCGTTCATTTTCCATTTTTAATTAAATATTCATTTCATAGGAACAAAGGTTTATTCAAATAATAATGATTAAAGTTTTAACTCGTGATGAAATAACTTTAAAATGTATCGATAAATATATACATGCTTTATGTATCGATACCTAAAAGAAAACAAAAACTCCTTAAGATTTTAATCTATCAATGTATAAGATTAATCTTTTACAAGTAGATAACATGTTAAGAACTAATAACGTCAGATTATCACTTTTAATACAAGTTAATGAATCTAAGATTACATAAATAAGGTTAAGGATTATTCAAGGTATCAAAATAATGTTAGTTTAACAATGATAAACTTTGTTAGTCATCCTTTAGGTTAAACAAGCGTATAAATAAATTCAAAAATGTGCAGGGATTCCTTCGAGCTCCCTGAATAAATTAAAAGGATATATTGAACATGTAACTAAATATATAATGGTAAAATTAAATTCAAGTGTTTCTTCTCAATCATTCCTATCCCTTATTGAGATCGTTGATAAATTCCATTATGTTTTGAAACAAAAAATCAGTGCCATTAACCTCAGTTTGTATTCTAATCTACAATTCTTTGAAATTTAACATTTCCTTTGTCCAATACAGCCATGTGCTTCCTCTTTTTCGATAACTTAGTGGAGTCTGTGAACTGGGCAGCTGTTCTCAAGATCCTGAAAAGCAAGCATGCAATGAATTAAAAGTTTCAAGGGTTAATAAACTGAAAAATATTCTTCGATTATGCATTACAGGGCTAACAAACCAGACGACGACCATACAAATGGGTGTTTGAAAGAGCTTCAAGGGCATTATGAGCTTCTTGCTTTGCGACATACTCTACCAAAGCAAAACCTCAGTGGTTGCCAAACTTCGTTGGGAGCCGTAAACTCTTTACCTGCAGAGGCACAAGACTTTTTATCAATTACAAACATTAAAATGTGAATCCAGACACCAAGAAATGAAAATTATATATATTTCATTTATTGCAAGCTCAAGCTCAGTCAGGGAGTGAACAAAGGTAGAGAGAGTTGAGGGGAGGAATAGGGATGGCAAAATGCCCCATCCCATCTCCGTTCCTGTCCCCGACTTTTATTTTTTATGTTCTCATGTTTAATTTGTACTTGAAAAATAAATAAATAAGTAACCGGGGATGGTATATGGGGATATTTTTACCCCGTTGCTACAATTTGCCCACCGTACTGGAAGAGCTCTCTCTATTATGGACTACCCATACCAAAACACACAATACATTCGTCTTTAATGTCTTCTTATGTCATCTTCAAATGACTTCGACTTTTATCCTAATCATAATCATGTACAGGGCCGGACCAGCCTAGAGACCCATGAGGCCGCCGCTTCGGGGCCTTTTTTTTTCTGATTTCTACCCAAGCCCAATGTCACCCGGTAAACTAACCCACCCAATTATATATCTGATATCCAAAAATCAGTTCAACCACTCTACAAACCACATCCCACTCGTCTGCATCAGTGCGACTGCTTGTTGAAAGTTGCGCTGCGAGGTATGGCGACCGGGCTACGTCGACGTGCGACAATGCAAGACCAGCCACCGGCGATTTCGAGTCTCCGACAGTCTCTGACCATAGGTACGTCTCTGTTTGTGCGTTAATGGATTCAATTGGGTCTTTCTTTTTCTTAACTGGGTTATGATTTTTTCTTCCTATTGTTATGGTTTTTATAGTTTTCGAAATTTTAAAAAAAAAAATCACTTTCTTTTCTGATGGTATTGGTATTTGATAAGAGTCTGAATTTGATTATCGGCTGTAATCTGGATCATAATTCTTGAAGGTTTCTTTCTCTCTTTTTTTTTCTTGTGGAAATCAGATTTTTGGTAAAAGGGTAAAGTCTAAGAATATAACATCACACTGGCTTTCTTGAGTCTTTGCAAAAAATGTACCACTTTTCCTCTAGTTTTTGCCTATTTTTGCTGATAGAATGATAGAATTTCACGATCTTGATTTAAAGCTACTTGTTGTGAAGTGGTGTCGATATTGATGATCCGATAGCTGAGGTGATTCGTCCAAGATTGTACAGTTGAATAATTCCATTAAATTGCCAATAACCAAAATCAAAAGTTGGTCTGTAAATGAACATCCTTTGATTAGGAAATAAATGTAAAACAAACTGCTATAATGAAAAAAATGATCAAATAGAGGTTCTTCAATGCATTGATTCCAGAGTAAAATCCACATCAAACATTAGATTAGAGTTAAAATAAAAGAAAATTGTGTATTCTCAGTCTCTCGAATAAACCCTAATTAACTAATTCGATCTCCTAGTCCTCAAATCTCAGGTACTTCTCTCGATTTCCTATTTTTGTGTATTTTCTTGATTTGTGTATGCTGACCTAGTGACCTGCTAATTGGAATTTAGGCATTTTATATTAAGGACAGTTGTTTAAGTAACAGCTTTTAAAATGCACATTTAATGGCTTTCTTGGTTGAAAGGAATTGAAATCTGAATGTGCAAATTGCATAAGGAAAATAAGGAAGTTTCGATATTTTAGTAGCATGACAGAGTTGTTTTTCATTTGTTTCATTTTTGTGTTTCAATTTTCTTTAAGATTTTTTTTTTTTTTTGCACTTTCTCAAATAAGTGCATTGGGTTGTTTTTATTCTCATGTGTGTTAATTTCAATATGAGTTCCATTTTATACTTACAAGTTTTCCTAACATTTTTTAGCTTAGTGTTTTGAAGTTTTATCGGCATTGAGATTATTTTTCAGCAAGTCCAGCTTCTCAAGTTGCACGAATTGGTTAAGCTCTGAACTCTGAAGGTATTTCGCCTTCTAACTTATTTTCCCTTCCAAGACCATTGTTTGTTAACTCGATTTTAATTTGGTGATTGGTGAACTATGATGCTTGTAGAGTTTTGAAATATTTATTGATCATTGCTATAATGCTATTTTGTGTATAATAGTGAACAATGTCTCCTAAACATCAGTCTCGAGCTCAAAAGAGAAAAAGGAAGCAAAGGGAAACCGTATTAGTTCAAAGTCAAGCGGGTGATATTAACAAATACTTCAATCGAAACATAGAAGAAATAAAGGAGAGAGTGGTGACTGGAGATCAACATAAGTAGAATGAAAAAGAGGAAATGTATGAAATTGTGGATTTGCATGAATCGAGTGATGAAGCTGTCAACGTTGATGGATTGCATGACAATGTCAATGATGGAGCTCGACCTGAAGAGATAGATCAAACAAAAGGTTCCACTTTGAATTTAAAGGATCCCGTGAATTGGAATAACAATGATCAGAAACTAATCGTTTATTTAGTAGAAATGGGTCCAAGGAGAGTGGATGAACTTTTATTTACTAAAGATAGTAACAACAAGCATTTTTATTCATCACATTACAAACGGGTACTAACAAATGGGCAGACATGTGATAGACGATGAATTGTATTTTCTGTGTCTCAAGATAAGATATTTTGCTTTTGTTGCAAATTGTTCAAGACGCAACAAATGATTTAGTAGAATGGGGCGATTGGGTAATGACGGATACAGAGACTTGCGTATGTACATAGGAGTTTTAGAAATCATGAAGCTAGTAAGGATCACATGTAAAGTCCCTAATTTTTTCATAAAGTAAAATTTATTTTCTTTATATGCTATATTATACATGCTTTGAAGGTTAGGGGCTAAAGTGGTAAATATATTAAAGAAAATTTGTCTTATCGATTATTTCGGTTTTTATAGTAAATTGATAAATATATCAATATTGGGCTCATTGGATAGCTTGTAATTAATTATGTATATTAGGCTCGAGAAAACGTTGATTCGAATTAATGAAGCCTAAGTTATTGAGGTTTAAAGAAATTGTCAATTAATATTATTTAATTACTTGTCTTTGAATACATGTGTAAGGTCATCATTCTTGGACTTTAGCACAATTGTTGTGCACGTGTGATTTGTTTAGGTAGCACTAGTAGAAAAACGTGAAAAAAAAGGGTTTAGGCGTCGGTTCGTCGAGAACCGACGCCTAAACCCGGTTCAGGCGTCGGTTCATGAAGAACCGACGCCTGAACCGGAGGTTTACGCGTCGGTTCACCAAGAACCGACGCGTAAAGTCGAACGGTTCGACTTTACGCGTCGGTTCTTGGTGAACCGACGCGTAAAGTCTAAGGTTTACGCGTCGGTTCACCAAAACCGACGCGTAAACCTCCGGTTCAGGCGTCGGTTCTTCATGAACCAACGCCTAAACCTAATATATTTAATTCAGATTTTCGCGCGATTTAACTCATTCCGCGCATATCTCTCTCTCACTCTCTCTCAACACTTCAACATCGAGCCATCACCACCACCGTGCCTCCACCAACACCGCGACGCCACCACGAACCCGCCTCCATCTCGTAAGAAATTTACTCTTATATGTGTGTGTGCATGTATGTGTATATATATATATATATATATATGTGTGTGTGTGTGTGTGTGTGTGTGTGTGTGTGTGATATGTGTGTGTGCGTGTATGTATATATATGTGTGTGTGTGTGCGCGTGTATCTATATATATATATGTGTGTGTGTGTATATATATATATGTATATATCAGTGTGTATATATATGTATATGTGTGTTTATATATATATATATATATATATATAAATGTGAATTATTATATATATATGTATATATATATTTGGATGTATAAAAATGTGAATTATTATATATATATATATATATATATATATATATATATATATATATATATGTTATAATTTTGGTATTGCAAATAGTTAATTGATATAATTTGAATTATTGGAATTATATTGAAATTATGCATGAAATGTTAGGTTATGAAATCATACTTTAAGCATTTTAGGAATTAAGAATTGATTTTGGATTAATTTTGGAGTGGTTGATGATGTTGAAGTTTGATTTATTGTGTTTGAGTAGTGAATATGTGGAGGTTGAACATTTTTGTTGTATTGTGGCATTTTGATTACAAGTTGGGTAAATCCAACTTATAGGGGAGAATCTGCCGAAATTACTGTTGGATTTTACAAATAAAAAATGAAAATAATAGTAATTATAGGTGATTTTCACTATCATAGAATTAACCATACTAAATAAATAACTAAACAAAATATACAAGTAAAATTATGAAGTATTCAACGTAATAAATTATCGTATGCATGTGATTTCAATTATTAATATATAGTTGGTTCAAGTATATAACTATCATTACAAATATTCACTCAAAAGTAATATTTTTTTAATTATATCTTCGCATATAGGTTATTAGATATGGATCGAGATTGGATGTACGGCAGGCGTAATACACATGAATATTTGAAAGGAGTTGAAGAGTTTATGAAATGTGCGGACGAACACATGAGAGAGAAAGGTGAAGCAATGATTTTGTGTCCTTGTTGTGATTGTAAGAATCTGAGAAAGTTTCGTAGTTTTGAGCAAGTGAAGAGTCATTTGATTCGTCGTGGGTTTAAAGAAGGTTATAAACGATGGATATGGCATGGTGAGAGTATGCTTCCTAGGACATGCACTAGTGACGATGAAGGTGGACTGCAGGAGAATAATTTAGGCAATATTGATGAGAATGATGTGGAAAATGACAATAATGATATGATAGACGAAATGATGCGTGATATACAAGGGGAATTCATTGAAAAGCCTCATGTGTTCGATAGCTTGTTCAATGATTCTGAGAAGACTTTGTTTCCTGGATGTAGAAAATTCACAAATTTGTCTGCTGTGTTGAAATTGTATAACTTGAAAGCAAATAGTAGGTGGAGTGATAAGAGTTTCACGGCATTACTGGAACTCTTACGAGAGATGCTTTCGGAGGATAACGAGCTTCCTAGTTCAATTTACGAAGCAAAGAAATTGTTGTGTCCAATGGGAATGGAGATCGAGAGGATACATGCATGTCCAAATGATTGTATACTGTATCGAAATGAGTATAAGGACTTGCATCTGTGTCCAAAGTGTGGGGCATCACGGTATAAGCGAAAGAACATGAATGCTAATTCTGAGGATAAGAAAAGCCCTCCGGCAAAGGTGTTGTGGTACCTACCCGTAGTACCAAGATTTAAACGTTTGTTTGCCAATGCAAAGGATGCGAAGAACATGCGGTGGCATGCTGATGGGAGGAAACAAGATGGAAAACTAAGACACGTGGCCGATTTTCCTCAATGGAGGAACATTAATAGGTTGTTTCCTGATTTTGGGGGTGAAGATAGGAATCTTAGGCTTGGACTATGTACAGATGGAATGAACCCGCACGGTAATATGAGTAGTCGACATAGCACTTGGCCGGTTCTTCTAACGATTTACAATCTTCCTCCTTGGTTATGTATGAAGCGCAAGTATATCATATTGTCTTTGTTAATATCAGGGCCTAAACAACCGGGGAATGACATAGATGTTTATCTTGCCCCACTAATTGAAGATTTAAGACTGATGTGGGATGAAGGTGTATCGGTGTTTGATGCACATAGCCAGATGAATTTCACCTTACGTGCTATGATATTTTGCACCGTAAATGATTTTCCCGCATATGGTAACTTGTCAGGTTATACGAACAAAGGACCTAAAGCATGTCCCGTTTGTGAAGAAGATACGATTGATCTTTGGTTGAAAAACTGTAAGAAAAATGTCTTTATGAGTCATAGAAGATTTCTCCCCGCTGATCACCCTTATCGAAAGAAGAAGAAGGCATTCAATGGAAAAATTGAGGATCGAGCAGCTCGCTTGCCGTTAACAGGAGGTGAGGTATATGAACGAGTTAAAAATATTGATGTTTTGTTTGGAAAACCTTTTAAGCCTCCTCAAAAGAGTCTTTGGAAGAAGATGTCCATATTCTGGGATCTACCTTATTGGCAACATTTATCAGTAAGGCATTGTCTTGATGTAATGCACGTGGAAAAAAATGTTTGTGATAGCATCATTGGGACATTGTTGAACGTTCAAGGGAAGACGAAAGATGGTATCAAAGTCAGGAAGGACATGGTAGAAATGGGGATACGGGATCAATTAGCACCGCAAGAGTCCGAAAAACGTACTTATTTACCTCCAGCTTGCTATTCTTTGTCCAGAAAAGAGAAAACATGTTTTTGTGAGTGCCTTCATGGTATTAAGGTTCCATCTGGATACTCATCAAACATCAAAAGTCTTGTGTCGATGAAGGACTTGAAATTGGTTGGTATGAAGTCTCATGATTGTCATGTGTTAATGCAACACTTGTTACCAGTTGCAATTCGAGGCATACTTCCAAAACATGTCAGACAAGTCATAATAAAACTTTGTTTTTTCTTCAATGCAATTTGCAGTAAAGTTGTTGACCCAGAGGCGTTGGATGATTTGCATGCCGATATTGTTATCACTCTATGTCAATTTGAAATGTATTTCCCGCCATCATTTTTTGACGTTATGGTGCACTTACTTGTTCACTTGGTAAGAGAAATTAAGATATGTGGTCCGGTGTTCTTGCGGTATATGTATCCATTTGAGAGATACATGGGTATTTTGAAAGGATATGTCAGAAATCGATTTCGACCCGAAGGCAGTATCATTGAAGGTTATGCCGCTGAGGAGGCTATTGAATTTTGTACTGACTACCTTGATGACGTTGAGACTATTGGTGTTCCTAAATCTCGTCACGAGGGAAGACTCGAAGGTAAAGGGACGATTGGATGCAAATCAATTGTCCCTAGTGTTGAATTGCGAGATAAAGCACACCTCCTAGTATTACAACACCTTTCTCAAGTTCATCCGTATTTGGACGAGCACATGTCCATCCTAAGGCAGTAGAATCCTTCTAAAGGTGAAAGGTGGGTAACTAATCAACACAATCGTTTATTTGCAAAATGGTTCAAAGATAGAGTCATGAAAGAGTTGTCACAAACGTCGAATACCATTGTTGAAACGGTAAAGTGGTTAGCGTATGGTCCTAGCACGATTGTGAGATCTTATGAAGCATATGACATTAATGGGTATACGTTTTACACTAAACGTCAAGATGATAAGAGTGCGGTGCAAAACAGTGGAGTGACACAAGTAGCACTATCAAGAGATTTTTCAAGTGCTAAAGATACAATGCCAATAGATGCCTCGATGTCCTATTATGGTGTCATTGAAGAAATTTGGGAACTTGATTACAGGGAGTTCAAGTTTCCTCTCTTCCAATGTAAATGGGTTGATAATCGACAGGGTGTTTGGGTGGATGAATTAGGTTTCACTTTGGTGGATTTTGGACGGTTGGGTTATCTTGACGAGCCATTCATACTTGCATCACAAGCCAAGCAGGTGTTTTATGTTCTTGATCCTGCTGACACTAAGTGGTCAGTGGTCCTTCAAGGCAAGAGACGCATTGTTGGCATTGGTGATGTAGTAGATGAAGAAGATTATGATCACTTTGATGAAACTCCTCCATTTTCTATTGGTATACAAGGGAGTGCAACTTTAGAGGAAGATAACATTGAATCCACTTACATGCGTTGGGATCATGAAGAAGGATTATGGATTGACCGTCGTTCGTGATTATTCATTGTGTGAGTTCATTTATACATTCTCGCATGCATATAACTCTCTTTTGTTCTTTATATATGCTCTATACGTTGTTCATATTAATTGTGTGAGTTCATTTACATATTCTTGCATATAACTTTCTTGTGTTTTTTATATATGCTCTATACGTTGTTAATAATCATTTATTTATATGTGCAGGTACGTAGACAATTTTCCCAATATAATGGCCGAGTCTTCACATTCTTCAGATGATCATAGTACTGCCCAAAAAAAAAGGACAAGAGGGCCAACTATGTGCAAAAACATGAAGAAAGCGGGCCAACAAGTGAATATAATTGAGTTCGATGACAAACATAGGCCGATCGGACCAGGCACGAAGAACTTCAAACATTTTTTCGGATCTTTAGCCCGCATTCATGTTGACATAAACATCAGTGATTGGCACAAAGTCGATCAAGGCCTGAAGGACATGATGTGGGAAGAGATAAAGGTACTATCACTTGATACATGGTAAATAATTGAAAAGTGAATGTAATTTCTTTATAACACCACATGTTATCATTGTCTTTCAGAGGGAATTCAACATTCTCGATGACCGTCCAAAAAAAAGTGTTATGCGGGTTGCGAGGATGAGATGGAAAGATTTCAAGACAAGGCTGGTTCATAATTTCATTACACATGACCACCCAAAATATACATCTCCTACCCAGCTTTATGATTTCTTGACCGAAGAGCAATGGGAGTTGTTTAAAAAAGAACGACAGACGGAAACATTTCAGGTATATTTAAATGTACGCATGTGTCTTGTTGAGTGAAAACTAAAAACCTGCGATTTATTTCAGGAGAAAAGTAAGAAGGCGAGGGATAGTCAAATGCGGAACGAGCATCCTCATTATTTGGGCTCAGCCGGATATGCGGGGATGAAGCCACATTGGCTAGTAAGTGACCCGCTATCTTCTAGCTCTTCATGTGACGTGATTAGCTCCTCAATTGTAAGCAAGGATCGTAGCCTCGATTGGGTTCGAGCTAGATCGAAGAAGAAAGAAGATGGAACGTATTACATCCCCAACGAGAAAACGAGGGGGGTGTTTGATAAAATTGTAAGTATATCTTATCGATTTCTCATATATTCAATTGAAACTTACTTCAATTCTTATATTCAGTTTTCAATTTTTTTAACAGGTAGAAAAAGCTGAGCAAGCCACGCAGGGGACATTTGTGTCGAGTAGACAACATGATATTCTGAGTGAAGCCCTTGGTAAAGAGGATCACTCTGGTAGGGTGAGGGGATATGACGTGTATGTCACCACGCGGGATGTTTACGGCCGGCCCGATGATTACCTTAGACGATCGTGTGGGGTCGTGTTAGTAGACGACATTAAAGATATCATCAGGAAGGAGATGGAGGATAGCATCACAGAGCTGGTCAGGCATCAAACCATGTCGGAGATGCAAAGTAAATTTGACAATATGCAAAGCGCGTACCATAGTATGCAGAGTAAATATGATGCCATCCTCCAGCGCTTGGGCCTCAATGTTGATGCTGAGGTGGAGGTAACTGCACAGCCCCGACCACCAACTCGAAGTAGTTGCCACTCTGTGAATCCAGACCCATTTGATGGTCTTCAGGTACTTACCCATAAAGTATTTAGTTTTTTTAGTATTGCTTTTTTTTTTTTTTTAAATGGAAAGGCCTGACATATATGTTGAAAAATAGAAGCCGATTCCCTGTCGTCTCGCCGTATTTGTTGATGGTGACAAGCAAATAGTGGCCAGCGGGATGGTTTATCCGTCCGGACCCGAGACTGTGGTGCATCATCAACCACTCTGGCTTGATCATGTGAAGGTGTCCGTTGACCATGTTATAGATGGTGCAGAAGCGTTCTATCTTCCAGCGCCATCTCAGCACCACACCACGATGGGGGAAGTTATTGGAAGTTTTTTCCAAAGGCCTAAGGAGTTGGTGATTTTTGGAGAAGTAATAAAATCGAGTTATATAAAAGTTTATGTCAATATTAATTTCTTTTAAATTTGTATCAGACGTGTTATAATGACAAAAATTGTCTTATTGCAGGAAGAGGCCCCAAAAAAGATCGTAAAAAAATCTAATAAAGGGAAAAGGCCTCAGAGTTTTGAATTGTCATCTACCCAGCGACCTGCGATAGTCGACGATGAGACTTTACTACGTCTGGGTGATAAATGCAAAATGTTAAACACCCTGGTCCTTCAATTTCCTGTTGGTGATGACTTCTATCAGGTGCCCGTAGATGCCTCCATCTTCAATTGTACGTTCGAGGATGGTATTTTTGTTACAGTCGCAGACATTACCGATCTGCTTAAAATGCAATGGTTGGATACATCTATCCTACAAATATTTGCATTGTAAGACTTCTGATCACAAATTACAACTTCAATTTATATCATTGTTCGATCTCTATTTATTGGTGTCATTATTATTAGGTACCTTCATGAGTTATGTCAGGATTGCGGTATTGATTCAATTGGATTCATGTCTCCGTCACACATTGCGTCGGTGTCGGTAAGAACAAATGCCAATGGTGTTGTAAATTATATGGACGAGACCATGAGGGCAATGCAAACAAAGAAATTCATTCTAGCACCGTATTTTCAGGAGTAAGACCATTCTCTCTTGTTAATAGTTAATTTTTTTTTTTTTTTTTGTAATTTGAAAAGCACATGTTTGAATTTGTATTTACATGTTCATAATACGTAGGAACCACTGGATGTTGCTAGTGATTTCTCCTCAGAAGAGTACGGTGTACTTATTGGATTCAGCTAGTGCATTTAAGCGTGACTTAGATATCAAGCCGCTATTGAATACGTAAGTTATGATAATTTTCATGAAATAATTGTGGAGTTGTGGTGAAATTGATTGTGGAGTTGTGGTTTCACTTTGATGAATATATGTTGTGATTGTTGAGAAGTTGTGATAGATTCTATAGCAACGCGTCTATTTACAGGTTGGATAAGTTCAATTTATAGGGGAGACTCTGCCAAATTTTTTATAGAAATCTTAGTTTTTGTATTTATTTATTTTGTAACTGGTTCGAATAATTTTAGGGCTTTCAAACTATACTGGACACAAGGAGGCATTAGGACAAGAGCCAATACAACGTGGCTAAAAATAAAGGTATGAAAACACATATTTAAAATATATTACAAATCTTTGAATTATTTTCATATTCTATTTAGTGTGATTATTAATGTTTGTTTTCATTGTGAAAATTTCAGTGTCCTCAACAGCCCGGAGCTTCTGAGTGTGGCTACTACGTCATGAAAAATATGTATGAGATAGTCACTGAACACTTTCAGCGTCCGTCGTTGGAAAATGTATAAGTTATTGAACATGATAATTTTTAATTATTCCTTCATATTTTATTACAAAATAACTGATAATTCATTTTGATTATTTGTAGGCATTTAAAGAGTATTACTCAACGGATGAAATTGCTGAAATTCAAAACTTATGGGCTAAATACTTCGTCGATAGGTGTGTGTAAATCGACGTGTATTCAAACTTCTATTTACTCAATTACATGTGACATTAACAATCTTGTAAATATAATTATTTCTCATTTATTTAACATTATTTTAATTATGTCGATTATATACATATTTGATGATGTGCATGTGGAAAATGTTCAGTCCACGTTTAGGTGATTGCAGGTCATGATCGACCTGCAGTGATCTGGATCATTGCAGGTGACGTCCAGGTCATTGCAGGTGACATCTGGTTCATTGCAGGTCATGACCTACAGTGGCCTGGTTCATTGCAGGTCATGACCTGCAGTGGTCTGGATCATTGTATTTTACTCTATAGGCAAATGAATTTAGTGAAAAAAAAAAAAAAAAAAAAATTTAGGCGTCGGTTGTAATGAAAACCGACGCCTAAAGTTTAAACTTTAGGCGTCGGTTTTCATTACAACCGACGCCTAAAGTGTACTTTAGGCTAAAGTGTACTTTAGGCGTCGGTTGTAATCCAAAACCGACGCCTAAAGTACTTTAGGCGTCGGTTTTGGATTACAACCGACGCCTAAAATTTTTTTTTTTTTTTTTTTTTTTTTTTTTTTTTCAACTTTACGCGTCGGTTTATCAATAACCGACGCGTAAAGATAGCATTTACGCGTCGTTTTACAACCGACGCGTAAACTCTTTACTTTACGCGTCTACTTCATACGCGTCGCCACAAAAATCGACGCCTAATCTCTTAAATAACCGACGCGAAAGACTGTTTCTGTACTAGTGTAGGTAGAATATGGTTATTTTATATATATATATATATATATATATATATATATATATATATATATATATATATCCCAACCTTTAGGGCCCCCACCGACCCTGCTCTGGGCCTTTGGTGGAACCTGTTAACTTGTATTGCCGTCAGTTGAGTTGGAAGAAATCAATCAAATCTCCTAATTCTATGAATAATAATTATACCTAATTGGAGTCCTAGTCGGCTCTTTAGTTCTTTTAAAAACTAGGTTAACAGTTTGAATCTTAGGCTACGTTTGATAGCGATGGTGGAATTTGAGTGAAAAGAAAATGAATTTCAAGGAATTAAATTCTAGGGAATTGAATTCCTGAGAATTGAAAGTTTAATGTATTTGATTGGTTTAATTTTTTAGGTGGAAAAAATGAGAAATTTTTACTTTTGTTGTTTAATTGACATTATTTTTCATGAAAAATAAATCAAAATTTAGTTATTTTAATAAAAAATAAAAATATTACATATTTGTACTTGATAATAATAATGTTAATTTTTGAAAAAAAATTTAATTAATAACAACAAAAATGATCAAACGTGACGAAAATTGTAAAAGATTTTCCATGGAAAATAAAACCTCCCCCCCTCCCCCCCGGAAAACGAATTTGTAGCGACCGAGAATTTTCCATGACTTATTAATATAAATATTATTTTAAAATGTGTCGCTACGACTTTGTCCATTTATTTAAAAAACGTGATCGTCTATCCAATGAAGTAAAACTTAATTATTTCAAATTTATCTTATTTCGACTTTCAAATTTTATTTAAAAATGTCCCATTTTCATTTATTATCTTTAAAGTTCAATTTCAATTTTAAGAAGTTTCCAAAGGTATCTTTAATGATAAATTTTAGTCCAAACTTTAAATATTTGAATCCAAAATATTTTATCTCCAATTTAAATTCATTCTCAAATTTTATTTATTTTTAAAATTCTCAATTCACATTCATTTTAATTTGAATCCCAAAATTTCTTCCCCAACATCCATTCTCATATTCAGCACATTTTTTTTTCATCCCCATGTTTATTCATTTGGCTAAATCAGTTGAACCAATTTCCAAAAATTCCTCACTCCTGCAATCAGCACCCTATGCTCTCCAGTTTCCACCCGTTTTTCCCAACAACATTCATATTCCATAATCGAATCCAACCTCACAGCTTTTACTCCATTCCAACCTTATTTCTTTTCCTAAGCAATTTGCTAAATCACTTCCAGAATTCTCAGAAATTTCTCCCAATCAGAAGGTTGTCCTAATCTTCCATTTTCAGCCCCAAAATCCTTCCCCTTTTCTTCAATCGTCATCACTCACCTTCCATCAACCAGATTGTTTTTCCTAATCCCCTCTCACTCAGTCACCAATCAAGCAATTTCCGATTTTGAATCCAGGTCAATGTATATTTTCTCATCTCCACTTCATCAAACTCACGCCACAACCAGAATTCAATCAACAAACCAGTGTAAGCTCTCGACCAACTATCCACAAAACACACACACAAGCCTCCATCATCTGTAATCCAATTTCACAACCAAAAGACACTGCCTTATATCCATGATCGAGACACGCATCCTGCACTCCAATCAAAACCAAGCTGTCAAGCTACCAATTAGCAAATCACTGCCTAAACCCAACCAATCGAACCACCATGAGTCGAACCCAAATCTCACAACCAAAGCCGCTGCCTTGATCGACCGACTGCACCTTCACCATCCAAAGCTCTAACATGACAACTGCAACAAAGCAACCGAGCCATCCATCATCAGTTCAAACCCAAAAAAACCCTACGATACCCGAACTGAACAAAACCGGCCCTTCACCAAGACATCATTCGAACACACCTACTGCCCGAACCCTCAAAATTCACCCAATCAAAACTCCAAAACCCAGAATTAATTAACCAAAAACTTACCTTCATCACCGTCGGCCTTCGTTGTCGGAAGTTATCCGGAAATTGCATCTCCAATACCACCTAATAGCCCCTGTTTTCGCACCCAAACCGCACCCACCTCCTCCGTCGCTAAATGATGGCGGCGCTATCGCCACCGGTGCGCTGATGCAAGAACGCCGGTAGACTGAACCGGCGATGGTCCGATCGCTCACCTCCGTCGCGTCTCCCTCTCTTGTCTCTCTTCTCTGTTAACGGAAATGAGAGAGAGATATGGTTATACATATATATTATATTTAGATATTTTGGAAATTTAATGTTTAGACCCAACGTTTGATTAATGATTATTTCAGTCCCTGGTTTTTAAAGTCTTTTAATTTAATTTTATTTTGGCTAGGCGATACATTTGGTGATTTAGAAGATTGACGTGATTTTCCAGCTTTATTTTCAAATTCGTGATTTAAGGTAGACTCGCCCCAACTAATTAGTTTAAATTATAATTGCATGTCTTATGTGAAAATACGTGATTTACATGCTTTGATGCATGAGACGAGAAAAGAATATCTCTTATGAGATAAGAAGAGAAATGATGATGGTATGCATAACTTATGTGCCTTAAGTGCACGAGAAGAGACTACCCACACCCTATGATTTTAACAGCCTTGATTTTGAAAATACAAGAGCCCAAGAATATGTTGATGATGTCACTGTATGATTGCATAATTTCGTGTTCAATTATTCTGTAAATTAATTATTGGCGATGAGTCTACTGAATATTTTTCGAAATACTCATTCCATTATTTTAACAGTTCTTGCAGATCTCGGAGAAGGCGACGAATGAAATGACTGCGGTGGCAGATATAATAAATGATTAAAATTTTTAGTCAATCTTACGAATATTACTGGTTGGATTATTTATCGTTAATTTTACAATTGAGACCAAAGTTTTATGAATTGTTCTATATTTCAAATAATTAAGTTTCCGCTGATGTTTCAAATAATGAATGTGATGTTTTGAATTAAATTGATTTTCCGCAATAAAGTCAGATTTAAAGGACGACGTGGCGTCCCGGGCTCCGCGGAATTCGGAGCGTTACAGAATTCCTTCAAATCAAGGAAAAAATCGAATTTTGAGACAAGTTGGAAAACGAATTCAATGAAAAATTTAGGCAACCAAATAGCGCAAAAGTTGGAAAATCACTTGAAAAATGCATTTTCCATGGAAAACTTAGCGAATCAAACGAAGCTTTATAATTTCACTTCTTCCTCCTTTTACTTCACGGCTTGGGCAACTATTCATCAAATCCTACTATACTTAAAGATTTTTGAAAAGAATTTCTTGTCGTAGTCATCACCACATCACATTTAAAGGTAGGATAACGAGGTGCAGTTGATTTTATCCCGTTTAAATTATTTTTTCATGTTGTTAATTTATCAGGCTTATTAAAGTTAATGATATGATATGATATAATGTTTTATATCCATCCGGTACCAAAGATATGATATGGTTGAACTCTTACCGATTTTCTAAAGATATGATGACGACATGATATTCTTGGCACATGTGTTTAATATTTTTATTCGGGATAGCATCATGATTTTCATGTCCTATTGAGTATTCTATATACTCACCCCTACTATTTTACAGATTAGAACGGGTCGTTGATGCTGTGCTGTCGAGATGCCAAGATCTGTGGAAATTAATAAGTTTGTCCGGCGTAATTTATTTGATTGAATAATTTTAATTCCTGCAGTATTTTATTTTATTCAAGTTATGAATTTCCATCTTGTTTATTTATCATTATGAATTTGGAACCAGTTATGATTATTTGTCACATAGTCATCAACATTGAAATATTTTCATGATTTCTTCCATTGCTTATTGGTGATTAAAGCCCTTGTTCAGTTGATTTATAATACCCTGCATACTGCATGTGGAAAAGACCGATAAATTGCAAACTATACAAGTTTTAAAACTTTTTAACAGTAGTTGAGTCATATTTGAATCTGTGTACATGGGCTTCATTTAAATTTATTCTTATCTGCCTTAATTTAGACATGATTGAGAGTACATTGCAAAAAGAATCAAAGTGCTTGGAATTTGAACCCTAGTTCTCCTAGGTTGAACAATCCGGCTTCTATATATATTTTAGGCAATTATGATGTATATAATAATAATAATAATATTATAATAATAATATGATACCTATGCATATATGCATTATTTCTTGTTGAGACAGACGTGTACTTGAATTAATCGAAATGCAAATATTAAGTTTAAGCCCTATTATTTCAAAGGTCAAATTGTACCTTTTATTTCTTAAATTTTAATCGGGTTAAATAGCTGGTTGAAATTTTTAATGAAAATATATTTTTTTATAAATGAAGCTTATAACGAGTGGATTTCTATTAGAATTGAGTCGTTACAGTTTGGTATCAGAGCAGATGTTTAATTTTTCAGTAGACTTATGTGTATCTATTTCTTTAAAAAAAATGTGAACAGTAACGCCACTGTTCACGTGAACAGTGACTCGGGGTTACTGTACACGGTGAACAGTGCACGCGGTCACTGTTCACGAACAGTGGAATTAAAAAAAAAAAAAAAATTATTCACAATGTGATTTTAATTGTTTATGCATTAATTTTATTTTTGATTACTTTAAATAAGTGAATATTGTATGTTATGGGTTTTAATTAAATTTTAATTGATTATTTGTGAAACTTAAGTGGAATTAGAAGTTATTTTTATTCTTCTAAGTGAATGATATTTAATATGTGATGTTATATATATGCATTACGCTAAGATAAATAAATGATCCTTGGCACTCAACGACCACCAATCGACCACCCATCCGACGATCATAAGGTACGTAAAGGGGTAAGAAAAGATATGATTAGTCAAAAAAAGGTTTCTTACCGTCCACTTATAGATTTCATGATATATAAGTTTTTATCTACTCACTTATGTCTTATATTTCAAGTGAAGCATGTTGATGTGTATAGGCGAGCATGAAATAGAATGTGACATAATTATAAGAATGTAAGCATAACATATTAGGTTTCGATATGACGAGTTACTTGATATTAAATTCTAGGAAATGGCTCCCCCTACCCACACAAATTTGATGCGCGATTTACTGCGAGCAGTACAAGAGTTGAGTAGGCAAAATCAACCACCACCACCACCACTACCACCACAAAATGCACCGCCCCAACAGAATGCACCTACGATTGTTCCCGGAGTTGTTTCAGTGGTTGAACAGTTTCGAAGGTACAAGCCTCCTACTTTTGACGGTGGTTCCAATCCAATGGTTGTTGAGGAGTGGATAAGGAGTCTAGAGCGCATATTTCGACACATTACTTGTACGGATGCACAGAAGGTACTATGCTAAGAATTCATGTTTGTTGGAGCAGCTAGTCACTGGTGAGAATCTGTCTCGCGTACTAGGATTGAGGAGGAATAACGTAACTTGACTTGACTTGGGAGCAGTTTAAGGATGATGTGCTGTCAAAATATTTTCTACAGGCCTTGAGAGACTTCAAAGAATCGGAGTTTTTGCAGCTCAAGCAGAGAAATATGTCGCTTACTGATTACGAGAGGCAATTTGAACAGCTCTCAAAGTATGATCCGCACCTGGTGGACACAGAAGTTAAGAAGATCATGAGGTTTGAAAATGGATTACGTCCGGAGATTGGCATGATCATTATGTCCCAGCGTTTCACTTCATATCGTGAAATGTTGGAAATGGCCCATGCTATTTCATATCAGAGGACTACATTTGAACAGTATGTCCAACAGAGCAAGGAATCGGGAGGAAAAAGAAAGTGGAACAACCATGGCAAGGACAAACGTAATTGGCAAAACAAAAGACCCAACACAGGAGTTCATACTGGTGGGACGAGTGGGAATATTACACCTTGTCCTAAGTGTGATAAACTCCACAAGGGTGAATGTTTACTTAGGAAAAATGTTTGTTTTCGGTGTGGTAAGTCACGACATATTGCGTATAACTGTACATAGTCTCCAAAGAAGAGGGATGGAGATCAAGATAAGAACAAGAAAGGTAAGGCTCGAGTTTTTGCACTGAATCAGCATGAGGCAGAACAGGATCCGAACGTAATAGCAGGTATTTTAATAGAGTACCTATTTATGTTCTTTAAATTTACATTATGTTTCCCCAAGTCTAATTTTATAGTTATGAACACAGTTATACTATTATTATCTGATGTACCTGCTTATGTACTTTTTGACTCTGGGGCTGCAAATTCTTTTATATCTGCATCCTTCATCGCTAGGTCTAACTTTACTTGTGTAGAAACGAGTATTGAATTATAGGTTAGCATCCCCTCAGGAATAACCCTTTGCACAAAACAGATGACTAAAGCTTTGATAATAGAGATTGACGGGAAAAATACTAGAGGCAGATTTATACCTTTTGGAGATGAAGGACTTTGATGTTATATTAGGCATGGACTAGTTGGGACAAAATCATGCAACCATCCGATGTCGTGAGAAAGAAGTATTATTTCAGCATCCTGGAGAGAAAGAATTTCGTTTCTTTGGAGCAAGGTACAAGTCTCTACCTCGCCTTGTATCGGCTTTATAAGCAGAGAAGATGTTGAGGAAGGAGTCATGTCAGGGATTTCTAGTTAATGTCATTGGGTCTAAACATTCAGAAATGACCATTCATGATATTAACATTGTACGAGATTACGCAGATGTATTTCCGGAAGTTCTACCTGGCATTCCACAAGGTAGACAGGTGGAATTTACTATTGACTTGGTCCTCGGAGCAGTACCAGTTTCTAAGGCCCCAAATAGAATGGCACCTAAAGAGCTTCAATAATTAAAATTACAATTGGAGGAGTTGTTGGAAAAGGGAATTCGACCAAGTGTATCACCTTGGGGCGCTCCAGTACTTTTTGTAAAGAAGAAAGATTGGAGTATAAGGATGTGCATTGACTGTCGAGAGTTAAATCATTTAACTATAAAAAATAGATACCCGCTACCAATAATAGAAGATTTATTCGACTAGCTAAGAGGTGCAACAGTGTTTTCAAAGATTGACTTGAGGTCGGGGTATCATCAATTGAAAGTCAAGGCAAGTAACATACCAAAGACTGCTTTTAGGACTCGTTATGAACACTATGAGTTCACTGTCATGCCTTTTGGTTTGACCAATGCTCCAGTTGTATTTATGGACCTTATGAATCGAGTTTTCCATCAGTACCTAGACCAATTTGTCATAGTGTTTATTGGCGACATACTTGTGTACTCAAAGAATAAGGAGCAACACGAGAAACAACTCGATATAGTTTTGAAAGAAGGAGAAATTATATGCGAAATTCAAGAAGTGCGAATTTTGGCTTGATCGCGTTGGTTTTCTTGGTCATGTGGTTACGGCCCAGGGGATTGAAGTAGATCCGGTTAAAGTTGAAGCAGTAACAAATTGGTCTAGACCAGCCAGTGTAGGAGAAGTTCGCAGTTTCTTGGGACTGGCTAGTTATTATAGGAGATTTATTGAGGGTTTCTCGAAGATTGCAGGACCGATGACTCAGTTGACTAGAAAGGGTGTGAAGTTGCAATGGACAGAAAAATGTGAAAAATGTTTTCATGAACTTAAGCAGAGATTAGTCTCAGCTCCTGTTTTGACAGTGCCTGAAGGTTCAGATGGGTTTGGCATTTATAGTGATGCTTCTAAACAGGGCTTAGGCATATGCCTCGAGGCAGTTGAAGCAGTATGAACAAAACTATCCAACGCATGACTTGGACCTTGCAGCTGTAGTTCACGCTTTAAAAATATGGCATCATTATCTCTATGGTGGGAAGTGTGAAATCTATACTGACCATAAGAGTCTCAAATATTTCTTCACACAGAAGGAATTGAATATGAAACAAAGGAGATGGTTGGAATTATTAAAGAATTATGATTGTGCAATCCTTTACCAGCGGGGCAAGGCTAACGTAGTTGCAGATGCCTTAAGCAGGAAGATAGGATCACAATTAGCTATTTTACCCACTGTTCAGGAACACTTGATAAAATACTTTGAGAAATTGAGGTTAGAAGTCATCAAACCACCGACACGGACTTCAGCAAGAATAGAATCTTTAATGATTCGACCTACGCTGAGGGATCGAATCAAGGAAGCACAGAATATGGACCCTTTTCTACAAAAGATTAAGGCTGAGGTTGGTACAGGAAAATGAAGTGGATTTGAAATATCTACAGATAATGCACTAACTTTTAAAGGAAGGTTGTGTGTACCTAAGGATGAAAATATAAGAAATGAGATATTAGAAGAAGCTCATTCTGCTCCATATGCTGCACATCCAAGAGGTACAAAAATGTATTGAGATCTTCGAGATACATTTTGGTGGAGAAACATGAAGAGATATATTGGATTGTTCGTAGAGAAATGTCTTGTTTGTCAGCAGGTCAAGGCAAAACATTAAAGACCATCAGCGCTATTGAAACCGTTGGATATTCTAGAATGGAAATGGGAACACATAGCGATGGACTTTGTGATAGGATTTCCAAGATCAGCAAGAGGTCACAATGCTATTTGGGTAGTGGTAGACCGTTTGACAAAGTCAACCCATTTTCTACCAATCAAAATCATTTCAATATGGAGCAGCTCGCATAGTTGTACGTCAGAGAGATAGTCAGATTACATGGAGTTCCAGTTACCATTATTTCTGATAGGGATCCCAGATTCACATCAGAATTTTGGAAGAGTTTGCAAGGAGCTATGGGAACGAAATTAAAGTTTAGCACTGCTTACCATCCTCAGATGGATGGACAGCCAGAAAGAACCATTCAGATTCTAGAAGACATGTTGAGGGTATGCGTTTTGGATCTTGGAGGTAGTTGGGAAACATATCTACCGTTAGTGGAGTTCACTTACAATAATAGCTTTCAGGTCACTATAGGTATGGCCTCATATGAAGCTCTTTATGGTAGAAAGTGCAAATCTCCAATACATTGGGATGAAGTTGGAGAGAAAAGAGTTTTGGGTCCAGAAATCATTGAACAAACAGTAGAAGCAGTTGATAAAATTAGAGCAAGAATAAAGACAACACAAGATCGACAGAAGAGTTACGCAGATGGTAGAAGAAACGAATTGAGATTTCAAGTGGAGAACAAAGTCTTTCTGAAAGTTGCACCAATGAAGGGTGTATTGAGATTTGGATAGAAAGGGAAGTTGAGACAGCGGTTCATTGGTCATTTCAAAATTCTTGAAAGGATTGGTAATTTGGCTTATCGAGTTTCCTTACCGCCTGAATTAGCTGCTGTGCATGACGTATTCCATGTTTCGATGCTCAGAAAATATGATCATGATCCTAATCACGTTGTGAGTTATCAGACGTTGGATGTACATAAGGGCTTGTCATATGAAGATGCTCCGACTATGATTTTGGATGGAAATGTTCACACTTTGAGAAACAGGGAGATTCCATTGGTCAATGTTCAATGGAGTAATCATGGAGTCGAGGAAGCAACTTGGGAGAAGGAAGATGAGCTTAAATCCCAGCATCCAGAACTCTTTGTTTAGCCATAATTTTCGAGGACGAAAATATTTAAGTAGGGGAGATTGTAAAGTCCCTAATTTTTTCATAAAGTAAAATTTATTTTCTTTATATGCTATATTAATTTTTTTTTCATTTTGATTTTTTATAAGATTCTTTATCATATCACATCGTCATGATTTTCTGTTATATGTTTCACCCTCCATAAAAAACATGATAATCACAATTTCTAACGAAAATTCTCATAATAAAACAATCAATTAATTTTTCAAATGAATCATAACTCTATTATGCAATCATCACCAACATGTACCAAACATTAGCCAACTTGATTGCTTTAATGATTCTCCTTATCAAATATAACTTTCAAGGTCAATCTCTCATGTAAATGATCATAAATAACCACATTAATAGTACAAATAATCATTTAGCGTCCCAAGATAATTAAGTTCCTCGTTTGATTTGCACAACATTGCCTACACTTATTCTGCAAGATATAAATGATATTTTCTCGTATATACCTCAATGATCATATAATTCCACATATATACAGTGATACCTAGTGATTCCATACTTCATCACTATGAATGTCTATGCATAAACTATCTTCAAAGTCGTCAAACTTCATTATAAGTCGATAATCAGTTCAAAATTGTACTCTTATAATGCCAAACAACTAATAACTCTTTCAATCATCTTATCATTGAATATAATATATATACATATATTCCCTTACTAATTGCTCACGAGTCTACTGAAAATATTCCTTATAATCTCGACATTCATAACTTCGAGTAACAGTACCACTTTTAAACAGCTTGGGAGCCTGTGTTTTTTGCCACCATATGTAATTACACACAGTGAATATGCATGATCTGCTACTGCGTTAACTTTGAATACTTCTAAAACTCTGTAACCATGCTCTGATACCAATTGTCACGACCCGTTCCTGATCATCTTACTGGACCTGAAACGTGACGTGTGCCGACAACAGATGCCAACTAGATGTTGGACCCACCACCAAGGCAACCCTGATTTTTTTTTGACTTTCAATGATTCCTTTAAAATAATATTGATCCTATAAAACTTTATAAAATCTTGACAGAGTCTCCCCTATAATATTCACTTAACCAACCTGTAAAATAACGACAAATCCTCAAACAACCATTCATAAATAATTATATTACTTTCCAAATCTTCCAGGCAAGACAATTTACATAATAATAATATAAGTACAATTCACTACTATATATACAACTCAAAATATATGATCACCAGACATATTCCTAACAAAGTATATACCTTCTATAGAAATAAACTACATAAATCCAATGTATCTGCTTAGAATATAACTTCTAAGAGCTTACCAAAGTAACTCATGCAAATGAAAATGTTACAAAGCTCCTCCAAAGCTGCAAAGGCTCCTTCTATGCTGTTGAAAACCTTATTTTCTTCCTATACTGTAAAGGTGGGTAAAGACATGAGCCCGTGACTCAGTGAGTGGAACTTCTGAAATAAATGTATTTTGTAAACCATTTTGAAACCATAATTTATTTATTTCATAATGCTTTTGCAACTTGAAATCAGAACGTACTTGCTAACAATACTTGTTCACAAGGATCGTAGAATAATCATCTGTGGCATAACTGAAAAACTGTAATATATAAGAAACCTCACCAAAAGGTACCCAACCAAATCATCTGCTGAAGCTAGAATCTGTATCTAGTCAAATGCGCGTAGACTACTGAGCACCTCCGTACCCAGCCCAAAGCCCCTCTGAGTACAAAAGTGGGTCCCAAATACCTTATATATATATGCACTCTTACACACGGGCCATAGGCCCCCTCCGTGCATAAGAGTGGATCTTAAGATCCTCTGAACACGGACCATAGGCCCCCTCCGTGACAGAGCCTTAAGATCTCAAATAATATCCGCTAGTACACGGGCCTTAAGATCACTTCGTGCACTAGCACAAAAATAGATAACCACATCGGGTACTTCTTGTGGTTTTGAAATCATATATTCTCAACTTGACTAATCATATTTGTAAAACGTGATAATGGAACCATCATGCTTGAACAAGTGTAATTATAAAACATTTTACTTGATAAACATGCTAAAAGCCATTGATTTCAAAATCATTTGAAAATCAACGTAATAGATGCTTGTTCATGATGGATCAGTTCAGCTGATAGATTGTCACAATCTTCATGTCGGTTCCTGAAATAACCATTTAATTACCATGATTAAAATTGAATATCTTTAAACCCAATCCAGAAATAAATAAACAAAACTAGACAATCCCTTTTTTCTTTTCTCTTTGTATAAAAATCACATGTTCCTATCTATTTCTCATTCTTTCACCGTTTACATCTATTTATAATTAAGAATAAATTCTATTCACGTGATCCTAATTAAATTCAATAATAATGTATAAATCCTCTACCATACTTTCTTCAACATCTCATCTCCAATAATTTACACTTGTTTTGGCTTCCATATTTAAAATACATGAAAATCAGATCATTGACAGAAACAGTACTATACTTCCAAAGGCTGACTAAATTCTATATTTCTAAACCATTGACAAAAATGGCACATTCTAAAAATAGTTTTAGAATAGCCCCAGCATATGGATCTCCTCAAATTTTAGTTAGAATTACCAAAGTCAAACCCCAAATCATTATGCCACCTTAATACATCATAAATCAAATATTTTATATCATATAAACCTAAAGGAATTAAATATATAAGCTTTCATTTACCAACTCATTTCAATGTTCTATTTTCAATATCATCAAAATTTCTAATATACATTCATTTACTATTTTCTTGTTTGATAACTCAAATAATATCAACCAAGCTTAAAATTTCGAATTTAAGCCAACCAACCATAAACCCTAAAAACTTAATTGAAATATTTTCACTTACCTTTAGAAATTTGGAGAAGATATCCAAGAGCCCAAGTTGAGAAATGTGTATATCTTCCTTCTTTCTTCGAAAATCGACCGACCCCCCTTTTTTTCCTCACGATTTGCTTGGTCTCGATCCCTCACGAACCTTCTTACCTCTCTGTGCATTGTTCCACCGAAAACCAAAGAATGAAATGGGCTTTGATCCAGTTAATTGATGTAATGATAAAGTATTTACAAACAAGTCCTCATACATTTACATCATATAAAATTTTGTCTTCAAAATGCCAATAATAGAAATTAAACCCTTAGACTCCTTTCTTATGTTATCTCTAGTCCTCAAGTATTAGTAATTTTAAATTAAGCCCTCCAAAAATCAATTCTCCAACTTAAGTCCTCGTTTGAATTGACAATTTGAATATTTGACTTTGAATAGACTATTTCAATTTGACTTTGACTAGTAAAAGTTGACTTTAAAAATTTATAAGCGGGTTGTTACATGATAGACCTCTAGTCCAACTCACGTATAAAAAACGACAGAATGAGGCATGACCAGAAGAGTAAATGAACTTAGGGGCTGAAACTACCTCACATGCCATGCATGCATGCGGTTAGAGGGTTGTTAGACAAGCACTTGATCCATAAATAAGGAGGGAAAGAAAGTAGAAGGCAAGCAGAAATTAAGTATAATCTTGGGAGAGAATTTCTAACGCCCCCAAATTCTGTTAACTCGAATTGCTACTAAATTCTAAATTTCATTTAAATAGCTATTTTCAATAAATGTCAAATATGTAATATTATTTTCTAAAACAATAACAACCAAAAATAAGATGCGGAAGCGTATTAGATTGAAATAATTTGATTTTTAATATCAAACATAATGAACGAATCTTCAAACTTTCAAAATAATGCAATTTGAAATTAATTTGACAAGAGGAAAAATGATTGCTAAAAATACTAGTTTAAAAGAAAATTATAAATTTAAAATGAATTGTCATTAAATTCCAAGATTGCCCTGCCCATTGTCATGCACTACCAAGCTCCTTAACCTAGAAGGGTGGAAAAAGTGGGGTGAGCATAATAAATTATACTCAGTGGAGATACAGCAATTAGTCCAAGTTAAATCCGAACATGCAAATCTAATTATGAATATCATGTCTAAAAAAATAATTTTATGTAGCTTTGTGTACTGTGGGGCAACCCCAAGGACCCACTTTTGATCCCGGACCTATTTAAGATCCTTGACAACACGTTATTAGCGCTAATTAAAATTGTGCACTGTGTGCAACCCAAGGACCATCTTTCGATCCCGGACCTATTTACTGTCTCTATCAACATTTTTGAAACTATGAAAGCATTATATCACAATCAAAATCATACATCGAGAAGTAACATGGACAAAATAACCACAATTATTTTAATGTAAATCTCACCTCAAAGTCTTGAATTTTTCTGAAAATTGAGCTGGATGTGAAGCTAAAGTGCTTTAAATATTTCTCATGATTTCGTCTATCCAAAAGAAAATAATTCTTAAATTAGTAATTTGGGAGTTAAAAGTTTTAAAACGAATTTAAAAGTTTAGGGATTAATTTGAAATTTAACAAAGTTGGATTTGAAAAGCTTTGGGACTGAAATAGAATTTTCAGAAACTTAGGGACTGATAGTTAAAACATTGTTTAGATATTTAGGGGCTGAAATAAATATCTGAAAACGTTGGGCTGAAACTCAAAACATTTAAAAATCTGTAGGGACTGAATTTAAACGTTTTGAAAGCTGGAACTCAAGAAACAATTTATCAAAAATCAAACTCAACAAAATTTCTCTCTTTCTCATCTCTCGCACGAACAGAGGAAGAAGAGAAGAGATGACGGTCGGCGACCAAAAGGGGCTTCGATATCGATCGGTGGAGTTCAAGGTCGCCAGTGATGGTACCTCCGGCGCACGGAGACGGGAAGTGGTGTGGGAAGATAAGGAAAATTTTGGGGGCGATTCTGGTTCAAGAACGGTGGGACACTGAGTCTCGGTGTGGGCGATTTCCCGCGAAGGATCCGGCAGTGAGGTAAGGTGTTAGGTTCTTTTAGCTTCTTGGTTTAATTTTTTAGATTGGGGATTGAAATTTGGGCAGTGGTGGTCGCGGGTGATTGCGGTGGCGGTGTTGGAGGCTCAGCGATGGTTAGGCAGTGATGTGGCTGGGTTCGACTGTGGTGTTGATGTTGAGTTTGGTTCGGTGGAATTGAAGGCAGTGAGTTCCGGCTGTGGTTTGGAGGTGTCGGTGTTGTGGTTGATTTTGGCAGTCGGCGATGAGGTGAAGTGGTGCTGAGTCCATGATGTTGGAGTTGTTGTGGAAGATTGGTTTGAGCAGATTGATGTCGTTGATTTCGGTTGTGAATACTTGTTGTGGTTTGATTGTTGTTGATGGTGGATTTTGGTGAATTGTGGCTGATGGTTTGGAGATGGCAAATTGAAAAAAAGAAATTGAAAGCAGTGTGCTTGAATGGAACTGTGCAAGAAATCTTACCTGGAGTTACTGAAAACTTATGTCGTGAATTAAGAGTAGAATATGGTATATGTATTGATAGGGAGTATTTTAGTTAGAATAGAATAGAGTTGAGAAGTGTTTGTAGTTAAAATACAATTGTAGTTAAAATACATTGACATCAAAACTTCAAAATTGGGACACCACATTTTCAAACCCGGGAACTATCTAAACCTCTCTTTGTTGTTATGAGTTTACTTGATTTATTTATTTTAAATACATTGAGAGCAATGTATAATTCTAGTTTGAGGGTGGAAGTCTCATTCATTTGATACATTATACACATTCATTCGATTTTTGGGGTATAAAAATCAAAAAAAATTGAAAACTTCAAAAAATTTATTGATTTGTTTATTACTTATGACATAGTTTGGATTAATTTTTGTACTTTAGTTAAAAAAGTGTGCAACATTGAACTTTACTTTTCTTAGCCATTTATCCACATTAGACTTTATTAAATTAAGCACATAGTCATTGTCAAATAATTACTCGTGTAGGAATATATTTAATATTTGTGGGGCAAATTTATGAAATCTGAACATAGGATTGACTATAAAATCCTGAACCTTAAGATTTTAGATCCCGAACTTAAATATAGAACCAAACCACTCAAGAAATAGTTTGGGGGTGAAAAAGTTAGTATTTGTATTCATTGATGGGTTGAGAGTCTGAAATTCTTGATTTTGTATCTTTGGTTGAAGGGGTTTTAGTCAACGAGTATAAGATAACGCTTGCATAAAAATATTAATAGTCTTATTCTTCTCTTCCCAGCCTTTTTGACTTGAGCAAGTAAACTTTTAAGTGCCTTTAAGACCTAGTACCCTAAATTCATCTGAATTGAAAGTTATAAGCTCAAAGTTCGTTACATGTGTCAATTAGAAAGCTTAAACATTTTTAACTTTTATTTGTCTCATTTATGACTCGAGTAATTAAGTCTTTAAGTATTATTTAAATCTAGTGTCCTAATTAAGTTTTCTAGATTGGGAGTCACTGACCCAAAACTCACTACAGGGTCATTTAGAAATTAAATGAGAAAATTATTGAATAAAGATGGTAATATTCAAGGACATAAAAAGAAAAAAAAAGTCATCCATTTGAAAACAAAAGATAGGGTATAAGCTTAGTTGATTAAAACTTCAGATACTGAGGTGTGGAATTAGGAATCAATTTCCTTCGATCTATTATGCATCCTTATCTTATTATGAATACTTTTTTTGGAAAAATGTGATGTATAAATGATTAGATACCACATAAATAACAAAAGACCTCGGGATATGAGATAAAAGAGTAATGTTGTGATCATCCATGAGAATTGCGAGGAAAATCATAAGAAAATCATTGTTTGACTACATGCGGGTCGAGTTTATTTATGCATGATTAGCCACATAGTGTTAAGTATGTTTTTACATGAGTTAGCATTTGATTTCTGGCTATTCACACACACACACACACACACATTAAAGTCAAGCATCGTATAAATGGAAATATTTTTATGGTGTTATTCATCTTTCTCTTCTAATGTGTAATGTTGGTCTGAATTGTTGAAGCTGATGGTAAACAAGTTGACAAAACAAAAATATACTTTATTTGAAATTTTTTGTTTATAGTTTAGTTTTAACTTATTCAATGATGAACAATAGTTCTTGTTTGGGGTGTTGATAAGTGTATTTTATACATTATTTCTATCATAAAAATAGGATTTATTGTTATCGTTTTAGAATATTTGATATTGATTTTGTTAATAATTGTTTATACTCCAGGAATATCCCAGAGTCGAGTAAATGAAGGAATTGAGGCTAAATCAAGTCAATTGGGTGATAAAAGAGTTAAATTGTGTAAATGAAGAGTTTATGAAAAGTTGATGAAGTAAATTAAAGTGCAAATTGGAAGAAAAGTCGAAGAAAGAACCAAATTGACAAAAATCAGAAGTTCAGGGGAGAAATTGCTCCAATCGAAAGATGGAGGACTTGTTCAATAAAAGAAAGGGGACCAACTTATAGCATTCGAAAGATAAAAATTGCACTTCAACATACGCCCGTGTGACCACATGACCTTATAATCGTGCAGTTACACTCCGGCTCTGATGCAATGAAAACGCAGAAATAAGCAATTTAAAACACATGAAAGATCTAAATTCAGAAATTAGAACGAAAAGTATAAAAAAAGTAAAGAAAGAAAGATTTAGACTACAGGATTTTGACCCAAGATTCACGACGCAAGAATTGATGATGCGGAATAAGAACCAAGGTTTTTGAATGCCACAAGGGCTGTCAATTTTCTTGATAAGTTCTGGGTTGAAATGCCACAAAGATCAAGAATCTTTGATAAATTCAAATGGTTGTTCTTGAAGAACAAGAAAAAAATCCTCCTTTTTCTAGAGAAAAACTCTCACTTTCATTCAATAATGTCAAAGTTGTCTTACAATAATGAAATAAAACATAATATAATGTCAAAAAATACATTTAAACTAACCCTACCCACAATATGGTTTTTAATTATGGAAATAAATAATTAAAATGGAAAAAAATTAAATAAAAACGCGAAATATGGTCCAAGAGAACCATGCAATCGCTTGGTTATATGTCGTGCGATCACATGGAAGGCTCTATTTGCTTTTAGGTCCCTTTTAATGGCATCGTGCGATCGCGCATCACTTGCACTGGGCGATCACATGGCTTCCCTTTTGGCTCCCTATTCAACTTCTTGAAGTGATTTGATCCGATTTGATTCTTGATTCAAGCCCAACACAAAACTTGCTCTTTTTTCCATGTAGATTGCTGTTGCATTGCATGTAGCTTGATTTCTCCTTTGGTCTCTTACCTTAGATCACATCATCCCCCTCTCTTGAAATGGATTCGACCTCGAATCAATCTTCTTGCAACTTCTGCTTTTGTTGGCTATTGGAACATGCTTAGACTTAGAGTTCTCCTTCAACCTATTGGGATGTTCATCTTTGCAAGTAACTTTTTTCCCGACTTTAAATTTATAAACTAATTTGGGTACCTGTAAAACAGAATTAACCAAACTAGGGAGGGGTTTTTTAGACCAGTTAAGTGCAAGGGATGGTTCCTCAGACATCGACCTTTGTGCAAAAAAATCATTTTGTGGGTTGACTCTCTTTTCTTTTTCTCTTTGCACTCATGCTCTCCTTTTCTGAGGTCGTGGCCTTAATCTCTTATTTTCAACTTTCACTCCCTCTTCTTTTCTAAGGTCATGTCCTCAACACATTAATTTTTTTTCTTAAACTCACTTCTTATTTTTACTTGATCCTCTTGGACCTCCTTAGTTGGCAAAGGAGCAAGAGTAACATTCTTTCCACTCTTCACAAAAGAATATTGGTTTTTAAAGCCATCATGCACCACCCTCCTATCATGTTGTCATGGTCCCCCCAATAAAGTATGCCCAACATGCATAGGCACCACGTTACAAACCACCTCATCCTTGTATCCCCCAATTTGAATTTGACCTTAACTTGCTTCTTCACCTTAATTTCCCCCGACTCGATTAATCATTGCAATTTATAAGGTGTAGGATGTTTCATCGTAGGTAACTTCAATTTTTCCAACAACATAGTACTAACTATATTAGTACAACTTCCCCCATCAATCACCAAACCACAAACTTTTTTATCCACTAAGCACCTAGTGCGAAATTGGTTATCCCTTTGTTCATCTATTTTATTCATCTTAGCTCTAGAATTAAGGATACGCATATTAACAAGTGAATCCTTCATATTGTAAGTTAATTCTTCACTGTTACTACTACTAGCCCCAATATCCTCTAATTAAGGCATCCCTTCAAATTCATCCTCATAAATCATCTCCCCATTACGTATAACCATTACCCTTTTATTTGGACTTTGGGATGCAATATGACCCGAACCCAAGCATTTAAAGCATTTAATATTCCTATCCTTAGTAGGTCGAGAATCAGAAATGTGTTTACCTTTCCTTGTGGCTTTCTCCCTCCCTTCCCGGACTTGATCTCCATTATGCTCCCACTTTGGTTGGGAAGTGTGATAAGATACTGGTGAACGTCTTACTGCCCTCCTTTCACTTTAGTTGCCTCTCGACCTTCACTGACATATGCACCATGTCCTCAAACTCCACACAGTGTTGTAACTCAACCGCATTAGCAATTTCTTGATTTACCCCACTCAAGAACCTAGCCATAGTAGCCTCCCTATCCTCCACAATATTGACCCTAATCATGGCCACTTCCATGTCCTTACGGTACTCCTCCACACTCCTAGAACCTTATGTAAGCCCCTGCAACCTCTGGTAAATATCCTTATGATAGTGACTTGGGACGAACCTTTTTTCTATTTATGGCCTTCATCTCACCATGTTTCCACTGGTTTCTCACCATTTCTCTTTCTACCCATCACTAATTGATCTCACCAAATTATCGCATAATCAATGAACTCCACCATAGCTAATCTAACATTCTTTTCCTCTGAATAGTTATGGCACTGAAACATCAACTCCACCTTCTTCTCCCAATCTAAATAAGCCTTTGTGTCACTCCTCTCATGGAAAGGTGGTGTGGTCATTTTTATACTCCCTAGATTACCATCCACTCCAACCTTATTCTCATTTCTCCTATGATACCCTCTCTCATACCTAAATCATCATAGCTCTTCTCCTTCTCATACTAGCAACATGAAGATTTCACATTATCCCCTTCACTACCCTCTTCTGGTTCTGTGACCACTGGGCAAGTAAATAATTTCATTTTCATCCTTATCCAACACAAAATTCATGCCTAGGATTATCTTCAACCCGCCTGAGATCACTCCCTTCATAAATGAGCAATATTCACCTCCTGCCTATCCATTCTAGTCATGAATTTCTCAAATTGTTCTTGCATTGCTGCCATTATACCTACATCATGTTTACCCATCTTATTCATACATTTGTGATGTTTGTTGTCACCCATTGATGAAGCTGCTGATTCCATCATGTCAAATGCTTATGAAGAAGCCGATTCTCTCTGACATTGTTAGTAAAAGAGAGAAATTTTCCTCACTTATTTATTTTCACTTGTGTATCACTCTTAATCTCCTTGTGAATTTCCCAAAGAACCAATCAAAGATTCAAGAATTAAGACAATGGAAGGCACGAAAAAAGAAGAAATTGAGAAATTATCAGAATTTAAGAAACGCAAAATAATTAAAGAAAAATGCAAAATATGGTCCAAGAGAACAATGCAATTGCATGGTTATATCCCGTGCGATCTCATGGAAGGCTTTGTTTGCTCTCAGGTCCCTTCTAATGGCATCGCGTGATTGTGCATCACTTGCACTAGTTGATTGCATGGCTTCCCATTTGGTTCCCTATACGACTCCTTGAAGTGATTTGATCTAGTTTGATTCTTGATACGAGCCCAACATGAAACTTGCTCATTTTTCCATGTAGATTGTTGTTGCATTTCCTGCAGCTTGATTTATCATTTGATCTCTTACTATTGATCACATCAAGTTTTTAAATGGTCAGAATCTAAAAGGTTACAACCGTGCGCCTGCATGAAATAAGGCTTTGTGGCCGCACGCTTATCTGAGCGGACCGGAAACTGGGCTTTTTACATGAACTTGAGTGGGTTTTCATCTCTTTACCCTATATTATACCTAAACCTATTTATACCTGATGTTGTGCATGTTTTAAGGTTCCAAACTTGTCATTTTCTAAGCCAAAACATTGTTCAATTGTTAAGGGATCCATGCAAAGCCAAATTCAAGATTGAAGCTACAAGATCAAGAATATGAACGAGGTGACATCCTACCATGTTTCTTGTGATTTATTTTCTAACATGTATCTAGGTTAGACTTTTAATGTTAGAATTGTGATGATACTTTAATTTCTTGATTCCATGTTTTGATTTTACATTTAATTTATACAATTTATGGGTTTGATGCAATTAATTTTTTATTTATTTTCATCTATAATTTTGGACACATAATTATATGATGTATGTGATGTTTTTCTAAGTTCAAATATTGGGAAATCATTAGACTTGAATTAATTTTCACAAAGTTCGATAGGGGATAGAAATATATCCTTATACTTTGTGTAATCTTCAGTAGTGTTCACAAAATCATAATGCTTTTCTAAATGTTTGGGTTTCTCATATAAATATAGTCAAATCTCTTGTGGAAAAATATTTTAATTTGCCATTCAAAAGAGGGTTTTAATAATTATAGGAACATGGATTTTCAATTTCCCATAAATTGTTATTAAATGTCTATGTCAAAATATGGATGATTGAGTTAAAGTGTATTCATAATTCTAACGTGTTTATTTCATAGTTTTCATAAATCAGATTTTCTCACTTTCTAGTTTAATTGTTCGTTTAATTTTCATACAAAAATCTCAAAACATGACTCTTTAGTTCCGGTTAAGGATTTCGATCTAAAATACAATTTACATAATCCATGTGGGTACGATATTCATACTTAAAAAATCACTTTATTACTCGTACGATCCGTACACTTGCAATAAGCAACATTGGGCTTACCTAACTCCTTTCAAGATCCCTTTTGGTATGTCCCTGTTTCGACTTGATTTTGGAAAAGCATGTTATCTCTCGATTGAATTTGAGCATAGAGCATATTAGGCTACAAGGGGTACTAAATTTTGATGTGTAATTAGCAAAAAATAAACGATTGCTTAAACTCAATGAACTCAAGGAATTTCCTCTCAACAAGCATTCCGTTTAAAGTCTAAAGCTTGACTTTTGGTAGAGTTCCTCATGGTGATTCAAGATGCGGTGTTGAAGCATTGTCTCCCTTCTTTGTTTTTTCCTCAACGATCACAAAAGCAACATGATGTGATTTGGCTTTTAGATTTCCCTTTTTACCAAAAGATTGTTCCACCTCGATTCTTGACCAGTTTTTGAGATTTGGGTCGTTATTCTCCATTTGAGTGATGTTATATGTCACCTTTTCCTCTTCCATCTTAAATATTAGCTCCCTTTTCTTGATATCAATTAAAGCCCGTGTAGTAGCGAGGAATGATCTCCCTAAGATCAAAGGCATTTTCTCATTCTCCTCCATATCCAAGATCACAAAATCTTCAGAAAATACAAACTTGTCTGTCTTTACTAGCACATCCTCAACCACTCTATATGAATAGAGAATTGATCTATCAACTAGCTGCAACATGATGGTCTTTGGCTTGGAATCTCCTAAATCTAATTTCCTGTAAACAGAAAGGGGAATTCAATTAATTTACAACCCAAGTCACATAAAACTTTATGAAGTTTTAAATCACCAATATAACAAGGAATGGAGAAATTCCTTGGATCTTTCAACTTGGGTAGAACCTCATTCTTAAGAATTGCACTAAATTCCTCATTCAACGACACCATCTCATAGTCTTCAAGCCTCCTTAAGAATTGCAATACATTCCTCATTCAACGACACCATCTCACAGTTTTCAAGCCTCCTCTTCTTAGTCATTGCATCCTTCAAAAACTTCGAGTAGTTAGGGATCTCTTTTATTGCTTCAATAAATGAGATGTTTATATGCAATTTTCTCAACATTTCAAGAAACTTTGAGAATTGATGATCTAAATTATTCTTCTTCACCCTTTGTGGATACGAAACGGGTGGAATATAAGCTTTAACTTGCGGCTTCACTGTCCTCTCCTCATTATTTGGCTTTTCTGCTTCTTGAAGTTGTTATTTCTTTAGCTCATCCTTTTTCTCTTTATCTCCTTCAACAACTTCTTTTAACTCGTTTGTTTTTTCTATCTTAATTTCCTTTAACTGAATCCTGATTCTAGTCGTGATTGCACAAGCGTTCTCCCTTGGGTTGGTTTCAATATTGCTAGGCAACTGTCTAGGCTGTCTTTATCTATTCACTACGAACTGCCCTACTTGATTTTTCGGTTCTTTAATTTCAATCTGTTGAGTTTGCAGCATATTTTGTTGACTCTTCACTAGCTTCACAATCATGTCCATATTTTTTCCTTTAAAGTTGAACCTGGCAGTTGTTGGACGTTTTGATTATTGGACCAAGAAAATTGGGATGCTTCCTCCACTCTAGGTTATATGTCTGAGAATATGGTCCTTTTTGTATTTCATTGTTCCCCACATAGTTTTCCTGCTCCACAACTGGATGATCCTGATTTGTAGCAGGACACTCATGAATACAATTATTCTCAAAACAAATATCACACACTTGACTTGCGTGTACAACATGAACTGGTTGTTTCCCCAAAATGTCTAACCTCTTGACCAAAGCATCCACTTTTGCATTCAATTTTGTACATCCATCCACTTCAAGCATTCCCCCAGTCTTTTGCACTACTCGATCAGAATACCAATGGTAACTTTTGGCTGCCATTTTCTCAAAAACTTTAGATGCTTCCTTGTAAGTCATATCTATCAAAGATCCTCCAGCAGTTGAATCTACATGCCTTTTATTCTAATAAGTCAACCCATTGTAGAATTTTTGAACTAATATCCAATCCAAAATGCCATGAGTTGGACATTGTCCGAGTAGTTCATTAAACCTTTTTCCAAGCTTCAAATACGAATTCTCCTTGCCGTTGACTGAAAGCTAATATTTCCCTCCTATGCTTCGACATTCGCCCTGGTGGAAAGAATTTATCCACGAACTTCTGACTCAAGATCGTCCACGAAGTGATTGAATTTGCTGGCAAAGAGTAGTACCATGCTTTAGCCTCGTTTGTAAGAGAGAATGAAAAAAAAAATATTTTTACTGCTTCTGCTGGAACTCCATTCATGCGCTGCATATCACGATTTTTTGAAAAGCTCTCAGATTGGCATGAGGATCTTTTGAAGGTAGCCTACGGAATATCGCTGACTGTTGAATCAGTGAAATCAATGAAGTTTTGATTTCATAATTATTAGCAGGAATGGTTGGGGGTACTATACAAGTTATGATGGTCACCCAAAGGAGGGATCATGTATTCCCTCAATGATCGTCCTCCTTGAATTTGAGGTTGTTGCTCGATTACTACATTTGGCTGGTTGTTTGGAACCCCTTATGCCGCCATTCTAAGATTTAGTTGATGAGCTGCTTCCATCTGCTGTTGACGCCTTTGTCTGAAAGTGTGCTCAATTTCTAAATCAAAGGGAAGCAATTCAAAACTTTTATATCTCCTTAACATAAACAAGAATAAAGAAAATAAAAGTAAAAGTATGAAAATTAAAATTCAAATTAAAACAAAAATTAAACGATATCGGTATTAATTAACAGTCCTCGACAACTGCGCCAAAAACTTGATGTGCTAAATCACTAGTATATGATATTGCATTCAAGTAATAAAGTGGACAAAGAATTCGAGTTATCATCCCATAACGATTGCAATTAACTACTGAAATTATTTAGTCCTAGCTTTATTTGAATAGTTGAAAAGTGAAATTTGTTTATCTAAACTAAAATGATGATTAAAAACAAATAAACGAGTATGCAAATTGTGTTTTTGTAACTCATGAATGAAAAGTTGGGATTCACGATTTCACATAGTCAATACCTTTAATTCCAATATTCAAGTTTCAATCCTAATAATGTGATCGATTGAGTTTACTCATGCATGTGAAATTCCTCTCTCGAGTTTAAATCAACTCTACCAAATTAGTCAACCGTATTTCTAGATAGCAGGTCATAATGATTGGTGCATTGAACAAAAGAACTCAAAAATAGATCGCGATAACATTAAACATATATCTATATCGTTCATTCAATTACTGAGTTTTATTCCTAAATCCAGTTCATTAACTCACCTCTCCGATCATAAAAAAAACCATGATATCAATGAATTAACGGAAAGTTAATTCACGCATTAAATACAAAATAAAACCAACATATGCAACATGTACATAAAACTTGAATTATGAAATTAAATGCATAAATCTATGCTACATCGCTATTCCCAACAAAAAGTTTAGGTGGCGTTTTGTTTGTATTTTCATTTTCGAAAATATTTTATGATTTCAATTTTTATTTTTGTTTACAAATTTGCTGAAAACGCGTTTGATTTGTCATTTTTAAAAACTGTTTTTGAAAATAAAAAGTTAGAAAACATGTTCTGTTTGAAATTTTGCAGAATACTACTTAAACTATTTTTAATTAATTTGCTTGCAGAATACTACTGATTCAAACTCAAATTTCCTTTCACAATACACTGAAAACGTGGTTACCTGTAATACACTAATGTGAGTACTAAGAGTCTATATTAACACAATTTGGTCAGGTTCGGGATTTGAGGAAGCTCTGGTTCTATTAAAATCCAGAAAATGCAAGTTCTTTCAAAATCACTGAGTTCATTTATCAAGGCATTTTTTGAAATATAACAACAAGAATTCCCGCTTAATTTTTTTTTCGTAATGTTGATATTGAATTCAATAAAACTTTATTTTAGGCTTGTTTCCAAAAATAAAAAATAAATAAAAAATAAAAAAATTAGGCTTAGTTCCAAGTTAGGATAATTCTCCAAAAAAAAATCTTTATTTTAAGCTTAGTTTCAAACTAGAATAATTCTTTAAAAAAAAAAAATCAATCTCAAAACGTGTTTCCGCGTTTTGAACATTTTTTGTTGAAATACATTCAAAACGCCCAAAATGAGGTTTTGGACATTTTGCGTTTTGTGTACAATTTTTTTTTCCAAAAATGCTTTTTCGAAAATGGTAAAGAAAACGAGTTTTTAGTGTTTTCGAAAATAAAAATAAAAAACGACATCAAAACAGTAAAGAGAACAGGGTCTTAGTTGTTCATAATGAAATAAATAAAAACACCATAAATAATTGAAGTACACATCATTAGTTTATAAAATTGAAAAAGTTAAAAGAAATCTTGCACCAAGATGTAACTTCTACATGTTGATCTTCAATCCTCACGTCATTGCTTCCAATTATCCTCCAAGTTCTTGATGAAAGATGATGAATTTTTCCTCTTGAAAGTGTGTACAAAGGTCCCCTCTTCGTGCATGAAAAGTTGTATATATAGGTTTCCAAGAAACCTAGGTAAAACAAGACAAGAAATCACCCATGGGCCTGACTTCTCGATGAGCTGGACAATTGCGCGGCCGCCCAGACAACTTCAAATCGGATCTACTAGTTTGATGTCTGAATGCGCGACCACTTGGTAGGGTTCACGTGGCTATGCAATACAACTCTTCAGTGCGATTTTCCATCTTTCAAATATGTTTAAGTAGGTCCCTTATGTTTAATTTCTCAAGAGTCTTTCATCTTTTGATTGCAACTATTTTATCCTTGAACTTTAGAATCACTTCAATCTTCTTCCAAACTTCAATTAAGCCCTTGATCATTGATATCTTGCAATTTGCTCATGTTTTATATTTATTGCCTCATTCACATGATTTTGGGATAATTTCTAAAATTTAAACAAATAATAAACAATTAAATAGAATTTATTCATGAACGACAATATAATACTCTAATTTAGACATATAGGCCCTTATCAGAAGTATGGTGACCAAATTGATCAAATCAGAAGTTGAAGACTTGAATTGTAATTAAAGATTGAGGACGTAGTTAAACAGATTGAAAAGATGTAAGTTGCATAACCAAGTGATCGCTCGAAGTTATACCAAGCTATCGCTTGAACCTCTTTGAAATCAACAGAACCAAAAATGACTTAATCAAGTGATTGCCAAAGTTTCTACCAAGCGATCACCTTGCTTTCCGGCTGGGCTTATTTGTAGGCCTGAAACCCGACTTTTTTCCCAAAATTTTTCTTTATTAACCTAATTTCATCAAATTTTCGGGAAAACCAGCAGAGGGGCGAAATTTCTTAGAACACTAGGTGCCTCCCTTCACCTAATTCCACCCAAAATCATTCTATTCTTTTGGAGATTCAAAGGGGAAAAGTGAGGGCTTGGGAAAATCAACAAAGTTTGGGCAATTTCTTGGTGCAAGAGGATGTTTGGCTATGTTTCTTCTCAAATTTGGGTTTTGTTCATGTTTTTATTTATTGTTTTTCATTCAATTTATATGAGTAGCTAGTTTAATAATCGAGATTGACGATGTAGACTTAAAATGTTTTTAGTTTAATTTTAATTCTCAAGTTGATGTTTTGGTGTTCATGTATTGATCTTACTATTGGTTTTAATGCCTGAATCAATTAGCTACTACTTCATGATTTTATGATTGTTTTCATAATCAAAGAGGTGAGTTAAAAATTACAACAACTAGTGAAATCCGACAATTTCAACTAAAAGATAGAAATATGAATTTGTGGTTGCATATTATCATGAATGAATTCCTAGAAGGCTTTATGCATTTGGCCAAGGAGAATTCTGACCCTCTTTAGAGATACACAGTTGACTTAATTATATAGGCCTAATTTGAACTCGAGAGAGGTAAATTAGATACATGGATGAATTCGATCAAATACATACAATTTTAGAAAATAGGTTGAGATGCGAAATTAAACTAGAATATTACTTCGAAATAGTTAATCCCGATATTCTTTTAATTGTTAGAAAAATATTCATTCTTTTAATTTTATTGTTCTTTGCAATTAGTTTAATTTTCTATTTCTTTAAGTTATTTGAATTGGTTTTCTCTTGAATTCCTAAATTTTATTGTAATTATTCTAGTCGTTTTGCTTTCCAATAGCATAGTATAGTATAGTTTTGGCCTTTAGTTTAGGAATCTTTGGATCGAAGTGAATTTATAACAAACAAATTAGTCCCTGTGTGATTGAGAACTCAGACTCAAAGGTCCACTCTATTACTTGTTAATGATATCGTATACTTGTGATATTCATACGCAACACAAAGCCTACTACCATGCGATTGCATGGCCTTAAAAAAAAGGTGGGCTTTCCAAGTCAACCCAATTTGACATGACTAGGCTCCAATTGCTATCTCCTGGGATTTTTGTGGATTTATCCCCTTTTTTAGGGTATTCTTGGTGTTCTGAGGTATTTTTAGAGCAAAACGTCTTTTGTATAAATACCCACCTTGTAGACTTGTTGATTGTTGTTTTTTTGTGTTTTCACTCAACAAGTCAATTAGTTTTATTTAGCTTTTATTGAATTTTGATTGAGTTGTTAGGAAAATTGATTGAAAATGGAGAAACTCAAAGAAAAGCGGAAAAAACATTGAAGTATTTAAGTCAAATACCTATTTTGGGGGAAGGTTTCTTCATTTTATTTTATACTCTTTTGTATTTAATCCATTTTTGAAATGACTTCTATAAATCTTAAGTTTTGTTATTATTTCATTATGGGCTAATTTATATTTTGTAGGGATGATTGATGTACATTAGCTTCACTTAATTAATTTAAATGTTTGCTTATTTATTTTGGGTTATTTATTAATGTGTATTTGAAATTGTGACTTATGTCTTACAATTGTTTGGCTATCAAATATTTGTTAGTGGATTGTATTGTGATTGAGAAATACTACACATTTTAGACCAGATTTCAAATACCCTAGGTTTTATAATTTAGGTGACAGAGATATCCCTATTCCTGGGTGGTTCATTTTTGTTATTCTAAAAATGAATCAATAATTAATTGATTTTAATCAACATCGAGATGTAGTGGGTTAATCAATTAATTAGGTTTAGTTGACATTTGAGAGAAGCAATTGGAGTGATTATCATTTTACAAAGTGCAAATTCTATTGAGTGATGGTTAAGTGAAAATAAAGTATCCCAACATTTTCCAAATTCAATATCATTTGAAAACATCTACATTTCTTAGCTTTCAATTGTTATTCCTTTCACTTAGGCTAATTAGTTAAGGAAATTACAACCAAACCAAATTCTTATCACTACTTGATTTTTCAACCAAATTGGAATCAACAAGATTAAATACAAATTGATTAATCCCCGTGAGTATGATAAACCCTCATGTCTTTACTACTGGAATGCAAATCGTGCACTAGCTGTAAATTAGTTTTAGCAAACACACGCCATTCTCATTGTGTCACCTCTATAGCCCTAGGTTCATAGGGCATTCAATGATTCTAAAATTTGTCATCCTGTAATCTTGATCTGACATCTAAAAATAGATTGAGAGGCGTCTGCTACAGATAAGTCATATCAATCAATCATACTGAAGATCTATTGAAAGAAGTGAAGCTAAGAAGATAGCTTGCAAATTTAAAATCTCATCACTTCAAGAAATGGAGGTGTAGCAAATCATAGTACCTCGCCTTAGCCAGCCTAAGCATAGTTCCTCAATTGAGGTGATAACATCACTTCAAATTCTCTAGTTGTGGCCTCAATAAGGCTAGGTAAGCCAAATCTGTAGTACTGGCTTGGCGTGGCTTGTTAGATGTCTATCATGTGGCTAGTAATTGCAGCCTTGTAGGTTGAGACATAACAAAACCCATAAAATTCATTCGATCGTGAATATGAAGAGAAGAAATCAAAGGTAAATGTAGAAAACAACAGAAAGAAGAATAAAATTTTGTTCTTTTAAGAGAAGGTCTTGTTAGGCTTGAAGTATTTTTTTGTCCAGCTTGGCATAATTTAAATGGGTTAGAATAACAACTCAAATTCCCGACGCCACATGTCGTTTTTCGTCTATTTAGAATAATTGATTTATAATGGGTGGTTAGAATACCAACTCAACTTCCCGACGCCACATGTCGTTTTTCGTCTATTTAGAATAACTGATTTGTAATGGGTGATGGATGGATAACATGTTCAATAGGTGAGTGATCATTGAGTGACATTTTAAATGTAGGTGAGTAAGTAGTAACGAGTTCATTAATTAAGTTAACTCACTCAACAATATTAATAAAATTTATAGTACAACCCAAATGAATGTAAAACTATGAAAATGCAGTGAACCCATAAGCTTAGATACTTAATCAAATAAATCATACAATCTCATTATCTATGTGGTATGATTTGGCTGATCAACAAGCTCCAAATACTTCTTAACTCAAATTCACCTACATCCTATAAGAAAATATGGGGAAAATATATGAGCTTGCTACTCGGTGGGTGGATAATTTAAAAATAAATATAATTTTCTCATAAATATATATTTACTAAAAAATCGTATTTATTGTATTAAAGCTTTTAGGAAATTATAAATTTCGATGATTATCGTTAATACTGAAACATAATGGAATCATAAAATCCTTTGTTATTTATTTTAAATAAGCAATTATTGTAACAACCCAAAAATTTCGTACCTTAGTTAATTCATTTAGAAAGTTGGATGCAAGTATTTTCTTAAGAAAATAGCCAATTCCATATTTTGTACGATGAGATAGTATGGAATTTATGAGAAAAGAGGATAGAAATGGCATAAGAGAAAGTTATACACGATGTTCAAACTTAGTTGGATCAAATTTCATGGAGGACTAAGCTGAATATTTTAGAAAGTCCTATTAATTACAGTTTTGCCATTGGGATGAACACAACTTTGGGATCATTTTGTGGATTATATAGTGATCTTTAGCCATTTCAAGTTATACCATTTTATAGTTCATGATGAGATCTAAGTATTGATATCAAATTTGGATACATTCGAGTTCAAGCCATGTTTCAAAAATCGAGCTAAAGTTGCATGTGAGAAGTAGTTGGAAAGCTGAAAATCTACAAAATAATTCTAAGTGTAGAGTTGTGGTCTAGTAGCCATGTTTGAGAGGATGTTACGAGCAACATGGTAATCTCAATGTCGTTGCATGTTATACTACTTTGTAGTTCACATTGAGATCTACGTATTGACATTAAATTCGAGCACAATTAAGTTCGGAAAGTACTTCAAATATCGAGTTGAAGTTGTATACATGAAATTGTAAGAATGCTGAAAATTTGGCAAAGTGTTGAAACTATTCGAGCAGCTATTTTTGGATGAACGGTACGGGCTGTATAATGGTCCGTCTTCCTTGCATGTGTAACATTTTCGAAGCTTGAAGTGTGAACTTTACAACGGTGTAAAGATTGACAAAAAGGAGCTCGTCTTGATCTTCAAATATTGACCCAAAAGCGACACCTTGAAAAGGAATAATTGGGAAATTTTGTATTAAAATAATACTTGAAGGAAACACTTGTCACGTTTTATCTTAAGGGATGTTTGGAAACCAACTTATTTTGGTTATAAATAATTATTTATCATAAGTTATAGGGCTTGGATGATAGGAAGAAAGCTTTAAGGACTTAGTTTGCAATTCTAGAAGGACCAACTTGTGCAAAATTGAAAGTAATGGGTTGTTTTGCAAACCTATCGTGTTTCTACCTATATAGAATGACCCGGCCCTTTCTTCACTTCATTTTGTGCGTAAATAACCAGAGAAAAGAGAGGAGAGAACGCCTTGAAGAAGAGAGAAAAGAGGAGAGGAATTGATGGATTTTGTTGAAGATTATGGTCTTAAGCCTGGACTTTGATTTCCTTTTTCAATTTCTTAAGGTAAGAAGTAATCTCTCCTTCATTTTTAAAGTTTAAATTGAGATTTTGGATTGATTATTCAAGTTTAAAGTTAGTAAAGTTGAAGATTATTGAAACAATTAATTCTAGGAATGATTTAACACCATTTCTTCTTCATTTTTCGGTGGATACACAAGAGAGCAACTAAGGCTAGAATTTTGGCTGAATTTGGAGAGGAAAAAGGAGAAGAAAAAGAGGGAAAAAGAATAGGAAAATAGAAAGGAAAGGAAGGGAAGAGGTAGGAGAAGCTTTGCTTGAAGTTTGAGCTCTCAAAGTGTTGTTTTTCCTTATTAGCTTCAAGAAAAGTGTTGTTTTTCCTTATTAGCTTCAAGAGGTGAGTGAAACTTGATTAGTGTAATATTGTGTTAAGTTTTTCATATTGTGTTGAAGTATTATCTTTAAATTTCAAATTCTAATATTATTTTTGTTGATTATGATTGATTGGATAAACTATGTTTAAGATTGAAAGTTAATAATATAATTGCCCTCTAAGTGTTTGATGCATTGTTTGAGTAAAGCAACAATGATTTTGTTGAGCTATGTTGATGTTGTGTTATATTTTAGATGTTGGGTATTGTGTTTAAGGATGATAAAACCATTGGATATATTTTTGAATATGATAACAAGTGGAGAAATGTTTGGATGGAGGTCAAGAAACATTAGAAGTTGAAATTGACAAAAAAAATTAAGTGCTGATTTTGAAACTTAATTGAAGGTAATTACATGTTTATATGAGATTTATTGATGTTATAAATCTGATTTTTGAATGAGGATATTAAATTTTAATGTTGAGGACATTATGAGAAAGTTAGGAGTAAAGAAGATGTGACTTATATGAAAGTTTGTTTGAAATTTAGTTGTTGTCCCAAATTTTGATTGCCCTTAAATTGTCACTTTGAGTGAATTTACTAAGATTTGAGACTCAAGTTTCAAATAGAAGCATTAAACCATGATTTAAATTGATTTTGGACACTAAATCATGTTCTCTCTTATGGTTTAAGTTTGTTTATGGGCTTCATGTATAAAAATGCAGCTTTAAGTTGATTTAAGACTAAAGAGTATTAAGGTTGTCAATCTTGCTCTTATAAAAGTGGTAGGAATTAGTTTTCATACTAGAAAGTGTCTCAATTCTTGTACTCAAACATTATTGTTAACCTAAACTCTTTTAATATACATTTTACATGATCCAAGGCATGTTAAAAGGAGTTGAACTTATATAAAAATCTGGTGGAATGTACATTTCGAAACATTACTTTGCATGCGTTCAAAACTTGATTTTTGATTGATTTTATTGAAGTGTGAAATCTATGATTTCAAGTACCATGTAAGGGAGCTTTTAATTGAGTTTTTAGGCAAAAAAGTGGTTGACCTTATGACTAAAATTTGTTATAAGTTAAGTAATGTTTTATGATCATTATACAAGATTTGAAGTGTGTTATAAGACAAGAAATATGCTTTATAAATCTGCTAGAACCATTTGTTTAAAATAGTCATTTTGTAAGTGTTTTAAACTAGTTTTCGAAGTTAAAAGTTGTTGGACTTCATGTCTAAAACATGTCATTAGTAAAAGTTATCTTCCAAGGTCAATACACATGATTAAAGGGTTATTATTAAGCATCAAAATAGTCTAAAATCTGCTGAGATTGATTGGGTTAATTATGACCATAAAGATGTTTAGAATTGAATTTTTGTAGACTTTGTGATATCAAACTTGTGACAACACTTGGGTTATAGGTTTGGATTGTATTTTATGTTATTATACATGATGTTAAGATGATAAAATATAATATACATGATGTAAAAATCTGCTGGGATTGAATTGGTTTAATTATGACCATAAAGATGTTTAGAATTGGATTTTTGTAGACTTTATGATATCAGACTTGTGTCAACACTTGTTTTATAGGTTTGGATTGTATTTTATGTTATTACACATGAAGGAAAGTAATAAGATGTGATGCTAGTGATGTAAAAATCTACTTTGGTTACTTTCTTAAGTTGTGATCACCTACAAATTAGAATCAAGATTTTGATGAAGTTAAAGATTAAATTCAGCTTCTAGGATGTAACTCAAAGGTTGAGATTCTATGTATTAAACATATGAAACTTTATTCTATTGCGAAAGACTTGATCTTGATCCATTTTGTGTTAAGCTAAGGATAAGGTATTATGTGATTGAATGTTATGAACTAAAGTCTTTCACATGATAATTGATGAATAGCATTTCATCTCATCATCACAAGCATGCATGATCTTTTCACATAGAAGAGCAAAGTATGTGTTTTCAAAATGCGAAGAAATGATTATGTATAAGATCTTTCAAATAATATTTTCAAGAAATGATCATGAACAATTAATAAAGTCTCTATTTAGGTCGCTGCATCTAGGGAGAAAGTCTCTAATCAGTCACGGGTTGTGAGGTACCCTTTGGGGATAAGTATCTCACGAGGCACCCTTCGAGGGTAAGTGTCTCTTTTATATATATGCTAGCAAGCCCAAATAAAAAGAATGCCAAGTCTTTTGTACTTGGAGGCCTAAAAGCACGCCAACTATTTATTAATAGTGACATTGTGTCGTAGGTACATATATGATGCGCGCGATGTACGACCCTAATATGGGAAGGGTCCCTAAAGTAAAAGACATGAAAGAACTGCAAAGAGTCAAAAGTCATATTCATTCATGTCACTTTTCAAAGAAAGAAAGTATGAGAAAGTGAATAACATGATCACTCATGCATATCACTTCATGTATGACATTCATGTCATAAATATGAAATTAATTACTTGAATATAGTTATATGGAAGTAAATGTTGTGAAGTGATTACAAATGATACGTTGAATTGATTATGATTTCTTGTACTATATGAGAATTGATGTTAAAGTTAGAAAGTAGTAAGAGAAGCAAATGTAAGAGAATAAGTAAATGATGCTTGTATGATATCAATATCAATGAAATTTGTTATCATGACTGAATTGAATATGATCTTTAAAGTTGCTTGAGTCGGTTAGCAAACTAAGTTTGCCATTCGAATGCTCAAATTATTACTTTAGTAAAGGATGAAAGTTAAAGTTAAGAGGTAAAGTGTATGATTTATATTCATTCCTTAAAAATGTGAAAGTTTGACAAGAAAATAATGAGAACGGTAGATGTTTATATGACTTCATACACTTTATGTTCAAATCAACCTCTTATTACATGCATCAAGTTTTATTCACTGAACCATGTGGTTCACAGTTGTTTCATATCTCTTTTTATAGGCAATGGAGCATTAGTTCTTATATGTGTGGATTCCCAATGGAGAATGCTGGCTGAGAATGAAGAGTACTCATTGGTAACCGAAGATAATGAGAGATTAAGTTTCTCTATAGCTTGAACTAATTTTGGAATGTAAATATTATTCTCTTTATATTTATAAGTAAATTATTAGTTCGAGTTTTATTTTGAGATGTAAAGTGTATGAAAAGAATGGACTTTGTATTTTAAAGTTCCGCTTAAAGTTTTAAGTTTCACTGTTATGAAATATTGATATTGAAACTATTTTTACTCGATTGTTATTAAAATGTTAAAATCAAAGTAAGGATAATAATCCTAAATTTGTATCAGGGTAAACAAGTTTAGAAAAAGTTTTTAGTAAATGTATTAAAGTTCTCTGTTTCTGAAAGTACGCTGCTAGTAGCCCCTTGTAGTTACGTTTTCAGTTCATTTTATGCTACTAGCAGCCAACAGCAGACTTGAAAGAAAAAAAAAAGTTTGAATTTTTGGGTCGTGACAATTGTAAAGTCTTATAAGTAATTTGATATCAATAAAAATCTAAGTAATGAATATAAATAATCTGATATTAATAAAAACCTGAGTAAACTATCAATACATCATACTATAAGCTAAAATCCGATTCTGTAAATAGAATAAATTGAATTCTTTAATTTAAAATCTGATAGCTATATGTAATAATTTGAAATCTGATAACTAAACTCTATAATCCGAAATTAGATAAACTGTATTAATACTGAAATCCACACCAAAATTTACCCAATGAATAGCCTTACTCATGTACATAGCAATCTCATGTACGAGGCAAAGTCGTTCAAATATATTGAGTTCCTAATCTGATAATATGTGTCATGCACATCGAGTGCCCCCAAGGCAAAAGTAGTCTTGTACACGTCCCAAAGTCCATATGTGCACAAGAGTGAGTCTCAAAGATCTCTGTTAATTTGGTCATACACCTTGGAAACACATCCACTCCAATGCGGAGCGAGTAAAGTCACCTGTGTACTTTCTGGTGGTTTTAGAATAAATAATTGATTATGTGAGACTGATATATTAATTCAATGAAGTGATTTAACTGAATTGAATAGAATCTTAAAGATAATTGCTTATAAAGAAAATCATTTTATTCTAAGGTTTATGTTTTTCTAACTCAAATTGAGAATCATTTAGCAACTTATATGATATAATAAAATCAATATAAAATAAATATTCATATAAACTTTAGAAAATTGAATAAGCACTTATTTTCTAAAAATAAAATTTTTCACTCAAAGAACTATGGACTGGAATCTAGTTGAACTGATAGGTCTGATCCAATCCACGCCAAATTTTTCTGAAATAACAATATAAAATTCTTGTATTAAGATCAATTACATCAACCATTAAAAATCAGCTATTACCATTCATAACTTATCAACCAAATTTATCCGGTATGATCCAATTTATTAATTCATTATCTGACATTCTATTTCCAACCCTTTCAAATTCGTGATGACTAATCAACTTCAGTAAATAATCATAAAGACCAATCTCATACACTTCAAAGCTCGATTTTCAATATTCCCTAAATTCAGCTATTGATTGCCTTTAACCACAACTGGGATATGTTCACATCTCCAAAAAAATAATGTCACAACATTAAGTTCCATATTTATAAAGCAAGCTTCCGACCTAACTTAAATTCCAAATTCCTTTCTAGCATAGCTGAATATTCTTTAAAATAATGGGGAATGCAACTTAATCCATGCTTAAATATCAAAAATCGATTATTTAATATCATATAATCATACTAAAATTAAAGATTAAGGTGCTAATTTAAATATACACTAGTTGTCTACCCGTGCGATGCACGGAATATATAATTTTTAAATCATAATTTTGAAAATATCTTGATTCAATCACATCAAATAAAAAACATAATTTTAATAAAACTTCAATAAAAAAATATTATTCAATTTGAAACTTTAAAAAAGACAAAAATATTCAAAATAAAAAATGATAAATGTACACTAAGTATAACGCGTCACTCAAGATTTCACACTCATTTAAATTTTTTTATGTAATTTTTTTTTTTTTTTTGATTACGTTTTTCTCTAAAATCTGCTCACCTCATCACATATTTTCCTTTTAATATATTATAATTTTTTATTAACTATATTTTTTAATATGTTGCTTACATATTTTTTATTTGAAATCCAATATATTAATTAATATATTTTATTTTTCCTTGTATTTTAAACATACCAATTTTTTTCAAAATGGTGAAATGATAAAACCTCGATTTGGTAATAATGTTTAATTTATAAACTTGTTTATTTATAATTTTGAAGTAAAAAGTAGTGGCTGAAAATTGGATAGTGAAAATACGTGTGGTTAAAAGGTTGATAGAAAATAATTAATTATTTTTGTAACATACGTATTGAAGAACCTACTCATTTATTGACATATTAGGAAGTAAAATTTCAATAATTCTATTTATTTATTTTTAAAATATATTAATTCAATTTTTTTCATTTCTAACTTAACAAATTTATAAAACATATATTTATTTATTTTAAAATATATTAATCCAAATTTTTCATTTTCAATGTAATACATTTACATAGATATGATATGACATTTATTTATATTCAAATATATTAATCCAATTTTTTCATTTCCTATATAACACATGTTATTGAATTTGAAACTTTAAAAAAAAAAAATCTAATCAAAATAAAAAATTATGCATGTACACTCACTATAGCACGTCACTCAAAGTTTGACATGTAATTAAATTTTTTATATAAAGTTTTTTTTGACTTTTATTTACGTTTTTCTTTAAAAATTTACCCGCCTTATCACCTATTTTCCTTTTAATATGTTAATTTTTAATTAACTTTATTTTTAATATGGTGCTTACATATATTTTATTCGAAATCCAATATATTAATTAATATATTTTATTTTTCTTTATTCTTTAAACATATCAATTTTTGTCAAAATGATGAAATGATTAAATTTTCTACCAATTTATCATTGTTGGTAAAAAATTGATAGCAAATAATTAATTATTTTTATAATATACTTATTGAAGAACCTACTCATTTATTGACATATTATGAAGTAAAATTTAAATGATTTTATATAATGATTTTCAAAATATATTAATTCAAAATTTTTATTTCTAACTTAACAAATTTATATAGCATGTATTTATTTATTTATTTTCAAATATATTAATCCAAAATTTTCATTTTCAATGTAACACGTTTACATATATATGACATTTATTTATATTCAAATATATTAATACAATTTTTTTCATTTTCTACGTAACACATTTACATAGATATCACATTTATTTATCTTCAAATATATTAATCCAATTTTTCCATTTCCTACATAACACATTTACATAGATATCACATTATTTATGTTCAAATATATTAATATAATTTTTTTTTATATTCAATGTAACACACTTATACATAGTACATTTATTACAACTCTTACTAAATATGTAATAAATAATAATAATAATAATTTTTCTTACAAAAATCTTTATCTTTTATTTATTTATTTATTTTTTATATATAAAAGTAAAAGTGAGGAGAGATAGTCATTAAATGCAATTTTCCCTCCAAAATGACTCTCTCTCCTCACTTCTACTTTTATATATACTAGTAATCGCACCCGTGCGATGCACGGAATAAATAATATTTATTGAATAAGTTGTAAAAATACAATACCCGATAAAAATAATACAATAAAATAATAATAATAATAATAATAATAATAATAATAATAATAATAATAATAATAATAATAACTTGTATACTCAAATTGTGAATAATTTGTAATTTCATTTCTCCCTATAAGATCTCTTACTTTAATGCATAAATTGTATATTCAATATACAATCAAAATATCAAAAAAACAAAAAAGTTATGAATTGCATTTTTTTAACAGTTAATTGTTCATTATCTAGTTTCTTTAGTTTATTTATTCATATAAAATTGATTATTCAAAAATAATTTTTTTTAAATGTTCATTGACAACCACATATTATTTTAAAACTAATTTTTCACAATTGCACATACTACTTTTTAACCACACATTCTAAAAAAGGAAAATCAATTTTTAACCATTCAATTGATTGATTTGACAATTGTTTTATTTTTTATACTACCTTATTTCACTTTGAATCACACATTTAAAATCATATCTATAGTTTATATCAAACTTACTCATATTTAATGGTTTTAAATATAATGTGACATTTTATTTTTCACCAAGTATTGAAAATGGCCATATTACCCACACACACACACACACAAAACTATTTTTTGTGCATGTTAAATAAATGTATGGAATATATTTTATTTTTAGATAGAATAAGTTTGATAAAACCTTATATTTTTATTTTCTATAGAATTCAATGAATTAATTGTTAAAGTCTGTAGTATATATTTTACAAATTGATTTTATTTTAAATTTATAAAAATTAAAAAATAGATAAATGAACAAAATGAGTAAATTTATAAAATTAATTTCAAAATTATCAAAGAGTTTATCGAAAACTGAAGTTGTAGAAATTAAAATGATTTAATTGAATTTACTTAGAAAGATCGGATATCATTATTTATTTTAATTTGATAAGAAAAAAGATTTGAAATTAATCATTTATGTCAAATTGAAGTTAGGTAAGAAATGATAAATATCATTTTATGACTTAGATGAGATAAATTAAAAAGATTGAATTTGAATATTGAAAAAAGTAAAAAAGTATAAGTAAAACTTTTACCTTTATTATTTGAGGCAATTTTAAGAATGATATATTTAGAGTTTGCTCTCATTTGTTAACTTGTATTGAACTTCTCGTTAAGATCATGAATTTGACACATATATTGCATATTTTTTTGACTTCAAAATATTACAATAATTGTCAAAAGAATAAAAATAATATACAATTTGATCTTTTTATAGATTTTTTATTTTTTACAATCAATAGGTCATTTATTACATGTCACCTATAATTAATTTTGCATTAATTGAAGTTTCCTAATTCAATTATTAAAATAATTAATAAAATTACAAAGTTTCCTAAAATAGCAGGGAAAAATGGCGGGAAACTATGTGTGGATTTTTTTGACGGCTATACTATTATTATATATATTAAGATAAAGATTCCATAATTCATCTACTTTATCATCATTAATATCTCTAATGTACATTCATTTACTATATTCTTGTTTAATAACTCAAATAATAAAAATAACCTTTAAAATTTTGAATTTTAGCCAGTCATCCATAAACCTTAGAAAATTTATTCTAACATTTTCACTTACCTTTAGAAAGAGAAGAAGAAATTGAAGATCCTACTCCATCCCCCCCCCCCCCCCCCCTTTCTTCTTTTCTTCTTTTATTTCTTCTCAGCTTCTCGACCTTTCTCTCTCTTCCTCTCTCTTTTTTTCTCTTTTTTTTTTTCCCAAATGACAAAATGAAGCCCAATTATGCATTTAAGTGATTAAATATGTCATAATTGCAATCCAGGTCCTCAATTCTTCAAACAATACAACACTTAATCCTTTAATTCAATCAATTGAAAACTAAATCCTTGATGTTCTAATTTATTTCATTTATGTCCTTTAAGTAGTTGTATTAATAAAATAGAACTCATAAAAATCATTTACTTAATTTAAGTCCTTGTGAAAATATTTTCTTCAACGTAAATCTTTATTCGACTTTTGACAATTTGATTTTGGATAAATAATTTTTGAAATAATTAATGGAAAACTCTGAATATGTGTCATGCACGCATGTGCTAATGGTAAGATTGGAATTGGGAGCATCAAAACATTTTAAAGAGTCTATGTATATAGCCTATCAATTAGAGGTGTCAAGACGGACGGGCCGGCCAGACCCGCGAAAACCGGCCCGGAACGATCCGGGACCGCGGGCCGACCCATGACCCGAGCGGGTGGTTCACGGGCCAAAAAAGTGTAACCCGCGGGTTTCGTGGGTTACACCTTCACGGGCCGCGGTTAACCCGCTGGCCCGTGAAAAAAAAAAAAAAAAATTAATTTTAATTTTTTTTTAAAAAACTGGACTCTCTCCACTTGCTGCAAGGAAAAGAAAAAAAAATTTAAAAAATTTAAAAAAATTTTGAAAAAACTGGAGGGAGAGAGCCGTTGCTCTCTCCCTCTCTTGCTGCAGGCAAAAGCCTGCAGCAAAGTTACTTTGCTGCAGGCTTTTGCCTGCAGCAAAGCATGCAGGCGTAGCCTGCATGGCAAGACAAGAGCCGTGTCTTTTTTTTTTATTTTTTTTTTCATATGTTAACGGTAATTTTTAAAATTTCATCTATAAATTGGAATGAATTGATAAATTTTATCTCATTTTCAGTTCACTATCTATCTTAAATTTTACAATTTTATTAGCCACTTAGCTGAGTTCTTTGCAGTCTGCCTTATTTTATTATTCTTGTCTCTTATCTGTAATTACATATTTTCAACAGCACAACTTCACTTCACAACTCACAAGTATCATCATCTCTATTCTCAGTTCTCTACACTATTATATTTTTTTCTTCTCACTAAACAGTTTAATACTATTGTATTATTATGTCTTCTCACGATTTTTCTTCTCAAAATAATATTTTCAATGATAGTTGCTCCCCAATAAATTTAGAAGATGATAATGTTGTAGAAGTTGGATCGTCTCAAAATTCAAGGAAAAAAAAAACAAACATCAGAGGTGTGGAAAATTTTTACAGTAAATGAAAAAGATGGTACAGCAGTATGTAATATCTGCAAAAAGGCTTATGTTTGGAGATATGGTCAAGGCACCGGCACGCTACGAAGACACAAAGAAAAACATCTAAATGAAACAGGACATTTGGATCCTAAACAAGCTCAAATTACTGGTTTTACTAATGCTAGTGGATCAGTTACTTTTACTAACTTTGTTTATTCGCAGGAACGAATGCGAGTTGGAATGTCGGAATTTTTAGCAGCTCGTGAGATGCCGTTCACATTTGCAGAAGATCAGTATTTTGAAGAGTTTCTACAAAAATACATTCAACCTTCTTACAGGAGCGTAAGTAGAAATACTGCTCATTCTATGAAATTATTTCATACAATGGCTGAAAATTTAAAAAATGAACTTAAAAAAATTGATGGAATTATTTGTTTCACATCTGATTGTTGGTCTGGACGAAATCATAATGGTTATGCTTGTGTTACAGCACATTATATTGATAATAATTGGTTATTGCATAAAAGAATTATTGCTTTTCGTTTACTTGAATATCCACATAATGGTGTAAATTTGTGTGAAAAATTATTACAAGTTTTTAATGAGTTTGGTGTGTTAAATAAACTATTTAGTGTTACCTTTGATAATGCAAGTGCTAATAATTCATGCATTGAGCTTTTAATTAGAACGATTACACCCCTATATGATTCTAAATTATTTCACATGCGTTGTGTTTGTCATATATATAATTTAGTTGTGCAAGACGGTTTAAAATTAATAACACCACAAATAAGTATAATTAGACAATCTATTAATTATATTTCTTGTTCGGATTCTAGACAACAAGAATTTGCAAAAATTTGTAAAACTCTTGGATTGAAAAGAAGAAAATTTGTTGATGATGTTCCCAATAGATGGAATTCAACTTTTTTAATGTTAAAATCGTGTGTTGGCTATACTGATGCCATTAATGCATTTGTTAATTCAAAACAAAATCAATTTCAGGTAACTGATTTAGACTGGGAAAAAGCATTTAATGTTATGAAATTTTTGAAACCTTTCTATAAGGCAACAAAAGCTAGTTCTGGAGTTTATTATCCAACTAGTAATCTTGTACTTTTACAATTAGTAGAAATTGCTGGACAATTTTCATCATTTAGAGCCGATCCATTTTTCTTTCAAATTATTTACTCAATGGAGGAAAAGTTTAAGAAATATTATGAAAACATGCCACTAATTTTTCCAGTGGCAGCTGTAATGGATCCTCGCATTAAGTTGTTTGGAGTTCAATGTGCTTTAGAATCACTTTTTGAAACATTAGCTTTTAACATAAATATTACAAATCGAGAATTGGAAATTTTTATTAATGAAATGTATAATAACTATTTTATTAAATATGGTAACAATGAAAATATTCCTTCATCTACAAACTCTAGTACAACTTCTAAAGGCAAATCTTCTTTTTTCTCCCTAATAGCTAAGAAACGTAATGTTCTTGGTTCTTCATCTACAACTTCAACTGTAAATCCAAATACCACACCTGCTGAATTGGATAGATATTATCAATTTGATCATTATAGTTTAATACCTGAAAATGAAGTGGATAATTTAGATATCTTACGATGGTGGAATTTAAATGAGCGCTCATACCCTGTATTATCTAAAATGGCACGAGATCTACTAACAGTTCCAGTCTCAACAGTGGCATCCGAGTCTGATTTTAGTGCAGGTAACAGGGTATTGGATGAAAGAAGATCTAGACTTAAAGAAGATATTTTGGAAGCTCTCATTTGCGTGAAAGATTGGATTTTCGCGGATCGAAGGATGCAAGATAAAATCATTGATGATATTGCTGAAGACTTCAAAAATCTTGCAGTTCCTGAAGAGTGAAGATTGATTAGGAAACAAATATATAATTTTTGAATAGCTAAATTATAGTTAAGTAGGTGTCAACCTAGTTGAGATGTACTTAAACTATAAATTATAGTAAAAGTAAAAGTAGGTGCCAACCTAGTTGGGATGTACTTAAACTATAAATTTGAATTCTATGTAAACATTTCTTGGTATAAATATGAATTTATCATTTTGTTCATTTCTTGGTATAAATAATTTATGTAACATTAAATTTGAGTTCTATGTAAACATTTCTTGGTATAAATATGAATTTATCATTTTGTTCATTTCTTATTTTACATTTTTTATTTTACAATATAATATATATATTTTGCTATAAATATGAAAAATTCTATAATTTTATAATTTTATTCATACAATGAACAATCATACGGATACGAGATACAGGCCAAACCGGAACGAACCGCGACCCACGACCCGTATGGGCTCAACCCGGATGGGCCAGCGGGCGGGCCTGGGTTGTAGTTCAAAATTGTGGGCCAACCCGTAACCGGCCCGTAACCCGCAGCGGGCGGGCTTTTTTCTACGCGGGCTGTTACCGGACTCATACGTTGGCGGGCCGACCCGGCCCGGACCACCATGATTGACACCTCTACTATCAATCATAATGTTTCTGAATGCACTGCCTTTGCTTTTCTTTGGTCGTATTCGTTGCACATAGCTTGAGGTGAGTCACGACTGCAAAACTTCACCCTTTCGTGAGGATTTATAGACTGAGATCAGGATAAGCAATTTAGCTTTCCATGGTGTCAAACTTTGTGATCGCTAAACGCATTCTCTTTAATTTCTTTTCAACGTCTTGCAGTTTATAGCATATTTTCGAGCTTTAAAAGTATTTTTTTTTCCTAGCCGATTTGGGCAGTTTGTAGTGATCGAGTAATTTCGATTTCTAAAAGTTAGTTTTACCGAACATATCACTACGACTCTTCAATCTTAACGGTCACTATTTCTCAAGAATTAGTGTACTCGTCTAACTGTTTCAAAGTAAATTTAAATCTGTTTAAAACTTAGTCCAATCCCAATTTTAAGGTGTCCAAATTCATTATTTGTTTTTTAAATCCAAATTTGAATTATTTTGGTTCTAAATTATTTTGAGTCCAAACATCTAATATTAATATCATTTATATATTTTAAATAAATCAATTTAAGCATTTCCGTAACCAAATTTTGAAAAACATTCATTCAACCATACCAATTCCCATGTTTTTCCTCAACTCTTCCCCATTTTCCTCAAATCGTTGATTTAACCTAATTTACCATTCTTAAACCCAGATCAACTCTTTATATCTTCCCTCAATCCCTCATCGTTCACGCCACAAACAACACAGAAACTTTCTCAAATCCACACGTATTCCTGGGTATAAATATTCTTACTTCTCAACTAGTTTACCTACATTGGAACTTACATGTTGATGCTAGAATGTAAATTCCTAGCCACCAACGATGGGAGATATCCAACATTCATACACAAACCAAATGTAGCAGACTTCAATCTCACACACACCACATACACATGAAGCCAAAACTAAACTTCACCCGTGCATGCCCATCGATAGCTACTGCCCACTTCGAAAAAGATCCTCCAATTAACCACCCAAACAACCGGTAAAACAAAGAATCAAACTAACCTGCTACCTTACCTCAGCTGCTGCCTATTTTGGTTGAAATATCACTGCCCCAAGTTCAAATCCCACCACTATTTGAACGAAATCAAGTCCCATTTTGTCTTCCTTTCACACAACCACACACACACCCTCATCATCGCCACGTGACAGCGGCAACACTGCTAGAAGCATGCTGAAAATGGGCACGGGAAACTCATGTGATGAGAATCGAGAAGGTCCAACTTCAGTGCTCAAACTCGCAATCCACAATGTTGCAAGATCAAAGGTCAAGAAATCTCATGTCAGTGCAGTCAAACAAAATTCGAGGTCAAATCATTTTCAAGAGGGAGGAAATGATGTGACCCAGGAAAGTCAAACATAGATACATGTGTCGGTGAGCCCATGATGAGATTCGATTCCTGAGAGGTTCAAGATTCGAGGCTTAAAAAGGTGATTAAGTCGAAGGCCAAGAATCAAGTTGGAGTCAAGATTCAAGTGGAAAAAATGAAGATGAAGTCTCATCCAACTTCAATTAAAGTTTTGATAGAGATAACATCCGAATTTGAGATTCACTACTTCTTGAAGAATTGTATCCCTTTTCGTCTAGATTCCAACACACTTTGAATCACCTCAATCGGACATCGGGATCAAAATTTATGACCAAAAGACTGAAGAGGGTGAGTGACAGAATTGCATTTATGGCCGTAAGTTCGTAAGTTACGGCTGTAAGTGTCCCAGACCAATTTTCCATGCAAATTATACAACAACATACTTACGGCCATAAGTATATAAGATTAGGGCTGTAACTTTTGAAAATCCAGAATTCCGCGCATGTTTCTAACATGTTTCATTTTCTTTTTATTTCTTTATTACTTGTATTATAAATACAAGAACTCAAACCCTAGTTCATAACTTTGGATGTTCATAGTGAATGGTCTTGTGAGACTCCTTTTGGGTGAAGGTAAACCCTTGTTACTCTTGTAATCTTCTTAGAGTTTCTTCAACTAAATCTAGAGTATTATTATTCCTGTGTTTGTTGTTGATTTCTGCCACCTTGAAATTTGTTTAATTTTTATCAATTGGACATGGTTCTTTAATCAATGAATTTTTGGTAGGATGAACTTAGGTTAAGGTGTTTTTATCACTTATTTTATCATTTTAGCTTTCTTGGAAAGATATTAAATTGTTGTGGGAATTTTTGGTCCAAACACCAAAGGAGTTCGCATCATTTATTGTTGGGTATCAGAGCTTCGCTCTAAATTGGTAAATCTATCACTTACATTTATTGTTGTTTAAAAAAAATGAAAATTCAAAAAAAAAATTAGGGAAAATTTGACGTTCTTGGGAGATTGTTAATTCCACATATTGGGTATCTTGTTATTGACATCTTTGAGTTGTTGGGGTTATCAAATAGTCATACATTTGTATTTCTATTTGTTCAAAAGATTGAGTACAAAATGTTTAATAAATTGCCTCATTGAAAATAATTATCTTGTGCTTATTTACTCTACATCTATGCCTTGTCAAATATTTGTGGTTTGTCAATCCCATTGTTGAAGTTGTACTCCTAATGTAAAACCGCTTTTCATTTTATGGGCAATTCTGAAATCCTACGTGATATTTATGTTAATGTTGTTATAAATTTTAAATTTTAAATTTTTAATGTCTATGATTTGAATTATTTTGCAGTGGAAGGATTTCGACGCCGTCTCGATCAATGTGCCAATTAGAAAACTTATAAATTGGTTACGTGAAATTTTATGTGATTAATTGTTTTATTACCTAAGCATGCTATAATTTTTAATTGATTAAGTTGTAAGTGACCTAAATTATGTTAAATTAAAGTTGGGGGAAAGTTCAGTGGCAATTGGAGAATAAATTAGAACTTATGACTTAACTATGCACGTGGAGAGAAGCGAGGGACTAAATTGCAAATTCCTAAAATTAAAAACCTAACCTCATTTCTCATCCCTCACTCACGACACTCAACTCTCGCCTCACTCCCTCGTCTCTCGGCTCTCTCTCTCTCTCGCGAACTCTCCCTTACGCCGTCGATCGCCGCCACCCTCCCTTCCGGTGCCGACCGCCTCTCCAACACTGGTAAGGACCCCATTTCCCTTTTTTTTCGCCCCTGCCGCACTCGACACACACCCACCGTCACACAGATCGTGCGGCCACACCATGAACCCGCACATAACAGTTCACACACACGCATTTGGGGATAATGATGTGTATATATATATTGATTTTCGTGCATATATGTTTGTATATATCAGTACGTATAAGGATTTACGTAGGCAAATTTCAGATTTTTGATGTGGGCGAAATTTTCGATTCAGAACTTTTAATTGAATGTTATAAATATGTAGATATATATTGAATTCATGTATAGGATCTATGTATAAATTTAAATATATGATTGTATGTGTCTGTATATAGATGCATAAATGGGTATTTTGAATTTGTATATATATATACTTTATGCATATGTGTGCAAGAAATTTTCAGATTTGGGTAATATGTATATTTGTATGTATCTATATAATGACGCGAATAATTGACAAAAATGGGTAAATGAATTGTTTGTATGTGTGTATACAAGTAATTTTCAAAATCCCAGAAATTGTGTACTAGTTTGATTAATTGATATTTTAAGATTGATTTCGGATTATAATGGCCAATTTTTCATAAGTGAGATTTGTAAGAGTTTAAGTTACTTTGATTGAATTTTTAGTGTAGATTTTGAATTCAAAATTTGTTAATTTCAGATTTAAGAATTTGGTTATTTTTGGTTAATTTTTAAAAATTTAATTTCAATATTTTTGAGAAATTCAGATTTTATAATGATTAAAATGGTAAATTGATATTTTGTAAAGTTTGAGTTAAGTTTAACAATTTAGTTTGAGGTGGTTTTAGAAGATGGGAAGACCTTCTAATGTGCATTGAGATTCATCATTTGTCTTGAATAGGGCTCTTATGTGTTTTTTTTTTTTTTTTGTCATACCATAAAGTCACATTGAAGTTTTAAAATTGGTTAAGAGTTTAAATGTGAATTGGAACTAAAAGTAAATTTTATTTAATGAATGGATATAAATTAGGATTATTGGGCACATTGACATCGTTGGCAGTCGAAGCTCCTCCACTTGCAAATTCAGATAACGGTAAATGCTAAGGACGTCAGGTAAGTAAACTTCCCCTATTTTCATAGAAGTTAAATGTAAATGTGAAATGTGTAAATGACTGTTTGCAACTTACTTGCTTGATGAACTTCATTTACTTTATGAAAGTATATGTGTATTTAAGGAAATGTTCAAGCATGCACGTTATCATGTCATTGCATCATTAAGCATGCATTGACATCGAAATGGGGAAGTAAAATGTTTTAATGAAAGGAATGTGTCAAAGTGCAAGTTTTGTCAAAAGTTATGTATCCCAAGTTTTTCAAGAAAGAATGGGTGTACTTCTATGTCATGAAAGATGCGAGTGGGAAATGGGGCGCGGGGGACCGGCGTACCCGAATGTAATGAGCCGCTTTGCGGTGGAACGAAGTGAATGAGCCGCTTTGCGGTGGAATGAATGTTAAACCGCTTTGCGGTGGAAATGTGAATGTGAATCTGGTTCCAAATAAGAATTGTCCACTGTTATCTGATTGACTAGAAGATACACCAAGTGAGCTCACGATGGAAATGAAATGAAAGTTTTGAAATGTAAAGTGAAAGTTTTGAAATGTTAAGTGAAAGTTCGAAATGTTGAAAGTTTTGAAAGGTTAAAGTGAATGGGGATACATATTTCAAAGTTAAAGCATTCATGTCATAAGCATGCATTCATGCATAAAGTTTACTTACTGAGCTTTAGCTCACCCCAATCCCTCCCCATATTTCAGGTGATGAAAGTTGATGATCAGAGGAGAACACTTGGCGGTTGACTCCGACAGTACCCATCGCCGCCTTAACTAATAAAGTTAAAATTATTCAAGTTATCGTTTAAATTATTTCCTTCATTCATTATTATTGATAATGGTTTGGTTGAAGTTAATTTTGATTAAGTATGGGTGACGCATTTGAGGTTAAATTTCCTCTTAATTTATTCGTCAATGTCGTTTGATATTTTTGGAAAATCTTATGCTTGAGGAGTTGGGGATTGAATGAATTGGTTTTGGAAATGATGAATGTGGTTGAGATGTGATTGATGCTTTAAATCTTTTAAAATGGTTTTGGTGTCCCTCTACAGGTTGGCTATGTCCAATTTATAGAGGAGACTCTGTCGAAATTTCTGTAAAATTTATAATAGTTAATTGAATATTTTAATTGTGTAAACGATTTAAATTCCGCATTTAATGTGAATGGAAGTTAACACCCCTAGGTTTAAGGTTTTGAACTTGGGGTGTTACATTTTTGGTATCAGAGCTAAGAGTTTTAAAAGCGATTCTGTAGACCTTTAAAATTTATTTGAAAATGGTTCGGGTACTGAGTCACGCCTCAAGTGCTTCTCCCTCGATCATCGGGTAAGTTAAATTTTGTTTAAATTATGAAATGTTATTTGACGTTCCAATTATTGTAAATTCTTGAATGCTAATGTGTAATGTCGGAAAGTGAAAGGTCAAGAATGTAGTTTGTGATATAATGAGTATATCTTCGTTATGTAAATAAGGAAGTGAGAAAGTAATGATTATTAAAAATTTGGGTGCCGTTTATTAGATCTTTTTGTGAAATAAGAAATGGATATTAATGGTATATCGGCACGAGAGTGTACAATGTCCAAACGAGAAGTTGAGAAGTCATCGAACTTAGTATTAAGCACTTATCGTGTTGATCTCGGGACTACCCACTCATTTGATAGTCCCACAATTATAGGAAAATTGATTTACTCATCTCAGTAGCTGGAGACCAACTTTATATTGTCAACGCCATTTGAAGAATTGTTGAACTAAAGTTATGTGTTGAGAAATGTCCCAATCATGGTGAATGGAAAGGAATAGATGATGGATTTCATAACACTGAATACCCACAAACTTGATGTTATACTAGGAATGGAATGATTATTACGGTATAAGGTTTCAATCACTAGCTAAGTTAAGGTGGTATTTAAACCTTCAAATGAAACTCTTTTCGCTTTGTTGAAGTAAAGGTGAAACTTTCTATTTCGATATTATCAGTGATGAAGGCTCGTCAATTGATGAATAAGAGTTATTAAGCCTACCTGGTTGCAATAATTGAAGTGTCTAAGGTGAATACTTCTCTCGAACAAATTTCTATTATTCGAGAATGACTAGAGATGTTCTCAGAAGATCTTTGTGATTTACCGCCTAAAAGAGAAATTAAATTCGTCATCGATTAAGTGCGCAACTCTAGTATCCAAGGTATAATATCGGATGGCTCCTTCGTAACTTAAAAGAGCTCAAAGTGCAACTATAGAATCTCATGGACAAAAGTTTTGTTCAACCTAGCTTTTTGCCATGGGGTGCTCAGGAGCTATACCTGAAGAAGAAAGATGGTTTTATGAGACTTTGCATAATTGATTCTAGACATGGCAAAACCAGTTTTATGAAGTTGTGATGAGATGTTGAGATTATGAGTAATATGATTTTATTGAGACTTCTATGAGAAAAATTATGAAATTTGAGATTTAAAGATTTGATTCTTAATTATTGGGAATTAAGGAATGGATATTGTGTTTGAGTAAGTGAATTATTCCTCTATTTTGAGATAAATTTATAATGTTGTTTGGTTTTGTAACTAAGAAATTTTGGGATTATGATTGTGTCATATATTTATAAGTATGATCAATGGGTGGTCATTGGAATCAATTAATGTATTGAAGGAAGTGAGATATTGATATTGGAAACTATGATTTGAAATTGTTATGTTGAGGAATTAAGAATTGATTTTCTGGGATATCAAGGTATACATGAAGTTATGTGATGACTTGATGCGTATATTGGGAAATGTCAAGTCATATTTTGAAAAGATGAGTGAAGACAAATGTTATGGCATTATTGGAAAGAATTTTTAATTATCCTTAGGAACTTATTGATTATTAGTGAGAAATGATTACTTATATTGGAGAATATTATAAATTATGATGGTAAGTGATAATACTGTTGATTTATTTTGGAAGTTGATTGGTAGATGATGTGTTAAAGATTTTGTTATTTACATGCAATATGATTTGAGAAAGTCAGTTATCATTATTGGGAGATATTGAAAGTATTTTATAGTGAGATGCCTTAAAGGAGTAACCATTTATTCGAAATGAGAATTTGGGGCCATATGATTGAAGGTTTGGGATTATGTGAGATAATGATGATTGTCATAAGGTCATTTGAATATAAAAGTTATAAGAGATAATTATAAGGAATAATGCGATTGCTCTTATGGTGAGAACTGAAGGTGACGATGTATTGAGATTATGAAATAAGTTGACTTTCCATGAATAAGTTATGCTATATTTGGTTTTAAGTGGAATTCGAATAAAGAGGAATCTCAGTCATGGAAAACAAATCAGGTTTCATCGTAATTTGAATGATTCACTGATGTACGTTAAGTTTTCATTGATGATACTAAAATATCATATGAGAGATTGTTGGATGAAATTGATGAAAGAAACTTATCAGGTCCTAGATTTGTACAAGTATTGTAGAAGTAATGCATTTGATCAGAAGAAAGTTTATGATAGTACATATCATGAAATTGTGGAGATTATTATTGATGGTATCTTGATTCAAAAGTAAGAAATGAAATTTTAGGCAATTGTCCTTGTGGATAGGATTTGTGGAAAATGAGGATAAGACTTCACAATGATTATTTATTATGGAGTAGTGTGCAGAAAGAGTGACAATGGCAGAGTCCAAGATTTATGGAGTTTGAGAGATTGATATAAAATTTTATTGAGTATATTGACGTAAAAGGTTCGTGTGAAGGATATGATGGTTATTATGTTGTAATCTTAGAGAGATTGATATGATTATTTGAGGTCAGCTGTGTGACTTTTACTTATAATGGGATTGTATCTTTGGGTTAAGTAAACTTGATGAGGAATTCTATATGAATCACAAAAGTCTTATTCATTGAGATAGGTCAATGATTTATTTATGAAATACTTGGTTAGAGTATTATTCTTATGATAATTTTGAAAGCATGGATTTTTTTTGTTAGCACCTTGGCTTTAGTTTAAGATGAGTATATAATGCTGAATACTTGATTACAATATATAAGTATGGATTACAGGATTTAAGTTTGATCCTCCGATTTTAAAAGTAAGGTCAGCATGTTCAGAAAGGGTTTCGTTTGTAAATCTTTCCAAAAAGATTCTGTCAAAGTTTTAGTATTTCTACTGTATATTTTGGTATGGACGTCAAGTTTCACTAATTCTGGATTATAAAGTCTTATTTTGGTCAATCTTCTTGATTTTAGTTTTAAGAATGTGATCAATCAATATATATATTAAGGTTTAGACGTTAGAATAGATCCTATGAAAGGCTGGAAATGGAAAATTGGTGAATGGATTCATAAGTGGGATAATGTCGGGTGATAGTCTCCTACAACAATAGCTATCAAACTTCGATCCTTATTGAGTACTATACGATAGGAAATGTAGATTGCCAATTCATTGGGATGAAGTAGGAGAAAGAAAGTTATTGGGTCCAGAAATAGTATAACAAGCAACAAAAGTTGTTGAAAAGATTCGTCAGCGGATGAAAACTGCTAAGAGTAGACAGAAGAGCTATGCGGACAGAAGAAGGAAGTTTTTGGAAATTGCCGTATGTGATATGACTTTTTGGTAGCTCTTAGGAAAGGGTCATGAGATTCAGGAAGAAATGAAAGTTATGCCTGCATTTTGTTGACCCCTTTAAGATACTTGAAAAGGGTAGGTGGATCTAGATTATCGGGTTGCATTGCAACCGGCACTATCAGGAGTACATAATGTTTTCATGCATCAATGTTGAGGAAGTATATTTCGGATTCCTCCCATAGTCTCAGTTATGAGTCATTAGATCTTTGTGAGGATCTGACTTATGAGGAGTCACTTGTGAAAATTCTGATGAAAGTAAATAAAGAACTTAGAAGGAAGAAGATAATTCTAGTTAAAGTCCTTTGGAGGAATCATGCAGTAGAAGAGGCTACTTGGGAACGTGAAGATGTAATGCGTACCAATGAACCACATTTTTAGTAAGTTTTAATTTCGAGGACGAAATTTCTTTTAGGGGGTAAGGAATTGTAAAACCGCTTTTCATTTTATGGGCAATTCTGAAATCCTACGTGATATTTATGTTAATGTTGTTATAAATTTTAAATTTTAAATTTTTAATGTCTATGATTTGAATTATTTTGCAGTGGAAGGATTTCGACGCCGTCTCGATCAATGTGCCAATTAGAAAACTTATAAATTGGTTACGTGAAATTTTATGTGATTAATTGTTTTATTACCTAAGCATGCTATAATTTTTAATTGATTAAGTTGTAAGTGACCTAAATTGTGTTAAATTAAAGTTGGGGGAAAGTTCAGTGGCAATTGGAGAATAAATTAGAACTTATGACTTAACTATGCACGTGGAGAGAAGCGAGGGACTAAATTGCAAATTCCTAAAATTAAAAACCTAACCTCATTTCTCATCCCTCACTCACGACACTCAACTCTCGCCTCACTCCCTCGTCTCTCGGCTCTCTCTCTCTCTCGCGCGAACTCTCCCTTACGCCGTCGATCGCCGCCACCCTCCCTTCCGGTGCCGACCGCCTCTCCAACACTGGTAAGGACCCCATTTCCCTTTTTTTTTTCGCCCCTGCCGCACCCGACACACACCCACCGTCACACAGATCGTGCGGCCACACCATGAACCCGCACATAACAGTTCACACACACGCATTTGGGGATAATGATGTGTATATATATATTGATTTTCGCGCATATATGTTTGTATATATCAGTACGTATAAGGATTTACATAGGCAAATTTCAGATTTTTGATGTGGGCAAAATTTTCGATTCAGAACTTTTAATTGAATGTTATAAATATGTAGATATATATTGAATTCATGTATAGGATCTATGTATAAATTTAAATATATGATTGTATGTGTCTGTATATAGATGCATAAATGGGTATTTTGAATTTGTATATATATATACTTTATGCATATGTGTGCAAGAAATTTTCAGATTTGGGTAATATGTATATTTGTATGTATCTATATAATGACGCGAATAATTGACAAAAATGGGTAAATGAATTGTTTGTATGTGTGTATACAAGTAATTTTCAAAATCCCAGAAATTGTGTACTAGTTTGATTAATTGATATTTTAAGATTGATTTCGGATTATAATGGCCAATTTTTCATAAGTGAGATTTGAAAGAGTTTAAGTTACTTTGATTGAATTTTTAGTGTAGATTTTGAATTCAAAGTTTGTTAATTTCAGATTTAAGAATTTGGTTATTTTTGGTTAATTTTTAAAAATTTAATTTCAATATTTTTGAGAAATTCAGATTTTATAATGATTAAAATGGTAAATTGATATTTTGTAAAGTTTGAGTTAAGTTTAACAATTTAGTTTGAGGTGGTTTTAGAAGATGGGAAGACCTTCTAATGTGCATTGAGATTCATCATTTTTCTTGAATAGGGCTCTTATGTGTTTTTTTTTTTTTTTGTCATACCATAAAGTCACATTGAAGTTTTAAAATTGGTTAAGAGTTTAAATGTGAATTGGAACTAAAAGTAAGTTTTATTTAATGAATGGATATAAATTAGGATTATTGGGCACATTGACATCGTGGGCAGTCGAAGCTCCTCCACTTGCAAATTCAGATAACGGTAAATGCTAAGGACGTCAGGTAAGTAAACTTCCCCTATTTTCATAGAAGTTAAATGTAAATGTGAAATGTGTAAATGACTGTTTGCAACTTACTTGCTTGATGAACTTCATTTACTTTATGAAAGTATATGTGTATTTAAGGAAATGTTCAAGCATGCACGTTATCATGTCATTGCATCATTAAGCATGCATTGACATCGAAATGGGGAAGTAAAATGTTTTAATGAAAGGAATGTGTCAAAGTGCAAGTTTTGTCAAAAGTTATGTATCCCAAGTTTTTCAAGAAAGAATGGGTGTACTTCTATGTCATGAAAGATGCGAGTGGGAAATGGGGCGCGGGGGACCGGCGTACCCGAATGTAATGAGCCGCTTTGCGGTGGAACGAAGTGAATGAGCCGCTTTGCGGTGGAATGAATGTTAAACCGCTTTGCGGTGGAAATGTGAATGTGAATCTGGTTCCAAATAAGAATTGCCCACTGTTATCTGATTGACTAGAAGATACACCAAGTGAGCTCACGATGGAAATGAAATGAAAGTTTTGAAATGTAAAGTGAAAGTTTTGAAATGTTAAGTGAAAGTTCGAAATGTTGAAAGTTTTGAAAGGTTAAAGTGAATGGGGATACATATTTCAAAGTTAAAGCATTCATGTCATAAGCATGCATTCATGCATAAAGTTTACTTACTGAGCTTTAGCTCACCCCAATCCCTCCCCATATTTCAGGTGATGAAAGTTGATGATCAGAGGAGAACACTTGGCGGTTGACTCCGACAGTACCCATCTCCGCCTTAACTAATAAAGTTAAAATTATTCAAGTTATCGTTTAAATTATTTCCTTCATTCATTATTATTGATAATGGTTTGGTTGAAGTTAATTTTGATTAAGTATGGGTGACGCATTTGAGGTTAAATTTCCTCTTAATTTATTCGTCAATGTCGTTTGATATTTTTGGAAAATCTTATGCTTGAGGAGTTGGGGATTGAATGAATTGGTTTTGGAAATGATGAATGTGGTTGAGATGTGATTGATGCTTTAAATCTTTTAAAATGGTTTTCCTGTCCCTCTACAGGTTGGCTATGTCCAATTTATAGAGGAGACTCTGTCGAAATTTCTGTAAAATTTATAATAGTTAATTGAATATTTTAATTGTGTAAACGATTTAAATTCCGCATTTAATGTGAATGGAAGTTAACACCCCTAGGTTTAAGGTTTTGAACTTGGGGTGTTACACCTAACATCTTACTCTACATATCAATTGTTCCTTTCGAGTAGCAAGCCCCTAAATTCCACTTACTATTGTGTTCATTTATTCTTGTATCTTTTGTTGTTTGTGATTTCTTTGACTTCGCAAGAATTATACTTTGTGGTTTAGTTGATTATATTCCTTGGACAATTTTAGAAAGAAAACTTTAAGTGGAAAAATGCAAGAGTAGTAAGCTCATTAGAGGGTAAAAGCCAATTTGAGTGAAACATGAGAGAATATTTTCTTGTAAGGACACTATCACACTTGCACAACATGCCAAATTTCAATACATAAAGTAAGCGAATTTCCAATACTCAAACTCAAGACTTGAAGGAATTGTTGCAAACTTTTAAATCACCATGACTAGGAAAATGAGGAGGTTGGAGAAGGGTTGAAAAAGTTAGGAACAAGAGGGAAGAGTACATTAACTAGGAATTGTGAAGAAAGGAGGGATAGTGGAAGAAGGCTGAGGGATGAATTTGGAAACATTATGTATAGAGATGGGAGTAGGAAACTAAATGGAAGAATGGAAAGGAAAAATAGAAAAGAAGTTATGGGTAAATGTAGGGATGTTTTGAACAATGAAAGGGATGGTGAACAAAATGGGAGTAAGAATAGGAAAGAGGAGAGTGGTTGGATGATAGGAGAGATGGAGTTGATGAAAATATTGATATTGTGAAAGTGAAAATGAAAACTTCATTATTCCATGGGAGGAGTGAAAGTGAAGAAAGAGTGATGGAGAGAATTGCTAGACTACCAACACCTTTAGCCCGTGTTAATGAGATGGAAAAACATGGAGAAAATACTTTCTACACTAGATGCCTTGTGGGGGATAGGATATGTAGTCTCATTGTAGATGGAGAGAGTTGCACAAATTTGGTGAGTGCTAGTAGGGTGGAAAAATCGGGATTACCGGTAATGAAGCATCCAAATCCTTATCAATTGCAAAGGTTGGGTGACATTGGGAAAGAGAGAGTGAGTGAACAAGTTCTTCTTACTCTTCACATTAGTACTTATAGTGATCAAATATTATGTGATGTGGTTCACATGCACACTACTCACATAATTTTGGGAAGACCTTGGCAAAGGGATATGAATGTGAAACATAATACAAAGAGGAACCGGTATAGCTTCCAAGTGAAAGGGGAAAAAGGTGGTGCTCCTACCTTTGAGTTTGGAGGAATTTCATAAAGATTAAATGAAACTCAAGAAGGAGTTTGAAGAAGAGGAAGAGAAGAAGGAAGAAAAGGAAATTTTGATTGAGCAAATTGAGGAAGAAGACGAGGAGAGGCGAAATGAGAGCATGAGAGTTGGAGCCACGAATCCAGAAAAAGGAGAGGTAAGAGAAGAATCGAGTGTTGAGGTTCCTACCTCAAAAAAAGGTAGAGAACCGTAAAAGAAATTGAGAGAAGAGATCACTCCAAAATGTTCTTTGCTCTTGACTACTCTAATAATTTCCTCCCTAGTTTGGTTTTTCCATTGTTGCAGGGAATTGTGAGACCAACTTATCAAAACAGCAAGGAACTCCAAAAACATGCCGATTGGAAGAAATTCATGAAAAAACTTTCCTACAACAACAAGTGCAACTGAGGTAAAGGAAAAGAAATAACCAATGCAACATCTAGGGGGAGGTTCGAGCTTCCATTTGAGGGGATTGTGGGAATATGTACCTCCAATGCCGACCATAGTAGGAAGCATATCCCATTTAATCCGGGTGTCCAGAATTGTTTTCATTTGTGGAAGGAACTACCTCCCAATCAAACAAAATCCAAATTTCTACTCGGTGGTGTCAGTCCGATTCAAGCTCTTGGCAACACTTACAAATTGATTTTGCCCGGTGTCGATTCATGGTAGAATCTCTCTTGAGATGGAGGGGATGATGAGAATCGAGAAGGTCAAACTTCAATGCACAAACCCGTGGTCCACAATATTGCAAGATCAAAGGTCAACTAATCTCACGCCAATGCAGTCAAACAACATTCGAGGTCGAATCATTTTCAAGAGGGAGGGGATGATGTGACCCAAGAAAGTCAAACATCTATACACGTGTCGGTGGGAACCATGACGAGATCCAATGCCAAAGAGGTCCAAGATTCAAGGCTTAAACAAAGTGATTAAGTCGAAAGGGGAGCCAAGAATCAAGTTGGAGTCAAGATTCGAGTGGAAGAAATGAAGATGGAGTCTCAGCCAAATTCAATTAAAGTTTTGACAGAGATAACATCCGAATTTCAGATTCATTGTTTCTTGAAGAATTGTATGCCTTTTCGTCTAGTTTCTAACTCATTTTGAATCACCTCAATTGGACATTAGGATCAAAAGTTATGACCAAAAGACTGAAGAGGGTGCGTGACATAATTGCATTTACTGCCGTAAGTGTCCCAGACCAATTTTCCGTGCAAATTAGACAAAAACATACTTACGGCCATAAGTATATAAGATTACAGTCGTAACTTTTGAAAATCCAGAATTCAGCGCCTGTTTGTAACATTTTTCATTTTCTTTTTATTTCTTTATTACTTGTACTATAAATACAAGAACTCAAACCCTAATTCATAACTTTGGATGTTCGTGGTTAATGGTCTTGTGAGACTCCTTTTGGGTGAAGGTAAACCCTTGTTACTCTTGTAATCTTCTTGGAGTTTTTTCAACTAAATCAAGAGTATTATTATTCTTGTGTTTGTTGTTGATTTCCGCCACCTTGAAATTTGTTTAATCTTTATCCATTGAGTTTGGTTCTTTAATCAATGAATTTTGGGTAAGATAAAATTGGGTTAAGGTGTTTTTACACTTATTTTATCATTTTAGCTTTCTTGAAAAGATATTAAATTATTGTGAAAATTTTTTGTCCAAACACTAAAGGGGTTCGCATCACCATGGGCTGAGATAGTGAGATCACCCACCTCTCTTCTCTATTGTCAAAATGGAGAGAGAGAAATGGATTTGATATATTAATGGATATATATGATAAATACATTACAATAAATGTACAAATATACCATTATTAAACTTAAAAAGAAAAAAAAATGTACACCACACCAATCACCTCCAGTCCTCCTTCAGGACACCACCACTTCTCATTCTCTCTCCCACACCACTGGTCCTCCACCACGATTCTTTTTGAAAGAGAGAGATGCCTTATATATGCAGAATAGTGCATTACGAAAATTCCCTATAAGAAAATCCTTGCCACCGTTGTCGACTTGGTTTCAGAGTTTCGGAAGTATTTGGAAAGTTTGTTTGGTTTTCTCTTGTATCATTAGCTTCTCCATTACTGCTAAAATATAAAATAATAACTACAAGTCCCTTGTGTGGAGTCGAACCCATGTACTGAAATTTGGCAAGAGATGTTCAAGTCCATTGAGCTAACCATTGGATCATGTTTTCATAGACAAAATAGATAATTAAAAGCGAAAAAAAAAAAGAACATGAATACCACATCAAACAGAAATGGTTGAATGGAGACTTAATTGCTTTATAAATAAGGCTCTTTGGCATTTCAAAATTTAGTGTGGGGCTGTTGTTGTTCAGCCCCAACCAGTTTTGAGTTTAATATTTGTTAAATGAAAAAAAAAAATTAAAGAAAGTCCAAAAGTAGACCCGTCAAAATCGGGAAACCCGGTACCGGGTCTTCGATTTATTTAAAAGCGTACGGGTCTTACGGGTTTTTTTACTCAACATACTCGAGAATATTTTTAAGGTAGGTTCATACTCCAAAAAGATTTTCTTTTAACTGTACAATATTAAGTAAATTTGTATTGTAAGTTTTCTATGTGTGATTGTGTGATTTATGAGATTACTTACCTTCGAGCATGAAATTACTTGCCTTCAAGCATGAGACTACTTGCTTTCTGGCATGAGATTAGTTGCGAATACGCATTAGAATTTACTTGCTTATTGCATGATAACTTAGAGGTTAAATTGCAAGATTATGTGTGTTATTTATGATATAGTTTATTTGATTTTTCGCTAAGCATACTGAGTATTTCTATGAAATGCTCGCCCCTTCTTTAAACTTAAAAAAAAAATTAGATTACAAAGTTAGTGACAAAGCATACGGCGTGTTGAGACCGTGCCCAAAAACATAGTACTTTGAACCACCAGCGAAGGCCCAATAGGGGCCCAATGGACCTTAGCCCACGATTAAAGTCTAGGGCATCACTCCCCTTTCTCTCTTTTACACACTTGAATTTCCCGCATCCAATTTATATTTGCTTGAAATGAGCACTGACTTTGGCATCGAAGTGCAAACGGGAGCCACCTCAACCCCCTTTTCAAACTGATTGTTTGTCACAGTGCGCAGGAGACCCACGTGTTCAAGAGGGAGGATCTGAGACGTGTTGGTCCAAGGTCCAGCCGGATTTTGTGGTCAACATTTTGGCGCCATCTGTTGGAAACCATACTTCTAACCACGAAAACGCATGATAAAAAGCCACACTCAAAAAGGAAATCTTGAAAAAAAGGACGAATAACCTCTTGCAAAAGAGCGGAGAATTGAAAGAACTTTGAAACATAAGTTTGTTAACCTTCAAAAAGGAAAGAACTTTGAAACATAAGTTTGTTAACCTTGAAAAAGGCAAGAACTTTGAAACATAAGTTTGTTAACCTTGAAAAATGCGTGAAACTTTGAAACATAAGTTTGTTACCCTTGAAAAAGGCGTGAAACTTTGAAACATAAGTTTGTTACCCTTGAAAATGGCAAGAACTTTGAAAAATAAGTTTGTTAACCTTGAAAAAAGCGTGAAACTTTGAAACATAATTTTTTTAACCTTGAAAAAGGCGTGAAACTTTGAAATACAAGTTTAATAACCTTGAAAAAGGCTTAGAGCTTTGAGATAAGAGTTCACCTATCTTTGAAAGAGAAGATAAACCAAAAAATTGCTCTGAACATAAATGAAAGTGACGATGATATTAACCCTCTTATGAGTAGAAATGAACAGTTCAGCGAGAAGGAGGCTCCTCAGAGGCCTCATGAGAACACAAACGAGGGGGTGGCCCAACCTAACCCTCCGCGCCGGCACCGAAATCGCCGCATGCTGCGAGACATGACTCGCATGGAAGCCCAAATGCTAGAAATGCAGAAACAGCAGATAGAACAAACTGCTGTGATGAATGCTTACATGACTAGAGGGTATGTTATGAACGAGCCCGTGATACCCCCGCAATAATCACAGCCAAATTACTTACCATCTGATGCGGCCACTGCCTCCTATTATTATCAAGATCCGCAGGCATATGCCGAGGTGGAATCCGTGCCTCTCTACGAAGAAGGCCCGGAGCATGAAGCACCCGAAGCACAAGATCAACCCCCTATTAGCCGCAGGGAGGCTTCGCCTTCGAAGTCTGGTAGCGTTTTTAGCCGAATAGGGGGATTATTCCAGGGAAAACGAGGGGGCCGGACTGACCAAGGTCAACACCATGCAGCAGAGCCTAGAAATAGGCGGGAGCAACGCGCTGAAGAAGCCCTGTCGCGGAGCCAAATGTATGAATACCGGCATAACACGGGGGCAGAAAAGTTAGCCCCCACACATGAGCCTAGGAATAGGCAGGAAAGGAGAGCAAAAGCAGCTCGGACAAAATCTCATAATGATCTTCCGACCTTCGAAAGGCCAAACTACGGGCGAGTTTTGCCGCCGTAAAGACAGGAGTACGCTCCACCGCCCTACGGCCAACACTACGACCCGATATATTCCAGTCATGACGAGAACAATGAATTACCGTCATACGAGCTAGATGATAAAGAGGAAATAACCCCCTTCACAAAGGGCATCCGTAGGTGTCCAGTGCCTCATGAGTTTGAAATGCCAGAAATAGCAAAGTATTCTAGCCGAGGTGACCCTGACGATCATCTGTTAAACTACCGCACTAGCATGGAAATAGCCGGAGCCACTCAAGAACTGAAATGCAAAGGCTTTGCTTTAACCCTTGAGGGAAGTGCGATACGATGGTACAAAAAACTCCCTCCTAGTAGCATCCACGGTTGGAGAGATTTGAAGGCAGCATTCAAAAATGGCTTTGTTTCCTCCAGGCCTGGCCAGCTCCCACTCCAACGCCTTCAGGACTTAATGCAAGGAAAGGAGGAATCTTTGAAAAGTTACCTAGCCCGGTTCACTAAAGAGATGCACATTCGTGAGAACATCACCAGGGAGGAAATGTTTTTCGCGTTAAAAGGGGGGCTAGACATGACGAGCATGTTTTGGAGGGATGTCCGAAGCAGAAAGTCGAGGGATTACAATGCCCTGGTAGATCTAATGAAGGAAGAGATCGTCTCAGAAGAAATGGCTAGGGCCAGAGACAATCATCCTCAAGGGAGATACAATCTTGGGTATCCTAATGAAGCGAACCTCAGGAAAGGAGGTAATAAGGATATGTTCGACAGTAACCGAAGTGAAGCGCCACGCCCATTTCCAGGAACTGGGTCCAACTATACAGCAGAGATCACAGAAGCTATCCTTAACTTGCACTCCAACGCTCCCCCTCAGAATCTCCCCTCGGCTCAAGGAGGAATGGAAAGTAGCCGAAGTGGAAAACGGCCCATGATTGGGGCTTATTGCGCCTACCACATGTGTTATGGCCACGCAACGGAGGATTGTAGAGAAATCCACATGTTAGCAGACCAAAAGGTACACGGGAGAAGGGGAAGTGATTTCTCTCCTGACAAGGGAAAAACATAAAAATCAGGTAGTTAAAAGTTCAACCAAGCTGACAGGCGAGCTCCATGGAAGAACCCAACCAAAGAAAGGATTTTCAGTCGTCAAAGAGACAGGAGCAAAGGTTAGGATAACTCCTCGGCACATGCTAAAGATACAAGAGAGCCACCTATGCCTGCAAATGATCCGTCGATCCGTGAAATCGACACAATATTGGGAGGCCCCCATCCAGGTGGAAGCACGAATAACTTCCAGAAGAGATATATTAGAGAGGCCAAGCAGCTCGCCAACGTGAATTACCACATCCATTCACATCCTGTTGGGATGCCTCGAACAGAGTCTATTACCTTTACCCAAGACGACGCTATTGGGGTACACTTCCCTCATAATGATGCATTGGTTATCAGGGTAGTGGTGGCTCGGAATGGGTTGTCACGAATGATGGTAGATGATGGTGCCTCGGTAAACGTAATTTACGAAGTAACTTTCGATAAGATGGGGATTAGCAGCCCACTCATTCCAGTTCCAGATCCAATGTACGAATTCACGGGGGACAGCATAACTCCCAGAGGATCCATAACCCTTATGACTGAGGTAGGGCAAGCACCAACTTTATCCAGAATCCCCATGAAATTCTTGGTTGTGGACAAGATCTCCTGTTATCATGGCTCAAATGGAAGGCCAGGTCTCATCGACTTGGGGGCTACAACCCATACGAAATATATTTGCATGAAGTTCCCCACGGAGTATGGTGTTGCAACTGTTAGGGGGAGCCAAACTGAATCACGGGCCTGTTACACGAACGCTATCCGGAAATTTCAAGACCGGAGCTTGAGCATGATTAGCGATGTGGCAATGGCCGGGCTGCTCTGGACCCTAAAAGACTGGGTGGAGGGGCCTCAGGAAATGAGGATGTTACAATGACGCTGGAAGAAGATCTGGCAGATCTAGACCCGAGAATGGCTGGAGACAATTGCTCTACCCCAGCTGAAAGGCTAGAATGCTTCAGTGTAGATCCACTTGACCCAATCAAGGAGTTGCAGATTGGATTAGATTCGCCGGTTGAATATAAATATCAGCTAAAAAACTTCTTAATCGAGAACCTCGATGTATTTGCATGGAAACATGATGACATGGTTGGAATTGATCCTAAAGTGGCCTGTCACAGACTCCAGCTTGATCCCAAAAGTCTTGGTCACAGGCAAAAGAGAAGACCGATGAGTTCTGATAAATACGAGGCCTTGAAAGAAGAGGTAACGAAGCTATTGAAAAATGGCTTCGTCAGAGAATCTCGGTATCCAAAGTGGGTATCAAACCCTGTTTTGGTACCAAAACAGAATGGGAAACTGAGAGTATGTATTGATTTTTCGAATTTAAACCAGGCATGCCCCAAAGACAGTTTTCCACTGCCTCAGATTGATCAGTTAGTTAACTTCACAGCTGGACATGAGATGCTGAGCTTTATGGTACATACTCCGGATACAATCAAATCCCCATGCACGAATCAGATGAGGAGTACACCTCGTTTATTACGGATAGGAGACTCTATTGTTACAAAGCTATGCCATTTGGCTTAAAGAATGCTGGAGCCACCTATCAAAGGTTGGTAAATCGTATGTTTTCAGAACAATTGGGAAACACCATGGAAGTATATGTTGATGCCATGCTGGTCAAAAGTATGGTCGCCACAGAACATATCCACCATTTGTTTGAAGCCTTTGATGTTTTGAGGAAATATCGAATGAAGCTCAACCCAGCGAAATGCGCATTTGGAGTAGTATTCGGAAAATTTCTGGGATTCATGGTAAATAGAAGAGGGATTGAAGTCAATCCCAATAAAATCAATGCTTTCTGAACATGCAATCTCCTCGGAGCCCAAAAGAAGTGCAGAACTTGACGAGAAGAATTGCAGCTTTAAATCGATTCGTTTCTAAGTCCACTGACAAATGCTTGCCATTTTTTAAGATCTTGAAGGGAGGGAAGCGATACCAGTGGATGCCAGAATGTGAGCAAGCTTTTTTCGACCTGAAAGCATTCTTGGGGCAGGCCCCGTTGTTATCAAAACCAAGAGCTGGCGAACCACTTTATCTATATTTAGCCATATCGAAAGAGGTTGTTAGCTCAGTGCTGATCAGAGAGGAAGATGGGAATCAATTCCCAGTGTATTATGTAAGGAAATCCATGCTGGATGCAGAAACACGTTGCCCAGATATGGAGAAACTTGCTCTCTCATTGATCACAACAGCTCGCAAACTCCGCCCCTACTTTCAATCGCACTCCATACATGTTCTCACCAACTTTCCCATGAGGTAGGTGTTACAGAAACCAGATGAATCTGGGAGCTTAATGAAGTGGGCAATAGAAATCAGCCAGTACGACCTGCATTATGAACCTCGGACTGCTATAAAGGGTCAAGTATTGGTAAATTTCATAGTTGAGTTCATCCATCCGCCAGAGGTGGGGATGATTGATAACGCGGAGGATAGCCATGAGTGGAAGTTGTTCGTTGACGGGTCCTCGACTGATGGAAGATCTGGGGCAGGCATACTACTAATGAATCCAGAAGGGTACAAACTACATAATGCCATCCGCTTTAGCTTTAAAGCCTCAAACAACGTTGCAGAATACAAGGCACTCTTAGCTGGGCTAAGACTTGTGAAAGTTTTAAAGATTAGGTCCGTGGTGGCAAATAGTGACTCACAGTTTTTCGTAAGCCAGTTTAATGGACAATTCGCTGCTAAAGAACCAACCATGGTTGATTACTTGAAAAAATTGAAAGATTTGGCCGTGAACTTTGGAAAAATGGAGTTACAGCATATTCCCAAAAATGAGAATTCTAATGCAGATGCTTTATCCAAACTAGCAAGTAGTAATGATTCCGAGCTCCACAATCTGATTCCAATTGAGCATTTGATGACCTCTTCTATTGAGCAAGGAATGGAGATTTTGGCAATAGAAAAAGAAGGATCCTGGATAAGTCACATACTAGCATACTTGAAGCATCAGACAGTACCAGACGAGCCGGAAGCATCTCGAAAATTGCAAAATATGCCTCAAATTTCATACTCTTGGATGATCTACTTTATAAACGGAGTTACTCCTCTCCTTTGCTGAGATGTGTTGGGCCCAAGGAAGGACGGTATGTGATGAAAGAAATCCATGAAGGCATATGCGGAAACCACGCCGGGGCATTGTCGCTGGCTCGAAAAGCCCTTAAACAAGGATATTTTTGGCCGACTATACGAAAGGATTCCCATGACTTCGTCCGAAAGTGCGATAAATGTCAAAGGCATGCAACCATACCACATCAGCTGCATCATAAGTTGACTGTGGTAACTAGCCCTTGGCCTTTTGCGAAGTGGGGGGTTGATATTATTGACCCTATGCCTAGGGGTGCTGGTAACAATTGCTTTGCAATAGTGGCAATTGACTACTTCACCAAGTGGGTCGAGGCGAAACCCTTGATGAGGATTACCGAAGCCAACACCACCAAGTTCATCTGGAAGAATGTTATATGCAGATTCGAAATACCGCACTTGTTGGTTAGTGATAATGCAAAACAGTTCAAAAACATAATCATAGATTAATTGTGTGACGATTTGGGAATTAAGAAATTATTTTCGTCTCCGCATCATCCACAAGCTAATGGGGAGGTTGAAGCTGTGAATAAGACCATAAAAAACATCCTAAAGAGGAAGCTAGAATCCAAAAAAAAAACGTATGGGTAGATGAACTACCATAAGTATTATGGGCACTTTGGACCACCTCGCACACTGCCACTGGTGAAACACCTTTCTCCTTAGCGTATGGATCTGAGGCAGTATGCCTAGTTGAAATTGGGGTGCCTTCTCTTCGTCAAATCCATTATGACGAGGCGGGAAACGAAGAAGCACATAGGGCTAGCTTGGATTTCCTCCTGGAAAAACGGAGTGATTCTCAGATAGTAATGACAAAGTACCATGAAAAAATGGTCCGCTACTACAACAAAAGGGTAAAGGTTCGGCACTTTAGCATTGGGGATTTAGTCCTCAAAAAGGTTCTTCCCTCTACTCAAGAACCAGGAGTAGGGACTTTAGGTCCTAACTGGGAAGGCCCTTACAGAGTCGCCTCCGAGGTGGTACCCGGTACGTACATGATCGAAGACCTATCTGGGGTACCTTTGTGTAATCCTTGGAACACAGATCACCTTCGTCGCTACTTTCAATAAAATCAAATTCCTCTTCGGTGGTCACAACGTCTCCATATAATTTAATGAAAATTTTAAGTGAGTTACGTTAAGGATTGTACCAAGTGCTATCAGTAAGCATAACAGATAGTAAAAATACCTAAATTATTTTGTTTATAGGATAATACGTCTCCACTATGCTTGAACTTTGTTAAAACAAGGGACTCTTATAAAGCCTGCACTGCGATCACTGTGTGTGGGTTGAACGTATTAACACAGTCAATAGGAGTTCATCCAAACTAATAAATGTTGGTGTTACAGAGTATAAATCAAAAATGTTCAGATGTTTGTCAAAATCAGATCTAACCAGCAAGCATGAATGCCTTAAGCTACTTAGATCTGAGGGACTATTCACATATTTTCATACAATGTGTTTGTGTTTGGAAGCATTCACACTTAAACAAATAATGTTGTACAAACCAAAACATTGAGCTAAACTAAATCACTACGTTTATAAATCAAAGTATTTACAATTCAAAATTTCGTTACATTTACAATTTAAAGCGTCATTGCACTTACATTTTGAAAAAATTCGAACAATATACAACATGCAAAATGACCAAAGCAAATACAAAAGAGGATCATTGAGGAGGGACATCTTCTGAAGAGCTCCTGCCAGGTACATCCAAAGGATCTGCGGGATCATCAAGGGAATCGCCTTTATCTGCATCTTGAGGTTCGGGGTACAGGGCTTCGATGGAGGATAAGTCCAGAGTTGGGAAATCTTCCTTCACGTCCCCCAAAGTCATCATGGCCCCTATATTCCCAAAGACCCTCTACATGGCCTCATACTCTGGTGTGTCTTCAAAAGTGTCTTTAAGATTTTGGATCGCCTCAGACACCTTGGCGCTCAGAGCTTTCTCCACTGGTGTCATAACGATCTGCTCCAGAACCTCCGTGATCCTAGATTGCATATGCCGTTCCAGAGAGGCAAGATCGTCCTCCGCCTTTCTCCTAGCTTCCACCTCTCTCCCCCAATTTCTCAGTGGCTGCTGCCACCTCAGCCTCTAGCTTAGCTTTGGCCGCATTGGCTGCTGTCAGGGCCTCAGAAGTTATGGACTGAGCCAGATTGGAGTCGTCCAATTTCTTACAGAGGGATGCCACATCTGCCTTGGAAGCATGAAGATCGTGCTTTAACTTGTCATTGTCTTCTTGAAGACGTTTGACTGTCACCCTATCTTCCAAGGAGGCCTTGTGAGCGATGGACAGATGCTCCTTGAGGTCCTTAATCTCCCTCAGCATATTGTTCGCGTGACGGAGTGCAGTCTCAGCGTGCTTCTTGTCCCTCTACGCCTCCTCCACTGAAGACTCCACCCCGTCAATAAGGGCCAGTGCCCTAGCATTCATAACTTTGGCAGCAAGCAGCTTCCGAGATGGAGGGCACTGAAAGAGAAGGCAGACCAGCCCTCTGTCCAAAATTGCTCAGTGACTAAGGTAGCCCTGGTAGGAGGAGAACTGGGGGAGTCAAACAAGGAAGGACTGAAAGTAACATCCCTGTGGAAACCACTGGCTTTAATCTATTGGAGCTCTTCTGCTCCCGCGGGTGTCACTTCGTAAGCCAAGTATGGGATAGACACGGAAGGCTCATCGTCCAAGTCTTGAGTCTCTGGGAGCAGAGGTGCGGAGGTAGTTTCCTTGCCCCTTCTGAGCCTCTTCAAAGGGGCGGGTTCCTCCTCGGATACTTTCTCAGAAATATCCTCGGATAAGGGAGATGGCACAGAAACGTTCTTAGACTCCCTCTCCCTCTTAGAGCCGCTCCTATCTGACCTTTTTCCCTTCCCCATTACAGTAACCTTTTTAGGTTTAGCCCTTTTTTCCAAGTTAGGCTGTTGGGGAACCACCGACAGCAGACTGGGTGGTGGCAGTAAAGCAGGAAGAGGACCCTCAAGTTGGGCAGTGGACGCCTCGAATGCCTCCTTTGCCACCTCTACTTGCAAATTAGCAAGTACTTTTTTCTGCCTCCTTTCAATTTCGCTACCGTGGCGAAGGGTAGGAGGGATCTTTTTGGCCATAAGACCCTTCAAGGAAATCTTCGGAAAGTCCTTGGAACCTAGCAAGAAAAGAAGGAGAATGAGGCTATGAACGGACGAGGCATAAGATATGAAGGCAGTAAGGAAACAAACTTACTCATAACTCGCATAAGGTCGTGCTTAACAAAGAGTTTATTTTGTTGAATGACCCCCTGAAAAGTGCCCTTGTAGGCAAACAAGCGCCTCACTACCGCTAAGTCCGCATCGGAGAGGAAGCAAGCAAAAATGTCCCTTGCCATAAACCAATAACATGTGAAAAACAGGTAAAGAAAGATTAACAGAAAATAAAAAGTGAATGACACACGACACTTAAGGACGCGAAAGCAAATACAAGACTCACTAGGTGGGGAAAGAGTTCGGGGAACTGTGATTTTTGGACAAGGGTCCACAGGTGAGCTCTGTCACTCCCCCACAACCCAGAACCATTGGTTCCTCCAGTTCTTTATCGAAGTGGGATGACCAGTAATAACAGGAGGATATGAACCCCTGGGAGACAAGTAGTATCAGTCCTTAACGTCTGACCTCACATCCTTATCCCTTCTAACAGACTTTTTCAGGGTATAGAAGGTGTGGATGATGTGCAGCGAGATGGGGTAGTCAGGGTTGACCTCCTGCCACACCAACAAAGTACCCACCGCCTGTGTCCTAAAATTTGGGGCCAACTGGTAGGGGCATAAGTTGTAACTCCTAAGCAGTACCCTGAAAAAGGGGTGCAGGGCAGCCTCATCCTGCATGATAGAGCATCATAACATACGGCCACCTGACCTGGGGGAGGACTACAGGGTCGGAAAGAAGGTGTAGGGTGCACTAATCGAACCCCCTCTGGCATCCTGAATTTCGCTAAAACTCCCGCCAAATCAACCCCCTGGATTTTCGTGGCAATCTCACAGCTTTCCCAAGATTCTGGGTTTGGATCAGGGTCTACATAATACCTCGACACTTTAATTACCAGGTCTACCCAATCTTCAACATGGGCTATTTCCTCCCCATAAAGCCCTAGCTCTTCCCTATGTGGCCTAAATGGGGCCCTAATAATTAATCCAAGGTCCTGGTGACCGGAAGAAGATCCCACTGCCTCTCCTCTTTCCAAATCCCTGTCCCGCTTGCTTCGAACCTCCCGCAAAGAAGCCTCCTCCTAGGATGATAGATGAGCCATGTAATTCTGGTTCTTTTCTTCTTCACTGTCAGAATCATCCAAATAAATTATACCACTGCATTTCCTATTCCTCCTCCTAATCTGTTCCCTAAAGAAGCGGGAACTAAAAACCGATAAAGACAATGGGCAGAAACCTCTGACAGGAATCGCCATTTCCAATAGTTTCTGTGAACCCATTCCCCCAACTCTTTCCATTTTTTGTTCTTAAAGATGGGCCAGACTCATCAAAAGGAAAACAAAATGCAAAACGAAATTTTCAAACCCACACTCGAAGATTAGAAATAAAAAAGTTTTGCACATACAAAGGAAAAGAAATTTACCTTCAAAGAACAAACGTTCGAGATTGTACACTTGAAATGAGGAACACGCCAATGAAAGCTGTTGAACGGGAAGGACGGTTTGCTGGGTAGAAGACCCTTGAAGAGAAGATGCGAGACTTGCAAGAAAGAAAAAGCAATACAACTTTTTGCGAGAGTGTTACTGCAAAAATTCTGAGAAAATGGTAAAGAGAAGATAATGAGACGAAGGAGGATTTATAGGGAACCTAATGATCTATAACCCTTGGTCTTTGAGTCGCATGATTAATGCGAGTAACCCACGCCTCATGGGGAATGGGTTAATCAAAGCGCCAGCTGTCGGAGGAAGGGATGAAACCGTTCAGCTACCACAGTGAGTGCCACGCGCAGTAAAAATGTCACTCCCATCACCTTTTATATTTCTTGGGAACCAATATCAGTAGCCCCTTTTTATTAAATACGCCGCCTAAGAAACGTGCTAGTGCAATCCCAACCTTCGCTTAGGAGGGAAAAGCCGAAGTAGGAGGTCGGCTATACTCTGAATCTGAACTTTCCATAAGAAATGCCATTCCTGACCTTAAAATCGCCGCGCTACATAGTGACTCCTAGCGAGCGGATGGCAGAATAATTACAAAATATTGGATATAACAAATGATGAAACTTGAACAAAATTATTGCTTCGAAACTATGACAAATTCGATCCGCCCATGAATGACCACATCGGATTTGAGGGACTAGTGTTGAGACCGTGCCCAAAAACATAGTACATTGAACCACCAGCGAAGGCCCAACAGGGGCCCAATGGACCTTAGCCCACGATTAAAGTCTAGGGCATCACCTTGGGCCAACTGTCGAGGTAGAATAGCACGTGAACTTCTTTGGCCGAACTGATTTACGTTTATCCGAAATGCTTTACGTTTAGCCGATGTGCTTTACGTTGATGCCACACATGAGTGATGCGACAACGGATGAAGTCAGAGATGTGACACCGCCTTTACCAAAAGTGACAGGCACCCATCCCCTACCAAACGTAGCAATGATTACTGTCAAAAAGCAAGATTTTCCTCTCCAACCGCTAGGGTAAATACACGTATAAAACTTACCACGTGTCGCCATCCAAGATTATAAATTTCTCTATAAATAGAGCACTCCTCCCGCCTGGTGAAGGGTTAGCATTTTCACTCTCTTAACTGAATATTTTACTCTCACTCCCCTTTCTCTCTTTTACACACTTATATTTCCCACACCCAATTTATATTTGCTCCAAAAGAGCACTGACTTTGGCATCGAAGTGCAAACTGGAGCCACCTCGGCCCCCTTTGCAAACTGATTGTTTGTCACAGTGCACAGGAGATCCACGTGTTCAAGAGGGAGGAGCTGAGACGTGTTGGTCCTAGGTCCAGCCGGATTTTGTGGTCAACACAGCGGTGGCTATTAAAGAGTTTAAACAATATTTTATTTGAAATTTAAAATTAAATTCCCTATTTAGTCTAAGTTATTTAAGTTTTAGGATTTTGACAGTTTTGAGTTTTTAAATGCAATTTGAGATTTTAGTTACTTCCACTTGATTTTATTTCAAACTTGAATTGCTGGCAGTTTGAGTCATTTTAATAAAATTATGAAAATTGAGTTTTAGCTATTTTTCGCTCTTTTATATTTTTGAAAGTTAGTTTGAAAGGACGATGTGGCATCCCTAGTGTTTAGAATTCGTGGTGTTACACAGTTAGTATGCGCTTCTTCCCCTGGAAGAAGCAACTTAAAAGTGGAGGGCTTGAGGTCAACGAACATGCTCTTATTGTCTTCTACTCAAGATGATTCTAAAATCTAGAATGTCAAGCAGCCACAAATTGACAATGCATTAGATGTTACACATTATTACAATTGAATAGATCGTAGCCACCGTCTGAGGGTTGAGGTTAATGTTGGAAGAAAATCGGGTCGCCCATGTGGATTGGCCGGACCCGAATGTAGAAATGGTTTTGGAGGAATTGGTTGAAGTTTGAATTTGAAACTCAACCTCCCACAACCATATAACTCTCATAATCTCCATTGCACAAAGATGAAAGAAATATGTAATTTTCGTGTGAAAAATGGAGAGAAAACATAAGAGTTTGAGACTTGATTACTACATGGTTATCTTCTCCAAATTGGTTCTTGGATTGTAACAATAAAATTCCTTCCATTTTGATTGAATTCCAGACCAATATGTGAGTACAAAGCATTGTGGAAAACAAAAAATCAAAGGCAAGTAATTCAACCTCCTTTCTAGGATTTCAAGTAAGTTTCCAAGATCTGAATCTTGTTTAGAAGCATGCAACTAAAATTTACATTGGTATCAGAGTCATACCAAGTTTTTTTTATTTCCTATAAATGTATTAATGATGATATACTGCTATTGCATGTAGATCAATGCCATTAAAATCGTTTTTAAAGAAAGCTTGAATATACTTTAATGGCACGTCATGATATACTCCACAAAAATTCATGAAATTTATATGACATGTACATGTTAACATATAGAACATGTCTGGAAAGTTTCATGTTCATTGGATTTGTATTTTGAAAGAAAAACTTAACCCTAGTTTAAAATTTTGAAACTTTATCGCGCGATAACTCTCTGTACTTTAGGTTTCATGTTGCACATAAACTATGGTTGGAAAGATATTTTCAAGAGCTTTCCATTTCAACAAAAATTTGGAATTTTGTTTGGGATTCTGCTAGGACGCTTGTTTACAATTCCCCAAGATTGGTCCCCATGAATCCAAAAATGCCAAATTTGAGACTATAAATCTGAAAGTTTTAGTTTGATCCCTAAATCTGTATAAAAATTTTGGATTTGTCACTGAATTTGGTTAAAACTTCAGATTGGTCATAGAATTTCTAAAAAATTTATATTGGACCTTGAGAATTTGAAAATTTTCATATATTTCAGATTGGTTCCTGAAAATTTTGAAATTTCCATATAAGATACTATAAATTTTTTGAAAAGTGCAGATTGGTCCCAAAATTTCTAAAATTTTATGTTAGACATAGAAATTTACAGATTTTCAAAATTATATATCATGGTTCCCTATTACTCAGTGTATATAATTTCATGAGATATTATTTTTGAGAATTATAAATTGGACTGTAAATTAAATTCTGAACATTTTTTTAATTCAAAAAATATCTCTAATTTAGAGACTCTATTACCTAGTGGGAGGTAATTAATTTTTTTGTGTGCTCCCAAGTTTTTGAAAGATACTTAGAAAGTATTTATGACACATTCGGTTGTAAAAAATATTTTGAAACTTATATTTAAGTCGAAAAAATATGATTTGATGTCGAACTTTTTCTGATTTTAAGTGTTATATATCGTATTCCCACGTTCTTGAGTAGGGTTGGCACTGGCTTGATTGTGTTATCCGTTACGACATGCATAGGTGGAGCTGAGGGGGTCTTGGTGGGGTCCATGACCCCCCCCCCAATTTTCTTTAATAATTTTTTCGAATTATCTTTTTAATTTTTATTTAATTTTTATGACCAAATGTAAATATTTTGAAATGTATTATTATAATTTACTAGGAAAGTAGGAGAACTCTAAGGAAAAATTGAAATGTATCAAGATTTTTAATATCATTGTTATTTTATTTTAATATTTTTTTGAATTTTAATACGGGATCCCCCATGCCAAAATACTTGGCTCCGTCCTTGACGACATGTTCTCGTTTTTCGTGCTAGGCACGATGTGACTATTTTTTGCACATAGTATTTTAAGAAAAATACTACGAGTATAAATATTGAGAAGCTACGTGCTTATCAAAATTGTTAAATGGATCTGAAAACCCGACAGAACACATAAAGAGTCTATGCTTTTTGGATATACTATAAATATAAGTAGAGCTTGGGCCTTCAGATGTTAACTTCTCATTGTAATGATTATCTTGAAACCGATGTTGTGAATTTGTCTCGTACTTTGATTGTGCTTGATAATATTTTTTGGAAACGATTAATTTGTGGTATCATGATACATGTTATTGAGTGGATAATTGTGCATATTTATGTTTTCAATACACATCATGAAATTGCATTGTTGATTATATTTATTTGTTAATTCGTGAATTGTTACGAATGTTAAGGTCAGTAGAATTAGTTGAATTCTTTCTTAGACCTATTGATTGTCAGTTGATTGATAGTTCAGTGATTGGAAGATTTAGAGAAAATCTTAACTAGAACTATTTGATCCACCAACCCAGTGAAAGTTTTAAGGTTGTAAGAATTAATGTAATTCTCACCTAGATCTTTGATATTTTGTGTTATGAAATTAAGTTTATGATAGTAAAAATATTAGGATTCCGGATGATGATTGGGAACATAGTAAACTTTCGACCCTGTGCCTGATGTTCAATTATCGTCTACGTTAATTTGCATCGACGAAAAATGATATATGTGCATAAATGGACCTTGGTTGAGAAGATTATTGTCTCTAGGTAATAAGATCAAGAACTTTGCCAAGTACAAGAAAATGCAGATTCTAGTGCTTGAAAATCTTATTTGATAGGTTCTGTTATAGATGATCTTGTTCTCGAATGTTATCGAGTTGATGTTGTTAATGTGGTGCTAACAATTTTTAGTTAGTCACGTTTTTTATCCGGAAGAGCAATAGTCTAAATTGTTTCTCCCCAATAGTTGGGAACGTTGTAAGTTGATGTGTCTTGTAAATTGTAGTGTCAATTTTCTTTGTTGACACACCCCACTCTTTTGAACTGAAAAATGCGAATTTGCAATTTTGTGTCTGGAGGATATGCTTATGTATCAATATTCTAGTTTGCATAAGACTTCGGGCCTTAAGTATTAAATAAGCGATAACAATGCAAAATATATGATGAGACTAGAAAAGAGATCAAGAAGAGCATAATAGAAAGTACGGACATGAAAGTGGTGTGGTAGAGGATTAATATCATATAGGTTCAAGTTCTTCAACTGTAAAGTTTTTTTCTTTTTTTTTTTTTTTTTTTTTTTTTTTTTTGCTTAGCTTGAAAGTTTTAAAGCTTTTAGGTATTACACTTGAATATATTCCTCATGGTATTGTTTACATTTCTTACGCTACCTATTGGATCTTATCCTACATGAATAGTGGATTCAAGTATGGGAAAACCACTTTATGAGAGATCGAGTTGTTGTTCCGTCTATCTTCAAGTCTTTGACTTGGTATAGATGTATGCCAATAAGAAAGATCGTGGAGGTTTGTATGGATGATATGCAACTTAGCATTACAAAATGGAGAAATTGACCTCCTATTTGAAATTACAATAGTATCAAAGACTCCAATAAATTTGGTCTTTAATTGTTCTTCTTTGTGATCTCTAACTTGGACTTATACGTGGTAGTTTTTCTCATACTAACAATAATGATATTTATTGTGGTTATGGATATTTTTGCTATGGTTTAAAGTTTTAAGCTATGAAAACCTTCCTATGATAAAGGAGCTAAATTTCCATAGAGTTTGTCCATTTGAATTGGTTATCTGCAGCCTGATGCTCAATGGAGTTCTCTCTATGTTTGTACCTTTGGATTATTATTATTATTATTATTATTATTATTATTATTATTATTATTATTATTATTATTATTATTATTATTTTGGACATGAGATAACTAAAAATGAGTTACCTTAGACTCATAATCAACTTCGCAAGTCCTTGATAATTTTCAAAACGAGTTTGAAAACTTGAGTCTATTAAGAATAAGTTGTATCTCAATGACAGTCCAAAAGGTATATTTGTGAGATTTTAGGTGGATGTTGAGTCATAAGATATGACATATGACATTTTCTTATTAAGGGAGAGACCTTTGGAGAATAATGGCGAAATTGAGATTATGTGCTTAGTGAATCAGTTAAAGTAAAGAATAGTGGTTTAAACTTGTGATTCAAATGGGAGTAATTTGTTTTCAAGTGGGAGCAATCAAATTTCACTAAGTGAGAACAATCACATTTCAATGATTTCTGGTTTAGAAAATTCCTTACTTATATACAAGTACAAAGATGAAAAATTGGAAATTGATGGAAATATAAATGATGTATAGAAATCTAGCCAAATTTGAGATGTGTTGGAGTTTCTAATTGGACATGAAGTTTATTCAGAACATTTGGGTTCTCAAAAACTGAGTACTAATGGGTTTATGATAAATAAAGCTCATTTTCATTATGAGAAAAAGGTTTATGTACACCTATGCTAGCCATGATAGTGATAGTGTGTTTAGATTTAGAGTTACATCAAATAGATCTAGAGATTGCACTTTTATTCTCACTCGGAATTGATTAAAGAGATCTACATAAATTGACTTGTAGATTTCATGTTGAAAGATTTCATGTTGAAGGATTTCTAGTATTGTGATAACTTTATAGTTACACTTGTAGCCTAGTACAATTATCTTAACAGTGGTACTTGAGTTTTAATTAGGTTTAGAAATATCGTATAAAATTTCATCATGTGGATGAATATCACTATTTTATTTGAAGGACTGGTGGTAAATTGTAATCTTAATTTTTTGAGTTGACAACTTTTATAGGCTAAGCATGAGAAATAGTATATTAAAACCATTTTGAAACGATTGTCCTTTATGTTTGAGATGAAGGACATGGGTTTAGCAAATTATATAATTTTAGAAAGAAGATTATTCTAGTCTTCTTTCTTTTGTACAAAAGTCGTATACTATAAAGATTCTAGAATGTTTCTTAATTATAACATTGCTACCCTATTGATACGCTTATATCGAAAGGCAAACATATGTGTCTTCGTATATGTCCAACGACTCCTTTAGTGCACAAAGAAATACCCAAAGAACCATATCTAGTACTACTAGGAGTTAGAAGTATGCTATTTTGTATACTTGACATAACACTTGTCATACCATGGATCTGATCAGTACGTGTCAATGTTACCTTTAGAAAAGATATTTTGATACCTTAAGGCTTTTGCTACCATTTATTCGATATTTTTTAGGGAATAACTTGTGATTGGTATAGATATGCATATGTTGATTAAGAATGAGAGTTAGTCGAGCACAAGTAGGTATTGGACTTGTGCACTCTTGTTATATATAATCGCAAGAAGCATATCTTGAAGTATATCTTGGAAGCTGAAGAAATTGTTTGATAAAGATGTTTTGATCGTATAATGATACTATTTGAGAATATGAGATTCATGATAGTTATGAAACTACCTCATGCGTTTGAAGGTCTTAAGTATCACGATGGAACTAAACATTAGATGATATTTCTATGAGAGACATTAGCAAAGAATGTGTCTTTGTGATATATCTATGCACATGATGATATGTAATCATCATACTCTAAACATATTTAGAGATGTACCTGCTAATAATGATGAATCTCTAAAATTGGGTAGGAATATGATGCTTTATGTATCATAAAAATATTAATCAAGTTTTTGTATGCATGCTGAGATGAGACATAGTGGATCGTGTTGAGTACATGATCTGGTCGTCTTGATGAATATCTAGATGAGATTATAATAAGAAATCGTAATAGATTTAGGTATCCATTGAACTAGTTTAGAAGCCAGATCGAGTTCTCGTTTCGATATTGCCTAAAGGAATGGAAATAAGGAGAAATCAAGCTAGGTGTCAAGGAATACCTGAACTAGAATCTATATGGTGTTATTGTTTTGAAGTTTATGACATACGCATTAAGAGGGAGAAAACACTGTAGCACGTGTTTCATGCCAAGTATGCTCTTGCGAGCTATAAAGGATAAATAAGTGAATGGTTCTCTGCTTCCTCATTGTGTGAGACCATGAGGTTAATATAACCTCACTTATACCCTTATGACTTTTGACCATTTCTTGAGGTTTTAATCGAGCGATACTACTTTAGCATGTTACCAATAACTATGATTGATTCGGTTTGATGGGATATGTCTAAGAAAGCAGCTAATCTAAAGTTGAAGGATTCGAGTAGGAAAGGAAAACAATTTTGACCAAGATTAGGTTTGTATTCACCCGCCGGACAATTTTGTTAATCTATTGAGGTCTAGAACACAATCGTGAATAAATACAATATAGAGTTCAAGTAAGTTCCTTAATATTCGAGAGATCTGAAATACTCGTATTCATGTTGGAAAATAAGTTTAAGTATAGTGCGACATGATGTTCCTCTAATAGAGGTACTATATATCCTTAATATGTTCATAGTATTGTGAGCTCTAATATTAACTTGTTGGCCGCACGATCCATTTACATGTATGAATGTAGATATCTTGAGATAGATATTATTGATATCAGTTTATAATCAGGTCAAACTCATTATGTGCGAGTGAGAGATGTTGGAAGAAAATCGGGTCGCCCTGTGGGTTGGCTCGACCCAAAGGTAGAAATGGGTTTTGGTTGGAGAAGTTGAAGTTTAAATTTGAAACTTAACCTCCCACAACCATATAACTCCCATAACCTCTATCGCTCAAAGAAGATGAAAGAAACATGCAATTTTCGTGTGAAAAAATGGAGAGAAAACAAGAGGGTTGGAGACGTGATTATTACAAGGTTGTCTTCTCCAAATTGGTTCTTGGATTGTGACAATCAAATTGCTTTCATTGCGATCGAATTTCATACTCTGCTCTAAAAAGCGCACTTAGGCATTATTTTAGACCTTCATGCTTCACCCGCTTTGCACTTTACCCGTGTGATGAGATTCGAAGCGCAGAAGAAACGCCGGAAAGTCCCAAATCCAGGTTGTTATGGACGGTGGAATCTTGACCCGACAATCACGACGCGAAGATCGACGATGCGGATTGAAGAACCAAGATTTTTGAAACACCACAAGGATCTGTCCAGCTTCCTTGATAAGTTTCTAGTTTTGAACGCCACAAATATTCTCGCGAATATTTGATAAGTTCGGGATGAACGCCACAAGATGGTAATCTTGATAAGTTCTATGAAATATAGGAATCCACCTATAACTTTTATTGAATCCTCAATAAAACTGTTTTTAATCAAATCAAATCAAATCTGAATGTTACATTGAATGAAAGAGCGTATAAAAAAAAGACCTAACAAAACCCTAGTCTATAATTAACTCAAAATAGAATCCTAGTTAAACTAAAATAGCTAAAATAACTAAAATTGTAAAAAGGAAATAAAATAAACAAGATCCTGCGAAATCTAATCCGCTCCTCGGTTACGGCCGTGAAAGCTCCAATTACGGTCGTAAGTCGTTCGCTGATGAAGAATTACGACCGTGACTTCATTATTTACGGTCGTAAGTGTAAAGACTTGAAATTTTACATTTTAACCCGAGACTGGATTACGGCCGTGACAAGCTGGGCATTCGGCCGTAAGGATGAATCTGGTCCTTTTTTCATTGTTTGGCTTGAATATTTGAATTTTCCCGTCAAGCCTGCTATGATTCGTATTATCGGAGTTCTGGATCACATCATACCCTCCTTCTTTAGGATGATTCGTCCCGAATCATAGCTTTTTTCATGAATGCAACTGCTCCCCCTGGATCAAACGGAAAATTTCTGCTTCCATGCCATGAGTTCAATAAATTATGCTCCTTTGATTGGAAAACATGGAAGTGATGGAGCTTGAACTCTCTTTACCATACGTAGTGTGGTTGAAGCTTCCAAACATAATTAACCTGCAAAAAGGATTTAAACAAAATGTGGAGGGACATGTTAGCTTCATGAGGTACAAGGTATGGATCCTTGTATTCATGATAAACCACCACCAACTCCACTTCTTGAACCACGAGGCTTTTCTCTTCGCCTCTTTCCTCCTTTGCAATTTCTTGTTCAGTTTTTTTATCTTCAAACTCAACCACATCTCCTACCTCCACATTTGTATCACCATGTTCATGTACTACCTCATCACTACCAAAATGTGGATCTTCCAATTCAAAGCTCAAAATTTGAACTTCTACCCCAACTTCCAATTTTTCTTCATCAAATTTTGGAGTTTGATCACCTAACTCCACCTTTTCATCTCCTACCAAAAAATTCAGGATATCTTCAACTACTTCTAATTCATGTTTCAAGCCTTCCCCCTTCTTTTCAACATTCATATCCCGAGGCTCAACTATAACATGTATTTCACTCTCCTCTAACCATTTAATCACCGCCTTTCGTTTATCCTCCTTATTTCGTAATTTAGTCAAATATTTTCTTTCTGCCTCCGGTTCACACCTCAATCTTTCTTCATAAATTTTTTTTTGAATTTTCAAAATTGCTTTTGGATCAATCTCTTCTCCTCTCTTAACCAAATTCCATCTCTAGGTTTGGATTCACACATATAATCCCTCCTAGCTCTAGTACCCAATTGAGATCGCTCCTTTTGCAATTTAGCTATTTCCTTCTCTCGTTTATCCAATATCTTCTTAACATCATGCAAGAATCTCAACACACGATTTTTGGCGTTTTCATGGGAATTGGACATTGTGAAATTTATGTGGAAGGACACAGAAAAAGAATAATGAAAATAAAGAATCAAGAAATTCAAGAAAGTGATTCTTGAATGGACTCTTTTTTTTTTTTTTTTTTTTGAATTTTCGGAATAAATAAAATAATCTTTTTTTATATAAATCCGAAAATTCGACAACGAATACAACAAAACAAACGGAACTTAATTCAGATAAGAATTAAGCAAAACAAACACTTTTGAATTTTTTTTGGAACGATTTTCTGGATTAAAGACTCAACAAACTCAAGAACAAGAAGAACGCAAGAAAATTGAAAACAAAACACTCAACAAGATATGGATGATTTTTATAGGACTCGATGATAAACATAAAAATCAAACTGGATAGAAAAACCTGAATTCAGAGTCCAGCTCTGATACCAAATGATGAGATTCGAAGCGCGGAAGAAACGCCGGAAAGTTCCGAACCTAGGTTGTTACGGATAGTGGAATCTTGACCCGACAATCACGACGCGAAAATCGACGATGCGGATTTAAGAACCAAGATTTGTGAAAAGCCACAATGATCTGTCCAACTTCCTTGATAAGTTTCTGGTTTTGAATGCCACAAATATTCTAGCGAATATTTGATAAGTTCGGGATGAACGATACAAGATAGTAATCTTGATAAGTTCTATGAAATATAGGAATCCACCTATAACTTTTATTGAATCCTCAATAAAACTATTTTTAATCAAATCAAATCTGAATGTTACATTGAATGAAAGAGCGTATAAATAATGAAAAAAATACCTAACAAAACCCTAGTCGCTAATTGACTCAAAATAGAATCTTAATTAAACTAAAATAACTAAAATTGGAAAAATGAAATAAAATAAACAAGATCTTGCGAAATCTAATCCGCTCCTCGGTTACGGTCGTGAAAGCTCCAATTACGGCCGTAAGCCGCTCCCTGATGAAGAGTTACGGCCGTGACTTCATTATTTACGGCCGTAAGTGTAAAGACTTGAAATTCTGCATTTTAACCTGAGACTGGATTACGATCGTGACAAGCTAGGCATTACGGCCATAAGGATGAATCTTGTCCTTTTTTCTTTGTTTGGCTTGAATATTTGAATTTTCCCGTCAAACTTGTTATGATTCGTATTATCAGGGTTCTGAGTCACATCACCGTGTTTTGCTTATGTATTGTTAAGTTTTTTCGCGCCTAGGTACCCTTAAGCGTAATTCTCGACATTACCGTTTCATCACGTTTTACGCTTTTTAGAACATATTTTCAAACCAAGGTGTGAGTACAAAGCAATGTGGAAAACAAACAATCATAGGCAAGTAATTTAACATCCTTTTTGAAATTTCAAGTTTTCAAGGTCTGAATTTTGCTTAGAAACATGCAACTACAATTTACAGTTAAAATATGAAAACCAATTCCTGACCTTGGATTCTTTCCCGACATGGTTTTGTGAATCCCGCACGGCTACTGGAAAATAAGCTGACAAGAAGAAAGTTGAGAGCTACAATAACGATGATGAGAATAGCTACAATATGATCATGTTCTAAAAAAATTCTAATTATTTACTGCCCAGATTTGAATATTTGCTGTCATTTTTTCTTTTTACTTTTGGGGAGTGATTTTTAACTGTTTGATGGATGACATAATAACATGCACCTTGCTGTAGTAATTTACTGCTCTATACTAATATAATCCTTCCAAGACAATTGAAAGCAATCAGAGAGCCTGTCTATTATCATGTAGAAGCTGGAACTGAGACAATCAGCAGATATGTATGAATCATCGAATTCTCAGGTTCTAAACACGTGTTATAACGGTTATCTATTGGGGCTACGTATAGCAAAAATGTAAAGATCATGTCCAAGATTTCCAGGCCTTTCTCATTTTACTACCAAGATATCGGAATCCGTGAACTACCCCAACGGTCAATAGACCAGCAACTGCCTGTCTTGCACTTGAAACCATAACTTTACGTCTCAAAAGCTTCTGCATACATTCTGCAGCTTCTTCTTTTGATTTAATTACCATTTCTCGAATAGTGCGACCTATAAGACATGAATACAAAATTCAATTTATCAGTTTAAGAACCATAAATCTAGAGCACATTCAGGACCTAAAAAAATCATTTAGACAACGCATATATTATAAGCAAGATTAGAAAACTATTCTAGAACAATTTCTCTTCCTCCTTGAAGTTAAAGCTCATACCAGATTCATCAAATCTTTTCTTCTCTCCAAGTTTCGTCCCCATTTGGCTTATGATTGGCTGCGGTAGAGAAGAGACAAGAGAACGAGATGTAGACAACCCACAATCCTGGTTTTGACAGGTTCAAGCAGTTCAGTTCTTATGGAGCCATGTTAATTATTTGACATAAACATCCAGGTCCACATATATTTCTACCACAATTTGTTTTAGCATAAATTACCAGCTAAATTACCATTCCTAAAGCTAAAGTAATAGATTAGTAACGAGAGTGATGACAAAAAGCATAATAAAAGTCCAGACTGGAATGGGCTCCATGAAAGAATTGAAGAACAATCAGAAAGCAGAAGTTGCTAATCACAGCTTAAAAATCATGAAATGTTAAGAGGGACTCTTAATGAGAAATAAAAACTAAGAGCCTATTTGGCATAGGTAGTTTTTGGGAAATTTTAGGCCGCGTTCTCTTTGTGTTTCAGTTTCCTGAAAATTGTTTTCGAAAATGAAAAGCTGGAAAACACGTTCTGTATAAGATTTTGCAGAAAACTATTTCTGTATACTTTTAATTATATTGCTTGTAAATATAAATGAAATAAAGATGTCATACTTGCAAAACAAAAATAAATGAGGTTATGCAAAAAAAGTTCAAAAATTCATATTACCCTTCCAAAGTAATCGTTCCACATTTAGATAGCAATTTGCCCTTCTAGAGTAATCGTTTCATTTAGTACTTCATATATATACATCATTCCAGTAAGCACTCATAACGTTTAAATTTTAAGTTTCAATAAAATTTGCAGAAATCAATTTACGTTAATCAATAACGTCCTTACAAAATAAGTGTTTACAATACAAAAGTAAAAAATAAATGTTTAATAATGAAGCACGTCATACATTATAAGAAAGATGGTTGAATTTGGAGTTCGACGCAAAAAACGGAGTGTAATTCGGAGTTGTACATCAAAAGTTATACATGTTTGAAGACAATAACCAATAAAGCAAATACAGGAATGACTAAATTGAAAGAAAAAGTAAAATTTGCGGATTAATGTGCAAGAAAATCTGAAGTTGAGGGACCTAAGTTGCAAATAAATAAGGGCATTTTCGAAAGAAATTTCAAAATTTGAGGATTAAAATGATAAATTTTGAAAATCAGGGACCAATAATGTAATTAAAAATGACAAATTTCAAACTTTTTGATTATTTTAATTTTTTTTTTTTTTTTTAAATATGAAAATGCGCATTTTCCGCGTTTTCATTTTATAGTTATAATGGGTGGAAAACGCGAAAAACGTGAAAATTTGGAAATATTTTCGAGAATTTTTCCAGAAAACGGCACAAGAGATCGGGTTTTCTGCATTTTCGAAAATAGAAAACGAAAAACGGCTGGAAAACGCCAAAGAGAACGCAGCCTTAGATTTCGGGGAAAATTTGTGGTTGAAAAGTAATTGAAAAGCGTGAAAAGTGATGGGTCCTATAAAAATGTGTGATGGAAGTTGAATTTGAGAAGTTGAAAAAACGTGTATAGGAGCAAAAAAATCTCTAGAAAGTCATAAATAGATGGACTGAATATATTTTCATTCAAGGCCTGCGAAAATCAATGATTTCCTCAACATCATCAATCTTTCAAGCACTAAATCTAAAAGCTATCTGGCTCAACCCCCATAAAATGAAGCAAGTTATTCTTAAAATATGTATTGGTTTACTCTACCACTTCTCCCAGAAAATGGAACAGAAACGTACAATGAACTGGAGACTGCTGAAGAAGTAATATAACCTTTTATAGTGTTTTATTTGCATATAAATTTGGGTATGGTAAAAACAATAGAAACAATTGAGAAATCCATTTCTGTCTTGAACCCATTTAACATGGGAGTCTGAAAACATCCAAATATTTTTGGATATTGTTACTGACCTAAAAAAGAAAAAATCTCAAGGCATAAAAGGATCAATTTCTTCTTCGTACAAATGAAGACAATTATTGCTATATGACAAATTAGAGGTTGCTTAAGCACAAGATATACATTTGCAACTGACGAATGGAAATGTCCAGAAAGCGCTTCATTAGCAAAATAATTAACGAAAGCAGCCCTTCAGGCAGTTCCAGCATACTCGATGAGCATATTGATGATAGTAGACTTTGTGAACTGACTTGCACTCCATATTTCTACAGTTTTGGTGGGTGCTCGGTGGATGGCTCACAGAAAATAGCTTAGAAAAAATGGGATAGGATATGCTCGCCGACATCTCTAGGAGGTTTGGGGTATTGTGACATGAGATACATTAATCGAGCTTTGTTAGCTAAGCACATGTGGAAATAATATTTCCGACTCATTGCCCGCAACAATTCTCAAATAAAAATATTATACTACAGTAACATCAAGGACACTTGCAATAAAATTGATCATCATTATGCTTGAAAAAGTATCGTGTGGGGATGTAAAGGAACAATTAAAGGCTTTTGCTAGCATGTTGGAACTGGTACCGAGGCAGCAGGAAAGAGGAAGCAAATAATGCCACTTTCCTACCAGTTGATCTAGAGAAAATATTGGCAATTTCGCTGAGCAAGAATCTTAATGAGGACCAAATTATTTCGCATCATGATAGGAACAGAATATATACAGTAGAGAGTGGACAACTTACTGATGTAAGAAGTCTTGGGCAATAAAGGGACAAGTATCAACATTTTGAGTGTAGCGACCGAGATTTGCATGACTTATTTAAATGAATATTTTAGTTTAAATCGTGTCGCTACGATTTTCTCCATTTATATATTTATTTTAAACGCGTAGGCATATAGCCAATGAAGTTAAATTAAATTAAATTTATTTTAAATTTATCCTATTCCAATTCCAAAATTTATTAAATGATGTGCAAGCCCATTATTTATTTATTTTAAGGTCCAATTTTCAACTAATTGGATTCAAATTATTTTGAGCCCACAATTTTAATTATGATAGTTCCAACTCCTTAAGCCCATTTAAAATCCAATAAATCATCTTTGGCCCAAAATTTTGACAGCAAGATTTAAGATTTCCTAGTTTAACAAATTTTAATTTCCAAAATTCTTCAACAATGTTTCCAATCTTCACAAGCACTTTCCATACCACATGTACTCAGAATTTCCAACGGAATTTCCTTTGATTTTCCCCCATTACAGATTTAACCCTAAGTTTCCCTGTTTAACACAATATCAACCATTAAGTAGAACCAACTACCTTCAGCCCACGACACACACAAACCTGCAACTCAAGGTATGCACTTCCCTATCTTCATTCTGCCAACCACCAAGCCTCATACCTGACAGCCTGCAACACAAACCACAACCAAACTGCTGTCAACACCAATTTCACAAGCCAAACCTTCCACCACCACTTGAACGACAACCATCATCATTGCTGGAAGCTAACCAATCTAACCAAGATACAACCCAGCCGGCACAACTGACTCCACTACCAAACGCCCACTGCCACAAATCCAAACACCATCACCATGCTACCATACTGCCACCAGCATCGCCCAAACTGAATCCCCACCATATCCCCACCACCTCAAAGCATCGTGTAATACCATCACCACCACCACCACATGAAAACCGTAGCTGCCCACCTCTGTTCCTCCAACAAATTCACCCAATCAAAACCCAAAACCCAGAATTAATTAACCAACAACCTACCTTCATCACCGTTGGCCTTCGTTGTCGGAATTTAGCCGGAAATCACCGTCCCAAAATCTGAATTTCAGCCTCGATTTGCCTTCGTTCCGCACCCAAAAATCACCTCCGCCGCCACCAAGTGATGGCGGCGCCGCCAAGTGATGGCGGAAGCACCGCTTCCAAGTCGCCGGCGCAAGAGCGCCGGTAGTTTGACCGGCGGGTGACTGCTGTCGGAGGGGCACCCGTCGCCCCTCTTCTCTCCAGGCTCTCTCTCTCTCTCTCTCTAACGAGTTTAGTGAGAGAGAGAGTTGAGAGATATAGATAAATAAATATTTTTGAAAAGTTACCAATTTAGTCCCTTATGTTTCAAAATCTTTTATTTCAGTCCCTCACATTTAAAAACGTTCTATCTCAGCCCCGAGATTTTTGAAAAAACTATGAATCAGTCCTTTCATTTAAAAAAAAAAAAACCTTTAATTCAGTCCCTAATTCCAAAATTTCATAATTGCACAAACAGTCCCTAGTTTTTCCAATTTTCACAATTTAGTCCCTAAAGTTCTTAAAACTCTATTTTCTTTTACACAAATCTACTTTTAAAACTTTCTTTATCTAAAAGTCTAATATTAGTTATTTATTTATAGGGCTAGACGAGGCGCGAGAGAATTAGAAGTATTTTTCCGTTTGCTCAATACTCGAGAAATTAAGGTAGGCTCTAATTTACAAATTTTTCTACTTTCAAAAGTGCGCATAAATAATTATTTGGATTATAAGTTTAGCATGTATGATTGTGTTCATGAGAATTACTTGCTTTCTAAGCATGAGACTTTGTTACGAGAATTTACTTGCTTAAATGCATGAGACTTGAACTTGTATGTTATTTACTTGTTCATGAGAATACTGGTGATCGTTAGACACCTGAGACTTGAATATCATGATTATGTGTTTTAATTTATGATGTTAAATTATTATTGTGCGCGAGTCTACTGAGTATTTCTATGAAATACTCACGTTTTCCAAAATAAATTTTGCAGATGACGGAGTTGGCGGCGGGGCGTGCGATGGTGGCCATTATTGAGATTTTAGAATGTTTTATTGAAATTATAAAATTAATTTATTATGTTATGTTCAAGTTATTTTCCATGTTTAAACTATTTTGACCGTTTGAATCAATTTTTATAAAGATATGTGAAATGGAATTTCAATTAAATTTATTTTCCGCTAAATTATTATCTTCAAAGTTAATTTTTAAACGATGAAGTGACGTTCCCGGGTGTTCAGAACTCGGGGCGTTACATTTAGGCAATGGCGGAACAGGGTGTGGGACATGCTGTACCTAAAATCCTCGTTTTAATTTGGAGAGTACTTTACAATGTGATTCCGACGGGAATGAATATTAGGAGATGCCGTGTGATGGCAAAGCACACTGCGTCGATTAACAGAGACTATCACCGCACCTTATTTTGCTGTTGCTTCGCAATACAAATATGGAATGAGGCAGGACTATGGAGCTGGGTTAAGCAATGTGTCCGCAATGGTATTGGGGAGTTGCTTGTGCACATTTCACAGCAAAACTCGGCGGAAGAATTTTAACAGATAAGCATGCTACTATGGAGTATTTGGCTGAGAGAGACAGACTCATACATGATGGAAAGTGCAGGCGTCAGAACCGATTAATGGTTGATCCTGTTCAATACTTAGCTCCACCTACCTGGGAGTTGGACAAAGGCAGGAACGATAGAGTGGAATATGGGTATGGCAGTGGAGAAATGAAGTTAAATTCGGATAATACTGCACAAGGAAACAGGGAATTGTAGGGAATGGACCAATGACTTAGATCATCAAGGTATGGTAAAAGCTGCATGGTCCAGACGCATATTGAGATACTTAATCTCAGGAAGTTGCCGAGGCATTGGCACTTCAAGTTCAAGTGGTCTTAATCTTTGCAAAAGTATCAGGGCTGTGAAGATTGGTGTGGTTGAATAAGATGCTCTCCAACTCATTCAACACTTGAAGTCTTATGGACAAGTACCCACTAAAAATTTCTGACAGTGTAGCGCTACTTAGATTTGTGCTATTCTCCACCCAGAGATAGGAATAAAATGGCCCATTCGCTTGCTTCCATTCTACCACTTCCCCATTTCATCTAAACGGGGTTAATTCTATATCCCTTTTTATTTCGCCTCATGTTCATGAGAGTTATCATGATGAAAGTTTGGGTTTGAAAAAAAGAAGATAAAAATCAACACTAAAATAGAAAAGACTGTTTAGACAGGTATCTTGAAAATTGGAACTAACCTGAGATATGTTTACTTTGTTATCACCAGATAAAGAAAGCCTCAACAAGTCCTTGGCTGCATATTCTTCTAAAAATGGCTTATACATTGTTTGAAATAATTTCAACTGCCCATGTACAATCTTTTCCACCTGGGAAAGATATCTTGGTTAATACTTAGGATGTCAATAGACCATAAAAAATTAATGCTGCCAGTTCAATCACATCAGGCAAGAAATGCCTTTTCAAATATCTAAAACAAGCCAAATCCACAACAATAACATAAATATATCATCATTATATGTGAAGTAAGCTACTAGCAGCGAATATACAGTTTATCCTTATGTATAATGCATCTTGACATGATTGCTTGTTTTTACTCGTACGTTACAAACTCTAATGGATCTTACCATCATCGCATTCAAAAGAAGATAAAAAAAATGCAACGAATGATGCTTGTACTTATTACATGCGCAGCTTCAGGAGCACAGCAGACATGCATTCATGTCTACCTTGTTTCTGTCTTCTGCAAAATGCATGCGCAAGTCACCCATGTATGAGAGGCTACATATTTTGGCATACAACTCTTGCTGCATACACAACAAATTCAAAATAAATGTGCTATGTATTTCTATTTGAAATGATTAGGAAAATGAGAAAGCAAGCCTCGCTGAATTTTGATGGCAGAAGAAGGAGAGCAGCAGAGGTGGCAGCCTTCAGATTAACACGGTTCAGATTTTCAAAATCCAGGTTATCCACAAGGATGTTAACCTGGAACAAAAAGGGGGTAACATATCTATAATCAGATATAATTAAAGTTTAACAAGCATAAAGCACTTACATTAACGAGCAAAACATTTACTGCTTATGTATTCTTTTCATCACCAATTAGTTGAACATTTCAGAAAACAATAAAAAACTAACAAATGGCCTTGTGTGAGAATAATCAATAATGGATTATATGGGTTCAAGCAAACAGAACGAGAATGGTAATTTCAGGTAAGACATACAGGTTTCTGCAACCGGCCACCCAGGTAGAATCTCTCCCATCCTAGAATGTCCTGAATCAAATCATGCAATCGAACAACACCGTACTTGAATGTCTGGAACAGTGACTTACTGTTAAAATTATATGCTGAATAGCAATGATGCACTGTTGAGTACAATCAAGTTAAAAATTGGCAGATATGAAAGGGGTTTCAAGTAGAATTTCTGAAACTGACTTGCACAAAACATTGGCAAGTACCATATCATTGTGGGCAACAAATGGATTGAAGTGTACACCAACACCAATATTATCTGCAACCTTGGTAATCTGCAGGAGCCAAATAGTTTCAGGTCAGTTTAGGGATGAACTAAACTTATGCAAATGAGAAAGGGAGAAGATGTAGTACCAGCCTTGCTCCACCGAGGTGCACCATCCATGATGCATAATGATTCTGATTGATGTTTAGATTCTTGATTTCAAAAGACCGATGGCGTCCATCAGTTACAACGGCATTAGCATGGGATTAATGGGAGAAATATTTAAAATAAAGGTTAGCAATCCGACACACCTCAGTGTGCCATTTTTGAGGATCTTGCACACCAATAATGTAATCTATCATGGAAGTCTGGAAAACCAAAAATTAATGTTACCAAAACATGAAAAATACCAACTATATAAGAATAAATTGAAAATTTCGAAGTGCATTGTGGTGATGAAACCTTGTCAAGATTATTTGGATGGAGGATGGAGCCATATATACAGCAGAAATCGACCGGGGGTAGAATCTCCAGTAAGCTTTTCACCTCTGCTCTCTTTTCACTCTCCATTTACTTCAATTTGTGTATATCCATCCAAGTTGCAGAATGTAAAACTCAATGTTAGCAGGTTCTATACAATTTTCAGAGAATCATATTTCCAGTTAAAAACAAATTCCTATTTGTTGAAAGGCCAAATGCGATGCATATAAGCAAATAATGAAATAAATGGTGTCAAAAAGATTTATTTCCAAAGAGTAATTTCATCACACAGCTTGGATGCATATGGTATTCCCTCACTAGTTCTGTACCATAAGTTGCGAAAATCCCTAAAATAAGAGTAAGTTCAATTCGGATTTACCGACCTGAAATTCAACTACAAGGATAATTTGACGCGGAAGCTTTCGATGTTTTGGCAAACTGTTTTTCATTTGAAATGAGGCGGTTGGGCCTAACTTGACGTAAAATCCCCCTACGTCACCTCTGAGGTGTGAAAGTCCCCCTGCTGTCCATCCCCGTTACCATTTCAGTTAAATTCATCGAAAGAGCCAAAATTTAAAAGAATTACTGTATTTGTGGTGCCAAATTTTTTTTTTTTTTTTTTTTTTGCATAGTATATTTAAACTTTTTATTTTTGCTACCAACAGTCCCAAACCTTTAAAACTTCATTTTCTTCCCAAATTTCACCCCTCCCTACTCCTATCCTACCCTACCCTCATTACAAATTCTCTGCACATCTCTTGCAAGTCAATCTCATGTATCTCATTGAATGGGATTCAGAGATTGCTGCATGCCAGCACACATGGGACATATTTATTTTTTGGGCAAAAAGTCCAAGTCAGTCGGGTTTTTGAACCCTTATTCATCAATACTCATTAGTATATTGTCAAAGAATAACTAACTTATATTTAGGTCACAGTTTGTTCATTTGATTCATTTCCAATTTCCTCAATATATCTTGCTATCTGCATTACTGACAGTACTATAATGTGATACCTGTATTCTTGATGAGCTTCGAATTTCAAAGGCTGCAGAAGCACTAAAAGAGACAGTAGCAACAGTGCTTGACAATGTGGTGGAATTCTCTATTGTAAGGCTGCTTGTATCAATTTATTGGTCAATCTTATCAACTTTCAGCAAGGGAATACTGCCTACTGTCAACAGAGGCAATAATTTGGAAACTACTGTGATACGATCCGGACCAAGCATCGAAGGACAAAGTCGAGACATCGGAAATGTGACAGTGATCTACGTGCAAAACGGAGTAAGTTTCATGTTGGAATCGAGCCGAGAAGGCGAAAGGATCAAGCCGAGTCGAGTAAACGAAATTATTTATGCAGAGAAGACATTACGGCGGTAATGAAGATCATTTACGGCCGTAACTCTTACAATCACGGCCGCCGTAAAAGCTATTATCACGGTCGTAACCAACTATCAGAGAAAAGGGAAGAAGTTAAGCAGAACAAGGCTTACGGTCGTAAGTCTGGAAGTTACGGCCGTAACATTCAAGCAGGGACATTTCACGGCCGTAATAAGATTCGTCACGACCGTAATTAATAAAACAGTTTTGGATCAGAGAGGCCATTACGGCCGTAAAAGAATTCTTCACGGCCGTAACTGAGTAGCGGCCAGATTTTGCGGGAATTTTCAGTTATTTTGTTTCCTTTATAATTTTAAGTTATTTTCCTATTTTAGAATCTTAGTTTAATTAGAATTCTATTTTGAGTAAATTAGCGACTAGATTATTTTGCTTATTTATATTCTTTACAATGATTGTAAACATGACAGTTTGAGTTTTGAGATTAATAATATTTGAGAGAGAATTCTCCAAATTAAAAGGTTGAGTTTTTCCCTTTTTTCTTGAACTTATCAAAGATCCGGTCTTTGTGGCGTTCACCCAACGAACTTATCAAAGATTTGACAACCCTTGTGGCGTTCACCAATCTTGGTTCTTCAATCCGCATCGTCATTAATTGCGTCGTGATTGTCGGGTCAAGGTTTTACCGTCAAATCTATCTTTTAATTTCCGTTATTTTCTTCGTAATCTTGTTATTTTCGCATCAAATCTGATTTAGATCTTTCCTAGGCTTAATTGTCGTTATTCCGCGTTGTTCGACGAGATTCCCCGATTGGGATCGCGTCATCTGGTATCAGAGCTTGGATCCATTTCAGATTCTTGCGTTTCTTGTTAATTTTTGATTTTTTGAATTTTTTTTCGTGTTCTTCGCGTTCTTCGTGTCAGTCATAATTTTCTTCAATTTGATCCATAAAAGTGAGTCCAAAAAATTCAAAAGTGTTTTTCTTCTTCATTTTTCGTCCAAATCCAGTTCCCTTTTTTCTGCCATACTCGTAGTCCAATTCTCTGGCAGATTAAAAAAAATTCGAAAATTCCCAAATATTCCGAATTTCCTTGTTCGTGTCTTAAAAATGTCTGATAGAGAGGTTTCCACATCTTCATCTTCTATTGGAGACAGAAGACAGCTCGGGGTGTGAATAGAAGGAATGGACAGGGTATTGATGATATTGCAACAATGAGGGCACAATTTGAGAGGTTTATGGCACAGATGGAGAATCGAGGTGCAGAGCGTGAACAAAGACCTCGGGATCAATCTCATGATGGTTCTCAGGTTAGGAGAGGTAATAGGCGTGAGGTTGGAATGGATGATGAGGACATGGGAAGTGAAAATGGAAGTATATCTTTGGGAAGTATGCGAAGGAGGGATAGAGGAGATAGGTATGAGAGGAGGCATGATAGGGAGCGTTGTGATGCTAGGAGGCATCGTGGGGTTAGAGATGATGTTGATGATGACCTTGGGAAAATTAAAGTGAAAATACCATCGTTCCAAAATATGAGTGATCCGGAGGCATACTTAGATTGAGAAACCAAGGTTGAACGGCTATTTGATTGTCACAATTATTCAAAAAAAAAAAGAAGGTGAAATTAGCCGTGATTGAATTCACCGATTACGCAAATATTTGGTGGGATCAATTAGTGACGGGTAGGAGGAGGAACCTTAAGGAGCCGGTGGAGACTTGAGGTGAATTAAAAACTATAATGAGGAAGCGGTTTGTGCCGACTCATTATTATAGGGATATTTACCAGAGGCTGCAAGGTATGACTCAGGGATCGAGGAGTGTAGAAGATTATCACAAGGATATGGAGCTGGCGATGATTCGAGCTAACGTGGTGGAGGATCGGGAGGCTACGATGGCTAGGTTTCTGAGTGGGCTGAATAGAGATATTGCCAATGTCATTGAGCTGCAACATTATGTGGAGCTAGAAGATATGGTGCATATGGTCATGAAGGTGGAAAGGCCACTAAGGCGAAAGGGGGCAGCAAGACACTCACCATCTTATCCTACATCACAACCGAAGCAGGAACACAATGTTGAACATAACCTGAAAGGGAAGGAGGAACCTACAACGAAAGGTAAAGATATTTCTGATTCTCAAACTACTCGGGATAGAAATATTAAGTGTTTTAAGTGCTTGTGTACGGGTCATATAGCATCCCAGTGTCCAAATAGGAGGCTAATGATCTTGCGTAATAATGGTGAAATTAGTTCCGATGATGAATTTAAGGGAATGCCTAAGTTAGTGGATGTTAGGGCTAGTAGTGTGGATGAAATTGGTGAGCAAAGGGATAATCTCTTCCATATTGGATGCTTAGTGGGTAAAAAGGTTTGTGGTATGGTGATTGACGGGGGGGAGTTATACTAATGTGGTTAGTACAATATTGGTTGAGAAATTGGGTTTGAGCTTGATAAAACATCCAAACCCTTATAAATTGCAATGGCTGACCGAGTCGGGAGAAATTAAGGTAAATAAGCAGGCTAGGGTCAATTTTGCCATCGGGGGTTATAAGGATGAGGTGGTTTGTGACGTGGTACCTATGCATGTTGGCCATATTTTGTTGGGAAGGCCATGGCAACATGATAGGAGAGTGGTGCATTAGGGGTTTAAAAATCGATATTCTTTCGTGAAGGGTGGAAAAAGGATCACTCTTGCTCCGCTATCACCTAAAGAGGTCCAAGAGGACAAATTGAAAATAAAGAGCGAGTTTGAGGGGGAAAATAAGATCATTGAGGTCACGACCTCTGAAAAAGGAGAGTGTGTGAAAATTGAAAACAAGAGAGTTGAGGCCACAACCTCAGAAAAAAGTGAGCTTGAGAGTGAAAAGATAAAGAAAAGAGAGTCCACCACAAAAATAAGTTTATTTGCACATAGGTTGGATGTACAAGGGTTCTTGCCTTGCACTTAACCGAGCTAACAATTCTCTCCCCAGCTCTATTAAATCTGTTTTGCAAGAACATAAATCAAGCCATGAACTTAAGACAGGGCAGAAATTCATTGGCCAAAATGGGCAGGTCAAAAGTCTAAAGGATCGCACAAAACTTAAACATGATCATCGAGCCCGGAAAAGCAGGGGGAGTCTGAAAAGCCGACCAAAATTGGATTCGAGGTCGAATCATTTTCAAGAGAGGGAGTATGATACGATTCGGACCAGGCATCGAAGGGCAAAGTCGAGACATCGGCAATGTGACAGTGATCTACGTGCAAAACGGAGTAAGTTTCATGTTGAAATCGAGCCGAGAAGGCGAAAGGATCAAGCCGAGCCGAGTAAACTAAATTATTATGCAGAGAAGACATTACGGCCGTAATGAAGATCCTTCGCGGCCGTAACTCTTATAATCACGGCCGTAAAAGCTATTATCACGGCCGTAACCAACTATCGGGGAAAAGGGAAGAAGTTTAGCAGAACGAGGCTTACGGCCGTAAGTCTGGAAGTTACGGCCGTAACAATCAAGCGGGGGCATTTCACGGCCGTAATAAGAATCGTCACGGCCGTAATTAATAAAACAGTTTTGGATCAGAGAGGCCATTACGGCCGTAAAAGAATTCTTCACGGCCGTAACTGAGTAGCGGCCAGATTTTGCGGGGATTTTCAGTTATTTTGTTTCCTTTATAATTTTAAGCTATTTTCCTATTTTAGAATCTTAGTTTAATTACAATTTTATTTTGAGTAAATTAGCGACTAGGTTATTTTGCTTATTTATATTCTTTACTATGATTGTAAACAGGACAGTTTGAGTTTTGAGATTAATAATATTTGAGAGAGGATTCTCCAAATTAAAAGGTTGAGTTTTTCCCTTTTTTCTTGAACTTATCAAAGATCCGGTCTTTGTGGCGTTCACCCAACGAACTTATCAAGGATTTGACAACCCTTGTGGCGTTCAACAATCTTGGTTATTCAATCCGCATCATCATTAATTGCGTCGTGATTGTCGTGTCAGGGTTTTACAGTCAAATCTATCTTTTAATTTCTGTTATTTTCTTCGTATTCTTGTTATTTTCGCGTCAAATCTGATTTAGATCTTTCCTATGCTTAATTTTCGTTATTCCGCGTTGTTCGATGATATTCCCGATTGGGATCGCGTCATGCTGTGTGCTTAATACAGAGAAAAGTCAGTTAAATTGTTCAGATTTTCTGAAAGGGAAAAAAAAAATAGTATATAAATGATAACAGGGTAAGCTTAATTAGGCGGTCTGATTAACAGATAGGCGGTTTTATTAACAGATAAGGATTGGCATGCATGGTTGTACACAGGAAGGAGCTAGGAATTTATTTCAGCATGCGGGCAAAAATCATACAAATCTCAAATCAAATCAACTCCAAAAACTACAATATTTAACAACAAAATGTGAAGCAAAACTAATCAAATCAACTAAACAAACTCCCCCACCCCCAAAAAAAAAAAAAAAAAAACGCATTAAGTGGACCTGCCTGAAATGTTGAGTTTGTTCTTGTTAGTGACACAGACTTAAATTTCGATTTCATATATTTAACATGACAAGAGAAGAGTTCCATTTTCCAATTCCAAACAGAGCCCATGAGTTTAAATCCCACATTTCTCATAAAATTCAAACGCATTTATCAAAAAAAAAAAAAAAATGGAATTCATAACAACACCCATTGCATATCAAACTTGTTCAAACAGATGCATAATCAAGAACTATCAACTATATGTTGTCTGATAAACCCTAAATTAACAAAAACATTAAAATAAGAAATGATGAAAACTGATACTTTTTGGATGGTTGGTACCACGAAAGATCGATGGGAAATGGTCAATGTGACTTTCCTGAGTGAGTTGCCTTAGTTAGGCAGTTAGTTTACTGAGTTACAGGTTGCAACCTCGAGCAGGGGGGAGAGTTTTGCGGTCGAGCAGGGGCGGAGAGTTTGAACTGGGTTTTTTGTGGAGAGTGTTCTTCACTTCCTCCGGTGATTTTTTTTATTTGGAAGTGAAGGAGAGTGGAGAGAGGAGGAGGAGGCAGCGGGGTTGCTGTAGTCTGTCCGCCGGAGGAAGACGACTGAGGCTGTTGTTGAAGACTTGGAAGCGTTAACGCTGAAATTCTCTGTGCACAATCTGAGGCAGCTGGGCTGGGAAGATCTGATTTTGGGCCAACAATTGGGCCAAAAAAAAGGAAAAGTACGTCATAAACAACTAAAAATATCACTTTTTCAATGTAACAAACGTAAGCATTTTTTAAAAAAAATCAAGTATTAATTAATAATAATTAATAAATATAATCTTTATCTTTATCTTTATATATAAAAATAGAAGTGAGGAGAGAGAGTCATTTTGGAGGGAAAATTGCATTTAATGACTATCTCTCCTCACTTCTACTTTTATATATAAAAAATAAATAAATAAATAAAAGATAAAATTTTTTATAAGAAAAATTATTATTATTATTATTATTATTTATTACATATTTAGTAAGAGTTTTAATAAATGTACTATGTATAAGTGTGTTACATTGAAAAAAAAAAAAAATTAGATTAATATATTTGAACATAAATAATGTGATATCTATGTAAATGTGTTATGTAGGAAATGGAAAAATTGGATTAATATATTTGAAGATAAATAAATGTGATATCTATGTAAATGTATTACGTAGAAAATGAAAAAAATTGTATTAATATATTTGAACATAAATAAATGTCATATCTATGTAAATGTGTTACATTGAAAATGAAAACTTTGGATTAATATATTTGAAAATAAATAAATAAATACATGCTATATAAATTTGTTAAGTTAGAAATAAAAATTTTGAATTAATATATTTTGAAAATCATTATATAAAATCATTTAAATTTTACTTCATAATATGTCAATAAATGAGTAGGTTCTTCAATAAGTATATTATAAAAATAATTAATTATTTGCTATCAACTTTTTACCAACAATGATAAATTGGTAGAAAATTTAATCATTTCATCATTTTGACAAAAATTGATATGTTTAAAAAATAAAGAAAAATAAAATATATTAATTAATATATTGGATTTCGAATAAAATATATGTAAGCACCATATTAAAAATAAAGTTAATTAAAAATTAACATATTAAAAGGAAAATAGGTGATAAGGCGGGTAAATTTTTAAAGAAAAACGTAAATAAAAGTCAAAAGAAACTTTATATAAAAAATTTAATTACATGTCAAACTTTGAGTGACGTGCTATAGTGAGTGTACATGCATAATTTTTTATTTTGATTAGATTATTTTTTTTAAAGTTTCAAATTCAATAACATGTGTTATATAGGAAATGAAAAAATTGGATTAATATATTTGAATATAAATAAATGTCATATCATATCTATGTAAATGTGTTACATTGAAAATGAAAAATTTGGATTAATATATTTTAAAATAAATAAATATATGCTTTATAAATTTGTTAAGTTAGAAATGAAAAAAATTGAATTAATATATTTTGAAAATAAATAAATAGAATTATTGAAATTTTACTTCCTAATATGTCAATAAATGAGTAGGTTCTTCAATACGTATGTTACAAAAATAATTAATTATTTTCTATCAACCTTTTAACCACACGTATTTTCACTATCCAATTTTCAGCCACTACTTTTTACTTCAAAATTATAAATAAACAAGTTTATAAATTAAACATTATTACGAAATCGAGGTTTTATCATTTCACCATTTTGACAAAAATTGACATGTTTAAAATACAAGGAAAAATAAAATATATTAATTAATATATTGGATTTCAAATAAAAAAATATGTAAGCAACATATTAAAAAATATAGTTAATAAAAAATTATAATATATTAAAAGGAAAATATGTGATGAGGTGAGCAAATTTTAGAGAAAAACGTAATCAAAAGTTAAAAAAAAAAATTATATAAAAAAACTTAAATGAGTGTGAAATTTTGAGTGACGCGTTATACTTAGTGTACATTTATCATTTTTTATTTTGAATATTTTTGTCTTTTTTAAAGTTTCAAATTGAATAACATTTTTTTATTAAAGTTTTATTAAAATTATGTTTTTTATTTGATTTGATTGAATCAAGATATTTTCAAAATTATGATTTAAAAATTATATATTCTGTGCATCGCACGGGTAGACAACTAGTATATATAATAATAAGTATAGCCGTCAAAAAAACCCACACATAGTTTCCCGCCATTTTTCCATGCAATTTTAGGAAACTTTGTAATTTTATTAATTATTTTAATAATTGAATTAGGAAACTTCAATTAATGCAAAATTAATTATAAGTGACATGTAATAAATGACTTATTGATTGTAAAAAATAAAAAATCTATAAAAAGATCAAATTGTATATTATTTTTATTCTTTTGATAATTATTGTAATATTTTTTCGTCAAAAAATATGCAATATAGGTGTCAAATTCATGATCTTAACGAAAAGTTCAATACAAGTTAAAAAATGAGAGCAAACTCTAAATATATCATTCTTAAAATTTCCTCAAATAATAATATAGGTAAAAGTTTTACTTATACTTTTTACTTTTTTCAATATCTAATCTTTTTAATTTATCTCATCTAAAACATAAAATGATATTTATCATTTCTTACCTAACTTCAATTTGACATAAATGATTAATTTCAAATCTTTTTTTTATCAAATTAAAAGAAATAATGATATCCGGTCTTTCTAAGTAAATTCAATTGAATCATTTTAATTTCTACAACTTCAGGTTTCGATAAACTCTTTGGTAATTTTGAAATTAATTTTATAAATTTACTCATTTTGTTCATTTATCTATTTTTTTAATTTTTATAAATTTAAAATAACATCAATTTGTAAAATATATTCTACAGACTTTAACAATTAATTCTATAGAAAATCAAAATATAAGGTTTTATCAAACTTATTCTATTTAAAAATAAAATATAGTCCATACATTTATTTAACATGCACAAAAAATAGTTTTTTGTTTGTGTGGGTAACATGGCCATTTTCAATGGTTGGTGAAAAATAAAATGTCACATTGTATTTGAAATCATTGAATATGAGTAAGTTTGATATAAACTATATAAATTGTTTTAAATGTGTGATTGAAAATGAAAGAAGGTAGTATAAAAAATAAAATAATTGTCAAATCAATCAATTGAGTGGTTAAAAATTGATTTTCTTTTTTTAGAATGTGTGGTTAAAAAGTAGTATGTGCAATTGTGAAAAATTAGTTTTTAAATAATATGTCGTTGTGAATGAACATTAAAAAAAAATATTTTTGAATAATCGATTCTATATGAATAAATAAACTAAGGAAACTAGATAATGAACAATTAACTGTTAAAAAAATGCAATTCATAACTTTTCTTTTCTTTTTTGATATTTTGATTGTATATTGAATATACAATTTATGCATTAAAGTAAGAAATCTAGAAATGAAATTACAAATTATTCACAATTTGTGTATGCAAGTTATTATTATTATTTTTTTATTGTGTTATTTTTATCGGGCATTGTATTTTTACAACTTATTCAATAAATATTATTTATTCTGTGCATCGCACGGGTGCGATTACTAGTATTATATATAATATAAAAGTAGTTATCACTTAATGTTAAATTAAAACTAATTCAATATTAAATATAAAAAAAACTTAAAAAATATATTACAATAAATCCCTTCCTCATATCCGACCAAGGTCCACCCCACTCACCCCATTAGGTCACATTTCGGTAACAATTATAAATTTAGACACAAATTTAACCCCATCCCAACTTACCCCACCCCACCCCACCTCACCTCACCTCACCTCACATCAATCACAATTAGTCAGAAAATCACAATTCGATCACATATTCAAATTTAATCGCAAATTTAATCTTACACCCCACCTACCCTCGCAAAGTTACAATTTGTCATACAAAATCACATTTTATCACAATTACAAATTTATCGCAAATTTCACCTCCTCACAAAGTCACAGTTATCGCACAAAGTCACATTTCGATCACAATTACAAATTAGAAAAAAATTACATAATTACACAACTAAAACTATTACTTTTTAAACCAAACAAATTTAAGTTTTTTTTAAAAAAAAAATCAGGTGTTAAATATTAATAAATAAATATTATATATAATATAATATAAAAATAACTGTTTGTTATATTTTAAATTGAAACAAATATAATTGTAGATATAAAATCTCAAACAATACAACCCCACCCAAGTCACAGTTTATCACAATTACAAATTTAAATACCAAATTCTCCCCGTCCTCAACCTTATCCCACACAATCACAATTGGTCACACAAAGTCAAATTCGGTCACATATACAAATTTAATCGCAAATTTAACACCCCACCCCATCCCAAGTCACAGTTGGTCACACAAAGTCACAGTTCGTCATAATTATAAATTTATCGTAAATTCCACCCCGCCCCCACCTCATTCCAACCCGCAAAGTCACAGTTGGTTACACAAAGTTACATTTCAGTCATAATTACAAATTTAATAACAAAAATCACCTCGACCCCACCTCACCCCCACAAAGTCACCGTTTGTCACACAATTACAAATTTATTTGCAAAATTTACCCTACTCCACCCTACCCGCAAACTCAGTTTGTCACACAGTCACATGGTCGCAAATTTCAACACTTACCTCACCACATCCACCCCATCCCATCAACGAAGTCACAGTTAGTCACACAAAGTTTCATATGAGTGACAATTACAAATTAGTTGCAAAATTCATCCCCATACTCATCCCACCCGCAAAGTCACATTTTGATCACACAAAGTCGCAGTTCGATTACATAAGATCACAAATCGATCGCATGAGGTCACCTACCCACCCACCCTACAACCCCACCCCACCTCACAAAGTCACAGTTGATCATATAAAGTCACATTTCAATCACAATTATAAGTTTAATAGCAAATTTTATCCCACCCCACCCTACACACTACCCCCACTCAGTCACAATTAGTCACGATTCGGTCGCATATACAAATTTAACCTCCACTCCACCACGCAAAGCCACTGTCGGTTACACAAGGTCACAGTTCGTCACAATTACAAATTTATCGCAATTCCACCCCGCTCTCACCCTACCCCACTCACAAAAGTCATAGTTGGTCACACAAAATAATATGTAAGTCAAAATTACAAATTTAATCGCAAAATCCATCCCGACCCCACCCTCAGTCACCCCACCCTACAAAGTCACAGTTGGTCACACGAAGTCACGGTTCGGGCACATTTACAAATTTATTAGAAAATTTTACCCCAATTGTAAATTACAGTTGGTCACACAAAGTCACATTTCAATCACAATTACAAATTTGGTTGCATATTTCAATGCAACCTCACCCCACCCCACTCCCATCGGCAAAGTCACATTTGGTCACACAAAATCTCAGTTGAGTGACAATTACAAATTTAGCTACAAATTTCACCAAATCCACCCCACCGGGAAAGTCACAGTTGGTCACATAAAATCACAGTTTAGTCACATAAGGTCATAGTTCGCTACACAAAGTCGCAATTTGGTCACATAAAGTCATAGTTCGGTAATAGAAGGTAATAGTTTGATCATACGATCATATTTGACATAACTGTAGATCACATCACATCATCATCCAATAGTCACACAAAGTCACAATTGATCACAATCTTTAAATATAATTGGTCACAATCATTATAATTGGCCATATATTATTTATTTATTTATTTATTTGTCACAACTTACCAGTTTATTCATCACGGTCTATCTATATTTTATATCACAATTTCCTAGTAACTGGTCACAATCATCCATCAATTGATCACATATCATTTATTTATTGGTCACAGCTCACTCGTTTTTTTGGTCACGTCTGCACTTATCACAAGTTGCACAAAGACATAATTAGTCAATATCGTGTCATTTACCTAATAAATGGTCACATTACATACTTATTACAAGTCCCATAAAGTCACAAATGAATCAATATTTTATCACAATTACAAATTTAGTTGCATATCTGAATAATTTATAACTTTAGGAGGCTTAGTTATAAGTTCCATAATATTCAGGAATTAAAATCAATTCTTAATAAGATTTGAGAGACCTGAGATGCAAATAAACCAAAAAACGCCAAAATTGTACCTCAAGTCTCGTCTCCAACCAAAATTACAGGGTTTAGAAACCCAACTGCCGCCGCCCACAAGATCTACAGAGGTGACGTCGAAACTAGAATCCACCGGAATACGCAACGCTGTCCGGCTGCAAACCACGATACCACTACACACCATCGTGATCGCCACCACAACCGCCTCCAAACCATCTCAACGGCATCAACTCATCACCACACAATAGATCCCCTACTGCTATCAATAAAACCACAACATGCCGCCACTTGAGATAATCACCACCACTTTGAACTTCATCGCATGCCAACACCATCACAACCGCCTCCAAACCATCTCAACTGCATCAATCCATCACCACACAATAGATCCCATACTGCTATCAATAACACAACCTGCGCCGCAAACCGAGCAGAGGAGACAAACTTTTGCACACCACCACACAACTGTACCTCGGCGGTGATCTGAAAATGAGCACGCGGTTTCGTCGCTACATGCGACAGGCAGGCTGTGAGAAGGCGATGGAGACCAATGCCTTTGCACGGCAGCGATGGCGACCATCGTCTTCGCGTTGCCTCTGGAGAAGTTATGCACCGCTTCCATGCCGGATATGGTGTGAAGAAAGAGAGAGAGTTCGCCGATTTGAGAGCTTGCAAAGAGAGAGAGAGAGAGAGAGAGAGCCCTAACTTTTTAGTTATCTATTGTTTGATTTTAATTTTAAGAATAAAACATTTAATTAATATATTAATAGGATAATTAGCACTTGACATTTAAAATGTAAACTTTGTTAGCCCAAGAGTAAACTAACCAAGAGGGGGGTGAATTGGTTTATAAAAATTTTGCGATAAATAATCTCAAACTTAAAAACCAATGGGTACAAGTATGAGCACTTAGTGTTGTAAGTAACTTAACTATCAATGTAGTGTACTATAAATGTGTAAACTTAATTGATAAAGCAAGTATAGCACTTAGATATAGTGTTGCACAATATAAATTGATAGAATAGAGTAAGTGCAATGTAAGTAAGTAAAAGGGATAAGAGAATGCAAACGCGATTTAAGGAGGTTCAATCAACCAACGTGATCTACGTCCCCCGTTACCGAGCTCTCCGTCACGAGCAAGGCCAAATCCACTATATTGGTAACTTACAACAAGGAGTACCAAATCCTTAAGTGACTTACAACAAGGAGCACTTATCCTTAGGTGACTTACAACAAGGAGCACCTACCCTTAACCAACAATCGAGTTTTCACAAGTCTCTCGAAACCACAAGATATAATGAATTGAATTTACAATTGAAATAACTCTCTTGACAAATGATATACTCAAATTAAGTACCGAGAGAGTTAGACTAACACTTCAATAGATAGCAATGAATTAAGCTCGAGTGTTAAAGAAAACTTTGATGCAAATGATAATGAAAAGTTCAATGCAATCAAACAAAGTTTTTCAAATAATCTCTTGTTAAAATATTGAATCAAATTAAGTACCAAGAGATGCCACACTTGAATAATTAACAATAAGTTAAGCTCAAAGTGTTTAGGCAATGGAACTTTGATGAATCAAATGATAATGAAAAATGTAGTACAAACAATCAAAGTTCCTTAAATGGAATTTCTCTCTTTTAAAAGATTAAAACAAGTTTAGAATAAAGAGAGACTTACACTTCAATTCCAATGTGGTGTGAAGATGTTGAGGAAGTTTAAATAATATAAAACCAAGAATCTTCACAAAACTTTCTTCCAAAGACTTTGATGAATTTTGATAAAACAAAGTTGGATCAATCAAAGTATTCTAATAAAGATAGATAAATATAAATCAAGTAAGAACAATAAATTTTTCACAAGAAAACTTCTCTAAAATCTCCTCTTTGTTGTTGAAAATGAATGCAAGAGAGAAGGCTATTTATAGAGCAAATTTCGTACATACTGTCTTTTGCGGTTGACCTATCCTGCCATGCGGTCGACCTCAATATAGCCGTTGCGAGAAAATAGCCGTTGGAGTTCAAAAACAGGCAGTGCGGTCGACCTGAAAAAAATTTCGGTTGACCTGAAAGTGTCATGCGGTCGACCTATTGATTTTGAGGTCGACCTGAAAAATCAGGATTTCAAGATTTTGATTTTTCAAGGTTTTCTGATCAAAGTTGATTTTGAAAAGATATTTTGATAGTTTTAAAAATGTTACTTGAGCTTTATGAAGTGCATTGCCAACTATTGATGCATTAACCTTACATAAGATTGAAAAGCAATTTGTAAATGATCAATTCTTTGTAGGCTTCATTGCTTGGTCTTCATGCTTTTCGACTTGAAATTTGATCTCGAATATCTTCGATTCTTTCTTGATCTTATTTGCGTCTCATGTGCTTGATCACATAGTTTTGATTTGAACATTGAATGCTTGGAATTATATGAAGCACTTGAAGCACACTTGTTAGCAACACAATATATTCTTGTTTGTTATGATCAAAACAATAAGGTTTGACCATAGGTCAACAAACTTTACCGTCTTATTTTTAAAATTGGAATTTAGAATCTAGGGTTCCATATAATTTTCCCAAAAAAAAGGGGATAATTGTGCTGGGTACTTACATTTTATACCATAACTGATTTTTTCTGTTGAAAAACGAAAAAAATAAAAAATACGGTTCTTCTTCCCCAGCCATGGGATTCCGACACCAGCCATGGGATAATTGAGCACCAACCATGGGATTTCGACACTCCCAATTCAAAATTATGCTTGGAAGATCCTTTCTTTACATGTAACTATAAGATCCTCGTCGCTATCGGCATCTACTACTGCCCTTCATCCCTCGATCTTGGATTTGTTGCCCTGCAATTCTTCAATTTCGGAGTGGCTTGGTTGGTGCTACATTTTCGGTGAATCTCCGACTCTGTTTTCTGTACATCATCATCAATTTCTTACCGAATCTCCGACTCTTTTTTCTTGTGATTTTTGACATTTTTTTTGCTTGTGGTTGTTAGTTGGTAATGGTGGTGGTGGCTTGACTGTACTGAAAATTACGTGACATTGTATGAAAATTGTTTGGTTTTATGTTTGAGATAAAGTATCATAACAACAATGTAAAGTTTCAAGCTGTGGTACTACAATTTCGCCCAAAGTTTCAGGTTATAATACCAAAATTTTGAAAGTATCATTTTTGATACTTGTGAAAAGAAAGTATTTTTCAATAAAAAAATGAAGTATTTTTCAGTAAATTTCAAATATGATTCCAAAAGCTGGTAATTTGAGCAAACAACCCAAAAAATAGGGCTTTTTATGGGAAATTTACGCAAATACCTGGTTATGATGTATCGTGATCGAAAAATACCGACTTTTCATATTATTTGTAATATTACACAATTTTATTTTTATAGTTTAGAAAAATAAATAATTTGATGTGAGAGAAACTACTAAATGATATAAGGATCATTAAGTATTGTAATATTTTATTTAGGATATTGTTACCTTTCATTTAGGGATTTATTAGGGAATTTGTAATTATCAATAATTTTTCTACAATCAATGACTTTCAACTTATTTTAAGATATTGTTACCTTTTATTTAGGGGTTTAAATTATAAAATTTGTAATTATCAATAATTACTCGACATCAACGGCTTTCAACCTACATTGCAGTTTGAATAACGTTGGTTGCGTTTTGTAATGTTATGTAATGTTTTGTAATTTACGACCAAAGTTGTGCAATATTCATTAATATTATTTTCTTCATGTCGGTATTATTGAAAATCATTAGGCTGAAATTTGAATCAGTATTACATTCATTGTAATGTTGTGTAATATTGTGTAATTGTAGTTACTCTAACATTACAATCCTTGTAATATTGTGTTATCATGAGAGAGAGAGAGAGAGAGAGAGAGAGAGAGAGAGAGAGAGTGTGTATTATTTGATTGACCTCATTAATTTTGAAATTGATGTAAATTATGAATCACGTTGTTATGGATAATCAGGGTCTTTGTAATATTACGTTGTTATTCTGTAATGTTCAGTAACGATTTGTAATTTTCAATTAAAAGCTGTTTAATCTTAGTTATTCTATTTACGTGTATTAGATTTAGTGCATATAATTACACTAGTTGTAATGTTATGTGATGTATTTGTAATGTTTTCTAATTTTCAACTATCACAAAAACATGATACATTGTGATTACAATCACAATACGACCAGTGCATGAAAGAAACTTATTTATACTCGTAATGTTTGAACCTGTGCCATAATATGCCATAATGATTTGTAATGTTCTATAATATTCATAAATATTCTGTGAAGTTCTATAATTGTGTTGGTAACAATCAATCCAACAGTTTTACTATTCAGCTATGATATACTTGTAATGTTTTGTAACAAATATCGTGATAATAACAACATCTCAAACATAAAATTTAACTTCTAACACGTGTTGTAATGGTCTTTTTATTACCTTGTGTAACAAAAAATAGTCTCACAAGTCACCAGGATGAAAACCCATCATAATTAACTACTCAGCATTTTAGAAAAGTTCAGTAACAAAAGAAATTATCAAATTAGCGACATCTCCAATTTCTTCTCAGGGTTCAATTTGCATAAAATAATGACTGCTTCAAGTAGAGATTCCAAAAAATTGAAATATTTATTGACCTGTAATTGAAATGCTTTTCTATTTAACGTGATTCACCTTATAAACAACATTCCAGCACAACATAAATCCTACCTCTATAATCGCGTTTGGGAATTTTGGCCGGGGGTTTGATTTTGAACTTTTTGTCCTCTGCAATTGGGTTTAAACTTGTGCATCAATCCACCATCGACTGGAAAAGGAAAAATACGATGGTTGGTTTTCCATGGCGGTGGTCAGAGTTGGTCGGTAGTGGTCGAGTAGGGAGAGAAAGAGGGAGATATACTGTTTGGTTTGGAGAAATTAAGAGAAATTGAATAGATTGATAGGAGAGAGAAAATATTTTGATAGGATAGAGAGAATGAACATGGCTGATTCACATTCAGAGAAGGTAAGGAACTAGTGTAGAGTCCAATTATTCATTTTTTACTGATACCCACCTGTGAAACTGAAACTTGAAAATTGCCACAATGAATATTTGATTTGTGAAATAACCTACATTTTAATATACAAATTGTAAAATTATCATGTTTAATTAGTTGAGATAAATTAGGAATAAAATAATATTTTATTAAATAAGTCGGTTAAAGATACAACAAAAAGTAACTGCTTTTCCTTCTTTCCCAGAATGCAATTCAGGAAGATCTGATTTTGCCTTATTTCCCTTCTATAATATCAAGAAAACCCAATAATTGCAACAAACGAATAGTTGAAATAAGATAAACAAACCAGATGCTTGGTTGCTGGCACCAAGAATCTTTGCAAAGGTTTCACTTGAGTTCTCCTGCATATTTTAGGCAAAATCAATATCGAATTGACTAATAAATATTAAATTTGCAAATTAAGCAATTTAATGGTGGTTTCATCTTCGTGAACCCTTCCCTACAAGCTCAAGATTTACATTACAGAAATTTCTACCCACCGATAAAGTTTGAAAGAAAGATTACAAATATGGAGTCGGTTGATCTGCAAGTCCCAATTTTAAGCCAAATCCTTGTGATAGATACATTTCTTAAAGGAGAAATGTTGCGTGATTTACCAAAAGATGCAGAAGTTTCAACTAGGGGGACTTCAGAACTTTGGCTTGAGAATTTCTGTTACAGGTATTTCAGTCCCTCACATTTAAGTTGAAATCCTGCTGGCAGACAGACAGTGTTAAAGAATAAGTTGAAATCCTTATGTAGCAAAAAATCTGGAAAACTTTGCAAGAATTTGTTTAAAACACAGTTGCAACCACCATATTCAATTTTGTTACAAACTATCGAGGAATGGCAAAAGGAAAAAAAAACTGTTGCTACTTTAGTCTCAAAGATGTTGCAGCAAAGTATAAAGAGACACTAATATGTATTCTGCTTGCCAGTGTGAAGGACTCTTAACACAAGGCAAGGATATCTAATTCTTCTGTCTTTAACTCTGCACGGATAACTAGTTCCTCTAACACACCAATATTTTATTGAGGAATTTCATCATACTCTTCATCTGCAACTTCACATTCTTTTACTTCTAATTGTTCTCTAACTCAATCTCTTTATCATTATTTTCTCCATGACTCATACAACTTTTCATTTTTAGAAGCAGCCTTTGTATCCCACCTATACCGGTTAGCAAGAGCGCCATTTTCATAGGATTCAATCTGCAACTCATCAACAAAAGAGCATGCATTCATGGGCAGTATACAGATACTCACTCTCCTTGCTTCTTCTTCTTCTCCCTCTACACTTTGATCATTCACTTCAATTTTATCATCTTTAATCTCAATATTTTCCAAAAAATGCCTTCTTGAACTCCTCATTGACATCCTCTCTTCCAAATCTGTCTCATTTCCTCCTCGTCTTCACTGTCCACCACCAGAACACCCGAAGCAAAATCAAAACTTTAAAAATAATCAAATTTAAGGAAACGGGAAGAAGAGGATAATTTTAGAAGCATACCCATTTGAGAAGATGAAAAGCTTCAGGGTTGTAAAGATTGTATTGTTGTGGTACCTGGAAAGCCTCATGTACTCCTTGCATTCACAATGGGATATGGGTTTTGCAATGGAGTACTAATTTTTTTTTTTTTTTGCAATTTCAAGAAATTCAATATAGTGCTTCTTTTTACGAGATGGTGTTCAATCAGTTTTTGTTGTTGGAGTTGATTTTTACTTATCTTTGTATGTTACAATAGTTTCTCAAAGTTCTATGTTGCATTTGATTGGGAATTTATTGATGTATTTCATGTTGCAATCTGAGTTGTGTTTTATAATTTTTATCTAGAGAAAGCAGCATGATTCTCACATTTTCTTTTGCATTGTCAAGTTGACAAAATTTGTGCATTAATGAAGACACTAGTGTAGCTGTGTTGGCACACTAGTGATGCGTAACATTGATGAACTTGTGTAGTTGTGATGGCAAACTAGTGGTGAGTAACATTGTTGAGGATTCTGAATTGGTTAAAAATGGGATATGGGTCAATTATGGAAGGAAAGAACTATAACTGTTTTGGTACTCAATGAATGCTTGAAGCACTTAGTCTATAAATTCTCCATTTTTCATTTCATTTCATAATTTTGGTCAACAGCCTCTGGATTTGAACTGACATCATAGCGTATCCACTAATATCTACACATGAAGAAGGAAAGTCTCACAACAAAAATAGTTCTTTTATAATCTCCCTCAAAAGAGAATTTCCTTATCATTGTAGGCTTGATAATGACATTTAAATGAAACATCAATATAAATTTGTAAAATATAATTGACTCATGACTGATCACAAGTAGTTAGTTTTAGGCCTCCACTATCAATCTCAACATTTTATGAAGAATGAGGTCTTTGACAAAGAACTGAATTCTAAGCTGTAAATATTTAGTTACTTTCTTTGGGATTAGAATTTATATGGGACATCCCTTCCTACTTTTTCTCCTTACATGCCTATTTTCTTTTCATTTTACATACTTACTTTAGATTTTAATTTTCCAAAACATGTATCATCTAACTCGAGCTCATATTTCCTTGTTGCTATTGCTTTGGTAGTGGACTATCACAAGGCTATTTTCTTGTAGGCCTTGCACACTGGAAGTTGCCAGAACTTTTAATTGAAATAATCATTTTTACTTATGACATTCATTTTTGCAAGAATAAAGAGTTTCTAAGTGAGGTTATTCAACACAAAAAGGTAATATATTTCTTGATACACTTTTAATTTGCATTCTTACCCTAAGTTTATTAATTATGCCCTTGTTATTTCTCTGATGTACATGAAGCTGATTATTTTTGAGATAGCTAAATTATTGGTCAGAAAATAAACTTCAATATGGATCGAATATTTTGTAACATTTTAATCAATATTTTAATCACTTTTGGCATATTATCTAACTTTTGAATAGGCTTACGATTTTGTTATAATTATTTAGATGAACTCTACATTTTGACATATTGTATTCAAACATACTAAATATTTTATTTATCGAAAAACGTGTAAAACGTGATTTTATATGGATTAATGTGTATAATTTTGTTTTAATTTTTTAATTTTTATAGTTTTGTTGGTAACCATATAAACAACTTTTGAAAAAACAAAATTAATATTTATGGCATGTAAATGTATGTCACAAGGTACTTTTAACAGTATGCAATGCATGAAGTAAAAAACAAACTTTGTTGTAGTGACTAGTGAATTATTGGAAAGAATTATGGGTCCAATCAATTTGTCATTCCACCAACATCTCAACATGAAAAGTTGGAAAAGTTCAACGACACAGACTTTAATTTGACAACAAATGGTGTTATTTTATCTAACAACGTTAAATATGATCATGTTCTTGCATGAAGAATGTCCTACCTAAATAGAGGAGAATGCTACTGAGAAGAACACGCAGTTGGCTACTAAAGCATGGAAACATGCAGACTTTCTATGTCGTAACTATATTCTCAATGTGTTGGATAACACATCGTACAATGTGTATTGTTCCTATAAGACGGTTAAGGAGTTGTGGAAATCTCTTGACAACAAATATAAAATATAAGATGTCAGGACATAGAAATTTACTGTTGGAAATTTTTTGAATTGAAGATGATTGATTCAAAGACAGTAATGAGTCAGGTTCAAGAGATGCAAGTTATTCTCCATGATATAGAGGCATAAGGCATGAAATTGTAACTAAACCAATTGGCTGCAGATGGATTTTTAAAAGAAAGTTAAAACTTGATGGTTCTATAGATAAGTATAAGGCTAGATTTGTTGCAAAAGGATGTCGTCAAAAAGAATGAATTGATTTCTTAGACATTTATTCATCGATAACAAGAATTACATCTATCTAGATATTAATTACAATAGCATCCTTGTATAACTTGCACGTATATCAAATGGATGTCAAGACTGCATAGCATCTTCAATGCACTATGTCAATTGAGATTGACGTGACAATAAAATTGACGGACTTCTAGAGAACGTGGATAAATTAACTGAGAAGTCTTAAATTTTATCTCCAATGGTTTCATCTATATTTAAATATTATTGATTACGTGGCATTTTTTTTAAAATTTCAAAATAATTAATATAATATTAAACTTTTCGTTATTATAAACTATAAATATTATTTTCTTAGAATATATTTCATTTTTATATTTTATATTGGTAATTAAATCTATTATGAGATTTTTTTATTTTTTTTATTACAGACAAAAATTATTTATTAATCTTAAATTATTATTTTTATTATTATTTTGTAAAATATTTCAATGACTAATATTTTTATATAACTTTATTTAGCGATAAATTTTTTTTGATAAATTAAATTTATTAAACGGCATTTTTTTTAAATTATTAATCTTAAATTTAATATAATCATGAAAAGTTTGAATGAAAATTATCAAAAAGTGCTTAAACAGAGATAATTTTCAATGAAAATCTTAATACCATGATGTCAACGTCCCTTTTTAATATAGTTAAAATAATTGTAAAATAAATTAATGCTGACTCATTCAGTCAGACGAAGCGTCAATATGTAGATTGAGCACTTGACATTGTCAATTTTTTGCAACAAGTTTAACATTGTAATTGACATTGTGCATTGGAGAGACATTTTTAACTCATTTTGTCAATTTGTTGATGTATTAAGTCTTTTTTCCCAATTGATGGAGTGCATTGGAGATGCTCTTAAATAGTCAATAAAACAAGGAAGTTTCTATAGAACAATCACAAGGTTTCATAGTGAAATGACAGGAACACAAAGTGTGGCATGAGAAATTTGACAGTCGTGATTAGGAATGGATTTGCTATAAATGAATATGATAAATGAAATTCAGAAAAGCATACTTATTGGTATATCTTTATGTAGATGATATGCTCATATTAGGGATTAATATGGAAGTCATTAACAAAACAAAGAAATGTTCACAAATAATTTTGATAAGAAAGATATGAGTGAAGCATACGTGATTCTAGGAATTAGAAAATCTAATGGGTTAATTTTGTCTCAAACTCACTATGTAGACATAATGATTGAAAGGTTTAAGACTCGTGGTATTAAAGAAATATGTAATAGATTTCGTCCTTATGTAGTTCTTCACAAGAATACCGAAAATGATATATAGCAGTTGAAATATTTCCAAATTATTGGAAACTTAATGTACTTTATGAGATTTACCTGTGTTAAGAATAGTGCACCAGACAGCGGCGAATCCAGGATTGATGTTGAGTTAGAGCGGACTTTGACTCTTTGATCATTGACCCTCAAAGGTGATAATTTATTTAATTTTAAAAAAATATATTCAAATTTATGTAAAAATCACAATTAATTCACCAATCACAATTAATGACAAATAATTCAAAAATTCGCAATTTCTAGGCTAAATGGTCAAAAATCCTCAAATTCCAAATATACAATCAATATCCAGCAAAATGAAAATTATTAAAATCTACTAATACTATCACTGTAAAAATCAGAATTCATGCCAGATGATTCACAAATTAGCAATTTCTAAGCTAAATAATAAAAAATTCACAAATTCCAAATACATAATCATAATCAGTTATCACAAAATTGAAAATCTCACAATGACTAGAAGAAATTAAATAGAAATTAAGTTTTCATAAATCATAAACAGAAGGCAGAGAGAAGTTATGTTTTTTTTCTTCTGAAAACCCCAAAATCACTAACATTTACCTATTCAAAAAATCGAGTCTGAACGACTGAATCGAGGCTTGACTGGAGGCTGGAGCTACGGAGTAGATAGGCGACAGCACAGCAGTCTTCGTTGTCGTCGTCAGTGACCGTGGACTGGACTGGACGGACGGTGGCGTCGCGGCAGCACTTCGAGCTCAAGGTTTGAAACTTTGAACAGAAATTTCCAATGTTTCTCAATTTATCTGACTTTGGCTAATGGCTACAGACGTGCAAATGGATGGTAATCAGGTAGGTAATGGATTGGAGTGCTGGGCTGGGCTGGGGACGGATAAAAATAAGGGATACAATTAATAAAGAGGTAATTACACGAAGTACATGTTCATTTATAATTATTCATGTAATACTGGTTAACATTTATTAATTCAATTTTACTGTATTTTTTATAGTAAAAATTAAAATTCAAAACAAGCATACCTTCAAGTAATTCATTAGGTTGAATCCACGAATCACTCCATCAAACTTGCCCATCAATAAAGGCGTTATCCCCAAATTGCTCCCAGTTTCCCCCAAAACCCCAAATTAAATTGAATCCACTTCAAACCAAATCAAATCCCCAAATTGAATATCCCCGTAATCGTCAATGATCACACAAATCAGCAAGATTCAATGCCATATCACCAAATATGCAGCATCGATGAAGAAAGAATCACATGTGAGAACACTTACTCCGGCGGAGAAGGAGGAAGCATTGAAGAAACAACAACCAACCACCACTACCAAAGTAGATTTCCATTTGGGAATACACTTTTTGGTCGAAGAAGATGAAAATAATATACTAGTATGATGCACTAGCTATTGATTATTTGTTTCTAGAAAAACAATTTTTATATAAAAAAATTTGTTGTGCTAAGTTAGGTTTAACATACATATGAAATGTTTATGTGTAGTACATATTAGAATGGAAAATTGATGATATCTGACATTCTTGGATGCTAAAGGTCTTGTGAATGTTCTGGTTGCCTATACACATTTGCTCATAATCATTTTCCTTCTTAAAAGTATTGTCTTGCTATTTATTTGTATTATATATTCAAAATTTAGTTAAACGAGGTTGGTTAGTTGGAGCTTGTAAGCTATTACAAAAGAAACAATGAAAATGAGATTATCAATAACACGTTCATTTCAACTTATGTGGAGGCAAGGTGTCGGTGTATGCAGGTTACAAAGTGATATATATATATATATATATATATATATATATATATATATATATATATATATATATATATATATATATATATATATAGATATACTCAATTTTAAGATCATACCAAAGTTATGGATTGTTTCTCGACATCCTGAGCCAAGTGTGAATCTAACACATTGAAGGCTCTTCTTTTATTCAATGCAAAGGTGCAACCAATGGCCGAGATTAATTTCTGAGTTCTCGACTTGGACTATGGGTGATTTTGCAGTAACATTTCCAGTATGATCACTCCATGGACCATATGAGTAGACATCCCCCTTTAGGATGGCTTCACTACTTTCGTTACCTCGGGAGCTTGATAGCTGAACTCAAAAAAATAAAAATAAAATAGAGGCAACTTCACAACTTCTGAAATTGCACTATGTCGTTGCTTGTGTTGTGGTTTCTCGGAGATCATATGACTAGATTGTAGGGTTGTCACCATATACACTATTTTAATGAAATATTCAAAGAATATTGTACATAATTTTTGTAACGTTTGTTGTTGGGATGTTTTAAGCAATGGTCCATTGAGATGTGATGGTTGTCAGATTAACATGGACCATTATTTAGTAAAGCATATTTGTTTATAAATATGTTTATGTTATGAGACTCTTGAATTTGAATAAATTCATGTAATGTAGTTTGTGTCGTTGATATGATTATGTTGTGAAATCTAATATGATTATGTTGTGGAATCTAATATGCTTCATAGAAAGCAAGCTCGACTTCACAGATAAGTCTAGCTGTAGCAAAAAGAAGTGCTGATGACTATCCAGGTCAACCTCTAATGACTTTTTAACTCCTCATTGGTATTGATTTTGGAGTAGATCGACTAACTAGTGGTGGTTTACATGTAAGTTCCCTTGCAAAGAAGTTGGAGCAAACGAAAAGAAATTGATGACAAGGCCTGAACTCCAAATTTCAGTTGAGAAAATTGTAAAAAAGGATTGCATGGTCTGATTAAGGGAGGGAAGATCAAAGTGCATTGCTAATGTCTAAGGTAGAATGAAGTTGAGAAAAATCACCTAATATGGTGTGAGAAAGGAGTAAAACATCTTAACATTTAATTAATTTTTAGACGACACTGCTGCCAAACATCTTATTTTGATTCAGAATCTATATGATATAAAGTAGGAGAGTGTGTATGTAACAATTTTGTTATCAAACCGGCCTACTCATCTTTTTTTACTTTCCAGGCATCCATATCTGAGTCCTACGTATGTAGCATGTGTCCATAATGTAACTCCTATCTCAATTAAATTTGTAGCTAGGGTGGAAGATACAAAAGAAATATCTGGATCACTATTTGTTGAATTCAACTAGTACATAAGCTCCCTGTTCTTCAATCATTAGAGAAAATCAATCTCAATTCATATCATAGTGCATTTTATGTAAATTTTCCTAAAATTAAATTTACACAAACATGCATTCTCTTCCATTAACAGCACTAGATGGAACAAATGAAACCGGGTTAATAAGCTGGCGTGAAATTAGTGACGTAGACCTAGGCATTGTTACCAACCCAATGCATTCTAAAGAGGGTCTTTTTCAGTAACAACAGCTTGAACAAAGAACCCGAACATGGCTAGCCTTCCATTATTGATTTCCTTCACCAATTCAATGAGGTAAAGATTGTTGTCCTAACCATCGCTTTCTAAGCAGTTGATACTGAATCCTCCAAGGAATCAGAAGAGAACATCTTGGAATCCAAGAACTGCCAAAATGCAACATTACAAGATCGGGATGGCCCAACTAGTTTAGTTCACCTCCAGACTTGAAGCAAACAGGCTCTTTGAGGTCCATTTTAGCCTATTTTACGTCTTGTGAATATGTCGACAGATCTAATACCTGCATCCAAAGATATAATTTCGAGTATGTGTTTTAACTATCATGATTTTTTTTTAAATTTAGTTCTCATTAACATCACTCGTGATTGAAACAAACAGATTTTCAAATACCCCCAAAAATGTCAATGATAGATGTATTAGCTAACACAAAGTTCAAAGAGGTGAAATCCAAATAATATAACAGTTGGTTTGAGATGAATTCGGCGTGAAAACCACCTGAAGGTTTCGACCGAGGAATCAAGAGTGAGTCACTTTCATATGTAACAAAACATATAAACATTGTCAAAGTTCAAATATGTGTAAACCCAGTTACAACAATCCATTGTGATTGCTGATTGGTAATAAGCCGGTGTTGATTTCTCTCCAAATATTTTGTTCACGGATGCTTTAAGGCTCACGGAATTGCTTATGTTTAAAAAAAAAAAAAAAAAAAAAAAAAACCCTAATAGGACTCGTACTTCAAATAAGTGTATAGTGGTGACTCAATTTTCAAATATATTGACAACCTCGATAAAATATAGTTAATGGGAGGTGCGTAATATGAATACCTATTTACAGAATAAATAATCAATATTTACATATTCAGAAGGCAAATACCAGAGACCGGATGATAAATTAACAATTCGAAGGAGGCTGTGGGATCCTAATACAACTAGAGTTGTGCAAACCACAGAGGAATTTAGCCAGCTTCAACATGTTCCAGAGCATTAACAGGTAGTAAGGCATTTAGAAATAAGCTAAGTCAGTCAAATTACGAACAAATTATCATTGTGGGAATAGCTCGAAGGAATGCTCTAGATCCTAATTACAGATGGAGAGTCGGTGATACTTGAAATATGTGCGATCTAACTCATTCGGATGCAACCGAATGTCTAAAGCATAAGCCTATCAGAATGATTCAATTGACCCACTATTAACATATTCTGAGAACGAAAGCATATATGTGTGATCCTCCGACATAAGAAAGATACCTAAACAAAGATGATTTCCCAAATATGTCAAATGCAAAATTAGATTGTGAATTGTAGAGGAGGAATCCACCGTCATAAGAACTATACATGAAGCAGCTGATTTCCACCTTTTGTGAACAAAAAACCCGATTGTGATTTGTAGGAGGATTTCGCCGAATAGGTTTGGAGGTGTGCAGTGAGGGACTTTTGGAAGGTAACCATCAACGAATTTCAATTTCGAAACACCCATCTAGCTGTCCACGGATTAATGCATTACGTGATCTTTGGAATTAAAGTCTTTCAGTTACAAGTGTTTAGATTGGAAAGTTTTGTCTTAGTAGATATGAGTATATTTCACGGGGAATTCAGTATCATAGGGAATTTGATATTTTAGTAGTATTTTTTGAAATATTTCGAAATTGTTATGCAGTTGCCAATTTTTCCCATTAATAAATTGGGTTAGACTTAGATTTTGGGTCAATATCAATTTTTTTCTTTTACAGCCCATTTGCAAATACAAGAAATGCTTGCTCGTGCTGCCTTCTGCGTTCTGCCTCCTACTGCCTTCTGCCTACTGAGTCTGAATTGAACGTATAATTTTTTTTAAAAAATAATTAATTAATTAATATATCTGAAAATTCGGCCGGATCCAACACGAGCAGCCGAACACGCTCGAGCTATGCTGGATCCGCCCCTGGCACCAGAATCAATAGAATCAGAATCCTTCTTTTGTTGATATAATCTTCAATGAGTGGAAACAAGCAACCAACCTAATAAAACTATAAAAACGAGTGAATGTGGATCCCACGGTAGCAATTCTGCACAATAATTCCACCAAAGGCGATTCTACTAATGAATTGTACAAGGCCTGATATAACTTACTCGTTAAGTAAGCTAAGTGGCTACACTAATAACCTAATATAATGTGCTCAAGTGGTTAGAGATTTTCTATGTTGACTGGTGTTAAACTAACAACTCTCTAGTAATTATCTTTCCAAATGTTAATTATTAGTAGTAAGAATAAACATATTGTTGGATGAAAAAACGGGGGAAGAACGATCCAGACATATAAAAAAAAAAAATAATAACTCCTCAGTCAGAGAGTAAGAACTTGGTTGAATCCAATAGTTTTTTTGATGCATGAGGTGCTGAAGTACTAACAAGCCATATCATATTAGAGCAGTCGGTGATGAGTCCTGTCTGTTTCCATCACTAAAATCTGAGGACAACTCAAGTGAATTAGCATGCACTACTGACTAGGTACTGGGAGCGAAGCCAGGGACAAGAAAGAAAGAAAGAAAGAAAAAAATCAAAAAAATCAAAAAAAAAAAAAAAAAAAAAAATTAAATAAAAATTAAAAAAATAAGAGGACTTTGCATGAATTGTCAAGTCAGAATGTCCTTTTGAGATTCCTTGTGGGAATGCATAATTTCCATATATGAGGAGGAATTATTTTCTTTCCTTTTTTTACGTGGTTTCTCGTGGTATACCATAGAAATGGCCACATGAAAATGGTCCTTTGAAAAAATAGCCAAAAATTTTATCAATTCATCAAAATAGCCTTAAACACTATAAACTACCTCAAATACCCTTAAATATCATATTTCAACCAAGCCTCTTAGATTTTAGAAAAGTTACAACTTAGTCCTTAAAACTTTACATATTTTTAATTAATTTGTTTATATGATTTTATTTGATTTTTGTTCGCTCATAGTAGCACTCCCTCACTTTGGTATCAGAGCCATATGGCAGATCTAAAAAATAAATATTATATAACACAAATTAAAAATAAATATATAATATATACATCAAGATTTATGATTATGCATACATTAATATTACTCGATAATTATAAAATAGAAATCTTGAGAACTTTAAGAGACTTAAACAAAGATATAAGAAAATACATTTATGATCTAATAAATTTCGACATAATAAAAGAAGATTTTATCATAAACGAAATATTAGATTTAATCCACAAAGATATACTAGAAGAATTATACAAAGATTATAGAAATGGATTATCATAGAGGAGAACCCTTATAAATCAAATATCTAGATATAAAAACAAATGAAAAATTAGATTCAATAATAGAACAAAGATGAAATATATTAGACCAAATGATAGAAGAAAGAAATATATATAAAAAAAAAGATTTCTAAGACTAAAATCATTAGAAAGTAAAAGAAAATACTTTAATATAATTCTAAAACAATTACCTAATATACTTATGATCATAAATAACAAAGAAAAAATCAATATGAAAAAATATGATATAACTGGAGAAATAAAATATTACATAAAAAGTTATAGAGCACAACAAAGAAAAACGATGTTAAGATCAATTGAAGAATTTTGTGAATATAATATAATGATATGTAAAGAAGTAAAATATGATATGGAATTAAGATTAGAAGTTGAGCATATCAAAGGAAAAATTTAATGACAGAATTTTCAGAAATAAAATTTGAAAAACAAATAATAGAAAATATTAATCTACCAGTAGGATCTTACCAAATAAAAGGAGCCAATACAACTATGTTTCAACCATTAAGCTCATGGGGAAAATTCGATGGATTTCTTAATATGCAATTAAATTGGATAAGTGCATTTTTATGACAAACATATAAAAACATAAATTTACAAGATAAATTAGTCATTGAAGAATTACAACAATTAAATATACAGGATATGAATATCAAAGAAAAATTACAAAATATTCAAAATAAACTAACAATACAATTCAAGGAATTAAAAGAAATGATAGGAGAAGTTAAAAATATAGATGAAGAAATCTTAAAAGAATTTCAAAGAAAGTCAGGAGAATTAATTAATCAAGATAAAATTGGAATAATTATAGAAAAAATAGATAAATTAAATGAGAATATAAGAAAGAATGAAAACGAAAAAATCATATTAATAGAAGAAAAAATCAAAAATATAGAAATAAAAATAGATGATATGTATGACAGACTATTTAAGGTACAAAAAACTCAAAAACCAAGAGTATAATATGTCAATAAGCGAATATATTGAAGATCTAAAAATATTAATAAAATCATGGATAGGTGATGTTCAAGAAGTAAAAAATGAATTAAAAGAAGTAAGAAATGATATAAATATACTAAAACTAGAAATTAGAGAATTTAAAGAAAATAATAAAACCAAAGATAAGAAAATAGATAAAAAATTCATAAAAAAAGAAATACTTAGAATAGGAAAAAAACATTTCGAACAAGAAAAAATTATAATAGAAGCAGGAAGTATGGATGATGAATTCAGGAGAAACATATTACCAAAAATATTAGAGGAAGAATTAGAATTACAAAAATTTATAGAAAAAACTTTAGGAAAATTAAAAGCTGAAGAAAAAATTGAAGAAGAACGAGACAAAAATGAATGAAGAAATAGATTTGCTTATAGAAAATTTTGACCAGTTAAGCATAGAAATTTTTAATGAATACTAAGTTTTAATGAATACTGGAAGAGCACCTAACTCTACTCCTATAGGAACTTCTAAACAAGAATTATCAGATCCAGATGAAAGTTATGCACCCTTATATAGTAAACCACACCGGAAATATTATGATAGAATTAGAGATAGACAACCACCTAGAGGGAATAAATATAAAGATAGATTTGAACCAAATAATAATTATGATAAACCTATTAATCATGGAGGAACAAAATTAGATTTGGATTGTAAAATAGATACTAAAAAAGCCTTATTAACTTGGGCAGATTCAATGATACTATTCTTTTTATACAATAAAGATGATACATGGGAAAATACTGATAGAATGATAAATTTTTTAGTAACATCTTTTGAAAGACATGTTAGAAATTGGTGGGAAGGAATAAGTAGTGATACGAAAGCATTAATAAGAAGAAATGTATAGACGGAACTAATAAAATCAGATAGAAAGGGAATAGAAAAGTTAGTAGATTATATTGGGAATGAATTTTTAGAAGAAAATTGGATAAGTAATTCTGAAGCAGAATCAATAAGAGAAAAAGATAATGCAAGAGTAAGATTAATAAATTTAACAATATGTGATATGTGTAAAATTAAAGAATATACTTGTGAGTTTAAAGAATACTATTATGTCCAATTCTATAGTAATGAAAATCAAGAAGTATATAGAGATATGTATTACAATAAATTACCAGGTTCATGGGAATATACTTTAAAATAGAATTTGAAACATTTATTAGAGATAACCCTGGAACACCTAGAACATTAGGATCAAGAATAAAATTCATATTTGAAAGATTAGCATATATATGTCAACAAAGACAATTATTAAAGAAATCAGGAAAATTAACTAGAATATGTTGTGAAGATATGGAAAAACCTACTCAATGGGGATGTAACCCTGAAAGAAGAAGAAATAATAATAAAAGAAAATATAAAAATAGAAAGTTTAAAAAATTCAGAAACTTCAGGAAAAAATATATAAAACCTAAGAGAAGATATTACAAAAGAAGATATAATCCAAATAAAAGACAGAAAAATAAAACTTATAAGAAAGACAAAAGCCAATGTAAATGTTGGAATTGTGGAGAAATGTGACATATAAACCCTGATTGTAATAAAAATAAGGTTAAAATATTACAAAAAAAATATCTAGAAATAGAAAGTGAACTAAGTGAAATATCAGACATTGAAAATACTATGATCAAGAAGTTTATATAAGTGAAACAGATTTAGAAAGTAATGAATCAGAATCAGAATAAAGAAATAGAAGCAAATAATAACATAAATAAACAAGAATATGAAGGAATAGAAGGTTATGGATTAAAGGTAACTTTTGATAATAATAAGTTCAGGAAGATACAAAAATTATCTTTAGATTTGAAAATAGGAAAATGGGAAATATTAGATAGAATATGGAAAAGAGAAAAAGTAGCAATAAATGAATATCATAAAATTGAAAGGGCAATAGATGTTAGAACCACTTAAGGAACACACAAATTAAATCTTTTAACAAAAAATACAGTTGCAGAATTATTAACAAAGATCAATAGAAAACAAAGTGAAAAGATTCAATATGTTTACTTAGCAGGTATCCAAATAATGTTTAAATCCCTATTTAGAGAATGATTAGATTCACCTTTAACTGTAAGTTTACATGATGGAAGAATTATAAATTTAAAAGACAGTCATTTAGGAACAGTAAAAGGAAATCTAGCATATAAGAAACTAATATTTACATGTTACCCAAAATATTGTATATCATTAAAAGATAGAAATTTTAATGAGGTTTTAGGATTACACTTCAAATTACATAAAGATGATATAATGGAACCAGGAGATAAAATTATGACTATAGAATACAGAGCATTATACACATTTACTAATTCTAATTATGGAAACATTTATTCTAAAAAATCATATATTGAAATTCATAAAGAATGTAAAGATTCTGGTAAAGCTGTAGAACCAGATAAATAAATAAGTTTAGTTCCAAGAAACTATGAACTTACTATAACAAAAAATAAACCAGAAATCATAGAGTTACGAGAAGAAGAATACCCTAATAATAACATAACATTTGAAGATGACAGATTTATTAGGAGATCAGCAAGTTTACCTAATAGAAAACAATTAGGAGAAACTAGTAATACAAAGGAAATAAAACTTAATAGAAATGCTGGAAATATGAAAATAGAATGTGAATATTTTAATGGAATAGAGCATATAAAAGGATCAAATAGATTAATTGACACAGGAGCTAGTGAATGTCATATAGCTTCAAATAGAAATAAAGGACTAATATCTCATAGAACTGATCCATATAGATATATAAATTTTGATGGACAAGTACATATGACTGAACTTGAAGTAAAAGTACCAATAAAAATAGGAGGAATAAATCTCCTAGTACCATGTCATGTAGATAGTAGTATGGTAAATCCTCATGTATTATTATGAATGAGCTTTCTAGATGGACTAGAAGATTATAGTATAAAACGTGAAGGATTATATATAACTCGTAATGGTCAAACTATATTATGCAGAAAAGATGAATAAATGAATAATCAAATAAGTTTTCCATTAGCCGTTTATATACAAGTTACAATTGTTGAAACAAATATAACAACATGTGCATTACTTGACACGGGAAGTGATATAACAATATTCAAAAGTTTCTTAATAAAATCATGGAATAATAATGGAAAGATAAAAATTACAGGAGTAACAGGAGAAAGTACTCATATAATTAATAGTGCTGATAAAATTGATATAATACTTGGGAGTAAACAAATAGTTGTAAATAAAATATATAGTTATAACAACTTAGAATGTGATATATTACTAGGAAATGACTTTATACAACAATTTCAATATTATAAACAAAATAATTACATGGTAATGTTCCAAACACCTTTTGCACATTTACTAAAAATACCAAGAGAATTTAGACTTTACAGAGTTCAGCTAACACAGCGTGGTGATAAATGGGAGAAACCAATTACACAAAATGAAATAAAAAATAAAAAAATAATGTATAAAAAAATCTTAAAAATAAACATACAAACAAACATGGAAAAAATCATTGATCAACTAGAAAAAATTTGTGGAGAAAATCCATTATTATTTTGGAAACCACATCATCCAAAAGCTAAAATAGAATTAACAGAAAATGTTATTATAAGAGTTAGACCAATGATGTATACCATACATGATACACAAGAATTTAAAACTCAGATAAAAGAATTACTTAACCAAAAATTAATCAGACTTAGTAATGGACCCCATAGTAGTCCAGCTTTTATGGTTATGAAACATTCTGAGGAAAAAATAGGAAAAACTAGAATGGTGATAAATTATAAAGAGTTAAACAAATATACTAAATTTGATGGATACTTTTTACCAAATAAAGAGGTACTAATAAATCTTGCAAAAGGAAAACAATATTATTCTAAATTTGATTGCAAATCAGGATTTTGGCAAGTAAAAATGGAAGAAGATAGTATTCAATACACAGCATTTAGTACACCACGAGGTAAGTATGAATGGATGGTTATGCCATTTGGTTTAAAAAATGTACCACAAATATATCAAAGAAAAATGGATAACATATTTAGAAAATTTAATGAATTCTTAATTGTCTATGTCGATGATATATTAATATGTTCTAATAATAGAGAAGAACATAGAAACCATTTAATTAAATTTATAAATGAATGCAAAAAAGAAGGAATTGTTCTTTAAAAAAATAAAGCTAAAATAGAAAAACAAGAAATTGATTTTCTTGGATTATCAATAGATAAAAGGGGGATAAAATTACAAACCCACATATCTAAAAAGATAGAAAGTTTTCCAGACAAATTAGAATCAAAAGAACAAATACAAAAATTTTTAGGATGTTTAAATTATGCAGAAGGATTTATTGAAAATCTATCAAAAAAGAGACATAAAATTCAAATTTTACTCAGAAAAACAAATACCAAAGGATGGAGTGATGAACATACAGAAATTGTCAAATCACTAAAAGAAGAATGTAAAAATTTGCCAAAATTAAGATTACCAGATGAAAGAGATAATCTAATAGTTAATACTGATGCCTCGGATAAGTATTGGGCAGCAATATTAAAAACAGATCTTAATGAAATTTGTAGATACTCAAGTGGAACGTTTAATCAAGCAGAAATAAATTATAGTACTCATGAGAAAGAACTGTTAGCAATCATCAGAGGAATTAAAAAGTTTTCATTATTTTTATTATCTAAGAAATTCATTGTTGAAACTGATAATTCTCAACTTGCAGGTTTAGTAAAAAATAAATTACCACCAGAACCTCAATATAGAAGGCTCCATAGATGGCAAGCCTATTTGGCATTTTATAATTTTGATATAGTTCATATTAAAGGTGTTAATAATTATCTTGCGGACTTTTTAAGCAGGAATATTGAATTTGCAGATGGATAATATCAAACAATCTCTGATAGACGCCAAATAGCGAATGAACTTCATCATGGAGGAAGCTGAAGATATAAAGCTTGGAATTGAACCACTTGCAGAAACTTTCCAAGGAAGTTTCAAACAATTGATGGAAATCTCAACATTTCATCACAATTATACTAAAGAATTGAGTGATAACATAATTGAGATTGAATCTCAGTTTGAATCGTTGATTACCAAACAGGCTGATACCAAACATGTTATATCAAAAATACAAACAGGTACTTCCTCTGGAAGCAGTGGTGGACCAACGATCAAAAGAGATGAATCAAGTCCCAAAAAAGTTGTTATAAATGAAGCCAGTCCTCGAAAAATCACAATCAATGCCAAAGATGAACACACAAGGGTAGTCAGAATTCGTGCTGAAGAGGAAGATGTTCCCCTTTTTTACCAAAAGAAAACGAATATAAAACTACTGTTGAAGTTATATATGAACTTCAAGAATGTGATTGTTATTAAATTTCATCTGGAGACTATGTATACCCAAGATTGATCGTTACCCAGGGAGGAGATCCCGTCATGACAAAAATGGCAGCTGATTATGGATTTTTGGATCTTATCTATCCAGGAAAAGATCTGAAAGAAATCGAAAAATTTGATGATTTACTAAAAGGAGAAATTTCAAAGTTTTCCCAAGGAAGACCCATATATTTAAAATCTTATTCAATCAATCCTGAAATTGATGGAAGGATATATTATCCTGCTGAGCATATTATCACGATTGGGTATGTTGCTCGAAATTTTCAAATTGAAGTTGGAAAAAATACCAAGTCAGTACCAAACATTACAAGATCATGGTTTAGATCCCGAAGGGTATTGGGAATTAAAGTTCTCTACAACATTTCCAAAAGCCTATATGAGAAAAAATTCAAATGCATATGCCAGTACAATGGATGGACCCTACTCACTAATGGAGGAAAAGAAAAATCAACAATCTTGCTAGAATACATCAATAAATTTGACACTCATCAAATTCATGGAAGCTTTGCCACTTTACAAGAGGCGTGCATAGCCAGAAACTGCCCCACATGCCAAAGGAATTGATGTACAGGTGGAAGCCACTTGATGGATCTGCTTCACATGCCAACAAAACTGATGGACAAGTGGAAGCTATTTAATAGATCTACTTTAATTCAACAATGCAGGACAATGTATGGGCCATATCAAGACCAAAAAAGAGAAGGATAAGTGTCCCTATAATGTAAGGGTCATGTGATGTAATAAATAATAGAGGGACAGGTGTGTCCTTAGGTGAAAAAAGTTGTAAAATTGTTAGGACGATGATGTAAGCAATGATGTAATTGTGTCCAATGTAGTATTATAAATAGAGGCCTCCGGGCTAGTTGAAAGACAGAACACTCTTGAGCACTCAGTTTGTGAGAAAGCCAAAAGTCTTCCGTCTTTGAAAAATTCTCATACCAATCCTTTGTCAATCTTCATATTATCAATAAAATTCCAATTTACTTATCATATTATGATGAGTTTCTAAATTCTTGTCTTCTAAATCCTATTTCCAGAAAGAAGATATATTATTAAGAAAACTCCCTACACTCTGTCCTAAAATATTTTCCATCTGAAGAGTTATACAGTGAAGGCATCCAGGTTTAGCTAATAACCCGTGAAGGCAGGAAGCCATTGGAGGGTGTGGAGCAGAAACCTATAAGCCTAAAGGTCACTAACAATAGAAGGAAAATACAAAGGTACTGAGAACAGGAAAAGAGGTTAGTATTCTTAATATATCTATCTTTACGGAATTAGGAGGAAGAAGAGCTTTTAACATGACAGAATCCAGAATTGTTAAATTCAATTATCAAAACAGTCCTTATAATGATGAATATCATAGCATAATTGAACCTTTGTTAATGCATAAACATTTCACTAGACCAAATAATGAAATTAAAAAATTATATCATGTCTATATGCCATGTTTGTTAGCCATCTTTCCAACATTAAAAAGAATATTAGGATTAGAAATTAAAAAATCGATTATTTATTTTTGGCTTGATAGCGATAACACTGAAATAATGAATTAGTATGGTCTTGTATATTCCAACTTTTTTCTTGAACTGTACCTGCAAGTATCACCCCACCACCACTGGTTCCTGTTCTTTAAGCAAAAAAAACTCAATAACTATGTTTATAGTGGGAACAACGGCTCTGGTAGACCAAACTATGAAGGGTACCTTTTTGATCCTTGCAACATTAAATGGTACTGCGTCACCTTTCCTTCGATCCCACCTGGGTTTTCCCTAGCTTCTTCCTCAGGTGGCTTAAGTTGTTGGGTGTCTGAGGAGGCCGGTTTGAAGAACATCCTTTTATGCAACCCACTCTTAGGGTCTCTAATTCAATTTCTGTCAACACTAAGACCTAGGCTTTGCCCTTCAATTGGCTTGACCATCACCAACTCCTCCATAGATTTGGCTTTTGCAGGAGATGACTTGATATCTCCTTATGCAGTCAAGGATTTAACTTCGGAAAGCTTTCGCATTGATGAAGGGGGATTCTATTCTATATGGGGCACCACTGCTTCTCTTCCAAGGCTTTGTAGCCTTGAATCAGGCCAAATGGTTCCCGTGAAGGGGAGATTTTACTGCATGAATTATAGCCCATTCAGTGTCATAGCTTACGATATTGCTATGAATCACTGGTGCAAGATTCAGGCTCCCATGCACAGATTCCTACGCTCCCCTAGCTTGGTTGAGAGCAATGGAAAACTCATATCAATTGCAGTTGTTGAGAAGAGCAAGCTTAACATTCCTCGAAGTTTGAGACTCTGGGTATTGGAATGTGATCAGCAACATGATAGGCAACAGCACCAACGGATGGATGATGATCAGCAAGCTTTCCTTTATTCTTGATAATCAGGAATATGCACATTCCTTTGTACAGTTGTTGAATTCTGATTGCAAGATTTTCTTTTGTAAATTCATTTTTGTTAGGATATTTTAGAATCAGTTTTTGTACCTTTTATTCCTTTTTCAGTTTTCGTTTTGCTGATATATATGTACAATGTTCTTGTAAATTTTACACATTCACGATAGAAATGAAATCCAGATTTCTCCAATTTATTGCTTGTTAATTTTTTTCATGGTATCAGAGCATTGATATCCTTTTTCAACTATGGCTGATGATCCAGCAAACCAAACAAACGCAGGCAATGAACCAGTAAACACAAACCCAACCATTCCTACCTCCGCTTCATCTAATCCTGCTACTCCCTCTCAGTTTCTTGACTTCAATAACATCACTAATCCTTATCGTCTTGACCATGGAGATAATCCATCACTTCCACTTGTTTCAGAACTCCTCACTACTGATAACTACACCACTTGGTCCAGAGCCATTTTGCGAGCACTACGAGCTAAAAACAAACTGGGTTTTGTTAATGGAACTTTTGTCAAACCTGATGATGTTAATGACCCACTCTTTGAAGCTTGGGAACGGTGCAATGACCTTGTTATTTCTTGGCTACAAAACTCGATCAGCCAAAACTTGAAGTCAAGCATAGCTCTGGTAGATGATGCTTCTGAAATTTGGGCAGAACTGAAGGACAGATTTACTCAGCAAAATGGACCTCGCATATTTCACTTGAAGAAGACTTTAGCAGCACTACAGCAAGAACAAGATTCTGTAACTATTTACTATGGCAAGCTAAAATCAATCTGGGATGAGCTGCTGGTATACGACCCTATTCCTGACTGCAAATGTGGTAAGCTTAAGATTTTGCTGGATAGGTATTAAAGAGACTGTGTAATCCAGTTTTTGATGGGCCTTAATGAATCTTATGGTAGTATTAGAGATCAAATCATGATACTAGATCCATTACCTCCTGTGAACAAAATTTTCTCAATTATACAACAACAAGAAAAACAGCATGCTATGCTTTCCTCCATACCTTCCCCTGACTCAATGGCTTTTGCTATCAAAAGGAATTCCACTCACTTTAAACCTAATACCAAGCAAAACCTTTCCCAAAAACATGATAAACCTTATTGCACACATTGTCATATTTCTGGACACCTCTTGGAGAATTGCTTCAAGGTTGGAAATGTTGAGCCTCCTATTTGCAGTCATATGATGGGCCATATAGTTGATAAATGCTACAAGTTGCATGGTTATCCACCTGGGCATAAACTCTATAACAAGAGTAAGACATCCAACTTCTCTGCAAATCTAACCTCACTGGAGCAAAAGGAAATGACTGATGATCAATTGGTTTTTACTAAGGATCAATATCAGTAAATTTTGGCTCTAATTCAACCGAGGAATGCTGCCATTGCTACACACTCAGTTAACCAAGTCCAGAAAGCAACCAGTTCTTCACCTGGTAGCTCACAAGAGATGTCTGGTATACCTCACTACTTTAACTCTCCATCTAAAACCAGACACAAATGCATTGACTCATCATGGATCATAGACACTGGAGCTACGGATCATATAATCTGTAGTTCATCACTTTTTACATCAATTACATCTCAAATCTCATCTGCTGTTAATCTCCCCAATGGAAACACTGCACTTGTTGAATATATAGGCACAATTAGGATCACAGACAAACTTCTTTTGAAAAATGTTCTATGCGTATCATCTTTCAACTTCAACCTGGTCTCTGCTAGACAATTAGCCAACTCACTCACTTGTTGTATCATTTTCTTCTCACATTCTTGCTTTATTCAGGACCTTTCATCTTGGACCACGATTGGCATGGGTGAGTTGAGGAACGGCTTATACTACTTGCGGCTTACTGAGGTGTCTCCAATAGCCTTGGTTGATCATTTCCCCTTACATAAGGATATGTCTATTTCCACTTCTTTTAGTAGTAGTGTTATTCCAGAACTATGGCATTACATACTTGGCCATGTGCCTCTATCAAAACTGAATTTGATTTCTGATCCTGTCATTAAAAATCACTTGCCTCAGATTAATGATAATCCTTGTTGTGTGTGTCCACTTGCAAAGCAACACAAACTCCCATTTCCTGTTAGCACCCATAGATCTAAACAAATATTTGAACTCGTTCACTGTGATATTTGGGGGCCAAGCTCTGTTGAAGCATATGATGGTTTCAAGTACTTCTTAACCATTGTAGATGATTTTTCTAGAATTTCTTGGATCTACCTTCTTAAGACAAAAGCTGAGACTAGAACTTGTTTGGAAGCATTTTATAACTTGGTTAAGACGCAATTTGATGTCAAGATCAAAATACTTCGAAGTGACAATGGTTTAGAATTCCAAATGAAAGATTTTTTTAATGAAAAAGGGATTATTCATCATAGAAGCTGTGTTGAAACCCCACAACAAAACGGAATCGTTGAGAGGAAACACCAACATCTTTTAAACATAGCTCGAGCTCTAAAGATTCAATCTCAACTTCCTACAAAATTTTGGAGTGACTGCATACTGACAGCAACATACATTATCAACCGAATTCCATCCAAGTTACTTGCAAACAAAACTCCTTTTGAATTATTGGTGAAAAAGAAACCATCCTATTCTCATATGAAAATTTTTGGTTGTTTATGTTTTGCTACCACCTTATCTAGAAACCGGAGTGAACTTGATCCTCGAGGAAGAAAATGTGTTTTTTTGGGATATCCTTTTGGCGTAAAGGGATACAAACTTTTAGATCTAGACACACAATCAACTTTTATATCCAGAGATGTTGTCTTCCGTGAAACACATTTCCCTTTCCAAAATAGCACACCAACCAATCCTTCCCATGTTATCACTCCTACTTTTTTCGATTTACATCAAAACATTGATCACATACCTGAGAATCCAACTGTTTCTGAAGTTCCAATTACTCCTGAGAATGCAACTGCTCCTGAAAGTCCAGAATTCACAGCACATTCCCCTCCTTCAACTCCAAATTCATCTCCTTCACCAACATATTCAGAATACACCAGTCCACATATATCTCCAACTAATCACTCACTTGAGCCCCCCATTGAACCAATCATCAGAAGATCAACCAGGTTGCGAAGAGCTCCTCAGTACCTTCAAGATTTCCACTGCAAACAAGCTTCCACCAACTCACTCACACGATCTGTGTCCAAGAATCATATAGAAACAGGTATACTTTTCCCTTTAGCACAATCAGTCTCTTACCACAACTTATCACCAAATTATACTGCCTTCACTTCCTCTATTTGTTTACACATTGATCCACTTTCGTATAACCAAGCTGTTAAGGACCAGGACTGGTGTATGGCAATGGAAGCTGAACTTGATGCATTGGAGCAAAATAATACTTGGATTCTTACTGACCTACCACATGGGAAGGAGGCCATTGATTGCAAATATGTGTACAAAACTAAGCATAAATCTGATGGCACAGTGGAAAGAAAGAAAGCACGCTTGGTGGCGAGAGGGTTCACACAACAGGAAGGGGTCGATTATCATGAAACTTTTTCCCCAGTGGCTAAAATGATCACCATCAGGACTCTCTTGGCTGTAGCAGCCATTCGAGGATGGCATCTTCAACAATTTTATGTTAATAATGCCTTCCTCCATGGAGAACTTGATGAAGAAATTTACATGAAGAAGCCTCCTGGCTACAAGAAAGGCAAACCTAGACAGGTCTGCAAGTTACTTCGAAGCCTCTATGGTCTCAAGCAGGCCTCGAGGCAATGGTATTCTAAATTCTCAACTTCTCTTATTGCTTTTGGTTTTGTTCAATGCAAATCAGATTATAGTTTGTTCACTTGGCGTGATGGAAATCATTTTACTGCCCTACTAGTATATGTAGATGACATTTTTGTGGCAGGCAATTCCTTAGAATCAATTGTTGTCCTCAAAGATTTTTTAAACAAGCAATTCAAAATCAAGGATCTTGGGCCATTACGTTATTTCCTTGGAATTGAGGTTGCTAGATCGCCCACTGGTATCCACATTTGCCAAAGAAAATATGCATTAGATATCCTTGCAGATTCAGGTAATCTAGGATCCAAACCTTCTAAAATTCCTATGGAGCAAAACCATAAAATCAGCAAAGATACAGGTGTTCCACTAACTGATCCTAGTGTCTATAGAAGACTTATTGGCCGTCTTTTATACCTCACTATAACAAGACCAGACATTAGTTACACTGTCCAAACTCTTATCCAGTTCATGGCAAATCCTTCCACTACTCATCTTGCCTCTGCAAACAAAGTTCTCAAATATCTTAAGAATGCTCCTGGGCAGGGCATCCTTCTCTCTTCATCATCTTTGCTTAGTCTCAAAGGATTTTGTGACTCGGATTGGGCATCTTGTCCTGACAGTAGGCGTTCGGTCACTGGCTACTGTGTTTTTCTAGGAGATTCTCTCATCTCTTGGAAATCCAAAAAGCAAAGTGTGGTATCACGTTCATCCGCTGAAGCAGAATATCCAGCAATGGCAACAACTTCTTCTGAACTCACTTGGTTAAGACAATTACTTGCTGATTTACTTGTTGAGCATCCACATCCTGCAGTTTTACATTGTGATAATCAGGCCGCTTTACACATAGCTGACAATCCAGTTTTTCACGAACGAACTAAACACATTGAAGTGGATTGTCACTTGATTCGAGATAAAATTAAAGAAGGAAGCATTGAGACAGCTTATGTGTCTACACATTCTCAGTTAGCAGACATTTTTACCAAATCTTTACCCTCTCACGTCCTATCATCTCATCTCTCCAAGATGGGGATAATAAATATATATTCTCCATCTTGCAAGGGGGTATTGGAATGTGATCAGCAACATGATAGGCAGCAGCTCCTTTCTCCACATCAGCAGCACCAACGGATGGATGATGATCAGCAGGCTTTCCTTTATTCTTGATAATCAGGAATATGCACATTCCTTTGTACAACTGTTGAATTCTGATTGCAAGATTTTCTTTTGTAAATTCATTTTTGTTAGGATATTTTAGAATCAGTTTTTGTACCTGATAAGTGTATTTTATACACTTATTTCTATCCTAAAAGTAGGATTTTATATGTTTGTTTTGGAATATTTGCTATTCATTTTGCGTTATTTGTTTACATTTCAGAAATAATCCAAAGTCGAGAAAACAAAGGAATTGGAGCAAAAACAAGCAAATTGGATGACAAAAGAACCAAAGTATGCAAATCAAGAATGGATGAAGTAGATCAAGGGTCAATTGGAAGAAAAGTCAAAGAAAGAACCAAATTGGAAGAAATTGGGAGTTTAAGGACTAAAGTATACAAATCAAAAGAAGAAGGACCAAATTGCAAATATTCGATAGTTGATTCGGATCAAGATAAGATACTTGAGAACTTTTAGGAGTCAATTGGATGCAATTAGATGGCAAAAAGGAATGAAATATGGTAAGAATATTACCATAAATTCATTTAAATCAAGCAAGGTCTTCGGGCAGATTTTTAGTCAGACTTTGAAACCTAATTTTGGGGCAATAAACGTTCAAATTTGGAAAACCCTATTTCAGGAAGAATTGTATCCCTTTACGTTATCTTTCTAACGGACTTTGAAGCACCTCAATCGGATAATGGAATAGAAAGATATGATCAAAATACTAAATACTATGCAATAAAAGGATGATGACCAAATTGCTGAAATTTAAAGAAGAAAAATGTAGCTGCCGGTATAACCGTGCGGACGCACGGTCAAAAAAATCAGCGACTGAAGTTTACCTGCAGAGTCATACGATCGCGCATTTCTGAACCGTGCGGTCGCACGGTAGTCCCGATTGGGCCGCAGCTGGGCCTTTTGCGCGGAATTCAGCAATTTTCTCCTCCATTAACCTAATTCTCGGGGAAATCTATAAATACCAGACCTAAGGCACGAAATTAGGGGTTCCCAACTTGCTAAATTCATGCCAAAACGCTGTCGAAGTGTCGAGGGATCCAAACCACGCCAAGATCAAGATTGAAGATACAATTGCAAGGAGATGAATTGGGTTACATCTTTTCATATCTCTTGTTATTTATTTTCTAGTATGTTTCTAGGCTAGGTTAATTGTGTTGGAATTGTGATGAAGTTTTGATTTCTTGACTCCATATTTTAATCTATTATTTAATTTATGCAATTCATGATTTTGAGCAATTGAATTATGCTTTTTCTATCATGCAATTACTTGATCACTACTTGTATGATTTTAGGTTGTGATTTCTTAAGTTCGAAAGATTAGGATTTCATTAGACTTGTTTCGATTGCCACAAAGTCTGATAGGGGATAGAAATATACCCCTATGCTTTGTGTTATCTGCTATAATATTCATAGTTATTTTAATGCTTTCTTGCACATTCGTATTCAACATAGAAATATAGTTGGGTCGTGTGTAGGAATAGACGTTATTGCTTGTCCGAAATGAAGTTTTAACAACATTAGGAATATGGATTTTCAAAACCCGTGAATTGTATTTAAATAATTGGTTAAGATATGGATGATAGAGTCAAAATTGATTCATAATTCTAACGCATTTATTTTCATTCGTTTAAAATCAAATTTGTCAATTTTTTAGTTTAATCTTTGTTTTAGTTTTCAAAATCAAAATTCTCAAATCAAAGCAAATCTCTAGTTCCGGTTAAGGTAGTAATCTAAAATACAATTTAACACAATCTCTGTGGGATCGATACTTGGACTCACGTCCACTTTATTACTTGCGGAACCCGTGCACTTGCGGATCGTCGTCAAGTTTTTGGCGCCGTTGTCGGGGATTGTTATTTAAGTTTATTTTTAGATTACTTTCACTAATTCGGACTTTTTACTTGTTTTAATTTTATTTTTACTTTTACTTTTATTTTTTTTTAATTTTTAGGATTTTAATTTCTTTGTTTTAGTTAGTTACTAGTTTCCTTTCTTTTAGCTGTGTATGCTACGTTCGAAAAAAGAGAATCTCTTCGAAGCTGACCCGAAAATAGAACGTACATTACACCGTAGGTTAAGAGAACTTGGGGAATTAGATAAATCTAAAAACCAAAAAGAAAATCAAATGGCAAACAACAATTTGAGATTACCCGCCCCTGATCCAATAAATGGAGATGACATGTTGGTGGTGACTTCATGACACCTCAGGTGGTTCAAAGTCAATCCAACATAGTCTATCCACCATTTGAACAGGCAAACTTCCAATTGAAAACTAATGTCATCAGCATGTTCCAAAATGGACATCAATTTCATGGGAGACCTGATGAAAACCCGCACACACATGTTTCTAAATTTTTAGACATGTGCCAACACTTTCAATATCAGGGCATATCTGATGATGCTATTAGACTCAGGTTATTCCCTTACACTCTAAGAGATAGGGCTGTTGAGTGGTTGGATTCTCGCCCAGCTGCGAGTATAACCACTTGGAACGACTTGGTCCAAAAGTTTTGCACCAAATTCACGCCTCCAGCTAAGGTTTCCAAACTGAGATATGACATCACCATGTTTCAGCAACAAGATACTGAATCCTTTGATGATGCATGGAACAGATTTAAGGGCATGCTGAGGAAGTGTCCAAACCATGGGATCAAACGAGGTGATCAAGTGAAGTGCTTCTATGAAGGACTACTTCCACATTTTAAAAACATGGTTGATTCCTCATCAAGTGGTGCGTTAAGCACAAAGAGCATCGGGCAGGCATTGGAGCTCTTCGAGAAGATAGCAAATACAAATGCCATGTGGGGATCAGACAGGGTTGTTCCAAAGAAGGCATCAGGAGTCTATGAAGTGGATGCTTACACTGCCATATCAGCAAAAATAGACTCTTTGGCTGCGAAAGTGGAGAGCATAGCACTGGTGAGTCATTCATCAAAAAGTGCCAAAATGACTTGTGAAGAGTGTGGTGCAAACCACGCCACTACAGATTGCCCTATTCTGGCTTGTCCATTGGAGCAAGTTGACTATTTACAAGGAGGTCAACGCCAAAATAATCCATACTCAAATACCTACAATCCAGGATGGCACAATCATCCTAACTTTTCTTGGAAAGATCACTCTAATGGACACATTGCGCCTAATTTCAACACTGAAGAGAGAAAGCCTGCATTGGAAGAAATGCTTGGGAAGTTTGTGGAAAGGACAGAACAGTTCATATCTAGAACAGATCAGTTTATGAGTAAAACTGAAATCACAATTCAAAATCAACAGGCTTCAATCAAAAATCTGGAGACTCAAGTTGGACAGATAGCACAGTTGATCACAGCCAGAGCTCCGGGTACATTACCAGCAAATACTGAGGTAAACCCAAAGGAACAACTAATGGCTATAAATGTAGTGCAACATGAGATAAATGCTATCACTACGCGTAGTGGTGTGCAACTTCCTGAGATTTATGCTAAAAAGCCAGCTGGAGTTCCTGAAAAAGTTGTGGAGAATGTTGAGAAGATGGCTGAAAAGGAAGATGACCATGAGGTGAAATCAAAAATTAAGCCTCACGAGTCTCCTATTCCATTTCCACAAAGGCTGAAGAAAACAAAAGAGGATAAGCAGTTTAATAAGTTTGTGAATATGCTGAGAAAACTGCACATAAATATTCCTTTCTTGGAAGCCATCACACAGATCCCAAGTTACGCCAAGCTGCTAAAAAAGATGATGTCTAGCAAGAAAAAGCTTGACGAACTTGAGGAGGTCACTTTAAATGAAGAATGCAGCGCAATCCTGCAAAACAAGCTGCCACCTAAGCTCAAAGACCCAGGGAGCTTTTCAATACCTTGCATTATAGGTGATTTAAACTTCAACAAGGTCTTATGTGACCTAGGTGCAAGTATAAATCTGATGCCCCTGTCTTTATACAAGAAATTGGGACTGTGTGAACCAAAGGAAAGCAATATCAGATTGCAACTGGCTGATCGTTCAATCTGTCACCCATATGGAGTTGTGGAGGATGTATTGGTGAAAGTTCACAAATTCATATTCCCAGCGGACTTTATCATCTTAGATATGGAGGAAGATGAGAATTTTCCTTTGATACTTGGTCGGCCATTCCTAGCCACTGCACGAGCATTAATTGATGTAGAAAAATGAGATGTAGTGCTGCGGGCAGAAAATCAAGAGGTGACTTTCACAATGATGCAATTTGATGTTCATGAACCAGAACTAGAAAATTGCTCCAGGATAGATGTCGAGTTGGAATTGGCGTACTGGGAGAGGTATGAATACAAGGTAAGGGCAGATGATGAGGCTACACCATCCAATCTAAAACCATCTTGAGAAATGTTTGCCAAAAAGTCTAGCTCTAGACTATAAATGAAGCGCTTGTTGGGAGGCAACCCAATTTTCCAAACCCATTTTCTTTAGTTATTTTGTTTGTTGCTTTTGAGTTATTTTATTGCTTAATTGTTGTTTAGTTGTTTGACAGTGCATTTTAGGAGCACTAGTATATTTAGAATGCATGCATTGAGTTGTTATGTGCTTTAAATAATTCTAGTATTCTATTTTGCACGCTTTTGCACTTTTAGTTTCTATTGCATTATTATTTGTTTTGTCCTTTTTCATTACAATCTTCCACTTGAGAATCTAGCTTAGGACATGTACATATAGTTTAGAAGTTGGTTGCATGCATTTGGATGTGTTTAGGGGTCGAAAACGGAGTCCAAAATCGAAAAATGAAAAAAATTCAGGACACTACCTTTTATACCGTGCGGTCGCACGGTGATTAAACCGTGCGGTCGCATGGTTCAATTCTGGACAGTTTCGACAGATTCATTTGTATGTTGAATTCTCTCATTTTAACCACTTTCAAACCCGTTTTACCTCTCCCAAATCATCCAACATTGAGTCCCCAATTAGTCCCCATTACTTGCACATCATTTTAACTCTATTTCATGTTTTGGATTGCATCAAAAACATTCAAGAGGTATGGATTTCTACACAATTTCACAAAATCATGGATATTCTTTTGTTCCTCATTCTTGTTGTAAATTGTGAAATTGTGGATAGTTGATGATGGGTTTAGGCTAGGATTGGAGATATTGAATTGTGATTTGTAGGTGAAAAAAAAATTTGGGTAAATTAAAGTCTCCAACTCTATGTTCTCCATTGATTGCTTCATGTGCCTACAAGGTGTTTGAATAAATGTCACAATGAATGTTTTGTTGAGTTTTTGAAATTCTTTTTGGATGATCACCCTCACTACATGTTAAACATCAATTGTGCATCATCCATTCATTGTTTACACAGATTTAAGGCATAGAACTCAACATGAACATCTTTGCACTACAAAGCACTTCATTGCAAGGCCATTGCAAGGCATCACAGCACCAGTGCACCTGTTTTCAGCTTCACTGCACTTACTTTGTCGCATCTTTTCATGACCCAAATGAACTTCAAACTTGCTAAATTTTTGATATGTTGTAGACCAAGTTATGTACTTTCATATGCCCGGGACATGTCTCAGGAAATTTTTACTTTTTCAAGGTGATGTCAAGGGTTGAAAATCAGTGGTCGACCACTTTTCAAAAATTTCATAATTTTTTTCTAAGTCCTAGTTTGGGTGTGTTGCGTTGATTTTCTTTAGTTCCTATGTAATAATTATGCTTCTAATGATCATTAATGTTTATTTGCAAGGAACATATCATCATGGGACAATTCACGTCAAACATGGAAAAAGAAGTAAGGGGTCATCTCTTCCAACAAAACATGCAAGTCAAAGTTTCAAAAAATGGGAATACCAACTCTCCAAACCCGGGAAGTACATTAACCCTCTTTGTTATTTCTGTGTTTATTTTCTTTATGTGTTTTGAATACATTGAGGACAATGTATGATTCTAGTTTGGGGGTGGGAATTTCATTCATGTGTTTTCATATACACATTCATTCGATTTTGGGTAGAAAATTCAAAAAAAAAAAAAAAAAAAAAAAAAAATTGAAAAAATCATAAAAAGTGAAAATTTTGAAATTTTTTGTTGATTTATTTATTGCTTATGATACGATATGAATTGACTTTTGTGTTTTAGTTAGAAAATTGGGCAACATGCGAACTAAAATTTTCTTAACATTCATTCATGTGAGACTTTAATCAAGCTTGAGCACATAGCCACTTTAAATAAAAACTTGTGTAGGGAGATGTTTGATATTTGTGGGATAAACTTGTGCACTTTGAACATAGAACTGACTGTAAAATCTCAAACCTTAAGAAATTAGATCCCGGTCTGAAATGTAGAATCAAACTGCTCAAGAAGCAGTTTGGGGGTGGAAAGGTTAGATTGAGTATGCATTGGTAGTTAAGGATTTGAACTTTTTAATTTTACATATTTAGTGTAAGGGGTTTCGATCAACGGGTATAAACCATAATAACCAGCATAAAAACAGAAAAATGCTGAAGGTCTTATTCTGCTCTTCAAATGCCTTTTTGACTCGAGCAAGTAAGTCTGAGGGATTCTCTGAATCTGGTACCCTAAACTCAACTAAGTTGGGAGCTGCCGACCTAAAGCTCGCTACAGGGGTCAACTAGAAAGCAAGTACGGAGAGTGGACTTACACATAAGACGTTAAAACATCTTTAACTTTTCTGTTTAAGCCTTTATGACTCGGGTAATTAAGTCTGAGGGGTTTTTTGAACCTGGTACCCTAAGCTCAACTGAGTTGGGAGCTTCCGACCTAAAGCTCGCTACAGGGGTCATATAGAAAGCAAGTATGAAAAGTATTGCACAAAGATGGTAAAAGACAAGGACATTAAAAGAAAAAGTCGTCCATATGAAAGAAAAATAGAATAAAATGGTATAAGCTTTGTTGGTTGAAATTCCTAACACTTTGTTAATTATTCTTGGTCTGTCGTGCATACTTGTCTAGTCCTAACTGCCTTGTGTGGAAAAATGCAATGTATACATGTTTAGAAACCACATCAATAGGAAAGACCTCGGGATATGAGAGAAAAGCAGTAAGGTTGTGATCATCCATGAGAGGGTAAGGAAAATCAAAAGAAAATCATTGTTAACCACATGGGATTCAGGCTTACTCTTGCATAAAAAGTCACACATTGTCAAGTTTATTTTTTGCATAAGTTTGGATCTGATTTTGGCTATTCACACACACACAATGAAGTTGAGCATCGGATGAATGAAAATATTTTATGTTGTTCATATTTCTTTTTCTAAATTGAATCGTCAATTTGGATTGTTGAAGCGCATGGTAAATAAGTTGACAAAAGCAAAAACATTTTTTTTAATTTGCATTTTAAATTTTATAGTTTATTTTTATTTTTTTGTTCGAGGACGAACAATAGTTCTAGTTTGGGGGTGTTGATAAGTGTATTTTATACACTTATTTCTATCCTAAAAGTAGGATTTTATATGTTTGTTTTGGAATATTTGCTATGTATTTTGCGTTATTTGTTTAAATTTCAGAAATAATCCAAAGTCGAGAAAACAAAGGAATTGGAGCAAAAAAAAAAGCAAATTGGATGACAAAAGAACCAAAGTATACAAATCAAGAATGATGAAGTAGATCAAGGGTCAATTGGAAGAAAAGTCAAAGAAAGAACCAAATTGGAAGAAATTGGGAGTTCAAGAACTAAAGTATACAAATCAAAAGAAAAAGGACCAAATTGCAAATATTCGATAGTTGATTCGGATCAAGATAAGATACTTGAGGACTTTTAGGAGTCAATTGGATGCAATTAGATGGCAAAAAGGAATGAAATATGGTAAGAATATTTCCATAAATTCATTTAAATCAAGCAAGGTCTTCGGGCAGATTTTTAGTCAGACTTTGAAACCTAGTTTTGGGGCAATAAACGTTCGAATTGGGAAAATCCTATTTCAGGAAGAATTGTATCCCTTTACGTTATCTTTCTAACGGACTTTGAAGCACCTCAATCGGATAATGGAATAGAAAGATATGATCAAAATACTAAATGCTGTGCAATAAAAGGATGATGACCAAATTGCTGAAATTTAAAGAAGAAAAATGTAGCTGCCGGTATAACCGTGCGGCCGCACGGTCAAAAAAATCAGCGACTGAAGTTTACCTGCAGAGTCATACGATCGCGCATTTCTGAACCGTACGGTCGCACGGTAGTCCCGACTGGACCGCAGCTGGGCTTTTTGCGCGGAATTCAGCAATTTTCTCCTCCATTAACCTAATTCTCGGGGAAATCTATAAATACCAGACCTAAGGCACGAAATTAGGGGTTCCCAACTTTCTAAATTCATGCCAAAACGCTGTCGAAGTGTCGAGGGATCCAAACCACGCCAAGATCAAGATTGAAGATACAATTGCAAGGAGATGAATTGGGTTACATCTTTTCATCTCTCTTGTTATTTATTTTCTAGTATGTTTCTAGGTTAGGTTAATTGTGTTGGAATTGTGATGAAGTTTTGATTTCTTGACTCCATATTTTAATCTATTATTTAATTTATGCAATTCATGATTTTGAGCAATTGAATTATGCTTTTTCTATCATGCAATTACTTGATCACTACTTGTATGATTTTAGGTTGTGATTTCTTAAGTTCGAAAGATTAGGATTTCATTAGACTTGTTTTGATTGCCACAAAGTCCGATAGGGGATAGAAATATACCCCTATGCTTTGTGTTATCTGCTATAATATTCATAGTTATTTTAATGCTTTCTTGCACATTCGTATTCAACATAGAAATATAGTTGGGTCGTGTGTAGGAATAGACGTTATTGCTTGTCCGAAATGAAGTTTTAACAACATTAGGAATATGGATTTTCAAAACCCGTGAATTGTATTTAAATAATTGGTTAAGATATGGATGATAGAGTCAAAATTGATTCATAATTCTAACGCATTTATTTTCATTCGTTTAAAATCAAATTTGTCAATTTTTTAGTTTAATCTTTGTTTTAGTTTTCAAAATCAAAATTCTCAAATCAAAGCAAATCTCTAGTTCCGGTTAAGGTAGTAATTTAAAATACAATTTAACACAATCTCTGTGGGATCGATACTTGGACCCACGTCCACTTTATTACTTGCGCAACCCTGCACTTGCGGATCGTCGTCAGTACCTTTTATTCCTTTTTCAGTTTTCGTTTTGCTGATATATATGTACAATGTTCTTGTAAATTTTACACATTCATGATAGAAATGAAATCCAGATTTCTCCAATTTATTGCTTGTTAATTTTTATCACTGGGTGTTGCAAGAATGCAGGACAATGTGTGTCGAGACAGAGAGAATGCCACAGCAACTGTGTCTCCAGTTTGCTGAAGTTGAAGGCGGCCGAGGATTCAACTGTGTTGCACATGGTGAATTTGTTGTCCTACTCATCCGACAGTCGGAGAAAGCATTATTGTTTGATTTCAGCAGAAAGAGTTGGGTATGGATACCTTCATGTCCAAGTGGCATGACAGCAGAAAATGGTAGCGAGCTGCACGGTTTTGCCTATGAGCCTAGGCTTGCTACACCGATTGCAGCTCTTCTCGAACAACGTACTCTTCCTTTCCAGTCTTTCACATAACAAGTCCTGTAATGTACGTAATTTTCCAAGCAATGCAATATTAGGTTTAGTTTGCAAGTTTATTGTGAACTGTGAAGCATGTATCGGAAGGTGGTGGTTGTAGTTCATATAGTACAAATATCCAGCCCTTCATCAACAAATATCTCAACATATTCATTCCAAAATGTTCAATAGTTGCTGGAAAAAGAAGATTAATTCTTGTTCAACATGGAACACAATAATAGACAACGTGCTTTTCGTCCGTTCACCTTCCCACAATATACAACGCGAAATAAATCGTTTCTAATACATGTACACAAAAACTGGTCATCAAGGTTCACTAAATAAGTAAATGGGGAGGGGGAACTTTCACGACACCTTCTATGATATTTCAAGTACTAGAGTACCTAACGACGCTGTAACCCAAAAATAAAAATATGCGCAACTGACACGTTGCTTGCATTATACTTGTGAAAAGCTGAAACTCTTCAAAAGGGCATTCAGACTCATCTTATCATCCATGTATAGAATACACTACAATATAACTATAACTAAAAATAAAATGACAAAAAAATGCTAAGAAAGACCTGTTACTGTGAGAAAAACCATTGTCAGCCAAAATCATTGTGCTTGCAAGTTTTTCTCATGTATGACGCATTCATCCAAGATATATAATATTTTGGCACAATAAATACAAAGGTTTGATATATCTAAGCAAAATGGCAACTGATCCAGCATAATTTTGGGGGAACAGCAGTTTTCTTGAAAGAAAAAAAAAAAAGAAAATGAAGCAGATATCGCTCATGAAACGAAAAGTTCGTTAACTACCTGAGTACCATGCTAAAATTGATGAACTATTGAACAATAAATAAGAGCTCTAGTTTTATGAGCCCAAACAATCTTGGAACAGTATAAAGTAATTGGCAAACCTTTTTATATACACGACCAAAATTGTTAGTACAATGCTAAACACGATTCAGTTGCAGTAAGTGATCATTTGACTCTGACCATGAGGATGAGATGGACGTTCCTCTTTAATATGGATCTCAACTCCTCGTTCGCTTCTATGCCTATCCTCCTGCATAATTATCAGGTATGCAATTCAGTAAACATGTAAAACCTATACCAAATAAAACCAGATCGTCAGCAACGTATATATTGCCAGGCATTTGATTTCGTTGACTGTCAAATACAAATGAATAGTGAAAATAAATACACTCCCTGGGCAAACTCAACAAGAGTTTAAATATATTTTCTTATGTTTCAGAAACCTTTAGTAACATTAAAGTTTGCGTTGAAGCACCACAGAAAGTTAACAGAAAATAAAATAGAAACAAAAAAAGGCAATTTTCAGATAATTCTTTATTCCTTTCAATTAGAAGGGCTGGAAAGTTGATCAGCAGATGACTTACTCTTCGGAGCTTTAAGGATGAACAAATTTTAAATGCTCCAATGAGTGTCTAAACTAACCCGATTTTGGATCCCTTCTTCCCGACAAGAATCTTGCGTTGGCTGATCTTGTGAGTAATGAAGTGTTGCTCAATCCTAAGAGAGCCATCTCGGAACTCCTTCCAGTCCATCAAACGATGTTCAATGCCATATGGGATTTCCTATATTGAGGAAAGTTAATGATGACATTATAAACTCATCTAGCTAATGATCTTCAAACGTTAAGTTTTATTAAAACGGCATCTTCATGATGATAACTGTGGAAACCAAGCTTTACCTGATGTACATAATCTAACAATTTTTCTCTCACAATTTCCAGTGATATGTTCTTCATAACTTCTTCACTCATGGCAAATGGATCCTCATCCCAAGGTCTTTTTATTGCCTACATAAATAACATTGGAAAGTCAGAATTAGAACGAACTCTTGGTACGAGGTTACATTTGTGACGTTAACAGTGTTTTTATTTATACCGGAATAAGTAGTAGTATTAGTGTCTAACAGATCCTTCTACATTCGCGAATATAGAAATGCAGCAAGGTACATGACCCCTTTAGTACAAAACATAAAAATCTTTCCTTAACAGACCACGGGAGGGAGAAAAATAACTGTCAAAGGCTGCACTATATGATCAGGAAATACAACAAAAATATTTGAGTAAGACACTATTTAGTAATTCGCTTCTCAGATATTATTAACTAGCATTAACAATAAGGGAGAATGTTATTTTGATAGTTCCAACAGAAGTTTCCCAAAGAGTTCTTGAACTCCTGACAGCAATGTGAAGGTATATGCATCTTGATGCCAGTGACTGAATGTAATTTCACTTTTCCATAGTCAGTTTAATCCAAGATAATACTAAAAAGTTTCAAATTCCTGCTCTTGCAATCTATAAAATAAAATTTAGCATCTCTAAGATGGCAGGAAAACTCCCACTCCCTTGAATGCTTAAATAAGTTTAGCCAGAAAGTAGTATTACAGGTTCCATGATCCAGAACACTGCGAGTGGAAGAGCATGTAATACTATCATTGCTGCTAACTCCCACAGTGTCCATGCAATGGGAGCACAAAGAAAATAGCATCCAAACATAATTTCATTTAATTGGAGATTAAATATTAACTGGTCTTTGATTTAGAGTTACTTAGCAAGTATTTTAGAGGGGGAGAGGGGGGGGGGGGGGGGGGGGGTTGAATTGAATACAGTAACATGTAAATGAGAAAAGATTGTGACAATGAATATAGTAGAGAATTTGTAGAGACTCCTGAATTTCCTTCTGGAATCTAAACATATACAACATACACCTACAAAGGAAACTATGATACATCATGTAGCAGGAAAAATCTTTTTCATTTCACTGATGGTAGAGAATAGAAAAGGCAGAAGAAGACTGAAACTACTAAATTGAATCAACTAATCCGGCAGCGTTCAAATCATACCTGCTCCGTTAAATACTGAGCAAGATCTTTCACTCCAGCACCCTTCAGTCCTGAGAGCATGAAGCACCTAAAGAGAATTAAAAACAAACATCAGGCTTCACAGCAGAATAGTCAATTAGAAAAAAATAAAGAACTGACCGTTCATATCCAGGAAGATCTTTGAATTGCTCAGAAACCTTTAGTAGATCTTTTTTCTTTTCAACCAAGTCAACCTTATTCATACATAGAACACGATTCTGTTTTTCGTTGCGAATTGAGCCCATTCTTTCAATCAATCTCACCACTCTTGAATCAGGCCTGGATTTGTAATAATATAGACACCAGTCGAGAATCTAATTAGGATTCACATATTTTTTAGTATTACATGTCAATCAATAGCAGTACCAAAGAGCCAAAATTTTTGCATAATGGTCCATATTATACATGCATTTAGTATCCAATGGAAATTGAAAGATTAGTTTATGTTGAAATAGAGATGGAATCTTTGATAATTACTGGCAAGATGCAACCAAAAAAAATTTAGGGTGTGTTTGATAAGTTGGGTAGAAAAGGAAAAGGAAAAGATTTTCTATGGAAAATATTTTTCCATCAAATCCATGAAAAATTGTTTTCCTTGATTTCAAGGAAAATCTTCATTTTTTTAACTTGGGAGGAAAATATTTTCCATGTAACATTTTGCAATCAAACACAAAAGGTGGAAAATTTGGGTGGAAAACATTTTCCTTTTCCTTTTCAACCCACCTATCAAACACACCCTTAAATCAGTATAGAAATGCTCAACAGTATAGTTATAGATATAAGCACAAAGCCGAATAAAGAGCAATATATTATACGGGGAAGGAGAGTTGGGCGGGGGTGATGAGATCTGATCAAATTTACAGGGAAGAAAATCTAACGATTCTAACCTGGTAAGGTGTCTATGAACATCAAAAATAACTATGAGCATATCGTATAAGTTCACAGAACTCCATGCACTTTCATTGCGGACTTTGACGTCATTGCAAGGGAATCCATTTTTCTTTAACATAAGTCCCGGAGTATCAAAGAAACACTGTGATCATTAGAATTAGTTAATTATCTTTATTAAATACAAAAGGCGTACAGTTGATTTCTATACCAGTATAGAATGTGAACATCTACTTCTCATATAAAAGATAGAAGACGTGAAATGTAAATATAACAGCTTAATTAGTTGAGTAAACCAATTTTTTTTTAACATTCCATTGAATAAATCTGAGTCTTGCATCATAGGAGAAGTTGTCTAGAACCTGAGGGGCCCTACCAAAGTTAACCCTTCATGTTTAGTAGAGTTTAATTAACTTGGGAGAAAGTTGAGCTCAAACATGTAGAAGGAAGTTTAACCCCCACAAACTTCTAGAAACGATAGGAACCATACATGAAAATTTAAGAGCAATCAGTAAAAAAGAAACGCTATACCTATAAGGTCTCATATAGTCGTCCCATAAACAAAGGCAATAACACTACACTCAATAAACAAGCTCACATACAGACAGAAATACAGAGAATAAGAAGGCTGCATTTTCGGGCCACATTCTGCTTCCTTGAGCTACAATACAATTGACTTAGTATGATACTTGGGCTACAGTACAATTGACTTGGTATGATAAAAAAACTATGTCGCATACAAAGAAAATTGCTGTAATAAATGTATAATCCATGAAAACATATATGAAAATTGTGCATGGTTATAAAAGTTGGAAATGCGCAGGGAACAGAAGCAGCAACAAGCCTGTAAATCAATTTATAAGCAGAAATGAGGTGAACACACATTCAGTAATTAGATAAAAGACATACAATTTGGGTATTTCCTCTTGTCATAACTCCCAACACCTCATGAGTAGTTGTATGTGTCTTCCGTGAAACAGCAGAAACCTTAGTCCCCACCTACAACATAAAACGGGCAGAAATAGCGTTTTCAGAATGTATTTGTTTAAATGATCTCTCTTAAATACTTAATCCACGTGAATCTTCAGGACCAAACATGTCCAACACCAAACACAAAATCCATCAGGAAAGTTTAAATTCTAAACTTAACCACCATAAACATGAAAACAAGTAAGACTTCTTAACCTGAAATATCAACTAATTGAGCACACAAATAGCTTTGAAACAAGAAAACTAAAAATAGTGCAGAAATATCAGCAAGAGTAACGACTTCATTAGCAAATTATCAAATCTGATTAGTTTCCCATATTTTTCATCAAGCAGGTTCCAAAATCAGACTCAAATAAGAAAAAAGGAAACAAACCATGCAATTAGTGAGAGCAGATTTTCCAGCATTTGGAGCCCCAATAATACCAACAGACAATGACTTCTGATCCTCCTCCTTCACATCCCTAGGATCCCCATCCTCGTCCTCCTCATCTGGCTGCTTCGATGCGGCCTCAAGCAATGACTTGGCGAGTATGGCAGCTCTTTTCTTCTTCTCCTCTTCCCTCTTCAACATTCTCAAATGCTTTACATCTTCCCCAAACACTTTACTTCTCACAGTATCCCTGTACTTATCATCCCACGTGGACTTTCTTTCGGACCCTGAATCGTCATTATTACTACCCCTGTTCAAATTCAGGTCTAAATCATAATGAGAACTGTTAAATACTGATGACGCGTCATCGTATTCATCCGTAATAGCTGTAACGGGGGATTCATCGTGCTGAGGTTGAGCTGAGTAGAAGCGGCGTAAAAGAGCAGATTTTAAGTGAATTTCCCCGGGTTCTGAAGATAAAGCTCGAATTAAGGTCAGTGTTCTCAGCGCTTTCATTTCAAGATATACTAATGGAAATAAATACAATTGATTTATAGGAGTAAATTTTAGAGAGGGTATATCTTGTCAATATGTAAATTATTGAACAGGTGAGAGCAAGAATGAAGTTCGTAAAGTTGCAGATATGGAGGAATGGGGTTTCTGAGGGTTTAGAGAAAGGGGATGAAATGAAAATTATTTCACTGAAACTTTCAGAGAAATTTCAATCAGGTCATCTAACTATAATTTATTTCAATTAATTCCTCATTAGTTCGGGGCAGGGTATCATACATTCTCCATCCCCGCCCCCACCGAAGATGTATCATCCTTATCCCCCCGCTACACCCCCACTTAAGTTTTGACCATTATTAATTTTTTAGTCTTATTAAATTGGACTTGACGGGGTGGGATCACCCAGATTCATTAACACTTTCTCATCATCAATCCTACATCATTCTCATCTTTATCGAGGGTCCACTTCATTGGGGTCAGATCCCAACGGATTCAGGAATTTCCCTTTCCATTGTCATCCTTACATTAACCTCAACTAGTTATTACCCGTGCGATGCACGGCAATTTTAATTCATGGAAGTAATCTAAGAAAAAAAAAAAAAAAAAAGAGCAAATTTATTGATTATAAAGTATTAAAATAAAAGTTAAAACTCACAAAAACAAATTTACATTTTATTAAAATCAATATTCAAACTATTAAAATTTAAAAAAGTATCAAGATTTTTAGAATATTAGGAGGCTCATGTTCTATTTCTTGCAATATATATGAAAAAAATTATCTCTTACTTATCTTTTCATTCTAGTTGATGAAGTTGTGCTCAACTCTTTTAATAGGACATCTTCTCGATATTCAATAACTTCACAAAAGGAAAACCTTGTAAAATTGTAAATGTATGTTACAGAGCAAGTCATCCATTGTTCAATATAAGTAATGTCAATTTATGCCTCCATTGTTCAATCTCAACCAAATAAATATACCAAGTTCAAGTTGGTTACTTTGAATCAAAATATTACAGAAGGATAATGAAGCCTGATTACTCCACTCTATTCGAAGGTTACACTCCACACAAGCCACATAAAAGTTACACTTTTGAAATCCCACTAATTTTATAGAATTCATGTACACAATAAACACGTCTTTTAGACACCCAACAGCATAACGTCAGAAGCATAAGCATAACATACTTTGGAATAAAGTGGACTATATAGCTTTTGATATTTCGCTTCAAGTGTTGCTCTCTCCTCGTTTGCCTCCAATTCATCGTGTTCGCTCTGTAAAAATAAGAAAGTCACAACGGGAGGATATGAAACAACCATAATAGATCCAGTGCATGATCACTAATCACTGATGTTTCTAGAACCACTAAGGCAATATTTCTTTTCACCAATCATATCTAGAAGCACAAATATGACATTAAGAAATGTGAAGCAACAATTGAATAGATCTATCACCTTATGACACAGTGAGTAGTTGCAATGTGACACATTAATACATTGCACTCACTAATCCTTCTTTAACTTGAAGAGGGGAAAAAAGCCAACCATCGACTGCAAATTAATGTCTATGCACTAAAACTTTCTTAACACTTGCAAATATAGCATATGTAAGATCAGATCATTTTACACATCAATTACATACCAATAAGACACTTATCCGCTAATAGACAGATGTGAACAGGCACATATTGGTTACTAAAATATATTACATCTTAATTTAAAAACTAGTTAGTCAAAAAATTGGTAGTAGCTAATGAAAAAACTCTCATCCACCCATTAGGACAAAGCTCATTTCTTAACCAAACATTTTCCCCCAATGTAAAACCCAATTCATTGGCCAGAAAGAAACATAAATATTTGAAATACAGGATATGCCTGAATGAATCCCTTTCAGAACATCTACACTCATCATGACATTCGGCGGAAAATTCTCTAAAACATCCGAGTGCTTCCCAGTAAGATCCTAAAGCTTATCCTGCAAAGATATTTCAACAGATGCAGTGAACCCAACCAAAATCATACATTAACTAATAATAATTATATAAAAGAGAAAAATAATACTCACTTTGAGAGCATTCACAAGGCCTACTCTATCATCAACATTCAGAACAATAATAATAATAATAATAATAATAATAATAATAATAATAATAACAACAACAACAACAACAACAACAACTAAATAAATAAATAAACCAACATATAATCACGGTTGAAGTAAAAATAACATTGATTGCACGACGGGATGCCGCGGTGGCGAGGCGTTTTTCGGTCTGGAGGATCACCATTGCATCCTCCATTAAGACTAAATGACAACAGGCTTGTCCCAAAACCAAGTACCTGCAAGGAAAATTTTTACAAAAGGTTTAGTGTCGGATGAATGTATATAGGTCAGAAACTACTTTAATTTAATATGTTAAGGAACTCTGTGAAATTAAAATCTTCCAAGTCTCTTTGATAACAGAATAAAGTTAGTATTCAAATTGAAAGATACCATAAATTAGAAAACTGGAAGCAACTTGATTTGTGAAACCATGCAACTGATCTTTCCAAAACAAAATTTAGTTACTTGAGTAATCTATTAAAGTACCTTTAAAACTTGCAATGCTCATAATGCCTGAATTTGGTTAGTCAATATTCCCTTCAAGTTTCAACAAAATACAATTTTCTCTCTCCCCCCACTTGCAAGGTATTCTTCTTCCCCCTTCTAGAATATGTAAAGCGATTTGGAGGCCTATCAGTTTATTAACTAAAGGATCCAGATTGATGCACAAAAAATAAAAATATCTAATTTAAATTCAGAGCAAAATATATCTGCTCTTTTCTCATCAGGGAAAAGTGACCTTTGATCGAGAGGGCATGCATGCGTCGAAACATAGAGTTGGAAATTTATTTGCAACAGGACCAATCAACTTTCTGATCTCATTGATCTGGATTGTAAAGAATCAAATCAGTTCAATAAGTTCAGAAAACCTATGGAATAGATTTGTGAGTTCCAAAATGCTAACTTCAAGTTTTAGCACTGGAATCAACATTGAGAAAGGATTGGATAGGTAGAAAGATTTCTGTTATTCAATGGGAAAAAGATTATTAGATAAAATCATCAATGAGTAATAACGTAGCATGTAATGAATATATCAGTTAAATGCACATTTTGCATAAGATTATAAGACACGATTCAGTGCAGTGCAGCTTAATTTGCTATCAAGATACTGATACTTGTTAGAAGTAGAATAAAACAATAATTTATATCCACTAAATAAGAAAAATATAATTTTATAGAGGAGAAAAGAAAATCATATACTGTATAGAATATAATTAAGAACATTGGCTTGCTCTTCCTCAGATGACATAACCTTCCTTACATCACTTGCTTGTAACTTTTTGAATGACATTTTTCTTCCACTTTCCATGAGGTTACAACCACCTATGTGATTCAAAGAATGCATACTTATGCAGAACATACTTGTGATTAAGCACAATATCAATGCAATGACAGATTTAAAGCAAAATCATACAGAATTGGGATGCTGTATCAAAATTACAATATTCTCCAGCTTCGAATAAATGATTCAGACAAAATTCCAAAAAATAAAAAAAAATATTACCTCAAATTGATTAATTTTTTTTTGCGTGTGGCAGTCAAAATCTTTACCAAAATCAAGGGCAGATTTTTACCTCATATCCAGAAAAATCACAATAGTAAGGGCAGATAATGAGTATTTTTCAGCTATCATCACTTCACTTGCCTAAAACTAAGACATCTTTCTGACTCAAGTTCTCGATTCAAAATTTCCCTCAGAAACAGGTGAAATGAGACTTCAAAACAAAATAAATACGACTCCTGGAATCACTTTCCAAAATCCTTGAAATTTGAGTTTTCCCACTAAGGCAAACGAAAATTCTTTACTAGGTAAACTGCGAGGGAGGGAGGGAGGGAGGGAAATCGAAAGATATGGACCATTGACCTTCAACAATATACACAATTGACTGAGAAAAGCAACAATGATAGGAAAACTAATTCAATTAGATTGATAATATCCATATCCATTAAGAAAAATAATTCCCAGCTTCCACAATTGATTGAGAAAAACAACAATGATGGGAAAGTGGGAAGGGAACTGAGAAAATGTCATATATAGAGTGATAATAATGAAACAAAGACATTATAATAAATATTAATGTTTAGAAAACCGGAAACCGGTTCGAACCGGAAAAGGCAACAGGTCAAGGGTCAAAATGTGCAACCGGGTCCAACCGGGGTCGAACCGGTTTCAATTAAAATATTAAAAAATATAAAAAAATAGCAAAAATTCTAAAAAAACAAGTTATTTTACAAATAAACTAATATTTACTCATTTAAGAAATAAAATTATACACAAAAATAGCTTAAAACAACAAAAAATAAATAAATAAAAAAACAAAAATAGGTTGAACCGGTCTGTTTTTTCTTGGTTTTCAACCGGTTTCCCGGTTGAATCGATTGAACCGACCGATTTTTTACCGGTCGGTTTTTGGGATGAACCGGACCGATTTTTCGGCCGGTTCTCGATTTTCCCGGTCGAACCGGCCGGTCCGGTCCGATTTTCTAAACACTGATAAATACACATCTAATCAAAAGTCTTGCAGATAAGAAAAGAAAATGGTAATTTTCTTGAAAATTAAACCAATGTAAAAAAACATAATGCAGTATAAAACAAAATTTGAAGCAATGTCAAATTAACACGTAGAACTATAGTAATTCACAACGCCTTAATCCCCCAAACCTACATCTTTTCAAATTGAAACCCTTCAGTCAAAAAAATATAGGAACATAGAATATACAGAGAAAAGAAGAATTGCAAATAAAATATGCACCTGCTTGGCCTTGTATCCAAGGCGACGAGCTTTGTCTAGTCGGGTCGGACGAACATTGAAATCGGATGACAAACACTAATATTTAACACCCAAATCAAAACCCAAGATCAAAGAATAAACCAATCCATTAACTTACCTCGACTGTTGCCTGTTTGGCCAGATCTTCACCGAAAAACTCTAGTTCCAAAGTCAAACCCACCTTTGGCTTTGCACAAAAACTCGCTCAAGCCCTTCTCCTTTAACATACACCCACACCGCACTCAATGCCACCACTTCTTAGTGGCATCATTACCGACTATTTTCCGGCAGCCACGATCGAGAGGAGGCTGGATCCTCCCCTCATCATCTTCTCCCTCTCTGTCGAAATAAAGAGAGAGAGAAGGGAATTTTTTTTAAATGTTTTAATTTTGTAAAATTTCCCTTTATCCCGGAGCTTTGATGGACACCACTGACCCATACCTCCATTGAAATCAATGATTCCATCCTTGCGTTCAAACATCTTCAACAGAGAGAATAGATGAGAAGGCTGAAGTGTGGTTTGAATTTTGAAGAAAGGGAAACGATGAGAAGGCCGAAGTGATGTTTGAATTTTGAACGGAGAAAATTTTCGTTGTCCCACATTTAGTATTACCTTGGGTGGGATTTTTTGGGACAGTAAGTTTTTTTTTTACAGGCAGATGGGCGGGAATTTCTTTCCCAACATTCCTCCTTTTATATAGAATATATAGAATACTTAGCCCCTATTTAATATAAGTGAAAATTAGATTTTTAATAAATTGATAAGTCGATAAATTGTTGAAAACTTTTTGAGTCTACAATCCTCCACTAATAGGTAAATATGTTATCTAATCATGTCGTGACTACAAAGCTCTAAATTGGGGTGAATGGAGTGCTAATTATGCTCCTCAAAAAATTTATTATTTATTAAGCAATATTTTCAAACTAGATCTGGCTATCGATTTGATCAAACTATTTGGTCAAGGGTCAGGCGGTCGACTATGAGTCAACCCGGGCATTAAAATAATATCAAAATATCTAAAAATATTTATAAAAATAAAAAATTCGAAAAAAAAATACCAAAACTCGAATCTGGGTCGATCAGGTCGGCCAAGTTTCCCTAGTCAATCTAGTCATTGATCGGGTTTGATCAAACAGGGTTTTAGAGATCACCCGACTCGATTTCTCGCCCGGGTCAAGAATGCTAGAATTGATTGGGGCTAGTTGTAAAGGATCTAGAAAAGGTATGGTCTGGTGTGTAGGGAATGATTAAGCGATTGGTTAATGCTCAATAGCCTCAAGATCATTGAATGTAGGGCTAAGAAAAAAAATGGTGATTTACAGTGTCCACGGGAAACAGAAAGCAGGATCAACAAAAGAGGCTTAAAGGAAAGTCTTAAAATCATCGAAGGAAGCAATATTTTGAGTGTCCATTTCAAACCAGGATAAAAATAAGTGAAGATTTGCTTGAAAAAAACAAAGTGAACGCATAAAGAAAATGCAGAGAAGAAGCAAAAGCGAAAATGATAAGTGAAGAAGAAGACAAAGAAAACAAAAAATAGGGTTTTATATGTGTGAGCGATGTGACAAATATTAGTCGCAAAAAGCAGGCACATGTTGGGGCTACATAATGAAGAGAGCACTAAAGGTTTCATGTCTTTTAGGATTTCAAAGCTACAAAATGTGTGAATGTTGTGAATATGACAAAATCAATGATTACACATTAATTTAGTCATATTGAATGATACTTTTTGATATATAAAATACACAACTCAAAGACCCAATATAAAGTAAAGGCTCTAGAAATAAAGGAAACCAAGTATGAAGATTAGGGCGAACTCAAGTAACTCGCTTATGCAAATGAAGGTTTGAGTGATTAGAGCAATCATTTGAATTTATTAAAATTTAAAAGTTAATTAATTATTATCATTATGATTTATATTTATTTCAATTTCCTTGAGCATATTGCTAATGTAATAAATTAACAAATCGGTCGGGTCGACTCGAAAAATCCGATTGACCCTCTGACCCTTGACCCAGTTCCTTGATCAAGTCGATGGTCTAGACGGAACTAAAAACATTGCAAATTTGCAACTAACAATTAGCTTTATCTATTTTTGTAGTATTGACAAATAATTTTGAAAGCACAATTAACAAATTAAATTATAAATTAGTCTATTATTGACTTTATTTATTTTTTGTAGATCTCAAAACACATGTAGTTTTTATAATTTAATGAACAATCAAATTAATTACAAATAGTCAAATTAATACTCTGCAAAATTTTTAAACAAAACATGTTTTACAGTTTTTTATTTTCAATTTTTTTTAGAAATAACAAACCAAACATGTTTTTTGCAAATTTGAAAACTGAAATTGAAAACGGAAAACGTTTTTGAAAATGAAATATAAACAGAATGGCACCTAAGTTTGTCGTTGTAATGAGTTATTGGAAGGAATTATTGATACAAAGTAGTGGACACTACGAACGGTTATAGAACGATAATAATGTAAACGGAGACCAAGCAAAATGAAGACAGTTAGCTAACACAACTGTCAAACAGAGATTATGTAATTTTTTTCTTATATTAGATTTTAGTAGATTTCTTTAGTTAATTTTGTGTGCTTGTGGTTATTGGAGGCAAGTTATAAATTGAGTCTTTTTAAATCAAACACCCTTTGTTGATGTTTTGTTTTAAGAGATTTTTCATTACACATTGTCTGAATCTATTTTTAATTATTACCACGAAAATGTCGTGAAAGAGTAACACACCCATGCATTTCCTCGCTCAACCTTTGGATGGAGAAAAGATCATGCTTTTATTTATGTCGAGAAACTTCAACTTATCCATTTAGCCCCAAAATCGCCTTTAAAAATCTTTATTATTATTATTATTATTATTATTATTAATACTCATTTCAAGGGTTAATTAGACAAAATACCACCCATGTTTACCAAAAAAACTAGTATTTCTCCTGTACAATACACGAAAATTATTCAAAAATATCAATTTCGATAAGTATTTGTAAAACTTTAATGCTTATAAATAATTAACACAAATTCAATGCATGAAAAATAATATTATATCACAATAACTATTAAAATCTAATAAATAATATAACTAATTCAAATTATAACATCTTCTTTGAATAATAAGTCAATTTATATAATTAAGTAATACATGACTGTTAATTTCAATAATTCTTATGAGTTATTATTAATTTCAAAACTTATTTTTTACCACATTTTATCAATCAAATAATCTACAAATAAACTAAAAAAAATTCTCTACTTTAACCTTACATTCTAAAAAAAAATTATTATTTCAAATCTAATTATTTGAAATAATGTGTCGTGTAATTATTAGCCCCATGTTTGATATCCGTCATTTTAAATAATGTGATTTGTAAAATTTTTATAGAATGTGTGATCGAAATTTAATACTTGTACGTGTATTAAAAATTATTATGACGAAATAAAAGTGTTCTAAAAGACGGCATAATGCGTTTCCTAGGCGCGAGGCATGGACGAAACGCCTCACATTCGGGATATGCGTGTAAAAATTTGGTCAGTTTTTTGGTTGACCGCCTAGGAACTTTTAATCTCGTTTAATCCCGCCTAATCCCCTTTTTATCTTTTTTTTAGTTAAAAAATCTATTTTTTTATATAAAAATATATTTAGTGTCTTAAAAATAATTAAAATAATATTAAAAATTCGAAATGCATTATGGTGCTTATTCTTCACATTGACATGCCTAAATTTGTAATTATTGATTCTCGACATCGATGTCTCGCAACGCATTACGCCTTTTAGAACATTGCAAAATAAAAGAGACTCGTCATTTCAAATAATGTGGTTTGTAAAATTTGTAAAATGTATGGTAAATGATATTTTGAATAATGAATATCAAGATGAAATAGATATTGTATAAATTAGATAATTATAAGCTTATGTTTTTTAATTAATGCAACTAGATTTTTCCCCGTGCGATGCACGGAATTTCTATCAATGATAATGATAATAATTTCGATGAAAACTTATGAAAATGTGTTGATTATACAATCGTGTCAAATAAAAAATATACAAATAACATTTTATTACAAATTCCATGTTGGCCCCTTTAGAAATTTAACACATTTTTCTCTCTTCTTTTCAACTGTACATTTATCAATAAAATAATATTATACATAAATCCAAAAAAAATTATTTACTTTTTAACCACACATTATCTTAAAAACACTATTCATTTCAAATAAACTCTTTTCAATAATATTAAGGACAATAGATGATTTTAATTGTTAAAATCAAGAAATTAAAATTTTATTTAATTTATGGATTGGTAAGAAAAAAAATGATAACAACAAATTAATGATTCTTGTAATATATAGACTTTGACTAACATGTTCATTTAATTGACATATAAGTAAAGTAAAAGTTCAATTATTTTATTTATTTATTTTCAAAATATATTAATCCAATTTTTTTTTTAATTTCTAACGTAACACATTTATATAGAATATATTTATTACAACTCTTACGAGAATAAATATAATCTTTTACAAAAAAATATATATTTGTTTATAAACAAAAGCATAGCTGTAGAATGGAGGCTTAATTTATTAAAAACAGTAATAATAATAAAATACATTTCAAAAAAAATATATAATTTATAATATTAAGATTAATAAGTGATTTTAATTGTTAATAATTAAAACATAATTTTAGTATTGATAATTACACATATAATTCTTTCAAATATGATCCAACATGCGAGAGTAATTGTCACTAACTTTTGTTAATTGGCCATATACGATGCAATCAAAGGAAGAAATATGATTCTTCATTTTTTTTTTTTGTCAAAATTAAGGAAATGATTAAATTTTATATATTTTCTAATTTCCCCGATTTTTTTTAATGGTCATTGCATATGATGCCATCAAAGGATATTTTTAATTTAAAAAAAAAAATTCTAGTTAATTTGATTTCGCACATAATATATTTTAAATGTTGATTAAGTTATTTTTTAATGTATTGCTCACATGTATTGCACTTAATTTATTGAAATGGTTGATAATAATAAAATATATTTCAGAAAATAAAATTTATAATATTAAAATTTTATAATTTTATATTTTTGAGGAGTTTTTACTTTTATCAATATCTTTCAAACTATTTACCTGTAATGATTTTACAAAAAAATAAAAAATAAAAAATCAATGACCGAACATGACTTCGGTTGGACCCACCAATCTTTTCATCACTTGTTACTTGAAAAAATGCCACTGCCGCCAGTGGGTCCCACTTTCTCATATACATTGGGCATGTGGGAAAACTTCACGATGGGCAATTTTACATACGATTTCTTTCACTATTTCTTTCTTTCTTATCACTATTTTCGTTCCTTCGACTTTTGCGTGCGTCTGTCTTCCAGAAAGTCCACTTCCTAGGGTTTGCGCCGCTTCTACTGTATGGTCGTCGATGAACTGGTGCCGGAGGTCGACAGAAAGGTATGAATCTCTTGTCCGATTTCATTGAGTCTTTTGTTCTTTTTGTTTTTTCTGATGGTTATTGTTGTTTTGGTTACATATGGACAGAGGTTTCGGTGAATCGGCGTGTTTGGTATGCTCTTTGTTTCGTGTTCTTAAGTTTTTCCCCTTCTTCTCGTTATTTTTTAGTTTCTTTATGTTCTTCTCGATTTTTTTACTTTTTCCTTTTCTGTTGTTACTTTCTCGTTTTTTTTTGCCCCCTTAATTGATTTAGTTATTTATCTTTACAGGTTTGTGCTTCTTCAGCTGTAGCCAGTTTTTGTGCGATTGGTAATTTTTTTTTTCCTTTTTTACAAAAGTTGTAAAAGATGGGCATAGGAAGAATTCATTTAGGTTTTCGAAATCCTTTTAATTTTATTTTATTATGTCATTTGATTCGCCTTTTTAAAAAATATATATATATATATCGTGGTGAGATTTTTCTTGTATTTTGAATCCTACAGTTTTTTCTTCCCTTGAGATCTTGATGACATTACATTTTAGGGCTCGAATTTGATTTCTTCTTCGAACACATCTACCTGAAAACCGATTTTAGGAGTGCCAGATCAAGAATATTGAGGGGTTTTAATTTAGATATGTGTTCCCAATTTTTGTGGTGGTGGTATTGTTGTTCATTTCATATGGGGCTTGAATTTGCTATATGTTCTTGTTTGAACTAAATGCTGACTTAAACTTATTGTTGTTTATATACTTTAGCAGAGAGAAATAAGGTGCGAGAACTTTGTTGTCCTTAGTATCTTCAATGAAATTGTAGATGGGTTTTTGCTGAATTCCAATTGAAGGCTACAAAAATAATTCAAAACTTATTTTCTAGGCAAAAAAATATTCTTGCATTTTGTTAAAATCTTGGATTTTTTTTTTCGAAATTAAGATCATGGTTTGTGTTGCGCCAAAAAATTCATTTTCAACTTTTTTTAATGAACTCTTTTAGTTAGATATGTTCTTGGACTAATATATTGCTAATAATTCTTAGCAGGAAAATCAATGATTTTTTTCCCTCTTTCCATTTCTTTATTTCAAGAAATTATTATTTTGTTAGTGATTCCTTGTGGAAACTTAGTGAAATTTTTTTAAAAAAAATGTGATTGAGAGTCTTTGTTGATTCTCTTCATGTTAAGATAGTCAAGATTTTGAAACAATGGGAGTTCTAGAAGATTTTGTTGTACTATTGAATTTATACTTGGAAATTATATTTCAAATAATTAGGTTGGTTTTGTACTATTTTTACATATGATACAATGTATATCACATATTTACAGTTTTATGAATAAGGACTAATGTAAATATAGTGTGCAGTGCAGATATGAGTACAAAAATGACTTTAATGTCTACAAAAAAGAAAAGGCCTAGAGTAGTCTATCCAGTGCATATATGAATACAAAAATGACTTCGATGTCTACTTAGACAATCTTATTACAAGGTAAATCCGTTAGTTCTAATTCGTATCGTATTGAGTGTGTTTTTATCTTTATAAGTTTAATAGAAAGTATTTTCTTAGAAGAAAACAAGAAAATATCTAAATATTTATATTGATGAAATTTATTTATCTTCAAATCTAAAAATGCTCTCGCTATTAAGAAAACAAGAACATTGGTTCTTGTTGGGTCCACTTCTTCTATATGTCAGGTTCTCACCTCTTTCGAGCTTAAAGACAATGGTTGATTCAATATTTGAAATTCATGCATTATAATACTTGTATTGCAATCAAATATGCTTTCTTTTTTCGAGTTCAATCTTGCCTCTTATTTTCTTTTAATTATTTTTCATTTCATCTATAGGAAATATTATTCTTTTAAATGTTCTATTGTGTACTCTATTTTGATTTTGCAGCACCATGGACATTCAGGTATCAAGTGATCAGCTGTGCAAGTTGCCTGAAGGAATATGGATGAGTTTTGATTTTGAAAATTATCATCATGTACTCCTCAATAACCTATTATTTGATCTTTTATTTGATCTTTAATTTTCTTATGTTAGTAGTAATTTGTGCCTCTTTTAACTTTTTCCTACTACTTTTGTACTAGGATTTGCCATCCCTTCACCTGAAATGAGGATCCATCATTCCTTTGGCTCGTTACGATCAATAGTTTATCATTTATGGGTATATGCTAATATTGAAGGCCCAGGTAATTTTTATTTTCTCATTAATTTCCTAGTTTTCGAACATTAATTTCTTTTAGTGATTGTTTATCTCTAAAGCTGTAGCTGGGAATTCCCACGAAAATGGTATTTTTAGAATGAAGTTGACACTATCTCAAGATTTTCCACAATCCCCTCCAAAAGGTTCATGAACTTCTATACTTGATAGAGATAGATTATCCAAGTAGATTGAGATGGTTTCAAATTTATATAATGGGGGGGGGGGGTTGTTAGAAATGAAAAGTTTTCATCTCTTGGAGTATTTTAATTATCGATTTTACTTTTGAGCATGTGAATGATTGATAGATAATAATTATGACCTCTTTTTATTTGATCTGTTTTCATTTCAGGTTGTTTTCAAGATTTCTCATCCAAATATTCTTACCACTGGTGAGATTTGTGTTGAAACTTTAAAAAGAGATTGAAATCCAAAAATTGGCTTACAACATGTTTTAATTGTAAGTTCTGTTAATATTTATGGATCTCAAAAAATTGACGATTTCTTCCTATTACATTAACAATCCAGAATTTTTATGCTAGCATAAATTTAAACAGTTAGATCTGGAAGTAATTGTCTCTCAATAATCAAGCTAATTTGGAATCACTATTCTCGGGGATTGTGGTCTTCTCCCATTGATTCTTGAAGTAGCGTGTTTTCTGTTTCATTCGATTTCTTCTCACGTATTGAGGGATTTCTTGAATTTGACAGCCTTGTCTTCTGATTTTTAGTGGCTCAATTGGTTGATTTGTTGGTGGTGCGTCAGTTTCTTTCTTGTTATTTGTTATTTTCGCTTCTCTATGGAATATCCAACGGTACCTAGTCTCATCCCATCAATCATGATCTCTACCATACCAGATAATTATTTTATGTCGTTGATTGAATTTATTTATTTATGTAATTTTACTTTACTTTTTAATGGCTTCTCTGGTGTGTTTTCCTTCTTTTTTCGACGTCTCATGAGTTACAATTACAATTAATGGGAATATGCAAATTTAATCTTCAGTTGATCCTGATTTGGAAGCTTGTAAGTTTTGATCCAACTTTCCAAAAAAATTCAAATGTTATTCAAATAACTAGCTGCATTTTGGTGCTAATTGCAATAATTTAAAATAATAATTTCCTGGTTCAAAAATTAGATTTACCGGGATTTTCTTAAATTTTGTTTGAATCTATATAGAATCTTTAAAAGCTGGAAATATTGAGATTATTAACTTTTTTACGTTTTATGTCCATATTATTTTGTGTTATGCCGAAGTTCTCCTGATGATTTGGCCCATTAAATTTTGATATTCGACGACTAACCTACGACCAGTCCTAAGGTGAATTTACCTTTTCTTCACCATTAAATTAAAGTTTTTCTTTGATTTCATATTTTCGACCATTGAAGCCTCTCTTTCAATTCAAACTTCATTACACTTTCATCATACTCTAGCTCTCTCTGCTCTCAAAACCCCCAAGTCTTTATAGTATTATAGATTTATAGCCTGAAAAATAGTTCTCTTTTTGTATTTTTCAATTTCTTGCATGGTAATGCTTTTTTGTCTTACTTTAGTCTAGGTTTCCAGGATTTATGGATTATGGGAAAGTTTGAGTTCAGATGAAGATGGAACAAAATGTGCACTCGGTCAAAGTAGAATGTATGTTAGGTTTGAAGGAGAGAGGCTTTCTTTTACAAGCATAAAGTTGGTAGGCTTCTTTCCTCGCAAGCCTATTTTTTTATTTTTCTTTTTCAGATAATTTTTAGTTTTTCTTAGAATTCTTGGTAAATGCCTTGAGAGATCTGAATTTTTTATGAATAAATGATTGGCCAAGCCTAGATTTTTTTTTTTTTTTGGCAAGTGAAGGAAAAAGAGTTGTTGTAGCAGAAGAAAGAGAGACGAAACTAGAATTAAATGCTATACTGACCATCCTTGATTTGTACAGATTTTCATTGGGTTTTTAGATTTAGTTGCTATGGGTTATGTCCATAGTTCGATTATTGTTCTAACCATTGACAAGTTAATACCCTCATTTCCTAAAAGGTTTCTTTGTTCCTTCGTTAAACGTTCATATTTTGGGATGTTTGGAATTTATTATCTTCTTCAAGGTTTTGCAATGTGGATAGTTGTAAAATTTTATGCTTAAAGGTTATTTTGCAATTTCAGATATATGTTGTTGATGCAACTTTACTCTTGTACTTGAAAGCCTACTTCTGTGAGCTGTTTTTGAACATCTTTAGGTGTATATTGATGTTGTGTGCAATTCTGTCGTTCACATGTATCACGCCTCCAATAAACCATTATTTTGTGGTAGGCTGGCGGCTCACAACCTAATTTGGAAGCCAATTTATTAAGGTACACTACTTTTAGTGTTCTCTGCTATAAAAATTTTCTATCACTTGATTCATTTTTCTCCGAAAGGGTAGGCAATGGAGTCTTTGATTTTTATGAGAAACGATAAGGAAATTTTTCTCTTTATATGTTCAAGATTTAAGTACATTTGTAGTGTTTTAAGCAATATTGATCCTTAATTAGTAGCCGATATTAACTGTGATTGAAATGTTCACTAGAATCGAATTTTTTCATTATCTCGACCAATAGCACTATCGCATGAACCTGTATGTGAGGTATTTCTGGGCATTAGGGATTTAAAAACTAAATCTAAAGGCTTAATGTAATAGGAGGAAAGGGAAGCAAATTACCATTTTCTCTCTTTTTTATAATTACTCTAAAGGTATTTCGATAACTAAACATATAAACTATTGTTGTAAACTCTGTTGATAAGTTTGAAATCGTTGAGGATTATTACAAGGAAACAAGTAATCATACATTAAAAAAATATATATACAAGTGGAGTTGTCTTTTCAATTTGATAGTCTTGAGATTGATGTCGTGTACATGCAAATGAAAATGCAAATTGGGTATTTATAGGCCAATATTTGAATGTATATTCTTGTATCTTTTCTTGACTTTTGGGTTGTTGTCAAAGGATTTGAATGTAGCCAAGTACAAGAGAAAACTAATAATAGAACTTAATGATGGAGATTAAAGGGCATATAATAAAAGTCAATCTTTGATCAGGAAGATCATACATATAATTTCATGAATTTCTTCATGTGCTATTAAAGATACTAATTCAGTTATTCAACAATTAATCAATCTATATAATTTTAACTTTTGTGATACAATCATAACTTTTGAGTGTAGATATTACAACAGAGATCTATATTCTGTTTGATACATCTTATTACTACATTGAGCTATGTTTGTGATTATTGATTGATTAATTTATTCATTGTCAAATTTGAGGTATGAGCTTGGAAGGCAACCAGCAAATACTAAATTGTCAAGTAACAAAACAGTACGAAGGATGCGGGTTTGAGGAGGTAATTTGGAGTGGTGTGCCTTGAGCTTGGACACTGGAAGCTACTTTTGGGGTATTGAAGCTGTGACCTGGACTTAATATGGTTTATAATGCATTGAACAATGAGTTGGTTAAGACCCACACTTTGGTGAAGATTTCTATTGTTCAAGTTGTCCCTGCACCATTCAAACAGTGGTAACAACATTGTGGTATCTTCAACACTATGGAGTTGACATTGGTCGCAAGAAGACTACAGCTGCCAAGAAGAAAGAAGAAGTAATGAGCTACTATCTGTAGTTTCCATTGCTTTACCGTTTGATTAGTATAGTTTGAGTTTTGTTTGGACAACAATGGTTTCACTACTTCACTTTCAGGTTTCTCTTACTTAGATATGTTGTAATGGTCAAATGTGCTAAAAAGCAGTAATCAAAAGAGCAAGGTGGCTAGGGTATTCATTCAAATGTATCTTAAATCGTTAACATTTTCTGATGTTGAAGGATTGTATGCTATATTTAAGTGAACACCACCATACCAGTTTGAAAAATCAGAAATAGTAATGTGTTTCTTTAAAACTAATTTTCAATTATTGGTAATCAATTCTATGTTCAAATTACAGTTTTCCAGTTTCTTTAAAATCCTCACACCAATTTCAAGTCACAAATAGTAATGTGTTTTTGTGAAAATAATTATCTAATCTTAACACTAATGGTTTTGTCCAAATAACAACTTTTTAATTTTCAATCTCACGCGAATCAATACAAATATGAAACGTCATGTGCAACGCACGTTTTAATCTACTAGTATATATATATATATATAAGATAAGATTATTATAATTTATAAATTAATTTAAAAACAACATAAATTCTTAAACTACTTTTTGACCATATAAATTTTCTCTCCACTTATTCAAAACATAATTTATTTCAAAACTCATTTTCTGCCACATTTCACCAATAAAATAATCTACAAATAAACTAAAAAAATTCTCTACTTTTAACCTTACACTCTGAAAAAATTTACTATTTCAAACCTCATTATTTGAAATAATGTGTCGTATTATTATTGACCCCATGTTTGATATCCGTCATTTCAAATAATGTGATTGTAAAATTTTTTATAGAATTTGTGGTAAATGATATTTTGAATAATGAATATCAAGATGAAATTGACATTGCATAAATTAGATAAATATAAACTTCTGTTTTTTAGTACAATCATTACAATTTATAAATTAATTTATAAACAACATAATTTTTCAAACTACTTTTTAATCACAAACATTTTCTCTACACTTATTCAAAACAATACTTAACTCATTTTTTGCCACATTTTACCAATAAAATAATCTACACACAAACTAAGAAAATTCTCTGCTTTTAACCTTACATTCTGAAAAATTTACTATTTCAAATAATGTGATTTTTAATTTTTTTGTAGAATGTGTGATCAAAATTTAATACATGTACGTGTATTAAAAATTATTATGACAAAATAAAAGATAAGAATGACATATTACAAAAGATCAAATTATAAAAATATACATAGCAAGACAAAAAAATGTTTGTTAAAAGTTTTGTATTTAAAAACATTTATTTTTATGTTTTTTAGTAAAATGTGTGGTGGAAAGTGGAGAGAAAATGTGTGCTTTAAAAGTTATTTGAAAAATTATTTTGAAAAAAATCTTGTTTTTAAACATGTTTGCCAAACAGAGGCTAAAAAAAATGAAATGAAAGAATAAGGAAAAAAAGATGCTTTGGACGGGAAACTTTCCAATTATAAAATATAGTATAGATAGATTATTTGAAATAATGTGTCGTGCTATTATTAGCCGCATGTTTGAGATCCGTTATTTCAAATAATGTGATTTGTAAGATTTTTGTAGAATGTGTAATCGAAATTTAATACTTGTACGTATATTAAAAATTATTATGACAAATAAAAGATAAAATAACACATTACAAAAAATCAAATTACAAAAATATATATAGCAAGACAAAAAAATTAAAAAGAAATGAAAGAATAAGGCCAATAATAATAATAATAATAATAATAATAATAATAATAATAATAAAAAATAAAAAAAAAAACTAAAAAAAATTCTCTACTTTTAACCTTACATTCTGAAAAATTTACTATTTCAAACCTCATTATTTGAAATAATGTTTTGTGTTATTATTAGCCCCTTGTTTGATATCCGTCATTTCAAATAATGTGATTTGTAAAATTTTTGTAGAATGTGTGATAAATGATATTTTGAATCAAGATGAAATAGATATTGCATAAATTAGAAAATATAAGTTTCTATTTTTTAATGTAAATATTACAATTTATAAATCAATTTATAAACAACATAATCTCTCAAACTACTTTTTAACCACACACATTTTCTCTTTATTTTTTAATCACACATTTCTCTACACTTATTCAAAACATTACTTCTTTTTTTTTTTCAAAACTCATTTTCCGCCACACAAAAAAAAAAAAAAAATATATATATATATATATATATATATATATATATATATATATATATATATATATATATATATATATATATATTCCCTTTTTATCATGATTTTGACTTTGTTTTTTGGTTGTTTTTGTTTTTCCTTCTTTTGAATAATTGTTTTGAATTAATTAATTGGTAATATTTTGATACTCATGCTTATGAAAATTAATAAGCACTATTTGAACAAAATAAGCAAATATGAATTGAAATAGACGTTACTCAAAATTTATAAATTATTTGAAATAAATTGTAATAAAATGTAATGATTGCGTTAAAAAACATAAATCTAATTAAAGTAATTATGCTAATATAAATATTTGAGTAAATTTTTATATATAATGCCCATGTTTGATGTTGATTCTAAAAAAGTTTATTTGAAGAAATAGTGTTTTGAATAGTGATTTTTAGAAGAATGTGTGGCAAAAAAATAGGAAATCTTTTATGAGTGTATATTATATTATTGATAAATATTCGGTTAAAAAGAGGAGAATAAATATATTTTGTTTTTATAATTGCCAAACAAGGTCGAGAAAAGTAGTAAAATTTATAAATTGATTTATAAATTTTAATAATTGTATTAAAGAATATAGGTTTAATTAAAGTAATTACTAACTACGCGAATATAAAAAATGAAGTTTGAATCATCTTTATCTTCTTCTTCTACTATATAAAAGAAGCATAGTAGAAGAGTTTTTCCTTCCCAAGGGGGAAAAATTTGTCAATTTTCTACATTGGATTTTTTTTTAAAAAAAATAACGCATTGATTGGCTTCAAAAATAATACTGATATACACATAGTAAAATTTATATTTTTTAAGTTCTAATGATTGCATTAAAAACATAAATAAATTTAGTTAAAGTAATTACTTAAATATAAATATTTGAGTATACTTTCTATATAATATTACATCAAACATGATATATCATAATGTGACTCATTATTTCAAAATGATGTGGTTTGTAATAGTAAAATTTTGGAGAATATGTAGTTGAATATCAGAGAATTGTTTCGAGTTTATATGTACATTATTTTAGTAATGGAATGTGTAGATAAAAATGAGGATTTGAATAATGTGTATCAAATAGAGCTTTAAAGGTTACAAACACACGTAACAAAGCAATAATAATATGTTGTTATTGTTATTTTTATTTTTTATTATAATTACCATCATTATTTTTATTTTTTTATTATTATAAAGGTAAAATTGAATGAGTTCAGTCAATGTTTAGTAAGTTTTGTTATTGTTATTTGTATGTTTTGATTATTATTATTATTATTATTATTATTATTATTATTATTATTATTATTATAAATGTAACATTGAATAAAGCAATATTAATATGTTGTAACACATAATTTTTTTTTTTTTATTATTATAAAAATACATTCAGGGACAATCAAATGTGTAACTATCGGTATTAAAATTATGTTTTAATCATTAACAATTAAAATCATTTATCTAACCCGGAAATATGATTGTTCAAAGAACTTAAAAAGTGATATACCATAATGAGGCTCTTTATTTTAAAATAATGTGTTTTAATAATAATTTTTTGAGAATATATGGTCGAATATTAGGGAATCTTTTTGAAGTATATGTAAGCAATACATTAAAAAATAGGCTCAATTGAAAGTTAAAATATATTATGTTCGAAATCAACCTCAGTTTGGTAACTGTAGTGATTTATAAATTGATTTATTTATAATTTAGAGGTAAAATGTGCGATTGAAAAGTGTAGAGAGAAATTATGTGTGGTTAAAAATAATTTGAGAAAATGTGTGGTTTATAAACCGTTGCGAAACATAGGCCAAATTAACTAAATTTTTTTTTTTTCATTGTCATTAAAAATTTCATTGATATTCACCTTTTTCTTTTTAGAAAAAAATATTATAAAATTTGAAAAAATATTGTTAATTTTTTTAGAAATATAAAATTATATTATAAAATGTGCTGAAAAATATTTAATTAACCCGAAAATGTTATAGCCTAAAGAACTTAAGAATATTACGTATATCGGGTATTTTTATAAGTTTTCCACTTGCTAAAAAAAGGAAGAACTTAAGAATATTCCTTATATTGGGTATTTTTATAAATTTTCCACTTAGATTATTAAAAAAAAGTATAAGTGACAAATCCAAAAAAAAAATAACTTCTGAATGAATAATTTCATATACTTGATTGATATTACGTTAGAAATGAAAAAAATGGATTAATATATTATGAAAATAAATAAATAATCATTAAAGTTTTACTTCCTAATATGTCAATTAACTAAATAAAGATATTTCTTTTTAAAAGAGAAAAAGAATTTTAAAAAGAAAAAGAAAAAGAATCCTATAAAGATAGGATTTTCTAATTTTAATTAGTTTTATACATATTGCATTTCCTATTTTGATTAATTTTGTCTGTTTTAAAGTTTTGAATTCAATAATATTTTGTATTAAAATATTATTGTACAATAATTTTATTTGATATAATTAACATATTTTCATAATTTTCGATCGAAATTACTATCACAAACATATTCCCGTGCATCGCACGGGTGAGAAAGCTAGTTTTACCAATAAAATAATCTTCACACAAACTAAAAAAATTCTCTACTTTTAACATTACATTTTGAAAAAATTACTATTTCAAATAATGTGATTTGTAAAATTTTTGTAAAATAATCGAAATTTAATACTTGTACATGTATTAAAAATTACTATGACAAATAAAAGTAAGAATAACACATTACAGAAGATCAAATTACAAAAATATACATAGCAAAACAAAATAAAAAAAAATTGAAAAGAAATGAAAGAATAAGGAAAAAAAAAAATTGGTGACAAGTGTTATAAATATTATACTATTTAGTGAATGACATTCATACCCATGTAACCCTATGGATAATTACTTTGTGTATCCCTTTCTTCCCCTGTATATATGATGTTCTGGTTCTTAATAAATCACAAGTTCATTTGCATCTTTATTTTCTTCTATTTTTCTCTCTAGTTCATAACACGTTATCAGCATGATTCCTCTCAAAATATTAGTCGGAAGGTAAAAAAATTTTTAAGCATAATCATCTGTGATGTGTACCAAAATGAATTTGGCTACATGTGAATTCTTTTCATAATCATTCATTACGTGTACCAAAATTTATTTGGCAACACATGAATTTTTTTTATACATGTGCATCATAAGAATACGAATTCCTGATTTTCAAATTTGTCCGATCTGAATTATATTTGATTTTGTCGATCAATTGATTCCTGTATTTCAACTGGTTCTACACTTCAAAGTTCCAATTTCAAATAGTTTATTCAGGCTACAAATTGGTTTGCGTGCAATTATCTATCTAGTTCTAATCATTGTTTTGAATTATGGTGAATTATAATCCTACTACGTGCTATTAATTATTCCAAATTCAAAATAATTAGTTTATCCACATTCTGAATTATGTAAATTGTGCACCCATGTTATTAAGTTTAATTCATGTATTATTTAAATACATATTTACGCATATGTTTAATTATTTTTATTGTTGAATTTTTTTTATCATTTAAATTAATAGTTCATTACGTTGTTGCTCCTGAAGTAGCGCAATTGTATAATTAATATTCCAGAAGAATATTAATATATGTGTTTAATTTATATATTATTGTTATTGTTGAATTTTTTTATCATTTAAATTAATAGTTCATTAGGTTGTTGCTCTTGAAGTAACTGTATAATTAATATTCCAGAAGAATATTAATATGTGTGTTTAATTTATATATTATTGTTATTGTTGAATTTTTTTTATCAGTTAAATTAATAGTTCATTACGTTGTTGCTCCTGAAGTAGCGCAACTGTATAATTAATATTCTAGAAAAATATTAATATGACTATCCTAAATAATTTGTTGTTGCTCCTGAAGTAGCACAACTTTATAATATTCAAGAAAAATTATTATTTGCTCCAGAAGAGCATAAATTATAATTGTCAATATTCCAGAAGAATATTTGACCTATTTTGAAGAAATAATAAAAAAATACAACATGCTCCCGAAGTAGCATATATATCGAAGAATATGTCATAATGTTTATCCCTGAAGGAAAACATACAACTTATGTGATGTTGATAACTTGATTTATTATTATGTGGTTTAATCACATTCTTCAAAATTAATTGTATTTTTTTTATTTATTGTGTAGTTATCCAAATGGCCAAAATCACTAAACTCGAGTTTGTTGCACTCGACATATCTAGAAAAAATTATTTATCATGAGTCTTAGATGCTGATATTCACCTTGTCTCGAAAGGTTTGGGAGAGACAATAAAAGAAGGAAACAAAGAATCCCTGCAGGATCGTGCAAAAGCACTCATATTCCTTCATTACCGTCTTCATGATGGATTGAAAGTTGAATATCTCACTGTAAAAGATCCCCAAATTCTCTGGAAAAACTTGACTGAAAGGTTTGACCATCAGAGGACTGTAGTTCTCCTCAAAGCCCGCTATGAGTGGATGCATCTCCGTTTGTAGGATTTCAAAACGATCAGTGAGTACAATTCTGAATTGTTCAGAATAAGTTCTAAATTAAACTTGTGTAGAGAAAAAATCACTGATCAAGATATGTTGGGAAATTTTTTTTTCCACTTTCCATGCCTCGAATGTGCTCTTGCAGCAGCAATATCGTGAGAGTGATTTTAAAAAGTACTCAGAACTTATATCATGTCTGCTTGTAGCTGAACAAAATAATGAATTCCTGATGAAAAATCATGGGTTACGTCCAACTGTTTCTGTACCATTACCTGAAGCAAATGATACCGCATTTCCTGAAGCAAATGCAATATCAAAACATGAACGTGGATGTGGACGTGGACATGGAAGAAACCATGGACGGATTTTTCAGCAAAACAATCAGCAACAAGGGAACAATTTTAAAAGGCACAAAACAAACGAAAATAGCATATCAAGAAAGGAGCATGAAGAAATTGGCTTTATATGTAGAATGAAAGGGCATTGGGCACGTACCTGTCGTACGGTAAAACACCTTGTGGATCTCTATCAAAAATCAATCAGGGGGAAAGAAAAAGTAGAGACAAATTTCGCTGATTATGATGGTTCAATTGATGTGACTCATTTAAACGTCTTTGACTTCTTTGCTGACCCAAATGACAATATTGATCATTTAATTGGAGGCGGTGTACTTGAGAATATTGATTAGTTTTTTCAGTATCTAAATTGTTATTTTTATTTAAAAGTTAGTATGAATTATGTTTTTAATTATTCTTTAAAGTTAGAGACATTTACATTATTAAGCATTTTTAGTTGATTAAAAATGTCGCTAAATTTCTTTTTATGAAATCAAAGTTTCAGCATATTTATTTTGTTTTGCTTATAAATTTAGGATGAATGGCCAGGATATCTATTTAGTCGATAGTGCAACTACACATACTATTCTTCTAGACAAATTTTTTTCCTGAACTTAACCTTACTAGAGAATAATGTTAATACAATATCAAGTGCATCAAAAACTGTTGAAGGCTCCGGAAGAGATTGTATTATTTTATCAAATAATACAAAATTATATATTGACGATGCACTTTATTCTAGCAAATTTAGAAGAAATTTGCTTAGTTTTAAAGATATTCGCTGCAATGGATATCACATTGAGATGATGCATGAAAATAATGCAGAATATCTTTGCATAACTTCTTTTATATTTGGCCAGAAGCAGATAAAAGAAAAACTTCCGGCACTCCCTTGTGGCATGTATTATACATCTATAAAGATGATGGAATCAAATATTATCACGAACTCGAAGTTCGTTGATCCAAAAATTTTTATACTCTGGCATGATAGACTTGGACATCTAGGAGCAATAATGATGTGCCAAATAATTAATAACTCACATAGACATCCTCTAAAGAACCAGAAGATTCTTTTACCTAATGATTATCCATGTGCTGCTTGTTCGCAAGGCAAGTTGTTCATTAGACATTCGACTACAAAAGTCAATATTGATTCTCCAACTTTCTTGGAAAGAATTCATGGAGATATATGTAGGTCAATACACCCACCATGTGGACCATTTCGGGATTTTATGGTTTTAGTAGATTCATCTACTAGATGGTCCCATGTTTGCCTACTTTCCACAAGGAATGTAACCTTTCCTAGACTACTTGCTCAAATTATAAAATTACGAGCTCAATTCCTTGATTACTCAATCAAGAAAATCCGTCTTGATAATGCTGGTGAGTTTAGATCACAGACATTCAATGATTATTGTATGTCAATTGGAATTGAGGTTGAACATTTGGTTGCTCATGTCCATCACAAAATGGATTAGCTGAGTCATTTATCAAACGTCTACAATTAATTTCTAGACCATTACTCATGAAAACAAAACTTCCAACTTCAGTTTGGGGTCATGCCATATTACATGTTGCATCGTTTGTTCGTTTAAGACCAACTGCGTATTATCAATATTCTCCTTTGCAACTTGCAATTGGCCATGAACCTAATATTTTTCATTTACGAGTTTTTGGTTGTGCCGTCCAAATCCCAATTTCACCCTCACAACGTACCAAAATGGGTCCCCAACGAAGACTTGAAATTTATGTTGGTTTTGATTCACCATCAATAATAAGGTATCTTAAACCTTTAACTGGTGACCTATTTACTGCACGATTTTGCAGATTGTCATTTTGATGAAATGACTTTCCCAACCTTGGGAGGAACAAAACTACATCCTGAAAAACAAGGTAAAATTTCATGGAATGAAACAACTCTGTCTCACTTTGATCCCCGCAGCAATCAATGTGAGCAAGAAGTTGGAAAAATCATTCACTTTCAAAGAGTTGTAAATCAATTACCGGATGTATTTGTTGACACAAGAAAAGTGACAAAGTCATATATACCAGCAGAAAATATTCCTGCACAAATTAATGTCCCTGAAGGACAATCTGCTGTAGCAAATGAATCTCAAATACGCCAGAAGCGTGGTCAGGTGCTCAAGACTCTGTACCTCGAAAAAGAAAGTACAGGAGAAAAATCAACCAAAAACTTCAAAAGAAGTAGTATTGGAAAGGATTGATCAATCGGATATTGAGAATATGGTTCCTGCAGAACCACAATTATCTGAAAATAATAAGATTTCAATAAATTATTTAGTATCTCATAAATTATGGGAAAGAAATACTATTGTCATAGATGAAATTTTCTCCTTTAATGTAGCTCTTGAAATAATGAAAGATGAGGATCCTGCACCACTGTCTGTGAAAGACTGTTAGCATAGAAATGATTGGCTAAAATGGAAAGAAGCCATATAGGTGGAGTTAAATTCCTTAGAAAAACGAAAATTATTAGGACATATAGTTCGAACACCTGAAAATGTAATCCCCGTAGGATACAAATGGGTTTTTGTAAGAAAGAGGAATGAAAATAATGAGGTTACAAGATACAAAGCTCGACTTGTAGCTCAAGGTTTCTCTCAAAGACCAGGAATTGATTAAGAGGAAACATGTTCTCCCATAATGGATACTATCACTTTTAGATTCTTAATTAGTTTGATTGTGTCACAAAGGCTTGATATGCGCCTTATGGATGTAGTAATTGCCTATCTATATAGTTCACTTGATAGTAACATATACATGAAAGTCCTTGAAGGACTTAAAATTCCAAAAGCAAATAATACATGCCCGAGAACTATGTTCTCTATTAAATTGCAAAGATCATTATATGGATTGAAACAATCAGAACGCACGTGGTATAATCGCCTTAGCGAATATTTGTTGAAGGAGGGTTACAAAAATGATGATATTTTCCCGTGTGTTTTCATAAAGAAAATAAATAGTGGATTTGCAATTATTGCAGTATATGTGGATGATTTAAATCTGATTGGAACTCTTGAAGAGCTCAATAAAACTGCAGATTATTTAAAGAATGAATTTGAGATGAAAGATTTGGGAAAAACTAAATTTTGTCCTGGGTTGCAAATTGAACATTTCCCAGAAGGATTATTTGTTCATCAATCTTCGTATACAGAAAAAGTCTTAAATCATTTTTATATGGATAAAGCACATCCATTGGCATCCCCTATGGTTGTTCGATCACTTGATGTGAAAACAGATCCATTTCGTCCACCTGAAGATGGAGAAAAAATTCTTGGTTCTGAAGTACCATATCTTAGTGCAATTGGAGCGCTAACATATCTTGCAAATTGTACTCGACCCGACATATATTTTTCTATAAATCTCCTTGCAAGATATAGCTCTACACCAACTCAAACACATTGGAATGGTGTTAAACACATTTTTTGATACCTAAAGGGTACTATTGATATGGGGTTATTTTATTCTCAAAAATTGGGATCTTCTTTAATGGGATATGCAGATGCAGGTTATCTCTTTGATCCACATAAAGCTAAATCGCAAACAGGATATGTGTTTACACGTGGAGGAACATCTATATTATGGAGATCCGTGAAGCAAACCTTGACAGCAACATCCTCAAATCATTTAGAAATTATTGCAATTCACGAGGCAATTCAAGAATGTGTATGGTTGAGGAACATGACCTATCATATCCAAGCATCATGCGGATTAACTTCAACTAGAGACAGTCCAACAATTTTGTATGAAGACAATGCAGCTTGTATTGCACAACTCAAAGGAGGCTTCATCAAAGGAGACAGAACAAAGCATAACTCTCCAAAGTTCTTCTACACTCATGAGCTTCAGAAAACTGGGGATATCGATATTCAACAAATTTGCTCGAGTGACAATGTAGCTGATTTATTTACAAAGGCATTGTCAACATCTACATTCAAGAAATTGATTCATGAGATTGGAGTGCGTCGACTGAAAGTTTTACAGTGATCAGTATCAGGGGGAATAGCTGTACTCTTTTTCCTTCGCCTAAGTTTTGTCCCACTGAGTTTTCTTGGCAAGGTTTTAACGAGACAACATTTATTGTGATACTCCAAAATAATTGTACTCTTTTTCCTTCTTTTGATTTTTTTTCCATTGGGTTTTTTATCAAACAAGGTTTTAACGAGACAGATATTTTGTAATATGTCATTCAAGGGGGAGTGTTATAAATATTATATTATTTAGTGAATGACATTCATACCTCTGTAACCCTAGGGATAATTACTTTGTGTATCCCTTTCTTTCCCTATATATATGGAGCTCTGGTTCTTAATAAATCAAAAGTTCATTTACATCTTTATTTTCTTCTTTTTTCCTTTCTGGTTCATAACAACAACCTATTTTTCAGCGGGTGACACCAAAGACAACCATGCGCATGTGCACATGGTCTGTTAAAAAAAAAAAGAAGGTTTGCATTGGGTGGGAAATAAGGTCAAGGGTTGGTTAACATTTTGTCATTATTGTATATAGTATAGATTCAAATTTACTACTAACGTTTCAAAATGACGTAAACTACCACTTATGTTCAAAAATCTTACACTACATACCATTTTCTTAACTTTCCAGCTTAGTTGGATATAAAATAACAACGTGGCGATGACGTGACCTTACATTCTAGCAAGTTGGCACCACATAAGCATTGGACTTGAATTTTTTTTTTTTTTTAAAGATGTGTACACATAGTTTTTTATTAGTTTTAATGAAAAATTAAAATTGAAACATTCAAAATATTAGAAAAATTAAAATTTAATAAAACGGAAAAAATATCTTTTTTACACTCATATTTTAACAAATAAAAAATATAAATTAAAAAGTGAAAAATAAAAAATAAAAAATAAAAAAAATATATAAAAATTTAGAATTGAGAATTCTGACAAAAAAATTATTAATTTTATAATTTTATTTGTGTATTTACTATTTTCTTAGAATTTTTATGCAAATACACCTATGTTCTTTAATGCAATTATTAAAATCTATAAATCAATTTAGCCGTTGTTCGGCTGTAAATTTATACTTCAATTTATAATTTAAACAATTTTCAAATTACTTTTTAACTACATACATTTTTTCTTTCCAATTTTTAATCACACATTTTACCTAAAAAATTCAAATAAATCAAAATAAATGGTGGTACCAAGCCGTTGTACATGGCCTTATAAACGATTTTCGGAACCAATTTTTTACTACGCACATTTTCTCTCTTCACTTTTTAATCAGACATTTTACCTAGAAAAACATAAAAATGTGTTGCTAAATTATAAATTGAATTATAATGTTACCACCAAATAAAGATTAAATTGATTTATAAATTGTAATGATTGCATTAAAGAACAGATATGTGTTTACATAAAAATTCTAAGAAAATATTAAATATTTATTTGACAAAATATGTGTGTAAAAAATATTTTTTTTTTCGTTTTATTAATTTCTTAATTTTTCTAGTATATTGAATGTTTTAATTTTACTTTTTCATTAAAAAAAAAAAAACCATCTGCACACCTCTTTTAAAAATAAAAGTAAAAAAAAAATCATTTCAATGCTTTTGTGGAACCAAAATTGCTAGGATATAAGGTCATGTCATCGCCACATCATCATTTAACATCCAACTAGACTAGAAAGTTAAGAGAATGATATATAGTGTAAGAAATGTAAATATAAGTGGTAGTTTTCGTCATTTTGAAATTTTGGTGGTATATTTGAATTTTTTTGTAAACATACGTGGTATTTTGTGTAATTAACCCCATTTTCAAGCACATATTAACACGATAAGGGTTTGTTTAATTACATGTGAATTCCGTGGAAAATATCACATCTAATGAAAATGTTTTCCTACTTTGGCGTTTGACACGATGTTGGAAATAAAATTCGATTTCTATGGTACAATCTCATTTTCGCCAATTTCAGGGTTAGGAAAAGTTTTTTCAGCTTTCATGGAATTTAAATTCTTCTCCGTATTTTGAAATCAAACGGGCCTTAAAATATTTTACACAGCTCAAGGCCCTGTTATCTTTGTTGTTTTGAGGTCTTTTTCTATTTTTATTTTCGAAAACACTTTTTGGAAAAAAAATAATTTGTACACAAAACGCAAAACGCCCAAAACCTCGTTTTGGGCGTTTTGTGTGTATTTCAACAAAAACTGTTCAAAATACGAAAAATACGTTTTGGGATTTTTTTTTTTTTTTTTAAAGAATTATCTTAACTTGGAACTAAGTTTAATATAAAGTTTTTATTATTTTTTTTTAGAATTATCCTAACTTGGAATTAAGCCTATATAAAGTTTTTTTTTTTTTAGGAGAATTATCCTAACTTGGAACTTAGCTTGAATAAAGCTTTATTGAATTCAATATCAACATTAAAAAAAAAAAAAAAATTAAGTGAGAATTCTTGTTGTTATATTTCAACAAATGTCTTGATAAATGGACTCTGGTAGTTTTAAAAGAACTTGCATTTTCTCAATTTTAATAGAACTAGAGCTTCCTCAAATCCCGAACCTGACCAAACTGTGTTAATTTAGACTCTTAATGCTCACATTAGTGTATTGCATGTAACCATGTTTTCAGTGTATTGTGAAAAGAAATTTAAGTTTGAGCCACTAGTATTCTGCAAGCAAATTAATTAAAAATAGTTTAAGTAGTATTCTGCAAAATTTCAAGCATAACGTGTTTTTCAGCTTTTCATTTTCAAAAACAGTTTTCAGAAATGACAAATCAAGCACGTTTTCAGCAAATTTGAAAATAAAAATAAAAACAGGAAATACAAAATATTTTCGAAAATGAAAATACAAAATAAAATACAAATAGAACGTCACCAAAGATTTTCCTTGCTTTTAACCTCACTTTCAAATACACACACACACACACACATATAGACACACAATGACGTGTTTAGAATTCCAATTTGCAAAATATCGGGCTGCGTTCTCCTTATATATTTTAGTTTTCTATTTTCTATTTTTAGTGTTGTTTTCAAAATTGCTGAAAACGTGTTTGATTTGTTATTTCTGGAAACCATTTTCGAAAATGAAAAACTGAAAAATACGTTCTATTTGAAATTTTGCAGAAATCTTTTTTGTGTACTTATAATCAAATTGTTTGCGAATAAATTTATAAAATGATATTTTGTGGATTGGGATAACCTTCTTGATCACAGAAAATGATATTTTGTTTATCTATAAATCACTCATCATTCAAATATGGTTGGAATAATATGATAAGTAAAGCATTGAAATATGTAACTAATTAAATTCTATCGTTATAAAGTAAGAATAGAAAATGATTTTCGATTTTCTAAATTTGAAGAGTGAAATCCATTATTTATTCTAAAAAGGTAAAATAAAGAGTTTTTTAAAAGTTATTATTATAAGACTCTTTAAAATAAAATAAAAAAACATTTTGTATCTCGAGGATTTTTAAATGAGGAAAAATATTCTTATTTAGCTAACTTCGAGGGTTTTGATAAATAATACTAGAAATGATTATTTATAAATAACACTAGAAATAAATATTAGTTAAAAATAATACTAGAAATGATAAGTTGTAAAAAATACTAAAAATAAGTTTTAGTTATAAATAATATTAGAAATGATAATTTGTAAAAGGTTAAAAAAGTGGTGTTGGCTGAATTTAAAAAAAAAAAAAAAAAAAAAAAAGAGTGAAAACGCACGTTTTCGGATTTGTAAAGAAAACGCGGAAAACGTCAAAACTGCGTTTTCTGTTTTCCTTACAAAATTTGTTTTCTGTTTTTATTTTAAAAAACAGTGCAATAGAACGCGTTTTTATATTTTCAAAAACAGAAAGCAGCTGAAAAGCAGCGAAGATAACAGAGCATTTGTTGAATTTTTGACCCAAAATATTAAGGAATAAAGAATTCTTGTTTGAAAAAAAAATTAAAGTGGTTTGATTATGTTAAAAATATTTTCTTTGTATGTATAATACCAATTGAAAAATGAATAAAATATTACTGGTATTATTATACTAGGAAAATAATTAAGGAATCCTAATACAATTAGGAAATTAACCTAAATTGTAATTAGGTAAGTTTTTGACATATTCTATTATATTTGGAGATGATCTGCAGTTGAAGAGAAAGTAGCCAAAAAAAGATTGACATGGAATAGAGAAAACAAGCAAGAGAGAAAAAGGAGAGCGAAAAAGAAGGCGCATGCCTTCGGGCAAGCGCGTTGGTGAGTGATGATGCTTTGTTAAAGTTGCGTTGAGTGTTGTGGTGGAATACACATGAGTAGAGAACGTGATTCGTCTACCATGGTGTTGTGGGCACATGACAGAGAGTTCAAAGAGACTGTTGGGGTGCATGATGCACATTGCGTGTTATGTTTAGTATTCTCGAGATTGATTGCATATGGACAGTAATTGAGAATTGACTGTCGTGGTGAATTCATTGTCGAAGGGATAAATTGTTGGCGTGGTGAACTGGAAGGAAACGGTATGAGTGGAGGTACTGCGTGCGTTGTTCTTCTAATTTTATTTTGGGTAGGGAGAAGTTGTGAGAATGAGAGAAAAAATTGTATGAGTGAGTTTCTTTCATTATCAATAAAAAGTGTTCTTCTCCCGTGATTGTCAGTAGTCAGCTGAGCCACGTTAAATTCTTGTTCTTCTTTTTCTCTTTATCTATTATTTTGGTTTATATCGTTTCGCTGTGTGATATGTTTGAAAAATTGATTATTGTTCAACAATTGGTATCAGAGATTTGGGTGAGAAGATTGATATTTTTCCCAACAGCCTTAATGTTTGATTTTTATGGATTTTACGAACGGTTAAGCTTTCTTAATCTTGTGTCTAGTAGATATATTCTTCAATTAGATTTGTGTTTCTTCATTGCATTTTCTTGCAGTGTTTTACAAATGAATTTTTTGTATGTTAAAAGGGACTCTTTGTTTTAACCAATTAGATGTTGACTTAGCTCGATTGTGGAAGATTGGTGGTTTGGAAGGGATGGAAAGTAATTGAGTCAACTCGGTTTTTGAACAAGTTTAATTGTAAAAGCGCTTCTTGTACATATATACATGGTTAGTTGAATAAACCTAATAAATTTTAAATTAAAAAAATAAAAATTGATAACTATACTTCTATTTTATTTCAAATTTTGTAGTTATTATTATTATTATTATTATTATTATTATTTTAGAAAGTTGTGTACTCAATATGATTGTGTACACCGTGACTTGGAAAAATAATTCCTTGTGCTTTATTTATTGTTCCTTCATAATTATTTTTTTCATTTGCCATCGCTTCCTTTTTTTCTTTCTTTTAACATTCCAAGTTTCTTTATTTTTTTGGCATTCTTCCATCACTTCTTTGTTAGAATTAAATCTTCATATAGTCCAAGATCAATCATGCTAAATTACAAAGAATAATAAACTGGAAACATACTGGATCCATTGAATCTGATCAGACGACGGTTTGATCTTCTACAACCAAATTCCTTATTATTTAACATGCTTTCCTCTCACGATGGACACAAGAAGGATGCGAACAGTTATAATTTGACTTGGGGACCATAACCACAATTATTGTTCTTTTATAATAGCTAAATAGGTTTTCATCAACCCTAATTAGACTATTAGGTATCTACACATTGCAAAGGCCATACAAATAGATATTTCTAGGGCCCAAATATTTAGATAACTTAATTGACCCTACTTATTTAGCTAGCCCAACATAATTGTAATTAACTATGTAGCCCACATAAAAGATTAATTCCAACAATCTCCCACTTGGGCTACATAAGTAATACGAAACAATTATATTGTATAACCCGAGGTGCGCACCAAAATGCTATCTTGCCTTGAAACATCCCCTTAGTTATAATCTAGTCCATCTCAAGTGTCAACATAGGATCAAAGCGGCTTTCGTTACACTTATATTGGTAACTAAACCCATTAATGGTCACCGTACCAACACATTCAATGACATAGATCAAGTATGGATGTGTAGTATGGAAATTACATGCAATGTGATCATAAACATGCCTATTTCCAACTGGTCCAACTTTATTCTTAAGTGAGATCATGTTAAATCTTTCCAACTTTGATGCTAAACCGAAAGCAGAAAGATCAAATTCAGAAATTTCAAAATAAATCATATCTTTAATTTTGCAGAAAACAACAATAGAATGTGTCTATTACTTAAAGAGTACCGAAGTACAAGCTCCCACTAAAACAGCATTACGCCAAATTATACAATACCCATATGAGCAGTGTGCTCAAGAACCACCTGGGTTGTTAACCCTTAGTGAGTAGATCTGCGATATGGAGTTTGTGTCCTTACGCTCTATAGACAACTGAATACTCTAAATTTATTATTTGACAATAACGATTGATCTCCAAATGTCCTGATTTCCTTTAGGTGAGCAAATAATGTTTTGCTCTATGCAAATATTGTACAATCCTTTTGGATGCTTTCAAATGATTCATCTCATGATTATTTAAATATCTGAATAATACTCCCACTATGATGCTATATCTTGATGTGTACATACTTGAGTGTATACGAGACATCCTATAGCCAACGCATAAGAAGTCTCATGCATATTAATCCTTTATCACTTTAAACTCAATCTCGGGGCACTGAATGAGAATAAACTAGTCTCCCTTATCACTGAGTGTATCTTTTAATCAACAATCTTTCATACCAAAAATAGTACATTTACTCCCACTGAACTTATGGAACATAATTATCAACTGCATTTATCTCAAGTACAAACGAGATAATAATTTGATAAAATTTGTCATACCGTTGATGGGGAGCTTGTTTGATACAATATATGAATTTATTTAGTTTGCAAATCATTTTCTTTGTATTACATAATACAAAATTTTCTGGTTGCACCATACATATTATTTCTCCAATGTCTTCATTGAGAAACACAATCTTTACATCCATCTAATAACAAATGCTATCATTATCTTGAAAAAGTCTTTCGATAAAATCATAGAAAGTCTCTTTCTAATCGATGTTTTCTTTCTGATTAAAATCCTGACAACAAGACGAGCCTTATATCTCTCAACATTGCCTTTTGAATCCCTCTTGGTCTTAAATATTTATTTGAAACCTTTGGGGTTCATGCCTTCGGACAATTTGACGAGATTCCAAATGTCACTGTCTTTCATGGATTATATCATCTTTTATGGCATCAATCCACTTTTGAGAATTAGAACTTTGTTTGGCCAAATAGAAGTTGATTGGATCATCTTCAATTACTTTATGTCAAGCTCATGTTCTTAGAGAAAGATGATATGATCATCCGAAACCACATTTCTCCTTTTTCTAATGGATCTTTTCAATGGCATTTTGTTCTTGAGGTTGTTGAACTTGTTCATCAGAAACAATTCCTTCATTCTGAATTGGGAAATATCCAACATTGTCTTGATAATCCGAAATTTCATCTTGAACAATGTCAGAGTATGATCATTGTCAATAGTAACAATAATAACAACAACAAGAGAAAAAAAAATTATTCTTTAAAGACAATGTCTGTAAAACTTATCTTCCCCTCCAAGCTTAATATCCTCAAGGAATTTAACAAAAGGTCCTGAACGTTATTTAATGAATTCATTATGTCTACCGGAGTATTTATCACCACGTTCAGATCTGTACTTTAATCTTCTTGCCACGTTGTTTTTTCAACTTCAGCTTTGAAGGCCTTTATAACGTCCATAGATTGTTTCTTTTAATATATTTCTTTTTTTACATGTAAATGCATCACTTAAAAAAAAAAAAAATCTTTTTATTGTGTTCAATTTTTTTAGGGATGAAATGTAATGATAATATATTTGTTCCCCAAATGGCAATTGGTGAGTGTTCAGCTAGCTCATTAATGAGCTCATTAAAATACAATTTAAATTACACAGTTTCTTAAATTACTTTTTAATCACACACATTTTCTCTCTCCAATCTTTAACCACATAATTTACCTCTAAACACCAAAAAATATTCTCCTCATTAAGTAGTCATCGAATACTTAAACATCAATTTTAATCAGTTCAATTTAAGCATAAATTATCACAAAAAAGTTTAAGTATAAATTTAAGCTTTTTTCCTACAGTTTAATGAATCATCAAAATGTTAAAAGAAAGATAATTTACATGTAATAAAAATTTATTTCTAAAATAACAAAAAATTATATATTAATATTGTACTCATATTGAAGATCTCATTAAATCGTATAATATGAAATCAACAAAAATTTTATTTATTTTTATTTAAGTTGAAAAATTTAAGAAGAAAGAAAAAAATAAAGTAAATGAAAAAGTGTATTAGGGATCGGGTGGGGTAGGAAAAATGGAGAGAGAAAGTAATTGAATTTTAGAAAATAATATTGAGTTTAAAAATGATGGGCCCACTTTTTTTTCCTTTCATTGGGGTTTATGTTCATGGGGATGAACAAAATTATACTCTTTAAAAGCCACTCCCCGGCCTTTACTTTTAAAAGCACCAGACCGGATGGAACAGAGGCACATTTTCAGGCTTCTTTTTGATCGACAATCAGAGGCTACTCCCAAATTAAAAAAAGCGAAAATTAGGGCTCATTCGGTTTGAACATTTTTCTCTTGGTGAGATCAAAGTTGGAGCTCTCTCTCCAGTTTTACAACACAGATTGATTGGTTCTTCTCTCTCTCAAAATTTGGGCGATATCTAGGGCTCGAGAGTATAGAGCTAGCTATTTCTTGGTAAGATCAATCTATTGTTCTTCCTTTCATTAATTCTTTTCTTGGTGAAGAGTGTGGTGTGCAATAGGTGTATTCCATTAGTGAAGGAAGTATTTCTTGGTGAAATTTGGTTGTGATCTGCAGCAGGTTTTGTCTCTATTTTGGGGTGATATTTTGGGAAAATTCTTGGTTTATGATTGTAATGCTATGAACATGTTTGTGATTAGTGGAATTGAACATAAATTCAATTTAATGGATTGCTCGGCGGAAAAGTAGGTGATTCTTTGAATTATAGAACCTCCAGGACCTTCGGGTCGAAAAATTCTTGTGTTCTTGTGCATTTTACTTTCATTATTTTCGTTATTGTTTATTATCAATCCAACATGTTTGTAACTTTAAGTTAATGTCTTATGCTATTAAATATTCTCTTTCGTCGGGAAGAAAGAAACAGTGTTGGATCTAGCAAAGTTTGTTGACAAGGGTGTCCAAGTAAAGCTTACTGGTGAAAGACAAGGTCGGTAACTTAAGATTTTATTTCTCTTTTGTAAGCAACTATCGTTTTTTTCTTAATCTCTTTATCATTATTTTCTTAATTTTTTTTTTTTTTGTTTACACCTATCTCGAAATTGATATGCATGGGATTCTCGACACTGAATGCCCTTGTGCATGTGTATGTTCATAAAATTTGTCTCCATCCTAATTGACTTTGAATAGTGTCAAAAAGGGTGGACGACCATTAAAACGATGATCAAGGGTCAGTTAATAGACTTTTGATGGCCTGTTCACTAACCTTTATTCGTTAAGGATCCGTTGTTTTATAACTTGCATGCTTGTAATGAATCCCATCCTTTTAGCTCATTTAACTAAATTTAGGATGGAATATGGACTTTCAAATAAATGTTGATGATTGATTTTCGGGATAATGTAAAAAACTTATTTAACTAAAATGTTATGGATGAGGTATATAATGTTCTGGATGAAAAGCATCGAATAGAGTTTGGTTGATTATATTTTCAAAAATTCTATCAGATGAGAAAAATGAAAATATCTTACCAACTCATCCATGGTCTAGTATTGAGAATTCGGAAATCAGTCAATAAGAATTAATTGTGGTTTGGTGTTAGGAGTAATAAGATTGCACGATTTTCATTCTATGAGTTCACTCTGATTAAGGGGTTGAATCTTGAAGATGAAGCATTGTACAAGGACAAAATACCGCTGACCAATAGACTGGCATCGATCTATTTTGACGGAGCTAACGAGATTAATCTAGTCCAATTGAGAGTTGTTTTTATGATCCTTAAGCTTTTGTAAATGACTATTTTGTAAGTTTCTATAAATTATTAATTGTATTTCCTTCTACATGCTTAGCAAATTATATTTTTTTTTTATACATATACATATTAGCACATGTGATTAAAAATAGGATCTAATCAGAGTAAATATGCACTGGTCGGTTATAGAGTTGTTTAACCGACTTAGTAACTGACGTGGTCTTTTATTGAGTTGGTTAACCGACTCAGGAACCGACCTAGTCGATTATTGAGTTGGTTAGCAAACTCAATAACTGGCCAGTTTGGTTATTGAGTCAATTAATCGGCTCAATAACTGGCCATGATCGGTTACAAATTTGGTTAATCGACTCAAAAATTGACCTGGTCGGCTAAAAAATCATTTAACCAACTTAAAAACCAACCAAGTCGTTTATTTGGGAAAATTGCAACTTTGATCTCAATTACTAGACTTAATTGATTGCATTACACTTAATAGCTTGATGAAAGTTTTGAGAGATTTTTGAGAAAATCGCAACTTTGATCTCGATTACTAAAGTTAAATAGATATATTACTCTTAGTAGTCTAATCAATATTTTGATAGATTTGAGATAATAGCAACTTCAATCTCAATTAGTAAACCATATTGGATACGTTACACTTTGTAGATTGATCTCGATTCGATAGATTTGAGAAGATCGCAACTTCGATCTCAATTATTAAAATTGATTAAATACGTTACACTTAATAGTATGATAAACCTTTTGATATATTTGAGAAAATCACAAATTTGATCTCGATTACTAAAGTTGATTTAATGCGTCGCCGTTAATAGCTTGATCGACGTTTTGATAGATTTTGAGAAAATCGCAACTTCAATCTTGATTACTAAAGTTAATTGAATGCATCACTCTTAATAGCTTGATAATCTTTTTGATAGATTTGAGAAAATTGCAACTTCGATCTTGAATACTAAAGTTAATTGAATATATCACACTTAATAGCTTGATCAATGCTTTGATAGATTTGAGATAATCACACCAACGATCTCGATTACTAAAGTTAATTGAATGCGTTCAAAACTTAATAGCTTGATCAAAGTTTTGATATATTTTATAAAATTGCAACATCGATCTCGATTACTAAAGTTAATTGAATACGTTGGACTTAATAGCTTTATCAATGCTTTGATAAATTTGAGAAAATTATGACTTTGATCTCGATTATTGAAGTTGATTGAATGTGTCACATTTAATAGCTTGATTAACAATTTGATTGGTTTAAGAAAATCATGGCTTCGATCTTGATTACTAAAGTTGATTGAATGCATCACAATTAATAGCTTGATCAACAGTTTAATAGATTTGAGAAAATTGCAGCTTCGATCTCGATTACTAACATTAATTGAATGCATCAATCTAATAGCTTGATCAACATTTAGATAGATTTGAGAAAATTTCAACTTCGATCTCGATTACTAAAGTTAATTGAATTCATCACACTTAATGATCAACATTTTGACTAATTTGAGAAAATCACAATTTTGATCTCGATTACTAAAGTAATTGAATACATCATTTAATAGCATGATCAACGCTTTGATATATTTGAGATAATTGCAACTTCGATCTCAATTACTAAAGTTAATTGAATGTGTCACACTTAATAGCTCGATCAGAGTTTTGTTAGATTTGAGAAAATTGCAACTTCGATCTCGATTACTAAAGTCCTTTGAGTACGTCATACTTAATAGCTTGATCAACGTCTTGGTAGATTTGACAAAAGTGCAACTTTGATTTCGATTACTTCGATTAACAGACAACGTAATCGACTATATTACAGAAAATGAACATCTGATGCAAAACACTATATAAATTTATCAATACGGATAATATTAGCAAATAATAAAAAAATACTAATCTATTTTTCTATTGGATAGTGATACTCGATCATTAAAGTATAGTTGGTTGTGCCCATATTAGGTGCGTGTGTCATAGAAAACTCTCTGATTGAAAGTATCATGTTTTGGCGCTTACATCAATGTTGTCTTAGTTTGTTCAACGGTGGCAAGATACTCAACGTCTACGTAAGGTGTTCCGGAACTTCCAAATCAACTTCATTTGGTAGAGGCATTATAGTATCACCTTATGCTACTCTCAGACATCAGTAGTGTAAAATCGAGAGCACAAATTATATGTAGAATTCGGTTATCCAGCTTTACATTATGTTGGTTAACCGACCATGCAGTCTGTTAGCTGCCATCTTGTGCAAAACCAGATTACTCGCGATCTAGATCGAGATTTTTGCAATGGATTAAGTTTAAACTAAAAGCTCCGTACCAGAATAAGCAAAACAAATATTTACATTTTAAACACATCAAAGCAACATATCAATTGTGGAAAAAGCATCTTACCAATATCAAATGCATGAAACTTAGGGTTATGTCACTTTCAATTCTTGACATTTGAGAAGATGGAGAAGATGATGTATAATTTTGCTACAAAACAGCAAAATTTCACATGGAGAATATTATGAATAGTCCATTTAAAATTTCTCACAAATCGGGTGTTCATTCATTTAATAGTAATGTTAAAAAAAATCTACACCACAATTCAATAAAAACCCTAATTTTCCCATTTTACTTTTCTCTCCTGTCCCTTTACACTCTTTCTTCTCTCATTTCTCATTCTCAACCCCCGATCGAAATTAGAAGGTGACATTAGGCGGCATACGAAGAGGTAGTAAGTGGAGACAGTAAGTCGCTTCAGCTTCGTCGCCCAGCTTTTGCAAGAAGCAGCAGCAAGCGTTGAGCAGCACAGCTGCGCCGACTATATTGTGTGCATATGTACTGCTGCTGCGTGCAGTAACACCACCCCAATGCTCCGTGTTGTTGGACAGCTTCAGAAGCGGCTACTGCGTACTATACAACCGTTGCGCACAGTACCATTGCTGATCTTCAGGTTGGTGTATGTAACACCTCAAAAATTTTATGAAGTATTATTAGTTAATGATACATATGTTTCTTTTAGATGACTTTAACAATTTAGAGTAGTTGAGATTAAAGAAAAATAAGTTATGATAATTTTTTTTATTTAGATTACCTAATTAATTATTGACAGAGATATAATTATTATTTTGATATTGTACTTGTTTTGAAGATTGTGATTAATTAGGAGTCATGATTCAAAAGAAATTTATTTTGGATTAAATCACGTCAAGTTATATATGATGGAAAGAATAGAAGGTTAATTAGTATGTTAAGAGGATGATTAACTTATTTCAATTTTATCAAATGTATTATTCAACTGAATTAGCATTAGTAGAGGTTTATTATCATTGATGAAACGGAATTTAAATCTTATCGGATGTATTATTCAATTGAATTAGGATTTACTGCCTCAATTCACAGTATTCATATTTCCCTAATTTATGGTTTCGACAAAACAATACAGAGTTCTAAAATATTTCAAAGCACTTCAGCCACGATATTTTTTTCATGACAATCAAATACGTGTTTTGGATATTCAACGTGCAATCATTTTTTCTTTCAAAGTTCGTCTCATGTATTAAGGTATGGATTTTTCTATGTGCCAAGTTGTATGTATTTTTGCTATTTAATGTTTTAAGTTTGAGTAATTTATGTTCCATTATGTGATCCTAATTAATAGTAATGAGAATTTTGTGAGTAATACCAAAGGGTATTATGTAGATTTACAGAAGTCAGCCATATATAGGGCTAAACCCTAGTTGGAGAATTGAGAATATGTATGACCTAATTAAAGTGAGAATGAGACGGTCGGGTTTCTATCCCACTATGAAATTATGTTATGTGCGTAATTTACTTGTTTTTTATCTTAAATTGTGAAAATACTGGCACGAGATCTATATTGAGTTTATTCATATGCTCATTCCATATTTTTAATATATTTTACAGGCTAGTTCGGGATTGATTGGATTTGAGGTGGAATGGTGATGTGAGCTGCCAAGGGATTGAATAAATTAAATACTTAGGTTGCGTTCTCTTTGTATTTCAGTTTCCTGTTTTCATTTTCGAAAATGTTTTTTGTTTTCCATTTTCTGTGACTTTTTTCGAAATTGCTAAAAATGCGTTTGGTTTGTTATTTCTGAAAACTGTTTTCGAAAATGAAAAGCTGGAAAACGCGTTATGTTTAAAATTTTGAAGAAAATTATTTCATATTGTTTGTGAATATAAATGAAATAAAGATATCATATTTTGAGTTACACAACAAAAATAAATGAAATAACCCCTATCACACAATTTGATTATACCAAAAAAGTTCAAAAATTCATGTTGCCCTTCTAAAGTAATCGTTCAACATTTGAGTAGTAATTTTCCCTTCTAAAGTAATCGTTCCATTTAATACTTTATATAGATACATCCTTCTAGTAAGCACTCATAACGTTTAAAATTTAAGTTTCAATAAAATTTGCCAAAAATCAATTTACGTTAATTAATTATGCCCTTACAAAATAAGTGTCTACAATACAAAAGTAAAAAAAAAATGTTTAATAATTAAGCACATGATACATCATCAGAAAGATGGTTGAATTTGGAGTTCTACGCAAAAAACAGAGTGCAATTCGGAGTTGTACATCAAAAGTTATACATGTTTGAAGACAATGACCTATAAAGCAAATACGAAAAGGACTAAATTGAAAGAAAAGTAAAATTTGTGAACTAATGTGCAACAAAATCTGAAATTGAGGGACTTAAGTTGCAAATAAATTAGGATATTTTCGAAAGAAATTTCAAATTTTGAGGATTAAAATGACAAGTTTTGAAAATCAGGGACCAATAATGTAATTAAAAATGATAAATTTTGACAAATTTCAAATTTTTTTGATTATTTTAATTTTTTTTTAAGTGGAAAACGCGCGTTTTCCGCGTTTTCCACTTACAAGGCAAAAATTCCGGAAAACGCGGAAAACGTGATTTTCATGTTTTCCATTTCCTTTACAAATTTTGAAAACGTTTTCGAAATTTTTTTCCGAAAACGGCGCAAGAGAACGTTTTCCGCGTTTTCGGAAATGGAAAACGAAAAACGACTGAAAAACGCCAAAGAGAACGCAGCCTTACGGTTTCAATTTCAGTTCTATTTATTATACCAAACACGTTTATTCTATTAAATTATGATATTAGGATCTATTTTAAAGAATTTTAACTCCGTGTTTGGAAAACCTATTTGTTTAAGTTTCCGCATTTATTTGAAAAAATCAAATTATTTTTAGTAATACTCCTGCGATTGGTGTAGATCTGGTGGTTGCAAGGTGGTGGTGTAGATTTGATGGTGGTTGGTGTAGATCTAGTGGTGGTTGGGGTGGCAGTGACGGTGAGGTGATGTGGGTGGTGGTGGGGAGTGCTCAGAAGCTATTGGAAGCAGTGGGCGATGATAGTGGTGGTAGTAGTAGTGGTGTTGTTGGTGTTGGTGTTGGTGTTGGTGTTGGAGGAGGAAAGGGTCTAGGTTGGGAAAGGGGCGGATAACTTGAATAGTGCCTATGACCAATTATGAGTGATTGTGACATATTATTACGTAATTGTATTTAGCCTCCGTTTGGTAACACTGTTTGATTTATAAACTTGTTTATTTATGATTTCGAGGTAAAAAGTAATGGTTGAAAATTGGAGAGAGAAAATGTGTTTGGTTAAAAAATGATTTGGGAAATTGTGTTGTTTATAAACATGTTTATAAACAAAAAAAAGTAGTTACCAAACAGAGGCTTAATTATTAGGTAATTGTGACGAAAATATTGACTTATTATGACTTTGTGTGACTTGTGAAAGGAAGTGATGTGACTAGTCAAATCAAATTATGAATTAAAAATTTGATTTGTTACTAAACTTGTAATTATGACCTACAATTTGTGTCAACTGTGACTTTGTATGACGATTGTGACTTTGTGCGACCTGTGACAAGTACGTGATGTGACTAGTTAAATTAAATTACTTGTCAAGAAACTTGATTTGCGATTAAATTTGTAATTGTGACCTACAATTTGTGTCAACTGTGACTTTGTGATGATTGTGACTATGTTCGGCTTGTGATGAGTACACGATGTGACAAGCTTAATTAAATTATCGTTCAAAAAATTGATTTGCGATTAAATTTTTAATTGTGGTCTACAATTTGTGCCAACTGTGACTTTGTGTAACCCTTGAATAGTACGTGACATGAACCGTTTAATTAATTTATATGTGCACAGTTTATCGATCACAAACGTGCATGACAAATTTCTTTTGAAAACATGTAAAGTAGAAAATAAAATACGTTGAGAGATAAAGTAAGGTTGAAGAGAGAGAAGTGAAATTTCAATAAAAGAAAGAAATAGTAAAATTTTAATGAAAGAGAGAGAGAGACTGAATGTAATAAGAGATTATATATATTATATTATTTTATATTATATTATATATATATATTTATTTATTAAACACCATTTTTAAAAAAAATAAGTTTGTTAATTTTAAAATGTTAAAGTTATACATAGAAGTTATGTACTTTTCCTAATATTAAATTATATAGTTTAAGTCAATGTTTGAGAGAGATTTTAATCTAAATTTTTATAAAGTTAAAGTCAACAATCAATTATAACTATATATTTCACGGGTTTCATAACATTTAACGTCATCTTTCATCATTTTTTTTTACTAAAATTCGTCAAAAATCTAAGGGGCCGTTCTCTTTGTATTTCGATTTTGAATTTTGAATTTTGAGTTTTAGATTTTGTTTTGAATTTTGGATTTTGTTTGTTTGTTTGTTTTGGGATTGATGAAAATATGTTCTCTTTGTGATTTTGAAAAACTGTTTTCGAAAATAGAAAACTGAAGTTTACTTTGTAATTTTCTAATATATTTATTTTGTGATATTTTATATGTAAAAAATGGTTGATTTATTGAATTACATTAATTTTAATGTCAATAAATCAGTTAATTCTCTATATTAATAAATTCATCATTAATATTATTTCAGCTAAACAAAAATCCAACCCATACCAACAAAATCTTAACATGGATCTATATATAATGGCAAAATAACATAAGAACTTCAAGTGAAAGAAGTGTCTCACATTTACGAAAAAAAAAAAAATTACCAAAAGAAAAAAAAAAAAAAAAATCTTAATATGGATCTATATATAATGGTAAAATAACATAAGAATTTCAAGTGAAGGAAGTGTCTCACATTAATAAAAAATAAAAATAAAAAATTAACATGGTATAATGGCAAAATAATATAAGAACTTTAAGTGAAGGAAGTGTCTCACATTTACCAAAAAAAAAAAAAAAAATTAACATGGATCTATATATAATAGCAAAATAACATAAGAACTTTAAGTGAAGGAAATGTCTTACATTTACAAACCAAAAAAAAAAAAAAAAAAAAAAATCTTAACATGGATATATAATGGCAAAATAACATAAAAGTTTCAAGTGAAAGAAGTGTATCACATTTACAAATAAATAAAAAAAAGTCCAAAAAGTGCGTTTTGAACTTTTTAATACAAAATATCTAAAACGCAATAAACTAGTTTTGGGTTTCCTTTGTATTTTTTTTTTTTTTTTTTTTTTTTGTGTTTTGGAAAACAAATTTCTGAAAATGGGCAAAGTGAACGTATTTTCGATATTTTCAAAATCGAAAACTTAAAACGATTTGAAAACAGCAAAGAGAACAGGCCTAATAATCTCCTTCAAACATGAGCTAAATAATATATTCGTTAATTCTTTTGTTTCTTTCATTTCCTTTTCACTGTTGTGTGAGAGATTCCCTTCTATATTAATGGCTTTGGCCTTTTGTTTCGTACATTTTAGATAAGCTTCAAATTTAATTTTAGATTCTTAAACAACACTAAAGAATAAGTAGATTTTTGAGGAATTAATCCCCATTTAATCTCCTCTTTATCTTAATAAATCAGAAACACCTTCTAAAGCTTCAAGAATACTGAAAATATCCTCGAAATCCTTGAAAAAATCATATAAATGTAGACTATCCATTTAAAAACTCACAAAGTAGAACACCCCCCACCCCCCCACAAAAAAAAAATGAAGTTTAAAGTTTATACAAAGAATAAGAGTACCTCCAACTCAAGAACTCCATTTTGGAGTAAATGTACACCAAAATGGTGTAATTTTTACACTATCCTATATCACAATTAAAAAGATGAACCATTTCACATAAAAATGATACATATAAATTGAAAGTATTCTCACAATGCAAATGAAAAACAACTACAATTTATATACTAATTCTTGAAATTATTAGTGTGTGTATATATATATACTGCAAATGATAAATTAATGCATTTAGAGGTGCAATGTGAGATTCTTTATCCTTAATTCGTCTATGTTGAGCAAGAAATTATTAAAATCGAATATTTTCCTTTACAACTATCTCAACTTTAGGAGTGAGTGCTTTGCGACAAATTGAGATGGGCGCGTCAACATTACCCTCATCATTGATAACACAATTTTGTTCCAAAATTGTGCTGGTCCTGCAACTATCACAAATCATATTTGAAGAACCTCAAATGCTTGTTCAACGTCTTTTCTACAGCTCTCTTGTCTTGCTGTAAAATATTTCTTGGAACCTTGTGAATCATAAATTGTTAGCAAAATAGTAGAAAATTTTGGATATATGTATACTATTAGCTAAATAGTAGCCCATGTTATATTATTTTTCTTGAATGAAATAATTAGCGGGATGAGTTATACCTTTAATGAGGTTGGCGAACGAATGAAATGCCTCTAACACATTGATATCATCATTTAATCCTAGAAAACCAAAATGAATATATGCCATATTTATAAATCATAATCAGCTACAATCTCAAGGATAATTGTCGGGGATCCACTTCAACATGCACATTGTCCTTCCCAAGCAAGCTTGACAATTTTTCCATTTCTAATGCATACAATCTAAACTACCTAACATTTCTAGGTAAACAAGTTGCTTATCAAAATGGAGTAATCTAGCAATGTCATTAGTATATGGCGATCTAAGATACCGTTGAGCGAATATCTCCACAGTAGCCCGACAAAATCTATTCAGACTTTCAATTGATGTAGATTCTCCTATTTTAACATAGTCATCAGTTGCATTTGCCGCTATACCATATGCTAAGATCCTCATCACAGTTGTAATCTTCTGGAAAGCGGATAATCGACTCTACCTAGCTCATCCTTCTTTTGCAAGAAGTAGTTGTAATGCGATTGGACAGCTTGAAGTATACGTAAGAATAAGCTTCGTGACATTTGAAACCATCGTCGAAACATCACTTTGCTATAATGTGGGTTCTCGAAAAAATAGAAAGTGGAAGCTTCGCAGAGTCAAAATCAGAGTCTCCGATGAAAAAAATATTGTTGGTTCTGTCCAACGACCCATTGGAGTAAAAAAAGCAGAAGGAAAAAAAATGATGATGAATCTTCAAATATGATTCAATCAATTACATTGAGATTTTGAAAAAGGGAAGCCATGATAGACTAAACATTTATGAAACCCATGCTTCTAGTTAAACTAAGTCGAGAAAAATACCCGTTGCAAAATTTCGAGAGAATAAAATTTTACTTAAAGACTTGAACTCCATACCAAATCCAAATCTACGCGAGTTTATTCGAAGTTATCAATACGAATTATGGAAAAAAGATCTGAACAACTAGGTAAGGAATCTCAAAGTAGTTCAACTTTGTTTTTTAATATTTTGATGGTCTCGAGGGATCTCGAAATGACGTACCAGAATATAAAATTGTCGTAGTTTACTTCACATTGTGTTCTACTCTTTCATGTTTACTTATCATGTCATGGTTTTATTTTCTTCATTTTTACCTTCAAACATGTAACTTTTTAATTTTAATCATGAGTAGCTTTTATTTTAGTATTACCATTAGTTGTTATATATACTATTTTAACTTAATTTATTAGGTTAATAAAAATAATAACAAAGTAAAAACAAAATAAATAAATTTAACTCAACAAAATACTAAAATAAGAATGACCAATGGACGTAGAAGGAAAAAAACTTGGTATAAAAAATGGAAGGGCAAAACCGAGGAAAAAAACTTCAAACCCTATGCTATATGAACAATGTTGCTCCATATTTGGTGTAACACTGTTCACCAGACCAAGATGGATCTCGTCTTTGCCGTTCGGTTGTATTATTTTCAAACTCCATTTGGAGATGCCCTAAATGTAATTTATAAATTATGTCATTTTTAGTGTTGTCATAATATTATATTTCATATTTTTACCATCATTAAATTCATAGCCGAAAACTTAAAGTACAGTATTGATTAAGTTCTGCCTAGACATCAACTATATGACCACATTTGGAGAGATCTTGAGTCTTAGATATGGTATGTCTTTGAGAGAGACTCCTGATATTAAAGATGGGATCACTTTCCTGATGTTGCTCTTTGTCCCTTTGTCTCTGATCCTCAAGCATAGAATGAAGCGAGTGAGAATTGCCGGGTTTCAGCTGGTTTCTGTACTCTAATGTTCGATCTCTTCTTTTCTGGAGTTTCCCATGACTCGGTCCCTACACATACCCACACAATCAATACACGCCCAAACACAGTTAACAAAAAATAGGTGACAAACACTAACTCTAGGCCACAATCAACAAAAACATTGATCGTAATTGTAATATCTAGATCACTAATCAAATCACATAATACCAATAATTAGATATTATCATTAATTTGGTCATATTTATTTTATCATAAATTTGTTCACCTAATATCATGTCATAATTGTTGAGTAAGTGCATTTTGTACTGATAGTGCTTGAGTTGTTTTTGTTGAAGCTGTTAGGATTTGTTTTTCATTCTTTCTGAGTCAGTAACTAATATTTATTATGAGCTTGTAATTTACATTTCAGTTAGGATATTGACCCTTTCTTTAGGATATCTACCACGTTATTAGATTTGTTAAAACATGGGCTGGATTTTGATTTACTGCTTCTGTATAATGGCTATATATAAGGCAAGATGTTTTTAAGATTTAATTAAGAACTATTCTCAAGACTTCAAGAAAATCGCTACTTGAGTTTAGTTTTTCTAAATTCTAGAATCAAAGTTAAAAAATAGAGATCTGAGAGAACAGAAAGAGATAGAGAGTTCTGGTTGTAGAAGGAAATTTTGTCCAGCCAGGCGCAAGCAATTCCTGAATTTGATGGTCACTATGACCATTGGTCAATGCTAATGAAGAACCTTCTTCAATCGAAGGATTACTAGAGTTTGGTTGAATAAGGAATCACATTGCTAAATGAAGGGGTAGTAGCAACTGAGGCTCAGGGCAAGACAATTGAAGATCAAAAGGTGAAGGACTTCAAAGTCAAGAAATACTTGTTTCAGGCTATTGATCGAGCTATAATAGAGACGATACTCAACAAAGACATGGCAAAGTGTATTTGGGACTCCATGAAACGAAAATATCAATGGTCTACGAGGGTCAAAAGAACTGAGCTGCAAGCATTACAGAGAGAGTTAGAGATACTGCAGATGAGGAAAGGTTTGCTCGAACACTTACAACTGCTAACAAGATAAAGGATCATAGGGAGAAGATGAAACAAGTGTTGATTATAGAGAAGATTTTGAGGTCATTGACGAGCAGCTTCAATTATGTTGTGTGTTCTATTGAGGAATCAATGATCTTGACAAATTGACAATAGATGAGCTTCAGAGCATCCTCTTGGTGCACAAGCAAAGGATGAATGGCCACCATTGTGAAGAACGGGCACTGAAGATCACCCCTGAGAATAGAGTTAAAGCAAGAGGCATTGGTAGAGGAGCACTCAGAGGGAGAGGAAGAGGTTAAGGAAGACAAATATGTGACCAAAACTTTTATTGAGTGTTACAATTATCATCAGTTGGGGGAATTTCCAATATGAATTCCCTAATTGGAATAAGAGAGTTAATTATGTTGAATTGGACGAAGAAGATAAGCTGCTGCTGATGTCCTATGTAGATCTTAATAACACAAGTCAAGGGATTATGGTTCCTTTTTTCTGGATGATCAAATCTCATGTCAGGAAATAAGCAGTGGTTTATTAATTTTAATGAGCAATTTAGACACTCGATGAAGTTAGGAGATGACTCAAGGATTTCGATGAATGGAAAAGGAAGCATCAAGCTAAAAATTTGGGGACTAACTCAGGTAGTCACTGATGTTTTCTACATTCCTAATTTGAAAAAAAATTTACTTAACATTGGTCAGTTGCTAGAAAACGAGTTGGCTATTTTGATACAGAGAGGAGTGTGCAAGATCTATCACCCTAGGAGCAGGCTAATAATGCAGACAAGAATGTCAACAAACAGAATGTTTGCGGTGTTGGAAAAAGTGGTACCTTAGCCATCAACATGTTTCCAAGCAGTGCTGAAAGCATCACTGACCTGTGCTACAGAAGATATGGTCATTTGAACAACAAAAACCTTAGAGTCTTACAGTGCAAGAAACTAGTGAAAGGCCTACCTCAATTCAAAGTTGTTAACAAGGTGTGTACTGTATGCAATATGGGAAAACAATATCTAGAAGCAATGCCAAGTAAAATTCAATGGAGAGCATCGTAAAGGCTACAATTGATACATGCTGATATTTGTGGCCCCATTACACCGATATCAAATAGGAACAAAAGGTATATTTTATGCTTCATGATGAATTTAGTAGAAAAACTTGGATTTAATTCCTAGTTGAAAAGTGTGAAGCATTTATGATGTTTAATAGTTTAAAGATTCTTGTTGAAAAGGAGATAGGGATTGGTATCTGCTGTTTAAGAACTTCTTAAGGAGGTGGTGAATTCACTTCATGCCAGTTTAACAACTTTTCTAAAGCTTATGGCACTAAGAAATAACTTACAGCAGCTTACACTCCTCAATAGAATGGGGTAGTAGAGAGTAAGAATCGAACACTATGAATATGGTCCAGTGCTTTCTTAAAAAGAAGGAGATGTCAAAGACATTTTGGATAGAAGCAGTTCGATGGATAGTGCAAGTCTTGAACACAAGACCTACTTTGGCATTGAAAGACAAGACACCTGAAGAAAGCTGGAGTGGAATCAAGCAAAATGTGGAATATTTTTAGAGGTTTTGGATGTATCGGACATGTACACATTCTAGTTAAGAAGCTGGACAACAAGAGTTACAAATGTGTGTTTCTCAGTATTAATGAAGAGTTGAAGGCCTACAAACTCTATGATCCCATTTCCAAGAAAATTGAGACGAGCACATATGTGGTATTGGAAGAAAAGGAGAGGTGGAACTAGGGGAGGGGTAATGAAGAGGTCAAGCTTGACATACTTGATTGGGGAGGTGGCGACAATGACCCGAGTGATTATGATGAAACTGGTGGAGACAAAAATGAAGGTCACCAAGAAGAAGAAGCTGCCTCGAGCGACTTAAATGAAGAAAGTGGTTCAAGCTCACCTAAATGAAGCACACCAGATTCACTTGGAGAAAGAAATAGAAGAGAAGATGCAAGATTATGTTAGTGGGGAAGGTTTGTCTGAAGGGAAAGGGTTGTAGAATTTAGTGTTGTACATATTACATTAAGATCCAACCTTCTACGAAGAGGCTGGAAGGAGTGAAAAGTGGAGGAATCCAATAGACCTGGAGATTGAAGCCATTGTAAAGAATGAAACCTTAGAATTGTTGAGTATGCCTATTGGAGTGAAAAAAATTAGTGAGAGGTGGGTGTATAAGACCAACCTTAATGAAAATGGGAAGATTTAAAAATGCAAAGCTTGCTTGGTGGAAAAAGGCTACACTCAAAAGCATGGTATTGACTACAATGAAGTATTTGCTCTAGTGGCACGATGGGATACTATACGTAAGGTTTTGGCTATGGCTGCACAAAAGGGTTTGAAAATGCTTTCGTTGGACAGCTGTGTGTGAAGAGTGCATTTTTCCACGGTGAACTCAGTCAAGCTGTATTTATAGAGAAACCACTGTGATATGCGCAAAAAGGTGACGAGGAAAAAGTAGTCTATTTATAGGTTAAAGCAGGCACTTAGGGCCTTATACAATCGGATAGAAGGGTATTTTATTAAGGAATGGTTTGTGAGATGTAGTTATGAGCCTACTCTGTTTTTAAATACCGAAGAAGGAGGTAAAGTCTTAGTGGTAAGCCTTTATCTATATATATATATATATATACACACACATATTGAATTATGTTGGCATGTGTGAGAAATTCAAAAAGTCTATGAACTTGGAGTTCGATGTGACAGGCCTAGGAAAGATAAAATACTTTCTAGGTGTTGAGGTACAACAAAGTTCTGGGCATTCATATGTGTCACGGGAAGTTTGCTATGGAAGTACTTGATGGGTTTGGAATTGGAAGGAGCAATTCATTGAGGAATCCAACCATTCAAGGGATTAAGATGTCGAAAGAAGTTGGAGGTGCTGATGTAGATGCTACACTGTTTAAGAAAATGGTTGGTAGCCTTATTATTTGATGCTACCTGACCAGACATGATGTATTTAGTATAGTGGGTAAGCATATACATGGATAAACCTAAGGAGGCACACGTATTGTCTACAAAGAGAGTTCTTCGGTACTAAAATGAACCTTGGATTTGAGGGTGTTTTACAAGATAGGAGCTGAGGAAGTTCTACTTTCCTAATCAGATAGTGATTACGTCTATGACTTAGATGATAGAAAGAGTACATCGAGATATGTTTTCTGGTGTGTGAAGGATTTGTATCATGGAGGTTAAGGAAAGGAAGCAGTCTATTGTAACATTGTTCACAATCGAAGATGAGTTCGTTGCAGCTGCTCTTGTACATGCCAAGGTGTTTGGATAGAAAGGATTCTTAACCAGCTTGGTCATTCTCATTGTAAGTGCATTTAAGATTTTTGTGATAACAATTCTAGGATTAAGTTATCAAGAAACATTGATATACGCGGTAAAAGCAAGCATATCGATTTGAGGTTTCACTTTTTCGTGATCTCACAAGAAATGGTTCCGTGGAGCTGAAATATTGTGGTACTATTGAACAAATTGCAGACATCATGACCAAATTGTTGAAGTTGGAGACTTTTGAAAAACTTTGTGAGTTAGTTTGATCAATTGCAAAAGTAAACTAAATTATGGTAACAGTTCAGTTTAGGGAAGAAAATGTTGAGAAAGTGAATTTTGTGTTGATAGTGTTTGAGTTGTTACACGATCTGTTTTTCATTCTTGCTAAGTCAATAACTTATTTGGTAGGAGCTTGTTATTTACATTTCAGTTAGGATATTGACCATTTTTTAGGATATCTACCATGTTATTTGATTTGTTAAAACATAGTCTGCACTTTGATTTAATGCTTCTATGTAATGGCTATATATAAGCCAAGATGTTTTCCAAATTTAATTATGAACTATTCTCAAGAGTTTGAGAAAACTACAGCTTTGAGTTTGTTTTTTCTACAACAATAATCAACTATTAGGTCACCTACAATAATTAGATCACATTTTATCAAAATTAGGTCACAAAAAACCCCATTTACATCATTACAATGAGAGACCCGTCTCATACATCTAGTCAACACCATTTTCTTCAATATGAGGTTGTGAAGGTTCGAATGGTAGAAAATATGGCTGAGTCAAAGTTTCAATGGCAATTTCAGTGGAAGAAGCGGAAAAGAAGGAGAAGTTTCAATTGAGTTTCAATGAAAGTTTCACTTTGCAAAAGATTTGAAATGACTTTCTCTCTCTCGGATTGAAATGTAGAAATTAAAGTTAATCGAAGTTTAGGTATTAATTTACTTTATTTAATTTGTATCAACATAAAATTATTGATATTGGATTATATTAATAATATTAAAATAATAATTATCATTCCAATTATGGAATTATAAGCTTAATACCTGAATGTTGAATTATGTAGTTAAAATATATGATTTTACTTGTAAAATATATAAATTGGAAACTACACCCACACCTACTTTTAAAATTTACAATTAAAAAATCAAGTTTGTAAATTTTTATACAATAATGAGGCCCTAATTAAAATTTTATTATTAATAATAAAGTTTTAATTAGGGCCTCATTATTGTATAAAAATTTACAAACTTGATTTTTTAATTGTAAATTTTAAAAGTAGGTGTGGGTGTTAATAATAAAATTATAATAATCCATCAATGTATCATCCCAGCCATAACTCCACGTCGTCGATTACCCACCATCACCAGTCACTGACCACTGCCACTCATCACCTGCAAACTTGGAGTGGCGACTCAGAACACTAATGTCTTTCTAAAAAAATTTCTGGTCAACGTCTTCCCGGTTTTGATTGTAGGATCGATGGAGGAGCAATGAGAAATCGAGGCAGAGAACGAATAGCTCGTCAAAGAAAATAGTGGTGTTGGTTGTAATAAGGTGACGTTGGTAGGAGCTAAGGATATGATGGGTTGGTGGTGGTGTTGTGGTCTGATGATGCGTCATTCATGGTGAGGTAGTATGTGGTGGTGTTGTGGTCGGATCTGAGCTCCATCTTTTTCACGATTGCCGTGACACTCAACTTCTTTGAGACTTCTGCTTTGCCTCTTTTCCCAGCTGGTGCAGTCGCTTTTTGTTTTCTTTGTGTGATGCTTGATTAGTAAGGAGACGACTCTTGTTGGTAATGGTTACAGAAGTGGCAGTGGAGGTGGCTGGTTGCGCTGCGATGGTGGCTGTTTTTTATTTCTTTGTGTGATGCTTGATTGGTTATGAGACAATTCCTGGTGGTGGTGGTGGAAGTTGCGTTGGTGGTGGATGGTTGCGCCAGTGATCCTAATGGTGGGGCTGTTGGATTGGGTTGGGTTGGGTTGGTGATGTGTAAATGTGGTTATTGATGGTGGTGTGTGGAAGTGGTGGTGGTGGTGGTGGTCCTGGTGGACGTAGTACTGGTGAGGTGAATCGTAGGTGGTGGTGTGCTCGAAAGAAGGGATTGGGAGCGGGGTAATTTGTGACCTTTAATTGAATAATTATGACCTAATAATTTGACATTTTGTAATCGAAATAAGTTGTAATCTATTGATTTCATAAATTGTGATGGTAAAATAAGTTGTGACTCAAAAGAATTGTGATTGTGGCATAGAAATTAGTTGTGACCAATTAATTTTATAATTTGTGACCGACAAATAAATTGACCTAGGAAATTTATGATTTATGACTAAGAAATAAGTCATGACCTTTAATATTGATAATCCGTGATATATAAACTTGATTTGACACTATGACCATATATTACATGTTATTTGTGACCTTAAATTAGTTATGTGACCTTCATATATTTAATTACTAATATATATTTAATTAATTATTTTAATTAATGAAATTAATTATAACCTTAGAAGTTTTAAAAATATTTGTGTATTGTTCTCATCTCATATCATATATAAAAGAGGTAACTACTACAAGTTGCCATGTTGATATTTCCAATGATTCACCTATCCAGAATTAAATTATAGTAATAAATTCATGATTCATGCAGTAATATAATATTTATATAATAATTATAATAAATAAACCTAATTAAAATTAGAAAGGAAATAATATCCTTCCCTCATTATACGCAATCACAATTACATTGCAGTTACCTCTATTCCCCATTTTCACACCCACGTAGTAGCACGATCAATCATTTTCCTTCCCTCGTCGGCCGACATCATGGTCATTAAGGAGTGCAAATTGGGAGAAAAAAAACCTCCAATGACTGAGATAATGTAGATAGGAAATGAAAAGCTAACAAATCGAAAGAATCTCTGACCAAAAATTAGAAACATGACCTGTTCGGCACAAAATCATCATCGAAGAAGGTTATTCATACTTTTTTAAAAAAAATTAAAGCATACTCTCCGAAATGCATAAATTATAGGTCACAAGTACCGGACATTCAATCTAAATAAATTTGGGAAAAAATTTTGTTGATCTGACCAAGCCATCAATGTGTGTGACAACTGTGAGTTGTTTCATAACAAGAAATACTTCATGTGATATTAGTAGGAATGTGCTTCATTGGTGTTTGAATATTTAACGTGACTCATTATTGTATTTTGTGTTATGTTATCATTGTGAACTTCAAATGCATGTAACACATGTTGTGATGTGACCTCACTTATATTGGTGGTTAAATTCTATCATCATCATCATCATCTTTTGAACGCACTTACGACATAAATTTTGCAATGTGGCCTAATTTATGTCCACATGTTGATATGTGACCAAATTTTCATTTGTGACCATATGTTGATAACTTGATATGTGACTGAATTCTGATGACATTATTTTAATTACACATGTCTCGATATACACAGGTTTCGCAGGAATAGAAGTACATCATCCCCCAAGACTGTTGGTTTAAGGGGAAAATTACAATAAATAAGAGAGATGGTGTTCTCACAAACTTCAAAGGAAAACTAACCAAAGCCCAACGGAATATATTATCAAAGATCTATTTCTCGTACTTCATAAATGGTCATGAAATTGTAGTTCAATCACAATTGATTTGCTATTTCTACTCAGGCAAGTTAAACACTTAGAACCAAACAAGATTTGGTTCAAAATAACAGGATGGTTTGTGAGATTCTCTATGCTGGAGTTTTTCAAGTTACTGGTCTTAGATACAATGGAGAAGATGATAGAACAAAATTGGACACCACTCCATCTATTTTAAAGGAGAAATACTTCGATCGGTTGAATACTATAACCAATGACAACGTTTAGGACATCTTCCTTTTAGACAGAGACCTTCCTAATGATAATGTTGTGAGACTTGCCATTATATATTTGGTTACTTCACTATTGTACTCAACATCATACATAGTGTTCTAAAAAGCGTGAAGCGTGGAGCAGTCAAGCTTTTGAAACTTAAGCGGAAGTAGGCGTTAAAAAGTGTTTTTCAATTCCTACATATTTGATTTAAATTTTACCCATACTTGAACAAGGAAAAAAAAACCCTGAGCACGCTTCGGACGCGCTTTTTAGAAAAAAATTTAAAAACGCTTTTTTGACAAAGCGACGTGCGAGAGGCACATGTTGAGCCTAGGGGTGCGTTGTGCGCGCATTTTAGAACACTGCAAGAATATTGTTGATAACTACTTGTTTGTACTTTTTGATGATTTCGATGTGATGAATGTGTTCCAGTGGGGGATGTCAATGTTGGATAGTACTATTTGTTCTTTGAAGGATGGTTTAAGTAAGAGTAATAGTCAATGTTGGATAGTACTATTCGTTCTTGGAAGGATGGTTTATGTAAGAGTAATAGTCATTACAGATTATCTGGCTACTAGTAGCATTCCGGGCCTGGATATATGAGACTATCCCTACTCTAAATGGTCATATGGCAACAAGGATGTCTAGCATGTAATACCCATATCAGGAAAGTTTAAAAGATTTGATAGTACTACTCATACCAACAAGGTGCACCTTCTTTTTTGGAAGTCCATCGTTAGAAACTCCATAGTTAAGCATGCTTGGCTTGGAGCAATTCTATGATGGGTGACCCCTGGGAAGTTTTTTCGGAGAGCATGTGAGTGAGGACAAAGTATTCTGAAAAGACTCATGTTGGTACAATGGAGACAATACGTTATCATCTAATGGTCGGGACAGCCCATTAAGTGGGACATGGGTCGTTACAAATGGTATCAGAGCTGGTCGCAGCCGAAAATCAGGAACTAAGTGTTATGCAGGACAAAGTGCTATGTCATAGGACGGGAGCCACCTTTTGAACCCGTAGGAGCCACCTCTAGAATCCCAACGCCTGGAAACTAAACCTCAGATGGATCCTTAGATGGTTTAAGTGCGACGAGGACGTCGAGAGTCTAACAAGGGTTGATTGTAATACCCGATCCAGGAAAGCTTAAAAAAATTTATAGTACTACTCATACCAACATGGTGTACCTTCTTTTTCAGAAATTCATCGTTAGAAACTACACAGCTAAGCGTGCTTGGCTTGGAGCAATTCTATGATAGATGACCCCCTAGGAAGTTTTCTCCGGGAGCACGCGAGTGAGGACAAAGCATACTGAAAAGACTCTTGTTGGTATAATAGGGACAGTACGCCATCATCTAACGGTCGGGATAGCCTGTTAAGTGGGACCCGGGTCATTACATAGCATGTACCCCTGTATATTGAATTAGATGGAAGATGAGCACCCATCAATTTCGAAGTTGGAAGAATATTACGTATTCTCAAACCCTGTAATGTTTTTAATGTATTTTTTATTCCTGCATTATGTAATAATTTATATAAATGCGACATTTAAATTTCAATGCGTGCATAATCGCATATTCAAGTGAACGACTTGGACCCTTTCGGTGTAGAGATGAAGATGCCCTACATGACTGGATTTGTGTATGTGAAACCATTACAAATAGCTTACCATGCGAAAACAATTATAGAGGTTGTCTCCTCTGCCCAAAAAATCCATCAACCGTTACTGATGATAACTAACGATAGACTTGGTCATCCCAATGTGGTTGATGATGACAAAGACTTTGTTGACCCTCCAACAAGATGGCAAGATACATCTTTCCATGTACATTCTCCGATGGATTTTAAACCACCACTATCACCTCATCCCCCAGCAGTTGATATCTATTCTCCCCAATCAACACACTTAGATGATATAATTCCTTAAAGGAAAGTTTCCACGTTAATGCTTTCATGTGTTTTTGATAGAAGTCCCGGGACATAGATTTTATTAAAAAGTGACATATGTCACAAGTATCAACAACAAGTATTGAGATAACAGCACCTCCAATTTCCAAAGCAAAAAGGTCACAACACACAGCACAGTGGTCGCAACACGCTAGTCATAGGTCATACAAAACATTTTCATATATTATATATACAAAATTGACATATGTCACATGTCTAGCAAATAGTGATCTGAAGTAACAACATACTTTAGTTTCCATTACACAGTTCACAGAACTTTTGTTATTGATCACAAATCATTTTTTCTCATAATATATGTCACGGTATAGAAGTCATATATCACATGTCCCAAGTAAGTGTGCAAATTTCACTGTTCTGTCCTTCGTAACTTGATTTAGATTCATTTTCTTCAGATGTTTGGAGAGGTGAAAAATGAGTTCAGTGCAGAGATATCCAAACTCAAGTTGAAGAACAAAAAAATGAGTAGGTAGCTCAGTGATAAGAAGTCCCAGATATCATCTTTGAAGTTGGACAAAAATCAAAAGATTAAGGACATTTTCCGTATTCAAGATGATAAAAAATCTGATATGTTGGATGTAAGGACAACTATGAATGGTTGGTAACAATCTGTTGCTTCAATGATCTCTGGTTCAATGGATGAAATCATGAAAAAAGTGAGCGATAATGACATGTTCCATACTGTTGCAGAAACTGGAGCAGATGAAGTAAGTTGATTTATCCCACATCACATTTTGCCCATATTACAGGTCACATATCACATAAGAATATTCACAATATACAACTCATCCATAATTCACATTTGATTAATCTTTGTTTTCCTTTTTCAGGGAAAGAGTATTGAGTAGAAAATTGATAAGGGCAAGGATAAGATGGGATTTGTCAAAGAATTTGAGTATCCATATATACTCAAAACTCCATCATTTGATTTAGGTGTTTGTTCATCAATACCCGGTTTAGAATTTAGGAATCAATCTGACTTATTCAGGTCCAAAGAAGTACAGCAAAAAGTGGATGTTGTAATAGCTGAGGTAGCTAAAGAAACAAAAAGCGCAGAGTAGCAAATAGTTACAGAGGTCCAGGTAATAAAAACTATCAATGAGTTTCAAGTCATATTTAACAGAAATGTCACATAGAGGTATAGGTCATTGGTCACATACATATCAACAAAGGTCACATAGCTCTCATATACTTATGTAAATTATGTTCAGGGCTTGTCATCTAACATACCACTTGCAAGTTTATGCACAGGTCACATATTTCGTAGTTTTTAATGTTATATATGCATGTATATTGTATCACCACCTTTTTCCAACATTGGGGCTGCATGTGGATACTGTAACAACAGAGGTAGTGAAGGACAAAGAAATACTGATCAAGAGGTATTAAATAATGAAGAATTATGAGTTCACATTTAACGGATATGTCAAATAGAGCTATAGGTAATTGCACGAAGATTTTAATGATCTATAACATTAGGCAGGGATCACCACCTTCTGTGCCAACATCAAGGCTGCCAGTGAAGAGGGCTACTAGACTGACCCGATTTTTACAATCTCCATTTGTGGTCCTCAAGAAAAAATTAACAAGCTGGCGGAAAATGTTATCTTCTTTCAAAACTATAAGAAGCGTGAGGAAGAGGCTGACATTGTTGCATTTTAGAATTGGTTTAATCGGGGTTACAAACCAAAAAACAAGTATCCCAGCTGTGAGTTTCATATATTAGTGTATGTTATTTGTAGTTAATTGCAGATTACCAATTTGTCATTTGTTGTTGTTTACATGAAGAAGTTTTCAGACATAGATGATGTTATTCGCCTGCTATTAATGTTCGGTCCAATCTCTATAGGATCAAAAACATGGTGGAATCAGCTTGTTCATTCCGAGTCATCGTTGACCAACATGGTTTGATTTCCAATTTAACTACCATAAGTCACAAGTCGAATGTATATTGACCAATGTTTAGAAAATCGGACTGGATCACCCAGTTCAACCGGGAAACCCGGGAACTGGCTGGGTTTTAAAATCAGGTTTTTCGTTTTTTTTTTTTTTTTTTTTGCTTTTCTCTAGTTGTTTTAAGCTACTTTTGTGTATAATTTTATCTTCTAAATGAGTAAATATTAGTTTATTTGTAAAATAACATGTTTTTTAGAAAAAAAATGTGATTTTTGGAATAATTCTTTATGTTTTAATTGAAACCGGTTCAACCCGGTCGGACCTTTTGACCCTTGACCCGTTACCTTTTCCAGTTCGAACCGGTTTCCATTTTTCTGAACACTGATATTGACATTTAGCACATGTCAATATACAAGTGATCTATGCACACGCTATAAGTCACATATGACAGAGGATATCATAGAATACATCGCTCATATCCCATAGAACACTGATCACATATGAAAAAATATCAAAGATCACTGGTTATAGATCCTACAGATCACTGGTCACAGATCCCACAATTCACTATCATGTGACTTTTTAGTGATGCTTCTTGTTTTGCTTAACTTGTTCAGTTTCTAATGTGACAGCACATGGATGTGTGCTTCTACTATATCCATCAAATTACAAGATTTAGTGAGTATGTCAATGCAAGAGCTATGACTATTAACTATGCTTCTCAAGCAAGGATAAAATATCTGTGGCCCCGATTTCAAAAAGACAAAGATTTGTTGAAATCTGAAACTATTCTGTTGGATGTAATCAATGGTGGACGAATGGAACTTAACATACCAATGCTTAGTATGTACCCCAAAATCATGCACATTGGATTCTTGCACAACTGAAAATTCCTGAGCACTCAATATTCATATACCACTCCAACATCAAGACCTATAAGGAGTAGATAGATATTGACGGTATTGAACCACTCCTCATGCTCCTACCATGATTGATGGATGTTGTGGGCATTTGGAGGAGGCATGAAGATGAGTCCACTAAAGATCCATTCTAGTTTAAGGTGTACATTTGTGATGCGATTTCATAGTTTAATTTCAACATTCTAAGACAGTGTGATTGATTATTTCCAGGCATGATTGTGGGGTTATTGTCATCGAATATGCCCTGCACGTGAATGGATATTGTTGCTACACTGTTCAAACATTGACAGATAAAGCAAGGAAAGCAGCGATGAAAAATTGTTGGTGATGCCATTGCCATATAGTGATATTGTAGATTGTAACCATCAATGTTTGTGTAATCTTGAATCTTCGTAATATTTAGTCTAGAGGACATGCAATGTTGAATCTTGTAGGAAATCATTTTACATTAATCTACTAGTTTTGTTCCAGTTTACTCATATTGATGGTGTTATTGTCTAACTTTCATATCAATGTGGTATCAAGGATGTTATTTAATACTATCGAATATTATTATTTATACAAGTCAGGATTACTTGTCACATGTCACAACTCATTTCCCCTAGGTCAAAATATAACTATCACATGGTCACATGTTAAATCTCACAGGTCACAGGCTAACATGAACACATTATAGGTTCTATTTACATGGTCACATGTCATATTTTTCTAGTCACAATAATTAAATCCCCTGTCACAAGTCACATTTCTCATTTCGCAGTTCATGTGTTCCTAGTACACAAGTCACATTTCTCATTTCACAGTTCATGTGTTCCTTATACACAAGTCAAAGTTTACTTCTCCCAGGTCACAATATCATTGTTTCAGGCCATTGTCCTATTTATAATAGTCACATTTCAATTTTCAGAGATCACGATCACATGTCACAGTTACATGGTCACATGTCCTATTTTTTGGTTACAGCACATAAATCCCATGTTCCAAGTTCACAGGCTACTGTTGTCATTTTAGAGTTCACGTGTTCCCTAGTCAGAGGTCACAGTTACCATGCCATAAATTATTTTAGATCACTATCGCACTGATTATAATCATAGTTCAATTTTTAGCTATTACAGCTACAGTTTCATCAATTTTCAGAGATCACAGTTCAATTTGATAATAATGTGTCATCAAATGAAGTTCAATTCAATTTAATGTAAAAGTTCCATTTAAATGTCTATCTTCATATCGAAAATGAAAGGATTTAAAAACTATTAAAAAACATGTAAACCAACAATGCCACTGTGATTCATCACTGAATTCCCATACTATTTTGTTTATGTTTTGCTTGACTTGGTTGTAGGTATAAAGGAAACAATAACCCTTTTGTAATAGCAGCTACGGTAAATATGTGGACATGGCAGCATGTCAACTTGAAGCATCATGCATGTGCAGGTACATTGCTCAATATCAACGATAAAAGACAAGTTTTCGTCATGAACCGAAAATATTGTTTGATTCATAGGAGATACCTGCAAAAAGTAACCAAAATTATTTGGTCACAAAAAATAGGTCCAGGTCACAGTATTCACATGCAGGTCACCTATAATTCTTCCAAGTCACATATCAAAGGTTCAAGTACTTATAATTCATCTAGTTCACAAGAATCCCATTCAGGTCACATAAAATAGATTTAATACATAGTGTTTACATGCAGGTCAGATATAATACATTCAAGTCACGGATAATATGTTTCGGTCACATATACTCTAGTCAAGTCACAAATATTCCATTCAGGTTATATTTTACAAGTTCAGGTTAGGTATAATCCATTCAGGTCACATATACTTCCATTCAGGTAACATATAATAGTTTCAAGTCATAGATAATGTATGCAGGTGACATAGATAAACACCAACAACTGAATTGAATGCTTGGGTAATGTTGTGACATTTTTTTTCGTAAAATGTCTTCAGGTTTTGTAGACAATGATAATAAATCCCATGACATGCGTTCGAATATACATGTTCAATTGTGTTCTTGATGCTCGGGTGGCGATCCGAGACGAGACTAATGCTTCCTGATTCACTAAATCGCAAGTGTACGATATTGCATCCAAGTAATAAAGCGGACTTTTTGAGTCCGAGTTATCGTCCCACAGAGATTGTAATTAATTCCCGAAGTCGTGTTAGTTCTCGCCTTATTTGAATGGTGAAATTTGGATTTTTTAATTGAACTAAGATATTAAACTAAAAGGCAAAAGAAAATAACAGAGATTTAAATATTCTAAATTGATCTTTATAAGTGTTGAGACATCCGATTTCATTGTCAATACTTTTAATTCCATTCATCTGACTTTACTCTTATTTATGTGCTCGGTCGAATTCACTTATGCATAAGAAATTAGTTTAAATCAACTCTACTTAATTAGTTAATCATGTTTCTAGACAGAAGGTTGTAATGATTAGGTGCATGGAACACAAGAATTCATGTAGCGATTGCAATAACAACAAACATACATCTATATCGCTGGTAAATTAACAAATTTTATTCCTAGATCTAAGTGTTAGCTCATCTTTCGGAGAAAACACTCATGAAAACAATGAATTAGACGCAAATTAATTCATGCATTAAACACAAAATAAAATCAACACATGCAATCAATAAGGAAAAGCTAGAATTATAGAATTAAAAGCGTAAAACTAGGCTACATCGAATATCCCAACTATGTAATTAATAATTCATCAATAAAGAAATAAATAAGCATAAGTATTGATTTTATCAAATTAATAAAAGAAAGGAAGTCTTGCGTCAAGATTTCGCTCCACGTTGATAATCTTCAATCCCCAAGCCTTTGCCTTGGATTTCCTCCCAAGAATTTGATGTTAAGAACCCAAGATTCTATTGTTTAGAAGCTGAGCAAAAGGTCCTTGAATTCGTGCATAAGAGGTTGTATATATAGAAGAGGAGAAAATCTAGGCAAACAAGGAGAAAATCCACGCATGGTACTGACTACATTGGGCCTGCCATGCAGCTGATCCAAAACTGGTACTATTAATTTCCATGTCTTCGTGCGGCCGTACAGTGCAACAAATGTTATGCAATTTCAACTTTAGATCTTCTTTAAGTTGGTCCTTGTTTTGCACTTTTGGTCCTTCATCTTCCAATTTTGACAAACTGGTCCCCATACTTTTGATTTCTTCTCTTTTCTTCCTTGTTCTCCTCAATTGGCTCTTTGCACTTCTTCATACCTCCAATTTAGCTCAAATAATCATCCATTTGGCTTTTATTTGTTTCAATTCCTTTGTTCACTTGATTTTGGGATATTTTCTGCAATGTAAACCATTAACAAACAAATAAATAAAATTTATTCTAAAACGCCAACATATTATCCTAATTTAGACATATAAATAAGTGTATAAAATATACTTATCAAATAATCTCAAACTAGAATTATTGTTCGTCCTTGAACAAGGCAAAACTAAACGAACAAATAACAAATATGTTTGTCATGTCAACTTGTTTACAATATACCTCAAAAATCCAAATTACATTGTACCTTAGCACAGAACTTTGAACAACACAATAAAATAGTTCTAGTTATCCCATGTGAGACTTTCAAGTGTGTGTGTATGTGAATAGCCAAAGTCAAACGCATACTTATGCAAAGATGTACTTAATATTGTGTAGCTTATTATGCAAAAGTAAGCCCAATCCCATGTGGTCAACCTATGAAGTTTTAATAATTCTCCTTACATCGCTCATGGATGATCACAACTTATTACTTTTCTCTCAAATCCCAAGGTTTTCATTTGTAGTGGTTTCTAAACATTTTTCATTGCATTTTTCCACACAAGATAGTCAGGATTAGAAACAAGCATGCACAACAAATCAATGGTAAGCAAACCTCAATTCTACACCTTTAATCTCCACAATTCCAGTCAACAAGGCTTACACCAGTGCATTTTTATTTTATGGACGACTCTTTCTTTTTATTGTCCCCATCTTTTACCATCTTTGTGCAATACTTTTCTTATTTGCTTTCTATGTGACCCCTTTATCGAGTTTTTGGTCTATGCCTCCTAAGCTAGACGACTTTAGGGCTCCAGGTTCAGAGAAGCCCTCAAACTTAATTACTCGAGCCACAAAGGCAACAAAGAAAAGTTAAAGTTGTTTGATTGTCTAATGTGTAAGTCCACTCTCCCTATTTGCTTTCTAATTGACCCATGTAACGAGCTTTGGGCTGATAGCTCCCAACTCAATTGAGTTTAGGGTACCAGGTTTCAATACCCTTACAAGCTTATTTGCTCGAGTCAAAAAGACTTCGAAGAGTAGAATAAGACATTTAGCATTTTTCAATTTTTATGCTAGTTATGATTTATACCCGTTGACCAAACTGTTTTAGCTAAAGTACAAAATCAAAAACCACAGACCTCCAACTCATCAATACATGCACATTTTAACCATTCCACCCCTAAACTTGGATTTTGAGCACGTTTGGTTCTTATTTTAGGGATCGGATGTCTAATGATCTAAGTTTAGGGATTTTAAAGTCATTCCTAAGTTCAAGATGCAATTGGCCCACATATGTCAAACAGGCTCATACACAAGTAATAATGTGCTCAAGAATATGAAGTCAAACAAGAAATAACTATTTAATAAAATACAAGTTTTTATGTTGTCCATTACTCTAGCTGAAGTACAAAGTTAATCCAAATTATTTCCTAGGCAACAAAGGAATCAACAAATTTTTTTGAATTTTTCAATTTTTTTATCCCAAAGAATCGAGTGAATGAGTAAATGAATGAATGAGATCTCACCCCCAAACTAATAATAAACAAATAAATGAAGCACATAAGAAAGGGGTTCAAGTACTTCCCGAGTTTGGAGATGCAAGTTCTTCAATTGGAGCTTCCCTTTGAATGTAACTTTGGATGATTTCAACTTATTCCAAGCTAGGTTTGATGTTTCAATTGTGTGTTCCTAGCAAAAGAGAAATGAAGAACATTAGAACACATCAACTTCATAAGAGATTATAGGCAACCACAACTACAACCCCCAAACTAAAGATAAAGCATAAATCTGAAATTTTTCAAATATGGTTGACCACACATTCAGGCCTGATATCATCTCGAAAAATGGAAATTTTCCCTAGCCATCTTTTGACACACGAAAGTTCATAATATGATCTGTAACATATCAAAGTTTCAGCACATGTGAAGTTCAATTGGGTCGTGAAAACATGTGGTAAAGTTGGGTCCTGAAGTTGTTTTCATGTGCAGTGATGTGCAGTGCCCCAGTAGTGAGTGCCTTACAAATACATCAGCTTCGAGTTTTATGCATCAAATCAGTGTAAGGCATGAATGAATGACACATATAAGATGTATAACATGTAGTAAAGGTGCACATTAATTTTTTTTTGCAAAAACTCAAAGAAAACACCATTGTGACATTTATAAGGTGTGCACAAGTTAAAACAAAGGAAAATCATAGAGTTTGGAGATTGAAATTATCCCACAATTTTCACCTAGTTTATACAATAAATCTACGACCAAAGCCTAGCCTAGTCCAAAATCCAATTATTCCTATAATTACTATTCCCATAAAAGCAAGAAAACTCTGAAAATTGTAATTTTCCAAAGAAGAGAAGAGAATCATACATTTTGAGAGGATTTTGATGTGGTGCAAACTTCTTTGATACTCAAATCCATGTGAATGTATGCAAGTTATATGTCATGAGGGGTTGGGATGAATTTGGGGAGAGAAAATGAGTTGGATGTTATGAAATTTGGTAAAAACCTGTTCTAATTGAAAATTATTGGATTTGTACCCTAGACACCTGCGCGGCCGCACAAGCGGGAACTCGGTGCTCGTGTATTTAAGTTCTGGTCGAACTACAATTTTCCAATGTACATGTATGACCACTCAATTTGCAATGGCTTGGCTGCATGGTGATCCAGTCAGTACCAAAATTTTTGATTTTTTATGTTTTAAACTCGACTTTCGATCCCTAAACACCTCGTGATGCATGCACTCAATCACCTACATTGATCTTGTCCTAAACTAATGTGCATTTCTTATGTTTATGGTTCCAAACTTAAAAATCAAGCATGCAAGTATAATTAACATTTCAATGGAATGATTATGATATGAATGCTCAATATGCACCAAACTATGCTTTCATGTTTTAGGCCAGATTTCAAGAATGATCATGATGCTTAAACTCTATCAAGGATTGAGTACTTATCAACTATCAAATGTGGTACAACAAATATAATGCTAAAGTGATAACTCAATCTTGCAAACATGAAATTAAACAAAGAAAGCAATTAAATCCTAAACTAAATATAAAGCAATAAAGAAAACAAAATAAATAAAAGGGATAGAAATATTGTAAGGCGTGATTTGAAAATCACGCCTTACAAGATTGTACTTTTGCACATCAAACTCAGCCAGATATGGATCTGGATAATTATTGAGAAGACATCCAACAACAACAGGCACAAAGTGATCCCACCAGATATCTGCTATTACAGTTGCTAAAAAATCAACAAGAAATATTGCAAAATCAACGGTTAGACATGAGCGAATCAGAGATACCTCCAGAGCATTTTTCAGAAATACAAGTGGAAAGATCAGATGAACCAGAAAAATCGGTTAAAACTACTAAGGAAAAAGAAGAGCAACATGAAATTTTGGATCAACCAGAAGAAAATAGCTGGTCATTGTCCAAATGTCAACAGCTCAAAAGTGGGATATCAAGCTCGAGGAAAATTCAATTAAAATTGATTTCATCATTGACAATGAAGAAATGATTGAAATCTACGTATTGAAGTGAATGTGTCAACACATATGGAACGAGTAAGGTAATATTTCTGTGTCTAAATCCAAACTGGAGCAAATTCAAGAGGTACAAATAAAGAAGGTCATCAAAAGCCTTATTCAGAGTTCCTTGAACAATAACGATAAAAATTTTCAGTTGTAGTTAACCTCTACTAAAATAGTTATAATCAGTTGATTTGTACTACCAATATTCCAACTTGAAATGAAACACAGTTAAACCTTGATGCATTTCCCAAGATTTGAAAAAGTAATTTTGTGTTGATTTTCAGCTGTAGTTACCCTCTACTAAAATAGTTATAATCAGTTGATTTGTACTACCAATATTCCAACTTGAAATGAAACACAGTTAAACCTTGATGCATTTCCCAAATTTTTTTTAGTAATTTTGTGTTGATTGTTATGAGATTTGAAAAATTAATAGAGGTTGGAAAATGAATTGGCGTTTTTCTTCAACATGAGGTAGTTTGAGAATACTGTGACTCATGATGAATGAGACGACGTGGAAAAGTATTTATCGGGGTTTACTCTCTGGAGCATGTATTAAATATTAAGCTTTTTGAGAAAATGTTGTGTGGAAGTAGATGATTTCTCAACAAGCTATTGTTTGATCAGAATTGTGCCATGATGTTGTTATGTAATTACCTTTTATATTTCAATAGGTAAATTTCAACTGGTATTTAACAATATCTTGAATTTACTTCAAATATTGAGGGACTGTTTCCTGAGTTAAGTAGATGGATATAGTGGTAATGCTTGAGTAGTTGTTATTTTGGTAAACAAATATACAAAGATGAAAATAAGAATACATGAAATTTTGGAATTGAATCCTGATAAAATATATCGATATTTTTAATGGGCTATAATTAATATTACTAAAATTGAACATTAGAACACACATGACACCCAAAAATCTGCCACACACGACGTTCGAGGTCATGCACATGCACGACGCCCCAATTGTGTATATAATATAACTAGTGGTATACACCTGTGTTGCACTTGATCGACCAGTGATTTTTCTAATTTTTAATATCATAAAATTTGTGATAATTAGTTCTTAAAGGTTACATGTTATAGTAGGTTTTGGTATAAAGATGTAATAACATGTTATGTGATATTGTTAGATATTATAATGATAAATATTGATAATTTATTTAAATTCATATAAATAAAAACACAATTTTAGATGAATTTAAAATATGACAATACTTACAGTGACATTAATTCAGTAAATACTCTTTGGTGATTGACATTTGATGATTGATTAACTCGTTATATAAAATATAATGGATTTGGTGATGTATTAATACTAGGGATCTTCGGGGTTGCATTTACGAACAATAAAGTTAATCATTGTTAATTGTATTATAAGAGAATGTATTAGTAAATTACATACAATGTTACCTTTATTCTAGTAGTAGTTCCTTATAAAAAAATATTCTGTGTGTATCTTGTTTTTGTTAGGCCTGTCTGGTTTGATTAACACCTTTGTGGTTGACATTGAGGTGCCCCTTGATAGTGCAACATATAGTTGACCATGAGAAAATACATGTTGTGGTAGATATACTCCAACATGTAGAATAATTTGTCCTTGAACTTTATTTATAGTCATTGCGAAACATAAGAGTATGAGAAATTGCTTTATCCTAAACTTGAATGGATATCTTTCATCATTTGCTGGACTAAGTGGGATCCTAGGCAGGGTACTTGCTTTCCAGCATGTTGTCCCATTGTTATCTTTGTATGTATAACATGGTTACCAATTTTTTCACATACCATTCATGTTTCATTGCAAAGGCCATTTGACAGATCTAAATTTCTTAACAGCATAACTGGACAATTCTTCTTAAGAACCATTTTTTTGTGGCAGAACACCATTTTGGTAGCAATGTGTTTAGAAATTCTTCCTGATAATAATGATGATTGGTATCATCAACAACTTCTTCAAAACATCTGCAGGCTTTAGGCTCTTCGGGCAAAAGTTGTGTGAGCTCCTCATTTAGATGGTCAACATACTCATTTTTTGCTGCCAGAATTGCTCAATTTGTTATATATTTAGAAGAATGAAAATATTTGCTCAACTGTGGGAAGATGCTATGAATTAGCATCATTTCTAATGAACAACCATTTGCTTCTTCAATGAGCATTTCATCAGGAAGTGAAATGAGATATTCATCTATAGTAGGTTCTTGTCCATCACCGATTTTTTAGTAGAAAATTTGCAAAACTCGGATCACATAGTGCTCTCATATTCTTGGTAAGTTTGAGTATCTCCATTTTCCCCCATAGATATGATATCACTAAACTCACATTCACGGTTTGTTGTCTCGAAGTGGCACTACAGGAAGCACTTGTCTAAAGTCACTTCCAAAAACAAAAAAGCTTTTTCACCGACCGGTTCACAATTTTCCATAATCTCTCTGAAGGATCTATCAATTGCTCCAATTGCAATAAGCTTTGCCATAGGTGCTTCATCCCATATGATTAATTTTTCTCTTCTAAATAACTCTGCTTTACCGCTTTGTTTTGATATGCTGCACATGTTTGACTCTATTGTTTGGAGCGGTATGCCAAATTTTGAATGTTTTGTTCGTCCTCTTGGAAGTATTGCAGGTGCTACACCGAAAGTTGTTGTTGCAAGTTCTATATTTCTTTTTGATCTTACATTTGCAAGTAATGCTTGATACAAGAAAGTCTTGCCCGTTTCACCTGGATCATCAACAAAGAACATGCCACTTTTTTAGCATTTAATCGATTGGTAATTGAGATGTAAGCAACTTTTTGTTTAGAATTGAGTTTTGATTCTGCAGCGAAATCTTCTATAGATACTTCAATACTTTCTTCTTCAAGTATTTCTTTTACTTTCCTAGTTATTGTAATCAGTTGAAAAGATTCAAAATCAATATCTGGTAAATCATACTGGTCAATGTTCTTTCCCATGGATTCTAAACTGCCTTTTATGTCTAGTAGGGTGTTTTATTCTTGAGTATGAATGTCGCATTCTTTCTTCTTAAAATTCTCAAATAGTGAATCAAAGTACGTGTCCCACAGCCTTCTTACCTCTGTTGGTTCACAATACACTAATATTGGCAAACAACCTTCGAATGGCTTTTGGCATTTCAAATGTTGATGCTTCATCTACACAGTCCATAATAATGTTATCAAACTCTAGCAACCCCCTTTATTGTGCAACTTGCTTAGATGATGAGTACTGTAATCCATCTATTACTATTAGATATTTAGAAGAAGTTGTACCTTTGACATGATTGAGCAATAACCTTAAATAGTATCTTTCACCTTCAGCTGGAGAAAATCCATTTATTCTTGATATCACCACTACTCTTTTCCTTGGTCCCCAGTTTCTTGATTGCTTATTCTACACATAATGTTCTGGGAATTCTCTATTCAAAAGAATTCTGGCATTTTAATATTTTTGACATGTTGCAAAATATTATGTTAGCATTGTTTTGGAGAAGTGATCTTGATGAATAAAATTTATCAAATTCTGGCATTTCCAATATGATACTAAGTGCATGTTTGGCAAGTGTAATTGTAAATTTATTACTGTCGAATACATTTCACTTAATTTGAATTCAAAAATTCTCCACATTGATTCTTGTGCTGAAACCCATCTTGCATCTTGAAATTCTTGTATTTCATCTACAACATTACCGTAATTGTGAATGATATGTGAATCGCTGTCTTATCATGTCCTTTTTATATGTACTTGTACAAATATTTAACTGCTTTTAGTCCAAAACAAATTTCGATATTTACGCGACAGTTTACAATTACATCTTGATAACAAGTATGGATTGTACGAAACTACCCACTGATTATCTAAAGTAGCATTTCACATTCTAACTTGTAAAACATGAAAATTTTGAATTAGTTATGTTGATTTTAATTGCAACTTCAATTGTATAATTACATTTTATAATCAATTATAATTTACAATTAATTATAATTGTAACTAAGTAATTACTATTACAACTTAATTGTATATTTCAACTCACTTTTTCTTTCAAAATTAATTGAATTTGTTATAAATTGTAAATTTATTTCAATTTTACAATTAATTACAACGTAACTAATGGATTTGTATAAAAAATTTTGCTGAAATGAATTAAAGTAGTTACAAAATTTAATTAGTTATATTCACCTTAATTAAAATTGCAATTGCAATTTATTTACGTTCTATGATGAATAACAATTTACAATTGGTTACAATTGTAACTTTATTATTTCAACCGTGTAATTAATTATAATTGTAATTAATGAATTTATAAAATATTAATGTAATTAATTACATTAGTTAAATTAGCTACATACATCTTAATTATAACTACAATTGCAACTTACTTACATTTTGTAATTAATTATAATTGTAACTTAATTCAATTTTGTAATCAATTACAAGTGTAATTAATTAATTAATTACAATTAAGTTGCAATTACAATTGTAATTGTAGCCAGTTACGAATTGTAATCAATTGTAACTTAATTTTAATTTTGAAATTAATTACAATTGTAACTAAGTAATTACTTTTATAACTTAGTTGTATATTACATGTCATTCGAAATTTCTTTTTTTTTTTCTTTTAAAATTAATTGAATTAGTTACAAGTTGTAATGAATTATAGTTTGTAATTAATTACAATTTCAACTTTATTTCAATTTTGCAATTAATAACAATTGTAACTAATAAATTTTTAAAATAAGAAAGTTTTTTTTTGCTAAAATTAATTGGATTAGTTAAATTCACCTTAGTTGCAACTGCAATTGTAACTTAATTACATCATTCAATTAATTACAATTGTAATTTTATTTCAATTTGTAATTACTTACAGTTTTAGCTACTGAATTACTAACACATTAGTGTAATTTGTAATAAATTACATTAGAGTAATTGTAATCAACCACAACCACAACATTCACCGCCGTCGGACCACCGTAAAAAATTTTATATGGTACACTAACTAAAACCATTGATCATTACCTAATTTGTAATTAATTACAATTATAACTTTATTTCAATTTGTAATTAGTCACCACCACCACCGATCACCACTAACAACCACCATCGATCACCACCTAATTTGTAACCAGTCACCGCTACAACTATCGTCGATAATTCTAAACGCTAAAAAGATATTTTAGAAATTTGTTTTCAAACATAAATTAATATAGTAGTTTCTCGTGAATTTTCTCAAGAAGTAGACGCAAAAATGTGATTTTATTCGAGTGCTTCTTATTTTGAATATAAAAGTTGTTGCAATTACCATCGTTGGGACAAATATATTGTATGATGTTATAATGGGATTATGATTGTATTGAATGTTGTAGTGGGTAGATTTTGCCATATATTTATGTAATGTAGGACAAATAGTCGAATTGATTGAGGAAGAAATGGACGAAAAAGGAAAAAAATAGTAAATTAAATATATATATGTATATATATATATTTTTTCATTTAGTTTATTTCGAGTTCTTTTTAGTTTTTGTTAATAATTGGTTTTCTTCTTAAAAATTTATTAATAAAAAGGTTAACTCATTATTTTACATATCTTTCACACACTGTTTTTTTACGCAATGATTACAATTTATAAACAATATAATTTTTTAGATTACTTTTTAACCACACATATTTTATCTCTCCAATTTTCAACCACACATCTACCTAGAAAATACCAAAAAATTCAAAAAAAAAAAACTGCTGGCAAGCGGCCGAACAGATTGTCAATAATAAAACTTTGAGTTTATTTTTCGCTTCTAATAAATTTCAGACTTCTTTTTTTTTTTAAGTATTTTCGTTTAAACGTTTCATTTGGCACTGTGTCATTATATAATTGAGTTTAATCCGAAGCATTCAATTTAGGGTTAAGTACTTGATTACAAACATTTAGATTTGAAATTTTTGTAATAAGGTGAATTGTAATTTATTACAAAAGTATCAAAATAATTATCAAAATTTGGTTTTGTTATTAATTACAATTGTAACTTTATTTTAATTTTTCAATTAATTACAATTGTAATTTTTTTTTTCAATTTTGTAATTAATTATAATTGTAACTAATGAATTTGTAAAATATGACAAATTCTTTGCTAAAATTAATTGAATTGGTTACATTCACCATAATTACATTTTGTAATGAATTATTGTTTACAATTATAATTTTATTTCAATTTTTTAATTAATTACAATTGTAATAATGAATTCATAAAAAACAATGTAATTCATAATTTGTAATTAATTACATTAGTATAATTTGTGAACAAACACTATCATCACCACCAAAAACACTTCCACCAAACCTCCACTTCACCTCATCACCACCAATAACCGCTTGAATCACCTCACCACCAACAAAAAACATCAGCAATTTGTGGTAACACTTTTATTTGATCCAGATTTTCCAAGAACCAAGATGTTCAAATTGAAGTCAAAATCATCATTTTCCTATGCTTCAAGCTCCACACAAAACCATCCTCTTGGCAGCAATCCACACTAAAAATATGGCCATTCTGCCTTCCTGCAAGAAGTGTAAACCAATATGGAACCTGTATTGCCATGGATTCTTTTGGAGAAAGGCCTAATCTATGAACAAGCCTAAAAAATCTCACGCCAATCTGCTGTAACTTCTTCACTTTATTTTCATGTTCTTCACTTTGCCATGGATTCTTTTGGAGAAAGGCCTAATATATGAACAAGCCTAAAATATCTCACGCTGATCTACTGTAACTTCTCCACTTTATTTTTCTCTTCTTCACTCAAGTTGTTCTCAGATTCTCCCCACCAGAAAAAGTGGAGATAGATAAAAGGTTGGGCCGGTTTGGTTGTGGGGCACGTTGCAGAGACTGAATCTAGTCGGATGCTCGACAGAGAAAAGTGTTGTCGCCTTCTGAATGAGCACCTGTTGCAGCTTTCAAAAGAGCAGCCAAAGTAGCAGAATCAAATAACTTTTTACCATCTCGTTCACAATCTGTGTCGGCTTCTTCTACTGAGTCTGAGAGTTCTCAAGGAAAACCTGTTGATCAGATTTAATAAAATAGTATCAAAATACCTGATTTTAAAAATTTTAAATATAAACCTATGATTGGACCTAATTAACCCTCTCATTTACAACGCTGGGCCCAATATTTCGTCTGTGGACATATTCTACGGGCTTATAGGAGAGGCCCATAGTAATTGCTTATCCAAACAATCCTCAAAATCTGTCAGCTGAAGCCATCACCGCAACCAGCACTGCTGCCATGGCATTCACACTGTTTCAATCCACACTATTCTCGAAGCCCTCTCTTTTCTCCCACAGAAGAAGCTTTGCCTTTTGTATACAATTGTCTTCTTTCTCCACAGCTTCTGCTTTTTCTTCAGACAAATTCCAGCCACATAAGAAGTGGAGGCAACCGATTGCATCAGTTCTCGAGCTTGGTGGCGTCAAGGTTGCCAAAAATGGTAACCCCCACATCTAGAAATTAAATTTTCTTCAATTACTTCACTTTTCTTTTGGCTCTTTTTCCTGTAGGATATGAATTTGTTGTTGGTGTTTTATATATTTACAGAATCTAGCTTATTTTCATTTTTTTCTGGTTGTAATCTCTATGAAATCTCGTATCTTGGTTGTTCTGCTATGAATTATTCCATCAGGAAAAAAAGAAATCACTGGATGGGTATTTCTGCAAATCCACTATTTGTATTAACTATTGTTTGCAATGTATTTGGTAATTTGTTTATAAGCTAGATGGGTATTTCTACAACTCCACTATTTATAAACTTGTTTTTGTCAAAGTTTCGTTTTTAAAACGTGTTTTTTTATGTTTTTGTGATAAACATGTAATTGAAAATTGGTTAGAGAAAATATGTGTGGTTAAAATAGTTTGGACAATTGTGTTGTTTAAAAACATTTATTTTTATTATTACCCAACATTGAAATACTTGAATATATTTGACTTAAAATGGCAGGTTTTGTGCGACTGGTATTAAATATTGTTATTTGTAAACTGTATACTTACCCAGAAGTCCATGTGATGGGTCACAGCCACATTCTCTAATGAATCGTAATGTATTCCAAGCAAAATGTGGCTATTATTTTACTGCCATATAGATGATGGGTAAACACCACATACTAACAGCATTACTCATTGTTATTTTGAAGTGAGTGGAACAAAACCGAAAGAGAAAGTGCACCTGTTATTCTAGGATAAGTGTTCTGTGTATTTGTAGGTTGATTATGGCTTAATGGAAGGTTATGTTTTCTTATTTGAATTTTTTCCATTTATGCATGCGCTGACTGTGAGGGTTGGCAAGAATGGATTAGATGTTTTCATATATTTATATTTATTCCCATTTATTTTAATGGGTTGTGTGATCATGCCATATTTCTCAAAATCATTGCTTGTCAACTTGTGAAACTTTGGATGATTAAATTTGCAGAAATAGTAAGAGATGACCCATCAAACAATGTTCCTGATTCAATATTCTCCAAGCTTGGAATGCAGCTTCACAGGAGGGATCAGCATCCCCTTGGCATCCTCAAGAATGCAATCTATGACTATTTTGACACTAACTATCCCAACAAATTTGACAAGTTTGATGATCTGTGCCCAATAGTTTCGACTATTGCGGTAGGTTTATTGGTCCATGAAAGAATTTGAATCTTGCTTTTCTACTTCTTAGTTAACATGTCATGTAATTGTAAACTCTCAATGCTCATATCTACGATTTATTTTGAGAGTGGTGATCAAATGTTTGTTATTCTCCCTCCTATGAAAGTTTACATTTTTCTTATTTAATAATGTATTTTTCGGTTTTAGTGGGGTGCGTCAATAGGTCCCTGCTCTAAGCTTATAACAACCGGAAATACCACAATTAATTCTATTTTGCATTTTTTTTCTTGGTTCTTAACTAATGCTAGTATAGAAGAGATGGGGAGCTAGGCTGCAGGCAGGATATTTAGAATGAGGACTCTATGAAATAACAATACGTCAATTGACTTGAACACCATATATTAGACTCAAAGAATATATGGGACACCTTCAATACGACCTTGCTTGTGTATCAAAGAGTCTTGGGGACTAAGTAAAAATTTTCCAAGTCATGACAACTGGAGTTCATCTCTTTATTTCTAAGAACACGTAGATTAACTTAATAACTTGATGCAAATATGACTGAGGGATGAAAGATTCAAAGATATTTCATATTCACTTCCCAATGCAATTAATTGAAATAAATGATTTGACTCTGGAGACCTTGTGAGAACCTAAAAAATTACCTAATCAAATGAAATACTTTGCTTGGTAATCTCGTACTGCAACACTGGTCCTTTGATTTTGTTGGTTGATTGCTGTATTTTGATAGTCAATCTTGTTCCTGCAGAACTTTGATGATGTATTGGTACCTGCTGATCATGTGAGCAGGAGTTATAATGATACATATTATGTGGATTCTGAAACTGTCTTGAGGTGCCATACTAGTGCTCATCAAGCTGAGTTACTGAGAGGAGGGCATACTCATTTCCTTGTCACTGGAGATGTATACCGCAGAGATTCTATTGATTCAACTCATTACCCTGTATTCCATCAGGTTTGTATTAAGATCTGATAATTTGACCACATGTTTCTGTCTAATTCAATGCCCAAGTTGTATCTTTTTCTTCGTTGCTGCCCTGTGTACAATATTCAGATGGAAGGTGTTAGAGTTTTTACATGTGCTGATTGGGAGGCATCTGGCACTGATGCCACATCATATGTTGCGGAGGATCTAAAGAAATGCCTAGAGGGGTTAGCACGCCATTTATTTGGTAAAGTTTGATTTAAACTTTAAATTTTACATCTGGAATCCATTTATGCAATATTCAGAATCCAGATGGATTTACCATCGGAAAGGTGGCTATAGGTGATTGTCTTATGCTGATAGTGTCTCTATCTAGATCTAACTTGTACTGTGATGATCTGTTTCTATGTATGTGCTTATAACTAGTTGATTCTACATCATTACTACACCCCACCCCCTCCTTTCCCTCACACACGGAAAAAGGGATGGAAAGGAGAGTGGGAATGAAGAGAAAAATAGAACTGAGAAGAATGGTACCCAAAACCTAATTGCATATCTGTGCAATTATACCTCTACGTGACCAGGAAAACAAGTCTAGAACATAGCTCACTCAGCTGAATTTCTAGCTGTGTCACAGAAAATCATCAGTGTTCCTCCAAACAATTTGCATACTGCTGTGCCTACATTTTTCGGATTCAATGGTTTTCAAATCCCTTCAGCCATTGATGTTTAGAATTTTCCAGGTGGTGTGGAAATGCGCTGGATTGACACTTATTTTCCCTTCACCAACCCATCATTTGAACTGGAGATATATTTTCAGGTATTATTTTAGATTGCAGCCATTGATTAAGATTATTGTACTTTCTACTGGCAAATCTTTTATATCTTGATTGGCACTTGGAAAATTCAAAAATGGGAAACTTGTTGATGCTTTGGGACCTGTCAGTATTTCTATTGAAATTCAGAAGTAGTTTTTGGGGAAGTTAGCAGATATCTTGTTTGGCAAAGTTATTAACAAAATCAGTACAACTAAAAAGATGGTGGCCGAGTAGTGGTGAATATCAATATCCAATTGTAGAAATAAGGGAGGTGTTAATAATTATGCTAACTGACTAGGCATTAGGTTAAAGAGTCACAAGCTTAAAAAATGAACAGTTCAAAGATTCAATTCGGATTTACGCCATAGAAAATCAACCATGGAAATAATCACAATTCAATATTTTATAAAAAAACAGTATGAAGTTTGTGGTTTAATTTTGAGATGACTTTTCAATGCTCCATCTTCAATTTTCTTTGATGAGATGATGTTGTGTGACAATATCGCAAGTGTACGATATCGTTCACAAGTAATAAAGGAGACTTAGGAGTCCGGATTGTCGATTCCACGAAGACTAGGTGTTTGTTATTGATTTACTTTGATCAAGAATCCCTAGACAAAAGCAAAAACTATGCTAAGAAAATAAAATTGCAAAAGAAATCCAAAACCGACAATAAATTGATAAATTAACGAAATAAACAATTCAATTAAAATAAAAAATAAAAAAATTAAACTAATTGCAAGGAATGATAAAATTTAAGAATGGTTGTTTTTCTAACAAATAAAGGAATATCGGGATTCGGGACTAATGATTTCGAAGTAATTATCTAGCTTAATTTCGCATCTCAAGTTTTATTCTAAAATTGTATTTGATCGAATTCACTCTTGTATCTAATTACCTTTCTCGAATTCAAATTAGGCTTATTTAACTAAGTCAACCGTGTATATCTGCAGAGTGTCAGAATTCTTCCTTAACTAAATGCATTAAATCACGTAGGAATTCATAATTGATCACATGATGTAACCACAAATTCTTAACTCTTATCTTTTTGTTGAAACTGTCGAATTTTACTATGTGATTTAATTGTTAACTAACATCTCGGATTATGAAAACACATATAATCATGAATTAGTGATCAATTCAAGTATTAAACGCAATAGTAAAATCAATACATGAAAATAAAGCACCAAACTTGAGAATTGAAATTAAACTAGAAAAATTAATTCTACATTATCAACCTCGAATAAAGATTTAGCTACTCATGTTAATTGAAAAAAACAAAGAAAAACATAATAGGATTTGAGAGAAATTGAAGCCAAACATCCTCTTGCACCAAGAATTTGCCCAAGCTTTATGATCTTCAAACAAGCCTAGCCTTATCCCATTTGAATCCCTAAAAGATTTGGATGAATTTGATAGAATTGTTGTGAAACAGAGGGAGTTTTTGATCTTGTTTTCGTGCCTCCAATCTCCTTTTTCTAGTGTCTAATAGGTTCTTTCTATAGTTTAAAAGTCTAGAAAGTTGTTTAAACCTAGTTGGGCCCGAATAGAATTAAAAAAAATAAAAGAAAAAGCAATAAAAATAGGAAAAATCGGCCAAAACCCTGAAACTAGAAAAACTGCCACTACTACAGTAAACAACGGCATACTGGAAATTATTCAGACTGCGGCTAGACACTGGTTTCCTTTTTTCTTGAGTTTGCAAATCGGTCCTCAATTAATTGCAGCTCATGTCCTCCGAGTTTCTGATTTCTTCAATTTAGTCCTCAACATTTCACTTTTCTTTCATCTGGGTCCCTTTTTATTGCAACTCAAGTCCTTCAACTTTTAGAACTTTACAAATTGGTCTCCATAATTTCTAATTTTCTTCAATTGACTCATTTCTTAACTTGATTTCTTCAATTAAACCCTTGAACTTCTTCATTTTTCCACTTTTGTACCTCAATTGTCTTCATCAACCTCCATGTGCATGATTTTGCTCAAATTATCATCCAATTGTTGTGTAATTGTTTCAATTCCTCATTTTTCTTGATTTTTGGAATAAAACCTGAAATAATAATTAACAACTAAGTAGAGTTTGTTCACGAAAATCAACATAATATCCTAATTTTGATAAATAAATAAGTGTATAATCGATTGGATTGGAAAACAAGTATAAATAAGTGTATAATCGATTGGATTGGAAAACAAGTACTGGAATATCAAATATTTTCTGGTTGTGGACCATTATATTTATGCAAATACTTCTTGTTTAATGAGTTTTAACTTTGTTTGTTATTGATTTGGTACGCACTTTGCCAATCATCCTGCCAAAATAACAATTTTGTCACATTTGATAAACTATTAACCGTTTAACAGGATGATTGGTTGGAAGTTCTAGGTTGTGGAGTGATGGAACAAGAAATATTGAAGAGAAGTGGTAGGGTGGACAATGTTGCTTGGGCCTTTGGGCTTGGACTGGAGCGATTAGCAATGGTTTTATTTGATATTCCAGATATTCGCCTTTTCTGGTCGAATGATGAGCGGTTTACTTCCCAAGTATTTTCTTAAAGTGTTTTCAGATATTGTTTCCCTGTGCTTTACGTATCATACTGTATTCAACGATTTTCCGATTTTCTCAATTTTTGTCTAGTTCACTAAAGGGCAGCTTGGTATCAAGTTTAAACCATTTTCAAAGGTATGACTTGACGTGCTTCACAAATATTTTTAGGCTTGCATAACTATGTATTCAAAGAATGCAATTGTTTGTGGGAGTTGGACCTCACAAACACGTTTAGTTCTCTATCCGGTTTCTGGACTAAATATGCCTGTACAAATTTCTTTTTACAGAATGTCGTTTTTACACTCTTGTTTCAAATAATTCTTGTTTAAATAATGTACTTTGTTTCTAGATCTATAGAAGTAGCACTTGTGAATATTGGTATAGAAACTCAAATATTTTTATGCTTCTACAGTACCCTCCATGCTACAAGGACATGAGTTTTTGGATCAGCAATTCATTTACTGAGAACAACCTCTGTGAAGTTGTTAGAGGTATTGCTGGTGATCTTGTGGAGGAGGTATGTTCATTTAATATTTTCATTATTATACCCTTTTCCATTAGCAGCTTCTTCTTTTTTTATGTATCACCCTTTTCCAGTAGCAGCTTGGTAAGACTGATTCATTCACTGATTGAAATAACATTAACATGGTAGTGACAGTAATCTTGTGACTTTTCAAGGGGTTGAGATTGGCTATGAAATATGTTTAGGGCCAATTATAGGTCACTTTCCTTATTGAAAGTATAAATATTTTTTAGTTTTTTAATATATCCCTATTTAATGTATCTTGATATCAATAAATATAAATTAATCATATTTAAACAACTATTTAATGTAAGGATATATTAGAAAAAAATTAATAAAAATTATATTTTCTTAATCTGTGTGAAAATAGAAACAACTCTATCTTTATGTGATGGAGGGAGTAGCTATGAGCAAGGTTAATCTTTACATGTTTCTACGACCACAAAAACTTCCATTATGCTTATCCCCAGCAGGACTAAGTTCAAGTTCTAATTTAAGTACCATATGTTTTAGATGACATGATGAATTTGCAGCTGGTAGTGATGATGATCTTGTACGAAAATCTCAAAGGGTTTAGACCAAATTTGGTCCAAACCTTTTTTCTTCTCCAACAGTTTATCCTAAATTTGGAATAAGATTTTTTTTTTTTTGTTTTTTCCTTCCCCTTTTTATTATTTCTAATTCTACAAATTATTTTTGTATTCATTATCCATTTAAAATAACATTGTTATTACTAGTATTAATTGTAATAATATTATCATACGCGAAAACATCAACAACAACAACCATAATAATAATAATACAAAATACAAAAATAATAATAATAATAATAATAATAATAATAATAATAATAATAATAATAATAATAATAATAATAATAATAATTAAATAGACAAAATGAGATTTACACAAAAAATGGCATTTTCCTAAATATATAAATGGTATTTTGGTAATAAAAAGGTTTATCCCAAATTTAGGATAGAGTTTGAAGGTTTATTGGAGAGAATACACCAAATTTGGGATAAGGGTCCTCCTTTGGAGATGGTCTAAATGTTGCACAATTTTTGAAGCCTTGAGGTTAATACTTTTAATCGAAGAACCATAAATATTTTCGATGTTTACTTTTTTCTATTTCTGGTGCATAATTAATGTGCCTGAGAGAAGAAAAGCACACCTATAAAGTTAAGCAAAATGTTATGATTTGTATTATTACTTATTAGCCAAGTATACAATGGGGGATTCTCTAAATTGGCTCGGTCAAATCCTTGTTCATGGAAAGGCCTATTTTTAGGTAGATTTTCTTTATTACCCTTAATGAAAAGAATTATTTATATTACAAGATATATCCTCTAACTTAGTTAGATTGATTCAATTCATGACTTCTGACTATATTAGATTTTTGTAACCTTTCAAATTCTTCTAAATATTCTCTGTATTTTGATAATTTTTCAAAGGCTTTGGGTTGATCTTCTTTAATTATATATCATAATACTATTCTTTCTGAAACTTCTTCTTTTATATCTTTAAGTTCAAGTACGATCTTATAAACTGAATCTATATTTTTAGCGGTTTCAACAGAGTTGAATCTTATATTATTTAAACAAGCATAATCAATATCTTTATATATTTTTTCTAATTTAGACTTGGCAACAGAAATATACCTTCAAAATTTTCAGCAATAGTTAATAAAAACGAAATATCTTTATCATCATAAATACAATTTATCACAATTACTAGAAGTGGATGCTTATAAAATTCTCAAAACTATTCCTGGGAATCTAAATTCAATATATTCTTGTAACCAGTTCACATTGTTGTAACTCGTATTGATGATATCTAATAGTATTTCTCATCTTCTCCCTTTTTTCTTGATTATTTTCACTTCTTAATTCTTCAAGAAGTAATTCTATCTCTTTTTCTTAGAACACTCGTATTTTGTTTGACTAATCTAAGTCTCTCAATATCTTCCCTATCATCATTATTCATAATCAATAATCAAAGCATGTAAAATCATAGGCGTATAAAAGCATGTAATCAAAAGCATGTAAATAAAACTTACAGTAATCAATGAAAATAAACAGACTTTCCCTCCAGTATTGTCCTATAACTCCCTTGTATGTGTACTCAACCAATTTTTTGTATCAGATGATTATTAGATGTTTTTAATAAATCAGGTCCACAACTGCTTCTGCAAAAAGTTTTTCAATCAAGGTTGCACGTTTCACTCTAGAGAACTAGCCGTGTTTCTACATACGCTATCTCACAGTATTCAGAGTATCTGTTTTCACCCCTATCTTAACCCATTTCAGGAAGATCTTACTTAGAACTTTTCCAAAACTACAATGTTTTAAAAACAAGTTTTAAAACTGAAAGCGAGCTCAAATAACATCCTAAAATGCCTAAACTCATCAAACGGCTAATGGGACTTTTTATTAAGCAACAGATTCTTCAAAGAAGAAAACTCATTTTGGAAAATATCAATACTATTGGGGGTCATGAGAAACTTAACGAAAAAAATTTCAAGAAAGCTTTGATAAAAACTCAAACATCATCTTATCCATAGGTTGACATTGTACATACTTGCAAAATATATATAGATACCTTCAGTACTCATCTTATAATGTTTAGAACTCTACAAGTGATTACCTTGTTACAAGCTTTATCTTCAGGTTGCTATCTGCTAAAATATTTTTGGATACAAATGGTGTATACAAAGTATTTGAAATACAATAGACTAAGTTGCCTTTGAATCTTTTCAATTGAGATGTTCTCGAATATCTTCTTCACTGAACCTCTTGTCCTTTTATAGATGTCTTGAGTTATTTTCTTCCCTTTCTTTTTTTTGTGATAAGAACTGAATATTTTGTTGTTGGGTAGTCATCAACTACCCTTTCGGTGCATTATCTCCTTTGCTATTTGGCTCCAATTATTTAGACAACTTATCTTATGGATTGTGACAAATGACCATAACTTTTCTTTAATAAAGAGACTTTATTAAAGTAGTGAGTGAAGGGTTATTATCATGACAACTACATTCTAATATCTTTTGTCTTTTAGTGATCTCAGTTTTTCTTTAATAAAGGAACTTTATTAAAGTAGTGATAAAGGGTCAGTATCTGGCTGCATTATTTTTCCATTCCTGATTCAAAGAACTACGCGGGGAATTCTGTACTATCGAGGGATACATGACTCGTATCTTCAAAAGACAGTGTTCACATCTGTGACTTGGATAATCCTACATTATTTGTCAAAACCCTGATACATAATCGAACTTTGAAAATATTTTCTTATTTTGTACTTGTTTAATAAGGATGTTCTTATTTGACAAGTAATATCCATCAAATTTTGTAACTTCATTTAGCCTTTTATAGTTTATATATCCCTGTTTTTGACTTTTCCTCTTTTAATTTTACTATGTTTTATAACCATAAAAGTTGGACTAGTATGTTTGCTTTTACTAGGCCTGATTAGTTTGACTTCTAGTAATTCTTTTATCTGGACTTTTAATTCCTCTTGGTCTTCAACACTATATTTCATAGGTTTAACTCTTACTACTGTATCTGGTTTTATAAGCTCTATTTTGGCTGTTATCTTATACTCGAGCAAAGATCTACAGGAAATAGCACAACTTCATTTGGATGTTAGAAAAGCAGTTCGGAGGTTTACTGAAGTTATAAAAAGTAAAACATATACATTCGATTTTATTCAGCTACAATGGAGTGGGATACATATGAAGAAATGATGATTCCATCATTCCACGTTATCAAGATAGGAATCACAAACCAACATTATTTGCCAACCAACATTATTTACCAACCAACCAAAAGGTTGTTAAAAGTGGATATCAAGATATTGTAAATATGATTCCCTATAGAAGAGCCAAAGGCATTGAGATATTTGAACATTTAACCCAAGTTATTTCTGAAAATGAAAAAATTTGGTTATATCCGTCAGATAACCATATAATATACTCCAATGCAAGGGCAACGTCTAAGGAAGAAGATATCTACGAATTGGACCATATACTTGAAAAAATTGTTATCAATGAAGTACATGGAAGAGAATTTATGCGCAATGAACTGTGCAAAATAATGTAGAATCACCCAAGTCACAGATGTGAACATTGTCTTGTTGAAGATGAGTTATGTATCCCTCGATAGTACAGAATTCCCTTGATGTTTTTTGAATCAAGGAATGAAAAATAATGCAGTCAAATAGTGACCTTTTATCACTACTTTAATAAAATTTCTTTATTAAAGAAAAATTATGGTCACTAAATGACAGAAGATATTGAAAGGTAGTTGTCATGACATTGACCTTTCACTCACTACTTTAATAAAATCTCTTTATTAAAGATAAGTTATGGTTATTTGTCCCAATCCGGAAGATAAGTTGTCGAAGTAATTGAAGCCAGCTAGCAAAGGAGATAATGCATCAAAAGAGTAGTTGATGACTATCCAACAACAAAAAATTCCTTTCTTATCACAAAAAAGGGAGGAAAATAACTTAAACCTCTATTAAAGGAGATGGGGTTCAATGAAGAAAATATTATAGAACATCTCAATTGAGAAAATCCAAAGACAGCTTAGTCTCTTGTATTTCAAATACTTTGTAAACACCACTTGTATCCAAAAAATATTTTAGCAGATAGCAACTTGAAGATAAAACTTGTAACAAGACGAGACTTATGGAGTTCTAAACTTATAAAGTGAGTACTGAAGGTGTCTATTTATAGTTTGCAAGACAGTACAAAGTCAATCTATGAATAAGATGATGTTTGAGTTTTTATCAAAACTTGAAATTATTTTCGTTAAGTTTGTAGTATTGATATTTTCCAAAAATGAGTTTTCTTCTTTGAAGAATCTGTTGCTCAACAGAAAGTCTCGTTAGCCATTTGATGAGTTTAGGCATTTTGGAATGTTATTTGAGCTTTATTTCAGTTTTAAAATATTGTAGTTTTCGAAAAGTTCTAAGTAAGATCTTCTTGTAATGGGTCAAGATAGGGGTAAAAACAGAGAATTTGAATACTGTGAGATAGCGTATGTGGAAACACTAAGCCCCTGTTCTCTTTACTGTTTTGAGGTCGTTTTCTGTTTTTATTTTCGAAAACGCTAAAAACGCGTTCTTTTTACCAATTTTGAAAACGCATGTTGGAAAAAAAAAAAAATTTGTACGCAAAACGCCCAAAACCTCGTTTTGGGCGTTTTGTGTGTATTTCGACAAAAAATGTCCAAAACGCGGAAATCGCGTTTTGGGATTTTTTTTTTTTTTTAAAAGAATTATCTTAACTTAGAATTAAGCTTAATATAAAGTTTTTATTTATTTATTACTTTTTTTAGAATTATCCTAACTTGGAACTAAGCCTAAATATTTTTTTTTTTTTTTTTTTTTTTGGAATTATCCTAACTTGGAACTAAGTTTAAATAAACTTTTATTGAATTCAATATCAACATTACAAAAAAAAATTAAGTGAGAATTCTTGTTATTATATTTCAAAAAATGCACTGATAAATGGACTCTGGTGGTTTTGAAAGAACTTGCATTTTCTGAATTTTAATAGAAGTAGAGCTTTTTCAAATCCCGAACTTGACCAAGCTGTGTTAATATAGGCTCTTAATGCTCACATTAGTATGTTGCATGTAACCATGTTTTCAGTGTATTGTGAAAGGAAATTTGAGTTTGAATTAGTAGTATTCTGCAAGCAAATTAATTAAAAATAGTTTAAGTAGTATTCTGCAAAATTTCAAACAGAACGTGTTTTCCAACTTTTCATTTTCAAAAACAGTTTTCAGAAATGACAAACCAAACGCGTTTTCAGCAAATTTGAAAACAAAAATGAAAACGGGAAACACAAAGCCCCTGTTCTCTTTGCTGTTTTGAGGTCGTTTTCTGTTTTTATTTTCGAAAACGCTAAAAACGCGTTCTCTTTACCATTTTCGAAAACGCATTTTGGAAAACAAAAAAAAAAATTTGTACACAAAACGGAAAACGCCCGAAACATCGTTTTGGGCGTTTTGTGTGTATTTCGACAAAAAATGTCCAAAACGCGGAAAACGCGTTTTGGGAATTTTTTTTTTTTTTTTTTTTAATAGAATTATCGTAACTTAGAACTAAGCTTAATATAAAGTTTTTATTTTTTTTATTTTTTTTTTATTTTTTTTTAAATTATCTTAGTTTGGAACTAAACCTAAATAAAGATTTTTTTTTTTTTTTTTTTGAGAATTATCCTAATTTGGAACTTAGTTTAAATAAAGTTTTATTGAATTCAATATCAACATTACAAACAAAAATTAAATGAGAATTCTTGTTGTTATATTTCAAAAAATGCAATGATAAATGAACTCTGGTGGTTTTGAAAGAACTTGCATTTTCTGGATTTTAATAGAAGTAGAGCTTTCTCAAGTCTCAAACCTGACCAAGCTGTGTTAATATAGACTCTTAATGCTCACATTAGTGTGTTGCATGTAACCATATTTTTAGTGTATTGTGAAAGGAAATTTGAATTGGAGTTAGTAGTATTCTGCAAGCAAATTAATTAAAAATAGTTTAAATAGTGTTCTGCAAAATTTCAAACAGAACGTGTTTTCCAGCTTTTCATTTTCAAAAACAGTTTTCAGAAATGACAAACCAAACGCGTTTTCAGCAAATTTGAAAACAAAAATGAAAACACAAAACACAAAACATTTTCGAAAATGAAAATACAAAATAAAATACAAACAGAACGCCACCAAAACATTTTCGAAAATGAAAATACAAAATAAAATACAAACAGAACGCCGCCTAAGGGTGGGTGTTGGGTGGTTCGGTTCAGGTATCTCAAGAACTGGAACCGAACCATACTTTTTCGATTCTTGTAAAATGGAACCATTCGGTTTCATTGAATCGCAAGAACCAAACCTTTCGGTTTCGGTTCTAATTTGGTTCTATAATAATAATTATTTTTCGAGAGCCTTATCGAGGAGCATCAGGCCTCGTGAAGTGAGTCAATAACCTGAAATAAACTTTTACCAAATATACCAAGATCAAGGATTTCAAAAATCCTTTCGCCCTAAAGGAAGTATAGGATTCTCCATGAAACAGAAGATATTCAAAAACAAAAATAGGAAACAAATGGCTTAGAAGGTTTTTCGAGTATGGCAATATAGTAAACTTGTGGGATGAATCATGAATTTTAAATGCATTATTATTAATTATTTTGTATTTGTATTTAAATATTTAATTAACACCATCGTGGTCATTTACAACTTCGCTTATTAATAAGTTAATCTCATTTGATTTTCATTTACTAAGAATTTCAAACCAAGTGTGAAGTTAAATGTTACAATGAGGTAGAGACGTAACAAATTCATAAAAAGAGATTAATCATTTTCACTTTACCCAAAAAAATTATAAATTCTTTTGATTTTTAGTTTTAGGACAACCAATTAAGACTATAAAAAAAAAAAAAAAAAGGATCAAAGATTGGTTCTAACTTCGATTTTTCGAGTCTAAAGGCGGACCCGAGAACCGAACCTAAAACCAATCGGTTCTCGGTTCCAAAACCGATTTCCTATTTTATTTTTTTAAAACCATACGGTTCCGGTTTTTTCGGTTCGGTTCCGGTTCGGTCATATCGGTTCCGGTGTTTTTGCCCACCCCTAGGAAACAAGGCTAGTTTTCTAGAGTGAGAAGTGCAACCTTGATTTAAAACCTTTTTGCTGAAACAGTTGTGGACCCAATTTATTAAAAACATCTAATAATCATTTGATACAAAAAATTAATTGAGTACATAGCTACAGGCGACACTGGAGGGAAAGTCTGTTTATTTCTATTGATTACTGTATGTTTTATTTACATACTTTTATACGCCTATGATTTTACATGTTTTGATTATTAATTATGAATAATGATGATTGAGAAATTTAGATTAGTCAAACTAAATATGAGCGTTCTAAGCAAAAGAGAATTACTTCTTGAAGAATTAAGACGTGAAAATAATCAAGAAAGAAGGGAGAAGATAAGAAATACTATTGATATCATCAATACGAGTTACAACAATATTTGAACTTGTTACAAGAATATACTGAAGTTATATTTCTAGGATTAGTTCTGAGAACTTTAGATACAATAGAATTTATGAAAAATTCACAAACATCTACTTCTAGTATTTGTGATAAATTTCATTTATGATAAAGATATTTAGGTTTTATTAGCTATTGCTGAAAAATTTGAAGGTATATATTCAGTTGCCCAATCTAAATTAGAATAAAGATATTGTTTATGCTTGTTTAAATAATATAAGATTCAACTCTGTTGAAACTGTTAAAAATATAGATAGAGTTTATAAGATCGTATTTGAACATAAAGAAATAAAAGAAGTTTTAAAAGGAATAGTATTAGGATATATAATTAAAAAAGATCAACTCAAAGCCTTTGAAAATTATCAAAATATAGAGAATATTTAGAACTTAAAAGGTTACAAAATTCTAATATAGTTAGAAGTCCTGAATTGAATCAATCTAACCAAGTTAGAAGATATATCTTGTAATATAAATAATTCCTTTCATTAAAGGTAATAAAGACAATTTACCTAAAAATAGGCATTTTTCATAAACAAGGATTTGACTAAGCCAATTTAACGAATCCCCCTGAGGAGCTCTATTGTTTAATTTCTTTGTAAGTTATACTTGAAGCTCTTGTGATTCTGGGTGTATATATCTTGTGTGCACAAGGTGTTATGAACATATATTTATTAATAAATTGTTTTAAAAGTGCATATTTTAATAGGAAAAATGTGCATATTTTAATAGGAAATTTTGTCCTAAAAAAATATCACATCCAATTATAGATGACATATATTTGTTATCAACAAATACTTCTCTAAATAATATTAGAAAAAGTATTTGTGTAGCATATTTGATATATATTATTTTATTTTCTCCTGTTGTTGTAGTAGACACTACTTTCTTTGAATCATACTTCCAATATTCTGATGGTGACACATTTAGCAAGCAAAGGCCTATAGTACTTCCTATATATAAATATGCATGAAATTTTATTCTACAATAAGTTTGTAAATTAAGTATATTTTCAACATATGGGCTCATAGAATTAGTGTTTATTATCTTTTCCATTGTAACAATGATCTTATATTTTCATCTATTCTTGGTATGATAATTGGATTTCTTCAAGTGTTATCTTTATATATCCTTGGTAGATTTCATATGGGCTTACTTTTCTAAAAAAAATCATTCCTAGTAATATTGGTGATTGGCTAAGTCTATAATTATCATCTTATAAAAGATTATTTATCTTTTATGTTCACATTGGTTTTCTCCTACAAATATAAGAGGAAAAATCAAATATCTTTTTATTTCAAGGTTATTTCATGGGTAATCTTTAAAACATATTTTTGTGGTAACTCATAATCTTGTAAATGACTAACAAATTTAGCATCTACATGATTCTTATGTTTCTTGTATCTATAAGGACAAGAACATTTTTTATCCCTTCTTGGTTGATATATCTGGTTCTGATATAATATTGTGAACTTGTTGGTTCATCAATACTTTGGTTTCTAAGTCGATCTTGATTAAAACTTCTAGGAGGAAATCTTGTAATTACATTTTTTCCTTGTAGTCTTAAACTACCGTTTCTTATTATTTTTTCTTCAGAACTAATTTCTTTGGTTTGTTTGTGAATATCAAGCATTATTTGTTTTGATATTGTAACTTCATGTTCTTTATATATTCTAGGAGGATTATATTGCGCAAATTTATCAAAATCTTTAATTATATCATCTATTCCTTAAATTGCTATGATGGCTAGTACTAAAAACAAATATTGATTTTATGCTTATATAACCTTACTTTTATTTAACATTTTGAAGTTTCCAATTCTATAACAGAGATTGAAACATTGGTCTATATTTTTGTCTGTAATTGAGATTGCATAATTTGATTTTACTGTAAATATTATCTTCTGGTAAACTAGATTTCCTACAACAGTTCCTAATAGAGTATCTATAGGATCTTGTAGAATTCTGTTATCCATACAATAAAATTTCAATTGATATATTCATACATTCTCTAAAGAATCTTTTATCGTAACTTGTATTCCTCCAATTTCAATACTTTTAACTTTTTCCTTACATTTTCTAGTACTTAGTTTTTTATTTACTCATTCTCTTGTAATTATTGAGATTCTGGTTTTTACCATCACATCTTCTATGTTGATTGAGATTTATTTTTAATTCATACTTACAATTGTTTTGTTCATTCTAAGAAGTATTATTAAGAATTCTTGACAAAATACATCTTTTTCTTGTAAGTCTAAAATTCTTTTTGTTATCTCTTTTTATCTTTTGATATCAAAGACAGTTTCTTGATTAATTCCTTCTATTGAGTCTTCTACTTCCTTAATTGTTTCTATATCTAAATCTTGTAATTCTTATATTTCATTCATATATACAATCTCTTCATATTCTTCGTCTGATGATGATGTTTCTAGCTCATAAATACTACTACATTCATTGCTTAAATCTTCAAAATACTCAATTGGCTTTATATCACTATCATCCTTAAATTCTTCAAAAACTCTTTATATATATATATATATATATGTATATATATTTTTGAAGGACATTGAGTAGCAATATGTCATTTCTTATAAATGAAGCATTTACATTTTTTGTTATATTTCTTTTTAGGATGCGTTTGATTCGCGTAATATTCCAACTTTGCGCTGTTTGGTTGTCTAAATTTTCCACGGAATTCATTTTTCCACTTGTCTCGAAATTCGGTATTTTCCTTATTTTTAATGAATTCATTTTCCAAGGGGGGGAGGAGGTTTTATTTTCCATGGAAAATCTTATACCATTTTCATTACGTTTGATCATTTTTGTTATTGTTAATTGATTTATTTTTTTCTAAAAATTAACATTATTATTATCAAGTACAAATGTGTGGAAAAATTAAAAAATATATTTTTTTTTATTAAAATAGATCAATTTTACTTTATTTTTCATGAAAAATAATGTCAATCAAACAATAAAAGTTGGAAATTTTCCTACTTTTTTCACCTAAAAAATTAAATCAATCAAACACATTAAACTTCTAATTCCTAGGAATTCAATTCCCTAGAATTCAATTCCTTTGAATTCATTTTCTTTCCACTCAAATTTCACCCTCGCTATCAAACGCACCCTTAGGCTTTTCAAATCAATTTCTTTTCTTGAAATATTTTTTATATGGTTTGAAGTTTCTTTTCTTAAACCTTTAATAGTTTTTGAATTTTCTTTTGTGTTTTTTATATGGTTTATATTTTTTTTGAAGACATCCAAATTGTTCTAATTGGCCTATATGTCTATAACAATACAAAGCATTTTTCCTTATTTTGTATGATTTCTTGTTTTCTAGTGTTTTTCTATTCTAAATAATTATCATTCTTTTGGTAATTCAATCCTACTTCCAAAGTTATTTATACTTATTCCATCTTCATCTCATTTATGTAATATTTTATTATATTTTTTTAATAACTTAGCCTCCGTTCGGCTACCTCTTTAATGGGGTGATTAAACTATACAATTTTTCAACACACACATTATCTCTCCAATTTTTAATCACACATTTTACCTCGAAAACAATAAAAAATCTTCTCTCTTTAATAAGCCGCCGAACACACTATTAGTTCCCGAAATGGTAATTTTGTAAAATGGGATCTTAAGATTGGTTCATTATCTATATATTTTCCTTGACTTATATATAATTCTTGGAATTTAAATGTATCTCTTTCTAATTCACACATATCTTTAGATTTTCCATTGCAATCATTCCTTCATTATATTCATCTTGCTTCCTAGCTTCATCAATTGTGTATCTATTTCCTAAGAATTTTGTTCTAAGGGCTCTTTCTAATCTATTTAATATATCTCTAATGCATTAGTCATTCAAATTATTTCCATTATCTAATGCATCAGTTGTATTTTCTCCATATTTTATTCTTTTTTTTTTGTATTTACTGATAGTTTTCTCCATCATTCTGATACTATACCTTTAAATGTATGTTCTATAAATTCAAAAGTTGTATATGTATCCCATTTATTAAATTGTGTTGCTAAATTAGTACTTTTTGTCCATGTTTCTATAACTTTGTTTGTATCTACGTAGTCTAAATCTAACCATATTCCTATTTTGTAGATTGGTTCATTATATGAATTTATTGAATTTATTTCTTGTATAGATTGTTTTCTGTTATTTTCACTATGTCTATTTTATGTTTTCCTATATCTTTGGAATCCTTCTTTTCTAGGTATGTAAGTTCCATATGGATCATTAGTGCCTTCATCATTACTAAATTTTTCTTTTACATTACTTGTGATTGAGTTTTAATTCATTTTAGTATTTTCTACTTGTTTTGTTAGTTCTTCTAATTGATTTTTATATTCATCATATTCTTCTCCTGTAGATTTAAAAAAAAAAAATTCTAATTTTTTTTGCTATTGTTATCATAAATTGTTTTATTTCGGAAATTTTTTATTTCCTTTTATTTTTATCTTTAATTTTTTTTTCTGTAATCATGAGCACTTCCAACTTGTAAATTATCAATGTGTTAGGGTAAGTTGATTATTTTTTATTTATAATCATTCCAATTTTCAATACAACTTTTTAACCACACATCTTTTCTCTCTCCAAGTTTTAACCATTTAATTACATCGAGATTTGAACCAAAAAATGTTTATAATCAACTTTATAGCTTCCGAACAATATATTTTAGAATTTCCACTTTTTTATTTTTTTCTTCAAAGCCTTCATTCATATTATTTTTTGGTAAATAGAGGTAACTTGGTTTTTTTATGTTTTGCTACTATTTTTTTTTTTTAATTCTTCAATTATACTTCTTCTTCTGATAAATTCATCATTACTTTTAGTTCGTTATAGGTCTCTGATATCACTTGGACCAGAGTGTGCAGCGGAATTTTTGAATTTTTAAGTTAAATATCTTGAGAGTTTAATTGAAGTTTTTCTATAGTTCGATAACTTGATTGGAATTTCTATATTTGAGGGTATATTAGGAAGTTGCTAATGTCTTCAATGGTCAAAGGCCATTCTAATAAATTGATGAAGGTGGAGTCTATTTTCATTGAATACCACATTATACAATTTTGGAAGGGAGTCTGTTGATATCTGCTAGCTGAAGCAAAATTTTCCATCCGTAATTTCTGTAATTCACCATTTCATATCAATTTTCTTGCCAGGTGAAATTGATAGACAACTTCACCAACAAGAAAGGAATGACGAGTCATTGCTATAGGATAGCATATCGATCAATGGAGCGTTCGCTCACAGATGAGGAGATAAACGACTTGCAGGTAGACAAATAATGAAATAAAGCGAATGACTATCTTTGCTTTTTTTTCTAATATATAGACGAATATTCATTTATGATTTTGGTTGGCAGTGGAGCGTACGAGAACAAGTTGAGACCAAGTTGCGCGTGGTTCTTAGATGAATTTCTCTTGCACCCGTTGCTAGCATTGTTAATTTTGCCTCTATTTGTCTGTTTGGCAAATTTGTTTAAATACGTGTTTTCAATACAATTTCTCAAATTATTTTTTAATCATATATATTTTTCACACTTTTCAATCACATATTTTAACTTAAAAAAAAAAAAAAATACATATTTTAAACACACAACTTTTAACAAACATTTACATTATACATCTCATTTTCCAAATATCTTTGAGGTCTCCAATGTTGGTGTATTTTAGATGTAATTGCTGATTTACAACTCCAAATTTGCCAGAATGATCTCCAATGAGGAAATGTAAATGAAATGTATTTTAAGTTTTCGATGAAAAATGTATATTTGAATGTATATTTGCATTTAATTTTGCACCTCGATATCCCATAAAAAGAGACATCCCATAAAATGGGGGGAATCACTACTCACGAGCACAATACTTGTTAGGTTTATTTTAACACTAAATTTAGTATTTTAATTTTTTAATCAAATTTCAAAATTTCTAGATCGATTTTTTCGTGATATATATATATATATATATATATATATACAAAAAAATTGAAACTAAATTAACATAAAAAATTTACAAGTATATTTGTGCAAATTAAAAAAATAATATGAAGTAATGAAATTTATAAATTTTAATTTACATTTATCATTGGAGAAAATTGTGGATGCTCTTAGGGTTCGTTTGATTTGTGAGATTTTCATGGAAAATGTCACATTCGAAAATTCAAGTTCCTACTTGTGTTGTTTGATTCGAAGTTGAAAATGGAATTCGAATTTCATGGTACAATCACTTTAAGTTCATTTTTAACAAATTTCATGGAAAACAAATTTTTAAGGGAGTGGTAGGAAATTCTTGTATACCTTAAATGGAATTCGTTATCTTTTCCTATTTGATCAATCAAACACACCCTCTCTTCTCTAATATTACGTACTCTGTGCAAGTGAAAAGTTGGAAGAAAAGTGGATGAATGACAGGTTAAAAGGGACGTTTCAATAGGATAGTCAGATCAGAAACCTGTATGGAAGAGTAGAGGCATAGGTTTGTAGGCTCAAAGAACAAAAGGATTGAGATGATGGTTTTGGGTTTGGGGTTTGCACAGTTACAATACAAATAGGGTCCACTGAACCATTTCATCTGCTTTTAACGACTTCACATCTAGCGCTTGTTTGATAATGAAAAAATAATTTTTTCTATTTTAAATTTTAGGTGAATGAATTAAAAAAATAGGAAATTTTCTTGAACTTACGTGTAGAATATTTTGTTGTGTAAATGTTGTTAAAAATTTGAGTCCTGTAAAAAATAAGTTGAAAAAATGGACTTTTGTCATCCCATAAAAATAATTTTACTTTTTTTTTTTCTTCTGTCTCAAATGATTGGTTAATTTCTTTGTTGAGAGAATAATAAATTTTGTTGATGGTGAAAATATAATTATTCCAAATCAATAAATAAATATGTGAATGTCAGTTATGTAAAATGATTATGATTGAAATCTCAAATTGTGTATGACATGATTTTAACGTAAGATGTTGTGTATTAATTAAATTTGGCATAAAATTGTTAAATTTGAGATTGATTTCCAAAATTGCAAGTGTGAAATATTGCAATCAAGTAATAAAGTAGATAAAAGAGTTCAATTTATCGTTCCACGATGATTGAAATCAAGTATCGAAATTGTGTTAACTCTAATCCTATTTGAACAATCAAGTATGGATTTTAAATTAAAAATTATACTAATAAAGAAAGTTTTCAAGATTTGATTTTTTTTTGGGAAAATTATGAATTAAAAATGTTGGAACTCACGATGTTACACAGTCAGTGCTTTTAATTTCACTTTTCAAGTTTTAATCCTAATAATGTGTTCGATTAAATTCACATATGCACGTAAAATTTCTCTCTCGATTTTAAATAAACTTTATTAATTTTAGTCAGCCATATATTTCTACAGCGAGTTATAATGATCAGGTGTATGAAATATAAGAATTAATGTAACGATCGCAATAAAAGTGGCTAGTCATTCATCTGATCTTGGTGATATTTTCTTCTATGTAGACAAATACACAACAATTATGTAGAGTTTATCCTGAAACGATAATATATTATTCTAATTTATACGTACAAATAAGTGTGTATAACACACTTATCAGAGATTCTTTTATGAGTTACCCTCACTTTTATTTATAGGAAGAAGTGAGTGAGATTGCTTATTATAATTTCTGACTAACATCGACTTCTAGTTTGTAACGCCCCGAGTTCCGTGAAATTCGGACGCTAACTTCGTTCTCTTTAAAATATATATTTAACAAATATTGTGGAAATACATGAATTTTAAGAAAATTCAAACATCACATTTATTTGAAAAACTTCAATGGAACTCACATTTTAAATAAATTCACTTGAAAAACATTCCATAAAATTTTCAAAACTCAGATAAATAAACAAGTTCCAAAAATCTCAACTTTCAAAATAATTATTCGCCACCGCTTCCGATCTCTGCAATTGTTGTTAAAAACGGAGTGAGCATTTCAAAAGAAATACTCAATAGACTCGCGCATAATAATCATTTAACATTATAAATTAAAACACATAATCCTGATATTCAAGTTCTCAGGTGTCTAACGATCACCAGTATTCTCATGAACATAAAAGTTCAAGTTTCATGCTCAGAAAGCAAGTAATTCTCATGAACATAAAAGTTCAAGTTTCATGCTCAGAAAGCAAGTAATTCTCATGAACACAATCATACATGCTAAACTTATAATCCAAATAATTATTGATGCGCACTTTTTGAAAAAACGTAAATTTGTAGATAAGAGTCTACCTTAAACTTAACGAGTGTGGTTGAGCGGGAATGACTTTAAATCTTTCAAATCTCCGTACGCTTCGTCTAGCCCATAAGTTACATTAGTCTTTTGAAATTTATAGTTTTAAAAAATGATAATTTACAATTTGGGGACTGAAATTGATGATTTGAAAGTTGAAGGACTAAAATGAATATTTTTTAAAGTTGAAGGACTAAAATGAATATTTTTGAAAGGTGAGGGACTAAAATGAATACTTTTGAAAGTTGAGGGACTAAAGTGAATACTTTGAAAATTGAGGGACTAAAATGAATATTTTTAAAAGTTGAGTTGAAACTCAAAACGAATATTAAACAATAGGGCTGAAATAATAGATTTTAAAAATGAAGGGCTGATTAAACTCATTTAAAACTTAAGGGCTGAAATGATAAGTTTAAAACTAAAAAGTGATTGAATTGAATAACTTTAAAAGTTGAGGGACTAGGCTGCAAATTCTGAAAAATTACAAATAATTTAAAAACCATTTTCTCTCTTTATTTTCATTATTTCAGAACGTTAGAGAGAGAGAGAGAGAGAGAGAGAGAGGATGAGGCCAGAGACAGAGAGGAGGAGAAAATCCGGTCTAAAGCTAGCGGAACGCCGGCGCAGGGTGCGGCCAACGGAAAGGGGTGCAATAGGCTAGGTTTCTTTGTGAATTTGGTGCATTTTTGGTGCGAGAAAGGGCGTGGAATCGAAGCAAAAACAAGGCTTAAGGTGGGGCGATTTCCGGCGAAAAATCGGTGAATATGGTTCCGGAGGTCAAGGTAAGTATGTGGGTATTCTGATTTTTGGGTTTATTTGATTTGATTTGGGGTTTTCTTGAATTTGGGTAGTAGAATATTTCGGTGGTGGTGGTTGTAGTTCCGAGTCGGCATTGGCGGTGGTGACTGGTTGCAGTGGAGTTCATGTGATTGAGGCTTTGGGTTGTACGGTTGACCGGTGGCAGTGGCGTTGGTCCTTGGCCGTGGAGTCAAGGCGTGAGGCTCGACTCTTTGGCGATGGTGTATTGAAATAGATGGTGGTGTTGCAGGTTCAGTGAATGGAGGTGGATTGGCTGTGGTTCGTGCACAGTGTTTGGTTGTAGTGGTGGTTCTGGGCCGAGCTAATGTGTAGGTTGGTGGCATGATTCTGGATGTGGCTGATTTGCAGTGGTTCGGTTTTGACATTGATGATAATGGCTCGATTTTCTTGGAAGCTTATTGGTTTGGCAGTGATGGAGCTGATTGCAGTGGACTGATTCGATCGGAAATAGAGGTGGCTGGGATGGAGATGGAGGTGGTGATGGTTGCTTTATAATGGTGGCTGCTTGGTTCTGTAGTGATTCGGTAGTGGTGGTTGGTTTTGGTAGAAATTGCGGTTTAGGTGGTGGCTTGGCAGCGTGGTGGTGGCGCTGGCAGCTGCTAGGTTGGCAGTCGTGGTTCGTAGTGGTGGTTGGACTGTGGTTGCATGCGGTGCATTGTGTTGCTGTGATGAAGATGGTTGGTGGCTGATGATGCTGGTTTGGAGGTGAGTGGGGTGTAGTGGCTTGCTTGTGGCGGTGGCAGATGGTGGTTTGTGTGGATTCGAGATACTATTTGGTTGGGATGATGTTTTTTGTGTTAAGAATGTGTGATATGGTAGTTGGTGATGAAGGTAGTAGGCAGTAGTGGTGTTGCTGCTGATGTAGAAATAGGTGATGTGAGATTGTGGTAGGTGGGAGTTTGGTGATGAAGGAGAAGGAGGCATTTGCCTTGCTGGAAAGAGTGGGGGCTGAAAATGGAGCTGTAAAGGATGGAGTTTGCACATGGAAGGTTTAGGGTGTTGGAATGTTTATGAATTATAGGAGAGAAAAAGTGGAGAATTAGGTGGAAATGAATTAGAAATAGGTGTAAAGTGTTTAGAAAAATGATGTTTAGTGGAAAGGAAAAGAAAATGTGTGGAAAATGAAATAGAAAATGGTGTAAAGTTTTATATAAAATGATGATTTGGAGTTGGTGCGTGAAGATGGTTTGTAGATGGAAAATTGGTGTAGAATTAGTTATGTATAAATTTTGATTAGGACAACTAACTAAAATTGGACTAACTTCAATTAGGAAACTTATTTAAAACTGATATATTTTTGGACTGAAAATAAATTTGAAAATAAATAAATTTTGAAATAAAATTGAATTTCGTATTTGGACTTAAAATAATTTAATAAGAAAAATTGTGATATTTTTAATAAATTTGGAATTTAAAATGATTTTGAAAATAATACTTTAAATAAATAATTAAAATAATATAATTTTAGAAATTCGGAATTTTAATTAAAATCGAATGGATTTAACATTTCTTGACTTGGCTAGACGAACGCGTTCGCAACGTTAACGTAAAAAAATAAATTGGTGAAATAGCAGCGACACGATTTTCTAAATTTTAAAATAATTATTAAATGCGTAAAAATTCTTGTTCGCTACATAGTTGCACTCCTTGAATAGTTAACTTTTAACTAGTTTAACTGTCAATGTCAGAAGAACCATAAAAGAGCTTTGGTTTTGTAGCGCCCCGAGTTCTAAATACCTGATTCACCATATCATCGTCAGGTCTAACTTTTAAAATAATATTTTAGCGGAAGAAATAATTGAAATTCATTTTTGCCAATATTAAATAAAGTGTAATGATCGATAAAATTCGAAAACATTTATGAAACAATTCAAAATAACGAATCGAGCCATTAATAATACAAAACATTTGGTAATGCCATAATTTCTTAAATAATTGAAAATCTCAAAAATAGCCAAAGTTTAGAAATATGGATCATAAAAATAAGATTCTCAATTATTTAACGACTATTGCACAATCATCCATCACTTGCCACCCTCTCCGAAATCTGCAAATATTATTAAAATAGACATGAACATTTCGTAAAAATACTCAGTAGACTCATCGCCAATTAATTAATCTACAATATAATTGAACACGTAAATGCAGACTCTTTAGAAATCATAGGGTGTGGATAGTCTCTTCTCGTGCATTAAAGCACGTGGCTTCTCTTTGAAAAATCATAGGCTCTTTAAAATTATCGGGTGTGGGTATTCTCGTCCCGTGCACTTAAGGCACGTAAGTCATGCATAACATCATCATTTATTTTGCAAGATATTCTCTTCTTTCTTTCTCATGCAAAAAGTATATAAGTTATGACAAGTATAACAACATAAATATTTCTGAAGAAATATATTCTCGTCTCTTTTCATAAAAATGACTTTCACATAAGTCACATAACATACACATTCACATGCAATCATAATTTAAATAAATTAATATGGGGCGAGTCTACGTTAAATTCAACGAGTGCAAAGTCAAGAGGGAAAAGACTTCCATCCTTTAAATCTCCGTACGCCTCGTATAGTCAGTTAGAATAATAATTTAAATTAGTCCTTTGGAATTTATAGTTTAAAAATGATAAATTACAATTTGGGGACTGAAATTGATGATTTGAAAGTTGATGGATTAAAATGAATACTTTTGAATTTTGGGGACTAAAATGGAACTTTTCAAAAATTTAAGGACTCATTTAAAATGCTATTAAAATTTTCAGGCTGAAATGAAAGATTTTTAAAATTAAGGGATAGAACTTTAAATATTTGAAATCATGGTCAAAATGAAACATTCGGAACATTGGGGACTAAAATGTAAATTTTTGAAACTTGGGTTGAAGCTCAAAACGGATATTAAATTGTAAGGATTGAAATAATTGATTTTCAAAATGAAGGGACTAATTAAAATCATTTAAAACTTAAGGGGTTGAAATGATAAGTTTTAAAACTATAGTGATTGATTTAAATCATTTTGCATACTTGGGGACCAAAGTGCAATTTTTGAGAATTAAAAATTATTAAAACAAATATCTATTCTCTCTCCTTCCCATTTTCAGTTCAGAGAAGAGAGAGAGAGAGGAGGGGAGGACGCAACTGGACGTCGCGCCTCGCGCAAGGCGGCCTCTAGCCGACGGTTTCGCCGGCGAAATGCCGCACAGTGTGGCGGTGAGTGGTGGGCAGGAAAAAGGGGGTCAGATTTTGGGATCTAGGTGGGAGTTTGGGGTTCGAGACCGAGGCAAAAAACGAGGCTTGGTTCGTGATTTTTCCGGCGACAAATCCGGTGATTGAGGTAGGTTACGGGTTTTGTCTATTTCTTGGGTTTTTGGGTTTTGATTTTGGTTGATTGATGGAGATTTGGGTGTTGAATGGAGCTGGGCTGAGGTGGCTGTTGGTTGCGTGCAGTGGTGGTGGCGCGGTCGAGTTGATGATGATGATGATGATGAAGGAGGTGGCGGTGGTGACGGTTTGGAGTTGGTTGCCGGTGGGTTGTGACTGCTTCGGCTATGCGTTGCAGGCGGCGGCTGCACGGGTGGTGATGACTGGGTTGTGGTGATGATTCAAATGAGATGATTATGGCTGTGAGCTGGTGATGATGATGGCGAAGTAGGTGAGTTGGTTGTGGCTGGGCAGTGGACGAAAATGGTGGTGATGATGATGATATAGGTGGTGCTGCAGGCGGTTGGGTGGTGGTTCTTGGTCGAGCTTTGGCTGCGTGAGGGTGGCTTCGTAAAAGTTGGGAAATCAGAATTGTGGTTGGTGCAGGGAGAGGAAATTCTGATGATGTATAATATGGAGTAGGTTGGTGAGGAATGGGTTGGTGATGTAAAGTATGAGAATTGATAGGGCATGAGATTGATGTGGTTGGTGGAAGTTGGTGGTAGTATAGGTTGATTAGGCATTTTGGAAATCTTGACAACCAATACACGGAATTTGAGAAAAATAATACGCTTAAATCAACTGAGTAGGAAAATGGATCTGGTAAAATGAGCTTCATAAAATTTTGGAATTTAAAACGATTTTGGATATAATAATTTAAATAAATAAATAAATAAAATAATAAAATTTTAGAAATTCGGATTTTATTTAAAATCGAATGGACTTGATATTTCTCGACTTGACTAGAAGAATACGTCGCGACTTTAAATTAAAAATGGGTGAGATCACAGCTGCACGGTTTTCATAATTTTAAAATAATTATTTAACACATGAAAATTTCTTAGTCGCTACATGTTTTGTCAACCGCCAGGTAGTGCACGCGGTGTCACCCTTCAGGTCATGCATGACATTTTCATCGTTGTGTTCAATGAGATGTTGCACGAATCTACGATCATATCGTACATAACCCACTGCTATTCAGGTTGTGCAGACGTATGCGACCATCCCCAATTTAAGTTCAGGTCGTTTTGAATTTGGCTACACGACATCCTTCCTAGGAGATCTTGTGTCCTTAACTTCAAACTTCAAATTGCTCGTCATCAATCTTGCATGTTGGATCATGCATCTACAAATTTCTTAGTTTTTCAATATTCCCGTATTTAATATGTCTTCTTACTAACAAATGTGTACTACTCATACTTGAATCATTATTTAATTTAGTGATATATTAGAAAATATAAGAAAGAATTATATATTTTTTAATCTATGTAAAATTGAAAACAAGTTTATATTTGTGGAATGGAAGGAGTGCTACTATTCCGAGGGCATTGGAGAGGGCCTCGTGTTTTTGTTAAATGTTGTTGTAATCATTCTAATTGTATTTTAGATCATCACAATAAGAGCATCTTCAATCAAGATCTAAAAAAAGTTGTAAATTAATATCTTCTAAATTATTTTTCCATCTCCATTTATATCCCGGCGGATCTAAATCTAAATTTTCTCCAATGGATAGATGCAAATATAAGATTTAAATTTAAATTTAATTTTTACATAATTTTTTTAGCTTGTAAATTTTTACAAACAAATCGATCTAAAAATTTGAAATTTGGTTTGGAAAACAAAAATATTAAAAAAAATTAAAATGTGTAAATTAATATAAAAATTGAAATTGAAATGTAAATTAATATAATAGATTTAAATTGTATATCTCACGCCAAGATTTTATGGATTGATGGTTATTTAGATGACGGTTAATGGAGATGCTCTAAGGCTTTTTAGTTAAAATTAGGTATTTTTTTAATTTTTTTTTACATGTCAATTTTTACTCACAATTGATATCAGAACAAGCAGGATTTAAAACCGTCTTTCTGAACGGAGTGATGTATGAATGGTATTTCTAGTATGACATGGAGTCATCTATCTAGCTGAGAATATGAGTCGTAGTCTTGTGGACATCAAATTTGAAAGAGGTGGAGAGTAACTATTCTCGGTGTAGTTTGTAAGTTTAATTGGGCACTTTTTCTCTGTAAGTTAATTTTACGGTCGAGATTATGTTCTATAAGAGTGAGTATCTTCAATTGAGTTTGAATGTAATAATGATATAGCTTTGAGAAAAATGAAGTGATATTGAAAAAGCAACAAAATGTGGAGATTACGGTCCAAAAATTTAAATGAACAACCTTTAAGCCATTTTTTTCTTGAATTAAATTTCTTTGTTTCTTTCTTTATTTTCCTTTCAATTTCTCTCTTTACATATTTTCTCTCTTGCCAACTATGAGCACTGAAGATGCTCTTAAGAATGCATGTGATTTAAACAAGAGGTGGAGAGTGTACACTTGACGGCACTTTTTTAAATGAAAATGAGAACGTGCTACTTTCAGTGGTAACTTTATTTTAGAATCTATAGTCAGGAACATGAGCTGTGGAGGACATTGATTTTGAATAGGTAGGTAGAATGTAATGATTTTAATTTGTATTTCATAGAGATGATAATTTTTTTTGCGAGACTCGATCCTCGGGGGGATCCGTCTTGAATGGAGCGAGGATGGTAATGATTTTATTTTCGTTATAGGGAACGAGATGGGGATGGGATTGAGGTCCCCAACCCATCCCCGTCCTGTTTATGATTTAAAAAATTAAAAATTAGTAAAAATTTAAAAATTCAATACATTTTGAAAAATTATATATTCTTTTAAATCAAGTTGAATGATTCTAACCTAGATTACTAACTTAAAGGTATGAGATAATAAGTTTTAGTTTTTTTTTTTTAGAAAAAGTTTGATCCAAAAAAAATAATAATAACGGAAATTTAAACGGGGATAGGGATGAGGTCTTCGACCCATACTCGTACCATTGCCATCACTAATATTTCACACCCTTAAATTAAAGCTCAAGGAGTGTTTGTCATCTTTTAAATTGGTTTAAATTGATTTATTTAAATTTTCTAGGCAAAATGTGTCTTTAAAAATTAAAGAGAGAAAATGTATGAGTTAAAAAGTTATTTAAAGAAATTGTATAATTTAAATTGTTAGTTTAAATGGAGCAATCGAACACTCCATTTATTTATAGATTTATAAGTATTTACAGGTCAATTTTAATGATTGTATATATTTATTACATTCATGTTTGATGGGATTAAAATTAATATTTTAATATAAGTCAAAATTAATAATTATAGTCGTCGAGTAAAGTATAAAGAGAAAAATGTGAATTGCAAGTTGAGAAACAATGATGCAAAAGTCTATTTGGTAATGTGATTTTTAGTTTTTAGTTTTTTGATGAATGTGTGATTTAAACATATTTGAAAAGTCAAAAATTATATAATTGACTAAGAATGTGTTTGAGATTAAATTTGAAAAGTTAATGTGCAAATTTTTTTGTTACAAAACAGGCTCTAACGTGCTTGATATATATTTCTCCCTCTATCTCAACCTTGAGTCTCCCTGTCGCACGTATAGATGCCTAAAAGCATGATTGAGATCAAATAGATATTATAGATCTACATGTAAAATTATTTTATTCAAATTAAAGTTGACAATGAGTTTGAGTAAAAATGAATTTTAAATAATGCAGTGCTACTTAGCACGGTAACAATTTATAAATTATTTTTGAGGTAAAATTGTATGGTTAAAAAGTGATATGAAAATTGTATTATTTACAAATTGATTTATAAATTGTAATAATTGCTTTAAAGAACGGAGACCGAGTGTAATATGTATCAAACTAAATCGCAATGTTTTATCATTCTTAAAAGTTAAATTTTAAAAATCACAAATTTAAAATCGCTATTTCCTTATTTTGAACGGGATAAAAGTATCCTCCGTTTGGTAATACTGTCTGATTTATAAACTGATTTATTTATAATTTTGAGGTAAAAAATAGTTATTGAAAATTGAAGAGAGAAAAGTATATAGTTAAAAAATAATTTGAAAAATTATGTAATTTATAAACCAAAAAAAGAACATTTACCAAACGGTGGCTTAATATTATAAGTACGTGTAACAAGTCCAAATATTAAGAAATTAATATTAAGAAATTATGAGTACTTGTAACATGTCCAAACACAAGTCTTGTCGGCAGGTTTGGACATGTTACAAGTACTCATAATAGTATTTCATAATTCATATTAATTTTCATAATTCATATAGTCTCTGTCCAGAAGACTTGCATATATTTTGAAAGAGAAACAAGTACAACTGTAGAATTAACATTATTTCATCTGGTTTTTCAGTACAGTTATACTTGTACCATTAGAACTTGCGGCTAGGTTGCTCTCTGACTGTTCAGAAAAAACCTGCCGAGTTCATGGTGGGGTAAACCTCTCTCCCCCTAAAATGAAGCCTCTACTTTTTTTTTTTTGATAAAAAATATAAAAATTATGAAACCTCTACTTAATTTAGATAAAGATAATTGACGCAAAACGTCTCTATCTTTGAACTTTCTTGTAGAATTCATCCATATTTTTTATTTCTTGACAATTTCATCATCATATTTACTTTTTTTTGAAAAAAACACGTCCTTACCGTCAAAAAAACTTTAGTTGACAAACAAATCATCAATTGACCATTTTGATGAAGGCTAAAAGAGTCTTTTTACATTATTTAATTTGAAATTTTACAATAGAAAAAAAATAAAATAAAAAAAAATAAATAAAGGTGAGGGGTGAAATCGTCGGTGTTGGAGAGAGAAGCTACTGTTCATCCTCTTCCCTAGGTCTAGACTCAACTGTATTTCAAGAATTCTACAAGGTTGTGAACTTGAGTTGCTCCATTTTGGGTCATTGACGAGTTTAGTTTATTTGGTGTCGAATTCCATTTTATTTTTAAGCAGAATTCCAATAAAGCTAAAAAAATTGATTTTTTTTTCTCGCTATATTCTATGATGGAAGACACATGCTCAACGAAAATCCAAAGCAAAATATTTTCCATTTTCACCGTTTCGTGCTCAATTTCATACGCCAGGGTCATGAATTTGAAGCTCTTAAAATTTTGAAGAAGCAGCTTCAAATGGATATTTTTGCCAAATTGATGAAGCGGCAATTGCAATTGCTCTCAAAGCTTTTCTCAGGGGCCAAAAACTTGGGTCTCAAATTCATGGAAAGAGATGAAGTGGTGGCACCTGAGAGCGAAGCAAGAATTATATACATATATATATAAATGATTTAGCAGAGTGTTGAGGGTGGTTACAAGGAGGCATGTAAAACACGAACATGGTGGAGGAAAATTAAGGTGTGGTTTCCAACGGTGACTACAGAAAAATGACCTCGTAATTTAAGCTTGCTTTTAAGTTAAATCACATTATCGTCTTCTACGTGTGGTTCTGTGTAAGTCTAGAGACTAGGACTAAGGAATAAAGGGTAGGGGGTTTTATTTTATTCTTATTATTATTTTTTTTTGGCACTAAAAAATTAAGTTAAATAATGTGAAAAAGTCTCTTTTGCTCTTCATCAAAATAGTCAATGGGTGATTTTTTTTGTTAATTAACAGATTTTTTAACGGTAGGGACGTATATTTTTTAAAAATATTGAAGCTGGGGATGAAATTGTCAAGAAATCAAAATATGGATGAATTTCGCAAGAGAGTTCAAAGGTAGGGACATTTTTGTTGGATATTGGTTAATAAGTCGATACATCAAGAAATGGATTAAGTATCGAAAAACTGATTAAAGCGACTTCGTGTTGATTTCAGCTAAATAATCAAAAGTTTGGCTCAATCCGTTTAGGAAAAATTGTTTGCCACTTCCCCGCTTCGGGCGCACAAACGGGGATCGACCTGAGGTCGAGGGGGCAACGCCCCCCATGGGGGCTCGGGGGCAATACCCCCGAAAGAAAATTTTGATTTTTCTGCATGTATTGAAGGGTATATTTGGCATTTCGAAAACCAATATCGGATGAATGAGAAATTACGAAAAAGACAAAATCAGGTCAAAATATTTGACCATTCGGGCGCACAAACGGGGATCGACCTGAGGTCGAGGGGGCAACGCCCCCCATGGGGGCTCGGGGGCAATACCCCCGAAAGAAAATTTTGATTTTTCTGCATGTATTGAAGGGTATATTTGGCATTTCGAAAACCAATATCGGATGAATGAGAAATTACGAAAAAGACAAAATCAGGTCAAAATATTTGACCATGCGACCGCATGGTTAAGAAACCGTGCGATCACACATCAAATTCATTTCTGGCTTTTTGTGTAAAGCCGTGTGACTGCACGAATTATAACCGTGCGGCCGCACGATTGTCCGGTGAAAAGACACATTTTCATAAAGGTGCATGGTTTGGAAAGGATGCATGGTTTGGCCTCAACTATTTTGTCCACATCCTTTCATGGTCTATAAATAGGACCATTTAGGTGTCATATTCCTCACAATATGATATGGAAAACATATATCATCCTCTCTTCTCTCCAAAATCAAAATCATAGCATTTGTTGTTTTTGATTTTCTTTCATTTCATCTTTGGAGTACATACAACAAATTTTGGTTCGTTGTACTTGTGTTTTGGAGTGCTACAAACACAAGTGAAGCTGTTGTTTCTTAGGAGTCGATTGCCGGAATCCGTAAGCACCGTTGCGGGGCAAATTCTTAAGGACAAAGAGTTCAGCTCTTGCCTCGGCTTTGTTCATACTTTTCTTCTTCTTCTTCTTATTTGTATTTTCCTTACCGTTACTCTGTCCAATTTTCGGCTTGAATTTACAAACTATCATTCTACTTATTTTGACGTCACTATTCACAAATTCCTCCAACAGTTTTTTTCTAATTACCCTTTAGATAAATATCAATTTTTATTAAATTTTAATAAAAAATGATAAAATTTATAGTTAAAATTAATTGTTAATTTTAACTTTAGCCTCTGATTGGTAACAAAAATAAACTTATTTATAAATCAATTTATAAACTACACATTTCTATAATTACTTTTTAATAACACATATTTCCTCTTTTTAATTTTCAACTACCACTTTTTACTTAAAAATTATAAATAAACTAATTTATAAAACAAACAATGTTACCAAACATAGGCTAAATCAATTTTTTAGATGAACCAAACATTAGCTCAACATAAAAGTTGCAATAGATCCGTTTGGTAACTAAAATAAACTGATTTGTAAACTAGTTTATAAATTAAACAATTTTCAAATTATTTTTTAACCACATACGTTTTTTTCCTTCAATTTTCAACCACCCTTTTTAACTAAATATTATAAATAAATTAATTTATAAATCAAACAGTTTTATCAAACCAAGCCAAAGAATTATGGGATTTTTGTTTCTACATATCAGTTCAGCATAAAATAATAATAATAATAATAACAATAATAATGAATAACTAGCCTCTTGGTTTCTCCTGTTGATGGCTTGATTAGGTTAGGTGCAGTCATTTGCAATCACAAGAGGGTGGTATCTAGGCGTAGATGTGCAAAAAATCCTTTTGAGGAAAAAACTTAAGGCAGACTAATCTCTCAAAGATGTCGACCACCCACTTTCAGCTGCTGGCTCCACCCCTGAACTGGTAATTAAATGCAGTGCATGTTAAATAAATGGACAAATGGTTCTCGCTGGAGAGGCAATTGCTTGAAGAGAGGTTATTTTGTGCGACGCTTAGCTTGTGCTTATTGTAATGTTTCTCGTTATGAAAATAAAGTAACCCACAATCTTATTTAGCCCTTGTTTGAACTCCATTATTTCTCTTTAAAAATACAATTTTTTCTACAGTGATCAATTTCAATCATCCAAAAAAGTTAAACCCACAATTTTTTACTTTTCAAACCACTTTTTAACCATTTGATTTCCAAAACCCAAATTATAAATTGAAATAATAGGGCTCAAACAAGGCCTTAAAATCATTTGCAGGGTCGTCCCATTCAGTAATGGTCCTTAATTTAATACAAGAAGTTAAGACATGTTCGACGGCTATTTAAACTGGAGAAAGAAAATTTAAAATTGATTATTTGAATTTTCTGGATGTATGGTTAAAAATTCAAGAGATAAAATGTGTGTGATTAAATATTTTTTAGAAAAATTGTGTAGTTTAAATTTTTATTTAAATCATAGTTGCCGACCATAGGCTAATATTTTGTTTCAATTAATTTTCAGAGATAGAAAAGAAGACATATAATCAAACGAAATAACATGATTTTGCAGATGGGCCTCGGATGATGCTCAGTACTTAGGGACCCTCGAGCAATAATTATTGGGGAAAAGATAAAAGTGTACCATAAAATTTTTGGTCCTATCAGTTCTGTGCCAGTTTGACCACAAAATGTTCGATGTAACGATGATTTTTTGTCTGATTGAATGAAACATATCACGTGAAATACAAATTTATCAGTTTCTACTTTTGTAGAGCTATTCTGTCACATGCAACTATTAACTACTACATTTGCAACAAACAATACTGTGATTTAATGGATTTCTATCTATTGTTCCCTCAATTGATAACCAGTCGTTAACTAACCAATTTCTCAGTCAAATTATACGAGTGTTTGTAATTTTTACCATTAGCCTAGAGTTGAAGAGTCCAAATTCATAGAGAGAGACGGATCCACAACATGTCGAGCTAGCGTACTCGTCCGTGCTAGATCCGTCGGAAAAAAAAAATTATTAAATGTTTGGGTATTTTTTGAGCCGTAACTCGAAAAATTCAGTTATTTGACCGATATCCACTCTAGCTGAACAAAATTCATCGACGACCGTCCTAACTGAAAAAAATTCCTGAATCCGTCCCTGTTCATAGAGCATCACATATAAAACTCAATTTTACAACTCATCGAAAAAACAATACCAACATTAATTCCACATCCAAGATGTCTAATTTTTATCATCAATCTTCCGAATAATACTCTTTGCCGAAAAGTTTCCCAATAAAAACCAATCTACGCCATGGCAGCAAAACACAAAGTTGAGAAATCTGTGTTTTGTCACCATGTTAAATTATTTGAGATATCAATAATCACTTGAAAATACGTGTAGTTAAAAAGTGATTTGGAGAAATGTATTATTTAAAATAATTTGTTAGACAGAGGCAGTCAAATTTAATTTCTCCTCGCATTACATTAATTCTGAATATTTAAATCGATTGTTTCCTGCCTTTAATTAACTATCGAGTCAACTAATAAAATTTACGCAGACAAGAACTAATTAAATCATCATTAACTAAGGGACTGTTTGATTGAGAAGATGAAAAATTGGTGGAAAAAAAATATTTTTCATAGAATTAATTTTGTTTGGAAAATATTTTTGTAGAAAATCAATTGAAAGTATTTGATTGATTAAAATTTCTAGGTGGAAAAATTGGAAATTTTTTCAAATTTCGTTGTTTGATAGACATTATTTTTCATGAAAAATAAAATAAATTTTTGCTACTTTAATCAATTTTTTTTTTTACTTTTTTAATATATTTGTACTTGATGATGATAATGTTATTTTTTTTGAAAGAAAATAAGTCAATTAACAACAATAAAATTAATTAAACGTGTCGAAAATAATTTTCCATCGACCATGAAAAATAAAAATCTACCAAAACCCAAAGAAAATCTTTTCCACAAAATTGAGGAAAATAGGCGCTTGAGTGGAAAATTCTTGTGGAAAAAAATTTTCATTTTTTCTTGAAAATTTTGGGTTAATCAAACACACCCTAAACCAAAATTATTGTCGATGCTATACTGTCTTTTTTTTTTTTAAAAAAAAAGAAAAATTCTTTTATTCAAGGTGACATGTCGAGATGTTTACGGGATTTGTTTTTTTTTTAAAAAAAAACAATTGTTCCAATTATTGGATGGATCTAGGTGGAATTTTATCATTTCATGTAGAAAAATGGGAAGGCATTTTTGAAAGGTCCCACTCTGGGCTTTTTGTCTAACACTTGAACGCCCGTACGCATCCACCACTTGTTTGGATGACTCGTAAGCACGTTTCGTAACAGTCAAGCTTTAAATAGCGTTTTATAGAAAAAGGTGTAAAAGAAATCAAATTCATCTTAATAGGAAAATAAAAATCACATCCTCATCCCAAATAATTGATTTTCATGGAATTGATTAATTTTGTATTTGAAATGATTGTACCTCAAAATTCTAATTCCATCTTTCAATCAAATACTTAAGTAGGAAAACTTTGATGAAAAATGAATTATTTTCCACTCAATTCCAGGATATCAAATTGACCGTTAGGGTTTATTTGACATCATTTTCTTAAAAAATAACATTTTCAATAGAGATTTATTTTTAAAAATACTTGGTTCAAAAATATTTTTTTTTTAAAAAAAATTATAAGCAAAAAAATTTATTCTATTAGCAAAATATGTACTAATTAAAAACGAGTTTCAAAAGAAAAGAAAAGGAATTTGTAAGGAATGAAACACAAACATAGTCTTTTAATTTTAAAAATGACACTTAAGTCATGGAGGGGAAAAAATAAATAAAATAACTTAACTAACAACCAATGATCTTAACTCAATGATATTTTAATTCCTACTACAAATCAATATCATCAATAAATTATATGTATATATATTATCTCGTAATTTTTGTTTGTAACACGTTAATTCGTTATATCGATTAATTATATTAACATTACAATTTTTATTTGTTACACTTGATTTTAATTATATTTAAACATTTTCATTGTAACACTAAGCTGTTAACCCTTTGTTTTCTTGTAACACTATGGTTTGAATTAAAAATTTTTTTATTGACTTCTTATCTCCAATTTATCTCCAATTAGGGGTGAATGTGGTTCGGTTTAGTTCTGATTCCAGAAGAGTCAAATCAAATCATGAACTTTTTTTTTTTACTAATGAAACCAATTGATTTTTATAAATATATGAAACCAAACAGGAACCAAACCTTCAGTTTTGATTTGATATGGTCTGGTCTGATATGATCTTGTTTGATTTGGTTCTGACACTATTACTTGAATTTTTAAATAATAAATGCAAATTAAAACCTATTTATATCAGCTTTTTCATTAAAATCCATCTACATCATTATTAAGTAAAAAATGAAATTTTTAGTTAACAAAAAACAAAGTTTAGAAAAAAGAACTTGTTATTCCAAATTGAAGAAGAAGAAGAAGAAACCAGCCCTAATGAAGCTCACCGACTCATCGAAACTTAAAGAATCGAACATAAATACCGTTTAGACTTATAGTTACAGATTACAATGTAGGTGTGACTATGTCCATTATGCCGTGACGCCGTGTGAGTTAGAGATGAAATTTGTAATTTGAGTTTGGGTTAACTCCTAAGAATTGACGAATTGTGCTGAGGTTTATATATACATAAATTTTTAAAAATAAACGTCAACGTCGTCAATGGTGACTAAGGAGCCAACGATTGCTGTGTTATAGGAGTGTAAGTAAAACAGTGTGAATGCGTATCTGTAATTGAAAAGAAGATAAATAAATTAGAATTAGAATTTAGATTTATGATTTAAAATTTTTGTCTAATAGAAAATTAGGTAAAATGTACAATAAATAACATTTTTGTACATTTTATATTAATAATTTCAAATTTGAATTCACAGAAGAATCCTGATAAGAGATTGGAGGCAGATTTAGACCCAATTTTCTCTTTTCTTCACAATAATATGTTAATAATATGTTAGGTACATTAAACCATATTTAGATGAGATATGGACTTAAAAAACGACAATAATAAAATGTGATATTTTAAAATTATTAATTGTTACAAAATTTGTGTGTTTTATTATGAATCAGAACTCCATACATATAGAGGAAAATAGGGGTATACAAATTAATAATGTTTACCATTACATTAATATAATTTTATAAACGTATCTAAAACTTTATTTTGTTTTCACCAACAATACACATTAATCTTTCACATTTCAAAACAAACTCAAGTATAAATCCAACTTAATTGCGCAAATAATATTTCATCACGACCTTAAACACCGATGGTTTATGGTGAATTGCATAAAAAACGTAACATCCACTAATTAATTCCCAATGATGACATACTACTAGTTAATTAACTAGTATTTTACTTACTACCATAATAGTTAAATACCATATCAATACACTATTTATAAAATTAAAATTAAGTTAGATTCGAGGTTCGATAAAAGCTGCCGGGTTCAAGAGAGAGGAGATCTATGAGGAGCTCCCTTTCTCCTGCTGCTCAAGGAGAGCATAATACCAGGGAGAAACCCGCCTTTCCCCTTCCTTTTCGTCGCTTCTTCTTCCTCGAAGATTGCAGCATTGCCTATGCCGTAACTAGAGTGAGACGCGCCTCTATATTCTTCCAATATTGGGTCGAAGGGATTGGGGTCTGAGGCATCCATGCATAGCCCCTCGAATCGCGATATTGTGAAATCAGATTCATCAAATCTATATAGAATGCTTGATAAATCTTCTCCTTGACATGTCATATGATCCACCTAAATATATGTATATAATCCGACATAAGATATAGCATTGCTCGGTAAAGTTCAAAAAATGATCTTTTATAAACCACATAATTTCTCAAACCGCTTTTTAACCATACAAATTTGCTCTCTCTAATTTTCATCCGCTACTTCTTACCTCAAAATCATAAATAAACATATTTATAAACCAAAGAGTGTTAATTACAAATTAAGCGGGAAGTTAAAAGGGGGCATCATGTTTAGTTTAATAAAAAATAATGCAAAAAACAAAATGGCAGTCGAAGAATTCGTAATGAAAGGTAAAATGAAAGTAGTTTGGACCTTGCATGAGAGTGAACAGAAGTTAAATGGCTCCTGAAGAATTCTGTCACAGGTGAAACAAGTATTGCCAGAAGAACCCTTGCAAGATCTAGACTGAGCTCTTTGATTCAAGAATATAACTTTTGCACTATTTATTGTGTAGGGCTGCATAAACAAACACAAACTAATTCTTTAATATGCAATAAAATTATTTTAATTCATCTTCACAAATTTAAGTCCATTGGTACCTGAATGTAGCAACAGTCAATGAGCTTTTCAAGATCGTCCAATCGAATAACATCTTGATAGACGTATCTCCTAACCTGTACGTATGCCAGTATGGTATTCAAACTCGAACAAGAAAAAAAATTTGAAGAGTAGATTTGAACCAACTGAGGTTAATTCGATCATGTCTCGGGGGTGTGAAAACTGAAAATTGTCATTTATCAAATTCTCAAGATTATGATAGGATTGTAGATACATTTAGCCCATTTTAACTTAAGCCGTGTTTGTGTTTGATAGGGAAGACGGAAAATGAGTAGAAAGAAAATATCTTGTTGAAATTAAATTGTTTGAAAATTACTTTCGTGGAAAATATAATTGGAAGCGTTTGAAATATTCTAGGTGGAAAAGGTGGAATTTTTTTCAAATTTTGTTGTTTAATTAATGTTATTTTTCATGAAAATAAAACAAAATTTAGTTATTTTAATTATTTTTTGTTTTGCTTTTTCATTCATATATAAAATATTTATAGTTGATAATAATAATATTGATTTTTGAAGGGGAGATAAAAAAAAAAAAAAGAGGTGATTTAACAACCACAACTAGGATCAAAGAGGCAAAAAGTGTTTCAAATGCAAGGTGGAAAATATTTTTCCAACTAAACTCAAAGAAAATATTACTTGAAAACAAGGCAAATCATGGAAATCAACTTCAGATGGAAAATATTTTCCATCTCAAATAAAAGCAATCAAATACACAAAAAGCTAGAAAATGAAAATATTTGCCAAGCAAATTCTTGCCGATCAAACAGAGCCTTACTCTCTCTCTCTCTCTCCCTCTCAAGAAGTGGGTCAAACAAAGGTACAAATCCTTTGAATGGCACCACCGACTGAGTTTGGAAGAAAGAGATCGATAAAATAATTCGTCAGTAGTAATGGGTACTCCGAACAAAGACAAAATAGAGCATACATTTGATGTACTTGAAAGCAACAACTGAAGAACAACCTTTTCAAGCTAAAATTCTAACGATCAATTCTTCTAAAAATGTCAATACATAAAAACAAGTCTAGACCTAGTATCCAAACTTCCAAAGGCAACAAGAGTCGAAAAATGTAAGAGTTGGTGTTCAATGGAGCTAGCTAGCTAGTGTAATAATAGCATTATTCAATAAAAATATATAAATAAATAAATAAAATATAATGATATGATATGATATGATAGGTACCTGGAGTAAAGGATGAGAAGTGGAATGAGAAGGAAGACAATGAGGACAAAAGCTTAGGCAACAATTCAAGCAGAAAATGTTCTTTTCGTTCTTCCTGCAATTCAGATGAATCCCACACTGCTCGAAGAATTTCTCCCCCATTAGCCCTTTTAACCATGCAGGCATCATCGACACAATTAATTACCTTTGCTCTAGTGTAGTGTAGACAGTAGACTCGACTTCTATTCAACTCCCTTTCTCAGTTGTTCCTTACCTAGCTAGCTAGATTCCGATTTATTTGACAGTTTTACTACAAAAAAGCCCCGAGGGCAAGTGGAGTGGCCAAGGAAAGCTTCAAATAACCCGAGGCCTGTATGAATTCAGTGTATCTGTAGAGGAAACAGTGGGTTTTATTATGCCCACGGCCCACTTATGTGTACAACGGTGGTCAGAAATAGTATGATCTCTGACCATGGGTTCAACCCTAGAATTAGGACTAAAATTATATTTATTTATGTCGATTTTGTACTTTTTAGAGCTCGTGTTTGTTCGGTGTAAAATATCTTTCCAAATAAAACGAGATTCAAAAGTGTGAAAAATATGAAAATTTTATAAAAATGAATGATTGAAAAGAATTTGAAAGAAAAAAATATATAATCTACGATGACCAAACATGCTCTTAATGAGGATACGGGCCGGACCAGGGTCCCAAACTAAATTCTAAAAATGGACCCTATAGTAATCCTTTTAAAAAATATATATATTAATCTAAATATAAGACTAAAAAATTAATAGTACTAACTAAACAAAACAACTCTTAAGTTATTGAATAAAAAAAAAGTCAAACAAGACTCATCAAAAATAACAATATGCCCACAAGGTTGATACAATGAAGATACTAACTGATTCTAAAATGGGAAGAACACATAACTAAGGTTTGTAAAGTACACATTTTCAAAATTAAAAAACTTAAGGAATTATTTCAAAAATCAGGTCATAATTAATAATATATTTTATTATTTATGTCACAATTTTTTAGGTCATAGATTATTATAGTCACAAGTCATTATTTTTTAGGTCACAAATCAGGTCATAAGTTTATGATCACAGTCATTATTTTTTAGGTCACAATTTAATTCTCGGTCACAAATTTCGAATTTTGTAGGTCACGATTTTTTTCGGTCGCAAATCTCGAGTCAATTGGTCACAACTTAACAAATTATGAGTCACAATTTCTTTATTGATCACAAATCATAAATTTCATTGTAAATATATTTTCTCGAATACAAATCAGGAATTTTTTAGGTCACAATTTTCACAAATCACTAGTTTTCTTGTCACAAATCACAAATTTTCACAAACAACTATACAATTTATAATCACAGGTCACAAATCACAAATTTCAAAGGTCGTAAATTTTCAAATTAATTAGTCACGATTTATTTCTAGGTCACAAATTGCAAATTTTATATGTCACAACTTATTTTTCGATCACAAATTATCAAATTAATTAGTCATAACTCTCTTATCAGTCACAAGTCACAAATTTTATAGGTTACGATATCTTTCTATGTCACAATTTACAATCTCGTAAGTCGCAGCTTATTTATCGATTACAAATCTAGAATTTTATAGGTCACAACTTTTTTTCGATCACAAATCTCGATTTTATAAGTCGCAATTTACAAATTTCTTAAGTCACAACTTATTTATAAATCACAAATTTCGAATTTTGTAGGTCACACATATATCTCGATCACCTATAATTAGTCACAACTAATCTATTAATCAGTCACATTGGTCACAAACAAGTTAAACACCCCCACCTCCATCCACCCCATCCTAAACACCTAACCCAACCCAGCTTTCAACACTACTACTGTCCCCGATAGCACCATCGGAAAACACCCATCTCACCATCGCCACCACCAACCACCTAAACAACCACAACCACCGATCAACAGCCAACACCACTACCATCACCGCACAACCACACAACAACCACTCACCGCACGCCTTCACCACCACCACTCCATCGCAACATTAGTGATACCGCTGCAACAACCAAGCATAGAGGCGCTACTGCGAAAAAGCTCTGCGATGAGATCTATGTCGATAACCACAGCGCGATGGGATCTATGTCGATAACCACAGCGTAAACGACCAGCATCACCACCACCACCCCCACAGCACCACCGATTGCACCATATCACCACACCACCACCATCGATTCATGCAACCAGCATCAACACCACACAAAACAGATTCATACACCACACCTGCACCACCACTACCACCTTACATCACCGCCACCACCTACACCACCACCGCACAACCACACAGCGGCCACTCACGTGAGCACACACAACACCACCGGTCCACTACAACATCAGCGGTGCCGCTGCAACCACCGTCGATTCACACAACCAACATCAACGCCACATCATCTCTCGCTGTAGCGACACCGTCGTCCCCATCGTCGATGCCGGAGAAGTGTGGAAGGTGAAAGCAGGGAGAGAAGATGAAGTCTTTGTGATTTGTGATTTATTTGGGTTGATATAATAAGGGCTTAGGTAGGGTTATCAGAGTGAGGGGTGAGTCAGGTTGTGCTTGGGGGGTTGTCCAGATCTTTTTTAAATTAAATTAAAATAATGATATAAAAATAAAATAAAGACCTGATTTTTGAACTAATAAGTTTAAAATTTGATTTCTGAATTTGAATCTTACAAAGCATGTGAGGGTGTAATTTCCACTTCTTAAAAGTTTGGTCCGTGTTTGGACCTTACATTGTATTGAGTTGCATGCCCCCTAGATTTTTGGGCCTTAAGCCCAGGATAGCTCAGGCTACCATCAAGTCCAACCATGGAAGGATAGCAATTGGCAATGGCAATGGCATTGCAACCTTTCCTGATCCCTCTTCCTCTGATGAAACTTTTCATGACGTGGAGTAGGGACAATGTGAGGATTGAGCTCAAAACTAAAATTTTACTATATTTTGGTGAAAATCTCATGAAGATACTTATAATTATACTAGCCCCTATTTAGTTTTGTTCAAAATTAAAATTTTACTTTATTTTGATAAATGTTGATAAAATATATAGTTTGAAAAATTGATAAAAGTTTTAAAATAAGTTTGCTAACCGGAAGTGTACGGATCGCGCAAGTAATAAAGTGGATTTTAAGTCCGTGTATCTTCCCCACATGGATTGTGCAAATTGTATTTTAGACTAATATTTCTTAACTGGAACTAAGAAAACTTTGATTTTGGGAATTTTGTTTTAAAAACTAAACCAAAGATTAAACTAAAAATGACGAGAACAATTGATTTAAAACTATGTAAAACAGAAGCGTTAGAGATATGAATCCATTTTGACTCTATCATCCATATTTTAACCAAATTAGTTAAATACAATTCATAAGTTTTGAAAATTCATATTTCAAATGTTGTTAAGACTCCATTTCGGACAAGAACTAACACATTTTTCTATGCACGACCTGGCTATATTTCTATGACGATCTAACACGACCTAACATAAAGTATAGGGGTATATTTCTATCTCCTATTGGACTTTGTGGCAATTGAAATGAGTCTAATGAAATCTTAATCTTTCGAACTTAAGAAATCATAACCTAAAATCATACAATTAGTGATCAACTAATTGCATAATAGTAAAAGTATGAATCAATTGCTCAAAATCATAAATTGCATAAAATAATTAATAGATTAAAACATAGATTCAAGAATTCAACATCACAATTCTAATACTACTAACCTAACCTAGAAACATAATTGAAAATAAATAACAAGAATAATAAAAGGATGTCACCTCGTTCATCTTCTTGGAATTGTATATTCAATTGTGATCTTGGGCTTGCATGGATCCCTCGACACTTTGACAGCATTTTGGCATGAATTGATCGAGTTGGGAACCCCCAAAAAGTTCCCAAGGCCTGGTATTTATAGATTAGGTCAAAGTATAAGTTATTTGAAAGAGAAGAATGCTGAAAATTGAGTCCATATTGGCTTCCAAAAGAGTTCCAACCAAACAAGTTACCTTCACAGGAGATCTTTCTGTTACGCACGTCATTCAATATTTTTATCATATCTTTCTATTATCTTATCCGATTGAGATGGTTCAAAGTGCGTTAGAAAGATAACTTAAAGGCTACAATTCTTCCTGAATAGGATTTCCCAATTCAAACGTTTATTGCTCTGAAATTAGGTTTCAAAGTCTGACTAAAAATTCTCCCAAAAATCTTACGTGATTGAAATTAATTTATGGTAATATTCTTATCACATTTCATTCCTTTTAGACTTCTAATTGCATCCAATTGACTCCTAGAAATCTTCAAGTATCGTATCATGGTCTGAATCAATCATTAAGTATTTGCAATTTGGTCATTCTTCATTTGATTTGTATACTTTAGGCTTGAACTTCTAATTTCTTCCAATTTGGTTCTTTCTTTGACTTTTCTTCCAATTGGCCTTTTGAGTTATTTCATCAACTCTTGATTTTCACACTTTAGCTCTTTTATCATCCAAATGACTTGTTTTTGCTCAATTTCCTTTGCTTTCTCGACATTGGGATTAGTTTTGAAATATAAACAAATAATAACAAAATAAATAGTCAATATTCTTAAACAAACATATAAAATCCTACTTTTAGGATATAAATAAGTGTATAAAATACACTTATCAATACTCTCAAACAAGAACTATTGTTCGTCCTCGAACAAAATAAAACTAAAATATAAAAATAAAAATGCAAATAAAAAAATATTTTTTTGTCAATTTATTTACCATGTGCTTCAACAATCCAAATTGACAATTCACTTTAGCAAAGAAATATGACAACATAAAATATTTTCATTTATCCGATACTCAACTTCATTGTGTGTGTGTGATAGTCAAAAATCAAATACAAACTCGTGTAAAAATATGCATGACACTTTGTGACTAGTCATGCAGAAATTAGCCCGAATCCCATGTGGTCAATAATAATTTTCTTTTGATTTTCCTTGAACTATCATGGATGATCACAACCTGACTGTTTTTCTCTCATATCCCGAGGTCTTTTCTATTTTTGTGGTCTCTAAACATTTATATATTGCATTTTTTCACACAAAGCAGTTAGAATTTGAAGAGTATGCACAACAGACCAAAGTAATTCATTCCCAATCTCACACTCCAGTGTTGGAAATCTCAATCAAACAGGCTTATACAATGCAATGCATTTTATTTTTTATTTTTTTCATTTGGACGACTTTTTCTTTTTATGTCCACGTCTTTTATCATCTTTGTGCAGAACTTTTCCTACTTGCTTTCTATATGACCCCTGTAGAGAGCTTTAGGTCTGTGACTTCCAAGTCAGACGACTTTAGGGTACCAGGTTCAAAGAACCCCTCAAACTTAATTACCTGAGTCATAAAGGCGTAACAGAAAAGTTAAAGATGTTTTAGCGTGTTATGTGTAAGTCCACTCTCCGTACTTGCTTTCTAATTGATCCTTGTAGTGAACTTTAGGTCAATAGCTCTCAACTCAATTGAGTTTAGGGTACCAGGTTCAGAGAACCCCTCAGATTTAATTGCTCAAGTCAAAAAGGCATTTGAAGAGTAGAATAAGATCAGTAACATTTTTCTTTTTTATGCTATTGCTGGTTTATACTTGTTGATTAAAACCTCCTCAGCCAAAGATGCAAAATCAAGAATTTCAGACCCTCAATCCATCAATGCCTACTTATACTAACATTTCCACCCCCAAAATTCTTCTTGAACAATTTGGTTCTACATTTCAGGTCGGGATCTAAATTCTCAAGGTTTGAGATTTTTCTGTCAATTCTATGGTCAAATTTTCATAATTTTACTCCACATGTATCTCCTACACAAGTTATTATTTGACAATGACTATGTGCTCAAGTTATAACAAAGTCTTACATGGATGAATGTTAAGAGAAATTAAGTTCTCAAGTTGTTCAATTTCCTAACTAAAGCACAAACGTCAATTCAAATCATATCATAAGCAATAAATAAATCAAAAAAAAAAAAAAAATTCAAAATTTTCACTTTTATGATTTTTCCGAATTTTCAAATTTTTATGATTTTTCTACCCCAAAATCGAATGAATGTGTAAATAAAAGTACATGAATGAGATTATCACCCAAAAACTAGAAGTATTCATTGTACTCAATATATTTAAAGCAAATAAATAAAATAAACACAAAATAACAAAGAGGGTTTAGGTACTTCCCAAGTTTGGAGAGGTAGTGTTCCCACTTTGAAGCTTTGATCTTCATGTAGCTTGGATGATTTGACCTATTTCTAGCTTTTCCATGTTTGGTCCAAGGTGTTTTCTCATTATGTTCCATGCAAAAGAGAGATAAACAACAAAATGAATAGAAAACAAGTAAATCCTAAAAATGCTAAAACATGCAAAATAGGTGCAATGAAATATTCAATACAACTAACATGTCAAAATATGAATTCTAAGCATGCTAGTGATCCTAAAATGCAATGTAAAACATCGAAACAACTATAAAGCAAATAAACAATTCAAAAGCAACAAATAAAGCAACTAAAGGAAAATGTTTGAAAGTTAGGTTACCTCCCAACAAGCACTTTATTTAAAGTCAAGGGCTAGACTTTTTGGCAAACTCTTCAATGTGGTTTTAGATTGGATCATGAGACCTCTTCATCTTCTCTCACCTTGTACACATACCTCTCCCAGCATCTAATGGCCATTTTCACATCGATCTTGGAATAGTTTTCAAGCTGTGGATCTTGGGTGTTGAATTACATCATTGTGAAGGTTACCTCCTCATTTTCATCACGCAACACTACATCTCCCTTCTCTACATCAATCAATGCTCGTGCAGTAGCTAGAAATGGTCGGCCAAGTATCAGGGGGAATTTTTCATCTTCTTCCATATCCAAGATGACATAGTCGCAAGAAATATGAACTTGTTAACTTTTACCAACACATCCTCCACAACTCCATATGGGTAACAAATTGATCGATCAGCCAATTGCAAAATGATATTGCTACCCTTTGGGTCACCCAACCCTAACTTTTTGTACACAGAAAGGGGCATCAAATTTATACTTGCACCTAGGTCGCATAAGATGTTGAATTGTAAATCCCCTATGATGCAAGGTATAGAATAGCTCTCTGGGTCTTTTAGCTTAGGTGACAGCTTGTTTTGCAGGATTGCACTGCATTCCTCATTCAAAGTGACCTCTTCAAGCTTCTTCTTACTAGACATCATTTTCTTAAGAAGCTTGGCATAACTTAGAATCTGTGTAATGGCTTCCTAGAAAGTGATATTTATGTGCAGTTTTTTAAGCATATTTACAAACTTGTTGAACTACTTATCATCTCTTGTTTTTTTTAGCCTCTGTATATATGGGATAAGAGGCTCATGAGTTTTAATTGTTGATTTCACCTCATGGCCATCTTCCTTTTCAGCCATTTTTTCACCATTTTCCACAATCTTTTCAAGAACCCTCGCTGGCTTTTTGACTTGAATCTCGGGAAGTTGCACACCACTACATGTAATGATTGCATTTATCTCATGTTGTACCACATTGATAGCCATAAGTTGTTCATTTGGGTTTACCTCAGTGTTTGCAGGTAATGTACATAGGGATCTGGCTATGATAAGCTTTGCTATCTACCCCACTTGGTGCCCCAGATTTTTGATTGATGCCTGCTAATTTTGAATTGTGGTTTTAGTGTTTCTCATAAAATGATCAGTTTTAGATATGAACTGTTCTACCTTTTCCACAAATTTTCCAATCATTTCCTCCAGTTCAGGCTTTCTCTCTCCAGTGTTGACTTAGGGTGCAATGTGTCCATTAGAATGATCTTTCCAAGAAAAGTTAGGATGATTACGCTAACCTGGATTGTAGGTATTTGAGTATGGGTTATTCTAGCATTGACCCCTTATACATAGTCAACTTGCTCCAATGGACAAGCCAGAATAGGGCAATTTGTAGTAACATGGTTTGCACCACATTCTTCACAAGTTACTTTAGCACTTCTTGATGATTGACCCACCAGTGCTATGCCCTCTACTTTCGCAGTTACGGAGTCAATTTTTGTTGATATAGGAATGTAAGCATCCACTTCATAGACACCTAATGTCTTCTTTGGGACCACTCTATCCTATCCCCACATGGCATTTGTGTTTGAAATTCTCTAAAAAAGCTCCAATGTCTCCCCGATGATCTTTGTTCTCAAAGCACCAATTGATGAGGAGTCAACCATATTTTTAAAGTGTGGAAGTAGTCCTTTATAGAAAAACTTCACTCAATCACCTCTGGTAATCCCATGGTTTGGACATTTTCTCAGTATGCCCTTAAATATGTTCCATGCATCATCAAAAGATTTAGCATCTTACTGCTGGAACACAGTGATGTCATGTCTCAATTTGATAACTTTTCCTGTGGCATGAAGTTGTTGCAAAACTTCTGGACCAAGTTGTTCCGCGTGGTTATACTCGCAGCGGGACGAGAATCTAACCAATCAGCTGCTCTATTTTTTAGAGTGTAAGGGAATAATCTGAGTCTAATAGAATCATTAGATACACCATGATATTGAAAGTGTTGACACATGTCTAAAAATTTAGAAACATGTGTGTGGGTTTTCATCAGGTCTCCCATGGAATTGTTGTCCATTTTGGAACATGGTGATGACATTGATTTTTAGTTGGAAATTTGCATACCCAAATGGTGGATAGACTATTCTGGATTGACTTTAAACCACCTGAGATGTCATAAAGTCATCAACCAACATGTAATCTTCTTCGATTGGATCAGGTGGGGGCAGAAGATTGTTGTTGTTTGTCATTTGATTTTTCCATTTTTTATTTATTTATCTAGCTCTCTAACTTCTCTCAACCTACGGTGTAACGTACATTTTATATCCAGGTGAGCTTTGAAAAAATTCACATTTTTCGAACGTAGCATACACAACTACAAGAAAAGTAAAGAAAATAGTAACTAAACTAAATCTAAAAATTAAAATCATAAAATAAAAATAAAACTAAAACAAGTAAAAAGTTCGAATTGATGAAAGTAATCTAAAAATAAATTTAAACAACAATCTCCGAAAATGGCGCCAAAAACTTGTTCGCTAACTACAAGTGTACGGATCACGCAAGTAATAAAGTGAATTTTAAGTCCATGTATCGTTCCCACAAGCATTGAGCAAATTATATTTTAGAATACTATTCATTAACCAGAACTAAGAAAACTTTGATTTTGAAAATTTTGTTTTGGAAACTAAACTAAAGATTAAACTAAAAATTTCAAGAAAAACTGATTTAAAACTATGAAAAACAGACGCCTTAGGATTATGAATCCATTTTGACTCTATCATCCATATTTTAACTAAATTATGTAAATACAATTCATAGGTTTTGAAAATCCATATTCCAAATATTGTTAAGACTCCCTTTCGGACAAGAATTAACACATTTTTCTATACAAGACCCGACTATATTTCTATGATGAATCTAGATGTATAGTTTTACATTACAAGATCTATGAATGCTATAGCAAATAACACAAAGCATAGAGGTATATTTCTATCCCCTATCGAACTCTGTGCCAATTGAAACTTGTCTAATGAATTCCTAATCTTTCGAACTTAGAAAATCATCACCAAAAACCATAGAACTAGTGATCAAGTAATTGCATAATAGTAAAAGTATGAATCAATTTCTCAAAACCATAAATTGCTTGAAATAAATAATAGATTAAAATATGGATTCAAGAATTCAAAACTTCATCACAATTCTATCACTACTAACCTAGCCTAGAAATATAATTGAAAATAAATAAAAAGAATAATAAAAGTATGTCACCCCGTTCATCTTCTTGGAATTGTATATTCAATTGTGGTCTTGGCCTTGCATGGATCCCTCAATACTTTGACAGCGTTTTGACATGAATTGAGCAAGTTGGGAACCCCCAAAAACATGTCTAAGGTCTAGTATTTATAGATTAGGTCGAAGTATAGGTTGGTAGCCCAAGAGTAACTAACAAAGAGTGTGGTGGATTGGTTTATAAAATCTTTCGATAGAAAATCTCAAACTTAAATAATGGGTACAAGTATGAGCACTAAGTATTGCAAGGAACTTAACTATCAATGTAGTGTGCTATAAATGTGTAAACTTAATTGATAAAGCAAGTATAGCACTTGGATATAATGTTGCACAATATAAATTGATATAATAGAGTAAGTACAATGTAAGTAAGTAAAAGGGATAAGAGAATACAAACACGATTTAAGGAGGTTCAATCAACCAACGTGATTTACATCCTCTGTTACCGAGCTCTCCGTCACGAGTAAGGCCAAATCCACTATTTTGATAACTTACAACAAGGGGTATCGAATCCTTCAGTCACTTACAACAAGGAGAACTTATCCTTATGCGACTTTACAACAAGGAGCACCTATCCTTTACAATCAAGTTTTCACAAGAATCTTGAAACCGTAAGCAAAATACAAATGAGAATTTTACAAATGAATAAACTCTCTTAACAAATGATATGATCAAGTCAAGTATCTTGAGAGTTTTAGAATAACACTTCAATAGATAGCAAATATTTAAAGCTCAAGTATTTATGAAAAACTTTGATAAATGATATGAGATAGTTTTGTTTGAATCAAAATTTTTCAACCAATGATCTCTCTTTCCAAATAATACTTAGTTAAGTATGAAGAGAGATATACACTTCAATAAGTGTTTGGTGATGAAAAACTCAATCAATGATCAATAATGAAGTAAGAGTAATGAGTTTTTCTTCAAAATAGAATTCTTGATAAATATATGAAAAGTTTTGATCAATCAAGAAATTCTTTGCAATAAATGAAATAGAATATAAAAGAAAGTAAGCTCAATGATTTTCAAGTAAATATGCTCTCTTAATTGTTTTTGTAGTTGGTGGAATTGAATGCAAGAGAATATGCTATTTATAAATCAAGAAAATGAGCTGCAGGAACTTTCGGTCGACCATTTCTACACTTTCGGTTGACCGAAAGTTCAAAACTATCCGTTATACTATTTGAGCCTTTAGACTTTCGGTTGAGCAAACATGTTTCGGTCGATCATACTTAATGTAGATCAAGAGAGTTTCGGTCGACCGAAATAGTAAATTTTGGAATTTTTATTTATATATCAAAAAGTTCATTTTTTCAAAATCTATTTCATGTTATGATTTGAAAAATCATTTTTGTGCAAGTAATGATTTTAAAATTATTTTTGAGCTTTATGAACTTGCTAAAAATTGATGAGTCGATACCTTTACAAATGAGTTGAAATTGTTCAACATAAATCTTCTAAACTTTAATCTTCGGTCTTCGACGATCTTGTTTACTTCAAATCTCATTTTGATTGCTTTGAACTTCAATCGATGAAGATTTTGATCTCGGAGTATTCAAATGACATATATATTATAAAACTCAAGAATCGAAACCATTAGTAATACAAGAGATCTTGTTTGTTATAATCAAAACAATATACATGTGAATAATCATGGGTCACCAATTTTCCCATTTTTTATTATGATAAACAATGTGATTTGTAACTCGTAAGAAGATGATGAAATATATATGTGAGTATATATTCTCCATTTCTTTTGCAATGTATTCCCCCTTTCTATCATAATATAACAAAATAAAAGAATTCAAATCTTATCAAATACCTCTTCCCCCTTTTGGCATAAAAAAAAAAAGTGTCAAGTACCCGCAATGAATAATCATGAAAGCACAACGAGGAATCACAAGTCCGATATTCAAATATAAACAAGTTCCCCCTTTATAGAATACTTATGGCATGAAGTAAGTTTAAACATGGATACAAGTTGATGGAAAGAATAGGAATGCGGAATCATAATGTTATAACACACATTGTTGCATTTTCCCAAAAAAAATTGACATGGAGTCCCCGTATTTCGTACAAACCGATAAGAATAGAAACTTAGCATATATGTATCACCTAAACTTCAACATCATCACAACGCAATGCAATAATTATAACAAAATAAAGCATTTCAATCACAATATTCAAATGAATTAGCATAAGGAACATTAACATACAAGAAAAATGTCATAGTTTGAAACATGAGTACATAGTTAAAACAAAAGGTTTGTGAAAAAAAAGCACTACAAAAGATATAAAGATGGGATCTTCAATCGGCCGCCGATGGTTGAGGTGGATTAGGCGAGTAGATGGAGTAAAAATGAGCGAAGAAGGCCTCTTGAGACGTGTGCATTTGTTGAAATTGATGTTGATACCTTCAACCACAGTAGTGAGAGAATTGATACGTCCATTTAAAATATTGAATTGATCTTCAGAGATGGATCGATGGGAAGGTGGTGCAAGTTACGGAGATCGAGTCTGTGGCCTTGGTCGAGGTGGTTCATCCCCACCTCCTTGTTCATCACCTTCACCGGCACCCCCTTGGTCACCCTCACCCACAGCCGCGCCTTCACCAATCTCCAATTCTTCTTCAGATTCTTCTTCGGTAAATGGCCAAGTTGTAGGGCCTAAAGCATCATCAAAACCTTGAGTATTGCACACCCATTGCCCGCCACCCTTGACAATCTTCATCCGTTTGAGAGTGTTGATGTTGATAATATCGATGTGTTTTGGTTTAAGAATAGGCTCAATGTCAAGAGGTACATTGAAGTGATTTAAAATTTTGGTGAATATCATACCGTAGGGTAGCCCTAGAACTCGAGGAGATGTATGGACATGATGAAGATGTTGGATGAAAATGTATGGAAAATCCAGTTTACGACCGACAAGGAGAGAATCGAGAATAAATAGGTCGAGATGATTAACTTCGTCAAAATGACTACTACGGGGTACAACTGCGTGAGCAATTGCATGATGAAGGACCTTGCATGGAATAGTCAAATGGTTGAGGTTCAAGGTCGTAATGGTAGTAAGTGGTCGGGCAGTAACACGACAACATGCCTCAAGTTCATTGTATCCCTCGAACCTAACTGGATAATGAGTGACATATGCATAATTTTCACAACGTTGCAGTCCTAGGAGGTTTCTAATGAGGGATCTTTGGATAGTAACTCGGGTTCCCCTAACAAGACTAGTAATTTCATTCGGATAAAAAGTGGCATTTCGAAAGAATTCCCTAATTAATTTTGGGTAGAAATTTTCGGAAATTGACATAACGTTTTCCCGTCCTATATCTTCAAAATAATGTTCAATTTGAAACGAAGGGGTTTGAAGGTAAAAATCAAATAAATCGATGGACTTACCTATGAGAATTGGGTGATCGGAGAAGCTATCGAGCAAGGGTGCACGTTCCTCAATGTTTGATGAACTTGCTTTGCCTTTCTTCGATTTCTTCTTTGGAGGCATTGTGAATTTTCAAGATTATTGAAGGTAACAATAGAATTTCTTGAATTTTTTTTGGTAAAAAACGGTTGGAGAATTTGGAAAAAGAGTAGAAATCAAGATTTTAAGTAAGAATGGTGATTTGGGTGGAGTGAAATTGAATTAAAATGAGAAATATAGAAATTTTCGTGATTTTGCCCCAAAGTGTAGGATTTTGATGATTGTTGATGAGTTTTGAAGGGAAAAATCGAAAATTTGATATAGATGATGATGGGAAACACGAATGTGTGGATTATTTGAAGAGTTTGGAAGAATTGTGATGAATTTAGGGATGAAAAATGATAGATGGATCGTAAATTAGGGTTTTGAAATAGGAATTGGGGATGAATTTCATGTTTTAAAGCGTCTGAATCCACGCAAATTTCGGTCGACCGAAACTCTACATGTTTCACAAGAGGTAGCTGCAGGAGGGTTCGGTCGTGTAATGGTCGACTGAAAATTTGGTTTCGGTCGAACAGAAGGTCGACCGAAAGTCACCTTTCGGGCGACTAAAAAGTTTCGATCTACCAAAATGCTCAAAAATCAAATTTTGCATATATTTTAGTTAAAACAAATATATAATGTAAATTTAGCCACAAATATCATTTTCATCAATAATACCCAAACCTCTTCTAATGTATGAAAATCTATCATGAGCTAGAGGTTTAGTAAAAATATCGGCCAATTATTTTTAGGTACTAACAAATTCCAAGTAAATGTCACCTTTTTGCACATGATCTCTAAGAAAATGATGTCGAATTTCAATATGCTTTGTGCGAGAGTGCAAGATGGGATTTTTGGACAAATTAATAGCACTAGTGTTATCACACATAATAGGAGCATTTTCAATTTTCAAATGATAATCACTAAGAGCTTGTTTCATCCATAAAACTTGAGCACAAAAACTAGCGGCCGAGATATATTCTGCCTCAGCGATAGATAGTGCAACGGAATTTTGTTTCTTGCTAAACCATGACACAAAAGCAAAGCCTAGAAAGTTGCAAGTTCCACTTGTGCTTTTTCTATCAATTGTGCATCCCGCCCAATTGGCATCCGAATAATTTATAAGATCAATATGAGTGCCTTTTGGATACCAAAGTCCCAAAGTTTTAGTGCCACATAAATATCTAAAAATACGTTTTAAGGCACTTAGATGAGATTCTTTAGGATTGGATTGAAATCTAGCACATAAGCACACACTAAACATAATATCGGGTCTACTTACGGTTAAGTAAAGAAGAGATCCAATCATACCTCGATATTTCGTAATGTCAATGGAAGTGCCTTACTCATCTTTGTCCAATTTGATTAAAGCACTCATTGGAGTATTTATTGGCTTCAAGTTTTCTATCTCAAACTTTTTGAGCATGTCTACAATGTACTTGGTTTGACTAATGAATATTCCTTCACTAATTTGTTTGATTTGAATCCCGAGGAAGAATTTTAACTCTCCCATCATTCTCATTTCAAATTCATTGCTCATACATTTTGAGAATTCTTCACAAAGAGAAACATTAGTTGCACCAAAAATAATATTATCAACATAAATTTGTACAACAATTATGTCTTCCTTTTTGGTTTTGATAAAAAGTGTAGTATCCACATTTCCCATTTGAAAGTCATTTGAAATAAGAAATTTGCTCAATCTTTCATACCAAGCTCTAGGAGCTTGTTTGAAACCATATAGAGCTTTTCTTACTTTAAATACATTATCCGGGAATTTATGATTTTTGAAACCGGGAGGTTGCTCAACATATATTTCTTCTTGAATAAAACCATTTAAAAATGCACTTTTGACATCCATTTGATAAAGAGTAAAACATTTGTGACAAGCAAAGGCAAGAAGCATATGAATGGATTCTAGTTTAGCAACCGGTGCAAAAGTTTCTTCAAAGTCAATTCCTTCTTCTTGATTGTAACCTTGGGCCACTAATCTAGCCTTGTTACGTACAATTATACCGTTTTCGTCCTTTTTGTTTCGAAAAACCCATTTTGTACCAATAACGGTCTGATCATTTGGTCTATCAACTAAATCCCAAACATGATTTCTTTCAAATTGATTTAGTTCTTCTTGCATTGCAAGAATCCAAAACTTATCAAACTCGGCTTCTTTGAAATTCTTTGGTTCAATTTGAGAAATAAAGGCACAATTATTTAATAATCCTTTAGTAGAGTTCTTAGTACTTACCCGTTTTGAATGATCACCAATTACGAGCTCTTTTGGGTGAGATGGAGCAAATCTCTATTCGATAGGAAGTGTTTGATCACTTGAGTTTTTGGAAGATTGTCCTTCTTCTTGTTGAGGAGTTGGTTCTTCCAAGTCCTTTTCTTCATTGTCTATGAGAATTTCATTGCTTTGATCTTGAATATTCATTTCTTCAAAATGAATTTCCAAACCTACATCAACACCTTTTTCTTGATCAAGAGAATTAGTTTCATCAAAAGTAACATGTATGGATTCTTCCACTACTAGAGTTCTTTTGTTAAAAATTCTATAAGCTTTGTTAGTGGATGAATAACCAAGAAAAATTCCAACATCGAATTTTAAATCAATTTTTCCCAAATTTTCTTTTGTGTTGAGAACAAAGCATTTACAACCAAAAACCTTAAAATACTCGATATTGAGAATTCTATTTTTTCGATTCTCATAAGGAGTTTTAGTTTTCTTTCAACTTACTAAAACTCTATTTAAACTATAGCAAGCGGTGTTAACGGCTTCGGCCCAAAAATACTTTGGTAAATTATTTTCATTTAGCATGGTCCTAGCCATTTCTTGCAATGTGCGATTCTTCCTTTCTACTACTCCATTTTTTTGAGGAGTTCTAGGAGCCGAGAAATTATGTTCATACCCATTTATTTTTCAAAACTCATCAAAAGCCATGTTATCAAATTCTCCACCATGGTCACTTCTTATAGTTGTAATAGAATATCATTTTTCATTTTGAACCTTTTTGCAAAGATATTTAAATGCATTTAAAGCTTCATTTTTCAAATTTAAAAATAAAACCCAAGTAAATCTTGAGAAATCATCAACAATGACAAAAGCATAGTATTTACCACTCAAACTTGCGGTTTTAGATGGTCCAAAAAGATCTATGTGAAGAAGTTGTAATAGTTTTGTGGTGGAAGAAAATTGTTTATTTTTTAAAGAACTTTTGGTTTGTTTTCCAAATTGACAAGCATCACAAATTTTATCCTTTTCAAATTTTAAACTTGGTAGGCCTTTAACAAAGCAATTTTTTGATATTTTTGAAATAAGGTCCATACTAACATGACCTAATCTTCTATGCCATAACCAAGTATCATCTTTGAAACTTGACAAACATTTTAATTCTTTCTCAAATTCAACGTTGATGATATAAACATCTTTACTTCAGCTTCCTATGAACAATACCTCTTTCGATGTAGCATATTTGATAAGACATCTAGATGAATCAAATTTAATGTGATAACCTTTATCACATAATTGACTAATACTTAGCAAATTATGTTTGAGATTATCTACTAATAAAACATTTTCAATAGAATGATATAGATGATCACCAATATTTTCAATGCAAATAATTTTTCCTTTGGCATTATCTCCAAAAGTGACATGACCTCCATCCTTTCTTTTGAATTTTGATAAGAGTGATTTATTTTCGGTCATGTACGTTGAGCAACCACTATCCAAGAACCAATTGCTCTTTACTTTTGTTGATACCTACAAAACATGACTTAATTTTTGACTTCTTGGTACCCACATAATTTTGGGTCCTTGATAGTTAGTCCCTTGAACCTTCTTACACATTTCTTCAAAGTGTAATTTCTTTTTAACTAAACAATTAAAAGCAACATGTCCACTTCTATTACAAAAGCTACATGTAGTTGAGGTTTTGATAAAAGTATTTTGATGAAAGGAATAAGAAGTAGAAGCTTTAACAAAGGTGTTTTTTGTAGATTTTTGTCTCAAAAATGGTTTGTATCCAACTCCTCCTTTATCAAAAGCACATTGTTGTTTACCAAGCATTAGTTCAAAAAATTTCTTGCCTTGAGTGAATTTGTGGACAATGTATGTTAAATCTAAAACTTTCTGCTTTAGGGAGAAGTTTTCTACAATCAATGCATTTTGATCATGAAAATTCTTTTCAATATCCTTTTGTTTTTCCAAATTCTTTCCGGCTTCATTTTTCAATAAAATGTATAGCTTTTTACGAGTAGAATGTTTAAAAACAAGTTTTTCAAAAGCTTCAATCATTTCTTCATATGAGGTAGATAATTCATCATAGGAGGGAATGTCATTTGTATTTACCTCATCTTCAATGGCCATGAAGCACATGTTTGTAACTTCATCTTGACTTTCACTTTTCTCCTGTTCATCATCACTATATCCCAAGTAGCTTGTAGAGCTTTCGTTTTGAGGAATTTTCTATTATTGGGACATTCGGTTCTTTTGTGACCGGGTTTGTCACAATCATAGCAAATAATCTTTTTCAAGATGCATTATAAATCTTAACCCAAACTCATTCTCCAAAAAATTTCAAGAATAATGATTCTTAACCCAATGGAAAGAAACAAGTAAATTTCAAGATTTCTTCCAACAATCACAAGAAATAAAATACTCCAAGTGAAGTTGAGAACATTACCTCAAAGAGGCTTGATAAAGGAGGAATTTAACTTCATCTTTCTTCACACAAGAAGAGAGCAATGAACAACCAAGTTAAACTAGGGTTTGGGGGTGCTTGGTATTTATAGTACAAATATAATGGAAAAATAAAAAAAAATTGAAAATTACATTTAAAATCCCGCATAGGACTTTCGGTCGACCAGCTGTCGACCAAAACAACTTTTGGCTGACCAAAATTCTCAGCCAAAGAGGACTTAATGTGATCCAAAATAGGCATCGAAAGGAGAAGTCGACCTACCGAAATACGACAGTGATCTACGTGAGAAACGAAGCAAATTTCGTGTTGGAGTCAAGCCGAGAAGGCGAAGGGATCGAGCCGAATCAAAGGGACTAAGTTTGATGTTCAGAAGCATATTCACGACCGTAAACCCAGTTGGTCACAACCGTAACTCCGTCTCGGGTTAAAACAAGGAATTACGGGATTTTCAAACTTACGGCCGTAAGTCCCACATTCACGGCCGTAACTATTAACCCGAAGGCTGCTTACGACCGTAAGAATGGTTTTCACGGCCGTAACTCTATTTTTCCGAATTTTCATGGATTTTAATTTCTTTTCCATTTTTCAGTTTATTATTTCCATAATTTAGGGTCCATTAGCAGCTATACCTAGTTTTAGGTTAGTTTTACTTTATATTAAAAAATTTCATCACTGTAAACTGAAGCTTGGTTGATTATTGATTATTGTGAGAGAGTTTTCTCTTGTTAAAGATTGAGGAGTCCCTTTAATTCCTAAAACTTATCAAAGATCAGTTCTCCTAGTAACCCTTCTTTCTCTATCACCTCTAGTTGATGTACTCTCCTCTCTTACTCTTAACTTTTCCAACCTTGCCCAGTCATAGTGATTAAAAGAGTTTACAATAATTCTCGCAAGTCTTGAGTTTGAGCATTGAAATTGGACATGTTGTGCAAGTGTGAAAGTTTTCTTACAAGAATATTTTTACTAATGTTTCACTCGAGTTAGGCTTTTACCCGATATTAAGCTCACAAATCTTGACTTTTTCCACTCAAAGTCTCCTTTTTCAAGTTCTCCAAGGAAGGTAATCAACTAAACCAAGAAGTATAATTCTTGTGAAGCTAAAAGAAATCACAATCAAACAAATATATATGGAAGAAAATGGATACAATAGCAAGTGAAATTTCTTTGCTTCCTATAATAAGAAGATGACTTTGAATTGGTAGGATAGATGTTTAAAACAATTTCAACAATGGGATTGAACAACCACAACTATTTAACAAGGCATAGATGTTGAACACGTAGGAATTAATAGTGTAGTTTTCATTGAGGCATTTTACCAAACACTTTTTGTGCACACTTTGGATAGTGTAAAAATGTAAATGTTTAGCTAATGGAAACCTCCAACAAACTCAACATTCAACATACCCAATATGTAGGAATTTAATAGATGCTCAAGAACATGAATTTTTTTCTTTTTCTTTTTCTTTTTTTTTATATGATGAACAACAACAACAAGAAATTTAAAGGATAGATATACTAATTTTAGAGCCAAGTTCTGATACCAAATGATGCGAACCTCCTTGATACTTGACCAAAAATTCCTACAACAATTTGAATTATCCTAAGAAAGCTAAAATCATTAAAGATTAATCTTGACACAAGTTTAAATTTAACCAAAATTCAAAGGTTAAGAGAAACCTAGCCCAATGGATAGAAAATTAAACAAATTTTAAGATAGATAATAAATCTTAACCCAAATTCATTCTCCCCAAAATTCCAAGAATAATGATTCTTAACCAGATGGAAAGGAATAAGTAATTTTCAAGATTTCTTCCATCAATCATAAGAAATAAAATAATCCAATTGAAGTCAAGAACATTACCTCAAAGAGGCTTGATAAAGGAGGAATTTAACCTCACCATTCTTCACACAAGAAGAGAACAATGAAAAACCAAGTTAAACTAGGGTTTGGGGGGGTGTTTGGTATTTAGTACAAATATAATATAAAAATAAAGAAAATTAAGAAATTACATTTAAAATCTCGCACAGGACTGGTCGATCGAAACAACTTCCGGTTGAGCAAAATGCTCAACCGAAGAGGACTGAGGCTCCTCAAAAATTTCCCACAGACTTTTGGTTGATCGATAACTTTCGGTCGACCGAAGATGCCTCGAAGATACCTGATCCTACCATCTTAGTATTTCAGTCATAACGTTTGATTTCGATATCCGATTGAGGTGAATCAAAATGATTTGGAAACTAGACGAAAAAGGCTACAATTCTTCAAGAAGTAGTGAATCTCGAATTCAGATGTTATCTCTATCAAAAAATTAATTGAATCCCAAACTCGTACTAAGCCTCTGTTCGCTATTTCACTTTTTTTTGGTTTTTAAACCAATTTTTAAACTACACAATTCCCCAAATCAATCTATAACCATACAAATTTTCTCTCTCCACTTTTCAACCATCCATATACCTAAAGAACCATAAAAAAACTGATTTTTATCCTATGAAAGCCTCCGAACAGAGGCTAAGTTGATCAAGTTAGATCCTTTCCCGACCCATTCTCGTCCGGAATTGTAAGTGTCTTCCGTTTTGGGTTCGATTCAATGGATTATGGATTAATCCCACCATCAACTCTTAAACCTCCTTTACCTTGGATTTCATCACGGGTCCCATCGGCATGTGCATCGAGATTTGACTTTATTGGATCTCATCACTACACAAGTCTAGTTAAAGAAATATGGACAAATACACACTATAAAGAAGTAGATGAGCATCCTCCACCGGTGATTAGAAACATGGAGTGCTCGATTAAAAACTCAAGAAAAATTGATGGATGGGCCACCTAATCCTATCCTTTAGGGCATCCCTAAAAACTATGAATTCAGTTACTTAATCCTAGCTACTCTATCCTTGAGGTTGGGGTCCTCATGTCACAGTTTGGCATGAGCCTGAACCCCCTTTCAATTGAAACAAATACATCCTCCTTATACCAATAGGGAAGTTCAATGTAGGTAAATGGGGTTGTGGTAACATCGTGAGCCCGATGCATGACTCCTATGTGTATGGCCAGCGGAACCAAGCTATTTTTCTCGGGTATGCCTCATGTCCCCTGGATCTTGATGATTCACTAATATCATTACTCTAGTCACCCCCTTCACTCGACATATTATCACAAACAAACCTTAAATTTATAACTTAAAAGTTTGAGCTCTTACCTTAGTATCTCGAAGCTTAAAAATCCTCTATAATCTTGAGCTCGAAGGGGTAAAATGGAAGGTGTGAAATGGAGAAAGTTAATGGTGTTGATGGAAGTGCAAGGATCGTTAAATCTAAACTATCAAAAGATGCTACTTGTTCCATATCCATACTGATATGCCAAACGTCGAAACATGTTAGGATATCACATCATCTTCTAGGTGCTATGTTCCTCAGGATAGCTAATGTGACATCTGAAAAATTATGACGTTCTTACTTGCAGTTGATACAATAAACTAAAAGAAATTAGTTTTGAGATGTTATTGCGAAAGAAATAAATGAAAATAATAAGATTCATAAAATTATAATTTAAGATAAATGTTGAAAACATCTCCTTTTGAAGACGATCCTTCTGAATAATTTTGATATATGTTGGAAGTATTTGATATGCCTATGATATAGTTCTTGAGATGACTTTGAGAATATGAAACTGGTTTACAAGATCGACCCACGAATTATCACCAGTGAGTTTTTAAAAATAGCTCGTTACCGAATGATTCAAAATCTTGGGTTTAAGAAGCCTATTTTGACCTATCATAACTTTCATTATAGTCGACTGTTTTGCACATGATAAGTTTTATATGAAGCTAGACATAATTTGGCCTTTCAAGATAAGGATCAAACATAGGATAGAAATCATCTAACATCCTTATTATTTTGACATGTGAGAAATTTAATGGGGTAATTTGTAGGGTGGCTTGTCTAACCAATGAACCTAGTATTGCCACACTCTCAAGCCCTATCACGCCACTTGGCTTGAAAGGAGGAGAGATTATAAACTTATAAGATTAAGTCATGAGAAAATGATCTATAAATAGAGAAGAGAAGCATACATCCTCGTAAATAAACAAGAAATTGATAGCCATAGTTAGAAGAGGAAGCGTATTCTTATGCACCATCACCCATAGACATTGTTGGGAAGAAGAAGAAGCCATCCTCAAACACTTTCTCAATTCTTGCAAGTTGGGGAAACAAGTAGCTATAATGACTAGAAAATCTTTCTTTCTACTCAATTTTCATATTTAGAATGTTTTGAGAGCTTTAAATCGGTCAAAAATAGAAGTTGAAAGCATTGATTTTTCATTACAGACGTGCATCAACATCTACAAGTTTGGGATCAACATTTAGGGTACAAAATCATGAAAATCGACTCTCTGACACTTTGGCGTCGACACCAAAACTATAGGGATCGACACCTGGTAGACAACTCAGTGGTTCAATTTCATTCATCCATAACTTTTGCGATACAATTTAAATTTGAGATATGTACATTGCATTGAAAATTCGAATACCTTTCTAATGATTTATTATAGGCCCCATGAATATCTTTGTCCTAGGAGTTGTACACTGATTTCTCTACATACTTTGCAGAGAGCTAGTTGGAAGGCTCCCATTTTAGCAAGAAACTATTGTAGAAACCATTCATCCATTAATCTAGGTGAGTGAGATATGTTTATTTTAATTATTTGATTAATTATGTGAGAGCAATATATTTACTTGATTTATATAATTAAAATGTGTTTAATTGAATTATATGATCTCAGAAGATGTGAATAGAGTATGTTTACATGAATTATTTGATTGATAATGTGTTTTACTTGATTTATATGATTAAAAAGTGCTTAATTGAATTATATTACTTCATGAGTTGAATAGGATAAGTATTTATGGATACCATACTTGTTGATGAGATTCAAAGCGCGGAAGAAATGCCGAAAAGTTCTGAACTCAAGTTGTGGTTGGACGGATGAATCATGACCTGATATTCACGACACGATGGTTCGACGATGCGGAATAAAGAACCACGACTTTCGAAATGCCACAAGGATTTGTCCAATCTCCATGATAAGTTTCTAGTTTTGAACGCCACAAAGATAGTTAATCTTTGATAAGTTTGGGCTTGGAACGCCACAAGAATTGAAATCTTAATAAGTTCTTGGGAATAAAAGGAATCCACCTTTTAACGAGTAAAACACTCAAAATGTTTATTCAATTATCAAAGTCTTATATTACATTGAATGGAAATAGAATAAAAATAAGCAAAACAGAATTAAACAAACCCTAGATAACCCTAAAATAATAAAAAAACAAAATTTAACCTAAAAATACGCAAAAACCCTAATTTCCGTCTGCATAATTGACTTGCTGTTTTGAAGCCCCAAATGATGGAATTTGGCCATAAAATCAGTCGGCTCAAGGGTTTTAGCCCATGAGTTTTGCTTAGTGGCCCATTTCTACTCGAAAAACACATATTATGCATCAAATTCCGACATGGTTGACTGTACTGCACTTTTATTTGACTTGAATATTTAACTTTCCGTCAAGCCCACTATGATTCGTATCATTCCCTCCTTCTTTAGGATAATTCGTCCCGAATCATAGCTTTGTTCCTATTGCACAACTGCTCCACCTGGATCAAATGGAAAAGTTTTACTTCCATTGCATAGGATCAACCAATAATTCGTTGCTATTTGGGATACTTGGATGGATTGAAACACAAACTTGAATGATCATATGTAGTGTGGTTGAAGTTCCCAAGTATAATCAACCTGCAAAAACGATTTAAATAAAATGGGGAGGGAAATGTTAGTTTCATGAGGTACAAGGTATGGATCCTTGTATTCATGGTAAATCAACACCAAATCCTCCTTTTGACCCATAAGGTTCTTCTCTTCGCCTTTTACATTCACTGCACTTTCACGCTCATGGCCCTCTTCTTCTTTCTTCTCACACTCCACCATCTCCTCTAATTTCACAATTTCTTGTTTAACCACCACTTCTAATTCTTCATTCTCATCTTCAACAATTGCATTCTTAATCACTTTCTCGCTACCCAACTCTTTTTCCTTGTTAAATTTTGGAGATTGATCATCTAATTTTAATTTCAACTCCCCCTCCTTCTTCTCAATAACCTTATCCCCACGATGCTTCATATTACACCACCTTTCACTCTCCTTCCTTACCCTCCATGAATCTTCTAGTGCGTCCTCTAAGGTCAACCCATATAGTGTGCATGTTTTCTCAATCTTAAGGAATTTGTATATGTGCATACTATTATCATAAACAGCCTCCCTCTTACGTCTCCATGGTTTTCCCAATAAAATATGATAAGATTTTAATGGCACTACATCACACCATACATCCTCACTATACCTTCCCTGGGCGATAGACACTAGAACTTGGTTGGTTACTTGAACTTTCCAAACTCCCTCATCCACGTCATCCTATAAGGTTTATGGTGTGGTTCTAGGGGTAATCCTAATTTTTCAATCACGGTGCTACTAACGAAATTAGTAAAACACTTTCCATCAATCTCCAAACTGCACCCCTTATGATTCACATAACATCTAGTTTGGAATAAAAAGCTCGGATCATAATTCATTCCTTATGTGAAGTTAAAAAAATTCAAGAATGAAGAGGATTTAGACATCAAATAGTAAGAACGACTTTTATTGACTTGGAAGGAAATGAATATCAAGAATTTTAAAGAAACTCAAGAAAATGGTTCTTGAATTTTGGAATGACTTTTTTTTTTTTTTTTTTGAATAATGGATGAATTTTTCGGAAAATAAAAAAATAATTTTTTTAATATATAAATCCGAAAATTAGACACGAACGCAACAAAACAAACGACACAGGATTTGGATAAGAATTAAATAAAATAAACACTTTTGAATATTGTTAGATTTTTATATGGATCAAAACTGAAAAAATTTACTGGTACGAAGAACATTCAAGAAAAGAAAGACTCAACAACAAGATATGGATAATTCTTATGGAAGACTTGATGATAAACATAAGAATTAAACTGGATAGAATAAAAAAAACAAAACCTGAATCCAGAGTCCAGCTCTGATACCAACTGATACGAATCGAGATGCACGGAATTAAACGTTGGGAAAGTTCCGAACTCATGTTGTGGTGACGGATGAATCATGACCCGATATTCACGACGCGATGGCTCGACGATGCGGAATAAAGAACCACGACTTTCGAAACGCCACAAGGATTTGTCCAATCTCCCTGATAAGTTTCTAGTTTTGAACGCCACAAAGATAGTTAATCTTTGATAAGTTCGGGTTTTGAACGCCACAAGAATTGAAATATTGATAAGTTCTTGGGAATAAAAGGAATCCACCTTTTAACGAGTAAAACACTCAAAATGTTTATTCAATCATCAAAGTCTTATATTACATTGAATGGAAATAGAATATAAATAAGGAAAACGGAATTAAACAAACCCTAGCCGCTATAGAGGCACAAAGATAACCCTAAAATAATAAAAAAAAAAACAAAATTTAACCTAAAAATAAGCAAAAAATCCTGATTTCCGTCTGCATAATTGACTTACTGTTTTGAAGCCCCAAATGATGGAATTTGGCCATAAAATCAGTCCGCTCAAAGGGTTTAGCCTATGAGTTTTGCTTAGTGGTCCATTTCTACTCGAAAAACACATATTATGCATCTAATTCCGACATGATTGACTGTACTGCACTTTTATTTGGCTTGAATATTTAACTTTCTGTCAAGCCCACTATGATTCGTATCACTTGTCACGCCCCAACAACATGTTTTTCTTTAAAATGATAGAATGTATCCACCATTTTAAAAATTTGAATACAAGAAAAATATCGTAGGTGTCGGCACCTAGAAATGTGGTGTCGAAACAACAAAAAAATGGGGTAGCTGCAAGAGTTTTTGTCTTGATATACGTGATTAAATCTTGTACAATTTATTTATTATTTGATGGATATCACATGTTACCATTTGAGTATAAGGATATGTCATCAAATTGATATAGGCTAAGTAAAGTAGTTATTATACCAATTTATGATCATAAGTTGTATTTTATTGAGTCTTGTTAATTTTATATTATTGGCATTTCCTATTATTTTATTTAGTAATTTATTAAGTTTAATTAAATTATGCAAATAATTATTTTCGAGAAAAATATTTTTGGAAAGATAATGATCAAGAAAATAGTGATATTGATTTGATCATAATCTCGAAAATATTGATCATAATCTCGAAATATTGATGTGATTATCTTGTGATATATTTTGTGTTTATTCTTGATACTCAAGCTCATTCAAGATATGGCAAGTATCTTCTTGATATGGTCAAGAATATTTTAAATCTTATCTTTGCATATGGTAAGTTTATAAGGTCGAAAATCTTGATTTTGAAGAATATTCATAGGGGCCGAAAATATGGTGATAAATATCAAGGTTTATCACTTGATTGATAAATGGTAAGATCTTCTATGATTTATCATTATCATTATTCACGGTAAGATTTATTTAAGGATAACTATCTTAACTTTTACTAATTATCTCTACAATGTTTTGCAGGTAGTAGAGATCTTATGCAATAAGGAAAACTTGGGAATCAAGAAAACCTAATTGCACTATAAAGAGAAGAAAAACGAGACGTTTTTTGTGTGACCTGTAGAATCAAAAATCCGTTTGGTGCTTACAAAAATACACATCCACTTTCGAAGTCTTGAAGCTTAATTTTTGTATGGTGCAATTATAATTAAAGCTTCAATTGTGTTATGACTTCAATATTCCGAGAGGAGAATTCAATCACTTAGAGGAGGAAAGAATTTCAGCGTGAAGATCAAACAGGAGGTTTGAATCAAGATCGAACGGGAGTTCGTGTTGCTGAAAAGTGTTGCAGAGTCAAAGAAAACTACTGAAGAGTGGTGAGACGCCAGCTCACATTACATGCCACAGAAGGATCAGGGAGTGATCTATTTCTTGTATGTTTGATAAAGTTTATGCGTAGATTTATCCTATAGTTTAGATTGATCTGTGTAAACTCTTTCCTTATATAGTGATTTGTTTTTGTTCGCAGGATGCGAACCGTGAGTTTTTCCTGTTAGGGTTTTTTTCCCACGTTAAGCTCAAATTATTGTGTTCTTGTCTATTTACTATTCCACATAATTTATTCTGATTGTTTACGTTTTACTATCCAGATGAATCTGCCTGAGCAAGATTCATCTAGTACTGCGCTAAACAAACTTAACGAATTACTGTTAACTGGTTACTGTCCAGACACATCTGTGACAGTCCATTATTAAAAGTTAGACAACCTCAAGTTTTCAAGTCTAATATCTAAATAAAATATACCAATGTGGTACTTATTTTGTGCCCCAGATTCAATTACATAAATTAGGTACAAATGGAAAACGACTTTGATATTCTCAAGTTATCACGAATTAAATGAAAATGTAATGTTTGTTTAAGAGTAAGTTAATAATTACTTATTGAAAATGAGAAATTTAGTATTAAACAGTAAAATTGAGAAAAAAGAAATAGGTACTGTCAAGGTGAGTAGAATATGCTAACATATTCTTAATCGATTTATTTAATTGATATCGTGAATTGAATATGTTTACATAAATGATTTTATTGATAACATGAAGTGGAGAATGTTTACTTAAGTAAAATATGCTTATAAGAAATAGGAGCATAGTATACATATTTGATTTATTAATTGATAACGTTACTGGATATGCATAACTGACTTAGTTGATTGATATTGTTAGTGGAATATATTTATAAATTGATATTGTGAGTTAAATATATTTATTTGTCTTATGTGAATAGAATTTGCTTACTTGCATTGAAGCACATGTATGTCGACTATCTTAATCGTGATTGACAATGATACAATTGAAATGTAATTGCATGAGCATTGTATATGTAACTTGTAATTGCACGAGTTATGTAAAATGAGATAATTAAGATAATCATTGATTGTAAACATCTCGTGCATATATATTGACTATGGTTGCTCCATTGTATCCCTAATGTTATTGTTATTGGTAACATCGATAATTGTACACCGAAGCAGTCCAGTTGACCTCGAGATGTGTGATAAAATGGTGTAATTGAGAATTAACCTTAATGGGTTAATCAAAGTTAAATGATTAATTCTTATTGATAGATTAATTGTGGGCATTCTATCAATATTGATATTGATTTAAATTATTACTGAGCGCTCGAGTACGATTTTGAGAATCATAAGAGGCCCATCATCGTCAAGCATTGCATTTGTATAATTGTCTATCAATATAATATACAATTATTGATATTAGAAAATATCTTTGTAGTACGAGTTACCGGTGATACGGTACTCACATCATATCACGACTATAATTGGATATTACAAAGCATATCAGTTGTTGAGTAGTTGGTGATACAGTACCTATAACATATCAAAATTTTGATATGCCAATTATTTTCGGATATTCTGACCATATATCAAACTTTTTGATTGCGACTAATATGACATGAATGATTGATTTTTATATAGAACATATGTAATTGTATCACTGTAACTGATATGATATGAACGATTAAATGTTACATAAAATAACATACTTGTATACCATATTTTGCTCAATGGGCACATGTGTGCTCATCCCACATTTATTAACATTTCAAGCAGCTGTGATATGAAAGAGTTGGTTTGAAGCTTCAGATGACAAAACAGATGATGCTGTACTAGATGACGACTTTGAGTTATGTAACTCATTAGAAGGCCAGTGTTTTATTCCATGACATGTTTATAGAGAATGATATAAAAGATACTTTGATGGTTTTCGCAAAATAATCTCATGATTTTTGGTACGGGTAGTACATTGAAATATTATAAAGCATTTTGAAAATACTTCACATCATTTCTTTAAATAAAATAAAGAAAAATATTGTCGAAAAAAAATTGGGGTCGTTACAGCTAAAGACCCTAAGCTTTTAAGTAAAAAACCTGACCATTAAGTGGTGACATGTACTGCGCATCTACCACCTCCACAAGCTCGATGATGGATGTACGAGGGCTTCTGATGTGCATTATCTGGTCACACCCAACCTACTGTGTAGACCCAAACTCGATGATGGTCCAATCATAGTTTCACTACCTTGCATGGAACCTTGACGACCTTTCTGAAAACCCTGCAGCCACGTATGTAGTTGTTAAGACATATACACTTGTTCGATTTTATAATGCTCGAGGTTGATTGATGGAGTAAGTGGTTAGGCGTAAATCCTATCCAATCACTATAATCCTTCAGCATTATCTCATCTCCATCACTTAACAAAACTCTTACGTATATTGTAATTTTAGAATCTACCAGGCTCCAAAGTACCTCAATACTATTCGAATTATACTACATACCTCTATAAAAACAAGACTTCGATCATTAATGAGGTACACAACTATTATTTTAGTTTATAGCCTCACACTAAATATTTTTCTCTATTCGCTAACTTAACCATAGAAGGGGCAATGATGACACTCCTCAATGCCTTTGTTTCTGATATTGGAGATTTTGTCTATGCTCGTTCGTTGATTAAGCTCGAAAAATCACAGGTGGATACTTTTGGTAGCATCGTGTGCATAAGGATATAAACTGAAAATAATAATGTGTACTTGATTTATGGTAAGATGGCTTGTATTTATGGTATTTATGGTGGTAGGAAGTTCAATCCTGCTAGGATTGTGTTATAAGAATGTTCTTCTATTAGAGAGACCAGTGGGACGTTGAAGTCCTTTATAGGTCAAATCCTACGGTTTAGATAAGGTTGTGATTGTGAAAAATTAGGAGTGCGGTTAATAGGTCCTTTTGAGGCTCTGTTCGGTAACTCTTTAGCAATTGTAAATTAGTTTATTCATGTTTTTGAGATAAAATGTGTTATGAAAAGTGGAGAGAGAAAATGTTTGTAGTTAAATGTGGTGAGAAATTGTGTTATCTATAAATTGATTTATAATTGTAATAATTGAACAAATTATGAGTTAGTGACTCCCGTGTCTTGCGCTGATAGGTGCTCTGACCACTTATGGCCATGATGCAAAGCACCTAATCCGAAGGAGATTAGGGTCCTTGAAAGGTTTATAGGTGTCCTTGGGCCTATAGATTTGCTTCTGGAGAAATAGGCATCGGGTTAGAATAGTGGACAACCTTTGGACATTAAAGAGTTTAGATTGTTTGGGCTAAGGGCATCATCAAGTTTAGGCGAGATGTATAGTGGTGGTGAGGGGGGATTTATTGAAAGGGCCACGGTCAAAAGGTATTAAGTAAAAAGGGCAAATTTTTGTTTGATAAGTTAAAATGGCCTCCATCCTTATACAAAGACTAAATTATCCTTGTTATCTTGATAAATTTTCAAACTTACCTAAGAATTTAGAAGGACAGAAAAATCCTCAAGAAAAACCAACGGCTCTCTCTCTCTCTCTCAAAATCGTGTCCATCAACAAAGATCTTCCCCCCAGCTACCCACATTATAATAAACTCAGTTTTACTATCTGTGATCTTCTCCATATACTCTTTCTTTGGATTTGTTACAGAACTATTCATCATCTTCTCAAATATTGATAAAAACCCTAAGTTTTATGCATTTGATATTGGTAAGATATCCTAAAATTAATCTTATTTTGAGGTGCTTTGATTTGTTTAAATTGTATTTATATGAGTTTTGCTTGTTTTGGGATGAATTTTTTAGTGTAAATTTCATCCATTGCAAAAATCTCATTCTAGACAGCGAGTAATATGATTTTACGCACACAGGTCGATTAACCGACTTCATTGGTCGGTTAACCTACTTCAATGAGGTCGGTTCAATGAGGTCGGTTAACCGACCTCATTGAAGTAGGTTAACCGACCTCATAGAAGTAGGTTAACCGACCAATGAAGTCGGTTAACCTACCTTAGTGAAGTCGGTTAACCAACTTTGCAGTAGGTTGGTTAACCGACCAATATTGGTCGGTTAACCTACCTGAGTGAAGTCTATTAACCAACTTTGCAGTCTGCTAACCATTTGTTAATCTGCTTGCTTAATTGTTCAAAAAAAATTCCTTTAATGAATTCTGGTGTTAACACGTAACATTTTTCAATTTTTTAAAATGCAGATATGAATGACACTTCATTAATTCCTATTTGTTACTATGGTGAGTTTGTGAAGAATGATCAATCTAAATGGATATGGAATTGGAGCAATGAAGAAGCAACAGAAGCAATTTTTTTGTCAAAAAATGCAACGTATACAGAATTATATCATGATGTACAAGAGCTTCTTCATATTGATTCTTCTTTACACACTTTGGAGATGAGATTTCTTTTCCCTGATAATAATACACAAGTTTCTGTTCCACCAGTCAAGATTACTTCAGATAGGCAAGTGAAATGGCTCCTAGAACTCAACAGAAAAAGGTCAGTCTCCCCTTTGTGTAACAATTTTGAGTAAGAATCTCATTGAACGTGAATTTGAAGCAAGTATTGTTGAACATGAACATGCTATAGATCATGTTGAACTTGAACATATAATAAACACATTTGAACCCGGACATGTTGTAGATCATGTTGAACATGTAGCAGTTAATGATGAATTTGAAGACGAGGTCCGTAATGATGTAGATTCTGAGATGAGATTGGATGATGACAATGATGGGAACTACGGTTTAGATGATTACTGGAATGATTTGGAGGTTGTTCAAAACAACAATGGTGACACTATTGAGAAAAATGGGAACAATGTTAATTTACCTACATGTGGACAAGAACTAGTTCAACGGAATGAAGCTGAAATTCGTTTTACTAATGAGGATCTTGTTGCATTGTCTGCACGTGGTAGCACATCAAACCACACATTTGAGGCTGGATCAAGTTTAAGGTACGCTCATACGTCACATGTGATTCCTGAGGAAGAGGATTTGAAAGATCATCAGGTGTTTGAGGACAAGAAAGATCTACAACAACACATTCATTTGCTTGCATTGAAGCACAACTTTGAATTGAAAGTTAAAAAATCAAATAAGAGTACATACAAAATTATTTGCATAGATGACAGTTGCAAATGGCGTTTGCATGCTACGAAGTACAAGGAGTGTGATTATTTTTAAGTTCGTCGTTATGTACGTGAACATACTTGTTCTTTGGGTATACATAGAAATGATCATAGACAAGCGAGGTCATGGGTTATCGGTACACATGTCATGCATAATTTTCAAAATCCAAATCAAGAATACAGACCTGCAAACATCATCAGTGACATTCGTCAGGAGTTTGGGGTAAGTATGAGCTATCAGAAAGCATGGACTAAAGAACGTGCCTTAGAGATATTAATGGGTTCACCTGATGGTAGCTATGCTAGATTGGCGGTGTATTCCCACAATTTGGTTAGATCTAATCCTGGCACAGTGGTATGTGTTGAAACCGATCCAAGTAGTAATCGCTTCAAGTACTTTTTTATGGCGGTTGGACCATGCATTTGAGGATTTCACTCATCGATGCAGCGAGTAATTTCTGTGGACGGAACATTCTTGAAAGAAAAATATGAAGGTACACTGATAGTGGCAACATGTCAAGATGGAAATATGCAAATCTATCCTCTCGCATGGGGCATAGTAGATTCTGAGAATAATGAGTCATGGAAATGGTTTTTTGAAAAATTGAAGACAATAATTGGTGATATTGAAGATCTGGTCTTTATGTCTGACAGGAATGGGAGTCTACTCAAGGGTGTACGAGATGTTTTTCCTAATGCGCATCACGCTCATTGCATATACCATATACAAGGAAACATAAAGGCCAAGTATCGTATCTCCGGGATGGTGTCATTGTTTAAGAAAGCGGCATATGCATATACAGTTGAAGGATTTAATAAACATATGGCTGAGATTCTTAGCAGGAACCCCGACCTTTGGGGTTATTTAAAAGAGGCTGACTATAAACATTGGACTAGGTCACACTTTACAGGGATCCGTTACAACATCATGACGTCAAATAATGCAGAGTCGCTGAACTCGGTATTCAGAAAAGCTCGAGAGTGTCCAGTACTTGCTTTGGTAGAGTATATCAGGTGCAAATAGCAAAAATGGTTTTATAAGAGGCGCATCAATGCAGAAAACTGTACAAGTATACTAACCCCGGCAATAGAGGAAAAAATTCGGAATAAACTTGAGTTGTCCAAGAAGTTCGTAGCGGATCCTATGGATGAATATATGTTTGATGTGGGTAATGGAATCAAGCATTTTGTTGTTAACTTAATCGATAGAACTTGCACATGTGGGCAGTTTCAGTTGGATAAGTTTCCATGTGAGCACGCTATCGCTGCTTCAAGACAGGCAGGGAATTCTGCATATGATTTGTGCTCTCCATATTATACTACTACCATTTGGAAAGCAGCATACTCTGATACTATAATGCCTCTACCAAATGAAATTGATTGGGAGGTTCCAGAACACCTTAGGTGGACATTGAATATCTTGCCATCGTTGATGAAACCAAGACAAAGTGGACGTAAGCGCAAAAGCAGGATACCATCGACCGGAGAGTTTTCTACGACACGTAAGTATGGTAGGTGTGGTGCATCTGGGCACAACCAACTACGATGTAATGATCGAGTACCACTATCCAATAAAACAATAGACAAGTAATTGTGGTAGTATTAATTGTTCATATTTATAAGGTTACCATACTGATCAAATAGCGTATATGCATGCTATTCAGTTTTGTAGTAGGTTAACCTACCTCCGAACCGATTTGGTCGGTTAATAGGTAGGTTAACCTACCTTCGAACCGATTTGGTCGGTTAATAGGTAGGTTAACCGACCTATAACCAACCAGGTCAGTTAAATGGTCGGTTAACCGACCAGTTAACCGACTAGGATAGGGTTTGAAACGTCTTGACTAGGTAGGTTAACCATAGCCATTAACTACCCAGGTCGGTTAAGAGGTAGGTTAACCTACCTATTAACCAAAGTGGTCGGTTAAGGGGTAGGTTAACCTACCTTGCAATAGACCACGTCGGTTAGTAGGTAGGTTAACCTGTTGAAAAACCTACTAGTATATACAATCAAATTAGACCTATACAAGTCATGTCATGAAAATCCCAAAAAATAAATTCAAATTTTTTAGTCATTCACCAAAAAGAAAGATTCGATAAATTCAACACGTCATACTTGATCTAATTGAGCGAATGTTTTGATTGATTCGAGAAAGTTGATAAGCTTGATCCCGATTAGTAAAATCGATTGTTCACGTCACACTTAATGAACTTAATAATTAATCAAACGTTTTAATAACTTTGAGAAAGATGCCAACATAAGACCTCGATGGGTAAAATCCTTCGTCCAATTTCACACTTAATGAAAGATGCCAACGTAAGACCTCGATTGGTAAAATCGATTGTTCATGTCACACTTAATAATGAACTTAATAATTGATCGAACGTTTTAATAGATTTGATGAAGATGCCACAGTAGGACCTCGATTGGTAAAATCGATTGTTCACGTCACACTTAATAATGAACTTAATAATTGATCGAACGTTTTAATAGATTTGATGAAGATGCCACAGTAGGACCTCGATTGGTAAAATCGATTGTTCACGTCACACTTAATAATGAACTTAATAATTGATCGAACGTTTTAATAGATTTGATAAAGATGCCACCGTAGGACATCGATTGGTAAAATCGATTGTTCACGTCACACTTAATAATGAACTTAATAATTGATCGAACATTTTAATAGATTTGATGAAGATGCCACAGTAGGACCTCGATTGGTAAAATCGATTGTTCACGTCACACTTAATAATGAACTTAATAATTGATCGAACGTTTTAATAGATTTGATAAAGATGCCACCGTAGGACATCAATTGGTAAAATCGATTGTTCATGTCACACTTAATAATGAACTTAATAATTGATCGAACGTTTTAATAGATTTGATGAAGATGCCACCGTAGGACATCGATTGGTAAAATCGATTGTTCACGTCACACTTAATAATGAACTTAATAATTGATCGAACATTTTAATAGATTTGATGAAAATGCCACAGTATGACCTCGATTGGTAAAATCGATTGTTCACGTCACACTTAATAATGAACTTAATAATTGATCGAACGTTTTAATAGATTTGATAAAGATGCCACCCTAGTTCCTCGATTGCTGAAATCGATTGTTCATGTCAAACTTAAAATCGATCCACAAAAGTTGATAACCGACTAAGTAGGTTAACCATAGCTATTAACTAATCAAGTCGGTTAATAGGTAGGTTAAAGGTAGGTTAACCGACCTATTAACCAAAGTGGTCGGTTAAGGGGTAGGTTAACCTATCTAGTCGGTTTTTTAGGGTTTAGGTTATTCAGTCGTTTAAACCCTCAAAAATCGACTAGGTCGGTTAACCTACCCAGTAACCGACCACATCTGTTAACGGGTAGGTTAAATGTCGGTTAACCTACCTGATATGTAGTAGGTTAACCTACCCAGTAACCGACCACGTCTGTTAACGGTAGGTTAAAGGTCGGTTAACCTACCATTTAACCTACCTGATATGTTACTAGCAGGTTAACCTACCCAGTAACCGACCACGTCTGTTAACGGGTAGGTTAAAGGTCGGTTAACCTACCATTTAACTGAGATAATAACCTACCATTCCTCTCCAGCACTTAAAAATTCAATAAATTTAATGGTAAAAATACCACAATCTCCTCTGCAATTAATGAGATAATAAAGAATGAGTATATTTTTGTAGCAAAATAGAAGAACAGTATGAACACAATATTTATCGTACTAAAAAAACTTACCGTGTACTTTGCTTTGCAGTGTTCTCGACCCTTTCAATTGTAAAATCACCATTCATAGTAGATCTCTTTAAAAGGCTCGGCAGAAGTGTAGTCAGTGGGTTCAATATATTTTTCAATGGCCCTTCTGTAAGGCAACTTTTATCCGGGTCATACACATATATAGTTTCTTCGCCGAAACATACCTCAACCACAAACCAATGACTATTTTCTACAACGCGTATATACAGATGTGTACAATCTCGCCATCTCTTACCCAACTTTGGAGAATCACCATCTATGAAACTCTCTACGCATTGGATCCCCTCCGTCAAAGCAAACTGTAAAAGATTCAGAAATGTACTGTCCAGTATAGCAACGGGTCTGTTGAATGTCTTTGGATAGTTCTTTGCCCGAAGCCGCAACAAATACATCGCCAAATCAACATGCTGAAGGCAAAAAAAAAAAAAAAAAATTATCAAATAGCTCAGAAAAAAACATATAAAATGTGATCAAATCCTTAAGTTTTACTTACATAGGAGTCGAGCCAGGCACCTGAATCAATGACCTCCTTAAACCATTTCTTCGCGTCATTTATTTTGACCCAGTCTAACTCGTATGCGACACTAAAAAGGACAATATCAACTAAAGAACATAAATTATAAAAAATTGAATTGATAAAAATATAGATAGGATATTTACCCGTCCTTTAATTGTGAATACCAAGTATTAAATGCCTTCTCCTTCACTGGATCAATCTTCTGAAAGGGAAGAAATGTAGAGCCATACTCAAATTTTCTCTTCTTTCCCTCGGCTGTGAATGGAGAAGATAAGTACTTTGATCGTTTTCGAAGTCTCTTTTCCATTGGTCTCACATCAGCTTCGGGTATCTGACTGGCCAGACTTCTCTTATTACGTGAATATGTTCTGCCCGTCTGTCTCGTAGGAGGATCATTCATAGGAGATGCCACCTCCGTCTCCCTCACCTCTGTATCCCCGAGAGCCGCCTCCTCCGTCTCCCTTACACCCGCCTCCTCCGTACCCCTCATCTCTACCTCCTCCGTCTCCCTAATCTCCGCCACCTCTGTCTCCCTAATCTCCACCACCTCCGTCTCCCTCACCTCTACCGCCTCCGTCTCCCTCACCTCGGCCTCCTCTGTATCCCGAGGAGCTGCCACCTCTGTCTCCCTAATCTCCGCCTCCTCCGTCTCCCTAACTTCATCCTCCTCCGTATCCCTCACCTCCCCCTCCTCTACATCCCTAGGAGCTGCCTCCTCCATCTCCTCACCTCCGCTTCCTCCGTATCCCTTACCCAGCCTCCTCCGTATCCCTCACCTCCCTCTCCCTCACGTCCTCCACCTCCACCCCATCCATCATTGGGCCCATCCTCCCAGTACTGATAATTTTCATTAGTTTGATTGCGCTTCATCCACTCCATCATGCTATCAACTTTGTTGTTTACTGATAGTATATCCGACCGCAGTCGTTCCTCCATCTGATCCATATAATTGAACAATCTAGGAGCAACAATCTGGTCTATGTGGATCCTCAAGCCCTCCAATATGAAGTCCAAGTCGTGAGAAGGCTGATGTACATGAGGAGCACGCTGACTAGCATGTGGATTTTCATGTGCAGAATCAGGTACTGAAGATGGAACCTAAGCAAATCAAATAATTAAAAGTAAGCATTAATTCAATAAGAAAATGGACAAGGGAATAAAAGAAAATCACAAAAAGATTAAACAGCGAAGTCCTATTAACATACCCAAGTGGTCGGTTAACGGTAGGTGGGTTTTGAATTTGATGGTAGGTGTCCATCTACCAAAGTGGTCGGTTAGCAGTAGGTTAACCGACCTCTTTGGTAGGTTAACCTACCTTTTCAAAAGGTAGGTGTTAATACCAAAGAGGTAGGTTAACCGACCTCTTTGGTAGGTTAACCTACCTTTTGAATTTGATGGTAGGTTAGCATCTACCAAAGTGGTCGGTTAGCAGTAGGTTAACCGACCTCTTTGGTAGGTTAACCTACCTTTTGAATTTAGTGGTAGTTAATCTACCAAATACTGCTAACCGACCACTTTGGTAGGTTAACCTACCTTTTTAATTTGATGGTAGGTTAACATCTACCAAAGTGGTCGGTTAGCAGTAGGTTAACCGACCTCTTTGGTAGGCTAACCTACCTTTTGAATTTGATGGTAAGTTAACATCTACCAAAGTGATCGGTTAGCAGTAGGTTAACCAACCTCTTTGGTAGGTTAACCTACCTTTTGAATTTGATGGTAGGTTATCACCTACCAAAGTGGTCGGTTAGCAGTAGGTTAACCGACCTCTTTGGTATGTTAACCTACCTTTTGAATTTGAGGGTAGGTGAACATACAAAAGTGGTCGGTTAACGGTAGGTTAACCGACCTCTTTGGTAGGTTATCTATACCTGTCTCGGTGAAGAAATTTGATCTCTCCCACTGCCTGGATCTTCATCATGTCGAAGAGGAGAGACTCTATCTCCCTGGAGAAGATCCACATTGTCGTCCCCTCCTTCATTATCAGCCTTAACATCACCTCCATCCTCGTAGATATAAGCATCAAGGACTGGGTCTGCTAGTCTTGAAAAAGGTTCAAACAATTGCATGTACCGTTGCCTCTTCTCAACCTCTGTAGCCATTAGTCTAACACGAACTTCAAGCTAAAAAGTTGACAGAGTTAATATTTACATACCATTTACATTATTGTGTGAAGGTAATAAAATAATACCATATAACAGTTACTCAGCTGTGGATGGTCTAAAACAGAACTGATTTCATTTTGTTCAAATACTCCAGTAGCCGTCCAGTTCACCATCTTCGGAACTTTAATCACCGGTTTGCTAGTTGCAAAATCATTGCCAATGGCGGACAAAGCCTCATAAGCCCATACCTACAAACAGACATGATCATTTATTCATTTTCACATCTAAAAATAAAGCACAGTATAAAGAACTAAAAGGGTTTGCTATTTACCTGCAATGCGTAAGGAAAACCCTCAAGGGAGTAATTATAGACGCTCTTCCCCCCCTCTTTGAGTTTTGTTGCAAATTCTCCCCAACTCCTCAAAAAAGCATGTATCGTGCTATTATAGCACCTTCTTCCCATTGGATATTGATTAAATAAATGTCTATCGTCGACTATATTCAAGACATGCATATCAATAGATGTCTTGTAGTGTTTGGATCTCAAAATTGACTCATAGACATACGCCAAACCCAATTTATACTTGTCTTCCATTTCTTCGCAATTGTCAAAGGCAAGTTTTAACTGGGCGGGAACAATCTTATTAGCTCCGTTAAAATATGTCTCTGCCAGTCTATTGGTCACCGGTATTTGATCTTTGTACAATGCTTCATCCTCGGGGTTCAGCCCCGTAATCAGAGTGAGCTCTTCGAATGAAAATCTAGCAGCCTTGTTATTCCCGACTCCAAACCATAGCTCATTCTTATTCTCGGACTTCAGCATTCTCAATGCTAGACCATGGATGAGTTGGCCAGATAACTGCATTTTTCTCATATGATCGAATTTTTGAAAACAAGACCGACGGAAAGGTTGTCGATGATTTGTATCCAGTACGCGATAAACCTCATCTATAGCATCTAGGTTACAGAGGTTAGTACATTTTCCTGTAAACCGATCATTGATGTCCACTTGAAACTCCATCCTGCATAATATAAGACAATTTTAGTCAAATGGGTGTGCTAATTACGCTATGAAAATGGACAAGAAAATAAAGAAGAAACACAGAAAAATATTTAATAACAATACACTGTTCAAAAGAAAGTTCTAACAACAAAATGTTAGTTAACCGACCAAAGTTGGTAGGTTAACCTACCATTACCCTTACCTGATGATAATAGTAGGTTAACCGACTAGGCATTTGGTAGTTTAACCTACCTGATGGTAATGGTAGGTTAACCGACGATATGGTCGGTTAACCTACCATTAATGGTAGGTTAACCGACCATATCGTCGGTTAACCTACCTTTTGATTCTAGGGTAGGTTAACCTACCTTTTCACAAAAAAAAAATTAAGAATACATCAAATTATATTTAGAAACCATCTGTTAACTCTTCATTATATCCTTTTTCATGGCATCATCAATAGAGATTCGGTATAAATTACTACAACATTTTAATGCTACTTGGAAGAGAAGGAAACAATATCCAAAACTAGTAACCGAAGGTAAACAAATCGAGCCACATAACCTCACCAAATCATACAAATCATTGTGACAATTCAGGGTTCTCGGTAGGTTAACCTACCATCAAAGGGAGATTTACAGATTGTTGATGGTAGGTTAACCGACACTGAGGTAGGTTAACCCCCTGATGGTAGGTTAATCTACCAAATATTAAGAACTTGTCAAAATTTGTCAAAATTACAGAAAAAGAATCCCAATAAAATATCACGCAATTACAATGCTTAAAATAAAGAAACAACACAAGCAACTAGCTAAGCTGCGTGGCGGTTCAGTGTATGATCCAAGTGATTAGGTGAAGAAAGTGAGAAGACATCAAGTAGAGAACCCGTACCAGAACAGCCTCTGGGAAGATTATACCCAAATCCAAAGAACCCTTTTGAAGACTGCACCAATTCTTGAATTTGAAGAAGAAGAAGATGTCTGCCTGTTTTGCCGAAGAAGAAAACCAAGAGAAAGGAGAGGAGAAGTCGAAGGGGTAGGTTAAGAGTCGGGTAATTCTAATTGAGTATTTGAAATGGGAGACTTTTTTGAAATTGAAACTGAAGGTTATATTAGGAAACAATAAAATTTATTTTTATTACAATTATTTTAAATGAAAAAAATTTGGTCAAAGGCCATTTCCATAAAATGACAAATTGGGCTGGCCATTTCCCCATATTCCCACTGGTGGTGAGGGTGGTCATTGGATTTTGAGGAAATTACACCACCACTTACATTTTTACTTCTAAATTCAAAAACCAAATTTCAAAGTTATCTATTTAAACACCACGTCTTAATTCAGATGTTTAAGATAAATAATAATATTAAAATATTATATAAATTTGTCTAACACCACACCACACCACACCACACCACACCACACCCCTCCACTCTAAAACCCTAGTAATTCCATTTTGAAACACAAAGTTCATACATCATTCCCACTGAATTGTAGTGGTGCCGGTGCAGAGACAGAAACCAAACAAATGATGAACCATGAGGCGATGCGACTGAGAATTTACCTGTAAAGGATGTAGCGTTGAAGAAGAAGATGAGAGAAGCAATGGCGATGAGGTGGGAAGCTTTGGTATCATTGATGTCGAAACCTTGGTTAAACTATTGTGTTGAAGTGTATGATGGGTTGTTGGTTGGATTGGTTGGTTGCGTGGTAGAATTTGTGGTCGGATTGGGCGATTTGATTGAAGGGGTGGCTATAACACCCGCACTTAATTTTTGGGTTTAACCTCAAGAAATTGTAAATTTAGGGACTTAATTGGATGTTAAAATTTATTTAGACCTTAATCATGACAAATTATTTTATTGTTGAAATTAAGAAAATATATGCAAGCATGAGAGGTTCCATTATACGTAATCATGAAGAGCATAATATTTGTATAAATATGGAAAAGTATATGAATGGTTGATAAGATTCCATTATATGTAATCATGAAGAGCATAATATTTGTATAAATATGGAAAAGTATATGAATGGTTGATAAGACTCCATTATATGTAATCATGAAGAGCATAATATTTGTATAAATATGGAAAAGTATATGAATGGTTAATAAGACTCCATTATATGTAATCATGAAGAGCATAATATTTGTATAAATATGGAAAAGTATATGAATGGTGCTTTACTTTAAGAAAATGATGTGTTAAAATTAATAGAATTGAATGATGATGTTTACATTATACCAACTTTACACATCTATATAAATCCATCTCTTTTACACACAACTCTACGCATATACACTTATTTCCAATCTCTTGACAAAATCCACAAGTAAGAGAAATTCAAGGTGGTCAAGAAAGTTTTGGTCCATTTACTACTACACTTCATTTTAATCTTTTAAACGGTAAGTATATCTTATGTTTTTATGAAAAGAAAGTATGTTTTCTATGTTTTGGATTATACTGTGAAGTCAATTTCAAGAAATTGTTATGGGTTCCACATGATATGATATGATATGTTTATGACTATGCTAAGGGACCGGAGTTTAGTAGCGCTACACATAAGAATTTTTACCACTTATGTTCGGTAAAATCCTTGTGTCTCCTTATGTTAATTATGATCCTTATGTTATTCATGAAAATTGTTTTTTTTTTATATGCTTACTGAGGTTTTTATAAATCTCATTCCACGATATTTCTTCCTTTCAGAAAATTGATGATTCGAGGTGGTCAACATGGAAGTGGCAAAATAAAGTGGCCAAGATTGATGAGATTATTGGATTGAACACTTTAAATTTTCTATGTTTTGATATTATTTTTATGCAAAAACAATATTCACTATTTTAATTCCGCAATTAAATTATGACTTTGGAAGTCGCACTCTATTAATTCAGTTATGAAATAAATTCTTATTATATTACTATTTAGGTCTCGATAATATGATATGAGTCATTAATAGTGGCACTCGAATGGTCGAGAATTCGGGTCGTCACAGTTGGTATCAGAGCAAAAGGTATGTTTTCCTATATACTCTTTAAATCATTTCAAAATATTTCTACAAGAAATGTTATTGCAATTAATCTATTTTAATTGCAGTTAAAGTAATTAATTTTCTTCATATTTTACATGTGTTTAAAATAAAATAAAATAAAAAAAAAATATTATTATTATAATATTCATTTACTGTTCACGACAGCACGTAACATGGAGCACTGTTCACGCAGTGAACAGTGACCGAAGCAATGTTCACGTGAACAGTGAACAGTGCGTGGTCACTGTTCAAATGAACAGTGAATGCGTCACTTAAAAAAAAAAATTTATAAGTAAGATTTTGATCTAATCACTTATGCAAATTCTATTTTGATTACCAAATTATTTTATTTGGTAATTGGGCTCAATCTTGTATGAAAATTTAAATTGGGCTAAGTAAATTACTATGTGTATTGTTATTGTATCAATTTGGTCAATCTCATGTAAAGATCCAAAATGGTTAATGAATATTTTCTAAGAAATAGACCATTATTTAATTATGAAAAATGTGACTCATCAATCCGCTACGCCACCTTCCATGTCTTGACTCTTCGAATCAGGTATGTTATATGTTTTGCTAGTCATTTACGATTTTATTGAGGAAAAAAAAAAATTTACCTTGAGACTTTACATGTTATATATGATTTGTAGTATAAATTGATAGAAGTCTCAATTTTAATTCCAACGTAGAATCTGAGACATAGAAGATACATATTGGAATTTTGGTACATGTTAAGCTTAGGAAGATTGACCCAATTTGATATTAAGTTAGTTGAAAAAAAAAAAAAAAGGGTAAGGGATAATAAACAAAAATTTATTTAATGAATCCGTACGATAATTCATCCCTTTATCACTACCTTTGTGTAAAAACAAGGGAAAACTGTGGATGGTTATTAGTACTTCCTCTTCAAGCTTACTTCGTCTTCAAGTTCCAACTAACAGTTCGATAATTTATCCCTTTATCACTACCTTTGCGTAAAAGCAAGGAAAAACTGTGGATAATTATTTGCACCACTCTTTAAATTTCAAATTCTGAAAATTTCACTCCTCAAAATTTATAATTATTCTAATGAAACTATAAAAAAAAAAAAAAAAAAAAAAAAAAAAAAAATAATTATGCTTCCTATTTTTGCTAGATGGTGAGTGGACAAGGTCAAACAACCCGAACTGATAGGTGCAATCATTTTACTTGGTTGCATAGAAATTACAAGAGAAACCCTAACCATGGTTTGCCACAACATTTGGATGCCATGGAAAAGATTTACCGAGGGGCAAGGGCAAATGGATACCAATTTCATCGAGACGAAATTGTGTATCATCTAGATCGAACTCTCACTCCTTATTGGAGGAAATTCATCAAAAGAATTGAAGAGACATTCGACTACCAAACCTCCCCAAATATATTACTACGATGCATGAGGGAAAGGTGGAAGGTAAATCGTGAAGACCTTTATGACATCAATAGGGCGCCAGGCTACGAACAAAATCCAAGCAATGCCCTACCAATACCTGAAGTTAATTACGAGGGACTATATGTTGAAGATGAACCAAATGAGGAGTACAGCCCAGCGTCGTATTCCGCAATTGACCCAAGGCAAAATCCCGAGGGAAATCAACATGAGGGTGCTGATAGGAACTATTAGTTGACAATAAATTTTTGCCTTTTTAATTATGAACCCCATTAAGTTTTAGTATGTTTGGACACTGGGTATGCCTGGTAGTCCATTATGTATGTTAACTTATGAATGTTTATGAATAAAACATGTTATTTCTTTAAGTTCTTGCTTTTAAGTTGACTTCTTTCTAAATAGTCACCATTGTTTAATTAAGGCTATGGCACCATCAAGACGCGGAAGGACTAACAACAGCAATAACCAAACCCAAGAGCCCCCACAACCTATTCAACCACAACCTATTGCAGTTGACCCACAGTTTGCTCAGCAATTTCTTTCTATGATGCAAACTTTTGTGCAAACTACTGCACCACCACCGGCACCTACTCAACAGCCAACCCCAACGCCACCACCTTCTCCGACACCTCCTCAACCAGAGCAACAACAGGAAGTTGTGCCCGACACTAGGACCACTATCGCTGTTGTTGAGCAATTCAGGAAACAGCAACCCCCTATCTTCTATGGCAGTACGGATCCCTTGGAAGCGGAGGATTGGCTAGTAGGAATGGAGAGGATTTTCGAACTCATTGACTGTCCGAACCCTAGAAGGGTGATCTGTGCAACCTTTATGCTACGTAAAGGAGCTAGACGTTGGTGGGACACCACTGTTAGATCAAGGGCTCCTGGTCATGTTTGGATGTGGGATGAATTCAAGGAGGTATTTTTGAAAAAATACTACCCCACAAACATTCGAAATCGGAAGGAAGCTGAATTTCTCACTTTGACTCAGGGATCGATGTCCTTGATCGAATACGAGCAGAAGTTTGATGAGTTGGCTCATTATGCTCCTGAATTTGTGGATACGGAAGAGAAAAAGGCAAGACGTTTCGAGCAAGGTTTGAGGGATGACTTGAGACGGACTGTTATTGTGCTCCAGCTTGAAAGTTACCATGATGTGTTGGCAAGGGCACAACTGGCAGATTTCAAAAATCGCACTAGAGAGGAAGATAAGCATCATGGTGAACAGCCAGAAAAGCAAAAGTGGGTTGATAACAAACAGCCAGAGAAGCGAAAGTGGATGGATAACAAGGGCAAAGGAAAACAGAATTTTTCCAAGAAAGGAAGAGGAGATTCGACACAAGGCAGCAACAAGAGCTACCCACGCTGTGAAAAATGCCAGAAGCATCATCTGGGAACTTGTCTTATGGGGACAAATTCATGTTTTCGGTGTGGAGAACAAGGACACATGGCTCAATATTGTCCTAAGTATAGTCAGCCAGGAAACAACCAGCAAAAGCCACAGGGTAACAATCAGCAGAGGCCTCATGGAAACAATCAACAGAGAAATAATCACAATAAACAAGGCAATGCATCCGGAGGACAGGCTAGGGTTTATGTATTGGGAGGACAAGATGAGGATCAGAATCGAAATGTCCTGGCAGGTAAAGTCCTCATATCCAACTTACAAGCATATATATTAATTGATTCGGGTGCCACCCACTCATTTATATCCCCTAAATTTGTAAGTAAACTGAATGTTATGGTCGAACATACACAATTCCCTTTAGAAGTGACGATGCCCAATAGAGATGTGTTGAATACTGATTGTATAACTAGGATGGCTAAGGTAGAAATTGATGGTAGATCACTGGAGATGGAGTTATATTTACTAGATATAGACGAATTCGATGTAATTCTTGGAATGGACTGGCTATCCAAGAACCACGCATTAATTCGTTGCTTTGAGAAAGAAGTAATTTTCCAAAGACCAGGAGAAGAAGAATTTCGACTATCTGTAGCTGGATGTGGACCGTTATCTCGCATCATTTATGCATTGAAAGCACGACAAGCCTTATCATTAGAAGACACAACGGGTTTTCTGATGTCTGTAATAAGTAAGGACGAGAACAACAGACCAACAATTAACAATGTTAAAGTTGTATGTGAATATCTGGAAGTCTTCCCCGAGGAATTACCTGGCATACCACCAGAACGAGAGGTAGAATTCACAATTGACCTCATTCCCGGCTCAGCGCCAATCTCCAAAGCTCCGTATAGAATGGCGCCTAAAGAATTACAAGAATTGAAGACGCAGATAGAAGGGCTATTGGAAATGGGTTTCATTCGGCCTAGTGTATCACCATGGGGGGCGCCAGTGTTATTTGTTAAGAAAAAGGATGGATCGATGAGAATGTGCATTGATTATAGAGAATTGAATCGGATCACTATAAAAAATAAGTATCCCCTTCCCAGGATTGAAGATTTACTTGATCAGCTCCGAGGTGCAACGGTATTTTCCAAGATTGACTTAAGGTCTGGTTACCATCAGTTGAGAGTCAAAGCTAGTGATGTCTCCAAGACAGCATTTAGAACTCGGTATGGACACTACGAGTTCTTGGTTATGCCTTTTGGGCTAACTAATGCTCCTGGGGTTTTTATGGATTTAATGAACCGCATTTTCCATGATTACCTGGATCAATTTGTTATCGTGTTCATCGACGATATCCTAATCTATTCTAGAAGTAAAGAAGATCACGAGGACCACTTAAAGATCATTTTAGGGATTTTGCAGAGGGAGAAACTCTACGCCAAATTCAAAAAGTGTGAGTTTTGGCTAGAACGAGTAGCATTCCTTGGTCATGTTGTCACATCACGAGGGATAGAGGTGGATCCTAGTAAAGTAGAGGCAGTGTTGAATTGGCAAAGACCAACCAATGTAGGAGAAATTCGTAGTTTCTTGGGTTTAGCAGGATACTATCGGAGGTTCATAGAGGGATTCTCCAAAATATCGGGACCTCTTACACAACTAACTCGCAAGAATGCGATGTTTGATTGGACAGAGGATTGTGAGCTAAGTTTCAAGAAGTTAAAGCAGAAGTTGGTGAATGCGCCAGTACTAACCATACCCACTGGGTCAGATGGTTTTGTGATTTTTAGTGATGCTTCAAAGCAAGGTCTGGGATGTGTCTTAATGCAACACGGTAAAGTGGTCGCCTATGCATCAAGACAATTAAAGATACATGAAAAGAACTACCCCACGCATGATCTAGAACTTGCCGCCGTGGTCCATGCACTAAAGATTTGGAGACACTACCTTTATGGAGGCAAGTGTGACATTTATACGGACCATAAAAGCCTCAAATATATCTTCACTCAGAAAGAGTTGAACATGAGGCAAAGAAGATGGCTAGAGTTAGTTAAAGACTATGATTGTGAAATTCATTATCACCCCGGCAAAGCAAATGTAGTAGCTGATGCCTTAAGTCGTAAAGTTACAAGTCAGTTAGCCATGTTGACAATGCAAGAACCATTATGGAGAGAATTTGAGAAATTGAATCTTGAAGTTGTCACCACTCAGCCAGGTGTGGTCGCTCGAGTCGCAGTTATGTCGATCCGACCCACACTTCGTGATAGAATTAAAGGTCATCAAAAGGGTGATCAATCCTTTGAGCATATCAAGTCTGAGATTAACTCAGATAAACGAAGGGATTTCACTATTTCTAAAGATAAAGCATTATACTACCAAGGACGCCTATGTGTACCTAATTTTGAGGAACTAAAAAGAGAGATTCTAGAAGAGGCTCACTCATCTCCTTATTCAGTACACCCAGGAGGCACAAAGATGTATAATGACTTGAAAGCAGTATTTTGGTGGGAAGGTATGAAGAGGGATATAGCTGAATACGTCAGAAAGTGTTTAGTGTGTCAGCAAGTGAAAGCCGAACACCAACGACCATCAGGGTTACTTGAACCATTGGAAGTCCCAGAATGGAAGTGGGAGCACATAACGATGGACTTTGTGATTGGTTTTCCAAGATCAGGGAAAGGCAATGAAGCAATTTGGGTCATAGTAGATCGACTCACCAAATCCGCTCATTTCCTGCCAGTTCGGATGACGTTCACTATGGATCAATTTGCGCAACTTTATGTGAATGAAATAGTAAAGTTACATGGTGTACCCGTTTCTATAGTATCTGATAGAGATTCAAGGTTCACATCAAACTTTTGGAAAAGTTTACACAAATCTATGGGAACTAAGCTAAAGTTTAGCACGGCCTTCCACCCTCAAACGGATGGTCAATCTGAGCGAACAATCCAAACATTAGAGGATATGCTTCGTACATGTATCCTCGAGTTTGGTGGACAATGGGAGAAACATTTACCTTTAGTCGAGTTCTCATATAATAACAGTTACCACACTTCAATTGGCATGGCGCCATATGAAGCATTGTATGGAAGAAAGTGTAGGTCACCAGTTCATTGGGATGAAGTCGGGGAGAGGAAGATTTTGGGGCCAGAAATTATTGAACAGACAATGCATGCAATTGAGAAAATTCGCGCCAGTATGAAAATCGCACAAGATAGACAAAAGAGTTATGCAGATAAAAGGAGAAAAGGCCTAGAATTTTCAGTTGGTGATAAAGTGTTCCTCAAAGTAGCACCGATGAAAGGAGTGATACGGTTTGGAAAGAAGGGTAAATTACGACCAAGATTTATTGGCCCGTTCGAGATCTTGCAACGGATAGGAAATGTTGCTTATCAATTGGCATTACCTCCAGAACTCTCAGCTGTGCATAACATATTTCATGTGTCAATGCTTAGAAAGTACGTCCCTGACCAAAGCCATGTTATCAACCACCAGTCTATAGAATTACAACGAGGTTTGACCTATGAGGAAGTACCAATAAGAATCGTGGAACAGACATGTAAACCCCTCAGGAATAAAGTGATTTCACTAGTAAAAGTACAGTGGAAAAATCACTCTATGGAAGAGACCACGTGGGAGCGAGAGATTGAAATGCGAGACAAGTACCCACAACTTTTCGATGATTTCCAAGGTAAATTTCGGGGACGAAATTTAATTTTAGGAGGGTAGATTATAACACCCGCACTTAATTTTTGGGTTTAACCTCAAGAAATTGTAAATTTAGGGACTTAATTGGATGTTAAAATTTATATAGACCTTAATCATGACAAATTATTTTATTGTTGAAATTAAGAAAATATATGCAAGCATGAGAGGTTCCATTATACGTAATCATGAAGAGCATAATATTTGTATAAATATGGAAAAGTATATGAATGGTTGATAAGATTCCATTATATGTAATCATGAAGAGCATAATATTTGTATAAATATGGAAAAGTATATGAATGGTTGATAAGACTCCATTATATGTAATCATGAAGAGCATAATATTTGTATAAATATGGAAAAGTATATGAATGGTTAATAAGACTCCATTATATGTAATCATGAAGAGCATAATATTTGTATAAATATGGAAAAGTATATGAATGGTGCTTTACTTTAAGAAAATGATGTGTTAAAATTAATAGAATTGAATGATGATGTTTACATTATACCAACTTTACACATCTATATAAATCCATCTCTTTTACACACAACTCTACGCATATACACTTATTTCCAATCTCTTGACAAAATCCACAAGTAAGAGAAATTCAAGGTGGTCAAGAAAGTTTTGGTCCATTTACTACTACACTTCATTTTAATCTTTTAAACGGTAAGTATATCTTATGTTTTTATGAAAAGAAAGTATGTTTTCTATGTTTTGGATTATACTGTGAAGTCAATTTCAAGAAATTGTTATGGGTTCCACATGATATGATATGATATGTTTATGACTATGCTAAGGGACCGGAGTTTAGTAGCGCTACACATAAGAATTTTTACCACTTATGTTCGGTAAAATCCTTGTGTCTCCTTATGTTAATTATGATCCTTATGTTATTCATGAAAATTGTTTTTTTTTTATATGCTTACTGAGGTTTTTATAAATCTCATTCCACGATATTTCTTCCTTTCAGAAAATTGATGATTCGAGGTGGTCAACATGGAAGTGGCAAAATAAAGTGGCCAAGATTGATGAGATTATTGGATTGAACACTTTAAATTTTCTATGTTTTGATATTATTTTTATGCAAAAACAATATTCACTATTTTAATTCCGCAATTAAATTATGACTTTGGAAGTCGCACTCTATTAATTCAGTTATGAAATAAATTCTTATTATATTACTATTTAAGTCTCGATAATATGATATGAGTCATTAATAGTGGCACTCGAATGGTCGAGAATTCGGGTCGTCACAGTGGCTGACATGGATATTGGTAGTGTTGGAGGCTAAATGGGATATCAAGAGAAATGGTAGATGGAGCAGGTGGGCGAAGTGACTGGGGCGGCGATTCCATTACTGCAACTCAGTGGGGTAATATTTTCTGGATTCTGTGACCGAAAAAGTCGTGGTCAATTAATTTGATTATTTGTGACCCATAAAATTCGTGATTTTTTTTTACATAGAAATATATTATAACCAATTAAATCGATAATTTGTGATAAAAACTTGAATCGTGACCAAATAATTTGATAAATTGTTACTGTGAATTAAACCATAACCTATACAATTTGTGATTTGTGACTTATAAATAAATTGTGACCAAAAAAATCTTAAGTTTTGCCAAAGAAAAAATTGTGACCTATGAAATTTATGATCAATGAATAAATTGTGACTCAAATTTATTAAGTTGTGACAAATTACATGGGATTCTTTGATCGAGAATAAGTAGTGATTTACAAAATTCTTGATTTGTGATCGAGAAATAAGTTTTGACCTATGAAAATTTTGATTTGTGATCAATAAGAACTTGTGACTCATAATTTGACCAACTACCTTGAGATTTTCGATCGAGAAAAATTGTACCTGCAAAATTCGATATTTATGATCGAGAAATCAGTTGTGACCTAAAAATTTTTTGATTGTGACTATAAATTATTATTTTTATCTCAATTCCTTTATTTAATAAAATATATTTATTTAGTTAATAAAATAATTAATTATGATCTGATTTTTGGATTAAAATATTAAATTTCTTAATTTTGAAAATGGGACTTTAAAAACCTTAGTTATATATTTTTCCTCAAAATTTTCATGTGTATCAATACTCAAGAAGAATATAGGGCTCATAATTTATTCTCCTTCTGACTATGCTTCTGTTTGGAAAACGTATTTAAAAATATATTTTTACAACACAATTCCTCAAATCACTTTTTAACTACACACATATTTTCTCTTATTTCTCGGGTTAAGTTCATAATTACAAACATTTAGGTTCGAAAATTTTTGTAATTAGGTGATTTGTAACTAATTATACAAGTATGAAAATAATTCTCAGAATCAACTTTTTTCTTTTTAAACATAATCAGGTTTTGTAATTAATTACAATTGTAATTTTATTTCAATTTTTTAATTAATTACAATTGTAACTTATGAATAAGTAAAATATTAGTGTAATTCGTAATTTATAATTAATTACATTAGTGTAATTTGTAATCGGTCAGCGCTACAATCGTGGTTTGTCGGACCACCATTGAAAATACAATTGTAATTTTATTTCAATTTTGTAAATAATTACAATTGTAACTTTTATTTCGATTTTTAATTAGTTACAATTGTAATTTTAATCACCACCACCACCACCACCACCATTCATTGCCTCCCGTCATCGTCCGGCACTTACCACCACCTTGACATTGCCGCACTATCACTACCACCCTCAGATCCTACTCTACATCCTGCTACCAACTATTTCTCAAAAAATCTAATGAGCCAAAATAGCGTATTGATCTTTGAAAGGATCAATCATATTGCTACTTCTATATCCTCTAACAAACAAATCTGACTCCCAACAAAAAAAAAAAAAAATCCAACTTCCAATATTTTGTGAAAAACAAAATAGACAAAATAGACTCAAAGTACTAGATTTGACCTTCTAAGGGGTTCATATTTTTTTCTAACCATATTCGTTTATTTCTAAGTTTCTAATGTATCAAATGTTTAAACCCTTCCATTCAATACATCCATAAGAAAAAAAAAAAAAAAAACACAACGAACAACCAAAATTTCCTAAACAAAATTCATCACCACTGCCATCTATTAGTAATCATCCACAACGAACAACAATCAACATGAAGAAAAAAGCTCATAACACATTGAAACCTATAATATGAAGTATCAAATATTCAATCAGAGAATCTCCCTTCTAAATTACAAAATCATAGTCGAAGAGAAAGGCATTGACGGGATCAACGAGGTCCCTGGCGCTATTAGGAGAGAGAGACTCGCATTTTGTTCTCTCTTTCATTGTTGATTATGAGTAGGGTTGTAAGCAGAAACCGTGAAACCGGAAAATCGAACCAAAATCGTATTTTAGAAATCGTCGTATCATTGCCACGTGGACCAGTTAGCGAAATGGTTTTGAACCGGACCAAACTGGTCAAGAATGGTTTGGTTTAGCTTTGAAATTTTTAATTACAGTTTGAAACCAAACCGGACCAGTGGAAAACTATATAAAAAAAAAAGGAAAATTTTCGAGAATTTGACCAATATGTCAAATTCAATAGTTATATGGGTATTCTTGTTAATTTCTATTACGTTTATGTTATTCAATAGTTATAGACTTGTATTATAACATTGTCACAACTTTTATTTATAACATTTTAGCCTAAAAATGGACAAAATAACTATATTGGAATTTTATCGGGATTTCGTTTTGATTTAAACCATCTTCGGTCCTAGAGAAATTGAACGGGTTTTTCCTAAAATTCATTTCCATACACATATTTCTATGGGACCCATCACTTTACACATTTTCAACAACTTTTGAACCACACATTCAAAAAAATTTCCAATTTCTCTTACACCAAACAGCTCTTAGTTAGTATATTAATTTATAGAAAATATATTTAGTTTGTTTAGATTTATTGTTAATAAAATATAAGTATATATTGAAATCAATAAACTAGTGGCATAAAAATAGAAAATAGAAAGGCAAAAAAATATATGGTGAAATCAGAGGTTTAAAATTGGACCAAACCATTAGGTTTATGTTTGAGTTTTTCTAAAACTGTTCTCAAACCGTTTTAAATGATTTGGTTTAGGTTTGAGTTTTTTTTTTTTTTTTTTAATCGATTTAAACGATTTGGTTTCAAAATCTATCAAAAACCGGTGAAACCGGATCGCTTACACCCCTAATTTTGAGATTTGTCAATCCAATGTCGACGAGGAGAGATTATCGGAAGCAGAGGATACTCGACTCTGTATATTTCAGTGATCGGTTAGGGTTAAGGTTGAAGATGGATATGAATGTGATGAATTGGTTGTATTTGGCCCAATTAGCCCAACATTGAATAGATTACTCGATTTACTAAATTTGTTTATAAATTAGGCGTTAATTAGTAATTAATAAATATAATATTATTATATATATAATATAAAAATAATATCACTTAATATTAAATTAAAACCAATATAATATAAAATAAACTTAACAATATTTACAATAAAGTCCCTTCCTATTATCCAACAACCATCCCCTACCCCACCGCCACACACCCCTACTAGGTCATAGTTGGTTACACTAAGGGTGTGTTTGATGGGCGAGATTTTTCAAGGAAAATATGGTTTTCCAATTGATTTTCCAACTTTGCGCTGTTTGGTTGCCTAAGTTTTCCATGAAATTCATTTTTCCACTTGCCTCGAAATCCGGTATTTTCCTTGTTTTGGATGAATTCGTTTTCCCAGAGGGGGAGGAGGTTTTATTTTTCATGAAAAATTTTATACCATTTTCGTTACGTTTGATTATTTTTGTTGTTGTTAATTGATTTAATTTTTTTCTAAAAATTAACATTATTATTATTATTAAGTACAAATGTAAGGAAATTTTTTTTTTATTAAAATAAATAAATTTTACTTTACTTTCCATGGAAAACAATGTCAATCAAATAACAAAAGTTGAAAAATTCCCTACTTTTTCCACCTAGAAAATTAAACCAATCAAACACATTAAACTTCAAATTCCCAGGAATTGAATTCTCAATTCCCTGGAATTCATTTTTTTTTCCACCTAAATTCCACCATTGCTATCAAACGCAGCCCAAGTTACATTTCGGTAACAATTACAAATTTAATTACAAATTTCACCTCACCCCACTCCACCTATGTCACAATTGATGATGTGATCCGATACGGAGATCACCTAGAACACGCGGAATTAAACGCCGGAAAGCTCTAAAATCCAAGATAGTAGACGGTAACAATGCAACCCCGACCTCACGACGCAAGAACTATGGGTATATTAAACCCAAAACCCGTTACGATGCGGAGATAAGAACCACAAAGGGGGAACGCCACAAAGGTTGTCAAATCCTTTGATAAGTTCAATTTGTTCGACGAGAACACGAAGAAATTAAGGGAATATCTCACCTTCAATATCATTAATCTCAAGAATAATAGTTGTCTTTTACAATGCTGAATAAAGCCATATATATAGGCTAACAAAATAAAGAAACCTAAATAAACTAGAATTGCAAATAAACTAAATGCTGAAATAGGTTAAAAATACGCCGCCTAATTTACGGCCGTAACTTTTAAGTTTACGGCCGTAAGTGACTTACGGACTAAAAAGCAAAACATATGTTACGGCCGTGACAAATTTATATACGACCGTAATCGACTCTCTGAATAAAAATATAAAAACTACTAAACTTTATTTACGGCCGTGAGGATGTCCTTTACGGTCGTGAGTCCTCTTCTGCATAATTTTGTCTTGATAATGTTACGGCCGTGAGATCATGGTTTACGGCCGTGACTGCCTTTCTGCACAAATTTATCCAAGATGATTTTACGGCCGTAAAAATGGGTGTTACAGCCGTGAGAATGCTTTTGCCCCAATTTCTTGTTGTTCTTTGATCCAAATGCATTGTAACAACTTTGGCTCCTCTTCCACTTTGTTATGCGACGTAAATGATGTCTTTGCACTCAAACACTCATCCATCCACCCTTGCATGAATCCTTGCATTGTCTACTTGATTCTTTTGGCTCTTTGCCTCGTTATTGGTCCTACGGGCACATGCAACGGGTCAACGTTCGTCGAGCCACTCCGGAACTCATCATCCCCTCACTGTTGAAAAGGATTCTTCCTCGAATCATCACCTGCATCAAACAGAGAAAGATCAGCAACATTAAAAGAAGCAGACACGTTATACTCACCTGGAAGATCGAGCTTATATGCATTCTCATTTATCTTTTCAAGGATCTGAAAAGGTCCATCGCCTCTTGGCTGCAACTTAGACTTTCTTTGGGTTGGAAATCGCTCCTTTCGCAAGTGCACCCACACCCAATCACCCGGCTTGAACGTCACTTGCCTCCTACCTTTGTTGGCATGAGTCGCATAACGCTCATTTTTCTTTTCAATTTGCCCTTTCACCTTCTCATGAAGCTCTTTCACAAGTTTAGCTTTTTTCGCCCCGTCCAAACTGCTCTGTTCATCTACAGGTAAAGGAATTAAATCAAGAGGAGTTAGCGGGTTGAAACCATAAACAACTTCAAAATGTGAACATGAAGTAGTAGAATGCACAGATCGATTATAAGAAAATTCCACAAATGGCAAACATTCCTCCCAACTTTTTAAATTCTTATTTATTATAGTGCGCAAAAGTTAGATTAATGTCCTATTAACTACCTCCGTTTGGCTATCAGTTTGCGGGTGACATGTAGTAGAAAATAATAATTTAGTACCCATCTTCCCCTACAAGACTTTCCAAAAGTAGCTTAGGAACTTAACATCCCTATCAGACACAATACTCCTAGGTACCCCATGGAGTCTCACAACCTCCCTAAAGAATAGGTCAGCTATGTTTGTTGCGTCATCAGTTTTATTACAAGGAATAAAATGCGCCATTTTGCTAAATCTGTCTACCACCACAAATATCGAGTCTCTACCTTTTTTTGTCCTAGGCAAACCTAACACAAAATCCATAGATATATCTACCCAAGGTTTATTAGGTACGGGAAAAGGTGTATACAAACCTTGTGGTAAGACCCTAGACTTAGATTGTTTACAAGTTATGCACCTTTCACAAATATGGTGAACATTCCTTTTCATTTTAGGCCAATAAAAGTGCTCTTGTAAAGTTTCTAAAGTCTTAATTACACCAAAGTGTCCCATTAACCCCCACCATGAGCCTCACGCACCAGCAATTCACGCATAGAACAATTAGGCACACAAAGTTTACTTTCTCTAAATAAATAGCCATCATGCCTATAAAATTTATCAATTGCACCCTTTTCACATGAAGCATAAATGGTAGAAAAATCAGGGTCATTAGCATACATACCTCTTATATATTCAAATCCAAGCAACTTCGCATTTAAAGAGTTTAGAAGTATGTACCTGCGAGAAAGGGCATCTGCTACCACATTCTCCTTACCTTGCTTATAGCGAATGACGTATGGAAAAGTCTCAATGAATTACATCCAACGGGCGTGTCTTTTGTTTAGCTTACCTTGTCCCTTGAAGTGTTTTAGTGACTCGTGGTCAGTGTATATGACGAATTCCTTTGGCTACAGATAGTCTTGCCATGTCTCCAAGGCACGAACAAGAGCATAAAGCTGTTGACCTATGGTTAACTTAACCTTATTGTTTTGATCATAACAAACAAGAATATATTGTGTTATTAACAAGTGTGCTTCAAGTGTTTCATGTAATGATAAATATTCAAAGCACTCTATGTTCAAATCGTCTCTCAAAGATATAAATCAAAACTATGTGATCAAGCACTTGAGATGCAAAGAAGATCATGAAAGAATTGAAGATATTCAAAGATCAAAATTGAAGTTGAAAAGCATGACATGAAGATCAAGAATTCAAGCATACAAGATTAGAGTTGATTTAACCTATGTAAAGGTATAACACTCTCAATCTTTAGCGATGAAATTCAACGAGCTCGAAAATGATTTTTATGCATCAAAAAACTTAAATGAAAATTCGTCACTTGCATAAAAATGATTTTTCAAATCATAACATGAAATTTTTTTTGGAAAAATAAACTTTTTGATATAAAAATAAAAACTCAAATTTTTCCATTTTCGGTCGACAGAAAATGTATTTGATCGACCGAAACTCTGGTCGACCGAAATATCTGCTCAACCGAAAGTTTAACAGCTAATTGCAACGGATAATTTTTTAAACTTTCGGTCGACCGAAAGTATGGACCGGTCGACCGAAACTGGCTGCAGCTCAAATTCTTGATCTATAAATAGCCATCTCATTTACATTCAATTTCAAGAAGATAGAAAAGATTTTAGAAAAGCTTTCTTGTGAAAAATTCATTGTTCTTACTTGATTTATATTTATCTATCTTTATTAGAAAACATTGATTGATCTAAACTTTGTTTTATCAAATTCATCAAAGTTTTTGGAAGAAAGTTTTGTGAAGATTCTTGATTTTATATTGTTCAAACTTCTTCAACATCTTCACACTATATTGGAATTGTAGTGTAAGTCTCTCTTTGTTCTAAACTTGTTTTAATCTTTTAAAAGAGAGAAATTCCAATTAAGGAACTTTGATTATTTGTGCTACATTTTTCATTATCATTTGATTCATCAAAGTTCCATTACCTAAACACTTTGAGCTTAACTCATTGTTAATTATTCAAGTGTGGCATCTCTTGGTACTTAATTTGATTCAACATTTTAACAAGAGATTATTTGAAAAACTTTGTTTGATTGCATTGAACTTTTCATTATCATTTGCATCAAAATTTTTCTCTAACACTCGAGTTTAATTCATTGCTATCTATTGAAGTGTTAGCCTAACTCTCTTGGTACTTAATTTGAGTATATCATTTGTCAAGAGAGTTATTTCAATTGTAAATTCAATTCATTATATCTTGTGGTTTCGAGAGCCTTGTGAAAACTCGATTGTTGGTTTCGAGAGCCTTGTGAAAACTCGATTGTAAAGGATAGGCGCTCCTTGTTGTAAGTCGCCTAAGGATTTGGTACTCCTTGTTGTAAGTTACCAATATAGTGGATTTTGCTTTGCTCGTGACGGAGAGCTCGGTAACGGGGGACGTAAATCACGTTGGTTGATTGAACCTCTATAAATCGCGTTTGCACTCTCTTATCCCTTTTACTTACTTACATTGCACTTACTCTATTCTATCAATTTATATTGTGTAACACTATATCTAAGTGCTATACTTGCCTTATCAATTAAGTTTACACATATATAGCACACTACATTGATAGTTTAGTTACTTGTAACACAAAGTGCTCATACTTGTACCCATTGGTTTTTAAGTTTGAGATTATTTATCGAAGAAATTTTATAAACCAATTCACCCCCCTCTTGGTTAGTTTACTCTTGGGCTAACAAAAGCTCCTTGTCGTAGGTAGGATAATTCAAAACTGCCCTACTCAGCTTATCACTGAAAAATGCAAGCGGCCTATTCCTGATGCATCACATTCAATCTCAAAGGTTTGGTTAAGTTAGGTAAAGCCAAAACCGGTGCAGAACATAATATATCCTTAAGTACTTTAAAAGCATTTTCTTGTGCTTCCCCCCAATGGAATCCTACACTTTTCTTGACTATTTCTGTGAGTGGTGCTGCAAGTGTGCTAAAGTCTTTAACAAATCTCCTATAAAACTCAGCCAACCCGTGGAAGCTCCTAACCTCCGTAATACTTTTGGGAGTTGGCCATTCTTTAATAGCACGAATTTTCTCCTCGTCTACCTCTACACCGTTAGCACTAACAACAAACCCAAGAAAAATTACCTTTTTCATGCAAAAAGTACACTTTTTAAAATTAGCATATAGTTTTTCAGTTTTCAAAACTTCCAAAACAGATCTTAAATGCTCAATGTGATCACCTAAGTTCTTACTATATACCAAAATGTCATCAAAGTATACCACAACAAATTTAACAATGTAAGCACGTAAAACATGGTTCATTAGTATCATAAAAGTGCTAGATGCATTTGAGAGGCCGAATGGCATAACCATCCATTCATATAAACCATATTTGGTTTTGAAGTCGGTTTTTCATTCATCACCTTCTTTCATTCGAATTTGGTGATAACCACTCTTAAGGTCTATTTTGCTAAACATACAAGCACCATATAGTTCATCAAGCATGTCATCAAGTCTAAGTATGGGATGGCGATACTTTACCGTAATATTGTTGACTGCTCTACAATCCACGCACATCCTCCAAGTCCCATCTTTTTTTGGCACCAACAAAACTGGTACTGCACATGGGCTCATGCTTTCCCTAACATAGCCCTTTTTCAACAGCTCTTCAACCTGCTTTTGTAGCTCTTTGCTCTCTTCGGGATTGCTCATATAAGCTGGCCTGTTTGGGATGACTGCTCCCGGCACGAAGTCAATTTGGTGTTCAATCCCACGAATTGGCGGCAGCCCACTAGGAATCTCCTCGGGAAATAAATCTGCAAATTCCTGCAAAAGAGACACAGCTAAACTGGGGGAGGGAGTGGTTAGCTTCATCAAGTACAATGAGAGATTCCTCATATATGAGTAAAATCACTGGTTTATTTGTAGAAATAGCTTTGGTGATATCACTCTGTTTTGCGTAGAAGCTCACATTTGTTTTCTCTCTTTTATTTTTACTGGCACTCTTCACACCTTCTCCTTTTTCTGGGATCGTGGTCCCAACTCCCGGTTTTTCACACAACTCTCCTTTTTCCGGGATCGTGGTCCCGACCCTCTTCTGTTCACTCAACTCTCCTTTTTCCGGGATCGTGGTCCCGACCCTCTTTCTCTCTTCCTCACTTTTTAATTTCAGTTGGTCTTCATAGACCTGTCGAGGTGACAAAGGCATTAGTTTGATATCTTTCCCATCCTTAGTGAAGGTATACCTATTTTTAAAACCATCATGAATAACCTTCATATCGAATTGCCATGGCCTGCCCAACAAGATATGCCCCGCATGCATTGGTACCACATCACAAACCACGCTATCTTCATACTTCCCAATCGCCAAATCAACTACCACTTGTTTATTCACCTTAATCTCACCCGATTCATTTAACCATTATAGCTTATATGGCCTAGGGTGTTTTAGTATAGGTAAGCATAATCTCTCCACTAGAGTAGTGCTAGCAACGTTCGCACAACTAACACCATCTATTATCAAACTACACACCTTGTTATTCACAAAACACCTACTATGAAATATATTTTCTCGCTGCTCACCCGACTCTTCCACCTTAACTTGAGTACTAATGTCTCTCCTAGTGACAAGTGATTTAGCTACTGCATAGTCCCCATTATCATTTTCACTAACATCCTCTAGAGTTGGCATATCCTTATACTCATCCTCCACTTCTCCCTCTTTCTCATCCTCCGAACTTAATACCCCGTCACGCATAACCAATATTCGTTTATTTGGACATTGTGAAGAAATATGTCCTAAGCCGGAACATTACAACGAATATCTCTAGTCCTAGGAGTTTGAGAATCAAAAGCAATTTTACCTTTGTTGGGTGGCTCTATTTTTCCCTTTGGTACCTCAAATTTATTTTTCTGCACAACCCCATCATTTTTAGAAGTCCCGCTCCATGTAGACTTACAAAAAGAATTGGAACTTGTAGAGAATTTTGAAATTCCCTTCCTTTTTAATTGTCGCTCCACTTTCATGGCCATGTGAAGCATCTCCTCCAAATCGATATAATGCTGCAATTAATAACATTAGCAATATCTCGATTTAAACCATTTAAAAACCTAGCCATGGTTGCCTCCGGGTCTTCCTTTATATTTGCCCTAATCATGTAAACCTCCATCTCCCTATGGTAATCCTCCACACTCTTACTACCTTGGAAAAGGGTTTGTAGTTTTTGGTAGAGATCCCTATAGTAATGTCCAGGCACAAATCGTTTTCTCATAAGGGCCTTCAACTCATCCCAAGTTTCAATAGGCTTCTCCCCATTCCTCCTTTTATTAGTAACCAATTGATCCCACCATACTATAGCATAATCAGTAAATTTTACGACTGCCAATTTAACATTTTTAGCTTCAGAATAATTATGACAATCAAAAATTAATTCTACCCACTTTTTCCATTCAAAATAAACGTCCGGATTACTCTTACCCTGAAACGAGGGAATGGACATTTTAATGTTACCAACATGTCCATCTACATCATCCCTACGATCACGCCTATATCCCTTATCACGTCTTTCTCCCCGATCTCGTCTCCTACCAGCACTAGTAATAGACAATTCACCACTATCCTCATCACTATCAACAACCTCAACACGTTCATTCCTAACTCTAATTTGTGGGTTGAAGTCATACCTTAGTGGCCTCCGTAAATTAGGGAAATTGCGCGGTTGTTCCTGACGTGGTTGAACAATTCCCGCACCACGTGTCTCCTCCGAATTATTAGGTTTTTCCACATTTACGCCGGATTGTGTACCAAATTTTGCTTCCAACTTGGTATCCAACCTCGCCTCCAATTTTGCAAAACGTTCCTCCACCATTGCAAGCATTTTAAAATCTTGAAGACCCCTTTCCGTCGACGAAACTTCATTCTGTGACATGGTTAGTAATAAAGAAAAGAGAAAAAAATTAAATAAAGATCCTCACGTGTTTTATCACTCGTGTATTACTCGATTTTGACTTTTTCCCTCTATTAATCTCACCACTCTGCCTTTTTCCTCTCTATTCCATTTTTCCCACGTTCTCAAAGAACCCACCAAACTGGTCACTGATTTGGTCCTTGTGGAATAAACCCCAAAGTGCAAATAAGGAAAGTTGATGGAAAAATTGGAATTAGGAAATTTGAAGATGGAATTATGGAAATAAGAATTTTATTGCAAGAAGAAGTTTTATGAAATAAAGAATTTAATGGAAACAAGAATTGTTGGAAATATTTTGCAAAGATTATTTTCTTGATTTCTTGTTCAAATCAATAGCTCTTCTTTTCTATTTTTTTTTGTAAATTTAGGATTTTTTTTTTTTTTTTGGCTACTCAACAAAAATAATCAAGAACAAGAAACAGAAATTGGCAAATCTTGAATTTCTGACGAATTTCAAGAAACAAGAATTTGAATGATTTTTTTTTTTGAATGATTAATAACTGGAAATAAAAGAAAAAGAATTGGAATACTAAATAATTGGATTTAGAGACAGGCTCTGATACCAGATGATGTGATCCGATATGGGGATCACTAAGAACACGCGAAATTAAACGCCGGAAAGCTCTAAAATCCAAGATAGTAGACGGTAACAATACAACCCCAACCTCACGACGCAAGAACTATGGGTATATTAAACCCAAAATCCGTTACGATGCGGAGATAAGAACCACAAAGGGGGAACGCCACAAAGGTTGTCAAATCCTTTGATAAGTTCAACTCGATCACACATAATCATATTTGACACAGTTATTGGTCACATTACGTTCTTATCCAAGGTCACACAAAAATCACAGTTGATCACAATCTCTTATATAATTGGCCAAAATCAACCATAATTGCTCACATATTATTTATTTATTGGTCACAACTTGAGCATTTTTTAATCACAGTTAATCAATATTTTTTGTCATAATTACTTAATAATTAGTCATAATCATTCATAATTGATCACATATTATTTATTTATTGATTTCAACTTACTCACTTTCTTAGTTATGGTTAGTCAATATTTTTTGTGACAATTACTTAATAATTTGTCACATTCCATATTCATAATTAATAAGTCGCATTTAGTCGATATTTTGATCACAATCACCTAATAATTGGTCACAATCACCATTCAAAGTCACATTTAGTTAATATTTTAATCACAATTACCTAATAATAATTGATCATAATTACCCATAATCGATCATTTCACTATTCAAGCCAACCACAACCACCCCTAAAAAAGGTAAACCACTTCCTCCACCACCGCCGCCGCCGTAGTCACAAACACAATCACAACCAAAAATCTCCTCCTCCTCCACCACCACCACGCACCACCACCACCAGTAATGCCGCTTGGGAACCATCATCGCTAGAGCACCACTACCGCCAACATCAAGCTTCTGCCGGAAAATCAAATGATACAGACGAAGGTGCTCCCCAAAGTCACGAATCCAAATCATGTCTCAGCTTGTTGAACGGGGTAGTACTTTGGCTGGAATCTGAAATTTAAGCTTCAGAACCACTTCCTGCAAACTTCTGAAAACCACCGCAAACCACCTCCTGCAAACAAGCTTTGAAACTACTTCCTGCAACAACTTTTGAAATTTAAGCTTCGAAACCACCGCTTGCAAACCACCTCCTACAAACAACTTCTAAAAACCACCTCAAACCTCAAAACAACCACCTACACCACCCACTGCACACCAAAACCCAAATCACCGTCTGCACATACGACCACCGCACATACACCCACATAGCTTCGAATTTATGAGGCGACCCTCGTAGCAGCAAACAACCACAAGCCACCGTCGCACACCAAGTTCGAACCCAAACCCTAGCGGTGACCTTCCAATTTTTCGTCGCCGAGTGGGAGCCAGTTCGATGGGAGAGAGGTATGGTCGGTAGTTTCTTTGAGGAAGTAGAGGTTTAAATTTTTTTAATTATGTTTAATTATTATTTATACACGAATTAGCATCTGAAAATTAAAAAAAAAAGAAAGAAAGAGATTGTTTCCCACAAGAATTCTGAATTGCAACTTTTAGGGTGTCTTTGATAGAAAAGATGGAAAATAGATGGTAGGAAAATATTTTTTAGAAATTGATTTGATTAATTTTCCAGGTGAAAAAGTGGAAGATTTTCTTAATTTTGTTGTTTGATTGATATTATTTTCCATGACAAATAATCAAAATTTAACTATTTTAATAATTTTTTTTTTTAATTTTTCACTCATTTGTACTTCATAATAATAATGTTAATTTCTGGAAAAAAAATAGGTCAATTAACAATAATAAAAATGATCAAACGTGACGCAAAATGATTTTCCACCTTAGCTGGAAAATATTTTCTCAACAAATATGTAAGAAAAAATTTTCAAGGCAAATGAATTAGTTGTGCTTTAAATGGTTGTACCTAGAAAATATTTTTCAAGGCAAATTTTGCCAACCAAACACCCAACAAATACAAAAATTGAAAAATACTTTCTATGATTTAATATTTTCCTGGAAAATAGGGTGTATCAAACACACCCTTAGATACAACTTCACGTAATTTTCCCTTTATAAATTTAAAATTTGAAAGTATCAATTGGGCCTAATTAGCCCTTCTCTCTCTTACACTAACCTGGATCCAAATTAAAAATAAGCCCAGAGCAAAAAATTAAAACCCATTAACTGCAGCCCAATTCCCCAAACCCAAACCAGACATCCCATCTGGCCAGTTCCTCCGCTCTGCTCTCTCCGGCTGTCGACTCTCTGCTCAGTGGCAGTGCTCTCCCCGTATATACGTATACGGTATACCATCTGACTGCAATAATTCAAGTGAGCGTGCTTGAGTTATACTTCACTTGTTATTATTAAATTGAATTTATACCATTTAAAATTTGCAAATGTAGAATCAGTTGTTATTGCTGTTTTATGATCTGATAATCTTAGGTTTTATTTCTGGGTGATCGATTTACAGAATCTGGGTTTTTTCTGAATCTTTAATAATTATGAATTTTGATGCAGGATTCGTGTTAAGTATCCTTGTGCGTTCTGTATTTTTATTTTTACTGATCTTACAATATCTACTTTCAGAAAGTTTAAAATCCGAACGTCTTGTAAAAAAAAAAAAAAAAAAAATGAAAAAAAAATTGTTCTGGATTTAAGATCATGGAGTTCAAATATTTTTAAAACTCATACACAGAGAAATTAAAGTAATATTCATCATGAACTTTAAACATTTTTTTTTTTTTAAAATAATCATCTCTGCGATCTGGAAGCAATATTTTACAGCACTATGTTGGTTTCCATTTCAAAACCCAATATTTCACAAAGACATTTGTGAAAAAGATCACAGTGCTAGCAATCAGGCTCAGAGAATTTGATTATTTAAGAATTATTACTGTGTTGCTTTAGTATTGTTGGAGCTCCATTGCCACTGTAAACAAAAACATTGTTGGAGTTTCTAAGGTTGGGGCTCCGAGGTGTGCTCTATTGTAATAAAATGTAGCCGTGGGTGTGAACCACCTCATCTAATTTTTATTTTTATTTTTATTTTATTATTTTAATTAGAAGTCCTGAATTTTTATGTCTCCCGGGCACCCCTTATGAAAAGTATGCATGTAACCAGTATTTAATGAGAAAAGATAATTTTCTAGGAGAAGACCTGAACACTTTGATCACTTTATGTTATTTTCTAGGAGAAGACCTACTTCTATTACGTTATAATTTGTGTTTCATATTTACAAATTTATGATTGTTAATGAAATTTAGCATTTGTCCATAAAATTGTAAATGTAAAGTTTCACCACGGTATAATATGAAAATAGGGTGGCCAATTGACTTATTTTTATTTTTTTAAATTTCACGAGTATTAATTTTCATTTAACCTGATACAGTTTAACATAATTTACTCTTTTACGGACTCCACTCTAGAATATCTTTGAAATATCCACTTGGAATATAATTTATCCATGTGTCTTTAGGCCTTTGACACTTTCTTTTTCCCACAGTATAGCTATCTATTTAGTTGCTAAGAATTTGTATTAGAATAAGTTTAAATATAATTTTTTTACCGTGTATTTATTCTTTACCGTTCTTATTTTAGTTGCTGTGCTGAATGTAATTCTAAAGTCATGCAAGCTAGGTAAGTTGCTCACTGAAATACCCAAGAAACTACTTAGTATTGCATCCATTTAACTATCCTAGATAAGACGAGGTACGGTTTTTCTATATGTGAGTCTGTGGGATTATAATAATTCAAGTTTCTTAAGTTATATTTGCAATTGAGAGTAAATTAATAATATAAAATAAATCTTAAGAAGATGGTTTTAGCAGTGACAAATGGTAGCGAAATTTGGGGAAATTAGTATTGTTTGAGTAGGATCATCCTGGGACAATGGCAGGTGGATCTTACCTTCAACAAGCTTCATTTGTGGTTTTGATTGTCCTTTTATCACCAGTTCTTTTCTATTTGGGATTTGATGTGAAGAGTTCTTGTCTCGCATACAAAAAATGGACTTGATGAATCCTTAAGCAACAGCCTTTATCAAAAGTAGAAATTGTAAGCTGGATAGTTAAGATGACATGTAGGTGCTTTCGTTTAATTCTAGTGGAGAGAATTTTATGTAGGCGGAAGTGTTGACCGAGAAAATGTATGTTTTCAAGTTTTGAAGAACAAAAAACTTCTGGTGCACTTAGCTTGACTGCATGTGATTGTTTTATGCTTTGAATGAGCTCCTAGAAATCAATTGTGCATTTGTTTGTGCTTTATTTATTTAACTTTTTGCATCCCAGAAAGTGGCTGTTTCGTTTGATCCGACGCACCTTTTCTTTTGTTGGATTTCACAGGGTGTAAGTTCTCTGAATGGTGCTTTCTTGAGTTTGTAAAACATATTCTAGGTTGTTGAAAATGAGTTTGATTGGACAACTAAGAAATAATTTACCATACGGATACTTTAGAAAACCCATTGGAGCTCCTGTGACTGTACCTTGTTTTATCGACTTATTTGGGGTGACAAGAAACTTCGCTCAACCTGCATTAAAAGATGAAGAAGGGGAGGAAGAAATAGAGATAGACCAAAGAAGACTTCCAGCTGATTATAATCCAGAAACTTTTGATCCCAGAGAGCATCGCAGCCCCCCCACGGAGAGAGTATGGAGACTTGTTGATGAAATATCTGGACTCACACTGGTTGAAACCACAGAGCTCTCTTCTATTATGATGAAGAAGCTAGGCATGAAAGAGCTGCCAGTCATTGGGGTCATGAAGCCAGGTGCTGGTGGAGTGGCTTCAGTGGCAATGAAGGCATCAACAGCAGCCAAAGAAGAAAAGAAACCGGAAAAGACAGCTTTTGAGCTGAAGATGGAGTCTTTCGACTCCGCTTCAAAACTCAAGGTAATTAAGGAGATTCGGAGTTTTACTGATTTGGGACTAAAGGAAGCGAAGGACTTAGTGGAGAAGGTGCCTGCTGTGTTTAAAAAGGGGGTGCCAAAAGAAGAAGCAGAAAAAATTATTGAGAAGATGAAAACAGTTGGGGCTCTCGTTGTTATGGAATGATGTGAAAATAAGTATAGTGCTCGTTTCATCGTTAATGTCTTTTAAATCTAGTTATTTTTTCTCAAGGAAAAGTAGCCTTCTTGTACTTTTAATTTCAGTCTGATGGATCCTGTGCAATATTTCCCTCTTGGAGACATTTTACCTTGAAGTACGCTAACCTTATTCCACATTGGTAATGGCATTGGGATTTAGCGGCATTTCACAGTCAAGCACCTATGGGTTTTGACTCTTTATTTTGCCTCCATTGGCAAATTTATAAAGTTAGGGTGTGCTTGATTGCGAGAGTGAAAAATGGGTAGAAAGAAAATATTTTTCAAGGAATTGATTTTGCTTGGAAAATATTTTCGTGGAAAATCAATTAAAATTGTTTGATTGGTTTAATTTTTTGAGTAAAAAAAGTGGGGGAATTTTTCAACTTTAGTTGTTTGATTGACATTATTTTTCATGAAAAATAAAGTAAAATTTAGTTATTGTAAAAAAAAAAAAAAAAAAATTTTTTCTATTTTTTCACATATTTCTACTTGATTATAATAATAATGTTATTTTTTGAAAAAAAAAGTCAATTAATAACAACAAAACCGATCAAACGTGACGAAAATTATTTTTCAACTAACATGGAAAATGATTTCTCATACAAAGCACAAGAAAACATTTTCCTTATTTGACAAGAAAACAGGCGCGTGAGTAGCTTGGTTGGAAAAGATTTTTCAAGTAAAACTTTTGCCATCAAACAAGGTTAAATGAAGAAAGTAGGAAATTATCAATGTTTTGAAGCCCGACCGGGAGTCGACCCTGCAAAAGGAAAGTGTCAAGGGTCGGTGGGTCGACTCGGGGTCGACCCTGTGTATTAAATAAAATATTTAAAAAGAATTAAAAATCAAACAATAGAAATTGGAAGTAATGATATTTTTTATTTTAGATTTTTAATATTATTTTAGTTATTTTTATACAAAACTATTTTTTTATTTAAAAATTAAATATACACAATATATAAAACATTGTAACAATAATATTTTTTTATTTTAGAATTACTAATTCAAAAAAATATAGATTAATTATTGCTAGTTATATTTATTATACTATAATTTATTTCAAGACTTTAAATATTAAAATTATTTTAAGTTAAATACCAAGAAAAATTATTCTAAAATTATTAAACTAACAATAAAATACAAATATTTGGAGCATTGATGAAAAGAAAAAAATAATTTTGAAAGAAAGCAATATAAGGAAGACAATGAAAAATTGAAAATAAAAAAAAAAAAAAATCAAAAACACCCACTTTGGGGGGTTTGAACTCGAGTACTCTACATGGAAGTTGGATGGATTGCCAATGATGGTCACTAATGGCTTTTGATTTAAAATGAATTCTGAAATTAAAAAACAAAACAAATAAAGGGAATACACCAATCTCACATGATGAAAATAGTTAAATGGAATTTGAACAACCCTATAGAGGGCTGTTTGGCAAGCAATTTTCCGGACATGTATTAACTGCACCTAGTTGAGTTTGTTAACGGTTTTTATTAAAAATAAAAAATAAAAAATGCACTGAGCAGGGAAAAAAAAACTCAATCTCGAAAACCCTTAAAACCCGGATCAGGTCATCGGTTCAAGTGAAACCTGACCGGTTCACCGGGTTTCAATCTGGATTTTTTTGAAGCCGAGTTTTTAACCGGTCGCAGGTTCTCGGGTTGACCCGATCGGGTCGGGCCGGGTCTAAAAAACATTCGAAATTATTTTCCTTTAGAAGAAATTAAACAAACCACCCTAAAAAAACTAGAGGATTTGAAAAATACCCATTACCTAATTTCAACCTTTAATCACCGTAATTATATGGTATAAATGAGAAAAAGAGATGTATTTGATGATTCATTCCTCAACGTTTCTTCTCCTCAATTTCCTGTCGTCATTGGCTCCTGTGTCTTATATGCACTGGTACTACTTACCCAAACCCTTACCCAAATTTCAACCCTTGCCCAAATTTGTTCATCCTTTGCTCAAATACCTAATTTCAAACCTTACCCAAATTCACTCCCCTGCTCTGGAACAACGTAAGACTTCGTTTGTGTAGGAACAACGTAAGACTTTGTTTGTGTGTAGGTGGCAGAGTTAATCGCTTTTTTGATGAGTTGCCATAATTATTTTCGGATGAACATACATTGGCTATTCGAAAACCTATAAGCCAGACGTTATAAAAGGAGACATGGAATCCTACGAGCTTGGCTTTGATCTGAATTATGAATTAAGAATTTCAGTATTCGAGGGGTGGAAAATTATAAGGAATATAGTATTATTTTTTCTTCTCCTCCATCACGCTGCTAGAAGCCCTGTTGTTTGCACCATTATAATTAGCAATAGCAGTAAATTTGCAAGATAAATTGTGTAAGTGGCATATTTTTTCCCAAATTTATATACGGAGTTGAAGATAGTGAAAATCAAAGAAAGGTGATTATTGCTTCTAGAATTGAGTTTAGGATATATCCATTCTTTTGCTAGTGCTGAGCATGAAGAACAAGTAACGCGGTGAAGTATTTGCAAGAGCTGACCTTGGGTTGTTCATTTTTGCCCAAATAATCCTGAATGATGATACAAGCACCTCGGGGCTTACCCCCGAGGTGACCTCCTCCTCACATGGAGGGGGTGGAGCCCACTTAAGTGGGCTCCACCCCCTCCATGTGAGGAGGAGGTCACCTCGGGGGTAAGCCCCGAGGTGCTTTAAGCATTTTCCAATAATTCTACATCCCTCGACCAGTTAGATCCATCATGGAGAACTTGTAGCTCTTGCAATTAGTGATTTGATCTTCATTTTCATCAGCTTTTGCACTTAACAGGGGCGAGAAAATTGGTTTGCTGAGTGGGATGAAAGGCAATTGGGTTCACCACTAGAGATGGTGAAAGGGTTGGTGGCGATGAATTTTTTGCGATGGTGATATGGGGGTGACGTTGGTTTTGTGGGAGTATTGAAACTATTGGACGTTGTGTTCCTAAAATTAAAATATGTTTTAGTTGTCTATGTTATAAAAGTGAAAAATAATCACAAAGGGACAATATGTAGAAAAAAATTAACAATGACATTCAAGCAGGAAAAAATGATAACGCATTACTTTTTTCTACTAAAATGCTTCGTATGCAAAAAATTTTCTTCTATAGAGAAATATGAGATAATGAATTCTAATTTAATGCTTCAAAAACCCTATTGATCTAAATATTTCAAATAGCAAAAAGTAATAAATCATCATTTTTTTTTTTACTAAAAGTGACATCGTGTTACCTTTTAGTTAAAACAGAAGGTGATAATAAGTGACATTTTATCAATTTTTTTAAAAAAAGGGCATTATGTAATGTATCTATAAGTGTTTGTGGATTTGTGTAATTTGTTAATCAATGATGGATATTACAAAAAATTGAAAAAATGACATTCAAGTGAAAAAAGTGACATTGTGTTTGTGTATGGAGAATGAAGAATGTGTAATATATCTACTAGTGTTCGTGGACTTGTATACTTTGTTAGTCAATGATGTATTGAAAAATTAACATTCGTAGAAAAAGTAACAAAAAATTAACATTCAAGTAGAAAAATGACAAATTGTCACTTTATAGTTTTAAAAAAACTGATAAAAATGACATTATGCCACTTAAAAAAAAAAGTGGCACTGTGTCACTTTTTTTTTTTTTTTTTTAAAAAAGTGACATAATTGTTCTAATATTTTGAATAAAATTAATAAGTCATGAATTTATTCAAATGTTTTAATTTATATTTGATAAAAAAAGTAACACACATTTCACTTTTTTTTAATAAAATAATAAACGACATTATGTCACCTTTTTTTTTAAAAGAAAAAATGACAAAATTATTTTAAAAGTGACAAAAAATTTAAAAAGTGATATTTTGTAATTTATTAGTCAACGATGAATATTACAAAAACAAAAATTGACCTTTAAGTAGAAAAAAGTCACAAATTGTGACATTATGTCTCTTTTTCGTTAAAAGAAAAATTGACATTATGTCACTATTTTTTTTTTTTTTAAAGTGACACCGTGTTACCATTTTAAAAAAGGGGGAAATTATTCTAATATTTTTAATAAAAATGAATTTATTCTAAGATTTTAATTTATGTTTGATTAAAAAAAGTCACATACATATCATTTTTAAAAAAAATAAGTGGCATTGTGTCACTTTTTTGACTTTTTTGAAAAAAGTGACGAAATTATTAAAAAAGTGATGAAAACATTAAAAAAGTGGCACAAAAAAATTACCAAGTATTTTTATTTCCTAAAAATTTCTAAAAGGTATTTTTGTAAGTGCTTAAAAAATAAGGGTATTTGTGTAAACACCCCTTTCCTTTTCCATGGAAAATATGCCCTATCAAACAAGGCTTTAAAGTATATCTTAACCTATTTTCTTACCACTTATTTTTCATTTTTCAATTAAACACACCCTTAATGAATCACATTGAGGGTGTGTTTTATTACAAACATTTGTAATAGTAAATGTCAAATCATCTCAAATATTTTCCTTCTTTTGTATTTGGTTGGAACATTTGTTATGACAAATATTTTTCTTGTAAAAATGTCTAATGCTTATCTTTTTAAGCAGTTTTTCAACTAAATATTTTCTCACCGCTTTGATGGAAAAATATACATGAAATGGGAGAATTTTTGCATTTTCTTTTTTCAATTTTAACCAAAAATACCCTAAGGGTGTGTTTGATTGGAAATGTTCAAAAGGAAATAAATTTAATGTAAGATGGAAAATCAATTACCACTTTTCTCTAAGAAAATATTTTTTTATGGAATTAATCAAAACATGCACAAAAATTTTGTACCTTGAAATTTTTTCCATGAAAATTAAAATCAATCAAAAGTGGAAAATAGGGTGAAAAATGGAGGGTAACAAACAGATCCTAAAAAGTTGTGAATAATAATGAGTAATAGTTACAAATATATATTTGAAATTAATTTTTAACTTTGACTTTCATCGCAATTATATGCTTATAAATTTGTATCCAAAATGAGGTAATTATAATTGGAAAATTAGCCAAAACCCACTTCCATTTCATAATAAGGTGATAAAACTGTTATTTCAAAAATCGGGGGTATCCCATTTCTACCTCACCCCCTAATTACACACCATTAAAGCACACCCACCCCTTAACTCTACTTCATTTTCAACTTAGGCTCTGTTAGACAATACTATAACAATTACAAATTAGTTTATTTACGTCTTTTAGATAAAATATGTGGTTAAAAGTTTGAGAAAAAATGTGCGATTAAAAGTGGTTTGAGAAATTGCTTTGTTTATAAATTGTATGATAGCGTTAAATAACGGATGCTTAAAATAAAAGTTCACAATCCATCACTCAATGACAATAGTCGGCCTGACATAGCAACGATGATGGCTATAATAGTAGCATGTCGCTGGCGCTTGTCGCTGCACTTAGAAGTAGTGGTGACTTGCTCTGTGATGTATGCATTTATTTGGTGGTGGTGGAGAAAATATGGGTGATTTGTGTGTGCGCCCAGACCCATGTGCATAAAAGTGGTCATGGTGGTTAGGTGGCAGTATTCTTTAGTGGTTGTTGTGGTGGTGATAAGTCGACGGTGCGTTTCGAGTGCAGATATATATATATATATATATATATATAGAGAGAGAGAGAGAGAGAGAGAGAGAGAGAGAGAGAGAGAGAGAGAGAGAGAGAGAGAGAGAGAGAGAGAGAGAGAGAGAGAGGTTAGGTGATGATGTATGTATATGTGTGTTCTTATGTTGGTATGTACATATATGTATACGTGTGCTTTACATTAATGTAGATGGTTGAGGTGCGGTGGTTGCTCTAGTGGTTGTAGGTTGTGGTAGTGGTAGTATTGGTGTTACTGTTGCGGTTGTCAGTTGGAGGTGGTTGTCATGGTGGTGCATTGAATGTGGTGGTAATGCGTTTGAGGAGGAGGTGGTGGTGGTAGTTATGAAGTGCTGGTGGCATTTTGAGTAGTGTCGGCGGTGGTTGAGTAGAGTGGAGTAGGATAGGATCTGATAGGGTAGGGTAAGGTGGAGTAGGATAGGATGAGATGGTAGAGATGAAGGGTAATTTTTACCACTAATTTGGTAACTATGATCAATTAATTGAATAATTGTGACTTATAAATTTGATAATTTGTGATTAAAAAAGCAATGACCTATAAAGTTTGTGATTTGTAACTTAGAAATGAATTATGATAAATTAGTTTGATAATTTTTTATCGAAAAATAAGTCTTGACATATAAATTTTGATTTGTAATTGAGAAATAAGTTGTAGTTGATTAATTTGATAATATGTAACCTACAAAATTTGTAATATATGACCTTGACCATAAGTTATGTTATTTTGACCTTAACATATTTAAATACTTATTTTATTAATAAAATATATTTAAAGCCTATTTTATTAGTTACCACCTGATTTTTTGAAGAAATTTTTAACTTTGTCAATGTCGAAATGAATCTTTAAAGTTTCGTGGTTATGTATTTTTTTTTTCTAATTGGCATTCCTCAGTTGTCCAATACAGCTCAAGTAGGGCCACAAGCCACTACGAGGCCAAAATGGCCAGTGTATGAATTGATAGTCCTATACCCCTGCAACCATGTTTTATTAAGTGGAAATCCCTTAATAATTCAGCCTATGTTTGGTTAAAAAAATAAATAAATCAATGAATGTTATGTTTTCAAGGTAAAATATGTGGTTAAAAGTGGTTTAAAAAATGTATGTGGTCAATGTAAAATGTGATCCCCAAGTTGATGATATTCTGAACTTGGAGGACCACGTGTGCAATAAAGGTTGGAGGGCTTATTTGCAACCACCTTTTGGACCCTTGGATCAGATCCAAGGGCTGAGATTATTTCATAAAGGGTATTTCCTTACCTTTTGGCTCATACTCGATGACTTCTTCCGCTCTCATTCTGATTACGCATCTGTAGTGGAAAAAATTCTTTGAATCTCTTCGTGCGATTGGAACCTTGTCTGCCCTTTGTTATTGAGATTATATACAAGTGTATAGACTAGAGTGTGCTTTTCTTTGTATAGTAGTCCGGTGCAGTTTCCTTTATTGTTAGGGGGTTCGGTGTTCGGTTCTTGAGAAGAACTTGGTGCATGAAGGGTGCGTGATTTATTGGTTGATTCTGTACTCAATAACTCTCATTGGAAGGTTGATTCATAGTGGAATGGGCTTAATTACTGAGCCTCTCAAATGTAGGCAATTGCCAAACTGGGTCACCAAATTCTTGAGGTATTGTTGTTCATTACTTGTTTATGTTATTGATTTATCTGCACAATTAGTTGATTAGAACGTGAAAAATTTGAGCAACTGGTACCAGAGCCAATTAGAGCTTTTTTTTTAATATGCTCGTGAATATGATTTTAGGGCTTTTATTGTTTTTTGGGTGGTTTTTTGTGTTTTTGAATTAGATACTGCAGTAATTTTGAGTTCTTGTGATTTTTCAAAAAATCCCGCATCCCAGTTGATTGTGCGGTAACTGTGATCCTCTCCTGTGATCGTTCTTGGTGCTCTTCTTGTCTCTTGGATACTTGGTGAGATTTTTTCAACTCACATCTTGATAAGAATAAGATTATTGTATTTTGGGCATATTGCAACTCGATTTTGCATGCGGATTTTTTTTGAGATTCTGACTGTTAATGATAATACAGTGTATGGATGTGTGCATGTTATTGCTGCTTGTTTGAAAACTGTTTTTTGTGAATCTTGAATTTGAAAAACTTTTTTCTGTTATTTTTTTGTGAATTTGAATTGTAAATTCACAAATGGGATTGAGTAGTTAACATTCTTTTACAGAACCTATTATGGGTTTGAGGGTCGAAATTCGATGGAAAGGGGGACTACTCGATATAGAAACAGAAAATGAAGGCCATTTTTGTCCAACAAAGAATAGCTAAGGCTATTGAAGATCCACAAATAGTTTCTTTCTAATGAGATTGCTTATAGTTCTATTATTTTGCACTTATCCGATAATATCGTGAGACAAGTTGATGAATATAAGATGGCTAAAGACTTGTGGGAAGCTCTTGATACAATATTTTTAACTAAAACATTTCCTAACAAGATTTACCTTCTTTTAGAATGGATCCCGGAAAGGAATTAGAAAGAAACTTAAGTGATTTTAGCATCATAGTTAAAGAGTATGGCTCATAATGATAAAAAATTTGATGATGAGGACCTAGTAGTTATTTTATTGAACTCTTTACCTAAAACTTATAAAGATATAAAAAATGTTATAAAATACTCTAGGGATAAATTGACTCAAGCTATTGTGATTGATGCTGTGAAATCTAAAGAATTTAAAGTTAAGAAAGAACAAAAGGCAAACCACGGAGAGATGAGTATGTTTGTGAAAGGCAGACTAGATAAAAGAGACAATAACTTCCACTTTAAGAAAGGGAGAAGTAAGTCTAAAGGTAGGTCTAAGTCTAGAAAGAAATTCAATAGAAAGTGTTACCATTGTAGGAAAGAGGGACACTTTAGGAAAGATTGCTTTGAACTAAAAAGAAAACAAAATAGAGATCAAAACAATGAGGAAATTAGCAATATAGCTATTGGCCTAGACTTATATAGCTTGCATGTCATGACTGTGTCAAGTGATGACATGAGTGAGGAATGGATACTTGATTCAGGATTCACTTTTCATATGTGTTCTGTTAGGTCTTGATTTTATAACTAACCTAGAAAAGTATACACGGGGGATAATAATACCCGACTGTTGTTGGCATTGGTGAAATTGCTATTAGGATGCATGATAGCATTGTCAGGACAATGAACAATGTCAGATATGTTCCTCATCTTAAAAGGAATCTCATCTCATTGGGAATTCTTGAAGATGAGGGACATGTGTTTAAGTCTGACGATAATACTTTGAAGATAATGAAGGGTTCAATGATTGTTATGAAAGGATCTAAGAGAAATGGGCTGTATTACCTTGCAGGTGAAGTTGTATCTTCATAGAATTGCAATTCCTTCACTTTGACTGAGAGTAAATCTGAATTGTGGCATAATAGAATGGGACATATAGGAAATAAGGGGTTGAAGTTCTTAAGTGAACAAAAATTACTTGGTAAAGAAGTAATTGAACCCATAAACTTTTGTGAGACCCTGTTCTCGGTAAATCACATAGTGTCATTCAAAGTAGGATATCATTAATCTAAGAGATCCTTAGACTATGTCCATGCTAATTTAAGGGGGCCAGAAAAACATCCTACTTTTGGTGGAAACAAATTCTTTCTATCCCTTCTTGATGACTATTCTAGAAAAGTATGGGTTTTCCCATTGAAGACTAAATCTGAGATATTTCCCAAATTTATAGCCTGGTTAAAAGTTGTGCAAAATAGAATAGAAAGAAACTAAAAAACTTTAAGAATTGATGATGGCTTGAGTTTTGTAATTGAGTTTGACAACTTTTGTAAAGAAAAGGGATAGAGAGACAAAGAACTGTAAAATACACACCACAACAGAATGGGGTGGCTAAAAGAATGAACAGAACCTTAATGAATAAGGTTAGGTGTATGTTAATTACCTCAGGACTTGCCAAAGGATTATGGACTGAAGCTGTTAGTACTGCAGCTTACCTTATCAATAGATCCCCATCTAGTTTTGTGAATTTTAAGACTCCACAAGATTTGCAGACTAGTAGAAAAAAATTTCTTTGAATCTCTTAGTGTGATTGGAACCTTGGTTGCCCTTTGTTATTGAGATTATACGCAAGTGTATAGATTAGAGTATGTTTGTCTTTGTATAGTAGTCTTTGGTGCAGTTTCCTTTATTGTTAGGGGGTTCGGTTCTTGAAAAGAACCTGGTGCGTGATTTCTTGGTCGATTCTTGTGCTCAATAACTCTCATTAGAAGGTTGATTCAAACTTTCATAGTGGATCAGGTTTAATCACTGAGCCCCCCCAGATGTATGCAATTGCCAATCTGGGTCAGCAAATTCTTGAGGTTGTGTTGTTCTTTTCTTGTTTCTTGTTTATGTTATTGATTTATCCGCATAATTAGTTGATTAGAATGAGAAAAATACGAAAGGTTAAAAAGTAGTTTGAGAAAATGTGTTTATAAACAAGTTTACCAAATGGAGGTTTAATAATTTACCGTTTTCCATTTGATTTTATAACTGTCGTGTTCTTATTTGAATGATCCCAATACTCACGGTCTGCTACGAGGACATTGGCGAATTGGGTGGGAGAGCTTGTCACGGGCTCAGAGATCTCCCTTACTAATGTGTCACAGCATGTAGGACTGAATGATATATTATTGGAAAATGCATTAACGGTGTCCCGTATGCAGGTATGAAAGCATACTCCTACCTAAAGTATCGTGCTACTATGTTATAAATCAGCTTGCTGGTCCGTGTGTATAGGAGGCTAACCCGAATGCCTGCGGGCATCGCAGGTGTCGGAAGGTAGGTCCGTCATATACCGCTGTCGATTATCCTATTCATGGCTTTGGTTATCTTCGCTTAGTCCATGAGTGCAACTGCAAAGTAATGAAGAATAGAGAGAGGGGTGAATGAGGAGTACGAATAACACATAAAGAAGAGAAAAGTACAAAACTATGAATGCATAAGCAATATCCAAGAAGCATACAAATTAAGTATACCTAATGATATGTTAGGATATACACTATCTAGATAATTCATCACTGCTAAAGAGAAGGTCACATTGGTAACTACTCTAGAATATTAGAACACTCGATGGCTTCAAAATTAAATAATTTGTTGAACAAGAGGGTCAGTAAACTGGGAAGCAGTATACTTGATGACACTTTCACTCCAACTCTCTAAAAATGAGCCAGTTCATGCGCTCAACATAAAAGAATTCAAGTTTTCAATCCCTTTTAGACAAGCATCTTCGTCAAGAACTACTAACCCGGGCGAGTTGAGAAATAGTGGATCTATAAAAAGTTCTTTTTGATGAAAACTAACTAAAGGAACATAGAAAAATCGGTCCTAAATCCTTAAGCTTTAGAAATCAAATTGATGCAACTATCACCATCCATTGGTTTGGGACTAGCTTTCATGGATTGATATTAAAACAATTAAAAATGTCCACAAAGAAGTTATGCATGGGAAGCCGAAGACTGAACTCAAGCTGAGAGACGAATACGAAGATAAAACTAGAAGGAGACTTGACAGGTCTTTGACCCTCCTCTGGAGCTAGTAATTCATAGACTTTGGGGATGGCAGAGTGCCTACGAAGCGAGTTAAGATGATAATAGGAAAGACGATCTCCATATAAGAAGTGAAGTTCCATTCGAGAATGAAAGCGTACATACATCATCACCATGCTCGAAATCGGGAGTATCAACTATCATGACTTTCTAGAATTTTAAACCTGCAAAATTAGCAAAAAAAATCTCAACCTCAAAAAATGGGGCACCACATGTGGAAGGGGACTTTCCCACCTCCTGACATGAAACCAGGTCCCACTAGGGCTGGGCACACAAGCCGTTAAACCGCGGACCCGACCCGAACCGTTTTGGGTCGGGTCGACTTGATCACGGGCTGGGTCGGGTTTAATCGATCGGTTTCACGGTTCACATTTGAAACCGATTCAACCAAAATATAAAGCCCTAGTGTGAAGTGCTCTCTCAAATTCTAACCCAGTTCATTACAGATTCAAGGCCATTAATCTCTAAATTCTTAAAGGGCAAGGATCTAGAAGACAAGGAGGCCTTCAATATTGTCAGCATCAATTACTTTAATCCTGCCATCTTTGCAACTCAATCAATAAAGAAGAAAAAGGAGGGCACGAAAAAATCAAAATTTTGAAACCAGATTTCCATAACAGATTCTATCCTCTTCTCGCTCCTCATACATGAACAGGGTCAGCAATATTCTCAGTGAAGTTTATGTAGAGAATGCATCAGTGAGGTCGGTTGGGTGTTGAAATTGGAGGATTTACATATAAGGCCATGTACTTTGTAGTCTTTGTTGAGCAGAAATTCTGGAGTCTGGAGTCGGTGGCCATTATGAGTGCTATTGAAAATGAGAAATTATATAGAGAGGTGATATTTAATAACCCGACCCGACCCAAACTGACCTGATTCCGATCGAGTCCGTTTCAGAATTTTAAAACCGAGATTATTTCGGGTCGGGTCGACTTTGGGCCAAACCCGACCCGACCCGAACATTGCCCAGGCCTAGGTCCTACGGTGAGCTGGGAATATTAGGCCTAACTCGTTTTGCGAGTTGAAGCCTATGACCCAGCTCGCACAGTGAGATGGGAATTTTTGTCCTAGCTCACTCAGTAAACTGGGAGAACATAGTTGGGGATACAGGGAGCTGGGGATCTTATACCCTAACTAGTTGTACGAGACCAACTCACCCGTGAGTTGAGGTGCCCACCCTGGAAGAAGGTTCCGACCCTGATGAATGATAAAAATCCTAACCCTAACTCTTGCTCGGGACGAATATCTACATGCATCAACAAGTAAAATGAAAAAAATGATCCACAATGCTAGATAAACTTTCAATCTTCCATGAGTGTGAAATTGAACAATTAATTTACAACTATGTTTCCAGATAATGCTACTACAAATGAGTTTGGCTTATCCGATGTTCGATCGGTGTGTGTGTGTGTGTGTGTGTGTGTGTGTGTGTGTGTGTGTGTCACTTTAAATCATCAATTAGATTAGAAAATCTTGATGATTAAAGATGTTTCAAGTCAAAACTAACCACCATTAGTGGTCAATTCTTTCCTTTCCCACTTGTAACATTCATCCCCCAATAGATATTTCTTTTCTCTCCCAAGATACAAATCTAGAGGGTACTCTCAAATCACTCTTTTCTTTTTTCCACTCTAGTTTGGTTGTATTTTACCAACAATTTTGACAATCTAGAAATGCACTGATTCTTTACTAAATGAGTGCTTCGAAATTCGAGCTTGTACTAAGCAATTCAAACATACTATTAATCTAAGTCCTTATACAAGTACAAATGCATGATTTCTAAAAACTAACGTGATGATTGCTCGTGACTTCCCAACTCCCTCGAGCTTTCTAATTGACCCATGTAGTAAGCCTTAGATCGGAAACTCCCCGATTCTATTAAGATCAAAGGGTAGTAGATTTCGAAATACCCCTACTGACTTAATAACTTGAGTAAAAAAGGCTACGATGTGAGGTAGACTTATTAAGCAAATGCAATGATGACGATAATATCTTTTTTTCAAAGTGTGTGTACCCTACTCATTAAGCTTTCTAATTGACCCATGTAGCGAGCTTTAGGCCGGTGGCTCCCAAGTTTCAAACTCAAGACACCAAGTTTCAAGATACTTCTACGGGCTTAATCACTCAAGTTAAAAGGGCTTCGAGATAGGGCAATGCAAGAATTAAAATGGGCTTAGATCTCTAGCATATGATCATTACCTAGCTTATACTTGGAAAACGACACTCCACACAAAACTTTTTATTTTCAACATGCATGAAATCACCACACGTCTAGACCATCTCCTTCACCGGGTCGACCACCCCCAAACTCGTCTTATAATAGGATCAAGAGATTTAGAGCATTAGGAAAAATTGGATAGGTTGATAAAAATTTAAAATACAAGCTCACAACCTAGTTCTTCTACTCTATTAACCTCTTCACCATTCAACAATTCCCAAACTCACCAACAATTAATTATGACTATTGTGCTCAATGTACATAGGATCTTGCATGGATAAACCTTTTGTAATAATAGACACTAGCAGCATATTGGTCATAAATCATAAATTAACAATAATTTCAAACATCAAAATCTCTTAAGCCGGAAAGGCTATCTAGCATGTCAATATTCAAAACAAAATACGCAATATCGAACATCAGAACATCAAAGGCTGGCAAGGCAATTTAAAATGTTCACAAGCAAAGTGAAACCAACACCCCAAACTTAAATTAAACATTCTCCTCAATGTAGACAAGAGCATAATATAAAGAAGGGAATGGTTAATGGAACTTCCCCGGATTGATGCTTGAATGATGTTCAACTTTGACCTAAGCTTTCGATTCTCTTGGTAAGCAAATCTCCCCCAAACTTGTTGAGGACAAGGCCACTTAGGATTTCAAAAATTCAACCTACAAAAGTTGATGATTAACCAAATTAGAAACAATAAAAATAGAAACAAGTAACTATGAACAAATAAGCCAAAAAATAGAAATTTGAGTTGCCTCCCAAAAAGCGCTTGGTTAAAGATAAAGTTGTAAGCTCGAATTTTGGATACAATTATTTCGGATTTGCAAGAGGGATGAATGACTTCTCCTTTTCAAAATCACCACCCAAGTATAGTGTCAAGCATTGCCCATTGACTTTGAAGTTCCCTTTTCCCTCATGATAAAGTTCGACCGCTCCATGTGGGAAGATTTGAGCAATAGTGAAAGATCTCGACCATCTAGAGTGGAGTTTACCAGGGAACAATCGTAGTCTAGAATTGTAGAGAAGAACTTGTTGTCCAACTTGGAAATCTCGCTTCAAAATATTCTTGTCATGCCACTTCTTTGTCTTCTCTTTGTACATCCGGGCATTCTCATATGATTCAAGGTGAAACTCATCAAGTTCATTAAGTTGGAGTAGTCTTTTCACACCGGCCAACTTCATATCAAAATTCAAGATTTTTGTTGCCCAATAAGATCGGTGCTCGAGCTCAACCAAAAGGTGACATGCCTTCCCAAATAAGAGGTGGAATGGAGACATACCGATGGAGGTTTTGAAGGATGTGCGTGTAACGCCCCGAAAATTTTATTTTAAAGAATAAAATTGTTTAACAATTTTATCCTAATGCCCTTTAATTAGTTTTAGAAATAGAAAAACTAAATGTTTTATGTTTTGACGACAAAATTTATTTTGGCCCAAATAATTAATTATTGATGGAGGAATAATTAGTAAATCGATATTATACTCATTTTGTAGAGCGTAACTAATTAGAAATATTAGACTCGATCAAAAGTTAATTCAAATAAGTTATGCCCAAAATATCGTAGTTAGAAAGCTATATCTTAAATTAGTAATTAATTTAGTTAGTTTTGACTTCTACTTTTCCAAATTATACACGTGTCTATAGATTACCAGATTTATTGCTTTTAACATCTTATATTTTCTTATTAGGATTAGGACTTAAAATAGATATATTGAATTAAATTTTATGCAGACCAATTTCATTTATTTTATCAACCTCCCACGTGTAGAAATTCGATTGGTTTTAAGATATCACAATTCCATTTCACTTTGAAAATTTCACACTTATCCTATTTATTATATACGATCTTTTCAGTTTTAATCGTACTGGAACTCATTCTTGTACCGTATTTTGCATTTATATATATTGTCAAATAGTCAGATGGATTACCACACAAAATATACTTTCTCGATGTAAAAGTTTCAGAAAAATAATTATTTGAGTGCAATTTATTTTTCAGAAATTATTTGATCAAGGTCAGATACATTATGTACAAGTAGTTTAATTCTAAATAAATTCTCCATTATGTCAATATATTGTTAATTTTAATGCTTTAGACATTTAGGTCGATTTCAAAATTAAATCCTTCAGGATCGAGGTTAAATCTTTCGGGATTGATATTAAATCTTTCGGGATCGATGTGAGAATTCTTAAGTAATTCCTTGAGCTAGTTGTTATCGCGATCAGTTGCTCTAAATGAGAAAAATGTTTTGTATTAAATGTAAAATATATTTATATTATGTTGAATTGGAATTGGCACGTATCTTACTGGATGTTTTTAAACACTCACGCTTACTTTAAAAGTTTACAGGCTAGTTTGGGCCGATTGGATTGTGACGAAATAGTGATGCAGACTGTCATGAGATTTGAAGAATTAAAGTTACAAAGTTTTCTATTCCGATTTTATTTCATGTTAGAGACATGTTTATTTATTGAATTAAATTATTATGATTTGTTGAAAAAATTCTTCAATTTCATGTTTGACAGTTTTTTTAATACAATTTTTTTTTTAAAAAAGTAACGAATCATTTATTTTATGCTTCCGCATCACCAATGAAGAAAATCATATTATTTTTAGTAACACTTAGGGTTTATAACTCTATAAAAATTCGGGGCGTTATAATGCAGTATGCCCATAATGTATCATCCAATTTCTTGGACCAATCCTTCCTCAAAGCATTCACCGTCACTTCAAGGATTTTCTTCAACTCTCTATTTGAAATCTCTACTTGTCCGCTTGTTTGTGGATGATAAGGAGTGAATACTCGATGTTTTACTCCATACATGGTCAAGAGTGAGTCGAAGAGGTGATTACACAAGTGTTTTCCTCCATCACTAATGATAGCTCGAAGGGTGTCATAACGAGAAAAATATTTTTCTTTAAAAAGTTCACCATCACTCGACTATCATTGGTGGGGAGTGCCACCTCTTCCACCCACTTTGACACATAGTCCACCGCTACCAAAATGTATTGATTTGAAAATGAGGATGGGAAAGGTCCTATGAAGTCAATACCCCAAATATCAAATATTTCCACTTCCAAAATAGAATTCAAAGGAATTTCATTTCTATTAGAAATATTACCGAGGCGTTGGCAATGATCTCATTTGGACAGAAGTGTGTGAGCATCTTTGAACAAAGTGGGCCGATAAAATCTAGATTGAAGAACCTTTGATGTGGTTTTCACCGCAACAAAATAACCTCCATAAGGTGATGAGTGACATTGTTCAAGAATCTTCTCCATTTCATCCTCGGGAACACATCTCCGAATGATTTGATCCGGACCCCTTTTGAACAACAATGGGTCATCCCCAAAATAATGCTTGATAACTGCGAAGAACGTTTTCCTTCGTTGATAGGAGCGGTCCGGAGGAGTGACACCACTTGCTAGAAAATTCACATGGTCCGCATACCATGGTACACTAGAAGCTTGTAGAAGATCCATGATTTGAAAAAGTTGCTTATCCGAGAATACCTCACTTATCTCTTCATCAATAACATCCTTGGTTTGCTAAAGTCTAGATAAGTGATCGGCTGCAAGATTCTCAGTCCCCTTTTTTTATCACGAACATCCAAATCAAACTCTTGGAGAAGAAGAATACATCTAGTCAACCTCGACTTAGCATCTTTCTTTGCCAACAAATATTTGAGGGCCAAAACGTATACACAATCACCTTGGAACCAATAAGATATGATCGAAACTTGTCAAAAGCAAAGACCACTGCTAGCATTTCCTTCTCCGTAGTAGCATAATTCAATTGAACATCGGTCAATGTTCTACTAGAATAGTAGATGACATGCAAGATTTTGTCTTTTCTTTGTCCTAACACAGCCCCCATGGCATAGTCACTTGCATCACACATAAGCTCGAAAGGCAAACTCCAATCCGGAGTCACAATAATAGGTATTGTGATGAGTTTCTCCTTAAGAGTGTTGAAAGCTCGGAGACACTCTTTAGAGAAATTAAATGTGGCACTCTTTTCCAATAGTGAACAAAGTGGCTTTGTGATTTTTGAGAAGTCTTTAATGGATCGCATGTAAAATCCCGCATGCCCCAAAAAACTTCTTATACCCTTCACCAAGGTTGGAGGAGGTAGTTTTTCAATAACTTGAATTATTGCTTTATCGATGTCAATCCTCTTGCTTGAAATCCGATGTCCAAGAACTCCTTCTTGAACCATGAAGTGACATTTTTCCCAATTCAAAACTAAATTGGTGTCTTCACATGTTTTGAGAACCATATTCAAGTTATTCAAGCAATCATCAAATGAAGTGCCAAACATCGAAAAGTCGTTCATAAATACCTCAATAATTTTCTCCACTATGTCGAAGAAAATAGCCATCATACATTGTTGAAAAATGGTTGAGGCATTACATAGACTGAAGGGCATCCTCCTATATGCAAAAGTTCCATATGGGCATGTAAAAGTTGTCTTCTCTTGATCCTCCGAGGCTATAGGGATTTGATTATAGCCTGAATACCCATCTAGAAAGCAATAGTGAGAGTGACCCGCCAATCGCTCAAGCATTTGATCGATGAATGGAAGGGGAAAATGTTCCTTCCTAGTAGCATTCTTGAGCTTGTGGTAGTTAATGCAAACTCTCCACCCCGTCACCGGCCTTGTTGGAATAAGCTCATTATTCTCTTTTTCCACCATCGTGACACCTCCTTTCTTTGGCACTACTTGTATAGGACTTACCCATACACTATCCGAGATTGGATAGATAATACCCGCATCAAGCCACTTCACCACTTCGGTTCTCACAACTTCTTTCATGTTAGGATTCAACCGACTTTGATGCTCCACCAAGGGTTTAAAACCATTTTCCATAAGAATTTTATGCAATGCACAATGAAGGGAAAATAACTCGAATATCTGAGATGGTCCATCCAATGGCCTCTTTGTGCCCCCTTAACACCCGAAGCAATTTTTCTTCCTCCACTTCATTCAAAGAATTAGAAATAATAACTGGGAGGGTAGAATATTCTCCCAAATAAGCATACCTCAAATGAGAAGGAAGAGGCTTTTGTTCAAGAGTAGGTGCTTTCTCGAGAGATGGTAATGGTGGTGAGGAACTCTTCTTCAACTCCCCAAAGTAAGGAGCTTTCTTGTGTTGATATGGTGGTGAAACCTCCAAGTAGTGAGTCATTTGTTCAACTTCATGATCCTCATCCTCAATAGTCAAAAAATGAGCAATGCAAGACTCTAATGGATCTTTAGAAATCCTGAGATTGAAGGAGTTGGCCACTAGATGATCAATTGCATCTATCCGAAAGCATGAATTGGACTCCGAAGGATATTTAATGGCCTTCAACACATTGAAAGTGACTTTTGTTTACCTATGGTTAACTTAACCTTATTGTTTTGATCATAACAAACAAGAATATATTGTGTTATTAACTAGTGTGCTTCAAGTGTTTCATTTAATGATAAATATTCAAAGCACTCTATGTTCAAATCGTCTCTCAAAGATATAAATCAAAACTATGTGATCAAGCACATGAGACGCAAAGAAGATCATGAAAGAATTGAAGATATTCAAAGATCAAAATTGAAGTTGAAAAGCATGATATGAAGATCAAGAATTCAAGCATACAAGATTAGAGTTCAAGTTCAAGAGTTGATTTAACCTATGTAAAGGTATAACACTCTCAATCTTTAACGATGAAATTCAACGAGCTCGAAAATGATTTTTATGCATCAAGAAACTTACATGAAAATTCGTCACTTGCATAAAAATGATTTTTCAAATCATAACATGAAATTTTTTTTGGAAAAATAAACTTTTTGATATAAAAATAAAAACTCAAATTTTTCCATTTTCGGTCGACCGAAAATGTATTTGATTGACCGAAACTCTGGTCGACCGAAACATCTGCTCAACCGAAAGTCCAACGGCTAAAATGTAACAGCTAAATTTTTTAAACTTTCGGTCGACCGAAACTGGCTGCAGCTCAAATTCTTGATCTATAAATAGCCATCTCATTTACATTCAATTTGAACAACATAGAAAAGATTTTATACAAACTTTCTTGTGAAAATTCATTGTTCTTACTTGGTTTATATTCATCTATTTTTATTATAAAACTTTGATTGATCTAAACTTTGTTTTATCAAATTCATCGAAGTTTTTGGAAGAAAGTTTTGTGAAGATTCTTGGTTTTATATTGTTTAAACTTCTTCAACATCTTCGAACTATATTGGAATTGAAGTGTAAGTCTCTCTTTGTTCTAAACTTGTTTTAATCTTTTAAAAGAGAGAAATTCCAATTAAGGAATTTTGATTATTTGTGCTACATCTTTCATTATCATTTGATTCATCAAAGTTCCATTGCCTAAACACTTTGAGCTTAACTCATTGTTAATTATTCAAGTGTGGCATCTCTTGGTACTTAATTTGATTCAATATTTTAACAAGAGATTATTTTGAAAAACTTTGTTTGATTGCATTGAACTTTTCATTATCATTTGCATCAAAGTTTTTCTCTAACACTCGAGCTTATTTCATTGCTATCTATTGAAGTGTTAGATTAACTCTCTCGGCACTTAATTTGAGTATATCATTTGTCAAGAGAGTTATTTCAATTGTAAATTCAATTCATTATATCTTTGAGTATATCATTTGTCAAGAGAGTTATTTCAATTGTAAATTCAATTCATTATATCTTGTGGTTTCGAGAGCCTTGTGAAAACTCGATTGTTGGTTTCGAGAGCCTTGTGAAAACTCGATTGTAAAGGATATGTGCTCCTTGTTGTAAAGTCACCTAAGGATTCGATACTCCTTGTTGTAAGTTATCAATATAGTGTATTTGGCCTTACTTGTGACAGAGAGCTCGGTAACGGGGGACGTAAATCACGTTGGTTGATTGAACTTCCATAAATCGCGTTTGCATTCTCTTATCCCTTTTACTCACTTACATTGCACTTACTCTATTCTATCAATTTATATTGTGCAACACTATATCTAAGTGCTATACTTGCTTTATCAATTAATTTTACACATATATAGCACACTACATTGATAGTTTAGTTACTTGTAACACTAAGTGCTCATACTTGTACCCATTGGTTTTTAAGTTTGAGATTATTTATCGAGAAAGTTTTATAAACCAATTCACCCCCCTCTTGGTTAGTTTACTCTTGGGTTAACAACTTTCTCATCTTGCACCCTCAACATCAATTGACCTTGTTGAACATCAATAAGAGCTCTCCCGGTTGCTAGAAATGGCCTTCCCAAAATGATTGGAATGTCATGATCTTCCTCCATGTCAAGAATTATAAAGTCTGTCGGGAAGATGAATTTATCCACCTTCATAAGAACATCCTCAATGATACCCCGAGGATATTTGATGGATCTATTTGCCAATTGTAGAGACACGGTGGTGTAAGAAAATGATTCCTTAAAGTCTGATTCTTCAAACAATTAGAATTGCTGTTGAATTGGAGCCTCATTTCTTTTCTACTATTTTTTGCTAGAATCTTCAACTATATGGAGCCTTGGTTATTTAGGTAGTTAATAACCATTTTTGATACCCTATTGTGCCTATAAATACTTGTATTAGGTCCGTAGAAAAGGGGGAACTCAGGAGTGGAAAGTAAGAGAAATTGAGATTAGGAAAAGTGGTAAAACTCTAGTAAATCTGGGTAGAAATCTTTCTGATGATTTCTAGTTTGTAAATCATGTTTATTCTTGGTATATAAAGGCTGGGAAGAGGATTTCTTCCTATTTTCTTTAATTGCCTTCTTTTTCTTTTCTTTCTTGTTTACACTATTCTATCACCATTCAATCTAATTCTATCCGGATTCAAAACCACAAAAGCACTATTCTATCCTCATTCAATCAAATTCTATCCGGATAGAAGTGGTTTCCTTGCATTTTAGTTCTTTGTTCTTCCTTCTTCCAGCAACTTGTTCTTTGCATCATATTTGGTAAGTGTAAAATCACAACAATTGATATCAGAGCTTGAAATTTCCTGATTTCTTTTCTTTTATTTGTTTGAACACATTTCTTGTGAAATAAAGATTCCTATCTAGAATCTTTATCACATCATGTCAACATTCAAATTTGAAGTCAAGAAATTTAATTGAAAAAATGATTTCAACCTATGGAGGGAAAGATGATGGCACGTCTTGGTAATCTTGGATTGGAAGAATCCTTGAATGGAATTGAGGCTTCAAACTAGGCTAACACCTTGAAGAAGGTAAGAAATACCATCATCCTTAGCCTCTCTGATACAGTTCTAAGGAAGGTAATCAAGGAGAAGCGGCCTCTGAAATGTGGAACAAACTAGAAGAGCTCTACTTGACCAACACTTTACCAAACCGGATCTACTTGAAGCACAAGTTCTACAGCTTCAAGATGGATGAATCAAAATCAATTGATGAGAATATTGATGAGTTTACAAAGCTGGTTTCAGATCTGGAGAATCTAGAAATCAAGATTGATGAAGAAGATCAAGCCATTTTCTTGTTAAATTCTTTGCCCCATCCTATGATCGTCTAAGAGACACCATCAAATATAGCAATGAATCCTTGACCCTTAAAGAAGTTGCAGAAGCAGCCTATTCAAATGAATTAGATTTGAAGTTAAATGGAAATCATGCCAAGAGGAATGGAGAAGTGCTGAATATGGAAGGAAGAAAGGAAAGGAAAGTGTGCTGGATTTGTCATCAAGAAGGGAACTTTAAGAAGAATTGTCCACAAAGAAACAAGAGGTGGATGAAGCAAGGGAATAACAAGCATGATGTAGAGCGTGCAAATGCGTCTGAAGGCTATGAAGTTGGTGAAGTGCTTACTGTAACAAGTGCAAGCCAGACAATGTGTGGATTATGGACATAGGTTGTTCATTTTATATGACACCAAGAAAGGAATTTTTCATGGAGTACAAACAGGTTACGGAAAGTAAAGTGCTGATGGCAAATGATAACACCTGTGAAGTGGTTGGTGTTGGTTCTGTCAAGCTGAAATTGTGGGATGGTTCATCAAAGGTCCTAGGTAGAGTGAGGCATGTACCATGCCTTGAAAGAAATCTGATCTCATTGGGAGCACTTGAAAAATCTGGTTGTGTGTACAAAGCTCAAGGTGGAGTGTTAATGGCGATGTAAAATTCAGTGGTAGTCATTAAAGGAGTGCTACAATAAGGCATCTATGTTTTGCAAGGAAATGAAGTTGAAGGTTCCAGCTACATCTGTAAACTCACTTCAAGGAATCAAGGTGGAGATTGTAAGAAAATGATTCCTTAAAGTCTGATTCTTCAAACAATTAGAATTGCTGTTGAACTGGAGCCTCATTTCTTTTCAATTGTTTTTGGTTGGAATCATCAACTATATGGAGCCTTGGTTAGTTAGGTAGTTAATAACCATTTTTGATACCCTTTTGTACGTATAAATACTTGTATTAGGTCCGTAGAAAAGGGGGAACTCAGGAGTGGAAAGTAAGAGAGTGAGATTAGGAATAGTGGTAAAACTCTTATAAATCTGGGAAAAATCTTTCTGATGATTTTTAGTTAGTAAATCATGTTTAGTCTTGGTATATAAAGGCTGGGAAGAGGGTTTCTTCCCATTTTCATTTCTTTCCTTCCTGTTTCTTTTCTTTCTTGTTTACACTATTCTATCACTATTCAATCCAATTCTATCTTAATTCTGTCCCACAAAAGCACTATTCTATCCCTATTCAATCAAATTCTATCTGGATAGAAGTGGTTTCCTTACATTTTAGTTCTTTATTCTTCCTTCTTCCAGCAACTTGTTCTTTTCATCAGATTTGGTAAGCGTAAAATCACAGGTGGTTGCTTTAGCTTCTCCCAATCCCAATTTCCTGAAAATGGACAAAGGCATCAAGTAAATGTTAGCACCAAGATCACATAAAGCTTTACTAAAATTAACATCACCAATAGTGCATGAAATATTAAAACTCCTTGGATGTTTGATTTTTGGAGTAGTTTGTTTTGAATGATTGCACTACACTCCTCCGTTAGCATCACCATCTCATGCTCTTCAAGTCTTCTTTTGTTGGATAAAATATCCTTAATGAACTTGGCATAGCTTGGGATTTGAGTCAAGGCATCGGTGAAAGGAATATAGATGTGTAGCTTCTTGAAAACTTCCAAAAATTTGCCAAATTGATTATCAAGCTTTTGCTTTTGCAACCTTTGAAGAAAGGGAATAGGAGGCACATAAGCTTTGATTATTGTTGGAGTCTTTGATGTTGATGGTTCCGATTCACTTTCCTTGAATTGTTCAACAACTCTTTCCAGTGTTTGAATAGACTCATTTTCTTCAATAGGAGTATTGCTTGATTGAGTCATTGGTTGTGGAACTGTGATCTCGGACAATTGTACCCCACTCTTTGTTGTAATAGCATGAACATTCTCCCTAGGATTTGTTTCGATGTTGCTAGGAAAATCTCCTTGTTGCTTTTTCGAGAGAAGTTCTGCTATTTGGCCCACTTGTTTCTCCAAATTCTTCAAAGAGGCATCATTGCGTTCTTGATATTGCAATTGATGGTTTGTTAACTTGGTGATAGCCTCTTCCCATCCCTCTTTCTTGTCTTGTAGCTTTGGATTCAACAAATTTTGATTGTTTCCTTAAGATAGATTGGGATGAATCCTCCAACCGGGACTATAAGAAGGAGCATATGGATTGAACCCTTGGTTTTGGAAGTTTTGAGCATAAGCAACTTGCTCGGTAGATGAAGAACCACTTTCCACCAATGGACACATTGAGTTTTGATGATTAGCTCCACATGTCTCACATACTGAAGGGGTTTGAGTCATGTTGACGAGCAGAGAGGTTGAAGTAGAAAGGCCTTCCACTTTCTTGGGTAGAGAGTCTGTTTTTGATAACACAAGTGCATAATCATCACCCCCACGTGCACCACTAGAACTCCTTGGTGCACCTCTATTCGGCCACATTGCACTTTGTTCACTTATGATCTCAAACAAGTCATAAGCCTCTCGAATGCTCTTTGTTTTGATGGACTCATTAGAAGACGAGTCTACATTTGAACGATAAATAGGAGTTAACCCCGCATTGAAGTGGTTGACTTGTTGCCCCAATGTGATTCCATGATTTGGGCACTTCCTAAGCATATATTTGAACCTCTTCCAAGCTTCATGAAAACTCTCCATCTCAAATTGTTGGAATGTGGTAATATAGTGCTTGATTTTAGTAACTCCAGAGGGTAGAAAAAACTTTGTAGTGAATCTTTGGACAAATTCCGCCCAAGTAGTGATGCTCCCCGGAGGCAAAGTATCAAGCTATTCTCTTGCCTTGTCTTTCAAAGTATTCACAAATAATCTCATCTAGATTGTTTCCACATTACTCCCTCATATTTGAAGTTGCTACAAATTCCAATGAAGCGTGCTATACGAGAGTGTGGATTTTCATCGATTCTCCCATAGAATGAGATAGTGTTGGAGAACAAATTGATCACATCTGGGCGAAGTTGGAACTTTGGATGATCATAATATGGATAGACAATGCTTGATTGATTCTCAATAATAGGGGAATTCATGAAATCCCCAAATAGCATGTTTTCTCATTAACAACTGGCTCTCGAACTCTACCCACTTGAGGACTAAAACCAGGTGGGATTCCACCCCTTGGAGGATTTGCGGTGGAGCATTAAACTCGTTGTTCAATCCTTCTCCTTCCATCCCAATAAGAAGTTGTCTCCTAACCCCCCGTTGTTCCCTTAGTCTCCGTCGAAAAGGTCCTTCGATATCCAAATCTAAATCAACTAGATCAAAACTTCTTGTTTGACGCATGCACTATTGACACCTAGAACAACAAGAGAAATTAGGAGATTTACCTATACAAAACAAAAGAAAAATTGTACAAGAAATAGAAGTAACCAATTGTCAAAATTAATATCAACTAAAATGTAATTCAAATAGAAACAATCCCTAGCAACGTCACCAAAAACTTGTTCGCTATAAATACACCGCAAGTGCACGTGTCGCATACAAGTAATAGTAGACAAATGAATTCGGTTTATCGATCCTACAAAGATTGTCTATTTCTAGTGTGATCAATTCCAACAATAAACACACACAAAATAAAGTTTTGTTTTTGGAGATGTGATAGACATAAAATTAAATCCACAATAGATTAAGTAATTAAATGGAAAATAAGTGATGAATTTATGATAAAAGAGGGTTGGAATTCTTGATTCCACTTGACCTTTACCTAATTGATTTCTCAACATACAAATTGAAATATTATTTACTAATCATATTAGATCCGATTTTTCAAGTTTAGTTAATTACCTCTCTCAAGTGAAATTAACCCTAATTAGTGGACTTAACCTACTATATCTTTATGTCGATTAAAAACACACCAATTGCATTAAACATTTGTGAAAATAACTCAATGGATCATCTAGGATTTAAGGTATATCTCTATCCTTAACAAGAACCTAGAGGATGTATTGTATTGATCTAGAATCTACAACAATTTCTCAATAATTGCACATTCCACAAAATTCAAGCATTAATTTGGCCAAAATGAATGTAAGATAATAAATACAACAATAAATGTACAAGATAATAAGTAACTTAAATTCTAAATGCACGCATTAAAATCAATTAAACTAGGCCAAGCTTCCTCAAACATCCAAACACAATATATAATAGTCCAAAATGAAATAACAATAAAATTCAAACATTAAATGCATCATTTCACTAATGGATTAAAATATACGAGGAAATATGAAGATTAAAACATAAAAACGTCCCTTCAACTATGAGTTTGACTTCAAAACTTCAATACTATTCCATCAAGTTGTAGGTATTTATCTCTTCAATCAACATCCAACATCAAAATACAAAAAGATTACGAGAGAAACTAACTACAAAATGCAAGAAAATGGAGAGAAAATGGAAGAGGCAAGACTAAGGATGGAACCCTAGCAAAATATGAAGGTAAGTATTTATATTTTTCACCAAAAACCTTCAAAAATCGCCTAAAAACGCAAAAACCCGCCTATGACAGTATTTGAGCCGAACTGGGTCGTGTCGGATTGGCCAAAGTATATTTAAAATGTAAGGATGGGCGACCACGAGGCATTAATCTGCGCAGTTAATGTCGCGAACCCAAGTTTTGGTTCTGTCCATTTCCTGGTTGCACAGGAGGCCACTCGTTTTGACTGAACCTAGAGGCTGCCCAGTTCACTTGGTGTGGTCTTTGCTCCATTATTTGCGGCTAGGTCCTTCAACTTTTGATTGTGTTCAATTTGATCCCTGAATTTTTGATTTTTTTCAGATACTTCCTTCTAAAATTGCAATTGAGGTCCTTGAGCTTTTTGAAATTTACATTTTGGTCCCTCTCTTAATTGCATGGCTGGTTATGAACATCCAAAAAGTGACAGCTTAGTCCCTAGAATTCGTAACTTTGCATGTTTTGGTTCTTTTCTCTTCAAAATCTTCAATTAAGCATTCTTTTTGTGTTTTCTTGTACTTTTTCCCATGAAATGGAGTGTTAAACCTACATAACCACAAAATATGCACAAATAAGTAGGTATTTGTCCAAAATACTCGAAAATTGATACAAAAAATGTATGAAATATACATGTAAAATGCACTCAACGCTAATAAACCAAAATGTCCCTCCTAGAGAGATCTCAACTTCATATGGAAACTACCCAATTTTAAGTTCACTAAAAGGAAACTATGCATACAAAGAAAGGAAACTAAAATCAAAATACAAACTTATCTCAATGAAATGTAGAGAAAGAATCTTCAAGGTTGAAAATGGTGAGAATAAATGGAAAGGTTGGGCCATTTCTATAGGAATAACAAGTTTTTCATGCATACGTTATTTCATCTACGTAGTTCGAGTTTCATGTGTACATTTAAAATTTCTAATACACGAATGTGGGCAACTGAAATGGAAGAAGTCAAATTCGAAATATAATTACAAGACACTCCCTTAGGCCCCAATAAGCGCAACTCACACACACCCTTTGGCCTCTAGAAAACCCAAATCAACAAAGGTTTTTAATTAAAGTCCAATGGGACAAACCTCTTGAGACAAAGTCCCAAAAGGGGTGTTTTGCACCAGAAAAACTTAATTTACAAACGTCTCCAATGAGTGCAAGTACACAAATTAAACTAGGGAATTCTAATAAAATCTAATACAAGAAAATTATATCTCTGTTTGAGAGTTTTGATTTTTTGGTTCCATCTAAATGCTTAAGTTTTTACAATATATACCATCACTAGTAAAAACTGCTTCCTTTGCTTTGTAACCTGTTTGGCGTAAATGTCGTCCTTTTCCCCATGTTGATTAACTTCCTTTAGTAACTTCCCACGATGATTAAATTTGAGTTATCCACGTTCTCACCAACTTCCAATATTGCACTAGTTTCGCTCAAAATAGTGTGTACCGAAAGCGCACGGGTCGCGTACAAGTAATAAAGTGGACTTTTTGAGTCTGGATTGTCGATCCCACGAGGAATGTATACTCAATTACACTTTAGTTAATTTAATCTTAACAAATGAAACACACAATAAAAAGATGAATTTTTGTAAATTTCTAAATTAAAGAAACTAATTTTAAACCAAATTAAAATAAGGAAAATGGACGATAAAATAGTTGGGATTCATAATTTTACTTAAATCTCGCTTAAGTAATTTCTCAACACATGCAAATTAATAAATTATTCATTTACAATGTTAGACCCGATTTTTTAAGTTTAGCTAATTACTTCTCTTGAGTGAAATTAACCTTAATCAATTGGTTTAACCTACTATATCTCTATGTCAATTAAAATCCAACCAATTGCATTAACTCTTTGTGAAAATGGCTCAATGGATCATCTAGGGTTTAAGATATATCTCTATCCTTAACAAGAATCTAGAGCATTTGTTATTTGGTTTAAAATGTACAATATCTCTCGATTATCATACACTTCACAAAATATATATTTGGTAATCAATCAAACACATAGAATAATTTCAATAACAAACACACATGAAATAAGTTCAAAATTAATAAACAAACATTAAAATTACTTAAACTAAGTTAAGCGACATCAATCATCCCAACATAAAACAACTAGCTCATTATATAAATATTCCACAAAAGATAATTTCTATGAAAATACATCACAAAGTATAGAAATTAAAGATAAAATATAAGATAAATGAAATACAACACTTCCCTTGATTTTTGCTCTAAGAATTTTTTGAATTTTGTTTTGTATTTCCACTTTACTTCTTGCTTCTTTGATCCAATGAGTGCTGGAAACTTGAAATCAAAAACTAAACTACAAACTAAAGCAAAAACAAAGAAAAGAAAAGAAAAGAAAGAAGAAGAAAAATGGAGAAGAGGCTAGAGTTTGAGAGTGAAAATTTGTGATTTTTGTGAAGAGGGAAGTGGGAGTATAAATACCCCAAAAATAGGTCCACAATTGAGCCAAACACGCCCTTAATTCAAAATAATAAAAACAAAAAATAAAATCCGATTGTGTCGAAATTTACCCACGCGATCGCGTGGACAGTTGAAATTTAAACTGTCCAATTGTGCTGGGCGCACAGCGTGCGCCCAACACAATCATTATTAGGGATGGGCTTTTGCCCATGCCATAAGTTTATATATATTTATTTATTTATTTATTATTTTTTCTTTTCTATTTTTCTTTTCTTTTTCTTTTAAACAATTTGCAAGGAAAGCCCCTGGTCCTCTTCAATTTAGTCCTCAAGTTTTGACTTTTATTACAAATATGCCCCTGAAATATTTGCATCTTTAGTCCTCCAACTTTCTGAGAGGTTGCAATTGAGTTCCCAAACTTTTGATTTCTTTCAATTAGGTCCTTGGACATTGAAATTGCTCCTCTTTTCGCTCAATTATTCTCCAATCTTGTCCATTTTCTTTTCAATTGAGCTTGTACCTAATTGTCAATATAACCACAATTTATTAGTAGAAATTCGCTCAATTTGTCAATTAAATTATCTATTTAAAAGCAAAATAAGTGTGTATAACAAACTTATCACACTAATTGCTCATGAACTCACCAACTGTTCATGTTATAATAACCGCTCACTATGGCTCCCAGGATTGTCTTAGATCGTAGGCCGAGTTGTGGAAACTACCTCTTGTGCATTGTTTGACTTTTGATCTCCTAAACCTTGCTCCACTCGCCCAATCACCCAGACTCCTTAACATCACCCGGATTTTTGGGCCTCCATATTGATATTTTATTTTGGGCTTTCGAATTAGGTATTTTTATGTGTTAATAATTATCCTCCAATATGACCGAATTAATGTATAATCATCAATTTTTCCATATTCAAACTATTTGCACGATTTTTCTGTTTTGAAATCTCAGAAAAGCACTAAACTTTTAGCCGTCCCTCCATTTTTTAGCTCCAAGGTGCATCCTCTTCTAGCGGTTCAGTTTTCTGAAATCTAACCCTTTGGTTTCCATCATTCCATAAATACATGGATGTTTGCATTACGTCTCTTTAACTTTTGATCTCCCATAAATAGAGCTTGATCCTTGAATATCTTCTTTACTACAACTTTTATCTCCAGTTGTCTTCACTCTTATCTAGCAAACACTACCCTAGTGATAACACAAATAATGAATAGCCCTCATAGTCCAGTAAAATGAATATTGTATTGGCTTCGCGAAACCTACTATTTTCCTTGATACCTCTGTTGGTATGGGAGATATAAGAAATATTTTTTAGAAATATTTGGGGTGATGCAAAGTCCCCCAAGGGAATTCTTGTAGGAAAGCTAATTTCTTGGTGAGATTGCTTCTTAGTCTATGGCCAAGCCATTTCCAGCCTCCATGATGCCTTGACTCCTATTGCGAGACCAAGAGAGTGCTCCTTACAACAACTTATCCAGGGAGGAAATAAAGCCTGATTTTTTTAGTGGATGACATAATAGTAAGTAGGAAGATCATAATGGCCAGCTCTTTGTATAGACTCCTTTTGATATTACGGCATGTAGGACATTTGTATCAATTTCTAATTATATGGAATCATTCTGTTAATAAAATTCATTATTTGAACATTTTTTGCTCTATCCTTTACTTGGACGTTTTCACCATATCTTTCTTTGTTCACTTTTGAAAATGGAAGGAACATTCTTGTTGATCATTTCGACTAGCTAAAGCTTAGAGACTACACGCAAAACTATTGTAGAGAGGATTAGATAAGACTGGATAGTATTCGTCCTTTATTTTGTTAGGTATAAGGATCAAGATAAGAAGACGTCATCCTTTAATTTTGTAAGTTAAAAGGATTTAGATCAGGGCGATGACGTACTTATTTGTTCACTTTTCTATATGAAAGGAACATATTTTTCAAGTATTTTTCATTAATAGATCTCACATGTTTTGTTTAGTCTAAATCTTCTAAATGAAAGGCCTCATTAAGTAACATATTTTTGACCCTATATGGACCTTCCCAATTGGGGCAACCATTTTCAATACTTTGGATCCTTACTATCCATATGAAGTATTATTTTCCAAATTAATTAACCCAAAGTAAAATACTAGGCTACAACATTCTTATTATAATACTTAGCCATATTTTTTGCTTATGAACTTGTAGCTTGTTTAGGAGGTTCAATTTTAATTCGTCAAATTATAACAAGTTTTGGGCCATGACTTATGCATAATGTTCATTTCCCAAATTATGTTTAAATTGACATGACTTATGCATAATGTTCAATTTCTGGCATTTTCATATATCATCTTCCTTATAATATTTGTAAGAAATTAATTGGAAGATTCAATCTGGCCATTTGATTGAGCATAATAATGTGTTGAGTTTACTAACTTAATACCAAACTCATCTAAGAATTGTTTGACTTGATCTCCATTCAAAGAAGTCTCATGATCTATCATCAAGGTTTGAGGTATCCCAAATCTATAAATTATATGATCTTGGATGAACTTTATGATGTTTCTTCGAAAGATCTCTTTTAAAGGATTGATTTCAACCTACTTAGTGAAAAAGTTAGTGGCTACTATGATAAACGTGTGTTTCTTGGATGAGAGAGGATATATTTTTCATATCAAGTCTATCGCCCATTATCTAAACGGTCAAGGCTTAATGATAGGAGTCATTTCACTTACTGGCACTCTTTGAATTGGTTTATATTTTTGGCATGCTAAACAACCTTTAGCATATTGGATACATAATTCATCCATTATTTTCCAGAGTATCCACTCCTAACGATCAACCACCTCATCTTTTAACCCATTTGGTGAGCTCCACATATTCCTTTGTGCACTTCTACTATAATTGTTTTAGCACAGCCAGGCTTACACATTTTAACATGACTCAATCTGCACATTTCTTTTACAACCCTCCATCTATTCATACATAATTCAGGGAACATAACTTCATTTCCTTTCACCTATTTCTTCAGGTTTCTCTAAGAACCTTTCTGTTTCTTCTTTCCAATTTTTATATCTCCATGTTCTATAAAATTGAGACATTTTTCTCTATGTTGCACTGTAGACATTATTTTCCCATAGTCTATATTCAATACCTTAGAATAACCTGAGGTATTTGAACTAATTCATTTGCTAAGTCATTGTAGATTCTGCTTATATATTGAAGCTCTACTTGGTCAAATTCTTCTAATAACTCTTTGGCAATCTCGTACAAACTTATTATGGACCCACTTTGGCATTTGAATGTACCATCTAATTGATGAACCACTAATTGATAATTTCCCCTTAACAATCACATTTTTTTACCCCCATTTCTAGCAATAATTCTAAGCCTAGAATGAGTGTCTCGTATTCAGCTTGGTTATTTGTGCATAGAACATCTAAGGTAAAGAAGAACTGATTATTTACCCCCAAATGGATTTATTAATAACATACCAACTCCTGTGCTTTTGACAGTCTTTGAATCACCAAAGTATAATATCCAAGGTTTTATGTTGCATAAGTCAATTTCTAATTTAACTTCCCTTGGGACATAAACACATGGGTGATCGACCAAGAAATATGTCAATGCTTGATTTTTCATGGATTTTTTAGACAGTTATTGTATTTCAAACTCAGATAAATCCAAATTCCACCATCCAATTCTTTGATACAAAATAAGGCAAGAAAACATGTACTTGATTAAATTTACTTTTGATACCAAATACACAACATGTCGTGTAACGCCCCGCATTCCGCAAACCCAAGACGCCACGTTATCCTTTAAAACTAATTTTTTCCCTCAAACATTATTGCAGAAATAAACTAAATTGTAAACCTCATATTTATTTGAACATCAACAGTGTGAACTTAAATCGAAAAAATTTATTTAAATCAATTCATAAAACTCTAAATCTCACACTTTTGTCCTCTCTCCGTTTTCTCTAGGGTTTCTTCTAGGATTTAAGGAGTGGAGGTTCCCGTCAAATTGGTGTCTTTCTTTGGTAGTATTTTTACTGCCAGTTGTGTTGGAACGAAGGCAATTGACATCTACTCTCTCTCCCAGAAGTATATATGGGATCTTTCATAGTTGGTGGTAGTAGAGTTCACGTAAGTGGCATACCTCACAAGCACATCACTTTCTAGTTAATTTGCATGGAGCCTTCCGAACTAGCAAAGTTGTATGCTGATCTCCAATTGGGAAATGATGGGCATGATGAGCACATATTACAAGGAAACTTGGATGAAGGGCTATCTTGACTTGACTGCAGTTTATTCGACAAGATCTTGGTTAGACGGGCGGTTAATAAAGAAGGAAATTTCGATGTTTTGAGGCTTATATGGTGCACGGAACATCCAATTCATACTGAACAGAAGATAGGGTTTAATATTTTCCTCTTCACTTTTGGATCTCCTGTGGATAGAAGAAGGGTATTAGCAAGGGGACCTTGGTCTTTCAACAAAAGTCTCATCTTGCTGGAGAAACCCAACGAGCTGGGAGATGTATCAATAGCCAACTTTAACAGAGCATCCTTTTGGACTCAGATCCCCAATGTCCTGTTGGTACTCTGTAAGACCGCTTTTCATTTTTTACGTGTATCCTTAAATTTCACGTAATAATTATGTTAATGTTATAAATTTTAAATTTAATGATATTTTTTAATGTCGATAATTTGAATTATTTTGCAGTGGAAGGACTTGGATGCCGTCTCGATCAATGTACCAATTAAAAGTTTCTAAATTGTTTATTTTAATAGTTTACGTGTAATTTATGTGATTAATTGTTTTACTCCATAAACATGCTATTTTCTATTTTATTGCATTAAATTGAAGTTGAGAAAAGTTTGGTGACACTTTGGAAATTTATTTGAGGGTCGTGGACTTAAATTACCAATTTATGGGAGCTAAGGGACTGAATTGCAAAGGAGGGGACTTGAGGGACCAAATTGCAAATTTCAAAAGATTAAAATTAAACCTAAACCCTCATTATACCTCTCCCTCACTCACGACTCTCATCTCTCTCTCTCGGTTGACACCACTCTGCCCGCCTCTCAACCCCCTTGATCTCCCACGCCTCTGTCTCTCTCGCCTTACACTCAACCGCCGTCGCTCGGCCCTTCCGCCAGTGATGTTGCCTGCGTCACCACCCGGTAACTCTCCCTCCCTCCCTCCGCGCTGCACACACTCAACCCGAACACACGCACACACTTTCGCACCCTTTCATCCACAAACGAAGATATGTATATGTATATGTATATATATGTTAAATGTATGTATTGGTATGAAGCGTTCAGACTTTCCTCAGATTGGGTTTTAGTAGAATTTTCGAATTTTAAATCTGTTAAGATCATATTTTGGGCGATATGTATGTGTGTATATATATATATATTTAGTGTATTTAAATACATGATGTTTCTCATGTTTTCAGATTTAGGCTTAGTTTGATTTCGAACTATACTGTTAAAATTGGAAATATGTAATATTATATATGTTAATTTTAATGTGATTTATAAATGTGAATTTGAGGTTTGGCTAATGTAAATATATATGTATAATTTTAGGAATTTGGGGAAAATCTTTACATGTAGATATTAATTTTAAGAACTATGAACACAAGAATCTATGCTACTTTTTGGTTTGATTTAGAATTTTAAATTGGTGAACTGTAAATGTGCATAACAATGTTAGACTTCGAAATGTAGGAATTTTTAGAAATGTTAATTTTAACAATGTTGACCTGTAATGGTAAATTGATATTTTGTAAAGTTGAGTTAAGTTAAATTCTTTAATTTGAGTTTGAATTTAAAAGATGAGAAGACTTTCTAATGTACATTGAGATTCATTCTTTGTCTTGAACATGGGTTTTATGTGTTTTTGTCATATCCTAAGGTCACACTTAGGTTAATTTGAAATCTTGATCTTGATTGGATGTTCTGCCATTATTAAAAAGGATAAGATGACTTTGTAATGTTTAGTGAAATTTTATTGTTCGTTTCGAATATGGTATGCTTGGGATTTGGTTAGTATTAAAAAGAATTTCAAATGTATTTCGAGTTAAAAGTCATATTTATTGATGAATGTGAATAATTAGGACTTTTGGTACATTGGCGTCACGGGCAGCCGAGGCTTCTCCCACTTGCAAATCAAGATAACGGTAAATACTAAGGATGTCAAGTAAGTAAACTTCCCCCTATTTTCATCAAAGTTGAATGTAAATGTGAAAGTTATGTGTAAATGTCTGTCTTGCAACTTACTTGCTTTGATGAATTTCATTTACTTTATGAAAGCATATGTTATTGAGAAGAATGTTTAAGCATGCACATTATCATGTCATTGCATCATCAAGCATGCATTGGCATCGAAATTGGGAAGTCAAATGTTTTTAAAATGAAAGAAATGTGTCAAAGTGCAAGTTTGTTCAAAAGTTATGTATCCCAAGTTTTTAAGAATGAATGGGTGTACTTCTAGTTCATGAAAGTTGCGAGTGGGAAATGGGGCGCGGGGGACCGGCGTACCCGAATTAAGTCACTTTGCGACGGAATGTTCAACCGTTTACGGTGGGCTGTTAAACCGCTTTGCGGTGGGAAAGTGAATGTTAAACCGATTTTCGGTGGAAATGTGAATGTTAATCTGGTTCCAAATAAGGAATTGCCCACTATTATCTGATTGACTAGAAGTTACATCAAGTGAGCTCACGATGGAAATGAAGTGAAAGTTTTGAAATGAAGTGAAAGTTTTGAAATGTTAAGTGAAAGTTTGAAAAGTTTGAATGTTCTGGAAAGTAAAGTCAAAAGGGGATACATATATGAAAAATTTTAAAGCATTCATGTCATAAGCATGCATTCATGCATAAAGTTTACTTACTAGGCTTTAGCTCACCCCAATCCCTCCTCAACATTTCAGGTGATGAAAGTTAGGTGATCCGAGGAGAGCACTTGGTGACAGGCTCAGGCTACACCGCTACAAGTTTTCTTAAAAAAAAATAGAGTTAAATTTGAAGTTAATGAAGTTTATGATTAATTATTTCTTAATTCATTCATTTTATGTCGATAATTGTTTGGTTGAGATTAGTTTAAATTAGTTATGGTATTTCCCTGTGATTAGTTTTTATCATGTTTCATGAGTTTATAAATTTATACTTCAATTTATTTTGTTGAGGAGTTTGGGGAATTGATGTTGAAGTTGAATTTTGGAATTGTGGTCGGATGTGAATTGTTGGGTTTGAATGAGTTGAGAATTGTATTTGTAAAATGGTTTTGACGTCCCTCTACAGGTTGGCTATGTCCAATTTACAGAGGAGACTCTGTCGAAATTTTTGTAAAATTTCATAATAGAAAATGAAAATGTTGAGGTTTTAAATGATTTCTTTTCCGCATTTAAGTAAAGAAAAGTTAACACGCCTAGGTTTAAGATTTTGAACTTGGGGTGTTACATACTCGAAATGGAGAAATACGTTTGGAAATGGGGAAGTAACATTGGGTAAGTGGAGGCGGTGGAATTGGGAGGTCAGTTTGTACAGAATATAGTTAAAATTGATATCAATAAACCCCATCGCCGATTTATTCAATTAATTGTGGGGGACACTCAATCTAAAGTTATATTATTAGTACAAAACGAGGGCCTGCCGGACTTTTGCCACACGTGTGGTATCTTGGGACACAAAGACAATGATTGTATTGCTGATGAGGTGGGGGATACAGAGGTAATGGAGATGACTGGACGTAAGAATTATGGAGCATGGCTAAATGCCCCTCCCTATACTGGACGTGGGCTTGGATTAGATAGTCGCTCATAAACAACTTGATAATAAGTGATGTAGGAAGGGAGATGTATGGTGTGGATGGTTTGGGGAGTAAAGGGATGTAGGCTGAAGGGATGTCCCAATTGCGTAGTCCGTATGTCTCAAAGTCCAAAGAGGGCATTTGGGAGAGGGGGAGGAACGACTGGAGGTTAGCAGTAAGGAGAGTAGTAAGGAGGTGAAGGGGATGACGACGCCTCGACAGAGGTGCTGAATTTGGGTCAAGGGGCTGGGGGAAGTGAGAAATTGCTGATCCCCCTAGTGGCCAAATTGGGGTCCTAGAAGAGAAGGGCTAGAGAGGTGCATGAGATTGGAGAGAAAGAAGATGATGGAGGCAACTTTGTTAGCATGGCGTTGGGTCCTAATCTGGGTTAAAAAAATTGGCAACTGAAGCAGCGAATTTTGAGGGGCAATTGAAGAAGACTAAGCAGATTGTTGGGACTATATTTGAGGTGGATGTGATTGAGGTTTTTCCAACAGTGGACCCAACTCAACGGGCCGTTGAGCCCAATGAATTGCCTATACTAAAACGTCTAGGGAGGGCGAACCCTGGCACGTTATTAGGAGTGTGTCCCTCGACCTAGTTTTCCTATCCGAAATTAGGTTGTCTAGTGTGAGGGCAGCGGGCTACAAATATAGATTGATATTTGATGAATGCGTTGTTGTTGACCGTGTTGGCAGAAGTGGAGGTTTAATGCTTCTATGGAACAATAACTGAAGTGTGAATTTGAAATCTTTTTCGAAAGGACACATTGATGCTGTAATTAGCATGATAGATGGGTGAGTATGTCGGTTCACGGGTTTCTATGGCAATCCGAAACCCGAGAACAGGGGCTTCTCTTGGGAACTTCTTAGGATATTAAATGGTCAGATGTCACTACCTTGGGTTTTTGGAGGGGACTTCAATGAAATATCTCTGGATACGAAAAAATCTAGAGGTGGTAGTCGGGGTTTTGAGGTTATTAACGATTTTAGGTTGGCGTGGGGGTGATTGTAGCCTATGTGATATGGGGTTTTCTGGACCACCTTTCACTTGGAATAACAAAAGATATGCGCTGGAAAATGTGTGTGAGAGACTGGATCGTTTCTTGTGCAATGGACCTTGGAGAGAGTTGTTTGGATGTTCTAAGGTTGAACACTTAGATTTTCAGCGGTCAAACCACCATCCTATTCTTCTATCTCTGTCCTCATATAAAGAAGTGTGGAGACGTTGAGCACATAGACCATTGCGCTTTGAGCCATTTTGGACGAAGGAAGATGATTGTGCGGAAACGATTGCTCAGGCTTGGGCGATCTCGGCTGCTCATGAGGAGATAGGAAACCCCTTTGGGGAGATCCAGAGGAGACTTAGGCTATGTAGTGGGGGTTTGCAGGACTAGCACAATCACAAATTTGGGCCCTAGAAGGATGAATTAACCCAACTCCGCAATAAATTGAAAACTATGTACGATGCCAACGATAATGGAATGGTTATGGAGGATATTCTAAAAACTGATAAATGGGTTGAATACCTAAATCATCGAGAGGAGATGCTTTGGAAACATATGTCCAGGGTTGAGCAGCTGAAAGAAAGAGACCGTAACACAAAATATTTCCATGCCAGGGCAACTAACAGGAAATTGAAGAATACAATTTCCCATTTAAGAGATGAGAATGGAACTTTTTTTACGGAGGACAAGGAAATTGTCGCACATCTCGAAAATTATTTTTCAAGCTTATTCACATCTACTCACCCTTCAGAGGAAGAACTGGACACTGGAGTTGTAGGGATCTTAGCACGATTATCACTGTCTAATGTTGAATGGCTGGAAAAACCTTTCACTGCAGAAGAAGATGAGGTTACCCTTCAATGTATGGGACCAACCAAAAGACCTGGTCTTGATGGTTTTCACACGCTGTTTTATCAAAAATATTGGGAAATTTTGGGAAAAGAGGTTTCTGACACTTGTTTGAAGGTTTTGAATAAGGGGGAATCGATCAGGCATATCAATCATACTTTACCGACACTTATCCCAAAGAAAATGAATCCTCAGCTGGCTAGCGACTTTAAACGATCAGCATCTGCAATGTCACTTATAAATTGGTTACAAAAATGATTGCTGGTAGACTGAAAGGTATCCTAAATGGTTTAATTGCAGAAAACCAATCCGTATTTGTGTCGAACAGGCTAATCAGTGACAATGTTTATCTCCGCTTTTGAACTTCTTCATTCTATGCACAAAAGGTCTAATGGCAAGAAAGGATTTATGGCTTTGAAACTGGACATAAGCAAAGCTTATGATAGAGTGGATGGTGCTTTTTAAATAAAGTTATGGAGCGCATGGGTTTCCCAGAATGTTGGTGTCGGTTGGTAATTGAATGCATCTCCACATCATCTTTCTCTTTCAATGTCACTGGAGAACCTGAAGGTATGGTTATCCCCAGCAGAGGACTGCTACATGGATGCCCTCTCTCACCATATTTATTCATCCTCTTACTAAATTTGAAGAGACAACTGGGAATGTAGTCGGGATGCAGTGTTCATGAGGAGGACCCCGGGTTAGTCATTTATTTTTTGTAGATGATTCGATTTTGTTCACCCGAGCTAAAGGTCATGATTGTCAGGAAATTCTCAAAACTTTGGACGTCTATGAAAAAACATCAGGTCAGAAAACCAATATTCAAAAATCTAGCATATCTTTTAGGGTGATCGAGGTATTATTTTATCCACATTGAACCTGGAATCAGCTCATGAACATGATCGTTACTTGGGACTGCCAACCATTGTAGGAAGGGATAAGACCAGGACCTTTGCGGTTATAAAGGATAGAATGTGGGAAAAAGTGCAGGGATGGAAAGGGAACTGCTTTTCAGTGGGAGGTACAGAGGTGCTCATTAAATTAGTATTGCAAGCTATCCCGACTTACGTTATGAGCATATTCAAAATGCCATTGTCTCTATGCCAATAGCTCACTTCAATTGCTAGGATTTTTTGGCGGGGTGTCAAAGGGGAAGAACGAAAGACTTTCTGGGAAAAATGGGGAGTTTGTGCTGTAGTAAGCGAGATGGCAGATTGGGTTTTCGTGACTTCACTAAATTTAATCTGGCTTTGGTGGCAAAACAAGCTTGGAGACTTATTAATGATACCACTTCCCTTCCGGCACGTATACTAGTAAGAAAGTACCATTGTGGGGTGGACTTTTGGAATGTGATCCCTAAGCAGGGATGCTCTTTCTTATGGCGTAGTATCCTACGGGGAAGGGAAGTGATATTATTGGGAGCCAGGTGGCAAGTGGGGAGTGGGGATAGAATTAGGATTTTTAAAGATCCATGGATTCCATATCCACCAAAATTCTCTCCCATCACTCGAAGTAATTCTAATGATACTACTGTGATTAGTCTGCTAACGGTTTTCTGGAGGCTGGGATAGGGATAAATTGGAGAGCCTATTTTTACCGATTGATGTTGAGAGGATTATATCTATACCGCTGGGAATGAGGCTTATGGAAGATAAACTAATTTGGCATTTTGATAGGCTAGGTAACTACTCTGTAAGGAGTGGCTACCATTTGCTAATGAACTTGGAACCAAACATTGAGGGCCCGATGATGTGATCCGAAGTAGGAGACCAAAGGAGAAGTCGACCTATGGGCAATGTGACAGTGATCTACGTAGGAAACGGCACAAGTTTCATGTTGGAAGCGAGCCGAGAAGACAAAGGGGTCGAGCCAAATCAAAGGGGCAAAGTTTGGAGGCCAATGACACATTCACGGCCGTAAAGTCTGTTGTTCACGGCCGTAACATTCCCTCGGGTCAAAAGCAAGAATTCCAGGATTTTATTACTTACGGCCGTAAGACTACAGTTCACGGCCGTAACTCCTTCTCTGGTGGAATTGAGTAATTCAGCAAAATTGATACTTACGGCCGTGAGAGTTCTTGTTACGGCCGTAACTCATTAACAGAAAGTCACTTATGGCCGTAAGTGACATTTTTACGACCGTAACACCTACTTTTCCAGAATTCGCGTTTTGTTAATTTAATTCCGTTTTTTATTAAATACTCTTATGTTTTGGGCCCAAATTAGCGGCAAACCCTAGTTAGGTCAGTTTTTACATTATATTACTTTGTTTTTCATATGAAACAACAACTTTGATATTATTGAATGAATGTGAGATTTTCTCTCTCGAAAAGGAGGATTCCTTTTTTTTTCTTGTTCTTGAAGAACAATTCATAGAACTTATCAAATATTTTTTCTTGAATATTTGTGGCGTTCCAATCAGAAACTTATTAAGGAATTTGGCATCCCTTGTGGCGTTTCGAAAACCTCGGTTCTTCAATCCGCATCTTCAATTTATTGCGTCGTGATTGTTGGGTCCAGGTCCTATCGTCAATTTTTATCCTTTCCAGTATTTTAATTATTGTGTTCTTGGTTGAATCTGGATCTTTCCTAACTTTGTTTCGTTTAATTCCGCGTATTCGTTGTGACCCCCTCCCGGGATCACATCATCTGGTATCAGAGCTTGGATCTAGATTCAGTTTTGGTATTCTAGATATTATCTTGTTTTCTTGATTTTCTTGTTCTTCGTTCTAGTAAATTTTTCCTTTGTTTGATTCATATAAAATTCCACAAAAAATTCAATCTTGTTTCTTTTAGTCAATTCTTATCCGAATTCAATTCTGTTTGTTACGTTGCACTTGTAGTTGAATTTCGGATTCAAAAAAAAAAAGTCCGAAAATTTCATATTTATCCTCGAATATTCCGGATTTGTCTCAATTTCCGAGTTTTCTTGTTCTTACTCGTGTCTATCGTGTCCTACCCTTGATTGAGTTCTGGGATTGTTTTTGAAGTGCTTGGAAGGGGGATTTTGAGTGATACACGAGCAATTTATATATTTTTTTTTGTGAGGTATATACCACTTATTTCTGTGAAGACTAATAATGTCTAGCAGACGGGATTCATCATCTTCATCAGTTGGGGACAACCAAGGAATTTACAAAAGGGAGCCAGCAGCTGCATCAACGAGCCACAACAAACGACCTGAAGGTATGAATAGGGTGAATAACAATGTTGTAGGTGTGATGGAGACTTTACATGAGCAATTTGAGAAGTTGATGACTAGGATGGATAGGCAGGAGGAAACTATTAATAAGTTGCGTAGGGAACAAACTCATGTGGGTCCTAGAGCTAGGAGGGAAGACCGGAGAGATCATAGGGGGAGACATAATCAAAGGGTTGGATATGGGTTTAATGATGAAGAGTTTGCGAGTGAAGGAAGTAGTATCCAATCATCTGTGGCTAGTGTAAGGAGGAGAAGGGGTAGAGGAGATAGGGATGAAAGGGCGAATAATAGAAGAGATCGTGGTGATCGGGATGAGATAGATGATAATCTAGGTAAAATAAAATTGTCTATTCCACCTTTTCATGGGAGGAGTGATCCGGAGGCTTACCTAGATTGGGAGAAGAAGGTAGAGTTGATGTTTGATTGCCACAATTATTCTGAGGGAAAGAAGGTGAAGTTAGCGGTTGTTGAGTTCACCGATTACGCCATTAATTGGTGGGATCAGTTGGTGAAGGATCGGAGGAGGAATGGTGAAGGGCCGGTGGATACATGGCGTGAGATGAAAACCATCATGAGGAAGAGGTTTGTCCCAAGCCACTATCATAGGGATATTTATCAAAGGTTGCAGGGGCTCGCGCAAGGTTCTAGGAGTGTAGAGGAATATCATAGAGACATGGAGGTAGCCATGATTAGGGCCAACGTGGTGGAGGATCGGGAAGCTACAATGGCTAGATTTTTGAGTGGGCTGAACAGAGATATTGCAAACATCGTTGAGTTACAACATTATGTAGAACTGGAAGACATGGTGCACATGGAAATGAAGGTGGAAAGGCAATTAAGGCGAAAGGGGACATCTAAACAATCACCGGGAACTTATCCTACATCACAACCGAGGAAGGATCACAATGACGAGCACGTCCCGAAGGGAAAGGAGGAACTTACAACTAAAGGTAAAAATATTTCTGATTCTCAACCTACTAGGGATAGAAATATTAAGTGCTTTAAGTGTTTGGGGTAGGGCCATATAGCATCACAGTGTCCAAATAAGAAAGTAATGCTCTTGCGTGATAATGGTGAAATTAGTTCTGAGGATGAATTTAAGGGAATGCCTAAGTTAGTGGATGTTGGGGCTAGTAGTAGCGATGAAGAGGGGTTAACTTATGCGGTGAAGGGGTCCCTTGTGAATAGACGTGTCCTAAATTCTCGAACTAAGATGGTTGAAATTGATGAACAGTGGGATAATCTTTTCCACACTAGGTGTTTGGTAGGGAAAAAGGTTTGTGGGATGGTAATTGATGGGGGGAGTTGTACTAATGTGGTTAGTACATTATTGGTGGAGAAGTTGGGATTGCCTAAGGTGAAACACCCCAACCCCTATAAATTACAGTGGTTAACCGAGTCGGGAGAACTTAAGGTGAACAAGCAGGTTGATATTAAATTCACCACTGGGGGTTATAGAGATGAGGTGGTGTGTGATGTGGTCCCTATGCATGTTGGGCATATTTTATTGGGAAGACCATGGCAACATGATAGGAGAGTGGTGCATGATGGGTTCAAAAATAGATATTCTTTCATGAAGGATGGAAAAAGGATCACACTTGCTCTGCTAACGCCTAAAGAGGTCCAAGAGGACCGATTGAAAATAAAGAGCGAGTTTGAGGGGAAAAATACGAGCGTTGAGGCCACGACCTCAGAAAAAGGAGAGGGTGTGAAAATTGAAAACAAGAGAGTTGAGGCCACGACCTCAGAAAAAGGTGAGCTCAAGAGAGAAAAGAAAAAGAGAAGAGAGTCACCCAAAAAAATAAGTTTACTTGCATTTGCTAACACATCCCTCCCTAGTTTGGCTAATTTTGTTTTGCAGGTACTACAACCAAATTACAAAACTAAGGCCAAAAGGAAAATTAATTTCCGGACAGAACAACCCCAAAGGATGATGCATTGCACAAAACAGGAACAGGTCACTCGAACCAACGAAAGAAAGAGATACATAAAGGAGAGGCCATATACGGATTCGAGGTCGAATCCTTTCCAAGAAAGGGGGGATGAAGTGATCCGAAGTAGGAGACCAAAGGAGAAGTCGACCTATGGGCAATGTGACAGTGATCTACGCAGGAAACGACACAAGTTTCATGTTGGAAGCGAGCCGAGAAGACAAAGGGGTCGAGCCAAATCAAAGGGGCAAAGTTTGGAGGCCAATGACACATTCACGGCCGTAAAGTCTGTTGTTCACAGCCGTAACATTCCCTCGGGTCAAAAGCAAGAATTCCAGGATTTTATTACTTACGGCCGTAAGACTACAGTTCACGGTCGTAACTCCTTCTCTGGTGGAATTGAGTAATTCAGCAAAATTGATACTTACGGCCGTGAGAGTTCTTGTTACGGCCGTAACTCATTAACAGAAAGTCACTTACGGCCGTAAGTGACATTTTTACGGCCGTAACACCTACTTTTCCAGAATTCGCGTTTTGTTAATTTAATTCCGTTTTTTATTAAATACTCTTATGTTTTGGGCCCAAATTAGCGAAAAACCCTAGTTAGGTCAGTTTTTACATTATATTACTTTGTTTTTCATATGAAACAACAACTTTGATATTATTGAATGAATGTGAGATTTTCTCTCTCGAAAAGGAGGATTCCTTTTTTTTCTTGTTCTTGAAGAACAATTCATAGAACTTATCAAATATTTTTTCTTGAATATTTGTGGCGTTCCAATCAGAAACTTATCAAGGAATTTGGCATCCCTTGTGGCGTTTCGAAAACCTCGGTTCTTCAATCCGCATCGTCAATTTATTGCGTCGTGATTGTTGGGTCCAGGTCCTATCGTCAATTTTTATCCTTTCCAGTATTTTAATTATTGTGTTCTTGGCTGAATCTGGATCTTTCCTAACTTTGTTTCGTTTAATTCCGCGTATTCGTTGTGACCCCCTCACATGATCACATCACCCGAGCTCCAACACAACTGGAATTGGTGGTGTAGAATATACGGCCTACCTTTGATGCCACGAGTGAGGATATTTATCTGGAGGCAGTATTTTGACGTTTTACCATCGGGGGAACTGCTTTGGCGACGAGGAATAGCTTGCAACAGAGGCTGTGCGTATTGCGGGAATATGAAACAAACTTCCATATTTTTTTTGGGTGTAAGCGAGCTAAACTCATTTAGAAGGAAGCCGAAATTTGGTGTGAGATTAAGAAGCATGCCTCAGGGACATATATTCTAACTAGTCTTGCCTTTAATCAGCTGTCAGTTGGTTTTGAGATTATTGATGCACTCCATTGGATCATTTGGTGGGAGAGAAATTATGAGGCATTTCAGGGTCGAAGAAGGGACACCAAACATTTGCTAGAGCTGGCTTCAACTGTCATCTACCATGAGGAGAACCCAGTTGGAAAGCGGCAGTTATCTTCACAGGCTAGGAGAAGGTGGTTGCATCCTACTAGGGGGCATCTTAAACTCAACACCAATGCAACTGTTCAAGACGAGTTAATAGGAGTCGGGGCTGTAATCCAAGACGAGCAGGGAGTTATTGTAGCAGCTATGTGTCGAACATTAGCGGGCAGATTTGAACCGGGAGACGCTGAAGCTTTGACTTTAGGGAGGGTTTCAGGTTAGCACAAGACACTGATCTCCATGTTGACACAGCGGAGATTGATGCTCTTCAATTGGTTCGAGACATCCCAAATATTTCACCCTTAGCTCTGGCTGCCATGATTCTTAGTGATATTCAAATGTTCATGGATGAGGTTGGTTGTGGTTCATGCTGCTATATTCCACGAGAGGGGAATAGTGTAGCCTACAAGTTAGCTTCATATGCAACTTCTTTAGTTGATTTTATTTCTTGGATTGATTGTATTTCGTATTTTATTGCGTCCCAAGTCTTGGGCGACAGAATTGAAAGAGATTACAACTTTTTCATCAAAAAATAAAAAATAAAAAAACTCTAAATCTTGATTATTAAGTATTTTAAAGACAAAATAATTTATCAAAACTCATAAACGTGACTTTAAAAAAATAGCTTTATTTATTAATATGCCACCATTGCTTTCATAAGTCATTCTCTCTGAAATCTGCAAAAGTAGTTAAAAAATAACGGAATGAGTATTTTGAATACTCAGTAGACTCATCGCCAATAATTAATTTTTAAAATAATTGAACACATACTTATTCAACAAATACAGTGACCAAATCATCAGAATCATAGGTTTTCGTATCGTAAGGTGTGGGTAGTCTCGTCTCATGCATTAAAGCTTTTAAGTTATGCATAACCAAATCATTTTCTCATTTTATCTCATAAGAGATGTTCTTGTCCCATCTCATCCATCAAAACATTTAAATGACGTAAAAATCACATAATACCAATGTTTTCAAACCTGGTCCGGCCCAGAAACCCGCGACCCGGCCCAAAAACCGGGCCAGGTCACATTAAAAACCCGATCAAGTCAAACTCGATCAACAACCCGGGTTGACTCGGGAAACGCGGTCGACCCGGACCCGGTGGGAAAGTGAATGTTAAACCGCCTTGCGGTGGAAATGTGAATGTTAACCTGGTTCCAAATAAGAACTGCTCACTACTCTCCGATTGACTAGAAGATACATCAAGTGAGCTCACGATGGAAATGAAGTAAAGTTTTGAAATGTTTAAGTGGAAGTTTGAAAAGTTTGAAAGTTGTGAAAGGTTAAAGTGAATGGGGATACATATTTCAAATTGTTTTAAAGTATTTCATGTCATAAGCATGCATCACTTGCACGAAGTTTTCTTACTGAGCTTTAGCTCACCCAAATCCCTCCCCAATATATTTCAAGTGATGAAAGCTAGATGAGACGAGTAGAGCATTTGGTGGCAGACTCAGGATATACTCGCTTCAACCTTTTTAAAATAAAGTCAAATTAGAATTTAGTTCAATTTCTCATTAATTATTATCTAATTTATTTATTATTGATAATTGCTTGGTTGGAGTTAGCTTCGAGTAAGTATGAGTATCGTATTAGAGGTTAAATTACCTCTTGTTGTATTTGTTAAAGTTTATTATTTGGAATTATATTGTTGAGGAGTTTGAGATTCTTTTTGAAAAGGGGTTTGATGATGTTTGAGATTGAATGAGTTGAGATGTGTGTTTTAAAATGGTTATGATGTCTCTCTACATGTTGGCTATGTCCAATTTATAGAGGAGACTATGTCGAAATCTCTGTAAAATTTCATAATAGAAAATGAAAATGTTGAGGTTTTAAATGATTCCTTTTCCGCATTTAAGTAAAGAAAAGTTAACATGCCTAGGTTTAAGATTTTGAACTTGGGGTGTTACAGCCTCCGTCGCGTGGTGGCGCCGGTTTGGGGGTGGTTTTAAATGATTCCTTTTCCACATTTAAGTAAAGAAAACTTCTTTGCGTGTTTGACGGGAAGAACCGAGGCTTGGAGGATTTGGATTCTTGGATTTTTCGACGACATTCTAGTCGAGGCGTCAAGGTAAGTGGTGGATTCGGTTATATCTTTCGTTTTATAGGATTTTGGGGTGAAGCAGTGGCGGTAGATTGGGTGGTGTGCGTTCGTCCGTGTGGGGTTGAGGCGGCGGCTGCGTTGGTTTGGTTGAGAGAGATGGATTTGGTTAATTGTAGAAATTGATTTTTGGCTTGGGGCGTGATGTGGGTAGTGGTGAATGGTATGGTGGTGTTCTGATGGTGAAGAGCAATAGTGATGTTCGGTTTATGGTGTTGTTATGAATGTTGTGAAATTTAGATTCGGATTGGTAATGGAAAGGGCTGTGGTGGTGTTTCATTGTGGATGTGTTGATGCGATGGTTTGTGTTTGGCCAGTGGTTGCTCATGGTTCAAATGCGCAGTAGGTGGTGAATTGGCTATTTGCAGTCAGCAATAGGGGTTCGAAATAGGCTAGGTGATGAATTTGTGGTGTTCGAGTTTGTAGCATGTTCTGCAGTGAGGGATTTAGGGATGAATGTGTGAAAGGGAAAGATTTTGGAAATTATAACCTGTTAAGGAGTTTTTGAACAATTGTTGTGGTGGAAATTGAGGAAAATTTGGAGGAAGAATCTGTGAAGGAAAAAGGAAAACTGTGGAGATAGGAAGAAACTGAGGGAAAATTAGAAATAAAAATTTGTTTATAAGGCAAGACGTGTGAGGGATGAAAAATACTTTGGGACAAGAAAATGATTGATTGGGTTTTAAATGGACTTGAATGATTGGTAATAACATTTGAGCTCAAGGAGTTGGATTGGATTAAAAATAGGGTCTTCACAAAAATACCCTACTTTTAGGTATCAAACTAAAATTTACTTCAATTTTATAAAATTTGAAAATTACTTATAGTAAAATTGTAAAAACTGAAAAATACTAATGATACTTCTCAAATAGGTTAGTATCACAGTATGATACTTATGATACTTTTCAATTTCCTTTTTTAGTATCACAATATGATACTTATGATACTTTTTCAATTTATTTAGTATCAAAGTGTGATACTTATGATACTTTTCAATTTTTTCTAGTATCACAATGTGATACTTTACAAATTTTTATGATACTGTCCCCAACATAAAATCAAACATTTTCATGGATTGTGAGGTGCGGCAGTGCCTGTTGTAGCTGTTGGGAGAAAACCATAACCTTAAAGCTATTGGGAGAGTTAATTAGAAATCGAGGGCTCACTTAAAATTTTGGCAAAACTCTAGGATTTAAGAGTGGAATTTCATATTTTATAATAAAGCTCTCATCCCAAATACATCTGTTTGTCCTTTTTTCAGAGAGTGAGGCTTGGATGCAATTTGAAATTGGGTTTCTACATTTAACAGAGTTCCGACCAAAATTTAGGCCGGCAGTGGGATGCTAACGACAAAGGTGGTCTACACAACAACTACGCATGAGAATAGAGGTCGGAAAATGGGGTTTTGGGTGGATTTGGTGCAAATCGAAAGTAAAACCGAGACTTGAATGCTGACGATTTTTGGTGTTTCCGACGAGACTCGAACGTAAATGGACTGAAGTTCGAGGTAAGACATTGGGTCACCTCTATTTTCTTGGTTTCTTGTGTTTTTGGTTTGATTTTCGGATTGTTGCGGTTCTATGGTGTAGTGTGTAGTGGTGGTCTGTTGTGTTTGTGCAGCATTTTGGAGAGGTGCGGGGGGTTAGCAGTTGTTTTGACGGAAATGGGATGATTGTTTAAGATGGTGGTGGTTCGGTGGTGTCACAGCCTGGTGGTTCGGTGGTTTTAGGTGGTGTTGTCTCGGTGGTATTACGGCCTGGTGGTTTAGTGGGTTTAGGTGGTGGTGGTGGTTCGATACTTTACGGCGATGATGGCGGTGGCCTATCGACGTTGTTTGGCCCTAATTTTAGGTCGTGGTGGTTCCATGGTGTATGGCGGTGATGGTGGTGACCTACCGACGATGGAGGCAGTGGATGTAGCATCACTGCAGCTGGTTGGAAGAAGACTAAGTATTTTTCAAATTTTTTCTTTTGGATAGTAAAAATAGGTTTTGTTACTTAAACACATTAATCTGCACAATTAATCCTTAAAAATAGTTTGAACTCAAATTAGTTAAAGTTTGGTCTTTAAAATAAATAATGAACATGAGGCATTTCTAAAGAAATTGGAATTTGACTAAGATTTTAAATAAATTTAATTTAACTTAAAATGGCTAGACGAACACATTTTAAAATAAACAGGCAAGGTCGTAGCGACACGTTTTTAACAAATATTTTAATATTTATTTAAATAAGTAACAAGAAATTCCTGATCGTTACATGTTGAAGATAGGGCCTTAATTTTGTACATGTAAAATAAAGAGTTAGTCAAAACTTTTGTATAGCTAAATAATTATATTCACATTTGTTCAACTGTCTACTAAGGTAATACATTGCTCTTTCCTCACCCAATTGGTCTTTCTGAGCAACCATTTTAGTTATAGAGTCTTGTTCTGTTGATATGTTTATTTTTACTAGCTGCTCTTGAATGGCTAAGACCAACACAGGTGGCCTTAATAAGTATGTCTTCAAGCTGTCAAAAGTCCTTTGATGTTTTTTCCAGACCAATTCTTCCTAACTTTTGAGCATTAAAAGAGATAAAAAAAAAAAAAAAACTTTCGTTCGTACAACACAATTGGAAATAAAATGCCTTAAAAAGTTGATCCAAAAAATCTTTCTAAAACTTTTTTACTAATAGGCGGTTTGACCACTAATATGGTCTTTACTTTATTTTTATCTAGGTCAATTCCCCTGTTGTGCACCAGAAAACCCAAGAAATTACCTAAATTAATGCAAAATGCACATTTTAAAGGTTCAACTTCAATTTATGTTGCCTCATTCGTTCAAATGAGCATTTTATTTGTTGGAAATTCTCTTCTTTTTTGAGCAATTTGACCACTATATCTATCATCTATATAAACCTCAACAAATTCACTAGTATTTTATGAAAAATTAAGTTCACTAGCCCCAAGATTTTTATGCCGAATGTCATGACTACCCATTCATAACATCCTAAGGCCCTAGGCATCTATAAGCATTTTTATGTACATCTTCTTTAGCTATGTAAAAAAATTATACTCAGAATAACCATTCATAAAGGAGTATATAGTGTGCCCAACAGTGGAATTAGCTAAGTAATCTACTATTAGCATTGAGTATTCATCTTTAGACGTAGCTAGATTTAAATTTCTAAAATCTATGCACACTCTTATTTTACCATTATTTTTTAAGACAGGTACAACACTAGACAAACATTCCAAATATCTGGTTGTTCTAAGAAAACATTCTTTTAGCAATCGTTCTATTTCTTTCTTTACTCCAGGAAATACATTGAGTGCAAAACGTCTAGGTGGTTGTTTATGAGGCTTGAAGTTAGGTTTGGTGGGTAATCTATGCTTTAGCGAATTCCTATCTAAGTCAGGCTTTTTAATCATATCCCAAGCAAAGCAATGTTTATATTTTTTCAATAAAGAAACTAACTTGTTTCTAACCTTTTCATCAAATAACTGGCTAATAAAAGCGAGACAATTTTCTTCTTCATCACCAATGTTTACTCTCACCAGTGGATCTTGTGCTTGAACATACCTTGACTTTGCGATCCTCATCAAATTACCCCAAGTTTGTAGGAGTTTCTTCTTCCAAGCAGTCCACCTTGTTAACTTCGTTTTGTAAGTTGTGCTTCAGGCCAAATGCAGCCATCTTGTCTTTCAGTAATACAAATGTTTTTTGTCCTTTCATCTTTTCTTCGAACTCGTTTTTATAAACCATTAATTTGGCTTTGAGGTCCGTGATCTTGGCCAAAATATTCTGTGTTTTGTTTTGCGCTTCATTGATTATATTTTTGTCAACTACTGGCTCTTCAATAACCAATTGAGTAAACAATTTAGTAGGAGCATCCACTGAATATGGCTCTTCACTTTGTGCTATTATTTGTGTTTCTTCTTCTCTTTGAACCACACTGACTGGTCCATAATTTCCTTCATACATGAATCGTTCTACTGAGTTAGCTTTTGCTACAAAAGGCTGTTGATCAACCTACACGACTTCAACCTCTTCTTTATCGTTCCAGAATACTATGCACTGATGGAGCGATAAGGGGATGCACTGACTCCTAATGTATCCAGTCTTTTCCTAATAATATATTATAACCGGTGGGTCCATCTATTATATAGAAAGATGACGGTCTTAGTATTAATCCCCACTGTCACCTCCCAAGGCATTACCCATTTGGCTGAAGTTTTTCCTCCGTTGAAGTTGGTCAACACCACTTTTGTTTGGATGATGTTGACGTCATACTTGGGAAAACTTCTTTATAATTATCATTTTGTAAGGGATAGGTGCTGGTTGTGAAGCTGGTCAACACCACTTCAATTCTTTCCTTGCTCTTGAATTCATTAACCAATATGTAGGTGCTGGCTGTGGTTGGAAATTAGGTTACAAACTGGATGTGATTCTCTATTAGTTTAATGTTGTTTTTAAATGGAAATTCTCAAATTTAGAGATTTCAAATAATCAGGTTGTCTGAACTGAATTTTAATGTACATTTTTATTATAATTGTCATTGTCAGATTTATGAGTAATTAGGGCGCTAATTGAAATTGTCCATGTGACAACTAAGTTGTGATAATATTGAGTAGTTTTGACTTTTGAATAATTTGATAAGTAAGATTTCGATGTTTCTTACCCTTGAATTTAAACACTTATTTCGAATGTGATAGTATATGTGTTTGACATGATTTAAGGACACGTTTGAGTTAAATTACGAGTCTAATAGAAATGTTAACCTCAGTTATGAGTTTTTTTTATAATATTGAATAGGATGATGAACGTGTTTGTTTCAAATCTAAAGTTATACCTTATTTATGAATGGATATAATTAGGAATTTTGGTACATTGACGTCACGGGCATCCGAGACTTTTCCTATTGCAAATTCAGAAACGGTAAATTTCTAAGGACTGCTGGTAAGTAAACTTCCCCCTATTTTCATCAAAGTTGAATGTAAATGTGAAAATTATGTGTAAATGACTGTCTTGCAACTTAATTGCTTTGATGAATTTCATTTACTTTGTGAAAGTATATGTTATTATGGAGAATGTTCAAGCATGCACATTATCATGTCATTGCATCATCAAGCATGCATTGACATCGAAATTGGAAAGTGAAATGTTTTTAAATGAAAGAAATGTGTCAAGGTGCAAGTTTGTTCAAAAGTTATGTATCCCAAGTTTTTAAAGAAAGAATGGGTGTACTTCTAGTTCACGAAAGTTGCGAGTGGGAAATGGGGCGCGGGGGACCGGCATACCCGAATTAAGTCGCTCTGCGACGGAATGTTAAATCGCTTTGCAGTGGGAAAGTGAATGTTAAACCGCTTCGCGGTGGGATCTGGTTCCAAATAAGTAATTGCCCACTGTATTATGATTGACTAGAAGTTACACCAAGTGAACTCACGATGGAAAAGAAGTGAAAGTTTTGAAATGTCAAGTGAAAGTTTTGAAATGTTAAGTGAAAGTTTGAAAAGTTTGAATGTTTTAGAAAGTAAAGTAAATGGGGATACATATATGGAGTTTTTAAAGCATTCATGTCATAAGCATGCATTCATGCATACAGTTTACTTACTGAGCTTTAGCTCACCCCAATCCCTCCCCATATTTCAGGTGATGAAAGTTAGATGATCCGAGGAGAACACTTGGCGGCTGACTCAGACAGTACCTGCTGTTGCTTTAATTAATAAAGTTAAATTTATTCAAGTTATCATTAAATTTATTCCTTCATTTATTATCATGGATAATGTTTTGGTTGAAGTTAGTTTTGATTTCGTATGGGTAACGTATTAGGGGTTAAATTACCTCTTATTGCAATTGTCAATGTCCGTTGATTTTGGGGAAATCTTATGCTTGAGGAGTTTGGGGAATGAATGAATTGGTTTTGGCGATGATGAATGTGATTGTGGTGTGATTGATGCTTTGAATTTTGAAATGGTCTTGATGTCCCTCTACAGGTTGGCTATGTCCAATTTATAGAGGAGACTCTGCCGAAATTTCTGTAAAATTTTATAATAGATAAATGAATATTTTAATTGTGCAAATGTTTTAAATTCCGCATATAATGTGAATGGAAGTTAACACGCCTAGGTTTTAGACTTTCAAACTTGGGGTGTTACAATATATGTATAATTAACTGTTATATTGATAAAATACTATATAGAATACGTATTAAGCAAGAATTGAGCTTTTAATTTCCACCAAACGAACCTAAACCCATCTCTCACCTATAAATTAGAGAGTTGTCTCCTCTCTACCCCTTACCTCATGCACAACCGGAATTCAGAGAGGGAAGCTCGGCTCAGAGAAAATCAAGAGTAAGAAATAAACCTTAACTCTTGATTTCTATGGGGATCACCTCTTCCTATCGATCTATGCATCAGGTGTTAACAATTATGGATTCTATGAGAGAAATTTTTTCCCTTCTCCCTGATGAAAACTATGAAAATAAGGAGAATGATTTAGCTGTATTAAAGAAGAGAAAAATGGGAATTAAAGCTATGGGTAGCTTCATCGTAGATGAATCGAGGATGAATTCTTAAGGGGGAGCTATTGGTGGTATCCTTGATCCGACTTTTTGATCAATAATTCTTGATCGTTTTTCTATAGACATTAAATAAAAAGGCTATCTAGAATTTGAGTATGTTTAAACCTTTGAAATCTCTAAATTTTCAGGTCCAAAATCTTAGAGGAAAGCTTGGAACACCGTGAGTAATGTATATTTATTTTATGTGTATCTTATATGTTTAATTGGTTAATTTTTTTAACTATGTCATGTATGTAGAGGATGTAGCGTACCCGGTCCTCAAGGGCTGCCATCCATCTACTCATAGTCTTTTCACTCCCCCCTGATCGTCCTGCTCCTCAAGGGTTGGCAGCCTTGTTTCTAGAAAGTGGATTTTTGCCTCCCCAGGGATTCGAACCTTGTACCTAGGGGTTAAGTATAAACTTCATGAAATTCCTAGTACCATTAGACCAATTCTTTGTTTTCCGGAAGTCCATCGTTAGAAACTCCACAGTTAAGTGTGTTTGGCTTGGAGCAATTCTGGGATGGGTAACCTCCTGGGAAGTTTTCTCGGAGAGCGTGCGAGTGAGGACAAAACATACTGAAAAGACTCATGTTGGTACAGTAGGGACAGTATGCCGTCATCTAACGGCCGGGACAGCCCGTTAAGTGGGACCCGGGTCATTACAAATGGTATCAGAGCCGACCTCCAGCCGAAAATCGGGAACTAAGTGCTACACCATAGGGCAGGAGCCACCTCTATAATCTCAACGCTTGACAACAGATCCTCATATGTGTTAAGCGCGATAAGGATGTTGTGAATCTAACAGGGGGTGATTGTAATACCTCGACTAAGAAAGATTAAAAGAAACGATAGGTACTACTCATACCAACAAGGTGCACCTTCTTTTCCGGAAGTCCATCGTTAGAAACTCCACAGTTAAGCGTGCTTGGCTTGGAGAAATTCTGGGATGGGTAACCTCCTGGGAAGTTTTCTCGAAGAGTGTTCGAGTGAGGACAAAGCATGCTGAAAAGACTCGTGTTGCTACAGTGGGGACAGTACGCCGTCATCTAACGGTCGGGACAGCCCGTTAAGTAGGACCCGGGTCGTTACAGAGGATAATCGTTTTTGTGATGGTTGTGACATGGAATAATTGATCTTAAGTAATTTTGTTGCCTCAATCCACCTGTATACTAGCATACTTTTTAGATGACTTTTGTATGTGGAATGGAGTTAAAAATCTAATTAGTCCATGTAAAAATTGATTTTTGGGAAATTTAGGCACTAAGCACAATCGATTTATGGACTAATTTGATGACAAATGTTATAATGAAAATAATTTTTGAGGTGATGAAAATATACAAGATAATCTGATGTTAATAGTAGCCTGAAATGTTAAATTTTGGGTATGGACAAATTCTTGGACATAAACCGAGAGCTAATAGTAAGGTAATTAGAGTAATTAACTTAAATAATTGTTAAAGAAATAATTCATGGACTAATTCTTGAAGAATGAAATTTTAAGGTCTATATAGAATAAGAGTTTAATGATTATTGAGAGCCTTGAAGGTTACGGTTTTGAAGCTATTAATACCATATGATTGTGTGATTTTGTAAATAAAAAATATATTATTCATGAGTTTCTTGCTTAGCGGTCATTATGTGCAAAAGTTCATTTATAAAAGATGGCCACAAATTATTATGTATTCTGTCGTGTTTGATGGGATAATGCATGTATGAAATTGTAGTTGAGGGTTGATGAATATGAATTTTGTATACGGTATTAATATTATTGGAGAAACAATTGTAGAAAATAAATGTGCTCTCTATGTTCTTACTTGCTTATAGTTGATTATATGCAAAGTTGTGAAAACTTAAGAGGGAATGTGTGACTATGCTACTGTGTTGATACTAATAACATGAACATAAGATTTTTAAAGATGCATGAAGTGATCGTCTACACTTTTGAAGTGCTTGTGGATTTTTATCAAAATTGTTGACAAATTGATCTTCAATCATGATCATCCATAATCCAAGAAATATCACACTATCTTCTTTGGTACCTACAAAAATATTTCTAGATTTTGTTTTTTGGTACCCACATGAATTTGGGTCCTTCGTGGTTAGTGTGAATGGACTTTTGGATCCTTCTTTGATTGCTTGTAAAATGTATCCTCTTTTTGATCAGGAAAATTGAAGCTATATGTCCATCTTTGTTGCAAAAACCACATATAGTAGGCGTGTGAGAATTTGATGCTTTATCAAAGAATTGTTTGATAAACTTTTAATTTGAATGTGGTTTAAATCCAATTCCTTCTTTGTTGAAAACACCTTTTTGTTTACCAAGCATTTAATCAAAAATCTTCTTTCCTTGTATGAATTTGAAAACAATGTTTGTCAAGTCCAAAACTTTTCTTTTAAAGAACAATTTTTTGAATCAAGGAATTATGATCCATTTTTTCTTTCTCAAAGTCATTTTGAAGAATTGAAGGTCTTTCTACTTCATTTTTTCAATAATTTGTGCATTTCAAGGAGAGTAGAGTCTTTAAAAATAAGTTTTTCAAATTCAACAATTATTTCATTATAAGATGTAGATAATTCATCGTATAAAGGTTTATCAATAGAATTTACCTCATCTTCAATAGCCATGAAGCACATGTTGGCCACTTCATCTTGGCTTCCATCATCATCTTTATTTTGCTCAGCATCTCTTTCATCCCAAATAGTTTGTAGAGCTTTATTTTTCAAGAATATTTTCTTGCTTCGACATTCGGTAATTTGTGACCGGGTTTGTCACAATTATAGCAAACGATCTTTTCATCTCTCTTTTGGATTCGATGATTGTTGCTATAGCCTCTCCACTTCTTAACAATGAGAACAAGATCATCAAATTCCTCATCACTCATGTTTGAGTTAGATGAGTCTTTACCATGTAATAATTTTAAATCAATTTCTCGTTTGGCCTCTTCTTTTCCTTTTCTTGTCTTCTCCTTTGTTTTGGCATTGTTGAGCTCATAAGTCATCAAATGTTCTATAAAGCTCCTCCAATGGATATGTGTTGACGTCTTTTGTGTTTTCGATCAACATTCTCAATGGATTCCAATCTTGGGAGAGAGACCTAACTCAAGATTTTAAAATCTTTTAAAAATGAGCACCTAAGCTCTGATACCAATTGTTAGCCCAAGATTAACTAACCAAGACGGGGGTGAATTGGTTTATAAAACTTTTTCGATAAATAATCTCAAACTTAAAACCAAAAGGTACAAGTATGAATACTTAATGTTGTAAGTAACTTAACTATCAATATAGTGTGATATAAAGGTGTAAACTTAATTGATAAAGCAAGTATAGTACTCAGAGATAGAGTTGCACAATATAAATTGATAGAGTAGAATAAGTGCAATGTAAGTAAGTAAAGGGTATAAGAGGATGCAAATGCTATTTAAAGAGGTTCAATCAACAATTGTGATCTACGTTCTCTATTACCGAGCTCTCTGTCACGAGCAAGGCCAAATCCACTTTAATGATAACTTAAAATAAGGAGTACCAAATCCTAACGTGGCTTAAAACAAAGAGTACCTATCCTTAAATGACTTACAACAAGGAGCACTTATCCTTAAGTGACTTACAACAAGGAGCACTTATCCTTAACAACAATCGAGTTTTCACAAGGCTCTCAAAACCACCAAATATAATGAATTGAATTACAACTGAATTAACTCTCTTGACAAATGATATATTCAAATTAAGTCTCAAGAGAGTTAGGCTAACCCTCCAATAGATAGCAATGAATTAAGCTCCAGTGCTATAAGGAAAACTTATAAGCAAATGATAATGAAAAGTTCAATGCAATCAAACAAAGTTTTTCAAAGAATATAATTTCTTGTTTAATGATTGAATCAAATTAAGTACCAAGAGATGCCACACTTGAATCAAATTTAGGCAATGGAACTTTGACGAATCAAATGATAATGACAAGTATAGCACAAATGATCAAAAGTCCCTCAACTGGAAATCCTCTCTTTAAAAAATTAAAATAAGTTTAGAACACAGAGAAACTTACACTTCAATTCCAATAATGTGAAGATGTTGAAGAAGTTTATACAATGTAAAACTGAAAATCTTCATAAAAACTTTCTTTCAAAAACTTTGATAAATTTTATAAAAAAAAGTTTGGATCAATCAATCGAAGTTTTCTAGTGAATAAAGACCAAGTAAGAACAATGAATTTTCACAAAAAAGTTTCTCTAAAACCTCTTCTATATTTGTTAAAATTGAAAGCTAACGAGATGGCTATTTATAGATCAAGAAAAATGAAATCAGCAACTTTGGTTGAGTAAATTGGACATTTCGATCGATCGAGAGATAGTATAGTCGTTACACATTTTCAACCGTTGGGCTTTTGGTCGATCGAATCTATTGTTTCGGTTGACCAAACTTTCGGTCGATCGGAGACTTTATGTTGACCAAAATGACTGGATTTTGGAAATTTCATTTTACATCAAAATCTTTATTTTTCCAAAATCTAATACATATTATGGGTCAAAAATATTTTTGTGCAAGTGATGAGATTTTCGAGTGTCTTTATTCATAAAAATCATTTTCGAGCTTGTTGGATTTCATCACTAAAGATTGAGAGTGTTACACATTTACATAGGTTAAATTAACTCTTGAACTTGAACTCTAGTCATGTATGCTTGAATTCTTGATCTTCATGTTCTGCTTTTCGACTCGAATCTTGATCTTGAATATCTTTGATTCTTTCTTGATCTTCTTTCCATCTCATGTGTTTTTGATCACATAGTTTTGATTTATGTCTTTGAGAGAAGATTTTAACATTGAATGCTTTGAATATTTATCATTACATAAAACACTTGAAGCACACTTGTTAACAACACAATATATTTTGTTTGTTATGATCAAATTAATAAGGTTTAGTTAATCGTAGGTCAACAATACGATCTTATTTTTAGAAAAGAGCTTCATACTTTGAAGACTTGAAGAAGAGTTCTTCACCCCCATTCTCACTTCAACAAGTATTAACTCTCCTATTCCTTCTCATTTGAGGTATGTATATTCGGGAGATTCTTCTACTTTTTTGCTCATTATTTCTAACTTCCGGAGCGAATTGGAGGAGGAAGAATTGCTCCAGGTATGGAGAATGCATAAAACAACTATTGGATTGATTGTTCCGGATATTCCAGAAATTAGTCCTTTATTGTGCATGTATAAAATCCTTATGAAGGATGAATCCAAGCCTTCTATTGAGCATCAACATCAGTTGAATTCGAACATGAAAGAAACCTTGAGAATTGAAGTGGTGAATGGCTTGATGCAGGCATTATTCATTCCATCTCAAATAATGCATGGATTATTCCCATTCAAATGGCACCAAACAAAGGAGTGTAATTGTTGTGGAAAATGAAAATTTTACAAGACCTGTGACCAAGTGAAGAGTACGCATTTACTACAGAAAGCTTAACAATGTTGCTAGGAATGACCATTTTTCCCTTCCATTCATTGATCAAATGCTTAAGCTATTGGCAAGTCATTCTCACTATTTCTTTCTAGACGGGTATTTGAGTTATAACAAAATTACAATAGCCCTAGGGGATCAAGAGAATATAACTTTCTCATGCCCATATGGTATTTTTTTCATATAGGAGGATGTCTTCCTGTATTTGCAATGCACCCATTACATTTCAACTATGCATGATGGTTATTTTCTTCGACATTGTGGAGAAATTTAATTGAGGTGTTCATGGAAGACTTTTTAGTGTTTGTGACTTCATTTGATGATTGCTTGAAAATTTTGAGCATGGTATTGAAGAGACGTGAAGAGACCAACTTGGTGCTAAATTGGAAGAAACGTCATTTTATGAATTCAAGATGGTATAGTTCTTGGAAACTAAATTTCAAATAAGGGGATTGATGTTGACTAGGCCAAAATCAAAGTTATTGACAGATTACCTCCACCAATATCGGTAAAGGGTATAAGGAGTTTTATGGGACATGTTGGGTTCTATAGACGATTCATTGAGGATTTTTCTAAAATCACCAAGCCACTTTGCTCATTGCTTGATAGGAACATAAACTTTGATTTCTCTCAAGAGTGTCTTCGTGCTTTCAACACTCTTAAGGAGAAACTCATCGTGAGCCTATTATTGTAGCTCATGATTGGGAATTTCCTTTTAAACTTATATGTGATGCAAGTGACTATGTTATTGGAGAAGTATTGGAACGAAGGAGAGACAAAATATTGCATTTCATCTACTATGGTAGCCAAACTTTGATACATGCTTAATTAAACTATGCCACTACCAAAAAACAGATGCTAGTAGTAGTATTTGCTTTTAATAAGTTTCGATCTTATCTTAATGGCTCGAAGGTGATTGTCCATACCGAACATTCGACCCTCAAATATTTGTTAGCAAAGAAATATATCAAGCCGAGGTTGATTAGATGGTTATCCTTTTACAATGTTTAATTTGAAGATTTGTGATAAGAAAGGGACTGAAAATCTAGTGGCCGATCATTTATCTAGATTCAAGAACACCAACCACGTAGTCCATGAAGAGATAAATGAGATATTTTTGGATGAACAACTCTTGCAAGTCTTGAAATAAGTGTCACCCAACTAGATCACTCCTATCAACAAAGGAAGAAGTTATTCGCCGATATGAAGCACGATTTTTGGAAAATCCATTTTTGTTCAAAAGATGGCCAGATCAAATTATTAGAAGATATTTAATTAAGAGAGAATTGAGAAAATTCTTGAACAATGTCACTCATCATCTTATGGGGTTCAATTTGGTGTTGTGAAAACCTCATCATAGGTTCTTCAATCGGGACTTTATTGGCCCACATTGTTCAAGGATGGCCACACACTTGTCTTCAAATGTGATAGATGCCAACATAGTTGAAATATCCTCAATCGAAATGAAATGTCATTGAATTCTATTTTGGAGGTGGAGATATTTGATGTGTGAGTAATTGATTTCATGGGGCCCTTTTCATCTTCATTCTCTAATAAATACATCTTGGTGGCAGTTGGTTATGTATCAAAGTGGATAGAAGCGATGGCCTTTCCTAGTAATGATTACTAAGTGGTAGTGAACTTTTTAAAGGAAAACATTTTCTCTCATTATGGTACCCACGAGCTATCATTAGTGATTGAGGAAAATAATTTTATAATCCATGTTTGACTCACATTTCGCCAAGTATAGATTGAAACACCAAATATCTACTCTTTATCATCCATGAACAAGCGAGCAAGTAGAGAATTCAAATAGAGAGTTAAAGAGAACCTTTGAGTTGATGGTGAATGTCTCAAGAAAATATTGGTCCAAAAATTGGATGATTCATTACGGGCTTACCGCACCGCGTTCAAACACATGACATGTCTACATACTATCTCATGTTTGGTAAGGCATACCACCTTCAAGTTGAATCGAGCATCAATCCTATTGGGCGATGAAAGCATTGAAAGTTAACGTGTAGTTGACCAATGAGAAAATATTGCTCCAACTAAACAAACTTCATGAGCTTCACCTTGATTCTTATGAAGTGCAGGGTAAACAAGAAGACAAAGAAGGGACATGACAAACATATTGTGAAGCGATAATTCAATAATGAGCAACAAGTTCTTCTTTACAACTCTCGGTTCGATTGTTCCACGGTAAACTACACACTAGATGGTCAAAACCATTCACTATTGCCCAAATCTTCCCATATGAAGAGGTCAAATTATATCATGAGGAAAAAGAGATTTTCAAAGTTAATGTGCAATTGTTGAAACTATACTTGGGATGTGATTTTTCGAAAGATGAGTCATCCATTCTTCTTACCAACGAGGAGTAATCATGCTTCAGAGTCGAGCTAAGGACTTTAAACAAATACTTATTGGGAGATAACACAAATTTTCTACTCTTACTTGTTTGTTTGTCTATTATTTATTTTCTTGCTCTCATTTGATAAATTTTCAATTTTTGTAGGTCATTTTTAAGTCCGGAGCCGGCCATGGTTCTCAACAAATTTGGGGTTAAATACTTTTCAAGACATCACATATCTAAGTCAATCATGAGACTCCTCGCCAAACAAAAAACTAGGGTTGTACATCGAAACCGTCAAACCATTAAACCGAATTGAAACCGCAATTTTTAAACCATTGGTTCAAATCCATGCGGACCCATCAACGTTTTGATTTTGACCCAAACCGAACTACTTTCAAATGGTTTGATTTAGGTTTCACTTTTCAAAACCTATTTCAAACCGTCACCCAAAAAAAAAACAGTTAAAAAAAAGGGTTAATTGCATAAATTATTCACTTTAGATGACAAAACTGATTTTTACTACTCATTTTTTTTTTTTGAAAAATACTTCATTCAGTGCACTTCCTCTCCCGACTGCACCATAGCCAACTCACCACCGCCACCACCCGGCATCAACCACCGCCGCCACAGCACCTTCCTCTTTTCGCCTGCCACCACCATGTCAACTTGCCAGAAAACTGGAAAATTGCCAAGCAAAAAAAAACTCATCCAAGAACTGAGCGTAAGTAGTTGCCAAAAATTGGTGGTGGCTTGTGGACTGAAGCAAGAAGCCAAGAAATGGTGACTACAGTGAAGTGCAGAAGAAGAACCCATCATACTGCGATCGCACCGACTAGTGGCTAGAAGAAGTGAATCCGTGTGTAGAATCCGGTGAAGGTAAAGTAGTGCAGTGACCAGTGGTTAAAATTGTTGAAAGGGCACCGACCAAACAGTTCTCCCAAAACCAGTGAAGAAGTCATCGTCCGAAGAGCTAGTGATTGAACCTGTGAAGAAGAAGGAATCTGCCCATTTTCAAAGTCTGACCTCCGGCCGGTCTATTGGCGATCTAAGACCACCATAGGAACCGCGGGGTCAAGGGGAACACTCGCCTGGAACTTGCAGCAGTTCCGACGGTGGCAGGCCGCGAATCGATCGGAAAATTAAAGGTGAAAACTGAACATAATTTTTCAAATTCCGATCATTTGTGAACTCCGATCAAGAAATTCTTTGCACCATTGGATTAATGACGAAGAGGAGAAGCTTCTAGTGAAATTTGGGGATTTTGATAGAGTAGATCCAGTGCCTTCCTTCTCTATTCACTGTTATTGTGGTTTGATGCAGGAGAGAGTTTCTTTTTAGGGATTGTTGTGAAATTTATATTGAAAATTGTATAAAAAGTGTTTGATTTTATGTTTGAAACAAAGTATCATAAAATTTTGTAAAAGTATCAAGTTGTGATACTAAAAAAAAGTGGATTAATTTTTTTTGATTTTATGTCGGAGACAAAGTATCATAAAAATTTGTAAAGTTTCAAGTAATGATACTAGAAAAAATTGAAAAGTATCATAGGTAATAAACAAATTGAAAAAATATCATAAGTGTCATATTGTGATACTAAAAAAAACTGAAAAAATATCATAAGTATCACATTGTGATACTTAAAAAAATTGAAAAGTATCATAATGTGATACCAATATAATCATAAGTATCATACTGTGATACTAACATATTTAAAAAGTATCATAAGTATTTTTCAATTTTTAAAATTTTATTATAAGTAGTTTTCAAGTTTTATAAAATGTAAGTAAATTTCAATTTAATCCCTAAAAATAGGGTATTTTTGTAAAGAGCCCTAAAAAAAACATGGAAAAAATCTTATATTCTTAACTTTAGACATAACAATTCGCAATCAACAACAAACAATTTCTACAATTTTTTACAGACCTCTCATATTCATTGAGAGGACCAAGTGTGTATCTATTCAAGACAATTTCCACTAAGACATACTCTTGAAGCAAAGAAAGGAAGTTCAGTTACCTGAAAAGAGAAATATAGTTCGATATTGAAATTAAAATAGAATGGATATTTAATTGATATTTTAAATAAAGATCCTCAAGATAATCTAGGCTGGTGAAACAATAATAACATGCTTGAGAAGAAACAAAAGCACGTTGAATGACACCAGCATCTCTTCTCAAAGCATGTAAGCATGCATTTGACAAATGCATATGCCTGTAATGTTGATGCATATTTCCCCATAAAATCAACCACCTTTTAAAGAAGAGAACCAAACAATTTTTTACAATTAATTTTGATGTCTTAACTCAAAATTCTAGTTGAATATTTATTTCAACTTAGTCGAAATATATAAGTTTAATTTCGTTTTGAAACCGTGATTTGAACCCGCACTAAACCACAAAAAATAGTTTGTTTTGGTTTAGAAAATTAAATGGTTTGATTTGGGTTGAAAAAATGTTCAAACCAAATCGTTTACATCCCTACAAAAACCAAGGAAGTTTCATTACCGTCTCCTCTTTATTTTGTTCGTTTTTCTGTAATTCTATGTGCAATTCAAGTTTTGGGGAGGTGGTTTCATTTTGTCTAGACATGTTAGATTTCCTTGGCAGCTAGAATGTTTTGATGTTTAATTACAAGCATCTTAATTTCATCTAATTTTTTATTGATAGTTGAATGGCACAAGACACTTAACTTAGCCCTATTTTGTGGAGATTAAAATTAGTTTTTTTTAGTTGAAAAGTTGTGGGTCCATGAAATATTTGATTGAAATTAATTGTTGACTTTAACTTAAATTAAAATCTAGATTTTAATTGGAGAGTGAAGATAACAGTCGCAAAAGTCTTGAAAATCATTAAAAATAATATAATTGATTGTAAGATAGAGAGTGAAGATTTATTATTTGTTGATTCTTGAAGAACTGAAGGTTGAAGGCTTGAAGCTGAACGACAGAACTAGTGAAAGAAAATTAATTTTTGATCTACAGTCTTTTGTTTATTACTTAGTTTTATTTATAGCTATTGTAATGTTGAATGTGTCAATAGTTGTTGGGTAATTGATAATGACTAATGGACCGGATAACATACATTAAAAATAAGAATTGATGATTTTTGTTTTTCTTTTTTAAATTTATATTTTAAAAAAATAAAAAAAAAAATCTTGTTTTGTTCTATCGATTTTGATTCTTGGTTTTGATTCTGAACCAAAAATCGGAACCAAATGATTCTTGATTTTTAGAATTAGAACCGTTTAAAATTTTAAAAGAACAGAATCGAACAGCTGATTCCGATTATTTTGCACAGGCCTAGTTGAGGCACAAGTAGCAATCCAAGAAACTCCACGAACCAAGGAATGACAGGGGGTTTTATTGAATTGGTCATGCCAAACATTTGTTTTATGAAAATGGCTATCCCTTTGTAAATTGTCTGTATTTCCTTAATGAACTGAGTAATTTATTTTGCAAGTTGTATCCTTTAATTTAGTTAGGTTAATTCAATTCAGAACTTCTGTCTATTTTAATTCTTTTAAAATTGTTCTATATTCTAATAACTTCTCAAAAGATTTGAGATGATCTTTTTCAGTTATATATCCTAATATTATTCCTTCTAAAACTTCTTCTTCTATATCTTCGTATTTTTTTATAATTCTATGAACTGTATTTATATTTTTAGCTGTTTCAACATAGTCGAATTGTATATTGTTTGAGCAAGCATAGTCAATATCTTCATATATATTTTTTAGTTTAAATTGTCCAACGAAATGTATATTTTCAGATTTTTCAAAAATAGCTAGTAAAAATGAAATATCATTATCCTCTAAATACAGTTTATGATCATAATCATTAGAAGTTGATGTTAGTGAAGTGTCCATAAATTCAAACTATCAAGTTGATAAGTTATTATACAAATTTTTCTCGTATAAGTCCATTCTTTGGTCTAATAAAATACAATAATTTGTAACATATTGTTCGTATTTTCCTAAGAGTCTATTATATTCTTCAGAAGATATATTTTCTTTTTTCATTTGATGTTTAATATCTTCCATTTTATCTGTCAATTTTTCTAAAAGGTTATCTAATCCTTTGATTGTTTATCTTGGCATTATACTAATACTATGTTATCATTAGTCATAATCTTATTAAATAAATCAATTATTTGTTGTAATAAATTGGAATAATCCATCAAATATTGACCATGATTTTCTGAAAGTATATAATATTCTCATCTATATCCATTAATTGAGACATAATGTTATTCATTTTTTCCATAATTATCCTTTCTAACAGATTAAGTAATCCTTTAATTGTATATTCAAACATTCTATGTATTGTAATTAAATTGCTCAAATATTAACACAAACATTATGATATTAAACTGTTCAAACATAATGATAATAATCCTAGCGATTCTCTAAGATTTTAAGAGAAATCTTTCGAAATTTAACAAAAATAATAGTTTTACCTTAATTTCGATCTTGACTTTTTAGCCTTCAGAACCAAGTGACCTTTGAGCTCTGAATCTGTAAAATAATTCCCTTCAACGGCCTCCTACCTTCACGGGATCCTTGCTATTCCATCTTCTTGCTCTCGTTATATTGTTTCTAAAGATCAAGCTCTAGATTGATATTAATTAAAACTCTCTTTTTGTTAAAATAAGAAAGAATTTTTCTTATGAGATCCTTCAAGAATCTATGGGAAAAGGTGTTTAGAAACTCATATTTTTTATGAAACGATTGTGATTTTATTGATATATGAGATTGATACAAGACTTGATATGAGAAACTTCAAAGACAAAGTTTTGGCTATCTCACAAGTTGAATACTCAGTTCCTTTCATTATGCCTTGTCAACTAACCTGAAGGCCTCTATTTATACAACTACACGAAGTACAATTATTTAGCCTCTTACATAATTGATACAATAATTTGAAACTTTACATTATATCTCAAGGACACACCTGTCCCTTCATTATTTATGGCCTTCACATGGGGCTGTCTATCTTTAGCATGTTACATCCTCAAGTAGATTCTAGCTTTCCTTCATTTATGTTGGTATGTACTTTTTTTTTCAAAATTAGATTATATCATCTTTGTCTGCATGTTGGGCAATATCTGGCAATGCATGACTCTTTTATTGTTGATGGACTTCCATTAATTCGATGAGTATCAAACTTGTCAATGCATTCTTTCAAGATTGTTGATTTTTTCTTTTCCTCCATTAGTGAGGAGGGTCAATCCTTCATACTGACATATACATTTGAATTTTTTGTCATAAAGATTTTTAGCAATATTATAAAGGACTTTTATCTCCAACACCCTTCGGGATTTGAACCATAATCTTGTAATATTTGGTACAGGCTTAGTATTTTTTCCAACTTCAATTTGAAAATTTCTTGCAACATATCCAATTGTAATAATATGCTCAGTAGGGTAGTAAGTCCTTCCATCAATTCCTAAATTGATCGAATAAAATTTTAACTATATCGATCTTCCTTGAGCAAATTTTAAAATTTCACCTTTCGATAAGTCATCAAATTTTTCAATTTCTTTTAAATCCTTTCCAGGATAAATGAGACCTAAAAATTCATAATTCCCTGTCATTTTTGTCATAGAGGGATCACCTCCTTGGGCAACAATCAATCGTGGATAAACATGATCTCCAGAGGAGATATAGTAACAATCACATTCTTGAAGTTCATATATAATTTTGGTAAAATTTTTATACTCGTCTTCTTTTAATAAAAAAAGGGGAATCATCTTCCTCTTCAACATGAATTTTGATTACTTTCGTATGTTCAACTTTGACATTAATTGTTAACTTTCTTGGACTGGATTCATCTATTCTCACCTTTTTTGGGCTTGGTTCATCTCTTCTGATTCTTGGTCCACTACCGCTTACAGAAGATGTACCTATTTGTATTTTTTGTAAAACATGTTTGGTATCATCCTGTTTGGTGATTAACGATTCAAACTAAGATTCAATCTCAATTATGTTATCGTTCAATTCTTTGGTATAATTGAAATGAGAAACTGAGATTTCCACCAACTGTTTGAAACTTTGTTGGAGAGTCTCTGCAGGTTGCTCAATTCCAAGTTTTATATCTTTAGCTTCCTCAACGAGGAAGTTCATCCGCTCTCTGGTGTCTATCAAGGATTGTTTGATATTATCCATCTGCAAATTCAATATTTCTGCTTAAAAAATTTGCAAGATAATTATTGACTCTTTTAATATGAACTATATCAAAATTATAAAATGTCAAATTGGCTTTCCGTCTATGAAGCCTCCTGTGTTGAGGTTCGGGTGATAATTTGTTTGACTAATCCTACAACTTGAGAATTGTCAGTTTCAACAATAAATTTCTTAGATAATAGGAATAATGATAACTTTTTTATACCTCTAATAATTTCTAATAATTCTTTTTCATGGGTGGTATAATTTATCTCTGCTTGATTAAAGGTTTCACTTGAATATCTACATATTTTATTTAGATTTTTCTTTAATATTACTGCCCAATATTTATATGAGGCATTAGTATTAACTATCAGATTATCTTTTTCATCTGGTAATCTTAATTTTGGTAATTTTTTGCATTTTTCTTTGAGTGATTTATCAATTTCTGTATGTTACTCACTCTATCATTTGGTATTTGTTTTCCTAAGTAAAACTTGAATTTTATCTCTCTTTTTTGAAAGACTTTCAATAAATCAATCCATATAATTTAAACATCCTAAAAATTTTGTATTTGTTCTTTTGATTCTAATTTATTTAAAAAGTTTTCTACCTTCTTAGATATATGAGTTTGTAATTTTATTTCTCTTTTATCTATTGATAATACAAGAAAATCAATTTCTTGTCTTTTTATAATAGCTTTCTTTTTTGAAAGAACAATTCCTTTTTTTTTTTTTTTTTTTGCATTCATTTATGAATTTTATTAAATGATTTCTATGTTCTTCTTTATTGTTAGAACATATCAATATATCATCTATATATACTATCAAAAATTCGTTAAATTTTCAAAATATATTGTCCATTTTCCTTTGATATAATTGTAGTTCATTTTTTAGATCAAAAGGCATAACCATCCATTCATATTTACCTTGAGGTGTATTAAATGTTGTATATTGTGTACAATCTTCTTCCATTTTAACTTGCCAAAATCTTGATTTGCAATCAAACTTTGAATAGTATTGTTTTCTTTTTACAAGATTTATTAGAACCTATTTATTTGGTAAGAATATCCATCAAATTTGGTATACTTATTTAGTTCTTTATAATTTATTACCATTCTTACTTTTCCTCTAACTTGTTCACAATACTTCATGATCATAAAGGCTGGACTACTATGTGATCCATTGTTAGGTCTTATAATTTTTTGTTCTAGTAATTCTTTTATTTGGGTTTTGAATTATTGTGTATCTTGTATGGTATGCATCATTGGTTTGACTCTTATGATAATATTTTTTGTTAATTCTATCTTAACTCTGGGATGATGTGGTTTCCAAAATAATAATGGATTTTCTTCATATATCTTTTCTAATTGATCAATGATTTTTCCATACTTGTGTTGCATATATGTTTTCAAGACTTTTTTTATATTATTCTTTTATTTTTTATTTCAGTTTGTGTAATTGATTTGTTCTCCCATTTATCACCACGCTGGGCTGACTGAATATTGTAAGGTCCAAATTTTCTTGGTATTTTTAATAAATGTTCATAAGGCCTTTGAAACATTATCACGTAATTATTTTGTTTATAATATTGAAATTATTGTATAAAGTCATTTCCTAGTAATATATCACATTCTAATTTGTTATAACTATATGTCTTATTCACAACTATCTGTTTACTTCCAAGTATTATACTGGCTTTGTCAGCATTATTAATATTAATTATTTGGGTACTTTCTCTTGTTACTTCTGTAATCTTTATCTTTCCATTAATATTTCATGATTTTATTAAAAAGCTTTTGAATATTGTTATATCACTTCCCGTATCTATTAATGCACAAATTGTTATATTTGTTTCTACAATAGTAACCTATATATAAACAGTTATGAAAAACTTATTTGATTATTTATTCAGCTTTTCTACATAATATAATTTAACCATTATGAGTTATGTATAATCCTTCTTGTTTTATACTATAATATTCTAATCCATTTTAAAAAACTCATTGCTAATAATATATGTGGGTTTACCATATGACATGGTAGTAAGAGATTCAATGAAAAACTCATTGTTTTATCTATATGACATGGTAGTAAGAGATTAATTCCTCCTATCTTTATTGGTAATTTGACTTCAAGTTCAGTAGTATGTAATTGTCCATAAATATTCACATATCTATACGGATCAGTTCTATGAGATATTAATCTTTTATTCCTGTTTGAGGCTATATGACATTCTCGAGTTCCTGTATCAATTAATATATTTGATCCTTTCACATGTTCTTTTTCATTGAAATATTCACCTTCTATTTTCATATTTTCACCATTTCTATAAAGTTTTGTATTACTAGTTTCTCCTAATTATTTTCTATTAGGTAAACTTGTTGATCTTCTAACTAATCTTCCATCTTTGAATGTTATTTTATTATTAGGGTATTCTTCCTCTCTCAATTATATTATTTCAAGTTTATTTTTTGTTATACTAAGTTCACAGTCTTCTAAGACTAAATATATCAGTTTATTAAGTTCTATGATTTTACTAATATCTTTTCATTCTTTGTGAATTTCAATATATGGTTTTTTAGAGTCAATATTTCCAAAATTAGAATTGGTAAATGTGTACAATGCTCTATATTCTATAGTCTTGATTTGATCTCTTGGTTGTATTGTATTATATCATTTCTATATAATTTGAAATGTTTACCTAAGACTTCATTAAAGTTTTTATCTTTCAATGAATCACAATATTTTGGGTAAGTAAATATTAATTTCTGATATGCAAGGTTTCCTTCTATTGTTCCTAGATGACTATCCTTCAAATTTATTATTCTTCCATCATGTAGACTCACAGTTAAGGGTGAATTTATCCTTTCTCTAAATAAGGATTTAAACATTATTTATATACCTGCTAAATAAATATATTGAATCTTTTCACTTTTTTTTTATTGATCTTTGCTAATAATTCTGTAACTGTATTTTTTGTTAAAAGATTTAATTTATGTATTCTTTGAGTTGTTCTAACAAATATTAATTTTTTTAATTTTATGATATTCTTTTATTGCTACTCTTTCTCTTCTCTATATTCTATCCAAAATTTCCCATTTTCCTGTTTTCAAATCTAAGGATAATTTTTGTATCTTTTTAAACTTATTATTGTCAAATGTTACTTTTAATCCATAACCATCTATTCATTCATATTCTTGTACATCTATATTATTATTTTCTATTTCTTCTATTTCTTTATTCAGACTCAGATTCAGATTCATTGTTTTCTGAATCTATTTCACTTCTATAGACTTCTAGATCATTATATTCTTCGATATCAGATATCTCACTTAATTCACTTTCTATTTCTATATATTCTTTTTGTAATATTTTAACTTTCTTCTTATTTTCAGGACTTATATGTCATATTTCTTCACAATTCCAACATTTGCATTGGCTTCTATCTTTTTTGTAAGGTTTTTTTTTATTTGGATTATATTTTCTTTTATAATATCTTCTTCGAGGTTTTATATATCTTTTTTAAAAATTTCTAAATTTTTTGAGCTTTTTATTTTTATATTTTCTTTTAGGATTTCTTCTTTCGGGATTTCATTCCCATTGTATAGGTTTTTTCATATCTTCACAACATTTTCTAATCAATTTTCTTCGTTTTTTAATAATTGTCATTGTTGACATGTATATACTAATTTTTTAAATAGAAATTTTATCCTTGATCCTAGAGTTCTAGGTATTCCAGAGTTATCTCAAACAAACTTTTCAAACTCTATTTTAAATTATATTCTCCATGAACCTAGTAACTTATTATAGTACATATCTTTGTATACTTCTTGATTTTTATTACAATAAAATTAAACATAATAGTAATTTTTAAATTCACAAGTGTATTCTTTAATTTTACACATATCACATATTGTTAAATTATTTAATTTGACTCTAGCATTATCTTTTTCTCTTATTGTTTCTCCTTCAATATTAATTATCTAGTTTTCTCCAATAAATTCATCTGCAATGTATTCTACTAACCTTTGTATACTTTCTCTATCTGAATTTATTATTTCTATTTGAACATTTCTTCTTATTAATGTTTTTGTATCATTACTTCTTCCTTCCCACCAATTTCTAATATTTCATTCAAAGGATACAACTTAGAAATCTAATCTTCTTTCAGTACTTTCCCATGTATCATCATTATTATATAAAAAGATTTATATCATTGAATCTGCACAAGTTAATAAAGTTTTTTTAGTATCTATTTTGCAATATAAATCTAATAGGTTTATCACAATTATCATTTGGTTCAAATCTATCTCTGTATTTGTTTTCTTTAGGTGGTTGTCCATCTCTAACTCTGTCATAGTATTGTCTCTATAGTTTATTATATAGAGGTGCATAACTTTTATCCGGATCTGATAATTTTTGTTTAGAAGTTCCTACTGGATTATGTGCTCCTCCAGTATTCACTAAAATTTCGTATTTACTTAAATTATCATGGCTTAATTGATCAAAATTTTGTATAAGCAAATCTAATTCTTCATGATCTTTATCTTGTTTTTCTTCAGTTTCAACTTTTTTCCTCAACTTTTAATTTTCCTAATGTTTTTTCTATGGATTTTTGTAACTCTTGATCTTCTTCTAGTATTTTTTGTAATATATTTTTTTCTAAATTCATCATCCATACTTTCTGCTTCTATTATAATTTTTTCTTGTTCAATGTGTTTCTTTCTTTTCTATTCTAGACATCTCTTTTTCTATAAGTTTTTTTGTCTATTTTCTTATCCTTATTTTTATTACTTTCCTTAAATTCTCTAATTTCGCGTTTTAATATATTTATGTCATTCCTTGTTTCTATTAATTCATTTTTGACTTCTTAAACATCGCTTATTAATAATTTTATTAATATTTTTAGATCTTCAATATATTCACTTATTGACATTTATACTCTTGGTTTAGTAGTTTGTGATTTTTGTACTTTGAATAGTCTGTCGTATATATCATCTATCTTTATTTCTAATTTTTTAATCCTTTCTTCTATTGATATAATTATTTAATTACTTCTTTTTTTATCTTTTCATTTAATTTTTCTATTTTTTCTATGATCATTCCAATTTTATCTTGATTGATTATTTCTCCTGACTTTCTTTGGAATTCTTTCAATATGTCTTCATCTATGTTTTTGACATCTCTTATCATGTATTTTAATACTTTAAATTGTATGTTAATTTATTTTGGATGTCTTGTAATCTTTCTTTAACGTTTTTATCTTTGATATTTAACTGTTGTAATTCTTCAATAGCTATTTTGTCTTGTAAATTTATGTTTTTATATGTTTGTCATAAAAAAATCATTTATCTAATTTAATTGCATGTTAAGAAATTCATCAGATTCTCCCATGAGCTTAAGGTTGAAACATAGTTGTATCAACTCCTCTTATTTGATAATATCCTACTCAAAGGTTAAAATTTTCTATTATTTGTTTTTCAAATTTCATTTCAGGAAATTCTGTCATTAATTTCTTCCTTTGATATGTTTGATTTCTAGAATGAGCTCTATTTCATATTTTATTTCTTTATGTATCATTTTATTGTATTCCTAGAATTCTACAGATGATATTAACATTAGTTTCTTTTCTTGTGCTCTATAATAGTTTGAATAATATTCCATTTGTCTTATTCTATCATATTTCTCTTTATTAGTTGTTTCCTTGTCTTCTAAAATCATTTTTATTCTAGATAATTATTTTAAAATTCTATTATAATACTCTCTCTTTTTCTCTAATGATTTTAATCTTAGGATTTCTTTACTTTTTATATTTCTTTTTCTCTTATTTGATCCATTAAATTTCTTCTTTGTTCAAGTATTAAGTCTAATTTTTTATTTGCTTCTATTTCCAAGTGTTTGACTAATTGAGAATCAGCTCTATGATAATCCATATTTATAGTCTTTATATAGTTCTTCCAAAATATCTTTATGTATTAAATCTAATATTTCTGTTATTATAAAATCTTCTTTTATTATACTGAAATTTATTAGATAAAAAATATTTCCTTATTTCTTTATCTTGGTCTTCTAAAGCTCTTAATATTTTTATTTTATAATTATCAGGTAGTACTAATGTATGTGTAATTATAAATCTTGATGTATGTAGTTTATATTTATTTTTGTATTTTGGTATGTAATATATGTCATTTAGATCTGTCATATGACTCTGATACCAAGTGAGTGGTGATACTATGAGCGAACAAAAATCAATTAAAATCAAAAACATAAAACTTAAGGACCGTTATGTAATTTTTCTAAGTATTAATGACTAGTTGAAATATTATATGTAAGGATATTCTTGGTAGTTTCTAAAGTCTAAGGCTATTTCCATGAATTGATAAAATTGTATGGATATTTTGAACGTATACCACGGAAGAACACCAACCAGCTCTGTTCAACTCATCAACTGGAAGTGAAATTTAGACACAAGAAAATTAATGCATAAAATTCCAGTAAAGACCACATAACATGATTTTAAATATGATTGAAAAAGGGTATTAGTATAGCAACATGACTGAAACTCCAAAAAACTATAAAAATAGCTGTCGAGGCTACATACATACCTATCAAAATTGGCATATAGTATAGGATAAAACTATACTTACTAACAAAATCATACTAACAACTTACTAACATAAATTAATACCTATTTTACCCTTTTAGCTAAAAATATAATTAATATCTTATTTCACATATTATCTTATTAAATTTAACACATAATAAATTCTAAAAAATTAATTACTTTAAAAAATTTTATTACTTATAATTAAAAAATATTATGCATGTTTATGATCCCCATATACTTCACGAAAAAAAGAAAAAATTTAATTAGAAGTTTACATAGAGAATATTTAGAATTGGAAAGAATAGGAAGAGACCTAAATACTGATCCTATTGCTATAGAAAAATATAGAGAAATTAAAATACTAGTTTTACAACATAATGAATATTTAAAATTAAGAGAAGAAAACTTAATTAGACAAGAAGATATAAGATATATGGATGAATTTGAAGAAAGGTTCTTAAGGAGAATTAGACAAAGAATATAATTCCGCAAAATAAAATTTCACTTTAACGATCCAATTCACAGTGGTATCAGAGCTAGTAGTTATACTTAAAAATATATTTAGAAAAATGTCTAAAAAATTACCAATAATCGAACCTAGAGTATATAATTATAAATCTAAAGATTTACCAAATAATAGTCATTGGCCATTAATAACTGAAACATATGAAAAATTTATACCATTTATACTATTAGGAGAAGGAGGATTTGGAGAACATAAACAATTAAACTGGACAAATTTATTTTTACTAAATAAATTAGGAATAAGTTTAGATAAAACTACAGAACAAAATTTAGAACAAGCAAAAAAACTCAGAACAAGTTCAAGAAATTATCAATAATTTACCATTAGAAATAAGACAAATGATAGAAATAACTAATGATTATAAGGATATAAACAAAAATATACCTACACAAATATTAGAAGTAAAGCAATATGTAAATAACCTATCAAAACAATTAATAACCTTAGAAAACCAAATTAAGCAAATAATTGAAAAAATAAATAAAATAGGAAATATAGTAGGAGTATATGAAAACTCAATAGAAATTATAGAACAAAAAACTATTATAAAACAAATAAATATGATAAGAACAATTAAAGAAGAAGAAATAGGGAAAAATGATTTACATAAAAGAATAGATAATATACAACAAAATATTGGAATTATAAACCAAAATATAATAAAAATATATGATGAAATGGAAAAAAGAAAACCTAAAAGAATAATAACTGACAAAGAATTTAAAGCCATCAATAGATTAGGAATAAATATGATTACTGAACAAATAGAAAAATTTATGGAAAATCCTAAACAAGAAGGTGAAGAAGATTACATAACAGAAGAAGATTATATAGAAAAATTTCAAAATCTTAAAATAGAAGAAATTAATATGAATGAACAACAAAGAGCTTTAATACCAGTAGGACAAAATCCACCAGAATATATACAACAACCAGGAACTAACTAAGTTAAAAAAGAAAATACAAGTAATACTAATCCAAAAAATACACCAGAAATTTATATGAATCAAAGACAAAACACAAATTTCAAAACAAATAATTTTATACCACAACAAAAATATTACACCAAGTCAAATAAAAATTACCCTATAGAATATACACCATGGAGAAGTATGGAAACACAAATTAGTTCAGAAGGAAGATGGATAGATTTAGGATGTGTGCAAGATGTAAATCATGAATTAGAATTATGGATGAAATTTATGGCTATGATGGCCTATACCAAAGAATTAACAGGAAAGCAATTACAATTAATGTTAGAAAATACATTTATAGGAACCACTGCAAGATGGTGGGGAAATTTAACAGAAACTTTTATAGGACAAGTTAGAGGAAATGACCAAGATGAAATAGGAATTATTTTAAGCAGATATGAAGATGCATTAAAAAGAGAATATACATTAGTAATAAACAGAGATACCAAAATTAGCTCAAGACTAAGACATAGATATTTATTAGAAAATCTATCAATATGTGATATGTGTTACTTTAAACAATTTGCATGTGAATTTAGAGAATATTTTGAAAAAGCAGAATATAATCAAGAAACATATGGTATGGAAATTATGAACCAAATATTCTTTAAATTACCAAACCCATGGAATTTAGAATTATTTAAGGACTGGGAAAAATTAGAAATACCATTAAGTAATAATAGTTTAGGAGCAAGAATACAATTTATAGAAATGAGACAACAAGAAAAATGTATGGAAGCAAATAATATGATAAAATTCCATAAAGCAAGTAAAAAATCATTATGCTGTGATAAATTACAATATAAATCAACACAATGGGGATGTCATCTAGAAAGAAAATATAAGAAAAAGAAATATTATAGAAAAGATAAATTTAGAAATAAATTTAATAAATATAAAAAACCATATAATAAAACATTTAAAAGGTATAGAGTACCATACAAGAGATATTTAAGGCAAAAACAAAACAAAACTAAAACATACCCTAAAAATCCTAGAAAATGTAAATGCTATTCATGTGGAGAAATATGACATATATCTCCAGAATGTCCTAAGAAAGATAAAAAGAAAAATATGATGTATATCTCAATAATAGAAAAAGAAAATTATAACTTATTACCTATTGAACAAGAAGAAGAATGGAAAGAAATTCCTGAAGATGAAGAAATTTATGAATTAGAAGAACATGAAGTAATAAATACAATAATGGAATTAGAATCTTCAGAAGAAAGTGAATCTAATGAATCTAGTGAAGAAGAATATTTATATATAAATATGATTAGACAAATTAGTGAAGAATGTACATCTAAAGAATATGAATATCAATTAGAAGAAAATGAAGAACAACTAAATGAAAGATTAATATTTAATCCTAAAATGTATGAAAAGATCTTAAAATCAAAATTAGATGTAGAACCAAAAGAAATATTTAATTTACCATTTTGGCAGAAAAACAAAGAAATAGCATATGTAGCAAGAAACCATAGTCACCCTATAGACATAAGAGATACTACAGGAAATACATTAATACCTATAATAAATGAAGAAATTATAAGACAAGAAATAAACCTATTGAATCCTGAACTAAATGGAAAAATAAAGAACATATATTTAGGAGCCGTACAAATTATAGCAAAAGCCTATTTTAGAGAAGATACACCTATAGAATTCTATATTATGGATGATAGAATTGTAAGTTCAGTACAAGATGCTCTAATAGGAATTGTAACAGGAAACTTAATGTACCAAAAAGTAAAATTTACAATAAGATCAAATTTCAGCATAAGTATGGGAGAACAAAATAAAAATAAAGCCTTAACATTATATTACAGGTTAAGAGGGATAGATATGGAACCAGGAAGTAAAACTATAAGTTTAACTATTAGAACAATATATGCTTTTACTAGTAAACATGAAGTAGAAATTAAGAATGCTACAAGAACACATATAATAGAACCCATATTTCAGAATTTATTGGAATACAAACCAGCTAAAGAAAATCCAAGAATGACAATACCAGAAGATATAGAAATAGATTTCAATCAAGCTAGAAGATTAGTAAATATGGATAAACCACAAATAGAATTTGGAAGAAGATCAATTAGCCTAAGAAGAAATACTAGTACAAGATCATTACCTGAAATAGAAAATAGAAATGATTCAGAAAAATAAATAATGACAAAAATACATAGAAAAATACCAAGAATGAATCTATCTAAAAGAAATGAGACAAAACAATTTGAAGTTATGATAGAAATTAGAATAAATGGAGAATGGAAAGAGCAGAAAGTATTAATAGATACTGGAGCAACTGTATCTCATATAAAAGAAAACATAATAGGAGACTTAGAACTTAAAGTAACGAATAATTCAATTCAAATACAAGATTACTTTGGAAATATTCATCACATGGATACTTATGTAGAATTACCAATAAGAATAAATAAAAGAAATGAAATAATCATAAACATGTATGTAGAACATACAGGAAAGGTAAATACGGAATTACTATTAGGAACAGATTTCTTAGAGCAAGTAAAACCATATTACATAAAAGATGATAGAATGCTATTAACAATACAAAATGAAAATCTAGTCATACCAAGGTTATTATGAATAAAATACAAGGAGGAAGAGAACATATTTATATACTAACCAAAATGAATTACAATGGATATCTTAGCAGAAATTATCATGCATTGTTTGATACAGGAGCATCATCCTGTTTATTTAAAGAAAATGTATTACCCCCAGAAATGTGGAGTAATAAAAAAGAGTAATACTTGCAGGATTTGATGGAAGCACAAACCTAATAACTAAAGTAGCAAGGAATGTTAAAATACAAATAGGAAAATATGAATTACAAATACCTTATGTATATCAATTTGATGATATGCTAGGGGATATATTATTAGGAAATAACTTCATAAAACAATATTATCCAATAACTATTGGTGAAAAAGTTATACTTTTATCTACCCCTTGCCACCATATAGCAATTGCAATAAGAATTAATGATCCTTACTGTAGAGAAAAAATGCCTCATATAGCAGCTCAGCGTGGTGAGGATAGACAAAAATTAACACAAACAACACAATTTATGCCTAATAAAAATAGAATAAATCTAGTACAAGAACATTTTGATCAAATTGTAATAAAAAATATTACAGAAAAATTATTAAAATTATCAGGAGATAATCCTTTGGAAAAATGGCACATAAATAAGCCTATGGCAGAAATTATACTAGAAGATGACACTAAGATTATTAATGTAAAACCAATTAAACATACACCAAAAGAATTACCTGAATTTGAAATGCATATAAAAGAAATGCTAGAAAAGAAATTTATTAGAGAACTAATAGCAAACATAGTAGTCCAGCCTTCATTGTAATAAAACATTCAGAACAAAAAAGAGGAAAATCTAGAATGGTAATTAATTATAAAAGGTTAAACACTTATACAAAAGAATTAAAATATCCAATACCAAACCAACAGGTATTATTTAACCAAATTAGAGGAAAGAAATATTTCTCTAAATTTGATCTTAAATCAGGATTTTATCATATTATGTTAACTGAAGAATCTAGACATTTAACAGCTTTTACGGTACCACAAGGATTTTATGAATGGAATGTATTACCTTTTGGATTTAAAAATAGTCCAGGAGAATTCCAAAGGTACATGGATAAAATATTTAAAGATTATTATCATTTTATTACAGTATATATTGATGATGTTCTTATTTACTCTGAAACAATAAAAGACCACTTAAAACATCTAAATATTTTTATAGATATTGTAAGGAATAATGGAATTATATTATCAGCTACAAAAATGGAGATAGCTAAAGAAAAAGTAGAATTTTTGGGATCTATAATAAGCCAAGAAGGAATAAAACTTCAAAAACATATTGGTACAAAAATACAAGAATTTGACAATCATATAAAAGATAAAACACAATTACAAAGCTTTTTAGGACTTGTAAATCAGACTAGGAAATATGTACCTAACTTAGCAAAACATTTAATCCCATTACAAAAAAGATTAAAAGGAAAAACTAGATGGACACCATGATCTAAAGACGAAGAAGAAGAAGTACAAAAAATTAAAGACCTTTGTAAAGATTTATCAGAATTAGAATTACCCAAAAAAGAATGTGATTGGATTATAGAAACCGATGCATGTGAAACAGCATGGGGAGCAGTACTTAAATATATTTATCCAAATGAGGATGAGGAAAGGATTGCACAGTATACTAGTGGCAGTTTTACTCAAACTCAAACTAATTATCATATAAATGAAAAAGAATTATTAGCTGTAAAGTTTGCTATTAAAAAATTTGAATTATTTATTGTTACTACAAAATTCAAAATTAGAACAGATAATACACAAGTTAAATATTGGTTAACTAAAGAAATTGATCCAACTATTGCAAATAAAAGGTTAATTAGATGGCAAGTAGAACTTAGTCATTATGATTTTGAAATTATTCATATTAAGGGTACTGACAATGTTATTGCAGATTATTTATCAAGACATGGAAGACATACTTAAGAAAGTAGAAGAAATTAACTTGGCCATGGGTCAAATGAATATCAACTATTCAAATCTATTCAACCGTGTGAATACTTGCATGGCGCAGATTATACAAATTAACAGTGAACTAGCCTTTTACAAGTCAAGGGTTAATTCTCTTGAGGAAGTGTACAAAGGAGGATCACAATCCTCTCCAGTGAAGAATTTATCTGTAGGACTTCCTATTGAGGAAGAAGTATCTAATGTATCAATTATTGGAAGTTCATCTTCCAAAGCCATTAGCAAAACTATTGAACCATCTAAAGAAACTTTTTTAGAAGCTGCGAAGAAACCAACAGTCCTAACAAAGGAACTATCAGAAAAGGAGAAAGTTATGAAGAAACTAGAGACATTCTTGAAGTATGTGGAATATCTAAACAAGAGGACAAAAGAAGGAGAATGGCTAAGGACAATTAGCCATCAATAAAGCAATTATTTTTCCAGGAGCAGAACCAAGAACAGTCAGGGGACTGTTTGACCAAGGACTTATTCAATGCATATACCCTAGCAAGGATATGAAGGAAATATCATTATTACCTAATTCTATCAAGGCAGCAGTGAAAACATATTTTGGAATTACCAAAGCTGAAAAGATCTATGTCAGGATTTACTCAGCCATTCCAAAATTTATTGATGGAGAATTTCTAAGGGCAGAACATATTGTAAAACTCGGAGTAACTAGCAAAGCTATTCTTTCAGAACCAGAAATAAAACCATTTAACAAAGAGGAACAGATAAAAGCTATTCCAGAAAAAAGGGCATTGGGATTTAGAGTAATGTACACTGAATTAAGGGATACCCTTACACAAACTAATGTTTGGGTATATGAATCTAATGATGAAAAATTATTGATCTACAGCATTGCAAGAATTAATCAAGTTAATTGTCAATTATGGAAATTAAGAGAATATGCTGAGAATATACTTGTCAGCAATTTGGATCTTAGCAAAGAAGCCTATGAATATCTACATCACTTAATGGAGGTAGAAACGGGTCACAAATGTAATAATTGTGGGGACCTACTCAACTATAATGAAGATGAAGCATACCTTGTCTGAACACGAATTATTCAAGGGATGGGGATTCAGACCCATGTGAAACTTTAGAAAAGCAGCAAAAATTATTGTAACTTTAGCTTTACTTTATCTACTTTAAATCTTAGCCAAGTATGTAAAAGATAGGGAATATTATCTTGTTTCCCAACTTTGCTTTTACCAACTATAAAAGGAGGAGTCTCTCCTCATTGTTGGCATCCGAAAATCATATGAGTTTTCAGCAATAAAAATCTATATTCTCTATCTATTGTCTTTCTTTTCATTCCTAGTTCAAAATTTTCTTTCATCAAACCAATCCAGAAACAGTTAGCAGAAGGTATGAGTAACTAAACTTCACATAGATATATATGAAGCTATAAAATAGTTAGTAATACTCTATTTATTTATGAGTCCATAAGTTTATTCTTTATAAAACTTTTGTTAAAAGAGTACATCCAGAGGTAGGAAACGAAACTGGATTGTGTTGAACCTCTTTGAAGTATTTGTATAAGTATTAAACAGAAAGTGTTGGAGTAAGTCTTTCGAGCATCCTTTAATGCGTAAGTATTTTGAGCAACAACGATCTTCTATGAAGATATGTTTAATACTTAGATAAATAACTGAAGAGTATTTGGTCAAAAATCTTTTAAAATCAGATTTACAAAGAAGCGTGATGGACCCATAGATAGAAAGAAGTATTATTGATTATTTATAGTGGATTATATATCGTCTTTTTTATTGATATTATCCAAGTACTGTTATCATAGTCTTAAATTTATCATTTTGCTTATGATATCTCTTGCATGTTTTTACATATGTTGAAAATTTGTTTTTACTATTCCTAAAATTAACTATTGGAAGAGGATTTGAATTAATAGCTTAAATTTAAATAGTTTTATAATTTATGAATTCAGAACATTTAATAGAACTAAATCCTTCAGAAGTAAACGACTTTAAGTATTTAAGAGAAGAAACAATTAAACAATTAGAAATTATAAGAGAAGATTTAGAAAGATTTTATGATTTATTAGACTACGCAATGAAAGAACCCTCATTCACAGATTTTTCACAATTTACTAGAATTATAGTAAATAGAGGAAGAATAATTAATGATCTAGAGAAAAAAATTGAAGAATTAAATATAATTATTGAAGAAAAGAGTTTAACATATAATAGTATATATTACGCATTTTATGTAAACAATAAATTTAGAGATATAGACATAACATCAGAAAATTAAACGAATTATAACTAGAAGGATAACATAATAATTAAACATTCAAATTTTTTGTCTTTTAGCCGTTAGTACAACTGTTAGTACAGTTTGTTAGTAATTGTAGCAAGGTCCTATAGTATAAGTATACTATGGGAATCCGGTAACCACACCACACACGTACAAAAACGAAAAAATTCCCTAAAAACCTAAAAGAATCCAAAATGGTGCCCGCGTTTTCGTCACCCGTGGTTCGGGTCTCTAATAGTTCTGGCACTTTTATTTTAACCACTGATTCAGATGTAGCACAATCTTGCACAAATTCTTTTAAGTTTTGAAGGTCATATCAACCACGAACTACACAGTTTATTCCTCTTGTGCAGTTCCTGTGCAGATTGAGATCAAATGTTCTACTCTCTAACTTGTGAACTTATTCTGCTCGACTATTGCACAAAGATAGATTCTGCATTTTCTGCTACCACTTGGAGGGATTGGAGATGGTGTTGGACAACATTTTATTTTTTAATTTTTTTAATTTTGGGCTACAATAATATTCAGCAACATTCAACGTTTCATATTATCTAAACAGAATGTAACATAATAAGTAGGTTCAGATTATCCTATAGTTTCAACAATCACAAGCATTACAAAACTGAGCAAATTATCAGGAACATTGATAGTTTGAGAAGAAAAAACAATCAACTCCCCACATCTGTCAATGGTTCATGGTTGCTTACGGGTTGAACTGCTATCTTCCCTTCTGAAGTCACCTCTTCTCCATCTGGCTGTTCGGTTTGAACAGGATCAGACAGCGTTTTGCTGGAATCGCCACTTCCTGTCTGGTTTGACTTGTGTTCCACACACTCATCTTGAGGTTCTGATCTTCCTTGATCAACAGAATTTTGCAAATGGGGCAAGTTGTCATTGAAGTCTGGATGTGTTGCAGTAATTGGACCTGGTACAACACAGGAAGAGATCAATTCAAGGACTTCAGGTGAAGGGGATATTCCGGCGGTCACTTTCTTGATTGGAGTCGTCCCAGACGAAGATGAAAGACTTGTCATTTTTGGATTGGGATAAGGTATGTTGAGGTTGGGCTCAATCCTTGGGAATCCTGAAACCCCACCGTCACTCGAATTTGGATGCAGAGGGAAGGCTGGCTCTAGGGGAATAGATGATGAACCAATATGTTCTCCTGGGTGGTTAGCTTCGCAGCTACTGACTTGAGAGTCTTGATTGGCTGCATGCGATCTCCTCCTCCTCTTCCTCTTCCTCTTCCTCCTCCTCTTCTTCATACTGCCTCGAGGATCCTGGGGCCTTGGGGGAGGCAGTCCTGGCTCAATAAATGGAGGAATTTTGAAGGATCCTTCCCCATATAAGACACGAACAGAATGTGATATTGCAGACAGCGTCGGTGGCAGATCAAGTTCAGTAGTTTTACCAGGAGCTTCTACAGCTTCTCGAAGCCAATGAGGCAGCTTTTCTTTTGGACTACATTCTTTTCCTTCAGATTGTGGAAGCTTCTGGTCCCTGTTACAATTGGCAGCCAGAAAAGAGCTATTATGCTCACTGCATCCCGTGTTACAAGGATCAGGCAATAAACCTAATCTAGCTGCATCCCTTTGTCTCTCCATCTGCTGTACCTTAAATTTGTCTGAAAAATTTAAACCGAGAGAATTAAAACTACTAGTTCCAAATGAGTTCAACAGAAATGGCGACTCAGGCATGCTCGAGGAAAGAACTAATCTATCGGAAGGTCCTGCAGAGGAGTCTCTTTTGGACAACTTTGATGGGAACTTATCTGCACTCCAAGTTGGAGGAGGATCAGATGGTTCCAGATGTGTCACATTAGCAGGCAGATCACCAAGATCCAATTTCATATCTGTAATGCCAGTGCGGAATTTCAGTGACCCATCAAATTTAGTTCCGTGCGATCCCCCTGCCATCATTCCATCAGAGCTAGTTCCTGGCAGTGCACGTGCAATAATTCCATCAGAGCTAGTTCCGTGCAATGCACGTGCCATCAGTCCATCAGATATCCCAGAAAATAAGAAAGAATTCGTGGACTTTGGAGGCCTGATAGACTTTGGTCCTTGAAATGCTGGCCTATCGAAGATCTTAACTTGTTCTACTTCCCATCTTGATGACAAATCTTCAGCAGTCTTGAACTTGGAAAACTTTAGCCTTGGATCTTGTAGCATCGAATCCCACTTTCCCCTTCCATGTCTACGAACACCAATCCACAGATAATCAAGTTCATCCTCAGACCAGATATCTGCCTTTGGTTTCATTTTCAGCAGACTGCTGGAACCAGTTCCAGTTCTCAACATAATATTCTCAAGAACTTTCCGATGGTTTTCGGGAAAAGCAAAAAACGAAGGTGGCATCTGATCCGAGCACAATCCTGGAGGAGTCTGCTGTTCTAGTTGGTTATAGTTGTGAAGATCTGGTGGAAATTTGAGATTTGGCAATAATGGAATCTTAGGGACTTCAGGGACAGAATTGCTTCGGTCTGCAATACTAGATCCCAGTGATAAGCTTGAGAACAAGTCAGGAGTTGGATGGGGAAACTTTGCACTAGGATATGAATATATCGACAGCTTCTCATCGAAGGGTAATTTGGGCAAGAGAGTCTTTTCTCGAAAACCAGAGAAACTAGCACCAGAGCTTCCTAGATGCTCCACCAAGCTTTTTCCTCTCAGAATATCCAGAGGACGCTGCAAATAAATGAGAATTAGTCAAATCAAATCATTTGTGTGTGTGTGTGTGTGAGAGAGAGAGAGAGAGAGCATACTGGATTCAAGGGTTGATAATTATCAGGGATGTCACTCTCAGGTTGTGAAAGTGAACCGCCAGCAGAAGGATCTGGAAAATTGAATCTGCCTGAGACTGCCTTTTTACCTTTAACAGTCATATCGTTTAACATGCTAGAACAAGTAGCAGGCAACGGCAACGGAAACTTCAGCCCAAGTCCTTGCTTGTAGTCTCTTTTATTTGGTCTTGAGAATTTCCGTTGTAATGGCTCCGATTGGTTAGAATTTGGAGCATTTGGAGCACACAATCCTAAAACTGGCAACAAGTTGTACATCGTGTTCATGGAGCTTGTCCCCTTGAAATGGTCATTTGACAGGGAAATGCCTGGAAAGCGATTATTAATAACCGGAAGCTCCAAATCAACAGTAGATTTATGCTCCATAATCTTACCTGGCATCATGGTCGAGTCGGTCTTGCTATTGGGTACTGTGGTTTGATTATGACCATTATTTTCTACAACCAAGGTTGTAGCCTTCTCTTCGACAGGCTGAGTTGATATTGTCATTTGATTACCATCTTTAGCACACAGAGGAGATATAGGAAGTGACTCAAGTCTGTAAAATCCCCTGATGAGAGTAGATGATTCAGTTGATTTCCTCTTTGTCAACCGTTCCTTTTGTCTAGCACGAAGCTTTGCACTGTTGAAGGAAAGCACATTAACACCATAGGTTGAGTCATCGATCTTGAGGAATTAAGTATACATAACGTAGAGTGGGAATTCTAAAGATTCCCCAGGGGCGGAAATAGATGGCTGATTAGATGCAACATTATGCCTTAATTACATAAGATCCGTAACTTCCACTATCATGGGCAACAATTGTTCAGATTCAAATATTTTTTATGCTAATCAGTGATTTTAACCAAATAAAGGTCCTCGATGGAGATCTCTGGGTTACAGACTTGTGCTCTTATATAACCATTCGTATAATATTGCAATGAAATATTAAATCTTAGATTTCTAAACATATTTTTTGGGAGATATAATTCCAAAAGGATTAAGCCCAACAGTGAACAGAAGATCAGATCCTGGGTATAAAAGGAATCTCAACAAGAAAAAAGTGTGTAGTCAAAATGTGAATGATAACTCACTATTTTGCTTTAAGAGCACGTCCTGCCGGAGAGTATTGTCGCTCAGGATCTGGTTCCGGCTCCAGTTCCTCTTCCGCAGCACTCTGGTACATCAAACAATAACAATAACAATTGCTGAGACTCAGATAGATTTAGCCTCTATCAAAACATTCAATTCAATACATGAAAATCAGACACACTTGTAACGAAGTTTAATCAAATGGAATCTCTGACATTCTAACAGCAAAAAGTACATGGAAGGTGAAACCATGGCCTCATCTGTAATGGCAGTTGGTGTTGACAATAAAATGAAGAGAGAAGACACTTTTTGGTTTGATAACAGCCATTTAATAACTGGGCCAGTAAAAATGGAGGTTATCAGCACAAGCCAATTCATTGATAATGAGAACTGAAGATGGCTAGTGGGATAAACAATAATACAGGAAGTAAAAGCAAAGCAGTAAAGGGAAAGATAACTGCTGACAGGGAGATTTCTCTTTATAAGGCTTGGGTTCTGATCAGAACGATGGTTGAAACAATGATACCGATCGTTGATATAAAAATTCACAAAATGGAAAAGGATATGCAATTCACGACCTAGTCCTTTTTTCATAGAACACAAATGCTAATTGGTAATATTGGATAGAATACCTTCAAATCACAAACACTATGGTAGAACAAACACTGGTAGAAGCTGCTGTACCATGACCATGTTTACCATTTTTATTTTTATTTTTATTTTTTTTGGAAATTGGGGGGGGGGGGGGGGGGCGATTGTGCCTGAGACTATCAATACATGATAAAATGTTCGGAGATCATGCATCTGTACATGTCAGCATATAGAATTGTCCACAAACCTCCGATGCAGACATTAGGAATTTGGGCATATAAAGTGCAAATAAAAGATAAATAGAATTTCCACTCCACCCACGGCCCACCCCCACAACACACATATGCGCAGAGAGAGAGAGACAGTACTTCACTCCGTGTTCCACTGGGGTGTGCAATGTATGCTTCCCTGTAAGAAACAGCTTTTCTTTGACGTTTTCCCCGGCCAAGTGCTGCTTCCTCCTCACTCTGGTATTTCTTCCATCTACAAATCCAACGAGCAGATGATGTAAGAAAGACATACTTATGAATTAACTTGTGAATGAGAAAACTAATTTATGTAAATTTCCCACACACATATACATGCATGTATTTATGTTGATCCACTTAATTTTCAATATTACATATCGAAGAATGCTTCACTCATTTCTATGTGGATAAATAGGTTCTTAATGAGTTGTTGGGGTTACAAATTTTCCTTGTTCCTGTACTACATGAAGCAAGAATCCTTTCACGCAATACGAGTCCACAATCATCATTGCTAGCCAAAAATTAAAATAGTTTCATTAAACTGCGTACTTCAACAGGGACTACCAGAGCTGAGACATTAGCATGCAAAGCAGGGATATGAAGACAATGAGTAATGGAAGGATTGCTATACAACTTAATACTGAAATACTTACCTAACTTGCAGAAGCCTATCCCATTCATTTTCTTCATTGCTTCCAATCAAATCATCATCTTTTTTATCAGAGTTCTGTGCACACGGAGCACTAGTCCCCACGGGAACAGATGTTGTTCCATCTTGTTCTTCTGTTGGTTCATCATTCCATTCTAGGGACTAATTTAAAATGCTTCATATTAGCTTCATGATGTACATAAAATAGAATATATTTTCATATAAATATGAATGATACACACAATCCAGAGATGATGTGCAAATATGAGATGGTGAAGGTTTATTCATATTAATGGTACTGAACAAGGAAAATCAGTTATTATCATTTGGAACTAATGAGTTCCGTAGATGAGTGTCCATGAATCATCTTATTCAGCTTTACAAATAATTTTGTTCAATTAATCAGACTATAACCTAGGTGTATATTGTTGTTCCAAACTCAACTAAAAAACAATGTTCAGAAAACCAAAAACTGGTTCGACCCGAAAAAAGCACCAGGTCAAGAGTCAGAAGGTCGAACCGATTTTAATTAAAATAAATAAATAATTATTCCAAAAATTACAAATCTTTCTAAAAAAAAGCTATTTTACAAATAAACTAACATTTTAGAGATAAAATCATACATAAAGTTAGTTCAAGTTAAAAAAGAAAACATACTAAAAAAAATCATCACTACTCAAATTAAATAAATGATAAATAAAACAAATTTAAAAAAAAAAGAAAATAAGAGGAGTAAAGGGGGGGGGGGGGGGGGGGGGGAATTGCAGAACCGGTCATAAAACCCAGACCAGGTTGACCTGGTCACGGTTAACCGCTTAAAACCCGGTTTCCGGTTCGATTTTTTAATGACCGGTTTTCATCCATTCGGGACCGGATTTTTGGCCGGTTCACAGTCTTTCCACCAGAAACACAAAATAAGGACACGTGAAATATTAGCAGAAACAAAGATTTTAGGCAAAATAGTAAAGAGTACTGTAACTGGTGTGATAAAATGGCAGAAGAAATACCTTCACTGAACCAAGCATATCGTTCTCTATTTCTGTTTCAGCATTATCAGGTGAATCAGACGGGACGTGTGAGCGGTCTAGCAATTTTGAAATAGAAATTTCATCCCACACAATCCTATTGCTACCATCTGCACATTTATCTTCGTATACATCCCCAAGGCCACCAGTTCTTCTCCTCGTATTCGGCTCTGTAACTGCTTCATCTTTATTGTTGTGGTATTCACCATCTTTTTCTATTGTGGTAGAAGAATCACTAAAAAGTTCTTCAGTTCCCCATTTTAGGATGTCTTCCACCTCCTTTTGTGACCCAGACTTGTTCACAAAAAGTTGGTCAAGCATCAATTTCTTCTTTGCAAGTTGTAAGATGCGCTCTTCAACACTAGCACGGACAACAAGCCTGTATACCAGAAGCCTATTTGATTGTCCAATTCGATGTGCCCGATTCATGGCTTGGATGTCAGCATGTGGATTGAAGTCAGAATCATAGATAATGACAGTGTCAGCAGTTGCCAAGTTGATGCCAAGGCCACAAGAGCGTGTTGATAGAAGGAATATGAATCGACTCTTATCTTGGTTAAAACGAGTTATCGCTGCTTGTCGATCAGCCACAGATACAGAGCCATCAACTCTCTCATATGTCTTTGCCCCAAATTCGATAGACACATAATCCTCAAGGATGTCAAGTAATTTGGTCATTTGTGAAAAGATAAGGACTCTATGACCTTCTTTATGTAACACCTTGAGCATAGAATGCAGTAAAGTTAGCTTGGCTGAAGCTTTTACTCGCATTTCATGAAGGAAATTCACCGATCCAGATTCAGGTTCAGGTTCAGTGCCAGGTATAAGATAAGGATGATTGCAAATCTTCCGTAACTGCATCACAATATTTAACATTGACTGCTGTGGAACCCCTTTCCCTATATTGCGTAAGACCTGATAATTCTTTGTTAGCATGGCTCGATAATATTCTGCCTGAATACTTGACAACTCAACAGGAACCATTCGTTCAGTCTTTGGAGGGATATTCTTCATGGCATCCTTTTTAAGCCTACGAAGCATATGGGGGGCGACGAGTTTCTTCAGTTCCTCTACCTTTTCAGCAGTTGTTAGATCATCAAATTTCTCCTCAAATGAAGAGAGAGAAGGAAATGAAGCTGGCTGCAGAAAGTTTAGAAGATTATACATCTCCCCTATATTGTTCTGAAGAGGAGTACCTGTCAACAGTACCCTATGTTGGAATGAGAAGGTGTTTAGCAAGCCAAAAAGTTTACTGCTAGAGTTTTTCAGACGGTGCCCCTCATCAACCACAAGAACTTCCCAAGGAACTGCACGTAGATGAGAGGGATCGGCAAGAACCATTTCATAAGTAGTCAAAAGAACATTGAACTTATAACCTGATGTTTTCTTATTCGACCCACTAGGATCAGATGCATACCATTCATATTGGCGAATTATGGTTCGAGCCCTCATGTTCCCATGATATTCCACAACATTGAGGTTAGGAGCCCATAGTGAAAACTCACCCATCCAGTTGGGCATGGTGGATAGAGGAACCAAAACCAGACAAGGCAGAGTAGCTTTAAATTCAAAATATAAAGATGATAAAAAAGCACAAGCTGATACCGTTTTTCCAAGCCCCATTTCGTCAGCAAGTATCACATTTCTTGATTTATGCCAGCTCTTGCGTAACCAATTTAATGCTTCCAGCTGATGTGGAAACAAGGAGCCTCCTGTTAGCTCTTTAGGCTGCTCAGTGAGAGTAATTACCTCATTTTGTTGGAAACTGCCTTTCCTCCATTTTGAATCATGTTTTTCAGAATCATTCTCCAGTGTTTGACTTTCAAATTTAAAGAATAAATTAACCAAGTGAAGCGATTCCGCAATTACAGGTTCACTGGTTCTTTCCCAAGTGCATTCATCGTAAGGAAGACTTGTCCACTTTACATATACTTCAGTTAAACCACGTGTAGAAGACCGAGTAGCAATCACTCGCTGAGGCAGCTTCCACTGTTCCTGTGAAAGATTTATACTCAATGTTCCGTACTTCGCCCTGTAGTTCTCCAGTTTCCGTTTGGCCAGAACTTTCAGTTCAGATTCAGGAATCCAACTGTTATGGATGTGAGATTTCCCAACCCACTTGACCAAAAACTCAAATGACATAGTCAATCCATCGGAGGATCCAGATTCATCCAAGCAGGATTTTGTGAATTTCTTTTTAGGAGCACATATCATTTTCATATTAATTTCACCATCCTTATAGTTTCCATTATCTTCAGTAATGTGAGTTTGGCAATTGTTCAAGACGTCATGGTTACAACTTTCCAAGCCAAAATCAATCTTCTTGCCTCCAGAGATTATCTTGGCAGTCTTTGCTGTACTTTCTGGTCTTGAAATATTGTCATCCTGATTTTTATTATTTATGATATTAGAATCTTCAATGTCTCTCGTAGAATCCTTGAAATATCTTTCTTTACATTCCTTGGTTGAAGATCTTCTGTATACTTGTAGCTTACCTTCATTTACATTATCTGTTACGATTTTTCTCCCATTGGAACAGCTAGCAATATTCTGACAAACCATGGCAATCTTTCCTTTGCCTATCCCCGGCATTTCAGAGCAGGGGCTTTTCCCAGATAGTTTATTTAGATCTTCCGCAACTACGGAATCCTCAAAAGGGAGTTCATCCACATCCATCATGAGAACATCAGAATTTACATTACCACTTCTCACACGACAACCCAAAATCCGGTCGACCTATTATTTAAAATAGAACAAGAAAGTAAAAACAGAAAACCTCACAATTGCAAGTCATAGACAGGAAAAGATTCACTATAAAACTGTGTTACTGTAAATAAATCTTTGCAAGAAATCCTAGCCAACAATTGTACCTGCTGAACTTCTGCAGCATTATCATCACATGTCAAGGGCTCAACTGCAATATTCACAGCTTTACATGATTCATGTGATATACAAGCTGCTTTCTCAGAAATCATCTGCACCAAATGAGTTCATATTATGGAAACAGCACTAGCAAAAAGGAAAATATTTCACTCAACTTGAATAAGCATCAAAAGGCAGGAACACAGACCTCAATTTTTAGTTGGGTATTAACAAGATCCTGCTTTAATGGAGTTACACAATCCCCATGGCAAACTATCTTACGTTTTCCTTTTGATTTAGATATTCCTGGACATGCAGCTTTTGCTTTGGACACACCTTTCCCAGAAGTATATGTAGTAGATTTTCCATTGTCACTCTTACACTTTTTCTCATCACTGAGGGTATAAACCTTGCATTTTCTCTTTCTGGCTATCTGGGTGGGAGCTTCCTTTTCAATGACAGGTCTATTTCCTGGAGATACATTTCTAGGAGACGCTTCAGGCTTTATCTCAGAAGCTTCCTCTTCCATAGTTGAATTTCTTTTATTCAACGAAGACATTTCCTTGACAGGAGTAGCAAACTTCTCCACTGGTATGTGAGCAGGAGAGACCTCCAGCTTCCTATCACCACCAGCATGTGATGAACTACCCTCCACAGAACCATCCTGCACAAGATAACCTAGTTCGTTAATGTAACATTCGTCATTGTAGGAACAGTCAAACTTTTCAACCAATTCTCCATGACTAGACAAGGACAAGTTTTTATTGTCGGAGAACCTTTTCTTCCCAGAAATGGGGCATCCAAATGCCTCAGATACCTTGTTAGTTTCAGATGATTCATTTTCAGCTTTTGATGTTCGAATGATAATCTTTGTCCGTGGTCTTTTTGTAACAGGATCAAGATAGTTCACAGGCTCCAACAAATCACTTTTCTGATAGCAGGTCGGGCATTCCCACTTCCCAGAAGGAATACGCTTGAGATAATAAAGTAAATGTAAAATGCATTATTTTATGGAAACAAATGAATAAAAGGTTAAAAAAACACATTACATTTTACATTCTAGATAAACTTTACATACCTTTAGAGGAGGATCTAAACATTGAATGTGGTAGGTACGAGGACAGCTCTCACAACATAGCAAATTTCCACCGCGATCACAAACTACACACTCATAATAATACTGAAAGATATAATAAAGCAGCAAAGCAAAAGTCAAAAGCAGTTCAAACCCTACATTGCTACTCTAGCATAAAGAACAGGTACTTGTTAATTAAAAAAAAAAAAATTGTCAATTAATTATAGCTTCACTAAAGACTAAATAATCGCACAAAAGAGAATGAATTTTCGGTGGGCAAATAAAAATAAAATCAAAAAAGGAAGAAAATTAGATGCGCCACTGTTGATTTCTTAAGCCAAATGGCTGAAGAACGGGCTTTAAAACCTTAGATGCATTGCTTCTTGATTGAAACATCCTTCAAAATTGCCTACATTGCACTCTAGCATAAAGAATAGGTACTTGTTCATTAATTATTAAAAAAAATTGTCAATTAATTATAGCTTCACCAAGGAATAAATAATCGCACAAAAGAAAATGAGTTTCCAGTGTGCAAATAAAAATAAAATAAAATAAAATAAGAAGAAAATTAGATACGCCAGTGTTTTGATTTCTTAACCCAAAGGGATGAAGAACGGGGCTTTAAAACCTTTGATGCATAGTTTCTTGATTGAAACATCTTTCTTTATCATTTTCAATAAACCTTTCCACTTTTACTTCACCTTATCTCAAGAGGTTTGTTCTCACCAATATAATTGAAAGGAAGAACTAAAGAAGGAAGAGAAAAATATAGCTCACCCCATCAGTTCCTTTTTTCTTGCTAAAAGAATCTTTCAAGACACGTTTGGATAAAGTGCCTGATGGATATTCTACAGATTTGGAGGTTTTTCCCCTGCTACTGGACTTATCTGTAACACATGGAAGCTTTCTTCGTTTACGTTTCAAGACCCAGTTTCTGTCAAGGTTTTTACTTGTATCTGAATAGCATTCCTTCATTGTTAGATGCCAAATTGTGCATTTATGATCTGTAATGCAGAAATGGAAGTTGTTAGTTGCAGACAAGTAACATCTACACTCTTTCCTTTGGAAAATTTACAAAGTGTGTGTATGTATAGAGAAGCAACAAAAAAATTGAAGCCTCTTAGGCACCCTGAAATCAATGTAACATAATTTTGTTAGATTCATCTCTGCCTTATGCTTTAAATTCCTTTCAATCATTTCCTTAAACGACAAAAGTACATATGTGATTCCCTTTCTAAAGGGAGCCGAAACGAACTTTCGTCACATGACTTAATCAACATAGCTATATAATCTTTTAGCTAGAAGGATCCTAACATTGCTTTAAAGATCAAATTAGGACACGAAGCGGCAACTTAAAAGCAAAAGCATAAATTTGTGATTCTCATAGCAAAAACTAGTGAATGTGAAAAACGTGCATTTCACAAACAACTGGATTATTGGACAGGAGAAGAGCAGAAGTTAGCCGCATGCAATATCATAGGAAAAGAACGACATTCCAAAAATTGAATTTTCAAATAAAGAAAACATCAGAAAGCAATTCCATTGCAGATGCTAAAAGAACTGGTCTCTGAAAGGTCTTAGAACAATGACTTTCAACTGCTTGAAGCTCAAGTAAGTTTAGCACTAGGATTTGTATAATTGGTAGGTAAAATTTATACTCCATATCCAGGATGCCGAGAGCAGCAGGTATCTTCTTTTTGTCATATTCTTTTAAGTAGTCATGACCAGTATTTATTCAACTAATTAACCCTCACATTCACATAGGTTTGTGTATGCCTTGGAATAAATAACCATAACATTAAAAGTTGTAACGCGCTGTGAAGTACAGGATGTCTCGGCACGGTTTATCTTCTAGTCATTTATATCCTTTTCCTCTTTCATAATTTTCCTCATCGGTAAAAAAAAAAAAAAAAAAGGTTTCTTTTTAACCTTCCATTTACTCTAGAAAGTTCCTAAATGTATGATGTAGTCATCGTTTTTCTTGTCCCAATGCTATAAGTCCGTATCTGTTGCTTTTATTCTTAAATTTTATAAATCGCCAAAAACAGAAGGTTCGTGTCGTTTTTAGCAAGCAAATTTCCAGACAAGTCAACCAAATCCTTAACTTTAAAAAGAAACTTCCCAGTTCTATAAATGCAGAAACAATTAACTAATAGATCAACTTCATTAAACCAAATTCAAAAAGGTATCCTCAAAAACCCATTTTACCTGGAGATAAACACTGACTGATCTAATATCTATAAGAGATCACCACATGCAACAACATATTTAATACATAAAAGACCAAAAACAGGTTAAAAAACGCAGGCATTAATTCCAATTTAAATTACAATATCCCCAAAATCATAAATTTAACTTAAATCAAACTAAACCCATAATATGCACAAAAATCAATCATTACCCAGTTCAAAATCAAACTAAACCCACAATATGCACAAAAATCAAGCATTACCCAGTTCGTTATGAAAAGCTATACAAACTAGAATCGGAAAAATTGCAGAACCTCACTTAAGAAACAAAATAAAAAAGTACACCAGATACCAATTAGCACTCACCAAACTTTGTTTATGGATTAAGAACCCCATAATTCGAAAAACCCATTTTGCTTAAATATCTATGCACATGAACTAATAAATTAATAAGAGAGCGGTCGAGCACGGTCAAAGAGGGATTAGGGTATACAAGAAGGAAGAGAGAGAGAGAATAGGGGGCAGACAATCGAAATAAATATAGAGAGAGAGAATGAAGTGTGGATTCACCGAGGTTGTAGGACTTGGGTGGGGGTTGTCAGGGGTATGTGTTGTCGTGGGAAGAGAGCCCATGAGCAAACCAATGGGAACACACCACGTGGCGCATTCGGACGCCTGACACCATCTCTCTCTTCACACTATTCTCATTTTGCTTCAGTCTTTTTCTCTTCTTCCTCTTCATTCAATCTCTTCTTCGTTTAGGTTCTTGAATGATGAATCCCGCAGAAAAAAAGAATCTTGAATCGAGTTCCATGTATCTTCAGATGAATACACACACACACGTGTTTATTTGTGATAATAGCCGTCATCAATAGCTGGTGAAGATTGTTTTTGTTGACAGCCCTCTCTTTTTCGTAGTTCGAAATTTCGAATGGATCTTATTTCGTGCTGCTCCTTAGCATCTGTTTGGCAAAAGTCAAAAAAACAAATTTTTAAACATCACAATTTTCTAAATCATCTTTTAACTACACATATTTTCTCTCTCCACTTTTCAACCACACATCTTACCTAAAAAACATAAAAAAACATGTTTTTAAACACGAGAATTTTAACAAACAGAGACTAATTGAAACGAAGTGTATTATATTGTACTAACATTGTTATTATATATTTTGAATGTAGTAAACATTGCAGTGTGGAATCATTAGTACAAAATGAAATTTACCAAAGAAGGCATTGTATCCTTGAAATGGGTTGGGGCTGCTAAAGATTTGCTGGTTATAAGAGATACATCCATTTTGTAAATCGTTGATAAAATGTTATTTATAAGTACTAAGATCTTATTTGATTCTGACAAAAGATTTAAATTTTTATCAATGTTTTATGAGCACAAAAACTGCACTCACCTCGAGCACCAATAGTTATTAACCTCGAACACCCCATCTCGCCTCCCTGCCACACCCTCGAGGAGTCGCACCAAATGCCTCGAGCATATTCTAACTCGAGCAATCATTTTGCAATTATCAATAGGTAGGGGTGGTCGGGCTTGAATTGTTCAGGGTATGCTCCTTAAACACGTCGGGGCGTCCGAAGCACGGCATGGTCTCCTAATCCCAATAGACTTCCCATAAAGTCCTAGTCCTCACAACAACTCTTCCAATCTTATCTCGAACAAATGGAGGACTCCTAGTAGGACTTGGACCTAAATTCAAGTATCATATCCCTACCTGAATTCTCCTACACACCTCTATAAATACATGTTTTTCAATCACGATTAAGGCACACAATTATCTTACACAGGGGTGGACAAAAAAAGGGAATCGAGAGGACCGAACAAAAAATCGAAATCAATCGATTCTTTAGAAGAAAAATGAGAATCGAAATCGAACTGAAATTAAAAAATGGAGAACTAAAAATCGATCAGTTTCTATTTGAAAATCGAAAATTGAACATTCTTAATTTAAAAATAAACTCACATGACACTTTTAACACTTTTGTGTTGCTTTACATGACATAGTGTATAAATCCAGGTTACTTAGATGTATTATAAAAATTGTTGAATTGTTCATGTTGTGTTACATCTTACATAAAATTTTGTGCCTTAATTTAAAAGACTGGATTTCTGGTCTCTCACTCGTACTGGTTCAATGCATCTTTTTGGTGCAATATTTACAAATTAAGACAATGACTATTGTGTTGATATGTACTGAACTAATTTCAGGAATTATATGTGGTTTGACATGTTAATGACTTTTGTGGATGTGCATTAGTGAATTGTGGTTTGACATTGAAGTTTGAGATAATAGTTCATTAAAAATCATTTTTAACTTCAAAGTATATGCCATCATTATCATTTTTTTAGTCAGGATGATCCAAGCATTCTAACATAAGCTGTAGATAGAACAACAAAGATGAAGATCCTACATTTCTAGTTACTAGTGGGAATATACAGAATATTATAACTGTCCTTGTATCTTTAGAATTCGAATATATTCAATTTGAATATTTTACTGCATGGATGGTTTTGTTAAGGAAATTTTGACTAAACACTTTTTTTTTTTTTTTTTTTGCACACATTTTTCACATTTGTTCAAAGTTGATTTTTTTTTTTTTTTAACAAAAGAACCAAACAAAAAACCGAAAAATAATCGAAATCGTTCGGTTCTAAGTTTTGAGAACTGGAACAGAAATCAGACCGAGATTTTCTGTTTGGTTCCGATTCATTTAATAACCGAACCTAAAATCGAAACACCCAGCCCTGACTCACTTAACCATTGGAGGAGCAACGAGGTGACACCTCACCACTTTTGTTTTAGGTATTCGAACGTCTAGATTGTGCTTGTTTGTTGTTCAAGCGCAGAAAATTAAGAGTGTAAATTTTTAGCATCATCAAAAGTTAAAGTCAACAATTAATGATAATTACATATTTCATGAGTTCCACAACTTTTTAACAACACATCTCATCAACTTTTTTATCAAAATTCGCTAAAAACTTATTTTAATCTATATTAAACAGGGGCTAATTATTTAACAAATGAATCCCACGTGCACATGATATTACAACGATATTTTGATATTTTTTATTTAAGTATATATACTTTTGAAATTGAATAAAACTTGTTCACATTTTCCTGCACATTTCATCTAAAAAATGTTCAAAATATTCAATTAAACAATCTTAATAACGCACTCAACTTACTAGAAATATTGTTCAAATTTCTATTAAGTATGCAATACTCTAATCAGTAATATCATCTACTTTCTTCTTCTAATTATTGATTGTTGTCTTCAATTTTTGTATTTCCTAAAATGTATTCTTAGTCAACATTATCTGAAGAAATTGAAGTTGTGAAGAATTTCTTCGTTTATGTGTATAAATAGTGCATGATCAATTCATTGTTGCAGTAGAAAAGGAATGATAAACATTATTTGACAATTTATACATATTATTTAATCAAGATGAAAACAACTGATTAGAATATGACACACAAAGAATGCTGATCATGCATATGAAGTTAGAACTCATAACAACGCCTCAAATTGGTAACACTGTGTGATTTATAAACTGGATTATTTAGCCTCTGTTCGGTAAATGTAATCATTTGGTTTATAAACCAATTTATAATCTACACAATTTTTCAAACAACTTTTCAACCATAAATCTTTTATCTCTCTAATTTGTAACTACACATCTTACCTCGAAAATACAAAAAAAGAACTAATTTTATAATCTCTATACAAGATCCGAAAACAGGCTTATTTTTTAGGTAAGAAGTAATGGTCAAAATTGAAGAGATAAAATGTGTGTGGTTAAAAAGTGGTTTGAAAAATTATGTATTTTATAAACTGGTTCATAAACTAGTTTATTTGGTTTACCAAATGAATGCAACTTCTCATTCCTAAATGTATGAGAAAAACTGAGATGTATCTAACCTAGGTTCCCTACTAAAATATGATTATTCGAGCCACAAAAGATATCATATTAATTGGAGTAATGTTTGATAAGGGAAATTGTTCTGAAATAGGTGCTCTTCAAATTTCTATCTTAAACAAATTGATTTACAATATCGTGAATCCCATAGCGGGATGTTCAAACCTTTAAATTGATAGAAGAGCCACAAATCATAATCTCAAGTTTTGCCACAACCTAAGGAGACGCGATCATCGATTTGACACAACAAAAGCAATGAGGTCATGTCATTTTGATTTCTTTTGAATGTCTTCCATAGTAAACACATGAGAATAAAATCAATTTAGATACAAAGTTAATAAAATAGGTCGAGGTGAACAAAATACAATAAAATATTTACATATTACTAATTTATAGTCATGGTTATGTACTTCTTTTAAGCAACTCTTATATGAATAATATTCATTCAGCATGACATTTTTATAACCTATAAAAAACTAAAATCTAACTTCAAAATGCTAACACGAGATAAAGATATTTACATATAAACCAGCTTAAGACAAAAAGAAATAGTCTTTTCAATAAATTGCACTAAGAATTCCAATATAAAAGTTACTATAATAAGAATTCAACTTGATTGGAAAGCAAAACTTGAAGAATTTTTCATATAATTAGATAATTTAGAAAAACGAATTTCCACGCGCACATGTGTAAATATTGGCTTTCAGAGCAAGGAAGTAATCTTTATAGCATTATTTTTGCGGGTGTGGTGAGAATACAATTAGTGTCAAATTAATATTTGACAAAGAGACCTAAAATTGGAATATGAAGGGCATGAAATGAAATGTAGAAGGTGAAAATGATCAAATGTTTTCTGGAAAAAAAAATATATTATATACATGTAAAAGAATTAATTCATGGAGTAAACATTTATTTTTTTCTCATATTAATGGAAGGATGTATTAGAAACTATAAATTATTTGAGGATTATTGATTTTATTTAAAGAATTCTTAGTGAGAAAGTGAAGAGTTTAGCTTTTAAATGTACGAAAATTATTTTTATTGACAATAATAAAATAAAATAAAATATTAAAAAAAATATTGTACTTCAATTAAAACTAAGGGTAATTATTAAAAAGTTGTAAAGGTAACATAGTCAAAAAATGTTTCTCCCTTTAAGGGCATCTTAATATTATTTATACAACATTTCATATGTCTTTTTTTTAAAGTCAAAATGGTGGGAAGAATATTTGATCAGTTAAAATTGTTGACTTTTTTTTTTTAAGAAAAAAATGTCCAATGAAATATTGTCACGTGTACATTTTTATAAAAAAATTATAAACAAATTTTACCGAATAGGGGTTTAAGAGTGAAATTTGAAGTTTTTAACTTAGGGCCCATTTAATCCCAACCATTTTTTTTTTCAACTTTTCCTAAAATTTATTTTCAACCATATATTTCTATGAGATCTACCACTTTTAACACTTTTCAATTACTTTTCAACTACACATTATCTCAAAAACCCAAGATTCCTTATAACTTGAAAAAAAAAATTAAAATTAAGACAAATTAGCTCTTATTTCGCTTTTTTGAACTAGGGGTTTTGAATTATGAGAGTTAATTTTGTAGGTAGTATGAAAGAAATTTCTAATTGCCTCAAAATTTATCAAATTTTAAAGTAAATTGAACTCAAACACCTTTATGCCCGCTTGTATGATAACAATGCACATTAGGTCAATGTTAAAATACAATATTGTTACTCAAGTTGGGAAGTGCAACGGCAATATGCACTCTGATGATCAAGTCACATATAGAAATTAGGCAGAGGAAACAAATTGAAAAAAAAAAAAAATTGTTTAGAGATTTTTGTTTTACGCATCTTAATTTTGTGTATTATGAGGATATTTTTAGGGTTAAAGGTGTGGGGATTTTTCTAATCTCCTAGATGGAAATGTGACAACGAATTCGTGGTCGATGCTGAAGAACGAAATTTAATAGAGAATATAATTTTTTTTCCTTTTTTTTATGATTCCACTATATTGTAATATTTTCTTTATTCTAGTTAGGCGTGATTTATGCTAATTCGATCAAATCCTTTATGGTAATTAGGTCAAATCATCTTATATGTATGTGTATATGTTTGTGTGTGTGTTGTGTTATAGTAAATCAATATCAAAAAATAATCACCAAATTGTGTTCTTTGGCATGGTATCATAGCCTTCTTAAATCTCCTTTTCATTATTATAGCAATTGAAGTGGGGTTTTTTTTTTTTTTTTTTGGCTCACAATTTGTTGTTTTCCTATATATTATCTTCTTTTTTTTTCCCTAAAATTTTCTTTATTGTTTTATCTACTATGATAGTGGGTGAAGATTCTTCAAAGAAAAGTAATACAATCATCATTAAATCGCAATCTTGTCTCTATATCTCAATTAACCAAATCTCATAATTGTTTTACAATTTTCTTCCATACTAACTGTGTATTTCAAGATATTCATACTAAGGGAAAGATTGTAGTGGTAAGGAGAGTGAAGGATTGTACTATCTGGAGGATGACTTTTAGTCTAACAGAAAAGGAAAAACTCACTTGGTAAATGAAGGTGTAATGAATAAGAAAAATGAGGAAATTTTGGTTATTGCATACTCGTATAAGACTTCTTTTGGTTATCTTAGGATATTATTTCCTTCTCTATTTTGCGAATGTATTTTTTCAGATTTTTTTGTGAAACTCATGGTGAAGAGCTATTGTTCTACTTTTCATTTAAGTGATAATAAAGAAATTTTTCCTTTCTCTCTAGTTCATTCGGATATTTGGGGACTAGCGCCAATTCCTACTCCTAATGGGATGAGGTGTGTATATAACCTTTGTTCATTACTGTACCAGAATGACATGGAAATGAAACATAAAAGTGATGTGAGTACAATTTTATTTTTTACCAAATGGTAATCTCCCATTTTGATTTTTCGATAAAAATTCTTCTTTCTGATAATGGGGGAATACTTTAAACATGAATTGGCATTCTGTAGGTATTACTCATCAAACTTCATATCCTTATTCTCCACAACAAATTGGGGTGGCTGAGAGAGAAATAGACACTTATTGAAGGTTACTAGATCTCTTTTGATTGGGGGGCATGTGCCTTCTTATTTATGAGGTGAGGTATAGAATTCAACGGTCTACTTGATAAATCGTACACCATCTAGTGTCCTTAATTTTAGGAGACTACTTGATGAGATTCAAAGCGCGGAAGAAACGCCGGAAAGTTCCGAATACAGGTTGTGGATGGACGGTGGAATCTTGACCCGATATTCACGACGCGATGGCTCGACGATGCGGAATAAAGAACCAAGACTTTCGAAACACCACAAGGATTTGCCCAATCTCCTTGATAAGTCTCTGATTTTCAACGCTACAAATACTCTCGCGAATATTTGATAAGTTTTGGATGAACGCCACAAGATAATCAATCTTGATAAGTTTGGGTTTGTAATGTGAATCCACACATTAAACAATTGAAAAACATTCAATCTATTTTTATTCAATCATCAAAGTCTTAATTTACAATGAATCAAAAAGGCGTATAAATAAGCAAAATAAAACTCTAATCGTTAATTTACTCAAAATAGAATTCTAACTAACCTAAAATAGGAAAAGGAAATAAAATATACGAAAATCTGGGAAAAATCTGATCCGTTAATACGTCACGGCCGTAAATACCAGGCTTACGGCCGTAAGCCCTTCTCTGGTCCAAAGTTGATACCGAAGTTACGGCTGTGAAGAATTTGTTACGGCCGTAAGTCATGTTCTGCCCAAAAATTGCGATAGCTGCGTTACGGCCGTGATTCCAACTTTTACGGCCGTAAAAGATTAGCTGCTTAATTTTCCGGTTCTTTTCGACACTGTTTGATCTTCAAAGCTCGTCGAACCTGTTGAATTCTTGTTTTGGCTTGAATATTTATATTTTCCGTCAAGCCTGCTATGACTCCGATTGTCGAGGGTTCGGATCACATCATACCCTCCTTCTTTAGGATGATTCGTCCCGAATCATAGCTTTGTTCCTGTTGTTTCACTTCACCTCCTGGATCAAACGGAAAATTTCTGCTTCCATGCCATGAGTTCAATAAATTGGAATCCTTTGATTTGCTAACACGGAAGAGATGGAGCTTGAACTTCCTTTGCCATTCGTAGTGTGGTTGAAGCTTCCAGTCATAATTAACCTGCAAAAAAGATTTAAACAAAATGGGGAGGGACATGTTAGCTTTATGAGGTACAAGGTATGGATCCTTGTATTCATGACAAACCACCACCAACTCCACTTCTTGAACCACGAGGCTCTTCTCTTCGCCTCTTTCCTCCTTTGCAATTTCTTGTTCGATTTTTTTATCTTCAAACTCAACCACATCTCCGACTTCCACATTTGAATCATCATGTTCATGTACTATCTCATCACTACCAAAATGTGAATCTTCCAATTCAAAGCTCAAATTTTGAACTTCTACCCCAACTTCTAATTCCTCATCATATTTTGGAGTTTGTTCACATAACTCCACGTTTTCAACTCCTATCACAAAGTTCGGGGTCTCTTCAACTACTTCTAATTCATGTTTCAAGCCTCCCTCCTTCTTTTCAACATTCATATCCCGAGGCTCAACTATAACATGTATTTCACTCTCCTCTAGCCATTTAATCACCGCCTTTCGTTTCTCCTCCTTTTTTCGCAATGTAGCCAAATATTTTTTTTCTGCCTCCCGTTCACACCTCAATTTTTCTTCATAAATTTCCTTTTGAATTTTCAAAATTACTTTTGGATCAATGTCGGCTCCTCTCTTAACCCCGATTCCAACCCTAGGTTTAGGATCACGCCTATATTCCCTCCTAGATCTAAAATCCGATTGAGATCGCTCCTTTTTCAATTTCCTTTCCCTTTCATCTAATTTATCCAACCTCTTCAAAGTTTCATTCAAAAATCTCCACATACGATCTTTGGCGTTTTCATGGGAATTGGACATTGTGAAATTTTTTGTGGAATGACACAGAAAAGAATAATGAAAACAAAGGATCAAGAAATTCAAGAAAGTGGTTCTTGAATGGACTCTTCTTTTTTTCTTTTTTGAATTTTATGATGAATTTTCGGAATAAATAAAATAATAAAAAAAAATAATTTTTTTTTTAATAAATCCGAAAATTCGACAACGAACACAACAAAACAAACGGAAATTAATTCGGATAAGAATTAAGCAAAACAAACACTTTTGAATTTTGTTGGATTTTTATATGAATTAAACAAAGAAAAAATTTATTGGTACGAAGAACAAGAAAATCAAGAAAGGAAAGACTCAACAACAAGATATGGATGATTTTTATGGGACTCGATGATAGACATAAAAATCAAACTGGATAGAAAAACTTGAATTCAGAGTCCAGCTCTGATACCAAATGATGAGATTCAAAGCGCGGAAGAAACGCCGGAAAGTTCCGAACACAGGTTGTGGATGGACGGTGGAATCTTGACCCGATATTCACGACGCGATGGCTCGACGATGCGGAATAAAGAACCAAGACTTTCGAAACACCACAAGGATTTGCCCAATCTCCTTGATAAGTCTCTGATTTTCAACGCTACAAATACTCTCGCGAATATTTGATAAGTTTTGGATGAACGCCACAAGATAATCAATCTTGATAAGTTTGGGTTTGTAATGTGAATCCACACATTAAACAATTGAAAAACATTCAATCTATTTTTATTCAATCATCAAAGTCTTAATTTACAATGAATCAAAAAGGCGTATAAATAAGCAAAATAAAACTCTAATCGTTAATTTACTCAAAATAGAATTCTAACTAACCTAAAATAGGAAAAGGAAATAAAATATACGAAAATCTGGGAAAAATCTGATCCGTTAATACGTCACGGCCGTAAATACCAGGCTTACGGTCGTAAGCCCTTCTCTGGTCCAAAGTTGATACCGAAGTTACGGCTGTGAAGAATTTGTTACGGCCGTAAGTCATGTTCTGCCCAAAAATTGCGATAGCTGCGTTACGGCCGTGATTCCAACTTTTACGGCCGTAAAAGATTAGCTGCTTAATTTTCCGGTTCTTTTCGACACTGTTTGATCTTCAAAGCTCGTCGAACCTGTTGAATTCTTGTTTTGGCTTGAATATTTATATTTTCCGTCAAGCCTGCTTTGACTCCGATTGTCGAGGGTCCGGATCACATCACTACTAGATGCCTTATCAGATCATTGTACTCTTTCATCGATTGTTCTCTTAGCTCCTACAATTTTGGAGTCTGTAGCATTTGTTCTCTTACACTCTCATCAATGAACTCGGGCTGTGAATTATGTTCTTGTGGAATATGGAACTAATCAAAATAAGTGTTATGATCCAATCTTAAAAGATTCTATATCTCCATGGATGTTAGTTTTGATGAAAAATAGCTCTTCTACAAATTATTACCTGCTAATTTATCACTCCAAGGGAAAAATTGAGGAGAAGTGATCAACCATGAAGAGTTGCGGGCTTTTTCTTCTATTGGTGAGCTAGAAGTTTCATCTAATAGTACAATGTCTCCTCCTTTCATCTGGCCATTCTTCCCTGAGGTACCATTTCACCCTAATCTTACAATTTTTGATGATACCAAGCCTCTTGTTGCTAATAACACTAAACAATTTTTGCCTGATAATTCCGAACATCCTTTGCCTGATAACATTGAACATCATTTACCAGATAACACTGAACATCATCATCCTGATAACATTAAACACTCTTCTTATCTCCCACCAAGACCTAATCGTGGTATACCACTTACTAGATATGAGCATGATCTTAATTGCAAAACCAATATCTCATTAGAAATTATTGGACCTTACGTAGACTGTCCAAGTCATATAATCCTTATCCTTGTTTATGTGATCTTAAATTCATTAACTTGTATTAAAAATGATAATCTCACTTTAACAATCCCTCGACATATTATCTACTTGTAAAAGATTAACCATATATATTGATATAGTGAAGTCTTGAAAAGTTTCTGTTTTCTTTTAGGTATCAATACATGATACGTGCTAAAACCCTAACCAATATTATTTGTTATTATATAACCTTTGTTCCTCGTATTCATCATTTGAACATATGGATATTTATGAGCAACACTTGTACTTTTTCATATCATGTAATACTGATACTTGATTATGTGATCTTAAATATACATTGTGACACGTTTAAAGTTATTTTATTGCATTAAAAGGATTTTCATGATTTTTCGTATGCACGACATGGAAATAATTTTCATGCGTGATATTACAGTTGTACTCTATTCCACTTGTTAATACGCCTATAACGCTTATCTTGATATTCATGCCACGGAATCCAGTAATTGGATCATGATATCGGGCATTAATTTCCCTACTTGTTATCTGAGATTAATTTCCTTGCTTGTTATCGGGGATTAAATTTCCTACTTGTTATATGCGCTCTCGGGATAGTAGTTGATTTGTAATATGTGCCCAATAGAAAGTCATGTTTTCTTGAAAATACATGTATTGACACTAGTCTTAGATATATGCAAAGCATGCATTTACGTTGATCTTGAATATATAAGTCGACTTGACTTTAATATATGCGGTTAACTTGTCTAATACGCAATAACACATGCATTTGCTTTAACCTTGAATATATGAGTTTGACTTGTCTATCTTAATGTGTAATAACACATGTGCACCATATTGTGCTCATTGGGAAAACGTATGCTCACACCACGACCCCTAATTTTTCAGGTAGTCATAGAAATAAACAATGTTTGTGTTTCAACTTTCAAACTCGTTATTTTATTATTGATGCTATTTATGTAAATGATTTTAAAGTCAATATCTTATATAGAAATGTTTTAGAAATTAATATAATTACTTTTTAAATAAACCTGCTTTGTTTTTAGTGAAGTGATTTTGAAATTCCAGTCATATGACGTCGTTGAAGTCACTGACCTATGAAAAAGAAAGATAAGAATATTTTCGTTACTTTTCCGTGCACCAAAAGTGATATCAGAGCAAAGGTTTTAAAATTTTGTAGACTGTCTAGCGTACATATTTTTCTAGTCATTATTTAAAGCACTGCCAATCATGTGGGGCACAAAATTTCACGTCAAAATTTTTCATTTTATATTGCGTACCGAAAGTCAATTTGGAGTTGAATGAATAATATAGAATTTTGATTTAAAGTTCTGATCCTAGCGTACATATTTTAACAAGACATGAACAAGTTATAAAATGCATTAAAGATATGGCATCATTACTTGTATGGAATGAAGTGTAACATATACACAGATCACTAGTCTCAAATATTTCTTCACATAGAAAGAATTGAACAAAAGACAAAGACGATTGCTAGAGTTAGTAAAAGATTATGATTACACTATCTATTACCACTCTGGTAAGGCAAATGTGATTGCAGATACGCTAAGTAGAAAGTCGACAGGACAATTGATGTCATTATCGGCTCTCCAGAGGTAATTGTCCAAAGACTTAGAACGTTTGCAAATTGAAGTGGTTACTACACCAGATCAAATCGTTGCTCGTTTAACAACTTTGGTCATTCGCCTACTCTTAGAGACCAGATCATCGAAGCATAGGGTAAAGATCAATTTTTGCAGAATATTAGGGACGAAATTGGTTCTGATAGGAGAAAAGATTTTGAAATTGCTTCAGATCAAGCACTGATATTTAAAGGAAGAATTTATGTGCATGAGGATTTGAGAAAGGAATATACACCGCACATGTATTGAGATCTTTGAGAAACATTTTGATGGAGACCAGATCATCGAAGCATAGGGTAAAGATCAATTTTTGCAGAATATTAGGGACGATATTGATACTGATAGGAGAAAAGATTTTGAAATTGCTTCAGATCAAGCACTAATGTTTAAAGGAAGAATTTATGTGCCAAAGGATGAGGATTTGAGAAAGGAAATATTGCAAGAAGCACATTTCACCCCATACACCGCACATGTAGCGAGATCTTCGAGATACATTTTGGTGGAGAAATATGAAAAGGAGTATAGGGTTGTTTGTTGCGAAATTTATGGTATGTCAACAAGTTAAAGTTGAACATCAGAGACCAACAGGTTCGATAAATCCATTGGACATACCAGAATGGAAGTAGGAGAATATCGCAATGAACTTTGTGGTAGGATTTTCGAAGTCAACAAGATAGCATAACGCTATATGGGTAGTAGTGGATCGTCTAACTAAGTCAACTCATTTTCTTCCAGTGAAAATGACATTCAACTTGGATCAGTTGGCAGAATTGTATGTAAGAGAGATTGTAACGTTCCATGGCGTCCTTGTCTCCATTGTATCTGATAGAGATTCGAGATTTACGTCTAAGTTTTGGAAAAGTTTATAGGGAGCTATGGGAACAAAATTGAATTTTAGTATTGTGTATCATCCTCAAACTGATGGTCAGTCAGAAAGGACCATTCAAACTTTGGAATATATGCTAAGAGCTTGTGTTCTGGATCTGGAAGGTAATTGGGAATCGTACCTACCTTTGGTGGAATTTGCATATAATAACAGCTTTCAAGCAACTATTGGAATGGTACCATATGAAGCTCTCTATGGCAGAAAATGCAGATCACTGGTTCATTGGGATGAAGTTGGTGAAAAGAGAGTTTTAGGACCTGAGATAATTGAGAGAACAGTTAAAATTGTTGATAAGATTCGTGCTAGAATTAAGGCAGTGCATGATCGACAAAAGAGTTACACAAACACCAGAAAGAAAGATTTGGAATTTCAAGTGGGTGATAAAGTATTTCTAAAAGTGGCACCAATGAAGGGTGTACTTAGGTTCGGCAAGAAGGAAAAACTGAGACCAAGATATATTAGACCTTTTGAAATATTGGATAAGATTAAAAATTTAGCTTACCGTTTAGCTTTACCCAACAGAACTCTCAGCAGTTCATAATGTACTTCATCCATGATTAGGAAGTATATACATGATCCTGATCATGTGGTGAACTATCAACTGTCGGAAGTACAAAGAGATTTTTCATATGAGGAATTATCAAACAGTATATTGGATTGAAAAGTACACAAGTTACGGAACAATGAGATTAAATTGATCAAGGTACAATGGAGTTACCATGGAATAGATGAAACTACTTGGGAAAGAGATGAAGAAGTTAAAGCCAAATAAACACTCTTTATCCAAATACAAGGTAAATTTCGAGGATGAAATTTTGTTTAGATGTAAGGAATGTAGAAGCCTGAAAACTTTTATTTTTATTTTTTAGTGTATAATTGAAAGGAGACGATTTAACATCTTGAACCTAGCCCATAGACAAACCTTATTCTTGACTCACATAAAATAAAGAAAGCCCAATGTAAATCCAAACAAATTTATCATATGCTTTAAATTAATTTTAATTACATGTTTTAATAAATAATGGGTTGTTGAGCATTATGGTAAGAACTATGGTGGTTCACACAAAGTTCGAGCCACCATACATGTTTATTTTTTATTTTTTTTTTTGAAGGAAAGTTTTATTTGTTTTATTATTAAGAAGGTAGGATTAAATTTCACATTATTGTTTCAAAAGGGCCTCATTTCATGTTAAATATTTGAAAAGGATTTATAAGGATATACTTAGGGACTTATGTTGTAAAATTTTATTATATTGCTTTACTAATAACCAAACTTTGAGGACTAAAGGTGAAATTCTTGAATTACGAGCCTGTTTGGTAACGATAAAACTTTCACCTCAACTTCTCAAACTCAATCTCAACCCTTCATTCTTAGTCAAGCCCACAATTTTTGACTTTTTAAATATTTTTAAATCACACATCTATAAAAAAAAAAAAAAAAAAAATCACATTACTAAACAGACTCTAATTCTCATCACCTTCTTCCTTTAGCAATACACACGACTGTATGTATGTATAAGTTGGTTTCTAATGAAAAGTAACATCAAAACGTATGTTGAAATCATTAATGTAAATATAATATATTTAAAAATATCTTTAATCCTCATTTTAATCTCTCCATAAATCTCCATCTAAGCAAATCATTAAAATATTTTAATCGTCATCACTTCTATTTTCCAACTTGGCAAACGGCATTGCTCCACCGGTGAATTATGTCATACTGGAAAAAAAGTACACAATGAGATACCATTTAGTTGATGGAATATATCCAAAGTGGTCAATGCTTGTGCAGATGATACATGATCCTCAAATTTCGAAGAAAAATATTTTGTAATGAGGTAAGAAAGTTGTAAAAAAAATGTGGAATGCGCATTTGGAGCACTACGAACGAGATCTCAGTACACCAATTGGCGTCTATATGGAAGCGCTGACTCCAACTTTTGAGGTTGTCGTAGGCGAGAATTAAAGCTTTCGAGAGTTTCTTGCTTGACGTCGAAAGATTAAGGACAGAAAAGTACACATCTCACTAAGAAATGTGTTGATTGAACACTTGTGTGAGGAATATAGCAACTCTTAATACTAAATTTCATACGTTATTCTGAGTTGTGTCATTATTACGTATGTCTCATTTATAAATTTTCATGTTTGTTTTTCAAGTTTTCAACTAATAAAAAGTATAATTTTAATTAAATTACGATAACATTAGTTTTTAAGTGTTCAAAATAATTTATTTTATAAAATATTAATTATTAAAATATAAATACATTTTTTTATATTTAATTAACTAAGCCCCTGTTAGGTGTAGATTAAAATTAAATTTTTAACAAATTTTGATAAAAAAATTTGATGAAATGTGTTGCTTAAAAGATGTGAGACTTATGAAATGTGTGGTCATAATTAATAGTTGACTTTGACTTTGATAAAAATCTAGATCAAACAAGGTCTAAATAATTAAATGTAATGGAATTGTATTTTTTAAAATAAAAAATAAGGAAAATAATAAATAGTGTACATTTTATGTAAAATTTAGTATTGTTGGGTAGGAGTAGAGAAATTGGAATAATGTAACAGTAATTAAAAATTAGGTTTGATAGCACTAGTTTTTTTATATTTTAATCAAATTCAAAGTCAATATTTAATTTTTTAACCACACTTTTATGGGATCAACAACTTTTTAACCACACATTTCATTAATTTTTATCAAAATATACTAAAAAATTGATTTTTATCAATACCAAGCAAGGTTAAAGTGAGAATTTAGTGTCGATGGGTTGGATATGGCTTTAATAAACAAGTTTTTCTTCACATTTTCTAAACAATTTGTTTTATCTATGCAAGTTTTTTTAAATCACTTCTCAATTACATATTTTACCTCTAAAAAACTCAAATTCTTTATTTATAAACAAAAACAAAGGGCAAATAGAGGTAAGATATAAGGGTTATGTTTGATTATGATGGTGGAAAATGGGTGGAATGAAAATATTTTTCAAGTAAATGATTTTGCTTGTAAATTATTTTCATGAAAAATCAATTGAAAGTGTTTGATTAATTTAATTTTCTAGGTGAAAAAAATTGAAAATTTTTCAAATTTGTTTGGTTGACATTATTTTCCATTACAAATAAATCAAAATTTAGTTATTTTAATAATTTTTTTTTTTTTCAGACATTTGTATTTGATAATAATAAAATTAATTTATGAAAAAATAAATAAATCAATTAACAATAACAAAAATGATCAAATGCAACAAAAAATTATTTGCCTTGTAGTTTGGAAAATATTTTCCTAGAATTCATTTTCCTTGAAAAGCAAGAAAATGTGACCGTGTTCATAAAACTTGGAAAATAATTACCAAGAAAAATTTGTGCAATCCAAACATGGAAATTATTCAAAAAATTTCCTAGCTCCTTAGAAAATTTGGTGAATCAAACACAACCTAGCAGTCTGCACACAAGAAAATAAAACAAGACACAAACAAAAAGAAGCATGTACAAATTTGACTTGGATGGAAATTTTTTACTACGCTGCAAACAAGAAAAATAAAACAAGACACAAACAAAAAGAAGCATGTACAAATTTGAATTGGATGGAAATTTTTTACTATGCTAAACAACGTAAGAATATGAAGCTTCATTAGTTCACAATTGTAGAATAACCAAAAATATCCAATTCTACTAAATGAGGTAAAAAAAAAAAAAAAAGGTCCAGTACCTTCTTGAGAAAATGGACATGAAGGTCCAGACTTCCAAGGAACAATATCAGGCATCCTTCACTTCAATTCAACATCAATGCATTTCGCAGTTTGAAACAAATGGCACAATGCGCCTATAAACTGCTTGGAATGTTTGCCCACCATTGCGAGCAACCTTTTGTCCTTCCTCAGTTGCTGAACTCAAAAGCTTCACAACAGGATCGGCTTCAAGTTCCTCCTCTGTAACAGGCTCAAATAAAGGGTGATCCTTCAAACAAGAGTTCATCCAAATCCCAAGCTCCTCTACATCTGTTATTGTATATATAATCCCACCCTCTCTAAGCACATATGCATACTCATCCAGCAAATGTAGATTTATTACCCTTCGTCGATGATTCTTCTCTTTAAAATGAGGGTCCGGGAAGAGAAAAAACATCTTGGTGAGCTGCCCTTTCTCAAAATAATTCGGAATATACTTCATTGAATTAGTACGAACCACTGATACATTCTCGTAATGGCCTGGATTAGAGGCCCTCAAGGCTACAATCCTTTCCTTCACATACTCGGTTACTTTATCTCTCAATTCCATCCCAATCATAAGTGATTCGGGGAAAATAGTTGATAGACTAATAAGAAGCCCACCAAATCCACAGCCAACGTCCGCAAATTCAATCCTTTTTGACCCATCAAATCTATCAGGTGAGGGAAACAATTGGGGATAATGGACGGAATAATCAACCTGGCTCGGTGAGATCGGAACGGGGAAATGAGAATCGCTTAAAGGGTTGCTGTGAGCTCGTGCTCGATAAAATCGCTTACGAGGTAGCCCAGTTGTCTTGCTATGAGTAGGGTTTGCGTTAGCATCATGCTCCATCATTTTCCTCCTTTCTACTCAGTAAATTGAACCAAAAGCAATAATAAGAGCCGAATAACGCAATTCTTGAAGCAGAAATCCAGTGTCAAATCAACGGTTTGTACCTAACGAGCACGGTGAAGTGGTAAGAGATGTGCCCTAATTTGATACCACTTTATGAGTTAGGTTGGGCCTTTTTACTCCATTATCGTATTGGGCTTGTGAGCCTGAGAGTCCAACCATTCGATAGTGGAATTTAACCCAACACCCACCTTACTAACATCGTTTTTGAAAGAAAAAATTGTATTGTATACTACGAAATCAACACCAAAATGATTTATACTGTTTAGGAAATAAAAAATGAAAATTACGTTCTTCCATACCACTGCACAACCATTGTCAATACTGATGCCGCTCGTCTTCTTCGCTGATGCTGCACAACCAACAAATCACCACCGTCCGTGAGGGCTGAGCCGAGAAGTGAAGAGGTTGCCGATGTTCGATGAACAGCAGGTTGCTGAGGAGTGCGGTTACTTGGTGATGGAGCTGGAATTGTGTGTGGGCTGAGAGTGCTTTGGGCTGGAGTGAAGGTTGCGGTTGCTGTGATGGTTGCGGCTGGTGAGAGGAGATGAGGAGTTGTGCGTGGTTGTTGTGTGTTATAGAGGTTGGTTCAGGGTGTGTGTGTGTGTGTGTGTGAGTGAGAGAGAGAGAGAGAGAGAGAGAGATGGTTGCTGCTGTGCGTTATGGAGGAATGGAGATGCTGGTGCTCAAGGCTACCAGCCGTTGGTGTGAAGAGAAGTACTGAGTAAAGTATCATAAGAAATAGTGTAAGTTTCAAGTTGTGATACTACAATTTCGTCCAAAGTATCATAAACATTTGATAAAGTTTCAAGTTATGATACCAAAAATTTGAAAGTATCATAAGTATTATGTTATGATACTTTAAAAGTATCACAACATAATACTTGATGAAAACTGTATTTTTACAAAAAGAAAAAAAAATTTGAAGTATTTTTCAATTTTTTTAAAAATGTAGTAAATTTCAATTATGATACAAAAAGATAGGTATTTATGCAAACGTCCATTTTTGAAATCTGACACCTCTAATCATATAATTTGATTATTGCCACCTAAAGATAAATAATTCAGTTCAATATTTCCAAATAAATAAAAAAAGGAAAAAAAATTAAATTTCAAAATTGAATATTCAAATTTATCACCTAAATTCTAGCGGTCTCTCTCTCCCCTTCTCCTGCTAGTAAAAATTGTTTGAACACCTAGCAAAACTCGAGAGATAAATGACAAAAGAAGCGAGTGAAGAAGGAACCATACGAAGGACTATGAGGACCCACCACTAGCATTGTTGCTGGACATGGGTGAACTCAAGCTATGGTCAAGCCCTAATTGTCGAGTTCATCGCCATCCTACTCCTTCTTTACATTACCATAGCCACTGACATCGGCCACTAGAATCTCAATGCTTTAGACAGATGCGACGACGTAGGAATTCTCGACAATCGACATCGCTTGGGCCTTTGGTCGCATGATTTTCATCATCGTTTACTGCACCACTGACATCTCGGGTACATGATATACCTCGACTTATTCAAGACAAAACACAATTTATTCCTTGAAAATTTCTCCGAATTCTTCTCTACTCTTCTATAGGTGGTCACATAATGATGTAATCCAGACCACAAATACAAGCCCGCGCAAAGATCCGTGATGATCAAAGGTGGACAGATGACTCGATTACAAACGAGGAAGGCCAACGAAGCATTGGACAAACTAGTACAAGAAACAATGGCCAGAACAATGTTCGTGTCATCAAAAGAAGCAAGTTCCATGTTGGGACCCAGCCAAAACGACGAGTTGATCAACCTCATTCAAGGAGCCGAAGGAAATTGTGAAGTTTCAGATTTACGGCCGTAACCTATATTTATTATGGCCGTAACGAGTCCACTGCTGAAAACTGAAATTTTGAAAAGTTGGACTTACGGCTGTAACTCACATGTGTCACGGCCGTAATGAAGCCTCGGGTTGAAAACAAGATTTTCAGAAAATATGACTTACGGCCGTAAATTAAGTCTCACGGTCGTAACTGTTAAATAGAAAGCTTCTTACGGCCGTAAAGAATAAGGTCACGGCCGTAAATGTCAAAACGCGTAAAAATCCTATTTTTTGTTATTTTTATTTCTTTCCATATTTTAGCAATTTGATTCCTTATTTAATTAGGGCTCTTAAACCAGACTTTGTCCCTATTTATAGGGGATGCAATTTTCATTATTAGTTAGACCATTATTGATATTATTGTGAGGCAAATTGCTTTCAAACTTCTATTCTTCATTGAATACAATCCGAACTTTCGAGTTATTCTTGTTTGTTCAAATCTCGGTGAGAATTAATATTGCTTGTGATCAAGAGGTCAATATATTCGTGTGATTGTATTGGTTTCTTGGTTCAATTAATTTTAATTGGATCCATAAATCGTGGTTTCTTGGCGTTCTTGGGTCGATTCAATATTTTGTGGGTTGCGTAGCTACATTTGTTACGTGGTTTGCATCATTTGGTATCAGAGCTTAGGCTCCAAAAATCAAGGTTATATCTTTATTTTGTTTCTTGAGTTTTCTTGATTTTAGTTCTTCATGTTTTTCAAGTTCTTGAGTCTTTAATCCAAAAAGTGTCACAACAAATTCAAAAGTCGTTATTTCCTTCGTTTGGTATTCAAATAAAATTTCGTTTGTTTCCTTATTCTCGTAGTTGAATTTTCGAGAATATGAAAAAAAAACGAGAATTTCAACAACGAAGAAGAAAATTGTTGTTTGATTTCGAGAATTACCTTCTTGAATCAATCTTAGTTTCCATAAAAGTGTCAAGTTGTAATACCACTTTTCGTTTTAAAATTTTTGAATATCACACAATTTCTACGTTGATACTATGATGAATTATTTATTTACCAATTATTATTGATAATAATTTGAATTATTTTGCAGTGGAAGGACTTGGATGCCGTCACGATCAATGTGCCAATTAAAAAGTTTATCAATTGTTTACATGCAATTATATGCCTAATTGTTTATTTTAATTGCTAAGTATGTTTATTTCAATTTATTTAAATTTTAAAATGTCCAAAAATACTTTTAATTGAAATTTATGTAAAGTTTAGGGGCAATTGGAGGATAAATAAAAGTTATGGATTTACTTGTACAGATGTAGAGAAATGAGGTACCAAATTGTAAATTTCCAAAAGTTTATATTAAAAACCTAGCCTGCTCTCTCATCTCACCGTTCACTCTCGGCTCTCTCACTGTCTCGCCTCTATCTCTCACCCGATCTTCTCAATTCGACGCCACCCACACCGTCGACAACCACGACAACGCTGACACCTCCACCTGGTAACATTCGCCTTTCCCCCTCGCGCTCACTGTCACATGCACAGTCTTGAATACACGGCCACGCAATCACACACACGGTTTTCACACAAAATTTTTAGGTATATATGTATGTATACATTTGATTCATTTAGTTGAATATATGTATATGTTTTTATATGCACGTGTGTATGTATTGAGAAATTTCAGATTTAGAATTTGTGAAAAATACCTTATTTAAATTGAGTTAGTTTATTTGAATTTCTGTTATTTTGGGTAAATTTGAGGATTTCGAATTATGAGATTAGTTAGCTGTTTAAATCTTAACTTTTGGATTGGAATTTGTAATTTTTAGATTTAAGAGTTTATTTGGAACTTAAAGTTAAAATTTCAGTTTTTTGGAATTTATTAATGCAGGTTATTTTAATTGATTTTATTTTAAATTGAGACATTAATTATATTCTTACATTCCTATGCTTTTTAAGGATTTAAAATGTAATGTTTTGAGAATTGGGAGTATGAAAGGTGTCTTAAACTGGTTTTATGTGCTTTAGTGTTAATGTAAGGTCACATTAGGTTAAATTGAAGTTTTAACTTTAGTTAGGAGTATTTAAAAGTCATATTTATTGAAGTATGTGAATATTTCATATTTGATGGGATTATGAATTAATTAATTGTTTGGTAATGGTTGAGTTATGATATGAAATTTGGGTTTATAAATTATTTGCAGATTTCAAATTTTAGCAATGTTAAATTTAATATTGATCCATAATGGTAAATCTTCAGTTTACAACCATATTTCCAAAATTTTTACTATGAATAATTAGAATTTTAATTGAGAAATTTTGTAAAGTTAGGTAATGTAATTTTGAGTTTTAGTTTGAACTAAAAGATGAGTAAAACTTTTCTATTGTGTATTGAATTGATTGTTCATTTTGAATATGGTGTTAAATGTGTTAGACATGGCTTAAGGTTCCGTTTGGTCTGAATTATGTATTAAATTGAAGTTTTAACCTTGGTTAGGCGTTTAAATTTTGGTTTCGAACTAAAGATTGTATTGTATGAATGGATGAAAATAATTAGGAGAATTGGTAAATTGACGTCACGGGTATCTGGGACTCTTTCACTTGCAAATCAAGATAACGGTAACTACTAAGGACGTCAGGTAAGTAAACTTCCCCCTATTTTTATCAAAGTTGAATGTAAAGGTGAAATTAATGTGTAAACGACTGTCTTGCAACTTACTTGCTATGATGAATTTTCATTTACTTTATGAAAGTATAGGTTATTAAGAAGAATGTTCAATGTTCAAGCATACACATTATCATGTCATTTCATCATCGAGCATGCATTGGCATCGAAATTGGGAAGTCAAATGTTTTTAAATGAAAGAAATGTGTCAAGGTGCAAATTTGTTCAAAAGTTATGTATCCCAAGTTTTTAAGAAAGAATGGGTGTACTTCTAGTTCATGAATGATGCGAGTGGGAAATGGGGCGCGGGGGACCGGCGTACCCGAATTAAGTCGCTTTGCGACGGAATGTTCAACCGTTTTATGGTGGACTGTTAAACCGCTTTGCGGTGGGAAAGTGAATGTTAAACCGCTTTGCAGTGGAAATATGAATGTTAATCTGGTTTCAAATAAGAATTGTCCACTGTTATCTGATTGACTAGAAGATACACCAAGTGAGCTCACGATGGAAATGAAGTGAAAGTTTTGAAATGAAGTGAAAGTTTGAAAAGTTTGAAAGTTTTGGAAAAGTAAAGTAAATGGGGATACATATATGAAATTTTTAAAGCATTCATGTCATAAGCATGCATTTCATGCATAAAGTTTACTTACTGAGCTGTAGCTCACCCCAATCCCTCCCCAATATTTCAGGTGATGAAAGTTAGATGATTAGAGGAGAACACTTGGCGGCAGGCTCAGGCAGTACCCGACTTGAATTATTTAAAATTGAATTTAATGACTTAATTTAAGTTTTCATCAGTTAATTCTTTCTTCGTTTACTCCTTAAACTATTCATCTAAATTTAACTTTAAGTTGTTATATTTCTAGTATCATTTATATCATCACTTATTTCACTTAATTAAAGTTTATTGATATAGAAATTTTTGTATCTAGAAGTTTGGGATTGAGTTTGGATAAATGTGGTGATGTGGGAGTTAATAATGAATTGACATTGGGTGTTGAATGTGGTTGAATTGTGATTGATGTTTTAAATTGGTAGGTTGGGTATGATGTCCCTCTACAGGTTGGTTAAGTCCAAGTTACAGAGGAGATTCTGTCGAAATTTCTGTAAAATTTTATAATAGATAAATGAAAATTTTAATGTTTAAACGATTTATTTTCGCATATAATGTGAATGGAAGTTAACACGCTTAGGTTTTAATTTTTTAAACCTGGGGTGTTACACAAGTCCTTTATATAGTCAGATTTCCTTCGTGGTTTGCATCATAAATTCTCACTCATACTCGATGTGAATCATTCAGGCTTAAACTTGTTTGAGTTTGGATTCGTTCTTTGAAGCAATTGGGGTGAAAGTCATTGAGTGGAAAAAGGCAGAGAGGTGAGATCAATAGAGGGTAAAAGCCAAAAGTTAAGTGATACACGAGCGAAATACACGTGAGGTATATATTACTTAGTTTTAGGATGTTGGAAAATTCTACTATTGCAAAGAACGGCGATCAAGTTAACATGGTGGAAGAGTTGGCACAACGCTTTGAGAAAATGCTTGGGGATATGTCGGGCAGAATTGAAAGGTTAGAGCGGCCTAGGGAAGCGCCCAATGTGTGGAGACAAGTGGGGCGTGGTCATAGGATAGAGACGGAGGAAGAAGATGAATTTGATGGGTATGATGATGGGACACTTATGGATAGAGAGGTTAGGCATGAACGACGAGATAGAGAGGTTGTTGGGGATCGACCGGATCGTGGCATGAGTAATATCAAAACAACAATTCCTTCCTTTAAGGGTCGGAGTGATCCGAAACAATATTTAGAGTGGGAGAAAAGGATTGAGTTGATATTCGATTGCCACAGCTATACGGAGGAGAAAAAGGTTACGGTTGCGGTTCTTGAATTCACTGATTATGCACTTACTTGGTGGGATCAATTAGCAACTTCTAGGAGGCGAAATCGTGAGAGACCTATTAGTACATGGGGTGAATTAAAGGCGGTCATGAGGAAGAGATTTATCCCTAGTCATTACCATAGGGAACTTCATCAAAAATTACAAAGCCTTTACCAAGGTGCTAAGAGTGTCGAGGATTATCATAAGGAGATGGAGATGTTGATGCTTAGAGCCAATGTAGAGGAGGATAAGGAGGCCACTATGGCTCGTTTCTTGAATGGGATGAATAAAAAAATAGCAAATGTGGTCGAATTGCAACACTATGTGGAGTTAGAAGATATGCTACATATGACCATGAAAGTGGAGAAGCAATTGGAGAAAAAAGGGACAGCTAAGTATCAGTCGGGTTCTTCGGGTTCTAATCCGTCTTGGAAGCCGATGTGGGAAAATAAAGGAGTTGGGGCTGTTTCGAAGGGGAAGATTGAGGCACCCAAGGGAAAAGAGGAGTCTGTTAACAAATTTCCACCCAAAGGGGAGTCTCAACCATCTAGGAGTAGAGATATACAATGCTTCAAATGCTTGGGAAGAGGACATGTGGCTTCTCAATGCCCTAATAGGCGTGTCATTACCATGCGAGCGGAAGGAGCTTGGGAAAGTGGCAGCGAGGAAGAGGACTATAGCGACATGCTCGCTTTGGAGGAAGTTAGTGATAATGAGGAATTGTTATCCGGGGAGCATGGGCCGTTATTAGTAGCGAGGCGAGCCCTTACTGCTCAAGTCAACGTGGATGACGTGGAGCAACAGAGGGAGAACATATTTCATACACGGTGTCGCATCCAAGACATGGTATGTAGTATGATTATTGATGGTGGTAGTTGTACAAATGTTGGTAGCACCACACTAATTGAGAAATTAGGATTACCATTGTTGAAGCATCCATCACCTTATAGACTTCAGTGGTTAAATGATAGTGGCGAAATTAAGGTGAATATGAGGGTGTTAGTGAATTTTTCGATTGGTAGCTATGTGGATGAAGTGATGTGTGATGTAGTTCCTATGCAAGCCGGGCACATTTTGTTGGGTAGACCTTGGAAATATGATAGGAAAGTGACAAATGACGAGTATAAAAATAGATATAGTTTTACCAAGGATGGGAGAAATATTATACTTACACCATTGACACCATCACAAGTTTATGCAGATCAAGTTAAATTGAAAAATGATGAAGAACAAAAGGTGAGGAAACTTGAAAAAAAGAGAGTTGATGCCACGACCTCAGAAAAAGGAGAGGAAAAAAGGGTTGGAGCCATGACTCCAAAAAAAGGAGAGGCGAGAGAAAAAATAGTGTTGGGGTACATACCTCAGAAAAAGGAGAGGGAGCGAAGAGTGCCAGAAAAGAAAAACCAATAGTGAGTTTCTATGCCAAAAGTAGTGAAATCAAGAAGGCTTTCGTGGAAAATCAACCAATGGTCCTTTTGTTAAGGACTTTAGCACAATTGCCGCACCACTCACAGAAATTGTCAAAAAAAGTGTAGGGTTTAAATGAGAAGTAGAACATGAGCATGCATTTGAGACTATCAAAAATATGTTGTGTAAAGCACCATTTTTATCACTTCCTAACTTTGACAAGGCTTTTGAGATTGAATGTGACCTCAGGGCTAGGCATTGGAGTTGTTTTAATGGAGGATCAAAGGCCAGTAGCTTATTTTAGTGAAAAGCTAAAAGGTGCTGCTCTTAATTACCCCACATATGACAAGGAGTTGTACTCACTTGTGCGCGCTTTGGAGACATGGCAACATTATTTGTGGCCCAGGGAGTTCGTGATATAGACTAATCATGAATCCTTGAAGCATTTGAGGGGTCAAGCTAAGCTGAGTAAGAGACATGCGAGGTGGGTAGAGTTCATCGAAACATTTCCCTATGTCATCCGATACAAATAAGGTAAGGAAAATGTGGTGGCAATGCATTGTCTCGAAGGTATGTCCTTTTAACTTCTTTGAATGCTAAATTGCTTGGATTTGAATATATTAAGGACATGTATGCTAATGATCCGGACTTTGCTAGTATTTATGATTCATGTGGTAAGAGGGCTGTGGATAGATTCTTTAAACATGATGACTACTTATTTCGGGAAAATAAATTGTGTGTCCCTAGGTGTTCAATGAGGGAGTTACTTGTGAGAGAGGCCCATAGTGGAGGTTTAATGGGTCATTTTGGGGTCAAAAAGACCTGCGAAATCTTAAGTGAACATTTCTATTGGCCTAAGATGAAGATTGATGTGGCTCGGGTTTGTAACAGATGCATTACTTGCAAGAATGCAAAATCTAGGATTAAATCCCATGGATTATATATGCCTTTACCCGTCCCTAGTGAGCCTTGGGTCGATATCTCTATAGATTTTGTTTTGGGATTACTTTAGTAAAATGGCACATTTCATACCATGCCACAAAACTGATGATGCTACCAACGTAGCTGATATTTTCTTTAGGGAAGTCATGCGCCTACATGGGGTTCCTAAGAGTATAGTCTCGGATATGGATGTTAAGTTCCTTAGTCATTTTTGGAGAGTCTTGTGGAACAAACTAGGAACAAAACTACTTTTCTCTACAACTTGTCACCCACAGACCGATGGACAAATCGAGGTAGTAAATAGGACCATGATTCAATTGTTGCGCGCCATAATCAATAAAAATCTGAAAAATTGGGAAGAGTGTTTACCATTTATTGAATTTGCATATAATAGGGCTATACATTCTACTACTTCTTGTTCACCATTTGAAATTGTTTATGATTTTAATCCGCTAACACCATTGGATTTAATTCCTTTACCTGTGAATGAAAGTAGTAGTTTGGATGGAAAGAAAAAGGCTGAGATGGTTAAATCACTCCACGATAAGGTGAGGTTGGCAATTGAAAAGAAAAATGAACGTTATGCATCGCAGGCTAACAAAGGAAGAAAAGGCGTCATCTTTGAACTCGGTGATTGGGTTTGGGTACATTTAAGGAAGGAGCGGTTTCCGGAACAACGCAAGTCAAAGTTATAACCGCGAGGAGATGGTCCATTCCAAGTGATTGAAAGGATCAACAACAATGTCTATAAACCAGATCTTCCTGGTGAGTATAATGTTTCGGCTACGTTTAATGTTTCTGATCTATCTCCGTTTGATGCAGGTACAGATTCGAGGTCGAATCCTTTCGAGGAGGGAGGGGATGATGTGATCTAGATCACGAATACAAGCCCGCGCAAAGATCCGTTGATGATCAAAGGTGGACCGATTACTCGATTACAAATGAGGAAGGCCAACGAAGCATTGGACAAGCTAGTACAAGAAACAATGGCCAAAACAATGTTTTTGTCATCAAAAGAAACAAGTTCCATGTTGGGACCGAGCCAAAACGACGAGTGGATCAACCTCATTCAAGGAGCCGAAGGAAATTGTGAAGTTTCAGATTTACGGCCGTAACGAGTCCACTGCTGAAAATTGAAATTTTGAAAAGTTGGACTTACGGCTACGGTTACATGTGTCACGGTTACGGCCGTAATGCAGCCTCGGGTTGAAAACAAGATTTTCAGAAAATATGACTTACGGTCGTAAATTAAGTCTCACGGCCGTAACTGTTAAACAGAAAGCTTCTTACGGCCATAAAGAATAAGGTCATGGTCGTAAATGTCAAAACGCGTAAAAATCCTATTTTTTGTTATTTTTATTTCTTTCCATATTTTAGCAATTTGATTCCTTGTTTAATTAGGGCTCTTAAACCAGACTTTGACCCTATTTATGTGGATGTAATTTTCATTATTAGTTAGACCATTATTGCTATTATTCTGAGGCAAATTGCTTTCAAACTTCTATTCTTCATTGGATACAATCCGAGCTTTCGAATTATTCTTGTTTGTTCAAATCTCGGTGAGAATTTATATTGTTTTTGATCAAGAGGTCAATATATCCGTGTGATTGTATTGGTTGCTTGGTTCAATTAATTTTAATTGGATCCATAAATCGTGGTTTCTTGGCGTTCTTGGGTCAATTCAATATTTTGTGGGTTGCGTAGCTACAATTGCTACGTGGTTTGCATCACATACACCCTACTATGTTTTTGGTTGTTCTTGTCAAGGAAGGTGTCATTGATACTTGCAGTTATGTACATGATTACATAGAGTTTGGGTGCAATCTGTGGAGTTGGGCTGGTGAGGGCCTTCATAAAGAGTAACTAAAACTGTCTAGGTGGCAGCGCTAACTCTGTGTCTTCCAGTTACAACACCTTTTATATATGTAGCATTGCTTTTATATGTATCAGGGCAAGCCAATTTATAGTTGGTTTGAATAAATATTTAGAGTCTGTACAATATAAATTTACTGTGGGTAGCCATTTTAAGATGAGAGTCAAAGAAGAAGGTTCCTTGTCTATTTTCTTCCCTGCATTGTGTTATGACTTTAAAACTTATTTAGTTCCATTGCCGATACTATTGATTTCGTTTCAGGTCAATTGGCGTAGTAATTGATGTTGGAGATAGCTCTTCAAACTGAAGGTCAACAACAGTTCTTGAGTTTATCTAGCATGTCTAATCGTTACTTTTATAACGATTCATTTTATTAATATTTACTTTCCAAATTATTGTTTATTTTAGATACAATGGGATGAACTCACAATTGAGCAGTGTTTAGAGAGGGTCTAACTATGGGAGATAGACCCATTTGTTGCTTCTGCTGACATTGCACAACCTAATACAAAGAACCTCAACTTGTGGATTGCCATACATTTGGTATATAATATTTCTTTACTAGAGAACCAAAATGAAAGATTTTAGATGTTGACTTATCATATATGATAATGCTACATCTACTGGTGGAATATGGCCACCTACTTCAGTTCGGAATGATTCTCCAAACCTATTTTGGGATTAATCATCAAGTTTCGAGCTTGGAAATGAAGGTTTTTTAGAGAAAAATAATGGATTCGAGTACGATTTAAGGGTGAAATCTATGTGCGATCATCCTAAAAGTATACTGAAGCAGTCTTCATTGTGTTTAGAGTCCATGGATTCATCAAAAACTCTCTCAAATAATTTCTTTGAAACTACAGCTTATTCAGAGGACAGAGATTGGAAAATCAAAGATTGAAAAGATGAAAAATGGAGAAATTTCATTGTATCAGGAAGAAGGAATTTTGGATTTTGGATATGGATGTTGATATGTTTGAATTTTGAAGATGAAAAATGGAGAAATTTCATTACATCAGGAAGAATGAATTTTGAATTTTGGATATGGATGTTGATTATTTTTTTGAATTTGGATTAGGTTGATTTGATCTTACCTTATTCAAAAAATATAACTGATTTTTTGGTTACGAGGTTTAATGATTTTTCCTAAAATATCTTCTCTAATCTTGGATGATACTTTCACAATATTTTTATTTCAAGATGATATTTTTCAATTTTAAAACTTATGTATAACATTTCTCAAATAAAAGTTTCAAGGGCGGGTATCAGTCAAAAAACCCCCCATCGATATTCGTATGGGAACAAAATATATATATCAATATCACTTCACTACTCACTACTATATATAAATCTCACTTCAAGGTTATTATTTCTAAGGACCAAAAATAGCACTTTTAGGCTACAGATGAAACGCACCTCTTCTTTCTTTTTTCTAATTTATGATTTCTCATCAGTCATAACATCTCCCTACTATAAAATCAGTTAAAAAAAAATGTCGGCATTTTCTCGTTTCTTCTCGTTCCTTCCAGAGTCTTCTTTGTCTAGGGTTTTCACTTCCATTGTTGCTCCCAAAACTAGTCCCTACTTTCTTTGAGTGACTTCGTCTTACTTAATAGTTCTGGTGAACGACGATGAGAATACTACGGAGCAGAGGCCGATTCGGATGGGTTTCAGGATTTATTCTTGCGATGATGAAGTTCTTGCAGTCTTAGTTGCTCAAAGGAATGATTATGAGGTGGGTGTTTCAGTCCTTTCTTAATTGGGTTTTCAATTTTTCTATTTAAGATTATTTTCTTGAGATGGTTTTAGTTAATGTAAAGGCGAATAGATTATAACTTTGGGAATAAAATGAAATGGTTATTTGTTAGAGTGTAGATTCAGGGATGAATCACATTTGCTTATTGAATGTAGGAAAGTCATTTTGAGAAAAAAGCATATTTATGCATATCATGAATTTCCAACCCCCGTCTCTTCCATGCCTTTGTCTGCGCATCTATGTTTTCCATCAATTTCTAGATGTATCATGCTATGCTCATTCTGTTGTATATAATTGGCAAGGGTCATATAATAATGCACTTTTAGACTTTTAAGATTTAAATTTTATTTTCTTTACCATTTATTTTAAGAATATTCCTAAGCTCTTAGCCTTACATAGAGAATTAATCTTACTATATTCCTAAGCTCTTAGCCTTACATAGAGAATTAATCTTACTTCTTCCTGTTTGTAGATTCGGCTTGCAGAGGCTGTTGGAATAATTGGCCCTTATGGGACTAGTAAGTCAACTATCTTGAAGTTCATGCCTGGGTTGCTTGCTCCAGACAAGGTAATTCTCATTTTAGAACTATATCTCATCTATTGATATATCTTCATACCATTCTTCTTTCATATAGATTGACTTTCATGTTGAAATCTTTGTTAACTATTTGTAAATATTAGGGAGAGGTTTTGATTCGAGATTAGAAGGTGTCGTGATTAGATCAGTGATGAGGAAATATGTGGTCTTCGAATAGGCTTGGTGAGCTATATCAAGTATATAATTCATAGCTATCATATTATAATGTTATCAAATGGTTCTTAAATCACTTTTGCAATGTAACAGGCTTTCTAGAGTGCAGCTCTCTTTGATTCTTTAACTGTTCGGTGATAATGAAGCTTTATTTTGTAGGAAAGTAATTATCGAATTTGATTAACAAAAGAACAAACAATAAATTGAAACACAATAATATAAATATTGATGAAACCAAAATTATAAATTTGAGCAGAATCTAAAACTGAGGCCTGTGCGAGTACTGTTTCCTTAAAACAGATTCACCCCCTCACCAATCTATGCTTGAGGTTTGTCCGAGCTTCTATCTCCCAGGATACAATGGAGGTTGAATAGTTAAAACAGCACAAAGTTACAACTCCAGTGAACTGAATTTCTGTATGAACAATCACCAAACATGACACAATAAAATGGACAAAATAAAATATGGTCAAAATAGTGCCTATACCACAACAAGAAAGTGATTTAGTGTGTTTTCAAAGAGTGGTGGGAATGAGGTTAAATAGATGCAATGGAGTTACATCATAACTCCACAATTAATAAGCCAATTAATCCTCAATCAATTGTAATAGCTTGGAAGTTACATGAGTTGAAATGTGGTCATTTACTCCATAATTAACAACAATAATTTTAGGAGTTTCTAGTTTAAAATTGACAAAAACATGGACCATGCGAAGTTCCTATTGAACTCCAATTCTCATTCATCAATTTTTCCAACAATCCCCCAGATGAATGGAAATTGCGTGAGACACAACAACAAAAGACACAAAGACTTGGTGATATAGTTCAACGGTTGAAACCGGCATAGGATAGGTAGGTATTACCCTTTGAACCTTCCTTTGTGAAAATGTATTTACTTTACTAGTTGACTAGTAGATGCGATGTCCTTAAACTGTTTTGTATTTTGTGTGAACGATGATATACCTCACACAGGATTCTTCAAGACATAGCTCCGTTCTCACTATAATGTTCATTGTGGCCATGAACATATGCCTGATTCTGCGAGAGTTTCTAAAAATTTAGCCCAACACAATTCCTTTAGAAGTGACCCCACTTCTCTCTCACATAGGTGATCTCTTAATTAAGAGTAACCCGTTGTACTCCGCTTGGATTCCCGACGCATAAGAATCATTAAAATCCTAATGTTTATCCTTCATTCTTATGGGCATCACTATTACATCATAGGAATGGACAAGGGATGTTATTGTTCACTAATATCTCGCGATGCGAGATACACCCGCAAGTGTACAGATCGTGAAAAGTAATAAAGTGTACCTAGGAGTCTGGATTGTCGTCCCACAGAGACTGCTACTAAGTATCGAAATATGTTAGCTCTTAGCCCTATTTGAATGAATGAAAGAATCGTGATTTTTAAAACTAAAACTAAAGAATAAATTAGACTAAGAACTAAAATTGCGAATTTGCTTTTGTTTTTTAAAAATGATTGTTAAGTAGTTAGGAATCCCGATTTTACCTAACCAATTAAATTGACTCAAATTCCATGTTTTATTTCGTAAATATGTACTCAGTCAAATTCACTAATTTATATTGAAATTCCTCTCTATAGTTTAAATCAATTCTACCTAAATAAATCAACCATATATCTCTACAGAGGGTCCGTATATTCCTTATCTAGATGCATAACACATAAGAATCCACACACGACTACAATAATAAGAAGAGTATATCTCTATCTCTTGTCTAATTGCTGGATTTATTACCTTGATCTAAGTTATTAATTCACTTCTCAGATTATGGAAATAACTCATTAAATCATGAATAAGTGGACTGTTCATTCACGCATTAAGCATAATAATAAATCAATACATGCAACGAATCATTAAAACAATGGAATATTGGAATTAAAATAATAAAGTTAGGTTACATTGTTCATCCCAACATTAAAATTAGTTACACATCATGAATAAAGAACAAAAATAATAAAAATAATAATAACACATGATGGAGATTGTGAAATTAATAACAAGAAAAGAAATCTTGCACCAAGAGTTGAATTCCCGTGTTAATCTTCTAATCTCCACGCCTTTTTGCCTTGATTGAATATCTCAAATAATTGATGTAAAATCGCCAAGAAATTCGTCAGGAGGCTGAGCAAAAGTACCCAAAATTGTGCCCCCAATGCTGTGTATATATCTTAGGGCGAAAACCTGGTGGAAATGAGCCAAAATTCGGTCAAAATTTGGGCAAAACAGCCCAAGATTGTCCCAGTCGAGAACCCACGCGATCGCGTAGGTATGAAACCAACGATCAAGTGGAGTAGCCTTTTTGAATCTGTAGAAAAATTTTGCACAAGGCTTGATTGCCCTAGGTCAAGGCAGCGATCGTGTGGTTACACTTCTTGGCGCAATTCTTAGCTTTCCTTAGCCTTTCAAGTTAGTCCTTGAGTTTTATTTGTGCGGTGCGTCCTCATCTTCTGATTTGATCAATTTAACCCCAAAACTTCTAGTTTTCTTCAATTGAGACATTTCTTCTCTTAATTTCTTCAATTTAGTTCTCGATCATTTGACTTTTTCCAATTTAACTCTACTTTATAGCTCCAATTTCCACAAACTTGACATGTATCTTCTCAATAGGTTCCTTTTCTCACTTTTGGGATAAAATCTAAAATCAAGATCCACTTAACATAGTGTGGCTAAAATTGCTTGAGCCCAGATCCCAGGTGGTTAGACAATGCTACTTTATCAATTTCTTGCATCTCTCAAGTATGATCACTTCCTCATTACTTTTCTCTTGAATCACAAGGTTCCTTCTATGCACGTGGCTTCTAAACATCAAAAAATTGCATTTTTCCATACCAGGTAGTCAGAATTAGCTAAGTCTGCCAAACAATCAGTGGTAAGCGGTTCCCTAATCCACGCCTTTAGTATCCAAAGTCTCAATCAACAAGCTTATACCAAGCAATTTTTTTTTTAATAGTTGACTTTTTCTTTTTATATCCATGTCTTTTATCATCTTTGTGCAAAACTTTTCATACCTGCTTTCTATATGACCCCTGTAGTGAGCTTTAGGTCCGTGGCTTGGTCGCACCACGAATTGTGCTCCAAAATAAATTCCTTACTCCTTGATACTTTTGAAAACTTTGACGTTGTTAAGTATATTAGCAAGTAAGGATCATTCTTCCCCAGAGATTGTGATAGTTTAAATTAATTGATTTGTTGAAATGGGGGGGTTTTTTGTTGTTGTTTATAATAAAATGAAATAACTAAATAAATTTCTATAAGGAGTGAAAAAATTAAAGTTGTAAAGTGTGAAAAAAAATATGATTGAGGAATTAATATCCACATCTAGATATTAGGTCATAATAAATAAACAAATTCATTTCAATTAAATAGATCAGTTGTAATAACCCTCAAAAAGCACACAAGCTCGACTAATCGGAATCCTTCTTACTTAGTCGTTGGATAGAATAAGCTCTCTATTCAATCTCTTTCCAATTAAAAATTTAGAATAAACTCTCTAAATTAACTAATTGAAAGATTAAACTCTTAAGGATAGGTTATTCAAGGCAACAAACTCATAAGCTTGATTTATTTAACCTAGGTCAGATTCCACATGTAAGATAGAGATTTGCTCTATTCAAGTAACTCTTGCATTTGTTACAAATTATCTTGGTAACTTAACAATTACGGATTAAGCACCAAAATATAACATCAATCATTCTAAATCTATTACTTAGTAGGCCTCCAAAGTAATAAAGAAAGAACAACATGGCATGAAATCAATGGAATGTAAACACAATCAAAATATATAATGAAATAAACTTAGTTTTTATAAACTAGAAACCCATGTCTAGATGCTTCAACTTCTTCCCCAATCAAAGGTGAATTTAGCTACTCATGTTACTCATAATGTAAACATCAAGTATAAGAAATACAAGCACGAGAAAAATACAAAAGAAAGAGTAAAGAAAGCTTAGTGATCGGAATTGTTTTAAATTCCTCCAAGAAACCTCTTTTGAATTCCTCTATTGAATTCTCACAAAGCTTGATTTCTTCTCTTTGTTGTAATGTGTAAGAAGTATAAGCAAGAGGTGTCTTCTTCTTCATTTTCCCTTGCTATTTATAGAGTGAAATAGCATCTTTTTTATGATTAAAGAAATCTCCAATTGTAAGAATAATTCACTTTCATCATTCATCACACCATGGATTCTCATCTTTTTCACCATTTCTTTTCACTTTTGTCACCCACATGGAATGACTTTTGACTCCTTTATGATCAATTGCAAGAATTATTCCACTTTCTTCATTGTATACTTTCTTTTTCTTCATTTTCACCATCTTTTATCATTCACTTCCAACTTTTGTCTCCCACATGCTTGTGTCAAATTGTTTTAAATTCAAATAGTCTTGTTCCCACTAGCCTTTGTTCTACACTTTTGTATAATGGATTTCCAAAATGGTTGAAATAATGTAGAAAACCGAATTTTTTACTATTTTCGTTGCGCACGCATCAGTTTTTTCTTCCGACCAGTATTGGTAATTTCTTCGTATCATCCTCGTCCGATGTCCGATCGATGCGATTCAAAATTCTGTGGAGATCTGACTCAAAGGGCTACAATTCATCAAGCAAATAAATTTTCAAATTCGAATGTTAATGGGGGTGAAACATGAGCCTTAATACGAAGCTGAAAATTTTAAGCATAACTTGTTCCCCTAGAATTCTTCCGTTTTCGTCCATTTGCATTTATCTCACCCAATTTAGCTTCCGAATCTTCCAATTGAATCTTTAGTATCATGCGAGAGCAGAAAAATGGTTCGACTCATCTTTTTGAAAGTTTGCATTTCAGTCCCCGAACTTTGAGTTATCTCAATTTAACTCCATTTCCTGCCAATTTCTTTTGATTCCTTCATTTCGCATAGGATTTCACCTAATACATAAAAATAATCAAATTAAGCTATAATTAATAAAAATCAATAACAAATACTCTAGTTTAACGATATAAAATAAGTGTACAAAATACACTTATCATGGCTCCTAAGCCAAATGACTTTAGGGAATCAGGTTCAAAGAACCCCTCCGACTTAATTACTAGAGTGATAAAGTTTAAAGCAGAAAAGTTAAAGATGTTTTAGCATCTTATGTGTAAGTCTACTATTCGTACTTGCTTTCTAATTGACATTAGCAGCGATTTTTAGGTCGGTGGCTCCCAAGCTAGATGACTTTAGAGCATCAGGTTCAAAGAACCCCTCAGACTTAATTACTCGAGTAAAAAAGGCTTTTGAAGACCTTCAACATTTTTCTATTTTTATGTTGGTTGTGGTTTATACCCGTAGACCAAGACCTCTTCAACCAATGACACATTTCAGGAACTACAGACCATTAAAAGTTCAAGCCTACCTTCACCACTTCTTTCTACCCCCAAACTGCTCTTTGAGTAAGTTTAGATTCTAAGTTTTAAAGGTTGGGATATCTCTAGATCTAAGCTTAGGAATCATAGGTCGAAAAATTTAACATTGCCCCACATATACTGAATAAATCTCTCCACAAGTAATTATTCAATCTTGGTCATGTGCTCATATATAGACAAGTCAAACATGAAGAAGTAATTCTCAAAAGTAGCATAAGTATGCATGATGTCCAAAGTTTCTCCCCAAATCGAAAATCTTACTCGAACTACATCACCGGCGGTAAAACAATTTTTTTTAAGAGTCGAAAGCAAAAGACAAAAATATCGAGCCAAGTTGCATTAATCAAAAATAGTTGAGGAGTTACATAGTAACAGTTAATACATGCTAATAAGAAAAACAAGGGTAAACAGCCTAGAGTCAACACCAAAACTACCCCCAAACTTGGAAAATTACATTGCCCTCAATGTATGCATGATAAAAACAAATAAAAATCCAAAATAAGAAAGCAATGTAAAAAGAAAAAGGTCAAGAACTTCCCGGGGGTAAATTTAGCTGCTATGTCTGAGAAGGTCCTGTTGAGTCCCGATCCAATCGACGCTCTATGCTCTCTAATCTTCCCTTGATGCACACAAGAGTGCCCTCTATGCTCTCTATCTTGCTCTCCATGGAGAAAAGTCTAGCTGATTGTAGTGTACCCGGTCCTCAAGGGCTGCCGGCCGTCTACTCATGGTCTTTCCACTCCCCCTTGGTCGTCCTGCTCCTCAAGGGCTGGCAGCCTTGTTTCCAGGAAGTGGATTTTTGCCTTCCGCAGGGATCGAACCTTGTACCTAGGGGTTAAGTACAAAGATTCTTAAATCCTGCTACCATTAGACCATGAGTAGACGGCCGGCAGCCCTTGAGGACCGGGTACGCTACAAAAAAGGTGCCTTTTTTTGTAGCGTACCCGGTCCTCAAGGGCTGTCGGCCCTCTACTCATGGTCTTTCCACTCCCCCCCTGGTCGTCCTGCTCCTCAAGGGCTGGCAGCCTCGTTTCCAGGAAGTGGATTTTTGCCTCCCCAGGGATTCGAACCTTGTACCTAGGGGTTAAGTACAAACTTCATGGAATCCCTGGTACCATTAGACCAATGGTAGCAGGATTCTAAGAATCTTTGTACTTAACCCCTAGGTACAAGGTTCGATCCCTGCGAAAGGCAAAAATCCACTTCTTGGAAACGAGGCTGGCAGCCCTTGAGGACCAGGACGACCAAGGGGGGAGTGGAAAGACCATGAGTAGACGGCCGGCAGCCCTTGAGGACCGGGTACGCTACAAAAAAGGCGCCTTTTTTTGTAGCGTACCCGGTCCTCAAGGACTTCCGGCCGTCTACTCATAGTCTTTCCACTCCCCCCTGGCCGTCCTGCTCCTCAAGGGCTGGCAGCCTCGTTTCCAGGAAGTGGATTTTTGCCTTCCGCAGGATTCGAACCATGTACCTAGGGGTTTAGTACAATGATTCTTAGAATCCTGCTACCATTAGACTACTAAACCCCTAGGTACATGGTTCGAATCCTGCGGAAGGCAAAAATCCACTTCCTGGAAACGAGGCTGCCAGCCCTTGAGGAGCAGGACGACCAGGGGGAGTGGAAAGACTATGAGTAGACGGCCGGCAGCCCTTTAGGACCGGGTACACTACACTGATACTCGTAGTAGCTGACCGCTGAGCTCAGTCATCGTATGGCGCATAATGAGCTGCTCTCCAGTGATGCGGATTTGTTGTCCCATGATGTCCATCTGCCTCTGCTGAGTTGCCTCAATCTCCCTCCTTATGCTTAATGTACCCGCCATCGTAGTCATCTCAGATAACATCTGCCTCATAAAGTCTCTTATCACCTGTAGGTACTGGGATATGCGCAGGTGCTGCTAGTCCCGCTGGGTCTGCTGGAGCTAACGGAGAAGCTGGTGGTCTTTGAGGTACCCTAAGCCTCGTGCTCTCTCTAGTCCTTCTGCTGATGATAGTTCCAAGTGGTGTAGACTCCTTGTGGGGTAACAACTCCACACCCTATGCCATGTAGATAGCACCGATCAAACATGGAAACATGATCTAGCAGCTAGTGTCCAACTGGAAAGTGAGTGTGATGATGAAGTAAAAAATATGTCATCCCAAATCTAACTTGCGCCCCCTAGAAAGCTGGTGAATCACTCTCGCCCTGTCTTCATTGAACTCACTCCTGTGAGAGGTGGGATCTATGTTATGGCATATGAAAATGTACCGAATCCTGATGCTCTCAGTTAACTAACCATGCTTGAAGCATGGTGATCAGGTCGATGTCTATATCAGTTGGGACCTGCTCAATTCCATCTCGCATCAACTCTAGTACCCTTTCAATGACAGCTGGTGAGAATCTAATCCACTTACCCTTACCGAAGTCTTGAACTTGTGCGGTGTACCTTCTGTTTCTATAGCATGACTGACGTTGGCGAGGAACTCTTTGACCAACAAAGGATACGGCTTGTGAGGTGTGCCAGCTAACTTATGTCATCCCGCTCGCTCTATCAATGGGCTAGCTCAATATGGGGGAAGTCTGGGATGATTACCTCCCTTTCGCTCCATATCTTCTTCCCTTTGAGCAATACCTCATACCTATGCAATTACTCACTCCCAAGAAATCTTTGAACATTACCCACTTCTCCCTGATCAGGGTTTGCATCAGGGGTGGGAGCTGCCCTTCGCCTCTTAGATGGTCTGGTCTTCTCCTTTCCCTTTTGTGAAGTGTTAGCTTTTGGAGGCATAATTGTACCTACAATAAATGAATCACGTCATTAGAATCAATGGTGGAGTAGTAAGATATGAGAAAAATAGTAAACACCCTTAAACTTGTGAAAGAATGCAAAATAGAAGTGAGAAATAGTGTCGGACTGATGCTTTTCAACATCAGTTATTGTCTCGAAAAACACAAAATTTTCAAAAGTGTTATGAGCATAAGAAAGTACTTCACTTCATGGACAATATATTAAAATCTGAGGGAAAACAAAGAACAAATGACTAGTGAAATGAGAGGACGAAGTTGTGACGTGAGCTTGCAACGGCCCTGCAGCGGTGCAATATGGCTTGCAATAGTGCTAAAATTTCAAACATGCATTTTTGTGCATTGCAATGAGCCAAAGTATGAAATCATAGCATAAACCCAATGAGAAACATGTAATGAAAATGAATGTATAGACGATTTTCTCAAATGGAAGAAAAAATTTCTTTGGTGCATTTTGTGACGCCCCGGGTTCTAATCACTCGATTTGTCACGTCATCGTCACATCTCGATTTTGAAATAATATTAAGCGGAAGAAAATAAAAATTTTAATTGGTAAGATTTATTTAAATAAATTCAAAAACTGACAAACTTTAAATATTCACCAATTTACGGAAATAATATTTGCCAAAACATTTCCAAATAAAGCAACTGTTCAAAATCTCAACATTTCTCAAAATGTGATTATTCAACTGAAATAATAATGAAATCTAATTATTCAAATATTAATGCCACAGCCTGCCCATCATTCGCCCCCATCTCCGATATCTGCAATTGTTGTTAAAAAGGGGTGAGCATTTCATTGATATATTCAGTAGACTCATCGCCGATTAATAAATTTACATAAAAATTGAACACATAAACATGCAATCATATAGTGACAACTTCATCATAATAATAGGCTTTCGTAACATAGGGTGTGGGTAGTCTCGTCTCATGCAATAAATGCACATAAGTTATGTCAAAGCATAACAAAATCATATTCTCGTCTCGTCTCATGCATTTAAAATGCATATAAGTTATGGCATGCTCATAACACAAATATTTCGTAAGAAATATAAATTCTCGTCTCATTTTATGCAAATAATGCACATAAGTCACATGAAGCATATAACGTGCAATTAAAATGTAAACAAATTAATGGGGCAAGTCTACCTCAATTCTCTACGAGTGTGGTTGAGCGGGAAAATATATTTCAGTTCTTTAGGTCTCCGTACGTCTCGTCTAGCCAAAATAAAATAAAAAATTAAATTAGTCTCTTGAAATTCAAAGTTTGAAATAAAATCTAAAGTTTTGAAATAAATCTAAAGCTTGGATTTAAAATGAATGATTTTAAAATTTGAGGACTAAAATAGAGTTTTTAAAATAAAGGGTTGCACTTGAAATATTTTTAAAACATAACAGGGACTAGATTAACACTTTTTTTAAAACTCGGGACTAAAGTGGCAATTTAAGAAAAACTTTTAATAAAACAATTCTCTCTCTCTTTCTCTTTCATTTTAGAGAAGAAAAGAGAGACAGAGAGCGATGGCGGTCGGCACACCAAGAAGGGACCAAGTCCTCGATCGGTTTTAGGCCGCCGGTCGGTGGCGGTGCCACCTTCGCGAGGTGGGGGAGAAACAGCGTGGGCTTGCGTGTGGAAGGAGGATTTTGGGCTGGTTTTTGGTGCAGTTTGGTGCGAAAAACTAAGGCTGGGTCCATGATTTTTCGGCGGTGGCTCAGCCAAAACGCGGCGGTCAAGGTAAGGGATGGGTTTATTTCTTGATCTTCTTGGGTTTTGATTTGATTTTTGGGCTAAACTTGGATTTTTGGAGATGGGCAGTGGTCGGATTCGGTTCGACTGGGGTGTGGAAGTTTTTGGAGGTTTGGTCATGGCGGTGGTAGGGCAGTGGTGGATTGAGATGTTGAATTCGGTTGATTGGGTTCTATGGTTTGTAGATTGGTAGGGTGCGTCGAGGGTGGATCGTGGTTTGGAGTTCGCAGGAGTGGGGCTGGCCGTGGTGGTGATACTCGACAATGAGGGTGGTCGGTTTGGTAAAGTGAGCTTGCAGTGAATTCACGGTGATGCAATGGGTGTGATTCGATGGTTTGGGTTGTAAACTGATTCTGCACAGAAAAGAACAACGAAGAGCAGAAGTTTTTGTTGAGAAATTTTTACCTAAAATCTGGAATTGCACCGTGAGATGATAGGACTATGGTGATCGATAATATAATGGTTGGATAGACAGTCTTTGATTTGGTTTCGAATTTGAAATAAGATTACCTGGAGATTTTATTTGAATAAATAAATGAAATTGGATTTTAAAAAAACAGATTTTGAATTTTTGGACGTAAAATCAAATTGGACTGAAATTTATTATTTTCGGCTCAAAATTTATAATTTGGCTAAACGACGTACGTGAACTTTAAATAATGGGTTAAATTATAGTGACACAATTTTTAGTAAATAAAATATTTATTTATAATAAATTCAGAAATTTCTCGGTCGCTACACATTTAGTCGAACACTTAGAAGGCATAAAAAATTCAATGAAGAAATCATAAAAAATATTAACATGGAAGATTCCAAATTTGATTTCCCAACAACATACTCCAAAATCTAACCTAACCCTTTCTCCAATCAATCAAAATTTTGAATTTTGCAAAACTAGGGCTAAAACCGGATCAAGGAGAAAAATTTCAAATTCATGTAAATTCATACCTTGATTGTGTGTTGTGAAATGTTTTAGACCTTGATGTTAAGCTTATTTGATGATGATAGTGTGGATTTGAGTGAAAAATCGAGCAGTCGAGAGAGATGGTGAAAGACAAGTACCGACCGTGTGATTTGAAATAATGATTCAGGCCCTGAGTTTGTTTTACTTAAACCCGTATTCAGATCACTCACGCGATCACGTGGTGAAATCACCGGAGATCGCGTGGTTTAAGGTTTTAAAAACTGTTAAATTTTTAGTGCAATGTCGCAATCACGCCTGGGTGTATAGAGCGATCGCGACTCTTACCTATGGAGGCCATTTTTCTCAAATTTTGAGAAATTTGTTTTGAAAATCGGGGTAGACTCTAAAATGTTTTGTAATGTATGTTAATATGTTTTTGACCATTTAACCATGTTCAACTAGTGAGTGTGAGTTGGGGATGATGACTAAAGTCTAAACTACTAGAAATTTATAAAAATCTAAAATGTACCTAAAATTGCCTAAACATGCACAATTATGCTACTATACAATGAAAACTTTGCACATACATACTAAAATGCACTAATGCAAAATAAATCTAACAAGTACACAAGTCATGCATGAATCTATGATTAAATAAATAAAGGAAAATTGAAAGCATAATAAATAAAAGGGAAGAAAATTGGGTTGCCTCCCAACAAGCGCTCCGTTTATAGTCTCAAATCCGACTTTTTGTGTTGGTCACTCCGAAATGGCAATGTCAATGTGTGAATTTTCCTTTGAAAAATCCACCTTAAAGTAATGCTTGATTCTCTGTCCATTGACTTTAAAATGCCCTTTTGTTGGATGATGAAGCTCAAATGTGCCCTATGGAAAAACTTGTGCAATTGTGAATGGACTTGACCATCTAGACCTCAATTTTTTCCAGAAATAGCTTCAAGAGTGAGTTGTATAGGAGCACTTGATCTCCCACCTAAAACTCTGTCTTGTGAATATGTCAATCATGCCCCTTCTTTGTCCTATCTTTGTAGATTGATGCATTCTCATAAGCTCCTATGCGAAACTCATCCAATGCATTGAGTTGCAAAAACCTTTGATCTTTGGCCAAACCCATATCAAGATTCAACAATTTTAAAGCCCAATATGCCTTGTGTTCAAACTCAACAGGGAAGTGACATGATTTTCCAAACACCAACTGGAATGGTGACATCCCAATGGGGTTTTGAAAGTTGTTCTATATGCCCACAAAGTATCATCCAATTTATTAGCGCAATCTTTTCGAGATGATTTTACTGTTCTTTCCAAAATCCTTTTTAACTATTTGTTTGATGTTTCTACCTGCCCACTGGTCTGTGGATGATAAGCTGTCCCCATACGATGATGAGTCCCATATTTAGCCAATACTGCCTTGAACAATCTATTGTTAAAGTGAGTCCCTCCATCGCTTATGATTGCCCTTGGTGCTCCAAACCGAGTGAAAATGTTCTTTCTAATAAAGTCAACTAGAATTTGAGCATCATTTATTGGACATGCTTTTGCTTCCACCAACTTCGACACATAATCTACTGCCACCAGTATATACCTGTTATTGTAAGAAGGCGGGAATGGGCCCATGAAGTCAATTCCCCACACATCGAACACTTCAACTCCAAAACACTATTAAGTGACATCTCATGCTTTGGTGATATATTTCCAGTTCTTTGGCATCTATTACAAGCTTTAACAAAAGAAAAGGCATCTTTAAATACAATAGTTCAATAAAAACCACATTGTAATACCTTAGCTGTTGTTTTTGTAGCTCCCATGTGACCACCATATGGAGATGAATGGCACCTCTCAAGAACAGGAATGATTTCCTCATCTGAAATACACCGTCTGATTATTTGATCCGGTCTCCTTCGGTACAAAAATGGGTCTTCCAATAGAAGAATTTCAAATCATGGAAAAATTTCTTCTTTTGTTGGTGTGTGATATCAAGTGGCAAAACATTTCTCCTTTTGCACCTGCATCATGTGAGCTAAAAGCATCAACTGTTCATTTGGAAACACTTTTTTTATTTCCTAAATAGTCCCCTGATTTGCTTGCTCCAATCTGGATAAATGCTCTGCAACCTAATTTTCTATACCTTTTTTATCCTGAATTTCAATATCAAAATCTTGAAGCAGTAAAACTCATCTGATCAATCTAGGCTTTGTATCCTTCTTCCCAAACAAATACTTCAACGCAGAGTGGTCAGTGTAGACAACCACCTTATATCCAATGAGATAAGACTTGAATTTGTCAAAGGCAAATACAACTGCTAGAAGCTCCTTCTCAGTTGTGGCATAGTTTATCTGTGCATCAATCAATGTTCTGCTAGCATAATATATCGCATGAAAAATTCTATTCTTTCTCTTGTGACCAAGAACTATCCCCCCATGCACCATAAAATGACATTTTTCCCAATTTAGCACCAAGTTTGTTTATGTACATCTTTTAAGCACTAGCGATAAATGATGTAAACATTCATCAAATAAATGAAGCATTCCACCATATTTGAAAATATTGCCATCATCCACCTCTGGAAAGTAGCTGGAGCGTTACACAGTCTAAATGGCATTCTTCTGAAAGCAAAGGTACCATAAAGACAGGTAAATGTTGTTTTCTCCTGATCAACTAGAGTTATGGTAATCTGATTGTATCCTGAATATTCGTCCAGAAAACAATAATGTGAGTGACCTGCTAGCTTCTCCAACATTTGATCGATGAATGGTAGAGGGAAATGATCTTTCCTGGTTGCAACATTCAGTTTCCTGTAATCAATGCAAACTTTCCACTTAGTTACTGTCCTTGTAGGGATTAACTCATTGTTTTCATTTTCGATCACTGTCATACCCCCCTTCTTTGGCGCTACATGAACTGGACTAACTCAAGCACTGTCTGAAATTGGATATATGATACCAACATCAAGTAGTTTCAAAATCTCTTTTCTAACTACTTCTTTCAAAGTAGGATTTAGTTTGCGCTATCCTTCAACTGATGGCTTGGAATCATCTTCCATCAAAATCTTATGCATGCAAATTGCTGGACTAATACCTTTAATGTCTGCAATAGTCCATCCAATTACAGTCTTATGTTCTTTCACCACCTGCAGCAACGTTTCTGCTTCCAAATCTGTCAAATGGCTCGAGATGATAATTGGAAAAGTAGATGACTCCTCCAATAATGCATAACGCAGATGTGTTGGTAGAGGTTTCAACTCCAAATTGGGATGATTTTCACATGATGGTAGAGATTTCTGTATATTTTCACTCAATGGCTCAAAATAACGACCTCCTCTGATTGTGAACCTTGGTGATGCTTCCAACTCTTATGCCATTTCTGCTACCTCTTTTTTATCTGATTTTGTAGACTCGGACTGAACACTACATGCCTCCAGTGGATCTCTTGAATGCTCCTCATCATATACATTGTGCACCGCTTTTTGCACAAGATCTACCTTGAAGCAAGTATCCAAAGATGAAGGATACTTCATTGATTTAAAGATATTGAAGGTGATCTTCTCCTCTTCCACACGAAGCACTAGTGTTCCTTCGTAATCATCTATCAATGTTTTTCTTGTTCTCAAGAATGGTCGTCCCAAAATTAGCAGGATTTTCTTGTCTTCCTCCATATCTAGAATAACAAAATTTGCAGGGTAGATGAATTTGCCCTGTAATACCGCTTTTCATTTTATGGGAAATTCTGAAATTTCCACGTGATATTTACGTTAATGTTATTATAAATTTTCAATTTTTTATAATTATCGTCTATAATTTCAATTATTTTGCAGTGGAAGGACTTGGACGGCACCCCGATCGATGTACCAATTAGAAAGTTATTATTTTTTACATACAATGTTATGCTTAATTGTTTATTCGATTTTTTACTTACCAAATTTCTATTTTTATCAAATTGTAATTTGCCTAGATTGCATTATTTCGTAAATAGGGCACTTTGTTAAACTTGTGAAGGATTGCACTTAAATTACCCATTTTGAGAGTAGAGGGACCAAATTTGTAGCGACCAAGAATTTTTATGCATTTAATAATTATTTTAATATTTAGAAAATCGTGTCGCTACTATCTCACATATTATTTTGAAGTTAACGCCGTGACGTGTTCGTCTAGCCAAAGTCAAGAAATATCGAGTTTGTTCGATTTTAAATTAAATGTCCGAATTTATAAAATTATATTATTTTAATTATTTATTCAAATTATTATTGTCAAAATCATTTTATTTCCAAATTCAGTAGAATATCTCAATCTTTCTTATTATAAATTATTTTAAGTCCAAAGTACGTAATTTAATTTTATCTCAAAATTTATTTATTCTCAAATTTATTTTTAGTCCAAAATATATATCTGTTTTAAATACGTTTTCTAATCGAAGTTAGTCTAATTTCTAATTAATTATCCTAAATTAATTATATTTAACTAAAACTAACTACACCCCACGTTTCATATCCCCACTAAACATCATTATTCCTCCACTATCTTTATTATTCTTCCAACTTTACACCATTTTCTCTATCTCTCATTACACCATCATTTTATTCTAAACACGTTACACATATTCTAATTCACAACCAACCCATGTCTCCCATTAACCATTTTCTATTCTTTCTTTTTCTTTTTAAATCATCACCTGCAGCACCTACTCTACCAAGATTTCCCAGGTCTCTCGTTAATCATTTTCTTTTTCTTTTTTTTTTTTTAGTCATCACCAGCAGGACCTTAATCACCATTTTTCCAGCACTCCTCACACTGCCTTCAGCCCTCTCCCATCTCCATTTCCAACCTCCAAGATCGATCACTGCAATACCACAAACCAATATACCACTCCCCACCACAGAAATCAACCGACTGCCATAATCGCCGAATTGAACCTCCATCTCTAATTCACCTCGAACCACCGTCTGTACCAAGATCCGCCTGCAGCACCACCCAAAAATCGCAGCTCCAATCCCAACCCAAAATCAAAACCCAAACCAAGAAATAAACCAAGAAGAAAGCAACCTGATCCTTACCTTATAGCTTCGACCGGAGTTCCACCGGAAATCGCCGTTTTAATCCAATCCCAGACCTCGGTTTTGAATCAAATCAACCCACAATCATCCAAATCTTTCTTCATTCACACACACCACAACGCTCCTCTCCTCTCCGTCTCACGCCTTTTTCGCCATCACCGGTTTCTCCTTTTGAAATCGCCGGCGGATCGGCGATGCAGGGCAATCACTGATTTTCCCTGATTTTCGCCGCAACTTACCTCTCTCTCTCTTATTCCTTCAGATCGTGAAATGAAAGAGAAATCTGATGTTAATATTTTAATTTTCAGAATTTGCGTTTTGGTCCCTGAAGTTTTAAAGTTATTTCAAATCAGTCCCGAAGTTTTAAAACGATCATTTCAGCCCTTAAGTTTTAAATGAGTTTTAATTAGCCCTTCATTTTTAAAACCCATTTTAGTTCAGTCCCTTCCGATTTAATTCATTTGATTTTAAGCACAAGTTTTAAAAGATTTACATTTTAGTCCCCAAAGGTTTAAAAGAAATCATTTACGCCCCCATATTTTAAAGTCTTTCGATTTTGTTCATATTGATTTAAAAAGATATATATGTATATTTATAAAACTCAAGTTTCAAAGATATTCATTTTAGTCCTTCAACTTTCAAAGATATTCATTTTAGTCCTTCAACTTTCAAAGTATTCATTTTGGTCCCTAAACTTTCAAATCATCAATTTCAGTCCTTAAATTGTAAATTATCAGTTTTAAACTATAAATTTCCAAAGACTAAGTTGACTTATTGGCTAAGACGAAGCGTACGGAGAATTAAAGAATTGAAGTCGTTTCCCGCTCAACTTTGCACTCGTCAAGTTTAAGGTAGACTCGCCCCTATTAATTGATTTAAATTATGATTGCATGTGAATGTGTATGTTATGTGACTTGTGAAAAGTCATTTTTATGAAAACGAGTCTATATTCCCTCGTCAGGAATAATGATGATATGAGTATGATATGAGTATGCGGGCAAGATTGGGAAAAGGCCCCTTGAGGGAGCCCAATCCGCTACAAGAAATGATGATGTTATGCATAACATACGTGCCTTATGTGCACGAGACGAGTAGAGCAACCCACATCCTATAATTTCTAAAGAGCTTATGATTTTTAAAAAGAAGCCAAGTGCTTTAATGCACAAGAAGAGCAACACACACCCTATGATTTCTAAAGAGCCTGCATTTATGTGTTCAATTATATTGTAGATTAATTAATTGGCGATGAGTCTACTGAGTATTTCTATGAAATGCTCATGTCTATTTTCAACAACATTTGCAGATTTCGGAGACGGTGGCAAGTGATGGATGATGGTGGCAATAATCGTTAAATGGTTGAAAGTTTGACTTTAATGATTTCCGTATTTTCCAAATCTTGAATAATGTCGAGAACTTCAGTTATTGAGAAATTATGACATTGTCAATTTCTGTACAATATTAATGGTTCGATTTACTATTTTAAATTTTTTCATAAATGTTTTCAATTTTATCGACCATTACGATTTATTTAATGTTGCCAAAATGAATTTCAATTATTTCTTCCGCTAAAGTATTATTCGAAAAAAAAATTAAATCAGAAATGACGTGGTGAACCGGGTATACGGAACTCGGGGAGTCACAAAATTGCAAAGTGTCAAAATTTAAACCTATACCTAGTTTTAAAACCGCACAACCCCTCGGTCTCTCTCTCTCTCTCTCTCTCTCTCTCTCTCTCTCTCTCTCTCTCTCTCTCTTCGCACACCTCAACCTCGGTCTCTCTCTCTCTCTCTCTCTTCGCACACCTCAACCTCGGTCTCTCTCTCTACCGCTCGTCTCTCGCCTCACCGCAGCCGCTGCCCTCTCTCCATCCCTTCCTCGCGCACCGCCTGCCACCATCACCATCACCACCACCGTGCACCTCCATTACCGGTAAGGCCCGCCCCTTTCCTTCTCACGCACAAAACACACACGAAAGCGCACACCCGCACGCACACACTGACGGACCCACACACACAACACACACATTGAATTGTTGTATGTATATATGAAGTTGTAAGTATATATTGGTGTATATATATGAACCCCATGTATAGTTTCAGATTTTTAGTCTATGTAGATATTTTTTTCAGATTCAAAATTTATGAACTAATTAGTGTAATTGAAATGTTTAGTTTCATTTTTTATTTAAGAATGGTAATTTTTGAAAATTGAGAAACTTTTTGAAGGTGTATATAAATTCAGATTTTTAGGTTATATGATTCAATTTTCAGATTTCGAAAATGGAAGCATTAATTTGGTTAATTGATATATTTTTAGTTTAATTCTTATATAATAACCGTAAATTCAAATTTGGGGGAAAATTTTATATAGGTGTACCTATTTCAGTTTTTGAATTTATGAGGCCAGTTAACTGAAATTTTTAGTTAAACTTTGAACTGTAATTGTTTCATTTTTAAATTGGGATTTTAAGAACTTAGAGTATTTAAAATGAATAACGAATGTGTTTCTGAACTAAAAGTTATTTTTATTAACGAATGAAAATTATTAGGACAATTTTCAATTGGTACATTGACTTCGTGGGCAACCGAGACTTCCTTCTGCATATTAAGTAAAGTGACTAGGAAGGACTACATGTAAGTAAACTTCCCCTATTTTCATGAAAGTAGAAAGTTAATGTGAAATTAATGTGCGTAAGTGATTTCGTGTTAATTACTTAATGTTGATGTATTTGATTTACGATATGCAAGTATGTGTATTTAAGGAAATGTTCAAGCATGCACGTTATCATGTCATTGCATCATTAAGCCTGCATTGGCATCGAAATGGGGAAGTCAAATGTTTTAATGAAATGAATGTGTCAAAGTGCAAATTTTGTTCAAAAGTTATGTATCCCAAGTTTTTAAGAAAGAATGGGTGTACTTCTAGTTCATGAAAGATGCGAGTGAGAAATGTGGCGAGGGGGGGGGACTGGCGTACCCGAATGTAATGAGCCGCATTGCGGTGGAATAAAGTGAATGAGCCGCTTTGCGGTGGAATGAATGTTAACCGCTTTGCGGTGGAAATGTGAATGTTAATCTGGTTCCAAACAAGAATTGCCCACTGTTACCTGATTGACTAGAAGATACACCAAGTGAGCTCACGATGGAAATGAAGTGAAAGTTTTGAAATGTTAAGTGAAAGCTTGAAAAGTTTGAAAGTTTTGAAAGGTTAAAGTGAATGGGGATACATATTTCAAAGTTTAAAGCATTTCATGTCATAAGCATGCATTACATGCATAAAGTTTACTTACTGAGCTTTAGCTTACCCCAATCCCTCCCCAACATTTCAGGTGATGAAAGTTAGGTGATCCGAGGAGAGCACTTGGTGACAGACTCAGGCTATACCTATCCTAAATCTTTGAAAATAAAGTTAAATTAGAATTTATTTAAGTTTCTCATTAATTATTCCTTAATTCATTTATTATTGTTAATTGTTTGGTTGAAATTTGCCTTGAATAAGTATGGGTAGTATTAGAGGTTAAATTACCTCTTATTACATTTGCTAAAGTTTATTTACTTGGAATTATATTGTTGAGGAGTTTGGGACTTATTGTAATGGTTTGGATGATGTTTGGGATTGAATAAGTTGAGATGTGTACTTTAAAATGATTTTGATGTCCCTCTACAGGTGGCTATGTCCAATTTAAAGAGGAGACTCTGTCGAAATTTTTGTAAAATTTCATAATAGAAAATGAAAATGTTGAGGTTTTAAATGATTTCTTTTCCGCATTTAAGTAAAGAAAAGTTAACACGCCTAGGTTTAAGATTTTGAACTTGGGGTGTTACATGCCCACTCTTATCAAAACATCTTCAATAAGTCCCCAAGGATATTTTATCGAACGATCAGCCAACTGTAAGGAGATTATAGTTGGTTTTGCTTCCCCTGTCCCAAGCTTCCTGAAAATAGACAAAGGCATCAAGTTAATGCTTGCACCTAAATCACATAACACAGATTCAAAATCAATAGAACCAATAGTGCAAGGGATTGTAAAACTCCCTGAATCTTTCAATTTGGGAGGCAACTTTTTCTGAATTATTGCGCTGCATTCCTCAGTAAGCATCACTATCTCATGCTCATCTAACTTCCTTTTATTTGTGAGGATTTCTTTCATGAATTTTGCGTAGCTCGGCATTCGGGTCAAAACCTCTGCAAAAGGAATGTTGATGTGTAATTGCTTGATCTTCTCGATGAACTTAGTAAACTGCTTGTCAAGCTTATATTTCCTCAATCTCTGTGGATATGGGATGGGATGTACATATGCTTTAACTGGTGTTGGAGCCTTCTTCACCTGACTGTCTAAATTTTCTGATTTTTCTGGTTGATTTACTTCCTCAGTCTAATCTTCCTCCTCTTCAACTGCCTCTGTCAAGAATTTTCGATTTATCTGTCCTTTTCACATTGATTTCTGGCAATCAAACCCCACTCTAGGTTGTTATTTCGTGTACTTGCTCTCTAGGGTTTGTTTCAGTATTACTACGCAATTTTCCCTATTGTCTTTCTGATCTATCAATTACTAACTGTCCCAATTGAATTTTTATCTCCTTGATGTCACTTGATGATTTTGAAACAACTATAATATCAAGTCTTCATTGGAGGGCTTTTTTACTTGTTGTTGCTAAAAACCTGGCGGGCGAATGACATTTTGGTTATTTGCCCAAGAAAAGTTTGGATGCTTTCTCCATTCAGGATTGTATGTTTGAGAGTAAACACCCCTTGTTGCCTCTGATTGTTCCCAACAAAGTTAGCCTATTCCATATCTAGTTGACCTAGATGTGCCATAGGACAATCTGACAATACATGATTCTCAAAACAATAATCACAAACTAAGATTTTTTGCACTGCATGTATTGACCGTTGATTCATGCTATCGAGTTTCTTTGTCAATGCATCCAACATAGCATTAATAGTTGTAATTTTATTGACTGAAGCTATACCACCAGATTTCTGTGCAGAACGAGATTAGTACCACTAATAACTGTTTGCAACCATTGTCTCAAATATTTCTAAAGCCTCTTCATAAGTCAAATCCATCACTGATCCACCCGCTGCAAAATCTGCATGCTTCTTGTTATCATTTGTCAAACTATTGTAGAATGTTTGAACTAAAATCTAGTCAGCTATTCCATGTGTAGAACATTGTTGAATCAGCTCAATGAATCTTTCCCAAGCCTCAAAAATTGATCCCCCCGAATGTTGACTGAACGAAAGGATTTCATGCTTGAGCTTTGACATCGACCAAGTGGGAAGAATTTGTTAGCAAACTTCTAGCTCATAACATCCCAAGTTGTAATCGTGTGAAGAGGCAGTGTGTAGAACCATGCCTTTGCTTTATTTTCCAAAGAGAATGAAAATAATTTCAAATTCACGACATCACCTGGAACGCCATTTATGCGATGCACGTCACATAATTCTTGGAAAGTTCAAAGATGTGCATGTGGATCTTCAGATGGCAGCCCATGAAACACAGCAGAATTTGGATCAAGGAGATCAAAAAAGTCTTGATCTCAAAATTATTGGCTGGGATTGTAGGAGGCATTATGCATGTTCCAATGTTCCCACTTCCCGACAGGAGGAACCATATAATCTCTCAACGCTCGTCTCCCATGATTTGGTTGATTTTGTTGCTGTACAACAACTTGGTGGCAGATTATTCAAATTTGCTTGATTATTCTGAATTCAATTATCTATCATAGCTAAATCTATTTTTTGAGCTGCTTCCAACTGTTGTCTGCGCCTCTGTCAAAAGGTGCATTCGATTTCCGTATCAAGAGGAAGCAAATCAAAAGACTTAGATCTTCTTAACATGAATTAAATAAAAACTAAAATAAAAATAAAAATAAAAATAAAAGTAAAGCAAATAAAGTTCAAAGTAAAGTAAAAAGTATCTTACTATATTTTAAAGTTGGATAGTCTGACCAACATGTTGACTGTTTTTCCCGCCCATGCGTTTTTCTTTCCTTTTTTATTTTTTTTTAATTTGCAGGGCAATTTCGAATTTTCTGTTTGGTTTGCATTAAAATGAGTTATCCTAGATTTTTTGTGGGTCCCACGCTTGAAAAAGAAAACATGTTGGCTGACACAAATTTGCTCAGCTTCCACGATAAAGATGACTGAAAATGGTTAGCTTTGCTGAGATTCAATAGTTGGTGGCTCTCAACTTCTAATTATTATTATTTTTTGTTTTTTCTTTTTGTTTTCCTTTTTATCGTAAATAAACATTGGCTGTCAACTTTTAATTTTCCATACCGTGTTCAGATTTTAGCTCTGTTTGATAAAAATTAGCCTCCGTTTGATAATGCTGCAATGATTTATAAATTGATTTATTTATATTTTTGAGATAAAATATGTGTTTCAAAATTGAAGAGTAAAATGTGTGTGCTTGAAAAGTGAAGTGAAAATTGTGTAAGTTATAAACTGATTTATAAACCATTTCTTAAGTTTATCGAACTGCAGTGATTTATAAATTGATTTATTTACATTTTTGAGATAAAATATGTGGTTCAAAATTGAAGAGAAAAAATGTGCGTGCTTAAAAAGTGATGTTCAAAATTGTGTAATCTATGAACTGATTTATAACCATTTTTTAAGTTTACCGAACGCATGCTTATAATTTTGTTTATTTATAGCAATGTAGTAACATTTTACTGGTCCATTTTTTTAAAAGTCAACAATTTTGTTTAGTAAAAAAATTTCGTCAATCATTTTTTACTTTTCAAAAAAAAAAATGAATCAAACAAAACTTATTAATTTTCAAAAATTAATTTAAAAATTATAATGATTGCGTTGTAGAATACAGGCTACACACACTCTTGTATTGAGTAATAGTTTATTATAAAATCACTTTACTGCTGTTTCTTTTTTCTTCTTTTTTTTTTTTTTTTTGGGAAGTATCAGTGTGCTATTGTTGAAAAATGCATTAAAATGATTTTCAAAGAAAACGAATAAAATAAAACAGTTATTGTTGCACAAGCACTCCCAATCCTAAGACATCTCTTGAGAAAAGAAAAGCTTTTACAGGAAGGTTCTTAGTTCTTACCGTAAAAAATTGAAGAAAAAGTGTAGAATTTGGATTTCTTCATCTCTAAACCGAAAATTCGTCTAAGAAAAAAATCAAGGAGAAGTTGAAATTGAAAATAATCTTCTTTTATTACTTCTTAATAGAGGTATTATTTTTTTTTTATTATTGTTAAAATGTGATTCATGGTAAGAAAATAATTCAAAATATTTTTTTTTTTTTTTTAATTTGGATAATCCAAGTCAGACATGTTTCGGACGTGATTTTGTATAAATGAAAATTGAAGTACATTTTTTTTCTTGGTTATTTTCGCTTTAGAAGCATCATCAAATGTTGAAACAATAGAGGAAGAACACGAAAGTGAATCGAGCCATAGCCTTGTGGGAAGCCCCTCCACTTCATTTCTCATGAGAAAATTTGCAATTGCACTGAAGTGAACCACGAATCCGAAGGAAGTGTCTCCAGAGTCATATGATAGCTCCATAGTTTTTTTTAACCCAACACGTGTGCAAGCTTAGCCTTCAGTCATTTCTAACAAGAATTGTGTTGTACGAGGGTATGGTTGGAATATGGACTTTTTCTTCAGTACCCATTGCAAGTACTATTTTTTCATTTTCTTTTAGAATTTTTTATAACAAGTTTGGCATGGGTTTTTCTTCATTCTCGAGTGCTGATTGATTACATGACAGCGTCATATAGTGTGACAGAGTAAATTTGCTTACTTTTTCACAGTCATTTATTATTTATTTGATATTGGATTGGTTTTTGACTTTAGCTTTCCATGGGGATGGATTCTGGTTAAATATTATTTTGCATGATTACTTTTAAAATTAACATATTTTGGTTATTTACGTTGAAATACTGAAGTCATATATTAAATTATTCCTTTAGCCAAACCACTGTACTGACAACAGAGGATGGTGAAATCAAATAACAAACCATGGGAGGTGATTTACCAATGGTTTAGATTCCACATGAGGCAATTAAAAAGCCACTAGCCCGATCTGTCATTGCCTATGTAGAATATAGACTAATTCAAGGCAAGGCAAGGCAAGGCAAGGATTGGACTTTTAGATAGATATATTCAAATGGGATGTTTTCTTGCCCGTTTTGGCTTCAGAAAGAATAGAAAATTTCAAAAGCTGGGCCATATAAATCTCTCGGGAGAAGAGGTAAGAAACCTTCGAATTTCTATTAAAGTTGTAATTATTCTTGAAATTTGATTCTATGTAAACTGTTTCTTGCTATGAATTTTTTTTAACAAATGAATATACCCTTTTTTCAACAGATGAAAGCAACACCTTGGCATATAACCTTTTTGAAAAAAGACTTTCCACTGTGCAGAACCATATGAAATTGAGTTATATAACGAAGCGATATATATTTGTCAAATACATTATACCCATACCCTAATAAAGGTTTTAATAAATGTAGATTGTTAGATTAGCTAAAAGCCCAAAACTATTAGTTAAGATTGTTTGTCAAATTCATTGGAAGGAGGGACGGTCTGTGGTGGTCGTTACTATCCTGTAGCCAAGGTGTTGCTTTCAAGAATCTTTATGGTGGTCGTTACTATCCGATCCCCCCTTAATTATCTCATTTAATAAAACATGATATATTTTCATATTGTTTATTTGAATATGATTTTTTTTTAATTGAAATTGTCAATGTGTCAAATATCAAGTTCCAGTTTCAATTGTCAATTATTTATTATTGCATATGATAACTTCCGTGCATTGTACGGGAGAAACGCTAGTATATTTTAAAACACAAAATCTGACCGGTCAACAGCTCCATTTTTTTGTAAGTGTACAGATCGTGAAAAAGTAATAAAGTGGACCTAGGAGTCCGGAATTGTCGTCCCACGGAGAGTGCTACTAAGTATTGAAATATGTTAGCTCTTAGCCTTATTTGAACGGATGAAAGAATTGTGATTTTGAAAACTAAAACTAAAGAATAAATTAAACTAAGAATTAAAATTGCAAATTTGCTTTTGTTTTTTTAAAAACGATTGTAAAGTAGTTAGGAATCCAGATTTCAACTAACCAATTAAATTAACTCTAATTCCATGTTTTATTTCCTAAATATGTACTCGGTATAATTCACTAATTTATATTGAAATTCCTCTCTCGAGTTTAAATAAATTCTATCTAAATAAGTCAACCATGTATCTCTACAGAGGGTCCGAATATTCCTTAACTAGATGCATAACACATAAGAATTCACACACGACATCAATAAAAACAAGAGCATATCTCTATTTCTTGTCCAATTATCGGATCTATTACCTTGATCTAAGTTATTAACTCACCTCTCGAATTATGGAAATAACTCATTAAATAATGAATAAGTGGGCAGTTCATTCACGCATTAAACATAATAATAAATCAATACATGCAACGAATCATTAAAACAATGGAATATTGGAATTAAAATAATAAAGCTAGGCTACATCGTTCATCCTAACATTAAAATTAGTTACACATCATGAATATTGTGAATAAAAAATAATAATAACACATGATCAAGATTGTGAAATTAACAACAAGAAAAGAAATCTTGCACCAAGAGTTGAATTCTCGTGTTAATCTTCTAATCTCCATGCCTTATATATATATATATATATATATAGCTTAGGGTGAAAACCTGGTGGAAACAAGCCAAAATTCTGTCAAAATTCGCGCAAAATGGCCTAAGATTGCCCCAGTCGAGAACCCACGATATTTTGGGTATGAAACCAGCGATCGCGTGGAGTAGCCTTTTGAATCTGTAGAAAAATTTCGTACAAGGCGCGATTGCCCTAGGTCAAGGAAGCGATCGCGTGGTTACACATCTTGGCGCAATTCTAAGCTTTCCTTATCCTTTCAAGTTAGTCCCTGAGTTTTATTTGCTCGGTGCTTCCTCATCTTCTGATTTGATCAATTTGACCCCAAAACTTCTGGTTTTCTTCAATTGAGCCATTTCTTCTCTTAATTTCTTCAATTTAGTTCTCGATCTGTAGAATTTTTCCAATTTAACTCTACTTTATAGCTCCAATTGCCAAAAACTTGACCTGTATCTTCTCAATTGCTTCATTTTCTCACTTTTGGGATAAAATCTGAAATAATAACAAATAAACAGAACTTAGGCATAATTTATTCTCAAATCACAATATAATACCCTAATTTTGACATATAAATAAGTGTATAAAATACACTTAACGGTTATCCTCCACAGTGATTCAATTAGGTCTTTACAATTAGGTTATCCTTTGAACGTAGATCTTGGGATTTCCAGTCAACTAGGTTAGGTTTCCATTGTACTAACTCATTCGTCCAAGGGCTTAAGTCTCATTCTTTTAGATGATTTTGCAACTAACTCTCTATTTAACCCTTTGGTTAGCGAATCCGTAATGTTATCTTTTGACTTCACATAGTCAACAGAGATTACTCCAGTTGAGAGTAGTTGTCTTATGGTATTATGTCTACGACATATATGTTCAAACTTACCATTATACATATTGCTTTGTGCCCATGCAATTGTTGATTGGATATCACAATGTATACAAATTGTTGTCACAAGCTTTGACCGTCTAGGAATATCCTCTAAGAATTGGTGTAGCCATTCAGCTTCTTCACCACACTTGTCAAGGGCTATAAACTCAGATCTCATAGTAGGTTTGGCTATAACTGTCTATTTAGAAGATTTCCATGATATTGTTGCACCTTCCAATGTGAATACAAATCCACTTGTAGACTTTGGTATTTAATATCATATATCCAGTTAGTATCGTTATATCCTTCAATAACTGCAAGATATCTGGTATAGTGCAATTCATATATCTCAAGTATCTTAGTATTCTTACTATTCATTTCCAGTTGTTAGAACTTGGATTACTCGTATATCTACTCAGCTTTGTAACTGCGTAGGCTATATCTGGTCTTGTACAATTCATTAAGTACATAAAACCTCCGATTATTCTAGAGTACTCAATTTGAGAAATATCGTCGCCTCTTTTTTTCGATAGATGTTTATTTGTTTCTATCAAGATTCTAGCTACTACATAATCATCCTTATTAAATTTCTCAAGAATTTTGTCCACATAATGTAACTGGCTTAGAACAAGCCCATCCGAAGTTCTTGAGATTTTAACTCATCAACTAAACCCATATCTTTCATATCGAATCTTGAGTTCAACATGTCTTTTTTGTGGATTTAATCATCTTATTATTATCGTAAACGATAAGCATATCATCAACTAAAGATATAAAATGACATAGCCATTTTTAGTGTCTTTGATATACACACATTCGTTACGTTTGTTGATTTTAAATCCACATTCTATCATGGCTTTATCAAAATTTTCATGTTGGTGTTTGTTATAAGTCATACAATGACTTCACTCTCCAATTTATAGACTTTTTTTTTTCCTTGGTGATGAAAACCCCTTCGGTTGTTCCATGTAAATTTCTTCTTCTAAATCTCCATCTAAAATGCAATTTTAACATCAATTTGACGCACTTCAATATCTCATAGGGCTGCAATCGCGAGTATCATCCTAATGTATGTTATTCTCGTCACAGAAGAATATGTATCAAATTAATCATGGCCTTCTCGTTGTATACAACATTTAATTACTAATCTATCTTATACTTATCAATAGTTCTATATGCTTTCATTTTTCTTTTGAAAATCCATTTGTAGCCTAGTGGTTTGCTTCTCGGGGGAAGATTCACCAGCTCCCAAGTATAATTTTGCAAAATGGATTCTGTATCACTTTTAATGCCTCTTTACATTGAGGTCCTTTAGAAGAGCTTATAGCTTATTTAAAGCTTTGAGGTTCGGTTTCTAGCATATAGGTCAGAAAATCAGGACTAAAAGATTTTTGTCCTTTCTCGTTTGCTATGTTTTGGTTCAACCTCAACTTCATCTTCCAATTCATGGTCCTAGCTATTCTCAAACATATTTTCATACGTCCGTTTAGAAGAGCTCGTTCCCTCTTTGGACTTTTATGAAAATACATGTTTAAATAATTAAGCATGTCTTGAATCTTAGATTCGTACACAATAAATCGATAAGCACTACTGTTGTGCACATATCTAATGAAATTATGATCAACAATTTTTAGTCCTATTTTCACCTTCTTTGGTGTAGGTATTGCCACTTAGGCAAGATGCCCCCACATTCGTAAGGATTAGTAGGAAGGCTTCCTCCCTTTCCATTACTCATAGGGACTCTTATTTTATTTCTTTCAGGGACACCTTATTTAAAAGGTAACCCTTGAGATTTTTCCAAGTTGGATGCATCTTTTCAATGATGACATCCACTTGGAATGTTTCATTCAGAGTCATCTCCTCGGCATGAATCTTATGTGGAATCACTTTGACCGATCACGGTCTTTAAATCCATCATATTATATTCAAGGAAGCGGTCAACTCCCACAATTCCTTAGCTATTTTCATTGTGTAGTACACATTGTACAATGAATCGGTCAAACTGTTAATGACATAATTCCAGCACAGGAAATTAGAATGCCTTCAAGCATCCACTGAATTGATTGCCTGAAATGTCTCATTCACCATCTTTTAGTATTGGAGCATTTTCAGTCAAGAATCTCACAAGGTTCAAGGTGATCAGATAGAACATCATATTCTGCATCCACCTTTTGAATTCAACTCATTGAATTTCTTTGATTTTCCCAATAGTTAATCGAAACAGTCACGGTATGGGATGTAGTTTGTGCCACTGTTTAGATCACAACACGACTTGGTAATTTAGCCACAACATAACTTGGCATAGCCACATCTTGAGTAACAGTAGGACTTCGTGCTTGACAACTGCAATTTCACAAAACTTTAGTGGCCAATTTTGAAGTAATACTTAATTTTGGGTACTTAATTACAATTTTACAAAGCTTTAGAGGCCAAAAAAAAATGTTCAAACTTTAGGTGCAAATTTAGAAATTTTTCAAACTTTAGGTGCTGATTCAGAAATTTTTCAAACTTTAGGAGCTAAATTGTAAAAATTCAAAACTCTCAAGGCCCAACTTGAATAATTTATAACATTAGGAACTTAAATAATAAATTCCTTAATTTCAGGGATCAATTTTAATATCTTAATAAGATGTGAGAACTTGAGTGTGCAATAAACAAAAAAAACTGAAATTGCATAAGGACCCTCGAAATCTTCTAATTTCTGGTCCAAGCCCTTGCCTTAAATATACCATCCAGCTAGGGTTTGAAACCCTAGCCTTGTCACCCAACAACCAGCAAGGCCATAGCCCCTTGGTGCCCCGAGTGCGATGCGACGCCATCCATGGCGTTGAGTACCACAACCCGTAGCTGTGCCTCTTCCGCTAGTGTCGACGATGGCAAAATCCACTGACCACACAATTCGATTTCTACCAAAACTCAACAGCCAAGATTTCATTCCCAATCGGCATCCAAAAATCAAATCCCTACAGTCATCATACACAACTGAATCCAAACATAATGTATCTATATTTCACTGATTATTTTTGTTGGGTTCCATATACCCACTTCCATCAATTACGCCTTTCGATTTCAAGTAAAAAGACATGCATTTCTCATAAACATAAGAAAGGAACATATTAACCATGAATTTGTTGAAGATAACCAGAGTTAAAATCATAGGTAGCAAAAGAAATTCAGCACCCTTTTCGAGTGACCCAACAACTCCGAATCGTCAATATCGGTATAATAATATGTTCTACATGCCTATGCTAATTTAAATACAAGAAACAATCAGAACAAATTCACAAATAAAACCACATATCATAAATTTGAAAGTTGTTACCAGCCAATTGATCACTCAATTTTAGCCATACAAAAACTTCTAGAGATGTAAATGCATGAATAATATAGGTCAGATATAGAAAACCAATTACCCATTCTATGTAATTATATTTTCCATGGTAGAAGATGATTGGGTAAAAACTACAATCATAATCTTTTCTCTGAATAAAATTTTAACATGAAATCTCAATAGGATATAATTGTTTGGCATGGTTTATGATTTTATATCATGACATGAATCTTCTTCTGTCATTCCTATGCCCCCCCCCCCCCCCCAACTTGGATTTCTTGAAGTGTAAATACTTGGGAAGAGGATAACACTAGTTTTGTTTCAATTATGCTATACAAATACATGATTAAATTAAAAAACAATATGAGCAAATATTTTCAGTATATTGGATATGTTTTGTAGTCTATTTTAATTTTGATCTTTTCGATTATTTTGCATGGTTTAGTTATATATCATGCCATGGTGCTTCCTCTGTTCACTATCCAAGGCTAAGCTAGTCATAGAAAAATCGAAAGGTAGCGACATTGGTGTAGAGTTTATAATTCTAATGGAGGATTAGACAAAATAAACAAAGGGAACAATGCACAAACCAGGTGGTTATAATACCAAATTTCAAAAAAAAAAAAAAAAAAAAAGTAAATAAATAGTTTAAAGATTAAAACATCAGGTGGTAAATAATATAATTAATATATTATAAAAATCCACCCCACCACATCCCACCCCCTACCCTACCCTACCCTTCCCTTCCATAACAGATTGTGCTTCGTCAACACCACCACCATCAACCATCTCCAACGTATTGTTATCATCACATCATCACCATGGCCATCGACACACCACCACCACCACCATCGCTCCATCTATGACTTACCACCACCAATAATAACCACTACTTCTCGAAGATATACACAGAAAACTGATGTGCGTGTCTATATAAAAAATTTGTGAAGATCAATCAAAAATTAATTATGTGACTTACGTATTGCCTTTGACCAGTTCTCTTAGATCTGTGAGTTGTGGACCATGACTTGTGACCTATGAATTACAATATATGAATTGTGAACTATGAACTTAAATGTGTTACTCGTCATCTATGCACAAAGAAGATGTGACCTGTGACTATATATATGACTCCTAACATATGAAGTGTGATGTGTGACCTGACATACAAAATATTACCTACGACATTCCGTGAGTGGATAAGTTGTGACTGTGACCTATGATCCACGTAGTGTGACTGTGACTATATAAACGACTCGCGACATATGAAGTGTCACATGTGACCTGAAATATGGTGTTACCTATGAAATGTTGTGATTGGATGAATTGTCAACCTTTAACCTATGTAATGTGGCCTATGATCTTTGAAGTGTGACTTGTGAGAATATAACTAACTGGTGACATATCAAGTGTGACATGTGATCTAAAATATGAAGTTTTATTTATGAAATAATGTGATTTGATGAATTGTGACACGTGACATATATAATGTGACCTACGATCTATGACGCGTGACACATGACTTGAACATAAGACGTATCACTTGAACATGTGACCCCTAACCTGTGATATAAACATGTGACATGTGACTTGTATATATTACCCCAGTAACCATCAACAAACAACCTTCACCTCACCACCACATCTCACTAACAACCATAAACACCACACCACATTCAACATCAAATCAAAACCACCACACACCATCGCCTCTCAACACCACCACCACCACCACCACCACCACCACAACAATAGAACAACCACCACTATCACCCACTATTACCACGATTCCACCGTAACCGCAATCAGATCCGACCACAGCAACTGCAACCAACAAAAAATCATTCTGATTTCAATGTTTAATTGAGTTTTGGAATCTCTAATTTCACTAGGAAGGGATGCTAAATGCTAGAATTATTTTGATTATGAACTTGATTTTTTTATTTAGAGAATTGGAGCCGACGCGTGTGTAGTTGGAGTGTTTAGAGGAGTTTGTCTTCTAGGTATTGGTGGTGTGAAATGAATATAGTAAGTTGGGATAATTAGAATTGTGATTGCGAGGGGTTGGACGAAGGGGTGAGGTAAGTAGATTGTTTCATTTCATTTTATCATTAATTGGTATTAATAATTCTAATTAAAACTTGATTTAACCAATTCAAAAAAAAAAAAAAAAAAAAAAAAACTTGATTTAAGAATTATTAAACTTAAAAACTGATCATTAAAGCGTAATCTTTAAAAATAGGGTTACCTTTAAGAGGAAATTACACCACCTACATGTTATTTGATAAATATTCATAAATTACTTTTTAACATTTTTATACCATATATATACTGCAATTCTTATAGTAAAAAGTAAATGAGAAAACATACATAAATCCTATAGACAGGGTCTAGCTGGTGGCAAGATTGCGCGGACGCTCTAGCTGGATTACGGCCAACTTTTTTCCCCCCTTGAATCTCAGTTTTCACCGTCTACCACTGGCGAATCTAGTACCAGGCTGGCTTCGACGGAGTCTCCTAGTCGGAACGCAAGAATTCAGATTTCAGAAACCTTGTCGTGACCTGTAAATTGTCTGTCTTCTCCGGTTACTGTAGGTTACGTAGGCTAGAACTTAGAAGATGAAAAGATTGGCCATAATTTTGGGCCTTTCTAAATCATTTGAACCCAATTAAGGTGTCCCATTAATTGACCCATGAATTTACATTTTACTCAATTCTATTACCTGGCTTTCACCATTCACAGAAGATAGAACGCAGGTTACACAGTCGCAGCAGCCCTTCATCCTCAATCTACCGCACCGAACTGCAGCCATCTTCTCTGATTTCTCTCTATAAACTCTCTGCGTTGCGTCATCTGCTTCCTCCTCCCACTGCGCTTCCTGCCATAACCATTCAGTTCAACTGCATTTACTTCTTGCTGCGGATGTGTGGCTCACTCTATTTCATCAGATCTACTCTCTTATGAGGTGATTAACGTAGATTTCTTTAGATGGTGGGTAGTATTGTGTGGTCTAAACTTTTTTATTTTCAAATATACAAAATTGTAATGCTACCTGACTAATTTTTAGATTACTGTTGTCACTTTATTTTGTAGAGTTGTGAATTCTGTTTTAGTAGTTTAACACTTCATAGTAATCTATTGTCACTTTATAAAATATAGTTGTGATTCTTGTTTTAGTAGTTTAACAGTTCACAGTTAATGTAGAAGCTAATTACTTGTTAATTATGTAGTTTTTTGTGGTTGGTATAAAGGCATTTCAATACAAAGAAAGAGCTACTATGAGCCTCGAGTTTACATTGATGATGGCAGTCTTATCTCTGAAATCCTTGTCGATCATAATGTGAGTGGAATTGACATTCATCGACTTACGACTCTTCAAAGAACCTACGCATCGATAGGTTATTTTTCTCTCAACCAATTTAATTTTTGAAGTGCTATTGAGAAATTTTGCATAAATGCGTTACTTTTTAAGTTTTCGGTGTATTTTTGGCTTTTGCAATAGTCACTTGTGAGTCCCAGATTTCACTTTCGTGAATTTGAATTGTAATTTGGTGAATATTTTATTTGTGAATTGTGATTATTGAGATTTTGTGAATATTGAATTTGTGAATTATGGTTTATTGAATGATTGTTATAGTGTACTAGTGAATCATCCCGTGCGTTGCACGGGAAGAAACTTCTAAATAAAAATAATCTTATTCGAAATTAAATGAATTCTTAAACAAAATAAATAACATTCACAAATAAGAGATAAGTTCATCATTTATTAGTTTCATGTATAAACATCAACCTTTTAGGGAGAAGTCATACATGTGAAAATGATTATGCCTGACTCTTATTAATAGTCATGGCATATGACACCATCAATGAAAATTGTTTTTTTTTTTAAATCTAATAAGTATCATAAAATTTGAATGGCTCAACGATATTCTTGGAATAAAGAACATGTATCCTGCATTACTGTCAGATAGAATTTGACCTTATAGAATATGATCTTCAAGTTTTGTAACGATTATTCACTATCTCCTCGAACCAAAAATTTGCCTTGCAAAATGAACACTTAAATGTAGGATCTCCAGTGTTCATGCATTCTGAACATTCAAACAATAGATGAAAAAGTTAATAATAGAGATCATTCATATAAAAGATAAAATTCAATATTTTGACCATTGACAATGAAAAACAACATGTATAATAATAATAATAATAATAATAATAATAATAATAATAATAATAATAATAATAATAATAATAATAATAATAAATTGCGAGGTTGACAAAGATATTGCATCAAATTTATGATATTTTAGGTTTTCAATATTTATACAACGTAATTATTTTTCGATTGAAATTATAATTTAATATTGATCATCTCAATTTTTAGTTAAGTAAATTGGGAGATAATTTATATATTATTGTGAAAAAATATCATAAAATTTGAATTAAAATATAGCAAAGAATATCATAGCATGGTTAATTACTTTTTGAAATTTTAAAATTAACAGTTAGGACAAAAATCATTAATAACTATATCATTTCAAACAATATAGATAAATTTGTTAACCGTTAATGTTAAAAAATGTGATATGAGATTTTTTGGAATAAAAAATTAGTTAAGAATTAAATGTAATTGTCATTGAAATGATTTTGATAAATAATGCAACATAGGAAAAAACTTTAATATGTATATATAATAAATAACTTAAAAATAGGATTTAGTTATAAAAGTTTCAATACAACATGATTTGTAAAAATACGAATGTGTATAAATTTTAGATATAATTTTAATTGAGAATTTGACATTGGATCTGTATGACTGAACCAAATATTTATCCATAAAATTAAGACCAATAAAATATCACAATTATTATAAGAAATTAATTACGTATTAAATGTAATTTTCTATAAAAATATTAAATAATACGCTATAAAAAATCTCCAATTTTTAGATGTACTAAATAACTAAAAATAAAATTATTTTTATAAAAAAATACTATATGTATGATGTGATTTATAATTTAGTACTCCCTCCGTCCCATAAAAATAGTCCTCTACTCATTTTCACACAGATTAAGGACAAAATGGAATATAAAATATTAATTCCACTCTTAAAAAATAAAGTAGACTATCTTTTTGAGACGGACAAAAAAGAAATAGTGGACTATCTTTGTAGGATAGAGAGAGTATTATCTAGTAATAAAATTTCAACATAATTTTTAACTGAAAATTTTACTTTAGATTTGTATAAATGAACACAAATATTTATTTGTAAGATTGAAAACGTTAGAAGAACACATTTTTTTTTATGAAAAGAGAGGTTTTGACACAAAAAAATCAAATATAAATAAGTAAACCCAAACAAATTATCGTTCTTATATCATAAAAAATAAAAAACAACTTTTCGATAAAAGCAAATTTAAAAAAATAATAATTATAGTTTCTTATTTTTATTATTTTTTTATACATTGTGATATACAATTTCATCAAATATATATACTTACCCATGAATAATATATTTTTTTCTTCACTCAACGGCCGAAACCATTAACATATCTATCAAACCCAAAACTATTCTAAATAGCCCAACATTAATTAACATTTATTACAATCCCAACAGAGAAATCTAGAACATAATATAAATAGACTATTAACAAATCCTTTTATTAGTCTAAAATAATTTTGCATTCTATATTGTTTTCGAAGCTTTCTCTACAATATTATTGTTTTAATATTTTTTCTTTTTTGTTAGAAACCAAAATTTATGTTCAACGACTCAAAATATCACAGGTCTTAAAGAAAAGAGTAGTGTCAATCCTTTTTACTTTTTCAAAAAATAATTTACTATTTTTTATTTTCAACTGGTTTGTAATATTAATAACTAATAAGCATTACCACCGCACCAGAAATTTTGAATCATAAAACGTGATAAATAGAAGGTGGAGTGGAGCGGTCATGTTAAACAATACACATTTTTTCAAAAAAATAACCCTTTAATTGAATCTTTTATTATTGTCTATATCTTCATAATAATTATATATAACAGAAATGAAAGAAGTTGTATATAGGAAAATGAAAAAAAAAAGATATAGAAAATAAAAATGAATCAGCAGATTTTGAAAAATGGGGAAAAAATGAAACAAATTTTGAAAAAGCGAAAAAGGGAAAAAAAGAAGAAGAAAATAACTGGCTTTCCAGTGTAATTAGGCGGCGGGAAATAGAAGTCATGTAAACACAACAAATATTGAAGACTGTAAGTAGACGTTAGCGATTTTGAAAATAATAAATAAATATTGAAGGCCCAACTATTTTTGAAGTGAGTTTTGAAATTGATTATTCGATAGGGGATATAAGTATATGAGAATCCAAATAGGCTACCACTATGTAGAGATTCAACAGGAGAAAACAAAAAAAATTGGACCCAAATTCTGGTGGATCTAAACTGAAGACACTAGCAAAAATTAGCTACTGTGAATGCCTAAAAAGAATCATGTTGCAAATATTGGAGGAAATGTGATTGATGGGTGTGGGGGAATTCATGCCCAGTGGTGAAGAAGGAACCCTTGAGTGTGGAGCTTGCAACTTCCATCTCAAAGAACACCACGGTGAGGTGGCAGCAGCAGAGATAGAGATAATCCACCCTATTCCAGTCCAACCACCACTACCTTCTCCATCAGTGAGCCAACACCGTATGGGAGTGCAAAATATATATGTTTATTATTACTCTGTTATAGCTTTATCATAATCAATCCATCTTCAAAATCATCATATTCAAAATATGGTGATTTATCCCAACCTAATTTCTCGTCTATTTACCAATTGATATTGTCATTACCGATTTTCGATTTTAGGGTATTTGTTGTCTCCTGTAGTGAATCGGTGATTATACATCCAATAATCCACTCAAATTTCACCATTCTTGTATTTTCTCAAATCAAACTCAAAAGTACAATATGACTTGTGGCCTCATACAGACCCATTTCAAGTACGGTTTCAAGCAATGGAAGATGGTGCAACCTTGTTCGAATTAGCACGAGGAGGAGAGTAGAGGTGTCAATCCGGGTGGTCCGGGCCGGGTCGGCCCGTCAACATATGAGCTCGGTAACGGTCCGCGTAAAAAAAAGCCCGCCCGCTGCAGGTTCCGGCCCGGTTCCGGATCGACCCACAAATTTCGAACTACAACCCAGGCCCGCCCGTTAGCCCATACGGGTCGAGCCCATGCGGGTTGCGGGTCGCGATTCGTTCCGATTTGGCCAGTATGAATAAAAATATAGAATTTTTCATATTTATAATATATATATTTTTTGTTAAATTTATAAATATGAGATGAACAAAATGATAAATTCATATTTATATCATAATGTTTATATAAAATTTACATTTATATTTTATGTTACATGAATTACTTCTAAATTTAAATAAAATATAAACAAATAACAACTAAATGCTAAATTCATTTCTAATTATTACTATCAAAGAACATTACGTTTCTTACCTATTAGGGAGAAAAATAAGATTTAACTTTAGAAATTGTACTAGTACTAGAGTTTGTAGAAGAATGAAGATTTTCAATACTATGATATTTAATAAGTTTTTTTTTTTTTTTTTAATTTCACGGGCCAGCGGGTTAACCACGGCCTGCGAAGATTTGGCCCGCGAAACCCGCGGTTCACACCTTCTTGACCCGTGAACCGCCCGCACGGGTCACAGGTCGGCCCACGATCCCGGGTCGATCCGGGCCGATTTTCACTGGTCTGCTCGGCCCGTAGATATCAAGATTCATTATGATCCTTTCATTTTAAAAAACCGTGTCAACCAATTTCTCTTTTATTGATACTAGTGTTTTACCCGTGCGATACACGACATTATGTCGAAACATATAATTACGACTTCAACATTTTTTAAGTTTTTTGATTATATACCAAACATGTGTATGATGAAATAAATATGAAAATAATAAAATGATACTATAGTTTGAAAAAAGAAAATGATAATTGACACAATAATCTACTAATACATAGTAATTAAATGAAAAACAATAACTTGGGTAATTTATAATTAAAAATTGTAGCATCTTATATCATATCCCACCATCACATTCTCCATCATATTACTTAGATTAGCTTACGTGACACGATCCTGTTTTTTCACACATCGCATCATCTTTTTAATCAACAACAACAAACATTTTCACATCACCAATTGTCATCTTCATTGTGAACAACATTGTGTAAGTAGCTTTATTCTATTTATTACTTAAAATTCAAATGCATGTGGATAATCAAATTGCAATTGAGTTTTCCTTCCACTAGACCTTCGAACCTCTTTTCCACTTTCGTATGTTTATTAAAAGATTGAAACAACTTCCATGTTCTCCTACTGTGTTCCATATTGTCGTACATACCACATTTTGTTGATTGTGAGATCCCAAACCCTTGATTTTCTCCTCGTCTTCTTTGACTTGCCAACTTACCTCTTCGATCTAAGTGACATAATTTAATCGTGACATAATTATCTACTTTCATTTTGCGTTATCTCCAAGTGAACTCTTTCTTGCAATGTATATGAAACACACATTGTCGCAAATAAAAGAAATGCAAGATACAAATGACTGTTAATTACATTTTTCATTGTTCAAAATTAAGATGATTACGGATTCAAATCACCAACTTGTTTGTAATTCTACATTACAAATCATTAATGCAAAGTCTTGAACAAACCACCTTTAACCCTTGAATAGGGAATCCTTTTAGGGTATTCAACAAGGAGTCGCTTCAAGATAAAGTGCAATATAATTATTATCAAATGTGTAAAACTTCATGAAGATAGTTTTCCTTCCTCACAGATAATAATTCTTCATATATTGATGATGTAATTACTGTATAATCCAAATTCCAATTTGAAGTTGAATGCTGCATATTTTCAGTGTTTTTAATTAATGACATCCTTTTTTATTATCTTTCATCATTTCATTAACATGTTAAAATAGGGAAAGTTTCTTATGTAGTACTTTTGGTATTTTTTTTTGGAGTTAGGAAGTAATTTCTATTTATATTTTAGGTTTGGGCGTTGGGGTGGGTCGGTCCGGGTATTTCAATACCCTAACTCACCCATTATACTTTAAGTATTTCAAAATTGGAACCATTCGTGTCCTTGTAATTATTGGAACCAAACCCAAACTCGAACCTTCGGTTCCGATTCAGGTTTGATTCTACCCATAATATTTTCTTTATATACGCATTAAATAAATATTTTCATATAAGCCCTTTCGATACATATATCGAACAAGTTACTACTCGACAATATTTGTGGAAAGTAGAAAATTCAGTTAAGAAATTCAATTACTTAACTCAATAGTGAAAACTAATTATATTTTAAATAGAAAATAATGAACTCGAGATAACAAAAAAGTACACTATAGTCCAAACTATGAATATATTAAATTTAATTTTAATGCATTATATAAAAAATTAAAAAAATACTTAAGTTTGTAAAGTCTGAATTGTAAAAAAAATGAAAACTTTAATTCAACAACTTAAATTACAAATCAATCTTAAATTTTTGATTCATAGAAAGCTCAAATTTCAAAGATTATTAAACTGATCGATGAAATGTAACGATCTAATGTAAAACGAGAGGTAAAAGGGTATGGGTAAGTCTTGATTTTTTATTGTTATAGTCTAGAGTTTTAGAAAAAATGCTACCCAAATTAGATTTTTAAGTGTTATATTTTTTTACTTAGTGTTAAAAAAAAAAAAAAAAAAAAAAAATCAGTTCCATTGGGATACCCATGGTTCTGTTTTAAGAAACAAGAACCAACTCCGACCCAATTGGTTTTCAATTTTTCGATTCCGGTTCCTAATATATATTTTTTGGAACCGAACCAGAACTCCGGTTTCGGATCGATTTCGGTTCCACTAAAATGCCTAGACCTACTATATTTTATTGTAATAGTAAAAATGATTATTTTTTTTTTTGGTGAGGCATATATGATTTTTTCCCTACTTTTAATTTCCTAAGGCTGCAAGGAGGCCGATCCTTAGCCCATTATAAGGGCACAAAAAGAGCAACTCATGGGGCCTATTGATAGGGGGAAATGTCTAGTATAAGTCCCCTCTCTAATAGCATATAAAAATTTTCTATGACCAGCTGAATTCAATTAAATTGCATACTTCCCACACATAATTTTGATTGCACACATTTTTGAGGGACAGCCAATTACATTTGCCATGTTTGTCCCAAGGAGAAAAAGTTATCTGATTTTGTTGCCTTACAATCCCTACTTTATTAGAATTCTCTATTAACAGCAACATCTCATCAGAAATGGCATGAAAATATTAGTACTTTCATTGTAATTTAAGAAATTAAATCAGTACAGACGCAATAGGAAAATAAAGACCTAAGAGAGCCTATTGGCCCTTTAGGCACTAAGTGAGAGCAATCAAGACTTGCTTATGAAAATAAAGACCCTAAGAGGGAGCCTCTCAGCCCCTGTAGGCACTTAGTGAGAGCCTTTGAGACCTGCTTAGGAAAATAAAGACCACGGGAAGGAGGGAGGGAGGGAGAGAGAGTCATGTGGCCTCTTAGGCACTAAGTGAGCGGCCCACTTACAAAACTAAAGGAGGAAATTACAAGTACACCTGTTTTTTAGAAACCAAATTCAAATATGAAATCAAACTTAAATAAATTCAAATTTCAGGTGATAATAATATATATTATATTAAACTATCCTTAACCTAATTCTGATTTCATGCGTCCATTAACTCTCTCTCTCTCTCTCTCTCTCTCTCTCTCTCTCTCTCTCTCTCTCTCTCTCTCTCATTTCTCTTCACACATCCAGCCAACCACCATTGTGGCGCAACAAATTCCTACATCGAGCTCTGTTCTAACTAAGCCAATTTCAACTCTTCACACGCTGGTCGTAATTTCTTTAGTATTTTTTCTCAGTTTCTGGTATTTTCTATATTGGAGGGATTTTAATTTCATTCTCATTTAGCTTTGCCATGGATCTATAGCAGGTAGGGTAGAATTGTCCTGGATGCCAGAATTAACCCTCATCATTTACTCTAGTCCTTATTCCCAAGTCACATGTATTAATTCAGGTGACATGTTGACGCTTGTCTCAGGTCACATCCAAAGTCCCAGGACACATGTTCAATTTTCGAGGTCATATTATACATGTTCTGTTTCTCTCCAGATCTCTATGTTTGTGTGTTGTAGTGAAGTGGTGGTGGTGCATCGGAGAAAGTGTGGTGGTGCATCGGAGATGGTGATAATAATCGGTGGTGATGGTGATACATCGTCGTGGTGGTGGTGGTGGGGGTGGGGGTGGGGGTGCATCGGAGATGGTGGTGGTGCAACGGTGGTTATGGTGATGGTGATGAGGCATTGTTTGAGTTTTGGATTTCAAGGCAACAAAGACTGTAAATTTGTGTTTGAGTGGAACAGAAAGCGTGATTAAAGGAGACATTAGTGTGAGTAAAGGAGATATTTTTTGAGATTAGTATTACTATTTATATAATTAAGACCTGATTATTGAAAAAATGCAAGTTGTTTCTAATTATGAATTGTGATTTTATAATAACCTGATATATGTATTTTTCCTAAAATAAAGACCTTAAGAGAGAATCTCTTGACCCCTTAGACACTAAGTGATAGCCTTCAAGGTCATATTACGGGAATAAAGACCCTAAGAGAGTGCTCTACAACCCCTTAGGCACTAAGTGAGAGCCCCATGACCGTCTTAGAAAAAAAAACTCCCTAACAGAGAGCCTCTCGAGAACTAAGTGAGAGCCCGTTTATAAATAAAGGACCGAAGATAAATCCTCTAGATCCCTTAGGTAGAAAGACTCAGAAGAGAGAACCATCCTTGTGACTGTCTAACAAAATGCATGAATTGATGATTATTATCCAGTTCAATATTACTGTTCATGAAATGACTAAATGTTGTTCAATTTTCAAATCGTTCAACTCATAGTTTTAAATCTAGTCCTAGTACTTTACATGGCATTTTAAAAGTGAGGGAATCAATAATTGATATTAATCGGGTAAAAACGGTCATAAACTTTTTTGCAATGGCCGACTAGGTACCACCCAAGACATAATGCCACAAAAAGGATAAGGATTCCACTCGAATAGTTTCTAGAACGTCTAAAGCACGTCCATTTAGTTACCTTAAATTCCAAGGTGGTAAAATAACTCTAAATATTAATAGCTTTGACTATACATGCCAAAATGGCCTACTTTAGCAGCTTTGATGCAAAGTCAAGACTCTCGTGGTAACTATTCAAATATATAATCGTATCAATGACAAATATATTGGTCCACTCATATATAAAATTTTACTTTGAAGGTTTAAAACTAATAGCTATTCACAACAAAAGTGAGGGCATCTGCAATGGCATACATAATTCTTCTTGAAATTACAGTCACTATATTAAGATGTGACCTTAATAAAAACATGTCAGTCAAGAAAAAACTTATATTATCAATACCTAATTAGCACCAATTTGCTCATTAGTTCTACTAATTAAATTTTCAATTTTCAATTATTAATCTTGATTGGATTAAATGATTATCCAACTTGACAATTATAGTCAAAAAATAAAGCAATATATAAAGGATGTTCCTGAATGATTAATGGCTAGTCACAAAAAAAATAAAAATAAATAAATAATGCTCCTGTTTGGCCCCCATTTTTTTAAAACCAAATTTATTCAACACTCAATCTCAACCATCCACTTTGGTCGAGTCTACTGTTTTTTACTTTTCAAACATTTTTAACTATACATTCTCCCAAAAAATATTCAAAACCACTTTATTTTCCAAATAATGAGGGCCAAATAGGGGAATATATTCTTACGTAGACAACATATTATTTTCATATGCATTGTCTGACTTCAGCACCAGAAGGCCAATTCGAAGAGCCCTTCCGCCATGTTGTATAACATACTCTTGTGGTTGCAGGAGATAATGGAGCTTTATTTCAGAAGCATCAAATTTCGACCTCAACAATTAGAATTACAATGGATTATGAAAAAACTTGCCAAACTCATATTAATTTTTGGGGTTACAATTTGAAGAGATAAGGTAATATTAGAAAGAAGTATTGCAGATGGTAAGAATTTGTAAAAATTGGACATGAACTTTATCGTGGAGGTTGCAACAGATCATAAGAGATAAAGTTGGGAAAGACAAATAGCGAATGTAGAGAAAGAAGATCTCTCTCTCTCCCCCCCCCCCCCCCCCCCCACATAGTGACGATGAAGGTAGTGGTGATGGCAGGGTCGTGGCAGAGGCAATGGAAGGTGGTTGGAGATGTGGAATAAATTGGTGAAGAGGAAGGTTCATTTTTTAGTTGAGATTTGTGAAAAGACAAAAATATCCTTCCCTTTGATCAAAATCATTGTTCACACTTTTACTTCATGGAGCATTTGGTTGAAAATTGACGGAAATGATGTATAAAGTAATGAAATGTGAAATTTTGAGGGTAAAAATGCAAAATAGAAGGTGTGGATGTTAGATATCAACGTTTTGTGCCAATTACCTTTACTTTAAAGTACATTATTAAGCTATTGTTTGCGCCCTATTATAATTTCATACATTTTTCTTTCTCTTACTTTCAATTACACATTTTCTAGTATATTTCTTATCTCTTAATTTTTACTCATACATTATTTAAAAACCACTATTCCAAAATACATTATCTTTAGGGAGTGTCCCCAAAATGGAATTTAGTAGATTTTTTTTTATATTCATAATTCTCATAAATTTTATAAAATTTAATAGAATTCTATAGAATCTCTCGGGTAAAATGAATAAACACTCACTCATCTTTCATTTCATGACTACTTGCTCACCGAATTTTAAAACGTGACTAGACACTCACTCAACTTCACAAAGTGATATCCATCACTCACTCATCTCAATTCCATTTTCTTAATCTGACGAGTTTGATGACATGTCAAACTGTTGACACGTGTAAAATGAATAACCACTCACTCATCTTTCATTCCATAACTCCTTACTCACCAAATTTTAAAACGTGAATAGAAACTCACTCAACTTCAAAAAGTGATATCCTTCACTCACTCATCTCAACTCAGTTTCCTTAATCTGACGTGTCAAACTGTTGACACGTAGATGAATCAATTCCCCCTAAATTCACACATTACCTTGCCATGTCAACAAAAGTACACGTCACTCCCATAAAAAAAGAAAAAAAAACCCTCCACATTTCCATTCATAAAAGCTGATGCGTAAATTTCATTCATTACACTTGTAATTTGTTTAGACATTCTTAACAGCAACCACGAAACTAGTTAGCAGCCACCAACAAAAGGATTTGAGCTCTACAAAAACCAGCAACATCTAACAAAAGGCAGTAACCACTACAAAAACTACTTTATCAAAAGTCTAGGAAGTAAATGAATGTTTCTTTCTCCTAGGAGGTACAAAATTAGTGAGCTCCACACTTGTCTTCGATTTTTTGCCACCCGAGCCTTAGTTCATGCTTGCTCTTCACATTCCAACTGCTGCAGATCATCCACCATATGGTTGATACAGAAACGTTGGCTTTGATCTTCAATCACATCTTCACCAATTCGTACACTTGGGGTCGGCATAAACGCAAACTAAGAGGCCTCAACTAATGGGTCAAGATTTGCACTTGCTGAAGCCATATCTATAGCTCTCCTGGGTTGTAATTTGTTTGCACAAGTGGATGGTAAATTACAATACATGAAAAATAATTAACCATTCAGTCAATAAAAAAATAGTACCCTAGATTGAGATGATTGTACAACACTCTGACTATGTGCATCTATTGGTTCATCTCCTAATTGACACATTCAATCCTGCAAATACCACTAGGAGAATTTCTTAGACATGAGAATTAAAGTACTACCATGATAATGGAAAGACCAGATTAAATGTACCTCACGCGATGCGTCTTCTCAGTTGTGAATTCTCTTGTTGTGCCCAGTACTAAGGCTTTCCTACAAGCATCTAGAAATACATATATACCCTGGAACTTTGGTTCGTGAACTGCAATCTGACATGTGGATCCTAGATAAGTCCTTAACAACTCAGTAATAAAACTCAAAAGCAATCCAAATTGATGGTCATTGCTACCCTCAATCGGTATCCTAGCCCACCTCCTAGCTTTATAAGCAGTCTCCCTGTTAATATTCAACTTCAAACCATCTCTCAGCCTTTTCATTATCAGCTTTGTTTTCCAATCAGGATCTACCCTAAAGGTTTCCATATATCTCTCTGCTACATACTTTGTTGTACAAGCCTATTCCTTCCTTCTCTAATGCAGTTATGTTTAGGATTGTATCTCTTAACTTGGATACAACCTAACTTACTATTTACAGATGCCCAAACCCTCCATGTGCAACCATCTTTGCATACTGCTTGAGCTCTTTTCGAGTCGTTAGTTTCCATCTTCAGATTCCATCTCGTCGTTACACCATGGTTTTTCACAGCCTTCCTAAATTGCAACACATCAACAAATGTCTTCCCTACTTCAAACTGAGGATCCCAGATCTCCTTCTTCTCATTATATGCAAGATATCTAATGTTACTCTCCTCACCTGACGATTAATCCGTGTTCAATTCCTCCTTGTATGGATTATATGAGTGGTCCGATTCAGTTTTGACAGCAACATATTCATCTTCAACTTCATTATTGTAGTTCAAACCAATTGAGACACGCTCTTTAGTGCTATAGTTATATTGAAAATCGTCGTCGTTTACATCGTCTTCGGAGTCAGAAAACTGTACAGGAGGTTCATCCACTTCATTCTCCTCAACGCCATCTGCAATTTCAATGGAGCAACATAAATACACCAATAGCTTGGATACATGTGCCAAACACATAAGTTGAATGAAAAAAGTTCATAGTGGCCAACATGTTCATCATATTAGACACAAAATGGTAGGCTTTGGAAAAAAAAAAGCGTGGGCTTTCAAACAAAAGTTCATAGTGGTCCACAACACCATTTAATACATAAATTAATCAAAAGTAAAAAAAAATGTTTAAGAGCACTGTGTTCTATATATATACAACATTTTTAGCTGCCTAAATATATATAAATATACAGCATTATTTGATACAATAATTATTGCTTGGTCCCAGTTAATTGATTTCTTTGTACCCACAAATTTTCAACTGGACCCAAAATCCCCATAAACTTAAAAGAACCAACCTATTTCAACCTAGATCCATCACTAGACATCACTTTATATCCTATCTCTTAACCCCAGCTGCAGATTCCATCTGTGTTATTTCAATTCTATCCACTGATTTCTTCGTAGGTTAGCAACTATACCAATCGCTTCATTTCTATATAGCATAACATAATGGAAATGAACCACAGTGCAATTTATTAAGAAATAATTATTAAAGTAAAACAAAGAAAGGAAAGGTAAAAGTAAAGGTAATTGATTTCTCTAAACTTGGAATTGAAACTAGAAATGGTATATTTTCGTGCATACGCATTTGAGTCTTTATTAATGACAATGCTAGTTTTCAATAGATAAACAAATTCACAATAAAATGTTACCATCATTAGGCCTCTCTTCACCATCTGAAGTCTCGAGTAAGGCTTCTTTGGTGACGTCAATTGGCTCCATGGATTGCAGGTGGGGCGTTTCGACTGTAGCTTTGGGGGGTTTACGGATTGTGGCAACAACTTTGGGGATTTAAGGATTAATGGTAGCTGGGTCTTGGACGTGAGAGACATTGGGGATTACGGGTTTAGGAGATTTTATGGGAGTGATGTGGCATTTTGTTGAAATGGCAAGGTGATGTGTGATTTTAGAGGGAATTGATTCTTCCACATGTCAACAGTTTCACACGTTTGCAAACTCCGTTAGATTGAGGAGACAGAATTGAGAGGGTGAGTGATGGTTATCACTTTGTGAAGTTGAGTGAGTATTTAGTCACATTTTATCAATATCTAATTAGCACCAATGTGCTCATTAGTTCTACTAATTAAATGTTCAGTTCTCAATCATTAATCTTAATTTGATTAATTGATTATTCAACTTGACAATTATAGTCAGAAAATAAAGGAATATATAAAGGAAAGTCCTGAACAATTAATGGTTAGTCACAAAAATAATAATAATAATAATAATAATAATAATAATAATAATAATAATAATAATAATAATAATAATAATAATAATAATAATAATAATGCCCCTAATTGGCCCCCTATTTTTGAAAATCAAATTTAATCAACACTCAATTTCAACCATCCACCTTGGTCAATCCTACCATTTTTTACTTTTCAAATATTTTTTAATCACACATTTTTCCAAAATATATTCAAAATCACGTTATTATCCAAATAATGGGGGCCAAATAGGGGAATATATTCTTATGTAGAGAACATATTATTTTCGTATACATTGTTTGACTTGAGCATTAGAAGGCCAATTCGAAGAGCCCTTCCACCGTGTTGTATAACATTCTCTTGTTGTTGCGGGAGACAATGAAGCTTTATTTCAGAAGCATCAAATTTCGACTTCAACAATTAGAATTACAATGGATTATGAAAAAACTCGCCAAACTCGCATTAATTTTTGGGGTAAGAATTTGAAGTGATAAGGTAATATTAGAAAAAAGTATTGCAGATGGTAAGAATTTGTAAAAATTGGACGTGAACTTTATCGTGGAGGTTGCAACATATCATAAGAGATAAAGTTGGGAAAGACAAATAGCGAATGTAGAGAAAGAAGATCTCTCTCTCTCTCTCTCCCCGCCCGTAGTGGCGATGAAGGTAGTGGCGATGGCAAGATCGTGGCAAAGGCAATGGAAGGGGGTTGAAGATGTGGATTAAATTGGTGGAGAGGAAGGTCCATTTTTTAGTTGAAATTTGTGAAAGGACAAAAATATCCGTCCCTTTGGTCAAAATTATTGTTCACACGTTTATTTAATGGAGCATTTGGTTTAAAATTGACAAAAATGATGTTTAATGCAATGAAATGTGAAATTGAGGATAAAAATGCAAAATTGAACGTTTTGTGCTAATTACCTTTAATTTAAAGTACATTATTAAGCTATTGTTTGAGCCACATTATAATTTCATACTTTTTTCTTTCTCTTACTTTCAATTACACATTTTCTAGTATATTTTTTCTCTCTTAATTTTTAACCATATATTAATTAAAAATCACCATTTTAAAATACATTATATTAGGGAGTGTTCCCAACATGAAATTTGGTAGAATTTTTTATATTCATGAATTTTCATAAATTTTAATAGAATTCTATAGAATCTCTCAAATTCTAATGGGTGTCAAATAAATGCTAAGAAAAATAAATCAATGATAATTTAACTCTTATTTAGCTCTCATTATAAGTTTAACGTTTTTCTGTCTTACTTTTTAACCGTACATTCTTAAAAAAATCAATGTTACAAACTACATTTTTCCTAAGAAGCTCATTAAAATAAGAATCAAGCAATGGCTCAGTTGGTGACTATTTTAAAATTCTGTTCTTTCCAATTAATGTTTGTGCGTGTGAAATTGACGCTTAAAATCATGCCCACTATTCCCAATGAATCAACGGCCCAAACTCAGATCGCCACCTGCTTCCTCCGCCGCATCGTCGTCCCTTTCTCCACCATCTTCACCAAATCTGAACAGGGACAAAGCCAAAGCAACTCTCAAAATGTCCCGCAAATCTCTCTTAAAACCCACTCTTATCCTAGTCTCCCTTCTCACCATCTTTGCCCTCTACACATTCCTCTTCTACACTCCTCCCGATTACAACAATATTAATAATTCTAATTTATTTAATAAATTTGACACTGATATCGATAATTCTAACGTTAATAAGGTGAAAATATATATGTATGACTTGCCGAGGAGATTTACGTACGGGGTGATTGAGTACTACGCGGCGGCGCGTGGAGGCGTGCCGGTGGACAATGATGCGCTGTTGAAGTATCCCGGAAACCAGCACTCGGCTGAGTGGTACTTGTTCTCTGATTTAAATCGGCCAAGCGAGGACCGTATTGAGTCGGCTGTGACTCGGGTCATGGACCCTGAGGATGCAGACCTTTTCTATGTGCCCTTTTTCTCGTCGCTGAGCCTCGTGGTGAACCCGATCCGACCCGCTAATGCAAATGACCCTGCGGATAGACCTAAGTACAATGATGAGCAAATGCAGGTGTGGCTCCCCTTTTGAATTTTGAGCTTCGAAGATTAACAGTTTCGAATTCTTGTTGTTTTTTGGATCGTCAACTTGTATAATAGCACAAAATAAATTTTTGTACTCGTACTTCAATTCTTGTACATTGCCAAAAGGCATTCTCATAAGCAAGGCACAGCATATGAAGTATGAAGGACAACATAACATAGGATAAATTGTGCTTCATATTCATACGTTCTGCTCGATCCATGTTCTGCAAAAAGATGTGCTCTTATTTTTGGCAATTTCTGATGCAGGAGGGTTTGATGGAGTGGTTGGAGGAGCAGGTTTACTGGAAGAGGAATAATGGGTGGGATCATGTATTCATATGTCAGGATCCCAATGCTTTATACAAGGTTATTGATAGGGTGGGGAATGGGGTGCTCTTGGTTTCGGATTTTGGAAGGTTGGGTCGCAATCAGGCATCACTTGTTAAGGATGTGATCTTGCCGTATTCACATCGCATTAATACCTACAATGGGGATGTAGGGGTTGATAATCGTAAGTCGCTGCTGTTCTTTATGGGGAATCGATATAGAAAAGAGGTAATAATCTGTTAGCAATCAATATCATTTTCCTTTCCGGCAGCAATACGAGTATGTTTATTTTTGTAATGAGGTTATCAGTTAGAAATTGTGATATACTAATACTCTTGCAACTTGTGAAATTCCGTATCCATGGATCATTATATTCTCTTAAGTTTACTGATTGGTCATATGACAAATAGTGTAGTACGGAGACCACTTTTTTTATTTGATCGTTAACTTCTTCATGCTCGTTCCAAGTACCGTTTGGGCAAATAAGAATTGGTCTCTCCAGGAAAAGGGATATCTCCAGAAAAGATTTGAAGTTCAATTCTTTAAGCTTTTAGGAATATAGATCAAATCTTTTAGCATCAAGTCTGGTGAACTAAGAGCTTGTTTGGTCCCATAATAGTTTTCAACATTTCTTTCAAATTCAATTTTAACCACACATTTCAATGAGACTCACCAGTTTTCACATTTTTGTGGGGGGTTTTTTTTTTTCAATCCCCAGAGAAAACCTGAGAAAATTTTGGTATCATTGCACAGAGGAAAGATGTCAACAACCTCTTAAGATGGCTTATCCATGGCTTCATTTCTATCCGGGGGGTTTCATAGGGATAGCTACATCTTATGAACACAAAATCTGGCATCATTTGGTGACCGCATGAATCTCTTTGGTGATCATTAGTAAGATAATAGTTGAAGCTGTTAAGTTGTTAATGAGTGAACAAAAGTTTCAGAACTTTCATCTGAACAGAATGTGAAGGGGTTTTCTTCATGCACTAAAGAACTCTTAAGAAAGCAAGTTTAGAGGAAGGAATAATGCGTGTTCCTCTGAGGCTTTGACAATGCTCTTCAGGTCAAACGAGTTCTCAACTGATTTTATCCTAGAGTATTATATATTAGTTTTATATCTGATATTTTCAAGTAAATTTGGTTTAGGGCTGGTTTCTTAATTATAAAAATCTGTAATTCACAGAAACTGTGGAAGATGTTTTCTTTACATCAGGCTCAAATCATGCCTTCCTAGACTAAGAGGGACTGGTGATAGTTTACTAAAGAATGTGATCAGTTCTCAAATTAGATTGGAATAATGTGAGGTGTTGTATTCTTAAGAGTGTATGTAAAGGAATTTAATGTCTCCTATTGACTAGAGAGTCTGCGATTATGAGAATTCGAGATTACAAACCCTTGGGTTGGTGAGGCACTTTTTTTATTCACTGCTACTTTCTAAATCCTGTTATTTCGAATATAATCTGATCTCAAGCCTTTTCACTCGCTGGAATAATTTTTTCCAAATCAATTAAGAATTGGGGATTTCCTAAGTTATCATACATCAGGTTCATTTCTCATGCCAATGAAATGTTGAGAATATGAAACAAGAACTTATTGTATCGTGTAAAAGTTATTTTTTTACTTCCTTTCACAAATTTGTAAGTAAAGTAGTGATAAGATTTTTGAGGTTTTTTTTTTTTTTTTCATCATTATTGTCCATTTGCTTGTTTGACTGTGCATGACATTATGGTTGCTTAAATGTGCACCTAAGTACAAACTTATTTTGCCCCTGTATGATAGAGATTAAAATCATATTTTTTAGCGAATTTTGATAAAAGTTGATGAGATGTGTGGCTAAAAAGTTGTGGGACCAATGAAATATAGGGTTTGATTAATTGTTGACTTCGACTTTGATAAAAATCCAATTTTTAATCAGAAACAAAAAGATACTTTATTTGTTTTATTGGAATGCAGGGTGGGAAGATCCGCGACTTGCTTTTCCAAATTCTTGAGAACGAGAAGGATGTTATCATAAAACATGGTGCTCAGTCCAGGGAGAGTCGGCGTGCGGCAACACAGGGAATGCACACATCAAAATTCTGTTTACATCCAGCTGGTGATACTCCATCAGCTTGTCGACTTTTTGATGCTATTGTCAGCTTGTGCATTCCTGTTATTGTAAGTGATTACATTGAGTTGCCCTTTGAAGATGTTATAAACTACAGAAATATTGCTGTTTTTGTGGATACCAACACAGCTGTTAAGCCTGGATACTTGGTTAAATCCCTTAGAAGGGTGAGCACCAAGAGGATTCTGGAATTCCAAAAAGAGTTGAAAATGGTATTTCCCTATGCCCTATAGTTTCTCCCATCATATGCTAGACATCGCTCTTTCTTCTTTAATATTTTATTTTCTCACAAGTATTCTGACAAATTGCAGTTCGTCTTGCGGTTTACCATTTGATTTATGTCCTATAATTAACTAACATTTAGTGAGCTCTGGAGAGTGGACTGATTGCCTGGAACTTTCATTCTTGATTGTAATACAGAAAATAATTGTTTAACAGCTATTTTGTACTCGTCAGAAATTGAGATACCCAGATTTTGTATTTGATACAGGTAAAACGGTACTTTGAGTATGAGGATCCAAATGGAACTGTGAAAGAAATCTGGCACCAAGTCTCTTCGAAGCTACCTCTTATCAAGCTCATGATCAATCGTGACAAAAGACTTGTGGTGCGGGAGTTGGCTGAACCAGATTGCTCATGTTTTTGCTCTAACCAGTCAGGGGTTCCTGTTACACTATGATTTCATTGAATACTGTGCTTGAACAGCATTTTTTTATCACCGGAAATCTCAGATTTAAATTCTGTTTGTTAAAATTTTTTTGTTTAAAAACATTATTTTTTTTTTATTTTCTAGGTAAAATGTGTGGTTAAAAAGTGGAGAGAGAAAATGTGTGTGGTTAAAAAGTGATTTGAAAAATTGTGTTGTAAAACATATGTTTAAAAACATGCTTGTCTAACAAAGACTTAGTGGAATTATTCTTTGTACCTAATTCTTCAAGGGAAATTGCCCATTCCTCAGTCTATGGGGATTGAACAGGCTGCAGAACTGCCTCAATCCTCCTACAAGATTTACTTTAAAAAAATAAAAATTGTTTATAAATAAATAATGTTTTGTCTTCGTGGTAAAATATGTGGTTTAGGGAAATGTGTGGTTAAAAGTAGTTTGAAGAAAAATATTATTTATAAATTTGTTGTTTACCAAATGGAGATAGTGAGAAACAATGAACGAATTTCACTTAGCCTCACTTGGCCTCTATTTTGTAAATATTTGTTTATAAATTTTGTTTATCAATGGACACATGAGAATATTTTATTGAATCATTTTTATGAAAGTCAAAAAATTTGGTTAATCAAAGATTTTCGTCTATCATTTTTTTACTTTTCAATTAAATTGATCAATAATATGTTGAAATATTACTGTTTATAATCAGAATTTATAAACAAATTTGTATCAAACAAACAGAGGCTTAATGATGTAACAATACTACAAAAAATAATATGGTGGGTGCCTTCAAGGGCACCGGAAGATTACTAACAATAGTACAACACATTCATTCTATAGTTAAACTAGACTTCTCAACGTACCTACAAAGACTTCTTCGGTATAAAAACCCTGTCTTGCTTCTAATGGTTCTATTTTATTCTATTCTTTTCTTCTTAGCGTATTGAATGAGATCACGTGAAATTAATTTGTAACATTGATTATACAAATTTAATTTCACTTGACTATCGTACATGGGACCTTAATCCTCATCGGATAATGAATTTCGATTACTAGCTTAAAGTTCTTTGAGGTATCAATGAATGAGATCAAATTGCAGATCAATATCTCGGTACTTTAGGAATTAAAGTGAACTAACGAGGAACATATATTCGTATTATAAAATACGTCATCTTTTTGGTATGATCATAATCTCACTAGTTCTTCTAGTGGATAGTCGAATCTGAGCTCAGTAATTTAACAGTAATTGTTAAATTCTATGATATGATGTGATCACATCAAACTGTCAAATAGAAGATAAGAGTTGAGAGTTTATATTCAGAGAATGACATTTTGGTCATTTTAGCTTGCTTCGAATATTTAATAACAATAAGTCAGAGGATATAATTATTGATTATTGTTTCAGTAATTTTAATTTTACTAAGAGTGCAGTCTCATTATTTTAGTGGAATAGAATGTGATTAATAAATTATTTTGATTGATCAAGAATTGACCAGATCATAATTAATTTATTGGAGCTTAGTTTAATTAAGCTCGATCAAATTTCCTCGGTGGCTTTACTATAATAGGCTTATGTCATGTGATTTCATAACTGCAAGTGTAAGATGTTAAGTTTTGTGATATGAAAATGTAGTTAGTGTGTCGAACCCACAGATATTATAATTTAATTTTATACTAAGTACTATAATTGAATAGCTCTTATTTTATACAAAAAAATTGAATTATAAGATCAATAGTTTTAAACTATTCTAATGATGAATATGATGACGAATTCAACAAATAAATGCAAGTTTGAATATAAACAAGATGAGAAAGTCTATAATTTGATTTCACTTAACTATCAAATATGATTCCCAATTATCATGTTATCTCTAATCGACCTTTATATGTTTATAAGTAAGAAGATCAATTGTATTTTTATCCCCCCCTCTCGAGAGCTGGCTAGAAATTAATCTTAAATTTCAATTTCAATATCACTATTCCGAATCAAAATCAAGAATATATCAAGATCGTAGTTCTTTTATGGAGTAAGCTTAATAGATTCTACACTTTCTCTCGAAACCTATAAAATCTATGTTGTGTTGATCTTATGATTGTGCCTAAATTCTCCTCTCTCGAGTGCCGAAATTGACTACCATCTACTCATTCAATTAGTCTCCATTTAACTGAAAGTATTAAAATCATAACACAATTAAAAGGAATGGAGATTTTCACAAAAATAACTAAAATAAATTCAAATCGTATGCTCAAGTTATGTGATAAGTGTATTTTATACACTTACTTATATTTCTAAATTAGGATAATATGTTGTTGTTTTAAAATAAATTCTATTTATTTGTTGTTATTTGTTTACATTGCAGAAAATATTCCAAAATCATGTGAATAAAAGAATTGAAGCAAATTAAGGTCAAATGGATGATTATTAGAGCTAAATTGGAAACATGAAGAAGTCAATTGAGGAAAGCAAAGAAAAAAGAGAAGAAATCAGAAGTATAGGGGCCAAATTGTCATAATTGGAAGTTGGAGGACTTTGATGCAAATAAAGAATGAAGGTCAACTTAAATAAGATAAAAAGTTGAAATTGCACAACATTCGTTGTACTGCGCGGCCACGGAATCCATTACCGCACAGTCACATGAAGACTTGCAATTTAACAGAACAGAAAATCAACCAACTGCGCGGCCATCAGGGCTTCTTCTACGCGGTCACGCAACTTTCTGATGCCCAACAAAGTCAGGCTCATGCGTGGATTTTCTTCTTGTTTTCCTAGGTTTTCTCCACAACCTATATAAGCAACCTATGGGGCACGAAATTGGGGACCTTTGCACAACTTCTAAACATTATAATTCCACATTCTTAACATCAAATTCTTTGAAGGTAATTGAAGGCAAATGCTTGGGGATTGATGATTATCAATAGGGAGTAGGGAGCGAAATCTCGGTGTAAGACTTCATTTCTTTTGTTAATTTGGTAAACTCAATATGCGTAGTTATTTATATTTCTACGTATTTATTTCTTTATTAATGAATTATTAATTTTAAAGTTGGGATATTCGATGTAGCCTAGTTTTATGCTTTTAATTCTATGATTTTAGTTTTGCGTTATTTATTGCATGTCTTGATTTTATTTTATATTTAATGCATGAATTAATTCACGACTAATTCATTGATTTCATGAGTGTTTTTATAATCTGAAAGGTGAGTTAACACTTAGATTTAGGAATAAAATCCGGTAATTCAACAACGATATAGATATACGTTTGTTGTTATTGTGATCAGTACATGAATTTTCGTTTTCCATGCACCTAATAATTACAACCTGCTGTCTAGAAACACGGTTGACTAATTAGATATAGTTGATTTAAACTCGAGAGAGGAATTTCATATGCATAAATGAATTCGATCGAGTACATAAATAAGAGTAAAGCTACATTAATGAAATTAAAAGTATTGACCAACGTAAAATCGGATGTCCCAACATTTACAAACATCAATTTAGAAAATCCATGTGTAATATTTTCTTTTGCTTTTTTAGTTTAATATTTTAGTTCAATCAAAAATTCAAATTTTATCGTTCAAATAAGGTGAAAATTAACACAATTTCAGTACTTAATTACAAAACTTTTAAAGACTTTTAAAAGTCTTTATATAACATATCATGATTTTTATGGACTTTTAGAATGTTCATTAAAATCTATATTAAATACTTCAAGATTTTTTTCTAAATTAAATACACTCAAACTTTTCAAATCATTTAAAATATTTAAAAGTCTTTCAAAATCTACATGAATAAACCCTTAATGAATTTGAAATAGAAAGGAAAACCGTAGAATTATATGGAAGACTTTAATGTAGCATTGAGTTGGGTCTCCCTCACTGAAGAATACTCCATTTGTTGTTTCATCAATGGACTGATTGAAATCAGAACTCTCAGAATTTACAGCAGGCTTATTCTATACCTAGGCTTCAAGATGTAAATTTGTAAAATTATTTGGAGTGTTACAAATACCATATTAAACCACCTAACTAGTAACTACCAAACAAAGAACTCTAGTCTACCCGTCCTCAACACCATTAGCAAATCCATAACCACCAACCCAAATAGCATGTTAAAGTCCCAACCAATCATAACCTTCCCCAAAACTTCAACGAAATCCTACAAGAACCGAAATAACCCTCCTCTGAAATTTAAGTGATGTGGAAATAGATGAGAAAAGGAGTAAAGGGCTGTGTTTTTGGTGTGATGAGAAGTGTTTCCCTGGCCATAAATGTCAAAACAAAAAGTTGCACAAGATAACAAGACAAGAGGTTGGCAGAGATGAGGAGAGTAAAGTAGCCAACATACAAACAGATAAAGAGCAAGAAGAACATAATATTGAAGGACCAATGGAGTCATTTTTTGCTATGTAGAGACAAAAGTCTGCCAACACTGTGCAAACTATGAGAGTATTGGTTATGCACAGGAAAACAAGGTTCCACATTTTAGTAGTTGTGGGAAGCACATATAATTCTTTAGATGCCAAGATTGCTAAGGCATTGGGTTGTAAGTTGATTGCAATTCCACCTATTAAAATAAAGACAGAAGCAGATTTTAGGCATATCCATGATTCCAAATTGATCAAATTGATGGAGAAAATGCCCAGTGATGTGAATAGAACCCTTCAATTCCTCCCTGTTACGATACAACCTCAATCTGATCTAGAAGTTGCGGAACAGCCAAACAAGCATGCTAATAAAGAGGTATGAATCTCTGATTTACAAGAAATTTGTTGGGAACAGCCAAACAAGCATGCTAACACTCTGATTTATAACAAAGGGCCTTCGATTGTTTAAAGATAATATAATATTAGTACTTTCGAAGTACAGAAGATTAGTATTATATTTCAATTGAGAATAATTTAGTCCCGAACCTTGAATAAAGATGGGCACTTTCTTCTATTGGGGTTCATTTGATTATTACTCTAATTAATAATAATATACGATTTGTCTTAATTAATCGTCGCAACTAATTGAGTCGTGAGTAATAACATTGATATACTTCAGGATAAGTATATTGGATTGGACCATCATGAAATTAATGCTCTAGCATAACCGTGCTTGGGAATTGAAATTTTATATGACTATCATATAGATTGTCTTAATTTGTCTTGGATGATATTTATTATGTAACGATCCTTAAGATCTTTGATATACTATAAGTGAGATCAATTATTTATGTGATCAATAACTTTGTATGTTGGGAGACGAAGGAAAGTGAATTAGTAAATGACGCATTGCAAGAGGAATCCGTTGCTCTAATTGTAGAGTTAAGGAGATCGTTTAAATATTCTAAGTTCGAGTATGATTTCAGAAATCTAAGCTTAGTGTTTAATATTCGATGTTAAATAGAAATCATAGCAATAAGAATGTTGATTTAAGCAAAGTGTATAATTAATTAAGTGAAACGATTAATTGTATGCCTAATTAATCATCGATTTGAAACGGGGACAAACTATTAGATTGATAAGTCAAGAGCAAAAATAATTATGAAAAATAAATATATGTTGTTTCTATGATTATTTTATATATTTAGGAGTTGCAATAATTCGCCTATAGGGGTATGAACGAATTATTAGATAATTAAATTGAACGGTTATTAATTTGCGTTACCAAATTTAATTATTGGTAGCCTATAATATATTAATCTAATTGGGTCCTCCAATAGCCTAAATAAGAATTGAAGGACTAATTTGTAAATAGTTGGATAGTTTTTGGATTGTGCTAATAAAAAGGGATGATGATAGGTTACTTGTTGGACGAATATGAAAATCTCACAAGGAAAAGGAGAATCTCCTCCTATATATACACTAGTAGGGATCGACCAAAATCCAATTAAGTGATTAATTCCATATTCTTGTTTTTTGTTATTCACTAATTAAATATTAGAGTGAGAATTTAATTCTCCTTGGATAATATTCTTGTGTTCTTGTGATCTTGGTCCTTTGGTGTCTACGTATCAACGCAATCTTGTTTTTGATGGAATATTGGAGAAGATTCAAAGGTTGGAAGCTGGAACAATTATTTCAAAGACTGGAATTCATAATTACTGTTGGAAGGTAACTCCACTGAACACCTTCAAGGCAGTTTTAATTTATTTAGTAATTAATTAAATTTCAGAGCATTCTTGTTTTTCAAAGAAAACTTTTTTTTTTTTTTTTTTTTTTAAACACTCTCTTGGAATCGATTTCCATCATAATTCTCCAACAGTATGGAAATTTGTTTGTATTACCCTCTGAATAACCCCCACACAGAACTCATAATCATATAATAGTGTTGTATGATGAGACTAAAACTGTTAGCATCAGACCATATAAATAGCATGCTATGCAAAAACATGTAGTGGAAAAAATAGTGGAGGAGTTTAGAGTCTGGTACAACTCAAAATAACACTAACCCCTTCTCTTTACCTGTCATTTTAGTGAAAAAGAAGGATGGATCTTGGAGAATATGTATTGATTAGAGGGAACTTAACAGAGGAGCTGTTAGATAAGTTGCAGGGTTCCATGATTTTTTCTAAACTGGGTTTGAGGTCTGAATACTATCAAATTAGGATGCACCCACCAGAAGTCCATAAGATAGCCTTTAAAACTCATGAGGAGCAATTTTTGTTCATGATCTTTGGTTTACAAGTGCACCCTCTACATTCCAAGCCTTGATGAATTCTATTTTCAAACCTTATCTCCGGAAATTTGTTATTTATTTATTTTTTAAATGATATCTTGGTGTATAGTTCAGATATTGAAACTTATAAATGACATGTGGAAATATTTCTTTCACTAATAAAGGCCAATAAACTCTTTGCAAAATATCAAAATGTGTTTTTGGTGGGACTAAGGTTGAATATTTATTTCTGTCTAGTGAGTATGTACTGATCTTACAAGGATTAGAGGAATATAATAGTGGCCCATACTTGCCAATTTAAAATAGTTAAGGGGATTCTTGGGGCTTACAAGTTACTATAGAAGATTTATTCACCAATATGGCACCATTGCTAGACCATTAACTGAATTACTTAAAAAAGACAAGTTCTTTTGGAATGTTGCAACTCAACAAGAATTTTGGGCCATGAATTCAGCACTAATAATAGTGCCATTACTAACTCTACCAAATTTCAATGAGACATTTGTAGTAGAAACTGATGCCTCTACTAAAGGCATGGGAGCTATTTTGTTGTAAACTGGTCACCCTATTGCTTATATTAGTAATTAGTTTTCTCCAAAGAATAGGTTGTCGGTGTATTTGAAAGAATTGTTGGTCATTGTATTCCTATAACTAAGTAGCAGCATTACCTCACAATGAAGCCTTTCATCATCAATATGGGCAACCAAAGTTGAAGAACTTGGTGGAATAGATGATAGCCATTGACAGTCAAGTCAAATGGTTGGCCAAATTAATAGGGTTTGAGCTTGAAATAACTAAGGTATAATAAAGGAAAATGATAAAGTGGCAGTGGATGCTTTATCAAGGTTTAAGATTGTAGACTTGTATGCACTAGGCATTTCAACAATTCAAAATTATCTGTTATGTAGAAATTAAATTGAGATGGCAATTACATGATCAATCCTTACAAGGATTAATTCAGCAATTGCTGGCCTCTTCTCTCTCCAATTCACCATACACATGGAAGAATGATCTTTTATTGTGGAATGGTAGGTTGGTAGTGGGAAGTGATGTTAACCTCAAGGCTCAGTTAATCTCCAATTTTCAGGATGTTCCAATGGTTGGGAACTCAGGCATGTTGGTCACCACAAAAAGACTTATTTCTACTTTCTTTTGGAGAGGCATTGAGAGGGATGTTCATAATTATGTTAGAAGTTGTATGGTCTGCCAATAGTTTAAACATGTGAAAGTAGCTTACCCAGGCTTGTTGCAATCACTACCAATTCTAGATGAAGTATGGATAGATATTACCATGGACTTTATTGAAGGTTTACCTAAGTCATTGAGCAAGAATGCAATCTTGGTAGTGGACAAGTTGAGTAAATATTCTCATTTCATTGGTCACACTTACCCTTTCACTGTTGAACCATTAGCTAGATCCTTATTGGGTAATATGTTTAAATTGCATAGTATACCTACTTCAATTGTGAGTGATAGGGACTCTATCTTCTTAAGCAACTTCTAACAGGAACTGTTTAAACTCCAAGGGGTTACATTAGCTCATTCCACAGCGTATTATCCTCAGACGTGTGGGCAATCTCAGGTAGTTAACAAATGCCTTATTGTCCCTTGCAGAATATTGATATATTACCAATTTCCATACAATAGCATATGCCACTCCATTTGAACTTCTAAATGGATATCTCCTCCCATCCATATGCCTTACTTTCACAAGCATTCAAGTGTACAAGCTATGGATTAGATGTTGACTGATAGTGAGGCTAATTACAACATTTTAAGCATCATTTATCGCGAGCTCAAAAAAGTATGCAACAGATGGCCAATGGAAGGAGGACTAAGAGAGAATTTCAAATTGGAGATTCTGTATTTGTGAAGCCACAACCTTATAGGCAACATTCTTCTCAAAAGCACACAAATCCGAAACTCTCTCCTATATTCTATGGAGCCTTCAAAGTTCATGATAAAATTTGAAATGTGACATACCAGCCGGATTTACCCCTCTCTACCAAAATCCACCCTACCTTCCATATTTCTCAGCTCAAGAAACATGTGCCTTCTAACAAAGTCATTAATCCACCCTTCTTGCTATTGCTATTTTGTCTCCTAGGTTGGTTAAGAGATAAAATCAAGCTGCCACCCAAGTACTGGTTCAATGGAGTAATTCTATAGATGAGGATGCCACTTGGAAGTACTTTGACGATCTTGCAGTTAGATTACTAGGTCTTACTCTTGAGAACATGAGTTCTTAAGGAGGAAGTTTTGTCAAATGGAAGAGTTCTAATTAGTTAAAAGTCTTGTTTTAGTTAGAAGTTAGTTAGTGAGCTTTCAATAACTATTGCAGTAGTTAGAAGTTAGTGAGATGTTATTAATTATTAATAAAGTTCAATTGACTCATTATGTAGATGGCATTTAGATACTGAAATAAAGCAAACTTATACGTTTTTTTCAAGTGCAATACCCTTCTCTTCCATTATCCATTTCTATTTTTTCTTTATGTTACAGAACATATAATATATGGGAATACAACACCTAAATATTTGAAAAATTAAGGTACAAAATATGCAGGAGGGGATATACGCAATTACAGGCTAATGAAAACTAATATATGTACCTGCAACATTAACAAGAATGAAGAGAGAGAGAAAAAAATCAGAGAATGAAATTAGAGATTAGAGGCTTTGATTAAACCTAAAACATGCGCAATTGACATGACAACTGAAGTGGGAAAGTCAGACCTGAAGATCTCCTTCATTTAACTTAAAGGGGAGAGGGGGACTTGGTATCTGGCCAAGGAGGAACTGGCCAAAGAATGGAGGGCGCTACAATCTCCCGAGAAGTTCTTGAAGGAGAGACATGATGAATTTGCTACTAGCAGAATAAATATGAAGAATGCCAGAAAAGTCTCAAATTCAGGTTGTTGATGGACGATGATAAGAAGACCCGGGCTTCACGACTTAAGAACCTAATCTATATTAAACCTTAGACCTGTTGAGATCCAGAAACAAGAACCAATATGTGTTGAACGCCACAAAGGTTATCAAGATCTTTTGATAAGTTAAATTTTGTGAACCCCACAAAGATTTGATTATCTTTGATAAGTTTGGAGATGTTCAATCAAGAATAATATTTGAAGAGAAATCATTCAACTCAATTTTATTTCATCTCTGTCTAACTATTACATTGAATAAAAATGGAATACAAAGAAGTAAAAAAGATCTAAACTAAATCTGGGCGCTATAGAGGCACAAACCCTAACATAATAATAAAAAAAGGAAAAATAATAAAATTCGTGAAAACCCTAAACCAGTTAAACTGCGCGATCATGTTGTCGTAAAGCTCGCGGTCGCGTGGTTGTACCTTCTTTAGCAGCACGTTCTCTTGATATTTGGCCATAACTTTCTCTACCAATGTCCAATTGCAATGATTCAAAGTGCACTAAAAAGAAGACTCAAAGGCCTACAATTCTTCTTTAAATAGTAATATCAAAATTCAAACATTTTCTATATTCAATCTCTGACTAAAAATATGAATAGCAATACTTGCGGGTTTTTTGATTTTCAATTGCATCCCAAACCTTCTTTGACCATAATTTTTGCTTCCAACGTTCTTCCAACACACCTTACTTGATTTGGAGTCCTTCAAACATGCTCTTGAAGTCTTGTTTGGCTTGAATAATAGATCTTTCTTTCAAACCCATTCTCATCAAATAGTCGGTTGAGGAGTTGTGGTCGATGGTTGATAGATGGCAGTAGGCGATGTGGCGTGGGATTTGGTTACTCCGGTGATTGTTTTCCTGTCAGAGACGGAGGTTCGATGATTATGAAAACTGGTTGTTGATTTGTGCAGATTGTGGGAGGCTTGATTTGTTGTGTGTTCAGCTACGGAGGGAGTTGATAGTGAGTTTGGTTTGCAAACGATAGTGCTCGGTGGGGAAGCAAAAGTTCGGTGAAGGATCATACCTGAAATCTGCTAATGGTCTGTTTGATAGCGAAGTTGGAATTATGATGGAATGGAATTTATTTTCCTAGGAATTAGAAGTGTAATGTGTTTGATTGATTTAATTTTCTAGGTGAAAAAAGTGGGGAATTTTTCAAATTTGTTTGATTGACATTATTTTCCACGACAAATAAAATAAAATGTAGCTATTGCTCATATTTTTTTCTACATATTTGTACTTGATAATAATAATGTTAATTTTTGAAAAAAATAAATAAACCAATTAACAATAACAAAAATGATCAAACAAGGCATTTATGATTTGCCATGTAAAGGCGGAATTTAATTATCACCTCTTGGCTAAGAATTTGTTTGCTTTGAAAACAAAGAATTGCAACAATTCCCATAAAAGTAGTCAAATGAATTCCTAGTAAACTTTATGTTACCAAAATCCATTAACATTGAAAAGTTGGAAAATCAATTATTACTTCTAGGCAAATGTTGTCTATCAAACACTATCTAATTGTGTCGTGAGTGAATTGAAGACAGGTTAGGGTATGATATATTAACTGGTTGGGGAAGTGATGTAGTTAAACTAGAATTGTGAGAATTTGAATAAGATGTACATTATCCCCAAAAATATAATTAACGAAAATTTAAATGAATTTGGATAATTAAATAAATAAAATAGAAATCCGAATTTGGACTAAAATAATTTGGGTTTAAAATTATAGAATTATGGGCTTAAAATGATTATTATTAGGCTTGGACAATATTTTAAAACTTGGAATTGGACTCAAATTTTATTTCATTGGCTCGACTTGGCTAGACGAACGCGCTTCAATTAAAAAATGGGTGAAATTATAGCGATACAATTTTAAGGAGTTAAATAATTATTTAAAAATTAATTGAAAATTCTCAATCGCTATAATACTCAACTAGTTTCACACTCGTGTGATGCACAGACATATTTCATTGACAAAAATAAAATTAAAAAAATGGCAAAATTATGGAAAACCAAGTTTAGAAAATCAAGTCAAGAAATCACGTCATTCACTGAGCATTATGCAAACACCACGTCAAGAAAATCAGGTTTCTTGTCAATATAACACATTATTAGAAAATAAAGTCGAATGGTAATGCAAAATGACAAATAAAAAACCAAATTTCTCAATGGTTTTCTCGTCTAGACGAGCACAAATTTATTTATAACATACAAAATTCATGAAGTTGCGATACTGGTTTTACTCTGCATTAATGATTTTGCAATCTCAATAGCATCCAGTATGTAACATTAGATTTCGCAAGATGATTCATGGCAGTATTGATATAATCAATGGGAATGATCTTAACATCTGGTAATATGTTGTGCTTTGCTACAAAATCAATCATCTCTTGGGTCTCTTTCATTCCTCCTATTCCACTACCAGCTATTTTCTTTCTACTTGAAATCAAGGGAAACACTCGCAACTCGAGTGGCTTATTAGGAGCACCAACCAGTACCAACTTTCCATTAGGCTTCAACAAACTAATCAAGGGTAAAAGGGGGTATGTAATAGCTACAATATCGACAATTCCGTCCAACGTCCCAGCTGCAGCCTTCATGGCTACATCGCCAAGCCCACTAAGACCAACAACATCAATATTCAGTCCTGGCTTGCCAATTCCAAAGTATCTCAAGGGGCTGTAGGTCGTAATCCCAACACATAAGAGAGGAGAACCACTGTCAAGGGGCAAGTTCTCTAGCCAACTAACGACAAAGTGCTCATCAACAGCTTTAAGATTTGAATAACCTCCATGTACAAGGGTACCATTAGTGTAAACTGAGCCATAGGTCCATATCAGATTAGAACAGTAATTTTCAAGATCATTGGTGCATTGATCGCACTGGTGACATGATCCAACCAAACATCCAACTCACACTTTATTCCCAACCTTGAATCTCTCCACCTTGCTACCAACCTCAGTTACTTCGCCTACCATCTCTTGCTTGCAAAAAACATATTAGTTCAACATATGTGCATGTAATGCTTTCCCTTTCAAAGATGTGTTCGAAATGATTCAAATAGGCTAGCAGAAACTACCACAAAACAGTTAGCATTACCGTCACGATTCAGTTGATTAGATCATATAATCCATGAAAGACATCTTAGAATCAAGCCATAACCCAAAAGCAAAGATTGTTTCACTTCCATTGACACGGGAGTGGGATGGACTTCGTAATACCCCCAAGTAAAATAATTTCATACTTAACCCATAAAAATTTCCTACTATTTAACCCCATATAAATTAAAAAAAATAATAATCACAAAACCTTCTTAAAAGATCTCTAAAAACAGGGGCTTATAATCTAATCAAGGATCACTGCTATGATAATCAGTTATGGATACAAGTTTCTTTGGTAAGTGGTCTTTATCAGTGTTTTATTAATAGCATTTAATCCAAAAATGTGATAAGAATTTGTTCAAATATTATGCCATCCACTTTCTGTGTTCTCTGTCTTCAAATCTAAATTAGAATAATAACTGATCCTAATAATACAAACAAAAAATTGGATGCGAGACAGAGCTGGAGATATTATCTAGGGATAAGGGGATATTGGATGAAGCCCCAATCATTCCTTGCCATATGAAGATTCGTATGACAAATACAACAATATAACACTTTCAACTGCTCATCACGCTCTTCGATCTCCTTTTTGGAGAATTTCACATGTGAATAAACTCCAGATGTGTCTCTTGAACCCCCTCCAAAATCCTTGAGTGGGTGCTCTGTTTTTGGAGATATAGCCATTTATGTATTATTCTATTTGAGAGAAATTTCAGTGAGCAGTGATTAATGTCAGACCCATTGATTGGAAAACTTGCAATTTCTTTTCCCACTAGAACCTTGTCAACTTCAATGGAATGGGGATGCTTCTCACAATCCGCTAAAGCCTTTGAACTAGGCAATTTAGTGGACTGCATTGACGATGACAGCCTTGATTCTACGTAATTAGTACTAAATGAAGTTAATCCTTTACCCTTTGCTGTTATAACGCACAACCACGAACCTGTAAACTATCCACCACCACTTTGATAGCTCACTACTTCAATAACTGTGAAACCTGGAAAATGAAGAAAAATAAAATAAAATAAATCCAAGCAAACACAAACTCTAGTGCAAAAATTACTATTCAATTCCAATTTAGATTCTTTTGACAATTGAGATTCTGGCCAAAATTAATTGACCAGAATCTCAATTACTTACAATTATTATTTGACACATCACATTTTTTAATAATTTTTTTACTACTATTATAATTAACTGTAAAATGACATAAATAACCTTACTTTTGAACACCCACACATAGCACTTTTAATTCTTCCAGCACAAATGTGTTCCCAAACATCCCAGGCCTACCAACACAGCGTTAGAAAACCATTGGACAATGATCTGTTTGAGCCAAATTTATCTATTACAACATAAATCAAAACCTAGTCTTTTTCACAGAATCAATAAAATTTATTTGAAGATTAATTTGGACTAATAATTGCATCTGGAAATTAAAATTGCACTTCTAACTATCTTGTGCTATTCTCATGCCCTCAAAGTTTTTAAAAATTTGTGAAATAAAAACTTGCACTGCTTATACGATTCCACCATTGCTTGCGCCAGTCTCATCCCCTCAGAATTTTTGAAAACCATATTGATCATACCCTAATCCTAAATTACCAAACCAAAAAATCCCACAAAAATAAATAACAATTGATAATTACAAACAACACAAAAACCCTATTAGTCCCACCAACATCACAGACTTGTCGTTGCTTTCAGATTGTAGACGAGTTTTCATTTCTCATTTGTTCTTTCATTAGTATTTATCTGACCCATAAAATGCATTTGCGAAAGATTGGTGACCCTGTTCTTGAGTCTCCTGTAGATTCCCATATTGATGAGATATCAGCTCCACCTTCCCTTGCTAGTGAGGCAAGCTCGCCAAGTCTCCGACTTTTTTCTCACCGATGAGAAAGAGAGTATGGTGGACAAATATTTTGTTTTGATTATAATAAGGATATATCTTTATCTTTATATATATAAAAGTAGAAGTGAGGAGAGAGAGCCATTTTGGAGGGAAAATTGCATTTAATGAGCCTCTCTCCTCATTTCTACTTTTATGTATAAAAAAATACATAAAAATAAATAAAGAAAAGAGAAATATTTTTGTAGGAAAGTTTATTATTTATTACATATTTAGTAAGATTTGTAATAAATATACTATGTGTAAATGTATTATATTGAAAATGAAAAAATAAGATTAATATATTTGAACATAAATAATGTGATACCTACGTAAATGTGTTATGTAGAAAATGAAAAACTTGGATTAATATATTTGAATATAAATAAATGTGATATCTATGTAAATGTGTTATGTATGAAATGAAAAAATTGTATTAATATATTTGAATATAAATAAATGTCATATCTATGTAAATGTGTTAAATTGAAAATGAAATTTTTGGATTAATATATTTGAAAATAAAAAATACATGCTATATAAATTTGTTAAGTTAGAAATGAAGATTTTGAATCAATATATTTTGAAAATAAATAAATAAAATCATTAAAATTTTACTTTTTAATATGTCAATAAATGAGTAGGTTCTTCAATAATTATATTACAAAATTAATTAATTATTTGCTATCAATTTTTTGCCACCAATGATAAATTGTTATAAAATTTAATCATTTCATCATTTTGACAAAAATTGGTATGCTTAAAAAATAAGAAAAAATAAAATATATTAATTAGTATATATTGGGTTTCGAATAAAATATATGTAAGCAACATATTAAAAAATAAAGTTAATTAAAAATTTTAACATATTAAAAGAAAAATAGGTGATAAGGTGGGAAAATTTTTAAAGAAAAACGTAAATAAAAGTAAAAAGAAATTTATACAAAAAATTTAATTAAGTGTCAAACTTTGAGTGGCGCGGTACACTGAGTTTACATGCAGATTTTTTTGTTTTTCTTGATTAGTTTTTTTTTTTTTTTTTTTTTTCAAATTCTATAACATGTGTTATGTAGGAAATGAATAAATTGAATTAATATATTTTAAAATAAATAAATGTCATGGTATATAAATTTGTTAAATTAGAAATGAAAAAATTGAATTAATATATTTTGAAAATAAATAAATAAAATTATTGAAATTTTACTCTCTAATTTGTCAATAAATGAATAAGCTCTTCAATACGCATATTACAAAAATAATTAATTATTTTCTATTAACTTTTTAACCACACATATTTTCTCCCTCCAATTTTCAATCACTACTTTTTACCTCAAAATCATAAATAAACAAGTTTATAAACCAAACATTATTACCAAACAGAGGCTTAATCATTTCATTATTTTGACAAAAATTGACATGTTTAAAAAATAAGGAAAAATAAAATATATTAATTAATATATTGGATTTCAAATAAAATATATGTAAGCAACACATTAAAAAATATAGTTAATAAAAGATTATAAAATATTTAAAGGAAAATAGGTGATGAGGTGACAAATTTTTAGAGAAAAAGAATTATATAAAAAATTTAAATGAGTGCCAAATTTTGAGTGACGCGGTATCCTTAGTGTACATGTAGTATTTTTTTTTTATTTTGAATAGTTTTGTCTTTTTTAAAGTTTCAAATTAAAGAATATTTTGTATTGAAATTTTATTGAAATTATGTTTTTTATCTGATATGATTAGATCAAGATATTTTAAAAATTATATATTCCGTGCATCGCACGGGTAGACAACTAGTATATATAAAAGTAGAAGTGAGGAGAGAGAGCCATTTTGGAGGGAAAATTGCATTTAATGAGTCTCTCTCCTCATTTCTACTTTTATATATAAAAAAATACATAAAAATAATTAAAGAAAAGAGAAATATTTTTGTAGGAAAGTTTATTATTTATTACATATTTAGTAAGATTTGTAATAAATATACTATGTGTAAATGTATTATATTGAAAATGAAAAAATCAGATTAATATATTTGAACATAAATAATGTGATACCTACGTAAATGTGTTATGTAGAAAATGAAAAACTTGGATTAATATATTTGAATATAAATAAATGTGATATTTATGTAAATGTGTTATGTATGAAATGAAAAAATTGTATTAATATATTTGAATATAAATAAATGTCATATCTATGTAAATGTGTTAAATTGAAAATGAAAATTTTGTATTAATATATTTGAAAATGAAAAATACATGCTATATAAATTTGTTAAGTTAGAAATGAAGATTTTGCATCAATATATTTTGAAAATAAATAAATTAAATCATTAAAATTTTACTTTTTAATATGTCAATAAATGAGTAGGTTCTTCAATAATTATATTACAAAATTAATTAATTATTTGCTATCAATTTTTTGCCACCAATGATAAATTGTTATAAAATTTAATCATTTCATCATTTTGACAAAAATTGGTATGCTTAAAAAATAAGGAAAAATAAAATATATTAATTAGTATATATTGGGTTTCGAATAAAATATATGTAAGCAACATATTAAAAAATAAAGTTAATTAAAAATTTTAACATATTAAAAGAAAAATAGGTGATAAGGTGGGAAAATTTTTAAAGAAAAACGTAAATAAAAGTAAAAAGAAATTTATACAAAAAATTTAATTAAGTGTCAAACTTTGAGTGGCGCGGTACACTGAGTTTACATGCAGATTTTTTTGTTTTTCTTGATTAGTTTTTTTTTTTTTTTTTTTTCAAATTCTATAACATGTGTTATGTAGGAAATGAATAAATTGAATTAATATATTTTAAAATAAATAAATGTCATGGTATATAAATTTGTTAAATTAGAAATGAAAAAATTGAATTAATATATTTTGAAAATAAATAAATAAAATTATTGAAATTTTACTCTCTAATTTGTCAATAAATGAATAAGCTCTTCAATACGCATATTACAAAAATAATTAATTATTTTCTATTAACTTTTTAACCACACATATTTTCTCCCTCCAATTTTCAATCACTACTTTTTACCTCAAAATCATAAATAAACAAGTTTATAAACCAAACATTATTACCAAACAGAGGCTTAATCATTTCATTATTTTGACAAAAATTGACATGTTTAAAAAATAAGGAAAAATAAAATATATTAATTAATATATTGGATTTCAAATAAAATATATGTAAGCAACACATTAAAAAATATAGTTAATAAAAGATTATAAAATATTTAAAGGAAAATAGGTGATGAGGTGACAAATTTTTAGAGAAAAAGAATTATATAAAAAATTTAAATGAGTGCCAAATTTTGAGTGACGCGGTATCCTTAGTGTACATGTAGTATTTTTTTTTTATTTTGAATAGTTTTGTCTTTTTTAAAGTTTCAAATTAAAGAATATTTTGTATTGAAATTTTATTGAAATTATGTTTTTTATCTGATATGATTAGATCAAGATATTTTAAAAATTATATATTCCGTGCATCGCACGGGTAGACAACTAGTATATATAAAAGTAGAAGTGAGGAGAGAGAGCCATTTTGGAGGGAAAATTGCATTTAATGAGTCTCTCTCCTCATTTCTACTTTTATATATAAAAAAATACATAAAAATAATTAAAGAAAAGAGAAATATTTTTGTAGGAAAGTTTATTATTTATTACATATTTAGTAAGATTTGTAATAAATATACTATGTGTAAATGTATTATATTGAAAATGAAAAAATCAGATTAATATATTTGAACATAAATAATGTGATACCTACGTAAATGTGTTATGTAGAAAATGAAAAACTTGGATTAATATATTTGAATATAAATAAATGTGATATTTATGTAAATGTGTTATGTATGAAATGAAAAAATTGTATTAATATATTTGAATATAAATAAATGTCATATCTATGTAAATGTGTTAAATTGAAAATGAAAATTTTGTATTAATATATTTGAAAATGAAAAATACATGCTATATAAATTTGTTAAGTTAGAAATGAAGATTTTGCATCAATATATTTTGAAAATAAATAAATTAAATCATTAAAATTTTACTTTTTAATATGTCAATAAATGAGTAGGTTCTTCAATAATTATATTACAAAATTAATTAATTATTTGCTATCAATTTTTTGCCACCAATGATAAATTGTTAGAAAATTTAATCATTTCATCATTTTGACAAAAATTGGTATGCTTAAAAAATAAGGAAAAATAAAATATATTAATTAGTATATATTGGATTTCGAATAAAATATATGTAAGCAACATATTAAAAAATAAAGTTAATTAAAAATTTTAACATATTAAAAGGAAAATAGGTAATAAGGTGGGAAAATTTTTAAAGAAAAACGTAAATAAAAGTAAAAAGAAATTTATACAAAAAATTTAATTAAGTGTCAAACTTTGATTGGCGCGGTACACTGAGTTTACATGCAGATTTTTTATTTTTATTTTTTTTTCAAATTCTATAACATGTGTTATGTAGGAAATGAATAAATTGAATTAATATATTTTAAAATAAATAAATGTCATGGTATATAAATTTGTTAAATTAGAAATGAAAAAATTGAATTAATATATTTTGAAAATAAATAAATAAAATTATTGAAATTTTACTCTCTAAGTTGTCAATAAATGAATAAGCTCTTCAATACGCATATTACAAAAATAATTAATTATTTTCTATTAACTATTTAACCACACATATTTTCTCCCTCCAATTTTCAATGACTACTTTTTACCTCAAAATCATAAATAAACAAGTTTATAAATCAAACATTATTACCAAACGGAGGTTTAATCATTTCATTATTTTGACAAAAATTGATATGTATAAAAAACAAGGAAAAATAAAATATATTAATTAATATATTGAATTTCAAATAAAATATATGTAAGCAACACATTAAAAAATATAGTTAATAAAAGATTATAAAATATTTAAAGGAAAATAGGTGATGAGGTGACAAATTTTCAAAGAAAAAAAATTATATAAAAAATTTAAATGAGTGCCAAATTTTGAGTGACGCGGTATACTTAGTGTACATGTAGTATTTTTTTTTTATTTTGAATAGTTTTGCCTTTTTTAAAGTTTCAAATTAAAAAATATTTTGTATTGAAATTTTATTAAAATTATGTTTTTTATAAGATATGATTAGATCAAGATATTTTAAAAATTATATATTCCGTGCATCGCACGGGTAGACAACTAGTTAGTCAAATAGTGTTGGTGTATATATAAAACTATTTTTTAATTGGGGGTGTAGTTAAAATGTGGTGGGTTAAACACAAAAATATGGTGGTAATATATTTATTCTTGGGAAAATTAAAGATTTTTTTTTTAAACCATTTTTTATGGCCTTTTATATATATTTTATTTATTTATTTATTTTTGCATAAATTTTTTCTCCTTGTAAAACTTGGATGAGTGCATTTACTAACTGGTTTACTATCCAAACATCGCATATTTATCAAACTTTTCGATTTTAGAAGAATGGTGCTAAAAATATATTGTTTAAATAAAAAATTTACACCATACAATTTTTAAATTACTTTTTAATTACGTACGTTTTTTCTTGCAATTTTTAACCAGAAATCTTACTTTGAAATTTTAAATAAATGGCAGATGCTATTATAATGAGCAGTCGAAGAAATCCATTTACCCTTCGTCAAATTTGTTAATAAGGTTTGGACCAAGACAAGCAAATCATAAACGTGGTTCAGTTTTACGATAAAAAAAAAAATAAAAAATAAATGTGGTTCAGTTTCGTTAAGCAGGAACTACTTTATATTTGCGAATAGACGTCATGCGCAAGAAGTGAGGGAAATAAAAATGGCAAATCTTGTTCTGAAATTCCCCAACAATTTGAGGATCTTATCTGTATCAGCTTCAGCTTCCTCTAAATCTAATGGTCAGTTTCTGTTCACATATATACAGTTTACATTTAAATTTACATGCCTGTGTGCCTTTTTATGCTCGTAGTTCTGATACTACATATATATACCCTTGTGGTGTTTGCTGAAAGTCCTGCATATCTTCTTCGCTGAAGTAGCGATGGAATGCGTTAATTTTAGGTCAGTTTTGTTGGGTGTTATTTACTTGATTTCTTGGTTATAGGATCTCCTCCTGGCGTGCATCAATCTAAAGGACCGGTGATTCTTGAACTTCCCCTCGATAGAATCCGGAGACCCCTTATGCGTACAAGAGCTAATGACCCCCAAAAGGTTAAGGAACTTGCGGAGAGTATTAGTGAGATTGGGCTCCAAGTACCAGTAAGCTAACATTTCCCAGTTCTTTAATTTCATATTCCCATATGAAACTTTTAATTGATCATCTTAGTTCTATTGCGGCTTTTGAAGAAAGATTCTTTTCTACAAGGAATTGGAACTATAAAATTCTATCTTAATGAACATTCACCAGTCTCAAAAACATCATAGTGTCCTCCAGGTAAAATTTGTGTAGCACCCAAATAAGGATAATCCAACTAATTTTCTCAAAACACTATGAAATGTGAGAGCGTGTTTTGTGCTGCAAAACTTGGGGGTTCTCTTATTTGATCTCACAACTTTGATGCCTCGTATAACCTTTAATAATCTCGATGTGAATTTTCTGTTGGAAATGGTGTTAATTGGGTCAACTTTGATGAAATATTCGAGTGGGTCCCAATATCCATTCTGTGCGTACGAGGAATACAAATTATTCTACTCTGAACGTAGATGACCGTGATATATTTGGATTCGTAAAACCTTTTATGGATGAACGAGAAATTGATGAACAAAATGAGATGTTGAAAAGTTTGTTTGAAATAAGTGGAACTTTGTCCCACATAAGAAAAAAAAAGGAAAATTGAACTTATTTATTACCTTTATTTTAGACATTTGGGTTTGTGCATAGAGATGCAATAATACCCATGGACCCGTACTCATTGTAGACCCGACACAAACGGTTGAGGATTACCCAACTAAATAAGTTTGCAGGTCAGGTATGAAGGTAAATTTAAAAATCCGACATGAATATGGATCGGGTGTGAGTTTTTCTACAAAATCCATACCCAACTCGCATACTCATTTGTTGCATTAACAGAAGAAATAGCCTTTAAAAGGCACAAACACAAGTCACAATTTACAAACTTATTTTTCTTATTCTCCCAAACATAGCCGCACAACATCTCCAAATTTTTGTACTCTCTTCCCCAAGTTTTTCACTTCTTTACTTCAAAATCTTCACTTCTTTCAGTTAATTAGTTGTTAGCTTGATTTCTTTAAGTATGCTAATTACTTCTCGTTAGTTTTTCATGTTTGCCTTACAATTGATTGCATTGTTTTCAAACTTGCATAAAAGGTCTTTTGGTCGAGAGTGCAAAACTATTTTTTTTAGTTCGATGTTCTTGCAATTTTGAAGTGTTTCTATTGTAAGAAGATGTCTGTTATATCTTGGGAGACGATTGTCAATTCACCGTGAGCACCTAGGGCGGGACACATTCGTCTTAAAGACAGAGTTGAACTCTAGCCTCGGCCTACTATTTGATTTGTTTCATTCTCATTCATATTTTATTTTATGATTTCAAGTCAGTTTTTTCGTAATTTTTTTTGAAATGGAGTAATTTTTCGTAATTTACTTGTACACATTTTATGGTTATTTATAAAATATAATTTACAATATACAAACTACACACTAACAATTTTAAGACGAATTTTTAGTGTTAATTTGTGTATTGTTTATTATATTCCGTTCTCCTACTTTTCTTTAGAATAGCAATTAAGTTGCTATTCATTTTAATTATTGAATTTCTATTTTTATAACAAAAATGGAAGCCAATGGTATGCATGTTGGTAATACCACAAATGGTACAACTAATGTAGTTACACCGTCTCAAACTACTTCGGTACCACATGAAGAAAATCGGAGAAATTTGGCTGTTTGAATTTCAAAATATGGCAACAGAAAATGTTATTTTATTTCTCATAGAAGATCCTTCTATAGTATAAGGAGAAAATAATCGAGAATCTATTATTGCATTGAATGCATGGAAATACTCACACTTCTTGTGCAAAAATTAGACTAGACAACATACTTACGGTGTTTATAGTGCTATGAAGTCCGCTAAGGAACCTTAGAAATCCTTGGAGAGAAGTATAAAATGGAGGATGCGAGCACAAAGAAATTTATAGTAGGTAAATTTCTCGCCTACTTATAAACACTTAAAAAGAAGGTTGAAGTACCAAAACCTAAAACAAATTAAAATAGGGTCAAAGCCTATTGATTGCATATTTATTGGATATGACTATAACATTAGTGCCTATCGATTTCTTGTACATAAGGCAGATATTCTGGATATGTATGAAGGCACTATCATTGAATCTAGGATTGCAACATTCCTTGAAGATATCTTTCCATGTAAATATTGGAAAGAAGCAAGTTCAAATAAAGGATCTTATGATACTGCAAGTGTTATTCCTCTAAATGATAAAGAACCTAGATGCACTAAACTGTCTAAAACATTTACTTTTTTTGGTTCAGATTTTCTAACACATATGGTAAAAATGATCCTAAGACTTCAATAATGAAGCAATGTCTACACCGGAAGCTCCATTTTGGAAAGAAGCTATCTATAGTGAGGTAGGGTCTATTATGAAAAAGTACACTTGGGAGATAGTTGATCTTCCATTTGGGAACAAGACTTTAGGTTGTAGGTGGATCTTTAAGAAGAAGTTAAAAAACATATAGATCAATTGATAAATATAAGGCCAATTTAAAGGCTATAGACAAAAGAGAGGCTTTGACTTCTTTGATACATACTCACATGTTATAAGGACTACTTCTATTAGAGTCCTCATTGCAATTACTGCATTCCATAATTTTGAGATCCATCAAATGGACGTTATGTTATTACCATTGGTGGTGATGCTATATCTTGGAAATCCTCAAAATAAATGTGTATAGCTCGATCAATGATGAAATCAGAGTTTATAGCTTTAGATAAAGCTATAGAAGCAGAATGACTTCATAACCTCCTATAGGACATTTCATTTTGGCCTACGCCAGTGCCTGCAGTAAGTATACATTGTGATAGTCAATCGGCTATTGCGAGATCACGAAGTAGTATGTTTAATGGTAAGTCTAGATATATATACTTCGTAGACACAATACTATTAAGCAGTTGATTTCAAATGGTATTCTTTCCATTTATTATCTAAAATCAAAGGAGAATTTCGCGGATCCCCTTACAAAATATTTATCAAGGGATCAAGTATATTTCTTATCAAAAGGAACGTAATTAAAATCCAATTACACATGAATTAATATAGTGGTAACCCAACCTTGTTGGCTGGAATCCGAGGGTCTTGGCTCAATGGGACAATTAAGTTTAAAAGATTCAGTTGAACACTTGGAGAAAATCTCCTAACCATTTCTATGATGAAGATTTTTTTTTTATTATTTATTATTATTATTATTATTATTATTATTATTATTATTATTATTATTATTATTATTATTATTATTATTATTATTTTCTAGATAAGTTACGCTTTTAATGATTTTTAATGTCCAATAAATCAACTAGAGTAGGGAAGAATATTTTAAGTAGAAGATCACATATGTAAGTGCAAAGTGGAGTTGCTTTTATGAAAATGTTTCAAGGCCTAAATTCTCTAATCACTTATGAACCTCAAGATTGTTTAGGGTCAAAATATAATGGTTGGAGCTCAGTTTGAAGATGAACTCAACCAAAATCAGTAATACAAGCAAAAATCAACAACACAAGGTAATGCAGAAACTGAAATTGAGAACTATTTTCATAACACATATTGATAAAAGCTATTACAATTGCAGGAAATTAAAGAACAAAGGAAGAACAGAGAAGAGAAAAAGAGAAAAAAAACGTAGCAGAAGGGAAGGGGGGGGGGTGGGGGGTGGGGAAGGGAATATAGTTTTGCAACCACTCAACAATATTTTCTAACCCCTTTTCCTTTCCCATGTGCTACCAACTTATAGAGCTTAAGAATATTCTAGAATGTGATAGTGGAGCGAGACAGTGAACTAGGAGGGAACCATGACAACCATCCCCCTTAAATGAACCTTGTCCTCAAGGTTTAAAATTAGCATCCCAGTCTCGTTCTCTTCACTGTCCTTGGGTTAAGTAGGTAGTGAAAGGTGATTCTAGTTAGTGTAGTATGCACAAAAATCATATGCAGATGATTGCAATCAATGGTTATTGAATCCTTGTTTTTTCTTGATCTCTTTGCTCCTTTTCTTATCCTTCATCCTCTTATGCACATGTCTTGAATTATCGCTTTCTCCACCAAACACTTGTTCAAAATCAAAAGCAAGTTCTGTTAAAAGTCCTACTATGACAGCATTATGTTTCTTGGAGGCCTCTTCCTCAGTTAGACTCAGATCCTCCAAATGTGCCTGCAAATATGATTTGATTGGAAGCACCAAGATTGATCTAAAATCATAGGCAGATGCAGGTTTAAGCTTATCTTCCAACTGCTTACATTGAATTAACTATTTGCAACTTTACTGACCTTCGAAAGCCATCTCTGTATTTGCATATATATTGGAGGACTCATAATCGGATTCTACATCCTTCAACACATTCTCCATAGAAGTACACTTGGAATATTCTCTAAGTAGCACCACCTCTCCTTCATTATGTGATTTGGCATCTTCAATTTTCTCCCGGTAGTTCTTAAAGTTCCTGCTTGTTGGATCTTGTTGAAGGTCTCTTCTTCTTCTTCTTCTTCTTCTTCTTCTTCAGTTGTGTTCTCAAAAGCAATTTCAGCAATTCTTCTTTCCAGTTCTGTATGAAACACCTCCCCAGCTAGAAGTCGGGTTGTTAAATACGAGCCCTAGATACTAGATGTATGCCCTCCCTCTTAGGTACTCCTTTGCAATCTTTAGCTTGTGATTATCGAGGACTCCATGATCATGTAATATTTCCCCAACTTTTCTCAACCATTCATTGGGATGATCCCCACTAAAAATAGGAAAGTCAATTTTTGGCAACTTAGCAAAATCTCTACTTTCATGGCATCGAACAAGTCCAAGAACTTTAATGCTCCGATACCATTTGGAATGGTTGGAGCTCAGTTTGAAGATGAGCTCAACCAAAATCAGCAATATGAGCAAAAAGAGTTAATAATCAAAAAGGTCACTTAACTTTCCCAAAGGTTTACACCAGGTCACTGAACTTTAAAAATCACCCCGTTAATCACTGAATTTTAAAAATCACCCATTATTCACTGAACTTTGAAAATGCCACCCCATCCATCACGGAAATTCCACATTTGGCGTGACTAATGGGGTGACATTTTCAAAATTTAGTGATGAATGGGGTGGTATTTTCAAAGTTCAGTGATTAATGGGGTGATTTTTAAAGTTTAGTGACCTGGAGGAAACATTTGAGAAAGTTCAGTGATTAATGGGGTGATTTTGAAGTTCAGTGACCTGGCGGAAACATTTAGAAAAGTTCAGTAATCTTTTGAATTATTAACTCCAAGCAAAAGTCAACAACACAAGGTAATGCAGAAACTGAAATTGAGAACTATTTTCATAACATGTATTGATAAAAGCTATTACAATTGCAGGAAATTAAAGAACAAAGGAAGAAACGAGAACAGAAAGAGATAAAAAAAAGTAGCAGAAAGGGGAGAACAGAATCTGGTTTTGCAACCACTCAACAATATTTTTCAACTCCTTTTCCTTTCCCATGTGCTACCCATTTATAGAGCCTAAGAATATTCTAGAATGTGAGAGTGGAGTGAGATAGTGAGTTAGGAGGGAACCGTGATACAAAATGAACACAACTATGATGAACGAAATTATTAGGGAAGATATTGTGTGAGTGCTATTATCATAGTTTACACCATTGGCTGAACATTTCATGACATCATGTTGGTTAGCAAAGTAAATCCGATGGTATTTTACTAAGGTAGGTTCAAAGATAGAAGTTACTTCTCCTGATGCAATAGATTTTCGTTTATACTTTTTACTAGTGTCCGCGTTATCATTTGCATTTTTTTGGTAATTTTCATTCATATGGGGGATTGTTGGAAATTGTGTTAATTGGGTCAACTTTGACCAAAATTTGGGTGGGTCTCAATGTCTGTTTCGTGCATACGAGGAATCTAAATTATTCTACTTCGAACGTAGATGATCATGATGTATTTGGATTCATAAAACCATTTTCGGATGAATGAGAAATTGATGAATAAAATGAGATGTTGAAAAGCTTGTTTAGAATAAGTGAAACTTTGTCTTACATAGGAAAATGAAGGAAAATTGGACTTGTTTATTACTCTAAATTTGGATATTTGGGTTTGAGCCCCAAGGGGTACCAATAGTGTTTGAAGAATGATGGACTTAGATTCTGTAGAGTTTAATCCAAAACCTACGCGTGCACTGTCGCCTTCTTCCTGTCTGGCCGGCTCGACACGACATGAGCTCAGGCTCGTGTATTGGTCGTGCGTCGTAGGTCAATTTATGTATATTCATTTCTTTTTATTTGGATAAAGTTAAAATAAATATGTTAGTTTTATTTAATTTTAAATTTGAAATTCCAAAAATCAAGCTGATCGCTCGAGTAGTCATTGAGCAGAACTCGAGAGTTTTTATATTGTTAACAAATGCTCGAGCGGTCATCGAGTGTGATTCGAGCGGTTCGTGAAAATTGCTCGAGCGGCGTCGAACGTGATTCAAGCGATGTCTGGAACAGTGAATAGTCATTATTGTTCAATTCAATGCCAAGACTTGGGACGTGTCTTTCCAGCTATAACACTTCAATATTTATAAATAGGACCCTTTGTTTTTTGTTTTATTTGTTCCATGACATACTATCATTACATATTCATTGATTACATTGTTTTCAAACTTGCATAAAAGGTCTTTTGTAGAGAGTGTTTGAGTTTGTTGTTCTTGCAATTTTGAAGTGCTTCTATCTATTATAAGAAGAGACATGTTGTATCTTGGGAGACGATTGTCAATTCACCTTGAGCATCCGAGCAGGACAAATTCGTCTTAAAGACAGAGTTGAACTATAGCCTCGGCTTATTATTTGATTTGTTCATACTAATTCTTCATATTTTACTTTGTGATTTCAAGTATAGTGTTGGAAACGGGGCGGATTAGGGCCCGCCCCGAATTTTTTTTTTTTTTTTTTGATTCGGATTTGCCAAATTTCGGGTTCGGGTCAGGGCGGATCGCTCCCTGATCCATAGGTCAATCCGTCGATTTTTTTTTTTAATTTTTCTAAATATAATTTAAACTAAATCTTTAAAAAAAATTAAAAAAATTTTAATTTTCTATTAAATTTTATTTTTTAATTTAAACTGGGCAGATCAGAGCGGATCGGTGCTGATCCGCCCCGCCCCCGCTCCGATCCGCTCCACCGATCCGGATCGGTGGAGCGGATCGGATTTTTTTGCCATCTCTATTTAAGTAAGTAATTTCAAATTTCAAGTCAGTAATTTTCGCAATTTACTTGTATATATTTATAAAATATAATTTACAATGCCTCAGTTTGATATTAATTTTAAAGAGTTTATTTGAAGAAATAATTTTTTGAATAGTAATTTTTAGGATAATGTGATTAAAAGTAGAGAATTTTTTATGGATTTATATATAATATTATTTTATAGATAAATATTTAGTTGAAAAGAAGAGAGGGACAAATGTATTTTGTTTATAATGTGGGCCAAATATGGGCAATATATGCACACTACACACCAACATTTTCATCCAAAAAGACTAGTTTGTTTTCTTTGTTGTTAACCATGAATTATTTTTGATCCCCTCTTCTAAAATATTCATATCTTCCCTATAACTTTTAAATCTGTTTATTTATTTCATTTCATTCCATGGATTGGAAACTTGGAAGCAATGTAACAGGAACCTGTGCTCCCTTTAAAACCGCATCCCTTCTTGAAAGCCTATTTCAGCCCATGCTAGGAACTCTAGATTGTCATTAGTTCGATCACTGAAATGAGTTCTTGAACCTCAAGATCTTTCATCTCTTTCTCTCTCTCTTTCTTAGACATTTACTCTTTTATATGGAATACTTAAAATTTTCTCATGCCTATTTATGTATATGATGCAGATTGACGTGCTGGAGGTTGATGGCGAATACTATGGTATGTGGGCACCTTGTATATTTTTTATTACCAGTATTTTGGTTGTTCTGTTAGATATTGCCACATCCTCATTCCTCTTTCACTTTGAGTTCACTGCTGTGTTAAGGGTTTTCGGGTTGTCACCGTTATGAGGCTCACCAGAAGCTAGGGCTCCCAACTATACGTTGCAAAGTTCGTCGGGGGACAAAAGAAACTCTGAGGTTCTTCCCCACTGAATCTCTCTTTTCTTATTGTGTCATCAAGATTTCAAGTTATTGGTTAATTATGTTGTCTATCCGAGTTATAATATGCGTATGCATAACAAGTTTTAATCTATCATGCAGGCATCACCTACGTTGAGTCTTGTGAATATGCCCAAATCGCTACAGGAACAGGAATAGCAGCTCCATTTCTAGTTGACCTTTGTTGTGAAAGCAAAGCAGCTTTGTGGCTGGGTTCTTGTAGAAATACAGTGTTTAAATAAGTGAAAATTGGCTTATGTGTACAGCTACGCATAATATTAAATGATCATACTGGTTTATGTACTTTGTGAATTGGAAAATTTCTTGTGCATTTGGAATTATTCTTCAATTTTTCAGCAGCTAATAACTTTTGTATCTAAATATCAATACTGAATACCGGTAGCAGCCCTATCTGTTGTCGATCAACAGATCTCTTTCGCTGGTAGATAACCTACCGAACTAAATTATTATGAAGTACTCTAAATAAAGATGAGAGAGAATACAAATTATGCACTCGTATATTTTTATATCACCGTTTCTTCAATTTGGCGTGTTTGGTTTCATTTTTTGGAAAAAATTGTGGTTGTCAATAGTTTTTTTGGAAAAATGTGTAGTTAAAAAGTATTTGAAAAGTAAAAAATGATAGACTTGATTAAGATGGATGGTTGAAATTGAGTGTTGTATATTTTGTTTTAAAAAAATGGGAGCCAAACAGGGTTTTAACATCTTCCAAATTAATCAAATGATCGAAAAAAAAAAAACTCTTGAATATATAGAATAACCTCTCATGGGGTGGTAGAGTTGGTGAAGTAGGTGAGCGCGGAAGTCTTTGATCACAAATTCGATTTCCTCTAGTAATACTTTCCCGATCCCATTGGACTTACCTTATCCTTTAAGGTGTTGTGCCAGGAATTGAGGAACATGCCGATTAGGTTTTTTTGTTTTATGACTTTTATCAACCAATATGGCATGAGTAGTCAGGATCGCACTAGCAACCTAGACAGCGTTCTGAATTGCATACCTTAAACACGTGAAGGATCAATAACACCAGCAGCCATCAAATCTTCATTTCTCCAATTCATTGCATTGTACCCAATTTTCCTCAGAAGATAGGATTTTTTTCCACAACCACAGCACCATACCCCTGCATTAGCTGCAATCAATCTAGCTGGTGCTAGGAGAGCCTGAATGTCACTGTTGAAAATACAAGCTCTAAGTTATAATCCAAAAGTTTCGAATTGGACAGGGCAACCAGCTTATGATCATAAATTTAGAGATATTGCTATTGGATGTAAACTATCACAAGTAAGAATATTGATACCAAGGGATCACTTACAGTTACACACATATTTGGACTATGCATACAAACTGACGTTCAAAATAACAAAGGGATAACATAACTAGATTCGAAGGGATTACTTAACCAACACACATACAACTTGAATTTCAGAATCGCAAAGGGATTACTACTTAGAACAGGATCTTTGAAATTCAATATAAATGGGATTTATGCATTGTAAAAATACAACTTTGATATGAATAAAGATTGATATTTTCTACCCTACTTGCTTTCTGTCCCTAAGTTGCACGGACACGGACACGGACACGGACACGCGACATGGATACGACACGACACGGACACATTGACACGTGATTTTTAAAAAAAGTTAGGACACGACACGTTGGGGACACCGCAAATTAATTTTTTTTTAATTTATTATTATTTTAGTCTTATTACAAACAATACATTGTATATTTATTGAATTAAAATGAGGATATCAAATAAAAACAAACTTGTAAGTTAGATTTATCATTTTTTTAATTGCATGCATTTCCCGCCTTCCCTTTTTCATTTTGATGCATATGGTGTAGCTCCGACACGTGTTGGAGAGTGTCGGTGTCGGACACGTGTCGCTGGCTCCCGATAAGAGTGTTGGTGCAACCTAGTTTTGTCCTCTCTCCCTCCTCTCTTTTCCTCTTCCTCTTTCTTCTCCAGTTTTGTTCTTATTCTATATTATGTTGTATGTCACTTTCATTGGAACCTCAAAGCTTATTTTTTGAGGCCCATGCCTACACAGCTACACCCCAGTGCGGTTGTGGCATGCCTCCTTAGTCTTAGCCATTTTGGCTGGTTTGTCCAGTCTCAGCTTTTTGGGCTGTTTTTTCATAGCCTAGAGAGCTAGAATCTTGATTTTTTGGTTTGGTTTAGACACATTCAGTCTTGACCCTACATAAGTTAAATGAAAATAATTGGAGTTAGAGAATTGAAGAGCTCATATAACTGAAGCCTGATGTCTTCTATTCCTGCACCTTTTTCCTCAGCAAACAATGTAGATGGTTTTTGTTATGAGATTAATTCTTATATCTACGGTTTTTATCCATTTATGCTTCTAATCGAAAATTATAGTTGTAGATTTGTTGATGTTTTATTTTTAATATTTTATATGGTTTCTGCTTCATTACTTTTATAACCTTTTTCAACTATATATTATATTGACAGACTTTTTGCTAACTTTCGAATTTATGTGCTGAAAATTTTAATGCATGGCTGAAAAATGAATATGAAAAAAAAGCATTGAAAATAAGGTTGACAAATAGGGGCTTATAAATAAGTTTATAAACAACACATTTCTCCAACCATTTTTTAATCACACATTTTTCCAAATAACTTTTGAACCATATATGTTACCTCAAAAACAGTATATTCTTCGTTGATGAGCAATTTTTTTTTTAATTAAACAGAGACTGATTTATTTTAAGGCTTACACCTCGCTTCTCGGAGACAAGCTACCTTGATATCCAAGTTAGCATTTTTAAACACTTGATTAAACGGAAACAATTTGCAGTCACGAAAGCACTACTCAATTTGGGTTAAAAATCCTAGTCAAATTCATTATTTATTTATTTATTTTTGGGCTCAGAAAATGTAGCCATTGAGACAGAACTCAAACATATAAACTCACCGGTCAAAAGTGCAATATCTCTAATAATGTATGATTTCTTCTATCAGATACACCGTTATACTTCAGTATATGAGGCGGAGTCCACTGCAAGAGAATCTCATTCTTCTTTAGATAATCTAAAAAATTAACTTTTAAGATATTTTCCACTTCGATCAGTTCTTTGTGAGAGATTATATTTACCCACTTGTTTCTCTATTTCTAGGTTAAACCACTTCTAGCAATAGTTGACACGAGTCCACATACATCACTACGTATTAGGTCCAACAATTATGCAGTCCTTTTCTCCTTTTCAAGAAAAGGATATTTGGTCATCCCGCCTAGTAGACATGAATTACATTTGTCAAGTGATTCAAAATCAATTGATCCCAAATCTACATCTGTATGTGATTTGGAAAAGAGTTTTCATTTATGTAACCTACAGGAATATAGCTAAATCAACCTCAACAAAAATTACTTGTAATATAAGTTTCAGAAGAAATCTTTAATTTCAGGCTTGCGATGTACGCTTTGCAGTTTTCCTTCCAACAATCTTTCATTCCAAATGAAAGCAATGATCATTGAAATTCGAATTGCCCTTTGGCCGTTAATTTGTTTGTCCGAGTCTTATTCAATGATTTCCCAAAGCTTCCCTCTCACCCTTAGAAGAATCAATGGTCAAGACCTATCCCACTATTAAACTTGATATTAGACTCAACAATATTAAGCATATTCAGCAACTCAGATAGAGTGCATTCAAGCTTTATTCATATCTGAATTCATATTAAAATATGAATTCAATAACTCTATTGGCAGATATTACAAAATCAAATCAACACTTAGTTCATGGTTCCCTATTCAACCCAATTGAGACAACTTCTCAATGTAGCCAATCATCTTTAGTATATCATACCGACTGAATATTCTTTTTGCAATTTTGTACATTATAGTTGCGTGAAGATCTCATATACTTTCACACATGACTTTTTATTATACAACTCTTTGACAATCGCTATGTTAACATCTATACTCTCATGTTCTTTTGTAACTTAATTAGGTGATATAGTTGCAAGCATTATGTTAGTTGCACTTCTAGCTCCTAAAATCTAGATTTTAATCTAAGTCAAAGTCAACAATCAATCTTAATCATATATTTCATAGGTCCCCACAACTTTTAAACCACACATATCATCATCTTTTAGTAAAACTTGCTAAAAATTTGATTTTAATCCATACCAAATAGGGGCCTATTGTAATCAGTCTTAAGCAGCCACTTAGAGTCCTTGGTGACAACTTCTAGAAAGGGTTGTTCAAGGACATAACCAATTTACCCATGCCAGAGAACAATTCTCAAATTACGGTGACAATCAAAATATTGGTCTAATCATATTATTGCAATTCAGTATGCCTCTCAAAGTTATATGGTAACTCAAGATTCAGAAACTTTGAAAGATGAAAGATAATTAATAAAAATACAAAAATGCATCAATTAACTTAATATGGAAAGATTAAACTAACCATTGGTTAAAGTAAATTTAAGATGACTAGTGATAAACGGACTTGATGAAATGGATTTAATAGAGAAACCGTATGTCAAAGGTACATTTCATACATTCCACAATTTTTATGATTTTTTGAGAAATATTATGCCCCATTCTGTAACTCAATCATTACAATTTATAAATCAATTTATAAGTAACATGATTTTTCAAACCACTTTTTAATCACACACATTTTCTCTCACAACTTTTTATTCACATTTACCTCAAAAATAACGAAAATTTGGCTTTGGGAGTGGCGCTATGCTCAAGAGTTCCTGAGTTTGTAATGCATGATGAATTGCTAAAACTTGATGGTCAAGTTCCAAATGGAAAAGAAAAAAACATCTTTGGTTTCTTGTATCGATATACTCGAGAGGGTAAGATTCTAGCATTTAGATGGAAAGAGTAAATGCTGCTATATGTTTTCAGAAAAAAATGTTTTGTGTGTTAAGATAGTACCGCGGCTCATCAGCAAAAAACTGAATTTGACTTATAAAGCTAAAGTTCCATTTAAGGAGCCAATGGACAACTTCACTCTGTAAGCATGTCCAAGTGAACTACTACTGGCAGAAAATATTATTAATCTTAGCTGTGATTTCCATTTGTAATGTTTAGATATCATTACTTCTGTTGATCTTAGTACATAGGTGGATTTAAAGTAGAAGAGGAAGCAAGAAACTAAAAAAGAAGTTAAAACTCAATTTTCTTAGCTCATGATTTATTATTAATTTTGAGGATTTTGTAATTCCTTCAACTTCTGAACTTGCTTGATATTATTTTGGGGTCTTATTATTCAAAAAAAATGATAATTAGTTGAAGGAAATTGAATGAAACCACCATGGACTGAAATTGGATAGTTGCTGGATATCACTTTATTCAACCTTTGATTTTTTTATAGTACCTTGAGTAGAAGCTGTATTTCATACTATGAATTGTTTTATATAAGGGATAGGAGTATAAAAATATTTTTCAGTGGATTAGAATATGCCTTGTAGCATGCTAATTCAATAGAAATTCAAAATATCCATAATAAGATACCAGATTCGGTGTTCTCTAGAAGGGACTAAATTTGAAGCTGTAAATGCATTACTTGTGGAAATTTTATGGCATGAATACCTTAACATACATGTTATATAAGTTTGGTTAAAATTTGGAAATGAATTGATGTGGTTAAGGGTGCGAAAATAGGTAAGAAAATAAATTGGGCAATGATAAAAATTCAAAAACAGTTTCAGTCCATTTTCAGGGCTCACATTGTTCCAAACTTTACTTGTTCACTATTCATCTTTAAAGTTTGGAAAATTAATAATTTTTAGGTTCAATTCTGCTACATGTACTTGTAATTTAACATACATATTGACATATTGCATGATTGACACAATCATAATAATTCACACATCACATCAATTTTTAAATCAACGTTCACAAACTTGCCAACTCATTTTTTTGTTATCCTCTTTGTCATGCTCTAAGTACAACTAGCATTTTTGTTTTAGGTTACCATTGCAGGCCCAGTGTAGGCACATGCTTGCATTGAACTTTGGGTCAGCCCTTGTAGCCAGTTTAAACTTAAAAAAAATGAAATTGACCAATTCTGCCTATCCTGAATTATTTCCATTAGCCCTTTAAGCTTTGGTTGCCATTTCAAAATTGAAAGTTGTACATACAATACAAGGTAATTAGGTAAATAATTGCTTGTACATATTTTCATATTTTGTCCTTTTTAGTTTTTTCATAATTTAATTTTGTTTCATTAAACTAAATGATTAATGTGTATGTGCTTATGCTGACTTGGTGCATTTACGTCATTGTGCTTTGAAACTATAGAAGTTATAATGTTTTTATTTTTCCCTTCATTAGTATCACGTAGACTCATGAGTACAAAAGATCATATATCAAAATGGAACTATTTCAACCTATATATATTACTATTTTTATATTAGATTTGAGATTCAAAATCATCTCTATACGTTCCAAAAAATTTCAAGGGCTTCGAACCCATGGGAGGGGGCCTCCGGCCCATGTTTTTCTAGCCCAATATATTTCTATGTCCTAGCTTCGTCACTATCTGCACTAAACAAAAATCTTGGATCCGCCTTTGTTGCCAAGGATATGATCTCATTGTGTTTACATTCATTGAACTTGAAATATATTGGGATTTATGGGAATGTTAACTAGATCATTTTGGTATTAAAGATGAGTGGCTACCAAAAAACAAGAGGACGTGGTAGCAGTTTTAAATCACGTTGAAGATCTTCATCTAGGAGTAAAGATGAGACAAGAGATGGACACAAGCATTGGTGACGAAGTAGTTAGGCTAGGTAATACCCCCAGTGCGAATGCAGAGGAGGACGAGTCTTCTATAGACTTATAGGATAGGAGAGTTAAGAGAAGGGGTTCTAACAAGGGAATTCCTCACCTTAATTCTCTCAGGCATCGTCCAACCATTTTCGTGAGAACGTCAAAGAGTTACACTGCTTTATAACAGCTTGTTTCATTTCATATATATAGTTTGTGATTTTTTTAATTTTTTTTTTGTTAAACTCAACTTTGACGATCCATCGACGACTCAAGAAATAACTTGCATTGTGAAGGGCTATACGCGTTGTGTTTACATGTGCTATCTTGATGTGCCCAAGCATTTGGATGACAACATGCTCAAAGCCTTTGGGGTTGATCTCACTAAAATTCTGAGATTTTATGATTACATGGGTGTTTTAATTATAGCTATTCAAAACTAATTCACAAATATTTTTTGTAACACCCCGAAAAAAAATAGAATAAAGTTTTTAACGATTTTTATAGTTTTGAAAAGGCAAATGATTAAAGAGTTTTATATTCTGACAACAAATATATTTGGGCCAAATAATTTATTTTTAATAGAATGATAATTACTATATCGATATTGGACTCATTATGTAGATGGTAATTAATTAGGAGTCTCGATACAAGAAATAATTGATTTAAATATAACCGCGCCAAGTTCTATTTAATTGAAAGAAAACAGGATTTATAGAATTTTATCAACTCCTTTCTTTTTCTTTTTCTTTTCATCCATTTTTAATTCTGTGGATAATGTGAATTTTACTTTTGAATGAATAGGATAAAAGTTGAGAAATAACAATCCTATTCTACCTACTATTATAATTCCGGTTTATCCTATTCAATTTGAAATTCATCTTTTATCTTCTTCATTACTGTGCACGGCTTTTGATTTGTAATCATACTACTAGAACTCAACTTTTATAAATACTGTTAAATAGCTATTTATATAAATGATAACAAACAAAATACACATTATTCACGCATGATTTTCTCAACGCATCAGATCGAGAATTTCAGAAAAATAAATGGATAATTCAGTTGATATTATTTGCAGAAATTACTTCAATTTATTATAGTAAGATACATTATGTGCAAGTGGTTAAATTCTAAATTCTTCATGATGTCGATAGATATATTGCTATTTTCAATACTTTAGGCCTTCGGGTTGATTTCAAAATTTAAATCATTCGGGATGCTCTATTAAATTTTTTGGGATCGAGGTTAAATCCTTTTGGATCAATGTGGGGATCTTGAGCTAGTTGTTATCGCGATCAGCTGCTTTAAACATGGAACATGTTTTCTATTGAATGTAACGTATATTTATGTTATGTTGAATTGAAATTGTCACGTTTCCTACTGGGTATTTTTAAATACTCACTCTTACTTTAAAATTTCCCATGCTAGTTCGGGTCGATTGGACTGTGACGAAATTAGTGATGCAAACTGCCAAGAGGATTTGGAGAATTACTGTTATAAAGTTTCCTATTCCAATTTTTTTTAATGTTAGACATATGTTTATTTATTAAATTAAATTATTATGACTTGTTGGGAAATCTTTTAAATTTCATGCTTGGCAAGGTTTTTTTTTTTTTTTTTTTTTTTTTTTTTTTTTTTTTTTTTTTTTTTTAAGTACGATTTTTTTTTAAAGTAAAGAATCATTTTATTTTACTTCTTTTTACGCTTCCGCATTTATTAATAAAATCGAGTCATTTTCAGTAACTTTCCAGATTTACTTACGAAAAATCCGGGTCATTACAATTGTAACATTCAAGCCAAGAAAGTTTAAAAGATTAGATAGGTACTACTCATACTAATAAGGTACACCTTCTATGATGGGTGACCCCCTAGGAAGTTTTCTCGGTGAACGTGCGAGTGAGGACAAAGTATGCTGAAAATACTCATATTGGTACAGTGGAGGACAGTACGTCGTCATCTAACGGCTGAGATAACCCGTTAAGTGGGACCTGTGTCATTATAAAAGGTATCAGAGTTGGCTGCCAGCCGAAAATCGAGAACTAAGTGCTATGCGGGACAAAGTGTTACGCCACAGGGCGGGATCCACCTCTTGAACTCGTAGGAGCCACCTCTAAAATCCAAACGCTTGACAACGGATCCTCAGATGGTTAAAGCGCGACGAGGACGTCGCGAGTCTAATATTTCAACACTAATATTGATTGTGTTTACACTAAACAAAAATCCAAAGTTCGTCCCTATTCCTAAGGATATGATTTGATTGTGTTTACATTCATTGAACTTGAAAAATACTGGGATCTATAGGAATGTTATCTAGATCATTTTGGTATTAAAAATCAGTGGTTACCAACAACAAGAGGACATGGTAGCAACTTTAAATCACATGGAAGATCTTCGTCTAGTAGTAGAGACTAGACAAGAGATCAAGAGATGGACACAAACAGTGGTGACGAAGTCGTTAAGCTAGGTAATACCCGTGATGCGAAATGAGAGGACAAGTCTTATATAGACTGAAAGGATATGAGAGTTAAGAGAAGGAGTTCTGACAAGGGAACTCTTCTCCCTAATTTTTCTGGGCGTCGTCCAACGAATTTCGTGAGAACACCAGAGAGTTGCAGTGTCTTATAACTACTAATGGTTTCATTTCATATATATCATTCGTAATTTGTTTAATTTTATGTTGAACTCAACTTTGACGATCCATCGACGACCTGAGAAAAAACTTGCATCATGAGGGGCTATACACGTGGTGTTTACGTGTGTTATCCTGATATTCCCAAGTATTTGGATGACAACATGTTCAAAGCCTTTGGGTAATCTCACTAATATTCTGAGATTTTATGATTACATAGGTGTTTTAATTATAACTAGTAAAATCGCACCCCTGCGATGCACGGAAAATATAATTAGTAATTATTTATTGAACAAATTGTAAAAATATAATATCCGACATAAATTGTGCATTTATATATAATGAAAAATCCCCAAAAGTAAAACATAAAATTGCGACTTGCATATTTCTTTTAACAATTAATTGTTCTTTCTCCAAATTTCTTAGTCTATTTAGGAGAAATAAGATATGGACATGTGACTTATTCTGTACTTTACAATTTTGATTTGATGACTGAAGTCGAGCTTACGGTTATTTGATTTATAACAGTTGAAATGTTTACAATTTTCAAATCGTAATATGAAATCAAGAGGTTAATAGACATTTACATAATTAATTTATCGACCCCCGAATAGCTCTATAAGAATTTGTACTAACTATCCTAATGTAATATTTGATACTTAAATGTATTAAACAAGCATTTCATTTCGTTACATGTAAAAAAGGAAATACATTACAATCAAAATTTACCAAAGATTTTAAAAAATAAAAAATTGCTCAAACTTAAATTAAATGATGTAATTTGTTAAACTTAAACATGAAAAATTTATATGCAGTCCTAAATTTAAATGAATGTAACTAACTTTATATACAAAAAAAAAAATAAAAAAAAATCATCTATACAGCTTAATTCATAAATGGGGTTAAACCCACAAGATATAAGACTTTATCACTTATTCGTACAGAATTGATTCTTCAAATATAATTTTTTTAATATTCATTCTCAACAACACATTATTTAAAACTCATTTTTCACAATTGCACATACTATTTTTGTGCATGTTAAATAAACACGTTGATCATATTCTATTTTTAAATATTAAGATTTTGCTAACACTTTCTATTTTACAAATTGAACCAATTAATTTATCGGAACCTAAAGTTGTATAAAATTAATTGATTTAATTGAATTCTTTTAGAAAGATTGGATATCTATTTTTTTCTTTCAATCTGATAAGAAAAATATTCGAAATTAACCATTTAGGTCAAATTGAATTTAGGTAAGAAATGATATGTATCATTTTAGGACTCAAATGAAATAAATTAAAAAGATTGGATGTTGGAAAAAGTAAAAAGTACAAGTAAAACTTTTACCGTTAATATTTAAGGCGGTTTAGGAATCATATGTTTAGAGTTTGCTCTCATTTGTTGCTTGTATTAAACTTCTTGTTGATGTCTTGGATTTGACACCCATATTTCATGTTTTTTGACTTCAAAATATTGCAATAATTATTAAAAGAATAAAAATAATCTAGAATTGACTTTTTATAGATATTTTCTTTTTCACAAATTCACAAATCATTTATTATATACATTATTTGAACTCTGCTAATTCATGTATTAAAATAAATTGATAAAATTAAGAAATTTTCTAAAATGACAGGTGAAAATGGGCGGAAAAATATGTGTGTAAAATTGTGACGGTTATCTTAAACTTTTACCTTTAGTATTTAAGATAATTTTACGAATCATATGTTTAGAGTTTGATCTCAGTTGTTAGCTTGTATTAAACTTCTTGTTAAGATCTTGAATTTGATACCCATATTGTATATTTTTCGACTTCAAAATATTGCAATAATTATCAACAGAACAAAAGAAATCTATAATTGACTTTTTATTGATATTTTCATTTATTACATGCATTAATTGAACTCTCCTAATTTGTGTATTAAAATAAATTGATAAAATTAAGAAATTCCTAAAATGGCAGGTGAAAATTGGCGGAAAAATGTGTGCGTAAAATGGTGACGGTTATCCTATTATTATATATATATATATATATATATATATATATATATATATATATATATATATATATATATATATGTTCAAAAATCATTCGCAAATCTTTTTCTAATTTTTTAGGAGAAACTCAAATGGCCCAACCATGGTGATGATGATGAAGTGCATAGGGTGTTTTGCACTACAGTTGGTAGATGGGTGCGAGACAACATGAATTATCTGCGAGATAGAGCAAAGCGGAATTCAAAATTCAAAAAATCCTTATCCTAATTGGGTCAATTTGTTGGAGCACTGTAGTAGTGAGGAATCGCAATGCATTTATTAAATCAATTCAAACAATCGTGTCTCGACCGCCATTGGCGAACCACCTAAACACACTGGTGGTTCAATGTATTTCGCGGTGCATGAGGATCGTTCGATAGTATTTCTAATCTTTATGTTAATTCTCATTATTAGTATTCTATATTTCAATACTAACATTTATTTTTTCCTGCACAGGCTAAGGAACTAGATCTTCCTCGAACCACATTGGAGCTCTTTGTAAGGATGCACAGTAAGGCAATCATAATTTTGTAGATAGCAAATTGCAGAATACACTGGTATTTTTAATTCCTTTTCCTTCTAAGTCTGGAGGTTCGAGAGTGCACTCAAAGATGGTTGAAATTAAAGCACTTAAAAAGCAATTGTCACAAGTAGATCAGAAGATGAGAAAGGAGAAAATATAGGAGCCTGAATTAAGATGTATAGAAATGGAAAATCTGAGGGCCTTAGTTGAAGCGCCAGTTAAGGCATCAATGCAAACAAAAATCAAAGAGATGCTCAAATTTTCCTTCATCATCCGGAACTAAACCTATTTGAGAATGTGATAATGTGATGATTTACATAAATAAAATTTTCTTTTTGTACTTCTATTTTATTATATTAGCAGTATGTAGCTAAAAATGCAGACAACAATCGTCAAAATATACGTTTTGAAGAAACACGAATCCATTAGAAAAATCCGTCAGAAGTTCCGACAACCTAAAGAGGTTGTATGAAATATAAATTTATAATAGGCGTTGAGACTTTTCAACATATTTACAACCGTTAGAAATTCCCCTAAATTTGATGACCCTTTAGCCGTTTTTACCATTAAAAAAAAAAAAAAAAAATCTAACGACTGATTAAAATCTTTATTATAAATTTAAATAAAATAAAAAATTAATTAAATACAAAATAAGAATTCATCTCTAATCACAAGATTTTAGGGAAAATTTAGTTAATATTTTAATTTAGGATAAAAATATTGAATAAAATAAAATTCAAGTTAATAATTAATTGATCAAGTTAACCAATTATTGAATTTAATTAAAATCAAATTTTAAAATCACTTTATGACTCATTATTCAAAATTTTAAGTAGGCTCATTTCAAGTCTTAAATTTTAGAAGAGACCCCTTATCTTGTTGGCTGTTTGCTAGAGCTTTGTGAACCTGGAAGCTATGGATATAACAGTAGAAATGCACCAGCAGCAGAGAGATACAATCTGGATAGTAAAGGCAATGAAACAGGGGAGTTCTGGGTAATATTTAACCTGTGTAATCTGGTTTTTATCTGTATAAAAATGCAGCAACAACAAGATAGTAAATCTGGACAAAAATTAGTAATGAAAGGAAGAAAACACAGAGCTGCTGGAAAGAGGAAAAAACGTGAGAAAGGAGAGGTGCAAATCTTATTTCTTACATTTCATTATAGTTGTCTTGTACAATATAAAAAGTGAAATTTTAGCCTACTATAAGACATAAAATCAACCCTACACTTGTCTATTTTCAGCCCTTGGATTAGACGAAATAAAATACATTTCTTTGACTTCAAAATAAAGCACATTATACATTAACATTCTCCCCCTTAATGTGTTTTTCTTGGACTCCAAGTGTTTCTCTTAGTTGCTGAAATCTTGATGTTGGAAGTGCCTTTGTGAGGATGTCCGTCACTTGTTCTTCGGACTTGCAATAGTTGAGTTCAACTTTCTCTTCTTCAGTTGCATTTTGAATGAAATGATACTTGATTGCAATGTGCCTCGTTCTACTATGAAAACATGGATTCTTTGTCATTGCAATAGCTGATTTGTTGTCACAAAATAAGGGTGTTGCTTCTCCTTGCTTATCTCTAATGTCTTCCAAAATTCTCCTTAGCCATATAGCTTGTGAAGTTGCAATAGAGGCTGACATTTATTACGCTTCAGCTGAGGATTGAGCAACAGATTGTTACTTCTTGGATAGCCATGAAAACACTCCCGAGCCAATGGAAAATGCATAACCGGAGGTGCTCTTCATATCATCAACACAACCTCCCCAATCGCTATCACAAAAACCTCTTAACTTCAGTTCCAAATTCTTCTCAAACTTGATCCCAAAGTTTAATGTCCCCATTATAAATCTCCAAACTCTTTTTCCAACACCAAAGTGCTTATGACTTGGAGCACTCATGAACCTTAAAAGCAAACTTACAACAAACATGATATCCGATCTTGTTGTAGTGAGATAAAGCAAGTTTCCAATCAAGCTTCTATAAAGAGTTTCATCCACCTTCTTTTCTCCATCATCCTTCATCATCCAAACATTCCAAATTTTTTAAGAACCTTTTTGGCATACTTCATTTGAGAAATACACACTCCATTTTCATCTTGATATATTTCCGTACCAAGAAAATGATGCAACAATCCCAAATAACTAATTTAATATTTTTTCATCATTTCAACTTGAAAATCTTCAATCATTTTTACATTATTTCCCGTAAACACTAAATCATCAACATATAATGCAATAATAAGAATGTTAGTGGTACCTTGATGTTTCACGTACAAGGTTGTAACAACCCAAAAAATTTGTCTTATTATTATATTAAATTATTCACATTTAACGGGGACCCACTTAAAAGTCAAATAGAAATTTTAATTTATTTGACTTATTTAAAGGGGCATATTCGACATTAAAGCAGACTTTAAATTTAGTTGACGTATTATCAACAAAAAATAAATAAGAATATTAAATGTTACTTTAAGTAATTTTATCGATTAAATAAGTAGATTATCGATTCCATAATTGGAAAAATATGGATTGAAGTATATAGAGTGTACTTCAGAGTGAAACTATGAATTTGTCCCAGCGTTGAAAAATAATAGACCAAAGTTAATCCGTAAACTTATTGGTCAAAGTAATAATAATAAAAAGTAATAAACAATTGTTTATATACATTTGACGTGAATATATATATTATTAAATATTAATTAACGAAAAATTATGTGTATGATTTCGGGACGTCTAAATCCTTAGTTTCGTTATCTGTCTGGACTATTCGAGAATATCATCGTGTAGGGTTCTAAATGAACTTCGAAATGGCATATTGTAGACACGTATTCAGTTGACGTACGTGTCTCGAAAACTTTAATAAAAAATGTTGACATTCGAAAGTTCAGTTTTAAATGGTCTATTTTAACAAGCCGCAACTTTTGCTATAGTTAACCATATTTTGTTTCAGAAAGGATACGTGAAACTAGATCATGGATATTTTAGAATGGTATATTGAAAGTTCAATTTTGATGATTATAAGAGTACCGAAAATTAAGACGAAAGTAGCCATTTGAAAGAAATCGAAATAAAATAGTTTTAAGTGGCTAACTTTGACGAACGTTAACTTCTACCTCGGGTATCGATTTTAGGATATGAAAATATCATTACAAAGTACTCGTTGACAACTTCATATTGGCCCCAAGAACTCTCTATTTTGACTTCATATGACCCTGTAATTTATTTGAGTCATTTTTGGAGTTTTTTTATTAATTAGTGGATCTTAATTCATACTTATTAGTTGAAATATAATATAGTATCCCGTGACCAAATTATAGTTTATATATATGATAGGTAAAGAGTGATGATCATTCTTGTTCGACTCCAAGAGGATATTAGTGGTGCAAAATATTGAGGAATAAAGTCTTGAAATCTAGGATACCTAAGGAATGAGGTAAGTAACATTTCAACTACAATGCAAAATATAGTATTTATATTATTATGTGCTCATACGAGACTATGTGAGGTATATTATTGGTGCAATAATCGTGAAATATGATGTGGTAATTATTTGTATGTGGTAAAAGCATGCGAGACATGAATTGTTGATATTGCATGTTATTAATGCACATGAATTCATTGGAATGCCATATTACGTGATTATGATGTACAATTGGCGGATGAAATATATCTTGACATTCATGGGCATTGGTGCATTGTGTGGACTTAGAAGAAGTCTTTCATAAATGATAAATAACTAGATAATGAGTATATGGAGATATATGGAGAGAGAATGATGTGGATGATATTAGAATCTCCCTACATGTTGTTACTTGTTGAGTGTTAGCTCATTTACTTTTGCATTATAGGTGTGACAATGCATGGATTGGAGGTAGGTGCCAACTCTCAAATGACATGATCATGGGTCCCTCACCAGGGAAATCCCCAAAAGGTCCAATTACTTTTAAATAATTTTATTTGATTTCAAAGTTTGGGAATGAAATTGTTGTGAGAAAGTGAATTGAAATTCATGTGTATGATCTTGCATGTTGTTACTTGCTGAGCGTTAGCTCATTTAGTTTTGCATTGTAGGTGTGACAATGCATGGATTGGAGGTTGGTGCCAACTCTCAAATGACATGATGGTTGTGTACTGAGTACCTGACCGTGGTTCATGGGTCTCTCACCAAGGAAACCTCTAAAAGGTCCAACTACTTTTAAATAATTTTTTTTGGTTTCAAAATAGTTAAATATTTTAAATAGCAAATTCCCCGCTATCTTCCGCTATCTGCTCCCTGTTTCCTATTTTAAACAGATATTTTTATATCAACTACTAACTATAAAGTTTTTATGCTATATTTAGTTTATTTTGTTTTCTTCTAAATTAAATTACGAATGAAATTTCAGAGAAGAATACTTATTTTTAATAATATCCAATTATGCTTTAAAAATAAAAGTTCGAGTTTATATTTAGAGCTAGGGATGGCAAAACGGCTCGTCGGCTCGCGGCTCGAGATTTCAAGCCAAAGCTTGAGCCGAGCTTTTTTTTGAGAGACGGACTTTGGCTCGGCTCAGCTCGAGCCAAAAAAAGCCCGCTAAAAAATCTCGATGGGAGCTTGAACAATGAATTTCGACCACGAGTTCGGCTCAACTCGCTATATATACACATTTTCAATAAAAAATTTATGAATTTTTGCTATAAAAATAAGAAAAAAAGTAAAAGCTCGGGACTTGGCTCGGCTCAGCTCGGCTCGGAAAAAGTTCGAGCTAAAGCTCGAGTCGAGCCTTATTTTTGGGGATGAGCTTTAGCTCGACTCGGCTCGGGCCAAAAAAAGCTCGACCCCAAAAAGCTTGAGCCAAGTTTGAGCCTTGATCTTCGGCTCGCGAGCTGGCTCGACTCGTTGACATCCCTATTTAGAGCGGGTGGATAAAATACTATTTAATTCGTTTGAAAAATCAAAATATGGCGGGAGAATAAATAAATGAATTAAAATTGGAAATGAATTTGGGTTGCCACAAAGGTTGCCTCACTTTTGCTCTTCAAAAAACCATGTCGTTGAAAATAGCCATCAATTTGACTATACCAAGCTCTTGGTGCTTGTTTGAGTCCATACAAAGCCTTTCTTAGCTTATACACCTTGTCTTCTTCTCCTTTAATGATGAAGCATTGAGGTTGTTCAACATATACCTCTTCTTTGAGTTCTCCATTCAAAAAAGCCGATTTGACATCAAGTTGGTACAATAACCAACCTTTTTGGGCAACAATAGCAATGAGTGCTCTAATGGTGTTTAGATGAGTAACTGGAGCAAAAGTCTCATCATAATCAATACTGGGCTGTTGTCCATAGCCTTTCATCACCAATCTTGCTTTGTTTCTCTTGAATGATCCATCGGAATTGTGCTTCACCTTGTAGACCCATTTCATGCCAATGACATCTTTCTCACTTGGTCTTTTAACTAGCTCCCAAGTGTTGTTTTTCTCAATAACTTCTATCTCTTCTTCCATTTCCTTTTTCCAACATTTCTCCTTCATTGCTTCTTCAAAGTTTTCGGGCTCAATCATACAAAAGTTGCATCTTGCATAAACATCATTTAAATCACGCATTTTTCTTGGAGTTGAGCTTGATGATGATGGATTTGAGCTTGAGGAACTTGAGGGGCTGCTTGGTGATGATAAATGTAAGCTTGAATGAACTCCATTTTCTTTATTTTGCACATCCTCAATAGAAGATTTTTTTGGACAGATTTATTGAAACAGGAATGTTTCTTTCAACTTCTTCTTTTTCCCAATTCCATGTAGCATTTTCGTCAAACAACACATCGCAACTAACAATTACTTTATTGATCTTCAAGTTGTACAACTTATAGCCATTTGATTGTGAACTATAACCAATGAAGATACATTTTTCACTCGGCTCATCAAGTTTGCGCCGCTTCTCTTTTGCACTTGAGCATAACAAATACATCCAAACACTTTCAAGTGTGTCACCGAAGGTTTTCTCCCATTCCAAGCTTCAATAGGAGTCATGTTCTGTACCGCCTTTGTTGGACATCGATTTAGCAAGTAAACGACTGTATAAATCTCTTCGGCCCAAAAAACTTTTGGAAGCTTTTTCTCATGCAAAATAGACTTTGCCATCTCCATCACCGTTTGATTCTTCCTCTCGAAAACACCATTTTGTTGTGGTGTATAACCAACCGTCAATAGCCTATCAACACCTTCAACTTCACAAAACTGGTCAAATTCATTCGAAGTATATTCTTTACCATTGTCACTCCTCAAAACTTTTATAAAATGGCCACTTTGTTTCTTAACAAAAATCTTGAACTTTTTAAAGATTGTAAAAACTTTAGATTTTTGTCTCATAAAATAAACCCATGTCATTCTTGTAAAATCATCAATAAATAGAATAAAGTACCTATGTTGTGAATGTGATGATGTATGCATCAGTCCACAAACATTCGTATGCACCAATTCAAGTGACCTCTTTACTCTCCAAGCTACTACTTTTGGGAATGGTTGATGGTGATGCTTTTCAAGTGCACATCCTTCACAAACTTCATGCTTTTCTTCAAGTTTTGGAAGCCCATGAACCATGTTTTTCTGCTCCAATAATTCTAGCCCTTTAAAGTTCAAATGTCCAAGCCGTTTGTACCAGAACCAAAAGTCATTAGCCACCATTCGAAAAGCTTTGTCATTTGAATGCTTGAAGCTGAGTGGAAAGCTTCTATTCTCCATTTTCACCTTTGTTATGATTGAATTTCTAGCCTTTTTATCACGAATAATGGAATAACCATCATTGAAAAATAGGAAATAATTATTCTCTAAAAGCTGTCCAACACTTAGCATATTTTGATCTAAGTCCAATACATGCATGACATCTCGAATAAGTTTAGAGCCCTTCTTTGTTTGAACTCCGATTCTTCCCTTTCCCTTCACATTTACCACATCTCCATTTCCCAATCTCACTTTTGAATTTGAATCTTCTATATCAACAAAGATTCCTTCATTTGGAGTCATTGATTTGTGCATCCACTATCCAAGTACCATTGAGTTTCATTTGAGCAATTTGAACTTGAGAAACATGCTTCATTTGGTTATTCGGATGCATTCAAAGAAGCATAAAGCAAACTTGATTCATCCTCCTTCTCGGCTAAACAATTAGCTTGTTGAATATTCTTTGCTCTACAATCCTTTTGCACATGTCCAAATCCTTTACAATTGTAACATTGTGGCTTCCCTTTAAACCAACGATCATTTTCATCATGGCTACTTTTCTTGCAAATTTTACACCTTTGTGATTGATCTTCTCCACTAAATCTCCTTTCAAAATTGCTTCTACCTCTACCTCTTGGACTTCTTCCTCTTCCTCTACTGCTTCTCCCATCTCTCTATCCTTTTTTCATAATTTTGGGGCTGCCTTAAGTTGCTACTTGATCCAAAATTTAGTTTAGATTGAAATGCATTCTCCATTGATTTTTTGGAACGTCAATTCAACCTTTATTCAAATGATTTCAGTGAACCCATCAACTCCTCAAAATTTTTAGTTTAGATTGAAGCATAAAAAAATTTTCCACCATTTTTGTATTTGTCACATCCTCGCCATATGACTTCATTTGATTCAGAAGCTCATTAAATCTATCCTCAACATATGACTTCATTTCATTCACAAGCTCATTAAATCTATCCGAAAATTCTTTAACACATTTATTGTCTTTCATTTTCATATTTTCAAAATCTATTCTAAGAGATTGAAGTTTAATGGCTTTTACCTTCAAGTGTCCTTGGTATTCCTTCCTTAGAATTTTCCATACTTCATTTGCTTTTCTTGCCATCATGATTCTTGGAAGACCGAATCATCCACTGCCCTATGCAACATTGAAAATGCACTTGCATCCCTTTGCCTTGCTTCTTTAAGCTCCTTCTTCTTGGCTGCTGTTAGAACCTCTTCATTTTCAGGTTCCTCAAAACCTTTCTCCACCATATCCCATAAATCCACAAGAATAAAGGAAGTCTTCATCTTCACATACCAAAAATCATAGTTTTAGCATTAAAAATTTGGGACAAATGACTGTTGTAAACTCTCACTTGAACCACTTGTGCTTGCCATAAATTTTCAGCAGAAAAGCCCTCTTTTCCTTTAAACAATAGCCATAGATTTTGTTACAATAAAAGGGTGCGAACCAGACTAGGAATGATGCTCTGATAAGAATAATGTTGGCTGTTTGCTACAGCTTTGTGAACCTGGAAGTAGCGGATATAACAGTAGAAATGCACCAGCAGCATGGAGATGCAATTTGGACAGTAAAGGCAATGAAACAAGGGAGTTTTGGACAATATTTAACTTGTGTAATCTGGTTTTTACCAGTATAAAAATGTAGCAGCAACAAGGTAGTAAATCTGAACAAAAACCAGTAATGGAAGGAAGAGAACACAGAGCTGCTAGAAAGAGGAAAAAAGTGAGAAAAAAGAGGTGCAAATCTGATTTCTTACATTTCATTACAGCTGTCTTGTACAATATAAAAAGTGAAATTTTAACCTACTACAAGACATAAAATCAACCCTACGCTTGTCTATTTTACAGCCCTTGGATTAGACAAAATAAAATACATTTCTTTGACTTAAAAAAAAAACACAGTGTACATTAACATATCTTAATTAGCAACCTGAGAGTTGTAATGAAATTGCAACTAGGGGCCTACAATTTCATAAATAGCATAACAAGCTCTGGCCACCAAATTCTCCAAAAACCCTAAAATATATGCCCATCAATATGGTTTGCCCGAATGATATCGTATTAGTGAATCTTGACAGACCTGCATCCGATATCATCGAAGTGTGATTATCCTCATATAAGGCACTATGGTTAACTCAAGTTAAAGGATCGATTACAACTAATGAACGTTAGAGATTAACTATTAACGTTTAGATAGTTATCCATGTAGAACATTTGTTGTAGATCTCCAGTGTTTTATTTTTCTTAAAAAAACATCTACGTGTCCATTTAAATGTCTCTACATCTTAGCTTATGAGACGAGTTACTCATTTCATAAGTGAGAAATGGCACACCTGTTGGTCGAACAGTAATAATGATACATGTATCTCGATATTATTGTATGACCAATGATGATTTAAGATTCAATCATATATAATTTATATCTCACAATCATAACTCTTTATGATTAACAAGTTATTAAGATTTGAATCTACGGACTTTGTTGATTTAATTTTTAATATTAATGATATTCATATTAATGTCTCTGTTTAGTATATCGTTTATAACGATTGTTTAACTAAATTGTTTATAATAGCGACATGTCAATATTTCGTTGGTACATTTTTTTAAAAGTAAAAAATGATATGTAGGAATCTTTGATTAATCGAAATTGTTGACTTTTTTTTTTAAAAAAAAAATGGATCAATGAGATATTGCCATGTGACTGTTTATAAAAAAATTAATTAACATTTTTTACCAAACAGAGACTAAATTAAATAATAGATATGCTATATATAAAAATGCACCAACAATATTATTAAGTATTTGGTCAAACAATTTGATATTGGGCATATATAAGTTGACAACTTTCAGTTCTTTTAGTGAGTGACGAATCCAGGATATTAGTTCAGTTAGAGCGAACTTTGACCTTTGACCGTTGACCAACCAACGATCATGAACGGAGAACGGTCCCACTAAAAAAATATTAGACTGCGTTTGATAGCGATGATGGAATTTAGGAGGAAAGAAAATGAATTCCAGGAAATTGAATTCTTAGGAATTGTAAGTTTAATTGTTTGATTAGTTTAATTTTCTAGGTGGAAAAAGTGATAAATTTTTCAACTTTTGTTATTTGATTAGTATTATTTTCCATGAAAAATAAAGCAAAATTTAGCTATATTAGTAAAAAAAAATTATTTTTTCATACATTTGTACTTGACAATAATAATATTAATTTTTTGGAAAAAAATAAATCAATTAACAACAAAAAAAATAATCAAACGAGACGAAAATGGTTAAAGTTTTTCCCTAGAAAATAAATTCTACTACCTAGTTGGGAAAACCAATTCCTTGATTTGGTGGAAAATAGGCGCGTGAAAAGAAAAAAATGGAAAACGAATTGCCAGGAAAAATTGTGCAATCAAACATGACAAGAGGGAAAAAATAGGTGGAAAATCACATTTTACATAGAATTTGGAGCGTATCAAACCCAGCCTTAAATTTTTTTCGAACAACATATAAATACTATAAAACGTAATTGTTATTTAATACAAAAACATAGACCAAAACTAACAAAAATAGTAGGAAAATACATGATATAATCCTACTTTGTTATAGTAAGCCTGGACAACTACATTCTCCGAGGTCTCATACTTTGAAAGTGCTGCAAAATTGCCTCATTTTCAACTTGTTTAAAAGTCTTGCAATCCGTGTAAATTATCAAACTGTCATTCAACTAATCACAATTAATGATATATAATTCACAAATTTGCAATTTCTAAGCTAAATAATTGAAAATCCTCAAAATACACAATATGAAAATTGGAAATAAACAAAAAAATCTATCTGTGAACAACTAGAATATTTGTACTACACCAAATACTTACAAATATAAAGGGAAAATATTGGGACTCACAAGTAACTAGTAAAAATTAAAGCAAAATCAAGTTTTCATAAAAGAAAAAAATAAAAAAAAAATAATAAAAAAAATTAAATCTAAAAATTCGACCGAATCTAGCACGAGCGACCGAACGAGTTGGCCGCTAACTGGATCCGTCCATGCTTTTAGTGCCTTCCTTGGACTACTTATAATTAGTGTTTAGAAAAGCGGACTGGACCGGCCGGTTCGACCGGTTTTTAGCCGGTTCAACCGGGAAACCGGTTGAAAACCGGGAAAAAACCGGTCGGTTCAACTGGTTTTCGTTTTTTTATTTTTATTTTTTTATTTTTTTTTGGTTGTTTTAAGCCATTTTTGTGTATAATTTTATTTTTTAAATGAGTAAATATTAGTTTATTTGTAAAATAACTTGTTTTTTTAGAATTTTTGTGATTTTTTTAATAATTTTTTATATTTTAATTGAAACCGGTTCGACCCCGATTTGACCTTTTGATCCTTGACCCGTTACCTTTTCCGGTTCGAACCGATTTCCGGTTTCCTAAACATTGCTTATAATATAATACAAAGAAGTCCAAAATACAGGATCAGATTTTGGTAGTCCCTATGATGACAGATGCAGTCATTTTTCCCTTGGCACAATACCTTCTCTAGTAAACTCGTACAATAGGTCATAAATTGGGGTTAACCGTTCACCCCAATTTGGTCGACGGCAAATCTGAAGGTATTATTCAAATAAGGTCCTCGGTAGTCAGACTAGCTTGTAAACAAATCTTTCAAGGAGGAGGAGACGAGGGTGTCGGTCCGTGGAGGTGAACATTGACAATAAACTAAGTGGCATTCGAATCTTGCATGTGTTCTTAAGAAGAAGAATTTGTTCATTATTCGTGGGGCAATATGCTCCTTAAGGGGTTTTTTTTTTTTTTTTCTTGTGAGTAAGGAATTATAATGAGAGAGAATGGCTCAAGTTGGAATTTGCTTGGCTTTTGTTTCCAAAGTAGGAATTTTACTTGGTTTTGACTTGTTTGTGTAAAGTCATAAACACGAGGTACTTGATTATCTTTTGAGTGACAAAATAACAATAAACTAGAGTCAAAATCAAGTTATTCTTTGTTGATATAATATTCTCCACATTGTTCATATTACAAAAGTCAAAATGCCTGCAGTCATGGTCTAGAAAATTTTATTACTTCTTGTATTTTTGTTCCCCCTTGTAATGGGATAATCACCAAGAGTACTTTCTGTCAAGATGAACAAATTCTTGATTCTTTATCGAGAATCCATGCCCTTTGGCAGTAGCTAGTAACACAATCCTACAAGGTTATTCCAAACTGATCGAGCATTCTACATTGTAGATCTAACTCTATAAATAGTTCCATAGAAGGTTGCACTTGGCATTGTAGGAGGGAAACTCGAGACATTACAAAAGAAGAAGAGAGGTCTTACATGGCGATAAAGAGTCTTTATTTGATAGCCAAGGATGTTTTGCCTACAGCCTCAGGAGAACGTCCTGGTTTATTTTTCTTTTTTTGGTTCGTATGCAAGGCTTCCTTGGTTTGCTGATGGGCTCTTATCTTTCATGTTGGATCATCTATTCTTAAGTTTATGCTGTCATGAGCTTTTCAAAAGCTGCCTCTACACTCTTAGACCTCTTCGCCTCGAATCAATGGCAAGTAACTTTTGCTCAGTTAGCATTTGTTTTCATCGTGTTCTTATCTTTAACTTTCAATTAATTAGCACATATTATTTATGATGATGGTCTCTATCCAAATATTGTGTTAGTAAGGAAAAATATATTAGTGAATGATATTTGTACCATGACTTATAGCCCTAGATATTATTACCTTGTGTATTCTTTGTTATTTCCTATATATATGATACTATGGTTCTGGTGTGAATTATAGTGGGATTGATGAAAAATTCAACTACAAACATAGAAAACACGATATGCATAAATCCTTCCAAGCGATTGCCTATTAAAACGTGCAGGTGACCGTGCGAAGCTCACTTACACAAGTAGAGAGTGATTTCACATCTCTCAGTGATCGCCAGCCTAAAGACTTAATCGCCTGGTTTCTAGAATCTATGGTTTTGCAGTTGTTGCATAATTTTCCATTCTAATGTTTGTTATTCCCTTTTTTTAGCCTCTTGTGTGGCTACCCTAGTTTAGGACGTTTTCTTACCTATATAATCTATTTTAATTTATCGTAATAGTTAGATTATTAAGACTATTGATTTTTAAACAATTATTGTGTGACGATCAATATCTTGAAGGTGAGGATTCTCTTTATTTTTTTCGAACTTATCAAAAAGTATAATTCTTTGTGGCATTCAAAACATAACGTATCAAAAGTTTGGATAACATTTGTTGCCTTCTCCCATGTTGGTTCTTGTTTCTACATCTCAACGGGTCTAATGTTTAATATATATTAAGTTCTTGTATTGTGAGGTCGGGGTCTTCATGTTATAGTCAATTCCAATCTGAATTTGGAACTTTCTAGGCACTGTTCGAGTAAATTTTGTGACCTTGTCGTGTTTCCCCAAAAGGAATCACATCAGGTTCTTAATAAAATACAAGTCTATTGGCATCTCTATTAATTCTTCTTTTTTTAGTTTAAAACACGTTATCAAGATGATTTTGCTTGAAAGGAAGGTAATAATTCATGCAGAACAGTATACGAAAAAATTCGATGTCCACGCTCTAGAATCTGTTAATTCTTTGATGTCATTACATTGTCCATATGTCTTATGTGATAATCATGAGTATTAACTGGTGTGCAATCAATTGGCAAGAATGGTATCTATGTTGCTACTCCCTTTCTAAAGCCATGTTTTGCATAGTTAGGAATGTCATCCAAATTTCAACGTGTTCATTTATAATACTCATGATTAATCTTTTATTATTATTATTATTATTATTATTATTAAAAGTAGAAGTGAAGAGAGACAATTAGTAGAAGTCATTTTCCCGCAAAATGCATATGCAATTTTTGGAAAAAGAAAAAACTAAAATGAAATAGAATAAAATAAAATAAAAATTCATGTAGATTAATCAAGAACGAATCTAGGAATGTGATCCAGTACGAGCGAATTTTATCCAGCACGAGCGACCACCACATAGTTAAGGGGAAAAAAAAATTGACGCCAAAATTATAAGGTAAATTTTTTTTTTTTTTGCCGAATCCAGCACGAGCGACCAACCGAGCTCGCCAATAGCTATATTTGTCCCTGAGATTAATGTCGTATTTAAATCCATGTTGATTAATGCAATTTTCATTTGAATTCACATAGATTAATGTTGTATTTAGACCCGTATAGATAGTATTGAAAAATAAAATGCTTTGTTATTTGAGAAATTTGGAAAAAAAAAAAAAACGTTAAATACAAGAGACAAAAGCATAAATTATGTAAACTTGCATTTTCAATGAAGTTAACAATAACTCATAAAAATTATTAAAATCTATAAATTAACATTTACTATCCAAATAAGTTTTTAATATTTTTGGATTAGTTATGTTATTTTTTAAAATTTAATAATTATTGTAATAGAATTTTATTATTTTATACATTTTATAATTGCACTGATTATTATGTAAAAACATTAAAACTTTACGAATACTTATCGAAATAGAAATTGCGAAAAGAAACTTTTGTACATTACACGGGGTAAATACTAGTATTTATTAATATATAAGTTTAATTCTTGAAGTAGATCTTATTTTTATTATGCATTTTCTTGAAAAAATCACAATTTTATAAATATAATAATTATTTCAGAAGAATAATTTGTGGTTGCTTCTAAAGTACGACAATCTTTATTATAATAATATTCTTATAAAATATTAATTGCTCCCGAAGAACATAATTTTGAAAGATTATTAGTTTATTACTCCTGAAGTAGCACAATATTATAATTAATATTTTAAAAGAATATGACTTGAGTTAATAAAATTCATTTTCTTTCTTCTCACAAATCTCAAGTAAGTCGTAGTCGGAAAAATAATTGTCCTTTCAATAAAAGAAAGACAAGATATTCAAGGTAATAGAGTTTACAAAGAAGATTTTTTTTTTTCTTTTTTTATTTTTTTTTCTCAAAATAAAGGTCAGTATTCTCTTAACTTTGAATTTTCATAAGAAAGCGATTTAGTATTCGATCTGGTCATATCGTTTTGACTATACCAATTTGTAATAAACATTTATTTGAATGTAATATTTTTTTGTTTAATAATCCAGTAAAATATTAGAAAATATTGGATTACTATTCTAAATAAATCACTATTCAGGAAGAATATTGTAGGCTTGTAGCATTGTTTAATAATATTGTATTATTATTCTTAGAAAGAAACAATCTAAATTAATATTTCAAAATAATATTGTAATATATTTTGAAAATAAATGTTTGATTTGGATTATTTTGTTGCTCTTGAAGGAGCACAAATTCACACAATACCATATCTCAAATAATGTTGAGTTATTACAAATTTCATATCAATCTTCTTAGTAAAACATTTCTCTATCTATATATCTCTAATAAAATATTGTGTTAATACTCCTAAAGAAGTATGAATCTTAATAGATCCTATGTCTTCTTAAATGATAAATCTGTAGCGATCGGGAATTTTCGTGACTTATTTAAATCAATATTATTTTTAAAAATGTGTCACTACAACTGTACCCATTTATTTTAAAAACGTGATTATCTAGTCAATCAAGTGAAATTAAATTTATTTAAATCTTAGTCCAACTTCAATTTTATTAAAATTGTCTCAATTTCATTATTTATCTTTAAGTCCAAATTTAAATCAATCTCAAATTTTTTTTATCTATTTCAAAATCTCAATATCTCTAATTCAAAAGTTTCAATTTTGATATTTTGTTCCAATCAAAAATCCTTTTACACACAAATATCTTAACTCAATTTTTGGGTATAGCCTTTCAATGACAACTCACCAGATCACAAGTGATTCTCGTTTTCATAATATTCACCCAATCCCTCTCAATTAGCTTTTCAACCTAAACTATCCAAAAATTTACCCCAAATCCCTCTCAACCTTCAATTCTTCCTTGACTTATAAAAAGTTTAATCCAAAACCTGTCTATAACTCATCCCCTCACCCTCACCCTCGTTACTCACACCCACACGCACAGACCTTCAACGCAAGGTATTCCCTTCCCTTTTGGTATTCTAGCACACCACACACTCATACCACACAATTGGCTACCACTTGCAGATTTCCATATATTCACTGCCTCTAATTTAAACCCATAGAACTAGAGGATGTTGAGAATTTTCGCCTCAATTTGAATAATGAATTGAAGGGGATGAACAAAAACTACACATTCATATACTCGTTTTCAATTTTCATCATAGGCACAAAGTTGAACCTCCACCATTTGCAAAACCACCCTGAACACCAAAATCGAGTCACACTCCTACAATCAGGGGCGGTAATACACTTGGGCTTCAGTCTCTGAAGCCCACTAAGAATTTTTGAAAAGTTTGAAGTTCATTTGGGCGCCCAAAGCTTAGCCCACTAGAAACTCTTCTTCCTCAAGCTCCATGGTCCAATCCAACTGATTACCCAATCCATATCAAGTTGAACAAGGTCACAAAAAACCAATGCCTGATCTGCACCATGACTGCTGCTGACTGCTGTTCAACTTGAGGCTGCGCTGCTGCCGGGGTGCCGCTGACCGTCGATGAGCTCTCTGATTCCGACGTTCCGCCCCCTTCTCGCTGCCCTAGTTGCTGGTTCAGTGGTTCGCTGCCTTGCTGTGTTGCTGCTACTGCCTTGCTGTGCCTGCTAGCTACTGCCTAGTACTGGTTCACTGGTTCGCGAGTCGCAAGGGGAAGGCGCTGGCTGGTTAGTGGTAACTGGTAAGTCATTGGAGTTTGGTACTTTGGACCGAGAGTTACACTTTTGATTACTTAAAATCTGATTAATGATTATGTTACATTTTATTTTTGTTATTTCTTAATTTGGTAGTTTAATTATTGGTTATTAATTGTTTTGAGGGTTGAATTTGTTGATTAATTCATTTTATTTATTTAGGACCTATTTAGAATTAGGAATTTTTGTGGTTTATCTAGAATTTCTTGTGGTAGATTGGTAGACTAGTAGCTAATTTTTTTTATTAATAAAGGGCTTACTTAGTTTTTTTTTTTTTGTGAATTGTGATAATTTATAATTAATTTATTGATTTATTTTACCAATTGATTATTGTGATAAGAATTTTTTGATTGAATTTAGACAGTACCTATTCTTGCAGATTGATTAGAATGCTAAAAAGAAATATCTTTCATTACTTTAATAAGAAAGACGATGTTGGATCATCAAACACTCCAAATGTTCCCCAAGAAACTCTTATTTCAAACAAAAGACCAATGCTTGAGAATGAAGGTCCTGTTGAGACATTGCAAAGTGATACTCCATATTATGAACGAGATCCTGGAAAACGCGTCCCAATATCTCAGTATCCAGTCCATAAACAAGATGAGATTCGAAGAGCATATGTGGAAATGGGACCATTTCAACCTATATATGATTATCCTTACGTTAGATTTGGGAATCAGAATCGTCGATTTCAGTCATCTTGGTTCAAAAAATGGACTTGGGTTGAGTTTTCCATAGAGAAGGAAAGTGCATTATGTTTCCCGTGTTATATGCTTGAAAGTGCTACCACTCAACGTGATACATTTACAGTACTGGGGTTCAAGGATTAGAAGAGAGTCAACTCCAACACTTGTGCATTAAAAAGGCATGAAGGGGATGGAAATTCAGTACATGCGTTTTCTATGCAAAAGTTGGATAACTTGAAAAACCTACCTCAACATATTGACAGAATGCTAGTGTTAGCCCAAGACTAAACTAACCAAGAGGGGGGTGAATTGGTTTATAAAACTTTTTCGATAAATAATCTCAAACTTAAAAACCAATGGGTACAAGTATGAGCACGTAGTGTGTAAGTAACTTAACTATCACTGTAGTGTGCTATAAATGTGTAAACTTAATTGATAAAGCAAGTATACCACTTAGATATAGTGTTGCACAATATAAATTGATAGAATAGAGTAAGTGCAATGTAAGTAAGTAAAAGGGATAAGAGAATGCAAATGCGATTTAAGGAGGTTCAATCAACCAACGTGATCTACGTCCCCCGTTACCGAGCTCTCCGTCACAAGCAAGGCCAAATTCACTATATTGGTAACTTACAACAAGAAGTACCAAATCCTTAAGTGACTTACAACAAGGAGCACTTATCCTTAGGTGACTTACAACAAGGAGCACCTACCCTTAAACAACAATCGAGTTTTCACAAGGCTTTCGAAACCACAAGATATAATGAGTTGAATTTACAATTGAAATAACTCTCTTGACAAATGATATACTCGAATTAAGTACCGAGAGAGTTAGGCTAACACTTCAATAGATAGTAATGAATTAAGCTCGAGTGTTAGAGAAAAACTTTGATGCAAATGATAATGAAAAGTTCAATGCAATCAAACAAAGTTTTTCAAATAATCTCTTGTTAAAATATTGAATCAAATTAAGTACCAAGAGATGCCACACTTGAATAATTAACAATAAGTTAAGCTCAAAGTGTTTAGGCAATGGAATTTTAATGAATCAAATGATAATGAAAAATGTAGCACAAATAATCAAAGTTCCTTAATTGGATTTTCTCTCTTTTAAAAGATTAAAACAAGCTTAGAATAAAGAGAGACTTACACTTCAATTCCAATATATAATGTCAAGATATTGAGGAAGTTTATACAATGTAAAATCAAGAATCTTCAAAAAAACTTTCTTTCAAAAACTTTGATGAATTTTGATAAAACAAAGTTGGATCAATCAAAGTATTCTAATAAAGATAGATAAATATAAATCAAGTAAGAACAATGAATTTTTCACAAGAAAGCTTCTCTAAAATCTCCTCTTAGTTGTTGAAAATGAATGTAAGAGAGAAGACTATTTATAGAGCAAATCTTGCACATACTGTCTTTTGAGGTCGACCTATCCTGCCATGCTGTCGACCTCAATATAGCCGTTGCGAGAAAATATCCGTTGGAGTTCAAAAATAGGCAGTGCGGTCGACCTGAAAAAATTTGCGGTCGACCTCAAAGTGCCATGCGGTCGACCTAAAAAATCAGGATTTCAAAATTTTGATTTTTCAAGGTTTTCTGATCAAAGTTGATTTTGAAAAAGATATTTTAATGTCTTTAAAAATGTTACTTGAGCTTTATGAAGTGCATTGCCAACTATTGATGCATTAACCTTACATAAGATTGAAAAGCAATTTGTAAATGCTCAATTCTTTGTAGGCTTCATTGCTTGGTCTTCATGCTTTCCGACTTGAAATTTGAGCTTGAATATCTTCGATTCTTTCTTGACCTTCTTTGCGTCTCATGTGCTTGATCACATAGTCTTGATTTATATCTTTGATAGACGATTTGAACATTGAATGCTTTGAATATTTATCATTATATGAAACACTTGAAGCACACTTGTTAGCAACACAATATATTCTTTTTTGTTATGATCAAAACAATAAGGTCAAGTTGACCATAGGTCAACAGCTAGAACAACGGAGTTCAAAAGAAGCTAAGGATCATCGCCTGTGTGTACAAACTGCTGTTGAAACTGTGAAGCTGCTAGCATTGAAACAATTAGCTTTTGGAGGTCATGATGAATCAGTTGACTCTTTAAATCGTAGAAATTACATTGAAATAATCAAGTTGCAAGGAAGAGCAAATAGAGAAATTGATGCAGTTGTTCTAGAAAATGCAGCTAAAAATGCCAACTACACATCACCAAAAATTCAGAAGGAAATATTACAAATTATTGCTGATTGTGTGCGACTCAAGATCCGTGATGAAATTGGTGATGCCAAATTTTGTATTCTCGTTGATGAAGGAGTGGATGAATCACACAAAGAACAAATGGCTATTATTTTAAGATATGTTGATAGTTATGGTTTTGTTAGAGAAAGATTTTTTGAAGTTATGAACGTTGTAGACACCAATGCATTGACCTTGAAAAAAGAGACATGTAATGTATTAAACCAATACAATCTCTTGCTAAAAGATCTACGCGGCCAAGGATATGATGGTGCTAGCAACATGAGAGGTGAGTGGAATGGATTACAAGCTTTATTTCTTAAAGAATGTCCATCTGCTTATTATGTTCATTGCTTTGCTCACCGACTACAACTTGCTTTAGTTGCTGTGGCAAAAGAGGTACAAGATGTGTATCTATTTTTTCAAACTTTAAGTTCCATTGTTAACTTTGTTAGTGCTTCTTCTAAGCGTCATTCCCAATTGAAATCAATTCGATTGGATGAAATTGATGACTTGATAGCATCAGGAGAAGTAGCGACTGGTACTGAGGTTAATCAAGTTTGTACTTTGCAACGAGCTAGAGCTACTCGTTGGAGTTCACATTTTGTCTCTGTGAAGATATTGACTGAGATATTTGGTTCAAGTTGCAAGGAAGAGCAAATAGAGAAATTGATGCAGTTGTTCTAGAAAATGCAGCTAAAAATGCCAACTACACATCACAAAAAATTCAGAAGGAAATATTACAAATTATTGCTGATTGTGTGCGACTCAAGATCCGTGATGAAATTGGTGATGCCAAATTTTGTATTCTCGTTGATGAAGGAGTGGATGAATCACACAAAGAACAAATGGCTATTATTTTAAGATATGTTGATAGTTATGGTTTTGTTAGAGAAAGATTTTTTGAAGTTATGAACGTTGTAGACACCAATGCATTGACCTTGAAAAAAGAGACATGTAATGTATTAAACCAATACAATCTCTTGCTAAAAGATCTACGCGGCCAAGGATATGATGGTGCTAGCAACATGAGAGGTGAGTGGAATGGATTACAAGCTTTATTTCTTAAAGAATGTCCATCTGCTTATTATGTTCATTGCTTTGCTCACCGACTACAACTTGCTTTAGTTGCTGTGGCAAAAGAGGTACAAGATGTGTATCTATTTTTTCAAACTTTAAGTTCCATTGTTAACTTTGTTAGTGCTTCTTCTAAGCGTCATTCCCAATTGAAATCAATTCGATTGGATGAAATTGATGACTTGATAGCATCAGGAGAAGTAGCGACTGGTACTGAGGTTAATCAAGTTTGTACTTTGCAACGAGCTAGAGCTACTCGTTGGAGTTCACATTTTGTCTCTGTGAAGAGATTGACTGAGATATTTGGTTCAACTTGTACACTTCTTGAAGATCTTATTGTAAGTGGATCAACCAGCAATATACGAGGAGAGGCTAAAGGTTTGCACAACACTATGAGAAGGTTTGACTTTACATTTATTTTGTTGTTGATGCATGATGTTTTGGGAAAGAATGATTTATTATGTCAAGCGTTGCAAATGAAAGATCAAGATGTTTTGAATGCAATACATTTAGTTTCATCTACAAAGATTTTTCTTAACAATATGTAAAATGAGCATTGGGAGGATCTTCAGAGAGTGGTGGATTTTTGTACAAGTAATGATATTGTTGTGCCTCAATTAGATGATCATTATTTGGAAGGTACAAGACGTTCTTGTCAACAACAAAATAATATCACAGTTGAAGAGTATTATCACTTTCAAATATTCAATGTCGTGATAGATTTTCAGTTGACAGAATTGAATTTTAGATTCACAGAGACAACCATGGAACTTCTTCAGTTCTGTGAGGCTTTGAATCCTATCGATGGGTTTAAATCTTTCTCTATAGATGATATTTGTTCCTTAGCTGAGAGATTTTACCCTTTGGATTTTACTATAGCAGAGAGGGATGATTTGAGGAGGCAATTAGATCGTTACAAATATGATGTACTTCTTCATCCGCAGTTTCAGAATATTGATTTTCTTCCTAAGTTATGTCAGATGTTGGTTGAAACATAGAAGTCTCGTCATTATTTTTTGATTGATAGGTTGATTCGTTTGGTGTTGACTCTTCCAGTTTCTACAGCAACAACAGAACAAGCTTTTTCAGCAATAAAACTTATCAAGACCTCGCTTCGCAATAAAATGGAGAATGAATTTCTATCAAATTCCATGGTCATCTATATTGAGAGGGAAATTGCTCTTGGAATTGATACGGATGTCATCGTTGATAAATTTTATCGTGTAGGGAGTAGGAGGATGCGTCATTAGTAAAATCTCAAGATATTTTGTATTTGCACATTTGTGGTGCAATTTTAGCTCTTAGATATTGACATTTAAGTATAATTATTTTGTTATATTTACGAATTTGAAGTCTAAATGTTTCTTATTTTTAGCTTGAAAAAAAAAAAAAAATCCCCCCTCCACCCCCCATTTTTTTATCTAGCCTACTACATTATATATCCTAGTTTTGCCACTGCCTACAATCTGCAGGCATTTCACTCCACTCCATCAACCTTATTCGTTCCAATCCAATTAATGGAGTTGGGACAATTGAAAGTAGTTTCCTTCATCCAAACAATGGATTGAAGGAGGCAAGTAATTCATACATACTTCACGGACACACATACACATTGACAACCACCCACAAGAATCAAACTTCCCAACGACACCATAAACCAAATCGCAGCCAACACCAGGCGTTCCACCATCACACAATACACACCCGACACCGACTGCCCTTCACCACCGCAACAACCAGCACCAAAATCGCCAACAGCCCTCTCCGAAGTTTCCCCCCAAATCAAACCTAAAACCAAGAATAAACTTTATGATAAGATTCGAAACGCGGAAGAAACGCCGGAAAGTTTCGAACTCAGGTTGTGGTTGGACGGATGAATCATGAGCCGATATTCACGACGCGATGACTCGACGATACGGAATACAGAACCACGACTTTCGAAACGCCACAAGGATTTGCCTAATCTCCTTGATAAGTCTCTGATTTGAACCACAAATATTCTAGCAAATATTTGATAAGTTCGATATTTGAACGCCACAAGAAATATTCTTGATAAGTTCGAAAAATATAGGAATCCACCTATAACTTTTATTGAATCCTCAATAAAAACTGTTTATATCAAAATCGAAGTCTCTAATACAATGAATGGAAAAAGCGTATAAATAAGCAAACAAAAACCTATCAACCCTAACTGACTCAAAATAGAATTTTAATTAAAGTAAAATACTAAAATAACTAAATAAAAGAAAATGAATTAAAAATCTGCAAAATATGGAAAATCCCGGAAATCTAATCCGCCGCACCCTTACCGCCGTGAATACTGGGCTTACGGCAGTAAGACCCTCTCGGGTCCAAAGTTGATACCGCAGTTACGGCCGTGACGAATTTGCTTACGGCCGTAAGTCTCTTGCTGATGAAGAGTTACGGCCGTGACTTCATTATTTACGGTCGTAAGTGTAAAATCTTGGAATTCTGCATTTTAACCCGAGGCTGGATTACGGCCGTGACAATCTTGACATTACGGCCGTAAGAACAAAACTTGTCCTTTTTGCTCCTGTTTTGCTCCAATTTGCAATTAACTCCATTTTGGCTTGAATTACTTGAATTTTTCCGTCAAGCCTGTTATGACTCCGATTGTCGAGGGTCCGGAACACATCACTTTACCCAATATCTTACCTCAACTGCTGCTTGTTTTGGTCGAAAAACCACAGCCCCACGTTCAAACTACCAACCTTGATTTTGCACAAGATCGAGCCCCAAATTAGCTTCCCCTTTCACACACCTCCACCCATTCCACCGCAGCCATGAGACGGCGGCACCACCGCAGGTGAATGACGCGGGCAGTCCCATGGAGAGATGGGCCAATCGCCATCTCTCAGTCTCTCTTCTCTGTTTTACCAAATAGAGAGAGAGAAATGAGGGATATGTCCTATTTTGTTTTGAATATTATGTAAATTATCCCTCAAGCCCCTTCTGTCTTTGAAGTATTTTAATTTAGTCCCCCTTGTTTTAAAATCTTTATTGAAGCCCCAAGTTTTTATAAGTACTTATTCTAGTCCTTTCAGTTTTTAAAAGTTTTAAACTTCAGTCTTTCATTTCTAAAATGTTTTATTCAGCCCTATTGATTTCTTGAAATTATGAATTATTCCTCTTATTTCTGAAAAAAGTATACTTCAACCCCTAGACTTTGAAATTCCGATTTCTTTTAAATTTCGATTTAGTCCCTAAACTTTATTTTGTCCATTTAATCTTTAAATTTTGAAATACTAAATCAATTTAATTTTCTTTTGGCTAGACGAAGCTTTTGGTGAATTAAGAGATTAACGTAATATTCCAGCTCTATTTTTCAAACTCGTGAATTGATGTAGACTCGCCCCCACTAATTAGTTTAAATTATAATTGCATGTATTATGTGAACTTTACGTGATTTAAATGCTTTGATGCATGAAACAAGACAAAAATATCTCTTATGAGATAAAATCAAAATGATGTGGTTATGCATGACTTAAATGCTTTAATGCATGTGATAATAATGTGGTTATGCATAACTTAAATGCTTAAATGCATGAGATGAGACAACTCACACCCTATGATTTTTAAAGAACCTATGATTATAATGATGTGTTCACTGTATTAGTTGCATAATTATGTATTCAATTATTTTGTAAATTAATTATTTGCGATAAGTCTACTGAGTATTTCTTTTGAAATACTGACCCCGTTTTTAACAGCTTTTTGCAGATTTCGGAGATGGTGGCAAATGAAGGGCAGCGTTGTCAAATTAATAATGAAGCTATATGTCTTAAAAGTCACGATTTATGAGTTTGATAAATTATTTCGTCGTTACGAAACTTAAGTTTAAAATTTAGAATTTTATGAATTGTTTTAAATAAATGTGTTTGATTTAAGTTCTTGTTGTTGCATGACTTAAATGCTTTAATGCATGTGATAATAATGTGGTTATGCACAACTTAAATGCTTAAATGCATGATATGAGACTACCCACACCCTATGATTTTTAAAGAGCATATGATTATAATGATGTGTTCAATTATTTTGTAAATTAATTATTGGCGATAAGTCTAATGAGTATTTTTTTTGAAATACTGACCCCGTTTTTAACAGCTTTTTGCAGATTTCGGAGATGGTGGAAAATGAAGGGCAGCGTTGTCAAATTAATAATGAAGCTATATGTCTTAAAAGTCACGATTTATGAGTTTGATAAATTATTTCGTCGTTACAAAACTTAAGTTTAAAATTTAGAATTTTATGAATTGTTTTAAATAAATGTGTTTGATTTAAGTTCTTGTTGTTGATTTTCAAATAAATATGATGTTTAGATTTCAGTTTACTTCCGCAATAAAGTTAGATTTAAAGGACGAAGTAGCGTCCCGAGCTTCACGGAACTCGGGGCATTACATATTCTAGAAGAATATTGAATTGATATTGGTGAAAAAATAGCTAACACTATATATTATGGAAGAGTTATATTAATATTTTAGGAGCAATAGTGTAGGAATTTGGAGAATATACAACGGTCATCAAACATTGATATCTCAATGATCCATAGTTCAACCGTAGTGAAATTTTCATAACATGTTCAAAAATCATGGATCTTCAAATCTACTAGTCTGAATAAATATCGAAAGGTTCATTCTTATATAATATTTATCTAAATATTCTCCTACTTTGATGTACTTAATAGCAAATTGATTTTTTTTTATTACAAAGAATAATATGGTTTGCTCCTCAAGAGCACGATAATGAGATTGTTATCAGTTGTGATTCTTTGAAGAAAAACAAAATATATTGATATTCTAAAAGAATATTTGGTTTTTGCTCTTAACGAAGCAAAACCTTATTTTTTTAATTAAATATTCAAATTTAATATGTTTAATTTGTTGGTTCTCCCGAAGAAGCACGACAATTATAAAAAAAAACATTATCTATTCTTGAAGAGTGTGGTATTACAATTTTAATATTTTAGAAGATTATTGATTTATTGTTCCAGAAGAAGCATATTTTTATTTTAAATTAAATATAGCAAAAATATTCAATTATTTCAATGGTTTTGATGAAGCATAATTAAAATTTTTATTTATTTTATATGAATATTGTGTTGATGCTCCTGAAAATATACAATCAACATTTTGTAAGTATTCTAGAAGAATATTGTTTTGATACTCCGAAAGAGTTAATAATGCATTATGTGAGAGTGAGATGATAAGATTTTACTATCGATAGTAATTTATTGTCTACTAAATTAAAAAAGAAACATAATAAGTTTCTAAAATGTGTGTCGTAATGATGTTAGTACAATTGAAATAAATAGTGTATTGAATAAGATAAAAAAATAATAATTGATTGGCATGACCAATAAGACCATACTAGATAAATAAGATGCACATGATTATTAAGAATTCAAACGTATTAAATGAAGAACTTGGGGATTTTTTGATCCAATAAGTTCTCATATGTCACTTGTTCTTAATAAGTTGGTTATAGATATTTTCAAAATAAGTTGGTTATTAGACCACCACTAGCTAAAATTGGGACTAGATCCCAAATTTATCCAGAATGTATCAAGGGTGAACTATGGTCTCACTCATCTTTCATGTGAACTACCTAAAAATATTATGATATGATTATATAAACCTATTAGATAGTCACATTTCTACTTATTGAAACTCGTAGCTTGAAATTTACGAGATTATTTGCTTAAATTGATATAGTATGAGCACATTTTCAGGTTTCTAAAATATAAAACATTGTCTTGATAATGCTAGTGATTTTACATCCCAAATATTTAAAGATTACTAATAAGGATGATATTTCGTTTGCTCAAAGTTTAGCAAATTATTTGAATTCCTCTCATCAATTGCTAAACTATTAATATTGGGAACAAAATGCTTCCCACTAAGGAATACTACTTACATGTATCAACACAAATTTGCATCTTTCCAACAGAATAATCCCCATATTAGTTGGATTTAAGAATGTTAAAAATACTTATTTAGTTTGAAATTAAATGCTATGAAATAGCATGAACCTTAACAGGTGATGTTTTATAGCATTATTTCTCAGTATTAGGAAGATGACTGGTAGCTAAAAATAAGATGAAATGCATCATATTACTTTATCTATATCCTCGCAATTAATAATGCGAACCAAAAGTTCGATTGAAAATAAAAATGAAAAGTTTGAAATATAACATAATTATAAGATGCACTTATTCAATATCTATAAGATATTAATAAAATCTCATTTACTAGCTATAGATGCTCCATCTTATATTGATATATGACATGTCTGAAGCGTAGTAATATCTGATTCAAAGAAAGATCCCTAAATAAAAAAAGGAGCAAATATTTATGATGGTCCTATTGAGGAGGCTTATACTCGTAAGATAGTATATATTGACATAAATAATTGTAAATCTCTAGAAGAGGTTCAAGTACTTGAAAATATTGAAAATTGAGATTTCTATATTTATGTCATTTGGGAAAAGAAGTCAAATTGAAATGACACTTTTGTTGACACACTTTATAAAGCACATGTGCAAAAGTAAACTGGGAAACTGACCTCAGGTGCTTGAAATATTGAAGCCCATAATCTTTTATAATAAAGCGCTTCATAATATGAATGATAGTGAGGATAATAAAAGAAAATCTATTGAAGAAAATAGACATAAAAATACTTGATAAAAGTAGGCATCTTGGCTAAATTTAACTTACTACAAAAACTTAATGTTTTGGGACATGCAGTCTAAACACTTAAAACTGTAAAGCTAGTAAAATACCGATAGGTATTTGCAAATAGAAAACAAAATTGTACATTTATAATACATGACTTGTTGCAACAATGAATATTTCAAAGATCTAACGTTGAATATGAAACAATATGCAGTAGATGTAATACTTTTTTTGCCTGGCAATGCATTATAAGTGCTAATAAATATATGATTGTTACCAATCTAAATTTTGAGTGGACGATTGACTCTAATTACTAGCTTACTCTTTTTGATGTAGTAGTGAGTGAGATCAAAATTTGTGATCAATAACTTGGTACGTTGGAAGTATTCTTAGAAGTATCAATAAGTGAAATTAAAAAGGGTAACCAATAACTCGGTACTTTGGAATTGTGTTGAATGATTAGAGAACTGTTATCTCTATTCAAAATTTCATGACATAAATTTGAATTTGAATGTAGCAATTTGACAACTGTAATGTGAAATATATAAGATTCTTGATGCATATAATTCTAAGGATTAATATGCTCGAAATATATAAATCAAGTTTATTTGATCAAATTATATAGATACTTTGCGATCTGAGTATTTTCAATGTTATTGGTTTACTGAATATATATGTGTACAAGAATGACCAATAATGCACACATAATACAAAGATCAATATTTGTATTTCTCATTATCGTCATTGATAATTTAAATATTGTTGGATCTCTTGAAGATCTTTCAAAGACATTTGAAAAATTGATAAACATGATATACAAATCTCAAGTAATTATGAGGTATATTCTTTGTACAATGACATTTCATAGAGAGTATTTTTATGATTAATATGAATTATCTGAATGTATAAGTAATTTACCACACACACACACACACACACACACACACACACACACACACACACACACACACACATATATATATATATATTTACTATACTTTTCTCCATGAGACTCCTGAAGAGATCAAAATATAGATGATTCAATATAGATTGAGTCAGGGAAGTACCTATACTCTTTTTCCTTTACTTAGGAAACGAGGCAGCATCAAATTACTCCAAAATTTTCAATAAATTTGCTAAAGTGAAAATGTAGTTTATATATCCATAAATCATTGCCAACATCTACATTCAAAAAATTAGTTCACAAGATTGTGATGCGTCAACTCAATGATTTACAGTAATCAACATCAGGGGAAGTAGTTGTGCTCTTTTTCCTTAGTGTAGGCTTTCTCTCATTAGGTGTCCTAACAAGGTTTTTATAAGGCAACATTTATTTTAATACTCCAAATAATTGTACTTTCTTTTTCTTAATTTGATAATTTTGTCTCATTGTGTTTTTATCAAACAAGGTTTTAACGTGGTAGATATTTTTTCATTCAAGTAGAGTGTTGTAAATATTGTATGTATTAGTGAATGACATTTGTATCCATGCAGCCATATGTATTATTACCTTGTGTATCCCTAATTCTTCTATATAAACAAAGTTCTTGCCAAAAAATAATAGGCGCATAATTTTCCTCCCAAAATGACTAGAAAAAAATTAAGAAATAAATATTTTAGCAATTATTATGGTACCTGAGTCATTAATGACATTAGAATCCGTGCTATACTATTAATGACATCAAGATTTTAATTTATTTTAATGTATAAACTATTTTATATTTATTAATAGTTATTATTTTTTTGATAATTATTATATTATATTGAAGTCGAAAAATATATAATATGGGTGTCAAATCGAAGATCTAAAATGAGAAGTTTAATACATGTTAACAAATGAGAGCAAATTGTAAACATATTGTCTGTAAAATTGTCTCAAATATCAATTGTAAAAGTTTTTATTTTTTTTTAATTTTTCCTCAATAACCCATTCATTTAAATTATATCATTTAAGTTCTATAATACTATCTATAAAATATTTTTTGTATTAATTATTATTTTTTTGATAATTATTGTATATATTATTTTGAAGTTGAAAAAATATGTAATATTGGTTTCAAACCGAAGATCTCAATGAGAAGTTTAATACAAGATAACAAGTGAGAGCAAATAAAAAGTATATTGTCCGTAAAATAGTCTCATAGATCAAATGTAAAAGCTTTTAATTAATATTTTTTACTTTTTCTCAATATCTCATTCATTTTACATTATATATTTAAGCTCTATAATGCTATCCATAAACTACTTTTTTGTAATAATTATTATTCTTTTGATAATTATTGTATTATTTTGAAGTTGAGAAATATGTAATAAATGTGCCAAAAAGATCTCAACGAAAGTTTAATACAAAATAACAAGTAAGAGCAAATTATAAACAATTTGTTCGTAAAAAAGTCCCAAAGATCAAATTAAAAGTTTATTTGATATTTTTTACTTTTCCTCAATATTTCATTCACTTTAAATTATATCATTTAAGTTATCTAATACTCAGCAATCAGAAAACCTGCAACCAGTTCGACCCGAAAAAAGGCAACAGGTCAAGGGTCAGAAGGTCAGACCGGTTCGAACCGATTTTAATTAAAAAATTAATAATTATTTCAAAGATCACAAAATTTTCTAAAAAAAAATATTTTACAAATAAAGCAGCATTTACTCATTTGGAGATAAAATTGAATATACAAAAAATATAACAACAATATTCTTTAATTTCAAAATTACCAATTCAAGACAAATATAGATTTATGGTTTTTAATTTTATTTATATTATATTTTATTTCAAAATATTTTAACATATGAAAAATAAGATAAAAATAACTTATTTAGAAGAAGAAAGTTCAACAAAAAAATAAATAATAAATAAAAATATTTTTTAGAAAGAGAAAAAAAAAAATTAAACAGAAAAGAAAAAGAAAAATCATGTAAATATTAGGATTTCCTAATTTTTATTAGTTTTGTACATGTTGTATTTTCTATTTGGATTAATTTTCTTTTTTAAAATTTTCAATTCGAAAATATTTTTGTATTAAAATGTTATTGTACTTTATTTTTAGTTGATATGATTGTATAATTAACATATTTTTCATAAATTTTGATCGAAATCACTATTACAAACATATTCCCGTACATCGCAAGGGTGAAAATACTGGTTCTTAGTAAAATAAAGGTCTATTAGCATTTCTATTCTTCTCTCTTTTTCTCTCTAATTTATCATATTTTTCAAATTTTTGTATTTATTGTCTATCTTTTTTATTTAATAATAGAAGTGGATTTTACGCCTTAATCCTATATTCACACACTCAAAACCCTTCATTCAAATTCAATTTGCATTAGTTAAATTCACGGGTGTTTTATTACTTAGATTAATTTTGTTTAACAATCTCTCAAAATGGACACTATTTGTTCTGGTTAAGGCTAGGACTTAAAAAATAATTTATCTCAATCTCCATGGATACAATACTTGGACTCAACATCCACTCTATTACTTGTTTGATCTATCAAGTTGTGGTAGGAAATCATGCAACAAAAATCCCTGACATGGCTAAGGTAAGATTATATGCCTTTGATCCATACAGAAAGTTTCCATTGACTTAGCTCGCAACTAACTTGAAATAGTTGCTTACAAGCTATATCCTCGGCCAGCTTGAGACCAGCTGAGAGGGTTTCATATTGTGCAACAATGTTGGAGGCCTTGAATCCAAACCTCACTTCAAAATTGAATTTTTGTTCTTCTGGACTTATCATGACCACTCTCGCTCTAGAGCCTGCCTCCCCGAAAGATCCATCAATGAACAGAATCCAAGTGGGAGCCTCAACGAATTCCATCTTCACCTCTATTTTTGCGACGTCAGTGAATTCCACCACAAAATCTACAAGAGCTTGACCTATCCCGGGGGCTCTTGGCTTGAAAATAATATAAAACTCACTAAAATCTACAAACCACTTCATCAACCTCCTAAAAGCATCTGACTTCTGAAGTACTTGAGTGGAAATTATTTAGCACGTGCATGCTATGGGTCTGAAAGGATGGCCTCAACTTTCTAGAAGTTGTAACAAGGGATAGGGAGAGCTTCTCCATTTCTATGTAGCAGTCATACGCTGATAAGAGGACTTTTCTCACTCATTGAATAGGAAATTTTTGGAGTATTTTTCTTAAAAAAATGAATTTGATGCCCTCTTCCGATACGGCCAGATAAAATAACAACGCTCATCACCTTATGCTTAGAGATAAGGGAACTTTTCCAAAATGATTTTGTAGCCTCTAGAAAGCCTCTTCATTCTTCTCTGTCCATTAGACCTCATTCCATTCTTTAAGGATTTTGAAGGAAGGGAAGACATTTGTCAATGGCTTTTGAGACGAAGCGACTCAGGGTTGCAATCTGCACAGTGAGGCACCGTGCCTCATTTCATTTTTTAGGATAACTCATCTCGATTAAGGTCTTGATTTTTTTTCATGGTTGGCCTCTATACCTCTATGAATGACCATATAGCCTAGGGAATTTTAGGAGGTGGCACTAAACACTCACTTAAGGGATTTAACATCATTTTGTACCACATTATAATTTACAACCTTCTAGGTGCTTAATATGAACTTCTATTTGAAAGCTCTTTACCAACACGTCATCCACATAGGCCTCCATAGTTTATTCGATAAAGTCAGCAAACATTTTGTTCAATAGCATCTGATACGTGGCTATGGAAATTTTCAACTCTAATAGCATTACCCTATAATAGTATAGACCTCTATCAGTGATGAAGGATGTTCTTCTCATCTCCGGGTCCATAGGGATTTGGATTTAGCCTGAATAGGCATTCATGAAGCTTAGTTACTAATGTCCCACAGTTACATCAACCAACAGATCAGTTCTTGAAGAGAAAAGATGTCAGTGGGAAAGCTTAATTGAGATTGAAGAAACATATTAAAAGTGTAACGACCCGTCTCAGATCACCCTACTGGACCTGAAACGTGACGTGCGCCGATGGCAGTGCCAACTAGATGTTGGACCCACCACCAAGGATTTCTTGACTTTTCTTTAACTTTCAATATTTACTATAAATAATTTTAATCCCACAGGAATTTATAAAATTTTGACAGAGTCTCCTCTATAATATTGACTTAACCAACCTGTAAAACAATAACAAATCCTCAAACATGCTATCATAAATAACTATATCACTTTTCAAATCTTCCAACCAAGACAATTGACATAATATAATAACTACAATTCTTATCCCACTTCTATATATATACATGATTCAAAATACATCATCATCAGACACATTCCTGAAGTATATTACTTATGTAGAATAACTGCATATTCCAATGCATCTTTCTAGAATAAGTCTCCTAAGAGCTTACCAAAGTAACTCCTACAAATGACAATGTTACAAAGCTCCTCGAGAGCTGCAAAGGCTCCTTCGATGCTGCTGAAACTCTTATTTTTCTTCCTATACTGTAAAGGTGGGGAAAAACATGAGCTTGTGACTCAGTGAGTGGAATTTCTGAAATAAAAGTATTTTATAAACCATTTCTGAAAACATAATTTATTTCATAAACTTGTCACTTTAAATCAAATCATACATGCTAAGAGTAATCATAAAGATCGTGGAATAATCATCTGTAGCATAACTGATAAAATGTAATACATAAGAAAATCACACCAAAGGTACCCAACTAAATCATCTGAAATCTGTATCTAGTCGTACGCGCGTATACTACTGAGCACCTCCGTACCCAGCCCAAAGCCCTTCTGGGTACAAAAGTGGGTCCCAAAGACCTCATATATGTACCCTTACACACGGGCCATAGGCCCCCACCGTGCATAAGAGTGGATCTTAAGATCTTCTGAACACGGGCCATAGGCCCCCTCCGTGACAGAGCCTTAACATCTCAAATAATATCCGTTAGTACACGGGCCCAAGGCCCCCTACATGCACTAACACAAGAACAGATAACCACATCGGGTACTTCTGGTAATTTTGAAATCATACATACTCAACTTGACTAATCATATTCGTAAAACGTGATATTGAAACCATCATGCTTGAGCAAGTGTAATTATAAAACATTTTCCTTGATAAACATGCTAAAAGCCATTTATTTCAAAATCATTTGTAATTTAAAGAAAATCAAAGTAATAGAAAACTTGCATAACATAAATTCTTTTAAGTTTTTAAAAGAATAACTTTTCCACTCACAAAATAATTAACCGTTCACTAGCTTGGCCGATATATATTGCCAACTTCCTCGTCACCTCCTGAGATAAAATAAAATCTTCACATCAACATTTAAAATCACCTTAATAGATAATATAGCAAAAGAGCCTCATTCTTGAATTAACTCATTCAACTTGTTTTCTCATATTACACTATACTTACCATTTTTACTTAGGAACACAAAATCACCTCTAAAGACTAATTAAGTTCTAATATCACTTAAAATTCAAAATTAGAGCCACATTTATCTAAATCCCCATTTTCAAGTTTTACAAGCTTACTAGTTTATTTACCCCTTCTCATAATTAAACTAATATTCATCATCAACACCAACAAATCCATTTCTAGCACAAAACAACCCAAAATACAAGTTTATCTCAACTTAATCACTAATTTAACCCAATAACATAAAAACCCTAATCTTTAATATCAAGCATTTATTTTTAAATATACAACTAAAATTACCAAAATCATCATTCCCACATTCATATATAACTCACATTTAAACTATAAATCAAAAGCCCTAATTTTACACATTATTGAACAATAAATATTTTACCACTTACCTCTTAATGTTAGAAAAATATGGTAGAATAACACCAACACACACTTAGAGTTGGATGGGCTCCTCCTTCCTTTCCTTTCCTTTCTTTTCTTTCCCCTTTTTTTTTCCCCTTTCTTTCCTTTTCTTGTTCTCCTTCTTTCTGCCGATTTTTTTTTCTACACCTCAGCCTCTGTTTTGTCTTTTGTTTGCCAATTGGTTTGATATTATACATATAATAATGATATAATCTTTAAATATTGCCAAAGAGGTCCCAACTCTTATTTCATTGATTTAATTAAATCCTCAACTTATATAAGTTTTAGAAAAATAATCCCAACAAATAAAATAATATGATTTGGTCCTAATTTGACTTTGACTTGACTATCCCATATATGACTTTGAATAGTAAAAGTTTGACTAATAAAAATAATAATTGGGTTGTTACAAAAAGATTCCACTTGTTGCTGTGCTTTTTTATGAGGATTGGATTGGAGATCCACCTTGAATTTTGGTCTTTCCTTATGAAGCCGTACCATTAGCTTTTCAATCTCTTTCTTTAGGGCATCATACCATTTGGGGTTGAGGCTTCACCATTTTTATCTACGTGGGAGCGTACTAGGTATCAATATTGAGGTGGTCCATCTTACTTTAGATCTATGCCAGCCATATCGGCATGTTTTCGAGCAAATACGTTAAAGTTCTTGTATAGAAAATCCTTTAGATTCTCCTTGGCCTCAGTGAAGTTTTCTACAAGGAAGTTTTCTAGCTCTTCTACATGAGCTATCTATTAATTGGACTCAGTGATGCGGGGTACAACTCATCATATATAGCCCATTCTTTAGGAGTCCTCCCTGACCCTACTTCAGGGGAATTTACAATTTCGATGTATTTTCCCTTTTGAGGGTCTATATTTTTTAGGGACATCAAGCATTTCAATGTCAAGTACCACCATATTAACTTTGTGGACTTCATCTTTCCTTAGGGAATTCAATTAACATTCCTAGCCCCATTTGATCACCTTTGACCATTGCATTGCCATTTTCTATGGGAAACTTCATGCATGATGGTGAAGCTCAGTTCGGTAACACTGTAGCAGTTTATAAACGATTTTTTTACTGTTATAAAAGTAATATGTGTGGTTGAAAAGTTAAGAGAGAAAATTTAGATGGTTAAAAAGTAGTTTGAAAAATTGTGTTATTTATAAATTAGTTTATAAACATTAATGATTACGTTAGGGAACACACTAGAAGCTGAATGATAAAGGGCAAATCACATTTGTAGCGACTGAATGGATTAATTAGCACAACAGTTCGAAAAGTACCACAGTAGAAACTTGTCATATTGAATGCAAACACATTTCATACAATCATATCTTATGCTAAAGTATGATGGTGTTGGCTGGGTCACACGAGTTTTTTAATGCACTTTAATGTTGTTGGGGGACTTGGGGTGGTTGTTTTACTTAAGATGTACGTATAAAATTTTATAGGTACAAAACAACTCATGAAACCTCTAGAAAGGCACTAGCTGTTGCAGGATGTATGTGGAATGCTGCACTTCAAAATACATATTTTTATATGTTTTCGAGATGAACACAAATAGGGGTGGGCATAAATCGTCCAAACCCGTCAAAATCGACCCAACTCGATCGGTTTGGGTCGATTTTTCATGAAAATTGGGTTGAGTTCGGATTTTTTTTTTTAATTTTTTAGTTGGGTTGGGTGAAAAACCCGACCCAACCCGACCCAAATAAAAATCTTTTTTTTCTTTCTAAAATGAACTTTTCTTATTTAAATATTAATTGAACATATTTTAATTTTATTAGCAAGTGTTCAATTTATTGTATTTGAGGTTATTGTAGTGTACATAATTAATTTGAGTTATAGATTGATTCATGAGTTTTTTTTTTTTTTCAATATTTTTTATTAATTGGGCCAAAGCCCAACCCGTCCAGCCCAACCCAACCCGATCGAAATTTGGTTGGGTTGGGTTTGAACTCTTAATTGGGTTGGGTTGTGTTGGTTTTTTATCAACCCGACTTTAGTGGGTTGAGTTCGAATTGGACAAAAAATCGACCCAACCCAACCTACGCCCACCTTTAAACACAAATAGAATGTTCCATTTTTACATAGAGTAACTAACTAGCTATTAAATCATAAAGTAACTATGCAATTAGCCATTACACAAACTGACAGAAACCAATTGAATAATACCCACTATTATATTTCCAAAGTAAAAATTTAATGAAAAGTACAATCAGGGCATGTTTTTGTATATGAAGGAACACTCCAATTATTGACAAAGTGACACTCAATTGAAATTTAGAAATGGATAGCAAAATTGGGATGATATATAAAGATCACTCCAATTATTGACAGAGTGACACTCGATTCCAAATCACCCTGTATTTGATGTTAAATTCCATTCCATTGCATGACAATATCAATACTACCAGATTTTGTGGTTGGGAACCATCATCATTCATTTGTTATATGAATTGACAGGTAATGAAATATTAATTATGTACAATCAGATTTGTAGAGATATTACTATCATATCGTGGAGAATCGTGTTATAAAGTTGGAAAATGAGCTCTATTATGAAGTTAAAATTCATTCCATCTCATGACAATATCTTCACTCACAGATATTGTAGTTGTAAAATTTGGAAGAAAGAATTATTTTTATTTTATAAATCAACAATGTTATGTACAAGTATATATAGCACTTATAGTCAACTATATATGGACAATATATTACAATGATGAAAATAAAATATCACAGCATATTCGTTTCCTAAAATGATCTAATCAATCATCTGTAATACTAGCAAGAATATCGCTTGATATCTTTGACGTTTTCAACACTCCCCCTCAAGTTGGTGAGTAAATACCGTGAACTCCCAACTTGACCAAAAAAGAATGAAATTTTTCCTTTCCGAGAGCTTTAGTAAATATATCAAAAACTTCTGATATGAATTGAATACATTTTTTCATGACTTTTCCTTCTAGAACTTTGTCTCGGACAAAATGACAATCAATCTCGATGTGTCTTGTCCGCTCGTGAAATACCGGATTTCCTGCAATATGAAGAGCAGCTTGATTGTCACAGAAAAAAGCAGTCGGCCCTTGAACTTGGATTTGCAAGTCTTAAAATAGGTGCTATAGCCATGTAATTTCACAACATGCTGCTGCCATGGATCTATACTCGGCTTCGGCAGAAGATAATGACACAGTTTTCTGGAGCTTGCTTTTCCATGAGATAAGAGACTTCCCAAAGAGTATACAGTAACAGTAGTTGATACTAGTACAGACAAACTCATTTGCGTTGGTTGTAGAAGCGATGTATATGACACAGACGCGTAAAGTCTTGACTTTACTCGTCGATTGTTAACTGACTCCTAAAGTTAACTTTAGGCATCGGTTGTAAAGTTACAACCGGCCCCTAAATTCGACTTTTAGGCTCGGTTGTAACGTCTAAAGTCGTTTTTTTTTTTTTTTTTTTTTTTTGTCGTGGCCACTTTAGGTCATGGCTTGCAATTATCTCAACTGCAATGACCCAAGTCCCTGCTACAGGTCATGACCTGCAATCAAGTGAAAGTGGTCTGCAATGAACCAGGTCACTGCAAGTCATGATCTGCAATGACCTATGTCACTGCAGGTGCAATAACCTGAACGTGGCTTGTAATGACCCAGGTCACTGCAGGTCATGGGTCACTGCAGGTCATGACCTGCAATGACCTATGTCACTGCAGGTGCAATCACCTGAACGTGGCCTGCAATGACCCAGGTCACTGCAGGTCATGACCTATGTCACTGCAGGTGCAATCACCTGAATGTGACCTGCGATCACCTGAACATTCTCGACATACGTACATCACCAAATATATCGTCATTGAATATACATAATCGACATATTCGTAATAGAATTAAATAAAAAAAATTATATTTACAAGATTGTTAATTTGTTATACAAATATGTAAATGCGAGTTTGAATGAAAAAGATTTACATACACACATTAACGAAGTATTTTGCCCATAAGTTTTGAATCTCCACAATTTCCTCCGTTGAGTAGTATTCTTTAAATGCTTACAACCAATTAAAATGAACAATTAGTTATTTGTTAATAAAATATAAAGTCATAATTAAAAATTCTCATTCTTCTAACTTATACATTTTCCAACAACTCGAGTTAAAAGTGATCTGTGATTATCTCATACATATTTCTCATAACGTAATAGCCACACTCAGAACCCCCAGGTTGAAGAGGACACTGAAATTCTCACATTGTAAACGAACATTAATAATCAAACTAAATAAAATATTGAAATAATTCAAACATCTGTAATAAATTTTAAATCCGCGTTCTCATACCTTTATATTTTTCCACGTTGTATTCACTTTTGTCATAAAGCCTCCACATGCCCAATACGTTTTGAAAGCCCTAAAGTTTTAATAAATTATATGAACAAGTTATAAAATAATAATAAGACTCAAATTTTCTACAAAATTTTTGACAAGGTCTCCCCTATAAATTGAACTTATCCAACCTATAGAGAGACCCTGCTATAGAAAACTATCACAACTTCTCAACAATTACAACATAAAGGCATCAATATCACAACAACCACAATCAATTTCACCACAACTCCACAATCACTTCATGTCCTTATCCTAACTTATCCACTTATAAACGAAAACCATGATCATGGAAATAATTACTTACATATTCATTATCGGCTTGATATTAATGTCACGCTTCGATGCAGCAGCTGAATCCAAGAAGTACACCGCATTCTTCTGAGGAGAAATCACTAGCAATATTCAGTGGTTCCTACGTATTATGAACGTGTAAATACAACTTTAAACATCATATGAATCAACCTAGGTAAAAAAAAAGAGAGAATATCAGTGGTCTTACTCTTGAAAATCCGGTGCTAGAATGAATTTCTTAGATTGCATTGACTTCATGATGTTGGCCATATAAGTTACAACACCATTCACATTTGTTTTGATCGTAATCGACGCAATGTGTGTCGGAGACATGAATCCAATCGATTCAATACCGTATTGCTGACACAACTCATGGAGGTACCTAAAACAGGTAAAAGTAAGAAATAGAAATAAAATAATGATTTAATTAAATTGAAGTTATAATTTGTGGTCAGAAGTCTTACAATGATAATACTTGTAGGATAGATGTATCCAACCATTGCATCATAAGCAAATCGGTGATGTCTCCGACTGTAACAAAAATATCATTGTCAAATGTACAATCGAACACTGAGTCATCTACGGTCACCCGATAGAAGTCATCACCAATAGGCAATCGAAGGATCAGAGTGTGTAACATTTTGCATTTATCACCCAGATGTTGTAACGTCTCATTGTCAACAATCGCAGGTCACTGGGTAGATGTCATTTCGAAACTCTGAGGCGTTTTCCCTTCGTTAGATCTTTTTACCTATTTTGGTGCATCTTCCTGCAATAAGACAATTTTTATCATCATAACACGTCTAATACAAATTAAAAAGAAACAGAAACTTTTATATAACTAAATGTTATTACCTCTCCAAAAATCACCAATTCCTTAGGCTATTGAAAGAAGCTTCCAATAGCTTCCCCCACCGTGGTGTGGTATTGAGATGACACGGGAAGATAAAACACTTTTGCACCATCTATAACATGGTTAACGGACACCTTAGCATGATCAAGCCAAAGTGGTTGATGATGGACCACAGTCTCGGGTCCGGATGGATAAACCATCCCTCTCGCCACTATTTGTTTCTCACCATCAACACTTACGGCGAGACGACAACGAATCGACTTCTATTGTACAACATGATTGAACATATATTTTAGCCCTTCCAGTTGAAAGAACATAAGTAATGTTAAAATTTTTTAAATAATTTAAAATTAAATACTTGAAGCCCATTAAATAGATCTAGATCCACAGAGTGATAACTGCTGGGAGTTGGTGGTCGGTGTTGTGGAGTTACGTCCACCTCGGCCTCAAGATTTACACCCAAGTCCTGGAGGATAGCATCGTATTTATCGAATTTACTCTGCATCTCCGACATGGTCTGACGCCTGATCCGCTCGGTAATACTATCCTCCATCTCCTTCACAAGCATATCCTTAATATCGTCTATTGACACGACCCCACACGATCGTCTATTGTAATCATCGGGCCTGCCGTAAACATCCCCCGTGGTGACATAGACGCCATACCCCCTCACTGCCAGGGTGATCCTCCTTACCAAGGGCTTCACTTAAGATATCATGATGTCTACTTAGCACAAATGTCCCCTGCGTGGCTTGCTCAGCTTTTTCAACCTGTTCAAAATAACAATGAAAACTAAATATATTTTTTAAGTAAATTTTAATTGAAAATAAAAATCGGGAGGATACACTCCCCTCGTTTTCTCATAGGGTATGTAATAAGTTCCATCTTTTTATTATCTAACTCGAACCCAATCTAAACTGCGATCCTCGCTTACAATCGAAGAGCTAATCATGTCACATGAAGAGGTAGAAGATAGTGGGTCACTTACTAGCCACTATGGCTTCATCCCCGTATAACCAGCTGAGCCCAAATAATGTGGATGCTCGTTTCGCAATCGACTATCCCTGGCCTTCTTACTTTTTTCCTAAAAAAATCACATGTTTTTAGTTTTCGACTGAATAAATCACATGTTTTTAGTTTTCAACTCAATAAAACACATGCTTAAATTTAAATATACCTTAAATTTCTCCGTCTGACGTTCGTTCTTGAACGACTCCCATTGCTCTTCAGTTAAGAAATCATAAAGCTGCGTAGGAGATTTATATTTCGGGTGGTCATGTGTAATGTAATCATGAACCAGCCTCGTCTTGAAATCTTTACACCGCATCCCCACAACTTTCAAAACACGTTTTTTCGCACTGTCATCAGGGATGTTGAACTCCTTCTGAAAGATAAGGATAATATGCGATGTTATAAAAAAAAAGTTACAATCACTTACTAAGCCAATACTTATAAAGTGACAGTACCTTTATTTCTTCTCACATCATGTACTTAAGGCCTTGATCAACGTTGTGCCAATCACTAATGTTTATGTCAACGTGAATACGTACCAAAGACCTAACAAAATTTCTGAAGTTCGTCTTGCCTGGTCCGATCGGCCTATTACGATCATCGAACTCAATGACATTCACATCCTTCCTAGCCTTCTTCATTTTCTTACACATAGTTGGCCCTCTTGTTCTTTTTGTTTGGGTAATACGATGATCATCTGAAGAGCTTGAAGACTCGACCATTATATTGAAACAATTGTGCACGTACCTGCACATATAACAATGCAGAAATATATATATATAATATCGCAAATGAATATTAACAACATATAGAGCATATATAAAGAATACAAGAAATTTATAAGAAATAATATGTAAATGAACTCACCGAAATAATAATCACCAATGCCAATAATGCGTCTCTTGCCTTGAAGGACGACTGACCACTTAGTATTGGCAGGATCAAGAACATAAAATACCTGTTTTGCTTGTGATGCAAGTATGAACGGCTCGTCAAGATAACCTAAACGTCCAAAATCCACCAAAGTGAAACCTAATTCATCCACCCTAACACCCCGTCGATTATCAACTCATTTACATTGGAAGAGAGGAAATTTGAACTCTCATAATCAAGTTCCCAAATATCTTCAATGACACCATAATAGGACATCGACCCATCTATATTGGCATTGTATCTTTAGCACTTGAAAAATCTCTTGATAGTGCTACTTGTGTCACTCCACTGTTTTGCACTGCACTCTTATCATCTTGACGTTTAGTGTAAAACTTATACCCATTAATGTCATATACTTCATAAGACCTCACAAACGTGCTAGGGCCATACGCTAACCACTTTACCATTTCAATAATGGTATTCGGCGTTTGTGACAACTCTCTCATGACTCTATCTTTGAACCATTTTGAAAATGAACGATTATGTTGATCAGTTACCCACCTTTCAATTTTTGAAGGATTTTGCTGTCTTAGGATGGACATGTGCTTGTCCAAATATGGATGAACTTTAGGAAGGTGTTGTAATACAAGGAGGTGTGCTTTATCTCGCAATTCAATGTTGGGGACGATTGATTTGCATTCAATCGTACCTTTACCTTCAAGTCTTCCCTCGTGACAAGATTTAGGAACACCAATAGTCTCAACGTCATCTAGGTAATCAGTACAAAATTCAATAGCCTCCTCAGCATAACCTTCAAGGATAATGCCTTCAGGTCAAAATCGATTTCTCACATATCCTTTCAATATACCCATGTATCTCTCAAATGGATACAAATACCTCAAGAACACCGGACCACAAATCTTAATTTCTCTTACCAAGTGAAAAAGTAAGTGCAGCATAACGTCAAAAAATGATGGCGGAAAATACATTTCAAATTGACATAGAGTGATAACAATATCGGCCTGCAAATCATCCAACGCCTCCGGATCAACAACTTTACTGCAAATTGTGTTGAAGAAAAAATTCAGTTTTATAATGACATGTCTAACGTGTTTTGGAAGTATGCCTCGAATTGCAACTGGTAACAGTGTTGCATTAAGATATGACAATCATGAGACTTCATGCCAACCAATTTCAGGTCCTTCATCGACACAAGACTTTTAATGTTTGAAGGGTATTCGGATGTAGCTTTATTAGAAAGTAGGCACTCACAAAAACTTGTTTTCTCTTTTCTGGACAAAGTATAGCAAGCTGAGGGTAAATAAGTACGTTTTTCTAACTTTTGCGGTGCTAACTGATCCAGTATCCCCATTTCTACCATGTCCTTCCTGACTTTGATACCATCTTTCATCTTTCCTTGAATGTTCAATAATGTCCCAATGATGCTATCACAAACATTTTTCTCCACGTGCATTACATCAAGACAATGCCTTACCGATAAATGTTGCCAATAAGGTAGATTCCAGAATATCGACCTCTTTTCCAAAGACTCTTCTGAGGAGGCTTAAAAGGTTTTCCAAATGAAACATCAATATTTTTAACTCGTTCATATACCTTACCTCCTGTTAACGGCAAGCGAGCTGCTCAAGCCTCGATTTTTCCATTGAATGACTTTTTCTTCTTTCGATAAGGGTGGTTAGTAGGGAGAAATCTTCTATAACTCATAAAGGCATTTTTCTTACAGTTTTTCAACCAAAGATCAATCATGTATTCTTCACAAATGGGACAAACTTTAGGTCCTTTGTTAGTATAACCCTACAAGTTACTATAAGCTGGAAAATCATTTATAGTGCAAAAAATCATAGCACGTAAGGTAAAATTCATCAGACTATGTGCATCAAACACCGATACACCTTCATCCCACAAAAATATTAAATCTTCAATTAGTGGGGCTAGGTAAATATCTATATCATTCCCTGATTATTTAGGCCTTGATATTAACAAAGACAGCATGATATACTTGCGCTTCATACATAACCAAGGAGGAAGATTGTAAATCGTCAAAGAAATGACCAATGTCGACTACTCATGTTACCATGCGAGTTCATCCATCTGTACATAGTCCCAGCCTAAGATTTCTATCTTCGCCCCCAAATTCAGGAAACAGCCTATTAATGTTCCTCCATTGAGGAGAATCAGCCACGTTCTTAGTTTTCCATCTTCTTTTCTCCCATCAGCATGCCACCGCATGTTCTTTGCGTCCTTTGCATTGGAAAACAAACGTTTAAATCTTGATATTACGGGTAAGTACCATAACACATTTGCCGGAGGGCTTTTCTTATCACCACAGTTTCGTTCACGTTCTTTCCCTTATACCGTGATGCCCCACACTTTGGACATAGACGCAAGTCCTTGTACTCATTTCGATACAGTATACAATCATTTGTACATGCATGTATCCTCTCGATCTCCATACCCATCGGGCACAACAATTTCTTTGCCTCGTAGATTGAACTAGGAATTTCGTTATCTTCCGGAATGATCTCTCGTAAGAGTTCCAGTAATTCCGTGAAACTCTTATCACTCCACCTATTGTTTGCTTTCAAGTTATACAATTTCAACACAGTAGACAATTTTGTGAATTTAGTACAACCAAAAAACAAAGGCTTCTCAGAATCATTGAACAAGCTATCGAATACATGAAGCTTTTCCATAAATTCCCCTTGTATACCATGCATCATTTCCTCTATCATATCATTCTCTCCATTTTCCAGATCATTCTCACCAATATTGCTCAAATTATTCTCCTGTTGATCACCATCATCTTCACCAATGCTCGTCCTAGGAAGCATACTCTGACCATGCCAAATCCATTGTGTATAACCTCCCTTAAACTTACGACGAATCAAATGGCTTTTTAGTTGCTCAAAACTACGAAACTTTCTCAAATTCTTACAATCACAACTAGGACACAAAATCATTGTTTCGCCTTTCTTTCTCCTATGTTCATTTGCACATTTCATAAACTCTTCAACCCCTTTTACATATTCATGTGTATTACGTTTACCATACATCCAGCCCCGATCCATATCTAAGGACTTATATGTGAAGAGATAATTAAAAAAAAAATTAGTTTTGAGTTAATATTTTTCATTATAGAACCTTAACCCAACTATTTATTAATAATTGAAATCAAATACGAAAATTTATTAGGTTGAACTTCATAATTTTACTAGGATAATTGTATTCTGTGTAGTTACAAAATCTTACAGAAATTTCAGCAGAATCTCTCCTCTAAATTGGATTTAGCCAACCTGTAAGAGGAATCAAAATGCCACAATAAAATCAAAATGTTCAACCTCGACATATTCAAAACTCAAACACAACTCCAGTCAAACTTCAACACCATCAACTACTCCAAAATTAATCCAAAATCAATTCCCAACTCCGAAAATATCAAACTAAGATTTCATAATTTAACATCCCATAATTTCAATAGAACTCCAATAATTCAAATATTGCAATATATGCATCTACAAACTCAAAATCAATAAAAAAAATTAATCCAAACTAAGCTAATAAAATATTCATATAAACCAGTTGGCATATAAAATCATTAATTCAATCATAAACTAACAAAATAAATCAATTATATATATATATATATATATATATATATATATATATATATATATATATATGTATATAAATAAAGAGGGAGGTGGGTTCTTACGGGGTGGGAAAGAGGTGGCGGGTCTCAAGGCAGTGGAATGGTGGTGGAGCCGACGGAATGGTGGCGGCGAGGCGGCGACGATGTGGTGAGTGTATGTATATAGTGAAAGAGAGAAGCGGGAGGAATCAAATATGAGAGGAAAATCACGCGTTATTTGATAAATAACGCGAGGTTTACGCGTCGGTTCTCGAAGAACCGACGCGTAAACTGGTTATACGTGTCGGACCGACGCATATTCCTAAGAATACGCATAGGTTCTTCAAAGAACCGACGTGTATAACTTAACTGTTAAGAATACGTGTCGGTTGTATAATTACAACCGACGCATATTCTTTGATTATATTTACAAAAATACCACTGTCCTTTTATAAGCGTCGATTTTACTAAAAATCGACGTATATTTCTGATAAGTGTATTTTATACACTTATTTGTACGTCTAAATTAGAATAAATTATTATCGTTTTAGAATATATACTATTTAATTTGTGTTTATTTGTTTACTTTGCAGAAAATATCCCAAAAGATGAAGAATGAAGTAATTAATGAGAAAAATGCATAATTGGATGCTAATTGGAGCTAAAATGAGAAATTGATAAGTTTGTGACGTCAACCGAAAAGATGCAATGTGCCGAAGTAAAGGAATAAGAAGTTGGAGGATCCAGTTGAAGGAATTGAGAGTTGAAATGAGTGAATTGAGAAAATTCCAAAGTATGGGTACTATATTGTTGCAATTGGAAGTTGAAGACATGAGGAACCAACTTGCAAATATCCAATGACTGATTTGGATAACAAGAAGATACTTTGAGGATTTTTAGGAGTCAATTGGATGCAAGTAGAAGTCAAAAAGGAATGAAATATGATAAGAATATTACCATAAAATTGATTCCAATCCTAGAAGATTCTGGACAAAATTCTAGTCATACTTTGAGACCAAAATTTGGGGCAGTAAACGTTCGAATTAGGAAAATCCTATTTCAAGAAAAATTGTATCCCTTTAAGTTATCTTTCTAACGCAGTTTGAATCATCTTAATCACATAAGGAAAGAGAAAGATACGGTTGAAATACTGAATACTGTGCAGATACCAAAAAAGACTCGCACGCCGATTTGATGAATTTCTTTCCTTCTTCAACTTGGTCTCTTCACCAACTATAAATACAACTTCTTTGCACGAAAATAAAACCTTTGCCTCTCCAAAGAACGAGCTACAATAGAGAATTCAACATCATATTCTTGGGGAATTAAGCATCGCAAAGGGGCGTGAATTGAAGATAATTGAAGAATTGAGACTTGGTGCATGCTTTCCTTTCTTCTTATTGTTTTCAATGAATGTTTTATTTTATTGTTTATGCTTTTTAATCATGATGTGTAACTAAATTTAATGTTGGGATGAACGATGTAGCCTAGTTAATTATTTTAATTCCAAGTTCCTTTATTTTAGTAATTCGTTGCATGTATTGATTTATTATTGTTCTTAATACTTGAATTGCTTGATCACCAATTCATGATATATTGAGTTATTTTCATAATTCGAGAGGTGAGTTAATATCTTAGAACGTGGTAATAAATCCAGTAATTGAACAAGAGATATAGATATACTTTTGTTATTATTGCGGTCGTGTGTGAATTCTTGTGTTTATTGCATCTAGATAAGGAATATTCAGACCCGCTGTAGAGATACATTGTTGAATTATTTAGGTAGAATTGATTTAAACTCGAGATAGGAATTTCAATTTAAATTAATGAATTCGACCGAATGCATATTTAGAAAATAAAACTGGAATTGGAATTGATTTAATTGATTAGGTGAAATCGTGAATTACAACTAATTTACAATCGTTTTTAAAAACAAAACAAATTTCGCAATTTTAATTCTTTAAGTATTGTCTTAGTTTTAGTTTAAAATGTCAAATTATTTCGTCCCTTCAAATAAGGTATAGAACTAACATATTTCGATAATTAATAGCAGTCTCTGTGGGACGATAATCCGAACTATTAGGTCCACTTTATTACTTCTCATGACCCGTATACTTGCGGGGATATCTTGCATCGCGAGATATTGGTGAACAATTCCCCATTTTTTTGTCATTTTTGTACTAGTGTGAATGCCGAGTAGTTGGACATCCTGCCCAATCAGAGTCATAATAGGCTTCCAATTTCAATGTATTTTGGGAAGAGAATATCATGCCTTGTCCTGGTTTGCCTTTCAGATACTTCAGGATTTGCACGGCTGCTTCATAATGAGGTTTTCGAGGTGTCTGCATGAATCTGCTCAATAAATGGAAATAATATGTAATACGTGATCGCGTAATAGTCAGATATATCAGTCGACCATCCAATCTTCTATACTTGGATGGGTCATCCAATGGATCACCATCATCAGGAATCAATTTAAGATTTTGTTCCATAGGGAAACTTGCAGGCCGTGATCCTAGACACCCAAAATCGTTCAAAATATCCAACAGATATTTTCTTTGTGAAATAAAAATACCTTGTTTTGAGCGTGCCACCTCGATTCTCAAGAAATACTTCAAATTACCAAGGTATTTGATACGAAACTTGGTATGTAAATAATTCTTCATTTCATTAATTTCCATCACATCATTCCCTGTTATAAGTATGTCGTCCACATAAATGAGTAGCATGGTGAAGGTTTTTCCTTTTTTGTTGTAAAAAGAGAGTAATCTGCTTTGGATTGGACATAATCGACAGATTTGATAGCTTGTGAAAATTTGAAGAACCATTGACGAGAGGCCTGTTTCAACCCATAAAGTGATTTATGGAGGAGACAAACCAAATTCTCCCCCTGTCGCCGAAGACCAGGTGGTGGAAGCATATATATTTCCTTCATTAGATCACCATGTAGGAAGGCATTATGAACATCAAGTTGATGAAGTGACCACGAGTGAGCAGCAGCAAGAGCAAGTAAACAGCGAAAAGTAACAAGTTTAGCTGTCGGAGAAAAGTTGTCATGATAGTCAATACCTTCCAATTGTGTGTAGCCCTTAGCAACTAAACGAGCTTTATAACACTCGATCGGATTTTTGCTTGATTTTTTAAACCCATCTACATCCAATAGGTACTTTCCTAGCCGTTAAAGGAGTTAGTGTCCATGTGTCAGTGGCTTGAAGAGCCTGAAGTTCCTCATCCATAGCTTGACGCCTTCATGATGTTTTGAGGCTTCTGGATAATTGTTAGGTTCCAAAGCGGAAGACAATTGTGCAATAAAGGATTGATATGGTTGAGAGAGTCCCTTATATGACAAGAAATTGGAGAGAGGATACCTTGTATGAGGACCGAAGATTGAGGGTTGCTTGGGGGACAAATTAACGGTAGAACAAACATAATCATGAAGCTTAATTGGTGGTACTCAAATGCGACTAGAACGTCGTAAAGGTGTTGAAGAAGCAACAAGTTCATCAGGTGGGGTAATTTCAGTTAGTTGTGCATGGGAAATAGGGCTATTTGGAAAGGGTATATTAGGATCACTTTCCTGTATGTGTGGATGAGCTGGTTCAGGTGGTTCTGGTATGAAGATTAGTAGCATAAGCTAAGCATCCAAAAGCACGAAGGTGTGTATATGAGGGAGTGTGACCAAATAACTTCTCATAAGGCGTAAGGCCCGATAAGAGTGGAGTGGGTATTCGATTTATGAGGTAAACATATGTAAGAACACATTCATCCCAAAAATTCAATGGCATATGAGATTGAAAATGCAAAGCTCGTGCATTTTGAAGGATATGTCTATGTTTACGTTCTACAACTCCATTTTGTTGGGGTGTAGAGACGAAGGATTATTGAAAAATAATGCCATGTTCACGAAAGAAAGTATACATAGAAACAAACTCGCTCCCATTATCAGTCCTAAGCATTTTAACATTCTTGTTGAATTGTGTTGAAGCATAGGTAATAAAGGATTTAAGCAGCATCTGCATTTCAGATTTATGGCGCATTAGATAGACCCAAGTGCATCGAGTAAAGTCATCAACAATAGTAAGAAAATATCGAGCCCTAAAACGGGATGGTATTCTATGAGGTCCCCAAATGTCATTATGTATAAGTTCAAAAGCATGCTTAGTATTAATACAACTTAATCCAAAAGACAATTGAGTTTGTTTTACCAAAGGGCAAACGTCACAAGGTTTATTTGAAGAGTAAGAAAAATCAGGAAAATTCTTAGCTAACAATTGCAAGCGCGATGGCAAAGGATGGCCAAGTCTGCGGTGCCATGTGATGGATAAGGTCTTTGGAGAGGAAGTGGTTGTAGCTGGTACCCGTTGCTTCGAATCCACCAAATAATACAGTCCATTACTTTGTCGCCCCCAACCAATCATCGTCCTCGTCTCCAGGTCCTGCGAAATACAAAAATCAGGATGAAATGTTACTGAGCATCCTAGTGATCGAGTAATTCGGCCGACAGAGATTAAATTGGTCATGAAAGAGGATATCCCAAGAACATTGTAAAGAGACAATTTAGAGCCAAAATGATAATTTCCAGCAGAATTGATAGGGACTCGAGTTCCATTAGGTAATGCAACCAGTGGCAGAGACGGAGTTGTAGTAGTATTAGTTAATGGAAGTCTAGATACGTGGTCAGTGGCACCACTATCTATAACCCATTGAGTAGAAGAAACTCCACCAGCAATATTGGCCTTAGAATCAAGGCTGAATTTTTTACTCATCATGGACAAAAGTTGTTGAAACTGATTTGCAGTAAGAGTGGGCGAAGATGATTCTATTGTTTCTGAAGATGCATTGGATGTCACATTGTTGATTGAAGATGCTTTGCTCCCCTTACTCTCATATCCTTTGGAGCCTCCAGATCCACCAGAACCGGCTGGGAACTTTCCATGAAGCCGATGCCCTGGTGGATAGCCTTTAAGTTTCTAGCATGTATCAATGATGTGATAGTCAGCATCACAATGAGAACAGTGGGATGGTTTCTTTTCAGTTGACCGACCTTTTCCCCCATTGGTGTTGTTCCCACGGCCTGTTCTAACTCAGTTTTGCTCAAAATGCCATTTCCACCCAAAAAACACTATAGAACCTTGAAAAAAGGAGACTGCAAGAATTTCACCGAATATCGAAAAAATATAACCTCTTTCTTTGATACCATGTAAAATTTGGAAGAAAGAATAATTTTTATTTTATAAATCAACAATGTTATGCACAAGTATATACAGCACCTATAGTCAACTATATATGGACGGTATATTACAATGATGGAAAATAAAATATCACAGCATATTTGTTTCCTAAAATGATCCAATCAATCATCTTAATACTAGCAAGAATATCGCTTGTGATCTTTGACATTCTCAACGGTAGTTGAGAAGCATCATCTTTTATACAAATTGGCAATTAATGCATCAAGTTCCCCAGATATGTTAGATTTTAAATTTGGAGGTGCATTGTGATTTAGGATCGTTTTCCAGTCCCGTTACCTTATGCTTTGTATTTCCAACTATCAAAGTTTCCCTTGTTGCCTGCATTATGGATTTTACTATATTCAAATATATAAAGAATCTCATGTGCTACCTTGTGTAGCTCTAAATAGATCGAATTTGGTCATGTAGTAAGTTTGTTGGATTTATGGTTCAATATGTTAGTGTGACTACTAGGGACAACTTCTACCGAAATACACAACACTTCTTATTTTGGAATCATTTTCATTCACATTCAAATACGGAAAGTAAACGATACATGTTTTGTTCCAAAACGTCTATCATAGTACTCACTCCATATATGGAGATAAATTACCTAATATAGTCTCCACCCATTATTGTTGGAAGGACCAAAAGTTTAAACAAAATTAAAATGAAAAAAAGAAAAAAAGAAAGAAAGAGAACAACCAAGATCCATTCTAAGTCACAATATCCTAATTCCAAGTCCTGAATCATCATGTCTTCAATGTCATCGTAACATCTTCACACATAAATTAAGTGATATAGTCTCCACCCATTATTGTTGGAATGACCAACAATTAAAAAAAAAAAAAAAGAAAAAAAAAAGAAAAAGAAAAAGAAACCCAACATCCATTCTAAGTCACAATATCTTAATTCCATCTCGTGAAGCATCATATCTTCAATACACTTTGGAACACTGTTCATTTTCTGTCAAGATGAGTCTCCAGCTTCGAATTCAAGGAGATCATTCATTGCAGCATGAATACAAAATCTGATTAACTAGATTAAATGGAAACTTCGATGTAAAGATATTAAACATCTTTTCATTCAAATAAGCTATGGATTTTGTGATTATCTGCAACTACATATGATAGATGTTGAAATGAACACAGTTATGATAAATTGGACATTACAACTTCCAACTGAATTTACTTAAAAGTTTTACATAGTGAGATGTACAGATCTACACTTAATACAACTAGATTTCGTGTACAGAGCGTCAACCCACTATCTGCTAGACGGAGTTGAACTATTGTCAGATTGTTGAGTTGATATCTAGCTTGCAAAATATAGTTCTATAACTTGATTACTAATCCACCAAAGAAATTTCTATTGGATACATGTGCCTACTCTTTTGATGTGTTTAAGAAAATCTTATGATGCCAAAATGAGAATATTGGTCTGGATTATAAATCCACCAGAACAATTCTGTATGGGACTCAGAATTGTCATTGATTGCTGTTCCACACTAAGAAATTCAGATATCTTACATTCTTATGACAGTAATTTAGAATCTTATACGTACACGGTAGGTAGCACGGAAATGGAAACGACAAATGAAACAGAAACTAAACGAGAAATGGGAAACGTGATTTTTGAAAAAGTTAGAAAACGAAAAGTTATGAAAACGCCATATTAAAATTAATTAATTAATTATTTATTTAAATACAATATTTAACGTCAAAAATTATTTAATATAATTTTAATAATAAAAACACTGCAATCAAATAATAATAAAAATAGTAGAAACAAATTTACTTAAATGCATTATCGCTATCAATATCTATAACATTATCACCTGTACCAAGCTTATAGCACTATCAACATGATCATTGAATAACATGATCTTCATCTTTGGTTCATTTAAAAAAGATTTGAGATATTAAGTATTCCAATATCTTCAAAAGGGTCAAACTGATATTCAACTATATCCTATATTTTAGTTTTCATTGACATAGTATTGTAGACTTCTTCTTGGTAGAAGACGTAGTTATTGTGAAAAAAACCCAAATCTTCAAAACATTTTGGTGTAAACTTGTATCTTTTCATCAAAGTTAATAGTTAGTTTCGATGATTACTTATTTTTTGAGTGAAATATGTAAAAAAAAGATATTCACGTAAAGTTTCCTCAAAGTTTCCATGAAGTTTCTTAGAAGTTTCCAAAAGCTTCCATAGGGTTTCCAAAATTAATTAAAAAATAGGAAACTCTTTTTGAAGTTCCTTGAATTTTTCAAGAGTTTTCAAGTTTTCGAAACGTTTCTGAAACGAAACATTTGATCCGTAATGGAAGCTGTCAGCATTAACTGCTCGGAGGAGAATATGGGCAGTTATTGTGGGCGGGAATTATGGGCCGTTCACTAGTACAAAATTACCCAAAAAAATAACATATTAGCGTCGTTTTTTGAGAAAAATGACGCCTCAAAAAACGCGGTGACAAAATTGTAAATAAAAATTAAAAAACAGCGTCAGTTCTTTAGTAAGAACCGACGCCGGATTTTGGGCCCAATTAAGGGCGTCCGTTCTTAATGAAGAACCGACGCCTATATTATTATTATAGGCGTCGGTTCTGAAAAGAAACCGACGCCTTAAGTATGGGCGTCGGTTCTTTAGCAAGAATCGACGCCTATAATATTATTATAGGCGTCGGTTCTTGCTAAAGAAACCGACGCCTTTTAAGTAAAGGCGGCGGTTTTTTTATGGAACCGCCGCCTTTAACTTATCTATGTGGTACTTTACCAATATGTTCCTGAGCCACTCTATTTCTCTTCAAGCAGTATATAGGTTAGAACCGACGGTTCAGCTGTAAACAAGCTCTTTCAAATCCGCAATCGCCCAACCCCGTTCACTCCTCTCCGGCCGTCGCCACCACACCACGACAAGCCGTGCAACTCCGGCGCCGGCATCACAGCTCTTCCCCGCCGTGTCTCCGCCCAAAACAGTACCCAAGCTCTTTCGTCCCTAAGCCCGTTCACCCCTCTCCCCGTCGTCGCCACCATCAACCACGACAAGCCGTGCAACTCCGGCGCCGGCCCCTTCCCTTTCTCTTCCTCCGCGCGCGAGCCTCTCTTTTCTCTTCCTCATCGCAAGCTCGCTCCGCCGCGCACCACCCCCACCCCGCTCCCCTCTGATTTCCCTTCGTGCGCCACTCCCGTCCCTCCCCCAGCCGCCACGTTCATCCGTACCCTAGCCGGCACCTCCGCCAGCAACCACCGTCCCACGCCGCAGGGCCCACCACCAACAAGGTAATTTTTCATATTTTAAGTTTAAACTAGTTTGTTCATTTTGTTAGTTTATAATTGAATTTATTGTTTATGATTTAATTTGTTTATTCATTTTAATGAACTTATTAGTCTTATTTGAATTTCGAATTTAGATTATGGATTTTGAGTTAGTAGATTTATAAATTCAATTTTTAAATTATTGAAGTTTTATTGAAATTGTAGAATGTTAATTTTATTTTAGTAATGATTGTAAGATATTTATAAGTGAATTATTTAAGATGTTTTGCACTTGTTGGATGTTTTGGTGAGTTGAGATGATTATGTTGTGATGTTGTGGTGAGTTGAGTTGATTATGATTATGTTGGATGTTAAGGTAATTTCATTCGTATTAACACATGGTGAATATCTTGATATATGTGTCTTGAATTAGTTACAGATAAGTAATGATTGTGAGATATTTATAATTGAATTATTTGAGAAATCTTGTACTTGTTGGATGTTTTGGTGAGTTGAGATTATTATGTTGTGTTGATTTGGAGATATGAGCATATATAGTGAATAATTAAGAGGCTACAAATCTTCGAGTTTTTAACATGCTGAGGATGAATATTTTAGACTACATGATAACGTTGAAATTCGACTAGAGGACTGTTTGAGTTTTGAATATGTTGAAGTTAAATATTTTAGTTTTATTGTGGCATTTTGATTCCCCTTATAGGTTGGTTAAGTCCAATTTATAGGGGAGATTCTGTCAAAAAATTTCGTAAGATTTATAAATAAAAATGAAAATAATAAATTAAGGTGATTGCATTTGTTTTAACACATGGTGAATATCTTGATATGCATGTTATTAGATATGGATCGGAGTTGGATGTATGGGAAACGTAATACACATGAATATGTGAAAGGAGTTGAAGAGTTTATGAAATGTGCCGAGGAAAACAAAATAAAAGAAGGCGAAGAAATGTTTTTGTGTCCTTGCTGTGATTGTAAGAATTTGAGAAAGTTCCGTAGCTCTGAGCAAGTCAAGAGTCATTTGATCCGTCGTGGGTTTAAGGAAGGTTATGCACGGTGGATATGGCACGGTGAGAGTATACTTCCTAGGACGAGCACCGGTGATGATAAGGGTGATCAAGTGGAGAATAATTTGGACGATGATCAGAATGATGTGGATACTGATCGGATAGATGAAATGATGCGTGACATACAAGATGATTTCATTGAAAAACCTCATATTTTCGATAGCCTATTTAATGATTCTGAACAGCCTTTATTTTCTGGTTGTAAGAAATTCACAAAATTGTCTGCTGTGTTTAAGTTGTATAACTTGAAAGCGAAGAATAGGTGGAGTGATAGGAGTTTCACAGCTTTATTGGAACTTTTACGAGATATGCTTCCGGAGGATAACGAACTTCCTAGTTCAATTTACGAGACAAAGAAAATGTTGTGCCCGATGGGTATGGAGATCGAGAGGATACATGCATGTCCAAATGATTGTGTATTGTATCGGAATGAGTATAAGGACTTGAACCTGTGTCCAAAGTGTGGAGCATCGAGGTATAAGCGAAAGGAATGCAATGTTAATTGGGAGGACAAGAAAGGCTCTCCGGCAAAGGTGTTATGGTACCTACCCATAATACCAAGATTTAAACGCTTATTTGCCAATGCAAAGGATGCGAAGAACATGCGGTGGCATGCCGATGGGAGGAAAGAAGATGGAAAGCTAAGACACCCGGCTGATTCTCCTCAATGGAGGACCATTAATAGGGTGTTTCCCGAATTTGGTGGAGAAGATAGGAATCTTAGGCTTGGACTATGTACAGATGGGATGAACCCGCATGGTAACATGAGTAGTCGACATAGCACTTGGCCGGTTCTTTTGGTGAATTACAATCTTCCTCCTTGGTTATGTATGAAGCGCAAGTACATCATGTTGTCGTTGCTAATATCAGGGCCTAAACAACCGGGAAATGACATAGATGTTTACCTAGCGCCACTAATTGAAGATTAAAAACTGTTGTGGAATGAAGGTGTGTTAGCATTTGATGCACATAGCCAAATGAATTTCACGTTACGTGCTATGATATTTTGCACCATAAATGATTTTCCAGCTTATGGCAATTTTTCGGGGTATACTAATAAAGGAGCTAAAGCATGTCCCGTTTGTGAAGAAGATACGGTTGATCTTTGGTTGAAAAACTGTAAGAAAAATGTGTTTATGAGTCATCGTATATTTCTCCCTGTTCACCACCCTTATCGAAAGAAGAAAAATCTCTTCAATGGAAAAGTCGAGACTCGAGTTTCCCGCTTACCATTAACAGGAAATGAGGTTTATGAACGAGTTAAAAATATTGATGTTATGTTTGGGAAACTTTTTAAACCTTCTCAGAAGAGTCTTTGGAAAGAGAGATCCATATTTTGGGATCTACCCTACTGGGAACACTTACAGGTAAGGCATTGTCTTGATGTAATGTATGTGGAGAAAAATATATGTGATAGTATCATCGGGACATTATTGAACATTCAAGGAAAGACAAAAGATGATATCAAAGCCAGAAAAGACATGGTAGAAATGGGGATACGAGATAAGTTAGCACCGCAAGAGTTGGAAAAGCGTACATATTTACCTCCAGCTTGTTACACTTTGTCTAGAAAGGAGAAAACAAGTTTTTGTGAGTGCCTAAATTCTGTTAAGGTTCCATCTGGATACTCTTCGAATATCAAAAGTCTTGTGTCGATGAAGGACTTGAAATTGGTTGGTATGAAGTCTCATGACTGTCATGTCTTAATACAACACTTGTTACCTGTTGCAGTTCGTGGCATACTCCCAAAACATGTTAGAAAGTCATTATAAAGCTTTGCTTTTTTTTCAATGCAATTTGCAGTAAAGTTGTTGATCCAGATGCGCTGGATGATTTGCAGGCTGATATTGTTATCACTCTATGTCAATTTGAAATGTACTTTCCTCCATCATTTTTTGACATTATGGTGCACTTACTTGTTCACTTGGTGAGAGAAATTAAGATTTGTGGTCCGGTGTTCTTGAGGTATATGTATCCATTTGAGAGATACATGGGTATATTAAAAGGATATGTGAGAAATCGATTTCGACCTGAAGGCAGTATCGTTGAAGGTTATACTGCTGAGGAGGTTATTGATTTTTGTACTGATTACCTAGATGATATTGATGCTATTGGTATTCCTAAATCTCTTCACGAGGGAAGACTGAAAGGTAAAGGTACGATTGGATGCAAAACAATTGTGCCTAGTGTTGAATTACGAGACAAAGCACACCTCCTTGTCTTGCAACACCTTACTGAGGTTCATCCATATTTGGACGAGCACATGTCCATTTTAAGGCTGGAGAATCCTTCAAAAGGTGAAAGGTGGGTGACTACTGAACATAATCGCTCATTTGCAAAATGGTTCAAAGATAAAGTGCTGCAAGAATTATCACAAATGTCGAATAACATTTCTGACATTGTAAAGTGGTTAGCGTACGGCCCTGGCATGCTTGTGAGGTCTTATGAAGCATATGACATTAATGGGTATACATTTTATACAAGACGTCAAGATGATAAGAGCACGATGCAAAATAATGGAGTGACTCAAGTAGCAATGTCTAGAGATTTTTCCGTAATGTCTTATTATGGAGTCATTGAAGATATTTGGGAACTTGATTACAGGGAGTTCAAGTTTCCTCTATTTCGATGTAAATGGGTTGATAATAAACGGGGTGTTCGAGTGGATGAATTAGGCTTCACTTTGCTGGATTTTAATCGGTTGGGTTATTTTGATGAGCCATTCATACTGGCATCACAAGCGAAACAGATATTTTACGTTCTTGATTCAGCAAATACTAAGTGGTCAGTTGTCCTTCAAGGGAAAAGACATATTGTTGGCATTGGTAATGTGGTGGATGAAGAAGAGTACGATCATTTTGACGAAACTCCTCCATTTTCTATTGGTATACAACCAGATGCAAATATAAGGGAAGATAATCTTGAAACAAATTACATGCGTGAGGATCATGAAGAAGGATTGTAGATTGACCGTCGTTCGTGAGGCAATATAATTGTGTAAGATCGTTTACTTTCTTACTTAGAACTTTTTAATATTGTTCATATATGCTCTATTCATTGTTACTATTCGTTTACTAATTTGTTTATATATTTTTGTTTTATTATATACGCAGATAATTGCACAGTCCCGTGAAAGTCATGGCTGATTCTTCCAGTTCATCTGATGATCAAAATATCAGTAAAAAAAAGACTAGAGGACCAACAAGTTGCAAAACCTTGAGGAGGAAGGGGGATGAAGTAAATGTGATTGAATTTGATGATTGCCACAGGCCGATCGGACCCCATAAGAAGAACTTCAATTCTTATATAGGGTCTTTGGTCCGTATTCATGTGGATATAAATATTAGTGATTGACATAAAGTCCCTAAAGGCCTTAAAGACATGATTTGAGAAGATATAAAGGTATTACATCACTTCATACATAGTAAACTTAATCATTGATTATATATATATATATTTTGTTATGGGTATAAATATCGCTTATTATTGTTGTATTTCAGAAGGAGTTCAGCATACCCGACGACGAAAGGAAACGAATTATTTTAAGAGTTGTTGGGATGCGATGGAAAGATTTTAAGAGTAAGTTGGTGCATAAGTTCATTAACAATAAGCACCCAAGATACGCATCACCTACTATGCTATATACTTACCTGACCGAAGAGAAATGGGAGCAATTCAAGAAAGAGCGTGAGACTGAGATTTTCAAGGTATATGACATTATACTTCCTAGTCTCCTACGTGATGATTCTTAATAATTTTTTATGATTGAGTTGAAAACTAATGAATGTGATGCTTTATTTTTCAAGGAAAAAAGCAAGAAGGCCAGGGAAAGCCAGTCACATAATGAGCATCCACATTTTTTGGGCTTCGCTGGTTATGCCGGGATGAAGCCACAGTGGCTTTTATCAGATCCACTACTGTCTTCTGCCTCTTCGTGTGCGTCACTTAGCTCGTCCATGTTAAGTAATGATCGCAGCTTAGATTGGATTCAAGCTCGATCAAAGAAGAAAGAAGACGGATCTTATTACATTCCCAACGAGAAAATGAGGGGGGTATACGGAAAAATTGTAAGGATAGCCTCTCATTTTTTCATAATATGAATTAAATTTCATTTAAGTACTAATATTTAGTTTTCATAATTTTTTTTTGAGAACAGATTGAAAAATCTGAGGAAGCAACTCAAGGGACATTTGTCCCAAGGAGACACCACGACATCTTATCGGAAGCCCTTGGTAAAGAGGATCATCCTGGTCGGGTTAGGGGATATGGTGTCTACGTCACGGTGAGGGATGTATATGGAAGACCTGATGCTGCCAGCAGACGATCGAGAGGGGTTGTGTCGGTAGATGATAATAAGGATATTATAATGAAGGATTTGGAGGTTGGTATCACCGAACGTGTCAGGAAAGAGTATGCAGCAGAGGTACAAAGTAAGATTGACAGTATGCAGCAGAAATACGAAGCTATTCTTCAGCGCATAGGCTTAAATGTTGATGCCGAAGTGGACATAACTCCACAACCCCGACCACCAACTCGCAGTAGTTGCTACTCAGTTAATCCAGATCCATTTGATGGCCTTCAGGTATTTACTCTTGAAATATTATGTTTTTCAATATTATTGATTATATTTCAATTGTAAGGGCTATAACATTGATTTACATTCATGTTGAACAACAGAAGCCTATCACTTGTCGTCTCGCCATAGGTTGTAATGGTGAGCATCAAATCGTGGCTAGAGGAATGGTTTTTCCATCAGGAGCTGAGACTGTTGTGCACCATCAACAACTCTTGACCGATCATGTTAAAGTGTCGATTGATGATGTTATACAAGGTGCCGAAGCATCACTGCTTCCAGTACCATCTCCATACTACACCGTGGTGGGGGAAGCTATTGGAAGTTTCTGTCAATGGCCTAAAGATTTGGTGATACTTGGAGAGGTAATAATTTTTATATTTATAAAAAGGTTATTTAGAGTTTTAATTACTTTTAAAATTATATTAGAAATGTTATGATGACCAAAAACCTGTAATTCCAGGAAGAGTTGACAAAACAGTCAAAAAAAGTTGAAAAAAGTAAAAAGTCCCAGAGTTTTGATATGTCATCTAACAGACGACCCCCACTCATTGATGATGCAACGTTACAAAGTCTGGGTAATGATTGTAAGATGTTACACTCTCTTGTCCTTACACTTCCTGTTGGTACAGACTACATCCAAGTGCCTCTAGACGCGAATGTGTTTCATCACACGGACGGTGAAAGTTTTTATGTTACGATCGACGACATCACCGACTTGCTCTCAATGAAATGGCTGAATGTATCTATCTTGCAAGTATTCATAATGTAAGATTCTGAACAAGCATTTATATCTTTCATTTAAATTTTCATTTTATTTTTATTCATTGGTTATTATTTTTAGGTTCCTTCATGGGTTGTGTGAGCAAATTGGTGTTCAGTCAATTGGATTTATGTGTCCATCACAGATTGCGTCGATCAGAGTTAAAACACATGTAGAAACTGTTGTGAGTTATATGGCTGAAACAATGAATACACTGAGATCCAAGCAATTCATTTTAGAGCCGTACTATCAAGAGTAAGACCATTATTATTGTTTATGTATTTCTTTAGTTATTTAAAGAATACTTACACGTTCATAATACGTAGGAATCACTGGATGTTGCTTGCGATATGTTGTGAAGCTAATACTGTGTACTTCATAGATTCAGCACAATCATGTAGGCGTAACATAGAAATCAAGCCGTCATTGAATATGTAAGTAATTACTGCAGTGTTCAAACTTTTGTGTTTAGTGCATTGTAGATAAGTTGGGTTACTTTCTTGGAATAATCGTAAAGAGTTTGAGGTGAAATTGATGTGTTTGTGTTGTGATTATGATAATTGTTAGGATAATTTTCAATAATATATAGGTATCTATACAGGTTGGTTACGTTCAATTTATAGGGGAGATCCTGGCAAAATTTATGTAAGAATTTTGAATTTTATTATTATTTTTAAAGCTTATTCATATTTATTGAAACTTTAGGGCCTTTCGAGCATTTTGGTCATTACGAGGCAAGAGGGCAACATCCAATGTAAATTGGAAAAAGATCTCGGTATGAAAACTAGAATTTTATAAGTTGCTACAAATTAGTTTAATATATATTCACTTTCATTAGATTATTAATAGTAGTTTTAATTTGAAATATTCAAATTTCAGTGTCATCAGCAACCTGGAGGAGATGAGTGTGGCTATTATGTTATGAGAAACATGTTCGAGATAGTCACAGTCCATTTTCAACTTACTTCTCTACACGAGGTATAAGTTATTGATGATAGTTGTGTAATTATGATTTATGTAATTGTCATAATAAATATTAATTCTTATTAATTATTTTTAGGCATTTCAAGAATTTTATTCAACAGAGGAAATTGACGAGGTTCGGAATTTATGGGCCAAATACTTCGTCGAAGAGTGTATGTAAATTTGGCTCATTTTTTGTTAACATGTACAAATTTTTTAACAATATTTTGAATACAAAATTAATTATTTCGAAATTATGTTTATTGAGTTATTAAGTTTTGTTTTGCATTCCTCGATTATTTATTTGTTGAAAATAATTAGTTGGTGTATTTGATTGTTATATAGTGTATCGAGAATGGAAATATAAATAAACGAATAATTTAAAAAAAAAAAAAAATCTTACTAAAAGGCGTCGATTGTTGTCGAAAACTGACGCCTTTCGTCATATAAAAGGCGTCGGTTGTTGTCGAAAACCGATGCCTTTCTTCATATAAAAGGTGTCGGTTGGTTACAACAACCGACGCCTTTTATATGACTAAAGGCGTCGGTTGATCATAACAACCGACACCTTTTATTGATTTAAGGCGTCGGTTGTTACTTAACAACCGACACCTTAAATTAAAATAAGGCGTCGGTTTACAACCGACGCCTTAAGTATACAGTTTTAGCGTCGCTACTATAGGCGTCTCCTGTACAACCAACGCCTTTTCCGCTTTACAACCGACGCCTTTGACTCTTATTGTACTAGTGGTTATAATTAAAGAATTATTATTATTATTTTTTATTTTTTTTAATAATAATTTGATGACATATCACTGAATTGTATTTCTATATGTGATATATATCAGTTGTTGTGTTTGCTGGGGTTAATTGTCTAAATTCACGTATTTAACATGGGTTAGAGACTAAATTCCACTAATTATATATTATATGGAAGACTTTAAAAATTGTTATGAATAAAGATTGATATTTTCTACCCTAATTTCTTTTTGTTCTCTCTCCCTCCTCTCTCTCTCTTCCTCTTTCTTCCCCAATTTCGTTCTTATTCTATGTTATGTTGTATGTCCTCAAAGCTTATGTTTGAGGTTCTTTGTCAGGGCTACACCTTCACTTAACGAGGCCCATGCCTACACGTCTACATGCTTACACGCCTAAGTTATCAAATTTTCCATCCTCTATACGAGAGAACAATAATGAGAGATTATGATTTCACAATTATTGTTGTAGCAAGATAATAATGAATGGATATTTAATTTCTAAACCAAAGTTGTATATTAATAGATGTCAAAATGGGCTTGACCCATCACTTAAATATAACTCGGTCTGTATAATTAATGGAATAATTAGGCTCTACACTAGTTATTTCTATCTTCATTAGATAAATATCAAGTTTTCAAACTATTTAGAATTGTGCGTGATATTACATTTCTCTCTCCTCTCTCACTATTACAATCTCTCTCTCTCTCACACAATCAATATTGCATTTTCTCTTTCCAATCTTTTCTCTTTCCTATCCTAATCTCAATCAATATTGCATTCTCTTTCCCATCTCTTATCTCTCCTTATCTCTTGAAAACTCAAGCATAAACATGTATCTCTCACCCCATTTGAATCAATCATATTTGAAACAGTGAAACTCATCAGAAGAAACAAATTTGAATTTAAGGCAACAAAGATCTCAATTTTTGAAATCCCTATGCCGAAGTTGCTAATCGTTCATCTACAAATATGAAGCCCCAGATTGGGTAACACAATCTTAATCATCCCCCATAAATTCAACCAATCCGTTCGATAGTCCTATCGCCGCTACTCGCAACAAGGCCAAGATAATCCAGCTTTTCGCCAAGTTTCCCTTCGCAACTCTGCATCTCCGGTCGATTGAAGATCAAATGGCAATGTTATGAGATTTATGGTGGTAGTTATGGAATGTAATCAATTATTTTTCTTGAAGATCAGATGATAATGTTATGAGATCTATGGTGGTAGTTATGGAATGTGATTAAGCATTTTGTTTTGGTTGTTATCATATGGTTTTCTTAGTGTAAAATGCAACACATTTTTTTGTTGATATCTATGATATTTATGCAATACCATCGATCCCATTATGGATCATGTACATGTGTTGGTGGTATTTTTTGTTAGCCTTAAAATGCAATTACAGAATATTATATAACATTACATATCATTACGGGTATAAATTAATCGAACATTACATTCTATTACGGATCATTACAAGTATAAATTAGTCGAACATCACATTACATTAGATTACATTACAATACAATACAAAATAATCTCTAATTATAGCAAGAGTAATAGGTGTGCTATTAAACTCGAAGGGTTGGGGCTTAGTCAAATATTACATAAACATTACAAAAAGACTGCATTATATTACAAAACAGTGGTCGGAGAACATACGATGAAGAAAATTGGCCGAAAAATCGATTTCAATTGTTGTAGAAGCAGAAAACCAAGTCGCGAAGAGAGAGAATTTGGTTTGGAAGATATTTTCGAATATTGCAATTGCCTAAAATTAATCCCTATTGCAATGGTAACTACCTCCTAATTAATAGGTTCCTTATTTAATTACATAATCAAATAATATACTTTCTCTCTCCAGAATTTTGGTATTTATCTAAAAGTGTGCATCAAATTTCTGTAATATTACGAATAGTTTCAGAAGCCGATATTTTTCAATTACATAGCATTACATCTAGGTAGTTAAGTAATTTTCCCATAATTAATTAAACATGATCCACAAAGTAATTAGTCCAATTAATTAATTTGCGTCCATTAATAAAAAGCCTAATTAAGTAAATCTACAAATGTCCAACATTTTTCAATTAATTAATTCTAATTATATTATTCTAACTCTCCCATTGTGTGTGATCCATTAGGTTCTAAACCACAATTTTGAACTATGTGAATTATTATTTTGATATAATCAAACTAATATTAATTAATTTTTTTTTAAATAAATCATTAATTATTATAGATTAATGAAATTACATTCGTTGTCCTAGATTGACATCTAACAATGTGTTGGAACAATTCATATAATGGAAAATGTCACGTAGTGTGAAACTAAATTTGTCCGCTTACCGTGTATAAATTTTTGTCAATATGATCCGATGAATCACAAGATTTGGAAGTGTGTCATATCTTTTATTTCGATCTTAAATCAATAAATGCCCAAACTCTTTTCGGCTCACAAATTCACCTTAGTCAAAGATTTCAATATTGACTTAACCTAAGAAATGTAGATCATAATGTCTTACTATCTAAAAGTGACAACTCCTATTTTGATCATTCACAACCTTCATTTGATTTTGACATATCCGAATGATATCGTATTAGTGAATCTTGACAAACTTGCATCCGATATTATCAAAGTGTGATTGTCCTCATATAAGGCACTATGGTTAACTCAAGTTAAAGGATCGATTACAACTTATGAACGTTAGAGATTAACCATTAACATTCAGATAGTTATCCACATAGAATATTTGTTGCAGATCTCCAGTGTTTTATTTTTCTTAACAAAACATTTACATGTCCATTTAAATGTCTCTAAATCTTAGCTTGTGAGACCATTTACTCATTTCATAAGTGAGAAATGTCACACATGTTGGTCAAACCCTAATAATGATACATATATCTTGATATTACTGTATGGCCAATGATGATTTAAGATTCAATCATATATAATTTATTTCTCACGATCATAACTTTTTATGATTAACAAGTTATTAAGATTTGAATCTATGGACTTTGTTAATTTAATTTGCTATATTAATGATATTCATATTAATTTCTCTGTTTGGTAAATTGTTTATAAACGGTTATTTATCTATCTATCTATATATATATATATATATATATATATATATTTTTTTTTTTTTTTTTTTGACAAATTCCTATATACAACTACAAACCTACCCAAATTCCCTCAGGAGAATCGAACCCAAGACCTCAATCTTGGTAAAGGATGTCCCCCCCACTTGGACAGAGCCCTTGTTCTCGATTATTTATCTATATTTTGTTATAATAGTGACATGTCAATATTTCGTTGGTACATTTTTTTTAAAAGTAAAAAATGATAAACAAGAATCTTTGACTAATCGAAATTGTCGACTTTTAAAAAAGAAAAATGGACCAATGAGATATTGTCATGTGATCGTTTATAAACAAAATTAATTAACATTTTTTACCAAATAGAGGTTAAATTAAATAATAGATATGCCATATATAAAAATGCACCAAGAATATTATTAAGTATATATTTGGTCAAACAATTGGATATAGGGCATAAGCTGACAACTTTCAGTTCTTTTAGTGCCTTCCTAGACTACTTATAATACAAAGAAGTCCAAAAATACAGGATCAGATTTTGGTAGTCCCTATGATGACAGATGCAATCATTTTTCCCTTGGCACAATACCTTCTCTAGTAAACTCGTATAATAGGTCATAAATTGGGGTTAACCGTTCACCCCAATTTGTTCGAAGGAAAATCTGAAGGTATTATTCAAATAAGGTCCTCGCTAGTCAGACTAGCTTGTAAACATACAAATCTTTCAAGGAGGAGGAGACGAGGGTGTCGGTCCATGCAGGTGAACATTGACAATAAATTAAGTGGCATTTGAATCTTGCATGTGCTATTAAGAAAAAGAATTTGTTCATTATTCGTGGCGCAATATGCACCTTAAGGTTTTTTTATTTTTTTGTAAGAAAGGAATTATAATGAGAGAGAATGGCTCAAGTTGGAATTTGACTTGGCTTTTGTTTCCAAAGTAGGAATTTTACTTGGTTTTGACTTGTTTGTGTAAAGTCATAAACACGAGGTACTTGATTATCTTTTGAGTGACAAAATAACAATAAACTAGAGTCAAAATCAAGTTATTCTTTGTTGATATAATATTCTCCACATTGTTCATATTACAAAAGTCAAAATGCCTGCAGTCATGGTCTAGCAGATTTAATTATAGTTCTTGTATTTTTGTTCCTCCCTTGTAATGGGATAATCACCGAGAGTACTTTCTGTCAAGATGAACAAATTCTTGATTCTATATCGAGAATCCATGTCCTTTGGGAGTAGCTAGTAACACAATCCTACAAGTTATTCCAAACTTAACTGATCGAGCATTCTACATTGTAGATCTAACTCTATAAATAGTTCCATAGAAGGTTGCATTTGCCATAGTAGGGCGGAAACTCGAGACATTACAATAGAAGAAGAGAGGTCTTACATGATGATAAAGAGTCTTTATTTGATAGCCAAGGATGGTTTGCCTACAGCCTCAGGAGAACGTCCTGGTTTATTTATCTTTTTTCGGTTCGTACGCAAGTCTTCCTTGGCTAGCTGATGGGCTCTTATCTTTCATGTTGGATCATCTATTCTTATGTTTAAGCTGTTATGAGCTTTTCGAAATGTTGCCTCTATACTCTTAGGCCTTGTCGCCTCGAATCAATGGTAAGTAACTTTTGCTCAGTTAGCATATATATTTTAACGTTTTTCATCGTGTTCTTATCTTTATCTTTCAATCAATTAGCACATATTATTTATGGTCTCTATCCAAACATTGTGCTAGACAGAACATTCAACTATTCAAGCTAAACAAAACTTCGAGTTACATGATTGAAAGCCTCAAAGTCAAACATGTCATGTTGAAGAAAGATTTAAGACTAAACTAAGTGATCAAGTCATTAAGAATCAAGTTAGAATCAATGAGAACACGATATGCATAAATCCTTCCAAGCGATCGCCTATTGAAACATACAGCTCAGTTACACAAGCAGAGAGTGATTTCACATCTCTCAGTGATCGCAGACTAAGTGATTGCTTGGTTCCCCGAATCTAGGGTTTTGCAGTTTTTGCTAAATTATCCTTTCTAATGTTTTTTTTTTTTTTGCCTCTTGTATGGCTACCCCTAGTCTAGGACGTTTTCTTACCTATATAAACTATTTTAATTCACCGCAATAGTTAGATTATTAAGACTTTTGATGTTTAAAGAATAATTGAGTGACTCAATATACTGAAGATGATGATTCCCTTTATTTTTTTGGACTTATTAAAAAGTATATTTTTTTGCGGCATTCAAACCGTAACTTATCAAAAGCTTGGATAACATTTGTTACATTCCTCATGATGAATCTTGTTTCCACATCTCAACGGGTCTAATATTTCATATATATATATATTAGGTTCTTGTATCGTGAGGCCGGGGTCTTCATCTTACTATCAATTTCAACCTGAATTTGGAACTTTTCAGGCACCGTTCAAGTAAATTTTGCAATCTCGTCATATTTCCCCAAAAGGAATCACATCAGGTTCTTAATAAAATACAAGTCTATTAGCATCTCTATTCTTCTCTCATTTTCTCTGTAGTTTATAAAACATTTATATTTTATTTTTCTAGGAAAGTAATAATTCATGCAGGAACAGTATAAGAAAAAATTCGATGTCTACGCTCTTGAATCTGTTAATTCTTTGATGGCATTTACATTGTACATATGTGTTAATTATGCGATAATCATGATTATTAATTGGTGTGCAATCAATGGGCAAGAATGGTATCTCTCTTGCTACTCCCTTTCTAAAGCCATGTTTTGCATAGTTAGGGATGTCATCCAAATCTCATACTTGACGTCTACGTGGGTTTTTGACGGTGCTTTTTCTTTTTATTTGCACGTTATTTTATTATATGCATTTATAATATTTTAACGTGTAATTCATAACTCATATTATTAGCATTTTAATCTTTATTATTATTATTATTATTATTATTATTATTATTATTATTATTATTATTATTATTATTAGCATTTACTATACAAATAAGTTTTTAATATTTTAGATTAGTTATGTTGTTTTTTAAAATTTAATAATTATTGTAATAGAATATTATTATTTTATACATTTTATATTTATATTGATTATGTAAAAATATTAAAATTTTATGAATACCTATTGAAATAGAAATTGCGAAAAGCAACTTCCGTGCCTCGCAGGAGATAAATACTAGTCTTTACTAATATATAAGTTTATTCTTGAACTAGATCTGATTTTTATTATGCATTTTCTTGAAAAATTGCAAATTTAAAAATATAATTATTCTAGAAGAATAATTTTTTGTTGCTCCTAAAGTAGGTCAATCTTTATTATAATAATATTCTTATAGAATATTAATTGCTCCCGAAGAACTTAATTTTGAAAGATTTATTATTTTATTACTCTTGAAATAGCACAACATTGTGATTAATATTTAAAAATATTACTTGAGTTAATAAAATCTATTTTCTTTCTTTTACAAATCTCAAGTAAGTCGTAATCCGAAAAATAATTTTTCCTTCAATAAAAGAAAGACAATAAATTCAGGGTAACAGTCATTATTCTCTTAACTTTGAATTTCCATAAGAAAGCAATATAGTTATTCGAACTGGTAATATCGTTTTGACTATACCAATTTGTAATAAACTTTTACTTGAATGTAATATTTCTTTGGTTTAATAATCCAATAAAATATTAGAAAATATTGTATCACTATTTAGGAAGAATATTGTAGCATTGTTCGAAAAGAATTGTGTTATTTGAGTTATTTAGTACAATATTGCATAATAATACATTGTTATTATTTTTAGAAAAGAAACTATATGTTGCATAATAATACAGTATTATTATTTTTAGAAAAGAAACTATCTAAATCAATATTTCAAAATAATATTGTAATATATTTTGAAAATAAATGTTTCATTTCGATTATTTTGTTGCTCTTGAAAAAGTACAAATTCACGCAATACAATAATTAAAATAATGTTGAGGTATTACAAATTTCAAATCAATCTTCTTAGTGAAACATGACTCTATCTAAATAACTCTAATAAAATATTGTGTTAATACTCCTAAAGAAGCATGAATCTTAATACATCCTATGTTACTTCTTAAATGATAAATATTTTAGAAGAATATTGGATTGATATTGGTGAAAAAACAGGTAACGCTACTTATTATGGAAGGGTTATATTATTATTTTGGGAGCAATAGAGTAGGAATTCGTAGAATCTGGACAGTTTGTACAACAGTGATCAAATATTGATATCTCAACGATTCATAGCCTGGCCGTTTAAATTTTGACATCATGTTCAAAAATCATGAATCTTCAAAATTCTTAAATATTATTTATCTAATTATTCTCCTACTTTGATGTACTTAATATGAAAACAATTTTCACAAATTGATTTGTTTTTATTACAAAGAATAATATGGTTTGCTCCTCAAGAGCATGATATAATGAGATTGTTATCAATTGTGATTCTTTGAAGAAAAACGCAATACATTGATATTCCAAAAGAATAATGCGTTTTTGCTCTTAACCAAGCAAAAACTTATTTTATATTAAATATTCAAATTTAATATGTTTAATTTATTGTTTCTCCCGAAGAAGTACAACAATCATTTAAAAAAAATATTATCTGCTCATGAAGAGTATGATATTACAATTTTAATATTTTAGAAGATTGTTGATTTATTGTTCCAGAAAAAGTATATTTCTATTTTAAATTGAATATATATAGCACAAATATTCAATTAGTTCAATGCTTTTGAAGAAGCATAATTAAAAAATTTATTTATTTTAAATGAATATTGTGTTGATGGCTGAAAGTATACGATCAACATTATGTAAATATTCCAGAAGAATATTGTTTTGACACTCCAGAAGAGTTAATAATTCATTATGTGATAGTGAGATGATAAGAGTTTATTATTGATAGTAATTTGTTGTCCACTAAATTAAATAAGAAACATGATAAGTTTCTAAATGTGTCACAGTGATCTTAGTGCAATTAAAATAAACAATGTATTGAACCAGGTTCAATACAATGAAAAAATAATTGATTGACATGATCGATAAGACCATACCACATGAATAAGATGTACAAAATTATTGAGAATTCAAAACATATTAAATGAGAAATCAGGGGATTCTTTGATCCAATAAATTCTCATATGTCACGTGTTCTTAATAAGTTGGCTATAGATGTATTCAAAATAAGTTGGTTATTAGACCATCACTAGCTAAAATTAGGACCGGATCCCAAATTTATCTGGAATGTATCAAGGGTGAACTATGGGCTCACTCACCCTCCATGTGAACTATTTAAAAATATTATGATATGATTATATAAATCTATTAGATAGTCACATATCTGCTTATTCATACTCGTAACAAGAAATTTAAGAAATTATTTGCTTAAACTGATAAGTATGAGGACATTTCCCGATTTCTAAAAAAAGATAACATTGTCTTGATAATTCTAGTGGTTTTGCATCCCAAATATTTAAAGATTACTAATTATGATTATAGTTCCATTGCTCAAAGTTTAGCAAATTATTTGAATTCCTCTAATTAATTTCCAAATGTTGTGAAACCATCAAAAACTAGAGAGAATCAAGATGTAGAGAATGAAGAGAAGAATTTGATTCCTTTCAATTGTGCATCATATGTTACAATCTAGGCCTCTATTTATAGATTTTGATAGGAGCAAAATAGTCATTGACACATTATTATTTAATACAACAAGTTAGGTAATAGTTAGGTCATTGTCTTCTACAATAATTTACAACACTCCCCCTTGAATGATTATTTCATCAACTAAAAAATGACAATTATTCTTCAGGACTTGGAAATCTGAAGTGCTTTCTTGTTAAAACCTTGCTAGCAAAACACAATTGGATAAAACATGGACGAAGGAAAAAGAGTACAACATAATTCTCCCATTGATGTTTATCTCCAAAGATATTGTCCATAAATGACTGTAATAATTTCTCATTAAAATTTTATTAGGAAAAATCCTGTGTGAAAAACCCGTAGTGAAGGAAAAAGAGTGCATCATGAATACACCATAATAGCTTCCTCGTTAAAAACCTTGCTGGAAAGACCCAATGGAATAAAAACCTCATCTAAGGGAAAAAATATTGCAGTGCGTATTTAATGTTCCTGATGATAATGTTGATTGAGATCTCTGAGCCAAAGCCTTCTGATCCTTTTTACCAATTTTTCAAATGTTGCAGGTAATGATTTTGTGAATATATTTGCTAGATTATCATTGGAACAAATTTTTCGAACGTCAATTTCACCACCCTTATCAAGATCATGTGTGAAGAAGAATTTCGGATAAATATGTTTCGTTCTTTCACCTTTAATGAAACCTCCCTTTAGTTGAGCTATACAGGCAATATTGTCTTCATACAAAATTATTGAGTTTCCCTTCTCTAAAAATAGACCACACGTCTCACTTATATCCTAAGTCATTGATTTCAACCATACACATTCTCGACTTGCCTCGTGTATTGCAAGTAGTTCAGCATGATTAGAAGAAGTAGTTGTTAATGTCTGCTTTGTAGATCTCCATGATATAGCAGTACCTCCACTAGTAAATAAATAACCTGTTTGAGATTTAGTTGTATGTGGGTCTGATAGATATCCCACATCAGCATAACCAACAAGTTCCGATTTAGTTTTATTTGAATAAAACAACTCCATGTCAATTGTTCCTCGGAGATATATCTCAATATATGTTTTATTCCATTCAAATATCTTTGTGTAGGAGAAGAACTATACATTGTTTGTAAACTTACTAAGTATGCAATATCAGGTCGCTTGTTGTTGGCAAGGTATAGTATGCACCTATAGCACTAAGACATGGTACTTTAGGACCAAGAAGTTCTTCATTATCTTCTCGAGGTCTAAATGAGTCATTTTCCACATTAAGTGAGCCAACAACCATTGGTGTGCTCAATGGGTTCGCCTTATCCATGTTAAATCGTTTAAGGATTTTTTCTGTATGTGTAGATTGATAAACAAGAATTCTCTTTGATAAATGTTCGATTTGTAAGCTAAGAAAAAATTTTGTCTCTCCTAGATCTTTTATCTCAAATTCTATCTTTAAGTATTCAACTGCCTTTGGAATTTCTTCAAGAGTACCAATAATATTCAAGTCATCAACATATACATCAATAATTACAAACACATTCACTGATTTCTTTATAAAAATGCAAGGGCATATAGAATCATTTTTATATTCTTCTTTTAACAAATATTCACGAAGATGTTTATACCACATGCGGCCAAATTGTTTCAATCCATATAATGACCTCTTCAATTTGTTTGAAAATAATTCGCTAGGTTTCGAGTGTATCCATCATAGGGAAATATGTTTCTTGATAATCGACACCAAGTATTTGCAAAAATCCTTGTGGTACAAGCCTTGCTTTATATCTCATGACTTCACTTTTCTCATTTCGTTTTTGCACGAATACCTATTTGTATCGTGCTGAATTAACCCTTTTAGGAGTTTGAACAATAGGTCCAAAAATTTTACATTTCTCTAATGAATCCAGTTCTGCTGAATTACACTTTTCTATTTTAGCCAACCACTTCTTCATTTATATTCCCATTGTATTTTGGTTCATCATCCTCGCTTTCATTAATAATTTCGAGTGCTACATTATATGGAAAAATGTTGTCGAAAAGTGATGAATAATGTAAAACATTTTAAAGCAGTATTGACTTTGATGAAATTGTTTTATGCAAGTGATGAAATGTGTTTGATGCATAAAATTCATTTTCAGCTCGTTGGAATTCATATATAAAGGATTGAGAGCATTATACCTTGACATAGGTCTACGTAACTTAAACTCGAACTCTAATCTTGTATGCTTGAATTCTTGTTCTTCGTGTCATAATTTTCATCTTGAATCTTAATCTTGATTATCTTCAATTATACCTTGTTCTTGAATGACTTTGATCTTTGTGTCCTGTGTGTTTGATCATATAATTTCAATTTTATATCTTTGAGAGATAATTTGAACATTTAATGCTTCGAAGAATATCAGTAGATAAAATACTTTTAAGTCCCAATATGTTTTCTGCTATTTTATCACTATTTTGGACTTCCACTTCATTAGCACTAGTACAGAAATGACTCCCGTTTAAGCTTGGATGTGGTTTTTGTGTGACAAAATATTTATAAAACTTTAGCTTTTTTCTATTTTTTTTTTACATACCTTGTTTTGATGAATATAGATAAACTATCATGACTAATATAACCTCAAAATTTTGTTGTAGGAGTTCAAAAAATATATTCTGGTGATGAAGAATTGAATGTTAACATACATGAGAATTATGACACATTGGAGAACATTGAAGTTTTAGGAGAAATGTCTATTGGGGTGAATGAGGAATTGATAGTACATGAATGCAATAAGATTGTGCCAATTGTTGGGATGAATTTTACTAATGAGAATGTCTTGTTTGAGTTTTATAAATGTCATGCTCACCGTGTGGGATTCCTCATGAAAAAGAAGAAGTTCGAGGAAGGGTACAAACGGATTGGTAAGATACGCCACATTTACATGTGCTCGAGAAGGCTGACAAGGAACTTCGACTAGCACTTCGTTAAAGCCACAACCATCTCTGCAAAATGATTATAAAGCTAGCTTGACTGCTATGGCTAGCAAAACCGGGATATGGTTAGTGACGAAAGTCCTGTTGGAGCATAATCATCAACCAATTCCTTGAAAATCGAGGTTGTATCAATGTAATCGACAATCGAGTGACAAAGTGAAGCACATGCTTCAAATGAACCCATATAGCTGGAATTTCGATTCACACAAACCTATAACTCAACTGTAGTTGAAGCGGGTGGATACGACCAAATGACATTTATAGAGAAGGACTGCAGAAACTATATTGACAAAGTTAGGCATTTAAGGCTCAACGAAGGGGGAGCGACTTCTATTCAATGTTATTTTTCAAAAATGCAAGAACCAATCTGATTGTACTGATTGTCTTTGCTTCCAGTTCTTCCCAATCTGCATCTTTCATTCCTTCTGGCCTCTTACCCTGCAAAGCTTTGTAAACTCCCCGTTGTACGAGAATATCTTCAGCTGTACTTTTTCAAATATTAAAATTATTCTTTTTGTCAAATCACTCCACCTCAAACTTGGAACCTGTCATCATCTATGCAATAATCCCAGAGTTTGAACCTTGAGCTCTGATACCACTGTTGGGGAAAGGTAAATTTTCCCACCCAATCTCTCTGATACCACTGTTGGGAAAAATCAGTTTTCCCACCCCCCAAATCAACCAAATTCAGCCGAACACAAAAACAAATATAATTGGACAAAAGAGAAAACAAAAAATTTAACGTGGATCAAATGACTACTGACAACCATAGGAGAATAACACTTTTATTGATGAGAAAAATAAACCACTCAATAAAATATTTTTCTCACCCTCATAATTTCTCCCTACACAAAGAAAGAACAATAAACGTAAAATACGAACTATTTTCTTTCTTCCTTAATTTTTCTCTCCCACATGTCACTCTCTTTTCTCTTTCCCACAGTTGTACCTTTTCTCTCTCACTTCATACACACATCTCTCTCTCTCTCTCTCCAACTTGTCAGCTGCACTCATTCACGTCAATTCCCTTTCTTTTCTTTTTTTGGTTTTCCATCTTTTACTAATACTCTAATGGGCGAACTTCAATTATTCCAAAATAATAAATTTTCCCCATAAATTATTTGGGTCAAAACCTAACAACTGTGTACGTGTGTGTGTGTGACTATGGGGGATTTGCGAGTGCATGAACTGACTAAATGTGTGTGAGGGAAGGGAAGCTATGCCTTGTCATGGTGGTGGCCTGCGACGACTGTGAGAGGCGAGAGAAGGGGATCCAGGAAAGGAAAAGAGAGAGGGAAATCGAGAGGGAGGGAGGCGGGTTTGAGACGTGTTTCTAGGAGTGAGAGACTAGGTGGGTTTGAGAATATTTTTAGTTTTTTATTTTTAATTTTAATTTTGAAATTTGCAATTTAGTCCGAACCTTAAGTAAATATGATTTTAGCCCCAAAACTTTCATTAAATTTAAGAATGCTACTAAACTTTTTCCCAATTTTTAATTAAGTGTAATTTAGGTCGCTTACAACTTACTTAAATGGAATTAGCAAGGCCAAGTCATAAAATAATTAATTACACATAGAATTGCACGTAAATAATTTAAAAACATTCTTATTGGCAAGTTGATCAAGATGACGTCCAAGTCATTCCACTGCAAAATAATTCAAATTATTAACAATGATGTTAATTACCAATTAAATAATTTATAATGACACCAACATAAAAATTATGTAAAGTTCATGAATTCACGTAAACAAAAAATAGTATTCCAATAATATAGATCATACTTTGATATGATATGCATTCATAAGGTTTCACCTAGACTTCAACCTCTGATGCGTGTCGTTATGCACCAAAAATTAATAAAGTATCTTACTTGTCATTATCAATTTTAATTGTAATAGCGAAAGTAAGAGTCGATCCCACAAAGAACGGGAACTAAATTAGTGCTATGTCAATCAGAATAGATGGGGGGGTTTTGAGTTCGATTGTTGTAAGTGACTTAAAGAATAAAGTAAACACGTAAAATGGTTGGAATATAAATCAATAACCGAAAAATCCTAGTTCTTAGGTCCAGTTGTATTTTATCATAATATTACTACTTCCCAAGTAATAAGCGATCAACCCAATTCTTGGTGTATCACCCGTAAGTAGTTAACAAGTTCTAACTACCTCTTTTTCTTGCTTAATTGTGTTTAATTAGAACAAGCTCCCTAATCAAACTATAGCTATTGGACAATCTAAAAAAAAGATCTTTAGATTTTATACAATAACCAATTAACGCAAGAAGAAATTAGATGATCTAGATTACCAATCACACAAGCTCGTTATGATTAACTTAGGTTGGAGTTCCAATGGAATTTCAAAAATCCCAATTGCTACTATGAATTGAACAAAAAGACAATTACAGATCTAATCATTCAATTTAGCATGCATCAACACAATATGATATGGGATAGGCCTAAATTACATAAATCATTGTATTAATTGAAATAAAGTGCATAGAAATCCAACAACCAAGAATATAGAATTTAACACTAATTACTAGTTTGGAAAATAGAAAAATAATGAAATTAAATACAACGTCCCCCTTGAACTAGATAGAGAACTTAGCCACTTAAAGCCATGAAGAATTCCAGAATTTTCCACTCTTGATTCACCTTCTCTAGTCGCTTGATTCCTCTTCCAAGCTCCAAGCAAGCCGCTCTCTTTTCAATATTTCCCATACCTTTTTCTGTCATGAAATTCCCTTTTTATAGCCACAAAATCATGCCCTAGAGTTGGGCTCAAGACATACAAAAATTATGCAATGAATCAGAAAAAGAAATTTCTTGACGAGCAAGTTACGACCGTGAATAATCCTGTACGGCCGTAACTAAGTTTCTGCTGATTTTTCATGTTTGAAGGTTACGGCCGTAACCATTTGTTTTACGGCCGTAAGCTAGGTTCTGCTTCTTTTCGCCTAACTCCATGAAGAGGTTACGGCCATGAAGATCTTTTGTTGCGGCCGTGAATTATTTGCACCAAAGGTCCCCAAACTTCAGTTTTAGGTGCATTTTGGTCATTTCTTCTTCTTTTCTCTTCCTTCATGATCCTATACAACATAAAATATAAAACGCATTTAATAATCCTTAAATAGGATCAAGTCATCAATAGTCCAAGGTTATAAGTGCATAAAATAAGCGCTAATAAAGCACTTATCAACCTCTAAACCAATTTGAAAGACTTATCTTTTCTTGCTATGATTTTTGCAGGGATGCACACTATGTTAATATTTTTTCTAAAAAGTTAGGAGATTAGAATTCTAATTGATGTGAATTCATTGAAAATACTTAAATCTTATATCTTATCGCTAATATCTATTTTGAATTCTTGAAACAGAAAGTTGAAGCCTAGCAACTAGGAAAGTAGTTTTCATGACATCTACCAAATAGAATTATCAATGGTCCCTCCCATCCCAACTCCAAACCATACCTAGTTGAGTACATTTTCCATTGTCCTTTTGTTATCTAGTGTAACTTTTTTTAATTGATTTGTATTACATGATTATCCAGTATGCTATTTATTTACTTCATTCACACTTGGGTCTAAAAAACTGATGAAGATAAAATTTAAAAAAAAAAATTAGGTTTTTTGACATGCTTGTTGCTTGTGATGATTCTCCGTTTGAATGGATTGTTGCATTAGGAGGAATACTGAAAAACATTTAAACTTGTACTTTTACTAAATTACCTATTCATGTTAGACTTTATGAAACTAAGCACAACCAATATGGAATCATGGCTTGTGTTGGAATACGTGTTGCATATGTGGGATGATTTACTTATATAGTCCGACTTAGGATTGACCAAATGTTCCCCAACTTTACATATAGTAGTCCTGACCATTAACATAGAAAGCAAAGAGAAGTTTTGGGTGGATGATTAGTACAGGTAGGCATAGAATTTTGATAGTTTAAAGTTTCTGAATTATACATTTGGTTGGGTTTTGGTCAATGAGTATAAACCATTACTAGAAACTTAATAATAGTATTATTGTTTTCTTGGTGGCCTTGGGATTTTTATTTTTATTTTTAAGAATTCATCAACACAAATCCAAAGTGGCTTTAACCCCTCCGTTAGATTTGTGAGATGGGGTTTGGATTTCCCTACCATTTTATTAACAACAAGAAAGCCATTACAAATGAAAGGAGGGGGATTTATGTGCCTTACCTCCCCAATTATTACAAAAGACACCTAACACTAAATGAATACAATGAACCAATGTGCAAAGCAACAACAACTTTAACAAATCCCTCAACACTATACATGTAAAACATGAATAAAAGAAAAACTTAAGCAACTCTAATTCTAGGGATTCCACTTTTGTCCATACGAATCACATCTCTTCCTTCTTTAGCAAAATCAGTTGAGTTCAAGAATTTGGAAGTCTTTTCTTTATATCCTACATTAGCAATCCAGATAGCTACAGCATTGCCTTCCCTCCAAGTATGGCTGAATGTTAAATTCATGCACGATTGAACTTGGTTAATCTCCTCCAAAATATATTGAACACACCAGGGTCCTTTGCTCACCTGGTTAATGAGCTGTAATGTAGGTTTAGAGTCGGTTTCAATACATATATGATCCAGCCCCTGTTGAAGACACGGTTTGATTCCTTTGTTGATGGCACTGAGCTCAGCTTCAAGTATGGAGCAAACTCCATAGAATCATAAAAACCAAATAAGATGTCTCCATTGTGATCCCTAAGAACACCACCTCCCGCAACCATATTATCTCCTTTAAGACATCCACCACAATTCAATTTAACTAGGCTGAACTGAGGTTTGATCCAAGACACAAGATGGATGCTGGGGTTCTGACTTTGCTGATAAAGTTTCCAACCTTAAGATTGGAGATAAGCCATAAAACTCTTTTATTGTTCTTGCTACTGTCCATTCTGTTATGTTCATGTTTAGCAAGATTTCTTTCAACCCAAAGATACCAGAAGGTGATGATGGGGATAACAGGTAGGAGAGATGTAGCAACATTAGCATTGTGAGCAAACCTCCAGTATTGAAACAGGATGATGGGACGGGAGGTGTTGATACCTGGCACACCAAAGTTCTTTCCAAGTCCCTTCCAATCTTCTGTAGCCACCTAACCATTTATTAGAACATGTTCAAGTGTTTCAGCAGCACAACAACATTGACATTTAGAGGCAATTTGAAGGCCAATTCTCTTCTGAAGGTTATAATCCACATGGATGAAATTATTCCAAATCTTCCAAGAAAATATAGATATTTTGGGACGAATAGCCCGATGCCAAATATACTTGTATGAGCTTGGACTATTACATTTTTTTCTGATGAGATCAAGGCAGGATTGAATGGAGAATGAGCCATTGGAGGTGAGAATCCAATAAATGCTATCCAGTTTGTTGCTACAAGGGATGTGTATGATGTCCAAAACATCCTTCCTATGGAGGCAGCTTTCTAATTTATCAGTCTTCCAGATAGAGTTATCCATGAAATCAGCAACCAAATCATCCTTGAATTTCATATCAACATACTTATTAACTAAAGCACCAGAAGGCAACAACTGATCATGCCAAAAAAGACACGTTACCAACTCCGATTTTCCTGACAATATGTGGTTCAACAATGCTTCTGATTTTTAGTAACCTCTTCCAAACTGGAGAGTCATGCTGTCTAGCCCAACCTTACAGGGATGTAGAGCAGCACAATATTTAGAATTCATAACCATACTCCATAATGATTTTTGACTTCTAAAGTTCCACCATAATTTCCAATCAAATGTCACATTCAAATCTCTAAGGTCTCTGCACCCAAGGCCACCTTCAATACATGGCATAGACAACTTACTCCAAGAGGCCCAATGTATGTGCTTAACTTTTTCCTCATCCCCCCAGAAATAAGAGTTAAATATTCTCTCCAATCTATTAAGTACACTAATAGAAGGATCTATAACTTGTAGAAAGTGGATAGGCATGGAGGCAAATACATGTTTGATAAGAACAAGTTTTCCACCCGAAGATAGGAATTTGTGCTACAATCCTTTAAGCCTATTTTTCACTTTATTAATCAGAATATCAAATAGAAACACTTTCTTATGCCCTTTAGCTAAGGGAACACCAAGATAAGTAATAGGTAAGTTTTTAAAATGAAAACTAGTCCACTCAGCAACACATTTCCTATGGTGATCCTTGGAGACTTTAAATGAGCTTTTCTGAGGGTTGAGATTCTGTCCAGAGGTAGCTAAGTATTTTTCTAGAAATTTCATGATTCTATGGTGGCCTTGGTTTCCAGAGCAATTAAGCTTTTAAAGGTTCTTCAGAACCTGGTGCCCTATGGTCAACTGACTTCTAAGTCATTTGCCCAAAGCTTGTCACAGGTCACTTAGAAAGCTTAATGTGGAAAGGACTTACACATAAGACAAAAATACATATTTAAATTTTATTTGTAGCCTTGGTGACTCCAGTAACTAAGCCTTCAAGAATCTTATAAAACATGGTGCCCCATGTTCATCTGACTTGGGATTCATTGATCTAAAGCTCAAAATAGGGATCTCTTAGAAATCTTAAAGAGTAAAGTTATGCACATAAGATGAGAAAGAAAAAAAATTAGAATAGATAAATGTATGGTGTAGACTTTGAAACTAGAAATTTGGAGACAAGGGTGTGAAATTGGGAACAACTTACCATCAGTCTTTTCAGCAGACATGTATCTAATACTTGTCATTGTGTGGAAAAATGCATTTTAATGATCAATTATAATCACATATCTTAGAATGTTAACCTAGGGATTTGAGAGAAAAACATAAAGAGTGATCATATTTGAGAGGTAGGAGAAAAAAAAAATCATTGATTAACCACATGGGAATTGAATTTTGTAATTTATAAAGAACACTATGTTGGGTGTATACTTATATGTGTGTGCATTCGGTATTGGCTATTAACACACACATAAAAAATCGAGCATCGAACAAGTAAAAAACAATTTTTTTTTGTTGTTTTTAGTTTACTAAAGTGTATTTTGATTCGAACCTGCGACATAAAGTAAGCAAGTCACAATGAGTAATATGTGTTTGTTAAGTTAGTTTTAGAGTCATGTTTTTAGTTTTGTTTCGTTAGAGAGAAAATAGGTTTTTGAGTTTGGGAGTGTTTCATAAGTACATTTTTTGCACTTATTTAGGCTCTAAAACTAGGAGTTTTTTTTTATATTCATTGTAATTTTTTTTTTTTTTTGTTTCAGTTTTGGACCGAACTTGAAGCAATTGGAAGGATTTTGGATTGATTCATGATTGATTGAAAACTTTGGGGACTATTTTTCAAACATTGAAAGATGGAGTATTCAATTATCAAGACTTGGACATTATGAAATGATAAAAAGGCATAGCAAGGAGGTGCTCTAAAGTGATAATGAAGATGTAAAGTGATGGCTCAAGCACCGGAAGCCCTAAGAAGCAAAACAAGAAACCTATTTGCGAAGGATCCAAAGAAATCAGCACAAAAATATTAGTATAAATATTTACAGAGATCCCATAATATATCATTGGAATGATAATTGAATTCTGAGTTCAACGCAAAAAGCAGGTTGCAATTTGAAGTTTTAGAACAAAAGTTATGTGCGTTTGAAGAAAGACTATCAAATGGCACGAAGTAGATACCACACAAGGTAAAATCTAGGCGGCAGCCAAGAGATCCAAACCTTCTCTTGCACTGAAACATGATGCCTAGTTAACCGCCAATTTATATCTAGGAAGCCGTACAATTGAAATGTTCACGAAAAATTCAAGATTCGTCTAGAATTCTATTTTTTGTTTGACTTCTTTTTTGGCACAGACTATCATCAAGAGAAGTGGTTTGGCTATGCTCTATAACTGGCTTCTCAGGTGAGGGTCAAGTTACTCACTTTATACATGTATGGACTCAAAGAAGAGTCTTTGTCGCATATAAGCTATTAGGCAAGTAGGATTGGGAGGTCACAGATGAGCTGTATTCATGAAATGAAATGGATTTCCACCCAATTTCACACCACTAGTATCCAAAGTTCTAACCTCAAAGTTTATAACAAGCACTTTATTATACACATATTCTTTTATTTTTCTCTCATCCTTTGTGCAATACTTTTCTCATTAATCTTCCTAAATGACTCATGTACCGAGGTTTAGGTCAGTGACTCCCATGTTAGATGAATTTAGAGTACTAGGTTTTGAGAACCCTTAGAGACTTAATTACTAGAGTCATCAAGGCTACAAATAAAAATAAAAGATGTTATTGTATCTTATATGCAACTCTTCTCTCCATTAAGTTTTCTAAGTGACCTATGTAACAAGCTTTGGGCTGATAGCTCCTAAATAAGATGATTTTAGGATATCATGTTTTAATACCCTTAAAAACCTAATTGCTCAAGTCACTAAGTCTAAGAAAAGAAGAATGAGACTATTTTTATGTAGTTGGTGCTGCCATATACTCATTGACTAAAACCCCTTCGACCAAAAGTATTTTTCAAGAATTTCAAACCTTCGAAAGTTTATGCCTACCTATACTAATCTTTCCACCCTCAAACTGCTCTTGAGCAAGTTTAGCTTTTACTTTAAAGGTCAGGGTCTATAGACTTAATATTAGGGATCATAAGGTCAGTCCTAGGTCGGATTACATAATTAAAATTTCCCCACATATGCACAATATATTCTTGTACAAGTAATTATTTAGTCTTGGCTATGTGCTCAGATTCATAAAGTCTAAAAAACTCAAGTATAAATTGTAACGACCCGGGTCCCACTTAACGGGCTGTCCCGGCCATTAGATACGGCGTACTGTCCCCACCGTACCAACACGGGTCTTTTCAGCATGCTTTGTCCTCACTCGCACGCTCCCCGAGAAAACTTCCCAGGAGGTCACCCATCCCAGAATTTCTTCAAGCCAAGCACGCTTAACTTTGGAGTTTCTAACGATGGACTTCCGAAAAAGAAGGTGCACCTTATTGGTATGAGTAGTACCTATCATTTCTTTTTAATCTTTCTTAGTCGGGGTATTACATAAATACTGTCTAGTATTCTAACTAAAGCAACAATTTAATCTGAACTACATCATAGGCAACAAGCAAGTCAACATATTTTTTTTATTTTTTTTTTTTATAAATCTCAAAATTCGAATGAATGCATAAATAAAAATGAATTAATAATTAGCGAATGAGATGGGTACCCATCCCAAACTAGAAAAATACAATGTCCCCAATGTATGATAAATAGACATAACAAACAAAGAAAATACATAGAAGAGGAGTCAAATACTTCCCGTGTTCAAAGGCTTATTGTCACCATCTAAGATGTTCTCTCTTCAACGCCTTTTGGACGACCCGAATTTTCCTTGTCTTTCCTTGTACAAGTCTCAGTTTTTTTAGGTGGCATTTTCCTACATATGAGAGATAATCAAAACAAAAAAACACCCCTAAACTAGGAATTGCAACAATGACTTAATTTAGAATGTGTGACCAAGGGTTTTTAACACCGGATAAAGTGATGAAAAAATGATATATTCCTAAGTCCTCTTCTAGCATATGGGATTTCTTGACTTAGTCTACAACATGTTAAAAATTCAAGTCATTTGAGTAAAAAATAAAAGGTGGGATGAAAGGGATGACATGAAGCTGTGTGCTCCCTGCATTGGTGCCTCAAGTTCAATTTTATGTTTTATACATGAATTCCACTGAAAATCTTGAATAAATTAGTAGCGTATGAATGTTAACATGCATAAAGAGAATCACTCGAAAGAAATTTGCATAAATGAACAAAAAACTCTCTTGGACATTACATCGAACAAGTAGCATTCTTTTCAAAACTCATATGGAAAACACAAATTTGGGGCCTACAATCATTCAAAAATTTCAACGTAAATAAATATTCCCAATCTTAGTTAATCCAAGTCTAACCTAATCTCATTCTTCATCATCAATAATGTCGAAATTTTAAAGAAGCCATTGAAACCAAGTTTTAACTTAAATCCAATATTTTGAACGCCTTATCTTGAATTGGAGTTAAAGTGGCTATGATTCTTGAATTCCTTCTAAATGTGATGTTGGTAGATGATGAATTTCAGGTGGAGTTTGAATTTGGAGTCAATCATTTTGAGAGAAGCCATGTGTGATAACGTTTTTGAAAAAGTGCATGTCTTTGTTTAAAGCAGAAAATCCCGCCCTATTATACTAGGCATGATAACTTGGTAATAAATTGTAGATATTGCTTGAAACATGGATGTTCATGCAATCACATAATGGGATAACATGCGATCTCTTGGATATTTAGCAGGGAAATATTTTTTTTTTCTATTTTCATATCAATCCATCACTTGATGTGTTTCGTGATGCTCGAAACATATCTCCAAACACTGTTTCATGTTGTAGGTTCAAGTTTGTCATATTGATCCTGATGAGTGATTAAAAGAAAAACTAAAAATGGAATTAAATATCAACGATGCAAATTAAATATGTATGCAATTCCTAAAATTATATGTAAAGCAATAAACAAAGCACAATAAATAAAAGAGAATAGGGTTGCCTCCCAACAAGTGCTTAATTTATAATCTTGATCTAGACTTTTGCAAACGTTGTCAAGGAGGCTAGAAATAGGCTTTTGAGATCTTGCACTACTTGCAATTTTTAGCATTGCAAACTTCCTTCTTCTTCTTCTTTTTTTTTTTTTTTTGTGAAACTTCCAAACATTTGTATTACCTATGAATTTGTCCTTTGATTTCACCCTGTGCTCAAAATTCTCACCGATATCTGTGGCATCTCTTCTATTTTTAAACAACAGAAGACGGATTTGGATTTTTCTGTTGATTCATGTTAAAATTTATTTTCTTGTCATGCATCCTTAAACTTCCCTCTCCCTTTTCTAAATCAATTAAGGCTAGTCCAATAGCCAGAAAAGGTCAACCCATTATAAGTGGCATCCTTCCATCCTCTTCCATGTCCAAAATCACAAAATCAACTGGAAAATTGAGATTGGCCGCATTTACCAAGACATCTTTGATGATTCCATATGGATGTCAAATTGAACGATAAGTTAGTTGCAGTGAGAGTAAAGTGGGTTTGGGCTCCCCTAATCAAATATTATTGTGAAAAGAGAGAGGCAATAAATTTACTTGCTTCAAGATCACGTAATACTATTGAGTTTTAAATCACCAATGATGCAAGATATAGAAAAACTCACTGGGTCTTTGATTTGGGTGACAACTTGTTTTCCAATATCGCATTGTACTCCTCAGTCAAAGACATTGTTTCGAACTCCTCAATCACCCTCTTTTTGGAGATCATGACATTCAAGAACTTCGAGTAGGTTGAAATTTGACTCATTGCATCAATGAAAGGTATGTTTATGTGCAGTTTCTTGAGCATCTCTAGGAAGTTGTTAAATTACTGATTCTCTTTTCTTTTCTTCATATGTGCCTTCAGATACCTCAACGTGCACTTCTTCATTATCATCTTCTTTATCTTTGTTGACAGTGGATCTTTTGACATAAATTTTTGTCACATGGAGAAAATTTGATTCCCGACTCGTAGTCTATATCATCTTCCATAGCTCTGATAGACAATACCTGCTCTTTAGGATTTACCTTTGTATTACTAGGAAATGTACTTGGTATTATGGTTGCTAGAACATGTGCCATCTGCCCCGCCTGTGTTTCCAAATTTTTAATTGATGCTTGTTGATTTTGAAGATTAGTTTATGGCCTTCTCATAAATTGATCAGCCTTACCTATATATTGCTCTGTTTTTCTTTGAACTTACCAAACATTGCTTCAAGTCAAGGTTTCTTCTCTTCTTGCTGATATAAAGGTGCTGTGGCCTTGCCGTGTTTTAATTATCCCTCCATGAAAATTTTGGGTGATTTCTCCAACTTTGATTGTAAGTGTTAGATTAAACTTTTATTTCCATATTTCATATCTTTATTTAAATGTTTAACAATAAATCTTTGGTTATGAAAATCAATATTCCTAGTTTGTTCAAAACTCTCTTTCGAACGGTAAATTAAAACTTAACCCTATATGTGATCACCCGTCTATATTTCTATGACAAATGAGAAAAAATAGAAAAGCATTGACGATTCATGAACAATTAAAGATTATATATAGCATAGAGGAACGTTTCTATCCCCTATCAGACTTTATAGCAATTTAAACAAGTTTAACGAATTCCTACTATTACGAACTTAAGAACACGTCACGAAATTCATAAAATAATTGACCAAATAATTTTAGAAACATGAAGTATGGAATTTATTGCTCAAACTTATAAATTGTATTAAATTAAAAAAAAAATCAAAACATAAAAACTGCAAAACAAAGTTTCATCATGATCCTAACATAAAAGAAACCAGTCTAGAAACATAATATACAATAGAAAACAAGAAGATTTTATGGAATTCATCACCCGAATGTAGTAATTAATCTTCTTGAAGTATACATCCTGAATTTTAGCTCCAACCTTGTTTCTCTCAACAATTGTGTATAATATGGTGGTAGAATGGTGTAGAATGGCCCAGTTTTTGTGCAGTACCTCTCCTGTATAGAGGTGAGGATAGAATCCTTGTTCTATTAGGAAGAAAATATTAAAATCCGGAATTTAAGGAAAGAAATCTTAGCCGCACATAAAAGCAAGCGATCGCTTACTTGAAAGAGACGCGATCACTTGCTTGTGTCAATTATGATTTTTCCTTTCAACCCAGCAACCTGGCGATTGCATGGTAGAGTCATACACAATTGCTTAGCCTATTTTTTTCCTTCAATATTTTATTCAAATTTAATAATTGCACTTTAGTCATTTTCTTAATTGCATGTTGATTCTTCTTATTCCGTTGTGTTCAATTGAGTCATTAAATTTATGAATTCTTCCATTTTAGATTTGATTTGCTGCTTGATTGGATTCACCAACTTCTAAATTGTGCAATTAAGTCCAAACAATTATGCAATTGGTCCATATTCGCCCCAATTCTTTAATTCTCTTGACTTTTGGATAATTACTAAAATAAATACAAATAGCAACGAAATAACCAGAGTTTATTCTTAAATGACAATACAATTTCCTAGTTTTAGTAGCTAAATAAGTGTATAAAATGAATTTATTAACATGCTTGCAGCATGTGATGATACACTGTTAGAATGAAATATTACTTTATGAAGAATACCAGACAACATTTGAACTTATACTTTTACTAAATTTCTTATGCCCTAAATTTATAAAACTGAATACATAACCAATATGGAATTATTGCTTGTGTATGAATATATATTGCTTTTGTGCGGTAATTCACTTATGTTATCCGAACTAGGATTGACCGGATGTTCCCCAACCTTAACATAGAAGTTAAATTTCTTTTGAGAAGTTTGGTAGGGAGAGATTAGTATAGGTTGGCATAGAATTTTGATGTCCTGAAGTTCCTAAATTATACATTTGGTTGAAGGGTTTTTGTCAACTTGTACAAACCTGCACTAACAGCTTAATAGTAGTCTTATTCTTCTCTCCATAGTCTTGGTGAGAAGAGAAATTAAGCTTTTAAGGGTTCTTTAGAACTTGGTGTCCTATGGTCATTTGACTTAGGAGTCATCGGCCCAAAGCTCTCTTCACGGGTAACATAGAAAGCTTAATAGGAAGAGAACTTACACATAAGAAAACAATAAATCATTGACTTTTCTTTGTAGCCTTGATAACTCAAGTAATTATACATTCAAGGATCTTTTAAAATTTGGTGTCCCTTGGTCATCTGAATTGGGAGTCATTAGTCCAAAGCTCACTATAGGGTCACTTAGCTTCACGAGGAAAGTTATGGCACACGAGATGAGAAGAGAAAATAGATTAGATAAAGTATTTGGTGTAGACTTGAGACAAGTACTTTGGAGACTGTGGGTGTAAAATTAGGAACCGCTTACCATCGGTATTTTATGTAGACATGTATCCAACTTTGGTCACCTTGTGTGGAAAAATACATTTTATTGATCAATAAAAATCACATATCTTAGAATGTTAACTTATGATTGGAGAGAAAGCATAAGGAGTAGTTTTCATATATTAGTGATGCGAGAAAAAAAAAGAAAATCATTATTTGACCATTGGGCACAAAGTTTTTGAATTTATAAACAACACTATTTTGGGTGTGTTCTAATATGGGTGTGCATTTGGTATTGGCTATTCAAACACACACATAAAAAAAAAAAAAAAAGGCATTGGATAAGTAAGAAATAATTTTGTTGTGTTTTTATTTGATTTGAACCTGAGACATAAAGCAAGGAAGTCAACGTTGAGTCATATGTGTTTTATAAGTTTAGTTTTAAAATAGTGCTTTTAGTTTTATTTTTTTTTATGACAAACAAATGTTCGAGTTTTGGAGTATTTCATAAGTGCATTTTTTGCAGTTACTTAGGCTCTAAATTAGGCAATTGTTTTGTCATTTTATAGATTTTCCACTTAATTCAATGTAAATTATTTTTATTCCAGTTTTCGACCCAACTTGAACCAATTTGAAGGATTTTTATTAATTTGTGATTGATTGAAAACCTAGGGGACTAAATTGCAAATAATGAAAGATGGAATATTAAAGTATCAAGGCTTGGAAATTAAGAAACAATAAAAAATGAATTGGAAGGAGGTGCTCTAAAGTTCTAATGAAAATCTAAAGTGTTGGATCAAACAGCGGAAGCCCTAAGAAGCAAAACTTGAAACCTATTTGAAGAGCGTGTCAATAAATCAGCTCATATTTCTTATTATAAAGATCACCATTGAGTCTTGAAACAAGTTAGACTCAGTCGAACATTTTGATCCTTCACCCATTACCTTTTTCGATTCGAACCTATTTCCGATTTTCTAACTACTAGTTCAAATCGAATTAAATTTGATGAAATAGGAAATTGATGTTTCATTGGAGAAAAATAAATGATAAATTCTCAAATTTCACATAAAAACACACACAAAAAGGGTGTGCTGTTAGATTCTTACGATAGCACCTGATAGAATTATATCATAAAATGACAACTTCGTAAATTTATAAATAATGTTAGTTTATGTATTTATCTGCCATTTCATGATTTAGGATGATTGACATGACAAAACAGCGACAGGACCACGTAACAACCAGAAAATCGATTTCTTTTCTTTCTTCGTAGAAGCGTGCTCAGACAAGGGTGAAATATGTATTGGTTGAATTCTGAGGTAGGGATGGCAACAGGGCGGGTCGGGGTCGGGCCAGCGTGCCCCACGTACCGCCCCCGTCTCGAATAATTTGCCCCACATCCATCCCGTGCCCACTTAAAGGCGGGGCAGGTCAAAGTGGGGCGGGGCGCTGGGCAAAGCGGGTGGACAAATCGCCCCATTTAGTGAACCATTTATTTTAGCGAGACGGGGCGAGTTTCATAAAACTAAACTATTTTGAATCAAAACCAAATCACGAGTTTCACACACACACACACACAAAAAGGTCCCTACTTAGTGTTAAAATAGGTTGTTATCATTATACACTGCATCAATAAAATTGCTTGAAGAAAGTAATTAGTCATCTACATTGCAATTTTTCTGGCTGTAACTAACAATGTTGAATTAGAGAGATATATAGTAAATTACATTACACTAGAGAAGACTGGATTATTTTCTTTAGGAGATTGACTTATTTTCTTTGATCTTTTTTGTCTATCTTATGCTTCCATAATTCATTTTTATGTTCAAAGTCATTCCATTGAATGAACAATTTTGTCTAGCCATTCACTAAAAATAAAGGAAATGCAAAATAAAATAAAGATCGAGAATAAAAATAGTGAAGGATCCGTTGATTTTCACACGGCATTGATTTATTAATTAGGCAAGCATACCTCTTTTTTTATAAAAAAAACTGGAGATCGAGGCGGGGCAGGGGAAAACCGTCCCCGCCCCGTTTAGATCGGGGCAAAGCTTTTTTGCCCCATATCCGCCCCCACAGATCCATTTATGCGGGGCGGTTTCTGGCCCTAATGGGGGTGGGGCTCCGCGGGTCATGGTTTTCACAGTTCGTTTTGCCATCCTTATTCTAAGGTGGGGTGAAGGTGAAGTCCAAATTATGTATTTATTTTGTTTGGGTTCATTAGCAGTATCTCCTTCGGTGTCACCGGATAGAATTCAGCCTTCATTTTGTCTGAGTCTAAAAATGTACAAGTCGAAATAACGATATTTGTGCGATAGAGGAGGGTTGATTCACCCCCAATATTCAATATCTAAACATGGGCCAGATAATCTCTGCAAATTTGTTGCCTTTGTGAACATGGATGGATGGTTTTTCAAACTCAATCTTCATGCCGAACCATAATGGATGAAAAACATAAGACATACCAGAATCTATAGCAATAATGTTGAAAGTTATGAAATTCTGTCACAGCTTTTATTGAGTCACGAAGAAAATATTGATATGAAATTCGCCTTCTCTATCTTAACCTAAGCTTTTATTTGTGTTTTATAAGTTGAACTCTGATGATAGAATTCGAGTTCAGTATGAATAGGCAGAGTGAGGGGGCTAAATTTTCTATAGCATTTTAATCTCAACTGTCCATCAAAGTTGCAGTATTAATAGGAAATCTTCTATTAAACCAGGTTTCTATTAATTCAGCAGTTTACCTAATTAAACGAGGACATTTAATATGAGCCACATAATGAGAAGATATTTATGAAATTCGAGATATACACAATCCCATGATAATAGGGATTGACATATCACAAAATTTCTAGCATTTTTGACATATTTTCTTCTAAAACTAAATTCGAGTTCCATCGATTTCAACATTTTGTTATGATGCGTTAAAAGATTTAATAATAGTTGTAGCTAGAGTTAATCAACTCGGGAAGTATAACGATAATCAATTTTATTGAAATACTTAAGATAGGTGCACCACATTACTCCTGTCCATACTCTTATTGTGCTAAGCAGGAGTTTCAATATCTTATTCACTGTCAATATTCATGTATATATAACTTTATATGAATCATTGTTAAATGTCTTACAAATAAATGCGCAAAATGCGGGAGAATGATCAGTTTTTTACCTTTTAACAACCACATGTTGTTGGCCATGTAGTGGAATTACCCAAGTGAACACAACTTTTAATTAAATTAATGATCAAAGTTTTAGAAATGAGAAAATAATTTCCCCAAAAGAAGAAATATTAGCAAAAGGTGTAACATGCTTTGCTTCACATCATTAGCTATTAAGACTTTAGTTTCGACTCCCCATCCATCCCCCTTTTTGATCTAATTTTTCAATCTTTTCAGGGACAATATCACCAAGTTATATCGTTGATTAGACATTTACTAGTGGAGAGAGGGAAAAAGTAGTTGGACTTGAGAAAATATTTATGGAATAAAAATAAATTCATTTATTAACCCTTTTTTTTTTTTTTTTTTTTGGAGTAAATCCATTGAGTCATTTAAATCAATGTTCTAAAATGCGCGCAAATGCGCCGCCTAGGCGCGATGCGTGACCAAAACGCGTCGAATAAGTGGTATGCGGGAAAAAATGCGGTCAACTGTTTTTTTTTTTTTACAGCCTAGGGCTAATCCGGTTTTTTTTTAAGGGTAAAAAATCTATTTTTATTTTATATAAAAATATATTTAATGTCTTAAAATAATTAAAATAATATTAAAAATACGAAACGCATTATGACGCTTATTCTTCGCATTGACACGCCTAAACTTGTGATTCTTGATTCTCGACCTCGACTCATCGCAACGCATTACGCATTTTAGAATACTGATTTAAATTAGAATTTCATATGAATCATTTATCTTCAATTTGGTACAATCATATCATCCAACTACAATTTGCTTGTAAATAAGATCGTTCTACGCATTACTCCGTCAAATTAACTTAACATAATGTTGTTGACATCATGTATATCCACCTCATACAACAATATACACCACCTGCATTAAAACACACATTTCTTGAAAAATCTATGAACTAAAAGTACTTTTTTATTTGTTGGGTATCCATTCTTTTTATGTTAGCATATTACGTTACTTAATAAAAGGTAGAACGTCAATCTTAGGCACTCCCACCATCCCTCCCTGAGGATTGATGAACGATATAAATTTCAAATTATGCTCTCAAGCTAGTCAGAGTTTAGATACCATCCACTAAACTGATAAAATACTTGACAACTTCGAACTTGCAAAGATTTCAAATCTGCTACATCTGCGCTTCAGTATTTATGGATCTCCAACCTTTGTCAATTAGGATGCTAGCCTTGAAGGACAAAATATCTAGATTTGCAAGCAAATCAAAGTTGAGTAAATTGGAAGTAGTCTCAAGATTTGCAAGAAAATAGAAATTGAGAGACCAGGTTACACCGAATTGAAGATGAATAACCAAATTTGCAATTCCACTAAAAATATATGTAACTTTTCCCCCCAAATGTTTTACATGTAACGTAACTCAACCAGACTTTTTGCTGATTACCTCTTTATTATACACATTTCAAACTAACTTATTCTTGAGAATTAATTAATCATCACAACATTTACAGTTTCATTCTCAAACATCACATTCAAGTCAAAATACATTGAATCTCAAGATTATTTAATTACTGGTGCTTTATCTTAATCTACGAACATCAATTATCGAAGAATTTTGACCCTAACACAAGAGTACACGGATTATGGCACAAATATATATAGAATAAGGCCATTTTCGACACACATTATAGTAATATTACAAAAACAAGGTTGTCTATATTAGGTGGAGTATACTTTAAAAGGTTAGTTAGACTAAAAACTTTTTAAACTGTTTTAAATGGAATAAAGAAAAAAGTGTAACATGGTCATCAATTAAAAGTAGGTAATGATGAAAATGAAATTATGCTAACATGGTGTGCTTTACTACACTACAAAGAATAGAAGAATCCTATTCCTTCCCTGTTCTCTTTATATACATGACACAAGTTCTTTAAACAGTTAGTATTATCCCAACTTGTAAAGATGCAAAATCTGCTGCATTTTCATGTCATAGTATTATCTCTATTTTTCTTTTCAGTTCTGGCTTTTTCATTCAGCCAAAACCAGCAATACAATGAAGCAAAGAACTTTGAAGGATCATCTGATCTTGTGAATCTTGAATACCATATGGGGCCAGTTCTTGCATCTCCTATCAATCTTTACATAATATGGTATGGCAGATGGAACCCTAAGCATCAATCTACCATAAGGGATTTCCTCTACTCCTTTTCTTCTGCGGCTCACTATCCGTCCATGGCTGATTGGTGGCGTACGGTAAGGCTATACACTGATCAAACAGGCTCGAATATCACAAACAGCATCAATCTCTCTGGTGAATTTTATGACTTTAAGTACTCTCATGGTAGGTATCTTAGTCGATTATCGATGCAATCTGTTATTAGAAATGCGGTTACGGTCCATCCAGGAACATTACCTCTCAATTATCATAATGGATTGTATTTGATACTGACTTCTGATGATGTACAAGTTCAAGATTTTTGTAGGGCAGTTTGTGGTTTCCATTATTTCACATTCCCATCTATTGTTGGGGTGACTGTGCCATATGCATGGATTGGCCACAGTGGCACTCAATGCCCCGGCATGTGTGCCTATCCCTTCGCGTGGCCCGCATACTCAGGGAGGCCACCGCCGCACACTAATGGGGGCAACAATATAATGAGTGCACCCAATGGTGATGTGGGCACAGATGGAATGATCAGTGTGATTGCGCATGAGTTAGCGGAAGTATCGAGCAACCCGCTCGTTAATGCGTGGTACGCTGGGGACGACCCGACTGCTCCTACTGAAGTAGCTGATTTGTGTTTAGGTGTGTATGGGACTGGTGGAGGTGGAGGTTACGTAGGAGTTGTGTACAAGGATTCTTGGGGGAATGGGTATAATTTGAATGGTGTGAAAGGCAGAAAGTTCATGGTGCAATGGGTGTGGAACCCTGTAAAAAGGAGATGCTTTGGTCCCAATGCCTTGGATTAGAAAGTAGGAGTCATATTGAATATTGTGTAATTGTTACATATTGTTTATTATTTATCTCAAGTATTGGCTTCTCGTGGTTTGTTTGGTATCGTAGATTACACAGTACTAAGCAATAATAATAATAATAATAATAATAATAATAATAATAAGTTTATCTATATTTTTCAAGTACAAGTAGCATTAATCATTTTTCAATACTGCATGTCAAACTTGAAAGAGACGTGGAAGCAAAATTCACTTTAGCATAAAGGGTAATATACCAGGCTACCAGCAAAAATTGTTACAGGTTTCATATTCTAGGAAATGTACGAAAATCAAGGCAATTCACCAGATTTTATCGTCAATTCTCCAACTGCATATCAAACTTTGGAAAAAAAAAAAAACGACTTGGATTACAACAACAGGAAACACGTTTATGAAACACTTGTTACATTTGAAATGATAAAGGTTTCTCATAAATAAAACCTACAAAAATCTGACAGCTTTTACTGCACAATGACGTTCAGGGTGTTGTCTGATCTAAGAAAAATAAAAGACTGAATCAATTAAGGAATGCTAACTTGCAACAACAAAGTTGTTCGTTGAAACATGTATAGTGGGAATGGAAGTGCCACATAAAGTAAAATAAGAGGAAATCGAAGTGGCGATGAAGTGAAAAAAATTACTGATATCGTACAGCTGCTTCATTTTATCGACTCTTGGAGTTTCCAGTTCGGGACGCTATGCCTATTACATCTTCTAGTCCTAGGTTTGATGAGAAGAAAATGTTCCAGAAATACGCCTCTGGACAACAATTTGTCAGAAAAGAGGGATCATACTAAGATTCTGTTCAGCTCCTTCGTTGTAAATGGGTATTTAAACTGCACAATATCCGAAACCACTTTTTAACAACATATTTTCTCTCTCTAATTTTTAACCACTCATTCTACTTAGAAAACCCAAATAATCAAATAAAATTGATAATAATAGCTGGTTAACAGAACCTAAGTATTACAACATATCTGAGCAATGAAGACAATGCTGGTTAAGAAGCTTTGAAACAAGGCTGTCGGGCTCTGGAATCAGAGCCGAGGTTAAGCTGTTCCAGAAATGAAAGGTTACTGACTTGGCTAAGATTTTCTTAAACATAACATCTTGTTCAAGTCTTTCAGTATCTGCCTGTGGTGCATAGAAGTATCTGTCAATAAAGGATATGATATTAGCTCTTTCAGAGATAACAAGAGGCAAGAACACAAACCCAAGTGTGCATATGCAAGAATACGGAATGGAACCTTCAACAAGCAAACCATTAACCTAAAGAATGTAATGAATGTAAAACAAAATGCTCTAGTCCAGCTGTAATGCCATTTTCCAATGTTCTGCAGATACAAAAATATTCCAATTCTACTGCATCCAACTGTAACACAATAGTACCCCCATTTCCAGAAAAAAGGTTGCATTCACCCAAAACTCAGCTTGGCACAGCAGACTTCATTAGAGATATATTGATTTGAGTTGCAAGGGGTAAACATGTTAAAATCATTATTTGGACACTCATCTGAACCCTCGAGTTGTTCTGAACAATAAATATTTCCAAGTGCTTGTATTAGACTTTTCAAATAAGTTTTTTGTAATCATTTACTTAATTTTATTAAATTTCCTAGGAAATAATAAATGTGCCAAACAGACTTGCTTAGTAGTAACAATTTTAAGACCAAATTTCTGATATAGTTGCTTTCCGACCACCAGGAACTGAATACGTCTACTAGAATAAAGAAGCACTATGCCGAGCAGAGATCAAAATATACCTTGAAATACTAGTACTATTAATGGGGAAAAAAACGGATTGCAACTGCAATTGGAGCTCCATCTCCCCTTCAAAAATATCCCTGTTGCTTAAAAAATTGTCAGCCACTCTAGTCAACAGATCAGCTCCATTCGACCTCAAGCGGGTGTCATCATATGATCCATAAAACTCATTTAAGCACTCCATAATGAAAGGACTGGAGAGAATTTGACATGAGTTAGTATTGGGGGCACAGGAAGTTTCTAATTATTGCACATTTGTCCTTACAAAATTGTAAATTTCTGGAAATTGGTGACAATCTAAACATTGCCTCCCACACTTTTCCAAAATTCAAATTTAAGCACCCCCACCAAAAAGAAAGAGAAAAAAGCACAGCAAAATTTTTCCAATTCATGAAACCTCCCCTAGCCACAAGTTCAGCTTCACTTGCTCCATCAATACTGCTTCTAAGTTGTCCAACGTAAGCTCGTCTTACAAATACCAATGGCATTTCCTTTCAGATTTATAGGCTGTTCACACATCAAGGACATTTAGAGCAAGTTTGAGAATGATATTTTGAAAAACACTTTTCCCCACAATCATTTTCATCCACACATCTATGAGACACACAACGGTTCCCTACTTTTTAACTACACAATCTCACAAAATTTCCAATCGGAAAATCTCTCCAAACAAGCTTTTAATTAAATGGCAATAAAGAGAAGGAAAAAGGTACTTGCTCACACAGTACTAAAAAGAGAAGATTTTTTATAGCATTAAGAGATGTTGCTGAAAAGCATAATAAATCAGCTTTATTTAAATTCAATTCCAGATTGCTAGTCCTAATGCACAAATCTCGTGAAAGATGAAAACAATTCAAAAAAAATCTTTTTATGTTCATTTCCCACACATTTAAAGAGAAAGGGTGGCAATTGTATATAAATTAAAAGACAATGAATATCCAACTTCCACTGACATTGGTTTCTCATTAAAGAATGGTTTAAGAAAAGAACTATTATATAAATGTAAGCATGGATAAAAAAAGAACAGAGAGAGAGAGAGAGAGAGAAGTGCACGCTATGGCCATCTGCAGCATATATGCAATGCTAATGATGGTAATGAAGTACTATAAAAGCATACTACTTTGTTTCATTTTCTCATTACTCAACTATCACAATGAAGGCATACTAATTGAGCAACTTCCGTACAAATATATATATATATATATATATTGGAGACCCAAAATTATACATCTGTAATTGTGATAGTAGCATTGACCATAGGAGCTATTTTCGTTAAAGAGGCCTAGAAAAATATATAACCAACATGAGAAGCAAATTTGAAGTTTTAAAGTACCTGTGCTTTCTAAATGCCATAACAGCACCATTCAACATTCTTCCAGCAAACTCATCCTCCATGCCGACTGCATTGTTGAGTGAAGACAACGGCCTCAGTACTATGATGTCAGAATCAAGATATATTCCACCATATCTAGAGAGTACAATAAAGGATCAATGATAAATACATAAAAAGTGAATCAACTCAATAGAGCTAAAAAAATTCACCACCACGTGTTCCTCGTCTCAAATGGACTTTTCTATATTTAGGAGTTATTTAATTTAATGAATATTTCATCTTTCTAAGTTTACCTCATAGTCATAGTAAACTCTTATTGTACTCGAACTAAATAATTTGATATCTTCCAACTTGTCACTAATCAAGCCTTAGTGCAAGGAAGGCTCACAAGTGAGGTATTTAATGAATTATTTAATATCTACAAACAATGCTTCTATATCTCTCAAAAATTAAAATTAACTAATCAGCCTCAAAGATCAAATTTCATCTTGTATTCAATTAACATACTCCATACATCATATACTTAAGTAAAAGCATGTTTGGGAAGTGTTTATAAACAGTTTTGTCTTTAAATAGATATAAATGAATGGTGCCAAACATAGGATAGAATGAGCAGATAATATTCTTTGATTGCTTACTTGTACAGTACAGCAAGCCTGACAAGTTCACTGTAGTGAGTAGGATAGTACTTGGTCTTCTTCCATTCATGCCAGACAGAAGCAAATATGTGTGTTGGAGTATCCTTGAGCAGCTCATCCAGATTTGGCATCACAACAGCGACCTTATATCTGGAAAAAGTACAGCAATCTATACTCCTCAAATTCATTCACTTCATATTAATCAAAAGCATATCATAAGTTTGGAACCTATTATACAAACTGACAATACCAGACCAAAATACAAGCACACATCAACTGCTCATCTTTTTGTGAAAACAAGAATGAATGCACTGGCAATTGCTTAAATGTGCAGACCCTTACATTAAAAAATTGATTTTAAGATGTAAAGACAAAATCTACAATCGTAAATGGCAAAATGTAGGAAATATATTCAAGAAATTACCCATCTTTTAGAAACCCACTGAAGAAATTCAGCTCAATTGTCTCAGAGAACACCACCACACAGGCATTTCTGTTGTGATAAAGAAGGCTCTCCAATCCCCTCTGCTGCCGAACACCAAACATCCAAGCCGGAGAATTCCAGACCATAAAAATCTTCGTCGTACACCTCCCTCTCCTGAAAAATTCCTCCATAAAATCTCCGAAGGACAACGTCACGTCCAACCCTGGATAATACCCCCACCTCTTCCCATCCGCATAAAGCACTTTCTCTAAGCCCTCAGGATTCTTCATACCTCTACCATTATTTTTACCCAATGTCTTTCTCTCCACCCTCCTCATTTCCCTGCCATTACTGTTAAAATTTTCAACTGAATCTCCCTTTCTTGAGTCAGAAACTGACAGAGGCTTCTTAATCAAGAATGGGGTTTTCTTAAATTCGTTTAAAATACTCTTCTGAATAATTTTATCGCCTCTAGTCAGTATTGTAACTCCCACCCCATCAGGATCCTGCAAGATTGGATTATTCATCGGGTTTAAAACCTCGATATTTGACTTGAACATTCGATCTCTCCTCAAGAAATCACCTTTCTTATCAAACCATTCCCCCCATCCTTCCCTTAAAACCGATCCCTTCAACAACAAAGCATCCTCCAGCTTTTTAACTTCACTCAATTTATTACGCAATTTTTCATCCACTAATATGTCATCAGATCCGTAGACAGCCTTAGAATTATCACTATCCAGCCCTAAATCTGACCTAAGTTTCGAATTGAACGGAACGTAGTCTTCCCATTCTTCAATTGAACGTTTGTTGTAGGATCTCCGTACAACGCCTGTAATGTGGTCGAAGAAGTAATTAGAAGAGACCCCAGGGTTTTGATTTTGATTGCTTTCTTCATCTTCTTCTTCCGGTTCTGCTTCATCGTTATTGTTGTTAATGTTGATGTCTAACGCGGTATCGTCGAGCTCGTCGATTCGATCGTCATTCGAATTTGAGTTTGTGAGGGAGTAAGAATCTAGGTCATCGAGGAGGGGGTTCAAGGAGAGGGAGCCTTGTGAGAGAGGGAGGTGTTGAGGGTGGGAGTTGAAGAAGGTGAGGCGGCTATGGAGGAGGGAAACAGATAGAAGGAGAAGGATGGCGGCGAGTAGTGCACAGACATGGGCGCCATAGCGGGGCCGCCGCCGTGTGCGGAGGTGCCGTAGCATGTGATCGTGGTGGTGGAATGTACAGTGGGGGAGTGTTTTTGGGTTTTCTAACCGTTGACAATAACTTTTATTCAGTTAGTCTGTTTGGTAATATGAAAAATTTTGATTTGATAGTTATTTTTTATTTTTTTTTATGAATATGTGGTTTAAAAATATTTGAAAAGTAAAAAATAGTGAGCTTGATTAAGAATGAATGATTGAAATTGAGTTTGAAAAATTGTGATAAAAATTTTATCTTTACCAAACAACCTCTGAATTTACATCATTCATTTTCGCCCACCCAAGACATATGCTGGTAAAAAAATTGTTTTAAATAGTAATTGATATGATATTTTATGGTTTAAAATGAAATAAAAGTTTCAAATTTATGTGTAACATATTTCATTTTTAAAATATATGATAAAAATTGAGTACTATAAAATAGGGGTTATGCTACCCTATTCAGCGCAGGCTACCGCCCCCTCCCTTGAGGTGGGACCCACCCCACCCATGTGAGGGGCGATAGCCCGAGTGGGACACCGTGCGGGCAAAGCATCATTTTTGATAAAATAATCAGTTATTTTTAATTTGAATCAATTAGAGGCTAAGGAGGGTGTTCCCTAGGGATGGCAATGATGCGGGATTATCCCGAAACTTGACAAGGACCTGCCCCGATCGGGCGAAGAATCCCTGACAATGACAAAAATGGGGCGGGAATGGAGATAAAAAAATATCCCCGACCAGAGATGGAGATTGCTATAAAATCTTCATTCCCGCTCTGAAATCATCCTCAATTAATAAGTTCAATTAAAAAAATTCAAACAAATTAAAAGCGTCATAAATCACCCGACGCACAAATATATAATTTCAAAATTAAGCCCTACATTTTTAAACTTTATGTTATTTCTTAACATAATTAAATTTAGACTACTCTACAGAAGCTATTATAAGATTATTTTTTTTTTCCATTAATGTTAATCATTATTTAGAGCTATTAAATGAGAGTTTTATAAAATAATCATACTTTAAGCAAAAAATTGTATAACTAAGACATTAGATAACTATTATAAAAAAACATTAATTGACAAAAAATATATATAACAATAAACGGGGATGTAAACGAGGATTATGAGCATCCCTTCCTCGCCCCCGTTTAGACGAGAACGGGGCGGGGATAGGATGAGATGGTAAGTCTCTAACGAGTGGAGATGGGAATTGGAATCCTTGCCGTGATTGCATCGTTGTCATTCTTAGTTTCCCCAACATGAAATTTGAGGGATTTTAGAATTTCATAACATTTCATGTATCCTCAATTTGGAATTGGATAATTATTTTGCACCACAATTTCTCATAACTACACGTAGTGGTGGCCAAATGGTCAAGCCGCTCATCGGCTCGGCTCGTCAAACTCACGAGCTCGTGATCACGAGCCGAGCGCTCGGCTCGTGGTTCAACGAGCGGCTCATTGGCACGAGCCACGAGCTCGTGCCAACGAGCTTAACGAGGCGATGAGCCGAGCGGCTCGTCGGCTCGTTTTGAAAAAAAAAAATTTGCAACGGTCAAGATCATTGCAAAAAAGAAAAAGAAAAAGAAAAATTGGCAATGATCCCGTTGCCAAAAAAAAAATTATGTGACCGTTCGGTCACATATTTATTTTATTTTTATTTTTTTCTTAATTCTTACCCAATAAATACTATACTAACACAACTTCATTTCTACAATTCTACAAATCTCTAAATTAGTCTAATTATTATTCTACACTCTTCTCTTCCTCTACTCACTACTCTACTACATTTACTCTAGTTTCTACAATTCTACATTACAAATTTACTACAAGTTTGAAGTTTGTTTACCAATACTTAGTTACATATTTAATATTTTAATTTTAATAACTCAATTTTTCATTACATCTCTCAATTACACATATTTCATTTTATATTTCAATTTTTCCACACCACATCACATACAAAAAGAATGAATCCCAATAGCCAAAGATTTGTTAATGAATTGTTCGATGATCCACCTGGATTTGGGGGCATGATGACTTAACACCACAATCTCACGCACATTTCGACGATCAATTTGTCGGTCTCAATGACATACCAATTCCCGATAATATTGAAGAAGATCCATTAAATCAACGAAACGATTTAGACGATGTTGAAGAAGATTCGAATGTATAAATCTTACAAAATGATCCCGATATTCCCGACGCAAGAGGAAAAAGAAAAGCTAGAAAAGGTAAGAAGTCAACTTCAAAGTGTTGGGATCAGCTTAAAATGGTCACAACTGAAGAAAAAAAAGTTGAAGGAGAAGATGAATTCAAAGTTGTGTACAAATATTGGGCACGACAATTGGCATTGGCAAAGGGAATTGGTACTACACACCTCAACCATCACTATCGCAAGTGTCAGCCCAAGCACGGGTTCGTTGAACAGAATCAAAGTCAACTACAATTTGGTTCATCGGCAGCTAGTGGTTCTGGAGCGGGATCTACAACACTTTCAAATTGGATGTATTCCGAAGTAGAGAATGGAATTGGGATGGTTCAATTTGTTGCGGGGGTAGAGTTGCCACTAAGCATAGTGGACAACGAATACTTTTTTACACACATTAAGCGTTATCTTCAACCCGGTACGTCGATATTACTCGAAACACTCTACGTTCTGATACAATACAATATTATCTTAAAACTAAGAAACAATTAATAGTCAATTTAAATAACTATGGTGTTGTTATTTCTTTTACTTTCGATCTTTGGAAAGGTATTAACAAAAAATGTTATATTGCTGCAACTCCACACTACATTGATCCACTTTGGGTTATGCATAAAAAAAATTATTACTTTTAAAATTCTACAATTTCCTCATAACACAACCAACAGATTTAATGATATACTACATATTGTTAGAGAATATGGGTTCGAAAGTAAAATTCAATCTTTTACTTTAGATAATGCTAGTGTAAATAAGCCTGTAGTAGATAAATTATGTAGAATTCTTAATCCTGATTTTTGTGATTTATTATTCCATGTTAGATGTGTATGTCATATTTTAAATTTAATTTTTCAAGATGGCTTGAAACATATTAAAAAAGAAATGGATAAAATTAGAGATGCTATAGTGTACATAACCATATCACTAAGTAGAAAACAATATTTTGAAGATATGTGTTCACAATACAATTTAGATTCTAAGAAATTTATCACCGACGTAGGCCATATGTGGAACTCTACATACTTGTTACTTAAATCATGCGAAGGTTATGAACACAATAATGGAAAATTATAACAGTAGAACACTTAAAAAAGACGATAATACTCTATTAATAGAATCAGATTGGGAAGCTGCTTTTAAAATGAAAAAATTTTTGACAAGTTTTTACGATTCAACCAACATATTATCTGGAGTATATTACCCAACTAGTTCAAGAGTTCTTGAACGTCTTTACATTATTGCAAGAACTTTTTATAGATATTGATATGACTCATTTTTTACTGAAATGATAGTTTTTATGGAAATGAAATTTAGAAAATATTGCGAAGATTTATCTATGTTATTTCCCTTAGCATGTATAATGGACCCGCGTTTCAATTTAAAGGATACGAACATTCTTGTTTTCAAAAATCAATAGCTCGTTGATTTTAGATAAACATATCACTTATAATAATTTAGAATACACGCTAGTGAACATGTAAACTATATATGCTGCACGATTAGGAACTACTGTTAGTCATACACAATCTGCACCATCATGTGACACTACACTTGGAGACGATGAAGTAGAATTATACAATTTAATGGAAGAAGTGAGTCAAACACAAGGAACTTCTTCTTACAGTATGTCTTCTAGTACCAAATAATCAGGTTCACTTCAAATACCTGAAGAATTGAAAATCTATTTTGAACAAGATCTACTTAGAAATGTGGAGTCTAATAATTATTTAGAATTTGATTTACTTCTTTATTGCCAAACAAACGAACGTAAATATCTGATTGTTTTCGCCATTACAAAAGATCTACTAACACATCCGGTTAGCAAGTAGCTTCGGAGTCTGCTTTTAGTTCAGGTAAAAAGATTTTTTCAGAAGTCAGGAGCCGATTCAAAGAAGATATTTTGGAAGCGTTGATGTGTGTCAAAGATTGGCAAAACGGTGATTTACGCATACAACATAAGTATGCCAAAATTTCATGCAGTCATGTAAATGATATTTAACTTCAAATTTTTAATTTCTTTATTTATATAAAATAAAATATAATTTTGATTTCAAAACAAAAATTGTACACGTAACAAATTGTTCGTGTACAATTTTAACTCCGCAACTAGAATATTCAATTATTCAATTAAGACTATTTAATAGCCGGTCCCAAGCCCGGAAAAAAGGATGGGGGTTTTATTTTATTTTTTAAAATTTTAAATTTTAATTTATTTACTTAATTTTAGTTTTTGTCTTTTCAAATTATAATTGGATATTTGATTACTTTAAAAAGTTTTTATTTATGTCATAAACTTATAAATTATAATTAATCATTTCGACTTTCAATTTAATTCACTAATAACTAACAAACATTATTTTTTTACTTATTAAGTTATTAATAATATATTTAATACATAACTTATAAGTTATAACTAATTACGAATTTATATCAATAATATATATATTCAAGACGTCAAGTATTTTAATTACCGATTGTTGACTAAATCAATGTAAGAGGGGATTTAAAAAAAAAAGAGCTGGACGAGCCGAGCTCGCGGCTCGTGGGCCAAGCCGAGCTCGACACCAGTCAAACGAGCCGAGCCTAAGCTTGACTCTTTTGACACAAGCTCGTGGCTCGACTCGTCCATTTGACGAGCCGAGCACACTGACCCACAAGTCGAGCCGGCTCGGCTCGACCCACTGCCACCTCTAACTACATGACATTTGAATTGTATTATTGGTCCCTATTCTTTATACATTATTACATTTATATTCTTTACTTTTTTCATCAAGTTCTTACCATTAATTTTTCAACAATTATCAAATTTTGTTCTTCATGATGATTTTAGTCCAAATTTTTTTTTATTATTATCATGCTTTAAAACAACGAACAAATATTCAATTAAAATTTTGATTTTTTTATTTATTATAAGAGTACAAGTAGTAAATAAATCTTTTTTAATCTCTCTTAATAATTTTTTTGGCAAAACTCGATAGAAGAGACGAGATATATTAATTAATGAAAAAATTAAAATAAGAATACAAAGAAAAAAAGTTGGGAGATATAATTGTAATATTATTTAAAAGTTATGAACATTTCTTACAATTAAAATGTGGTGCAAATATAAGAAGATGTGTTGACAATATATTTAACCTTTGAAATTTTATAGAATCTATAAAAATTTAAAGTTCTCAAATATAGATCTCAATTAATTTCATAAAATTTTGGTGTCCTAAAAAATCTTTGAATTTTAGTGGATTTCTAATATGAATGAATTGAAAGGATTTTGATGGATTAGAAACCATAAATATGAATGAGAAATTCTTCAATAAATCCGATCATGACCTCTCGAATTTTCAATTTCATGACCCCTAAATAAATTATCACTACAAATTCTACTTAGTACACCACGTTATATTACCACGATGACAGTTTTAACAAATTCCATCAAAATCTACTGAAATCTTTCATGAAATATAATTCCATTACAATTTGAGAGATTCTATGAAATTCTATTAAAATATATAAAATTCATGAGAATCCATGAATCTAAAAAATTCCACTAAAATTCTATATTGAGGACAACCCCCTTAATTCCATAAAATTTCGATGTCCTAGAAAATCTATGGATTTTAGTGGATTTCTACTATGAATGAAATTGAAAGGATTTTAATGGATTTGAAAGCATAAACATGAAGGAAAAACTCTTCAACAAATTCGAACATGATCCCTCATATTTCCAATTCCATGACCCCCTAAATATATAACCAACACCATTAAAATATATATATTTTTATAAATACATCACAATACATATACAAATATATCCTTATGTAATTATAAAATAAAGAATTATAAAAATTTGTACACCGCAATCCTAAATTACTCATGAGTTCTTTTCTCCTTCAACTCACTCCTACCATCCACCAAAATAAATTTTCAAACTACAAAAATGAAAATAAATTTTAAAAATTAAATTAAATTATCTTAGAGACTACATAAATAAAAATAAAAATTATTTACACTTTAAAAATAAAAATAAATTAAAAAATATTTTAATATTATTACTAATTGACTTTATGCTGTAATTGAGGTCTTATTGTGGCATATGAGAATGATTTCTTTGAGAAGTTCCATTATCATTCATATAAAATAACAAGAGGAAAGAAATGAATGTCTTGGATCAACCTGACTTCCTTTTTCATATGATTACAAGAAAATAAGTTTGAATCACCCACTTTTTAACTAGCGCCAAGTCTTTGGACAGTTTTTATAACCACAAATTTCACCCAAACCCAGAAAATAAAAAAAAAAAATGCTATGCATACAGATATTTCTGTAATCAAATAAAAAGTTGCTGAATTATAAAATGAAAAGTGGGAGAAATTATATTTTGCTGATTTTTGGATAATTAAATTTCAATTGAAAAGCAAAAGTAAAAACAACTAAAACAACAAGGAGATTCAGAAAAATAAATATAGAGAAGAGAAGATGATTATTATAAATGAAATGGTCGATTTTTTTAAATCAAAACTAGATAAAGTTGTATGCTTTATTTTTTAACGACATTGTTCAAATACTTTTGTTTTTTTTTTTTTATTTGATGATCAAGTAAGAAATCATGTTAATTATTTTTACTTTTATCTCAAGTTCACATTCAACTTGCATAATAAAAAATAATAAATAAATTGCCCAACAAGAGGTAAAAGTAGATAACATTCCAAAATTCATTAAATTTCATTACGATGACAAGTTTAACAAATTCCATCAAAATCTACTGAAGTCCACTAAAATCCATAGAATAGAATTCCATTAAAATCTGAGAGATTACATGAAATTCTATTAAAATCTATAAGAATCCACGAATCTAAAAAATTTCACTAAATTTCATATTGAGGACACCCCCCTAAGTCTTGAATTTAGTAAGGAGTGTCCCCAAAATGGAATCAGGAATTTGAAGAATTTTAGAATTCCATAACATTTCATATATTATCAATTTGGATTTTTAAAGTATCTGTCAAAATCCAATGTCATCGATATAGATTTCAATTAACAATGAAAAACAGCAACAATTCAAAGTAACAAATGAGAATAGCAAGCAACACATGAGATACAAAAATCATTCCCAATTTTATCGTCTCAATAAAAAAAATTCACGCTTTGACTAGGAACACAACAACAACATCCTCTCTATATGTGCTTTGTGTCTCAAGCCAAGTGTAAATAATAAAAAACTCTTATACAGTTGACATCTCAACTGCTAGGTCCATGTTTCAAGATACCTCCAAGTAAATTGCTTAAAATTGCCCATGTAATTGTCATACATGTGCAAATATGAAATTGCATGTCAACTGCCTTGACATGTACCAAAAGTAACTGTCAATCGAGACATGAAGTCATCAAGCTCCTCCTTGCTACCTTCCTAGTGAAATTCAAGTCTGGTAGTATTCAAGTGTTAAGTCGAAGGCTAATTTTGCAACCTGCCAAGCATGCGGGATCTGCTCGTGCCATACTTATTCGCTCTAACACCAATGGCCATGCACAACCACACCAGTTCAATGTCCACGAGTTACTTCCTTTTGTTGCCTTGAACCTTTTGCCATGAAACGTGTTCACCGAAACACCTCTACCAAGGCATCGAGATGGGATCAAGGCAATACCGATGCCTAATCCAATCTGATCATCGGCTAACAAACCACTCCCACCAGAAAAGTCCAACACCTTTGTCAGATTATCCTTCAAATACTGCTCAATCTGTTTTTCATATTGTCATAGGATCATTTCTCGTTGCCAAGTAGCATCATCTTCTACAGGTACATCTTTTCATCAACTCCATCCAAATCAATTTGAATGTACCTCTAGGAGTATCGTTCCCACCTAAATCTTCTGGAATGGGAACGTCGTTGAGACTAAAAAATTCATTGTGATGTTGAGATTTTGTTATAGGAGATTGGAAATCGAACAAATTCAACGTCCCCAAAATATATCCTAATATTATGTTTAATTATTGACATTTAATGGGACCCACTTGATATCAAATAAAAATTTTAATTTATTTGAGGTGTTTAAGATGACCTATTCGACATCAAATAAGACTTTTAATTTAATTGGTGTAACATCAACAAAAAAGAAATAAGAATACTAAATACTAAAGTAATTTTATCACTTAAATAAATAGATTATCAATTCTATAATTGTGAAGATATTAATTGAAGTATATTGAGGTACGTGCCCTGAAAAATTTAGTAAGGAAGGTCGACAATTCCGAAATGTTGATACGAACCAACTTATTTTGACGAGCTATAACGTTTGCTACAGTTGATCGAATTGCACCTCAACAATAGTGCGAGAAAATAGATCGTGAGCGTTTCAAAATGGTATATTAGAAGTTCATTTTTATGATAGAAAGAATATCAAAAAATAAGACAAAAGTAGCCACTTGAAAAGAAATTGATAAAATAAAATAAAATAATTTTAAGTGGCCAACTTTGACAAACCATAATTTTTACCTCGATTATTGATTTTATGATCCAAAAGTACAATTGTAAACTATTTCGTAACAATTTTGCATTGACACCAATAACTCCCTATTACAACTTCATGACCCTATAACTTTTGGAAGTCAAAATAAAATTCATAAAGTTATTTTGGAGTTCTAATAATTATTGATTAAAATATAAGTCTTATATTTTTTAGAACTAAAAGAGAAAATAAACTAATTTATTTAATTGCATCTTAGTCCCCGATAAAATCTATAAATATGTTACATGTTAGGAGGAAATGATGTATAATTGGCGCATGGAATATAATGTGGCATTCATGGGCATGCGCATTATGTGGACTTAGAAGAAATATTTCATAAATTATAGAGAAATAGATAATGAGTATATGGAGAGAGAATTACATTAATGATAGTAAAATTGCTCTACGGGTGTACCATACTATACTTCGCATCCGAATATATACAATTGCTTGATACTCCTGGCGATTATTAAGGTAATCAAGGATGGGGTGTTAGCAGTTCGACATCGGTATACTGGCAGTGTCGTGATGTCCTTTGGTGGTCTTAGGACTACAGATCAGCACAACGAGCATCGTATACTTAAGCTAGGCCTTATTGATATATATATAATGTAATTCCTAATGCATTTATCTCGAATGTCGGTGGAAAACAACGGATATAAGTTGTGGCCTATTGATTTTTAATGGACGATGAGGATCTATAGGCACTGGAGTTCTCACGGTACATCCCATTGGGATTCGCCCAAGATAGAAAATGTGTGATAATATATGAATTAGAGGTTGATGCCAACTCTCTAAGAGCATCTCCAATGCATTCCATCAATTGAGGCTGATGTGACAATGAAATAGACGGAGATAAATAGAGTGTGCATAAATTGATAGAGTCAATTAAAATTTGCTCTCCAATGGTGGGGTCGACTTTTCAAAAATATTGATTAAGTGACATTTTTCTCAATTTTAAATTAATAACTAATTTAAACAATTGTCTAACTCAATTTTAAATTAATAACTGATTTAAACAATTGTCTAACGTATTCATATTCCCAACTAATTTTTTATATCGACATCTCCTCCCCCGCTTGGAAAGTCGTTGTTGAGCTTTTATTTTATTTTATTTTTAGAATTCGTAGGTGAGCTTTTATAGGTATACATTTCATCCATTTTTTAAATGAGTATAAATAGAGTACCAGATGAATGAATGTAGTTCTAATTTTTATATGTGCATAGATTTGATTTTGTTTTATTATTTAGTTCTGAGATGTTATAAAATGTACGTGAAATAAATTAGTTGATTGAATTCTTGGAGAATTAAATTAATCGTGTAGAACCGCTCATCCTTTATTTAGTATTAAAATAATTATTAAATAAAAATAAATGTTGACTCATCAGGTCTGACGGAACGTCAATTTGTAGACGAAGTACTTGACATTGTCAATTTTTTTCGAGCCACGTCAGCTTGACTTTGTAATTGACGGAGTGCATTGGAGAGACATTTTTAACTAATTTAGTCTATTTGCTGACGTGTCACTTCTTTTTCCCCAATTGACTGAGTGCATTGGAGTTGCTCTAATGATGAAACGATTGTGCATTGAATACCTGACCATGAGTCAGCGTTTATATTACCAGAAAAACCCAAAAAATATGACAGCTACTTTTAAATATTTTTATTTTATAATTAAATATTTTTAAGAAGTTAAATCTCGACCATCTTCCGTTCTATGTTCTCTGTTCTAAATAGATTTTTTATATCAACTTCTAACTATAGTATTTTTATATTATCGTCGATGTATATTGTTTTCTTCTAAAGTAAAATACAAATTAAGTTTCAAAGATAATTACTTAATTTTTAATAAAGTCAAATTATATTGAGAATTAAGTGAAAATCATTTTATAGATGGTTGATACAGTATTATTCTATTCTTTTCAAAAAGATTGATGGTAAAATAAATAAATAAATAAATGCATAGAATTTGGATATAAATTTGGGGCGTCACAATAATATGGTAATAAATAAAAAAATAATTGAATAATTTAAATGATAGTGTTGTGAATTTGTGGAGAACTTTGATAATATAGAATAGATGAGACAGTAGTAGATTGTTAATATGTTGTGAAAAATGAGTAAATTTTAGTATTATTTATTGAAGATGAAGAAATTCAATGACCATTGGAGATCTCAACGAACAATTTGTGGCAAACGAGCAGGTCGACATTGAACGAAACGAGCGAGGCTCAGGTCGAGTCGATTTACATTCCTATCATCCGAGGGTCGTGGACCGAATTTCACGAGCCGAGCCGGCAAGTCAGAGAGCGGCTTGGTTCAATTGCCACCTCTAATTACCTCTTTCTTGTAGCTCATAAACGTTTGCTAGCTAGAGGTTTGCTAAAAATTTGACACAACTAACCTTTCACAGGAAATTATATATGAAGTCGTATTTGATGTGATGCAGAAAGATCCTGCATGTGGATGGGAAGGTCTGGTGAATATTAAACTCACTTTACCTAATGGAAGCAAAGAACAACGCGGTAAAATTTATGATAATGTCAAGAGGATGGTGGATAGAAATTCCAGTAAGAGAACTGAAAAATAAGCCCTATCAGAACGTAGGAGAAATAGAATTTCACTGTATGACTTCGATGGTGGCCAATGGAAGAGAGGGCTATAGGTAAAAGGTGGTGTCATCCGCCCAAAACCCTGACATCTACAACATTCAAACATTCTCAACTAACATGCTATGACAGTGGGACGTGTGTTTTCGTAAAGTAGTTCTTGTCTTGTATTAAACAATGAATAATCATGCTCTCAATTCTTGAGTTAGTTCGCGAACTACTACCAAAGGATCATCGTGACAAGTTGATGCTTCAAGAGGTCACATGAATATTGAAAGCCAAGTTCAAATCTTATATACAAAAATTTGGCATGTATCAGTTTTATAAAAATAAAATAAATCAATTTCACACTTTCTTGGGGTGTGTTGAAGACAATTTTTTATTTTTATTTTTTATCAATGATGTATAATATATAGATCAAAAGTAGATACAAACACCTGACATACCCGGGAAGTGACAATGAAAACCTGCCTAAAATCACCTAGCAAACTATAAAATCAATCTTGGTCGCAGCCAAGTAACAAGAAAGTAGGAAAATTCGATTAGTGTTACAAACAAAATTCGTGTATACCCGGCCAGATGTGACTATCGTCTCAAAACATGTGATAATGAGATAGTCCCTATTACAAAACCTGTCCCAAGCAAATTCGAACAAAGAAAATCAATTGAAATTGTTCCACGATATCCAAATATGAAATACAAGTACACCAGGCATACCCAAGAAAATCAAAATGGGAGAAAATAGATAAAGCTACTACTCAAAGTATATATCAAAATAAATAAAAATATTCAAAACATAAGATACAAAGTAAAAATTGCTTTGCATACATGTGTTTTGATTTTTATGATAATACTATCTCATTCGGTCGGAGATCTCCAAAGTGTAGACGGTTGCGAGCAATCCAAATATGATAAATAGTAGAGGCCAAGGAAATGTGTTTGGATTTACTATGCCAAGTTGTTCGAAGTTCTTCCTTTTTAATCCATTTCAATGCACTAGACACGGTGCTCATTGATCGAGTAATTCCCAGCCAGCTTTTAAATAGGTCCCAGATTTTGAAAGATATCCTGCACTGAAAGAAAAGATGTTGCTGTGATTCGGTCGGTGGTCGCAGAACCCACATATTATGTCAATATCCAGAAATTCCAGTTTATCTTTGGTTAGGAGTTTGCCTAGGATGGTTAACCAAAGATTGAAGGACATTTTTGGTGCAATGTAGCTTCTCCATACTGCACTAGCCCGTGTTCTGTCCGTCCCACGCTGCCTAAAATAATCATATGCAGCTACGATATGAAATCTGCCTTCATGATTTCAGCTGCTAAGTTTTCGAGCAGCATTTTCGGTAGAGCCTTCCATACAAATGATAGTGTCCCTAAGAGATACCAATCTCTTGAATAGAGCAAAATCATTCTTTCAAACATAGATTTACCAGATGGAAGTGCCTCGAAGATAGATTTGATGTATCCATTGGATCTAAAAGGTGTCGTTTTTTTCATGAAAGTTCCAAAGGATTTTGGCAAGTAGGGATGCATTCCATCCTTTAAGATCTGTAAACCCTAGTCCACCTTCTGATTTAGGAAGACAGATGTACTTCCATGCAACCAATGGTTTGCCACCGTTCCAAAGAAAGTTCCTACAAAGTTGAATGACTCTCTCAAACACCGCTGCGGGAATTGGTAGAATCGTGAGCCAAAAACTTTTGATTCCTTGCATAACACTTCTAATCAATTTTGCACGACGCACGTGAGATAATGAATTTCTTGGCCAAGCACTCATACTGTTAGCTACTTTGTCCACGAAAGGAGCAAAATGGATACCTTTAGTTTGTCGAATACTAAAGGAATCCAAGATATCTAATAGACATAGTACCTTTTGGTATACTTGTCAAAGAAAGTATGTCATGTAGGGTTTCCCCATCAATGTCTGCTGCATAAACTGATGATTTCGAAACACTCATTCTTAAACCAGAAACATCCCCAAAATTCTTGAGACAATCAAGCAGAATTTCAACTCAGGTAACATCACCCCTTGCCAAAAGCAATAAATCATCCGCAAAGGCAAGGTGGGTAATCTTCAATTGGCCACATTTGGAGTGGAAATTGTATTCTGAATCTATTGTGGCAATATTCAAAGACCATGATAAATATTCAAGGCAAAGAACAAAGAGGAATGGAGAAAGTGTATCACCCTGACTTATACTTTCAGATGAGGTGATTCAATATTTTCAACATTCAATTCTCATAACAAATCTTCAAATATGATATCTATCCTAGCCATACCATGAAAACTCAATAATATACAATTAAAGAAGAAGAATAAAACCATGGATAGTAGCAAAATGGCTGTTCACTGCTCTGTATGCATTCAACATACAGCTGACGTGGATATTCACCGAAAAATCAAAACTAATTATTATGTCAATATCGAAAATACAAATCCATGGAGGGGGTATAATAGAAACTTACCTGAAGCAAATGTCTTGCTTTCAAACTGTTTACTTTCACTAAGCATAAATCATTTTTCCAAAACATTGAAGTTCAATCCGCACACTTAAAATCAATACCTATCTTAGTGTTCACAACCATACAATCCCGCTCCACCACCAGATTGAGAACACAGGGCACATTTCAATAGTAAGTTACAGATTTCATCTAATTAGTTTACTCAATAATAGGTTCAATTTGGATTGAAATAAGAGCTGTCCAATGCAAATGGAGGCAGAAAGATTTTTGTTGTATTTTTCCTCAAAATTTGATTCCACATTTATGCAGGCAAAAAAAAAAAAAAACAAAAAAAAAAAATTAACATAGAGAAACTTAAGTTTCAATTTTTTATTTCAAAAATAATCTCAATATTTTGGAAATACCCCATCAAATACTTGTTATAGACAAGAATGATTCCTCACATCAACACACAATCTGGCATTGCACCTCTGCCACCAGTAGAAAATGCAAATAATAATACAATTAAAATTGAACACCAAAATGAAAAGCCAGTCTCAAAGGATAGACAAATAAATTATCTCTTCCATCAATTTCAATCCTAATTAGACCACATAACTATGACAACTGATTTCAGAAACAGAATTTTATTTAGCATGGTGCTTCACAAACCAGTCTTTCTGTGTTGAGAATATTATTCTCCAGCAGTTTCTATAGAAGGCCATCCTCGATCAGCTTGTGACTTCACAAATTCAGCTAAAATTTTAATCTCGTCCTCTCGTAATCGAGGTCCAAATGTGCATTGACCTCTAGGAGTGCAATTCTCACCAAAACCCTGCAGAAACAGGATGTTATGTGTTCATCCAAGGTCCATACTACATACAAGCTTTTCATTATTAAGAAATAAGAAACTTACTGGCATTCTTTCCTTTCCGTAGTAGGTTAGTCGATATATTTCCTCTTCTTTATCAACTCCATTTCTGCACCACAAGAAGTCATAGTGGTTTTCATTTTCTTTTTGTTAGTGATCAATGTAAGAAAAAATGTAATTACCTTTCTAGATCTTTCAAGAACAGCGTCGCCCCCTGAAAGATTATTGAGTCAAAGACATAGGAAGTTCGATCTGAGATTTTAGATGACTATGTGTAACCTACTAGCAGGTAAACTCACAGGCTGTATTATGTTTCCTCCACCATCATGGCATCCAATGCAAGCCCGACGAAAAAGGGTGGCTCCTTTTTGAGCATCTATTGTTTTCCCAAGTGATACTGCATCATTTTCAGCTCAATAACCATTTTTGTCCCAAGGTAAGGGATAACGAGTTATGCCAAAAAATGCAATCAACAGAGGAAAAAGACAGGTTGCCAACCATGAAAAGATAAATTACGCATTGTACTAGCACTTCTATGAATTGAGAACTTAACATTTCTAATATAGCTGGTTGATTGATAGACAATAGAAGATATCATTGGTTGGCCAATAAAAAGCTATATAGTTGAGACTTTTCCAGCTAAAATAACACAGAATATTCTATCAATTTTACTGAAGTAAAATGTCATATAGAATATGCAATTTAACTAAGATCCTCTTCCACTTGCTAATAAGAGATAATATTATACAGGTGAGTAAAGCTGTAAAATATCATAGTTTAACTATTGAATGGTACTTCTTACAGGTCTTTTGGACTTATCTAGTTATCTTCATACATTTCTTTTGGAAATTGGTAATCTCGGCACCAAGGGTTTGAGGAAATCATGCAAAGGGGACTTTTAAATTTTTATACGTCAGCTTTTAGCCCTCAGGATACCTGGCAAATCTTCCTCAACATCTATGCTGAAAAATGCTGAATCAAGTTATCCGCTTGACTGTTTCAATATACTATTCAAAATCATGTTACTCAAAAAACTTCTATACCTATTGTGTCTGCCTCGCAGAAATGAAGTTGAAACAAGTAAAAAACTGATTTACGAACAACACAGGCATGGTGGACTGAAAATACATCAAGGTTTAGGTGCAAGGGTGTGAGTTTAAGGTTCAGGAGCCAAGACCCACTATCTTCTTGTTTGGTTATCTGTGAATCATGTCTGAGTTTAGTAGTTTACCATCATTTCACTAAAAGTAGTTGTGGAAAACACTGGTTCATTTCACAGGAAACTAGTTTTTTTAGGATGATTAACAGTTTAAAGATAACTACAGAATTGGATATTCAGATCTCTGTTATTTAGTTGAAGAGAACAATCAAAGTCCTATAATTCAGCAACTCTTCTAAGAAACTAGCAGCTAAAACCTGAGATCTTATAGCACCAGAATTATCAATACTCTATCAACTATATTTTATTGGAAATTTTGTAATGATTTCATATTTGTATTTCCACTCTAAAGTTTCAGACTGCATCTCAAGTTAAATTCCAGAAGTACTAAATAAATGCAATCTCGATCTGTCACCCGAAACTAATCTATCCCTTTTTAGTTTTTACTAATAATTGTTCTGAATTTCATTGTGCCTTTCAAGGTTGGAAATGATAAATGCCCACCAAAGATTGATGTTTGGGCTCTGAAAGATAGTGCATGGAGCTCATCATTCAATTGCCTCAATTATTTGCCTCAATTGAATTTCAATGTTGTTCATATCACAGTAAGTTTGTCCGGTACCTGGGGTGTTGCAGAGAGGAGATAATGCTACAATTACAGCCATGAGTGGTGGCACCAAGCATTTCAGGAACTTCCTCCCTTCATTCTGCATTTTGGCCACAGGCTTATATCCTTCTCCGCTCTTTTCCACCTTCGGCCAAAATAACTAAAAAAATTACAAAAATTACTCAGGTTGCAGAATCCTACGAAGATTGGAAGATCAATCACGCAGAGACAAGGACGTAGTGCGGAGGATGAACCTGCGACGACAGGCAGAGACTCTTAGCGCAACTAGGAGTCGCTGAGAGAAGCTGCATTTTTTCTCTCGAATTCACAGAGGGATGAAGGAATGAGTAATTGTCGAGTTTGTAAATTTTGGGCGTCTGCCTAATGTTCCCTGAAACTAAAGATCAGGGTAATTGCAAATTTAAACCTTCGTTTTGTAAAATTTGATAATAAAATTTGTTTATGAACAATCAAGTCATAACATTTCATTAGATAATATTTCTGAAAAATTAACAATTTCATTGGTCAAAGATTTGCGTCCACCATTTTCAAAAGTTGGATAAATAAAATATTGCTACGTCGTTACTCATAAATAACCGTTTATAAACGATTTACCAAATAGAGGCCTATGCTTGGTAAAAGTTTGTTTGTTTGTTTTTTTTTTTTTTTAGTTTATAAACAAAGAATGTAATATTTTCGAGGTAAAATATGTGATTGAAAATTAATTTTAAAAAATATGTTTTGCTAAAAAGTGATAATAAAAATGTTTACGAGTTTTCCAAACGGAGTGGTTTGGTAATAAATAAATAAAATTATAAACAAAGAATGTGATGTTTTCGAGATAAAATGTATAGTTGAAAAGTGATTTGAAAAAAAATATGTGTGGTTAAAAAGTGAATTGAAAAAATCACTTGTGCATAAACTTATTTATAAGCTAGTTTCCAAAAGAAGGCATCAATGTAATCAATTTGCATCTTCTTCGGCCAAAGTTATCAACTCTAATTTCAAATTCTTTGTCCAATTAAATCGTATAATGCTCCAAACTTCAAGGAAGAGTAATACTATATTTGGTAAAAGTTCTTTTTATAAACAAAAATGTGATGTTTTAAAGGTAAGGTTAGTATATGCACGTGTTTTGATCTTTATTATGTACAAATTAGCATTTATATCAAAGATAATTGTTGTTATCTTTGATTTTCCTTACGTTTATCGATGTAAATATATGAGGTAAGAAATAGAATTCTGCTAGTATTTAAAAAGCATATTGAGTAGGACACACGGAATAAAGGGTAAAGTCTGTAACTTGGTGTAACCATAGAGTTCAGTGATTTACAAAATTTGCAGTAATATATCTCTCCAACTTGAGTAGCATTGGAAACTTTGTTGCAGTTGTTACATGAAAGATACCAATGAGGAGTCCTTTGAATTTGAAAGTATGCTTTAGCCTTAATACATAAATACTTTTGTTGAAATAAATTCACGAAGAAGATAATTACTGATCCATATGTTATCAAAAGAAGATAGTAACACGATAATGTTGTGAAGGTATAAAAGATACATAACACATGAGAGTAAATGATCAATTTACTTCGTATGTTGTGAGCACATTTAAAAGATTTCTAAATATTAAAGTGACTTACCATTATTTTCATTTTATTGTTTCATCGAATGTGAAATCAATGAAGAAGCAGCACTTTGTTTTGATCGACATAGAGCAACAAATAACAAATGTAATTAAGGAAAAATAGACCACTGATATAGTTAAATATAACTACATTTTGTGTTTATTATTATTTTATTTTTTAAATGAGTGTACATTAAAGAAATAGAATGATTGAAGGTGTTAAGCTTTCCAATTACGTGAGAACATGTAACGTTGCAACTGACTCGTTTTGTTGTTTTTTGATAAAGAAAATGAAGGATACATGTTGGTACCCATTGTAAAGATGTATAAACAAAATTAAAGATGTATAAACAAAATCATAACAAGGAAGTTTTTCTTAACTAAAAAGTTCTAATGATTATTAAACTCAAATTAACAACAAACATAGGACAGACACCAATTGATATGAAAATTCATGCAATGATTCTACCCATTGAGTTGTTGAATCTGTCATCGTACTGACATTGTAGCCCATATCTCTAAGATATTCAGTTATAATGATTCCTAAAAAGTCTCATTCAAATAAGCTGCAACATTTCCCCTCTGATGAGTAAACCATGACTATCGTTGGCTCATCCAATAAAGAAGGATTGTGGAGCATACACAGGATTATATAAACACAAGAAAACATGTGCATTCATATTTACTCCCCAACTTCTTTTTCTATTTTATTTATTCATTACAATTTTTCGTTAGAATAGACAAACAAACCATCTTTTTATTAATTGTTTCTCTTAATTGAATCTACGATAAACTGATAATTAAGACTAGACCTTATTCATCGTGGGAACGATAACTCTCAACTCATCACAATTATTACTTGTCAACGATCCCATGCGCTTGCGGGATTCACACCGAACAATTACAAGATACATAAATGAGATTTTACCTCACCCAAGAGGAGCCTCTTTCAAGAGCATTCATGAACATCCAAGTTATCCTTAGGGAATGAGAAAAAGTGGTATTTAAAGTACAAGTCCAAAACCAAAACCAAAAAGAAATTTGGAACTAATTAAGAAAATTCGCGAAATCTACATCCAGTATAACCGCGCGGCCACGTGGTTCAATGTCCTGCATTCGCGTGGTTCACATGTGAATAGTACCTCAAACATTTTGCTAAACCCTTGCTCAATTGGCGCACACGACCGTGCAAATCTCCTTGCACGTAGCCGCGTGGTGTAAATTTCAGTACTCTTGATTTTTTACTCCAACTCGATTCTTGGCTCCTCTTTTGACTTAATCACTTTGTTTAGCCTCAAATCTTGAACCACTCTGGCATCGGATCTCGTTATGGATCCCACCGGCACTTGCATTGAGATTTGACTTTCTCGGATCTCATCATCCGCTCTCTCTTGAAAAGAATTCGACCTCAAGTCTTGCTTGAATGCATTGTCGTGAGGTTTCTTAACCTTAGACTTGAAATGTAGACCAAGGATTCGTGCAATGAAGTTGAACTTTCTTAACTCTCATCATCACCTCCCTCTTGAGAAGGATTCGACCTCGAATCGGTACCTACGATAAAAATAGAAAAAAATGAGACACAATAAATGTAACTCAAATTTCATACTCACCGGGTAAGATCAATTTGTAGGATTTGTCTTTGGTCTTGCCAAGAATTTGAAATGAGCCATTACCGCAGGGTAGCAATTTGAGTTTTATTTGATTGGGGGGTTGCTCCTTCCACGAATGAAAACACATCCCACCACCCGGATCAAATGTGGAACGCTTCCTACCATGGTTAGCGTTGGAAGTACATGGTTCACCAATCCTCTCAAAGGCATGGTAAAGTCGGGATTTAAGCTCGGAATATGAAAAGACTAGCTTCAGAAATGTACTGACATGAATACCATTATTATTGGGGGCGCACGCATTACAGACGATTCAGTACTGACTTACCAATATCGAACTAACACGTGGCCTCAATATCTTGTCAAAGTACACTTGAATGATTTGTATTCGATTATGAATGCATTTACCCTACAAGAAGTATACATTCTAAACGACACATTTACAAGTCGGGGAAGGACATAAATTCTTCTCCAAACCTACCCATATGGGCTATTGTAGATGCACAATCAAACCTTGACGCTTAATAAGCAATCAATTGGCCACGTCATCAGAGTTTGCACGATCTGACCTGGACACTTATTGAGCAATGAATTGGTCACGTCATCAAAATTTGCATGATCTAGCATCCAAGTTATGCAGTGATGATTTGACCTGAAATCGTTTTAGCACATCATTTTAAAGTAGATTTGTTGTAATAAGTATGTTCGTCCACTCTTTTCTATAAATAAGGGGTGGAAAGGCTCATAAAGAGATCCAACATCTTGGAAATTTAAGCCATGATTTATTTATTTAAGATTACATGCGTCAATTCTAGATCATGCACAATCTATAATTCATTTCATTTAACTACATATTTGATATTCACCTCATATTTCGTGTTGACTTGAAATTCATATTTCGTGTTGACTTGAAATTCATATATTTCAACATCAACGAAGACTGTGGCCCTATGTGGCCCTAAAGCTCTAATACCATAAAAGTATTATTAGAATAATGATTTTCTCATATATGACTAGAAAGGTAATTACAAAATATATAGACAGAAAGAAATAAAATAAGGAAAAGACTAATACCTAAAATCATGCCTAATTTACAAAAGATTTAATCTCCTTTATTCTTGCCAACAATTAGAATATGTGCCTTCGAGTTATAACCTCTCCAAAGAGAAAAGAGAAATGTGGAAAGATTATTGCAGCCTATAAAAAGCACATTGGCAGAAAAAGGAGTAAGCATTGTGAGTGATGAATGGAGTGATCCACGAAGAAGGTCATCAATTAATTCATACCAGTGTCTGGGAGTGGACCAATTTTTTTAAAGGCTGTTGATTGTATGGATGAAATAAAGGATAAATATTTTATTTCCAATTTGATGCGAGAGGTTATGAATGAAATTGGGCATGAAAAGGTTATTCAGGGAATTACAGATAATGCTGCAAAATTGCAAGGCTGCGGGTAAAATATTGAGGCAGAATTTCCTCATATTTTTTAGACACCATGTTTCTTCCATACTTTAAATCTTGCTTTCAAGAATATATGTGCAGCGAAGAATGTTGATAATAACAAGATTACATACGAAGAATGCAATTGGATTACTGGTATTCATGATGATGTTATGATTATTAAAAATTTTATTATGAATCACACTATTGTATTGGCAATGTTTCACGAATTTGTGTAATTGAAATTACTTTCCTTAACAGAGACCAGATTTGCTTCAACAATTGTTATGCTTAAAAGATTTAAGCTCATTAAAGGAGGGTTGCAAAATATGGTTATAAGTGAAAAGTGGACAACATATCAACAAGATGATGTGCAAAAGGCCAGTTTTGTGATACAAAAAATACTTGATGATCTTTCGGGCTACTTTATAAGTTATGTTCTTTCATTCACTGCACCAATTTATGATATGCTTAGACTTGGTGTTACAGATAAACCTCGTCCTCACTTAGTTTATGATTTGTGGGATACCATGATAGAAAAACTGAAATTTGTGATCTATAGGCATGAGGGAAAACATCAAAATGAGATATCGTCATTTTATGATGTTATTTACAAGATTCTTGTTGATCGTTGGACAAAGAGTAACACTCTCCTACACTGTTTGGCTCATTCTTTAAATATAAGGTAATTCTACATAATATTTTTTTCTTTAATCATGATTTAGTATTTTTTTACTATTATTATTTGCCAGTTTGTTACTAATCATTTTATCATTTTATTATTTGCTTTTGTATTTCAGATACTATAGCGAGAAATGACTTAAAGAGGATGCTGCGCAAATCCTCCCCATAAAGATTTAGAAGTGTCACGAGAAAGAAAGAAATGCCTCAACAGATACTTGTCAAATGAAGGGCGTGTAAAAGTGATTGCTGAGTGTGCTAGTTTTTGAACTATGGACAATGGTTTTTGTGAATTTGAGTCTATCCATGATCGTTACCACTTGGATCCAAAGACTTGGTGAGTCAATCATGAAGCTTATGCACCTATGCTTCAATCACTGGCCTTGAAGTTATTGGTACAAACATCTTCTTTGCCGTGTTGTGAACAAAATTGGAGTACCTATTCCTTTGTGCATTCGCTTAAAAGAAATAGGATAACTCCAAAACGTGCTGAGGATTTAGTATTCGTTCATAGCAATCCTCATCTATTATTGATGAGGAGTCCACAATACTATAAAGGAGATACTAAGATGTGGGATATTGGTGGTGATAAATTTGATTCATTTGAAGATGTTGGAGTGCTCCAAATTGCTAATTTTTCAGTAGATGAACCGGAGTTGGAGAGATTAATATGCCATGGAAGCAACTGAAGATGAATGATAGATTCAAAGATTTTCTTTTATGTCTTGTTGAACTTCGTGTTATGGCTAAATTCAAATAACTAAATTACAAATATATTTTTATTTGATATACTTGTTTTGATGCAATAAATATACAATGTGTTGTTTGTATATTAAACTAAAATATAAATAAGTAAAAAAAATTAAGAAATTTAATTTGCATGTTCCTAAATGTGTCGTGTCATAACTTTTTGAAAAATCAAGTGTCAGCATGGCAGTGTCATGTCTCGTATCGTGTCCGTGCAACTTAGACTTGAACCTCATATTTGTTGCAATAGTATTAGTAAGAAAATATTTTCCGAGCAGAAGAAAACTTAGTTCACAGTAGCATATTTTATTAGCATTACAATAATGTGATATTTGGTTCATTATTTACATATCTTTCTGATTAAATTAATTTTATGCTAACTTGTCTTCATGTATCAAAGATATGGAAGATCATTGGCTAGGTGCTTTGAAATATGTGCTTTCGAGTGAATGGTAAAACCTCGTAAATCTGGATTTCATAAAAAAAAACCTCTGCGAAGAAGTCAAACATGCTCTGCGAATTATCTCAAGTAAAAAAAATGCAATCTTGATGTGAGATTAGAGGCATCATCATCTAAAGGAAAGAGTAAGATGTTAAAGAAGATAACACATGGCTGTCATTTGGTTGAAGGAAAATCAGTTTATAGCATGGAAGATTACGTTTTTGCACAATTTAAAGAAGTTGGGGACAATGAACTTGTTCTATTTGATGGTCATTTGAGCAAAGATATACTAGATTATTTGAAGTCTCGCCTATTTGATAACATTTTGAAAGAGCCCAATTTTTGAATGAGCGTATCGGATCACAGATTCCAAAATTTTGGAGAAAGTCAAGGATTTGGGTAGAGGGGGTTCAACAGCTATTACTGCAATTTTTGGGAGGTAAAACGCTGCAACCTTTCTTTGGATGTTTCACGTTGAGCTTAGGTTTATGCTTGTGCCATGCTGCAGAATGTTAGAATTGAGGGTTTCGTGTTAAACAACTATTTTGTGTAGTTCTACTAAGTTTGAGTAAATATGTATACTAAATTAAATGCCTTACATTTATAGTTTTGCAAAGATTTTCATCTCCAAAATTTATACTAGGAAGATTTGAATTAGAGTTTCACTTTGACTTAGAATAGGAGGAGTTATGATCACTTGACCAGTTGATCAAAGATGTAAAGTGTTCAAATCTTTCTAGATTGTAGAGGGAACTAATAATTTTGTCATAATTTTAGGAAAACGTTTATCTTATCAAGGAAATGGAGTGAGGATATTGTAAAATATTTGTCATTGTTGTATTTAAATAAATTTTCCCATTTACACACCCGAATATAGGCGTGAGCGTGGTTCCATATGGTTCTGATTCCTAGGGAACTGAATCGAACCAAGAACCGATGATTCTTTTGAAGAAAAAAACACGTTGGTTCTTTTTGTAAGAGAAGAACCAAACTGTTCGGTTCTTTTGGTTCTAGTTCCGATTTCCTAAACTAAAATTTTCAAACATAAGCGATGAAACTATGGTAGATTCCAGCTAGTAAGAGTTGTAAGACGGTAAGGTCGTCGACCTTGATCAAAATGCGAATACAACACTTAAAATCCTTGACATAAAAATATTCACTCCCTTTCAGATAGTAACTTATCTCCTCATCCATTCACTCCCTTTCAGATAGTAACGTATCTTATCATCCGCGCGTATGTGTTCTTTCTAAAAAAAAATTAATTTTTGCTCGTAGTTCTCCACTTTTTCAGGGAATAGTCACACAAGTCAACAAATCCTTGAAATCAGGATAACAATTAATTGTAAGATGAAGAGTAAAGTTTTATTGTTTATTGATTCTTGAAGAACTGAAGGCTTGAAGCTGAACGATATAACTAGTTAAAGAAAAATGATTTTTGATCTATGATTTTTTGTTTATTACTTGTTTTGCTTATAGTATTGTAATGTTGAATGAGTTAATAGTTGTAGGGTAATTGATATTGACTAATAGACCGAATAATATGCATTAAGATTAAGAATTGATGATTTTTATTTTATTTTTTAAATTTATATTTAAAAAATAAAATAAAATAAAAAAATCGTGCTTTGTTCTATCGGTTCTGGTTCTGAACTAAGAATTGGAACCGATGGTTCTTGATTTTTAGAACCAAAATCATTTAAAATTTTGATATAACCGAACCGAACCGGGACCGAATCAGAATCGAACCGAACCGCTGGTTCCAATTCTTTTGCCTAGGTCTCTACTTGCACAAATGTTTTATGCACTGGTTTCAATTTTGTCCAACCTTTTGTCATTACGTAGACTGACATTTACCCTTCTGATGCTACAAAAACTAGTAAAGATGGTGTGGGATCTTCCTCAGGTCATGAAAGCAACAAGCATGTCGCGCTCTTTTTGGTTAGCATTGGGATCCTTTGGTGTTCCTAGTGTTTTGGACTTCAAGGTTCTGGAACCAATACTATTTTCAAACAGGTAACCAACTTTTGATTTTCAAAAGATTATTACAGGGGTTATTAGTGGTGAACAATTTACCTGAACTTCAGTAAACCAAATTCATGATTAGAAGTTGGTTGTGATGCGTTAAGAGAATCATTTAATGATTATTTATGTTAATAATTTCTCAAAACATTTAATGATCATTTTTGCATGTGGTGTATTAAGACCATCATTTCTTTGATTCTTTTCAGTAACGAATTTCCTTGAGACATTTGTTGATTTTCACTTAAACAATCATTTTTTCCATATCCATTATAGCTCACCTACTATTCTTTCGATTATGTTAACCGAATAGGCCAAATTCTTGTATGGAAACAAGTTTACCACCAAAGAACTGGAGTATATTAAGCTTATGATCCAAAGCAACATGTACAAGTATCTTAGCATTCTACTCGATGCACAAGAACGCTTTGAGGAGTCCATTTCAAAGACTAAGGCATAATGTTCTCATGAAAATATCTCTAAAAGAGGTAATGCATGAAAAGCCTTGAAGATATAAACATATTTTTTTTCCAAAAATCATATTGAATTATTTTACCATTTAAAGAGGTTATCCAAAATTTGTAATACTCTTGAAAACAAAATGCCTATTATTATTTGAATTAGCACTAGATTTTTGTAGTTTTTGCTGCTTTTTTCAATTGTACTTTTTTCATAGTATAGTCTTTGTCAATGAAATATTTCGGTGCATCGCACGGATGTGAAACTAGTAAGCTACTAAACACAATTTAACTTTATCAAAAACTGAAGAATTTTTCCCATTCGAGAGCTATTGTTAAATTAACATAAATTTAGCCTACATTTGTTAAATTGTTTATAAACAAATTTATAAACAACAAATTTCCCCACTAGAGATGTATAAATAGTACTGAACCGGATTGACCCGAAAATGAGGGTCGACCTGTGGCCCGAGCGGGCAGTTCATAGGTCAATAAATAGTAATAGTTAAGTAAGTGATAACTTAGTAGGGATATATTTAAACTATAAATTATAGTAAAATAGGTGTCAACCTAGTTGAGATTTACTTAATATATAAATATTTGATAGTAGTTATTTAAATGTATTTAGTTGTAATTTTTTTTTGTATTCCAAAGTTAAATGTAATTCATGTATAACATAAATATAAATTTGAATTTTATGTAAACATTTCTTTGTATAAAGATAAATTTAGCATTTTGTTCATTTCATATTTAGCAATTCAATAAAAAATTATTTTTTGCTTTAAATATTAAAAATTCTATGTTTTTATTTACTATATAGGCCAAATCGCAATGAACCGTAACCTGCATAGGCTCGACCCACATGGTCAATGGGCAGACCTAGGTTGTAGGTCAAAATTTGTAGGCCGACCTGAACCAGCCCATAAACCCAAAGCGGGGGCTTTTTCCACGCGGACAGTTACTGAGCTCATATGTTGGCTAGCCGACTCGATCAGGACCACTTGGATTGACACTTCTATCAAACCGCTTTTTAACCACATACATTTCCCCAAATCACTTTCAAATTATATATTTTACTTCGAAAACATCACATTCTTTATTTATAAATAAAAAACTTTTACCAAAGACTAAGAATTGACATAATTGATAGAAAGAATAGTCTAAATTTTGTTTTATGGCAATTTTGTAGTGTGTATTCATGATTGCTTGCGTGCTACGAAGAATTAATTCTGCCAATGGTAATCCATATATCAAGTCTAGCTTCTATTTGTTATTTTTCCAATTCCAAGAAAACTGACGTTAATATCTATATAATATATAAAAGTAGTTGAGTCAACATCAGTCAATTTCACTGTTTCTCTTCAAAACTCTTGTGCTATGTGCAGATTTTATTTATTTATTTATTTTTCAATTTTTGAGAACTTCAATATTATTATGTTCACATTATTCATCTCTCATCTAATAATCAAGTTCAAAACTCAATTCAAAAATAGTTGGCCCTTCAATCTTTATTTATTATTTTCAAAATCGCTGACGTCTACTTACATTCTTCAATATTTATTGTGTTTATATGACCTCTATTTCCCACCGCCTAATTACACTGAAAAGCCAGTTATTATTATTATTTTTTTTCCTTTTTCGCTTTTTCAGAATTTCTTTCATTTTTTTTCCCGTTTTTCAAAATCTGTTTATTCATTTTTGTTTTCTATATCTTTTTTTTTTCCATTTCCCGATATACAACCCATTTCATTTCTTTTATATATAATTATTATGAAAATATACACAATAATAAAAGATTCAATTAAAGGATTATTTTTTTGAAAAAATGTGTATTGTTTAACATGACCCTCCACTCCACCTTCTATTTATCACGTTTTATAATTCAAAATTTCTGGTGCGGTGGTAATGATTATTAGTTATTAATATTACAAACCAGTTGAAAATAAAAAATCGTAAATTATTCTTTGAAAAAGTAAAAATGATTGGCACTACTCTTTTCTTCAAGATTTGTGATATTTTGAGTCGTTGAACATAGATTTGAGTTTCTGACAAAAAAGAAAAAATATTAAAACAATAATATTGTAGAAAAAGCTTCGAAAACAATATAGAATGTAAAATTATTTTGGACTAATAAGAGGATTTGTTAATAATCTATTTATATTATGTTCTAGATTTCTTTGCTGGGGTTGCAATGTCTTAACTAATGTTGGGATATTTAGAATAGCTTTGGGTTGAATAGATATGTTAATGGTTTCGGCCGTTGAGTGAAGAAAAAACATATAATTCATGGGTCAGTATATATATTTGATGAAATTGTATATCACATTGTATAAAAAATAATAATAACAAGAAACTAGAATTATTATTTTTTAAAATTTACTTTTACCGAGAAGTTGTTTTTTATTTTTTATAATATAAGAACGACAATTTATTTGGTTTTACTTATTTATATTTGGTTTTTTTGTATCAAAATCTCTCTTTTCATAAAAAAAAAAATGTGTTCTTCTAATGTTTTCAATCTTACAAATAAATATTTGTGTTCAGTTATACAAATTCAATGTAAAATTTTCACCTATTATATTTTATCTTTTATATGAATGATCTATATTATTAACTTTTTCATCCATTGTTTGAATGTTCAGAGTATATGAATACTGGAGATCCTACATTTAAGTGTTCATTTTGCAAGGCGAATTTTTTTGTTCGAGGAGATAGTGAATAATCGTTACAAAACTTGACGATCATATTCTATGAGGTCAAATTATATCTGAAAATAATGCAGGATACAAGTTCTTTATTCCAAGGATATCGTTGAGTCATTCGAATTTTAGGATACTTATTAGATTTCAAAAAAAAAAAAAAACAATTTTCATTGATGGTGTCATATGCTATGACTATCAATAAGAGTCAGGCATAATCATTTTCGCATGTATGACTTCTCCCTAAAAAATTGATATTTATACATGAAACTAATAAATGATGAACGTATATCTTATTTGTAAATGTTATTTATTTTGTTTAAGGATTCATTTAATTTCGAATAAGATTATTTTTATTTAGACGTTTCTTCCCGTGCATCGCACGGGATGATTCACTAGTTATACTTAAATGGAAAGGAAGAGGAAGAACGCATAAAGAGGCAAATACGCACACAAAATAAGAGTAAAGAAAGACGGTACTACGTCCTACTAACTTTTTTGTTATTTATCAATTCAATAACCATAAACTTTACTCTTACCTCAAGAAAGCTGAATATTTTGCGAGCACAAATTCTCGACTGCATATTTTAAATCCAAAAGCTCAAACCAGATCTTCCTGATTCCCTACATAAACATAAATACCAGCTATTAAAGATGGATACAGAATGAGGAATGGATGAAGATAGTTTTAAGAAAGAGCCAAAAGAACATGTACTCCAACAGTCCCATAAAGATAGACTCTTTTTCTTTTTTCTTTCTTTTTGTCCCAAATTATAGGTCGCTTTCCTTATTGAAAGTATATTAATGTCTTAATAATATACCCCTATTTAATATGCATTGTTATCAACAAATATGAACTACTCATTATTCAATGTTAGAGTATATTAGGTAAAATATAAGTAAATTTATAGTTTCAATCTATATTAATTATGATTTCTTAATTTGAGTGTGTTTGGTATTGATTAAAATGAGATTTTTTGAAATGAATAGTGATTTTTAGGAGAAATGATGATTGAGATTTGATTGAAAAGTCAAAAATTGTAGGTTTGACTTTTGATGGATGGTTGAGATTGAATACTGTAGAAAAATGAGAAAAATTTAATGAAAATCAAACGGGAACTTTATATGAAAATAGAAATGAGTTTATCTTTATGGAACGAATGGAGTAACAATTAGATTGGTTTTACTAGTTTCGTAAAAAAACTTCAGAAGCTCAAACTATACGCCTTCCAAGGATTTAAAGGTTATTATACAAACCAGTCCAGAAATGTAAAAACTGAAGTTTTATTCAGGGTTTCAACACAAAACACCCTAGAAGAAACCATCGTGCATTGGCTAAACTTTATATAGTGGGAGTCAAATTCAAAAACAATGACAACCCACATGCCCCGTCAAATCGACCGTGACAAAGCTGTTTCTGTTAGCAAGGTATAATCTCCGATGCGAAAGGTACAACACTCTCTAAAGTATCATCTTGTAGCTCCAACCCGAAAATTATGCGGATACGTTAAAAAAACAAAACAAACAAAAAAACTGCTTAACGAGAGAGGTAAACCTATTCTCTCTTCGAAACGATAAATTAAAATGTGGAATCTTCAATTTTAAAGGAATTAAAGTTCAACAATAAGGAACTTCCAGCACATTTTACATAAATTGAAGCAAATTAATACTCTATTTGACAAAAGGAAAGACTGGATTTTCTGTTAAATCTTTTACCTATTCAGTCTTTCACGGGGCGCCTTTCCTCTTAGCACAGAAAGGGACACCGTGCGGCAGTAATCTGCTCCGTTAGACTACCTTCCGCCTTTTATCACTTGCTTCGAGACGAAAGTTGAACTTGATTACAATTGAAATAAAACTTTACAAGAGACGACTTGAATTCATGGAAACATGATTGATCATTGATTGTTGAAAGCAGTAAATTACATCAATTGCTGAAAGCAGAAGCACAAATGTAGGTGTCAGGGGGAAACACCGGAAAAGTTTTTGAAAGCTTTAAAATCTTATACCCCCTATAATAGACTTCGGGGAAAAAACCTAAGTTACATGAGTAGACGTTAAAAGGGTTGAAGAATCATAATAAACTTTTACAATTAAAATTGAATTACAATAATTTACATAATATTTACAGAGTGCGGCCGGAGTTGGGCAACTGCAGGCCGCGAGTGGGTCAAGGGGCTAAGTGATAGCTGCGGTCCTTGACATTCTCCCTCATTTGTTTTGGCAACGTCCTCGGTGCCATCTCTTTATGATATTCTTCAATGAGATGCTTGAAGGCACTAAGGTCTTTTCTTCTTTCCCAGGTATTCTCCTCACTGCTGCATCCGCTCCACTTTACCAAGTACTCTTGATGATTCTGCTTGGAAGCTCGAGTGACTCGGTGATCAAGAATAGCTTCAACAACCTTCTTTCCCATCTTCTTCAATTCGAACACTGGTCATTTCAGCTTATTTCTGGATGTATCCTCCTTGTCTGCAAAATATGGCTTAAGAACACCGACATGGAGGACCTTATGAATTTTGCACCATGACGGGAGATCTACTCTGTAAGCCACCTTCCCAATTCTCTTCACAATAGGCACTAACCCAATGTACTTTGGAACCAATCTAGAGTCTTTCCCTCTGGTGAGCTTGTAGCAATTTCTATCGGGAAATTTAACCATAACCAGATCTCCCACATTAAACTCAAGAAAACGGCGCTTCAGATCAGCAGACTTCTTATATCGTTTCTGAGCTTTCTCAAGATAGCTTCGGGCAATTTCAATATTTCGCTTCCATTCCTGAGAGAAGTTCCTTGCCTGAGGAGACTTGGTACTTAAGTTCAAATCAACCGTGTGGGGGAGTAACGGTTGCTGGCCCGTGACAATCTCAAAAGGACTCTTGTTGGTGGAAGAGCTCTTTTGGGCATTGAAGCATATTTGGGCAGCATCCAAGAGTTTCACCCAATTTTTCTGCGACGTAGATATGAAGTGTCGAAGGTATTCCTCCAGCATAGAATTGAACCGCTCCGTCTGTCCATCAGATTGTGGGTGAAAACTAGAACTCATGCTCAGAGTTGAACCAAAAAGTTTGAACAATTCGGTCCAAAATATGCCAGTAAACCGAGTATCTCGATCGCTGACAATGTCCTTAGACAGCCCCCAGTATTTGACAATATGCTTGAAGAAGAGGTGAGCTGTCTCTTCGGAGGAAACATACTTAGGCGCTGCAATGAAAGTTGCATACTTCGATAACCGGTCCACAACCACGATAATGGTGCCAAAATCTGCAACTTTTGGCAATCCAATTATGTAATCCATTGACACACTTTCGAATAGCCTAGATGGGACGGAAAGGGGTTCCAGCAAGCCCGCTTTCTTCTGATGATCTGTCTTATCCTGCTGACAAACAAGACAAGTTTTCACATAAGTGGCGATGTCGTCCCGCATCTGCGGCCAATAGAAGGCACGTTGCAAAAGTGCACTAGTGCGTTCTTCTCCAGGATGTCCGGCCCAGAGCGTATCGTGGCATTCCATTATCAGGGACTTTCTCAAATCCCCACCCTTAGGGACATACACACGGTCCCCCTTTGTCTTCACCAGACCCTCGTCCAACCAGAACTGACGAGTTTTGCCCTGTTTGATGAGGTCGACCAAATATATTGTAGCCGGGTCCTTCTCCAGAAGTGCCCGTATTTGGTCCCTAATATCCGTAGTAACTTCGCTCTCTGAAAGAGCCGCCATTTCACATATTGGAGCTAAGTCAGCACGACGGATGAGAGCATCTGCGACATGGTTGTTGGATCCTGGACGATACTCCAACACGAAGTTAAACTCCGAAAGAAGCTCCTGCCAGCGAACTTGTTTATTTGAAAGTTTCGGCTGGGACATGAAGTGACTAACCACAGTATTATCGGTTTTCACAATAAATGGGGACCCCAATAGATAGTGACGCCAAACCCTGAGGCAATGAACAACCGCCAACAACTCCTTTTCATGTGCTGAATAACGACGTTCGGCATTATTGAGCTTTCGAATTTCAAAAGCGACGGGATGTCCTTCCTGTATCAGAACTCCACCAAGAGCAAAGTCGGAAGCATCTGTCTGAACTTCGAACGGCTTCATCACATCCGGTAAGGCTAACAACAGGTTTGTCCACATAGCCTTCTTCAACTTCTCAAAGGCTGCTTGGCATAGTGCAGACCAATCCCAAATCTTTTCCTTTTTCGTCAACTCCGTCAGGGGCAATGCAATTTCTGAGTATCCCTTCATGAATCTTCGATAGTAATTACATAGCCCAAGAAAGGAGCGTACATCATGTACGTTCTTTGGTGGCTGCCAATCCCGGATGGCCTGAACTTTCTTCAAATCCATGCGAACCTTCCCTTGCTCAATAACGTGACCCAAGAAGCTGATAGAGGTTTGGGCGAATGAGCATTTGGATGGCTTCGCATACAATTCATTCTCTCGGAGTCGACTGAGGACTCTTCTGACATGGAGCACATGTTCCTCTAATGTCTCACTGTAAATGACGATGTCGTCCAGATATACGACTACAAAATCGTCCAAAAATCCGTGCAGCACCTGATTCATCATCGTGCAGAAAGTGGCTGGAGCGTTTGTCAAGCCAAAAGGCATGACTTTAAATTCAAAAGCTCCATATCTGGTCACCACAGTAGTTTTTGCTTCATCACCCTCCTTAATCCGAACTTGCCAATATCCCGATCGAAGATCAATCTTCGTATAATATTTTGCCTTGCTTAATCTGTCAAAGCAATCGGCCACCAACGGGATAGGATAACTGTTTTTCACAGTGATCTTGTTCAGGGCGCGATAATCACAACACATTCTGAGAGACCCATCCGCTTTCTTCTGAAACAACACGGGCGCTCCGTATGGTGATTTCGCCTGCACAATAATCCCACTCTCCAGCATTTCTCCCAACTGTTTCCTAAGCTCTTCAAGCTCAGGTTAAGACATTCGATAGGGTGCCCTGGCAGGCGGCTTGGCACCCGGAATAAGCTCAATTTCGTGATCAATGGTTCTCCTCGGTGGCAATCGTTTTGGCAACTCCTCCAGCATAACATCCTCAAACTCTTGTATAAGCTTATGAACCGGTTTAGGAATAGGACCAGAAGCCTCTTCGATCTCTTCTAGACGAAGAGTGCACACAAATGAGGGTTCATTTCTCGCCAACCTTTCCTGCCGACGTAGGTATGACACACGGCTGAGTGCCCATCATCATTAGGGAATCAGAGTGTGGAAACACTGCTGTCTTCGTAGCCCGAAGAAATTCCAATCCCAAAATGAGTTTAAAATCATCCATCTGAACAACTGACAGATTAGTCCTTCCATCAAAGGGGCCAGCCCTGATTAGCACAGATTTGGCTACTCCTGCAATCGGTTGAGCAGCTGAGTTTATGGCTTTCACTTTTCCATTCCCTTTCTCTAGAACCAACCCAAGTCGCCCTACTTCAGTACTTGCAAGGTAGTTATGGGTGGCTCCAGTATCTACCATAGCCCTTATGGGCTTCCCATTGATCTTCACATCAATGTACATTAACCCTTTCGCTCGAAAAATGCGAGGTTTGGGCACATCCAGTCTTGCACAGGCACTTTCTCCTTTCCAGTGGTCCGACTTGATATTGTATTGCATCGATGAGAAAATGCGCCAACCACCTCCTCGTCCTCTTCGGAATCGGTCTCGCCATTATTACTAGCAGGAGGAGCATCTTGCTTAGACGTTGATACCCCACTGGCTAGTTGGCAATAAGCATTCACCATTCGCTTTTGTGGACATTCTGACACTCTATGAGGTCCTTCGCACAAGAAGCATGACATCTTAGGAGCGGCATCAGATCTACCCTCCACAGTCTTTCCTTTACTCCAATTGTTTTGGTTACTACCCTGATAGTTGCCTTGACGACTACCTTGATGATAACCCTGGAAGTTGTTCTGACGAGAACCTTGATAGCCACCTCCTCTCTGGGTGGAATTCCGTTCTCCCCCATTAGAACTCGAGCCAGTCCTAAACTGTTTATTTCCTCCAGCATTCGATTGACCACCAGTGTGTGGCCGATCCTTCTTGGACTCAGTTTGATAGTCCATTAAGCATTCGACAACTCCCATGGCCGTGCTCAAATCCGTAACCTTCTGCCTCTGGAGTTCATTTCGGGTCCACTGTTTTAAGCCTTCCATGAAGGTGAAGAGCTTGTCCTTTTCCGACATATCTCGAATATTCAGCATATGTCCAGAAAAGGCTTTGACGTATTCTCTGATGGAGCCCGTATGTTTCAGTTCCCGCAACGCCCTACGGGCTTCATATTCCAAATTCTCTGGGAAGAACTGGTTTCGAATTGCTTCCTTCAGAAGCGCCCAAGAGTCTATCGTGACCCTGTTGGCCTGAATATCAACATATTTTGACCGCCACCACAACTTTGCATCTCCACCCAGATACATTGTAGCTGTAGTCACCTTTCTTGCTTCATCTCTGATGCCAGCAGCAAGAAAGTATTGTTCCATGTCAAACAGGAAGTTGTCAACTTCCTTTGCATCGCGTGCCCCACCAAAGGTGCCCGGTTCGGGGATTCTGACCCTAGGTACATACTCTTCTTGTGCGGGAGCTTGCCCATTGCCCACCGCACCTTGGAGAATTCGTAGCTGAACTCTCATTGTTTTCATCTCTTCCTGCAGACCAGGAATGAACACAACAGCTTCAGTCATTGCTGTGCAAGCCGCTCGGCTTTCATCCAGTTGGATGTGTATATCTCGAATATACGATTCCGCCATTTCAACCTTTTCCTCCAGGTTTTCCACAGCATAGCATAACCTTGTGGTTTGCCCATCAAGCGCATCCACGCGCTGTTTAGTATTCTTCCTAGCATCAGTCACATCGGTGATCTGTGATGCACTCGCATCCAAAGCCTTCGGATCCATTGCTTTCTTATCGAGGGACGAGAGCCAAGGCTCTGATACCAACTTTCAAGGGGCGCCTTTCCTCTTAGCACAGAAAGGGACACCGTGCGGCAGTAGTCTGCTCCGCTAGACTACCTTCCGCCTTTCTCACTTGCTTCGGGACGAAAGTTGAACTTGATTACAATTGAAATAAAACTTTACAAGAGACGACTTGAATTCATGGAAAAATGATTGATCATTGATTGTTGAAAGCAGTAAATTACATCAATTGCTGAAAGCAGAAGCACAAATGTAGGTGTCAGGGGGAAACACCGGAAAAGTTTTTGAAAGCTTTAAAATCTTATACCCCCTATAATAGACTTCGGGGAAAAAACCTAAGTTACATGAGTAGACGTTAAAAGGGTTGAAGAATCATAATAAACTTTTACAATTAAAATTGAACTACAATAATTTACATAATATTTACAGAGTGCGGCCGGAGTTGAGCAACTGCAGGCCGCGAGTGGGTCAAGGGGCTAAGTGATAGCTGCGGTCCTTGACACTTGGACTGGTAAATGGTGTCGATCTTGGACTGCGGGTTGACAGTTTCCATGGATGGGAAATCATTTCCTCTTCACTACTCTCCATCATTTTCATCATATCCACTTGGATGGATTTACAGTTCTAACTTCTAAGCGGGGGATTTGTTCAGTTTTTCAAAATGCCCATTTTTTGCAAATTGTCTTCATCCTTAATGTAAATTATTTTTTTTGCAATTCAGTACTTCTTATTATATTTATAATTTTTAATCTTTTAATTTATTCCAAAAATGTTTTTGTATTGTGATAATTTCTCAAAAACTTAGAATGTTCTTTTTTAGTTATATATATTCTAATATTATACCTTCTGAAACTTTCTCTTCTATATTTTCGTATTCTTCTATAATTTTATGAATCGTATTTATATTTTTTGCTGTTTCAACATAATTAAATTCTATTCTATTTAGGATAGCATAGTCAATGTCTTCATATATTTCTTTTAATTTAGATTGCCCAACAGAATGTATATTTTTTGATTTTTCAACAATAGCTAATAAAAATGAAATTTCTTTATTATCTAAATATAGTTTATGATCACAGTTATTAGAAGTTGATGCTTGTAAAGTATTCATAGATTATCGGGTTGGTAAATTATTATACAAAATTCTCTGGTATAAGTCCATTCTTTGATCTAGTAAAATACAATAATCTGCAATATATTGTTCGTATTTTTCTAAAAGTTTATTATATTCTTCAGAAGATATGTTTTCATTTTCCATTTGATGTTTAATATCTTCCATTTTATCTTTCAATTTTTCTAAAAGGTTATCTAGTCCTTCTATTGTATATCCTGGCATTAGGTTTGGACTGTATTTGTCCTTATTTTATTTTCTAAATTTATTTTAATCTTTAATATGTTAGAATAATCTATAATGTATTGATCATGATTTTCTGAAAGTATATAATATTGTTCAGATGATTCATCAATATCTATTAATTGAGATATAATGTTATCTATTTTTTCCATTATTTTATCTAATAAATTGTCTAATCCTTCAATAGCATATCAATGCATTATAAACACAGAGATAAATAATTTATAAAGTTTCAAGTAATTTTTCAAATTTTATCAGTGTTTGAGAATTGATAATATCTATGTCAATCATGATATCTATACTTGGTTCAAATGGTATATTATATTTTGAAATATTTTTCATTCTCTTTTCTAATTTATCAATTATATTTTGAATATCTTGTATCATTATAGATCTTACAGTACCTCTAGCAAAGTTTTCTATCAAATTTCCTTTAAAACTTTTTAATATCTCTTGTGACGCCTAAAGTTGCTCTTGGCATCCTATTTTGTCAATTTCATTCTCATATTCAATACATTTTTTACTTTTGATATTCTTTTTAACTTTATATGGGCCTCTCTTAGATCTGGATTTTTTCATGATATAATTGCTTTCATTCATGATATTAAGATTTTCAAAAACTGGTAAAGAAAGATTCATCTCTTCCATTACTGTCATAATCTATTACAGGATCATAATCATTATCACTACTAAACACATAAACTAAATATAATTCATTATTTATTTCAGTATTATCACTATCAAGCCAAAAATAAAAAATTGATTTTGTAATTTCTAATCATAATACTCTTTTTAGTGTTGGAAAGATAGCTAACAAACATGGCATATAGACATGATATAACTTCTTTATTTCATTATTTGGTCTAGTAAATTGTTTATGCATGAATAAATGTTCAATTATGCTATGATATTCATCATTATAAGGACTGTTCTGATAATTAAATTTAACAATTCTGAATTTTGTCATGTTAAAGCCCTTATTCCTCCTAATTTTGTAAAGATAAATATATTAAGAATACTAACGGGTTTGTAATTTTATTCTTCTTTTATCTATTGATAATCCAAGAAAATCAATTTCTTGTTTTCTATTATGGCTTTGTTTTTTGAAAGAATAATTCCTTTTTTTTTTCATTCATTTATAAATTTTATCAAATGATTTCTATGTTCTTCTCTATTATTAGAACATATTAATATATCATCGACATAAACAATTAAAAATTCATTAAATTTTCTAAATATGTCATCAATTCTTCTTTGATATATTTGTGGTGCATTTTTTAAACCAAATGGTATAAGCATCCATTCATACTTACGTTTGGGTGTACTAAATGCTGTATATTGAATACTATCTTCTTTCATTTTTATATGCCAAAATCCTGATTTGCAATCAAATTTAGAATAATATTGTTTTCCTTTTACAAGGTTTATTAGTACTTCTTTATTTGGTAAAAAGTATCCATCAAATTTGGTATATTTATTTAACTATTTATAATTTATTACCATTCTAGTTTTTCCTCTTTTTTGTTCAGAATGTTTCATTACCATGAAAGCTGGACTACTATGAGGTACATTACTAGATCTGATTAATTTTTGGTTAAGTAATTCTTTTATTTGAGTTTTAAATTCTTGTGTATCTTGTATGGTATACATCATTGGTCTAACTCTTATAATAATATTTTCTGTCAATTCTATTTTAGCTTTTGGATGATGTGGTTTCCAAAACGATAACGGATTTTCTCCACAAATTTTTTCTAATTGATCAATGATTTTTTCCATACTTGTTTGTAAGTTTGTTTTTAAGAATTTTTTATATATTATTCTTTTATTTTTTTTTTCATTTTGTGTAATTGGTTTTTTCTCTCATTTATCACCACGTTTTGTTGGCTGAACTCTGTAAGGTCTAAATTCTCTTTGTATTTTTAGTAAATGTCCACAAGGTGTTTGTAACATTATCATGTAATTATTTTGTTTATAATATTGAAATTGTTGTATAAAGTCATTTCCTAATAATATATCACATTCTAATTTGTTATAATTATATATTTTATTTACAACTATTTGTTTACTCCCAAGTATTATATTAATTTTATCAGCACTATTAATTATATGAGTATTTTCTCCTGTTACTCCTTTAATTTTTATATTTCCATTAGTATTCCATGATTTTATTAAGAAACTTTTGAATATTGTTATATCACTTCCTGTGTCAATTAATACACAGGTTGTTATATTTGTTTTAACAATGGTAACTTGTATATAAACAGCTAATGGAAAACTTATTTGGTTATTCATTTATTCAGCTTTCTTACATAGTATAGTTTGACCATTATGGGTTATGTATAATCCTTTACGTTTTATACTATAATCTTCTAGTCTATCTAGGAAGTTCATTCCTAATAATACATGAGGATTTACCATACTGTTATCTACATGACATGGTACTAAGAGATTTATTCCTCCTATTTTTATTGGTACTTTAACTTCAAGTTCAGTCATATGTATTTGTCCATCAAAATTTATATATCTATACGGATCAGTTTTTTGAGATATTAGTCCTTTGTTTCTGTTTGAAGCTATATGACATTCATTAGCTCATGTGTCGATTAATATATTTGATCCTTTTATATGATCTTTCCATTGAAATATTCACCTTCTAACTTCATATTTCCAGCATTTCTATGAAGTTTTATTTCTTTTATATTACTAGTTTCTTCTAATTGTTTTCTATTGGGTAAAATTGTTGATCCTCTAATTAATCTGCCATCTTCAAATGTTATGTTATTATTAGGGTATTCTTCTTCTTTTAATTCTATAATTTCTGGTTTATTTTTTGTTATAGTAAGTTCATAGTTTCTTAGAACTAAACTTATTTGTTTATCTGGTTTCATAGCTTTACCAAAATCTTTACATTCTTTATGAATTTCAATATATGATTTTTTAGAATAAATGTTTCCATAATTAGAATTAGTAAATGTATATAATGCTCTGTATTCTATAGTCATAATTTTATCTCCTGGTTCCATTATATCATCTTTATGTAATTTGAAATATAGTCCTAAAACTTCAATAAAATCTCTGTCTTTCAATAATATATAATATTTTGGGTAACATGTAAATATTAGTTTCTTATATGCTAGATTTAAACATATTGGATCATTTCACTTTGTTTTCTATTGATCTTTGTTAATAGTTCTGTAACCGTATTTTTTGTTAAAAGATTCAATTTGTGTGTTCCTTGAGTAGTTCCAACATATATTGCCCGTTCAATTTTATGATATTCATTTATTACTACTTTTTCTCTTTTCCATATTCTATCTAATATTTCTCATTTTCCTATTTTCAAATCTAAAGATAATTTTTGTATTTTCCTGAACTTATTATTATCAAAAGTTACTTTTAATCCATAACCTTCTATTCCTTCATATTCTTGTTTATCTATGTTCTTATTTGTTTCTATTTCTTCTATTTCTTTATTCTGATTCTGATTCATTGCTTTCTGAATCTGTTTCACTTATATAGACTTCTTGATCATAGTATTCTTCAATACCAGATATTTCACTTAATTTGCTTTCTATTTCTAGATATTCTTTTTGTAATATTTTAACTTTCTTTTTCTTACAATCAGGGCTTATATGCCCCATTTCTCCATAATTCCAACATTTGTATTGACTTTTGTCTTTCTTATAAGTTTTATTTTTCTGTTTTTTATTTGGATTATATCTTCTTTTAAGTTTTATATATCTTTTCTTAAAGTTTCTAAATTTTTTAAACTTTCTATTTCTATATTTTCTTTTATTATTATTTTTTCTTCTTTCAGGGTTACATCCTCATTGGGTAGGTTTTTCCATATCTTCAAAACATATTCTAGTTAATTTTCCTGATTTCTTTAATAATTGTCTTTGTTGACATATATATATGCTAATCTTTCAAATAGGAATCTTATTCTTAATCCTAATGTTCTAGGTATTTTAGGGTTATCTTTGATAAATTTTTCAAATTCTATTTTAAAATATATTCCCCATGAACTTGGTAATTTATTGTAATACATGTCTCTGTATACTTCTTGATTTTCATTACTATAGAATTGGACATAGTAGTATTCTTTAAATTCACAAGTATATTCTTTGATTTTACACATATCACATATTGTTAAATTTATCAATTTCATTCTTGCATTATCTTTCTCTCTAATTGATTCCATTTCAGTATTACATATCCAATTTTCTCCTAAAAATTCATCTGCAATATAATCTACTAACTTTTTTATATCTTTTCTATCTGATTTTATTAGTTCCGTTTGTACATTTCTTCTTATTAATGCTTTCGTATCACTACTTATTCCTTCCCACCAATTTCTAACATGTCCTTCAAAGGATGCTACTAAAAAATTTATCATTCTTTCAGTATTTTCCCATGTATCATCTTTATTGTATAAAAAGAACAATATCATTGAATATGTCCAAGCTAATAAAGCTTTTTTGGTATCTATTTTACAATCCAAGTCTAATTTTGTTCCTCCATGATTAATAGGTTTATCATAATTACTATTTGGTTCAAATCTATCTTTATATTTATTCCCTTTACGTGGTTGTCTATCTCTGATTCTATCATAATATTGTCGGTGTGGTTTACTATATAAAAGTGCATAACTTTCATCTGAATCTGGTATTTCTTGTTTGGAAGTTCCTATTGGAGTTGGGCTAGGTGCTCCTCCAGTATTCATTAAAATTTGGTAATCATTAAAATTTTGTAAGCTTAATTGGTCAAAGTTTTCTATAAGCAAATCTAATTCTTCATTCATTTTTATTTTGTTCTTCAATTTTTTCTTCAACTTTTAATTTTCCTAAAGTTTTTCTATGGATTTTTGTAATTCTAATTCCTCTTCTAGTATTTTTGGTAATATGTTTTTTCGAAATTCATCATCCATACTTCCTACTTCTATTATAATTTTTTCTAGTTCAAAGTGTTTCTTTCCTATTCTAAGTATTTCTTTTTCTATGAGTTTTTGTCTATTTTCTTATCTTTATTTTTATTATTTTCTTTGAATTCTCTAATCTCTAGTTTTAGTATATTTATATCATTTCTTAATTCTTTTAATTCATTTTTTACTTCTTGAAAGTCACTTATTAATGATTTTATTAATATTTTTAAATCTTCAATATATTCGCTTATCGACATTTTATGCTCTTGGTTTAATAGTTTGAGTTTTTTGTACCTTATTGTCTTACATATCATCTATTTTTAATTCTAATTTTTTAATTCTCTCTTCTATTGATATGATCCTTTCATTTTCATTCTTTCTTATTTTTTCATTTAACTTGTCTATCTTTTCTATAATTATTCCAATTTTATCTTGATTAATTAATTCTCCTGATTTTCTTTGGAATTCTTTTAAGATTTCTTCATTTATATTTTTAACTTCTCCTATCATTTTTTTTTAATTCTTTAAATTGTATTGTCAGTTTATTTTGAATACTTAGTAATTTTTCTTTGATTTTCATATTTTGAATATTTAACTGTTGTAATTCTTCAATAGCCAATTTATCTTGTATGTTTATATTTTTATATGTTTGCCATAAAAATGCACTTATCCAGTTTAATTGCATGTTAAGAAATCTATCAGATTCTCTCCATGAGCTTAATGGTTGAAACATAATTGTATTAGCTCCTTTTATTTGGTAAGATCCTACTAGTAGATTAATATTTTCTATTATTTGTTTTTCCAATTTTATTTCTGAAAATTCCATCATTAAATTCTTTCTCTGGTATGCTCAACTTCTAATCTTAATTTCGTATCATATTTTACTTCTTTACATATCATTATATTATATTCACAAAATTCTTCAATTGATCTTAACATCGTTTTTCTTTGTTGTGCTGTATAATTTTTTATGTAGTATTTTATTTCTCTAGTTATATCATATTTTTCCATATTGATTTTTTCTTTTTTATTTATGATCATAAGTATATTAGGTAATTGTTTTAGAATTGTATTAAAGTATTTTCTTTTACTTTCTAATGATTTTAATCTTAGAAATATTTTTCTTTTTATATTTCTCTCTTCTATCATTTGATCTAATAGATTTTCTCTTTGTTCTATTATTGAATCTAATTTTTCATTTGTTTTCATATCTAGATATTTGATTAATAAGGGCTCTCCTCTGTGATAATCCATTTCTATAATCTTTGTATAATTCTTCTAGTATATCTTTGTGGATTAAATCTAATATTTCGTTTATGATAAAATCTTCTTTTATTATATCGAAATTTATTAGATCATAAATGTCTTTTCTTATATCTTTGTCTAAATCTTTTAGAGTTCTCAAGATTTCTATTTTATAATTATCAGGTAGTATTAATGTATGCATAATCAAAAATCTTGATGTATTTATTATATATTTATTTTTATTTTTTGTCATATAATATTAATCTTTTTGATCTGCCATATGACTCTGATACCAATTGAGGGGGGATACTATGAGCAAACAAAAATCAAATAAAATCATATAAAAGTATATAAAGTTTCAAGGACTAGGTTGTAACTTTTCTAAATTCTAATGGGTTTAGTTGAAATATGATATATAAGGGTATTTGTGGTAGTTTATAGTGTTTAAGGCTATTTTTAAAAGGTGTAAAATTGTTAGGGTATTTTAAAAAATTGGTAAGTTTTTAAGGGTATTTTCCTATATTTCCTCGTTCTAAGCAAGGTTCGCGGCACAACCAGTATCTGTGTGAATAAAGCGGGAAGCAGAGGAATACAACAACTATTTGTCGCCCCAGGCACATCTCTCAGTGGTAAAAGGGAGGGTTGGTAAGTGCTCAGCGAGTCCGAGTGCATGGTTCGAATCCTGAAATATTGGATTTGCTCCTTGTGAAAAGCAGGAGTTATTGAGAATTACTCATGCTTACTCAAATCCCTCCACCCTGGTTCCTGGGAAGCATAACCTGAATTTACAATCTCGAACCAATGACTTTGGGCGTGGTCGGTTCGGGCCTTCAAGGTGTTGGGAACACCCCCACAACAACTATTTGTCAAATTAGCGCAAGTTTAATCACTACATTATTTAGCGTGTGTTCGGTAAAATTGTGTTATTATCAACACAATTTTCAACACCACTTTTTAATCATATATCTTTTCTCTCTTCAATTTTAACCACACATCTTACCTAGAAAATACAAATAACACCAATCATTACATGTTATAACAGTTTCCGAACAGAAGCTTACTTATCACACCACATTATAAATACACAATAAATAATTTTATTTTTTATATAAATACACCACCATAAATTTACAAATATGCACATTGTAATTCAATTAAGAAATTAAAAAAAAATGAAGTACAATGTGCACCACATTTGATTGCCTTCCATCTATCTTCATCTTAATTATGGAAATCTTCTCTCCTCTCAATTAATGAATTTTTCATAATCATCGAAGCTTTAATTTCAACAACAGGTTTCAAAATCTCAAAATAATGGAGTGAGAAAATCAATATCATTTTTCCATATTAAAATCGACAGATTCATTCGAATGTGAAGAAACAATGGTGCATGGGTGTATTCAAGAATTTATCTTTAGATATCTTCCCACCTTTAGACTCCATTAGATCATCAATTTCTTTGATATCAATATTTAATTTTTATAACCAAATAACCCCTCAAAATCAGAATCTCCCTTCAGGAATCCAAACGATGAATGCGGCGAATTGTTGAAGAAAAGAGTTGAAACCCTAGAAAAATAAATGCTCACGTGAATTTATCCCTTCTTCACTAATGATGTTTCTTTTGCGTTATGGAGAAACTTTTCGTAAGAAATGAAGTCACAAAATTCTTGTAGTTATGAAATCATCCAGTGATAAATGTGGGTTTGGATAGGTTGCTTGCCTCAAATGTTTTGTCATGATTCCTAGTTATGATTATAGGATCATTTGCAAGATTCTTCTCATCGATAATTTTTTAAGGATTTTATGATTCTTAAGAATTTGAATTTATTGTTATTTTTTTTAGTCATTAATTATTTTCAAGAAACAATTTTTTACCACGAAGATGATGATACTTGAGGAAGAGGTGGAAGAGAAGGAGGAGGGGGGTTGTGGTGTAGGTAGAAATTAGGAAGAGATTTTCTCAAAAAATAATTGGTTAGATTAATTTAAAAGGTTGTTTATGCCATTTTATCAATGTCTATATTTGTAAATAAGGACTATTTTTAAAAATGTGTTGTAGAAAATAAGTTTTGTGGTGGTAATATAGCCACCTAAGCAGAATGACTTGCGATTGTGACTCGGGTAAGCCAGGAAACGTTGTGTAAAGATGTTGTTCGGTAACAGTTGAGGTGTCCATCCGGGTGGTCTGGGCTGAGTCGACCCTCCAACATATGAGCTCAGTAATTATTCGTGTGGAAAAAAGTCTGCCCGTTGTGGGTTTACGGGCCAGTCCGAGTTGGCCAACAAACTTTGAATTACAACCCAGACCCGTCCACTGGCTCATTCAAGTTGAGCCCACGTAGTTCGTTTCGATTTGACCCATATGAATAAAACATATAATTTTTCATAGGTGGTAGTTGCACTGATGTCGTCAAATGAGACCTATTTATATTTAGTGACACTTCTAATTTGTTTATTGTGGAAATGATGTCTCAAAATAAAAAATTTGTTAAAAAATCAGCCTATATTAAATTGATTAAATTATTAATGTTATATTATTATTGAAACCAAATCTACTGGGTGTCCTAAATTTAAGCAACGAAATTCACTATTTCTTTTGAATATGTAGATAACTTTTTTCAGTTACAAACAGTAAATTCGGTAAGTAACTGATCACGAGCCATCCAAAAATACAAAAGATCATGTTCGATTCTGAAGCACACACCATTCGTTAGGCTCATATAATCTATGCCCTCATCTAAAATCACGGAGAATCATTTTGAAACTCACCATTTTTTATCCCCGATGTTCCTTGCATAATAACAAAGCTCCTACATTTTAATCTGTTGGTGTTAAATGTGTAAGGAAAGTGTTTTTTTAAGAGAGAGAAACTATTATCTAAGTTTTCAAAATTGGCTTAGTGCTTCGAAGAAATCTTGTTCTGTGTTTTTTTCCAGATAGCATAATTCCACGATACAGAATCTACACACGGGAGAGCAACCTTTCTTATTCTGTCTTGTTATTCCGGTAACAGAATTCGACAATTAGTTTGTACACATTTCTGACAATAGTTGATAGGAACGAGTGAATTATTTTATCCGAGATCTATTTGAGATGTGAAATATGTGCACACCCCTGATCAAATTTGAAACTTGATGTTGCATGAATTTAGTGACACAGGATTTAGCTCAATATATGATGAATATCACAAGTGTTTTGCTGAGTGATGACACTTGTTGCATGTAGGAGATTTAGAATGAAAATCACGAGTGTCTTAGTAACTAATATATAATGATGTCTCATTCATTTTTTTATTACATGTAAATCACTCCTTTCCCACCATACAAATTTGCAACATTACTGTGTTCATGTACATGGATACCGCGTAAGACGTTAATAGGATGTACTGCATCCTGTCATTTAGTTTCCCATAATACTCTGATGCTAAAATCAAAATTCTGCTGGTATTTAATTTGAGGAAAAAGTAGGAGTATCCAAACTATAATATGACTTTGGGGAATTTCAACAAAAGGAACCAAAAAATAAATAAATAAATAAACTTATCATATCTGCAGTACATGAATTATTTTGAAAAAAAAAAAAGAAGAAATGTTTGTGATAAATATTCTTTTAGTCTGATGAGTGAAGGCTAATTTTTTGAAGTTTAATTTGACCTAATTCATCTAAAGTTCTCTAATTAATTCATCATGTCTTTGATTAGCATTTACAAGTGATATGCAAGTGAAAATTTTTGTCTTATTAAACTGTCACAGGAAATGGGGGGTGTGACTGTTTTCATACACTAGGGAGGTAAGTGGGATGATTCGAATAGTTATGTCGATTACTTTGTGAGTGGTGTCATTGTGCTATCAGATTGTAACTATATAACACTAGTCGGAATGATTGCTAATTAGCTAGGCAAAGATGAAGGAAAAACCATATTTAAGTTGAATTACCAGGCATATGATAAGTGGCCTAATATTCCGATTTCAGATAATATGTCGATACAATTTTATAGAAAAAGCACCCATTTTTGTACCGGTTCCGGAAGAGCAAAGATAAAGGGGATGTTTTGTTAATAGGAATGAAAGGATTTGACAACTCTGGGTAGACTTCCAGTTTCATAACAGCAATAGCAATAGCTAAAATTTAAGATGGGAGAAATAGATGGGCGTTGTTACCCAATTTGTGTGACTTTTGAGGATTTGACTCTTATTGAAGAGCATCAGGGCAGCGTTAGTGGGGCACTAGTAAACCATAATAACAACATATCTATTGATTTGCATTGCATGCATAGATCGGTAGATGATGCACTATCTTATGTTGAATATCCGACTTTGGAAGAGATGGGCATGGAGTTGTCATAGTATGTTAACGTAATGGAGGATGATTTTGAAGAATCACTTTATAATGTGGTGACAATGCCAACAGTTGAAGGGTTTAGTAAGGGAAGAGTGTTCAAGGACTAGGACCTGCTTGTCACAAGTTTGTCATTATGGGCAATCACAAACAGGTTTCAATATGTTGTTTCGAAGCCAGACTGTAAGTTTTGCTTGTTGAAATGTATTGATCAGTCCTGCAATTGGAATTTCAAATCGTCAAAAACAGGTAGAATTGGTAACTTCAAAATAAGGGAGATGAATGACAAGCACACATGCTCCATGGATTTAGTAATTTTTTTATCACCGCCAAGCTACTAGTTTTCTGATTGCTAACTGTATCAAGCACACGTTTCATTCAGCAAGGAGAATCTATACAACTAGAGACATATGTGACAACATGCATCATACATACGGTGTCAAAGTGAGTTACGATAAAGTGTGGCGTGCACGGGATCGTCCGATACAAATAATTCGAGGTGATCTATTTGAGTCATATGGAAATTTGCCATCATACATGCATAGATTGCAAGTTACCAATCCGAGTTCTATTACTAGTATAAAGGTCGATTCAGAATGTAGATTCATGTTAAGTCTTGTAGCACTTGGGGCATCAATAGCAGGATGGAGTCACTATAAACCAGTTATCGTAGTTGATGGGACATTCCAAACAAGTAAACACAGTGGCACTCTATTTACTACATCTACACAGGATGCAAGAAAACATCATAGTTAGTCTAGCATTTGGAGTGGGGGGTTATGAAAACAAAAATGCATGGAAGTGGTTCTTGCAGGGTGTGAAGGATGCATATGGCCAACGAGATGATTTATTCATCAATATCTGACCGTTACAGGAGTATATTACATGCTGTTGATACTATATTTTCGGATGCATTCTATGGAGCAACCATCTACCATTTGCTCCAAAATTTGAAGAAAGAATTTGGGAAAAGGAAAAAGGTTTGAGGGATCTTTTTAATGCTGCATCGAGGGCATACACAAAATTCGAATTCGAGATCCACATGAAATGATTGGATGCAATTGACAAGGGCATCAGAGGTTATCTGGTAATGCATGTGTTGAAATATTAATATCTTATAAATGAATGTCATTTGAAATAGGTGAATGATTATTCTAATCACATTTCATTTATGCAAGATGAAGTTGGTATGAGAAATGGTTACAATCGCATATGACGAAAGATAGATACTCGACTATGACGTCCAACATTGCAGAATCAGTCAACTTTGCCATTAAATATGCAAAAAACTATCCCATTGAGGCATTTTTTGAGTGTCTAAGATGTATAATACAAAATTGGTTTTCTAGAAATCTTAAAGATGCTATGTTAACCTTTACGAGCTTGGCTGGACGTCATGATAAAATGTTGAAAGAGAAGATCTCCCTATCAAGAAATTTACGAGTTAGATATTTTGTACATACCTAATTCAATTTTGTCCAATGTTGATATTGGTTTACTAATACTATTAGAATTAGTACAATGGAAAATTTATATATTACATTTAATAGCATAACCTCCATGATGTAAAAAAATAACTAAATAAATATATTCGTAGGTACACCTTTCGAGCGACACACTATTCCAGGTTAACGATGATACATCTACGTATGTTGTGGATATGGATGAAAGGACTTGCTCATGGAGAAGGTTTCAGCTCGACCACATCCCATGTCCGCACGCAATTGCTGTGATTGGCATACAAAACTATTCATTATCTGACTACTGCTCAAAGTATTTCACAAAAGAAGAGTACGTTGTTACATATCATGCATCTGTTTATCCACTTGGTAATAAAGACAACTGGATTGTGCCATATAAATTCAACAAGATGACTGTGCTTCCACCTATGACAAACCGTGGGCCTAGCCGACCAAAGGAAAATAGATACAAACCATATATGGAGTTCAAGAAGAGAACTCGATGTGGCAAATGAAATGATTAATGACATGACAGTAGAACTTGTCCTAATCCAACCAACAAGACTAATCGAATAAAAAAAAAAGAAGGAAAAAACTTCTTTTGGTACAAAATAAATGTCATTGTGAAATAGAACTTAAATATTGAAGCATCACATGTTTTTTTGAATAGAATATTAACATTACCTGATCTATTTCTTTTGTAGCAGGATGTTAAAAGGTGTGATGCTGAGGTTGTTGACAATGTCTAAGACACAATAGAATGTTAGCACTTCAACATGTTTGTTGAAGAAAAATTAATGACTTAAGTAATATCTTCTGTTGCGGGGTGTTCAATATCTTCTGTTTGCGAGGTGTTCGAGCTCCCTTGTGGTATTTTGCAGTCAATCTGAATCCCGATTATTTATTGTTGAATTTCACCCTAGGAGCAGCTTTTTACCAGATCTACACTTTCCCATTTAACCATAAATCTACAAGTATGAACATGATTTAATATAATCAGTACTAGAGGGTGGACTCATCCAATATTTAAGTTTTCCTTTAATATGTAGGAGTTATGGGAAAAGCTACAGGTGAACTAAAACAAGGAATCAGTAGATTGACTTCGAAAACCCCAACCCTATTAATATGGAGTGCTTGGGAACAAAGTACGATACTCATCACGATGGAAGGAAGAATCAAGTATCAGTCTAGACTGAACAATTATATCTATATGGTCCAGACTTCATACTTACAATTCTAGTTTTTCTCCCTTCAATTACTAAGTCTATATTGTTACAATTTGTTATGTATACAGGGGGAAATTTTCGTAAAGCATTTACACTTTTCCTCTTATCTTATTTCTTTTTCCAGCCAGAGTTTGTGAACCACAAAGTTCGTTACAACTTATCATCATATCAAACTTTCTGTTTTCCATCTTCCCCAACAAATTCCCACACATTTTGGAAATACACCTTAAGCATGTTGTTATTAAATAAATTTTACTTGTGGAATTCAGGATTTGGTCTTAGAGGGATTGATAATTAAAATGGTACTGCTTTGGCAATAAGAAGTGGAAGTTGGAGGGGAGAACTGGTAGGGAAGGCTGAACATGGGACTTTGGGGGTAGAGGGATATCAGATCATGATGTATACGGAATTGGAAGAATGGGCAGAGAGATTGTGGATGAAGATATGGACCTAATATAGAAGTAGGATTTTGTGGTATGGGAGATTATTATATGTCGTAGTAAATGGGGATTCTAATTGTGAAAGTAAAACTTAATCTGGGGATGCTAATTGTGAAATTAAAACTCAATCAAAGAATTCCTTCACATATGCACAACTACTAGTTTATTGGATATTAAAAGCCAAACATGTTTGGATATTACGGTAACCTACTCCATCAAAGAATTCCTTCACATATGCACATTAAAGTCCACATGACCTCAAAATTTTTCCGAAAGAAAATCATCTGATATTATACTTAGTCATTGTATTCTAGGATGAAGTAGATTAGCTTATTAATTCAAATCTAAGGGAATGGAACAAATAAATTATTCGTATTTGATATGCATATGTTTGGATCTATGTAACAGGTTTCAACAGACCTGGAATTCCAATAAACTAGACCCAAAGGTTAGGGATCAGAAATGGATTAGAACATCGTTTCTCTCTAAATTGTAGCATGCCAATCTGATCAATTTTGAAATGCATTATATCAATCAATTTTGAAAAGAAATGCAGCAGACAAAAATATTGTCCAATAATTTTTCCTATCAAATTGGTCTGTTCAAATTTTAATTTTCCTTTCTTTAGTAGCAGAATACTTCAATGAGATCATGATGACAATTGTATTTGCATAAAATAATTTTATGGCAAGAAAAATTATGACCATTAATGCAGAAGCTAGCCTCAAACACTGAAACATGTTTTTCCGGTACCCATAATCCATCCTGCGTCACTCACATCATCTTCAATTTCATCATCCCATAATCCACCACTTATCTATAGTGCATAAAAACGAGAGAATAATGCAGTTTCAAAATCCAAACACGCTTGCATTGAATTAGACATAAATCATAAATCACAAACGAATTAAATAGCCAGATGCATTTCCCATATTACATTGTCCCGTTTTGAATTTGAACAAGTTTATAATTGGGTTCAAAATAATGATGAACTAAATTGTAAAAAAGGAATTCCAATAAATACAATAAACATTATATATATCAGGTTTCAATTTCCATGTATAATTGTGAAAGTACATGTCAAAAAACATGTGTAATGAAACCTTGCACGGGTAAGAGTCGAACGATTGCCGGATTACAATTGTTTTGATGGCTGGTAGATGATAAATGCAGATGGTGGATCTGGTCTACGAAACAACCTGGACAAGAGGGTGGTGAATTTGTAAAATAATAATGGTTGAATCTATCGAAAAAAACCTGTTGATGATACTCATATTACAAGCCCATCTAAAATTGTTTTGTGTGGGTACCTACTGCATGTTCTTAATCAATAAGCTTCGAGATTGAAATTCGTGGAGCTTCGCAGTTAATGACAGCTCCAAATCCCCAGTCGTCGGATATGAATTAGGTTACGGGTGTATGAGCACATAATGATTATTCCGAAATTATTGGATGAGATAATTAAGTTTAGATGAATTATTGTCATTAACTGATTTGAGAGAAATCTGGGTGGGTAACGGAGAACGCAGGATTTGATTTATCCATTAGATTTAAATTTTATTTTCTTTATTTTTTTATAATTATTCTGGTGATATTTCTCAGAATAATAAGAGTGTCAGTGTCATAAATCAGAAATCGTATGTTTAAATTGATAAATGTTAAAAAACATTAAATATGGATGTGTGCTCAACTAATTTTCACTTTTTCATATTTATAATTTTTTTTTGTTAAATTACTAAATACGAAATGAATAAATTCATATTTATAAAAAGAAAAGTTTACATAGAATTCAAATTTATATCTTATATTACATGAATTATTTCTAACTTCACAAAATTAAATACAACCTAAATAAATACCAACTAAATTGCATTCCTAATTGCTACTATCAAATATTTATAGTCTAAATATATTTCAACTAGGTTGGCATTTACTTTAATATAATTTAGCTCTCATTTGTTGGAGATTAAAATAAGATTTTTAGTAGATTTTGATAAAAGTCGATGAGATGTGTGGTTGAAAAATTGTGATTCCCATTAGATATGTGGTTGTAATGTATTGTCAACTTTGACTTATATTAAAATCTAGATTTTAATTATTACCAAACTGGGACTTATAATTTAAGTACATCCAATTAGGTTGACTAACACCTACTTAACTATAATTTAGTTATTCAAATTCAAATTTTTTAATTATTTTTTATTATTTCACGGGTTAGCGGGTTAACTGCTACCCGTGAAGGTGTAACTCGAGAAGCTCGCAGTTTACACCTTCTTGACCCATGAACCGCCAGCTTGGGTCACGGGTCGGCCCGCGGTTCCGGGTCGATTTTCATGGGTTCAGTCGGCCCGTCCGTCTCGACACCTCTAGGTAATAATGACTTTTTCACTTTTTCCTTTCGACCATGTATTTTTAGAAAATTCATAACTTTTCGATTACTTTTTAATTATATACACGTTCACCGAAATGTCTAAAATTCATTGAAAATATCTTACACCAAACAAGCCTTTAATTTTGCATAGACTGGGCTAAAACCGCTATTCTAAAAGCTTGCTTACGCTTAGGCGTTGATCGATATATTTTCTGGTTATTCCATTATCATAATATTACTTTTACCTTTACAATTGAGGCCCAAGGTCATGCTTTGAGCCGACCTTTCATGTTGCCCAATATCACTTTGGGCCGACCATCTCTATGGCCTGAAGTCACATTTTGGACCGATCTCATTTACAAAAACCAGCATAAAACTTGATCTGTGTTAAAAGCGGGATTTTAGTAAATGATTGATACCAAGGTTGTGCAAATGACCAATCTATTCCTTCTGGATAAGCCCTTCCTGTCTCTTGACATTCCTAATAATCATGGGATAAGCTGAACATTGGGTTGATCTGTTCATCAAAAGCGTCGTAGTCTTGTTATGAATCGACCCTAACCCTAAAACACTTTAATGGGCTATGTCTTGGGTTATACAAACTAGAAAATCAAGGTAAATACCTAATTGAACTCTTCTTACTTAAAAGAAAATTTGATGAACTTCATTGTAAAAAGTCTACATTCGGATCTGCGAAGCAATTGAGTGGTATCAACAATGATAGTAAAATAATTGTTATCTCAAAAGAGAAAATGAAAGCATTGGTTAATATCTGAAAAAATGATTGTGGCTAGTATAGGTACAATCATGAAAATGCTTTGTACATGTTTTAGTAATATCAAGTCGAAGAAATCCAACAAGATGAATAATCTCATATAAGTGTAATAGGAACAATAAAATGATCTAAATTTAGATTTCTTAAATATTATTTACTTTTAGATTATTTATGAAATCTAGTTCCAAGGACCAGAGCGGAATAGGGTTATGTACATTCTCAAAGGGTCATTCAAGCGTATCTAAATAGATATTATGTTTACATATGGATCTCATTCAAAGAATGATTTCCTATACACATGGAAAACCATGATCAACCAATGCAGGAATAGTCACATAAAAGAATTATGAAAACAAATCATAGTAAATTGACAATTACTATTATTATCAAATGAAACATACCTTCCTCACCATCACATTGTAATGCTCTTGTGAGATAGGCAGTTGAAATCTACTAAATCAAAGTATTAGTAATATGCAAGCCTATAATGCCCCTTGACTTTCCAAGGAATTAAAAGCAGAGTAACCATACCTTCACAATATGTTCGAAAATCAATTGGCACCTGGTGGTAATGTCAAGCTCGTCACCATTTTGTACCTTTAATGCATTGTAGTTAAGATCAACAAGAGGAAAGAGGTCAATCGATCAATTAGTACTAGTTCAATTTTAATAAAGTCACATAGTTAAAAGAAATAAAAACCCACAAGAAAGGAGAAACATATTATAGGAATAAAGTTATTCCCTCTCATGACTAACGTATTAGAATGAAGAATGGTTGACAACATCCACTTCAACATAGCTTACATCAATTCTAGACATTACCATCAATAAATACTCACCCTGGCTTGTCTCTCCCTTCCATCACCCCCAAAACGTGTTATTTTTAGTTTACTTAGTCGGTGAAATAAGAAATTGCTAATTTTTTGTAAATAATATCACACTATAATAATATTTGGGCCAAAAATATTTAGGGGGCCTGCCTCCAGACCCCCAATAGAGGGCTTGGCCCCCTTCCAACACCCATGGGATTTCCCATTTCAAAATATGAACTTGGATCACTACACTCATTTACAAAAAGAACAACATACAATGACAAATACATTCCAATTTGAATTAGCAACTAGCTTAGAGAGAAATTTCATTAATCATTTGCATTCTACAATTGTTACTTGACTTTGGTACCTACCTTATCTTGAACAAACAATTATGCACTCCATGTTCCATTTCCGTTTCCCAGCAAAGCACAAACAATAATCAAATATATCAATTGCAAGTGATGGATTAACCAAAATACAACAGCATATTTGTCTTATTCACACATTTGTGTGACACTCTATATTTAATACATTCCATTTTAAGTCATAACGATAAACACCCAACAATTATTTAACTATACATACATATAAATAAAATATAACCGCATGCATGCCGTTATGCAATTTTATATATATTTTTAATATTCCAAGTCCCAAAGCAACAAAATTTGTATATCTAACATTCTAAGCGTGTCCAATCAATCGTGAACACAATTGCAAGCTGTCTAACACTTAACGAAAAAAGTGACATTATGGTAAATCGAAACAATATTGACGCCATTATGTGTCTAGTAATAAAATTATTTTCAATAAGCTCATTTATTTTAGTCATTTCATCAAACATCAGAAGAGCATTACTCATTTTATCATACTTCTCATATATACAAATTTTCAATAAATTATCTACACTTCGACCCAGATTTTAACATTCAACTTTACATAGCTCATCTCCATCTACATTAAGAAATGAAGAAAATTTTCGCCCAACAAGCAATATTTCCCCAAAAAAAAAGGATTTTGAAATTACCTTGTTAACATGAAGTGAGAAAATCGTCATTGAAGGTGTGAGACTTTGGGTTTCTGTGTGTACATATTGATCCTAATGTTGCAAGATTTTTTGTCTCCAATGATTTAACTTGCAAAAGAGATATAGATGAAGAGAAATGGAAGAAATAATGATGAAAAATCGTAGAAGAAAAAAGAAGGAAGAGGAATATTATGAAGGATATATACGTAATTTGTGTTTTATTTTATTTTCACCTCTTTTTTTTGGTTTAAGGCCATATGGCCAAACATTATGATAGTGTGGGATATATAGTGGTATTCCCCTTTTCATTTTTATTGAAATATTTTATTGTCTTTAAGGAACTTGGCCTTTACTTGTATATTCATTTGATTAATGATAAGACCTTTTTTCTAAATTCAGCAATTTTTTTCCTGTCTGCTTTAATATTTTTGCTAACTATAATTGGCTTGAAAATATCACAATATGACTTGATTTACTTGAACTTAATGGGATCGCTTACATGATTTCTTATTAACCGGCATAAATGGCCTCTGATGTAATTGAATTATGCTAGATTGACTTGATAATTCCATAAATTTTACAAGTATAACCATTTTGCAACATTAACAATTCAATCTTAATACTCCAACCATAATTTTGAATGGCTCAAACACGATTGGATTTGCTTTGTTAAATAAGGGTCGATGAGTATGAGTGTCGCCACCTAATTTAAGGCACTCAAAGTATGTGGAAGACCTACTTTAAATTACCGATCAACAAGAGAATAATTAAAGGTTATCATGAAGAATGCAATCAGGGTAGGACCTCACCTTTGAATTTAAGACCTGGAAATTTTGACATCAAACACCATGGAAGATTTCAGACCTGGGTGAGCCCAGAGGAAGACCTCGGCAGGTCTTCCCTGGATGACCTCGGCCTAGAAGATCTCGGAGGATCTGGGAGTTAGGAGGACTTAAGAACTTTAAATTAAGGTCTTGGGAAGATAATAGGTTTTGAGATATTCAAATGAAGACCATCAACATTAAGCTCAGAGCACGAGATCTAGCTCTACACCTACCTCAGAGATGGAATATTTATACAACCAAACATTAAAATATCAAGTGGATCCACTTGACCCACTTGATTAAATATCTTTTATCATTCACAATTCCCAAAGGATCATCATTTATATTCTTTGTACTTATCTCACAACTATGAGGAAATTGCGGCTAGGTCACATCTAGCTCAGGGAGGTCCCACCAAGGTCACTTACAACTGTTAAAAGTACATCAAGTGACGAAAGAATCATCATTTTATTTGACTAAGTCTTAACCACTTGTTAGTGTAATTATTACATTTTTCCTATAAATAGCAAAGTATTGTAAAAAAAAAAAAAAAAAAGAGTTTTACCCTACGTAAGGAGAGGAAAACACTCTCAAATCATTTGTATTCTCTCAAATTCTCTCATGATATATACAAGAAAAAAGTAATTAAGGTCGGACCATGAGTCCGGCCCTATCGTGTGTTCAAATTTCATTACTTTTACTTCGTATATTTTTCCTTTAAGTTGACTACAAGAATGACATGCGTCCGTCCCATTTTTTGACATCAACAGTTTGGAGCTATAAGGAGGGCCTCCCTTTAAAAACGAGGTTCTCCATTACCAACACAAAAAATCTCATACAAAAACTCGTAGGAAAGACTCTTCAAATACATATACACACACATACAAAAATGAGTCAAAGTTCCAATTCTAAGCATCAAATCCATGGAAGAAGGAATCAGAATGTTGAGCTTCCTCCTAATTTTCAGAGAGAACGTTCTGAAGAAAATTCGATAGCAACTATGGATAATCATATGAAAATAATCATGAAAAAGTCAGAATATATTGTAAATGTTGTTACACGCATAAAGCAAAATCAAAATGCTATCAATCACAATTCCATAGAATTGGAGGTTAAATCGTTAGATCTCAGGCGGGAGAATTGTCGCCCTGCAAGGAGTACATATTTTGATGAGAATAGCCTCACCAGAAGGAGTGCTAACAATAGGCGAGATCTACCATAAATAAATTCTAACCATAGGCGTGAAAATAGTGTCTTTCAAGCTCTTCAATATGGCCAAAATGAGCTAGCTCAATTAAAAAGGAGAATTTCTAAACTCGAATCCAAGAAGAAGAGCTAGGCTAATGAATACATTGTAAGCAAGTGTTCACCATTCTCAGAAGATATCTTGTTAGAACCTCTACCTGGGAGGCTAAGATCTCCCAGCTAACCAGATATGAAGGAAAAAGTGACCCAATGTGTCACTTAGATAAATACACCTCTTGGATAGAGCTACAAGGTGCCAGTGATGCTATTATGGGCAAATATTCTCCACTCACTCTTGGAGATCATGCACAAAGGTGGTTTTGGATGCTCCCCCGACATTCTATTACAATGTGGAAGGACTTATTTGCAACTTTCTTGACTCAGTTAAAGAACTGCAAGGCAAGGTCCATACCAAAGGAACGTCTTTTGTCAATCAAACAAGGACAAACAGAGTAACTAAGGATTTATTTAAATAGACTCAACAAACAAGCAATTTGTGACACCCCGAGTTCTAAATACTCGAAACGCCACTTCATCGTCTCAAACTCAATTTAAAAATAAATATTCATTTAGCGGAAATAATTGAAATTTTTAAATTTTGCATAAAATATTATTCCAATCATTCATCCAAATTCACCATAGTCGGTAAAATAAAGTTTGACTTAAAATAAACAGAAATTTAAATATTTAAAATAACATTTAATTATTTATTTGCCACTTGTGTCCATCACTCGCCACCGCTTCCGAAGTCTGCAAAAATTGTTAATAACGGGGTGAGTATTTCTAAGAAATACTCAGTAAACTCATAACCGAATAATTCACTTAATCCGTAAATTTGCACATAAACATGTAATCATGCTAACATATTTCTCTCATAACATCATAACATAACACATATTCACATAAGTGCGGAAAGTAGCCTTGTCTTGTCTTAATTCAACATGCAATTATGCATGGAAGTTATAGCGCATATAACATTTCTTCTTCTTACACCATTTTCGGGAGAGCATTTGCCCGTCTTACCCCTCATGGTTAATCACATGAACATAACATTTCTTCTTCATACACCATTTTCGGGAGAGCATTTGCCCGTCTTACCCCTCATGGTTAATCACATGAACATAACATCATATATGATTTACATAATTCGAGATTCACATGCAAATCATAGCTAAATAAATTATTGAGTGTGAGTCTACCTTAAATCCGACGAGTGCAAAGTTGAGCGGGAAATGATTTCATTCTTTAATTCTCCGTACGCTTCGTCCAGCCCATAATTTAGCCTTAGTCTTTAGTAATTTATAGTTTAAAAATAATAATTTATAATTTGAGGACTGAAAATGATGTTTTCAAAGTTTAGGGACTAAAATGAATAATTTGAAAATTGAGATTTATAAATATATATATATATATATATATATATCATTTGAAATCAATATGAACAAAATCAGAAGACTTTAAAAATATAGGGCTTAAATAATTGCTTTTAAACCTTTGGGGACTAAAATGTAAATCTTTTAAAACTTCAGGGTTAAAATAAATCATTTTAAACTAGTAGGGACTGAATTAAATAATTTAAAGTGAAAGGGGCTGATTTAAATCATTCTCAAAACTAAATGGGCTGAAATATAAGTTTTAAAACTACAGGGACTGATTTCGAAATAATTTTGGAACCCAGGGACTAAAGTGCAAATTCTGGAAGTTAAAATATTTAATAAAACCATATCTATTCTCTCTCTCTCTCTATCCGCGATCTGAAACTCGACCGAGAGAGAGAAAGACGAGAGAGCGGAGGAGCGGCGACACTGCCGGTGCCAAAGCTGGGATTTCGCCGGCGCAGCACCGGCGCCGAGTGTGACAAGCGGTGAAGGTGCAAATAGGCTAGTTTCTGGGCTGATTTGGGGGCGCGACCTGGCTTAAATCGCGATTTTCGGGGTAAAGACCGGTCAAGGCAGTCGGCGGTCGAGGTAAGTAACTGGGGTTTCAAATTCTTCGCAGTCTTTTGGGTTTTGATTTTGACTTTGAAACTGATAGATGGGGATTCAGGTTTGGCAGTGGAGGTGGCGGTAGATTTTGGAGTTTTTTGGTTGTCCGTGCGTTGGATGTTTGGGAATTCGAAATGGGGCAGTGTCGGTTGGCCTTGAATGGTGCTGCCTGGAGTTGGGCTCGATAGTGGAGTGGTGTTCGAATTGGTTCGATGGTGGTGTTGTTAGATGAAGCCGACCATGGAATGGTTGTGATGGTTTGATTGGCTTCGATGAATCAGCTGCTCGGTTGGGGACGGTTGTGGCAGCGTCATGGTGGTTAAAAAAATTGGTCATTGTGCTTGATAGGCTAGGCAGTAGACGACTGTGGTGGTGCATTTGGAAATCTGGGTTTTGATCGACAAATGATTCTCAGTTAGATGTTGATGAATGAGGGGCTGCTGATATCTTTGACAGTGAGTGTGTTCAGCTTAAGATAGAGGTATGAGACATCAAGTGTTCTTACCCAAATTCTTGCAATGTGCTCGTGTGTGAAAGGAAATGGAGAGGACGACATAATTTATACATGGCAGAAGTGGAAGAGTTTTGTAACCGAACTTGATTAGCCTAGACGTTTTGGAGTTGGAATGGTAATGGGCTGGGAGTTATTGTCTGAATAGATTCTGTAATAATAATAATAATGATTTTCGACAAATTTTGGAATCTCAAATTGGACTTAAAGATTTAAACGGATTTAAATTTCTTTCTTGAAATCTTAAAATAATTTAATTGGCTAGGCAAACACGTTTTCATCGGGTGAAGTCGTAGCGACAATTTAAATAAATTTAACTTTTATTGTTATAGAATTTTCTTGGTCCCTACACAATTGAAATAGACAAGTCCCTGATGAAGTTGCTCTAACGGCAGCACTTTCTAAGTTGCACCCAAAGACAAGACTTTGGTGGTCAGTACACGAAGATGGACCCATATCTTATCATGAATTCCTCAACAGGGATGAAAAATATATTAGCATGGAGGAAGCTGCTTCTACCATGAAGTTAACGAGCCTAGTCCTAAAAAATCTGATCTCAAGTCCTAGAAAGATCTCGAAGGAAGACCTCGGCCTTGGAATACCTCAACCCTGGAAGAGCTTGGCCCTAGAAGAGCTTGGTCCTAGAAGAGCTCGTCCTTGGAAGAGCTCGGTCTTGGAAGACCTCAGCCTTGGAAGAGCTTACTCGGTCCTAGAAGACCTCAAACCTAGAAAACTATCGCATGAGAAATCCAACCTCAAATCCTGGAAAAATCTGAACTCAACTTTTTGAGATCCGAACTCAATATAAATGAGCTCAGAGGTTAAAACCATGTCAATCTCCTAAGAGAAACCTCAAGAGCTGAAAGATTAGAGGTCATAAAAAAGAGAATCTCTCAAGAGGTCCAAAAGATTAAAGTCCATGAAAAGATACTCAAAAAGACCCAGGCTTACGAAGAATTCCTTAAAGATCAACATACAGGAGGTACCAAAAAGAGGAGATCTTCCTGGAAGCCAAAAAGGCTAAGTACTCTGCATGCTATAAAAAGGCCTAAAAGAAGAAGCTCTACAAAGAGTGAAAGACCTCAAGTCTAAATAAGTAGTCCATAAAATCCCCAACATGAGAGGGCAAGGACTCCAATGTATCAAGGAATAGAAGAAAAATTCCTGAGCTCAACTACGACCCTCAGATGTCATGAGCACGGCTACGACCCTAAGCTCTCCAACAAAATTCCTGAGTTTAGCTACAACCATCAAAAGTCCTGAGTTAGGTCACGGCCTCAAAACTCAACAAGGAAACAAAACCTTACCACGATCTAGTAAAATGCTCAGGTGGTAAATAGTCTAACAATCCCTACGAGAGGATAAATGCTCAAATCGTCCAAAAATCCCATGAGAGGATAAAGGACTTCCAAGGAGTGTAAGGGCTGTACACTTGGAAGAAAAACATGATCCTACGAGAGCATCAGATGAACAAAAAATCTGATCTCGTAAGAGTATCAGAAGGTTCTAAAGGGCTAATAAAAAAAGTCCTAAAAATAGAACAAAACGATGGATAATTTTGCAGGGTCAAAATCTTTAAGTGAAGGACTCAAAATAATGAGCTCAAAGTACAAGCTATTCTAATTACGTCAAGTACTTAGTAATATATTAAAATATTTGAATTATATTAAGAACTTAAATATATTTGTACTCATACGTGCTTATTAAATTACTCTAAGGCACTAGCCATTCAATTTGAGTCCATTACTAGACATCAATGTGAAATGAAAATTGTAATAGCTCAACACATGAAGAAATACTAAATTTCATGACAAACAAAAAGAGGGAATACATTTCAAGAACTCCTTAAAAACAGGGAAAAAGACATTGCTCTAAGCCCTAACTTCTGCTTTGCTTCTATCTACCACATTTTGAGTCTTAGGGGGCAAATAAGGTCTTCCTTCGCTCATTTCTCATAAAATCAGCTCCTCTATGATTTTGGAGGCATAAACTTCAGCTCTTTAACTACGGAGGCATCAAGTAAGACCTCGGCCCTGGAAGAGCTCAACTCTAGAAGAGCTCGGCTTTGGACGACCTCAGACTGGAAGAGCTTAGCCCTAGATGAGCTCGGATCTGAAAGACCTTATCCCTGGAAGAGCTCACCAACAAAGTACTTAGAAGTAATGGCTAGAAGATACTGACAAAAGGTCTGACCTAAATAAATTTAGCATAGACCTTGGGAGTAAATTGTTGCCACCTAATTTAAGGCTCTCAATCTAGCTCAAAGTACTTGGGAGACCTACTTTAAGTTCCAGGTCAACAGGAGAATAACTAAAGGTTATCCTGAAAAATGCAATCAAGGTAGGCCTCACCTTTGAATTTAGGACCTGGAAAGTCCAAACTCAAACACCATGGAAGATTTCAGACCTGGGTGAGCTCGGAGGAAGACATCGACAGGTCCTCCCTAGATGACCTTGGAAGGTCTTCCCTGAATGACCTCGGCAGGTCTTCCCTGGATGAACTCTGTAGGTCTTCTCTAGATGACTTCAGCAGGTCTTCCCTAGATGATCTTGGCCAATAAGATCTCGGAGGACCTGGGAATTAGGAGCCTGGGAGGACTTACGAACTCTAAATTAAGGTCCTGGGAAGATCTAATATTAGATGTTGAGATATTCAAAAGAAGACCATACACATTGAGCTCAGAGCACAAGATCTAGCTCTCCACCTACCTCAAAGATGGAATATTTATCCAACCAAACATTAAAATATCAAGTGGATCCACTTGACCCACTTGATTAAATATCCTTTATCTTTCATAATTCACAAAGGATCATCATTTATATTCTTTGTACTTATCTCACAACTATTGCGGCCACGTCATATCTAGTTCAGGGAGGTCCCACCAAGGTCACTTACAGTTGTTAAAAGTACATCAAATTGGCAAAAGAATCATCTTTTTATTTGACTAAGTCTTAACCACTTGTTAGTGTAATTATTACATTTTTCATATAAATAGCAAGGTATTGTTTAAAAAAATAAAAAAAAAGGTTTTTCCCCCACATAAGGAGAGGAAAACACTCTCAATTATTTGTATTCTCTCAAATTCTCTCATGATATATACAAGATAAAAAGAAATTAAGTCTGACCCTATCATGTGTTGAAATTTCATTACTTTTACTTCTTATATTTTTCCTTTAGGTTGACTAAGAGAATGATACGCGTCCGTGCCATTTTTTACGTCAACAGTATAGATATAACTTTATCACTGATGGGTTACCAAGATCTAAGACTACTTGGATCCTCTTTACAGATCTTTCTTTACTTCTCAATCTGAATTGTTTCAACTATTTACGTGGCGAATGTTGCATCCATAGAAGTCATCGTCTTCGTTTCAAGGTGGGCCACTTTGGGGTTCTTCTCACCTCTTCTTTCGAGAAGATTTCAACTTCTTCTTGGTAGATGTTGTAGCCACACCAAGGGATTTTTCCATGATGGATTGTGCATCCATGGAAGGCATCATCTTTGTAGATATCAATGTAAACCCCTTTGAGGTGCTTCTCACCTCTTCTTTCTAAACAGTTGTACTTCCTTACATGGTAGATGGTGCATCCATTTAAATAGCTTTTTCCATGATGTATGGTGCATTCATGGAAGGAATCAAAAGTAACACAGCTTGTAATAAAGTTTCTATAATTAGCGAAATGAGTATTTACATAAGCAGGGAAAGTCATCAACATTGAAGTGAACCTTGTTCATTGATTGTATATGTGCAAATGCTCTACATTCCATGTGTGGAGATATTCATTCCCATACATGTCTTCAATCTTGTATGTCCCAAAATGCAGCTCTTGGTTGATGTTAGATGGACCCTTCCAATTGGGCCCCATATGCCTATGCTTGGTTCCTTTGAGGAAATGAACACTTTTCTGAATTAAGTTCGCCCAAGTGAAATGACCTCTTCTTCACTTTGGCGTTGTAGTATCAAGTCATCTTTCTATGATATGAGGTGAACTTTACCTCCGAATAGTCTCTCTTTTCTTCAAGAAAATTGAGCTTGTTTCTTCTCATCTTATCATTTATAATTCTATTGAAGTGTAGGGAACGAGAGAATCACAATACCACCTCCACATGGCTCATAGTTTCGACCCCATAGGTCATATAGAAAGGGTATCCTTGATAGCAATTTAACTCATGGTTCAAATGGCATACAGCACTTGAGGAAGCTCGTCAACCCGAGCTCTTTTGCAGACAATAAGTTTTCTCTTGAGGATGTAATTGATAGTTTTATTGATGACTTCAACAGGTCCATTTGCTTGGGTTGGGGCGTAGAGAAGTCCTTCTTGATTCCAAGTTCTTTACAAAGATCACTGACCTTTTTATTGTCAAAGTACTGTCCATTATCAGATACGATCGAGTGAGAAATGCCAAATCGACATATGATGTTCTTTTAAAAGGGATTTGGAAATGTTAGCCTCTGTAATCTTGGCCAATTGTTTGGCTTCCACCCACTTAGTGGAGTAGTCTATGACCACAATGTTATAACATACACTACATCTTCCTTTCGAAAAGAGGCCTATTAGGTCAATTCCACACTTGGTGAAGGGCTAAGTGATAGATACCACTATAAATTCTTGAGAAGACAGTATCTGAATATTGGACACACATCCGCAAAAATTAAAGGGAATCATTCTTCATGTTAGACCAATAGTATCCTTGTCTAAGCACCTTTCGAACTAGTGCATGCCCTCTAATGTGATTATCACATATGCCTTCATGGATTTCTCTGAGGACATATGATAAGTGTATTTTATACATCTATTTCTATTCTAAACGTAGGATTTTATTTGTTTGTTTAAGAATATTTGCTATTTATTTTGTAAGTATTTGTTATATTTCATAAATAACTCCAAAGTCGAGAAAACAATGGAACTTGAGCAAAAACAAGCAAATTGGATGATAAAAAAGTCAAAGTATGAAAATGGAGAGCTGATGAGGTAGATCGAGGGCTCAATCAAAAGAAAACTCGAAGAAGAAATCAAATTTAGAAGAAATCAGAAGTTCGGGGCTAAATTGCAAATATCGAAAGTCGCGGGACTACTGTGCAATTAAAAGATAGGGACCAACTTATAACATTTGAAAGATGAAAAATTGCCTTCAACCGGAGAAGCATGCAACTGCATGGAAGTAGGGCGCGTGGTTGCATGCCTCAACCTGTAGGAAACTGAGGCTCACATTGGTATACCTGATGCAGGATAGTAAATTTTTGGGCCCGATTGTTGGGCTTTTGCGCGATTTTCAGCATTCTTCCTCCTCAAGTAACCTAAGTTTCAAGCATATCTATAAATACCATACTTGGGGCACGAAATTAGGGGTTCCCAATATGTGAAATTGATGCCAAAAGCTGTCGAATTGCCAAGGGATCCATGCAACGTCAAGAGCACAATTGAAGACCAAAGAACAAGAAGATGAACGGGGTGACATCCTTTTATTTTTCTTGTGATTTCTATTCAATTATGTTTTTAGGCTAGGTTAGTAGTATTAGAATTGTGATGAAGTTTTGAATTCTTAAATCCATATTTTAATCTATTATTTATTTCATGCAATTTATGATTTTGAGCAATTGATTCATGCTTTTACTATTATGCAATTACTTGATCACTAGTTGTATGATTTTAGGTTATGATTTCTTAAGTTCGAAAGATTAGACCCCGTTCTCTTTGCTGTTTTGAGCCCGTTTTGAGTTTTCGGTTTTTGAAAATATCGAAAACGCGTTCACTTTGCCCATTTTCAGAAACGCGTTTTCCAAAACACTAAAAAAAATACAAAGGAAACTCAAAACGATTTTATTGCGTTTTGGATATTTTGTGTTAAAAAGTCCAAAATGACCAAAACGCGCGTTTTTGATTTTTTTTTTTTGTTGTAAATGTGAGATACTTCATTCATTTGAAATTCTTATATTATTTTGTCATTATATATAGATCCATGTTAAGATTTTTTTTTGTAATTTATTATTATTTTTTTAAATGTGAGACACTTCCTTCACTTGAGATTCTTATGTTATTTTGTCATTATATATAGATCCATGTTAAGATTTTTTTTTTGGTAAGTTATTTTTATTTTTACTTTTTGTAAAAGTGGGACACTTCCTTTACTTGAAGTTTTTATGTTATTTTGTCATTATATATATAGATCAATGTTAAGCTTTTTTTCTTGTAAATTTTTATTTTATTTTTATTTTATTTTTTTTGTAAAAGTAAGACACTTTCTTCATTTGAAGTTCTTATATTATTTTGCTATTATATAGATCCATATTATGATTTTTTTTTTTTTTTGTAATTTTTTATTTATTATTATTATTATTTTGTAAATGTGAGACACTTCCTTCACTTGAAGTTCTTATATTATTTTGCCATTATATATAGATCCATGTTAAGATTTTATTGGTATGGGGTTAAATTTTTGTTTAGCTGAAATAATATTAATGATGAATTTATTGACATAGAGAACTAACTGATTTATTAACATTAAAATTAATGTAATTCAACAAATCAACCATTTTTTACATATAAATATCACAAAATAAATATATCAAAAAATTACAATGTAAACGCATTTTTCAGTTTTCTATTTTTGAAGACAGTTTTCCAAAATCACAAAGAGAACATGTTTTCAGCAATCCCAAAATAAACAACCAAAATCCAAAATTCAAAATAAAATCCAAAACTCAAAATCCAAAATCGAAACACAAAGAGAACGGCCCCTTAGGATTTCATTAGACTCGTTTCTATTGCCACAAAGTTCGATAGGGGATAGAAATATACCCCTATGATTTGTGTTATTGCTATAGTATTCATAGATCTTGTAATGCTTTTCTATATATTTGAATTCGTCAAAGAAATATAGTCGGGTCTTGTATACGAAAAAGTGTTAATTCTTGTTTGAAAGGGAGTCTTAACAATATTCTGAATATGAATTTTCAAAACCTATCAATTGTATTTAAATAATTTGTTTAAAATATGGATGATAGAGTCAAAAATAGATTCATAATTATAACGAGTTTGTTTTTCATAGTTCTAAATCAATTTTCTCATCATTTTTAGTTTAATCTTTAGTTTAGTTTTCAAAACAAAATTCTCAAAATCAATGTTTTCTTAGTTCCGGTTAAGGAATAGTAATCTAAAATACAATTTGCATAATCCCCGTGGGAACGATACGTGGACTTAAAATCCACTTTATTACTTGCGAGATTCATACACTTGAGATTTCGCGAACAAGTTTTTGACGCCGTTGCCGGAAATTGTAGTTTAAATTTATTTTTAGATTACTTTCATTAATTTGGACATTTTACTTGTTTTATTTTATTTTATTTTTATTTTTGGATTTTAATTTTAGTTTTAGTTTAGTTACTAGTTTCTTGACTTTTCTTGTAATTGTGTATGCTACGTTCGAAAAATGGTGATCTTTTCGAAGCTGACCCGGAAATAGAACGTACATTACACCATAGATTGTGAGAGGTTAGAGATCTATATAAATTCAAAAATCAAAAAAATCAAATGGCAAATAAAAATAATCTTCTACCCCCTGCTGATCCAATCAATGAGAATGACATGCTGGTTGGTGACTTCATCTTCATGACTCCTCAGGTGGTTCAAAGTCAATCCACCATAGTCTATCCACCATTTGGGCAAGCAAATTTCCAACTGAAAACCAATGTCATCAATATATTCCAGAATGGACAACAATTTCATGGGAGATCTGATGAAAACCCATACACACATGTTTCTAAAGTTTTAGACATGTGTCAACACTTTCAATATCAGGGTGTGTCTGATGATGCTATCAGACTCATGTTATTCCCTTAACTTTAAGAGATAGAGCAGTTGATTGGTAAAATTCTCGCCCCGTTGCGAGTATAACCACCTGGAACGACTTGGTTCAGAACTTTTGCACTAAGTTCATGCCTCCAGTGAAGGTTTCCAAATTGAGACACGACATCACTGTATTCTAGCAGCAATATGCTGAATTGTTCGATGATGCATGGAACAGATTTAACGGCATGTTGAGGAAGTGTCCAAACCACGGAATTGCCAGAGGTGATCAAGTGAAGTTTTATTATGAAGGATTACTTCTGCATTTTAAAAGCATAGTTGACTCCTCATCAAATGGTGCTTTGGGAACAAAGACCATCGGGTAAGCATTGGAGCTTTTTGAGAGAATTGCAAACACAAATGCCATGTGGAGATCGGACAGGTTGGTTCCAAAGAAGGCATCGGGAGTCTATGAAGTGGATGCTTACACTACCGAATCGGCAGAAATTGACTCCTTGGCTACGAAAATAGAGGGCATATCATTGGTGAGTCAATCATCAAGAAATGCTATAGTAACTTGTGAAGAAAGTGGTGCAAACCATATTACTACAGATTTCCCTATTCTGGCTTGTCCATTGGAGCAAGTTGACTATGTACAAGGTGGTCAACGCCAAAATAACCTATACTCAAATACCTACAATCCAGGTTGGCTAATCATCCTAACTTTTCTTGGAAAGATCATTCTAATGGATGCACCCCAATTCAATATTGAGAAAAGAAAGCCTAATATGGAAGAGATGATTGGGAAATTGTGGAAATGACAGAACAGTTCATGTCTAAAATAGATCATTTTACGAGAAAAACTGAAACCACAATTCAAAATCAACAGGAATCAGTCAAAAACCTGGAGCACCAAGTGGAGCAGATAACACAACTTATGACAAACAGAGCCCTAGGTACATTACCTACAACCACTGAGGTAAGCCCAAGGGAACATCTCATGGCTATAAATGTGGTACAAAATGAGATAAATGCAATCACTACGCATAATGATGTGCAACTTCCTGAAACTCAAGTCAAAAAGCCAGCTGGAGTTCCTGAAAAGATTGTGGAAAGTGATGAGAAAATAGCTGAAAAGGAAGATGGCCATGAGGTAAAATCAACAATTAAGTCTCATGAGTATTCTATCTCATTTCTACAGAGACTAAAGAAAATAAGAGAGGATAAGCCCCCGTTCTCTTTGCTGTTTTGAGATCGTTTTCTGTTTTTATTTTTGAAAACGTTAAAAACGCGTTCTCTTTACCATTTTCGAAAACACATTTTGGAAAACAAAAAAAAAATTTGTACACAAAACGGAAAATGCCCGAAACATCGTTTTGGGCGTTTTGTGTGTATTTCAACAAAAAAATGTCCAAAACGTGAAAAACGCATTTTGTGAATTTTTTTTTTTTTTTTTTTTTTTTTTTTTTTATTTTTTTTTTTATAGAATTATCTTAACTTAGAACTAAGCTTAATGTAAAGTTTTTATTTTTATTATTTTTTTTAGAATTATCCTAGCTTGGAACTAAGCCTAAATAAAGAATTTTTTTTTTTTTTTTTGGGAATTATCCTAACTTGGAACTTAGTTTAAATAAAGTTTTATTAAATTCAATATCAACATTATAAAAAAAAAAATTAAATGAGAATTCTTGTTGTTATATTTCAAAAAATGCAATGATAAATGGACTCTGGTGGTTTTGAAAGAACTTGCATTTTCTGGATTTTAATAGAAGTAGAGCTTTCTCAAGTCCCGAACCTGACCAAGCTGTGTTAATAAAGACTCTTAATGCTCACATTAGTGTGTTGCATGTAACCATATTTTTAGTGTATTGTGAAAGGAAATTTGAGTTGGAGTTAGTAGTATTCTGCAAGCAAATTAATTAAAAATAGTTTAAATAGTGTTTTGCAAAATTTCAAACAGAACGTGTTTTCCAGCTTTTCATTTTCAAAAACAGTTTTCAGAAATGACAAACCAAACGCGTTTTCAGCAAATTTGAAAACAAAAATGAAAACAAAAAACACAAAACATTTTCGAAAATGAAAATATAAAATAAAATACAAACAGAACGCCACCTAAGTAGTTCAACAAATTTGTCAATATGCTTAGAAAACTACACATAAATTTCCCCTTCTTGGAAGCCATTACACAGATTCCGAGTTATGCCAAGCTTCTTACGAAAATGATGTCTAGCAAGAAGAAGCTTGAGAAACTTGAGGAGATCACTTTGAATGAAGAATGCAGCGCAATCTTAAAAAGCAAGCTGCCACCTAAGCTCAAAGATCCAGGGAGCTTTTCTATACCTTTCATTATAGGGGATTTACAATTCAACAAGGTCTTATGTGACCTAGGTGCAAATATAAATCTGATGCCCCTTTCTATGTACAAAAAGTTGGGGTTGGGTGACCCAAAGGGTAGCAATATCGTATTGCAATTAGCTGATTGATCAATTTGTTACCCATATAGAGTCATGGAGCATGTGTTGGTAAAAGTTCACAATTTCATATTCCCTGCTGACTTTATCATCTTAGATATGGAAGAAGATGAAAAAGTCCCCTTGATACTTGGTCGACCATTTCTAGCCATTGCATGAGTACTGATTGATGTAGAGAAGGGAGATGTAGTTTTGCGTGCTGAAAATCAAGAAGTAACATTCACAATGATGCAATTCAACACCCAAGATCCATAGCTTGAAAATTGTTCCAAGATCGATGTGAAAATGGCCATTAGATGTTGGGAGAGGCATGAGTACAAGGTGAGAGGAGATGAAGAGGTCTCACCATCCAATCTAAAACCACGTGGAAGAGTTTGTCAAAAAGTCTAGCTCTAGACTTTAAAGGAAGTGCTTGTTGGGAGGCAACAAAACTTTTCAAGCATTCTTCTTTAGTTGTTTTAATTATTACTTTTGAGTTGTTTATTGGCTTTATAATAGTTTGACGCTTTACATTGCATTTTAGGATCACTAGCATGCTTAAAATTCACATTTCGACATGTTAGTTGCATTGAAAACTTTATTGTACCTATTTTTGCATGTTTTAGCATTTTTAGCATTTACTTGTTTTCTATTTGTTTTGTTGCTTGTCATCACAATTTTCAACTTTATCACCTTGCTTAGGACATGAACATATAGTTTAGAAGTTTGTTGCATGCATTGAAATGCTTTTAGGTGTCGAAAATGGGATCAAAAACTCAAAAAATGAAAAATTTCATGCTGCTATTTACAATAACCACGCGGTCGCACAATGCTATAACCATGTGGTTGCACGATTAATTACTGGGCAAAATCGATAGAATGTTATATTTGTTGCAAACTTTCATTTTAACCATTTTAAACCCATTTTTCCTCCTCCAAATCATCCAACATTGAGTCCTCAACTATTCCCCTATGTTTACACATCATAACTCCATTTCATGCCTTACTATGCATCAAAATCAATCAAAGGTATGGACTTTCTCACAATTTTTCCAAATCATGCATAATCTTTGTGTTCTTCATAATTCTTGTGAAATGTGAAATTGTGGATGAATGAAGATGGGTTTAGGTTAGTTGATTGAGACATTGAATTGTGATTTGTAAGTGAAATTTTTTTGATTAATTCAAGTCTTCAAGTCTATGAAATTCCTTGATTTCTTTATATGCACACAAGGTGCTCGATATAATGTCTCAACAAGTTTTTTGTTGAATTTTTGCAAACCTTTTTGAGTGATCACATTTACCACATGTTATACATCATTTGTGCATCATTCAATCATTGTTTACACTGATTTACGACATGAAACTCAACTTGAACATCAATGCACTACATAACACCTCATTGCAAGGCCATTGCAGGAACCAATGCACCACAACCCCTATTTTCAGCTTCACTGCACCTGTTTCACCTTGCATTTTCATGACCCAAATGAATTCCAAATGTGATAAATTTTTGATATATTGTAGAACGAGTTATGTAATTTCATATGCCCAGGACATGTCTCGGAAATTTTCACTTTTTCGAGGTTCAAAAATATCAAAATTTTTCTAAGTCCTTGTTTGGATGTGTTGTGTTGATTTGTTTTAGTTTTCATGCAATATTTATATATTCTACTCTTGTTTATCTCTCTTCTAGAAAAGGGTCAAGTCATCCAAGATATATGAAAGTCAAAGCTTCAAAATGGGAACACCACCCAGTGCCGGCCCTGTGGTTTTGGGTGCCCCTGTGCGAATGTTAAAATAGTACCCCCATTCTTTATTTATAAAGTATGCGTATAGAGAAAAAAAACTATTTATATAAACTCACTATAAATAAAAATGCCACATAACAAAAATATCATTTCCAATGTTTTTCTTATATCGTTTTCATGTCATAAAAAAAATGTAAACTAAAAAACTAAATTTATGCCTTGTAGAATATTCAAAATATCCAAAAACATAAACTTTCATAAGAAAGCGTCATCCAAATTACTAATATTTTTGATAGCCAATATGAGTTGACCTGAAAAAGAAAGAAAACTATTCAAACAATATCATATGTAAGTCTTGAAATGCAACAAATCATTTAAAATTAGTTCTTCTTGCATCACTTAAATCATCTATACCTTCATTTCTATCATTTTCGTCATGTACTTCATTTGTATCAACTACAAAATTTGTTTCATCGTGACCATCTTCATTATTATTATTTTCATTGAGTCCAAATTTTTTTCTCGTGATTTAGTTGTTGGTTATTAGCTAAATCTTCCGTTGGCATGTCAATTATAGTGTCTTTATTTTGCAATCATCCAACCACGAATATATCAAGAGCACCTTTTTGAGATTGTATTAACTCTTCACATTTTCTCTTTTTCTTACATTTATCACATCCAAATAATTGTTTTCTTTAAAACATTTTTAATCTTTTTATCCCAAACAAAAAACAAACGAAAGAGAAGAGAAGATAAATATTATCAGAAAAATATAACCTGGTTTAGAAATGACTAATAAGAGAATCTGAACCGAGCACTGCACTGAATGAAGTCAACGAACCAAGCCCACTGGCACTGTACACAATTTGAACCTCAATTGGAAATCTTTGATTCGGGTTCAACATCAATATATCAAAATTCAGCATCAACATTCAACAAGTCTAAATTCATTACTCATTAAGGCTGAAAGCAATATAACATTTTACCTGTAGAGTCACGTGATGAAGGCAGAAGCTGAAGCATAGTCGCGACGATGGAGGGTTTTGCCGTTTTGGAACTTGGAAGACAGACAGACAGACAGACAGACAGACAGACAGACAGACAATGTCAATGAGACGGAGCCGAATGATGAATCCGGAATTTTCTTGTAACAAAGATAGTGACGCAGACACAATGAGCAGATTTTTTATTTCTAGAAAGTGGAATCTGGCTTCTATTCTCGGGAGGTTTGATTTACATAGGAAATGGGGTTATTTTGGAAGATGGGGAGTCTCAAGCTACCGTCTAGGAGTAGGTTTTTTATTTACAATGGGGTGAGGGGTGAAAAAAAAAAAAAAAATTTGGGAAAATTTTAAAGTTGGTCCGTCCCTTTGTTGTCCATGTACTGGTATAAAAAAATCTAATTTTTTTTTTTAAAAATAATATGTTCTAATATATTTTTCAATATTGGTGCCCCCAAAATTTTGGTGCCCTGTTCGTCGCACCTCTCGCACGGCCTCAGGGCCGCCTTTGACACCACCTCTCAAAACCGGGGAAGTACCTTAACCCTCTCCGTTATTTTTTGTTTAAATGATTTATTTGCTTTGAATACATTGAAGACAATGCATATTTCCAATTTAGGGGTGGGGAATTTCATTCATGTCTCTTTTAGTTGCACATTCATTTGATATATATATATATATATATATATATATATATATATATATATATATATATATATATATATATATATATATATATATCATAAAAATTGAAAAAATTTGAAATATTTTGTTAATTTATTTATTGCTTATGATATGATTTGAATTGACTTTTGTTTTTTAGTTAGGAATTTGAACGACATGTGAACTTGATTTTTCTAAACATCATCCATGTAAGACTTTACACTTGAGCACATTGTCATTGTTGAATAATAACTTGTGTAGGAAATGCTTGATATATGTTTGGGGGGGGGGGTAAACTTGTGCAACAATTGAATATAGAATAGACTGAAAAATCTCAAATCTTAAGAATTTAGATCCCGACCTGAAATTTAGAAGTTTGGGGTGGAAATGGAAGTATAAGTAAGCATTGATGGACTGAAGGTCTGAAGTTCTTGATTTTGCATCTTTGGTGAAGAGATTTTAATCAACAGGTATAAACCATAACCAGTATAAAAAAGAAAAATGTTGAAGGTCTTATTCTACTCTTCAAATGCCTTTTTGACTTGAGTAATTTAATCTGAGGGGTTCTCTGAACCTAGTACCCTAAACTCAACTATTTGGGAGCTACCGGCCCAAAGCTCGCTATAGGGGTCAACTAGAAAGCAAGTACGGAGAGTGAACTTACACATAAGACACTAAAACATCTTTAACTTTTCTGTTAAGCCTTTATGACTAGGGTAATTAAGTCTGAGGGATTCTCTGGTGCCCTAAAGTCGTCTGGCTTGGGAACCACCAACATAAAGCTCGCTACAAGGGTTTTGTAGAAAGCAAGTATGAAAATTTTTGCACAAAGATGGTAAAAGATAAGGATATAAAAAGAAAAAGTTGTCCAAATAGAAGAAAAAAATGAATGAAAATGGTGTAAGCCTTGTTGATTGAATTTCTAATACTGGAGTGTGAGATTGAGGATGGATTACTTTTGATCTATTGTGCATACTTGTCAAATTCTAACTACCTTTTGTGGAAAATGCAATATATACATGTTTAGAAACCACATCAATAGAAAATATCTCGGGATATGAGAAAAGCAGTAAGGTTGTGATCATTCATGAGAGTTGTAAGGAAAATCAAAAGAAAATCATTGTTGACTACATGTGATTCGAGCTTATTTTTACATAATCCACCACACAATGTTAATTATATTTTTACATGAGTTTGCATTTGATTTTTGACTATTCACACACGCACAAAATGAAGTTGAGTATCGGATGAATGAAAATATTTTGTGTTGTTCATATTTATTTTCTAAAAGTGAATTGTCAATTTGAGTTGTTGAAGTGCATGGTAAATAAGTTGACAAAAACAAAAACATTTTTTATTCGCATTTTTATTTTTATAGTTTAGTTTTATTTTGTTCGAGATCGAACAATAGTTCTACTGTGGGAGAGTTGATAAGTGTATTTTGTGCACTTATTTCTATCCTGAAAGTAGGATTTTGTTTGTTTGTTTGTTTAAGAATATTTTCTATTTATTTTGTTAGTATTTGTTATGTTTCAGGAATAACTCCAAAGTCGAGAAAACAATGGAATTGAAGCAAAAACAAGCAAATTGGATGATAAAAATGTTAAAGTATGAAAATGGAGGGCTGATGCAATAGATCAAGGGCTCAATTGAAAGAAAAATCGAAGACGAAATCAAATTTAGAAGAAATCCGAAGTTCGGAGACTAAATTACAATAATCGAAAGTTGAGGTACTTGCTGCGCAATTAAAAGATGGGGACCAACTTATAACATTTGAAAGATGAAAAATTCCCTTCAATCGAAGAAGCGCGCAACCGTATGGAAGTAAGGTGCGCGTTCGATGCCTCAACCTGTAGGAAACTGAGGCTAACATTAGTATACCGTGAGGTCGCATGGTAAATTTTTGGGTTCGATTGTTGGGCTTTTGCGCAATTTTCAATATTCTTCCTCCCGAAATAACCTAAGGGGGGTTTATTCAATTGGGATTTTGAAATACATTTAAAGACTTTTTTTAATGGATTTCATTTGATTTTATTAACTTTTATGGATTTGTATAGACTTTCAAAGATTTTTGTAAACTTTTATTTAAAAGACTTTCGTGGACTTTCAAAGACTTTTGTATTGATTTAAAAGACTTTCATGGATTTTTAAAACCTTTTACGTAATTTTATTTTTTAATTGAAAAACTTGATCACATTACAACAATACAATTTCTAATGCAAAACGAACAACCACCGATGCATCCACTCTTAAATAGTAACTGGGAATTTTGCAATTTTTGAAATTAGGGTTGAAATTGCTACAAGTTCTCGGGCTTGAGGCAGAGATCGGCCTTCGCCTGGCTGACTTCTTCCACTTCGTCCCACGCCACCTTGCACTCATCGGAGATCTCATCCTCACCGCCTCGACTAACTTCTGCTCAATCATCCCGTCAGCTTCTTCTCCCTCATCCGTGTGCCCTTGAATTTCATCGCCTTCAAACGAGTCCCGTTCTTTGAAGAAGACGTGATCATGTTCATCTTGATCTTCTTCATGCTACTGATTCATTCGATGCTGATCTGAAACATGAGCATTGATTCAAAATCATGGACATGAAAGATGAATTCATGGTTAATTCATCTATTTGGAACTGTACTTTATGAATTTTCAAACTGTGGCCCTGTTCGAAGAAAGGAGAAGACCAGATATTTTGCTCAAAAAAAGAATAGAAATTCTGAAGTCCATTGAAATCTTGGGGTTCAGTGAAAGACAAATTGGAAGAATTTTTATTTATAATTCCTATCAAAAGTCCATCAAAGTCTATTACGTTCCAAATTTTATTAAATTGTTTGATAAATTGAATACCCCTAAATTTCGTAGGATTTTAAAAAGTCTTGATTGAATAATGCATGATTTTAAAAGGCTTCTTAAGAGTCCATCAAAATCTATATTGAATACCTCAATATTTTAATGGAGTTCAAAAAATCTACATTGAATACAATACACTTAGACTTTTAAACTCCAACAAAGTCTTTAAATGTCCTTCCAAATTCCAATTGAATAAACCCCCCTAAGTTTCAAGCATATCTATAAATACTAGACTTGGGACACGAAATTAGGGGTTCTCGACTTGTGAAATTGATGTCAAAAGTTGTCAAATTGCCAAGGGATCCATGCAACGTCAAGAGCACAATTGAAGACCAAAGAACAAGAAGATGAATGGGGTGACATCCTTTTATTTTTCTTGTGATTTCTATTCAATTATGTTTCTAGGCTACGTTAGTAGTGTTAGAATTGTGATGAAGTTTTGAATTCTTGAATCCATATTTTAATTTTTTATTTATTTCATGAAATTTATGATTTTGAGCAATTTATTCATAATTTTACTATTATGCAATTACTTGATCACTAGTTGTATGATTTTAGGTTATGATTTCTTAAAATCAAAATATTAGGATTTCATTAGACTCGTTTCAATTGCCACAAAGTTCAATAGGGGATAAAAATATACCCCTATGCTTTGTGTTATCTGCTATAGTATTCATAGATCTTGTAATGTTTTTCTGTACATTTCGATTCGTCAAAGAAATATAGTCAAGTCGTGCATAGGAAGATGTGTTAGTTCTTGTCCGAAAGGGAGTCTTAACAATATCTGGAATATGGACTTTCAAAAACTATGATTTTTATTTAAATACTTTGGTTAAATTATGGATGAAAGAGTAAAAATGGATTCATAATTCTAACGTGTCTGTTTTTCATAGTTTTAAATCAAATTTTCTCGTCATTTTTAGTTTAATCTTTAGTTTGGTTTTCAAAACAAAATTCCCAAAATCAAAATTTTCTTAGTTCCGGTTAAGGAACAGTAGTCTAAAATACAATTTACAGAATCCCTGTAGGAACAATACACGGACTTAAAATCTACTTTATTACTTGGACGATCCGTACATTTGCGGTTCAGCGAACAACATACATTTTCTCTTCTCTTACAATGCATGGAATGAGGGGTATTGAGATGCCCATTTGTTAGAGCACGTTATCTTGGTCTTTGAAGTGAGCAACTCTTCTATTAAGTTTATCAGCTTCATTTTTTTATGGAGACCTGGTCCTCTAGGAAGGCTATTATTAGTTCCATCAAGGTAGGAGTGCTTTTGATCCACAACATATATTTTCCTTTAGATATGCATTGCCCGAGGAAGTGTTCAATTATCACTATCTTAGAAACTTAGATTCTTTGCTGGTGGCAAACTTTGAGGGATCGACAATATGTCCATTTTCATGGCAAGGGACTTGCGCCAATTCGGACTTTTCAAAAGAGTGGAGGAAGTCCATCACTTGTTTGACGTAAGAAGTCATGCTTTTGTCTCTTGTGGTGTAGTTTCCATTGACTTGGCTAGGAGTTGGCATGGTTCCATTTGGTTCTGGTTCCAAGATAATCAAACTGAACGATGAACAAATGATTTTTTTAGTAATAAAACAAATGATTTTTATTTCAAATGAAGAATGCAAATTAAAATATATCACCTTATCAAAAAATTATATATATATGTCTCTGTGTGTGTGTGTGTGCGCGCGCGCGCGCATGTGTGTGTAATTCTATCCACCTTTAGATCTTGTTCACGACTAGTTGGGAATTACTGCTTATAAGTAGCCTTTTCACGTGCATTTCATTGGCTAATTTGAGACCAGCTAGGAGGGACGCATATTCTATAGTATTGTTTAAAGCTTTGACTAAAGTCGTAGAAGATGACTACAGTGATGGAAAACTTTTAGTTATTTCTGATATTGAATCAAAACCTTGCAAGGGTTATATTTTTTATTCAATTTGCATGCTTTATGTGTCCCAATTGGGACTAGTCTTCAGCATATGAAATAATGTCTAAAGGTGATTTTACAATGGAATATAATACACTTGTGAAATTACTGGTATGAGAAAAGTCAAAATTAAAATATCTGACAGGACTATCAGGACGCTAGTTGATGTATGCGCCGTTCTGAATCTGAAGAGAAATCTATCTCCTTGAGTACTCATGATTCAAAATGGTAGAAGTATATTTGTAAATGTAGAGTCATGAAGGTTAGCATATGTGCCCTTTTTGTGATAAAAGGCTTGTGAAAGGTCTGTTGAGATATATGTCTTAGAGGTTTTATGGTAACATGTTATGTAGCTGTCACTAATCCTTCCTTGTTAGATGGTGACCTTACTAGAATATGCCATATGGCATATGCATCTTAGGCATATGAACAATGGCGGATCTGGGGGGCCTAAGCCCCCCCCCCCCCCCCCCAAATTGTGATAAAAGGCTTGTGAAAGGTTTGTCACACTACATATGAGTGAGAATGTAATGAGTGAACTAAGCGAGAGAGGACTTGGCCTTCTTGATGGACACGGTACTAGTAAATTGAAGTTATGTAAGCACTGCAGTTTTTGGGAAGTAGGAGTATCATATTCACCAAAAGCATTCACAACAATAAAGGAATACTTGATTACATATATTATGATCTCTGTGGATCATTGTACCTTCCTAATGAGGTGCTTAATATATGCTTGACTATCATTAATGGTTTTTCTAGAAAAGTCTAGGAGTTCTTCTTAAAGAAAAAGAGTGATAAGTTTACTTAGGGGTGGACAAAATAATCGAACCAGACCAGACCAAACCAGAACCAAACCAAACCAAGCGGTTTGGTTCGGTTCTACATAAAAAAATGATGGTTTGGTTCTTAGAATCAAGAACCATTCGGTTTTGGTTCTGGTTCCGGTTCTCTTTCCAGAACCAGAACCAGAACCAAACTATATATATATATATATATATATATATATATATATATATATATATATATATATATATATATATATTACAAATTAGTGGATATTCATCTCACCAAAAAATTAAAATCTAAAATTATAAATGTGAAATGTACAAAAATGTTATTTAACATACATTTTATCTCATTTCATATTAGACAAAGATTTTAAATCATAAATCTAAATTCTAATTCTAATTCATTTTTCTTCTTTTCAATTATAAATACGCATTCACACTGCTTTACTTACACTCATATAACACAACAATCGTTGCACTCCTTAGTTACCATCGACGACAATGATGTTTATTTTTTAAAATTTATGTATATATAAACCTCGACCCAATTCATCAATTCTCAAGAGTTAACCCAAACTCAAATTGCAAATTACATCCCTAACTCACACGGCACCACGGTAGAATGGGATTCAGAACTTCATCGTAATCTGTAACTATAAGTCTAAACTGCCTTTATGTTCGATTCTCTAAATTTCAACAGGTCGACGAGCTTCTTTCAGACTAGTTTCTTCTTCTTTGACTTAGAATAACATGTTACTTTTTCTAAATCTTTGTTTTGTTAACTAAAAATTTCATTTTCTATTTAGTAATGATGTAGATGAATTCTAATGAAGAAGTCGATATAAACAGGTTTTAATTTACATTTATTATTTAAAAACTCAAGTAATGGTCTCAGAACCAAACCAGACCAAACCAGAACCGAGCGATTTGGTTCTGGTTTGGTTCCATATCTTTGAAAAAATCAATTGGTTCCATTAGTAAAAAACCATCGATTTACAGTTTGGTTTGGTTCTTCTAGAACCAGAACCAAATCGAACCACGTCCACCCTAAGTTTACTACGTCAAAGATTGGAAGACCATGATTAAAAAAAAAACAATGAAGTATGTAAAACATCTTCACACTAATGACTTTGAGTCTTATTTTAATGAGTTTAATGTTTTCAGCAAATCAGAAAAACTTTGAGGCACTTAATAGTTCGTAAGACTTCGCAATAAAACAGTGTGACAAAATAGATAAAACTAGTATGGAGTCTAATTAATCCGTTCCATATAGTGCTATTTGTCTCCAATTATAGTGCTAGTTTGTTCCACTTGACAGTCATACCCATAGGGTTATGGTCTCGGAGGAAGAAACAGATTCATCATCTAATTGGACGAAGTGAAAATTTGTTCCCCTTGAATTCTTACTTGGAGTAGAATTAGGCTTTGCCTTCATAAAATGATGGGAAAATTACACAACTTGGCCATAAATGGAGTAGATGAAAAAACAGTAAACACCAATTTCAAAGATATTTTTATTTGTATCTTAAAATATGTTATTTTGGGAAATTACGTTATACGATCCGGACCAGGCATCGAAGGGAGGAGTCGAGACATCGGAAGTATGACGGTGATCTACGTGGAAAACGGAGCAAGTTCCTTGTTGGGGGCGAGCCGGGAGGAAGAAAGGATCAAGCCGAGTCGAGTGATCGAAGTTATTTGTGTAGAAAAGTCATTACGGCCGTAACGAAGGGCCTTCACGTCCGTAACTCTTATAATCACAGCCGTAAAATCTATTATCACAGCCGTAACCAAGTCTTGGGGAAAAAGGAAGAATTTCAGCAGAACAAGGCTTATGGCCATAAGTCTAGAAGTTACGGCCGTAATTGGATCCTTCACGGCCGTAACTATGCGGCGGATCAGATTTTTCCAGAATTTCGCATATTTTATTTTCTTTTCCTATTTTGGTATTTTAGGTCAATTAAGAGTCTATTTTGAGCCCATTCGCGTCTAGGGTTTTTGTTTTTTTATTTATACGCTTTTTTCATTCATTGTAAACAGATTCTGAATTTGAAAAAAAGAGATTGAATGTTTTCAATTGTTTAATGTGTGGATTCACATTACAAACCCGAACTTATCAAGATTGATTATCTTGTGGCGTTCATCCAGAACTTATCAAATATTTCTTGAGAATATTTGTGGCGTTCAAATCAGAGACTTATCAAGGAGATTGGGCAAATCCTTGTGGGGTTTCGAAAGTCGTGGTTCTTTATTCCGCATCGTCGAGCCATCGCGTCGTAAATATCGGGTCATGATTCATCCGTCCAACCACAACCTGAGTTTGGAACTTTCCGGCGTTTCTTCCGCGCTCTCAGATCTTATCATCTGGTATCAGAGCTTGGATCTATTTCAGATTATTGCATTTCTTGTTATTTCTTGATTTTCTTGTTCTTCATGTTCTTCATGCCAGTTATAAATTTTTTCAGTTTGATCCATAAGAGTTAGTCCCAAAAATTCAAAAGTGTTTTTCTTGTTCGTTTTTCATCCAAATCCAATTCCATTTTTTTCTGCCATACTTGTAGTCCAATTCTCTGGCAGATTAAAAAAAATGAAAAATTCTGAAAATTCCAAATATTCTCCAAATATTCCGAATTTTCTCAATTTCCAAATTTCCTTGTTCTTGTTCGTGTCTTACCTTTTTCCGACCCTTGATTAGTTCTTGGGTGAAATTTGAAGGGATAGAAGAGTCAAACACGAGTGAAAATACACGTGAGGAGAAATTTATTTTTTGAAATTCAAAATGTCTGATAGAGAGGGTTCCACATCTTCATCTTCTGTTGGAGACAGGAAACAGCTCAGGGTGTGAATAGAAAGGATGAACAGGGTAATGATGATATTGCAGCAATGAGGGCACAATTTGAGAGGTTTATGGCTCAGATGGAGAATCGAGGTGCAGAATGTGAACAAAGACCTCATGATCAATCTCATGATGGTTCTCGGGTTAGGAGAGGTAATAGGCGTGAGGTTGGTATGGATGATGAGGACATGGGAAGTGAAAGTGGAAGTATATCTTTGGGAAGTATGCGAAGGAGGGATGAGGAGATAGGTCTGAGAGGAGGCATGATAGGGAGCGTCATGATGCTAGTAGGCATCGTGGGGGTAGAGATGTTGTTGATGAAGACCTTGGGAAAATTAAAGTGAAAATACCATTGTTCCAGGGTAGGAGTGATCCGGAGGCGTACCTGGATTGGGAGACAAAAGTTGAACGGCTATTTGATTGTCACAATTATTCGGAAAAGAAGAAGGTGAAATTAGCTGTGATTGAATTCACAGAATATGTCAATATTTGGTGGGATCAACTAATGACGGGTAGGAGGAGGAACCTTGAGGAGCTGGTGGAGACTTGAGGTGAATTAAAAACCATAATGAGGAAGCGGTTTGTGCCGACTCATTATTATAGAGATATTTACCATAGGCTACAAGGCATGACTCAGGGGTCGAGGAGTGTAGAAGATTATCATAGGATATGGAGGTAGCGATGATTCAGGCTAATGTGGTGGAGGACCGGGAAGCAACGATGGCTAGGTTTCTGAGTGGACTGAATAGGGATATTGCCAATGTCATTGAGCTGCAACATTATGTGGAGCTAGAGGATATGGTGCATATGGCCATGAAGGTGGAAAGGCAACTAAGGTGAAAGGGGGCAGGAAGACACTCACCATCTTATCCTACATCACAACCAAAGCAGGAACACAATGATGAACATAACCCGAAAGGGAAGGAGGAGCCTACAACGAAAGGTAAATATATTTCTGATTCTCAAACTACTGGGGATAGAAATATTAAGTGTTTTAAGTGTTTGGGTACGGGTCATATAGCATCCCAGTGTCCAAATAGGAGGCTAATGATTTTGCGTGATAATGGTGAAATTAGTCCCGAGGATGAATTTAAGGGAATGCCTAAGTCAATGGATGTTGGGGCTAATAGTAGTGATGAGGAAGGGTTGACCTATGCTGTTAAAGATTCACTTGTTAATCGGCGTGTCCTTAGTACTAGGGTCAGGGTGGATGAAATTGGTGAGTAAAGGATAATCTCTTCCATACTAGATGCTTAGTGGGTAAAAAGGTTTGTGGCATGGTGATTGACGGGGGGAGTTGTACTAATGTGATTAGTACCATGTTGGTTGAGAAATTGAGTTTGAGCTTGATAAAACACCCGAACCCTTATAAATTGCAATGACTGACCGAGTCGGGAGAAATTAGGGTAAATAAGCAGGCTAGGGTCAATTTTGCCATCGGGGGTTATAAGGATGAGGTGGTTTGTGACGTGGTACCTATGCATATTGGCCATATTTTGTTGGGGAGGCCATGGCAACATGATAGAAGGGTAGTGCACGATGAGTTTAAGAATCAGTATTCCTTTGTGAAGGGTGGGAAGAAAATTACTCGTTCCGTTATCTCCGAAAGAGGCTCAAGAGGATCAGCTAAAAACCAAATGTGAGTTTGAAAAAAGAAATAAGAGTGTTGAGACCACAACCTCAGAAAAAGGAGAGGGTGTGAAAGTTAAAAATAAGAGAGTTGTGGCCACGACCTCAGAAAAAGGAGAGAATGAGTGCAAAAAGAAAAGAGAGTCCACCCCCAAATTGGGTTTATTTGCACATAGGTTGATGTACAAGGATCCATGCCTTGCACTTAACCAATCTAACAAATCCCTCCCCAGTTCTATTAAATCTGTTTTGTAGGGACATAAATCAAACCATGAACTTAAGGCGGGAAAAAAAATCATTGGCAAAAATGAGCAGCCCAAAAGTCTAAAGGATTGCACGAAGCTTAAACATGATCATCGGGCCCAGAAAAGCAGGAGGAGTTTGAAAAGCCGACCAAAATTAGATTCGAGGTCGAATCATTTTCAAGAGAGGGAGTATGATACGATCCGGACCAGGCATCGAAGGGTGAAGTCGAGACATCGGCAGTATGACGGTGATCTACGTGGAAAACGAAGCAAGTTCCCCGTTCGGGGGAGTCGGGAGGAAGAAAAGATCAAGCCGAGTCGAGTAATCGAAGTTATTTGTGCAAAAAAGTCATTACGCCCATAATGAAGGACCTTCACGGCCGTAACTCTTATAATCACGGCCGTAAAATCTATTATCACGGCCGTAACCAAGTCTTGGGGAAAAAGGAAGAATTTCAGCAAAACAAGGCTTACGGCCGTAAGTCTGAAAGTTACGGCCGTAACATCCAAGCCGGCGGCATTTCACGGCCATAATCAAATTCTTCACGGCCGTAACTACTGAAGCAGTTTTGGACCAGAGAGGGGCTTATGGTCGTAAGCCCGATATTTACGGCCGTAACTGAGGAGCGGATCAGATTTCCGGGATTTTCCATATTTTGCAGATTTTTAATTCCTTTTCTTTTATTTAGTTATTTTAGTATTTTACTTTAATTAGAATTCTATTTTGCGTCAATTAGCGGCTAGGTTATTTTTCTTATTTATATTCCTTTTCATGATTGTAAAGAACAGTTTGAGTTATTGATTAATTGAGAGAGGATTCTCCAAATTAAAAGGTTGAGTTATTCCCTTTTTCTTGAACTTATCAAAGAATCGATCTTTGTGACGTTCATCCAACGAACTTATCAAGGAATTGACAACTCTTGTGGCGTTCACCAATCTTGGTTCTTCAATCCGCATCGTCATTAATTGCGTCGTGATTGTCGGGTCAAGGTTTTATCGTCGATCTGTCTTTAATTCCGTCGTTTATTTTCTCGTGTTGTTGTTTATTTTCGTGTTTGATCTGATTTAGATCTTTCCTAGGTTTTAATTGTGTTATTTTTGCGTGTTTGTCGAGATTTCCCGATTGGGATCTTATCATTACGGTTTATATAATTTTTCAGTAATCTTTTGAAGTGTACATAATTTCTGTAATTTTATCAAATTTGACGTATGAATTTTGAAAATCCTTTAGTTTATAAGTTACATATAACTTACACTCTGATGTTACAGTGTACGTAATTTATTCGAAATTGTAATTGACACTATAGTATGCTATTACAGTGTATTTATGAAACCATAATTGATTTCATTTGTTAGCTCTATTATATTATGTTTATCCTTGTTACATGTTTATTATTTTATGAAGTATCAACATCAATCAAGTTCAAATTTATGAAAATAATTTAAGGTTGCTACAATAATAAATTAGCATATAAGCAAAAAAATAGCTATGGTGTTACGTTAATTACAAAGCCCTAAATTAATTTATTAACTTTTGTAGCTAGACAATTTAATCCAGTCATTTTTCACATTATTAAACTCCGAATACAACAATGGCGTGCTAATCTTGGTGTGGATGACAAAAAATATTTGAAAGAAATTTGCAAGAAATTAGAAAAGGGACATTTTCCTGCCTATTTCGTGGCATTAAATTGATTTCTAGCATGTCCATAATTCACAAGGTTAGTCTAAAGAATTCTAGATTTTCTTTTGGATTTCTTATGATAATTCTAATGTGATGAAAACCCATTTTTTAAGCAGTCCTGTTTGACCGAATCATTTAGGTACGTGCGTCATTGCATGCATTTCAGGAAAAAAAAATTTAAATAAAATAAATAAATAAATAAGAAGAGCATACGAAAACTTTTGTATCTTTCAGCTTGAATACCAAATTTACGCCAACGACTATAATTGATCAGTGTTTTTCAATTCTTTACAATTTTGCCGGGATAATGATTTGCCTTTGGTCAACATCGTCAAACTTTCGGGGTCAAATTACATCATTTAGGAGTCCGCTTTATCGTTTTTTTCTATTTTGAGTTAATTGAATGGTATTTTCGTCATTTTATAGTTTTCTAGTTCTATTCTTTTTTCTTTTTTTTTTTTGTAACACTTTAAATATGTCCTGCGGACTCTAGCATTTCTCACGTTCGTTTGAATGAAATTCAAGCAACGTACACCCGTTCGTGACTTCATGTGTTACAAACTAGACCATTTAATTATTATTCACGTTTACATCCTATGTCAAAACATATCAACAAAGTTTGCAAATTAAATCAATAATTGAAGGGAATTGGGCCTAAACGAATATCTATTTACGATATCCCACAAAAAAGTAAAAATAAGAAGAGAAACAAAGATAATATTTTTCGAGATATATTTAAATATTTACAAATTGATGGATAAATATTTCTACCTTCCATCCTCTCAATAATTCTACATGGCCTAAAATAATGTTCACATGAATATACCACGATTTTATGATGTTCAACAACCAATAAAAGAGTAAGGATACGAAAGCCGGTAATAGAAGGAAAATATGATCATTATTAATCTTTTATTATTGTTATTACGTTAATCTGGTAGACTAAACGAATTTTAGTTTTTGTCAAGAAAATAATGAGAGTGACACCATGTATAAAGACAGCTTTGAACAAATTGTTTGGAAGCCACCATTGATGTCCAAGAGAGTGACCCATTATTAATTTTTTGTAGTTGAATTATTAACTGAAAAAGACACTTACACTAAAGAAACTCTTTTTACGTACCTGTCTCTGTTTGGTAAAAAAAATAAATAAAAAATTATTATAAACATAAAAATGTGATAATTTCGAGGTAAAATATGTCGTTAAAAATAGTTTATAAAATGTGTATAATTAAAAAGTAATCTAGAAAAATGTGTTCTTTATAAACTTATAACGGTTGACACATAGAAATACTCAATTCGAAGGCCTAACATAAAGATTCGAAACGTGAAAATACATTACAAATGAAAGGACGATGTGGAAGAAGCTTGGTGATTGGGCAATCACTAGAGTACCTGAGCGATTGGACGATCACAAGAGCAATTGGGCAATCAAGCCATTTAGGAATGAAGTAGCAGTTCTTACAACTTATCGCAAAACCCACATGTTTATCTACAAACAATTTCCACATCATGAGCAGTTGAAGAAGATCATGGAAGTTACTTGATAAATGGAAGTTACTTGGTGTAAAGTAGTGGATATTAGTTACACAAAGAAGTTGGCGACGGTTATGCAACATGGTGAACGATGGTTACTACATGCAAGTTACAAAGTGAATGTGACAAATTAAAGATTCAAATAGTAGTACGTAATTTATTTCGATGTGTATATATAGTAGAATTTTAGATGTTTAGAGAACACCAAAATCAAAACTCTCAAAACAGAGATCTAATCTTTTCTATCTTAGATAATAGAAATTATCCTTAGTTTAAATTGTATGTTTGTGCCCCTTAGAGGCGTTTTGTGTAATCAAGTTTTTCTTAGTCCTAACACTCTCTTTTGGGACTTTGTTTCAAGAGGTTTGTCCCTTACACATTAATCTGATCCATTTTAATTGTTAGCATCGAGCGAAACCACACCCGACGCGAAACAACTTGGCACGCCCACTAGGACAGTTGGTGTTGAAAAGTTTGACACATAATGCCTTATAAAAATTTCAACAATGATCCAAATGCACATTGATTTCTTCCTTCCATTGTTGAAGAACAAGAGGATAAGCAAAGTCTCAACACAGGAAGACCCCCCCAGCCATTATGAACCAACAACAAAGTTGAGCCCATATACCATGCGTGGAATGTTGGGAGAACTCACCTAGGACATTGTTGAGCAAGTAAGTTTACAAAATATTCATACTGTTGAGAAACTTGCTCAAAATGAAAATAGGCACTATGACAATATGGCTAAATAGTTGGGCACTTTAAATGAATCGATGAATAAACTGGTTGGTCAAGTATGCAAAATAAATACTATATAAGAGAGGGTAACAACTTCCAAACTAGGAGCCTATTAGGTAATGACTCACCAAATTTGAATATAAACACTGCTTATTAAACTTTGAACATGAGTCATAACCTAGAAATACCACATATTGGTACATCTAATATAGGGGGTCAAGGACCTTCCAATTCAGGAGGTGTTGGAACATCTACTTTGGGGGTACCATTAATATTAGGGAAAATGTCCAAAAGATAGGACCAAATGCTACAAGCACCAGTGAAGGAGCAAACCAACCATTCAATGGTGTTAATGAAGTGAATAATGGTCCGTTTGTAGCAAATGCTTGGGTTAATGTTGTGAGACTACCTGTAGTGCCTTACGCACCACAGCCAGTAAGAGTTCCATTTGACCCAAATGCTATGCTTAGGGATCAAATCTTTCTGTTTATTGAGAATGTCATCAAATATGAGCGTCTGTTGAGGTATGAGGAACAAATGAAAAATACTAGTAAATGGACTTACTGTAGAGAACTTAATTTTGAGGTACATGCAATCGACACCGGTCAAGAAGTTGAAATTTGTTCAACCGAGTTGGTCAAGGGAGACAATTATGAATGTCTTGTTTTCACCAAATTAAAAATACCAAATAAGAATGAAGCCGCTAAAGAAGAAAACCAAAAAATTAGAGTATTTTCATTTTATGCAATAAAGGTCGACATGATACTTGACCGGATACTTAAAGACATTGAGCGAAAAGCATATGTTGCCAAACCCTGAACAAATTAAGGGTAAAAAATACTATAAGTGGCATAATGCATGGTCTTATACCACTAACAACTATTTGGTCTTTCGAAATGTGCCATTGAATCTGGGCGAATAACCTTTGATTCAAAAAAGAAGATGGCATTTGATGAAAATCTTTTTCCACATACAGTTGGTATTGACATGGTTACTCCTACGTTTAAGAAACAAGTTCTACCAAAATTCAAGCTGGTGGCAGATGAAGGGGAGGACGAACCATGTCCTTGTGTGTTCAAAAGGTTAAAATAAGACATTACTAAACAGAAAGCCAAGAATTTATGCACTACATGCCAAAGGAAAATTGTTAAAGTGGCGGATAAAAAGAAGAACAATAAGCAAGCATTTCATCAAGTTAAGCCACAACAATTCAAAGGACAAGTCCGACCAGGCCCTGGAAAGTAATATAGTCCATGGTCATGTGCAAGGACGTTTGGAAGGTCACCAAGTCCTCCACAAAAACACAAAAAATTTAGGCCACAACCAAATCGCCCAAGTGTATTGCACTAGTACAATCCCAAAGCAGGTCGGGTGATTCCATTTGATGAAATGACAAGGACACAGCAAAGGCGATATCAAAGAAACTATGGATGAATGATGAGATGACAGCAAGGTATAGAGAAAATTAAGCCTGTGAGTCCCATATGGATGAAGAAACAGAACATTAGAGCTAAACAGGTTAATGGTTCAAAAGGAATAATGGGAGAAGTGTCATCAAGTAAGTATCTTTAGAGGTCAAAATATGAGTGAAGACGGAACGAAGATGATGAAAATGATGCCAGGGGGTCCACTAATATTCAGTTCGGAACACTGCCTCCAAATATGGTCAATAATTATGTATTGATCGATGAATTTCAAAATAAAGAGAAATATGAAGCAGTCATAGAAGAAACAGGAGAAGCAACATGGACATTAGAGAGCAAAGAGGGTACTCCTATCGAAGTGATCCCATAAGTTGATGAAGTATATGACCTAGATGATTATGTGATGATTGATGAAGAAGAAGAACTAGGCTTAGAAGCAGAGTGCAGGATGAGAGGACTATCACGTAGCAGACTTCTCAAGTAGCTATATCAAGAAGGTATTCTAGCAGTAAGATTATTGGGCAAACCATCTGGACAACAGTTTGACTATTTGGTTTCATATGGAGCACCTAAAAAGAAGAAGAGAGTATTAGATGCTGAAAAGTATGGATCGTCACCAAAGATCTTCCCTCCACCTACGTGTTAGGGAGAAACTCTAGGAAGTTCTACACAAGAGCCAAAAGTTGGTGAAGCCCAGAGCAAAGATATATTTCAGGTAGTTATATCCAGCAAAGACGAATTGCAACAAGGAAAACAGAAGGTGAAAGTTAAGTCATCAAAGAAGGTAATGTTTGGGAAACCTTCTTTGAATTTAACTAAGCAATTAAGGCCTCTGTACATAAGGGACTCAATTGATGGCATTCTAGTTTCAAAAGTACTCATCGATAATGGAGCAGCCATCAAAACAATACCATACAGGATGATGAGGAAATTTGCTAAGGGTGACACAAATATAATTCCTACAAAGGTTGTGTTAACATGTTTCAATGGACGACAAACTTCGGCAAAGGGAATGATACCTTTGGAAATAATGGCGGGAAGTACGATGAGGACTACAATTTTCTTCATCATAGACGGTCCCACTAGTTATAATATACTATTTGGAAGAGATTGGATACATAGGAATCAATGCATGCCATCTTCACTCCATCAATGCTTAGTATTTTGGAATGACAAAGGAGATGCCGAGGTAGTACAAGATGATCATCAACCTTTCTTAATGGAAGCTAACTCAGTAGAACGATTCATGTATGAAAGCAATTACAGACCAGTCAGAATAGTCCAAGCAGAAGAAGTAAGAGTAGTAGCACGAAATGAAGAGCCATATTCAGTGGAGGCCCTTACGAAGTTGTTTACCCAAATGAGACAAAAACTAGGGGTCTTTGAATAGCTAGTAATTTGCAAGAAAATGATCAAAGAGACATAATGCAAGGTCAACCCCAAAACATTTTGGCTGAAGTCACGACTCTTAAGACCAAATGAATGGTCTATATAGATAAGTTTGAACGAAGGATGAAAAAAGAAGAAGAACTTGCATTATTGAAGGACAAGATGGCTGAATTCGGCCTAGAACTTGATCTACAAAATGAAGTTAACAAAAATGATTACTTGGAAGAAGAGACGCCTATAGACTTGAGGGATAATTTGACAAAGACCTAATATTCGGATGCGTCACCCAAAAAACATTGATTGGTCGTGGGAAAGGTGATACAATATGTTAGTAAAACAACTAAATTAATATGAATGTGTTATTGAGTGGTACAAAAGTTTTGCCTAAGTTATCTAACTTGTAAAGGCCCATTTTTTGCCTAAAGGAAAACAATGAAGGAAACTGAAAACATAGGTTTTATATTGTTAGGATGTGCCAAGTGATAGTTGCTAAGAAGAAGCATATGTTTGGGCAGAAATTAAAGAAAAATCCTAGAATTTCGTACTTTTCTGGGATTTCAAGCTAATAGGAGCCATGCAAAATACTTTGAATATGGAAAAATTAATGATTTCACATTAATTCAATCATATTGGGGGTAATTGTTGACACATAAAAATACCCACTTCGAAGGCCTGATATAAAGATCTGAAACGTGAAAGCACATTACAAACGAAAGGGCAATGTAGAGGAAGCTGGGCGATTGGGCTATCACTAGAGTACCTAAAAAGTATCATGGAAGCACATTACCCACATGTTTATCTACAAACGATTTCCACATCATGAGCAGTTGATGAAGATCATGGAAGTTACTTGATACATGGAAGTTGCTTGGTGTAAAGTAGTGGATGTTAGTTACACAGAGAAGTGGGCGACGATTATACAACATGGTGGACGATGGTTACTACATGTAAGTTACAAAGTGAAGGCAGCAAATTAGAGATTCAAATAGTAGTAGGTAGTTTATTTTCGATGTGTATATATAGTAGAATTTTAGATGTTTAGAAGAACAACAAAATCAAAATTCTCAAAACAGAGATGTAATCTTTTCTATTTTAGATATTAGATATTATTTTTAGTTTAAATTGTGTGCTTGCACCCCTTGGAAGCGTTTTGTGTAATCAAGCTTTTCTTAGTGCAAACATCCTTTACTGGGACTTTATCTCGAGAGATTTGTCATTTACACTTTTTTCTGATCTCTTTTAATTGTTAGCATTGAGCGAAACCACATCCAGAGCTACACAATTATAAAAAAGTTTACAAATCGTAGTCTAAGATGGCAAGTTTTTCATTATGCTATCGTTTGAGTACTATTATTTACAAAAATGTACTTCGTAATAGTGATTTTTGAAAAAATATTTTGTTAAGAAGTGAGCAAGATTTTTTATTTATGTATAAATTTTTTTATTGATAAAATGCATGATTAAAAATGAGTTAGAAAAAATGAGGATGTAAATAATGGGCTCAAACAGAGACTATGACCCACAAATTTAAAATTAAGGTTCTATTCAGCAACACTGTAGTAATTATAAATTGATTTTTTTATTTTTATTTTTGAGGTAAAGTATATTGTTAGAAAGTGAAGAAATTAAATGTGTGTGGCTAAAAATCGTTTTAAAAAATTATATTTATAAATTAATTTATATTTGTACAAATTTGCTCTTCTAATTTCTATTGATAAAAATTTCTTTGCCAACATTTACATTGAAGTTTAAATCTCTCTTCATACTTAACTTGTATTTCTTGTTATCATTTCTTTTTCAGCCGTGAAAGTTTTATAACTTAACCTCCGTTTGGTAACACTGTAGCAGTTTATAAACTGGTTTATTTATAATTTTGAGGTAAAATGTGTGGATGAAAAGTAGAGAGAAAAAATATGTGGTTAAAAAGTTGTTTGAAAAATTATGTGATGTATAATTTGGTTTATAAATCAATTTATTATTATTCATTAAGACGGTTCTTTTTGAAAGTTCAGGGTTACCCAAGTATATGACATTAGTGCAGAGTGAAATCCCCTATTTCATATATAGGAAAAAAGAATAATCCATCGGGTTCAGGATTGTTCTCTGATAATGGATTAGATTGCACCAATATCTACACCAAGTAAGAAGAGTAGAACAATTAGTTCATAAGGACCACTGTTGTTTAACCATTAATCAACGGATGCCGCTTCCCAGATTGGTAAGTGCTGTAAGATCTTGTGCATTGGAACCCATGGTTATGGACTAGAATCCATTAGTGTGGAGCATTTTCTTTTCCAAGTGAAATCCCCTAACTACTTCATGCATGCTCCACTTGGATCGAGGAGATATAGCTCAGTTGGTAGAGCTCCGCTCTTGCAATTGGATCGTTGCAATTAAGAGTTCTGCCGGATCGGTCGCTCAAGATCTTTGGTCTCTACCCGAACCCGATGAAAATAATGGGATTACTTCTTCTGGACTCATTGAGAATGATCCTGATCTAGTTCATGGCCTATTAAAAGTAGAAGGCGTTCCCGATAAGGAAGAAATCAAAGAGGGGAATTTTTTTCTTTTTTCCCGAAATAGTAATCAATATCTAATGATAGCGGTACCGAATTCAAGTTGATTCTATTTCGCCTCTTCCTCAGAGAAAGACGATCAAACAATTCCCAAACAGGGTCTTTGTGGATCGGATTATCCAAATAATATACAAAAAGAAACTCCAGATATTAGATATCTTTCTCTTTGAATAAGATCTCAATTCCAACGACAGTTTCATTAGATATCTTACAACTCTCTAATTGTTTCTAAATGGTTAACCAAACAAGTCAAATTATCCTACATTGAATTACCACAATTTTCAATATATAAAAGCAATAAACAATTAACATCGATATGATGATGGAGAAATCCAGCGTGGAAAAACTTCGGGACCAAGCCAGTTACCTCCACTATAGATAATGTATGTTTACAATTAGATATGTCCAGGGAACTCTACTAGTCCTTCCAATCTATCCCAGCAAACCCCAAGATACTGTTGTTCACTCTTCTTGCTTCCCAATCTTATATTGTTGTCTCTTCCAAGTGGATACTCCAAGAATTTCCAATTTTTGTTACTAATCTTACACTTGTAGTCCAATTTTCCTCAACGTCCAGTAACTTTTGAAGTTTACAATTGAGAAAGTACCTTCCTTGATATGTTACGGAAGAAGGTGTTCTAGATTCTAGGATTTGATGTTTTCCTAAATCCCTGATTGCATAATCTGAAAAAAGAATAGATCTTTGGTGAATTATGTTATTAGATTGTATGATATGTTTTCTATGATGGGCGCAAAACAGTCGTCAACCACTTGAGAGGGGATCGTGCGGTCTCAATTTCCTTAAAGTTCGCTTGAGCATGAATCGAGCATAATCAAGTTTTTAAGGACCGCTCGAGCGTAAAGCAAGCGGCATCTAGCAGGATTACTTCTATTAATCGCGCTCAAGCGTTTGACGAGCGCGAGGCAAGCGTGATTTGTAGATTCCCCTTTTTAGCCTCTTTTCCCAAGTAAACCGTAACCTACATTGTCAACTATACAAAATTGCACCTAATTCCTTGACTATTAAATTTAGTTTGTGTTCACAAAATTGCCAATTACATGATTCCTAACACTTTCAGTTCTAAGAGTAGTCTTTATAGTTGGGTGGTTTCAAGATCCTTTGAAAACTCGATTTTTGTATAAGGATAGGTGCTCCTTGTTGGAAGTCACCTAAAGATAAGTTCTTGTTGTAAGTCACTAAGGATTGGTACTCTTGTCGTAAGTTACCACTATAGTGAATTTAGCCCTACTCGTGTCAAAGAGCTTCATAGCGAGGATGTAAACCACAATGTGGATCGAACCCCATTAAACCCATTTGTTATCTCTTTTCTCTTTACAGTTTTGCATTTTATTCATTTGTTTATATACATTGTGCAATATTTCCTTAAGAGACATACTTAATTCAAATTATTAAGTTTACATCTTTATAACACTTTAAATTAGTATTTGATTCTCTTTACATCACTTGTTACATTTTGTTTTAATATTTGTGTGTAATGCTTTTATTTGAGATAATTTATCGAAAAAGTTTCAAAAGCTGATTCACACACCTCTTGGTTGGTTATTCTTGGGTTTAAAAGACTCCAAATAGCACTTTGCATATTCAAATTGTTCAATTGTTCTTCCATCATTCTTAACAAGTTTTAAACTTGCATCAAACAAGGTATTTGCCTCTCAATTTAACTCACTTTTAAATATAAACATGTATCAACACTATTATGTTTAAATTCAAAAGACATAATTTTTTAAGTCAAACTTTTCATGTCTTTTTTTGGTACTTGTTTTAATCCACATAAGGATTTCACCAACATGCATACTTTATACTAATTTTGAGGGGAGAACAAAACCTTCAAGTTGTTCAATGTAAACCTACTCATCGAGAACCTCATTTAAGAATAGCAGGAATTATACTCGATGGATTGGTGAAAGAACCTGACTTTCTAGCTTGACCTTTACTCTTCACACGAAATGTATATGCAAATTATGAGTAGAAGTTAAAAGAAATAAAATCCTTATCGAAATTATTCGTTGAATTGGTGCATACATGTCAAACTAAACTATTCCTTCCTTTTGTTGATACCCTTTGACTACTAACCTAGTTTTAAAAGTATTAAGAATATCTTATGCATTGTAATTCCTCCTATATACCAATTTACAACCTATAGGTCTCTAGCCGTGTGGTAAACTATTTCCAAGTATTATTGGACATTGTTCAATTTATTTCATCTTTTATAGAATATTTCTAAAAGATGTTATCCCTAGATGATATTGCTTCTCGATAAGACTTATGAATAGTTTCCACTTGAAGAACTTATGTAATAATTCTTGTAACACTTTTCTTATTTTCAACCAAATCGAACAAAATAAGTTGAGAGTCAACCTCGTCTGGTCCTATTACTTTATCTTTTCAATCTCCTTTTTTTTCTATGAAATTCATTTGTGTCAATGTCCTCGGAATGTGTTTCTAGTTGTGAACTTGTAGAAAAAAATTATCCGAAGATAATAGATTTTCAAAGAACTCTACATCTCAAGATTTAATTATGACATTGTTTCTAATTTTAACAATCGATATGCTTTATTATTTTGAGCATATCCTACAAAAGTGTATTTGATTTCTCTAAGACCCAACTTGGTCCTTTTAGGATCAACATTCATGTAACAAGCAAGACATACCCACACTTCAAAATAATCTATGATCTATTTTCTTCATTTCCACAATTTATATGGAGAAATCCTAAGTCTTATAGAGAGAATCCAATTAAATATGTGATACCCCTTAACAAAAGCTTCACCCCGCAAGTTAATGGAAACTTAACAGTTAAAAGCATAACATTTATCATTTCAGCTAGTGTCATATTCTTCCTCTCACCAAAACAATTTTGTTGAGGTGTCCTAGGTGTACTACATTGATGTATTATACCATGTTTTTTATATAAAAGATTAAATTAATTAGAAAAGTATTCACCTCTTCTATCCTTTATAGAAATTTTAATCTTCCTACTCAATTGGTTTTATGCTTCAATTTTGTTTATCTTAAACGTACTGTAGGCTTTATCATCAAGTGGATATAAACCCTAAAATGATCATCTATAAAAGTAATAAAACATTTATTACCTCCTCTAGTTAACATCAATGTTTAGAAAATCGGACCGGTTGGTTCAACTAGAAAAATTGTGAATCTGTTGAAAAACATATTCGGTTGAGGCAAAAAACCTCTATTTAAAAACTGGACCGAGAACCGCGTTTTTTAGCGATTAACCACGACCCAATCAAATCGTCCGATTTATAAAACTTGTTATATTTACATCAAATTTTACTTTTAATTTAAAAAATTAATAATAAGAGACTTGAATAGGCGGCATCTATTAAAGATGTCTTCCAACTCCCATCTCAGATTTTGCCATTTTTTTAATCATTTTCATTTTTTTATTTTTTTATTTTTTTTATCCTTTTTCTTTTCTTTCTTTTTTGATCCTTTTCTTTTCTTTTTTTCTTTTTAAATTGTTGTCTTTTTTTAACTATAATTATTTTCCATTTATTACTTGTAAAATAATTTATTCTCTAATTTTTGGAATAATTATTTAATTATTTAGTTGAAACTGGTTCGATATTCTGACCCTTGACCCATTACCTTTTTCGGGCCGAACTGATTTTCGATTTTTTAAACACCGGTTAACATTCAATTAAGTTCACATATGTCAAAATGCACTAAGTATGACAAGTTAGAAGTCTTTCCAACAATATGAAAAGGTTTCTTAATCATTTTAGACTTAACAAAGAATTCACATTTATTATGTTATAGATATAGATTATCACATGAAATCATTCCAATTTTTATAATTGTTTTCAAACTAAAGTATCGAACATGTCCTAGTCTACGGCATAATTTAAATGGCTAGCCTTTACCAACAAATACACAATTACAAGAAAGTAAAAGTTTGTCCGACTTATTTAGGGACTTAATTCTCGATTTTTTCCAACAAATCACCACTAACTAGATTTCTTGTATTCATATCCGGTACATGTAAGAAATTAATCAAAGTGATCTTCTTTACATATATGAAATTTAAATCTATGCCTCCTTTGCAAACAACCTTGGATTGAACTTCATTTTCCATTTGAATGTGTTTATCATCCATTTCATAATAGGTCTTGAAAAGTGTCATATCATAGCACTAATGGTGGTAGCACAAGTATCATATCACCATCCTTGAACATTTTCCTTGACCATATTTACAATGTTCATGGTTGCAACAATATTGTCAGTGTCAATGGAGTTCAATTTTCCTCCTTACTTTGGTTGTTTGCAATTTCTACATTCGTGGGCATAGTGTCCCGGATCGCCACACGTATAATAAGAGACATTGAATTTTATTTTTGTTCTCTTTCTGGGAGTTGAATTATTTCCTTTTCTTGAATCCTTGTTAGTTCTGTTGCCTTGATTCAAAGCATTAGCTTTAGAAGTACCCTCATGAAAATGTTCATTTACATTTCATGTCTTTGACTCTTCTTCAATGTGAAGATATTTATGAATCTCTTCCAAAGAATAATTTTCGGAAATGTGAAGTATCTTCTGCCTATAACCCTTCCATGAAGATGGTAACTTTTCAAATATTGCACTAACATGGAAGATTTTGGGAAGTTCAATATTCACGATTTTATTCATGTTGACAATAATTTGTGACTCATGGATTTGTCCTAGAAAAGACACGTTATCCAAAAAATTAAAGTCAAAATTGAAGGCCTCAAAGCAAATTTGATGAAGGATTAATCGAACCAAAGAATCAAGTTCAAACCAAGTCATTTAATTTGAATCTTGAATAAGAACATGAAGAACACTTCAGAAAATGAGATTTGATCTTTTTTTTTTTTTTTGGATTAAGGGATATTAAAAATATGTTTTGAATGTTTAACAAATTATAACAAAAAGTGATAACAAATAAGTATTTTAATCTTCTCTTGACACAAAACTAATTCAAGTACAATAATAATATATAATGGGAATGGAATTACATACGTATGTATGTGCTTCGATGATTTTATGGTTGAAGATCGATAACTTTGAAGAGTTAATAGTGCATTGAGTTTTTAGAGTGCTGTTAGTTGAAGTAAATTTTCCGATATTGTTTCCAGAGTAAGAAGTGGAGAATTATTCGAAAGTGGAGGTGTCATTTTGTAAGTGCGGAATAGTCACGTGAATTAGAGTGGAGAACTTTGCATTTGGCAAACATGCACTACCATAGTCATGAGTCACGTTCACACATTTATTTTAAAATTAAAAAACAAAGAGGTTCACTTAATCCATCTTTTTAATAAATATCATGATGATTTACCTGAATATTTTAATTAAAGAAGTAAAACTCAATTAATTATCAATATATGTTGCTTTACTTTTGCTTTAGATGTAAAACAGTAAAAGCACGAGAACTTTAATTATGAATTTAGTGGGTGGGCTGCCTGTAAACCCAACAATTAATATAGTCCTTGTTTGGATATTTTAATGTGTATATATAATATATTCCTAGAATAGTGAATCCAACATATATATATATATATATATATATATATATATATATATATATATATATATATATATAATTTGAATCTAAAGACAGAGAATATGACCATAAAATCAAAGATTACTTCAAATTGTTATTTGACGGGCGTTCAGTCTTTGTCGACCATTTTCCTGTTTTATTAGCATGCCTTATTTTTTTGGGAATTATTTGTATGAACGTGGGAAGATTCGTGGAGAATAATTTGCTTTAAGAGGGCTCTTCCATTTGACAATTTATTGATAGCGGTTTAAATATTAAAAATATTGTTTGAGTGATGCCCAAAAAATATATATAATTCCAAGTTTAAATATTTTATTTTAGTAAATGATGTTAGGATATGGAGATGTGGCGTGATTCATAGCGATTTCATGAAAACGAGTTCTGATCGACGTCTCGTGAATGAAATTATAATTCATTAAATAAAATTGAGTTTGTTCATTTGATGGTCTAGGAAAAAAATTGGAAGTATTTAATTTAAATAGAAAAATTACAAGTCAAATTCTAATCTATTTTGGCCAAAGTCCTAGACTTATTTTTATTTTTATGGAATAAGATCTTACGTAAATTTAATAGTCGGACTATAAGAGATGCGTTTTTTTAAATAATAATAAAAAAAAGAGGTGACATAAAGGGAATTTACAAATCTTTTCCATTTCATCTACTTTAAGTCCAATCTTAGGGCCAACCACTCAAGATATTATATTATAATTAGTGTTGATCAAGCAACAAATTATTGACTTTTTAGGTGTTATTATAAAATGAATTATTTTAGGTTAATATTCTTGATTGTGGTACATATGTAGCCGTGTTAGTGGGACATCATGTGGACAACCATTAATCTTGGACTGACTCCTATGGTTGCAGTATCTACCTTAATTAATTGAATAACTAATTAATTAATGATAATTAGAAACAATTAATTAATTCATTTACCGAGTCAATAATTAATCCAACTATTTAATATACTGAATTGAGTTGGAAAAATTATAATTGAAATATGTTTAATATATTTTTCGTTTTCCGACTTGATGATGATGATGATGATGATGAACGCTCATCGAGTAAAAAATACCGAAATGGTGCATTCGTTGTAATTTGTAAATGACTTCATGATTTTCTTAATCTTAGCTGGACAAAATTGATGACCTACGAACCCAGGTTAAATATTGTTTAGTGTACATAGTTACGTGACGTTGTAAACCAACCACACTAATCAATAGAAGATAAGTGATATTATTCTTTGATTGTTTAGGAATTAATCAAGCGCCGGGCTTGTTTTTATAAAATATTTTCCTTTTTATATTTACATGTAGGATTTAATATATACTTTTCAGAACTAATACGAGGGACTCGAGGGAGGGTCATACTTGGGTCGCAATCCATCCTTGAACCAACACCTGAACACCTACCCAAGTATCAACCTATTCCAACTTCAGAGGCGGCTGAAACAATTTGGAGACTTAAGGTAGAAGTACATAAAGATTAATCGTAAAAGAAAAATAAATTAAATGATAAAAATGATCAACAAAACTAATGATGATATCTGGTAAAATTATATATCAATTGGTGATTCAGATAAAATAATCGACAATAATTATTTCAAGCAGATGTTGTTTCACTCATGCTAACAATGAGATCAAATTAAAATGTAATGGACAGATCTCTTGAGACAAAATCTCAAAAATGGGCGATTGCACTAAGAAAAGCTTGATTTTAAAGACGTATCCAATAGGTGCAAGCATATATAAATTAAACTAAGATAGTTCTAAAATCTAAAATAAGAAAATTACATCTTTGTTTTGAAAGTTATTTGGTTTGTTGATCATTCTAAACGTATAACTTTCTACAATATATACAATCTACTATTAATTGCTTCCTCTACCACTTCGTAACCGGCTTGGAATACCTACTGTCCATTTTCTTGCATAACTGTCATTCACTTCTTTGCACTAAGTAACTTCTCATAATCTCACCAACTATTCATGTTCTTACTAAATTACAACATTGCACTAAATGCCCACGTTCTCTTCAATTGATCATATTGTGGTAACTGCTTGTCAATGGTTGCAATGGGTTGCATTAGATCATAGGTTAAATTGTCAAAAATGCCCCTTGTGTGTTGTTCAACATTTAGTCGCCCAAACATTGCTCCATTTACTCAATCATTCAAGCCCCTTAATATTGTCGAAATTCTTAGCTTCCAAATTGAACTTTTATGTTGGGTCTTTCATTTGAGTATTTTATGTGTTAACAATTACACCCTCAATTTGACTTAATTAATGTATAACCATTAATTTTTCCATATTTAAAGTATTTTCATGACTTCACAGTCCCAAAAACCCAAACAAGCGCAAAACTCCTAGTATTCCTTCTGACTTTTCCGCTCCAGGTGTGCATCCTATTTTTATGGTTCAATCCTTTTAAAACCCAACCATTTGGTTTACCCCACTCAATAAATGTTCGATTGTTTGCATTCCAACAATTTATCTTCTAATCTTTTATACATAAGGTTGAGCCTTCTAACATTTTCTCCACCATGTTCTCATCTTCCATCGTCTTCATTCCTATATGGTAAACACCACTTCAGTGATAGCCACGAAAAATGATTAGTCCTCAGAACTTGGAAAAGAGAATACTTCCTCTGCTAATAAAAAAGAAGCGATTTTTGATTTCGTCAACTTTGTTGTTTGCCTTGATACCTCCATTGGTATGGAAGATATAGGAAATATCCTTGACCATGAAAGTCTTCTGAGCCCCTCTTTCCATTTATGATCCCTAGATGGGATTCTTGTGGCGAGGCCAATTGTTTGTTGAGAGTGCTTCTCAGTCTGTTGCCAGAATGTTTCGACCTCCATAACACCTTAACTCATTTGATAGAACTCTTGCAGTGATGCATTTAGTAAAGGAATGAAGACTGGTCTTATTACTAAAATGTAATAGATAATATTGGACCACTTTTTTATGATTTCGTTTCAAGTAGCGTCCTGTAGGAAATTTGCATCAAAATCTAATTTGTAAGAAATTATTTTGTTAATAAAATCATTTATTTCTATCCTTCATTTGGGTATTTTTGTCTTACTTCCTTTTACCTGCTCACTTTAAAAATTGAAAGAAATTCTTGCTGATCGTTGTGACTGGTGAGGCTCATGAATCAAATGCAAACTATCACTGCAAGGAGGGGATAAGATGATGTTGTCCATTTATTCTACAAAATAGAAAGATTTAGGATAGGACATTGGCGTCCTTATTGTATACACATCATACATATTATCATTCACATGTTGTTTTAGTCCTTACCTTTTCAATTTCCCATGCAGAAGGAAGGTACTTTTTCAAATACTTTCCATTAATAGTCCTCACATGCTTCGTTTCATCCAAATCTTCTAAATGTTATGCTTCATTAGGTAAAACATTTTTTACTCTATATAGACCTTTCAAGTTGGGTGACCATTTTCCATACTTTGGATCCTTGTTCTCCAAATGGAGTATTGTTTTTCAAACTAACTTGTCCAAGGTAAAAGACTTGGCTACTGCTTTCTTGTTATAGGACTTAGCCACTTTTTGCTTCTGAAATTGTAGTTTAACAAGGAAATCGAACTTTAACTCGTCCAATTCTAATAAATCTTGAACCATGGCTTCTGCATATTGATCTTTACCCAAATTATTTTGCAAAGGCACTCTAATTGATTTCACATTGATCTCCATAGGAAATACTTCCTCTTGCCTATAAGTGAGTTGAAATAGAGTAACCTTTGTGCTCAAACATGGGGATGTTCTATAATCCCACAACACTTTGATTACACATTCATGTCAATTTCTACCATTTTCATCTATCGCCTTCCTTATCATATTTTTGAGAATTTGTTGAAAGATTCAACTTGGCCATTTGATTGAGTATAATAAGGTATTGAGACTACTAACTTAATACCAAACTCACCCAAGAATTGTTTGATTGATCTCCATTAAAAAAAGTTCTATAATCCATCATTAAAGTCTGAGGTATTCCAAATCTATAAATTATATGATCTTAAATAAAGCTTATGATGCTTATTTGAGAGATCTATTTTGCCCACTTGATGAAAAAGTATGTGACTACTATGATGAATATGTGTTTCTTGGATGAGGAAGATATCTTTCCTATCAAGTCTATCGCTCTCCTCTAAACGGCCAAGGTCTAATGATAGGAGTCATTTCACTTGCTGGAACTCTTTGAGTTGGTCAATATTTTTGACATGATAAACAACCTTTAGGATATTTGACATACTCTTTTATGAACTTCTGCCATAATCGTCTTGGTGTCGAATTTAATTACACACTTTAACATAACCTTGTCTACAAGTTTCTTGTATAGTTTCACATCTATTAGCATATGATTTAGGGCATGTAATTTCAATTTTTATTACTCACTTTTCTTTGGGTTTCTCTAGGAACCTTTTGATTTATTCTCTCCAATTCTCTCCAATATTTTGTATCTCCATGTTCTATATAATTGAGACCATCTACCATACGTTGTACTGCATGCATTATTATCACATATTTACAACAGAGTCCACATTCAATACTTCAGAATAACCTGAGGCCATTTGTGTCAATTTATTTGCTAAGTCATTGTAGATTCTACTTACATATTGAAGCTCTACTTGTTCAAATTCCTCCAATGATTCCTGGTTAATTTCGTATAAACTTACTATAGAACCACTTTGGTATTGAACGTACCTCTACCATCTAATTGATGAATCATTAATTAGGAGTCACCCCTTAACGATCACATTCTTGATCTTAATTTCTAGCAATAATTCTAAACATATTTGCGTGCCTTATATTTAGTTTGGTTATTGATGCGTAGATCATCTAAGGTAAAAAGCAATTGATGAATTACCCCCAAATGGATCTATTAATACCAAACCAACTCCTTCACCTCTAGCAGTCTTTGAACAATCGAAGTACAATGTACAGGGTATTATGTCGTACAAATCAATTTCTAATTCAACTTCCTATGGAACATCAACAGATGGATGATCGATCAAGAAATCTACTAATGCTTGATTTTTTATTTTTTTTATGTCTTTAATAGCACGCATTGTATTTCAAACTCCGATATGCTCAAATTTCACAGTCTAGTCCTTTGATGCAAAACAAGGCAAGAAAACATATGTTGGATTAAATTTACCTTAGATACCAAATACACGGTCATAGGACGAATATAAGGCCTTGATTTTGTACTTGTAAAACAAAGAGTTAGGCATAACTTTTCTATGGCTAATTAATTGCCTTCACAGCTGTTCAACTGTATACTAAGATAATAGATTGCTATTTCTTCGCCCAACTAGTCTTCTTGAGCGACTATTCCAGCTACGAAGTATTGTTCTGCTAATATGTATACCATTACTGGCCGCCATTGAATGTGTGAGACCAACACATGTGGATTTGACTAGTATGTCTTCAGGCTGTCAAAATTCTTTTGATGTTCTTCTTTTTAGAAAAGTTCGTCCTATTTTTTGAAATTTAATAGAGTCAAACAAGTTTTATTTTACCCTGCACATTTGGAAATAAAACGCCTTAAGAAATGAATTTGATCAAAAATCTTTGCAAATTTTTTTACTGTTAGGTGGTTTGGTCTCTCTAAAGTGACATTTGCTTTATTTCTACCAAGCTCAATTCCCTTGTTATGCACTAAGAAATCCAAAAGTTTCCTAAATTTTCACCAAATGCACACTTTAATGGATTAGCTTGTATTCGCACTTCCTCATTTGTTTAAATTAACGTTTAAATTAATGAAAATGATCTCTCTCTTTTTTAGCGATTTGACTAATATATCATCTACATAAACCTCAATAAAATCATCAATCATGTTATGAAAGATCAAATTCATTGGCCTTTGATAAATAGTCTCAGCATTTTTTAGACCGAATGATATGACAACTCATTCATAACATCATAAGGCCCCCTGAACATCTAAAAGCAGTCTTGTGTACGTCTTCTTCAGCTATATAAATTTGATTAAACTCTGAATAACCATTCATAAAAGAATATATAGTGTGCGCACCAATGGAATCAACTGATGAATCTACTGTAGGCATTTGGTATTTATCTTTAGACGTAGCAAGATTTAAATTTCTAAAATCTATGCAAACTCTTATTTTATCATTCTTTTTTAATGCGGGTACAAATTTAGATAACCATTCCACATATATAGTCGTTCTAATAAGACCTACTCTTAGTAATCACTCTATCTCTTTATTTACTTCAGGCAATATATTGTGTGCAGAACTTCTAGGTGGTTGTTTATGAGGCTTGAAGTTAGGTTTGGTAGGTAATTTATGCTCTACTAAATTCCTATCTAAATCAAGCATTTGTTCATATTCTCAAGCAAAATAATGTTTATATTCCTTTAATAAATAAATTAACTTAGTACCAACCCATTCATCGAGTAATTGGATAATGAAGATTAGACGATCTTGTCCTTCATTACCAATGTTTACTCTCACCAATGGATCTTGTGCTTAAGCATATCCTGACTTTACAATCCTTAATAAATTACCCCCAAGTCTGTAGGGGTTCTTTTTCAAGCAGTCCACCTTGTCATTTCGCTGTATAGATTGTGTTCCAAGTCAAACTCACCTAACAATTCTGCACTGTGCATCCAAGTCAAACACTTCTTCCATGTTAATCATCCTATCATCATTTGAATCACTTGTTTCTCCAATTGGTGCAACAATCTCATTAGAAGTGTTTCCTTCACATTCTAATGTGCAAGCTGCTTCCTTTGATTCTTCTGGGATTACTTGAGCTTTTGGAATTGACTCAGTGCTTTCTTTGCTCTTGAACTCATTAGCCAATATTTAATTACTGGTCATAATTGGAGGTAAAGCTCCAAACTAGATGGTGACTGATCGTCCAGCATCATCTTCATATTTCTATTTATGCTCAGACTTTGATATCTTTTCCATGGGCTCCTTCAAACTTTCAACTTACTTGGGTTTTAAAATATTCTGGTTCTTCACACGGATGAGATTTACAGCTTTGGGATGTTCCATACCTTGTTGTTGTCTCATCATTCTCCTATAATTCCGCTGGAAATGCTTCTGTGGTGTCCTTTTGATTTCATCAAACAGGATAATTTTCCTTGCTTGAAGACGAACATATGCCACACATTTGAACAACATAGTTGTGGTATGAAAGTTTTGATGTTCTATGATGGACTAGGTGCTCCCAAATGTCCTAGCGTATAGAATGGACTGTAGGGTCTCCCACAATATAGCGTTACCTGCTACCTGAATAATTGGGAATTAGAGGCCTTGGCTTGGTGTACTTTTTACTTGCACTTCTGCTTCATTGGCTACTTTGCCAATTTCTTTCTAGAATCTAACATACAAAATGTGATTATTTCTGTTAGACATACATAAAAAAATAACTTTTTTTATGTTATTAATAGCATAACATGGATGTCAATGCAATTAATGACACATGTAAAATAATAATTGCTAAAATATTTAATATACTATTTTTAAGTAAAAAAATTCCAAATCTAGAAATTTTTTTGGCGGGAAGCTATATGTGTATTTTGGTGACGGCTATTCTGCTTTTATATATATAATAAAATAATATAACAATATAATAACAATATAATATTAAGATTAAGATAAGATTTAGATAAGATATTAAGATTAAGATTTAGTGGGGATTAAAATTAATTTTTTTAGTAGATTTTAATAAAAGTTTATGAAATGTATGATTGAAAAGTTTTGAACCGTATAAAATATATGATTAAAATTAATTTGTTGATTTTAACTTTATTAAAATCTGATTTTACTAATTGACATCAAATAGGCCCAAAGTTGATGTGCACATTTAAATACAAGGGGAACCCTATAAATATTTTCAATCTTCAGGATTTTTGTTGTTATATGAGACTACGTGGTGCGTACATATTTCATAATAGACTAACAAGACCAAAAGTATATTACTTTTGAAACAAAGGATCCTCACAAGTGGAAGGAAATTTAGATCATAACTATTATAGGTGAACAAATAAACAATCAAATTGTCAAATCAAACCAAACCTTAACAAATATTATGGTTTGGTTCGACTTCAAATATGAAATAATTTGGTTTAGCTTGAAATAATTTCAAATCACTTTAAGCGGTTTGATTTAGGTTTTAAATTTCAAGATCGCGATTTCAAACCGTCAATTTTTGAAAAAAAAAAATTATATAAAAAAAAGGGTAGAGGTCTAGTTTACAAAAATAAGGCATGTTTGAGCTTTAATGGGATTTCAAAAATCAAACTTTATCATTAGGCTCGAAACATGTATTACAATGACAGGATGAAAATATTAAAAGTAAAAGGTACGCTAGCATGTTCTTAAATTCTCATTATAAGGGAAGGGAGAAAAGATTCAGCCTGATCCGAAAATTGTAGATCCACTGGCTTGTCAATTTCATCCTTAAATATAGCACATCCAATTTCCACAGATAAACAAACATCCCAATTTGGGTACCTAGAATTGGATACTAAGTTATAAAGCTTTTTCCTGCTAAATTATCTTATACACATAACACCATCACCATAGAGTCACTCAACAATCAGATGGAAGTGGAGTGTTGAAATTCCACAATATATGGAAGTGCCCATTTTAACTCGAAATTTTAGATGTGTGTGTGTGTGTTTGTGTGTGTGTCTATATATATATATATATATATATATATATATATATATATATATATATACGAGCTCGTTTGGAATGTACTAATTTATTTATTGACAAATCGCAATTTTAAATCGTATCAAATCATAGAAAGAGCTGGAGATCCATTATATGCACGTTTTCAAGCACTAGAGGCTTTGCCTTTGGATGTAATTGAAGCAGACCCAGTAGCTCAGGAAAACGACAAAATTGCCACCCTTGGATAATGTTCCCGTTTTGAAAGAAGCTGATTTATAAATAGTTATAGGAGTAGAAGCATTCCCAGTCTCCAATATAGGTCTAGGCCCCAAAACAAGATTAGTTCTAGATAGTCTCAGAGGAGCAAGGTTCAAAACATGGAATGCCGAATGCAAAGGGGAAAATAAAATCCTAGCCTTAACAGACAGCAAATATTTGTCAAAACATGGATGAGGAGATGAAAATGGGAAAATGAAAGGGATAGACGGAAAGATCTCAATTTAGTGTTTGCGTTAATTTCTTCATTGCCAGCTTCACAAGCAGTTATTCTGAGGAAGTTGTTATTAAAATGGAGGTTAATGTCAGGGGAGAAGGGGACTGGCCAAGTTTGCATTAGGTCGAACGACGAGCCACGAAGTTGGAAAAATACACTTTGAACCCTACTTTGGCATTAGTGCTAATAAAAAATTCGTGGAATAGCTCACGCCCAACCAAGAATCGAGATGTGAACGAAAACCAGTAATGAATGTACTCTACTCATTCAAGGTCAGAAGGAACATGTCATCTATTTTGACGAAATGTAGTGATAGACTTGTAAGAAGAGAAAATGACCTTATCAATATTAAGTCGTCTTAAGGCAAACCTAAGATTGGGTGAAATAGTTCTTTTCATGGGGGAGATGTTTGTTAGGGTGCTAATATCATGCAGAGTTATTGTAAGGGGACCAAATGGAAAGATAAACGTGTTGTACTATATAGAGTTGTACTATATAGACCAAAACTCAAAGCAATTGAAAAAAGAAAAGGGTCAAAAAAGGAACTTAAGCCGAGAGCTCCAAAAAGTCTTACATAGCACTCTCACAAACTTTTCTCTAGTAGGCACATGAAAAACCATACGCTTCAGCCATTTTTGGAAATATAAATCCGACCTTGGCAACATCCTAATGTGGTTTTGGAAGCAAATGAGACCCATTGACATCAAAGTTGCAAAAGGAAGAGTCCGCGTAGTCGGGAATATTTGGGCTTTTGAAAACTCGACCACCGCATTTTTTCATCAATAAAAACAGGACCCAAACAAGGAGATTGGAACCAGGGCCCAAAAGAAATTGATAATTGACACTAATAAAGAGCTTTTGTGAGAAATATCGATAATTTTGGAAAGTATGGTCATATGATGAAGCCATTATCGCAAAGTGTGAAGAAGAAAATGCGACTTTAGAGAGGGAGTTGGAGATGTAGAGAAATATTTTCAAAGTGAGCATTGCGAAGAAGTGAAAATAATAGAGAAGGTCCCATTTTTGTAGGATATGGTGGACCAAATGTCCATGCACAATTGAGAGTCTTAGAAGCGCCTTCTAGGTTTTGAAGTTCAAGCAATGTACATGGATGATGTCTTAGAGTTATGATGTGACTGAAATGTCAAGCGACGTGCAAGTAAATGATAGCTTCTCATGTGTCTAAGAGCATTTAATGCAGTCATAGTTGAAAAATATTGATAAGACAACTTGAAAACTGAAAAGGTAAGGGAATGTTTGTCTTTAATGTTAATTAAATGATAAATACATTAACTTAGCCATATCGAGGATAATTATTGACACACAAAATTTGGACATTAAAAATAATCAGCATTTGACGAAATGCCACCTGTCATGGAGGGCGAACATGTCTCATTAGGGCGAACAAGGCGACACATGATTCCATCAACTAGGGCGAGAGAAGCAAAAGGGAACCAATAAATTGGGTGATATCCAAACTTATCGTATAACCTTAAAAAAATAAGGAGAACATGGAGCAAAACTAGTAAGGTAATGGAACAATTATTATCCATGATTGTCTGTGATCTGATGGTTATTGGTGAAATCCCTACTGAAAAGATATATAAAAGTAAGAAATGAAATGAAGACATTTTGAAGGACCAACAAATAAACTCTCAAATTAGAGAATGTAATTTATTTTTTTTTTAGCCAATTTCTACTTTTTGTAATGATGGTCTTGTGCACCTTAAGGCAACGACTTCATTCCCATTTACACCAATTATTGAGATTTTGTCTCAAGATGTTTGTTCTTGTACAAATCATCTAAATTTTTTAACTATTTTGCATGAAACCGTGCACAGACAATCAAAATCATATTTTTGAGTGGTCCATGAGGACTCAATTAATTGAGAATTTCAAAAAAAAATTACGATTTGAATTCGATTTGTTTTATTCTGCTTACGTCTCTATATCCCAACATCGAAAAATCAAAAGCAGCCTGTAGAAATTTTTCTAAACTCATGTTTTACGCAAGTGTTCGAGATCATTCTATCATGTAATGATAAATAAAAGACATATTTCATAAGGTTTTTTAACTTTTTAATTTTTTTTCCGGAGTTTCCCATGCGTTACATTTGACTAAACAGTTTTATTTGGCATAAGAGTGATAATTAGCGTGACATGCAACGCCATGCCCACCCCCATCATCCTACCTATTTTCCAACAAACATTTCTTCGTCTCTTTTGGCTTTTTTAATAAAAACCAATTTATTTACTTGCTTGCCTCTTCGATCGAAACAAAAAAAGATGCCCTGAACAATCTTGGCTCTACACTTTCATTAAAGTAATATTTGCATCATTTTTTATTTTTATTTTATCATACAATTATTTTAAATAGAAAATTAAGAAAACATTGAAAAGGTCATATTCGAATTGTCCACTATTTTGCTTGTTCTTATAGTTAAACAAATTTATTACTTTTTAAACTTCTGTAAAATAATAGTTGATTTCGTTGTGAGTTTTCCTCTATTTTTACGCCTTTTTGTTCTAAATGGTAATTGAAATTAAGCCAATGTTTGATTTATATTTTTTATAATTCATTTTTCTGCAAAGTCATTTTAAATCATATATTCTTTCAATAAAATAATTTTACTCCTGAATTAAGAACTTTTCTTACTTTTTAACAACATATATTTCTCCAGAAATATATCACTTTCACAAAATGTAATTTTTGAAAAGAAAAAATACAACAAACTGACCCTCAATAATATTATGTTATTTTTAGGTTTAAGCTTTGCATTGATTCAACTATATTAGTATTTTACCAGTTATGTTTGGAATGTACAATATAATCATTATAGTGAAATGTATCATGTTTATGTCAGTTCGTTTGGTAATGTGAAAATTTTTAATTTTTATAGTTTTTATTTTTTTATTTTTTGATAGATGTGTGGTTTAAAAATATTTAAAAAGTAAAAAATGGTGGGCTTGACTAAAAATAAATGGTTGAGATTAAGTTTAAAAAGTTGTGGTAAAAATTTTACCTCTATCAAATAAGCTCTAAAACTGTATTTTATAATCAAATAAAAAAATGATTTGATTTGAAACGCGTAATAGTTTGATTTGATTTGAAATTTTTCCAAATCATTTAAAATGACTTTAAAATTAGTTTAAAAACCATCCAAATTGAGTCGAGTTCACTCTTAAGTGTTCCTCTCAATTATGTATTTCATCTATATATTTGATAATGCATATTAGGGATTTGAGTATTTTTATTCAGAAATTCTTAAACCTTATTTTATAAGGTTCTCCTCAAAGCTATTAAAAATCCCATCATTTAACAACGTCTAACAACGTGTTCAATAAGTGAATTAAAATGACGATGATTGTCTAAATTAATTTACACAATTTCTCAAATCACATTTTAATCACACACGTTTTTTCTTTCTAATTTTTAACCACACACATTTTACCTAAAAAATCCAAATAAATCAACATTATAATTTCAATTCCATTTTTAGGGCCGTCGAACATAGCCCTAAGACTTAATTTACACTTTCTTAACTATTCACATTCAAATCCGTTTTGTAAATCGAATAAATTAGTTTATAAATCAGTTTATAAGTTATACAATTTTTCAAACCACTTTTTAATCATACACATTTTCTCTCTCCAATTTTCAATCATTATTATTTACCTTAAAATATAATTAAATCAATTTATAAATAAAATAGTGTTACCAAACGAAGTTACATGTGGACTTGGTAACCATCTTAGGTTTGTAGAATTGCCTTGGAAGCCAATCACGATTTTATTACGTTATTGTTCAGATCAAATAAGTTCAACACAAAAAGTTACTTAGGTGCCATACCTCAATCCCTTATAAGCCTATAAATATTTAACACGTGTCTAACTAATGTAATACATTAGTTTTACCACTTGTGAAATTGTGTTCGTACTTTTCAAATAAATAAGTGATTCGTAAGTCTTATGTATATGATAATGATATGCATAATATTTTTAAATATTAATATTAATTTTTAAAGTAATTGACGTAAATGATATTGTTAAAGAAAAATTCAAATTGTTAAAAAGAATATATATGAATACAATTTTTTATGAAATTATGTTTATAATGTGAAAATGTTGAATAAATTAAAATACAGTGTTTTGATTATAATAACACGTTTTTGAACATATCTTTGCCATCAACTTTCTACAACATTTTCATATTTTTATTTTCTGATTTTACCTAGACTTTATTGTTCGTTCATGAGATAATACATGTTCAAGAAGGTTTTTTCCACCATCTGACAATGTTTCTCCTTGTATCTTTTTAATGATCATTGCAAAGTATGAACATATAGAAATTTGTTTCTCGTGCATTTGAATTATTATTCTTCATTATTTGCAAGAGTTAATGGGATGAGTGGGTGGAAAACTTGTTTTTCAATATGTTGTCTGCCAATTATTTTTGTATAGATAATATGCATCTTAAAATCACGATAAATCATTCCCGTTTCATTGCAAACACCGTTGGATAAGTCTAGATTCCTTGACAATATGAATTGACAATTTTATTTTTTTTTCAAGATTAACTTATGTGGTGAGATACCTTTTGACAACAATATATTTAGAAATTCCTCTTGGTAAAAAGATTTGTATCATCTATTTAAAATTGATCCTTATAATCTATTGTTTCATCAAAGTTGGCCAAATTCACTTTTTTTTTTTAAAAAAAAAAGTAAAAATAACTCAATTGGTTTATCTTGATATAATCAACATACTCATTTTTGTTGAAAGTTTTACTCATTGTCATATAATAAGAAAAAGTTGCATATAATAATATGAAATTATATTACAACATTCACTAGTACAAAAACATAAAAAAAAATTAACAAATTAGCGTCGTTTTTCAAAGAAAACGACGCCAGTAATAAAAGCGGTGGTAAATAAAAAGTATTTAAAGGCGTCGGTTGTTAGGAAACAACCGACGCCAATAGGGGCACACATTAAGGGCGTCGGTTCTTAAGAAGATCCGACGCCTTTTATTAATAGGCGTCGGTTCTTATAAAGAACCGACGCCTATACTTAAAATATATTTTCGCGCCTCCTTCATTTCCACTCATTTATTCCCCCCGATTTTCATCTCCATTCCAGCGCCTCCCACCATTTCACTCATTTTTTCCCTTGTTTTCATCTCCATTCCAGCCATCCCCTCATTTTAGCTCCCCGGTTTCATCTCCATTCAAAGCCCTAATTATATTTTTACACCTCTCATCACCCGCCTCGTCTAGAACTCAGCCGCACAGAACTCAGCCGCGCCCTCACGTCAGCGCTTGCAGCCGCACATACCGTCACCACCGCCACCAACGCCTGGGACACGCCGCTACGAGTCACCTGGGTTGGGTCACAACCTGTGACGACCCGAATTCTCGACCATTCGAGTGCCACTAAAAGTGACTCATATCATATTATCGAGACTTAAATAGAAATGTAAAATTATTCAAAAGAATAATTAGAATCCCATAATTTTATTTGTGAATAAAAATAGAACATAATTTTCTTACATAAAGTTCAACATAATTATCTCATCAATCTTAACCACTTTTGCCACTTCCATGTTGACCGCCTCGAACCTTCAATTATCTGAAAATGGTAAATATCGTGGAGTGAGATTTATAAAATCCCAGTAAGTATACCAAGCATAAATTTTCTTTTGAAAGCATATGGATCATTTTCATCATAACATAGGATAGGATCGAAATACTCATAAACATAGGGAGACACAAGAATTTTACCGAACTTAAATGGCAAGAATTCTTATGTGTAGCGCTACTAAACTCCGGTCCCCTTAGCATAATCATAAACATATCATATGGAACCCATAACAATCTTGTGAGATTGATTTCATAGCAATGATCCAAACATTTTCATAAAAACATAAGATATACTTACTTGTCATAAAAACATACTTACTTTTCATAAAAACATAAGGTGTATTTACCTTTCATAAAAACATACTTACTTTTCATAAAAACATAAGATATACTTACTTGTCATAAAAACATACTTACTTTTCATAAAAACATAAGGTGTATTTACCTTTCATAAAAACATACTTACTTTTCATAAAAACATAAGATATACTTACTTGTCATAAAAACATACTTACTTTTCATAAAAACATAAGGTGTATTTACCTTTCATAAAAACATACTTACTTTTCATAAAAACATAAGATATACTTACTTGTCATAAAAACATACTTACTTTTCATAAAAACATAAGGTGTATTTACCTTTCATAAAAACATACTTACTTTTCATAAAAACATAAGATATACTTACCTTTTAAAAGATTAAAATGAAGTGTAGTAGTAAATGGACCAAAACTTTCTTGACCACCTTGAATTTCTCTTACTTGTGGATTTTGTCAAGAGATTGGAAATAAGTGTATATGTGTAGAGTTGTGTGTAAAAGAGATGGGTTTAAATAGATGTATAAAGTTGGCATATTGTAAACATAATCATTAAATTCTATTAATTTTAACACATCCTTTTCTTAAAGTAAAGCACCATTCATATACTTTTCCATATTTATACAAATATTATGCTCTTCATGATTACATATAATGGAGTCTTATCAACCATTCATATACTTTTCCATATTTATACAAATATTATGCTCTTCATGATTACATATAATGGAGTCTTATCAACCATTCATATACTTTTCCATATTTATACAAATATTATGCTCTTCATGATTACATATAATGGAATCTTATCAACCATTCATATACTTTTCCATATTTATATGGATATTATGCTCTTCATGATTACATATAATGGAGTCTATAATTCATTCATATACTTTTCCATATTTATACAAATATTATGCTCTTCATGATTACATATAATGGAGTATATAATTCATTCATATACTTTTCCATATTTATACAAATATTATGCTCTTCATGATTACATATAATGGAGTATATAATTCATTCATATACTTTTCCATATTTATTAAATTAAGATTCTCATAATTATTATATATAATGGAACCTCTCATGCTTGCATATATTTTCTTAATTTCAATAATAAAAATAATTTTTGTATAAATAAATATTGGGATAACATTGAATTAAGTACTTGGACTTAATATACTTTAAATCAAGAGAATGGAGATATTTTTAGAAATTCGGAATTTAATTTAAAATCGAACGATCTCGATTATTTCTTGACTTGGCTATACGAATACGTCGTGGCGTTAACTTAATAAAAATGGGTGAAATAGTAGCGACACGATTTTCTATTAAAATAATTATTAATCGCGTAAAAATTCTTGGTCGCTACAAACTTACCCCCTTAAAATAATTTCGTCCTCGAAATTAAACTTACTTGATCTTATGATTTCTGAACACTTAATCAGAATCTCTTCTTCTTCTTATGTAGCATCATCGCTACCATATTTAACCCAACCATATTTAACCCACTGGACTTTGACTAAATGCATCAATTTATTTTCTTAAGACATGAACTTTTCTATCAATAATAGACATATGTCTACTCATAAATTCTTCTGAATCAAAATGAAAATTCCCAATCGTATGTGATATTTCATCATATCTTGTAGTACTCATGTAACCTGTCACTTATCATCGTATCATGTAACCTCAAATATTCGTATTAATATCTCTAAAATTTCAATAAATCTTTACTAACATATCATACCATAATAATTTGTCATTTCTTCTTATCGCCAAATATCCCAAAATAATTAAAACGATTACCTGAATATTCTCTATGTAATATACCCAAACATGTTATTCACATATCAACATAATCATCAGTTTATCTTTCCAATATTTGTAACCCAAAATTTCTGCAAAATTCAATAAACAAATATCTCCCAAATAATTAAAATTCTTAACTCAAATATCATAACATTTCCCGTAAGGTATTCCTTTCACTTGCACAAACTTATTAATCCTGATTCAATACAGTCTTTATTTCACTTTCACGTATCCCCGTATTATTTCTATACCTTGATTATTATATCAAAATATCAGTACCCAAAATCCAAGAAAATATTCCATATCTCAAATCCCGTCATCATCAAATCTTCCTTTTATCAAGAAAGTAAACGGCGCATAACTCTTGTTCCCTCTTTTCCATTATTCTATTCCGCGCTTTCTTGCTGGAATCAATATCACGCGGATTTCCTCCGATCCTTAATGCTTTTAAATAGTTCATGCTGGGAAGAGGTTAGATCCATCAAAACATGGATATCATTCTTACAAACATTCGCAAGTATTATTCCAGTCTTCCAATGAATGATCTGAGGAAAATTTATCGAATAAGACTCGAAAGATTGAGGTTGCTGATGGCTCATGGTGTTTCAGAAGATGTTCGCTGGTTGATCGAAGCAAAGGTTCGACTATCTGGTGAATTACCTATGACATTTCCAAAGCACATGCCTGGTTTAGGCAAAAGCACCTTCGCAAAGAAACGAAGAGCAAAAAGGCTGAATGGTTGCTACAAATGTGCTCGTTGGAACTATGATACTCGTTGCAAAACAGTAGGATATTCTTCTACTAATCGGGATGATAAAATCAAATTCATAAAGGGTGGACTGAGTAAGGAGTCTTTGGATGATATTCGACTGACTCTTGAGACGCACCCAAGTGGTTATGTGCAACGTGAACTTTTCTCCTTATACGCTCAGTTTAACGGGGACAAAAATCGTTATAGTCTCCAAAATATAATAGCAAAAGATCCTGTTTGCCAGTCTGTTTTACAAAATGAGGCTTCTGGCAGTTCATCAATGATATAAGGTAAATCTCTTGATACACATTTAAAATATTTTGCTGTTTTCTTTCACGCGTTTTGGAAATAAAATATATTTTCCTTTCTCGAGTTTTGATAAAGCTGGAAATAAATATATTTTCCTTTCTCGAGGTTTGATAAAGCTGGAAATAAATCACCGAAAGGTGATATCTTTGGTAAAACAGTCAAAAGTTGGCCGATTTTGTCAAAAGTAAATCTTTACTTTTTCAGAATCAATGAAAAACAGTAAGTTTTTCCGGCTTTAAATAGCCAAACATATTTCATAGTTCAGGCATCCCAAAATCACATCTTCTTCGTAAGTTTTCTCTTCTATACTATCAAAGATGGAAGCACCAAAACTTCGACAGATCAAAACTATTTGTGTATTTTGTGGATCAAAAGTGGGGAAAGGCTTCAGTTATCTAGAAGCGGCCGTAGATCTTGGAAAGAAACTGGGGGAAAAAGGTATCACTCTTGTGTATGGGGGTGGTAGCAGTGGTCTAATGGGTTGTGTTTCCCAATCTGCTCTTGCAGAGAAATCAAAAGTAATCGGTGTCATACCTGTCCCTTTGGTAGATGTTGCAGGAAAAACACGAGGGCATGAAGTTCAAACCTTATCCATCCATGAACGCATAACTTGTATGCTATATGGTTCTGATGCCTTTATAGCCCTGCCCGGAGGTTTTGGTACCTTAGAAGAAATCTTTAACATTACCTCGTGGGCTCAACTAGATCTCCATACTAAGCCTATTGGGCTTCTGAATGTTAACAATTTCTTTGATGGCTTGTTAACCTTTCTTGATTATGCTGTGGAACAGGGATTCATCTCTCCATTTTCCAGAAGACTCCTTATTTCTGCTCCTACTATTGATGAACTACTGGATAAGCTGCAGTCATATATCTCAATACAAGATCCAGCAGGGGTTAAGATAGATTGGTCGCAAGGAAGGGGAATCAAGCGAAAATGGAGTCCGGTTAATGTAAACTTAACTTTATGAATCTTAGAATAGGTGGGGGTAGAGTACGGAGTATTCTTACTCTCGAGACACCCCTCTAATTTCCTAGGATTTCCTTAATGTTTAAATCTTGTGTGTACCTCAAAGGTTCCAGGTGGTAGATTACGGAGTATTCTTACTCTCGAAACACACCTTTTTGAAGGTTTCTTTATTTCCTCAAAAGGTCAGAGGTGGTAGGATACGGCTACTCCGGAAACACATCTCTCAATTTGAGGAATTTCCCATGTTGCTTTCTTTTGCTTTTGCGTGTTTTCATGTATTTCCTTTCTAGGGTGACTCTTGTGTGTTCTCCTTATGAGAAAATAATAATATCTCTGTTATCATCTACTAAATCTCGTTTGTGATGTAAATGAACTTGTATGTCTAACTTCAATTCTCTTAGTGATTGCATACCATACTATGCTCTTAACTCCAAACGATAAAATTCTAGGCAGAGTTTTCCTTTGAAATTTGGACTTATCCAAATCGTAAGCATACTTCATAACTCACAATAATAACTAATTGTACATTTGATCACAATTTCATCAAACTTCAATATCATCATAAATATTCCAGAAAATCAATTCATAATTCCTCAACATAGAAATTTCAAATCATAATTTCTAATATCACCATATCAAGTCCTTATTTCTCAATAATTAAGAGCCTAAACTTTAAATCTCCAACTTCATAATTCTTCTCATAAAAATCTCAATAAAATCATATCACTTATAATCTCAACATCTCATCATAACTTCATAAAACTGACTTTCTATTTCTCGTTTAATCTAAACGATGAATAATTCGAAAATATTATCTAGTCCTTTCTGTTGACTTCTCATACTTAGTGCCATGTCTAAAATCAATTATGCAAAGTCCATTTAGGGCTCATCATTTCTAAACTTGACGACAAAGATTATTTTGAAAATCATTCGTAAATCATATTTTTTTTTTTTTTTTTTTCAAAATTGAAACTTGAAGAGTGGTACCAATAATCATCCACAGTTTTTCCTTGCTTTTAAGCAAAGGTAGTGATAAAGGGATAAATTATTGAACCGAAAATTGAAACTTGAAGAGTGGTACCAATAATCATCCACAGTTTTTCCTTGCTTTTAAGCAAAGGTAGTGATAAAGGGATAAATTATTGAACCGAAAATTGAAACTTGAAGAGGAAGTACTAATAACCATCCACAGTTTTTCCCTTGTTTTTACACAAAGGTAGTGATAAAGGGATAAATTATTGTACAATTCATTATCAATTTTGTTTGTTTAATATATTATTCCATATATTTTGGGCCAAAGTTACAACCCAACTTAATTTCTAATTGAGTCAATCTTACTAAGCTTAATATGAACCAAAATTCATATCAATATCCTCTATGTCTCATGATTCTACATTAAAATGAATAAATTAAAATTTAGGCTTCTATCAATTCATATCATACTCAACATGTATATTTCACTTAAAGATTCATAACATATGAATATTTCATACTTAACATGTCTTAATAAAATCGTAAATGACTTGCAAAGCATATAACATACCTGGTTCGAGGAGTCAATACGTGGAGAGTGACATAGTAGAGTGATGAGTTAAAATATTTTAAAAAAAAAATTATTATTAATCATTTCGCATCTTTACATAAGATTGGGCCTAATTAACCCAAATAAAATTTTATCGTCAAATCTTATTTTCCTTTAGTCCCCGAACTTCTAGAAATTTATCAAAGACATCAATATAAACATCATATCACTAACTAATTATATTCCATAAAATCTTCAGAACATTACAAACTCCCTTGCTTAAAATGAATTTTGTCCTTGAAATTCGCACATCAAATTTCATCATACTTTTCAAAATCATAACCATACTTGACATGTGAAAATTCAAATTTTTTTTTTTTAATTGAATAGTGATTTCGTTCACTGTTCATCATGAATAGCACGTCGTTTTACTGTTCACGTGAATAGTGTTTTTTTTTTTATTTAAGAAATAAAATTTCAAAAATCTACAGAATCGTTTTTAAAACTCTTGGCTCTGATACCAACTGTGACGACCCGAATTCTCGACCATTCGAGTGCCACTAAAAGTGACTCATATCATATTATCGAGACTTAAATAGAAATGTAAAATTATTCAAAAGAATAATTAGAATCCCATAATTTTATTTGTGAATAAAAATAGAACATAATTTTCTTACATAAAGTTCAACATAATTATCTCATCAATCTTAACCACTTTTGCCACTTCCATGTTGACCGCCTCGAACCTTCAATTATCTGAAAATGGTAAATATCGTGGAGTGAGATTTATAAAATCCCAGTAAGTATACCAAGCATAAATTTTCTTTTGAAAGCATATGGATCATTTTCATCATAACATAGGATAGGATCGAAATACTCATAAACATAGGGAGACACAAGAATTTTACCGAACTTAAATGGCAAGAATTCTTATGTGTAGCGCTACTAAACTCCGGTCCCCTTAGCATAATCATAAACATATCATATGGAACCCATAACAATCTTGTGAGATTGATTTCATAGCAATGATCCAAACATTTTCATAAAAACATAAGATATACTTACTTGTCATAAAAACATACTTACTTTTCATAAAAACATAAGGTGTATTTACCTTTCATAAAAACATACTTACTTTTCATAAAAACATAAGATATAAGTACTTGTCATAAAAACATACTTACTTTTCATAAAAACATAAGGTGTATTTACCTTTCATAAAAACATACTTACTTTTCATAAAAACATAAGATATACTTACTTGTCATAAAAACATACTTACTTTTCATAAAAACATAAGGTGTATTTACCTTTCATAAAAACATACTTACTTTTCATAAAAACATAAGATATACTTACTTGTCATAAAAACATACTTACTTTTCATAAAAACATAAGGTGTATTTACCTTTCATAAAAACATACTTACTTTTCATAAAAACATAAGATATACTTACCTTTTAAAAGATTAAAATGAAGTGTAGTAGTAAATGGACCAAAACTTTCTTGACCACCTTGAATTTCTCTTACTTGTGGATTTTGTCAAGAGATTGGAAATAAGTGTATATGTGTAGAGTTGTGTGTAAAAGAGATGGGTTTAAATAGATGTATAAAGTTGGCATATTGTAAACATAATCATTAAATTCTATTAATTTTAACACATCCTTTTCTTAAAGTAAAGCACCATTCATATACTTTTCCATATTTATACAAATATTATGCTCTTCATGATTACATATAATGGAGTCTTATCAACCATTCATATACTTTTCCATATTTATACAAATATTATGCTCTTCATGATTACATATAATGGAGTCTTATCAACCATTCATATACTTTTCCATATTTATACAAATATTATGCTCTTCATGATTACATATAATGGAATCTTATCAACCATTCATATACTTTTCCATATTTATATGGATATTATGCTCTTCATGATTACATATAATGGAGTCTATAATTCATTCATATACTTTTCCATATTTATACAAATATTATGCTCTTCATGATTACATATAATGGAGTATATAATTCATTCATATACTTTTCCATATTTATACAAATATTATGCTCTTCATGATTACATATAATGGAGTATATAATTCATTCATATACTTTTCCATATTTATTAAATTAAGATTCTCATAATTATTATATATAATGGAACCTCTCATGCTTGCATATATTTTCTTAATTTCAATAATAAAAATAATTTTTGTATAAATAAATATTGGGATAACATTGAATTAAGTACTTGGACTTAATATACTTTAAATCAAGAGAATGGAGATATTTTTAGAAATTCGGAATTTAATTTAAAATCGAACGATCTCGATTATTTCTTGACTTGGCTATACGAATACGTCGTGGCGTTAACTTAATAAAAATGGGTGAAATAGTAGCGACACGATTTTCTATTAAAATAATTATTAATCGCGTAAAAATTCTTGGTCGCTACACAACCACCGGCCGGTAAGACCCACTTTAAGAATGTTTGATTTCTTAACTAATTAATTTTGTTTTCTTACGCAAATTTGGCATCTTTTTGCACAAATGTATCCAACACCAATGCACAATATTGACAATGTGTTACAGAATTTGAAAAGATTAGTATTAATGGACAAATAATCGAGAAACGACTAAAATATGTTCAGGTTGGGTTCAGAAAAGATCTAGGGAGTTGGGGCTCGATCGAGTTGGTGTAATTCTTACTTGGTTGATTTGTCATGGTAAATACTGCATGAAGAGGCTTCCTTTCTCATCACCAGGCATGCTGATGATGATCAGAAAAAATACTAAGAGCTTAATATGCATATACATTTATGTTAGTATTAGTTTTGCAAGGTTCAATTTCCGAGAAGTAGAACGTACGTATTTATATATACTACACTAGAACAATATGACCAACTAAAAAATCATTCATGTGACTAAAGATCCAGCGGCCTAGAAGAGGTTAACATTAGTTATGGCGCAACGTAGGGAAAGGACTAGACATGATTGAAAAATTGAAGAGATGCTTCCAAAAGAATATTGACTCAGTGAATTTTGTATTCTTGTTTCATATTATTAGATAATTAACATTGTTGATATAATCCATTTTTGGTCTAAGTGGGATTTAGGGGTGAACTGGTTTAAAGAAACACTCTGAAAAATAAATAAATAAAAAATACACCATCTCTCTATGATGGTATGATACAAAAAAAAAAAAATTATTTTTATTAAAGCTATACGATGGAATCAAGTTTTCACACAATCAGTTGTCAAGTAATATTTTTCTCTTTTCTTTTTTGAGTTGCATGTGTATGAATTGGTCATATTATTAGAAATAAGCTTCTCTATTTATGTTAGAAATATAAGAGCAAAATTGATAAATTAATATTGTTATTGTTGTTGCGTATAACTCAATGCAATCAACCCTATTTATAGAGAAAATCCTAACTCTATAAGGTAAAAATGAAATCAAAATATATATAGTTTCCTAATCTAGTCGCAATGAATCTTTTAGTAGATGTAAAGATTTCGATTTTCGGGTGTCTTTCCCTTCGTAACAATTATGTTGTGTTAATTTGGAGATATGAGCATATATAGTGATTAATTAAGGGGATAAAAATGTTTGAGTTTTTAATATGCTGAGAATGAATATTTTAGACTGGATGATCATGTTGAAGTTCGACTGGAGTTTTGTTTGGGTTTTGAATATGTTGAAGTTAAATATTTTAGTTTCATTGTGACATTTTGATTCTCCCTACAGGTTGGTTAAGTCCAATTTATAGGGGAGATTCTGTCAAAATTTTCGTAAGATTTATAAATAATAAGTTAAGGTGATTTCATTCGTTTTAACACATGGTGAATATCTTGATATATGTGTTATTAGATATGGATCGGAGTTGGATGTATGAGAGACGTAATACACATGAATATGTGAAAGGAGTTGAAGAGTTTATGAAATGTGCCAAGGAAAACAAAATAAAAGAAGGTGAAGAAATGCTTTTGTGTCCTTGTTGTGATTGTAAGAATCTGAGAAAGTTCCGTAGCTATGAGCAAGTCAAGAGTCATTTGATTCGTCGTGGGTTTAAGGAAGGTTATGAACGGTGGATATGGCACGGTGAAAGTATACTTCGTAGGACGAGTACCGATGATGATAAGGGTGATCAAGAGGAGAATAATGTGGACAATGATCAGAATGATGTGGATAGTGATCGGATAGATGAAATCATGTGTGACATACAAGAGGATTTCATTGTGATTATGATAGTAGTTAGGATAATTTTCAATAAATAGGTCTCTATACAGGTTGGATACGTTCAAATTATAGGGGGGACTCTGGAAAAATTTACGTAAGAATTTTGAGTTTTATTATTATTTTTATAACTTATTCATATTTATTGAAACTATAGGGCATTTCGAGCTTTTTAGTCATTAGGAGGCAAGAGGGCAACATCCAATGTAATTTGGAAAAAGATCTCGGTATGAAAACTAGAATTTTATAAATTGCTACAAATTCTCATATTAGTTTAATATATATTCACTTTCATTCGATTATTAATAATAGTTTTAATTTTAAATATTCAAATTTCAGTGTCCTCAGCAACCTGGAGGAGATGAGTGTGACTATTATGTTATGAGAAACATGTTTCAGATAGTTACAGCCTATTCTCAACTTACTTCTCTACACGAGGTATAATTTATTGAAGATAATGTTTAATTACGATTTATATGTAATTAACATAATAATTATTAATTCTTATTAAATATTTTTAGGCATTTCAAGAGTTTTACTCAACAGAGGAAATTGATGAGGTTCGAAATTTATGGGCCAAGTACTTCATCGAAGAGTGTATGTAAACTTATCCCATTTTATGTTTAACATGTACAAATTTTTTAACAATATTGTGAAAACATGATTAATTAATTCGAAATTCTGTTTATCTTATTAAGTTTTGTTCTGCATTCCTCGATTATATATATTTGTTGAAGATAAATTTTTGATGTGTACATGATTGTTATAGTTTATATAGGTATATAAGGGGAATATAAATAAATGAAAAAAAAAATAGTAAAAGGCGTCGGTTGTTATTAAAAACCGACGCCTTAAGTTTATTAAAGGCGTCGGTTGTTAAGTCACAACCGACGCCTTATCTCAACTAAAGGCGTCGGTTTTTTAATCACAACCGACGCCTTTAGTTGAGATAAGGCGTCGGTTGTGACTTAACAACCGACGCCTTAAGTATGCACTATTAGCGTCGCTAAGAAAGGCGTCTCCTGCACAACCGACGCCTTTTCTGTTTTACAACCGACGCCTTTGACTGTTAATGTACTAGTGATTGTATATATATTCTTAGATAATAAATTAATAAGAATAATATTATGCGAGGATTTAGAGTATTGATTATGATCATTTTGTATTGATTTAATATGGAAGTCAATGAAACTGTACGTGTAAGATGTCATATGAGTGTTAATTTAGAAATTAATTTACATTGATTTAATATAATGTAATTATAATAGTATTTGAGTTGTATTGTGTTGTGATGTCTTGTATTATAAATACATATATTAAACTTTGCAAAATATTTTTCATGTAATTTATGAAAATAAAAGTCACGAATTAATGAAATTATAATATTTTGGATTGAAGGTCGTAAAGTTATTACATTAATAATATATACATGGAAAATCCTGAAAATTGACTAAGCAAACCAAATTTTTGAAAATTTAGATGTAAATATTATATAGTCATAATAACCAATGTTGTCAAACCCGATCCGACTGGGTAGGGTCGGCCATGAAACCCATGATTCGGCCCAAAAATTAGGGTTGGATCACCTTAAAAACCCAATCAGATCAAACTTGGTCAACGACCCGGGAAACCCGGTCGACCCGGACTCGGGTTTGACCCGGATTTATATATTTTTAATATTTTTGATTTTTTAATATTGATTAATGCCCCGATTGACTCTTGACCCAGTTTCTCGGGCAGGTCGATGCCCGGGCCGGGCCTGAAAAATATTGATAATAACTGATGAAGTAAAATTATAACATAAATTTTATTAATAATATAAAACAAACAAAAAAAATAATAAATCAGAACAAAAGTTGAAAGATTATTGAGAATAATATCCAAATAATAAAAGATTAAAAGAAAGGTCAAAAATAAAAGTCATAAATTAATGAAATTGGAACATTTTATTATTGAAATCCATGTTATTATTACATTCATAATATATACAAGGTAAACCATGAAATTTTAGCAGAAAATTCAATTTTGTAAATTTTGGACATAATATTTATTAAATGACAAAGTAAATTTTCTTTTTTCTCAATCCTAAATAAATGAAAAATTATAATAATATGAAATTATATTGTAACATTATAAATTGTTAGACGATAAATTAATTTAATACTAAATGATGCTGTAAAAATTCCTAACATTGACGTGGCAAGATCGGAAGTTGCTTGATCACTGGAAAAGATGAATGTATTCACCTTCAATAACCTGCATAAATGAGAGGAGGTAGAGATGGCAAAAAAATCTGACCCGAACCTACCCCCAATGGGGCGAAAAAAAACTGCCCCCCCGATGGGACTGTTTCCCCTTACCCGGACGGGTCGCGGGGTGGGTACGGGTTTGGTCGTCCCGACCCGAACCCGCCCCAAATAAATAAATTAATAAAAAATAATAAGGAAAAAAAAAAATACCAAAAAAAAAATAAATAAATAAATTAAATTAAATGGGGCGGCGGGGTTGACCTGCCCCGACTCACCCCGAAATTCGCAGGATGGGTGGCGGGTTCGGGTTAAAAAAAAAATCGCGGGGCAGGTGGCGGGGCGGGGAGATCCGACCCGAACCTGCCCCATTGCCATCACTAAGAAGATGATTCTCCTTGTCACCCCTCCGGTGTAAGAATTAGTTTCTGGAGAGAGAAAAGTAGAGAGAGAAATATAAAGCTGGTAATTGTGTTTATAATGAATTACTTTTTTTTTTTATCAAAGGAGTTGTATTTATAGGGCTCAAAGCCTGGAACCTTCTCTTAATAGGAGAATGAGTCATTATTGTATTAACATATCTTATAAGAGAAAAAATCTTTTAAGGGTTGAACTTTCCCTTTTGGGGAAGTTACCTTAAGGATATATCTGACTTTTGGGTCCATGATATGACCCATTTATCCAAGCCCATGAATTAAAGAGAATATATGGAAAACTTACGTGGGGCCTCAAGTATGATAAGATCAGAGGAAGCGGATCAAGGAGGTTGTGTATAAAACAAGTGTTTAAAAACTGATTCTATGGCCCGACCTTGATTTAACGTCAAGCCCAGGCACATAACCCGACTTGCTGGACATTAATAGGATATGTATGACAATGATCAGACAAATTGATCGACCTTAGCTGAATGGACCGACCTCAAAATAGGCCACCTTAGTTGAATGGACCGACCTTGAATAGGCCAACCTTAGCTGAATGGACCGATCGACCTTAAAATAGGCCGACCTTAACTGAATGGACCAACCTAGCTGAATGGACTGACCTTATCTTTGATAAATAAGATCGGGACTTTTTAGACCGATCATTAGCCACTGTGCATTAGAGGTCGGGCTCTATCCTCTAAACGTATGTCATAACTAGAGCAATTGTTGCTATGGTAAGGTTAAGGTCGTGTCATGAAACATAGGTCTCACTTCTAGCTGAATTAAGAATTTATAAAAGCTCGAAAACAATTGAGAGAGGTCTTTCATTTGTCCGACCTCATTAGTTTCATTAATTCACAAGTTCTTACCTTTTTCTTTATGAATAATTGTTGATCGGTAGAGGTCATACCTCAGACCCGATCTTAGTGATTTTATTAATTCACAAGTAAAGGTCTTTCCTTTGTGATTAATTGTTGATTGGTAGAGGTCATTCCTACCCGACCTCATCAATTTTATTAATTCACAAAGAAGGGTCTTTCGTTTTACTTTGTGAGTAATTGTTTGTCGATAGAGATCAGGCCTACCGACCTCATATATTTCATTAATTCACAAAGAATGTCTTTCCTTTGACTTTGTGAGTAATAGTTGGTCAGTAGGAGTGATACCTACCCGACCTCATCAATTTTATTAATTGACCGGTCTTAGCTGAATGAACCGACCTTGAATAGGCCGAACTTATGTTCGACAAATAAGCTTGAGACTTTTTAGACCGATCAATAAATAACTGAAAAAGTATAATAATATAAAATTATTCTAGTAATTGCACCCGTACGATGCACGGAAGATATAAATGATACTAATTTTTGGAATAAGTTGTAAAAATACAATATCTGGTATAAATTGTACATTCATATAATGAAAAAAACTTAGAAAAGTAAAACATAAAATTGCAACTTGCATATTTTTTTTAACAGTTAATTGTTCCTTCTCTAGTTTTCTTAGCTATTTAGGCAAAGTAAAATATGAACGTGTGATTTATTCTGTATTTTACAATTTTAATTTGATGGTTGAAGTCGAGTTTACCATTTTTTTATTTCTAAAAGTTGAAATGTTTACAATTTTCAAATCGTAAAATGAAATAAAGAGGCTAATATACATTTACATAATTAATTTATCAACTCCCTGTATGGCACTATAAGAATTTGCACTAACTAACTTAATGCAATTATTGATATTTAAGTATATTAAACAAATATTTCATTTCATTATATGTAAAAAAGCAAATACATTATGAACAAAATTTACCAAACATTTTAAAAAATAAAAAATTGATAAAACTTAAATTAAATGTTGCAATTTGTTAAATTTATAGTGACAAATTTATACGCAGCCCTATATTTAAATGAATGTAACCAATAAATAATACGAAAAACAAATTTTAATTAAATTTTATTGAATGAATATTACAAATATAATTAATTTTATATACCAAAAAAAAATATCTATACATCTTAATTTATAAATGGGGATTTATCCCAAAAGATTTAAGACTTTATCACTTATTCGTATAGAATTGATTCTTCGAAAATAATTTTTTTTCAATATTAATTCTCAACCACACATTTTCCAAAACTCATTTTCCACAATTGCACATTTGTCTTGTTTATATTAGAAATTAGAATTAGAAAAGCTTAGGTGACGTTCTGTTTGTATTTTATTTTGTATTTTCATTTTCGAAAATGTTTTGTGTTTTGTGTTTTTATTTTTGTTTTCAAATTTTCTGAAAACGCGTTTGGTTTGTCATTTCTGAAAACTGTTTTTGAAAATGAAAAGCTGGAAAACACGTTCTGTTTGAAATTTTGCAGAACACTATTTAAACTATTTTTAATTAATTTGCTTGCAGAATACTACTAATTCCAACTCAAATTTCCTTTCACAATACACTAAAAATATGGTTACATGCAACACACTAATGTGAGCATTAAGAGTCTATATTAACACAGCTTGGTCAGGTTCGGGACTTGAGAAAACTCTACTTCTATTAAAATCCAGAAAATGCAAATTTTTTCAAAACCACCAGAGTCCATTTATCATTACATTTTTTGAAATATAACAACAAGAATTCTCATTTAATTTTTTTTTTGTAATGTTGATATTGAATTGAATAAAACTTTATTTAAACTAAGTTCCAAGTTAGGATAATTCTAAAAAAAAAAAAAAAAAAAAAAAAATTCTTTATTTAGGCTTAGTTCCAAGCTAGGATAATTCTAAAAAAAATAATAAAAAAATAAAAACTTTATATTAAGCTTAGTTCTAAGTTAAGATAATTCTATAAAAAAAAAAAAAAAAAAAAAAATTCCCAAAACGCGTTTTTCGCGTTTTGGACATTTTTTGTCGAAATACACACAAAACGCCCAAAACGATGTTTCGGGCGTTTTCCATTTTGTATACAATTTTTTTTTTTTTTTTTTTCCAAAATGCGTTTTCGAAAATGGTAAAGAGAACGCGTTTTTAGCGTTTTCGAAAATAAAAACAGAAAACGACATCAAAACAGCAAAGAGAATAGGGGCTTACATTTTCCCCCCCAAAAAATTGTTAGTAGAGAATAGAGGTTGAGCACGAATTGAAAAATAGAGAGTATTGAGATTCTAAAGAAGAATTTGATCAATCATTTTTGTATTTTGTGTTCCTTTGTTAAGTTGTTCTTCTGCTTGTGGCGCCAAGTTTTTCATTGATTTTTTTCCTTGTTGTTTGTTTTTGGCTCGCAATAAGAAAGTGCTTGTTCCTATCTATCATTTAACTGGTAGCTCCACGTATCCGTTGTTAAGAATTACTAAGTAGTTTTCCCCTTTGGGATGAGACTTCTTTTTCAACCGAGTTCAGGAAATCCTTCCTTTTTTTGTACAAGATTAACAAGACTATTGGAATATGTCTCCGAAGTCCCTTTCCATTCTTTCTTGAGCTGAGCAAAAGCTTCTCTAGCTCTAGTATAGAGGCTTTTGCGGAGAATCGTCTTCCCGCTCTGTGTTTTGTTGTTCCCTTAGCTAAAATGAAGATGTTACCTCAACCGAAGAATTGTCTTCTACGATTTTTGTACATGTTAAATAAACGGGTTGACCATATCCTATTTTTGAATAGAATGATTTTGCTAACACTTTCTATTTTATAAATTGAACCAATGAGTTTATCGGAACTTAAAGTTGTAGTTAATTAAATGATTTAATTGAATTTATTTATAAAGACCGAATAGTTATTATTTCTTTCAATTTGATAAGAAAAAAATTCAAAATTTATTATTTAGGTCAAATTGAATTTTGGTAAGAAATGATAGGTATCAATTTTGGACTTAAATGAAATAAATTAAAAAGATTACATGTTGGAAAAAGTAAAAAGTAAAAGTAAAACTTTTACGTTTAGTATTTAAGACGATTTTACGAATGATATGTTTAGAGTTTGCTATCATTTCATAACTTGTATTAAACTTCTCGTTGAGATATTGGATTTGACACTCATATTGCATATTTTACTACTTCAAAATAATGCAATAGTTAGTAAAAGAAAAAATAATCTATAATTTGACATTTTATAGATATTTTTTTCACAAATTCATAAATCATTTACTACATGCATTAATTGAACTTTCATAATTCATAGAATATTAAAATAAATTGATAAAAATAAGAAATTTCCTAAAATGGCAGGTGAAAATGGGTGGGAAACTATGTACGTAAAATAGTGATGGTTATCCTATTATTATAAATGTATAGATTATGATATTGTAAATTAGTAATTATAAATTAATCTAATTAATTATTTAATGTGAATAAATAATGGAGTAAGAGTATATAGGGTAAATAGCTAAATATTTATAAGAGTAAAAAATAGGTATTTAACAGTTTTTTCTTCATTCTTCGTTTTCATAGATTGTAGATGTAGATGTAGATGTAAATGATAGATGAAGTAATAAAAATGAATTAATTAATTAATTAAAACGACCCAACATATGGAACTATTAGAAATTGTTAAAAACTATATTATTATTTATTTATTTATTTTAAACTTGTCCATAATAATTGAAAATTGCTTAAATAACAATGTGTATTAATTAATTAAATACTAATGAAAAGTAGTGCAATGTTAGCCTATGAATGAATTTATTTATAAATATAGAGATAAAAAACAAGTGATAGGTACTTCATACTTGTGAGTCTATCGTAACATATGATTAAAAATGAAACTCTACCATTTATATATGATTCAACTTTTTTTTTTCTTTCATAAACTCATAATAAATAATTTATAAATAGAAATAACATGAGTAGTAATGGATCATACAAAATAAGTGAATAATTCTGATTCGTGGATCATGCCTTTGAGTTAAAGGATCTACATTCGATTTTCACAATTAATATTCAAAAGGTCCAAAATCAATACATTGGCTTTATTCAGTAACGTTGTAAATTAATTTATTTATGTTTTTGAGAAAAAATATTTGGTTAAAAAGTGAAGTAAAAAATATGTATAATTTAAAAAATCGTTTTACTTAAATTGGTTCATAAATTTAAATGATTGTATTAAAAAATAAAGACGAATTGTATTCAACATCACATACGTATGTTCGTATTTTATTCGTACAAATATCAATTTTCTCTGGTAATAAGGGCAAAGTACCCAAGGTCCCAAACCAGCATAACCACGGATGAAAACAGAAAAGCAATGGAGCCCACGCACCTCTTTGTGTGACCCTTTAAAGAAAATTAATAATAGTTCCTGTCCGGATCTGATCCGCACACACCTTCATACGTGCTGTGTGTGGTCCCCACAAACCCCACTCCTTCACGTTACCCAAATTGGACGCTCTTCGGACAATCATCATTGGAAAGGTACCTTGGACTTGACTGAACTGCTGCGTACGGTGATGTGGGGCCAGATACCAGCAATTGCAACGTGGCGGAGACCCAGCGTGTCAGTTACTGCATTGAAACTCGCAGCCACGTCAACCACGTCGTCATTCACCAATCCACATGAAAATTATACACCGTGAATTCGCGATATTCGTCCCTCAAGGAATCCCGGCTCCGTTCCTTAAAAGAAAAGTGCAATTCACACTTGAGGATCTCAATATTTCCTGAATAATTAATTTGAGTGGTAAATCATAAATTGAGCCTTTTTAGAGTTCGGGTGGTGAATATTGATAACTCTCACAAATAGTGGTAACTTCCGTTTACTATAAGGAATAAATCCATCATTTTAGAATTTGAACTCTGCATCTGACTACGCTGAACAAGTTTTCTACCTTTTCCTTTTCCATTGGGAGATATGTCTTGAGGGCATCTCAACTCCGTTCCTTAATACTACGTCAAGTATAAATTTCGAAATTTTTTATATCACTTTTTAAGCCTTGTTTGGTTAAATATATTTTTCCCTTTCTTATTTCTAGTGTCTGTTTGATGTAGGATAAATTGATTTTTTTTTTTTAATGTATGATTAAAAAGTTATTGAAAAATGTGTAAACTTGTGAAATTCATATAAATGTGTGGTTGAAAATAAATTTGAGAAAGAAGTTAATAATTTTTTATTGGATCAAACAAGCACTTAATTAATCACACATTTTAATGTTTATAAATAGATTTATAAACAATTTATTTTGGTTATCAAACAAATGCTTAATCAAATATATTTTTAAATCACATTTCAATTATATATTTTATCTCTCAAACAAAAATAAATTATTTATAAAAACACATGAAGCCGCGGAATAGCACCTTAATTTTAATAAATATCCTTAAACTTATATTAAAAATTGTGTTCTCAACATTTAATTTTTATTTTTTTTTATCTTCAACCATCCATTATTTTCACGTCTTATCTATGTGGATAGTTTTTGCCAAAAATATTTATTATGAGGACCAAATGGACATATCTTTTCGGAAATGGTGATATTTTGGTTTATAAACTAATTTATGATTTGCACAATTTTTCAAACCATTTTTGAACCACACATATTTTCTCTCTCCACTTTTTAACCATACATCTTATCTCGAAAAATGAAAAAAAAAACAATTTTTAATCCAATGAAAAGATCCGAACTGAGGCTTAATTATATCTCATATTTTTAAATAATTCAATTAAATAACTATGCATGCGTTCGGATATAGTGTTATAACACACTATTACTCGAAAATCAAAATAAATAAAAAAGGTTGCTCCATTGCCGCCAAACAAGGCATAATAAAAAAGTTAAACAAGTTATTCGTCCCTTTTAATTAGGTTAGCAGAATATTTGGATAAAAATTATGATTAAAAACAAAATATATTAGTCAACTGAAATTTTTCATGTAATTAAAACACGACATATTTTAAGCTACTAAATTATGTTTATGAAACGTAATCACTTTTACCAACGGATAATAAGTAGTTATTGATTGTCAACCAACTTATTCCATTTATTGAATTTTCGTGTCTTGTGAGTAAATTTAGTAGTGAAACGTTTTTAATGTATCAATGAAATTTTAAAAAATGGGTGATCTTATTATTTATTGTCACGGATTGACAGAGTGGCAATTAATTGGTATTTGAGAGAATTTAGACACCACCTATCTTGCATTTAATAAAAGTTAAAAATGCATTTAGAGCCAGATTGCTATTACTAGCAAATAAGGAGGATCAGATTTATTCAAAAAAATAATTAATGGAACCTCACCAAGATTTTGCATTTTATTATAATAATCTTTTCAGCTTTTCTACGTGATGGGATGAGAGCAATAAATAAAGAAATAAATATGGATGACTCTCCCCCTCAAATTTTGACTTTTCTTTTTCCCAAAAACTGAAGGCTGAAGCCTTAAATAATTCCCACACCCATTCATTTTCCCCACTCGCCACCCTTCTATATCATTATTACTCCCTGCTATTCTCTCTCTCTCTCAGAAAATATATCAGAGTACCAATGGCCATTGAAACGGGAAATCTCAGTGTTTTTCCTCCACAATTCATCTCCAACGGGTAAGCTTTAAAATCAGTTTCTTAGCACAAATTTCTTGATCCGTGTTAATCTCTCTGTTTTCTATATATTAATTAATTTTCTGTTACTCCTACAGAGATTTGATGAATTCTTCCAACCATGGCATCAACGGCTTTGCAGTGAATCCGCAGATGGGCTCTCCAGGATTCAGTTTTCGCCAAGCCCTGCCTGGAAATCTTGTCCCGATTTATGATTCCCAGGCAAAAACGTCAACAGGGAGCAATATTCGAAAGCGCGGTAGGGATTCAATGGATCAGTTTTACGAAGTATCGAATTCCAGCCCGGCCACCCAGAAGATTAATAGCATCTCACGGTTCCCAGATTTTGCCGGTGATGGCGTTTTGCATCAAATGCAACAACACCACATGGAAATCGATAACATTATTTCCCAACATGTGAGTCTTTCAATTTCTGTTACATGCATGTGATTCTGTGCATGCGACGTAATGCGTGAATATTTATTTACTTGTATTTTGTTAATTTGCAGACTAAGAAAATCAGAGTGGAACTAGTAGAGAGGCAAAAGCAGCATGCAAGAGCTGTATTAGCAACAATAAGCGAGGCAGTGAAGAAGAAATTAAAGGAAAAGGATGAGCAGATTCAGAAAATGGCCAAGTTGAATCTGATTCTTCAAGAAAGAGTAAAGAGTCTTTATGTAGAAAACCATTTATGGCGAGACATGGCACAGACAAATGAGGCCACGGCTATGTCCCTTCGTACAAATCTAGAACAAGTCCTGGCCCAAGTTAGCGAAGAGCGCCAGTCCGGTGGAGGTGTAGGTGGCGGCCAGCCGGAGGTGGTGGAGGAAGACGTAGAGTCTTGCTGTGGAAGCAGTGACTACGGAAGAGATATCGAAATTGTCAACAAAGAAGCGGATTCCGGTAAAAGCCGACTGTTCAGTGACCGGACGTGCAAGAGATGTGGGGAAAGAGAGTCGACGGTTTTGTTGATGCCGTGCAGGCACCTATGCCTTTGCTACATTTGTGGGAGTGGGTGCCATGGCCTCAAACCTTGCCCTGTGTGCAACTGTGCCATGGATGGCACATTGCACGTTAACATGTCTTCTTAATCAATGCAAAGGCAGCATACATAGACAGGAAGAAGAAGAAGAAGAAGAAGAGGATGAACATTTTGGTTGTACATTCTTTCAAAATCTTCTGTAAATTTCTTTTCTTTAATTAATAAAACTAGATTATGAAATTTTTATTCCTTTTCTTTTGTTTAATTTTTGCTAGTAAAAATGGTTAACTTCTTACCACCTTTTGAAGTTTAATTTTGACCCAAAATGGTTGTGGTCCGTTTCTTGAATTATTAGTAGGCAGTGGGCATTGATTACGAATCACGAGCGTTTGTGGTCATTAATGGTGGTGTAAAGTGGATTATTTGGTGTCAATATGTTGAAAAAATTGAAACAGTAGCACGTATTGGTGGGATCAATAGTCATATAATTGATGCTATAGCTAGGTGACATGTCAATGTATAAGAGGCTTAAAAAAGTAGAATTGTTTTTGGTAGTTTGATTCCTGCATAGGTAATTAAAGGCATTTCTCCTAACTTTTCAGGCAATGTAAAGTGCTGGGAAAGCAACAGTATTTCACATGTTGTGAGTACCATTTTGAAATCCATAATATCCCCTCCCCCCTTGTCATGTTATAAGCATGCCCTACCCTTTTATTAGCCCAACCTAATCTTCCTTCCGAAATTTGAATATAAAATTATAAAAATCAGCCTAGCTCGTCGATCATTTCGATTGTAATTCATGATAGTCAAATTTATTCAATCGCACATCTGTTCCCCCGTCAATCTAGACGCGATGCCTTTATTCGTTAACATCCACCACCAATCGATTTTCCAGAATTATGCGTTCACATAATACACTATATTGCCCTTCCTAAAAGGTTTTTAGGCATAAGATTCAATATTGCTTGTCCATTCTTATTTGTCATCAGAAAATAGGGCAGCCGTATGTGTTAGCGAGAAAAAGGGAAATAGGGAGGAAGTAAAATAGTTCGTGAGTACTTAATTTTTTTTTTTTTTTTTAGTGTAGGAGTTGTTGGGTAAGAAAATATTTTATTTAGTGATTTATTTTTCTTATCAATAAAATTGTCTTTTCCTGTATTCTGTTGCGTTAATTGATATGATTGAAAAATTTGTTTTTCTCAACACTAGATGCCATTAGATTTTGTTGGTGGAGTTTTCTCGTGATGGAATGGGGGGCATATTGATATTAAAGGTCGAATGAAGACAAAAATGTCAGTGGAAAATAAAACTTGTTCACATTTTCCTCGTTACACACTTCAATTCTGATGGCTCCCAATTCTATTTTATTGAAAGACATCTTAAAGTCATATTTTTAGGAATTTCTTCTTGACTTACCTTTGCCACCTCTATCTCCTAGCATAAACTTTTCTAGATTCTTCAACTTTTCATTATCGCATTACTCTTTGTTTAAATATCAGTCATTTTCCAAGAATAATCATCTTATCTTTTTCCCCCTTTTAAGTAAAACAAGATCATCACAACGAAAACGGATTGAATTGCAGAAAAAAACATACCGGTCGAAATTATTGCTCTCTAAAAATTTTCATTGAAATTTTATTATTTTGCTTTTTCGGTCATGTTTGCGGACTATATTGTTGAACTCAAGGCAATATTTGTGAATATTGATGACCTCGATTTTTGTAGGGGTGATGTGGCAAACATATCCCATTTCTTCTCAAGTCCAAGTAGACTTAGTCCTATCCACTTGGACAAATTGTTAGAGCGCATGACCTACTCCTGTGGGGATGGAGGCGGTCGCGAGTACTTCGAAGATCAAGTCAGTCTACTTTGAACACAATATATGAGTGTGGAAAGTGCAAAAATGTGAGCCATTTTGATTACAAAGGGAGTTGAAAAAGGCAATATATGATAATATATTGAGAAATAGCAAAGTTACTTGTGTGTATTTAAAGTTGCATTCTTCAAAATGACACAAAGTGTGAGCTTTAATTCTAGTAGAGGTGGAGTGTTGACCTTTAGATGAAGAAACGACCACATCTTGGAGGTTTAGGTCTAGGTTCCACTTCATTTATCATAGGCTGACGGGCATCAAATGCTTATGGCAAGTAGCTACTCAATTACCTAGTCTGAACTCTAAAATATAGACTGATGATTTGACCTTTTAGGCATTTTCTACAGAGATGTTCCATCAATCAATTGTAAGAAGATCGTATACAAAAGATATATTGGAAGTGGTGAAGCTTGAAGATGCCTTAGGTTGCATAGTAAGTTCAATTACTCTATAGCAGGATGTGATGCCTCGCTTCGGTTGTGGGGATCTGCCACGTTCATGGCGTTTCAGTTGAGGTAGTTCATCACTTCTTCAACTTTAGTGGCTTTGATTCAAGTATGATGATGAATTGGAGTGTAGGTCTTTGCATTGTGCCTTGATTTGGCCACGGGGGTTAGTCGCGCTCATGGCACTTCGGCTGAGGTGGTTCATCACTTCTTCAATTTTGATGGCTTCTGTTCGATCAAGTATGGTGATGAATTGCAGTGTTATCCTTTAAGTTGTGCCTAGCTTCGACCATGGGGTCTTTGGCGCTCATCGCATTTCAACTGAGGCAATTCATCACTTCACCTGCTATAGTAGTTTTGGTTCGGCCAAGTATGGCGATGGACTGAAGTATGGGCATGTGTGAGGTCTACTAGTTGGTTGCTACGTGGTCCTTGCCTGGAGTTTCGTTGGATGAGGCATAACAATAGTCCCCAAGTACATGTATGAATATTTATTTAATGCATGGATTTAAAATTGTTTTAGTTACGATTTGAGAAGTGATGCTTATCATGTAGTACTTTTCCTGGTCCTTGCAAGAAGCTTCGTTGGATGAGGCGTAATAATTGATAAGTGTATTTTATACACTTATTTATATGTCTAAATTAGGATAATATCTTGTCGTTTTAGAATAAATTCTATTTATTTGTTTGTTATTTGTTTACATTTTAGAAATTATCCCAAAATCACATGAATGAAGCAATGAATGGAAAAAAATGAGCTTTTGGAGTTAAATTGGACACATTGGATAAGTGCGTGGAGCCCGCTGACGAAAGCAAGGAAGAAAAGAGAAGAAATCAGAAGTATAGGGGCAAAAATGTCACCATTGGAAGTCGGAGGACGTGGAAGCAAATAAAGAACGAGGACCCACTTAAATAAGAATCAAAGTTGAAAACACGCTGAACAAGTTTCTACTGCGAGGCCACGAGCCCCAAAGCCACGCTATCACACGACAATCCTAAAATTAACAGAACCTGATTTAGGTTAACTGTGCGTTTATGGGGTTTGGTCTTTGCGGCCGCGCCACTTTCCGGTCCCGCGTGAATTCAAGCCCATGCATGATTTCTTGTGCTAAAAGCCTAGGTTTCTTCAACAATCTATAAATACCACTTCTCATGCATGAAAAATAGAGCATTTGGAGACATTTTCAAAACCTCTCAAGTTCATAATTAATTGCTCTGTGTTTCACATCTTGGAGGCCAAAATCAAGACAAAGGCAGGGGAATTGAAGATTATCAAAGGGGTGTGAAATACTTGGTGCAAGATTTGCTTTCTTTGTTAATTTGATAAACTCTTCATGCGTAGTAATTTATATTATTGTGTGTTTTACTCCTTTATTGATGAATTCTTAATTTCAAATTTGGGATATTCGATATAGCTAGTTTTACGTTTTTAATTCTATTATTCTAGTTTTGGCTTTTGATTGCATGTGTTGATTTTATCTTCGTGTTTAATGCGTGAATGAATTGATCACTTGTTCACGATATCATGAGTATTTTCATAATCCGAGAGGTGAGCTAACACTGAGATTTAGGGATAAAATTAGGTAATTGGACGAACGATAGAGATATATGTTCGTTATTATTGAGATCATTACATGAATTCTTTTGTTCCATGCACTTAGTCATTACGACTTGTTGTTCATTAACATAGTCGACTAACTAGGTAGAGTTGATTTAAATCTGAGAGGAGAATTTCATGCGCATAAGTGAATTTGATCGAGTACTATAATAGGAATAAAATTAGATAATGGAATTAAAAATATTAAATATGTGAAATCAGATGTCCCAATGCTTATAAACATCAATTTTGAATTTTTAAATGTCTTTTCTTTTATTTTGCCTTTTATTTTAGTTCTATTCAAAAATCTCATATTCTGCCGTTCAAATAAGGCAAGAACTAACAATTTTGATATTTAATTACATTCTCTGTGGGATCGATATTCGGACTCTAAAAGTCCACTTTATTACTTGGATGTGACGTCGTACACTTACGATTTAGCACAACAAGTTTTTGGCGCTGTTGTCGGGGATTGTTAATTAATATCGATACTAATTAGTTCTTACTTTATTTTGAAATTTTTATTTTTATTTTTATTTTTATTTCCTATTTTATTTTCATTTTTATTACTTAGAACATTTAAAACGTTGTGAAATTGTCTCCTTTTCAGGCTTGAAAAAATATTCAGATAGTGGAGACAACACAGCAAGATGGCAACGAATGATAATCAATGGTATTCTGATCGACCAACACCTATGATGGAAAAGATCGCAGTACTGTATGCCAAACTTGACTGGTGTTTAGATTCTATAACAGAAAAAGTAGACAATTTTTGTAAACAACCAACACATCCAGTGCAGATCCACTTGATTTGTGAGTACTGATTTGAAAATTATGCCATACATGATTGTCCTTTTGCACATCGGGCCCAGCCAGATATGGATCAGTTTAATTATAGGGAGGATTATCAAATACTGCAGAGTGGTTCATATTCTCGAGCTTATAATCCTGACTGGAACGAGAATCCAAATTTCTCATGGTTAAATAATCTGGATATCCAAATGTAACAATTGCAAAGTGATCGCACTAGTGAATTGCTAACAAAATTTTTGAAAAATCAATAAGAAATGATGCAAAATCAATAGGCAGATGCGATAGAATGGAGAAATCAGATGGAACTGTTGCCAGAAATTTAGGTGGAAAGATCAGAAGAATCAGAAAACTTGGTTGAACAAGAACAACTTGAAGAAGTGGATCAACCAGAAGAAAGTAGCTGCCAAGAAGAGGCCATAATCCCATTGTCAATTATCCAAAATCCAGACATCGAGCTCGAGAAGACTTCAATTGAAAAGGAAGATCAATTTAGGAAAGAGAAGTTATGCACGAAAAAGCATATACTTAAGGGTGCCAAATCCACATTCCAACCCTCTAGCTTCAATACTTGGGTAACAATTGATTTCATCATTGTTAATGAGGCCATGATTGCAATCTACATATTGAAGATTGAATCGAGTGTAAAATTCCAAAAATATGACATGGGCAAGGAACAATTTTGGAGCTTAAATGCACTTTGGAGAAAATTTGACCGTCAAAAACAAAGAAGGTCATCAAAAGCTCTATTTAATGTTCCTTGAACAATCAGGTAAAAAGTCGGGCTTTAGACTATAAACGGAGCGCTTGTTGGGAGGCAACCCAATTTCCTTTCCCCTTTCTTTACTTATGCTTAAATTATTGCTTTATGTTTAACTTTAGGATTTATTTGCATGTTTGAGTTATCATTTTGACATGATACTTGTTGCACCTCATTTGGTAGTTGATAATTGTTTCATCATTGATAGAGTTTGAGCATCATGATCACTATTGAAATCTAGCCTAATACATGAAAGCATAAGTTGGTGCATTTGGTGGTTCATTAGCATATTCATTCATTTGAGAAAATGTAGTCCTACTTGCATGCTTGTTTGACAAGTGTTATATCATAAAAATTAGCATGATATGTAGACTCAAGACATGAACAAAGTATAGGTGGTAGAGTACATTGTTAACAATGTGTTTTGGAGTGGAGAAATTGGAGTTGAAATTCAAAATAGTCACAAAAAATTTCTTTTAGCTGGAGACCTACGCGGTCGCACCCTATCATCATGTGGTCGCGCATCATCCATTCAAATCAATAGTACCTAACGCGTTGAACCACACGGACACCAGAATTCTTTCTGCACGGCCGTACGATTACTTGTAGGTCAATTTCGGTAGATTTTTATATACTTTGCTGAAACTTTCAAATTCATAACTTTCAACCTCGTTTTCTCTTCCCAACATACCACCTAATCTTCATTCATTCACATGGACTTGAGCATCATACTAGCTTGCATCACATTCCAATCTTTCAAAATGTATGAAATTCATCTTTGCTTTACAATTTTGCTATTATTGTGGTATTTCTTCTTTTATGGATATTTGGATTCTATGGATTATTGAGTTTTGGAATAGGCTAGAATTTTATGTTGAGTGGATTCTGAAATATAGGTTAAGAATTTGGGATAACTCCAAGCTTCAAACTCTATGATTTCAACATGTTTTGTTTTGTGCACATTATGTGTTTGATGAAATGTCTAGGAGATCTTTGCCTTGCATTTTTGCAAAATTTCTTGAACTTTCATCTTCAATTCATGTTTAATACTGATTTTGAGCCATTCATTCATAAGTTGCATCAACACATTGCACAAAACTTGGATTGGGATGTTAAGGACACATAGGCACAACAACAAGGTCACTGTAGGGGTATTGCACTAATTTTCAGTCTGCAGTGACCACTTTCCTAAATCAGTTCACAGCTCTTTTGAACTCCAAATGAATTGAATTTTTGATATGATGTAAAACACATTACATACTTTCATGTGTCCAAATATGACTCGAAAATTTTTAATATTTCATAGCGATGTCAGGGGCTAAAAATGGGTAGTTGGTTATTTCAAAAAAAATTCAAATTTCTGCATAACTTTAGTTTGGGAGTTGTTATAAAGTTTCTTATGATTGTTTATAAATTTGATGTTTATGATGTACTTGTTTCACTGTTGCGAGGTACACAACAATTGAAATACATCAAAATCAAGATTGAAACAAGTGAAAACATCCAAATGTACATTCAAAGGAAAGCTCCAAATTGGAAAATTGCACCCTAAACCCGGAAGTACCTGAACCCCTTTTTTATGTTTTATGTATAATTTTTATATCTATTTGACATACATTAAGGGCAATGTATATTTCTAGTTTGGGGGTGAGATCTCATTCATTCTTTTGCATTCATTCATTTTTTGGGATACAAAAAAATACAAAAACATTGAAAATTAAAAAAAAAAATGAAAAAAATATTTTTTTTTTGTTGATTTGTTTATTGCTTAGGAAACAATATGAATTAACCTTGTACTTTAGCTTGAATAATGGACAACATAGAACTTGTATTTTCTTTACTAGTTATTCATGTTTGACTTCATATTCTTGAGCACATAGTCATTGTCGAATAATTACTTGTGTAGGAATTTGCTTGATATTTATGGGGTATATGTTTGCAAGTTGAATATAGAATGGACTAAAAATCCCGAACCATAAGTTGTTAGATCCCTACCTTAAGTTTAGAACCGAGCTACTTAAGATGTAGATTGGGGGTGGAAAAGTTAGTGCATGTATGAATTAATGGATTGAGGGTCTGAAGTTCTTGATTTTTATACTTTTGGTTGAAGAAGTTAAGGTCAATAAGTATAAACTAACACCAGCTTAAAAAAGAAAAATGCTAAAGGTCTTATTCTACTCTTCAAATGCCTTTTTGACTCGAACAAGTAAGCTTTAAGGGGTTTTTCAAACCTGATACTCTAAACTCAACTGAGTTGGGAGCTATCAGCCCAACGCTCGCTATAGTGGTCAATTAGAAAGCAAGTACAAAGAGTGTACTTACACATAAGATACTAAAACATTTTTAACTTTTCTGTTTAAGCTTTTATGACTAGGGTAATTAAGTCTGGGGGGTTCTTTGAACCTGGTGCCCTAAATTTGTCTGGCTTGGGAGCCACCGACCTAAAGCTCGCTACAGAGGTCAAATAGAAACCAAGTTTGATAACTGTTTTTTATACACTTATTTGTGTGTCTAAATTAGGATAATATGTTGTCTTTTAGAATAAATTTTATTTATAATGAATGGAAAAGATGAGCTTTTGGATGAGTTTTTGAATTAAATTAGACACATTGGAGAAGTACATGGAGCCCATTGAGGAAAGCAAGGAAGAAAAGAGAAGAAATCAGAAGTATAGGGGCAAAATTATTGTTCGTTAAAATCGTATACCGCAAGAATACGATTCGCGTTCAAGTAGTAAAGTGGACTAGAGAAGTCCGGGTTATCGTACCCACGAGGATTGATTGATTTGTGACTAAAATTATTGAGTTTATTTTAAAAGAAAAGTCAAGTAACATAAAAATATGGTTTGGTGGTGAATTACTAACCAAGTGACACAAATAAGAAACATGGCAATATGTAAACTAGTTAACTAAAGCAAATAGATAACAACATGAAACTTAGAATAAAACTAATTAATCTAAATACTTTGATGAAAATATAAACTTGATAATTGAAACAAGTTACATAACATAAAACAAATTGAATTTAGTTTTCATAACTATACTAATTTCTTCTTTTCAAATCAATTAGTGGTAGTTAATTAATCAACCAAATTACATGGAAAATTTTAAAATCACCTAACTTGTATAGTAAATTCCAATGACATCTTAAAATAGTAACAAACATTTAAAAGTTACAAAAACTTAAAACAACATTCATAATCATAAACATGTAAACATAAATATCCAAAATCTAAAAACTACTTAAAATGCTTAAATAAAAATAAACTAGTCAAAAATCCAACACAATAACATTAACCCATAATAAACTAACAACAACATTTAACAAACAACATAAACATATAAATAGTACTAATAATAAAGATTAAAAACAAGAGAATAAAGGAAACTTCCCCTTTTTGTAAAGTTCTTGAAGTGAAAACCCAAGAATCCTTCACTTTGAATCAAGTTTCTTCATCAACCATTAATATCTTTAACAACTCAAACACAAAGCATTAAATGCATAAGAAATAAATGACCTTCTTGATGGAAATATGAGAAAATAACAATAATCAAAAGCCCAACAATAATAAACAACTTAACTGCACAATAACTTTACTAAACATAAAAATATTAACTTAACATTGCATTAAAAGTATGAAAATCAAGATGAAAATTACAAAAGAAAGTTAAAGAGACAAGAACTTACATGGGTGCCCTAGCAAAATGAGAATTCTAACTATTTATATCATCCAAAAATCAACCACAAACCCTAAAAATTGCACTAGATCCGTGAAATTCAGTATTAGGGCCGAACCGGGTAGGTCGGGTTGACCCAGTCCGGCCCGGAAATAATTTTTTTTTTTTTACTTTCATAACCGCGCGATCGCGCGGTTAAAATTCGAGGCCAAGTTTGGCCTCGGGTCTGATTCGAGCCGTGGTTCGCGCGCGCGGCTCGGTTCAAGCCACGCGTTCGCGTGGCTCAGCTGGAGGATGATTTTGCAGCTTAGTCCCTTCCGTAATTGCCATCAAGTCCTCCATCTTTTAATCTTTAGCAATTTAGTCCCCAACTTTTCAGATTTCTTTCAAATATGTCCTTCTAAAATTGCACTTTTGGCCCTTCAACTTTTGAAATCTTGCAATTTGGTCCCTCGATTAATTGCGCGGCTTGTCCAAAACTTCCCGAAAGTGACAAAATGGTCCCCAAACTTCCAATTTCAGCGTAATCTGCACTTCTTTTGTGGTTTTTGACCTCAAACTTGGATATTAACCCATTTAAACACAAAATATGCATAAATTTGTAGATATTTACTCAAGATGTTCCAAAATATGCTAATTTAAAGGTATGAAAAGTGTATAAAAATGCACTTAACAAATACCCCCAAACTTAAACTCTTGCTCGTCTCGAGTAAGAATATCTACTAACACAAAAAACAAATGAATGAACGATCAACAATGCTAGATAACTTGTAAATTCTTACTTGAGTGTAAAATTGCATGATTAATTCACAATTGTATTTTCAAAATAATACTACAAAAAGAAGTTGAGCTTATCTCATGTTTGATTGGTGTGTATGTGCATAGTCACTTCCAATTACCACTAAGGTTCAAAGAAACATTGTAGGAATGATAAATTTCAAAATAATACTATCCACCCTTAGTGGTCAATTTCATTCCTTATCCTCTCGTGACATTCATCCCTCCATATTATTTCTTTTCTCTCCCGAAATGCAATCCTAGGGGTGACTCTCAATTCACACATTTCTTTTTCCACTAAAGCTTGGTTATGACTTACCAGCAATCTCAACAATCTAGATATGCAATAACTCTGCACTAGATGAGTGTTTCAACATTAAAGTTTATACCAAGCAATTCAAACCCACTATTAATCTAAGCCCTTATGCAAATACAAATGCATGATTTCTACAAACTAATGTGATGATTGCTCGTGACTTCCTCACTCCCTTAAGCTTTCTAATTGACCCATGTAGCGAGCTTTAGGTCAGCAACTCCCCGATTGTTTTAAGATCAAAGGGTACCAGGTTTCAAAATACCCCTACGGACTTACTAACTCGAGTAAAAAAGGCTACGAAGTGAGGTAGACTTATTAACCAAATGCAATGATGATGATGTGCCTTTTTTTTTTAAACAAGTGTGTGTGTATACCCTACTCATTAAGCTTTCTAATTGACCCATGTAGCGAGCTTTAGGCCGATGACTCCCAAGTTTCAAACTTAAGGCACCAAGTTTCAAGATACTCCTACGACCTTAATTACTCGAGTCAAAAAGGCTACAAGATAGGGCAATGCAATAATTAAAATGGGCTTAGATCTCTAGCATTTGGTCATCACTTAGCTTATATTAATGTCAACAACACTCCACACAAATTTAGATCAAGCATGCATGGAATCACTATACATCTAGACCGTCTCCTTTACCGGCTCGACCACCCCCAAACTTGTCTCACAAAGGATTAAGAGATTAATAGCGTTGATAGGGAATTGGATAGGTTGATAAAAATTGAAGATACAAGCTCACAACCTAATTTTTCTACTTCACAAATTTTTCCCACCTTCAATGGATTCCAAATCTCAACAACAATTAGTTATGACTATTGTGCTCAAGAGAACTCAGGACCACTCATAGATAAGCAATTTATAAAAATAGGCACAAGTAACATATTCGATCATGATTCATGAATTAATCAGCAATTTCAAACATCAAATCATTTGAGCCGATAAGGCTATCTAGCATGTAAATATCCAAATAAAATGAACAAAATCAAACGTCACAATATCTTAAGCCGACAAGGCTATCTAACATGATAAAATGCAAAATGAAGTCAACACCCCCAAACTTGAATTACACATTGTCCTCAATGTGAAAATAGAAACAATATGTAAAGAAGATAAGAGGTAGTGAAACTTCCTTGATTCAATGCTTGGTTGTGACGTTGAAATTGACCTAAGCTTTCGTCGAATGTAGTTCACCCCCAAACTTGTTGAGGACAATGTCACTTAGGATTTTCAAAAAAATTTGCTACCTACAAAAGTTTGAAAATTAATTTAAAAAGGAAGTAAAGAAGTAAAATAAATAAATACAAGTAAATCAAAAGAGAAGAAATTTGGGTTGCCTCCCAAAAAGCGCTTGGTTAAAGTTATAAGCTCGACTTTTGAATTTTTATTCGGGAGCATTGAGGAGAAATAATGATTTTCCTCCGGGGGTTCCCCTTCCAAGAATGGTTTCAACCTTTGCCCGTTGACTTTGAAATGTCCCTTGTCGGGATGATATAGCTCCATGGGGAAAGATTTGAGAAATTGTGAATGACCCCCACCAACGGGATTAAAGCTTTCCAGGGAATAGTCGAAGTCGGGAGTTGAATAGAAGAACTTGTTGCCCAACTTTGAAGTCTCTCTTCACAATGTGGTTATCATGCCATTTCTTGGTCCTCTCCTTATAGATGCGAGCATTTTCATATGAGTTGAGGCGAAATTCATCAAGTTCATTAAGTTGAAGCAACCTCTTCTCACCAATTAATTTTGCATCAAATTTTAATGCCCGTGTAGCCCAAAATGCTTGATGCCCAAGTTCAACGGGGAGATGACATGATTTTCCAAAAACAAGACAAAATGGATACATACCAATAGGAGTCTTGAATGCGGTGTGGTAAGCCCATAATGCATCATCTAGCTTCCTCGACCAATCTTTCCTTGATGTATTCACCGTCATCTCAAGAATTCTTTTCAACTCTCGATTTGAGATCTCCACTTGGCCACTTGTTTGGGGATGGTAAGGTGTGGCTACTCAGTGCTTCACTCCATACTTTGACAAAAGTGAGTCAAGGAGGAGATTGCAAAAGTGTTTGCCTCCATCACTAATGATGAGTCGGGGGTTCCAAAGCGTGTAAAAATGTTCTTCTTGAGAAAATTGAACACCACCCGAGCATCATTAGTGGGCAATGCCACCGCCTCTACCCATTTAGAAACATAATCCACCGCCACCAAAATATATTGATTTGAGAACAAGGATGGAAATGGCCCCATGAAATCAATTCCCCAAACATCAAAGATTTCCACTTCCAAGATTGAAGTCAATGGCATTTCATTACTCCGAGAGATATTCCCACTCCTTTGGCATCTATCACATTTGGATACTAAGGTATAAGCATCGTTGAACAAAGTTGGCCAATAGAATCCTGATTGAAGAACTTTTGAGGCGGTTTTGGAAGCTCCAAAGTTACCCCCATAAGGTGATGAATGACACCTATCAAGAATTGCTTCCATTTCTTCCTCGGGAACACATCTTCTAATAATTTAGTCCGACCCCCTCTTGAATAAATATGGCTCATCCCAAAAATAATGGTTCACATCGGCAAAGAATTTCTTCTTTTGTTGATAAGAGAAATCCGGGGGAAGAATACCACTTATAAGGAAATTCACGAAGTCCGCATACCATGGTGCTTCGAACACTTGGAGAAGATGTTTGGCATGCAATAGTTGTTCATCTGGAAAGGCTTCATTGATTTCCTCTACTCCCACTTCTTCAGGTTGATCCATCCTAGATAGATGATCGGACACAAGATTATCCGCACCCTTTTTATCACGGATTTCCAAATCAAATTCTTGTAAGAGAAGGACCCATCTAATCAATCTTGGCTTCGCATCCTTCTTAGCAAGCAAGTATTTTAGAGCAGAGTGATCGGTATAGACAATTACCTTTGAGCCGATGAGATAAAATCGAAATTTGTCAAAGGTAAAGACCACGGCAAGCATCTCTTTCTCGGTTGTGGCATAATTCAATTGAGCATCACTCAATGTTCGGCTTGCATAGTAGATCACATGCAACAATTTACCTCTCCTTTGACCCAAAACCACTCCCACGGCATAATCACTAGCATCACACATGAGCTCAAATGGTAAGCTCCAATCTGGGGCCACAATAATAGGAGCCGAGATAAGCCTCTCCTTAAGAGTGTTGAAAGCCAATAGACACTCTTGAGAGAAATGGAAAGTGTTGTTCTTCTCAAGTAGAGAACAAAGAGGCTTAGTGATTTTAGAAAAATCCTTGATGAATCTCCTATAGAAGTCCGCATGCCCCCAAGAAACTCCTTATGCCTTTCACCGAAGTAGGAGGAGGCAATTTCTCAATAACTTGTATTTTGGCTTTATCAACCTCAATCCCCCCTTGTGAAATCCGGTGGCCAAGTACAATATTGGCCTTCTCTCACCATAAAATGGCATTTCTCTCAATTAAGCACTAAATTGGTTTCTTCACATCTTTTCAACACTAGATCAAGATTATCCAAGCATTAATTGAAAGAAGAACCAAAGACTGAAAAATCATCCATAAATACCTCGATGAATTTTTCCACCATGTCGGAGAAAATGGCCATCGTACAACGTTGAAAAGTAGCCGGTGCATTGCAAAGACCAAACGGCATCCTCCTATAAGCAAAAGTCCCATATGAACATGTAAAGGTGGTCTTCTCTTGATCTTCGGGGGCTATTAAAATTTGATTGTAGCCCGAGTATCCATCCAAGAAACAATAATGAGAATGCCCCGCCAGCCTCTCAAGCATTTGGTCAATAAAGGGGAGAGGAAAGTGATCTTTTCGAGTGGCATTGTTCAATTCCGGTAGTCAATGCACACTCTCCATCCCGTCACGTGCCTTGTAGGAATAAGCTCGTTGTTCTCATTTTCAACCACCGTGACACCTCCTTTCTTTGGAACACATTGGACGGGACTCACCCATGCACTATCCGAGATTGGATAGATAATTCCCGCATCCAACCACTTCAATACCTCGAATTTCACTACTTCTTTCATGTTTGGATTTAGACGGCGTTGGTGCTCCACTGTTGGTTTGAAGTCATCCTCCATGAGGATTTTATACATGCACAAGATAGGGCTAATACCCTTGATATCCGCCATAGTCCACCCAATAGCCATTTTATGCATTTTCAACACCTCAAGTAGTTTTTCTTCCTCCACTTCATCCAACAAATTCGAGATAATAATGGGAAGAGTAGAAGAATCACCCAAGTATGCATACCTCAAATGTGATGGAAGAGGTTTGAGCTCAAGAGTTGGGGCTTGTTGAATGGAGGGTAGTGAAGGAGAGGAGCTCTCTCCCAACTCTTCAAAATATGGCCTCTTCTTGAAGGGATAAAATTTGGAAGCATCCAAGTGTTGTGACATCCTTCCGATGTTCAAATCATCCTCTCCCTCAGTGGTTATGGAGTGAGCAATGCAAGTCTCAAGGGGATCCTTAGATGACCCATAGATGAATGATGTAGCCACCTCTTGATCAATGATGTCTACTCGGGAGCATAAATTTACCTCGGCGGGGTACTTAATGGATTTCATGATGTCGAATGTGATTTGCTCATCTTGGACCCTCAATATCAATTTGCCTCCTTGCACATCTATTATAGCCCGACCGGTTGCTAGGAAGGGTCTTCCCAAGATTATTCGGATATCAAGGTCTTCCTCCATATCAAGAATGATAAAATCGGCAGGGAAGATGAATTTGTCCACCTTGATTAGCACATCCTCAACAATACCATGCGAATGCCTAATAGAGCGATCAGCCAATTGCAATGAAACTGTGGTTGGCTTCACCTCTCCCATGCCCAATCTCCTGAAAATAGACAAAGGCATTAAATTAATACTAGCACCAAGATCACATAATGCTTTACCAAAAGTTAAATCACCAATAGTACAAGGAATAGTAAAACTCCTTGGATCTTTGATTTTTGGAGGCAATTTGTTTTGTAGTATGGCACTACATCCTTCCGTCAGCATCACAGTTTCATGATCTTCTAGCCTCCTTTTGTTTTAAAGGATGTCTTTCATAAACTTTGCATAGCTAGGCATTTGTGCTAATGCATCGGCAAATGGTATGTTGATGTGAAGTTTCTTGAAAACTTCAAGAAATTTACCAAATTGTGCATCCACCTTGTGCTTTTGGAGTCTTTGAGGAAAAGGAATGGGAGGCACATAACCTTTCACTGGAGTAGGAACCTTTGTTGAGGTCTCCCCACTTTCCTTCAATGTTGCATCATTTTCATTCGCCTCCTCAACATGCTCATTACCTTTTTCTTTCACCTTGGGTTGTGCCACATGTTGCTTTACCGTGATTTTCGATAATTGAATTCCACTTCTTGTAGTGATGGCTTGCACATTTTCCCTTGGATTGATCTCAGTATTGCTTGGCAAGGCTCCTTGTTGTCTCTCCGTCATCATTTTTTTCCAATTGCCCAACTTGAGTCTCAAGATTTTTGATAGAAGCCGCTTGATTTTGGAGAATAGTATTGGTCTTGTTCATGAATTGCATGAGTATCTCCTCAATGGAAGGCTTCTTCTCTTGGGGTGGTGGAGCTTGAACAAAACCGGGAGGTTGAACAAAACCGGGAGGTTGAACAAAACCGGGAGGCTTTACTTGATTTTGATTGTTGGACCAAGAAAAATTCGGATGATTCCTCCAACCCGGATTATATGTGTTGGAGTAAGGATTTCCTTGTGGTCGGTTGAAATTTTGAGCATAATTCACTTGCTCATTTGAAGTAGAAGCCATTTTGAGCATGGGACATTCCTCAACCTTGTGTGTTGCTCCACATACATCACAAATAGAAATAGGAGGGTAGATTGCTTTTACCGTATGTTGAGAAGACAAATCATCACACTTCTTGAATAGAAGGTCCATCTTTGCCGATAAAGCCGCATATGCATCAACTTCATGAATTTCCGCGGCTCTCTTTGGTACCATGCGGTCGGTTGGCCAAGTAGAATTGTAACTAGCCATCCTCTCAAAGAGCTCAATTGCCTCATTAGGTGATTTTGTAGTGATAGCTCCATTGGAGGCCGAATCAACCGTCACTCGACTAGATGGATTCATCCCAAAATAGAAATACTGAACTTGCATTTGCTTGGTGAACCCATGATTTGGATATTTCCTCAACATCTCCTTGAATCTTTCCCATGCCTCATAGAAACATTCGGTGTCAAGTTGTCGAAATGTGGAGATATCACTCTTCAATTTAACCACTTTTGATGGAGGAAAGTATTTTGTAGTGAACTTTTGAGCAAGATCATCCCATGTTGTAATACTTCCAACCGGGTTGGCATCTAACCATTCACGAGCTCCATCTCTAAGGGTATGTGGAAATAACCGTGTGTTGATGGCCTCCATGCTAATTCCAGGATAATCAAAGTTACTACACATCTCCAAAAACCGCGAGATGTGAGTAAATGGATTCTCCTCGGTCATTCCATAGAATTGTAGATGCCCCTTGAAGAGATTTATCACATTCGGCTTTAGATGAAAGTTCGGACGTCCAAATGGGGGATATGTGATGCTTCCTCTATTTTGAGTGATGAGAGGGACCATGAATTGCCCCATTGGTCTATCATCTTCATCAATAGCGGGATTGGCACCACCTTGATTGTTATCCCCCATATTGCCTTGTATTCTTTGTTGTTCAACTTGTTCTCTTCTTTCCCTAATCCTCCTCCTAAAAGTTCGTTCGGGTTCGGGATCAATTGAAAGAATGTCCCAAGTCGGACGTTGTTGTATAAACAAGGCAAGAGTACCTAGAAAATGAAAATGAAAATAAAAAGAAGAAAGAGATGAGAATGAGAAGACAATTCAATTAACAAAAATCAATGCATTTAGTACAAATAAAATCAATCCCCGGCAACGGTGCCAAAAACTTGTTCACTAAAATCGTATACCGCAAGTGCACGGTTCGCGTTCAAGTAGTAAAGTGGACTAGAGAAGTCCGGGTTATCGTACCCACGAGGATTGATTGATTTGTGACTAAAATTATTGATTTCATTTTAAAAGAAAAGTCAAGTAACATAAAAATATGGTTTGATGGTGAATTACTAACCAAGTGACACAAATAAGAAACATGGCAATATGTAAATTAGTTAACTAAAGCAAATAGATAACAACATGAAACTTAGAATAAAACTAATTAATCTAAATACTTTGATGAAAATATAAATTTGATAATTGAAACAAGTAACATAACATAAAACAAAGTAAATTTAGTTTTCATAACTATACTAATTTCTTCTTTTCAAATCAATTCGTGGTAGTTAATTAATAAACCAAATTACATGGGAAGTTTTAAAATCACCTGACTTGTGTAGTAAATTCCAATGACATCTTAAAATAGTAACAAACATTTAAAAGTTACAAAAACCTAAAACAACATTCATAATCATAAACATGTAAACATAAATACCCAAAATCTAAAAACTACTTAAAATGCTTAAATAAAAATAAACTAGTCAAAAATTCCAACACAATAACATTAACCCATAATAAACTAACAACAACATTTAACAAACAACATAAACATATGAATAATACTAATAATAAAGATTAAAAAAAAAGAGAATAAAGGAAACTTCCCCTTTTTGTAAAGTTCTTGAAGTGAAAACCCAAGAATCCTTCACTTTGAATCAAGTTTCTTCATCAACCATTAATATCTTTAACAACTCAAACACAAAGCATTAAATGCATAAGAAATAAATGACCTTCTTGATGAAAATATGAGAAAAAAACAATAATCAAAAGCCCAACAATAATAAACAACTTAAATGCACAATAACTTTATTAAACATAAAAATATTAACTTAACATTGCATTAAAAGTATGAAAATCAAGATGAAAATTACAAAAGAAAGTTAAAGAGGCAAGAACTTACATGGCTGCCCTAGCAAAATGAGGATTCTAACTATTTATATCATCCAAAAATCAACCACAAACCCTAAAAATTGCACTAGATCCACGAAATTCAGTATAAGGGCCGAACCGGGTCGGCCGGGTTGACCCGGTCCGGCCCGGAAATAAATTATTATTATTTTTTTTTTACTTTCATAACCGCGCGATTGCGCGGTTAAAATTCGAGGCCAATTTTGGCCTCGGGTCTGATTCGAGCCGTGGTTCGCGAGGGCGGCTCGGTTCAAGCCACGCGTTCGCGTGACTCAGCTGGAGGATGATTTTCCAGCTTAGTCCCTTCCGTAATTTCCATTAAGTCCTACATCTTTTAATCTTTAGCAATTTAGTCCCCAACTTTTCAGATTTCTTTCAAATATGTCCTTCTAAAACTGCACTTTAGGCCCTTCAACTTTTGAAATCTTGCAATTTGGTCCCTCGATTAATTGCGCGGCTTCTCCAAAACTTCCCGGAAGTGACAAAATGGTCCCCAAACTTCCAATTTCAGAGTAATCTGCACTTCTTTTGTGGTTTTTGGCCTCAAACTTGGATATTAACCTATTAAACATAAAATATGCATAAATTAGTAGATATTTGCTCAAGATGTTCCAAAATATGCTAATTTAAAGGTATGAAAAGTGTATAAAAATGCACTTAACAATTATCACCATTGGAAGTCGGAGGACGTGGAAGCAAATAAAGAACGAGGACCAACTTAAACAAGAATCAAAGTTGGAAACACGCTGAACAAGTTTCTACTGCGCGGCTACGAGCCCTAAAGCCACGTGGCATCGCGACATTCCAGAATTTAATAGAACCAGATTTAGGTTAACTGTGCGGCCACCTGGATTTTACCTTCGTGGGTGCGCCGCTTTCCGGCCAGTGTGAAATCAGACCCATGCGCGATTTCTTGTACCAAAAGCCTAGGTTTCTTCAACAATCTATAAATATCACTTCTCATGCACGAAAAGAGAGTGTTTGGAGACCTTTTCACAACCTCTCAAGTTCATAATTAATTGCTCTATCTTTCACATCTTGGAGGCGAAAATCAAGACAAAAGCCAGAGAATTGAAGATTATCAATGAGGAGCAAAATACTTGGTGCAAGATTTCCTTTCTTTGTTAATTTGATAAACACTTCATGTGTAGTAATTTATATTATTTCGTATTTACTTCTTTATTGATGAATTCTTAATTTCAAATTTGGGATATTTGATGTAGCTAGTCTTACGTTTTTAATTTTATTATTCTAGTTTTGTGCTTTTGATTGTATGTGTGGATTTTATATTTTTGTTTAATGCATACATAAATTGATCACTTGTTCACGATATCATGAGTGTTTTCATAATCCGAGAGGTGAGCTAACGCTTAGATCTAGGGATAAAATTCGGTAATTGGACGAACGATAGAGATATATGTTCGTTATTATTGTGCTCGTTACATGAATTCTTGTACTTCATGCACCTAGTCATTATGACCTACTATTCGTTAACACGGTCGACTAATTAGATAGAGTGGATTTAAACCATAGAGGGGAATTTCACGTGCATAAGTGAATTCGATCGAGCACTATAATAGGAATAAAATTAGATAATGGAATAAAAAGTATTGACTATGTGAAATCGGATGTCCCAATGCTTATAAACATCAATTTAGAATTTTTAAATGTCTTTTCTTTTATTTTGCCTTTTAATTTAGTTCTATTCAAAAATCTCATATTCTACTGTTCAAATAAGCAAGAACTAACAATTTCGATATTTAATTATAATATCTGTGTGATCGATATTCGAACTCTAAAAGTCCACTTTATTACTTGGATGCGACATCGTACACTTGCAATTTAGCACAACAATAATAGTCCCCAAGTATATGTATGAATATTTATATAATGCATGATTTTAAAATGTATAATGTAGGGGTGGCAAAAGGGCCAAACAGTTCCTGAGTTCGGCTAGGGTCGTGAAAAAGCGGACTTGGGCTTGGATCGAACATAAAATTTGGGTGTTGGACAATTCGGATTCGGCTTGTGAAGTTTGGGGACCAGCTCATGGACAAGCCCAACTAATCGTGAAATGGGCTGGCTCCATTTCAGGCTCGTGAGAGTCCCGACTCGTGGTAACGGACTGTGTCAACGGTCATATGACCGTTGTCAGCCTCAAGGTTTTTTAATTTTTATTTTACTCCATAAATACTACATTTTTCACACAAATTTTTACACAATTACTTACTCTCTCAATTCTATCATTCTATTTACAAGAAATTACACTACTCTCTTGATTCTCAACTCTCAAGTCTCAATTGAAATCTTCAACTTCAAGTGCTATAATATTTCATATAATATTCAATATTGTCTCAAATTTTATATTTCATTTTCATCTCCAAATTTCCAATTCTAGTATTTCTAATGGCACACTTATAGTCTCATGACCACGCTTCTAACCAATTTATTGATGAATTTGTTGGTCTTTACGATATTCCAATTCCAGAAAATTTGGTAGATTTGGAAAATGAGTTCGAAAATACAACTACTCCTATTAATTTGGATGACATTGAAGAAGAAGATGTTGCTGCTGTATATTGTTTCGGCTCATTAGCACGATGACAGGCTCGAATAGAAATTCAAAAAGGAAGATAAAAGCTAATTGCTGGAATTATTTCGATTTGATCAAAAAAAGGCTAATGACATTGATGGAAAAACGGTAAAGAAAGCATAATGTAAAACTTGTGGAAGACTTTTCTCTTGGAAGATGGGTGGTGGCACAACACACCTCAATAGACACTACAATAAATGTCAAAAACTTGGCTCGGTTGAAGCAAACCAATCACAACTACAGTTTGGTCAATTGAGTCTAACTAATTGGGCCTTCTCGTAAGATATAGCGCCTCAGGAAGGGATGGTCGTGTTCGTATCGAGTGGTGAGTTTTCCCTCTCAATTGTAGAAAGTCCACATTTCACGACTTTCATTCAGAAGTATCTCCAACCCAGGTACAAACCCGTTTCTAGAAATACTTTACGAGCTGATTGCATTGCTAAATATTTTGTGAGAAAACAAAATTTTATAGATGCTTTAAATAAATATACTGGTAACTTATCATTTACTTCGGACTTATGAACTGACAATAATCATAGAGGTTATGTAGCTGTTACTTTTCATTACTTAGATGATACTTGTATAATGCACCAAAAATTATGACATTTAAAGTTATTGATTACCCACATAATCACAAATATTTTCAATTTACTACTTGCAATTCTTAGAGAATTTAATTGCGATAGTAAAGTTCACAGTTTTACACTAGATAATGTCTATTAATAAAGCAAGATGGATAGATTATAAATTAGATAATCATATAAATCCTAAATTTGGTGGAGTCTTATTTCATATTCATTGTTTGTGGCACATTTTTAATTTGATAGTTCAAGATGGCCTTAAGCTTATAGAAGATGGTTTTAAAAAAAATTGGTATGCTTGCAATTCTATTATGATAGCACTTTCTAGAAAACAAGCTTTTGACACATATTGTGCAGAACGTGGTAAGCATGCACGATCATTTGTTACAGATGTAGTACATAGATGGAACTCAACTTATTTAATGATTGAACATTGTCAAGGTTATGAAGATTTAATATGTGAATATTACAACGGTTGGCACTCATACGACCCAAATTTTGATTTGCTACCTACTGATTGAGAACTTGTATTTCATGTTAAAACGTTTTTGAAACCCTTTTATGATGCTACAAACGAATTATTTTGTGTTTATTATTCCACTAGTCCTTTAGTGTTGAAGCATTTTTATTGCATTGCTAATAATTTTGACATGTACAAAATCATTCCTAATTTTTCTCAATTCATTGTAGTAATGAAGACTAAATTTAGAAAATATTGAGAAGATTTTCCCAGTTTGTTTTCATTAGCAGCGGTAATGGACCCTAGAATAAATTTAGAGGGAACTAAATACATCATAAGGGAAATATCAAATAAATTAACTTTTGGGACCCCGATAACATGCTCAGATTTAGAAAAATGTTTATGTCAATTGTATGAGATCAATGGAGAAAAGTCAGGTAAAAATGTTAAAAGAACCACTATCACCCCTAATGTGATACAAAATGAAGATTGTGCTTTACTTTCCTACCTTATGACTATTAAGGAAACTTTTAGTAGATTTCTTAGGGACAGTGGTTTTAGTTCTTCTAGTGCATATAATAGTTCAGATGAAATTTTGAGCGAGTTAACTGGGTATTTCTCACATGACCTTCTAGCTTGTTAGACGATGAAAAGAGAAATAATTTTGACATTCTTAAGTGGTGGAGACTGAACAAGTGTCAATACCCAGTTGTTTCTATGATAGCATGAGATCTACTGACACCTCTGGTATCAACTGTGGCATCGGAGGCTGCCTTTAGTGCAGGTGGTAGAGTTCTATTTGAATATAGGTCAAAACTTAAAGAAGATATACTAGAGAGCTTAATGTGTTTTAAGGATTGACAGTTTGCGGAGAAATGCTTACAAAATAGAATAAGAGAAATTATGGCCGAGGAATTCGGAGAACAATCATATAGATAAGTAGTTATTTAATATTATCCTTATAGTTACTTTATAATATATGCATTTTTCTTTATTTTCAATTCTTTCTTTCAAATAAAAAAAATTGTTCACGTAACATTTTGTTCGTGTACAATTTTAACTCCTCCTACAAGAAATTAAATATAGTCGATCCCAAACCCAGATTAAAGGAGGGGGGTTTAAGTTTTAAAATTATAAATTATTTAAGTTTTAGAATTTTTTTGAAAAAAAAAATGAGCTGGTGAGCCAGTCCATTTGACTTGTGAGCTCACGAGTCGGCTGTGTGGGAAACGAGATAGTTCAGCTCGTTTCCAACACAAGCGCTCGCCGATTCGGCTCATGAGCCAGACCAATCGCACACCAAATGGCCGGGTCGGCCCATTTGACATCCGCATTATTATGTGGTATTCTGATACCATCAGTAGCAACTATGCAAGTGGGATGTGCAGAAGCAAGGTCACGACAAGGAGCTTGGGTTACTTCAATCATCTCTTTTTGAAGATGTTTTACCTCCTTGATGGTGGACGTTTCATCTATGCAAAGGGATTCTTCCAGGTTGACTGTTCATCCATGGAAGAAATTGTGTTCATAGGTATTAAAGTGGACCCCTTTGGGATGCTTCACCTCTCTTTTCGAAATAATTTTACTTCTTTGCATAGTGGATGGTTCATCCATACCAAATGCTTCTTCCATGGTGGATGGCTCATCCTTGGAAGGTATCGTATTCGTCGATATCAAAGTAGGGCCCTTTGGGTACTTCTCAACTCTTCTTTCGAAGCGGTTTTACTTGCATGGTGAATGAATCATCCATGCCAAAGGATTCTTCCATTGAGATGGTTCATCCATGGATGGCATTGTGTCCATAGGTATCAAGGTGGGTCCCTATGGGGTTCTTTTCACATCTCATTTCGAAGCGACTTTATTTCCTTGCATGGTGGATGGTTCATCAATGCTAACATCTTCTTCTTTGATGGATGGTTCATCCATGGAAAACATCTTCCATGTTTGATGGTTCATGTATGGAAGTCTTCTTACCTTTCTTGTAGAATTGGTGGTTCATCCTTGCATGGTAGATGTTACATCCTTATCAATGGCTTCTTTCACGGTGGACGGGCCATCCATGGAAAGTATCGTATTTGTAGGTATCAAGGTTGATCCCTTTGGGATGCTTCACATCTCCTTTCGAAATGGTATTACTTCTATGCGTGGTGGATGATTCATTCATACCAAAGGATCTTCCATGGTAGATGGTTCATCATCGTATTCAAGGATATCAAGGTGGACCCCTTTGGGTGCTTCTCAACTCTTCTTTTGAAGCAGTTTTACTTCCTTGCATGGTGAATGGCTCATCCATGCCAAATGATTCTTCCATGGCGGATGGTTCCTACATGGAAGGCAAAGTCTCCACATGTATCGAGGTGGATCTAATTGGAGTTCTTTTCACCTCTCATTTCAAATCAATTTTACTCTCTTGCATGGTGGATGATTCATCCATACCAAAGGTTTCTTCTATGGCCAATGATTCATCAATGGAAGGCATCGTCTTTGTAGGTATCAAGGTGGATCCCTTTGGAGTACTTCACCTCTCATTCGAAGCGGTTTTACTTCCCTGCATGGTGGATGGTTCATCCATGCCAATGGCTTCTTCCATGGTGGATGGATGAAACATCCGTGGAAGGCTTCTTACCTTTCTAGTAGACGTGGTAATTCATCCTTGCATGGTAGATTGTGCATCCATATCAATGGCTTCTTTCATGGTCGAAGGTTCATCCATATAAAAAATCGTGTTTGTAGGAATCAAGGTGGACCCCTTTGGTGTGCTTTATCTTTCATTTCAAACTGGTTTTACTTCTTTGCATGTGGATGGTTCGTCTATACCAAAGACCTTTTCCATGGCGGATGGTTCATCTATAGATGGTATCATCTTTGTAGAAATCATGGTGGCCACTATGGGGTGCTTCTCACATCTCACTTGGAGGCTATTTTACTTCCTTGCATGGTGGATGGTTCATCCATGCCAAATGCTCCTTCCATGGTGGATAACTCATCCATGGAAGGTATTGTCTTCATCGATAACAAGGTTAGCTCCTTTGGGTGCTTCTAAACTTGTCTTTTGAAACGGGTTTACTTCCTTGCATGGTGAATGACTCATCCATGCTAAAGGCTTTTTCCATGGTAGATTATTCATTCATGGAAGTCATCGTGTCCATAGGTATCAAAGTGGATCCCTTTAGGGTGCTTTTCACCTCTAATTTTGAATCGATTTACTTCTTTGCATGGTGGATGGTTCATCCATACTAAGGGCTTCTTCTTTGGTGGATGTTCAGCCATGGAAGACATTGTCTTTGTATGTATCAATGTAGACCACTTTGGAGTGCTCACCTCTCATTTTTGAAATGATTTATTTCCCTGCGTGGTGGATGATTCATCCATTCCTAGGGCTTTTTCTATGTTCGATGGTTCATCCATGGAAGTCTTCTTACCTTTCTTGTAGAAGTGGTGGCTTATCCTTGCATGGTAGATAGTACATCTATGCCAATGCCTTCTTTCATGGTGGACGGTTCGTCCATAGAAGGTATAGTGTTTTTAGGTATCAAGTTGGACCCTTTTGGTGTGCTTTACCTCTCATTTCGAATCGGCTTTAATTTCTTGCATGTGAATGGTTCGTCCATGCTAAAGACTTTTTCCATGGTGGATGTTTCATCTAAGAAGTCATCATCTTCATAGGTATCAAGGTGGCCACTATGGGAGCTTCTCACATCTCACTTCGAAGAGATTTTATTTCCTTGTGGATGGTTCATCCATGCCATGAGTTTCTTCCATGGTGGATAGTTCATCCATGGAAGACATCGTTTCATAGGTAGTGGACCCCTTTAGAGTGACTTACCTCTCCTTTCGAAGCTATTTTACTTCCTTGCATTGTAGATGGTTCATCCATGCCAAGAGCTTCTTCCTTGGTGGATGGTTCATACGTATAAGGCTTCTCACCTTTCTTGTAGAAGTGGTAGTTCATCCTTGCATGGTCGATGATGTATCCATGCCAAGGACTTCTTTCATGGTGGATGGTGTATCCATAGAAGGCATCATTTTCATAGGTATCAAGTTGAGCCCCTTGTGGGGTGCTTTGTACCTCTCCTTTCGAAGTGGTAGTTCATCCTTTCATGTTGGAAGCATATGGAGAAAGCTCCAATAATGCATCAACACATACAGGCACTAAAGCCTAGGAAATGATAAAGCCTTGTATTTTGGAAACATATGGAGGAAGCATTGGTGAGGCATCTACATGTAGAGGCACTGAAGGTTGGGCAAGGATGAAGTCTTGCAAGGTAGAAGTACGGATGAGACCTCTACACATTGAGGCGCTGATGCATATGTCATGATTGAAGCCTGGGAGGGTAGAAACATTTAATAAAGTGCTAATTAGGCCTCTACACATGGAAGTGCTGCAGCCTTACCAAGGAAGAAGTTTCCTTGCATGGTAGAAACTAATGAGGCTTTGCATGGTATAAGAATTTAGTAAAGAGTTGATTAGGTCTATACGCGTGGAAGTGCTACAGGTTAGGTAAGGAAGAAGCCTTGCATGGTAGAAGTGCTGATGAGGCCTCTATACATAGAGATGCTAAAGCCTAGGCAATGATGTAGCCTTGTTTGGTTTCAGCCTTGGAGAAAGCGCTTATGAGGCCTCTACACATGGAAGTACTGAAACCTGGGCAAGCATGAGTCTTCAATGGTAGAAGTGCATGGAAAAAGTGCTAATGAGGCCTTTACACATTGAAGCCTAGACAAGGATGAAGCTTTGCATGGTAGAAGCACTGATGAGACCTCTACACATTTTTGGTGCTGCCATGATTGGGACCTTGTATGGTAGAAGCAAATGCATGAAGTTCTAATTAGGCCTCAACACCTTTGTAGACACCTGATCATTTTTAGGTTTTAATCTTCTTATTTTGTTTTCATGAGATTTTAAGGTTGTTAATATCATATCCACATACTGTGAGTGCTCGATACACCCTATTTATGTGGCATAATGTGTTTACGTGATTTCGATATGGTATTATTCGATAGATTATGGATCACGAAAGAAATGTTTATGGATTGAGATTATAGATTCAAACTCTAGCCCCCTATTATAATCATGATGTATTGGATATTGATTTTGTATGTCAGGAGCCGTCTCGCGACCCTGAGGCCTCTAACGATCTATATTTTATTTAAGTAACCCTATTAGGGTCGAGTAGGGTGAAAAGTGAAAGGATGAGGTCTTATGAATTGTGGATACCTTATCGATATCTTGTTTGTGGACTTGTTTAATCACTTAGAGTAGATGAGACAATCTATGACCTGGACCTTGATTTATTGTTTGAAAGAAAATGTGCATGTGTATCGATTACCCATTAAATTATTATTCACATTTTAATATTTTAAAAATGTAGATGTTGCACTTTGATATGTTCAAGGTAGTCTCTCGGGAATGGATAAAGTCGAATGAAGAGAGGTTTTATATGTATGTTTTGAGATATGCACATTGCAAAGGTACTGTGATTTTTCATTTTTGACGTGGTTCGTCCAATTCTACTTCTATGTTGACTTCTATGATGCTGAGACTATGGATTTCGTATAGTCTAATAACTTCTCGAGAGAATAATGGCAATGTAATAATAGAAGTTTTAGTGGTCATATTGTAAATGGAAAGAGGATATTTTGAATAACTTTTGTAAGTCCTCTTTTCAGAATGACTATGTAAATTAGTTCGAAAATATTTTATGTTGTGGAAGCCATGAATTCAAAATAGCATTTTAATATTCAATAATCATGTCTTAGGCTCTTATGTGTCGACACTTAAATCCTAAACGTCGACCTAAAAATAATTCTTCCTCAAAAATAGTACAGGTGTCGACTACAAGTTGATGTCGATACCAAAACTCATGCAACCATTACTTCATTCTCAAGTAGTTTGGTGTCGACACTGGGTTTTTTGCACCAAATTTTTTTTTAAATTTTATCTCTTTTTGACTTATTAATTATTAAATAATATGTGGAGTTGGGGTCGTCACAAACGTCGTATCAGAGCTATCACTTTAAAAATGATTTTGTAAACTTTGCATACATGTAAATCTCATCGATCAACATCCAAGCTCGAGAGGTAAGATTGTAGTTTTGTTTTGTATTTATTTAGATAAGTTGGATTGTTTATTATCACATGCTATTCAAGAAAATCATAATTTTTTATAGATAAAAAGCTCATGCATTTTTAACAAAAACATTTAGCTCCGAAGGGCATAGAAGCTTCCTCGAAGGATAAATAAAGAAAGAGAAATAACATGGTAAAACAAGAAATAAATTTTGGAGTAAATAGAAAGGGGCAGGGAAAGCTAGTAATCACAAGTGCCATCTTGAGTGCCCTCATTCTCAAGATCATCAAGTCAATCCTCTAACCAATGTTGATGAGCTAGAATCTCTTCCATCATCCCGTGCATGTCAACAAAGAATGAATTTTATGCCTGAGTAGATGCTGCAAATTTTGCTCGTGTTTCAATTCGAAAACCTTGGAACTACATCATGAAATAATCAAACCTAATGTGTTTCACGCGTTTTGGTGCCACAAAAGCGTCTATTCTCTCATCTTTGTCTCCACTCCCTCAATATGCACTGATTCTTCCTGCATTGGTGGTACTCGACTATTACCCTCATCTCGACTAACCCTTGGAACCCATTTTTTTTTATTAATCTCAACGTACTTCATTAATTTTATTGAGGGTTCCTTGACAATAGTGTTAGGGTGAATGGACATGAAAACCTCCCGTTTAAACTCAATACTCTCCTGAGCTAAACAATCCATGATCTCCAGTCCATGAAGGAGTTTTTTTTTTTTACTTAAAGCTAGTAAAAATGAAGATCATGCCATTTATAATCAATTGTGAAAAGTTCACCCCCTCGTTTCTTATCACCATCTAAAGAAACCACAAATTATCGGAGCAAGGGTTGTGTATTTTCCCTACTGTTGCTTAATAGTGTAAATAAAAACAAGGTGATGCAAATGGGTGTCATGAGAAAGTGAAGGAGCATTTAAATCGTTAGGGCTTGAGATGTGGGAGTAAATGAAGAAAATGAAATGTTAGAACCTCTTTAAAAATATGTCAAAACCATTGGGTGTCGGGACCACCATATTTGGTGTCGACACCAAAACTCCGGAGAAGATACGAAATTTTAGTGTCGACACAGAATAAAATTTTTTGAAATTCAAACGTAATTTCCTATTTTGACACGTGTAATGGTTGATGTGACACCCAGAGTTTTTGTGTTGACACCGGATGAAAATCTGGTGAAATTATGAGAAATTTGGTTTTTAAAACATTCAAAAATTTCAGAAGAATATGTTCCAAGAAAATAATAAAGCTAGTGCTAATAATGTCGTCTTTATTTAGCAACTTACTCGATTAGTTAGGAATCAAGTCTGAAAAAGTAGTCGAATGATTAAAAAATATTCATAGAATGGAGAGTCATATCAGAGCAAAGAGGAAAAAGAAATGGATATTGTCATTGACCAGTTCGAACGATTAAATCCTCCAACTTTAGAAGATGTAAAGGATCAAATCGAAGTCAAAAATTGGGTCCATACTATGGATAGTATGTTCACTTGCACTCATATCCCCGAATCTAAAAAAGGTAATTATGTGCGCCATTCTTGCTTCGAGGTCGTGCGGGTCATTGGTGTGACACGCTAATGAGCATGGAGAAAGCTCAAGATTTTACTTGGAAACAATTATGTGAAAAGTTTCACAACAAATACTTTTCATCTTCTGCAAGTAGGGATGTCAATGAGCCTAGCCGGCTCGCGTGCCGAAGATCAAGGCTCGAGCTTGGCTCGAGCTTTAGGGGTCGAGCATTTTTTGGCTCGAGCCGAGCCGAGCCGAGCTAAAGCTCGTCCCCAAATATAAGGCTCGACCCGAGCTTTAGCTCGAGCTTTTTCCGAGCCGAGTCGAGCCAAGTCCCGAACTTTTAATTTTATTTTATTTTTATAGCAAAAATTCATAATTTTTTATTGAAAATGTATATATATAGCAAGTTAAGCCGAGCTCGTAGTCGAAATTCATTGATCAAGCTTCCATCGAGCTTTTTTTAGCGGGCTTTTTTTGGCTCGAGTCGAGCCAAAGCCCATCTCTTAAAAAAAAAAAGCTCGGCTCGAGTTTTGGCTCAAAATCTCGAGCCGCGAGCCGAGCTTAGCCCGAGCTTTTTCGAGCTGAGCCCGAACGGCTCGAGCCGACGAGCCGTTTTGTCATCCCTATCTGGAAGGCAACAAAAGTTGAATGATTGCATACAATTAAGGCAAGGATTTATAACAATGTCAGATTACGTCAAGAAGTTTGAAGAATTGTCTAAATTTTACAATAATGCAACATAATTCTTACCAAACCTTGAAATAAATGCAGAGCTTGAAAAGTGAGAAGTTTCACTAATGCTTTTACGATCAATGTAAAAAATTAATACAATAAGAATTTAAATTGATTGGAAAACAAATCAACTATTTGACAAAGAAACTTAAAATTGGAATATGAATAATAGAGAATAAAATGTTTAACAGAGAAGGTGAAAATGATTTTCTATGTTTTTTATACAAGTAAAAAAATTAATCCAATGAATATTTTTTTTTTCTCATATTAGTTGAAGGATGTTTATGAAGTTTAAATTATTTGAGAATTATTATTTTTATTTAAAAGATTTTTAGTGGGAAAGTGAAGAGTTTAGATTGTAAATATATGAAAAGTATTTTTCATCAACAATATGATTATAAAATAAAATGTTAAAAAATTGTACATTAATTAAAACAACGGTAAATATGATATTATTAAAAGTTTTGAGGGTAAAATAATTAAAAAAAAAAAAAAAAAAAACGTTTCTCCCTTTAAGGCCTTTTAGAAGTAGTTTTTTTTTTTTTTTTTTAAATTATTGTATGCATGTAAAAATCTTAATTCAAGAAGTACACATTTTTTTCTCATATTAATTGAAGGACATATTAGAAATTATAAATTATATGAGAGTTATGGTTTTATTAAAAATATTTTTAATGAGAAAGTGAGTTTAGATTGTAAATTTATGAAAAATATTTTTATTGACAATACAAAAATAAAAAGAAATAAAATATTAAAAAATGTAAATTAATTAAAACGAATGGTGAATATAAAATTATTAAAAAGCTGTGAGGGTAAAATACTTCAAAAAAAATTTTCCCCTTAAGGAACTTTTAAAAGTAGTATAAATATAAATAGAAAAATGTTAAATAATCGCGTGATATCTCAAGTTTAGCACATTCCACGGTAAATTGGTGGCATGGACGCCACACTTACAAAAGGAGTTGGATACTCCTTATGGAATTTATCTATAAATTTGCAATTTCACAACTACATGTTCAATTGTTTCATTAACAATCACAATTAACCTAATTTTTCAAAGATTATTGTTACATCGAGCATTTGTATTTTGAAATGAAACGAATAACCATATATTTCCTAAAACGGTCACAAACGTGCCTTGATTAAAGAATATTATATTTCTGTTTGGCAAGCTATTTTTAAACATATTTTTAAATAACATATTTCATCAAATCACTTTTTAATCATACATATTTTTTTTCTACTTTTTAGTCACATATTTTATTTCGAAAGCATCACCTTCTGTATTTAGGGAAAAAAATTTAACAAAGAGAGCATTCTTCGCTTGCCTGCTAGAGAATATAGCTTTTTCAAAATAAACAATTGAGAGATGAAATTATTTTATAATTATTAGTTATCCATGAGCTCATGTCAAAGACAAAATAAAATAAAGGAAAAGTAGAGTACATAACTTTGAAGAGTGTGTTGGCCATAGAGGGACAAAAATGTCCCAATTTAGTGGGCCCAATAAACAAGATACCATCTCAGTATCAAATGTTACTTTAATGGGGCCCATCATTCAGTGATCCATAACCATCTGGCATCTTTTTATTCTCTTTATTTATCTTTGGCCTTTATTATGTTAATGATACTTGAAATATTGACAGGTAACTAATCATGTCTATACTAAAATATTATTAAATTAATCATCCAATTTTATTTATTATTATTAGTATTATTAATTATTATTATTACTACTACTACAAGGGGAACGTAGGGGAGGGGTGGTAGGCTGGGACGAATCTTATATAGGACGAGTGGGGTCCGTGGACCCCACTGAGAAAAAAAGTTTGATCCAACAGAGGAAATTTTTTTTTTATCAAAACTAAGAAATTTTTTTTTTTGATCCAACTGAGGAAAAAAAAGACCCCACTGAGAAAAAAAAAAAAAAAAAAAGAGTTCAAATTCTACATGGTGTTCAATGTTCTCTAATTTGAAGAAATTAAAGTGCACAATCACTAGATTGTTCAGTATTTGGATGTTTATACTTCAGTCTTTTAGCATCCTTATATTCGATTTGGTACTCAAAATCGTTATTTCAATTATTTTAGTTCAAAAAAATTCAGGGGCTCCACCCCCGAACCCCGAGATCCCCCCCCCCCTCCCCCCCAAAATTTGAAATTTTTGACCCTCACTTGCTCAAAATCCTGAATCCGCCCCTGGTGGTAGGGTTCGAATCATAATCGGTTATGGACGCAATCGTACGTCTAACCAATAAGCCAACTCTCGAATCACAAACCACCAACCAAGTATAAATAGGAAATATTTTACGTACACACTTGTTTATAAACAAATTTATAAACACTAACTTTCTTAAATCACTTTTTAATTAAACATCTTTTTTGCAACAATATTTCACCTCGAAAATATTACATTCTTTATTTATAAAAACAACTTTTACCGAACAGAGGTGGAGGAATTTTTTGCTTTTTAAATAAATAAGCCAATTATAGACTGAATGGTGACAGATTTTATTATTTCCATCGGAAAATTACATAAATATTTAACGTCTTAACAGACTTTTTCATTGTGTGAGATTTCGAGAGCAATAGATTAGGGTGTATTCGGCAAAATAATTATAATAATATTTATAAACATTACAATTTTCAATAGCACTTTATAATCATAATCATTGTTCGAAACCATTTTTTAACTACATGTTTTACCTAGAAAACAAAAATAATAATAAAAAAAATTAACTAGTAATGACTTATGAACAAGAATAAACTCCACAATATAATAAGTAATATATATAGATTTTTAGCTCCGCCTTAAGTAATTGCCTCAACATAGTAATTTATATTTTACGTAAAGAGTTTAATATGAAATACGTCTAAAATTGCTTGGCAACAATGATTTTATCACATCTTTAAACTAGTAGCTATGTAATAACTAGCAAGCATGACTCCTTGTTGAAGCATAAATATTTTTAGAATAAGTTTATTTGCACAATGTCATTTACAATGTGTCACAATGTGAATGATAATCCACTCACATTGGGGTGAGGACAACGTAGTCTTTTTGAATGTAAATGACATTGTGAATGTAGCATTATTGATATTTTTAACATTCTTGGCACCAAAGTTTTAGTATTTTCTTACTATCATCCTCAGGATTTTCTCCTTCCCCTTATTGTCTAATTGCAGCAATGATTTTTTCTTAAGTTAAAATTTCACGACAAATAATAATTGTAATCCTCTCTTTATTTTGGGGATGAGAAGAATAAGAATAAAATTGCTTCAAATGGAACTGGTTGGAGACCTACGATGAAATTTAACGTATATAAATTGGTATATTTATATTTATAAACACTTAAATTATTTTTTAATAAAATAATTTGAGAGATAAAAGTATATTCACTTAACATCATTCATTTCATTTATTTATAAATTAATAATAACACTTTACAAACATTTTCTTAATTGTTTTTAAATTATTTACCTACCACGTGGTTAAAGAAGTATATTACTATATTTACAGTGACGTTAATTTGAGGGGGTCGTACAGCTAAAACCTTGTCATCGTATCGCTGTTCACACGTGGTGGGCTCGAATGCACCATCAATTGAATCTGGTGGCTCAGATCAATGGCTGCCACTTGACACATGCTCAAGCTATTCCATTGCAGCATCTCCAATGTATTTCGTAAATTGAAAAAATATATATAATATGACACGTCAGTAAATAGATGAAATATGATAAAAATTTCTCTCTTATGAACAACGTATATTAGGATGTTAAGCTGACTTGACGCTAAAAAAATAGACATTGTGAAGTGGAGCGTCTATATCTAGACACTCTGTGAGACATGCTGACTCAGTATTAACTTTTATTTTTTAATTATTTAATTATTATAAATAAGGATGTTGGCCAATCATGTTTTATGATACAAGTTATTTTTATTTGAACTCTTTATATAGTGAGAAATCATGCAGATAAGGCTCAATTTATGCACAGTAATTAATTTTAAAATTTAAATATAAAAATGTTACATAAACAATATTATTTAAATTTAGAAGGAACTATTGGGGAATAATTTTTTTATTTCTCCGTCTATTTATCCACACTATCTAGAAGTTCGTCTATTTAATTATCACGTCAGCCACAATCCATGAAATGCATTGAAGATACTCTTATTATTTATCATATGTTAGATTTTTTTATGTTATGTGATGTGATTGTTGAAGATATCTTATCTCTGTTCGATAACATTATAACAATTATAAATCGATTTATTTATATTTTTGAGGTAAAATATAAAGTTGAAAAGTGAAGAGAAGAAATATATTTAGTTAAAAAAATGATTTAAAAAATTATATTATTTAAAAATTAATTTATAAATAGTAATGACTGCGTTAAGAACATAGGCCTAATTACCACAAATCAGAAACCACAGTTGATCCGGTGGTTCTGATATTGGTCCTCTTTCATAAATTTCACAAATGGTTTCTAATATTTACAAAATACCTCCAATTCGTAAATTTATTTATAATAAGTTTATATATATATATATATATATATCACTTTTTATTCATACAATTTTTTTCAAATCACTCTTTAATAATATATTTTACTTCAAAAATATTACATTCTTATCCTATTCATATTGTTTGGTCTCGATCTAACAAATTTATATCAGGAATGAAGTTTTACTTTTTATTCATGATACAAAATTATGTTATATAGAGTCTTTAAGTGACCTATGTTCGTGTTTCGTTTGGACGGTTATTAATTAATTGGCGTAACCGAATTTAATTATCGAGATCCTATAATATATAAATCAAATTGGATCTCCCTAATAGCCTAAATGAGAATAGATGGACTATCTTGTAAAGAATTGAATTGTACTATTAAAAAAAACTGAGATAGAATTACTTGTTGGACAAGTATGAAACTCTAATCCCACAAGAAAAAAGGGAAGGGTTAAAACTCTCCCCTTATATATATAATATAGGGGACGACCTGATGTGATCCGGACCCTCGACAATCAGAGTCATAGCAGGCTTGACGGGAAAATTCAAATATTCAAGCCAAACAAAGAAAAACAGGATCAGTTTTGACATTACGGCCGTAATGTCAAGGATCACGACCGTAACATTTAAACAGGGACATTTTCACGGCCGTAAGAAATTCCTCACGGCCGTAACTGATGGTATAGTTTTGATCAGAAAGGTGATTACGGCCGTAAAAGAATTATTCACGGCCGTAAACAAGCTAGCCAGATTTTTTCCGGAATTTTCAATTAATTTATTTCCTTTTATTATTTTTGGTTATTTTCCTAGTTTAGAATTTTAGCATAATTAGAATTCTATTTTGAGTAAATTAGATGCTAGGTTATTTTGCTTATTTATACGCGTTTTGATTCATTGTAAATTAAGACTTTGATGATTAAATAAAAGAGATTGAATGTATTTCAATTGTTTAATGTGTGGATTCACATTACAAATCAAAACTTATCAAGATTGATTATCTTGTGGCGTTCATCCCGAATTTATCAAATATTCGAGAGAATATTTGTGGCGTTCAAATCAGAGACTTATCAAGGAGATTGGGCAAATCCTTGTGGCGTTTCGAAAGTCGTGGTTCTTTATTCCGCATCGTCGAGCCATCGCGTCGTGAATATCGGGTCATGATTCATCCGTCCAACCACAACCTGAGTTCGGAACTTTCCGGCGTTTATTCCGCGCTTCGAACCTCATCATTTGGTATCAGAGCTGGACTCTGAATTCAGGTTTTTCTATCCAGTTTGATTTTTATGTTTATCATCGAGTCCCATAAAAATCATCCATATCTTGTTGTTGAGTCTTTCTTTTCTTGTTCTTCGTGCCAGTAAATTTTTCTTTTTTGATCAATATAAAAATTCAGCAAAATTCAAAAATGTTTATTTTGCTTAATTCTTATCCGAATTAAGTTCCGTTTGTTTTGTCGTGTTCGTTGTCGAAATTTTCGGATTTATAAAAAAAAAAAAAAAAATTATTTTTTTTTTTATTATTTTATTTATTCCGAAAATTCATCCTAAAATTCAAAAAAAAAAAAAAAGAGTTCATTCAAGAACCACTTTCTTGAATTTCTTGATCCTTTGTTTTCAATATTCTTTTTCTGTGTCCTTCAACAAAAAATTTCACAATGTCCAATTCTCATGAAAACGCCAAAGAACGTATGTGGAGATTTTTGAATGAGACTTTGGTTAGGTTGGATAAATTAGATGAAAGGGAAGGGAAATTGAAAAAGGGGCGATCTCAAGCAAATCGTAGTGATTATAGGCGTGATCCTAAACCTAGGGATGGAATCGGGGTTAAGAGAGGAGCTGAGATTGATCCAAAAGCAATTTTGAAATTTCAAAAAGAAGTTTATGAGGAAAAATTGATGTGTGAACGGGAGGCAGAAAGAAAATATTTGGCTAAATTGCGAAAAAAGGAGGAGAAACGAAAGGCGGTGATTAAATGGTTAGAGGAGAGTGAAATACATGTTATAGTTGAGCCTCGGGATATGAATGTTGAAAAGAAGGAGGGAGGCTTGAAACATGAATTAGAAGTAGTTGAAGAGACCCCGAACTTGGTGGTAGGTGTTGATAACGTGGAGTTAGGTGAACAAACTCCAAAATTTGATGAGGAATTAGAAGTTGGGGTAGAAGTTCCAAATTTGGGTTTTGAATGGGTAGATCCACATTTGGATAGTGATGAGGTAGTGTGCGAACATGGTGATACAAATGTGGAGATCAGAGATGTGGTTGAGTTTGAAGATAAAAAAATCGAACAAGAAATTGCAAAGGAGGAAAGAGGCGAAGAGAAGAGCCTCGTGGTTCAAGAAGTGGAGTTGGTGGTGGTTTGTCATGAATACAAGGATCCATACCTTGTACCTCATGAAGCTAACATGTCCCTCCCCATTTTGTTTAAGTCCTTTTTACAGGTTAATTATGACTGGAAGCTTCAACCACACTACGAATGGCTAAGGAAGTTCAAGCTCCATCTCTTCCGTGTTAGCAAATCAAAGTATTCCAATTTATTGAACTCATGGCATGGAAGCAGAAATTTTCCGTTTGATCCAGGAGGTGAAGTGAAACACCAGGAACAAAGCTATGATTCGGGACGAATCATCCTAAAGAAGGAGGGTATGATGTGATCCGGACCCTCGACAATCGGAGTCATAGCAGGCTTGACGGGAAAATTCAAATATTCAAGCCAAACAAAGAAAAACAGGATCAGTTTTGACATTACGGCCGTAATGTCAAGGATCACGGCCGTAACATTTAAACAGGGACATTTTCACGGAAGTAAGAAATTCCTCACGGCCGTAACTGATGGTACAGTTTTGATCAGAAAGGTGATTACGGCCGTAAAAGAATTATTCACGGCCGTAAACAAGCTGGCCAGATTTTTTCCGGAATTTTCAATTAATTTATTTCCTTTTATTATTTTTGGTTATTTTCCTAGTTTAGAATTTTAGCATAATTAGAATTCTATTTTGAGTAAATTAGATGCTAGGTTATTTTGCTTATTTATACGCGTTTTGATTCATTATAAATTAAGACTTTGATGATTAAATAAAAGAGATTGAATGTATTTCAATTGTTTAATGTGTGGATTCACATTACAAATCAAAACTTATCAAGATTGATTATCTTGTGGCGTTCATCCCGAATTTATCAAATATTCGAGAGAATATTTGTGGCGTTCAAATCAGAGACTTATCAAGGAGATTGGGCAAATCCTTGTGGCGTTTCGAAAGTCGTGGTTCTTTATTCCGCATCGTCGAGCCATCGCGTCGTGAATATCGGGTCATGATTCATCCGTCCAACCACAACCTGAGTTCGGAACTTTTCGGCGTTTATTCCGCGCTTCGAACCTCATCATCCTTAAATTCATGATAAATCCTTACCTTCCAAGTCAAATTAAAATTCTTGATATTCTTTCCTTTCGAGTCACATTCAAGAACCACTTTCTTGAATTTCCTTAAATTCTTGACATTCTTGAAATTTCTTTCTTCCGTTTATTTTTCAAGCAAGAAAATAAATTCCTTCTTGCTAATTGGTGTCTAAATCATCTATTCTTGAGTTTTCTTTAATTACCACATAAGGGATGGATTATGATCCGAGTTCGTTGTTCCAAACTAGATGTTATGTGGGACAAAAGGTGTGCAGTTTGGCAATTGATAGAGAGTGCTTCACTAATTTTGCTAATATCACCATGGTTGAAAAATTGGGATTATCTCTAATACCGCACAGTAGACCTTATTGTGTGACGTGGATGAGGGAATTTGGAAAGTTCCATGTAACCAAGCAAGTCCTAGTGACTATCACCCGTGGAAAATATATTGATGACGTATTTTGTGATGTAGTGCCTTTAAAGTCTTGTCATATTTTATTGGGAAAATCATGGAGTCGTATGAGGGAAGCAATTTATTATAAGAGTATGCACATATACAGGATTCTTACGAGAGGGAAAACATTCACACTGTATGGGTTTACACTCGAGGAAGCACTAGAAGATTCGAGGAAGGTAAAAAAAGAGAGTGAGAGGAAAGTTGTAGTGAGATTGCAAGAGGATCCTCGAAATAGGGATGTTGAGAAGAAGGAGGGAAAGCTGAAACTAGAAACGGTTGATCAAATTCCAAAATTTAATGTAGGAGATGTGGAATTGGGTAATAAAGAGGTGGATGAACAAGATGTTAAAATTATTAATGAGGATATGCATGAATTGAAAGTTGACGGGGTAGAGAATGAAAACATGAAAGAATTGGTTGAGGCCAAAAATTTAGAAGAGGTGGTTAAGCTAGAAAATGTGGAGTTAGAAGAGGTGGACGAGCTTGAGAGAAAAGAAATAGAAGAGATTGAGCAAGAAGTTGCAACAAAGGAAGGAGGTGAAGAGAAGGACCTCGTTGTTAGGGAAGAGGATTTGGAGATGATATACCATGAGTACAAGGATCCATATCTTGTATTTTGTGAAACTAACATTTCCCATCCTATTTTGCTTAAATCTTTCTTGCAGGTTGAATATACTTGGAGGTTTGAGTCACACCACATTTGGCCAAGGAAGTTCATATTTCGACTCGTCCATCCAATTCAAGTATTAGAATATTATTTGTTGATCCTATGTAATGGAGGCAAAAATTTTCCTTTTGATCCAGGCGGTGCGCTGAAACACCATGAACCAAGCTATGATTCGGGACGAATCATCTTGAAGAAGGGGAGAATGATGTGATCCGGGATAGGAGCTCAAAGGAGAAGTCAAGTCACGGACGACGCAACAACATTCGACATAGGAAAATGAACAATTTCCATGTTGGAAGCTAGTCGAGACGACGAGTGGATCAACCTCATTCAAGCCGTCGAAGAAAATTATGAAATCACAAATTCACGGCCGTAACATACGCTACTCACGGCCGTAACTTACAGTGTCACGGCCGTAATGCAGTTTCTGTTAAATTATGAATTTTCGAGGAAAAAGGATTTACGGCCGTAAATAAAGTCTCACGGCCGTAACTGAGAATCAGAAAGCTTCTTACGGCCGTAAAGGAATTAGTCACGGCCGTAAAAGTCGGTTTCCGTAATTTTAGAATTTTATTTATTTCCTTATTTTTAGGTATTTGTTTCCTAGTTTAATTAGAACTTTTAACCTAGATTTTGACCATATTTATAGGGATGTAATTTTCATTATTCAATAGACTTTTACAGAAAACTTTGATATTATTATTGAGAGGCAATTTGCTTTCATACTTTATTCTTTATTGAATAAAATCCGAACTTGTGAGTTAATTCTTGTTTGTTCAAATCTTGGGTGAGATTTATCTTCTTTGTGATCAAGAGGTCAACATATCAATTGATTGTGTTGGTTGCTTGGTTCAGTTAATTTGAATCAATCTCTAAATCGTGGTTTATTGGCGTTCTTGGGTCGATTCCAATAATTTGTGGGTTGCGTAGCTACAATTGCTACGTGGTTTGCATCACGACCACAAGAGGAGTCAAAGACTCTTGTTTTGGTTGTTTTCTAGTTACATATTAGAGTAAGAATTTTATTCTACTTGGGTAATATTGTATTATTGTATTATTGATCCTTTGGTGTCCACGCATCAATGCAATCTTGTTCTTGAAGGAAAATTTAGGAAGATTCAAATGTTGGAAGCTGAAATAATTATTTCAAATATTGAAATTCATATTAACTGCTGGAAGGTAATTTCGCTATGCACATTCAAGGTAGTTTTAATTAGTTTAGTAATTAATCAAATTCTAGGGGGTTCTTGTTTTTTCAAATAAAAGTAATATTTTTTATTTGAACACTTTCTTGCAATCAATTTCCAACAGAGGGGGATGAGCAAATTATATTGGATTTATGAGTGCAATGAATATGTTGAATGTGATGTAAATTTTTAGGTTATTCACCTTTTAAAATCTACTCTTTTCTTATATTTTTATAGGATGATCACAAAGTGTTCGATGAAATGCCTCCTTAGAGAAAATTGTTTTCATTCGACCAGTGGCTTTAACACAAGTTTGGGGTGGACTAATGGTGCTTGCTATGAGATTGTCACATATTCAAGACTACTTTTGAGTGCCCTACGACTTCTTGGAATGTCTAGTAACTTCTTTTATCTTACTTTGATTTTATTTTACACAGAGAGGAAAATGTGCATTTCAAGTTAGGGGGTGGTTTCTTATTTTATGTCGACATGTTAGATAGTCTTGTCGGCTTTGGATGACTTGTTTAAAATTGTTATTGATTCTTGAATTATGACCAATATCCTACTTGTGTCAATCTTTACAAATGGCTTATCCATGTAATATCCCAGTTATCTTGAGCACAATAGTCATGATTAATTGTTGGTAAAGTTTGGAATTTGTTGAAAGGTGAAGAGATTTATAAAGTAGAAGAACTAGGTTATGAGCTTATATTTCGAACTTTTATCAATCTATCCAATTTTTCCTAATACTCTCAATCTATTGATCCTACTATGAGATAAGTTTGGGGGTGCTCAAACCGATAAATGAGATAGTCTAGATGTGTATTGATTCCATGCATGATTTATATAATTTGCATGGAGTGTTTGTGATAACATAGGTCATGACCATATGTTATAGATCTAAGCCCATTTTAATATCTTGTATTACCCTATCTTGTAACTTTTTTGACTCGAGTGATTAAGCCCGTTGGAGTATCTCAAAATTGGTTCCTTAAGTTTTAAACTTGGGAGTCACCAACCTAAAGCATGCTGTACAGGTCAAATAGAAAGCTTAATGAGTAGAGTATTTAAAAAAAAAAACATTGCATTTTCTTAATAAGTCTACCTCACTTTGTAGCATTTTTTATTTGAGTTGTTAAGTCCTTTGGGGTATTTCAAAAACCGATACCCTTTGATCCAAAAAACATCAAGAAACTACTGACCTTAAGCTCATTACATAGATCAATTAGAAAGCTTAAGAGAGTGTGGAAATCATGCATTTCTACTTAACATAAGGGTTTAGATTACTAGTGGTTTTGAATTTCTGAGTGATTGCTTGATTATTGGAGCACTTAAATTTTGAGAGAATAATTGCATATCTAGATTGTTGATATTTTCGGTAAAGCCTAACCAAACTAGAGTGGAAAAAGAAATGAGTGATTTGAGAATATCCTCTAGAATTACATCTCGAGAAAGAAAAGAAATAATTCCTTGGAGATGAATGTCACGAGCGGAAAAGGAAAGAATTGACCACAAAATGGTGGGTTAGCACTGAATTGAAATTTCTCCACTCTACAATGTTTTCAAACCTAATTGGTGATAAAAGTTGCTATGTGCACACACACACATACTGATCGAACATCAGAAATTGATTATTCGGAATCATATTTGTAAATTGATTATACAATTTTACACTCATGAGCAATTTGCAAGTTTTCTAACATTGTTGAACCATATTCCATATTGCTTGATTGTACTAGTAGATGATTTTACTCGAGACGGGCAAAAGTTCAAGTTTGGGGTGTGATAAGTTTGCTTTACACACTTATTTAGTACTTAAATTGACATTTTAATCGACAAATTGAGTGAATTTCTACTTATAAATTGTTTTTATCTTATACATTTAGGTACAACCTCAATTGAAAAGAAAATGGACAAGACTGACGAGAAATTGAGCAAAAAGAAGAGCAATCTTGATGTTTAGGGACCTAATTGAAAGAAATCAAAATTTTGAGGACTTAATTGCAGCATCCCAGAAAGATGGAGGACCTGCAGTGCAAATAATTATGGGATATTTTTGTAACGAAAGTCAAAATGTAGGGACTTAATTGAACAAGATCAGAATATGGAGGACTTGGCTGTAAAATTCACACAAAATTGGAACAAACATTGGAATCACGCGACCACTTGGTTAACCAACCATACGGTCGCGCACCAATGCCCTTTTTGGGCAACGACTATTTTCGTGGCCCATGCGGCCACATGGACTGACTTCGGCCCAGTTTGATTTTTTTTTTTTAAATATATTCTTCCTTAAGGCCCCATTTGGTTCGATTTTTGGCATATTTTTGGCACTTTTTAATTTTAATTTTTGAGAGCATTTACACTTCCACTTCTTCTCTTCACATTCCATTCTTCATTTTTTATCGAAACCCTAGCCCCAATTTGAAAAACCATAGTTAGCTTTTTTGTTTCTTTGTTTCTTCTTCTTCTTGTTTATTGTCCTTTTGTATTTTGTGTGAAAAGTTTGGGAGATCTAACGAGTGAAGAAGATGAAGAAAAGTTGGATAGCTCAAATGGAAGAATATATTCACCATTTTCCTCTTTGATTTCATTGGTTTTGTGATGTATTTCTTCAGCCTTTATATTTTGTTTCGGATTCACCTTATGAGCTAAATTAGTTTATGTTGGATGATTGATGTAGCTTAACCTAGTTAAATTATTATTTTTTTTTCTTATTGATTTCATGTTACTCATTTCATATGTGTTTGTAATAGTGATTAATGCATTTTATTTGCTTAATTATCAAATGGTTGGATTGTGGTTTATGTGTTAACTTAAAATGCCTCTAGAATTTATTTCCTTGAGTGTACTCAACAAAAGATAAATTTTAATTTAAGTCAAACCCATCATTTAGAAATATCTAATATTTCATAGTGTCAAACATATTCATCATAGACCCACCTCGAATGTACTCAATAAGTTAAGGTCGATGAGGAAATCTTGTTCTTAACAATAATGATGGAAAAAGAATTTAACTGACTTAATATTTAGAAGAGGGATTTAACGTGTAAAGGTCACATCAATATCATAGATATTTAATTTATCATACATAATAAAAATGCAAATAAACATACACATAATATATTTATATAATATGAGCGATTATGAATTTTATTCTATCTAGTTTTCCCAATCAAGGAGGAAAGTTAATTGGTCAATTCCTAAAAGAACATAGCATTGATCGTAGGCCCAAATACAACAAGAAATAAAACTATCATCCAACACATCAACATGATCGAGTACATAATCATCCACCAATATAACATTTAACACATAAATGTATCCATATATAATATATGATATTATATATTCATATATTTCAACTTTCTTGTAATTAAAGGTCGTCTAAATTTTTTTAGATAAATGGATCAGAATAATTAAACAATCAATTAATCAAATTAATAAATTTATTTAATTAGCGATATTTATTTAATTAAAATCATATTAGAGTCACATTCTATTTATAGGGTTTTAGGGAAACTTGAATTGATATTTTTAATTTAGGATAAAAACTTCTAAATAATAAATTTAATAATTAATTAATAATATTAATCAATTTTCCAAATTAATTAAATTAGAGTCCAACTCTAAATATAACATTAGGGTAAACCAAATTATTATCTTGATCTAGGGTAAGATTCCTAAATAAAATAAAATCCAATTTAGGTTCAAAGTAATAAATTTATTTAAAATCTTATTTTAACGACAATTTAAAATCATAAATTTTAATAAGAAGTCTTAATTTGGTTTAAATTGAAATTTTGGTCAAAATTAAAATTTTCCCCAACCATTTAAAATCAATTTAGAAGAATGTTTAAAATAAATCTTTAAACACATTTTCTAAAATTTGCAGTCTGAAACTCATTAAAATTATCGAACGGGCCCCTAAAGTCAATCAAATTGCAAAACCTGCCCTTATTTTTTAATTGCACTTTAAGCCTCTAAAAATATATCGTAGGGAGGGGCCAACAATTTCTTGAATTGCATGTGAGGCCCACCATCCTTTCAGTAGATGGAAACGGCATCATCGCGGTCGGTGAGGGCAGCGACGACGTCTTTCAATCCAATTTTTGACTAAGAAATTAATTTTCTTCTCAAAACAGATTTTTAAAAGGATGAAAGTCATTTTTCAAAAAACTAAAAAAACAAGAACATAATAACATTTAACATTTAGTCCTTATTTGAGACACATTATTTGAAGAAATATATTTTTAAAATTGATTTTTTGGAGAATGTGCGGTTAAAAATTAGGAAAGAGTTTTCGATTTACGTGTAAAACTATGTTATGGAAGAATGTGTGATTGAAAATGAATTTTAAAAATGAGTTTGGAAAGTAAATTGTTTCAAACTGAGGCTTAGTTGTTCCAATATTCATAGAACAACTTCTTGCAAATACAAAGTAGACTTTGATACCATTATTGGGAATTTACTTAATCAAGTACAAAGAAATTTAAAATAACTTCAATTTCCAAACTAGAATCTTCTTTACGTTTAGATAGAAATCGTGATAAGAACATTACGTATTGATTGTTCTTGTAAACTACTTTGAAAATCTTTGGTTTCTACAATCTAATTGTACACCACATATGTCCAATTGTCCAGCCTCCAACGATGATGCATAAAAGAAAAGAAGAATGAGAAATTAGAGTTTCTTAATTCTTGCGCTAGCAAGAAAATAATGAATTAATGTTTAATTTCTAAACCTCAGTTGTATACTAATAGATGTTAAAGTTAGTTGACCCATCACTTATACATGACCCCATCCATTTGATTCAATAAATCTAAATTAATCAAACATGGTACATTAGTTAATCAATTTAATTAATTAATTAACTAACTCGAGCCTATTAATAAACATTCTATTAATTAATTTTACAAATGTCGAACACTTTTCAATTAATTAATTCTAATTGTATTCTTCTAATTCTATCACTATGTATGACTCGGTAGGTTCTTAACCTCTATGTCGAACGATGTGAATTATTTGATCTAATGAAAATAAGATTAATTAAAATTATTTTTAATTAAACATTAATTCTCATAGATTTGTCAATTCACATTTTATATATATGTTGAGCCATTTACAGTTTATCCTCGTGCGTGTTAGGAGCTAACATTAAAATAAAATAATACATATAAGGAGGGGGCATATACCTGAACTCCAAGAAAGAGATAATGTAGCAAAAGAAGATAACGACCTGAAAGAAATAAATGGAGGAAAAGATATCCCGTACATCAAAAGAAAAATAGATAAATTGTAGTTTATAAATTATAATCCTCTGAAGCTAGGAAGTCCGAGTGTGTCAATCTGCAAAAGTGCCCTAATGTTGCGTGGTAGATCCTGCGGTCCATACTCTCGGTACACTCTCTGATCTCATCCCTTAAAAGAAAGTGAGTCAGCAACCTAATTACCCTCACGATAGATGTGAGAGATAGTGTCCATGTCTAGATGAAGAATATCTCTGATCTGTCTAAGAATCCCCAGAATCAACCAAGGTTTGCCCGTCCTGATGATGTAATGAATAGTCTCTATGGAGTCAGCCTCAATCCAAATAGATGTGATACCCAGTCGGCGAGCAAGAAGAATCTCATCGAGAATAGCCCGCATCTCCGCCTAAGTATAAGATAGTCTCCGTAGAATGTTGAGAATGCCCTAATCTACTGTCCGCCATGGTCCCTTATGATATCCCCTCCACTAGCAGAGTCATCCTTGACGCATTCATCAGTGTTGAGCTTGTAGGCTCCCACTAATGGAATGATCCAAAGGACCAGAATGGGGGGTGAAGGGGTAGAGAGAACAAGTGCAATACCAAATAATGGGGCAATAACTGTATCCCCACTCCAGTGCTGCTATCTAATGAGCCGCCAATGTGAAGGAATGAAATAATTCGACCCACCCTCTAAATAATCCTCCGAGGCTACATCCAAATACCCTTATGTTTCGCGTCATTCCTTTCAGTCCATAAAAACCAAAATATCATAGAGAAATGATGGTGCGAATATGGCCCAGGCTAACATACTGTTCGAAATATCTCCATCTCTAGAATCTTTGTCAAACATCCTCACTCAGAAACATAGGCACATTAAAGATGTCTCCAAAGTAGCTCCTTACCTGATCTGAGATAACAATACCCGTAAAAATTTGCATAATAGTCTCCATCTGTGCGCAGCACTGACACCGTGATTCTTAGTGACAACCAATCCTACTCTGAATAATCTTGTCAATACAGATAAGCCATTGCAAAAGCCTCCAGCTAAAAAAAGAAACAGTGACGGGAAGAGTAATGGTCCACAACAGCCGATTAGAATCTTGCGGCTGATGTCCTGTCCTATCCAACTGCCAAGCATACCTGGTAGAGAATTCGTCATCTGATGTATCCCTCCAAACAATCTAATCAGGTACATCAACAAATAAAGGAATAGCCCCAATCTGCTATGCCATAACGGGTGGGAGGATCTAAAGGAGTATGTCAAAATCCCATCCAGTGTCCTCGTAGAAGTGTTGCACCCTCTCCGATGTATAATGCCTATCTGGAAAGAGTGCACCCAATGTAGTGTCCCCTATCTAACAGTCGTGCCAAAAAAACATCCGTCTACCTGCAAGATGCCACCCAATGTGTGACTCAGCCCGTGATCCCCCCTCTTCAACCTCTTCCAAGCAGGAGAAGCCTAATGTGGGATAACAGCAAGTGAATGGTGTGTCCCAATGAAATATTTTCCCAGTAAAAATCGAGCCCAAAGAGATCTTTGAGAATGAAAAGCCACCAAAGCTTCAATGAGAAAGCATCCACTGTATCCTGCAATCATCTAAAGCCAAGGCCCCCTCATCAATAGGAAGGCATAATTCCTTCCATCTACGCCAATGTAATCAATGTGCATTATCCTTGGAATCCTACATAGATGCTCTCAATCTTCTTCAGTTCAGCCTTAGGAGGCTACAGAATCTGAAGAAGATATAATGGGAGAGAGTCAATCAGGGGCGGACTCCAGAATTTTTTTGGCCCATTTTCAGCTACAACTTTTTTTTTTTTTCCATTTCCGCCAAAGATTTCAGATAAGCGCCCAAAGCCCAATACTCCATGTCTCTTGTTTTCTTTTCTTTTATTATTTTCTTAGCCACAACCTCGCCCCCATCGACCTAATTCCTCCCAGCAACAATCGCACCGTTCGCCGAATACTGTCGACCACCAAACCAACCTCACTGTCGTCCGCCACCCAGTACCTGCACAACACCACAAAGTCGCAGCAGCGTGCCAGCAACATCGCTTGAACTTCAAAGCCTCGACAGTCGAACCTACTTTTAGTCTATTACGTTATAAGCACTATTGCACTAAGCAGATTTCTTTGGATTAATTAATTAATTCCAACTTTATTTGGTTGTGTAAGGTGTTTTCATGTTTCCAACAGTGGGTAATGGGTTTTCCAATTTCAAGTATTGAATTGTTTAATTTTTTTTTTTTTTTGTAAATTGTAAGTTGTAACTTTTTTTTTCTGATAGTAAATTAGTAATAGATAATTAAATAAATTGTAAGTTGTAACTTCTTTTTCTAATAGTAAATTAGTAATAGATAATTAAATATTACTGATTAATTGAATCAAGATGGAAAATGGAAATTCTTTTGTTTTTGAGTTTTGAGAATAGATGGATATAATATTAGAACAAAGAAGCTTTATATAATTATTATATTGTTTTGTTTTGATTTTTCATTTTAAATATTAATGTGTATTTGAGTATTTTGTTTGATTGTTGTGGCCCGTGAGATTTGAAAAGATATATTTAATGAAATTGGTAATGAGACTATCATACGACGTTTTCAAAGTGTGAGAATTCATAAGGAACAATTGAAAAAAATGTACAACATTTTGAATACTATAGTTGTCTTATTAGAAATTATTTTTTACATTATTCTGTTTCGCTCCCACTGATCTAAAATTCTGAGTCTGCCCCTGGAGCTAAGGACTAGTCTAATCAAAGTAATGCGTCCTCTAGGTGAAAGCAAACGTGATGCCCAACTAGAAATCCGGCTCCTGATCTTCTGAATAATATCATCATAAAGAAATGTCATCTTGACCCCCTTTATACAAAGGGACCCTATAGATAAGTGAACGGCTGCTGTTGATGTCTAAACCTCATCAAGTGCTCAAGCCGTCTAATTGGACTAATAGAAGCCCGTCTAGGGATGATAAGTCCGCTCATGTCCTTGTTCACCAACTGACTGATTAATCAATTCACATTTGTTGTCCCAAATTGATATCTAGAAATTCAGGGCAATACATGCGACGAAAAGAAGTGGCATGACAAAATCAAATTTGTTTACCATTAAACTATAATCCTTTCGTCAATATGATTGGATCAACCACAAGATATGAAAATGTTTCAAACTCGATTATTGATCAAATATTTTATTTTGCTCTTTTAAATCAATAAATGTCGAAACTATTTTCAACTCATGAATTCACCTTGATCAAGGATTTCGATATCAATTTTATCGAATAAAATGTAGATCATAATCTCTTACTATCTAAAAGTGATGTCTAATCCTATATTGATCACTCACAAACTTCATATGATTCTTGACATACCTGAACGATGCCGCATTAGCAACCTTCATATTCACATGTCCATTTAAATGTCTTTACATCTTAGATTGTGAGATCACCTACTCATTTCTTAAGTGAGCTTTGATAAACACATTGGTCTAATCGTAATAATGATATCCGTATCTAAATTATATTTAGTTGTCAAGTAATTTCGAGACACGAATATCGTTCTATTAGAACAACATGTTTGTCATTTATATTTATCACAATTATACTGTCTTGTGATTAATAAATTATTTTGATTTGAATTTACGAAGTTTGTTAATTTAATTTGCTAGAATAATAATTTTTAAATAAAATATATCAATAAGTGATTGATCAAATGATTGGACCTAATGCATGTTACCTTATAGGATTAATTAGACTCTACACTAGTTCCTTCAATCATTCTTAGATAAATACATTATTTAGAAACTATTTAGAAAAATACCGGATTCTATGAGAGAGAGTTATTATTTGATTGACCTCATTAATTATGAAACCTATTATTTAGGGATGTAATTTTCATTTATTTAGGAGATTAAATTAAGGGTGTAATTACATCTAAAATCAACTAATAATCTGAAAATTACAAATATTAAATTAGTAATATTGGAAGTCATCTTCTAGATCGAACGTAATATTACGAGCTATGTAATTTAATTAAAACCACATGCAATTTAACATACCTCAAACTGGCGTTACATGAAATTTAATCGATAAAATCATATATCAGCTTCTGAATTATATCAAACGTAATGTTTTTTACAAATAATAAGCAATTGCATGGAATGTAATATTACGAGCAATCCCAGCACTTGCATTATGTATTACATCCATTGTAATAGATTTAAAAGTTTCACTGTATTTTTTTTAGGTGCGTTTGATAGCCGTTATTTTTTATGGAAAATATAATTTTTCATATGAATTTTCAACTTTGCGCTGTTTGGTTGCTTAAGTTTTCCATGTAATTCATTTTTCCACTTGCCTCAAAATTCTGTATTTTCCTTGTTTTGAATGAATTCATTTTTCAAGGGGAGGACGATGTTTTATTTTTCATGAAAAATCTTATATCATTTTTGTTACGTTTGATCATTTTTGTTGTTGTTAATTGATTTATTTATTTTTTCTAAAAATGAACATTATTATTATTAAGTACAAATGTCTGAAAAAATAAAAAAAAATATTTTTTTTATTAAAATAGATCAATTTTACTTTATTTTTTATGGAAAATAATGTCAATCAAACAACAAAATTTGAAAAATCTCCTACTTTTTCCACCTAGAAAATTAAACCAATCAAATATGTTAAACTTCCAATTCACAGGAATTTAATTCCCTAGAATTCATTTTCTTTCAACTCAAATTTCACCCTCGCTATCAAACGCAGTCTTATAGTCAAATTTCAACCATAACTTTATCAACGGCTCATGACTTAATCCGAATCTCCATGCAAATATGTTGTACCAAGTCAATGACATCTTTAACTCCATTGTTTCTCTACGGAAAAACATACATATTTACTGATAAATTAACCAGTTCATATTTACTTCATTGTTTCTCTACCGAATTTTGCCATGAAATGTCCACCTTACCCCTCACCTCAATTGACCTTTTTGCGTGTTATGATTATGCAAATAACGCTATATTTGACTGATCTATTTTCCTTCAAGACACCAATATCTACATATTATACACATTAGATAAAAATGAATGAAAATAATAATGATTTATTTATTTACATCTTAAAAAATTGCTATCTAGAAGTTTTCTTTCTTGAATTCAAAACGTTAAGTATTTCATCATTCACTCACCTCCATTGAAAATTTAAGAAGATAGTATTAGAGGATTCATCTTCCATTTGGAGAGGTGGTCATTTTCAATTTGTTATATGTTTGTATGTTGTATTTACTCTCTTGAATTAAATACAACATGTTAGTTGGGTAATTATAGAAACAACAATTCTACTTGTACTAACAAAAGCTACTAACTAGTATACAAACACTACATAATACCTATTATAACCTTTGAATATCTAAGGAATTACTTAATAAACCTAAATCTTATCTAACATATTATCCTACTAACTTTTATAGATAATTATTAAATTATAAAAATATTAATAATTGACATAATTATTTTCACAGCAATTTAAAATATTATGCCTATTTATGATCCTCATCTATTTCATGAAAAAAGAAAATATTTAATTAAAAGTTTACATAGTGTTAGAATTAGAAAGAACAGGAAGAGATTTAAGTACTATTGCAATAGAAAAATATAGAGAATTAAAAGACTAGTCTTACAACATAATGAATATTTAAGATTAAAAGAATAAACCTTAATTAGACAAGAAGATATTAGATATATGGATGAATTTGAAGAAAGATATTTGAAAAGAATTAGATAAAGATTATAATTCCGCAAAATTGAATTTCACGATCTGTTCCATTGTGGTATCAGAGCCAGCACCAGAGTGAGCAATTATACTTAGAAATTTATTAAAAATGTCTAAAAAATTACCAATAATCGAACCTAGAGTATATAATTACAAATCTAAAGATTTACCTAATAATAGTCATTGGCCATTAATAACTGAAACATATGAAAAAATTATACCATTTATACTATTAGGAGAATGAGGATTTGGAGAACATAAACAATTAAATTGAACAAATTTATTTTTACTAAATAAATTAGAAATAAGTTTAGATAAAACTACAGCAAAAAATTTAGAACAAGCTAAAAACCTAGAACAAGTTCTAGAAATTATCAATAATTTACCATTAAAAATAAGACAACTGATAAAAATAACTAACGATTATAAAGAAATAAACAAAAACATACCAACACAAATATTAGAAGTAAAACAAAGTGTAAATAACCTATCAAAACAATTAATAATCTTAGAAAATCAAATTAAACAAATAACTGATAAAATAAATAAAATAGGAAATATGATAGGAGTATATGAAAACCACATATAAATTACAGAACAAGAGACTATTATGGAACAAATAAATATGATTAGAATAATTAAAGAAGAAGAAATAGGGAAAAATGATTTACACAAAAGACTAAATAATATACAACAAAATATTGAAATTATATAAAAAAAATTATGACGAAATAGAAAAAAGAAAACCTAAAAGAATAATAACTGACAAAGAATTTAAAGTTATCAATAGATTAAGAATAAATATGATTACTGAACAAATAGAAAAATTTATGGAAAATCCTAAAGAAGACCGTGAAAAAGATTACATAACAGAAGAAGATTATATAGAAAATTTAAAATTTTAAAATAGAAGAAATTAATATGAATGAACAACAACAAGCTTTAGTACCAATAGGGCAAAATCCACCAGAATATATACAATAACCAGGAACTAATCAAGTTAAAAGAGAAACTACAAGTAATACTAATCCACAAAATATACCAAAAATTTATATGAGTCAAAGACAAAACCAAAATTTTAGAACTAACAATTTTATATCGCAACAAAAATATTATACTAAGCTAAGTAAAAACTATCCTACAGAATATAAATCATGGAGACACAAATTAGTTCAGAAGGAAGATTGTTAGATTTAGGATGTGTACAAGATGTAGATCATGAATTAGAATTATGGATGAAATCTATGGCTATGATGGTTAATAGGAAAACAATTCCAATTAATGTTAGAAAATACATTTATAGGAACCACTGCAAGATGGTGGGAAAACTTAATAGAAACTTATATAGAACAAGTTAGAGGAAATGATCAAGATGAAATATGAACTATACTTAGCAGATATGAAGATGCATTAAAAAGAGAATATACATTAGTATTAGACAAAGATACTAAAAATAGTTCAAAATTGAGAAATAGATATTTTTTAGAAAATTTATCAATATGTTACATGTGTTACTTTAAACAATTTGCATGTGAATTTAGAGAATATTTTGAAAAGTCAGAATATAATCAGGAAACATATGGTATGGAAATTATGGACCAAATATTTTTTAAACTACCAAACCTGTGAAATTTATAATTATTTAAAGAGTGGGAAAAATCAGAAATACCATTGAGTAATAATAGTCTAGGAGCAATAATACAATTTATAAAAATGCAAAAAAAAGAAAAATGTATGCATGCAAATAATATAATAAAATTTCACAAAGGAAGTAAAAAATCATTATGTTGTGATAAATTACAATATAAACCTAACCAACCCAATGGGGATGCCATCTACAAAAAAAACATAAGAAAAAGAAATATTATAGAAAAGATAAATTTAGAGACAAATTTAAAAAATTTAATAAATATAAAAAATCATATAATAAAACATTTAAAAGGTATATAGTACCATATAAAAGATATCCAAGCAAAAAAAAAAAAAACAAAACAAAGTTAAAACATACGCTAAAAATCCTAAAAAATATAAATGTTATTCATGTGGAGAAGTAGGATATATCTCACTAGAATGTCCCAAAAAAAGATAAAATATGATATATATCTCATTAATAGAAAAAGAAAATTTTAACCTATTACCTATTGAACAAGAAGAAGAATGGGTAGAAATTCCTAAAGATGAAGAAATTTATGAATTAGAAGAGCATGAAGTAATAAATTCTATTATGAAATTAGAATCTTCAGAAAATGAAGAAAGTGAATCTAGTGAAGAAGAATATTTATATTTAAATATGATTAGACAAATAAGTGAATAAGGAATATGAATACCAATTAGAAGAAAATGAAGAACGACTAAATGAAAGATTAATATTTAATCCTAAAATGTATGAAAAGATCTTAAAATCAAAAATAGTGTAGAACCAAAAAAAAATTTAATTTACCATTTTAGTAGAAAAATAAGGAAATAGTATATGTAGCAAGAAATCATAGTCACCTTATAGATATAAGAGATACTGTAAGAAATATATTAATACCTATAATAAATGAAGAAATTATAAGATAAGAAATTAATCTATTGAATCATGAATTAAAAGGAAATATATATATATATATATATATATATATATATATATATATATATATATATATATATAGGAGCTGTACAAATTATTGCAAATGCCTATTTTAGAGAAGGAATAGATACACCTATAAAATTCTATATTATGGATGATAGTATTGTAAGTTCAGTTCAAGATGCTTTAATAGGAATTGTAACTGGAAATTTAATATACCAAAAAGTAAAATTTACAAACAGACCAAACTTTAGTATAAATATGGGAGAACAAAATAAAAACAAAGCCTTAACATTATATTACAAATTAAGAGGAATATATATGGAACCAGGAAGTAAAACTATAATTTTAACTATTATAACAATATATACATTTACTATCAAACATGAAGTAAAAAGTAAGAATGCTAGAAAAACACACATAATAGAACTTATATTTAAAAATCTATTAGAATACAAACCAGCTAAAAAAGAATCTAAGAATGACTATACCAGAAGATATAGAAATAGATTTTAATCAAGCTAGATGATTAATAAATATGGATAAACCACAAATAGAATTTGGAAGAAGATCAATTAGCCTAAGAAGAAATAATAGTACAAGATTATTACCTAAAATAGGAAATAGAAATGATTCAGAAAAACAAATAATGACAAAAATACATAGAAAAATATCTAGAATGAACCTATCTAAAAGAAATGATACAAAACAATTTGAAATTATGATAGAAATTAAAATAGAGCAACTGTATCCCATATAAAGGAAAATATAACAGGATATTTAGAACTTAAAATAACAAATAATCCAATCCAAATACAAGATTATTTTGGAAATATTCATCCCATGAATACCTATGTAGAATTACCAATTAGGATAAATAAAAGGAATGAAATAATGATAAATATGTATGTAGAACATACAGGAAAGGTAAATACAGAATTATTATTAGGAACAGATTTCTTAGAACAAGTAAAATCATATTATATAAAAGATGATAGAATGTTATTAACAATACAAAATGAGAATCTAGTTTGTAGAAATTCAAAAACTTTTATCATGTTTTTTTTAGACGACTTACTATCGTGAGCCTAGCCCATGGACAAACATTATGTTTGGTCCACATAAGATAAATAAAGCTCAAAGCTAGTCTAAACAAGTTTATCATATGTTTTATTAAATTATTTTTAAATACATATGCTTTGAGTAATATTTGTTTCAAATGATAAACTCTATAATATATATATATATATAATATACACAACTTCACTGTAAGAAACCAAAAATTTGCAATAAAGATGAAATGGAGGTGCTGATTATCACATTATTCCATTTAATCACTCTTAAACACTCCATAAACCTCCACTTAAAACACCCCATTACACCATTTATAATTATCATATAAATGAGACCTGTTTCGTCTCTTCAAGTGGTAGAAATGGTGGTTTCAACTTCTTTCACCCATTCACATTCCTTCCACTATAAAAGGAGTCTTCTAAGGTAGTGTGCAAATTCCTCTGCTTCAAATATCACAAACCCATGAAAAAAATCTCATTTCTAGGAATCTTAAAGTTCAAAGCAAGAAGGTGATCGGATTTGAATAGCTGGTTCACCGTCGGAAGACACCATTCACCGTCCAAGCTTTTATATCCATCGTTTTTGAATTGAGGTAGGTAGAGGTGCAAGTGGTTATTTCATTTTCAAGTTATGAAATTCTCAAATGTAAAGAAAGTATGATACCTTCGAGTATGGTGTTTCGGGACTACTATAGATGAATGATCATTCTACGGCTCTACGTGTTATGATAATGCTATAGAAATCTGGATTTTGCCGGAAATCCATCTATGTGCAATGGTATGAACTATAGTTGAGGTTTTTTTTTTTTTTTTTTTTTCTAATTTTGATAATGGAATGTACCCATGACATCTATTGAGTTTCGACTCATGGGTTAACTCCCTTCTACAGGGTGAGTTTGTGGCATGAGGTCGTGGATTGCTGATTGAACGATGGAGATGCAAGATGGTGTCAAGTGGTGGAGTTCTTCTTTAAGGACAATAAGACTAGTAAACTGTATTTGGATTTTTTTTTACATTGTTATGCATTAAGTTTGGTTTCCTTGTCATGATAATGAATGTTTAATTGTTATGTTAAAGACACATATATTATGTGAAAAGTTTGTGCAACTTAAGGATTGAAATTAGGGGTAGAAGAAAAGAAAAACAGTGTCGAAACAAATCTGTCCAGCCAACTTTGGGATGTTACTGTTCATGGCTAGGAATGAAATTTTGAAGACACGGTGACACTCATCATTGAATTATCTTTCTATGAGTGCAAAAATCACTTAATTTGGAGTTGTATAGAGATCTGTACGAATTTTTAAAAAGAGGCGTATGTCACAGTGTTCTTTTCGAGCTTCAGCTTCTGTCCCTCGTTTCAAAACCTCATATCTTATTCATTACTTTGTATTTTTGGATGAAACCAATTGGGTTTGATAAATTAATGAGTTAGCTATCATATAAACTTGGAATCAAGACATTCCAAGGTCTGTAGGAATTTTTATGTCACTTTAAGTATAGCTGCACAGTTTAGTTTTCCACTGGAGTCGAAACGGTGTTTTGAAAATTGTTTTAGTACTATGCATCTCGTCAACGAAAGCCGATTTTTGGATATGTTGTACCTTAGTGAGTATTTTAAATATATTTAAAATTTCATTGAAAAATAAAGTGGTTTACTATGTCAAATGAATTTTTTTAATCATCAATGCTTGTAACAAAAGGAGAATAGGATTTGACATTTCTTTTCTTTACATGAAGGTACTGTGCAGCAACTCAAACCCATGTGAACCGTTACCGTGCCATGCATTATGGTAATGTTCATACAATTCAAATAAATAAATAAAAAAGTTTGCTTTTAAAATAAGGATGAATAGGTTCGAACCTTGCACCTTAAGGTTAGATAGTGAATCTTAACCACTTAGACTATAACTACTTTGTTTAATGTGATGCATTGACAAATTGATACATTTTCGTAATTAGAGCAAAAGATGTTTCCTTTTTCATGAACTAAACTTATTGAAATTATTAAGAAAAAAAGAGATATATATATATATATATATATATATATATATATATATATATATATATATATATATATATATATATATATATATCTATAAATTCTTATTGCAAATATTTTCCGCAAAATAAATCCATTAGTTTATTAATTGATTTCTAAGCTTACGGTCTATGATTTAAATGTTTTTGTGACGTTTCAACCTATGCGGTTTGGGCCGTTACATAGTTATACCAAGGTTATTATGAATATAATACAAAGAGGAAGAGAACATATTTATATATTAACTAAAATGAATTACAATGGATATCTCAGTAAAAATTATAATGCCTTATTTAATACAGGAGCATCATTTTGTTTATTTAAAGAACATGTATTACCCCTAAAAATGTGGAGTAATAAAAAAGATTATGAAGAAAGAGTCATACTAGCAGGATTTGGTGGGAGCACAAATCTAATAACCAAAGTAGCAAGGAATGTAAAAATACAAATAAGAAAATATGAACTACAAATACCTTATGCATATCAATTTGATGATATGTCACGGGTTATATTATTAGGAAATAACATCATAAAACAATACTATTCAGTGACTATTGATAGAAAAAGTAATACTTTTATCTACTCCTTGTCACCATATAGCAATAATAGTTAGAATTAATGATCCTTATGTCTCATGTAGCAGCTTAGCATGGTGAGGATAGGCAAAAATTAACACAAAAAATACAATTTATGCCCAATAAAAATAGGATTAACCTAGTACAAGAACATTTTAATCAAATAGCAATAAAACATATTACAAAATAATTATTAAAATTAACAAGAGATAACTCTTTAGAAAAATGACACATAAATAAATCTATGACAAAAATTATATTAGAAGACAACACTAAGATTATTAGTGTAAAACCAATTAAACATACACCAAAAGAATTACCTGAATTTTAAATGCACATAAAAGAAATGTTAGAAAAGAAATTTAGTAGAGAACCTAATAGTAAACATAGTAGTCCAGCTTCATTGTAATGAAACATTCAGAACAAAAAAGAGGAAACTCTAGAATGGTAATTAACTATAAAAGGTTAAACACTTATACGAAAGAATTAAGTTATCAAATTCTAAACCAACAAGTATTATTTAACCAAATTAGAGGAAAGAAATATTTCTCTAAATTTGATCTAAAATCGGGATTTTATCATATTATGTTAACTGAAAAATTTAGACATTTAAAAGCTTTTACAGTACCACAAGGATTTTATGAATGGAATGTATTACCATTTGGATTTAAAAATAGTCCAGGAGAATTTTAAATATATATGGACAAAATATTTAAAGACTATTACCATTTTATTACAGTATATATTGATGATGTTGTTATTTATTCTGAAACTAGAAAAGATCATATAAAACATCTTAATATTTTTATAAATATTGTAAGAAATGGAATAATTTTATCAGCTACAAAAATGGAAATGGAAATAGCTAAAGAGAAGGTAGAATTTATTTGCCAAGAAGGAATTAAACTCCAAAAACACATTGATATAAAAATACAAGAGTTTGACAATTATATAAAAGATAAAATACAATTATAAAGCTTTTTAGGACTTGTAAATCAGATTAAAAAGTATGTACCTAACTTAGCAAAATATTTAATTCCATTACAAAAAAAAAAAAAAAAAAAAACTAAAAGGAAAAACTGGGTGGACACAATGGTTCAAAGATGAAGAAGAAGTACAAAAAATTAAAAATCTTTGTAAAGATTTTTCAGAACTAGAATTACCCAAAAAGAATGTGAATGAATAGTAGAAACCGATGCATGTGAAACAGTATGGGGAGTAGTACTTAAATATATTTATCCAAAAGAGGACGAGGAAAGAACTGCACAATACACCAGTGGCAGTTTTATTCAAATTCAAACTAATTATCATATTAACGAGAAAGAACTATTAGCTTTAAAATTTGCCATTAAAAAGTTTGAATTATTTATTGTTACTATAAAATTCAAAATTACAACCGATAATCCACAAGTCAAATAATGGTTAACTAAAGAAATTAATCCAACTATTGCAAATAAAATGTTAATTAGATGGCAAGTAGAACTTAGCCAATATGATTTTGAAATTACTCATATTTGAAATTGTGAAATTATTCATATTAAGGGTACTGATAATATTATTGCAGATTATTTATCCAGACATGGAGGAACTATTGAAGAAAGTAGAAGAAATTAACTTGGTCATGGGTCAAATGAATATCAACTATTCAAATCTATTTAACCATGTAAACACTTGCATGCCGCAGATTGTACAAATTAACAGTGAACTAGCTTTTTACAAATCAATGGTTAATTCTCTTTAGGAAATATACAAAGGAGGATCTCAATTATCTCCAGTGAAGAATTTATCTGTAGAACTTCCTATTGAGGGAGAAGTATCTAATGTATCAATTATTGGAAGTTCATCTTCCAAAGCAATTGGTAAAACTATCGAGCCATCTAAAGAAACCTTTTTAGAAGCTGTGAATAAACCAACAGTTGTAACAAATGAACTCTTAGAAAAGGAGAAAGTCATGAAGAAACCGGAAATATTCTTGAAGTACGTGGAGTATCTAAACAAGATGACGAAAGAAGGAGAATGACTAAGGACAATTAACCATAAAAAAAATCAGTAAAGCAATTATTTTTTCAGGAGTAGAACTAAGAATAGTCAAAGGGGCTGTTTGATCAAGGACTTATTCAATGCATCTACCCTAGTAAGGATATGAAGGAAATATCATTATTACCTAATTCTATCAAAGATACAGTTAAAACATACTTTGAGATTACCAAAGATGAACAAATTTATGTCCAGATCTACTTAGCCATTCCAAAATTTATTGATGAGGACTATCTTAAGGCAGGACATATTGTAAAATTTGTAGTAACTAGCAAAGCTATCCTTTCAGAGCCAGAAATTAAGTCATTTAAAAAAGAAGAACAGATACAAGCTATTCCAGAGAAAATGACATTGGGATTTAGAGTCATTTACACCGAATTAAGAGATACCCTTATACAAACTAATGTTTGGGTTTATGAATCTAATGATGACAAATTATTAATCAACAGCATTGCAAGAATTAATCAAGTTAACAGTCAATGATGAAAATTAAGAGAATATGCCGAGAATATACTTGTCAGCAATTTGGATCTTAGCAGAGGAGCCTATGAATATCTACATCAACTAATGGATGTAGAAACGGGTCACAAGTGTAATAACTGTGGGGATCTACTCAACTACAATGAAGATGAAGCTTATCTTATCTAAACATGAATTATTCAAGGCATGGGGGTCCAGGCCCATGTGAAACTTTAGAATAGTAGTAGAAATTATTGTACTCTTATCTTTACTTTATCTCCTTTAATTCTTAGCCATGTATGTAAAAGTTAGAGAATCTTATCTTGTCCCTCAACTTAGATTTTATCAACTATAAAAGGAGGAGTCTCTCCTCATTGTAAGCATCCAAAAATTATATTGGTTTTCAGTAATAAAAATGTATATTCTCTTTATTTATTGTCTTTCTTTTTATTCCTAGTTCAAAATTTTCTTTCATCAAACCAATTTAAAAACAACTAGCAGAAGGTATGAGTAACTATAAACTCCATCTAGATATATATGAAGCCATTAAATAGTTAGTAATACTCTATTTATTTATGAGTCCATAAGTTTATTCTTTATAAAAATTTTGTTAAAAGAGTACATCCAGAGATAGGAAACGAAATTAGATTTTCTGAACCTCTTTGAAGTATTTATTTAAGGGTTAAACAAAAGGTATTGGAGTAAGTCTTTCGAGCATCCATTAATGCGTGATTCTTTCGAGCAGTAATGATCTCCTATGGAGTTGTATTTAATACTTAGATAAATAACTGAAGAGTATTTGGTCAAAAAAATTTTAAAATCAGATTTACAAAGAAGCGTGATGGACTCATAGATAGAAAGAAGCATTGTTAATTATTTATGGTGGATTATATAGTATCTTTATCATTGATATTTTTCAAGTCTTGTTATCATAATTTTAATTTTAAATTTATCATTGTTATGATATTCTTTATATGTTTTTACATATGTTGAAAATCTGTTTTTACTATGCCAGGATTAACTATTAGAAGAGAATTTGAAATTACTAAAAGAAGAAAAGAAGAATTAGAACTTGCAATTAGAAATAATAGAATAAATTTAGAAGAAATAAGAAGACTTAAACGGGAAGTAAATTTATTGAAATCCAAAATTCAGAATTTAATAAATAGAATTAGTAATTTAAATTAAAATATTTAGTTTTATAATTTATGAATTCAGAACCTTTAATAGAATTAAATCCTTCAGAAATAAACGACAATTGAACAATTAAAAACTATAACAGAAGATTTAGGAAGATATTATAATTTATTAGATTATGCAATAAAAGAACTCTCATTTACAGATTTTTTAGGAATTACTAGAAGTATAGTAAATAGAGGAAGAATAATTAGTGATTTAGACAAAAAAAAATTTGAAGAATTAAATATAATTATTGAAGAAGAAACTTTAACATATAATATTATATATTACGCATTTTATGTTAACAATAAATTTAGAGTTATAGACATATCATCAGAAAACTAAAGAATTTATAACTAGAAGGATAACATAGTAATTATACATTTAGAAATTTTGTCTTTTAGCTGTTAGTACAATTGCTAATACAGTTTGTTAGTACATATAGCAAGGTCCTTATAGAATATTCAAAAGGAGTAATTTTGCATAATACCTTTCATTGTTGGAATATTGTTCACGTTTTAAAGCATTCTTTATCATCTACTGTCTTAAATTCCTTACTTTGGTTGTTGAGCATTGATGATCATGCTGAATGGTTGAATGAAGAATATTTTATCGGCCTACACAGTTAATGAAGATTCGCGTAGGGATGAACTGTTGAATCCGACAAATTAACTGTCTCGTTTGACATTTGAAATGTGTGTCCAGACACTCCGCCCTGCCTGTATTTTCCTTTAGTTATTCTTGGTGTTCGAGTTCTTATTATTGAAGGCCGAGCATATACCTTTCTGTAGTGCTTGACAAATGTATTGTCAAATTTTTAGAGATGGTTGATTTTTTGAGATTTATTGTGTCTCATGAAAGACATTTTCTACACATGGATGATGAATTGAAGTTGCGAGGCAACAAAACGACATCTATTGTATTCCCTAAAGATACACTGAATCGGGGTTCATTGAACGTTTGATGATGAAAGTTCGAATTGTACTCCATGTAATGAGATCCTATTACAATTCAAAGTCCATAATACGAAAATATTACCTATTGAAAATCACTAAGAGGAAGATTTGAGTTGGTACATATACGTTCATAAGGAAACAATCCTATGTCTAAGCCTTCTCCAAATAGAGTGTCCTACCCTCGGAGCACCGAGGTACTACAATTTGGAAGACCATCTTTCTGGTGTAGATGAAAGATATCGAAATATTGAAGATCAAGAATTTGTGGGAACATCGCAAATGTGATCAGCAAAAATGGTCTTGCGAATATAGATGGGGAGGAGGCCCTGGTCCATGAGAACGTTGATGTTCCTTTAGAAGGGCCTAAAGGTTTTCCAAATTTTTTCGATGATGATGTCCTTGTAGAAGGGCCTCACTGTCCGAATGCATGTACATATGAAAGGGTCAAAACTGTGGACATAAAACATTGCCCCAAATTAGATTTTAATGAACAAGACCAAGTTATATACAAAATTGATGTTCTAACATTGAAGAAATGTTCCAATTTAGGGTATGCAAATCAAGCATGAAGAAGTTGATAGTTGTTTGTACAGATGATAATTGTGAATGGATGCTCCGCGCTTAGGCAGTGAAAATGTCTGGGATTTTTAAGATCAAAAATTCATTGCTTTGCATACATGTTTTGTGGACTATCGTCATGGTGCACAACAACATTCTACTAATGCGATATTCACCAAACATACAGTGGGAAGATTGGATGATCCAAATAAATCTTATGATCCTATTGTCGTAGTATATGAGACGTGGAATGTGAACTTGATGTCAAAATTAGTTACATCAAGACACAACTTGGGAAGACTACTCTGAATATCCTACATCGTACCCCAAAATATAACACCCAGGCCAGGAAAACTTAAAAGATTTGATAGGTACTACTCATAACAATAAGGTGTACCTTCTTTTCCGAAATTCCATCGTTAGAAACTCCACAGTTAAGCGTGGTTGACTTAGAGTAATTCTATGATGAGTGACCCCCTGGAAAATTCTCTCGGGGAACATGCGAGTGAGGATAAAGCATACTGAAAAGACCTATATTGGTACAATGGGATAGTATGTCATCAATCTAACGGTCGGGACAGCCCGTTTAGTGGGACTCGGGTCATTACAAATGGTATCAGAGCCAACTGCCAGCTTGAAATCGGGAACTAAGTGCTATGCAGGACAAAATGCTACGTCATAGGGCGGGAGCCACCTCTAGAATCTCAACGCCTGGCAATGGATCCTTAGATAGTTTAAGCACGAAGAGGACTTCGCGAGTCTAACAGGAGGTGATTGTAACAACCAGGTCAGGTAAGTTTAAAAGATTTGATAGGTACTACTCATACCAACAAGGTTCACCTTCTTTTCCGGAAGTCCATCGTTAGAAACTCCACAGTTAAGCATGGCTGACTTGGAGCAATTCTATGATGGGTGACGTCCTGGTAAATTTTCTCGAGAAGCATGCGAGTGAGAATAAAGCATGCTGAAAAGACCTATGTTGGTATAGTGGGGACAATACGTTGTCGATCTAACAGCAGGGACAACCTGTTAAATAGGACACGGGTTGTTACACCAAAATACAGTTTTCAGAAGCTTTCTTCATACTATGACACTCTTGGAGAGATGAATCAATGTACAGTTACAAATAGAAATTGATTCACATAATAAATTCCATTACTTGTTCATATTATTCAGTACAAGCATGTGTTGCTATCTGCAGTATTTACATCATGTAATATGGGTTGACGGAAGTCATTTGAAAGGTCTATACAAAGGTTCACTATTATTAGCAATTGTTCAAGATGCAAACAAACAAATTGTGGTTGTAGTTTATGTCAAGATCAAAGGACTTTTTGGGTGACTCCTAAGACCTCGTTTATTTCGAACATGAAAAAAGTATTGGAAATCAATATTTGAGTTGTTCCCTTATCTCACCATGGTTGTTGTATGTGACATATGGTGAAGAATCTTATTCAAATATAAAATAGTACTAGTGTAGCTGTGTTACTGCCTGCCACCGCATATCGAGTGGAAGATTTCGGTAGGCCAATATTGGGACAACTACATATTGTAAGTGCTCGTTGTGCAACATATTTGAAGAGACCAGGGTTTGCATATTTTCTAAGATCGCACTTTTTTGGAGATATATATGACATTATAACAAAGAACAATGCAGAAGATTTGAACTCCACGTTGAGGTATGCGCGTGGGTCACAATCACATGTCTAGTGGAGTACATTCAAAGTGCTATGCAAATGTGGTTTTTCGAACAACGCACAAAAGCTATGAAATTCAATATGGTTTTGATTTCATGGAGGAAGACTTACACATGACTTTCAATTCTAGAACTAGGCTATAGGCATATGATTTAACTAAAATCTAACACAAGTTGGTATATCCAATAACACATACGTTGTTTATTTTCTGGAAAATACTTGCACTTGTCGTGCATTTCATTTAAACTGTATGTTGTGTTCACATGCTATTCATGCATCTTGCTTGCGAGGTTCTTATTTGTACATATTATGCTTCCCATTCTAAACAAATGAATACTAAAGAGGAGCCTATGATGAGGCAATTTATCTGGTTGTGAGAAAGGTTACTTGAGATGTACCCACACATATTCGTTTAGTTCCAATATTATCACATAATGTTTCTGCCTGGTATGCCCCCAACACAACGTAAGCGATCTAGATCTGAGAAGAGTAGAAGATTCAGGAAATGCTTAAGGTGAAGAAGAGTAGGACACGACATGTGATAAGTACAAGTCCTGTTGGAGAATCTCAAGAATAAGTTATGATATTACTGATGTATGTCTTTTGTAAGTTCACTTGCGGTGAGATAATGTACTAAATATGCTCGTTACTGTGGAATTAGTTAAACTAACGTTTTTAAAACTTCATTTTGTACAAATAACAAGTTTCTTCATTTGAATTTCAGAAAGTTACATTTCAGGAATACTTTAACAGTGAATTGTCGTTCTCGACATTTAAGTTTTTGGATTTTCGACAGTTCACCACATGTGCATTGCACTAAACCAACCTTGAAGAAGATGATTGATTGCACGCAGACATTAAAGGACCTACATAAACACTAAATAACACATTCAAAAGCATAAAGAAGTGTACATAAAAAACGTTCACTACATCAACCAATATTATCAGTTTTCTAAATTTGAAATGTCACTACCATTATCATCCACTTCTTTGTCCAAACTAATGACAATCACCTCCTGTTGTGGATATGTTGGTGTGTTCACTTATTCTTCGGATTCATTCACATACGGAACATGAACTTGAAAATTTCTTCATAATTTTTGTTGAATATTGGCGAGATTGGGCTCACGACCTAGTTTAAGTCGGGAAATGAAATTTGTTCTATTTGGGGTTGACCTATTGGTTGCATGACTTTTTCTTCATACATACGATGGGCTACAAGAGGGAAGAGCCTTGTATTAGTGGGGAGATGTTTTTCGTTGTCTCCACATTGATGTTGGATATTGATATGAGTATAATGGAACTACTAGACTACAGAGGAAAATGGATGTTCCTTCAAAACACATGACTTGAAAGTGGTTGCACAACTATAATAAAGAAAAAAGAGAGGTTGAATGGACTTTTATAATGAAAATTTTGAAGGACAAATATCCATTATTGTTGCACAACTACCATCCTATGTCAATTAATGGGTGATTGACAAGATTTTGATCTCCATTGATATGAAATATCTCTATGTACTGTTACATTGAGATCTTAAATATTGTTGTTGTTAAGTTTAATGATTCATAGTTGTTTTTAGACTTTGTTTCAACACTATGAAAGTAACTAACTTGTTGTCTATTCATAAAACAACATTGTGATTGCCTAAAACGAACATTGCTACCTAAATTTGATGGATGTCCGTTATATATGAAATAGAATTTCGAAGTGTGTTACATGATGTTGGATTCATTTGGGTCATGAAAAATTCATCAAAAGTTGTCATTGTACCAAAAGTTGTGATGTTTTACATAAACTAACCACTACCCACCTCAACAAAAATGAGCTAATCCTACTACTACTTGTTTACTGAATTATATTGACTTTATCAACACTGTTTATTATTTGGTTATTTCTCTTGTTGCTCCTTTTATTTTTATCTTTCTATCAGTATTCCATGACTTTATTAAGAAACTTTGGAATATTGTTATATCACTTTCTGTAAGGATTAATGCACAAGTTGTTATATTTGTTTCTACAATAGTAACTTATATATAAACAGCTAACGAAAAACTAATTTGATTATTTTGTTTTTTTTTCTTTCCCTAATTTTTAATTTAATTTTTCTATTTTTTCTATAATCATTTCTATTTTATCTTGGTTAATTAACTCCTAATTTTCTTTGAAATTCTTTTAGAATATCTTCATCTATGTTTTTGACATCATTTGTCTTGTCTTTTAACTCCTTAAATTGTGTTGTTAATTTATTTTGGATACCTTGTAATTTTTATTTAACATTTTTATCTTATATATTTAACTGTTATAATTCTTTGATAGCTATTTTATCTTGTGAATTTATATTTTTATCAATTTTTCATAAGAAAGCACTTATCCAATTTAATTCCACATTGAGAAATCCACTAGATTCTCCCAATGAACTTAATAGTTGAAATATAGTTGTATTGACTCCTTCTATTTGATAAAATCCTATTAGAAGTTTAAGAGTTTCTATTACTCGTTTTTCAATCTTCTTTTTATATGTTCTATTTCTAGAATAAGTTCTGATTCATATTTTGCTTCTTTATATTTCATTATCTCATATTCACAAAATTCTTCTATTGATCTTATCATCAATTTTCTTTGTTGAGTTTATATAGTTTTCTACTTTTCTTGTTTTATCATATATATCTTTTTATTAGTTCTTTATTTTTTATCTTGAATAATTTGTATTTTAGGTAATTGTTTTAAGATTTTATCAAAATATTCTCTTTTTTTCTCTAATGATCTTAATATTAGGATTTCTTCTCTTTTTATATTTCCTTCTTCGCTAATTTTATCCATTAAATTCATTCTTTGTTCAATTATTGAATCCAATTTTTCATTCATTTTAATATCTAGATATTTGACTAATAAAGGATCTGCTATATGATAATCTATTTCTAATATCTTTTAATGTTGTTGTATAATAATATGTTCTACGCATGCTATCCTCATTTATTTCTCTTCCCTCTTTTAGATGATTTATTAAATTTATTATTTGTATTCTTTTTAATTTTATTTTAAAATTATCATCTTCTTTTCTATGCAATTATCTATGTCTTTAATAGTTATGTTTTCTAAATATTTTATTATCTTTTTACAATATTTTCTTATTAAATATAATTCTTTTCCTTTTAATTCTTTTATGAGTTGTTTTTCTCTTATAGATTGTTCTGGTTGTAACCATATATCTGTTGTATCTCTTATTATATTTTCTCTAGTTTCTAATTTTTTTATATAATTGTAATTTAATGTCTTCTGGTAAACTTGTATTTATTGAAGAATACTTTCTATGATAATTCATATTTTTCTTTATATTATAAAAGATCTTCTTCTTTTTCAAATTCTTCGAAAATATTTTCGTACATATATCCATCTTTTATTGTTTCTACTATGAGTTTTTCTATGATTTGCTCTTTCATTTCTCTAGGCAATTTTTTATTATAATTAATGTTATTATTTTTACTCTATTAGGAATATGTTCTAAAATGTATAACATCATTTTTTCTCTTGTAATTTATAATATTCAAATTTTTTAAAATTGTAATTTCCATGGTCTTTATGGCTCTATTATCAAATAAGGGGCTACCATGAGCGAACAAAAATCAAATAAAATCATAAATAAAAAATCAAATTATATTAGAGTTGTAGACTAAAAGAAGAATATTTTGAGGACTTGTATGATAAATTGTATAAAAAAGGGTATTATGGTGAAATTATTTATCTGTAAAACATTTGTAAGGGATCTCCCTATACAAGAAGCTTTATTCATAATTTTAACTGAACGAACATTTGCGAAATTATTATAAATCTCAATGTTTGATAAAGTAAGACAAATGCTTTCATAATCCATTTTAATTTTTTTTTTTACAAACTTCAGTCACGGTTGATAAAAAATTAACTCTTATTAAAAAACTAATATCATTATATTTTTCAATATTTGGACTAGGGATGTCAACGAATCGAGTCGAAGATCAAGACTCGAGTTTTTTTTGGTTAGAATCGAGCCAAAACTCGACGAGGTTTTTTAGGTTCAACTCGAGCCGACCCGTATTTTTTTTTTTTTTTTTGTCTTTTACATATATGATATACTCCCAGCAAATGAATTGTGTTTACTTAAAACTAGTGCACATAATAAATGTAATACAAATATCAAACATAACTTTATAATAAATACAATAAAGTGAATAAATGTACACAGGCCGGGCCGAGTGGATCGTTGGGCCATACAAGCATCCTCGACTTGATCCTTGTTGAGTTTTTGAGGTTCAGTCCTTCAAGTCACGAGTCGAACTTTGCTCGAGATTTTTTTGAGCTGAACTCGAGAGTCAGAGAGGTTTTTTGACACCCCTAATTTGGATCATGAAAAAAAAACATTCTTTTTTACTTCTCGAACCAATGATCCAGAATATGATCGGTTCGGGTCCTTATGTGAATTACACCTTTTTCTGAAAAAGAAACGTTCTCTTAACAAAACTGTACTAACAGTTGTACTAACGACTAAAAGGCAAAAATTTTGAATGTTCAATTACTATGTTATCCTTCTAGTTTAATTCTTTTAATTTTCTGATGTTATGTCTATATCTCTAAATTTATTGTTTACATAAAATGCGTAATATATACTATTATATGTTAAACTCTTTTCTTCAATAATTATATTTAATTCTTCAATTTTTTTCTCTAAATCACTAATTATTCTTCCTTTATTTACTATAATTCTAGTAAATTGTGAAAAATCTGTAAATGAGGGTTCTTTTATTGCGTAGTCTAATAAATCATAAAATCTTCCTAAATCTTCTCTTATAATTTCTAATTGTTTAATTGTTTCTTCTCTTAAATACTTAAAATCGTTTACTTCTGAAGGATTTAATTCTATTAAATGTTCTGAATTCATAAATTATAAAACTAGATATTTAAATTTAAGCTATTAATTCGAATCCTCTTCCAATAGTTAATTCTAGAAATAGTAAAAACAAATTTTCAACATATGTAAAAACATGCAAGAGATATCATAAGCAAAATAATAAATTAAAGACTATGATAACAGTACTTGGATAATATCAATAAAAAAGACGATATATAATCCACCATAAATAATCAATAATACTTCTTTCTATCTATGGGTCCATCACGCTTCTTTGTAAATCTGATTTTAAAAGATTTTTGACCAAATACTCTTCAGTTGTTTATCTAAGTATTAAACACATCTCCATAGGAGATCGTTGCTGCTCGAAAGACTTACGCATTAAAGGATGCTCGAAAGACTTACTCCAACACTTTCTGTTTAACACTTAAACAAACACTTCAAAGAGGTTCAGCACAATCCAGTTTCGTTTCCTACCTCTGGATGTACTCTTTTAACAAAAGTTTTATAAAGAATAAACTTATGGACTCATAAATAAATAGAGTATTACTAACTATTTATAGCTTCATATATATCTATGTGAAGTTTAGTTACTCATACCTTCTGCTAACTGTTTCTGGATTGGTTTGATGAAAGAAAATTTTGAACTAGGAATGAAAAGAAAGACAATAGATAGAGAATATAGATTTTTATTGCTGAAAACTCATATGATTTTCGGATGCTTACAATGAGGAGAGACTCCTCCTTTTATAGTTGGTAAAAGCAAAGTTGGGGAACAAGAAAATATTCCCTATCTTTTACATACTTGGCTAAGATTTAAAGTAGATAAAGTAAAGCTAAAGTTACAATAATTTTTTCTGCTTTTCTAAAGTTTCACATGGGTCTGAACCCCCATGCCTTGAATAATTCGTGTTCAGACAAGGTATGCTTCATCTTCATTATAGTTGAGTAGGTCCCCACAATTATTACATTTGTGACCCGTTTCTACCTCCATTAGGTGATGTAGATATTCATAGGCTCCTTTGCTAAGATCCAAATTGCTGACAAGTATATTCTCAGCATATTCTCTTAATTTCCATAATTGACAATTAACTTGATTAATTCTTGCAATGCTGTAGATCAATAATTTGTCATCATTAGATTCATATACCCAAACATTAGTTTGTGTAAGGGTATCCCTTAATTCAGTATACATTACTCTAAATTCCAATGCCCTTTTTTCTGGAATAGCTTGTATCTGTTCCTCTTTGTTAAATGTTTTTATTTCTGGTTCTGAAAGAATAGCTTTGCTAGTTACTCCAAGTTTTACAATATGTTCCGCCCTTAGAAATTCTTCATCAATAAATTCTGGAATGGCTGAGTAAATCCTGACATAGATTTTTTCGGCTTTGGTAATTCCAAAATATGTTTTAACTGCTGCCTTGATAGAATTAGGTAATAATGATATTTCCTTCATATCCTTGTTAGGGTAGATGCACTGAATAAGTCCTTGGTCAAACAGTCCCCTAACTGTTCTTGGTTCTGCTCCTGGAAAAATAATTGCTTTATTGATTTTTTGATGGCTAATTGTCCTTAGCCATTCTCCTTCTTTTGTCCTCTTGTTTAGATACTCCACATACTTCAAGAATGTCTCTAATTTCTTCATAACTTTCTCCTTTTCTGATAGTTCCTTTGTTACAACTGCTGGTTTCTTCGCAGCTTCTAAAAAAGTTTCTTTAGATGGTTCAATAGTTTTGCTAATGGCTTTGGAAGATGAACTTCCAATAATTGATACATTAGATACTTCTTCCTCAATAGGAAGTCCTACAGATAAATTCTTCACTGGAGAGGATTGGGATCCTCCTTTGTACATTTCCTCAAGAGAATTAACCCTTGACTTGTAAAAGGCTAGTTCACTGTTAATTTGTACAATCTGCGCCATGCAAGTATTCACATGGTTGAATAGATTTGAATAGTTGATATTCATTTGACCCATGGCCAAGTTAATTTCTTCTACTTTTTTAAGTATGTCTTCCATGTCTTGATAAATAATCTGCAATAACATTGTCAGTACCCTTAATATGAATAATTTCAAAATCATAATGACTAAGTTCTACTTGCCATCTAATTAACCTTTTATTTGCAATAGTTGGATCAATTTCTTTAGTTAACCAATATTTAACTTGTGTATTATCTGTTCTAATTTCGAATTTTGTAGTAACAATAAATAATTCAAACTTTTTAATAGCAAATTTTACAGCTAATAATTCTTTTTCATTTATATGATAATTAGTTTGAGTTTGAGTAAAACTGCCACTAGTGTACTGTGCAATCCTTTCCTCATCCTCATTTGGATAAATATATTTAAGTACTGCTCCCCATGCTGTTTCGCATGCATCGGTTTCTAAAATCCAATCACATTCTTTTTTGGGTAATTCTAATTCTGGTAAATCTTTACAAAGGTCTTTAATTTTTTGTACTTCTTCTTCTTCGTCTTTAGACCATGGTGTCCATCTAGTTTTTCCTTTTAATCTTTTTTGTAATGGGATTAAATGATTTGCTAAGTTAGGTACATATTTCCTAGTCTGATTTACAAGTCCTAAAAAGCTTTGTAATTGTGTTTTATCTTTTATATGATTGTCAAATTCTTGTATTTTTGTACCAATATGTTTTTGGAGTTTTATTCCTTCTTGGCTTATTATAGATCCCAAAAATTCTACATTTTCTTTAGCTATCTCCATTTTTGTAGCTGATAATATAATTCCATTATTTCTTACAATATCTATAAAAATATTTAGATGTTTTAAGTGGTCTTGTCTTGTTTCGGAGTAAATAAGAACATCATCAATATATACTGTAATAAAATGATAATAGTCTTTAAATATTTTATCCATGTACCTTTGGAATTCTCCTGGACTATTTTTAAATCCAAAAGGTAATACATTCCATTCATAAAATCCTTGTAGTACCGTAAAAGCTGTTAAATGTCTAGATTCTTCACTTAACATAATATGATAAAATCCTGATTTGAGATCAAATTTAGAGAAATATTTCTTTCCTCTAATTTGATTAAATAATACTTGTTGGTTTGGTATTGGATATTTTAATTCTTTTGTATAAGTGTTCAACCTTTTATAATTAATTACCATTCTAGATTTTCCTCTTTTTTGTTCTGAATGTTTTATTACAATGAAGGCTGGACTACTATGCTTACTGTTAGATTCTCTAATAAATTTCTTTTCTAGCATTTCTTTTATGTGCATTTCAAATTCAGGTAATTCTTTTGGTGTATGTTTAATTGGTTTTACATTAATAATCTTAGTATCATCTTCTAGTATAATTTCTGCCATAAGTTTATTTATGTGCCATTTTTCCAAAGGATTATCTCCTGATAATTTTAATAGTTTTTCTGTAATATTTTTTATTACAATTTGATCAAAATGTTCTTGTACTAGATTTATTCTATTTTTATTAGGCATAAATTGTGTTGTTTGTGTTAATTTTTGTCTATCCTCACCACGTTGAGCTGTTATATGAGGCATTTTTTCTCTACAGTAAGGATCATTAATTCTTATTGCTATTGCTATATGGTGACAAGGGGTAGATAAAAGTATAACTTTTTCATCAATAGTTATTGGATAATATTGTTTTATGAAGTTATTTCCTAATAATATATCTCCTGGCATATCATCAAATTGATATACATAAGGTATTTGTAATTCATATTTTCCTATTTGTATTTTAACATTCTTTGCTACTTTAGTTATTAGGTTTGTGCTTCCATCAAATCCTGCAAGTATTACTCTTTCTTCATTATCTTTTTTACTACTCCACATTTTTGGGGGTAATACATTTTCTTTAAATAAACAGGATGATGCTCCTGTATCAAACAATGCATGATAATTTCTGCTAAGATATCCATTGTAATTCATTTTGGTTAGTATATAAATATGTTCTCTTCCTCCTTGTATTTTATTCATAATAACCTTGGTATAACTAGATTCTCATTTTGTATTGTTAATAGCATTCTATCATCTTTTATGTAATATGATTTTACTTCCTCTAAGAAGTCCGTTCCTAATAGTAATTCAGTATTTACCTTTCCTGTATGTTCTACATACATGTTTATGATTATTTCATTTCTTTTATTTATTCTTATTGGTAATTCTACATAAGTATCCATGGGATGAATATTTCCAAAATAATCTTGTATTTGAAATGAATTATTTGTTACTTTAAGTTCTAAGTCTCCTATTATGTTTTCTTTTATATGAGATACAGTTGCTCCAGTATCTATTAATACTTTCTGCTCTTTCCATTCTCCATTTATTCTAATTTCTATCATAACTCCAAATTGTTTTGTCTCATTTCTTTTAGATAAATTCATTCTTGGTATTTTTCTATGTATTTTAGTCATTATTTGTTTTTCTGAATCATTTCTATTTTCTATTTCAGGTAATGATCTTGTACTAGTACTTCTTCTTAGGCTAATTGATCTTCTTCCAAATTCTATTTGTGGTTTATCCATATTTACTAATCTTCTAGCTTGATTGAAATCTATTTCTATATCTTCTGGTATTGTCATTCTTGGATTTTCTTTAGCTGGTTTGTATTCCAATAAATTCTGAAATATGGGTTCTATTATATGTGTTCTTGTAGCATTCTTAATTTTTACTTCATGTTTACTAGTAAAAGCATATATTGTTCTAATAGTTAAACTTATAGTTTTACTTCCTGGTTCCATATCTATCCCTCTTAACCTGTAATATAATGTTAAGGCTTTATTTTTATTTTGTTCTCCCATACTTATGCTGAAATTTGGTCTTATTGTAAATTTTACTTTTTGGTACATTAAGTTTCCTGCTACAATTCCTATTAGAGCATCTTGTACTGAACTTACAATTCTATCATCCATAATATAGAATTCTATAGGTGTATCTATTCCTTCTCTAAAATAGGCTTTTGCTATAATTTGTACGGCTCCTAAATATATGTTCTTTATTTTTCCTTTTAGTTCAGGATTCAATAGGTTTATTTCTTGTCTTATAATTTCTTCATTTATTATAGGTATTAATGTATTTCCTGTAGTATCTCTTATGTCTATAGGGTGACTATGGTTTCTTGCTACATATGCTATTTCTTTGTTTTTCTGCCAAAATGGTAAATTAAATATTTCTTTTGGTTCTACATCTAATTTTGATTTTAAGATCTTTTCATACATTTTAGGATTAAATATTAATCTTTCATTTAGTTGTTCTTCATTTTCTTCTAATTTGTATTCATATTCTTTAGATGTACCTTCTTCACTAATTTGTCTAATCATATTTATATATAAATATTCTTCTTCACTAGATTCATTAGATTCACTTTCTTCTGAAGATTCTAATTCCATTATTATATTTATTACTTCATGTTCTTCTAATTCATAAATTTCTTCCTATTCTTCTTCTTGTTCAATAGGTAATAAGTTGTAATTTTCTTTTTCTATTAATGAGATATACATCATATTTTTCTTTTTATCTTTCTTAGGACATTCTGGAGATATATGTCCTATTTCTCCACATGAATAACATTTACATTTTCTAGGATTTTTAGGGTATGTTTTAGTTTTGTTTTGTTTTTGCCTTAAATATCTCTTATATGGTACTCTATACCTTTTAAATGTTTTATTATATGGCTTTTTGTATTTATTAAATTTATCGGATTTGTTTCTAAATTTATCTTTTCTATAATATTTCTTTTTCTTATATTTTCTTTCTAGATGACATCCCCATTGTGTTGGTTTATATTGTAATTTATCACAGCATAATGATTTTTTACTTGCTTTATGGAATTTTATCATATTATTTGCTTCCATACATTTTTCTTGTTGTCTCATTTCTATAAATTGTATTCTTACTCCTAAACTATTATTACTTAATGGTATTTCTAATTTTTCCCAGTCCTTAAATAATTCTAAATTCCATGGGTTTGGTAATTTAAAAAATATTTGGTTCATAATTTCCATACCATATGTTTCTTGATTATATTCTGCTTTTTCAAAATATTCTCTAAATTCACATGCAAATTGTTTAAAGTAACACATATCACATATTGATAGATTTTCTAATAAATATCTATTTCTTAGTCTTGAGCTAATTTTGGTATCTCTGTCTATTACTAATGTATATTCTCTTTTTAATGCATCTTCATACCTGCTTAAAATAGTTCCTATTTCATCTTGGTCATTTCCTCTAATCTGTCCTATATAAGTTTCTGTTAAATTTCCCCACCATTTTGCAGTGGTTCCTATAAATGTATTTTCTAACATTAATTGTAATTGCTTTCCTGTTAATTCTTTGGTATAGGCCATCATAGTCATAGATTTCATCCATAATTCTAATTCATGATCTACATCCTGCACACATCCTAAATCTATCCATCTTCCTTCTGAACTAATTTGTGTTTCCACACTTCTCCATGGTGTATATTCTATAGGATAATTTTTGCTTGGCTTGGTATAATATTTTGGTTGTGGTATAAAATTATTTGTTTTAAAATTTGTATTTTGTCTTTGATTCATATAGATTTCTGGTGTATTTTGTGGATTGGTATTACTTGTATTTTCTTTTTTGACTTGGTTAGTTCCTGGTTGCTGTATATACTCTGGTGGATTTTGTCCTGCTGGTATTAAAGCTCTTTGTTGTTCATTCATATTAATTTCTTCTATTTTAAGATTTTTAAATTTTTCTATATAATCTTCTTCTGATATGTAATCTTCTTCACCTTCTTTTTTAGGATTTTCCATAAATTTTTCTATTTGTTCAGTAATCATATTTATTCCTAATCTATTGATGGCTTTAAATTCTTTGTCAGTTATTATTCTTTTAGGTTTTCTTTTTTCCATTTCATCATATATTTTTGTTATATTTTGGTTAATAATTCCAATATTTTGTTGTATATTATCTAATCTTTTATGTAAATCATTTTTCCCTATTTCTTCTTCTTTAATTGTTCTTATCATATTTATTTGTTTTATAATAGTTTTTTGCTCTATAATTTCTATTGGGTTTTCATATACTCCTACCATATTTCCTATTTTATTTATTTTATCAGTTATTTGCTTAATTTGGTTTTCTAAGGTTATTAATTGTTTTGATAGGTTATTTACATATTGCTTCACTTCTAATATTTGTGTGGGTATATTTTTGTTTATATCCTTATAATCATTAGTTATTTCTATCATTTGTCTTATTTCTAATGGTAAATTATTGATAATTTATTGAACTTGTTCTGGGTTTTTTGCTTGTTCTAAATTTTGTTCTGTAGTTTTATCTAAACTTATTCCTAATTTATTTAGTAAAAATAAATTTGTCCAGTTTAATTGTTTATGTTCTCCAAATCCTCCTTCTCCTAATAGTATAAATGGTATAAATTTTCCATATGTTTCAGTTATTAATGGCCAATGACTATTATTTGGTAAATCTTTAGATTTATAATTATATACTCTAGGTTCGATTATTGGTAATTTTTTAGACATTTTTCTAAATATATTTTTAAGTATAACTATTAGCTCTGATACCACTGTGAGTTGGATCGTGAAAGTGAAATTTTATTTTTCGGAATTATAATCTTTGTCTAATTCTCCTTAAAAACCTTTCTTCAAATTCATCCATATATCTTATATCTTCTTGTCTAATTAAGTTTTCTTCTTTTAATTTTAAATATTCATTATGTTGTAAAACTAGCCTTTTAATTTCTCTATGTTTTTCTATAGCAATAGGATCAGTATTTAAGTCTCTTCCTATTCTTTCCAATTCTAAATATTCTCTATGTAAACTTCTAATTAAATTTTTTCTTTTTTCGTGAAGTATATGGGGATCATAAACAGGCATAATATTTTTTATTTATGAAATAAGTAATAAAAATATTAAAGTAATTAAATTTTTAGAATTTATTATGTGTTAAATTTAATAAGATAATATGTGAATTAAGATATTAGTTATATTTTTAGCTAAAAGGGTAAAATAGGTATAATTTATGTTAGTAAGTTGTTAGTAGCTATTTGTTAGTAAGTCTAGATTTATTCTTATTATAAATCTCAATGTTTGATAAAGTAAGACAAATGCTTTCATAATCCATTTTAATTTTTTTTTTTTTTTTACAAACTTCAGTCACGGTTGATAAAAAATTAACTCTTATTAAAAAACTAATATCATTTTATTTTTCAATATTTGGACTAGGGATGTCAACGAATCGAGTCGAAGATCAAGACTCGAGTTTTTAGGGGTCGAGTTTTTTTTGGTTAGAATCGAGCCAAAACTCGACGAGGTTTTTTAGGTTCAACTCGAGCCGACCCGTATTTTTTTTTTTTTTTTTTGTCTTTTACATATATGATATACTCCCAGCAAATGAATTGTGTTTACTTAAAACTAGTGCACATAATAAATGTAATACAAATATCAAACATAACTTTATAATACATACAATAAAGTGAATAAATGTACACGGGCCGGGCCGAGTGGATCGTTGGGCCATACAAGCAGCCTCGGCTTGATCCTTGTTGAGTTTTTGAGGCTCAGTCCTTCAAGTCACTAGTCGAACTTTGCTCGAGATTTTTTTGAGCTGAACTCGAGAGTCAGAGAGGTTTTTTGACACCCCTAATTTGAATCATGAAAAAAAAACATTCTTTTTTACTTCTCGAACCAATGATCCAGAATATGATCGGTTCGGGTCCTTATGTGAATTACACCTTTTTCTGAAAAAGAAACGTTCTCTTTTATTAGAAATAAGTAGTTTTATATTCCTTTTCTCTTTTTAAAATTGTATCTTCAATTACAATGATATAGACTTGGGAATCCATGAAAGTCCAGGCTAGTGGGAGATAAAAATCAAAATTACAATTAAACTTTGCACAGTATATTTTTTTTTTTTCTATTGACAATTATATTTAAAAATAAAAACTGCGTTTGGTAAATTTATTTATAAATAAGTTGTTAAATATTACATTTTCCTAAATCACTTTTTAACCACGCACATTTTTTCGAAACAAATTTTCAATCATACATCTTACCTCAAAAAATTTAAATTTCTTGTTTATAAACAAAAAAGAGCCGACAAAAAAAATGCTATTTCATCCATCACTTACAAAAAAAAAAAAAAAAAAAAATCAATCTAATCCATCACTCAATAACTCACCGTTTAAAGATATTGTCAAACTCGTTGACATGGCAAACAAAAATGATTACTGAGTAATTCTTATAGTCGACGAAGATAAATCGATTTTGGATTTTGTTTTGAATTTTGGATTTTGGGATTGCTGAAAATATGTTCTCTTTGTAATTTTGGAAAACTGTTTTCAAAAATAGAAAATTGAAAAATATGTTTACTTTGTAATTTTTTGATATATTTATTTTGTGATATTTTATATGTAAAAAATGGTTGATTTGTTGAATTGCATTAATTTTAATGTTAATAAATCAGTTAGTTCTCTATATCAATAAATTCATCATTAATATTGTTTCAGCTAAACAAAAATTTAACTCCATACCAACAAAATCTTAACATGGATCTATATATAATGGCAAAATAATATAAGAACTTCAAGTGAAAGAAGTGTCTCACATTTACAATAATAATAATAATAATAATAATAATAATAATAATAATAATAAAAAATTACAAAAAAAAAATCTTAACATGGATCTATATAATGACAAAATAATATAAGAACTTCAAGTGAAGGAAGTGTCTCATTTTTACAAGAATAAATAAATAATAAAAAAAATGAAAAAAAAACCTTAAAATGGATCTATATAAAATGGCAAAATAACATAAGAACTTCAATTGGATGCAGTGTCTCATTTTTACAAAAAAAATAAATAAATAAATAAAAAATAAAAAAAAAAATTTACAAAAAAAAAAAAAAAAAATCTAAACATGAATCTATATATAATGACAATAATTTAAGAACTTCAAGTGAAAGAAGTTTCTTACTTTTACAAAAAATAAAAATAATTTAAAAAAAAAAAAAACTTAATATGAATCTATATATAATGACAAAATAACATAAGAATTTTAAGTGAAAAAAGTGCCTTACATTTTAAAAAAAAAAATAGTAATAAATAAAAAAATTACAAAAAAAAATAAAAAATAATAAGAATCTTATCATGGATCTATATATAATGACAAAATAATATAAGAATTTCAAGTGAAGGAAGTGTCTCACATTTAAAAAAAAAAAAAAATTAAAATCCAAAACGCGCGTTTTGGTCTTTTTGAACTTTTTAACACAAAATATTCAAAACGCAGTAAACTCGTATTGAGTTTCCTTTATATTTTTTTTAGTGTTTTGGAAAACGTATTTCTGAAAATGGGCAAAGTGAACATTTTTTCGATATTTCAAAAAATTAAAAACTCAAAACGAGCTGAAAACAGTAAAGAGAACTGGATCTAACCCTTTGCCTGTTTTGCTTTTATTTTTTTGTATTACCATTTCATAATATTTTATTGCATTTTTCCTTTAGTTGCAATTTTATAAATTTACTTTTGATTGATTTGTCATCAACTAAGGACAATAGTGTGCCAGGTTCGTGTTGGCGGTGTTGCTGTTTGTCGCCTCAAGGAGTCCATCAATTTTTCTAACGTGAGTTATTGAGTGATGAACAGGATAACGATTTGACAAGTTCGATCATCATCCATTTTTTTTTTTTTTAAGATCAGAGATAAGAAATATTGTACAAAGTTCTATGTTCATTTCAGACTCAAAATAACCAGCCCATTAAAAATTCTTATTAAAATCAAATCACCGAACTTCAGTTCAGTTCAAAGTGCAACCCATGAAACCAGTCGATCAGCTCGATTTAGTAGAATAATTTCTCTATTATTAGTATGTTCAACTTGTAAAATTCTTATTTACATTACCAAATAGTGATATTGGCAAGTTGGCAAGCCTGACCCGACTAGCCTGCAATATTAGCCTAAACTTACCGGTTTGGCTAATAGTTTTAGATGGTTCAGGCTAGGCTCCCACCAAAATAGTCAAAATTATGATTAGTTTGATCAATCCAGCGACTTTGAAACCCCTACGTCAAGGGGAACAAGTTTACTATAAATACATGTTCGGCGGCTAAAAAACCTTTTTTTTTTTTTTTGGTTTTTTGTAGGTAAAATGCATGGTTGAAAATTGAAGAGAGAAGATGTGTGCGATTAAAAAGTAGTTTGAGAAATTGTGTAATTTATAAATTAGATTATAAACAAATTTCTTTACCGCTACTGAACATAGATCTTCTATTTATTATACTGTCCAACTTGGGTCTTGGTGTACGGTTTAATCTTGTCTAATAACGATTTTTTACTTGCAATAAATTAAAAAAGTGAAAAGCCACACTAGGAATCATGATTGGATGTCATAATTTGAAAAGAAACGGTGGAAAATTGATAGTTGATTTCTTTGTGGTTGGTGCATAGATACATCATTATCTCCCACTGATTGCTGTAGTGTGCTAATTTTAAGTACGTTGCAGATTGCAAAAGTTGAACAATATAGTGGGAACACAACTCCCATTTTAAGTGTCATCATTATGCCTAAACTTTACAAGCAATTCCTAATTTCCCATCACACCAACGTTAATGATCAACAAGAAACCAATGTGAATTGTCTCATGACATTGCATCCTTTTCTCTCACACACACATATGAGTGAATGTGTGTGTGAGAGAGAGAGAGAGAGAGAGAGAGAGAGAGAGAGAGAGAGAGAGAGAGAGAGATTCTTGCAAAAAGAAAAAAAAAAAAAAGTTTGGTGGAAACGCATTAGAACTTGCACTACTTGAAAAATTACTTTTCTTTGTGAAAGTGGAAAAGAATAGGATGCAAACCGATGCGAAATTGGACCAACAAATTACACAAATGATGGATGGAGTTGGAGATATGGTGATCATGATCAACTCACTTTTTTGGTTTTCCACAAACTATATTTTCTTTTTCTCTAGCAGCATTTAGAATTTCTTTATGATTTTTGTAGTCGCAAAGTGTTTCGATTATTACATCCACGTATTGTGTACTTTTAACCATGTTAATTTCACCCAGATAAGAACTTTAGTAGTTATGTTTGACTTGGATCGAGATGGTTTACGTTTAAGGGAAGAAGATATCCTTATGGCACAATATTTTTCATCAATTAATTGTATTACATATTAAACTACGAGATAATTAAGACCAATATTTTAGTTAGGGGTGGATGTGGATTGGGTTAAGATCGATTGTGGTCTAATCGGAAATAGAAATCGGCCTGAGTCATAAACAAAACTTGAAGGTTGCAAACTGATTCTGTTTAGGTTGGTTCTGTTTCGTTAAGTCAGTATGTACTTGATCAAAAATCACGAGGAAATTGATTATATTCAAACCCCCCCCCCCTTTTTCACTTATTTTTAATTATATACCCACGTAACTAATTGTTACTTTTTAATTACGTAAAAAATACGATGTTAATTAAAAATCAAAAATTCTAATTTGTATCGCACCGAAAACCTAAAACTTCTCCTCTCCTTCGATCGATCTTCTTCCCACCGCCTCACCTCCGCCTCTCCACTTAACATCCATCTTATTTAGTTTCAACCTCCCTCCCTTGCCTCTCCGCTGGACCTCCATCCCTAATCCACTGAGTTTACAGACTAGTGTCTTCCCCGTCTGCCTAGTCTCAATCGTTTTCATGTCTTCCTCTTCCAAAATAAGTACTTTATAACAAAAATGGTCGGAGAAAGTTCGAATGGGCTGAAGAGGAAAACACGTTTTCTTGAAGAAGGAAGTTCAAATAAGAAGAAAAAAAGTTCTTTGAAATTTTTTAAATCTAAGTTTATCTAAAATTTTCTCCGTATTTGACTTTTATTAGGTTGAACTAGTAATCGCACCCCTACAATGCGATGCACGAAATATATAATTGAAAATAATTGAACCTATAATTATTCATGTACTAGGTTCTTTATTCAGCTGTGTCCGGGAATCCCCCCACGTTAGGGTATCTACATTGATCGATCAACTAGATTCAATATTTATAGAATATGTTGTTAAAATACAATGCCCGACAAAAATATCACAATGAACAATGAAAAACATAACTTGCATTCACAAATTGTGAATAATTTATGATTTTCTTTTTCCTTATAAGATTTCTTACTTGGTTTAATATCCTTGTATGAATATCATAATTTTTCTTAGCACAAAATGATATAAAAGAGGCAAGTAACTTGAATGCATAAGTTGTTCATTCATATACAATGAAAAATACCCAACAAAGTAAAATATAAAGTTGTGACTTGCATAAACCATTAGTTGTAAACATGTTTCCAAAAATTTCATAGCAAAAAAAGGGGTTGAAATTGCTGCTATGTTTTCTTTTACGATTTGTTTGTAAAAATATCACAATTTTTAACAATACACATTTTTCGAAATCACTTTTTAACCACACATTTCATCTCAAAAATGTAAAAAAAAATTATAAATTGGCACAGGGGCTCCCGAACGAAGTATTAGTTTCCTCTCATTTTTTGGTTGCAGTGGGGATTGTAAAATTTATCTTATTTTGTTTAAAGAATTTTTTTCAATCAGAAGATAAATAAAATGTCAAAGACGTTTAAAATTTCACAAATATTTTTAACAACACACATTTTTCGAAACCACTTTTTATCACACATTTCACCTCAAAAATGTAAAAAAAATTATAAATTGGCACAGGGGCTCCCGAACAAAGCATTAGTTTCCTCTCTTTTTTGGTCGCAGTGGGAATTATGAAACTTATCTTATTCTGTTTGAAGAATTTTTTTCAATCAGAAGCTAAATAAAATGCCAAAGACGTTTAAAATTTCACAAATTAGAAGAAACTTGACAGCTGCATTGTATGCATGTGGCCAAAAGAAGCAAGAAGAGAACTATGACACATACAATGAATGGGCATCAAAGGAAAGACATTTTGATTTTGATGTAGTAGAGATGAAGAGGAAGAGGCCGCGTTCTATATATATAATTTTTTTTTTTTTTTAGATCACATGATTAAAAGTTTGGTTCGTTTCAGTAATTTTGTTTAGATTTCAGTCCACATGTGAAATTTTGTTCATATATCTTTTGTTGTTGGGTTCAGTGAGATACAATTGTTGTTGGTCCTTGACAGAATATCTTGCGTGCTTAATTGTTGCTTATTGGATTGAATTTAACGGCCTAACATTTATTGTTGGGTTATTGTTTGTGTTGGGTTCACAAATTTTGCATTATTGTTTTGTTTTGGCGGTTAGAAAGATGTGTAGTTTAATTATAATTTTTTCAAATGACTTTATGAGCTTAAGGGATGTTTTATAGAAGAGTTTCTTCGAGTTGATTTTTCCCCAATTCCTACCTATGACTTTCTTGGTTATGTAACCAACCATCTTAAAGAATTTAGCACTTGCATACATATTTGGGTAATTAGGTTTTGATGCATTTCATACAAAAAATGTTTGTTGCAATGCAGATAATGCACCTTTCATGTCCTTTTACAATCTTTAATATGCATACCTATCACTTTGACATTTTGAAAGTTTTTCATTAAAAAGTGTCACTTAGACACCATTTTAACAAAAAGGTGACATTTTGCCAATTTTTTGACCTATATGAATTACACTTTTCCATGCTTTTATATTTTTTTGAAATTTGATCTGTCTTGAATACTTTTTTGATCCTCGAGAAGGATGGATCTTGCCAGAATTATGTGGGCAAAGAATGTGTGTTTGTGTATCAACAGACGAATAGAACTTAGTGTATAATCTTGACAGTAAAAATAATGTATTGTGTCATCCAAAACACTCATCAAAGATAAATAACTCATACCATCACTATTTATTAGAGATTGGATATAATTAAAGTAGAAGTACGGGTTGATAATAGAATTGGCATCGTCAAAATGCTTACACCTATATCACATAATGAAAAAGTCACATACTGATGTGACATAATGTCACTTCATTATAAAAAAAGTCATAGACAACAAAAAATTATAACTCACTTATTTCTTTGTCACCAATCTCTTGTTGAACCAAAACTCAAAAGTATCTACATTGCTAGCATTTCGAGGATGCAAATGTACCTTGACAACATTTTTCTTAGTCTACGAAGTAGAATTATATTCATTTACCCATGAGAATTGAACAAGTATGACAAGTTACTCTTGTGTTACCAAGGGTACATCTGAGGTCTCTTCATCATCAATTTTAATAGCATCAACCTTTTGGTAACACAAGTTATTTGAAAATTAAAATACTAAAATAAAGAATTTACCTCTTGAAGTGTATTTTAAGCTACAATTGCATCTGGATTTCTCCGACTTTTTCCGCGACATCATCTTTCAACTAAACATCACCACCAAGAAGTTCAAATCCACCTTTGTCAGAAGTTGATGCAACAACATGCGGGAACATTATCATTATCATAAATAAAGGTCAAAAACATATTACATTAACATCATCAACTCTTAACCAATCGTCTTCATCCAAATTAAAATATTTCTCAATTTTGTCAACTTTCTTGTCACTTTTTTCAAGTTCATCCTATTAAAATAATGCACAAATTTTAATATTTTTGAATTTACAGATTTAGGTTGTTTTGATTGATTTTAATTTAAATTGAGACTTTAATTGTGGTTTCAAATTTATTAATGGTTAAATCTATTAATTGAATATTTTGTAAAGTTGAGGTTTAATTTAAATACAGTAATTTGAAATTGAGTATATTGATAAGTAAAAATACATAAGTTGTATGTTATAGACCCTTTCTTTCGAACATGTTTTTATGTGTTTTTGTCATAATGTAAAGTCACATTGGGTGAAATTAAAGTTCTAACTTTGGTTAGGAGTGTTGTTAGTTCTGAAAGGATAATGAATGCATTTTTGAAATGAAAATATATTTTATTTAATTAATGGAAACAATTAGAATTTTTGGACACATTGACGGTTCTAACCTCTACGTGATTAGAGCACTTTGTCACATTATTAGGAGTGTTTCCTCGACCTAGCAATTATGTTGAAACGAGGTTACTCAGCATGATGGCAACAGATTTTAAAGACAAACTGGGTTTCGATAACAACTTTATGGTGGATTTGATAGGTATGGTGGTTTATGTTTCTGTGAAATCATGGTTGGTCAATAAATACGACCTCATACTAATTCAGACGACATTGACTCAGTAATCACAATGTCAGATGGGAAAATTTAGCGATTTACTGGATTCTACAGGAAGCTAAAGATTGAACACAAGCAATACTCATGGGAACTTTTACGACTACATGGGAAAAATGAGTCTCCAATGCATTGTATAAGGTGATTTTAATGAAATCAATTTGGATGCCGAGAAAGTTGGCGAGAAATGTCTGAATTTTGGAGCAATATTGGACTTCAGATGTACTTGGGCAGATTGTGGCTTACATGATTTGGCCTTCTTTGGACCGACTCACATGTGGAATAATAAAAGGCAAGGGATTGCAAATATTATGGAATGGATTGACAAATTTCCGTGAAATGAGAAATGAGGCGAAATGTTTGGAAGGGCAGAGGTTAAACATTTGGAATTTCATCACTCAGATCATAGGTCGATCTTACTTATCCTAGCCTCAGGTAGATCACATAGATTAGAGAGAAAGACACGAAAAACTTTTAGGTTTGAGCCATTCTGGACAAAGGAAGAGGAGTTTGGATAGGTATTTTCTCAAAACTAGGAGGGACCAATTGATAATGGAGGAGATGAGAACTTATTTATAAATATCTAGACATGGTAAAACAATGCAAGACGGCTTTATAGAGTTGGCATAAGGGAATATTTGGTTGTTAGAGGGAAGAACAAATGCAGAACCGCTCTAAATTGGAAAATGTACATGTCAGAATTCTATAGTAAAAATATGAATGAAATCCATATACTTGAAAAAAGAGTGTAAGTTCTTGAAGATCATTAAGAAGTGTTCTGGAAACAAAGATCTCGAGCCGAGTGGTTGAAGGAAGGGGATAGAAATAGTAAGTATTTTCATTCTAAAGCATCTTAGAGATATCACAAGAATACTATTTGGAGTTGCAAAATGCGGATGGGTAGTGCATTACTGGGGAGGAAAATATCACGAAACTCATAGAACAATATTTTTACGACATATTTATTTCTAAATTTCCATCTAACCAAGATCTTTAGGCAGGGGCTGATGGAACTTCTTTGGTGCTATCTTGATTTAATCTGGATTTGATTGAAAAACCTTTCTCTAGAGAGGAGGTAGAGGCGGCTCTCAAATTAATGAAGCTTATAGAAGCCCTTGGACTAGATGGATTTCATGCACTTTCTATATGAAAAATTGAGAGGTAGTCGGGGATGAGGTTTCCGAGTCTTGCTTGAAGGTGTTAAATGATGGGGCTTCCTTCAATGTATTAATCATACGAATGTGACATTAATCCCAAAGAAGAAAGATCTGAAACTTGTTGGTGATTTTCGACCTATTCGAGTTCGAATATTTTCAAATTGAATTAAAGAATTTAAATTTTAGTTTTCATTAGTTATTTCTTGTTGATTCTTTAAAATGTTTAATTGGATTTAGTTTTGATGAAGTTATGGTATTATATTATTAGTTAATAACTAGTTGCACACCCGTGTGTTGTACGGACATATTAAGTTGACAATTAAACTATACATACAATTATAATTCAAGAAAAAAAACGAAGTAAATGAATAAGTAATGGTGCAAACATTTAGGTAATTAATAAAAATAATTATATCATCAATAATATTACAAATTCTGAAACACTTCTCTATACACAACATTTGTCGTTTCATTGGTTGGCTTACCCTCTTTATCACATATCAATATCTTCAGAGCAGAACGATTTGTAACTCTAGATACCGCTATATATAGTTGCCCATAACTAAAAACGGGGTTTTTCAAGAACAATCCTACATGTGAGAGCTATTGACCTTGTCTCTTGTTGATAGTCATAGCATATGAAACTACTAATGGAAATTGTCTTCTTTGAAATTTGAAAGGCAATATCACATCTGATGGAGTCAGTGACATTCTTGGGATGAATACTTTTTCTCCAGCATTGCTTCCAAATAAAACTTGAGCTTCCAGAACATGATGTCTAAGCTTTGTAATAATTAGTCTTGTTCCATTACACAAGGAGTGGTCAATGTTTCTTAACAACATCACTGGAACACCGACCTTAAGTGTTAGCTCATGATTTGGCACTCCTGAACACTTTATACTATTCAAAAATTCTGTAGAATGAATGTCTTTAAACAAACTCGTGCCTTTCTCTGCCTTGCACATAGAATCCAAATTAAGATAAGTCCTTCCTTCTAAGCAATTGTTCAAAACCATGTACTCGTTTATGGTACCCACGACATCAAGCGTTGGAGCAAGTATAGCTCTTCCTTGTAAGAATGACACGTCGTCAAAGCTGTCCACAAATTTTGGATATGTACTTTCAACAATTGATTGGACCAAATTTTCCGATGCATCCACCAAAAGGTCATCTGGAACTTTTATTGTTGCATGACCATCATTTTCACCCCCAGATGTCCCGTCCCCTATACTCAGAATCCAATCAGAAAAAACTTTCAATTCGAGACCACGATTAGTAGTGCCAAGATTTTGGAGTCTCATATTTTTTGTTAGTCTCAAAACCTTAAAATGTGTCCATAAATATGAAGAATTGATTGTTGCCATAACAACGTCTTGTCTACTCCCTTTCGGAATAACTGGTAAAATTTATCGGAAGTCCCCACCGAAAACAATAGTTGTGCCTCCAAACGGTTGGTGAAAGCTATCTAGATTATTGAACCTCATTATATCCCGCAAAGTCTTGTCAAGAGCTTCAAAACAGTACCTGTGCATCATCGGTGCCTCATCCCAAATTATAAGCTTTGTTCTAACTATCAGCTTTGCAAGTGCACTCCCTTGTTTTATATTACATGTTGAGTCTTCGTTCAGATTTAAGGGAATGGAAAACCTCGAATGAGCTGTTCGATCGCTAGGCAATAAAAGGGATGCTATACCACTCGATGCGACATTTAATACTATTTCACCCTTTGATCTCAAGGCAGCTGACAAGGTTTTCCAGACAAACGTTTTTCCAGTTCCCCCACAACCATGTAGGAAATAGACACCTCCGTGAGAAGAGTTGACATCATCCATAATTGTATTGTAAACATCCTTTTGCTCATCCATACACAATTGCAAGAGTCTCTTGTGTTTGTCTGCTAAAGAACCTGTGTCATACCTCAGCTCATCATAAATAAGTCTATTATAAAAGATTGATGCATCATAGTCATTTGGAAATGGCATTGTACAAAAATCACAAAGACTTTTCCCTCTGCTCCGCAATATCTTTTCAATCTCCAAAAAAGTAAAATGTTTGAATTTCTTCCTCACTCAACTGCAACCCTATTACACATATAAGAAGTACATGCATTGATCACTAATATATTGAAAAAAAAATGTTTAAAAAAAACATAAAATGATAATTATAAGGTATGTTACCATCGCGTCCTAATATATGTTTGTGCATGTAAATGATGTCATCGGAAAAATATTGTCAACATGATTGCCAAATGAACTCAGGCGGAGACAATGATTCTGACATCAGCAATGTTGCAAAAAGACTCCTCAAAGAATGTCCAGAGCCCCAATGGCTAGCTTCAGCAATGCCATCTACATATTCCTTGTCGTCATCGAGCAAATCCAGTGCATAGCAAGCATCTCTGAAAGTGTTATGTTGTATACCATCGACAAACTTAATCTCTTCAAAGCAAGTTGGACCACGCACTACATTCAACAAAGTTATCAAATAATACATCTCTCCTTGACCAGGAGCAACAAAAAAAATGCGGCCAATTGAAAAATCACGCTTCCTTGGTTCCCACTCTCTTTTGTCGGCCTTCCAAACATATCTTGTAGGGAATTCTGCATATGTCAAGTCTCTGACATCCACATATTTCTTGTTTGCATCTATCCATGCAGTAAACATACTATGTATTGTTGTAGGACGGTTAAGAACTTCATCAAGTGGATCGTTATCTGAAAATATTATACTCTTCTCATTGGGGAGATGGAAAGACAATCGCTCAACGGGAGGGTCCATAAAATGTATATCATAACTAAACAGTCTCCAAACAGCCTCATAGGGTGATATATATCTACGATCCAAATAAATCTTTATCTCATCTAATGTATCATTGGTTGAATATTCACCAGCACTTTGGTAGAAGCTTGTTGTCACCCTATCATGACCTTTGTTCATATACTTGAAAAGATATTTAATCGATCGAGACTGATTGAACCATTCCACGTTGATGTAAGCACCATACTTCATTAGAAGACCACGATTGTGAGGAACAACATATCTGTTATCAAGCTCTATACCTTTAATTATCACAATCCGTCCATTATCACGACGTTTGTAAATAGGATACCCATCTTCATCAACCACCGTGGACTCCTTAAATTGTTTAGAGTAATGTTTGGTGCAACGACCATCATACATGCATGGGGAGTCTAGTCTCATTTTACCACATGGATCATGAACCATTAAATCTTTAAAAGCAGCATAGTAATGTGGGTTTACCGAATCATCAGGAATTTCGACAGAAATGATAGTGTCAATGTGTTCCGTAGTAGGGTAATTTGCATCACGTGCCAGAAAAAGTAATATATGTGCATGCGGTAGGCCACGCTTTGAAACTCAATTGTGTACATCGCTAAAATCCAATTATATAGAAGATATAAACGAAGGTAAGCCAAATGAACACGTGAATTTAAGATCACAATTGAATATATAAATATGTTAATACAAAATGTACAAATCATGGGTGTTAAATGTAAATGCGTTAGAAAATTACCTGCACGCACTAGTCCAAATATCTTGTTTGTGCTCATCCAACATAGTTTTTAAATTGGATATAATCTTCTCATGCGAAGTGGTCCTATTCACATTTTGTCTAAATGATGAAAAAAAATACTATTTTGAAATGAGAAATTTCCTTTTGGTATATAAAATAATTGAAAGAATACATATATACGTACCCAATAGCTCGCATCCTGTTGGCTACTTCATGTTCAGTGTCGTCAAAATATGGTTGAGCAAACTTCGGCGATTTTCCTTCAGTTGGCAATAAACTTCCAATGAAATGATAATTTTGAACATATAATCTGAAGACTAGGGGCGACTTTCCATTATTTAGACTTGAATCTAATTTCGCTCCCATGGAAGTAAATGAGAACATTATGTTGTATGATCGAATGTTCCTATTAAAAAGCTTTCTTTTTTCAGTATTTCCCAATGTTTTCAGAACCGGACCGGGCATCTACCCGGCCGAGAGACTGGGTCAAGGGTTGGAGGGTCAACCCGGAGTAGACTCGGGGTCGACTCGGGCATTAATTAATATTAAAAAAATATTAAAAATCAAAAAAATTAAAAGAAAATTAAAAAATATATAAAATCCGGGTCAACCCGGGTCCGGGTCAGCCGGGTTTCCCGGGTCAATTCGGGTCGTTGACCAAATCGGGTTTTTAACGTGACCCGATCCGGTTTTTGGGCCGGGTCGCGGGTTTCCGAGTCGACCCGGCCGGGCCGGGTTTGACAACATTGGTATTTCCATATAATAGGTCTTTGAATAGTTGCGGAGGTTCTGGCATCGAAGGGAGCTGAACCTTGCCAAGCATGCAACACATGGAAAACTTAGGCGATCGACATGTTTTGTACCGTTTATCCGTTCTCTCTTCGAACTAGAATATAGCATTGCAAAATTCACACTTGTTGGTAGGGTCTCCAATGTCCACGTATTCTGTTTTCTTTTTCAACAAAAGGAAATTTTTAAACTTACCCTGTAGTTAAATGATATGAAATAAATGTTAGATATCACAATAACAATGAATGCACTCACAAATTAAATATACACATACGGTGTATATAAGGTATAACAAAAGGAATTTTGAATAAAATTATTAGAAGGGTGCAATTTTGCATTCAAAATACTTAATTATCATATGTAAAAAGCTTATTTATGTAGTTCAATTTTTTTTTTAATTTTTTTTTACACATAAAAAATTAATAAAATATTGATTTTATGGTTTCATCATTTACCGTACATGAAGATCCTAATCTTTGTATTCCATTAATTAGACAAATCACATTGCTTAAAAGTAATGGATTTTTTGCAATTTCAAATATTTTTTCACTTCTCTTTATTATTTATTATTATCACAACAATTATTATGCAATTGAATAAATATCTTCATTTCCTCAAACAACTTTTACGATCAACATTTGAAAACAAATTTTTTTTTTTTTTTTATATCTTCATGAATGTATGACATAATTTTATCCAAAATTAATAATGGAGAACTCAATTAAACACACTATGGTCAAAATACACAATTATTTGCTCAAGTATAATCAATACATTTTTCTGGTAGGAGTGTTAAACTTGTGCGGCCCAAAATATAAGGAATGGGTAGTTAGTTTAAACAAAATCAAATAAATGGGCCAAAAAAAAAAAAAAATACTATTTTATATTAAAAAATTGAGCCTAATAATATTTCTCATTGAGCGAATTTCTGAGGAAAAAAAAGAAAGAAAGAAAGAAAGAAAGAGGATAACTCTAATGGAACCGTCCAGAAGGGATATATAAACAACCCACACCCTCATTTCCTTCAAACAAACCATGTGGCTGCTGGAAAAAAACCTTGTCTTCTCCTTTGTGTGCAGAAACTTGTTTAAAAATTATTTAAACCGATCGGCAGATGTTTCCAGTTAAACTTGGGGGGGGGGGTGGGGGAACCGACACAACATAACAACACAACACAACATAACAATTCTTCCGTAAAAAATCATCACATTTCTTGTCCAACTGATTCGAACTGACAGTCCATGGAAACAGAAAATTATCTTCATTCTCCGATGGATCCATTTTCAGATCTGAGATCAGAATATGATTTCTCAGAAATAGTGCATTTTAAAATACTTTTTTCTGGTCACATTTTGCACAGATAATTTTTTATGATTTGTTTTTTGATATAACATGACGCGATCCCAATCAGGGAATCTCGTCGAACAACGCGGAATAACGAAATTAAAAACTAGGAAAGATTTAGATCAGATTTAAACACAAAAATAAACAAGAACACAGGAAATAAATAACGAAATTAACGATAGATCGAAGATAAAATCTTGACCCGACAATCACGACACAATGAATGACGATGCGGATTGAAGAACCAAGATTGGTGAACGCCACAAGGACTCGTTAATTTCCTTGATAAGATTCTAATTGGAAACGCTACAAATGTTCTCGCGAATATTTGATAAGTTCAACGCCAAAAATATTTCACAATATTTGATAAGTTGGATTTGTTCTCGAAGAATACAAAAGGGACTCTTCAACCTTTCAATTGGAGAAAACTCTCTTAACTTAAATTCAATATTCCCAAAACTAAACTGTTTTTTTCAATCATGGAAACAGACACAACATAACAACACAACATAACAATTCTTCCGTAAAAAATCATCACATTTCTTGTCCAACTGATTCGAACTGACAGTCCATGGAAACAGAAAATTATCTTCATTCTCCGATGGATCCATTTTCAGATCTGAGATCAGAATATGCTTTCTCAGAAATAGTGCATTTTAAAATACTTTTTTCTGGTCACATTTTGCACAGATAAGTTTTTATGATTTGTTTTTTGATATAACATGACGCGATCCCAATCAGGGAATCTCGTCGAACAACGCGGAATAACGAAATTAAAAACTAGGAAAGATTTAGATCAGATTTAAACACAAAAATAAACAAGAACACAGGAAATAAATAACGGAATTAACGATAGATCGACGATAAAACCTTGACCCGACAATCACGACACAATGAATGACGATGCGGATTGAAGAACCAAGATTGGTGAACGCCACAAAGACTCGTCAATTTCCTTGATAAGATTCTAATTGGAAACGCTACAAATGTTCTCGCGAATATTTGATAAGTTCAACGCCACAAATATTTCACAATATTTGATAAGTTTGATTTGTTCTCGAAGAACACAAAAGAGATTCTTCAACCTTTCAATTGGAGAAAACTCTCTCAACTTAAATTCAATATTCTCAAAACTAAACTGTTTTTTTCAATCATGGAAACAGACACAACATAACAACACAATATAACAATTCTTCCGTAAAAAATCATCACATTTCTTGTCCAACTGATTCGAACTGACAGTCCATGGAAACAGAAAATTATCTTCATTCTCCGATGGATCCATTTTCAGATCTGAGATCAGAATATGCTTTCTCAGAAATAGTGCATTTTAAAATACTTTTTCTGGTCACATTTTGCACAGATAAGTTTTTATGATTTGTTTTTTGATATAACATGACGCGATTCCAATCAGGGAATCTCGTCGAACAACGCGGAATAACGAAATTAAAAACTAGGAAAGATTTAGATCAGATTTAAACACAAAAATAAACAAGAACACAGGAAATAAATAACGGAATTAACGATAGATCGACGATAAAACCTTGACCCGACAATCACGACACAATGAATGACGATGCGGATTGAAGAACCAAGATTGGTGAACGCCACAAGGACTCGTCAATTTCCTTGATAAGATTCTAATTGGAAACGCTACAAATGTTCTCGCGAATATTTGATAAGTTCAACGCCACAAATATTTCACAATTTTTGATAAGTTGGATTTGGTCTCGAAGAACACAAAAGGGACTCTTCAACCTTTCAATTGGAGAAAACTCTCTCAACTTAAATTCAATATTCTCAAAACTAAACTGTTTTTTTCAATCATGGAAAAGAATATAAATAAGAAAATAACATAGCCACTAATTGGGCTCAAAACAGAATCCTAATTAGACTAAAATACTAAAATAGGAAAATAAATAATTAAAAACGGAAAAATAATCAAAATACGTTAAAATCCGGAATATTAGATTTACGGCCGTAAATGACTTTCTGCTTAAGACTTACGGCCGTGACCATATTTCTTACGGCTGTAACTATGAAATTCTGTAATTCTTCATTTAAACCCGAGGCGGAGTTACGGCCGTAAAGAAGGTTCTGTTCAGTTTTGCAATAGCTGTGTTACGACCGTAACTTCCACTCTTACGGCCGTATGATGACTTCTGCACCTCTTTTCCCCTTGAACTTCGATTCCTTACTTCGGCTTGATCCCTTCTTCCTCCCGGCTCGACCCCAACACGGAACTTGCTCCGTTTTTCACGTAGATCACCGTTATACAGCCAATGGCTCCACTTCTCCCTTCGATGCCTGGTCCGGATCATATCATACTCCCTCTCTTGAAAATGATTCGACCTCGAATCCAATTTTGGTCGGCTTTTCAAACTCCTTCTGCTTTTCTAGACTCGATGATCATGCTTATGCCTCATGCTTACTGTCAACCTTTTGGGCTGCCCATTTATCTCCTTCAACTTTCTCGACTTTTTGTGCTGCTCATTTGTGTCAACAAGTTTTTTTCCTGTTTTAAGCTCATGGTTTGACTTCGGTACCTATAAAACAAATTTTAAAGAACTGGGGAGGGGTGTGTTAGCGTTAGTAAGTGCAAATAGACTCATTTTTGTGGTAGACTCTCTTTTCTTTTTCCTTTTGCACTCAGTCTCTCATTTTTCTGAGGTCGTGGCCTCAACTCTCTTTTCTTTAATTTCCACTCCCTCTCATTTTTCTGAGGTCGTGGCCTCAACTCTCTTATTTTTCCCCTCAAACTCACTTTTCACTTTCAATTGATCTTTCAGGGCTTCAGTTGGAGATAGTGGCATTAGAGTAAACTTTTTCCCCCTTTTACCAGACTGTATCTATTCGTATACCCATCGTGTAGCACAAGCCTTTCATGTTGCCACGGCCTCCCCAACAATATGTGACTAATTTGCATAGGCACCACGTCACAAACTACCTCATCAGTATATCCACCAAAAGAAAAAGTCACCAAGGCTTGTCTCTTCACCTTAACTTCCCCCGACTCAGTCAACCATTGTAATTTATAAGGTGTTGAATGTTTCATTAAAGGTAACCCTAATTTTTCCACCAACATTGTACTAACTACATTAGTACAACTTCCCCCGTCAATCACCATGCTACACACTTTATCATTCACGATGCATCTAGTGTGAAAAATATTATCCTTATGCCCTTCCACATTATCCAAAACATTCACCTTACGCCTAACGCTAAGAGCATGCCTATCAATAATTGACTCATCCACCACAACACTTTTCGCCCATTCACAATCACACCTAACCTTTTTACGTGGACAATTAAGTGCAATGTGACCCCGTTCACAACATTTAAAGTACTTAACATTTTTATCCTTAAGAGGCTTGGAATCAGAATTATTTTTACATTTGGTTGTCGGTTCCTCCCTCCTTTTGTGAACATGATCACTACTCTCCCGTTTTGATGTCTCTTTTCGCTTCAATGGCCTTTCATCCATCCCATCTCCGTACCTAGCATGACATTCACACCTACTACTCCTCCTAGCCATAGAGTCCGCCCGCGATTGCTCCTTTTTCAATTGGGCAATCATTGCATATCTTTTATCCATCCTAGCCATTACCTTCTTAAATTTTGCCTGGATCTCTACCAATAATTCAACACCCTGCTCCAATATCCTATCCCCTCTTTCGGGCCGTTTGTTGTCACCCATTGATGAAGATCTCTCCTCGCGAGACATGGTTTATAACAAGAAGAAGAAATAAAATTCCTCACAAATCTTTATCACTTGTGTATCACTCTTTTTCCTTCTTAAGAACTCTGATAATCAATCCAAGAACTCTTTATCAAGGGTAGATAAACAAGACACAAATAAGAACAAATTGAAGAATTGAGAAAATTTGAATTATAAAAAAAAAAATGAAATTTTTGATTTTTTTTTTAAATCTTCTACCAGAGAATTGGACTACGAGTATGGCAGAAAAAAAAAGAACTGGATTTGGACGAAAAACGAACAAGAAAAACACTTTCGAATTTTTGGGACCGACTCTTACGTATCAAATTGAAAAAAATTTATAACTGTCACGAAGAACAAGAAAAACAAGAAAATATCAAGAATACTAAGAACTGAATCTAGATCCAAGCTGTGATACTAGATGACGCGATCCCAATCGGGGAATCTCGTCGAACAACGCGGAATAACGAAATTAAAACCTAGGAAAGATTTAGATCAGATTTAAACACAAAAATAAACAAGAACACAGGAAATAAATAACAGAATTAACGATAGATCGACGATAAAACTTTGACCCGACAATCACGATGCAATGAATGACGATGCGTATTGAAGAACCAAGATTGGTGAACGCCACAAGGACTTGTCAATTTCCTTGATAAGATCCTAATTGGAAACGCCACAAATATTCTCGTGAATATTTGATATGTTCAACTCCACAAATATTTCACAATATTTGATAAGTTGGATTTGTTCTCGAAGAATACAAAAGGGACTCCTCAACCTTTCAATTGGAGAAAACTCTCTCAACTCAAATTCAATATTCTCAAAACTGAACTGTCTTTTTCAATCATGGAAATGAATATAAATAAGAAAATAACCTAGCCACTAATTGGGCTCAAAACAGAATCCTAATTAGACTAAAATACTAAAATATGAAAATAAATAATTAAAAACGGAAAAATAATCAAAATACGCGAAAATCCAGAATATTAGATTTACGGCCGTGATGAACTCATTTACGGCCGTAAATGACTTTCTGCTTACGACTTACGGTCGTGATCATATTTCTTACGGCCGTAACTATGAAATTCTGTAATTCTTCATTTAAACTCGAGGCGGAGTTACGATCGTGAGGATTATTCTTTACGGCCGTAATGAAGGTTCTGCTCAAATTTGTGATAGTTGTGTTACGGTCGTAACTTCCACTCTTATGGCTGTAAGATGACTTCTGCACTTTTTTTCCCTCTGAACTTCGATTCCTTGCTTCGGCTTGATCCTTTCTTCCTCCCGGCTCGACCCCAACACGGAACTTGCTCCGTTTTCCACGTAGATCACCGTTATACTGCCGATGACTCCACTTCGCCCTTCGATGCCTGGTCCGGATCATATCATAACATGTGTTTCATTATTACGAAAATGACTATGAATATCCTAATGAAATGTGTTTGTTTGTTGTAGGGTTAATGGATCACGCTTCATGCTATATTAAACTTGTCCAAGAAGAACATCGTGTTGTGGTCGAAATGAAGATTGGGACGCTAGATCTGGTGGAAAAATATAGGATTCTTTCATGTTGATCCATTTTAAATGTTTTTTTTAGGTTGGATCTGTATAAAATATTGAAGTAGGTTCCATAAGTCTGTATTATATTTTTTCTTTGTTTTCTATTCTCTTGTTTTGTAAATAATTCCAATAAACTTCGATATTGTTAGATCTAGTTCAAGTGATATGCGTGCCCATATTTTATACGTCAGAATTGGTGTAAAAAATTTGGGGGAAAAAAACTTGGAGAACAAAGATTAATGGTCGTCTCACCAGATCTGGCTTCAAAGAGGTTTTGAGCATACTGAATGAAAAGGAAAATGGTCTCTACACAAATCGGTAAAGCCTTGTAGAATTCTTTATATACCTTTATTTATTTATGCAAAATGTATACACATTAAAAATTGCAAATTCTCATTTATTTATTTATTTTACAATACTTTTTACAATTCAATGCAACAATCAGGTATCCATATACATTGTAGAAAATCTGGTGCAACTCGAAGAGGAAAAATTTCTTTTAGAGATCCATCTGTCAGGTTCTTCATTTATCCCCTCTTCATTTGTTAGATAAAATGGATTCCTTCTATGTTAAAATGTCATGTTTGCTAGCAATGCATGCATAAAGAGAGAAAAAAAAAAAAAAAAAAAAACCAATAATGAAATTCATTGATTTTATCCAAAAAGAAAAAATAACAAATGATTAAACTATGTACAAAACATCACTCAAACTATATTTTAACGTTACATAAAAAATCCTTTAATTTTATCCCCAAAAAAAAAAAAAAAAAAAAAAAATTATGCAATGAAATAATACATATCAAAATAACTAAATAAATAAAAATGGCCAAATTTAGTTCACTGTTGCCCCACATAATATCTAGAAATTAATGTACCCACAAATTATTATTAAATTATACATATTAAAATAAATAAATAAAAAAGCCATATTTAGTTCACAATAATTGACCCACAGATTTATTAACAAACACAGTACTCAGAAATAAATTAGCACAAAAATTATTATGAAAAAATACATAGTAAAACAAATAAGTTCAAAATAATTGACAAAGTAAATTTCGAGATTTGAATTGTAATTCCCATTTGATTCTAAGAATATAAATTGTGAAATATATTGATGAAAACTTATATTTGTGTAGTAGTTAGCATGAACCAATTTTATAAAAATAATATAATATTGTCATCTTATAAAATATTATAAGATCTTACCAGCCGAAGAATGATGATCAACCCTCACTGCTGTATGTGATTGTCCGAAAGTGATTCAATCTACTGTCCGACAAATGAAAGGAAATTAAAAAAAGACAGAAGAATTAAAAAATCGGACAACAACATTAAAAGTTGGTCGCAAAATCTAAAGAAATAATATCCCAAACGGAAATTCACTAATCTGTTCGAATACCCACCAGTCATTTCGACCGATTGACTGGCACCACCAGCCGTGGTTAAATAAGAACATGAAGAATTGAATTCCTTTTTGCCAATGAAATGGCAACCAGAAGATAGGGAACGCAGTGTACCAGAGATCATATGCGAAACTGTTGGAAAAAAATGTAAACAAATTAACACAGTAAACAGAACAAAAATGCCATCATAATAAATTCATAGAGATTCACCATTTGTAATGTCGCTTAATGGTGTTCGTGTTCTTTCCTGAGAGCTATTATTGTGGATAGAGTTGCTGATGATGTTCCGTTTTGCTACTTTGCCATTGCAGGCTCGTGAAGGTACAGACATACAACCTGTCATCAAGAATTCCATAATTAAAGGTAAACCCTTGAACACCTTCTTATTTAACAAAACAACAAGGAAACAACAATGAATTCTGGATTCATGACGACCACAGAATTCATTATTAAAAATTGAAAAAATAAAGCAAAAGGTAATTATGCTTCATGAATGTACACACACCTTCACCGGAAGATTCCACTTGTCTCTTCTTTGATGAGTCTGATTTTTCATGCATTATTCTCTGCCCTTGCTTGATGATTGTGCTCTATTTTTTGTGATAAAATTTACACTAATATGGTGCCGTATGTGTGAAAGGTGAATCTGATTGAATGAATGAATTATGCTGTGTGATGAATATGGAATGAATAAAAATAGTATTGGGAAATAGGAATTCTGTAATCAAAAAAAAAAAAAAAACTTGTGTAGCGCCCCGAGTTCCGTATACCCGATTCACTACGTCATTTTCTGTCTAAATTTTTCGAATAATATTTTTGCGGAAGAAATAATTGAAATTCATTTTTGGCAACATTAAATAAACTGTAATGGCCGCTAAAATTGAAAACATTTATGAAACCATTTGAAATAGTAAATCGAACCATTAATATTGTAAAGAAATTGCCAATATCATAATTTCTCAAATAAATGAACTTCTCTAAATTATTCGATTGTTTGGAAAATACGGAAATCATTAACGTCAAACTTTCAACCGTTCAACGATTATTGCCACCATCATTCATCGCTCGCCACCGTCTCCGAAATCTGCAAAACTGTTAAAAAGTAGGGTGAGTATTTCATGGGGGAAATACTCAGTAGACTCATCGCATATTAATTTAATTTATAAGATGATTAAACACATAAATCCCGGCTCTTTATAAAACGGGCATTGATAGAGCTTCTTTATAAAACTGCTCTTGATAAAACTCATATTGTGCATTACAGCACGGGACATATTTTGCAAATCATAGGCTCTTTGAAAACAGCTCTTTGAAAACCATATACTTATAAAAATATTTTAATTATGCCAAGCATAATTTCTTTTGAAAGCATAACATAAGATATGATTGAAATCCTCATAAACATAAATAGACACAAGAACTTTACCGAACTTAGGTGGCAAGAATTCTTATGCAGTAAAATCATAATAACAGTACGTTTTTCATCATAACATAGGATAAAATCGAAATCCTCATAAACATAAGAATTTTACCGAACTTAGGTGATAAGAATTCTTATGTAGTAAGTATACCAAGCATAATTTTCTGAAATTCATAGGGATCAATTGCATCATAACATAAGATAGGATCGAAATCCTCATAAACATATGCGACAGGAATTTTACCGAACTTAGGTGGTAAATCCTCATAAACATATGGAAAGATAGGAATTTTACCGAACTTCGTGGCAAATCCTCATAAACATAGGAGACACAAGAATGTTACCGAACTTAGGTGGCAAGAATTCTTATGTGTAGCGCTACTAAAACTCCGGTCCCCTTAACATATCATAACTTATCATATGGGACCCAAAACAATCTTGGTAGATTGATTTCATAGCAATGATCCAAAAAAAAAACATTTTCGTGAAGCATAGGGTATACTTACTTTTCGTAAAAACATAAAGTATATTTTCTTTTCATAAAAACATACTTACTTTTCATAACAACATAAGGTATATTTACCTTTCATAAAAACATACTTGCTTTTCTTAAAAATTGACTTTCACAAGTCACATGACATTCATATGAAATCATAATTTAAATCAATTAATAAGTGCGAGTCTACCTCAAATCCGACGAGTGCAAAGTTGAGCGGGAATGACTTCAATTTCTTTAAATTCTCCGTACGCTTCGTCTTAGCCAATAAGTCACTTTAGTCTATCGAATATATAGTTCAAAATGATAAATTATAATTTGAGGACTAAAATTGATGTTTTGAAAATTGAGGGACTAAAATGAATACTTTTGAAAGTTCAGGGACTAAAATAGATACTTTGAAAGTTGAGGGATTAAAATAGATACTTTTGAAACTTGAGCTTAAAAGTAAATCAGCAGGGACTGAAATGATAAGTTTGAAGCTAAAAGGACTGAATAAAACCTTTTTAAAACTTGAGGGGCTGATTTGAAATAACATTAAAAACCCAGGGACCAAAGTTGAAATTTATGAAAATTAAAATATAATATCCTCAGATTTTATTCTCTCTCTCACGTTTCACTCTCTGAAAGGAACCAAGACAGAACGACGGTGAGGGGTTCGTGAGCTGAGGAAGTCTGGTGGAGGTGCTTCTGCCAACGATTCGCCGGCGCACACCGGCGTAGGGTGACGGCAAGAGGTGGTTAAATAGGGTTGTCAAGTTTGGGTAGATTTGGTACAAATTTTTGGTGCGAAATCGAAGAATGACCCGAGGCTAGGGTTCGCGATTTGGGGCGTGAAATTCTCCGACGAAGGGAGCGGCGATTGAGGTAAGTGTCGGGGTTCATCTATTACTGGGTTTTGGGTTTTGATTTGTGAGGAGCAGTCGTTGGCGGATTTGACTGTTGGTGGTTTGCAGGTGGTATTGAGACTGTGGTTCGGCTGAGTGCGGTGGTGGTGCTCAATTTTGATTGATGATGATGAACGATGATTCAATTTGGTGTTTGAGTATGGTGATGATAGTGTCGGTTGGCAGTGGTGTTGCAGATTTTGATCTGGGTAGTGAATTGGCTGCAAATTGGAAATCAAAGTTTGTGGCTGCGATGGTGGTTTTGGCAGTGATTCAAGGTGGTGCAGTTTACATAGTGGTGCAGGGACGTTTGTTGTGTGATGGAGCAGTGCTGAGTATGATTGTTTTGGGAAATATTAGTTGTTGATGGTTCTGATTGAATTGGCATTAATGCAGTGATGAATTTCCGGTGATAATCTGATTGGCAGTGAACTGGTGGGGCGATGGTTATTGAAATGGTTGTCTTGGTTGCAAGTCGATGGTGTATTGTATGGTGATAGGCAGCAGTTTGTTGGAATGGCTGTGGTTATTGAAGATGATGGAGTTGGGTGCAGGCATTGATGGTAGACGTGATGATTCATGGGGATGAAGGTGGTTTGATCTGTACTTATGGTTTTATACAGATTTGTGTTAGTGTGATGGAATTAAGATAGGTGGAAATGAAATTGTGTTTTGGTTAGTGGAGAATTTGGTGTGAAATAGAATATCATCATTATGTTTTGATGGTTGATTTGGTGGAGAATATGATGGATACGGGTGATGAATGTTGGTGTTTTTAAAGGAAAAGAGAAAGAAATTAAAATGATTAAAGAGGAGACATGGGGAATCATCAAATAAAAATAATGGAAAGGGAATATAGGTTGTGCCATGTGAGTTGAATGGAGGTGTGGTTGTATGATGAAATCGTGGTGGAGTTTTAGGTTGGGTAGGAATTAGATTAGGTGTAAGGTTTTTGAATAAAATGATTAGATTTTGTGAAAAGAAAAAGGAGATGTGTTGTATAATGAGATGGAAAGAGGAATAAAGAAAATGGTGTAAAGATATGAAAACATGTGGAGAAAATTTGGTTTAATTAAATATAATCAAATTAAAATAAATAATTATTGAGATAAATTTGAATTACGTATTTGGACTTGAAATAATTTGATAAGGATCATTGGGATATTTTAATAAATTTGGAATTCAAAATGATTTTGAAAATAATACTTTGAATAAATAATTAAATAACATATTTTTAGAAATTCGGATTTTAATTTAAAATCGAACAAATTCGATATTTCTTGACTTGGCTAGACGAATTCGTCGCGGCGTTAACTTCAAAATAATAAATGAAATAGTAGCGACACAATTTTCTAAATATTAAAATAATTATTTATTGCATAAAAATTCTGGGTCGCTATAATCTTACCCCCTTAAAAATAATTTCGTCCTCGAAATTAAACTTACTTAATCTTATAATTTCTGAATACTTAATCAGAATCTCTTCTTCTTATCATCGAATATTCTCAAAATAATCAAAGAATTACCTGAATATTTTCTCTACGTAATATACCCAAACATATCAACATAATATCATCAACTTATCTTTCCAATATTTGTAACCCAAAAATTTAGTAAACAAATATCTCCCAAAACTAAGATTCTTTACTTAAATGTCACCACATTTCCTGCAAAGTATTTCTTTCACTTGTATATATGTATGAATTCTGATTCAATACGGTACTCATTTAACTTTCCACGTATCATCACACTATACCAAGATTATCATTATTAAACAAAATATCAGTACCCATAATCCAAGAAAATATTCCAAATCTCCAATCAAATCTCCTTTATCGATAAAATTTAACAGCGCATTACTTCTTGTCTCCTCTTTTCATTAAAATAATCCTGCGCTTTCTTGCTGGTCACAACATCACGCGGATTCACTCAGATCCTTTGCGCTTTTAAATAGTTCATGCTGAGAAGATGTTGAATCATCAAACAATGGATATCATTCTTTCTAACATTCGCAAGTATTATTCCAGTCTTCCTATGAATGATCTGAGAAAGATCTATAAAATAAGGCTCGAAAGATTGAGGTTGCTAATGGCTCATGATATTCCAGAAGATGTTCGCTGGTTGATAGAAGCAAAGGTTCGACTATCTGGTGAATTACCATCAACATTTCCAAAGCACATGCCTGGTTTAGGCAGAAGCACTTTTGCAAAGAAACGAAGAGCAAAAAGACTGGGTGGTTGCTACAAATGTGCTCGTTGGAACTGTAATACTCGTTGCAAATCAGTAGGATATTCTTCTACTAATCGGGATGATAAAATCGAATTCATAAAGGGTGGACTGAGTAAGGAGTCTTTGGATGATATTCGACTGACTCTTGAGACGCACCCAAGTGGTTATGTACAACGTGAACTTCTCTCCTTATACGCTCAGTTTAACGAGGACAAAAATCGTTATAGTCTCCAAAATATAATATCGAAAGATCCTGTTTGCCAGTCTGTTTTACAAAATGAGGCTTCTGGCAGTTCAACAATGATATAAGGTAAATCTTTTAAAATATTTTGCTGCTTTCTTTCACGCGTTTTGGAAATAAAATATATTTTCCTTTCTCGAGTTTTGATAAAGCTGGAAATAAATATATTTTTCTTTTCTCGAGGTTTTGATAAAGCTGGAAATAAATATATTTTTCTTTTCTCAAGGTTTGATAAAGCTGGAAATAATTCACCGAAAGGTGATATCTTTGGTAAAACAGTCAAAAGTTGGCCGATTTTGTCAAAAGTAAATCTTTACTTTTTCAGAATCAATCAAAAACAGTAAATTTTTCCGGCTTTAAATAGCCAAACATATTTCATAGTTCAGGCATCCCAAAATCACATCTTCTTCGTAAGTTTTCCCTTCTTTACTATCAAAGATGGAAGCACCAAAACTTCGACAGATCAAAACTATTTGTGTATTTTGTGGATCAAAAGTAGGGAAAGGCTTCGGTTATCTAGAAGCGGCTGTAGATCTTGGAAAAAAACTGGGGGAAAAAGGTATCACTCTTGTATATGGGGGTGGTAGCAGTGGTCTAATGGGTTGTGTTTCCCAATCTGCTCTTGCAGAGAAATCAAAAGTAATCGGTGTTATACCTGTCCCTTTGGTAGATGTTGCAGGAAAAACACGAGGGCATGAAGTTCAAACCTTATCCATCCATGAACGCATAACTTGTATGCTATATGGTTCTGATGCCTTTATAGCCCTGCCCGGAGGTTTTGGTACCTTAGAAGAAATCTTTAACATTACCTCGTGGGCTCAACTAGATCTCCATACTAAGCCTATTGGGCTTCTGAATGTTAACAATTTCTTTGATGGTTTGTTAACCTTTCTTGATTATGCTGTGGAACAGGGATTCATCTCTCCATTTTCCAGAAGGCTTCTTATTTCTGCTCCTACTATTGATGAACTACTGGATAAGCTGCAGTCATATATCTCAATACAAGATCCAGCAGGGGTTAAGATAGATTGGTCGCAAGGAAGGGGAATCAAGCGAAAATGGAGTCCGGTTAATGTAAACTTAACTCTGTGAATCTTAGAATAGGTGGGGGTAGAGTACGGAGTATTCTCACTCTCGAGACACCCCTCCATTTACTAGGATTTCCTTAATGTTTAAATCTTGTGTGTACCTCAAAGGTTCCAGGTGGTAGATTACGGAGTATTCTTACTCTCGAAACACACCTCTTTGAAGGTTTCTTTATTTCCTCAAAAGATCAGAGGTGGTAGGATACGGCTACTCCGGAAACACATCTCTCATTCTGAGGATCTTTCCATGTTTTTCTCTTATGCTTTCGTGTGTTTCATGTATTTCCTTTCCAGTGTGACTCTTGTGTGTTCTCCTTATGAGAAAATAATAAAATCTCTGCTATCATCTACTAAATCTCGTTTGTGATGTAAATGATCTTGCATGTCTAACCTTAATTCCTTTAGTGGATGCTTATCATATTATGCTCTTAATTCCAAATGATAAAATTCTGGATAGAGTCTCCCTTGTAATTTGGACTTATCCAAACCATAAGCATACTTCATAACTCACAATAATAAATAACTCCACATTTGATCACAACGATCTAAAAATATTGAAAACGATTCCAACACTTCAATATCATCAAAATATCCCATAATTCAATTCATAATTCCTCAACATAGAAATTTCAAATCATATTTTTCAATATCACAATATTACTTCCTTCCATACCTTAATTGGCTCAAAAGTTACTCATACTTATAAATATATGCCATAAATCATATTCCCAAAATTTATTCACAAAGCCAAACTTCATAATAAATTTCTCTTCAACATAGAGGCATAATAAATTAACTCAACATAATATCCATTACTTAATTTTTCAATAAAATCATATTGTTCCCATTATGCTCAACACTCGTTTTCTTTCTTAAAAAAATTTCTCATAATCATACATTAAAGCATATAAGTTATGACAAAGCATAACAACATCATTATTTTCGAAGAAATACATTCTTATTTCTCATAAATCATAAGTATCCGAAATACTCTTCATTCTTTCTCATAAATTAGTAAAATGAGTATTCGAAATACTGAAATAACTTTAAACATCATAAACTTCTTTACCTCGGAGTTGGTGGAGCGAAATGATGGCAGTGGCAATCTTCATCAATAAAATTTTATAATGGAAAATATTTCTTGAAAATTCTTTTTGAAAATTTTTCCAGTCTACAGAAACACAGACTAGCTCTGATACCAACTTGTAGCGCCCCGAGTTCCGTATACCCGATTCACTACGTCATTTTCTGTCTAAATTTTTCGAATAATATTTTTGCGGAAAAAATAATTGAAATTCATTTTTGGCAACATTAAATAAACTGTAATGGCCGCTAAAATTGAAAACATTTATGAAACCATTTGAAATAGTAAATCGAACCATTAATATTGTAAAAAATTGCCAATATCATAATTTCTCAAATAAATGAACTTCTCTAAATTATTCGATTGTTTGGAAAATACGGAAATCATTAACGTCAAACTTTCAACCGTTCAACGATTATTGCCACCATCATTCATCGCTCGCCACCGTCTCCGAAATCTGCAAAACTGTTAAAAAGTAGGGTGAGTATTTCATGGGGGAAATACTCAGTAGACTCATCGCATATTAATTTAATTTATAAGATGATTAAACACATAAATCCCGGCTCTTTATAAAACGGGCATTGATAGAGCTTCTTTATAAAACTGCTCTTGATAAAACTCATATTGTGCATTACAGCACGGGACATATTTTGCAAATCATAGGCTCTTTGAAAACAGCTCTTTGAAAACCATATACTTATAAAAATATTTTAATTATGCCAAGCATAATTTCTTTTGAAAGCATAACATAAGATATGATTGAAATCCTCATAAACATAAATAGACACAAGAACTTTACCGAACTTAGGTGGCAAGAATTCTTATGCAGTAAAATCATAATAACAGTAAGTTTTTCATCATAACATAGGATAAAATCGAAATCCTCATAAACATAAGAATTTTACCGAACTTAGGTGATAAGAATTCTTATGTAGTAAGTATACCAAGCATAATTTTCTGAAATTCATAGGGATCAATTGCATCATAACATAAGATAGGATCGAAATCCTCATAAACATATGCGACAGGAATTTTACCGAACTTAGGTGGTAAATCCTCATAAACATATGGAAAGATAGGAATTTTACCGAACTTCGTGACAAATCCTCATAAACAAGGAGACACAAGAATGTTACCGAACTTAGGTGGCAAGAATTCTTATGTGTAGCGCTACTAAAACTCCGGTCCCCTTAACATATCATAACTTATCATATGGGACCCAAAACAATCTTGGTAGATTGATTTCATAGCAATGATCCAAAAAAAAACATTTTCGTGAAGCATAGGGTATACTTACTTTTCGTAAAAACATAAAGTATATTTTCTTTTCATAAAAACATACTTACTTTTCATAACAACATAAGGTATATTTACCTTTCATAAAAACATACTTGCTTTTCTTAAAAATTGACTTTCACAAGTCACATGACATTCATATGAAATCATAATTTAAATCAATTAATAAGTGCGAGTCTACCTCAAATCCGACGAGTACAAAGTTGAGCAGGAATGACTTCAATTTCTTTAAATTCTCCGTACTCTTCGTCTTGGCCAATAAGTCACTTTAGTCTATCGAATATATAGTTCAAAATGATAAATTATAATTTGAGGACTAAAATTGATGTTTTGAAAATTGAGGGACTAAAATGAATACTTTTGAAAGTTCAGGGACTAAAATAGATACTTTGAAAGTTGAGGGATTAAAATAGATACTTTTGAAACTTGAGCTTAAAAGTAAATCAGCAGGGACTGAAATGATAAGTTTGAAGCTAAAAGGACTGAATAAAACCTTTTTAAAACTTGAGGGGCTGATTTGAAATAACATTAAAAACCCAGGGACCAAAGTTGAAATTTATGAAAATTAAAATATAATATCCTCAGATTTTATTCTCTCTCTCACGTTTCACTCTCTGAAAGGAACCAAGACAGAACGACGGTGAGGGGTTCGTGAGCTGAGGAAGTCTGGTGGAGGTGCTTCTGCCAACGATTCGCCGGCGCACACCGGCGTAGGGTGACGGCAAGAGGTGGTTAAATAGGGTTGTCAAGTTTGGGTAGATTTGGTACAAATTTTTGGTGCGAAATCGAAGAATGACCCGAGGCTAGGGTTCGCGATTTGGGGCGTGAAATTCTCCGGCGAAGGGAGCGGCGATTGAGGTAAGTGTCGGGGTTCATCTATTACTGGGTTTTGGGTTTTGATTTGTGAGGAGCAGTCGTTGGCGGATTTGACTGTTGGTGGTTTGCAGGTGGTATTGAGACTGTGGTTCGGCTGAGTGCGGTGGTGGTGCTCAATTTTGATTGATGATGATGAACGCTGATTCAATTTGGTGTTTGAGTATGGTGATGATAGTGTCGGTTGGCAGTGGTGTTGCAGATTTTGATCTGGGTAGTGAATTGGCTGCAAATTGGAAATCAAAGTTTGTGGCTGCGATGGTGGTTTTGGCAGTGATTCAAGGTGGTGCAGTTTACATAGTGGTGCAGGGACGTTTGTTGTGTGATGGAGCAGTGCTGAGTATGATTGTTTTGGGAAATATTAGTTGTTGATGGTTCTGATTGAATTGGCATTAATGCAGTGATGAATTTCCGGTGATAATCTGATTGGCAGTGAACTGGTGGGGCGATGGTTATTGAAATGGTTGTCTTGGTTGCAAGTCGATGGTGTATTGTATGGTGATAGGCAGCAGTTTGTTGGAATGGCTGTGGTTATTGAAGATGATGGAGTTGGGTGCAGGCATTGATGGTAGACGTGATGATTCATGGGGATGAAGGTGGTTTGATCTGTACTTATGGTTTTATACAGATTTGTGTTAGTATGATGGAATTAAGATAGGTGGAAATGAAATTGTGTTTTGGTTAGTGGAGAATTTGGTGTGAAATAGAATATCATCATTATGTTTTGATGGTTGATTTGGTGGAGAATATGATGGATACGGGTGATGAATGTTGGTGTTTTTAAAGGAAAAGAGAAAGAAATTAAAATGATTAAAGAGGAGACATGGGGAATCATCAAATAAAAATAATGGAAAGGGAATATAGGTTGTGCCATGTGAGTTGAATGGAGGTGTGGTTGTATGATGAAATCGTGGTGGAGTTTTAGGTTGGGTAGGAATTAGATTAGGTGTAAGGTTTTTGAATAAAATGATTAGATTTTGTGAAAAGAAAAAGGAGATGTGTTGTATAATGAGATGGAAAGAGGAATAAAGAAAATGGTGTAAAGATATGAAAACATGTGGAGAAAATTTGGTTTAATTAAATATAATCAAATTAAAATAAATAATTATTGAGATAAATTTGAATTACGTATTTGGACTTGAAATAATTTGATAAGGATCATTGGGATATTTTAATAAATTTGGAATTCAAAATGATTTTGAAAATAATACTTTGAATAAATAATTAAATAACATATTTTTAGAAATTCGGATTTTAATTTAAAATCGAACAAATTCGATATTTCTTGACTTGGCTAGACGAATTCGTCGCGGCGTTAACTTCAAAATAATAAATGAAATAGTAGCGACACAATTTTCTAAATATTAAAATAATTATTTATTGCATAAAAATTCTGGGTCGCTATAACTTGTAAGATTGTCTTTGAAAAATGTAACATCCCTTCGTATTCCTTTTCAATGTTATGTTCTAGAGATAGTCGAGCACATTTTCTATATATTTTCTTCTAAATTTGATTCAAAAGAGAAATAACATAAATCCATTACAAAATAAATAAAATGAGATACATAGTGCACGTGGCAGTTTTATGTGTTTTTATGCTGACTACGTGGACATGTCTGGCAATATTATATGGACATGTCCCATGCCAGAAATTTAAATTTAATTTTTTAATTCCATGATTTGTGTTTAAATTATTAAAAATTTTATATGTTGTGTAGCCATAAGATTAGATATGTGTATGCATCTTAATTTATGAATTAAGATCTCAGTCAACCACTTGAACGAACATTGATTTGGATCCAATTTTTTTTTTCTAACTCAAATTAATTATTCCAACATATCATCATAAGTAATAATAAAATAAATCTAATACAAATCACAAATGTAATAAAAAAATTAAATAACTCTCTACGCATCCTAGTGCAATCATGAGGTGACAAATGAATTAAGATTATATATATTTATGCATCTTAATATATGAATTAAGATCTCAGTAAACCACCTGAACGAATATTGATTTGGATCCAAATCTAAATCAAATTAATTATTCCAACATATAATCACAAATAATAATAAAATAAATCTAGTACAAAGCACAAGTGTAATAAAAAAATTAAATAATTCTTTACACAAATCCTAGTTCAATTATGAGGTGACAAATGAAACCAATATTTACATACATTTCTAAAAATATTCGTGTACTCGATGGAGTTCAATTTCTTCCATAAGATGCATAACTAAGATAATACTATGTATATAGTGACAACTAAAAATCTGTATTTACGAATATACAAACAAAAAAAAAAAACTGCCCCTATAAAAGTTCCAGTTCTTTTAAAAAAAGCCAAAGTAATCAACATTTGGTATATAGTCCACGAAATAATGGATTAAATGACCATTAGTGCTTAAAAAAAAAAAAAAGACGTAAGCATTACTTAAGAAATAATATTTTGTTCTTAGTACTTTCTATTGGATATCATTTATATAGGACGAAAGAATAATTCATTGAAAAGTATCATAATGGATCTAAATGAAAATTTAAACATACAATAGAACATAATACTGTAATATTAATAGGAGCGCTATCTGCAAAGTAAATCATAGGGAATGTCTCAATGTCTCAAAATCCAACCGAAACAAACATAAAGATCATAAATCATAGGGAATGTCTTATCAAAACCCAACAAAACAAACATAAAATCATACTAAGCGTGAAACAACGAATTTTAAATGTATCACAGGCTGGAAAAAACTGTTATAAGTAGGCGTCCATCATTGTCATTTCCCCCCTTTTTATGGCATTTTCAACCTCGTGAAAAAGAACCTTTGAGGTAGATCCACCATCTTTTGGAATGCCACTTGTAGGAGTATCTTCACTGTTAGGAAAGGCGTGAATCACGTTGGTCAACAAGTATAGTGGAATTGAGAAAATGCGGTTAAAATGGAACACAAGTATTTACGTGGTTCACCAATAATGGCTACGTCCACGGGCAAGTATAGGAGGATTTCACTATAGTAGGAGAATTACAACAACCTTCTCTCTAAATACAAGGAGATAACAATATTTAACCTCTCTTGTAAAAGGAGAAAACAAGGTAGGAAAATATACTTAGGAGAAAACAATTTATTTCTCTCTAATTTTCTCTCTACTCACAAATGTTTCTCTCTACTATTTTCACTCTCTATTTTCCTCTCTACTTGGTGCATTTTCCATTGAGGTTTTGCCCTCTATTTATAGGGAAAGTTTGGACAAAAAATCAACAATGGAAGGAATAAAATAGGTGTGAACATATGAGGATTGTAGGCTAATGGTGGCTTACCAAATAAGTGTGAACATAGACTAAATTGTTGGCTAATGGTGGCTTACCAAATTCAACAAAAATGTCTTTATTTTCCACATTTCTCCCACTTAAAGTCACTTTTGTTGCAACCTGCCATCCTTCCCACACTTGCCATTCTCATGCTGCTTATGCTTCTGCTAGGCCGATAGAGGATCGGCTCCATGTGAACTTATCAGTGTTGATCGGCTTTGTGAACATATCCGCTAGGTTGTCCTCCGTATGGATCTTCTGGATATCCACACTTCCTTCTTCCACCTTCTCTCGTACAAAGTGATATTGTACTCTAATATGTTTTGTCCTTGAATGAAATGCTGGATTCTTTGCTAAGTGCAAAGCACTCTGACTATCACAAAATAGAGAAACCTTCTCTTGTTTGTGTCCGAGTTCTTCCATTAACATTTGCAACCATATTGCCTCTTTGCTAGCTTGTGTAGCCGCCACATATTCTGCTTCCTTCGTAGAAGTAGCCACGATAGACTGCAGTTTTGAACCCCAGCTTACAGCTCCTCCAGCAAGAGTAAACACATATCCAGTGGTGGACTTGCTTTTATCAGGATCACCTGCATAATCTGAATCTACATAGCCTCTAACATTAAATTCTGATCCTCCATAGCATAATGCAACATTTGAGGTACCCTTGACATATATTAGGATCCTCTTCACCATATTCCAATGCTCTCTACCAGGATTTGCCATATATCGGCTGACCGCTCCCACTGCTTGTGCAATGTCTGGTCTTGTACAAATCATAGCAAACATTAGGCTACCCACTGCTGATGCATACGGTACTCGAGACATCTCCATCCTCTCTGCTTCACTGCTAGGACTCATACTTGAGGATAACTTGAAATTAATAAGAAGAGGGGTAGAAATTGGCTTACAATCTTGCATATTGAAGCGTCGCAAGATTTTCTTCAAGTAGTTCTTCTGACTAAGCCAAATCTTCCTATTATTTCTGTCTCGGTGAATTTGCATCCCTAGAATCTTGTTTGCGGTTCCCAAGTCCTTCATTTCAAACTCCCTAGCCAACTGTGCCTTCAAATCTTTAAGACAATCTTTGTTGGGGCCTGCTACCAACACGTCGTCAACATACAACAGCAAGATAATGAAATTACCATCACCAAATCTCTTGCAATAAGCACAAGGATCTGCACTAAGTCTGTTGTATCCAAGGCTCATAATGAAGGAATCAAATCTCTTATACCAACACCTCGGCGCCTGTTTGAGACCGTATAGAGATTTGTTCAACCTGCAAACCAAGTTCTCTTTTCCTTTTTCTTTAAAACCTTCTGGTTGGAGCATATAAATTTCTTCTTCAAGCTCACCATGAAGAAATGCAGTTTTCACATCTAACTGCTCCAGGTGCAAGTCTAATGTAGAACACATCGCCAATAATACTCGAACTGTCGTGAGTCGAACAACAGGAGAGAATATTTCGTTGAAGTCAATGCCTTCTTTCTGAGCATATCCCTTTACCACCAGTCTAGCACGATACCGCTCCACTTGGTCATTTCCATCACATTTGATCTTGTAGACCCATTTATTTCCAATGGCTTTCCTTCCTTGTGGTAGCGAAACAAGATCCCATGTCTTGTTTTTATGAAGAGCCTCAATTTCTTCCTGCATAGCTTCCATCCACTGCGAAACTTCTTGGCTATTTAAAGCCTCATGGAAAGTTGATGGCTCTCCATCCTCCGTCAGTAGACAGTATGCAACATTGCTCTCCATAATGTATTCAGAGTGCCAAGCTGGTTCTTTCCTCTCCCGAGTTGATCGTCTGATTTCAGGAACTGTATACTCAGCTTGTTCTCCTTCTTCATGCTCCGGTGCTGCTTCAGAAGAATCCCAGACTTCTTGTTCTTCTCTATTTTCAACTTCAACTTCAACCGTAGTAGTTTCTGGCTCTTTTAAAGTGCTATCATTTTCTTGTACCTTGCCTTCCGTGAATATCACGTCTCTGCTGATTATCACCTTGTGGGCAGTGGGATCCCACAGGCGGTACCCCTTGATTCCATCAGCATACCCCAAGAAAATGCATTTTCTGGATTTTGAATCCAGCTTTGATGTTTCCTGGGCATTGTACATAACGTACACAGGACTTCCAAAAACATGTAAGTGAGAATAATCAGCTGGCTTCCCTGTCCACATCTCCATCGGCGTCTTCAGATCAATCGCGGTTGATGGTGACCGGTTGATCACATAACAGGCGGTTTTGACTGCTTCAGCCCAAAATGATTTAGCTAACCCCGCAGTTCTCAACATTGCTCTTGTTCTTTCTAACAATGTTCTGTTCATCCGCTCTGCCACTCCATTTTGTTGTAGAGTATATGCCGTCGTGAAATGTCTTTTAATACCTTCTTGTTGACAAAAAATATTAAATTTATTACCAGTATATTCTCCTCCATTGTCCGTCCTCAAACACTTGATCTTCTTCTCAGATTCAAGTTCTACCCGCGCTTTGTAGATTTTGAAGACTTCAAACACATCAGCCTTTCTCTTAATTGGATACACCCAACATCTCCTGGAGTAATCATCAATAAAAGATACAAAATATTTTGCACCTCCTAGGGACATAACTGGTGCTTGCCAAACATCAGAATGAACCAACTCCAAGATAGCTTTACTTCTAGTAGTAGAAGTGCTAAACATCAATCTGTGCTGCTTATTAGTGACACAATGCTCACAAAAGGGTAATGATACCTTTTTGAGCCCTGGAAGAAGATCTTGTTCAGAGAGAATTTTCAAACCACGTTCAGACATGTGGCCAAGTTTGCGGTGCCACATCATTGTTAATTCTTCTGCTGAACCTGCCGATGCAACAGATGCTTCTCCTTCTTGTAGAGTATCTCCTTTAAGCATGTACAGATTTGCAGCTATCTTTTCTGCTTTCATCACTACAAGCGCGCCTTTGACTATTTTCATAGTCCCATCTTGAACATGAGTTTTGCACCCAATGCTATCTAGTTGTCCCAAAGACAATAGATTTTTATTCAAGCCCTTTACGTGCCGAACCTCCTTGATAGTGCAAATTGTACCATCATACATTTTTATTTTGATAGTACCAATACCAACGATCTCCAAAGCATGATCATTTCCCATAAACACTGAACCTCCTGAGATGTGTTCATATTGATGGAACCATTCTCTCCTTGGTGTCATGTGCCATGTCGCTCCTGAATCGATGAGCCAGACATCGGTGAAATGCTTTCTGCCTTCAACAACAATCGTTGCCTCGCTGTATAAAATTTCGCCATCATATGAGGTGCTTGCTACACAACCCTGAGCTTTTGGTATCTCATGTGCCTTCCCTTTGGCTTCTTCATTTCTCTTAAGACTCCAACAATCCCTTTTTAAGTGCCCTTTCTTGCCACAGTAATGACACTTGGCATTCTTCTTACTTCTGGATTTAGATCTACCTTGGGTATGACTCCCACTGGGGCCACGTTCCGTTGATCTCCCTCTCATCATCGTCATGGCTTCCGCCTGCTGTGAACTAGATAGTCTGTCCTCCTTGTTCTTGCGCCGACTTTCCTCTTCAAGAACCGCAGCTGCAATATCATCGAAGACTAGATCTTCTATGTTGTTAGTTAAGTTGATGATGAGTTGATCATACGAATCTGGTAGACTTTGAAGTAGAATTTCAGCACGTTCGCCTGCCTCTATTTTATGGCCCATTGATGTGAGCTGTGAAAATAGAGTGTTGAGGGTGTTGATGTGGTCTGTCACTGTAGTTGACTCCATCATCCGAAGGGTGTAAAGCCGTCTCTTTAGGAAAATTTTGTTGTGTAATGACTTGGCCTCGTACAGCTTCGTTAGGGTGTCCCATATCTCATTTGCTGTTTTCTTTTCCGCCACACTTGACAATACTCCATCAGCTAGTGCTAAGTGCAGATTAGCAATTGCATTGCTATCCATCTCGTTCCACTTGCCATCGTCAGTGATATCCGCGGGTCTCTCTCCAATTGCCGCCAAACAGTTATCTTTTCTCAAAACTGCTTTTATTCTCATTTTCCATAACGAGAAATTGTTCCCATCGAACTTTTCAACCTCATACTTTGCTGCCATTTTTGTTCACGACTTGGTAATAATACCGAGTGATAGTGAACACCAACCCTACGCAAAACAATCTCAAGAAATTTTTTCTGATGTGGAAGATCAGACAAAGCTGCAACCACAGAGCATACTAAGAATTTCAAAAGATGTAACCTTGCTCTGATACCACTTGTTAGGAAAGGCGTGGATCACGTTGGTCAACAAGTATAGTGGAATTGAGAAAATGCGGTTAAAATGGAACACAAGTATTTACGTGGTTCACCAATAATGGCTACGTCCACGGGCAAGTATAGGAGGATTTCACTATAGTAGGAGAATTACAACAACCTTCTCTCTAAATACAAGGAGATAACAATATTTAACCTCTCTTGTAATAGGAGAAAACAAGGTAGGAAAATACTTAGGAGAAAACAATTTATTTCTCTCTAATTTTCTCTCTACTCACAAATGTTTCTCTCTACTATTTTCACTCTCTATTTTCCTCTCTACTTGGTGCATTTTCCATTGAGGTTTTGCCCTCTATTTATAGGGAAAGTTTGGACAAAAAATCAACAATGGAAGGAATAAAATAGGTGTGAACATATGAGGATTGTAGGCTAATGGTGGCTTACCAAATAGGTGTGAACATAGACTAAATTGTTGGCTAATGGTGGCTTACCAAATTCAACAAAAATGTCTTTATTTTCCACATTCACTTGATGTGAAGCGTGGTCTTTTATATATAGCATCCGAGGTGTGACATCTTCATTTTCACTAAAAGGATCATTTATCTGCACATTTTATCAATATCAATATCAATGTAATATATAAAAATTGCAATAATTAACTGAACAGAAAAAATCATAAACATTTGAAAACCATGTAATAGAGATAACTTCAAACATACGCCTCTATGATTTCCTCATCAGCCTCTTTTAAAACTGATAGAACATCACATCTCTAAAAAAGGCAAAATTTTAAATTAGCATATGTCTATCACTGAGTATAAACAATTAACAGAATGAAGTTTATATAAATAAATAACAGAATCAGTTTTTGGGAACTTACACTTATGACGCTAAGGTCCGTTTTCTTGTACTTCTCAATCAACCTCTCATCATCGGAAATTTGACTTACAGAGTAAAATTTTTCACTTCCTGAAATATTCTCCTTCTTTATATGAACCTTAAATAGAACACTTCGACCAACCAATGACTCAATCTCTTCTGGACAGCCAGCCTTCGCAATAGCATAGTCACTGGGTCTTGTACCAGATTTCTTCTCTTTCGTTGCCATAGGCTGTTAAATAATGCATTTATTAAAGGTTTAGGAAGATTTAGATCATATAATATTAAGGTTAAACATTAAGGCTCACCTATATTATACGTTCTCTTAACTGCAAAGCAGTCTTTCCAATGAGTGTATCACAAGCTTGATCCCACAATAGAAAAGGGGCACAGTGGGTGCCGTCGAGTACATTGACTTTAACTTTGTATCTTGGAGTTGCATTAGTTTCAAGCCTATTACATGGTTCACAAAAGTATCCAGTTGGTTGGTTACTAAGTCTTTTCCTACATCTCCTACAGCTAATGAATGCCCAATCACCTTCAGTAATAATTTCGAATATCTGAGCAACAACCCAATAGAAACCCTCCTTAAGACAAAAAGAATATATAAAATAAATAAATGAATCAATTGAAGACGAAATGAATGAATAATAAATAAATATTAAGAATATAATTATAAATGGATAAAACCTGGGTGCAATCTAAAATGTCAGCAACTGTCTTCAATTCAATGGATCCACTTTCTAGTTCGTCTGCAGGACTACACGTGGTTGTAGATGATAACTGGATAATTCCACGCGATGAATCAGAATTTTCAAATACCAACCTGAATAATAAAAAAATAAAGCACAAAACATAAAACATCATAGCATGCAATCCATACTAAAACAAAAATATGAACATGAAAAGAAATTATGGAAAGTTAGTAGTCGTGTATACTGGCTTTTGAATTTATCTATTTCTGGAAACTCGGAATTTACTATTATTCTAGTAGCGTAGAAAGCATTTGACAAAGTAATTTTCCCTGCAATGTTTAATAACGACACTTTTAATATGTATAAATTCTAATCATTTACAAAATCAGCATAAATAAATTATTTAGAAGAATATACTAAAATATAAAATTTTTGAAACCTTGACATATTTTTGGTTTGCACATCAGCAGTAACACAATCAGTGGGTCAGATCCTGAAACCTCTATAAAGCGACATATCTCATCAGCGTATGAATCCCATAGTGTACACTTAATTCTATTTTGTCTATAGGAAAAAATAAAATAAAAATACAATGAGATGCTTATGAATAAGGCACGTAAAATCTATATTTATTAATCATGTAGCTATTTTAAGCGTTGGGGATGAATTGAATATCCTCTAGTTCAATGTGTTTCAATACTGGTCCAGCACGACTATGTTGTTGGTGTTTCAGCAAACCTTTGCCAACAACCTTTCCGATAACATCTAAAAAAAATAAAAATAAAAATTGTTAGCAGTAGACCAAGGAAAAGCAGAAATCAAAAAAATAGTGGTACCTATTAATCCCATGTCATCAACGTTTCCAACTGAAAAACTCATGACATTGTAAATGTTCCGAGGAAACATTTTATCACCAACTGCAATAATCACTGTGGTGGACATGAATAACAATCGATATGCATGTGTTTTGATTCGATACCTTCCCCGATTATCAATGATGCTTACATTACTTATATAGTACAAATAGCCCTCTCGTAATGATGGTTCAAATTGTTTTATCAAAGATTGAGTAATGGATGCTTGGATCATGTCTCCCTGCAAATAACGATAAAATTTAGAAGTTAGCAATGGTGGTTGAAATAATAAATCACACACAAAATAGATGATGATATACATTATCAACAGCTAATCCGAAATCAAATATGTTTCACGTTTAAGGCGAAAAAATGATAAAAAATGAGAAAATAAGTAATTAAGATCAAAGGTTTTCATGTTTACCTCTTTGTCCACAACCACCAACTCCATACTTGGAGGAAACTTTAGATAGTTGTCACTAGGGATGACCTATTTCTGTGCGAGACGAACTTTCAAATTCTAGTAAGTCCTTCGTTTCTGAACGTCCTTTAAAAGCGTTGCTTGGGAAGCCATTTTTATCCACTTCTGTAAATTAAGTCGTATCAGAATTTTGCAATTTGTTCTCAATTTGCAGAAATAAAGATAGTGGAAGAAGCTGCTTAATATATAGTGGTAATGGAATGCAAAAAGACTGAACTGGAAAAAGCAGTAGCAAAAAAACGCGTGGACTGATTACGATGGTAAATAGAAAAACATTTAAAATAATGCTTCCCAAGATTTGAAATGTCTGCTGGACATATATATTTGTAAATATGGACACATACTTCTATAAATCCGGACACATCTATAAATCCAATGAAAGTGTGAAACAGTTAAGGGCAGAAAAAGGAAAAAATTAAAAATTAAAAAACATAAATGATGCAGATATATGGTTTAGGCGGGAAAGCTGTAGGGCCCAGTAGGAAGATCTTAGTTGGTATTATATATGTAATGGATTCCCTATTCAGCTAGATAGAACTTATAGATTTGATGTTACTATTGTTGTGGAGTTTAAGGTTGATTTCAAAATAGTTTAGTTGTGGTTGGATGTTGAATGGGTTGTGGTTTGATGTTTTTAAATTGTTATTGTGGTTGTGTTGTGATGTGTCTCTACATATTGATTAAGTCCAATTTATAAGGAAGACAATGTAGAAATTTCTTTAGAATTTGTCAATAGAAAAATTAAAAATTTAATGTTTATAATGTTTTAATTCTGCATTGAAATTAAAAGAAATTTAACACGTCTAGGTTTAGGATTTTAAACATGGGGTGTTAAATCTTGTCGTATCAGAACTAAGAGTTTTAAAAACGATTGTAGACTTTAAAATATTTATTTGAAAAAAAAAAGTTCGGGTACTAATCAAGTTCATCTTCCTCAATCATCTCGTAAGGTTAAATTTTTGTTTAAGTTATAAAAGTAATGTCTCCAGTATTCTGATTCCATGCATGTTGATATGTAATATTACTTTTAAGCATGCTATATTTTTCTATTTAAGAAAATGGCCCGTACTACACGTAAGCATGCTCAAGGGAGAACTTTCCAAACTCAGAATGAAGGGATGGGCAATAATATTCCCCTCCAGACACTCCGATGGCCGTGGAGGTCTTCATGCAAGCATTGGCTTTGTTGGGACAACCCAACCAGCTCCGAGGTAATGACACAAGAGGACACGGGAGAGTCTTAGAATTTAAGAGGCTATCTCCACCATCTTTTGTTGGTACTACCGAACCTCTTGAGGTAGAGAAGGGGTCGACTAAGATGCAGAAAGCTTTTGGAGTCATGTGATGCACTGATGAAAAAATGTTAACTTTACTGTGTACATGCTCTAGGGCCACTCTTATGATTTGTGGCTGATGGTCTAGTGCCAACATGAACATGATACTGGTCCATTTACTTGGGAAATGTTTACCGGAGCATACAATGAAAAGTATTTTCCCAAGAGCATCCGCAAGCAGAAGGAAATGGAATTTCTCAAATTGGATCAAGGGAATCGAGCAGTTGCAGAATATGAGGCAAAATTTGCCCAGTTGGCTTGTCATGACCCCAAATTTTTCTTAATTGTTTTTTTATTATTTTTATTTTTTTAGCTATTGGTAACACGAACTTGCTTGTAAAGATGTTTTAAAAGAGGGTACTAATATCTTGCAGCGGAAAGACAGATTTTAAACCGTACGTTTAGTCCTTTTTAAGGGAATATAATTTTTCCCCTTTTAAATCAAAATCATGGAAACAACAGAATATAAATTTTAAAGAAACTTTGGAGCGTAGCTTAATCCAAAGGTCTTCGCCATTTATTTGCATAGTTTCGTTGATGATCCTGGGCTGCCAAAATATTTTCTAAATTCTTCGCATAATTTGTGTCATGTCTTGAACTAAATTAGGTCCTAAACTTTTTCGTTCACCTACTTCATCCAAAATAAAGGCAATTGACACTTCCTACCATACAATGCTTCATATAGTGGCATTTGATAGATTCTTGATAGCTATTGTTGTATGGAAATTCAACTAATGGTAAGTACTTATCCAAACTTCCGTCAAATTGCATGATATTAGCTTTGAGCATATGCTCAAGATTTTGGATAGTTCTTTCAGTTTTTCTGTCCATTTGAGGATGGAAAGCAGTGCTAAATTGTAGTTTGGTTCCCATTGATTCATGTAAACTTTTCCAAAAGTGTGACAAAAACTTGGGATCACGATCGATACTATGGTTTTTGGTATTCCATGTAGTCTCAAAATCACTTGAACGTACAAATTTGCATATTGGTTCACTTTGTATGTCATCTTGATAGGCAGAAAAAGTGCTGATTTCATTAATCGATCTACAATAACCCATATAACATCACATCATTTGGTTGTGTAGGGTAATCTCGTTACAAAATCCATTGATATATCTTCCCATTTCCACTTAGGTACTAGTAGAGGTTTTAAGATACTTGAAGGTCTTTGATGTTTAGCTTTTACTAGTAGAGGTTTTAAGGTACTCGAGGTACTCGAGGTACATTTATGTTGAACCAGGGTGTGAAGCGTAAGGAGTTGTGTGCTTCTTCAAAAATTTATTTCCGGATTCCTTCTTTGTCAGGCACATAAATTCTATCCTTATACTATAATAGTCCATGGGTGGAAATTTGATAGTTAGAAGGTTTCTCAAAAGAGATTCTTCTTCTTATCTTCTCAGCAAATAAATCCACCTTCTGTGCCTCTTTGATTCGTTCTTGTAAAGTCGAATGTATGGTCAAAGTTGATTACTTGGCTTTTCCTGATGAGAGAATTTCTAAACCCAGATTTTCTATCTCTTTATCCAAATCCCTTTATTTCTTTGAGATTTTTCAGCTTAACGCGCCTGCTACCACATTTGCCTTTCTTGGGTTGTAGTTGATGGTGCAATCATAATCCTTAATTAATTCTAACCATCGATGCTGCTGTATATTTAGCACTTTTTGAGAGAAGAAATGTTTCAAACTCTTTTAATCCATAAAAAATTCACACTTTTCACCGTACAAGTAGTGTCTCCAAACTTTTAGGGCAAAAACTATTACTGCCAATTCCAAATCATGTGTAGGATAATTTATTTCATATGGTTTCAATTTCCTGGAAGCATATGTGATTACTTTACCGTTTTGCATAAGTAAACCTCCTAATCCTTGTTTAGAAACATCATTGTAAGTGGAATAAGTACCTTCGGCAGACGAAATTGTAAAAATAGGTGCTGAAGTAAGTCTGTTCTTCAACTATTGCATGCTCTTTTCACAATCTTCACTCCATTTGAACTGTAAATTCTTGCGAGTCAATTGGGGGAGAGGGGTAGCAATCTTTGAAAAATCTTGAACAAACTGTTTATAGTACCCTAATAAACCCAAGAAACTCCTTACCTGCGTGGGTGAAGATGGTTGTGGCCAGTCCAATACTGCTTCTACTTTGGCGAGATCAACTTCCACTTCTTTTGACACTATGTGTCCGAAAAATGACTCTTTTTCTAGCCAAAATTCACATTTCTTGAATTTGGCGTACAATTGCTTTTCTCTTAAAGTCCGCAACACAATCTTCAAGTGTGTCGCATGGTCATCTTTCATTTTCAAGTAAATAATAATATCATCGATAAATTCAATCACGAATTTGTCCAAATATTCTTTGAATAGTCTGTTCATTAAGTTCATAAATGTTGTTAGAGCATTTGTTAACCTGAAAGGCATCACCAAAAACTCATTATGACCATAACGAGTACTAAAGGCAGTTTTTGGAATATCCTCACGTTTAATCCTCAACTGATGATACCTGGATCTAAGATTTATTTTTGAAAATGCAGTCGATCCTTGAAGTTGATTGAGTAAATCACCCACTCTAGGTAGTGGGTATTTATTCTTGATGGTCACTTTATTTAAATCACGATAATAAATGCATAGGCTCATTGAACCATCCTTTTTCTTCACAATTAGCACTAGAGTTCCCCAGGGTGATGTTCATTTGTCCTGATATCTTTAGGGTTTCACTCAACAGTCAAGGGTTACTTTAAAATAAGCTAACCAATCCATGCCTAGGATCATGTCAAAATCCTTTAAATCTAACTCGATAAGATCATTAGGATACACTTTTCCCTCAATTTCAATCGGCACCGTTGGAACGTAATTATTGACATAATATTCTTTTCCAGAGGGTATACTTATTTCCATTTCTAAGGGAAGAATCTCAGTATTCAAGTTAAGTACCCCTATTTTATTCATGGATACAAAAGAATGTGTGACTCCAAAATCAAATAAAGCATAAACAAGTTTTGATTCAATGTAAATAGTACATGCTATCCCATCATTACTTGTTCCAGCCTCTAGTCCAACCATTGAAAAGGTCCTTGCTTTCCCTATTTTAGGTGGCGTTCTGTTTGTATTTTATTTTGTATTTTCATTTTCGAAAATGTTTTGTATTTTGTGTTTTCATTTTTGTTTTCAAATTTGCTGAAAACGCGTTTGGTTTGTCATTTCTGAAAACTGTTTTTGAAAATGAAAAGCTGGAAAACACGTTCTGTTTGAAATTTTGCAAAACACTATTTAAACTATTTTTAATTAATTTGCTTGCAGAATACTACTAACTCCAACTCAAATTTCCTTTCACAATACACTAAAAATATGGTTACATGTAACACACTAATGTGAGCATTAAGAGTCTATATTAACACAGCTTGGTCAGGTTCGGGACTTGAGAAAGCTCTACTTCTATTAAAATCCAGAAAATGCAAGTTCTTTCAAAACCACCAGAGTCCATTTATCATTGCATTTTTTGAAATATAACAAGAATTCTCATTTAATTTTTTTTGTAATGTTGATATTGAATTCAATAAAACTTTATTTAAACTAAGTTCCAAATTAGGATAATTCTAAAAAAAAAAAAAAAATATTCTTTATTTAGGCTTAGTTCCAAGCTAGGATAATTCTAAAAAAAATAATAAAAAAATAAAAACTTTATATTAAGCTTAGTTCTAAGTTAAGATTAAAAAAAAAAAAAAAAAAAAAAAAAAAAATTCCCAAAACGCGTTTTCCGCGTTTTGAACATTTTTTGTCGAAATACACACAAAACGCCCAAAACGATGTTTCGGGCGTTTTTCGTTTTGTGTACAATTTTTTTTTTTTTTGTTTTCCAAAATGCGTTTTCGAAAATGGTAAAGAGAATGCGTTTTTAGCGTTTTCGAAAAAAAAAACAGAAAACGACCTCAAAACAGCAAAGAGAACAGGGGCTTAGTCTTTGGGGACAGTTTTTAGTAAAATAACCTGGCTTGTTGCAAATAAAACATACACTCTTTCCCAAAAGACATTCACCCTTATGAGGTTTTCCACATTCCTTACAAGGATCATTACCCTTGTCACCATCTCTTTTCTCAATTTTATTCTTTACGTTAGTTCTCTTTTGTTGTGATCCTTCTCTTAGTAGTTTTCCTATCCATTTCCTTTTATTCTTATTGTTCCATGCATTCCTCAAATTTTTATTACTTAGAAAACCTCTTTTGTTTAGATTCTGACTCTTATCTTGATATCTCATTTCTCTAGCTCTAGATATCTTCAATTCAGCTTGCTCAGCTATTAACGCTTTATTAGTCACTTCAGGAAATGTTATGTTTTGAACTCCCGATATTAGCGCATCCCTGTTTAACTCAAGTTTAAGTCCTTCAAGAAATCTGTCTATCTTATGTCTATTGTTGGCAACCATATGGGTAGCAAAACATGATAATTCTTCGAATTTTATTTTGTATTCAGCTACTATCATAGATCCTTGACTTAACTGAATAGATTCATTCAAATTCTGATTTCTTACCGAAGTAGTGAAATATTTAGTCCTAAACACTTCACAAAATTCTCAGGTTAGCCATCTTGCCCATACTAGTCCGGGTATCCCACTAATGACCTACACTTCCATGAAGCATAAGGATGCACATATAACTTTTTCAGCTTCACCTACTTGGTGCATATTCAAACACCCTTTCCATTGTTCTTAGCCAATTTCTTGCTTCTACTAGGTCTTTTGCTTCAATGAAAGTAGGTGGATTTAAATGTTTGAAACGTTCACTAATTTGATTTCTTTCCCTTTCAGGATCATTTACAGGACAATTCACCAGTTGTTCAATTTGTCTTGACTGTTGCTCAATAAGTTGAGTCAACCGATCAATGTACTATCATGTCTTAATAATATAAAACTTGGTTTGTTCTAACTTTTTCGGCATTTATGGATATCTTATTCTCTTTTGCTAACTTTTCATCTGTTTAAATCACTAAACATAATGTGCAGAATCATGCTATGGAATATCTCTTAAGACTTTTCTATAGAAATAGGCATTCTAATACATATTCATTCATAATGGAGTCGAGAGCAATAATTTGTGCCTGGTAGAGAGCATCTCGAAATGGGGAGTCATATTATTACAGTCTACAAAATCATTTAGCCAAGCTCCAATGCCACGACCCCAAAATTTCCTTAATTTGTTTTATTATTTTTTGTAATTTTTTAGCTATTGGTAACACGAACCAGCTTGTAAAGACGTTTTAAAAGTGCGTACTAATATCTTACAATGAAAAGACAGAATCTAAACCATACGTTTAGTCAAAGAAATATCAGTTTTCCCCTTTTAAATCCAAACCATGGAAACAACAGAATATAAATTTTAAAAAAACTCTAGAGCGTAACTTAAGATAACTTTTTAGAAACATTACATAATTTTGTAGCCACATACATCAAAAGACCACTTTGTTTTCTTAAGAGAAGCTCCCTATTACAAGACCCCATCATACTTATTCCATAGCAAAAAGGTGGAATGGTATTCCGTATTGTTTTACAAAAAAAGCGGTTTACATCAACTTTGACAACTTACTTACATAGAGAACCTTTTTAATACAAAATACTTCGTACATTACTTAATACCTCAATAGATAAAAAGTGGTGTACCAAGTGGTTCTAGAGAAAAGGAGTTATAAATATAAACCATTTTATAAGTTCTTTTTTTAAAATAGATCCCTGGCCAACAAGGGAATTTTAACAATGCTTCCTTCTTTGTAATAATATGAAACTCAATGCCATTCCAGGATGTCCTCGACCACATTCTTACTAACTCATACGCCTCTCGATCCATTCCAGGATGTCCTCGACCACGTTCTTATGAACTTATACATCTCTTGATCTTTCTCCTACATTTGTCATTAAACGACCTATAAGCCATGAAGCTTAGTGAGCAAAACATCAAATAATCTTATATTCATATAGCATAAATTTTTGTTTTAATACTTAATTAAAAACTTACCTCTTCGTTGAATGATTCCATTCTACATGAAGATATTTAAAAAATCAACAAACCCGCATGCTTATGAAGATTAAACTGAGATCATATATTAATTTACTTCACATTAAGCACATGATTACCAATATCATGAGCTATCAACTAGTTCATGGATTATAGAGACATTAATATCTACCTTCTACACTTTCATTTCATATAATCTTATCTTCAATCTTGAGAGTGAACATCAATTTGCTTATAACAAGCATAACACTCATATTAATCACTGTTCTATTTCAATGATTTCACTTTTGACAATTTAGACTCTAACTAGAATCAACTAATATCTATTCATATATTTTAAAGTCACCAAATCGACTCATATAATGATTTCAAATCATTGAATGCATTTACATATTAGCATTTTAATCATTAAAGCAATTCATGAAGTTATATTAAATTGCCAAATAAACTCATATAATGATTTTAAATCATCAAATGTATTTACACATTGTCATTGAAGCATTAAAAAAATTCATGCAATTAAACTACGTCACCAAATAAACTTATATAATGATTTTAAATCATTAAATCAATTTATGAAATGGATGACGTGATGTGCATGAAATGATATGCAGTTTTCAATCTTCTCTTTTCTTTCTTTTCATTCTTGGTAAAGTGATATGCAATAGTCATTGACAATTTTCACTTTCTTTTCTTTTACATTCTTTGTGCCATTCCATATTAGGGTCGTACACTGCTCGCCATTCATTGCGCTTTGCTAAGCACGAGGTCACAAGTGTGCTTGCACTCCCGACTTAACTCTTATTTGAGCTGAAGCTCCATTCATTCGAGCCGAAGTCCCATTCGTTTGAGCCAAAGCTCATTAGCCATCAAGCTCGATAGCTGCTCGAAAGGTACTTAAGACCTTATGGATAACTAGTGTCCGTGACCTCAATTCATTTAGAAACTATTCCCTAGGTGTACAACCTAAATTGGACATTCTTAATTCTTCATGATCATTACCTCAAACATACTTTTTCTTTTAAATGTTTAATGACCACGAATGCATAAGATGTTATGATGTAAACATTGGACATCAAATATCATAGTATTATTACTTGATATTTGAAAGATGATAAGCATAATCATTTCTTCATATTTGAAATTACATACTTTGCTCTTTTAAATGAAATGATCATTTATGTTCGTGATGATGAGATGAAATGGTAATCATCAAATATCATGTAAAAGACTTTACATATCATCATTCATTCACATATGAAAACATATTATCTTATCCTTATCTTAACACATAAAGATTAAGAATAAAGTCTTTTGCTATATTATAAAATTTCCTACGTTTAATACATAGAATACCAACTTTTGAGTTACATTGTAAAAAGTGAATTTTATCCTTAACTTCATTAAAATCTTGTGCAATAACATAAAATACAGTCCAAACCAATAATAAAGTTTATTGCACATTCGATATCATATAGATTCCAAAAACTCAATTTTAAACATCAATAAGGTCACGTTAAAACAATTCTATTTCCAGTAGATTTTGAACTCATGTTTATTCAAGTTCGAGCACTTCAATTCATATGGATCTATCATAAAACATAGCATAAACAATTAACTAGTTTTACACATAACATTTAACATCATTAAATCCTCAAAATTTTAATAAAATTTCTTCTTATACTACTTGCATAATTTCAGGTTTTTAACTTAACAATAATCAATTTCAAATCTGAATCTTTATACATGCAACTTCATAAACATGTTTAGATCATGACATTTCGTAATCAAATGTTCTAAAACTTCAATTCTTTCTTAAATCAATACATTAATTCAAAATCAGATCCAATAAATTAACGTATTCGGCATAAAGAATGAAATTTCAAGATCATTTGCATAAAAACAACAATTAAATATCACTATAGATTTTATTTTAATAATACAACTTTAGATCAAGATTTATAACTCATAATCAAAGATTACATATGTAAATCATTAACCTAGCATACGAGGAGTTAATCTAAACATAATATTACACCAAAAAATTCTGAAAACATTAAACATAACACATTAAACACATTTACTTTACTAACTGTTTTAGGGGAGTTTTCCTTTTGATTTATAACCTGAAATATATGATTTTAAAAGTTTAAACAAGGCAAATGATTAGAAAAACTAATATTTATATATTAGCTTTTAAGTTATATAAATATCTGTGCACGAATAGTTTACAAACTTGCTGGATTCTCAAAAATCATCACCATCGAACGTTACCAGTAACTTCCGTTTTCTAAAATTTAAGTTCTGTTTCCAAAGACTTGCAATCGTTACTTACATTTCCAGATTCAAACATTTTCTTTCGTTTTTGCATTTTTATGAATATAACAGCGAAAATCTCGTTTTGAACTAGATTTCATCACTTTCATAAAATCGAAAGAGAAGAAAGAACCTCAAAAGATTTTTAAAATCTTGAAATGTTTCTTACCTTCGATTCAAAGAGTGAATTTTCAGATTTTTTTAGCCTTGGTTTCGAGAGTGAGGGAGGTGAAGAGGTAAGGGAGGTAAAGATTCACACATTTATAAAGAACATAGAGGTTAGGGCGTGTTTGTGTAAATTAAGTCATCTTTTTCACTTATTTATATTTTTAAAACATTAGTTTAACCGTTATTTGAATGAATATTAAATCGAAGTAGCATCTAAAACCTTAAAATCCGCACAAAAAAGCCTTAGTCCTAATTCATGCACGTGTGTCAAGTGGCACATGTCCCAATATGTAAATAAAAAATAAGGCAGATTTTTCATTTTGAGTAACCTACTTTGGGTCGATATTTGAAGGTCAAAACGAAGTCCGATTAGATAATTCTTTATACAATTGTAAAGATCATGCTACAAACTTCGTAAAGCATACGCATGCAAAGCAAATGGACAGCTCCACAATTCCTGGTGCTTATTCAAACATGGCTGTTCGGGTAGCATTCAAACTTAGAAAAAAATTCAGATTTTTCAGCATTCTAACCCTTTCTCATGTGTAACTTTAGCTCAATATTTGAGGCACTTCCTGACCTAACATATAATCAAACTTGGTATCAATATTTAGATTCATCGTGAACTATAGAATGGTGTCACATGCATTGGCTAAACCTTACTATATGTCATACAAAAATGTTCCCACTATAATAATGGTAAACTAGCAATTTCTAAGGATTTCTAAAATTTCTAGGTTACTCATGAAATTTAGTCTAATTGAGTTTCAAACCAAATCAATACTAACTTAAACATCCTAATTAAGTCTTATTATCATGGATTATGGAACTTAACTTCTCTTTCTCGTCAATGTCTATCTTTACAAGAGACGAAAACAACGTAATTCTAGAATTTGTTACATGGCTAAGTTTGCTCCATACTTGTTGGCTACTGAAGAAAGAAGGACGAGACGCTTTGAGGAGAGACTTAATCCTCATATTAAACAACCAGTGATCCCTTTCGAACTCATCACTTATCGAGAGGTGATCAACAAATCTCTATTGGTGGAAAGGGCACGACTCGTGAATAAAGAAGAGAACAGTAAACAATCGATTGACCAGAAACTCAAGGGATGATGTGATCCCGTTCATGATGCTCGCGGAAGAAACGTCGAAAAGTTCCAAATTCAGGTTATAAATGGATGGTAACATGGAGACCCGAGCCTCATGATTCAAGAACCTGGGGTATATCAAACCTTAGACCCGTTGAGATGCAGAAACAAGAACCAACATGGGTTGAACGCCACAAATGTTGTCCAGATCCTTTGATAAGTTCGGATTTTGAACGCAACAAAGATTGTTAATCTTTGATAAGTTCGGTGTTTAAAGGGGAATCCTCACCTTTAGAGAATAAAAACACTCAAATTATTTATTAATAATCTAGTCCAACTATTACAGTGAAGGAAATAACATATAAATAAGTAAAAAGACCTAAAACTAGTTCTATCCACATGGAGGCACAAACCTAAAAAATAATCAAAAAAATGGAAAAACAATCGCGGGGTAGTAAATTTCGCGGTCGCGTGGTTGCACTTTTTCAGCAGTATGTTATCTTGGTATTTTGGTCATAACTTTATATAATGTTATCCGATTTTGATGATTCAAAGTGCGTTGGAAAGAATACTCAAATTCCTACAATTCTTCTCGAAATAGTGATTTCCAAATTCAAACATTTTATACGGGAAAATTGAGTTTCAATCTTTGACTAAAAATCTGAATCACAATGCTTGCGGGGTTTTGATTTCCAATTGCATCCCAAGTCTTCTTTGACCATAATTTTTTCCTCCAACCTTATTAATACATGTCAATTTATTTTGGAGTCCTTCGAACATGCTCTTAATATCTTATTTGGCTTGAATAATAGGCCTTTCTGTCAAGTTCGCAATGATTTTCATTATTCACTCCTTCAAGATGATTCGTCCCGAATAATAGCTTTATTCATGATGTATAATTTCCCCACCTGGATCAAATGGAAAATTCTGGCCTCCATGATATGAATTCAATAAGTTGCACTCCTTCAATTGGTAAAAGTGAAAGTATTAAGACATTAACTTCCTTGGACATATTAAGCTTCCAATTATTTTCAACTTGCAAGAAAGATTCAAATAAAACAGAGAGGGAAATGTTAGTTTCATAAGGTACAAGGTATGGATTCTTGTACTCATGATGAATCATCACCACCTCATCATGTCCAACAATGAGGTTCTTCTCTTCACCTCCTTCATTCTTTTCAACTTCTTGCTCAATCACATATTTTTATTTCTTCTCACATTCAACCACCTCCTCTAATTCCACAATTTCATGTTCAACCACTCCTAAATTTTTGGATTCAACCAACTCTCCTAATATTTCATGCTCCCATCAATAATTTTATCTTCTTGTTCATTCGCCTCTTTTCTACCCAATTCCTCACATTCTACCTCAAATTTTAGAGTTTGATCAACTATTTCTAATTTCAACTCTCCCTCACTGTTCTCAATATCCCTATCCCCACGATGTCTCCTATTATACCTCCTTTCGCTCTCTTTCTTTTACCTTCCTCGAATCTTCTAGTGCTTCCTCTAATGTCAGCCCATATAGTGTGAATGCTTTCCCTTTCTTAAGAAATCTATATATGTGCATACTCTTATCATAAACTGCCTCCCTCATACATCTCCATGGTTTTGCCAACAAAATATAACAAGACTTTGCACTACATCACACCATACTTCATCAGTTTATCTTCCATTGGTGATAGTCACTAGAACTTGTTTGGTCACTTGGAACAACCCAAACTCCCTCATCCACGTCATCCTATAAGGTCTATAGTGCAGTATTAAAGGTAATCCTAATTTTTCAATCATGATGCTATTAACAAAATTAGTGAAGCACTCTCTATTAATTTTCAAGCTACACACCTTATGAACCACATAACATCTAGTTTTGAATAAGAGACCGGATCATAATCCATCTCTTGCATGGCGATTCAAAAATCCAAAAAATCTTGAGAATAGACATCAAATGGAAGAAGAATTTGATAGGAGTATTAAGATGTTTAAGGGAACTCAAGAAAGAGGTTCTTGAATTTCCATTTTTCTTTTTCTTTTCTTTTTTTTTTTTTTTTTGGAATTTTCGGAATTAAAAAATAAAAAAACAATTTTATTTTTTAACTCGAAAATTTGACTACGAATACAGTAGAACAGACGAAAATTGATTTGGCCCCGAAACGAACAAAATAACAACCATTGAATTTTTTTGGATGATTTTCTGGATTAAATACTAGAGAAACATAAAGAAAACGAAGAACTTGTTGAACTCGAAAAAATTAAAATAAAGACTCATCAAACAAGATATGGATGATTCACAAGAAATATAAAGAACATGGAGAACGTGAAGAATTCGGAAAACTTAAAACAAAGACTCCACAAACAAGATATGGATAATTCTGTGCAGACTCTATGATAAAAAACACGGAATCAAACTGGGTAGAAGAAGAAATTTGAATTCAGAGTCCAGCTCTGACACCAGATGATGTGATCCCAATTGGGATGCTAACGGAAGAATTCCGGGAAAGTTCCAAATTCATGTTAGGGATGGACGGTAACATGAAGACCCGAGTCTCACGACTCAAGAACTTAGGGTATATCAAATCTTAGACCCGTTGAGATGCTAAAACAAGAACCAACATTGGTTGAAAGCCACAAAGGTTGTCTAGATCTTTTGATAAGTTTGGATTTTGAACACCAGAAAGATTGTTAATCTTTGATAAGTTCCGTGTTTAAAGAGAATCTTCACCTTAAAGAGTAAAAACACTCAAATTGTTTATTAAAAATCCAATCTACTTTATTACAATGAAGGAAATAATATTTAAATAAATAAAAATGACCTAAAACTAGGCTAGCAGCTATAGAGGCACAAACCCTAACAAAATAATAAAAAAGGGAAAAACAATAAAATTTCGAAAAACCCTAATCAGTTGAATTGAGCGATAGTGTGGTAGAACTTTTTCAGCAGCACATTCTCTTGGTATTTTGGTCATAAATATCTATACCAATATCGGAACCTGATGATTAAAAATTTTCTGGAAAGAAGACTCAGAGGACTACAATTCTTCTTGAAATAACTATTTCGAAATTAGAGTGTTTTATATGTGTAAACTGAGTCTCAAGCTCTAACTAAAAATCTTAATCACAATGCTTGCAGGTTTTTGATTTCTGATTGTATACCAAGTCTTCTTTTATTATAATTTTTGCCTTCAACCTTCTTTCCACACGTCATTTTTTATTTAGAGTCCTTCGAACTTGCTCTTGATATCTTGTTTGACTTGAATAATAGGTCTTTCTATCAAGCCCGCTATGATTCTCATCAGTGGGGATCCTAAGAGATGGAATAACAACAGTCAAAAAATGAGTGACCATGGAAATAATCAGAATCACCAACTAAAAAAGCATCAGAGAATGACTTTCCCGAAGTGTGGCAAGGGACACCTTGGAGAGTGCTTTCAAGGCAAGGGGTTATGTTTTAAATGTGTGAAGCCTGGACATCTTTTCAATGAATGTCATGGTGCATGAGATAATTGTGGAAAACCAGAATGTATAACGAAGGATTATGGAGAGAAAAGGAAGTCTACTCAGGCATGGATCCATGCCATGTCTAAGAGGGAAGTTAAAGATGCATCGACCATAGTTTCAAGTACTTACAATTTATCACTCATGCATTTCCCGTTTCATACACTTCATTAAATTGATTATTTGATTATGGCTTTATAACACTAAATGTGATAAGATTTGATTATTAAATAATTTTTAAAATGATTGTGACTCCTTTTACTTATATGAAAGATGGTATCAAAGTTAAGAGGTAAAGTTAAAAGGAATACATGAATGAATGAACAAGATTTACGACGCTTGTATGCATGTTACCTTATTTTTATTATGAGCATTGTTTAATTAATAATTTTAAGAGCAATATCAATTGTTAAATCTATGCTTGAAGATGATAATTAAGTTTATTACATGAATGTTCATTTATTTACTTCTATGGAAAGATATAATTCAAAGTTAAGAGGCAAAGTGTAAGGAAATCATTGAATAAGAAAAGTAAATGAAGTTGAATGCACATTACTTGGTAAATATTGATTGGAGATGACAATGAGTATGATATTAAGTATGATAATTCATGTTATGAATTGATTCTCAAAATAAGTACACTTGGTGATTGTGCACTACTTACTTATATGAAAGATGGGTAACAAAGTTAAGAGGTAAAGTTTAAATAGGTCTATGAAGTTTCTTTGAATGTATTTTTGCTAATACTTTACTCGCTAAGTTTCACCACTTATAGTCGTTTCATGATTAATGTAGGAAATGGATTACGAAATTTATGTGCGATCATGGGGAAGGTGCTCACATAAAGGATTGGAATATCATATTATCACAAGAAGAGAAGTTTGGAAACAATTTCCATCTTAGCCGGGGCTTTATCTAAAGGATAAATTTTATAAGACTATACATGTTTTTTATGCAGTTACTTTTGATCCTAGGGTATGTTATTCTTCATTTCTTGAGGACTTAAGTTCGTTATATTTTTGTAAATTTCCCTAGTATCCCATATATGTAATTGGTATATAGCTCAAGTGAGAGGTCTCTTGTGAACTACCTCACTTTGGTTATCAATCTGCCTTTTGTATGTGGAGTGATGTAAATATAAAAAAATTGGGGATATATGTTTTGTTTTTGATAAACTATCTCAATTCAAGGGAAATTAGTATATGTATGAATGACGAAAAAAACTTTAACTTTATAGTATTGTGTAAGTTCTTTCAAGTATGAAAAGTTATGTTTCTAAGAATTTCTTTAAAAAATTAATCAAAGCTTTTCACATCATATGAAGTTAAAATGAATTTTTAAAGATTGAGAACTCTAAGAAAAGGGAAAATTTTCTATCCGCTGCATGTTACTAGTAGCCATTTAAACAATGTAACCATTTCAATGTTATGTTAGTAGTAGCATTTTAAAAAATTATGGAAATTCTGACAAGGTGGTATCAGAGCTCGGTTAAACTATTCTGTAGACTATGATAATACGATACCTCCATTCATAGATGATCTTCCTCGGGTATGTTCTGAATTCTTTTTGGTATTAGTAGCAAAATTTTATGATTTTCCTATTATAAGATGAGATATTAGCAACATTTTAAGTGTGCAATTATTCCAGTTAAAGACTTAACAATTTCCATAATTAAATCTTTAAATTGCTATGATGTTTCATATTATCTCAACTCCTAACAAATATGGAAGCAAAATAGTGTATGTAAGTGAAAGGAAATTATTCAACCATTCAACATGAAAGCCTACAATTTTAAAGAGTTGTTTCAAAAGACTTTATGTGAGCATGTTGGTAATAGAATAAATTAAAACAAACCTTAACTAGAAGTAACTCTAGTCTTCATCTTCTTCCTCTTCTTCCTCCTCGAACTCTTTTCAGTAAAATCCTCTATGGCTTTAATGTGTTTCCGTAAGGCACAAAGCTCCTCACGAACTTCAGTTTGAAAACACAACATTTCAACCAAAAAGTCATCCCAACTCTCGGCATTAGGAAGCATCCTAGCTATCTACCAAGGAGGCGTTCTTTCATTGGCCCAAATCCCATTTTAAAGTACAAAATTTTCATTGAGGGAAACTTTTTCTATCTCCCTAGTTGGAAGTAGATGAGTCATCTTTTCACCAAAGAAATCCTAATCACAAACATTTAACCTATGGCCCGTCGCAATCTTCCACGGCATCCAGATATCTACCTTGGTTAAACAAGATAGTCTACCTGACCTAGGTCTAAATAAATAACCACAATAAGATGAAGCAGTCTCATGTTCCTACCTAATCAAAATATGTCTAATCGAGGAGAGCTTAACTTAGGACCCTAATAAACTACCTTAAAAGCTTCTAACAAATCAAGTTTGGTACAAATGGCTTCTTCGGGTAATGGAACATCATACATATTGGATATCAAACCCGCGTGAATCATATAATAATTCCCCTTTACATAAGTGGAAATTCGGTCTTGTATTTCCTCTCGTTCATCCAGCACGTCAGCATCACTATAGAAATGACTCACCAACCTCTCGCAAAAACATACCTCAACTCCCAACGGATTTAACCAGTTGTAGTCTCTAAACCTTGCCAAAAATGGAAATTGCAAAAATTCAAGGAAAGCCGTATTTATATACCTCCCCAGTGCAAGTTTGAAATCATGGAACCTTTCATAACGAACACTTGAAGCAGCATCCTTAAACCGAAGAGAAGGATAGTCGACCAGTTAAAATTGAGACCGAGAGGTGGAGCCACGTGTTCGAACTGTACCACTACATTTCTTTCACTTTTGTTGCTTTCTTCTTGGATAATGGGAGCCTTACCCTTTCCTTCAGAAAATTTAATAGGAGCCATAAAATTGTGATAAGAGAAATAGAGAATGAGGCTAGGGATTTGGAATTTTGAAATTGGGGAGATTTGAGAATAGAGAAAGGACAGTCGGCTAAAGGTGAAGAAGAAGAAGAGATGACATGGGCCAGGTTATTTTAAGTGTTGAAATGGGTAAAGAGTAAAGATAGATGAATAAGCTTAATGGACCGGATTGATTGGAGAATCTAAAAGAGGCATTCACAAAAATACCCTACTTTTAGGGGTTAAATTGAAATTTACTTCAATTTTATAAAATTTGAAAATTACTTATAATAAAATTATAAAAACTAAAAAATACTTATGATACTTCTCAAATAGGTTATTATCATACTATGATACTTATGAATACTTATGATACTTTTCAATTTTTTTAAGTATCACTGTATGATACTTATGATAATTTTTCCATTTTTTGTAGTATCACAGTATGATACTTATGATACTTTTCAATTTTTTCTAATATCAGAGTTTGATACTTTACAAATTTTTATAATACTTTATCTCAAACATAAAATCAAACAATTTTCATATATTTTTTTAAAGTATCACAGCTTGATACTTTACAAAACTAAATACTTTCCATACACTATTTATGCATTTTCACCATTTGAACATAAAGCTGTAGCACCATTTCCAACCCTCCCAACCTTTTCCTCGCCATTTCACCATTTCGTTTGACATAAATCGTAGGTCCTCAGCACCTCTTCCCATCGTCTCAAGCCTTTTCTCGCCACCACCAACCTCAAAATCATCAACATGTCTCTAAAGAACACATATAGAATTGCATTAGACAAGAAGAAGAACTCCATAGAGGGCAGCCAGAAGCAGAATGTAGTTAGAGGGAGATTTTGATCTCGGCAACTTGACAGTGTCGAGATGTCTTTGATGGGCTGTAGCACTATTTTTGGTGCCATAGACGGCTTCTCGACAGTTCAGGTTCTTAATTCTGAATAGTAGTTATTTTTTGAATTGGGTCCTTTAAAAATCAAATGGCCGATAAATCAAGGAAAATTTGACGAAATTGGTGGTTGAAGGGGGTGGTCTATTGATGCAGGTGGTAGCGGTGGTGTGTTGGTGGTTGTGCTGTGGTGGCGGTGGCAGTGGCAGTGGCTTTGGTGGTTTTAAGCTGCAGCCATGATAAATAGCGACGTAGAATTTTTCAGTTGATTATAAAATAAATATTTAATTTCTCAAAAACGTGTCGCTGTAATTCCACCAATTTTTAAATTAAAACATGTTCATCTAGCCTTATTGATTACTTTGAGCTAACAAAATATAATTCGAGTCTAATTTGATTCTAGCCAGATTTCATATTTTAAATATTGTCCAAATCCAAAATTCGATTTAAACCCAAAATTATTATTTATTTTAAATTCGAATTATTTTAAGTCTACAATTTCAAAGTTCAATTTTATTACTATCCAATTTTATTTTTCATCAAAAATTTACCTTTTAAATAATTATTAAGGTATTCTATTCCATTCGATCCGCATTCGTATTCTTGTATTCCACGTTTTCACAATCCTATTTGAAATCAAACATTTCCCATATCCAACTTTATCACAATTTCATTCTATCTACAACACTCTCTTTATTAATCTATATATACACATATTCTCCATCAACATTCACACACATTGCCTTCAATTCGGACTCTGTTTTCAATTCGCCATCTTCAAATCAGCCATGGCCGAATCTCCAAACCAAGTCTCCCACCTGCAATACAAACCACCAACCGAAGACAACCTCCACATCATCCGACCAAGAACTGAACCTCCATCACAGACTTCTCCCAATCCACAAACATTCCAGAATCTGGAAGGGCAGATTAAATAGCCCCTTCATTCATCAAACCGGCCACCAACACCATTGCCCATCGGTCAACCGTAGAACCCAAAGCCTCAATCACAACAAACCCAACCACCGCTACCGTTGTCAATGGACCACCACAACTACCGGCTAATTTCCCACTACACTAGATCGAAACACCATTCCTATAGCTAATGCCCCTTCACGACACCTTCTCCTTTGACACCCAAAAACAAACCCAAAATCGAAAAAATAAAATGACCCAAACACTAACCTTGACCGTCGGCCGCTTTGACCGTAGTATGGTCAGAATCGAAGCTCCCAAACCGGCCACATCTCCACCTTGATTTCGCTGCGCCAAATTCGCCCAACTCTGCTTCTTCCACTGCCCCCTCCAACTATTATCGTCACCGCTTCTCGATGGCGGCGTCACCACCTGCAAACACCGGTTAAGGCACCGACAGCTTCGTCGCACCTTGCTCTCCCTCTTCTCTTCTCTAAGTCGAAACAGGAGAGAGAGAGAATGGGATTTGAGTTTTAAAAATAGTTTGAATTTTATAAAATTGTCCTTTAGTCTCCCTTATTTTCAAAGTTAATTATTTCAGTCCCGTTAGTTTTAAAGTCACTTATTTAAGTCCCACCATTTTAAAGCCTTTTAATTTAGTCCCAAATTTTAAAATATTTTATGTTAACCCCTTTAGTTTTAAAAGTATTATTTCGATCTTTTGATTTTAAAATGTTTATATTCAATCCCTACAGTTTTTGAAATATTTTATTCAGCCCTAAAGTTTTGCAAATCATTTATCTCAGTCCCAACTATTTTGAAAATAAATTAGTTAGTCCCCAAGATATTTAAAACATACGAGTCAACTCAATAGCTTACAAAATTATTTATTTCGGTCCTAACTCTTTTCAAATTCCAACTATGCTTGATTTTCAATTTAATCCCTGAACCCTTATTTTTCTTTTAAATACTACAAGTTTTAGCATTAGACACACCAAACTTATTCACAGTTTTTGAAACATAAGAAGTTTGAATCAACCTAAGCATATTTTTAGGTCTGTCCCTAAGGATCGCGATTCCTAAAATCCTTTTAGCACTTTCCAAATCTTTCATATCAAATTCAGAAAATAGATAGATTAAACAATTTTGATTTGATCCATTCAGGGATTAATCAACAACATATCATCCACATATAGCAATAAAAACACACATTTTTCACTTTCAGATTACAATTTATTGTACAAGCACTGGTCATATTCACTTCTTTTGATTTCAAAGATAGCGCAAAAATATCAAATCTTTTATACCACTATCTAGGAGACTGTTTCAAGCCATAGAGATATTTTTTCAAAAGGCACACATAATTAGGTTTATCTTTTTCAATAAAACCCAAAGGTTGTTACACATAAATTTTCTCATCTAACTCATCGTGCAAGAATGCAGTTTTAACGTCTAACTGTTCTAATTCCCAGTTAAAATGTGCAACAAAAGCTAGCATAACTCTTATATTAGTGTACTTAACAGCAAGGGAGAAAATTTCAATGTAATCAACACCTTCCTTTTGTGTGAGTCCCTTAGCAACCAACCTAGCCTTCAACCTATTAGGTTCAGACTCCGCCCCACTCTCTTTTATCTTATAAATGCACTTAGATTCAACTATGGATTTATTTTTAGATCTGGGAATTAAATTCTATGTTTTGTTGTCACTTAAAGACTTCATCTCTTCACTCATAGCCTTAAGCCACTCCTTATGATGTTTACTAGACACAATTTCATCAACAGTCTTAGGTTCAATGTCACAGAAATCCTGAAAATTAAGGAAGGCAAAATTGACATTATCAACATATCAAAACCTAACAAGTTCCCTTATTTCTCTTCTAATCCTGTCTCTAGCCAACTGATAATTACTCAAATCAGTTTAGACTACTTCATGTTCAGTTTCTATGTAATTATCCTAAGTTTCAGACTGCGATATTTGCTGATCAGGTTCCAAAATTTCTGTTTCAGAATTATTTGGCTACACCTAAAGAGTTTGAGTAACAGTAGTTAAATTCAGATCAGAAATAGGTAAAATATTTTCAGTTTCAACAATAGGTGACTCTGCAAGCTCTTTCTCACTAAGAAAGGGCATTTCATTTTCATTAAAAGTCACATTCCTACTAATTATGACCTTAGCTCCACCCAAACCTCTAGCCTAGAGTCTATATCCTTTAACTCCTAGGGGATACCCAAAAAAAAAAAAACATATTTTTGTGCCCTAGAATGCAATTTACCTAAATTTTGATGAGAGTATGCAGTATAGCCAAATATTTTCAAATGAGAATAATCAACATGATGGTCACTCCACATTTCAATAGGGGTTTTATCATTTAAAGATATAGAAGGAGTCAGATTAACAAGATAGCATGCAGTCATAACAGCTTCACCCCCGAAACTTTTTGGAAGGTTTGAGCCAAAAATTATGCATCTCACTTTATCGAGAAATGTCCTATTCATTCTTTCAGCTATACCATTTTACTGTGGAGTGCAAGGTGCAATTTTGTGTCTCAAAATATCATAGTTTTCACAAAAAGCATCAAATTCAGAATTGCAAAATTCTAAACCATTGTCAGTTCTTAATGTTTTGACTTTCTTTATAGTTTGGTTTTCAACTTGAAGTTTCCAAACTTTAAATTTATCAAAAGCTTTAGACTTTTGTTTCCACAAATAAACCCAAACTTTTCTTAAAAAATCATCAATTATAAATAAGAAATATCTGCTGCCCCCAGCTTTAGGAACAGGTGCAGTCCCAGAGGTCAATTTATATATATATATATATATATATATATATATATATATATATATATATATATATATATATATATATATATATATATAATCTAGTACATTCTAGGATCTGAGTACCAATGTTAAAATGTAACTTATAATGTTTTCCAAAAGTACAAGTTTCACTAAAAAGTATATCAGACACTGAGTCCTTTCCAAAAAAACCCTTTCTATTTAAACATTTGAGACCTTTAGGACTGACATGGGCCAACCTCTTATGCCACTTCAAAGTATCATCAGTAGGATACACAAAATTGCAAGTAGCAGGTTGAGCAGTCAAAACAGTAGCATTTACCACAAAGATACAGTTTATTTTCACACCTTTGAAAATAATAAGTGACCATTTAATAATTTTCATAACACCACGATTTATAGATTGTGAGAAACCATCATCATCAAGCATGCCAACAGACACCAAATTCCTTTTCATTTCAGGCACATATCTGACATTCTTCATATTAAGCACATGGCCATTATCAAACTTCAAAGTAATATCACCCATTTATTTTTAGATTAGCCGAAACATGTTATATTAGACTCACAGTTGTCTGCAGGTTGTAAAACAGTAACATATACTTCAGACAAGTCACAAACAGAGGTGGAAGACTAATTATAAGTATGAGATGAGGCAATGTTGGGTTCTTCCTTTCCTTTTTCTTTCAACTCATTTTTTCTTTTAAAACAATCTTTAATAAGATGGCCAACCTAGCCACACCCATAACACTTCCTAATCCTAAGTTTGGACTTACTTCTAGACCTACTTCTATCCTCTTTTTGAAACCATTTTGACTATTTGTGTTATCAAAATGTCTATGCTGAGGTCTGCCCCTAACAAATAACCCTTATCCTGTCACATTTTCTTTGTTTTATTGCTGAATATTTAAATTTTTGGTTCTCAGGGAGTTAATCACAATTTCAGAAGTGAGGGATACCCCTTCCATACTCAATATCATTTCTCTCTTTCCTATAAGTGTCAGGTAAGGCTTTTAGAAGGATATTTACTTGGTGCTCATCTGAAAATTTTTCACCAGAACTATCAAGTCTTGACACAATTTTTGAAAATGATCAAGATTGGTTTCCAGATCAACAGATTGATCCATTTTGTAGCCAAAAAACCTTTTGAGCAAAAAGATTTTATTTGGAAGAGACTTTGTAAAATAAAGAGTTTCTAGTTTTTCCACAATTCAGGTGTGGTTTTACACTCACCGAATTTTCTCAAAACATTGTCAGCCAAGTGTAAAATCATAGAACTATAAGCTTGCTCGTCCATATCTTTTTCTTGAGCACTAGTCATTTCTTCAAGAAATTTTCCTTCTATAGCCTTAGACAATTTCAACGAAACTAAGTGAGCTTTCATTTTCTGTTTCCAAATAGAGAAATCACCCCTCCCATCAAATGTCTCAAGATCAAATTTACTAGACCCCATATTGTCAGAAACAATCACAAAGAACAAGATAGTGTAACAAGGAGCACAAGTAAAACACATCCAAGTAATGTTAACAAAGAATATATGTATTTAGTTCAAATAACAGATTTAGGTCAAATGAGACAAATACACAATCACGTCTGCAATGTACTGATTCAATTTCTAGGTCAAGCAGTTTATACACTGTTCAGTGACCCTAGGTTTCCGTGAGACTCTTGTTCTCAGGTCAAGGATATCAATAGAACAAACAAGTCATAAGGTAATATTAACTACTAATACTACAAAAAATGACAGTCACTCAGACAAACTTCAAGAAACGCGCATGTAGATCACAATATTTGTCAAGTATATTTCACAAAATCAAATATACACACAAAGTAAAACATATTGAGAGAGAGTGAACACCCAGTGTTATTTAGATGCGACTCCAAAAGTAAGAATATCAGAATACCAGAACTCTAGACTCGTTACCAAGATATTAGGATTGTTCAACAGAGAACCAAAATACTCCAAGAACCCTTCAATAGGGCACTGATACCACTTGTTACAATAACAAGGGTTCTCGTATATACACAATAGCGTAAGCGCGATAATAAACAAGAAATGTAAAGAACAGAACGATTTTTATGCCTAAAGGCCCGAGTTCGCCCAAACTCTAGCTACGTCTCATTGAAGCTCCACTTAGAGTGGATTATGGATTTGGTTTTATTAACAGTGTCACAAAGAATACAAGTTTACGATAGATCTTGAAAGATCGCTCATGAAAACCCAAATAAGAACACTCGATCTCGCTCAAACCTCACTTAATATATAACACAAATGAAAGCCTCACTAAGAAATATGGATTAATCACAAAGATCTTCAAAAAGAATGGTGAAGAACTAGAGTGGTGAAACAACACACACACACACACACACACACACACACACAGAGAGAGAGAGAGAGAGAGAGTAGGGTTTCGTATCCAAGAAGAGTCTAGAGACTCAAAAGGTCGAGCCTAAGAGTATAAGGATCAACCAACGGCCATGATCAGATCATAGCAATGGACGGTCCAAATAAAAGGCCAAAGTGATCACGCCTTTCCATGTGATAAGGCGTGAAACCAGAAATGAGAGATTGCAAGTTGGTCCTCCAACTTTAACTTGCATCAATTTTACCACAACTTGCTTTCAAAACTTCATTAAGTATGATGATGCAAATGTTTGAATCAATCAAAGTTTTGATAAGAATAAGATGAAAAGCATATAGACGAAGTAAGATCAACGCATTTATATATAGAAAGCTTTCGAAAAATCTCATATTTGTGTATATTTTAAAAATTCACCGTCTTTAATCCATCGATCGAACTTTCGAATAGATTACAAATTCTCGAAGTACATTTTGAGTACTACACGTTAGACATCTCAAATGGTTCGAACGGATATCGAGAGGCCAAATAAGTCTACAAATTATATTTTTAGTATCAATAGGAAGCCTTGCAGAGGAATTTATTATACTATTTTCAAAACATGAAGCCATCAACCTTATCAAAAGTTATGGTCATCTAAAGTTGGCCTTTCAAGACTAACTTTTCCATTTTCTTTTCAAATATCGAATTTCATCTTATTTTTGGCAGACCTTTCTTTGTCAAAAAGGTACTTCTAATATACCATTTTGAAGAGCTCATAAAAATCTAAGAATTCATCTTCTCAAGCTCATAAAACGATTTATTAAATGAGGAAAACACATGAGATCTAAATTTGTCACTCAACTCGTCTTTTAGCAAATAAATTTATAATTTTTTTAATCATATTTCTATTTTGTTTTTACTAACTCCACATTAGATTAATTAAAAATCTATTTTCTCTCTCTACTTTTCAACCTGTTTTACCTAAAAATATTAAAAAAACATGTTTTTTTTTTTTTTAAATAACAAACAGAGGCGAAATGTCTTGCCATGAATAATACTGCTACACGTAACACATAAGGTTCTATGCCAAAGCAACTATATGTCGCACTTTCTCGCGGAGTGTCAATGCAAACAACAAATTGAGAAAGATTGAAAATATAAAGTAGAAAATTTATAGGATGATGCCAAATAACATTATGTACAAGTAGGTGTTATTCTACAAAATATTACATTTCAATTTCTTTAACATTTTCACATTATATATATAATTTCATAAAAAAAATTATGCACATATATTCTTCTTCTTAACAATTTTAATTTTTCCTTTAACAATATCAATTACATCAACCAATTTAAAAAATATTGTTAATTCAAAAAATTAGGATATCAATCACCATATATATAAGACATGCGTACGTGCTTACTACTAATTATACTGAAAGTCATGATTATGTCAAAATTTCAATATTTTTGTTGAGTTTTATGAAACTTGCCATGCAATTTCTTATGTATAAGCATGAGCTTGCACGGAGCATGATGTTGATTTTATTGTGTGTGAAAGCATACTTCAAATGACGTCTATTGATATGCCCCAATTTTTTTAAGGATATAAACATTTCTTTAAGAAGAGGAAAAAATTTCTGAAAAATTCCAGCAGGTGTTTGGTGTCAACACAAACATAAACGGGGTAGCTGTAGGCGATTTGGTGCCTCTGTAGGGTGTCGGCACACGAGATTAAGTTTTCTACAATTCTGTTTGTGAATGAAAACGTAGTATAGAAAGATACATTTTATTATTAAAAACCATACTTTGAGATATTTTACATAATTTACATATCATCAAAACTATAAAACATAAAACATAACATATTTGGTTCCAAAAAACACCTTATTCATTCACTCACTACTCTTCATGAAAATCTTCATAAAATATGTAGGTCATGGTTTCGGCATCAAAATAGTCTATGAAGCAGTGAGACCACACAAATCATTGGAATCCAGTGTATTCTTGATATGTTTGCCATATGCATACTTTCTTTAGAACCTCTTGTCATCGAATATCATCAAATTCCTCAAGATAGTGTCAAAATTCAACAGTCAGCATATATAAAAAATAATTTTAGGAAAAACGTCAATACAAGTATTCAATGAGTAATCTATATAATTATACTTATAAAATTTAATGGACCAGTTATAGATGTTCAATTTTACCCGTGCGCACAATATGACTTACATTAATAGATGAGTTCATTATTCAGTTATACCATTTTAGGTGTACAATCAAGTTCAACCAATACAATACAATATAATGTCAATACTAATATAAATATCAATGTCAATGAGTAGAATCTTATATCTATAATCAATTTGATAAACCAAAGACTTAATTCAATAGAAAAATTAATTTGTTTTCGGTGTATAAATGAGGTATAGATTATTCATCTTTCATGACCAAATAATATATTTCCTGAAAATATAGAATAAAAAAAAGAACTTAAAATTCACAATTAATACTTAGGGGCCGATACATAGGTCAATACACAAATAATCCATCATGCAAATCAAATAAAAAATGCAATTCATCCCACATTCCAGTCATACGAATCTATACTTCTGAGTTCAATCATTTTGCTAATCAAAAGTATAGTATAGTATAGTGCTGTAAAGATGAATCATCTTCCAAATATGTAGCTAAACACTTGTCTTGAGCATTGGAATTGGAACTTGTTGGTACAAGTGAGGTGAAACTATAGCGACCCAGAATTTTTACGCAATTTTATAATTATTTTAATATTTAGAAAATTGTGTCGCTACTATTTCACCCATTATTTTGAAGTTAACGCCGCGACGGATTCGTCTAGCCAAGTCAAGAAATATCGAATTTGTTCGATTTTAAATTAAATGTCCGAATTTCTAAAATTATGTTATTTTAATTATTTATTCAAAGTATTATTTTCAAAATCATTTTGAATTCCAAATTTATTAAAATATCTCAATTTTCCTTATTCAAATTATTTCAAGTCCAAATACGTAATTCAATTTTTATCTCAATATTTATTTATTTTCAAATTTATTTTCAGTCCAAAAATATATCAGTTTTAAATACATTTTCAAATCAAAGTTAGTCAAATTTTTAGTTAAATTAATCCTATTTAACTAAACCAAATTTTCCCCACATGATTTTCTTCTTTACACCAAAACAACAATTCTTTACAAAAACATCATCATTTTGTATAAAGAATATTACGCCATTTTATATTTCATATTACACCAAATTCTACACTATCCTATTCTATAATACCTAATCAATACATATATTCTTCCTTATCCCAACTCACGTCCCCTATATTCTTTTTTCTTCCTTCTTTATTACTCTTTCCACCTCAATATACCATAATCAAAGCATCTTCATCATATCATTACACCAACTCCATTAAAGAATTTGTCCAACCCTTCTTCTTACATATAATCAGATTTTAGCATCCTCACGCAGCAACTCCACCATCTAAATCCCACAATAAACAAATCAATTAGCATTTCTTTACACCTCATTTCCACCCCTCCAATTATGATGTTTTCCACCCTCTCACATCACCTAACTCTCCACTATCTTTCTTAATTGGCTAACAAAACACAATATATTCACCTCCATATACAGCTATCAACTTAGCACTCATCAGCAATCATCACCTCAACCAACACTGCCTCTGCCATTTCCAATTCAATCCACCGCCACCTCCCAAACCTCCCATGTGCAATCCCAACCTTTCGGCTCCATTTAATCATGTATGCAATCATCATCACCAATCCACAAACATCATCACCAATCCGCAGCCACTGACCAACCACTGCAACCAGCTCAACTCCATCGCAATCAGCTCCATCACTGCCAAGAGCTAAACCGAGATTTACAACCAACCTTCACTTCCATTTTCATCAACCAACCACAATTCCTAACTACAACCCTCAATCAGTTTTCCAAAATTCAACGCCAATCATCTACATCAATCTGGAAACCAATTTGCATCAATCGCTGCATTCAATCCATCCAGCCGAACCACTGCATTCAATCAATCCATCCAGAATCGCCTGCAGCACCAATCCAACACACATCCAGCAGCAACCACAAACCAACCATCTCAGCCATTAGCATTAATTTTGATATCCTGCAATCACATTTCCAATTCCAATCCACCACTGCCAACCCATCAAACTGAACCATAGCTATGACGATTACTTCATCAATCCAGTCAAGCACCACCAATTCGCCAACCTTCAGCCATGTCACAACCAACCACTACACTGGAATCACTCAATCTCCACCATCACAGTCTGCATCAACACCAAACCACTGCACATCCTCACAACACTGCATCAAACGTTCCACTCTGCTACCTAATCACCTCCATTCACAATCGGCCAAACCACCAAATAAATTCAAGCAACTCAAATTCAAACCCCTGCACCCAAATCCGAAAACTCGCACACCATAATCCTCGATCCCAACTCGATATAAACCCAAAACCAAGAAATAAACCAAGCCCAAGACTTACCTTCAAATGCCGTTTCTCCGATCGGAGTATCATCGCGAACCCAGTTTCGCTTTTGACCAGGGTTTTCACCCAACCTCGCATATGAAACCCAAATCAGAACTCCCACACTTTGCCCGTCCTTCGCCTCACCTAGCGCCGGCGAATCGCCGGTTAGAAACCGGATTTCCCTCTCTCTGTCGCCTCCGTCTCTCGTTTTTTCTCTCGAGTCATCCTCTGATCCGAAATAGAGAGAGAGAGAATAGATATGGTTTTATTAAATATTTTAACTTTCAGAATTTGCAGCATTGGTCCCCTCTTTTGAAAAGTTATTCAATTCAGTCCCTTTTGGTTTCAAATCATCAATTTCAGCCCTTAAGTTTTAAATGAGTTTAATCAGTCCTTCATTTTTAAAATCTATTATTCAGTCCCTGCTGATTTACTTTAATTGATTTTAAATCCCAACTTTTGAAAATATTCATTTTAATCCCTCAACTTTCAAAATATCTATATTAGTCCCTGAACTTTCAAAAGTATTCATTTTAGTCTCTCAACTTTCAAAACATCAATTTTAGTCCTCAAATTATAATTTATCATTTTGAACTATATATTCGATAGACTAAAGTGACTTATTGGCTAAGACGAAGCGTACGGAGAATTTAAAGAAATTGAAGTCATTCCCGCTCAACTTTGCACTCATCGGATTTGAGGTAGACTCGCACTTATTAATTGATTTAAATTATGATTTCATATGAATGTCATGTGACTTGTGAAAGTCAATTTTTAAGAAAAGCAAGTATGTTTTTATGAAAGGTAAATATACCTTATGTTTTTATGAAGAGTAAGTATATTTTTATGAAAAGAAAATATACTTTATGTTTTTACGAAAAGTAAGTATACCCTATGCTTCACGAAAATGTTTTTTTGGATCATTGCTATGAAATCAATCTACCAAGATTGTTATGGGTCCCATATGATAAGTTATGATATGTTAAGGGGACCGGAGTTTTAGTAGCGCTACACATAAGAATTCTTGCCACGAAGTTCGGTAACATTCTTGTGTCTCCTATGTTTATGAGGATTTGCCACGAAGTTCGGTAAAATTCCTATGTTTCCATATGTTTATGAGGATTTGCCACCTAAGTTCGGTAAAATTCCTGTCGCATATGTTTATGAGGATTTCGATCCTATCTTATGTTATGATGCAATTGATCCCTATGAATTTCAAAAATTATGCTTGGTATACTTACTACATAAGAATTCTTGCCACCGAAGTTCGGTAAAATTCTTATGTTTATGAGGATTTCGATCTTATCTTATGTTATGATGGAAATGATCCCTATGAATTTCAAGAATTATATTTTGGTATACTTACTGTTATTATGATTTTACTGCATAAGAATTCTTGCCACCTAAGTTCGGTAAAGTTCTTGTGTCTCCCTATGTTTATGAGGATTTCGATCTTATCTTATGTTATGATGGAAATGATCCCTATGAATTTCAAGAATTATGTTTTGGTATACTTACTGTTATTATGATTTTACTGCATAAGAATTCTTGCCACCTAAGTTCGGTAAAGTTCTTGTGTCTCCTTATGTTATGAGGATTTCGATCCTATCTTATGTTATGCTTTCAAAAGAAATTATGCTTGGCATAATTAAAATGTTTTTATAAGTATATGGTTTTCAAAGAGCTGTTTTCAAAGAGCTATTTTCAAAGAGCCTATGATTTGCAAAATATGTCCCGTGCTGTAATGCACAATATGAGTTTTATCAAGAGCCGTTTTATAAAGAAGCTCTATCAATGCCCGTTTTATAAAGAGCCGGGATTTATATGTTTAATCATCTTATAAATTAAATTAATTTGCGATGAGTCTACTGAGTATTTCCCCCATGAAATACTCACCCTACTTTTTAACAGTTTTGCAGATTTCGGAGACGGTGGCGAGCGATGAATGATGGTGGCAATAATCGTTAAACGGTTGAAAGTTTGACGTTAATGATTTCCGTATTTTTTCAAACAATCGAATAATTTAGAGAAATTCATTTATTTGAGAAATTATGACATTGTTAATTTCTTTACAAAATTAATGGTTCGATTTACTATTTCAAATGGTTTCATAAATGTTTCAATTTTATCGGCCATTACAGTTTATTTAATGTTGCCAAAAATGAATTTCAATTATTTCTTCCGCAAAAATATTATTCGAAAAATTTAGACAGAAAATGACGTAGTAAATCGGGTATACGGAACTCGGGGCGCTACAGAAACGGTGCTGCAAAATTTAATCATTTTGCAGATCTATAGCTATACGTGTCATATTGAGCTCTATTTTTAAAACTCACTAGAATGAATGAGATGTGTAAGTGTTTCATACCTTTGGGTTTCAAGGTAACTTTACAATTGATCCTCTTGATTTAAAGAATATGGTCGTCAATTTTGAATGAGAAGAGGATCATGGTCGAATTTCCATGAAATCCATCTGCTACATAAAAGGTCATCCTACGCGAATGCTTAAGTACATATGATTTTGATGTGAGTAAAGAATCATTTGTTGTACCTATTTGGATTGGTCTTCCCAATCTTCCCTCATCTACTATGATAAAGCTATATTGTATTATGTAGCATCAGTTGTGGGAGTTCCTCTTAAACTTGATGAACTTATAGCCACTAAAGTTAGGGTCAAACTAACTTGAATCTTTGTGGAACTAGACAACAACAAGCCTAAGATTGACATAATTAGGATTGGTGACAAGGGGTTTTCCATTTGGCAGAAATTTGTTTATGAAGTTGATCCAAAATACTGTAAATTGTGTCATCATAAACCAAATGCTATTGGGACAAAGCGAACAACCTACCAATCAGATTGACTGAAGAAAAACAATCCATAGAGATGAATATGAAAAAGGAAACTCTATACAAAGGAAAAGGAAGTTTGGTGGAAATAACAAAAGACCATAACCATACTATAAATGATGAGGAAGAAGGGACATCTATAGAAAACATGGTTGGAAGTAACCATAAGGAAGAAAGTAAGCAAGTTGAGTTCTCAGATAAAATGAGTATAGGAAGGGAGGAAGAGCAACTAAAGACTAGAAGATAGGACATTGAAGCTAGCATGAATGAGAAAGTAGATGAAATTTTTACAACAAATACTTTTGCTAAACTTGCTGAACCTAGTGAACTTATTGATTAGAAGATAAGGAAGAACATCCATCACCAAGTTCATCAGCATCCAAAAAGAATGGCTAAAAGAGAAAGGGACAGAGGATTGAGAAGGACAACTATATACTAAAAGGGAGAAATAAGTAAAAGATTCAGAAATAGTTCAAGGAGAGGAAAAGGAAAAAGAAGAGACATATGAACTTATGGAATTGAGCAAGGAATTCCAGCTCCATGAAGACATAGACATGAACAAATTATTCCAATAAATGAGCTGATAATAGAATTGGGGCCATTAAAAGTTATAATAGGGGGGAAAGGAGGACCAAATGAGATCTGAAGAACCAATACACTGAAGAAGCTCTACTCCTAAGCTCATGAAGGAAATATGAACATACCAACCATGGGAAGTAAAAATAAAGAAGAAGTCACTTAGGCCACCAATGCTATAAGTCCAAGGAAAACAAGAAGAAAATGTTAGCAAGAGGAGTAATGCAACGAAATCAATTCATGTCATTTAATATACTTATGGAGGAATCTCACAAGATACTTCTAGAAAAAGACTACATATCCTTATTAGAATCCATAATATTACTTATCTGATCATCTCTGAACCTATTGTGGTATTTTTAGTTTTGACTCTCCAAATTTTGAAATATTTCCATGCTTTTCGGTGAAATACTACTACAATATCAGAGGTGAGTAGTCTATGACTCTTTTATGTAAATAATATTTTGAAAGAAATATATTTAATTATTATGTTTTGAATAAAGATATTTATGATTTGTTATCAGTTTTGAAAAGTGTTATAGGCCCAAGATTTTGTCCTTTATTTTGTTCTGTTTTGGATATTGGCCCTTTGTCTTGTTATACACTATAATGATGTATCTTTGCTTTGACATGCTGGTGTGATATGTTATGAGCTCATTGGCCAACATAGCGCATGCAATTGGGCACATTTGATACTTTGGTATCTGATACTTGGTATTTCATAAATTTTATGGGATAGATTGCTCACTGATTACATTGTATTCACTCTATTATAATCTTTTTTTTTTTAAAGACGTCGCGAAATGGATGACGTCAAATGATAGGCGGTATCACTAGTATGTCATGGAAGTCCTTATTACACAAATGTTTATAAAGCAAATATTTTAACTTATTGGTATTCACAGGACTTCCCTAGGGATTGAAAAAAATAGTTTCGAAATATCTTATTTGTCTAACTCATTTTCTTGTTGACAGACTTGTAACGAAGGAAAAATGGTATTTTGTAACTACACTGTTATTTGGAAAATATAAATTTTTACATTGCACACTTTGTTTATTATTTCTGAAATGGTCATTCTTACTTTGTTGAGATATTACTCAAAAAAATTACGTCAAGGATCAACCCCTATAGTTAATGTAGACCCCTAACTTCATTTCTTACCTAGGTGAAAGCAAATCAGAATTTTTTCAACTTGTGTGCAATGAAATTCATTGAATACAAATCAGATTTCAGAATTGTGTGCAATGGAATTCAATGAAATTAATTCGGTCAATGCAAATAAGATTTTGGAGTTCTATATATAAAAAAATTCATAGGTCACCCAATTAAGTTCAATGCATATGATAGATGATTATACTTTATTACCCTCTAACTAGTTCACTTTTATTTTGAGAACAAATATTTAATATAAGGATATATTTGTAAAAATGTAAGAAAATTTTATATTTTCAACTATAGTAATTATATTTTCTTAATTTGTGGGGAAAAAGCATATCTTTATATGATGATAGAGTATTTTCTTTTTTTGGGATATAGTTATAAATCTCCTTTCAAAATATAGTTATGCACCCACTCTAAGACAATAAAATAGTGTACATTATTCTTTGTTAAATGAGAGACACTATTAACATGAAATGATTTAATTCACAAAAAAAAAAAAAAAAAAAAAAAAAAAAAAACTTAAGTGCAAAATACTTTGATCCCTATAAAGTTACACCACAGGCATGATTTTTATTTTGGGAGAACAACAATATCATGAAGATCTTTGAATCAAGCCTTGATTACAATATTTTCAAATTATTTAAAATTATTGCAATCTATAAAGCAAGTCACGAATGTGTATGAATGAGAAACATGTGCCAACATATCCAAGCATCATGTGGATTAGCTTCAAAAAAGGATAGTCCCCCATAATCACTACTAAAAATCGACTCTTCAAAGATGGACACCCACTAACGAAATCAGTTTGTTGGTAATTATCTGTAGACTATTCATTGCTAAAAGTGATTACTTTTCGTTAACAGAAATAAATAATTAATATTCCGTTTGTAATGTGGATAGTTTTTTATCAACTGAAATATCGTGTCTAATGATGTTCATTCTCTACCAATGATTATCAATAATGATCATTTAATTGGTAAAGATTTCACCGACAAAAAGCTACCAACAAAATGATTCCATTGGTAATCAACAATGAACTTTTTGCTTGTAATATTAATAGCTTTTTAGCAACCCAAATTATTGTGCCTAATGATGTTTGCCTCAGAAATGGTCTTTCCATTGGTATAGAAAATGTCATTTCACCAACAAAAATTTCATGTCTAATGTTGGGTGAACATATTACCAATAATAATTAGCAACAGGTATGTCATTGGTATAAATGATGTCATTTTACCAACGAAACTTCTATGCCTAATGTTATGTTTATTTTCAACAATGGTAATAGCATTACAAATTTTTTTGTGTGATATTTCAATTTTCTTCGAAAATATCATTTTTTTTAAACTATATTTCACATAATAACTTTTGACAATCAAGTGTATTTAAAAGTTTTTCATTTAATTAGTATATAAAACTCGAAAAAAAATATCCACAAAAATATAATTGCTTCATTAGTTGTGTTGCACTTTCCCAACCCTCAAGTCATGGATTCGAATTACGTATGCAACAACCCTCATTTACATAAAAGTCAGGCAGAACAGTTGCTTGGGTGGGCCGGATTAGTTGGACTAGCCATAGGGGAAGGTGTCAGATCGGATATATCATTTTTATTTTTAATTAAATTCGCTATTTTGTGGTGGCATATGTATCTATTATCAAGGAAAATTCAGTTGGTGAAAGTCTGCGACATTTTCAACGAAAATTCGATTGGTAAAATTGTGCATCATTACAAACGGAATTTCAGTTCATAAAATTCTGCACCATTACCAACAGGGTTTATGTAGCTAAAGCGATATATGTATTGTCAACCGATATTCTATTAGTAACATTCAACCACCCTAAAAATAGCAACAGTAAGTCGGTTGAAAATAATTCGTAGGTGAAACCCATTATATACTGATTTTTGAGATTCAGTAATGAGAAATCCATGCCTGAAAACCTGATTTGTAGTAATGAATATTGTATGTAGATAATGAAGTTGCAAAACTTAGAGGTCATACCAAATGGGATAAGAAAAAATATATTTCTCCAAACTATTTCATACACATGAGGTTCAGAAGACTTAGACTGGTGACATCAATATTCAGTAAATTCGATAAAGTGATAATATGATTGAGCCCATTATTTGATAGAGATTAAAATCAGATTTTTAACGAATTTTGATAAAATTTGATGAGATGTGCAGTTAAGAAATTGTGGGACTCATGAAATATGTGGTTATAATTAATTTTTGACTTTGACTTTGATAAAAATATAAAATAAAATTCCTCCCAAACAGGGGTTGATTCAAGCACAAAACTGCAGTGGACGTCTACATTCAAGAAATTGGTAAATGAGATAGGTATGTATTGGCTCAAAATTTGTTGGTGACAAGCATCAGAAAAATGATTACACTTTTCCATTTGTCCGGATTTTGTCCCAATGAATTTTCCTGCAAAAGATTTTAATGACGTTTCGTACGAGTGTGGTTTCTCTCGAGCTAAAAATTAAAAGGCATCAGAAAAAAATGTAAGGAACAAACCTCTTGAGAAAAAGTCCCAAAAATGGGTGTTTGCACTAAGAAAAGTTTGGTTCACAACACGCCTTCGAGGAGTGCAAGGACACAATTTAAACTAGAATAAGTTATAAGATCTAAGATAAAAAGATAACATCTCTATACATGTCAACATAAACTGCTAACTACTTTGAATTACTAATTTGCTGTCTTAGTAACCTGCATGTGGTAACTGTCGTCCACTATGTTGCATAACCGTTGCCCACTTCTTTGCATCAAATAACTTCATATGATTTAGACAGAAAATGACGTAGTAAATCGGGTATACGGAACTCGGGGCGCTACAAAAACGGTGCTGCAAAATTTAATCATTTTGCAGATCTATAGCTATACGTGTCATATTGAGCTCTATTTTTAAAACTCACTAGAATGAATGAGATGTGTAAGTGTTTCATACCTTTGGGTTTCAAGGTAACTTTACAATTGATCCTCTTGATTTAAAGAATATGGTCGTCAATTTTGAATGAGAAGAGGATCATGGTCGAATTTCCATGAAATCCATCTGCTACATAAAAGGTCATCCTACGCGAATGCTTAAGTACATATGATTTTGATGTGAGTAAAGAATCATTTGTCGTACCTATTTGGATTGGTCTTCCCAATCTTCCCTCATCTACTATGATAAAGCTATATTGTATTATGTAGCATCAGTTGTGGGAGTTCCTCTTAAACTTGATGAACTTATAGCCACTAAAGTTAGGGTCAAACTAACTTGAATCTTTGTGGAACTAGACAACAACAAGCCTAAGATTGACATAATTAGGATTGGTGACAAGGGGTTTTCCATTTGGCAGAAATTTGTTTATGAAGTTGATCCAAAATACTGTAAATTGTGTCATCATAAACCAAATGCTATTGGGACAAAGCGAACAACCTACCAATCAGATTGACTGAAGAAAAACAATCCATAGAGATGAATATGAAAAAGGAAACTCTATACAAAGGAAAAGGAAGTTTGGTGGAAATAACAAAAGACCATAACCATACTATAAATGATGAGGAAGAAGGGACATCTATAGAAAACATGGTTGGAAGTAACCATAAGGAAGAAAGTAAGCAAGTTGAGTTCTCAGATAAAATGAGTATAGGAAGGGAGGAAGAGCAACTAAAGACTAGAAGATAGGACATTGAAGCTAGCATGAATGAGAAAGTAGATGAAATTTTTACAACAAATACTTTTGCTAAACTTGCTGAACCTAGTGAACTTATTGATTAGAAGATAAGGAAGAACATCCATCACCAAGTTCATCAGCATCCAAAAAGAATGGCTAAAAGAGAAAGGGACAGAGGATTGAGAAGGACAACTATATACTAAAAGGGAGAAATAAGTAAAAGATTCAGAAATAGTTCAAGGAGAGGAAAAGGAAAAAGAAGAGACATATGAACTTATGGAATTGAGCAAGGAATTCCAGCTCCATGAAGACATAGACATGAACAAATTATTCCAATAAATGAGCTGATAATAGAATTGGGGCCATTAAAAGTTATAATAGGGGGGAAAGGAGGACCAAATGAGATCTGAAGAACCAATACACTGAAGAAGCTCTACTCCTAAGCTCATGAAGGAAATATGAACATACCAACCATGGGAAGTAAAAATAAAGAAGAAGTCACTTAGGCCACCAATGCTATAAGTCCAAGGAAAACAAGAAGAAAATGTTAGCAAGAGGAGTAATGCAACGAAATCAATTCATGTCATTTAATATACTTATGGAGGAATCTCACAAGATACTTCTAGAAAAAGACTACATATCCTTATTAGAATCCATAATATTACTTATCTGATCATCTCTGAACCTATTGTGGTATTTTTAGTTTTGACTCTCCAAATTTTGAAATATTTCCATGCTTTTCGGTGAAATACTACTACAATATCAGAGGTGAGTAGTCTATGACTCTTTTATGTAAATAATATTTTGAAAGAAATATATTTAATTATTATGTTTTGAATAAAGATATTTATGATTTGTTATCAGTTTTGAAAAGTGTTATAGGCCCAAGATTTTGTCCTTTATTTTGTTCTGTTTTGGATATTGGCCCTTTGTCTTGTTATACACTATAATGATGTATCTTTGCTTTGACATGCTGGTGTGATATGTTATGAGCTCATTGGCCAACATAGCGCATGCAATTGGGCACATTTGATACTTTGGTATCTGATACTTGGTATTTCATAAATTTTATGGGATAGATTGCTCACTGATTACATTGTATTCACTCTATTATAATCTTTTTTTTTTTAAAGACGTCGCGAAATGGATGACGTCAAATGATAGGCGGTATCACTAGTATGTCATGGAAGTCCTTATTACACAAATGTTTATAAAGCAAATATTTTAACTTATTGGTATTCACAGGACTTCCCTAGGGATTGAAAAAAATAGTTTCGAAATATCTTATTTGTCTAACTCATTTTCTTGTTGACAGACTTGTAACGAAGGAAAAATGGTATTTTGTAACTACACTGTTATTTGGAAAATATAAATTTTTACATTGCACACTTTGTTTATTATTTCTGAAATGGTCATTCTTACTTTGTTGAGATATTACTCAAAAAAATTACGTCAAGGATCAACCCCTATAGTTAATGTAGACCCCTAACTTCATTTCTTACCTAGGTGAAAGCAAATCAGAATTTTTTCAACTTGTGTGCAATGAAATTCATTGAATACAAATCAGATTTCAGAATTGTGTGCAATGGAATTCAATGAAATTAATTCGGTCAATGCAAATAAGATTTTGGAGTTCTATATATAAAAAAATTCATAGGTCACCCAATTAAGTTCAATGCATATGATAGATGATTATACTTTATTACCCTCTAACTAGTTCACTTTTATTTTGAGAACAAATATTTAATATAAGGATATATTTGTAAAAATGTAAGAAAATTTTATATTTTCAACTATAGTAATTATATTTTCTTAATTTGTGGGGAAAAAGCATATCTTTATATGATGATAGAGTATTTTCTTTTTTTGGGATATAGTTATAAATCTCCTTTCAAAATATAGTTATGCACCCACTCTAAGACAATAAAATAGTGTACATTATTCTTTGTTAAATGAGAGACACTATTAACATGAAATGATTTAATTCACAAAAAAAAAAAAAAAAAAAAAAAAAAAAACTTAAGTGCAAAATACTTTGATCCCTATAAAGTTACACCACAGGCATGATTTTTATTTTGGGAGAACAACAATATCATGAAGATCTTTGAATCAAGCCTTGATTACAATATTTTCAAATTATTTAAAATTATTGCAATCTATAAAGCAAGTCACGAATGTGTATGAATGAGAAACATGTGCCAACATATCCAAGCATCATGTGGATTAGCTTCAAAAAAGGATAGTCCCCCATAATCACTACTAAAAATCGACTCTTCAAAGATGGACACCCACTAACGAAATCAGTTTGTTGGTAATTATCTGTAGACTATTCATTGCTAAAAGTGATTACTTTTCGTTAACAGAAATAAATAATTAATATTCCGTTTGTAATGTGGATAGTTTTTTATCAACTGAAATATCGTGTCTAATGATGTTCATTCTCTACCAATGATTATCAATAATGATCATTTAATTGGTAAAGATTTCACCGACAAAAAGCTACCAACAAAATGATTCCATTGGTAATCAACAATGAACTTTTTGCTTGTAATATTAATAGCTTTTTAGCAACCCAAATTATTGTGCCTAATGATGTTTGCCTCAGAAATGGTCTTTCCATTGGTATAGAAAATGTCATTTCACCAACAAAAATTTCATGTCTAATGTTGGGTGAACATATTACCAATAATAATTAGCAACAGGTATGTCATTGGTATAAATGATGTCATTTTACCAACGAAACTTCTATGCCTAATGTTATGTTTATTTTCAACAATGGTAATAGCATTACAAATTTTTTTGTGTGATATTTCAATTTTCTTCGAAAATATCATTTTTTTTAAACTATATTTCACATAATAACTTTTGACAATCAAGTGTATTTAAAAGTTTTTCATTTAATTAGTATATAAAACTCGAAAAAAAATATCCACAAAAATATAATTGCTTCATTAGTTGTGTTGCACTTTCCCAACCCTCAAGTCATGGATTCGAATTACGTATGCAACAACCCTCATTTACATAAAAGTCAGGCAGAACAGTTGCTTGGGTGGGCCGGATTAGTTGGACTAGCCATAGGGGAAGGTGTCAGATCGGATATATCATTTTTATTTTTAATTAAATTCGCTATTTTGTGGTGGCATATGTATCTATTATCAAGGAAAATTCAGTTGGTGAAAGTGTGCGACATTTTCAACGAAAATTCGATTGGTAAAATTGTGCATCATTACAAACGGAATTTCAGTTCATAAAATTCTGCACCATTACCAACAGGGTTTATGTAGCTAAAGCGATATATGTATTGTCAACCGATATTCTATTAGTAACATTCAACCACCCTAAAAATAGCAACAGTAAGTCGGTTGAAAATAATTCGTAGGTGAAACCCATTATATACTGATTTTTGAGATTCAGTAATGAGAAATCCATGCCTGAAAACCTGATTTGTAGTAATGAATATTGTATGTAGATAATGAAGTTGCAAAACTTAGAGGTCATACCAAATGGGATAAGAAAAAATATATTTCTCCAAACTATTTCATACACATGAGGTTCAGAAGACTTAGACTGGTGACATCAATATTCAGTAAATTCGATAAAGTGATAATATGATTGAGCCCATTATTTGATAGAGATTAAAATCAGATTTTTAACGAATTTTGATAAAATTTGATGAGATGTGCAGTTAAGAAATTGTGGGACTCATGAAATATGTGGTTATAATTAATTTTTGACTTTGACTTTGATAAAAATATAAAATAAAATTCCTCCCAAACAGGGGTTGATTCAAGCACAAAACTGCAGTGGACGTCTACATTCAAGAAATTGGTAAATGAGATAGGTATGTATTGGCTCAAAATTTGTTGGTGACAAGCATCAGAAAAATGATTACACTTTTCCATTTGTCCGGATTTTGTCCCAATGAATTTTCCTGCAAAAGATTTTAATGACGTTTCGTACGAGTGTGGTTTCTCTCGAGCTAAAAATTAAAAGGCATCAGAAAAAAATGTAAGGAACAAACCTCTTGAGAAAAAGTCCCAAAAATGGGTGTTTGCACTAAGAAAAGTTTGGTTCACAACACGCCTTCGAGGAGTGCAAGGACACAATTTAAACTAGAATAAGTTATAAGATCTAAGATAAAAAGATAACATCTCTATACATGTCAACATAAACTGCTAACTACTTTGAATTACTAATTTGTTGTCTTAGTAACCTGCATGTGGTAACTGTCGTCCACTATGTTGCATAACCGTTGCCCACTTCTTTGCATCAAATAACTTCATATGATTTTCCTCAACTATTCATTTTGTGGCAACCACTTGCAAATGGCTGAATGGATCGTGGGATGAGTTGTGAGAACCATATCTTTACTCGTAACTTTCTTGATTTCCCAATTGCCCAAACTCCTCCATATTGTGGGATTTCACGTTTTGGAGTTCCATGTTGGGCCTTCTAATTGGGTATTTTTATGTGTCAACAATTACCCACAATATGGCTGAATTAATGTAAAATCATTAATTTTTCCATAGTTAGAGCATTTAACCATTTTGCCCTTTAATATTATTTTAACACAAGGTAAATACAAATGAATGTACAATGCACTTCATGGCATCGTTTAGCATTCCACTATCCAAGCATTGTGTCCCACTACTTGAGAAAGAACCAACATTTTCTCTACACGTGTCATCTTTGTCCCATAAAAGGAAGTGGCCTTTCTTCCTCGGATTTTACCATTTACAACCATCGCTTTAAAGTTTTTACAATCTATTTCCTGTAAATTCCTATTTACAAACTTTTCTTTAGTTTCTATGGCAACAAAATTTTCTTCTTCTACGCCCAAGGCTATTTCAAGTTATTAGGATTTCTAAAAAACCCTCGTCTCACCACATGTTGCGTCTAATATTATATTCACTTCGACGTTGAAGTCAAACACATGCTTGGGTCCTGCTTTCATTGATGCTGACGAAGTTAAGGTTTTACCCTCAAACTAGAATCATTGTTCGTCCTCGAACAAAGTAATACTAAACTAACAAATAAAAATAAAAATAACAAATATTTTTGTCATGTCAACTTGTTTACCGTATGCCTCAAAAATTAAGATCAAATTATACTCTACCTCAGGATTTTGAACAACACAATATATAGTTCCATTTATCCCATGCTAGTGTAACACCCCAGATTTTTTTCTTAAATAAACCTAGACTCTTACTGAAACATTCGTTTTTCTTTAAATAAATACGAAAGTGTAAAAACCAAATACTCTTTTACTTTTAAAAATAAATGGCATTCAAAAACTTGCCAAACATGAAATTGAAAAGTTTTCCCAATAATTCATAATAACTTAATTTAATAACATAATCATGTCTTTAACAATAAATAAAATTGGAATAGAAAACTTTATAACTTTATTTCTTCAAATCCCATTGGCAGTTCGCATCACTATTTCGTCACAATCCAATGGACCCGAACTGGCCTGGAAAATTTTAAAGTAAGAGTGAGTATTTAAAAATACCTAGTAAGATACATGTCAATTCCAATTCAATATAACATAAATAATGTACATTCAATACAAAACATTTTTCTCGTTTAGATTAGCTGACCGCGATAACAACTAACTCAAGAAATTACTTAAGAATCCCACATCGATCCCAAAGAATTTAACATAGCATCCCTAAGGATTTAAATTTTGAAATCGACCCGAAAGCCTAAAGCATTAAAAGTAGCAATATATCGACATCACGAACAATTAAGAATTTAACCACTTGCACATAATCTATCTTACCATAATAAATCGAAGTAATTTCTACATATAATATCAACTGAATTCTCCATTTATTTTTCTAAAATTCTCGATTTGATGCATTGAGAAAATTGTGTGTGCATAATGTGTATTTTGTTTGTGTTAATTAATCTGATTATTTAACTGTGTTTATAAATGTAAAACACGGTAAAAGTTGAGTTCTAGTATGATTACAAACCAAAAGCCGTGCACAGTAATGAAGAGGATAAAAGGTGAATTTCAAATTCAATAGGATAAACCTGAATTATAATGGTAGGTAGAATATATAGGATTGTTATTTCTCAACTTTTATCCTATTCATTCAAAAGTAAAATTCACATTATCCATAGACGTAAAAATAAAAAGAAAGGAGGTGATTAAATTCTATAAATCTTGTTTTCTTTCAATTAAATATAACTTGGCGTGGTTATATCTAAATCAATTATTTCTTGTATCAAGACTCCTAATTAATTACTATCTACATAATGAGTCCAATATCGATATAGTAATTATCATTATATTAAAAATAAATTATTTGGCCCAAATAGATGTCATCAAAACATAAAACTCTTTAATCATTCGCCTTTTCAAAACTATAAAAAATTGTTAAAAACTTTATTCTATTTTTTTTTTTTTTTTTTTTTTTGGTGTTACAGCTAGACTCTCAAGTGTGTATGTGTGAACACACAGTCATAGTTAAATGCATACTCATGAAAGAATATTCTTATCATAGTGTTGCTAATGATGTGCTAGCAAACCCAAATTCCATGTAGTCAACCTATTATATTCTAATTATTTTCCTTAAAACACTCATAGATGATTAGCAATATTCAAGTTTTATTCTTATTTATGTGTTCGATCGAATTCACTTGAGAATTTGAAATTTCTCTCTCAAGTCTAAATCAAGTCTACCTAATTATTCAACCGTGTTTGTAGTTATCAAGTAATAATAATTAGGTACATGAAACACAAGAATTCATGTAGCGATCCTGATAATAGTAAAAGTATATCTTTATCTTTTTTCCAATTACCAGATTTTATCCTTAAATCTTGGTTGTTAGCTCAACTCTTAGATTATGAAAACAACCCATTAAATCAATGAATTAGTCGCGAATTAAATAATGCATTAAACACAATAAAATCAGCACATGCAGCACAATTGCAAAACTAGAATTATAGAATTAACAACGTAAAACTAAGTTACATTGAATATTCCAACTATTAAATTAGTCATTCATCAATAAAGAAATAAAAATGTAGAAATAACAATAACTACGTATGTAGAGTTTATCAAATTAATAAAGAAAATGAAATCTTGCACCAAGTATTTTGCTCCTCGTTGATAGAGGTTGTGAAAAGGCCACCAAAGGCCCCCTTTCCGTGCTGAAAGGTTGTATTTGTAGTTGCATGAGAAACCCTAGGCAAACAAGGAGAGAAAATCTAAAAATTCTGTGTTGGGCCTGACTTCGCACTGGGCCGAACAACTACGCTGCCGTGCAGGTTAAAGGTTGGTGGCCGCACATGCCACCTAAATGTGGATCTGTCAATTTCAATTGTTGACGCGCTGCCACTCAATTAGGTAGGCATGGCCACGAGGCTAAAGTCTTCAGCCCAATTTCCAACTTTCATTTGTGTTTAAGCAGGTGATTGATCTTTATTTGTGCGTGAGTCCTTCATGTCCTGATTTGATCCAATTTGTCCTCATACTTCCAAATCTCTTCAATTTCCTTGATTTAACAATCAATTTCTGCAATTGAGCCCTAAATCCTTGATTTCTTGCACTTAGCTCCTTTTGGCTTTCCCAGTTGACATCATCAACTTCCATTTTGTCCATTTTAGCTCCAATTATCATACAAAAGCTCATATTTTCCATTAATTGCTTCATTCATATGATTTTGGGATATTTTTTGCTATATAAACAAATAACCAACAATTATATAGAATTTATTCTAGAACAACAATATAATATTCTAATTTTGACATATAAATAAATGTATAAAATGCACTTATCATGTTTTACCAATAGTACAATTTTTTTTTTCCTTTTCACCAGTTTACTCTTCTCCGACCCTATGCAAATGGGCCCATTGTTTTATGGGGGCATTCGCACATGGGATAGGTCATTGGACTCCATACCTTCAGAATCCACCATATCAAGTTGGACTAAGGTGATGTTGTGGGACGATAATTTTAAGGATGCTCTTAAAAGAGCTGGTGTTCTTAATGCTATTGAAGATTGTGTGAGGGTTCTCAGTTTAGACCCAGTACTATTCTCCATGGCACTTCAATTTTGGTCTAGCGATTACAATAATTTAATTTTTTTCCTTTCGTGCATTGACCACTACCTTATGTGATCTTGGTGCTCCTTTTGACAAAGAACCTATGGGTCATACAATTCCTCCCCTCTTTAGCTCTAATTTCATTAGTCGTACGTTCCCAAATCCCCTCTTCAGTTCGTGCTCATCTCGTACCAAATTGAACCACATGACTTTCATAAACCTCCTTTCATGGCTAAGCGCATTGTCTTTGTTCACTATTGTTTATGCAAGTACACCATCTATGCTCCCAGTATCAGGCCTTCAAGTAGTTATCCTCCTCTGTCGAGAGAAGTCATGTAGGATAAGAGTTTGGAGTGGTGTTTTTTCACCTTGGCAACTATTTATGGGGGCATGGCTACTCTCATTTATCAACTTAATAACTATAAAGGAACCCACACGCCCTATGGCCTCTCCGGATTGTTCAGTTTTGGTTGAGGGCATATTTTACATTTTTTGGTACTCCATTTACGATATACCCTTTTCCTTGCTATGCCCCAGTATTGGCTAGATTATTTTCTTTCAGCCAAAGTCGCAGGGATATCTTTTCATATTTTCGTGAACTCCCTTCTTTCTTTCCTTATGCATCGTCCCATTGTCCTATCTATGCATTGGCTACCTCTACTACTGAAGACGGGGCGATACAGATCAAATTCCTTACCTATCATGAATTGTTTTATGGCTTCATTGGTAATGACACAAATACAAAAGCTGGGATAGAGGTGTGTTCCCTTACTTTGTCGCACATCAGCTTGTTTTGGTGCAAGCCTTGGCAGTTCCTTTCTTTGTTTACAAAAACATGTCGTTTCGAACTTGATTCTTTACACTTCACCCTAATCAAGCTAACATAGTGGATTCTAGCAATAAAGCTTTGATGGATAGTGCATAGTTGAGTCCTTTTCATTTTGCTCCGTTTGTTCATCCTCTTTTTGCCAATTTTTGGGTGACTAAGGGAAAGGCTTTTTGGTGTGCATCTTCCTCAGGTCTTCCACACCATTGATGATAAAATCAACTCGGCCCTTCGGAGATCATCAACTATATCCTTCGATCGCAGGTTGACAAGTCCTAGTTTACTTTTCTCTCATCCTCCAGTTGAAACTCTTGACTCCTTGAAGCTACCTGCTATAGTAGATTCAGAGGACGTATTGGAAGAGAACAATGTTCTATTGGCTCAAAAGGTAACCATGCTTAGATTCATTCATTATTCTTTGCTTTTACTTCATAATTTTGACTCTAACTCAGTTTATTTCTTTACAGTCTTGTCCTAATATGCCTATGTTACTTCAAGTTCCCCATTGAGTTTGTCTAGCTTAGCTATAGCCTCCGTAAGTCTTTTACCAACTTCTTCCCTATCCCTTAAATTCACAGTGGAGTTCCTTACTTTAGATCTTGAAGATGATCAAGGGGATAGTTTCGATCACCCTATTGAGCCCCCACAAAGTATGGGAAAAACTTTAGTTTTGAGTATTTTACCTCTTAGCCAAATTCGCCCAACTATTGTCAAAATAACTTGTGATCATCCTTTCTTTGGATATAATTCTTTCCTTTGTTCCAATCCTCTAGTTGCTGAGTCTAGTATTCCTTCTATTATTGTTCATGCAATAATAAATCAGGATCTTAACTCATCATCTGATCTTGATCCATGTTCTCTTTTCAGACTCCCTTGTTCCAGATTCTGTGCATGATGCTCCGACGAAGATTTCCATCGACTCCACCTAGTGGTCCATCCAAAAGTATGCGTTTCGAAGTCAATTTAAGTTGATCTAGTGCCTACCCAGCATGGGTCTTCTTCCTTTGATGTTGTAAGTATATCTCCCCTAAAATTATTGTTTTTGTTAACCATGTGTAAATTTACGTAGAGTATATTTGGCTATCACAGGGTGATTTGGATCGCATTTTTCAATCTTCTGGACAAATCTTTTCTTTGATGGAGGTTATGATAAGTGGTTCTGCTAGTCGCTCCTCTGAATTAGATACTCCATCAGCCCCCCATCTTTTAACTTCAATGATTGGCTTGAACTTGTGCTTGAATACACCTATATCACTAATGGAGGTGTGATTGGAGTTGCATCTAACTTGTGCTAGTCGCTCCTTTGAATTAGATCCTCCACACCAGTGCATCAAAATGTCAGGATTATTTTGAAGGGTCGTTCATAGAGAACTCCAAGAGTTTCTTGATCAATCAAGCAATCAGTCTTTGTGAACGGAAAGGAAAATTACCAAGCATCGTCTAAGCAAAGGTTGAAGGTTTGGAAATGGCAAGGACAGGAAAGACATGGTCTGTAGCTCAAGAAATGGAAGGTGTCAAGACGCTTACTTCCCGATACACCAAATTGGAGAAGGATTGCTCAGGGAAGGAAATGGCTACCATAAAAATAGAAGAAACACAAATTTAGGAAGAGTGGAATATAGTTAAGAGTTTCATTCACTCTTTATTGGAGCAAGTTGGCCAACCCTGAGTTTTGTATGTTTCATCCTTTATATAGACTATTGTGATTCGCCTTTCTTGTACATCTTCTTTTTTATCGATTAGATAATATTTCAGTAACATCCTTTTGATCATTTCTCCTTAAGCATTTAGTGTTTGTCTTGTAAGCTGCATCATTTACCTTCATTTGAGTTGAAACGCCCTTATGTGATGAATAACTGAATTTTACTAGGTACAATACATAATGAGGATAACCCTAAATAATCCTTTAATACAAAACAGGGAAATAAAGTATGTGCTTAAATTATAAGACTAAATACATGATATTAGGTCGAAAGTTGGACTTTACTTTTACATGTGTAAGATAAAGAGTTAGGGAACAACTTTCGTACAACTGAATAATTGCTTTCACATACACTCAGTTGTTTTACTAAAATATTGTATTGCCTTAAACTAAATTGGTGTCCTTAGGCGACCCTTCCAACTATTGGACTCATAAAATTACCCCCCAAAGTTCGTAGGGGTTTCTTCTTCTAAGCAAATCACATTGTTGACTTCACTTTGTAGATCATGCTCTAGGTTGAATACAATTATCTTGTTTGTTTAATGTCTTTTCTTCAAACTCATCTTTATAGAATATTAATTTGGTCTTAAAGACAGTGATTTCGGCCAAAGTATTTTGTAACTTATCTTGCATTACACTTCTTCGATTTTTTCAATTACTGGCTGTCCAAAGACCACTATGTTTTGCGTCATTTGAGAAAACCACTCCACAAGAGCTTCCACTGAGTATGGTTCTTCTATTCGTGGTGCTACCATTGCTTCCTCTTCTTCTTGGACCACTCTGACTGATTCGTAGTTACCTTCATACATGAATCGTTCTACCGAGTTTTCATGTTCTATTGAGTTGGCTTCTGCTCAGAAAGGTTGTTGATCAGCTTGCACTACTTCAACATCTCCTTTATCATTCCAGAATATTAAGCATTGATGCACTGATGATAGTATGCATTGATTTCCATATATCCAGTCTCTCCCCAACAGAATGTTATAACTAGTAGGACCGTCTATTATGAAGAAGACAATGGTTTCCATTGTACTTCCTACTGCTACTTCCAAGGGTATTATTCCTTTGGTTGAAGTTTCTCATCCGTTGAAGCTAAATAACACAACTTCTGTAAGAATTATATGTGTGTCAGTCGTAGCGAATTTCCTTAACATCCTGTATGGAACTATATTGATGACTGTCCCAGTATCAATGAGTACCTTAGAACTAGAATGCAATCAATTGAGGCCATTATGTACAAAGGCCTTAAGTACTTATTTATACTTAAGGAAGGTTTTCTAAACATCACCTTCTTATTTGACTCAATTTTTACCTTTTCTTTTCTTGGCCTAATTTTCCTTTGCTTAGCACAACTATTTGCAGTATGTCTTCGTTCTGGATTTCACCAACTTTACCTGCTTGCGTAGAAATTTTTGGCATTTATCCCCAACCTGTGGGTGGAGGGAAGATCCTTGGTGGTGACCCATACTTCTCATCGCAATGTACTCTCTATTTCGTTTTGGGTGTTCCATATGGAACCAAGTAATTGAACGATCGCCCAGCTGGTTTGTCCGAAAATTCGATAGCTTGATTTCCTTCTTGATATAGTTGCTTGAGAATTTTTTTATGCGATACTCTCCTCCCTCGGAACTTTGCTTCCTAGTTTAGTTCTTCTTCTACGTCAGTCATGTCATCATCTAAATCATATGTTTCATCAACTTTTGGGATCACTTCAACTAGAGTAGTATCTTTTCCCTCTAATGTCCATGTTGCTTCCCTTATTTCTTCTATGACTTCCTCATTGTTTTCCTTTCTTTGAAATTTATTGGCCATAGTTGATGGCCATGTGTGGAGGCAATGTGTTGAATTGGATGATAGTTGATCTCCCAACATCATCTTCTTCATCATGTTTCTGTTCCAAACATATTTGATTGATGACACTTCTCCCATTATTTCCTTCGAACCATTGCCTTGTTTGGCTCTCATGATGTTCTAATTCTTCATATGAATGGGGTTTGCAAGCTTGAGTTGCTCCCCACCCTACTATTGTTTCATCATTTGCCCATAATTTCTTTGATATCGCATCTGCTGTGTCCTTGTCATCTCATTTAAAGGGATTACCTTTCTTGCTTTAGGACTGTACAAATACGATATATTTAGGTGATATGGTTGTGGCCTGAATGCCTTGAGCTTCTGTAGAGGACTAGTTGATATTCCAAATGTCCTTGCATATAACCATGGACTATATGACCTCCTAGGACTTATCCTTACTTGCCCCTTGAACTGTTGTGGTTTAACTTGATAGAGTGGTTGTCTGTTTGCCTTCACTTCATTCGTTGCTTTGACAACCTGTTTTTGGCATCTAGTGCATCGATTTCTTCCTCTTTCCTAGTAGCTCTCCCTTTTAGTCTTTCAAACACACTAGGACATGGTTCATCCTCTCCTTTATCTATCACCAGCTTGAGTTTTGGTAGATCCTGTTTCTTGAACATTGAAGTGACCATATCAATACTAACTGACTGAGGAAAATTATTCTCATCTACTGCCATCTTTTCTATGAATCAAAACTTATTCTCCTAGATTCAATGGCATGTCATATCACATTGTGAAAGACCAAACATCTGTTAATTGTATGAGACCATGAATTATGTCATTTAAAATATTTTTTGCCTTTAATTTGTTCAGGATTTGGCAATCTATGCTTATCGCTCAACTTGTTCTATTTAACCTTGTATAGTCGGTCAAATATTATATCGGCCTTTGTTACAACAAATGAAAACACTCTGATTTTTTGGTTTTCTTCTTTAGCTATTTCAGTTTTTATTTGATGTCTCTAATTTGGTCGATACATGACATTCATAAGTGTCGCCCTTGACCAATTCGATTGAACATATTTCAATTTCCTCTTGACCAGTATCAATGGCATGAACCCTGAAATTAGGGTCTCTGTAATAAGCCCCTTTACCAACATTTTCATTTGTTCATCATCTCTCAACAAACGCTCATATTTGATGACATTTACACTAAGTTGAAAGAAATTCGGGAATTCCCTGTCTTCGAACTTCTTTTTTAGTTCAAAATTGAAATAACTTTGGGCGATTTTGACAAATTCTTTTTTTAGGAAAGGGGGTAAAACATTTACTCCTACCCCTTCTAGATCTTTGAAGAAAGGATTCTGCCCTTTCATTTGGCAGTTGATGTAAGTTTGTTAAATCTATCAAAGTAACTTCTGATTTAGTTTTGTAAAATTGATTACAAAATAATGGCTCTAACATTTGCCAATTTTAAATCGAATTTGCTGGCAAGTTAATGAACCATGAGAATTCAACCCCAATATGTGAACTTGGGAACAACCTTATCTTATGATAATCTAAAAATTCGCCACATTTTAATGTAAAACCTTCTGTGTGTTCCAAAGTAGACACCTCTCCTATACCAGTGAATAAAGAGAATTCAGGTACTCTAAACCCCCTAGGCTAAGGATATGCTTGATCTACCCAATTTGGATATGGCTTTTTATATGTTGAATCAATTATTGGCCTAGTTCCAAATGCCATTTGATCCTGCAAGATCTCTATTATTTGCTCACTCGGCATATCATTGGGATCAAATGGAGCTCCTGCTGGCTGTGGTGCGTAAGGCAACGTTGGTGGTCTGAAAGCATTGACTCCAATATTACCCATAAATGGACCATTATTTGCTTTATTAACACCATTGAATGGTCAATTTTCTCCTTCATTGATGCGTGTAGCATTTGGTCCTATGTTTTGGATATTTTTCCTCATATTAATGATACCTCCATAGTGGATGTTCCAAAACTCCAGCATTGGAAGGTCTAAGACCCCCATGTTAGATGTACCAATATGTGGTGCTTCTAGGCCCTGACTCGTATTTAAGGTTGGATAAAAAGTGTTTAAATTCATATTTGGCAAGTCATTACCAAGTAGGCTTCTAGTTTGGAAGTTGTTACTCCCTCCCATAGGATTTGTTTGACATACTTGACCAACCAGTTTGTTCATCAATTCAATTAAAGTGCCTAAACTATTTAGCCATGTTTTCATAGTGTCTCTATCCGTTTTGAGCAAGTTTTTCAACAGTGTGAATACTTTGTAAGTTTATCTGCTCAACGATGTTCTGAGTGAGTTATCCCGAGAATCCACACATAGGAGCTAACTCTATCTTTGGTTCATAACAACCACGAGATCCTCCTGTGTCCGGGATTTGTTGACCCTCTTGTTCTTCAATAATGGAAGGAAGAAATCAATGTGCAATCGGCTCCTTGTCAGGATTTGTATGAGGCATGATGCTTCAAACTTTCTTGCACCAATTGTCCCGCTGGGCATGCTAAATTGTTTTGTGCGGGTGTGGTTTCGCTCAAGCTAAAAATTAAAAGGGTTCAGGTGAAAGTGTGAGGGACAAAACTCTTGAGACGAAGTCCAAAAAATGGGTGTTTGAACTTCCAAGGGCGCAAGCACACAATTTAAACTATGATACATTCTAAGATCTAGACAAAAAGATTGCATCTCTGTTTTGAGAGTTTTGACTTGTTGGTCCTTCTAAACGTCTAAACTTCTGCAATATATACATGTTAATGTAAATTGCTAACTACTTTGAATTACTGATTTGCCTCCTTAGCTTCGTAACCTGCATGTGGTAATTACCGTCCACTATGTTGTATAATCGTCACCCACTTCTTTGCATCAAGTAACTTCCCATGATCTTCCTCAATTGATCATGTCATGGTAACCGCTTGCAAATGGCCAAATGGATCGTGAGATGAGTTGTGAGAACCATTTCTTTACTCCTAACTTGCTCGATCACCCAAATGCTTCAGTGATCACTCAATCGCTCAGACTCCTCCCATCGCCCTGTTATTTCTAATGGGCTTTCTTGTTTTAGACTTCTATGTTGGGTCTTCGGATTAGGTATTTTTATATGTCAAAAGAATAATTCATGGAATTTATCTGACCGGTAATTGAACGATATTTAATTTTTAAATCCATATCCTATTTGCTATATTATCAGATATTCAGTTTCAAATATTTTATACATATTTTTTTTTTTTTTGTTGGGGGGGAGAGGAGATTCTCAATACAAATCTTATTATAGTATATATTAATGTAATATTGAAATTTGATAGGTTTTATATTCTTCACTAAAAAGTCCAAAAGTATAATATAAGATTCAAAAAAAAAAAAAATATTGTAATAAATTTTGTGGTAATATATAAAATATATTATATTATTATAACAAATCGAATCAGGCTGTTATTGGATTGAATTCACCTATATCCATATTTGCACAATTTAGTTAACGAATTATCGATTTCTAATCTTAATTCATTTATCAAGATCCCAAATCCATCTCTCACTAATTTCATCGGATTCAGATCAATTTCAATCCAATGACAGCCTTGTAAGTGTACGACTTTGGCTCCTAAAAAAATACATATATCAATTATCTCTGATTTCTTCTATTTTCTCAATAGTTTATAAGAAATAATAATCCTTTTTCCCCCAAAAAGATTATGCCATTTGGTTGTTCTCTTTTCTCTTTGTTACACTATTTTATTTTAATCCCCACCGATATTACAACGGAAAAAAGCTAATTACAATCTCTTTGTTTCTTCTTTTTCTGAATATTAATTCCACAAATTTTATGTATCATTAAACTTCGTTCGTGACTGAGGTTCTCGTACATATTTGCTTAATTTGTGATCTAATCGAACTGATTTCTGGAAATGACCCCTAAAGATATACGATGTTTCAAAGTTTTTTATCATTTAAAACTTAAATACATCGTTATCACTATCTTTAAAGACTATTTTTATATTCCCACTTACCAAACAGAATAATTATAATTTGTACAAATAAACTCAATTTTTTAAACAAGTTTTACTCTAACTTTTGTATAAATTTAATTGGTACAGCAATGTGTCTTATGTACGGCGACGTACAAAACCAAGTTGCCAGTAAGCTTCAAACCTGTGCAAAACACATTCTGCCTTAATCTTACCACTCTTAATCGGCCCCAAACACACGTTGGTATATTTATATTAGCCAGATTGCTTGCGTGCCATTATTCTTTATTAAAACTGAATTTAGCGGGAGTTTTGGTATTGACTTCTTGTAGATAGATTATGCAAAACTGCACCAACCTATAATTATATTGTAACAAATATTCCTCTAGTTGAATCGAAGCAGATGATGTCAAGAAATTCTATATATATAGGCTTCAACATAATTGAAAAACAAAATAAATTGAGAAAATAGATCAAATATCTAGCGAGGAGATCGAAAAAGAAAATCAATGGCTTCCAAACTCTTGAAAATCATCTGCATCTTCTTTCTCTTGATTTCCATGTTCTCAATGCATGTCCTTTCGGTAGTGGAAGAATGCGGTGAGGAAGAAGAAGACGGCTGCATGAACAAGAAGAAAGCATTGCCTCTCAAAATTATAGCCATTGTATCCATTCTTGTCACGAGCATGATTGGAGTGAGCTTACCCCTCGTAACGCGCTCGATTCCGGCCCTCAGTCCTGAAGGAAACCTTTTTGTGATTGTTAAGTGTTTCGCTGGAGGTATCATTTTGGGTACTGGGTTCATGCATGTTTTACCAGATTCATTCGACATGTTGTCGTCCAGCTGCTTGAAGGAAAATCCATGGCACAAGTTTCCTTTCACCGGATTTGTTGCCATGTTGTCTGCCATAATTACTTTGATGGTAGACTCAATGGCAACCAGTATATACACTAAGAAAAACAAAAATGGAGTTCTCCCTGAGTCGCAAGGTGATCAAGAGATGGCCGTAGTGAATACTACTGAGCATTCTCATGACCATCATCATTATGGATCCAAACTTGATGTTGATGGTTCACAACTTCTCCGTTATCGCGTAATTGCCATGGTTAGTAAATTTTTAAATTGCTCTTTTATATATCTTAATTTACTTATATATATTCATATATATAAAGAGTTTTTCATTTGTTTAACCAATACATTCAGCAAGAATTAATTTGTATATAAACTTAATGGAAAAGGAACTGTCGAATTCTAGTTCATCATTTGAAAACACTTCCTCGTTCACGATATAACATGTTGTCCATTTATTATTAATAATTAAATTCTTGTCCTTCCAACATTTATTAAATTACAAAGGACCGAGAAGGAATAAGATTATTATATGTTCTATTAATATTAACATTTGTCTATGGATATTTAATTTGGAGCATTAGAAAATTATTTACTGGGGAGATATTTATAATAGTAATAAAAGTAATTAAATAGAATAAATGACCACGATAGAATTATTACTTATAATCACAAATTAATGAATTATACAATTGTCGATGCTTGTGGAAAATCAATATGTGACACTCGAAATATAATTGATTATAAGCGATTCACCTCTGTCAACAAATACTTATGGTCAAGACGTTTAAAATTGTTCGGCTATTGATCATTGATAGAGAATAATTTATTCAATATATAGTTTGACATATCTTTTTATATTTTATATTTTTAATCTTATCCCACGGATAAGTTATTTTTCTAATCTCCATTACTATGGGTGATTTGAAATACTATAGGTTATAATCGATGTACATAAACGGTGATTATTTACGGAAAGAAGTAGATGATAACATTAGAAATCATCGACGGTGGCTGTTAATCATTGACGGAGAGGCTTTTGGTGTTGCCGACGCTTCTTAAATTTTAGTTCTTGACGCCCTATAAGCACCCCAAGGGTAGGACAACGTCAACATAATTGGGATGCTTACGGGACGTCAACAATACTCATTCAATAATTTAGATATCATGTATTAATACTTTTATTTACAATCGGCTACAAATAATGTACCGTCGACATGAATGATATTGATTACTACTAATGCATCTAAGTTACATATATAGATTAATGCAATTTTTTTTAAAGAAATAAAATAATTAATGCTAGTCAGATGAATTATTTTAACAGGTTTTGGAGTTGGGAATCATTGTCCATTCAGTTGTGATAGGGCTTTCTCTTGGAGCCTCCAACAACACTTGCACAATCAAAGGACTGGTAGCTGCACTTTGTTTTCACCAAATGTTTGAAGGAATGGGACTTGGTGGTTGCATTCTCCAGGTTAATCATGCATAAACCATTTTCCATATAGCCATCAAATTGAAAGCCTGAAAATAATTGCTTATTTCAAGACTTCCCTATTTCTTTAACACAATCATTAGAATTTAAAAATTACTGAGTGTTTGGCAACTGTGTTTTTTAGTATTAATGATTACAAATTATAATTTACATAATTTTTCAAACCAATTTTAAACCACATTTTACCTTAAAAACAAAAAAATAAAAAAAGTCAAATAAAAAAAAAAACGGCTACTTGAATTTCCGAACAGTTCGTTAATTTATATATAATACAATTTTTCAAATCAATTCTTATTCACATATATTCTCTCTTCAATTTTCAATCACACATTTTACCTTAAAATTATAAATAAATAAATAAATTTATAAATGTTAGTTTCTTAATTTGCACTAATATCTTAGTTAATGCTCCCATGAAGTTTATGGAATTTACAATACGTATGCAGGCTGAGTACAAATTTATGAAGAAGGTTATAATGGCCTTCTTCTTCTCAGTAACAACTCCTTTTGGAATTGCGCTTGGAATGGCACTATCTACTACTTACAAAGAAAACAGTCCCCGTGCTTTGATTACCGTTGGTTTACTTAATGCCTCGTCGGCTGGCCTTTTGGTTTATATGGCTTTGGTGGATCTTCTTGCAGCAGATTTCATGGGGAAAAAGTTGCAGGGCAGCATCAAGTTACAAATCAAATCTTATATGGCTGTTGTATTGGGTGCTGGTGGGATGTCTCTCATGGCGAAATGGGCATAGAATTAACAAAACTTTGCATTATCAAATAATAATAATGTGCAAAAAATAATCTCGTTTCAATTTTTCAGTTTTTGGTTTGATTGAAATATGCCAGTTACATCTGACTACAAGTTGATCGCTTGAAGTACATTTGTGGGAAAAGAATACTTTCTTTGTATTTTGCACTTAGTTTGAAAAAAATTACTTATAAGTAAGTTTTAATATAAATTACTTTTTTTGTTATCAAAGTTTTATATACTTTGAAGATGACACTGTATACCTTCAAAATACATAACTTTTTATTTTTGCTTATAATTAAGGGAAGAGGAATAAAGTGAATAATTTAAGTGCAAACGATTATAATCCATTACTGCTAATAATAATAATAATAATAATAATAATAATAATAATAATAATAATAATAATAAACATTATGCTACCAATATTATTACAAATTTTGGAAAACCTCATCGTAGACAATATTTCTCATCAAATTTGTTGGGTTAATTTCCATCGCTATTACATACCAATATCTTTAAATCAGCATGATTCGTAACTCTAAACAATGTACATACAACTATACATGATAGAACATTGACCTACACCCTAAACATTAAACCCTAAACCAATGAACAATTGATTTGTTTTAAATAAAATACAGTCACAATTGACACAATATTTCACAATTGACACAATATTTTTTTAATACTTAGCGTACACAATTAAAAATTCCTCTAACAAATAATGATGAACATAGTGTAATAAGAAAATAAATAATTCTCTGTTCGACAGTCGATTAATGGGGAGAAAGAAGATTTTTTGGTGTTTTCGAGGTAAAATATGTGGTTAAAAATTAGAAAGAAAAAATATGTGTGGTTAAAAAGTGGTTTGAGAAATTGTGTAGTTTAAATTACTATATATTTAATGAGGCTATCGAGTGCCCCCTAAGTTAATTCTAATTGCATGCCTAAAAATCTCATTTTATTGTTCAATTATTTATTTGATCTTCTCTTGATTTTGATTATGAAACTCTACGAATCTTGATATAGTTTTGATCTCTATTTTCTCTTGATCCCCTCTTCTAATGGCTGCTTGTATTACTTTGGTCAGTCAATCTATATTATTTGGTCAATTTTGTGAAGCTTTAAAAAAGGAAGAAAAAGAAAAATAGGAAAGGCCGACGACGATGTTTGGCAAGTACTATTAAGTTTTTGTTCTTCAACTTTATAAAATAAGAAAAAGTTACTTTGAAGTTTTGTGAAATTTATGATTGTTAGATTATCAGTTTAAATTCATTTTATGATTGACTCGATGTTAAATCTACCCTCCAAGTATAAAGGGGTCAAATTATAGCAATAATTCAGGGTCATTCTTCCTAGAGATTTTATTGGTATCATAATATTTACTAAATTTGAAACTTAAACTATGATTTCAATTGTATTTAAATAAATAAAAAGAGAATATAATTAAATTGCAATGAAAGAGAAATTTGAGTGGAGTTATTATTTCGCTATCAATTGGGCTTTGCAAATAAATTTAGCATGAATTTCTTGAGATCGATAAAATTTGGAAATATTAGTACGAAAATTAATCAATTTATTTTACGGCATTTAGTCGAGCATGTTATGTGCATATTCAATATATATCACATCAACGACATCAATCGAAGTAAAGTAATTTGAAACTTTAAAACAGTCGTTAATTATTATCAATCACAAGAATTCATCCATAACGAATTAAAACATATCCATTGAAGCTAAGAATAACTCCCCTCAAATATAACTTAGACGAACATAATTAAATTAAAGAAATAAAAATCAAGCAAACAATTAATGATTACTCGAACGAAATTCATATTCGGGAATAAAATTTCAACAACTAAAATATATCTAAAATCAATAATCTGAATCTATATGAACTACCAATCAAAACAGTTGAAAATCTAAACAAAATGCAATAATTTAAATTAGAACAAATAACAAAAACACAGAGGCTGCTGCTGAAAGATTTAAGGCCAGGTTGCTGGAGCTGTGCTGCTACTGAAACAGAGATGCTGGGCGTGAGCAGTTGGCAGGCGAGAATGGTGAGGGAAAATACTGATGACTGCCGTGTGTGGGAGAAGTGCTGCTGGGCCCGGTTTTTTTGTGTGGCTGAGAACGGTGGAGGCTGGCGGTTTCGAGCAGACAGAGGATGAGAGGTGGCGACTGGTTTTAGGCTGGAAGAGTTGAGGGTGAAAAATGGTGAGTTGGAGTGCTGGGAACTGATGGATTGCTGAGTGCCGTGGTGTGTAGGTTTAGGGAGGGAAGATGGCTGCTGGGAAGTTAGAGACGAGGCAGAGAGTGGTTGGTTGGAGTGAAGGCTGAATGGTTTTGTGAGGGAAGATGGCCGCTTCTGTTGAGGGTTGAGAGAGAAGGACGGCTGTGTTACAGGTTGAAGGTGAAGAAGATAACAGACAGAGAGTGCGTGAGTGGAGAGGTTGCGTGTGTGTAGAGAAAAGAAGACAGAGAATTGTGGTTGTGGGGTATGATGATGGTGAAGAACAGTTGAGGGAGAGGACTTGCGGCTGTCCTTTGCTGTAGAAGATGCAAGCAGACAGGGAATGCGTGAGTGAGGACGGCTGAAAAAGGAGAAGACGGCTGTGTTAGAGAAGATGAAGGAATGGTTGTTTTTTCAATTTGGGCTTTTTCGGGTCCATTAAGTTAGGGATTTTTTTGAGTTGAAATTATCGAAAATGTACCTGTAATTAAATAAATGAAATTATAAGCAAATAAAATCAATTTAGAGTTAAAGAAATAAAATTGAATCTTTTATAAGTTTCACTCTAAATGACAAAATTTATATCCCAAAATTATATATTTTCATTTAATTATTTCTTTAAAATACGTAAAATTGGACAATAATCAATGATTATAGAATTCTTCTAGTTCCCTAAGTGGCATTGACCAAGTTCTATACTGCACAGAGTGGTTTTTTGTCGAGTATGAGAATATCCCGAGGCATTTTTTACCGTGTATGATATAGCTCACTGAGGGGTCTTGCCCTGTGCTCTAGAATTGATTATCAGAGGTCATTAAGACTATTTTTGCAATCTGCTAGCATATGACTATATTGCAGATTTTAGGCAAATGGTACAATTTTTGTGAATTTTCTGTATACATTAATGAGACATAATGAGATTATCTCATTGATTTCATTTGATGATTATATCATGATTATGAGATAATATTATCTATTATGGGCATGTCTCATTGTTACGCTCCGCAAGTGCACGAGTCCCAAAAGTAATAAAGTGGACGTGAGTCCAAGTATCGATCCCACATAGATTGTTTTAAATTTTATTTTAGACTACAATTCCTTAACCGGAACGAGAATTGTTTGAATTTGAGAATTTTGAATTAAAATTAAATTAGAAAGAACGAAGAAATTTGATTTAGAGAAAATATGAGAAAAAACATGCTAGAATTGAGAATCCACATTTATTCCATTAATTATGCATTAAATTGAATATCTAACAATAATTCACGAGGTTTTGAAAATCCATATTCCTAATATTGTCAAGACTCCCTTTCGGACAAGAATCAACACCTATTTCTATACACAATCCGACTATATTTCTATGACGAATCTAAATGTATAGAAAAACATTACAAGTTTTGTGAATACTATAGCAGATAACACAAAGCATAGGGGTATATTTCTATCCCCTATCGAACTTTGTGGCAATTGACACAAGTCTAATGAAATCTCAATCTTTCGAACTTCAGAAATCACAACCTAAAATCATACAACTAGTGATCAAGTAATTGCATGATAAAAAAAAAGTATAAATCAATTGCTCAAACCCATGAATTATGAAATTAAATGATAACTAATACATAAAATCCGGAAATAAATGCTTCATCACAATTCTAACATTGAAGAACCTAGCTTAGATACATAATGGAATATAAATCAGAAAAGGAATGGATAGATGCCACCCTATTCATGCCCTTGATCTTCGTTCTTCAATTGTGTCTTGGCTTGGAGTGGATCCCTCCACAATCCGACAGCATTTTGGCCTCTCTTCAATGAATTTGGAACTTCCTATTTCATGCCTTAGGTCTGGTATTTATAGATTTTCCCGAGGATTAGGTTAATTGAGGAAAAAAAATTGCTGAATTCCGCGCAAAAAGCCCAGCTGCGGCCAGTCGAATAACCGTGCGACTGCACGGTTCAAAAGTGATCGATCGCACGACTCTGCAGGTCTGTTTCAGTCGGGAATTTTTCTTACCGTGCAACTGCACGGTTATAGCACCGTGCGACCGCACGGTTCAATCCTGAACTGTAATTTCCATCTTTTAAATGTTACAAGTTGGTTCGTGTCTTTTAATTGCACAGCAAGTCCTCCAACTTTCGATTGTTGCAATTTACCCCATGATATTCTGATTTCTTCCAAATTCGATTTCTTCTTCAAATTGGTCATTTGATTGACTGCATCAACTCTTGATTTGCTTACTTTGACACTTTTGACATCCAATTGCTCGAATTTAGCTTCAATTCCATTGTTTTCACGACTTTTGGGTTACTTCTGAAATATAAACAATTGACATAGAATAAATAGCAAAAGTTCTTGAATAAACAATTAAAATCCTACTTTTAGGATAGAAATAAGTGTATAAAATACATTTATCAACACCCACAAACTAAAACTATTGTTTGTCCTCGAACAAAATGAAACTAAACTATAAATGTAAAAAGGCAAATTAAAAAATATGTTTTTGCTTTTGTCAACTTATTTACCATGCGCTTCAACAATCCAGATTGAATAATCACTTTAGAAAAAGAAATATGAACAACAATAAATATTTTCATTCATCCGATGCTCAATTTCGTTGTGTGTGTGTGAATAGCCAAAATCAACTGCAAACTTATGCAAAAATAAACTTGACAATGTGTGACTTTTTATGCAAGAGTAAGTCCGAATCCCATGTGGTCAACAATGATTTTCTTTTGATTTTTCATTACCCCCTCGTGGATGATCACAACCTTATTGCTTTTCTCTCATATCCCGAGGTCTTTCCTATTCATGTGTTTTCTAAACATGTATAAATTGCGTTTTTCCACACAAGGCAGTTAGGACTAGACAAGTATGCACGACAGACCAAGAATAATTAACAAAGTGTTAGGAATTTCAACCAACAAAGCTTATACCATTTTATTCAATTTTTCTTTCATATGGACGACCTTTTCTTTTCATGTCCTTGTCTTTTACCATTTTTGTGCAATACTTTTCATACTTGCTTTCTATATGACCTCTGTAGCGAGCTTTAGGTCGGCAGCTCCCAACTCAGTTGAGCTTAGGGTACCAGGTTCAGAGAACCCCTCAGACTTAATTACCCGAGTCATAAAAGCTTAAACAGAAAAGTTAAAGATGTTTTAACGTCTTATGTGTAAGTTCACTCTCCGTACTTGCTTTCTAGTTGAAATCTGTAGCGAGTTTTAGGTCGGCAGCTCCCAACTCAGTTGAGCTTAGGGTACCAGGTTCAGAGAACCCCTCAAACTTACTTGCTCGAGTCAAAAAGGCATTTGAAGAGTAGAATAAGACCTTCAGCATTTTTCTGTTTTTATGCTGGTTATTATGGTTTATACCCGTTGATCAAAACCCCTTACACTATAGATGCACAATGAAAATCGATCTAAATTTCTAAGGTTTTGGATTTTATAGTCAGTTCTATGTTCAAAGTGTACAAGTTTATCCCACAAGTATCAAGCATCTCCCTACACAAGTTTTTATTCGAAAGTGGCTATGTGCTCAAGTTTGATTTAAGTCTTACATGGATGAATATTGAGAAAAATTTAGTTTCGCATGTTGCCCAATTTTCTAACTAAAGCACAAAAGTCAATTAAAATCATGTCATAAGCAATAAATAAGTCAACAAAATTTTTCAAAATTTTCACTTTTTATGATTTTTTTCACATTTTTCAATTTTTTTGAATTTTCTAACCAAAATCGAATGAATGTGTATATGAAAGCACATGAATGAGATTCCCACCCCCAAACTAGAATCATACATTGTCCTCAATGTATTCAAAAGCAATAAAGAAAATAAACACAAATAACAAAGAGGGTTAATGTACTTCCCGGGTTTGGAGAGTTGGTGTTCCCATTTTTGAAGCTTTGACTTGAATGTTTTGTTGGATGAAATGACCCCTTACTTCCTTTTCCATGTTTGGCGTGAAAAGTCCCATGATGATATGTTCCTTGCAATAAACATTAATGATCGTTAGAAGCATAATTATTCATAGGAACTAAAGAAAATCAACACAACACACCCAAACTAGGACTTAGAAAAATTTTGAAATTTTTGACATTTTTGAAAAGTGGTCGACCACTGATTTTCAACGCTTGATATCGCCTCGAAAACGTGAAAATTTCCCGAGACATATCCCGAGCATATGAAAGTACATAACTTGCTCTACAACATATCAAAAATTCATCACATTTGGAGTTCATTTGGGTTATGAAAAGATGTAACAAAGTAGGTGACATGAAGCTGAAATTGGTGCAGTGGTGCTGTGATGCCTTGCAATGAGGTGCATTGAAGTGCAAATATGTTCATGTTGAGTTTCATGCCTTAAATGAGTATAAATAGTGTTTGAATGATACACAAATGATGTATAACATGTTATGTAGGTGATCATCTAAAAAGAATTGCGAAAACTCAACAAAACACTCATTGTGGCATTTTTTTGGAACACCTAGCATGCATTTAAAGAAATCAATGAGAATCATAGAGTTGGAGACTTGAATTAAGCCAAAAATTTTCACCTAATAAGCACAATTCAATACCCCAAGTTCTAGCCTAAGCATATCACTATCAATCCACAATATTCAATTTCCACAAAAATTTGAAGAACACAAGAATTATGCACAATCTTGGAAATTGGTGAAAAATTCTTACCTTTGGATGATTTTGATGCAATGCAAGGTATGATTTTGAGTTATAATGGTGTGCAAACTTAGGGTATGCAATGTTGGGCGATTTGGGGGAGGAAAAACGGGTTTGAAGTGGTCAAAATGAAAAATAACAGCATTTTAAACATTCTGCCGAATCTTTCAGCAGAAGACCGTGCGACCACACGATTTAACTGTACAGTGACTTGTAATTTTTTCATTTTTCAATTTTAGACCCCGTTTTCGACCCTTAATGCCTTCCAATGCATGAAACCAACTTCAAAACTATCTCTATATGTCCTAAGCTAGATTCTCAAGTGGAAGATTGTGATAAAAAGCAACAAAACAAATAGAAAACAAATAAATCCTAAAGATGCTAAAACATGCAAGAATAGGTGCAATGAAGTTTTCAATGCCACTAACATGTCAAAATATGAATTCTAAGCATACAAGTTATCCTAAAATGCAGTGTATAGCATCAAAACAACAGTAAAGAAAATAGATAAAACAAATAAATAAAAAGGGTTTGAGAAGTTGGGTTGCCTCCCAACAAGCGCTTCATTTAAAATCTAGAGCTAGACTTTTTGACAAACTTTCTCAAGGTGGCATGAAACATGATGTTGAGGCCCTATCATTTGTCTTGACCCCATACTCAAAATGTTCCCAAAGATGAAGATGCTGTGCCACTTCAATTTTTGAACAGTTTTCAAGTAGTGGATTTTGATTCACTAGTTGAACCATGTCGAATGTTACTTTCTCCTCCTCTACTCGAAGCATTACCTCCCCCTTTTCTACATCAACCAAGGCTCTAGCAGTAACCAGAAAGGGTCGACTTAAAATCAGTGGCACCTTACTATCTTCCTCCATATCTAGAATCACGAAGTCAGTAGGGAATATGAATTTGTCCACTTTAACCAGTACATCCTCAATGATTCCATATGGGTATCGAATGGAACGATCAGCTAACTGCAAGATGATTGGGCTTGGCTTTGGATCCCCTAATCCTAGCTTCATATAGACTGAAAGAGGTATCAAATTTATGCTTGCACCAAGGTCACATAAAACTTTGTTAAATTTTAAGTCACCAATGATGCAAGGAATTGAAAAACTTCCTGGATCTCTCAGCTTGGGTGGTAGCTTTTGTTGCAAGATGGTGCTGCACTCTTCATTCAGTGCCACCTCTTCAAGTTCCTCAAGTTTTCTCTTACTTGACATCATATTTTTCAAGAACTTGGTATAGCTGGGGATTTGGGTAATGGGTTCTAGGAAAGGAATGTTAATGTGCAGCTTTCTAAGCATGTTGAGAAATTTATTAAACTGCTGATCCTCCTTAGGCTTTTGTAATCTTTGCGGGAATGGAATAGGGGACTCATGAGGTTTAATTGTCAATTTTACCTCATTCTCCTCTTTCTTCTCAGCAGATTGCTTTTCAGGTGCCTCAACATGTTTTCCCTTTTCTTCATTTAGCTTTTGAACATGAATCTCAGGTAATTTCACTCCACTGTGTGTGGTAATAGCATTTACTCCTTATTTCTCTTTCCAACCTTTCAGTCTTTGGGGAAAAGGAGTGGGAGGTTTATAAACTCTGTCACATGGAGCGAAAGTGATCCTTCCTGGCACAAAATCTACCTCTCTTTCAATAGTTTTTATTGCCATCACTTGGTCCCTAGGATTAACCTCAGTGTTACCAGGCAGTGTACCTGGGACTCTGTTTGCTAAAGCCTGAGCTATCTGACCAACTAGGGTTTCCAAGTTTTTGATTGAAGCCTAATGATTTCACAATGTAGTTTCAGACATTCTCCATGAATTGGTCAGTTTTTGTCATGAACTAGTCAGTTTTAACGATAAACTGATTGGTCTGGCTCATGTACTGGTCAGTCTTCTCCATCAATTGCACGACCATCTCCTCAAGTTGAGGTTTCTTCTCCACTACCTGCTGTGGAGAGGCTTGCTGGCCAGTTCCATTTTGATTATCCCTCCATGAAAAGTTAGGGTGATTTCGCCAACCAGGATTATAAGTGTTGGAGTATAGATTATTTTGGCGATGTCCCCCTTGTACAAAGCTGACCTGCTCAGCTTGAGCTGCCAAAATTGGACAATCTGAGGTATTGTGATTGGCCCCACATTCCTCGCATCCAGTTACTACACTTTTCACTGAATTGTTGGTTTGTATGAAATTCATCAAAGAGTCTAATTTAGCAGACAATGCCGAAACATCATCCACTGCATAAACTTCAGCTGGTTTCTTTTGAATAGTCCTCTCAGACGCCCACATTGTGTTGGTATTGGCTATTCTCTCAAACAGTGCAAGTACTCTATCAAGAGTTTGGGTAGTTATTGATCCATTTGATGACGAATCGACAAGACTCTTGTATTAAGGGAGCAAGCCAATGTAAAAGTACCTTACCTGCTCAGTTTTAGGTAATCCATGTTGAGGGCACTTCCTAAGCATGCTTTTAAACCTATTCCACGCTTCATCAAATGACTCAGACTTTTGTTGTTGAAAGATTGTTATCTTATGTCTAAGTTTAGCAACTTTAGTTGGGGGCATGACTTTTGTGCAAAATATTTGGGCCAAGTCATTCCACGTTATTATACTTGCAGGAGGACGGGAGTCTAACCAATCTATTGCCCTATCTCGTAAGGTGTATGGAAACAACCTAAGTCTTATGGCCTCATTTGACACACCCTAATATTTAAAATGTTCACACATTTCTAAAAATTTAGACACATGTGCATGTGGATTTTCATCGGGTTTGCCATAGAATTGATGTCCATTTTGAAACATATTTATCACATTGGTCTTCAATTGGATGTTTGCAAGACCAAAAGGTGGATAAACTATACTTGATTGGTTTTGGACAATTTGTGAGGTCATGAAATCTCCTACAAGTCTGTTCCCCTCATCTTCTAGCTCAACTTCAGGTAAAGACATATTGTTTGCCATTTGAATTTTTTGATTTTTCTGTTTATCTAGTTTCCTAAGTTCTCTTAATCTATGGTGTAAAGTACGTTCTATTTTCGAGTCAACTTCGAAAAGATTCCCTTTTTTCGAACGTAACATACACAACTAAAAGAAAAACAACGAAACTAGTAACTAAACTAAAATTAGAAGTTAAAGTCCTAAAATAAAATAAAATAAAAACAAGAACAAAAATAAACAAGAAAAAAATAAAAATAAAGCGGTAAAAAGTCCGAATTAGTGAAAGTATTCTAAGAATAAATTTAAAGAACAATTCCCGACAACGGCGCCAAAAACTTGTTACGCTCCGCAAGTGCATGGGTTGCGCAAGTAATAAAGTGGACGTCAGTCCAAGTATCGATCCAACAGAGATTGTTTTAAATTTTATTTTAGACTACAATTCCTTAACCGGAACGAAAAATTGTTTGAATTTGAGGATTTTGAATTAAAATTAAACTAGAAAGAACGAAGAAATTTGATTTAGAGAAAATATGAGAAAAAACATGCTAGAATTGAGAATCCACATTTATTCCATTAATTATGCATTAAATTGAACATCTAACAATAATTCACGAGGTTTTGAAAATTCATATTCATAATATTGTCAAGACTCCCTTTCGGACAAGAATCAACACCTATTTCTATACACAATCCGATTATATTTCTATGACGATTCTAAATGTATAGAAAAGCATTACAAGTTTTGTGAATACTATAGCGGATAACACAAAGCATAGGGTATATTTATATCCCCTATCGAACTTTGTGGCAATTGACACAAGTCTAATGAAATCTCAATCTTTCGAACTTCAGAAATCACAACCTAAAATCATACAACTAGTGATCAAGTAGTTGCATGATAAAAAAAAGTATAAATCAATTGTTCAAACCCATGAATTATGAAATTAAATGATAATCAATACATAAAATCCGGAAATAAATGCTTCATCACAATTCTAACATTGAAGAACCTAGCCTAGATACATAATGGAATATAAATCAGAAAAGGAATGGATAGATGCCACCCTATTCATGCCCTTGATCTTCGTTCTTTAATTGTCTCTTGGCTTGGAGTGGATCCCTCCACAATCCGACAGCGTTTTGGCCTCTCTTCAATGAATTGGGAACCCCCTATTTCGTGCCTTAGGTCTGGTATTTATAGATTTCCCCGAGGATTAGGTTAATTAAGGAGAAAAACTACTGAAGTCCTCACAAAAAGCCTAGCTCGGCCCAGTTGAATAACCGTGCGACCGCACGGTTCAAAAGTGCGCGATCGCACGACTCTGCAGGTCTGTTTCAGTCAGGAATTTTTCTTACCGTGCGACCGCACGGTTCAATTCTGAACTGTAATTTCCATCTTTTAAATGTTACAAGTTGGTCCCTGTCTTTTTAATTGCACAGCAAGTCCTCCAACTTTCGATTGTTACAATTTAGCCCCTGAACTTCTGATTTCTTCCAAATTCAATTTCTTCTTCAAATTGGTCATTTGATTGACTGCATCAACTCTTGATTTGCTTACTTTGACACTTTTAACATCCAATTGCTCGAATTTAGCTTCAATTCCATTGTTTTCACGAATTTTGGGTTACTCCTGAAATATAAACAAATGACAGAAAAAATAGCAAATATTCTTCAATGAAAAATTAAAATCCTAATTTTAGGATAGAAATAAGTGTATAAAATACAGTTATCACGTGAGTCATCAAGTGATATAAACTTGATTTTCTATTAATACGTGTAAATGAGAAAGTATAATTATTTTTGAAATTCTCCACACATTGAGCTATCAACTCATATATTTTCCTACGGTTTTTCTTATTAGGTGGTAGTCGAGTTCCCTGACAGATTTGGAGTTGAAGCTTTTATTTTGGAGTTAGAACCACATGACAATGTTAGCTAATATTACTCATTTCATAGAACTTGTAGTCATTATTTTGGAACATACTTTCGTTCTTGGATTGCCCTTGTTCATCACATGTACATACCTATGGGGCTCACTATGTATTTTGCTTCTATATGTACATTTCGTGTTTTTTCATAACAAAAGTTTAAGAGGTCGACTTATCTCCATTATGCTGAGAGTTGTGGTTATATTGTTGGAGTTTTTGTACTTTGGTTACAGGTTGGCTAGTCCAAATTGTAGGCTAAATAATGCCAAAATTTTCTTAAAAACAAGTTAACTTACAACTTCTAGTATCCTTGATGGTGCATCCTACTTTTGTTGGTATCCATCATCAGTGCATGTCACGTTTCAGGTCCATTAGTGTTACTTGAGGAGGGTCATGTCGATTTGGTATCGGAGCATTATTGTTTAGAGACCGTATGCTTGCATTGTACATGCATTCTGATGTTTAGCATATCATGCATATAAGTGAGTCTTGCTTCATGGTGGAAGAAATCAAAGGCTCCAAGATATGTCGTCTCAGACTCACATTGCTGCTAATATAGATGACCATAGAGTCTAAAATGACACAGGCTAAATTGGGAGGAGTAGGTAGAGTTAACTTCCGGTTTGCTTACTGGGGAACAAAAAGGAAGAACTCAGGGATAGAGCAAGTTTGGTTGAGAGGGTATAGAAATAAGTTCATTAGCCATCTGAACATTTAAGAAAAGGAAATATAGTGGGAATTATCTTATTGCTATTGAAAGTATTGCTATTTCTGTTGCTACCGCTATGTGCAGTGTTGATAGAAATTTCAGTATTGACAAGAACAACAAAATTGGTGGCTAAAGTGTTTACAGCCACAACTAATCTTGCAATTGCTCAGGCTTGGATGACTAAAGTAATAGAGCTTTGATGTTCTAGGTTGTCCAGATGATCAGAAATTTTGTATCGATACTTTCTTATTAGAAGAGTGGGCATACAATTGGTGGCAGTTAGTACAAAGCACATATCAAGATCCTTCTATTATAACTTGAGAAGATTTCAGACGTATCTTTTATGATGCTTATTATCCCCATTCTTTTAAAGATATGAAGCAAGAGGAATTTTTGAAGTTAGTACAAGGGAACATGACCATTGCAGAATATCGGGTGAGATTTATTAAACTTTCAAATGTGTTCAAGTTTTGATTAGAAATGAAATTGACAAATGCAGAAGATTTGAGAATGGTTTAAGAAAAGAGATCAGATTAGAAGTGACAGCCTCAAGTTGGAACGAATTTGGCAAATTGGAGGAATCAGCTTTGAGAGTAGAGAAAAGTATTTAAGAGATATCAACTTGTAAAGAAAAGACATAGTTCAACATCAATGCCAAACAGACATGGGCAAGTACTTCTAGCTATAGACCACCTCAAGGGAATAACAAAGGATTTTTAATAGTTGTATCCAACTCAAGCCAATTCAAACCCAAATCAAGAGGGATTTAGGGTTTTAAATTCAGTCACAATACTGTACAGCAACCTATCACTAGTCGTCTTTTCAAAGATCTTTCACTGCAAAACAAGATGACAGTTCCAGCAGTACAAGATTTCCTCAATATCAATTATGTGGAAGATCTTATCATGGTGAATACTTAAAATTTCAGGGAGTTGGTGTTCGTTATCATTGTGGTCTAAGGGGACATATTAAGAAGAACTTTTCAATCTTATTACAGGAGAATAACATGTTATAGAGGACGTATTGTAAGGCCCGACGTCCTTAAATCCTAACTTTCTTATTGCATTTTTCATTATACAAATTAAAAACACTTTCAAATTATTTATCAAATCTTTCTAAAAAAAAATTAGAATATTAAGATTTTAAATTTTTTTTCTTTCTTTTTATTTTTATTTATTTATTTGTAAACTAACTTATTTTATCAAATATAATAACTGTTAAATAAATAATAAATGTCGAAATTTAAAGGAAACATCGCCATCTGCATTATATTGTAAAAACCTATTTTTTTTTTTTTTTTTACAATACAAAATCCCTGACACTAGTTTAACTATATAACAACTCATATAGGGCTAAAAATACTTCCCACTACTTTTCAAAAGTTTCCTGTCATTACTACAAATAAACTTTGGGCAATAATGATGGTGTGTCATGTCAGTGTTAGGGGAGGATATTGTACCCTACTATACATACAGACGCTATTTTATTATATATTTACATGACCTATTCCACACTTATTACGGTGTGGTAAAAAGGGGTCGTAACGACGTCATAAACATCTGTTAAAATTAAAGTAAAGTCTTTATATTCTTCAAAACTATTTGCTTCCCTATCCTCATCAAACGAGGTATAGTATCTCATGTAATGCTCCTATGCATAGGAGACCCGTACGGTGGTAAGATCGGAAGAAAGGTGCACATCCTTCTTAGAGCGGATAATTTCCTCCTCCCTCAACGACATCTACAGTATAAAGCATTGTACGTAAACAATAATGTTTACTAAATATGATGGTGCATGATGCATGTCATGCAAACACGGGCCCACAATTCCTATTATAATGTACCATAAGAGCTCTAATAAACATGGTCACAATAAGCGCGCTACTCAGTGCTTGTAAGTCCTTCATTGCCCATCGAGACTTAAGAATTGCAAGGTATCCGTCGTTGCCCATCGAGACTCAGGAATACCAAACTGAAAAATAAGATATTAAAATAAGGCCTGGCCTTGTATATGGTGCTCGGCGTGCCAATCCGCCATCCCAAGCCCACCAAGGGATCTCCTGACACCGCCTCCATACTAATGTGGATTCTCTATACTCTATCATTAACAACCTTTAATGACCATTAGGCATCTCAAGTAGTATATCTATCCAACATAATATAGTATGGTACACTATGATAGGAATTATCACTCAAAATTATCATGTTCTACCCCCAACGTGAATGACAGAATATAATCCATGCCTTGGAAACATTCCAAGTTTAATATCAATTATCACCACATAATTAAATCAAATAATCATTCACGTAATGTAACACAAATAATTTCCATGTAATAATAGGCTTTATACTGTAGTTGAAAGCATCAATATTTACCTCAATGGGGCTTTTTTAGATTATTATCTGTAATAATAATATAGATTAGTTTTACCCAAACGCAACTTTAATTAAACCTAACTAGACTTTCCACCTGTGCGATGCTTGGAAATATGTTTGTGATGGTGATTTTGATAAAAAATTATTAAAATATGTTAATTATACAATTATATCAAATAAAATTATTGTACAATAATATTTTAATATAAAATATTATTGAATTCAAAACTTTAAAAAAGACAAAAATAATTAAAATAGAAAATGCAATATGTACAATTATACAAAATATTATTGCAAAACTTTAAAAAAGACAAAAATAATCAAAATAGGAAATGCAATATGTATAAAACTAATCAAAATTAGAAAATCCTATCTTTATAGGATTTTCTTTCTTTTTCTTTTTAAATTGTTTTTCTCTTTTAAAAAAATAATATCTTTATTTATTTAATTGACATATTAGGAAGTAAAACTTCAATCATTATTTATTTATTTTCATAATATATTAATCAATTTTTTATCATTTCTAACGTAACACATTAATATCAATCAAGTATGAAATTATTCATTCAGAAGTAATTTTTTTGGATTAGTCACTTCATTTTTTTTTTCTTTTTAATAATCTAAGTGGAAAACTTAAAAAAATACTCAATATAAGGAATATTCTTAGTTCTTCATTTTTTTAGTAAGTGAAAAACTCATAAAAATACCCAATATAAGCAAAATTCTTAAGTTCTTTAGGCTAAAACATTTTCAAGTTAATTAAATATTTTTCAACACATTTTATAATATAATTATATATTTCTAAAAAAATTAATAATATTTTTTCTAAAAAAAAGGCGAATATCAATGAAATTTTTAATGACAATGAAAAAACAGTTTTTTTAGTTAATTTGGCCTCTGTTTCGCAACAGTTTATAAACCACACAATTTTTCAATTTTTTTTTGTCAAACATAATTTCTCTCTCCATTTTTCAATTACATATTTTACTTCAAAATTATAAATAAACAAATTTATAAACCACTACAGTTACCAAACTGAGGCTTGATTAAATTTTATTTACTTCATGCATTGGTGACAAAAAGTTGATACAACAAATTAATATTCTTGTAATATGTACAATAAAGAACATACTCATTTAATATTCTCGTGTTTGATACCTTTTTGTTTGGTAACCATTATTCATGATCTTATTTTTTTCAAATTCATTTTCAACCGTACATTCTATCACCAAAATAATCGAGACATAAATTCAAAAAGATTCCCTTATATTCAACCAAATATTCTCAAAAAATTATTATTAAAACACATTATTTTAATGTTAACTTTATAATAATAATAATAATAATAATAATAATAATAATAATAATAATAATAATAAATAATGATGGTAATTATAATCAAAACATATAAATAACAATAACAAAACATACTAAACATTGATTGAATTCATTCAATGTTACCTTATTAATAATTAAAAATATATATAAAATAATGATAGTAATTATAATAAAAAATAAAAATAAAAATAACAACATATTATTATTATTTTGTTTCATGTGTTTGATACCCTTTAAAGCTCTGTTTGATACATATTATTCTAAAACTCATTTTTAACTACACATTCTAATAGTAAAATAATCTACATATAAACTTAAAAAAGTTCTCTGATAATATTCAACTACATATTCTCCAAAATTTTACTATTACAAATCATATTTTTTGAAATAATTGGTCTCATTATGGTCATGTTTGAAAGTGTACTAAAATATTTATATTGACGTAATTTCTTTAACTAAATTTCTTTATGTTTTTAATACAACCATTAGAACTTAAAAAATATAAATTTTACTGTGTGTATATCAGTATTATTTTTGGAGCCAATCAAAAAATACATTATCTTTTCAAAAAAATTAAAAATAAATAAATAATAATCCGGTGTAAAAAATTGGCAGGGTTTCTTCCTCTTTAGGCAAGAAAAATTCTTATACTATGCTTCTTTTATATAGTAGAAAAAAATAATTAGTAATTACTTTAACTAAATATATATTCTTTAACGCAATTATTACAATTTATAAATTTTATTACTTTTCTTAACCCTGTTTGACCATTATAAAAACAAAATACGTCTATTCCTCTTTTTTTAACCGCACATTTATCAATAAAATAATATTACACATAAATTCATAAAACATTTCCTATTTTTAACCAAAAATTCTCCTGAAATTAACTATTCAAAACACAATTTTTTTTCTAATAAACTTTTTAAAAATCAACATCAAACATCAGCATCATATATAAAAATTTACTCATAATTATTAAAATTTATTCTATTACCATAATTATTAAAATTTTAAAAACAACATAATCAATCCATATTATTAATTTAAAACTTATTTAGATAGGTATTGTTAATTTATATATTTATTTAAATAATAAACAATCGTAGATTTCAATAATTTTTATGCATTATTTTTAACTTCATTGAAAATGAAAATTTACACAATTTTCTGCATTTGATTCTTGTATTTAACATTTTTATTTAAATCATTTTTTTTAGATTTAAATAAAAATTTAGCACAATAATTACAAATGTTTTGTAAAAATTGTTAGCCGCTGTTTGGCAAATTAAAAAAAAAAAAACATGTTTTTAACACAATTCCCCAAATTATTTTTTAAACACACATATTTTTTTCTCCATTTTTCAATAATACATCTTACATCGAGAAAATAAAAAAAATATTTTAAACAAAACTTTTTTTCAAATTTACTGAGCACATAATTATTTATATCAAATATTTTTTTCAAATTTATTGAATACATGATTATTTAATATCAAATATTCAAATAATTAAAAAAAAAAACGTCAAAAAGAAGAAGGAAAAAAAAAAGAGTAACTAAAATGCAGCTCATTGACAGCCGCCACTTTTTTTTTTTTTTTTTTGATGAATTCGCACCCAAGTTTGAATTTTTTTAAGGGCCGGAAATTTGGGGGGGAAAACTTTTGCACTATCCTCCTTTTATATAGTAGGAGATGATAATTTAAAATGAGCTATTTTAAATATTGGTTGAAACCCTAAACATTTGAGTTTACTTAAATATATTGTACTGAATATTTGAGATCATTATCGTTAAACTTCATTTAGTGCCTCACAACTAATTAGTTATAATCGTTTGTTTACTACACATTACTCAAGATAGTATATCAATACCCATAGGATCAATTAGAATAATAACTTTATGATAAAATTTTAAAGCAAAAGCTTTGGTTCCATAAACAATAGCAAACCCTAAACTAGTTTAAATTTACCAATAATGAAAATAAGAATTCTTTTCCTCTATTTTACAGCAACTTAGACTTTCCCATAAAAGACAACAATCAGCCTCTTAGTGTTTAAAAAAATTCTTTTAGTCTCATTGGTTCTCTTTATTTCCTTTCCAGATTTTTTTCATTTTTAGAAAGTTAGTAGGTAGGTTGATAATTGTGTGTTGTTTCCTCAATTAAGTGCAACTAATTACAGACCTCGAGAACTAGATAAAGCCGCCAGGAGGAGATTCACGAAGAGATTATACATACCACTCCCCACTTGAGGTTCAAGGCATAGCCACCCTTTTTAAAGTTTCATTAGAGTTATTTAATTATTTATTTGTATTTAATATGAAGATGGAAGAGTATGGATTAAGAATCTTGTGGAGAAAGATTATTGAATCTGTCAAAGGAGGATACCGCCGCAATAAACAAATTGACTAAAGGTATCTTATACGCAGAGTAAACTATTGAAGAATTTGAAATGGATTAACTAATATATATTTAGAAAAGTTAAAATAAAGCAAATGGAGAGAAACCAAAATCACCTGGAATGTGATCCAAGAAGGGAGATCATTTGGAGTTTATTCCAATCTCTATCCAATTTATAGAAGGACCATGGATTAAAGTGCAATTTATCTCACTTTTGAAACTTGAAATTTTAGCCCTTAGATTAATGAATGACACATTTTTTTACCATAAGTAATTTTATTATTTCACTAATATCCCTACTAGTATATCCACTTTCCAGCCTTTACTAATTTATAATATTATTTTAATAAAATTTATATAAATATCTAGATATTTCCTAAAATATAAAAAAATGCTAACAAATATTTCGTGGTGTTACAATATCCCCCATTTAAAGAAATCTCGTCCTCGAAATTTAAAACATGCCAAATAGTTCTGGATATTTAGCTCTCATATCCTCCTCTCGTTCCCATGATGCTTCTTCCGAGGTTTGATTTCTCCACAAAACCTTGACTAGTGGGATCCGTTTGTTTTGTAATTGCTTAACTTCTCGAAGCAAAATTTACACCGGTCTATCTTGGTATGTCAAATTAGTTTCTGTTGACCTATGGTCAATTTGACCTTATTGTTTCGATCATAACAAACAATAATTTATTGTGTTACTAACAAGTGTGCTTCAAGTGTTTTATGTAATGATAAATATTCAAAGCACTCTGTGTTCAAATCGTCTCTCAAAGATTTAAATCAAAAGTATGTGATCGAGCACATGAGACGCAAAGAAGATCAAGAAAGAATCGAAGATATAAGATCAAGAATTCAAGCATACAAGATTAGAGTTGATTTAACATATGTAAAGATATAACACTCTCAATCTTTAGCGATGAAATTCAACGAGCTCGAAAATGATTTTTATGCATCAAGAAGCATTTTTTTAAAACCATTAAAATATCATTTTCAAAATCAATCTTGATCAAAAAGCCTTGCAAAATCAAATCTCAAAAATCTGTAGAGACCGGTCGACCTCCAATTGAACCGGTCGACCGCACAGGTCGACCGCATGCCAAGACCGGTCGACCGCACTGAGTGTTTTTGAACTCAACGGCTATTTTCTTGCAACGGCTATATTGAGGTCGACCGCATGGTTGAACAGGTCGACCGCAAAAGACAGAATGTGCGAAAATTGCTCTATAAATAGCCTTCTCTCTTGCATTCAAAAAGAACAACTTAGAAAACATTTTATACAAACTTTCTTGTGAAAATTTAGTGTTCTTACTTGGTTTATATTTATCTTTTATTTTCATAAAACTTTGATTGATCTAAACTTTGTTTTATCAAATTCATTAAAGTTTTTGGAAGAAAGTTTTGTGAAGATTATTTGTTTTATTTTGTTTAAACTTCTTCAAACATCTTCACACTATATTGGAATTGAAGTGTAAGTCTCTCTTTGTTCTAAACTTGTTTTAATCTTTTAAAAGAGAGAAATTTCAATTAAGGCACTTTGATTATTTGTGCTACATTTTTCATCATCATTTGATTCATCAAAGTTTCATTGCCTAAACACTTTGAGCTTAACTTATTGTTAATTATTCAAGTGTGGCATCTCTTGGTACTTAATTCGATTCAATATTTTTAACAAGAGATCATTTGAAAAACTTTGTTTGATTGCATTGAACTTTTAATTATCATTTGCATCAAAGTTTTTCTCTAACACTCGAGCTTAATTCATTGCTATCTATTGAAGTGTTAGTCTAACTCTCTCGGTACTTAATTTGAGTATATCATTTGTCAAGAGAGTTATTTCAATTGTAAACTCAATTCATTATATCTTATGGTTTCGAGAGCCTTGTGAAAACTCGATTGATTGGTTTCGAGAGCCTCGTGAAAACTCGATTGTTGGTTTCGAGAGCCGTGTGAAAACTCGATTGTAAAGGATAGGCGCTCCTTGTTGTAAGTCGTCTAAGGATTTGGTACTCCTTGTTGTAAGTTACTAAAATAGTGGATTTGGCCTTGCTCGTGACGGAGAGCTCGGTAACGGGGGACGTAGATCACGTTGGTTGATTGAACCTCCATAAACCGCGTTTGCATTCTCTTATCCCTTTTACTTACTTACATCGCACTTACTCTATTCTATCAATTTGTATTGTGCAACGCTTTATCTTAGTGCTATACTTGCCTTATCAATTAAGTTTACACATATATAGCACACTACATTGATAGTTTAGTTACTTGTAACACTAAGTGCTCATATTTGTACCCATTGGTTTTTAAGTTTGAGATTATTATCGAAAAAGTTTTATAAACCAATTCACCCCCCTCTTGGTTAGTTTACTCTTGGGCTAACAGTTTCGAGATCTGGGGGATTACCTAGAAATACATGGGATGCATCTGGCACATATTTTCGAAGGGTAGAAACATGCATCATGGATTCGTTCCATTGAAGCAGGGAGATTTTACTTGTAAGCTACTTTCCCAATACGCTCCAAAATTTCAAATGGTCCAATATATCAAGGACTGAGTTTTCCTTTTTATCCAAACCTCAACACTCTTTTCATCGATGCAACTTTTAAAAAGACCTTGTCTCCGATTGTAAATTCCAATGGTCTCCTTCTTTTATCCTCATATTTCTTTTGACGATCTTGAGCTGTGGCCAAACGTTGGCGAATATCCCTAACTGCATCAAGCATTTTCTGAACCAATTTGGGCCCTAATGCCCTAGTTTCACCAATTTCATCCCAATGTATAGGTTACCTACACTTTCGGCCGTATAAGGCTTCAAAGAGAGCCATTCCAATTGAAGTTTGATGGCTACTATTGTAGGAAAACTCAACCAATGGTAGATATTTACTCCATTTCCCTTGAAAATCTAAAACACATGCTCGCAACATGTCCTCTAATGTTTGAATAGTTTGCTCAGATTGTCCATCTGTTTGGGGATGGAAGGCTGTACTAAAGGAAAGTCGGGTCCCTAATGCTTGATGCAGTCCTTTCCAAAAGGGTGATAGAAAACGGGGGTCCCGATTTGATACTATGGATATAGGTATTCCATGTAAATGTACAATTTCCTGTACATATAGTTGCGCATATTGTTCTAAAGTAAAAGTGGTCCGAACAGGTGAACAGAGAACCGACTTAGTTAATCGGTCTACTATGACCCATATGGCATCATAATTCTTTTCCGTCAGTGGTAATCCCATTACAAAATCCATTGTGATCTTTTCCCACTTCCATTCAGGTATTTGTAAGGATTGAAGTGGTACTGCCGGACGTTGATGTTCTGCTTTCACTTGTTGGCAAGTCATGCATTTTTCTACATATTCTGCAATGTTTTGTTTCATTCTAGGCCACCTTAAAAGAAGTTTAAGATCATGATACATTTTTGTGGTGCTTGGGTGAATAGAATATGGTGTGTTGTGAGCTTCAACACAAATCTCAGCTTGTAAAGTTGACTCGTTGGGTACATACACTAGATTACGAAATAGAATCACTCCATCTTTTGCTATACTATATACCAAGTCTTTTCCATCCAAAATTTGTTGACGAATACTTTTTAAGGTTGGGTTAAGCAATTGTTGTTCCTTGCACCAGTACAGAAATAGGAATTCGAGTCGGTTGGAAAACGGAATACGCGTCGGTTGTAGCGGCGACGCATATGACGCAGACGCGTAAAGTCTCGACTTTAGGCGTCGGTTTACAACCGACGCTCAAAGTCAGTTTTGGGCGTCGGTTCTAATATAAAACCGACGCCTAAAAAAAAAAAAAACTTTAGGCATCGGTTTTAGTGAAAACCGACGCCCAAAACCAACTTTGGGCGTCAGTTTTCACTAAAATCGACGCCCAAAGTTTTTTTTTTTTACTTTAGGCGTCGGTTCTAAATTTAGAACCGACGCCCAAACTTCATTTTTTTTATATGACCTGGACGTGACCTGCAATGATCCAGGCCACTGCAGGCCGTGGCTTGCTATGACCTACAATGATCCAGGCCACTGCATGGCGTGACCTGCTGTGACCTGCAATGACCCAGGCCACTGCAGGTCATGGCCTGCAATGACCCAGGCCACTGCATGTCGTGACCTACAGTGGCCTGCAATGACCCAGGTCACTGCACGTCGTGGCCTGCAGTCACCTGGACGTGACCTGCAATGACCCAGGCCAATGCAGGTCGTGGCCTGCAGTGACGAGGACGTGATCTGTGATAACCTGAACATGCACATCACCAAATATATATATATATATATATATATATATATATATATATATATAAAGTCATTATTAAAATTCTCATTTTCAATGACTTGTACATTTTCTAACGAATTAAGTTGAAAGTGTTCTGTGACTATCTCATACATATTTCTCATAACGTAGTAGCCACACTCAGACCCTCCAGGTTGTTGAGGACACTGAAATATTCACATTGAAAAATAACAATATTAGTAATCAAGCAAAATAAAATATAGAAATAATTCAAAGATTTTTAATAAAGTTTAAATCCGTGTTTTCATACTTTTACGTTTGTTCACGTTGTATTGGATTTTGTCCTCATGCCTCCAACTGTCCAATACGTTTTGAAAGCCCTAAAATTTCAATAAATTATATCAACAAGCTACAAAAAAATAATGACTCAAATTTCCTACAGAAATTTTGGCAGAGTCTCCCCTATAAATTGAACTTATCCAACATATAGGGGGACCCTACTATTCAAAACTATCAACTTCTCAACAATCACAACTCCAAAATTATTTCATTAAAAGTTTCCTAACTTACGTGTTCAATATCGGCTTGATATCCAAGTCACGCTTAGATGCAGCAGCTGAATCTAAGAAGTACACTGTATTCTTCTCAAGAGAAATAACTAGCAACATCCAGTGATTCCTACGTATTATGAACGTGTAAATACAACTTTAAATATCATATCATTCAAATTAGATTAAAAATTAGAGAATATCAATGGTCTTACTCCTGAAAATACGGTGCTAGAATGAATTTCTTAGTTTTCATTTCCTTCATGGTCCTGGCCAAGTAATTTATAACACCATTTGCATTTGTTCTTACTGAAACCGATGCAATGTGTTTCGGAGACATGAACCCAATCGATTCAATACCGTATTCCTGACACAACTCATGGAGGTACCTAAAAAATAATAATACCAATAAATAGAAATAAAATAATGATTTAAATTGAAATTATAATTTTTGATCAGAAGTCTTACAATGAAAACACTTGTAAGATTGATGTATCCAACCATTGCATCGTAAGCAAGTCGATGATGTCTTCGACTGTAACATAAAAACCATCCTCGAATGCAAAGTTGAACACGGCGGCATCAACGGGTACCTGGTAGAAGTCATCACCAACAGGTAATTGAATTACCAGAGTGTGTAACATTTTACAATCATCACCTAGACGTTGCAACGTCTCATCGTCAACAATCGCAGGTCGCTGAGTGGATGACATTTCGAAACTCTGGGGGGTTTTTCCTTCGTTAAATTTTTTTGCCTGTTGTGGTGCCTCTTCCTGCAACGAGATAATTTTTATTATTTTCAGTTGTTATACAAATTTAAAAGAAATTAATATTGACATAATCTTTTATATAACTAAATGTTTTTACCTCTCCAAAAATCACCAACTCCTTGGGCCATTGCAAGAAGCTTCCAACAGCTTCCCCCACTGTGGTGTGGTATTGAGATGGCACTGGAATACAAAACGCTTCTGCACCATCGACAATGTGGTCAATGGACACCTTAGCATGATCAGGCCAAAGAGGTTGATGATGCACCACCGTGTCGGGTCCGGCTGGATAAACCATCCCTCTCGCTACTATTTGTTTCTCACCATTAAGACTTATGGCGAGACGACAAGGAGACGGCTTTTATTGTACAACATCATTGAACATATATGTTAGCAACTTCCAGTTGAAATAACATAAATAATGTTAAAATATTCTAAATAACATAACATTAAACACATGAAGTCCATGAAATGGATCTGGATCCACGGAGTGGCAACTGCTGCGAGTTGGTGATCGGGGCTTTGGAGTTACGTCCACCTCGGCCTCAACATTTAAGCCCTGGCACTGGAGGATAGCATCGTATTTAGTCTTCATACTATGGTAGTCCCTCTGCATAGTATCGAATTTACTCTGCATCTCCGACATGGTCTGATGCCTGACCCGCTCGGCAATACTATCCTCCATCTCTGACCTGATCATCTCCTTAATATCGTCTACTGAGACGACCCCACAGGAATGTCTAATGTAATCATCAGGCTTGCCGTAAACATCCCTCGTGGTCACGTAGACGCCATACCCCCTCACCCTACCAAGGTGATCCGGCTTACCAAGGGCTTCACTTAAAATATCGTGCTGTCTACTTGCCACAAATGTCCCCTGCGTGGACTGCTCAGCTTTTTCAACCTATTAACAGAAAAATGAAACATAAATATAAGTATATATTTAAGTAAATTTGAATTTAAATTATGAAAAAATAATCATGATATACTTACAATTTTATCAAACACCCCCCTCGTTTTCTCGTTGGGGATGTAATAACTTCCATCTTCTTTCTTCTTTGATCTAGCTCGAATCCAATCTAAACTTCGATCCTCACTTACAATCGATGAGCTAATCATGTTGCATGAAGAACTTGAAGACAGTGGGTCACTGACTACCCACTGTGGCTTCATCCCCGCATAACCAGCTGAGCCCATATAATGTGGATGCTCGTTTCGCAATTGAGCATCCTTGGCCTTCTTACTTTTTTCCTGAAAATTGTCACATCAAGTATTTAATTTTCAACTCAATAAATCACATGCGTACAATTAAATATAAATACCTTAAATTTCTCAGTCTGGCGTTCTTTCTTAAACGAGTCTCATTGCTCTTCAGTTATAAAAGAGTAAAGTTGCCTAGGAGATGTGTATTTCGGGTGGTCATGTGTAATATAATCATGAACCAGCCGAGTCTTGAAATCTTTCCATCGCATTCCCGCAACTTTCAACACCCTTTTTTTGGCTGCGTCATTGGGGATGTTGAATTCCCTCTGAAAGACGAATATAATATGCGATGTTATAAGAAAAAATTACTAAACGTTATCAATTAACCATGTATGAAGTGATAGTACATTTATTTCTTCCCACATCAAGTCCTTAAGGCTGGGATCAATCTTGTGCCAATCACTGATGTTAATGTCAAAGTGAATACAGGCCAAACACTCGACATAATGTTTGAAGTTCCCCTTGCCTAGTCTGATTGGACTATGTTTGTCATCGAACTTGATGACATTCACTTCACCGGCCTTCTTCATGTTTTTACAAATTGTTGGCCCTCTAGTCCTTTTGGTGCTGGTAATACGATGATCATCTGAAGATGATGAACACTCGACCATTATATTGAGACTATTGTTAACGTACATGCACATATAACAACGTATTAATAAATTATTGTTATCAAAACGACAAAAGAAATTATTAACAATGTATAGAGCATATATGAAAAATAAAAGAAAGTTATAAGTAAAGACTGTGTAAATAAACTCATACAATTAATAATCAGGAACGATGGTCAATCCATAATCCTTCTTCATGATCCCAACGCATATAATTTGATTCAATGTTATCTTCCCCTAAAGTTGCACTCCGTTGTATACCGATAGAAAATGGAGGGGTTTCATCAAAGTGATCATAATCTTCTTCATCTACTACATCATCAATCCCAACAATGCGTCTCTTGCCTTGAAGGACGACTGACCACTTAGTATCGGCAGGATCAAGAACATAAAATACCTGTTTGGCTTGTGATGCAAGTATGAATGGCTCGTCTAGATAACCCAACCGTCCAAAATCCACCATAGTGAATCCAAATTCATCCACCCGAACACCCCATCGGTTATCAACCCATTTACATTGGAAGAGAGGAAACTTGAACTCCCTATAATCAAGTTCCCAAATATCTTCAATGATACCATAATAGGACATCGAGGCATCTACTGGCATGGTATCTTTAGCATTTGAAAAATCTCTTGATAGTGCTACTTGTGTCACTCCACTGTTTTGCACTGCACTCTTATCATCTTGACGTTTAGTGTAAAACGTATACCCATTAATGTCATATGCTTCATATGACCTCACAATCGTGGTAGGACCGTAAGCTAACCACTTTACCGTTTCAACAATGGTATTCGGTGTTTGTGACAATTCTTTCATGACTTTATCTTTGAACCATTTTGCAAATGAACGATTATGTTCATTAGTTACCCACCTTTCAACTTTTGAAGGATTCTCCTGCCTTATGATGGACATATGCTCGTCCAAATATGGATGAACTTCAGGAAGGTGTTGTAATACAAGGAGGTGTGCTTTATATCGCAATTCAACATTGGGGACGATTGACTTGCATCCAATAGTACCTTTACCTTCAAGTCTTCCATCATGCCGAGATTTAGGAACACCAATAGTCTCAACGTCATCCAAGTAATCAGTACAAAATTCAATAGCCTCCTCAGCAGCATAACCTTCAATGATACTACCTTCAGGTCGAAATCGATTTCTCACATATCCTTTCAATATACCCATGTATCTCTCAAATGGATACATATACCTCAAGAATACTGGACCACAAATCTTAATTTCTCTCACCAAGTGAACAAGTAAGTGCACCATAACGTCAAAAAATGATGGCGGAAAATACATTTCAAATTGACATGGAGTGATAACAATATCGGCCTGCAAATCATCCAACTCCTCCGGATCAATAACTTTTCTGCAAATTGCATTGAAGAAAAAACAAAGTTTTATAATGACTTGTCTAACGTGTTTTGGGAGAATGCCTCGAATTGCAACTGGTAACAATTGTTGCATTACGACATGACAATCATGAGACTTCATACCAACCAATTTTAAGTCCTTCATCGAGACAAGACTTTTAATTTTTTATGAGTACCCAGATGGAACCTTAATAGTATGCAAGCACTCACAAAAACTTGTTTTCTCTTTTCTCGAAAAAGTATAGCAAGCTGGGGGTAAATAAGTACACTTTTCCGACTCTTGCGGTGCTAATTGATCCCTTATCCCCATTTCTACCATGTCCTTCCTGACTTTAATACCATCTTTCGTCTTTCCTGGAATGTTCAACAATGTCCCAATGATGCTATCAAAAACATTTTTCTCCACGCGCATTACATCAAGACAATGCCTTACAAATAAGTGTTTCCAATAAGGTAGATCCCAGAATATGGACATTTTCTTCAAAAGACTCTTCTGAGGAGGCTTAAAAGTTTTTCCAAACGAAACATCAAAATTTTTAACTCGTTCATATACCTCACCTCCTGTTAATGGTAAGCGAGCTTTTCGAGCCTCGATTTTTCCATTGAATGACTTTTTCTTCTTGCGATAAGGGTGGTCAGTAGGGAGAAATCTTCTATGACTCATAAAGACATTTTTCTTGCAGTTTTTCAACCAAATATCAATCATGTCTTCTTCAAAAATGGGACATGCTTTAGGTCCTTTGTTAGTATAACCCGACAAGTTACCATAAGCTGAAAAATCATTTACGGTGCAAAATATCATAGCACGTAAGGTGAAATTCATCTGAGTATATGCATCAAACACAGACACGCTTTCATCCCACAACACTTTTAAATCTTCAATTAGTGGGGCTAGATAAACATCTATGTCATTACCCGGTTGTTTGGGCCCTAATATTAACAAAGATAACATGATATACTTGCGCTTCATACATAACCAAGGAGGAAGATTGTAAATAGTCAAAAGAACCGGCCAAGTAGTATGTCGACTACTCATATTACCGTGTGGGTTCATCCCATCTGTACATAGTCCCAGCCTAAGATTTCTATCTTCGCCCCCAAACTCGGGAAACAACCCGTTAATATTCCTCCATTGAGGAGAATCAGCCACGTGTCTTAGTTTTCCATCTTCTTTTCTCCCGTCGGCATGCCACCGCAAGTTCTTTGCATCCTTTGCATTGGAAAACAAACGTTTAAATCTTGGTATTACAGGTAAATACCATAACACCTTTGCTGGAGGGCTTTTCTTATCACCACAATTATCATTCACGTTCTTCCGTTTATATCGTGATGCCCCACGCTTTGGACATAGACGCAAGTCCTTGTAATCATTTCGATACAGTATACAATCATTTGGACATGCATGTATCCTCTCAATCTCCATACCCATCGGGCACAACAATTTCTTTGCCTCGTAAATTGAACTGGGAAGTTCGTTATCTTCCGGAAGCATCTCTCGTAACAGTCCCAATAATGCCGTGAAACTCTTATCACTCCACCTATTGCTTGCTTTCAAGTTATATAATTTTAGTACAGTAGACAATTTAGTGAATTTATTACAACCAGAAAACAAAGGCTTCTCAGACTCGTTGAACAAGTTATCTAATACATGAGGCTTTTCAATGTATTCCCCTTGTATATCACGCATCATTTCGTCTATCATATCATTCTCGTCATTTTCCAAATCATTCTCACAAATATTGCTTGAATTAATCTGCTGCTGATCACCAACATCGTCACCAGTGCTCGTCCTGGGAAGCATACTCTCACCATACCATATCCATCGTGTATAACCTTCCTTAAACCCACGACGAATCAAATGACTCTTCACTTGATCAAAACTACGAAACTTTCTCAAATTCTTACAATCATAACAAGGACACAAAATCATTGTTTCACCTTTCTTTCTCTTGTTTTCATCCGCACATTTCATAAACTCTTCAACACCTTTTACATATTCATGTCTATTACGTCTGTCATACATCCAACCCCGATCCATATCAATGACCTATATGTGAAGATATAATTAAAAATTTTTATTAGTTTTGAGTAAATATTTATTTATTATGGTCAATTCTGTAATAGTGAAAATCACTTTAAACCATAATTTTCATTTTTTATTTACAAAATTTTACAAAACTTTTGACACAACCTCCCCTATAAATTGGACTAAACCAACCTGTAGGAAGAATCAACATATCACAATAAACCAAAATGTTTAACCTCGACATATTCAAAAATCAAATACAACTCCAATCAAACTTCAACACACACACACACACACACACACACACACACACACACACACACAAATATATACACAGGCATACACACACACACACACACACACAAATATATATACACATAAATATATATACACAAATATATAATTCTATATACACATATATACACACATACATATATACAAAAATGAGAATCGGGTCTTACAATGTAGGACGTGGCGGCGGTAGAAGAGTGAGGGCGGTGGAGGTGGCGGCGGCGGTAGAAGAGTGAGGGCGGTGGAGGCGGAGTTGGCGGTCACGAGAGGGAGAGGCGTGAGAGTAGAGAGAATTGTGAGAGAGAGGCGTGAGAGTAGAGAGAAGAGTGTACTGAAAGAGAGGAGAGGCGCGAGAGTGTGTATGAAATTACTGGGAGAAAATTAATTATAAGAATCCACGTCGGTTTAAGAAAAAATCGACGCGCAAAGTCGGACCGACCGACTTTGCGCGTCGGTTCAAAGGGAACCGACGCGAGAAACGCCGTTTCTCGCGTCGGTTCTAAGAGAACCGACTTTGCGCGTCGGTTCAAAGGGAACCGACGCGAGAAATGCCGTTTCTCGCGTCGGTTCTAAGAGAACCGACGCGCAAATTCGGCCGATCAGACTTTGCGCGTCGGTTTAAAATGGAAACTGACGCCTCTTCCTAAATTTTATTTACAAAAATGCCACCGTCCCATTTTACACGTCGATTTTTTGAAAAACCGGCGTCTGTTCCTCATTTTTTTTGTGCATTTTTATACTAGTGTTGATACGTTCTCGTAATGTAGGTTGGGCTACGAGGTTCACCTCTTTACAAATTTCTAGGTTAAATAATTGAATTTCTCGTTGTAAAGATGATGATAAATTGAGTCCATGTAAAGTCTTTCGACTAAGGGAATCAGCCACAACATTAGCTTTTCCAGGATGATAATTGACAGTGCAATCATAATCCTTAATCAACTCAAGCCATCTCCTTTTCCGCATGTTCAATTCCATTAGTGTGAAGAAGTACTTCAAACTTTTATGGTCTGTATAAATTTCACAACGTTCTCCATACAGGTAATGTCTCCAAATTTTCAATGCAAACACTATAGCAGCTAGTTCTAAATCATGTGTAGGGTAGTTCTTTTCATACTCTTTTAACTGTCGTGATGCATAAGCAATAACCCTACCATTCTACATTAGAACACATCCAAGTCCATTTTTGGAGGCATCACTATATATAACAAACCTTTTTGATGTAGATGGAATGGCTAATACTGGGGCTGTAGTTAACTTACCTTTAAGTTCTTGAAAGCTTCCCTCACATGCCTCTGACCACTTGAAAGGTACTACTTTTCTAGTTAGTTGAGTTAGTGGCATAGCTATTTTCGAAAATCCTTCAACAAATCGACGATAGTATCCTGGAAGTCTTAAGAAACTTCGAATTTCTGTAGCACTAGTTGGTTGTGGCCAATTCGTTATTGCTTCAATTTTACTAGGGTCCACATAAATTCCTTGTTTAGAAATAACATGGTCCAAGAATACTACTTGTTAAAGCCAAAATTCAAATTTAGTGAATTTTGCATAAAGTTGATTTGCTCGTAAAGTTGATAGAGTCTGATGTAAATGTTGGACATGTTCTTCCTCACATTTTGAATAAATTAGAATATTGTCAATAAAGATGATAATGAACTTATCCAAATATTCCTTAAATACCCGAATCATTAAGTCCATGAAGGCAGCAGGGGCATTAGTCAAACCAAATGGCATGAACAAAAATTCATAATGCCCATATCTGGTGCAGAAAGTGATTTTTTGTACATCACCTTCCCTAATTTTTAGTTGATGATATCCTGTGCGAAGATCTACCTTAGAGAATACAGTGGCACCATGAAGTTGATCAAATAAATCGTCTATTCGGGGAAGAGGGTATTTATTCTTGATGGTCATCTTATTTAACTCTCGATAATCAACACACATCTGTATAATCCCATCTTTTTTTCTTGACAAACAAAACAGGTGCTCCCCAAGGTGAGAAACTTGTGCAAATAAAACCCTGATCCAATAAATGTAACTTTAACTACTTAAGTTCGGTTGGTGCCAAACGATATGGAGTTTTGATATTAGATGAGTATCGAGGGTTATGTCAATAATAAACTCAATTTCTCGATCAGGTGGCAATCCAAGCAATTTTTCAAGGAAAACATCAGGAAATTCCTGAACCACTGAGATTTTATCTAGAGAAGTTTCTAATATAATCTCTGTATTATAAACCTTAATTAAATAAGTATCACAACCTTGATGAATCATTTTTCGTGCTTGAATGGCTGATACAATAGGGATAGACAAAGGTTTCACTATTCTTTGAAAGATCACCATTTTCCATTGTAAATGAAAAGTAACCATTTTCCTTAATCAATCTATATTTGCCTGGTACTTCGTTAACCAATCCATTCCAAGTATAATATCATAATCCCTCATTTCTAAAAGAATAAGATTTGCAGGAAGGGAGAAAGATTTGATCATCACCTCACAGTTATACACTATTCTACTAGTTCGTAAACTCAGTCCAGACGGAATAATAACATCTAACTCAATGTTCAAGATATCAGTCAACAAATGAGCATTTCTGACGAAATCAGTAGATATAAAAGAATGGGAGGCTCCAGAATCAAACAAAGTATAAGCAAAAATTCCAGCCATAGGAAGGTTACCCGTGATAACATCCGGATCATCGTTTGGGGCATTGTCATTGAGTGCATAAATCCTAGCATCAACACGATTTCCATTGTCCTTGGGCTTTTTCGTACATGCTCTTGAATTGTGACCCTTTTTTTCCAAAATTATAGCAGGTAATACATGAACTAGTATGAGCTTTATTACATTTGGGACATACTGCATGACCTACTAATTGGTTTCCAGGACGTGGTCTCTTCCCAAGATTATAGGCTGGAAGTCGAACATTATTTATAGATCGCTGCCCAGTAGGCCCTCTTATAAGATTATTAAGCTTGAAAATTGGACAACATGAAAGCATGAACTTATTTTTGAACTAGTTATGTTTTGCTAGATTCATACTTATTGCGCACATAGCCAGTGTTAGATAATTGCTTGTGTGAGGGATTTTGTTTAATACATGTGGGGCAGAGTTTATGCAATTTGAACTTAGGAATGACTCAAAAAGCCCTGAACTTAGATCGTTAGACATCCCACCCCTAAATTAGAACCAATCATGCTAAAAGGCAAGTTTGGGGGTAAAATGGTTGGAATTTGTGTGTATTGACGGGTTGGAGGTCTGTGGTTCTTTGTTTTGCACTTTAGTCATTGCAGTTTGGTCAACTGGTATAAACCATTTCCAGCATAAAAACAGAAAAATGCTGAAGGTCTTATTCTGCTCTTCAAATGCCTTTTTGACTCGAGTAAGTAAGTCCGAGGGGTCTTTCAAACCTGGTGCCCTAAAGTCAACTGGCTTGGGAGTCATCGACCTAAAGCTCGCTACATGGGTCAATTAGAAAGCAAGTACGGAGAGTGGACTTACACATAAGACATTATAACATCTTTAACTTTTCTGTTTAAGCCTTTATGACTCGGGCAAGTACGTCTGAGGGGTTCTTTGAACCTAGTACCCTAAAGTCGTCTGGTTTGGGAGTTGCCGATCTGAAAGCCCGCTACAGGGGTCATATAGAAAGCCCGTATGAAAAGTTCTGCACAAAGATGGTAAAAGACAGGGACAATTAAAAGAAAAAGTCGTCCATAAAAAAATAATAATAATAATATTGCATGGTATAAGCTTTGTTGACTGAGCTGTGGTGGTTGATGTTGTAGAATTGGGGTCCACTTTCTTTTGACTTGTTATGCATGCATATTTCTGATTTTGACTGCCTTGTGTGGAAAAAGCTAAGAATATTTTTAGAACCTCACATAGATAAAAACCTGGGATGCGAGAGAAAAAGCAGAAAGTGGTGATCATCCATGAGCGTTGAAAGGAATTTTATTAGAAATCATAGATTGACCACATGAGATTCGGGCTGGATTATGCATAATGAGCCACACAGTGTTGAGTATATCTTTTGCATAAGTATGCCTTTGACATTGGCTATTCACACACACACTTGAAACTCTGGCAGGATATAACTAGAAAATATTTTGCATTGTTGTTCATGACGCTTGCTGAAGCTTAAATTGGTTTGGACTGTAGAGGCATATGGTAAACATGTTGACACAACAAAAATATTTGTTCTCTTATTTCTTTCATTTTTGTATTCTAGTTTACATTGTTCGAGGACGAACAATAATTCTAGTTTGGGGGTATTTGATAAGCGTATTTTATACACTTATTTGTATGTCTAAATTAGGAGTAATTCTTGTCGTTTTGGGATATTTTCTATTTAATTTGTGTTTATCTTTTACTTTTCAGAAAATGTCCCAATTAAAGAAGAAAGAAGTAATTGATGAGAAAAATGCATGATTGAATGTTGATTGGAGCTAAAACGAGAAATTAATAAGTTTGTGACGTCAACAGGAAACATGCTTGGTGCCAAAGTGACTGAATCAGAGGTTGGAGGACCTAATTGAATGAATTGAGAGCTTAAATGGGCAAATCAAGAAGAAGATAAAGTTTGGGGACTAAAGTGCAACAATTGGAAGTTGAGGACTGAAGGTGCAATTAAAAGGCAGGGACCAACTTGCACAGTCGGAAGAAAGATGAAGTCGCGATCGCTGGTTACACACCAAGCGATCGCGAGAAGACAAAAAATTGTAACCCGAGAGTTTTAATGTATTCCACGTGATCGCTAGGGTTTTTCCCACGCGATCGCGCCCTTATCCGGCTGGGCCGACTGTGGGTTTTTTCTCGCGATTTTCAACTGAATTCTCTCTTTCTTGACCTAGGTTTTCTCCAAGACCTATATATACAACATAAGAGGCACGAAATTGGGACCTTTGCCTCTCCAAAGAACGAGCCACAACTGAGAATTCAACATCAAATCCTTGGAGATTCCAACATCGCAAAGGGGCGTGAATTGAAAACAATTGAAGAATTGATAATTGGTGCAATCTTTCCATTCTTTATATTGTTTTTCAATGAACGTTTATTTTTACTATTATTGTTCTTTATTCATGATGTGTAACTAATTGCCATGTTGGGATGAACGATGTAGCCTAATCATATTATTTTAATTCCAAATTTTGTGTTTTAGTAATTTGTTGCATGTATTGATTTATTATTGTTCTTAATGCTTGAATTGCTTGATCACCAGTTCATGATATATTGAATTATTTCCATAATCCGAGAGGTGAGTTAATAATTTAGAACGTGGTAATAAATCCGATAATTGAACGAGAGATAGAGATATACTCTTGTTATTATTGCGGTCGTGTGTGAATTCTTGTATTTATTGCATCTAGATAAGGAATATTCAGACCCGCTGTAGAGATACAAGGTTGAATTATGTAGGTAGAATTGATTTAAACTCGAGAGAGGAATTTCAATATAAATTAGTGAATTCGACCGAGTACATAATTAGGAAATAAAACATGGAATTGGAGTTAATTTAATTGGTTAGGTGAAATCGTAAATCCCAACTATTTTACAATCGTATTTAAAAACAAAAAAATTCTCCAATTTTAATTTCTTTAGTTTAATTCTTTAGTCTAAATTTAAAACATCAAATTATTTCGTCCGTTCAAATAAAGTGTAGAACTAACATATTTCGATAATTAACTGCAGTCCTCGTGGAACGATAATCCGGACTCTTAGGTCCACTTTATTACTTCTCACGACCCGTGCACTTGCGGGGATATCTCGCATCGCGAGATATTAGTGAACAGCTACTAAAGGCGTCTCCTGTACAACCGACGTATTTTCTACTTTACAACCGACGCCTTTGACTGTTAATGTACTAGTGGCATGGGAACAAGACCACTTGCTCCATGCAAAATATTCAAACTTAATCATATAAAAAATTAAATATACAAACTAGGATGTCACCACTTGGTCCATTTACCACCGTACTTGTCAAGTCTTCAGAATTATTTTCAAAACCATGCTCTGATACCACACGTGTAAGGCCCGACGTCCTTAAACCCTAAGTTTCTTATTGCAGTTTTCATTATATAAATTAAAAACACTTTCAAATTATTTATTAATTCTTTCTAAAAAAAATTATAATATTAGGATTTTTTTTTTTTTTTTGTAAACTAACTTATTTTATCAAATATAATAACTGTTAAATAAATAATAAATGTTGAAATTTAAATGAAACATTGCCAGCTGCATTATATTATAAAAAACCTATTTTTTTTTACAATACAAAATCTCTAACACTAGTTTAACTATATAACAACTCATATAGGGCCAAAAATACTGCCCACTACTTTTCAAAAGTTGCCTATCACTACTACAAAAGTTTTTTTGGCAATAACGATGGCGTCTCATGTCAGTGTTAGGGGAAGACATCGTACCCTACTATACATACAGACGCTATTTTATTATATATTTAGATGACCTATTCCACACTTATCACAGTATGGTCAAAACAGCTGTAACTGCGTCATAAACATCTGTTAAAATTAAAGTAAAGTCTTTATATTCTTCAAAACTATTTGCTTCCCTATCCTCATCAAACGAGGTATAGTATCTCGTGTAATGCTCCCGTACATAGGAGACCCATACGGTAGTAAGATCGGAAGAAAGGTGCACATCCTTCTTAGTGTGGATAATTTCCTCCTCCAGCAACGATATATAAAGTATAAAGCATTGTACGTAAACAATAATTTTTAATAAATATGATGGTGCATGATGAATGTCACGCAAACACTGGCCCTCAATTCCTATTATAATGTACCATAAGAACTCTAATAAACATGGCCACAATAAGCGTGCTACTCAATGCTTGTAAGTCCATCATCGCCCATCGAGAGTCAAGAATTACAAGGTATCCGTCGTTTCCCACCGAGACTTAGGAATACCACACTGGAAAATAAGATATTCAAATAAGGCCTGGCCTTGTATACAGTGCACGGAGTGTCGATCCGCGATCCCAAAGTCACCAAGGGATCTCTTGACACCACCCGCATACTAATGTGGATTCTCTATACTCTATCATTGACAACATTTAATGACCATCAGGCGTCTCAAGCAGTATATTTATCCAACATAATATAGTATGGTACTCTATGATAGGAATTATCACTCAACATTATCATGTTCTACCCCAAAGTGAATGACAGAATTTAATCCATGCCTTGGAAACATTCCAATTTTAATACCAATTATCAACACATAATTAAATCAAATAATCATTCACGTAATAACAATAGCCATGTAACACAAATAATTTCCATGTAATAATAGGCTTTATACTGTAGTTGAAAGCATCAATATTTACCTCAATGGGGCTTTTCTAGATTATTATCTGTAATAATAATATAGATTAGTTTTACCCAAATGCTAATTTAATTAAACCTAATGATAATTTAATGTGAGCTATTTTAAATACTGGTTGAAACCCTACACATTTGAGTTTACTTAAATATAGTGTACTGATTATTTGAGATCCTTATGGTTAAACTTCATTTAGTGCCTCAAGACTAATTAGTTATAATCGTTTGTTTACTACAGATTACTCAAGATAGTATATCAATACCCATAGGATCAATTAGAATAATAACTTTATGATAAACTTTTAAAGCAAAAACTTTGGTTCCATACACAATAACAAACCCTAAACTAGTTTAAATTTACCAATAATAAAAATAAGAATTCTTTTCCTCTATTTTACAGCAAGTTAGACTTTCCCATAAAAGACAACAATCAACCTCTTAGTGTTTAAAAAAATTCTTTTAGTCTCATTGGTTCTCTTTATTTCCTTTCCAGATTTTTTTCATTTTTAGAAAGTTAGTAGGTAGGTTGATAATTGTGTGTTGTAACCTCAATTAAGTGCAACTAATTACAGACTTCGAGAACTGGATAAAGCCGCAAGGAGGAGATTTACGAAGAGACTATACATACCACTTCTCACTTGAGGTTCAAGGCACAGCCACCCTTTTTAAAGTTTCATTAGAGTTATTTAATTATTTATTTGTATTTAATATGAGGATGGAAGAGCATGGATTAAGAATCTTTTCGAGAAAGATTATTGAATCTGTCAAAGGAGGATACCGCCGCCGTAAACAAATTGACTAAAGGTATCTTATACGCAGAGTACACTATTGAAGAATTTGAAATGGATTAACTAATATATATTTAGAAAAGTTAAAATAAAGCAAATGGAGAGAAACCAAAATCACCTGGAATGTAATCCAAGAAGGGAGATCTTTTGGAGTTTATTCCTATCTCTATCCAATTTATAGAAGGACCATGGATTAAAGTGCAATTTATCTCACTTTTGAAACTTGAAATTTTAGCCCTTAGATTAATGAATGACACATTTTTTTTCATAATTAATTTTATTATTTCACTAATATCCCTACTAGTATATCCACTTTCCAACCTTTATCTAATTTATATTATTATTTTAATAAAATTCATATAAATATATAGATATTTCCTAAAATATAAAAAAATACTAACAATTTTTTCGTGGTTTTACACGTATCCCCTGCAAAGTGTTGGTAGCACAAAACAGATCAAATTCAGAGAAATACTTTTGACAATAAAGTAGACAAAAATAGTTGGGTCCAGTCTAATGTAGTGGGTAGTAGTGGCACAAAATTGAAATACTTGGCAAGACGACCGAAGACCCAAGAAAAAGTTTTTTCTATGACTCAGTAGGCACCAGAGGAGTCACCAGATGTTATTATAGGTATGTTATCTATATTTTATAGAGATGCTTGTATATTGATTTATCCTAGATCTACACATTCTTTTATTTCAATTGCACATACAATGCATGCAAATCAAAAGAAGGAACCTTTAGATAGTTGTTTGTTAATTGCTACACCAGTAGGAGAATCATTCTTGGCTTGTAGTGTATATCGAGATTGTGGGATTAAAGTGGGTGATCATAAGTTGAACGAAAATTCAATAACTCTTGGCATACATGATTTTAATATTATTATGGTCGACAATTCAATAACTTTTGGTCGACAAATCGTGCTTCAGTTGATTATTTTTGAAAGGGGATTGTGTTTAGACAACTAGGACAATTCAATGTCATATTTAGTGGACAACGCAAAATCTTACCATCTTGTGGCATATCTACTATTAACGTTAGAAGATTACTCGACAAGGGTTGTTATGCAAATTTGGCTAATGTTATTGATACAAATGGTAGCAAAATAAACCTTGAACGCATTACTCTTACCAAAGTTTGACATCTTTTTAGTACAAAGGTCAGAAGTTTAGCCTACGAATCAAACTTTTTCTTAGACCAACCAATGAATATCTTTTAGGATTCATTTGTACATTAACATCCTTAATTGTTCTCTTCTGGCTAGGGAGATCTTTCTCAAATCATTTGAAGGTAAGGATGGATAGTATTTGCGAAGAGTTTAAAGCACAAATCCATTTTTTTTATATTTAAAAAAGTAAATAAGATCAAAACAAACACACGCAATTGTAAAAACCTAACATGAAAATACACAAGAAAAATACCTAACGGCTGATTAAAGAAGAAAGAAATTAAATCTCAAGTAGCGAGTTATGCTTTTTCCAAGTATTATAATGATAGTTTATATAGAGGAAGTTTCAACACTAGTGTGCCTCATGACTTTTCCACTCACACATTGCTCAATAAAGTTCTATTTTTTGTCTACTTTTTACTACTTAATAATTGATAAAATTTGTATACTTACACAAAGATCAGGATATTTATTAAGCTCACTGCTCAAAGAATTTCTTTTTATAGCCCCCAAACTTAACCGAAAATTCTCCCCCAATATTTCCAAATATTATTAAATAGAAAAATGAAAATGAAAATCAAGAAATTAGATACTCCTTAACAAAAATATGTTTTTTGGAGGTTGATCAAGGCTAAAATTTCAGGATCCACTTGCGTACATCCTTTTCCTTGTTCAGTATTGGGGTATGCTGTCGTTTCCCTAAAAATCAAAAAATAAAACAAAAAATCATAAAAAAGAAACTATACGAATCTAATTAAATGGAAGAAATATTTGGATTGCCTCATAACAAGTTCTTGTTTACATTCAATAACTAGACTTTGTCGTTTCTCATTATTTATCAATTGTATTCTCCAGTTGCAATTTTCTATGCCTTGAGATACAAAGGACTCATAATGTGGTATGAACTTATTTCCATTCACCTTGAATTCTCATATCTGCAAACTTTTAATCTCTACTACACCATGAGGAAAAACATTAGGGATAACAAATGTTCAATCTATCTAGAACGTGATTTTTACCTGGAAATAGCTTGACGCGTGAGTGTAAGAGAAGAAATTTTTTTCCAACAAAAAAAGTCATTCTTGGGATCATTTTATTGAGATATGCTTTAGTCTTTTCCTTGTAAATTTTTTAACTCTAATAAGCATCATTCGAATTTCTCGGGTCGAAATTTAGACCCGACATCTATTTCAAATTACTATTAGTCAAATTTTCCCTCTTAAGCCCAAGTTTAAGTCAAATGATCAGCCCAAAAAAATTGTCCGAATTCTGTGCATAGGTGGTAGGGTTCTTCAACAGTAACATAACACAGATTCTCCATCCTCATTCACGCAGCAACAAAGCAAGTTCTTCACAGGAATTTTCAGATTTCAACTAGGTAAAATCTCTCAACTCTTGAATAGCTAGGCCGATGACATAGTTGACCAAGAAATGAGTAAAGTTTCAGTGGACAAAAAGTGTGAGAGGAGTTTCTAAGAGCTGAAACAGAAATTGATATCTGCACCAGTTTTGGCTATTATAGAAGGGTCAGAAGGTTTTGTTATCTACAATGATGCATCAAAACAAGGTTTGGGATGTATACTGATGCAGGATGGAAAGGTGATTGCACATGCCTCTAGAAAGTTGTAGCCACATGAGAAAAACTACCCTATACGTGACTTGGGATTGGAGGCTTTAGTTCATCCTTTAAAAATATGGAGACACTACCTATATGGTGGTAAGTGCAAGATATACACAAATCATAAGAGTCTCAAGTATTTCTTCACTTAGAAGGAATTGAATATGAGACAGAGAAGGTGGTCGGAGATAGATAAAGATTATGATAGCACTATCCACTACCACTCGACAAGGCCAATGTTGTTGCTGATGCGCTTAAATGGAAATGTAAAGGACAGTTAGCTTCCCTAACCAGTCAAGAACAGTTGATCAAGGATTTTTCCAACATGAGACTTGAGGTTTCGAATCCTCCACGTCACACAACCACAATTATAGTTGCTTTTATTGTTCTACCGACTCTCAGAGACAGAATTAAAGAAGCTCAAGGTAAGGATAAATTTTTGTGCAAGATTAAGGGTCGAGTACTCATTGACAGTATTAAGGTTTTGAAGTATCGACTGATGACACTCTCATGTTCAAGAGAAGACTATGTATACCTAAGGATGAAACCTTGAGGAAGCACATTATTCACCTTATACTACACACCTAGGAGGTACGAAGATGTAGCAGGATCTACAAAAAAATTTATTGGTGGAGAAATATGACGAGGTCAATTGGCTTGTTTGTTGAGAAGTGCATGACTTGCCAACAAGTTAAAGTTGAACATCAATGTCTGTATGGATTGTTGAACCCACTTGAGATCTCAGAATGAAAGTGGGAACACATAGCAATGGATTTTTTTGTTGGACTTCCTAGATCAGCTAGAGTCCATCAAGCTATACGGTTCATAGTTGATCGTTTGACAGTGCCTGATCATTTTCTACTAGTGAATATGACTTTCAGTTTAGATTAGTATGCTCAGTTGTACATCGGAGAAATTGTAAGATTGCGTGGTGTACCATTTCTATAGTGTAAGAAAGGGATAGCAAATTTACATCCAAGTTCTGGGAAAGCCTGCAGAAAGCTATGGGAACTAGATTGAAATTCAGTACAGCATATCATCTACAGACAGATGGACAGTCAGAGAGAACTATACAGAATTTATAGGATATGTTGAGAACTTGTGTTTTAGACCTTAGTGGTAATTGGGAAATGCATTTACCGTTGGTTGAGTTTGCATAAAACAATAGTTTTCAGGCTACTATTGGTATGGCACCATATGAAGCTCTTTATGGCAGAAAGTGTAGATCACCAATTCATTGGGATGAAGTTGGTGGGAAGAGGGTTCTAGATCCATAAATAGTGGAACAGACTGTAAGTGTTGTGGAGTACATCAAAGAAAGGATTAAAGAAGCACAAAAAAGACAGAAGTCTTATGCGGACAAGAGGCGAAAAGAACTTCGGTTCAAAATTGGTGAAAAAGTGTTCCTTAAAGTGGCTCCTGTGAAAGGTGTGGTAAGATTTGGAAAGAAAGGGAAGCTTAGGCCAATGTTTATTAGACCTTTTGAGATCTTGGAAAGGGTTGGAGATGTGGCCTATAGGTTGGATTTACCGCTAGAGTTATCTGCAGTACGTAATGTTTTCCACATCTCAATGTTAAGGAAATATGTCCATGATTCGGACCACATTGTTAGTTATGCATCTTTGGATGTTAACAAGGGTATGACATATGATGAAGCCCCTGCGGTCATACTTGAGAAGAAAGTCCATACCTTGAGGAATAGAGATATACCATTAGTTAAAGTCAAATGGAGCAGACATGATAAATAAGAAGAAACTTGGTAAAGAGAAGAGGAGATCTTAGCTAAGTACCTAGAAATTTTTAATCCAAGTAAGTTTAACTTCAAGGACGAAATTTTTAATTTTTAAATTCAATTATTTTATCGAGTCGAAATTTATACCCAAAATATATTTTAAATTACTCTTAGTCCAATTTTCCCTCTTAAGCCCAAGTTTAAGTCCAATGATCAGCCTAAAACAATTGTCCAAATTCTATGCATTGGTGGTACGACTCTTCAACAGTAACCAAACTTAGATTCTCCACCCTCATTCACGCAACAACAAAGCAAGTTCTTTACAGGCATTTTCAAATTTCAACTAGGTAAAATCTCTCAACTCTTGAATAATCATTTTTCCTTCAATTCCACCATCTACTCTCACGTAATACCACCATTATAGTGCTCCTTCTAGCCTAAATTCAACATTTTCTCTCGATAAACACAGGTATACTCAACAAACAATTTTCAGTTTCTTTTTTTCATCTTGTATTACACTACATTGTACTATGTTCATTATCAATCTAAATCGAAGAGAAGAAAACGCCAATGGTTCAAACCACCATCAATATAAGAAACGTTCACTGTCAAAACACACCTACAAAAACTTCACAAATCTCTCCATTCAACACCTAACAAACCCAAGAAAGCTAGAAAATAGAAGTGACCTAATGTCCTACCTCGACCTTTGATCCATTTTGGCTGGAGTATTGGCCGGAAAAGTCTCGTCATCACCGGATTTCATCCCCAAAAGCTACTGCCTGATTCTTATTTTTCTCCCATACCCGTCACCCTATCACCACCCATCTCCTTTGCCACATGACAGTGATAGCATCGACAGCAGATTGCCGGCGAGATGCTTCGGCAGTTGTCCAGAGAGGTTGCCTCCGATCACAATCTCTTTTCTCCCTCTCTTGTCCTTCCTTTTTTTTTTTTAGAAAAAGAAAGTTATCGGATTATATGACTTTTTTATTTTATATAAATTGCCCTAAAGCCCTTAGTTTTAAGATCATTCATTTGGGTCCTTAAATTTCAAATCAATGTTTAACTTTTAGTCCCAACAGTTTGATAATGTTTAGGTTAGTCGTCTAGATTAATTTAACTCCCTCTATAGCCCTAAGTTTTGATATTCTATCAATTAAATTTTAAACACTTTCTAATTCCATCAACTTGGCCCTAAACTTTCTAATTTTTGTAATTAGACCCTAAATTACTTAAAGATTTATCAAATTGCTCATTTTCCTTACTTTCAAAAGTTCAATTAAATCCCTAAAAGTCTTAAGGTATTAATTAGGACTTAGTATCCTAAATTATATTAATTTTTTTCTTGCTAGACGACGTCACGGAAAAAGTTTAAAGCACGGTAACTTCACATCTATTCAATTCCAAGAAAATTTCAAGATTTTGAGGTGGGGTTTACATTAAAGCAATTGTGGTTATTTTGTCCATGTTATTTCTTGATGTGTGATTTTAATTGTGATATAATGCTTCTGCGTATGAAAAGGGTGTCAGGGATAGTAAATAGGTCTGGGATCGAAATTGGGTCATCGGGGGTGTCCCACAGTGCACAATTTTATTTAGCGCTAATAACATGTTGTCAGGGACCGTAAATATGTTCGGGATCGAAATTGGGTCCTTGGGGATGTCCCACAGTACATATTATAAAGGAAATTTTGTATTGGTATTATATTCATAATTTGATTTCATGTTTTGATTTAACTTGGACTGATTGCTATATCTCTACTGAGTATAAATCGTTATCCTCACCCCACTATTTCCACCGTTTCATGTTAAGGAGCTCGGCAATGCATGGAAGTGAGCGAGACAATTTTGATTAAATGATAGACCGTCAAATTTATAAATTTTTAAAACAAGTATTTTAATAGTTGGTTTCCATTTTATCAATTAAATCTCGAATTTTAGTATTTTTGTAAATTTTGGCACTTTTCTTATTATACTTGGTGTTGAAACTTGGTTGTAAGTAAATTATTTAAAGAATGTTTTCACATTTTTTTTCTAATTTGCTATAGTTGTAGAAAAAAATTATTTACGCATTTTTTGCGGTTATTGAAAATATTTATTTATAGGATGTTTGGACTTGAGTAGCGACTTGTGTTAATAGAATTTGGGGAGTTACAGTTTGGTATTAGAGCGCAGGTCAACCTTTCTGTAGACTTGTGAAAATTCTGCAATTTAAATTTGTTTGAGGAAAATAGTAAATATTTAATTTCAATGCTACCCGCTCATGCTGCGCCACGCTGACTCCGAAAAGGTAAAATATTCAGAAAATTTATTTGATGAAGTTTGGAAATTTTCATTTGCTGGACACCATGAATTTATTACACAACTGCATCTGAAATTGAATGTTTACAATGAAAAGTTACATGAACTGAAATTTTACTATAGTTGATGCAATTTGAAATGTTTGAAAGTTTGTATCATGTACATGTTATAAAAATTTCACATGAGTTATTACGTTTAGGAATTGAACTTGTGATGTGAAGTGTTTAAATTTTTTTCAGAAATTATAAATTTAGTCCTCAGAATTAGAGTAAAACATGTAGTAAACTATTGCATTAGACTTTACTTTCATAATTGGTATGCCAAATAGAACGTATGAGAGAGATTGGTAGAGAAACTTATATGTGGAATTCAACAGGATAACATATTTCGGGTTATGGATATTGGTTGCAATTTTATTATTTTGTTTTCCTTTTGAAAAAATTGAGATAATAATAAAACTTTCTTTTAGCTCTACTGTGTTTTTCTTTTATTTTTCCTTTTGAGATTTTATTATTCATGGATGACCATAGTTAATTGCACAACTATGTGGATGTTGTGATAAATATTGTAATGGTTTAGTGAATGTCTCGTAAAACAAATCGAGCTCCCGTGAATCGAGCTATTGTGAGCCAAGCTACCCCAAGTAAGGGTGCTACTGGCGATGCAGGGAATAATCTATTAAGGGATCTCATGAATGCTCACTAGGGGCTCACTAAGCAACAAGCCCCAACAACTCCACAAAATGCCTGCAATGCACCGAACCCACAGGCTAATGCAAACAACACCAGCATGGTGGTTGAACAGTTTCACAGATATAAGCCGCTAACTTTCAATGGTTGACCAGGACCCCTAGCTGCAGAGGAATGGCTATGGGCATTGGAATGAATATCTAAACATATAGCTTGCTCGAATACTCAAAAATTGTCATGCGTTGTGTTCCATCTTGTGGAGGATGCAGATCATTGGTGGGAGTCATATCAGCACACAAGGACTGAGGCGCAGCAACGGGAATTGACATGGGAAGGATTCAAAGAACTAACAAGACAAAGGTATTTTCCCCAGTCTTTCCGGGATTAGAAAGAGACAGAGTTCCAACTTAGGCAAGGACGTGTGAATACGAGACGAAATTCAACCAGATTTCCAGGTTGCAACCTATTTGGTTGACACGGATATCAAGAAGGCTAGAAGATTCGAAAGGGGTTTACGCCCAGAAATTGGAGGAATCACGGAAGGTTTGGGACTCACTACCTACGCCGAAGTGATTGAGCAAGCACAAGCTATATCATCTTGCTTAAACCTGAAAAAGACCATTCAAACCTGCAGAGGCACTGGTGAAAAGAAAATGGGATAGTCAGAATATGGGCAAAGGCAGATATCAGAACAAGAAAGGGAAAAACATGGGGCAAATTGAGGAAAAGGCTAGCACTAAGAAACCCATATGCCCAAAGTGTGATAAGCGTTACTATGGAGAGTGCCTGCTAGGAAAGCGGATGTGGTTAAGATGTAAGAAACCAGGTCATTTTTCTGGTGAATGTCATGAATTCAAGGGTAAATAAGATGCTAAGAAGGGAAAGGCTCGAATCTTTGCTCTAACTCAGAAGGAGGCAGAGAAGGATCTAGACGTGATGACAGGTATTCTATTAGTATTCAATATACCTGCTATCGTTTTGATTGATTTTGGTGCTACGAATTCTTTCATTTTGCTAGTTTTCATGCTAAGATTGGAAATGTGTGTGAAAGTGTGAATGATGCCCTAGAGGTTAGTATTCCTTCAGGTGAAACTATTATCACTAATTTGATGTCGAAAGCTGTTAAGTTTGAAATAGATGGGAAGAACTTAGACGCAGACTTGTACTTTATAGATATGAGGGATTTTGATATCATTTTAGGCATGGACGGGCATAGTTGTAATCACTCTATGATTAAGTGTCATGAGCGGGAGGTGCTCTTTTAGAAACCAGGAGAATTTGAGTTCACCTTCTTTGGGACAAAGGTCAAAACTATGCCATGTATCATATCAATGTTTTTGAAAGCACAAAGGATGTTGAGAAAGAGTACTAGTCAAGGGTATCTAGTGAACATCACTAGGGTTCAGGCAACTGAGGTAACTGCTATATATGTACCAGTTGTACGTAATTTACTGGATGTATTTCCAGAGATCTATTTGGTATTCCACCAGATAGACAAGTGAAATTCACGATTGACTTGGTACTTAGAGCTGCACCCATATCTAAAGCATCCTACAAGATGGCACCAAAGGAACTTCAGGAGTTGAAGGAGCACCGGTACTGTTTGTGAAAAAAGAAGGATGGATAGATGAGGATGTGCATCGACTACAGGGAGTTGAATCCCCTTACAGTCAAGAATAAGTATCCTTTGCCATGAATAGAAGATTTGTTTGATCAGTTAAAGGGTGCCAGTGTATTCTCCAAGATTGATTTGAGATCAGGTTATCATCAATTGAAGATTAAGGATAGTGATATACGAAAAACAGATTTTAGGACTCAATACGGACATTGCGAATTCACTGTGATGCCGTTTGGGTTAACTAATGCACTGGCTATCTTCATGGACTTGATGAACCGAGTATTTCATCCATACTTGGATCAGTTCAAAATTGTCTTTATTGATGACATCCTGATTTACTCAAGGAGCAAGGAACAACACGAGGAACATCTCAGCATTGTGTCTCAGATACTTCGACAGGTAGGTCGTATGCAAAATTCAAGAAGTGTGGATTCTTGCTCGATCGAATTGGTTTTCTTGGACATGTGATTATCGTGGATGGTATTGAAGTTGATCCAGCTAAGGTTGAGGTTGTCACTAACTGGAGTGCACCAACAAATGTAAACGAAGTTCATAGTTTCTTAGGATTGGCTAGCTATTATCGAAGGATTTTCAAAAATAGCTGAGTCGATGACACAGTTGACCAGGAAAGGAGTAAAGTTTAAGTGTACAGAAAGAGTTTCCAAGAGCTGAAACAGAAATTGATATCTGCACTAGTTTTAGCTATTCCAGAAGTGTCAGAAGGTTTTGTTATCTACAGTGATGCATCAAAATAGGGTTTAGGATGTGTACTGATGCAACATGGAAAGGTGATTGCATATGCCTCTAGACAATTGAAGTCACATGAGCAGAACTGCCCTACACATGACTTGGATTTGGCAGCTGTAGTTCATGCTTTAAAAATATGGCGACACTACCTATATGGTGGTAAGTGCGATATATATATACAGATCATAAGAGTCTCAAGTATTTCTTCACTCAGAAGGAATTGAATACGAGACAGAGAAGGTGGTTGGAGTTAGTTAAATATTATGACGGCACTATCCACTACCACCCCGGCAAGGCCAACGTTGTTGCTGATGAGCTTAGCCGAAAAGGTAAAGGATAGTTAGCTACCCTAACTAGTCAAGAACAGTTGATAAATGATTTTTCCAACATGAGACTTGAGGTTTTGACTTGTCCACATTACACAACTGCAATTATAGCTGCTTTGATTGTTCGATCGACTCTTAAAGAAAGAATTAAAGAAGCTTAGGGTAAGGACAGTTAGCAGCCCTAATCAGCCAAGACCCAGAGATTTTAATCCAAGTAAGTTTAACTTCGAGGACAAAATTTATTTAAGTGGGGAGGTTATAGCGACCCAAATTTCAAAATGCAAATTTTATAACTTAAGTTGTGTTACTACGAAATTCCTGCCAACTTTTAATACTTATATTACGCCCATCAAGTTGTCTAGCAAACCATTTAATATAAGAATTCAAAAGAATTTTTAATCTTTAAATTCGATTATTTTATCGGGTCAAAATTTATAGACAATATCTATTTTAAATTACTCCTAGTCCAATTTTCCCTCTGAAGCCCAAGTTTAAATCCAATGATCAGCCCAAAGCAATTGACCAAATTCTTTGCATAGGTGATAGGGCTCTTCAACAGTAACCAAACTCAGATTCTCCACCCTCATTCACGCAGCAACAAATTAAGTTCTTCAGAAGCATTTTCAGATTTCAACTAGGTAAAATCTCTCAAGTCTTGAATAATCATTTTTCCTTCAATTCCACCATCTACTCTCACGTAATACCACCATTATAGTGCTCCTTCCAGCCTAAATTCAACATTTCTCTCGACAATCACAGGTATACTCAACAAACAGTTTTCAGTTTATATTTTTTGTCTTGCATTCCACTGACAGATCGCCGACGAGATGCTTAGTAGCATCCAGAGAGGGTTCCTCCGATCGGCATCTCTTTTCTCCCTCTCTTGTCCTTCGTTTTTTTAGAAAGAGAAAGTTATCGTATTATATGATTTTTTAGATTTTATATAAATTACCATAAACGCCCCTTAGTTTTAAGATCATTCATTTCGATCCTTAAATTTTTAAATCAGTGTTTAACTTTCAGTCCCAACAATTTTAGAATGTTTAAGTTAGTCCTCGAGATTAATTTAACTCCCTCTATAGCCCTAAGTTTTGATATTCTATCAATTAAATTTTAAACACTTTCTAATTCCATCAACTTGGCCCTATACTTTCTAATTTTTGTAGTTATACCCTAAATAACTTAAAGATTTATCAAATTACTCATTTCCCTTACTTTCAAAGGTTCAATTAAATCCCTAAAAGCTTTAAGGTACTAATTAGAACTTAGTATCCTAAATTATTTTAATTTTGTTCTTGCTAGGCGAAGTCGCCGGAAAAGTTTAAAGCACAGTAATTTCACATCCATTCAATTCAAAAAAAAAATTCAAGATTTTGAGGTGGGGTATAAATTAAAGCAATTGTGGTTATTTTGTCCATGTTATTTCTTGATGTGTGATTTTAATTGTGATATGATGCTTCTACGTATGAAAAGGTTGAAGGGACCGTAAATAGGTTCGGGATCGAAATTGGGTCCTTGAGGTTCTCACAGTGCACAATCTTATTTAGCACTAATAACTTATTTTAAGGGACCGTAAATAGGTAAGGGATCGAAATTGAGTCCTTGGAGATGTCCCATAGTACATATTTTAAAGGAAATTTTTTATTAGTATTATGTTCATAATTTGATTTCATGTTTGGATTTAGCTTGGACTGATTGTTGTATCTCCACTGAGTATAATTCGTTATGCTCACCCCACTATTTCCACCATTTCAGGTTAAGGAGCTCAGTGATGCATAGCAATAAGCAGGGAACTTTTGATTAAATGATAGACCATTAAATTTATACATTTTTAAAACAAGTATTTTAATAGTTGATTTCCATTTTGCCAATTAAATCTCGAATTTTAGTATTTTTGCAAATTTTGACACTTTCTTTCTTATACTAGGTGTTGACACTTGGTTGTGGGTAAATTATTTAAAGAATGTTTCACGGATTTACTGGAGAGGATCCCAACAAACATCTGAAGAATTCCTTAAAGTTTGCTTGAGCATCAAACCAACTGGTACATCTGCAGAACAAGTGAAATTTATTTACAGACGGCACATTTTCACCTACTTTTTAACTACACATTTTTTAAACCATTTTTAATCACGTATTTTATTTCAAAAACAACAAATTCTTGTTTATAAACAAACAAAGCCTACAAAGCCTTTTATAATATATATTTTATTTTGTTTTTATTTTAGTTTTTTCCCAAAAAAATATAAGTGCATTATGGATAGAAAATGACATTTAATGCTTCTCTCTCCTCACTTCTACTTTTATATATGTATAGAAGATATAGATATATACAGATAGATATAGATATGGCGTAAATAGTATTATTTAGAAATTAGTATCCACATCTGGACATTACGTCATAATAAATAAATTTATTTCAATTAATTTGATCAATTGAAATAATCCTCAAAAAGTAAACAAGCTCGACTAATCGAAATTCTTCTTACTTAGTCGTTGGACAAAATGACAAACTTTCTATCCAATCTCTTTTCAATTAACAATTTAAAACAAGATCTCTAAATTTAATTAATTGAAATATCAAATTATTCTAGGCAACAAATTCATAAGCTCTGTTTATTAATCTAGATTCTTCTTGTTCAAACCACTTTTTTATTTGTTACAAAATATCCTGGTAACTTAACAATTATAGATTAAGCAGAAAAATTTAACATGAACCACTCTAACTCTATTACTTAGTAGGCCTCCAAAGCAATAAAGAAAGAAAAATATAGCATCAAATCAATGGAATGCAAACACAATTAAAATATATAATGTAATTAACTTAGTAATTTATAAATCAGAAATCCATGTCTAGATGCTTCAACATCTTCTTCAATCAAATGTTAATTTATTTACTCGTGTTACACATAATATCAACATCAAGTATAAGAAATGTAATCATGAGAAAAATACAAAAGAAAGAGTAAAGAAAGCTTAGTGATAAGAATTGATGATTAATTCCTCCAAGAAACATCATTTGAATTCTTCTAATGAATTTCCTAAAAATCTTGATTTTTCCTCTTTACTGCAGTGTACAATAAGTGTATATAAGAGATGTATATTATCTGAAGTATTCCTTGCATTTATAGAGTGACTGTATCTTTTTTTCTTGATTAAAAAATTTCGATTTGCAAGAGTAATTCCCTTTCATCATCCCTCATTTTTTTCTTCTTTTCTACCATTTTCTCTATTCAGTTCCAACTTTTGTCTCCCACATAGAATGGATTTAGAATCCTTTTCTGTTATAAAATTTTCAATTGAAAGAATTATTCCATTTCATCTTGGATCGCCATTTTCTTTTTCTTCTTTTTCACTATTTTCTCCATTCTGTTTCAACTATTGTCTCCCACGTACTTGTGTTAAATTGTTTTAAATTCACTGTATGTTGTTCCCACCAGTATGTGTTCCACACTTGTGCATAATGCATCTCCAAAACAATTAAAATAATGTAAAAATTGGATTTTTAACAATCTTGCTTGAGCGCTTAACAGATTTACCCTCTGACCTACAGTTCGTATTTTCATCGTATCTTTCTCGCCCGAAACCCGATCGGCCTGATTCAACATTTTATGGAAAGCTAAGTCAAATGGATACAACTCATCTAAAAGTATAAATTTCCAATTCCAACGCTTACTTGACGAAACATGAGTCTTAATATGAAACTAAAAATTTTGAACATAACTTGTTCGGCTAGAATTCTTTTGTTTTCACACGTTTGCATTTCTTTCTTCCAATTTATATTTCAAACTTCTCGAATTGAACCTTAGAATTATCAAAGAGTAGACAAGTTGTCTTAATAAAATTTTCTGAAAGTTTGCATTTATGTCCCCGAACATTGAATTTTCTCATTTTAGCTTGATTTTCGGCTCATTTCCTTTGGTTCTTTCATTTTGCATCGAGTTTCATCTAATAAATAAAATACAACAAAATTAAGCTATAATTCGTTATAATAAATAACAATAGTTTAATGAGCTAGAGAAATATACAAAATACACTTATCAAACACATATCATCTCTCATTGTTCACCCTTCATTCCTAACTGGTAATCCACTAATGATCCGGAATTAATGAGATGTTCATATGTTACTTCCTTACCCTCTCTCATCTAACCTAGGTGGATAATGAATCTCCACCTAATAAAAGTGATCGCAGTGTCACCTCTCACTCCACGTCATTAGGATTCTAGCAGATATATGGTTCCAAATATTTAACCATAATGATCTAAATGTCACTCCTAAACACCCCCACATGTTACTTATGCATTCTCATGTATCTATACTCAATATTACCAGTTACCCTATTTACTATTAATGCACCTACTAAAAATGAAGTTAGAACACACCTATTGATAAACCTTACAACACAAATCTCAACCATTATGTATGCAACATGTTATACATAATAACAAGTTCAATCTTAAATTCAAGAAAATATACACTTCAATTATATGAGATGTAATATATAAATGCACCGAAATCAAGCACCATTTATGAAAAATGGATTTAACACACAGATATAATTATTAGTAACAGCAAAAGAGAGTTTATCATCAATAAGATTCACTCGGTTTATAACTAGATCCAATGTCAACACTCGTCTCACTTATCACTTTTTCAACTTGCTAATTACTCTTTTTAGGAGAAAAAAAAACTCTCGCAAAGTGTCTAGATTTACCGCAGTTATAACATTTTATCTTTCACCCCGACTTATAACTAAACCCATTCTTTTGAAATTTATTGTTAAAAAAAATGTCTTTCATCTTTTATTGCTGAAAATTTAAAGTTGTCTAAATTTGACTTTTAAACGAATAGACTATCACAAATTGATCTGGACAGTTGTGTATTATCCGAACACGTGAAATTCTGTTTTAGCGCAGATCTAGATGAATACTTATATTTCAAATTCGTGTAGATTATAGAACGTGAACAGTCTAAATAAAATATGCAGAATTGTAAACAGACAAGAACACAATGTTTGAGCTTAACGTGGAAAAAAACCTAACTGGGAAAACCCACGTGCCCGCACCCTGCGGACAAAAATAAATCGCTATATAAGAAAAGAGTTTATACAGATCAATCTAAACTACATGATAAATCTACTCATAGACTTATCAAACATCCAAGAAATAGATCACTCCCTGATCCTTCTATGGCATGTAATATGAGACGGCGTCCCACCACTCTTCGGTATCTTTTTTTGAATCTGCAACACTCTTCAGCAATCTCGAACTCCTGTTCGATTTCGATCCAAACCTCCCATTTGATCTTTAGGCTGAAGGACTTTTCTTCTCTCAGTGATCGATAAACTCCTCCAGGAGAAACACGATTTATCAATCGATTTTTAGCATGAAAGAATAAGCTCTATATCTCTAGAATATTCATGCACATCAAGAAGTCACACAATGAAGAAGCCGTGTTTAATTAGCACCACACGAAAATATTAGCTTCTTGACTTCTTCGAGAAAACATCCATTTTTCTCCCATTTAAATGCAATTGAATTTCTTGTCAATCAAGATTCTTTATTGCATAAAATCTCTATAACCTACAAGTTAATCAAAGATAATTAGAGATAATGATATGATATTTGGAAATAAATCTTACGTTAAGTAAAGATAAGGTAAGATACTCACAATTGATTATGGAATAGAAGATCTTACAATATGAAGTGATAAAATTGAATGTCAAGAATTCAAGATACTCGGCCATATAAAGAAAAAGATCTTACCATGTGTAAAGATACACTTGAATACCAAGAATTAAGATACTCGGCCTAATCCCATTTCATTATGCTCGGCCATATCAAGAAGGAAACTTACCACAATATCATATCTTGATTCTAATCATAAAGGATCAATATTTCTCGATTCAAAAATATATCACAAGATTTCAAGATCAACATATATGATTCTAAAAGATTAATATTTCTTGATTCAACCAAAATTATTATCTCCAAAAATAAAATGATTATCACAAACATAGGAGATATTATATTCAAGAAATAATTACGTAATTTAATTAAACTTAATAAATATTACTAAACACACGTGTAAAGTAATTAAATTAAATTCACTTAAATTACAACATGTAGAAAAATAGAAAATGGCAATAAACATAACTTAAAATAAGTTAACAATCTCTCCCTTTGTCTTTTTCTATTTTTCCAAAACATATTCATCTTTTCTAAACCATAGATAGAAGTAACATGCAATTATCAAGCTCCCCCTATCAAAATTCTTCCCCTCAAGTCATGCATCATAATAAGCTGACTCCAACTAATTCATGCATGCAACGAGAAAAATAATAAGTACATAAAGGAGCATCCAAATAAATCGAAAGTTACTTCAATATTCAATCAATCAGAAAAGATGAGAAAAAATACTACTCCCCCTTTTTGGAAGAAATAGGGAAGCCTTCCACGTCTTATAACCTGCCAAAGTAAGCACGAGTTGACAAGAATAGGCAAAAGTCAGTTACAAATGATATAAATTGAAAGTAAAGGCTGTGTTTCAGAAAACACAATAAACGCTCCCCCTTACTACAACACTAAGAATTTTAATGTAGTAGGATATAATATCTATGTCTCTCCCCAACGACCACCCCTCAAACATAGAATTCATGAAAATTGCAAAATAGTTTTTTCTTCTAGTTGCTAAATTCTACTATCCTATCCAGTCGATTCAGGTTGGCCCGATCTATCTATAGGTCTCTAAACACCCAGATATATGGTTTTTGAGAATCAGCATAGGCACCAGTCAACCAAAACTTAAGACTGAATGGTGTAAGCGTACCTTTGGTAGTCTGCATAAGGCTGCTAACAAATGATGAATGATCATACCTGGATCCACTTGGTGTAGTATATTCATCTGTCCTTGTTCTCAGTTTCTTTTTCTTTGTGGCCACTGTGTTATTCACCTTTTTCTGTTCTTTCTGTCTGGCCTAGCAGTCTCTTCTTCTTCAGATTCTACAGCATCATCAGATTCATTTTCACTTCTAGACCTCTCTGACTCATCAGACTCATTATCTCCTTCTGATTCCTCTGGTTTCTCTTCTTTAGCCTCTGACTCTGAATCACTAGATTTATCTCATGTACTTGTGTCCGGGTCAGATCCATCTACGTCTTCTGCCGATTTGTTCCAGATTTACCTTCTTCCACATCTTTCTCATCTTTTGGCATCTTCCCCTTCGTTTCAGTCTGTTTGCCCTAAATTTCATCTACACCCATCAATTCCTTTCAAATTTCTAAGGGAGTAAAGTGATTGATAGGAAGATTACCGAACATAGGTGTCGATTTACACCAATGACTTGTGGCTTGGTGGTGGAGTTTCCTTGGCTTGGTTCAGCTATAGGCGAAGATTGGATGTTAAGGTGGTTTAAGAGGGTTTTTGTGAATTTAGGTTTTTCAAATGGAGAGAGGAAATCGGATTTGAGAAGAGACTCTTGAGGAATTTGAGTATAAATAGAATTCAAGAGATTTTGTTTTAATTGCATTCCTAGTAAACAAAGATATCTCTTGAGAATCCTAGTTCCTGCCAATTTCATTTCCAAAAAAAATGGAATAAACATGGAAATAAATCAAGAATTAGGTAACAAATAAATTACCAAAATTGGGCTCCACAATTTACTGACTTATTCTGCAAGATTCATGCACATTAGTCCATAATATACTGCCTTAAAGAAGAATTTTCCAGAAAAATATCTAAAATACGTGAATGAAAAAATCTAGATGCATCCGGGTACCTGAGACACGTCTGAACACTGTTGGCATCAGTTGAGGCAGAATCATCTGGCAGTGTACAGTCCACCACGTACAAGATTAAGTTGATTAAAGTGCGTGTGTGATCTGAGCAACCCTTAGTCATTCACATACTGTCAAAAATCATATGATTGCCCTGACTTATTGATTTGTCACCGTAGTGCACAATAAGACCAATCAATATCTATATAAGTGCATTTTCTCAAATCCAGCTTGTCGACTTTTTCAATATTATGGCAATGTCTTTTGGAGGTGGAAACGGCTTCACACAATCCCCATAAGTTATTTTACAAGATATTTCCCTTTAGATTAGAAGAAGGATATGAACTTGGCTTGGATTGGTAGATTCACACAATCCCCAGAAGTTATCTTACTAGGGTTTCCCCTTTTTCTTTGATAATTTCACCTTTTCCTCGTATGTTTCCTTTTTGACTAAGGGGTATGAACTTGGCTTGAATATGCAGCCTTCTTTTCCACTAGTCCTGCCCTTGGATAATAAGAATATGCGTGCAATGATATAAGTAAGATTCAGATCATAGGTCTACACACAGAATATGAAATCTCATCCAGTAGCAAACCATATGACTTCGATAATAGTGACTTATCCTTTGGATTGTCCAGATTTGAGTACTAGTTAGATTCATTCGGAGACATGTTGACTGCCATCATCCAGATGTATCTGTCTCGTTATCAGCTTCAAGCACTTAGATATATCTGCAACCAAAAACACGATCTACACTTAGTATACGAATAGGATAAGTTAACTAAAATGCATGCAATAAAAAAAATAGAAAAAGAAAAAAATGCGTTTTTTTATTTTATTTTTATTTTTTTTGAATATCCATGCTCCTATTCAGGAGGTGATACTCCAATTTGTTTCCTAAGGTTTTTAAATTTGACAGTATCGAGGTTCTTAGTAAACAAATCTGCAAGCTATAGATCAGTTTGTATGTGCTCTAGATTGATAATCTTTTGTTCCACCAATTCTCTGATGAAGTGGTGTGTGATGTCAATATGTTTTGTTCTGGAGTGCTGGAGAGGGTTTTTTGAGATGTTGATAGCACTGGCGTTGTCATAGTACATAGTGGCTTGTTCTGTAGATATCCCATAATCTTCCAACATTTGTTTCATCCAAAGGAGCTATGTACAGCAACTACCTACTGCAATATACTCCACTTCGACTATGGAAAGGGACACTGAATTTTGTTTTCTGCTCAGCCATGCTACCATATTTTTCCCAATGTAAAAGCATCCTCCAGATGTACTCTTCTGATCATCCACATTTCCAGCCCAGTCTGCATCCGAATAACTCAAGGTACCACTTACATATCTAATGATCCTTTTACAGCAGCAACATGAGATTCCTTGGGTTTGGCCTGATATCTTGCACATACTCCTACACTGAAGGACATGTCTGGCCTACTGACAGTAAGGTACAGAAGACTTCCAATCATGCTTCTGTAGAGGGATGGATCTACATCCTTACCTCTGTCATCCTTTGAAAGTTTCAATGTAGTTGCCGTGGGAGTTCTCATACCCTTTGCATCTTCAAATCCAACTTTCTTTACTAGATTTTTTCGCATATTTTGCTTGAGATATGAATATACTAGATTCATCATGCTAAACCTACAACCCAAGAAAAAATGTTAGTTCACCGACCATACTCATTTCAAATTCTCTTTTCATTGTATTTATAAATTCATCAATCTTGGACTTAAATGTAGATCCAAATACAATGTCATCAACATATATTTGAGCTACAGTTAGTCCATAATTTAGTTGCTTAATGAAAATGATTTTATCAGTTCCTCCCCTTATGTATTCTTTGCTTAGCAAGAATGATGCGAGTCTTTCATACCAAGCTTTAGGGGCTTGTTTCAAACTATACAACGCCTTTTTGAGTCTAAAGACATAGTTCGGGTGAGATGAATTTGTGAACCCTTGGGGCTGCTCCACATAAGCTTCCTCATTGAGTATATCATTTAGGAACACACTTTTGACATCCATCTGGTAGTCTAAAATTGATGTAGCAGGACACAGCTAGCAATAGTCTGATTGATTCGAGTCTGGCTACCAGAGCAAATATTTCATCAAAGTCTATTCCTACAATTTGGGTGTAGTCTTGAGCAACAAGTCTGGCTTTGTTTCTAACTATATTTCCTTTTTTTTTTTTTTTTTACGTGGTACCAGCTCCCAGACGTTGTTTCTTTCAAACTGGTTGAGTTCCTCCTGCATAGCATGTACCCAGTTTTCATCTGTCAAAGCTTCCTTAACATTTTTTGGTTCAATTTGGGACATATGGCAAATGTTTCCCATATCGGCAGCAAATTGTCTTCTGGTTACATTCATTTTAGACAGATCAGTAAGAATGTTGTCAAGTGGATGAGCATTTTGAATTCTAGCAGTGGTCTGTTCAACACTTTTAGTTCTGCATCATTAGGTGTATCTAGGTAGTCAGTTGAATCTGGATGGATAGATGTGTCTCGGTAGCCAGATTCATCCACATCACATTCTGCACCATTATTTTGGATTTCTACTTGGAGTGGTCTTTCTTCTGGTTTCTCAATTTCAACGTGTTGTTTTGATGGGATGTCCAACTGATCAGCTTCATCTTCCTATTCATCAGCCTTTTCATTACTAGATTTCTAAAAACGATTAGCAAAACTGTCAAAGGCATCAGACTTATCACGAATAAACATGACCCAGGTGTATCTGGAGAAATTATCAACACACACATAAATATACCTCTTGCCATCAATACTTTCCTTTTGGATAGGACCCATTAAATCCATGTGAATTAGTTCAAGTATATGAGAGGTATTAATAGATGTACCTGATTTGTGTTGACTTTTGATTTGCTTACCCTTTTGACAGTCATTGCAGATTTCTTCTGGCATGTTTTTTATGCTAGGAAACCTTCTCACACCCTGTAGTCTGGTCAGCTTCATGAGATCATGGTATTTTAGATGCCCTAATATGTTATGCCACAATTTTTCATTTTTGGTTCTAACTGAATTGCAAGTTATGTGACTTTCAAGTGTATAGCATTTGTCTTTGGATCTAACTCCCTTAAACAAAACACTTTTTAATGGATTAGAGTTCTTGTCACAACTTAAAACCTTGCAATAATCTTTGGAAAACATGACAAGCAAATTATCATCACACAATTGTCCTACACTGATCAAATTTGCCTTAAGTCCGATAACATACAAGACATTGGTTAATGTAGGCAGTGCTTTGATGTTGATGATACCAGATCCATCTATCTTACCCTTTTGGCCATCACCAAAGGTAACAGAACCTGTCTCACCTTTTTCAAAATGTGATAACAGAGAAAGATCACCTGTCACATGTCTAGAACATCCACTATCAAAAGACCAAGTGTTAGGAATCAAGGCATTGAATGCTAATTGAACTACATAAGCATTAGTTTTAATTTTCTTTTCTTGCCTAGTTACGAGTCTTCTTTTGTTTGAGTTAATTAATTTCAAGTACTCATAACACCTAAACACATCATGACCAAGTTTGGTACAAAAATTACAGAATACCTGGAAGAAAGATGTATCTAGCCAACTCTGACGAGGTAGAAATTTTCTGCCAGTCTGACACATAGATTCATCTTGCTTGTACAGATTCGATTGAAATTGTCTACCTGTATGGTTCCTAGCTGGATGTGATTTTTGGGTTCCAGCAACATTGAATTAATGATGGTAGGAGGTAGATGTATCTGTGTAGATTCTGCTTTGCTCCTTCTTGCCATATCCTGTTTCTTTCACAAAAACCATCTTGTTTTCATGAGTTTTACCCTCACCTACATATCCAAGTCCACTTTTTGTGCTAGCAGGTGTCCCGTGGTTCAAAATTTCATCAAGCTGAACATATCCAAGTACCAATTTCTTGATCTTGTCTTGTACTTTAGTGAGCTCTGCACTCAATCTGCTTACCTCATCATCTTCGTCATCTGGAAAGGCAAATACATCTGGATTACTTTCCCTGTTGTGTTCAGCCACAACTTGCAACAGTTGTATACTCTCTTCTGCTTTTTGAAGTTCTTTCTTCAAACTTTCAATGTTTAATCCAGATTCATCTTAGTTAGTTCCTGTATAACAAGAGTTTCCAGAATCAGTACCAGACGACTGTAAAGTAGTAAAGATAGTTACCTGTTTTTCAGAATAGCAGCTGTCTGAATCTGATTCAGATTCATCTGTGTCCCCATCAATCCATGTATCATTCACGACCTTCCTTCCTTTGGTTTTGTTGATTTTGATTCTGACCTTGCAGGTTGGAAGATCTTTCTTTTTGTTTTCCTTTGAGGAATTTTTTAAATTATCTGGTGAGAAGTGAGAAGTTTTCATCTTCATCTGTCTCTTCACTGCTTGCTTTGAAAGCAATGCCTGGTTTCTTATCTTTCTTTTTTCGAGCTAGATTTAACTCATAAGTCATTAATGAGCCCACAAGTTCCTCTACATGCATGATTGAAAGATCCTTGCTTTCTTCAATGGCTGTCACTTTTGCATGGAATCTGTCTGGTAAGGATCTGAGAATCTTTTCCACAATTTTCTCGTTGGAGAATGTTTTTCCAAGGGCTTTAGCTGAGTTTGTGAGATCACTCAATCAAGCATAGAAAATTTTGAAGTCTTCTCGCTCATCCATACATAGTTGCTCAACTCAAGAGTGATCATCTGTAGTTTTGAGGTTTTGACAGCATTAGTTCCTTCGTTTACTACCCTCAAAGCATCCCATGCTTCCTTGGTGGTTCTTAAGGATGAAATCAACCTGAATTGACTTGGATCAACCAAAGAAACAGTAGCATTAAGTGCTTTAGAATTCCAATTTGCATTAGCTAATTCATCTGTAGTATAAGCACTTCTAGCTACAACTGTAACAACACCTTCAGTAGTGACACTGGGTGTTGTGTAACCATGAAGGACAGATGTCCAACAAGTTCATCAATAGATTAAATAAAAATTTCCATGCGAATTTTCCAATATGCATAATTATTACCAATTAACAATGGAGGCCTAAGAGATGCAGAATTTTTCATTTTAGATAATCGGATCTCACTTTCTAGAAGTGAACCCGCTCTAATATCAATTGAAAATTTAAAGTTGTCTAAATTTGACTTTTAAACGAACAGACTATCAAAAATTGATCTGGACAGTTATGTATTATCAGAACACACAAAATTCTATTTTACCGCAGATCTAGATGAATACTTATATTCCAGATTCATCTAGATTATAGAATGTGAACAATCTAAATAAAATATGCAGAATTCTAAATAGACAAGAACACAATGTTTGAGCTTAACATAGGAAAAACCCTAACAGGGAAAACCCACGTGCCCGCACCCTGCGGACAAAAATCAATCACTACATAAGAAAATAGTTCATACAGATCAATCTAAACTACAGGATAAATCTACGTATAGACTTATCAAACATCCAAGAAATATATCACTCCCTGATCCTTCCATGACATGTAATATGAGCTGGCGGGACCAGTAGCTTTCTTTGAATCTGCAACACTCTTCAGCAATCTCAAACTCCTGTTCGATCTCGATCCAAACCTCCCTTTTGATCTTCAGGCTGAAGGACTTTTCTTTCTCAGTGATTGATAAACTCCTCCCAGAGAAACACGATTTATCAATCGATTTTTGGCATGAAAGAATAAGTTCTATATCTCTAGAATATTCATGCACATCAAGAAGTCACACAATGAAGAAGCCGTGTTTAATTAGCACCACACGAAAATATTACCTTCTTGGAGAAAACGTCCATTTTTCTCCCATCTAAATGCAATTGGATTTCTTGTCAATCAAGATTCCTTATTGCATAAAATCTCTATTACCTGCAAGTTAATCAAAGATAACTAGAGATAATGATATGATATTCAGAAATAAATCTTACCTTAAGTAAAGATAAGGTAAGATACTCACAATTGATTATGGAATAGAAGGTCTTACCATGTGAAGTGATAAACTTTAATGTCCAGAATTCAAGATACTCGGCCATATAAAGAAAAAGATCTTACCATGTGTAAAGATACACTTGAATACCAAGAATCAAGATGCTTGGCCTAATCCCATTTGATTATGCTCGGCCATATCAAGAAGGAAACTTACCACAATATCATATCTTGATTCTAATCATAAAAGATCAATATTTCTCGATTCAAAAAAATATCACAAGATTTCAAGATCAACATATCATGATTCTAAAAGATCAATATTTCTTGATTCATCCAAAATCATTATCTCCAAAAATAAAATGATTATCACAAACATAGGAGATATTATATTCAAGAAATAATTACGTAATTTAATTAAACTTAATAAATATTACTAAACACACGTGTAAAGTAATTAAATTAAATTCACTTAAATTACAATATGTAGAAAGCTAAATCTAAGACATTTCCTAAATTTACAGCCTGGTTAAAAATTGTTGAAAACAAAATTAAAAGAAAGTTAAAAACTTTAATGGTACGTTTGATAGTAAGGGTGGAATTTGGGTGGAAAGAAAATGAATTCCAGGGAATTGAATTCCTGGAAATTAGAAATTTAATGTGTTTGATTAATTTAATTTTCTAGGTAGAAAAAGTAGGAAATTTTCCAACTTTTTTTGTTTGATTGACATTATTTTCCATGGAAAATAAAGTAAAATTGATCTATTTTAATAAAAAAAACATTTTTTAAAATTTTTGCACACATTTGTACTTGATAATAATAATGTTAATTTTTAGGAAAAAAATAAATCAATTAACAATAACAAAAATGATCAAACGTAACGAAAATGGTATAAGATTTTTCATGAAAAATAAAATATCTTCCCCCCTTGAAAAATGAATTCATTCAAAACAAGGAAAAGAATTTCGAGGCAAGTGGAAAAATGAATTTCATGGAAAATTTAGATAACCAAACAGCGCAAAGTTGGAAATTCACATGGAAAATCATATTTTCCATAGAAAATTACGCGAATCAAACGCACTCTAAGAACTGATAATGGATTTGAGTTTTGTAACTTTGAGTTTGACAATTTTTGTAAAGAAAAGGATATAGACACAGAACTGTGAAATATACACCTCAACAAAATTGGGTGGCTGAAAGAGTGAACAAGACCTTAATGAATAAGGTTAGGTGTATGTTGATTAACTTAGGCCTTGCTAAAGGATTCTGGGTTGAAGCTGTTAGAACTGTGAAATATACACCTCAACAAAATTGGGTGGCTGAAAGAATGAACAGGACCTTAATGAATAAGGTTAGGTGTATGTTGATTAGCTCAGGCCTTGCTAAAGGATTTTGGGCTGAATATGTCAGTACTATAGCTTATCTTATTAATAGATCCCACCACAAGAGCGACTGGAAAACCTCCTGACCTAAATCACATTAGGATATTTGGGTGTGCTGCATGTGCACACCAGAGTGAAGGAAAATTGGAACCAAGGGCAACTAAATGTGTTGTGTTGGGGTATCCTGATGGAGTAAAAGGGTATAAACTGTGGATTTTAGGAGTGCAAGCTATAAAAATTATTAATAGCAGGGATGTTGTGTTTAATGAGTCTGAAATGCCATGTTTGAAAAAGCAATCTAATAAAGTTGATGAACCTGAAGCTATTAACAGAACTAAATATCATTTAGAGTTGAAAAGGTTATCTAATACCCAAGATAATACTCCTGAATCTGTTATTCCTCCAGAAGGAGAGGATGAAGCTGGACCTGTAGAACCTGCAGGTGATGGGGATACTGAACCACATGTTGAAGTTGAATTTGAAATACCTAATCCCATAGAAAATGATACCACCATCCAAGATTACCATCTGGTTAGAGATAGGGAGAGAAGACAGGTGAGAAATAAACCTAGATATGAAATACAAAACCTGACTAATTTTGCCTTAGTTTCAGGTGAAGCCATTGATCATATTGAACCTACTTCCTTTGTGGAAGCTATGAATGGACAAAAATCTGAAAATTGGAAAGATGCAATGAAAGAAGATATGAAATCTCTAAGTGGAAAAAAAAAAAAAAAAATTGGAATCTTGTCAAGGTGCCTGAAAAACAAAAGATAATCCAATGTGAATGGATTTACAAATTAAAAGAGGGATTGAGTCCTATAGATCCTTTAAGGTATAAGGCCTGATTAGTGTCCAAAGGATTCACCCAAAGGAAGGGCATTGACTATAATATGATATTTTCCCCTGTGATAAAATACAAGACCATAAGATTGGTGCTTACTTTGGATCGATGTTCAATTTAATTGTGAATTGAAACAATTAGATTTAAAAACAACTTTCCTACATGGGAAGCTAGAGGAAGATATCTATATGAGTCAACCTCACGGCTTTGAGATGAAGGGTAAGTCTTAGTTTGTTTGCAAACTTAATAAATCCTTATATGGTTTGAAATAAAGTCCCAGGAAATGGTATAAACGTTTTGATTCATATGCCATTAAAGTTTGTTTTAAAAGTGAATATGATTCCTTCCTTTACTATAATAACAGTAAATATGGAAATGGGGTTTACCTACTTTTATATATTGATGATATGTTATTGACTAGTCCTAGTAAAGGAGAAATCAGGAAAACAAAAATCTTTTAAAATATGAATTTGATATGAAATATCTAGGTTGTGCTAGAAAGATCTTAGATATGGTTATTAATAGAAATAGGATTGAAAATAAGTTGACTATTTCTCAAGAGACATACATGGAAAAGGTAATAACTAAATTTGGCATGAAAGATGTTAAACATATTAATGTGCCTTTGGTAGCTCATGTGAACTTGTCATCTGCTCATTTTCTTAAAACTGAGGAAGAACTAAATCAAATGAAGCATATCCCTTATGCTAATGCAATATGTCCTGTTATGTTTTCTATGATTACTACCATACCTGACTTTGCTTATGCTATTAGTTTTCTCGAAAGATTTATGTCTAATCCGGGGAAACCACACTGGGCTGGGTTGAAATGTCTCTTAAGATACATTAGTGGTACTTAAAGAGTAGGATTAGTGTATGAGAAAATATCTGATGTGTTAACCTTGAAAGTTTATGTGGATTCAGACTTTACTGGTGACAAAGACCAAAGAAAATATACAACTGCATACTTTTTTCACTTTAGGTGATAACTGTATTACTTGAAAGTCTCGATTGCAATCTACTATGACTTTATCTAGCACTGAGGCTGAATATGTCTTAATAATTGATGTTGTAAAAAAAAGTATTTGGCTTAAAGGAGTTTTGAATGAATTAAATTTCTTGCATGAACATGCTACCATTTTTACTGATAGTCAAAGTCTTTTGTTGTTAAGCAAAAATCTTGAATATCATGAAAGGTCAAAGCATATTGAAGTTAAATACCATTTCACTAGGGAGAAATATCTACATGTGAAGTTAATTTGGTTAAGGTTTATTGTGGCGTCCCAATTTTTGTGTATTTATTTATTTTCCCGCCATATTTTGATTTTTCAAACAAATAAAATAGTATTTTATCCACCCGCTCTAAAGATGAATTTGAACTTTTATTTTTAAAGCATAATTGGACATTATTCAAATAAGTATTTTTCACTGAAATATCATTTGGAATTTAATTTAGAAGAAAACAAAATAAACTTACTATAATATAAAAAGTTTATAGTTAGTAGTTGAGATAAAAATATCTGTTTAAAATAGGGAACAGAGAGCGGATAGTAGAAGAAAGTTGGGAATAGCTGTAGCGATCGAGAATTTTTCAGTTGATTATAAAATAAATATTTAATTTCTCAAAAGCGTGTCGTTACAAATTTACCTATTTTTAAATTAGAGCGTGGTCGTCTAGCCATATTAATTATTTTGAGCCAATAAAATATAATTTGAGTTCCATTCAATTTCTAGCCGAATTTCATATTTTCTAACATTGTCCAAATCCAAAAAATTATTTAAACTCCAAAATTATTATTTATTTTAAATACGAATTATTTTTAAGTCTAAATTTTCAAAGTTCAATTTTAATATTATCCAAATTTATTTTAATTGAACGTCTTATCTTTTAAATAATTATTTTTAAATGTATTATCTCCCCACTTGATTTCTTGTATCCCAAGTTTTCACAATAATATTCTAAACCAAATGTTTCCATATTCAAAATTCTATTCCAACTATAACACTTTCCATACCAAATCTATATATACACATATTCCCCAATTCTAACATAAAATAACTGACGAGGGAAATATTTCAATTTTCCCTTATCACAAAGGAAGAAAGAACTTTGGACTTAGGAGCAAAAAAATGTTCTTTCAAGAAATGGAGGGATTGAAGAAGAAAACACATTAGAGATACCAATTCTCTACAGTTCAATTTTAACGTCATACTTTGAAATAGAAGGGGTATAACGAAATTAATGAAGTATGAAGAAAATTGAGGGAAAAGAAAATTCTTTAGCTCCAAAGGAAAACTGTATCCAAATCGTACAAATTTCAATCTAGGAAAGTTAATTAACATGAATATATTTCATTAAAGTCAAAATATATCATAATTTGATAAAGGCATAGAAAATCTTGATCCACATGTGACCATGTTTATCATGTCAGGTAGATGAATATTAATGAGTAGTATTCGAGTTAAAAGCAAATCAAGATGCCACGATTCTAGAGTAGGATTGTCACATTCTTTCATGAAGCGAAATGACAAAGAGAAATATGTGACTTATAGATAGGAAAATATCAAATCAGGAATTACAAGAAACAATCGATTGTTGAATATGCATAATTAAATGAGTAACACCCGAACAATAAATTATCAAAATTGAGTGTTAGGATTATCACATCATTTCCTGAACGAAAATGATAAATAAGAAGATGTGATTAATAAATAAATGAGTTTGGTAATTATCCAACATGATGGGTAATTTACAAGAGCGTAAACAAATATGTTTGGTTAAACAATTTATATGACAAGTGATATGTCTACAAATGAAATGTTTAATCACAGAAAGGTTTTATTGAGAGGAAAGACAAGTGAAATGTCTACAAATGCCGAAGATGAGATTCACTAAGAAAATGATCTCAATCATTTTGGTTTTCCTTCACATGCAAGTGAGAGGAAAAATCTTTTTATAAGTGAAGACTTAAATTTCAGACCATTTAACTTTCACAAAAGGACAATAAATACTATTAGAGTCCAATAAATTGAGGTTTGTTATGTCATTTCGAATAATACGATGACTGGGCTTAAGGATATGATCGATCTGGATCATAAATGATACTAATTGATTATATTGCAAGATTCTGTAGTATTGAATAATTTACATTCATGGAGGGTGAGATATGGGTCCCAAATTTAATCGGTCTACTGAATGTGAAGGGAAATCAAGATTTTAAACATTCAATATACCAATAAGTGGGTAATTTAGAATTTCAGAAGCTGGACAATGATTGGACCATCAAGAGATATAATTGAGGTGGCAACAATCAGACAATCAAGAGACATAATTGAAACGAATAGATATACAAAACAAATGGATTACAATACAATGCATTATCTGAGTCAAATAGTTATTAATGAACAAATGTTCATTAAAGAGACCAATAAACGTAGATTCAAATATTTATTAATGAACCAATCTCATGAAAACTGATGGATGTCGAGTCAACAGAATGTTTAGGTAGGAGTCAATATTCAAAACTTACGACATCTCAAAAAAATAGATATTCAATAAGGTAAACCAAGAATAGAGTCTTCAAACTTTTCATGAATACTATTATATTAGAATGAATTTCGAGACCAATGTAATAAATGATTACAACATAAGATTTGGGCTCGTTGGAATATATTTCAATTCAATGAAGTAAAAGATCACAAGCAAAGAATATCAGATTATTACAATTCTCTCAGCGATACAATTTCTGAACTTTCCTTATATTAAGGAAAACAATAAGGGTGCTTTTAGATAAGATGATGGTGAGAGAATATAAATTAATATCACAAAACACATGCAAAATAAATTATGTGAAAATTAAAGTTCGATAAGGGTGTTTTAGTGAGTATTTTATGAAGGGAAAGAGTTATCTTTTTATATCTTTGACGAGGACTAATGAGATGATTCAATATTCTTGTACAAGTACGATCCATGATATATTTCGAAAGGTGTAGTTGAATATTAAGGAACAACAGGATCATTTGCACAATATTAATGGGAACGTACATATGGTGGGAAATATCATTACCGTTTCCGTTACTGGCCATTATCATTCTTAGCTACTCCATAAAATAACTAAATTGATGCACATCTTACATTGTGCATCCTAAGATTGACTGCAAGGCATTATCATGATTCATGCATACATGTATAGGTTTCCTTAATATGAGAGTAATCGTAAAGAATTCCAAAATCTTTCCAATGATGAACTTGAAAGCTTAGCTATCAAAACCTGTATACCTTATTCTCAAACCAAGAATATTCCGTCCTTTAAATGTCGACATCAAGTTCCTGAGTGTCGACGTCCCAGAATATAAATTCTCAAAATTCTTGAACACAACATCTCAGACGTCATCACTCTTAATTTACATTTCACTAGATAATCTTCGTTCCAAGTATTTTATGAAGAACACATATTCTTTAGCTGTTGAGCATGTTCTATCAACAAATTTCTTCCAATATATCACACTTATCTCATCATCTTTAGAAATATTCATATCACATTTTATTTTGTAGGCTCTAGACTCCTAAGTTGAACTGTCATTTCAAGTTTAACTCAGGATATTAAATAAATATCCATGTAGGAAAATTATTTCCAGGAAAATATCCACTTAGGATTTCACTTTTTTGACAATTAATTCACATAAAACAAGAAATAACTCACTTGGTTGGTGCACTCCAAATGACTGTGGACATGTGTACACTTGGTAGTCTTCAAAATCATTTAAAACCATGCTCTGATACCACGCGATGTGGCACCCCAAATTCATTTCCAAATTCATTTTCAATTTTTATGCATTTATTTATTGTCCCGTCATATTTTGATTTTTCAAACAAATGAAATAGTATTTTATTCACCCCCTTTAAATATGAATTTGAACTTTTATTTTAAAGCATAATTTGACATTATTAAAAATAAGTATTTTTCTCTGAAATATCATTTGAAATTTAATTTAGAAGAAAATAAAATAAACTAACTATAAGATAAAAACTTTATAGTTAGTAGTTGACATAAAAATATCTGTTTAAAACAGGGAACATAGAGCGGATAGTGGAAGATAGCCATGAATAGCTATTTAAAATATTTAACTATTTTGAAATAGAAATAAAACTATTTAAACGTAGTTGGACCTTTTTGGGTTTCCCTGGTGAGAGACTCATGAACCACGGTCAGGTACACAATACACAAACGTCCCGTCATTTGAGAAATGGCACCAACCTCCATTTCATGCATTGTCACACTTACAATGCAAAACGGAATGAGCTAATGCCCAGCAAGTAACATATGCATGATAATGTGCATGAGTTTCGATTTACTTTCTCACAATTATTTTATTCTAGGCTCCGTGCCTTTTCGTTATCTCGGTTTATCCACATTTTTTACTTGGGGTTGAATCCACTACGTTGTACCGTATGAGCTCAAATATCAACATGGCCGATAACATGCGCCTTCCAGTGCCTGTGGTCCATCATCGCCCACCGAGACTCAAGACTCCACAATTTGTATCCATCGTCCCCCACTGAGACTCAAGATACTGCACCAGGAATTATATTATATCAATCAGGCTTGACCTATTATATACGGCGCTCGACGTGCCGATCCGCAGTCCCAAGGCCACCAAGAGACCTCCCGACACCACCCGTATATTGGCACTGGACCGCCAACACCCTATCATCGACTACCCTCAATGACCGTTGGGAGTCTCAAGAAAGTATAAATATCTAGATGCGAAGTAAAGTACGATAAACTTGTAGGGCAATTCTACTAGCATCCACATCATTCTCTATCAATATATCTCCATATACTTTTTATATCTTTCTTTATCATTTATGAAGGACTTCTTCTAAGTCCACACAATGCACATGTCAATGCCCATGAATGTCAACATATATTTCATCCATCAATTGTACATCATAATCATGTAATATGGCATTACAATGATTTCATGTGCATTAATAACATGACATATCATTAATTCATGTCTCGCATGCTTTCAACACATACAAATAATTGTCACATCATATTTCACGAATATTGCACCAATAATATACCTCACATAGTCACGTATGAGCACATAATAATAATAATAATAATACTATGTTTTGCATTGTAATTAAAATGTTACTTACCTCATTCCTTAGGTATTTTAGAGTTCAGGACTTTATTTATCAATACTTTGCACCACTAATACTCACTTAGAATCGAACTATAATGATTATCACTCCTTACCTTACAGGAAGGGGGGTCGACCCCCCATTCTTATTAATTTTTTTTTTTTGGGGGGGGGGGGGGGGGGGGGGGGAACCCACCTTATTAATAAAAAGAGGGGTCAACCCCCCTCCAGTCTTTCTGTTTTTCCTCCCGTTTTCATCGACCGACTGACTAAATTGCAATTATTTTATTTGCTCTTTTAGTCCCAAAAAATATAAGATTTATATTTTTGTCCCAAAATTTATTAAAAACTACTAAAATGACTCTAAAAAATTATAGGGTCATATGAAGTCAAAATAGAAAATTCTTGGGGGCCATTATGAATTTGTTGACAAGTACTTTGTAATGATATTTTCGGATCCTAAAATCGATACCCAAGGTAAAAGTTATCGCTCGTCAAAATTAACCACTTAAAAAATATTTTATTTCGATTTCTTTTCAAGTGGCTACTTTCGTTTTAATTTCCGGTACGCTTATTGTCATCAAAATTGAACTTTCAATATACCATTCTAAAATACTCACGTTCTAGTTTTCCATATCCTCGCTAAAACGCAATATTGTCAACTACAGCAAAAGTTGCATCTTGTCAAAATAAGCTGTTTAAAACTAACATTTTCGAATGCCAACCTTCTTTATTAAAGTTTTCGAGGCACGTACGTCAACTGAATACGTGTCTACAATATGCCATTTTGAAGGTCATTCAATGCTCTACATGATGGTATTCTCGAATAGTCGAGACAGATAACAAAACTAAGAATTTACGTGTCCCAAAACTATACGTGTTATTCATCGTTAATAAATAATATATATATATATATATATATATATAAACAATGTTACGTCCAACTTATTATATATATTATTATATTATTTTAGTTATTATTATTATTTTGACCAAAAGTTTACGGTTTAACTTTAGTCTATTATTTCTCAATGTTAGAACGAATTCTTAGTTCCACTTTGAAGTACATTTCATACACTTCAATCCATATCTCCCAATTGTGGAATCGATAGTCGATTTATTAAATCGATAAAATTACTGAAAGTAATATTTAATATTCTTATTTGTTTTTCGTTTATATTACGTACGTCAACTAAATTAAAAGTCTTATTTAATATCGAATAGGCCCCTTTATTAAATGTAAATAATTTAATATAATAATAGGACGAATTTTTGAGTCGCAACATTTATACTAATTTAAATCCATCTGATATGGGGACAAAAGTTTTGAATTCTTGTACGTTTAAAACTTATTTATCTTTGCTTCATATTGATACTGGTTAAATTCTTTTCAGGTACTGGGCAATGATGGAAGATTACACATATACATTATGCATTCTGCAACCACGAGAGAGAGAGAGGGAGAGGAGCAACATTCAAAGATCAAGGTGAAGATTGTAAATTGTTGCTCCAAATTGGTGTATTCTATTCTTGGAGGACCTCATTGCAAAATAGGGTTGGATGGCCAACTTGGAAACCGCTAATTAGCTAATTATTGTTTACTTGGATCCTTTGCTTCTCGGTTATAACATGGACCGTTGGATCAGATCCAATGTCTGTGATTATTTAAGGGTATTATTTACTATTTGATCATACCCAACTCTTCAGGTTTGATCTCTCTAGTTTCCTCTTGGTGGGATTGTTCGATCTTGGCAGGCTTTGTAATTGTCTTCTATACAATTTTTCCGAGTCTCGTGTAGGTTGGATTGTGTTATCTATATAGTGTGTTGGGCGCACTGATCCTTGAGTATTAGGAGGGTTATGATATGTATTTAGAAGAAATTGTTGCATGAAGGTTGAAAGCCTTTTTCTTGTACTCGAACTCTCACTTGGACGAATTATTGACATAGTGTAGCGGGCTAATTGCTGAGCCCCTCAGAGTAGACGTGAATACTCCGAACTGGGTTGCTAAATCTGGTGTTTCTTGTTTCTTCATTTTATGTTCTTGTTTATTTCTTTGTTTAATCTGCGATTTACATTCGATTAGTGCGCTAACCCAACAACGCGCATATTTTCCTTGATTTTGAGGAATAAGTTTGCCTTTCATTTTGATGGATTATTATTTTCCGTGTTACATGGAAAATAATTTTCATTACATATGATCACTTTTGTTGTTGTTAATTGATTTTTTCTTTCAAAAATTGACATTATTATTATCAAGTACAAATGTGTTAACAAAGTAAATAAAAAATTGATCAAAAGAGCTAAATTTTACTTTATTTTTCATGAAAAATAATGTCAATAAAACGGTTCCAATTTAATCCAATCAAATCCAATCAAACGGTTCCAATTTATATTTTCTAGGAAAATAATTTCCAAGAAAATGAATTTCTAAAAATTATTTTCTTACCATCAAATTTTCATCTTTTCAATCAAATACAGCCTTAAGAAAAGTTTTGCAATTGATTTGCACACTTTTGATGCTTGAAAGACCAAATGCTTCTCGGAGTTGTGGGGTTCAATTTTGAAGATTTGGCCAAAAGGACGAAATCATATATAGAACTTGAAATAGGGGCCAAAATGCAAAGTGCTGAAAGTTGCAGGGATAACTTCGGTTTGGACAAAAGGACCTGTTTGACATAGAAGAATTTTAAGTCTTGCTGCGGATTGTTTTCAGTGCTCGTGTAAAGGACAAGAATCTTGAAAATTGGACAATTGAAACAAATAATTAATTACTTATCTATTTTTGTTTGTGAGAAATTGTGAATACTCTATTCTAATTACGGAATTGATTTGGGTTCTTTTGAAAATTTAAGATGTTCCATTTCCATAGCATTATTATCCTTGCAAAATTTTAGGAGGGGCAACATTAGTACCTTTAACTCGTAACTAAGCATCTATATTTGGTAAAAAAAACTTTGTTTATAATTCTAGAATATGATATTTTTGAGGTAATATATATTATTGAAAAATTATTTGAGAAAATATATGTGATTAAAAAGTAATTTGCAAAACGTGTTGATTATAAAATTGCCAAAGAGGTTAAATTAAATCAACCACCATTTTTATTTCTATTGGTGAAAATTTTCAAAAATTGGAACACGTGAACCCAAATTATAAAAGGTCAACAACAAAGACAAAACTAACAAAATGGCCGACAAAGTAGTGGGGCTTATTCTGGCTGCATCCGAAAGACGAAATTTGTATTAAATTTTCTGTATTGGGTCCGTGTCAAATAAAGTTGTTTGGTGAAGAGGTCTTGGAAGAATTTTTACTTTTTTGGAAAATATGTGATTGAAATGTGACGAGTTTAGTAGAAATGCATGGATGAGAATGAATTTAAAAGAAAAAATTAAAAAATCCACTGGGACCACACTAGACCTTAATCTTTTAGAAATCCTAAGCACCAATAATATAGAAATATGTGTATATCACTTGGTTTTGACTATTTCTCAAAAGTAGTTTTTTTAAATTTATTTTCAATTTTAAACTATACATTTCATCAATCTTTATGAAATCTAATATATATATATATATATATATACCAAATGAAAGCTGGGTTTAAAAAGTTTTCAACAAACATCCTCATGTAAATGCCAGATTCATTTTTCCTTTATGTTAAAGTCTAAGATATGTGCAATATCATTTAAATAGGTGGTCACTTGACTTGAAACCATATTCTTGCCTTCTCTAATACATGTTAAACTAGCTGCTCTATTGTTATCTAAGATAACAGATAAATCATTTATGAAAAATCTTTTAGATGAATTCGTATATATTTTGTAAGGTTTCAAGTCATACATTTACAGCGAAAATTAAAAGAAACTAGAAACTATAGCCCAGATCAATATTGCACTTCGATAGAATTTGTAATTCAAATTGTACCTTTGATTAATCTCGTGGATCAGAATTCTATGTAGGATGTAGAAATCTCATCACCACAGCCGTCCAAATATCCAGCTTCTGACAGTGATCTACAAAGCAAACTAGAATCTAGAAATGATTGTGCTAGCAACCAAAAAGATGACTCAAAGCCCTAGTTATCTTTTAACTAATCTAGTACTTGTAGGTTTATGCTAAACCTAATTGGGGAATAGATATGGAATTGGGCCAACCCAAGTCCGACCAAACTAATTGGGCTTCGACACTATTCCAACAATCTCCCACTTATACAAGATACAATTCCAGATGCTTAATTCTTGCTTTTTTGTGTGACTCGTCTGGTTCCATTCACCATGTCAACATCGTGTTATTATTATTCCAATCTAATTGCAATAAGATGAATTGAAATCTCTATTTCTAATTCATCTTCGACTCACCAAGATCGATTAATTCACGTCATCGTCCTAAATTGACATCTAGCAATGTGTCAAGGCAATTCATGTAAACGGAAAAGTCATGTGGCATGACAAGACCTGTTCATGTGTGGTTACCATGAAATATAATCCCTTCATCAATATAATCCAATTGGTTAAGAGATATGGATAGCGTCAATCTCATTTCAAGCAATTATGTTATTCACTTCTTATCTTAGTTGATCTTGTTATGATTGAAAACACATACCGATGACTTTACATCAACTTAAGTGGGCGAAATACAAGTTATAATCTCCTACTATCCGAACTGATGAATCCTCATATTGGACATATACAACCTTCATATAACTCTCACTATACCTGTATGGTGTCATCCTGATGACTCCCTCTCAAGAGTCAACATCAATGCTCGCCAAAGCATCGCAATCCTCATATAAGATTCTGTGACGTCGTCAAATCAAAGGACCAAATTCACAGCCGCGCATTAGAGATTCACCATTGACGCTTGCATAGTTATCCATGTGGAATCTCTAGTCGGGTCATCCAATACTTTGTTTATCTAATAATTCATTCATTTGTTCATTCGAATGTCCCTCTACATTCTAGCTTGTGAGATAAGTTACTTTCCTCATAAGAAAGAAATGAAACACATTCTAGTCCAATTGCAACAACAATATCCGTATCTTACTTCGATTAGAGACAATTTTAGAATAAGTTATCAATGACTTGTATCTCACAGTCGTAAAACCTTGTGACTTACAAGTTATTTAAACTTATTCTACGGACTCTATTATTTAAATGATGAGTTAAACTCAATGTAATAATAGATCTGCCTTTATTGAGACAATGATAATATATGTATTATAATATCCAACAACTGGATTTAGAACATAACATTAATATTCTCCCACTAGATCCAATAACTCATGTGTCCTATACATAATGAGTTTATATGATAATCATATTTCTGTTGGGATAGTGGCTTTATAGGTAGATCTTATATATGTGACTCTTCACATATTCTACCCTCTCAAGGTTAGTGGGCATGAATTTTATTTTTCTACAATCTTTGAATGAGATAGTAACCCCTAAATACATACTCTGATAATCGATGAGACCTAGTTCCCTCGCTTACGCAATGACTCCATTGTTTTCATAGTACTCATTACTAGAGCTATAATTCTAGGAACACTTATAGTTCACTAATGAACTTAACGATCAAGATTGCTTCATAAGAACCTATGTATTTGGTCTCGGTTGTATAGTTAGTGGTCTCCCTTGTTTGAACTATTCAAACTGACAACACCACTATTATGAGTTAATTGACAATTAGACAAAGTACTTCCTTCATCCTTTCCCGGACTAAAATGTGGTATCTCTATACCTAAAGGCTGTAAGTCTACATTTCTCCTCATGACTATTGTATTCTCAGTGCTTCTCAAGCACTCAATAATACAAAAGGTGTCATACATAGCGTCGCGTTTAAGATCTTATTGTCAAACAATCAAGTATCTTCTCTACATCATTCTCCCAATATGTGTTCTAAACATCATTTTGAGAAGATTAATCTCATGAATCTTGGGATCGAATCCTACATTGGATTGGATTCTTTTATACTAACCACATTAGCATTATATTTTATGTATGTGGATTGAGAAATCAAAACAACCGTTCAAATCTATCTCTATAGATTTTAGTTCCCAAATTGAAGGTTTTATTTCTTATCCATCATGGAGAAATTTAAATAATTGCACTTTCACTTTCAAGGTTAGAGATTCAATTTTTGATCAATAATATGTTATTTACATATAGTATCAGAAATATTGAACACTCCCACTAACCTTCAATATACATGCATCATTCATCTACAATTTTTTATAAAATCAAATATTTTGATTATCTCATTAAAATTAAGATTCTAGCTCCGTGGGACTTGCTTTAATCCATAATTAGATCTTTGTAAGTAGAATACTATATTTATATATTTAAGGATTCAAAAATTCAATTATCACAGCATGTTGCTACCTCAAGCAGAATTCGAATTGATTCAGAGTAAACGTATTTACAGTCTATGGGTCTTACCCATTTCGGCGATTCAAACAAGATCGAAAATTTTTTTTATCTCGAATTTTATGGCTTCCTGCCATCTTATTTAGTCAACTTTTGACTTAACTTCTATGTAAATATAGGCTCATTATCCTTGATAACTAATACAATATTAGTAATCGATGATTTGTAACTCAATAGAGTAAACACGATCCTATTATCTTAGCATGGAGCTAGTGCATTCTCAGTCATCACCACGTTCTGACTTTTGAGTAGTAAGTGCATCCCAAGCATCGATCCGAGCCTTATCCAATGTAAGCACATATTCTAGCTTAATTAATCGGTTAAGTATGTATATGTATAGTCATGAACTTTTTCATATTCTATTTTTACTCCCACAGTTTTCTCTTTGATGAACTATTTCTCTAAGATATTGACAAAATTCGAAATAGACTTTCTTTCTCGTTAGGAACATGAAATAATATCCAACCATCTTTTGGATATCCCACAAATATATATACTGGACTAAGGCTAATCTTTGTCCTTTCAGATTCGCCATTGTGCCGAGGCATATTCGAAAGGGTTATTTATGCGAAATTATGTTCTTATAACACAATCTTGAAGTCAATCACTTTGAGATATTCTTCACTTTTATCAAATCTACGTGCTTAGAATATTTTTCTCATTTTGGCATTCTAATTTATATTTGTATTATTTGAACTTTTCGAACTTTCAAATTTAAAATTCATTATAGTTAACAATGACAATCATGATTATCTAATGATTAAAGACCACTCTAACATATGTCCACTTACATCCGAATATAACAGGCTCAGTGGATCAACCATCCCACTTTTCTCTTTTACAAGAAAATTGACTTGTCAATTTACCTCCAAGTGAGATATACATATATCTCTATTAATTGAACTAGTCAATTACCATATTTAACCGTGTCTTCTTCTTTGCTTTATCAATATTCAGAATATAGTCTAATCACTTCATGTACAAACATGAAGTGAAAGTGTTTTTCTTCATTAGAACTGTAATTAACGATTGTCTAATTTTAAACTAAATGAGAAGACAAAGATAGGTGATATTTTCTTAAGCTGTTCAAGCAACATTTGCTTTATTACCTACAAATAGGTATATCACCATTTTTCGAAATTATTCTACTTTTAACCATTGCATATTATCAATATCTAATACTCGATTGGCTAAGTAGATTAGTTAACCTCTATCAAATAGAAAACTGAAGTATAAGATTCACCAAACTTCTCACTTCTTCAGTTCGGTTAAGGAAGCCTCGCAATTATAAATTCAGTGTCCTATTATTGGCATGTTTGAGAAGAGTATTCTTAATCCTATCATATTTGAGATTTGTTCTCAAAGGACAACACTAATTCAATTACACTGTATAAGTTCACGCAATAACTCAAATTTTAAAACTCATACAACAACAATAATAAATTAAAATAGAATCATGTATTATCATAGATCAATTTAATAAGGTCCTTTTATTAAATCGATTACTCCCACTGTTTTACTGGAATTAATGACCCTCAACATTAATCTAATGGAATCCTTATAGATTCAAAGTGGGCTCGGACCATGTTTGTTATATTAGAACCTTGAGTAACTCAACAAGCCCTAATTAAACATCTAGTTATATATTCCTATCAATCACATCATGTGACTCCTAGATCATCAAGTAGACAACTCTTTGTCGCATACATCTTATGTATTTACTTGACTGTGCCTCCAAAATCCCATCTCCTTGAGTGACTCAACAAAAGATAGATTTCAGTTAAATTCTACTCATGGTTCAAAAACATCTTATGTTTTATAGTGATAAACATACATTCTCACTCGCTGCCTTGAGTGACTCAACAAACTGCATCGAGAGCGGATTTTGGTTTTTCACTATAACAATGGAAGGTACTCTGTATTAACCAACTAATGCGAATTTAATAAATTGCTTCCAAAATTGTATACTTTTTTTTATTTACTCAATAAAGGATGTAGTTTCGGTTAAGTCCGACCTATTGTTCAGAAGTATTTGATACTTCATAATGAGAAACATACCTACCAACAACTAGCCTTGAGTGACTCAACAAGCTAACATTGATAGCAAACTTTGGTTTTTCATTATAACAATAGAAAACATATGACTTAATATAATTTTAAGTGAGGGGTTTGTTTCATCATTCATATGTATATTAACTAACATCAACCATGCAATTAATCATACATATAATATTATTGTGGATGATTACAGACAATATCTATCTAGTCTTCTCGAGTCATGAAGATGACTAGTTGGTCGATTCTTAAGGGACATCACATTCGATCATCAAATGCTAAATGTAATAATCTCCATCTACTGCTGCAACTTGTATCATATACTAGTTGTTTTCTTGTGGCCAGCTCCAACTTATTTCCTATACTAATTGGTACGCAGGCCTATATCAAAGGACGCGCATGCCCATATCTACAAACTAGAGCTCACAGGCCAAAATAAATTAAATAATAGGTACGTAGTCCCAATTAAATAATAATAGGCTTGCAAGCCCAACCAACAAAAGCAGTAAATTAATCAAGAATTCAACCAATCATATGGGTCGAGTCCATAACCATCCACTAAATACACATTCATCATATAAATGTATTATAATATAATATATAATATTATATAAACAAGTTTATAAGTTTCTAGCAATTTAGGTCGTCTAATCGTCCAATTCTAATTCCAAAAGAGACAAATTAAATTAACATCTTAATTTAGGATAAAACACCTAAAATAAAATAAAATTCAATTTAGTAATTTATCAATCAAATTAATCAATTACTTTAATTGACATGTTTATTTAATTAAAATCAATTTTTAATTAAATATTAAATTAGAGTCCAACTCCAATTTCAAGATTATAGGGCCAATCGAATGCAGGATCAAATCCTAAATAAGATTCAAGTAATAATCAATTAATCAAATTAATTAATTAAAATATAATTTATTAAATCAAATTTTAATTAAATATTAAATTAGAGTCTAACTCCAATTTCAAGATTACAGGGCCAATCGAATGTAGGATCAAATTCTAAATAAGATTCAAGTAATAATCAATTAATCGAATTAATTAATTAAAACAGAATTTAATTAAAATCAAATTTTAATTAAACACCAAATTAGAGTCCAAAATCTAATTCTAAAATTAGGGAAAATTGAAGTAACATTTTAATTTAGGATAAAACTCCTAAATAAAATAAAATTCAATTTAGGATTAAAGTTAAAATTTTTGTTAAAATTCAATTTTAATTTAACAATAATTTCAAAGTCCTGAATTTTAAAGTAAAATTTTGAATTGGGTCAAAATTAAAATTCTGGTTAAAGTTTTAAATTGGGTCAACCCATTCAAAAATCAAATTTAAAACACCTTTTAAAATTGCATTCAAAACCCATTGGAGAATTTACAATCTGACTCTTATTTTAAAATTATCAATAGGCCCTCCAATTTCATAAATTGCATGACAGGCCCCTCATTTCAAAATTGCATTTGACCCCAATTTCATAATTGCACACAGAGGCTCGCAATTTCAAAAATTGAAAATGAGCACCCGCCCCAAATTAGACCAAACCTTAGATCTAGTTCCCTTCCCGTTCTCCTCGATGACTGAGCCAGTTATCTTCGGCACCACAGCCCGTAACAACGCGGTGCACCATGCATCGCTTCCTGCACAACCTCATGCGACGCTTCCTTTTTAGCAGTGTCGCACGTTGCTGTTACCAATGGCAGCAGCGAAGCTGCTAATCGTTGCAGGTGGCAGCAGCGAAGATGCTAACCGAGTGCCTGCACCCTCGCCTCCTTCAACAGCGCTAAGAATTGCAGCGATTGCGCCAGCCCTTACATAGAGACGTTAAACACGACGCTGCTGTGCACCTATGCAAGCGCTACAGTGGTGCGGCAGCAAGGCTGTTGCACCGCAGCGCTGTCGCCCGTGATTTTCTGTAGGTTTTTATGCCCGGTATGTTTTCCGATCTAAAATTTTGATCAAAAATTAATTTTCTTCTCCAAATCAGATTTAGAACAAGAAAATCTCTTTTTGAAAAGCTATATAACAAGAAAAATTAATTCAATCATATTGAATTCATGAAAGCGTTAACAAACTAAGTAACAAGGTGATGAGTTCCAATGGGGATGATGAGAATCCCACATTAGAATATGAGGGGTTCCTGGGCTGGTTTATAAGGGTTGGACCAAACCTCCTCCCACAGGAGCGCTTTTGGGATGGAGTTCGGCAATTTCCTTTCGATTGGTATCAGAGCCAATCCTCACGGGGTCGGTGTGGCGGGGCTCCTCTATGAATCATCTGGACTCCTCTTGTAATCATCTCCCCCATTCAAAAGATGTCCTCCATTCGAGGATGAATGGTCTAAAGGGAGCGCGGATGATGAGTTCCAGCGGGGCTAATGAGAATCCCACATTGAAATCAGAGGGGTTCATGGGCTGGTTTATAAGGGTTGGAGCAAACCTCCTTCCATAGGCGCGCTTTTGGGACGGAGTTAGGAAATTTCCTTTCGATTCTGATGAGAATCGTAGGAGGCTCGACAACGAAAATTAATCGTTCGAGCCAAAATAATTTTGAAGTACATTTTTGTGGAGCTCTGAGACAATTAAGGGCCATTTTTTAAGAAGATTCAAGGCTGTTAAACAAGAGATCAAGTCAAGAAAAGAAGCCAAGAATCAAATTGGGAGAAAAGACATGAAGATTGGATCAAGTTCGAGATTCAATCAAAGTTTTGAATTAGATCAAGTCCGAATTTAAGGTTCACTATTTCTAGAAGAATTGTGTCTCTTTTCCTCTAGTTTCCAGATCATTTTGAATTGCCTCAATCGAATATCATGATAAAAAATTATGACCAAAACACTGAAAATGGCAGCCTCAATCACTTTCGGTCGACCGAAAGTACAGAAATTTCAGCTAAGCCTCAGTTCATTTTGGCTGAGTGATGGTCAACCGAATTGGTCGATCGAAAGTGACTTCGGTAGATCGAAAGTTGCTGAAACTCAAAAAAAGGGGGTTTTTGTTGCAAATTTCTCATTTTTCTTTACTTTCCCAATTTTGTATTATAAATTACACTTTTCCTCTCAAACCCTATTAACTTTGAAGATATTCATGTGAATTCTCTCTTGTGAGGCTCCTCCTTTGGGTTGAGGTAAAACTCCTTTTCTCTTATTAACTCTTTGCAATTTCTTCAACTAATTCTTGAGTATTATTATTCTTGTGTTTGTTGTTGATTTTCGCCACCATGAAATTTGTTTAGTTGATACCCATTGGGCTTGGTTCTTTAATCAATGAATTTTGGGTTAGATTTAAAATTGGGTTAATGTGTTTTATCACTTTCTTTACCATCTTAACTTTCTTGGGATGATATAAAACTGTTGTGGGAATTTTTTGTCCAAACACTAAAGGGGTCCTCATCATTTGGTATCAAAGCTTGGCTCTAATTTGGTAAACCTATCTTTACTTCCTTGGTGTGTTGTTCTTGTTATCCCTAAAAATAAATAAATAAATAAATAAATAAATAAAGAAGAGTGAACTTGGTTGTTCATTTGAATGCTTTTGGGAGCTTGGTCATGAGACTCCTCTTTGGGTTGAGGTAAAACCCTTTGTTACCCTTGTAATCTCTTAGGAAATTAATCAACTTTACTTGAGTATATTATATTCTTGTGTTTGTTGTTTATTTTCGTCACCTTGAAATTTGTTTAGTTGATACTCATTTGGGCTTAGTTCTTTAATCATTAAATTTTGGGTTAGATTTATACTTGGGTTAAGGTGTTTTATCGCTTTATTTACCATTTTAGCTTTCTTGAGAAGATTTCGAATAGTTTTGGGAATTCTTGGTCAATATACCAAGGGGGTCCTCATCATTTGGTATCAGAGCTTGGCTCTAATTTGGTAAATCTATCATTTACATTATTGTTGTTATTATTCAAACAAAAAAATGAAAATTAGAAAACAAAAAAATTTGGGGGAGATTTCATGTTCTTGAGCATATGTTGAACTCCACATATTGGGCATTTTGATTGTTGAGTTTATTGGAGAATCCCATTTGTCATACACTTGCAATTCTATGTGCTCAAAAGTGTGCCTATCAAAGTGTTTGATAAATTGTCCCAAAGAAAAATACTCCATTAATGCCTTATTATTCAATACCCATGTCTTGTTAAATATTTGTGATTGTCCATTTCCATTGTTGAAATTGTGTTGTTAATATCTTATCCCACATATCATTTGTTCCTTATATTGGTACTATTGTTCATTCATTCCTTACCACATTTGGGTTGTTGGGGATTTATCATATATCCACATTATATCCATTCAAGGCCACTTCAAGATTGAGTACAAAGTGATTGCTAAATTGCCTCGTTTAAAATTACACTCTTTGTACTTATTGCTTTACATCTATGCTTGTCTATTACTTGTGGTTATTCAATCCCATTGTTGAAATTGTGTTCCTAGCATCTTATCTCACATAACAATTGTTCCTTTCGAGTATAGCAAGTACATAAATTCCACTTTCTATTGTGTCTACTTGTTATAAATTCCTTCTTTCTTGTTTGTAATTTATTTGATTCCACAAGAATTATACTTTTTGGTTTAGTTGATTACTTTTCTTGGAGAACTTGAGAAATGAGATTTTGAGTGAAACATGAGTGAAAAATATTCTCTTGAGAAAACTTTCACCTTGCACACCATGTCCAATTCCAATGCTCAAACTCAAGACTTGAAGGAATTGTTGCAAACTTTTTCAATCACCATGACTAGGAAAATGGAGGAGATTGAGGGAGGGTTGGAAAGGTTAGCAAAAAAAAAGGGGAGAGTACATCAACTCATAATGGAGGAGAGGGAAGGGATAATAGAAAATTGAGGAATAAATGTGGAGATATTTTGGTTGATGATGAGAGAATGGAAAGGAAGAATAGGAAACAAGGGGTAAATGTGTGATATATTTTGAGAAATGATGGGGATGGTGAACAAAATGGGAGTATGATTAGGAAAAGAAGAGAGTGGTCAGATGATAGGAGAAATGGAGTTGATGAAAATATTGATGATGTGAGAATGCAAAATTCATCATTCCATTGGATGAGTAAAAGTGGAGAAATAGAGTTGGAGATGAATGATAGGCCACCGACATTTTGGCCCATGATAATGAGAGGGAGAAGCATGGAGGAAATACTTTCTACACTAGATGCCTTGTAGGGGATAGGGCATGTAGTCACATAATCGATGGGGAGAGTGACACGAATTTGGTGAGTGCTAGGAGAGTGGAAAAATTGAGGTTACTGGTAATGAAACATCCTAGTCCTTATATATGGGGAGGTGAGAGTGAGTGAGCAAGTTCTTACTTTCAATATTAGAACCTATAGTGCGGTATGTGATGTAGTCCCTATGCACACTACTCATATAATTTTGGGGAGACCTTGGCAAATGGATAGAAATGTGAAACATAATGCAATGTGGAACAGGTATAGCTTCCAAGTGAATGGGAAAAAGGTTGTGCTCTTACTTTTGAGTTTGGAGGAAGTGCTCAAAGATCAACTGAAACTCAAGAAGGAGTTTGAGGAAGAAAAGTCCCAAGGTAAGGAAGTTGAGAAGAAGGAGGGGGAGATTAAGTTTGAATTAGTTGATCAACTACAAAATTTGAGGTAGGGGAGTTAAAATTAGAAGTAGTTGATCAAACTACAAATCTTTTTGTGTAGGCTAAAATTGTTGATGAAGGGATGCATGATCCTACACATATGAAAAAAAGGGGTGAGCTTAATTGTGGGAGATAAGGGTGAGTATGAAAATTTTGAACTGTGGCATGAGCTTAAAAATGTGGAGGAGGTTGTTGAAAATAAAAATTTAGAAGTGGTGGTTGAAAGAGGCGAGGAGAAGAGCCTCCTGGTGAGGAAATGGGACTTGGCAGTGATTCATCGTGAGTACAAGGACCCCTACCTTGTATATGAAGGAACTAACGATCCCCACCCCACTTTTCTTGAGAAAATTTTGCTGGTTGATCATAATGGGAAGCTTGAGTCACACCAACTTTGGTCAATAAAGCTTGTAATACAATGTATTCGTGTCATCCAAGTAATGGTGTACTATTGGTTGATCAAGCTACATGGAGGCCATAATTTCCCATTTGATCTAGTAGCTGCTATGAGATATCATGAACAAACCTATGATTTGGGGTGAATCATCCTGAAGAAGGAGGGTTTGATGAGAATCGTAGGAGGCCTGACAATGAAAATTAATCGTTCGAGCCAAAAAAAATTGAAGTAAATATTTGTGGAGCACCGAGGCAATTAAGGGTGACTTTTGAAGAAGATTCAAGGCTTAAATAAGAGATTAAGACAAGAAGAGAAGCCAATAATCAAATTGGGAGCAAAGACATGAAGATTGGAATAAGTTCGAGATTAAACAACGTTTTGAATTAGATAAAGTCCGAATTTGAGGTTCACTATTTCTGTAAGAATTGTATCTCTTTTTGACTAGTTTCTAGATCATTTTGAATCGTCTCAATCGAATATCGGGATCAAAAGTTATGATCGAAACACTGAAGATAGCAGCCTCAGTTACTTTCGATCGACCGAAAGTCCAGAAATTTCATCTAAGCCTCAGTTCATTTTGGATGAGTGATGGTCAACCGAATTGGTCAACCGAAAGTGACTTCGGTCGACCGAAAGTCGCTGAAACTCAAAAAAAAGGGGGGTTTTGTTGCAATTTTCTTATTTTTCATTACTTTGCCAATTTTGTATTATAAATTACACTTTTCCTCTCAAACCCTATTAACTGTGATGATATTCATGTGAATGCTTGATAAGTGTATTTTATACACTTATTTCTATCCTAAAAGTAGGATTTTAATTGTTTATTCAAGAATATTTGCTATTTATTCTATGTCATTTGTTTATATTTCAGGAATAACCCAGAAGTCGTGAAAACAATGAAATTAAAGCTAAAATTGAGCAATTGGATGTAAGAAGTGTCAAAGTGAGCAAATCAAGAATTGATGAGGTCAATCAAATGGCTAATTTGAAGAAGAAATCGAATTTGGAAGAAATCAGAAGTTGAGGGGCTAAATTGCAACAATCAGAAGTTGGAGGACTTGTTGTGCAATTAAAAGACAGGGACCAACTTGTAACATTTAAAAGTTAGAAAATTTCCTTAAACCGTAATACCGTGTGGTCGCACGGTGACACGGTCAGAAATTTCAGCGACTGAAGTTGACCTGCAGCTTCGTGCGATCGCGCATATTTGAACTGTGCGGTCGTACGGTTATTCGACTGGGCCACAGCTGGGGTTTTTACGCGGAATTCAGCAGTTTTCTCCTCAATTAACCTAATTATAGGGGAAATCTATAAATACCAGACCTAAGGCATGAGATTAGGGGTTCCCAACTGTGATATTTCATGCCAAAACGCTGTCGAATTGCTGGGGGATCCATTAAAGGTCAAATTGAAGATCGAAGCACAAGGAACGAGAATATGAACAGGGTGACATCTTTTCATACTTCTTGTGATTTATTTTCGATCATGTATTTAGGCTAGGTTTTAAATGTTAGAATTGTGATGAAGCATTAATTTATTGATTCCATGCTTTGACTATACATTTATATTATGCAATTTATGAGATTGATGCAATTAATTATGTTTTTATTCTCATCTGTGATTGTGGACGCATAATTATTGATGTTTGTGATAGAATTCTATGTTCGAAAGAGTAGGAATCTATTAGACCTTTATTAATTTCCGCGTAGTCCGATAGGGGATAGAAATATACCCCTATGCTTCGTGTTATCCTAAAAAGTGTTCATAATTCGGAAATGCTTTTCTACATGTTTGGATTGGTAATAGAAATATAGGCTCGTCTCTTGTAGGAAAATGTGTTTATGCATCGTTCGAAAGGGGACATAAATAAATATAGGAACACAAATTTTCAATACTCATACCTTGTTATTAAATGTTTAAGTCAAATACATGGTTGATATGATTAATGTGGATTCATAATTCTAACATATTCATCTCATAGTTTTCACAAATCAAATTTTCAATTCAAAACAAGTCTCTTGTTCCGGTTAAGGATTCGTAACAAAAAATACGATTTAAAACAATCTCTGTGGGAACGATAATCGGACTTAAAAATCCATTTTATTACTTGCGCGACCCGTGCAATTGCAGAGCGAACAAGTTTTTTGCGCCGGTGTTGGAGATTGTTCTTTAAATTTATTTTTAGATTAATTTCACTAATTCGGACTTTTACTTGTTTTATTTTATTTTTTTATTTACTTTATTTTTATCTTCGGATTTTTATTTTTAATTTTAGTTTAGTCACTAGTTTCTCAAATTTTTGTAGTTGTATATGCTACGTTCGATGATGCTATCAGACTCAGGTTATTCCCTTACACTCTAAAAGATAGAGTTGTTGACTGGTTAGATTCTTGCCCCCCTGCGAGTATAACCACCTGGAACAACTTGTTTCAAAATTTTTCCACTAAATTCATGCCTCCAGCGAAGGTTACCAAACTGAGACATGACATCACTGTGTTCCAGCAGCATGAGGCTGAATCTTTTGATGATGCATGAAACAGATTTAAGGGCATGCTGAGAAAATGTCCAAACCATGGGATTGCCAGGGGTGATCAAGTGAAGTTTTTCTACGAAGGATTACTTCCGCATTTTAAAAACATGGTTGACTCCTCATCAAATGGTGCTTTGGGAACAAAGACCATTAGACAGGCATTGGAGCTCTTTGAGAGGATAGCAAACACAAATGCCATGTGGGGATCAGACAGGGTGGTTCCGAAGAAGACACCGAGAGTCTATGAAGTGGATGCGTACACTGCCATATCAGCAAAGATTGACTCCTTGGCTGGTAAAGTGGAGGGCATAGCACCGGTGAGTCATTCATCTAAAAGTGCTAAAGTGACTTGTTATGAGTGTGGTGCAAACCATGCTACTGCAGATTGCCCTATTCTGACTTGTCCAGTGGAGCAAGTTGATTATGTACAAGGGGGTCAACGCCAGAATAATCTGTACTCGAATACCTATAACCCAGGTTGGCTCAATCATCCTAATTTTTCTTGGAAAGATCACTCAAATGGACACATTGCACCCCAATTCAATACAGAGGAAAAGAAGTCTGCTCTGGAAGAGATGATTGGGAAGTTTGTGGAAAGAACTGAACAGTTCATGGCTAAAACAAATCAATTTATAAGAAAAACTGAAACCACATTCCAAAATCAGCAGGCATCAATCAAAAACCTGGAGCATCAAGTGGGGCAGATAGCACAGCTTATCACAACTAAAGCCCTGGGTACATTACCTGCAAATACTGAGGTAAACCCAAAGGAACAGCTCATGGCTATAAGTGTAGTACAAAATGAGATAAATGCAATCACTACGTGTAGTGGTGTGAAACTTCCTGAAATTCAAGTCAAAAAGCCAGCGGAAGTTCCTGAAAAGCTGGTGCTGGTGGAAAGTGGTGAGAAAATGACTGAAAAGGAAGATGGCCATGAGATGAAATCAACGATTAAGCCTCATGAGTCTCCTATTCCATTTCCACAAAGGCTAAATAAAATAAGAGAGAATAAGCAGTTCACCAAGTTTGTAAATATGCTTAGAAAACTGCACATAAATATTCATTTCATAGAAGCCATTACAAAGATCACAAGTTATGCTAAGCTACTAAAGAAGATGATGTCTAGCAAGAAAAATCTTGAAGAACTTGAGGAGGTCACTTTGAATAAAGAATGCAATGTAATCTTGCAAAACAAGCTACCACCTAAGCTCAAAGACCCAGGGAGTTTTTCAATACCTTCCATTATAGGTGATTTAAAAGTCAACAAGGTCTTATACGACCTAGGTACAAGTATAAATCTGATGCCCCCGTCTGTGTACAAGAAGTTGGGATTGGGTGAACCAAAGGGTAGCAATATCATTTTACAATTGGAAGATAGGTCAATTTGTTACCCTTATGGAGTTGTGGAAGATGTGCTGGTTAAAAATCACAAGTACCTCTGATACTTGGAAGACCATTCCTAGCCACTACACGAGCACTAATTGATGTAGAGAAGGGAGACGTTGTGCTTCATGCTGAAAATCAGGAAGTGACCTTCACAATGATGCAATTCAACACCCAGGATCCACAACTCGAAAATTGTTCTAGGATTGATGTAGAAATGACCATTAGATGCTGGGAGTGGGAGAGGTATGGATACAAAGTAAGGGCAGATGATGAGGCTACACCATTCAATCTAAAGCCACCTTGAGAAATTGCCAAAGAGTCTAGCTCTAGACTTTAAATGAAGCGCTTGTTGGGAGGCAACCCAACTTCTCAAACCCTTTTCTTTATTTGTTTTGTTTATTGCTTTTGATTGATTTTATTGCTTTATAGTTATTTAGACGCTTGACATTGCACTTTAGGACTACTAGTATGTTTAGAATGCATGCATTTAGTTGTTATGTGCTTTAATTAATTCTAGTATTCTATTTTGCATGTTTTAGCATTTTTAGTTTTAATTGTATTTTAAATTGTTTTGTTTCTTTCTATCACAATCTTCAACATGATCACCTAGCTTAGGACATGAACATATTGTTTAGAGGTTAGTTACATGCATTGGAAGGCGTTTAGGGGTCCAAAACGGGGTCCAAAACTCAAATCTTGAAAATTTTCAAGTCACTGTCTTTAACACCGTGCGGTCGCATGGTTAGATTCTGACAGAACCGGCATTTTGATATATAATGCAACAACTTTCATTTTAACCACTTCAAACCCTATTTTCTTCCCCCAAATCATCATGCATCGAGTCCAAAATCATTCCCCATTATTTTTTACATTATTTTAACTCAAAATCATGCCTTACATTGCATTCAAAACATTAAAAGGTATGAGCTTTTCCACACATTTTCACAAAATCTTGTATAATTTGATGTTCTTCATATTTTTATGTGATTGGTGAATTGTAGATAAATGGAGATGGGTTTAGGATAGTTGATGGGTGTATTGAATTGTGCTTATTAGATGAAAATTTTTGGCTTAATTCAAGTCTCCAACTCTATGATTTTCATTGATTTCTTTATATGCATGCTAGGCGCTTGATAAAATGCCACAATTTTGGATGATCACTTTCATTACATGTTATACATCATTTGTGCATCATCCATTCGTTGTTTACACATATTTAAGGCATAGAACTCAACAAGAACATCTTTACACTTCATAGCACTTCAATGCACCTCATTGCAAGGCATCACAGCACCACTGCACCAATTTCAGCTTCATGTCACATCCTTTCATGACCCAAATGAACTCCAAATTTGTCGAATTTTTGATATGCTGTAGACCAAGTTATGTACTTTCATATACCCAGGAAATATCTCTGGAAATTTTCACTTTTTTGAGGCGATGTCAAGGGTTGAAAATCAGTGGTCGACCACTTTTTAAAAATTTCAAAATTTTTCTAAGTCCTAATTTGGGTGTGTTGTGTTGATTTTCTTTAGTTCCTATGTGATAATTATGCTTCTAATGATCATTAATGTTTATTTGCAAGGAACATATCATCACGGGACACTTCAAGCTGAACATGGAAAAGGAAGTTAGAGGTCATTTGATCCAACAAAACATTCAAGTCAAAGCTTCAAAAATGGAAACACCAACTCTCCAAACCCGGGAAGTACATTAACCCTCTTTGTTATTTCTGTGTTTATTTTCTTTATTTGTTTTGAATACATTAAGGACAATGTATGATTCTTGTTTGGGGGTGGGAATCTCATTCGTGTGCTTTCATATACACATTCATTCGATTTGGGTAGAAAATTCATAAAAACTTGAAAAAAATCATAAAAAATGGAAAATTTTGAAAACTTTTGTTGATTTATTTATTGCTTATAACATGATTTGAATTGACTTTTGTGCTTTAGTTAGAATATTGAGCAACATGAAACCTAAATTTTTCTTAACATTCATCCATGTAAGACTTTAATCAAACTTGAGCACATAGCCACTTCGAATAAAAACTTGTGTAGGGAGATGCTTGATAGTTGTGGGGTAAACTTGGGCAATTTGAACAAGAACTGACTGTAAAATCCTAAACCTTAGGAATTTAGATCCCAACCTGAAATGTAGAGTTTGGGGGTGGGAAGGTTAGTATGAGTATGCATTGATGGATTCAAGACTTGAAGTTTTTAATTTTGCATCTTTAGTGCAAGGAGTTTCGATCAACGAGTATAAACCATAATAACCAGCATAAAAACAGAAAAATGCTGAAGGTCTTATTCTACTCTCCAAATGTCTTTTTAACTCAAGCAAGTAAGTCTGAGGGACTCTCTGAACCTGGTACCCTAAGCTCAACTGAGTTGGGAGCCGCCGACCTAAAGCTTGCTACAGGGGTCATATAGAAAGCCAGTATGAAAAGTATTGCACAAAGATGGTTAAAGACAAGGACATTAAAAGAAAAAGTCGTCCATATGAAAGAAAATGGAATAAAATGGTATAATCTTTGTTGATTGAAATTCCTAACACTTTGTTAATTATTCTTGGTCTGTCATGCATACTTGTCTAGTCCTAACTGCCTTGTGTGAAAAAATGCAATTTATACATGTTTAGAAACCACATCAATAGGAAAGACCTCTGGATATGAGAGAAAAACAGTAAGGTTGTGATCATCCACGAGAGGGTAAGGAAAATTAAAAGAAAATTATTTTTGACCACATGAGATTCGGGCTTACTCTTGCATAAAAAGTCACACATTGTCAAGTTTATTTTTGCATAAGTTTGCATTTGATTTTGGCTATTCACACACACACAATGAAGTTGAGCATCGGATGAATGAAAATATTTTATGTTGTTCATATTTCTTTCTCTAAAGTGATTAGTCAATCTGGATTGTTGAAACGCATGGTAAATGAGTCAATAGGAACAAAAACATTTTCAGTTCAAATTTATAGTTTATTTTTATTCTTGTTCAAGGATGAACAATAGTTCTAGTTTGAGAGTGTTGATAAATGTATTTTATACACTTATTTCTATCCTAAAAGTAGGATTTTAATTGTTTATTCAAGAATATTTTCTATTTATTCTATGTCATTTGTTTATATTTCAGGAATAACCCAAAAGTCGTGAAAACAATGGAATTAAAGCTAAAATTGAGCAATTAGATGTAAAAAGTGTCAAAGTGAGCAAATCAAGAATTGATGCAGTCAATCAAATGGCTTTTGAAGAAGAAATCAAATTTGCAAGAAATCAGATGTTCAGAGGCGAAATTGCAACAATCGGAAGTTGGAGGACTTGCTGTGCAATTAAAAGATAGGGACCAACTTGTAACATTTAAAAGTCAGAAAATTGCCTCAAACGGTAATATTGTACGGTCGCATGGTGCTATAACCATACTGTCGCACGGTCAGAAATTTCAGATACTGAAGTTGACCTGCAGCTTCGTGCGATCGCGCATATTTGAACTGTGCGGTCGTTATCCGATTGGGCCGCAGCAGGGATTTTTACCCGGAATTCCGCAGTTTTCTCCTCAATTAACCTAATTCTAGGGGAAATCTATAAATACCAGACCTAAGGCATGAGATTAGGGGTTCCCAACTGTGATATTTCATGCCAAAACGCTGTCGAATTGCTGGGGGATCCATTGAAGGCCAAATTGAAGATTGAAGCACAAGGATCGAGAATATGAACGGGATGACATCTTTTCATACTTCTTGTTATTTATTTTCGATCATGTATTTAGGCTAGGTTTTAAATGTTAGAATTGTGATGAAGCATTAATTTATTGATTCCATGCTTTGACCATACATTTATATTATGCAATTAATTATGTTTTTATTCTCATCTGTGATTGTGGATGCATAATTATTGATGTTTGTGATAGAATTCTATGTTCGAAAGAGTAGGAATCTATTAGACCTTTATTAATTTCCGCGAAGTCTGATAGAGGATAGAAATATACCCCTATGCTTCGTGTTATCCTAAAAAGTGTTCATAATTCGGAAATGCTTTTCTACATGTTTGGATTGGTCATAGAAATATAGGCTCGTCTCTTGTAGGAAAAAGTGTTTATGCATCGCTCGAAAAGGGATATAAATAAATATAGGAACATGGATTTTCAATACTCATACCTTGTTATTAAATGTTTAAGTCAAATACATTGTTGATATGATTAATGTGGATTCATAATTCTAACATATTCATCTCATAGTTTTCACAAATCAAATTTTCAATTCAAAAAAAATCTCTTGTTCCGGTTAAGGGTTCGTAATCTAAAATACGATTTAAAACAATCTCCGTGGGAACGATATTCGGACTTAAAATTCCACTTTATTACTTGCGCGACCCGTGCACTTGTGGAGCGAACAATGCTCTCTTGTGAGGCTCCTCCTTTGGGTTGAGGTAAAAACCTTTTCTCTTGCTAATTCTTTAGAATTTCTTCAACTAATTCTTGAGTATTATTATTCTTGTATTTTTTGTTGATTTCCGCCACCTTGAAATTTTTTTAGTTGATACCCATTGGGCTTGGTTCTTTAATCAATGAATTTTAGGTTAGATTTAAACTTAGGTTAATGTGTTTTACCACTTTCTTTACCATCTTAGCTTTCTTGGGATGATATAAAATTGTTGTGGAAATTTTTGGTCCAAACACCAAAGGGGTCCTCATCACAAGGTGGGCTCTGATACCACTGTAAGGTTTCGGGTCATACATGTACAGCAGAAATTAAAAGAAACCTGAAACCATAGGCCTAATCACAACCTTGCACTTAGATAGAGTTTGTGATTCGAATTGTACCTTTGATGAATCTTGTGGATTTGAATTCTGGTGCAGGATGTAAAAATCTCGTCACCACAGCCGTCTAAATGTCCAGCCTCTGACAATGATCCACACAACAAGCTAGGATCTGGAAAAGGTTTTACTAGCAACCAAAAAGATGACTTAAACCCTAGTTATCTTGTAACTAATCTAGTACTTATAGGTTTACGCTAAACCTAATTAGGGTAGAGATATGGACTTGGCCCAACCCCAGTTCGACCCAACTAATTGGGCTTGGACAATATTCCAACACATTTTAGGGTAAATTCCTCTACCATGTCCTCAACCTTCTAGTTGGGCCACTCCCATGCCTCCAACATTTTTAGGTTGTATGTGCGATATACTTCAAGACGGAAACCATCTACTTAGATTACAAAAGTACACGTGATTCACAAATAATTGATGATACTCTCAAAATAATTTCTTTCCAGATTGAAGATCGCCTAAATGTATAAAACCTAGGAAGAGAAATTCTCTATCAAGCAGAAGTTAAATTATCCACTTAGTAGAATTGAAAGTGGAGGACAATTATTTTTGGACAATTACACACAATCAATAGACGGATTCTGTCGACTTGGGATACTGTGTGCAAATTTTTAAAATGTTTGGAATTGGGATGACCCAAACGGAAAGTTTGTGGACCCCCAAGAAACTTACCATAATCAGTGTTCTAAAAAGCCCAAGGGTCGAGCTTTTTAAGTTTTAGTGGGAGTAGACGTTAAAAACATCAAAAATCATTTTCAATTCCTATATACTAGATTAAAAATTTATACATATTTTAATGCGTAAAAAAAAAGCGTTTTTTTTCCACCACCTAAAACATATGAACTTGAACCTGATTTCTTTCTATAATGTTACCACTGGCACTCTCTTAAGTAATTCTTAAAATAATTGATTTCTTTTCCCCAGTACTCAAAAGGATTCTAAAAAGTCTAACTCCGGCCAACAATCCTTACAACTCTGAGTCACTCAGGATTAACTTAAAAACAGTATGACTTCTAGAAATCAATTTATGATCTTATGATATGAATATGATGTAATGAATTATCATGCAGAAGATAATTTACACCATATAAACATTCTTAAAAAACCACACATAATTATAAAGACAGGAATTTAAAATATTTTTTGGAGATTTATTAAAACATCTTAAAGATAGTACATCTAAGGATTTCCCTTTTGGAAAGTCCCCTAAAGATTTAAATAAAACTTGGAAAAGAAGAGTACCTTAAAAGTATTCACAGGTTCATATTTAACTATACAATGGTTTTGGATTGAGAATTTTTCTGGATAAGGAGGTTTTTAGGATTCAGAGCAAGAAGTACACAGGTTGTAAAATCTTGCCTTAATCGTATGAAAACTTCTTCCTTAAATAGAGAAATTCTAGGGAGCAAAGTTCCTAAAATATCCCTAATGGAATCTGAAAAAGTAAAGGTTATCCAAAAGAGATCTTCACGCGTCTTCTTTATCTCACATCTTCTTTTACAGCTGTCTGTCCTTTTTTTGACAAGCGTTTCACCGAGAAACTTCTGGCCAAAAAGAGTTGTCTTTTCTCTGGTCCATTATACCTTCCTTTTAAAAGTGATTATAATTTACTAGAGCTTGCAATTGAATGAAGATTTCCTAGAGAAAATTAAAAATTTTGGATTTACACAAGAAAGTTGAAGAACTAGAAAATATCTTAGAAACCAAAACTATAAAACAAGATAGTCAATTTTATCCTTTTTATCTTAGACTTTTGCAATCAAATATAGGAAATTGTGAAAGCCTTTTATCATAAGAAATTTTTAAGACTTCCTCATTAAGCCGACCTCTGCAACCAACTTTAAGATAGACCCTTATACGCCAGTAGCTGTGTTTATCTTTTAGGTATACTACCCCCATTCTTTTGGTATCAGAGCCATAGATAAAAGAAGAGAATTAGAATATTTAGATTTAGAGTTAAGTTCAAATTGCAAAAAAATTAAGACAACTGATAATCATATCATAAATTGCAACTTAGAAAGTAAACATAAATTACATAGTTTGTTTTTTGAAGATCCAAGCCAACATCTTATTATAGATCTAATTCTAAATTTTTCAAAAAATTTAGAATCAGATAATAAAAGATTTAGTAAAACTGTAGAAATAGTTTTAGATCATCTTAAAACAAAAAGTTCAGAGTTAAAAAATATTAAAGAAAATTTAGATTAAATTAAAGATCAAAATTGTGTTATTCTTGAAAAACTATCAAAAATAGATAAAACACCCATTAAGGTAGAATTTTCAGAAATAACAAGAATTTTAGATCTTAATAAACCTAAAGAGATAATACTTGAAATAGAAAAGATAATTTCTAAAACAGAAGAATCTGTTAAAGAGTTAAAAGGCTTAATCCTTAGTTAATGAATGAAAACTATATCATAGACAGAAATTATCTCGAATCATTAGAATTTTGTAAGACTTTTCACAAAGAAACACAAGGAATAACAAACCTTGATTCACCAAAAACATCAGAGTCAACATTAGCAAAATAATTTGATAATTGCATTACTAGTTTCATTACATAAGAAATAGATACTTTAGGCAAAGCAAAAGTACCAACTTCTTCATTAAACATTGAAAGTGATTTAAAATTCATAACAGGAAAACTAGGAAATTTAAATTTAGAAAAAACCGATAAAGAAAAAATAACTAGAAGATTACCTAGAGAGTTAAAAATCCCAAGATGAGTTTGTCAACATCTTTTTTAGGTAGGTTTATAACAATCAGTGAAAAATCATCCAGACCTAGTACATCAGGAATAAATAGAAATTTGTTAGATAGAATTTTAGGAAGAACAAAACAACATGACTAAAGTATTGAAGAAATTCTTGATCCCCAAGAAGATTATATAAGATTTCAAACACATGGTTTAAGAATCATTAACCTAGAAGTTTTATATAATAGAGGAATATATATTTGAATCAAAATCCCAGGGTTTTAGACTTAACAGGCAGGTTTCAGTTCAGTGTACAGGAAACCAGGTTAAAAATTTAAATTTAATTTTGGAAGATTCTAAGAGAGAATTAAAAAAGAGAAATTATAAATTTATTCATTTAGGATTAATAGTCATAGGAATAAAAAGATTAACAAGAAAAAACTTAGGATGTAAGACATTAATTACTATTTATGACGAATGATTTAACAACATAGATAAAAGTCAAATAGCCAGTATGGAAGTAGATATGAATAGTAATAATGGTAAAATATACTGTAATCCGGATTTTTTAATGACTATTAAAGATTTTTCAGAAAAAAATAAAAATCGGAATACAAACTAAAGGATACGAAGACAATAAAAGTGGAGAAAACTTGTTAATTTATATAAGGTTTTTAAGATTTACATAGATAAAGTAGTAAATTTAATGAGTAGCAAAGGAATAAATATGGTTAAACCAAGAGAATATTCGGCAAAATAATTAGCAGGATTAGAATGGAATATGGATAAGTATTTAGAAGAGCCCAAAAAAACTATTGCACCAAGAGAATCCTTAACTTATAAAGATAGCCTTGGAAGGACTGATTTAAGATTTATAGATTATAAATAAGTACAAAAACAACCTGAAGAAGAAGAAGAATCATACCAAGACAATATGGAAGAAGAAGAACCATACCAATAAAATGTCCATAAAGAAATAATAGGAGAAGATTGTGATAAAATTATTTTTCCAAAAGAATTATAAGAAAGAATTATTAGAATTAGAAGATCAAATGTATCTTAAAAACAAATAAAGGAAAAAGAATATTAAATTATGAATCAAAACAAATTATTCGGATAGGAATCATAGAAGAAGAATTTGATAATAATAAATCAGATATTACAAATTACAGTTATACAAAAGACCTTATGGAAGACACAAATACATATAGAACTTTTGATGAAACCCCTTTTGATAAGACTACAAAGCATGAGACATTTATTTATGTAGAAAGTTTCCCCCAGAGAAGCTTATACTACATATAATGAACCCCCACAAAACAAAAGGTATGTAGCTAAAGGTAGTGAAAGACCATTGGAAAATAAAATAGAAGTTCAAGCAGCTTCAAAAGCCCAAATGCTAAATATAACAGCACATGATCCACAAACATGGACAAATGTTATATATGTATGGAAAAACACAATCATAGGATACTACATTAGGAGCTTCCACGAAATGGAACCCTTAGACATGTATAGGTACTTAAAACATTTTTAGGAGAAAGTACTAAAGCAACGTGGGAAGCTTATAAATCAGAAAATAAAGAAGAATTCGATCAGCTTGTTCCCTAGGAAGTAATTCATATAATTTTGTTAATAAAATACAAATTTTAGTTACTGGAGCAGATCCAAACTCAGGACATATGAGTATACAAAGAAAAGCTATGACTTAATTTATACAAATGGACTAAGGGAAAATATGTTAAGAAATTTTTAAATGAATACTATTATTTAACTTCAATTTCAGGAAATACATTTAATCAAGAAATAGGAAAAAAGTTATTTCATAAATTACCAGGACCATTAGGATTAGAAATAACAGAAACATGGAATAATTTAGTATCAGTTAGAGAACAACCAGAAAAGAAATGGAGTATAGGACATAGAATCCAACATGTAATAAAATGTTTAGAAGGAAAATGTATAGAATTACAAATTCAAACATAACTAAAAAGACAGATTATAAGATCTGTAAAGATATCTTTACCCCTACAGACTTATGGAGCCTCAAGTTCCAAACATTTTAAAAAAAATTTAAGAATAACAATAAAAGACCAATTAAGAAAAGTTATTTTCTAAGAAAATTAAATAAAAGAAAACCTTATTTAGATGAAAAGAGACATATGAGAAAATTCAAGTCAGAAAGAGCTTATAAAAACAAACTTAGTTTTTTTGTTTGTAATAGTATTGAGCATTTAGCAAGAACTTGTCCTAAAAGAATAAATAGTTATGACAGAAAAAGTACTCTTATTGAATGTACAAATGAAGATCTTATACAATTAGATGAATATATTTCTAATAAAGAATCTATATATAGTATAGTGTCAATAGAAGATAAATCAGAATTAGATCAAGAAGAATCTGATTATGAAATCATAGATGAATTTTCAAACTTAAAAGTAAATGAAAATTCAAAATCAGAAGAAGAAATTAACTTAATAGAAACATTAGTAGAAAACTGTACACATAATTGGTAGAAAAATATAGGAACAGATAATATAGCATGTTTTTATTGTAATTGCTACCCAGTTAGGAAACTTAGAGCAAAATGTTTAGAATGTTATAAGGAAACATATATTAGATGCTTAGAAAACAATGGAATAATTGATCAAGAAGAAATAAAATTAGAAATTACTAAAGAACAAATTGAAATTTTTGAAATAAGAATTCTAAGAAGAAGAATAGAAAACTTAGAAGATATGCAAAAATTATTTGTAAAAAGAATAGAAATTTTAGAAACCAATAATAAAAGTAAAGGAGTTATGATTGATGAACCAGGACAAAATTTAGAATGTTTTCAGATAAATTATGTTCAGGTAGTACGTAATTTAGAAAAAACTTAAAAGCATTAAAGTAAGATGTCAAATAAGAATAGGAGATTATATTATAAAATGTTTAGGATTAATAAACTCAGGATGTACCAATTGCATAATTAATAAAAAATTAATTCCAAATAAATATATAGTAGAATCCAAGAATCAAATAGATGCTCAAAAAATGGATGGAGATGTATATACATACACAGAACTATTAAGACAAAATAGCAAAATCAGTTTTGAAACTAATTGTGGATTTAAGTATAGAATATACATTACCTAGAGATTCTACATGGGTTAGACCATTAAATTTAAAGGAAACAAATTTCATTATAGTATTAAGATTTTCATTAAAAGACAATGAAAGTGTTACAATCACTAAAGATTTTATACATTTTCAGAAACATACAGTATTTACCCTTACACAGACTTTGCATTTCCCATTAGAGTGCACTGAGAAGCGTGCTGGAAGCCATAAAGAAGAAAAAATTTGCCACTGTAACAAAGAAAAAGAATGTCAACTTATCGGAAAAGAACCATTAGAAGAAGATGAAATAAGATTAGATTTAGAAGAACTAAAAGAAGAATTAAATTTTGGCCCCATAGAATTCTTAGATAACGAAAAAATTTATAACACATTAATAACAGAACAAGAAATTGAAAATTTAGTCTCCAAAGTAGGGGAATGGAAATCTTAGGAGAAATTGTTTTAAAATATTGGGAAAAAAGACAGTTTTTTGTGAATTAAAAATTAAAACTCCAGAATACATCATTAGGACAAAAAAGATAGAAGCTACTAATCTAGATTTAGAAGATTTTGAAATGCACATAGAAGAATTGTTAAAATTAGGAGTTATAAGAAAATCAGATAGTCCACAAATATCAGCAGCATTTATTGTTAGAAAACATTCAGAAATAATCAGAGGAAAAAGTTGAATGGTTATTAATTACAAAAGACTTAATGATAATATTATAGATGATGCTTATAAAATTTCAGATAAGGCAGTTTTAATAAATAAAATACAAGATTGCAAAATAATTAGTAAGTTTGATTTTAAATCGGGATTTTGGCATATTAGGATGCATCCAGACAATATAAAACGGACAGCATTCACTTGTCCAGAAGGAAATCTTAGGAGAAATTGTTTTAAAATATTGGGAAAAAGACAGTTTTTTGTGAATTAAAAATTAAAAATCCAGTATACATCATTAGGACAAAAAATATAGAAGCTACTAATCTAGATTTAGAAGATTTTGAAATGCACATAGAAGAATTGTTAAAATTAGGAGTTATAAGAAAATCAGATAGTCCACACATATCAGCAGCAATTATTGTTAGAAAACATTTAGAAATAATCAGAGGAAAAAATTGAATGGTTATTAATTACAAAAGACTTAATGATAATACTATAGATGATGTTTATAAAATATCAGATAAGACAGTTTTAATAAATAAAATACAAGATTGCAAAATAATTAGTAAGTTTGATTTAAAATCGAGATTTTGGCAGATTAGGATGCATCCAGACAATATAAAATGGACAACATTCACTTGTCCAGAAGGAAATTTAAATAGCATAAATACAGAATTGTTAGCGATTAATTATGCCTTACATAGTTTTTAGTTGTTTATTATTTCTAAAAAAGAAATAACAAAAAGAACAGATTGTGTATCAATAGTTTTTTTTATAATAAGCTCAAGCTAGATTCAAAAAAGATTAGTAGAAGAAGATGGTTAAATTTTTTAGATAGAATTACAAATACTGGAATTAATATAGAATTTGAACATATAAAAAGAGTAGACAATAAAGCAGCAGATATTTTAAGTAGAATGGTTGAAAATAAAGACTTTTTAAATTTTGACTCCATATAATCTTCTGTTACAGATGTCTAGACCTCCACCAAGACCAGGAATTCCACCAGGGAATTCTTATGCATCCACAGCTTCATTCCAGATCTCATCTAGTCAAAATAGACCATATTATCAAGAACGCATGAGATATGGTGCACAAGAACTCATTTGTTTTCCAAATAGCAACATTTCATTTAAAACACTTGCACATGTTTCACTTTCAAAAGAAGAAAAATGTATTTTAGACAATCTGCGGATTTCTTATAATAAGAATCCAAAAGATCAAAAGTATTTTCTCACAACCATGAATGCATTATCAAAACATTTTAACCAGAACAGAAATAGATTTAAGTTTTATGTGGTCATTAAAGGAAAAAAATTAGGAGGTTTTCATACATGGTTAGAAGTTTTAGATAGTATCAGAGATTTCAAAGATCCTCTTTACAAAGACTTTACAAACTTTCAAGAAACCCTTGAGTCAGCAAGACAATACATAGGGATATATTTTTATGTTTCGCCATCACTAAAAAATTACCAAGACCCTCTACTCGACTTTCACCTAGCAAAGACAAAAGTATTTTTTGTACCCGTTGTGAGTGCACGCAGAATAATTTTAGAGTGATCAATGAATTAAACCAGAACCTCATTTCAGAAAGATCTTCCCTACAAAAGAAAATCATAGAGCTTGAAAAAGAGATCATTAGTCTCAAATTGAATAAAGGTACTACTGAGCTTAAGAAGTCAGTAGCTAGTCCAGTCCAAAAGGTAACTGGTAAAGACTCATCAAATCCGTTGATGGCTGTGAACTTCCCAAAAGTTCAATAGACTCAGGGAACTATTGATTTCCCTACTAATCAGGACCAGCAGAAGTGTTTAGGACAAACACAAGACATTTGGGATATGCTAGGCCAACCCAGTGGAAAATTTGATTACTTAGTAAGATATTCAAAAGAACCAGATTCCAGCCCGGCCCAAGAAGAATCTAATCAAAACATTATTCAATACAAAGGAAAAGAAATTTTACAAAATGCTCAAGATCCAGAAGACGATGTCATTTCCATTAATAAATTGCTTTCTCAAATACAAGAATTTCAAAAATTAACAAGAGACAGTGAAGGTACTTCCAGGAGAAAAAAGAAATTTATAGTTAAGAAAAAGAAAGAAAAAGATATTAAAGAAAAATTAGACGAAGCAATCAACAAAGCTTTTGACAGATTTTTTGCAAAAAACAAATTAATCAGAGAAAAAGAGATCCAAGAATATCCACAGAAAGAAAATTTGCTAGAGCCAGAAAATTCTAGCCAAGGAAACCGTGATGATTTTGAAGAAAATGAAAGAGATGGATTCAATAATTCAAAAACAGTGGAATGTCTTTTTCCTCCATTGCAGAACACAATTTGAACGCATAATTTTACAGAAGATGCTGCCGACGTAAAGAAACAAAAGACTTTTAAAAAGTAGGTATAATGGACCAGAGAAAAGACAACTTCTTTTGACCAGAAATTTCACTGTGAAACTCGTGTAAAAAAAAAGGACAGATAGCTATAAAATAAGATGTGACATAAAGAAGACGCGTGAAGATCTCTTTTGGATAGCCTTTACTTTTTCAGTTTCCATTAGGGATATTTTAGGAACTTTGCTCCCTAGAATTTCTCTATTTAAGGAAGAAGTTTTCATACGATAAAGGCAAGAGTTTACAACTTGTATACTCCTTGCTCTGAATCCTGAAAACCTCCTTATCCAGAAAAATTCTCAATCCAAAACCATTGTATATTTAAATAGAAACTTGTGAATACTTTTAAGGTACTCTTCTTTTCCAAGTTTTATTTAATTCTCTAGGGAACTTCCCAAAAGGGAAATCCTTAGTTGTATTGTCTTTAAGATGTTTTAATAAATCTCCAAAAAATATTTTAAATTCCCGTCTTTATATTTATATGTTGTTTTTTAAGAATGTTTATATGGTTTAAATTATCTTTTGCATGATAATTCATTACATCCTATTCATATCATAAGAGCATAAATTGATTTCTAGAAGCCATAGTATTTTTAAGTTAATCCTGAGTGACCCAGAGTTGTAAGGATTGTTGGCTAGAGTGAGTTTTTTTAGAATCCTTTTGAGTACTGGGGAAAAGGAATCAATTAACTTAAAAATTCTTTAAGAGAGTGCCAGCGGTAACCTTATAAAAAGAAATCAGGTTCAAGTTTATATGTATTAGGTGGTGAAAAAAAAAAAAAAAAACCTTTTGCAGGCTTTTTATACAAGAAAAAGTCTAGATGCTTTTTTCACGTTTTTTACCAAACCGACGCATGGCATGTGCGCATCATGCCTAGTTCGTGCATTTCACGCATTTTAGAACACTGACCATAACTTGTTAAAAGCCTTATTGCTATCTATTATGAGCAATTCTCACTCATTGATTGTGATTATATGATGTTATCACATGGTCTTCAAATGATATAAAGTTGATTTTATATTAGTATGTCTAAATCAGAAAGTATAATTTTTCTAAACTCTCTACACAATGAGCTATCAACTTATATATTTTCCCAATATTTTTCTTATTAGGAGGTAGTTGAGTTTTTTGGCACCTTTTGAAGTTAAGCCTTTGATTTTGGAGTCAGATCAATACGACAATGTTATCGAATATTATTCATTTCATAGAATGTTAGTCATTGTTTGGGAACATGTGTTCGTCTCTGAATTGCACTTGTGCATCACATGTAGATACCTATGGGGCTAACTATGTATTTTGTGTCTACATGTACATTTCATGTTATTTTCATAATAAATGCTTAAGAATTCAGCTTATCCATCAGTCCCCCAAAAACCCTCCCCAATGCTTGAAGCTTTCAAGTTCAAAATGAGGAATATAACTGAAGATTCTTGATTCAATTGCACTTGCACTGTTGCAAGTTTAGGGACGATTTAGTGTAGGATTTGGTGAAAATCAAACTGGGGCTCGCTGATTAGAGGCGGATTTCTAATCTGAAATCTGAAAATGTGAAATTTGGGGTTACAAGTATGACTTTAGCTATTTCCAAAACCTTGCAGAGGCGAAATAGTCTTGAAAATGTAAAATATGGGTCGTGAAAATTACACTCTCACAAAAGCACTCATCCATTTCTTCGGAGGATTGTCACCTCCTTCATATCTCCGACACCGACCAAGGTGAGTCATTACAACGCTCGATAACGTCCTCCTTCTCATCCTCACGTGCTTGTGATACCTTTCTGCAACTCCTCTTGCCTAATTTCTTTCTGCAACTTTTTACTCATTATGACTCTTGCAACGCCTGTGCACTGTGCTTCCTGGGGGCGAGGTAGTGGTGGTTTCTAGAGGAGATTTGTGTGGTGGTGGTGCATGGTTGTTGGTTGCAAGGTATGTGGAGTGGTGGTGGTTCCATGTGTTTGTGGGGGTGGGTGTGGTGGTGGAAGTGGTGGCAGTGGTGTTTGTTGGTGGTGAGGTTAGGTGTGGTGGTGGTGTTTGTTGTGTTAAGTAATGGTTTTGGCATTATTGTCGACCTTGTTAGCAGTCGGTGGTGGCGATGTTGGCGATCGGTGGTGGTGGTCGAGGAGGCGATGTTGGCGATTGGCTGCAGCGATTTTTGCGGTCGGTGGTTGTGCTGATGTGTGCGACCAAAATGCGCTATTTGTGACTAGCAAATAGTATATGTGACCTAAAAATTTGATAATTTGTGACCTTAAGTTTAATTATTGTGACCTAATATTTTGATATTTGTGACTCTAAAATAAGTTGTGACCAATTAATTTGATAGTTTGTAACCTTTAATTGAATTAGTGTGACATAATATTTTGATATTTGTGACCCAAAAATAAGTTTTTTTTTTTTTTTTTTTTTTTTTAAGAAATGACCCAAAAATAAGTTCTGACCAATTAATTATTATGATCTTGTGACCGAAAAATAGATTGTGACTAACTAAATCGATAATTTTTTACCAAAAAATGAGTCAACCAAATAATTTTATAAATTGTGACTTATAAAATTTATGATCTATGACCAAGACAACTAGTAATTTGTGAAAATTGTGACATAGGAAATTCTTACTTTGTATCAGAGAAAAAATTATGACTAATGAAATTTTTGATTTGTGATTAATAAAAAAATTGTGACTCATAATTTGTTAAGTTGTGATCAATTGACTCGAGATTTGTGACCGAAAAAAATCATGACCTATGAAATTCGAAATTTGTGATCGAGAAATAAATTGTAACTTAAAAATTTGTGACTGTGAGCATGAACTTATGACCTGATTTGTGACTTTTGACAATAATAAGTTGTGATCAAAAAAAGTGAGATTTTTGACAATATATTAACAATATAATATATAATATATAATTCATTATGACCTGATTTTTGAAATAAAACCTTAAGTTTTTTAATGTGGTGTTCACATAAATACCCTAATATTAGGGATCAAACTGAAATTTACTTAAATTTTTAAAAACTTAAAAATTACTTATAATAAAATCTTAAAAATTGAAAAATACTTATGATACTTTTTAAATATGGTAGTATCACAGTATGATACTTATTATTATGTTAGTATCACATTATGATACTTTTCAATTTTTTTAGCATCACAATATGATAATCATGAAACTTTTTCAATTTTTTTTAGTATCACAAAATGATACTTATGATACATTTTAATTTTTTCTACTATCATAGCTTGATACTTCACAAGTTTTTATGATACTTTTGTTGTCGACATAAGATCAAATAGTTTTCATACACTTTTTTTAGTATCACAGCTTGATACTTTTACAAATTTTTATGATACTCTATCTCAAATATAAAATCTAACACTTTTCATACACTATTTCACAACAAATTTTTCAAAGAGTTGTGCTTCTTGTCCCACATAATTCCACTACTCTATTTGACAACTCAAGAGAAAAGACCAAGGCTCCCCTAAAAAGCTATGGCAGAATTGATCAACCACATTTCCGGAACTGCGGCCATTTCTTTCTCTTTATTCTGCCTATCAATAGCAGCAGAAACAAGTTTTTTGACAAAATAATAGTTATAGCTCGGCATTTCAAGTTCAATCAATTCATTGGCGGTCGAGATAGCATCACCACCGGAAACCGCCACTGCCTCCGCCACCGGAAATATGCCCGACACACTAGAAGATTCACCTTGATGTTGTGAGTCCAATGGTGCAAACCGTTTCTCGATCGGAGCTCCCTTCCAGCGGGAATTTGGGTTTTAAATTCCGGTTTTCACTTTGAATTTCCGGTTGATTCCGTCGCCTGCAGTCGCCGGTTGCCGCCCACACTCCGATCGAGTCTTCACCTTGACCCCGCGGTTCTATTGGTCGTCTTAGATCAGTTGTTGACCGGCCGGAGATCGAATTTTGAAAAATGGCAGATACTTCTTCTCCTTCTTGCTTTCAGGCGGTTTCAGCTCCATGCTTCAACTGATTTCTTGGACGAAGTATTTATCATTTTTTTTATTTTGTACAATAAATATCATTTTGGCTAACTAGTGCAAGTAAACTGTGCAATTATTCCTTTTTTAATTTTGACTATGTGTACTTTAAAAATTTTTAGTTATGTATTCTTCCCATATAGGGCTTGAGTTGAAACTTTGGGCTTGGAGAACATTTGGGCCGAACTAATTTCCTCTTGGACCGAGATGATCCACTATTTTTTAATAAAACTTGGGCTATCAGTTGTATTTGTATAGTTGTACTGTGCTACATCCCAGTACAGGCATACAATAGATTTGCCCTTGCTTATGATACTTATTGTATAAATTTGGATAATTAAAAGTAAAAAACGAAAAATTCTGTGAAACTTTGCAATTGAGTATATTTCAGTTTATGGAAAAAAAAATGGTGTATGGTGCAGTTATCTATTGATTCAATCCTCGAAAATAGTGTATAAAACTAACTCAGACGATAAACATTATAGCCCCGTGCTTCTGTTTGATAATACTATTTGGTTTATAAACTAGTTTATCTATGATTTTTAAGTAAAAAGTAGCGGTTAAAATTTTGACCGAACACATATGCTTATTGAGTTTCAATAAATATCATATAAACATGTTCTGATGAAATCAAGAACAAACAAGTTCCTACCTCAATCTAGTAGGCATCATATTCAGATGTCAATTGGTAAAATAAAATAAAATAATAATAATAATAAAAAAATAAATTAAATTAAATTAAAATTCAAGACAAGTTGTTGCCAGCTCTGTCTTTATATATTTGATTTATCTTTGGAGCAAATACTACTTAATTTAGTGTATATGGTTTCATTCAAAATCCGGACTTAGAGGTACTTGAACCCGTAAAAAGAAAGATTTCGGGCTTAATTGAAGTTGGTTAAAAGTAATTGAATATTAACTGATTGTGCGGAACTAATTAATAAGGACCATTAAGAGAGAAATCAAAAAAATCTCACAAGTTTTAATGAGTGAATTCAACTTAGGAAAAGTTTTACAATTGATTTGCACACTTTTGAAGCTTGAAAGGCCAATTTTGGACGGTTATAGAGCGTCAACATAAATGCTTCTGGGAGTTTGGGGTCAATTTTGAAGAATTGGAAAAAAAAAGGACGAAATCATATATAGAACTTAAAGTAGGGGCAAAAATGCAAAGTTGGATAACTTCGGTTTGGATAAAAGGACCTTTTTGACTTGGAAGAAAAATTTTAAGTCTTGCTGCGGATTGTTTTCAGTGCTCATGTAAAGGGCATGAATCTTGAAACTAATTGGACAATAGGATAAAGAAAATTGAAAAAATAATTAATTACTTACCTATTTTTCTTTGTGAGAAATTATGAGTACTCTATTCCAATTATTGAATTGATTTGGGTTCTTTTCAAAATTTAAGATGTTCCATTTCCATGGCATTATCTTCGCAAAATCATTTTAGGAGGGGCAACATTGTTTTTAACTCGTAACTAAGCATCTGTTTGGTACAAAAAATTATTTATGAATAAAAAAAGTGATATTTTTGAGGTAAAATATGTGTTTAAAAAGTTATTTGAAAAAATTATTTGATTAAAAAGTTATTTGAAAAAATTTGTTGTGTGAAGAACGGAGGAGGCTAAATTAAATTAACCACCTTTTTTATTTCTATGGGTGAAAATCTTCCAAAATTTGAACACGTGAACCCAACATCTTCTTAAAGGTCAACCACAAAGACAAAACTAAGAAAATGGCAGATAAAGTAGTGGAGCTTATTCTGGCTGCACACAAAAGACAAAATTTTTAGTAAATTTTCAGTATTGGGTCCGTGTCAAATAGAGCTCGTTTGGTGCAAGAAGTTTTGGAAGAATTTGTGATCCAAATGTGACTCGTGGAAATGTTTAATTCAAAATGAATTTGAAGGAAAAAACAAACTAGACCTTAATCTTTTGGAAATCCTAAGTTCCAATAATATAGAAAAGATAATACTATACGAACATAGGGAATGTCATCCCGGATGCCATCCCCCTCACATGGAGGTGGGACCAACGTGTATATCACTTGAATCTGTTTGGCCCCTATTTCTCAAAAAAAAAAAATTTAAATTTATTTTCAATTATATATATTAAGTGATCCATAATTTTATCAACTTTTTAACATATATTTCATCAATTTTTATCAAAAAATAATAAAAAACTAATTTTTAACCAAATCAAAGACGGGATTAAATAGTTTTCAACATGCTGCTGATGTAAACGCGATATTCTTTTTCAATATCATTTAAATTGGTGGCCACTTGAATTGAAAACATATTCTTGCCTACTCCAATACATGTTAAACTAGTTGACCTATTGCTGTATAAGATAAAATATAAGACTTTTGCTATTTGTATAAATAAAAGTCTACAAATTGGATTACTCCCCCTCACATGAAGGGTGGGTTAGTAACCCAATTAGTATACAAATTTGTACATCTAGCATGGTTATTTCATTTACGAAAAATCTTTTAGATGAATTTGTATACATTTTCGGGTAAATTCCTCTCCCATGTCCTCGACCTTCTAGCTGGGCCACTCCCATTTCTCCAACATTTTCAAGCTGTAACCTCTCCTATTCTTTCCCTGACCCTGATTTTCCAGGGTAAGAAGGGGTAGAGAAAATGCCTCGAGCCAATGTTCGAGCACCAGGTGCTACGGCGCTGAAGTAACCCATGCCATACTCCCAGGAAAAGTTTGAACGACCTTTAAACAAAAGGGTAACTGTACCCGAAATCGAAACCGAAACGGGTGGGTAGGTAGATATCCTTCAAGACTAAAACCATCTATTTAGTGACAAAAGGACACGTGATTCATAAATAATTGATGATACTTTGAAAATAATTTTGCTCCAATTTGAAGATCACCTATATGGATAAAACTTGGGAAGAAAAATTTTCTATCGTGCAGAAGTTATATTATCCACTTATTAGAACTCAAAGTGAAGGACAAATACACACAATCAATAGATGGATTCCACCTTTTTTGTTATGTTATTCCTTTTTTAGGTTATCTTGTATTCTTGTGGAAATTTTTTTTGGGTATGTAGCTTTTGAAGAAAATGTAAATTCCACAAACAGTAATGGGAGGAATTTTGATCTATAGATATCATGTGGCTTGAAAGTTTCTCCTTATTTGGATATTTAATTTGTTTGAGATAGTATTTATTTTATGGAGTTTGAATTGAGATGGTACATTTAGATACACTAGTTTTCTTCACGTGCTTCGCACGTCTTATTTACGCGATAAAATAATTTATACTTGTGTTTTCTATATGATGAAATTATAAAAAGAAAATCATTAAAATTATTTAACTCTCGTATTTGTTTCAAATTAAGTAATATTAGTAATTTTAATAGTGAAATAATTATTTATATAAATTTATAATCGATATTTTCTAGTTTTTCCCAATTAACTATTTGTACATCATGACATTCTATAGTGAGCGAAAATTCTAGAAGGCATTGAAAATACATTTCAACTATAAAAATAAATTCATTTTTCTTCTCAACATAGGGGTTTCATTTTTCATTTAAATACGTTCATCATATAAGTGAAGATTGAATACTTATTTATCTATAAATATCTTTTAATAATTTATGAATTTATCTTTCTTTACTCTCATGTTAGCATCCAAATAAATAAATTACTTTATTCTTTTATTATGATTATTCAAAAAGTCATTAATTTTTTTAGATTATCTTAATTCAACTATAATATTACCAAAATCTAATATTAGATAAAAATTATAACATCTATATTTAAATGAGTTATTTAGTCATAACAAAAAAAATGAAGTTAGATAAACTAAGAATATAAACTGTCAATGCAAATTTATCATTCAAAAAGTTATATCTTATTCTTAAGCATTAATATGACTAATCATACAAATTTGATTTGATTTACTATCGTAATGATTGAATTTGAAAAACTATATAAAATTATATGTTGAATTATAATATAGTAAAATATTGAAAAAAGTTATCAATAAATATGTTTTATAAGTTATATAATTGAATATAAGAATCTTACATTAGAAAATTATATATTTTAATTAAATTAAAGTCATTTGAAAAGTCACTCAATATTTATTTATATTTATATGGATTCCTTTATTAATTATGGGTATTATAGACAAAAGCAAATTAGATGTAGGGACATTATTGTCAATTAAAAGATTTCCCTACATCCATACTTTTATATATTAGTGATTACTGGAAAAACCATTTACCTAATATTATTAGATACAAATTGGATGTTAAGGAAGCTTCCATTTTCCAGAATTGTGGTTGTATTCTGCTCAATTTCTGCAATCTTGAGGGACTCTTAGTGCACTACAAAAACTCTCCAGCAGTATGAATAAATATCCAAATGATGAAAATTTGAAAGGAGCCTGTGCGCTTCTATTATTTTCTCTATATCTGAGCTTGAAGCACGAGAAATTTATGTATTGTGACATTGTGTTCATTAGTATAGAAAAAGCCTTTTCGTGCATAGAAAAGCTTATCACAGTTTTGCTAACCATCAATCTAATGTACAAAAACCTCAGAACAATTAATATCTTCCAGGATTTGATTCCATTAACTTTTAAAATACCTGAGTCCTAAAACACCAAACTTACTTGCTAGGATTTTGTAATTGACAATTCTGTGAACAACGGACTAAATTGAATATTTGTAAAAGTCAAGGACTTAGTGCAATTTTTTATAGTTGATAAGGTATGTTAGGGTTGAGTTGAAAAGAGAAGGCGGAAATTCGGAAACTACAGATCACACTCACTGCACGCTCGAGCGTCTTGGCCTACACTCACGTCACGCTCGAGCGCACTTGAAGGAACTTGAATGCAGTATGTACCCATTCGCATTACGCTTGAGCAACCCTTCTATCAAGCGGAGAACGTGAATCCTCTATTTTTAACCTATGCACGAAATTTAGAAGAGGTTGTTGTCTATATTCAAAGCCATAACATATACACGTATCATATACTTGATCCTATTATTTAATGATCCAAGAACCAAATTTAGTATTGCTTGAATTCGTATTCTTCGTGTGATCAGACAACTCGAATTGGGAAAACATCAATGTTCCTACTAAAATACTTGGCATCCTTTGACAAAAGGATTACTGCTTGAGTTGTAAAATTTCAGAGCTGCTGGAAGTTGAAGAAGGTTGGACTACAAGCATATTAAAAAGGACAGAGAGTTCTTGTGGTATCCACTTGGAAGAAGTATCAAGATCTGGAAGCTACTAGATGTAGCTGTATCTTGGATTAACTGGGGTAGATTTGCGTTGTCTAGTAAGGGAAGGTAAATAAATCTAACTTAACCGAAATTGCTTATAATGGAGGTAACTGGCTTGATTTCGAAGTTTTTTCCCACGTTGGATATCTCAGTCATCATATTGTTGCATTGATTGTTTATTGCTTTTCACTATTACAATTTACAATTGTGATAATTCAACTTAGAAAAATTGGAGTTGTTTGAATAACCATCTAGCAAAAATTAATAAACTGACGCCTTCATAATTAATTGTGTTAATTTTGCACTTAAGGTTGAACTTTGTGGTGTGCCAGAACTTTCATTATTGATCAACAATAGCGAGAAATGGCTCTTAATCTAACCAATTGAACAATACAACACAAAAAAAAAAAAAAAAAAAAAAAAAAAAAATTATATTCAGTAGTCACCCCATTTTGTTAATTCAGTTCATAACTTGATTTAATGCTTTAAAGCTTTGGTAGGTACAATCTCAAATCACTTGAAGATTTTGTGCTATGCTATCCCTATGTGTACAATATGGACAATTCTTGTTGTACAAGGGCTCGTAAGTACAGGCCCTCACTATAGCACCGCTACAATGAAGCACTGTAGCATTGCTACAGTAAGGGGGCCTGTACACCAAGCATGATTCGTACAATATATATATTCAAATTATCAAATTTGTGTTCAATAAAGCTAATTCTTTCTTTTGTTTTGTTCATCCAGTATGAAGACATTTTTCAGCTAGAATGGCTTTCGACATCTGTAGAGGATTCCTTCTCAAGTGGAGGGTCGACCTTTGGAAGAGAAAACATGTGCGTTAATACAGAAACATGTCATAAACAATTCCAAACATCGACACCCATTTCTGTACTTGAGAGTAGTCGTAGCAGCATCATCTCCTATACTAGAGGGAAGACTATGCCTCTTAGTCCGAGTCACCAGGGTCCACAACGTGCTCAAAGCAAGTGCCCTCGTCTAGCAGCTTTCAATCCCCAACCTGCAATCCAACTCATATCCCCTCCATTCTCCTTCGTTGAGACTCCCTAGCCATTTGTTACTCTTGAAGTTTCCTCGAAATCTGAGAACTTTGTAGAGTCTCAACCAATCAAGAAGATCCCCCAAACTGGTTTATGGAGTGGTTTCCTTTAATTGCTTGGAGGAAATTTTTCATTTTGGGGGCTACGGTTGGGGGAGAGGGGAATCGGGTTTAGTGTTTTGGGAGGGGAGAGCGCGACGATGTTATGTGATATGGGGAGTAATGTTATTTGTACTAGAACCTTGACAAATTTGTTGACAAAAAATGAGGTGGCAGCTTTGTAGGTGTTGATTTAGGAGTTGATGTAATTTGTGAAATGATAAGATTGTAACACACGTGCATTATGTTAACCTTCTTGTTAAAATCCATGTACATGTAGCATTTCTCATGGCATGGATTAGGGATAGGATTATTTGGCTGAAATGTTTAGATGAGGTGGAGTTTAACTGCCACGTGTCACTCCATTAGCCACGTGGATTGAAGTTAGAAATAGACATATTGTAGTGTGTAACGGGATGCAATTTTGTAAAGTTCGGTGAGTGGGTGCAGACTGAAGTTGAGTGAGTGAAACGTGATGTTAGGTAAAGTTGAGTGTGTTTAAACAATTAACTCGAAGGATTTAGATATCTAATATTCATAAGTTGAAACTAGATATTAAGCTTCTATTTGGTAAACATGTTTAAAAACATGTTTTTTACAACACAATTCCCCAAATTACTTTTTTATCACACAAAACATAAAAAAAAAATGTTTTTAAACACAAAACTTTTAACAAACATAGCTTAATTACAGAAGTTTGGCAATTGCATGTACTCTACTCTATCAATACTTGTCCTCTAATGCATCTTCCATTTGAAGCAAGAAAAATGAAAGAGGGTTCAAAAGTTAGAATTCTTCTATTTACGTGGAAATTCCTATTTTACAGAATGATGAAATCGATAACAAATCAAGCTGGCACGCATATGCATTCAAATGAAGAAACTGAGACTTGTAAGCTAATCTTCATGAATCTGTCCAACTTCTTGTCATAATTGAAATAAGCTCCTCAGCTGTCCATGTTACTAGGGAGAGTTTTGAAAGGCGACTCAGAAGCTCTTTATCTGTTGGTGATGATTTGGAAAAATAATCTGAAACAAAAGGACAGTACAAGAAAATTGTTAAGAACATTTGTCCAACTTCAAGCTACAACCAATGGAAATTCTCCTACCTGTATCCATTATAAGGTTGAGTAATGAAAACGATGCCAGAATCCTTTCCGCGAGAGACCTGTCGTAATTCAAGGATTCTACTAACTGTGGCATGAGGACGGAGCACGCTTCAAATTTAAGGCGTATATCTCCAAGGGAATGGAGACCAATGCTCATCCAGCATATAGTCACCAGGCTTGCTCGTGCCAGGCACGGGATACTATTGGACATCGAATCCGAAAGAGCCTCAAGAAGCCTCCGGTTTCCAACAGTAAGCAACACCATTGCTGCTTTGCTTTGCCAAATTTCCATTGTCTTGTCCTCTTTATTCTGAGAATCGTCAATTTAAACTACATAAGCTCAATAATTAGGAGTGAACAATTATGCTACTTTACCCACCTTATTCTACCACACCTCTCACATGGGTGGGTGTGGAACCGACCCCATAATGAGCGGTCCCACCTCCCACGTGAGGGGTGGCATCTAGTATGGTAGAATGAAGTGAGTAGAATAGCATGACTCGGAGAATAGGACTCACCAAGTGTAAGTATCCATCAATACCGATGTCCTTTCCGTAAAATGAGTCTTCTGACTTGTCGTCAAAGCCTGCTTTTCTCAAGAGCCATTTCTCCACCATTGGCTCTCCATTATAAGAAAATTGTCCTCCGAGAATTAGGAGAGCTCTGGCTGATTGCTCCTGGACTATCCCATTGAACACCTGACAATCTAAAGCTTTTACCATTGCATCTACCACCTCCTCTCTATATGCACTACACTCAAAAGGATCTCCCTGTAGAAAGAACGGCGTTTACACGTTTACATTTCAATACTATATCGTAGGCGTTGAAGGAAAAATGGGAAAGACGACTATTGTGGACTAACCATTAGATCTAGCTGTATCAATAAGACTGCGACTATCGGGCGTTCTTCTGGCCTTGCATTTTGAAGGTAGAGTAACAAAATGTGCATCGTGTTTAAGCTGCTCCATCCCTTCATTAGTCCACTTAAGAATTCTTCTCTCTGGTTTCTTCTGGTGATTCCAAAAGATCAGGATCGCTTAATTTAGAGCAACAATGTTGAAGAAATAATCATAAAAATCATATAACTGAAATTGTTACCTGCTAAGGCAGAGTAACTCTGTCAGCAATGCAAGAGCATGTTCATGAGAATTCATTTGCTTTCCACGGACAAGGAGGGATATAAGAGTGTCTTTCTTCAAGTTCTTGGCCAAGTAGTGTCGGCATGTTCCATCAGCTTGAATGCAACAATGTAGAACAGAAGCAGCTTTGCTCTTCTCACAGGTATCCCCAGCGTTCATCCTTCGCACGAGCAAGCTCAGCCCACCTAGTGAAATGATTTGTCTAGCATTCTCTAAATTTTTGTCTTCGTCGAAGCCCATTGAAAGTTGGTCTAGGAAGTAATATGCTGCCACCTGAGGGCTGCTTCGAACTGAGAATAAAGACTGCGTCTGATCACCGAATTCAAGAACTCGAAGGACCAGTGGAATCCAATCTGGTGATATCATCTGTTTTGCCTTTGGCTTCACCAGGTAAAGTAGAGCTGCCGCTTTCAGAAACAGGCTGTTACTTCTCAGTAATCTTAGGAAGACGTCGAGGTTCGGATCTGAATTCAATATGATTTTTGCATTCATCTCCCTCTTTGTTGCCAGTTCTGCTAAAATTGAGATTGCAAGCTCCAAGATTTCATCATCATTAGAGACAAATAAGACCTCCACAATTCCTTCCATTACAGGAACCTGTGATAACAAATTTTCAATTGTGGGATCCCCTTGAGAATCCAACCAAGCTTTGCTCACCACACGAATCGCCATTTCACAGTCAGTCAGGCTATTCAAGGAGCAAATAGCAGCAACGGCTCTCACTGCATCGTTCGATGGAGAAATATGGATATTTTCAGCATTCTTGATTATGGCGCTTTTAGGCATATAGTTTTCCTCTACCAAGCACTGTGTTGGTTCACTGCGGCAAGCTAAAAACCTGAAATAATCTGATTTCTGATTCTCTTGCCATAATTCAGCTTTCGGTTTTCTGTAACTTTGACACGACGACAATTTTTTATCCATAGCTCTCTCCTGTCAAGATTATTAAGATAAATATTTGTAACATCTCCCATCTAAAAATTCAACTTATTCGACAGGATACCGGTTACCTACTTCAACATGACTGCAATGCTTGATTTCTTCTTCTACAATACAAAATTTCTCTTCTTCCTTTGGATGCCCAAAAACAGCTTGATAACTATGGGACAAGGGAGGGAAAAAAAAATAAAAAAATTATATAATCTATTCACATTCTCCTATAAAAATAGATAATAGAAAATCTATTGAACTCAAACTTACAGTGATTTATTACTGATGGAATGATAAGAAGTGGAAGAATCTGAAGATCTCCTTCTCGAACGAGCATGGCTTATTTTTGAAGGCAACGGAACAGAAGGAACCACAGGAGGCGGAGCACCAACTTTAAGCCACTCCCTGTAGTAAAATGCAAACTGTATTGTCCCAAAATCCAGTTGATTATCATATAACTTGTTAAGATTCTTAATATTTTTCTCCTTGTCGCCATACTCTGAATTGGGAAGAAATTCGAGCTCTTTAGTGTACCAAATCTTGAGGTGAAGCAAGGGAGGAAGCAAGAAATGTTCCCAAAGTTCAGGAAGCAAATGCGTTCGTGCAAGAAACGGCGAATCGCAGAAAACTTGCAGGACGTGTTTAGCCGAATTTCGATCATTTTTGGTAATCTTGTAAACAATGGATAAGTAAAGTTGTGCACAGGCTGAGAGATATGAATTGGGTGCTCCACAAGTTGAACCATCTCTTGAAGTTCTGGAATTCAAGGATGCTACAATGTTCAACAGCCTAATAGCATTCTTCAATAATTTCTTATTTATCTCTCGACTTTCGACCAATCTCTCAATGATCTGAATTCCTAATTCCATGTTGGCAAGAACTCCATTATCAGATGAATACTTGTTCCTTATCACAAAGCAAGAATAACACTTTTCTCGGATCGTTTCGCGGAAATTCTTATCTCTTAAATACTGGCCAACATATCCACTCAATACAGAAATCACAGCTATATCAATTGCAGGCTCATCTCTTACTGGAGTCCCTTCTGCTATAGACTTTGTATTCGATCTCTCAGACTCTGAATCTCTTCTTCTTGATGAAAAAACTGAAGAACCGTTAATCGAACCGGCTTTTTCGCTCTTTTGTTTTGATGAAGCATCAAAACTTCTTCTGTCACGGCATATGAAAATAGGCAGTGTAATCGACTCATCTTGAACTTTCCTGTCTCTAAACTTGACCTTTTTTCGGGTGTTCAGAGATTTTTGTTGCTCAAATCCTTCTTCAGATAGCAGTTCATGGAGGGACGCCATGGATTGCTGTGCTGAAAGTGGATAGGGACCGAAGATGGAGCAATTATGTGAAGTTTCATTGACGTTCTTTCGGAACCAAAAAGATAACAAAAAAAACCACAGCAACAGACAAAGTACAGTTGGTAATTCAATTCAACCACAGAAAAATGAGGTCAAGATTGCTGAATGATTTCCTATTTGTTTTTGTAACTATTAAGAACAATTGCTACATAGTTTTCCACATGCCGTACAGCATGTCTCTATAGGCGAACCCGTGAGTCCACCCTATCGAACATAGGCTTTCTGAATGAAAAGATGTTTTGATTCACTAATTACCATGTGGGAAGTGATGAAAATTAAGATTTGAGGTCTCATTTTAGGGAGTCGCACTTGTTAAGAGGATAAGTTGGTCTATGCTTTCATTTTTAGTCGAACTAAATTTTTATCACTTAACATGTTGCACAAGATGGTAAATCGTTTGAATTAGGTGATCGTTTTTTAATTTTAATTGGATAGAATTGCTCGTTTGAACTTTGCGGATAAATCTTGACATGAATAATGCCGAAGTAAAGAGTCTTTTGGCAAAGGCAAGTGGTCTCGCTGCAAATGGGGATAAAATAGACTAGATGTTTGGCTGATTGTGGTATTCGGACAGTTTAGTATCTCTCAGTCTTGCTGTGGTGTCGAAAAGTATAATTGTGCACAATCCAGGCTTGTCTTGAAGACCAGTACATGTGACGAAGTGGGGACGCCTTTATGGGAGTAAAACAAAGACATTAAAAGACTTTTTTCTTTTTATTTTTTATTTTTTTCCCCTAATTTTAAAACATTGGTAAATAGAATTCCTTTTTGTTACGGTTTTTTCAAGCTTTGTGATATACCATAACATACGAATTGTTCCTCTTTAAAGAGATTTTTGTTCCAATCTTAACTGGGCGTGTCCCCAGAGATTGAACCCTTGACCCTAATGACATGAGCATTTTGAGGGCATCCTTGATACTACTAGAGAGAATTTTCATATCATGAGGTCAAATATTCAAATCCTTGAAGACGCATTCAAATAAGACTGAGACAAAATTCCCTTCAAACAGGAACAATCCGTGTGTTACGTGGTATGTCATAGGTGACCAAAAATGCCATAACATATAAAATGTGCGTTTTATGATTTTACGAGTCTTTGCCGCATGTGACATGCCTCGTAACACACGAATTGTTGGCTGAGCGCACCTCAAGAAATTTTAACTCGTGATATGAGAATTCATAAGGCATCTCTGGTACCGCTAGAACAATTGCTTTTATTGTTACGATTTTGTTTTTTTATTTTTAGCTTTGTTGCGTACTCCGTAATACACGAATTGTTCCTTTAAGAGGGATTTTTATCTCAGCATTGGTTGGGCGCCTTTCTAGAAATTTTGAACCCTTGGGCTGGTATCACTAGACTTTTTAATAATGAATTGACTGAAATAAAGAAAATGCAGTAGGGTATTAGTGTGAAAGTTGAATTTGTGTACATCTTATGGACGGTTTTGACTACATTTCTTCTGTGCAGGAGAAGAAGAGAAGGTCTCGGTACAACACCCGCTCCTCGGCTCGGTTCGACTCTTTACCATACTTCAGTTTAATCTCTTTCGATAGATGAAATAACTTTCGAGAAAGACAACCTCAATCAATAAATTTCATTTGTAAACGGTCACATGACGGTATCTCATCGAACTATTTTTTTTTCAAAAGTCAACAATTTTGACTAGAAAAAAATTTTTGCCCATCATTTTTTAACTTTTCAATAAAATAAATCAACTAGATTTCACCACTTAGCGGTTTATAAACAAAATATATAAACATTTTTTTACAAACAGAGGCTGAATTATACAAAACTTGGAAGTTATTCGAATCTTCCATCTTGTTTCAGTATTTTTGAGCTCAACAGAATGAAAGATTTAAAATCGAAAAATAAGAAGATGATAATTTACAAAATGTCAATTCGTTCAAGAAATGACAGAGAAAATATAATGTGGTTAGATGCGTTGGAATGAGAGAATTCAGTGCCCCGTGACAAATGTTTTTGTTCCTTTTCAGTTTTCACCGTCTCTTTTATTCTTCTCCTCTCTTTCCTCCATGATTGCCCATTCCCCACTATTACTGATCCATTTATTTCATCGGGTCTACCCTATTCCCTTTCAGTTCGTTATTTAGCCTTATTTGTAACCATTAAAATGAATCTTTTTCGGAAACCTTATTTTGGAGTAGTAATTTTTTAAGAATGTGTAATTAAAAAAGTAAGAAAAAAATTTACTGAATCATGTTTGGTTGAAGAAATAGAGAGAAAAATATGTTAAAATAATGAGGTCAAATATATATATATACTATATCTTTATCTTTATTTTTATAAAAGTAGAAGTGGGGAGAGAGTGTCATTAAATATCTTTGTAGAAAAATAAATAAATAAAGAAAAGATAAATATCTTTGTAGAAAAAATTATTATTTATTATATATTTAGTAAGAGTTAGTATAAATGTGTTGCATTGAAAATGAAATAAATTAAATTAATATATTTGAACATAAATATTGTGTATCAATATAAATGTGTTATATAGGAAATGAAAACATTTGATTAATATAATTAAACATAAATAAATATGATATATATGTAAATGTGTTGTGTAGGAAATGAAAAAATTGTATTAATATATTTGAATATAAATAAATGTCATATCTATGTAAATGTGTTACATTGAAAATGAAAATTTTGGATTAATATGTGACGACCCGAAATCTTGACCATTCGAGTGCCACTAAAAGTGACTCATATCATATTATCGAGACTTAAATAGTAATGTAAAATTATTCAAAAGAATAATTAGAATCCCATAATTTTATTTGTGAATATAAATAGAACATAATTTTCTTACATAAAGTTCAACATAATTATCTCATCAATCTTAACCACTTTTGCCACTTCCATGTTGACCGCCTCGAACCTTCAATTATCTGAAAATGGTAAATATCGTAGAGTGAGATTTATAAAATCCCAGTAAGTATACCAAGCATAAATTTTCTTTTGAAAGCATATGGATCATTTTCATCATAACATAGGATAGGATCGAAATACTCATAAATATAGGGAGACACAAGAATTTTACCGAACTTAAATGGCAAGAATTCTTATGTGTAGCGCTACTAAACTCCGGTCCCCTTAGCATAATCATAAACATATCATATGGAACCCATAACAATCCTGTGAGATTGATTTCATAGCAATGATCCAAACATTTTCATAAAAACATAAAGATATACTTACTTGTCATAAAAACATACTTACTTTTCATAAAAACATAAGGTGTATTTACCTTTCATAAAAACATACTTACTTTTCATAAAAACATAAGATATACTTACTTGTCATAAAAACATACTTACTTTTCATAAAAACATAGGGTGTATTTACCTTTCATAAAAACATACTTACTTTTCATAAAAACATAAGATATACTTACTTGTCATAAAAACATACCTACTTTTCATAAAAACATAAGGTGTATTTACCTTTCATAAAAACATACTTACTTTTCATAAAAACATAAGATATACTTATGAAAATATTAAATTTCCAATTGCTACTATGATTTGAATAAAAAGACAATTACGGATCCAATCATTCAAAATAGCAAATCTCAACACAACAAATTAAATGATAAGGCCTTAATCAAATAAATAATTGTATTGATTGAATTAAAACGCATAAGAATCCAACAAATCAAAATAAAGGACTTAGAACTACGTTACTAGTTTGGAAAAGCAATAACAAATTGATATAAAATACAACTTCCCCTTCCAACTAGGTATGGAAGCTTAGCCGAGCATAGTCATGAGGAATTCTATATTTTTCTGTCTTGATTCACCTTCTCGAATCTCTGAATTCTTCTTCAAAATCTTCAAGCAAGCCGTCCTCCTTCAAAGCAATAAAAATCCCCTTTTCTTGTCATGAACTTCCCTATTTTTAGCCTCAATTTCGTGCCCTAGCTTTGGGAGCAAGAAATCCAAAATTATGGAAAGAATTTAAATAAGAAAATTTTTGACTTGAAGATTTACGGCTGTAACATTCCTTTTACGGCCGTAATTGAGTTCCTGCATATTTCCTTAAATTGGAGTTACGGCCGTAACATTTTGATTTACGGCCGTAACTAAGTCTCTGCTGATTTCTTTTTTTTAGACGGTTACGGCCGTAACTTTTCCTTTACGGCCGTAAAGTGGTTTCTGCTTATTTTCAACTTGCTTCACGACACTTTCACGGCCGTAACCTTATTTTCTTACGGCCGTAACTTTATTTGCATGAAAGTCCCCAAACTTAAGTTTTGAGTGCATTTTGGTCCTTTTCTCTTCTTTTCTCTTCTTTTATGATCTTATGCAATATAAAACATAAAATGCATTAATAATACTTAGATAGAATCACATTATTGCTTATTCAAGGATATAAGTGCATCAAATAAACGTTAATATAACACTTATCAAATCCCCCCACACTTGAACCATTGTTCGTCCTCGAACAAAGATTTGCAAAGAAAAGAATAGGATTCAAACAATAGATTACAATTTAGAGACTTGAGGTTGCAACCCACTTTCCCTTAACAAAAATGTTCCATTGCATGATCGGATTGTGTTAGTGTGTGCTAGAGATGCAACGCCTTTTATTTCCCATCCCAATCATGGCTCGTTTCCTTTCACCTCTCGTGTTTGCTCACATCCCAACCATGTTTGAGTGACTACGAGGAGAATAATTTCGCCCAATTCTAGCGGAGATCAGTTGCGTAAACTGAGCTGTTCATGACATGAATACAGTCAACACAGGACCCCCGACCACATTCATAGCACCAACCCTAGACCAAGCAATTCAAACCACTCATAAGCATATGTAATGGGTTTAACATCCTCACAAGATATTTCTCTCTTTGCACAAAGTGTATAAGGGTTAGAATTTTCGCTCAGCTCTCTGCATGGATAAGTCAGTACCACAGATTGCCTAAATGTCATAACCGGAGCCAACAATAACACAAGTGCAAAGCGAATGTCTTTATTTGGTTGTAACGGGGCTTCGGGTCAGGTAGGATAAAAGGATATATTTAGGCTGAGTCGAGAAGGAATTTCGCAAACTAAGTCAATTCAAAATAACATCACTTCCTTCACTCTTATTATGAACTTTATTGTTTCCCACTACCCAACTCTATTCACACTTGAATTTTTTTTTTTTTTTTTTTTTCAAGTATAGACTGCAACTTTCCCTTTTTTTTTTTTTCAAATCATTTCGCAGCCACCAAGTGACACAAGATAGAATTACCATCCCCTGAGTCTAGTACATTTCACGACCACAGCTCAACACAAGATCACCATTTCAGCTTCTTGGACTTAAACCATAGCACAATTCTCAATCAACAAAAGCTTGCGAATCCCTTCTCTACGGGTTCAAAACAGAGACAATGCGAAAGAAAGGGTATTCGTGGCTTGTAGCGTGGCATAAAAATTCAAAGAAAGGCTAAGGCTCAAACGGGCTTCTAATGGTCCATGTAGCAAGGTGGGCTCTTTTAGCAAGTCAAATTTGGTTTAACCTATTGCCTTTGCTATAATTTGCACTTAAGTTAAGAAGCTACAACGGTATGCACAAGAAAGCACATCTAAGTATAACTCAACCATGCAGGACATACATCAAAGAATTACGAGCTTATAAGTATTGAAAATAGCTCTTAGGTTCAAAAGCTCACAAATTATGGTTTTCATGTGTTTCTCCCATCCAATTATGAGTCATAGGTCATTGCTTGATCTTCATTCCAATCTAAGTCCATTGGTCGAAGGTCATGGTTAAAAGCATTCAAACCATTACTACTCACAAAGGTATAATAGTTTGGGACATTCAAGGTTATATATGAAAGGTTAATCTGTCTATTGTAGGTTGGGTTAACTCGGTTGTAGATATTTGACAGTTTTACTTTTCATTTCCAACCTATTGATGAAGTTTTGGACGAGATGGTCTCTATGTGCTCACTTTACATCCAATCATGCAATGATTTTTCAAAAAAATGCACCAAAAGTGGGGTTGCTTCCTATCAAAATACGGTCAAGGACCTAAGTAGCATAGATAGGTAGCAAAGGCAAATAACAAGGTCAAAATGCAATTTACAGATTCGATTACAAAGAGAAAATAAATCAGATAAGCTTACAATCAAGTCAATTCCCCCCCCCACTTAGACAATTCAATGTCCTCATTGAAAAGGACAACAATAAAAGGGAAAACAATAAAAAGGAAAAAAAGAGGAAACTCCCTCGGTCTATTGTGGAGGTTGATCGTCTCGAGCTCTCTGCAATTGCCGAATCTGTTCCCGAATGGCCCTCTGCTCCTCCAGTAGAAGCTGCTGATCTTCTTGCATAGCATTCAGCTGGGTTTGGAAGGCCTACATCATGCCTAGCATCTGAAGCTCAAAAGGGGTAGGAGCATTTGGCCGTTGCGGCGCTTCCCGTGCTACGGGCTCCTCGGCGCCCTGATCATCATCGGAGTCCCCTGAATCATCATCTCCGTGACCCCGCTTCGAGATGATCTGCCTGCGAGCATTCTCCAAGCTCGCCTTCGTGAGGCGATTCCCATGCCCCAAGGTGTCGTCACTTACTGCAGCGGGAACTCTTTGATCCCGGCATAAGGTGGTGATTAAACATGGGAATGGCATGCCTCGCTTCTGCGGTATCAAGCTGGCGTATGTGGAAATCGTATCAAAGATGTGCTTCCCCAAGTCAAACTTGATTCCCATGGTGGTGGCGTAGTAGACCCGGAGGTAGCGAACAGATACTGTAGTGAGGCTAGTGGATGGGAAGAGACTCCCCGACCCCCACTGGTGCAGGTACCAGGCGTCCCGCTGTAGATCCCGATTCTTCTAGTGCAGAAGGATAACATTCAGGGAGTCATGGAGTTCAGGCTTCAAAGCCCAATGGAGCACCTCTTGGTCCGGAAAGAAAACACCCGCATTAGATGACATGGGGACCGACGCAGTGCTATTTAATCCCAAGTGGTGTTCCACCACATCCTTATCAAATTTGATACGTTTCCCCGCCACCCTGGTGTGGTGATAGTCAAGGGAACCCTCGTCACCAATTTCTTTGTTGAACTGGGTGTAGAATTTGTACACCAGCGGGGGGGGGGGGTTCCCAAACGGTAGATCACTCACGAATTTGACCCATGCAAATTCAACGAAGCGGGCCCAAAATCGTCGCGGGGCAATGACGGTGTCAGCGCTCCTCCAATCCTGAAAGTCCTCTGGGAGGAATAGCCGCTCCTTTATGCAAAGCTTAGACTGGCTCTTCTCCTGGCGGGGCTCAGATGAGGATTCCCCCGCCACTTGCTTTCCTTTCTTAGTCGGTGGGGCCATAGAGAATCCTGTGAAAGAAACGAGGGGATTAGTCGAGAACAAAGCCGCATGAAGAATCATAATGAACATATACATATGCCATGGGGAAAAGTAAAACAAGAAATAGGATGAGCGATCAACCGATTAAGCTGCAAGGAAACGAATAAAAATGGGCACAAGGGCCAAATCCTAACCAAATTCTCCTAGATGACACATGGCAAAAGCAAGGGTGAAGTGAAGTACATCAAAGCCAAGCGACAATATCCATTAAGACAACCCAAAACGAAGATGTAGAGTCACACCCAAGGCTAGTGTGGAGCCAAAGTTGGAGTCCAAAACATGCATATCCATTAAGATATATATAGAGCAATGAGGTATTAGATATTGACACTAAGCATGCAACAAGGTATCCCATCAAGTCAATCCCTTCAATTGAACTCCCACCATTACAATTGTACGCTTAAACAAACACAATAGGGGGGTTGGAGTCGGAATTATATGGCAACACACACTCTAAATGCATATGCGATGCTTGCCAAAACCACGTGACAATTAGTATTAGGAATAAACATCAATCCCATATAACAAAGTCGCCCTTAATTGAACCCTAATCATGGTGGCTATAAGATCACAACAGCTCCTAAAGGACATCAAGGCAACAAGGGGTGAAATTGGCTAGTTCATTGTCATTGAAACATTTTGACAAACAGGTGGCATCCAATGGATAATAAAGGTTTTGGTGGGGATAGGTGATTCATGAAACATGCCTATATAGACAAAACATCCGGGCGAGTCACAAGCTATCAATAGAAAAGACAAGCATAAAGAACTTATGACCAAATACTATAACAAGCGCCAAAAGACAAAAGAGAAGGAGAACAAAACAACAAAAAAAGAAAAAAGAGAAAAGACGAAGAAAGAGAAGAAAAAAAAACGAAAACATATAATAATAAAATATATACCTCTTAAGCTTGGTGAGGATGAAATGTAGAGAGGGAGGCGAGGGGTGATGTGGGAGAGTAAGAAGGATTGGGAGAGAAAGGGTTATGCGAGGGTTCACCGATTTAAATTCTGAAAAACACAGACTTACGGCCGTAAAGGTATGACTCACGGCCGTAATTCACATTCTGAAAAAAATTACAAAGAAACGATTACGGCCGTAATAATTTAATTACGGCCGTAAAGAGGCCTCTGTATAAAAACTGGAAATGAGTTACGGCCGTAAAGATATATCTTACGGCCATAACAAGGCCATTGGAAAATTATTATTATTATTTTTTTTTATTTTTGAATGAAATGACTAAATAAACTAAAAATAACCAAAATGAGAATACGAAAATAAAAAGTCGAGGAGATAAAGAAACCCCCCCTCTTGGGTTGCCTCCCGAGCAGCGCCTTTGTTTACTGTCGTTGGCTCGACCGAGTCCGCGCGGGACTAGTGCTCGTTGTTAGCGGGTTCCAGGGCAATTACTTCCAAGTTTTCAGTTTGGAATCCCTCATAATATGGTTTGAGGCGGTGCCCATTGACCTTGAACTGTTTATCCGTGCGCAAGCTCCTAATATCGACTGCACCATGAGGAGATACATTAGTAACAATAAATGGACCTACCCAGCGAGAACGAAGCTTACCTGGGTGTAATTTGAGCCGGGATTGAAACAGTAGCACTTTTTGGCCCTCACAAAAGCTCTTTCGAGAAATGCGTTGATCATGGAATGCTTTAGTTCGATCTTTGTAGATCATTGCATTCTCATAAGCCTCATTTCGTATTTCATCCAATTCCTGCAATTGAAGCTTCCTATGGTCTCCTACTGCCCCCCAATCCATATTGCATTGCTTGATGGCCCAATAAGCTTTATGCTCGAGTTCCACCGGTAGGTGGCATGGCTTCCCAAATACCAATCGGTATGGAGACATACCAATTGGTGTCTTGTAAGCGGTTCTGTAGGCCCATAAAGCATCATCGAGGCGAATGCTCCAATCCTTCCGGTTTGGTCGAATTGTTTTCTCTAGGATGGACTTCACCTCCCGATTGGAAATCTCTGCCTGTCCGGTAGTTTGGGGGTGATACGCGGTTGATACCCGGTGCATCACTCCATATTTCCGTAACAAGGCTTCAATGGTTCGGTTGCAAAAATGCGTGCCTCTGTCACTGATCATAGCTCGGGGTATTCCAAACCTACTAAAAATGACACTTTTTACAAAATCTGCAACCACTTTAGCGTCATTAGTACGGGTGGCCTTTGCCTCCACCCATTTTGAAACATAATCGACAGCTAAAAGGATGTAATTACAACCAAACGACGAGGGAAAGGGTCCCATGAAATCAATGCCCCAAACATCAAAAATCTCACATACAATAATGGGGTTTTGAGGGATTTGATCTCGTTGGGATAAGTTACCTGTTCTTTGGCAATTATCGCAGGACTTACAAAAAATGTACGCATCCTTGAAAAGGGTCGGCCAAAAGAACCCACTCTCCAATACCTTTTGCGCCGTCCTTCTAGGTCCAAAATGGCCACCGCATGCATATGAATGGCAAAAGGTGAGGATGGATTGATGTTCTGATTCCGGCACGCACCTTCTAATGATTTGGTCGGGGCATCTCTTCCACAGGTACGCGTCATCCCAAATATAATATTTAGCGTCGCTCCTCATCTTATGCCTTTGTGCCTGCGAAAAACCAGTAGGAATTAGTTTAGCAGTAATGTAATTTACCAAATCAGCATACCATGGGGGATTTGCTTCGATGGAAAATAAACCCTCGTCTAGGAAGGTTTCACACAGAGGTAGGTTTTCCTCGGGTTTCACTACCCGGCTAAGATGGTCGGCAACCACATTTTCGGACCCCGCCTTATCTTTTATTTCCAAGTCAAATTCTTGTAATAGAAGTATCCAGCGGATGATTCTAGGCTTCGCTTCCTTTTTAACAAATAAGTGTCGTAAAGCTGCATGATCTGTAAAAATAATCACTTTAGTACCCAATAAATAAGGACAAAATTTTTCTAAAGCAAATACCACAGATAGAAGCTCCTTTTCATTAGTGGTATAGTTGGCTTGAGCCTGATTCAAGGTTCGGGAGGCATAGTAAATCACATGGGCTGCTCTCCCAACCCGTTGCCCTAGAACTGCTCCCACTGCATAATCACTGGCATCACACATTATTTCGAATGGAAGATCCTAGTTGGGTGGTTGAATGATCGGGGGCGTAGTTAGCCGCTCCTTTAGTTGGTCAAAGGCTTTTTTGCATAGGTCGGTGAAATTAAATGGGACATCATTTTGCAACAGATTGCACAATGGTGATGCAATTTTGGAAAAGTCCTTGATGAACCTGCGATAGAAACCTGCATGCCCAAGAAAAGATCGTATATCCCGCACATTGGCGGGGTAAGGTAATGCAGATATGATGTCCACCTTAGCCTTATCAACTTCTATTCCCTTTTCCGACACTACATGACCTAACACAATTCCCTTATCTACCATAAAATGGCATTTTTCCCAATTTAAAACTAGGTTAGTGTCAATGCAACGTTTCAAAATTAATGATAGATTGTCCAAACATGCGTCAAATGAATCACCCCACACGCTAAAATCATCCATAAACACTTCTATAATATGTCCTATGTATTCAGAAAAAATGCTCATCATACAACGTTGAAACGTTGCAAGAGCATTACACAAACCGAAGGGCATGCGTCTATATGCAAACGTGCCAAATGGACAGGTGAAAGTGGTTTTCTCCTGATCTTCTGGAGTTATGGCAATTTGAAAATATCCGGAGAAACCATCTAGAAAACAATAATGGGAATGACCAGCTAATTTCTCTAACATTTGATCCATGAAGGGAAGGGGAAAATGATCCTTACGAGTGTCAGCGTTTACCTTTCTGTAGTCGATGCATACCCGGTATCCAGTTTGGACCCTAGTTGGTACAAGTTCTCCATCTTTGTTTTCCACCACCGTTACTCCGGATTTCTTTGGCACCACTTGGACTGGACTGATCCACTTGCTGTCTGAGATTGGGTAAATCATCCCTGCTCCTAGCAGTTTCAAAATTTCCTTCTTCACCACGTCCATCATTGCCGGGTTTAACCTTCGCTGGGCTTGCCTCAATGTTTGAGCACCTTCCTCAAGCAATATTCGATGCATGCAAATTGACGGGCTGATTCCTTTGATATCCGCGATGGTCCAACCAATCGCCTCCTTGTGCTCCCGAAGGACCCGAACAAGTTTGTCTTCTTCCATATTGGTGAGGTTGGATGAAACAATTACGGGAAGCGATTCTTCATCACCAAGAAACACATATTTCAGATGGGCGGGGAGAGATTTCATTTTCACCACTGGGGCCTGCAAGATAGAAGGTAGCAATTTGTTAGGATAGTCTATCAGTTGAATTGTTTTTATGGTGTACCTGCGTGGTGTAGGTCCTAGTGAATCAAGTGCAGTAATTCCATCCTGTAATTCCTTGCTTATACCCACGTCGCTGTCATCATCTTGCCTTAGCGACTCCACGATAGCTGTTTCTAGCTCGTCCCTGCAATTTAACTCGAAAATTTTCTGCACAACAGGAGTAATGTCATTAATAGAATAAACAGCACATACATCATTTGGGTGTTTCATGGCATCGTAGATATTAAATTGCACTACTTCCCCATTGAATTCCATAGTCAACACCCCTTTCCTTACATCAATAATGGTTTGGGAGGTCCACAAAAATGGTCTTCCTAGCAGTATAGGGGTAGAATTTGGGGAGTGATCATCATTCATATCTAATATGTAAAAGTCTGCCGGAAACACCAACCCCCCTACTTGCACTAAGACGTCCTCGACTACCCCGTCTGGATATGCATTGGAACGGTCGGCTAGTTGGATGATAACATCTGTTTTAGTCATTTTGGTAAGATTTAATGCAATGTAAGTGGATCTAGGCATGACATTAATGGATGCTCCTAAATCTATTAGTGCATGATTTACCTTGGTGTTACCTATTTGACATGGCACAGTGAACATACCGGGATCCTTACCCTTTTGAGGCAATTTCCTTTGAAATAAGGCCGAAACGCTTTCCCCCATTCTTACCTTCTCGTTTCCCACCAGTTTCCGTTTGCTAGTGCATAAATCCTTTAAAAATTTTGCATACCGGGGGACTTGCTTGATGGCATCTAGTAGCGGGATATTTATTTCAACCTTTCTGAACATCTCCAGCATCTCCTTTTCTTTGCTCTCCTTGTTCGATTTTGCTAACCTGCTAGGAAAAGGTGGAGGTGTTAGTTTAACATTTAATTGGGGGTCAATATTTACCTCAGGTTTTTGCGAAGCATCGTTTCTTTTCCCGACTCCTTCCTTTTCATCTCCCTCCATTTCGGGTGCAGCCGATTCCAATTTCGGGCCCTCAATTTCTTTTCCACTTCGGAGAGTCATGGCACTCACGTTTTTAGGATTTATCTCGGGTTGAGATGGCAATTTACCACCGGATTGTGATTCCAACCTATTTATGGCAGTGGCCATTTGGCTCATTTGATTTTCCAGGTTTTGTATGCTTGACTTGGTATCCTGTTGGAATTGCATAGTGTTAGTTGCCAATGTCTTAACCATATCCTCAAGAGACATACCTGAATTTTGAGACTTTTGTTGATATTGCCCCTGTGGTTGGAAAGTCCCTTACTGCTGGAATTGTCCTTGTGGCTTGTTTGAAGTAAAACCCGGGGGTTTGTTATTTCCATAGCTCAGGTTGGGGTGATCTCTCCACCCAGGGTTGTACGTATTCAAGTATGGGTTGTATTGCTGCCTTTGGAAAGGGAAACCTCCAGCAGCATTTACCTGTTCATTGTTTTCTTCTTGCAGTACCGGACAGGTATCCGTTGGATGTCCCAAGTTCGAACAAATCCCACAGGCCTTGGCTTGTTTCGAATTCCCTACAGCAAGTTGCTTGACAAGATTTGTTAGTTCATATAATTGACCTTCAATATTAGAACTACTTACCTCGTTGACTCGGCGGACTTGGGAATCCCTACTCGAGTTGAATTGCTGAGTATTTTCCGCCATGTTGGATATTAAAGCCCGTGCTTGCTCTGGTGTCTTGTCCATTAGTGCACCTCCGCTTGCGGCGTCTATCATACTTCTGTCCATTGGCGCTAGACCTTCGTAGAAGTATTGCACCAAAAGTTGCTCGCTAATCTGATGATGGGGGCAGCAGGAGATGAGTTTCTTGAAACGCTCCCAATACTCATATAGTGTTTCGTTGTTGTTCTGGCGCACCCCACATATTTCTTTTCGGATGGTACCAGCCCTCGAGGCAGGGAAGTATTTTTCCATGAAGAGCCTTTTCATGTCGCTCCAAGTAGTAACCGTTCCCGATGGCAGACAATAGAGCCAGTCAGTGGTGGCATCCTTCAATGAGAATGGGAAGGCTCTCATTTTTATTTGTTCCTCGGTAATGCCCGTGGGCCTCATACTGTCGCAAACCACGTGGAACTCCTTTAGGTGCCTATACGGATCTTCGCCGGGGTTTCCTCGAAAAGTTGGTAATAAGTGGATGAGCCCATATTTAAGCTCGAAAGTTTTTCCTTCTTCCACTGTTGGAAATGTTATGCATAATGGCTGCTGAGCCACATCGAGGGTAGCCAGTTGCTTAAGAGTCCTGTTGTTAGCTGCCATTTGTCGTGCCGCTCTTCTTTGCTGTCTAAAAGTCCTCTCAATTTCTGGGTCGAGATCAAAAATTTCACAATTAGTTGACCGAGTTTTAAGCATATAAACAAAGAAGCACAGCTGAGTATTAAATTTTTTTTTTTTTTTTTTGGTGTAAAATTATATAAATAAAGTGAAAAAAAAAAAAAAAATAATAAATACAGAAAAATAAAACTCTAATTGATTAAACACTAAATTGGTTAACCGTTCCCCGGCAACGGCGCCAAAAATTTGATGCGTGTCGCAATGCACCAAAATAATAATTAAATATCTTACTCGCAAATTAACAGGTTTGATTGTAATAGCGGAAGTAAGAGTCGATCCCACGAGGAACGGGAACTAAAATAGTGCTTTGTCAATTAGAATAGATGGGGGGTTTTCGAGTTCAAGAATTGTAAATAACGTGAAAATAAAGTGAAAACGTATATTAGATAAAATAAAAATCAATTGGTTGCAAACCCTAGTTCTCAGGTTCAGTTGTATTCTATCGCAATGTTATCACTTTCCAAGTAACGCGTGTTCAAATTCCCTATTTGATTTATCACCCGTAAATAGTTAATAAGCTCTAACTATTCCTATTCCCCCTTTATTGCATTTAATTAGAATAGGCTCTCTAATCAAATATTAGCCATTGAATAACCTAAAACAAGCTCTTTAGATTTAAGACAACAACTATATATTGGTTGAGGAGAATTAGGATGATTTAGATTATCAATCACACAAGCTCGTGACAATTAACCCAAGTTGGAATTCTTTATGAAAATATTAAATTTCCAATTGCTACTATGATTTGAATAAAAAGACAATTACGGATCCAATCATTCAAAATAGCAAATCTCAACACAACAAATTAAATGATAAGGCCTTAATCAAATAAATAATTGTATTGATTGAATTAAAACGCATAAGAATCCAACAAATCAAAATAAAGGACTTAGAACTACGTTACTAGTTTAGAAAAGCAATAACAAATTGATATAAAATACAACTTCCCCTTTGAACTAGGTATGGAAGCTTAGCCGAGCATAGTCATGAGGAATTCTATATTTTTCTGTCTTGGTTCACCTTCTCGAATCTCTGAATTCTTCTTCAAAATCTTCAAGCAAGCCGTCCTCCTTCAAAGCAATAAAAATCCCCTTTTCTTGTTATGAACTTCCCTATTTATAGCCTCAATTTCGTGCTCTAGCTTTGGGAGCAAGAAATTCAAAATTATAGAAAGAATTGAAATAAGGAAATTTTTGACTTGAAGATTTACGGCCGTAACATTCCTTTTACGGCCGTAATTGAGTTTCTGCATATTTCCTTAAATTGGAGTTACGGCCGTAACATTTTGATTTACGGCCGTAACTAAGTCTCTGCTGATTTCTTTCTTTTAGACGGTTACGTCCGTAACTTTTCCTTTACGATCGTAAAGTGGTTTCTGCTTATTTTCAACTTGCTTCACGACACTTTCACGGCCGTAACCTTATTTTCTTACGGCCGTAACTTTATTTGCATGAAAGTCCCCAAACTTCAGTTTTGAGTGCATTTTGGTCCTTTTCTCTTCTTTTCTCTTCTTTTATGATCCTATGCAATATAAAACATAAAATGCATTAATAATACTTAGATAGAATCACATTATTGCTTATTCAAGGATATAAGTGCATCAAATAAACGTTAATATAACACTTATCAGTTATGTAGAAAATGAAAAAAAAAAATTGATTAATATATTTGAATATAAATAAATGTGATATCTATGTAAATGTTTTATGTAGGAAATGTATAAAATGTATTAATATATTTTAACACAAATAAATGCCATATCTATGTAAATGTGTTACATTGAAAATAAAAATTTTGAATTAGTATATTTGAAAATAAATAAATACATACTATATAAATTTGTTAAGTTAGAAATAAAGATTTTGAATCAATATAGTTTGAAAATAAATAAATAAAATCATTGATGTTTTACTTCCTAATATGTCAATAAATGAGTATGTTCTTCAATAAGCATATTACAAAAATAATTAATTATTTGCTATCAGTTTTTTACCAAAAATGATAAATTGGTAGAAAATTTAATCATTTCGTCATTTGGACAAAAATTGGTATGTTTAAAAAATAAGGAAAAATAAAATATATTAATTAATATATTAGATTTCGAATAAAATATATGTAAGCAACATATTAAAAGGAAAATATGTGATAAGGTGGGCAAATTTTTAGAGAAAAACGTAAATAAAAGTCAAAAAAAAATTTATATAAAAAATTTAATTAATTGTCAAACTTTGAGCGGCGCGGTACACTGATTGTACATGCTGAAATTTTTATTTTGATTAGTTTTTTTTTTTAAAAGTTTCAAATTCAATAACACGTGTTATGTAGGAAATAAAAAAATTGGACTAATATATTTCAATATAAATAAATGTCATATCATATCTATGTAAATGTGTTACATTGAAAATGAAAAAAGAATTAATATATTTTAAAATAAATAAATAAATATATGGTATATAAATTTGTTAAGTTAGAAATGAAAAAATTGAATTAATATATTTTGAAAATAAATAAATAAAATTATTGAAATTTTACTTCCTAATATGTCAATAAATGAGTAGGCTCTTCAATACACATGTTAAAAAAGTAATTTATTATTTTCTATCAACTTTTTAACCACACCTATTTTCTTTCTCCAATTTTCAGCCACTACTATTTACCTTATAATCATAAATAAATAAGTTTATAAATCGAACATTATTACCAAATGGAGGCTTAATCATTTCATCATTTTGACCAAAATTGACATGTTTAAAAAATAAGGAAAAATTAAATATATTAATTAATATATTGAATTTCAAATAAAATATATGCAAGCAACACATTAAAAAATATAGTTAATAAAAAATTATAACATTAAAAGGGATATAGGTGATGAGGTAGGCAAATTTTCAAAGAAAAACGTAAATAAAACTATGAGGTTGCGTTTGATTAACATCCATTTCCAAGGAAAATGCCATTTTCCTTCTTTTGAGTGTTTGATTGCAATTTATTTCCACGTAATTGATTTTCTAGCCATGGAATTCACGCGCTGATTTTCCTCTTTTTAACGGAATTAGTTTTCCCAGCAGTATACTAGAATTTATTTTCTAGGGAAAATGTTTTACCATTTTCGTCACGTTTGATCATTTTTGTTATTTTTAATTTATTTATTTTTTTGTCAAAAATTAACATTATTATTATCAAGTACAAATGTATGAAAAAATTTTAAAAATATATTTTTTTTTATTAAAATAGCTAAATTTTGCTTTATTTGTCATGAAAAATAATGTCAATCAAACAACAAAAGTTGGAAAATTCTCCACTTTTTCCACCTAAAAATTAAATCAATCAAAAACACATAAAACATCCAATTCTTAAGAATTCAATTTCCGTATAATTCATTTCCTTTCCACCCAAATTCCACCATCGCTATCAAACGCAGCCTAAAAGTCAAAAAAAATTTAAATGAATGCCAAGTTTTTAGTGGCCCAGTATACATGTAGCATTTTTTTATTTTGAATAATTTTATCTTTTTAAAAGTTTTAAATTCAACAACATTTTGTACTGAAATTTTATTTTTTATTTGATATGATTGAATCAAGATATTTTCTAACTTATGATTTAAAATTTATATATTCCGTGCATCGCATGGGTGGACAACTAGTTATATTTTAAAGTGTCAAATCTTGACCAGATTTTGACCGCCTTTCCGCCATTTGTTTTGTCTTTGTGTACATAAAATAATATACTCTCTCCGTCCCAAAAATATAGTCATACGATTATTTTCACACGGATTAAGAAATGGTAGTTAGTATAGTTAGAATATTAAATTTTATCAATATTTTTCATTTATACCCTTTATCCCTTATTTATTGTTTTAAGTGGACTCACTTCGTTTACCACAAAAAATTGAAATGCAATAGCTAAGTAATTGATGTGTATTTTACCAAGATACATTAAATAAGGGTATATGTAAAAATGAAAATTTTAATACATGCTCAATATGGAAACAAGACTATCTTTTTGGGACAGACAAAAATACTATATAGGACTATCTTTTTGGGACAGAGGGAGTATATTTTTTTACCGCCTATTTCTTTTGTCTATGTTACGTATAGAGCAGTAGATAGATTTTTGTAATTTGGGGAATTGTGTAGAAAATGTGTGCGGTTAAAACGTAATTTGTGGAATTGTGTAAAAAAAAAATATGTTTAGAAACATGTTTTCCAAACGGAGGCCAAATGAGCCCACTTTTCGTGTTACATACACATACCATGCGCCCTTCCCCAGATGAAGTGAAAGGACTGAAAAGAAGATCGAACAAACATGATAGAATACCAAACCCCCATACAATCCCTAGTTAAGCGGCGCGATTTTTGCCTTCTCTCAGACGACACACTGTCACACCAGCCCAGCCATGGACATATCGGTTCCCCACGCACCACTGCACCATCTATTTACATGGATTGCGTCTATACATTAGAGCCCAGTCCCACTTCCAACTGTTGTGCCGTCCGACGATTTACCTCAATCTCTTTTCCCTGTTTGATCGCACCGCACCCGTTCCATTTGTGCATATTCCCTTCACCTCCATTTGTACATGACAAGAGAGTTTTTTACTTGGATCTATTATCATTAATTTCATTTGTAGTTCATCTTTTGTGGCTTATTCTAATTCTGTAATTTTGAAAATTTTGTTCGTCAATTATGGCTTTCTTGCCTTTTGTAATACGGAATTTTGAAATTTTTTGTTCATCGATTGTGACTTTTTTGAATTCTGTAATTTGGAAGTTAAATTTCATTAACGTTAAAGGCCATGCTGATTTTACGCTGCAACTTTTTAAAATTCTTTAATTTTTATTTTAAATGCCATTATGGTCAAATATCATGTTGATTTTGCACTGCACTCAATTCCCCATACTGGCTCTTTCTGTCTTGACCGATTGTGCCTTTTTTTACTTGCTGTCTCTTGGCAGAATAATGATTACGCTGCAGCTACATATCCCATACCCAGAGCAACTGTGTTTATATTTGTCTTTTACATATGTGTATCGTGCCTGTGTATCATCACTCTTCTGCTTATCTCAAGTTTCTCTGTAAGAGAATAGTTTGCTTGCTTATATGCTGTTTATGTACGTGTCTATGATGCATTTCATTTTTTAGTGTTTCCATTGCAATTGTCTCATGTCTAATCTATCTATTTATCTAATTTCCTATCGTGTGTGAAGAATTTGCGTGCTAGATGTATACACTCCCCTGAACGAAATCTCAGCAGCCAGGATTGGAATGTTAAGGTCCGTGTTATTCGCTCATATCATATCACTGTACGTGAGGATCCTAATGCAATCTTCAACCTCGAGTACGTGTTCCATGATTCTCAGGTAAGTGTCCATGTTTTGATGATGATGAATGTCTCATAGATTTTTTCATTTTGTTAACTTTTATAGCTCTTATTTATTTGATTCATCACTGTAAGTGTATTCCTCTTCACACAATTGACCTTGATTATTTTCCATGATTATTTGATTCATATATATTGTGTGAAATACATAAAATGGGATAGATTTGAGGCCCATGCCTTGGGGCCATCTCATATGATGCTTTTAGGCTTTTTTCCAGCGTCCTAATATGGTCTCAGCCATGCTTCTTTTTTATTTAGTCTTATGCCTCTCTAACATTTTATTTTATCTACTATTCTTTATATTTTAACCATAATGTATACATTAGATAGCTCTTTAATCTTTCAATACTTCTTAAATATATACAAATTTATGAGGAATATTTCGTATTGTAGAATTTGGCTTTTTCTTTATAAGTTTAATATTCTACATTTTACTTCAAATATTTTTGTGTATATTTAATACCGTGCATTGCACGGTGATTTTAGGCTTTATTTGAAAAGATCAGTATTCAGTCATGGATAACTATGTAACAGTGTCTTGGGTTACCAATCATGCTGGATTGAAAGTACTAATTTCCGATAAGGATGGACACCAAACAAGTTCCACTACAAATGTTTTAAAGAAGTTTTCCAAAATTTAGAGCCCATTTGGTAATGGAAAAATTTTCAGCTTAATTTTTTAAATTTAATCTCAACCATCCATTCTTAGTCAAGCCCATAATTTTTGACTTTTCAAACATTTTAAAACCACATAAAAAAAAATAAAAAAAAATAAAAAAACTTTTCACATTACCAAACAGGCTATTAGTTTCATTTTGTCAATCAACCATATTTGAATATTGATTATCAATATCTAATTATATTTCTTTGTGTTCATTACTTTATAATAATGTCACTTTATTCATTGATATATGCCATTGCAAACAAACATAATGATAATGTCAATCGTGCATCGCACAGGTACATACTAGTGTGTGTGTGTGTGTGTGTGTGTGTGTGTGTGTGTGAGAGAGAGAGAGAGAGAGAGAGAGTAGAAGTGAGGAGAGAGAAGTATTAAATGTCATTTTCACTCCAAAATGCACTTATAATTTTTGGAAGTATAGAAAAAATAGAATAAAATAAAAATTTGTGTATTTGTGTAGATTAATGTCATATTTAAATTCATGTTGATTAATGTAATTTTAATTTGAATTAATGTCTTTTATCTCGTGTAGATAAATATGAATGAAAAATGCGTTGCTTGTAAATAAATTTATAGAAAATACATAAACCTTAGTTCGAAAGCTATGTTTTTTTTTATAAACAAAAATATTATTGTTTGTTCTGGAAATACATTGTTGAAAACTGGTTTCCAAAAATGTGTATAGCTAAAAAGTGGTTTCGAAAAATGTGCATAGTTAAAAAGTAGGTAAAAATGTGTTGTTTATAAATAAATTTATAGATAAAATTACCGAACGGATGCTAATGTTTTTAATCATTCTTAATTTTAATAATTGTGTAAAGATTATATGGAATAAGATTTTCGATATAATTTTTTTACCTCCCACGTTGTCCAATTGTTGTATCATGATAATTGGTGATTTTCGTAATTATTATTTTACCTATTTGATTTTGTGAATAAAATAAAATATAATTTTATTGGTTAAATATAAATATTTTTTGGGTCGATATTAAACACGCGTTTATAATTATTGTGAAGATTTTTTGAATGAAAATTGAAAAAAAAAAAGTTTAAATACAATAATCAAATGCAGAAATTATATAAATTTGCATTTTCAACGAAGTCAACAATAGCGCATAAAAGTTATTGAAATCTACAATCTTTTATTATTTAAATATATAAATTGACATTTACTATCCAAATAAGCTTTCAATAATTTGGATTAATTATGTTGTTTTTAAATTTTAATAATTATTATAATAGATATTATTATTTTACGTATTTTATATTTGTGTTGATTATGTAAAATTATTAATATTTTACGAATATTTATCGAAACAGATACTACAGAAAACAACCTTCATGCATCGTAGGAGGTAAATTCTAGTTGTTGTTGTTATTATTATTATTATTATTATTATTATTATTATTATTATTATTATTATTATTATTATTATTATTATTTATTTTGTAATATAAATATAAATATATTCTTTTTTTTTTAATCATTGCAGAAGGGGAAGAATACACATAACTAAGATTTTTTGGGCATGAGGATTATATATTTGAACTCTACCCCCCTCGACAATCAATATGGGATATTGATGTGTATCGTGAGGGCCTTGCGACTCCAAGGTACCGAAGAATGACTTGTGGGGATTTAGTAGCCTTGTTGGAGTCGAATGAGGTGAAATATGACAAGGATTTAAAAGTCGTAGAGGATGAAATAGTCATATGTAATCTGATGGATATCAATTTGTATCATGAGGACCTTGTGACTCCAAGGTACCAAAGAACGACTTGTGGGGATCTAGTAGCGTTGTTGGAGTCGGATGAGGTGAAAGATGATAGGGATGTAAAAGCTCTGGAGGATGAAATAGTTCTATGTAATGTGTTTGGCCATTTTATCGATATATAGTTTATGAGAACTGTATGACTATTTTATCGACATCCAATTTATCGAAATATTAAGCGCTTTAGGGTAAAGGAGATAATCTATAATCGAGCTTTGGAAACATGATTTTTGAAAGCAACATGTATGTGCATCGATTACTTGTCTTTATGAATTATGTTTCAATGTGTAATAACATATGTGAACCATATTGTGTTCATTGGGCACACTTGTGCTCACCCACAAATATTAACTTTTCAAGTAGCTATTAATGTAAAAATATTGGCGCGGATTTTCAGATAAATTGACAGAGAGTGTTGCACTAGGTGATGACCTGTAACTTGTCGACTTACCGCCAAATAAGAACTTTTGTGTTTGAACTGCCCCATTTTATTGAACTCTCTATTTTATTATTGTTTAAAATTATTTTGAAAACTCACTTATGTGGCATCGTTCACGTCACTGGCTAAAAATATTCATGTGGTTTTCGGGTCATCACAAAAGTGATATCAGAGGTGTACTTTTTTAAAAAAAGAAAAAAAAAAATCTTGAAAATTTGGGGCGTTACAATAAACATGAATCAAGTTTATTCCTAGTCCTAATGTGAATGTTTATTATGCTTTAAATCATACAATATCAAAGAGATTGTAAATGTCATAGATATTATTCCTAATATCTAGTGTTTGTGTTTTAATCTTCCCGCGTTCTAACTTATTATGAATTTTCCAACACTACAATAAGCAACTAATATCTAATTGATGATTAATCAATCAAATAATGCAATGAGAATAAAAGATAAATCAAATAAGGCAAGAAAATTATAAATTAAAGAATCTTGAATTAAAATTAAAAAAAAAAAAGACAAAATGGTTCATCTTCATCCAATACATGAGAGGATTTAGCCTAGCATATTTAGATATGAATCACACATAAATAATTGAAAAAATATCACCCGAGAATTATAACAATGGAAGAAATGTATTAATTCAATCTCTTATTCTTGAATCTTCAACCCGAATTTCGAATCTTCAAGATCTTGTGTGTTAGTTTCCATAAAATCTTGATTTTTCACCAGCCGGAATACCCATGTGATCGCATGGGCAAAACCATTGTGATCGCATGTTTTTAGTCATTTCAATTCAATGGTTTTGAATGTTTGCCTTGCAATTGTAAGGAAATTTGCCTATGTGATCGCATAGGTAAATGTCCCTTCGTTATTTTCATTTCAGTCCTTGTGTATTTGCACTTTTAGTCCTTCATATTTCTAGCTTATTTGATTTAGTCATTATACTTTTAATTTCGTTTCAGTTTGGCCCTTTTATATTTGCATCATAAGTCTTTTATATTTTGAAAGTTTACAAATTGGTCTTCACTTTTCCAATTTTTTTTTTGACTTTAGTCTTTTTTTTCTCGTTTGACCTCCAAACATATCCAAATTCGAGTTTTACCTAAAACAAGCAAAATGAATACACAATGTACTAATATCAAACTCTAAAATACTTACACTTGTCTAGATTTAAGGCCAAGATAAGTACAAGAACGTACTTATCAAATCCCTCGAACTTAAACTCTTATTCATCCTCAAATAAGATAAAGCATATACACTCACGAAAACGTAATACATAAAAGTTTAACTACTACTCTTGACAACCGATACTTGTTAAATAATTTGCCATAGTTTCTTCACGATTTAAAAAATTCTAATAATCACTGAACAATCTACAAACAATGTTATACAAATCTTAACTAAATTTATGCTCAATGTGTGTGTGTTTAGTCAACCCAATCATTCTAGTATGCTTCACACATGATCTTTCGATTCATATGGGTCAAATTTTTGTTTTCCCTCTCATGAGATGCACTTTGACCCAAGCTTGTTATTTTCTCTCTAATCCAATGTATGATTTCTAAGATTGTTTCCTAAACCACTAACTCATTTCCCACTCAAGTTTGAGTAGGTCTAATCAATAATAACAACTACCTAGGTTTGAGATATCCTTTATTGAGTGTCCCGACCTTCAAATATCCACTAGAAAATTAATAACACTAGCTATGTTAATCTCATTTATTCAACCTATCAACTAAATCTATATTCATGTAGTACCTCTCTCCATTAAGCTTTTTAGATGACCATTGTAGCAAGCTTTAGGCTGGTGGCTCCCAAGTCAAATGACCTTAGGGCACCACGTCTAGAAAAGCCCCTATGAGCTTAATAAGTCGAGTCAACCAGGATCCAAGGAAAGGTGTCATATGTATGCAATATCCACCCTAAACTTATTTCCAACATTTCCCTCAATGTCTAAAAATATAGCAAGTAAATTTCAATACACAAGGGAAATGAAGGAAACTAGTACTTTTATATTACAAATCTATAGGTTGTAGGTAGGTTGGTATGAAAGTGTTGGACTATTTTCCAAATCTTTTTCCTTTTCCAGTGTTCAGATGCCATGTTCCTTCAAAATGGATAAAACCTTATCATAATATGGAAAAAATTGTATTAATCTCAAACACGACCTAAAGGAAAATATTGGGATGAATATGTCATATACTAATAAAAGCAATTAAAATAACTAATGATATATTCTAGAAAGTAAAATAAATTAAAGGGAAAGAAAATTGAGTTGTCTTATAATAACTGTTTTTTTATAGTCATTACCTTGACTTTGAGTATTCATGGTAGCTTGAAAAATGATTTTGTAGTCTCACATTGGCTGCAGGAACAATTGATCTCAGATTTATCCTTCACTCTCCAAATTATCAACTTTCCATTATTGTCCTTCCTAACCAATACGTCATCTCTTTTCTTGTTCTTATGACTTCTCCAATTCTCATTTTTAACTTTATTTGGAAAAGCAATTTATACACACAAGTGTACGGATCATGAAAAGTAATAAGGTGGACAAATAAGTCCGGATTATCGTCCACGAAGACAGCTATTAAGTACCGAAATTGTTAGTTCCTATCCTTATTTGAACAGTGGAAGATTGTTTTGAAAATATTAAATTTAAAATCTATGCTAAAGAAATAAATGAAGAAATTGTTTTATTTTTAAAAAGATTGTAAAGTAGTTGGGATTCCCGATTTCACCTAGCCAATTAACTTAACTCCAATTCCTTTATTTCCTAAATATGCATTCGGTCAAATTCACTAATGTATATTTTAATTCCTCTCTCGAGTTTAAATCAATTTTACCTAAATAAGTCAACCAAGCATCTCTATAGAGGGTCAGAATTATTCCTTATCTAATACATAGAACACAAGAATTCACACACGATTGAGATAATAAAAAAAAGTATATCTCCATCCCTTATCCAACTACCGGACTTCTTACCTTGATCTAAGTTATTAACACAACTCTCAGATTATGAAAATAACTCATGATATCATGAATTAGTGAAAAATTAATTCATGCATTAAACACAATAATAAATCAATACATGCAACGAATTATTAAAACAAAGGAATTTGAAATTAAAATAATAAAGTTAGGCTATATCGTTCGTCCCGACATGGAGTTTAGTTACACATCATGATTAAATAACAAAAACAATAAAAATAAGTGTTCATTGAAAATGACATAGAAGAATGGAAAGCATTCACCAAGATTCAATTCTTCATGTGATCTTCAAGTCTCGCCCCTTTGCTATACATTGATCTCCCAAGATACAATGTAAAAAACTGAGTTTTAGGCTCTTCTTAGGTGAGGCAAAGGTCCAGAATTTAAGCCACACATGTTTTATATACATGTTATGGAAAGACCTAGTGGAAGAAGGAGAAAAATCAGATGAAAATGGCGCAAAAAGCCCAACCTACAGCCTGTCAGAGAACCGTGCGATCGCATGGTTATGCCTTTAACTCTCGGGTGGATTTTTCAAGGTATAGCGTGATTGCGTAGGCATACTGCATACGATTGAGTGGTATTGGTCTCCAGTGAAATTTCTAACTTTGCAATCCGTATAAGTAGGTCCCTAGCTTTTGTTTGCATCTTTGGTCCGCCACTTTCAATTGAAGCAATTTAGTCTCCAAACTTTACAATCTTCTCGAGTAGCTTGTTTCAGCTCTCAATGTCTTCAATTGAGTCCTCCATATCTTGATTACTTAACTTTAGCACCATGCATGTTTCCCGGTTGACGTTATTAACTTCTCAATTGTCCAATTTAGCTCCAAATTTCATCCAATTGTGCATTTTTCATCAATTGCTTCATTCTCATGATTTTGGGATATTTACTAAAATATAAAAAAATAAACCCAAATTAAATATTATTTATCCTAAAAACGAAAATATAATATTCTAATTTTGACATATAAATAAGTGTATAAAACATACTTATCAAATATGCCAAAACTAGAATTGTTGTTCGTCCTCGAACAAACTAAAACTAGAAACATAATTCAAAATAAAAGTCAAAATCATAAAATAAGCTCAAATTAATCTTCCCATGTGCCTTAAAGTTCTTATAAAAAATACACTTTAAAAAAGAAATCAAACAACATACTAAAATCATTTGTCACTTATCCGATGCTAAACTTTTCATGTGTGTTTGAGAATAGCCAAAATTAAATACATACTGATATCAAGAAAAACTTAACATATTGTGGCTAAAAATTGCGTAAGCCCATATCCCAGGTGTAAGATAATGCATTTCTTTCAATTTCTTGCATCTCTCAGGTATGATCACTCCCTCATGCTTTTCTCTCAAATCCCATGTTTCTTCAACTTATGTGGTTTCTAAACATCAAACAATTTTATTTTTCCACACAAAGCGGTCAGAATTAGCTAAGTTTGCCCAATCGATCAATGGTAAATAGTTCCCTAATCCATGCCTTTAGTTTCTAAAGTCCAAGTCTCAAAGCTTACACCATTGAATTTATTTTACTCTTAATGGACGACTTTTCTTTCTTTTTCTTTTATGTCCTTATGTCTTACCATTTTTTTCCAATACATTTCTTATTTAGTTTCTATGTGACCCATTTACCGAGTTTTTGATCGGTGACTCCCAACCCAGACGAATTTAGGGCACCAAGTTCAAAGAATCCCTCAAACTTAATTACTCGAGTCACAAAGGTTACAAATAAAAGTTAAAGATGTTTTTATATCTTATGTGTAAGTCCTCTCTCCCTTAAACTTTCTAGTTGACCCATGTAGTGAGCTTTAGGATGATAACTCCCAATTCAAATGAACTTAGGGTACTAGGTTTGAAAACCCTTAAAAGCTTAATTGCTCAAGTCAAAATGGTTATGAAGAGAGGAATAAGACTTATTTATTTATTTGAGTGTTAGTTCTGGCTTATACTCGTTTACCAAGACCTCTTCAACAAATGACACATTTCAAGAACTGCAGACCCTTAAAAGTTCAAGCCTACCTTCACCAATTTTCCCACCCCAAACTGCTCTTGAGCAAGTTTACATTGTAACTCTAAAGGTTATGATGTCTATAGATCTATAGTTAGGAATCATACAGTCAAACCCAGGTCAAAAAATTTATAATTGCCCCACATATATTGAATAAATCTCTCCACAAGTAATTATCCAATCATGGCTATATGCTCGATTTTTAGAAAAGTTTAACATGGATAAGCAATAAGAAAAACATTTAAGCACTTATGTTGTCCAAAATTCCAACTAAAACGTTAATTCAATACAAACTATATCATAGGCAATAGGCCAATCAATAAATTTTTATGAATTTTCGAGTTTTCTTTTTATTTATTTGTATCCCAATAAAAAACGAATGAATGAAACATTTCCCTCAATGCTTTTCAAATAGATGTAACTATGCAAAACAATACAAAAGAGAGAGAACTTGCACTTCCTAGGTATAGAGGAGGTGTTTCATTGCTTTGAAGCTTCCCTTTGATTGCTATTTGGATGAATTTGACCATTTCCTTGCATTACCCAACTTAGTTCGAGGTGTTTTGATTGGTGTGTTCATCGAAAATAAAAGATAAATAATTTTAGAAGTCATGAACACCAATAAATAATTATAAAAGTTCAAAACCAACACCCCCAAACTAAATATAAAGCAAAATCCTGAAACATGGTCGACCACACATATTCAAGCCTTGACATCACATCGAAAAAAAGAAATTTTTCTTGGCCATCATTTGGTGCATTAAAGGGAATAGCATGATCTACAACATATTAAAAATTCAGATTATTTGGAGTTCAATAGGGTCGTGAAACACTATAGAGAAGTAGGTGACGAAAAGCTGTTTTCAAGTGCAGTGACCTGCAGTGGTCTTACTGTTTTCATGATTTTTATGCAATGTAGTGAACTAACTTACGAACTAATGACACACACTCAAAGATAAACATGTGATGAAGATATATGGCTGGAAGAATTTCTCAAATCTAAACAAAAATCTTATTGTGGCATTTCATAGAACACTTGGAATGCATTGTAAAAATCAAAGGATATGAATAGATTTGGGGACAGGATGAACCCAAAATTTCCACCTAGATAAGCATAAACTACAAACACCAATGACTAACCTAAGCCCATACATCAATCCTCATAAACTCAAGTGTCACAAAATTCATAGAAAAGTTCACAAATTTGAATAATCTTTGAATTAGGTGAAGAATTCATACCTTTGATTGGACTTTGAAGAGATAAGAGCAAGGTATTTGATGCAATTTAGTGTTGATGGCATGCATAAAAGATGAAATATCAAATATGGAGGGGTTTTGGGAGAGAAAAGGTCATATGATGTAATGACTTGAAAGAATATGGGTTGAGATTTAAATTCTGCAGAAATGTCTCCAAAACTATCAAGCGATCCCGTGGTAGGAGTACCCGCGATCGTGCAGGCGATTAATGTAGCTAAAATCTTTATTAAATGCACTAGCGCAATCACGTGAGTTTACTACCGAACGATCGCGCGGTTATTTCGGCATGGGTAAAATTTTTTTTCTTCTTATTTTGAATTTGAAATCCGTTTTTCACTCCCTAATCACTTCATGATCTATGCTATGACTTATCAAACATAATCTTGATGTTCTAAACTTGTGTGTGTTTGTGTGTCTTGGATGACAATTAAAGCCTAGTCTAACTAAAAACATGCAAAATTTAAAGCATACCTAAGCATGCAGAAATAGTCAGACATGCCAAAATTTCCTAACTTGCAAACATGTAAAACCACTTAAACATGTTACCTATCATGCATGTATCTAAAATCAACCATGAAATAACAAATGAAAGTATAAAAAATAAAAGTGAAGAAAATTGGGTTGCCTCCCAATAAGAGCTCTATTTATAGTCTTAAGCTCGACTTTTTGCACTTCTTCATTATGGAGGCATGAATGATGCTTGAGAAGCCCTACATAGTTTGCAATTACCAGCCTTACATTTTCAACTCTTTTCCTCACTTTCTTGACTTCATGAATCTCTTTTTCAGCATTGTGTTGAGGATAGTTTGGTTTTTTTTTTTCCTTTTTGTGATTCCATCCATTTTCTTTCACAGCCATCTCTACATTGCAACAACTTTCAGCTTGAACCTTTGGAGCTTGTCGTGGGGTGATACTGAATGTGACTTTCTCATTTTCCACCATGAATTTGATTTCTCCTTTTTAAATATTAATTAGGGCTCGTCCAATAGCGAGGAATGGTCTTTCAAAGATGAGGGGCATCTGGATATCTTCCTACATGTCCAAGATCACGAAGTCTGCTAAGAAGTACAATTTGTCCACTTTCACTATGACGTTCTCAACTATCTCATATGAATATTGTATGGACCTATTTGTCAGCTTTAGTGTGATGTTTTTAGTTTAGTTTCCCCAAAACCAAATTTCCTATACACAGAAAGTGGCATCAAATTAACACTTACCTCTAAATAATATATAATATTATCAAAACTTAAGTTACCAATTGTACAAGGTATACAAAAACTCTGTGGATCTTTCAACTTCTATGGCAACTTATTTTGTAAGATGGCACTGCATTCTTCACTCAATGATACTATCTTGAAGTCCTCCAACTTTCTTTTGTTTGACAGCATTTCCTTCATGAAGTTCGTGTAAAGAGGCATTTGAGCTAAAGCTTCAGTAAAAGGGATGTAGATGTGAAGTTGCTTGAAAATTTCCAGAAATTTCCCAAATTGCTACTCCAACTTATGTTTAATCAGTCTTTGAAGGTATGAAATTGGTGGAACATAAGTTTTGACTAGAGGGCGTACTTGAACCATTTCATTTTCCTGAACTTTTGGATTTGATTCCTATTCTTTCTCACTTTTCTGCTACTTCTGCACATTTTGCCTCTTTTTATTTTCATGCTCCTCAATAGTTATTTCAAATAACTGAACTCCACTCCTGGTAGTTATAGCATTCACATGCTCATGAGGGTTAGTTTCAGTATTGTTTGGTAACTGTCCAGGTTGCCTTTCTTATCTGTTTGCTGCTAATTACCCCATCTAATTTTTCTATTTTTTTATTTCATCTTGTTGACTCTGTAACATATCATGTTGACCCTTAACCAGCTGTATTATCATGTCCATCTTTCACTTCATGGTAGTCTGGGCTTGTTGCTAATGTTGAAAACCTGGTAGGAGCTGAACATTCTGATTATGGGACCATGAGAAGTTGGGGTGGTTCTTCTATTCTGGATTGTATGTTTGAGAATAAGGACCAACTTTTTGTATGTTCCTCAAAAAATTTGCTTGTTCTAGACTTGATTGGCTTTGTTGAGCTATCCAACAATCATTTACAACATGATTTCGAAACAAAAATCACAAATTGAAGCCATATAAACTGTATGTATTAGGTGATAACTCATACTGTCAAGTTTCTTTGTTGGTGCATTCAGCTTAGGATTCAGTATTGTAATTTCATTGACTACCACAATTCCTCTAGATTTTGGTGTAGAACGATCTGAATACCACAGGTGATTGCAACCATTTTCTCAAAGATCTCTGAAGCTTCTTCATAGGTTTTATCCATTACTAATCCAACAGCTATTGAATATGAATGCTTCTTGTTATCATTGGTCAAACCATTGTAGAATTTTTGCACCAAGATCTAGTCTGCTATTACATGTGTTGAAGATTATCCAATGAGCTCATTAAACATTTCCCATGCCTCAAAGATTGACCCCCTTGGCTGTTGACTAAATGATAGGATTTCACGTCTAATTTTTGACATGCAGCCAGGTGTTTTTGACATGCAGCCAGGTGGGCAGAATTTGTTTACAAACTTCTGACTAAGAATTTCCCAAGTAGTAATGGTGTCTAGCGGTAAGGAATTGAACCTAAGGAATTGAACCAAGCCTTTCCTTTGTCGTCCAGTGAGAAGAAAAATAGCTTTAATTTAATAGCATGAGCTGAAAACCCATTCATGCGTTGCACATCATATATTTCTTGAAAAGTCCGAAGAAGTGCATGTAGATCTTCAAATGTAACTCGTGAAACATAGCCGAATTTTAGATCAAGGAGATCAAGGAAGTATTGATCTCATAATTATTGGCTGGTGTGGCAAGAGGTACTATGCAAGTTCCAATGTTCCTCATAGAAGGAATCATATAATCTCTTTAAGCTCGTCCTCGATGATTTGGTCGATGTTCAATAACAGCTGCCGGTAGATTATTCAGATTTTTCTAATTATTTTGAACTACATTGTCTGCCATGTCAAGATCTGTTTGTTGAGCTGCTTCCAACTTTTGTCTTTACCTTTGTCGAAAGGTGCATTCGGTTTCTATATTAAAAGGAAGCAAATCACAAGATTTATACCTTCTTAACAAAAATTAACTAAAATAAAAATAAAAATAAAATAAAATAAAATAAAATAGAAATAAAGTAAATAAAAGTTCAAATTAAAGAAAGAACTAAGTAGTATCGATATTAATATAAAACAGTAGCTTACAACCATGAAACTTGAACATAAGGCTGAAGTGTACAAATCTTGGAATTCTTCAATTTTTCCCAAGAGTAGCTTACGATCGTAAATATTTGATTTATGGGAATCTTAAATTTTAGCCGTGAGTGATTTACGGCCGTAACCTGCATGTTTTACGGCCGTGAGTATAGTTCTGGCCGAACTTTCCCTTTTTGACCTATATTGATCCATTCGTCTCCTCGGATCAACTCCAAAATGAAACTTGCTCCGTTTCCCACATAGATCATTGTTGTATTGCCAATAGCTGACTTCTCCTTTGGTTGCCTACACTGGATCACATAACCCCCCCCCCCCCCTCTTGAAAAGGATTAGTCCTCGAATCAAATACCAGCCTACTTTTCAAACTCTTCCTGCTTTTGTAGGCTTGATGATTATACTTATGCCTTGTGCTTCCTTTCAACCTTTTGGACGGCTTCTTATTTTCCTCCAACCTTCTCGGCCTTTTTGGGTTGTTCATTTGTGCCGATGAATTTCTTTGCCACCTTAAGATCATGGTTTGATTTAGGTACCTACAAAACAGATTTAATAGAATTGGGGAGGGGTTTGTTAGCTTGGCTAAGTGCAAGGAATGGTACCTTGTAGCTCAACCGTTGTGCAAATAAGCTCATTTTGTGGGATATTCAAGAGAGACAATTAAAATCAATTCTATAACTTCACAGAGAAGAAAGTCTTTATCTCAAGACGTGTCGTCTTCCAAGAGAAAGAATTCATTCTAGGAGAAGAAAATGGGAGAAGATAGAACTTAGAGAAGTTCAAATATCAAAAATTTGGTTGACCAAATAGATGTACCTGAGACTAATCCCACACTGGCGAAAGGACAAACTCATGATCGAGAAGTAGAGACTCATGATGACACGCAAGCTCAGCGTAGTCTAGTAGGATCATTTGACCCATTAGAAGGTATGAATTTGAGATTTCTAGTCAAGCACTACTATCAATGATAATGAGCCCACACAAATAATGTAGAAGCAAAGTCCAATGTTGACTTAAAGAGATGGTAAGAAGCCATAGAATCTAAGATGAACTTGATTTATTTGAACAAGGTCTGCACCCTGTTTGACCCAAGTGATAGAATAAAACCAATAGTTTGTAGCTGTGTTTAAAAGAAGAAGGTCAACATGGATGGAAACATCCATATATACAAAGAAAGGCTAACAACAAAAAGGTTACAAACAAATACAATGAGTTGACTTTGATAAAATATTTTCACCTGCAGCAATGGTTAAGCCCATTCTAATCTTGCTTGCAATAGTTTCATATCATAACTACAAGATACCACAGATTGATGTCAACATTCCTGAGATGGAATATGCAAAAGGAAGTTTACGTGACACAACCCAAAATTTTTAAATCCAATATGCTAACAACGTATGGAAGCTTGACCGATTTGTATATGAATTGAGACAAACTTCTAGGAGCTAAAATATTCATTTTGATGAGAAAATCAAAAAGTTTGATTTTATCAAAAATGAATAGGAAGTGTGTGTTTATAAAAGGCAAGTGGGAGTGTTGATGTCACTTCCTAGTTTGAAACTAGTCAATGAGGAAATGTTTTTAGTTTTGAATTTTCGTATGTCTATTCTTTTTAATGGGAGTATTTTCTTAAGTACCCTGCTCGGTTTCTTAAAGAAGAAACCTTCAAAAGTAACAAAAATGACGTGACAATCACATAAAAAATGAATAGAAATTATAATGAAATGATCAAGTGTTCAGTTCGGTGGTGATCTGACGATCAGCTCTGAAGATTAATTTGAAATGATAAAAGTTGAGAGAATTTATTGTAATAATTGCCCCATAAACGAGCATTTACCCCTCCTATTTATAGTCATATAAGAGGTGGAGACATAATTATTATAATACATCTTGTCGTCAGATTGTGATTAACAACAGTGATTGACAATTCTGACTGACCACTGAAAAATGATTACACTGACATATTATAGATAACGATGATTACTGACACATAATTGAATGATTAGACCATTTTACAGATCCTCCCTTTTTACTTCAACACGGCAATCTCATTTCACCTCCTAAATTAATCTCACCTCATCAAATCAGGTTGCCGCATAGAATAATCTTGTCTGTCAGAATCATCTCCCTTCAAAGAATTACCTCTCTTCTCAAAATCAGTTCACCTCGGTAACAAATCATATCTGACATTTGGCTCCAGCTCGTTGACCATGAAGGTGGTAAGGTAGCTTTAGAACAGTTTGGACATTCCCAATTCACTTCATTATTATGGAAGCATGTTGACCATTGACTTAATTGACAGCTTAGATCATCTTCCACCTCAGCTCTAGACTAGATCATCTTCTACCTCGGCTCTGTATACAACAAATGTCCTCTATGGCCTACGTACCTACAAGGGGGGTACAAATTTTGGACCAACTTGGCCTTCGAGCCTTGAACTTGTGTGTGAGCGCGACCTGCGTACACGAATGTCGGACCGAATGAGTTAAAATTGGCTACAAAGTGCAAGCCACATTTTGGAATTTTACTTTACATTTTTCCATTTAAAACATAACCTGGAAACATTTTTCCATTTATTTTGTAACTCCAAAATGTCTGAATTAAAAGTACAATGTAATGGCAGGAGTTATGTATAATTAAATGGTTGCATTAAGAGGCAAAGACTCCTCCTTGCCTATATATACTGAACAATCTCCCTCGGTTTAGACACACCACAACAATCACGAAATCTCTCTTCCTCCTCTATAGTTTTGTCCGAAATTCCGGTCTACCTCCAGTTGCTTGGTGATAGAGTTCAGGCACATTTTCAGATCGACTTCAATGCTGCAGTTCAAGCCATTCTATCTTGGGAAGCAAGCGCTTGAGTTACTTCGGTGAGAGGGCGAATATTGCTTTAAGGGCATTGTATAAAACACAAACCCCTGCTCCATGACATTCAATTGATTTTCTGTCTATTTTGTTCAACCTATTTCTACTTACTGTTAAATTGTTTATTTCGTTACTGTAATTTCATTTGTTCATTGTTTAATAAGTTATCCTACAAACTTAAAGTAATATTTTTCTTTAAACAGTTCTATAAAACAAATTTCTTGATTTCTTACTGTTCCTTAAGAGACTTTGATTTTTAATATCATTTTGTACTTATATTCTGATTGTGTTTCAGAAATGGAAAATAAACCTACCAATAATGTTGTGGCATCCTAAAATGAAATAGTACCTCCAATTGTGCTGAATGTGCCTCATGTGGTTTAGGATGTGGCTATGCCAAGTTCTGATGTGGCTCAAGTAGTGGCTTCAGTAACACAAACTGTGGTTCATATGCCAAGTCTAGCTGCTGGGCCAAGTGGAACTAAGACTGTGGCTCCCATGCCAAGTCTGGCTACTGGTCCAACTATAACAATCTAAGTTAATCACGAGGAAAAGCCAGAAAAGTTCAATGGTTCGAATTTCAAGAGGTGGCAAAAAAAAATTGTTTTACCTCATGACCTTCAATCTTGTGAGATTCTTGACTGAGAATGCACCAGTGCTCCAAGAGGGTCAAGGAGACATTCAAGTAATCAGTGCAGTGGATGCTTGGAAGCATTCTGATTTCTTGTGCCAGAATTTTGTTTTGAACACTTTGGATGATTCATTGTACAATGTGTACTACACAATAAAAATAGCTAAGGTATTATGGGAGTGTTTGGACAAAAAGTATAAGACCGAGGATGTCAGGGCCAAGAAATTTTTTGTTGACTGCTTTCTGGAATACAAAAAATGGTGGACTCTAAACCTATAATCAGTCAGGTACAAGAACTACAAGTGATCTTGCATGAAATTCATTCTGAGGGAATGGTTGTGAGTGAATCCTTCCAAGTGGCATGTATAACTGAAAAGTTACCTCCTGCATGGAAGGATTTCAAAAACTACCTAAAACACAAACGAAAGGAAATGAACGTTGATGAACTAATTCTTAAACTTCAAATTGAAGAAGATAACAAAAGTTCTGAAAAAGAAGGGTTCAACCCAGCAATAGCTAAAGCCAATGTTGTGGAGCATGGCCAAAGCTCCAAGACCAATAAGAAAAAGTCTAGGCCATCTGGTGGCAAAGGGACCAAGTTGGGGCCAAAAGGTGGAATTTCTAAGAAGGAATTTCAAGGGAAATGCTTCAATCGTGACAAGATAGGTCACAAGTGTAACACCTAGGCCAGGGAAGCTTAACAGATTTGATAGGTACTACTCATACCAACAAGGTGCACCTTCTGTTTCGAAAATCCATCATTAGAAACTCCACAGTTAAGCTTGCTTAGGTTGGAGCGATTCTATGACAGGTGACCCACTAGGAAGTTTTCTAGGGAAGCGTGCAAGGGAGGACAAAGCATGCTGAAAATACTCATGATATAGCTACACCTCCCAATGTAAATATAAATCCTCTTGTAGACTTTGAGTTTTTAATATCAGATATCCAATTAGCACAAGTATATCCTTCAGTAACAGCGAGATATCTGGTATAGTGCAGTCTATAATCACGAATATATTTCAAGTATCTTAGTACTCTTACTATTCCTTTCTAGTGGTTAGCCCCTGGATTACTAGTATATCTATCAGCTTGCTAACTACATAAGCAATATCTAGTCTTGTACAACTCATTAAGTACATAAGACTTTCGATTATTCTAGAGTACTCTACTTGAGAAATACCATCGCCTCTATTTTTTGATAGATGTTGACTTGTATCTATCGGGGTTCTAGCTACTGCTAAGTCATCCTTAGAACAAGCCCATCTGATGTTCTTGAGATTTTAATTCCAAGGATAACATCGGCTAAACCCATATCTTTCATATCGAATCTTGAGTTCAACATGTCTTTTGTCGATTTAATCATCTTATCATTACTGCCAACGATAAGCATATCATCAACGTAAAGGCATAAAATAACATAACCATTTTTAGGGTCTTTGATATATACACATTTGTCACATTCGTTGATTTTAAATCCACTTTCCATCATGACATTATCAGATTTTTCATGCTACTATTTTTGTATTTGTTTTAAGCCATATAATGACTTCATCAATTTACACAACTTGTTTTCTTGTTCTAGTGCAAAAAAACCCCTCAGGTTGTTCTAAATCTCCATTTAGAAAAGTAGTTTTGACATTCATTTGATGTACTTCGAGATTGTACAAAGCTGCAATCGCTAATATCATCCAAATGGAAGTTATTCTCGTTACCGGAGAATAAGTGTTAAAGTAGTCAAGGCCTTCTCGTTACCTGTAACCTTTAATTACAAGTCTGGCCCTGTACTTATCAATAATTCCATCTACTTTCATTTTCCTTTTGAAAATCCATTTGTAGCCTAGTGGTTTGCTTCCCGGGGGAAGTTCCACCAGCTCCCATGTATGATTTTGCAAAATGGAATCTATTTCACTTTTAATGGCCTCTTTTCATTGAGGTCCTTCTGAAGAGTTTATAGTTTCTTTGAAGCTTTGAGGTTCGGCTCCTAGCATATAAGTCAGAAAATCAGGACCATAAGATTTTTTTTTTCTTTCTCGTTTGCTACGTCTTGGTCCAACCTCAACTTCATTTTTTACTTTTTGGTCCTGACTATTCTCAATCATAATCTCATATGTCCATTTAGAAGAGCTTGCTTCTTCTTTGGACTTGTATGGAAATACATGTTCAAAGAATGATGCATTTCTTGATTCCATTATCCTATTTTTGTGTATATCAGAAATTTTAGAATCAAACACAAGAAATCGATAAGCACTATTGTTATGTGCATATCCGATAAATATGCAATCAACATTTTTTGGTCATATTTTCACCTTCTTTGGTATGGGTACAACCTCTTTGGCAAGACACCCCCACACTCGTAAATAGTTGTAGGAAGACTTTCTTCCTTTCAATAACTTGTAGGGGCTCTTATCTTCTTTCTTTCAGAGATAAAATAGCTTCTCCTCACATGTTCTGAGATAATCCAGAACTGAACAACATTGCAATCATCATTTCTTTCTGTTTTTACGTTCAACAACACCATTTTGTTGAGGTGAATAAGGTGTTTTCGTCATGTTGTGCACATAATTCAGCAAATGGTGATTTATATTCACTGCCTTTATCCTTCTCAGCACTTTGATCTTCTTTTTGAGTTCATTTACGATTTCATTCTTATAGAGAACAAATTTCTCTATCGCTTCATCTTTAGCTTTAAGCAAATAGACAAAACAATATTTTTGTGCTATTATCAATAAAAGTTATAAAATATTTGTTGCGCCCCCTTATTTGTACAGATTTTAAATCACATACATCGGTGTTAATTAAATCACGCAGTTCAGTTTTTCTTTCAACAGATTGAAATGATAACCTTGTCAATTTTGCCTCAATACAAGTTTCACACTTATGTTTATTATCAATTTGGAACATAGGTATGTAATTCAAGTTAATTAGTCTACGCAAGTGTCGTAATTACTGTGTCATATTCTATCATGCCACAAATTGGAAGACTCAAGCAAGTAAACAGAAGAGTTATTTGGCTTAATAGCCATAGCATTGAGCTTAGAGAACCCATCACTTACATAACCCTTTCCTACAAATTCTTGCTAATCTCCGGCACATAGAGCATGTTGTTTAGAGTCAGTTCTTTCCCAAATGTCATCTTTAGAACCACCTTTCCATGGCCCTTGATTTTAGAAGTTTCTGAATTTCCCATACATAGCTTCTCCCCATCTGCTGCTTCAAAACCACTAAACATCCCCTTGTCAGAGCAAACATGTCAGGTGTCACCGGTGTCTATCGAAAAATTTTCTCGGATTTGAACCTACCAGGTTCACTTCAGAAATGATAGTTGCAAGGTTCATGTCAAATGCATCTTCAACCATGTTTGATTCTTTCTTCTTCTTCGGTAAATGACATTCCGTAGACTTGTGTTAACGACCCGAGTCCCACTTGCCTGTCCCAACCATTCGATGACAATGTACTGTCCCCACTGTACCAACATGAGTCTTTTTAGCATGCTTTATTTTCACTCTCACACTCATCGAGAAAACTTCCCAATGGATCACCCATCATAGAATTGCTCCAAATTAAGCACGCTTAATTATAGAGTTTCTAATGATGGATTTCTAAAAAAAGAAGGTGCACCTTGTTGGTATGATTAGTACCTATCAAATCTTTTAAGCTTCTCTGGCCTGGGTGTTACACCTGTGACCAATCTTGTCAAGATTGAAGCATTTCTCTTGAACTTACTTCTTAGAAATTCCACCTTTTGGCCCCAACTTGGTCCCTTTGCCACCAGATGGCCCGGACTTGTGCTTTAGCTATAGCCGGGTTGAACATTTCTTTTTCAGAACTTTTGTTGTCTTCTTCAATTCGAAGTCTAACAATTAGTTCTTCAACGCTCATTTCCTTTCGTTTGTGTTTTAGGTAGTTTTTGAAATCCTTCCATGCAAGAAGTAGCTTTTCAATTACACATGCCACTTGGAAGGATTCACTCAAAACCATTCCCTCGAAAAAATTTCTTAGAGGATATTCCAAGTTGGTCAAAACCTGTGCCGGCTATTTGCATACATTGTGATAGTCAATCTGCGATTGGAAGGGCACAAAGCAACATGTGCAATGGTAAGTCTAGACACATACATCGTAGACATATTTCCATAAGACAATTACTCTCAACTGGAGTTATCTCTATTGACTATGTAAAGTCAAAATATAACATTGCGGATCTACTGACCAAAGGGTTAAATAGAGAGTCAGTTGCAAAGTCATCGAGGGGAATGAGACTTAAGCCTCTGAACGAATAAGTTATTGTAATGGAATCTCAACCTAGCTGACTGGAGATCCCAAGATCTATGTTCAATGATAAAACCTAATTGCAAATACATAATAGGATCACTGTAGGGGTTATCTTCTGTCCATTTCTGTAATAATAGTGATGCCCATAGAAAGAGGGTAAGCAATAGGCTTTTAATAATTCATATGCATCGGAAATTCGAGCGGAGTAACGTGGGTTACTCTTAATTAAGAAATCACCTATGTAAGAGAGTAGTGGGGCCACTTCGAAAGGAATTGTGAGGCTCAATTCTTAATAACTCTCACTCAACCAAGCATATGTTCATGGCCACAAATGAACATACTCATTAGATCCGAACTGTGTTTGGAAGAATCATGTGTGAGGTACATCATCGTTTACACAAAAGTCAGAATAGTTCAAAGACATCACGTCTACTGATCAACTAGTAAAGCAAATGTATTTTCATAAGGGAATGTTCAAAGGGTAACACCTATTATGCAGGTTTCAACTATGGAACTTTGTCACAAGATATTCCGTGTCCTATCAATTTCCATTCATGTGGGAGATTATTGGAAAATATATATTATTGTACAAGGGAATTTTCACTAGTGAATGTGAAATTGAATCCCACATTGATTAGAAGTTGGGTTTTGAAAATGAGCCTTAAAAGGGATTATAATCCCACATTGGTTAGAAATGGAAAAGTGGAATAAGTGGAGGCTATAAATAATAATTCAATCCCACATTGGAAAATGAATAAAACCTGGAAATATGGAGAATACATTAATAGCTATCCCACATAGGATATAGATGAGGTTGTGAACCAATTTAAATATGGTTAAAAATTTGTAAAATGTAACCATTTGTTACATAGAGACTCCTCCATAGCCTACGCGCCTGCAGGGGATGCAAATCTTAGACCTACTTGGCCTTCAAGCCTTGAACTTATATGCGAGCGCGACCTGTGTACATGAATGTCAGACCAAATGAGTCAAAAATTGGCCACAAAGTGCAAGCCACATTTTTGAATTTTTCTTTTACGTTTTTCCATTTAAAACATAACCTGAAAACGTTTTTCCATTTATTTTGTAACTCCAAAACATCTAAATTAAAAGGGCAGTGTATTTGCAGGAGTTATGTATAATTAAATGGCTGCATTAAGAGGCAAAGGGACCTTGCCTATATATACTGAACAATCTCCCTCAGTTTAGACACACCACAACATTCACGAAATCTCGCTTCCTCCTCTACGGTTCTATCCAAAATTCATATGTTCCTCCAGTTGCTTGGTGATAGAGTTCAGGCACGTTTTCATTTCGACTACAACGTTGCAGTTCACATTTTTGTATATTGGGAAGCAAGCGCTCGAGTTACTTTGGTGAGAGGACAATTATTGCTTTAAGGACACTATGTAAAACACAGGCCTTAGCTCCATGACATTCAATTGATTTTCTATCCATTTTGTTCAACCTATTTCTGCTTACTATTTTATTGTTTATTTTATTACTGTAATTTCATTTGTTCAATGTTTAACAAGATTTTCTACACCCTCACCTATCATTCACCTCCCCCTCTCATCCTCACCATCGTGATCTCTCCCTCACCCATCCCTAACTCTCTGTCGCTCCCTTCACACCACCAATAGACATCGGTGACCACCACCACCACCTCGCACCTATATATATGTTCAAGTGTGTATGTTTATGTACTATATGTATATATATGGGTGCATTCAAGATTTTATTAGTAATTTTCAAATTTAGAAATTTGTAGATTTTGTTAGTTTAATTGAAATTTTTAGTTTATTTTTGAGTTAGAGATTTTAAGTTTAGATTTTTGAAAATGTTATAGATGTGTATATATAATTTTTTCAGATTTTAGCATAGGTTAAACACCTAGTTGTTAGGTTATATGATTTTTCCCTTGTTTGTCCACATAGAAGAGTGATTTTATTATTGTTAGAACATTAGAATTGTATATTTCAAACTAAAACTTATATCCTATTAATGAACATAAATATTTAGGAGCTTTGGTACATTGACATCACTAGAAACTAAGGTTCCTCCACTTGCAGATCCAGGAAGTGAACCTTATGGACTACAAGTAAATTTCTCCCCTTTTTATCAAAGTTGAATAGTTAATGTGGATATAATATTTTTAATGACCTACTTGCAGTTTATCTTTTTAATGCTTCTCGATTACTTTCTACAAGTACACATTTATCTAAGAAAGTGATCAAGCAAGCATGTTATCTTTTCATTGCATCATTAAGCATGCCTTGTTATCGGATTTGAAATGTTAAATGTTTAAAATGAAAAATGTAGAAAAGTGCAATTTTCACTCAAAAGATATGTATCCCAATTTTTAAAAAAGAAATGAATATACTTTTATGTCATGAAAGAAGTAAGTTGAAAATGGGGCGCGGGGCCGGTGTACCCGAATGTGAATGAACCGCTTTGTGGTGGAATGAAAGTAAATGAACCGATTTTTGGTGGAATGAAAGTTAATGTTGACTATTCTATGGTTTTACTTGTAAAAGTGCTTTGGTTCCAAATAAGATTTACCCACTACTGTCTGATTCGATAGAAGATACACTAATTGAGCTCACGATAGAAATGAAATTAAGTTTTCAAAAATTAAAGCGAGAGTCTTGAAAAGTTAAAGTAAAAGGGGATATGCATTTGAAGTATAAAAGCACTTCATTTCATGAGCATGCATAACATGCATGTAGTTTACTTGTTGATTTTTAGGCCACCCCTTAATTTCTATCCTCTTCAGGTAACAAGGACTAGATGCTTTGTTGTAGAGATCGCTTGGGAGCTGACTCACTCATTACCCCCCTTTACATTTTGACGTTAAAGTCCCGGTTTAAACTATGGGATTATTGTTTGAGTTAAATTGTTATTCATTATTTGACTATCTTTAAGCTAAACTAGAAATTTACCTAAGTTTTCATCCCATTACCCCCCTTTACATTTTGACGTTAAAGTCCCGGTTTAAACTATGGGATTATTGTTTGAGTTAAATTGTTATTCATTATTTGACTATCTTTAAGCTAAACTAGAAATTTACCTAAGTTTTCATCCGTTAATTATTCATTCGACCATTCTTTAAATTAATTGATTAAATTTGATTTTAAATAAGTTTTTGTATTCTATTAGTGGTTAATTTATCTCCTACTTCATTAGTTGGAGTTTATGGTTTGATAATGTTGAGGAGTTGGGAATTGACTTGAAGTAGTTGGTAATGTTTAGTTTGATTGAGTAGTGATTGATGTTTTGAATAGTTTTGGTTTGATGTATTTAATAGTTTCACACGCGTGCGATATACGGACATATTTTATTGATAAAGTACAATGTAACGATACGAAACAATGAGAAAAAACAATCAAAAGTAAAAACAACGATTGTCAGTTATAATAATAATAATAATAATAATAATAATAATAATAATAATAATGCTAGTTTACATTGAGTACAAATAGGCATGTGATTTTAATAACCTACTAATATTCAATTTGGCCTCTTATAAGGTGTCTAGGGACGCAATAGAAGTATGTGATGAGTATTATAGCTTTAGGCCTTTTACACACCGGGCAATAAGTAAGTTAATGACTTGGATAAAGAAGCCAGATCGTTAGGTATTGTAAAAAATTTAATTTTATAATGATAAAAAATATTATAATCTTAATTTATTAAATTAAATATTTTTTTAAAAAATTATTTTTCCTTAAAACTCATTTTTAACCAATGTTTTTAGAACAGGCTCGGCCATAGACCTGATTGAAAGAGAGTTAATCCAGAATCGACTCGGGGTCAACCCGGATATTAAATAATATTAAAAAAATTAAAAAAATTTAAAAAATATGAAACCTGGGTCTGGGTCGACCAAGTTTCTCGGGTCAACCCAGGTTGTTGACCGAGTTTGACCCGGCTAGGGTCATGGGTTTTCGGGTCAACCCGGCTAGGTCGGGTTTGAAAACAATGTTTTTAACCACACTTTCTCTATAAAATAAGTATGTACACGTATTTCATAAATTTTCATATTTCTTAACAACACATTTTAAAACATAGGTGTATTTGATACTTTCGAATTTTTCCGTATTATCTCAATTTTCTTGATTTTTTTTAAAAACAAAGAAAAAATTTTCTTTAGGTTTAATTGGGAATTCTCTTTTCACATTTACGATACTTTCAAATGTCAATTACAATTTCAACCAAACGAATCCAAGAATTTATTTTCCATTAAAAATAAATTCTTTACTATTCAATTTCTTAAAAGTATTTTCTTTCGAATTCCATAATTTTGTATCTCAGATTTTGCGTGAGCTCAGAGAGGAGATAGCTACCATGCAAGGTAGTCAAATGCAGGTAATCATCATTGTTTTGTTCAAATTCAGTTTTCCTATTGATTTTGTAAAGTTTCGGTTTCCTCCGAATAAACTGGACTATGAAAGAAGTTTTTTTTTTTTTTTTAATCAAAGGTGTAAATATATAGATCAAAAGTTAGATACAAATACGTCGAGCATACTCCGGTAGTATAAAGAGAATCTACTTATAAAATAAGTCGAATAAAGAAAACCACAAAACTTGGACGCATCCACGTATAATAGCATCTGCAATAGAACATTTTCCAAGCTAAAAAAAGGTGTCATTTGACATCAATATAATTGGATTTCTAATGAATATCTAATAAACAGACATTAAGGCAAAAAAATGATATTCAGTGCATTATGTCTACAGTCTAATAATAATGCCTATGTGGCATTTATTTATTTAAAATAAAAGTTTTAAATTATCATTGTCTTGAGAGATGCATAGTTAACATGTTAGACTAATTGTCTAGAGTTGGATATTAGCCTAGACAATGTCTAACATTATTTTTGTCATAACATTATTTTTGTCATCTCAGCGTGACATGGGATGTATTGGAGAAGAAATAATTAGACATTATCTATTTTGATGATGTCACACACTTTTTGAATCGTGAAAATATTCCATTGGAGATGCTCACCAGACAAAAACATGCCCAACAAAATCTCAAAATATTCCTAAGTAAATACAAATAATCCGAGCATACCTAGGCATAAGCGTAGAAAGTAAGGTACCAATACAAATTCTCCGGACATACCTGGGAAGGAAAATGACAATCAAACCAAACATGTAGAAAGGGCATACCCTGGAAAATGTTAGGAAATATCAAAACTCAACATACAAGAAAGCATTTGTTTGGTAAACTGAATAAGTTGGTTTAGAAAATACACAATTTCCTAAATCAGTTTTTAACCACGCACATTTTTCTACTTCAATTTTTAACTACTATTTTTTTACCTCAAAAACATAAATAAACCAGTTTATAAACCAAACAGTGTTACCAAATAAACTTATAAGTCACATTGTTAGAGCTTGAGGAAGCCCCTGTACCTATTTTCACTACCATAAGCTTAAGGCTGGGGACGCCCAGCTTTGGTGTAATTTTGCATCTGTAAACCAACAAACAGCAGCTTGCTTGTCCCCATTTTAACTGCATTCTGGCCGTCAGAATTTCCCAATTATGATAGCAATCTGACCTGCTTTTCAGCAACAGCAAAGCCATAACCCAGACCAACTACCAGAGCATTGGGAAAACATAACGATTTTCCAACACTTAGCCCTTCGCACTGCCGAGATTAATCTTCAACCCCTCCCTCATTAACAATACCAGAATTCTGGCCTTGTTATCGATTCAAGTAACCTTGGGAAAAGGAATATAACCTTAGTTGTTTTTAGAAACATCCTCTTGAGGTTAATCAATCCTGTCCAATTTTGGTTGCCAAAAACTTAAAGAGTGAGGGTTGCATTGAACATGGTTTATGCCAACCATAGCAATGTCGAAAATCAAGCTCCAACTCATCCTTCCCAGCAGACAGCTCCTTATCGAGGTACCCAATCACTGGAGCATCATCATCCCTGCCCAATTCTAATCTAGAGAATGAAGCGAGTGCTTCTTTTAGCCATTGAGTCTCCCCAATCGTCCAAAAGATGCCACCCACACACACACCAACACCAGCAACAACCGAAATCAGCACAAATCACCAACCACAAAGTCCAAACAAAACCAACCCAGAACAAAGAAGTCCTGAATCAATAGAAACTCTAAAGAAGAAAAGGTTTCATCCTCAGACCCACTTCCCTCAGCATATACCTTTCTTCTTCAATAATGCCCACTTTATCTACTTCAAGTTGTCGAGGAATCTCTTCCTTTTCTAACTCTTCTAAAATTTTATTTGCCCTGGCTTTCTTAGTCAATGACTGCAATACAAACATTAGCATAGGAAATACGTAGAAGGATGGCAAAAGAATCTAACACCTATGTTGACTTGTGAATTCCTACCATGGACAACTTAGTGTTCATTCTTTCGATAGCGGACTATGTATACCTCAATTTCCTTTCTTCAGAATGAAGCTTCGATTTCTTCACTAGACCCGTGATGTCCATCTTGAGGGCCATATTCCACGGTCCCATGTTTGCCTTGTTACACATTCAAGTCATGATCCGTCCCCATTTTCGCCCCATCCATCCCATACTTTCTCTGCTCTTCTATTGCTGAAGAGATTGTAGCTGGCAAGAAATCCTTTCCTCGGTAAAAGACAACAGGAGTTCACTAGTAAATAGATGTCCACAAAAAGTTATGTACCAATAATTTTTAACCTCAACATCACGAAACCTTTACATAAAAGTACTACCACGCTGAGCATTGATCAGATTTAAGATATTTGTGTTTTGGACTCCTCTCTTGATCGCTATTTTTGCAATTTCACATTTCTCCCACAGCTTTACAATGGAAGCAGTCAGTCCTTGAAGTTTCTTTTTCTGCCTGAGATAAAGACGAGAATGAGTTATATGTTTGTCAAATTATTGGAGTACAATCATAATTAGGTAAAAATGACCAACCTCTAAAACAACATTACCAACAAAGAGGCGATCGTGTGGGACTGGGAGAGAACTATCCTAAAGCAAAATGGCACGGATAAGGCTGGCCAAGTCTCTTTAATTTTGTTATTTCATCATTTCAATTTATTTTTCACTCAATATGGAAGTAGACGAAATGGTCTCTTGCATCATGGAACTATTGCTGGCAAAAGATCAGCATCAACAAGTAGAGGATCATATCCCCACCAATCGGTAAAACGTGGACCAATCCTTCCAAACAGCATGTCAACTTCTTCAGCAAGTTGAGACTCTCCAGTCAATTGAAATCGTACTTTATATTGAGTAAACCTGCACCTTGTAACCTCTCATTAAGAGAATGGCCCCATTTTGCATATAACTTCCAAAATTTAGTGTAACCATTCAGAACAAAAATTTGAAATAAAAATACAAATTCAGATTCAATTAACAACTGAAATTCAGTTAAAATTGGACAAAATCTCAATTGCTTTTATATATAACTAGTGAATCACGCACGAGAAGTAATGTCTGGAAAAAAAAAAAAACAATGATTCGATAATATATGTTTCACTGGTTAAAATTAAATGAAATTAGCAAATCAAATGTTACATAATTAAATGTTAATTTCGCGTTATTACCAATTTTGGAAAACTTCTTCATAAACTACGTTTGTCGTTAAATTTATTGGTCTTCCCTCCTTGTCACAAATCAACATCTTCAATCCCGAACGACTAGTCATCCTAGAAATCACAACATAAAGTTGAATATGAGAAAACACCGATCTCTTAAATAGAATTCTAATATGCGAATAATAAAGAAGAGTTTACAAACATTTAGGTCCAAAACAATAAAATATAACAAAAACAGAGGGGAGGGGGGGGATCGAACTTTGTTTTTAATTGTCAAAGAACAACATCAACTAAAATTCAACACACAAAATTAGGACCAGTGACTAATGTATGTTAACTCTGACCCGATCCAAAATGTACTATCCGGCCGAAACCATTTAATCTGTATAGATATGGCCTATAACATTCTGATCCCCATATAAATAACTCATTCCAGACTGTCTGCATTCCAATTGCGCCGCTCCCTTATTATTTCCTCCATGTCTTCCTCTAGTAATCCTTAGCACAGAAGATGAATTTATTTACCCAGAAAAACTTTGCCTACAAAGTTATGGCCGTTTGATGCAAACCCCTTCGGTGCGTTGACCGAAAATTCCCACAACAATTTTAATACCAACCCAAGAAAGCTAAAGTGGTAAATAAATGGATAAACACCTTAACCCAAGTTTAAATCTAACCCAAAATTCAAGGATTAATAAACCCTAGCCCAATGGAGAGATTAAAACAAATTCCAAGGTGGCGGAAATCAACAACAAACACCAGAATAATAATACCCTAGATTTAGTTGAAGAAATTCCAAAGATAATACAAGAACAAAGGAGGTTTAACCTTACCTCAAGAAGGGCCTCTCAAGAGAGCATTTCCATTCAACATCCAAGTTCTCTTACAAAATGAAGAGAAATGAGAATATAATGTACAAAATGGGAAAAATGTGCAATTTCGGTATTTACAAGAAAAACCCCGTTTTTTGTGGAAATTGCAAGAAAACCCCCGCTATTTCATTTCGGAGGACTTTCGGTCGACCGAAAGATAGGTTTCGGTCGACCGAACTTATTTCGGTCGATCTCATGGTCAACCGAAACTGGACTTTCGATCGACCTCTGCTCATCCGATACTGACTGAGGCTTGATTCAAAAAAACTCTGCAGACTTTCGGTCGACCGGAATTAGTTTCGGTCGACCGAAATTGGCTGTTTCCAATTTCGTCTTCTTTTTGGCTCCAACTTGATTCTCGACTTGCTTTTCTTGATTTATTCACATTGTTTAGCCTCGAATCTTGAACCTCTTCAACTTCGGATCTCGTCATGGGTCCCACGGGCACGTGCATCGAGGTTTGACTTTCCCGATTCTCATCATCCCCTCCCTCTGGAAAAGGATTCGACCTCGAATCTTGCTTGAATGCACTATCGTGAAACTCCTTGAACTTTGATCTTGCAACATTGTGGATCACAGGTTCATGCGTTGAAGTTGGACCTTCGCGATTCTCATCATCTCCTCCATCTCGAAAGAGATTCGACCTCGAATCGGCTCCTACAATAAAAATAGAAAATTCAGACACAATAAATGTAACTGAAATTTCATACTCACCGTGTAAAATCAATTTGTAGGCGTTGCGAAGAACTTGAGAGGTGCCAACATCGCAGGGTAGCATTTTGGATTTTATTCGATTGGGAACCCGTTCTCTCCTTGAAAAGAACCATTTCCAACCACCCGGATCAAATACGAATCGCATCCTACCATGGTTGGCATGGGACATACATTGTATGCCAATCCCCTCAGATGGAGGCACGGGCCTCCTGCGAAGGGGCTTAACCAGATTTGCTTTATTATGCCCACCTATACTAACATTTCCATCAATAAATAAGTACATCAAACTCAAAAGAGTTAGTAGGCTAGGGCCATAAGTAACATCAAGTGGAGAAAATTTTCTAATAGGATAAACACTTTTATTGCAAGCAAATTTAACAACCACAAATTGAGCATCATTTTTATGCAAATGCACCACTCCCCCCAAAGAAAAGATTCATCATGTTGATAGCAATGCGGGTTTCATGACATGTAGTAAAATGTGAAAGTTTAATACCCCTACCAACATCCACAAAATTAGCATCATTTCTTTTCTTTAGTCAAAGTAAACCCAACACAAAATCCATAGAATGATTAATCCAATGTTTACTGGGAACGTGCAAATGTGTGTATAAAACTTGAGGTAAAAACTTAGATTTAGCCATTTTGAACGTTTGGCCTTTACCACAAGTGCAAACATGTTTGTCACCAATTTTCCAATGAGGCCAATAAAAGTGATCACAAAATATCTCCAAGGCCCCCTTGGTTTCAAAGTGCCCAATCAAACAACCAACATGTGCCTCACCCATTAGAAATTCGCACATGACACATTTAAAAACAAACAATCCAACTTTCCAAAACAAATAGTTATCATGCCCATAAAATCCATCAAAATATTGCTCATAGCACGATTCACAAATGTTTAACAAATTCGGATTAGTAACATGGATGCCCTTAACATGCTTAATACAAAATGAGTTGGCACTTAGACAATTAGGTACACATAGAAATTTGAATTTACAAATGAGGAATTTATCATGCCAAGGACCTTCATTACATGCAACATTTCCACATGACAAAATTTCATTTGTCAAGTCCACATCAATGTCATACAATCCTTTGATGTATTCCAAATATAATAACCTTGCTCTCGAAGAAGTGTTAGAGGCGTACCTCCTAGATGTTGCATCGGTTACCACATTTTCTTTACCTTGATTGTATTTGCTGTGGTAGGAAAATATCTCCATAAAGTTCTTCCACTCGGCATGACTTTTGAGTTCTTGGTTGCTTTGATAAGTCGGTCTCATGATCTCCTGTAACAAAGAAGTAACCAAGCTAGGGAGGGCATTGTTAGAAAATTCAAGAGTAAAGAACATTTTTGTGTGATCTCTCCTCTCAATTTTCTTTGTGGCACTCATCACTCCCTCACCTTTTTCTGAGGTAGTAACCTCAACTCTCGGTGCTTCTCTCGCCTCTCCTTTTTCTGGAGTCGTGGCTCCAACTCTCATTGCCTCTCCTTTTTCTAGGGACATGGCCCCAACTCTCTTACCCTCATTTTTATTTTCTTCAATTCTCTCAATTGAATCTTCATTTTCAATTTCTTTCTCCTTTTTCTTTTCTTCTTCATTTTCACATTCCTTGTCTTTCTTTTTCTCCTCTTTTTCCTCCCACTCCTTCTTGAGTTTCATTTGATCTTTATGAACTTCCTCCAAACTCAAAGATAGGATCACAACCTTTTTTCCATCCATTTGGAAGCTACACCGGTTCTTCCTTTTGTCATGTGTCACACTCCTATCACTTTGCCAAGGTCTTCCCAAAATTATGTGTGTAGTGTGCATGGGAACTACATCACATATCACTTGGTCACAATAGGATCCAATGTTGAAGGCAAGAAGAACTTGTTCACTCACTCTCACTCCCCCATCGTCACCCAACCTTTGCAATACATAGGGATGAGGATGCTTCATAATCGGTAACCCCAATTTCTCCACCCTACTAGTACTCACCAAATTCATGTCACTCTCCCCATCTATAATGAGGCTACATGCCCTATCCCCCACAAGGCATCTAGTGTAGAAAGTATTTTCTCCATGTGTTTCCCTCTCATTATCATGGTCCAAAAATTTTGGTAACCTAGTATTCATCTCCTTCACTACTTCTCTACTTCCACTACCGTCCCTCCTATGGAATGATGAAGTCTTCATTTGTACACTATCAATATTTTCATCAACTCCATTCCTATCTACCCGTTCTCTTCGTCTTCTACCCATTCTCCAATCTTCTTCCACTTCTCCACTTCTACCCATTCTATGGAGTAATGAATTTTGCATTCTCGCACTATCAATATTTTCATCAACTCCATTTCTCCTACCTTCTAACCCATCTCTTCTTTTCCTATTCAAACTCCCATTTTGTTCACCATCCCCATTATTTCTCAAAACATCCCCACATTCACCCCTAACTTCTTTTCTACTTCCATCCCTATACACAATGTTCTCACATTTATCCCTCAACCTTCTCCTACTACACATCATTTCTTCACCTCCCCTATTTGATGTACTCTCCCCTCTTGTTCCTAAATTTTCCAACTCACCCCTACTTTTCTCCATTTGTCTAGCCATGGTGGTTGAAAGATTTTTCAACAAGTACTTCGAATCTTGAGTTTGAGAATTGAAAATGGACATGGTGTGCAAGTGTGAAAGTGTTCTCACAAGAAAATATTTCTCTCGTGTTTCACTCAAATTTGGCTTTTACACTCTATTGAACTCACCACTCTTGCCTTTTTCCACTCAAAATCTCCTTTCTCAAGTTCTCCAAGGAAGGTAATCAACTAAACCACAAAGTATAATTCTTGTGGAGTTAAAGAAATCACCAACAAGGAAGAAGGAATTTAGAACAAATAGACACAAATAGAAAGTAGAATTTATGTGCTTGCTAAACTCAAAAAGAACAATATATATGTGGTATAAGATGCTAGGATCACAATTTCAACAATGGGATTGAAAAACCACAAGTATTAGACAAGGCATATATGTAGAGCAAATAAGCACAAGAGTGTAAATTTTGAATAAAGCAATTTATCAAACACCTTGTACTCAATCTTTGAACGACTTTGAATGGATAAAACGTGGATATATGATAACTCCCAACAACTCAAATTGTGGTAAGGAATGAATGATCAACAATTACCCAATGTATGGATCAAGTAATATATGGGATACAATGTTGATAACACAATTTCGATAATGAGAATTGGATAGCCCCAAGTAATTAGCAATATATGGGTATCGAACAAAAAAGCACTAAGGGAGTATTTTTCTTTGGGACAATTTATCAAACACTTTGAATACACAATTTGGAAAGTGTAGGTTTTGTAGTGAATGAATATGGAATTCCCCCAACAAACTCACAATCAATCTACCCAATACATAGAATCAACAATACACATGGGCATATAAATTTTCCCCAATTTTTTTTCAATTTTCGTTTTTTTTTTCCACAATGACAAGAACAACAACAAGAAAGTAAAGATAGGTTTACCAAATTAGAGCCAAGCTCTGATACCAAATGATGAGAACCCCTTCGGTGCGTTGACCGAAAATTCCCACAACAATTTTAATACCAACCCAAGAAAGCTAAAGTGGTAAATAAATGAATAAACACCTTAACCCAAGTTTAAATCTAACCCAAAATTCAAGGATTAATAAACCCTAACCCAATGGAGAGATTAAAACAAATTCCAAGGTGGCGGAAATCAACAACAAACACCAGAATAATAATACCCTAGATTTAGTTGAAGAAATTCCAAAGATAATACAAGAACAAAGGAGGTTTAACCTTACCTCAAGAAGGGCCTCTCAAGAGAGCATTTCCATTCAACATCCAAGTTCTCTTACAAAATGAAGAGAAATGAGAATATAATGTACAAAATGGGAAAAATGTGCAATTTCGGTATTTACAAGAAAAACCCCGTTTTTGTGGAAATTGCAAGAAAAACCCCGCTATTTCATTTCGGAGGACTTTCGGTCGACCGAAAGATAGGTTTCGGTCGACCGAACTTATTTCGGTCGATCTCATGGTCAACCGAAACTGGACTTTCGGTCGACCTCTGCTCATCCGATACTGACTGAGGCTTGATTCAAAAAAACTCTGCAGACTTTCGGTCGACCGGAATTAGTTTCGGTCGACCGAAATTGGCTGTTTCCAATTTCGTCTTCTTTTTGGCTCCAACTTGATTCTCGACTTGCTTTTCTTGATTTATTCACATTGTTTAGCCTCGAATCTTGAACCTCTTCAACTTCGGATCTCGTCATGGGTCCCACGGGCACGTGCATCGAGGTTTGACTTTCTCGATTCTCATCACCGTTACTCTAAGAAGTCACCGATGTGACGGATATTTACCCTATGTGTCGCAAAATTAGAAAATCCATGGATGTAATCCATGATAAATTCGAACCCTATCATGTATCTAAGATTTATGAATAAATCTCAAGCACATACTGTAGCTACTGTAATTTGTTTCTTATTTGGGTAGTTTTCTATGATAACTAAAAACTTCTTGATTTGTGATTTAAAATCTAGCTTTTCTATTTTTCCATAGATTAAAATATTTTGACTTTAAAAATCGGGACCAAATTAATTTATTTTTTGAAAAAAATAAAAATAAAAAGTGTAAATCTATATTTTCGGTTCGGATTTCACATTGATACATAACTTGAAATTTTTTCACCAAAAAATCATTTAAATTATATACTTCTTAAAATATAGAATAGAAAAAATATAATTAGATGGAGCATTAGTTTTTTCACTTTTACTGCTCTGTTTTTTCCCGTAAATTTCCAACTGAAAGTTGCTATACTTGCATCTTCATCCTTTTTGCTTTAGTACGGTCCTTACGTTTGATTGATAAAATAAACCAATACCATTTCTTAAGCCTCTATTTGGCAAAAATGCTTTTAAACATGTTTTTAAAAGCATAATTTTTTAAACCACTTTTTAATCACAGATATTTTCTCTTTATTTTTTAACCACATATTTTACCTAGAAAACATAAAAAATATGTTTTTAAGTACAAATTTTTTAACAAACAGAGCCTAACGTATTTCTCGTAAAGTAAATTTTTTCTATCAAGATAGGTTTTTTATACATCACGTCGCATTTAGAAAACAAAACAATATGTATTACTATTTGAAAACAAACACAATCTGTAATTGGAAACAAAACAATCTATAATTTGAAAATAAAACAATAAAAAAAATATTGATTATTATTGTAGTGTCAAAACAATAACCTCTTAAAGAATTTGAGAACGTTGTTTAATTTGTGCTATGTTTTTAAAATCCAATTACTGAAAAATGTTGATGTTTAATAGACTTTATGCATATACTATTTGACTCGTACATCAATTATTACTATCTACTTAAACTTTTTTAGTTTAAATACAGGATTAGTATAGATATTTGAACCATATATAACAACTCCATGCATATTCATTTAATCATATATCAATTATTAAAATCCTTTTAAACTGTTGGTTTTCAATTTTTATGTATGATTGTTACAGAATTTAAAAGATATACTAATTAATCAAGTGGACACATTTTTGTAGTTAAATATCATTTTTACAGATATAAAATAAAAAATCATGATAGAACAATGTAAGAAAATAATAGCAAAAAACATAATATACTATAGATAAATTAGTAATGATAAGCAACACAGGTAAAATTAAGTAGATATATAGTCTTGTTATAGTTGTAAAATTTTGACCCTCAATATGTATGAATTGAATATATAATTAATTTTGAAAAAAATCTTATAGCCTTTTTATAATTGAAAAAATTTGAAAAGCAAACATGTGTGTGTGTACACACACACGCGCTAAAATCGTACAATGCGCAACATTGCATTAGTTCAACTATTTTTATATATAATATAGATATAGATATAGATATAAATATAAATATTGTTGTGGTATTGTTGTGTTCCTCTACAAGTTGTTTAAGTTCAATTTATAAGAGAGATTCTGCCAAAATTTCTGTAAAATTTTATAATAGAAAAATGAAAATTTTAATATTTAATATGATTTATTTACACATTTAAGATGAAGAAAGTTAATATGTTTAGGTTTAGAATTTTAAACTTGGGATGTTAAACGCGGATCTGAACAACCTTGGACAAGTTCATGTCGATCCATTATGCATTAGATTGTTGAGTTGAGTCAAATCGAATTAGGAATGTCAACGAGTCGAGCCGAGTCGGCTCGAGAGCTGAAGATCAAGGCTGGAGCTTTTTTTGGCCCGAGCCAAGCCGAGCTAAAGCTCGTCCCCAAAAATAAGGTTCCCCTCGAGCTTTAGCTAGAGCTTTTTTCGAGCCGAGCCGAGCCAAGTCCTGAGCTTTTAATTTTTATTTTTATTTTTATAGCAAAAATTCATAAAATTTTTATTGAAAATGTATATATATAGCAAGTTGAGCCGAGCTCGTGGTCGAAATTCATTACTCAAGCTCTCATTGAGCTTTTTTTAGCGGGCTTTTTTTTTTTTGCTCGAGTTGAGCTAAAGCCCGTCTCTAAAAAAAAGCTCGAGCTTTGGCTCGAAATCTCGAGCTACGAGCCGAGCTTAGCCCGAGCTTTTTTCGAGCCATTTTACCATCCTTAAATCGAATCGAAGCAAGATACATCGAATCTAGATTTTTATTTATTTTTTAATTTATTTTTTATTATTATTTTTTTATTGTAGTTAGGGAAATGAAGTTCGATAGTCAAATTGTTATTATCGTATCTTGAAGATTTTTAGGTTGAAAACCAAGATTAAATATTGGGTTCGGATCCAATTAATTTTTAATTTAATTATTCTTAAATCATTTCGGTTACAAATAATTGTTGATTTATTACTTATGAATGCTTTAATTAAATGTTAAAAATATTTTCATTTAAAACTCTCATAACGAATAGATTTATCTATGACATTGCTTGCGTAACAAAGAATGAAATGCACACAATCGAATGTTATTTTTATCTAATAAATAATTGAGAATAATTTTTTGAATGAGAGAATGTGTTCATTTAATTTAAAAATTTTGGTCTCATTTGGATGGTTAATCAACTAACAATGAAACGCTGATAGGAGAGAGATGCAGTTCAGATTACTTGACTGAACTTTTTATGGTAAGGTCGTTTAAATAGATTATAATTAGAGATCATCCTATAGTTGGCGAAATTATTTTCAAGTACTTAGACATCTAGAGAAATGTTAAGATTCAAATCGAGATTATCTAAGAACCTCGTATAGAACTCTCTCATATGATTTTAGTGAACGAATAAAAAGATATTATGTTTCTGCTTATCAGACATTTGTTTTCAGATATTATCTTTCTAGTGGTAGGGTTAAAACTTGATCAATAGACACAATGACCTTTCTTGTATATGGGACATGTTAGATCAAAGGGATCAAGTAGTAATTATATTATTTTAGTTTATGAATCTACATAAACATTAATTCATCATATGTAAAATAATTAAATTGTTTTTTGCTGCTCAAATTTTAATTTGTGATGTATGATTATTTTTCAGCAAATGTCTCTGAGTCAATTTTTTAGAATCCTACTTAATGGAGAAAAAAAAAAAAAAAAACCCAACTCTATATATTGAAAACTTTAATTTAATATTTATTTTGTGCTTGGGGATGAATGTTGCGAGGACCTTACTAAGACAACATTCAAATCCAAGAGGGCCGCGTATCATAAGTGGATGAATGCAAACAAGATCACTTGTTACATCTTGGCATCAATGTCAAACATGTTATAGCAAAAGCTTGAAAGTCAAATACCTCTTAGTACATGTTGACGTCTCTTTTTGTCAACAAATAAAAGTGGTATGAACTTTTGAATTGATAGATGGATTGTATGTCTTTGATTAATTTGTCTAAGTATGCAGCTCTTTAATTAAATGATCGTCGTTGTAATAAAGTTCGAGATATTATAAGAAATAGGAAAGGTAACAGATCGAAAGCGAACTGAGATCAAAGTTACACAAATTTACGTCCAGTTCGATACCGATCTGATAGCCAAGTCGAATCAACGAAATCAAATAGTAAGAGTTTGGAGAGATTTTTTTTTTTTATATCACATGCCCATTAATGAGCATTTACCCCCTCTATTTATAGTAGTTGGGGAAGTTAAACATAATCATTACAACATATCACGTCTGCAGCATGTGACTGACAATGACTACTGAAATTGCTGACAACATGTCACAGATGATTATACTGACATTTCACAAACAATCATAATTACTGACATATAAATACAGCTGATTCGATGTTTCAGCAGCGCCGCCAGTCTCACCACGCTCGGAATTCACCTCGGTCAACATCACCTCGGCATCAAGTCACCTCGTTCATGGAAAATCACATCTCTCTTTAAGTGGAGGTCGGGTGAAAATCACCTCGGCAATTTGTCACCTCGGTTTTGGGAAATCACGTCTCCCTCCAAGTTGAGGTCGGTCACAAACTCGCCTCGGCATCAAATCACCTCGTCATAAAATCACCTCGATCTTAATAAACCAGCTTCCATTTTAAGTTGAGGTCGACATATTTAATCCACGTCAACACGATAAACAACAAATGTCCCCTCGAGATCGGTCCAACAAAGATTTTGTGGGCAGATCTCGAAATCCCAGTTGTCTTACAGCCTTCTAATTGACGTTGCCTTTAATTTTTATTGATTCCCAATTGCCAGGTGTCGTTGTGTGACTGGTGTATTAGTTCTCGGATCAAGTGTCGTCGCCTCCATAATTTCAACGCGTCTTGTCATTATGACTAATTAATTATCTCTCTCTCTTCTTTCCTTATAAATAGGGGCATTCTTCTCGTAAGAAACCTATTGATCCTTCGAAATTCTCTCTGTCAATATCAGATCGTCTATTTATACGACCTTGATTTCACCTCGTTATCATATCAGATCTGCTATTTCTTTCGTCGGGTGAGGGTGCTTTGACGTTTTTTCTCTGTTTCCTCTTGTTTTGAGATTTCTTCCCCCCCCCCCTTTTTCTAACTGTCCAGCTCGTTGTAATCACTCTATAAGGATGAGCGATAGTATTAGTTTTGAGGAAAGTGGGGTGAGGTCGGAAAATAGGGGTCATGAGGCCGAATTGTCTGTGTCCTGGGAGGAGAGTAAGGAAACCCAGTGCCTTTTTCAAGGCGAGGAGGGTGATGATGAAATCCCGCAGCCCATACCTTTAGCAATAGTGCCAGAATCCCGTTCTCTCTTGGCCAGTTCATTTCGATACCCTTCTACCGCCACATTCCAGCGACCTGACCCTTGTACTAGTTACAGTTCGGATTTCGCTTACAAGCATTTCCGATCTGAAGCCACTGAAAACGAACTACAAATTTGGAAAAACAAATATAGAATCCCAGGATACGTACATTTTTTCCTTCCCGAAAGTTACGAACGAGCTGACCAACCACCCAAAGGTTGTGTAGCTACTAATTACCAAATCCTGGAGGCAGGTCTCAGATTTCCGCTTCCGTTCATCATAACTGACTTTCTACGATCTTGGGGTGTAGCCCCCACCCAAATTCACCCTAATGGTTGGAGGTACATCCTTGGGTTCATATCCCTTTACAACCGTTTGAGATACAACGATCCCTCAGTGGATGAATTCAATTATGCATATCAGTTTCGAGCTGATGGCAAAAAAACGGGGTGGTTCTATGCGATGCAGAGGTCAGTTTTCGGGGGACGAAGATTGTTGATTGATTTGCCTGAATCAGTTCGCTCTTGGAAAGAGAAATGGTTCTTCGTTGGGGGAAATTGGATGAGCCCCTATCGAAGTGATGGAATCAGTTCAACCATTCCCGTTCTCTATAGGGATAAATTCAGTAAGTCTTTATATCTGGGATATTTTCGAGCTAAGTTGTTCTAATATTAATCATCTCGTTTTTTGCAGAGGTGAGAGAGGCAAATTTGGACCCAAAAGTCATCGAGAGGATTATCCATCTGACCGACCAACCTGACCATTACAGATCGGTGAAAGAACTTCTGACTGAAGAACGCTTGTTTGAATCAACCCTTACCTTTGTCGATCCGTCTGATTACTACCCTCCATTTCCAAAGTGTAAGTGTCACAGATCATTGCACAACAAATTTTCAACGCCTTGTATTATTATTATTTTTATTTTTTTTTGTAACTTCCAAGAACACTTCTTTCTGCATTTCTTTTCATATCAGCCCGTAAAAGTAAAAAGAGGATGGAATCAATGAAGGCGAAGAAACTTGCAAACGCCAAAGCTCAGGCTCGCAAGAGAGCAGCCAATAAACAGTCCGCAAGAACCTCACCACCTCCTAAAGAGCATCCGATTGACCCACCCCTCCAAAAGAAATCCAGACGAGCTGAGGTTGTCAAGGAGAAATCTGACGTTCCAATCCCACCGCCTCAAATTTCGGGGGATCAAGCTGGGTCTTCCCAATCAGCTCTGCATGGGGGTTCGTATCTGGGAGTGCATCCCGTAAGAGCTGAGCTGGCTAACTCTTTAAAAGGGTCTCACCCCAAAATTTATAGGGAGTCTGTGTCTGCGGCCAACCTAACACCTATAGGCTTAATGAAGGTCCCCCTGCTGACTAAGGTGTCCATGGATGTTCCAGCCAAGACATGGACACCTCGTCAAGAGAAGTTCAGTGAAGATATGCCTTTGGATGACCTTCTGGCGACCGGTACTACACACGTCTGTTAAACTCTGAATTATTTTTTCAGGGCACAGTCCAGATTAAGCGAGGCGGCCTCCGACACTAGAAAGTTCAAGAAGCTTGCCGAGGACGCCAGGAACATGTTTGAGGCAGAGGTGAAGGCCAGACATGAGGCAGAGGCCAAATTGAAAGAGACTCTAGAAGAGATGGCCAAGCTTAAAGAGACCAACCTTGAGCTATCCAAGTTTAAGGATGAAGTGCTCCCCCTACGGGAGGAGGTGGCCTCTCTGAAGGACAACGTAGCCCAAATGCAGGTCGCAAAAGAAAAACTCTTAAAGGAATTGGACGAGGCCAATAATATTGAGGCCAACTTGAAGAAGGAGAAAAATGAGCTTGAGGCTGCTGTCCAAGGTTCCTACAAGGAGGCCGTGAAAAAGTTTAAAGATTCTGTGGAATATGAACACGATGTGGACGAGACCTACTATCTCACGTTCAAAGAGATAGTAGAGGAGCTGGAAGAAAAACGACCTGAGGTGGACATAAGTTTCTTAAAAGAGAAACTCGAACTAGTCTACAAAAAGTATTTAAAGCTGATGCCTGACGAGGTCGACGAAGAATCCTTACTCTCTCCACTCACTGAGTCTCAAACCAACCTGCCAGAAAAAGTTGTCAATATTGAAGAATAGTTACACATTTTCAGATCAACGTCGTCTTGTAACTTTCAATCTTGTTCTTTTTGAATAGTACAAAGAAGAATTTCATTTTAGCATTGAGTGTTTCAAAGTCAAACAAAATGAATTATAGACGAAGTGAACACTTAGCAATTTTCAAACGTTAATTCACCCAATATAAAATGCAGAGGTGAATTATAAACGAGGTGAACACTTATGCAATTTTCAAACATTAATTCACTCCAAATAAAATGTAGAGGTGAATTATAAACGAGGTGAATACTTGTGCAATTTTCAAACTTTAATTCACTTCAAATAAAATGTAGAGGTGAATTATAAACGAGGTGAACACTTATGCAATTTTCAAACTTTAATTCACTCCAAATAAAATGCAGAGGTGAATTATAAACGAGGTGAACACTTATGCAATTTTCAAACTTTAATTCACTCCAAATAAAATGCAGAGGTGAATTATAAACGAGGTGAATACTTGTGCAATTTTCAAACTTTAATTCACTCCAAATAAAATGCAGAGGTGAATTATAAACGAGGTGAACACTTGTGCAATTTTCAAACTTCAATTCCCTCAAAATAAAATGCAGAGGTGAATTATAAACGAGGTATTTTCAAACGTCAATTCCCTCAATATGAAATGCAGAGGTGAAATCGAAACGAAGTGAACACTTAAGCTCGGCACATTCTCACCAAAACACCTCGTTTGTAGAATGGAGGTCGGTCATTCTTCACCTCGGTATTTTTCACCAAAACACCTCGTTTGTAGAATGGAGGTCGGTCATTTTTCACCTCGGTATTTTTCACCAAAACACCTCGTTTGTAGAATGGAGGTCGGTCATTTTTAACCTCGGTATTTTTCGTGGGGACCTACATCGTCTTCATAGATTGCCTTGTGATGTCGATGATGTCCTGCCTTATAGGTACTTACGGATCATCGACGAAGGTCTTCGTTTCGCCTCTCTAGGAGGTCTTTCTCGCCTTTGAGACGGATTGCCTTGTAATGTTGATGATATCCTGCCTTATAGGTACTTACGGATCATCAACGAAGGTCTTTGTTTCGCCTCTCTAGGAGGTCTTTCTCGGCTTTGAGAGGGATTTCCTTGTAATGTTGACGATATCCTGCCTTATAGGTACTTACGGATCATCAACGAAGGTCTTTGTTTCGCCTCTCTAGGAGGTCTTTCTCGCCTTTGAGACGGATTGCCTTGTAATGTTGATGATATCTTGCCTTATAGGTACTTACGGATCATCAACGAAGGTCTTTGTTTCGCCTCTCTAGGAGGTCTTTCTAGCCTTTGAGACGGATTGCCTTGTAATGTCGACGATATCCTGCCTTATAGGTACTTACGAATCATCAACGAAGGTCTTTGTTTCGCCTCTCTAGGAGGTCTTTCTCGCCTTCGAGACGGATTTCCTTGTAATGTCGACGATATCCTGCCTTAAAGGTACTTACGGATCATCAACGAAGGTCTTTGTTTCGCCTCTCTAGGAGGTCTTTCTCGCCTTTGAGACGGATTGCCTTGTAATGTCGACGATATCCTGCCTTATAGGTACTTACGGATCATCAACGAAGGTCTTTGTTTCGGAAATATCCATTCGAATTTGCACACTTTGAAACATTAAACTTTTCATTCATTTGATTACATATCTCGGTTGACATCAAAAAGTATTCACATTCGATTTCACAATGGGGCTCCCTTCTTTCGCCATTTGGACGTTGTTGGAAGCAAAGCCTAAATTGCACTCCCGCGCAGCTCTTTGATCCCCCCTTACGGTAGCCACTCCGTGTGGTGTAGGGAATTTTAGACAATAGTGATAAATTGAAGCTGCTGCCTTGAGCTCGTGGAGGATCGGCCTTCCCAGTATGGTATTGTAGTTCGTCATGACGTCCACTACCACAAAATCGATAATTACGCGTCTCTGACAAGACCCTGTCCCCAGTTCCACGAGTAACGATATTTCTCCTTTTGGGCAGATGTAGTCACCCGTGAAACCTTGAATCCTTGTCCTCCTAGGCCGTAAGCTACGCGGGTCAATTCCCATTTTTTCAAAGGTCTTCCAGTATAACACATTCACAGCGCTGCCGTCATCCACCAGTGTCCTATGGTTGGAACACCCCCCTGGCGTCTTCCTCAGAGAAACTGAAGGACTCTGAATCGTCTGGCGTGATTGCATGACTACATATCTGATAGCTATTTCGAGCCTCTCGGGCGAATTCTCGTCTCTTTCTCTTTGACCCGATCTGGACTTGATTTCCGCTCACAATTGTACGGATTTCATCAGGCCGGTCTTTGCCGCGGGGCTCCGTTCCATGGTGGATTGCGTACTTCTCCTGCTGTTTGAATTGCCTTCCTAAATCCCGTGGGTCAACAGCATATTCTTGTAAGCTCCCCCTCTTTATTAACCTGTCAATTTCGAATCTCAAATTTCGGCATTCGTCCGTGGTGTGTCCCACTGACCCGTGGTATTTGCAATACCGGGATGAGTCCAAGTTACTCGGGCTCTGCTTTAGCCGGCGGAATAATCCCCTTGTCTTTCTCATTCATGAAAATGACCTCAGTTGACGCATTTAATGGGGTGAGCTCACCTATCTGTTCAGGATTGTATGGACGGAACCTATCCGCTGGTTTGTAATCTTTCTTTTTCCCAAAAGTATTTCCTTTGAATTCTTTCTTATCATCCTTGATTTCCTTCTTGTCTGACATCGCAGCTGTATTGTGATGACTTTCTTTGGGACCTGACGTCTCCTCGGCGTTAATAAACTTCTCTGCCCTGTTAAGAAACTCCTGGTACGTGCGAGGTCCATCCTCATGTACTGACCACCAGAAACGAGTCTGCGTTTGTAGGCCTGACAGAACAGCCATGAGAAGCGCGTCATCCGATATTCTTTCCATTCCCATGATCTGTCTATTAAAGCGGCTCAAGTAATTCTTTAGCGATTCATCCTTCTCCTGTCTGATGGTCACCAATCTCTCCTTCGGTGTGGTCGGAATTTTTGACCCCATGAATTGCTTCAAGAATTGGCCACTTAACTGAGACCAACTTGATATGGAGTGCTGAGATATATTGCGGAACCACCGTTGGGCCCGGTCCCCAAGAGTTAAAGGAAAAGCCCTGCATATTATTGCGTTGCTTGCCCCTTGAAGCTCCATCCATGACATGTATTGATCCAGATGCGAAACCGGATCAGTCTCTCCATTGTACCCGGCGAGATGAGGCTTCTTCATTTTTCCAGGCAGAGGTTGTGACAATATAATCTCCGTAAAAGGTGATGCCCTCTTGGTAGATGGTTCTGTTGATCCCAACCCTTCTTGTTTCGCCTCCAGGTCAGACAGTCTTTTCTTCAATCGCTCAACTTCAGTTTGATCTAGTTTGCTTGACAGAAGAGTCGGTGGCTGACCCAAGTGAAGAGTCGAGCTGCCAGCCGGCTGGTTTTCTGGGTTCACTTTCTTCATCGGAGATCTTTCCCCATGTCCCTTAGTCCATCTAGCCTTACTCTCCTCTCCTTTTTCACCCCTTCTCGCTTGATTCGGTCCCATCCAACTCAGGGATTTTTGACTCCGTACATAAGGTGTGCTTTCGCCTACCGCACTCCTTGTGTTGTCAGAGCGTCCAGTTTGTTGTTCTTCGAAATGTGAGCGTCCATCGGATCTTTATAGTTGTGATTGCACCTCATGATCCTCTTGGTAACGACCTCGATCTTGATTTCTCCTCATCTCTTCCATTTCTCTTTGCATCCTATCAAGTCGGTCTAGGACCATTCTCATGTTGTCCTCCGCTGGGGGTCGTGAAATGGCGGATCTCCCGGACATACGGGAATTCCCTTGCGAATCTTCACCACGATGTGCCTGGTGACTCCCTGAATTTTGCCTGTTACTCATTATGATGCAGGAGCAAGTATGTGATTGCTGAATACAAGGATACGGGCCCTCCTTCTAGCGCCAATTTGTTGACGTCTCTTTTTGTCAACAAATAAAAGTGGTATGAACTTTTGAATTGATAGATGGATTATATGTCTTTGATTAATTTGTCTAAGTATGCAGCTCTTTAATTAAATGATCGTCGTTGTAATAAAGTTCGAGATATTATAAGAAATAGGAAAGGTAATAGATCGAAAGCGAACTGAGATCAAAGTTACACAAATTCACGTCCAGTTCGATACCGATCTGATAGCCAGGTCGAATCAACGATATCAAATAGCAAGAGTTTGGAGATGTTTTTTTTTATATCACATGCCCATTAATGAGCATTTACCCCCTCTATTTATAGTAGTTGGGGAAGTTAAACATAATCATTACAACATATCACGTCTGCAGCATGTGACTGACAATGACTACTGAAATTGCTGACAACATGTCACAGATGATTATACTGACATTTCACAAACAATCATAATTACTGACACATAAATACAGCTGATTCGGTGTTTCAGCAGCGTCGCAAGTCTCACCACGCTCGGAATTCACCTCGGTCAACATCACCTCGGCATCAAGTCACATCGTTCATGTCAAATCACCTCTCTCTTAAGTGGAGGTCGAGTGAAAATTACCTCGGCAACTTGTCACCTCGGTTTTGGAAAATCACCTCTCCCTCCAAGTTCAGGTCGGTCACAAACTCGCCTCGACATCAAATCACCTCGTCATAAAATCACCTCGATCTTAATAAACCAGCTGCCATTTTAAGTTGAGGTCGACATATTTAATCCACGCCAGCACGATAAACAACAGTACATACTAAAAAGTAATTCTTACCTTAAAGAACATCCTCATGAAACACAAGATATATGTGAGGGATCATATATTGATTATAATTGCACACTTCAAAGTGACACATAATCTAGGTGCAATTACATGACTAGAATCATTACTATGGTGTTGAATCCTTTACGTGAAATATTTTCATTATTTAAAGTGAGCTATCTCCTAACAATAAGAAGATCATGTTATTAATGGAGCTTATGAATAACTTACCAAACGTTAAAAGTTACCTCAAGGGAAAAAGTGGCGATGCTTACGTAGGGATTAATAGCTCTAATGGTTATAACTCGAACAAAAAACTGAAAAAAAGGGGAAGAGATCGAACAACAACTTGATAAGACAAAAATTGCAGGCCACGTACCGATGAACAGCAACGGCCTGGACGAAAGGAAAAATATATATAAAAGACGTCGGTTGTAATTTTACAAGCGACGCCTAAAGTCAGACTTTAGGCGTCGACTTACAAACGATGTGATTAGTCTTGACTTTACGCGTCTTCGCCATATACATTGCCTCTACAACCGATGCATATTGTGTTTTACAACCGACGTTAATGAGTATGTCTGTACCAGTGTTCTAAAATGCGCGAAAATGAGCCGCCTAGGTGCGATGCGTGACCAAAACGCGTCGAATAAGTGGTATGCGCGTAAAAATGCGGTCAACGATTTTTTTAGGCGGGATTAGGCGCTCCTAGGCAGGTCAATCCGCGTTTTTTTTTAAAGGGTAAAAAATCTATTTTTTTTTATATAAATATATATTTAATGTCTTAAAATAATTAAAATAATATTAAAAATACGAAACACATTATGACGCTTATTCTTCGTATTGACACGCCTAAACTTGTGATTCTTGATTCTCGACCTCGACGCATCGCAATGTATTACGCATTTTAGAACACTGGTCTGTACTAGTGAAGTCTACCTAGTTGTTTCAAGAGAGAGAATGACTTAGTGAGGACCAATTTAAAATTATCATTGCCACAAGAGTATAGTTTCAACAAGAACTATAGGAGCAACTTATTTTATTTTAATAGTTGTAAGCAATTTATTATTAGAGAGTGTTATTATGTCCGGAAAATGAAAAAGGAATTAATTTGTGCTTCCTGTTTAATATGACAAGTTTATCTTTAAATATCGGTACCTGATGCACCTTACATTTTAATGAATAAAGATTGTGTTGGTTATTTGATAAAAGGTCTTTATACTTTAAATTGTTCCAAATGAAATATGTGTAATTTCTACAAACCATAAACGAAAATCACATCATAGTAGTTATATATCTATTGCTTTTCAGGCTTAGACCCCCCATTATTAACCATAAAATGATGCAAATATTAAGAGATAGTTCCCTTAACATGCTTAAGGTTGAACCATTGTTAGTTTGTGATTTTGATGTTTGTGGTCCCCTGAGTACACCTGCGTTAGGAGCTTTGAGTATTTCATCATGATCTTTACAAATGATTACTCTACATTTAGATACCTTATGAATAGAAAGTTAAAAGCTTTGAGAAATTCAAAGAGTATCGAACTGAGGTCGAGAAATATATGGGTACGAGTATTATGATATGCACTTGAGATAAATATATATATGTTCTTAACTTAGTTTCTTCTAAGTTAGTACCTAAGGCTCCCTTGAAATTATAGGATGGTGCAAGTATAGCTCGTGTCACATCCCAAATTGGGGATGTCTAGCTTATATGCTAAAAGGGAAGATAAAAAGCTGGAGTTCCGGTAAGAAATATGCCTATTTGTTGAACATCTTAGGGTACTTAAATGAATTATTTTTATTGTCCTTTAGATAAGAAGGCATTTGTTAAAACAAACGTAACCTTGTCCAAAGATGGCATTTGTTAACACAAATTTTACGATTTCATATGACGCTATAGTCCAGGATTCACAACCTCTTAGACAAAGTCAGAGGGTCGTTCGATTGCACTGTCTAGGAACTTGTTAGTTGGAGAGTCGAATCAAGCAATTTCTATGGTACAAATCAAGACCTAACTTCATAAAATAATGTTATGGAATATGTGGAGGTTGATTTATAGAAACAAATGAGTGAATTTTTAGGTTTTTTGTTTCATTTTAGGGTTGGAGGTGGGGTCAGAGGTAGGGTTGGGCAAGAGACCCTTATTGTTTATGGGAATAAACTAACACCCTTCACTGAGCATTTGAATGGAAAGAGACAAAAACGACATTTTACACAATAAAAGATAAAAATTAATGATGAAAATGTAAAAAATAGAAAGGAATGTACGTTTTGCACAATAAAAATGAAACGTAGGGACATTTTGTGCTAATAAAATATGGAACTTAGGGTAAAAATGTCAAAAATTAGAAGGTAGGGACATGTTGTACAATAAAAGTGAAAGATATAGATATCTTTTGCTAATAAAATGTGAAATTAAGGGTAAAAACGCCAAAAATTAGATGGCATTGATGTTTTGTACAATAAAAGTGAAATGTAAGTACATTTTGTGTTAATTAATGGGTAAATATATTGACACAATACTTTTTGTTAGCCACATTTACATTTTAATTGTAATGAAGATTCTTAATTTTTCCTTATTTTTACATTCACCCCACCAAGTTTTTTTATAATTTTTTTTTTATTATTATGGACTCTTTATTAATTTTCACATCTTGTCTTTAGAGACGATTTTCGTCCCAAATATTTGTTACGAAGGCAAAAATACTTAATTATCTCTCATACTTTTAAATAATAAAAACAAATAACTAATAGAAAAGTTAAACAAAATATTTACACATCTATTCAATACAAATTAACATAATATTTGAATAGAAATCATGATTAGAAACAAAAGATGTTAATTAATTGAATATTATAAATAATAATGCGATTAAAAAAAAGTTGAGGACATAAAACAAAAGTAAATAAATACTGAAAACCTTTATTGCAATTAAACTGTGGTGTAGATATAAAAAAGTGTTGTGTAAATATAATTATCTTAATTAATCTTCCTTTACTCTTTTTTTTGTGAAAAGACGAAAATACCATTGACTTAAATGTAAATGACGGAAAAGATGTTTTGCGCAATATATTGTGAAATTAATGGTGAAAATGTTAAAAAATAAAAAAATAAATTAAAATGTATGAATGTTTGGCACAATAAAAATGAAAGATTTAACATGTTTTGTGTTAATTACTCCTTCCATTCTATAAAGATACCTCTCTGCTTATTTTCACACAAATTAAGAAAATAATAATTAATATTTTTGAAAAAATAATTTTACCATCACATTTCCTAATATAATAAATTTATATGATTTTTTGTTGAGAAATTTCCTTTCTCAAATAAATATGGTATAATTAAATTGACACAAAACTTGAAACAAAGAATCACGAAGAAATCAAAATATTGCAAATTGACTTGAATCGCAAGGAATGCTGTCCTAAAAGCGAAATTTGTGTCCTCTCGAAATGAGAATGCTAAAGGGCCTCCAAACAAATTGCTTTAGCGGTTTCAAGCCTCAAACCAAGTATCAAATAGCACAATTGATAAACTTGGAGAAATAGGAACAAGAAGAGCAAATTTGAAGATTCTAAGTATAAAATTCAAGACTTTTGGATGATAATCACTATTGAAAGTATATTGATCAAAAGGTATTCAAAACCATGGATTCTATACCTATTTATAAAATTCTATCATCCCTATTCGTTGTTCATGCAACTCTTCACGAAAGAGTGCCAAAAATAGTTGAAAATGTGCATGAGAAATTCTGAAAAAATTCTCCAACGGTCAAATTTTTAGGTCACGCAATCGCGCGATAGGAGGCTCTCGCGATCGCGCGATGCCTCGAAAAAACATGCAGTGACCATTATCACTTAACCACGCGATCGCGCGATGCCTCGAAAAAACATGCAGTGACCATTATCACTTAACCACGCGATCGCGTGGTTCTTCATTTTGGCCGGACCTTTAGGTCCGGTCTGGACCATTTGGTCCGTCTAGTTATATTTGGTCCGGTTTTTGCACTTTTTGGACCGATTCCTTATATTTTGGACCGGTTCTCGCACTTTTTCAACTATATTTATATATTTGAACAACATTTTCATAATATTTTTCACAAAATTAAATTAAATAAAAATAAAATAAGATATAAAATATTAACTTCACTCTAAAAAAAAAAAAAAAAAAAAAAGTTAATTATCCTTATGGGACGACGGGGGAATGATTTTTCTAAAATGTAACTTCTTTACACTACGGAGTAAGGACCAAACCTAGATGTCCTCGATTCTACTGCTCTATGGATGGATAGGATCATAGAATGCAACGCAATCCACGTGAAGTCATGGACGGAGCGAAACATAATTCCACACGTAGGCCTAAATTTTTGTCTGCTATCACCCATAGCATGAATGTATTTTACTACGTATGGTTCTACAAGTTCCAATCTCCCACTCACACACACACTCTCTCTCTCTCTCTCTCCATCCATTGTTTGGGTTGGGTTGGAGATTCGAATCGAACAGGAAGGAAATCATAACAAATACTATTAACAAGCAAACTACCCACTGTTATCATCACTCTTTTTCCTCTTTTTGGTTATCGATTCGTTCATTGATTGAACTTCACGTTTTCTGTCGCGGATCCTTTATTTGGTATTGCCATTTGGCAGATTTGTTCCGGGGCCGAACCATTTTCATATAATAGTAAAGCTCCATCTTTTTTAACATTGCCTCGCAAGGTTTCGATTTAATGGCTCGTTAATTTATTGGAATCTGCTGGTTGATCCTTTGATTTCTCTCCACTACCAGGTATCAAGATTCAATAATTTTATTTTTATTTTTATTCTTTTTTTTATTTATGCAATGAATGAATGGTTATTACGGTGATCAGTACGATCTTTGTGCGAAATGCCTAGATTTATTATGATTCGCCAGGATGAAAAGGTACAATCGCTGGAGCATAATGTACATCACAATGTGTGCGATCCTCTTAGTATACCATTCAGTATAAGAGGTTTTTAATTAGTGATTAGGTTTGTTCTTTTGAGAACTAAATTAGTTTCAAATATTTGCTGTCTTTTCTGTCTTGCTTTTAGATTGTTACTGCAGTTCCTCGAAAATACTCACTAATGAAGACCCTGAATGTAATAGCTTTTAACTCAGTTGCAAAAAACTCGGACTAGTGGCACTTAACAAGCTTCTGCTAGTGTGGATGTCAGTTGGATTTGGAGGTTTGTGCCTTCCATGTGTTTTATTTGTTCCTTTCCACATCAGTGATTTTAAGTTATGACATTTACTGAAGGTTGATCGTCTTATTCAAATATTAAGCATTGATAAATACTTCTTTTATAATTCACTAATATGCATAATACAATATTTCTGCCTTGCCTCTGTATCTAAGGAAACAAGTTACAATACTTTCTGACCTTCCCCAATTTGCTTAGTACATTTATGCAAATCTGAATTTGCAAGATTCTGCAATCCATTGGGGGCATTGATTATCTGGACAATAATTAGTGTTGCAGAATATCTTCTGTCCTCTCTCATGTTTAAGTGGAAATGACCGTATTAGCTAATCAGCCAATAGTCTCTGGCTGCTTCCATGTTGATCTTCCCGCTTTGAATTTAGGTAAATGGTGAAAAAAATGTAATTGTTGAGGTTTTGTCTTTCTTCTTTTTCATCAGCACAATATTTCAGGCATCAAATAATATGACCTTTGTGACATGTGGTCTCATCATGAGCCTTGCAGAACACTTCTATATCTTTATCACAGTGTACACACAGCTTTGAATTAAGCAACATCCTTTATTTATAATAAGTGTTGTGAAATTATAAATCCATATCCCTTTGTGATGCTATCGTAATCAACATTTTAATCCATCACAATGTGTGCATCTCAAGAACAAAATACTGTATTCATTGCCTCCCACTCTTTCATACTGGCTTTCAGGTGAAGCATCTCATAGGCATAAATCCTATTGGCTCCATCATCTCCAATTCCTTGTTATGCTAAAGCAGTGTATGTTAAAGTTGTTTGTTGAATTGTTTCCAGGAAGCTTGAACATTATCCTGTTCTAGGGGAGAATGAAATCCGTGGTCTGGTAGTATAATGGCAGTTTCTAAGAGGACTGTTTTCGCATTGAAGTCATATCGAACCCAGGCTGAGATTCTTGTTAAAAACTACATATTAGCAGATCCTTTTATTCCATACACTTCTGTCCTTGGTGGCGCGTTGACCTGCAAATTGGTATATGTTTCAACATTTAATTTCATTTCTAAATGATAACCCCTACAGGTTTTGAACTATTTGGGCAAGTTTTTATTTTTTGATTGATATTCTTATTTTTTACTCTTATGTAACAAAGTTGGAAAATGAATTTGTGGGATTGGGACTACTATATTTTCATATCATTTTATAAGGCTGATTACACATGGAACTGATGAATAAAAATAGGTAGATCATTACTGAAACTGAATGTGCATCATTTAACTAGGGACATTAGCACTCTCTTGTAAAAAGATTGCTTCTCCAAACATTCTGAGACTTTGTTAATCTTTTATTCGGCCCTCTAACAGGTCTATGATTTGACTCAGCTCATCAGCGCCGTTTACTTCAGGGGTTATAATGGCCTTACAAAGATTCAAAGGACTGAATGGAACAACCGGTGAATAATATTCATATTTTTATTATCTATTTTTCTGATATTTTTCTAACTTTATTCTTACTTTTTTGCAGTGGTGTCTCCACCCTTCATGCAATTTTTATTTCAATTACGTCCTTGTACTTTGTCTTTTGGTCTGATCTTTTCTCTGATCACCATTCTGCTGAGCTTATTACATTCCGAAATACACCTCTCTCAACATTTGCCCTAGGGGTAAAGCTTCTTGGTGCATCTTTAATATTTTTAGCTACACATTTACGTGTTATTCTTTTTCTGTTTTGTCATTAAGAAATAATTTTTGGTTCTTTCAAGCATGCTGTTTGTACCCAAAGATTAAACCATATTTTTTATTTATATATATATATATATTTTTTTAACCAAAAATAAATCTGATCCTCATTTCATCTTTGGAGCTCAGCTTTCGCATTAAGAAGCTAAAACACAGTAGATTGTTGGTTGATGATGAATTATCTGTGTGATAAATTTGTGCAAAATATGTTGGTTATAGGAGGATGCAGGGACGAGATAAAAATAGGAGTGTTCCTTAATGTTCAATATAAAAGATTTAATCTAGTATCTACAAGATTCTCGATGTTCCCATCCTGTATTTTGTTGAAGATTTATAATCTCTTGTTTAAATCCTTTTCTTGTTATTGTGTCTTGATCTATGCTGAGATATGGTAAAAATATGTTTGTTTTCTAACCAGTTGAGGCTGGGGTACCCTTTTTTCCCCTTTAAGATTAACTTTATCTCTTGGGTGTTTGTGACTTCTGGTAGGTATCTGTTGGGTACTTCATTTCAGATCTTGGGATGATTTGTTGGTTGTACCCTACCTTGGGTGGAGTGGAATATGTAAGTAAATTGCAAAAGATATTCAGTTTAGCTTATTTATGCATCTCCCATGAATGCCACATCTGATATGGGGATTTTGCAGCCCCTGAAATTATTGTTTTAGGAATTTGGAACTGTGCTTACTGTTAAGATTCACTGGGTACACTGCTAAGTGTGGCTATGTCGGAGATATGATTCTTTAGACATTAACATCTAGATAGAATTTGATGCAGATTCAGTCGTTCTCTTAGGAGTCTGTTTGGTGGAGGGGAAATTGGAGAAAATTTTGAATGTGTGGTTGAAAAGTAATTGAAAAATGTGTAAAATGGTGGGTCTCATAGAATGTGTGGTTGATAATGAATTTGAAGAGTTTTGGAAATTTTTTCCATGACCAAACAGGGGCTTAACTGGATCTGCTTGGCCGAGTAGGATGAATATCTACTCCCACCTTTAGAGTCGCACTTATTTTTTTTCTTTATAATAATTTTTTATTTTTCTTTTTCTTTTTCATGATCTTTATTCTTTAGCGTCAAATGTTGATTCTTGCATTCCAATATCAAAGTATATTTGTCAACTTCCTTTCTCTTTTTGGTGTCTGAGTATAAATGGGAAAGATTCACGTTTCGTCTAGAACAAATGCCATTGATAGAAAATGCCCAGTATCCATAACGAGTTGATGATAATAACGGTTCCTTTGCTGTTTAATTTCAGATTGTTCATCACTCTCTTTCAGCAATTGCAGTATCATACTCCATGCTCACTGGGGAGGGGCAGCTTTACACCTTCATGGTCCTAATATCCGAGGTGACAACCCCAGAGATCAACATGAGATGGTGGGTTCTCAGATTTTGTGGGAAGGAAAACAATTAATGAAGTTTGTTTCATAAGCTGAGGCTGGACTGATGAATTTATATGGTTTTTTCATAGGTATCTCGATATTGCTGGGTTGAAGAGATCCAATGCATATTTGATCAATGGCATTGTGATATTTTTTGCTTGGTTGGTGCGTAACTTAGCACTTTAATTTCCATCGATTGCAATATAAACCTATACTATCGAAGTAAGAATTCATAGAGGAACCAAATGTAAACACGAAACTCAGTGGCATGCCTATAAGGACTATGTCAATGATGCTATGAGTTGGACATGGAGGAAGCTTCTTTCTTATTTTCAATTTTGTAGCATGCATTTATGATGGAATTTTGAGCATGTTTGGTTAAGAAAAAGTAGTACTTTCTACAGAAGAAATAAATACTTGCTCTCTATAAAAGTAAGTTTTTGACCCAAAAAAATAAATTTAACTTTCGAACATGTTTAGTAAAAAAGTAAAAAGTTACTTTTAAGTTTACCAAACTTGCTCCTTATACTGATAACTGGAAATTAGATTCTTTTGGTTTTTCGTGACTTATTTTTGCTCTTACTAAAGTCATATTTTTAAATGCAGGTGGCAAGAATTCTTTTGTTTGTTTACATGTTTTATCATGTCTATCTTCACCATGATCAGGTAACTGACAACATAAGACCATGGTCCCTTGAAGCCTAATTGTTTGTGTCCCTTCATGCCATTTGGATAATAAGATCCCCAATTCCTCATAGTCTCTTCTCTGTATTCCCAATGCCCTGCGAACTTATCTGTTTTTTCAGATTTCATCGGCTTGCAGTACTTAGTCAAGCAATACACGCACATGTGCAATTTTAAATGGCTTCCAATATTTTATTTACTTGAGCAAAGAGGCAGCTTGGATTATGTCTTGTATTTGACCATTTATTTATGCCTTAAAAATTTTAAAATAATAATAAAAAGAAAACTATAATTATTATAGCATTATGTTCTCTCAAAGACGTATTCAACCAAACCATGTCATTTCTCTCATTCGTGCATTCTTATCTTCTCTTCTTAAGAATTTGCTAGATTGTTCCCAGTTCTAAATCCATGCTTTCGATATTTTCACTATAAATTTGTCATGGATCATGTGATAGAACACACAACGATATGCAATTTTACTATGGTTGTTGAAATTCTTGCAGATCATGCAGATGCACACATTCGGATTTATTTTGGTATACGGTGTACCCTCAGCACTTGCTACCATGAACTTGATGTGGTTTGGAAAGATTCTCAAGGGATTGAAAAAGACCTTAGCAAAGAAGCAGCGATCCATATTATAAGTTTACCTTGCTATGAGATGGCCATAAATCTTCTATATTTCATCAGCTGATATCAAAACAATGTTATTGCTAATTCCTTGTACAAAGCATTAGAAGGATAATCGGGATTGAAGAAAGGGTGGAGAGAACCGAAGAAGATGAAGAGATGTGAAACACAACTTGATTTCTTTGGTTTGTCGAAAATGAATATGTTGTAAATGGCTAGGGATGGATGAAATTTTACAGCAGTTTTATTGTCTCTAAAACTATTGTAATTTTGTATTGAGGAAATTACAGTAACTCATGCTTTTTAAGAACCAAATTCAAAAACAAGATAAACTTAAATAACTTCAAAAATCAGGCTATTATTATAAATTTTAAGTTAATAAAATATTAAACATAAATTATATATAGTAAGTATTAAATTAATCTTCTAATCTATCCTATAAACCAGTAATCCCTGATTTTGTGATTTCAAATTCAAAACCATAAACAGTTTGCATTTCCATGCCATAGGCACCATCAACGGCCCTTTTCTTCATTTCTCATCAACGCTGCCGCCACGATGTCACCACCACCACAACCAAGCTCTGGTCTTTCTCTTACATTTCTCTTCAAGCAACCACGTAGCCACCTATATCGCTCCCCCGACTGGTTCATTTCAAGCACAATCAAACGCAGCGACCATCCCCCTTCCACTCACAACACCCACACCCCCAATTTCAAACCTAAATCAACACGGGTCTCCCACCTTCAATCCATTTCTCCCGACGAAGAAAGAAGAAGCGATGTCGCTGAAGCAGGGCTCCTTCAGTTGCAGTGACAATGGTTATGGTATTTTTTTGGAGGCGTCAGAGGCGGTGGTGCCGTCAACTGGGTGAGGTGGGGTTGTGGTGGTGCAGGTGTTTGTACGGTTTTGGCGGTGGTGTTGGCCGGTCAGTGGTGGTGTTTTTACAGTGCCTGTTCATATAGCCTATGTGCAGGGGTTGATGTTTCTGGTTGTGACCAGAAAAATTGCAACCAAAGATCGTTATTGTTGGTGGTGATCGTGATGCTGATTTTTGCAGTGATATATTTGGGTAGTTGCAGCGGCCAGTGGTCATATGTATTGGTGTTGGATGGATAATTGGAAGTGTTGGTGGCTGAGATGGTGAAATGGTGTTGGGTAGATAATGGGGAGTGTCGACGACTGAGATGATGTCGGTGGAGGAGTATATAGTGGTGTGCTATGGTTGTGGTCTGTTGACATTGTGGTGTTGGCAATGGTGTAGGTGGAATTGACGGTAGTGGTCAGGTCACATTCACATTCAATTCTCAGGTCACACTTACAATTCCTCAGGTCACACATTTATTCTCTCAAGTCACACACGTTCATTTCTTCACCTATTCACTTTCTCAGGCTACACACGTTTAATTTCACAAGTCCAACAATCAATTCTTCAGGTCACAGGTTCGTTAAGATTCTTAAGTCAGGTCTCATGTTTATTTTCTCAAGCCAAACATTTTCTCAAGTCACACACGTTAAATTTTTCACCTGTTCATTTTCTCATGTCACACATTCGTTTCTTCACCTGTTCCTCAGGTCACAAAACCCGTAGGTCACATGTAACAAATCGTGGTGGTGGCTGTGGGTATTTGTCAGAGCTAAATTCAGAATCCGTAGGTCACATTTTCTCAAGTGCTAAATTCTCCCAAATTCTCTGTCTTCAATTACACAATGGGAAGTCATTCAATTTGGTTCTCAGTAAAATAATTAATGGGATCTGTCGAAAATTCATCCGGTTCTGATATTTGAGATCAGTGCATTCTTGAAGAAGCGGTAAAAATGGAAACTTTTTTGAAATAGAAGATTGTAACTGAATCCTTGATTTAAGGAAGAGATATATTTGATTAATTATTGGAATTTGATACCTAATATAAATATATCATTTACCACCTGATTTTTGAATATTTGAAACTACTTTCTTAAAAATGAAATAGTATATTGTAATGGCCTGATTTGTGTATTTTTCCCTTTTGTATTTAATGCATATCTTTTGTTGTTTATCTTTCGCACGAGAACCGTTTAGAACTGGGAAATATAGTTAACCCTCATTGTGATGTCTCTATGAAATTATTCCCACTGATGAAATCATCTCAATATCTTTCTTCATCAGGAGTTTCATAAGTTTTAGCATATCTCATAGGTTCAATTAAGATGTGCAGTATTATGTTAGGGGGGGAAAATCTCACATCGATTAAAAATAAAAACATTAAATCAACTTATAAGAACTTGGACTACTCTTAAGAGGTTTACATTTTAAGATGGAATCTCAAGTCTTAATATACTATTATAGTCTATTAAGTTCAAACGAGCATTCGATCTAATTGAGACTAAAACAGAACACAAATTTCAAAATTGGTCTACTCAAAATGAGTCATCATTTTTTTGGGGATGTGTTAAGGGATAAAAATCCTACATCGAATAAAGATAAAATGTAGATCAACATATAAAGAGTGCCCCTTGATCAACTCGTAGCCACAGTTTGCTCAACTTTCGACCCACTTTGTAAATATTAGTTGAAGTGTAATTTTCTTTCAGTTATAATAGTTTCCTTCAATTGTAATAGTTTATTTTAGTTGTAATGATACCCTACTAGTTGTAAACCTTTATTGTAATTTATCGTCTTTTAAACATCTACTCTTGTCAATTGAGTTTTTGTTACTTAAGCTATTATAGGGGGTATTAGATATCCAAAACTTTTCAAGTCATACATTGTACCAGAATTCATAATTTAATATAGTCATCAATCAATGGACAATCTATTTTCAATGCATTCAAAGTATATATTGTTAAGTTTTCTTTAAATTGTATTCAAATCTTCTTTCGTTTTGAAGATACGGGGGAAAGGCGGAAGGTAGTCTAGCGAAGAAGACTACTATCACATGGTACCCCTTTCTGTGAAGAAGAAAGGTGCCCCGTGAATATTGCTATCAGAGCACAACTTATGTCACATGATAAGAAAGCTTGGATCTAAAGGCTATGGATCCTAATGCATCACAGACCACTAATGTGGGTGATTCTCAAAAGAAGAGTATTAAACTGTACGTGGAAGCCCTTAATGTGCAAACTGTCCAGTTATGTCACGACGTTGACAACCTTGAAGAAAATGTTGAAATAGCTTAAATAAATATTCAGGAACTACACATCCAACTAGATGAAAGCCAAGCGGCTTACTCAGCGATGACTGATGATATTGCAATCATTCCTGATCTAAAGGAAGAAATGTAAGCATTGAGAGATCAACTGCGAATTCTCCAATGTACAGTTGGCAATAGCATGCTCCCGCATACAAGTTTGCATCTAAGGTCAGAATCCTAGAACCGTGCACCTACGGAGGGGCATGCAATGCAAATGAAGTTGAGAACTTCTTTTTTGACATGGAACAATACTTTCTTTCAACTGCTATTGAAGATGAAGCAAGAGATGTGAAGATAGCTACCATGTATCTAGGTGGAGATGCAAAATTTTGGTGGCGAATGAATGTGTTGATATTCAACCCCACAGTTCAGGATAGATTCTTGGGATCTTGTCAAAGAAGCAATCAAAACATATTTTTTTCGCAGAAATTGTGGAATATCAAGACCGACGAGCACTGAGGAAGTTGAAACATATGGCCTCCATCAGGAAGTACGTGAAAGCCTTTTCGGGCACATGTCGAACATTCGAGACATGTTGGAAAAGGAGAAGCTCTTCACATTCATGGAGGGATGAAATCTTGGACACACACGGAACTTTAGAGATAGAAGGTAACTAACTTGAGCACGACAATGATAGCCGCCAAATGCTTAATGGACTATCAACCTGAACCTAAGAAAGATCGATCACAAGCGAGTAGCCAATCTTATAAGGGAGGAAATAGAACTTTGAGACCAGGTTTGAGTTCAAATGGGGGAGAACGCTAGTTCTACCGAAGAGGAAGAGGCTATAAGGTATTCGTTAGAGAAACTTTCAGAGTATCATTAGGGTGGTCATCAAGACAACTATCAAGGTAGCCACAAGAACAAATGGAATAGAGGAAATACATTGGAGGCAGATTTGATACCACTTCTAAAATTGTATGCTTTCTATGCGAAATGCCTCATCAAGTTGATTGTCCACAAAAACGAGTTCAAAGCAAGATGGTCCACATGTTAGTAGTTATAGCGAGACTGATTCTGAAGAAGACAAGGGTGTAGTTGGTGCATTTTCATATCGATGTAACACAATATCACACAATACCACACCGAGTGACTGAAAATGATAATGTTTCCTCGAAGGAGGAAAAAATAGAAGAGCCGAAACCCCGCATTTGTAGGGCTAAATGTTTAATGTACATTGATTTTGTAGAGATCAGTGGGAAGTCGATCAGGGCTATAGTGGATACGGGGGCGACCCATAATTATCTTTCAAACACCAAAGTAGAGCTTATTGGTTTGGTTCTAGAGAAAGTTAGTGGAAAAGTCAAGGCCTTCAACTCAGCTACTCAACCAATAGCAGGATTAGCTAAATATGTGTTAGTCGAGGCTGGTCATTTTAAATGAAAGACTAATTTAGTTCAAATGGATGACTTCAAACTTATTTTTGTATTATTGTTTCATCGAGATACAAAGATAATAATGTTCCCGCGCTCTAACTCCTTAATGATAATGGTAATAAGCAGTGTGTCATACTTATACAAGCTTGCAAAGTGAGTGAGAATAACATCTTAGCACTCTTCATCTAGAGGAGATCGAAGAGGCGTCTGGTCCTATCCTGAAACCCGTCAGAAGGCTTATACGTGAATTCGAGGACATTATGTCGAAAGAGTTACCAAAGATATTACCTCCAAGGAGGGCAATTAAGTAAGATGAAATATTATACAAAGATTGATTTTAGGTCTGGATACTAGCAAGCTTGGATCAAGGAGAGAGGTGAAACAAAGACTACCGTGAATACTAGATCCAGAGTTTTCGAATTCAAAGTCATGCTTTTTTCTTGGTGAATGCTCCCACTACTTTCTATACGATGATGAGTCAGATATTTCATGGATTTTTGGATGACTTCTGTAGTTGTGTACTTGGACAACATCATATTCTACAGCAAGACCTTGGAGAAACACATACACCATGTAAGAAGAGTTCTTAGCGACTCCGAGATAATGAACTTTATGCTAATTAAATCATCCAAGTGCTCATTCGCCCAAACTTCTATTAGGCTCTTGGGTCACTATATTGAGAAGGGAAGAGTTAGCATGGATTCGAAGAAGTGCGGATATTTGAGGGAATCTTTAATCATCAAATTCTATGACACATTGTGGGCGAGACATCTTGGAGGAACACACTTGTGCACTCATACAACATGCTTTCTATTGGCCGCAAATGCGGGATGACATAGTAACTTATTTTATAACTTGTCTTGTTTGTTATCAGAATAAGGCAGATATCTTGAAAAAGGTAGACTTAGTTGAACCGCTTTCCATCCTGTCAAGGCCATTCGAGAGATGGACTACATCATTGGATTGCCAAATGTCGACGATTTTGGCATTATCATCATGGTGATTGACCATTTAGCGAGATATGCAACTTTCATTACAGTGCCTAAGTATGTATCCACTAAAGAGACAACTCATCCCTTTTTTAAACATATTATCGTCAGTGATCGGGATCCTTGATCTATTAACATATTTGGGATCAAGTTATTCAAAGTTCTTGGTTTAATTCTGAGCATGAGTTCTAGTTTTCACCACAATATGAGGGACAGACTAAATGCTTCAACTCTATGCTGGAGGAATATCTTATGCACTCTATCTCTACTTCCTAGAAAAATGAGGTGAAATTTTTGAATGGAGCACAAGTATGGTTCAAACCCCCAAAAGAGATCTTCCACCAATAAGAGTCATTTGAGATCGTTATTGGCCAGCAACGATTACTCCCTCATACTGTGGATATGAGTCCAAGTACCAAATCCCTAAAGAAAAAAACTTCTCTCAAGAGTGGAAAAGAAATATTGGAATTGCTTGAAGCTATCTTGCAAAAGCACATAAATGATGTGTCGTTTCCTTGAATTCAATGTGAGAGGCCTAGTGATAGTCAAGTTTCCCGTCGAAATTGTTACAAACCTTCCAGAGGTAAAGACTCTCAACTCGTACCAAAGTATATTGTCTATTATCCATCATGAAGAGGATTCAAAAAAGTTTTATACAGAGTAGAACTCCTTTCATGATGCAAAATCCACAATGTCCTCCACGTCGATATACTTAAACCATATTTTGCAAACAAGAAGATACATCCAAAAATAAGTCGAAGCGACCTATGTTTGAATTGAAGAAGGCTGGAAAGAGCAAAAGATTTTGGAGCCTTCAAACATCTAATTGAAGAATATCATACACCGATGGAACTGAGGATGTTACCAAAACAAATGGGGGAAGAAATTCAAGGACCTAGAGATGGCAACGGGACGGGTCGGGGCGGCATGCCCCGCTTAAAAGCGGGGCGGGGCAGGACGACTCGACAAATCGTCTCATTTAGTGAACCATTTATATTAGCGAAACAGAGTGAGTTTCATAAAACTAAACTATCTTGAATCAAAATCAAATCACGAGCTTCACACACACACAAAAAAATTAGGTCCCTACTTAGTGGTAAAATTGGTTGTTGTTATTATATACTGCATCAATAAAATTGCTTGAAGAAATTAATTAGCCATCTACATTGCAGTTTTTCTCGTTGCAACTAACAATGTTGAATTTGAGAGATATATAGTAAACTACACTACACTAAAAGAGACTGAATTATTTTACTTTAGGAGATTTACTTATTTTCTTTGATCTTTCTTATCTGTCTTATGCTACCAAAATTCATTTTTATGTTCAAAGTCATTCCACTGAATGAACAATTTTGTTTTACCATTCACTAAAAATGGAGGAAATACAGAATAAAATAAAGATTGAGAATAAAAATAGTAAATGATTCGTTAATTTTCACGCGGCATTGATTTTTTAATTAGTCAAGCATACCTTATTTTTTTTAAAAAAAATTGAAGAACGAGGTGGGGCGAAACAGGGCGGGACGGTTCCCCTACCCCGTTTAGATCGGGGAAGAGCTTTTTTGTCCTGTATCCGCCCCACGGGCCCATTTATGCGGGGTGGTTCTGCCACTAATGGGGGCGGAGCTTCCACGAGTCAAGATTTTCACAGTTCGTTTTACTATCCTTGAAGGACCAAAGCTAATACTTAGCCCCTTGACCCACTTGCAACAACATATTACCCTACTTTAGCCGCACTTTATAAATATTAGTTCAAGATGTAGTTTTCTTTCAATTGTAATAATTTCCTTTAATTGTAATAGTTTATTTTAAATGTACTACTACTTTGCCATTCGTCAACATTTATTATGATTCCTCATCTTTTAATCGTCCATTCATGTCACTTTGTTTTTGTTAATTAAGCTATTATAGGGGCATTAGGTATTTAAATCTTTTCAAGTTTACTGATATCCGCTTCTACACCAGGATTAGTAATTTACTGATTTCATCAATTAATGAACAATCTATTTTCAATCCATTTAAATTCTCTATGTAAAGCTTTCTTTAAATTGTAAATGTTGTCAACATGTGTGGTTGAAAAGTTGTGGATCTCATAAAATTAATGTTTAAGATTGATTACTAACTTTGACTTAGATTAAAATTTAGATTTTAATTGGTATGAGACAAGGTACATGAACCCCATTTATTCCCATTATTGTGCATCTTTCGAAAATGGGCTAGAAAAGGTTCAGTCACTAGAGCCAGCAACTTTTACATTCCTGTCTTAATGGAAAACTCAATATTACTTGCTAACAACCTTTATCTGCGAAGCACTTTTTGATTAGTTCATATCCATATTCTTTGAGAAGAATTGTGTCAATCTGAATGCAGTGAAAATATATAGTCCGAACAATGCTGTTATTTTAGTCGTGATTTTTAGTCGTGATTTTATACCAGTCGAGATCTCAAAATGAACATTAATTCAACATCAAATAAACAAAAAGAGATTTCATCGAAGTGATTAGATCCTGTGGAATTAGTGCAACCACAAGAACAGCATTGCTTCACAAATTAAAATATGAGAAAAACATAATGATAAGGAGCAGAAAGTCCAAACTGGGAAAGCTAATTCCAGTCTGGAACTGTCAATAAAACTGATTCTTTCCATGCATGTTTTGCTTTCTATTAAAGCATAACTTAGAACTTAAGGAAGTCTCAAGTCTTGTGAAGACCTTTTGAAGCTGCAGCCATTGCACAATCTGTTGTCTGAAACCCAATTCTTTCCTTCTCTAAATCATAAACAACTTCCACATTTTGTTGCTGAAAACTCCCGAAAATCCCAGCTGGTCCATAATTGTTATCACTCTCATCCATGCTCCGAAACAGCAGACATTTAACCACACTAGAGTTACTTGGCGCGCCCATGGCATAAAAATGATTCCCCTGAGGCAGTATAAGACTAGCGTTGTTCAAGAAATGGAATGTGATCAAAGGCAGATCATCGGCGAGAATGTTATTGGTTGGACATGGAACCCTGTAACAAAGGTCGAAACCAGTTCTCTCCTCGACTTCCTCAGATCTAGGGAATGTTATCACTGAGTGGAGGACTGAAAGAAGCTGTGAGTATAGTGTCACAGGTAAATGAGTGTAAGTGGTTCCAGAGTCAATTATCATGCCGCCATTGCCAACAGAATCAAACTCTCGCAAGCTTAAGGGCACTTGTGTTGGTGCAGTAGCATTGCCTATAGTTATGGCCTCTAGACCAATATAATAGTAGTTTGGATACATGGGACTCTTCAACATTGGTGTAAATTGCATATACTCTTTGGAAGAGATTGCTAGATCACCTACAACTAGAGGGCTTGAAATATTCGGGTTGTTGGCAAATTTGAAGGGCAAGAAACAATGAGAGAAACCCTTTTGAAGAAACCCTAATTGAGAAGGGAGTGAGAGTGGTCCTTTGCCAAAACCTGCAATTCCTATAGGTTCTTTATATGTGGAACCAACACAACCAAAACTAAACTTGGGAATCTCCCTAGTGGCATTTGGGGTACTTGTGTGGACTATAAGGATATCCCTAGTAAGCGTTCCAGTAACGACGCCATCACCATAGGTGTAAGCGAAAGAAGGGCACGGCCTGTAACAAGTGGACCGGAGTAAGGTACTTAACGAACATCCAGCAACGACACAAGGATCATACGAATTATCCGAGCTGTGGATGTCAATACAAAAGGGACTAGAACAAGAATCTCGTAAAGATGAAGAGGATCGTGACGGAGAAAAACTAGCCGTTAACTTGTTATTTCTATAATCATCACAATCTATGCATTCAAAAGATAGATTCCCACAAGGTACCCAAGTAAGGTCACTTCCAGTGTCCATATATACTTGGATGACCTGAGAGGGTGTCCCTAAATTTAGGGTTATAATGTATCCATCTCTGACTTCTCTAAGTGGCTCTATCATATCCAAGTTCTCAGATGGTTTCTTTAAAGAATTTGGAGTTGCAACAGTGGTTTTGGCATGAGTTAAACCCAAGACCAGTGACTCATGGTTTCTTGATTCTTTTGCATGGCATTGCATATCAAGGATCAAGAATGCTGAAAGGAAAATAAATATAAAGTTGAAGGAGTGTATGAATTCCATTGTTTTGCAATTAGATCAGTCGGAGAATACCAGTATAAATAGGCAACATTTGAGTGTAAATAAATGGTTTTATTTCCGAAAATTAGGGTTTTCAAAACTCAATCTTCTTACAGATGTTGCATGGGAGTACGATTATTACGTGGAATTCGATTATCTTCATTAAATATATCATTATCATCTAAAACAAATAAAACCCTGCGATTATCTGCTTACTTGGATTTTTGTCTTAATGTAGAAAGGATGCAAACGGCGTTCTATGAATGGATAGATTCAGTACTTACTGAATAATTGAAAATTGCAGCGGATGCGCGTGCTTTATTTTAATTGTTATTATGTAATTTAATTAGAGAATAAAACCAAAGAGCCTCCCATGTTAATTACTTGAATTAATTAGTTAATTAATTTAATGTGAATCAAATACATAATACATTATATATAGGGTAATTGGCGCATTTAGTCCCTACCTTTTACATACGTTGTGGAATGCGTCCCTACCTTTGTTTTTTTGGCAAATGCACCCTTATCTATTCACTTTCTTGCCAAAATCACCCTTACCGTCAACCTCTGTCAATTTCAGCTGTTACCCTATTGAATTTAGACCCATTTTGATTTAGAGTAGAGGGCAATTTCGGAATTAAATAAAAATCAACCTTACATTTCAACCAAAAAAAAAAAAGCAACAGCTAAGAGTTAAAATCAGAATTACCTTTTTCGAAGCACACAAAATTCTCAAACACTGAAGATCGGATATTTCACTTCTCACATTCCGACCAATCTTCGAAGCATTACCAACTAGAAAATCCTTTCTCTTCAACGATTTAACAGTAATAGCCTTCGATTTCAAGTGTTCTACACGTCCATTGCATGGGTAAGTAAGATAGCTTCGTGATTGTGGGTTTTTTCACGTATTATGCACAGATGATTGTTCACCGAAAATGGGTATTTTGTGAAAATCCAGGTATTGATTCTCACAGCTCATGATTCCTCCAAGATTCAAAGGGTTTCACGAACAACCTCCTGTTTATGGTACTCCCCATTTCATATATTTTGTTGATCTTTGAAGAAATGTGGAGAAACGAGACATAATAGAAGATCGTGTAAAGGAGTACCACCAACTAGATCATGAGTTATCAATGTTCATGATATTTTTGGACATGCCATTCAAAACAGCTGAAATATTTTCTTTTTGTAATTTTCTGAAGTTCTCTTTTGCTTATATGGTGATGAAATTCATTTTCGCAAACTTGTAATGGCGATTTTATTCTTTTGTAATGGTGATTTACTACATCAGTTGCTTTCTTTACAGCTTTGTATTGTTGAATTGGATGTGGTTTTTTGTTTAAACATTGAATTTGCTGTTGTGTATACACAGGTGGAATTATTCTAAGCAGGAAACTGGTGGTTTTTCCCAATTGAAGGAGGATATTTTGGGCAAAAATTGTAAAAGATAGGGATGATTTCGGAAAAATAAATAAATGGTAGGGATGCATTTTGCACTGATTAATGAAAGTCAAGGATGTGTATTGCAATAACAGTTAGAAGGTAGGGATGTGTATCGCAAAGATCGTGAAAGGTATGGATGATTTTCACAAACTAAAATTTTGAGGAAAGAAAGCTTATCATCTTCTTCATGAAGTCATTGGACACTGTTTCATATTCATTACTGACAAAATACTGAAATTAAAGCAAATCTTACATGAAATCAAATCTTATGAACACTATCTATATACTCAAGCTGTCTACGAAATTCCAATTTCCAACATACTCACGATAAAAAGAAAAATTCCAATTTTTTGCTCTTGTTATCTGCACCTCCACATAAAATTTAAAAATTTAAAACTATCTATCTTCACTTTCATTCTTATAAGTAGGCAATATTATCTCAGTGATTTCAACTTGGATGGAAGAAATGGGATTGACGCCAAAATTGGTTAACGGTATTAGTTCTGTCTTCATCGTGTTTTTTTTTTTTTTTTTGGTTGAAATGTAAGGTAGATTTTTATTCAATTCCGAAATTGCCCTCAACTCTAAACCAAAGTAGGTCTAAAATCAATGGGGTAATAGCTAAAATTGACAGAAACTGACGGTAAGGATGATTTTGGCAAGAAAGTGAGAAGGTAAGGGTGCATTTGCCAAAAAAATAAAGGTAGGGACGCATTCCACAACGTATGTGAAAGGTAGGGATTAAATGCGCCAATTACCCTTATATATACATACAAAGCAAGTGGTTGGCACGAGCATTACACGTGCAAGTACACATCAGAAACAAATCAGCAATAAGGTCTTTCACTAATCAAAATCATCATTATTTCAGATGTATGATTAACGAGTTCAATGATATACATGCCTGGTTGATGAGTTCTTAGCGAGCTAGCAAGTCCCATTTAATTAATTTGTAATTTTAGTCATTATTAAAAAAAAAAGTTGAACCGCAACTCCAACGGTACTCCTCACCTGTCTTGTCCTGGACCTTGATGAATGATGTAAATCGCAGGATGTGCCTCGAGCGGTGCAGGGTTGAAGGTTTGTCCTTTAACTCCGCTTGCCAAGAGTCTCTTTCATTTTTAAGGAATCGAACCCTCACCCAGTAGCTACGAGCGATGCTGAATTTTTCCACTCTTACCTTTCACCACTTGAGCTATGTCATGGGGCGTAATTTTAGTCATTATTATTTGCATTAAACGACGTTCAAGTCTAAAATTTAATCTAACAGTAAGGTAATTTAAGTTTTTGTTAGTTTTCAGTAATTCAAACCCAACCATTTGAAGAAAAATCAAACAAAACCAACCTGCTCGAGATTGAATTCTAAACCAATTGATAAGTGTATTTTATACACTTATTTATATGTCTAAATTAGAATAATTTATTGTCTTTTTAGAATATATGCTATTTAATTTGTGTCTATGTGTTACTTTGTACAAAATATCCCAAAATGTGGAGAATGAAGCAAACAATGAGAAAAAATGCACATTTGGATGCTAATTGGACCTAAAATGAGCAATTGATAAGTTTGTAACGTCAACCGGGAAGTGTACATGGTGCCAAAGTTAACGAATCAAAGGTTGGAGGACCCAATTGAAGGAATTGAGAGCTGAAACGAGCAAATCGAGAAGAATATAAAGTTTGGGGACTAAATCGTAACAATTGAAAGTGGAGAACCAAAGCTGCAATTAAAAGTAGGGGACTAACTTATACAGTCGAGAAAAGTAGAAATTGGACTGAAGGGTATAACCACGTGATCGCGGGATTTAATACGGCATGATCGCGCGAGGTTGTAAATCTTTCACCCGAGAGTTAAAGTCGTGTCCACGCGATCGCTAGGTTTTAAACCACGCGAATGCGTGGCTTTCCGTTGGGCCACGACTTGGGCTTTTTTCTGCGAATTTTATATGTTTTTCTTCTCTTTTGACCTAGGTCTCTCCAATACTTATATATAGAATATAAGAGGCACGAAAACAGAACCAAGGCCTCACCTAAGAACAAGCCAAAACAGAGAATTTATCATTCAAATTTTTGGAGATTCAAGCATAGCAAAGGGGCACGAGTTGAAGATCACGTGGAGAATCGATACTTGGTGCAAGCTTTACATTTTCTTATGTTATTTTCAATAAAAGCTATATTTTATTGTTTTTGGTGTTTAATTATAATGTGTATCTAAATTTAATGTTGGGATGAACGATGTAGCCTAGTTGATTATTTTAATTCCATATTTTCTATTTTTAATGATTCATTGCATGTGTTGATTTATTATTGTGTTTAATGCATGAGTTAACTGGTCACTAATTCATGATTCAATGTGTTATTTTCATAATTCGAGAGATAAGTTAATAACATAGATCAAGGTAATAAATTCGGTAATTGAACAAGAGATAGAGATATACTTTTGTTATTAATGTCACCGTGTGTGAATTCTTGTATGTTATGCATCTAGATAAAGAATATTTGGATCCTCTATAGAGATACATTGTTGACTTATTTAGGCAGAATTGATTTAAACTCGAGAGAGGAATTTCAATTTAAATTAGTGAATTCGACCGAATTTATATTTAGAAAATAAAACTGGAATTGGAGTTAATATAATTGGTTAGGTGAAATCGTGATTCCCAACTACATTACAATCGTTTTTAAAACACAAAACAAATTCTGCAATTTTTTAATTTCTTTAGTTTAATTAGTAGTTTTAATTTAAAAATATCAAACTCTTTCGTCTATTCAAATAAGGTTTAGAACTAAAACATTTCGATACTTAATAGAAGTCTCTGAGGGAACGATAATCTGGACTCATAGATCCACTTTATTACTTTCACGACCCGTATACTTGCGAGGGTATCTCACATCCCGAGATATCGGTGAATACCAATCCAAACCAACCAAGTTTGGGTAGGTTTGAGTTGGGTTAATGACCGGTTTTTAATTGAAGAAATTACACATTCCCATGTTTTTGAGCTTCATAATTGAAAAACAAGATTTACATCTTATATCTCATATATACAAAAATCAGGTTCTAACTGAAAATTTTAAAATTAATAATTATATTAAATTAAATAAACCCAACCCCACACTATCCTACCCACCTTACTCTAACCATAAACCACTTTCATCTCTTTATCTATCTATCCTCTCCCATCCCTCTCTACCCCCTTTTCTAACGCTCGACCAACCGGTTAGTGCCGCTAGATGCCAAACAGCGAACCTTCGCGGCGACGACAAGATCCAACAGGGATCTTGCTGCTACAGCAAAGGCGTCTCAAAGATCCAGCGGAGATCACACTGTTGGGCGCCACTGCAGGAAATGCAAGATCTAGTGGAGACCGTCGCTAGTAGCTGAAACAGTGGTTTGCGTCGTTGCTATTGCGTCGTGGCAACATCCACTAGCGGTGTTCACTGGTTGCTTCTGTGTTGGCTATTTATGGTGGTGTTGTGCAGTCTGGTGGTCGTGTCTGTGTGTGGTGTGGTTGTGCAGGTGAGTTTTGGTGGTGGACGCAGTGGCGATAGCGATGGTATAGTTTTGGTGGAGTTGTGCTCGTCATTGCGCGGTGGTGTGGAGGAGGCAGATAGTGCTTCATAGGAGGCGATTGCGACGATAGTTATAGATCTGGAGCTAATTGCGAAGTGGAGAGGTGGCCGGTAGTGGTGGAGGTTTGGGCAGAGGCGACAGTGAGATGGGATGAAGGTGTTGTTGTTGGAGGTGGTCGATAGGGGCGTTGAACACGATGGAGGTGGTGGCAGTGGTGGTGTTGAACACGGTGGAGATGGTGGTGCAGTGGAGTGGGGTTAGGGTGTGGTGGTGTTTGTATAGTATTGTGACCAATTATTGTGATTGTGACTGATAATTGTGACTTACATTTGTGCTCGAGTAAAAGATTATGACCTATGAAATTTATGATTTTCGACCAAAAAATAAATTGTTACTTATAATTTGTTAAGTTGTGTCCAATTAACTCGAGATTTGTAATCTTTGTGACTTGCAAAGTTTGAGATTTGTTATCAAAAAATAAGTTGTGACCTTAGAAATAAATAATAATCGTGATTTTTAGAATTTGTGATCGAAAATAACGTCATGGCCTATAAAATTTGTGATTTGTGACTCAAAAATTATTTGTGACCCTTATTTTCATAAATTGTGACCGAAGAATAAGTTGTGATCTATAAATTTGTAATTTGTAACACAAAATAAGTCGTGATTTATAAATTTTTAATTTGTGATCAAAAAATAAGCCGCAATCAAATATTTGTGATTGAGAAAATATTTGTGAGTCATATAAATGATCGAGAAATAAGTTTTGATCGGTTAATTTGATAATTTGTGATCGAAAATAAGTCGTGACCTATATATTTATTATTTGTGAACAAGAAATTTCATAATTGGTGACCTATAAATTCATGATTTGTGTCTGTGACCATAAATTGTATAATTGTGACATCAACTTATTTAATTACCTATTTTTAAATAAAAACCTGATTTTTGTATTAAAACCACAAGTTTCTTAAATTTTAAATTTCATCTTTTAAACTTCTTACATATGTATTTAACCCTTTTTAATTTGTGAAAATTCGAAATATCACTATTACAAATAATGGCTATAGCAACTGACATTTCCGTCACTAAATCCCATAAAATCGTCGGTATTGACTTTCACCGACGGACGGGGGTGGTCGAAAAATTCGACTGTAATACCCTTGTCGATGAAAGTATTTTCGACAGATCTGGCAAGTCATAGAAAGATTTCGAGCAATACATTGATTCGAAACCCTTGACCTAAGAGTTGAGTGACGACCTAACTACTGGAGCAACTCAGGTTTTGTGCTTTATTCTATTTTCGCTAATATATATTAATTAATTGAACAAATATTTATTTGAAAAATATTATTATTCGTACCTAAAAACTCACTTATAATAAAAATAATACTTATACATAAAAAATACTTTAGGAGAAATTTCCAAGGGAGGTGAATTATGCCGTTGGAGATTTCCGACAACCTAACCATTAATTGCCTCCACCGGAAACTTTTCGAATGGTCTTGTAGCTCCATCAAAAATATTCCGATGAAAATTCTCTTTCGTCGGAAATTTTTGATTTTCAGCGTAAATTCTTCATTCATCTAAAATATTCGATGGCCGTAACCGTCGTCGAAAATTTTCCGTTCATGATACAGAATATTAGTAGTGTATTCACATGAATTCTTCTCCCCCAACCACCACATCTTCCTCTTCGTCGTCCTTTGTGACCAGGCATCCAAATAGTAAGCTCCACCATCATCATAATTAATATCTTGGCTTTAAAAGACATGATTGTCAACATCAGAAAGGTACTGGATTATAGAGTTGACTCTAAATAAAATCGAATCGAAATATCTTGATACAGCTCATATGTATCATATGCTGGAAAACTTTGAGAAAAATAAAGTATTGTCTAGGGCCGTTAACCCATTAGATGAAGTTAATTTTTGGGTCTTCTAGAAAGGAGTCTGAAGCAAAGAAATTATTTCGAAAATGGGAAGAATACATAACTAAGATTTTTAAAGTACACATTTTTAAAATTAAGAAATTTAAGACTTTATTTCAAAAATCAGGTTATAATTAATTATATATTTTATTAGTTATGGTCACAAGTCAAAATTTTTAGGTCACAAGTCACAAATCAAGTCATATGTTTATGATCACAGTCATTTTTTTAGGTCAAAATTTATTTCTCGATCTCAAATTTCGAATTTTGTATGTCACGATTTTTTTTGATCGCAAATCTCAAGTCAATTGGTCACAACTTAACAAATTGTAAGTCACAATTTCTTTATTGGTCACAAATTTCTCTCGAATACAAATTAAGAATTTTTGAGGTCACAATTTTCACAAATCACTAGTTTTCTTGGTCACATATCATAAATTTTATAGGTCACAATTTATTTCTCGATCTCAAATTTCGAATTTTGTATGTCACGATTTTTTTGGGTCGCAAATCTCAAATCAATTGGTCACAACTTAGCAAATTGTAAGTCACAAATTCTTTATTGGTCACAAATTTCTCTCGAATACAAATCAAGAATTTTTTAGGTCACAATTTTCACAAATCACTAGTTTTCTTGGTCACATATCATAAATTTTATAGGTCACAATTTATAAAATTATATGGATGACTCATTTTTTTGTCACAAATTATCGATTTAGTTGGTCACAATCTATTTCTCGGTCACAAACCAAAAATTTTATATGTCAAAAATTAAGGTCACAACAATTAAATGGTTACAACTTATTTTTGGGTCACAATTATAAAATTATTAGATCACAATAATTCAATTAAAGGTCATAAATTATCAAAATTTTAGATCACATATTATTTCCTAGTCACAAATTACATAATATTGGTCACACATCATCATCATCAGCACCACCACCGCCATATTGACCAAAGCCACCACAGATCACCACTACCAACACTATTACTGACCAGAGCAAATATCACCACCACCACACCTAACCTCACCACCAACCAACACTACTGCCACCACTTCCACCACAACAACCACCACCACAAACACAAGAATTACCCTACCCTTACCCCACTCCTTCACCATCACAACCACCCGGCGGCACTTCAACTACCACCACCACATCCAGTCCATAATCACCTCACCATTGCAACCACCCACTATCGTTATCTTCAATCACTTGCACCACCACTACAACCATCGCACCACTTCCAAATCCCCCACCACCATCACCACAGCCAATACCACCATTACCAAATCCACCACCTCATCGTCACTGCCATACCTCACCTCACCAGTAGCACCACTGCCCTCACCATCACTAAGCACCACCGCTAACCACCATGCCACCATCTTACACCACCGCACACCACCATCTCCATCACTCAACCAAAAAGAAAAAGAAAGAAAGGAGGAGATGGAAGCAACTCCTTCGCCGCTATTGGTAGATCAAAGCAACACCTAAGCAGCGGCGAGGGTGCTACTTCCATGGAAGCCGCAGCATCGCTGCGGAGGTCCGGCGAAGGGAAAGTTATGACGGAGATGCGGCGATGACTTTTGGAGACGATGTCAGAGTGGTGGTTGTGTGAGAGAAGAGAGTGATATGGTGGATATGGTGGTTGTGTGAGAGAAGAGAGGGATATGGTGGATGGAAATTATTAGGGTTTAAAATTTGTGTGTTGTGGGAATAGAAGACTTAATTTTTGCACAAATAACTTTTAAATTTGATTTTTGAATTGTGTAGTTCTAAAGCATGTGTGTGTGTAATTTCTTCTCTAGAAATTTTAAGGTTTTTTTTTTTTTTTTCATGGACTTGTGACCCATGCCACCTTAAGAGCTAAGAACATCTTCAATGCACTCCGTCAATTGGAGAAGAAGTATTGACATGTCAACAAATTGACGAAATGGCTCTGTCGATATATTGGCGATCTGTTTGACTGAATGAGTTAGCATTAATTTATTTTATAATTATTTTAACTATATTAAAAATGGACGTGGGAGTCATGGCATGAAGAATTTCGTTCAAAATTATTTCTGATCAAACACTTTTTGATTACTTTCATTCAATTTTTTCATGATTATATTAAATTCAAGATTAATAATTTTTTTTTAAAAAAATATATGCATTTTAATAAATTTAATTTATCAATAAAAAATTGTCGCCAAATAAAGTTATATAAAATATTAGTCATTGAAATACCTTAACAAAATAACAATAAAAAATAATAATTTTTTCTGTAATAATTAAAAAAAAATTCATAATAAATTTAACTACCAAAATAAAATATAAAAATGAGATATAGTCCAAGAAAATTACATTTAATTATAGTTTATAAGAACGACAATTTTAATATTATTTATCATTTTAATCAACAATTTTTAAATGTAGACAGAATCATTGGAGATGAAATTTAAGACTTCTCCGTTAATTTATCTACATTCTCTAGAAGTTCGTCAATTTCATTACCACGTCAGTCCCAAGTCCCAATTGACATAGTGCATTGGAGGTGCTTTAATAACAAATTTTTTATTGACTTCAATTCGATTAAGTTTTAATTTGATTTAATTAAACTAACACCGGAGGAGTGATTGAATTAATAATTAGGGTTATAACAATAATATGACTGCTGATGTGGAGATGACACAAAATTAGAAAACTCCAGCAGTTTTTCAGTCGCCATGTTAGCATCTCATCTCAATTGTTTCATAAAAAACTTGGAGTTGCATTCAGCTCACTCTATCCAACTTTCATTTTCTCTTGAAAATCTTATCATTAATCTTAATTTTATGCAATCAAGTTATTCTTCTTTAATCTGCCTGCAAATCTGATCACTTTGTCCACTGTCATCAATTTAACTAACGTAATATGTTGATCTAAGATGGGGGTGGATCCAAGAATTTTATTCAGCTAAGGCGGTCGTCCAAGAATTTTGCTCAATTAGGACGGACATGAGTCAAATAACTTTATTTTTAGAGTTGCAGCAAAAAAATGTCAAAAAATCTAACAATTTTTTTCCCGTTGAATCCAACATGGGCTAGCGTGACGGCTCGGCATGCTGTAGGTCCGTCTCTAGATCTAAGCATTTAAATTCATGGATACCTAACATGAAAACGTATTTTTAGTTCATACTTTCTTTCTTATAAAAGTGCTTTTCATAACTGTGTAATGTGATTGTTATGTGACGTAAACATACAAATTAGTCATCTACTAATTTTAACGTTCAGGTTTATACTAATTAAGCTAGAGAACAGAATGATCAGATTAATTTGCAAACAAGTTGAAGTTGGGACTTGATTGCACCAAATTGAAGCTTAGTGGGAAATTTGAAAGCAAATCAAAGTTGTCTAATCTGATTGCATCAAATTGAAATCATGTGACCCAAACGCAACTCGCTTAAAATTTGAATGATCGACACCGGAGGAAATGAACATATTTCCCAGGAAACCGAAATTGGTTAATCTAATTTCACCAAATTGAAGATGAGTAACTCGAATATGACTAGGCTCAAAATTGGATAACCTCGGAGTGGACACGATGACCTGATTAATTTGCAAGCAAAACGAAATTGAGTAACCAGATTACACCAAATTGAAATCACCCCAATTGAAAATAAGTTATCAAATTTGCAATCAAATCGGCGTTAAGTAATGTGATAATTGAGCGACACGAAAATAAAGTTGAGTGACCCGTAGTGCATTTACCTAATTCTAGAAGAATTATAATTATGCATATATGACATGAATTATTAAAGGCCGTTTTCCTTTACAGATTATATATAATTGTATAAAACCCCATGATTTGTACTTGTCACACTTTCTTTTGGACAAAATGTTTAGCTGGAAATGTTAACATAGGATGTCATACATCGTATTGGACATTACAGAATCAAAACGATGTCATTGCCTACCTGCACTTGTAGATGTCTATTGTACTTCAACTTATGTTTTTTATTTCAATCGGATATTTAACCTAACAAACATATGTTTAGGTTTAAAGTTTTTTGTCCCGTAGTTAACATATTATATAAACTCAATGTACTTTTTCTGATCCGCCATTAAGTCACCACCTGATGTTATGCCATTAAAAATCTTTAATCTAAACATATAGAAGATGCTTTTTAAGAATTTAATCAAGATTTATTGATCCTGGAATCTGATCGACACAAAGGGTGTGTTTGATTGAAACATTTTTCGTGAAAAAATGACGGTTATCTACCCAAATTTCAACTTTTGGAGTATTTGATTGTCATTTTTCTATGAATTTTTTTTTCAACTTTTGAAAATATGCCTAATTTTTCTTGTTTATGAGGAAAACATTTTCCTAATTCCTCCAAAAAAAATATTTTCCTAAAAAATTAGGTTATCATTTTCTTTTTTGAACACATTTATCATATCAGTCAAACACGCCCTAAAATTATGTTCTTTTTAATTGAGATAGAAATGGTATTCACGCATATGTTGTTGGAATAATTGTCTCAAATAATTCTGTTTGTTAAATATTTTGTGTTTAAAAACATATATATTTTTTTAAATAAAATATGTGGTTGAAAAGTGGATAGAGAAAATATGTGATGTTAAAAAATGATTTGAGGAGTTGAGATGTTAAAAAACATGTTTTTAACATGTTTACCAAACAAAGCCTATTCTAATTGAATGATTTCAATTATGATATTTTTGAAGTTTAGAGGGCTTCTAATGCAAAAAAGAATTAAAACAAAGATCGGGTTCTTTTTTGAATAAATCTTATGTTTCTTTTTGACATTGGAATTTTATTTTTTATTTTTATTTTTTTTCCATTGGTTGAATTGAAATTTTGCTCTTTTATGTAGTAGTTGCTTCTATAAATAGATGATATTATTCATTATTTTAGAGTATGTGATTACAAAGTTTTGTGAAGAAAAACTGTAGTCAAGTATCTTGATTTTTTTTTTCATTGTACCTCAAATTTTTTATTTATTTATTTTAGTTCCAGTTAGATAATTAACATAACCAACATATGTTTAGGTTTAAAAGCTATTTTGTCCCGTAGTTAACATATTAATTATATAAACTTAATGTATTTTTTCTTATACGCCATTAAGTCACCATGTAACACCCCAAGTTCAAAATCTTAAACCTAGGCGTGTTAACTTTTCTTTACTTAAATGCGGAAAAGAAATCATTTAAAACCTCAACATTTTTATTTTTTTTTATAAAATTTTACAAAAATTTCGGTAGAGTTTCCTCTATAAATTGGACGTAGCCTACCTGTAGAGGGATATCAAAACCATTTTAAAGTACACATCTCAACTCATTCAATCACAAACATCATCAAAACCATTTCAATAAGTCTCAAACTCCTCAACAATATAATTCCAAGTAAATAAACTTTAGCAAATAAAATAAGAGGTAATTTAACCTCTAATACTACACCCATACTTATTCAAAATTTCAATCAAACAATTAACAATAATAAATGAATTAAGGACTAATTAATGAGAAACTTAAATAAATTCTAATTTAACTTTATTTTCAAAGATTGAAGGTAGGTATAGCCTGAGTCTGTCACCAATAGAAAGTGTGCTGACTTAGTAAGACGATCAACGATCACCCAAATAGAATTATAACCCTTCTTCGTCTTAGGTAAGCCAACAACAAAATCCATACCTATTCGTTCCCACTTCCACTCCGGAATCATAAGAGGTTGTAGTTGGCCAAAAGGTCATTCATGTTCCGCCTTAACTTGCTGATAAGTGAGACAATGCTGAACAAAATCCACAACGTCCCTACTCATGCCAACCCACCAAAAATGTTTCATCAAATCTCGAGTCATCTTAGTAATTCCAGGGTGAATTGAGTAAGGAGTGTTATGAGCTTCCTTCATAATTTCTTGTTTCAATTCCTTATTATTGAGGACTACCAATCTACTACCGTGCCGAAGGGCACCTTCTGTAGTGACAATGAAATCAATGCACTTTCCCCCTGTAACCATAGTATGAACTTTCATTATTTAGGGGTCCTCAGACTGCCAAGCCTTAATTTTCTCAAGCAATGTCGGTTCTAAACTCATATTGGCGAGATACCCAACTTGCCTTTTGGAACTATTTCTAACTCAAACCTTTGGATGTCAATAAGCAATTGTTTTTGAATAAATTGTAAGGCAAAACTAATGAGGTAGCTAATGCACTTAGTAGAAAAAGTCATGGAACAATATATATCATTAAAAATCTTCAATCTAAACATATATAAGATGCTTTTTAAGAATATAATCAAAAGGCTTTGTTCTTTAATGCAATCATTACGATTTATAAATCAATTTATAAATAATATATTTTCCTAAAATTACTTTTTAATCATACACATTTTCTGTCTCTACTTTTCAACCAAACATTTTACCTCAAAAATATAAATAAATTAATTTATAATTGCTACAATATTAAATTTATGTTGAGAACTTACTTAATCATTCACAGCAGAATTTAAAATACTTTCAATTCCCAAACAAGGATCTGCTTTGTATTTAGATAGAAGTCGCGATTCAAAATAATACATCTTGATTGTTTTGCAGGTGGATTTGAGAATCTTGATTCCTTCAATCTACTTTCACACCATAGTTGTTCAATCTCGTTTATTGATCAATTCTGAGATACATAAATGTATCAATATCTTTTAATGATCATACATTTTTTTTCGCTCTTAAGTCAATGGATGTCGAAATTGTTTTCGAATTTATGAATTTAGCTTGACCAAGGATTTCGATATCGACTTAACCAAATAAAAAGTAGATCATAATCTCTTACTATCTAAGATTGACGAATCCTATATTGAACATTCACAACCTTATTATAATTCTTGACATACCCGAACGACATCGTATTAGCAATTCTCTTTAGATCAACAACCGACATCATCGAAGTATGAATGTGCTCATATAAGGTACTATGATGACTTCAAATTAAAGGACCGGTTCCACTAACAGATGGTAGAGATTAACCATTGGCTCAGATAGTTATCCAAGTGCAATCTCTATTGCGGGTCTCAAATGTTTTTTTCTCTTAACAAAACATCCACGTGTTCACTTAGATGTCTCTATATCTTAGCTTGTGAGATCAACGACTCACTTCTAAAGTGGGCGATGACACAGTGTTAGTCTATCCATAATAAAGATATATGTATCTTGATATTACTTTATGACAAGGATATTTAAGATTTAATTGTAACTTATATCTCACAATAACAATTCCTTGTGATTAAAAAGTTATCAAGATTTGAATCCACAGACTATGTTGATTTAATTTGCATGAATAGTAATATTATTATAAATCAATTAAATAACAAATCTTCCATATTTTAAATGCATCAAATATATTTATAAGAGTTTGGTCAAACAATTAAACCTAGGGCATAACACTTACAAACTCCCTCTTATACTAGATCCAATCACTTATGTATTTAATATCATAAGAGTCTACATGAAGATAATGTTTATCATGTGACAACTCTTTGTCAATGGATATGCAATTTCTTACATTTCTGGGAAATTGTTCTTTTCTTTTTGTCATTTCTTTGTATTACCTCTCTGATGAGATAATACTGCCTTAACACATGTTTGGGTCATTGATGAGGCCTTAGTTCCTTCACTTTGTGCGATGGCTCCATTGTTATCACTATACGAAAGTATAAGATCAACAATGTAAGGAACTACTCAAAGTTCATTAATGAACTTATCGATCCAGACCAAAACCTTTGCTTCTTCTGAAACAATAATGTATTGAGCTTCCTTTATTGAATCAACAGTTATTTACTATTTGGAACATTTCGAACTAATCATTTCACTGAGAGTAAAACATATTGAGATTCACCATCTTCCTAGTGCAACTAGAAGTTAGAATTATCAAAAAAAAAAAAAAAGAAGTTAGAATTATCATATTTATTTATGAACTCGTAGCTCACTTTCTCTATTTAAAATCTTCTTGAAATTTTATGTATGCATTTAGATTGGAATAAATGAGCAATCTTTTAGATCTATCTTTACAGATCTTTATCTCTAAGATATAAGTTGCTTCTCCTACATGTTGCATGAAGAAAATCTTTTACAACCATAATTTGATCGAAGAATCACAGGAATGTCGTTTTCATTAACAATATGTCATTCACATTTAATATTAAGAATACTTTGTCACTCCCACTTGCCTTCTATAAACACACAGCTCCTATTCATTTTTAATAAAAATCAAATATTTTTATTATCTCACCAAAATGAATATTCCAGCTCCAAGAGGCTTGTTTTGATCCAAAAATGGATCGGTCAAACTTGCATACATTGTTAGCATTTTTGGATTCAAAATTTTTGGGTTGTGTCGCATACACTTCTCATTGTTTTTCTGTCTCAGGAATGCAATTTTATTATCATTTTCCATATCTTATAATTATGATATGAAACTGTTGCGTACCCGGTCCTCAAGGGCTGCCGGCCGTCTACTCATGGTCTTTCCACTCCCCCCCTGGTCGTCCTGCTCCTCAAGGGCTGACAGCCTCGTTTCCAGGAAGTGGATTTTTTCCTCCCCAGGGATTCGAACCTTGTACCTAGGGGTTAAGTACAAACTTCATGGAATTCCTGGTACCATTAGACCACGGTAGTCTTGCTGCCGCCAATCGCCCCACTATTGGTTTAGATCCAGATTTCAATCCAAAATTAATTTTAGTTTCAAAACGGTTTTTAAAAAGGATAGAAATCAATTTTTCTATTTGCTAGAAAGAAGAAACAACAACAATTAACATTTAATTGCTTACAAGATTCATAAAACAACTTCTAATAAACACAAATTAGGCTTTATTACAATTGTTGTAAATTTACTTAATCATGCATAGCGGAATTTAAAATATTTTCAATTTCCAAACAAGAATTTGCTTTGTGTTTAGATAGAAGTCATGAATACCACTTAATTTTTTTATAGACGGATCTGAGAATCTTGATTCCTTCAATCTACTTGCACAACATAGCTGTTCAATTGTCTAGCCTCCGAAGGTGATCCACACAAGAGAACAAGAATGAGAGATTATGGTTTCTCTATTCTTATGCTAGCAAGAATGAATTGATCTATATTTTCTAAACCTTAGTCGAATATTAATATATGTTTAAAGTGGGCATGGCCATCACTTAAACATGACTCGGTCCATGTGGTCTAATTAATCCAATTAATTAAGGGATAATTGCGCTGCACAGTGTAAAAAAATACTGAACTGAAAAATATGGTGCAACTATAAAAAACTGAAAATTACTTTTTGTGATAAAAAACAAGTATCATAAACACTTGATAAAGTTTCAGGTTATGATACTAAAAATTTGAAAGTATCATAAGTATCATAACATACTTTTAAAGTATCATAATATAATACTTATGATGAAAAACATATTTTTCAATAAAAAAAAAAAAAAATTTGAATCATTTTTTCAGTTTTTTTTTTTTTAAAAATGTTGTAAATTTCAATTATGATACCAAAAATTGGGTATTTGTGCAACACCCCACTAATTAACACATGGGACATTAATTAATTAATCTAATTAATTAACTCGAGCCTATTAGTAAACTACTTCATTAATTTTACAAATGTCGAACATTTGTAATTAATTCTAATTTCACTCTTCTTGTTCTCCCAATGTGTGTGCCTCTAGGTTCCCGATCATGATGTCGAAAGGCTTGAATTATTATTTTGATATAATCAAAATAAGATTAATTAAAACTCTCTTTTCAATTAATCATTGATTTTCCTAAATTAATTAATTCAGATATGTTGTCCCAGATAGACATATAACAATGTTCCAGGGCAGTATATATGACGGGAATGTCGCATGATGTAACAAAACCAAACTTATTTGTTTATTATGAAACTATAATTTATTCATCAATATGATCCTATCAATTACGAATATGAAATGTATCAACCTCATTTATTGATCATATCTTTTATTTCACTATTAAGTTAATAAACGTTGAAACTATTTTAGACTTTATGAATTTACCTTGGCCAATAATTTCGATATTGACTTAACCAAATAAAATGTAAATCTCTTACTATCTAATAGTGACGAATCCTATATTAATCATTTACAACCATCATGTGATTCTTGACATACCCGAACAACATCCTATTGACAACTTCTTTCAGAGCAACATCTGACATCATCAAAGTATGATTGTCCTCATATAAGGTACTATGATGACTTCAAGTTAAAGGATAGATAACACTAACGAACGTTAGAGATTAACCATTGACACTCAAATAGTTATCCATGCTGAATATCTGTTGCAGGTCTCCAATGTTTTGCTCTCTTAACAAAACATCCACGTGTTCATTCGATATTACTTCACGACCAAGGATATTTATGATTCAATTATAACTTATATCTCATAATAACAACTCCTTGTGATTAACAAGTTATCAAGATTTGAATATACAGACCCTGTTTAATTCATTTGCAAGAATATTAATATTATTATAAATCAATTAAATAACACATCTTACATAAATTAAATGCATCAAATATAATAGTAAGTGTTTAATCAAACGATTGGACCTAGAGCATAAGACTTACAAACTCCTACTTGCACTAGATCCAATCACTTATGTATTTAATATCATTAGAGTCTGCATGAAGATCATGTTTATTCTGCGATAACTCTTTCTTAGTAGATCTGTAATGTCTTACATTTGTGGGAAATTGTTATTTCCTTTTTGTCATTTCTTTGTATTACCTCTCTGATGAGATAATATTATCTTAACACATGTTTGGGTCATTGATGAGACCTTAGTTCCTTCGCTTTGCACAATGGCTCCTTTGTTGTCAATATGCAAAAGTATAAGATCAACAATGTAAAGAACTACTCAAATTTCATTAATGAACTTATCGATCCATACCACAACCTTTAATGTTCTAAAACAGCGATGTATTAAGCTTTCTTTATTGAATGAATAGTTGTTTCCCATTTGGAAAATTTCCAATTAACCGTTCCATTTAGAATAAAACATATTGAGATTTTCCATTTTCTTAGTCTAATTGGAAGTTAGCATTAATATATTTATGAACTCTTAGTTCACTTTCTCTATTTAAAATCTTCTTAAAATTTTATCTATGCACGTAGATTGGGATAAATGAGCAATCTTTTAGATCTATCTTTTCAAATCTTTATTTTAAGATATAAGTTGCTTCTCCAACATCTTGCATGAAAAAAATATTTTACAATAATAATTTTATCTGGGCCTGGGCAAAAAAATCGGAACCAGCGGTTCGGTTAGGTTTCGGTTTGGTCCCGTTCAATTTGGTTTGGTTCGGTTCTTTCAAAATTTCAAAATGTTCTAGTTCTACAAATCAAGAACCATTAAATTCCGATTTCAATTTTGATTCTTGGTTCAGAACTAGAACCGATAAACAAAAAAAAATTAATTTTTTAAAAAATATAAATTTTAAAAAAATAAAAAAATCATCAATTCTTAATCTTAATGCATGTCATTCGGTCAATTAATCATTATCAATTACCCAATAACTATTGACTTATTCAACATTGCAATAACTATAAGTAAAATAAGTAATAAACAAAAAACCATAGATCAAAAATCTTTTTTTTTTTCGTCAGTTCTGTCGTTCAACTTCTAGCTTTCAATTGTCAAGCCTTCAAAGCTTAAACCTTCAGTTCTTCAAGAATCAATACACAATAAATATTCACTCTCCATCTTACAATCAGTTGTTGATGTGATCCGAGGTAAGAGGTCAACAGAGAAACCAAGATACGAGCGATGTCACGGCAATCTACATGGGAAAACGAGTAAGTTTCGTGTTGGGCCTGAACCAAGAATCAAACTGGATCAAGTTGTTTCGAAAGGACGAAAAAAGGGTGCAGCCAGGGCTACCACATGATCGAGTGGTGAAGAGGAGCCAGCTATCGCGCGATGGTACAAAAACTTCACCGAGAGTTTTAGGCGACTCCATGCGATCGCGACAAGTTTTCCTGCGCGATCGCACGGCTGACAATGGAGCAGATTTTCGTGATTTTTAATTTAATTTCCAATTTTATTATTTATGTTTCTATTTTCGAACCCTAGTGCTACTAGATCAGTTTTTAGGCGTATTTTGACTTATATGATGTTTTTCATTCATTATTGAAGACAGACAACTTGGATATTGAATTGATTATTAAGAGATTTCTCTTGAAGGGTGATTTTTCCCTTTTCTTGTTCTTCATGGACAATTGAACTTATCAAATATTCTTGAATCTTTGTGGCGTTCCAACCAGAACTTATCAAGGAAGTGACATCCCTTGTGGCGTTCACCAATCATGGTTCTTTATTTCCTATCGTTTCTTGCGTCATGATTATTGGGTCAAGGTTTTATCGTCAATCTATCTTTTCTTTTCTATTATTTATTTCATGGTTTCCTGCTTCTTGTGTTTCTTGCTGAATTTAGATCTTTCCTACATTATTCTACGTTCTTCGTCGCGTTTCCCGATTGGGATTGTATCAGGTGGTATTAGAGATTGGAGCTAGATTCAGTTCTTTGTATTTCTTGAATTTTCTTGTTTTTCTTGAGTTTTCTTGTTTCTTCTTGTTGTTCGTGCCACTGTACCAGTCAAGTTTTCCTTAGGGTAATGATGAGATTGCAAAAATGCGGGTACAATTTGAAGGGTTGATGACTTAGATGGTGAAACGGGGTGCAGAATGTGATCAACGTCACCGGGAACAATCACATAGTAGTTCTGGGGTCAAAAGAGGTCATTGACATGAGGTTAGTATGGATGATGAGGGCATGGGTAGTGAAAGTGGGAGTGTGTCTTCGGTGGCAAGCGCACGAAGGAGGGATAGAGGAGATAGGTATGGAAGGAGGTTTGATAGGGAAAATCGTAATGTTGGGGGCATCGTGGAGGTAGAGATGTTGAGGATGGAGACCTTCGGAACATTAAAATGAAAATACCTTCGTTCCAAGGTAGGAGTGATCCCGAGGCGTACCTGGATTAGGAAACAAAGGTTGAATGACTTTTTGATTGTCATAATTAATCTGAAAAGAAGAAGGTGAAATTAGCAGTGATTGAATTCACGGATTATGCAAATATTTGGTGGGATCAACTGGTGACGGGTAGGAGGGGGAACCTTGAGAGGTTGGTGGAGACTTGGGATGAATTAAAGGTTATAATGTGGAAGCAGTTTGTGCCAACTCATTATTATAGAGATATTTATCAGAGGCTACAGGGTCTGGCTCAGGGGATGAGAAGTGTAGAGGATTATCTTAAGGATATGGAGGTGGCGATGATTTGGGCCAATGTGATGGAGGATCGGAAAGCTACAATGGCTAGGTTTTTGAGTGGTTTGAACAGAGAAATTTCCAACATCATTGAGATGCAACATTATGTGGAACTAGAGGACATGGTGCATATGACAATGAAGGTGGAGAGGCAACTAAGGATAAATAGGGCAGCAAGATACTCACCGGGGTCTTATTCTACATCACAACCGAAGCGGGAACACAATGATGACCATGTTCCGAAAGGAAAGGAGGAACCTACAAAAAAAGGTAAAAATATTTTTGATCCTCAACCTTATAGGGATAGGAATATTAAATGTTTTAAGTGTTTGGGTTCGAGTCATATTGCATCTCAATGTCCAAATAAACGACTGATGATTTTACGTGATAATGGTAAAATTAGTTCGGAGGATGAATTTAAGGGAATGTCTAAATTAGTGGATGTTGGGGCTAGTAGTAGTGATGACGAGGGATTGACTTATGCTGTTAAAGGTTCGCTTGTTAATCGGCATGTCCTTAGTGCTAGAGTTAGGATGGATGAAATCGATGAGTAAAGGGACAATCTATTTCACACTAGATGCTTAGTGGGTGAAAAGGTTTGTGGTTTGGTGATTGATGGGGGAAATTGTACTAATGTGGTGAAGAGGAGCTAACGATCGCGTAATGGTACAAAAACTTCACCCAAGAGTTTTAGGCTACTCCACGCGATCACGACAAGTTTTCCTGCGCGATCGCGTGGTTGACAGGGGAGCAGATTTTCGCGAATTTTAATTTAATTTTCGGTTTTATTATTTATGTTTCTATTTTTGAACCCTAGTGCGGCTAGGTTAGTTTTTGGGCTTATTTTGACTTATCTTATATTTTTCATTCATTACTGAAGACAGAAAACTTTGGTTATTGAATAGATTGAGAGTTTTCTCTTGAAAAGGTTGAGGATTCCCTTTATTTCGAACTTATCAAAGATTGAATCGTTGTAGCGTTCACCCAACGAACTTATTAAGGAATTGACAACCCTTGTCGTGTTCACCAATCTTGGTTCATATTTCGCATCGTTCTCACGTCGTGAATATTGGGCCAAGGTTTTATCGTCAATCCTATCATTTAATTCCGTTATTTTATTTCTTGTTTTCTTGTGTTCAATTTGTTTTGGATCTTTCCTAGGTTATTGTTTTTTGTTATTCAGCGCTTTCGTCATGCTTCCGATTGGGATTGCGTCACTGGTATCACAGCTGGACTCTGAATTCAGATTTTTCTATTCTATTATATCCTAGTCTGATTCCTCGTGTTTATCATCGAGTCTATCACTTGTGAATCATTAATATCTTGTTTTTTTTGTTGAGTCTTGTTCTTCATGTTCTTCGTGCTAGTAAAATTTTCCAGTTTTTAATCACAAAAAAATCCAACAAAATTTCAAAAGTGTTTACTTTCTTCAATTCTTATTCGAATTCAGTTCCATTTTCTTCACACTCGTAGTCAAATTTCCGATTTAAAAAAAAAAAATTATTATTTTTATTTATTCCAAAAATTCCAAAAAATTAAAAATAAATAAAAAAATAAAAAATTCGAGAATCACTTTCTTGAGTTCCCTTAAACATCTTATTACTCCTATCAGATTCTTCTTCCATTTGATGTCTACTCTTGTGATTTTTTTGAATTTTTGAATTGCCACGTAAGAGATGGATTATGATCCAAGTTCTGTTTTCAAAACTAGATGTTTTGTGCGTGATAAGGTGTGTAGTTTAGCTATTGATGGGGAGTACTTCTCTAATTTGGTTAATATCACAATGGTTGAGAAGTTGAGATTAACTCTAGTATCTCATTCTAGACCTTATAGAATGACGTGGATAAAGGAGTGTGGGAAGTTCAATGTGACTAAACAAGTTATAGTGACTATCACTTGTGGGAAATATATTGATGAAGTATGGTGTGACATAGTGCCTTTAGAGTTTTGTCATATGTTGTTGGGAAAATCATGGAGACGTGAGAGGAGGACAGTTTATGATAAGAGTATGTACATATACAATTTTTTTAAGGATGGGAGATCAGTTGTACTAGGTGGTTTAACATTTAAACAAGCACTTGAAGATACAAAAAAGGTGATGAAAGAGAGTGACCCAATGTTATGTTTGAAGAGACAATTAAAACGTCTAGAACAAAAGATTATTGGACGGAAAGGTGAAAAGGTAGTTAAATTGCAAGAAGAGCCTCGGAATGAGAATGTTGAGAAGGAGGAGGAGGAGTTGAGAATTGAAATAGTTGAACAAACTCCGAATTTTGGGGTAGAAAATAAAAATCTGAGTAGTGATGAGGATGTGCCTCAATAGGATGATAAAATTATTGATGAGGAGGTGCATGAGTAAAAGAATGGTAATGTGGAAGGGGAGGTTGGGCATGAAAATTTAGAAGTGGTGGTTAAACAAGAAATTGTGGAATTGGAGGAGGTGGTTGAGTGTGTGAAGAAAGAAAAAGGGGGGAATGAGCAAGAAAGTAGGATGAATGTTGGAGGCGAAGAGAATAGCCTTGTGGTGCGAAAAGAAGATGTGGAAGTGCTGTATCACGAGTACAAGGATCCATACCTTGTCCATGACGAAACTAACATACCCCACCCAATTTTGCACAATTATTTCTTACAAGTTGATCATTGTACGTGGGAGTATGAATCACACCGACCATGGCAATTAAAGCTCGTATTTTAATACCTTCTTGCCTACCAATTGAAGAAGCACAACTTATTGAATTCATGTCACAGAATCCATAATTTTTCATTTGATCCAGGTGGGGCAGCTGTAAAACATGAACAAAGATATGATTCGGGACAAATCATCCTAAAGGAAGGAATGATACGAATCATGGCAGTTTTGATAGAAAGATCAACAATTCAGGCCAAACCAAAACTACAAGTACGTTCGAAGAGCTTCAAAGATCAAACATGGAGTGGTTGAAGAAGCGTCAAAGATGGTACAAGTGATGTGGGCCGAGAATCGAGTTCAAAATCAAGAATTTGAACCATGCCACCGCATGGTGTAAAAGGAGGGGCGATCGCGCCATGTGTGGAAAAAGGACCCGAGTGTTTTTGGCCTCTCCACGCGATCGCGACCAAAGTGCCTGCGCGATCGCACGGTTATAAATTTTAGGGTCTTGCGTGTTTTTAGGTTAAATTCCATTTTTACTTGTTTTAGGATTTATTTTGGGCCTCTATAGCGGCTAGGGCTTATTCAATGTAACGAACAGACTTTCATTAATAAAAATTGTGTTGAGTTATTTCTCTCCCAAATATTGTTCTTGATTGAACACTTTCATACTTATCAAAGATTATTCGAATCTTTATGGCGTTCACCAAACTCGAACTTATCAAAGGTGTGGGCAATCATTGTGACGTTCAACCCATGTGGGTTCTTGTCTCCGCATCTTAACGGGTCCAAAGTTTGATATACCTTTGTTCTTGAGTCATGAGGCTTGGATCTCTATGTTATCGTCCGTTCTAACCTGAATTCGGAACTTTCCCGGCGTTTCAATCAATTATTCCACGAGGTTCCCTACCGGGATCACATCATCGATGACTTGATCCCAATCGGGAGCACGACAAAAATGCGGAATAACAAAAATAATAACATAGGAAAGATCTAAAACAGATTGAACACAAGAAAAACAAGGAATAAAATAAAGGGATTAAATGATAGGATTGACGATAAAACTTTAACCCAATATTCTTGACGTGATAACGATGCGGAATATGAACCAAGATTGGTGAACGCTACAAGGGTTGTCAATTCCTTAATAAGTTCATTGGGTGAACGCCACAAAGATTCAATCTTTGATAAGTTCGAAATAAAGAAAATCCACAACATTTTCAAGAGAAAACTCTCAATCTATTAAATAACCAAAGTTGTCTTCCAGTAATGAGAATATTCATAATATAATAAAAAAAAGACCTCGCACTAACCCTATCCACATTAGGGTTCAAAAATAGAATTAATAATTAATAAAACGAAAATTAAATTAAAAATCGCGAAAATCTGGTCTCGACTTCAACCATGCGATCACGCAGGCAAACTTGTCGCGACCTCGTAGAGTCGCTTAAAACTCTCAGGTGAAGTTTTTGTACCATCACGAGATCACTCGCTCCTCTTCACCACGCGATCGCGTAGTAGCCCCGACTGTACCCTTTTTTTTGTCCTTTTTAAACAATTTGATCCGGTTTGATTCTTGGTTCAGACCCAACACGAAACTTTCTCATTTTCCCATGTAGATTGTTGTGACATCCCCCGTATCTTGGTTTCTCTTTTGATCTCCTACATCAGATCACTTCATTCCCCCTCTCTTGAAAAGTATTGGACCTCGAATCTAGAATTTTTCCAATCCTCTTGCAACTCCTTGGTTTGTTAGCTTTTGGATCATGCTTATACTTGCTTTTGCTTGGTTGATATTTATGTTGGGACTTTGTGCATCCTTTGGGCCTCTTGAACTGCTTATTTTTTATATTACATTCAATCCCAACTTTAATTTTGGAATTTGACATGAGTACCTGCAAAACAGAATTTGCCAAACTGGGGAGGGGTTTGTTAAACTAGTTAAGTACAAGGTAACAATCCTTGTATATCAACCTTTGTGCGAAAAAAATCATTTTGGAGGTGGACTCTCTTTCTTTTTCCTTTTGCACTCAAGCTCGCCTTTTCTTGAGGTCGTGGCTTCAACTCTCTCTTCTTTTTTTCTTAAACTCACCCTTGATTTTCAATTGATCCTCTCAAGCTTCCTTAGGGGATAAAGGCACAAAGGTAATTTTCTTCCCACCGTTCACAAAAGAATATTGATTCTTCATGAACAATTGAACTTATCAAAGATTTCTGAGTCTTTGTGGCGTTCCAACTAGAACTTATGAAGGAAGTGACATCCCTTGTGGTGTTCACCAATCTTGGTTCTTTATTCCGCATTGTTTCTTGCATCGTGAATATTGGGTCAAGGTTTTATCATCAATCTATCTTTTCTATTATTTATTTCGTGGTTTCTTGCTTCTTGTGTTTCTTGCTGAATTTAGATCTTTCCTATATTATTCCGCGTTCTTCGTCGCGTTTCTTAATTGGGATTGCATCAGTTGTTATCTTGTTTTCAATGATTTACTAAACTTGTGCGACTATTCCCTAAAAAGATGGAGAACTAAGAGCAGAAATTGAAGAATTTTTAGAATGAGCACATACACGCGGATGAGGAGATATGTTATCTTCTGGAATGAAGTAAATATTTTGATATCAAGGACAAATCTGACTGTTGTATTCACATCCGATGACCTTACCATCTTACGACTCTTATCAGCCGAAATCTACCGTTGCTTCATCGCTTAAATTTAAAAAATTTAGTTCAAAAAATCAGAACTAGAACCAGAACTAAAAAAATCGAACAATTCGGGTTCGATTCGGTTCCCTGGGAACCAGAATCATATGGAACCATGCCCACACCTAATTTTATCGAAGAATTACAAGGATGTCATTTTCATTAATAATATATCATCCACGTATAATATTAAGAATACGATGACACTCCCACTTGCCTTTTATAAACACACAATTCCTACTCGTTTTTAATAAAAATCAAATATTTTAATTATCTCATCAAAATTATTATTCCAATCCCTAGAGGTTTGTTTCGATCCAAATATGGATCGGTCAAATTTGCATACCTTGTTAGCATTTTTGGATTCAGAAATTTTGAGTTGTGTCACATACACTTCTCATTGTTTATTCCGTCTCAAGAACGCATTTTTATTATCCTTCTACCATATCTTATAATTATGATATATTCAACTATTTACAAGCGAAATTCAAATGGACTTAAGCACGGTTGCAGGTGAAAAGGTCAAAGTCAACTCTTTGACTTTGTTTGGAACATTTCACAATAGTAAAGTCAAAATATCTCTTTTCTCTGCGAATCATTTTTTGTCGACTTTCTTGTAAACTCATTTACAACTTATATGGTTTATTCTGTCAGTTAGGTCGACCAAGGTCCTTACCTTGTTTATATACATCAAGTCTATCTTGGATTCCATGGCTTCTTGCCATCTCCTTGAGTCCACATTTGACTTTCTTTTTTTCGTAATTTGTAGGTTCATTATCCTCGATTAGTAATAAAGATGACATATGTGTTGGTCTTTCCGTAATTTGTAGTTTCATTATCCTCACTTCTAAAGTGGGCGATGATACACATGTTGTCTATCCGTAATAAAGATATTTTTATCTCGATATTATTTTACGATCAAGGATATCTAAGATTCAATTATAAATCAACCAGTTTATAAACCACACAGTGTTACCAAATGGGGGGTTAGTAAGGTCAAATGATTGGACCTATGGTATAACACTGAAAATTTATTGACCCCGAAATCTGGTCCACACCAAGGCTGTATTTGATTGCAACATTTTTCATGAAAAATGACGTTTATCCACCCAAATTTCAACTTTTGGAGTATTTGATTGCCATTTTCTATGAATTTTTTTCCAACTTTTGAAAACATGCCTTATTTTTCTCGTTTATGAGGAATACATTTTCCTAACTCCACCCAAACAATTATTTTCCTAAAAAACTAGGACATCATTTTCTTTTCTGAAAGACATTTATCATACTAGTCAAACACACTCTAAGATTATGTTCTTTTTAACTGAGATAGAAATGGTATTCACGCATATGTTGTTGGGATAATTGTCTCAAATAATTTCTAATTCTAATTGAATGCTTGTTCAATGTGTTTGAAAATGATTTAAATTAGGATATTTTTGATGTTTAGAGGACTTCTATTGCAAAAATGAATTAAAATAAAGATCGAGTTCTTTTTAGAATAAATCTTATGTTTCTTTTTAATATTAGAAAATAGTTTCGTTTGCCTTGACTGAAGGGAATTTTGGCCATTCTATGTAGTAGTTACTCCTATAAATATATGACATTATTAATTATTTTAGAGTATGTGACTAAAAAGTTTTGTGAGGAAAAATTGTAGTTTAGTATCTTGTTTTTTCTTGTTTTCTTTGTGGGTTGTACAAAGAAATAGATATTGATTGATGGTAAAGTTTGGATATTTTTTCTACAATATTTGAAGGGTTTTTGGTGAGTGAAATTCTCTATAATTGTAGCAATTTTTCATAAAGTGGAAAGCTTTGTCGGTCATAAATTTTTCATTATATCTTGATATATTTACTTGTTTTTTAGTCTTCTTTGAACAACAAAGAGATTATGCGGGTTAATTGAAGAAAATTCATTTGATTTCCAGCAAGTGGTATTAGAGCGGTAGATGGTTCGAAGATTGGAGCAAATAGAAAATCGTGGCAAGGTTTTGATGGGAGGATCAATTTTGGATTGTGGCAAGTATAAGCTAGAGATGTATTGATGTAGCCTGGACTACACAGAGCTTTGAAAGGAAAACTGACCTGAGTTCTGACTGACAAAGATACTGAATTTAGCAAGAATGAGCATGATTGGAAAGACTTGGATTTGAGGGTTGCAAGTACGATTCATCTTTTTTTGTCCAAGAATATTCTTGCAAATATTCATGGAATATCTATTGCTAAGGAGCTTTGTATCAAACTAAGAGTCTTTCAAATAGGTTGTATATGAAGGAATGGTTTCATTCTTTGAGATTGACTGTAGGTACAAAAATCTCATAGCACTTGAGCATTCTCAAAGAGATCATTTCTGAACTAGAGATTGTTGGAGATAGAATTTATAAGAGGATAAAGTTTTCAGGCTCATCTGGTCTCTTCCATCTTCTTTTGATCACATCAAGCCTATTTTGATGTACTGGAAGGGAATTATGAGTTTTGCATAAAGTTACAAGTAAGCTAGTTTTTGAAGAACGAAGATTGGGTGAAAGTTATATTTCATATGAAAACTCATTATTTGTTATTGAAAAGTGGAAGGGGGTAATTCCATGTGGAAGAAACTAACTTGTTAGAACTGTGAACAACCTAGTCATGTGAAGAAAAAGTGTCAAAAGTGTCCAAAAGGTGGAGCATATTCGGCTAACTGCTCGAAGTCGAACAATGAGTCTCTCTTGGTGGAGTATGGTGTATAGTTACTTTGATTTAGATGTTTGCATCTTTATGGCATGTTGCTAGTTTCCATGATAGATGATGTGTTCTAACTAACGTGTTCATATGTTTGCACATGGGAATTAGTTGTTTCGATATGAGCCGATGAGATTCTTAGAACTTGTGGCTAAGACTAAGTGATTATACTCATACGATGGAGTATATTAATTCTCTGATTTGAGAATCAGGAGCTAGCCATCTTGGAATGAACCCAGAACATCTCTAACTTGCCACAAAAGAACTTGCCCAGTTACAAACTGAAGGGCTGATTGAACCAACAACTTCTCAATGGGCGTGTCAAGCATTCAATGTCCGAATTTTCTCTTTCTTTTTATTTGGGAAAGCTTTTGCAAAGTGGAATTTCCATCAAAGTGTGTTAAAGACTTAGCTGTTTTTGTTAAGTATTGTGAAAAAAAGAGATTATAGAAGTTTTGGCTCATTTTCAGCAAAGTGAAGAATGTTGGGATAATTGCCTCAAACAAGTACTAATCCTAATTAAATGTTTGCTCCATTTATTTGAAAATGATTTCAATTAGGATTGTTTGAATTTTGGAGGACCTCTATTGCAAAAATGAATTAAAATTAAAGATTGAGTTCTTTTTGGAATAAATCTTATGGTTTTCTTTTAGCATTAGAAAGAGTTTCTTTTGCCTTAGTTGAATTGGAATTGAACTATTCTATGTAGTAGTTGCTTCTGTAAATAGATGATATTATTTATTATTTCATAGTATATGTCTAGAAAGTTTTGTGATGAAAAATTATAATCCAGCATCTTGGTATTTCTTTCTTTCTTTTCTTTTTTTTATTGGTTGTACAAAGAAATAAAATTTGGTAGATGTGGTAAATCTTGAGTATTTCTCGTACAAGACTTAGGGGTTCAGTGAGTGAAATTCTATATGATTGTAACAATTTTCTATATAGTGGAATGCTTTTTCGATTCGTAAATTTTGTGTCATGTCTTTATATATTTCTTTATTTGTTATTCTTCTTTGAAAAAAAAAAAATCATGCTAGTGAATTAAAGAGAATTTTATTCAACTCGCAACACTGTGCATATCTTATGTATAAGATGAATAATATGCTAGTATTTTTGGAAAGGTATATTCTAAGCTCTAACATTAGGCAATGTTTGTCCTTGGGCCTTATTCCTGGTCATTACAAAGCATCGACGTATTGAAAATTGTTTCTTCTTGAATTTGAATGGATGTCGTTCATCATTTGCTGGAGTTAATGTGCAGAGCGAAAGGAAAAAACTTGTTCCAGCGTGTTATTGAGCTATTTTTTCTGCATGGATAATAATTAATATGTGTCTTGAAATTAAAACAAATCATTTTTGTTTCATTGCAAAGATATTGGATATGTTCCTTAAGAGTATCACTGAACAATTTCTTTTCATGATTAACTTATATAGTAGGATACCATTTAATAAAAATATATTTAGAATTTCCACTCTGTAAGATCTAATTTGTATTATCTATTGGTACGTAAAGCTGACAAAATCTCCACTTTCTCTAGGAAATAATCCTTACTGTGAATGGTAGCTTCAAAATAAACTATAAACTCTTACTTAATAATAATAATAGTAATAATAATAATAATAATAATAATAATAATAATAATAATAAATAAAATCTTATTGATATGTTTTAATATAAATATGCCAAATAATTTTAAAAAGTAAGTACGCGTACATAAGTATTAAAATACAAAAATCGAGGCATAATGTCCTATTCGTTGAAAATATCCAAAATCAAAAAATATAAAAAGTTATGCCGAAAGTCCACCGATTCGATCCGAGCTCTCTTATATTGCTGTGGTTTTGGTTTACCAAAAGCCAAAGTAAGTGTACTCGATTAGATTTTGAATCATTGAGACATGCACCTCTCTTTTAATAATTATATGTTAAAGCTGTAGGAAAATGATTGTTGAATTTGATTGACAAAAGAACAAACCAAAAATTAATCCACAATAATATAAATATTGATGAAAACCAAAATTGTAAATTCGAGAAAAATTTGGAACCGAGGCCTGTGCAAACACAGTTTTCTTAAAACAGATTCCCCCCCCCCCTCACCAATCTGTGCTTGAGGTTTTTCTGAGCGTCTGTCTCCCAGGATACAACGGAGGTTGAGTAGTTAACTCAGCACAAAGTTACCACTCCAACGAACCGAACTTTTGTATGAACTATCACCAAAACAAAATAAATATATGGACAAAATATAGAATAAAATGTGTCTTGACAAAACCAATGTTTTTTTTATGTTTTTCAAAGGAAGGGAGAGGGATTATATAGCATGCAAAGGAGTTATACCATAACTCCAAAATAACTCCCCGATTAACAATCATAACTTCACACATAACTCCTCAATTAACATGGGTAATTTAACCTCAATTAATTGTATGACATGGGAGTTACATGAGTTGAATTTTCCATTCACAAATTTCCAACAATCCCCCACATGAATGAAAATTGCAAAATACACAAAAACAAAGGACACAAAGACTGGGTGATATAGTTCAACGGTTGAAACCTGCATAGGATAGGTAGGTATTACCCTTTGAACCTTCCCTTGTGAAAGTATATTTACTTTACTTGCTGACCAGTAGACGCGATATCCTTGAATTGTTCTGCATTTTGTGTAAGCGATGATATACCTCACACAGGATTCTTCCTTACATAGCTCAGTTCTCACGGTTATGTTCGTTAGGCCATGAACATATTCCGGTTCTGTGAGAGTTTCTAAGAATTTAGCCCAACACAATTCCTTTAGAAGCGGCTCCACTTCTCTCTCACATAGGTGATCTCTTAATTAAGAGTAGCCCGCTCTACTCCGCTCGAATTTCCGATGCATAAGAATCATTAAAAGCCTAATGCTTATCCTTCATCTTACGAGCATCACTGTTACATCATAGGGATGGACAAAGGATGTTAACCTCCACAGTGATTCAATTAAGTCTTTACAATTAGGTTGTCCCTTTGAACCTAGATCTTGGGATCTCCAGTCAACTAGGTTGGGTTTTCATTGTATTAACTCATTCGTCCAAGGGCTTAAGTCCCATTCCTCTCAATGACTTTACAACTAACTCTCTATTTAACTCTTTGGTTAGCGGATCCCCAATGTTATCTTTTGACTTTACATAGTGAACAGAGATAACTCCAGTTGAGAGTAGTTGTCTTATGGTATTATGTCTACGACGTATATCTCCAGACTTACCATTATACATATTACTTTGTGCCCATCCAATTGCTGATTGAATATCTCAATGTATACAAATTACTGGCACAAGCTTTGACCATCTAGGAATATCCTCTAACAATTAGCGTAGCCATTTAGCCTCTTCACCACACTTGTCAAGGGCAATAATTCAGATTCCATGGTAGATCTGGTTATAACTATCTGTTTAGAGGATTTCCATGATATCGTTGCACCTCCCAGTGTGAATACAAATCTACTTATAGACTTTAAGTCTTTAATATCAGATATCCAGTTAGCAACTCTATGTTCTTCAATAACTACGAGATATCTGGTGCAGTTCATATATCTCAAGTATCTTAGTACTCTTACTATTCATTTCCAGTTGTCAGAACTTGGATTACTCATATATATACTCAGCTTGCTAACCGCGTTAGCTATATCTAGTCTTGTAAAACTCATTAAGTACATAAGACCTTTGATTATTCTAGAGCACTCAACTTGAGAAATATCGTCGTCTCTATTTTTCGATAGATGTTGACTTGTATCTATCAGGGTTCTAGCTACTACAAAATCATCCTTGTTAAATTTCTTGAGAACTTTGTCCACATAATGTGACTGACTTAGAACAAGCCCATTTGAGATTTTAAATCCAATGATAACATCGGCTAAACCCATATCTTTCATGTCGAATCTCGAGTTCAACATGTCTTTTGTAGATTTAATCATCTTATCATTATCACCAATGATAAGCAAATCATCAACGTGAAGACATAAAATGACATAGCCATTTTTAGTATCTTTGTCATACGCACATTTGTCATACTTGTTGATTTTAAATCAACTTTCCACCATGACATTATCAAAATTTCTATGCCATTATTTGGTTGCTTGTATCAAGCCATAAAATGACTTCTCTCACCAATTTACCGACTTTCTTTTCCTGCCTTGGTGATGAAAACCCTCAGGTTGTTCCATGTAAATATCTTCTTCTAAATCTCCATGTAGAAAAGCAGTTTTAACATTCATTTGATGTACTTCGAGATTGTACAAAGTCACAATCGCAAGTATCGTCCTAATGAATGTTATTCTTGTCACCAGAGAATACGTGTCAAAGTAATCAAGGCTTTCTCATTGCCTGTAACATTTAATTACAAGTCTGGCCTTGTACATCGATAGTTTCATTTCATTTTCTTTTGAAAATCCATTGGTAGTCTAGTGGTTTGCTTCCCGCGGAAAGATCCACTTCCCAAGTATGATTTTTCAAATGGAATTTGTCTCACTTTTAATGGCCTCCTTCCATTGAGGTCATTTTGAAGAGTTTACAGTTTCTTTAAAACTTTGAGGTTTAGTTTCTAGCATATAGGTCAGAAAATCAGGACCATAAGATTTTTCTGTCCTTTCTTGTTAGCTATGTTGATTCAATCTCAACTTCCTCTTCCAATTTTTTGTCTTGACTATTTTCAAACATAGTCTCATATGTCCATACATATTCGAAGCATTTCTCGATTATTGTGTTTTATGTAAGTCTTGAATCTTATATTCATACACAATAAATTGATAAGCACTACTGTTGTGCAAATATCTATAATGAAATTGCGATCAACAGTTTTCAGACCTAACTTCACCTTCTTTGGTGTAGGTATAGCCACTTTGGCAAGATGCCCCCACATTCGTAGGTATTTCTAGAAAGACTTCCTCCATTTCCATAACTCGTAGGAATATTATCTTTTCAAGCTAGAGGCATCTTTTCAATTAAGGTAGCCACTTAGAAAGTTTTACTCAGAGTCATCCTTTCGGCATGAATCTCATGTGGATTCACTTTGACTAGTCACAGTCTTTGAATCCACCATCCTATATTTAAGGAAGCGGTCAACTTCAACAATTTCTTAGCCATTTTTTATTATGTAGTACACGTTGTACAGCCAAGCTGTTCATGACATAATTTCGGCACAGGAAATCAGAATGCTTTCAAGCATCCACTACACTAATTGCTTGAATGTCTCATTTACCCTCTTGGAGTATTTGTGCATTCTCAGTCAAGAATCTCGCAAGATTCAAGGTGATCAGATAGAACATCATCTTCTGCATCCACCTCTTGAAATTCAACTCATTGAATTTCTCTGATTATCCCAATGGTTAATCGGAACAATCACAGTTGGGGCTGCAATTTGTGCCACTATTTGAGTCACAACATGACTTCGCAATTTAGTCACAGTCTGAGCCACATCATACTTTGCATAGCCACAGCTTATGCAATAGTAGGATTTGACACTTGTCAACTGTCATTTCACAAAACTTGAAGGCCAATTTTGATGTAATTCTTAATTTTGGTACTTAAAAGTAATTTTGCAAAGCTTTAGTGGCAAATTTATAAAAATTTCAAACTTTAGGTGCAAATTTGAAAAAAAAAAATTCAAACTTTAGGCACTGGATTGCAAAAAATCCAAAATTTCCACCAACTTTGAATAATTTATAACTTTGGGATAGAAATAATAAATTCTTTAATTTCAGGGATCAATTTAAATATCATAACAAGATTTGGGGTCCTCAGTTTGCGAAACTACACAAGGAGCCCCCGAAATTTTCTAAGTTTCGGACCAAGCCCTTGCCTTAATAACTGATCCAGTCAGGTTTTCAAACACTAGCTTAGCCACCGCTCCAAGTTCAACCAACAAGGCCGCAGCCCCTGGAAACCCGAGTGCGATGAGGCGCCATCAATGGCGTTGAGTACCACACCCGCTGGTGTGCCTCTTCCGCTCTGTGCCTCTTCCGCTAGCACTGACGATGGCAAAACAACCGGACATACCTCTTCCACATATTCACAGTCAGTAGCCGAATCAATCTGGATTCCATTCTCAACACCCCATTCGATTTCTATCAATCAACAACTCAAAAAGCAAGATTCAATTCCCAGCCGACACATACAAATCGAATCCCTGAACGGCGCTGTGGAAGATGCCACCAAGGCAAATACCGTCTTTGAAGATCTTGTTCATTTGCATAATTGACTTGTTCGTCTTGTCTGAAGGAATATTAGTCACACAATATACATGGAGGATCACCTCCATTATCTTCAATTTCCACACTGAATAATCAAAATCAAAACCCCCAAATTCCAAGGTAATATTCTTGACCATGAGACAGAAAATCTGAAGCCATTGAGTCATATAAATTCCATTAGCTTTACATCCTCCTTGTAATGGTGATAAGAGTCATTTGCTAAATCCCCATTGCTGTGATCTGAAATTTTATTTGGGTATTTGTGTGCAAATGTATCCCATAAACTCGGACTTCTGCCTTCCTCACTCAGCAAGACCCTTTGGCTTGAAAACTAACAAAGCCACCAACCGGGGGACCAGAGCCTCAGGAGCCCCAACTCCAAATAGAGATGCATACACTCCCTTACCTTTACATTTTCCCTTTCTTTTTTTTTCCCCAGAATGTTGCGAGATTGAGATGCCCAGAATCTTAAGACCATTTTAAGGAGAAGAAAGATCGAGACCCAGTTGAGGAATGCATTTCAAATAGTGAACATTCACATTTTTGGGGATTAAAATAGCTGAATTTGAGAAAGCACACAAAGAGGTCATATATGACGAAGATGACAAAGATGAATTGGAAGTAAAATTTGCAGAAGCCATGATGCTGCTACAATTGACCATTTGGTACTTTACTGATACAAATTGAGCTATTTTGGATCTTCTTTCAGTCATACAATTTGTGCGGATATTATTGAGTTTTATTTTGTTAAACTAATGTGAAAAATACAGTTTTAGAATTTTTCACTTGTGTTTGTGTCTTTTGGAAAAATAACGTCAATGAAATTATCCCTTGTTTATTATTTCATAAAACCAAATTCTATTTTAAAGGAAAAAAGAATCTGTTTTAAGTTTGTAGGAAAATGATTGTCGAATTTGATTGACAAAAGAATAAACCAAAAATGAATCCACAATAATATAAATATTGATGAAAACCAAAATTGTAAATTTGAGAAAAATTTGGAACCGAGGCATGTGCAAACACAGTTTCCTTAAAACAGATTCGCCCCCCTCACCAATCTGTGCTTGAGGTTTGTCTGAGCATCTGTCTCCCAGGATACAACGAAGGTTGAGTAGTTAACCCAGCACAAAGTTACCACTCCAACGAATCGAACTTTTGTATGAACTAGAGGTGGCAAACGGGCCGAGGGCGGCTCGGCTCGTCAAAAGACCGAGCTCGTGGACGAGCCAATCAGCCCCGTTGAACCACGAGGTTCAACGAGCAGCTCGCCGGCACGAGCCACGAGCTCGTGCCGACGAGCTCAACGAGCGCTCGGCTCGCCGGCTTGTTTATATAAAAAAAAAAATTCGTTTTTTTACCGTTCAAGATTTTAAAAAAATAAAAAACAATACAATATTAATATATAATATATTACAATTTACACAAAAAAAATACATTTCAACTAATTCTCTAATAATATTAATAACTAACAAACATTATTTTTTTACTTATGAAGTTATTAATAATTTATTTAATACATAACTTATTACTTATTAGTTATTAATATTATACTTATATTTATAACTTATAAGTTATAACTAATTAAGAATTTATATCAATAATATTAAATATGTTAATATTCAAGATTTCAAATATTTTAGATATCGATTAGATTGTCGACTAAATCTAAATCAATGTAAGATCATAAGACGGTAAGACAAGAGGGGTTTTTTTTTAAAAAAAATAAATGGTAAGACTTAAGAGGGATTTAAAAAAAAAAAACGAGTTAAACGAGCCGAGCTCGTTGCTCGGCTCGTCCGTTTGACGAGCCGAGCTTTACGAGCCATGGACCGAGCCGGCTCGGCTCGGCCCATTGCCACCTCTAGTATGAACTATCACCAAAACAAAATAAATATATGGACAAAATATAGAATAAAATGTGTCTTGACAAAACCAATGTTTTTTTATGTTTTTCAAAGGAAGGGAGAGGGATTATATAGCATGCAAATGAGTTATACCATAACTCCAAAATAATTCCCCAATTAACAATCATAACTTCACACATAACTCCCCAATTAACATGGGTAATTTAACCTCAATCAATTGTATGACATGGGAGTTACATGAGTTGAATTTGAGAGTTACATGAGTTGAATTTTCCATTCACAAATTTCCAACAAAAGCTAGAAGGAAATAATATGATAAGAACTTAAAATCAAAATCAAGTCTTAAATTATATTCTCTTAATAATTTTTAGAAATAGAAATACATAATTTCCTTGACAGTTACGAAAATAATTTCTTGAGAGAGAGAGATATGGGAAAAAATTGAAAATAAAAATAAATAAAAAATTGGTAGTACATCTTTTAATTTTAATTTTCTGTGTCAATGAAAAATAAATTTTATATTTTTGTAATTTCAACTTTTTGTAATATGTTATTTTATCTTTTATTTTGTCATAATAATTTCTAATATACGTATATGTATTAAATTTTATACAATATACATATATTAGAAATTAAGTAGTCGAAGAATAATTATGCTTATGAAAATGGTTGACCATTTTTAAAAATAATAAGAAACAAAATTTGACCTACTTAACAAATATTCAGATTCATCGACCTAAAACACACTTGTTGAAATTGCTAAACAAACAAACATAGAAAGAATTTTTTAAAGTTTTATGCCCACAACTTTGTATAGGCATTATCATTTCGGGAAACATACTTCACCCCTGTTTGAGCCTCTATTTCTAAAATCAAGTTTTTAAAATGCTCAATTGCAATCATTCATTTTTAATCAAACCTATAATATTTGACTTTTGAAATAATTTTAAATCAAATATTCTTCAAAAAAATTACAAAAACTTTAAAAAATATAGGTCATCTTTCCCAGAAATAGTCTATCACCAGTGGAAAAAAGTCACCTTATCTTCGAAATCCTGTTGGAGATATGCACAAATTAGCGATCTATTGGTGTCCGCGCATCATAGGATATAGACCAAGATAGCTATATCACTTAACATTCCAATCATTAAAAGTTGAGTGCGATCTTATGTCTAAATTTATTATTTTCATCACGCAAGTATCCAAACTCACATCTTTTTATGCTTATGAAGCAACTTCTCTATTGATGGGTGAGTCTTGTCTTGTGCTAAATCGCATGTGTACGATATTGTATCTAAATAATAAAGTGAACCTTTTGAGTCTCAGTAATCGTTCCCATGATGATTATGACTAATTATCAAATGAGTTTTAATTTTGACTTTACTTGAATGACAAATTGTGATAATAACTCTAAGAATTAAACTAAAAACAATGAGCAAAACAATAAAAGTGTTTTTAAATCAATTTATGAAATGTTGGGATTTCACTATTTCATGTAGTTAATACCTTTAATTCCACTGTTCAATTTTTTATCTACTAATGTGAACGGTCGAGGTCACATATGCACATGAAATTCCCCCTAGGGTTTAAATCAACTCTACCTAATTAGTCAATCGTGTTTATAGATAGCAGGTTGTAATGATTAAGTGCATGGAATACAAGAACTCAATCAAGACTACAATAACAATAAGCCTATATATTTATCGTTCGTTCAATTACCAGATTTTATTCTTAGATCTAAATCATTAACTCACCTCTCGGACTATGAAAATGATCCATGGAATCAATGAATTAGTGGTCAATTAATGCATGCATTAATCACAAAATAAAACCATATACATACAATCAATACGTAAAACTTGAACAATGTTGTTGACTTCACTTTTTTTTTTGGCAAGTTAGTCAACAAATAAAGATATTAAATTGTTGATTCCATTTACAGAAATGATTGAATTGTATGCAATTTGGTTAAGATACAGTTCCACCTCGAAGGTTTCAGGGTTATGAATAATACAAGGATAGTTGATATAAATAGATGTCCAAATCAAGAGCGAACTGAAGTAATAACAACATGAATTCATGTCCAGTTCAATGCTGATCTGATATCCAGGTCAGAACACAGTATTCAAATGACAAGAGTTTAGAGAGATTCTCCTATTAATTGCCCTGAGATGAGCATTTATGTCTCCTATTTATAGTAAGATAGGAGATAAAAACATAATTATTAAAGCACGTCGTGTCTGCAGTACCTGATTGACACTGATGAATGACATTGCTGACAGACTAACATCGAATGATTATATTGACATATTATAGGTAATTATGATTGTTGACACATAATGCGACTGATTTGACCATCCCGCAGAGACCCCACTTTCACCTCGGTTGTAACCTGTCACCTCGGTTTATTTTCACCTTGGTTATCATCACATCGGTTCAACCAAATCACCACTCTTGCAAAAATCACCTCGATAGAATCATTGATCTCGGTTGTTTGGATAATGTGAGCCCTACATGTGGGCTATAATTGTTGTTCGTATACTTAGGCCACCTCGCCATCTTGAGCTGAGTACTAAGCTTTGACCCTTTGACCGTTGAACATGCTATCCACCTTAGCATGATATGCAACAATTGTCCCCTCGAGATCTATTCAAAAAAAAGATTTAAGGACGGATCTCGAAACCATCTCGTTATTGTCGGTTTAATGTTGAAACTTGCCTCTCCACATTCCACAATTATTCTTGCCATGTGTCTTTATCTGATTGGTGGATCAATTCTTGGATAAGGTGTAGCCGCCTATTAATGACAACGAGCCTTATCATTATGACTTAGAGGTTATCCTCTCTCTCTCTCTCTCTCTCTCTCTCTCTCTCTCTCTCTCTCTTCTTATTATAAATAGGAGTCTCATTGTTCTCATTTTTTCCTGTGAAATCTCCCAAATTCTCTCCAACTGCTGCTGGCTTGTCTTTTCTCACGACCTGAATTTTACCTCATCAACTGATCAAATCTGCTTGAGTGATTCGTAAGGTGAGGACATTTTAATAATTTTGTCCCATTTTCTTATTTCCTGCTCTTGGTCATTTCTAAAAAGTTTCTAAGTTTCTAGCTCGCGGCTACCGAAACTAAGAATGAGTGGTAGTTCTAGTATCGGAGAGACTGGAGTGAGGTCAGATAATATAGGTGAAGAAGCTGAACTGACAATGTCGTGGAATGAGAGTAGGGAAACACAGTGCCTTTTTCGAAACGAAGAGGAGGGGGATGAGATCCCTCAGCCTCACCCTCTAGCAATAATACCCCGATCCAGAACCATTCTCACTAGCTCATTTCAATTTCCTCCATCTGCTTCTTTTCAACGACATGATCCCTGTTCTAGTTATAGTTCTGACTTCGCTTGTAAACACTTCCGATCCGAGGCCACTGAGGACGAATTGATCATATGGAAAAATAAGTATAGAATCCCAGATTATGTTCACTTTTTCCTCCTTGAAAATTTTGAGCGGGCTGACCAACAGCCTAAAGGTTGTGTCGCTGCCAATTATCAAATTATGGAGGTAGGCCTGCGATTTCCCCTTTCGTTTATTATAACAGACTTCCTCCGTTCTTTGGGGGTAGCTCCAACCTAGATTCATCCTAATGGGTGGAGGTACATCTTAGGTTTCATATCTCTCTACAACTGTGTAGGATATGAGGACCCAACTGTAAATGAGTTTAACTTCGCTTATCAGTTTCGAGCCGATGGTAAAAAGACGGGGTGGTTTTACACTTTGCAGAGGTCAGTTTTTTAGGGAAAAAAATTATTGGTTGACCAGCCTAAATCAGTTCGTTGGTGGAAGGAAAAATGGTTCTATGTTGGGGGAAAGTGGATGAGTCCTTATCAAAGTGATGAAATCAGCTCTATTGTGCCAGTTCGCTATAGGGAAAAATTCAGTAAGTTATTATCTTGTGGTATTTTCGAGCTGTAAAGTTCTAATATTAATTATCTCATTTTTTGCAACGGTGAGAGAGCCAAAGCTGGACTCGAAGATTATCAAAAAAATCGTTGATTTAAAGGATCAACCGGACTGGTTCAGATCGGTTAAGGAGCTGTTGACGGAAGAGCGCCTGTTTGAGTCATCGCTCACTGTTATAGACCTGTGTGACTTCTATCCTCCACATCAGAAGTGTAAGTATTTACATATCACGAGTTGAATTTCCTGCTTTTCTTAGTAGAGGCGTGTACTTAGTGAATTTTTGCTTTATGTATGACGTCAGCTCGGAAAGGTAAGAAGAAAATGGAGTCCATGAAGGTGAAGAAGGCAGAAAATGCAAAGGCCGAAGCTAGTAAAAGGGTGGCCCAAAAATAGTCAACGAAGAGCTCATCTCCATCAAAGAGCACCAAATTCTTCCTCCACCACCTCAGAAAAAATCAAAACGTGCCGAGGTTAAAAAGGATCAGCCCGATATTTCCGTTCCACCTCTGCAGACCGTTGGGGACCAGGCTGGATCTTCACAATCAGCTCCCCATACTGAGGGTTCATTTTTATGTAGACGTTTCCATGCCCTTGGGGTACTTATAGGTCGTAAACACACGATATTGTCCACCGTATAAGTGGTTTTGCTCCATGCTAAGTGGACGCGTCCCCAGGGGTTTGGTGGTACCAGGTAGGCCTTGGAATTCATAAATTCTATAGGTCCAAGGTCCGAAACCCCTGGGAACGCGTCCACATAGCTTGGAACAAAACGGCTTATTTGGTGGACAATACCGTGTGTTGACGACTTGTAAGCACCCCAGGGGCAAGTTGGTTTGATGGTACCAGGGAGGCCTTTGGAATTCATAAATTCCATAGGTCCAAAGTTCGAAACCCCCTGGTGTGACGACCCGAATTCTAGACCATTCGAGTGCCACTAAAAGTGACTCATATCATATTATCGAGACTTAAATAGTAATGTAAAATTATTCAAAAGAATAATTAGAATCCCATAATTTTATTTGTGAATAAAAATAGAACATAATTTTCTTACATAAAGTTCAACATAATTATCTCATCAATCTTAACCACTTTTGTCACTTCCATGTTGACCGCCTCGAACCTTCAATTATCTGAAAATGATAAATATCGTGGAGTGAGATTTATAAAATCTCAGTAAGTATACCAAGCATAATTTTCTTTTGAAAGCATAGGGATCATTTTCATCATAACATAGGATAGGATCGAAATCCTCATAAACATAGAGAGACACAAGAATTTTACCGAACTTAGATGGCAAGAATTCTTATGTGTAGCGCTACTAAACTCCGGTCCCCTTAGCATAATCATAAACATATCATATGGGACCCATAGCAATCTTGTGAGATTGATTTCATAGCAATGATCCAAACACTTTCGTAAAAACATAAGGTATATTTACTTTTCATAAAAACATACTTACTTTTCTTAAAAACATAAGCTATTTTACTTTTCATAAAAACATACTTACTTTTCTTAAAAACATAAGGTGTATTTACCTTTCATAAAAACATACTTACTTTTCATAAAAACATAAGGTAATACCTTTCATAAAAATATACTTACTTTTCATAAAAACATAAGGTATATTTACATTTCATAAAAACATACTTACTTTTCATAAAAATATAAGATATACTTACTTTTCATAAAAACATAAGATATACTTACATTTCATAAAAACATACTTACTTTTCATAAAAAATAAGATATACTTACATTTCATAAAAACATACTTACTTTTCATAAAAACATAAGATATACTTACATTTCATAAAAACATACTTACTTTTTATAAAAACATAAGATATACTTACATTTCATAAAAACATACTTACTTTTCATAAAAACATAAGATATACTTACATTTCATAAAAACATATTTACTTTTCATAAAAACATAAGATATACTTACATTTCATAAAAACATACTTACTTTTCATAAAAACATAAGATATACTTACCTTTTAAAAGATTAAAATGAAGTGTAGTAGTAAATGGACCAAAACTTTCTTGACCACCTTGAATTTCTCTTACTTGTGGATTTTGTCAAGAGATTGGAAATAAGTGTATATGTGTAGAGTTGTGTGTAAAAGAGATGGATTTATATAGATGTGTAAAGTTGGCATAATGTAAACATCATCATTCAATTCTATTAATTTTAACACATCCTTTTCTTAAAGTAAAGCACCATTCATATACTTTTCCATATTTATACAAATATTATGCTATTCATGATTACATATAATGGAGTCTTATCAACCATTCATATACTTTTCCATATTTATACAAATATTATGCTCTTCATGATTACATATAATGGAGTCTTATCAACCATTCATATACTTTTCCATATTTATACAAATATTATGCTCTTCATGATTACATATAATGGAGTCTTATCAACCATTCATATACTTTTCCATATTTATACAAATATTATGCTCTTCATGATTACATATAATGGAATCTTATCAACCATTCATATACTTTTCCATATTTATACAAATACTATGCTCTTCATGATTACATATAATGGAACCTCTCATGCTTGCATATATTTTCTTAATTTCAATAATAAAAGTAATTTGGAAATAAATAAATATTGGGATAACATTGAATTAAGTACTTGGACTTAATATACTTTAAATCAAGAGAATGGAGATATTTTTAGAAATTCGGAATTTAATTTAAAATCGAACGATCTTGACTATTTCTTGACTTGGCTATACGAATACGTCGCGGCGTTAACTTAATAAAAATGGGTGAAATAGTAGCGACACGATTTTCTATTAAAATAATTATTAATCGCGTAAAAATTCTTGGTCGCTACAAACTTACCCCCTTAAAATAATTTCGTCCTCGAAATTAAACTTACTTGATCTTATGATTTCTGAATTCTTAATCAGAATCTCTTCTTCTTTCTTTCTCTTAGTAATCTCATCGTTATAATATCTAACCCACTGGACTTTGACTAAGTGCATCTCTTTGTTTTCTTAAGAACCTGGACTTTTTCTCTTTATACTATGCACATATGTGCCTCATAATAAGACAAAATCTTTCTGAAAAGATTTACCAGCGTAATCTTTATATAAGCTCGACTGAAACTTCCTTTTCAAAATTGTAGATTTCAAACTTAAATCCTTTAATTCATACTTTAAATCATACATCATGTACTCGGTATCACATACTCAATTCTAGCTGATAGCTAAGGTACTAACTTACAGCATCATACGTATCAGATATGATATTCCCATACTTAAGAAACTTCACTAATTTCCGAAATCTGAAGTTCAAAATTTTATTTCCTGTTCTCCCAAAACTTCAATTCATGTCACACTTATGAACAATACTCTGATTACGTCTATCACCATTTAATAAGACTTCTGTGAATCATATAGGATTTCTCATCAAGTTTGCTTAACCCAAATATACAATCTCATAATTAAAAATCATACAACTGATCATTTCAGATTTTCCATTATTGTAGCCAAAATATTTACTCACTTCAAAGTACAACCGATAACAATTAATCGAAACTGCATCACCAAATCTTTAAATAAATCCATATATTATGACTCAAAATGAAAATTCCCAATCGTATGTAATATTTCATCATATCTTGTAGTACTCATGTAACCTGTCACTTATCATTGTATCATGTGACCTCAAATATTCGTATCAATATCTCTAAAATTTCAATATAATAATCATCATACCTATCACGTGAACCTTATACGTCAATATGCTCACTTATATATTAATCTCTTAGACTAATAAATCTTGGATTCTACTATTGTCACTCTTCTTGCACACTACTCCATAATAAGTCATCATTTTGAAGTCTTATCCCTATTTTCCACAATTCTATCCACCAGGACAATTACATAAAATTTCATTTCTTATTTTTCTAAACAAGATACCATTAATAACAATCTCCAAAATTTCAAGATATGATCAATCATAAGCCTTTCTCTGATCAAATGCATTACTTCATCAATACTTGTACAAAATCTATGACCTGATAAAATTTTCTTTCATCAATTTCATCAAAAAAATTCTCTCATGATCTTCTAGTATCATAAATGAAACTTAACGTACATCACTAGATCATTCAAATTACTAGTAAACCTGATTTTTTTTTTTTTCCATGACTGAGATTCATCATTCTTTGAATTCCATTTAGAACCAATATACAACAATAACTTATTCATGAAAGATCAACTTATTCCATAATATCAACACATCATCACCTTAAATTCTCGACCCAAGAAAATCACATTATTCCTTATAATTATCTCTTGTATCTTTTGTATTCAAATGACCTTATGACCATCATCATTATCTCACATAATCCCAAACATTAACTCATATGTTCCCAAATTTCTTACTATAAAATAAATCTTTACTTCTTTAAAACATCTCACCATAATATGATAACTGACTATTCCCAATAATCATATTACATGTAAATTCAACAAACGGTAAATGATCGTCTTAACTATCACAAAGGTCTAACATGTAAGCTCTTGGCATAACCTCTAAACTCTTTATAAAGAAATATTTACTAAATACTTAAGTCATTATTTAAGAACCCAAATGACATCACGTCTCTTCACTACTCTCTATAAACCCATGAAAATTTTCTCCAAATTTCAATAAATCTTTAACATATCAAACCATAATAATTTGTCATTTCTAAAGCTTCTTATCACCAATTATCACCAAAATAATTTAAAACAATTACCTGAATATTCTCTCTATGTAGTATACCCAATAATATATTATTCACAAATCAATATAATATCATCAGCTTATTTTTAACATATCTTCCCGATCAAATTCCAAAATAATCAACCGTATTATCTCTTATCCTCATAATTTATAATATTCTCCAATACAAGTGATCATTCCTTAATAATGATCAATTAGTTCCCAATAATAATTAAGATTCTTCCCAATAATGCCATAATACTTGTCTTCACTCATCTTTTAACTTATAACTTATCACTTACTAAAATCTCGCTTTGTGTAAAGGAACTTGAAATTCTAACCTCAATTCCCTTAGTCGTTGCATACCATATTATGCTCTTAATTCCAAATGATAGAATTCTAGGTAGAGTCTCCCTTTGAAATTTGGACTTATCCAAATCGTAAGCATACTTCATAACTCACAATAATAAATAATTGTACATTTGATCACAATTTCATCAAACTTCAATATCATCATAAATTTTCCAGAAAATCAATTCGTAATTCCTCAATATAGAAATTTCAAATCATAGTTCCCAATATCACATCTCACTTCCTTCAATACATTAATTGGTTCAAACGACTATTCATACTTATAAATATATACCACAAATCATATTCCCAAAATTTATTCTCAATGCCAAACTTCATAATAAATTTCTCTCAATAACTAATAACCAAATCTTTAAATCTCTAATTCTATAATTCTTCTCATAAAAATCTAAATAAAATCATATCACTTATAATCTCAACATCTCATCATAACTTCATAAAATTGGCTCGCTATTTCTCATTAAATCTAAATGATAGATAATCTGAACATATTTCTAATCATTTCTGTTGACTTCTCATACTTAGTGCCATGTCTAAAATCAATTGCAAAGTCCATTTAAGGTTCATCATTTCTAAACTTGAGGACAACAATTATTTGAAAATCATTCTTAAGTCATATTATTCCCATTATGCTCAACACCCGTTCTCTTTCTTTTCTTTTCTTTCTGATTTTTTTTTTTTTTTTTTTTCAGAATTGAAACTTGAAGAGTGGTACCAATAATCATCCACAGTTTTTCCTTGCTTTTAAGCAAAGGTAGTGATAAAGGGATAAATTATTGAACCGAAAATTGAAACTTGAAGAGGAAGTACTAATAACCAACCACAGTTTTCCCTTGTTTTTACACAAAGGTAGTGATAAAGGGATAAATTATTGTACGAATTCATTATTAATTTTGTTTGTAATATATTATTCCATATATTTTTGGCAAAAGTTACGAACCAACTTATTTTTCTAATTTAGTCAGTCTTACTAAGCTTAATATGAACCAAAATTCATATCAATATCCTCTATGTCTCATGATTCTACCTTAAAAGGAATAAATTAAAATTCAGGCTTCTATCAATTCATATCATACTCAACACGTATATTTCACTTAAAGATTCATAACATATGAATATTTCATACTTAACATGTCTTAATAAAATCGTAAATGACTTGCAAAGCATATAACATACCTGGTTCGAGGAGTCAATACGTGGAGAGTGACATAGTAGAGTGATGAGTTAAAATATTTCATATAATCTTATTTTCCTTTAATCAACAATAATTTAATGTGGTTGTATCCAAATCAACATTTTCTTGAATCATAATTCCTAATTAATCACAGTCTTCAAAACAAATCCAATATCGATATAGTAATTATCTCCCCATCAATAATTAATAACTTAACCCAAATAAAATTTATCGTCAAATCTTATTTTCCTTTAGTCCCCGAACTTCTAGAAATTTATCAAAGACATCAATATAAACATCATATCACTAACTAATATATTCCATAAAATTTTCAGGACATTACAAACTCCCCTGCTTAAAATGAATTTTGTCCTTGAAATTCGCACATCAAATTTCATCATGCTTTTCAAAATCATAACCATACTTGACATGTGAAAATTCAACTTTTCTTATCATAAAGCAAGCTTTTAAAATCATGCCAATAGACTAACTTTTCATTTCATCACATGTGTAAAAAAAATGTGCAAATCTTTACATTGTTTTAAACTCATAAATCTTATAAAATAATTAACACAACTAAAATTTCAAGGTCAAATACATTAAAGAAGAAATTAAACTCTAGAAAATTTTGAAAATATGTCTTTGAAAAATAATTTCCCAGATTTTTTTTTATAATGAATAGTGATTTCGTTCACTGTTCATCATGAATAGCACGTCGTTTTACTGTTCGTGTGAATAGTATTTTTTTTTTTTTTTTTTTAAAGAAATAAAATTTCAAAATCTACAGAATCGTTTTTAAAACTTTTTGCTCTGATACCAACTGTGACGACCCGAATTCTAGACCATTCGAGTGCCACTAAAAGTGACTCATATCATATTATCGAGACTTAAATAGTAATGTAAAATTATTCAAAAGAATAATTAGAATCCCATAATTTTATTTGTGAATAAAAATAGAACATAATTTTCTTACATAAAGTTCAACATAATTATCTCATCAATCTTAACCACTTTTGCCACTTCCATGTTGACCGCCTCGAACCTTCAATTATCTGAAAATGATAAATATCGTGGAGTGAGATTTATAAAATCCCAGTAAGTATACCAAGCATAATTTTCTTTTGAAAGCATAGGGATCATTTTCATCATAACATAGGATAGGATCGAAATCCTCATAAACATAGAGAGACACAAGAATTTTACAGAACTTAGATGGCAAGAATTCTTATGTGTAGCGCTACTAAACTCCGGTCCCCTTAGCATAATCATAAACATATCATATGGGACCCATAGCAATCTTGTGAGATTGATTTCATAGCAATGATCCAAACACTTTCGTAAAAACATAAGGTATATTTACTTTTCATAAAAACATACTTACTTTTCTTAAAAACATAAGATATACTTACATTTCATAAAAACATACTTACTTTTTATAAAAACATAAGATATACTTACATTTCATAAAAACATACTTACTTTTCATAAAAACATAAGATATACTTACATTTCATAAAAACATACTTACTTTTCATAAAAACATAAGATATACTTACATTTCATAAAAACATACTTACTTTTCATAAAAACATAAGATATACTTACATTTTAAAAGATTAAAATGAAGTGTAGTAGTAAATGGACCAAAACTTTCTTGACCACCTTGAATTTCTCTTACTTGTGGATTTTGTCAAGAGATTGGAAATAAGTGTATATGTGTAGAGTTGTATGTAAAAGAGATGGATTTATATAGATGTGTAAAGTTGGCATAATGTAAACATCATCATTCAATTCTATTAATTTTAACACATCCTTTTCTTAAAGTAAAGCACCATTCATATACTTTTCCATATTTATACAAATATTATGCTCTTCATGATTACATATAATGGAGTCTTATCAACCATTCATATACTTTTCCATATTTATACAAATATTATGCTCTTCATGATTACATATAATGGAGTCTTATCAACCATTCATATACTTTTCCATATTTATACAAATATTATGCTCTTCATGATTACATATAATGGAGTCTTATCAACCATTCATATACTTTTCCATATTTATACAAATATTATGCTCTTCATGATTACATATAATGGAATATTATCAACCATTCATATACTTTTCCATATTTATACAAATACTATGCTCTTCATGATTACATATAATGGAACCTCTCATGCTTGCATATATTTTCTTAATTTCAATAATAAAAGTAATTTGGAAATAAATAAATATTGGGATAACATTGAATTAAGTACTTGGACTTAATATACTTTAAATCAAGAGAATGGAGATATTTTTAGAAATTCGGAATTTAATTTAAAATCGAACGATCTTGACTATTTCTTGACTTGGCTATACGAATACGTCGCGGCGTTAACTTAATAAAAATGGGTGAAATAGTAGCGACACGATTTTCTATTAAAATAATTATTAATCGCGTAAAAATTCTTGGTCGCTACACCTGGAGACGCGTCCACCTAGTGTGGAACAAAACCACTTACACAATGGACAATACCGTGTGTTGACGACCTGTAAGCATCCCAAGAGCATGACAACGTCAAAAAATGCAATTAAAAGCGTAAAACTATGGTACATCGTTAATCCCAATAGATAGTTTAGTTGTTCATAATAAAATTAATAAAAATGCAATAATAAGCTAAACTAAACATCACGAGTAAATTGAAGAGATGAGTAAAAGAATTCTTGCAACAAGAAGGTCTTCCACAAGTTGATCGTTTAATCTTCTCGCCTTTGCCTCCAATTGAGCCTCCAAAATCTCTAAGCTTTGATGGTGAATTATATGCCTCTAGAGTATTGTACAAAGGTGCCTCCTACGTGCATGATATGCTCCTTATATCAATTTCCCAAGAAACCTAGGTAAACTCACTCTGAATCCGTGCATGGGCTTTTTGTCTAGTTGGGCCGGACAACTGCGCGGCTGCGCAAGCATAAGGTTGGTGGCCGCACAGTAGAGTCAAAAGTGGTTATATAAAATTAAGAAATCTCGCGTGACTACCAAGTTTAGAATCCGTGGCCACGCAGTAGGAAGTTTTCAGCGCTATTTTCCATCTTTTCGGTACGTTTAAGTTGGCCCCTGAACTTTATTTGTACGTGAGTCCTTCATCCTTCTGATTACGAAAATTAAGCCCATGAAGTTTCCAAACACTTCAATTCTTCTTCCAAACTTCAATCCATCTCCAATTAAGCTCTTGAATCATGATTTCTTTCACTTAGTTCCTCTTGGAAATACCGATTGACATCACCAACAACTATTTTGCTCTTTTTAGCTCCAATTGACATCCAAGTGTCCATTATTCCACTTTATTGCTTCATTCTCACGAATTTGGGAATATTCCTACAATGCAAGTAAACAACACAACATTATGTAGTAATTATTCAAGAATGACAATTTATTATTCGAATTTAGATGTATAAATAAGTGTATAAATACACTTATCAAACATTTCCAAACTAGAATTATTGTTCGTCCTCGAACAATGTAAAATTAAACTAATGAATCAAGAATTTCAAAATAACAAATTTTTTTGTTGTGTTAACCTATTCACCATAAGCCTCAATAATACAAATCAAATCATAATCTTGGACAGAATTTTGAACGACAACGTAAGAATAGTTCTAGTCAAGTCATGCTCAATTTTCAAGTGTGTGTGTGTGTGTGAATAGGCATTGTCGAATGCCTACTTATGCAAAAAAAATAAAAAAATACTTAACACTGTGTAGTTTATTCTTCAAAATCAAGCCTGAATTCCATGTGGTCAACCTATGAAGTTCTAAAGATTTTTCTTACATCGCTCATGAAAAATCACAACTTACTGCTTTTCTCTCAGATCCTTGGTTTTTGTCCATGGTGGTTTCTAAACATTATTCATTGCATGTACAACAAGTCAAAAGTAAGCAATCCCCAATTTCATATCATTTATCTCTACAGTTTTAATCAACTAAGTTTATACAATGTAAGTTTTTCTCTTTTTCTTTTTATGGATTACTTTTTTTCCGTTTTTATTGCCCCTGTCTTTTCTCATCTTTGTGCAATACTTTTCTCATTTGGTTTATGTGACCCCTATAGCGATTTTAAGTCGGTGACTCCCAAGCCATACGACCTTTGGGGCACCAGGTTCAGAGAACCCCTTAAACTTAATTACCCGAGTCACAAAAGCAACAAAGAAAAGTTAAAGATGTATGATTGTCTTATGAGTAAGTCCACTCTCCTTACCTGCTTTCTAATTGACCCGTGTAACGAGCTTTGAGCTGATAGCTTCCAACTCAGCTGAGTTTAGGTTATCAGGTTTCAACACCCTTACAAGCTTACTTGCTCGAGTCAAAAAGGCATTTGTTAAGTAGAATAAGACCTTCAGCATTTTTCTATTTTTATGCTAGTTATGGTTTATACCTGTTGACCAAACTGTTTTAACTAGAGTGCAAAACCAAAAACCACAAACCTCCAACCCATCAATACATGCAGATTCTAACCATTCCATCTCCAAACTAGCTTCTTGAGTTGTTTGTTCTATTTAAGGGAGAATGTGTCTAATGATCTAAGTTTAGGGATTAGCAATTCATTCCTAAGTTCATGTTACATCGATTTATCCCATAAGTATAAAATACATCCCTACACAAATGATAATCCAACAAAGGCTATGTGCGCATGAAGATGAAATCAAGCAAGTCATGACTAGTAAATAAAATTCAACTTTTGACGTTGTCTAATTATTCAAGCCGAAGCATGAATTGATACATACTGTTTTCTAGGCAATAAACAAGTCAACAAAATTTTCAAGTTTTTTTTTTAATACTATGCATGGTATATCCCAAATACTTGAATGAATGTGAAGCATATGAAGCATGAAATATGAAATGGGATTTCCACCCCCAAACTAAAACTATACATTGCCTTCAATGTATTTCATATAATCATGATGAAAGAAACTCAAAATAGAAACTACAAAGATGGGGTCAAGTACTTCCCGGGTTTGAGGGTTCAAGTTTTCCAATTTGGAGCTTTCCTTTAAATGTAGACTTGGATGGTTTCACTTATTCCAATCTTGATTTTGATGTTTTCCAATTGATGTGTACCTCGCAAGAGTGAAACAACTACATTAGAAACATAAAATTTAATGGCAATCATAGTCAGCTTTATTTACAACCCCCAAACTAAAGTTATGCACAAGTTTGAATTTGTTTTGAAAATAGCCAACTACCCATTTTCAGCCCCCGACATCGCTATGAAAAATTAAAATTTTTTCAAGTCATATTTGTACACATGAAAGTATGTAATGTGGTCTAATACATATCAAAAATTCAGCTCATTTGGAGTTAAAAATGGTTGTGAGATGATGTAGCAAAGTGATCACCTAAATCTGAAATTTGCACAATGCTTACAATGACCTTAATGTAGTGCCTAAGTGTGCCCATGATTTCAAATAAAATTTTATGCACTTGTGATGATGCAAATCATGAAAGGATTGCACATAATCAATGTTCAATATGAAGTAATGAATGTTGTGTGGTGCACGACCAGATTTTTCCTTTATTTTCAAATTCTATGCCAACACGTAGCGCATAAAACAAATTGCGAAAATATTTTTATTTTCATTTCATAAGTTGGTGAAGTAAAAGATGTCACTTGACTCAGATTTCAAAATCACATTAATTTAAAATAAAATCCATTCATTTAAAAAGTGACAATAAAATATAATATAATGACTTTAAAATCTATTAGATAAACATTAACAATAATAAATAACGAGTTTGGCAGTTCAAACACAAGACCTTATTTAGTGAATCCACAATTCACAGGTCGTCACCTAGAGCAGAACTATATGTCTCTCACCGTTTGAAGATCCGCGCCGTTCCCTTTTTAAATTCTATTATTACCTAAAATATTAAATATGTCGTGGAATGAGCATACACTTGCCCAGTGAATGAAATATGGTACACATGTGCTATTGCACTTAGACAAGTCATATTCTTAAGTCAATTCCAGTCCCAAGTCAAGTTCAAGTCTAATCATTTTAGATCATATGTATTTCAAGTTATATCTAGTCCGGTCAAGTTAATTTCATGTATTCAAATCAAGTGAAATTCTCATATTCAAGTCAAGTCAAACTTTATTAATATCAACGTAAATTCATGTCTTACATATTTAAACCTGTAAATAGTCCTATATTCAACTCATATAATCAAGATAATTTGGGGCAAGACATATATTCAAGTCAGGTCAAGATATTCAAGTTCATATGCATTTGCATATTAATCAAATCGAGTCAAGTTCATATATTCCAATCAAGTCAAACTCATATATTCAAGACTTATGCAATTGTATGTATTTTCAAAGAGTATGACTTTTAATGGGGCCCATATTACAAATCAACTGTTATCTCTAGCGCGTACAAGCAGAGAATTTAACCCAAAGTTCAAGCATAAAGTTATTTCACGAGTTCTTTTACAAGCGCGATTTTTCTACCACGGGTTTCAAGTAGGGAGTCGAGATCCTTGAAATTCATTATCAAGCTTAACCACATCGTGATCCAATTACTGGACTCCGTGACACGTATATCAAGACAAGTGAGATAGAGTGATTGTAATATCAAAAAATTCCTTTATATGCAATGTATAAGAAAAAACATGAAAATCCTTTTAATGTAATGCATAATGAACACATAACATAAGGTATTATTTAAGATCACGTAATCAAGTATAAGTCTAGTCAAGCCAAATTAAGTCAAGACAAGTTCAGGAGTTACTCATAGACAAAATAATCTTACATATTCAAGATAATATTCAAGTGAGACAAGATTAATGACAATAATATCATGACAAGATTATATCATGACAAGATTAATGACATCATAACTATTATATGAAATTATAACAAGATCACATAATCAAGTAGACACATATACATATTCTACTCACCTCGATCCAAAATGGTCAGAAAGAAGTTCTTTACCCTGCAGATGTATTGATACATGCTGTCACATGTATTGATACATGATGTCTGTCCTGAGATATCGATACTTGTAGGAATTTCAGCGTTTATAGACTTATTTTTTGGACTTTCTTCAAGGCCTTAACTATTAAATTTACTCAAGAACATGTTGGTCGAGCATAACATCATTTAGGATATCAAGAACATGTTATTGGGATAACATGTCTTAATCCTAACAAAATATTCAAGCATAATCACAACTTGAAAATTCTATAATTTATGGAGGAAGGAAGTAAGAAATGAACCATTCTTTTCTCACGATCATTCACTGAATTTTTCTGTGTGTAGAACTCATCTTGGTTGAGGGATATTTATAGTGAAATATGGCTGCACTTGAAGGAAATGGAGTTCAGCCGTAGGAGAATTTTTCTTGTTTTACATTCGGCCATATCCAAGTTTAGCAAGAGGTGGAAGGTTAAAATCATGCAAGCTTGACGTGTCCTTTCCTAATTCAATGAGAAAGATACCAAGAAGGAGGTGGAAGTCTATGGTATCAAGTAGGAGCTGGTGGGTTCTTATTGGTCAAGAGGAAAGATTCGAAGTCGGTTCATGTAAGTTAAAGTGCAGAATTTCAATTTCGACAGACCATGATTGAGCTCAAGTTCGAAACATCAAATGGAGTCAAAATCTTGGTTTCTTGGTACTTTCGAAGTACTCACAGAGTACTTTAATGTGCAATTTACGGTATAAGAAATGGATAACCGAGGAGAAAGTTATAGTCTTCCGAAATTGGTCAAAAAAATGTTTTCGGGTTACCTTTTTTACCGTCTTAATTTTAGAAATTCACCGAGGGCTATCCGTTAGTCGGAATGACAAACCATTTTCATATTATCAAGGTTCACTCTGAGAAATTTCTCGTACATATATGACATGTAATCAAATGAGGTCGGGAGTGCTAGAAAAAGTCTCGAACAAAGGAACACTTAAATATGTTTTTGACGTAACTTTTCTTTATTTAATATTTTCATTTCTTTTTCGTTTAAACACATTTTTCTTTCTTTTCATCCCAAAATAATTACATAAATAATAAAATACTTTTATTATATCATAATAGTTAATAAAGGACGTCAAAAATTTCAAATCGTTACATGTTGTTCAAAAGAAGTTGCAAAAATTGATGAAGGTTTCACTGAAACATTTTAACAAGCATATTGAGTGCATTCCTAAATATGAAGAGAAATCATGAATTTGGAGACAAAAAATTATCCCAAAATTTTTTGACCCATGTTTCATAATCAAAACAACACAAATTTGTAGCCTATTCCACAACATAATAATCCAAAATATCCAAATCTCCATAACAGTAAGAAAATCTCATAAACTTGCAAAATTGTAAAGTGAAGAGGAATTTCATACCTTTTTGGATGACTAGAATGTGATGCAAGCTTACATGATGTTCAATTACATGTGAATGAATGCAAGTTAGGTGATATGTTATGTTTGGGAGAATATGGGAAGTAAAAACGAGGTTGAAAGTTATGAAATTGTGAGAATACCTATTACATATAAAAATATGTCGATTTTGTTCCCCAGATAAGCGCGCAGCCGTGCAGAAAAAATTCTGGTGGCCGTGTGATTCAAATCTATAGGTTCTGCTAAATAGAATGCACACACGCGGCCACCACCTGATAAGGGGGTGGTCACGCAGGTTATCGACTGACACCAACTTTTTATACAATTTTGACATTTCAAACTCAAATTTTGACTCCAAAACACCTAATTCTCTATGTACTCAACCACTTATACTTCATTCATGTCTTGAACTAAGGTTTCATGTTCGAGTTTATGATTTAGCACCACAATTCAAGTATGCAATGTAAACACAAAATTCAATGAAATGAACAATCTCTTGAATGTCAGTATGCATCTACATATGCTTTCAACTCTAAGGCTAAAAGTGTATGATGAAAATGATGCTAATACACTTCAAACAATGAACATCCTTGTGATAACTCTCTAGTTTAATGCAAAGAATGCAAGGCAAGAGTGATGACTCAATGATGCTTACAAAAACTACTAAAGCAAAACAATCCTAAATTATTCATAAAGCATTAAATAAAGCAAGTTAAACAATGAAAATGATATAAGGCTGGGTTGCCTCCCAACAAGCGCTCCGTTTGGAGTCTAAAACTCGACTTTTGGTAGATATCTTCGAGGTGGTTGGTTTGGAGTTGAGACAATTGCTCCCTTTTTGTCTTTGATATTCACACACCTCGATGTCTCTCTATTAACCTTCCCCTTGTCTTTAGAAATTGATTCCACTTCAGTCCTTGAGCAATTCTCGATATTGGGATTATCATTCTCCATTTGTGTAAGGTTAAAAGTAACATTATCTTCCTCCATCCTAAATATCACGTCCCTCTTCTCGACATCAATCAATGCTCGTGCAGTTGCTAAGAATGGCCTCCCTAGGATCAATGGCATCTTCTCATCCTCTTCCATATCTAAGATCATGAATTTTGCAAGGAACACAAACTTGTCAATTTTTACTAGCACATCCTCTATCACCCCATATAAATAGCTGATTGATCTATCAGCTAGATGCAATATGATAGTCTTTGGAGTTGGATCTCCCAAGTACAATTTCCTGTACACAGAGAAAGGAATTAAGTTAATGCTAAATCCTAAATCATATAAAACTTTGTTAAATTTTAAATCACCAATTAAACATGGAATTGAAAAACTCCCTGGATCTTTTACCTTTGGTGGCAGCTTGCTTTGGAGTATTGCACTACACATTTCATTTAAGACCACCATTTCACAATCTTCAAGCCTCTTCTTCTTAGCCATCAATTCCTTCAAAAACTTGGAATAGCTTGGAATCTCCTTTATTGCCTCAATGAAGGGAATGTTGATATGCAACTTCCTCAACATCTCTAGAAACAACGCAAACTGACAATCTTCATTATTCTTTTTCACCCTGTGAGGATATGGAATAGGAGGAATGTAGGCCTTCACTGGTTACATTACTTTCTTTTCTTCAACTGCAGTCCCTCTACCTTCTTCAGTTTGAGTTTTCTCCTTTAGATTCTCCTCTTTCTTTTTCTCAACAACTTGATCAGATTTCTCCATTTCGACTTCTTTCAGCTGAACTCCACTTCTAGTGGTGAGTGCACAAACATTCTCCCTCGAGTTGGTCTCAGTGTTGCTAGGTAATTTTCCAAGCTGTCTTTTTGTCCTTTATACAGCCAACTGACCAACTTGATTCTTCAGCTCCTTTATTTCTGCTTGTCGAGTTTGCAGCATGTCTTGTTGACTCTTTACTAGTTGTACAATCATATCCATGTTTTCTTTTAGCGTCATCTGAATTTGCTGTTGCTTTTGCTATTGTTGCTGTTGAAAACCAAGAGGATTCTGAACATTTTGATTAGTTGACCATGAGAAATTTAGATGCTTCCTCCATTCAGGATTGTAAGTCTAGGAGTATGGTCCTTTTTGGATTTAATTGTTTCCAAGATAATTAGCTTGCTCCACAACTATCTGATTTTCAATTGCAGTAGGACACTCATTGACCTAATGATTTTCAAAACAGATGTCACACACCTGGTTTGCTTGAACGGCATGCACAGATTGTTTCCCCATACTTCACAAAACATCAACCTTAGCATTTAACTTTGTAATTCCATCCACTTCAAGAACTCCTCCAATTTTCTGCATAGCTCGATCTGAGTACCACTGGTAACTATTTCCTGTCATTTTTTCAAAGATTGCTGATGCTTCCTCATAAGTTAGATTCATCAGTGATCCACTTGCGACTGAGTCTGCGTGCCTCCTATTCTCATAGGTCAAACTGTTGTAGAACTACTGGAATAGTATCCAATCAGATATGCCATGTATAGGGCACTTCCTAAGTAGTTCATTGAACATCTCCCAAGCTTCATATATTGATTCTCCTTGCTGTTGACTAAAAGCCAATATTTCTCTTCTAAGCTTCGACATTCGGCCCAGTGGAAAGAACTTGTCCACAATTTTTTTATCAATATGGTCCAAGACTAAATTGAGTTAGCTGGCAAAGAGTAGTACCAAGCTTTAGCCTTGTCTGCAAGAGAGAATGAAAACAACTTCATCTTGATCGCTTTTACTCGAACCCCATTCATGCTTTGCATGTTACAGATTTCTTGAAAAGCTCATACATGCGCATGAGGATCTTCAGAAGGTAGTCCATGGAAGACTGCAGATTGTTGGATCAACGAGATCAATGAGGTTTTGATCTCATAGTAATACCAGTGGCACGACACATGTCATGATATTTCCCACTGGTGGGATCATGTATTCCCTCAATGGTCGTCTTCCTCGAGCTTGAGGTTGCTACTCAAGTGCCTCATTAGGTTGATGAATAAAAGGATCATTAAGAATCAAGGGATTATTTGGAACCCTATCTGCTGCCATTCTCAAATTGGTTGCTGAGCTACTTCCAACTGTTGTCGACAGCTTCATCTCAAAGTACGTTCGATTTTCGAGTCAAAAGGAAGCAAATAACAACTCTTAGATCTTAGCATAAAAATAAACGTGCAAAAAGTAAAAATTCAAAGTAAAGCAAAAATCAAATGATATGATATCAATCACTAATCCCCAACAACGACACCAAATATTTGTTGTGCTAAATCGCAAGTATACGATGTCGCATCCAAGAAATAAAGTGGACTTTTGGAGTCCGAGTGATCGTTTCCACGAAGATTATGACTAATTACCAAAGGTGTTTTAATTTTCACTTTATTTGAATGACAAATTGGGATGACTCTAAGAACTGAACTAAAAACAATGATCAAAGCAACAAAAGTGTTTTTAAATCAATTTATGAAAAGTTGGGATTTCATGATTTCACGTAGTTAATACCTTTAATATCACCCTTCAAGTTTTAATCTACTAATGTGATGGGTCGAGCTTACTTATGCACATGAAATTCCCCCTCGAATTTAAATCAACTATACCTTATTGGTTAACAGTGCTTCTAGACAGTAGGTTGTAATGATTAGATGCAAGGAACACAAGAATTCAATCAAGACCACAATAACAACAAACGTATATCTCTATCGCTCATTCAATTACTGGGTTTTATTATTAGATCTAGATCATTAACTAACCTCTCGGATTATGAAAACGATCCATGGAATCAATGAATTAGTGGCCAATTAATTTATGCATTAATCACAAAATAAAATCATACACATGCAATAAATACGTAAAACTTGAACAATGCAATTAAAAGCGTAAAACTACGCTACATCGTTAATCCCAACAGATAGTTTAGTTAATAATGAAATTAACAAAAACGCAATAATAAACTAAACTAAACATCATGAGTAATTCGAAGAGATGAGTTAAAGAAATCTTGCACCAAGAAGGTCTTCCACAAGTTAATCTTCTAATCTTCTCGTCTTTGTCTCCAATTGAGCCTCCAAAATCTCCAAACTTTGATGGTGAGTTATTCCTCTAGAGTATGTTTGCAAAGGTGCCTCCTACATGCATGATATGTTCCTTATATCAACTTCCCAAGAAACCTAGGTAAACTCACGCTGAAATCCACGCATGAGTTTTTTGTCTAGCTGGGCCGGACAACTACTCAGCCGCGCAGGCATAAGGTTGGTGGCCGCGCAGTAGAGTCAAAAGTGGTTCTATAAAATTAAGAAATCTTGTGTGACCACCAAGTTTAGAATCCGTGGACGTGCAATAGGTAGTTTTTCAGCGCTATTTTCTATCTTTCAGTATGTTTAAGTTGGCCCCTGAACTTTATTTGCATGTGAGTCCTTCATCTTCTGATTATGATAATTAAGCCCCTGAACTTTTCAAACACTTCAATTCTTCTTCCAAACTTCAATACATCTCCAATTAAACTCTTGAATCATGATTTCTTCCACTTAGGTCCTCTTGGAAATACCGATTGACATCACCAACAACTCTTTTGTTCTTTTTAGCTCCAATTGACATCCAAGTATCCATTATTCCATTTTATTGCTTCCTTCTCATGAATTTGGGAATATTCCTACAATGCAAGCAAATAACAAAACATTATGTAGTAATTATTCAAGAATGACAATATATTATTCGAATGTAGATGTATAAATAAGTGTATAAATACACTTCTCAAACACTCCTAAAATAGAATTATTATTCGTCCTCGAACAATGTAGAATTAAACTAATGAATCAAGAATTTCAAAATAACAAATGTTTTTGTTGTGTTAACTTGTTCACCATAAGCTTCAATAATACAAATCAAATTATACTCTGGCACAGAATTTTGAACAACAAAATAAGAGTAGTTCTAGTCAAGTCATGCTCAATTTTCAAGTGTGCGTGTGAATAACCAATATCGAACGTCTACTTATGCAAAAAAATATACTTAACGCTGTGTAGTTTATTCTGCAAAATCAAATCTGAATCCTACGTGGTCAATCTATAAAGTTCTAATGATTTTTCTTACATCGTATATTTTTAAAAAAATGCGACCGAAGTTGGGCAAATTATGACTTCGAGTTGTTCAAGGGGCTAATTATTAGTTGTACTTGATATTCTCCTACATTTATTTTGTTGATGTACTATGTGTCATCGGTATATGATATTTCTCAATTAGAGGTTTGATGACTCATAGGTCTTTTGCTCTTTGTACGATGAATTTAGCATATTAAAAAAATTTAATAATAAAATTGTCACAAATTGGGATTTTGAGAAGTAAAAGTGGACAAATCTCTCGTGACTGCAAAATTCCAAAATTCTCAAATTAACGATTTGTGTATTGAAGATGAGAGGCCTCATGGCTTGATTCCTGAATTTCAAAATTTGTTGGAGACTTTATTTATTGAGAGTTGGCTTGTTTGGCTCTTGGACTATGAGACTTGGATTTGAACAGAATTTATTTTTAATTTGAAGAAGGTTTTGATCTTCTTTGACTTAATTTAGACTTGCATAATTTGAAAACTTTGATATTCTCGTTCTTGAATTTTGCTTGAAACTTTGAAAATCATTTTATTCTTGCTCATCAATATTTTTTCACCCTCCTTTTTTTCATGGACCAATGGTCCTATTTATAACCAAGTTTTGTAACTACTTCTTATAACCGTCCAATTATTTATAAAAATAATTGAAATGGTTATGAATTTTGAAAAGTAGGATGAGATTCATTGACGAGCTTCTTTTATGCGTGCCTAAGTTGACTTTCATTTAATAAACTTAATTGGGCTAATTATTGAAAATCGACCCAAATCATTTAATTACTTTATTCATTTATTTTATGTCTACAAGCACTTTTAAAGTTTTGAAATAATTTAGAGTTTAATTCAAATTAAAACTCCTTTTCAATCTACTCTCTGTTTTAACTACCACTAGTATTTTAAATTTAGATGTTATTTTACAACTTGAGTTTTATTAGTTTTCTTAGAGATTGAAATTTATATAGTAAACAATAGACTTTGTACTCAATCGATTATTATTCATGTTGAAGACTTTTTTATTCCAAGAAAAGTTGAAGAAAGTAGAAATACTAAGAAATATGATTACCAAAATATTCATGTTGAAGACTTTTTTATTCCAAGAAAAGTTGAAGAAAGTAGAAATACTAAGAAATATGATTACCAAAAGGCAGAAAGCGTTATTGACTTTTCACAACATTTTCAAAAAAAATGATTTTGAAAGGGCGAACAAGGAGAAGAGGTTGCTCACCTTGGCCTGTTTTGTTTTTTAGTTGTCAGTTTTGAATTTATTTTCAGTTTGAGTGTATTTTTAAAATCATGTTTGCTTTGTCATTTTGAAAAAATACTTATCATAAGAGAAAACTTGGTGTGAATTTTGAGATATATCATATTAAATTAAAAAAAAAAAATGCATCAGATGCCCAAAACTTTCAAAGGTGTAAAATAGGGACCCCGTCTTCAACCTCCAGCCCCCAACCCCAGCCACCTAGTTTGTGCAAACCCAACCCCTCTGCAGCCATCTGGAACCACCACCAAGGGCCGTTTCACCTCACCACCATCACCTTTACCAGCAACTTCCACAATCACCTCACCACTCATCAAAGAGAAGGAAAATGATGGGGGGTTTATAAAGAAATTAATAAAATACATAGCAGTTGTCAAAAAGAGGGCATCCTCCACTTTGTGCTCGACATCTTGTTTCTTCTTCTTAGATTGCTCTTGATTTTAGGCCATGTTTGATTGAAAAGATAGAAAATAAATGTTAAAAAAATATTTTCTAGAAATTGATTTGTCTGGAAATTATTTTCCTGGAAAATGTCAATTGGAAGTGTTTGATTAGATTAATTTTTCAGGTGAAAAAGTTGGAGATTTTCCTAGTTTTGTTATTTGATTGACATTATTATCCGTGGCAAATAAATCAAAATTTAACTATTTTAATTAAAAAAAAATTAATTTTTCATTCATTTATATTTGATAATAATAATGTTAATTTCTAAAAAAAATAAGTCAATTAACAACAACAAAAATGATTAAACGTGACCCAAAAGAATTTCCCACCTTAGGTGGAAAATGTTTTCTCAGCAAATAGGTAAGAAAATATTTTCAAGATAAATGAGGTAGTTATGCTTTAAATGATTGTATCTAAGAAAACATTTTTCAAGGCAAATTTTGTCAATTAAATACCAATCAAATGTAAAAGGTGAAAAATATTTTTCACGATTTGACATTTTTCAGGCAAATCAAGCAGTATCAAACACAGACTTAGACTTTTGGTTTGAACCTAAGGCTAGATCCTCCTATAGCTACCTTGAGTCAGCATTAATCAGCTCATTTTTCACATAGATACTAATTTTGAAGAAATATCCAATTTTCACTTCGCGAGCTCTGCTTCTTCTAGGTGCGAAGCTTCTGGCCTAAACTGAAATTGGGGTGTACATCTACCTAAACCTTGATTCAACTTTAGGTTGAAGATTTTACAATCGGTTGCCTTTTTTACACTGAAAACACTCGAAAAGCTAAAAAATAGTTTGCGGATTCCTTTGAAAAAAAAAATTTGTTTCCGAAAATGCTTTTTCGAAAACAAGCAAGAAAATACATTTTTAGCGTTTTAAAAAATTGAATATACCACAAAAACAGCAAAGAGAACAACACATTTACTTTTTAGGCTGGACAATTAAGAAAATTTATTTAATTTTAGACTTTAAAAGCTTTTAAAGACCTTTAAGAAGTTTAAAAGTCTGTGTATTCATTGTAGACTTTTATAATTGAATAAAAGTCTTGAAATATTAAATATAGACTTTAATAAACTTTTTCAGAGATATTTAAAAGTCATCCATCATTCAATTAAACTCCTGTTTGGCACCCAGTTTTTGAAAATCAAGTTTTTAAAATACTCAATCTCAATCATCCATTTTAGTCAAGTTCACAATATTTGACTTTTCAAACAATTTTTAATCACATGATGTGTGTTAATCGTAAGTGTACGATGTCACATCCAAGTGGTAAAGTGGACCTAAAAATCCGGATTACCGTCCCACAAGGATTATGATTAACTACCAAAGATATTCTAATCCTCGCATTATTGGAATAATTAAAGGAAGATTTGTGTAAACTAAATAATTTAACCAAAAGCAATTAAATAATAATAAAAAAAAGTGTGTCTTTGTAATCAATGGACGAGAAGTTCGGATTTCACGATTTCACGTAGACAATACTTTTAATTCCACTGTTCAAGTTTTAATCTAAGCCCTTGTTCGGTTTTTATTAAAATTTTATCTTTTTTCTACGGTACTCGATTTTAACCATCCATTAAAAGTCAAACCCATAATATTTGACTTTTCAATCAAATTTCAATCATCCATTCTCCTAAAAATCACTATTCATTTAAAAAAAATCCCTTTTTTAAACAATACCAAACACACTCTAACAATGTAATCAATCTAGTTCACTTATGCATATGAAATTTCTCTCTCGAGTTTAAATCAACTCTACCTAATTAGTCAATCGTGTTTCTAGACAGCAGCTTGTAATGATTAGGTGCATGTAACACAAGAACTCAATTTACGATCGTAATAACAACAAATGTATATCTCTATCATTCTTTCAATTACCGAGTTTTATTCCTAGATCTAGGTCATTAGCTCACCTCTCGGATTATAAAAAGACCCATTAGATCAATGAATTAGTAGCCTGTTAATTCATACATTAATTACAAAATAAAATCATCACATGCAATCCATACGTAAAACTTGAACAATACAATTAAAAGCGAAAAACTACGATACATCGTTAATCCCAACAAGAAGTTTAGTTATTCATAACGTTGGAATTAAAAAAATGAATAATAATAATAATAATGAACAACATCATGAGTATATCAAAATAAACAAGTGAAAGAACTCTTGCACCAAGATGTAACATCCACGTGTTGATCTTCAATCCTCACGCCTTTACCTCCAATTAGCTTCAACAATCTCCAAAGTATGATTATGAATTTGGCCTCTTGAATATGTGTGCAAAGGTCTCCTCTATGTGCTTGATAGGTTGTATATATAGATTGCAAAGAAACCTAGGTAAAATAAAACTTGAAATTGTGCATAAACCTTTTTCCTGCAGGGCCGGACAACTGCGCGGTCGCATAGTTATAGGAGTGGTGATCGCGCAAGCCACTTCATATTGGATTTGTTAAACTAGTGCTTGGACACGCGGCCACCTAATAGGTTTAGCGTGGCAGTGCAGTTCACTTCTTCCGGCGTAATTTCCATCTTTTCCAACACGTTTAAGTAGGTCCCTGAATGGTATTTGCACATGAGTCATTCACCTTCTGATTGCAACAATTTTAGTCCTTGAACTTTCAAATTACTTCAATCCATCTTCAATTAAGCTCTCTAACTTGAATTTCTTCTAATTAGCTCATCTTGGAATTCCTGGTTGACAACATCAGCATCTATTTTGTCCACTTTAGCTCAAAATGTTATTTCCCTCCATTGCTTCATTCTCGTGAATTTGGAAATATTTCTGCAATGTGAGCAAATAGAAAGCAATTATATAGAATTTATTCAAGAATGACAATAAATTGTTCTAATTTAGATATATAAGTAAGCGTATAAAACACATTTATCAAATACCCCCAAATTAGAATTATTATTTGTCATCGCACAATGTAGAATTAAACTACTGAATCAAAAATAGTGAAGTAACAAGTATTTTTGTCATGTCAACATGTTTACAATATGCCTCAATAATTCAGATCACGTCGTACTTTAGCATAGAGTTTTGAACAACAAAGTAAAATTAATTTTAGTTATCTCATGCCAAATTTTCAATTGTGTGTGTGAATAGCCAAAGTTAAATGCATACTTATGAAACAAATACTTAAAACTGTGTAGTTCATTATGCAAAATTGAGCCTGAATCCCATGTAGTCAACCTATGATAACCTAATGATTTTCTTTTCATAGCTCATAGATGATTACAACTTACTGTTTTTCTCTCAAATCTCGGGTTTTTATCTATAGTAGTTTCTAAACATTTTTCATTTCATTTTTTTTTTCACACAAGATAGTCAGTTAGAAATATACATGCACAATAAATCAATGGTACACAATCCCTAATTCTACACCCTTAATCTCCACAGTTTCAGTCAACAAAGCTTATACCGTGCATTTTTATTTTATGGATGACTTTTTCTTTTGATTGTCCTTGTATTTTATCAACTTTGTGCAATAATTTTATTAGTTTCTTTCTATGTGACCCCTTTAGCAAGTTCTGGGTCGATGACTCTGAAGCTAGACGTGTTTAGTACACCAGGTTCAGAGAACCCCTCAAACTTAATTATCCAAATCATAAAGGTAACAAAGAAAAGTTTAAAGATGTATTATTGTCTTATGTGTAAGTCCACTCTCCCTTAAACTTTCTAATTGACCCATGTAAAGAGCTTTGGGCTGATAACTCTCAATCTAGTTGAATTTAGGGTACCAGGTTTTAACACCCTTACAAACTTACTTGCTTGAGTCAAAAAGGCTACGAAGAGTCGAATATGACCTTTAACATTTTTCTGTTTTTATGCTAGTATTGGTTTATACCCGTTGACCAAACTGTTTTAACTAAAGTGCAAAACCAAGAACCATTGAACTTCAACCTATCAATACATTTCTAACCATTCCACCCAAACTGCTTCTTGAGCTATTTGGTTCTATTTTAGGGACGAGATTTCTAAATATTTAAGTTTAGGGATTAACAAGTCATTTCTACATTCAAGTTGCATAAATATGCCTTACATGTATTAAACATATTCCTACACAAGCAATAATTTTAAAATATGGCTACGTGCGCATGAAGATGAAATCAAGTAAGTATAACTAGTCAAGAAAATTGATGTTTTGATGTTGTCCATTTTTCAAGCCCAAGCAAAAGTTGATCCATATTATATCTTAGGCAATAAACATGTCAACAAAATTTTCGGATATTTCAAATTTTTTTTTTCACGTATCCCAACAATCAAATAAATATGTATGAAGCAAGAATAAATAAATATGAATATGAAATGAGATTCCACTTATGCATATGAAATTAAAACATGTTGTAATAATTAGGTGCAGGGAACACAAGAACTCAATTCATGATCGCAATAACAACAAACGTATATCTCTATCGTTCTTTCAATTACCGGGTTTTATTCTTAGATCTAGGTCATTATCTTACCTCTCGAATTATGAAAACAACTCATTAAATCAATGAATTATGAATTAGTTTCCATTTAATTCACACTTTAATTACAAAATAAGACCATCACGTGTAATCCATACGTAAAACTTGAACGATGCAATATAAAGCGGAAAACTATGTTACATCGTTAATCCCAACAAGAAGTTAAGTTTTTCATAACGTTGGAATTAAAAGCATGAATAATAATAATGAAAAACATCATGAGTACATCAAAATAAACAAGTGAAAGAACTCTTGCACCAAGATATAGCATCCACGTGTTGATCTTCAATCCTCATGCCTTTTTTCTCCAATTAGCTTCAACAATCTCCAAAGTATGATGATGAATTTGGCCTCTTGAATATGTGTCCAAAGGTCTCCTCTACGTGCATGATAGGTTGTATATATAGATTAGCAAAGAAAAATAGTTAAAACCAAACTTGAAATCGTGCATGGCCTTTTTTCTGTTGGGCCGGACAACTGCGCGGTCGCATAGTTATAGGAGTAGTGACCGTACAATTATAGGAGTAGTGACCGCACTGGCTACTTCATATTGGATCTGTTAAACTGATGCTTGGACGCGTGGCCACCTGATAGGTTTGGTGTGGCCACGCAGTTCACTTCTTCTAGCGCAATTTCCATCTTCTCCAGCGTGTTTAAATAGGTCCCTGAACTTTATTTGTACATGAGTCCTTCATCTTCTAATTGCAACAATTTTAGTCCTTGAACTTTCAAATCACTTCAATTCTTCTTCCAAACTTCAATTCATCTTCAATTAAGCTCTCTAACTTTGATTTCTTCTCATTAGCTCATCTTAGAATTCCCAGTTGACAACATCATCATCCATTTTCTCCAAATGTCTTCCAATTGTACATTATTTCACTCAATTGCTTCATTCTCGTGTGTTTTGGAATATTTCTGTAATGTAAACAAATTGAAAGCAATTATGTAGAATTTCTTCAAGAATGACAGTAAATCGTTCCAATTTAGATATATAAATAAGCGTATAAAACACACTTATCACCACACATTCTCCTAAAAATACTATTCCAAACCACAATTTCCCTAAGAACTGGGGGCCAAAAGGGGGCTAAAACTTTTTAAAATCATACATAATTCAATTGTAATCAATTTATTAATTATTTTAATAGAAATCTATACATAATAGACTTTGATGGACTTTTTGGTGGAAAGTATAAGCAAGAAGATTCTTTATTTCTCTTCTATTTATCCTAGGAATTTCAAAAGACTTTCAATGATTTTCTCAATTTTCCAGTCCCCTCGAAACATCTATAGAAAATAACAAGACTCTAACACCAACCCACTTCCAATCCTATTCATCCCTACCCAATGCAGTTCTCTATCATAAGATTATTTTCCCCATTTTCAGCACAAATTATTTCTCTCTCCTAAAACTATTTATTTATCCATTTCACACCCAATCTTTCAAACCATTATAATTTATATTCACATTTTGCAATGTATCTGTGCTTTGAGTTTTTCGTCTATATAGGAAACTATGTTTTTTCTTGCTTTTATTTACTTGTTAAGTGATTTATGCATTATGGTTGGGGTTGTATGTAGATGTGATGGGGAATGAGATTGGTAAAACATATTTGTGATTCGTTTGACACATAATTATTATTAACTAGTAATATTCATGTGGTGGGAAAACCAATATATTAATATTGGAAAAATCAATTTAGTGATATTCAATTTTTTTTTTCAATTGAAAAGGTAAAAGTATATAAAAGTCTTTAGTCTATGAAATTATTTTAAATGAAAGTTTACAAAATTTTATGAATGTCTATAAAAATTCATAAAAGTCAATATGCGTCATTTTAGATATTCCCTAACATACTAACTTTTCAGGATGGAAACTTAGGAAAACTGGAAAAATATGCGAAATGTATCATTTTAGATACTTCTCGACATACTTTTCATGATGTATACTTGGAAGACCTAAAAAATATGCGGAACATATCATTTTATATATTTCCAGTATACTCAATTTCCAAGAAGAATATTTAAAAGACCTGAAAATTATGCGAAATTTATCATTTTATATACACCCCAACATACTTACTTTTCAGGATGTATAATCGGAAAAATTCCAAAACAATATTTGGAATTTATCTTTTTAGATGCCCCCCAGAAGATTGTTATTGATTTAAAAAAAAAAAAAAATTGTTTTACATTAAAAAGATTTTTTATACTATTTTAGCTGAATTTATTTTTATTTTTTTTTTATTTTTGGAAATGGGAAAACCGGATTCTAAATACAAGGAAATTTTGAAGTCACCTGAAGGTAAGGAACTTTATTATCCTACACGGAGAGATTAAGTCCTTTATGAGAGAATTGATCAAATTAGAGAAAATGGGGAAGAACACTTCATTATCGTGAAGAAATTTCTTACTCGTCAAAGTTTTTGGAATTATCACTCGGGATTCATAAGCATCTTATCAAGAAAAGTATTCATGAGCTGGCTTATGAAGTTTATATTGTTACTAAGGACTATTCTCGTCAAGATTCTATTTATCGAGCTCTGTATGAAGTTTTATGCTCGGAGACCAATACTTTTGTAAAATCTATGGAGAGATCAGCATTTCACTTTGGGATATCCAAGAGATCACTGGGCTTTCCATCAAAGGTGACTATTACGAGGAGGTAGTACAAAATCTTTTGGAATTAGCAAACCCGCTCCCAAAAGCTTTTTTTATTTATGTTTAAAGCATTTTTAATGATTGTTGCAAGAAGAAGAGTGATTGCAAATACCACAGTGACTGGATTTATTTTTGGTTCAAAACTGATGATTGTATTCCAAATCCAAGGAAAAGCAAGACATTTAAGTAGCTATGGAATCAAACTTTAGTAGTCTAAAACAAAAATATAGAGACCTATTTTCCAGAAAAATCACATGATATTATGCACAGGGACAAGGGTTACTAGAATTCTTCTTTATCTGTTGAAGAACAAGAAGAATTGGACATAGCAAACTATCTTTCCCTTTGACTTTGTTGTTTTATCTTTTCTTCTAGAGATAACTATCTCAAGGTAGAAACCTTTAAAGTGGCTTCCAAAATGGCTACAAAATCGACTTATGACTTGGTCCATCCTATCTTACCTTACATTTATAGAGGAATTATAGAGTCAAAAATTGCACGACTGTTCATGACATTGGATTAGCCAAATATACATTTCCTGGACATTTTTGTATGTCTGGGCTGCAACTTATTTTGTTCGGGGCATCTATGACAACATTGACATGAGCATTGGTCGCCTTATTATTTGAATATATGCTAGGGCTTTAAATCATTTCCAACATTGAGAGGTTGATGCATTTGATTGTTGAGAACTTATTTGCAAAAGAATGGACTCCAATTAATTTTGTGGAATCCTATTCATCTACTTCATGGTGGTATAAACACAGACAATAATGAGAGGTCTATAGAGACTTCAGAGTTTATGATGTGTATCCGAACAGGGTTCTTTCTTACCATCGTGGCAATAATTTTTTTCATTCTTGAGCCCTATAATCCTCATAAATTTGTAAAACAACAAGGCTTTAGGAAAATCATTCAGGGTCACCAAAACAAATGACGTTTCCATCCAATTCGATCACTCTTTACTATGCTTGGTTATCTTTGACACAAGTAGGGAGCAGATGTATGTTTAACTTTCCATGACGTATATTTCATGTTCTAGGGCACGTTGATGATATAAAACATCAAGTTGATACATCATACAAGGTTTGGTAGGAGGATAAAGTACTTCTTGGTCTGAACAAGATTAAAGTGCAAGATTTATTATCCAACGAGGATAATAACTATGTACTAGGTCAATCCATATTTGTACCCAAAGATACAGGAAAACATAATGCAAATGAATTGGATGCCTCTTGTGTAGTTTCCCAAAAAATTCTTTAGAAAATATTTTTGATGTTCAAAAATGAAAAAGGTATTATGAAAATTAAAATAATACATTCCTTCATGGATCACGCTTACACTTCAAAGCATGTAGAGAAAGTACATGAGCCAATTATAATTTTAGAAAGTAGTGGCTCTAAGGACAAGACACCTCAAGAACTTGATGTAATACTTCTATGAAGAACAATAGTCCTAGAGATCAGGTAAATTTATTCATCATTTTTAAAGATGGTTATTTACATCTTATTTGATGTTTCAAATTTTGAACTTCAAATTCCTCTTTCTCAAATATTGCCTTGAAAGCGGTCAATACGACCAAAAAGTCTGAAGTTTGTTCTAAAACATCTAGACCTAACTTGAGAACTCCAAATGTATCCTCTGTTGATGAAAATTTGGGCACGTCACCTTGAACACATAACACATGTATACATCTTCATTTTCAGCTTACTTAATCGTCTAATAAACTAGTATAAGTTTTGATGCGAACCCCTTTGGCGTTTGGACCAAAAATTCCCATAACAATTTAGTATCAAACCCAAGAAAGGTAAAATAGTAAAATGAGTGATAAAACACCTTAACCAAATTTTATCTCAACCAAAATTCAAGCATTAAATAACCCTAGCCCAATGGATGAAGAGTAAACAAATTCCAAGGTGGCGGAAATCAACAACAATCACAAGAATAAAATGTACTCTAGATTTAGTTGAAGAAAATCCAAAGAGTTACAAGAGCAAGAAAATGGTTTTACCTCCCCAAGGTGTCTTCACAAGACCATTCCTTATGAACATTCCAAGTTAATGTTTCTAGGGTTTTTGGAAGTCTATTTATAGTACAAGGAATAAAGGAACTTAGAAAAATAAAGAAAGCCCGAAAATAGGTTGAAAACTCACGAAAATATGTCTTCTGAACTGTCATACGATCGCGTGGAGATCACAAAAATTCACTGCCTCTGAAACGCGAGCGATCACGAGTCTTTTCAGCATGCTTTGTCCTCATTCGTACGCTCCCCGATAAAACTTCCCAGGAGGTCACCCATCCCAAAACTTCTCCAAGCCAAGCACGCTTAATTGTGGAGTTTCAAACGATGGACTTCCGAAAAAGAAGGTGCACCTTGTTGGTACGAGTAGTACTTATCATTTTTTTTAAGCTTTCTTAGTCGGCAATCACCCCCTGTTAAACTCGCGACGTTCTCGTCGCGCTTAACCCATCTGAGGATCTGTTGCCAGGCATTGGGATTCTAGATGTGGCACCCTCCCTATGGCGTCGCACTTAGTTCCCGATTTTCGACTGGCGGTCGGCTCTGATACCATATGTAACTACCCAAGTCCCACTTAATGGGCTGTCTGACCGTTAGATGACAGCGTACCGTCCCCACTATACCAACACGAGTCTTTTCAGCATATTTTGTCCTCACTCACACTCTCCCCGAGAAAACTTCCCAGGAGGTCACTCATCCCAGAATTTCTCCAAGTCAAGCACGCTTAACTGTGAAGTTTCTAACGATGGACCACCGGAAAAGAATGTACACCTTGTTGGAATGAGTAGTACCTTCTTTTAAGCTTTCTTAGTCGGGGTATTACATTTAAAATTTGTATCTCTTGAAATGTATTCTTAGGCTACCTTATACGAAGAAACTGGAGTTGGGATGATTTCTTCTTCCATGTGTATATATAGTTCATAATCAATCCATTGTTGCAGTGAAAAAAAAATGATAAACATCATTTGACAATTTATCTGGATTTTATAATCAAGATGTCAATTGTAATCTGGCGTAAAAAAAATGCTTATCATGGATGTGAAGTTTGAACTCAGAACAACATTTGATTATAAATATCTAAGAAAAATTGAGATGTCTAATATAGGTTCCCTACTAAGGTATGATTATTTAAGACACACAAGATATCATTTTTAATTAGAATAATGTCTGATCAAGAAAATTGTTTGAAATCAGTGCCTTCAAATTTCTGCTCAACAAATTGATTCATAGTGCTGTTAATCTCGAAGTAACACACATATTTCTTTAAATTATAAAACCACCACAAATCATCATCTTAATTTTGATACTACCTAATGAGACGTGCTCATCGATTTGATGGAACAAAAACAATAACAACATGCCCTTGTGATTTCTTTTCATCGTTTGACATAGTAAACACATGATAATAAAATGGATTCAGAAATATAATAAAATAAGTCAAGGCGAACAAAATACAATACATATTTACAGAATATAAACTTATGTTTGCGCAAACCTTGTGACATTTTTGTAAACTGTAAAAACTAAAATTTCACTTTAAAATTCGAATACAAGGTAAATATGTGTGTGTGTGTGTGTGTGGAGATCCATTTGTAAATATATACTCAAGGAGGACAATGAGCCAATCGTATGGGGCGGGCTCAATCTATGGCAAATATAAGAGGTAGCTTGGGCTTGGGCTAGAACCTATAATTCTAGCTCTACTTCGGATTTATTTCTAGCTTCTGAGCTTTTCTTTTCAAAAACGAGTATGAAACATACACACACCCGCCTACCCGCACGCCCGAGTTTTATATATATAAAAACCAACTTAAAACATAAAACAAATGCTCTTTTCAAGAAATTTGCACTTTGAAATTTCAACGTAAAATTTAATACAATTAATATTTTAGAAAAATAAATTTACACGCATCATATTTCAATAATTGATTTTTTGAATAAAGAAGTGAATCTTCATAGCACTCTATTTTTATAGGTGTGGTGAGAATATAATAAGCGTAAAATTAATATTTGACAATGAAACATAAAATTGTAATATGACTAATAGAGAATAAAATTTTTAATATAGAAAGTGAAAATGATTTTCTAATTTTTTATTTTATTTTATTTTTTGTATACAAGTAAAAAAGTTAATTCAAGGAATACACATTTTATTTTTCTCTTTCTCATATTAGTTAAATGATGTTTATGAACTTTAAATTATCTGAGAGTTATTATGTTTATTTAAAAGATTTTTAGTAAAAAAGTGAAGCGTTTAGATTTTAAATATATGAAAAATATTTTTTATCGACAATACGATTACAAAATAAATAAAATGATAAAAAAAATTGTACATTAATTAAAATTAACAGTAAATATGATATTATTAAAATGTTTGAGGGTAAAATAACAAATAAAAAAAAATCACCCTCTAAGGTCTTTTAGAAGTAGACATTTTTTTCTTTTTTCATTTTAATTGAAGGATGTAGTAGAAACTATAAATTATATGAGAGTTATTGGTTTTATTTAAAAGATTTTTGGAGAGAAAGTGAAGAATTTAGATTGTAAATGTATGAAAAATATTTTTATTGACAATACAAAAATAAAAACAAATAATATATTAAGAAATGTACATTAATCAAAAATGGTACATATGAAATTATTAAAAAGATGCGAGGGTAAAATAGTCAACAAAAAGTTTCTCCTTTAAGGGACTTTTAAAAATAGGTTTTTTTTTTTGTAAAAAATATATATTATTATATGCATGTAAAAAAGTTAATTTAAAAAGTACACATTTTTTCTTTTTCTCATATTAATTGAAAGGTGTATTAGAAACTATAAATTATATGAGAGTTCTTGGTTTTATTTAAAAGGTTTTTAGTGGTAAAGTGAAGAGTTTATATTGTAAATGTATGAATTATATTTTTATTGACAATATGAAAATAAAAGGAAATAAAATATTAAAAAATGTACATTAATTAAACTAGGGTTGAATAAGAAATTATTAAAAAGAAGCGATGTTAAAATAGTACAAAAAAGTTTCTCCCTTCAAGGGATTTTTAAAATTATTTTTTTTAAAAATAATTATATGCAAGTAAAAAAATTAATTAAAGAAGTATACATTTTTCCTTTTCTTATTAATTGACACAATAAAAAATTAAGTTTATCCTACAAAATTTCCACATAAAAAATAAAATTGTATGCGGAGTCTACTTTTTCTTAAAAAATGACTTTTTGTAGATATAAGAATTTGATTCCAAAAATATTTATATTTAAACTACTTTTACTTTAAAGTTTTTTAGTCTGAGAGTGTAGCGACCAAGAAATTTTCACGTATTAAATAATTATTTTAAATTATGAAAAACTTGCCACTGCGATCTCACCCATTTTTAATTTAAAGTTATGACGTGTCGTCTAGCCGAGTAGAAAAATATCAAGTCCAATTCGATTTTAATTAATTCCGAGTTTCTAAAATTATTTAATTATATAATTTATTTATTTATTTAAATTATTCTTTTCAAATCGTTTTAAATTCAAAATTGTGTAAGCTCATGTTATCAGATTCATTTTTCTGACTCAGTTGATTTTACGCTTATTATTTTCTCAAATTCCGTTCCTTACTTGTCAAAATTCCCAAAATATTCCAACATAACCCATACTTCCACCAACTCCCACCAACATCAACTCATACCTCACCATCTACATCAAATCCCACACTACACAACCCATTCCCTGCCAGATTCCCTCACATTTCCCAACCCCCCTTCTTATCATCATTCGAATTCCCCTCTCTCTGCACAAACAAACTCTGATTCCCAGCAACAAAGCTTCAACGGTAAGAATTTCCTCAACCTTGGCTAATATTATTCACAGCAAACTCATCTGAGATTTATTACCCAGCCACCATTTTCGTCCATGTCCTGCAATCTCCACCTCCTCTGTTTGAGCTCCATTCACAACCAAGCTGCCACATGCAACGCCAAATCGAATCATGAACATCACCACCATCATCGCTATTGAGCAGCCACCACCACTGCAGTGTTACCCACAACCGGCCTCACCTCAAACCACACCAACCCACCATCACTGCTGAACCTCAACCTCACAACCTAGCACCACCATTTGAATCATCGTCATCATCACCACAACCAACTCACTGCCCTTACACCATCTCCACCGCTTTCCTGAACCACCACCTCACAGCACCACCACATCCGCCGCCAACCACCACAGCCAACCTCCAATCCTCGCACCACCGGAGCCAATATCACACCTCCACTGCCTCATCGCTCCACCACCAACACACGTAGGCCACAACCACCACCACTTACACACCAAAGCCGCCACCTCCATCAAGCCATAACCGGTCAACCCAACTCCAATCTCAGCCAAAATCAAACACAAAACCAAAGAAATAAGTTTCCCAACCACTTACCTCGATCGTCGACTTCTTTGACAGGATTTTTCGTCGGAGACCGCAGCCAATAAGCCTCGATTTCACCTTGAATCAGCACCAAACCTTACCTCTTTTTGCTACCACCTCTTCCTCCTTGCTACAGCCACACGATGACGGTGGTACAGTCGTGGAATCGCCGACGGATTGACGCCGCTAGTGCACCTCCACCGAACGCTAGCACCTCCTCTCTCCCTCTCTCTCTCTCTCTCTCTCTCCCCCCCTCCCTCCTCTGATTAATATGAAATGGGGGAGAGGGAGTAAATTTTTTATATTTTGATTTGTGAAAATTTGCACATTAGTCCCCCAAGTTTTTAAAGTTATTTAATTAAGCCCTTTTGGTTTTAAAACTAATCATTTCAGTCCTTTTAGTTTTTAAATAATTTTAAACAATCCCTTCATTTTAAAAATCAATTATTTCAATCCCTACAGTTTAATAACTATTTTGAGTTTCAACCCAAGTTTTAAAAATTTACATTTTGGTCCACAAAGTTCCAAATGTTTCATTTCGGTCCATGAGTTCAAATATTTTAAAACTCTATCCTTTAATTTAAAAATCTGATTATTTCATCTTGAATATTTTAATAGCGTTTTACTCGAGTCCTGAAAGTTTTGAAAAATTACATTTTAGTCCCTTAAGTTTAAAAGTGTTCATTTTAGTCCCTTAACTTTCAAATCATCAATTTCAGTCCCTAAATTTTAATATATCATTTTTAAACTATAAAATTCGAAAGACTAATTTAAATTATTTTCTGTTTGGCTGGACGAAGCGTACGAAGATTTAAAAGATTTGAAGTCATTCTCGCTCAACCACACTCGTTAAGTTTAAGGTAGACTCGTCCCTATTAATTGATTTAAATTATGATTGCATGTGAATGTGTATGTTATGTGATTTATGTGAAAGTTATTTTCATGAAATGAGACGAGAATATATTTCTTCGGAAATATTTATGTTGTTATACTTGTCATAACTTATATGATTTTATGCATGAAAAAGAAGAGAATATTTTGCAAGATAAATGATGATGTTATGCATAACTTTTGTGCCTTAAGTGCACGAGAAGAGATCTACCCACACCCGATGATTTTAAAGATCCTATGATTTTCAAAGAGAAACCATGTGCTTTAGTGCACGAGAAGAGATCTACTCGTACTCGATGATTTTAAAGAGCATATGATTTTCAAAGAGATGCCATGTGCTTTAATGCACGAGAAGAGATCTACCAAAGCCCTATGATTTCTAAAGAGCCTGCGTTTATGTGTTCAATTATAATGCAGGTTTATTCATTGGCGATGAGTCTACTGAGTATTTCTATGAAATGCTCATTTCTATTTTAACAATATTTGTAGATTTCGGAGAGGGTGGTCGGAGAGGGTGGCAAGTGATGGACGACGGTGACAATAGTCATTAAATAATCGAAAATCTTGATTTGATGACCCGTATTTCCAAACGTTGGTAATTATGAGATTTTCAATTATTTGAGAATTTATGACATTGTCAAATGTTTTGTAATATTAATGGTTCGATTTATTATTTGAAATTATTTCATAAATATATTCAAATTTTATCGACCATTGCAATTTATTTAATTTTGCCAAAAAATGAATTTCAACTATTTCTTCCGCTAAAATATTATTTTAAAAGCTAGACCGGACGATAACGTGGTGAACCGGGAAATTAGAACTCGAGGCCCTATAGAGAGAAAGTGAAATGTACGAAAAATATTTTTATTGACAATACGAAAATAAAATAAATAAAATATTAAAAAATGTACAATAATTAAAATCAAAGGTGAATATGAAATTATTAAAAAGATGAGAATGTAAAAAAGTCCAAAAAAGTTTCTCCCTTTAAGAGACTTTTAAAAGTAGTTTTTTTTGTTAAAAAAGAAAATTATTATATGCATGTAAAAAAAAAAAAAAAAATTAATTCAAGAAGTACACATTTTTTTTCTTTTTCTCATATTAATTGAAAGATGTATTAGAAATTATAAATTATATGAGAGTTATTGGTTTTATTTAAATGATTTTTAGTGAGAAAGTGAAGAGTTTAGATTATAAATGTATAAAAAATATTTTTATTAACAATACGAAAATTAAAAGAAATGAAATATTAAAAAATATACATTAATTAAAACTAAGGATAAATATGAAATTTTAAAAAAGATGTGAGGCTAAAAACGTCCAAAAAATTTTTTCCCTTTAATTAACTCGTCTGTTATGAGAAAATAAAAAGGCCAGGCAGACTTTTAGATTCGGTTTTGAAATTTTTTGAAGACTTTTGAGTTTTTGAGATATAGTATGGTTGAAATATAAATACGAGGTTCGGTAATATTGTAACAATTATAAATTATTTTTTTTATATCTTTCAAAGTAAAATGTGTGAGTGAAAAATAGAGAGAAAATGTGGTGATTTAAAATATAGTTTGAAAAATTATATTGTTCTTAAATTGAGCCTTCTTTCGGCGACTCTCTAATTTAAGATTGTGTTCGGCGGCCCTAAAAAAGTTATTGGAATTATAATTTTGATTTATTTTGATTTTCTAGGTAAAATTAAAAATTGGATAGAGAAAATGTGTGTGATTAAAAAAAATTTAAAAATTGTGTAAATTAATTTGGGCAATCATTGTCATTTTAATTTATCAACCAAACACAGCCTAAATAGGATGTTAAATTATACAATTTTTAAACTCATTTTTTAACTAAACATATTTTTTTTTTTAATTTTTAACCATATATTTTACTTACAAATTCAAATAAATCAATTTAAACGAAATGAATGAAGTGTCAAACGAAAATTAATTGTAATAATTGCGTTAAAAACGTAAGCTAAAGTTGATGGAACCAGACAAAGCAAGCTCTTAAAAATCCCAGTGTCTTCATAGACTGACACCTACAACACATAAATGGCCATTCTGTAATGCCAGTCGAAAAGCCAACCCATTCCCATCTTTCACTGCCACCTTTGACCAGTCCTTCTGTGATTCCATTACATCTTTCTTTCACAACTCAGTAATAATACGGCAATTTGCATTTTTCGTTCCTACCTTTTACAAAATGTAACAAATTTGTCCTCAATCTTTTTCAGTAAAATCCATCAGTAACGTTTCAATTTATTTATTTATTTATATTTATACTGCTTCTAAAAGTCTCTTAAAGAGAGAAATTTTTTGGACGATAATATCTTCAATAATAATTTATAATTTTTTATTTGTCCTTTTAATTAATTAATTTTAATTGTTATATATTATAATTAATATAATATTTTGTAATTTAATGATGGTCGTTATCTCTTCAAATTTTATTGATCTATATTTATATTTATATTACTTTTAAAATAACTTGAATGAAGAAATATTTTGGATCATAATACTCTCTAAAATAATTTATAATTTCTTATTTATCTTTCAATTGTTTTTATTTTAATTATAGCATTTTGTAATTAAAAAAAAAATATAATTTAATGATGGTCGTTGTGTCTTCAAATTTCATTAATATATATATATATATATATATATATATATATATATATATATATATATTGGATCATAATACTCTAGAAAATAATTTATAATTTATTATTTATCTTTCAATTAATTTTATTTTAATTATAGCATTTTATAATTCAAAAAAATAATCACATTTGCGTAAAATTTACGCATGTAATAAAGAAAATGATGTTACTAATAAATACTGAGTACTAACCACCGAATATTTTACTTATATGTCATTGTATAAATGTGATACCATTTTTGTTATTTATTATTGATTTCTTCCAAATTCGTTTATATTTTAAGATAAAATGTCACAATTTACATATTCATATTTAGTGATTTTTATGAGACCTTTTTGACCGGAAGTCACCTGGCTAACAATTACCAAAGGGGGATCAGATGAATGTGTGAGGAACAAACCTCTCGAAACAAAGTCCCAACGAGGGGTGCTATATTTATGAAAATTGCAGTGAAGACAAAACTCCTCCAAGGTGCGCAAGCAAACAAATTACACTAAGAGTTTGTCGGTAAAAGTAAAGATAAAGGAAATTACATATTCTCTTGTTGAGATTTGATTTATTGGTCCTCCTAAATGACTAAGTTTTTATAATATATACAAATGTACGAACTTCCTTCAACCGCTGTCAATATTTGAATCATTGGTTTGCCGCTTTGATTTGTAACACTTGCATAGATTAATTTGCTTCCTCCACGTGCATAACCGTCGCCCACGTCCTTGTAACATCCGCTTGCCACGTCGCTCTAAGTAACCTCCACAATTCGTCATTTCAACTGCCACCTTCATCAACAACTGGCTACGTGATCATAAGACAAGTGTCAAAACTGTTTCTACTTGCTTAGTCGCCCAACTGCTTCATCGCTCGCGCCTATCGCCCAAATATCCTAATTGCTGCACAATCGCCCAGTCGTCCAACTTCTTGCCTATAATGAGTCTTTAACGTTGGGCCTCTTTTGGTTTAGGTCAAGGTTTAAACCTCTTGTATTTTTGGGTATTTTTTGGGCGTCAACAGAAACATTAGGACTCATTATATTTTTTTTATTAATATATATAACTTATCGTTTTAGCAATTAAGAGAGCTGATATGCATGTTTTTAAGTAGTTCAATATCTTTTCAGATCTATTATTTTTTTGGATTCAAGTTTCGACTTCAATTATTTATAAAAATTGCACGCAACAAGTATTTGAGGAAGTAATACATTAAAAGCATCGTTTAGTTGACAATAGTTTTGAAAAAATAAATATGTTAAAGTTATGTACTTGACATATATCTTGTTTCACCTTAACGAAAGCCCAAACTTTTAACAAAATCATCTTCAATTTAGTAAAATTAAGTCAATCAACTTCAATTTGTTATCAAGTTTGATATCTTTTTCAGTTATTGTCTTGACGAAAATACTGACTCAATATTAATCTAATGGATAATCAACAAGTAAATACGCGCTTTTAATTTATACAATTTTCAGAAAAAATCTACATCTACAATATATAAAAATGATGGATGGTGGAGAAACTTTTGAACTCCTATTACCCTCATATATTTAGTTATATATCCGTTTTTATCCTTAGCCCTTTATTTAATAACATTAAATAATTCATTACATTTATTATATAGCAATTTACAAAATTATAATATAATTTCATATAATTTTATTTTTTCATTTATTTAATTTAATCTACATCTACAATATATCTACATGATGATGATGATGATGATTATAAAATTTAATTTATTTTCATTAAATATTATTAGTTATTATATTAATTCACAATACACTTAGATATTTTTATCTTTTGTCAATAACACTCTTAGATTTTTATTAAAATCATTAATTAATTCATAATTTTTTTAATTATATTCTAATTAAGAATATAAATAAATAATTTCAAAACTAAAATTTTGGTTTAAACTTACTTTTTTTTATTAAAATAATATGCTCCTAAATTAATTTGATTTGTCTATGCACAACTTTATATATGTGTGTGTGTGTGTGCGCGCGCGCTTTTCTTTTTGTGCAATTTATCGTAAATAAACTCTTGATGTATGACACTTGATTTCTTTATTAATTTTGCATGTTAAACATTTTTTAATATATATATATATAGATTCCTTGATGAAAATTTTCAAAAAAATAATAATTTTTCTAAAATTGCAGATAATTTACAATTCAATCTTTCTTTTAACAATATTAATTATCTCAACTACTTTCGAAAATAGTAGTAATACTTCAAAAAAATTGTGCATGTCATTCATCCTTCCGACAGACGTGCAAAGCACGTGTTTATTACTAATATATTAAAAAGTAGTTGATATGTATTAAGAAGATATTCAATCTAATACATTCAAATATATTTCATAATATCACAAAGCCACGTACAATGCACGCACTACTAACTAGTTATGCAACCAAACTCATCATTTTCTTCATTTTGTTCATTAAAATGAAAGATCCTATTTAAATAAATAAAAATTAAAAGAAAGCAATTAAACAACCGAAGATAAGAAAAATTGCAAATGAGGTTTTATCTATATACTACTTTAAAAGTTTCTTAAAGAGATAAACATTTTTTTTCTAATTAATGTACATTTTTTTTAAATAATTTCATATTATACACTTGCATCTTTTAATAATTTCATATTCTCCTTTAATTTTAATTAATATATATTTTTAATATTTTATTTTTTTTAAATTTTCGTATTGTCAATAAAAATATTTTTCATATATTTACAATCTAAACTCTTCACTTTCCCCCTAAAAATATTTTAAATAAAACTAATAATTCTCAGATTATTTAAAGTTCATAAATATCCTTCAACTAATCTGAGAAAAAGAAAAAAAAATATGTATTCATTGAATTTTTTTTTTTTTACTTGTATACAAAAAAATTAAATAAAGAAAAAATAGAAAATCATTTTGCCCTTCTAGATTAAATTTTATATTCTTTATTAGTCATATTCCAATTTTATGTTTCATTCTCAAATATTAATTTGACGCTGATTATATTCTCACCACACCCATAAAAATTAAGTGATGTGAAAATTCACTTCTTTGTTCAGAAAGTCAATTATTGAAGTATGATGCATATAAATTTGTTTTTCTAAAATATTAATTCTATGAGGAATTAATTAAGTTTTGTTTTCAAATTACTATAAATTCTTATTGTATTGAATTTTTACGTTGAGATTCCAAAGTGCAAATTTATTGAGAAGACCATTTATTTATATTTTGAATTGGTTTATATGTATATATTTTATCTTGTATTCAAAATTTAAAGTGAAATTTTAGTTTTTACAGTTTATAAAAGTGTCATTGGGTATGTACAACCATAAGTTAATATTATGTAAATATGTAGTGTATTTTGTTCACCTCGACTCATTTTACCATGTTTTTTTAATCGATTTTATTATCATGTGTTATTATATCAAACGATGAAAGAAATAACGAGGGCACGTTGTTATTGTTTTTGTTCCATCAAATCGATGAATATGTCTTATTCGGTTGTAGCAAATTTTGAGATGTAAATTTGTGATGGTTCTATTGTTGAGCCAAAAATTTGAAAGCACCGATTTCCGAACAATTTTTCTGATCAAACATTACTTTAATTAAATATGATATCTTTTGTGTCTCGAATAATCATACCTTAATAGGGAACTTAGATTAGATACATCTCAGTTTTTCTCAGACATTTATGATCAAATGTTGTTCTGGATTCTAACTTCACATGCATGATAAGCATTTTTAAGCCAGATTACAATTGATTTTTTCATCTTGATCTAAGATCTGGATCAATTGCCAAATGATGTTTATCATTCTTTTTTCACTGAAGTAATGGATTGATTATGAATTATATACACAGATAGCGAATGAATCCTCCCAACTCCAGTTTCTTTGAATAAGGTAGCTTAAGAATATATTTAAGGAGATACAAAATTTAAATAAGTCAGTAATTAGTAATTAGAAGAAAGATTATGGTATTATTGATAATGGTATTACGTACTTAGAAATTTGAATAATGTTTAAGGTAAATTGAGTTCGATATTGAAATTGTTTAAATCAACACTTGGAATATTTTTTAGGTAAAACATGTAGGGAAATTTGGACAAATTTTCTTCAATTTAAAAAGCATATATACTTGAATAAAAATATCATAATATCATTATAATATCACATGTATCGCACACATGATATACTAGTAACTTTTCAAAAGTATAAATAAATTTAACTTGAAATAATTAAATACACAATTAACACATAAAAAAAAATAAAAAAAAAAGTTTTCCCCAACCAAGCTCACCATCCCACCCCGTCAAAATCTGCCTCATTCATCCTGATACAGCCCCAACCATGGTCAAGCACCACCTCCACAAATACAATCACTTTGACGATAACATTCACCACGGCGAGCACCGAAATATTAATTCACAAAAAATAATGAAAAACTGATTGAATATAAATTAGAACCTTAGATGGAAGAACCACACTAATAATAATAATAATAATAATAATAATAATAATAATAATAATAATAATAATAATAATAATCATCATCATCATCAGTAATTTAGAAATATTTGCAATGGGACCTTTCAGTATTGTTTTATTCAATTTCATGGTCACTGACACTGAGAATCAATGGTTCATTTATAAAATATCCATTGGTTGGTTGTACCATCTAAGGCAAGTAAAAATTTCTCCTAGAGTCTGACTAATTAGATCAAGTTTGCATGACACTGGACCATGAAAAGCAAAAGGTTGAGGAACGGTGGCGAACCTAAAATTGGGAAAATACGCCATAAAACCGAAGGACTTGAGCCAATAGGGGAAGAACTAGAACGAAGTTGGTCCTCGAATACGACCAGGATCCTATAAGTGGAAGCCAAGATACAAGAGCATAGGTTCAAAGAGTGACCGTCTACTATCTCAAAAAGAGAGAGAAATTCCTAATAGCCGGTTTGCAATTAGGAACACAAATGACAAACTTATACAACCAATAGTGAATGAATGCTACTTGTTCAAGGTCAGAAGGAATGCAATGGTCCATTTGGTGGAATGTAGCAATGGATTTGAAAGAAGAACAAATGGCTTTATCAGAATTAGAGAGCCATGAGGCATAAGTAAGATTGGGGTAATAGTACTGCTCGTGGAAGAAGGATTAGTCAAGGCACTAACATCGCACAAAGTGATTTGGGGCGGCCATAGGGTAAAACAAATATATTGTACTCAACAAACAAAAGACTCAAAGTAATTGGAAAAAGAGAATGGTTAAAAAAAAAAAAAAGAATTTTGGCCAAGGAAAGCAATAGAAAGTCTAGAACACATGCTATCACAAAACCTTTCTCTAGAAGTCGTATGAGCGATCATATGCTTTAGAAACTTTTTGAAGAACAGGTCTGACCTCAACCACTTCCTGACAGGATTTTTGAAATCCAAGCAATGTATATGATTAGAATTTGGAGTTGTAATGCATTATTGGAACGTCAAATGCCTGCAAATAATGATAGTGGCATCTCATAGGTGTAAAAAAAATTTGATGCAGCCACAGTTGAAGGACGTTGAAAAGACAACTTGGACGATAAAAGAGGCAAGGAAATGTTTGCCTCCATTGCTAATTAATACGGCTAAGATAATGGTTAAGACATTAATTAAACCGTATTAGAAGTAATTGTTGACAGAAAAAATCGCCTAAATAAAAGCGAGGGCAACATTGACACCTGGATGTTAAAGCAATAAACATTAGGCGATATGCGACCAAGCAGAGAGGGAGAATATGCCCAATTAGGGTAAACAAAGCAAGATAGAATCCAACCAAGGTAAGTAAAGCAACAGAGAATGGATATTTTGAGCGAGATTCCACCAGAACTTGTCTTAGAAGAAGAAAAGAACATGGAACAAAATTAGCAACATAATAGAGTACTTATTATCCATGAAGCAAGAAAGATTTTGTCCAACCAAGGTAAGTAACGCAACAGGGAATGCATATCTTACGGAGATTCAACCAAAACGTGTCCTAGAAGAAGATAAGAACATGGAGCAAAATTAGCAACGTAATAGAGTACTTATTATCCATGATTGTCCATAATTTCCCGTGATCTTATAGTTATTGGCAAAGGAAGTTACCAATTAGATTGTGGGAAGCAGTTGGTGAGGAAATGCTAGTAATTGGATCATTCAAACAAGAACATTATAGTTATGAGATGAAATATTGACAATTTTAGAGAAGCGGTTAAAGGCATATAAAATCTAAGATATTTGGAAGTACCAACTAATGTGATCCGATACGGGGATCACCAAGAACACGCGGAATTAAACGCCGGAAAGCTCTAAAATCCAAGATAGTAGACGGTAACAATGGAACCCCGACCTCACGACGCAAGAACTATGGGTATATTAAACCCAAAACCCGTTACGATGCGAAGATAAGAACCACAAAGGGGGAACGCCACAAAGGTTGTCAAATCATTTGATAAGTTCAATTTGTTCAACGAGAACACGAAGAAATTAAGGGAATATCTCACCTTCAATATCATTAATCTCAAGAATAATAGTTGTCTTTTACAATGCTGAATAAAGCCATATATATAGGCTAACAAAATAAAGAAACCTAAATAAACTAGAATTGCAAAATAAACTAAACGCTGAAATTAGGTTTTAATTCGCGGCGCTAAATTACGGTCGTAACTTATGAGTTTACGGCAGTAAGAATGCTACGGATTAAAAAATTAAAACATATGTTACGGCCGTGACAATTTATTTTACGACCGTAAGCAACATTCTGAACAAAATTAAAAGTTACAAATTCTGGTTACGGCCGTGAGAATTTGATTACGGCCGTGAGTCCTTCTACTTCAGTTACGGCCGTAAGATGATATTTTACGGCCGTAATGGCCTTTCTGTTCAATTTTCGCCAACACGATTTTACGGCCGTAAAAGTAGGGTTACAGCCGTGAGAATGCTTCTGCCTCAATTTCTTGTTGTTCTTTGATCCAAATGCATAGTAACAACTTTGGTTCTTCTTCCACTTTGTTATGCAACGAAAATGAGGTCTTTGCACTCGAACACTCGTCCATCCACACTTGCATAAATCCTTGCATTGCCTGCTTGATTCTTTTGGCTCTTTGCCTCGTTATCGGTCCTACGGGCACGTGCAACGGGTCAACGTTCGTCGAGCCACTCCGGAACTCATCATCCCCTCCCTGTTGAAAAGGATTCGTCCTCGAATCATCACCTGCATCAAACAGAGAAAGATCAGAAACATTAAAAGAAGCAGACACGTTATACTCACCTGGAAGATCGAGTTTATATGCAGTCTCATTTATCTTTTCAAGGATCTGGAAAGGTCCATCACCTCTTGGCTGCAACTTAGGCTTTCTTTGGGTTGGAAATCGCTCCTTTCGCAAGTGCACCCATACCCAATCACCCGGCTCGAACGTCACTTGCCTCCTACCTTTGTTGGCATGAGTCGCATAACGCTCATTTTTCTTTTCAATTTGCCCTTTCACCTTCTCATGAAGCTCTTTCACAAGCTTAGCTTTTTTCGCCCCGTCCAAACTGCTCCGTTCATCTGCAGGTAAAGGAATTAAATCAAGAGGAGTTAGCGGGTTGAAACCATAAACAACTTCAAAAGGTGAACATGAAGTAGTAGAATGCACAGATCGATTATAAGCAAATTCCACAAATGGCAAACACTCCTCCCAACTTTTTAAATTCTTATTTATTATAGTGCGCAAAAGTTGGATTAATGTCCTATTAACTACCTCCGTTTGGCCATCAGTTTACGGGTGACATGTAGTAGAAAATAATAATTTAGTACCCATCTTCCCCCACAAGACTTTCCAAAAGTAGCTTAGGAACTTAACATCCCTATCAGACACAATACTCCTAGGTACCCCATGGAGTCTCAGAACCTCCCTAAAGAATAGGTCAGCTATGTTTGTTGCGTCATCAGTTTTATTACAAGGAATAAAATGCGCCATTTTGCTAAACCTGTCTACCACCACAAATATCGAGTCTCTACCTTTTTTTGTCCTAGGAAGACCCAACACAAAATCCATGGATATATCTATCCAATGTTCATTAGGTACGGGCAAAGGTGTATACAAACTTTGTGGTAAGACTCTAGACTTAGATTGCTTACAAGTTATGCACCTTTCACAAATATGGTGAACATCCTTTTTCATTTTAGGCCAATAAAAGTGCTCTTGTAAAGTTTCTAATGTCTTAATAACACCAAAGTGTCCCATTAACCCCCCACCATGAGCCTCACGCACTAGCAATTCACGCATAGAACAATTAGGCACAAAAAGTTTACTTTCCCTAAACAAATAGCCATCATGCCTATAAAATTTATCAATTGCACATTTTTCGCATGAAGCATAAATGATAGAAAAATCAGGGTCATTAGCATACATACCTCTTATATATTCAAACCCAAGCAACTTCGCATTTAAAGAGTTTAGAAGTACGTACCTGCGAGAAAGGGCATCTGCTACCACATTCTCCTTACCTTGCTTATAGCGAATGACGTATGGAAAAGTCTCAATGAATTCCATCCAACGGGCGTGTCTTTTGTTTAGCTTACCTTGTCCCTTGAGGTGTTTCAGTGACTCGTGGTCAGTGTGTATGACGAGTTCCTTTGGCCACAGATAGTGCTGCCATGTCTCCAAGGCACGAACAAGAGCATAAAGCTCCTTGTCGTAGGTAGGATAATTCAAAACTGCTCCACTCAGCTTTTCACTGAAAAATGCAAGTGGCCTTTTTTCCTGCATAAGAACGGCTCCAATACCTATTCTTGATGCATCACATTCAATCTCAAAGGTTTGGTTAAAGTTAGGTAAAGCCAAAATCGGTGCAGAACATAACCTATCCTTAAGCATTTTAAAAGCGTTTTCTTGTGCTACCCCCCAATGGAATCCTACACTTTTCTTGACTATTTCTGTGAGTGGTGCTGCAAGTGTGCTAAAATCTTTAACAAATCTCCTATAAAACCCAACCAACCCGTGGAAGCTCCTAACCTCCGTAATACTTTTGGGAGTTGGCCATTCTTTAATAGCACGAATTTTCTCCTCATCTACCTCAACACCATTAGCACTAACGACAAAACCAAGAAAAATTACCTTTTCCATGCAAAAAGTACACTTTTTAAAATTAGCATATAGTTTTTCAGTTTTCAAAACTTCCAAAACAGATCTTAAATGTTCAATGTGATCACCTAAGTTCTTACTATATACCAAAATGTCATCAAAGTATACCACAACGAATTTACCAATGTAAGCACGCAAGACATGATTCATTAATCTCATAAAAGTACTAGGTGCATTTGAGAGGCCGAACGGCATAACCATCCATTCATATAAACCATATTTGGTTTTGAAGGCGGTTTTCCATTCATCACCTTCTTTCATACGAATTTGGTGATAACCACTCTTAAGGTCTATTTTGCTAAAATTACAAGCACCATATAGTTCATCAAGCATGTCATCAAGTCTAGGTATGGGATGGCGATACTTTACCGTAATATTGTTGAATGCTCTACAATCAACGCACATCCTCCAAGTCCCATCTTTTTTTGGCACCAACAAAACTGGTACTGCACATGAGCTCATGCTTTCCCTAACATAGCCCTTTTTCAACAGCTCTTCAACCTGCTTTTGTAGCTCTTTGGTCTCTTCGGGATTGCTCCTATAAGCTGGCCTGTTTGGGATGACTGCTCCCGGCACGAAGTCAATCTGGTGTTCAATCCCTCGAATTGGCGGCAGCCCACTAGGAATCTCCTCGGGAAATAAATTTGCAAATTCCTGCAAAAGAGACAGCTAAACTAGGGAGGGAGTGGTTAGCTTCATCAAGTACAAGGAGAGATTCCTTATACATGTGTAAAATCACTGGTTTATTTGAAGAAATAGCTTTGGTGATATCACTCTGTTTTGCGTAGAAGCTCACCTTTGTTTTCTCTCTTTTATTTTTACTGGCACTCTTCACACCCTCTCCTTTTTCTGGGATCGTGGTCCCAACTCTCGATTTTTCACACAACTCTCCTTTTTCCGGGATCGTGGTCCCGACCCTCTTTCTCTCTTCCTCACTTTTTAATTTCAATTGGTCTTCATAGACCTGTTGAGGTGATAAATGCATTAGTTTGATATTTTTTCCATCCTTAGTGAAGGTATACCTATTTTTAAAGCCATCATGAATAACCTTCCTATCGAATTGCCATGGCCTTCCCAACAAGATGTGCCCCGCATGCATGGGTACCACATCGCAAACCACCCTATCTTCATACTTCCCAAATCGCCAAATCAACTACCACCCGTTTATTCACCTTAATCTCACCCGATTCATTTAACCATTGTAGCTTATATGGCCTAGGGTGTTTTAGTATAGGTAGGCATAATTTCTCCACTAGAGTAGTGCTAGCAACGTTTGCACAACTACCACCATCTATTATCAAACTACACACCTTGTTATTCACAAAGCACCTAGTATGAAATATATTTTCTCGCTGCTCACCCGACTCTTCCACCTTAACTTGAGTACTAAGGGCTCTCCTAGTGACAAGTGATTTAGCTACTGCATAGTCCCCATCATCATTTTCACTAACATCCTCTAGAGCTGGCATATCCTTATACTCATCCTACACTTCTCCCTCTTTCTCATCCTCCGAACTTAATACCCCGTCACGCATAACCAATATTCGTTTATTTGGACATTGTGAAGAAATATGTCCTAAGCCGGAACATTTAAAACAACGAATATCTCTAGTCCTAGGAGTTTGAGAATCAAAAGCAATTTTACCTTTGTTGGGTGGTTCTATTTTTCCCTTTGGTGCCTCAAATTTATTTTTCTGCACAACCCCATCATTTTTAGAAGTCCCACTCCATGTAGACTTACCAAAAGAATTGGAACTTGTAGAGAATTTTGAAGTTCCCTTCCTTTTTAATTGTCGCTCCACTTTCATGGCCATGTGAAGCATCTCCTCCAAATCGATATAATGCTGCAATTCAATAATATTAGCAATATCTCGATTTAAACCATTTAAAAACCTAGCCATGGTTGCCTCCGTGTCTTCCTCTATATCTGCCCTAATCATGGCAACCTCCATCTCCCTATGGTAATCCTCCACACTCTTACTACATCGGGAAAGGGTTTGTAGTTTTTGGTAGAAATCCCTATAGTAATGTCCAGGCACAAAATCGTTTTCTCATAAGGGCCTTCAACTCATCCTAAGTTTCAATAGGCCTCTCCCCATTCCTCCTTTTACTAGTAACCAATTGATCCCACCATACTATAGCATAATCAGTAAATTCTACGACTGCCAATTTAACCTTTTTAGCTTCAGAATAATTATGACAATCAAAAATTAATTCTACCCTCTTTTCCCATTCAAAATAAACGTCCGGATTATTCCTACCCTGAAACGAGGGAATGGACATCTTAATGTTACCAACATGTCCATCTACATCATCCCTACGATCACGCCTATATCCCCTATCACGTCTTTCTCCCCGATCTCGTCTCCTACCAACACTAGTAATAGATAATTCACCACTATCCTCATCACTATCAACAACCTCAACACGTTCATTCCTAGCTCTAATTTGTGGGTTGAAGTCATACCTTAGTGGCCTCCGTAAATTAGGGAAATTGCGCGGTTGTTCCTGACGTGGTTGAACAATTCCCGCACCACGTGTCTCCCCCGGATTATTAGGTTTTTCCACATTTACGTCGGAAACCTCGCCTCCAATTTTGCAAAACGTTCCTCCACCATTGCAAGAATTTTAAAATCTTGAAGATCCCTTTCCGTCGACGAAACTTCCTTCTGTGACATGGTTAGTAATAAAGAAAAGAGAGAAAAAAATTAAATAAAGATCCTCACGTGTTTTATCACTCGTGTATCACTCGATTTTGGTTTTTTCTCTCTAGTAATCTCACCACTCTGTCTTTTTCCTCTCTATTCCCTTTTTCCCACGTTCTCAAAGAACCCACCAAACTAGTCACGGATTTGGTCCTTGTGGAATAAACCCCAAAGTGCAAATAAGGAAAGTTAATGGAAAAATTGGAATTAGGAAATTTGAAGATGAAATTATGGAAACAAGAATTTTATTGCAAGAAGAAGTTTTATTGAATAAGGAATTTAATGGAAACAAGAATTGTTGGAAAGATTTGCCAAAGATTATTTTCTTGATTTCTTATTCAAATCAACAACACTTCCTTTCTATTTTTTTTTTTTTTTTTTGCTACTCAACAAAATTAATCAAGAACAAGAAACAGAAATTGGCAAATCTTGAATTTCTGACGAATTTCAAGAAACAAGAATTGGAATAATTTTTTTTTTTTTTGAATGATTAATAACTGGAAATAAAAGAAAAAGAACTGGAATACTAAATAATTGGATTTAGAGACAGACTCTGATACCAGATGATGTGATCCGATACGGGGATCACCAAGAACACGCGGAATTAAACGTCGAAAAGCTCTAAAATCCAAAATAGTAGACGGTAACAATGCAACCCCGACCTCACGACGCAAGAACTATGGGTATATTAAACTCAAAACCCGTTACGATGCGGAGATAAGAACCACAAAGGGGGAACGCCACAAAGGTTGTCAAATCCTTTGATAAGTTCAATTTGTTCGACGAGAACACGAAGAAATTAAGGGAATATCTCACCTTCAATATCATTAATCTCAAGAATAATAGTTGTCTTTTACAATGCTGAATAAAGCCATATATATAGGCTAACAAAATAAAGAAATCTAAATAAACTAGAATTGCAAAATAAACTAAACGCTGAAATTAGGTTTTAATTCGCGGCGCTAAATTACGGTCGTAACTTATGAGTTTACGGCAGTAAGAATGCTACGGATTAAAAAATTAAAACATATGTTACGGCCGTGACAATTTATTTTACGACCGTAAGCAACCTTCTGAACAAAATTAAAAGTTACAAATTCTGGTTACGGCCGTGAGAATTTGATTACGGCCGTGAGTCCTTCTACTTCAGTTACGGTCGTAAGATTATATGTTACGGCCGTAATGGCCTTTCTGTTCAATTTTCGCCAACACGATTTTACGGCCGTAAAAGTAGGGTTAAGGCCGTGAGAATGCTTCTGCCTCAATTTCTTGTTGTTCTTTGATCCAAATGCATAGTAACAACTTTGGTTCTTCTTCCACTTTGTTATGCAACGAAAATGAGGTATTTGCACTCGAACACTCGTCCATCCACACTTGCATAAATCCTTGTATTGCCTGCTTGATTCTTTTGGCTCTTTGCCTCGTTATCGGTCCTACGGGTACGTGCAACGGGTCAACGTTCGTCGAGCCACTCCGGAACTCATCACCAACATATCAATTCTCAAAACCAAGAATGTCATTTCTTTATTTATTTTTTCACAGCAAATTTCTACTTTCCTATAATTGTGGGCTTGAGCCCCTTGAAGACATTGACACCATTTTCAATTGCACAATTTTTAGGACTTTTCTCAAGAGGTTTGTTTCTACACACAATCGTTTGAATTTTTTACTTAATTATTTTGCATGAAACAACACGCGATCACCCTTTTAACTATACATTTCATGTTAATCATAGTTTTTATCAACTTTTCAACAACATATTGTAATGCATGTATATTATAGCTAAATATTAAATTGAGTATGATGGCGCCAAAAGATGGCTAAAATCCAGTTTTCTAAAATCGTAAGACATGGCTAAGCGGTAAGACTAAACTTCAAGTTTTAGCTAGCCTAGGCGAAAACTAAGCATAAAAAAGTAATGAGTGTTAAGCAGCAAGGTTAACTTCATGCCTAAGCATCACTTAAACTATGCCATGTGGTAAGCGGGAGTCGCCACAATTCGTGGGAATTACCAATGTCCTCCACCCTGGCTCTGAGGGCACAATCTGCGATTTATCTCTCGAACCAATGGCCCAGAGTAGGGTCAGTTCAAGCCCTCAAGGTGTGGATTACACCCACTTAAACTAGACAAGACGAGCTTTTCAGTACAAAGGTAAAATGAAAAGTGCTACACGTACGGATTTGTAATGTTACAGATCACTTACTGTAGCTTGCTACAGTGAAATCATTTCACTGTAGCTTGCTAGAGTGAGTATTCTGTAATGTACAAAATGCACACAACATTTTTGTAGATAAAATATACATGATAAAGTTTATAAGTAGTGACCAAACCAAATCCATCAACAAGAGTAATGACCATAATTAGTCGAGGGAATTAAATCCAACATTAAATAAATATAGAAACAAATGGGATATTTTTAATTCTCAAATTAACAAATAGTATAAATACTAATTTAAATATGATTATAATTATTTAAAATCTGGTTGGTTTTTGTGGGTAGCCAAAGCAAGGATAGAATTTGCCAGTTTGTTAATGGAATCAACAAGGCCATTAATGCCTTGTCTGTTAATCTCAGCATTTGACTCTTCAATTTGCAGTCTTCTCTCATGCACACTCAGCACTTCTCTGTGTCTTCTTTCTTCTCTCTCTTCACGTGACTGAATTGCTTCTGCTATAATGGAACCCGTCTGAGAAATAGCACTGCAAACTTCTTTTAAACTGCTACCACCCACGGCGCCGGCGCCACCATCACCGCTTCGTTCTTGGCTTCTTCTTATTCTTCTTCTCTTGACTGGCGTGTCTGAATGACCACTTGAATCAGAATCTGAAGTATCATTCAGTTTATAATTAATTAGCTCAATTTAAATTATTAATGTGCACCTACAAGGTTTTTGTTTCTAGAAAAAATGTGAAAGAGAGTACCTACTGTGGGGAACGGCTCAGCAAAGGGAAGGGTAGGTGGTTGCGCCGGTGGCGGTGACGGAATGGGTAAAAGCATCGTTTGAGCCGTACCGGCCTGAATATGATGTTCCAAGGGAGCAGTAGTGATGAGCACATTGACATTTGAAGTTCCAATCACGCCGCCGCCCACCACAGCCGCCGGACCTTTCCTCTCCACCACCTCCACCAATGCATCAAATATCTGAGGCAACATATTTGACGGCAAACTGTGTTCCTTCCTCTCATTATTGTCCATCTCCCAATAAGATTTCTCTCCTCCGTCGTCACCGCCTGCTGCTCTCCCCTGATACTCTCTCACTTTCTTGAAATCTCTCATCAGATTATCCCACTTGTCATTGCACTGGTTTTGGCTTCTGAAACACAAATTCTTCCAACAGTAATCTTCCACACGCTTCCATCTTAATCCAGTACTACTGCTTTCGCCACCATGACTTATCATTAATCGTCTCTCGTCATCCATTCTCTTGGCTTCTATAAGAACCATTGTTTCTTCAACCGTCCAGTTCCCTTTCCTGTACTCCCTTTTCTGATTAGCCATGGCTGGACAACAAGAAAGGAGATCTTTGATTATACTACCCACTAACTTTCATCGGGTTCTGAATCTTTGATCAAATATATTGATGATTAAACATAGGTAAAGGAGAAAGAAAAACTCAGTTTTATGTTGAGCTACACTTGCTTTCCATGTAGTTAGTGTTATACTCGTGTGATGCATAATCATTTATAACTCATATATATATAACAAATTTATATTTTAACATATGAAATAAATAAATATTTCATTAAAAATGAAAAATAAAGGAAGACAATTAATTACAAAAAAAAGTACAATTACAAATACATTAATTTTTTTTACGATTTGTTTATTTACCGTTCCTGGAAATTTCTTTAAATATTTTAATTTATAGTGATTTAAAGCTTAAAATTGGCAAATAAAATTACATTTACATAAAATTTGTAATAAGTAAAAAAATAGATATATCTATGATATACGTTCAGAGTTTTATTAAAACGAAAATTTTTAGGACAATGAGTTGTTAAAAAGTAGGATTTTTTTTTTAAAAAATATTTATATGTAGATTATTTTATTAGTAGTATGACTTACTATTAAAAAAATAAAAAATAAAACTTCAATGACCATTTGCATAACTTATTTGTATAACTATTCAATTTTAATGATTATTATTAATGTAATTATTTTTTTTCAAAATGGGTAACTATATTTGCACCACAATTTCTTAAAAATACACCACATTTGAATTGTATTATTGGTCCCTAATCTTTATAGATTATTACATTTATGTTCTTTAATTTTTTTCATCAAGTTCTTTTCATTAAATTTTCAACAATTATCAAATTTTGTCCTTTAAGATGATTTTTGTCCAATTTTTTTTTTTTATTTTAGTGATTTAAAATAATGAACAATTATTCAATTAAAATTTTGATTTTTATTTATTAAGTGTACAAGCGGTAAATAAATCTTTTTAATCTCTCTTAATAAATTTCTTTGACAAAAATCGATAGAAGAAACGAGATATATTATTTAATGAAAGAATTAAAATAAGAATACAATGAAAAAAGTTGGGGGACATAATTGTAATATTGATTAAAGGTTATGAATTTTTTTGCAATTAAAATGTGGTGTACATATAAGAAGATGTGGTGACAATATATTTAGCCTTTCAAAATAAAATTTTTAGATTATAACAAATAATTTATCACTACCCGAACAGTACAATTAAAATTATTCTATCTTAATACAATATTTGATATTTAGATATATTAAACATATTTCATTTCAAATTTACTTTAACATTATAAATTAGATCCATGTGATCCTATATTTACATGAGTGTAACAAATTAAACAATATAAAATGTTAATTTTAATTAAATTTTAACTAATGTATATTACAAATACATTAATTTTATATACTAATAAATCATCAATGCATCTCAATTTATAAAAGCGCGATTGTTTAACCAACAACACATAAGAAAATTATTATTCAAAAAATCAATTATAAAAAAATTAAAATCGAACAGTCGAGTTTCATATAAATTTGTTTACAACGTGAAACCACGACTAATGATAGGAATTTTATAAAAAATAAAAAATAAAAAAAAACTATAGATACAAACTATCAAAATACTAAAAATATTAAAAATTTATTCAATAATTCTCAATACAACGTGACTTTTAAATTTTTCACCTAGTAGTCAAATGATTACATTACCGAAAAAAAAATATTTTTTATACCTTTTAATTAAACTTGTTTGACAACATCCTATTTTAAAATAGAATGAGTTTGCTAACATGCCTTTATTTTTATTTTGGTAAAAAATAGTTAAACTACTGGTTAAAGTCTGTAATATATATATATATTTCATATTTTGATTATTTAAATCTACAGTATTAAACATAATTAAATGAACAAAATGAGTAAGTAAAAAAATTAATTTTAAATTGACAGATGAATTGATCGAAATATGAAGTTACAAAAATTATTCAGATATATTATTTCTTTAATTTGATAAGAAAAGAAATTCGAATTGAAATTAATCATTTAGGATCAAATTAGATTTAGTTTATAAATTATACATCATTGTAGGACTTAAATAAAACAATTTTGAAATTGTGGGACATTGGGAAAAAATAAAAGTTACAAAATAAAATTTTTACCTTTAATTTTTTTATGTGATTTTAAGGATGACATGTTTACAGTTTGCTCTCACTTATGAGTTCGTATTAAAATTCTCGTTGAGATCTTCAATTTGATACCCATATTGCATATTTTTCTATCTCAAAATAATCGTGTAATTATTGAAAGTATTTCATTGAAATACTTCCATTTTAGGAAATATAACTTAAGCGAGAAAAGTTAAAAAACTTGTTTTTGGGAAGTACTCTTCTTTTATATACAGTATGATTGGCTTTAACTTGAAGAAAAAAAATAATAATAACAAAAAAAAAAATGCTAAACAACACGAAAATGGTGACAGAAAGAGTGAACAAAAATTATGTGAATAATTGTAAGTTGTTGATTTTGAAGTTGATAAGTAAAAAAATATATTATTGTCATGTGTGCAATGTCAAACTTTCTATCAAAAATTGGGCCATTAGCAAAAAATAAAATAATAAATAATAATAAAAAATCACTTTCTTTCTATATCCGTATTATTAGTATCTGAGGAAATTATTGGCGTCAAAGGGCCAAAAAGGACATCACCATATTCTTGAAATAAGTAATAATTTTACGAGGAAAATACATAATCATAAAACTTTACTTGAAAACTTACCCAAATATTGAATAATGAGTAATTCATATTTGTTACATATTAAATAGGGATATATTAGAAAATAGTAATATTAATATACTCTCAACAAAGAAAGTGACATATAATTTGGGACAAATAAAAAAGAAAAACGAGTCTATCTTTGTGAGACGGAAAGAGTAAAATTTATGATATCATTCACAAATTACAAATTTTCAAAAATTATTTATATGTAAAAAATTATCAAATTTATCGATCAAGATTTATTTCTTGATCACAAATTTTTAAATTAATCGATGACGACTTATTTCTTGATCATAAATAACATACTTTATAGGTCACGACTCAAAAATTACAAAATTTAATTGGGCCCTATAGCTAAATAAAATAAAATAAAATAAATACTAATAATAATAATAATAATAATAAATCACTTTCTTTCTATAATCGTACTTATTATTAGTATCTGAGAAAATTATTGGGGTCAAATGGCCAAAAAGGACATCACCATATTCTTGAGGTAAGTAATAATACTTTTACGGGAAAAATACATAATTATAAGACTTTAGAGATCATTTTCAAAACTTGACAACTTACCCAAACATTGAATAATGAGTAATTCATATTTGTTGCATATTAAATATGGATATATTAGAAAATTGAGATATCAACATTCTCTCAACAAAGTAAGTGGTATATAATTTGGGACAAATAAAAAAGGAAAACGAGTCTATCTTTGCGGGACGGAAAGAGTAAAATTTATGATCACATTCACAAATTACAAATTTTATATTTCACAAATTATTTATGTGTAAAAAATTATAAAATTTATCGATCAAGATTTATTTCTCGATCACAAATTTTTAAATTAATCGATGACGACTTATTTCTTTGTTATAAATAACATACTTTATAGGTCTCGACTTATTTCTTTGTCACAAATTACAAAATTTATAAGTCACATCTAATTTCCCAATCACCAATATCAAATTAATCAGTAACGATTTATTTCTTAGTCACAAATAAAAAATCTTGTAGGTCACAACTTATTTCTCGGTCACAAATAATGAAATAACAATCATGACTTATTTCTCAATTACAATTTACAAATTTCCTAGATCAATACTCATTTTTCGATCACAAATCACGAATCGTATAGGTCATGACTTATTTTCTCGAACACAAATATAGAGTTTTATATGTCACTACTTATTTCACGGTCACAAATTTAAATTAATTGGTCATAACTTAAAAAGTTTGTAAGTTACAATTTTTAGTCACAATCTCAAACATTTTTAGTCATGTATTATTAATTGGTCACAACTTATTTATTTTATCAGTCACAATCAACCATAACTGATCGTAAAACACACAGTCACACACCATCACATACCGTGAACCACACAAACGCCAACCAGAAACCACACCATTGTCGCAAAAGTAAAACACCAAAAACAATAGCACCTACAGCACCACCATCTCATAGTCACTACTAGTATCGCAACCACCACAATCGCTTGCAATGATTTGATGATAAAATGTTTCACAAGTTACTTAGATCTAAAGAAAGAACCTTACTCCTTTCTTAGAACGAGCAAAGAAGGTGAAGAGGAGCGGCATCATCACCTATGAAGAAAGTGGCAGCGACGACGTCATTGGCATTGAAGAGAGCTGCGGCATCATGGTAGCTAAAGAACAACTCCATCATCACCATTGCAGCAGCAACGACGACGGCATAATCGCAACTACGCATCGACGATGCAATGCTCATAGCCTCATTGGACGAAATGTCTCGACGTGGGGAGAGAAAGAGAGAATAGATTATAGAAAGAGAATTATAGTTGAGAGTAAAATGAGAGGGGAAATGAAATTATGGTTTGAATTAATTATTGGTAATACGGTTATTAAATTAATTATTGAATAAGCACATGATTTATGAATCAAATAATATTGAATTAGATTTTTTAATTTGAAAGTTTAAATTTAGGTGTGAATATAACTTCCTATATTTTTATTGATCGTTTGAACCCATTATAATTAGATTATTTGAGATAATGTATTTCGGAACAATGATTTTTTGAAAAATATGTGATTAAAAATTAAGAAAGAGAAAAATGTGCTGAAGAATGTGAAGTTAAAAGTATAAGATAGAAAAAAGTATGAAATTATAGCTCGGCTCAAACAATGGATTATTTATAAAAATGGTAACATATAAACAAACTAATATGCGTATTCAAATTTATAAATTAAGCCTCTATTCGGTGACACAAACATCATAAATAAATTAAGCCTCTATTCGGTGACACAAACATCATAAATAAATTAAGCCTATGTTCGATGACACAAACGCCATAGATCTAGAGTGGATTCCGCTAGTGTGATGTATTGCAATTTTGAAAGATGAAGTCCTTGCAATGGAAAATAGACTCTTGGACTTGCCTTTCTTTTAAGGTAGTTGTTACATGTATTTACACGCTTCCTAAGGCGCATTTATGGTAAATTAATTATGATTTACAATTTCCAAGGGATGTTCCATAGCAACGTGCCTTTTCAAATTCCAGCTCACTGAATCGTTGCAACTTTTTAATGGGACACGTGGTTGACCTAGATCAGACATCACCTATAGAATTAACGGTACATATTGATAATATTTTTCTATAAAATATCCACCATTCCCCATTTCTTCCTTTTCGTAACTTCATCATTCTCTTAGAAATTCTAGGGATTTTCCCTTGTCTTTTCATTGAGCCCTACCAGAATCTTTGAAGACTCTCGGTGGTGATGCATTTTCAGCGTGCAAAGTTCTCTTGAAGCTGTCCTTCGCTTGCCAATAAACTCTTCATCTTCATAGCCTTAGGTAATTCTTTTTTTCTTTACGTGTTCTCGTTTCTTTTGAAATTTTGTTTTCTTTTTGAGTGCTTGTTGATTGTCTTCCTTTTGCGTCTCCGAGTGGTAAGACGGTTTCGGGGAACATGGAAGGAGTTGGGGAAGTAGATCCAAAGGAGTTGGTGGTCATGACTAACTCTATTATAGGCTTTTTCCCTTAGTCCCATTTAGTTTTTAGCTCCCGTTATTTTAAAGAGCTTAAGAAGAAGCAGAGTAGGAAATCTCTAGTATAATATGTTTGGATGATTCTGATAGTAAACAAGAGAAGAACCAGTCCTACATGGCCAAGTTATCAGTGGAAGAGGAGGCATCATTGAAGGAGCTCCAAGATTTTTTTTTTTAAAAAGTAGGGAGTTAGGACCCCCTTTAGGGTACATAGGGAAGAATTAGGAATGACCGAGGAGGAGATTTCCCAAGTAGAGGATTAGGTGGATTACGTAAACAAGGCTTCATGGTATCATATTGATCCCGAGCCTTGTACGGAGTCATGGAAGTCTAATGAGTTGGAAACAGAGGTTAGGGGTAGCAGTATTACAGGTATCTCTTCTACGTACCGAATTCCAAAGGAAATCTGGGTAATACACCCCAGCCCCTTATGCAGACTTTGCTCCCCTCTTGAAGGTCAGGTGGTGGTACTCCTTGACGCATTTGAATGCAGGATGTGCCTACCGCTCCATCCGTTTTTTAGAGCCCTTCTCCAGAGCTATAACCTGTGCCCATATCAGGTGGCACCAAATTTCTGGACTCAAGTGGTGGGCACTTGGTTGATATGGCAAGAAGTCGTCCGGACTACCCAATCTCCTTGTACATCATACACACCCTGTATACTTTGAAGAAAGCCATGAGGAAGGAGAAGGACACCGACCGAATGTGAAGGATTGGTATTATCTCACTCCAAGGAGACAACACTCCTCCATCATCATTGGGCATCCCCAGTCCATAAAGAACTGGAAAAAACAATGGATTTGGGTTGCTAGCGATTGTCATAGCTTTCTGTCTGATCCTACTCTAGAAATAACAGTTCCCTAGAGCCTTTCTTATCGTCGTGATTTTTGTCCTTTTTTATGTGAAAGCATGGGGTGCATGGATTTGTATGTGTTTTTGACACTCATGCATGTTTTCTTTTGATTTCACAGGTTAAGCGTACGCTCACTTGCTATCAGAAGAGGACTTGGCCATTGTAAGGAAACTATTTTTGTTTACGGGGGCAGTTTTCAAAGAATCATTTCTTCCTAAAAACTCTTTGATAGGCATGGGTTGATGAGAGAGATGGGTGTGTTTTCCTTACCCTTTTTATATCACGTATCATTCCCTTTATTTGTTGTTTCCTCCCTTTTACTTAGGGTGCGATTATTTGTGTTGATTGCAGGTTTAAATAAATTTCCTAAGATCTCGTTGAAAGGGCTTAGGGCCAAGAAAATTCTTCCGATCCTAAGTATCGGCAGTGAAGAAGAAGGAAAGCGGAAAACTATCCTTACTAGTTTACAAGTGGAAGTTTTCAAGAAAGCTGCTGAGGTGGCCTCAGCTCAGGTAGAATTCAATGCCTCCAAGTCTATGGCTCCTTCTGCTTTGGCCCCATCCACCCAACAAATCCTTACTGTGAAGAAGGAGCCCGGCTCCAAGCTGGCTTGTGATAAGGAGAAGGACAAAAGGACTCAGAAGAAAGAAGAGGCGAAATCTAAGCAAGCTCCGGTTAAGGGAGATGGGGATGATGATGTGATAGAGGTCACAGAAGATGAACGGTCCCTCCTGATCTTCCTTTCAATGATTCTTCTTCCCCGGCCTCGGACTTTCCCAAGCATGCAGAGCCGCCAATGATTTCCTTGCATGGTGTTTCTGAAAAAGTGGAGTTGACTGTGGCCTTAGAAGTTGCTCGGATTAAAGCCAGTCTTGTCTCTAATCCTTTAGCTCTAGATTCTGGTGCCTTGGCTTCCCTTTCGGAATCCTTTACTAAAGCTCCTGAAGCGATGGAATGTTACTGGATTGGGGGTTGGGAGGTTTACTCCTCCTTGAGTTCGCCTATCTAAAGATTGTCTGCTGCTAAGGCGATGAGCATTAGAGCCCTAGCTAATTGAAGAGATAGAGTTATCCATCAAAGGGCTAGAACGGAGAGAAATGAATGCCAAAGTAGCTATGTAAAACACAGATAACATGGTGAGGGAGATTAAGGATCTGAAGGAGTCTCTAAAAATGGTCCGGAGGACTCTTCAGGATGAAAGGAATCCTCTAAGGATCCTGAAGGACCTTATTGTTGTAGAAGCAGACGTGGCCTATCTTTGCAAAAAATATGATAACACTGTTCAGGCTTAGATGGTGACTTCTAATGCCCTTGTGAAGGTCAACACTATGAAGGGCAACCTCATAGATAAGGTAGCTGATCTCACTAAAGAGCTGGAGGGAGAGAAAGCGGCCAGGTAGAAGGATAAGGAGGTCTTGGTTCAAGTAGAGGTAAAATTCAGCTCCTTAGAGCAGAGTGTCAAGGCTAAGGTGGTCGAAGGTGTCCAAATTTTTGAGGATACTTTTGAGAACACCGAAGAGTACGAGCTGACCCAGAAGATCTACGACACTATTGGTGCCCAGATGACTTTAAGAGTCATGAAAGATAAGTTTCCTCATCTTGAGCTTTCCGCAATCGAAGCCTTCTATATGGAGCTTGAAGAGGAGACTGAAGGTGATACCTAAGAGCTTCCGGTCATAGAGCTTCGGGTAATCCCCTGGTTGGTGATGTTCTTGACTGGAGTGTTGATGCTCCTACTGATAATGCTCCTACTTCCATTGACATAATTCTGTTTTCATTTTCTATTTTTTGTCTTTTCTTGTAATGGCCTTGTTTTTGTAATAACTTTTCTTTTGATATTGCAAGCAAACTTTTGTTTATTTCTTTCTTTCCTGCTTATTATGTGATTTTTCTTGGACAAGTAATACATATTGTGGCACTCCTGATGAATTAAGGCACTTAATAAAGCCTAAGATTAAAATTAGGTGCTCAAGATGAACCCTTAACAAAATGTGAATTTTGTTATGTTTAACCACATTTGAAATGAGTTGCTTCCGTATGATAGTCCCCAGAATCTAAGTAAAGACATTTATGTCCATAGTTAGATCTGGTATAAAGGAAGCTCCTTCGTATTCGTTTGAACAACACTTATTGACAGAGTTCTAGTTTTTTTTTACGCATCTTTGCTTCCTCTGAAGTATTCTTACTGAAGTATCGAAATCCCTTATTTTGAGAGAGAGAGAGAGAGAGAGAGAGAGGTTCATTAAATGGAGGAGTCCCTTGTTTGAGTTTTATCTTTTGTGAGAATTACTCGTTATTTCTAAACTGATGCTCTGGATTTGATTTTGACAATCCTTAGAGACCAAAATTTGTGACGAAATATAAGGAGGAATTTAACCAGTATGAAACATATAAAAGGGAGAGATTAATCGCATAACTTGGAAAATAGCATGCACGCTTCGCCTATGGAAAATAACCTGCTTATTGGTAATAAAGGCATAAGTGCTCCGTATTCCAAGAATTAGGTAAGGCTTTTCGAAGAGGTCTTCTATTCTATAAGTCCAACTCAAAAGTCACCTTGTAGGGTCCTTCCCAATTGGGTCCTAAAGTCCATGCTCTAGGCTCTTGAGTCAAAAGAAGCAATTTCTTTAACACCAAGTCTCCAATTCTGAAGAACTTTCTCTTTACCTTTTTGTTTAAATATCGGGCCATCTTTTATTGATATCGAGCCAGTAAGATTTTTGAATCACTCATTTTTTCAATGAGGAAGTCAAGTTCTGCCCGTTGGGCTTTCTCATTAACAACTTCATTGAAATGGATTTTCCTAGGAGATGGAACTCCGATTCCACTAGGCACTCTACCTCGGGCCCGTAAGCCATTGAGAATGGAGTTTCACTAGTGGTGGTGTACGATGTAGTCCAAATTTCCAACAAGACTTGGGGAATCTCGTCTACCCAAGCTCCTTTCATTGACTCTGACTTTCTTTTCAATGTGTTCTTTATAGTTTTATTAACTGCCTTGACCTACTCGTTTGCTTGTGGATTGTGTGGGGAGGAGAATAATTTGCAGATGCCCAGCTCATCACACAACTCTTCAACTTTCCTATTTATGAATTGCTTCACGTTGTCTGTTACCAAAGAGTAGGGAATGTCAAAACTAAAAATTATGTTTTTCAGATGAATTTGGAAGTGTTGGCCTCTGTGATTTTCATCAATTGTTCAGCTTCAACTCATTTGGTGAAGTAGTCTACAGCCACAATTTCGTAGCAATGATTTCCCCTTCCTCATGACATGCATCCAATAATATCAATTCCCATTTTGCGAAGGGCCAGAGGCTTGTTTCTACTCTCAATTTGTGATAAAAGCTGGTGTTGTACGGTGGCATGATGTTTACATTTATCATACTTACGGACAAAATCATGTGTCTGTTTCCGCATGGGAGTACACTTGTTTGTCTTTTCGCGCTAGGGATAGTGCTTCTGCATAATTTTTGTAAATCCCTTCATGGATTTCTCTCATGACATAGTTTCCATCTGTAGGTCCCACACAACGTAACAAGGGTGCAGTGCAGCTCTGTTTGTATAGTACTCCTTCTTTCAGAACGAAGTGAGCTGCGTACCTTTGCAGTTTCCAGGCTGACTCTAAGTCATTTGGTAGAGTTTGATGCTTCAAATGAAAAAGAATTGGAGTCATCCATGAGGTTTCTTCCTCCACAGAGAGAACCTTCGCCCATGGCTCAATAGATGGGACCGGAAGGTTCTCAATGGTTACTATGTTCAAGAGCTTCGCATCTTTGCTACTTGCCAATTTTGGAAAAGTATCAGCGTTTGTGTTTTCAGACCTTGGTCCTTTACCTTTTTCTGGTATGCCACCATGTTGGATTCCTCAGCAGCAAATTGTCCATTGACTTGGCTCACAACGAGCTGGGCATCGTTGTTTTCCACCAACGCTTTTACTTTCAAATCTATTGCTAACTTAACCTCGTCGAAGGACCACATTATTGGGAGCTGCGGATCCAAAACGAACCCCGGATCCAAAACGAACCGTGCTATCTAGCTTGTGCATTTCCGGGCTCACAAGTATTACCTCAGCTCCGAACCTTCCTTCAATAGAAGAACCATCAACAAACAATCTCCACTCCGGTTGATCTTCAGTGCTTTTAGTCATTTCAACTTCGGGTGGATGCGTAAATTTGGCTATAAAGTCTGCTAGTGCTTGGCCTTTTATGGATGTTCGAGGCATATATTGGAGATCAAATTGACTATTCTCTATAGCTCATTTCATTAATCTTCCATATGTATCTGGCTTTTGCAGGACCTATCTCATTGAAAAGTTGGTAAGCACTTGAATGGAGTGACTAAAAATAAGGACGGAGCTTCCAGGTCACTGTAATCAACTCCAAAGCTAGTTTTTCCATGTCTGGATAGCGTGTTTCAGCATCAAGTAGTGCTTTGCTCATTTAATACACCGGGAGTTGAGTCACATTTTCTTCTCTAACCAAAATGGAGCTCACAACTTCTTTGGAAATAGCCAAATACAGGAACAAAGACTCTTCGGCCTTTAGTTTTGATAAAAGAGTAGGGCTTGCTTCCAATAATTCCTTTTAATTTTACAAAGGTCTCTTCCCACTCCAGCATCTATTAGAACTTTTTCTCTCCTTTGAGACCTTAAAGAAAGGTAGGCATTTAAATGTGGACTTAGGGACGAACCTTCTTAGAGCCCCTACTCTTCTAGTTAAGCTTTGCACTTCTTTGGGATTTCGAGGAGAATACATCTCAAGCAGAGCCTTGATTTTTTCTGGGTTTGCCTCAATCCCTCCGCTCTTCACTATGAATCCTAGGAGTTTCCCAAATCCTACTCTGAATGCACATATTAGGGGATTGAACTTCATTCTATACTCAGTATATTAAGGTCTCCACCAAGTGCTCAATATGTTTTGAGGCCACCATGCATATCACAAGCATGTCATCTAGATATACCTCCATGGTGATTCCAAGTTGTTTTGCTACCAACATTTGGTAGGTGGCTCTAGCGTTTTTCAACCTGAAGGGTATAGCTTTGTAACAATAGAGTCCATTGTCCGTGATGAAGGACATGTACTCCTCTTCGAATTCATGCATAGGAATCTAGTTGTATCCGAAGTATGCATCCATGAAACTTAGCATTCATGACTCGCAGTGGAATCAACCAGCCTATCAATCTGGGTAATGGAAAAATGTCATTTGGACACACTTGATTCAAATTAGAAAAATCAATGCATACCCTCAATTTCGCACTTTGTTTAGGGATTAGTACTAGATCTGATACCCACTTCAGATATCTGGATCCTCTGATGAAGCCATTTTTCAATAATTTCGATACCTCTTCTTTCAAGACATCATACTTCTCTTGACTCATGGGTCTTCATTTTTTCCTATGTCTGGGGTGGCAGAGATCAATTTGGAGTTTGTGGCAGGTCACCTTTGGTTCTATGCTCACCATATCATCATGTTTCTATGCGAATGCGTCAAGGTTTTGATGAAGAAAGCTTTCTAGCTTCTCCTTTAAGTCACATGTTAAGTCCTGCCAAATCTTCCTTTCCTTCATGGGATCCGAAGGATCAACTAGGAAGTACTCCAACTTTTCAACTGGAGCGGTACAACATTTTGCACCCATCATTCTTGGATCTAAATCCTTCAGATCCTCTTCTTTCCGCATTATGATGTCTGTGTTTGTATCAGGCTTAGCACCTACCATTTCAAGGTCTGGGGCTACATCGGTCATTGTTACATCACTGATCATATTGACCGTCCGATTTTGGAATTTTCAGATCGCGTTTGTGTAGCAAGCCCTTAGACAGTTTGGCTTCCCCTGACATTTGCTATCCCATTTTCCGTTGGGAACTTCATGTAAATGCATTTGGTATGGGTGACTGCTCCAAGGTCAATGAGACTTGGTCTGCCTATAGGAACGTGATATGATGAGCTTTTGTCCATGATAAAAAACTCTACTGGTATTCTAGAGATAGTGGGTGCCTGCCATACTTCGGTCATGAGTATTACGGAGCCTCTTGGGACCCTATAGTCCCCAATGAAGCTGTAGATAGGATCCGAAACCAGATTCAGTGAGGTGTCAATACCCATGTTGTCATAAGTGACCCCTATAAATCATATTTATTGAGGCCCCATCATCCACCAACATCCGGGATAAGTTGTTCCTAGTGACAACCGTACGGATCATCAACGCATCATTATGTGGGAAATGCACCCCGATCGCGTCATCCAATGTGGAGGTGATAGGGTCCATTCTGGAAGTCCCGACAGGCTGCGAGTTTATGTAGATTTCACGTTGGGGGCTATTTTACCTCTCTTATATATCGCTTCTAGAATTTATTTGTACTCCCCTCTAGGTGAGGTCCTCCAAAGATAGTGTCGATCTCACGTGTTGGTGGATCATTGGGAGGATGAGTCGAGTCCTTGATATTTCTGTTAGGGGCTGGAGCTATATTTCTATCATGGCTTCGCTCCCTTTGGTGATTTTAGTTTCCTCCCATTGGAGCATTTTGCTTGTTGTCTCTATGATCAGTCTGATTTAACCTTTGAATGCCTGTTTAGCCTTCCCTATTAGGCGGTCCTATTGCCTCCCTTCCTTTCATAGGTCTTTTGTTCAGCCAACATTTGTACGTCTCTACAATCCTCTGTCACATGCCCATAAAATCTATGGAATGCACAATATGGCCAAGTCATGGGCTATTTACCACTTCGGCATGCACCAACTCCTTTTGAAGCGATGACGGGTGTTGTTACAGGGAGTGCGGAATGCATATTTGGGATAACCTTTACGATTTTAGCTGCATTTGGACCCTGGAAATGGGTGAGAACCACCTCTGCGACCTTTTTAGGACTGGTTCATGTCACCCTCTAGTTGCTGGGTTAACTCCGAAGTGATGTCCGGTGTTGTAGCGTTCTTGGGGAAGGCCATTTCTGGCCCTTGCCATCTCTTTCGATATCATTTCCTCCATCAAGTCCACAAGAGCATTGTAATCTCTTGGTTTACGACTCTGGACATCTCTCCAAAACATACTTGTCATGTCTAAATCCCATTTTAGAGCGGAGAACATTTCTTCCTCCGTAATATTTTCAAAGTTATGCATTTCTTTTGTGAAGGGGATAGATAGCCTTTCAAACAACTCATTCTTTCCTTGCCTCAAATCCTATAGTCACTGGAGTGGGAGTTTCTTGGACCTAGAGGACACAAAGCAGTTTTTAAAGGCTATTTTCAAATCTCTCCAGTTGTGAATGCTGCCTGTTGGGAGCTTCTTGTACCATCGTACAACGCTCCCTTCCAGAGTTAATGTAAATGCTTTGCATTTCAGCGTCGGAGTGGCTCCTACCATCTCCATACTCGCACGATAATTCAAGAGGTGATCATCAGGTTGCCTCTCCCGAAATACTTTGTGATTTTCGACATTTCGAAATTGGAGGGCACCGGATATCTCTGAATGCCCTTAGAGAAAGGGCTAACCTCTCCATCATCATCTGTTTTATATGAAAGGAGTTCTTCTAGGTTTTCAACATGGTCCGACATCACCTCATTGTGGGGGTGTGGCTGGTCATAGGGCTGCTGCGGTTGATCCCTTTCACGGGGGTGACAGGGCTTGGCCATAATGCGGCCTCATATAAGCAGGCAAGGTTCCTTGTGATTGAAAGTGGGCTTCTTCTGCATCCCTTCTCTCTCGCCCATTTCTAAGCACTTGAGCATGAGAGGGAGCTTCTTCAGCTTTTTGTTCATACCTATTTCTAGGTACTTGGTTTCGTGGATAGGCTTCTTGAGCCCTTCGTTCTCACCTATTCCTAGGCGCCGTGTTTGAGGGTGGGCTTCTTCAGCCCTTCTTCCGCGTCTATTTCTGGACCAGAGACTCCCTATCTGGCTAAAAACACTGCTGGACCTTGATGGTGCAGCTTCCCTTGGATATTTAGGAGGAAAGCTGTGTTCTTCTTGCGTTTCGTACGTAGAGTCCTCTTCATTAGGTTGCATGGAGTTCACTCTAGCATCTCCTGGAGGCATATGGTAGTAGTTCGAAGTATTCGCGCTAGAGGACGGATACTGTGGTTAAGTTTGGGGGTATTATGATGCTGTAACTTGATCATTTGCCACATACCCCCTCGCCATATGTTCATAGCAGTGTTTTGTTCAATTTGCTGCCTCTGCATTTCTGTCATTTGAGTTGCCATGCGCATTATGTCCCTCATTAGATGCCTGCTTCTATATCTACGAGGCGGGTTTGTTTGAGGAACATCCTCATTAGCATTTTTGAGGTTGGACATGTGGGGGTATTTCCTCCTCAACATTATGTTGTTCACCCCTGCTTCTTACCATTCATGACTTTTTATAGCTTATGAATTAACCTTTCTTCAAGGTTGTAAAACTTGTATTTCAAAGTTTTATGCCTTTTTTGAGGTTGCGAAACTTGTATTTCAAAGTTTTAAGTCTTTTACAAGTTTCTCCAGGTGTGTTTTTACCACTTCTTTTTTTTTCAGAAGGTTGCTTGCAAGTGTTATCAGTCTTTTTCAAGATGTTTCTCACTCTTTTTTAGGGTGATTACAGTTCTTTTTCACTCTTTTTCAAGAGGTTCTTTGCCTTTTCTAAGGTTATCTTTTCACTATGTGAATTCGTGGTTAAAAGTGTTGTTTTCCACCGAAGGCGCCAAAATGTTAATTACAAAATCTATTGGGACCATGGATCAACATATTTCAGCTCCTCCCTCTTAAAAATGTGGACTTCCTGTGCACTTGGACAAATAGTCAGTACGCAATGGGGGCCAGGGTGGCTCCCTTCTGCACTCCGACTTTCAAGTTAGGACTCATTGTGAGTAAATATAATTTGGATGTGAGAAATATAAGTGTGTAAAAAAGAGAAAGGGGAGTGAGATTTGTATTTTGAGTTTGAGTATTAAGTTATTGACCTTTTTCTTGGAGACAAACGTGATCTATTTATAGTAAGAGTTGTTACTTAAGATAGTGACATGTGTTACCCTTTACACGTGGTGGGTTCTTGACCATTCATGAGGTAAATCATTTCCTTGGTAACAATCATTATGACCTACTATAGAGTTACGGCTGCTGTCACATCCCTTGAAGATGTTTTCACATTAAGCTGCACCTTGCAGAAGAGTTGCATCTCTTTGACACATTGACCAATCTTGTCACCTTTCCGGAGCATGGACTCCATATGGTTCCAGTCCGCTATAAGGAGTCCGACTATTGGATTTCAGACAACATGGCCCAGATATGTTCGGGGTGATGACCTTGTCAATAAGTCCGAACTAACGGACTCATGACCGCAGAGTTCAGAGTAATGTTTGATGCAAGTGGGTCTTACGTCGGCCTTTGGGGATGATGTGTCAAGTCCATTTAGGTTTGGTCGTAACAGTATTATTATAAATTTACTTATAAATATTAAGATTTGGATGTCCATCTTAAAATGTCAGCATTATTAAGAAGAGTAGCTTAAACCCTTATAAATTGATCTATGTTTTCATCTTTATTTAATGTGAAATTTTATCAATTAACATGCCTCATCAAAATGGTGGCTTGTTTTTGCAAATCAATCTTGAAATCTATGTTTTCATTTTTTGAGTCTTAATCGGATCGAATTGCTTGTTGGAGCTTAGTCGACTCTGATATCATGTTAAAATTTGATAGTTCATCTTAAAATGTCAATTTTGTTAATAATTTAGCCCAAAGACCTTATAAATTAGTTTATATTTTTCATCTTTATTTGATGTAAGATTTTATCTCTTTAACAATAAATAGGTTTCCAAACACAATGTAGTCAAATACCGGTAAACCTATCTCAACTCGAAATGAAAATTGTTTAGCATAGAAAAATCCAAACATAATTGACTGTAGGTCCAATTCGATTTTGACATGACACTTGATACATCCTCGATAAAAATTTTAGAGGGAGGGAGGGAGATAATAAAGTATCAATAGAATTGCTTGAGTTGGAAATACTCTTGTACCAGGTTAGCTTCCTTCAAATTAGCTTTCATTTGACAAATTTATAAATAGTTCATGAAAAGGAGTAATTATGGATCCAACAAAATGCGTAAGGAATATTCTCCACTCCATAGATATAATCTTCGTTCTATTTTCAAATAGATTAAAAAATATAATTATTATAGTTAAAATATATTTTTTATTATATATTTCCTAATATACTCCTCATTATATAATGATTTAAATAAGAGTAATTCATATTTATGAATAACAATATATAGTAAATGAAGGTATATTAAAAAATTTAAAAACAAAAATCTCAATCAAAGAAGTGGAATATAATTTCTGCTAGATGAAAAAGTAAAGCAAGCATATTTTTATGGAATAGAGAGTGATGAGTAATAGATACTACATCCGTCTCGTGAAGATGGACTTATATTCCTTATTTGTCAATCTCAAATTATAAATCTCTTTTCTTATTGAAAGTTTAGATATTTTTAAGTTTTCTAATATACTCTTATTTAAATCCATTGTTATTAACAGATATAAAATAATTATATTTGTACTTTGACTTAATTTATAAATTTCTTTCCAAACATAGGGTTAATAATTCATAAGACATGTGTTTAAATTAGAGTAGAGCATAAACAACTTGATGAGTTTTGTTAGAGCATACTCTTTATTTATAAAGACCATATTATATATCATATAAACCATCTTGGAATTTAGAGAGTTAGAATTTTTCACTACAAATACTCTCGATTTTGACTATTCATTTACTTTTTCAAAAAACATTACTCATTTCTTCTCATATTTTATTTAACTACTATTTACCTCATATGATGAACGAAGATTGCTTTTCGCAATATCTATTTCGTCAAGTATTTGTAAAATTTTAATGCTTTTACATAATGAATATATACAAATATAAAATGTATAAAATAATATTTTATTACAATAATTATTAAAATTTAAAAAAATAACATAACTAATCAAAATTATTAAAAAATTATTTGGTTTGTAAATTCTAATTTATATATTTAAATTAATAAAAAATAATACTAGATTTTAATAATTTTTATGAGTCATTGTTAATTTAATTGAAAATGCAAATTCACATAATTTCTACTTTTACCTCTTATATGTAACAATTTTTTTTTCCAAATTTCTTTAAAAAAAATGCATTTTATAATCGCAATATTATTTATATGGATTTAAACACGATATTAATCTACACGAATTCAAATGGAAATTTTATTAACAAACACGGACTTAAACACGACATTAATCTACACAAATTTTTATTTTATTTTATTTTAGTTTATTTATTTATTTATTTTTTCAAAAAATGCAAATATATTTTGGCTGGAAAATGACTTTTAATGCTTATCTCTTCACTTCTACTTTTATAAATGCTAGTGTTACACATGTGCGATTCATAGTCAATTATTATTGACATATATTGAATTTATATGTTAACATATGAAATGATATTTAATTAAAAATGAGAATCGGAGAAAGACAATTAATTACAAAAAAAAATGTATAATTACAATACATTCATTTTTTTATGGTTTGTATGTTTGCCATTCTAAGAAATTTATTTAAATATTTTAATTTAAATTGATTTAAATCTTAAAATGAAAAAACAAATTGTTAAAGTCTTTAATATATATTTTGATTATTTCTCTCTGTAATATTAAACAATGTTATTAAACCCGAAACAAACCATCCGGTCTAATTGGTAAACTCACGACCTAGTTAAAAAGGTGAATCACAAAATGTTAAAAAATCTGAAATGATGTGGAGTTTAATATTAACCCTCCCTCCCTCCCTCCATCCTTATTTCCACTTAAACAATTGTAAATGTAAATTGAAAATGGAATATAGTATTCCACATGCACTTTTCATTTTGTAAATGCAATATGCATTTATTATTTCATTTTGTAAATACAATATACTTTTATTATTTTATTTTATGTGGAATATAGTATTCGACATAATCATAGGCTTTTATTATTACTAGTGCAAGTCATGCTTTGCATGACCAATTGTCCGAAGGGAATATTGATAAGACTGTTTGAATTTGGTTGAAAGGGAGAAGTGTAATATTAATTACTTGTGTGTTTATATTTTGGTTATGGTTGTTTGTAGAAGTTTATATTTTGGTTTGTAGAATCTGTGAAATGTAAATAGTCGGTGGAATAACTGTAAACCTTTTTGACTTGTACAAGTGTTGCAACTATTATCTGATAGGATTTATTGACACAAGATATTATAATTTTGCAATAGTGTATTAGATAATAGGGAAAAATGTGTGATGCATCATTGTTGGTAATTTGGGATGCTAAAGGGCCGTTCTCTTTGTGTTTCGATTTTGGATTTTGAGTTTTGGATTTTCTTTTGATTTTTGGATTTTGGTTGTTTGTTTTGGGATTGCTGAAAACATGTTCTTTTTGTAATTTTGGAAAACTGTTTTCAAAAATAGAAAACTGAAAAATGCATTTACTTTGTAATTTTTTGATATATTTATTTTGTGATATTTTATATGTAAAAAATGGTTGATTTGTTGAATTACATTAATTTTAATGTTAATAAATCAGTTAGTTCTCTATGTCAATAAATTCATCATTAATATTGTTTTAGCTAAACAAAAATTTAACTTCATACCAATAAAATCTTAACATGGATCTATATATAATAACAAAATAACATAAGAACTTCAAGTGAAGGAAGTGTCTCACATTTACAAAATAATAATAATAATAATAATAATAATAATAATAATAATAAAAAATAAAAATTTATCAAAAAAAAAATCTTAACATAGATCTATATAATGGCAAAATAACATAAGAACTTCAAGTGAAGGAAGTGTCTCACATTTTTAAAAAAAATATATATATAATAATAATAATAATAATAATAATAATAATAATAATAATAATAATAATAATAATAATAATAATAATAATAATAAAAACAAATAAATAATAAAAAAAACTTGCAAAAAAAAAATAATCTTAAAATGGATCTATATATAATGGCAAAATAATATAAGAACTTCAAGTGAATGAAGTGACTCACTTTTACAAATAAAAAAAATAAAAAATCTTAACATGGATCTATATATAATGACAAAATAACATAAGAATTTCAAGTGAAGGAAGTGTCTCATATTCAAAAAATAATAATAATAATAATAAAAAAAAATTACCAAAAAAAAAAAAAAAATCTTAACATGGATTTATATATAATGCAAAATAATATAAGAACTTTAAGTGAAGGAAGTGTCTCACAAAAAAAAAAATCCAAAACGCGCGTTTTGGTCGTTTTTAACACAAAAATATCCAAAATGCAATAAACTCGTTTTGAGTTTCCTTTATATTTTTTTTGGTGTTTTGGATAATGCGTTTTTGAAAATGGGTAAAGTGAACGCGTTTTCGATATTTCCAAAAATCGAAAACTCAAAACGAGCTGAAAACGGTGAAAAGAACGGGGCCTAAATTTCCGGAAGAAATTTAAAAAAGAAAAAATAATCACAGAATTCAGAGAAGATAGGATAGGATAGAGAATCTGAAGTATTATAAAAATTGCATAGTAGGAAAATATTTTGTTTACATGAAGCCACACACAATTTAACAACTTGCATTAACAACTTGCATATGTGATGAATTTATTTAATAAAATAATGTTGATGAAGGAGAAAGAGGAACATTTGATAGATCTGTTCTTCTGTTTCTGTGAGAGCGTGATATTTCAATTCTAGACCCAGCAAAGACAATGATAGTAAAGCATAAATATTTACTAGAGTATACAATGGTATGAAAGATGTAAATAGTGCTCATATTTTATTTATATTTATAAATAACCTGTTGGCATAGCTGAACATGAACGTGTGGACATTTCAACAGGATAAACAAAAGGGACACTGTTGTAGAGCAAAAATATACACATTTCTAACAAAAGAGTAATTAATTAGCCACAAACAACAAGTAGACATTCGTGGTAGCTTAGTAGGTGTTGGAGACGCAGGAGATTTTGTGTGGTCAGCAGCTTGACCGGTACTATGTTTCACCTGTTTTTTTTTTTTTTTTTTGTGGGTGTTACCTTCAGAAATGAATTGTAGAGATCTTTTAGAAAAAAAAAAAAAAGAGCTTATTTTTGGGATCATTAGATAAATTGGCAGAACTTGAAAGGGTTGTTTTGATGGAGTTGTGTGATGATTCTTCTGCAGGTGGAGGTGTTGCATCGTTGCTTTCTGTAATGTGTGTGATGTTAAATCGTGGGTCTCCTGAATTTGGGTCTGGGATTCCACTTTTGACATAAATAGAGTGTTTGGTGTCAGTGTATTTTGAATGGTAATTGTTCATTGGGCTTAAATATTTCTGCAAGAGATTTATTTTGGTAAGCTTGTGAGTGCATAAGAAAACACTTGGATTATTGTGTATACATACATGAGCACAGGTATATTTGGAATATAAGGAAAAAAATAATGTAAGTGTACATACGTCTGGGTCAATATTCACAAGTTTTGTAGAAGTGGTCCCTAGAAACTGTTCTGCCACGGGACCAATAATAGATACCAGAAGAGTTCCAGTATCATCATTGAGCTCAACATCACAACGTGCCCTTTGCAATGCACAACATGGATGAAAATGAAAATCATAAGGATTTAAAATAGTGTGGGAAAAGTTGAAGGAGAACATAGAAAGTGGGAAAATAAGTAGTATATCTGACTTGGTATATAGACAGCATCATCATGCTTATAGTAATTGCATGTGTATACTTCATTTAGATTAGCAGATGCACCTCTGGTGCATATGCTGCATTCTAGGTAGTATAGTGGACTTGTGGAATTGTTTAAGGATATCGTTACATGATCCAAAATTTAGTCCCCTGTGAATACTGTAATATGAAATAATTGAACACATGAAAATTAATAAGGGTTGGCTGTATAGTTTATAATTATTTGAAATTGAATAGATGTGAGATGGTAGACTTACTGAAGGCAGATGTTCCCATACGTGTCTGATTTGAATGGATTTTTTGTGTGAAGAAGATGAAGTCAGAGTGGGTTTTATGAGTACATAGTCATTGGTTATGATGATATTCAAGAGTATTTCACTGGATGTCGCAATCCTAAAAATGTAATATGACGCATTAAGCAAGATGGCTCGAGAGTCGTTTTTAAGAGTAGATGTTATCTATGTATGTAATAAATAATTGATGAAATAAGACAAAGTGTAGGAGTAAGAAAGTAAAAGTTATCTATTCCAGTTTGTTAAATGGTGCAACTTCTGAAGTGTAGGATTTATGAGGAGAGATGAACCTGTTTTTGCCGAGTGATATAAGCTATAGATGATATGAATATAGTAGTATGAGTAGAGTGAATATTTTTTGTATTACCGCTATAGGTCTTAACTTTTAGGTGGTTTGCTACGAGAAGCGTTCTTTTCATGAGCATATAAGCTAAGTGAGAACCCTCATTGTCAGCTAGGCTATCCCATAGCATAAGTGTAACTGGCTGTAGCCTGCAATTCAGTTTGAATAGAAGAGTATCGCAAACTATAAAAATTGAATGAACGGGTAATGAATTATTGTAAGGCTATCTATTAAACTTGGGGAATTGTTCTACATAACTTTCATCTAACAGAATAACATTGAGGGCTTTTCTGCTAGTACTCCAGCTATTATGAACTTCTCTGATTGGGCCGACATCAACCACCACCACTCCAGCAACTCCTGTAATTGATAAATATTGAACAATATTTAGGTGCGTGAAGCAACTAAGCTAGCTGGGAAATGAAAGTAGAACTGTTTTGGTAAAACTTATGTGCTGAATAATTGATTTATGAGAGTCGGTACATAAATTAAAAATTTATGTGTTGTCGATCTTCTGAAATAATAAAGGTAATAAGAAGAAGGTGGTGAAAGTAGTTGTTAGTACCTATTTCTCGGTCAGAACCAATGAGTGAATGTAAGTCATGGAAAGGTGTAAATATATAGTGTGTCTCTACCATTAAACTGAAGTCCTGGATTTCTATGATGCGTGAAGATCCACTTAATATCCATTGTGTGGCTCCTATAGTGGACTGCATTCATTCATTTGATGGTCTAACCTTAAACTTTGATATTCCATATGTTTTAAATGGAACTAAGGTATTTTGTAGTGCCCTAATGTTCATGTCATCGAATATTGTTGCCTGGATCTTGTTTGACTGCGTAGATGTAAAAATAATAATAAAAGTCGAGAAATGGAGAATATTAAATGATTTTTTTTAGAGAAACTATGCTTCTATAAAACTGCAATATAAGCTTCGTGTGTGAACTTACATGTGCGTCCATGAGCTAGACGTGCTGGTATTTACTGGTTCCTTTTTGAGATGATCTTGGGCTCATTTTCTCTATCACTACTACCTTGCATGAGCTTTCTGTGTTGCCCACTGTTATATCTGGAATAAAACTGTACTTCACGTCCACGATACTGTAAGCTGTAGAAGAAGAATTAGAAAATGGATGAACGAATGAAGTTTCTGAAGTGTAAAAGAAGTAGGTGCAGTTAAGTGTCCAAGGAATGCTTACATTTTTGGAATGAACTGAACGGTGTATGGTTGGAGCAGAAAGATAAAAGTAGTAGACAGAGTAGGTAAAGTGAGTGTAAAGATATTTTGTTGTTGTATGTATATATATATATCTAGACTATAAATGTCAGGCTTTATGTATGTGGTGGAAAAGTAGCTTTATTAAGGATTGATATTTTACTGGTTCCCAGGGAGGCGTAATTGTTTAATTTTGTATTTACCTGCAAGATAAATTGGATTGATTTGAAAACAAGTTTATGAATTGTAAAATATTATAATTTAGGTTATGTGTGGATATTCTTCTATATTTAGAAATTCTAAAACTTATTTTGGAAGGAAAAAATATTGAAGGAAGTAGTTAATTCACTATAAATTGGTGTAAAACGAAAGCATGCTTATGGGATTATATTTACTAATAATAACTAATGCTGTAGTGACAAATATTTTGTTTTGGACATATTAAAATTTTTAAAGTTTTCTTTATCGTATTTTGAACCATAAAATGAGCAATAAAATAATATTATGCAGATAAATTTAGCTATATTTATTATTTTTTAACGATACAGCATTCTGAAAAATTAATATTTATCTGAAAAAGACAAAGTTTAGAGTGAAAATCCTTGCTGCCGAAAAAACTATTTGTGAAATTGTGAAATGTATAAATTGTTTTATAATATTTAAAAATCTTACGCTTTCTGAGTGAAGTTTATATGTAATGAGAAGTAACAATACCTATGGCGAGAAGTTGTCCGTTTTTGTAAACTTGATTGTATTGGAAGGTAAAAGATAATAGAGGATGCGAATGTAATTAATGTATGTCACAGTTATGATTTCTAACCAGGAAGCTAAAAGGCACATGTAAAGATTTCAAGTGTACTAAAACAAACATATGAAGGACTAACAATACCAGGAGCAGGATCATGAGACGAACTACAGCCTAGATCTACACACAAACGACAATTAGTCATTCGCGGATTCTTCGCAGCATGTTTAATATTGTTTTTGACGAGATGGACCCATCAGAGAAAAACGATCGGAAGAAGATGCAAGATTAGCAGGAACCTTTGTTTTTTTTTTTTTTTTTTGATGAGCTGGACCCATCAGAGAAAAACAAAACTAAAGGCAGGCTTGAAGCGACGGCCGGGAGGAAATGCCACGACTAAGGCAAACGCAAAGGCCATTGGATTTTCGTTAGCTGAGGAAGAAGAACTCGCCTAACAAGGCAACAAATCGCTCAAGGAGCCAACAACAAAGGTGAACGAAAATGAACAGCATAAATATAGTATGATGAAGAAACCGTGGACTGAGGAAAACAGAACACACGTAATAACCAATGAAGAAAAAATCAAGAATTGAAAACCCAAAAAAAAAAACAGCAATAGCTTGCTGGAAGGAAATTAAAAAATAAATAAATAAATTGAAGGAAATAAAGGAAACCTACCGGAAGACCTATTGGAAGCTGAGCAAGAATAGCTCACTGAAGAATATGAGAGCTCACCAAGAAAGAGACAACTAAGGGAAACCAAAACAGAGAATAGAAAAAATAGCAGGTTGAAGATGTCGGCAAGCTAAATAAAGGAAATATCAAGAAAAGAAACCTAACAAAATAACTAAAGAAAAAAAAAGTAACTTCAACACGACGTCGTTTTGACGCCAAGAAATGCGAATTCTAAAAATACAGGAAAAACTACTTGAACCGCTGATGTCCATCTCACGACAACCTTACAATGGGCACGCCTACCACTACACCAGGATGAACAAGTTGTGAACAATGTAGGAATAGTGAAATTTGATTCGTGACTTTTTAAGATGTTAGGATAATGTTTTATATATTGTGCTTATTTAATTTTAAATATAAAAATTTATTTTTATGTAAAAAGTTATTTATATCTTAGAAATAATAAAAAAATATTAAAAAATCTATTTTATTTAACTTTTCATAATAAAGTTTTTAGTACCTTTAATCTTTATGTGATTTTAGGGACGACGTGTTTACAGTTGACTCTTACTTGTGAGTTAGTTTTAAAGTTTTTGTCGAGATCTTTGATTTGACCTGCACAGTGCATATTTTTCGATTTCAATATAATAATATAATGATCAAAAGCATGGATAAAATTATAGGCTTTAAAAAAATAAACATGTATTCATTATATTTTACAATATTTATTTATTTGTTTATAAGTCCAATTATGGTTTTAAATTTTTTAAATTGTAATTTTATTAATATTTAAATTCTTACATGATTATGGTTTTAAATTTAATAATAGAATTTTATAATTATAACGTAATTATACAATTTAACCTTAAGGTAATAAAAATGAAACAATTAGCTTGAACTAAGTTTAATATATATTTTTTATAAATATATTCATATACATTAATTGGTTGCCCAAATTAATGACCCACATTTATTATCAACTTTTATTTAATATCAACTTTTATTTTGGATAAACATTTAATACCAAATTTTATTAATTACATTTAATACCCATTTCTTCCACAATATATATTTCGATAAGTAGTTGTTAAATTTTAATGCTTTTACATAATCAATGTAAAATTAATGACCCACATTTATTATCAACTTTTATTTAATATCAACTTTTATTTTGGATAAACATTTAATACCAAATTTTATTAATTACATTTAATACCCATTTCTTCCACAATATATATTTCGATAAGTAGTTGTTAAATTTTAATGCTTTTACATAATCAATGTAAATATAAAATGCATAAAATAATAATATTTTTTACAATAATTATTAAAATTTAAAACACATCATAATTAATCCAAATTATTAAAAACTTTTTGGATAGTAAATGCCAACTTATATATTTAAACATGAAATGACAGTAGATTTTAATAATTTTTATAATTGTTAACTTCATTGAAAATGCATATTTACATAATTCTACTTTTGTTTTGCCTCTTGTATTTAACATTTTTTTTTTCCAAATTTCTCAAAAAAAAAAAAAAAAAAAAAAACCATTTTATAATTCAATATTACTGCACAAATTTAAACACGACATTAATCTACGCGAATTCAAATGAAAATTGCATTAATCAACATATACAACATCAATCTACACGAATTTTTATTTTATTCTATGTTTTTTTTTAAAAAAAAAAATTGCATATATATTTTGACGGGAATTTTTTTTTTAATGCTTTTCACTTCTACTTTTATATAAAGATTAGCATTAAGATATAAATTTTCATATCTCATTGTCCAATCAATTGAAATGTCACATATTTTCTAGTATTGAAATATGTGACTTATTAAGTCTCTGATTGGTAAACATGTTCTCAATTCTTCAAAATACTTTTTAACAACTCATATTTTCTCTCTCCACTTTTCAAACACATATTTTACCTAAAAAACATAAAACAACATGTTTTTAAAAACAAAAAAGTTTAACAAACATAGTGTAAATGTAATCAATGTATATTACACTTGTACAAAAAAGTTTAACAAACATAGTGTAAATGTAAGAAATGAAGGAAGATAACGAATTACAAAACATTGTACAATTACACATAGCTTAATTTTTTTTATGGTTCGTATGTTTACCGTTTTAAGAAATTTCTTTAAATATTGTAATTTAAATCAATTTAAAGCTTAAAATGAAAAAAAACAAAATTACATTTAAATAGGATTTGTAATAAGTAATAAAAATATATATATTTGAGATATACGCTCAAAATTTTATTAAAACGAAAATGAAAAAAAATAGGATTTCATTTCCTATTTTTAAAGAAAAATATTTATGTGATATTGATAAAGTTTTTTATTTTTATTTTTGTTAATTTAAAAAAATATTGTAATTGGTTTTTAAAAGGGGAAGGCAGAATAAATTTTGGGACCTCGAAAACCTGGCTATTTAAAAATTCGCATTCAATTGGATTATTTTAAATTTAAATTTTGTCCAAAATGAATAACAAATAGTTTATTAATAGTATTTATCATTTTAAAAAATATGTTTAAGACAAGAAAATGGATCAATAACTATTTTTGGGAAGTGCTCTTCCTTTTTATATTAAGTTTTTCTCATTTGAACATATTTAGTGCTTAAATTGATTTAAATATGTTTTATTAAACATAAAAAAATTAAAAAAATTAGTAAATAAATAAATAAAATTAATTTTAAAATGACAAATGAATTGATCAAAATATGAAGTTGCAAAAATTATTTAGACTTAATTGAATTTACTTAAAATGTTCGGGTATTTATTATTATTATTTTTAATTTGATAAGAATTGAAATTAATTATTTAGGACCAAATTAAATTTAGTTAAGAAATTATAAATATCATTATAAAATTTAAATAAAACAATTTTGAAATAGTGGAACATTGGGAAAAAATAAAAGTACAAAATAATTTTTACCTTTAATCTTTGATTTGATTTTAGGGACGACATATTTACAATTGACTCTCAATTGTGAATTCGTATTAAAGTTCTCATTAAAATTTGACACCCAAAGTGAATATTTTTTGATTTCAAAATAATAATGTAATTATCAAAAGTGTTCTGGTTCAATGAAATCTTTTCATTTTAGGAAAATCAATTTAGGTGAAAAGGATTTCAAAATATGTTTTTGAAAAGTGTTCTTGTTTTATATATAAAGTATAATAATAAAGTACGAGTATAATATGATAGTTATAAGTCGTTTTGTAGGTTTTCTTTTCTCTTTTTCAAATTTTAATTCCAAGTAGTTTTGTAGATTTACTTTTCTCTTTTTCTTTTTCTTTTTTTTTTTTTTTTTGAAACATTTCAAATTTTAATTCCAAGAAACATTTTGAAAAAAATAAAATATATTGCATAATTTTCAGAATTTCTGACAAGATAGTGAGATACCTTTAGGATATCGTGTAACAAAACTCTAGAAAATCATAAAAATTCGGGACAAATGGATCTGTTTGTTAAAAAATTTGTATACAAAAACATATTTTTTTTTAAGGTAAAATATGTGATTGAAAAATGAAGGAAAAAATTGTACATAATTAAAAAATAATTTAAAAAATTATGTTCTTTAAAAATATATTTTAAAAAGTTTGCCAAACTAAGTCTAAAAGATCATCAAAAGGTTAACCACGTGAAGATAAAAATAAATGAGTATAGTCTAGTCCGTGAATCCGTTTTCGGTTTTCCTCTGAGAAAGAAGATTTTGTGGAGGTTGTGCAAGTGCTTAATCATTTGGTTTGCACCATAATCCAGTAATAAATATTTAATTAAGACATATTTAAGTAGGCTTGAAAAGACAATTTTGTCCTTGATGGACAGTTTTCATTTTTGTGGATATCAGGGCCTGGGGATGCCACGTCAGCCAACCTTTTTTTTGCTTTTAATCCTACAGCGAGCGGGCCAATACGCATACAGAGCTGCTTTGACTGACTCTGGAGTTGGACTAAAGAGGACGAGCCCGTTGGGTCCATTATTTGTCACTGTCGGTCTTAGTTTTTGGACTCTAGCATCTCATTTCCAAGGTAAAGTGTGGGTTTGAAAAATATAATTAGAAGTAAAAAATGCCTCTGTTTGGTAAAAGCATCCTTTTGGCTATAAATAAACCAATTAGAAATTCTTGAGGATTCCCCCTTTCCTCTTAAGTTGTTGAAAGGCATTGATGCTGCGTATTGAACGTTTCTTATACTAGTATTAAACTATGCACGATCATTTATTACTTATATATATTAAATTTATATGTTAACATATGAAACGAATAATTAATTAAAAATGAGAAACGAAGGAAAACAATTAATTACAAAAAAGGTAAATTATCCAGACCTTTTTTTTTTAACGGTTCATATGTTTGTCGTTCCAGAAATTTCTTTAAATATTGTAATTTGAATTAATTTAAACTTAAAATGGAAAAGAAAAATTACTGTTAAATAGAATTTATAATAAGTAAAAAAATAGATATATCTATGATATACGCTCAGAATTTTATTCAAATAAAAATAAAAATAAAAAATATATCAAAATAAAATAGTTAAATTCCATATATACCGGTCTACAACGAAAAACCACCACAAAGAGAGAATTTTAAAAAATTAAAAATTATAGATACGAACTATCAAAATATTCAAAACTTATTCAATAATTTTAAATATAATGTGACTTTTCATTTTTCATTGAGCTGTCAAAGTGTTATGTTACCCAAAATAAACTATTTTTATACGTTTTAAATAAATGTATTTCACCACATCCTATTTTGAAGTATTATGAGTTTGCTAACATGAATTTATTTTTATTTTTATAAAAATTAGTTAAACTAATTGTTAAAGTCGTAATATATATTTTGCATATTTTTATTATTTAAACATATAGTATTAAACATAAATAAATGAACAGAATGAATAAATAAATAAATAAATAAACAAAATGAGTAAATAAATTAATAAATGAACAAAATGAGTAATATGTTTGTCAATTCGAATTGAAATTAATTATTTATATGACCAAATTAAATTTAGTTAAGAAATTATAAATATCATTACTTAAATAAAACAATTTTGAAATAGTGTGACATGTGGAAAAATTAAAATGTACAAAATAAGAATTTTAATTTAATCTTTGATGTGATTTTAGAAAATATGATTTTTAATATTAAAGATAACAAATGATTTGACCATTAATAATTAAAATACAATTTTTATATTGATGGCTATACATAGAATTTATAATATTAAGAACAATAAATAAATTAAAAAATAATAATTAAATCATAATTTTAATACTGATAACTAAAAATATTAATTAAACTCATTCAGTATTAGTGTTAATATTAAAATTAAAATTGATTAAAAAAATATCAACTATTATATATACACACACACGTACACACGTGTGTGTGTGTGTGTGTGTGTGTGTGTGTGTATGTGTGTGTGTAAGGCAATAAATACGTTCACATTTATTCAGATTTTGCATTCATATTTGACATACATCCATTTTGCATTCACATTAATCCACTTTGCATTCACACAGTTTAATTTTATGAGGACTTACTATTTATAGAAATGAAAAATTGGCGGGAATTTATTTTTGGAAACTACCCAACCTTTATATATTATAGAGATTTATTTATTTATTAATTAATATTCTTTGATACAGGCTTGCTTTTTGAAGCTCCGTCCAACCTACACAAGGTGCTGTTTGCTTTTCTGCTCATCAAGCTAATCAGTAGCCTGCCTTATGATACGAGCTTCAAAATTGGGGAATAGCTGAACAGCAATCTCCAGCCAAAGATGCTCAAAGATATATATATTGCTGATCGCAAGTGTATGAATCGCTTAAGTAATATAATGAATTTTGAGTCCAAATATAGTTCCTATAGAGGCTGAGTTGAATTGTATTTTTCGACTAAATTCTTTAACCCAAACAAATAAATCAAGTAAAAAACTTGATTAACTAAAAATAAGAATTAAACTAGAAAATAACTAAAGATAGAATTTTTATAAATACTATGAAAAACAAGCATGTTAGAATTATAAATCCACTTTAGCTCAATTATCCATATCTTGACTTAATCGTTTAAATGCAATTCATGAGGTTTTAAAAATCCGTGTTCCTCAAACTTTAGAAAAATATTTCGTTTTGTGAACACTTTCAAGGATAAGACAAAGTATAGGCAGTATATCTCTATCCCCTATCAGACTTTGTTGTAATTAAAACACGTATAACGAATCTCTACTCTCTTGAACATAAGAAAATGCCACAACAATTATACAAAAGTTGGCTAAATTTTCCATAATAACAAAGGTACGATTTAATTGTTCAAATCAATAAATTGCATAAATTAAACGAAAAGTCAAAACATGGAGTCAAGAAATTAAAGTTTCATCACAATTATAACACTAAACGCCTAGTCCAGATACATGATAAAAAATAAATTACAAGAATAATGGTAGGATGTCACCCCGTTTAGAGGTGTTACCGGGTGGTCCGGGCCGGTTCGGCCTGCCAACATTAAAGCTCGATAACGATTAAATGATAAATATATTTCTAATTACTATTATCAAAGAACATTACATTTTTTAGCTATTAGGGAGGAAAAAATAAGATTTTACTTCAAAAGTTGTATTAGAGTTTGTAGAAGAAGAGAGAATTTCAATGTTATCATATTTAATAATTTTTTTTTTTTTTTTTTTTTTTACGGACCAGTGGGTTAACCGCGGCCCATGAAGGTTTGATTCGTAAAACTCGCGGTTCATAACTTCTTGACCCGTGAACCGCCAGCACGGGTCACGGGTCAGCCCGCGGTCCCAGGTCGATCCAGGCCGATTTTCACGGGTCTGGTCTGCCCGTCCGTCTTGACACCTCTAACCCCGTTCATATTCTTGATCTTGTATCTTCAATCTTCATTTTGGCTTCATGTGGATCCCTCGAAAATCGAAAATCTTTATGGTAAGAATTAGAAAAATTGGAAACCCAAAAAAGCGCACAACAATAGGTACATATAGGTTTAGATAAAAACCTAAGCGAAAAGGGTTGAAAAACCACTGAAACCTACGTATAGGCCCAGTTGCACGACCTCTAAGACAAGCGCGTAGCCACGCAAATTTATATCATGCGGTTGCACGGTTGATGTGCTTTTAGTTAGGTTAATTTTAAGACCCGTGCAATTAATCTGTGCGACCGTGTGGTTCAACTGCTGAATGCAATTTTCACCTTTTGAATTCATTTAAGTTGGTCTTCATCCTTTTATTGCACATCAAGTCCTCTATCTTTTGATTAGATTAATTTAGTCATTTATCTTCTGATTTCTTCCAATTTGCTTATTTCTTCTACTTTTCCTCTACTTTGCACCTTGACTGGCTTCATTCACTCCTCATGTGTACATTTTAGCTCATTTATCATCCAAATTTCCATGTATTTGCTTCAATTTTTTCATTTGCTCGACTTTGGGATGTTTTTGAAATATAAATGAATAATAACGAAATTAATAGAAAATATTCTAAAATGAATAAAATAAATCCTACTTTTAGCATGGAATACGTGTATGAAGTACACTAATCAATACCCAAAAGTAGAACTATTGTTCATCCTCGAACAAATTAAAACTAAACTATAGACATAAAAAAGGCAAATAACAAATATTTTTGTTTTCATTAATCATGAGCCTAAAAAATTCAGGTTAACATTACTCTCTAGAAGAGAAAGATGAACAACATCATAAAAATATTTTCATTTATTCGATGAACAACTTTAGTGTGTGTGTGTGTGTGTGTGTGTGTGTGTGTGTGTGTGTGTGTGTGAATAGCTATAAATTAAATGCAAACTCATGCAAAAATACACTTAACATTGTATGGCAGATCATGCATAACCAAGCCCAAATCTCATGTTGTCAAATAATGATTTTCTTTTGTTTTTCCTCATAGTTTTCATTGACGATCACAACCTTACCGCTTTTCTCTCATATCCTGAGGTCTTTTGCTATTTATGTGGTTTTTTTTTAACATTTATCCATTGCTTTTTTCATACAAGGCAGTCAAGATTAGATAAGCATGCATAATAGATCAAAGGTAATCAATTCCCAATTTCACACCCCAATATTCGAAGTTTCAATCAACTAAGCTTATATCATGCACTTTACTGTAAATGAACGACTTTTTCTTTTTATTTCCTTATCTTTGTTCCATCTTTGTGCAATATTTTTTTCATTTGCTTTCTATATAATCCCTGTACAAGTTGTGGATCAGTGACTCCCAAGCCAAATGACTTTAGGGCACTATGTTCTAAGAAACCTTAAAGATTTAATTACCCTAGTCACAAAAGATACAAAGAAAAGTGAAAGATGTTTTAGCGTCTTATGCGTAAGTTTTCTCTCCCTTAATCTTTTCTAACTGACCCATGTAACGAGCTTTGAGCTAATAACTCCTAATTTAGATGAATTTAGGGTATCAGACTTTAAAGACCCTTAAAAGCTTACTTGCTCGAGTAGAAAATGCTACGAAGAAAAGAATAAGACTATTTAAATTTATTTTAGTGTTGGTTTATACTCGTTGACCAAAGGCCCTTCAAACAAAGGTATAAAATCAAGAATTTTAGACTCTCAACACATCAATGCATACATATACTAGCCATTTCACTCCCAAACTGCTTCTTGAGTGGTTTGGTTCTAAATTTAAGGTCGGGATCTAAAATCTTAAGGTTTGAAATTTTATAGTCAATCCTATATTCAATTTCATAAATTTTGCCCCACATATATCAAGCATCTCCCTACAAAGGTAGTTATTTGATAATGGCTATCTGCTCAAGTTGATGAAGTCTATCATGCATAAATGGTTAAGAGACTTCAAGTTCAATGTTGCCACTTTTCTAATTAAAGCAAAACAATTTAATCCAAACTACGTCATAAACAATAAACAAATCATCAAAAATTTTGAAAATTTTCAGATTTTTATGAATTTTATATCCCAAAATTGAATGAATGTGTATATTTAATCACATGAATGAGATTCTCACCTGAAAAATAGAAAAATACATTGCCTTCAATGTATTTCACATACATAAATCAAATAAACTCAAAATAACAAAGAGTGGACATATACTTCCAGGATTTGGAGAGGTGGTGTAACCATTTTGAATTTTTGATTTCAATGTTTCTTGGATGATTCGATCTTTTTCTTGCTTTTCCATGTTTGGCTCGAAGTGTTACACGATGGTGTTTCCCTTGCAATTGAGAAATAATCAACATCAAAAGAATAATTATCACATAAGGACTAAAACAAATCAATACGAACACCCCAAACTAGGATATAGCAAAATTTTGAATTTTCAATCATGGTTGACTACTAATTTTTAGCCCTTGACATCGTCTCGAAAAAGTGAAATTTTCCTGACACATATCTTGGGCATATGATAATATTCATCCTGGTTTACATCATATGAAAAATTCTGAGCAATTGAAGTTCATTTGGGTCGTTAAACAGCGAGGTGAAGTAGTTATCCGAAGCAAATTTTAGATGCAATGGGTGTTGTGATTCTTGCAGTAAGTGCCTGCAATGATGCTCAACTTCAAATTTTATGCTTTAATTCAGTGTAAACCATGAATGAATGATACACACATGATGTAAAACATGTATTGAAGGTAATCATCCAAAGAGATTTACAAAAACTTAATCAAAAATCCGTTGTGACATTTCATCGGATAAGTGGCGTGCATGGTGAAAAATCAAGCAAATGTATAGAGTTGGATACATGAAATTTCCCAAAATTTTCCACATGTAGAACCACAATTCAATAACCCAATTCTATCCTAAGCTTAACACCGTTACTTCACAATATCACAGTTTATGAAATCACAAGGAACTTCAAAATTTAGATGTAATCCCATAGAAGTTGAAAATTTTTATACCTTTGGAATGTTTTTGAAAATTTGAAGTTGTCTAAATTTTATAAACAGACTGTCACAGACAAGTCTGGACAATAACCAGTTAACAGTAAATCGTTAAGTTTTCTTTAGCGCAGTAACAGATGAATCTTGCTATGGCAGATTTGTCTGGATAGTAAAACGTAAACAATCAGAATAATTGTGCGGAATTGTAAATGGACAAGAACACAATAATTTGAGCTTAACGTGGGAAAAATCCTAACAGGAAAAATCCACGGTTCGCATCCTGCGAACAAAAACCAATCACTATATAAGGAAAGAGTTTATACAGATCAATCTAAACTACAGGATAATTCTACACATAGACTTTATCAAACATCCAAGAAATAGATCACTCCCTGATCCTTCTGTGGCATGTAATGTGATATGGCGTCCCACCACTCTTCAGCAGTTTTCTTTGACTCTGCAACACTTTTCAGCAACACGAACTCCCGTTCGATCTTGATCCAAATCTCCTGTTTGATCTTCACGCTGAAATTCTTTCATTCTCTAAGTGATTAAATCCTCCTCCCGGAGTATTGAAGTCACAACACGAATGAAGCTTTAATTATTTGCACCACACGAAAAAATATAGCTTCAAAACTTCTTTAAAGTGGACGTGTATTTTTTTTGTAAGCACCACACGAAAAATTGGATTCTACACGTCTTAAGAAAAACGTCCCGTATTTCTTCTCTTTATAGTGCAATTAGGTTTATTTGACTCCCAAGTTTCCTTATTGCACAAGATCTCTTCTACCTGCAAAACATGGTAGAGATAATTAGTAAAAGGTAAGAGAATTATCCTTAAATAAATCTTACCATGAATAATGATAATGATAAATCATAAAAGATCTTACCATTTATCAATCAAGTGATAAACCTTGATATTTATCACCATATTTTCGGCCAACTCATGATTCTACATAATCAAGATTTTCGACCTTATAATCTTACCATATGCAAAGATAAGAATAAAATATTCTTGACCATATCAAGAAGATACTTACCATATTTTGGATAAGCTTGAGTATCAAGAATAATCACAAAATATATCACAAGATAATAACATCAATATTATGATCTATGTCAATATTTTCGAGATCATCATGTTTCCAACATTATACTCGGTCAATTAGAATATTTTACCAAGACTTAAAATATAATCAAAATATTTATAAATGATAAAGATAGAATTTCAAGCCAAGTAACATATTATCACAATATTTCTTGATCATTATCATATAAGATAAGCAACAAACATTATCTCCGAAATATTATCACAATATTTCTTGATCATTATCATAAAAGATAAGCAACAAATATTATCACAATATATAGGAGATAAAGACAATATTACGTCCAAGAAATATTTAAGTAATTTAATTAAACTTAATAAATTACTAAATAAAAATATTTAGTAATAAACTAAATTTATTAAATTACAAACATGTAGGAAAAATAGAAAATGCCAATAAATATAACTTAAAATAAGTTAACAGTTTTTGATGTGATATAAGCCATAAATTTGATCCAATATAAACATCGAGAAATGAGTGGGTAGGGGGTTCAATGGGAGTGAAAATGAGTTTGAATTGTAAAATAATGAAAAGCACATGTTAACCTTTGCCAAGAATATAAGCGTGCGGCCGTACGGTAGGAATGTTGTGCGGCCTCACGGTGCAATTTTGGGCAGAATGCCCAAAATTGTCCTTGTTGATTCCTACCTTGTTTTTTTGCCTCCAAATATACCGTGATGCATGCAAACAACCCCAAACAATGTGATCATGTCCAAGACTAGTGTATTATGTTGAATAGTGTGATGATAAACTAAGAAAACAAGCAAGAATGTAATGAAAACTACTCATAATGCTCAAAGCATGCGCAATAGGATACTAGAATCACTTAACGCACATGACATATCATTGCATGCATTCTAAACATACTAGTACTCTTAAAATGCAATGTCAAGTATTGAAATAGCTCAAAGGCAATAAATAAACTAAAATAAGTAAAAGGGTTTGAGAAATTGGATTTTCTCCCAACAAGCGCTCCGCTTATAGTCTAAAGCCCGACTATATAGCATGAATCATCAAGGAGGCGTGAAATAGGATATTGAAGCCTTATTATCTTCTCTGGACTTGTACTCAAAGTGTTCCCAATGGCTAATTGTCTAGTCCACATTGATTTTGGAACAAATTTCAAGTTGTGGATCATGGACATTAAATTGCATCATAGTGAAAGTTGCCTCCTTATTTTCAACTTGAAGTACAACCTCTCCTTTTTCCACTTCGATCAGTGCTCGTCTAGTGACTAGTAATGGTCGACCAATGATTAATGGAATATACTCATCCTCCTCCATGCCCAAAATTATGAAGTCAGCAAGAAATATGAATTTTTCAGCTTTGACCAATACATCCTCCATGACTCTATATGGATAGCAAATCGAGGGATCAACTAGCTTCAACCTGATATTGTTTTGCTTTGGCTCACCCAATCCAAGCTTCATGTACACAGATAAAGGCATTAAATTTATACTTACACCAAGATCACATAATACTTTATTAAACTATAAATCACCAATGATGCAAGGTATAGAAAACTCCCTGGATCTTTATTCTTAGGTGGTAGCTTTTTTTTTTTGCAAGATTGCATTGCACTATTTGTTCAGGGACACCCCCACAAGTTCTTCAGCTTCTTTTTACTAGACATTATCTTTTTCAATAACTTGGCATAATTTGGAATCTGTGTAATGGCCTCTAAGAATGGGATATTAATGTGCAACTTCCTGAGTATATTGAAAAATTTATTGAATTGCATATCCTCGCTTTTCTTCTGCAACCTCTATGGGAATAGGATATGAGGATCATGAGGCTTAATTTTCAAATTCACCTCATGCCCCTCTTCCTTTTCATCAGTTGACTCCCCAGCTTCCACAACCTTTTCCTTCCTCTTTTCAACTACTTTTTTAGGAATTTCAATTGTCTTTTTCACATAAATTTTGCTAAGCTAAACATCGATGCGTGTAATGATTGCATTTATCGAATTTTCGACTACAATGATGGCCATGACTTCTTCCTTGATTTGGACACTTCCTTAGCATGCATTTGAACATGTTCCATGCATCATCAAAAGAATCTACATGTTGTTGCTGGAAAACTGTAATTTCATGTCTGAGCTTGACAACCTTTGTTGGAGGCATAAATCTAGTGTATTTTTTGGACCAAGTCAATCCAGGTAGTGATACTTGCAGAGGCACGAGAATCTAGCCAATCAACTGCCCTATCCCGTAGAGTGTAAGTAAATTACCTGAGTCCGATCGCATCTCTGACACACCCTGGCAATTGAAGTGCTGACACATGTCCAAAAATTTAGAAACATGTGTATGTGGGTTTTCAACAGGTCTTCCCTGAAATTACTGCCCATTCTGGAACATGTTTATGACATTGGTCTTCAATTGAAAGTTTGCCAGCACTAAAGGTGGATTACGATACTGAATTGACCCTGAACCACATCAAGAGTCATAAAGTCACCAACAAACACGTCATCCTCATTAACCTGATCCTCTGCCTAAGCTATCTGATCAATTTTTTCCTTTATTTATTTTATTTATTTTTCTTTTTCTTAGCTTCCCTCAAATTGCGATGAAGAGTCGGTTCAATTTTTCAGATTAAATTTCTCAAGATCTCTGTTTCTAGAACTTCGCATACACAACCTAAGAAGGAAAATAAAGAAAAAGTGAATGAACTGAGTCACAATAAAAACTATCTAAACTAAAAATAAAAATAAAGCAAGCGAAAACTTGTGGTCGACCGCAAGTGTACGGATTGCACAAGTAATATAATGGATTTTGAGTCCTAATATTGTTCCCACAAAGATTGAGTTAAATTGTATTTTTAGACTAAATTCCTTAACTGAACAATTAAATCAAGTATGAAAATTGATTAACTAAAACTATTAATTAAACTAGAAAATAACTAAAGATAGGATTTTTATAAAAACTATGAAAAACAACCGTGTTAGAATTATGAATAAACTTTAACTCCATTATCCATATCTTGACTTAATCGTTTAAATGCGATTCATGTGGTTTTGAAAATCCGTGTTCCTAATGTTATTTAAGTCCCTCTCGAGCGGTGCATAAAAAGCTTTTTTTTTTCTAAATACGCCCGACTATATCTCTTGATGAATTCAAACATTAGAAAAGCATTTAGTTTTGTGAACACTTTCAAAGATAACACAAAACATAGGTGGTATATCTCTGTTTCCCATCGGACTTTGTGGCAATTAAAACACGTATAACGAATTCCTACTCTCTCGAACAACAGAAAATGCCGCAACAATTATACAAAAGTTAGCAAAATTTTGAATAATAATAAAAATACGATTTAATTGCTCAAATCCATAAATTGCATAAATTAAACGAAAAGTCAAAACATGGAGTCAAGAAATTAATATTCATCACAATCCTAACACTAAACATCTAGCCTAGATATATGATAGAAAATAAAGTACAAGAATGATGGTAGGATGTCACCCCATTCATATTATTGATGTTGTTTCTTCAATCTTCTCTTTGGCTTTGCGTGGATCTCTCAACAATTGAACCGCTTTATGGTATGAATTAGACAAATTGGGAACCCCAAAAACATGCACAACAACATGTATATATAGGTTTAGGTAAAACCTATGCGAAGAGGGGTGAAAAATCGTTGAAATCCACGTACAGGTCCAGCTGAGCGGCCTACTCGGACAAGCGCGTGGCCTCACACTTTTATATTATGCGGCCGCACGACTAATATGTTTTCAGTTCTGTTGATTTTAAGACCTATTGTGTGACGGCACATAACTAATCCGTGTGATCGCGCTGTTCAATAGCTGAATGCAATTTTTACCTTGTGAATTCATTTAAGTTGGTCCTCATCTTTTTATTGTACATCAAGTCCTCCATCTCCTGATTTGATTAATTTGGTCCCCGAACTTCTGATATCTTCCAATTTGCTTCTTTCTTCCACTTTTCCGCAACTTTGCACCTCGATTGACTTCATCCACTCCTCATGTGTACACTTTAGCTCATTTATCATCTAATTTTCCATGTATTTGCTTCAATTTCTTCATTTACTCAACTTTGGAATATTTCTGAAATATAAACGAATAATATCCAAGTCAATGACAAAATATTCTAAAAAAATAACAATAAATCCTACTTTTAGCATGGAAATCAATTTATAAAATACACTTATCAATATACCAACCAAGTCCCCCGTAACTTACCGAATGGTGAAAGAAGAGCATGATCTCTTGAAGAGATAGCTAGTCCCTAGCGAAAGTCTTTCATAGGTATGGTCCCTCGAGGCTTGGGGAATTAGGAATTGGTCAATTTGAGGACGAAGTAGTCGTGGCCCAAGTCAATGAAGTCAATCTCCCCATTCGATCTCCAAACCATTAGAATATTTTATTTTCTCTACTAAGATTTTTGAAGAGCAATCGGCTATTAAACTATAAACTATATATTTTTCTCTCTCCACTTTTCAATCATACAACTTACCTCGAGAACATAAATAAACCAATTTAGGATGTGTTTGGCGACAGTTTAATTGATTTAAATTAGTTTATTTGGGTTTTTAGATAAAATGTGTGATTAAAATTTAGAGAGAAATGTGTGGTTAAAAGGTGGTTTGAGAGATTGTGTAAATTATAAATTGCAATCGTTACTCATTATAATGAGTTTCCAAACAGAGGCTTATGGTTGTGTTTAGTTTCGCTTAAAAACTCGTTAATTAGCATTTGATGCTATTAAAAAAATGTAATCTAGGTATATGCTGGCTGTTGTAAAAAAGTTCCAAGAAAATGTTCAAATAATAAATAAAAAAATACTTTTCTTTGAAAAACAAGATTGCTCAGGAATTTAATTAGTTACTAAACTAATAAAAACTACCTTGAAGGTGTGCAACGGAATTACCTTCCAGTAGTTAATGTGAACTTCAATCTTTAAAATAATTGTTCCAGCTTCCAACTTTTGAATCTTCTCCAATATTCCTTCAAGAACAAGATTGTGTTGATGCGTGGATGACAAAAGATCAAGAACAAAATAATATAATATTACTCAAGTAGAATAAAACTCTCACTCTAATATGAATTAGAGAACAACCAAAACAAGGGTATGTATTACCCCTCTTGGTCGTCCCTTATGTGTATATATAGGGGAAGAGTTTTATAAACTCTTTTCCTTTTCCTTTTGGGGTTATAGTTTCATACTTGTCCTGCAAGTAACTCTAACCTAATTCTTTTTTAATATCACAATTTAAGAACTATCCAACTCTTTATAAGTTACTCTTTCAATTCTTATTTAGGCTATTAGGGGGACTCAAATGGATTTATATATTATAGGCTCCCAATAATTAAATCCGGTTATTATGCCAATTAATAACCATCCAATTTAATCATCTAATAATTCGGTCATGCTATTATAGGCGAATTATTGCAACTCCTAAATATTTAAAATAATCATAGAAGCAACATATACTTATTTCCCATAATTATTTATCATCTTGACTTATCAATCTAATAGTTTGTCCTCGTTTGAGATCGATAATTAATTAGGCATAGAATTAACCGTTTCACCAAATTAATTTTTCACTTTGCTTAAATCAATAATCTTATTGCTATGACTTCTATTTAACAACGATTATAAAATACTAAGCTTAGATTTTTGAAATCATACTTGCACTTAGAATAATTAAGCGATCTCCTTAACTCTACAATTAGAGCTATGAATTCTTCTTGCAATGCGTCATTTATTAATTCACTTTCTTTAGGGTCCAAACATACAGAGTTATTGATCACATCAATGATTGATCTCACTTATAGTATATCAAAGACCTGAGATTGCTACATAATAAATACCATCCAAGATAGATTAAGACAGTCCATATGATAGTCATGTGAAATCTCAATTCGTCATGCTAGAGAATTAATTCCACGATGGTCCAGTCTAATATACTTATCCCCGAAGTATATTAATGTCATTATTCATAACTCAACTAGTCGTGATGATTAAGACAAAACACCTATTATTTTAATTAAAGTAATAGACAAATGAACATTAATAGAATAAAAAGCCTATCTTTATTCAAGGTTCATGACTAAAATTCTCGAATGAAATATAATATTAGTCTTCTATACTTCGAAAGTACTAATATCATATTACCTTCAAACAATCAAAGGCCCTACATTACATTTTAAATATAATAATGTATTGCAAATTCAAATAAACATCAAATATTATATCAAATATAAATAATTATTTATTACTTATCAGTAAATTCCTAACACTTTTGGGCACATATCCAAACAATCTCTCACTTGACCTAAAGTGTATGATTTACTACTTGCATGCCCGTGGTGTCTAGATAACCTTCAAAGCTCTTAGCCAATAGGCTCTTCATGAATGGATCGGTCAAGTTATGTTCCGAGGAAATCTTGTAAATTGTTACCTCCCCACGTTGGACAATCTCCTTTAGGAGATGATATTTTCATTCTATATATTTTTCCCTTTGATGGCTTCGTGATTCCTTCACATTAGCTACTACCTCACTATTATCGCAGAATAGTGTAACTGGGTCGGAAAATGCAGGTACCACTTCCAAATTCCCAAGGAATTTTCCCAGCCACAGGACTTCTTTGGCTGCTTCACAAACTATAACATATTTAGGTTCCATGGTAGAGTCAGGATGCGTGACTACTTCCAAGGGTTTCAAGCGTCGAAATCTTTCAGTAATCGCTCCACCATCACTAGGAACTTGACTTTGTTGACTTTCACCATTATGATTTATCAGTTATTTAATTTGATGAGCTTGAGGATCCCACTGGTCATTGGCCTTTGGGGATTTTTATTTCAAATCTCTTGGGCTCTCATGATATTGGTTTTAGCATGTTTAGCCATCAAGGCTCTATCTACCATACTTGAGAGAGTAGCAGTAGTCAAAGAAGACATGGACACATCTCTACTCAATTCAGGTTTCATACCCTCGATAAAACGATATGTCTTGTGTCGAGGCTGGTTGACCATATGTTCACCAAATCGAGATAACTCCTCTAATTTCTTAACATAGTATATTACTGTCATGTATCTTTGCTTCAATTGAATAAACTCATTAAGATTCTGATCTTGTACTGATACAGGAAAATATTTGTCGCGAATTTTTTCGAAAAATCGTTCCCAATTAAAAGTTGCAGCTCCTTCTAATTGAACTAGTGTATCCCACCAGTAACAAGCACTTCCTCATAGCATGAATGTAGCACTGTTTACTTTTTCTTTATTAGGTGTATATGCATACAAAAACATTTGTTCAATTGTTCAGATCCAATTTTCAGCTTCAATTGGATATTTAGCATCTTCAAATACTAGGGGTTTCAAGCATCTACATCTTTCAATACTCGCTCCACCAACACTAGAAACTTGACTTGGTTGACTTTCACCATTATGATTTCACTTGTTCAATTTGACGAGCTTTATGATGTACCTATTTTGTTAAACAATTCATTGAAGCGGCTGATTTCTTTGGTAGAGATGAGGTCATATGAGACACGGTTATTAACCTTTATAAAAACACAAGGTTAATTTCCCTTTATGATAAAGAATAAAAATTTAAAATTTCTATCAGTAAAACTGCTCAATGTATGATACATATAACTAATGTATCGATACATAGAGGTAAGCAGAAACTTTTAAAGATTAAATTTATCGATACATACAAGCAATGTATTGATACATGATCATAAATATATATGGTTTAGCCATTATTTTATGACATTTAACGCATTTTCTTCCTTCAAACCGCTCCCAAATTTACCAAATCTTCAAATTCAACATTTTTCTCTTTAGTGTTTCATAAAATAAGATCCAAACAAGTGGCTAAGGGTAATATTATAGTTCGTCCGATGAATCTTTTAACAGTTCCGAACATTCTTCAAGTTCTACTAAAAATCCGAATCAGTAGCCAAACCAATACAGGAAAGTAATAATTCAACTGATTCTGAGTCCACGGAGGAGAAAGTTCCACATTTGGAATGAAGGTCAGAATTTCGTCACGATCCAATCCGAGGCCTCCTCAACATGCAAGGCAAGCGATTTCTCGAGGAAGGGTTTCTTCTTCTACTAGAGTTAGGAGTAAGGGTAGAAGTAAGGAGAAGATAGTGGAGTCAAGTAATTCCGACGATGGTGAGTTCGAATTAAATAATTTTCCAAATAATTTCTACCTCAGTGCGGAAGCTCAATCGCAATTTCTCACACTAAAGAAATTGTCTATTGTCCTGGAGGGAGTACTCAAGATTTCTTTCTTTCCTCCCTTCCTTCGTTCGTTTAATTTTGAATATTTATCATATTTCAAACGTTTTGCAAGGTTTAAATTTTCTGAGAATGAGGAGTGATAGAGTGCATAATCGATGTTTAATTCGTGATATTTTATCTTAATATAATGATTTTAAATGTTTAATTTGTGAATATTAATTATATTTCATTCTTTGTGAATTAGATGAAGGAGTTAGATCAAAGTGAATCCAATATTACAAATTAATAGAAATTTGTACACAATCAGAGAAGGACTTTGTATAAGGCGTGGGCACGTCTTATTGTTTTAGGAAGACTTGAACTACATGGGTGTACTTCTCCATATTCCTAATTGGGCCACAATTGGACACTTTGGAGGTTACATTTTAGGAACTAAAATGATGGCAGTGACAAATTTTTAAGGGAGAATTCTTGGCTGATTTTGAAAAAAGGCGCAGCTACATTTAGATTTTGGGCTTGGACTTCATAATTGGAGGAGGGTATCTGATGTAGGCGCACCTACGAAAAAATCCACACAATAATTGAATTCTCAACCACACGAATATCAACTCACGAGAAAACACGCAATGTTTATTCAAAAGTCGAAATCCCTTCATAACAGAAGTAAGACAATCTTAAATACTGAAAACCTAATGCCCATGGGCCATTAAACGGACTGGGCTTATTAAAATAAAACGCGAACATAAAAATTAAATAAATAAAGATAGAAAAGTGCCGATTTGAGGCTCTAAACGACCTCAAACGACTAAAAACCATCATACATCACAGCATAGCGGTGAGTCTTGTCCGGCTCGTCGAGACCTTTCCGAAAAGTACTTATGGGCCCAAAACGGACGCCGTATGACAAAGTTATGGCCGTTTAAAGTTGCGAAGCTCAACACCTCATGCGCGCTGATCCCAACGATCCAAAAAGGCTAGGGCTTGGTCCTGTACGCCATCAGTAACACAATTAAGAAAAGAGGGCAGCAATTGGAAATAATGGAGGAAATTTGGGCCCAAATACTGGACCAATTAATCCCAGCTGATAACACAATTAAGGGTATTACAAGAATTGACAAGAATTAAGGAGGAGAGGCCATTCCGAGGGAATTAAGTTGGCGGCTGCAACACGTTTAGGGAAAAAAGAGAGACAAAAGGAGTAGCCACACGTTTGAATCTGCTATTGAGTTTTCTATTGTCTTTTGACCTTTGTCTATTTTAATTCTTTTTAGTTTTTGATTTGTAATGTTTATGGATAGCTAAACTATTATTCCAGTTCAAGGATAATCGAAGTGTTGATTCTTCAAGAATTGTGAGATCTAATTAGTTTTATTGTTCTTTTATCTCTTTCCTATTTATATATCTTTTGTTTGTATTTAAGTTGTTGTTTTGATTTATTAATACAAAGTGCACGTTATTTTAATTGTCAAAACGATACTTAGCCAATTAGGAATCTAAATCCGTAATTGTTTAGAATTTCTAGTACAAGTGGCAAATAAAATAGTTGATTACAGATAGATTTTTGACTCATGTTATGAAGATATATAACCTAGCTTAAATGAATCACACGTGTGAATTTGTTGGTTAGAATTGGTCATCGCTCTAGAGATTAATGTTGTTGGTAAATTAAATCTTAAGATCGTATCTAGGGTTGTTTATTGATTAGGGAAATAATCAACGAGTGTCTCTTGATTATGAGACAGTAAAGAGTGACAGGTTGTTAGATTGTATCAACAACCATAACCAATTTAAAAAATGAGTAAAGGATTTTATTTTTACATCTATGATCAATTCTATGAATTAATATTGAGGTTATACCTTGGGTTAGATATTTGTTTAATATGATATTTTAATCACCTTAATTCCACAATTGTTTATTTACAATTTGATTTCACATTCAAAACTCAAAACCCTTCTCTTTTTATTTATTGTTTTAATTTTCTCGAAAAATTAAATCTAACCAATCCCTGTGGATTCGATCTTGCTCACCACTATTACAATTTATTTTTATAAGAGCAAGAAAATATTATTATTTGTTGGATTCGACACCCATCAAGGAGAAGGTATGTGATTGGTTGATTCAGATTTTTTATGCCAATGTGAAAACAAAGACAGGTTGTGATGAAGTGACGAAGAGTTAGCAAGTGGTTTGTGGTGCCAGAGTGTTTAAAACGATGGCGAAGGGGAAGGCCTTTTGGATAGATCCTTCAAAAATTCAAGAGATCTGTGAGATGCACGAGGTTAGAGAGATTTGTGATCCCATGCTTGATAGAGTAGGTGCATGTAGGTTTGTTTTTGATGATCCTACACTTATGGATGTTTCCGAACATGTACCATTCCTGCCATTTAATTGGAGGTTTCTACACCTCATGTTCACACATTTGATTAGCCCTCGTGGTTATAAACATTCGACCCTAGAGGCTGAGGATTTGTAGTTTTTGGAGAGAGTGAGCATGGGGTGGCAGGTTGATTTGGTGAACCTCATTTTGGATGGGTTGTTAGAGAGTGTGGGGGCTCGTGTTAGTAGGTTGTTAGACGGATGAGTGGTGATGGAGATCTTGCATCATGAGGGAGTTAGTTTCAAGGGAGAGTTCTTACAGCCAATTCATCCAAACCGAACATTTGGGCAGGCTCCTTTGGCCAAGATGGGCTACACAGAGTCATGCTCGAGGGTTTAGATGTTGAAGCATCTAGCAACAGGTGGACGATGACAGGAGGTTGGAGGTGAGGGCCTTGAGGGTGAGGGTGTACAGGTCGAGACTAATCGAGCTAGGAAGGATGTTAGGGTGGAGCATGACACCGAGAACAAGGGTATACCATCTCAGCCTCTTGATTGGGCTGCGTTTGTAGAGGAGTCAAGGATGGCATGGACAACTATCCTACAGTCGATCCAATTTTTATATGCTCGAGTTGGTGTGATCAAACAGCATCGTGTGATCGAGACTCGTGTTCCCAATGCTCCTGAGGCTACTGTTGCTCCGATGGATCCTGCCTCTCCCGAGATTTATTTTATTCTCTCCCTTATTCATAATGTATCCCGTAGGTTTCATGAAGTTTCTGGAATGTATAAATGCTATATTTAACTTTCGTGTTATACATTCTCAAGTCATGAATGCAATATTTATGATTCTCTCATTATTCGTGTTCGTATGTATTATTCACATATTCATGCAACACCATATGTATTCAAGACAATAACATAAAATATGCATACCTCGACAAGTTGGAAATAAGATGTCAACTTATATCTATATCACGATGTCTACAGAACCTGCAAACTGAAGCTCTGATACCAACACTTTTGGTGCACAAAATTTCACATCGATTTTTTTTTTCATTTTATAATTCTAAGAAGTTTATTTGGAGTTAAGTATATATTTTGATTTTCAAAGTTCTGATGTTGCATGTATCGATACATGTAGATTGTTTTATAACTTTTAAGTGCAACATTTGATTCCCAATCTTATACTCTGTTTACCTATTTTATAGTAATAAATATCAATTAAGTATGTATTACATAGTAAATAATTCTAAATGATTTTACTGTATTGATACCTATGTATCGATACATGATAAATTGATGGAAGGATTGGTTTGCAACGTTAAAATATATTACTTATTTTCTATTGAATCATTCACTTTAAAATAGTAGAGATCAATTAGATGAGCATCTCATAATTTTATATAAAGATAAATGATTCAAAATATTCTTAATGCATGTATCGATACAACTAGAACTGATATTAACTTAGAAGTTTAGAAAAGAGGTAAATAGCTACGCAATCTTGAGCATGATTTTAAATGTTTAGTATAATTTATATGTCAAGTCAGAAAACTGGAAGTTAACTAATTTTCTCTGCATGTATCGATACATGAAAAACAACGTTTACTTCCAACCTTTTTTTGAGTTGGCGCCAAAGTTCGTTAAACATAATCATACCCTATGTATTGATGCACACGTCAAAATTAGTTTATAAACAACACACTTAATTTACATAGATCCTTATTTTTACATAAACTATACGGGATTTTACATCAACCCAAAATTAATCCCGTGTTTTTATTCAAACATAGTTATATATTAGTAAAAGTGTAATTATCAGCATACAAGAGTTCAGAAATGCGGACATCAAAATACTCAACTTTGACCTTCGAGTATTCATAGCAGTAGAGAGACGGGTATTCAGGCAGATAGCTCCAAATCTCGATTTCTATGATATACATATAAGTTTGCCTATCTTCAGAAAGTTTCCATATGTTCGAAGTCGCCTTGAAAATACTACGATCAAGCATCTGCAAGTTTTGAAACATGAAAACTTAAATACGAAGTATTCAGTAAGTAACAAGTTTTCTTTTTAAAATATGATTTCATGAGGGCTTGTATTAAAAGTCAAGTGTTATCTCGAGCGCGCAAGATTTCAAGTAGATTTTAAAACCTCGATACATGCGTGGTATTTCACACATATTTCAAGCAAGGAAAAATTCCCGTTGTTCAAGCATAACCATAATATGGTACATATATCGAGATAAGTACCGTGAGACATAATAACAAGCGAGATAACACAATGATTGTAATAATGCAAGAAAATCTTTTAACAAGACATGAACAAGTTTTAAAAAATATCAAGATAATTGCACGAAATATCATTCAAGACCAAATTACAAAATTGCAGTATTACTTATCATGTTTGAACCCTAAAAACAAGAAAGAAATCAAAGATCAAACTTCTATTTTTCTGAAAAATGGTTAAAGTATCGATACATATTTAGATACATGTCTTCATGTATCAATACATATTCGGATATATGTTCTTCATGTATTGATACATACATGAGGAATTTTTTCTACAACTGATCTCTGATTCTTTGAAAATCGCATGATTTTCTTTGGTTTAACACTTTAAGATCATTGTAGAAACATCATAGAACATATTAGGATCTTAACACAATCATAACATGTCCTATATCAAATTATAGATCAAAACTAGAAACTACCATTGAAATTTGAAGTTTGGAACCTTAATCTATGTTTTTTACTGGAGTTTCAAGGATGTTTAAGGCGTGTCGTTAGGTTCAGAAGAATGCCTATATATATACACACACATACGAATTCCAGCCTTCAAGTTTGATAATCTTCAAATAAAATATGATTTCTAACCTAATCATTACCCTAAACTAGATTGAGGACTAAGGAAGGCTATAAGCAGATGGTGTAACCCTGCATGAGGTTGCCCACTTCATGTTTGACACATGTCATCATCTAATTTAATAGACTCAAGTAAATCACAACCCAACACGTGTAACCCTAACTATAATCATCTACATGTATCAATACATTTAAGAACATGTATCCATACAGGAATTAGGTTTTTCCAAAATTAAATTTATTGAAAATTGGGGGGAAACAGTAGATCGTTACAATCTTTCTCTCTTAAAAGAATTTCGTCCTCGAAATTACCTACAAGAAGAGTTCAAGATATTTCTTCTTCATTTCTTCTTCCATTTCCCACGTTTCTTCCTTGATTGTTGCACTTCTCTATAAAAACTGTACTAAAGGTACACTTCTAATCTAAAGCTTTTTAACTTCCCTCATTAGGATTTGAACGGATCTCTCTTCAAGAGTCAAATCAAGTTGCACGTCATTTGGAATGTCATTCAAGACATTAATGGATCTAAAATGTATTTTCTGAGGGTCGAGATATGAAATACATTGTGCATCCTTTGTAACTATTCTAGAAATTCCAATTAATACGCCACTTCACAAACTCATTCCAACATAGGGAAATGGGCGATATATCGTGGAGTAAATTTTCCTTTCTTCCCAAATCTTAACAATCATTTGAATGGAGAGATCTTTACGAATACTTGATCACCTACTACAAATCCAAGTGGTCTTCTTCTTTTATCTGTATGGCTCCTTTTCCGATCTTGTGCTATTTTCATATGAATCTTGATCTTTTCCATTACTTTTAACATTTCTTGTAGCATATCGGAGTTTATTAATGAACGTTCTTCAGTTTCATTCCAATTTAGGGGAGATTGACACTTTCTTCCATATAAGGCTTCATATGGTGGCATTCCTATTAATGCTTGATGATTGTTATTATACGAAAATCCAATCAAGGGTAAGTAATGATCCCAACTTTGTTCAAAATATAACACACGTGCTCTTAGCATGTCTTCCAATATCTAAATCATTTGCTCTGATTGTCAATCGGTTTGCGAGGTTGTACTGAAGTGTAACCTTGTTCCCAAATTCTATATGTAACTCTTGCCAAAATTGTGATGTAAACTACGAATCACGATCTGAGGTGATAGAGAAGGGTATACCATGTAATTGAAAAATCTCTTTGATATATAAGTTAGCAAGTTGTTCCATTTTGTATGTCATCTTGACTAGAAGAAAATGGGTAAATTTGGTAAGCCTATAAACAATTACCCAGATTGCATCATATCCTTTAGATACCTTAGGTAGACCCCTAACAAAATCCATAGTAACCTTATCCCATTTTCATTTTGGTATTGGTGGTGGTTGTAAGTACTCGCTGGTCGCTTATGTTCTGCTTTTATTTGTTGACATGTTAAACATTTAGCAATAGAGTCAATAATTTCTTTCCTCATTTTTGTCCACCCATATCGAGTTCGAATGTCTTGACACATTTTTGTAGTTCCAGGATGAATCAAATAAGGGGTACTATGTGCTTCTTCTAGAACCTTGTTCTTGACTTGTGGTGGAACATAGATTTGTGTATTACATGTAATAATTACTTCATTTGAAATACCAAAATCAGAAGATCCTTGACTTATCCTGAGTCGTAATTACTCTACAAAAGGATCTATTTTCGGGGCTTCTCTTTATTGAATCCAACAATGTAGTTTGTACTGTCAAAGTATACGGTTGAGCCTTTTAGGAATCCAAAAGCTCAAGTTGTAGTTTCTCCATATCTTTTTGGAGTTCCTGGGTCGATTTCTTTTAGTGGGTGTCTTTCGGCTAAAAGCATCAGCAACTAAGTTAGCTTCTCTGGATGGTAGTTGAAATTCCACAATCATAATATTTAACTAATTCTAACCATCTCCTTTGTCTCGTATTTAATTTTCTCTTAGTAAAGAAGTATTTGAGACTTTTATGATCAATATAAATCTCACAATTCTCATCGTATAAGTATTGTCCCCAAATCCTCATGGAGAAAACTACTGCAACAAGTTCCAAATCATGTATTGGATAGTTATGTTCATATGGTTTCAATTGACAAGAAACGTAGGCAATTACCTTGTTGCATTAATACGCATCCAAGACCATGATGCATTACTATATATTGTGAATTCAGTATCTCCACACGGAATGGTTAATATCAAAGCTGTGGCAATCTCTTTTTCAATTCTTGAAAACTTTTCTTACAGACTTCTGACCACTTGAAGGGTAAGTTCTTTCGTGTCAATCTAGTGAATGGTACTGCTATTTTAGAAAAAAATCGGGACAAATCTCTGATAATACCCCGCTAGACCTAGAAAACTTTGTACTTCAATAGGTGTCATAGGTTGATTCCATTGAGATACTGCTTCAGTTTTATTGGGATCTACTAAAATTCCTTCTTTCGATTCCACATGTCCCAAAAAGATTACCTTGTCTATCCAGAACTTACATTTTGAGAATTCATCATAGAGCTTCTTTTCTCGTACGGTCCGTAAGACCATTCCAAAATGTTCCGCTGGCTAACGATGATCCTTTGAATAAATTAAGATATCATCTATAAACACGATGAAAAATTTATTTAAAAAATCTCTAATGATACTATTCATCAAGTCCATAAATGTTGCCGAAGCATTTGTGAATCCAAATGGTATTAACAAGAACTCAAGATGTCCATATTGAGTTCTAAAAGCAGATTTTGGACTATATCCTCAGTTTTGATTCTTAATTGATGATTCCATGACCGTAGAACGATTTTTAAAAGGTAGTTGATCCCTATAGTTGATCCAATAAATCATCTATACATATATATAATAATAAGATAACCGTCACCATTTTACGCACATAGTTTCCCGCCCTTCTCACCTGCCATTTTATGAAATTTCTTATTTTTATCAATTTATTTTAATACATGAATTAGGAAAGTTCAATTAATGCATGTAATAAATGATTTATAGATTTGTGAAAAATATTTATAAAAAGTCAAATTATAAAATATTTTTTTCTTTTGATAATTATTGCATTATTTTGAAGTCGAAAAATATGCGATATGGGTTTCAAATCCAAGATCTCAACGAGAAGTTTAATACAAACTAAGAAATGAGAGTCAAGCTCTAAACATATCATTCGTAAAATCGTTTTAAACACAAAATATAAAAGTTTTACTTATACTTTTACTTTTTCAACATCCAATCTTTTTAATTTATCTCATTTAAGTCCTAAAATGATACCTATCATTTCTTATCTAAATTCAATTTGACCAAACTGATTAATTTTGAAAATTGTAAATATTTCAACTTTTAGAAATCAAAAAATCGTAAGCTCGACTTCAGTCATCAAATCAAAATTGTAAAGTACAAAATAAGTCACAAAAAACTAGAGAATGAACAATTAGTTGTTAAAAGAAATATACAAGTCGATATTTTATGTTTTACATTTTCAGTACTTTTTATTATATATGATTGCACAATTTATGTCGGACATTGTACTTTTATAACTTATTCAATAATAATTGTGAATTATATCTTCCGTGCATCGCATGGGTGTAGTGCAATTACTAGTCGATTCTTAGAAGAGGATAATTATTCTTAATGGTAACTTTATATAGCTCACAATAATCAATGCACAATCGCATTGATCCATCTTTCTTTTTTACGAATAGTACCAGTGCGCACCAAGGAGATGTACTTGATATAAACTCATCCATCATCCAACATGTCCTTGGGATATCAACTTCGTTGCTTTAGCTGAAGAAATAATTATCTTAGATGTTTTTACCAGGGGTGGAAATGATATAGGTTCATTTTTTGAGAAAATATTAGGACTTGGTTTTAAAATTCAGAATTACCTCGTAATTGGATAGCCAATCAATTCCTAGTATGACATCAAAATATTTTATATCAATCATGATAAGTTCGATGAGGGTAATTATTATCCTTTACTAGTAATTGCACTGCACCCTGCGATGCACGGAAGATATAATTCACAATTATTATTGAATAAGTTGTAAAAGTACAATGTCCGACATAAATTATGCAATCATATATAATAAAAAGTACTGAAAAAAGTAAAACATAAAATATCAACTTGAATATTTCTTTTAACAATTAATTGTTCATTCTCTAGTTTTTGTGACTTATTTTGTACTTTACAATTTTGATTTGATGACTGAAGTCGAGCTTACAATTTTTTGATTTTTAAAAGTTGAAATATTTACAATTTTCAAATCGTAAAATGAAATAAAGAGGCTAATAGACATTTACAGAATTAATTTATCGACTCCCCGTATAGGACAATAAGAACTTGTACTAACTATCTTAATGCAATAATTGATATTTAAATATATTGAACAAATATTTCATTTCATTACATTACATGCAAAAAAAAAAAAAAAAAAAGCAAACAAAATTTACCAAACATTTAAAAAAAAAAAATTGCTCAAACTTAAATTAAATGTTGCAATTTGTTAAACTTACACGTGACAAACTTATACGCAGTCCTATATTTAAACGAATGTAACAAATAAAAAATATGAAATACAAATTTTAATTAAATTTTATTGAATGAAACAAATATAATTAACTTTATATTAAAAAAACCATCTATACATCTCAATATATAAATGTGGTTTAACCCATAAGACATAAGACTTTATCACTTATTTGTATAGAATTGATTCTTTGAAAATAATTTTTTTCAATGTTCATTCTCAACCACATTCTTTAAAACTCCTTTTCCATAATTGCACATACTATTTTTTTGCGTGCTAAATAAACGTTTTGAACATATTCTATTTTTAAATAGAATGATTTTTCTAACTCATTCTATTTTAAAAATTGAACAAATGAGTTTATTGAAATTTAAAGTTGTAGAAAATTAAATGATTTAATTGAATTTATTATTTAGAAAGATTGAATATCTATTATTTCTTTAAATTTGACAAAAAAAGATTCAAAATGTATCAGTTTGGTCAAATTGAATTTAGATAAGAAATGATAGGTATCATTTTAGGACTTAAATGAGATAAATTAAAAAGATTGGATGTTGAAAAAAGTAAAAGTATAAGTAAAACTTTTACATTTTGTATTTAAAACGATTTTATGAATGATTTGTTTAGAGCTTGACTCTCATTTCTTAGTTTGTATTAAACTTCTCGTTGAAATCTTGGATTTGACACCCATATCGCATATTTTTCGACTTCAAAATAATGCAATAATTATCAAAAAAAAAAAAAAATTTATAATTTAACTTTGTATAGATACTTTTCACAAATCCATAAATCATTTATTACATGCATTAATTGAACTTCCTAATTCATGTATTAAAATAAATTGATAAAAATAAGAAATTTCCTAAAATGGCAGGTGAGAAGGGCGGGAAACTATGTGCGTAAAATGGTGACGATTATCTTATTATTATATATGTAATATGTATAGATGTATAGATATAGATTTGGACCTGGGCTTTTCGTATGTTGTTTTGGGTTTGGGATATCTTTCCATTTGGTAAAAGGATTTCACATATACTGGATGATTGTTTAATTGGTATACGATGACAATGAACAAATTGAACAGGAAAAAAAAAAAAAAAAAGAATGAGTGGCACCATGGTCAAAAAAGGTGTAAGCTAGTTTAGAAAAGAGGTAAGTCGTACCAGCGATTACTTTATTATTTTCTGATGCCTCAGGATGCACCATAGCATAAACTCGGCCAGATTGTGGCAAAGGTTTGGTCTATTTAGCCTTCTATTTGGGGCAGTCTCCCACCAGATGGCTTTTTTCTCTACAGCCATAACACAATCCTAACTGAGTTCGACAAGGACCCCTTTGTGGTTTCTACAAGATGGACATGACGGTGGATTCACTTTCAAAATTTTTATCTCAGGCTTCCTAATTCTTGGTTAAGGTCTAAGTGGCCTTGAAAATCTATTGCCACTATTTTTATTGGTAGAACGATCTATCTTGTGTCAAGGCTGGCTGACCACATGTTCAGCAAATCGTGATAACTCCTCAAATTTCTTAACGCATTCTATTACTGTCATGTATCTTTTCTTCAATTGAATAAACTCATTAAATTTATGATTTTGTACTAATGCAGGAAAATATATGTTGCGAATTTTTTCGCGAAACCATTCCCAATTAAAAGTTGCAACTCCTTCTAATTGAACTAGAGTATCCTATCATTAACAAGAATTTCCTCGTAGCATGAATGTAGCACTGTTTACTTTTTTTCCATTAGGTGTATGTGCATACAAAAACATTCGTTTAATTGTCCTGGTCCAATTTTCAGCTTCAATCGGATATTTAGCATCTTCAAATACCAGGGGTTCAAGCGTTGACATCTTTCAGTAATCACTCCATCATCACTAGGAACTTAACTCGGTTGACTTTCACAATTATGACTTATCACTTGTTCAATTTGACGAGCTTGATGATGTACCAGTTTTGTTAAACTATTCATCAAAGCGTCTAATTTCGTGGGTCAAGATGAGGTCTTATGAGACATGATTATTAACCTTTATAAAAACACAAGGTCAATTTCCCTTTATAATAAATAATAAAAATTTAAAATTTTTAACAATAAAACTGCTCAATTAATCGATACATATATGCCAATGTGTCAATACATAAAGGTAATCAGAAACTTTTAAAGATAAATGTATCGATACTTACAAGCAATGTATCGATACATGGTCGCAAATATATAGGGTTTCAGCCATTATTTTATGTCATTTAACTCATTTTCTTCCTTCAAAATGCTCCCAAATTTACCAAAACTTCGAATTCAATGTTTCTCTCTTTAGAATTTCATAAAATGAGAATCAAACAAGTGGCTAAGGGTAAGAGAAGAGTTTGTCTGGATGAATCTTTTTATAGTTCCTAGCAGTCTTCAAGTTCTACTGAAAAATTCGAATTTGAAGCCAAACCAATAGCACCAGTACAAATTAGAGAAAAAAATTAAGTTATTTTCATCTGTTTTTTAGAAGACAGACGCCTATAAAATAGCAGTTACATTTTTGTAAATATAGTTGAACTTTATGCCTCGGTTCCTATCACAGAACCGACGCATAAAGTTGCATTTCACTATGTGCGTCGGTTTTTACTAAAACACCGACGCACAAAGATAAAGTATATGCATCGGTTCTTGTATAAGAACCGACGCATATGCTCAATGAACCAATATGCGTCGGTTCTGATACTGGAACCGACGCATATTGTTCATATATTTCCCAACTTCCTGCATGCATTTCACTCAAACCCTCTCTCACTCATTTTCACTCACAACCGCCCTCTTCACTCTCTCTTTCACTCAAACCCTCCCCAATATTGCGCCTCCATCTCTTATTCCACCACCCTCCGTCGCCTCTCTCACTCTTATTTCCGCCACCGCCACTCACAATCTATTTTCCGCCGCCGCCGCCGACTCCCAACTCTCATTTCTGCCACCCATTGCCACCTCTCTTATTTTTAAGGTATATATAGAGATACATTGCTATATTTTGTGTTTATATATGTTATTTGAAGTATGTATATATGTGTGTAAAGTGTGTGTGTGTGTGTGTGTGTGTGTATATGTGATGTTAATTAGTTTAAATGAATTTTTATTAATTTAGTTCGAATGTTAATTTTAGGTATTAATTGATTTTGAGTTAGTAGATGGATATATTGCAATTTTTTAATCGTTGGAGTTTATAGAATGTTAGTTTTTATATAATAAACAATTAATTATAGACATTTGATGTTGAAGAGTTGGGAATTGATGTCAGATTATTTTTGAAGTAGTTGATGATGTTGAAATTTGACTAAAGTGTTGTTTGAGTTTTGGATATATTGAGGTTGAATATTTTGGTGTTATTGTGAAATTTTGATTGCACATACAGGTTGGCTAAGTCCAATTTATAGGGGAGATTCTGCCGAGATTTTCATAGGATTTTATAACTAAAAAAATGAAAATTTTAATTTAAGGTGATTTCATTCGTTTTAATACATTGTGAATATCTTGATATATAGGTGGTTAGATATGGATCGGGATTAGATGTATGGGAGACGTAGTACACAAGAATATGTGAAACAAGTTGAAGAATTTATGAAATGTGCTGAGGAAAATAAAATAAAGAAAGGAAAAGAAATGATTTTATGTCCTTGTTGTGATTGTAAGAATTTAAGAAAGTTTCGTAGTTCTAAGCAAGTGAAGAGTCATTTGATTCGTCGTGGGTTTAAAGAGGGTTATACACGGTGGATATGGCATGGTGTGAGTATACTTCCTAGAACGAGTGCATGTGAGAATAAGGGTTTGAGCAATAATGATGAGATTAATGTGGAGACTGACGTGGGTAATGATCGGATAGATGAAATGATGCGTGATATACGAGAAGATTTCATTGAAAAGCCTCATATATTCGATAACCTATTTAAGGATTCTGAAAAGCCTTTGTTTTCTGGTTGTAATAAATTTATAAAATTGTCTGCTATGTTCAAATTGTATAACTTGAAAGCAAGGAATAGGTGGAGTGATAAGAGTTTCACGACATTATTGGAACTTTTAAGAGAAATGCTTCCGAAGGATAACGAGCTTCCTAGTTCAATTTACGAGGCAAAGAAAATGGTGTACCCTATGGGTATGGAGATCGAGAGGATACATGCATGTCCAAATGATTGTGTATTGTATCGAAACGAGTATAAGTACTTGCATCTATGTCCAAAGTGTGGGGCATCGAGGTATAAGCGAAAGCACAGAAATGATAATTGTGAGGATAAGAAAGGCTCTCCGGCAAAGGTGTTATGGTACCTACCCGTAATACCAAGATTTAAACGCTTGTTTGGTAATGAAAAGGATGTTAAGAACATGCGGTGGCACCCTGAAGGGAGGAAAGAAGATGAAAAGCTAAGACACCCGGCCGATTCTCCTCAGTGGATGAACATTAATAGGATGTTTCCCGAATTTGGTGGAGAAGATAAGAATCTTAGGCTTGGACTATACACTGATGGGATGAATCCGCACAGTAACATGAGTAGTCGACATAGCACATGATCGGTTCTTTTGGCAATTTACAATATTCCCCCTGGCTATGTATGAAGCGCAAGCACATCATGTTGTCATTGCTAATATCAGGGCATAAACAACCGGAAAATGACATAGATATTTACCTTGCACCATTAATTGAAGATTTAAGGCTGTTTTGGAATGAAGGTCTATCGGTGTTTGATGTATATAGACAAATGAATTTCACCTTACGTGCTATGATATTTTGCGCCATAAATGATTTTCCAGCTTATTGTAACTTATCGAGATATACAAACAAAGGAGCTAAAGTATGTCCCATTTTTGAGGAAGACACGGTTGATCTTTGGATGAAAAATTGTAAGAAAAATGTGTTTATGAGTCATTGAATTTTTCTCCCTGTTGACAGCACTTATCGAAAGAAGAAAAAAGCCTTCAATGGAAAAACCGAGAATCGAGTTTCCCGCTTGCCGTTAATAGGAAATGAGGTTTATGAACGGATTAAAAATATTGATTTCGTGTTTGGAAAACCTTTTAAGCCTCCTCATAAGAGTCTTTGGAAGAAGAGATCCATATTTTGAGATCTACCGTACTGGAAACATTTACAAGTAAGGCATTACCTTGATGTAATGCATGTGGAGAAAAATGTATGTGATAGTATCATCAGGACATTATTGAACATTCAAGGAAAGACAAAAGATGGTATCAAAGTAGAAAAAAATATGGAGATAAGCACCGTGAGGCATAATAACAAGCGGGATAACATAATGATTCTAATATTTTAAGAAAATCTTTTAACAAATCATGTACAAGTTATAAAAATATCAAGATAGTTGCATGAAATAACATTTAAGACCAAATTACAAAATTGCAGTGTTACTTACCTTATTTGAGACCTGAAAACAAGAAAGAAATCAAAGATCAAACTTCTATTTTTCTAAAAAATGGTTAAAGTATCGATACATGTTCAGACTTGTTCTTCATGTATTAATACATACATGAGGAATTTTTTCTGCAACTAATCTCTGATTCTTTGAAAATGTCATGATTTTCTTTGGTTTAACACTTTAAGATCATTGTAGAAACATCATAGAACATATTAGGATCTTAACACGATCATAACATGGCCTATATCAAATTATAAATCAAAACTAGAATCTACCTTTAAAATTTGAAGGTTGGAACCTTTTTTTTACTTGAAATTTAGGGGTGTGTAAGGCGTGTTGTTAGGTTCAGAAGAATCTTCACACACACACACAAGCCTAATCATTACCCTAAACTAGATTGAGGACTAAGGAAGGCTATATGCAGGTGGTGTAACCCTGCATGAGGTCGCCCCTTCAGGTTTGACGCATGGTATCACGTGATTTAATAGACTCGAGCAAATCACAACCCAACACGTGTAAACCCTAACTGTAATCGTCTACATGTATCGATACATTTAAGAACATGTATCGATGCATAAATTAGGATTTTTCCAAAAAAATATATTTCTTGAAAATTGGTAAAAAATAATGGACCGTTACAATAATAGACAAATGAACCTCAATAGAATAAAGTGACAATCTTTATTCAAAGTTCAGGACTAAATTATTCTCTATTGAAATATGATATTAATCTTCTGTATTTCGAAAGTACAAATATTATATTATCTTTAAACAATTGAAGGCCCATTCGTCAGAACTTACATATAATCATGTATTGCAAATTTAAATAAAAGGTCTAATAAGTAATAAAATGAATGCTGAGTCAATGTTTCGTTCTCATAGAGATTGTGATAAATTATATTCTAACTAGTAATCGCACCCGTGCGATGCACGGAATATATAATTAAAAATTATTTATTGAATAAGTTGTAAAAATGCAATGGCCGATAAAAACAACACAATAAAAAAAATAATAATAACTTGCATGCACAAATTGTGAATAATTTGTAATTTCATTTCTCCATATAAGATTTCTTACTTTAATGTATAATTGCGTATTCAATATACAATCCCAAAAAAAAAAAGTTATGAATTGCATTTTTTTAAAAGTTAATTGTTCATTCTCTAATTTTCTTAGTTTAATTATTTATATAGAATTGATTATTCAAAAATAATTTTTTTTAATGTTCATTCACAACCACATATTATTTAAAAACTAATTTTTCACAATTGCACATACTACTTTTTAACCACACGTTCTAAAAAAAGAAAATCAATTTTCAACCACTCAATTGATTGATTTGACAATTATTTAATTTTTTATACTACCTTCTTTCACTTTCAATCACATATTTAAAACTATTTCTATAGCCTATATCAATATCAAACTTACTCCTATTCAATGATTCAAATACAACGTGACATTTTATTTTTCACCAAGTATTAAAAATGGTCATGTTACACACACACACACACAAAAACTATTTTTTGTGCCTGTTAAATAAATGTATTAACCGTATTTTTATTTTTAAATAAAATAAGTTTGATAAAACCTTATATTTTTATTTTCTATAGAACTCAATGAATTAATTGTTAAAGTCTATAGTATATATTTTACAAATTGACGTTCTTTTAAATTTATAAAATTAAAAAATAGATAAATGAACAAAATGAGTAAATTTATAAAATTAATTTCAAAATTACCAAAAAATTTATCGAAATCTAAAGTTGTAGAAATTAAAATATTTTAATTGAATTTACTTAGAAAGATTGGATATCTATTATTTCTTTTAATTTGATAAGAAAAAATATATGAAATTAATCATTTATGTCAAATTGAAGTTATGTAAGAAAAGATATATATCATTTTATGATTTAAATGAGATAAATTAAAAAGATTGGATATTGGAAAAAGTAAAAAATATAAATTAAGTTTTTACCTTTATTATTTGAGACAATTTTACGAATGATATATTTAGAGTTTGTTTTCATTTATTAGCTTGTATTAAACTTCTCATTAAGATCTTGAATTTGACATCCATATTGCATATTTTTTTACTTCAAAATATTACAATAATTATCAAAAGAATAAAAAGAATATAAAATTTGATCTATTTATATATTTTTTATTTTTTACAAATGAATAAATCATTTATTATATGTCACCTATAATTAATTTTGCATTAATTGAAGTTTCATAATTCAATTATTAAAATAATTAATAAAATTATAAAGTTTCCTAAAATAGCAGGTAAAAATGGCGGGAAACTATGTGCGGATTTATGTGACGGCTATGTTGTTATTATATATACTAGTGAATCATCCCGTGCGATGCACGGGAAGAAACTTCTAAATAAAAATAATCCTATTCGAAATTAAATGAATTCTTAAACAAAATAAATAACATTTACAAATAAGAGATAAGTTCATCATTTATTAGTTTCATGTATAAACATCAACCTTTTAGGGAGAAGTCATACATGCGAAAATGATTGTGTCTGACTCTTATCGATAGTCATGACATATGACACCATCAATGAAAAAAAAAATTAAATCTAATAAGTATCCTAAAATTCGAATAGCTCAACGATATCCTTAGAATAAAGAACTTGTATCCTGCATTACTGTCAGATAGAATTTGACCTTATAGAATATGATCTTCAAGTTTTGTAACGATTATTCACCATCTCCTCGAACCAAAAATTCGCCTTGCAAAATTAACACTTAAATGTAGGATCTTCAGTATTCATATACTCTGAACATTCAAACAATAGATGAAAAAGTTAATAATAGAGACCATGCATATAAAATATAAAATTCAATATTTTGACCATTGACAATGAAAAATAACATGTATAATAATAATAATAATAATAATAATAATAATAATAATAATAATAATAATAATAATAATAATTTGCGAGGTTGACAAAGATATTGCATCAAATTTATGATATTTTAGGTTTTCAATATTTATACAACGTAATTATTTTCTGATTGAAATTATAGTTTAATATTGATCATCTCAATTTTTAGTTAATTAGTAAATTGGGAGACAATTCATATATTATTGTGAAAAAATATCATAAAATCTGAATTAAAATATAGCAAAGAATATCTTGGTATGGTTAATTACTTTTTGAAAATTTAAAATTAACAGTTAGGACAAAAACCATTAATAACTATATCATTTCAAACAATATAGATAAATTTGTTAACCGTTAATGTTAAAAAATGTGATATGAGATTTTTTGGAATAAAAAATTAATTAAGAATTAAATGTAATTGTCATCGAAATAATTTTGATAAATAATGCAACATAGGAAAGAACTTTAATATGTATATGTAATAAATAACTTAAAAATAGGATTTAGTTATAAAAATTTCAATACAACGTGATTTATAAAAATACGAATGTGTATAAATTTTAGATATAATTTTAATTGAGAATTTGACATTGGATCTGTATGACTGAACCAAATATTTATCCATAAAATTAAGACCAATAAAATATAACAATTATTATAAGAAATTAATTACGTATTAAATGTAATTATCTATAAAAATATTTAATAATTTAATAATATGCTATAAAAAAGAGCTCCAATATTTAGATGTACTAAATAACTAAAAAAAAATTATTTATATAAAAAAATTATATGTATGATGTGATTTATAATTTAGTACTCCTTCCGTCCCATAAAGATAGTCCTCTACTCATTTTCATACGGATTAAGGACAAAATGAAATATAAAATATTAATTTCACTATTAAAAAATAAAGTAGAATATCTTTTTGAGATGGACAAAAAAGAAATAGTGGACTATCTTTGTAGGACATAGAGAGTATTATCTAGTAATAAAATTTCAACATAATTTTTAACTGAGAATTTTATTTGGATTTGTATAAATGAACACAAATGTTTATTTGTAAGATTGAAAAAGTTAGAAGAACACATTTTTTTATGAAAAGAGAGGTTTTAACACAAAAAAGTCAAATATAAATAAGTAAAACCAAACAAATTATCGTTCTTATATCATAAAAAATAAGAAACAACTTCTCAGTAAAAGCAAATTTAAAAAAAAATAATAATTCTAGTTTCTTATTTTTATTATTTTTTATACAATGTGATATACAATTTCATCAAATATATATACTGACCCATGAATAATATATTTTTTCTTCACTCAACATCCGAAATCATTAACATGTCTATCAAGCCCAAAACTATTCTAAATAGCCCAAGATTAGTTAACACATTGCAACCCCAACAGAGAAATCTAGAACATAATATAAATAGATTATTAACAAATCCTCTTATTAGTCTAAAATAATTTTGCATTCTATATTGTTTTCGAAGCTTTCTCTACAATATTATTGTTTTAATATTTTTTCTTTTTTGTTAGAAATCCAAATCTCTATTCAATGACTCAAAATATCACATGTCTTGAAGAAAAAAGTAGTGTCAATCCTTTTTACTTTTTCAAAAAATAACTAATAAGCATTACCACCGCACCAGAAACTTTGAATCATAAAACGTGATAAATAGAAGGTGGAGTAGAGCGGTCATGTTAAACAGTATACATTTTTTCAAAGAAATAACCCTTTGATTGAATCTTTTATTATTGTGTATATCTTCATAATAATTATATATAACAGAAATGAAAGAGGTTGTATATAGGGAAATGGAAAGAAAAAGATATAGAAAACAAAAATGAATCAACAAATTTTGAAAAAGGGAAAAAAATGAAACAAATTCTGAAAAAGGAAAAAAAAAAAGGAAAAATAACTGGATTTCCAGTGTAATTAGGCGGCGGGAAATAGAAGTCATGTAAACACAACAAATATTGAAGACTATAAGTAGACGTCGGCGATTTTGAAAATAATAAATAAATATTGAAGGTCCAACTATTTTTGAAGTGGGTTTTGAAGTTGATTATTGAATAGGGGATATAAGTAGTGTGAACATGATAAATATTGAAGTCCCAAAAAATTGGAAAAATAAATAAATAAAATCTGCACATAGCACAAGAGTTTTGGAGGGAAAAAAGGAAGTTGACCGAGGTTGACTCAGCTACTTTTATATATTATATAGATAGATTCGATAATCATAAAAAAAGAAAAAAAAAAATACTAAAATTATGAGATTGACAATGATGCATCAAATTCATGATATTATAGGTTTTTGCAATAATTATACAACGTAATTATTTTTTTAATGAAAAATATAATATAACATTGATCATCTCAATTTTCAGTTAAGTAAATTGAGATACAATTTACTTATTGTTGTAGAAATTTAAAAATCATAAATACTGAATTAAAATATAACAATTAATATCATTTCATAGTTAATTATTTTTTAAAATTTAGACTTAACAATTATGACAAAAAAACCATTAATAGCTATATAATTTCAAAACAATATAAATAAATCTGTTAACCGTTAATGTGAAAAATGTAATATGAGACTTTCTAGAATAAAAAATCATATAATGATTAAATGTAATTGTAAATAAAATTATTTTGATAAATAATCTGATATAGAAAAGAAGGTTATTATGTATATATACCAAAGAACTTAAAAGTATGACTATTTAAAATGAAATTTAATACAACTTGATTAAATATTCGATATAAATGTAAATGAAAATTCGACATTGGATTTGTATGACCGAACGAAATTATTCATCGATAAGATTGAGACCAATAAAATATCACATTATTACAAAAAAATTATTTACGTATTAAAAGTAACTTTCTATAAAAATACTAATTAATTTAATAGAGCGCAATACAAAGGAACTCGAATTTTTAGATGTACTAAAAAACTAAAAAAATAAGATTATTTATAAAAAAGTTTTATATGATAATATTTATTTAGTATTAGATGCGTAATACAATTTCGATATAATTTTGAACTGAAAATTTTACATTGAATTTGTATGAGTACATACAAATACTTATTTGTAAGATTCAAAACATTAAATGATTAGAATAATTTTATGAAAAGGGAGTTTTAAACACAAATAACCAAATATAAATAAGTGAAAAAAATTCTTTATAAAAATACTTAAGTGAAATTAGTAGTGTGAACACAATAAAAGCTGAATTTTTGAGTGTGAACACAATAAAAGCTGAGTTTTCCCGCCAAAACTCAGCTGCTTTTATATATTATATAGACTAGTATTCGCACCCGTGCGTTGCACGAAAAAAAAAAATTATAATTATTAATTAATGAAAATGTGAGAAATACACAACGAAAACAATTAAATTCATATTTTATGAGAAAGAATATAAATAAACATAAAAGTTTCAATAACAAAATTCAATGTAAATTACAAAACACTTCTTTCAAAATTTAGGATCCTTAAAATTTAGGATATTAAAACTTTCCAATTTAATTGTGCAGAACATCAATCAATACATGAAAAACAATTACACGTGAATTAAATTTATTTTTTGAAAATAACAATATTTTTTTATTTCTTGCGTTAATGTTGTTCAACGTTACAAATAATATTTTTGTAGATATTTTTAGTAATGTCAAAATATAATAATGATAAAAAAATTAAAATAAATAAAATTTCTATTTCTCAAACGGAAATGATTTTTTTTTCCATTATTGAATGTTACATAATTTGTCCTTGAAATCCATATGAAAATGATCCAATTAATGAATCAATGCATTATAGAATTGATTAAACAAAGTTAGATAAAAAAAAAAGATTAAACAATTTGTCAGCACCAATGCACTGATCCTCATCATCATAAGGCAGACAAATAACTGCCACAATTTGACCGTGAGGAAGGTAAAAAAAAAATGGAGAGCAGTTTAGGCGGGAAAACATGGGCCAACTATCCTGTTATAATAATAATAATAATAATAATAATAATAATAATAATAATAATAATAATAATAATAAGATTAAGATAAGATTTCTCCCGTACACAAAATGCATAAAAAATAATATATTAAAATAATTAATAAAATTTTACAAATAATAAAACTACTTCAAATTATAATAGCTTCTTTGAGTAATAAAAATCAATTTATATATTTAAGTAGTAAATGATTATTAAGTTTTCCACATTTTTTCACAAAAAAAAAAAAAATTAAAAGAAAAAATTGAAGTTGTTGTTCAAAAAAAAATTGATATTATTTTTTTATCGAAAATAACAGATATTTGCACATTGTTTGGAGTAGCGTTGTTAAGTATTAAAATGAACATCCTTAATAATTTCAATTTCATTTCCCATTGCACTAAACGCATCATCAAGCCCCTATTTGGTACCTATTATGTTTAAATCTCATTTTTTAAAAACTCATTTTCAACCACATATTATACCAATAAAATAATCTACACATAAGTTCAAAAATATTCTTCAATTTTTAACTACACATCTCCAAAAAATTTACTATTTCAAACAACATTATTCCAAATAATTGGTCTCCAACAGTGGCCAAATACAGTCAACACGTCATCCATAACACAGTAATTAATTTCACTACGTAAAATGATTTCCATAATACCATTCAAAATTTATTAATGTGATGACATAATAATTAGTTTTAGTTTCAATAAATTATTAATTATCATAAGTACCTCTTACGTTGATTTAGCAAGTTTAATTCAAATAATTAAAAAAAATGAATAGTCACCGTTTTCTTAAAAAAAAAAAAAAAAAAAAATTACCGTTTTCTGAAGAAAAAAAATCTATTAAGAAGTGTAAACAAACTTATTTGTCACTAATATTTTTAACTAAACAAAAAAGAACAAATATTAAAGTTAATAAAATATTAATCTAATTAATGCACAAATAATGCACGAAAAAGTAAAGCTATTTTTGTTTTTCAAAGTTAATGTGTAGTTTTCCAAATGTATTAATTTATTTATAAAATTTATTTTTTATAAAGCAATTAATGATGAATATTAATGCAAACAAACTTACTTGTCACTAATATTTTTAACTAAACAAAAAAGAACAAACAATAAAACTACTTCAAATTATAACAGTTATATTAAAATTTTTTGTAATTTTTTTATCATCAACTCTTTATTAATTTTCACATCTTGTCTTTTGAGACGATTTTCATTCAATATATTTGTTTTGTTGGCGAAAAACACTTATTTATCTCTCACATTTTTAAATAATCAAAATAAATAATTAATACAAAAGTTAAAAAAAATATTGCACATCCTTTCAATGCAAATTAGCAGAATATTTGAATAGAATTTGTGATTAGAAATAAAATTTATTAATTAATTGAATGTTATAAATAACAATGCGATTAAAAAAAGTTAAGGATATAAAAGCAAAACTAAACAAACACCGAAGATCTATCTTGCAATTAAACTATGGTGTAAATTTAAAAAAATGTGTTGTATGAATATTGTTACCTAAATATAATTAGCTTGATTTTCAAAATATGAAAAACACGTACAATGAAATGATTCATCGATGTTAAAATAATTACAAATTTGGATGGATTAATGAGTGAAGTGAATGAATTGGAATATAAATAAATGTTATGTCAACAATTATTTCTTATATGATCCATAAAAATTGCAGGAAATATATATATATATATATATATATATATATATAGAGAGAGAGAGAGAGAGAGAGAGAGAGAGAGAGAGAGAGAGAGAGAGAGAGAGAATGGACAAATTATTAGCATTCAATACATGTAGTCAAGTGCCTATTTACAATGCATTACACACTTTCCCACATTAAATGTCTCATTAATTGTCAACAACTCATTTTCCAATTCCGAAAATTTAATTGAAAAAAAATAAAAATTCCAAAAATAGAAACTGAAAATGGGCGGGAAAAATTTTGACGGCTGTTCTGCTTTAATATATAATATAGATTAAGATTTCCTATCCTTAACCGAACAAATAAATATTAAGATTGAGAATTGTGAAATAAAATTAAAGTAATAAAAAAAGAAATGAATGAAAATTTAATTAAGGTGGTGTTTGATAGCCTTTATTTTCTTGGGAAGACGGAAAATATTTGCATTTTTTTTTTTTCATTTGTTGTCCTTTTGATGGGTTGAATGTTTCAAGACAAATGTTTTCTAGCTTTAGCTCATGTGACCGTATTTTCCTTGATTTCCAAAAAAAAATATTCTACCTTGTGTAGATAAAATGTTTTTCATGTAACTTGAAAAATACTTTTCGTCACGTTTGACCATTTTTATTATTGACTTTTTTTCAAAAACTGACATTATTATTATCAAGTACAAATATGTGAAAAATATTTTAAGATTTGGAGTGATCAACAAATTAGGTGGTCGATTCACCCTGAATATTTGCGGATCACGCAATGAATATGGAGCAAACTAAATTTGTTTGATAAAATTTATTTATTTGTGAACAAAAAATTTATAGTTTTGAAGTAAAATACATGATTAAAATGTAATTTGAGAAAAATTGTATAATTAAAAAATGGTTTAATAAAATGTGTTATTTATAAATATAGTCACTACAAAAACTATTTTCTAAACCACAATTTTAAATATTTTCTTCATTTAAAAAAATAGACAAATAAAATTACATAAATAATCTTCTAATTTTCTATCATTATTTTTTTTGTACACGAGTTCTTTCAAATAATCTTCTCTTTAATATTTCTCAAATGCCAGTCTCTGATTGCCATATTTTCCATTTTTCTCTTGCTTTGTCTCATATCTGGGAATCCAATTTTTCTTCTCAAAATTACAATCCAAAGCGGAGCCCACATACATAAATGCATAGCCGCATTCCCAGGGCAATGTTGATTTCTGATCTTAAAGTCGAGAATTGTTGATTTTCTGAGGACAATCTGAAAGTTTAATTGCAGAAGTTTCACCACTGTAATTTTTTCGTAGAAAATGCTATTTTTGACCACAAAAAAAAAAAAAAAGCTCGTGTGGTGACCTTAATACTGCAATTTTTTTTGAGTAAAAGGGCAATACGGTGTTGGGAAATGAAAATGGGCTAAAAAATTTGCACCATTATAGTAAATGCGTATCCAACGCAACTTTTCTTCGTCCGTCGTTGAATTCGGATTTCATTGCACATTCTGTAAATTCATTTTCCCAATAGGTACTTCAAGAACCAGTTGCCAGACTCAGGATCTTAGGCTTTTTTTGCAATCATTTCAAGATCCACTTCTACTCTTACCACCACGAGACTCAGTCCCCCAATCCCTACCACAAGTAATTTGATGTCAGCGGTGTACAAATCTTTATAATTTATTGTTTTATAATTGATAAAAGGTATATTTTTATATGTATTGTGGTGTAATTATAAATATTATATTTTATTAATTGTGATAGTATAATATGGTGTGTTTAGTAAAATTTGTGGTGGTAATATATTTTGCCTATTTATAAACTTGTTTACAAATAAATTTACCATATCGTGCCACTCTTTCCAGCTGACCCACAAAATGTGTCAATAATGATGAGTTATAATTTTAAAAGTGATTTAAATTAAAGTTTCACTTTTAAAGTTATTAATTAATAATATCAGCTAAATATAAACATAGTGACGAATTTTGAACAAAAAATGTATTTGCTAATAAAAATTTATGCCACAACACCAAGACACATCTGGTCATAACACAAGGTTTGGTGGACAATATATATATACATACGCAAACTCCCTAAAAAAATGTCTACCAAAATTGGATTTCTCATGAATTTTTGGATTAAGAGACCATACAAATGCAACAAGGATGGAATTACACGTACGAGGATCAAAAGTCACCAGATGATTATTTGAAGAAGCCAAATGCTAAAAAACATGCATTTCTCACCAGTTCTGCAACTGTGAAGAAATGCTCTTCAGAACAGGGTGGTATTCTGTGTGCAAATGTCTCTTTGCTTTCTCTGAACCAGGTTGCTCGAGCCACTCGTTCTATAGGCTTTTGATAAGGGGAGTTTGTCAGAAAATAATATGGGCTCTTCACAAAAATATTCTACTTTTAGAGATCAAACTGAAATTTACTTCAATTTTATAAAATCTGAAAATTACTTATATAAAATTATAAAAATTGAAAAATACTTATGATACTTTTCAACTATGTTAGTATCATAGTATGATACTTTTTCATTTTTTTAGTATCACAATATGATACTATGATACTTTTTCAATTTTTTAAGTATTTTAATATGATACTTATGATACCTTTCAATAATTTCAAGTATCGTAATGTGATACTTATGATATTTTTTCAATTTTTTTTAGTATCACAATATGATACTTATGATACTTTTCAATTTTTCTAGTATTATTACTTAATACTTTACAAATTTTTATGATACTTTGTCTTTGACATAAAATCAAATAATTTTAATACACTTTTTTTTGTATCATAACTTGATACTTTTACAAAATTTTATGATACTTTGTTTCAAACATAAAATCAAACATTTTTTTATACAATTTTCAATATAATTTTTACCACCCCCCCATCCCCCCAAAAAAGAAACTCTCTCCTGCGTTAAACCACAAGAACAGTGATAGAGACGGAATTTACTGCATCTGCTCAATCAAAATCCCAGCAACCTGTGTGTGCGCTGTGCGTAATAGGCACTAGATGTCTGGATCTCCTCAAGTCATGGAGTCGACGGAGAGAAAATGAAAAATGTGACAGAGAGAAAATTACAAAAAAAAAAAACACAGAGTTGGTCCAGTGCAACTCCGTCGTTTGTTGAGCTATTTGTGGCGAAAAACTCAGCGAATTGAATCTCAAATCAATGATAATTCCACCACCGTCAACGATTGCAACAGTGCAGATTCGACGTTTGTTGAGGTTTGTTGTTGGTGGATGAGAATCTGATAAAAAGGTTGGAATACGCTGTGGCGCGGCTGAGGCAATGTCCTCTGTTGGTGGTGCGGCGGAGATTGGAGGAGATGATGCTGTGGCGATCGGCACTGATGTAAATCCAGCCTCTAATTAGAGTAGATATGTTCATGTTCAGCCTTCACCTTCAGAGGATGGAGATCTACAGAATAACTGTGTATATGACCGGCATTCACGTTTTTTCCTTGTTAGAGAAAGTAAAGAATACACACTGCACTTGGGTGAAACTGTGAGTAATTTGGTGATGGCGGTGGTTGATGCCGAAGGTGATGAAGATGGAGTGCACTGGAGTCTGGTCACTGGTGCAGAGGCGCAGCTTCATCCCTCGTATTTTTCAGACTTTTCTTTTTGATAAGTAAAAATCAGTTTGGTTAGGATTAGTTAGTATTTTGTGCAATTATCTCAAATAATATCTTCTCATTATGTGGTTCATCTTACATATCCTGGTTTAATTAGGTAAACTGCTGAATTAATAAAAATCTGATTTAATTAGAAGTATTTCCTATTAATGCTACAATTTTGATGGACGGTTGAGATTAAAAGTCTTTAGGGAATTTGGCCCCTCTCTCTACCTATATATACTGAACTCAAATTTCATCATTGAAGTTCAACTTATGAAACACAACTAAAGGCTTAGGTTAAGGGAAAGAAGACGAATTTCAGATCAATTATTGTTCGGGATTCAATTAAAGCTGTGACAGGAATTCATCACTATTCAACATTATTGATACGGATTCTGGTATGTTTTATGATTTACAGTATTTAATTTTTATGGTCATGATCATGAATAAAATCATATTTAAATCTATATATTATGTATTAAGATTATAGAATACATGTGGTATCAGAGCAAGGTTGGACCATAATAATTAATTCTGTGTATAAAGAAATCATATCAACGTCGTGTTGAATTATCAGATCTATTTCCAGTGCATATATATATATGGATGTATATATTCTCGACATACTAGCTTATTCGCTATCTGTGTCTGTATGATTTGTACATGGATTTGAAGCATGTATTTTTGAATTTGGATTGAGTAAACCTGTTTGAATACCCACTGCCTACGTATATGCGAATTTTTTGATTTCGAAAATTGAAATCTGATTATGAATTGTTGAATAATGGATTAACATCGGGTTCAGAAACTGAATTTCGAGTTGGATATTAAGGTTTGAGTAATGAAATTGTGCCGTTCAGTATTGATTTGTGGATGAAATCTGGTATAGATGAATTCGGATTGGCATTATGGCCAGTTGGATAGGTTATTTCGAATCTAATTTGGGATTGTGTTAAATTTGTGGATGGATACTGGTGGCCTGGAGAAGCCACAGTCTTGGCCGCCACTGGGTAATGGGTGCGTAGCACAGGCACTGCGCCACGCAAGGTACTGCAGGCGAGCAGCGCATGGAATGGCACTGCATCACTCGCGACGCTGCTCTGCACAGGTAAGGAGTGCCGATAGACGCGAAGGGGAGTCGCCGGAGGCTGCGCCTCTTCCGATTAGGAGGCGAAGACGGCTGTTGCTAGGGTTATAAACCCTAGTTCTAGCGATTTTGCTTCGGGGACTTGGTTCGAAAATTTGAAGCCTTCGGGGACCACCATGCAATTTTTGGTTCATTAAGTAATTAACATCTTAGGTCCTATATATTTGTTTTAAATAATGTTTAAAACCTAAAGTTATAAAATCTTTTAAAGTTGGCCCTTCAAACTTCTAAATTTACAAAATCAGTCCATAAAGTTATGTAATTATTTAAGTTAGGCCTTTTAAAGTTCTGGATTTTCTAATTCAGTCCATAAAGTTTGAAAATTTTCAAAATTCAATCCCCTGAAGTTTGAGACTATAATAAATTGGCCACTAAAGTTGGGAAAAATTGCAATTTAATCCTTAAAGTTTTAAAATCCTTCATAATTGGTCAATCAAGTTTAATCAAATTGCAATTTAACCCTCAAACTTATTGATTACTCAATTCTTAAGGTTTGAAAATCTCAATGTTTTGGCAAATATTATTATTTTGTCAATATTAATGATATGAAGTATGCTTCTACTAAGTTATGCATGAATACCATTCGAACTGCAATATACATATTATACTAAATTGATAATCACCACAGTGGTTTTAGTTTAGTACATGCATATTGTTGTCATATGTGACATTCATATTATTGGTTGATGTTCACCACGGTGGACTCATATTATATTGATGAATGTTAGACTAAGTAATATTACTGTCAGTTTATTTACTTGCGTTATGCGTTACCCACAGATATGACATGCATTAATAGTGAAATAAACGTTACGGGATTGATTTATTGCTGCAATTAAGCAAGTATAGGATATCCACAGATACCATACTTGTTTGATTGTTAGTTTCGATCATTCACTTATGAATAAATCTTAGTCATATATGTTTATTGTGTTTATAACTTAAAGATTAAATGTAGTGAGCATGTTTCTATAATGCTGTTCCACATCCTACTCAACTTAATACCTATATCAACTTCGTTCCTGAACTGTATGGAACTAACTACTCGGAGTGGAATGAGCGTGTTGAGTTCAGTTTGAGGGTTCTTGATATTGATTTGGCTCTTATTGTGGACAAATCTGCTGATCTTACTGTTTTGTCCACAGAAGATGAAGTTAAAGCCTTCAATACTTGAAATAGAGCTAACAAACTGTGCTTGAAATTCACGTGTCTAACCACTTCTTCCAACACTAAATCTTCCATTAAAGAAATCGAGATAGATAAGGAATACTTATCTACCATGACTGAACGCTTTAAGACTGCTGATAAAGCAATTGCTGGTAAAATTATGACTGAACTCATCACAACCCGTTTTGATGGCTCCAAAACCATGCAACAACATGTACTTGACAGTGGTTGATTCGTTCCAAGTCCAATTTATCCTAAACTCATTGCTTCAACAGTATGGTCCTTTTCAAATTCATTATAACACGATTAAAGATACGTGAACTATGAATGAATTGACCAACAAGCTAGTTTAGGAAGAGGCTCGAATTAAGCAGAAGGGTGGTCATGGTCATGTTGCTCAAGCAAATTACATGGTTCATAATAATGGGAAGAACAAATTTGAAAAGCGAACAGGGAAAGGCATTAAGAGGGACCCATCCAATGAATCAGATTGATCCATACTGAAGAAAGCTAAGAAGGATGTTAAGTGCCACTTTTGTAAAGAAGGTGGACACATTCAAAAGGATTGAAACGCAAGGCTTGGTCCAAAAAGAAGGGTAAGCCTTTCGCTTTTGTATGTTTCAAATCAAATTTTGTTGAAGCGCCTTCTAATACTTGTTGGATTGATTCTGGTTATAATGTTCATGTTTCAAACTCGATGCAAAAATAATGATTCTGTTGGTTCGGGAGTTTTGGTCAATGGTTTATATCAAATAAATCTTGATTCTTCCTTTTCTGAATCTTTCCTTGTTACCTTGCATCCGAAAGTTGGTTTGAAACGTAATATGACGAATGAAAGTTCTTCTTTCTTGTGGCATAAAAGGCTGGGTCATATATTCAGGGAAAGAGTTAGTTTATTAGTAAAAAAATGAGATTCTTCCAAATCTTGATTTTACTGATTTTGGTATTTGTGTTGATTGTATTAAGGGCAAACAAACTAAACATACAAAAAAATGAGCCACAAGAAGTAACAATCTGCTTGAAATAATACATACAGACATTTGTGAACATTTTTATACTCCATTAATTAGTAGAGAAAAATATTTCATCACCTTTATTAACGAATTTTCACGTTATTGCTATATTTACCTTTTGCATGACAAATCTCAATCTGTAAATGTTGTAAAAAATTACATTACTGAAGTTGAGAAACAATTAGGTAAAAAGGTGAAAATTATTAGATCTGATAGGGGTGGTGAATATTATGGAAAATATAATGAACTTGGAAAATGTCCTGGTCCTTTTGATAAACTCTTTGAAAAGCTATGAATTTGTGCTCAATAAACAATGTCGGGTTCTCCTTGGCAGAATGATCGCACACTTATGGAAATGGTTAGGAGTATGATGAGTAATGCTAATTTACCCATATCATTGTGGAGGCATGTCCTTAGTACCGCTGTGTATATCGTAAATCGGGTTCCTAGTAATGGAAATCAAGTTTAAGACATTTGCATGTATGGAGCTACCCAGCGGAGGCATGCATTTACAATCCACAAGAAAAGAAACTGGATCCAAAAATCAATAGTGGTTAATTTATTGGATATCCAGAAAAATTAAAAGGGTATAGGTTTTACTCTCCTAATCATAGTACGAGAATTGTAAAAACCGATAATGCTAAATTCATTAAGAATGGAAAAGTCAGTGGGAGTGATAAAATTAAAGAAGTGATTATTCAATAAATTCGAGTAGCAATTCCCTTATCACGAGTTTTGGATGACATAGTTCTGCCTAATGTTGTTGATCCAATCAAAGATGTAGAACAAAATATCAATAATCATGAACTCCATAAAGAGATTTTCGTCATTGAACCAAATGTAAATGCAACACCAGAAGTAGCATTAAGGAGGTCCCAAAGACCCAAGAAATCAGCTATTTCGAATGGTTACGCGTTGTACTTACAAGAATCTGAATTTAACATAGGGATGAGAAAAGATCCGGTTACGTACACACAAGCCATTAAATGTGAAGAATCTGAAAAATGGATTGATGTCATGTTTGAGGAGATGAAATCTATGGTTGCTAATGAAGTCTGGAATTTTTGGTTGAATTACTGGAAGGGCACAAAAAAGTTGGTTGTAAATGGATTTTTAAAACCAAATGTGACTCTCATGGTAATATCAAACGATATAAAGCCAGACTTATAGCCAAAAAGTTTAATCAGGAAGAAGACATCAATTTCAATGAAGCCTTCTCTCCAGTTTCTAAAAATGATCCATTACGAATCATTATGGTTTTAGTTGCTCATTTTGATTTAGAGCTACATCAAATAGATGTGAAAACAGTTTTTCTTAATGGGAGTTTGGAAGTAAAAGTCTACATGGCACACCCAAAAAACTTCATTACAGATAGAAAGGAAAACATAATCTATTTGTTAAAGAAGTCAAGATATGGACTAAAACAAGTTTCACGACAATGGTATATTAAGTTTTACAATACCATTAGTTCTTTTGGATTTACTAAAAACATTGTTGATCAATGTATATATCTAAAGATCAGTGAGAGTAAGTTTGTATTTTGTGTTCTATATGTTCATGACATATTAATTGCCAATAGTGACCTTGATTTATTACGGGAAACTAAGGATTTTCTTTCCCAAAACTTTGAAATGAAAGATATGGGAGAGACATCATTCGTGGTTGGAATAGAAATATTTCGCGATAGACCACATAAATTTTTGGGAATGTCTCATAATGCATATATCACAAAAGTTTTGGAAAGATTTAATATGGCGTCTTGCGATCCTAATGTTGTTCCAATTTAGAGGGGGGATAAGTTCAGCCTAACCAGTGTCCTCAAACTGAATTGGAACATGAACGAAAGAAAAATTCTCCTTATGCTTTTTTGGTAGGAAGCTTAATGTATGCACAGGTTTGCATCAAACCAAACATTAGCTTTACAGTCAGTATGTTGGGCCATTATCAAAGCAATCTAGGAATTGATCGTTGGAAAGCTACTAAGAAAGTGTTGAGATACTTATAGGGAACAAAGAAACATATGTTCACATTAAGCCATACTAATCACCTTGAGGTGATTGGTTACACAAATTCGCTAAAGGGTTACCGTCCAAGACATTTAAGTAGCTTGCTGACGTAATGAGTCTTGAGTATAACGAATAATTTCTTTTCTTGCATGTTGATTGCTCTATGTTCTCATGTTGACGTTATTTTTGAAATTTCATTATTGACAATTCTGAATTTTATATTTCCATTTTGTATACATTATGTTAATGAATAATAATAATAAAAGAAATAGTCTTTTAATTAAGACATTACGGGGACTATTATGATTGCTTCGCTATACACTGCGTTAATTGGATTATTGATAAGTAGTACATGGAAGGAACCATGTTCTTTAATTAATATGGAACCACTATGACTCTTATCAGTGATTCAATTAACAAAGGTAATTACGATAAACCTTTTAAGTATATTAATTTAGCAATTTTTGACCGCCTTATGATTCCTACATGAAACCATAATAGGATTGTCATATGGAACAAGTGGGAGACTGTTAGAAAATAATATCTTCTCATTATGTGATTCATATTACGTATCCTTGTTTAATTAGGTAAACTGCTGAAATAATAGAAACCTGATATAATTAGAAGTATTTCCTATTAATACTACAACTTTGGTGGACGTTTGAGATTAAAAGTCTGTAGGAAATTTGACCCCTCTCTCTACCTATATATATTGAACTCAAATTCCATCATTGAAGTTCAACTTATGAAACACAACTAAAGGCTTGGGTTAAGAGAGAGAAGGCAAATTTCAGATCAATTATTATTCGGGATTCAATTAAAGCTGTGACAGAAATTCATCATTATTCAACATTATTGATATGGATTCTGATATGTTTTATGATTTACAGTAATTAATTTTTATGATCAAGATTATGAATAGAATTATGTTTAAATCTATATGTTCCTTATTAAGATTATAGATTACAGATTTTCAAAAGGATTGGCTACTAGTGCCTAAGATATTAGAAAATGTTAACATTCACATAGTTTCTTTAGGAGTAATCTGCAAAATTATCAACAATCATCAAGGATAAAGGCACTGCTTCAAGTTGTGACATGACAAAATTTGTAGTAAAACAAGAAAAATATTGGTTCAAGCCGAATATGAGGAACATAATCCTGAAAATTAACAAAAACAATCAAGGATAAAGACATTGTTAAACTTTTGTGTGTGTGTGTGTGTGTGTGTGTGTGTACACACACACACACACAAAAGTAGTGATGTTTTTTTTCCCTCTCATGCAGTTCACAACATGATATGGTTTTTTCTCTACCCATCATACATCAACACTATATACGAACAAGTCAAGGTTCTTCTAAAAACTGGGCCATTATTAAACAAAACCGCCCAAAGTGAAGAAGGTCGTAATAAAAAGGCACACTGGCTTACATTTTCTAAATATGTGTTTTCCAATAACTGAATCAAATTTTTTGCAGAATGCCCAGGCTTAGGCTTGATTTGACCTCCACCATTCAAACACCCTGTTGCTTAGGGGGAAGGTAGACATAAATACATTAGAACTTGTGTATGATTTTTAAAGGAATGGACAATACTTCAAATGAATGACAAACAGTCAACGTGAACATGGTATAGTAAACCAATAATACCTGAAGGACATGCCATAATCTCCAAGAAATGATAGTCGCACTTTCCAGTTTTAATTTTTGAAACAATGTTTCTCAGGATTCTGAATCCATAACATTGTGCAAATTTCAAGACACTTTTACCCTCGACTTGCATTTAGATATCAGAAAAATAAATTCACAACACAAAAAATTAACATTTGTACAGGAACTATTCTTTCCAATGAGCAGTTTCTTAAATGACTCAAATAATAGTTAAGGCAGATAGGTGAAGTGAAGAGTAGAAAACTTTGAGAGTCATGAAGCAGAGGCAACGAGATTAATCAAAATGACCGCAAGAAGAAAATCAGCATTATAGCAAGAGGAAAGTGGAATATTAAGTCATTAAGTAAGGTGAAGAAGATCAAAGATGGCATTGGTTTAGCAGGGGTCAAGATGGAGCTATTTTCAAAACTAGATTTGGAAGTACCAATCAGCCACGTGGTCATCAACACTGCCAACCAAGGATGGACGAAACTTACTTCAAGAGTGACTTCCTGAAAATCCGAGTTCCTTATAGTCTTAAACTGAAGAGGACCTTCAAATTCTTTTCCAAAAAGCATTTTTGCAGCATGAAGGAATACAGTGTCTGCATACTCCCCAGAGCTCCCATGCACACCATAGATGCGGCCTTCTTCATCGACATTTGACAATCTCTATAAAATAACATCTTTTTCCAGTTACTTGACATCCAATGTAGTTAATGAATAATCAAGAAACAGTGTATGTTCTTACAATTTATCCACTGGAGATTTGTCCAAGGTTGTAAAATCAACAGATTCAGACTGCAACAATTAACATCATGAAAATTTATGAATACTACACAAGGGGGGGGGGGGGGGGGGGGGGGGGATTACATGTGCACATTACCATATGGAATATTTACCTAAATCAAATCTAAAACCTCTCAGTTGTTAACAGGGAATCCACCTCCACAATTCTTTTGCCTTCAGAATCAACTTGGAACACAAAGTCTTCCCGAGCAGCCTCAAGCTTTTTGTCATAACAAGGCATCACAGTCACATGATATATCTCTTCTGCTCTGCCCAGAAATAAAATGTATCCACATATAAGAAAAAGCTAGTCACCTGACTCCTAATTCTACTGTAGAAAATAAATCACATCACATGACAAGATTGACCAATGTGCTCACACTCGTATACACATCAAATAAATGAGCCCATCTCTCTCTCTCCCCCTCCCTCTCTGCTGCACTAGTATGCTATTCAACCTAACATCAAGATAGAAGTGTGCTATCCGCAGAATATGCTTGAAATCATACTAAGATGTTTGGCATAAACAAAGATGAAGAAGATGATAAATAACCTCAGATATAGTTTTTGGCATATGTGGTTCTTAATGGCAGCTCCAATTATTTGCTGGGGGCTTTTCACTGAAGAAATATACGGAAGTATGTAGGATACAAGAGTCTTTTCTGCATAGCATATCCAACCTGCAAATTCATAAATCTCTTCACACTTCAGGAAGAAGAAGAAGAACAGACCCCTACCTATTCTAGGTGCAATAATTCGTGTTATTATCTAACTTCTAACAATTACAAAAACAACAATGTATACCTGGACATGCTGAAGAAATCATGGGAAGGGCCAATTTGGATTTATCATTATTAGTTGAATTGCTTTGTTTATAACGAGTCATAAATTCATTACAAGATTCAATAAGTGTTAAATCTCAACTGCTGCTGGTATCAAACACGACTTTCACTCCTTGTTGGATATTGGTTAATAAATCAATAAATCAAGAAATTGATTAAGTATCGAAAAACTGACTAAAGCGACTTCGTGTCGACTTCGGCCAAATACCCAAAAGCTTGACTCAATCCGTTTAGGAAAAATTGTTTGCCACTTCGTCGCTTCGGGGCGCACAAACGGAGATCAACCTGCCCGGTTAGGTCGCGAGGGTCGAGGGGACAGCGCCCCCCATGGGGACTCTGGGGCAACGCCCCCGAAAGAGAATTTTGATTTCTCTGCATGTATTGAAGGGGTATATTTGACATTTCGAAAATCAATATCGGATGAATGAGAATTTACGAAAAAGGACGAAATCGGGTCAAAATATTTGACCGTGCAACCGCATGGTTGGGAAACCGTGCGATCACACGTCAAATTCAATTCCGATTTTTTGAGTAAAATCGTATGACCGCACGGACTATAACCGTGCGGCCGCACGGTTGTCCGGTGTAAAGACACACTTTCATAAAAGGTGCATGGTTTGAAAATGGTGTATAGTTTGACTTTAACCATTTCGTCCACACCCTTTTATGGTTTATAAATAGGACCCTTTAGGTGTCATATTCCTCACAATTTGATATGCAAAACATATATCATCCTCTCTTCTCTCCGAAATCAATATTATAGCATTTGTTGTTTATTGATTTTCTTTCATTTCTTCTTTGGAGTACATACACCAAATTTTGGTTCGCTGTACTTGTGTTTTGGAGTGCTACAAACACAAGTGAAACCGTTGTATCCTGAGAGTCGATTGCCGGAATCCGTATGCACCATTGCGGGGCAAATTCGACTTAAGGAAAAATAATTCAACTCTTACCTTGGCTTTATCCCTAGTTTTCTTCTTCTTCTTCTTGGTTGTATTTTCCTTGCCGTTACTCTGTCCAATTTTCGGCATGAATTTACAAACTATCATTCTACTTATTTTGGTGTCACTATTCACAAATTCATCCAACACTCGTAAGGACTTAAAGAATGTTGTGAGCTTTGTCAAGACCTGAAAGTTATTGAGCATTAGGTAACTTCTCAAAAGTACAAGTATATAGTTGGAAAACCAACATTTCATTTTCATGTACTATGCAGTGAAAATGAATATTAAATTGTCAAAACAAAATGGTCTTTACGTTTCTTACTCGGAGGGAAGAAAGACCAAAATGAACAGCAAGAGATGCTCTAGACTGCGGTGAAAGGGAGATAATAACAGCTTTACCATTATTATGATTAGAAAGAAACTTGTCTAAGCTTTGCTTCTCAAGCATGACAGTCTCTGCCGATGTTATGCACCCACTGCATGATCATTTTTAATGTCAATTCCTCGACTACCAGGTCATAGTTAATCATTTCCAAATCACGATTCAGAATGATAATCAAGAACAATTAAGCATGTGTTTGGCCCCCATTTTTTGGGAAAATTTGTGGTTGTAAATAGTATTTTTGAGAGAATGGATGGTTAAAAAATATTTGAAAAGTCAAAAATTGTTGGCTTGACTAAGATGAATGGTTGAGATTGAGTGTTGAATAAATTTTGTTGTGAAAAAATGGAGGCCAAACAAGGGCTAAATATCGTAATGGTTATGTATTCAGTTATTGTACGTGCAGCACCTAGCTTGAACTATATAATTCCAAAGATTAAAAAATCTATCGATTTCAGATCAGAACAGTATAATGGAGTGAGTATTTTATTCGACCTGCATGCTAAGCAATCTTTGAGAGAGATCTTCACAGGTTCATTTTGCACTTCTTTAGGAGCCATTTTAACTTTTTCAGAACTCCGTTTAAAAGTAACCAAAACATGAATATTAAGACACAAAGAACAGAATACCACAAAGATAAAGGTAAGATCTTTCAAACAAATGGGGAATATGCAATTCTCTCCACCAAAGAAGTTCATGGCTTATACTCTTCCAGAGCTTTTTTTTATTTATTTTTTTTATTTTTGAACATGCCTAAATCTGGACTTGAGTGCATGTGATGCTGAAAAATAATATGAAGTTGATCGTTTAATCAAACAGTAATTTTAAACAAATTTGAAGGGCTTTATCGAATTTTTTGAGTAATAACAACATAGTCTGCAATAATTAAATAATACAATCTGCTATACTATTACTAAACCCTACCATAAGTAGAATGCGCAAAGAATAAGAAATCCAATTCAAATATAACAACCCTAGCTGAAAAAAAAACAACTAATCCAATTCAAATATAACAACCCTAGCTGAAAAACAACGACTAATACCTCCGTTTTAATAACGCAACCCTGGGACGGTGCTATATAATCATTCAAGTCCCCAATTCTAAGCGTCACCGAGAATTTCTCCGACATTATCCCTATATGTAAAGATGTACAAATGGGTATGTGTAGAATTACAACTATAAAGCTTCAAACTTTGGGAAAATAAGAGCATGTTTGGTAATGTGTTTTTTTTTTTTTTTTTTTTTTTTTTTGAGAATCATTTTACGAAAGGAATTAACATTTTATCATTCTCTCTTTCCTTCTCTTTCTCCAGTTTCTTTGCTACCAAAGCATTAGCAGTGGGCCAGGTTTCTCTCAAACTAGCACTCTCTGATGGAGATTCACGAACCTGATCAGAATTTGAGCCAAGCTCCTGAAAATTTGGAGATCCAACATCCATCTGGTGAGACTAGGGAGAGGGACGTCTGCAGTCCTCCAGGCCGTGGCTGTTGTCTTGGGGGAAGCATTGAGGATGGGGTTTTATTAAGCCTATATTTTATTATTAGAATTAGAAGATGTATTTTTATTTTTCATTTGATATTTAATAACTTTCATTTTCTCTCCCGATTTATCTAACTGGTTATCTAATTATTTGATTGTATGTCCTAGCATTATATTAAAATTGTATTATCATTGATCATGATTTTATTATATAAATCAATTCTTTGTTGTGATATTTTAGAATAGTCTACAATATATTGATCACAATTTTCTGAAAGTATATAATATTTTTCAGATAATTCATCTATATTAATTAATTGAGATGTAATTTTATTTATTATTCTTTCTAACAAATTATCTAGTCCTTTAACTATATATTCTGACATTTAAAATCAAACTGCAAACATAGGGGTATAAAGTAGTTGTAAAACAATCTATACAGTTTCAAGTAATTTTTCAAATTTTATCAGTGTTTGAGAATTAATAATATCTATATCAGCCATGACATCCAGGCTAGGTTCAAATGGTATATTACATTTTGAAATGTTCTTTTTTTCTAGTTTATCAATTATATCTTGGATATCTTGTATTCCTATAGATCTTATATTACCTTTAACAAAATTTTCTATCAAATTTTCTTTGAAAACTTTTTAATATCTCTTGTGATGCATAAATTTATTCTTGATATCCTATTTTATCAATTTCATTTTCATTTTCAATTCCTCTTTTATTTTTAATATTTTTTTTAACTTTATATGGGCTTCTCATTATGTAATTTCTTTCATTCATGATATCAAAATATTCAAAAACTGGTAAAAAAAGATTCATCGCTTCCATCACTATCATAATCTAATATAGAATCATAATTATTGTCACTACTAAATATATATTCTAAATATAATTCATTAATTATTTCAGTATTATCACTGTCAAGCCAAAAGTAAATGATTGATTTTATAATTTTTATTCCTAATAATTCTTTTAATTTAGGAAAAATAGTTAACATACATGGCATATAAACGTGATACAACTTTTTTTATTTCATTATTGGGTCCAGTAAATTGTTTGTGCATGAATAAATGTTCAATTATGCTATGATATTCATCCTTATAAAGACTGTTTTGATAATTAAACTTAATAATTCTAAATTCTGTCATTATAAATGCTCTTCTTCCTCCTAATTCCATAAAGATAGATATGTAAAAAATACTAACCTCTTTTCCTATTATTTGTATTCTCCTTCTGTTGTTAGTGACCTTCAGGCTCACAGATTTTTGCTTATCACACCCTCTAACGGCCTCCTGCTTTCACGGATTATTAGCTACACTTCGATATATGCCTTCACTGTATAACACTTAGATGGAAAATATGTAGGACAGAGTGTAGGGAGTTTCTTAATAATATATCTTCTTTTAGGAAATAGGATTCAGAAGACAGAATTTTAGAAACTCATCATATTTTTATAAATCGACTGAGATTTTATTGATAATATGAAAATTGATACAAGGTTGGTATGAGAACTTTTAAAGACAGATGATTTCTTTGGCTTTCTCATAGGGTGAATGCTCAATTATCTCTGCCTTTCAACTAGTCCGGAGGCTTCTATTTATCATATTACATTTAACACAATTACATCACTGCTTACATCATAGACTTAATAATTTTACAGCTTTTCATAATAGTATAAGGACACATAAGGACACACATGTCCATCTATTATTTATTACAAGGACACACATATCCCTCTATTATTTATTTCCTCACATGACCCTTACATATGGCTGTCTATTTTTTGCCACACTTCATCCTTCTTTAATAAAAGCAAATACCAGTTGTCCATCAATTTTGTTGGTATGCGGGACAATTTATGACAATGCATGCCAGTTGTAGAGTTGCAAAACTTCCGTAGATCTGATGAGTGTCAAACTTGTTGATGTATTATTTCAAAATTATTGACTTTTCTTTTCCTCCGTTAGTGAGGATGGTCCATCCATTATATTGGCATATGCATTTGAATTTTTTATCATACATGTTTTTGACAATGTTGTAGAGAATCTTAATTCTCAACACCCTTCGAGATCTAAATCATGATCTTGTAATATTTGGTATTGGTTTGGTATTTTTTCCAACTTCTATCTGAAAATTTCGAGCAACATATCAAATTATGATAATATGCTCAGCAGAATAATACATCATTCCATCAATTTCAGGACTGATTGAATAAAATTTTAAATATATAGATCTTCCAATGGCAAATTTTGAAATTTCTCCTTTTAATAAATCATCAAATTTTTTAATTTCTTTCAGATCTTTTCTTGGATAGATAAGATTAAAAAATCCATAATCCGCTACCATTTTTGTCATAACGAGATCTCTTCCCTGAGTAACGATCAATCGTGGGTATACATAATCTCCAGAAGAAATGTAATAAAAATCATATTCTTGGATTTCATATATAATTCTGGCAGTAGTTTTATATTCGTCTTCTCTTGGTAAAAAAGAGGAATCATCTTCCTCCTTAGCATGAATTTTAATTACCCTTGTATGTTCGTCTTTGGCATTGATTGTTACTTTTCGAGGACTGGTTTTATTTATGGTCACTTCCTTGGGACTTGGACCTAGTTCATCTCTTTTAATTGTTGGTCCACCATTCCTTCCAGAGGATGTATATTTGTATTTTTGATATAACATATTTGGTATTAGCCTGTTTGGTAATTAACGATTCAAACTGAGATTCAATTTCAATTATGTTATTGCTCAATTCTTTGGTATAATTGTAATGAGAATTTGAGATGTCCATCAATTGCTTGAAACTTTCTTGGAGAGCCTTTGCTAGTTGCTCAATTCCAAGTTTTATATCTTCAGCTTCCTCTGTGAGGAAGTTTATTCGCTGTTTGGCGTCCATCAAGGATTTTTTGATATTATCCATCTGAGAATTCAATATTCCTGCTTAAATGCCATCTATGGAGCCTCCTATATTAAGGTTCTGGTGGTAACTTATTTTTTACTGAGCCTGCAACTTAATAATTATTAGTTTCAATAATGAATTTTTTGGATAATGAAAACTTTTTTATTCCTCTGATAATTGCTAACAATTCTTTCTCATGGGTAGTATAATTTATTTCTACTTGATTAAACGTTCCACTGGAATATCTGAAAATTTCGTTAAGACCTGTTTTTAATATTGCTGCCCAACTGAGGCATCAGTATTAACTATTAGATTATCTTTTCCATCTGATAATTTTAATTTTGACAAATTTTTACATTCTTCTTTTAGTGATTTAACAATTTGTGTGCTCATTACTCCATCCTTTGGTATTCATTTTTCTGAGTAAAATTTGAATTTTATGTCTCTTTTTCGAAAGATTTTCAACAAATCCTTCTGTATATTTAAACATCCTAAAAAATTTTGTATTTGTTCTTTTGATTCTAATTTATCTGGAATTTTTTTTATCTTTTTAGATATATGAATTTGTAGTTTTATTCCTTTTTTATCTATTGATAATTCAAGAAAATCAATTTCTTGTTTTTCTAGTATAGCTTTATTTTTTGAAACAACAATTCATTCCTTCTTACATTCATTTATGAATTTTGTTAAATGATTTTATATTCTTCTTTATTATTAGAACATATCAATATATCAACATAGACAATTAAGAATTCATTAAATTTTCTAAATATGTTATTCGAAAAGGTTCTTTTGGAACACCAATAGGCATAAATTGAAAGAAAAAAAGGTACTAATCATTGATACTTGAAAGTGGTTTTCTTGCCTTTTTGTGCCAGCCTTTTTTGTGCAATTCCAAATGTGAAGTAAGTCTCCTTATCTTAGTGGTGAAACTGAATACTTGAAATTCAACAGACCCTCTGTTTTCTTCGTTTTCTTTTTGAAAAATAACCGAAATGAATGAATTTCTTACCATAAAAATTGTCATTTTCCTTTGATATATTTGTGGTGCATTTTTTAAACCAAATGGCATAATCATCCATTCTTAATTACCTTGTGGTGTACTAAATGTTGTATATTGAATACTATCTTCTTCCATTTTTACTTACAAAAATCCTGATTTACAATCAAATTTAGAATAGTACTATTTTCCTTTTGCAAGGTTTATTAATACTTCTTTATTTGGTAGAAAACATCCATCAAATTTGGTATATTTATTTAATTCTTTATAATTTATCACCATCCTCTTTTTGTTCGGAATGTTTCATTACCACGAAAGCTGGACTATTATGGGGGTCCATTACTAGGTCTGATTAATTTTTGGTTAAACAATTTTTTTTATTTGAGTTTTAAATTTTTGTGTATCTTGTATGGTATACATCATTGACCTAACTCTTATAATAACATTTTCTGTTGGTTCTATTTTAGTTTTTTGATGATGTGATTTCCAAAATAATAATGGATTTTCTCCACAAATTTTTTCTAATTGATCAATGATTTTTTCCATACTTGTTTGTATATTTATTTTCAAGGGTTTTTTTATACATTATTCTTTTATTTTTTATTTCATTTTGTGTAATTGGTTTTTTCTCTCATTTATCACCACGCCGTGTTAGCTGAACTCTGTAAGGTCTAAATTCTCTTAGTATTTTTAACAAATGTCACCAAGGTGTTTGTAACATTATCATGTAATTATTTTGTTTATAATATTGAAATTGCTGTATAAAGTCATTTCGTAATAATATATCACATTCTAAGTTGTTATAACTATATATCTTATTTACAACTCTTTGTTTACTCTCAAGTATTATATCAATTTTATCAGCACTAATAATTTTTTTGGGTACTTTCTCCTGTAATTTTTATCTTTTCATTAGTATTCCATGATTGTATTAAGAAATTTTTGAATATTATTATATCACTTCCTGTGTTTATTAATGCACAAGTTGTTTTATTTGTTTCAACAATGGTAACTTGTATATAAACAGCTAATGGAAAACTTATTTGATTATTCATTTATTCAGCTTTTCTACATAGTATAGTTTGACTATTATGAGTTATGTATAATCCTTCACATTTTATACTATAATCTTCTAATCTATTTAGGAAACTCATTCCTAACATTATATGAGGGTTTACCATACTGTTATCTATATGACTTGGTATTAAGAGATTTATTCCTCATATCTTTATTGATACTTTAACTTCAAATTCAATTATATGTATTTGTCCATCAAAATTTATATATCTAAATGGATCAGTTCTATGAGATATTAATCATTTATTCCTGTTTGAAGCTATAAGACATTCACTAGCTCCTATATCAATTAATATATTTGATCCTTTCACATGTTCTTTTCCATTAAAATATTCACCTTCTATTTTCATATTTCCAACATATCTATGAAGTTTTATTTCTCTTGTATTACTAGTTTCTCCTAATTGTTTAGGTACACTTGCTGATCTTCTAATTAATCTTCCATATTCAAATATTATTTTATTATTAAGATATTCTTCTTCTCTTAAATCTATTATTTTTGGTTTAATTTTTGTTATAGTAAGTTCATATTCTTCTGGGATTAAATTTATTTATTTCCTTGGTTCCACAATTTTACTAATATTTTTACATTCTTTATAAACCTTAATGTATGGTTTTTTTAGAGTAAATATTTCCATAATTAGAATTATTAAATGTGTATAACATTCTATATTCTATAGTCATGATTTAGTCTCCTGGTTGCATTATATCATTTCTATGTAACTTGAAATGTAATTCTAAGACTTCGTTAGAGTTTCTATCTTTCAATGAGACACAATATTTTGGGTAACATGCAAATATTAGTTTCTGGCATGCTAGATTTCCTTCTATTATTCCTAAATGACTATCTTTTAGATTTAATATTCTTCTATCATGTAATCTCACAGTCAAATGTGAGTCTATTCCTTCCCTAAATAAGGATTTAAACATTATTTGTATACCTACTAAACAAACATATTAAATCTTTTCACTTTATTTTTTATTAATCTTTGTTAATAATTCTGTAACAATATTTTTTGTTAAAAGATTTAATTTATGTATTCCTTGAGTTGTTCTAACATCTATTGCTTTTTCAATTTTTTGATATTCATTTATTGCTACTCTTTCTCTTCTCCATATTCTATCTAATATTTCCCATTTTCCTATTTTCAAATTTAAAGATAATTTTTGTATTTTCTTGAATTTATTATTATCAAAAGTTACTTTTAATTTATAACCATCTATTCCTTCGTATTCTGGTACATCTATGTTATTGTTTTCAATTTTTTCTATTTCTCTATTCTGACTCTGATTCATTGCTTTCTGAATCTGTTTCACTTATATAGACTTCTTGATTATAGTATTCTTCAATGTCAGATATTTCACTTAGTTCACTTTCTATTTCTAGATATTCTTTTTGTAATATTTTAATTTGATTATTGTTATAATCAGGATTTATATATCTCATTTCTCCACAATTTCAACACTTGCATTGACTTTTGTCTTTCTTATGAGGTTTATTTTTCTGTTTTTTATTTGGATTATGTATTCTTTTTTAATATCTTCTCTTAGGATTTATATATTTTTTCTTAAAGTTTCTGAATTTTTTAAACCTTCTATTTTTATATTTTCTTTTAATATTTTTTTCTTCTTTTAGGATTACATCCCCATTGGATAGGTTTTTTCATATCTTCACAATATATTCTAGTTAATTTTCCTAATTTCTTTAATAATTGTCTTTGTTGACATATATATGCTAATCTTTCAAATAAAATTTTTATCCTTGATCCTAATGTTCTAGGTATTTCAGGGTTATCTCTGATAAATTTTTCAAATTTTATTTTAAAGTATATTCCCCATGAACCTGTTAGTTTATTATAATACATCTCTGTATACTTCTTGATTTTCATAGAATTGGACATAATAGTATTCTTTGAATTCACAAGTGTATTCTTTGATTTTACAGATATCACATATTGTTAAATTTATTAATCTTATTCTTGCATTATCTTATTCTCTAATTGATTCTGTTTTAGTATTACTTATCCATTTTTCTCCTAAAAATTCATTTACAATATAATCTACTAACTTTTATATACCTTTTCTATCTGATTTTATTAGTTTTGTTTGTACATTTCTTCTTATTAATGCTTTCGTATCACTACTTATTCCTTCCCACCAATTCCTAACATGTCCTTCAAAAGATGCTTTTAAAAAATTTATTATTCTTTCAGTATTTTCCCATGTATCATCTTTATTGTATAAAAAGAATAATATCATTGAATCTGCCCAAGTTAATAAGGCTTTTTTGGTATCTATTTTACAACCTAGATCTAATTTTGTTCCTCCATGATTGATAGATTTATCATAATTATCATTTAGTTTAAATCTATCCTCATACTTATTTCTTTTAGGTGGTTGTCTATCCCTTATTCTATCATAATAGTTTCTATGTGGTTTACTATATAAAGGTGAATAACTTTCATCTAAATGTGGCAATTCTTATTTGGAAGTTCCTATTGGAGCTGGGCTAGGTGCTCATTCAGTATTCATTAAAACTTGGTATTCATTAAAATTTTCTAGACTTAATTGGTCAAAATTTTCTATAAGCAAGTCTAATTCTTCTTTCATTTTTATCTTGTTCTTCTTCAATTTTTTCTTCAACTTTTAGTTTCCCTAAAGTTTTCTATGAATTTTTGTAACTCTAATTCTTCTTCTAGCATTTTTGGTAACATGTTTTTTCTAAATTCATCATCCATACTTCATGCTTCTATTATAATTTTTTCTTTCTCAAAGTATTTCTTTCCTATTCTAGTTATTTCTTTCTCTATAAGTTTTTTGTTTATCTTTTTATCCCTATTTTTATTATTTTCTTTTAACTCTCTAATCTCAAGTTTTAGTATATTTATATCATTTCTTGTTTCTTTTAATTCATTTTTTACTTCTTGAACATCACTTATTAATGATTTTATTAATATCTTCAAGTCTTTTATATATTCACTTATCAACATTTTATAGTTTTGGTTTAGTAGTTTGAGTTTTCTTTACCTTAAATAGTCTGTCATATATATCATCTATTTTTATTTCTAAATTTTTTATTCTTTCTTCTATTGATATGATTCTTTCATTATCATTCTTCCTTATTTTCTCATTTAACTTATCTATTTTTTCTATAATTATTCCAGTTTTAGCTTGATTAATTAATTTTCCTGATTTTCTTTGGAAGTCTTTTAAAAGCTCATCATCTATATTTTTAACTTCTCCTATCATATCTTTTAATTCTTTAAATTGTATTGTTAGTTTATTTTGAATATTTTGTAATTTTTCTTTGATATTCATATCTTGTATATTTAACTGTTGTAATTCTTCAATAACTAATTTATCTTGTAAATTTATATTTTTATATGTTTGCCATAAAAAGGCACTTATCCAATTTAATTGCATATTAAGAAATCCATCGGATTCTCCGCATGAGCTTAATGGTTGAAACATAGTTGTATTAGTTCCTTTTATTTGATAAGATTCAACTAGAAATCTTATATTTTCTATTATTTATTTCTCAAATTTTATTTCTAGAAGTTCTGTCATTAATTTGTTCCTTTAATATGTTCAATTTCTAGAATAAGTTTTTCTTCATATTTTTCTTCTTTATAATTCATTATTTGATATTCACAAAATTCTTCTATTGATCTAAGCATTAAGTTTCTATGATATGTTCTATAATATTTCAGATAGTCTTCCAATGTTCTTGTTTCATCATATTTTTCTTTTTTCTTTCTTTCTTTGTTTTCTAAAATCATTTGTACTCTATGTAATTGTTTTAAAATTCTATTATAATATTCTCTCTTTTTCTCTAATAATTTTAATCTTAGCTTTTCTTGTCATTTTATATTTCTTTCTTCTCCTATTTGATCCATTAAATTTCTTCTTTATTCTATTATTAAATCTAATTTTTCATTTGTCTTCATATCTAAATATTTAATTAATTGACGGCCTGTTCTATGATAATCAATATCTATAATCTTTATATAATTCTTCTAGTATGTCTTTATGGATTAAATCTAATATTTCGTTTATAATAAAATCTTCCTTTATTATCGAAATTTATTAAATTATATATATCTCTTCTTATATCTTTGTCTAAATCTTTTAAAGTTCTCAAGATTTCTATTTTATAATTATCGGGTAGTGTTAATGTATGCATAATTATAAATCTTGATGTATATATATCATATATTTATCTTTATTTTTATATTTTGTTATATAATATTTATCTTTTAGATTTGGCGTATGGATTTGATACCGACGGAGGGGTTGCTACAATGAGCGAACAAAAATCAAATAAATTCATGTAAACAAAATTAATTAAAAGTATATAGATGAAAAGTTTTAAAGACTTAATTGTAACTTTTCTAAATTCTGATTGGTAACGTTGAAATATAATATGTAAGGGTATTTTTGGTAGTTCCTAATGTCTAAGGCTATTTTTATGATTTGATAAAATTCTTGGCTATTTTCATAAAATGGCAAATTTGTATGGCTATTTTCAAGGTATACCACCATTGAGGACTGGTGATTGAAGTGAGATCCATTGGATCTCCCCATCCGGAAATATCTTTTGGATCCATTTGATTACGATAGTGGAATTTGGGTGAAAAAATCGAGGGAATTAAATTTCTGAGAATTGGAAGTTTAATGTGTTTAATTTTCTAACTGAAAAAAAAGAGAATTTTTTAAGTTTTGTTGTTTGATTGACATTATTTTTCATGGATTTTTTTCATACATTTATACTTGATAATAATAATATTAATTTCTATAAAAATAAATCAAGTAAAAACAACAAAAAAGATCAAACGAGGTAGGTGGAAAACCAACTCCGACCAAAGTACCAAGAAAACAAATTACTCAAAATCAAGAAAAATAACGAATTTCAAGAAAAGTTTAAAAATGAATTCTATAGTTTAGGCAATCAAACGGTGCGAAAATAGAAAAATTTTACTTGGAAAATGTTTGATATCAAATAGGACCTTAATGAATTTGAAGAGTAAAGATCAAAATCTACTTAGTTAACTGATAAGAGTATTTTATACACTTATTTCTATCCTAAAAGTATGATTTTATATGTTTGTTTTAGAATATTTGCTATTTATTTTGTGTTATTTGTTTATATTTCATAAATAATCCAAAAGTCGAGAAAACAATGGAATTGGAGCAAAAACAAGCAAATTGGATGATAAAAAACCAAAGTATGCAAATCAAGAATGGATGAAGTAGATCAAGGGTTAAATTGAAAGAAAAGAAAAAGAAAAAGAAAGAATCAAATTGAAAGAAATTGAAAGTTCAAGGACTGAAGTATACAAATCAAATGAAGAATGACCAAATTGCAAATATTCAATAGTTGATTCGGATCAAGATAAGATACTTGAGGACTTTTAGGAGTCAATTAGATGCAATTAGAAGTCAAAAAGGAATGAAATATGATAAGAATATTACCATAAATTCATTCCAATTAAACAAGATTTCTGGTCCTATTTCAGGATGAATTGTAGCTCTTGAAGTTATCTTTCCAATACAATTTGAATCACCTCAATCGGATAAGGGAATAGAAAGATATAATTAAAATACTGAACGCTGTACAGTGACAAAAAGTTCTCCCGCGAAGGTAACTTCCCTTGTTCGGTTGGAACTCTTTTGGAAGCCAATTTGGACGAGATTTTTAGCATTCTTTTCTTCCAAGTAACCTATACTTCGACTATATCTATAAATACATGACTTGGGGTACAAAATTAGGGGTGCCCAATCTTCATAATTCATGCCAAAACGCTGTCAAAGTGCCGAGGGATCCAAACCACGCCAAGATCAAGATTGAAGATACAATTGCAAGGAGATGAATTGGGTTACACCTTTTCATATCTCTTGTTATTTATTTTCTATTATGTTTCTAGGCTAGGTTAATTGTGTTGGAATTGTGATGAAGTTTTGATTTCTTGACTCCATATTTTAATATATTATTTAATTTATGCAATTCATGGTTTTGAGCAATTGAATTATGTTTTTTCTATCATGCAATTACTTGATTACTAGTTGTATGATTTTAAGTTGTGATTTCTTAAGTTCGAAATATTAGGATTTCATTAGACTTATTTCGATTGCCACAAAGTCCGATAGGGGATAGAAATATACCCCTATGTTTTGTGTTATCTGCTATAATATTCATAGTTCTTTTAATGCTTTCTTGCACATTCGTATTCAACATAGAAATATAGTTGGGTCGTGTGTAGGAATAGACGTTATTGCTTGTCATAAAGGGAGTTTTAACATTAGGAATATGGATTTTCAAAACCCGTGAATTGTATTTAAATAATTTGGTTAAGATATGGATGATAGAGTCAAAATGGATTCATAATTCCATCGCATTTATTTTCATTCGTTTAAAATCAAATTTGTCAATTTTTTAGTTTAATCTTTATTTTAGTTTTCAAAACAACTTTCAAACTCAACCAAATTTCTAGTTCCGGTTAAGGTAATAGTCTAAAAATACAATTTAAAATAATCTCTGTGGGATCGATACTTGGACTCACATCCACTTTATTACTTGCGCAAACCGTGCACTTGCGGAGCGAACAAGTTTTTGGCGCCATTGCCGGGGATTGTAGTTTAAATTTATTTTTAGATTACTTTCACTAATTCAGACTTTTTACCGCTTTATTTTTATTTTTAGTTTATTTCTGTTATTTTTAGTTTCTTTTTAGTTCATTCACTATTTGTCATGTTTTCTTCTTAGGTCTTGATACTCGACATTTGAGATGGCTGTGGTTGACTTCAACGTAATGTCTGTACGTGATTTCCTCATAAGGGAAAAACTATTGATAGCTCAAGGAGTTGAAGAGGATGATATGCTAGTAGCAGATTTTATCATAGGAGAGTGACTACGAGATTTAAAAGTCAAATATGAAGTTAATGAAGCTATCCTGGATACATTACCTGCTTCGTTATTTGTCTCACTCTCAACTAAATTTGATGTGCTTGATTTTCCATGTGAGGTATTTATTTTACCAAGCTTAAATGAACATCAATTAAAGGAATCACCTCTACCAGGCTTTCAACAAATAGACCAAGAGGAAAATAATTGTCATGAAGATGCCACTGTCTCATTGTCAACAATTCAAGATCTAGACATCAAGCTCAATGAAACCTCAATCAAAGAAGAAAATCATATGGAAATAGAGGAGTTGATTACAATAGGGAAACAAAAACAGAGACATTGAAAGATGCAGACTGTACCATGCAATCCTCCAACTCCATTGACTGTGTAATAATTGATTTTGTCATTGGCACAGACGAGATGATCGAAGTTTATGTATTGAAGTTTGAATCAATTTGTGACATCAAGATAAATGACATAGGCAAAGTGAGCTTTTGGAGTAGGAATGAAAATTGGTACAAGTTCAACCGACACAAGCAAAGAAGGTCATCAAAATCCTTGTTTAAAGTTCCTTGAATGACCAACGCAATTTGCAAAAAGTCTAGCTCTAGACTATAAATTAAGCACTTGTTGGGAGGCAACCTAATATCTCAAACCCTTTTCTTTAGTTATTTTGTTTATTGCTTTTGAGTTATTTTATTGCTTGATTGTTGTTTAGTTGCTTGACATTGCATTTTAGGAGCACTAGTGTATTTAGAGTGCATGCATTGAGTTGTTATGTGCTTTAAATAATTCTTGTATTCTATTTTGCACGTTTTTGCACTTTTAGTTTCCATTGCATTATTATTTGTTTTGTCATTTTTCATTACAATCTTCCACTTGAGAGTCTAGCTTAGGACATATAGAGATAGTTTTGAAGTTGGTTGCATGCATTGGAAGGCGTTAAGGGGTCAAAAACGGGGTCTAAAATTGAAAAATGAAAAAAATACAAGTCACTGTCCAGTTAAACCGTGCGATCGCACGGTGTGATAATCGTGCGGTTGCACGGTCTTCTGCTGAAAGATTCGGCAGAATGTTTAAAATGCTGTTATTTTTCATTTTCAACCACTTTTAACTCGGTTTTCCTCCCCCAAATCATCCTGCATTGAGTCCCCATCTGGTCCCCATTGATTGCACATCATTTTAACTTCAATTCATGTGTTGCATTGCTTCCAAAACATTAAAAAGGTAAGAATTTTTCACCAATTTCTATGAATGTGCATAATTCTTGTGTTCTTCAAATTCTTTGTGAAAATTGAATACTGTGAATTGATGGTGATGGGCTTAGGCTAGAACTTGGAGACATTGAATTATGTTTATTAGGTACAAATTTTTGGTTTAATTCAAGTCTCCAACACTATGTGTTCCATTGATTTCTTCTTGTGCATGCTAGGTGTTCGATTTAATGTCACAATGAATGTTTTGTTGAATTTCTGCAAATCTTTTTGAATGATCACCTTCACTACATGTTATACATCATTTGTAAATCATTCAATCATTGTTTAAACTGGTTTAAAGCATGAAAATCCACTTGAACATCATTGCACTACATGGCACCTCATTGCAAGGTCATTGCAGGCACCACTGCACCAGTGCACCTGTTTTCAGCTTCACTGCACCTACTTTGTCACATCTTTTAATGGCTCATATGAACTCAAAATTTACTGAATTTTTGATATGTTGTAGACCAGGTTATGTACTTTCATATCCCCGGGACATGTCTCGGGAAATTTTCACTTTTTCGAGGCGATGTCAAGGGCTGAAAGTAAATTTTTCTAAGTCCTAGTTTGAGTGTGTTGTGTTGAATTGTTTAGTTTTCATGCAATTTTTTATGCATCCTAATGATTCTTTATCTTTATTTTGCATGAAACATGAGGAGAAAACACTTTGGACCAAACATGGGAAAGCTAAAAATGGGTCAAGTCATCCAAGTTACATGGATCAAAGCTTCAAAAATGGGAACACCAACTCTCCAAACACGGGAAGTGCACTAATCCTCTTTGTTATTTTGTGTTTAGTTTCTTGATTTGCTTTGAATACATTGAGGACAATGCATATTTTTAATTTGGGGGTGGTATCTCATTCATATGCTTTTATTTGCACATTCATTCGATATTGGGTAGAAAATTCATAAAAATCATAAAAATTGAAAAAAATTAAAATTTTTTGTTGATTTATTTATTGCTCATGACATGATTTGAATTGACCTTTGTGCTTCAGTTAGAAAATTGGACAACTTGTGAACTTAATTTCTTTTAAGCATTCATCCATGTAAGACTTCAATCAAACTTGAGCACATAGCCAATATCAAATAATGACTTGTGTAGGGAGATGCTTGATACTTGTGGGGTAAACTTGTGCATTTTGAACATAGAATTGACTGAAAAATCTCAAACCTTAAGTAATTAGATCCCGACCTAAAATGTAGAACTAAACTGTTCAAGAAGCAGTTTAGGGGTGGAAAGGTTAGTATGAGTAGGCTCGATGGATTGAGGGTTTGATGTTCTTGGTTTTGCATCTTGGGTGTAGGAGTTTTGATTAACGGGTATAAACTATAACCAGCATAAAAACAGAAAAATGATGAAGGTCATATTCTGCTCTTGAAATGCCTTTTTGACTCGGGTATGTACGTCTTTGGGATTCTTTGAATCTGGCACCCTAAAGCCGTCTGATTTGGGATCCGCCGACCCGAAAGCCCGCTACAGGGGTCAACTAGAAAGCAAGTACGGGGAGTGGACTTACAGATAGGACATTAAAACATCTTTAACTTTTTTGTTTAAGCCTTTATGACTCAGGCAAGTAAGTCTTAGGGGTTCTTTGAACTTGGTGCCCTAAAGCCAACTAGTTTGGGAGTTTCCGACCCGAAAGCCCACTACAGGAGTTATATAGAAAGTAAGTATGAAAATTCATGCACAAAGATGATAAAAAACATGGACATTAATAGAAAAAGTCGTCCAATAAAAAAAAGAATAAAAATGGTATAAGCTTTGTTGATTGAGATTTCTTGCACTGGAGTGTGAGATTGGGGATAAATTACTTTTGGTCTGTTGTGTTTGCTTATCTAATCCTAACTACCTTGTGTGGAAATATGCATTTGATATATGATTGGAAACCACAAAATAGGAAAAAACTCGGGATATGAGAGAAAAACAGTAAGGTTGTAATCATCCATGAGAGTGTAAGGAAAATCAAAAGAAAATCATTGTTGACCACATGGGATTTGAGCTTAATCTTGCATAAAAAGTCACACATTATCAAGTTTATTTTTGCATAAGTTTGCATTAGATTTTTGGCTATTCACACACACACAATGAGGTTGAGTATCAGATGAATGAAAAATGTTTTTTGTTATTCATATTTCTTTTCTAAAGTGATTGGTCAATTTGGATTGTTGAAGCGCATTAACTATATATTTAGGTGAACGTTGTTCACTTTATTTTAAAAAGCAAAATATACCCGCATGTGTACGGATTGTGAAAAGTAATAAAGTGGACAAAAGAGTCCAAATTATTGTTCTCACAAGGACTACTATCAATTACCGAAATTAATTAGTTCTAACCTTATTTGAATAGACAAAATTGTTTTGTATTTTAAACTAAATAAGAAAATAAACTAAAGAATTAAATTGCGAGATTATTTGTGTTTTAAAAACTATTTTAAAGCAGTTGAGATTCTCGATTTCACGTAGTCAATTAAATTAACTTCAATTTCAGTTTTATTTCCTAAATATGCATTTGGTCGAATTCACTAATGTAAATTGAGAATCCTCTCCCGAGTTTAAATCAATTCTACTTAAACAAGTTAACCATGTATCTCTACAGATGATCCGAATTATTCCTTATCTAGATGCATAGAACACAAGAATTCACGCACGGCCATGATAATAACAAAAATATATCTCTATCTCTTATTCAATTACCGTATTTATTAACTTGATCTAAGTTATTAACTCATCTCTCGAATTATGAAAATGACTCATGATATCATGAATTTGTGGCCAACTAATTCATGCATTAAACATAATAATAAATCAATACATGCAACGAATCATTAAAACAAAGAAATTTGGAATTAAAATAATAAAGTTAGGCTACATCATTCATCCCAGCATAGAATTTAGTTACACATTGTAGCGTACCCGGTCCTCAAGGGCTGCCGGCCGTCTACTCATGGTCTTTCCACTCCCCCCTGGTCGTCCTGCTCCTCAAGGGCTGGTAGCCTCGTTTCCAGGAAGTGGATTTTTGCCTTTCGCAGGATTCGAACCATGTACCTAGGAGTTTAGTATAATGATTCTTAGAATCCTGCGGAAGGCAAAAATCCACTTATTGGAAACGAGGTTGCCAGCCCTTGAGGAGCAGGACGACCAGGGGGGAGTGGAAAGACCATGAGTAGACGGCCGGCAGCCATTGAGGACCGGGTACGCTACAAAAAAAGGCGCCTTTTTTAAAAAAAAAACAAAAATTATCTTTTCAAAATTTGCAAGTCTACAGAAACGTAGACCCGCTCTGATACCACGTTGTAACGCCCCGGATTCCAAACACCCGGAACGCCACTTCATCATCTCAAATTAACTTTGAAAATAATCTGATTTTATTGCGGAAATAATTAAAAATTTCAAACATCATATTTATTATTTGAAACCTTTGAAACAACATTTTTGCGGAAGAAATGAATTTATAAAACATCACATCCATTGTTTAAAAGCTAAAGCGGAAACTAAATTTTAATCAATTCATAAAAATTAAATCTTAAGTTTTAAAGTAAAGTAACGATAAATAATTAAATTGACGACATTTATGAAACTTGACTAAAAAGAAAAATTAACATTATTTTTTATTTGCCACCGTTGTCATTTCATTCGCTGTCAACTCCATCATCTGCAAAGTTTTGTTTTGGAAAACGTGAGTATTTCATAGAAATACTCAGTAGACTCGCGCACAATAATCATTTAACATTATAAATTAAAACACATAGTCATGATATTCAAGTCTCAGGTGTCTAACGATCACCGGTATTCTCATGAACATACAAGTTCAAGTCTCATATATTTAAGCAAGTAAATTCTCGTAACATAGTTTCATGCTTAGAAAAGCAAGCAATTCTCATGAACACAATCATACATGCTAAACTTATAATCAAAATAATTATTGATGCGCACTTTTGAAAAATGTAAATTTGTAGATTTGAGTCTACCTTAATTTCTCGAGTATTGAGCAAACGGGAAAATACTTCTAATTCTCTCGCGCCTCGTCTAGCCCTATAAATAAATAAATTAAATTTAGTATTTTTGGGCTTTAAGTTTTTAAGATGAAAATAAAAGCTTAGAGGTTGAATTAAAATATTTTTAAAACTTTGAGGGACTGAAATAGATAACTTGTAAAACTTGGGCTTCAAATCAAATAAATTTAATTTACAGGGACTGAAATAAAATGTTTCATAAATCTTGGAACTAAAATAATAACTTTTGAAGTTATGTACTAAAATGACTATGTTTAAAGCTTGGAACTGATTTGGTGAAATGCAAATACTTTAGGAATTGAAATTTTAATATTTAAAATAAAGAGGTCTGGAATAACTTGATTTAAAAATATAGGTGTCGAAATAACGTTTTGAAACTAAAGGGACTGGTTTTAAGCAAATTTGAAACATGGGGACTAAGCTGTAATAAGAAAACTTTTAAATAAAATTTATATTTCTCTCCTCTTTGATCCCAAATTCAGAGACGGAAAGAGAGAAAGGCGAGAGGGAGACGAGAGCTGGCTACGGCGAACGGCCCATCGCCGGTCCAGGCTGATGGTGCGCTGGCAGTGATAGTGCTGCCATCACATGGCAGCGACGGAGGTGAATAGAGGGTTGCGGAAACAGAAGATCTTTGGGTTGATTTGGTGAGAAAACGAAGGTGAAACAAGGCTGGGTTCGCAAATGAAACTCTGGTCGAAGAAACGGCGTTCGAAGGTAAGTCTTGGGCTTGGGTTATTCTGGGTTTTGGGTTTTGATTTGGATTGAGATTTGAGTTGGGTTTGCCGTGATTTTGGGGGTGCTGCAAGTGGTTGATGGTGGTTGGGTTGTTGCGTTTTGTGGTGGCTGTTGTGGTTTGGGTGTGGCTATGATGGTAATGATTTATGGCAGCGGTGGTCGAGGTTGATGGGGGTTTGAGATGGGGCAGTTTGGAGGTGCTGCAGTGATGATAAGGTGGTGAACGGTGGTCGTGATGCTGATAATAATGATGATTTGATTGTGAAATTCAAGTTGGTTGGGTGAAAGGGCTATGGGCAGAGGGGGTGGTTTTACTGTGGCGTGCTGGGGCTTTGCAGTGGTTCGGCTGGTGATGAAGGTAGTGAGTTGGAGGTGGCTGTTGGTTGGGCAGTGGTGATGTACAAGAGGCAGTGGTATTGTGCAGGTTGAGATGGTGATTTTGGTGGATTGTATGGTTTGAGTGATTGATGCAGATTGGTTTGGGTAGTGGCAGTGATGTGGTTTTTGACGTGATGATGTTGAAATTCATAATCGGATGTGAAGAATTGAAAAAAAAATTGGTTGAGGGATAAAAATCATACCCGAGTCTTGAGTTATTGAATTTGTGTTTTGAAATAGAGATGTTATAATGATGGAATGGTGGAGGAAAAAGGAAAAGGGAAATTGATTAGTGGAAGACATCATAATTTGGAGAGAATGGTGGAGAATTTGGTTGGGATGAAGTGGAAAGTGGTGTAAAGTATGGTGATTGATGATGATGAAATGGGTGGAAAAGAAGAAAACGTGGGATGAAATTAGGTTTAATTAGGTAGGATTAATTTAGGATAATTAACTAAAAATTAGACTAACTTCAATTAGGCAATGTATTTAAAACTGATATATTTTGGACTGAAAAAAATTTGAGAATAAATAAATTTTGAGATAAAAAAATGAATTTCGTATTTGGACTTAAAATAATTTAATAAGAAAATTTGTAATAAATTTGGAATTGGACTTGGATTAAAATAAATTTAATTTCACTTGAAAAATTCCCTTTAAAAATAAATGAGAAAGTCGTAGCGAAAATAATATTTACTTAAATAAGTTATGGAAAATTCTCGGTCGCTACACACATCATGATTAAATAACAAAAATAATAATAATAAGCTTTCATTAAAAATAACATAGAAGAATGAAAATCGTGTACCAAGATTCAATTCTTCACGTGATCTTCAAATCTCGCCCCTTTGCTATGCGTTGATATCCCAAGAATCCAATATAAAAATCTGAGTTTTAGGCACTTCCTAGTGAGGAAAATGTCTGAAATTTTTTCCTTATATGTTTATATATAGGTTATGGTAAAACCTATTGAAATAAGGGAGAAAAATTGTTGAATTTGAGAGCAAAAAGCCCACAATCGGCCCATATGGGACACTGCACGATTGCATAGCATAATGTTGCGTGATCACGTGGACATGTCAAAAACGCTCGGGTGGAAATTTGATAGCATCGCGCGACCGCATGTGTTATCGTGCGCGATAGAATGGTTGTTGTCTTCAGTGCAATTTCTAACTTTGAATCCTTACAAGTAAGTCCCCGACATTTTATTACAACTTCAGTCATCTACTTTCAATTGAAGCAATTTGGTCCCCATACATTAGAATCTTCTCGATTTGCTCGTTCCAACTCTCAACTTCTTCAATTTGGTCCTACAACTCTTGATTTCTTCAATTTAACAGAATATATCTTTCCCGGTTGATGTCATTAACTCCCTAATTGTTCAATTTAGCTCCAAATGTCATCCAATTTTGCATTATTTCCATCAATTGCTTCATTCTCATGATTTTGGATTATTTCTGAAATGTAAACAAATAAACAAAAATTAAGTAGTATTTATTCTAAAACTACAATCTAATATTCTAATTTTGAAATATAAATAAGTGTATAAAATACACTTATCAAATACCTGCAAACCAGAATTATTGTTCGTCCTCGAACAAACTAAAACTAAAAATACAATTCAAAACATAAGTCAAAATCATAAAATAAACTCAAATTAATTTACAATCATATGGCTTAAAGTTCATATCAAAAATACACTTTAGAAAAGAAAACTAGACAACATACTAAGATTATTTGTCACTTATCATATGCTTAACTTTTCGTGTAACATAGTGTGGCTCTACATTGCAGAAGCCCATATCCTAGGTATAAGACAATGTATTTCTTTCAATTTCTTGTATCTCTCATGTATGATAATTTCCTCATGCTTTTCCCTCAAAATCCCAAGGTTCCTTCTACTTATTTGATTTTTAAACATCAAACATTGCATTTTTTCACACAAGGCAATCAGAATTAGCTAAGTTTTCCCAAACGATCAATGATAAGCGGTTCTCTAATCCATGCCTTTGGTTTCCAAAGTCTCAGTTTTAAAGCTTATATCATGCATTTTATTTTACTCTTTATGGACGACTTTTCTTTCTTTTTTCTTTTATGTCCTTGTCTCTTACCATCTTTGTGCAATATTTTTCTTATTTGCTTTCTATGTAATCCATGTAGCTAGTTTGGGTCAGTGACTCCCAAGCCAAGCGACTTTAGGACACTAGGTTCAGAGAACCCCTCAGACTTAATTACCCGAGTCACAAAGGCTACAAGAAAAGTTAAAAATGTTTTTACGTCTCATGTGTAAGTCCTCACACCCTTAAAATTTCTTGACCCATGTAGCGAGCTTTATGCTGATAGCTCCCAATTAGGGTACTAGGTTCGAAAACCCTTAAAGGCTTAATTGCTCGAGTAAAAAATGTTACGAAGAGAATAATATGAACTATTTATTTATTTGAGTTCTAATGTTGGCTTATACTCGTAGGCCAAGACTTTTTTGACCAGCGGCACACTTGAGGAACTTCAGACCCTTAAAAATTTAAGCCTACCTTCACCAAACTTTCCATCTCTAAACTGCTCTTGAGCAAGTTTAGATTCTAAGTTTTAAAGGTTAGGATGTCTATAGATCTAAGTTTAGGTATCATAGAGACAAACCTAAGTTGAAAAGTCTAATATGGATAAGTAATAAGAGAAATATTTAAGCACATATACTAAATAAATCTCTCCACAAGTAATTCTCCAATCATAGCTATGTGCTCGATTTTTAGAAAAGTCTAATATGGATAAGTAATAAGAGAAATATTTAAGCACATATGTTGTCCAAAATTCCAATTAAAACACAAATTCAGTACAAACTATATCATATGCAATAAGCAAATCAACAAAAAAATTTGGATTTTATAGTTTTTTTATTTTTTTTATTTTTTTATTTTTTTTGTAACCCACTAAAAATCGAATGAAATGAATAGACTGAATATGAAGCAAATGACAAGAATGACATTTTTCACCCCCAAACTAGAAAAAAACATTGCCCTAATGTTTTTCAAATAGATGTAACTGTGCAAAACAAGACAAAAGAGAGAGAACTATCACTTCCCAAGTGTAGAGGTGGTATTTCATATGTATGGCCGACCATACATATTCAAGCCATGACATCACTTTGAAAAACAAAAAATTTTCTGAGCCATCTTTTGACATGTTAACTTTCATAACATGGTCTACATCATATTAAAAATTCAAATCATTTGGAGTTCAATAGGGTCGTGAAACACTATAGAGAAGTAGGTGACGTGAAGCTGTTTTCAGGTGCAATGACCTGCAGTGGCCTTGCAATGAGGCTGGATTGGTGCATACATGATTTTCATGATTTTTATGCATTGTAGTGAACTAACTCATGAACTAATGATACATACTCAAAGATAAACATGCGATGAAGATATATGCTCGGAAGAATTTTTCAAATTTGAACAAAAATCTCATTGTAGCATTTCATCGAGCACTAGGAGTACATTGTAAAAATCAAAGGATATGCATATATTTGGGGATATGGATGAACCCAAAAATTTTACCTAAACAAGCATAATCCACATACACCAAATTTTTAGTTGTACTTTTGCACTGTGTTTCTACCGTTTTAACTAAACTAAGATTTGATTGTAACTATAACTGTAACTTGTAAAATAAATAATTTATATTTTAATATAAGTTAGAGTAATAGGCACAAAATGTCCCCGTTCATTTTCATTGTCCAAATCGTTCATATCATTTTCATTATTACATTTGATGAAGTCTTGCGCCAAACATCCTTACTTCTCATTTTCTTTTTCTATTTGCTTGCACTTTTACTTATTGCTGCAAAAATATGAATGAACGCAGTTGGGCTTAGTCCGATTCTAAAGAGAATCAAATCGAACCAAGTTTCAATGGGTATTTTGAAAAATTAATTAATCATTTTTTCCATCTCTGAGTATGGAACAGAACCAGAATAAAATTGTGACGATTAGATTCTTAAACTATAATTATTTAATATCTCAAATCTCGATAGTGTAATCATTAAATGATTAATGCTAATGATTTTTTAATCTATATATTATATAAAAGGAGCTAAGTCCAGCAAAAAATTCCCGCTCAAAGTTTGGCTTAAATTCCCGCCCATGTGAAGCTTGCTGGAGAAGACTAATAAAGTAGGTCCACTTCAAATGTCAAATTTGACTAGCAAAAAATTCCCGCTCAAAGTTTGGCTTAAATTCCCGCCCATGTGAAGCTTGCTGGAGAAGACTAATAAAGTAGGTCCACTTCAAATATCAAATTTGACTAAAATTCGAAATTTGAAAATCACAAAATAAAAGCCAAAAGAAAATCCCTCTGACTTAACCCTACTCTCCCTCTCTCTCCTTTGCCCAAAATTTTCATCGGTCCAAATATCTCACCATTAAACACGCTCTCTCTCTCCTCTGTCCAAAATTTTTGCGAAGCTTTTCCGATGAGTTGCCGGCTATCCTGAATTGAGACGCGCATCCTACTTCTCTATGCATCCCAGAACCAATATCCAGGAGGAAAACCCTTCATTTTTTGGTCCAAGTTCTCATTTTACATTATCACTATTTTCTTCTGCCAGACGACACTGCAACTATGGCCACTAACTGTTGCTCAAACCAGCCGCTGCCTATCGAAATCACAGCAACCAATGTCGCCACAATCTACCTTCTGCGATGCAAATCCGGATCCAACACTCGACTAAGAACTCTGGTCAGCCTTCTGGAGGTTTTGTGATTTTCACTTCTTCAAGGTTTTGGCTGATTCGTCTTCGACTATGCATTTTTCTGGAAATTTTTTAGCTTCTGTCTGCAATTTGGAGGCAATAAAAGGTACCCATTTTCATTTTTCAAAATCATTTTAAAACCACAAAAAATCACCTATTTCTTATAGATTTTGGGGAATATATCACGATTTGTTCGTCTTCCGATATCAGATCTCCGGCTGCTTTGCCGGCATCAGTCCGATGGGCTTTTTCCACCTACTGCAGGAGTTCTCGCACTTGAAGATTGGTCTACACTGTTCACCGACTTCAAAATCAGCTGGTTTTTATGATTTTCACTTCTTTTGGGTTTTGGCTGCTTCATCTTCGACTCTGCATTTTCCTGGTTTTGTTTTTGCTTCTATCTGCAAGTTTGGAGGCAAGAAAAGGTACTGATTTTCATTTTTTGGCATTGTTTTTGCTTCATCTTTGTGATTCCATAAATAATTAATTTGAGAGGAATCTGCAGATTATGGTATGATATCCTGATTAATTATCCAGGTGGTAAACTTTTTTAAAGGTTGAATTGATTAAGATGGAATTATGCAACTGACGAATGAGAACTTAGAGATGAAGGATTGTGGACAAAATGTAGTGGAGATCGAACCTGTTTTAACTTTGGGATTTATTCATCCACTTGCACTTGATTCTTAGAGGAACCTACAAATTCAATAAACCAGGTAGTCTAGATGTTTTTTTTTCTCATTGTTCCTTCTTTAATTCGTTTTCGATCGAGTGTTTCTAAATATTTCGATTGATTTAGTTCTTTAGACTCTGTGGATCGATAATTGAATTATGGAAAGCTATTGTTGGGCACTTGTGCAATTAGCTTTCTATTAGATTTCCTTTAGTCTACAGAATCCCGTATCACTTAAATTTGAGTTTGTTTGCCTTTTATACTAATTAGTCAAAGCTTAAGCCAAATAGTTTGGTTGAGGGATGTCTTAGACTCTTAGTTTTAGGTAAGTGAAGTGATGGTAGCTGAAAAATACTCATTATTTATTGAGTTTCAGGTTAAAAGTGAATTCCAAAAGGTATATGAAAAGGGGATCCACAAATCAAAGTGAGTCTTTAACCAAGTTTTGTATTTTGATTAAAAGTTGATTTCTATATTTATATAAAAACTTTAGGTTTATTCTCATTTTAGGTACTGGGAACCAACATATGAAGACTCCCTAAGTTTAGTTACTCAAGTTCCAGTTGTAGTTGCTTATGTGTATAGAAGGTTGTAACCAGTATCAAATCTTTTTTAGGTTATTATTATGAATTATTTCAATTTTAAAAGTAAAGTTTATTATGAATCGGTACAACAGTTGATATTTCTTTGATATGACCTGTTTGTGACCGCTTTGGAACGTTATTCAGGTAAATAGAATTGGTTGATCTCTTTGAGGCTGGAAGGCCTCCCAAAACAAACAAGGCTGCCATTTTGGTTGATGCCATTCGCATAGTGGATCATTTACGAGATGAAGTCAGGAGTGCAGGAGCACCATCTAGAAGAAAAATTGGTCACGGAATGCTTGCAGATAGAGCGCTAGAGCCTATATTGCCTCTGATTATTGGGGAAAGAAAGCTTAAAGCTTCGAGATGCTTTTCAAGTTTCACTACTTATGTTTTTGCACCAAAAAAAAAAATAAAAAAAAATAAAAAAAATACATTGTCAATCATTCTGTGACCTATAATAAAGGTTGAATCTTTTTTAATATTTAGAGTCTGATTCTTTAATCTGGGTAGCTCGATGTTCATGTACTTGGACATGATTCCCTTTTCCTTTGCATTGGTTCTGTCATGTGTAATATCTCTGCCGATGTTGTCGCTATATGCCTGGTTCAACAACTTTCACGATCTCTAATTCTTTCCATGGCAGGTAGGGGGAATTACTTTACCACTTATGAAGCAAGCACTTCTGCAAGCAAGAGAAGGTCGAAAGCATATTCTTGGTAAGTTGATGATCACGCATTAAATATTTTCTATGTAGCATTGTATTTTGTTTCTCTAGAGAATTTAATAGATGCATTAAATAGCTTCTATGTGAGATCTTGCTGATTTAATTGGTTCATTGAAATGTTGCTATTTCTACTTCTGTTTGTTGATCTATTTATTACTTTAGCTTACAGAGGCTGCCAAGATGATATGTCAGTGGTGAGAATGCCTATTGCAACTAACTTGAGGAGGAAGGGAAATCTAACAAAAACAAAGAAGACAAGGTAAAAACTTTCAATAGCTTATTTTTTGTTTCTTCAACTTTTATTTTCTGCTTTGTGTTGGAGTCTGAAAAGGATGCAGTAGGAAAACAGTTTGATCTTAAATGTGTGCTTTTCTCGAACATAAATTATGTTGATTTTCTTTTTGTTTGTGTCTTTCCACTCTTTGTATGTTAGTAAATAATGAGATTACTTGCATCAACTTTTAAGTGTGGCACAGAGATTGGCTCATGTCTATGTCTATATTATGCAATTACATAAATTTAGTCTTTTTCAGAATCAAATCATTTGCGTCCAATTGGGTGTGGAGACGTAAATTGGTCACGATCCAGATGCGTTTTACAATAGAATTCTGTGTTTGAGTTTGAGTTTGAGTTCATTAGATTGTTTTTGCCTCCTAATGGTAGTAGATCAAGGCATGAACAGAAATTTGTCTTTTACTATTTTTAATTATAGTGATATTGATTGATTTCCAACTCTGTTAAAATCATTTGACATACATCTTTTGCAAACTTATGATTTCTATTTCTACAATGTGGATAATAAAAACTGTTTTCAGTATTACAACTCTTTGAAACAATAGTGTTCAGCAACTCCGTCGGTAATTTTGATGAAACCTATTTAGAATTTTTTGGCTAATTTTATTGTTTTGAAGGGTTCTTAGTTATTTGATCAATTATCTGATTTTTTTACTATATTTTGTAAACTTTTAGGACTATTTGAGTATGACTCTGATGGTACAAAAGCTAAAGCTCTTGAGGATGCAATCAGAAGATTAGGCATAGTAAGTTTCGATTTGTTCATCAACTAAAAAGCTGTCATTTAACTGTATTATTTTTGAATTTATTGTATTTTGAGTATGCATTTGATTTGGTGGACTATTATATATATCAATCAAGATTTTAGGGTAATAAGCACATCTTGACATTGGGATAGTATTCATTAATATTGTTTGTGTTTGCTTTGACTATTTATCCAATCTAGGGGTTAAGAAGCCAGCTGGAATGACTGAAGAAATTGAAAAGCACTTTGGTTCTGATTCCTCAAGACTTATCATGGTAATGAGATTTTCATGGACGATTAATAGGGTTTGAATGGCTATGGTAAATTTCACTAACATTGTCCGAACTTCACTAATATGTACGGATCTATCACCAATGCTTTAATCTAACATTTTACATTTTATTTTTTGCGTTCTATTTCCATTGTCTGAACTTCACTTATATTCAATTTTTTCGAACTTTCAAAATTGAATAGACATTATTAATATTGTATGAAATTATTTATGAATTATTTATTTTATTATGTGAACATTGGCACGTCATGATGTTTTCTTTTGGAATCATTCATAGAAATTACAATTGCGGTAAGAACTAGTTTTAAGTAAAGGCGACAATTTACATCTAATGCTTAATTATTTACTTGAATGAGTTCTTTTAAAATATGTTCCAATATAACTTCTATTCTCTTTATATTTTGAGAGATCGTCACTAATCTAAATTATATTTATGAAATCTAACGGATCATTTTGTCTAAATTTAATATGAGTTTGATGTACTATGGTGAAATTTGTGAGAAAAAAGTACAATGGTTGGTTGAGTAGAATCGTATTTAACATATGATCCTTGTCCAATTCTATTAAGTTTTGCTCACCCCTATTTAAAACAGTTGAGAGTGAGTATGATCAAGAATATATATGGTGTTGAGAGAGAGAGAGAGAGAGGTTGGCCCAAAAAGAGAAAAATTGGCTTGTTTGAAATAGGACTCGTCCAAACTTTTTTAAGGAAAAAAGACCTGGGACACTGGTTGGGGAGAGAATCCGCACGAATCGGATTTTTTGAGGAACGTATTGAGAGAGAATTTGATTTGGTTAGACCTCCGTGGAAATGATGATTTATTCGGATCAACATGAGAGTCCAACTACATACTCTTAGCCACATGGCTAGTTCAATGTGCTCATCATTCTGAATTATCGAATTCAGAATAAAGGGGGAAATTCAAACCTAGAGCTCTTGAGGACGTAGTTATCGTGAGTGGACTAAAGCGTCGGATTGCTAATCTCTTGTACGAGTTATTAGTACCGAAGGTTCCAATCCCTTTGGCCCTCATTCTTCGAGATTCCAAAGATCTTGGGCGAATCCAAAGAAGGTTTTTCTATAAGAAGTTTGATTTTCCCAAAATGTATCCTAATTTTTGGCTTGAGAGAGAGAGAGAGTGGTCGGCCCAAAAAGAGAAAAATTGGCTTGTTTGAAACTGCACTTTTTGATGGGAAAAAAAGACCTGGGACACTGGTTGTAATTGTTATTTGTTTTCTTTTTATATTTACAAAAACTGTAGATAAATTCATTATTTTACAAAACTTCGAAAGAAAAAATTGGACTATAATGATGTTTTTCGTAAGGTTTGAGAAATCTGGGAGCCCAAATGTTAAGGAATAGAGATGATTTGCACAATAAAGACAAACGATAATCTTTTTACGCCAACTGCTCCAATCCCTTTGGCCCTCATTCTTCGAGATTCCAAAGATCTTGGGCGAATCCAAAGAAGGTTTTCCTCTAAGAAGATTGATTTTCCCAAAATGTATCCTAATTTTTGGCTTGAGAGAAAGAGAGTGGTCGGCCCAAAAAGAGAAAAAAATTGGCTTGTTTGAAACTGCACTTTTTGAAGGGAAAAAAAAAGATGTGGGACACTGGTTGTAATTGTTATTTGTTATCTTTTTATATTTACAAAAACTGTAGATAAATTCGTTATTTTACAGAACTTCGAAAGAAAAAATTGGACTATAATGATGTTTTTCGTAAGGTTTGTGAAATCTGGGAGCCCAAATGTTAAGGAATAGAAATAGAGATGATTTGCACAATAAAGACAAACGATAATCTTTTTACGCCAACTGCTCTATAATTTATGATGAGTAAATTTTATTAATCGTTATTGAAGTTTGTGCAAAATTTTAATTGGTCCTAAATATACTTTAAGGACCTTACTAGTCACTAAAATTGTTAATAACTTCACAATATATCACTATTACTAAAACTAGTGTATAATTTGCCTCTGTAATTTTTTTTTTAAAATAAATTTTGTTTATAAATAGTCAAGTAGTAATAACATCTGATTGGACAATCTTTTTGAAAAGCCAACAATTTTAGTTGCTGAAAGAAATGAGCCAACGAAATATTATCACGTCACTATTTATAAACAATATTTATAAATAACCGTTTATGTAAACATTTTACCAATAAGAGGCTTGATGTACACATCTTTCATTTAGGGAGTATTTACAATCTACATATCATATTTTATAAAACTACATTTTGTGTATTGGATTTTACTTAATGATAACCAAAAAAAAAAGCGCCATAAATTTGCAATTATTTTTTTTCTATATCTTATAATCTTATCTTATATAATATATCTATATATCTATCTATATATAAAATCAAAGTCATTGTCATAAATAATGCAACTCCAAATACAAGGAATAAAAAGATGCATTAAATGCTCAGCAGAAGCCTGCACCCCCCCCCCTTTTTTTTCAATCTTTTTATATATATTTAATCATTCATCTTTTGGGTTGTTTTAGACATGTTATAAACATAGAGATGGAAAAGGGGTGGGGGCGGGTCGGCGTGACCCATGCCCCGTCCCGTCTCGAATTTTTTGCCCCTGATCCGCCCCGCACCTCGCTTAAATGCTAGTCAGGTCATTGCGGGGCGACAAATTGCCCCATTTAGTGAACCATTTATATAAGTGAGCGGAGTGAGACGGGTTGAGTTTCATAAACTAAACTATTTCTTATTGCATCAAAACAAAATCACGAGTTTTGCACGCGGACACACAAAACTGTCTCCATTTTGGTTTGCAATTGGACAAATTGAAAATGCTCACTCTCAAGAAAGTGGCTTCATGCATAAACACACAAAACCTGTCCCCATTTTGGTATGAATTTGGACAAATTGAAATGGCTCACTCTCAACAAAGTGACATCCAAATTTCAGAACATATGAACAAGCATGAAGATGAAAGAAGAATTACCACTTAAGATTTTTAAGTTCTATCCCAATAAAACACATAAGGCCTATCATGGATTAAGCCACCTCTACATCACTTACTCAATGGAAAATTTCAGAGGTATCAATTTTACCTCAAATTTTACCTCATTTTAAAAAAAATAAAAGTTGGAGAATGGGGTTGGCCGAATCGGGGCGTTGGAAAACTGTCCCTGCCCTACCTAGATCGGATCATAGTTTTCTTTTGCCCGGATCCGCCCCACTGCCCCATTTATGCAGGGCAGTTTTGCCTTTAACGAGGCCGGGCTCCCGCAGGTCTCGATTTTCGTAGTTCATTTTGTCATCCTTATACAAACAACAAGAAATCTTTTTTTCAACCACTAGTACAAATTAGACTAAAAAAATATATAATTTACGTCGCTTTTTAGGAAAACTGATACCTATAAAAATGGGGGTGGCAATTTTTTAAATATGATAGCATAATATGCGTCGGATTGTTACTAGAAACCGACACGTGATTATGCATGAACCAAATTATCAGAACAGACACATAAAATTATCGTATATGCATCGGTTCCTGTTATGGAACCGACGCATATACACAATTTTCTTATATGCATCGATTTCTAATAAGGAACCGACGCATATGGCTTAAATTATTTTAGATTTTGCCGCGAAGTACTGCTATCACTCTCTCATTACTAAACTCTCTCTGAATATTTGCCCCTTGTCCTGCCTCTCTCCCTCTCACCTCCCCTCACCACCACCTCTCTCCCAATTGCATCCGCTCGGTGTCGAGTCTCGCCCTCACGCAGCCTCTCTTCCTCTCGCCGCTGCCTTCCATCATTTTTTAACGTGTGTGTGTATGTGTGTATTTTTAAGAGTGTGTGTGTGTGTGTGTGTGCGCGCGCACACACACACACACACAAATGTAGATAAACATATGCATGTGTGTGTGTGTGTGTGTGATGTGTGATGTGATTGAATTTATGTATTAATTGGTTTAAATGAACTTTTTATTATTTTAGTTTGAATGTTAATTTTAGATTGTTGATTTTGAGTTAGTAAATGAATATATTGCAATTTTTTAGTTGTTTGAGTTTTATTGAAATTTTATAATGTTATTTTTTTATAGAATATACAATTGATTATAGATTTTTGACGTTGAGGAGTTGGGAATTGATTTCAGATTAATTTTGGAGTAGTTGATGATGTTGAAGTTTGATTGGAGTTGTGGTTGAATGTTTTGGTTTTATTATGACATTTTGATTCCACCTGCAAGTTAGCTAGTCTAATTTTTAGGGGAGATTCTACCGAAATTTCTATAGAATTTTATAAGTAAAAAATGAAATTTATAATTTAAGGTGAATTCATTCGTTTTAATACATTGTGAATATCTTGATATATAGGTCGTCGGATATGGATCGGAGTTGGATGTATGGGAGACGTAATGCACAAGAATATGTGAAAGAAGTTGAAGAATTTTTGAAATGTACTGAGCAAAACAAAATAAAAAATGGGAAGAAATTATTTTATATCATTGTTGTGATTGTAAGAATTTGAGAAAGTTTCATAGCTCTTAGAAAGTAAAGAGTCATTTGATTCATCGTGGGTTTAAGGAGGGTTATACACGGTGGATATAGCATGGTAAGAGTATATTTCCTAATACGAGCACCGGTGACATTGAGGATTTGAGCAATAATTATGAGATTTATTTGGAGAATGACGAAAATGATGTGAATAATGATCGGATAGATGAAATGATACATGATATACAAGAAGATTTCATTAAAAAACCTCATATATTCGATAAACTATTCAAAGATTCTGAAAATCCTTTATTTTCTGGTTGTAATAAATTTACAAAATTGTTTGTTGTATTCAAATTGTATAACTTGAAAGCAAAGAATATGTGGAGTGAAAGGAGTTTCACGGTATTATTGAAACTTTTACTAGAGATGTTTCCAGAGGATAACGAGCTTCCTAGTTCAATTTACGAGACAAAGAAAATGTTGTGCCCGATGGGTATGGAGATCGAGAGGATACATACATGTCCAAATTTTGATTTTATATGTTAATATATGTGCACATTTGTAATAATTAATTAATATTAATGTAAATTAATTTATTTAATTTTATTGCGTATTTATGTTGATTATATGTTGGTTTTTGATAGCTACATTTTATGATGAGATCAAAAGTGCGTCGGCTATATTGTACAACCGACTTATATAGTCCAATTTTTTGCGTCGGTACCGACGCATATTCTCCTTACCTTATACACCTGTGCCAAACACGTCATTTCCACAACCGATGCGTATTATCTTTTACAACCGATGCAAATGACTGAAACTGCACTAGTGAACTTTTTTTTTTTTATGTTGCTGCCTTTGTATTGGAATTGTGGATTTAAATAGAGCATGCAGCCGATTTTTCAATTTTTGGTATTTCTTGCAATCCTATATCTATGTAGATGCGTATCTTGCAGAAAGCATGCATGTTAAGTGACTGTTGGTATCCCCTAAAAGTATTCAACATGTCCTATAAATATAACCAGTATTACCTATTATTCAGCTTCTTCAACCAGCTATCCCAAAAAATAACAAGGTATGTGATACTATCCACTTCTTTCCACAGTTTGTTCATTTGATTATTTAGATATTACAATACTGATCAGGTTTTTACAAATAATATTAATAAAACTTATAGCCAAATTCAAATGTACAGAATCGAGACTGGAGTATGGTGCCATTATTCAGCCTTCAAAAACATAATGGGCTTTGAAGTTGTGTGTTGTTCGAGCCTATGAGTTATCAGAATATGGAAACCATGGCGGAGCTTTCTGTTTGGAGTGTGTCTTCCATGATGAAGAGGTGAGTCTAAAATACTTTTCATTACATTTCACAACTCCCCCCTGGAACATGGCAGAATCTATGCAAAAACTATAAGAATCGTAAATAGGCATGCTGATTAATGAAACCTGGGTGGAGTATAGCTCTTTGGAAAAATGAATCTGAATATTTGTGAAAGTGTAAATTTGAGTAAGAACATTCTGTTCTAGGATCACACCATCGCATAACACAAAAAATGGTACTTTCCCTAAGAAGTATTTTATTTTTACCATCATAGTTTTCAATACAAAAACATATTATTCATAATTGATCTGGCTAAAATTATGAAGTTCTCACATTGTTGCTAAAACAAATACAGGCACTCCAAATATGTTTCTATTGTAACAAGCTTTTAGATGGCATTTTATTAATTGACAGAGTACAGTCAGGTCTTTCATATATGCTCAAAGTAACTACCCTGTATTTAAACTCATGAAGTGTCCAGGCTCAGACTGTCTTGAGGAAAAGTTAGATACTCGAAGATCAAAAAAAAAAAAAAAAAAATCATAGATCATACGTGAATGATAATAGCCAGTTGTGTAGGGTTCAATAAAAAATTGTATAAGACTGCTGCTTATCTTCAAGTCTGTTTACAGTCAGATTTAGAAACTGAAGTCAGACGTGTTTTTTCCCCTTTCTTTTAAATATTGTTGCTATGGTTTAGGAAGTTGTTGTATAATTCATTTATCATAAGCCCAAAAATCGTACTACACAAGTGTGAAGCTTTCTTCAAATTTAATAGATAGTTGTAACAGTTAAATTTACCTTTACATATCAAGATAAAAAAAAAAAATCAAGTAGCAAAAATGTGATGATTCTTACTTCCACTGCTACATTATATAGGTCCTAGGATAAATCTGGACAAAGAGAAATGAAGGTAATCAACAGGTGCATATAGAACAAAGAGGATAACAGACATATTGTGTGTTTAGGTATGATAGTGTGTGTTCTTTCAAGTTTATACTGCTTATGACTTATCTTTAAATTTGATTACATTCAGACATTTTTCTTTTTTTAACACTGCTGTGATGATTTAGAATATTGTTGTAGACTTCAAATATCAGAGCCTTAAAAACCACATAGCACAATATATGATGATTTGTTAGACCAATAACATGCTACATAAGAAATTAATTCTGAATCAAGTAATCTGCTCCCAGTCGTAATGAACAGGTGTATAAGATCAAAGAAGATAATAGCTTTATATTGTGTGTTTAGGTGTGACAATGTGTTTTTTCAATGTTGTGATGCTCATCTTCATATCTGAATACAGCTAGATCATTTTTTTTTTAAAACATCGCTTTTATGATTTAGAAGTATGTTGTAGACTTCACATATCAGGACTGTAAAATCACATAGCACAAACATGATGTTTTCTTGAGATGAGAGAGATGGAGAAAACAGTGAAGGTACCTTTACCATCCTAAATAAATTTGAAATGTCTTACATTTCGTGATCTAATTCCTTCCTTTCATTAGCATGCTATTGGAATTTTTTTATATGGGAACCTTGGATAAAGTGTAGTCCCCGTTAGAAATCCTTCGACTACAAGCTTACTTCTACTGCAACTCTGTCTAGATCCTAGGATAAGCATGGACAAAGAAAATCAATAGGTGCTGTAAACACTAATCTGTCACATAAGAAATTGTTTTTGAAACCACTAGCCTACTACAAATCAGTAATCTACTTCCGTACGTGTGAAAAACCAATAACTCAACATGTGAGTAGGAAATGGATATAACAACTTTCTATATAATGTTTAAGGTGTTGCTTACATTTTATTTATTTATTTATTTGATTTCATTTTTAAATTTACCATACTCTTTTTTTTATAATCAAAAGATCCCCTGTGTTAATGGGGTGTTCGAATACATGCAGGGTCCACCAATAAAAAACTTCAAACTGTTACTTAGAGAGGGCCATTTGTATGTTGTTAAGAACTTTGTCGTTGCCGATAACAACATGAAATACAAAATGACCACAAACAAGTACAAGATCATTTTCATAGCCAAGACCCATGTTTTCGAGATGTTTGATGATACATTTCCATCACATATCTATGCGTTGAAATCGTTTGGCGAGCTTTCCACTGTGGACAATCTTGATGAGACACAACTTTTTGGTAAAAAAAATATATTTGATAATTATTGATTATTATTTTCTATTCTTCCCAGTTAATTAATATATCTTCAATTTTTCTTCAATTTTTTGTTGTATTGATTTGAAAATATTGTGACAGATATTATTGGTAAGGTGGTGGCTCGACACGTGCCACAGAACAAAGAGTTGTGCGGTCGGACGACTAAGCTTTTTGATGTTGTGCTTGAAGACATTGAGTATAATATGATTATTTTTTATTCATTTTTTATGAAACCAATTTAACTCCTAATTCCTACTATTTCAGCATAATTTATTTCCAATCATATTAATTTTAATTACGCGCTATTGAAGGAAGATCGAACGTCATGTACTTTGTGGGGGAGAGTCTGCTGATGAGATAATCACATACTTGGGTAATGGTGGTTTGGAGCCTATTATCATGATACTTCAAATGTGACATGTGACTAAAATGATCTTGAATGGAGACGTTGATGAAATTACTGAATTTCGAAATAAGTACACGTCAATTTCCCTTATATCAAAAGAAAGTACAATTACTTTCATTCTCTAAGAGTTTATGTTTGTTGTCTTATTTTATGTTTTCTTTTCCTCCGAAATTGTTTTCCCAAGGCCGTTTCAAAGTCTCATGTTACTTCTAATAAAATCAGCCAAATTTCAACATCTATGTGCACTATCACTGAGGAGCTGTCCAGTGGGAAAGAGGTTCTGCGGAGAATTTAACAGCTTTCTAAAAATAATAAGGTGAATTTATTCTATTAATAATATGGAAACTATACTATGAGTGTGCTTAGTTTTTTACTATTCCTAATTAAATCGTTACAATTTTTTTTTCAAAAAAGATTGGAAGTTTTTGGGTGTACGCTAAGATTGTTGCTATTGAGACGATTGGGGAATGGTCATATCTAGCCAGCAAAAAGTATCCTAAAAAGGTGACCCATATTGGGAAAATGTTTTATTGTGAAAAGTGTGACCGCTTTGACGTAACGAGGAATCCTAGATTTTCTATCTTAGTCCTTGATTTATTTATTTTATTAGATTTTTCCCTCAATATTATAATTTAATTGTTGTATGTTCTTCATTAGGTTCAAGATTCAAGTACGCATTGAAGATGATACTGGGAATGCGCCTTTCCTACTATGGGATCGGAAGTGTGTCGAGTTAATTGGGAAAACTGCGTCTGATTTGAGATCTGAGGCTGTTGAAGTAGTTTCTTGAACTTATTTCCATACTTTTCTTATTGGTTTGGGTTTACATTTTTATACTTTATTTTTTGAAACATGTGTACAACTTATTTTTTGGAAGTCTACAAATGATGCAATCCTAGTCGAAATAGAGTCATTGGTGGAGCAGAAAGTTTTGTTCAAGGTTCAAGTGAGGGCTAACCAGATCAGAAATCATAGTGGCGCTTACACTTTCATGAAGTGGACTTGCAACCCTAACTTTATCTCTAGATTCTGTGGCTCATGCTTCGAGTTTGTTATATTGTCTAAATTTTTAACTATATCTTATATATTTTTTATTACAACTATCAAACTTACATTTTATAAGTTATTATCATTACAAATTCCATTAGCTTTTTTGCCACAGAAATCCGATATAGTTTCAAAGCTAGAGAGTGCGGACATTGAAGTAGAGAAGGTGTTAGCTTTGTCTTAAATAGTAATCCATAATAGACATTATGTACTCTTTTTTTTTTCTAATGAACATTATATTATTATTTTAAAAAATAATCTTTAACATATCCTATGCCAGGTTTTCTCTTCAAACGACGAAGTTAGCACACCTTTGAAGACTCAACCTAAGCTGTTTCATGATGATTCTATCAAGAGATCACTTATCAGGAAATTTTAGTTAACTGCCCCATTAAAGAAAAACAAGGTGATGATTTAGCAGGAAAATGAATGAATTGAAGTATGTGGGTTACAAACATAATTAAGTTTAAACTTCATTTTTTTTTTGTTGGATGTTGTTTGTTTTTGAAACACTTTGCAGATGCGTTATCTTTAATATTTTGACTGGAGTTGTCTTTTTGATGGATTGTGTAGGAATTTTGATGAACTTTGAGTATATGAATTTTTTTTTTTTTTTTTAATTTTTAATTTTGGGTACGACTTGAATGCATTCATCTCATTACTATAATGTTTTTAAGCCACAGTTCTACATTTGTAATTTCTTCATTAGACTTAGTTTTTTAATCTTTTTAAATTTGATTATATGTAATTAGATTTGATCAAGTTGTTGTATTTGTTTCATGCAATGACACTTACAATCCTCACAACTCTTTAGTCCTATAAATCCCTAAAAAATTAATTCTGCACTGTGATGTAAACACATGCAATGCAAGCAAATTTACAGCACATAAAGCCGATACAATACATGTCAGCCATGTGAGATTGGATAATTAATTTTTTTTTTAAAGTAAGCAACTAAATATTAATTTCGGCAATGTGAAAACCATTATTTAAATCTGATTGTAAAAATTGTAAACAGAAATGTGAACACCTTTCTCTAGATTTTTGCCAACAAAAGAAGGGTTGAAAAAAAAAATCGAGGGAAAATCAAAATCCTAGATAACTCACACAATGAGTTATCAGAATTTTGAACCACTCTATTAGGTCATTTATATGTTCAATTATTAATACTATTTTTTCAGTTACAGAACATGACTTTTAATCTATTAATGTTTAAATTTGTTCAAACTTATTTTTCCAACCGATTAGTTAGGGTTGTGATTCTAAAAAAGCATTAACATGTGAGCTTGCTTGGCCTTCTATGAGAAAAGATTTGATATTGAAGATTATAGTTAGGCATGTTTCTAGAAATATTGTTTTTCTCTCCCTCTACAATCTTTCATCTCCCTCATTGAACACCTAATATAATCGATTTGAAGCATCATATTCAATGCAAATTTTATAAAAGCCATACAAAGGACATATACAAAGCAAATTTTATAGAAGCCATAAAGAGCATTGTTTCTACATTTTCATTACAGCAGTGTATACAAGACAAATATTACCAAAATCACCAAACATGAGGAAGCTAACTAAGTCTACAGTAATAAGCAGCAAGCGACCAAGAAATCTTAGTACAAACAATGGTAATGTTTTCACGCTTCTAATTGCTTTGTTATTTAATCTTTCATGTAAATGTCTACCATAACGTATACACGATTCTCTATATACGAAATTTTAGTGTAAAATAACGAAATTAAAAAGGTCTAGAAGGAATAATTTATCTCGAACATAGGAACTTTGTCCAACTTCAGGAAATGCATTTCCCAAATGAATACATGTTGAGATCCAAAAAAAAAAATGAAGAGTTCATAGTAGTTCTGATCGAGATTGGTTCTTTCGTATTCATTAGTGGCGGCGGTGGTATGGCTTGTATGCTTAGGGTTCTTGAAGGGTATTTTGCACTAAGATTATTGGGCTATTCACATAATTATACTACTTTTAGGGATCAAATTGAAATTTACTTAAATTTTATAAAAATTGAAAATTACTTATAATAAAATCATAAAAACGGAAAAATACTTCATAATCACGTGAAGTATCATAATCTGATACTTCTCAAATATGTTAGTATCACAGTATGATACTTTTCAATTTTTTTTAGTAACAATGAAGTATTTTTCAAAATTTTTTATTTGGGTAGTAAAAATCAATTTTATTATCTAAAGTAAGTAATCTATACAATTATCCCAAGATTATTTTTGTTGGGCCTTCATTTATAAAAGTTGGCCCAATTGTGAATAATTCTTTTAATAGACTAATTACACTTACTTTATTTTCTAAACAGGTCTTCTTTAGCCTTCGAAAGACAGGAGAAAAGATGCGTTTTAACTTTTTGCTTGTGTCAATTACTTAGGGTGTGTTTCATTGTAATGATGGAAAATTGGTTGAAAGAAAATATTTTTCAAGGAACTAATTTGCATGGAAATTATTTTTGTTGAAATATCAATTGGAAGTGTTTGATTAGTTTAATTTTCTAGGTGAAAAAAATGGAAAATTTCTAAGTTTTGTTGTTCGATTGACATTATTTTTCATGACAGATAAAGTAAAATGTTTGCATTTTCCATGAGAAATTATAACCTATCAAACACACCCTTAAAATCTGGTTGTAATAAAATTTTCCCTACATTTCTATCGTAGAATGCACGTAGAATATGAAACATATATTTTACCATAATTTTATTATTTGTATTGTTATACAATTGGTATGTTTTCAATCACAAATTATGATTCAACAAATAATTATCTTTCTCAATGTTCAAGAAGAAAGATTTTGATTCGTTGTCAAGTAAATCTCCATGTTATAATGCTGGATCTAGCGTGCATGCTACATTTGCCAAAGGTTCATTCAAGACTAGATCATATCCACTATTGATGTCACCTTTAAGTGACATCACATATGGTATACTTTCATATTACACACTTGATTTTTTGACAATACCACACAATTACATGGTCAATTTTCAAACATTTTTTATACGTGGTTTGTGGATCAAATCGACCTACCAACAAATTTGTTATGAGACCAAATGATTTAGTTGATTATCCATCCAAAACAAAATCGAACTTGGGAGCAGATGTATCGACAATAATTAATCTAACGAACGAAGTCACTCTTTCTCATTCATCGACTACGGTAGCTAACAAAAATATGCAAACCGCAGTTAATAAGTTGATGTAACTAATTTTGATACACAATATGTCAATTTAAGAGATCGTAAGTGTTTGTGTATTTTACTATATTCTTTGTTTACCCACATCAAAAATCATAGCCTCATTCTAATCACTTTTTTAATTTTCTTTTTTGCAGCAATCTCAGCGAACAATGATGTCGTGATCAATGGTATGCAATTATCCACACATTTGTTCAAAAAATATATTGGCACATGCTTATTAATTTTTATTAATTTTAACTCTCAACCAATGATGATTAATTTATATCAATTAGTGTAGGAAACTAATTTAGGAATAAGTGATTTTTTAATTTTTGTTTATTAAAATAAGTAAATCTTGAATTTATACCAAAAGAATAATAATAGATTAATATCAATTATCATTTTTATATTGTGTGTGTGTGTGTGTGTTAAAATATTATTATTATTTAAAAATTAATTATAATTGTTAATTATCAATTACCATTTTGTTATTATTGTATGTGTATATATATATATATATATATATATATATATATATATATATATAGATTCATAACAATGATAAATAACTTAAATTTGTGAAAATCAATGCTATATTGTCTGTAAAATTAATTAATTATTATTTAAACTAGAATTAAGGTACTTAATTTAGTTGATTTTAAAATAATACAACAATTTTCTTGAATAATCAATAAACATCTTATATAGTTTGTTCAATCATGTATTAATCCTTAAATTATAATTCTAGATTTGCTTACCTTTCATATATAGTTATATAATGCATGTGGAAATAATTTTACATCTTGATATGAATAAAAATAAAATGCAAATTAAATTATTATATGGACGACTTTAAGTCTCAGTATGGAAAATGTTCTAATTAAAAACGACTGAAAAAGAGTCATGTAAATTATTATCTAATGAAATATTATTTCTAATTGTTCTACATATGCAGAATAATGGGATATTGGCGATCTTACATATGTGAATTTTGTGGTGCTTTGTTTTGGTATGAAGAGAGACTCCGACGAAGTTGTAACTCTCGAAATCTGAAGTACTCTTTGTGTTGTATAAAAAGAAAAAATCAACTTTCGCTGACGAAAAGGCCACCACAAGTGCTACAAGATTTAATTTATGAAAAGAGAGATAAGAGCAAATACTTCCTTGAAAATATCCGATCAACAATAACATGTTTTGTTTCACGTCGATGGGAGGAAAGATTGACCCGAACTTAAACAAAGGACATTCTCCTCCTGTTTTTAGATTGCATGGGAAGAATTATCATTTGATTGGAAGTTTGTTGCTGATATTTATGTCTAAACTACGAGAATATGTTGTCATTTAGAATAAATTCTATTTATTTATTTTTTATTTGTTTATAGTGCAGAAAATATCTCAAAATAAAGTGAACAAAGGAATTGAAGCAAATAATGCACATTTGGAAGCTAATTAGAGCTAAAAAGAGGAAAATTGATGTTGGTGTTGTCAACCGGGATTTCCAATGAGAGCTAAATTGAAGAAACCAAAGTTCGAGGGCCTAATTAAAGATGGATTGAAGTTAGAAAGAAGATTTGAAGACTGTGAAAGTTCAAGGACTGAATTGTTACAATCAGAGGATGAAGGGTTCACGTACAAATAAAGCTTAGGGACTTACTTAGATGCAAGGGAAAAGATGAAATTGCCCTGAAAAGCTACTACTGCGCAGCAATGACTTCTCAACCTGGTGGTCGCGTGAGAATTCCCAAATTAACAGAACCACTTTTCACATAACTACGCGGCCACTGCAATTAAACATGCGAGACCGTATAGCTTTCCGGCCTAGGCCCATGCACGGATTTGAACTTGATTTGTTTACTTGTTTGCTAAAAGGTCTATTCTCCACCTATATATACAGTCTCTCATGTACAAATTAAAAGACCTTTGCTGAGCTTAAAAGCATCATTACTCTACGTTCTTAACATCAAATTCTTTAGAGGAAATTAAAGGCAAAAGACTTGGGGATCAAAGATTATCAACAGAAAGCGAATTCTTGGTGCAAGACTTCCTTTCTTTTGTTAACTTGATAAACTCAATATGCGTAGTTATTTGTATTTCTGCATAATTATTTTTTTATTGATGAACGATTAATTTAATAGTTGGGATATTCGATGTAACTTAGTTTTATGCTTTTAATTCTAGAGTTCTAGTTTTTCACTTTCGTTGCATGTGTTGATTTTATTTTGTATTTAATGTGTGAAAGAATTGATCACTTCTTCATGATATCATGGGTGTTTTCATAATCCGAGAGGTGAGCTAACACTTAGATCTAAGAATAAAATTCGGCAATTCAACAACGATAGAGATATATGTTTATTGTTATCGATTGCTACATGAATTCTTGTGTTCCATGCACCTAATCATTACCAACCGTTGTCTAGAAACTCGGTCGACTAATTAGGTAGAGTTGATTTATAACACCCTAGTCAGGAAAGCTTAAAAAATTTTGATAGGTACTACTCATACCAACAAGGTACATCTTCTTTTCTCGAAGTCCATCGTTAGATACTCCAAAGTTAAGCGTGCTTGGCTTGGAGCAATTCTATGTTGGGTGACCTCTTGGGAAGTTTTCTTGGGGAGCATGTGAGTGAGGACAAAGCATGCTGAAAAGATCCAATGTTGGTATAGTGGGAATAGTACGTCGTCCATCTAACAGTCGAAACAGCCCGTTAAGTGGGACCTGGGTCGTTACATGATTTAAACCCGAGAGGGGAATTTCATATACATCAGTGAATTCGATTTTTCACATCAATAGGAATAAAACTAGACAGTTGGGATTAAGAGTACTGACTATGTGAAATCGGATATTGTAACACTTGCAAACTTCAATTTAGAAAAGCTACATGGGCAATCTTTTTCTTTTGCTTTTATTTAGTTTAATTTTATATTTTAGTTTAATTAATTTAGCACTATTTTACCGTTCAAATAAGGCGAGAAATAACACAATCTTGGTACTTAATTATATACTATGTGGGATGATAACTCGGATTTAAAAAAGTCCACTTTATTACTTGGATGCGACATCGTAAACTTGTGATTCAGCGCACATAAAGTTTTTGGCTCCTTTGCTGGGGATTGTTAATTAATATCGATAATAATTAGTTCTTGCTTTACTTTGAATTTTCTCTTTTCCTTTTTTGTTTTACTTATTTTTATTTCTTGGAATATCTAAAAAGCTGTGAATTGTCTCATTTTCAGGTTTGAACGGATTTTCAGATAGTTGGAGGTAACACAGTAAGATGGCAGCAAATGATTATCATTGGTACTCTGATCGAACAGCGGTTCAGATCCATCTGATTTTTTATGTCTGCTTTGAAAATCATGTCATATAAGATTGTCCTTTTGCACATCAATCTCATCCAGAGCTGGATCAGATTGATTATTGGGAAGATATCCAATAGCAACAATCGCATAGTGATCCCACCAGAGATTTGTTATTACAGTTGCTAAAATAATCCACAAGAAATGTTGTAAAATCAACAGACAGACATGATAGAATGGAGAAATCAGATGGAGCAGTTGCAAGAAATTCCGTTGGAAAGATCAGATGACATCGAAAAATTGGTTGAAACAACTGAAGAAAAAGAACAATCTAAAATAGTAGATCAACCAAAAGAAATTAGCTGCCATGAAGATGCCATAATCCTATTGTCAATTGTTCAAAATCCGGACATCATGTTCGAAGAAACTTCAATTAAATAAGATGATCATGTGGAGCGAGAGGAGCTAATCACAGAAGAGAAGATAAACAAGGTGACAACCAAAGGTTCTAACACTACCATGCAATCCTCTAAATACATAATGGATTTCATCATTGGCACCGAGGAGATTATTGAAGTCTACTTATTGAAGTTCAAATTGAGTGGAGGTGTCGACTTACATGACATGGGCAAGGTTGAATTTTGGTGCATAAATGCAAACTGGAACAAATTCAAGTGGCACAAATAAAGAAGGCCGTCGAAAGCTTTATTTAGAGTTCCTTGAATAATAAAGGTAAAAAGTCGGGCTTTAAACTATAAACGGAGCTCTTGTTGGGAGGCAACCCAATCTTCCATCCTTTTAATTTATTTTGCTTTATTTATTGTTTTATGTTTAGCTTTAGGATTTATTTGCATGTTTAGTTTCATATTTGCATGATTGAGTTATCACTTGAGCATGATATTTATTGCACTACATTTGGTAGTTGATAAGTGCATGTTCCTTGATAGAGTTCTAGCATCATAATCATCATTGAGATTTGGCAAAAAAAGTGTGGAAGCATAAATTGGAACATTTTAATATTCAAAAACACGTTCATTCCATTGAATTTTTAGTCTCCATTGCATGTTTGGATTTAATTGTTAAATAAAAAAAAATCATGCATGAAGCTTTAGTTCATCACAAGGATCAAACATAGGTGAGTGAGTACATTGATAACAAGGTGTTTTGGAGTCGAGAATTTGAGTTTGAAATTCAAAATTGCATAAAAATTTGCGTTCGGTCGATGAACTGTGTGGTCACGTCCAAACAATGTGGTGGCCGCGCGAGTGTAACAAATTTTAACAGATCCTACAGTTCTTAACCACGCGGCCACCAGATTTCCTTCTGCGAGGCCGCGAGGTTATATGTAGGGTAAAAATGACAATTTTATTTATGCAACAGGTATTTTCAAAATTTCATAACTCTCAACCTCGTTTTCTCTCCCCAAATTCACCCTAACAGAGCATACTACCTAATTTTTAGTCATTCACTTGGAATTGAACTTCATACAAGCTTGCATCACATTCCAATCTTCCAAAAAGTATGAATTTCTTCTTTACTTTGCAATTTTGTAAAATTTTTGGGTTTTTTTTTTTTTTTGCTCTAATGGATATTTTCGGTTGATAGATGATTGAGTTGGTGATTAGGCTAGGATTTTGTGATGATTTGATTGTGAGACTTAGGGCAAAAATTTGGGATAACTCCAAGCTTCAAACTCTATGATTTCAACTTGTTTTAGTGTGCCCACATTAGGTGTTTGATAAAATGTCTAGGAGAGCTTAGCCATGAATTTTTGCAAAACTTTTTTAACTTTCATCTTCAATTCATGCTTTGACCTTATTTTGAGCTATTCATTCATGAGTTGCAATACATTGCACAAAACTTGGATTTGGAATCATAGGCACATTTAGGCACCATATCAATGTCATTGCAAGCAATGTGCATTAATTTTCAGCCTCCAGTGACCTTTTTTTATACATCATTACACAGCCCTATTGAACTCCAAATTATCTGATTTTTTTTATTTGTTATAGACCATGTTATGTACTTTCCTATGTCCGAAGATGGCTTGGGAAAATTTCATTTTTTCATTTTTTTATGGGGGGTCAACCATGTTTAAAAATTCAGATTTGTGTTCTATCTTTAGTTTGGGGGTTGTGGTTGTGTTTGCCTCTGATTTTTTTACGGAATTGATGTGCTATAATTTTACTTATCTCTTATTTTTGAGGAACACAACACTTGTGACACATTAAACCTAGCTTGGAATGGATTGAAATCATCCAAATTGTATCAAAAGAAAGCTTCAAGTGATTGCATTGCACCTCCAAACCTAGGAAGTACTTGAACCCCTCTCTTATGTGATTTGTTTATTCGATCATATCTTTTTGACATACATTGAGGGAAATGTATATTTGTAGTTTGGAGGTGAGATCTCATTCATGTTTTACTCTCATTCAATTATTTGGGATACCCAAAAAAAAAAAAAAAAATTGAAAATTTTGAAGATTTTTGTTGACGTGTTTATTGCCTGGGACATAATTTGGATCAACTTTGTGCTTTAGCTTGAACAATGAAAAACATAAACACATGATTTTGTTTGACTAGTTATTCATGTTAGAATTTTATCTTTTCGAGCTCATTGTTGAATTATTTCTTGTGTAGGAGTATGATTGATATTTGTGAGATACATTTATGAAACATGAACATAGGAATGACTTTATAATCCCAGAACTTAGATTTTTAGACATTCCAACCCAAATTTAGAACCAAATAGCTCAAGAAGTAGTTTAGGGTGGAATGGTTAGTTTGTGCATGTATTGACGGGTTGAGGTTCTGTTGGTTCTTGGTTTTGCATTTTTTTTATTGAAATAGTTTGGTCAACGGGTATAAATCAACTCTAGCATAAAAATAGAAAAATGGTTAAAAGTCTTATTCTACTTTTCAAAGTTTTTTTGACTCGAGCAAGTAAGCTTGTAAGGGTGTTGAAACAATGGTTCCCTAAATAACTGAGTTGGGGAGCTATCAGCCCAAAGCTCGTTACATTGGTTAATTAGAAAGCAAGTAAGGAGAGTGGACTTACACATAAGACAATCATAAATCTTTAACTTTTCTTTGTCGCATTTGTGACTTGGGTAAATAAGTTTGAGGGGTTCTCTGAACTTGGTGCCCTAAAGTCGTCTGACTTGGGAGTCATCGATCCAAAACTCACTAAGAGAGTCACATAGAAAGAAAATGAGAAAAGTATTGCACGAAAATGATAAAAGACAGGGATAATAAAAAGAAAAAGTCATTCATAAAAAGAAAAAAATGTATGGAATAAGCCTTGTTTGACTGAAACTGTGGAGATTAGAGGTGTTGAATTGAGGATTGCTTACCATTGATTTGTTGTGCATGCATATTTCTAATTCTGACTATCTTGTGTGGAAATACGCAATGAAAAACGTTTAGAGACCACTATAGATGAAAATTCTAGGATTTGTGATCATCCATGAGCGATGTAAAGAAAATCATTAGAACTTCATAGGTTGATTACATGGGATTTGGGCTTGCTTTTGCATGATAAGCTACATAATGTTGAGTATACTTTTTCAACATAATAAGTTTGGCTTTGGCTATTCACACACACACTTGAAAGTCTAACATGGGATAACTAGAATTATTTTATTGTGTTGTTCAAAGTTCTGTGTTAAAGTATAATGCGATCTGGATTCTTGAGGCATATGATAAACAAGTGGACATGACAAAAATATTTGCTATTTTGTTTTTATTTGTTAGGTTATTTTTACTTTGTTCGAGGATGAACAATGATTCTAGTTTTGGGGTATTTGATAAGTGTATTTTATACATTTATTTATATGTCTAAACTAGGAGAATATGATGTCGTTTTAGAATAAATTCTATTTATTTATTTTTTATTTGTTTACATTACAGAAAATATCTCAAAATCAAGTAAGCAAAGGAATTGAAGCAAATAATGCACATTTGGAAGCTAATTGGAGCTAAAAAGAGGAAAATGGATGTTGGTGTTGTCAATTGGGATTTCCAATGAGAGCTAAGTTGAAGAAACCAAAGTTCAAGGGCCTAATTGAAGATGGGTTGAAGTTTGAAAGAAGATTTGAAGAAACCAAAGTTCAAGGGCCTAATTGGGATTTCCAATGAGAGCTAAGTTGAAGAAACCAAAGTTCAAGGGCCTAATTGAAGATGGGTTGAAGTTTGAAAGAAGATTTGAAAAGTTTGAAAGTTCGGGGACTGAATTGTTACAATCAGAGGATGGAGGGCTCACGTGAAAATAAAGCTCAGGGACCTACTTAGACGCAAGGGAAAAGATGAAATCACACTAAAAATTTATTACTGTGTGGCCACGACTTCTCAACCTGGTGGCCGCGCGAGAATTCCCAAAATAACAGAACCACTTTTCACATAACTACATGGCCACGTAGCTTTCCGGCCCAGGCCCATGCGCGGATTTAACCTGATTTGTTTCCTTGCTTGTCAAAGGTCTCTTCTCCACCTATATATACAGCCTCTCATGCAGGAATTGAAAGACCTTCACAGAGCTTAAAAGCATCATTACTCCACGTTCTTAACATCAAATTCTTTGAAGGAAACTGAAAGCAAAGGCTTGGGGATTGAAGATTATCAACGAGGAGCGAATTCTTGGTGCAAGACTTCATTTATTTTGTTAATTTGATAAACTCAATATGCGTAGTTATTTATATTTCTGTGTATTTATTTCTTTATTTATGAACGATTAATTTAATAGTTGGGATATTTGATGTAACTTAGTTTTACGCTTTTAATTCTATAATTCTAGTTTTACACTTTCGTTGCATGTGTTGATTTTATTTTGTATTTAATGCGTGAATGATTTGATCACTTATTCATGATATCATGGGTGTTTTCATAATCCGAGAGGTGAGCTAACACTTAGATCTAGGAATAAAAATCGGTAATTCAACAACGGTAGAGATATACATTTTTTGTTATTGCGATCGCTACATGAATTCTTGTGTTCCATGCACCTAATCATTACGACCTACTATCTAGAAATATGGTTGACTAATAAGGTAGTGTTGATTTAAACCCGAGAGGGGAATTTCATATGCATCGGCGAATTCGATCGAGCACATAGATAGGAATAAAACTAGATAGTTGGAATTAAGAGTATTGACTATGTGAAATCGGATGTCCCAACATTTACAAACTTCAATTTAGAAAATCTACATGAACAATCTTTTCTTTTGCTTTTATTTAGTTTAATTTTATATTTTAGTTCAGTTAATTAGCCCTATTTTACCGTTCAAATAAGGGGAGGATTAATACAATCTCGGTACTTAATTACAACCTCTGTGGGACGATAACTCGGACTTCAAAAAGTCCACTTTATTACTTAGATGTGACATCGTATACTTGCAATTCAGGGCACACCAGTTGCCTCTGCAGGGTTCATCTCCTAAGTTCTCGTACTTGTATATTTATGACATGGACAACGAAGTCGCAAACATAATACATTCAATTAGGTACGTTTTTCAGATCATTTAAAATACTAAACTTTAAAACAATAAATGTTGTGAAGCTATAAAATCTAATGATTTTGCATCAATTGACATGTCTTTTCTAGGCAAAAGAATGACATAAACATTATCAATGCAAAGATTGTTTCTGATTTGAATGCTATGTTAGATGAAAATAATGTGTTGGTTAAATCATTTAGAATGGCCAGAGAAAAAATGCACAAAGAAGAACGATCAGATGTGAGACTAAAACTAATTAGTAGAAGGGGTTGAGATGCAAGAAGGTATAACCTGCCTTCAATATCTGAGTTGCGGCATTAATTGTTAGTGATTTGACGCATCTCTGGGCGACACAGATATATTAGTAGAAACACAATCAGGACAACTGAAGCGCATAAATGAATTAAATGCTTCATATCTTGGTCTACAATGTCCTCTACTTTTTCCATATGGTGAGGATGGTTATAGAGAAGACATTCATTTCACAGATTCGAAGACAAGTGTGCCTAGAGGAAGGAAAAAAGTAAGGATTAGAGAATTCTTTGCATACCGATGTCATGAAAGGGATTGTGAGGCGTCGACTATTTTATTCTCGAGGAGAATTTTTCAACAGTTTGTTGTCGATGCATACACGATGGTTGAAACTACAAGGTTGACATATGTTAAAACACATCAAAAACAGTTGGGGTGTGACATGTAAAAAGGTCTAACATATGCATTTTATGAGGTGAAACATATCCGTCTAATCAAGGAAAGCGTGTTATATTATCATCTATATTCATCGGAGGGGCCTGGTATATGATTCAGAATTATCAAGATGTGATGGTTATTTGCAGATGGCTGGTTATCCTGATTTTTTCATAATATTTACATGTAACCAAAAATGGCCAAAAATAGTATGCTTTGTAGAAAGTAGGGGGTTTAAGCCTGATGATCGGCCATATATAGTTTGCCGAATTTTCAAGGTCAAGTTGGAAAACTTGATCAAAGATCTTCGACAAAATAAATTTTTCTGAAGTGTTCGAGCAGGTAATACTTAAAAAAATTAAGAGAATAGAATAATGCCAATTAAATAATTGCTTTAACGTTTTAATTTTCATTTCATAATACTTACGATTAGCTGTTTTTGAGTTTTTAACATATTGCAGTAATATATACTATCGAATTCCAAAAGTGTGGGTTGCCACATGTACAAATTTTACTTTTCCTCTCTAAAGAGGACAAGTATCCAACGGAGGAGGGCATTGACAAGATCATTTCAGCAAAAATTCCTAATGAAAGTACTGATCCAAGTTATTATGCTGCAGTACGAGACTTCATAATGCACGATCCATGTGGAAGTGCAAGAAAAAACTCTCCGTATATGTCAGTGGTCGTTGTACGAAGCATTTTCCCAAAAAAATTGTTGAATCTACAACTATCAATGAAGATGGATACCCAGTGTATAGATGTAGAGATAATGAGAGAAAAGTCCTGAAGAATGGTGTTGATCTTGATAACAGATTTGTTGTGCCACACAATCGTTATTTGTTGCTAAAGTACGGAGCTCAAATGAATGATAAGTGGTGCAACTAGTCTCGATCTATTAAATATTTATTGAAATAAGTTAATAAGGGTCACGATCGTGTGAATGCATCTTTTTATAGGAGCATCACCGATGAAGAATCGGGGAAAAGTATAGATGAAGTAAATATGTACTATGATTGTCGATACATTTCACCATGCGAGGCAGCGTGGAGGATATTTGGATTTGAAATTCAGTATGGAGACCCTTCTATTGAGCAATTGAACTTTCATCTTCCAAACAAGCAGAGTGTAAGTTTTTCTGATTATGATGCAATTGATGATTTTGTTGATTGACCAACCATTAGCTAGAGCATGTTTTTGCCCTGGATGAATGCCAATGAAAAATACCCAGAGGCAAGAAAGTTAACTTAGGCTGAATTTTCAATGAAGTTTGTTTGGAAGCAGTCGACGCAAGAGTGGAAATCGAGACAAATGATGATGTGAACTCTTTTGGGGAACACAATGAAGTGATAAATATTTTGGAAAGTTCCGAATTTAGGTTTGGAAATAGACAGTAGAATCTTGACTCAAACTTCATGATGCAAGAATTTGACGATGCGGAAGAAAGAACCAAGATTTTCCAAATGACACAAGGAGTTGTCTCATTTCCTTGATAAGTTTCTGATTTTGAATGCCACAAATATTCATAAATATTTGATAAGTTCGGATGAACGCCACAAGAATCAATCTTGATAAGTTCTGGAAAAATAAAGGAATCCACCTTTAATTTATTGAATCCTCAATAATTATATTTATTAAAACCAAAACTAACTATTAAAATAAAGAAATGACATATAAATAAGTAAAAAAAAATGACCTAACAACTAGGGTAGCTGTTATAGAGGCACAAAACCCTAACTAAACAATCAAAAAGGGAAAAATAGGAAAAATTCTAAAAAACCCTAATCCAGCTGAACCAAGCGATCGCTTGGTAGTAAATGTGGTGATCACAAGATAGACTTCAAAAAAATCTGCTCACTATTTTCAACGTCGATCGATCGCTCCAAAATTACCTTGCGTGCTCGCGTAGTTTTACTTTTCTCTACCGCGTGTTCTCTTGGTATTTTGATCATAACTTTTTCTCCTGATGGTCGATGTAATTGATTCAAAGTGAGTTAGACAAAAGACTCAAAGAGATACATTTCTTCCTGAAAATAGTAATTTCCAAATTCGAACGCTTGCTATGACAAAATGGAGTCTCAATATTCCTCTATTAATCTTAATTACAATCCTTGTGGGTTTTTGATTTCCAATTGCTTCCCAAATCTTCTTTGACCATAATTTTTCCTCAAACCTTCTTTCCATATGTCATTTTTCATTTGGAGTCCTTTGAACATGCTCTTGATGTCTTGTTTGGCTTGAATAATAGGTCTTTTTGTTAAGTCCGCCGTGATTCTTATTATTCCTTCCTTCTTCAAGATCGTTCATCTCGAATCATAGCTTTGTTCATGATGTTCCATTGCACCTCCTGAATCAAACAGAAATCCTTTACTTCCATTCCATAGGACCAACCAATAGTACTCTGTAACTTGGATTGTACGGATGGATCGAATCATAATCTCCTTTGGGCATAGGTGGTGTGGCCCAAATTTCCAAGTGCAATTAACTTGCAAAAAAGAATTAAGAAAAATAAGGTGGGTAATATTAGTTTCTCCATGTGTAAGATATGGATCCTTGTACTCCTGATACAACACTTCCACCTCCTCTTTTTGAACCGCAAGGCTCTTCTCTTCACCTCCAACATTCTTTTCACTTTCTTACTCAACCCCCTCTATTTATTTTCTCTCAAGCTCAACCATCTCTTTTAACTCCACATTTTCATTCCCAACTATCTCTTCTAAATTTTTGGACTCGACTACCTCTCCTAATTTTTCATGCCCAGCCTCCTCTTCTATATGTTTATCCCCATGTTCATGCATTCCCTCTTCACTCTCCAAATTTTTTAACTTCCACTTCATTTTTCAATTGACCCTCCTCTTTCTCAATATTCTTATCCCGAGACTCTTCTTGCAACTCAGCTACAACCTCACTTTCACTATCTTTTTGCAATTCAACAATAGCCTCTCTTTCACTTTCTCTCCTTTGCAACTTAGCTACCTTTTTACCCTTCTGTGCAATAATATTTTGTTCTAGATGTTCTAATTGCCTCTTCAAACTCAACATTGGGTCACTCTCCTTCTTCACCTTCTTCGTATCTTCAAGTGTTTATTCTGGTGTTAAACCAACTAGGGTGATTGTCTTTCCATCCTTAAGAAGCATGTACTTGTTCCTACCCTTATCATAAATTTCCTTCCTTTCATACCTTCATGCCCTACCCAACAAGATATGGCAAGACTCTAGAGGTACTAAATCACATAATACGTTATGGCTATACCTCCCAAAGGTGAAATTCACTAGAACTTGCATGGTCACATTGAACTTCCCACACTAATTCAACCATGTCAACCTATAAGGCCTAGGATGTGGAAGTAGAGGTAATGCCAATGTCTCAACCATGGTGATACTAGCCAAATCAGAAAATATACTCCCTATCAATAGCCGAACTACACACTTTATCACCCACATAACATCTAGTTTTGAAAATAGAATTAAACGCAAAATCCATCCCCTTATGTGGATTTCAAGAATTCAGTAAGACTCAAAATAAGAGGATCTATCACCAAATAGCCTGAATGAATTTTAATTTATACTCGGAAGGAAAGAAATATCAAGAATTTAAGGAAATTCAAGAAAGGGGTTTTTGAATTTTCAAAATTACTACTTGTATTTATTTTTTTTTAAGAATTTTCAAAATATATATGAATTTTCAAAATAAAAAAATAACAATTTTTTAATCGAAAATTTGACTACAAATACGGGAAAACAAACGAATAGTATCTGGACGGAAAATGAGAACAATAATGACTTTTTGACCATTTTTGGATTTTTTTGGATCAAAAACTCACAAACATGAAGAACACGAAGAACAAGACTCGACAAGTAAAAAACAGGATAAGGATGATTTTACGTGACAGACTCTATGATAAACACATAAAAATTAAACTAGGATAGCAGAAACCTGAATTCAGAGTCTAGCTCTGATACTAGATGATATGAACCCATTCGGGGAACACGATCAAGCGCGAAAGAACGTCGGAAAGTTCTAACTTTAGGTTTGGAAGTAGACGGTAGAATTTGCACTCAAACTTCACGACACAAGAATTTGACAATGCGGAAGGGAGAACCAAAATTTGTGAAACGCTACAAGGAGCTATCTAATTTCCTTGATAAGTTTATGATTTTGAACACCACAAATATTCATAAATATTTGATATATTCTGATGAACGCCACAAGAATTAATCTGGATAAGTTCTAGGAAATAAAGGAATCCACCTTTAATTTATTGAATCCTAAATATTATATTTATTAAAACCAAAAATAACTATTAAAATGAAGAAATAACATATAAATAAGTAAAAAAAAAAAATGACCTAACAACTAGAGTAGCCGCTATAGAGGCACAAAACCCTAACTAAACAATTAAAAACGGAAAAATAGCAAAAATTCGGAAAAACCCTAATCCAATTGAACCAAGCGATCGCTTGGTAGTAAATGTGGTGATCGCATGGTGACTTCAAAACAATTTGCTCACTATTTTCAACGTCACGCGATCGCTGCAAAATTACCCTGCGGTGCTTACTTTTCTCCGCCGCTCATTCTCTTAGTATTTTTGTTATAACTTTCTCTCCTGATGTCCGATTGCATTGATTCAAAGAGCGTTGGATAGAAGACTCAAAGGGGTACTTTCTTCCTGAAATAGTGATTTCCAAATTCGAATGTTTGCTATGCCAAAACTGAGTCTCAATATTCAACTAAAAATCTGAATTACAATCCTTGTTTTTGATTTCCATTGCATCCCAAATCTTATTTGACCATGATTTTTTCCTCCAAACTTCTTTCCACGTGTCATTTATCATTTGGAGTCCTTAGAACGTGCTCTTGATGTGTTGTTTGGCTTGAATAATAGGTCTTTCTGTCAAGCCAGCTATAATTCCTATCAAATGCAGTTCTCGATTGGACGAATTTTCTATGTCCCTCTAGGCTTCGGGGAAATGTACTATTTGAGATGCCTTCTTAACATTGTTCATGGACCTAAAAGCTATGATTATATAAAATTCATTAACGGTGTTTAATACAATTCCTTTCGTGACACTTGCTACACGTTAGGATTATAAGATGATGACAAGGAGTATATTGATGGGATTGCCGAGGCAAGTCATTGTGCATCTGTACAGTCTCTGAGAAATCTATTTTCCACATTGTTGTTATCGGACTCTTTAAGTCGACCTAAAGTAGTTTGGGAGAAATGTTGGATGTATTTGTCAGACGACATTGTATACAAACAATGTATCATGTTGTAGCATGAAGGTAATGATGTCTATTACTAGCTTTAAATTAAAGTTTTTGTCTAAATTATACTTTACATAAAATTATTTTAACCTTGGTCATGTTTGGTCCAGGAGAAATTAAATATAACTTTTTCTCAAATTCATTTTCAATTGCATATTTATTTGGGAATCACTACTTTATACAAATTTTCAACAACTTTTCAACAATGCATTCAATTTCTTTCGAATTTCTCCTATACCAAATGACTCCTGATTTAATTGTTTCCTATTTTTCCTGTTGATGTTCAGAATTGGAATTGAGTGACGATGAAGTTAAAAACTATGCTCTGGTGGAAATTCAAAAGTTGTTGCAAACCTGTGGTAGGAGAATACGTGAATTTGATTTGATGACATTACCAGGTTCAAGGTTTTTTTCTGAATTCTCAAAATAGACTAATACATATTGAAATGCAGTATGACCGAAGATCTTTGTGTGAGGAACACAAGAATCTTGTTTCTAATTTGACAAATGAGAAATGTCATGTGTATGGCACAATAATGGATGCAGTCGAATCAAACTTAGGTGGGGTTCTTTTCGTTTATTGGTATGGAGGCACGGGAAAAACATTCATATGGAGGACTCTATCCACAACTCTAAGATTGAAGGGAAAAATTGTGCTAAATGTGGCATCCAGCGGCATAGAATATCTTCTTTTACCTGCGGAAGAACTACTCATTCTCATTTTGTAATTCCAATTAATTCAAATGAGGATTCAACATGCAATATCAAACAAGGGAGTCCACTTTCCGAATTGATTGTGAAGTGTAAACTTATAATTTGGGATGAAGCTCCAATGATACACAAATATTGCTTTGAATATTTAGATAGAAGCATGCCGGACTTTTTACGATTCAGCAATCCATTAAGTTCTAACATGCATTTTGGGGGGGAAAAACCATTGTGTTTGGAGGAGATTTTTGACAAATATTGTCGGTTATTCCAAAGGGGAGTAGACAAGATATTGTTTTTGCGACTATCAACTCCTCGCATCTATGGAGAAATTGTAGGGTGTTAAGGTTGACTAAAAACATGAGGCACCAAAATCTTGGATCAGATGATGAATGTGTTGAATTCAAGCATTTTTTAGAGTGGATTGCAAGTATAGGAGATGGAAAAATCGGATGTCCAAATGATGGTCATGCAACTGTTGACATTTTAGATGATATTTCGCTCAAATGTTCCAACGATCCAATTGAAACAATTGTGAAAAGTATGTACCTGTTGTTTAGCAATGCCGTCAATGACACGAATTATTTGCAAGGAAGAGCTATACTAGCACCAAATCTTGATGTGGTTGAGTCTGTAAATGAATATATGATTTCAATTCTTAAATGGAATTAGGTGTTCTAGTGTGCCCAACCATGAGTTAAATTTGAGGACCCTTGTTAAGTTATTAAGGAACATTGACCATTCCCTGGGATTATGCAACGATACTAGGTTGGTCATTATGAGACTTGGAAGTCTTGTTTTGGAAGCGAAGACTCTTACTGGAAATAATGTAGGTCATAAAGTGTTGGTGCCAAAAATGTCACTGGCCCCATCTGGTCGAAGATTACCTTTTAAGTTCTAGAGGAGACAATTTCCTCTAGGTGTCTCATATGCAATGACAATCAACAAAAGCCAAGGTCAATAGCTTTCTCATGTCGGCCTCTTCTTTAAAAAACCAGTTTTCAGCCACGGTCAACTGTATGTTGTTGTTTTGAGAGTTACAAATTGCAAGGGTTTGAAAATTTTAGTATGTGACAAGAATGGAGATCGAAGTAATTCAACTGCGAACGTTGTATTTAAGGAAGTATTCCAAAATTTGTAAATGTTTTAGTGTCTTTTTTTTTATTTCATTTCTCCCATTTCATGATAAACCACATGTACTTGTACTTCTTATTGTCTATATAAATGTCTAAATTATTATCACTTGAATGAACAACCACATGATCGTATTCAAAAAAATTAACATTACAATTTGCAAAAACCAAATCTGTACATCGCACGGGTGATACACTATATATATATTAAAGTAGAATAGTCGTCACCAAAATTCTCACATAGTTTCCCGTTAATATAACTTTCTAAATTGAAATTCTTCGTAAAAAAATGTATTAAATGTTTTAGCAAGTAAATGTTCCATTAATGACATTAGAATAGACATCCGTGCTATGCTATCAATGGTATCAAGATGTTATTTTTTTAGTGTATAAATTATTATTTTTTTATTTTATAAGAATTAAAAAATTTTATAATTATTGCATTATTTTGAAGTCGAAAAATATGTAATATGGATGTCAAATCGAAGATCTCAATGAGAAATTCATACAAGCTAACAAGTGAGAGTAAACTGTAAACATATTGTCCGTAAAATCATCTCAAAGATCAAAAGTAGTAAAAAAAAAAAAAAAAAAATTATATTGTTTAATTTTCCTCAATTAAGTTGTGTTAATTTTGGCAACTTAAGATTTCAATCAATTCATTCATCATTTTGACATTATTTTTATTCATTTACTCATTCTATTCATTTTCTATTTTTTATTATAAATTTAAATAACTACAATATGTAAAATATATATTATAGATTTTAACAATTAGTTCATATAATTTTTATCATACAATTGATCGATCAACAATTTTTATTAAAATATTAAAATAATAATGTAACAATATGGATAAAGAAATTGTCAATATGAAGAAAGAAAAAACAATTAATGTAACAATATTTATTAAAATTAATGATTATTTTTTTTAGGAAAACAGTTGAAATTAATAATTAATGCTTAAAAAAAACCCAAAAAATTTATCCTACATTTCTTTTTTGGAAGTATATGATGAAGAACAATATATAAAAAGAAAAGTGTCGGTCTTATGGAGAATATGTAATTTGAGTCTTCTACATGTATTGTATGAGCTTAATTTTGTAGTTCAAGATTTTTTAAAAAGAAAATTTTATTTATTAAACGTTAGATCCAGAAAATCGAGTTGATATGTTCGTAGTACAAACGTTAATACACTTAATTCATGGCACGTTTCCTCATAAATATGGTAAAACAATTCATTGGTCCACAATTTTATTAAAATATTAAAATAATAATTGTATCTATACTACTTCTAGAAGTCCTTTAAAGAGAGAAACTTTTTTGAATGACAATACCCTCAACAATGATTTACAATTTCTTATTTGTCATTTCAATTAATTTTATTTTAATTATTATATATTATAATTAATGTAATATTTTCTAATTTAATGATGGTCGTTATCTTTTCAAATTTCATTGATCTATACTTGTGTCTATACTACATTTAAAATAACTTGAATAGAGAAATATTTTGAATCATAATACTCTCAAAAATAATTTATAATTTCTTATTTATCCTTCAATTAATTTTATTTTAATTATAGCATTTTATAATTAAAAACAGATTTTCTAATTTAATGATGGTCATTTTTTCTTCAAGTTTCATTGATCTATATTTATATCTATACTACTTCTAAAATAACTTGAATGGAGAAATATTTTGGATCATAATACTCTAAAAAATAATTTCTTATTTCTTATTTATCCTTCAATTAATTTTATTTTGATTATAGCATTTTATAATTAAAAATAAATTTCACATTTATTTACGCATGTAATAGTCCTATTTTATAAAGAAAATGATGTTACTAATAAATATTGACAACCAAATATTTTACTAATATTTCATATACACGTGATATCAATTTTGTTATTTATTATTAATTTCTTCCAAATTCGTCCCTATTTTAAGTAAATGTCACAATCTACATATTCATGTTTAATGATTTTTAAGAGACATTGAGACTCGTGATATTTTTTTATTAGTATATATAACTTATTGTTTTAACAGCTAAGAGAGCTAACAAGCATACTTTTAAGTAGTTCAATACTTTTTCAGAACTGTTATTTTTTTGGATTCAAGTCTCAACTTCAATTATTTATAAAAATTGCACGCAACAGTATTTGAGGAAGTAATACATTAAAAGCGTCGTTTAGTTAACAATAGTTTTGAAAAAATAAATATGTTAAAGCTATGTACTTGACATATATCTTGTTTCACCTTAGCGCAAGTCTGAGCTTTAAACAAAATCATCTTCAATTTAGTGAAATTAAGTCAATCAACTTAAATCTGTTTGCAAGTTTGGTCTCTTTCTCAATTGTTGTCTAGACGAAAATACCGATTCGATATTAATCTAATAGATAATCAACATGTAAATATGTGCTGTTAATTTACATAGATTTTTGAAAATAAAAATATTAAAAATAGTTGATGTGTATTAAGAAGATATTCAATTCAAGACATTCAAATATATTTCATAATATCATTATCAATCCACGTGCAACGCACATGGTACTAACTAGTGTTGTAAAAAATGGTAAAACTTTATTTTTTAATTTTATTAACATATATAGATAAAAAGACTTATTATATATTTTTTATTTAGTTCTTTTTTTTTTCAATTTTATTGACATATAATTAAATATGCATTTAATTGAATATAATTAAATGCATCTCATTGAAATTTTTTTAAAAAAAATTAATTATGCGAAGGGTCTCTTGGGTTGAATTTCACCTTCGTGCATCGCAAGTTTTGTAGTTAATTTTCACTTTCGTACATCGTCGATATTGCTTAATTTTTTTATAGCGTCCGTATTGGACATGTTAAAGTACATGTTAGTAGAATACATTAGCAAGATGTTGAAATAATACTTACATTTGATATGTTAAAACACATGTTAAGATAATCTTTTTAACCACATGTTAACTTTCTCGTTAAATCTAAAGAGGGTTTTAATATGTGACATGACATTTTTATATATAAAACTCTCCAATTAAATTGTTGTATTCCACCCACCCCTAACAACCACCCACCCACCCAATACCTCATTTATTCATTTTCTTTTTTAAAATTTCTAATTCGATAATATTTTGTAATAAAATATTATTTGTACTATATTTTTTATTTGATATGATTGTATATTAATCAACATATTTTCAAGAATTCCAAAAAAAAATGTCTTGAGCACCGTGCAAGATATTATCATTTCTTTAATATGTATGTGTGTGTGTGTGTGTGTGTATCGAAGTATTTATAAAATATATGTAATCAATACATTAAAAATAAACTTAATAAAAATTAAAATACATTAAAAAGAAAATTGGTGATGAATACAAATAAAATTTAAAAGAAATTAATACAAAAAATTTAATTAAGCGCAAAATTTTAAAACGTGTGGGAATTTGTTTTTTCCTATTTTGTTTAATGTTATCTTTTTTAAAATTTCGAATTTGATAATATATTGTAATAACATATTATTTGTACTATATTTTTTATTTGATATGATTGTATAATCAACATATTTTCATTAATTCCAAATCATTATCATGGATAGAAATCACGTGCACCGCACGAGTGTAATACTAGTCTATATATAATAATAGAATAACCGTCACCATTTTTATGTACACACTTTCCCGTCAAAATTATTTCTAAATCAGGAGTTTTTTGCCAAAAAAATAGAAGAAGAAGTATTAAATGTAATTGACAAATTGGTATTGTGTGTGTGTGTGTGTGCACGCTCGCGCATTGATAAGTGTTATATTAACGTTTATTTGATGCACTTATATCCTTGAATAAGCAATAATGTGATTCTATCTAAGTATTATTAATGCATTTTATGTTTTATATTGCATAGGATCATAAAAGAAGAGAAAAGAAGAAAAAAGGACCAAAATGCACTCAAAACTGAAGTTTGGGGACTTTCATGCAAATAAAGTTACGACCGTAAGAAAATAAGGTTACGGTCGTGAAAGTGTCGTGAAGCAAGTTGAAAATAAGCAGAAACCACTTTACGGCCGTAAAGGAAAAGTTACGGCCGTAACCGTCTAAAAGAAAGAAATCAGCAGAGACTTAGTTACGGTCGTAAATCAAAATGTTACGGCCGTAACTCCAATTTAAGGAAATATGCAGAAACTCAATTACGGCCGTAAAAGGAATGTTACGGCCGTAACTCTTCAAGTCAAAAATTTCCTTATTTCAATTCTTTCCATAATTTTGGATTTCTTGCTCCCAAAGCTAGGGCACGAAATTGAGGCTATAAATAGGGAAGTTCATGACAAGAAAAGAAAAAAAAATAATTATTGAAAGAGGGAGCGGCTTGCTTGGAGATTGGAAGAAAAATTAAGCGACTCGAGAAGGCGAATCAAGAAAAGAAACTTCCAGAATTTTTCATGGCTTTGAGTGGCTAAGCTTCCATACCTAGTTCGAAGGGGAAGTTGTATTTCATATCAATTTGTTATTGCTTTTCCAAACTAGTAACGTAGTTCTAAATTGTTTATTTTGATTTGTTGGATTCTTATGCATTTTTAATTCAATCAATGCAATTCTTTATTTGATTAAGGCCTTATCATTTAATTTGTTGTATTGAGATTTGCTATTTTGAATGATTGGATCCGTAATCGTCTTGTTGTTCAAATCATAGTAGCAAGTGGAAATTTAATAATTTTCATAGAGAATTCTAACTTAGGTTAATTGCCACGAGCTTGTGTGATTGATAACCTAATTCACCCTAATTCTTCTCAACCATTATATAGTTGTTGTCTTAAATCTAAAGAGTTTGTTTTAGGTTATTCAATGGCTAATATTTGATTAGAGAGCTTATTCTAATTAAATGCAATTAAGGGAGAATCGGAATAGCTAGAGCTTATTAACTATTTACGGGTGATAAATCAAAGAAGAAATTGAACTCGCGTTACTTGGAAAGTGATAACATTGTGATAGAATACAACTGAACCTGAGAACTAGGACTCGTCAACATTTGATATTTATTTCAATCATTTTAATTGATTTATTTTATTAGTTAAATCATTTACAAACAACTCAAAACAAAACCACCATTTGCGATTCTAATTGACATGACACTAAGTTAGTTCTCATTCCCTGTGGGATCGACCCTTGCTTCCACTGCTATATTCTTAGTAATAGTGAACAAGGAATTTATTTATTATTTTGGTGCATTGCGACACGCATCACGCATATATGCATATACACATATATCTACATAAACATATGTATGTATGTTGAAGTATTTATAAAATAAATATATATAATCAATATATTAAAATTTAAACTTAATCAAAATTAAAATACATTAAAAATAAAATTGGAGATGAATACAAATAAAATTTAAAAAAATTTAATTTAATACAATAAATTTAGTTAAGCGCCAAGTTTTAAGACGTGTGGATATTTTTTCCTACTTTGATTAGCGTTGTCTTTTTCTTTTTTAAAATTTCAAATTCGATAATATTTTGTAATAAAATATTATTTGTACTATATATTTTATTTGATATGATTATATAATCAACACTAGTATTCGCACCCGTGCAATGCATGGGAAAGAAAATTATAACTAATAATTAATGAATAAGTAAATAAATATATTCGATAGTTAATGAAAAAGTGAGATATGTATAATGAAAACAATTAAATTTAAATATTATGGGACAGAATATGAAAAAACATAAAGATATTCAATAACGAAATTCAATGTAAATTACGAAACACTTCTTTGAAAACAACATTTGCGGTTGATTTTGTTTCTGCATCATCTTGATCGCAAATCATGATTTTTAAACCATTTCGATTTGTACGAAACTGCAACGTACAATTGTCCATGACAGAAAACTGGTTTCTTCAAGTATAGTCTAACATGAGACAATGATTGACCTTGACTTTTGTTTATGGTCATGGCATACGATACAATTAATGGATACTGTCTTCGTTGAAATCTCAATGGAAACCTTGAATCTGATGGCGTAAGGGTCATACATGGAATAAAAACTTTATCTTCAGCATTAGCTCCTTTCAAAATTTTTGCCTCAATCATATGGTTTCCTAATCTGGTAATTAGAGGTCTAGTACCATTGCACAGACCAATTGAATGATCGATATTCCTTAGCAACATGACACGGATTCCAACCTTTAACGTCAACACATAATTAGGAACACCCGAACATCTAATTCTATTCAAAAACTCTGGGGTGTGAAGATCTTGAAGTAGACCAACATTACTATCAGATTTGCATGTTGCATCACTGCTCAAATATTTCCTCATATCAGATTCAATACTTGTTACTATAAATTCATTAACTGAATCCACAACATCAAGGGTTGGTGCAAGAATAGCTCGACCATGCAGATAAGACGTGTCATCTTCCACACTTGATAAATTGGGATATGTGGAATCCACAATTGTTGCAACCGGATTGCCAACATCCTTTACAAAAATATCATCCGGTATATCAATTGTTGCATTACCATCGTTTGGACCCCAAGCAAGTCAATCTCCTATGCTTGAAATCCAATGAGAAAATTGTCGAAGCTCATCACATTGACGTTGGTTACCAATTTTTTGAAGGCGAGTATTCTTTGTCAATCTTAAAACTTGACAATGTCTCCAAAGATACGAAGAATTTATAGTTGCACGCACAATATCCTGTCTGCTTCCTTTGGGAACAACAGGTAATATCTGTCTGAAGTCTCTGCCGAATACAATAGTCTTTCCTCCAAAAGGTTGCTCCAAACTCAGCAGGTTTTCAAATCTTAATATATGTTTCATACTTCTATCTAATGCCTCAAAGCAATACCTATTCATCATAGGTGCCTCATCCCAAATAATAAGTTTAGTCTTCACAATCAACTCAGCCAGTGCACTTCCTTATTTGATATTGCAAGTCGAATCTTCGTTTGGATTAAGAGGAATTGCAAATCTAGAGTGTGCAGTTCGTCCACCGTCTAGAAGTAGTGATGTAATACCACTTGATGTAACATTAAGCACAATTTCTCCTTTTGACCTTAATGCAGCTGATAAAGTCTTCCAAACAAACGTTTTCCCAGTACCCCCGTATCTATACAAAAATAACATGCCGCCATCTCATCTCCAAATTGTACTGTACTCATAACTGTGTCATAAGCATTTCTCTGCCCCTCTTTCAGGTTGGAAACTAACCTCTCATGTTCCTCAGTCAACAACTTTCTGTCATAACGCAACTCATCATGTATCAATTTATTCAGTCATGTTGAAAAGTAAACATCATCAGGAAATGGCATAGGACAAAAGTCGCGCAAACTCTTCCCCACCCTCCGCAACACCTTTTCAATTTCTACAGAGTATAGTTTTTTAGTTCCGCTTCACTCAATTCCAAATCTATATATAAAAAAAAAAAAGATATATAAAAACTTGAAAAAGGGATAATATCATATATTTAATAAAATAATCACGATAATACCTTGATGATGCAAAATATTTCGCTGCAGATAAAGAATGTCATCTGACAAATATTGCCAACATTTATCCCATACAAACTCAGGTCTAGATAAACAATCAGAAGATAGTAGAGTTGCGAAAAGATTCCTTAACATATTAGCAGATCCCCAATGACTGGCTTCAACAATCCGGTCTATATATTCCTTTAACGTCATCTAGCAGACCAAGTGAGTAGCATGCATCTCTAAATGACTCATGTTGAACACCATTCACACACAGCAAATCTTTATAACACATCAGCCCACGAACTACATTCAATAGGGTTCTCATATAGTACATATCACCACATCCAGGAGTTACATAAAATGTTCTACCGACAGAAAAACCACACTTCCTCAGATGCCATTAACGAGGCGATGGCTTCCAAACAAATTTAGAAGGAAATTCCGCATAGGTCAAACTTCTCGCTTCTTCATATTTTTTGTTTTCATTCATCCATGTCGTGAACATGCTGTAGTTAACTGAAGGTCGATTAACAATTTCATCAATTGGATCAGTATCAGAAAAAATAACATTCTATTCATCTAGCAAGTGGAAGCTCAAATGCTCAACCGGAGGATCCCTGTACTGTATATCATACCCAAAAATTCTCCATCCAGCCTCACATGGTGAAATATATCAACAATCATAATACAAATCTATTTCATTAACATTTGTCTGTGAAGAGTCATTAGCACTGGTAAAAAGTTGTTACACGATCATGGCCCTTGTTCACATATTTGAAAAGATACGTAATAGACCGTGATTGATTGCACCGCACAACGTTTATATGAGCCCCATACTTCAAAAGCAAGTACCTATTGTGCGGTACTACAAATCGATTATCAAGATCGACACCTTCTTTGTTCACTGTCCTTCCAGCATCCCTTCATTTATAAACAGGATATCCATATTCATCAATGCTGGTCTTTTGTACATATCTCTTCGGAAAGTGTTTTGTGCAACAACCATTAGCCATACATGGAGAATTAGAATTTAAGTTTCCACATGGGCCGTGCATCATCAAATCCCTAAATGCTGAGTAGTAAGCACCATCGCATCTTTGTCAGGGATTTTACCCGATATAATCCTATCGATATCTTCTCCTATTGGATATTTATCAGCTTTTGATAAAAATAACAAAATGTGGGCCTGAGGAAACCCGCTCTTTTGAAAATCAATGGTGTAAATTACTTGGAAAAAAATCATAGATAATAATAATAAATTGTGCAATAACTATCATATTACTTAATAAATGAGGAGATAATATAACAATTAGATGCCATGTGAAAACTTACCAGCTTTAATGGTCCCGAATACTCTATTGTGCATGAGATCTTTTATTAAATTATCCAATTTCATTTTGAAGACTCTACACAGAATATCCGGACGATCCTCGGACTTCAAACCTCTTTTTTCCAAAAATCGCACAATTTCTGGCCACTTTGGATTACATGTAAATGTAATAAACAAATCAGGATATCCTATGCATTTACATATTGCCATTACATCTTGTAATTCCGGATCATATATCGTGCTCCACCAGTGAACGAAGGAGGTAATACCACGCGTTTTCCAATAGAGGATGGATTGGTCTCGCCCCTCAACAATGCATCTTTCAAACCCTTATACAAATCAGATCTTAACTCCTTCTGATGCATACGTATATAAGCTAAAGGTGATGACTCTACCATCATATATGCATCAACCAAAAACTCCTCAAACAGTCTTCTGCTAAATATAATGTGTGATGACTCACAATCCCTCTCTAGTTACCTATAAGCGAGAAATTCACTCATATTTATCCTCTTCCGACCTGCTGATGAGCTTGATCTTAAATCACTTAGTGGAATATCCTCCCTATATCCGTCCTGACCATATGGAAAGAGTAGCGGATACTGAAGACCAAGATAAGCTGGATTCAACTCATTAATTCACTGCAATTGCCCAGATTTTGTTTCCACAATAATATCTCTATCACCCGCAGCTGTCTCAAAATCACCAACAACCAAAGCAGCAACTTCAGACACTGAAGGCATATTGTATCTCCTTCCATCTTGGTCCCTTCTACCAATTAGCCTAAGCTTTATGTCAAAAGAATCATCATGGTGAATCGTGTCTCTAACCATCCTAAAAGATTTTACCAAAACATTATTTTGGTCTAACATTATCCTTAGTTCAGAAACAATGTTTCCATGAAGTTTATTTATATGCAAATTTTGACTACAGTGCATTGCAAAATTAAATTTGTATTAGAATGTTTGTCAATTGCTAATGAAATGAAACATAATAAATGTATATGTAGAAAATTATTAATTACAGAATGGCTTTAATTCTGTTGAAATCCTCATTACCAGTGTCATAGATATACAACTGAGCAAACTTTGGTGCAGAACCATCAGCAGGCAACAAACTTCCGATCAAGTGATAATTTTGTCCATGCAACGTAAAAACTGGGGGCCCTTTACCCTTACTTTTACTTGAATCAATCTTCCCTTCCATTGATGTAAATGAAAACATCAAGTTATATGAATGAATGTTCTATATGAAATGCTTACTCTTCTCATCTGATCCAAACAACAAATCGCTAAGGACATCAGGAGGCTCTTGCATCAATGGAAGCTGGATTTTTCCTTGATTACAACATAAAGAGAATTTTGGATTACTTGTGTTAAAGTGTTTGCCAACTCTTTCTTCGTACCAAAACTTTGCACCACAATATTCACAAATGCATACTGGATCACCAATATCAAAGTACTCTACAAAAAAAATATAAATGTGAACTTTATATAATACACTCATATATAGATAAATTTAAATAATAATCACTGGTTAGTTCACGTTACACACACTTGATAAGATAAAAATGTTTTAGTGCAACCCAATCATCATTTGTGAGTCCACATTACACATTGTCCATTAAGGATCCAAGTCGGATTTTGCACACCATTAAGTTACGGCAAACGGAAGTTGTGAACAAAATAGACCCCCCCCCCCCTCCCCTTTTTTTTTTTTTTTGGAATATCACTATACAATAAAATCTACAATAATTTTTGAGGAATTCGGATTCAATCTTTAATAATTGTATAGGAGTTAATTACAAAACTCCTTTTTTTTTCTTTTTGAATATCACTATACAATAAAATCTACAATTATTTTTTTGGAATTCGGATTCAATCTTAATAATTAATATCCATCAATTTAATGACGTCTTCAGATTTGTTAAGGAAAATTCATGAACATATTGTTTATTTAAAAAAAAAAAAAACATAATATTTTTTTTTTTCTTTTTTAGTGGAAATTTGATTTCAATGAAAAATCACAGAGTCTATCGGTCTTTAAAAAAATATATGGGTCCAAACAAAAATCATGAATAGATCTCTAACATGTTTTTCCTTTTTGTGAGCATTATTAGCACATGTTTTATGCCTAAGATTTTAAAAGACGAGGTATCTAAATGTATATTTTTTGAAAAAGTGTGGTTAAAATGGAATTTTTTTTTTTTTTTTTTTTAATTTCAAGTATCGAATACCTCAATTGTAAGATATATACTTAAAAAAGGAATTTCAAAAAATTGAGATGTGAATTAATGAATAACAAAACATACACAGATGAATAATCACAAAACCACTACACGTCCAAGCCCAATAAGCATTATTCCCATCACATTCAAATACACACACTCTCTCTCACTAACTCCAAATACGTATTCTAATCTGGTGACTTTAATATTAAACGGAACCACTCTTCAACACAGACCCATTGAAAATACAACACTGGTTCCATGGAAAAATCAGCTCGTATATGGCTTTTGCACGATTCTGTGGCAATTTCACATATTTTCCAGTCACCTTCGGAAACTATTCAGCAACAAAGAACATAAATGTGGTTGCTGGGATGTGTACATGGCTTCAAGCTGTTTTTTTTTTTTTTAATACTATGTTTTAAAAATTATTTCTCCATATTTTTGTTGAAAAGCTTATTATTAATCTCTTCTCGATTCTAACATTGACAATTATTTCGTTCATTTGTGCATCTTTTTTTTGTGATTCTATTCTATAAAAGTTCAGACCTGGACCCGAAACTTTATGGGTGCGTAAACTTCGCACCAGATCTGGAAGATCTAACCCTCAAACGGACGTTTTCAAGATATGTGGTTCAGATTAGGTAACATCTATTTTAGTTGAAGTTTTCCCTATTTTCATGTCCATGGGTGCTTTTTTTGCATATACAGCGTAATAGTAAAAGGTTATCGCTTCGTTTGATTTGATCGGAATACCAGTATTGCCAAAATCTTTTTGAGTATTTATTACAATTTTTTTTTTTTACAGGAAAAAACCTATCCATTTAGAAATAAATTTTCGGAAAATCATGTGGTTTCTACTTTTTGTATAAGACGGTATTGAAATATATACATGTACCGTTATTTTATTCCAATTTATATTTTTGCTGTGAACAGCTAATACCGTTCAATTGAAAATATAATAGAAATATGTTTGTGAAAAACAATTGATGAATAGGATTTTTATTTTTTAAGGTATTAAAAAAATCGGGAAAAAATTGCATTACGTGATGTATGTAAGTTCATCATTTTTTTCCCCATTTTTTTCTTGTGAGTCATTGATAACAATTGGTTTATAATCATTTTTTGAGATTATTGTTAACAAAACTTGATTCCATATTGATGTTGTCAAAAATCCTAACCTTGACGTGGTAGGATCTGATGATATTCGATTGCTGGAAAAGATCAACGAGCTCGCCTTGAATGACCTGCAAAAAAGGCGAGGAGGATTCTCCCCGTCACCCCCTCGGTGTGAGAATTAGTTTTTTGGAAAAAGGTAGACAGAATATTTAACTGGAAAAACGTAAAGAATTGTGAATGAATAATTTGATATGAAAAAAACTGTATTTATAGGGTTGAAGAAGCCCATAACTTCCTGTATTTAAGGAAGGAGTCTTTTTGTCATAAACTTACCTTTTAAGAAGAATTCCATACTTATAAGGATTCAGTTTCCTTTTTGTAAAGGGTTTCCTTGTGGATCATGTATTGTCTTGAGGCTCAAGTATATGGCCCATTAGCGAGGCCCAATGATGAAAGAGGTTGGGAAGCCTGCAAATACGGGCCACGGGTAGGCAAGAAACGATCTTATCTCCAACTGTCAAAATGAAGTAGATCGGGATGACCCCGACCTTCATGAGACCGGGTATTTTAATGAGGCACCATCGGTTATTGTTGAACAGCGAAGAAGTCGGCCATATGCTGACCATGAAGCTTTCGGTAACAGGTCGGTCAAAGGAATTCCATGACCTCAAGAGGTCGGTCAAAGGAAGACCATGACCTCAACAGGTCGGGTCGTGGAATTCTCCGTAAATTTAGGGAGTAGGAAAATAATACCGATCATTGGCCCCCGTGCGTCAGAGATCAGGACAAGATTTCTGGGCGCATGACAGTTGTTATATTGAATTTTCCAACTCATCATATTTATTGCTTTTGCCATAAAAGAATTGCCTACGATGTTGACACGTGGCAGAAAAATAACTTTAGGATTTTGAAATTTTTCCCGCCTATTTTGCCTATATATATGTGGTCCCTATAACCTCTTTACGTTTATATTTGCAAATTTTGAGAAATCAGAGAACTCGTCGGACGACTCACACGACCTCTACTCCAACAAAAATTTTCTAGCATCTTAGGTACGCTCGGCCTATCCCGACCCCTCTAACTCTTTTATTATTTATTATAGAAAAGTATGGCCAGACGTATGACAGTGGAAGACCTTAGGGAGGTAGAGGACCTAGATGAACCTTTAGAGGTCGAGCCATTAGGATTTTACGAGCCCCCACATGACTTTGATGAGGGTGAGTCTGACAATGGGGAGGAGGTCAAGGAGAACCCCAGGGTAGTGAGGGAACCTAGGAGGGCAGAGTTCGAGCTACCGACCCATTACAACAAAATGAAGGAACACTTGGTCGAGGTAGACATGAGGAGATACGAATTAGTAGATAGGTATACTGTCAGGGTCCCGGACAGGGACGAATATTCTTATCATTGCCAGGAAGGGAAGATGGTTGTGTACCATGAGGCCTTGGTGGCCAGGCTTAGGTTTCCCCTGCACCATTTTTTTGTGGATTTCTTACTAATCGCGAGCATATTGCCCGCTCAGCTTGCTCCCAATGGGTGGAGAATCCTTGTATATTTTTCATATTATGTAGGAGTGATAAGTGTATTTTATACACTTATTTGTATGTCTAAATTAGGATTAATTATTGTTGTTTAAGAATATTTACTATTTAATTTATGCTTATTTGTTTACTTTTCAGAAAATGTCCCAATTGAAGAAGAATGAAGCAATTAATGAAAAATGACACGATTAGATGTTAATTGGAGCTAAATTGGATAAGTGAGGAGTTTGTGACAACAACCGGGAAACATGCTTGGTGCCAAATTGACTAAATCAGAGGTTGGAGGACCTAATTGAATGAATTGAGAGCTTAAATGGGCAAATCAAGAAGAAGATAAAGTTTGGGGACTAAAGTACAACAATTGGAAGTTGAGGACTGAAGGTGCAATTAAAAGTCAGGGACTAACTTGCACAGCCGGAAGAATGATGAAGTCGCGATCGCTGGTCACACACCAAGCGATCGCGAGAAGACTCAAAATTGTAACCCGAGAGTTTTAATGAAGTCCACGCGATCGCTAGGGTTGATACCACGCGATCGCGTGAGTATCCGGCTGGGCCAACTGTGGGCTTTTTCTCGCGATTTATATCAGACTATTCTCTTCTTGACCTAGGTTTTCTCCAAAACCTATATATACAACATAAGAGGCACGAGATCCAGACCTTTACCTCTCCATAGAACGAGCCACAACAGAGATTTTAATTAAAATTCTTGGAGATTCAAGCATCGCAGAGGGGCGTGAATTGAAGATACTTGAAGAATTGATAATTGGTGCAATCTTTCCATTCTTCTTTGTTATTTTCAATGAACGTTATATTTTATTGTTTTTATTATTTCATGATGATGTGTAACTAATATTAACGTTGGGATGAACGATGTAGCCTAGTTAATTATTTTAATGTCATATTCCTTGTTTTAACGCTTTAATGCATGTGTTGATTTATTATTGTGTTTAATGCGTGAATGAACTGGCCACTTATTCATGATTTCATGTGTTATTTCCATAATCCGAGAGGTGAGTTAATAACATAGATCGAGGTAATAAATCCGGTAATTGAACGAGAGATAGAGATGTACTCTTGTAATTATTGCGGTCGTGTGTGAATTCTTGTGTGTAATGCATCTAGTTAAGGAATATTCGGACCCGCTGTAGAGATACAAGGTTGACTTTTTTAGGTAGGATTGATTTAAACTCGACAGAGGAATCTCAATTTAAATTAGTGAATTCGACCGAACACACAAATAGGAAATAAAACTGGAATTGGAATTGATTTAATTAGCTAGGTGAAGTCGTGAATCCCAACTATTTTACAATCTTATTTGAAAACAAAACAATTCAACAATTCTTTTTAATTCATTAGTTACATTTCTTAATTCTAGATTTTTATTCTTAAAACGATTTTCATTTGTTCAAATAAAGTTAAGAACTGAAATATTTCGGTAATTAATAGCAGTCCTCGTGGGAACGATAATCCGGACTCTAAGGTCCACTTTATTACTTGATTACGATATCGTACAAGGAGTTTAGGAATAGAGCCCACTGTTAACCTTTGCAAATGTTTGTTAGAACTTAAGTACTTACCCCGATGCAACAGCTTTGTGTATCTGTGCAGGAAGGGTAGGTTCGAGGTTCCATGGGTTCCTTCCTCCATAAAGTATTGGAAGGAAAGGTTTTTCTTTATCAAGCCCAAGGAGGGCGAAACCCTATTCTGGCCGACCTTCAGGAGACCCGATGTAGATAATTTTAATAGGATGGGTAATCTGAGTGAGGAGGCCGTGACAGAACTTATGGCCGATGCTATCCAGGTGTGTGACTTTGGTTTGCTGGCTGAGGAAGCCAGTGACCTAGCAAATAGTGACACTCTGGACTAGGCCGGACTTGACCTTCAGCCCGGTAGGGTTCGGCCTCTTAAATTACGTAACTAAAAATGCCCTTCTTTGCCTTTTGCTTATCTTTATAGACTTTTCAGGGGGCCTTAACCTTCTTATCCTTGTTTCAGGAATGGCTTTTGACTCTGAAGTTCTGAAGCAGGCCGCACTTGCTAAGGCTCAAAATGCCCGGGCGAAGAGGACTATTGATGGAGTGACCAAGAGGCGCCCTCAAAAGAGGGGAAGAGCCGGCACTTCAAGCTCGGGACAAACATCCCGATCTCAAGAGGATGTCCCGCCACCAAGGGAAGAAAGGCCACCCAGGGGTCGGGCACCTCCTCCTTCTGACTCCGAGCTTGAGGCCGACAACCCTTCTCTGGCCGACTGTAGGAGGAAGATGCAAGACTCCCTGCATCCAGACCTTATGAAAAAATATCAATATGAGATCGTTCTGGAGCGGGGAGTGGAACACATAATGAGCGCGGCTCTCCAGGTAGTTCTTTGAGATTTTGTGGCCATTCTTTAGCGAATATACATATTTACACAGAATATTTACGACTTATTCGCCCGATCTTCAGATGTTGAGCATTACCCGGGGAGTTGCAAACCAAAGCATTGAGCGGGGTGAGACTGCGAGTCAACTAGTGCACTCCGTTCAATACGAAGCCACCCGGGCCAATGTTGTCGAGGAGGAGTTGTGTAAAGTTAAGGCAAACCTCGAGGCCGCTCTCCAAGAGCGGGACAATGCTCGAGCTGAAGCTAGCCGTTACGCAGGGGAGCTCGAGCAGGCTCGGGCACAGGAGATGCCCGAGCTAGACACGAGCCCTATGGCCGCCTTCCCCCTAGGTGCTGATGATCTCGACCTCAGCCCTTTTGAGGAGGAAGATGACGCTGACTGTGAAGTGCTCGAGGAAGCAGAGGAGGGGTCTGGTGCCGAGGACTAAAGTAATTGTAAATTCTCATTGTAATGCCCGGGATATACCCCGTAGCCTTTGTAAAACTCTTTTAATGAATGAATTTGATTTTGTAAGCTTTTAGCCTTTAATTATTAAGTAGCTTTGATTCCATATCTTGATGATTATATGATCGGGTAACGACCGACCATCTATTGTAGTTACAACCACGGGTTAACATTTCGCAGTATCAAGATTTAGTTTGAGACAATTGTCTAGCGAGGCCGGGTGAGCCCGATCCTTTCTAGTCGATTTTCTCAAAGATAGGATCACACTTTTTACTTGGCAAAATCACAAGAATTGTTTGATAAGGTCGAGTTATGCCGACCTGTAGGATAAATTTGTCAATATGGAGTCGTGTCCATAACTTAGTAAAATGGATGTGGCTTTTACAAAGGTCGGTCAATGAGAGCCGGGGCTACCCCGACCTTTCTTAATTTTGAATTTCTGATTTCGAAGTAATTTGCAACGTTTTGTCATGAGACACTGTAAATTATTTGATGGGAAATAATTTGTAACGCCTTGCCATGAGACCTTGTAAATTATCCGTGGAAGAATAATTTGTAAAGTCTTGCCATGAGACATTGTAAATTATTTGATGGGAAATAATTTGTAAAGTCATGTGAATGACCTTGTAAATTATTTGATGGAAAATAATTTGTAACGCCTTTGCCATGAGACCTTGTAAATTATCCGTGGAAGAATAATTTGTAAAGTCTTGCCATGAGATATTGTAAATTATTTGATGGGAAATAATTTGTAACGCCTTGCCATGAGACCTTGTAAATTATCCATGGAAGAATAATTTGTAAAGTCTTACCATGAGACATTGTAAATTATTTGATGGGAAATAATTTGTAACGCCTTGCCATGAGACCTTGTAAATTATCCGTGGAAGAATAATTTGTAAAGTCTTACCATAAGACATTGTAAATTATTTGATGGGAAATAATTTGTAAAGTCATGTGAATGACCTTGTAAATTATTTCGATATTTGATCTTTGTAGTGCTAATTCTTTGGAAGAAGTACTTTTATTAAAGGGGACTGAACGGTGGGTCTCGTTAAAACCTTATTCAGAAAAACCCATGGGAGAAAATCGGGACAAGGAAAAAGAGTACCCGTCCCTGACACTAAAAGACAAAACAATGGGCATGCAGGCCCGACCATAATATCCGATGATGGACGTACAAGTCCGAAAACAAAAATAAAAATGGGCGCGCAGGCCCGACCTTACTAGGACTAGGTATCAATAGAAATATGATTACTTGTAGTACGGCTTCAAGTTCTCCACATACCATGGTCGAGGAAGAGGGTTTGAATCCATCGTGCGGAGGCTGTATGAGCCCTTGCCCGCCTTTCGAATGACTTCATAAGGTCCTTCCCAAATAGGCCCAAGTTTCCCTGGTTGATGACCGGCAGCCTCACTGCGGCGAAGGACAAGATCTCCCATTCTGAATTCCCTTTTCTTTACTCGAATGTTGAACTTCTTAGACATGGCTTGTTGGTAAGCTGCTATTCTTAATGATGCATTTTCCCTGACTTCCTCTAGAAGATCCAGACTTTCTCTCTGTCCTTCGATGTGGTCGGAAACCCTGTGGCCATAGTACGGAAGCTTGGAATGGTTACTTCTACGGGGACAGCGGCCTCCATCCCGAAGGCAAGCATGAATGGGGTTTCCCCTGTTGCCATTCTGAACCTGGTTCGGTTGGTCCAAAGTACTTCTGGGAGAAGATCGGGCCAATCTCCCTTGGCACTGCCGAGGCAAGTCTCCAAGTCTTGTAAGATGAGTCTGTTTGTAACTTCAGCTAACCCATTACTCTGTGGGTGCGAAACGGAGGTCAACCTGTGTTCTATCCCCAGATTCTTGCAGAATCGCTTGAAGACTTGGCACTCAAATTGTCGCCCATTATCTGTTATTAATGTCTTAGGAAGACCAAAACGGCAAACTATTGATTTCCACACAAATGCTTCCAACTTTTGTTCTGTGATCACGGCCAGCGGTTCGGCCTCCACCCACTTAGTGAAATATTCCACTGCAACTGCCAAGAACTTGACTTGACCCCGGGCTATAGGGAAAGGTCCGAGTATGTCGATTCCCCATTGGGCGAAAGGGTATGGGCACAATATTGAGGATAGTTCTTCCGCGGGTTGATGTAATTGGGCTGCGAATCTTTGGCACTTATCACAGGCTTTCACATAACTAAGAGCGTCTTTCTTCATGTTAGGCCAGTAGTACCCGTATCTTATTAATTTCAGTGCTAGAGCTCTTGCTCTCTGGTGTCCTCCACAAATACCTTCGTGAACCTCGGCCATAGCAAGAGCTGCTCTTTTTGGAGTTAGGCATCGCAGATAGGGAAGTGTGAAGCTTCGGTGGAACAAGGTATTCTGCAGCAAGGTATACCTCGGGGCCCTTGCTTTGATTTTTCTGGCCTCTACTTTACCATCTGGAAACCTTCCTGATGTTAGATATTCAATTATTGGATCCATCCAACTGGGCTCATGATCTGAAATATTCATGACGTCGGGTTGTTGTACTATACTAGGCTTATGAAGAGTTCGTACAAACACGGTTCTCTCCAAGTGGTCTAGATTCGAAGAAGTAAGTCTTGACAAAGCATCTGCTTTGTGATTGGCGGACCTTGGAATTTTGTCTATGCAGCAAGACTTGAACTTCCTTTGCAAGTCTAAGACCATCATCCTATAAGATGACATTTTCTCATCTTTTGCTTCAAAAGTGCCGTTTACTTGTTCTACCACCAATTGTGAATCACTTAGGACCTTGACGTGCTCAACCCCTAGATGTTGTGCTGCTTGAAGTCCAGCGACTATGGCCTCATATTCTGCATCATTATTGGTTGCTGGGAAGTCAAACCGTATTGCACACTGAATTTCCATTGTGCCATCGTCTCTCTTTAATATTATTCCGGCCCCCGATCCCGCAGCATTCGATGCTCCATCTACTTGTAAGGTCCATGTGGCCTCTTCCCTGTCATGACCTATTGGCCCCCGAGGTCTTGGTGAGAGTTCGGCGACGAAGTCGGCCAAGACCTGTGCTTTGATAGAAGGTCGAGGTTTGAACTCGATATCATACTCTCCAAGCTCGATTGACCACTTGAGTAGACGGCCGGATACATCTGGTTTCTGTAAGATTTGCTTCAAGGGCTGATTTGTGAGGACAGTTACGGCATGGGCTTGAAAGTACGATCTTAACTTTCTTGCTGCTGTAACCAAGGCAAGTGCGAGCTGCTCCGCTAGTGTATATCGGGTTTCTGCGTCCAACATCATCTTACTGATGTAATATATCGGTTTTTGAATCTTCTCATCTTCTTTGACCAAAACGGCGCTCACCGCATGATCTGAAACTGCTAGATATAAGAACAGATTGTCCCCTGGATTCGGCTTTACCAGTATCGGAGGTGTTCCCAAGTACTCTTTCAACTTCTTGAAGGAGACCTCGCATTCCTCATCCCATCTGAAGTCCTTGTTTCCTCGAAGAGTTTTGAAGAAGGGAAAACATTTGTCCGCTGCCCTTGACATAAATCTACCCAATGCTGCTACTCTTCCTGTTAACTTCTGCACTTCCCTGGTATTTCGGGGAGGTTCCATGGATGCTAGGGCTGGCATTTTATCTGGATTAGCTTCGATACCTCTCTGAGTGATCATGAATCCCAAGAACTTTCCCGAGCCTACTCCGAAGGCGCACTCTGCAGGATTTAGTTTCATCTGATGTTTTCTAAGTGTACTGAATATGTCCTCAAGGTCAGGAATGTGGTCTTTCTTTCTTGAGTTTTTTACGACCATATCATCAACGTAGACTTCAATATTAAGCCCGATGTGTCTTGAGAAGACCATGTTAACCAACCTTTGATAAGTAGCTCCCGCATTCTTCAACCCAAATGGCATGACCTTGTAGCAGTATATTCCTTCATCTGCCATGAAGGAAGTTTTTTCCTGATCTTCCTGTGCCATTCGAATCTGATGATACCCCGAGAATGCGTCTAAGAAACTGTAAAGTTCGGATCCTGATGTGGAATCCACCAACTTGTCGATCCTAGGAAGAGGATAACTGTCTTTTGGACATGCTCTATTCAAGTTTGTGAAGTCTATACAAACTCCCCACTTTCCATTTGGCTTCTTTACCAAGACCACATTGGCTAGCCACTCTGGATACTTCACCTCTTTGATGAATCCTGCTTTCAAGAGCTTATCTATTTCCTCTTTTATTATCTGTCTTCTTTCTGTGGCAAACTGTCTTCTTCGCTGTTTCACGGGCTTCTTGTCGGGCATGACGTTCAGCTTGTGTTCGACAAGCTCGGGATCTATCCCGGGCATATCTTCAACACTCCATGCAAATACATCGATATTATTCTTTAACCATTGTGACAACTCTTCCTTCATCATTTTGGGGAGCTCTTTCCCAATTGTGCTGCTCTTCCCTTCTGAGACATGAACCTCTTCCAACTCTTCCACTGGCGACATTCTTTCTTTGAGACGAAGTTCTATTGACATCAAATCTGTCTTATTTTTTCCAATGCAGTTGATATAGCAACTACTGGCTACCGATTGATTTCCCTGAATAGTTGCTATGCCTGTGGAAGTTGGGAACTTGATTGCCAGGTGATAAGTTGATACTATAGCTTTGAGGCTGTTCAAGAATGGCCTTCCCAAGATAGCATTGTAGGCCATAGGAGTTTTGACGACTTGGAACGGAGTCATCTTCGTTACACGCTTCTCTTCTGATCCTAGTGAAGTGGGAAGGTCAATTAGGCCTTCGGGTTTCACGGTTCCTCCTCCAAACCCAGTTAGGGGAGTAATGACCTGTCGAAGCCGGTCTTTGGGAAGTTGCATCTGATTGAAAGCTTCCAAGGAAAGAACGTTGGCTGAGCTCCCATTGTCAACTAGCACCCTCCTGACATCAAAATTGGCGATAGTTGCACTGATAACAACATCATCGTCATGAGGATAAGAAATCCCTTCCATGTCAACATTGCTGAAGCTGATGCTGTCCGAGACCTCATGGTCATGACATCCCGACCTTTCTTCCCGATCACTCAGTGCACGGGCATGGTTCTTTCGTGCATTATTCGAATCACCTCCAGATTCTATTCCTCCGACGATAAAATTTATGATGCCAGCTGATCTGGTATTCTCTTCCCCTTTTCCATGCTCTTTATCGTCTCTCTTTATGTAGTGCCCCAGGAAGCCCCTTTTTATGAGGGCCTCTATCTCCTGTTTCAAAGTTCTGCACTCATACGTGGTATGACTCGGGCTCTTGTGAAAGTCACAATACTTATGTCGATTCTTTTCATCGACTTTCCCCTTAATAGGCTTGGGACATCGCAAATCTTCCCGTCTTTTGATTTCCATCAGAATGTGAGATCGTGGTGCGTTTAACGGAGTTAAACTCTGATGCCCATGACCATTCTCCCTATGGTTATTTCGGGAAGAATTTTTCTCATCTTCCTGTCTTGATCTCTTACTCCCCTGCTTTGTTGATGGTGAAGACTGTGCTACTGTCCCATTCCCTTGATCCTGTGCCCGAACTGACAAAAGTGTTTCCTCCATGTTTATGTACTTTTCTGCTCTCCGAAGAAGTTCTGTTACATTTGAAGGTGGGCTTTTGGACAGGGACATTCTGAATTCCGGGCCTCAAATAGCCAAGGTAAGGGCTGAAATTGCTGATGATATATGAAGATCTGGAATCTGAAGTCTTTCAGCGTTAAAGCGAGTCATGAACTCTCGCAGTGTCTCATTCTAAGCTTGCTTTAACTGTGTGAGGGATGCGGCGGTCTTCTTGATTCTTTTGCTACTCGCAAAGAAAGTAGTGAACTTCTCAGTAAGATCTGCGAAGGAAGAGATGGACCCTGGAGGTATCATGGAAAACCAGTCTCGAGCTAAATTTGTCAAGGTTTGCGGGAAGGCCTTGCACAGAATCTGATCGGGAGCATTCTGCATGTCCATAACATCAATGTAGGTATTCAAGTGGTTGTTAGGATCCGTTGTTCCATCGTATTCCTTTATCCGAGGATATTTAAATCGATCTGGCAAGGGAAAAGATGTTATTTCAGGAGTAAAGGGGGTTCTTCTCACGAATGGTGTCCGACCTGGGTGTTCTGTCATATTCCATCGGAAATTCCTTCCTGAATGATTCTTGAGAGCTCTTGTTGTGTCAAGTTGGCGGATCCTTCTGTCATGGGATGGGCACCCCTAATTCTCGGGGAGTGGTCAGCCATAGGATTAGCTGGCTGAAGATCTTCCCTGGGAATCGTGCCAGGAGTGTTCGGGTCAGGTAGCGCTAGATGACTGTTATGTTGTTGAAGAGTTTGACGAAGTTCGCAGAGTTGTTGCTGAAGTTCGTTGAAATCTTCCCGACTAACAAGTTCATTTTCTGGAATGGCCTCTGGGTTTTGTTCTTCCCCAACATCTTCAAGAGGTGGAGGATTATCATCCTCAGCCGAGGTGTTGGCCGGAAGGGCTTGACCCGTGGATGCGGATGGACGGGCTTGACGTCTATTAACCATGGCTAGTTGTATCTCTTCCCACAGACAGCGCCAATTGATGCTGTCAAAAATCCTAACCTTGACGTGGCAGGATCTGATGATATTCGATTGCTGGAAAAGATCAACGAGCTCGCCTTGGATGACCTGCAAAAAAGGCGAGGATTCTCCCCATCGCCCCTCCGGTGTGAGAATTAATTTTCTGGAAAAAGGTTGAGAGAATATTTAACTGGGAAAACGTAAAGAATTGTGAATGAATAAATTGATATGAAAAGAACTGTATTTATAGGGCTGAAGAAGCCCATAACTTCATGTATTTAAGGAAGGAGTCCTTTTGTCATAAACTTACCTTTTAAGAAGAATTCCATACTTATAAGGATTCAGTTTCCTTTTTGTAAAGGGTTTCCTTGTGGATCATGTATTGTCTTGAGGCTCAAGTATATGACCCATTAGCGAGGCCCACTGATGAAAGAGGTTGGGAAGCCTACAAATACGGGCCACGAGTAGGCAAGAAACGATCTTATCTCCAACTGTCAAAATGAAGTAGATCGGGATGACCCCGACCTTCATGAGACCGGGTATTTTAATGATGCACCATCGGTTATTGTTGAACAGTGAAGAGGTCGGCCATATGCCGACCATGAAGCTTTCGGTAACAGGTCGGTCAAAGGAATTCCATAACCTCGAGAGGTCGGTCAAAGGAAGACCATGACCTCAACAGGTCGGGTCGTGGAATTCTCCGTAAATTTATGGAGTAGAAAAATAATACCGATCACATATACATTGATCTCAAAACATTCGGAAAGATCCGTGTGTCTCCTTAAAATCGTCAAATTGATTAATTTTTGAAGAAATATTTGAGCCATTCACTGACTGCAATGTCTTAATGACCTAATATTTTCATTGTTGTAGGACACTAAATAAGTCGCAACAGAATGCAAGTCTGCCAAAGTAAAATGACTGAGAGAAATACACTTCCAATCTTATCGAATGTCTGGTATAGATTTAGTGTATCCATTGATATCTAAATTGTCACCATATATAGGTCCAAGCTTTGATTCCATTCCTAGATTTTTATAATTAAGAGCATCTCCAACTGAGCTCTATTTTGAAGTTTTGCACCAATTTGAAGTAAACTTCTTCCTCCAACCCAGCGCTATTTTCGTCTGCAAATTGAAGTTTTGAACATATGGCGTCCCACTGTTCAGATGGCGTACCAATTTTTAACTTTTTTCCTTCCAATTTTGCCCTTTACTTTGTACATTAAAATTGTTTTTTCCTTCTATGTCCATGGATCATTTTTTTGTTATTATTTTGTTTGGTTAGAATTTATTTATATTCTTTGTTAATAGTTATTATTTTTATTAACATAATGAACTAATTTAATCTAATATAAATAACAACTAATGATAATATTAAAATAAAATTGCTCATGATTAAAAATAAAAAGTTACGTACTTGATGAACATAAAATTACGAGACGATAACTAAAGATGACTTGATAAAATACGACAAGTAAATTACGAGAATTTAATAATCTAGTAAGTCATTTCTAGATCCTCCTAGACCATCAAAATATTAATTGAATGGAGTTGAGCTATTTTGAGAATCCTTACTTCTTTGCTTAGATCTCTTTTCCATAATTCACAGTTGTTCGCTTCGAATAAACTCACGTAAACTTGGATCTAATATGGAGTCTATGTCTTTCAGTAAAATTTTATTCTCCTCACAAAATTCTACAACGGCTACTTTTTTCGACTTAATTTTAGCTCGAAGCATCTGAATTTCATAAATTTTTTGTCTATCATCGCTTCCTTTCTTTAGAATCTGAGTGATTTCTCGATTATTCTCTGCGATTGATTGAATCATACTTGAAGATTCATTGTCATTTTTTCTTTTTCCTTTTGCTTTTTTTACCCCAATGAGTCGCTGGACAGAACCGCCACTATTATCTTCATCTAGATGAAGAGAAAACGATGATAATCCAGGAGATGTAGGTGTTGGATGAACGAGGTGAGAGACTCTGATTATGACGATGCAAAATTTCCACTTTCCATTTGAAAGTGTGGAAATGTTGTACTAACATCGTCAGTAAACTTTTCAATATCTTCCAGGATGTACCAGACATGATCAACTTGAAACCTTTCTTTTCAGCCTTGTCATGTGCAAACAATATTTTTGCTCGATCCATCTGCAAGATTGTGGAAAGTAAATTAAGTTTCTGAGCTCATTCAACATAGAATTGTGAAATAAAATATTATATATAATATTCACGATATCTTATTCGGATGCACCGCTTGGATTAAGAAGTTCCACTTGTCGAACGCATCCCCTCAACTTAGCGACATCAGTTAAAATAACAGACATTCGAGATTGTAAAGACCTCAGAGGTCGACTTTGAGTGATATATTCTGGTTTGGAGCTGTTATAGCTAGAATCAACTCGAGACCTGAATTTATCCTTCGATTGGTTAATACCAATTGGATTTTGTGAAATATCAAGCCAAATATGAAATAAGTGTTTGTCATCTTCATTTGAGTATGACACACTTCGTTTGCTTGAACTCGTTGTGAAGAGATTTCACAGAGTATGATAGATGGATTTGCAAGAAGTTAAGTGTGAGATAAAATATAAAACATCATACCATATTTATAGTCAAGATAATGGTGTAAGATTTAAATCCAACAATTCAAAGCTAAAGAATTCCATCCAATGGCTAGGTAGTGATTTCTTTGATTATGATGTGACAACTCCAACTGTACAAGATAATAGTGTAAGATTTAAATCCAACGATTCGAAGCAAAAGAATTCCATCCAATGGCTAGGTAGTGATTTCTTAGATTATGGTGTGACAACTCCAAGTGTACAAGATAATTGTGTAAGATTTAAATCCAACGATTCGAAGCTAAAGAATTCCATCCAACGGCTAAGATGTAAATGAAATCATTATTAGACGACTATATAAGAGTGTTGCTTGTGCTCAAACGAATTCATCAAATTGATTCCAAACAAAAAATGAATCTTGATATTGGAGGTCCCTCTAACTATTTATCTTCTACTTCATCTTCTCTTTCTGATGGAGATGATGACAGAGATCAACAACTGACTCTTCATCTTGAAGCAATTGATACAAAAGAGGAATTGATATCTCGTTTGTATCACAACAACAACCTCGTCATCTCTCACTTCCTTGATCAGAAACGAAACAACCTGACTCATAGCTCAATACATGGTCATGTCGTTATCAACCGCGATGGAGGTATCCCACTTGTTCGCAAATGTAGTGACCAAGAATTTTTACGCGATTAATAATTATTTTAATAGAAAATCGTGTCGCTACTATTTCACCCATTTTTATTAAGTTAACGCCGCGACGTATTCGTATAGCCAAGTCAAGAAATAATCGAGATCGTTCGATTTTAAATTAAATTCCGAATTTCTAAAAATATCTTCATTCTCTTGATTTAAAGTATATTAAGTCCAAGTACTTAATTCAATGTTATCCCAATATTTATTTATACAAAAATTATTTTTATTATTGAAATTAAGAAAATATATGCAAGCATGGGAGGTTCCATTATATGTAATCATGAAGAGCATAATATTTGTATAAATATGGAAAAGTATATGAATGATTTATGTACTCCATTATATATAATCATGAAGAGCATAATATTTGTATAAATATGGAAAAGTATATGAATGATTGATAAGACTCCATTATATGTAATCATGAAGAGCATAATATTTGTATAAATATGGAAAAGTATATGAATGAATTATATACTCCATTATATATAATCATGAAGAGCATAATATTTGTATAAATATGGAAAAGTATATGAATGATTGATAAGACTCCATTATATGTAATCATGAAGAGCATAATATTTGTATAAATATGGAAAAGTATATGAATGATTTATATACTCCATTATATATAATCATGAAGAGCATAATAATTGTATAAATATGGAAAAGTATATGAATGATTGATAGACTCCATTATATATAATCATGAAGAGCATATTATTTGTATAAATATGGAAAAGTATATGAATGGTGCTTTACTTTAAGAAAATGATGTGTTAAAATTAATAGAATTGAATGATTATGTTTACAATATGCCAACTTTATACATCTATTTAAACCCATCTCTACACATATACACTTATTTCCAATCTCTTGACAAAATCCACAAGTAAGAGAAATTCAAGGTGGTCAAGAAAGTTTTGGTCCATTTACTACTACACTTCATTTTAATCTTTTAAAAGGTAAGTATATCTTATGTTTTTATGAAAAGTAAGTATGTTTTTATGAAAGGTAAGTATATCTTATGTTTTTATGAAAAGTAAGTATGTTTTTATGAAAGGTAAATACACCTTATGTTTTTATGAAAAGTAAGTATGTTTTTATGACAAGTAAGTATATCTTATGTTTTTATGAAAAGTAAGTATGTTTTTATGACAAGTAAGTATATCTTATGTTTTTATGAAAAGTAAGTATGTTTTTATGAAAGGTAAGTATATCTTATGTTTTTATGAAAAGTAAGTATGTTTTTATGAAAGGTAAATACACCTTATGTTTTTAGGAAAAGTAAGTATGTTTTTATGACAAGTAAGTATATCTTATGTTTTTATGAAAATGTTTGGATCATTGCTATGAAATCAATCTCACAAGATTGTTATGGGTTCCATATGATATGTTTATGATTATACTAAGGGGACCGGAGTTTAGTAGCGCTACACATAAGAATTCTTGCCATTTAAGTTCGGTAAAATTCTTGTGTCTCCCTATGTTTATGAGTATTTCGATCCTATCCTATGTTATGATGAAAATGATCCATATGCTTTCAAAAGAAAATTTATGCTTGGTATACTTACTGGGATTTTATAAATCTCACTCCACGATATTTACCATTTTCAGATAATTGAAGGTTCGAGGCGGTCAACATGGAAGTGGCAAAAGTGGTTAAGATTGATGAGATAATTATGTTGAACTTTATGTAAGAAAATTATGTTCTATTTTTATTCACAAATAAAATTATGGGATTCTAATTATTCTTTTGAATAATTTTACATTACTATTTAAGTCTCGATAATATGAGATGAGTCACTTTTAGTGGCACTCGAATGGTCGAGAATTCGGGTCGTCACAGTTGGTATCAGAGCAAAGAGTTTTAAAAACGATTCTGTAGATTTTTGAAATTTTATTTCTTTAAAAAAAAAAAATTTGAACAGTAATGATGAACAGTGAACGAAATCACTATTCATTATAAAAAAAAAAGTTGAATTTTCACATGTCAAGTATGGTTATGATTTTGAAAAGCATGATGAAATTTGATGTGCGAATTTCAAGGACAAAATTCATTTTAAGTAAGGGAGTTTGTAATGTCCTGAAAATTTTATGGAATATAATTAGTTAGTGATATGATGTTTATATTGATGTCTTTGATAAATTTCTAGAAGTTCGGGGACTAAAGGAAAAATAAGATTTGACGATAAATTTTATTTGGGTTAAGTTATTAATTATTGATGGGGAGATAATTACTATATCGATATTGGATTTGTTTTGAAGACTGTGATTAATTAGGAATTATGATTCAAGAAAATGTTGATTTTGATACAACCACATTAAATTATTGTTGATTAAAGGAAAATAAGATTATATGAAATATTTTAACTCATCACTCTACTATGTCACTCTCCACGTATTGACTCCTCGAACCAGGTATGTTATATGCTTTGCAAGTCATTTACGATTTTATTAAGACATGTTAAGTATGAAATCTTCATATGTTATGAATCTTTATGTGTTACACATAATATACATGTCAAGTATGATATAAATTGATAGAAGACTCAATTTTTTTATTCTTTTCAATGTAGAATCATGAGACAGAGAGGATATTTATATGAATTTTGGTGCATATTAAGCTTAGTAAGATTGACTCAATTAGAAATTAAGTTGTGTTGTAACTTTTGCCCAAAATATATGGAATAATATATTAAACAAACAAAATTGATAATGAATTCGTACAATAATTTATCCCTTTATCACTACCTTTGTGTAAAAACAAGGGAAAAACTGTGGATGGTTATTAGTACTTCCTCTTCAAGTTTCAATTTTCGGTTCAATAATTTATCCCTTTATCACTACCTATGCTTAAAAGCAAGGAAAAACTGTGGATGATTATTGGTACCACTCTTCAAGTTTCAATTCTGAAAAAAAAAAAAGAAAAAAAAAATTCAGAAAGAAAAGAAAGAAAGAGAACGGGTGTTGAGCATAATGGGAATAATATGACTTAAGAATGATTTTCAAAATAATTGTTGTCCTCGAGTTTAGAAATGATAAACCTTAAATGGACTTTGCATAATTGATTTTAGACATGGCATTAAGTATGAGAAGTCAACAGAAATGATTAGAAATATGTTCAGATTATCTATCATTTAGATTTAATGAGAAATAGCGAGCCAATTTTATGAATTTTTATGAGATGTTAAGATTATAAGTGATATGATTTTAATGAGACTTTTATGAGAAGCATTATGAAGTTAGAGATTTAAAGATTTGGTTATTGGGAATTAAGTAATGGATATTATGTTGAGTAAGTGAATTATGCCTCTATATTGAAGAGAAATTTATTATGAACTTTGGCCTTGTGATTAAATTTTGGGAATATGATTTATGACTTATAAATATAAGTATGAGTAATCTTTTGAGCCAATTAAGGTATTGAAGGAAGTGATATTGTGATATTGACGACTATGATTTGAAATTTCTATGTTGAGGAATTATGAATTGATTTTCTGGAATATTTTTTTATGATATTGAAGTTTGATGAAATTGTGGTCAATTTTTAGATCGTTGTGATCAAATGTGGAATTATTTATTATTGTGAGTTATGAAGTATGCTTACGGTTTGAATAAGTCCAAATTTCAAAGGAAACTCTGCCTAGAATTTTATCGTTTGGAATTAAGAGCATAGTATGGTATGCAATCACTAAGAGAATTGAGGTTAGACATGCAAATTCATTTACATCACAAACGAGATTTAGTAGATGATAACAGAGATATTATTATTTTCTCGTAAGGAGAACACACAAGAGTCACACTGGAAAGAAATACATGAAACACGCAAAAGCAAAAGAAAGCAACATGGGAAATTCCTCAAATTGAGAGATGTGTTTCCGGAGTAGCCGTATCCTACCACCTCTGACCTTTTGAGGAAATAAAGAAACCTTCAAAGAGGTGTGTTTCGAGAGTAAGAATACTCCGTAATCTACCACCTGGAACCTTTGAGGTACACACAAGATTTAAACATTAAGGAAAATCCTAGGAAATTAGAGGGGTGTCTCGAGAGTAAGAATACTCCGTACTCTACCCCCACCTATTCTAAGATTCATAAAGTTAAGTTTACATTAACCGGACTCCATTTTCGCTTGATTCCCCTTCCTTGCGACCAATCTATCTTAACCCCTGCTGGATCTTGTATTGAGATATATGACTGCAGCTTATCCAGTAGTTCATCAATAGTAGGAGCAGAAATAAGGAGCCTTCTGGAAAATGGAGAGATGAATCCCTGTTCCACAGCATAATCAAGAAAGGTTAACAAGCCATCAAAGAAATTGTTAACATTCAGAAGCCCAATAGGCTTAGTATGGAGATCTAGTTGAGCCCACGAGGTAATGTTAAAGATTTCTTCTAAGGTACCAAAACCTCCGGGCAGGGCTATAAAGGCATCAGAACCATATAGCATACAAGTTATGCGTTCATGGATGGATAAGGTTTGAACTTCATGCCCTCGTGTTTTTCCTGCAACATCTACCAAAGGGACAGGTATGACACCGATTACTTTTGATTTCTCTGCAAGAGAAGATTGGGAAACACAAACCATTAGACCACTGCTACCACCCCCATATACAAGAGTGATACCTTTTTCCCCCAGTTTCTTTCCAAGATCTACGGCCACTTCTAGATAACCGAAGCCTTTCCCCACTTTTGATCCACAAAATACACAAATAGTTTTGATCTGTCGAAGTTTTGGTGCTTCCATCTTTGATAGTATAGAAGGGAAAACTTACGAAGAAGATGTGATTTTGGGATACCTGAACTATGAAATATGTTTGGCTATTTAAAGTCGGAAAAATTTACTGTTTTTGATTGATTCTGAAAAAGTAAAGATTTACTTTTGACAAAATCGGCCAACTTTTGACTATTTTATCAAAGATATTACCTTTCGGTGATTTAAAACTCGAGAAAGGAAAATATATTTTATTTCCAAAACGCGTGAAAGAAAACAGCAAAATATTTTAAATGTGTATCAAGAGATTTACCTTATATCATTGTTGAACTGCCAGAAGCCTCATTTTGTAAAACAGACTGGCAAACAGGATCTTTTGCTATTATATTTTGGAGACTATAACGATTTTTGTCCTCGTTAAACTGAGCGTATAAGGAGAGAAGTTCACGTTGCACATAACCACTTGGGTGCGTCTCAAGAGTCAGTCGAATATCATCCAAAGACTCCTTACTCAGTCCACCCTTTATGAATTCGATTTTATCATCTCGATTAGTAGAAGAATATCCTAATGATTTGCAACGAGTATTACAGTTCCAACGAGCACATTTGTAGCAACCACCCAGTCTTTTTGCTCTTCGTTTCTTTGCAAACGTGCTTTTGCCTAAACCAGGCATATGTTTTGGAAAGGTCATAGGTAATTCACCAGATAGTCGAACTTTTGCTTCGATCAACCAGCGAACATCTTCTGGAACACCATGAGCCATCAGCAACCTCAATCTTTCGAGTCTTATTCGATAAATTTTCCTCAGATCATTCATTGGAAGACTGGAATAATACTTGCGAATGTTTGTAAGAATGATATCCATGTTTTTGATGGATCTAACCTCTTCCCAGCATGAACTATTTAAAAGCATTAAGGATCGGAGGGAATCCGCGTGATATTGATTCCAGCAAGAAAGCGCGGAATAGAATAATGGAAAAGAGGGAACAAGAGTTTATGCGCCGTTTACTTTCTTGATAAAAGGAAGATTTGATGATGACGGGATTTGAGATATGGAATATTTTCTTGGATTTTTGGGTACTGATATTTTGATATAATAATCAAGGTATAGAAATAATACGGGGATACGTGAAAGTGAAATAAGGACTGTATTGAATCAGGATTAATAAGTTTGTGCAAGTGAAAGGAATACCTTACGGGAAATGTTATGATATTTGAGTTAAGAATTTTAATTATTTGGGAGATATTTGTTTATTGAATTTTGCAGAAATTTTGGGTTACAAATATTGGAAAGATAAACTGATGATTATGTTGATATGTGAATAACATGTTTGGATATATTACATATAGAATATTCAGGTAATCGTTTTAATTATTTTGGGATATTTGGTGATAAGAAGAAATGACAAATTATTATGGTATGATATGTTAGTAAAGATTTATTGAAATTTTAGAGATATTAATACGAATATTTGAGGTTACATGATACTATGATAAGTGACAGGTTACATGAGTACTACAAGATATGATGAAATATCACATACGATTGGAAATTTTCATTTTGAGTTAGAATTTATGAGTAGACACATATGTCTATTATTGATAAGAAAAATACATGTTCTTAAGAATACAAAGAGATGCATTTAGTAAAAGTCCAGTGGGTTAGATATTATAATGATGAGATTACTAAGAGAAAGAAAGAAGAGAAGAGATTCTGATTAAGTGTTCAGAAATCATAAGATCAAGTAAGTTTAATTTCGAGGACGAAATTATTTTAAGGGGGTAAGTTTGTAGTGACCAAGAATTTTTACGCGATTAATAATTATTTTAATAGAAAATCGTGTCGCTACTATTTCACCCATTTTTATTAAGTTAACGCCGCGACGTATTCGTATAGCCAAGTCAAGAAATAATCGAGATCGTTCGATTTTAAATTAAATTCCGAATTTCTAAAAATATCTCCATTCTCTTGATTTAAAGTATATTAAGTCCAAGTACTTAATTCAATGTTATCCCAATATTTATTTATACAAAAATTATTTTTATTATTGAAATTAAGAAAATATATGCAAGCATGGGAGGTTCCATTATATGTAATCATGAAGAGCATAATATTTGTATAAATATGGAAAAGTATATGAATGATTTATGTACTCCATTATATATAATCATGAAGAGCATAATATTTGTATAAATATGGAAAAGTATATGAATGATTGATAAGACTCCATTATATGTAATCATGAAGAGCATAATATTTGTATAAATATGGAAAAGTATATGAATGAATTATATACTCCATTATATATAATCATGAAGAGCATAATATTTGTATAAATATGGAAAAGTATATGAATGATTGATAAGACTCCATTATATGTAATCATGAAGAGCATAATATTTGTATAAATATGGAAAAGTATATGAATGATTTATATACTCCATTATATATAATCATGAAGAGCATAATAATTGTATAAATATGGAAAAGTATATGAATGATTGATAGACTCCATTATATATAATCATGAAGAGCATATTATTTGTATAAATATGGAAAAGTATATGAATGGTGCTTTACTTTAAGAAAATGATGTGTTAAAATTAATAGAATTGAATGATTATGTTTACAATATGCCAACTTTATACATCTATTTAAACCCATCTCTACACATATACACTTATTTCCAATCTCTTGACAAAATCCACAAGTAAGAGAAATTCAAGGTGGTCAAGAAAGTTTTGGTCCATTTACTACTACACTTCATTTTAATCTTTTAAAAGGTAAGTATATCTTATGTTTTTATGAAAAGTAAGTATGTTTTTATGAAAGGTAAGTATATCTTATGTTTTTATGAAAAGTAAGTATGTTTTTATGAAAGGTAAATACACCTTATGTTTTTATGAAAAGTAAGTATGTTTTTATGACAAGTAAGTATATCTTATGTTTTTATGAAAAGTAAGTATGTTTTTATGACAAGTAAGTATATCTTATGTTTTTATGAAAAGTAAGTATGTTTTTATGAAAGGTAAGTATATCTTATGTTTTTATGAAAAGTAAGTATGTTTTTATGAAAGGTAAATACACCTTATGTTTTTAGGAAAAGTAAGTATGTTTTTATGACAAGTAAGTATATCTTATGTTTTTATGAAAATGTTTGGATCATTGCTATGAAATCAATCTCACAAGATTGTTATGGGTTCCATATGATATGTTTATGATTATACTAAGGGGACCGGAGTTTAGTAGCGCTACACATAAGAATTCTTGCCATTTAAGTTCGGTAAAATTCTTGTGTCTCCCTATGTTTATGAGTATTTCGATCCTATCCTATGTTATGATGAAAATGATCCATATGCTTTCAAAAGAAAATTTATGCTTGGTATACTTACTGGGATTTTATAAATCTCACTCCACGATATTTACCATTTTCAGATAATTGAAGGTTCGAGGCGGTCAACATGGAAGTGGCAAAAGTGGTTAAGATTGATGAGATAATTATGTTGAACTTTATGTAAGAAAATTATGTTCTATTTTTATTCACAAATAAAATTATGGGATTCTAATTATTCTTTTGAATAATTTTACATTACTATTTAAGTCTCGATAATATGAGATGAGTCACTTTTAGTGGCACTCGAATGGTCGAGAATTCGGGTCGTCACAGCAAACCTCGCTAAAGGTATAGCTCTTCCCGCTAATTACATCATTCAAGGAAAAGAATATGACATGGGTTACTATTTTGCTGATATTATATACCCAAAATGGTCTACCCACGTGCAAACAATTCTTGATCCACAAGGTCCAAAAAAAAAGTATTTTGCAACACAACAAGAAAGTTGTAGAAAAGATGTCGAACAAGCATTTGGCGTTCTTCAACAGCGATTTGCAATAGTCGCTGAACCGGCACGATTTTGGTCCAAACGTGTATTACATGATATAATGATTGCGTGCATTATTATGCACAACATGATTATCGAGGATGAACGTGATCTTCAAGCGACTATCGGAGTTTTTAAAGAAGCACCCCCTCCTGAAGTTGAGATGGTTGTAGATGAAAATGTTTGATTTCAAGAATTTCTTGCTCAACATAGACGAATTAAAGATAAAGAATCTCACATAGCACTTCGAAATGCATTAATTGATCATTTTTGGGATAAATATACTAATTCCGAGAATTAGTATACAAGATTTAGTTGTTTCCTATTTGTATTGTGCGAATGTTTTCATGTTATATGTAACATTTTTAAGTCGTATGGTTCATCTTGTTAATTGTGATATTAATATTAATGTCTTTTTTTAATAAACGTAATATTCTCGATAATTATTTTAAATTATAAATTTATAAAATTTAAGTGGTAGTAAAATATATAATTAAATGCTTTTCGAATTAACTTAATTGTTGAGAATTAAAAACAATAAGAGAATATATATAAAGTTTACTGTTCATTTGGTGTAAGATTTGGAGTTCTGAGTTGGAGATGACTTTGCTGGATAGTGCAGAATTACACTATTTTAGTACAAATTTACTCCAAAATGGAGTAAATGGGTTGTAGATGCTCTAAGTACATATATCTAACCAAGAATACATTTAAAACTTCGATCCTTCCTAAATCCATCTGTTGTAATATAATTACCTAAAAAATAAGAAATCAATGAATTTGTATATCTTACCTTTATTATGCAACAAATCTTCAAAACCAACCTCATCCCCTAAAATAAGCAGAAAATCAACATTGTTAATTAACTTATAGAAAGATAATAAAAACTGAAACATAATTGTACTAAATAAATATATGACTCTTTCATTACCGCTTGAATCACTTTTAAGATCCACATACGACTCTCCATCTCCTAAAGAAGTACCACCTAACATTTTTTACACTTACATTATAAATGTGATAATTGACTGTAAAGATTGAGATCTACATGTGCAGGACTAAGAATAATATTGATTGAGCACTGCCACCATTGCATTAATAATCTAATTTTAATGAAAGGGTATTATAAATCCATCAGCCAACTTACTTGTGACTGGTTTTCCTTTATTTCCAGTTGCAATATTGTGAACTTCAGTCTCCAAATTTGTAACCATGCTTGGAGTTGAACCGGATGTACCATCCCTAGTTGATAACTGCCTTTTGTGTGCTACTGGTTCAATAAATTATGTTATTTCTATATGAAACTACGAGGAGCAGAAAAATACAAAAGAAACAAAATATTTAGTCCGAAATAAATAAATATCTTGGAAGCTGGGTAAACTTACATCCTGGAATATACAAAAAGGGCTCATATTACCAAGATTCATCAGATCGACAATATATTCTGCCCTTGTAGTAATTTTCTTGCCTAGCCTTTCTGCACAACAATTAAAATAAGCTCAATTTACATGTTTCATAATTATTCATCTTCTTAAATAAATTCCGAGAACTGTATAAGGCTTAATTGAATTAGGTTGCACATTTTGGTTCGAGTAATAGGTAGAAATATTAGTCCCCATGCTTCCATTCATGTCTGAAGTTGCATTTATGTTTGTCAACTGAAACTTCCCTGGACCCAAAGCACTACTTAACCTAACGAGTAACGAATCCATTCAAAAAATTTCAAATTCGATGTTTGATGCGTATCTGTACGAATGCTAGACAATAAGTTGGAGCTTCTTATTTTTGCAATTAATTTTCATCAAAGTAATATTAATCAATCATTTATAACTTAAATAAGAAAGATAATAGTAAAAAAAAAAAAAGGTTGGACCACAAATTATCATTTTTTTGGAAAAAGGGACTACACCTTATGTGATATCACGAAAAGGGATCCTGGAGCCCCCAGGGCAAATCTCCCAGTGGCAAAGGGGAGGGGTGGTAAGTTCTCAGTGCGGCAGTGTGCAGAGTTCGATTCTCCGCAAGGTGGAATTGACTTTGTTGCAAGCGGGAGTTATTGAGGGATGCTCATGCTTACACAATCCCCTCCACCCTGATCCCTGGGAGGCATAACCTGAATTTACAATCTCGAACCAATGACCTTGGGCGTGGTCGGTTTGGGCCCTCAGGATGTGGGATACACCTTTTTTTTTTTTTTTTTTTTTTTACGAAAAGGGATCCTGGAAGAGTGGCTGGTCGGAGTTTCGTAATTGTTAGATATTGTTGTCACTTCGTTGCCATCGTTTTCTGTATAACATAACAATATGTTAGGGTAAAATGAGTTATAGTCATCAATTAAGTAGACTAACACATAAATTTTTCTAATATGTTTGTGCAGGAGATATATAAACTACACAAGGATGAAATGAATTCGAACAATCAGTATGATGAAGTTATCTTCAAATACATTAACGTGGATTTATGAAGACAAAAGGTAAAGATTTCTCATCAATATCATGCAAAAACTTTAGAGCTTTTTCATATAATAAACATGAAAAATTAGATTACCTGATGCACGATTCTCTCCTGGGTTGGATTGAAGACGCCTCTTTTTTTTTTGTCTATTTGTATGACCTTGCATGTTGTCCGGATGGTTTTTAAACTTCAAAATTTTAGCACGAACTGTGCAACCAGAGTGTGAAATGAGTTTTAAATTCACAGGCAGCCCCTAGCGTCAAGGAAGAAACCTGATTGATAAAAATGGAATCCTGTGTAAAGCATTGCTGGTTCTTTTTTGAAATACCACATTAATCAATTCATGGAGAATATAAAAAAACACCTTAATGTTTCACGTTGAACAATTTTCACCCCAATAACGAATAGACACAATTTCTTTATTGGGTTGTCATTTATTGTATCATTATAAAGATTCTTAAAATTTAGAATATTAAAACTTTTCAATTTAAATGCGCATGACATCAACCAAAACAATTAGTGAATAATTGCACCTTCATCATTATGGTTTCTACTTAATTAACAAAGTATTTTATTGCTTGTGGTATTGTTGCTCAAAGTTTAAAAAAATACTTTTTTAGATAATTTTAGTAGTGTCAAAATATAATAATGATAAGAAGAAATGAAATGAAGAAACACTTTCTATATGTATGATAAGTGTATTTTATACACTTATTCATATGTCTAAATTGGAATATATTATTGTCATTTTAGAATATATATATATATATATATATATATATATATATATATATATATATATTATTTAATTTGTGTTTATTTGTTTACTTTGTAAAAAATATCCCAAAAGATGAAAAATAAAGCAATTGATTAGAAAAATGCATAATTGGAGCTAAATTGTACAATCGAGAGGTTAATGACGTCAATAGGGAAAGATGCAATGTGCCAAAGTAAAGGAAGAAGAAGTTGAATGATCCAATTGAAGGAAGTGAGAGTTGAAACGAGCAAATTGAGAAGATTCCAAATTATGAGGTTATATTAATGTTGCAATTAAAAGTTGAAGGATTGAAGAGCAAATTAACATTAGGGACCAAATTGCAAATATCCAATGATTGATTTGGATAAAAATAAGATACTTTGAGGATTTTTAGGAGTCAATTGGATGCAAGTATAAGTCAAAAAGGAATGGAATGTGATAAGAATATTACCATAAAATTGATTTCAATCCTAGAAGATTCTGGACAAAATTCTAGTCGGACTTTGAGACCTAATTTTGGGGTAGTAAACATTATAATTAGGAAACTCCTATTTCATAAATAATTATATCCCTTTGAGTTATCTTTCTAACGCACTTTTAATCACCATAATCGGATAAGGGAATAGAACGATATGATCAAAATAATGAACACTGTGCAGAAACAAGAAAAGACTCGCGCACGCGGATTTGACGAATTTCTTTCCTTCTTCACCTTGGTCTCTTCACCAACTATAAATACAACCTCTTTGCACGAAAATTAGACCTTTGCCTCACCTAAGAACATTATACACTTGAGCTTTTCACGTCAAATTCTTGGAAGATCAAAACATTGCAAATGGGCGAGACTTGGAGATACTTGAAGAATTGATACTTGGTGCAAGATTTTCATTCTTTATATTATTTTCAATTAATGTCATTATATATTGTTTTTGTAATTTAAATATGATGTGTAACTAAATTTAATGTTGGGATGAACGATGTAGCCTAGTCAGATTATTTTAATTTCAAATTCCGTTGTTTTAATGATTTCGTTGCATGTATTGATTTATTATTGTTTTTAATGCTTGAATTACTTGATCACCAATTCATGATATATTGAGTTATTTTCATAATCCGAGAGGTGAGTTAATATCTTAGAACGTGGTAATAAATTCGATAATTGAATAAGAGATAGAGATATACTTTTGTTATTATTGCGGTCGTGTTTGAATTCTTGTGCGTAATGCATCTAGATAAGGAATATTCGGACCCTTTGTAGAGATACACGGTTGACTTATATAGGTAGAATTGATTTAAACTCGAGATAGGAATTTCAATATACATTAGTGAATTCGATCGAATGCATATTTAGGAAATAAAACTGGAATTGGAACTTATTTAATTGGCTAGGTGAAATCGTGAATCTCAACTACTTTACAATCATTTTTAGAAACAAACACAATTTCGCAATTTTAATTCTTAGTTTAATTTATTTTTTAGTTTTAGTCTTAAAAATCACAATTCTTTCATCCATTCAAATAGGGCTAAGAACTAACACATTTCGGTGCTTAATAGCAGTCTCCGTGGGACGATAATCCGAACTCCTAGGTCCACTTTATTACTTCTCACGACTCGTACACTTGCGGGCGTATCTCACATCGCGAGATATCGATGAACAATGTACAAATGGAAATACTTTTTTATCTATTCATGAATTTTACCCTTGTTATTGGAAAAAAAAAAATTGTAAGCCAACAAAATGATGCTTTGGCGAAAAAAATGCTTATTTTAATATATTTGAACTTTAATCTTCTCAGTTTTCATTAGAGATGTTTTATAAAGTTGAATGAGCAGAAATACTATTCTTGCTGATTTTATTGTACTTGGACCGAAGACGTCTCTACATGGCACCCGTTTGTATGACACTGCACTTTTTCTTATGGTGAAAATCATATTTTAAATTTTTAAACTTAAACTTATAGAAATAGTTATATGGTTAGGTGGAAAGTCCAATTATTTATCTTATTTGGACGTTGAATGATCATAAAAAATAATACAGTAAGCATTAACCCAAAGAAATAAATAAATAAATAAATAATAAACAATTGAAAAATGGATTTTAAATATTACGTAACAAAAAAAAAATATTCTTATTGAAAATAAAAAAAAATATTATTATTACTTGCATTAGTTTGTATAAACAGTAATGAAGATTTTTCTTTATGTTTAATGTTTTAGCCTTGTATGATTTTTTAAATGTGTGGGTCGAAATTTAGAACTATTCTCTAAATTCCTTGAACGTTAACTGCTCCATAATAAAACATACAATAAGCATGAAGCTTAAAAAAAATACACAATAAATCAGTACGAAAAAGATTAAATAGTATTAACAACGTCCATAGCGATTAAAAAAAAACCATTCCACAAGTTCATGCAAACAAAATAAAACAAAGCATCCTAAGTTTGATACCATGCCAAAAGTAAACATAATAATAGAGGTGTCAATCCGGGTGGTCCGGGCCGGGTCGATCCGCCAATAAAAAGCCCGGTAACGACCCGCTTGAAAGAAAGCCCGCCCACTGCGGGTTACGGGCCGGTTACGGGTCAGCTCGCAAATTTTGAATTACAACTCAGGCCCGCCCGCTGGCCCATGCGGGTCGCGATTTGTTCTGAATTGGCCCGTATGAATAAAAACATAGATTTTTTCATATTTATAGCAAATTTTTTGTCAAGTTTCTAAATACAAAATGATTAAAATGATAAATTCATATTTATACCATAAAATATTTACATAGAATTTAAAATTATAGTTTATGTTATATGAATTTCTTCTAAATTTGCAAATTTAAATAAAATATAAACAAATAACAATTAAATGATAAATGTATTTCTAATTACTATTGTCAAAAAACATTATTTTTTTAGCTATTAGGGAGAAAAAAATAAGATTTTACTTTAAAAGTTGTATTAGAGTTTCTAGAAGAAAATAGATTTTCAATGTTACCATATTTAATAAAAACAGTTTTTTTTTTTTTTTTTACGGGCCAGCGGGTAAATCGCGGCCCGCGAAGGTTTGACCCGCAAAACCCGCGGTTCACAACTTCTTGACCCGTGAACCGCCCGCACGGGTCATGGGTCGACCCGCGGTCCCGAGTCAATCCAGGCCGGTTTTCACGGGTCTGGTCGGCCCGTCCGTCTTGACACATTTACATAATAATAGCATTAGAACTTCAAAAAGCACAGTCATCTTTAAAAGAGCATAAAAAACTTTTTACAACTTTAATCGTTCCTCCACCTTGATAATTTTATTGCTCTTTGTGCAAGACACTTCTGTATCAGGTCCATCGGGATTACATTCTCCTTCAGAAGTTCCATTGTCTAAGTTAAATGAGAGCGTACGCTTCAAAGACGATTTTCTCGGAGTGACACCATCATCATCTAAGGCACAATCCTATTAGTCATAGACAATATCAATATCTAATTGTAGTTAACATACAAATACAGTAAACCAAACATACACATGGTATGAAGAAAACACTGTTACAATAAATATCAAGTGCCCATACTTACATCATCCAACAGACTAATAGCAGTTGCATTCATTTTCGATACAGAATTAGACTCTTGAAAATGTTTTAAAAAATCACGTTAAAAAAAGGAAATTAAAATAAGATAGAGGTTTAAAAAATATACCATGCAGAGGAACCTAATAATAAAACCCAAAAATGAAATTATGATTTGAATAATCACCTGATTATCTTTGACACATTTGGCATTAGATTTATCAATTTTCCTTCCATCTTTAGTAACCTTCAGAACACTATAAGTATAATTGCCTCCCCTAAAATATTGTTCCTTGACGCTAACTTTGAAAAGTATAGTCTTGTCAACCAATGTTTCAATTTCAGCAGGGTAATATTCATCTTTAGATTCCTAAAACATTATATTATATTATATTATAAATATTAAAAATAAGATTTCAAAATATATAAAAAAATTATTGTGAAAATAATATATGAGACAACATACTAAGAAATAAAATAAAAAATAAATTGAACAAAACAACTTGTCCAGCTCCTTCCAACAATTCTGAAACAGTCTTGCCCAAAAGTTGACTACAATCTCGATCCCAAAGAATTAAAGAAATTGTTGATTTGTCATCAACAACTCTTACTTGAATTTTAAACCTCGTTTTTTCAAAAAATGAAAAAAAAAAAATGTCAAATAATATCTTTTAAAAAAACTTGCTATTAAATAATCAAATACTACATATGTCGATAGAAATAATAACTCTGAACAGTATTGGTTTCAGTCTTGTTGCACCTTTCACAGTAAAATAGTTTTCCAACGACACGAACCTTTTTATTATAACTCTTGCAGGAAAGATACCACCATTCATTAGACTCGGTAGCGAGAATCGTAGGACGAACCCAGCAAATAATTTCCTACAGATATAGAATATACAATAAATGAAAAAGTGTAACAAATCTATACAATAAATGAAACGGTTGATAAAAAATACCTTATCACAAAGACTTAGTTCATTTACTATCATCACAAGGAAATTTCCACTTTCAAGTTCATCTTCAATCGAAGAATTTGATGCTCCAGAAAACTGACTGATTTTCTAAGAAGCGTTGTCATCAAAACCCACAAGTAACCTTATCGAGAATACAATTGAAATATTATCAAACATGAACTAAAATTATAAACTTCAAAGTTTACAAAAAGGAAAAAATATTCGCTACAAATAATCATATTATTGTATACCTATTTTTGAATAATTTACCTTTGACGGAAATCTATAATTTCAGGTATCTCAGCATTGATCAGTAGGTTTGTAGTTTGAAACATGTTCGATATCTAGACCTTGCATGTATTCTTTACAAAATTAAAGAAGAAGAAAAATGCAATATAAAATATCGAAAAAACTAATCAAACCTCTGTATTTCTTTGCACGACAAAGTTGTAATAAAATTATTACAGGTTCTGGGTTATTATTTGTCAAATACTCATTCATCTTATCTGCATACTCACTCCACAACGTCTCAAACAGACGATCTTTTCTATAATCAGAATCATCAAAAAAACAAAATACTCAAAGTTATAAATTATTGTAAGTAAAATAAGAATGAAAGTACTCCAAATCTTCAATTATGATTTCCATATGTTTTGCGACTCTCGGGTCATTCTTAATCCCGTATTTTGCTACAACCTCTCCAATAACATCTTCAAAAAAAAATAATAATAAATAAATAAAAAAATAATGTAATTTAAAAAATCTATACACAAAGAACTTATTGAAGATTCAAAATGAACTTACCAAACAACTCGGTCTCGTCTATTTCTTGTGAGACCAAAATTTAAGCAAACGGACGAAGAATATACATGTTACTTGGAAAAGTCAAGTCTTCAACTTCAGTCACTTGCGTCATTGGCATGAAGTTCAATCGATACACATGTCTACATGTCTTGTACTTTGCATTGTTGTGGACAACTGAAAAGTGACGCATTATATACAATCGTCCCTCAAACAACTTGGGCAAAAAAACTTTTATCAAGGATTTCTTAACTTCAGCTTGAATATGACAACCCTAAGAAAAAAAAAATAAAACAACATATTTCAACCGTGAAATAAAAAATACCAAAAAATTTGAAACAACAAATATGATAAACTAAACCAAGGAACTTAATTCAAAAACTTTGTTAAATTGTTTTATTCACTAATTCGAAATGTTGTTAAATTTCATCTTTATCAAATATCATCTAACAATTACTAAACATTGTAAATTAAAAACCTAAAGGAATTAGAATGAAGTTAAAATATAGACGAACCAAAAATGCTACACAGTGTGTGACATATTTCAACCGTGTAATAAAGAAATACAAAAAGAATTTGAAACAAGAAATATGATAAACTAAACCAAGGAACTTAATTCAAAAACTTTAATAAATTGTTTTATTCACTTTTTCAAAATGTTATTAAATCTAATCTTTATCAAATATCATCTAACAATTATAATGTAATCATTTCTCAAATACACAAAGTGAAAAATAAAACAACATATTTCAACCGTGCAATAAAAAAATACAAAAAAATTTGAAACAGCAAATATGATAAACTAAACCAAGGAACTTAATTCAAAAACTTTAATAAATTGTTTTATTCACTAATTCGAAATGTTGTTAAATTCCATCTGTATGAAATATCATCTAACAATTACTAAACACTGTAAATTAAAACCCTAAAGGAATAAGAATGAAGTTAAAATATAGACGAACCAAAAATGCTACACAGCGTGTGACATAGAAATATTAGGTTTAATTACAATATTTATTATATAAGATGGTATTTTTTTATCTATCATACGCCTATTCATCAACTAATTTCGACAGAGTAAAAAATTCTTAAAAAGCAATCACAGCAGTCAATAACCTTGAGTAATCAAACTAAAATGAAAAATACTATTTGAACCCACATTTGCCCCCAAGCTTGCCCTCCCACTCACATGGGGGGCGTCAAGGGTAAGGTTACTGTAGCATAACCCAACTAAAATATATGCAATCAATGGTCATGCATTTAGAGCAATAAAAAAATACAAAAAAATGTGAAATAACAAATATGTTAAACTAACACAAGAAACATAATTCAGAAACGTTAATAAATTCCATCATAATCAAATATCACGTAACAATTACCAAACACTTTAAAGTAAAAACCCAAACAAAAAAAAACGAAATATACACGAACCAAATAAAATTATTAGAGTAATCACAACAGCCAATAAACTTGAGTAATAAAACTAAAATATATGTACTCAACGGTCATGCATTTAGAGCAATAAAAAAAAATACAAAAAAATGTGAAATAACAAATATGCTAAACTGACACAAGAAACTTAATTCAAAAACGTTAATAAATTCCATCATAATTAAATATCTGCTAACAATTACCAAACACTTTAAAGTAAAAACCCAAATAAAAAAAAAATGAAATATACACGAACCAAATAAAATTATTAGAGTAATCACAGCAGTCAATAAACTTGAGTAATAAAACTAAAATAAATGTACTCAACGGTCATGCATTTAGAGCAATTTATAGTGTATAAACTAATCAAATACTTCAAATTTAACAGGTTTGGTCATAGACAGAGTTGTATACTTACACGGCTGTCGGAAAATATCATGTTCAGACTAACCAACTCGTTGCTGCTGTTCCTGTGTTCCCACAAACGAACCACACGTACCTTGAACCCCCATCTTGTCGTTGACGCGTCGACAACTTCAAGGAGATGAAAAACCGGTGCCATTGTAATCAAATTCTGTTAAATTCGTGAAACAATAAAAGAAAATGACATAATGTTAGTGAAATTGATAGCATCATTACATCACAGTAATGAGAAGAATAAAAAAATGAAGGAAAAAAATGAGGAACAAATTTACTGATGGATGTAGCTTGTATATATATACCACGCAAAGCCGAAAATGAGGAACAGATTTCAGGCACCAATTTATAGAGTTCAATGTTTATGAATAAACGTTCCACATTCCAAATACATCAGACGTTTGATGTAATCTGTAATCTAATCCGATTGATTGAATGTAATGGAGCATGGAACATTGCGCATTAAATTATACAAATGAATAAACATGTCAGTTTCAATGCTATGGTCCGCGTGCGTTGGTCTTCAGAGTCCAATGCAATGTTGCTGTTGTTTTGTATTGTCGATAAAGAAAAAAAAAAAAGCAGACAATTAAATGCCATATTTTGAGCCAGCAAAAAAAATTGGCACAAGTTTTGGCGGAAAAAAATGAGCCAACTATCCTGTTATTATAATAATAATAATATAGATATTTTCATGAATTCCAAAAAAAAAATGTTTTGAACATCATGTAAGACATTATCATTTCTTTAATATGTATGTCTGTGTGTGTGCACGCGCGTGTGTGTTGATATTTTTATAAAAACTAGTTATTAGTACGTCTTATGTAAATGATAAATATTTTTTGCAATTTTTTATAATAACAAACAGGTTTTTAACAATATTTTCAATGTTGAAGTAAACTAAAATTTAACGTTATGATTACAGTATGACTTTTTTGTACACATTTTTTGTTAACATCTTACACTTTTGCTATTTTTCCTGATTTTATCAATGAGAAAATTAATGCGTTGATAAGAAATGAAATATCAATAAAAATAAATAAATAAATTTAAAATCGATTTTCAAAAACCGATGTAGTTAATATATACTTAAAAATCAATAAGTTACTATCAAGACTTGAAACACAGTCTCAGGCAAAAGCATATATAACTAAGAAAATTAAAACTAAAAAGGGAGGCAAGACAATAACAACTGTGACCTCTCGTCCTGGTAAGTCCAAAGATAATAGTAGATGCATGAATTCAAGAATGATCATTTTTGACAACCTAGTGTCCGGTCGATGAATCTCTAGTGATGGTGGAACTAGGTTTCTAAAGTTTAAAGACAACTTTTATCACATCTCAATAACCCTAAAACAACTAAAAAGGAAAATAAATGAGTTAAGTGAAAAATGGTCATTTTAGGCAATTAGAGCCCTTCATGATCGAGTACCAACAATTTAATACGAAAAGAATAATCCAATAAGTTGTATCAACGATTTCGAGGGGAGAAGGCCGACAGTCTTCACCATGTAAACAGATGTAAGTATTGCATAACTTCAATAAAACAATAAGAATGTTTCTGATACAAACAAAGAATGAAGTATATAATCGTCTTATTTCAAATTTTACATACCTTCTTCGCATCAAGTGATTTCCTGTCCAATGTGAATTGAATCTGATAGCAACATTATAGAAACCATCTTAAACAATCGGACTCATCAAACTCAAACAAATCTAACCTATTCATTTTCCTCTCGCAACCACCCTCCATTCAACCATTGTATTTGTCATACTCCCTACCTCGGAATCAATTTATGCCATAACCAACTGAACCATTATGGAAATTCTTATCGTTTACACTTCTTCTCATAGACTGCACTGACTTATTCTCATCGCTCGAGCTCAAATCACTTAAAATTGATCTAGGCCTCTTTTATTAATCAATCCTCTAAACTCTCATGAATTGTTATTTTCACCTTTCTTTTTAATAAACAAGCATCCCGATGAGTTTTCTTCTTTAAATACCTCCTAGCTAGGACCTCCCTCAATTTTTATACATCAACTGCATAAGCCCCTTTAAATTTCCAATCCAATTCATTTGCCAGATTAACCATGACATTAGAGCACATTGCAAAACATTGGTACTCGAATCGGTAGTCCTAAATTTTCAGATCTAAACCAGACGAAAAACTAAGTAAGAATTCATGAAAATCTCAAGAACGACACAGAAATTATGGATAAAAAGGGTGTTTATTATTATCAATTAAAAATACAAGTGAAATTTACCTCGTCGATGAGCAGTCACGTGTCGAATTAACCATGACATTAGAGCACATTGCAAAACATGAGTACACAATTTGGTAGTCCAACATTTCCAAATTTAAACCACATGAAAAACTAAGTCAAATTCATAGAAATCTCAAGAACGATATAGAAATCATGGATAAAAAGGGTGTGTATTGTCAATAAAAAAATTCAAGTGAAAGTTAAACTCGTTGGTGAGCAGTGCGATGAAGAAGCTGGGACAAAGAGGATAAAAGATTTCTTCTTTTGGGTTTCTAAGTTTTCTAATGGAGAAGTTGTCGACTTATCATTTATTCTTTGTTTAGTTTTTTTAATTATTATTTTTATGTAATCGTTTAGGTTAATTTAATAGGGGTATATTTGGTTTAGAGAAAAAATGTAAGGGCAAATTCGTCAAGTGAAAGATTCTCCTCTATCCACACTTTTTAAGTAGTGTAGATATATATATATATATATATATATATATGTAATCAATACATTAAAAATTAAACTTAATCAAAACAAATTTAATATAAAAAATTTAGTTAAGCGCCAAATTTTAAGATGCGTGGATATTTTTTCTTATTTTGATTAGTGTTGCCTTTTTTAAAATTTAATATTTTGTAATAAAATATTATTTGTACTATATTTTTTATTTGATATGATTGTATATTAATAAACATATTTTCATAAATCTACACTATCTTAAAAGTATGGATGAGAGATAATCTTTCACTTCACAATTTTTCCCTCACAATTTTTGCTTTGAGCCAACTATACCCTCATTTATTGCCTATTAAATAATGAATTAATAATTTAAGATAAAAAGATTTCTAAGTCATTTCTCTCATCTTGCTTCATCACTGGAAAATTGTTTATATCTTTATTGTCGTTGTAGAAATTCTTCAAATTATTATTATTTGGGTTATCAATTGTATTAAAATGAAAACGACAATAGCGTAATATACTGAATAAGTAATTTTTTAACATGTCTCTGAAACTTCTTAAGTTAAATATTCCATAATCATTTAATTTTTTTATAAGTTTTGGAGATAGGTGTTTGAAGTTATTGAAAGGGACAATTGACTAATATGAGTTGTAAATAAGTTTTTCACAATTTTTTTGAATAACCGGATTGCACAAAGCGTATGTCATAGTAAACTTTTTTTCTTATGTTATCTTTTCTCAATTCAAAGCATGATATTTGATAGCAACTTCAACAATATTTTGAAATTTTTTGAAAAACTTGCATAATTGAATTTTTCTTACAAATTTCCAGTTAATTATAAATAATAAAGAAAAATATGATTGAAATTTGAATGGTTTTGCAACTTTCTACTATTCAATATCCATTGTCATATTTAATAATATCTAAATTCTTACATCTTTTAGCAAACTCATTGGACTCCGAAGCCTACAATTTTGAGGCTTGAACCTGAATTATCTCTTCTTGGAAAAACGATAAAGTTTCAATTATTTCGCTCCAAATACACTCGAAAATGGATAACGAGTTTAAATTGGGTGCTAAAATTGTACATGTTATCCACTTCTGATCATGCATTTATTGTGTCAATGAACCTCTTTGTGACACACATCTACGGATGCATTGTTATTGGTCATTTGCTAGAGAAGAATTGTTGGATGAACGAATCAATTACGACATTTATTATCGTTAGTTTTGTTCTCATTTTTCTTCAAAGTACTTATTCAAAACATAAATTGTTCTACGAACTAATGGATCATACTGAATTGACCCATTAAGTAATTTATTATATAATAATTTACAATGATAATATAATTATAATTTCATATAATTATATTTTCTCATTTATTTAGTATTAAATTATTTTATTATTTAAAAATTTACAATATTGTATTATAATTTCATATTATCATACTTTCTCATTTATTCAGCATATTAAGAAAATAAGAAAAAATGTTTCGTCTTTTAATAAATATTATTATGGCTATAATATATTAATATAGTTATTAAAATATTACATCTAAAAATTAAAAATTGTATTGTCTATTCAAATCTCATAGTTTACAATGTATATATTATGAATGTAATAATCACATGACTTTTAAATTCAAAATGATAAAATTCGATTAATCACAACTTACTTAAAAGAAAATATTTTACAAATTTTAGTTAACAACCGTTTCATTTTTAGATCAACGGAACATGGCCGAAGTTGTTCTTTCAGATTATGTTACAAGAACAATGTTGACAGAGTATTTTAAATCATGTAAAAAAATTTCGCAGCAACAAATCTTTTGTATTGAGAATTTCTAGAATATTATGTGTAGGACAAGAGGTGTTGGAAGTTGACAAAATGATATGCTACCTCTCGAATTGCAGCTGCAAATCCTATTGATAGAACCTTCAGAGATATCTTAGGAAATTCGAAAATATTTGGTGGAAGTATCGTTCCACGAGCAACAAGACAATGAACAATTAATCAGAGTTTGGTTAGATAACATCTTTGGAAGAAAATGGAAAACCTCCAACAAAGTCAAAACTGTAGCGACCAAGAATTTTTACGCGATTAATAATTATTTTAATAGAAAATCGTGTCGCTACTATTTCACCCATTTTTATTAAGTTAACGCCACGACGTATTCGTATAGCCAAGTCAAGAAATAATCGAGATCGTTCGATTAAATTCCGAATTTCTAAAAATATCTCCATTCTCTTGATTTAAAGTATATTAAGTCTAAGTACTTAATTCAATATTATCCCAATATTTATTTGTACAAAAAAATTAATTTTATTATTTAAATTAAGAAAATATATGCAAGCATGAGAGGTTCCATTATATATAATAATTATGAGAATCTTAATTTAATAAATATGGAAAAGTATATAAATGGTTGATAGATTCCATTATATGTAATCATGAAGAGCATAATATTTGTATAAATATGGAAAAGTATATGAATGAATTATATACTCCATTATATATAATCATGAAGAGCATAATATTTGTATAAATATGGAAAAGTATATGAATGATTGATAAGACTCCATTATATGTAATCATGAAGAGCATAATATTTGTATAAATATGGAAAAGTATATGAATGAATTATATACTCCATTATATATAATCATGAAGAGCATAATATTTGTATAAATATGGAAAAGTATATGAATGATTGATAAGACTCCATTATATGTAATCATGAAGAGCATAATATTTGTATAAATATGGAAAAGTATATGAATGATTTATATACTCCATTATATATAATCATGAAGAGCATATTATTTGTATAAATATGGAAAAGTATATGAATGGTGCTTTACTTTAAGAAAATGATGTGTTAAAATTAATAGAATTGAATGATTATGTTTACAATATGCCAACTTTATACATCTATTTAAACCCATCTCTTTTACACACAACTCTACACATATACACTTATTTCCAATCTCTTGACAAAATCCACAAGTAAGAGAAATTCAAGGTGGTCAAGAAAGTTTTGGTCCATTTACTACTACACTTCATTTTAATCTTTTAAAAGGTAAGTATATCATATGTTTTTATGACAAGTAAGTATATCTTATGTTTTTATGAAAAGTAAGTATGTTTTTATGAAAGGTAAATACACCTTATGTTTTTATGAAAAGTAAGTATGTTTTTATGACAAGTAAGTATATCTTATGTTTTTATGAAAAGTAAGTATGTTTTTATGAAAGGTAAATACACCTTATGTTTTTATGAAAAGTAAGTATGTTTTTATGACAAGTAAGTATATCTTATGTTTTTATGAAAAGTAAGTATGTTTTTATGAAAGGTAAATACACCTTATGTTTTTATGAAAAGTAAGTATGTTTTTATGACAAGTAAGTATATCTTATGTTTTTATGAAAAGTAAGTATGTTTTTATGAAAGGTAAATACACCTTATGTTTTTATGAAAAGTAAGTATGTTTTTATGACAAGTAAGTATATCATATGTTTTTATGACAAGTAAGTATATCTTATGTTTTTATGAAAAGTAAGTATGTTTTTATGAAAGGTAAATACACCTTATGTTTTTATGAAAAGTAAGTATGTTTTTATGACAAGTAAGTATATCTTATGTTTTTATGAAAAGTAAGTATGTTTTTATGAAAGGTAAATACACCTTATGTTTTTATGAAAAGTAAGTATGTTTTTATGACAAGTAAGTATATCATATGTTTTTATGACAAGTAAGTATATCTTATGTTTTTATGAAAATGTTTGGATCATTGCTATGAAATCAATCTCACAAGATTGTTATGGGTTCCATATGATATGTTTATGATTATGCTAAGGGGACCGGAGTTTAGTAGCGCTACACATAAGAATTCTTGCCATTTAAGTTCGGTAAAATTCTTGTGTCTCCCTATGTTTATGAATATTTCAATCCTATCCTATGTTATGATGAAAATGATCCATATGCATTCAAAAGAAAATTTATGCTTGGTATACTTACTGGGATTTTATAAATCTCACTCCACGATATTTACCATTTTCAGATAATTGAAGGTTCGAGGCGGTCAACATGGAAGTGGCAAAAGTGGTTAAGATTGATGAGATAATTATGTTGAACTTTATGTAAGAAAATTATGTTCTATTTTTATTCACAAATAAAATTATGGGATTCTAATTATTCTTTTGAATAATTTTACATTACTATTTAAGTCTCGATAATATGATATGAGTCATTTTTTTGTGGCACTCGAATGGTCTAGAATTCGGGTCGTCACAGTTGGTATCAGAGCAAAGAGTTTTAAAAACGATTCTGTAGATTTTTGAAATTTTATTTCTTTAAAAAAAAAAAAAAAAATCACTATTCACGTGAACAGTAAAACGACGTGCTATTCATGATGAACAGTGAACGAAAATCACTATTCATTATAAAAAAAAAAAAGGTTGAATTTTCACATGTCAAGTATGGTTATGATTTTGAAAAGCATGATGAAATTTGATGTGCGAATTTCAAGGACAAAATTCATTTTAAGCAAGGGAGTTTGTAATGTCCTGAAAATTTTATGGAATATAATTAGTTAGTGATATGATGTTTATATTGATGTCTTTGATAAATTTCTAGAAGTTCGGGGACTAAAGGAAAAATAAGATTTGACGATAAATTTTATTTGGGTTAAGTTATTAATTATTGATGGGGAGATAATTACTATATCGATATTGGATTTGTTTTGAAAACTGTGATTAATTAGGAATTATGATTCAAGAAAATGTTGATTTGGATACAACCACATTAAATTATTGTTGATTAAAGGAAAATAAGATTATATGAAATATTTTAACTCATCACTCTACTATGTCACTCTCCACGTATTGACTCCTCGAACCAGGTATGTTATATGCTTTGCAAGTCATTTACGATTTTATTAAGACATGTTAAGTATGAAATCTTCATATGTTATGAATCTTTATGTGTTACACATAATATACATGTCAAGTATGATATAAATTGATAGAAGACTCAATTTTTTTATTCTTTTCAATGTAGAATCATGAGACAGAGAGGATATTTATATGAATTTTGGTGCATATTAAGCTTAGTAAGATTGACTCAATTAGAAATTAAGTTGGGTTGTAACTTTTGCCCAAAATATATGGAATAATATATTAAACAAACAAAATTGATAATGAATTCGTACAATAATTTATCCCTTTATCACTACCTTTGTGTAAAAACAAGGGAAAAACTGTGGATGGTTATTAGTACTTCCTCTTCAAGTTTCAATTTTCGGTTCAATAATTTATCCCTTTATCACTACCTTTGCTTAAAAGCAAGGAAAAACTGTGGATGATTATTGGTACCACTCTTCAAGTTTCAATTCTGAAAAAAAAAAAAAAAAAAAAATTCAGAAAGAAAAGAAAGAAAGAGAACGGGTGTTGAGCATAATGGGAATAATATGACTTAAGAATGATTTTCAAAATAATTGTTGTCCTCGAGTTTAGAAATGATAAACCTTAAATGGACTTTGCATAATTGATTTTAGACATGGCATTAAGTATGAGAAGTCAACAGGAATGATTAGAAATATGTTCAGATTATCTATCATTTAGATTTAATGAGAAATAGCGAGCCAATTTTATGAATTTTTATGAGATGTTAAGATTATAAGTGATATGATTTTAATGAGACTTTTATGAGAAGCATTATGAAGTTAGAGATTTAAAGATTTGGTTATTGGGAATTAAGTAATGGATATTATGTTGAGTAAGTGAATTATGCCTCTATATTGAAGAGAAATTTATTATGAACTTTGGCCTTGTGATTAAATTTTGGGAATATGATTTATGACTTATAAATATAAGTATGAGTAATCTTTTGAGCCAATTAAGGTATTGAAGGAAGTGATATTGTGATATTGACGACTATGATTTGAAATTTCTATGTTGAGGAATTATGAATTGATTTTCTGGAATATTTTTTTATGATATTGAAGTTTGATGAAATTGTGGTCAATTTTTAGATCGTTGTGATCAAATGTGGAATTATTTATTATTGTGAGTTATGAAGTATGCTTACGGTTTGAATAAGTCCAAATTTCAAAGGAAACTCTGCTTAGAATTTTATCGTTTGGAATTAAGAGCATAGTATGGTATGCAATCACTAAGAGAATTGAGGTTAGACATGCAAATTCATTTACATCACAAACGAGATTTAGTAGATGATAACAGAGATATTTATTATTTTCTCGTAAGGAGAACACACAAGAGTCACATTGGAAAGAAATACATGAAACACGCAAAATCAAAAGAAAGCAACATGGGAAATTCCTCAAATTGAGAGATGTGTTTCCGGAGTAGCCGTATCCTACCAACTCTGACCTTTTGAGGAAATAAAGAAACCTTCAAAGAGGTGTGTTTCGAGAGTAAGAATACTCCGTAATCTACCACCTGGGACCTTTGAGGTACACACAAGATTTAAACATTAAGGAAATCCTAGGAAATTAGAGGGGTGTCTCGAGAGTAAGAATACTCCGTACTCTACCCCCACCTATTCTAAGATTCATAAAGTTAAGTTTACATTAACCGGACTCCATTTTCGCTTGATTCCCCTTCCTTGCGACCAATCTATCTTAACCCCTGCTGGATCTTGTATTGAGATATATGACTGCAGCTTATCCAGTAGTTCATCAATAGTAGGAGCAGAAATAAGGAGCCTTCTGGAAAATGGAGAGATGAATTCCTGTTCCACAGCATAATCAAGAAAGGTTAACAAGCCATCAAAGAAATTGTTAACATTCAGAAGCCCAATAGGCTTAGTATGGAGATCTAGTTGAGCCCACGAGGTAATGTTACAGATTTCTTCTAAGGTACCAAAACCTCCGGGCAGGGCTATAAAGGCATCAGAACCATATAGCATACAAGTTATGCGTTCATGGATGGATAATGTTTGAACTTCATGCCCTCGTGTTTTGCCTGCAACATCTACCAAAGGGACAGGTATGACACCGATTACTTTTGATTTCTCTGCAAGAGCAGATTGGGAAACACAACCCATTAGACCACTGCTACCACCCCCATACACAAGAGTGATACCTTTTTCCCCCAGTTTCTTTCCAAGATCTACGGCCGCTTCTAGATAACTGAAGCCTTTCCCCACTTTTGATCCACAAAATACACAAATAGTTTTGATCTGTCGAAGTTTTGGTGCTTCCATCTTTGATAGTATAGAAGAGAAAACTTACGAAGAAGATGTGATTTTGGGATGCCTGAACTATGAAATATGTTTAGCTATTTAAAGCCGAAAAAATTTACTGTTTTTGATTGATTATGAAAAAGTAAAGATTTACTTTTGTCAAAATCGGCCAACTTTTGACTGTTTTACCAAAGATATCACCTTTCGGTGATTTATTTCCAGCTTTATCAAAACTCGAGAAAGGAAAATATATTTTATTTCCAAAACGCGTGAAAGAAAACAGCAAAATATTTTAAATGTGTATCAAGAGATTTACCTTATATCATTGTTGAACTGCCAGAAGCCTCATTTTGTAAAACAGACTGGCAAACAGGATCTTTTGCTATTATATTTTGGAGACTATAACGATTTTTGTCCTCGTTAAACTGAGCGTATAAGGAGAGAAGTTCACGTTGCACATAACCACTTGGGTGCGTCTCAAGAGTCAGTCGAATATCATCCAAAGACTCCTTACTCAGTCCACCCTTTATGAATTTGATTTTATCATCCCGATTAGTAGAAGAATATCCTACTGTTTTGCAACGAGTATCACAGTTCCAACGAGCACATTTGTAGCAACCATTCAGCCTTTTTGCTCTTCGTTTCTTTGCGAAGGTGCTTTTGCCTAAACCAGGCATGTGCTTTGGAAATGTCATAGGTAATTCACCAGATAGTCGAACCTTTGCTTCGATCAACCAGCGAACATCTTCTGAAACACCATGAGCCATCAGCAACCTCAATCTTTCGAGTCTTATTCGATAAATTTTCCTCAGATCATTCATTGGAAGACTGGAATAATACTTGCGAATGTTTGTAAGAATGATATCCATGTTTTTGATGGATCTAACATCTTCCCAGCATGAACTATTTAAAAGCATTAAGGATCGGAGGGAATCCGCGTGATATTGATTCCAGCAAGAAAGCGCGGAATAGAATAATGGAAAAGAGGGAACAAGAGTTTATACGCCGTTTACTTTCTTGATAAAAGGAAGATTTGATGATGACGGGATTTGAGATATGGAATATTTTCTTGGATTTTGGGTACTGATATTTTGATATAATAATCAAGGTATAGAAATAATACGGGGATACGTGAAAGTGAAATAAGGACTGTATTGAATCAGGATTAATAAGTTTGTGCAAGTGAAAGGAATACCTTACGGGAAATGTTATGATATTTGAGTTAAGAATTTTAATAATTTGGGAGATATTTGTTTATTGAATTTTGCAGAAATTTTGGGTTACAAATATTGGAAAGATAAACTGATGATTATGTTGATATGTGAATAACATGTTTGGGTATATTACATAGAGAATATTCAGGTAATCGTTTTAATTATTTTGGGATATTTGGTGATAAGAAGAAATGACAAATTATTATGGTATGATATGTTAGTAAAGATTTATTGAAATTTTAGAGATATTAATACAAATATTTGAGGTCACATGATACGATGATAAATGACAAGTTACATGAATACTACAAGATATGATGAAATATCACATACGATTGGGAATTTTCATTTTGATTCAGAAGAATTTATGAGTAGACATATGTCTATTATTGATAGAAAAGTCCATGTCTTAAGAAAACAAATTGATGCATTTAGTCAAAGTCCAGTGGGTTAAATATGGTTGGGTTAAATATGGTAGCGATGATGCTACATAAGAAGAAGAAGAAGAGATTCTGATTAAGTGTTCAGAAATCATAAGATCAAGTAAGATTAATTTCGAGGACGAAATTATTTTAAGGGGGTAAGTTTGTAGCGACCAAGAATTTTTACGCGATTAATAATTATTTTAATAGAAAATCGTGTCGCTACTATTTCACCCATTTTTATTAAGTTAACGCCACGACGTATTCGTATAGCCAAGTCAAGAAATAATCGAGATCGTTCGATTAAATTCCGAATTTCTAAAAATATCTCCATTCTCTTGATTTAAAGTATATTAAGTCTAAGTACTTAATTCAATATTATCCCAATATTTATTTGTACAAAAAAATTACTTTTATTATTTAAATTAAGAAAATATATGCAAGCATGAGAGGTTCCATTATATATAATAATTATGAGAATCTTAATTTAATAAATATGGAAAAGTATATAAATGGTTGATAGATTCCATTATATGTAATCATGAAGAGCATAATATTTGTATAAATATGGAAAAGTATATGAATGAATTATATACTCCATTATATATAATCATGAAGAGCATAATATTTGTATAAATATGGAAAAGTATATGAATGATTGATAAGACTCCATTATATGTAATCATGAAGAGCATAATATTTGTATAAATATGGAAAAGTATATGAATGAATTATATACTCCATTATATATAATCATGAAGAGCATAATATTTGTATAAATATGGAAAAGTATATGAATGATTGATAAGACTCCATTATATGTAATCATGAAGAGCATAATATTTGTATAAATATGGAAAAGTATATGAATGATTTATATACTCCATTATATATAATCATGAAGAGCATATTATTTGTATAAATATGGAAAAGTATATGAATGGTGCTTTACTTTAAGAAAATGATGTGTTAAAATTAATAGAATTGAATGATTATGTTTACAATATGCCAACTTTATACATCTATTTAAACCCATCTCTTTTACACACAACTCTACACATATACACTTATTTCCAATCTCTTGACAAAATCCACAAGTAAGAGAAATTCAAGGTGGTCAAGAAAGTTTTGGTCCATTTACTACTACACTTCATTTTAATCTTTTAAAAGGTAAGTATATCATATGTTTTTATGACAAGTAAGTATATCTTATGTTTTTATGAAAAGTAAGTATGTTTTTATGAAAGGTAAATACACCTTATGTTTTTATGAAAAGTAAGTATGTTTTTATGACAAGTAAGTATATCTTATGTTTTTATGAAAAGTAAGTATGTTTTTATGAAAGGTAAATACACCTTATGTTTTTATGAAAAGTAAGTATGTTTTTATGACAAGTAAGTATATCTTATGTTTTTATGAAAAGTAAGTATGTTTTTATGAAAGGTAAATACACCTTATGTTTTTATGAAAAGTAAGTATGTTTTTATGACAAGTAAGTATATCTTATGTTTTTATGAAAAGTAAGTATGTTTTTATGAAAGGTAAATACACCTTATGTTTTTATGAAAAGTAAGTATGTTTTTATGACAAGTAAGTATATCATATGTTTTTATGACAAGTAAGTATATCTTATGTTTTTATGAAAAGTAAGTATGTTTTTATGAAAGGTAAATACACCTTATGTTTTTATGAAAAGTAAGTATGTTTTTATGACAAGTAAGTATATCTTATGTTTTTATGAAAAGTAAGTATGTTTTTATGAAAGGTAAATACACCTTATGTTTTTATGAAAAGTAAGTATGTTTTTATGACAAGTAAGTATATCATATGTTTTTATGACAAGTAAGTATATCTTATGTTTTTATGAAAATGTTTGGATCATTGCTATGAAATCAATCTCACAAGATTGTTATGGGTTCCATATGATATGTTTATGATTATGCTAAGGGGACCGGAGTTTAGTAGCGCTACACATAAGAATTCTTGCCATTTAAGTTCGGTAAAATTCTTGTGTCTCCCTATGTTTATGAATATTTCAATCCTATCCTATGTTATGATGAAAATGATCCATATGCATTCAAAAGAAAATTTATGCTTGGTATACTTACTGGGATTTTATAAATCTCACTCCACGATATTTACCATTTTCAGATAATTGAAGGTTCGAGGCGGTCAACATGGAAGTGGCAAAAGTGGTTAAGATTGATGAGATAATTATGTTGAACTTTATGTAAGAAAATTATGTTCTATTTTTATTCACAAATAAAATTATGGGATTCTAATTATTCTTTTGAATAATTTTACATTACTATTTAAGTCTCGATAATATGATATGAGTCATTTTTTTGTGGCACTCGAATGGTCTAGAATTCGGGTCGTCACAGTTGGTATCAGAGCAAAGAGTTTTAAAAACGATTCTGTAGATTTTTGAAATTTTATTTCTTTAAAAAAAAAAAAAAAAATCACTATTCACGTGAACAGTAAAACGACGTGCTATTCATGATGAACAGTGAACGAAAATCACTATTCATTATAAAAAAAAAAAAGGTTGAATTTTCACATGTCAAGTATGGTTATGATTTTGAAAAGCATGATGAAATTTGATGTGCGAATTTCAAGGACAAAATTCATTTTAAGCAAGGGAGTTTGTAATGTCCTGAAAATTTTATGGAATATAATTAGTTAGTGATATGATGTTTATATTGATGTCTTTGATAAATTTCTAGAAGTTCGGGGACTAAAGGAAAAATAAGATTTGACGATAAATTTTATTTGGGTTAAGTTATTAATTATTGATGGGGAGATAATTACTATATCGATATTGGATTTGTTTTGAAAACTGTGATTAATTAGGAATTATGATTCAAGAAAATGTTGATTTGGATACAACCACATTAAATTATTGTTGATTAAAGGAAAATAAGATTATATGAAATATTTTAACTCATCACTCTACTATGTCACTCTCCACGTATTGACTCCTCGAACCAGGTATGTTATATGCTTTGCAAGTCATTTACGATTTTATTAAGACATGTTAAGTATGAAATCTTCATATGTTATGAATCTTTATGTGTTACACATAATATACATGTCAAGTATGATATAAATTGATAGAAGACTCAATTTTTTTATTCTTTTCAATGTAGAATCATGAGACAGAGAGGATATTTATATGAATTTTGGTGCATATTAAGCTTAGTAAGATTGACTCAATTAGAAATTAAGTTGGGTTGTAACTTTTGCCCAAAATATATGGAATAATATATTAAACAAACAAAATTGATAATGAATTCGTACAATAATTTATCCCTTTATCACTACCTTTGTGTAAAAACAAGGGAAAAACTGTGGATGGTTATTAGTACTTCCTCTTCAAGTTTCAATTTTCGGTTCAATAATTTATCCCTTTATCACTACCTTTGCTTAAAAGCAAGGAAAAACTGTGGATGATTATTGGTACCACTCTTCAAGTTTCAATTCTGAAAAAAAAAAAAAAAAAAAAATTCAGAAAGAAAAGAAAGAAAGAGAACGGGTGTTGAGCATAATGGGAATAATATGACTTAAGAATGATTTTCAAAATAATTGTTGTCCTCGAGTTTAGAAATGATAAACCTTAAATGGACTTTGCATAATTGATTTTAGACATGGCATTAAGTATGAGAAGTCAACAGGAATGATTAGAAATATGTTCAGATTATCTATCATTTAGATTTAATGAGAAATAGCGAGCCAATTTTATGAATTTTTATGAGATGTTAAGATTATAAGTGATATGATTTTAATGAGACTTTTATGAGAAGCATTATGAAGTTAGAGATTTAAAGATTTGGTTATTGGGAATTAAGTAATGGATATTATGTTGAGTAAGTGAATTATGCCTCTATATTGAAGAGAAATTTATTATGAACTTTGGCCTTGTGATTAAATTTTGGGAATATGATTTATGACTTATAAATATAAGTATGAGTAATCTTTTGAGCCAATTAAGGTATTGAAGGAAGTGATATTGTGATATTGACGACTATGATTTGAAATTTCTATGTTGAGGAATTATGAATTGATTTTCTGGAATATTTTTTTATGATATTGAAGTTTGATGAAATTGTGGTCAATTTTTAGATCGTTGTGATCAAATGTGGAATTATTTATTATTGTGAGTTATGAAGTATGCTTACGGTTTGAATAAGTCCAAATTTCAAAGGAAACTCTGCTTAGAATTTTATCGTTTGGAATTAAGAGCATAGTATGGTATGCAATCACTAAGAGAATTGAGGTTAGACATGCAAATTCATTTACATCACAAACGAGATTTAGTAGATGATAACAGAGATATTTATTATTTTCTCGTAAGGAGAACACACAAGAGTCACATTGGAAAGAAATACATGAAACACGCAAAATCAAAAGAAAGCAACATGGGAAATTCCTCAAATTGAGAGATGTGTTTCCGGAGTAGCCGTATCCTACCAACTCTGACCTTTTGAGGAAATAAAGAAACCTTCAAAGAGGTGTGTTTCGAGAGTAAGAATACTCCGTAATCTACCACCTGGGACCTTTGAGGTACACACAAGATTTAAACATTAAGGAAATCCTAGGAAATTAGAGGGGTGTCTCGAGAGTAAGAATACTCCGTACTCTACCCCCACCTATTCTAAGATTCATAAAGTTAAGTTTACATTAACCGGACTCCATTTTCGCTTGATTCCCCTTCCTTGCGACCAATCTATCTTAACCCCTGCTGGATCTTGTATTGAGATATATGACTGCAGCTTATCCAGTAGTTCATCAATAGTAGGAGCAGAAATAAGGAGCCTTCTGGAAAATGGAGAGATGAATTCCTGTTCCACAGCATAATCAAGAAAGGTTAACAAGCCATCAAAGAAATTGTTAACATTCAGAAGCCCAATAGGCTTAGTATGGAGATCTAGTTGAGCCCACGAGGTAATGTTACAGATTTCTTCTAAGGTACCAAAACCTCCGGGCAGGGCTATAAAGGCATCAGAACCATATAGCATACAAGTTATGCGTTCATGGATGGATAATGTTTGAACTTCATGCCCTCGTGTTTTGCCTGCAACATCTACCAAAGGGACAGGTATGACACCGATTACTTTTGATTTCTCTGCAAGAGCAGATTGGGAAACACAACCCATTAGACCACTGCTACCACCCCCATACACAAGAGTGATACCTTTTTCCCCCAGTTTCTTTCCAAGATCTACGGCCGCTTCTAGATAACTGAAGCCTTTCCCCACTTTTGATCCACAAAATACACAAATAGTTTTGATCTGTCGAAGTTTTGGTGCTTCCATCTTTGATAGTATAGAAGAGAAAACTTACGAAGAAGATGTGATTTTGGGATGCCTGAACTATGAAATATGTTTAGCTATTTAAAGCCGAAAAAATTTACTGTTTTTGATTGATTATGAAAAAGTAAAGATTTACTTTTGTCAAAATCGGCCAACTTTTGACTGTTTTACCAAAGATATCACCTTTCGGTGATTTATTTCCAGCTTTATCAAAACTCGAGAAAGGAAAATATATTTTATTTCCAAAACGCGTGAAAGAAAACAGCAAAATATTTTAAATGTGTATCAAGAGATTTACCTTATATCATTGTTGAACTGCCAGAAGCCTCATTTTGTAAAACAGACTGGCAAACAGGATCTTTTGCTATTATATTTTGGAGACTATAACGATTTTTGTCCTCGTTAAACTGAGCGTATAAGGAGAGAAGTTCACGTTGCACATAACCACTTGGGTGCGTCTCAAGAGTCAGTCGAATATCATCCAAAGACTCCTTACTCAGTCCACCCTTTATGAATTTGATTTTATCATCCCGATTAGTAGAAGAATATCCTACTGTTTTGCAACGAGTATCACAGTTCCAACGAGCACATTTGTAGCAACCATTCAGCCTTTTTGCTCTTCGTTTCTTTGCGAAGGTGCTTTTGCCTAAACCAGGCATGTGCTTTGGAAATGTCATAGGTAATTCACCAGATAGTCGAACCTTTGCTTCGATCAACCAGCGAACATCTTCTGAAACACCATGAGCCATCAGCAACCTCAATCTTTCGAGTCTTATTCGATAAATTTTCCTCAGATCATTCATTGGAAGACTGGAATAATACTTGCGAATGTTTGTAAGAATGATATCCATGTTTTTGATGGATCTAACATCTTCCCAGCATGAACTATTTAAAAGCATTAAGGATCGGAGGGAATCCGCGTGATATTGATTCCAGCAAGAAAGCGCGGAATAGAATAATGGAAAAGAGGGAACAAGAGTTTATACGCCGTTTACTTTCTTGATAAAAGGAAGATTTGATGATGACGGGATTTGAGATATGGAATATTTTCTTGGATTTTGGGTACTGATATTTTGATATAATAATCAAGGTATAGAAATAATACGGGGATACGTGAAAGTGAAATAAGGACTGTATTGAATCAGGATTAATAAGTTTGTGCAAGTGAAAGGAATACCTTACGGGAAATGTTATGATATTTGAGTTAAGAATTTTAATAATTTGGGAGATATTTGTTTATTGAATTTTGCAGAAATTTTGGGTTACAAATATTGGAAAGATAAACTGATGATTATGTTGATATGTGAATAACATGTTTGGGTATATTACATAGAGAATATTCAGGTAATCGTTTTAATTATTTTGGGATATTTGGTGATAAGAAGAAATGACAAATTATTATGGTATGATATGTTAGTAAAGATTTATTGAAATTTTAGAGATATTAATACAAATATTTGAGGTCACATGATACGATGATAAATGACAAGTTACATGAATACTACAAGATATGATGAAATATCACATACGATTGGGAATTTTCATTTTGATTCAGAAGAATTTATGAGTAGACATATGTCTATTATTGATAGAAAAGTCCATGTCTTAAGAAAACAAATTGATGCATTTAGTCAAAGTCCAGTGGGTTAAATATGGTTGGGTTAAATATGGTAGCGATGATGCTACATAAGAAGAAGAAGAAGAGATTCTGATTAAGTGTTCAGAAATCATAAGATCAAGTAAGATTAATTTCGAGGACGAAATTATTTTAAGGGGGTAAGTTTGTAGCGACCAAGAATTTTTACGCGATTAATAATTATTTTAATAGAAAATCGTGTCGCTACTATTTCACCCATTTTTATTAAGTTAACGCCACGACGTATTCGTATAGCCAAGTCAAGAAATAATCGAGATCGTTCGATTAAATTCCGAATTTCTAAAAATATCTCCATTCTCTTGATTTAAAGTATATTAAGTCTAAGTACTTAATTCAATATTATCCCAATATTTATTTGTACAAAAAAATTACTTTTATTATTTAAATTAAGAAAATATATGCAAGCATGAGAGGTTCCATTATATATAATAATTATGAGAATCTTAATTTAATAAATATGGAAAAGTATATAAATGGTTGATAGATTCCATTATATGTAATCATGAAGAGCATAATATTTGTATAAATATGGAAAAGTATATGAATGAATTATATACTCCATTATATATAATCATGAAGAGCATAATATTTGTATAAATATGGAAAAGTATATGAATGATTGATAAGACTCCATTATATGTAATCATGAAGAGCATAATATTTGTATAAATATGGAAAAGTATATGAATGAATTATATACTCCATTATATATAATCATGAAGAGCATAATATTTGTATAAATATGGAAAAGTATATGAATGATTGATAAGACTCCATTATATGTAATCATGAAGAGCATAATATTTGTATAAATATGGAAAAGTATATGAATGATTTATATACTCCATTATATATAATCATGAAGAGCATATTATTTGTATAAATATGGAAAAGTATATGAATGGTGCTTTACTTTAAGAAAATGATGTGTTAAAATTAATAGAATTGAATGATTATGTTTACAATATGCCAACTTTATACATCTATTTAAACCCATCTCTTTTACACACAACTCTACACATATACACTTATTTCCAATCTCTTGACAAAATCCACAAGTAAGAGAAATTCAAGGTGGTCAAGAAAGTTTTGGTCCATTTACTACTACACTTCATTTTAATCTTTTAAAAGGTAAGTATATCATATGTTTTTATGACAAGTAAGTATATCTTATGTTTTTATGAAAAGTAAGTATGTTTTTATGAAAGGTAAATACACCTTATGTTTTTATGAAAAGTAAGTATGTTTTTATGACAAGTAAGTATATCTTATGTTTTTATGAAAAGTAAGTATGTTTTTATGAAAGGTAAATACACCTTATGTTTTTATGAAAAGTAAGTATGTTTTTATGACAAGTAAGTATATCTTATGTTTTTATGAAAAGTAAGTATGTTTTTATGAAAGGTAAATACACCTTATGTTTTTATGAAAAGTAAGTATGTTTTTATGACAAGTAAGTATATCTTATGTTTTTATGAAAAGTAAGTATGTTTTTATGAAAGGTAAATACACCTTATGTTTTTATGAAAAGTAAGTATGTTTTTATGACAAGTAAGTATATCATATGTTTTTATGACAAGTAAGTATATCTTATGTTTTTATGAAAAGTAAGTATGTTTTTATGAAAGGTAAATACACCTTATGTTTTTATGAAAAGTAAGTATGTTTTTATGACAAGTAAGTATATCTTATGTTTTTATGAAAAGTAAGTATGTTTTTATGAAAGGTAAATACACCTTATGTTTTTATGAAAAGTAAGTATGTTTTTATGACAAGTAAGTATATCATATGTTTTTATGACAAGTAAGTATATCTTATGTTTTTATGAAAATGTTTGGATCATTGCTATGAAATCAATCTCACAAGATTGTTATGGGTTCCATATGATATGTTTATGATTATGCTAAGGGGACCGGAGTTTAGTAGCGCTACACATAAGAATTCTTGCCATTTAAGTTCGGTAAAATTCTTGTGTCTCCCTATGTTTATGAATATTTCAATCCTATCCTATGTTATGATGAAAATGATCCATATGCATTCAAAAGAAAATTTATGCTTGGTATACTTACTGGGATTTTATAAATCTCACTCCACGATATTTACCATTTTCAGATAATTGAAGGTTCGAGGCGGTCAACATGGAAGTGGCAAAAGTGGTTAAGATTGATGAGATAATTATGTTGAACTTTATGTAAGAAAATTATGTTCTATTTTTATTCACAAATAAAATTATGGGATTCTAATTATTCTTTTGAATAATTTTACATTACTATTTAAGTCTCGATAATATGATATGAGTCATTTTTTTGTGGCACTCGAATGGTCTAGAATTCGGGTCGTCACAAAAACACACGTCCTCATAATGATAATCAATTTGCTCAATACTTGATTCAAATTGGTAATGGAACAGAAGCTTACATAGAGAATAACTTTATTAACTTACCAAAGGAGATAATTATAGCATGTGATGATGTTACAATGTTACTTTGGAGTTACAATTAATAAATGCAGTATTCCCAAGTTTAACAGACAATGTATCTTCTCCTGATTATATAACACAAGGTGGAATTCTTTCAACGAAAAATAAGTATGTCGACTACCTTAACGACAAAATGATCGAGCTATTTACAAGAGATGGTGAAGAATTTGCGACTTTTGACCAGCAACTAATGTTACAAATCAATTTTGCCAAGAAGAATTCCTCAATACATTGTTACCAAATGGTGTTACACTGCATAAGTTGATCTTGAAAAGAAATTGTCCCACAATGCTCTAACGGAATTTAGACCCGTCCAACGATCTTTACAATGGAACAAGAATGATTTGTTGTAATTTCAAGAAACATATTATCTATGCATAAATAATCGTTGGGAAACATGTTGGAAAACAAGTTTTCCTTCCGTACATCCCGTTAAGTCCAGTAAATGATGAAGGATATTCATTCAGATTCAAGAGCAAATGTCTGTATTTGTATTGGCGATTAACAAGGCTCAAACAGTACCTAATGTTGGAATATATCTTCCTGAACACGTATTCTCTCAGGCACAACTATATGTCGCAATTTCAATTTTTTTCTTTTTAATAATATCTTTTTTACCTCGACAACTTTCAAAAATTAGTATTAGTTCTCCGAAGTCACTGCGAATCACATTCATCATTTACGTAAGACGTGCAACGCACATGCTTACTACTAGTTCCAAAAAAAATGTCTTGAGCACCGTGCAAGATATTATCATTTCTTTAATATGTATATGTATATGTATGTGTGTGTGTGTGTGTGTGTGTTTTGAAGTATTTATAAAATATATGTAATCAATACATTAAAATTTTAATTTAATCAAAAATTAAAATGTATTAAAAATAAAATTGGTGATGAATACAAATAAAATTAAAACAAATTTAATACAAAAAATTTAATTATGCGCCAAATATTAAGACGCGTGGGAATTTATTTTTTCCTATTTTTATTAATGTTGTCTTTTTTTAAAATTTTGAAATTGATAATGTATTGTAATAAAATATTATTTGTACTATATTTTTTATTTGATATGATTGTATAATCAACATATTTTCATGAATTCTAAATCATTATCATGAATAGAAATTATGTTCATCGCACGAGTGTGATACTAGTTTTCTTTAACGTCGATAAAAAAAATATTATAGGATTTAATGAGATCTTCAATATGAGTACCATATTGATATATAAATTTTTCCTATTTTAAAAATAAATAATCAATTATTTTTGGACTTAGCAAAAAGTTAACACATGCAATTTAGCAATTAGTAATAGTTAACTTTAACATGTGAATATGTCATTTAACATCTAGTGTTTTGTTTATGTGGCTAGCAAACTTTAACATGTCTAATGCAGATATTTAATTTGTTGCAATTACTTTATTTTATATAAATTATAATAATTTGAGGGTTATTATTTATATTCATGGTAGTTGAGAATATTTGGACAAAATCTTTTATTTATTCTATACAACATAGATTTGAAAAAATTGCACTATTTAAGTTTTAACAATTATTTAAAATATATTTTGTCTATAAAACCTTTTGTGCATCACACGAGTGTGGACAACCACGAACTGTATAAATAATGTAGTTGTTGACGTCTCTTTTTGTTGTAAAGCTAGTCAACAAATAGGGTTATGAAGTCTTTGACTTCTAGTGTGAAAAATGTCTAATAGTGAGAAGGTTACTTCAAGTGGACCAAATCTCTGTGGATTATTAAAATTTAGAGATCACAAAATAGCGATATCATGTTAATACCCGATCAGATCAATAACGAACTAAAATAATCATTAAATAAATCTACATCGAGTTCAGTACTAATTTGATGGTCGGGTCGGGTCGAGATACGGTATTGAAATGACAAGAGTTTAGAGAATTGTCCTTCTTTTCTGCCCATAAATGAACATTTATTCCTCCTATTTATAATAGTCGAGGACATTGGACATAATTATTACAATACATCACGTCTGTAGGACATGATTGATTACCGTGAATGACATCTCTGACAGACTAATAACAAATGACTATGTTGACATATTTATAGATACCAATGATTACTGACACATTATGCGGCTGATTTGACCATTCTACAGATCCCCCGTTTTCACCTCGTTTAAGGTATCCAGGTCGGTTTGTCTGATATCGCCTCGGCCATACGAAATCGCCTCGAAGATGAAATCACCTCGGTCATGTGAAATCACCTTAGAGAAGATAATCACCTCGCGTATAATCCAGCTCAAAATATGATATCACTTCGGATATGGAGGTTACTTTGGATAACATATGAAGCTATTGTTGTCATCCATTTTCTTGAGACTTCTTGGATTCACTAGAGATCGTCTTCTGCAGATCGGATCATATTTTTGACCAATGAAGCTCGGTATATAAAAAATGTCCCCTCGAGATATATTCAAAATCCTTAAGGATAGTTCTTGAAATCACTTCATAGTTGTCCGTTCACTATTGATAATTGCCTCTTAGAATTCTGCGATTGCTCTAGCCACGTGTCTTTACCTTATTGGCGCATCAGACCTTGGATCTTGTGTAGCCGTCAGAGTAATGACAACGCATCTTGTCATTATGACCGTTGGGAAGATCCCCTCTCTCATTCCCTATATATAGGCTTCATTTTTCTTTCCCCCATCTTACAAAATCTCTCAAATTCCATCAAATTGTTGCCGGTTCGATTTCGTGTGCAACCTTAACGTCTCCTCATTAACTGATCAGAACTGTTGTGCATAGGTAAGCTGAAAATAATTTAAAACTTTGACTTAGTTTTCTTTCCTCATCCTTATAAATTTGGGAATTTTTCTAAGTATTCATCCCGCCATTAGAACAAGCAAAACATGAGTGGGAGTATTAGCGGTGACAAGAGTGAGGTGGGATCACATGGTAAGGGTATACAGGCCGAGACGAATTCTTCTTCAAGCGAGAGCTTAGGGACTCGTTGTGTTTTCCCGGAGGATGTGGGGGATGAAGTCCTCCAACCTGACCCTTTAGCTATTGTTCCTTCGACCCGGACTATCCTCCCAAGTCCCTTTAGATTCCCTCCATCCGCTTCTTTTAAACGACCTAACCCATGCACTAGTTATAGCTCTGACTTTGCATTTAAACACATCGGATCAGAGGTGATGCAGAACGAGCTATTTTGGTGGAAACATAAATACACAATCCCTGATTATGTCCATTTCTTCATCCCTGAAAGTTTTGAACGATCCGATAAACCACCTCAGGATTGCGTTGCAGCCAATTACCAAATCCTTAAGGCAGGTCTGAGATTCCCTCTCCCTTTCATAATAACGAATTGGCACAGATCCTGGGGAGTTGCACCCACCCAAATTCACCCCAACGGATGGCGATATATCCTGGTCTTTATATCTTTATTCAATAGAATGGGTTATGATGACCCCACACTAGATGGGTTCAATTTCGCCTATCAATTCCGAGCCGATGGGAAAAACTCTGGATGGTTTTATGCCATGACACGAGCCATCATGGAGGGGAAATTGATAGTGGATCTGCCGAAATCAGTTGGCCATTGGAAAGAGAAATGGTTTTTTATCGGGGGGAACTGGACTTGCCCTTACCGAAGTGACGAACTCAGTTCCTCTGTTCCAACTCGATATAAAGCAAAATTTAGTAAGTTCTTACTTTGGATTTCCTTTGAGCTGAAAAGTTCTAATATTAATCAAATCATTTTTTGCAGAGGTGAAGGAATCGGACCTGGACAAAAAGACCTCCTAGAAAATCATCAAGTTGAGAGAGGAACCGGAGTGGTTTAGGTCGGTTAAAGAGCTTCTTACCAAGGAGCGTTTATTCGAGTCCGGTCTAACGTTTATCCACCCATCTGATTACTATCCTCCTCCTCCCAAAGGTGGGTACTCTTGAATCAGGTCTTCCTTAGTCTATGATTCCTTACGAGGCGCACACTTAATCAAGATAGTACTCTTTCATGTTCTATTCCAGGTCGCAAAGGAAAAATGAGAATGGAGAGCATGAAGGCGAAGAAGAAGGCTAATGCTGAAGCCGAAGCTTGCAAGAGGGGAGCTGCAAAATAACCGATGCGATCATCCCGCCCTCACAAACGATTTCAGAATATCCAAGCTCCCCAGAAGAAACCAAGGAAAGGTTCTCCACCAAGGGATTCAGCGCCTTCTCCTCCTCTTACTGTTGGGGAACGAGCTGAATCTTCACAATCCATTCCCACTACCGAAGGATCATGTAACACCCCAAGTTCAAGAATCTTAAACCTAGGTGTTAACTTCCCTTTTTCTTTTAATGCGGAAATAAATCATTTAAAACCATGCGGAATTTAAATCGTTTACACAATCAAAATGTTCATTTATCTACTATAAAATTTTACCGAAATTTCGGCAGAATCTCCTCTATAAATTGGACATAGCCAACCTGTAGAGGGACATCAAAAACCATTTTAAAAATTTAAAACATCCATCACATCTCAATCACATTCATCATCGCCAAAACCAATTCATGCATTTCCCAAACTCCTCAATCATAAGATTTTTTCCAAAATATCAACAAGTATTGACAAATGAAATAAGAGGTAACTTAACTCATAATACGTCGCCCATACTTAATCAAAACTAACTTCAACCAAACAATTCTCAATAATAATGAATTAAGGAATAAATTCAAATGATAACTTTAATAAATTTAACTTTATTAAATAATGTCGACAGCGGGTACTGTCTGAGTCAGCCGCCAAATGTTCTCCTCGGATCACCTAACTTTCATCACCTGAAATGTTGGGGAGGGATTGGGGTGAGCTAAAGCTCAATAAGTAAACTTTATGCATGAATGCATGCTTATGACATGAAATGCTTTAAACTTTGAAATATGTATCCCCATTCACTTTAACCTTTCAAAACTCTCAACATTTCGAACTTTCACTTAACATTTCAAAACTTTCACTTAACATTTCAAACTTTCACTTCATTCCATCGTGAGCTCACTTGATGTAACTTCTAGTCAATCAGATAACAGTGGGCAATTCTTAATTGGAACCAGATTAACTTTCACATTTCCACCACAAAGCAGCTCATTACATTCATTCCACCGCAAAGCGGCTCATTACATTCATTCCACCGCAAAGCGGCTCATTACATTCGGGTACGCCGGTCCCCCGCGCCCCATTTTCCACTCGCATCTTTCATGACATAGAAGTACACTCATTCTTTCAAAAACTTGGGATACATAATTTTTGACAAAAATTGCACTTTGACACATTCCTTTCATTAAAACATTTGACTTTCCCATTTCGATGTCAATGCATGCTTGATGATGCAATGACATATAACGTGCATGCTTGAACATTTCCTTAACTACACATAATTGCATATGGTAGACCAAAAGCATTAAAATTCCGTAATTAACACGAATGTAAATTAAGCACATTAATTCCACATTAACATTCAAGTTTGATGAAAGTAGGGGGAAGTTTACTTACTTGCAGTCCTTAGCATTTACCGTTATCTGAATTTGCAAGTGGAGGAGCTTCGACTGCCCGTGTCGTCAATGTACCAAAATCTTAGTTGCATCTATTCATTTAGTAAAATATACTTTCAGTTCAAATTGATATATTCAACATTCTTTTAACATTACATTAAACAAGTTAAAAAATAAATCTTCTTTCCCTTTTCATTCTTGTGGTCATTTATTCCAAACAAGGTATTAAGAGATATTAAACACTTCCATACAATACTCGAAATCAAAAGATTTAAACCATTCGACAAAACGTATAACTTTTAGTTCACAAACACATTCGTTATTTATTTTAATAATAATCAAACATTTAACCGAGATTAAAACTTCAATCTAACCCAAGCGTGACTTTACATAATAACCAAAACACATAAAACCATATTCGAGACAAGAAATGAATCTCAATGCACATTAGAAGGTCTTCTCATCTTTTAAATTCAAACACAAACTCGAAATTCCATAACTTTAGAAATTACTTAATCGTGATTCTAACAAGTTCACAAATCTTAAAATAACCATTTATTACAAACTTTACCAAAAAGCAATTAACTAATTTCATAAATCTAATCAAATTCGAAAAACTGAATCTATAACTTTTAATCCAAAATTAACCTAACCATTGGTCCATTGGTTAACAATTGGATTCGTATATTAAAAATCTAAGAATTAACTAGCTAATATGACTAAAGCCATTTATATCAGTACATGAAAAATCTCAAATTTCTCAATTTACCCAGAATAACATAAACTTAATTAACTAACTCAAATTTAAACCAAGTATTTTTTTCAACAATTTTGAAATCTGAAAATTAGTCTACATAACTAAGAAATCTGAAAATATACATATAATACATATTTATATAAGCATTACCCAATCTTCAATTTAGCAGTTATAATTCGAAATCTGACTAACTAAAATCTGAAAATCAGAAAAATCCTCACATATTTACACATCTTAACATATATACACGTATATATATACACATTGACATCAACATAGGCTTGTGTACGTTTTTCGTGAGTGTAACCCGTGTGTGTTCGCGTGAGTGGGTGTTTTGCGTGCGCTGTGGGTGTTCGGTCGAGGGAACGGTGAGTGCCTTACCGGTGGCGGTTGGTGACCGGTGGTCGGCGACAGTGAGGGAGGCAGCAGCGGTGTCTTCGCCGTGAGAGGAGAGGAGAGGAGAGTGAGTCGCGAGAGACAGAGATGTGAGGGATCAAGAGAGAGGCCGAGAGTTGAGTCGCGAGTGATGAGAGGGAGCTGAGGGACGAGTCCAGTCTTTTAGGTTAGAATTAGGATTTTAATCTTTTGAATTTGCAATTCAGTCCCTCATATCTCCCCTCTTGTTTAATTAAGTCTATAAGTTCTATTTACCCTCGATAAAATTTCAAATTGCCACTAAACCTTTCCCAATTTCAATTTATGAAATTTAGGTCATTTACTACTTAATAAAAATAGAAATCGACAAGCTTCACGAATAAAATAAACAATTAGACATAGAATTGCACATAAACAATTTATAAACTTTTTAATTGGTACACTAATCGAGACGGCGTCCAAGTCCTTCCACTGCAAAATAATTTAAATCATTGACATAAAATTAATTAAATTTAAAATTTCGAATAGCATTAACATAAATATTACATGAAATTCAAGAAAGCATGTAAATCGAAAGGCGGTATTACAGATCATATCTGGGGGTAAAAGCAGTTCGGGCTGAACTGGCGAACTCATTGAAAGGATATCGCCCAAAAATATATAGGGACTACGTCACCTCTGCTAATTTGACCCCTGTCGATTTGATGAATGTAGATGAAATTGGCTATGGACGTCCCGACAAAGACGTTGACACCTTGTCAGGAGAAATTTTGTGAGGATATGCCTATAGATGACCTGGTGGCCACAAGCACAGATCATATCGGCCAAGCTCTAAACTACCTTTTCCGTGCTCAATCTAGAATGAGCAAAGCAGCTCTGACTCCGTCAAGTTTAAAAAGTTGGCCAAGGATGCCAAAAGAATGTTCGAGCTGGAGGTGAAAGTGAAACAAGAGGTGGAGGCCAAACTGAATGAAACCCTAGATGAGCTTGCCAAGGCAAAGGAGGCTAATGTTAAGTTGGGCCAGTATAAGGAGGAGGCAATTTTATTGAAGGAGGAAAGTGACTCAGCTGAAAGAATTGAATAAGAAACTTCAAAATGACTTGAATGAGTCAAAAGGGAAAGAAGTTGAATTTAATTTATCTTACAAAGATGCTATTGAGAAATTCAAGGAGTCGGATGAGTATGAGCACGACGTGGATGAGACCTATTATCTCACGTTCAAAGAGATAGTAGAGGATTTCGAAGCCAAACGTCCCGGGGTGGATATCTCTTTTTTGAAAGAGAAATTGTACCTAGTATACAAGAAATATTTGGAATTGATGCCACCCGAGATCGAAGATCAACCTGAGGCTGTCATCTCGCCGCTCCATGACTGTCAAACTTCCCTTACTGACGAGGTTACAGGACGAGAAGTAATTCATACCCTTATTGTGAAATTCCTCCGCAGTCGATTATCTTGTAACCCCACCCCTCTCTTCTTTTTTGTTGTCATGAATGAAGTAATTGTTCTTTAGAATTCTTAAACTTGTAAGTCCATTTTAATAACGAGCTAAAATGAACAAAAGGTGAAATAAACACTTGTACCAATTTCCAATTTGCAAACACAATTTAATATCGAGCAAAGGTGATCACAAAGCGAAGCGAACACTTGCACCAATTTTAAACTTGTAAACACATTTAATAACGAGCAGAGGTGATCACAAAGTGAGGTGAACACTTGCACCAATTTTAAACTTGCAAACACAATTTGATAACGAGCAAAGGTGATCACAAAGCGAAGTGAACACTTGCACCAATTTTAAACTTGCAAACACAATTTAATAACGAGCAGAGGTGATCACAAAGTGAAGTGAACACTTGCACCAATTTCAAACTTGCAAACACAATTTGATAACTACCAGAGGTGATCAAAAAGCGAAGTGAACACTTGCACCAATTTTAAACTTGCAAACACAATTTAGTAACGAGCAGAGGTGATCACAAAGCAAAGCGAAGTGAACACTTTCACCAATTTTAAACTTGCAAACACAATTTGATAATGACCAGAGGTGATCACAAAGCGAGGTGAACACTTGCACCAATTTTAAACTTGCAAACACAATTTAATAATGAGCAGAGGTGATCACAAAGCGAGGTGAACACTTGCACCAATTTTAAACTTGCAAACACAATTTAATAACGAGCAGAGGTGATCACAAAGCGAGGTGAACCCTTGCACCAATTTTAAACTTGCAAACACAATTTGATAACGAGCAAAGGTGATCACAAAGCGAAGTGAACACTTGCACCAATTTTAAACTTGTAAACACAATTTAATAACGAGCAGAAGTGAACACTTGCACCAATTTTAAACTTGCAAACACATTTAATAACAAGCAAAGGTGATCACAAAGTGAGGTGAACACTTGCACCAATTTTAAACTTGCAAACACAATTTGATAACGAGCAAAGGTGATCACAAAGCGAAGTGAACACTTGCACCAATTTTAAACTTGCAAACGCAATTTAGTAACGAGCAGAAGGTGATCACAAAGCGAGGTGAACACTTGCACCAATTTTAAACATGCAAACACAATTTAATAAAGAGCAGAGGTGATCACAAAGCGAGTTGAACACTTGCACCAATTTTAAAACTTGCAAACACAATTTGATAACGAGCAAAGGTGATCACAAAGCGAAGTGAACACTTGCACCAATTTTAAACTTGCAAACACAATTTAATAATGAGCAGAGGTGATCACAAAGCGAAGTGAACACTTGCACCAATTTTAAACTTGCAAACACAATTTAATAACGAGCAGAGGTGATCACAAAGCGAGGTGAACACTTACACCAATTTTAAACTTGCAAACACAATTTGATAACGGGCAGAGGTGATCACAAATCGAAATGAATACTTGCACCAATTTTGAACTTACAAACACAATTTAATAATGAGCAGAGGTGATCACAAAGCGAAGTGAACACTTGCACCAATTTTAAACTTGCAAACACAATTTAATAACGAGCTGAGGTGATACTACTTTCACGAGTTCAGCTCTCTGATCATATTCGGATCGGCTATTACCTCACCTCGGTTTCATCGAACATACCACGTTTGACTAGTTCGCCTCACAAAATAGATCACCTCGGTAATTTCTTCACCTTGGTTTTAACGAACATACCTCATTTGACAAATTCACCTCGTGTCTGTCGGTCACCTAGGTCGTGTCGGAATATACCTCATTTGACGAGTTCACCTTGCAGATGTTAGTCACCTCAGGTACTTGTGTGCATCAAATATTACCACGGATCATGGTAATACTACAACAAAGGTCTTGAATTGCCCCGTTGATGTTGCCCAGCGCTTTGCATGCTTACGGATCGTCAACAAAGGTCTTGAATTGCCTCGTTGACGTTGCCCAGCGCTTTGCGTGCTTACGAGTTGACAACAAAGGTCTTGAATTTCCCCCATTGACGTTGTCCAGTGCTTTGCTTGTTTACGGGTCGTCAACAAAGGTCTTGAATTGCCCCCATTGACGTTCCCCAGCGCTTTACGTGCTTATGGGTCATCAAGAAAGGTCTTGAATTGCCGACATTGATGTTTCCCAGTGCTTTGCATGCTTACGGGTCGTCAACAAAGGTCTTGAATTACCCCGTTGACATTGCCCAGAGCTTTGCGTGCTTACGGGTCGTCAGCAAAGGTCCTGAATTTCGACTTCATAACAGTAAACTTTCTTCTTAACACTTGCCTTTCTGACTCGGTAAGGACCTTCCCAATTTGGTCCCAATGGCTCTCACTATGTAGATATTTTCCTCAACACCAAGTCTCCATCTTGGAACTTTCTAGTTTTGACCTTGAATTGTAGTACCTCACGTTCCTTTGTTTATAGGTAGGGGTGGACAAAAAAATCGGAACTGAGTAAATCGAACCGAAAAAACCGAAATATTTCGGTTCTTGAAAAAAAATTCAAAACTGAAACCGATCGACTCTCAAAATCAAAACCGATAAAAATATTTTTTTTTTGAATTTTTCATTGAATTATACAGCAAAATATATTTATACACAAGCTTTAATGTGTAGGCAGTGGGTCAGAGTATAAATTTACTCACAATTTTTTCATTTGAGAAATGTTGTCCAGATTGGTAAAGTATTTTAATTAGAAATCCATGAGTCATAAACATTTTTTTTTTTTGAATTTTTCATTGAATTATACAGCAAAATATATTTATACTCACGCTTTAATGTGTAGACAGTGGATCAGAGGAGTATAAATTTACTCACAATCTTTCCATTTGAGAAATGTTGTTTAGATTAGTAAGGTATTTTAATTAGAAATCCACGACTCACAATCTTCTCCAAGTAGAACCACACTTTAATGTATATACACTTAGACAGTGTATGAAATGTTGTTTGTTTGATACACTATTATTATGGAATTTAGTAATTACTTTTAAGTCATTTCATACACTATTATAGTATTATTATTTTGTGGAATTTACTTTTACTGAGATTAAAATGTTCTTGCTTCCACGACGTAATTTCTTTTCAAATAAGAATGATTTTAGAGTAGAAAAAATGTTTTAACCATTAAGATTATGAAATTCACATTCTTGGTATATTTTACATGAATTTGGAGTTTAATTTTAATTGGAAGCTTATTTGATTGTATTTACCTTTAATTTTTGCAAACAATTATATATATTTTTTTTGTATTTGCATGAAATTCAATTTTTTAATTGGAACCGAACAAAAACCGAAAGATAACCGAAAATCGAAACCGTTCGGTTCTTGTCTTTGAAGGAACCGAACCGAAACTGAACCGGAAGTTTCGGTTCGGTTTCGGTTCCTTTAATAACCGAATCAAATCGGTAAACGCTCAGGCCTATTTATAGGTGGCATTTCTGACCTATGCTTGGAGTCTCCTTTCCTCAATAAAATCCAGCTCTGAAGTGAGTGCTTGGTCATTAATCTTTTCATTAAAATGGGAAACCCGGAAGGATGGCATTCCTACCTCAACCAGAGTGACAGCTTCAGCTCCGAAAGTAAGGGAGAACGGGGTCTCCTTGGTTGATGTCCGATGAGTGGTCATGTATGACCATAATACTCCCGGTAACTATTCTGCCCAAGATCCATTTAAAGCTTCCAACCTTGTATTTAAATTGTGCTTGATGATCTTGTTTATTGCCTCGACTTGTCCATTGGATTGAGGGTGGTTCGGAGTAGAAAAATGCTTCCTGATTCCTAGGCCGTTACAAAATGCCTTGAATCTTTCATTTTCGAACTGCCTCCCATTATCCGTTACGATAGAATGCGGAATCCCAAACCGGCATATGATTGACTTCCATACGAAATCTGTTGTTTTCTGTTCTGTAATTTTTGGTAACGGCTCCGCTTCTGCCCACTTGGTGAAGTAGTCCACAGCGACTATAGCAACCCCTTTCGCGGTTGGTAATGGCCCGATCAAATCTATTTCCCATTTTGCAAATGGCCAAGGGCTCACGATGAATGTCAACTCTTCAGGTGGGTTTGTTATGATAGGAGAAAATCGTTGACATTTATCACACTTCCTCCCAAATTCTATGGCATCCTTCTTGAGCGTGGGCCAGAAATATCCTTGGCGTATGATCTTGAAAGCCAAGGCTTGTCCCCAGTATGGTTCCCACAGATGCCTTCGTGAATCTCTCTCATCACATCGCTAGCTTCCTCCTTGTTCAGGAATTTCAACAAGGGCAATGAAAATCCTCGTTTATATAAATCAGTTCCAATCAAGGTATACCTTGCAAACCTGATTCTGAGGCTCCTTGATCCGCATAGTCTAATGGAATTATCATGCCGCAGAGGTACTGTACAATTTCATATGTCCAATGCGTTTGGAACAAGTCTGTAAGATGGTTGAAGAGGGTAGATCCAACGCTGAGTGAGTGATGGTTTAGATTGAGATACTCTTCAACCCGGATGTCCCTTCACTCGTTGCCAGTCGAGCCAGTGCGTCCGCTTGACCGTTCCTAGACCTGGGGACCTGAAGAATCTCTGTATGTTTGAACTTTTTCATCTCTTCTAATGCTAACTTCTGATAAACTGCCATTTTCTCTTCTTTGGTTTCGTATGTCCCCAATATTTGATTAACCACCAATTGAGAATAACTGTGTCAATTCCCATTTCCTGAGCTGTCTCGAGCCCTATAATCAGGGCCTCATATTTTGCTTCGTTATTAGTTGCTTTGAAGCTAAAACCATAAGAATTGCAGAAGAAATGGTTCTCAGGGCTAATTAGAACAACTCCAGCTCCTGCTCTCTGTCCTGTCGAAGATCCGTCAACATACAAGCACCAAGTGCTTCCGACCTCCAAGCTGTTAATCTGCACATTTGGCATGAATTCTGCTATGAAGTTAGCTAGGGCTTGTCCTTTAATCGCGGTTCGCAGCTTATACGCAAGGTCAAACGGTCCCAACTCGACTGCTCACTTCAAAAGACGACCTGACATTTCAGGCTTTTGGAGCACTTGTCGTAAGGGATAGCTAGTCAACACTTCCACTCGATGTTCCAAGAAATATGGCCTTAACTTTCAGGTCGACATTATCAAAGCATTAGCCAATTTTTCCATCTCAGAATACCTGAGTTCTACATCATGGAGGGCTTGACTAACATAGTACACGGGATGTTGCACCTCCTGTTCGGTTCTCACCAAGACTGCGCTCATAGCTGATTTCGAGATTTCCAGGTATATAGATAAAACATCTCTGGGGTGAGGTTTTGAAATGTTTGGGGGTGATCCAAGTTGTTTCTTCAATTCTTCAAATGCGACCCGACACTCTTCGGTCCATTCAAAAAAAATTCTCTTTTTGATCAACTCAGAGAAGGGACAACACTTGTCCGTCGATCGGGATACGAAGCGACTCAAAGCTGCTATCAGCCCTGTCAGAACTATCTGTCATGAAGGAGGTATGTTGTTCATCATCTTCATTCATTGGGATCTGTTTATAACCTAGGTAGGCATCCATAAAGCTCAGAAGTTGATGCCCTGCTGTGGCATCCACCATTTGATCTATTCTTGGGAGCGGGAAGCTATCCTTGGGATATGCTTTTAAAAAATCTATACACAACCTCCACAACCCATTGCTCTTTTTTAACAACACGGGGTTTGCTACCCGCACAGGGTAGGATGACTCCCTAATAAATCCGTTGCTCAACATCTTCACCACTTTCCCACCAACGCCTCATATCGCTCCAGATTCAATGACCTCCTTTTCTGTACCTTTGGTTTGAAGTCCGGGTTGACGCGGAGACAGTGACACGCATCCTTTGGATCAATTCCCTCCATGTTCGAATGAGTCCATGCAAATACGTCCTTGTTGGTTTTTAGAAATGTGATAAGGTCGGATCTCAATTGTCCCGTCAACTCGTGCCCTATTCTGAATTCGACATCAGTTCTTTCATCATTAACTCTCACGCTATCCAATTTCTCGACTGGTCCAAATCTACTACTCTCCTGTATTCCCCTTGGGTCAAATGTTTGTAACTCTGTTATCAGCTCTTCCTCTTCACTTGATCCTATTCCGAGATTCTCCCAATTATTCGTTTGCACATTGTTTGAGACGAAACACATATTACATTCTCGTGAGGCTCTTTGATCTCCTCTTACAATAGCAACCCCATGGGAGGTAGGGAATTTCATGCAGTAATGTTAAATGGACGTTGCTTCCTTTAATTCGTGTAAAATAGGTCTACCCAAGTCGGCATTGTAATTTGACATGATGTCGATGACCACGAAATCAGCTATGACACATCTTTGGCAAGGTTTTGTCCCCAACTCCACTAATAAAGATATTTCCCCTTTTGGAAAGACATAGTCACTGGTGAAACCTTGGATTCTGGCTCCTCTTGGTCGTAAGTGATGAGGATCAATTCCCATTTTCCCGAAGGTCTTCCAGTACAGCACGTTTATCGCACTCCCATCAACCACCAGGGTCTTATGAATCTTTATTCCACTGACAGACATTGTTATAACAAAATCGTCTGAGTGCGGTTGGAGCACACCCCTTGCGTCTTCTTCGTTGAAACCGAAGGACTCCAGATCTTCCAGAGCGGGTGAAGTGTTGCAGATCTGATAGATGTTCCTCGCTTCTCAAGCTAAGTCCCGCCTTTTTCTTTTCGACACGGCTTCAACTTGGTTTCCGCTTATTAACGTGTGGATTTCGTTCGGTCTATTTCCTCCTTGGGGATCCGCGTTCAATTGGGAAGTATGATTTTCTAGTTGCACGGATATCTTTCCCAACTCACCCGGTTCGGCCACATACTCCCGTAGGCTCCCTCTTTTGATGAGCCGATCAATCTTAAATCTTAAATTTCGACACTCATCTGTCGTGTGTCGAACAAATCGATGATACTTACAATATTGGGATGGATCCAATCGATTCGAATCTTGATTAATCAGCTTGGAGGGGGGAATGATCCTCGTCTTTAATACTCAAGAATATGGTCTCCACCGGAGTGTTTAACGGCACATGGTCGTTCCTTTGTTCAGCATGATAAGGACGGAACCGATCTGAAGGCCTGTAATCCCTTTTCTTTTCGTATCTGTTCTTTTTATATTCTCCTCTCACATCCCTATCTTCCCTCCCATCTGGTCTCTTAATCGAATCCTGATGGTTTCTCTTTAGCGGGGGGGAATGATCCTCTTGTCTTTAATATTCAAGAATATGGTCTCCACCGGAGTGTTTAATGGCACATGGTCATTCCTTTGTTCAGCATGATAAGGACAAAACCGATCTGCAGGCTTGTAATCCCTTTTCTTTTCGTATATGTTCTTTTTATATTCTCCTCTCACATCCCTATCTTCTCTCCCATCTGTCTGTTGAATCGGTTTAGGTAACTTTTCAGTGACTCTGCCTTCTCCTGCCTTATAGTTACCAAGCTCTCCTTTGGCATGGTTGGAACCTTAGATCCCATGAATTGCTTCAAGAACTGTGAGCTTAGTTGAGACCAACTGGATATTGAATGTTGGGATATGTTACGAAACCATCTCTGAGCTATATCCCAAAGAGTCAAGGGGAAGGCTCTACACATTATTGCGTCTCTTGCTCCCTGAAGCTCCATCCAAGATAAGTATTGACCCAAATGTGATACGGGATCAGTTTTGCCATTATATCCAACAAGATGTGGCATCTTCATCTTACTGGGTAGAGGTTGAGCTAAGATAACTTCGGTGAATGGTGATGTCCTTTTAGAAGTGGGGTCTGATGAACCTAAACCTCCTTGTTTTGCTTCCAAATTTGTCAACCTCTTCTTCAATGGTTCGACCTCTGTCAAATCCGGTTTACCTGACAGGGGTGATGACAGCCGGTTCATATGGAGAGTAGAGCTACTCATGGGACGGTTTCCCAAATCAATTTTTTCGATAGGGAATTTGTCCGCATTTCCTTTCACTTTTGCCACTTCATTCTTGACACGACCCTGACTTGGTCTTCCCGAATGGGTACCTCGATTGTTGACCATACTTTCCTCTACTAGTTGTTGTTGACCGGGTAATTTGTAATTTTCGAGGCGAGGTGTGCTTTCTCCTTTCGCACTCCTTATTTGTCCCTCGTATTCAGTCCTCTGTACGTCATAACGGGAAGGGTCATCAGACCTTTGAGGTTGAGATTGCACCTCGTCGTTTTCCTTTTTACGATCCCGATCTTGATTTCTCCTTATTTCCTCCATGTCTCTCCTCATTTGCTCTAATCTATTAAGGATCATATCCATGTTTGCATCAACCGGAGGTCGTGAGGAACCGGTAGTCCTGGATCCACGAGCATTTGATGTGAAGTGTCACCGTGACGAGATTCGATGGCTTCCTAGACTTTGTCTCTGGCTCATTGTAAACGCGCAGCTTATTCGAATGTGTCAACCACAAGGATGCGGGCCCTCCTTCTAGCGCCAATTTGTTTACGTCTCTTTTTTTTGTAAAGCTAGTCAACAAATAGGGTTATGAAGTCTTAGACTTCTAGTGTGAAAAATGTCTAATAGTGAGAAGGTTACTTAGGGTGGACCAAATCTCTGTGGATTATTAAAATTTAGAGATCACAAAATAGCAATATCATGTTAATACCCGATCACATCAATAACGAACTAAAATAATGATTAAATAAATCTACATCGAGTTCGGTACTGATCTGATGGTCGGGTCGAGATACGATATTGAAATGACAAGAGTTTAGAGAATCTTCCTTCTTTTTTTCTGCCCATAAATGAATATTTACTTCTCCTATTTATAGTAGTTGAGGACATTGGACACAATTATTACAATACATCATGTCTGCAGAACGTGATTGATTACAGTGAATGACATTTCTGACAGACTAATAACAAATGATTATGCTGACATATTTATAGATAACAATGATTACTAACACATTACATGGCTGATTTAGCCATTCTGTAGAGCCCCCGTTTTCACGTCGTTTAAGGTATCCAGGTCGGTTCGTCTGATATCACCTCGACCATACGAAATCTCCTCGGAGATGATAATCACCTCAGTCATGTGAAATCACCTCGGAGATGAAAATCACCTCGCGTATAATCCAGCTCGGAATATGATATCACTTCGGATATGGAGGTTACTTTGGCCAACATATGAAGCTATTGTTGTCATCCATTTTCTTGAGACTGTCTCGGATTCACTAGAGATCGTCTTCTGCAGATCGGATCATATTTTTGACCAATGACTTTTTGAACGTTGAATGTACCTTTCACCTCAGCTTGGTATATAACATTAGTATTTAAAGAAATTTTTCAAAATTTATTAGAATTATAATTTATTTTTATTCTGAGCATTTGTTGACAGTTTGTATCATTAATCAAAACAATTGTGTGTTCAAACTTTTTTTCTTTCTAGTTTGTAGGGATTTTTACTGTAAAATTATTTCATATTGTTTTTTCATGCAACAAACGGGTGTGATATTAATAATATATAATATATCTATCACCTGATTTTAGTAGTTTAAAAACCCACTCTTGTGGTGGACCAAGTCGACACCCCTACCTTTAGCTTGGGTTAGCAAAATACTATAAGGACTATTTTGTATTATTTTACAAACTTCAATAACAATTAACAATAGGTGAAATTAAAACTCCAATCCATAACATTCTTTCCTTGTTCAGTGTGTTCTACCACCTTCTCCCTCTGGGGAAGCAAGCACCTTATTCGACCTCGACCAATCTCAAATCCCTCTTATAATAATTCTCCAGGTCTATCCAGTAGTATTTCTTATCTACTGATCTAAACTTGAACTAAAAATAAAGAATAAATATTATTACAATTCTGTATCTAGGATCGAAGGAAATGGCAGAGGAATATTACGGGACGCAACTGATTGACGGTAACGGAGAATTCAATGCGGCGGAACTTCAGAACTTTGTTAACACCGTCAAACTTCACCAGTGCGGCCTCTCTTACGCCGTCGTAGCAATTATGGGTCCACAGAGCAGTGGTTTGTTAATTTTATTTTAATTTACTATCTCTTGTTGTATCTCTTGCTGCTTTAGTGGTACCCTATCACTAGGCCTTGAATTTTTGATAAATATGCTGTTGTTTACTAGTTATTGTTGTCCATGTATATAGGGAAAAGCACTTTGCTAAATCACCTGTTCCGTACAAACTTCAGGGAGATGAATGCATTCACGGGAAGGTTAGTCATTTCTCTTCTGTCCAAATATGTGTGTGTGGCTCTATATAATTATTGGATTCTATTGAGTTTACGCGAGGAACTACCTAATTAGCATTGTTTTTGGTTAAATTATTTTGGTTTTTGTATTTGATTAGGAATCAGACGACCAAGGGCATATGGATAGCCAAAGCTATGGGCATCGAGCCATTTACAGTCGTCATCGACTTGGAGGGAACTGATAGCCGGGAAAGGGGTGAGGTCGGGTTTCTTCATGGAATTAACTGAACATTTTGATTTATGATACAACTTAGCTTCTGTTTTGGGGGGAAAAAAATGTTTATAAATCAAGATTGTTATATTTTAGAAGTAAAATATGTGATTGAAAAGTGGAAAATGTGTATGGTTGGGAAGTGATTTGGATAAATGTCTTATTTATAAACAAGTTCGCCAAACAAAGGCTAAGAAGACCTAGGAGGCCAGGATGAGGGATTTGTCCATCATAATGATGCTAGTTTTGACGTTTGTATTTAACTATAAGTGCCTATTTTTATAAATATAATGTGAATTCTATTCTCTTGTTTACGAAACAAAAATAAACCACTGCATCATCATCATTATTATTATGAATACATGTGGATGTTACAATTTATAAAATTCTCTCTAAATAAAGGGGCTAATTTTGTAGACAAATATATGCGAGTCAATCAAGTGAAAGATGCACACTTTGAGCTTCCAGTTTCATCATACTCTACGTATTCTTATTCTTATATTTTGGCAACTTCCAACAGATCATTCTATATTTTGATGTGGTCTTGCACATAATAGGAGAGTTTGCTAAGAGTTGAGCAATTTTATCTTGGAGACGTATTATTAAAATGGTGCTTGTAAAATATATTGAAATTTAGTAGTAAATTGATGGATATTATTTAAAATATAAAAAGCTTAAGAAATACTCTGTTTGGTAACAGTTTTTTGTTTATAAAAAAGAATTTGATATTGTCGAGATAAAATATGTGGTTGCAAAGTGGTTTGAAAAATATGTGTAGTTGAAATGTAATATGGGAAACTTTGAACAAATTAATTGTATTTGATTCTTTATTGAATTAAGTTAATCATGTTGTTAATCAAATTTTGTTGACGTAAATTATGTTTTAGTTCTAGATAATCGCAATTTATCTTGTATTTTTGTTTGGAAATTTGATCTCAGGATGATGCAACATTTGAGAAACAAAGTGCATTATTTGCTCTGGCAGTTGCAGACATTGTCCTCATTAACATGTAAGTTCTAAAAGTTTAGTCTAATCCTTCTTTCATCGAACCCAGATGCATCCTGAAATATTTTGTATTGAATGAACTATGGAAATTTATTTGCATCATTCATTTCTCTTATCATAATTTCAATAATCAGTCTATTTGTCCCTCAACCTCTTCAAATCTTTTAGTTCGGTGAGTTCAGCTTTTTAATGAGTTATTCACAACCACAATAAGGTATACCTATTATTTGTTGACAACAATCTGTTCATTTGCTAGACTATTGGTTTACAAGTTGTATTTTGTGTTATCTTGCTGCCGCAGTGTATGAAGATCAGTGTTAAACAAGTCCAAGGTTGAGTTGATTGCTTGCATTTATAAATCCAATTTCTGAGGAGAACCCCTTCATTAGCTTTTCGTCTTTCCTACAAATCTTATATGGCTTCTGCTGACTTCTATAATTTGCTAGCTTTCAATTTGTTAACTGTTTGAGTATAGAAATTCCTGTAACTGGTTACAGTTGGTGCCACGATATTGGACGGGAGCAGGCTGCAAGCAGGCCTCTTCTAAAAACTGTATTTCAGGTGCACATCATATTTAATATTAATAGTAATAAAATTGGTTCTGTTAGCATGGTAACATGTTTCATGCTTTTCTTAGGTTATGATGCGTTTATTTAATCCTCGTAAAACAACACTTCTCTTCGTCATACGTGACAAAACAAAGGTATGGTTGCTTTACAAACTTTTGAAGGTGTGATTACATGTATAGTGTTTTACTCTCTATTAGCACATCTTTTTGTAGTTCACTTAATCATTATTTGTATGTTCCTGTAGACCCCATTTAAAATTTTGGAGCCAATTCTTAGAGAGGATATTCAGAAGGTAACTTGTGCCGACATATTTGTTTTGGAAATTATCATCCTATGAGGATTTAATTGGAGGGAACTATTACAGATATGGGAAATGGTTCCCAAGCCCCAGACGTACAAGGGCACTCCTCTTAGTGTATTTTTCCGTGTAATAATAAAATCTCCATCATTTTATCATTAATTATACTGGTCTCGTTTCTGTGTTACCTATTTGTCTTAATTGGAACTGAAGGTGGAGGTTGTTGCCTTATCCAGTTACGAGGAGAAGGAGAAACAATTCAAAGAAGAGGTGACTCTGATTAAGCTGTAGAATTGTATTTCCCGCATAGATACTTGCTTTAATATAATTGCATGAAGTTACAGTCTTATGCACAGTTCGATACAGGTATCCCAACTTAGGCAGAAGTTTTTCCATTCTACATCTCCAGGAGGACTTGCCGGCGATAGAAGGGGCGTTGTCCCTGCTTCAGGATTTTCTTTCAGTGCACAGGAGATATGGAAAACTATCAAAGAAAATAAGGACCTTGACCTTCCAGCTCACGAGGTCTCCTATTTCTCTTTATTTGAAGGAGGAATGGATTATCTCTGCGTGCTATAATCGTGTAACTCCTGTTGTCATCAGGTCATGGTTGCCACTGTGCGGTGTGAAGAGATTGCCAATGAGAAGTTCAGTCGCTTGGCATCTGATAACGTATTATTTCTTTATGTTATGAAAGAATAATTCTTATGTTGTTCCAGTACTCACCTCTTGATTTGGTATAGGAATGGATGGCTCTGGAGCAAGCGGTACAAAGTGGTGCTGTCCCTGGCTTCGGAAAAAGGATAAGCTCAATTTTGGAAAAATATCTGTCAGAGTAAGTTTGGCACGTTAATAACTTTAACTTTTTACGTATCTGCTTCAAGCAACTTGACAGCTGATTTTTGGCACGATAATTTTTTGGATCATCTTTTGAACTCATAAAATGCTTCCGCAAAAAGATGAACATATCATTTTCTGTAAGCAGTACAGAAATCTGCAAGTGTGTGTAGGATCTGTTTGTGTGTGCTTGTAATCCTACTCCAGTATGGACTACCATAACAAGGTATACATTTTCTGTTGACCTTTTACGGGCGTTCACGTGATTAATATTAATCTGAAAAGAATTCAACCTGCACTTCATAATTTGTCTTTCCCTGAAAAGGGTCGCCTATTCCATTGGAATTTGGATTGTTTCTTGGATTCAAAGTATTGTTTTCCATAATGTGTCAAGTTCTTATTGAGCCAAAATCATTCTAGACAACACAGGGTCTGTGCCCAAGGGCCTAACATCGTCTCCTTTCAGATAATTTCCCCTCTTTCTTGCTAAGAGAACACACGTAAGCTACCAAAAGATTAAAAAAAATGCTTCAACTTCACCAACTGCATCCCCAATCCACATTTATCTGTATAAAAACTACTTTTTCTCTCCCCTCTTTTTGGACAACAGCGGAGAAAGGACTCTTACTGTCAAAATTAGAGGTTATGGCCATTGAAACTTAATTTTATTCTTTCACAGATATGATATGGAGTCCGTATATTTTGAAGAAGGTGTGAGAAATGCGAAGCACAAGCATTTGGAATCAAAAGCATTGCAGGTCTGGTAACTATTACATTGAGCCTTGCATTATTCTTACTGAAATCAGCAGGTTTGAATATATTTGCTGTTGTACAGAAGTGAGGGGCATATATTAAAATTTTCAAGGATAGACTAAGAATTAATAAATAATGTTCAAATAATTAGGTAAATCAAGAGTGTTGCAATATGTTGATAATTTCTGGCCATGGTTTAAAAAAAAGTTCTCAAGGCTGATGCATTGGAAAAACGCTTCAATACCCTTATTTTTTAAGAGCGGAGTGAAGCTGACACGTCAAGGCATATGCTTCATTAATTATGAGACGTACGCCTCACAAATGCCGGGCCTCCACTTTTTAAAACCCAAAAATTCACCTTAATTGACATACTTTGGAAATCAATTTTACACCTAAATCTCTATGGCTAATTTAATCAGATCTTTAAGATGCTAAAACCTAAAAATAATTATTTGATTCTTTTGGTATTTAACCTATGAATAACAAACCAAAAATGACAGAAACTGAAGAACACCACGATTTGTTTCGTCCAAAGGACCGAATGTTCTGCAGAAGCATACTCACCCATTGAATTAATGCCAACGTGTCCAAGGGATTATCTTTAAATGATAAAATATTCATATTGCAGTTGGTTCGTCCAGTTTATATTTCCATGTTGGGGCATCTACGTTCTAGAGCACTTGAAAGTTTTAAGACTAGACTGGAACAAGCTTTGGCCAGAGGAGAAGGATTTGCTGCATCTGTTCGTAGCTGCAGTCAGTCTTCTATGCTTGAGTTTGATCAGGGATGTTTAGGTACTGTATTTTCACTATTCATCTGTAGTTCCCCTCCCCCACCTTCTATCAAATATATATACATTTTCCTGCAGCTCAGACAATTCAATACTCTTGTTTATTATTTCTATTTCTATGAACTCTTAATCATATCTATTAGAAAACCTTTCCCCTCCTTCCTCCTTTAGGAGGGGGATTTTGTTCTGGAATTTTAACTCCTATTTCTTTCTTGAGGAATGCTTATTTGAGATCTTCCCTGATTGAACCCTATCATTAGCAGCAGTAGTCTCACAATGATTGATTTACTTAGTGCTAGTAAATATCTCAATTAGTGTTTGTTTAATTGTTCCATCACAGAGTGATTTTGGTCTCCAATTTCAGATGCTGCTATACAGCAGGCTAATTGGGATGCTTCTAAAGTACGTGAAAAACTTCATCGTGATATTGAAGCTCATGCATCTGCTGTTCAAAGTGTGAAATTATCAGAACTGATGGCCAATTATAAGGTATGCATTTGTGGATGATGGGAAATTTTGATTCTCTTTATTTGAAATAGTATTCTTTTCTAGTTTATCGTTTTTATTTTCTTTCCAAAATTAAAGTACTGGCAATTCATATAAAATTTGCAGAAACTAACTTCCTTTACAGAAACAAATTTCTGCAGCACTCATCGAACCTGTGGAATCTCTCTTCGAATCTGGTGGGAAAGACACATGGGCTTCAATAAGAAAGCTCCTGACACGTGAGACCAATGTAGCTGTATCTGCCTTTTCTTCTGCTGTTGCTGGTTTTGAATTGGATGAGGAAATATTTGAGGAACTGGCACAGAGTTTGCAGGATTATTCTAGAAGTTTAGTGGAGAGAAAAGCAAGAGAGGAAGCTGGTAAAGTCCTGGTGCGCATGAAGGATAGGTTGGTAAAAAATCTCATTTTGCAGGACATCTTTTCTCAGCAATGGCCCTTCTAATTGCTTACAATTCTGGAACTGCTAGATTTGTTACTGTCTTCAACCACGACAAGGATTCACTGCCAAGGGTCTGGACGGGGAAAGAAGAGATTAGAGAAATCACAAAGGAGGCCCGCTCTGAGGTAATTTGTGAAGACATGCAGGGACGGAGCCAGAGATTTGAGTGAGTGGGGGCCAAATTTTTCAAATAGTGTGAAGGGGGAGGCGGAGGTCCCCTTCCGGTCCACCCCCGAAATTTTTTTGAACAAAAATGATTGAAATGATGAAGCAAATATGACAATAAATCATCAATAATCAATTCTAAACTCTATTTGAGTCAATCTCATTGTTCTCAACTCTATTTGAACTCTCCTCAACAACATTTTCATGACGATGTTTTTTTATTAAATATCTCTCCATAATCTATTAATCTGAAATATCAAATATGACAATACATCATCAATAATCAATTCTAAATTGTTCACAGTTGCAAATTTTCCAATTTTAATCCATTTTCTTTAAAGAAACAAGGAGATCAATTTTTTTTTTTTGGCCTAACCGTCCCCAATAGGCCTAAACCGAAAACTAGGCTCAAGTTTTTTCAATCCCAGTGGGGGCCATGGCCCCCACTGGGCCTCAAAGAGATCCGTTTCTGAAGACATGCACCTTAGTTAATGCTACTGACCTAACAAAGTTATATTTTCTGAAACGAGCTATCATTCTTTTGCAGTCTTTGAAGCTTTTGTCCACAATGGCTGCCGTAAGATTGGATAAGAAAGCAGACAAGATAGAGAATGTATTGTTCTCCACTCTCATGGAGAGGACAGTTGCCCCTCAGAATAGGGGTAATGGAGTTTCTGGAGATCCTCTTGCTTCAAGCACGTGGGAAGAGGTCTCGATGAGCATTATCTGCTATTTGTTTTCACTAAAAAACACGTGCATAAGTTTCTGACTAGCTTTGATTACCTTTTAGGTTCCTCCAGAGGACAGTGGTTACGATGAGAATTGTCTGCTTTTTGTTTTCACTCAAAAACACATGAATTAGTTTCTCACTCGCTTTGATTACATTTTAGGTTCCTCCAGAGAAGACGTTAATTACACCTGTGCAGTGCAAGTCCATTTGGAGGCAGTTTATTGCGGAAACCGAGTATACAGTCACTCAAGCGATCACTGCACAGGTCAAAATTTAGAATATGCTTCTTTTTGCTGTAATGTACCTAACCTAATAAGGCAGACAAAAGGAACAATCTTTGACGGCTTTTAGGTTAGCATAAGCCTACTTGTTTTCTTGGTTTTGATGTACTTCAGTTGCAGTATTTGGATTATAATCTTGTGATCCTTTCATATTTCAGTCTTTTTTGACCAACCCGTTGAAATAATCAGATGAAGATGACGTGTTTCGTTACTACCTGAAACATATGCTAGCAAGAGCTTTTAGCTAAATAATATAGATCTTCTGCTAGTAGTGCAACTTTATATATCCATGCTTGTGATTATAGGATTTGGTATATTAAATATTTTAATACTTGCGGGTGTACATAAAGTCTCACAAAGAAGCTATATGCTTTTTAGTCTCTGGAATGATGAATTGTTGAGGTCCCTCTAATGAGCATAGTGCTATGTATTTTACTCCTTTAGTTGGTTTTATGTATCTTCAACCTTAAAAATATACTTCCTACAGAATGCATACAAGCGACGCAACAGTTGGTTACCACCTCCTTGGGCAATCATGGCAATGCTTATACTTGGTCTAAATGAAATAATGTTCCTTTTAAGGTAAGGCGTTCTAACAAATTTTCATTGTCGCTTTTCTGTATTTCTGCTGGATATGTTAACACCCACTTTCTTCTCCTTGTAGTAACCAATGTTTTCTTTCCAAAATTGTGTTGCTAAAACAGGAATCCTCTTTACCTTCTGGTGTTATTTGTAACATATTTGCTTGGGAAAGCAATATGGGTACAGATGGATATTCCAGCGGAATTTCGTATTGGCAGTGTGAGTTAAAATCCATTCGTCGTCTACACTATGCTCATCGAAGCAAGCATTTTTTTGGTTTATTTTTACCAGTATGGGAATGTCAGTTCATGCTCTGTTTCTTTTTCCTTTTCAATCACAATTTAGTTAAACTATTAATAGTCACTGGCTTGACTCCTTTTACAGCTTTCTGCACTTACTTCTCTCTCAACAAGATTCCTTCCCACATTCATGAATCTTGTAAGACGACTTGCTACTGAAAGAGAAGCGAATTCAGAGCCTATACATCCTCGGCGGCTTGCTTCACAGAGTTTCAGAAATCAAATGCAAAAATCTGACTCAAGAACAAGTTCAATTCCAGATGCATCTGTCTCAACTGAAACTGGTGTTGAATACATAAGCCCTCAACTTCAGCATGGGATAGTAACAAATCATGAACAAGAGGAAACATCCCGTTTCGGAACATATGACTAAGTGTAATTTCACAAACTTTACTTGCTGTTCTGTTGTAAAATGTCCTTTGTTTTTTTTTTAGTTCTTTTAAGCTAATGACCAGAACTATGTTTTATGCTAGAGATATTGGCGAATTGGATGCAGTTCCTTCCTCGCACTATGATTGGAAACATTCCAATAGCTTACCATTTCTAATGAGTGTCTGCATGTGGCGTTAGCCTTTGAACCGAAAAAGGGGGGAAGAACTTTGCTGAATATAGAGTGACAGGCCATGTTTTTAACGCATGCTGTTCATTTCTTGTGTATAAAAAATAAATAACAAAATACTAGTATAACATATTTGTACATATGATGTTAGAGCAACGTTGTCACGGTTAGATCATAATATTTATCTTTCATGAATGTGCTGAAGTTCAAAATATTATAATTGACTTGCTGTACGTTTATTTTTATATTTTAGGATGTATTTATAGATCTGTGATTATGATAAAAACTAGTATTTTCTCTCATGCATGCACGAGATTTCTATCAATGATAATGATTTAGAATTTATGAAAACATATTGATTATATAATCATATCAAATAAAAAAATATAGTACAAATAACATTCTATTACAAAATATTATCGAATTTAAAATTTTAAAAAAGACAAAACTGATCAAAATTGAAAAATAAATAATGCCCCAATGTATCACTCGTCTTAAAGTTTGGCAATTATTAAAATTTTTGTATTAAATTTGTTTTACTTTTTTGTGTTTTCCACTGAAAATTTGTCGATTTCATCACTAATTTTCTTTTCAATATAATTTAACTTTTGATTAAGTTTATTTTTTAATGTATTGCTTATATATATTTTATAAAAAATTCAATATATATATATTAGAATTGGTAGTTTTTGAAAATTTCTACTTTGTTTGACGGAGATTTAGGGACATTTTTTAAATATGCCAATTTTTTTTAAAAAAAAAATTAAAGAAATGATTGAATATTATTTAATTTATGCATTGGTAATATCAACAAATTAAAGATTTTTGTAATATGTACATTGAAGTACATGCTCATTTAATTGAGATTTTATGAAGTAAATCTACATCAATTTTATTTATTTATTTTCAAAATATATTAATCCAATTTTTTCATTTTTAACGTAGCACGTTTATAAAAATTATATTTATTTCAACTCATGCCGGAATAAATATAATATTTCACAAAAATAATATTTTTTTTATTTATAAAAAAAAACATAACCGCCTAATAGAGGCTTAATTTATTAAAAATAGTTAATAATAATAAAATATATTTCAAAAAATAGAATCTCTAATATTAAGGATATTACCAATAAACAGTTTAGTATTTGTTTTGTAGTGGGTATAATAAATACGTACCAATAAACACTTAAGGGAAAATGTTTGGACTTACATAATAAATAAATAGTAAATAACAATAAGGCCCTGTTCGGCGGCTGTAAGGCAAAAAAAAATTGTTTTTTTGTTGTTGCTTAAGTAGATGGATGGTTAAAAAGTAGAGAGATAAAATGTGTAGGGTTAGAGATTGATTTGGAAAATTGTGTAATTTAAAAATTGGTTTAAAAACCAAAAAATTGTTATTACCAAACAAACGCTAAGTATGGATTATATTTATTTCAACTCATGACGAAATAAATATAATATTTCACAAAAATAGTATTTTTTATTTATAAAAAAAATAACCATCTAATAGAGGCTTAATTTATTAAAATAGTTAATAATAATAAAGTATATTTCAGAAAATAGAATTTTTAATATTAATGATATTACCAATGAACAGTTTATTGTTTGTTTGTTTTGTAGTGGATATAATAAATACATACCAATAAACATTTCAAGAAAATGTTTGGATCGACATAATAAATAAATAGTAAATTGCAATAAAAAATTCAAGAAAACGGTTTTGGCGGGAAAACAATGGTCAATAGATGGTCAAACTTTTCTACTTTAAAATATAGTATATATTGATAAAAATATATGGATTTTATGAAATGTGTGATAAAAGTTGTGAGTCAAATCAAATGTGTGGTTGTTGGGTTTTTGAATCTAATAAATTCGGATGATGATAAAAACAGTTGTGGGATTATATTGACTTCAAACTGAATAGCTTGACTTGATAGTAGTCCAGTTGGATGGCCCAATTGTGGTGGTTTTGGGAATTGACTTTGGTTGATTGGTAATTGGTCATATCTATTTTGACCTAACCCATAAGATTATATGACCTATCATTTCTTCTTGTTTGCCTTGAGTTTGAATAGAGATTGAGAGGGAAGATGCTGAGAGTTCTTAATGTTTTCATTACTGTCTTCTTCATCTATTAATTCATCTCTATCTACCAAGATGTTGTTAGAGTAATATTGAAGCAATTTAGGTGAGGTTGTTATTGGGTTGAGCTTGAAGATTTGGAGTCGATTTTGGAGAGTTTACTATGCCCAGAGGTATACCGAAGGACCCAGAAATATTTTGAAAAACGACCAGAAACAGCTCGAAAAATCAGAAGAAAACTGAAACTAGAAGCTGTCCAGAAAAACTGTTGAATATTCGAAATGAAAATCTTGATTTCAAGCCAAATCGTTGATCCATTAGAGAAACGGATACCACTGGTGGACCCAGTAGGTCTAGGCGAGGTGAGGTGAGGTAGCAGGTGCGTGGGTCTGGCTACGGCGTGTGAAGACCACGCTTCGATGATGGTGGCCGCACAAGGAGAAGATTCCGATGACGACGTCTTCAAGCAGTTTTCTCCTCTCGTCATAATGGAGTTGTTGATGATTTCAGATTTCTGTTTCGAGACTTATACTAAAATTTGTACTATTTTGCCCCTGTGGTCGTTCGACTGACGGGTAAAGTTCGTGTTGTTGTAATTTTCGATGGATGCTTTTGGGTATATAGTGGGATCGCTAAAGAGGCGATGTTCTTGTATCTACTAATTTACGGACACAAAATAGTTTGCTCTGATAAATTGCCTGGAACCTTTATTTATCATGCTACCATATCATTGTATGAGGTGGCCATTAGGATTTGAGTTTTCCATTGTTTGGTATTCATTGCCTGCCGACCTAGAAATTATTTGTTTAAATCGTACCGTGTATTATGTGTAAATTTGATATATTAATTTTTGTTTGGATTTAATAAATTGCACTTTAGATGTTCTATTACCTTTTAAAAATGCCTATGATCTTAGAAAGTATGATTGACTTTATTCTGTATGATGTTTGTCTATACTTTGCTTTTGTGCATTTTTGGGTAAGATGACAACACTTGGTAGTGAGATTTTTTGATGGCATGGTGATTTGATTTTCTAGAGTGTGTGATGGCAAGGTTTTAGGTATAGTTAGTGCAGAATATAAGGTGATATTAATTGTGGTATATTTGGACTTATGAGATCTTGTCCTAATTGAGAGAGTAGAAGGTGTTAGGAGATAGGTGTGGGGAACAGTGCCATTGGATCTAGGTAAGATCTGAACGAAACTTATTGAGGATAAGTGCTCTATGTTACTCATGTGCATCCATGTGACCTTTTCTGCATATGTTTGATTACTTAATTCGATGCATTGTTTTGTATAGCATTTCAATTTATTTGATATATGTTATTTTGCATGAATTTTTGTATGATCAATTTTTGCTATAGATAATATGTCTATATGCATAGTGGATTGGGTTCTTTTTCATATTTGATTACTTAATTCGATGCATTATTTTGTATAACATTTCAACTTGTTTGATATGTTTTACTTTGCATGAATTTGCGTGTAATCAATTTTACCGAGTGTAATGTATTGACATGCATAGTGGATTTGTGATGCATTACCTGTAAGTGGGAGTATGTCTTTTGGTAATGTGTGAAATAGATGTCAGATGGTGCATTGGTGAGATGTACATGAGGTGAGTGTGTCATTTTGAATCATGAGTTGAGATGTGATTAAATGTAATGTAAATCTTCTATCTGAAATCTTGGCCGGGTGAAGTGTTAGAATGACACTTAGATCACTTCTATTAGGTGAAGACCCATTATCTAATTAGTCTGAAAGAAGTGAAGTATTGATAGATGAGCATCCCAAAGACCATCCCAAAGACTTAGGATTTATTCTTTTTTATTAGTTAGACATGTGTAGCGATCAATCTAGTGAACATAGGTGGTGGTATATGTGCTATGTGTACTGAAGGAGTGAGCTACACGGAATCAGATATGATAATTGTGCAAGATCTTTTCATGAGGTTATTTATGCATTGTGTTGTATATCTATTGGGTGTTGTGTTTGATTAACTTGGAGTAAGTCTTATGTTCTTTTGCGAGCATATTTGAAAATATTTTTGTATTATTCTATGTTATATCTTCATTGGATTAATTATATGTTCTTGATTGATTATTGTGATCATCTGTCTTCTACTTGGGTCTCTAGCGAGTAAATGGAGAAGGTATGGTGTGTGTTTCGGGTGCAAGACACGAGGTAAGGTCTGTGATTCCAAATTTTATTGGATAACCTTAATTGGGCAAGTATAAACATTATGTTGTTTTCTTGCAGGTTGATTGGGTATCAAGGTTGAGATTATTGGGTTTTTGATACCCAATAAATCTGGACGATGATGTAAAACAGTTGTAGGATTATATTGACTCCAAACCGAATAGTTCAACTCGATAGTAGCCCACTTGAACGGCCCAGTTGTGGTGGTTTTGAACCTGGACTTTGGATTGATTGGTAGTTGGGCCATATGTATTTTGACCTCGCCTATCAAGGTTAGGAGCGTTTGTAAAAATACTCAACTTTTGATAACATAATTGAAACTTACCTCATTTTCAAGAATTATTGAAAAATATCTCAAAAATTTTTTTAAACTAAAAAAATACCGTTTTCACACATGTATCATGTTGTGATACTTTAAATGTATCTTATGATATTTTTAAAGTACCACAACATGATACTTGTGATACTTTCAAATTTTTGGTATCATAATATGAAACTTTATATAAATTTTGTGATACTTGGGATGGAATCTTAGTATCACATCATGATATTTTACAAAAAATTTATGATTCTTTGTATTAGGCATAAAATCAAACACTTTTCATATACTATTCTCACAATTTTTCAGGTATAATCCACCACCACCGACCACAACCACAGCTACCACGACTGCTCAATCACTCCCTCAAAACAAACACTACCCTAGGTCATTACTTCCAGTATTCAAAGTTTTACATAACAGTTTCGTCCATAATTCTCTTTTGCTTGTTGCTGCAGAAGCTGTGAAAACAGCAAGCAATTTGCTCACTAAGAAGCAGTACTCAATAGACAGATGAGATTTCAGAAAGAAAGGCAAAAACGATATGAAAATTAAACGTTAGCTTAGTTATGACCCAGAAAATTAGTGGTGGTAGTTGTTCAGTGCAGACAGTTCTTGTTTGTAATTCTTGCTTTAAAATCACGCTGTGAATGAATGTCCTTTAGCTCATCAAATTCAACCAAGTCCAGAACAAGCAAATTTTATAGGAAATAGGTAACAGGGTGATCTGTATTCGTAAACGTACAATTTAGAGTTGAAGAACCATCCCAACTTCTCATGATCCAATGATCAGAATGTTCAACTACGAATGGTAACAGGGTGCGGATGCCTTTCCCCGTCCCCGCCCCATTAATGATTTACCATCCCCGCCCCGTCCCCATTTAATCAGGGATGGGATGGGGAGGGGAAAATCCCCGTTTATATCTCCATTTTTTTTAAAATTTTAAAATAATTTTATGCAGACAATATAAGGAAACATGCAGGAACAACCCTAACATTTTCTAAATTTAATAATTTTTACACATTATTTGGACATTAATCGAATATATATTCATCTTTTTTTGTATCTTTATTTTGTATTTGATTTGATAAGAAAATACAACTCGATAAGCTTAATAAATTATAACTAATAATCAATAACTTTTCAAAATAAGTATTTAAAGTTTATGACTTGATAAGTAATAAATTTTTGGTGCAAGAAATTTTGACATCATAGGACTTTTTTTTGGCCTTTTTAAATTTTAATGAACTCGTTAATTGAAGATGGGAATCGGGGATGAGGCGGGTATGGGAATAAGACGGTCATCCCCGTCCCCGGTTCGGGGATGCTTTTTCATCCCATCCCCGCCCTATCCGCCCCGTTCGGGGCGGGTCCCCATCAGGTTCGGGTATTCCCCCCTGCCATCCCTGTGTTCAACGCCCATCAAGTTTTCAACAGCAGCAACAAACCCAAACTGCCATGAAGGAAAATATGGACATGATAATTCAGTTGTTTAAGAGTGAACATGATATGTTGCAGAGTCAATAAGCTGAAATAAAGAACTTGAAAAATCAGATGGGCTAGTTGGTAGCAAGCAGATCAAAAAGGCAGTCTGGATAGTTACCAAGCAACACTGAAAGTCTGAAACTAACTCTATTGAGCATGTGAATCCAATAACAACAAGGAGTGGGATTCAGTTACTTGAAATAACCGTTGAGGTGTATGAAAAGCAAAATGTGGTGAAGGAGCAAAAAAGTGAGAAAGAACAAGAATCAACTCAAAAATTTCAAGAAAATGCTAAAGAAATAGTTCGAGTTCGACCTCCATTCAAAGCTTGTGTTCCACCAATTCCATACCAGTGATTAAGCATAAGTTGGAGTAGCAATTTAGGAAATTTCTGGAAATTTTCAAACAACTTCACATCAATATTCCTTTTCCTGAAGCTTTAGCTCAAATGCCTTTTGACATGATGTTTATGAAGGAAATACTATCAAACAAGAGGAAGCTGGAGAACTTCGAGAAAGTAGCATTGAGTAAACAATGCAGTGTCATCTTACAAAACAAGTTTTTACAGAAATTGAAAGATCGAGGAAATTTCTCTATCCCTTGTACAATTGGTAATTTAAGTTTTGATAATGTTTATGTGATTTAGGGGCAAGTGTTAATTTGATACCTCTTTCCGTGTACAGAAAACTTGGTTTGGGGGAACCTAAACTAACAAACATCACGTTAAAGCTGGCAAACAAGTCCATACCAAATCCATATGGGATAGTTGAGAATGTCATTGTGAAAGTAGACAAATTGTACTTCCCAACAGACTTCGTGATCTTGGAAATGGAGGAAGATAACATGATGCCCCTCATATTTGGTAGACCATTCCTGGCTACTCAACGATCCCTAATTGACATTGAAAAGGTGGAAATAATATTCAGGGTGGAAAATGAGCAAGTCACATTCAGTATCACTCCATGATAAGCTCCTAAAGTTCAAGCTAAAGTTGTTGTAAAGTGGAAACAATTGTGCAAGAAAATGGATGGAATCGCAAAAAGGAAGAAAAGTCAAACTATCCTCAATACAAACCTGAATAAGAGATTCATGAAGTAAAGAAAGTGAGGAAAAGAGATGAAAAATGCAAGGCGGGTAATTGCAAACTATTTAGGGCTTCATGAGCATCATTCATGCCTACATAATGAAGAAGTGCATGAAGACAGGCTTAAGACTATAAATGGAATGCTTATTGGGAGGTAACCCAATTTTCATCCCTTTTATTTATTGTGCTTTGAGTTTTTATTTAATTCTTTGATTTTAGATGCATGAATGACTAGTTACATGTTTTAGTTGTGTTACTTGTTAACCTTTTAGTTTGCATGTCAAAAATAACTTTGCATGTGCTTACTGTTTTGCATTAGGTGTGTTTTTGAGTTCACATGTTTTTTTAAACTAGGCTATAATTGGCATCCCAAAAGTGCATGCACGCACACACACACGCTAGTTTAGAACATGAAGATGATGTTTGGTAAACCAATGCATAGATCATGAAGTGATTAGGAAATGAAAAACGGATTTGATATTCAACATTAAAAAAAAATCAACGCTACTGGAATAACCACGTTACTATGCGGTAGTAATACCGCGTGATCACACGAGAGCAATAAAAACCAATTTTGGCTACAACATTAGCCTGCGCGATCGCGAGTAATCCTACCACGCGATCGCGCGACTGATCTAGAGCCAACCCGAGAGAATTTTATAACTTAACCACTTTTCTTTCATTTCATTACATTATATGACCGTTTTCTCTCCAAACAAATCACTCCAAATCTAATATGTAAGCTTTTGTGCATGTCATTAACACTAAATTACATCAAATACATTGCTTTTAGCACCTCAAAAATCTAATCAAAGGTATGAATTCTTCACTTAATTTAGAGTTTACTCAAATTTGTGAAATTTTCTATAAATTCATGAAATTTAAGTTTGTGGGGGTATGAAGTATGGGCTTGGGTTATTCAATGGAGTATATGGATTATGTTTATTTAGGTGAAAATTTTGGATTCATCCATATTTCCAAATCTATGCATACTCTTCGATTTTCACAATGCACTCCAAGTGCTCGATGAAATACCACAATAGGATTTTTGTTCAAATTTGATAAATTCTTCCGAGCATATATCTTCATCACATGTTTTCATTCATTTTGTGTGATTAGTTCATGAGTTAGTTTACCACATGGAATAAAAATCATGAAAACAATTTATGCTCCATTGCAGCCCCATTGCAAGGCCATGCACCTGAAAACAACTTCACGTCACATACTTCTCTATAATGTTTCACGACCTTAATGAACTCGAAATTATTTGAATTTTTAATATGCTGTAGATCATGTTATGAATTTTAAGGTACCAAAAGATGGCTCAAAAAAAAAAAAAATTTGAAGCAATGTCAGGGCTTGAATATGTGTGGTTTACCATGTTTGAAAATTCAGGATTTGGCTTTATCTTTAGTTTAGAGGTGCTAGTTTTGAACTTTAATAGTTTCTTATTGGTATTCATATATTCTAAACTAATTTATCTTTTGTTTGCAAGGAACACACAACTCAAAACACCCCTAACCGAGCTTGGAAATGCAAGAAATGTGCAAAAATCATCCAAGTGAAATGAAAGGAAAGCTTCAATCAATGAAACATCTCCTCCACACCTCAGAAGTACTAGTACCCTCTCTTTTGTTTTTTGTTATGCAAATTTTCATCTATTTGACAAACATTGAGGACGATATTTCTTTCTAATTTTGGGAGTGAAAAATCCCATTCATGTCATTTAGTTCATACTCATTCTTTTCATTTGCATTCATTCGATTTTATCAAAAAAAAAAAAAAATTGATTTCCTTATCGCCTATGATATAGTTTGTAGTGAATTTACGTTTTAGTTGGAATTTTGGACAACATATGTGCTTAAATGTTTTTTCTTAATGATTATTCATGTTAGACTTTTCTAAAAATCGAGCACATAGCAACGATTGGATAATTACTTGTGGAAAGATGTATTCAATATTTGTGCGAAAATTTAAAATTTTTCGACCTAGGATTGACTGTATAATTCCTAACCTTAGATCTATAGACATCACAATCTTTAAACTTAGAATATAAACTTGCTCAAGAGTAGTTTTGGGTGAAAAATTGGTGAAGGTAGGCTTGAATTTTTAAGGGTCTGTAGTTCTTGAAATGTGCCATTGGTTGAAGAGACTTGGTCAGCGAGTATAAGCCAGCACTAGCACTCAAATAAATAAATAAGTCTTATTATTCTTTTCGTGGCCTTTTTTACTGGAACAATTAAGCTTTTAAGGGCTTTCAAACCTGGTACCCTAAGTTCATCTGAATTGGAAGCTATCAACTTAATGTTCGCTATATAGGTCAACTAGAAAGTTTAAGGGAGAGATGACTTACACATAAGACATAAAGACTTCTTTAACTTTTCATTGTAGTCTTTGTGACTCGAGTAATTAAGTTTGAAGGGTTCTCTGAACCTGGTGTCCTAAATTCATCTGGTTTGGGAGTCATTGATCCAAAACTCGCTAAATGAGTCACATAAAAAGCAAATAAGAATAGTATTGTACAAAGATGGTAAGAGATAAGGATATAAAAGAAACAAAAATAAAAGTACAACATAAAGAGTAAAATAAAGTGTATGGTATAAGTTTTGAGACCGAGACTTTATAAACTAAAGGCATATATTATGGAACTGCTTACCATTGATCGTTTGGGCAGACTTAGCTAATCATGACTGCCTGTGTGGAAAAATGCTATTGTTTGATGTTTAGAAACCACATAAGTAGAAGTAACATTTGGATTTGAGAGAAAAGCATGAGGAAGTGATCATACCTGAGACATGCAAGTAATTGAAAGAAACGCGTTGTCTTACACCTGGAATATAGGCTTATGCAATTTTTAGTCACACTATGTTGAGTGTGTCTTGATATGAGTATGCATTTAATTTTGGCTATTCACACACATATGAAATGAAATGTTGAGCATCAAATACGCGACAAATAATTTTTAGTTGGTTGTCTGTTTTTTTTTTCTAAAGTGTATTTTTTATAAGAACTTTGAGGCATATAATGGGCAAATTAATTTGAGTTTATGATTTTGACTTATGATTTGTACTGCATTTTTAGTTTTATTGAAGCGATTCAAACAAAATGTATAGGTGCTCACGAATTTTTGAATAAAATTTATTGTTTCCTTAAAACATTCTCAGAAAAGCCAAAAAAATCTACAAAACATGGGCTTTCTCAATAAATTTTTTTCTTCTTGTTATTACAATGGTTGTAGCCATTGTTGGCTATCTCAAGGTCAAATCATTAAGTCTAAGTCGGGATGTCAAATTCAAGCTTGAGGCATTTATGGACAATCAATTCTACCATTCACGATCATTCAAGAGCCTCTAAAACCTGGAAGTTATTAAGACATGGTTAGTAATGGCAAAGAGGCGGGGGTCGGGTCTGGTCTCCCCGACCCATCACCCGTCCCACGAAATTTTTTAAAATCCAAACCCGCTACCACCGGGTTCGGGTTCTGGCCGGGTCAACCCCGCCGCCCCGTTTACCTGCCCCGATTAATTTTTTTTATTTTTTTTTTGGTATTTTTTATTTTTTTTTTCCTTATTATTTTTTATTAATTTATTTATTCAGGTCGGGACGACCAAACCCGCGACCTGTCCGCGGGTCAGAAGGACGGGTTCGGGTCGGATTTTTTTTGTCACCTCTAAACATGGTTGAGTGGTGTAGAGAGAGAGGGAGAGAGAGAGAGTTTTTGTTGGGGACTACTGTAATTTCATCATCACTTCAATTTAGGGGTTTTGGGAGACCGTATTAATTATGGTGTTAATGGTTTAATTAGTTTATGAATGGTAATTTTCAATTTAGCTTATAAATTAGGGTATTTGGCGTAATTTCCTCCAATACTAATTTCTCCAAATTCCAAATCAAGACCGCCGAATTTTCAATGCCCGTTTTTAGAGATGTTTTTTTTTTTTTTTTTTTTTTTCATGAATAGAATTAATTGTTAGAAGCTGATATCCTTTAAGAATTGAAGAGGCAGATTAATTATGATTTTAGCTAGGTTCACTTAAAACAGTCCATTGTTGGACATGATTCACCTTCCACTAGGTACATTATGCTATGTGATTCAGCCCATTTTGTGCGCTTGCATTGGAAAATTATAAGAATTTTATTCTGGTGGGATTCACTAGTGTAGTAGTGACATGGTCCACTTGCATTGCATGGCTAAAAAATGTACATTTTCATCTTTCAGCATTGTCAAATCCCCACAGCTACTTTAATAATTCAAATGTAGTAGTTAGTTTAATGGAATAATGTTCAGTATAAACAACAAATTATTGATAGGTTAAAGTAGAATTAATTTGCTGGCATTACCTAATACCTTACATTATTAATAATTAATGGCTTAGGTTTATGGCTCATAATTGATAAAATTTCAGCAAATTCTTCTTCTGTAACTTATTTCAGCTTTCTTGTCTTGTCATTAAAGGAGACATATACAGAAGAAAGTTGCAAAGAATAGCAGACAAATCATGTACTAAGTTGGGAACGAGTAGTTAGTTGTTGGCATTGGCAAGTTTGGATCTTTAAACTTTCTCAAACTACAAAAGATCTTACGTTACTGTTAATTTAATAAAACCCACAAAAGAAAAATGTTACGTTGTTCAAATTTCGCTTGCGATAGCGATTTTCCGTATTTCTATCTTATGTGATAATTTTTTTTTTTTTTTTTTTCATGTTTTTACATTTGGAATGGATAGAAATATTGAACTAAAGTGAAATTGAATTGAATCGTCCAGTTCGGTAAGTTTTAAATGGTTACCGATAGTAGAATTAAGAATCGAAAGGCTCATATTTATGATTTTAATTTATGAATTTGAACACTCAAAATGAATCGAACTTTTACTTTAGAATTTTCAAATATTGAGGCTAGTGCGAACAAGCACATGGAATAAATGTGTCATTAAAAAAAAAAAGAGGACTCCACCTATGAGACAAAACCTGATCTTGTTGAAATTCTCACAATGAATTTTTCAAACATTTGTAGGATTTATTCAAAAATTAGAAATGAATTTTTAATTCTGTTCAATTTTGTAATTATAATAAAAACCAGAGGTTATATTTATTAAATTACCATTGGTTCTCGATTATGATCTATTTTTGGAAGGGTGATTATATTCGCACCACATTTTTTGTTTGTCATACCACGCTTTTATATTTACTAAATGGTCGAATGTAAAATGACACAAATAAGCACCTATTACAAAAATAAATAAATCAATCCCTTTCATAGTAATGTACACCACAATCTTACATTATACATAAAAAAAAATCCTAATTTTCAACTAATCTTTATAAAGTGAAAAATTAAAAATTCACAACGAATCTTCCCTTTCTCCTCTCTCAAAATCAATATTCTAAAAAGCGTGAAGCATGACGAAACGTGGAGCCCAAAAGTCAAGATTTTGAAGCTTAAGTGGGAGTAAGCGTTAAAAATTGTTTTTCAATTCCTACATATTTGATTTAAATTTTATCCATACTTGAACAAGAAAAAAAAGGCGCGCGCTTTTTAAATAAAATTTTTAAAAATACTTTTTTCCCACTTTTCGATAAATCGACTCGCGAGAAGCACACATTGGGCCTAGGCTAGGCGCGCACAGTGCGCAAGTTTTAGAACACTGCTCAAAATAGACATGCATCCTCCAATTCCCTTAAAACATAAAATAAAATCCCCCTAATCATTGAAATATAAGTGATCATATGGAAATAAATATCAAATTAACCCTTATTCGCCACCACTGTTCTAAAAAGTGAAAACTGGTTTCCGCAAGTTACAAAAATGAGTTTATGTTTCTTGGAAATTTTAAGGTGTCCACTGGGGGCACTGGCGCCCCTATTGAGGGGGTGTCATGAGGGGCCCAATGGTCCCTTCCTGACAGTCAATGCCCACCCTTCAAGTGGTAGTTGGGCACGGTTATGGCGCCCCCTGCTTCCTGTATATTTCTTGCAGTCAAGAGAAATTTTAAAAACAATAATACCCACTTAATTAAGTTTTAAGAACAGTAAGTAGGCAAGTAGTTGAAAAAATGAAGTTCTTTTAAAAAAAATCCAGAATATGTGTTTTCTTTTCTGTTAAATTACTTAGGGTGCAGTGTGGGGAGCTAGAACTTCTCAAAGAAGTAGATAGTATTGATTATTGAAAAAGGATCATAATTGTGGCACTCGAGAAAAAAAAAAAAAAAGAGGCTAATAAATTTTTTTGTTTTATTATGAACCAGAACCCCATATATATAGTGTCAACATATATCAAAATATTAGTTAGAAGTTATCCAAATTGGAAACATCACTAAACTCGAGTTTGTTGCACTCGACATATCTAGCAAGAATTATTTATCATGAGTCCTAGTAGCTGATATTCACCTTGTCTCGAAAGGTTTGGAAGGTACAATAAAAGAAAGAAACAAAGAATCACTGTAGAATCATGCAAAATCACTTATATTCCTTCATCACCAATTAAATGATGATTGAAAGTTGAATATCTCACTGTGAAAGATCCACAGTTTTTTTGAAAAAACTTGACTGAAAGATTTGACCATCAGAAGACTATAGTCCTCCCTAAAGCCCGCTATGAATGGATGTATCTTCACTTGCAAGATTTCAAGACTGTTGGTGAATAAAATTCTGAACTGTTCAGAATATGTTTAAAATTAAACTTGTGTGAAGAAAAAATCACTGATGAAGATATGTTGGAAATTTTTTTTTCGATTTTTATGCCTCGAATGTGCTCTTGCAGCAGCAATATCGTAAGCGTGGTTTTAAAAGGTACTTAAAACTTATATCATGTTTGCTTGTTACTGAACAAAATAATGAATTGTTGATGAAAAATCATAAGTTATATCCAACTGGTTCTGCACCATTGCTTGAAGCGAATGGTACCGCATTTCCTGAAGCAAATGCAATATCAAAACATGAACGTGGATGTGAACGCGAAGGCGAACATGGACGCGAACGCGAACGTAGACGTGGAAGAAACCATGGACCAAATTTTCAGCAAAACAATTAGTAATAGGGAACAATTTTAAAAAGTACAAAGCAAAGGAAAATAGCATATCAAGAAAGGAGTATGGAGAAATTTGCTTTGATGTGTAATGAAAGGGCATTGAAAAACCAATCAAGGAAAAAGAAATAGTAGAGACAAATTTTACTGATTATGATGGTCCAATTGATGTGATTCATTTGGATGTCTCTGACTTATTTGCTGACCCGAATGACAATATTGATCATTTAATTAGAGGTGATGTACTCAAGAATATTGATTAGTTTAATTTCCAGTATCTGAGTAGTTATTTTTTGTTTAAAAGTTGGTATGAATTATGTTTTTACTTATTCTTTAAATTTAGAGACATTTAAATTATTAAGCACTTTTTTTTAGTTGATTAAAAGTGTTGCTTAAATTCTTTTTATGAAATCAACATTCCAGAATATTTATTTTTTATGTTTATAAATTCAGGATGAATTGCCAAGATATCTGTTTAGTCGATAGTTCAACTACACACACTACTCTTCAAGACAAAAAGTGTTTCTTGAACTTAACATAATTAGATAATAATGTTAATACAATATCAGGTGCATCAAAAATCGTTGAAGACTCCAGAAGAGCTTGTGTTATTTTATCAAATAATACAAAATTATATATTTACGATGCACTTTATTCTAGCAAATCCAGAAGAAATTTGCTTGGTTTTAAAGATATTCGCTACAATGGATATCACATTGAGACGATGCATAAAAATAATGGAGAATATCTTCACATAACTTCTTTTATATTTGGCCAGAAGTAGATAAAAGAAAAACTTTCGGCACTCCCTTGTGGCATGTATTATACATCTATAAAAATGATTAATTCAAATATTATCACGAACCCGAAATTCATTGATCCAAAAAGTTTTATACTTTGGCATGATAGACTTGGACATCCGGAGCAATAATGATGCGTCAAATAATTAACAACTCACATGGATATCCTGTAAAGAACCAGAAGATTCTTTTACCTAATGATTATCCATCTGCTACTTGTTCGAAAGACAAGTTGGTCACTAGACCTTCGACTGGGTCTCCAACTTTCTTGAAAATAATTCAAGGAGATATATGTGGGCCAATACACCGACCATGTAGACCATTTCGGTGTTTTATTGTTTTAATTGATTCATCTACTAGATGGTCCCATGTTTACTTACTTTCCACTAGGAATGTAGTATTTTGTCTTGATAATAACAGTGAGTTTAGATCACAGAAATTCAATGATTATTGTATGTCAATTGGAATTGAGATTGAACATTCGGTTGCTCAAGTCGATACTCAAAATAAATTAGCTGAGTCGTTTATCAAACGTGTAACGACTCGGGTCCTACTTAACGGGTTGTCCCGGTCGTTAGATGACGGCGTACTGTCTCCACTGTACCAACACGAGTCTTTTCAGCATGCTTTGTCCTCACTCACATGCTCCCCGAGAAAACTTCCTAGGATGTCACCCATCCCAGAATTTCTCCAAGCCAAGCACGCTTAACTGTGGAGTTTCTAACGATGGACTTCCGGAAAAGAAGGTGCACCTTGTTGGTATGAGTAGTACCTATCATTTCTTTTAAACTTTCTTGGTCGGGGTATTACAATCACCCCCTGTTAGACTCGCGACGTCCTCGTCGCGCTTAACCCATCTGAGGATCTGTTTCCAGGCATTGGGATTCTATAGGTGGCTCCCACCTTATGGCATAGCACTTAGTTCCCGACTTTCGGCTGGTGGCCGGCTCTGATACCATTTGTAACGACCCGGGTCCCACTTAACGGGCTGTCCCGATCGTTAGATGACGGCGTACTATCTCCATTGTACCAACACGAGTCTTTTCAGCATGCTTTGTCCTCACTCGTAGGCTCCCCGAGAAAACTTCCCAGGATGTCACTCATCCCAGAATTTCTCCAAGCCAAACACGCTTAACTGTGGAGTTTCTAACGATGGACTTCCGGAAAAGAAGGTGCACCTTGTTGGTATGAGTAGTACCTATCATTTCATTTAAATTTTCTTGGTCGGGGTATTACAAAACGTCTACAATTAATTGCTAGCGAATTACTCATGAAAACAAGACTTCCAACTTCTATTTGGGGTCATGCCATATTACATGCTGCAAAGTTAGTTCGTTTAAGACCAATTGCGTATTATCAATATTCTCCTTTGCAACTTGCAATTGGTCATGAACATAATATTTCTCACTTACGAGTTTTTGGTTGTATCATCCAAGTTTCAATCCCCCCCAACATACCAAAATGGGTCTACAACAAAGACTTAGAATTTATGTTGGTTTTGTTTCACCGTCAATAATAAGGTATCTTGAACCTTTAACGTGTGACTTATTTGTTGCACGTTTTGCAGATTGTCATTTTGACGAAATGACTTTTCCAACCTTGGGAGGAACAAAACTACATCCTAAAAAACAAGGTAAAATTTCGTGGAATAAAACAACTATGTCTCACTTTGATCCTCGCAACAATCAATGTGAGCAAGAAATTGAGAAAATCATTCACTTGCAAAGAGTTGCAAATCAATTACCTGATATATTTGTTGACACAAGAGAAAGTAACAAAGTCACATATACCAATAGAAAAATATTCCTACAAAAATTAATGTCCCTAAAGAACAATCTGCTATAGCAAATGAATCTCAAATACGCCAGAAATGTGGTCTAGCAGTTGGTGTTAAAGACTCTGTACCTCGAAAAAGAAAAAAACAAGAAAATAACCAACCAAAAACTTCAGGAGAAGTAATATTGGAAAAGACTGATCAATCAGATATTGAAAATATGGTTCCTGCAGAACCACAAGTATCCGAAAATAATGAGATTTCAATAAATTATTTAGTGTCTCATAAATTATAGGAAAGAAATACTATTGTCAACGATGACATTTTGGCCTTTAACGTGGTTCGTGAAATAATGAAAGGTGAGGATCCTGAACCATTGTCGGTTAAAGACTGCCAGCATAGAAATGATTGGCTAAAATAGAAAGAAGCCATACAGGCGGAGTTGAATTCCTTAGAGAAACGAAAGTATTTAGACTTGTAGTTCGAACGCCTGAAAATGTAATCTCTATAGGATATAAATGAGTTTTTGTAAGGAAGAGGAATGAAATTAATGAGGTTACAAGATACTCGACTTGTAGCTCAAGGTTTCTCTCAAAGGCCAAGATTTGATTACAAGGAAACATATTCTCTCGTAATGGATACTATCACTTTTAGATTCTTAATTAGTTTGACTTTATTAGAAAGGCTTAATATGCACCTTATGGATGTGGTGACTACCTATCTATATGGCTCACTTGGTAGTAGCATATACATGAAAGTCCCTAAAGTACTAAAAATGCCAGAAGCAAATGATACATACTCGAGAACTATGTTCTCTATTAAATTGGAAAAATCATTATATGGATTGAAACAATTTGGACGCATGTGGTATTATCGTCTTAGAAAATATTTGTTGAATGAGGGTTATAAAAATGATGACATTCGTCTGTGTTTTCAAAAAGAAAACAAATAGTGGATTCGTGATTATTACAGTATATGTAGATGATTTAAATCTGATTTGAACTCCTGAAGAGCTCAATAAAACTGCAGATTATTTAAAGAATGAATTTGAGATAAAAGATTTAGGAAAAACTAAATTTTGTCTTGGGTTGCGAATTGAACATTTCCCAGAAGGATTATTTGTTCATCAATCTTCTTATATAGAAAGTCTTAAATCGTTTTTAGATGGATAAAGCACATCCATTGGCATCCCCTATGGTTGTTCGGTAACTTGATGTGAAAACAGATCCATTTCGTCCACTTAAAGATGGAGAAAATATTCTTGGTCCATAAGTACCATATCTTAGTGGAATTGGAGCATTAACACATCTTGTGAATTATACTCGACCGCATATAACTTTTTCTATAAATCTCCTTGCGAGATATAGCTCTACACCAACTCAAAGACATTGGAATAATGCTAAACAATTTTTTCGATACCTAAAGGGCACTATTGATATGAGATTATTTTATTCTCAAAATTGGGATCTTCTTTGGTGGGATATGCATATGCAGATTGTCTCTCTGATCCATATAAAGCTAAATTGAAAATAGGATATGTGTTTACACGTAGTGGAATAGCTATATCAGGGGGATCCGTGAAGCACACCTTGACAGAAACATCCTCAAATCATTCAGAAATTATTGTAATCCACGGGCAAGTCGAGAATGTGTATGGTTGAGGAACATGACCCATCATATCCAAGCATCACGCGAATTGACTTCAACTAGAGACAATCAAACAATTTTGTATGAAAACAATGTAGCTTGTATTGCACAACTTAAAGGAGGCATCATTAAAATACTCCAGAATTTTCAACAAATTCACTCAAATGACAATGTAGCTAATTTATCCACAAAGCACTGCCAACATCTACATTCGAGAAATCAGTTCATAAGATTGGGATGTATCGACTCGATGACTTACAGTGATCAACACTATGAGGAGTAATTGTACTCTTTTTCCTTAGCCAAAGTTTTGTCCTATTGGATTTTCTTGGTGAAATTTTAATGAGGAAGCATTGATCTTAATACTTCAAGAATAACTGTATTCTTTTTTTTTTCGTTTGATATTTTGTCCCATTCGATTTTTATCAAACAAGATTTTAATGAGGCAGATATTTTGTAATGTCATTCAAGGGGAGTATTGTAAATATTATATTGTATTGGTGAATAATAATTGTACCTAGTCATTATTACTTTGCATATCTTTATTCTCCCTTATATATATATATATGGGGCTCTGGTTTATAATAAAACACAAAAGTTTATTGATTTCTTAATTTCTTCTCTCATTTTTCTCTAGTTTATAACAGTGTATTCAGTTTTTCTTCTCTTTTTCCTTTCTCCCTTTTAATCAAGCCAGGCTATATCTGTAGAAAAAAAGTGGTAGTGTATTTAGAAAATTTGGGTTTTAATTGAAGTGTGTTTATATAATTTGTTTGGTATTGTTTAAAAACAAGTTTTTTTTTTTTTTTTTTTTAAATGAATAGCGATTTTTAGGAGAATGGGTTGTTGAAATTTGGTTTAAAAGTCAAATATTGTGTGCTTAAATTTTAATAGATGGTTGAAATTGATTACTGTAGAAAAAGAAATTTTTTTTTATGTAAACCAAATCTATACGTATATAAAAACAAAGTACATGCCAAAAATAACACATATAGTTTCCCGTTCAAAATGACTTTCTAAATTTGAATATCGATACAAAAAAAATGTAATAAATATTTTAATAATTATTATGTACATTACATTAGAATTCTTGTTATACTATTAATGACATGAAGATTGTAATTTATTTTAATGTATAAACTATTTTTTTGTTTTGTAAAAATTATTATTCGCTTGATAATTTTTTTTTTTTATATTTAAGTCAAAAAATATGTAATATGAGTGTCAAATCGAAGATCTCAATGAAAAGTTTAATATAAGCTAGCAAATGAGAACAAACTGTAAACATATTGCATGTAAAATCGTCTCATAGATCAAATGTAAATTTTTTTATAAATTTTAAACTCAGTATCTCATTCAATTTAAATTATATCATTTAAATTCTATAATACTATCTATAAACTATCTTTTGTATTAATTATTATTCTTTTTATAATTATTGTATTATTTTGAAGTAAAAAAATGCAAAATGGGTGTCAAATCGAAGATCTAAACTAGAAATTTAATACAAAATAACAAGTGAGAGCAAATTGAAAATATATTATTTGTAAAATCGTCTTAAAGATCAAATCGTCCCGATATTTCTAGGTTGTCTTATCCTCTTGAAAATCAACAATTACAATTTGTTTTAACATTCGAAAATAAAAAACAAAACAAAAAAATAATAACGTTGTCAATATCATATAAATATTTTTTCCTTTAAAAATAGAAAGTGAAAGAGAATAAAATAAGAGCGTTTATCGATCTATTTTTTCTTTCCTTTTCATTTTAATAAAATTCTGAGCGTATATCACAGATATATCTATTTTTCACGTATTACGAATTTTATTTAAATGTAATTTCGTTTTCTCACTTTAAGTTTTAAGTCAATTTAAATTGCAATGTTTAAAGAAATTTACTGAAATGGTAAACATACAAACCATAAAAAAAGGTGTGTTATTGTACATTTTTTGTAATTAATTGTCTCAATTGTTTCTCATTCTTAATTAAATATTCAATTCATAGGAGCGTTCATCGGTCTATTTTTTTCTTTTTCTTTTCATTTTAATAAAATTCTGATTGTAAATTTCCTGGAATGACAAACAGAAAAATCGTAAAAAAAATTAAGTTATGTGTAATTTAATTTTTTTTTTTTTTTGTAACTAATTTTCTTCATTCGTTTCTCATTTTTAATTAAATATTCATTTCATGTATTAACATATAAATTCGATATATGTGAATAACAAATGACCTTGCATCGCACGGATGTAATACTAGTAAGTAAGGGCATAATGTGGTGAATTAAATAAATAATCGTGGTGTTAATATATTTACCCTTTTCGGAATCGGGTTATATCCACCACTCCTTACATTGATAAAGTCAAGAAAAAGAAAGCTGAAAAATTCAAAATCATTTCTTTTTAGATTTCGATGTGAGCATTGGACTTCACAAAATAATTTTCAGGTAAATCTTTTAATTTCGTCAGACCAATGCATTAAGGTTGTACTTGTATTAATGTGTTTTTGATTTTAACTCGATAAATATTAGTAGAGGTGTATTAGCTAGAACGTAACATAATGTACACGTACCACGGGAGTGCAAAACAGAATACTTTCACTAATTGTAAGGCTCCATTACAAGCCTTTTTCTTAAGGTTTCTTCGTTAAAGGTTCAAGTATTAGAAAATTTATTTCACAGATAAATTATTTATCCAGGATCCAAAATCTTCATGCCGAATTATCAAGAATTAAATAACTGAAGCGGAAGCGTACCTTAATCAAACGTGATTCACGATGAACGATTACGGTGTTTGGATCTTCTAAATCAATACGTAGTTCTTATTTTCTCTCTGATGATGGGATGTCAGACAAGATGAACAGTCCGTACGATTCAGGGACCATAACCGACTTTATATACTGAATTGCCAGTTAACCTAATCCGGCCCATCATGAATTAGGTAATGGCCTGGTATCTACACATAAAAACCCATACATTATTTTCGATGCATTAAAGCCCGATATATATAAAATCCTTATTAGATCACTTTAAATGGGCTTAACCAAATTTGATAGTCTTTTATTCAATACACAATAATTCACATATAAGCCCACACGATTAATTAAAATCCTTACAATCTCCCACTTGGGCTTTATGTGTAACCTTACAATTGTGTATCAATCATAACCTTATGAGTACTCAGAATTTTGCTATCATTACTGAATGCATCCCCAAAAAATCCGGTCCATCAATTATATCAACATAGGATCAAAGCGACTTTCGCTACATTAATCGTAACTTAACCTATCAATGGTCACGTATATCGACATAACTGAATGACATGGATCAAGTATGGATGTGTAGCATAGAAATTACATGTAATGTGATCTTCAACATGCCTATTTCCAACTGGTCCGACTTTAGTGATATCATCCTCAAACGAGTTCAGAGATAATAAACCTGAAACCTTACAGCTGTAAATAACTTTAACTTTAAACTGTATCCAAAAGGACAATAAATGTGTCTAATGCGCCCAAAATACAAACTCCTACTGAAACCAAATATCCTTAAGAAATACAACACCCATATGAGTAATGTACTCATGAAAGACCTTAAGTTGTAATACTTTAGTAAGCGGATCCGCAATTATGGAGTTTGTCCCAATGTGCTCTTATTGACACATGTCCACTCTGAACTGTATCCTTCACAATCAGGAACTTATGTCAATGTATTTTGACTTAGTTGAGCTCCTGTTGTTACTGGAATATAAATCTGCTGAGTTATTGTCACACTATAACTTTAGTGGTCTTTTTATACCATACAGAATACGCAACCTTGTGACAAAATTTCGCAGCTATATTCCATAATTAGATGCCCCCAAAATTGCTACAACTGTGCTGCCAAATGAAAGAAGCTAAAGTGTCTGTTAAGCACTCCATCCGGAAATAGCTCCTCCAACCAGTAGATAAATGTAGCCTTATGTGAATCTTTTACTTTCTTGGCATCTAGTAAAAATCGGAATCATAATACCATATGATCTCCAACTGATCCGATTTTCTGTATGTGAGCATGTAATCTTTTGTTCTCTTTAAATACTTTATAACCCATGTTTGGCTGCTTTCCAAATGATCCACCCCAGGGTTACTTAAATATCTGATTAGTATCCCAATAATGTATGCAATATCCAAACGCATACAAATTTGAGCATACATCAGACTTTCTATAGCTTAACTATATAGGATCCTCTGCATTTCTTTAACTTCAAGATAACTTTTCGGGCATTAGTTGAGACTAAATTGTCTCCCTTAGCGATAGGGGTGTCCCCTGATTTACTGTCTTGCATGCCAAACCTCTTAAGCACTTTATCGATATAGCCCTTTTGTGACAATTCATGAATACCTGAGAACAATCCCGGTGTATCTGAATTCCTAATACAAAAGAGACGTCACCAAAATTTTTAATCTCAAAATTCCTTGACAAAAATCTCATAATTTTATGTGACATGCCTATATCATTAGTGGCAGCAATATGTTATCAACATACAAAATCAGGAAAATACACTTACTCCCACTGAACTTGTAATACAAACAACCATCAACAACATTAATCTTAAGACCAAATGAGATAATTACTTGATGAAATTTGTATTACCCTTAACGGGAAGCTGGCTTGAGTACATAAATGGATTTCTTTAATTTACAAACCATATCGTCCCATCAATGTCACCATTGAGAAACGCCACCTTAGTATCCATTTGATGTAACTCGAGGTCAAAATGTGCAACAACCTAACTTTCCTGAAAGAGTCTTTCATTGAAACCGAAGAGAAAGTCTCTTTATAATCAATGTCATCATTCTGTGTAAAGCCCTTAGATACAAGACAAACCTTATATCATTCCACATTACCTTTAGAATCCCCCTTGGTTTAAAAATCCATTTAAGACCAATGGGCTTCATACCTTCCGGTAATAGGAAAAGATCCAAAACGTTATTGTCTAGCATATGCTTATACTCCTTATTTATTACATCAATCCACTTTTGAGAGTTAGAACCCTTCATGGCCTGATGGAATTGATTGGACCATCTTCCATCATTCCATTATTTTCCTTATGTTCTTGGAAAAATACTATTTAAATTATCCTCAATAGCATTTTTTTCCCTTTCTCTCGTGGATCTCCTTAATGGCTTTAGTTATTGAGGTTGTTGAGTTTGTACTTCTGAAATTTACCTTATTTTGGATGGGAGGTTCTTCAACATTGTCTAGTTGAGTTCTGGATATGCTTCTTGATCAATGACATGTATAGAAACTTGCACATTGTCAAAAGCAATAATAGGAATCGAAACCGATCCTTCCTCAACTTCTTCCTTAAAGACAATATCTCTAACCTTATTTCTCCCCCCAAACTCAACATCCTCAAAAATGTTGCAGTTCCCGTTTCAAAAGTTGACTTAAGTGTGGGATCATAAAATTAATAGCCCCTTAAACGCTTTATTTTCTTTATTTGTTTTCTTGCCCTTATCTTTAGAGGTATTTTCCAAGTGAACACTTTCAGTTCTGTCATGCTTCAACTTTTCTTCCTCTTGCACACAAAATAGAATGAGCTCATTTAGAGTTCATTTCTCCCTTTAACAGTTATAACTGACCTTAAATTGACTGAATTGTGCAAGAAGCTTGCACACTATGAAATGGGCTCATTGAGAGTCCATTTCTATTTTGACAGTTACAACTAACCTTAAATTAACTATATTGTGCAGGAAGCGATATCAATACCAAATGCACGAGCAAGTCATTAGACAAGTCGAGTTTTAGTTCCTTAAGTTTTGAAGCAGTGTGAGACATCTACATGATGTACTCCCTTATTTTCCCATTGCCTTTATACTTTATTGAAAACAAGCTTTGCATAAGCGTGCTTGTTTCAGCCTTATCGTTTTTCGCAAAACATTTCTTAATTTCGGAAAGGAATTCATTGGCATCATTTACCTCCTTAGATACTATGCCACTAAAGGCTTCCAGAATGTCGCACTTAATGATCGTGAGACTCACGTAATTTAAGCAATCTCACTTCTCAAAGTTCCTCATTTGATTAGATGAACTTTCATCCGTAAGAGGAGCAGGTTGCTCAATCCTTAATACACGGTCTAGATCCATGCAGCCAATGAAAAATTAATGTTCTTGTTTTGATCCTTGAAGTTTGTTCCACGAATACAGGGATTAAGTTTGAGCTTGTAGATATACTACTAGCAGAATTTGAAACCGAATAGAGAACACTTAAACAAAATAGCTCACATAAATACCTTATTATGCAAATCATACTTTCAAATAATGGTAGGGCCCATCACAAGATACCTAGCACAAAATCAATATTTAGTCTTTGGACAGAAATATTGACTTGTAAGTGGTACTCTTGGTATAGTAATCAAACACTGACAGTAAGACATGTCAATCAATAAACATTTCTTTGGACCGATTTATTGATCACACGTAAAACCAAATAACCGTCACGTATTTATCACCACAATTTCATGTGAAATTCGGGCCAAATATTGACCATCCTTTGGGCCGATCAATATCTACATGAAATAACACACAAACGCCTAATTTTCCCTTGGTGTAGTGATCAAACACTGGCAATAAGACATGTTAACCAATAAACCTTTCTTTGGACCGATTTATTGGTCACACGTTAAACCAAATAATTGCCACGTTTTTATCACCACAGGTGCATGTGAAATTCGAGCCAAATATTGACCTTCCTTTGGGCCGATCAATATCCTCAATGAATAACACACACAAATACCTTCTAATATTCAAATTTAATTAATATCCACAAGAGAGGTTGCTTTGGCAACATGTTGCTTCAACTAACTTACTTTCGAATATTATATCTCTCAAAAGATTCCGATGTACCAAGATTTGAAACTGAAATCCATTGATTTGCATCTATATTTGACTTTAGGATTTGAATTATAGAATTCAAAACTTTAGAATAAAGCAATCCTTAAGTTAGGAGAGTCAATTGCAATATTCTTAAACCTTTAGTGGCCAATTATGAAAAAATTTATGCTTGAAGGACTTAAATTACAATTTTTCCAAAACCTTATTGGCCAATTTAGAGAAATTCCTAACTTTAGGTCCCAATTTGAAAGAAAATCAAACTTTAGAGGTCCAAAATAGTTAATTTGGAAACTTTAAGGACTGAATATGAAAATTTTCACACTTTAAGGGACCAAATTAAATAATTTCAGAACTTTAGGTCCTGTATTAGAAAATTGTCAAACCTTATGGACCAAATTAGAGAATTTTTAAGCTTTATGGATTGAGTTAGAAAATTCTCAAACTTTAGGGGCTGAATTAGATAATTCGGAACTTTAAAAAGGCCCAACTTAAATAATTTTATAAATTCAGGGGCTGATTTTATAAAATTCAAAACTTTAAAGGCCAACTTAAGTGGTTACATAACTGTATGGGCTGATTTTGTAAATTCAGAAGTCTTAAGGACCAACTTTAAAAGACTTTATAACTTTTAGGTTTTAAACATTATTTAAAACAAATAGGGGGCATTAGGTGCAAATAACCACAATTTTGAAAATTGCAGAACAGCCCTTGAAGACTTCAAATTTACAATTGAAACCCCCTCCCCAAAATCTGCAACAGCTGGGTTTTATTTAACCCTAGCCGCCGCCCCGGCAGCCGCGCGCTCTCAGCGACCGGTAGCGATGTAGCGCCATCCTCGGCGCTGCTCGCCTCTAGCGCTGCTGCCGTCTATATAACTGGAGTTGATGACCTCCAACCCCGGTGCCTGCTCGCAGTGCAGAACTGCTTTGGTTCGCTGCGCCCGGCTATGCCTCCCGCTTGCCATCGCCACAACCCAATCGATTTCATCCACATTCAACAGCAAAATTACATATACTCAAATCCGTCCCAAAACCCAATTCAGCCATAAACAAATTCTCAAAACAGATCGAAAATATACATATATCATACATACACACGCGCACAAAGAGAGAAACGGTTGATTTGGTAGACATTCTACAGATTTTCCAAATCCAAAATTCAATTCCCAAATCAAAATACTCAAAAACATCCGACTGAATTCATGAGGAAACAGACAGATATGCATATACATCACACAAAATATTATCCAAAATTCACAGCGCAATTTCCAGATTTTAATCCCAAATTCGAAGTCATATATATGCTGGAACCAAACCCAGTAGAGAATTCATGCTTCAACCATAATAATCAAATTCATGTTCCAATTTTATGAAATCAGAATCCTTAATCATACGCACATAATATATTGATTTCACGTATATGCACTTAAAATTGATCTGATAATTCAACACGATGTTGGCTCTGATACCACTTGTTAGAAAATTTATTTCACAGATAAATTATTTATCCAGGATCCAAAATTATGATGCCGAATTATCAAGAATTAAATAACTGAAGCGGAAGCGTACCTTAATCAAACGTGATTCACAATGAACGATTACGGTGTTTGGATCTTCTAAATCAATACGTAGTCCTTATTTTCTCTCTGATGATGGGATGTCAGACAAGATGAACAGCCCATATGATTCAGGGACCATAACCGACTTTATATACTGAATTGCCAGTTAACCTAATCCGGCCCATCATGAATTAGGTAATGGCCTGATATCTACACATAAAAGATCATACATTATTTTAGATGCATTAAAGCCCGATATATATAAAATCCTTATTAAATCACTTTAAATGGGCTTAACCAAATTTGATAGCCTTTTATTCAATACACAATAATTCACATATAAGCCCACACGATTGATTAAAATCCTTACATCAAGATCCGATAAAGATTCAAATCTTTGCTTTGACGCACACTAGCCAATTATATAATTATTGTTGTGTCCTCCATGCGCGAGGTCCTAGGATATGAAATTTTTTAAGTCGCGGGGTTAACAAATCTAATTATGCATTGAGATCAAGGGTTGGCCCAAATGGTCAAGAAGTCACCCTTATTAGGACTTGATCTTGGGTTAGAGTCGCTCTCCCAACCTTTAGTTCCCAAATTTGTATTAAAAAAAAAAAAAAAACCTAATTATGCATCCGTTTGATAAACTTGTTTATCAACATTTTTCGTGCTAACAATTAAAAAGGAATTTAGACGATGTGTAAGTGACAAATATCTTAAAACTGTTTCAACAAGGGTTGTTTGATTTAGAAATACTTAATTTACAACTTACATCCAATAGCGCAAATACACAATGTTAACTAAGGAAATTTATCTAAATCTAATGTAAGAAAATTATATATTCTCAATTTGAGAGTTGTGTTTGTCGTCTTTGTCTTCATTTTTATTAAATATATTAGTTTTTGTCATTGCAATGATAATATTACGATAAAAAGATATCACAAAAGTATAACATAAACAAAAATTATAATGAAATAAAATAAACTTGTGACGACAATTCTATAACCACCTAAAATTAATCGTAGCATGAAAAATAAAATTACAATTTTAGTTGTGATATGAATCGTGGTGGGCTTGACAGAAAGAACTACAAATAAAGCCAAACAAAAAGCTTCAAGCATGTTCGAAGAGCTTCAAAGATCAAACATAGAGTGATTGAATAAGCATCAAAGATGGTACAGGTGATGTGGGTCGAGAATCGAGATCAAAATTGAGAAGTGAGAGAATTTGAACCACGCGACCGCGTGGTGTAAAAGGAGGCGCGATCGCTCCATGCCTAGAAAAAGAGACCTGAGAGTTTTCGGTCCTTCCACACGATCGCGACCATTATGCATGCGCGATCGCTCGTTACAATTTTTTAGGGTCTTGCGAGTTTTAGGTTAAATTCTGTCTTTACTTGTTTTAGGATTTATTTTGGGCATTTATAGCGGCTAGGGCTTATTTAATTATATTTTGCTTATTTATATTCTTTTTGATTGATTGTTACAGAAAGACTTTGATTAATAAAAATTGCGTTGAGTGGTTTTCCCTCAAATATTGTTCTGGATTGAATACTTTCAAACTTATCAAATATTGTGAGATATTTGTGGCATTCACCAAATCGAACTTATCAAGGATCTGGACATTCCTTGTGGCGTTCACCTCATTATGGTTCTTATTTCCGCATCGTAATGGGTCTCAGGTTTAATAGACCCCTGGTTCTTGCATTGTAAGGTTCGGGTTGTAGTGTTATCGTCCGCTTTAATCTGAATTCGGAACTTTTTCGGCGTTAGATCACATCAGTTAGTATCCGAGCTGGACTCTGAATTCAAGTTTTCGTTTCTATCCTAGTTTGATTTTTTTGCGTTTATCATAGAGTATGCCACATAAAAATCATCCATATCCTTTTTTTTATCTTGTTTGCTAGGTCTTTGTTTCTTGTTTTTCGTGTTCTTGAGTTTCTTGAGTCTTTGATCTAGAAAAAATATCCAGAAAATTCCAAAAATGTTTTTTAAGTCCGTTTTTCATCCAAATTAAGTCTCGTTTTGTTTTCTCATATTCGTAGTTGAATTTTCGGATTTATAAAAAAAAATATTTTTTTTTATTTATTCCTAAAATTCATCACCAAAAAAAAAAATAGGTGATTCCGAAAAATTCAAGAATCATTTTCTTGAAATTCCTTAAATTCTTGATATTCCTTCTATTCCAAGTCAAAATTAAAATTCATTCTAATCCTTGTGTCAAATTATTCAATTCCATTCCAAATGTCTAAACTTCGAAAAAAATCATCGTTTGGGGAAGATAACCAACAATTTCATCTGCTGGAAATGATGGAGAAACGATTTGAGAAATTAGATGCGAAGTTAGGGAAGATTAAGACCTCAGTGAACATGCATAGCGTAGAAATTGCTCAACGGTGTAAGGGATATAGGCTTAACTGTTCGCTCCGCAAGTGCACGGGTCGCGCAAGTAATAAAGTGGACGTGAGTCCAAGTATCGATCCCGCAGAGATTGTCTTAAATTGTATTTTAAATTACGAATCCTTAACCGGAACAAGAGAATGTTTGAAATTGGGAATTTTGATTTTAAAACTAAACTAAAGATTAAACTAAAGAAACAATAAAAATTTGAATTTAAAACTTATAAAAACAAATGCGTTAAAATTATGAATCCATTTTAATCAAATCGTCCATATTTTGACCAAATTATTTAGATACAATTTATGGGGTTTTGAATATCCATGTTCCTAAAATTATTTAAGTTCCCTTTCGAGCGATGCATAAAATCTTATCCCTGAATGCAAATTGACTATATTTCTATGACAATTAAGCAATTAGAAAAGAATTAAAGATCAATGAACACTATATAGGATAACACAAAGTATAGGGGTATATTTCTCTCCCCTATCAGACTTTGTGACAATTAAATAGCTTTTAATGAAATCCTACTCTTTCGAACATAGAAAATCATAAAGACAATCACACAAAAGCTGACCAAACAATTGCACAACAATAAAAGCACTTATTTAATTGCATCAAACCCATAAACTGTGTAAATCAAATAATAGGTCTAAACATGGAATCAATGATTAAAACTTCATCACAATCCTAACACAAGAAATCTAGCCTAATAACATGTGAAAAAATTTCACAAGAATAATGGATAGATGTCACCATATTCATCTCCTTGATCGTTGTTCTTCAATCTTGAATTTGGCCTCCAACGGATCCCCCAGCAATTCGACAACGTTTTGGCATGAAATATCACAGTTGGGAACCCTAAAAACGTGCCTAAGTTCTGGTATTTTTAGATATAGTCGAAGTATAGGTTACTTGGAAGAAAAGAATGCTGAAAATCTCGTCCAAATTGGCTTCCAAAAGAGTTCCAACCGAACAAGGGAAGTTACCTTCGCAGGAGAACATTTTGTCACTGTACATCATTCAGTATTTTGATCATATCTTTCTATTCTCTTATTTGATTTAGGTGATTCAAATTGTGTTAGAAAGATAACTGCAAGAGCTATAATTTATCCTGAAAGAGGACTTTCTAAATTCGAATGTTTACTTCCCCGGAATTAGCTCTTAAAGTTCGACTAAAAATCTGCCAGAAATCTTATTTGATTGGAATGAATTTATGGTAATATTCTTACCATATTTCATTCATTTTTGACTTCTAATTGCATCCAATTGACTCCTAAAAGTCCTCAAGTATCTTATCTTGATCCGAATCAACTATTGAATAATTACAATTTGGTCCTTCTTCATTTGATTTGTATACTTCAGTCCTTGAACTTTCAATTTGGTTCTTTCTTTGACTTTTCTTTCAATTGGCTCTTTGATTTACTTCATCAACTCTTGATTTTCACACTTGAGCTCTTTTACCATCCAAATGACTTGTTTTTGCTTCATTTCCTTTGTTTTCTCGACTTTGGAGTTTTTCCTGAAATACAAACAATACTAACTAAATAAATTAGTAAATATTCTTAAAAAAACACATAAAATCATACTTTTAGGATAGAAATCAGTGTATAAAATATACTTATCATTAACCATAAACCTCGGGTTGATTGGGAAAAAGAGATTAATGCGAGGGCACTTTTGAAGATTCGACCATAAATTTATGAGGAAATGATGATGTATGAACAAAAGGCTAGAAAAGAAGGAGGGAGAGTTGGAAGTTAGGGTGGAAGTTCAAAATTTGAGTCTTGAAGTGGAAAATCCACATTTGGGTAGTAACGATGTAGTGTATGAACATGGTGATAAAAATGTGGAGTTCAAAAAAGATGTGGTTGGGCATGAAAACTTATGAGAGTTAGTTGAGCCCAGAAATTTAGAAGGGTGGTTGGGCTTGAAAATTTGGAGTTAGAAAAAGTAACCAAGCTTGAGAGAAAAGAAATAAAGGGGGTGAACAAGAAGTTGCAAAGGGAGAACGAGGTGAAAAGAAGGGTCTCGTGGTTCCCAAAGAGGAGTTGGCAGTGATTATTCATGAATACAAGGATCCATACCTTGTATTTCATGAAACTAACATTTCCCTTCCCATTTTATTTAATTCTTTATTGCAGGTTAATTACACTTAGAAGTTTGGGCAACACCACCAATGCCCACAGGAGTTTCTGCTTCAATCCATCCAAGTAACTCAAATGGCAGCATATTATTGGTTGATCATGTGCAATGGAGGAAATTTTTTTCCATTTGATCCAGGAGGTACATTGAAACATCAAGAACAACACTATGATTCTGGACGAATCATCCTAAAGAAGGAGAGAATGATACGAATCGTGGTGGGCTTGATAGAAAGAACTACAAATCAAGCCAAATAAAGCTTCAAGCATGTTCGAAAAGCTTCAAAGAAGAAACATGGAGTGGTTGAAGAAGCATCAAAGATGGTACAAATGAAGTGGATCGAGAATCGAGATCAAAATCGAGAAGTTGGAGAATTTGAATCACGCGACAGCGTGGTGTAAAAGGAGGCGCGATCGCTCCATGCCTAGAAAAAGAGACCCGAGAGTTTTCGGTCCTTCCACGCGATCACGGGCATTATGCCTACTCGATCACTCAGTACAATTTTTTAGGGTTTTGCGAGTTTTAGGTTAAATTTCGTCTTTATTTGTTTTAGGGTTTATTTTGGGCCTCTATAGCGACTAGGGCTTATTTAATTCTGTATTGCTTATTTATATTGTTTTTGATTGATTGTAACAGAAAGAATTTAATTAATAAAAATTGTGTTGAGTAGTTTTCCCTCAAATATTGTTCTGAATTGAACACTTTCGAACTTATCAAATATTGTGAGATATTTGTGGCATTCACCAAATCGAGCTTATTAAGGATCTGGACAATACTTGTGGCGTTCATCCCATTATGGTTCTTGTTTCCGCATCGTAATGGGTCTCGAGTTTAATATACATCTAGTTCTTGCGTCGTGAGGCTCTGGTCGTAGTGTTATCGTCCATTCCAACCTGAATTGGGAACTTTCCAAACGTTATTCTGCGTGTTCGACGTGATTCCCCTCTCCGGATCACATCAAATTGGGGGAAAAGAACTCAGCACATAGTTATCAATGTTTTACAAGCAACATTACTTGTACAATGGGTTCACCTTCCACAATATAGAGGTTCTTAAAAAATATTGGGTGAATATGTCACGGGGCATAGTTTAGTTGGTTGAAATATGAGATTGAGAAATCTTTGATCGAGCTCCTACCTTTGATATGGATGGGGATATTGCAATCGCAATTAAATAGCAAGCTCTCAATCCTACTCCACTGAAGCACATTTTGTCATTTTCAAATCCCCAGGACAGGGATTGGGGCTTCTAAGGTTGAAGTTCAACATTTTTTTTTTTTTTTAACAATGGGTAGATAGTCAAAATCATGTTTTAAATATTAATTTTGCTACATGAACAAAGAATAAACAAGGCTTTATTCTTTAATATTGTATCATTTATAAATTTGTTTATTTATATTTTTAAGAAAAAATGAGTGGTTAAAAATTAGAAAGGGAAAAATTTTGTAGTTTAAAAGTAATTTAAAAAATTGTGTTATCGATAAATTAATTTATAAATTATAATGATTGTGTTAAAGAACTGAGTGCAAAAGTTTTACACTCGCACAAATGACAACATATATTTTATCAAATACATAATTTCACAACCAACAATTTACGACTCTTCGTATTATTTTTTTATCACTCATTCGATTATCATTTTAGCATTTTTCTTTACGTATACGTCCACGTGCGCATGCACGCATTCTGGAGCCAGGCAATTACAGGTTTACATTAATACTAGTTGTATCCCCATATTAATTAATGAACCCAATCCGATTTATATATCTATACATATACTCCCTCAGTCCCACAAAAATAAACTTATTTTTCTTTTTTATTTTGTCCCAAATTATATGTCACTTTCCTTTTTAGGGTATATTAATTTCTTTATTTTCTAAAATACACTTATTTAATAGATATTATTGTCAATAAATATGAACAACTCATTATTCAATGTATGAGTGTATTAAGTAGAATGTAATTAAGTAAATTTATAGTTCTATATTAATTATATTTTCTTAATCCGATGAAATAGAAGTGTACCTATCTTTGAGAGACGGATGGAGTATAATAATAGGATAAAAGTCATCATTTTAAGCACACATTTTCCCGCACATTTTTACTTGCCATTTTAGAAAATTTCTTAGAATCTGTTTGTTAAAATTTTAATGTTTAAAACCATGTTTTTTTATGTTTTCGAGATAAAATGTGTGATTGAAAAGTGAAAAGAGAAAATTTGTGTGGTTAAAAAATTATTTGGAGAATTGTGTTATTTAAAATCATGTGTTTCATTTTGTTTGTCAAACAGAGGCTTAATTTTATCAATTTATTTTAATACTCCATTCGTCCCAATTATATAGGCTGTCTTTCCTTTTTTCTCTTATCTCAATTATATAGGCTTGTTTTTTTATTGGGAAGTATTTATTTTGTTTGTTTACTAATGTACCATATTCATTACTTCCAATAATAATAGTTTTGATATTCAATAAGGGTAAGTTGAAAATTTTCTTTACAAAACTTACTTTTTCAATGACATTAAGCCCTTGTTTGATTCTCTACAAAAAAAAATTCTTTTTTCTACAGTACTCAATCTCAACAATCCATTAAAAGTCGAGCCTACACTATTTGACTTTTCAATCAAATCTCAACCCTCTATTCTTCTAAATATCACTATTCATTTAAAAAAAAAAAAACCTCTTTTTAAACAATACCAAACCCACACTAAATACGTTTTCTTAATTTGTGTGAAAAGTCAAACCAGCCTATATAATTGGGCCGAAGGGAGGACATGAATTATAAGAGTTCAATTAATATATGTAGTAAATGATTTATGAATTTGTGAAAAAAAATATCTATAAAAAGTCAAATTATTGATTATTTTTATTCTTTTGATAATTATTGCATTATTTTGAAGTCGAAAAATATGTAATATGGATGTCAAATCCAAGATCTCGGCGAGAAGTTTAATACAAGTTAACAAATGAGAGCAAACTCTAAAAATATCATTCGTAAAATCGTCTTAAATACTAAAGGTAAAAGTTTTACTTATATTTTTTACTTTTTTCAACATCCAATCTTTTTAATTTATCTCATGTAAGTCCTAAAATGATGTCTATCATTTCTTACCTAAATTCAATTTGACCTAAATAATTAATTTTAAATTTTTTTCTTATCAAATTGAAAGAAATAATAAATATCCGATCTGTCTAAATAAATTCAATTAAATCATTTATTTTTTTACAACTTTATGTTATGTTAAACTTATTGGTTCAATTTGTAAAATAGAAGGCGTTAGTAAAATCATTCTATTTAAAAATAGAATATGATCTACACATTTATTTAACATGCACAAAAAATAATATGTGCAATTGTGAAAAATGAGTTTTAAAGAATGTGTAGTTGAGAATGAACATTGAAAAAATTTATTTTTTAATAATCAATTTTATACGAATAAGTGATAAAGTCATATGTCTTGTAGGTTAAAACTTCGTTTATAGATTGAGATGTATAGATGATTTTTTTTTTTTTTTTTTGTATATAAAGTTAATTATATTTATAATATTCATTCAATAAAATTTAATGAAAATTTGTATTTCATTTTACAAGTTGAAAATTGTAAATATTTCAACTTTTAGAAATTAGAAATCAAATAATTGTAAGATCGACTTTAGTCATCAAATCAAAATTATAAAGTATAGAATAAGTCATATGTCGATATCTTACTTAGTCTAAATAGGCGAAGAAAATTACATGATGAATAATTAGTTGTTAAAAAAAATATGCAAATCGTAATCTTATGTTTTACTTTTTTGTATATTTTTCATTATATATGAATGTATAATTTATGTCGGACATTATATTTTTATAACTTATGTCGGACATTATATATTTATGTCGGACATTATATTTTTCATTATATATGAATGAATAATCTGTTTGGTAACACTATTTGGTTTATAAACTGATTTATTTATGATTTTGAGGTAAAAAGTAGTGATTAAAAATTGGAGAGTATAAAAGTTTGTGATTAAAAAGTGATTTAAAAAATTATGTAATTTATAAACTGATTTATAAGTAGTACCGTTACCAAACTTAGGCTAAATTAATTATCCCTTTCATGGTGCTATTACTAGTTATTAATAAAAGTTGGCAGTATTTTTTTCAAGTGAAAGCAAAATGGTATTGGTGAGTCCAAGGAAGAGGACCCGATAAAGCTGAAACGTACAGTCAAAGAAAACTGTCACGGTCAACAACCAAGGGACCCACCACAAAAACTCCAACTTTTTTTCATTTTTAATTGTATATATTATATATTTACGAAATTCAATAGTTTGGGAAGTCCGAGGGAGTCGTACTCCAATTCCTCGTCCTCGTGCGGGACTGCATAGAATTCCCGATTCCGCTTTCGATAAAGACCATTCAACCCATTTGTTAATGGTGAGATTTGGAAGCTATATTTACAAATTTGGCCCCGGTTTAATTAAAATTTAATCTAATAATTAAAATTCGAATTTTAACAACACGTCATTTTTTTATCAAAATATATTAAAACTTTGATTTTAATCTCCAACAAACATGGCTTAATTTTTTATATCAAAAATCAATATTATGAAAAATTATTAAACTTGACTTTTTTAGTATGAACCATTATAAGATATGTGGCTAGAATCATGCATTTGTACTCGACAAAAAGACATGGATAACTAGTAGGTTTGAGTTTCTTAGAAATTGCTTGAATTTTAAGAGAATCATTGGATGACTAGATTGTTAAGATTTTCGGTAAAGCCCAATCAAACTAGAGTGGACAAAGAAATAAGCAGTTTGAGAGTAACACATTGTAGGGACAGTTCAATCCCATGTGGGAAATCAAATTCCTTGTTTGGCTCCCTTTTTGAATTCCTCCCATTTTTCAAAATAAAATGGTAGAGTTGCAAAACATGGCCTAGGGTTTTAGTAAAATAAAGATTTCCTATTTTAAATTCCATTTTTAAATGTTAAATTTTGGAATGTTACATTCTTGATAGAGTTATTATCTAATGGAAAAACTCATTTACTGTCGCAGTTTCATGCTTAAAACTTCTGTTTAAATTACTCAAATTTTCATGAAGCCTAGAACGAAAACTGTTCTCCGCTTTTCACCACCATGATTGTCCAACAAAAAGAAGGTTGTTGAAGCGATGGAAAGGTGGGGAGAGAGAAGAGTCTAGTGGTGACGAATGGAGAAGATGAAAACTTCGCTCTGACGATTGGATTATGAGAAGATGTAAGGTAGTAGTGAATGTAGGTCTTGTATGGAAAGAAATGAGTTAGAAAGGTTTTGGGAGTAAAGTGCCCTTCAATTTTCTTATAAAGAATTATTGTAAATTGACTTGACGGATATGAGATTTTAAAATTAACGGAAAAGACTTTTTCTGCAAGATTTGATAAAAGGTAGGAATGTTATTTACCAAAAAATTGAACGCTTGGATGTTTTAACTAATTACTCTTCATTTTTACATATAAGAAAGTCTTGTTCTTGATATAGATCGAGCTCATGCAGATTGCACTATCAACAACGGCAGGTAGGGAGGTTTTGTACCACGTATGTGAAAGGTGGACAAACAAACTAAAGAAGAGCTCGTGGGAGGCTGAACATGTGGTTGCTTGAGGAATTTTTAGTAACATCTGAATTATTAGTTAAATTTTCAAGAAAATAACTTCTTTATGGTGGCTAAATTAAATATATATAATTAAAAACTAAACATTGGTGCTAGTCTACTAGAATTTTTTGAGTTCTTGAATTTCATTAATGAGAAAAATGTATAAAATGTTCATTTTTATGTAGTGACTAGTTTTTCTCACTTGCTTTGCACGTCTTATGTACGCAATAAAATAATTTATATTTTGTGTCTTCTACGAAATAAAGTATAAAATGAAAATCCTTAAATAATCGATTTATACATATATGATTATAAGTCATTAATTATAAAGTATTATAAATAATATGTTATTATTTAAAATAGATAGTATTATGACAGATTACGAAATATTATTATTAAATCATATTACATAGAATATTTTTTAACTCTTATGATTGTGTCTAATTAAGTAATTTCAACTATAATAAAAATAGTTATTTATATGAAAATTAATCATTTACTAATTTATTTATTAACTTGTAATAGAAAGTTTCAATTTTTCCCAAATAACTTTTTTTACGATGGGAAATTTATAAAACAAAATTCCTATAGCAAATAAAAGTTCGAGAAGATGTTGAAACTAGGTTTCAACTTTCAACCATTAAAAAAAAAAATCTATTTTGGTCAAATTTGAACCATCCATATGTTTGTTTTCATGTAATTACGTTCATCATATGAGTGAAGATTGAATGCGTGTATATATATATATATATATATATATATATATATTCTTTAAAATGACTCTCATATTAGCGTCTAGATAAATAACCCACTTTATTCACTATTTTCATTATTTAAAAAGATAGTGATTTTAAAACGTATTTATTTTAATTCAACTCATCATCTACCAATTATTAATCATGTTCAATCTATACTCTTTCTGTTGTAAGACTTCTTAATTCAGCTATAATTCAAAATCTCATATTGAATTAGAATATAGTAAAACGGTGAAAAAAGTTATCAATAAACATGTTTTATAGTTATGATAATATTTATTAAATGACGATATAATTTTTCTTCTTTTTTCAATACTAAATAAAGGAAAAACATATAACAATAATAAGAATAATTATATAAAAATAGATTAAAAAAATATAAATTGGTAGATAATAAATTAATTTAATGCTAAATAATTGAAAAATTATAACAATATGATATTATATTATAGCATTATAAATTTTTAAAAAATAAATTCATATTTAATGTTATTAATTAAATACGGGGTAAGGGTATATTAGGTATATAATTAAATATATAAGGGTAAAATAGGAAATCAAAAGTTTCTCACTCATCCACACTTTTAATATATGTAGATAGATAGATAGATAGATAAATGTAGATAGGGGTGGACAAAATAACCGAACCAGACCAGACCAGATCAGAACCAAACCAAGCGGTTTGGTTCGGTTCTATATCAAAAAAATAAAGGTTTTTTTCTTAAAATCAAGAACCATTTGGTTTCGGTTCTGGTTTCGATTCCCTTTCCAGAACAAGAACCAGAACCAAGAATCAAACTAAATTTATATATATGTGTGTGTGTGTGTGTGTGTGTGTATTTACAAATTAGTGGATATTCATTTCACCAAAAAATTCAAATCTAAAATTATAAATGTGAAATGTACAAAAATATTATTTAGCATACAATTTATCTCATTCCTATTAAACTAAGATTTTAAATCATAAATATAAATTCTTATTCATCTTTCTTCTTTTCAATTATAGACACGCATTCACACTACTTTACTTGCACTCCTATAACACAGCAATCGTTGCACTCCTTAGTTACCATCAACGACATTGATGTTTATTTTTTAAAATTCATGTATATATAAACCTCGGCCTAATTCATCAATTCTCAAGAGTTAACCCAAACTCAAATTGCAAACTTCATCCCTAACTCACACGACATCACGATAGAATGAGATTCAGAACTTCATTGTATCCTATAATTATAAGTTTAAACGACCTTTATGTTCGATTATCAAAGTTTCAACGGGTCGGCGAGCTTCCTTAAGGCGAGTTTCTTCTTCTTTGACTTAGAATAACATGTTACTTTTTCTAAATTTTTGTTTTGTTAACTAAAAGTTTCATTTTCTATTTAGTAATGATGTAGATGGATTCTAATGAAGATATAAACATGTTTAATTTGCATTTATTATTTAATAATTCAAGTAATGGTCCCATAACCAAACCAGAACAAATCAGAACCGAGCGGTTTGATTCCATATCTTTAAAAAAATCAATTGGTAACATTAGTAAAAAACCATCGTTTTATGGTTTTGTTTGGTTCTTCTGGAACCAGAACCGAACCGAACCACGTCCACCCCTAGATGTAGATAGATGTAAATGTAGATAGAAAATGTAGATAGGGATAAGGGTATATTAGGTATATCTATATATTATATTATATATATAAAAGTAAGGAAGTGGTTTGGTGTGAACGCATGTTGTGAGTAAGTGACATTTATTATTTTTATGATAATCAATGGTGGTTTTGAAAAACTATGCATTAGTTTATTGTTGTTTAAAATATGAAATTCTTAAAATTAATTTTTTATTATCTTCTTTTTTTTTTTTCATACGAATGTGTTTTTTATCCATTTATAGTTTTATTTTTTATTTTTTTACTATTCAAATATTACAATACAATAATTTTTAATTTTTATAGTTTACGATTTTTTTTAAAAATCATATGGATTAAATTTCATATATAAATAATTTTCCTATATATGACTTATTATTTTCTATCTAAAAACTGCGCATTCGTTTATCATTGTTTAAACTATACATTTTTTCAAATTATTATTTTTATTTATTTTCCTGTTTATTTCTCTCATGCGACAATATTTTTTATTCATTTATAATATAATGATGTACTTTTCTTATCTAATTCTTATACGAATGTTGTAGAGTACTTGAATTTTGGTGATCCTACATTTAATTGTGAAAATTGTGGAGCGTATGAACAAACAATATAACAGAAATGAGCATAAATAGTCACTCTAATTGTATTCACTTTATTTATATCATTATACATATGTTTGTTTTATAAAGAAAAAGAAAAATATTGTAGTCGTAATTATATGAGAAGACATGATGATCGTGCAAGGAAGTGGTTTGGTGTGAACGCATGTTGTAAGTAAGTGGTTTAATGTGAACACATATTGTAAATTAATGGCATTTATTATTTTTATGATAATCAATGGTGATTTTGAAAAACTATGCATTAGTTTATTGTTTTTTAAAATATGAAATTCTCAAAATTAAATTTTTATTATATTCTTATTTATTTTTCTCATGCGAATGTGTTTTTTATCCATGTACAGTTTTTTTTCACGTTTGACGTGAGAATATTATTTGCATAAGGTATAATCCCCGAATAAATTTTTATGGGGTAATTGGGTAGTAATTGTTATAGATTATTATTCATTTGATACTTTATTTGTCATTTTTTTTTTTTTACAATTCAAATATTACAATACAATAATTTTTAATTTTTATAGTTTACAATTTTTTTTTTAAATCATATGGATTAAATTCTATATATAAATGATTTTCCCATATATGACTTATTATTTTTCATCTAAAAACTATGCATTCGTTTATCACTGTTTACACTATGAACTTCTTCAAATTATTTATCTCATGGGACAGTATTTTTTATCCATTTACAATATAATGATGTACTTTTCTTACCTAATTCTTATACGAATGTTGTAGAGTACTTGGATTTTGGTAATCCAACAGCATAAGGTATAATCTTCGAATAAATTTTTTTTAGTAATTGGGTAGTAATTGTTATAGACTATTATTCATTTAATACTTTATTTGTCTTTTTTTTTTTACTATTCATATATTACAATACAATAATTTTTAATTTTTACAGTTTACAATTTTTTAAAAATTATATGGATTAAATTCCATATATAAATAATTTTCCTATATATGACTTATTATTTTCCATCTAAAAACTATGCATTTGTTTATCATTGTTTAAATTATGAACTTCTTCAAATTATTTCTCTCGTGCGACAGAATTTTTTATCCATTTACAATATAATGATGTATTTTTCTTATCTAATTTTTATACGAATGTTGCAGAGTACTTGAATTTTGGTGATCCTACATTTAATTGTGAAAATTGCGGGGCCTTTTTTGTTATGCGGAGCGTATGGAAAATAATATAACACAAATAAGTAGAAATATTCACTCTATTGTATTCACTCTATTTATATCATTATACATATGTTTGTTCTTATAAAAAAATAGATAAATATTGTAGTTGTAATGATATGAGAAGACATGATGACCGTGCAACGCAAATTAGTGTAGATATGAGAAGATATGATGACCGTGCAACGCAAATTATTGTAGTAGGAAATTAAAAGTTTCTCACTCATCCACACTTTTAATATATTGTAGATAGATGTAGATGTAAATGTAGATTTTCTGAAATGTCCCAAATTAGTGTAATGTCCATTTTGCTAGAATTTGGTAGAAAATGCCCTTAATATAAATTCAAATTTCACCATAAAGACAAAGTTTTTCATATAAGTAATAACTAGTATTTTCACCCGTGCGATGCACGGAAATATGTTTGTAATTGATGATTCTAAAAATCGCACCTGAAATATTCTGAGCTTGAGCAATAAACTAGCACGAACTGGAACTTCGAACACCTGCAATAAAAGCGAGGAGGTGTGTCCTCGTCGCCCCTCCGATGCTTAAGTCAGTAAAGAAGATGGAAAAATATATGCAAGAGGCTATGAACTGGAAAAATAAGAATTGTGTACCTGTATTGTGATTGAGAGCCACCTATTTATAGAGATATCTAAACGAGTTATAATAGGACTGAAATACCTTCATTGTATGAGTCATGTTAGGAATCATCTTCCTACTTTTTAGGGATTGTATCATTAGATGTTGGATTAGGAGATAACTCCTAGCATTCGTAAAAAACAGACATATTACACGTCAGATAGGGGGCCCAACATCTGGTCCGAGGACAACCCCCGAGCAGTTATGACCCCGACCAACATATGTGCTGGAATATGCGAAGTAGTCCCTCGGGGTATATGATCATTGGGGACACATACTGCTCGGGGAAAGAGATAGTGCTATACCATGACTGATCATGGTCGGGGAAACACATACTAGGTCATGTTCGGGCTAGAGAAAAATTACTGTCCATCAGTAATAATGATTTCGATCAAAATTTATGAAAATATGTTAATTATACAATCTTATCAAATAAAAACATAATATAATAACATTTTACAAAATATTATCGAATTCAAAACTTTAAAAAGATAAAACTAATCAAAATAGGAAATGCAACATCTATAGAACTAATCAAAATTAGAAAATACCGATCTTTATGGGATTTTTATTTTTTCTTTCAAAAATTATTTTTATTTATGATTTGTTTGTTTGTTTGGCTTTCTAAATAAGTTATTTTTAACTTATTTTTTTATATGTTAAAATATTTTATTTTGAAATATAATATAATAAATAAAATTAACCCAAATGAGTAAATGTTACTTTATTTCTAAAATAATTTTTTTAGAAAATTTTGTAATGTTTGAAACAATTATTAATTTTTTAATTAAAATCGATTCAACCTTGTTCAACATCTGATCCTTGATATGTTGTCTTTTTCGGATTGAACAAATTTTAAGTTTTTTGAATACAGAGTATTAAATAACTTAAATGATATAATTTAAAATGAATGAGATATTAATGAAAAGTAAAAAAATATATAATAAATTTTTACATTTGATCTTTGTGACGTTTTAAGGATAAAGTGTTTATAGTTTGTTTTCACTTGTTATCTTGTATTAAAGTTCTCGTTAATTTTCATTACATATGAAGCAATCAAAGTAAATTTTTAATAACAATGCAAAAGGAAAGAAAAAAATTTAGTTAATTTGATTCCGAACAAAATATATTTTAACTTTTGATGAAATTTATTTTTTAATGTATTGCTTAGATATAATTTTATAATTTTATAGAATTTTTAATTGTGTTTTTCAAATTAAAACATTGTCATTGCACATAATAATAATGATGATGATGATAATAATAATAATAATAATAAAATGAACACTGTATTTCAAAAAATATATATATATATAATATCCAATCAAGTATGAAGCTATTCGACCTGAAAGAAAATTATATTCAATCAAGTATCAGATTATTTGATTTGGAAGAAAAATTCTGGATTAGTCAAATTTTTTTTTTTAAATCTAATTGGAAACTTATAAAAAATACGCGATATAAGGAATGTTCTAAAGTTCTTTAAATTAAAACATTTTTCGGTCTTTGAAGTAAAATATTTTCGTGTTATTTAAATGTTTTTCAACACATTTTATAATATAATTTTCTATATTTCTGGAAATAATTTAATATTACTTTACCAAATTAGTTACACTATGATTAAGCAGAACATTTTTGAATAATATTCTTTTTTCTATAAATTTAACAAAATTTCTAAATTATGAATTTTTAATACATTTTTATAACAATAAAAAAATATCTATTTATTTTTTAAATTAGATTTATAATGCTTTTGATGTAAATTTTTCACAAAAAAGAAAGAATGAAACATCTCTATTTAACAATTAAAAACACATTTGTTTTTTTTTTCAAGAAAAATAATAAAAAAAAAAATTCAAATTGTCCTTTTTTTGAATTGGAATGAAGCATATCTGTTTGACAAAATGTTTTTAAACTACACATTTTAAACTACTTTTTAATCACACATATTTTTCTCTCAATTTTTCAACCACTAATTTTTATCTCGAAAACATCATATTTTTTTTTTTTTTAAATTAACTATCACAAAAGTGTAATTCAAATTTACAATTATTATACTTTGGAGTTTGGATTGTTCAATCATTGCATTTTGAAATGGTTCTAATTCTCTCTATTTTTATATGTTAAATTATTTTATTTTGAAATATAATATAATATAATATAATAAATAAAATTAACCCAAACGAGTAAATGTTGCTTTATTTCTAAAATAATTTTTTTAAAAATTTTTGTAATGTTTGAAACAATTATTAATTTTTTTAATTAAAATCGATTCAACCTCGTTCAACATTCGATCCTTGATATGTTGCCTTTTTCGAATTGAACCGATTTTAAGTTTTTTGAATACCGAGTATTATATAACTTAAATGATATAATTTAAAGTGAATGAGATATTAATGAAAAGTAAAAAAATATATAATAAACTTTTACATTTGATCTTTGTGACTTTTTAAGGACAAAGTGTTTATAGTTTGTTTTCACTTGTTATCTTGTATTAAAGTTATCGTTAATTTTCATTACATATGATGCAATCAAAGTAAAATTTTAATAACAATGCAAAAGGAAAGAAAAAAAATTAGTTAATTTGATTCCGAACAAAATATATTTTAATTTTTGATGAAATTTATTTTTTAATGTATTGCTTAGATATAATTTTATAATTTTATAGAATTCTTAATAGTGTTTTTAAAATTAAAACATTGTCATTGCACATAATAATAATAATAATAATAATAATAATAATAATAATAATAATAATAATAATAATAATAATAATAATAATAATAATGAACACTGTATTTCAAAAAAAATATATATTAAATATTCAATCAAGTATGAAGCTATTCGACCTGAAATAAAATTATATTCAATCAAGTATGAGATTATTTGATTTGGAAGAAATTTTCTGGAGTAGTCATTTTTTTTAAATCTAATTGAAAACTTATAAAAAATACGCGATTTAAGGAATGTTCTAAAGTTCTTTAAATTAAAACATTTTTCGGTCTTTAAAGTAAAATATTTTCGGGTTATTTAAATGTTTTTCAACACATTTTATAATATAATTTTCTATATTTCTGCAAATAATTTAATATTACTTTACCAAATTAGTTATACTATGATTAAGCAAAACATTTTTGAATAATCTTCTTTTTTCTATAAATTTAACAAAATTTCTAAATTACGGATTTTGAAATTTTTATAACAATAAAAAAATATCTATTTATTTTTTAAATTAGATTTATAATGCTTTTGATGTAAAATTTTCACCTTTTTTCACAAAAAAGAAAGAATGAAACATTTCTATTTAACAATTAAAAACACATTTATTTATTTTTTTCGAGAAAAATAAAAAAATAATTTCAATTGTCCTTTTTTTGAATTGGAACGAAGCATCTCTGTTTGACAAAATGTTTTTAAACTACATGTTTTAAACTACTTTTTAATAGACTAGTAGTAAGCACGTGCTTCGCACGTCTTATATATATGATGAATGTTAAAGTGACGTTTTTTAAGATCTTCGAAATATATATCAAACAATTATTTAAAATGTCTGGTTAATAAATAAATCACACGTAATATATTAAGAAGTAATATGATATCATAAAATATTAGGCAAATCAATAATTTATTTATTAATGGTAAGTCGCGAAAAAATGTAAAAAAACTGTGTATGGATAAACTGAATTAATTTGTGAATATATTTTATAAGGAAAAAAGTTTAATATTATGCTCTCGTTTGAGAGATATTAAAATTTTAATCTAAGTCAAAATCAACAATTAATTTTAACTATACATTTCATCAGACATACAACCTTTCAACCACATTTTATTAATTTTTATCAAAATCTATTAAAAATCCTATTTTAATCATCACCAAATAGAGACTATATAAATTAAGCAACTGTTCGGTAACGTGTTTTTTTTTTTTTTTTACTTATACTCGCAACAATTTCAAATAGAACTTTTTAACCACATATATTTTCTCTCTTCAATTTTTAACCCTACATCTATCTCGAGATCCACAAAAAAACTAAAAAAAAATTGATTTTAAAATATCTGAACACTCACTAAAATTAAAATTTCAGTTTTGATCTTTTTTCCCCCAAAGAGTTTGAAATTATTTATTTTATATTCTTAATTAGAAAATAATTAAATATATATATATATATTTTTCTTTTTATAAAAATTAATTGATGATCTTAATAAGAATTTAAGTAAGTTTAAAAATAAAAAGTTTCACACTCACCCTACTTTGAAAATAATTATAAAAAATATATTTTTATCGATAACTAAAACATAATTTTGAATTAATAATAGAAAAAAATTATTAAACGCATAAACGCACTTTTTGAAATATTCAGTGGAGTTATCAAAGGAAATGAAACTTGATGGGATAATATTTTAAAAGTAAATTAAAAAGTAACGACACTAAATTAATATTAATTGAATAACCAATTTCGACAATGTGGATAAATTAATGAAATTTTGATTTAGTCAACGTGGATAAATTTATGTTTTTGAAATAAGAATAAATATAAATATAAATAAGTTTCAATAAATGAACTAAGGGTATTATTGAAAAAAAAAATAAAAAAAAATGAGGATAAAATGGGAACTCAAAAGATTCCCACTCATCCACACTTTTAAGATAGTGTAGATAGATAGATGGTGTTGAAAATAAAAATGAATATATAACCGTATACTATCTATTTTAAAAGGTATAAATGTCATTCAAATGCATTAGATGCTAAAGTAGATTTGGTTGTAGGTCATTAATCACCGATTTTGTTATATTTTTCTCAATATTTAATTAATAAAATGTTATGAATTATATTTAAAATATCATTATTCACATTTATAAAATGTCTATAACAAAATATTACACTTAACCACATGCGTATATCATATTCTTCAATTTCAAACATCAATTTCACCATTAATGTCCTTCTCAATACATAATTACCTTAAACAGTTATCTATCAAAATAATTTAAGAAGGGATGTGATACAATGTTGGAGGAACACACCTAAATGATTATGAATTTTATTGTAAATACTCCAATAACCTTATAACAAAGAGGTGACTAATTGTTCAGATAATCTAATCCATTGTAATTAAATATAACATTAACTACTAAACACAATTTCTCAAAATAAATAAAATTTGAAAAGGAAATTTCCTTCTATACCAAGATTTGTGAAGAGCCAATGACTTGCAAATTTGAATTTGAATATATTTTTATCGGTGAAATAATATGATTTTTGTAAGAACTTGGAGCATATAGTCCTTTGTTAATGGTAATAAATTTTCTACTAATCATCTTCTTCTTCATTTTTTTTTCCAAAAATTATTGTTCAATACGCACTAGATGATGACACAAAGGACCAAATAGTAATAACTAGTAGTATCATGGATGCTACATAACTCGAATTTTGTGGATTGTAGAAGAATTTTTTTCATGAATAATAATGGGTAGTGGTGGGAAAACAGCTCGTCGACTCGGCTCGTTAAAACACGAGCCACGGGCCAAGCTGTGGGCTCGTGTATATTTTGAAGAAAAAAAAAAAAATATTATTATTATATACTTGGCTCGTGGGCCAAGCTCGACTCGACAAGCGAGCTGCGAGCTCGTGGGCCAAGCTTTGGACCTCGTTTGATGGCAAGCCACGAGCTCGGCTCGTACGAGCCGCGAGCCGAGCCGTATTGTTAATGGGCCGAGCCGGCTCAGCTCGACTCATTGCCATCACTAATAATGGACGCTTTGATCCTTAATTTGACCATTTTTTGTAATAATTACGAGAATTAAACAACTTTCTACTGTGTTGTTAAAAGTTTTGTATGTAAAAACATATATTTTTTTGTTTTCGAGATAAGATGTGCGGTTGAAAAGTGGAAAAAGAAAATATGTGTGGTTAAAAAATAATTTAGGAAATTGTATTGTTTAAAAACATATTTCTTTTGAGTTTGCCAAATAGAACTTGTCTTGATAAGTATAGAATTGAACAATTTGTAAGTCTATGTTCTTTTAGATTTAAATGGGAAATAAATGAAATGTAAAGTGTCAAATCAAGGAATTGAAATTATTTGTTGATTTATTTGTGTTTCTAGGTAAGATGTGAAGTTAAAAATTGGAGAGAGAAAATGTGAATGGTTAAAAAGTGATATTGAAAATTGTGTAAATTAAATTTGGGTAATGATTACAAATTAATTTTTGGCCGAACAGGCCCTAAATATTAATGCTACTTACACTAGGAGTTTAATCAAGATGTTGACATAAAATAAAATGACAACTTTTTGTGTTGATTTAAGACTTGATATGATGGATGAATTGATAGGATTGTGAAATGCATGCATTATGTCAAAAGGTCTTGTGTAAATTCCCCTTACATGCCTATGTTTGACAACTCATTATAATAGGCAATAATTACAATTTATTATTTATACAATTTTTCAAATTACTTTTTAATTACACAAATTTTTTCTCTTCAATTTTTAACAACAAATCTTACCTCGAAATTCAAAATAAATGACGGCTACTCATTATAATGAGTTGTCGAGTGCATGATTCGAATCCTGAAATAATGAATTTGTGCTTTGTGACAAGTGGGAGTCACCACCATTCACGAGAGTTACTAATACTCTCCATCCTGACTCTGAAAGGCATAACCTACGATTTATCTCTCGAATCAATGACTCAGTGCATTGTCGATTCGAGCCCTGGTTTTAAAAAAACACTATTCTAGAGCATGCGGTGGAATATATTCTCATAGCAATTTCTTTCCCCTGCGCTCCAAGCGCAGGGTTATCCTGCGCTTTGGAGCGCAGGGGCTGTCGGTTGACAGCCCCATTTTACATTTTTTTTTTTTTTTTTTGTTAAATACTTGAAACTTGAAAGGAAATATTTTCCTTTTATTTTTGGGTTTTTTTTTTTTGACGTTTTTTATTTTACATATATTTTTTTTTCTTGTTAAATACTTGAAAGGAAAGGGCCTTTTCCTTTTATTTTTTTTTTATTTATTTTTTTTTTTGACGTTTTTTTTTTTTTTTCCTTTTTTTCAAAAGTTTTTTGTATTATTTTCTACACAATTAATTGACGATTAATTTGAATAAAAACAAAACGAACATAAATTAAAATAGATTTAACATAAACGATCTTAGTTAAAAAAGATACAATTTGAAAAAAATACAACGAAAATGCGACTTAATGATAGCCATTGTTGTCAAACCCTTGGAACTCCCCATAGTATTGAAACTCCCCATAGTCATTGCTAGCAATGTTGGTATACATATTATCTTGATTATCATTCCATGAGTGTTGTGGTTCACATGGCTCGTCCACCAATTGCGTCCTAATGTCATGAATAAAGAAAGATGAAATATATTATGGGGTAGAAAAATAAAGCTTAAACATGATATTGTCTATTAACTCACATTGGTTGTAAAGTTGGACAAGTTCTTCTATCATGTCCACTGCGACCACATCCACGACAATTTCTTCGTGATTGGGACATGGCTACCTCCTTCGACGACTTCAATCGCTTTCCGCACCCTTTTGTCCTAACCGGAGTAGGATCGACCACGTGTTGAGTACTTTCTTTACCCTTGTTCTTCATCGTACTCCTCTGTATATCACCGCCATCGTCGATATCCCTAACATGCAATTTCAAGTTCTGAAACCCATCCATTAGATATGTGGTTCGAGCATCGGTCAATGCTCCCTCGTCAACCAACTCTGATGCAGTGCGCGATAACATACCGTGACGTGAAATTAAAGAATTCACAGTAGACGGATCGACAATTGGTTCAAAAATGGGAATTGCTTTTGCAGTCTGAGTCCATCAACGTACAATATAATGGTCTGGTAACAGCTTAACCTGTTTCTTGATCATAAATGAAAGCATGTGCCGACACGGATATCCTTCGAACTCAAATGTCTTACAACTGCATGACAATTCATTAGTCATTGTGAAGTAGGAAACTTCACGTTCTCGATCAAATGTTTTTCCACTCTCAAAACGCCTGACGGAGTACGTTTTGAGACCCTCGTAATTTGAACTCTTCGAACAAAGATAGTGAGTACTCTGTGCAAGCTCTTTCTGAAAGCGCAGGAAAATTGTCTTTGTATACACGCTGGCCATTTGGACTTCCATTGCGAACGAAGTTGTCATCCGAGGCTGCTCGTTTAGGTCCGTGTGATTTGCAACCAATTCGCCATGTCGTTGGTGTGCCAAGGCATTGGAAAACCTTGTGATGAAATCCATCAATGTATTTTTTTTTGTCCACGTATCTTTTGAAGAATGCATGGTTGCTTTCTGATCGCTGACTGCTAGACATCCCTGCAGAAAAGATGTGCTTCACGTATGCTGGTATCCAACGGGCTCTTATTGCATACATATGACACAGCCACTCGTTATCCCCTAATGGAGTGGTCAGCATCACTTCAGACCAGCGATGTTCAAACTCGTATGAATTCTCAGACTCCAATATGATGTTTACCAAATCATGGTACATTTCCTTATAAAGTACAGCACCTATCTTCTCTGAAAACTTATTCAAAATGTGCCACAAACAAAATCTATGTAGAATTTCAGGGAATACCTGACTGACCGCTCTCGAAATAGCAACATCTTGATCAGTGATAATGACACCAGGACGTTGTTGTGTTGGCATGGCTTCCAGAAACTTCGAGAACAACCAAATGAAAGAATCCGTCTTTTCATCACTTAGTAGGCCACATCCAAATACAATAGTTTGACGATGGTGGTTGACACCAATAAATGGTGCGAACACCATGGAGTACTTGTTGGTATTGTAGGTCGTGTCAAACACGACAGCATCTCCGAAGTAGACGTATGAGCTCCTGGAATCGGAATCTGCCCAAAAACACCTAGCAAAAACTCCATCCTCGTCCGTCTCGTATGCGTAGTAAAAGCTGGGGTCCTTTCTTTTCTCCAGCTCGAAGTATTCTAGTAGTGTTTCTGCATCATGCCCAATGTGTTCCCTTCGAAGGTCTCTTTGATGGTTCCTAAAATCTTGCTCAGTGAAACCAGTCGAAGATGGACCACCAGCATCTATCTCCATGAGCCTGATTTGTTGACAAGTAGGAATATTTGCTTGTGAAAACTGTTCCGCAAGTGCTTTCTTCGTGGTCGAAACTTCGCGGTGCGAACGTAGTAGGTGAACCTTGCTTGGTGTGGAAAGTGAGTGATTATGCGCCTCGGAGAAATGACTTACATACCAAGAATCTTGAGTTTCCTTCTTCAAAACAGTTAACTTGGCGGTGCATCCACAACGAGAGTCTCCGCACAGCCTTTCTCCTGAACGAGCCACCAAATTTTTAAATTTCATTTGGTATGTTTCATCTTTCTGGCCTTGCTTGAAACAAACATATGACTTCCAGACAACTTCATTCGTTTGTGGATTCTTTCGGCTACTACCAATACGTGTACTGAACCCAGCTAATTTTGCATACTCGTTATAAAAGTTGTACACATCGTCTAGTGTTTCAAACTCTTGCCCAATTCGCGGAATTGCACCAACATTCACTTGTGGTACAAACACATTATCGCCCCCTTCCATTCCTAAACAAAAATGTTGCTAAAAGGAAAAAAATGAAATGAACTTGTAATGAAAGAAAGAAATCTGCTTAAAAAAATGTTGCAAGAGAGTGAAATGATTTGGTTGGTATAATGGTTAAAAATGATGAGAATTTATAGGAAAAAAACTACATCAAATTTGGAGAATGAAATGACTAGTCATGTAAAGAAAAATATATCAAAAGGCAAAATTGAATTGACAAGTCAAGAAATACATCAAAAAACGAGATTGATTAGACAATTCATGTAGGGAAAAAATAATGAAAAAAAATTGACATGACAATTCCACTAAAAAATATTACACAAAAAAAGTTAAATATACTTTATATAGAAATACATCAAAAAACGAGATTGATTAGACAATTCATGTAGGGAAAAAATAATGAAAAAAATTTGACATGACAATTCAAGTAAAAATATTAATGAAAAAAATTGTTGAAAAAAATTTATATAAAAATATATCAAAAAACGAGATTGATTAGACAATTCATGTAGGGAAAAAATAATGAAAAAAATTTGACATGACAATTCAAGTAAAAATATTAATGAAAAAAATTGTTGAAAAAAATTTATATAAAAATATATCAAAAATCGAGATTGATTAGACAATTCATGTAGGGAAAAAATAATGAAAAAAATTGACATGACAATTCCACTAAAAAATATTACACAAAAAAAGTTAAATATACTTTATATAGAAATACATCAAAAAACGAGATTGATTAGACAATTCATGTAGGGAAAAAATAATGAAAAAAATTTGACATGACAATTCAAGTAAAAATATTAATGAAAAAAATTGTTGAAAAAAATTTATATAAAAATATATCAAAAATCGAGATTGATTAGACAATTCATGTAGGGAAAAAATAATGAAAAAAATTGACATGACAATTCCACTAAAAAATATTACACAAAAAAAGTTAAATATACTTTATGTAGAAATACATCAAAAAACGAGATTGATTAGACAATTCATGTAGGGAAAAAATAATGAAAAAAATTTGACATGACAATTCAAGTAAAAATATTAATGAAAAAAATTGTTGAAAAAAATTTATATAAAAATATATCAAAAATCGAGATTGATTAGACAATTCATGTAGGGAAAAAATAATGAAAAAAATTGACATGACAATTCCACTAAAAAATATTACACAAAAAAAGTTAAATATACTTTATGTAGAAATACATCAAAAAACGAGATTGATTAGATAATTCATGTAGGGAAAAAATAATGAAAAAAATTTGATATGACAATTCAAGTAAAAATATTAATGAAAAAAATTTATATAAAAATATATCAAAAATCGAGATTGAAAATACATCAAAAAAAATACATTACAATATGGAAAAAAATAAATAAAACAAATGAAAGACAAAAAAAAATAAAAATAAAAATAAAAAAAATAAAATTAGGGGCTGTCGGCCAAAGGGCCGACAGCCCCTGTGAAACTGGTGGGGCCCTGCGCTGGAGCGCAGGATACTCCTGCGCTCCAAGCGCAGGAGACCAGAATTGACAAGATGTTGACATAAAATGAAATGACAACTTTTTGTGTTGATTTAAGACTTGATATGATGGATGAATTGATAGGATTGTGAAATGCATGCATTATGTCAAAAGTTCTTGTGTAAATTCCCCTTACATGCCTATGTTTGACAACTCATTATAATAGGCAATAATTACAATTTATTATTTATACAATTTTTCAAATTACTTTTTAATTACACAAATTTTTTCTCTTCAATTTTTAACAACAAATCTTACCTCGAAATTCAAAATAAATGACGGCTACTCATTATAATGAGTTGTCGAGTGCATGATTCGAATCCTGAAATAATGAATTTGTGCTTTGTGACAAGTGGGAGTCACCACCATTCACGAGAGTTACTAATACTCTCCATCCTGACTCTGAAAGGCATAACCTACGATTTATCTCTCGAATCAATGACTCAGTGCATTGTCGATTCGAGCCCTGGTTTTAAAAAAACACTATTCTAGAGCATGCGGTGGAATATATTCTCATAGTACAAATGTAAATAGGGACAAAAATGTCATTTCACAGGCACACTTAGTCACTTACTGAAATCTGGAACTTCAAAGGGACAGATGACATGATTTTGCACGTGTGCACGTGAACAGCGTGTTTGGTAAATTTGTTTATTTCAAATTACTCTTTAACCTTACACATTTTTTTAAATACATATTTTACTTTAAAAAATTCATTTTATTTATTAAATTTTTTAAGGAGATTTTATTTATTTATTTATAGACATAATTTAGCCGCCAACAGAGGTCAGTTTTCTCTCCTAAAACCTTATGATTAATGTTACTTGTACAAAAATATTGATAAAGATCTTGATAAAAAATTGAGGTGACAATTTTGTATACTTTGATTTAGGAGTTGGTAGAAATGATAAAGTTGTGTAATATATGCATTTTGACCACCTTTTGATTAAAGTCTTGGTACAACTAGCAAATTTCAAACCTAATTCGTTCTGACGTAAAAAAATGTCCTTAGTTTTTTTAATTTAAGTCTATCTATATAATAATATAATATAATATTATTAATTACAATAATAATAATATACATCTACAATATATAAAAATGGTGGACAATGAATAAATTTTTAATTTCTTAATATACTAACATATTTAACTTTATAGCCAATATATTATAATAATTTACATCTACATCTATCAATTTACATCTAAATCTAAATCTAAATCTACATCTATATATATATGTGTGTGTGTAAGGTGGATGAGTGGAAAACTTTTGACTTCACATTTATCCTTAAATTGTTATATTTTCGATCAGTATTACCATTACCATTTAATTTATTTTCATGTTAAGATACTTTGCTAATTTTATTTCGAAATTCTTTTGGGAAAAAAAAGTGAATATAAAAATAGATTTATTTTTTTTAATTATAATTATATTCAAACTAGGAATACAAAATAAACAACTTACTAACTGTTCGGTAACAGTAAATAAATTATATTATAAATCATATTTTTACATAATTTCTCAAATTACTTTTTTAACCACACACTTTTTCTCTCTTCAATTTTTAACCACACATTTTACTTAGAAAACACAAAAAACGAAAAAAAATTTGTGCACATGCAGCCGAACAAGCTATTAAAAACTTTTTGGAACAAAAAAGGATTTTCTTGCTTAAATTTATATAATATTAAACTTTTCTTTATTATAAAAATATGATTATAAATTAATTTAAGCCTATTATAAATTAATTTGATTTGCATATGCACAGTTTTTTCATATTTGTCTACAATTTATCATAAATATTTTAAAATTAATTTCGATTTATCTAATATTTTATCACATCAGATTACTTCTTGATATATGAAGTGTTGTTTCTTTATTAAACCAATTTATTAAAAACTATAATCAATTTAAAATTTAAAATTTAAATTTAACTTTAACTTTAACTTTAGCAATATAATTACCTCAGTTACTTTCAAAATCAATTTTAATACTCCAAAAACGTTACAAGTATCATTTATCCTATATATAAGATATGCAAGTCACGTGTTAAATTCTAATACTAGTACTATACCAGTATATTAAAATGGAGAATGATAAAGAAACTTTTGATTGACACTACTTTTATCCTTATATTAATTTTTATGTGGTCAATAATACACTTTCCCTTTTATTATAAAATTATTGTAAATATTAAAAATTCACTTTAGCATTTATGTCACTAAATAAGCAATGCAATCATTTTTTAATATTAAATCAGTATATACGAAAATACATGTATTTAGTTATCAAAATTATTTCATTAGTAATATACATGAAATTGAATTTCATTTGTATTAATTCGAATAATAAGCTCATATACCACCTAATCTACATACCATAAACTAAAATTCAAAAAAAAAAAAAAAAAAAAAAAATTATCTTTTGGAAAACATTATGTTTATTTGCTCAAGGACTTGGCTGTTTTAATGGTTTAATATGACTAATGACATATTTCATATTATTTTCAAGAATTAAGTTCTTCTATATTATTTTCAAATATTAATTGTTCAAAGATTTGAATCAAAACATCACAACAATTCTACAAAATTAAAGGAGAATGATGGAGTAACATATATGATTGAAAGTTTATCCTTGCATTTTAGTTTTTCGTGGTCAATAATACACTTCCTTTTTATTATAAAATTGATGTAAATATTAAAAACTAAAATTTAACATTTAGTTATATTTACATTGAAAGTTAATATTAAAATTACAATTAAAACTTATAAAATCTGAAAAGTAACAAAATAAATGAACACATATTTAATCTTTTTTTGTCAAAGTTAAATCAATATACATGAAACTACAATGTATTTAGTCTTTTTATCAATATATACATGAATTCTTTTGTATTAAATCAGATAATCAAATGCTCATAAACCACATAATCCACATACCATAAACAAAAATTAAAATAAGAAACTTAGTTTTGTAGTAAATATTATGTTTTCTCAAGGAATTGGCTATTTTGATGGTCACATTATTTTCAAGAATTTAATTCTTCTACGTTATTTGTAAATTTTGATCGAACTATAATTATTTAAAGAAAATTGAATTAAAAAATCATAACAACTCCACAAATTACATACTAGTTGGAAAAGACCAAAGAAAAGCTGAACATTTCCAATGCTTTTTTCATGGCTTGCGCTTTAGGTCGTATTTTTTAATAGAAATGCTTTCAATTTATATGACATAGATGATAGATGTCATAATTCAAATTTCATTTCTAAATAGATTCCGCTTTATTTAAAATTAATCTCAGCATGAATAATTGATAGAGAGATGATGATGATGATGATAATAATAATAATAATAATAATAATAATAATAATAATAATAATAATAATAATAATAATAATAATAATAATAAGAGAGAGAATAATAATTTATAGTGATTCACTTCGTCTAGAATCTCTTGTGAACATCCATTTTTTCTTCCTTGCTATCTCGGTATTAACACTTAACAAGTACTCGGGGTTTCTTCAATGCAATAATATAGATTATTTTTCCGCGGCACAAGTAAAATGTTGATGGAGAAAAGAGCATTTCCTCAATTGCAATATGAAAAGAACATTGAAATATACTTTTTTTTTTTTTTGGTTAATAATACCATCTTATTTTTTTATTAATATTATCTTTAATATGAAGTAATTTGTTTTGGTTAAAAAATTTATTATTATAATAACTTAAATATTTTTCTCTTTTTTCAATAGCACACTTAAATTCTTATTGAAATCGTTTAATTAAATCATATAAAAAGAAATTTAATTTTAATTATATTCTATTTAAGAATATAAAATATATAATCTCAAAACTCTATTTGAAAAAAAAAAAAAAAAAAAGAAGTTTTTGTTTAAACTTATATAATATTAAACCTTTTTTCATTACAAAAATCTGCTCCTAAATTAATTTGACTTGCCCATACACAATCCTTTTTATATTCTTATAACTTCTCATAAATATTTTATAAATGAATTTTCGATGTGCCTAACGTATTAAGCAATTTTGATCTATTTCACACCGTGAACAACATTAAAATTGTCCACGGCCAGTGAAAACTTGTCAAGTGTCTTATGTTTAAAATGTTGAACACTTGACAATTTTTTCCTGATTGTGAGTAAATCTTATGTTGCTCAGGATCAAACCTTGTGTATTAAGATGTTAGAATACTTCTTGATACATGACGAGATTTCTTTATTAAGATGACATTTTAAAAAACTATCTAATATATATTTTAAGTGATTTGATGAAAATTTTTAATAAATATTAATTTATTAAAAACTATAGTCAATTAGCAATTTTAGTTTTTCCTAACAATACCAATTATTTCAACCAATTTTAAAAACAATATTAATATTTCAAAGATATCAAGTGTACCATTTAGCCTTCGTTTGGTAACACTATTTGGTTTATAAACTGATTTATTTATGATTTTGAGGTAAAAAGTAACGGTTGAAAATTGAAGAGAAAAAATGTGTTTGGTTAAAAAGTGATTTAGAAAATTATATAATTTATAAATTAGTTTATAAATAAAAAATAGTATATTTACTAAACGGAACATAAAACGTGCAAAATATGTACTTAATACTAGTACTAGTACGTAACAAATGGGGCTAAATAATTTTTTTTTGAAATTAAAGAATACAAGAATAAATTCAAAATATATGGATAACGGTGGAACACATCACCAGGAAAAAGCTGGCCAGTCAAAGCCACACGGAAAAGGCCGAGGAGTACGGTCAAAGCAAAACTGTCACGGTGGTCAAGTGTTTAGATGCGACTTTTTGATTAATTATCTCACAAAATAAAATATTCATCTTTCGAAATATTTGGCTATTCCAAGACGATATTTTTTTTTTCAAAATCTTTACTTTATTTTTCAAGACTTTAGCATTGTTTTTGGCCCCAAAATCAAAGAATAAAGTAGCAGATAGGAGCTTTTGTTGAATAAATATACTTGAGCCTTCTCCATCTCTCTTTCTGCCCTTCATCGTCTTCAATTATTTTTGATTTGGGTGTTAACTTTTTTCTTCACTTGTGTTTAATTTTGGTTGAAGATTTATTATTTTTGTATTTAGATTTACATTGTGTCCCATCTTTTTTCCATGATTCAACTCTTTTTGGAGGCTTAAACATGAAGGAAGATTTTTTTTTTGGGGAAGAGTGTTGATTGTAAATAGTCTATTATTTGTTATATCATGATGGTGATAAGTCTTTTGACCACAAAAAGAGAAAACTAGATAAAGTGAAATTAGAGTGATAGGAGGTTTGCCCTTTGAAAGCAAGCATTTTAGCCCTTTCCGGGAATTTTCATATTTTTTTCCCCACATCTCTCGTGTGTAATTGTTAGATGTAATGTGCTTTCTTGAAAGGCTGTTGATGTGGAGATTTTGGATTATCTTTTTACAAGTGGTTTGTGTCATTCAATAATTGGGTCATCTGAGTGTAGGTGTTCGACAAAATGCCTGTGTATCAACCTTCAAAGAGAGATGGGCTGGTTGGGTTTGAGGGTGGGCGTATCTTAGATCTAGACACTGCAGTGAAAAATGGAGTCTTGGGTGAAGTTGCAGTTGGGGGTTTTGGTGGAGGCGTAGGAGAAAAATTAGATCTGAAGAAAATGATTGAAGAACTAAATTTACCTGAAGTTCCATCAGTGTTTATTTGTCCCATTTCTCTTGAACCAATGCAAGAACCTGTGACTCTTTGCACTGGGCAAACTTACGAGAAATCCAACATTCTCAAATGGTTCAGTTTGGGGCACTACTCTTGTCCCACTACAATGCAAGAACTTTGGGATGATACAGTAACTCCAAACAGGACCCTTTATCATTTAATCTATGCTTGGTTTTCTCAGAAGTATTTGCAAATGAAGAAAAGATCTGAGGATGCACAGGGAAGAGCAACAGATCTACTCAATACCCTGAAGAAGGCAAAAGGCCAGGCTAGAATACAAGCCCTCAAGGAACTTCAACAAGTTGTGAAGGATCATGCCACTGCTAGGAAGTCCGTGGTTGACGAAGGTGGAGTTCTTCTTCTTTCATCTTTACTTGGTCCATTTACTTCGTATGCTGTAGGCTCTGAAGTTATAGGAATTCTCGTGAACTTGGCTCTAAATTCTGAGTCGAAAACGAATTTGATGCAGCCTGCTAAGGTATCACTAATTGTGGATATCTTGAACGAAGGATCCATTGAAACAAAAGTCAATTGTGTTAGATTAATTGAAACACTGATGGAAGAGAAGGATTTTGAAGTGGAAATTGTCTCTAGCCATAGCTTGTTGGTTGCTTTGATAAGACTGGTTCGAGATAAGAGACATCCTAATGGACATTTATCCGGGCTTGGCCTTCTCAAATCAATCTGCTTACACGATCAAGTAAGGAGTTTGATTGTGAGCATTGGTGCTGTTCCTCAATTGATGGAACTGTTATCAGGCTTGAGTCCAGATAGCTTGGAATTAGCTCTTTTCATTTTGGATGTCCTGTCGTCGATCCCTCAAGGGAGACAAGCTTTGAAGGATTGTCCCAACACGATACCTATTATGGTGAAACTACTTATGAGAGTTTCAGAAAGCTGTACGGAATACGCGCTTTCGATCTTGTGGTCCGTGTGCAAACTATCCCCTGATGAATGCTCATTAATAGCTGTGGATGCTGGTCTTGCAGCAAAGCTTCTTCTTGTCATCCAGAGCGGTTGCAATCAGGCGCTGAAGCAGCGTGCTTCTGAGCTTTTGAAGCTCTGCAGTCTGAATTATACAGACACCATCTTCATTTCTAAGTGCAAGCTGACCAGGACAATGCAATGAAGAGTGAGACTGAACCTTGGTTGTTCCTTTGTTAATGGGTCGAAAGGTGGCGAATTGCTCTGGCTTCCAGACTTGAAGGGTTCGAGCTACAATCTCAGGTTATTGAACAAGGAATATGCAAAATGTGATTGAGATTCAGATTCAGTTTCCCATATGTATTGATTCCTGTTTGCGAATCGACGGAAGAGCATCGTCCTGCTTTGTGGAACAGTTGGCTCTGGCACAAGTTTCTTAATAAGCATCACAACCTAGCTCTGAAAAAGATTTCATTTGTAAATGGATAAACAGAAGCCTGGAAAAAGGTGAATCGAATTTCAATTATAATCGTTCAGCAATGGCTTTCAGGGATCTCTAATTCCTATGGATTCCAAGTCCTTGATATTTCGTTGCAACTATGTAGAAGTTTTGTTTTGGCCTTGTAGAGTGTAGAAAAAGGTTGCCGATGTACAATTAATTTCCAACTTCTCTTCATTATGATATTACTTTGCATAGTTCAATTCAATTTTTTTTGCCCCCAATATGTTTCTATTTATGGAATGCTTTTGAGTGCTGGTTTGATACCAGTTCTAGATGCAAAATTAGAGTAAGCCACAGGGACTGAAAAAAGCAACAAATTTATGAGCAGTTGATTTTGTAGTTGATGTGATGGGTAAATTAATGAATGTCTGTCATGTGTGTGTAAAACTTTATGTTAAAGATTCGGTTCCTGTAGCAGCAAAATTAATGAGATGAGAATGCTTCTGCACATGTGAAATTCTATCCACTTAAATGGTGCTTTTTCTCCCTTGGAAATAATATATGCATTTTTTTTTTCCCCCTAGTGAATCACCTGCAAATTTTTGATGTTTAATGTTATGTAACAGAGAATAATTAATGTTATGCAATGAAGATAAAATTAATTAGTCATTTGAGTTGATCTTCATAACTGAAAAATGAGAATTACTATATAATAAAGAGGTTCATATGCTTCCTTAATCACTCAACAAACAAGAAAAGCAAAAAGCCAAGTAAAAAATAAGAGAAAAAATGGCTTATTTCTTGTACAACTTCTCCTGTGCGATGATTTCCGTGGTCCACCTTTTCTTACCTGTAAATGTGATTCCATCTTCAATGTGTCACTCACAGGGAGGAATGGATCTTCAGCACATTTGCTCCAAAACCTATAATTCTTTTGAGTGTTTGAATCAGATCCCAGAAGCTTGAACACGGATACGAAGGGCCTAGCCGGAGTTTCAGTCGACAACACAGTCCACAACCAGTATAATCAGCTTTACAGAGACACCGAGGATTCTAAATTGCAGGAAAAGTAATGACTTGCTCCAAGAATTACGACGACGCCATTCGTGACCTTCAAATGGTGAAGAAGTATTTGGATGTTAATCTTTACAGGCTCATTCATGTCCAAATAGTGTTATATCTCGAGTCTATTTTTTGCAGTTGGAGCTGTGTACGCGAATGACAATTGACACCGTGTCTGAGTACTTGTTGAAGTCGATTGTAGCTTGTTTGTCATCAAGAGAATAACAACAGGATCTCACATATTTGGATGCAAAAACGAACCACCAGAGCTTGAAAAGTATTGGCACGTAATTTGAAAATAATCCTATGAATTATGATCCAAGATTGCAGGATACACTCGTACTCAGTTACGGATTCTATGGAGAAAGTCAAACTTGTAGTTCCAATTGTATGTGCTGAGACTCCAAATGCAATCTCTCACCAGCAGTGGCGGACGCAGAGTTATTATATTAGTGGGGCACACGGATGGTACGGGGATTCGGGGGCAACGCTCCCGAAATTTTTTTTTTTTGTAAGAAGAGAATGAAAAATGAAAAAGTACTTGAAAATATTCAATCCCCAAACAAATAAATAATTATATTAACCTTGCACACTTATAATATAATTAGCATAAATCACACTGCCTCCAAACATTTTTTTTGTAAGAAGAGATCGAAAAATGAAAAAGTACTTGAAAATATTCAATCCCCAAACAAATAAATAATTATATTAACCTTGCACACTTATAATATAATTAACATAAATCACATCCCCCACTGCTCATGACTTCACTTTCATTGGTGCACTATTTTTATATAAAAAAAGAAATTATATGTAATGTATCATCTTCAAAATGCTGAGTCCTGAGTGCACTGCAAAGGTGCACTATTATATTTATATCTTAATATATCAAGTTTGAAGATTAAAACAAAAAAAGTTACCTACCAGAAAGAAGAATAAAAAAATACCAGAAAAAAAAAATTTTTTTTTTTTTTACTGTGGCACGTACCCCAGGAGGCCCCACCCTGGGTCCGCCCCTGCTCACCAGAACAATCCAGTGAAAACAGTATCTTGTTTACTCATAACTTGTATTCTGGTGCCTCTTTATATGGGTGAAAGGAGGCGAGGGCTTTCAGGCTATTCATCAAGTAATACGCACTGTCAGCTTTGGGATGCTGAGCCTATCTTAACTCTCACAGATTTCGATGAGTTCCAAAATTTGAACCCGAGACCTCTTTCACATTAGAACTTAGATAAATTTCAAGAAATATCACTCAAGTTTTAGCTAAATTCCAAACATGCCACTAAAGTTCAATCATTATATGTCACTTAAGTTTCAATTTGTTACCCAAAAAAATGCCATTTTGTTGACTTCCCTATCAAACTATTAGTGCCAACAGTCCCTCACGTTTCGAAAAATCCCTCAAATGGTCCTTAACATTTTATTTTGATGTAAAAGTCTTTAATTTTTTTCTCCTAAATTAACAAAGTGGTCATTTTTTTATTTAAATGATCAATATATTTTTAATTTTAAATAGGAAATTTTATAATTAAGTTTTAACATTTTCAAAATTACAATTAAGTATGTTCATAATTTTTTTTCCATTAGGATTTTATTGATCAAGTAGATAACATGCATATAAATTTGTCAGTATAGTTTGAAAATTATTGATCAATTCGATAATATACATATAAATTTGTTTTTATAGTCTGAAAATTATTATGAATTAAATTAAATTAATATTTGTTTGAAATAGATTTTTTAAAGAAACAGGTTTTTGAAAAGAGAAAAAAATCATTTTTTTTACTTCAATAAATGTCTTAAAACATGAAGTGAGAAATATATTTTTTACGGACTATTTGAGCAAGTTTCTCAAACATTAGGGACTATTAGAACTAATTTTTGGATATGAAAGTTAACAAAATGACATTTTAAGTAACCAATTAAAACTTGAGTGACAGTTTGTGTAATGATTGAACTTTTGTGACATGTTTAAAATTTAGCTGAAACTTGAGTGGTATTTCTTGAAATTAACCTATATGTAGCCGTTAACATACGTATTGTTTGCTATAAGATATCCTAATTGGTAGTAATTAGTATCAAAATTCAACTTAAGTCACTCGTAGAGTACATGTCTTGGTTTCGAATCCAATGAATGCAATAGAATATGTAAGTGATAAGATGGAATCAGCATCTCCCATAACGGTCAGTAAGTATGTTAAATGATTGGATACATAGACTGGATCGTTACAAAAACTTAGGTATTGAGACGTGAATTCAGTGTCCCTTATGTTTCAGTTCCAGTTATTGATTTGACTCAACAGACATGGAGATCTCTAATGTATGTAACTGGGCCCGGCTTTGTGGAGCAAATGGCTCTGGCTTAAATTTCTCAATAAGCACTAGAAACAAATGCTCTTGGAAATATTTCATTTGTAAAGAGATAAAGAAAGGTGCAAGTCACTTGTAATAAGAGTACTAATCTCCAATATCTGTATGTTAGAGTATTTTCAATATACTCTTTCAATATACTCTTTACATTTAAAAAGTATATCCTACATAGTAGAGATTGTTGAGACCAAGCCCAAAAATGATTGCAGTAATCCGTCAGCGAAGGCCCAATGGACCTCGGCCCATGGCTAAAACTTAGGATGTCTTCTTGAGTCAATTGTCGAGGTGGGACAACACATGAACTTCTTTAGTCGAACTGGTTTATGACTATCCGAGGTGTTTTATGTTTAGACAGAGGGCCTCCTTAATAACAGCTCAAATGAGTGATGAGACAACGGATGGAGTCAAAGATGTGACACCGCATTTAACAAAAAGTGACAGGCGTCCATCCCCTACCAAACGTAGCAATGATTACTGTCAAAAAGTAAGATCCACTTCTCCAATAAATACACGTGTAAAGTCCGCAACGTGTCACGATCCAAAACAACGAATTCCTCTATAAATAGAGCACTCCTCCCGCTTTGTAAGGGGTTAACAATTTCATACTCTTAACTAAATATTTCATTCTCACTCAATTTTCTTTATTTTACACACTTATACTTCCTGCACCAAACTTATATTTGTTTGAAATGAGCACTAACTTTGGCATCGGAGTGGAAATGGGAGCTACCTTGACCCCCTTTGCAAACTGATCGTTTGTTACAGTGCACAGGAGATCCTCGTGTTCAAGAGGGAGGAGCTGAGACGCGTTAGTTAAAGGGCCAACCTAATTTTGTGGTCAACAGAGATTATTTTTAAATTTAAATAGTAAAATTTTTACAAACTCCAACAAACTCTTTATTTTTTGTTCTTTATTTTACTTTTTCATAAAAAAATTATTGCCTTTCTTTATTTTTAGTTAATATTTATTTTTTTAAAAGTGAATGACCAATGATATCAAATATGTAATAAAGAAAGTTAATATAGGAACATTGAAAATTGAAACTTTTTGAATGCATTTAATAATAGAGGGTGTGTTTGGCTCTCCAAATTCTCTAAATTAAAACGTTAAAGTAAAAAGTCTATTGGAGTGAAATTTTGAAGAACGACTCTTCAAAATAAAGAGCATTTTAAGTTTAGAGTATATTGAAGATGTTCTTAGGATGTTACATTTGCCCCCTTTGTTTTTTTTTAATGTATGCTCTTAATATGGTTCTATATTCAGAGCATTTCCTTTTCTTGGAATTTCTAATATTTGCGGTAATTAAAATGCTGCAATCCTTTGTGGGACGTGAAACTGCTAATGCTGTTGGGAAATAAATTAGATATGCCAACACAAGTAGAAATATAAAATATTTTTCTTTATATCGTGTGATCAAAATAAAAATTCTACAACTCAAACAAATCAATCTATAAGCAATAAATTATCGAATAATAAAGTAACAATGCGATAATATCAACAATTATTTAAAGTCGTAAAACTCTCCAATGTAAGGAAAAATTGATGGGAAAAACAGACAATTCCACTATCAACAAATAATATAAGTACAATGTTTTTTTCCTAAATTTTTGCACTAAATCAAGAGATAATCCAATATACACCTTCAAAAAATAATCTTGACAACCACAATATTCATCATTTAATAACAAATGGAACCTACCAATAATAAAAGAGAGATCAAATAGTACCTAATCTTTTCAATATAAAATTTTGAGAAAACCAAACCTTGAAGTAGATGAACCCACAAAAATATTCAATACTTTCTTCTCCAAGATAACATACAAGAGACACCTCTCACTTCATATTTTTCTTCATAGCGGTATATGTATGTATAATTTTGAGCAAGAAAGCAAAACAAAAGGCAAAGTCCTTTTTATCCCAATTTCATCTTCTGCGTGATTTCTTCTCAGAAAGAGAAATCTGCATCCAATTACTTCAGTTAGGTGATAGGTAATGAGTAATTGCACTAATGGTCCTCCAAGTTCCTTTTTGAAATCAAATAAGGTTCGGACCATTTAAATAATTTTGGACTGGACCCATACAAGTCTAACAATCTCCCTCCAGACCATGAGGGAGGTACACCCTAGACTCTAGTCACTTGAAGTCTATCTCGACCTGCTCGGTACAAAAACTCTTGCTTGGTAATAACCCTGGTCAACATATTAACAATATTCTTATAAGTGTGAATCTTTTCCATCTATATCAATTTTTCATCAATTGTTTTACGAATCCAATGATACCTCACATCAATGTGTTTCGTACGAAAATGGTAAGTAGAATTCTTACTTAACTCAACATCACTCCGACTGTCACAATAAACGACGTACTCACTTTACTTCACATTGAGCTCCTCAAGAAACTTTTTCACCTATACCATGTTTTCATTAATTCGATAACTGCAACATTCTCAACCTTAGTAGTAGATAAAGCCACACATATTGTAATCTTGAATGCCAAGAAAACCCTCTCCCTGAAAAATTAAACAAGTACCCAGATGTAGATTTTCTGCTATAAAAGTTTTTTGCCATATCTGCATCTCTATACGCTGTCAAACCAGTTGAGCTCCCCCATAATCTAAAAATAAAGTAGAATTTCCTATGAGATATTGCATAATCCATTTTATTGCTTCACATTGATCTTTGCCCGAATTAGACAGAAATATGCTTACCATGTCAACTGCATCTGAAATATCTGGACGAGTACATACCATTATATACATCAAACTACCAACTACTAAATAATATGATACTACTTCCATATTTTTCTTCTCTTCACTAGTTAAAGGACAAGAGTTGTTGATAAGTTTGGGATACCTCCAAAAGGTGATGAGCCCAAAAAGGTGAGCTAACTTATTTGGCTCATTTCATGCCAAATATTTCAAATACCCATTCAATATACTTTTCTCGTGATAACCAAAACCTTTTAGATTTTCTGTCCTGAATTATCTCCATGCCCAACATTTATTTAGCCGGTCTCAAATCTTTCATATCAAATGACTTATGCAATGTTTCCTTCTATTTCTTGATCAACACTACATCTTGGTCAACTATAAACATATCATCAACATAAAGCATTAAAAATAATAAACTTGTCACCTAAAAAATATTTGATATAAACACATGAATCTATAGCCGTCCTTGTGTGTCCCTGACTTGTTATAAAAGCATCAAACTTTTATACAACCGTCTTAGTGCTTGCTTGAGCCTATACAAACTCTTCTTCAATTTGCACACAACGTGTTCTTTCCTATTATTTAGCCGGTCTCAAATCTTTCATATCAAATGACTTATGCAAGGTTTCCTTCTATTTCTTGATCAACCCTACATCTTGGTCAACTATAAGCATATCATCAACATAAAGCATTAAAAATAATAAACTTGTCACCTAAAAAATATTTGATATAAACACAAGAATCTATAGCCGTCCTTGTGCGTCCCTGACTTGTTATAAAAGCATCAAACTTTTATACAACTATCTTAGTGCTTGCTTCAGCCTATACAAACTCTTCTTCAATTTGCATACAATGTGTTCTTTCCTGTTGATCGGGCTATTTTCCGGGATTGTTAGAATGGACCTATGAAAGGAGCGCACCAGGTCGGCCCATCTCGATAAACAGGTTGGCCTTATATCCCGGGCTTTGTCAATCTCGGCCAGCTAGCTTATCTTCTATAGGTTTTCTCATGCCGGGATGTATGCTCGGCCTTATGACCGTTCCAGCCCAGAAATGCCCGACCTAGTCAAGTCCTGCGTCCATAGTGGGAAGCATGCCCGGTCTAGCCCGGCCACTTCGGGATTCCAGGTGTTCACCGTTTATGGGCTTTATCAATGGGCCACCTTCTTGGGCCCTCGGAATAAAACATAACCTTTAATGAATCATCCTAAAAAAGAGGAAGTACAATTCTTATAAGATTAGAACTCCTCCTAAAAGGTAAATTTATAGCAAAAAGGACTCCTTCCTTAAATAAATGAAGTTATGGGCTTTTTCAGTCCTATAAATACAGCTTCTTTAATCACATATATTCATTCACAATTCTTTACATATATTCTAGTGATATATTCTCTCTATCTTTTTCAGAAAACTAATTCTCACATCGGAGGGGCGACGGGGAGAATCCTCCTCGCCTTTTTTGCAGGTCATCCAAGGCGAGTTCATTGATCTTTTCCAGCAATCAAATATCATTAGATCCTGCCACGTCAAGGTTAGGATTTTTGACAGCATCAATTGGCGCCGTCTGTGGGAAGAGATACAATCAGCCATGGTTAATAGACGTTAAGCCCGTCCCTCCGCATCCACTGGTCAATCCCTTCCGGCCAACACTTCGGCTGAAGATGATAATCCTCCTCCTCTTGAAGATGTTGGGGAAGAACAAAACCCAGAGGCTACTCCAGACAATGAACCTGTTAGTAGGGAAGATTTCAACGAGCTTCAGTAGCACCTTCGCGAACTTCGTCAGGCCCTTCAACAACAGAACAATCATCAAGCGCAACCTGGCCCGAACACTCTAGGCACAATTCCCAGGGAAGATCTCCAGCTAGCTAATCCTATGGCTGTCAACTCCCCGGGGATTAGGGCTGCCCATCCCATGACAGAAGGGTCTGTTAAGAATCATTCAGGAAGGAATTGCTAATGGAATACGACAGAACACGGAGGGTCGGACGTCATTCGTAAGAAGAACCCCCTTTACTCCTGAAATAACATCCTTTTCCTTGCCAGACCGATTTAAATATCCTCGGATAAAGGAATACGATGGAACAACAGATCCAAACAACCACTTGAATACTTACACTGATGTCATTGACATGGAGAATGCTCCCGATCAGATTCTGTGTAAGGCCTTCCCGCAAACATTGACAAATTCAGCTCGAGACTGGTTTTCCACGATACCTCCAGGGTCAATCTCTTCCTTCACAGATCTTACTGAGAAGTTCACTGCTTTCTTTGCAAGTAGCAAAAGAATCAAGAAAGACCACATTGCTGACCTTGAGGACATATTCAGTACACTTAGAAAACATCGGATGAAACTGAACCCTGCAAAGTGCGCCTTCGGAGTGGGGTCAGGAAAGCTCTTGGGATTCATGATCACTCAGAGAGGTATTGAAGCTAATCCAGATAAAATTTTAGCCCTAGCATCAATGAGACCTCCCCGAAACATCAGGGAAGTGCAGAAGTTGACAGGAACAGTAGCAACATTAGGTAGATTTATGTCAAGGGCAGCGGACAAATGTTTTCCCTTCTTCAAAACTCTTTGAGGAAACAAAGACTTCAGATGGGACGAGGAATGCGAGGTCTCCTTCAGGAAGTTGAAAGAATACTTGGGTACACCTCCGATACCGTTAAAGCTGAATCCAGGGGACAATCTGTTCTTGTATCTAACGGTGTCTGATCATGCTATGAGCGCCGTTTTGGTTAAAGAGGAAGAGAAGACTCAAAAACCTATATATTACGTCAGTAAGATGATGTTGGAAGCAGAAAGCCAATATACATTGGCAGAGCAGCTCGCACTTGCCCTGGTTACAGCAGCGAGAAAGTCAAGACCATACTTTCAAGCCCATGCCATAATTGTCCTCCCAAATCAGCCCTTGAAGCAAATCTTGCAAAAACCAGATGTATCCGGTCGTCTACTCAAGTGGTCAATCGAGCTCGGAGAGTATGACATCGAGTTCAAAACTCGACCTTCCATCAAAGCACAAGTCTTGGCCGACTTTGTCGCCGAACTCACACCAAAACCTCGGGGACCAACAGGTCATGACCGGGAAGAGGCCACATGGACCTTGCAAGTGGATGGAGCATCGAATGCTTTGGGCTCGGGGGCCGGAATCATATTAAAGAAAGATGATGGCACAATGAAAATTCAATGTGTAATACGGTTTGACTTCCCAGCAACCAATAATGATGCAGAGTATGAGGCCGTAATTGCTGGACTTCAAGCAGCCCAAAATCTAGGGGTCGAGCATGTCAAGGTTCAGAGTGATTCAAAATTGGTGGTAGAACAGGTAAACGGCACTTTTGAAGCAAAAGATGAGAAAATGTCATCTTATAGGATGATGGTCTTAGACTTGCAAAGAAAGTTCAAGTCTTGCTGCATAGACAAAATTCCGAGATCCTCCAATCACAAAGTAGATGCTTTGTCAAGACTTACTTCTTCCAATCTAGACCACTTGGAAAGGACTGTGTTCGTACGAACTCTTCATGAGCTTAGTATCATACAACAACCCGAGGTCATGGATATTTCAGATCAAGAGCCTAGTTGGATGGATCTAATAATTGAATATCTAACATAAGGAAAGTTTCCAGATGACAGAGTAGAGGCCAGAAGAATCAAAGTAAGAGCCCCGAGATACACCTTGCTACAAAATACCTTGTTCCGCCGAAGCTTCATACTTCCTTATCTGCGATGCCTAACTCCAAAAGAACCAGCCCTTGCTATGGCCGAGGTTCATGAAGGAATTTGTGGAGGACACCAGGGAGCAAGAGCTCTAGTAATGAAATTGATAAGATAGGGGTACTATTGGCCGAATATGAAGAAAGACACACTTAATTATGTGAAGGCCTGTGACAAGTGCCAAAGATTCGCAGCCCGATTACATCAACCCGAGGAAGAAGTATCCTCCATTTTGTGTCCATATCCTTTCGCTCAATGGGGAATTGACATACTTGGACCTTTCCCCATAGCCCGGGGTCAGGTCAAGTTCTTGGCAGTTGCTGTGGAATACTTCACTAGGTGGGTGGAAGCCGAACCACTAGCCTTGATCACAGAACAAAAGTTGAAAGCATTTGTGTGGAAATCAATAGTTTGCCGTTTTAGTCTTCCTAAGACATTAATAACAGATAATGGGCGTAAATTTGAGTGCCAAGCCTTCAAGCAATTCTGCAAGAACCTGGGAATAGAACACAGGTTGACCTCCGTTTCGCACCCCCAGAGTAATGGGTTAGCTGAGGTTACAAACAGGCTCATCTTACGAGACTTGAAGACTCGCCTTGGCAGTGACAAGGGAGATTGGCCCGATCTCTACCTGAAGTACTTTGGACCAATCGAACCACGTTCAAAACAGAGACGGGGGAAACCCCGTTCATGCTTTCCTTCGGGATGGAAGCCGCTGTCCCCGTAGAAGTAACAATTTTGAGCTTCCGTGCTATGACCGCATGGTCGCCCGACCACATCGAAGGACAGAAAGAAATTCTGGATCTTCTAGAAGAAGTCAGGGAGAATGCATCATTAAGAATAGCGGCATACCAACAGGTCATGTCTAAGAAGTTCAATATCCGCGTAAAGAAGAGGGAATTCAGAATGGGAGATCTTGTCCTTCGTCCCAGTGAGGCTGCCGATCATCAACCAGGGAAACTTGGGCCTATTTGGGAAGGACCTTATGAAGTCATCCGAAAGGTGGGCAAGGGCTCATACAGCCTCCGCACAATGGACTCAAAACCTCTTCCTCGGCCATGGAATGTGGAGAACTTGAAGCCATACTACAAGTAATCATATCTCTGTTGATATCAAGTCATTTAGTCTTAGTAAGGTTGGGCCTGGCGCCCATTTTTATTTTTACTTTCGGACTTGTACGTCCATCAGTGAATATTATGGTCGGGCTTGCGTGCCCATTGTTCTGTCTTTCAGTGTCAGGGACGGGTACTCTTTTTCCTTATCCGGATTTTTTCCCAATGGGTTTTTCTGGGTAAGGTTTTAACGATGCCCACCATTCAGTCCCCTTCAATAAAATTATTTCTTCCAAAGAATGAGCACTACAAAGATCAGATATCGAAGTAATTTACAAGGTCATCCACATGACTTCACAAATTATTTCCCATTAGATAATTTATAATGTCTCATGGTAAGGCTTTACAAATTATTCTTCTACGAATAATTTACAAGGTCTCATGGCAAGACGTTACAAATTATTTTCCATCAAATAATTTACAATGTCTCATGGTAAGGCTTTACAAATTATTTCTCTACGGATAATTTACAAGGTCTCACGGCAAGACGTTACAAATTATTTCCCGTCAATTAATTCACAATGTCTCATGGTAAGACTTTACAAATTATTTTTCCCCGAATAATTTACAAGGTCTCATGACAAGGCATTACAAATTACTTCCCAACCAGGAATTCAAAATAATTGTTTCTTAAAATAGAGGTCGGTATTACCTGACCTTATAGAATATCTTTTCTGAAAAATCTCAAGTAAAGAGCTCGATCTTATCTTTAAGTCAAAGGGTCGGGCATACGCTATCTTGTTGGTCATTTATCTTCCACTTAGTTCCTATATGTGAGGTCAGTCATGACCCGACCATATGGAATCAAAACAAGATTCTGGGAATCTTGCAGAAGCTCGACCCCAGGAATGGCTCAAAGAGGTCGGTATTACCTGACCTTATAGAATATCTTTTCTGAAAATTCGCAAGTTATAAGCTCGAACTATTTTATACTAACGGGAAGATCGTGCTTTATCAAGAAAATAATTGATCCATAAAATAGATACGAATCAATAAACAGGAGCTTTGACAAAAGAAATTTTTTTTCATTAACAAAAAACCTTGTTACAAAAAAGGCCCCGAGGTATACCTCGGGCTATACAAGTGAATTATACAAGAGAATTTCCTACTGCTGCTCGGGGTCACTGGCCTAGGCTTCTTCTTCGTCAGAATCGACCTCCACTACATCTTCCACCATGAAAGGAGTGAGGTCAAGATCTTCCGTGCCCAATGGAAATTGAGAGAGCGAGCTGGTATCCAGGTCGGGCGCATGTATCTTGATCCAAGCCCGGGCTTGCCTCATTCCTTGGGAATATGATTCTAGGGCATAATTACCTACGGCAAGGTCATATTCTTCAGATTTCTTGTAATCCTCGACCGCCGCCACCTTCGTCGCTTCTATCTCTTCCCTGGCTCGACGAAGATCTTCCGAAAGTTTGGCATTTTCAGAGCGAGCGAGGTCCCGGTCTTGAGTCATCAAGGACAGGTCAGTTTCCATTCTGGTTAACTTTTCTTCAGCATTGTTAGCACGGGTGGCCTCGTACTGAACAGAATGGACGAGCTCACTTGTAGCCTCCCCTCGCCGGACGCCTTGGGTTAGAAGACCCCTGCCAATGCTAAGCATCTGTACGAGTTAAATACTTGTGTTATTTTAAGATTGAAGGAAAAATGTAACACAAAAGGTAGAAGGTCGTCTTGAAATTACCTTAAGCGCCGCATTCAGAAAATGGTCCACCCCGTTCTCCAGAGAGACTTCATCAGAATATTTTTCCAGTATACCGGGGTGGTAACTCTCCTCCAATTTATACCGCAGGTCGGCCAGGGTAGGACCCTCTATAGCAGCTTCATGGGGGAGGAGATCTGGTATTCTCTTCCCGGGCAGGAGGGCGGCGAACACCTTGGCTGGTCTCGCGTCGAGGTGGAGCTTCCGCGTTCCTCCTTGAAGTTTCGCCCGGCCCGGACTGTGTCTGGCGTGGCCTTTTTTGTGGCCGTCTTCGGGTAATGCCAGCTTCCCTCCTCTTCTCAGCAGCTGCCCGAGCTCTCTTGTAACACCCCAAGTTCAAAAATTTAAAACCTAGGCGTGTTAACTTCCATTCACATGATTGGGACATTTCTCAACACATAACTTTAGTTCAACAATTCTTCAAATGGCGTTGACAATATAAACTTGGTCTCCAACTACTGAGATGGGTAAATCAATTTTCCTATAATTGTGGGACTATCAAATGAGTGGGTAGTCCCGAGATCAACACGATAAGTGCTTAATACTAAGTTCGATGACTTCTCAACTTCTCGTTTGGACATTGTATACTCTCGTGCCGATATACCATTCATATCCATTTCTTATTTCAAAAAAGATCTAATAAACGGCACCCAAATTTTTTAATAACCATTACTTTCTCACTTCCTCATTTACATAACCAAGATATACTCGTCATATTCACTGACAACATTCTTAACCTTTCACTTTCCGACATTACACATTAGCATGCAAGAATTTACAATAATTGGAACATCAAATAACGTTTCATAATTTAAACAAAATTTAACTTACCAGATGATCGAGGAAGAAGCACTTGAGGCGTGACTCAGTACCCGAACCATTTTCAAATAAGTTTTAAAAGTCTACAGAATCGCTTTTAAAACTCTTAGCTCTGTTACCAAAAATGTAACACCCCAATTTCAAAATCTTAAACCTAGGCGTGTTAACTTTACTTTACTTAAATGCGGAAAATAAATCATTTAAAACCTCTTATTTCATTTGCTAAAGTTTATTTACTTAGAATTATATTGTTGAGGAGTTTGGGACTTATCGTAATGGTTGGATGATGTTTGGGATTGAATGAGTTGCGATGTGTATTTTAAAAATGGTTTTGATGTCCCTCTACAGGTTGGCTATGTCCAATTTACAGAGGAGACTCTGCCGAAATTTTTGTAAAATTTCATAATAGAAAATGAAAATGTTGAGGTTTTAAATGATTTATTTTCCGCATTTAAATAAAGTAAAGTTAACACGCCTAGGTTTAAGATTTTGAACTTGGGGTGTTACATCTCTCCTCGACCGCCTTCCTTAGCCTGTCTCCGTCAAAAACCATACCTGTAAAGGACGGGAAGGTATACTTAGATAAAAGGGAATAAGATGGGGGAAGGCAACGTTTTCTAGTGGAAAAATGAAATCAACTATTACTTAATTTATAAGGCCGGGTCCTACCGGGCTCCAAGTCAAGGCCGGCCTGACCTAAGATCTCGTTGGTAGTAAGATCTGAAGCCTCCTCGGCCAAAAGTCCGAAGTCACAAACTCTTATGGCATTGGCCAAAAGGTCAACCATCTCGTCCTCCCCTACATTACCCATTCTATTGAAATTATCTACTTCTGATTTTCTAAAGGTGGGCCAAAAAATATTCTCACCTTCCCGAGGTTTGATATAAAATTTTTTTCCTTCCAATACTTTAAGGAAGAAGGGACCCAAGGCACCTCGAACCTTCCCTTCCCGCACAAGTACACGAAGTAGTTACATCGGGGTAAAAACTTCAAATCTAAAAGGCATTTACAAAGGTTCACGGTAGGCTCGATCCCTAGACTCCTACATAAAACAAAAAAGTAAACTAGAATTCTCCACCCGTTTGGAGCCAGCTGCCCGGGAAGAATGCTGGCCGTAAAAAGGAAGTCTACAAAAAAATGATGTAAGGGGAACCTAAGGCCGGACACTAACGAGTCATGGAATACTACGGTCTCCCCTTCCCGGCAATGATATGATACATCATCATGCTCGGAGACCCGGGAGGTATACCTATCAGAAAGACCAAACTTCCTCATGTCTGCCTTGACCATGTGTTCCTTCATCCTACTGTTGAATGTTGGTAACTCTAGGTCGGGAGTTCCCGGTCTCTCATCAAATTCAGGGTTATTGACTTCCTCGTCATCGCTAGACTCGTCCCCCCCAGAGGTTGGCGGAGGTTGGTAAAATCCTATTGGCTCTACGTCTGGGGCCTCGTCCAAATTTTCTACCTCCCTAAGGTCCGTGATGTTCACTTGTCTGGCCATTTTCCTAACGAGTAAATTGCGGAATAAAATTAACGTCGGGAGAGGTCGAGATTACCTAAAGGTCGTGCTTGGAATTTTTAGCTCGTGTTAGACGCTCGAGGATTTGTCTGGTTTTTACTAAAATTGCAAAGTGAAAAGAATGAGAGGATAGGGACCACATATATATATATAAGAGGAAAAATGCGGGAAATTTTTTGAAATCCCGCCACTCATTTTTGACACGTGGCAGCAATCCAGTAGTGTGGTATTAATGATGACGCGTAAAACAGTTGGAAAAATACGTCATTAATAAAGGTGACAGCTGTCAGGAGTTAATTGAATTCTGGCATCAATCGTCGATCCCTGATGCACGGGGGCCATTGATCGGGCTATTTTTCGGGATTGTCAGAATGGACCTACGAAAGGAGCGCACCAGGTCGGCCCATCTCGATAAACAGGTTGGCCTTATATCCCGGGCTTTGTCAATCTCGGCCAGCTAGCTTATCTTCTATAGGTTTTCTCAGGCCGGGATGTATGCTCGGCCTTATGACCGTCCCAGCCCAGAAATGCCCGACCTAGTCAAGTCCTGCGTCCATAGTGGGAAGCATGCCCGGTCTAGCCCGACCACTTCGGGATTCCAGGTGTTCACCGTTTATGGGCTTTATCAATGGGCCACCTTCTTGGGCCCTCGGAATAAAACATAACCTATAAGGAATCATCCTAAAAAAGAGGAAGTACAATTCTTATAAGATTAGAACTCCTCCTAAAAGGTAAGTTTATAGCAAAAAGGACTCCTTCCTTAAATAAAGGAAGTTATGGGTTTTTCAGCCCTATAAATACAGCTCCTTGAATCACATATATTCATTCACAATTCTTTACATATATTCTAGTGATATATTCTCTCTATCTTTTCCAGAAAACTAATTCTTACACCGGAGGGGCGATGGGGAGAATCCTCCTCACCTTTTTTGCAGGTCATCCAAGGCGAGTTCATTGATCTTTTCCAGCAATCAAATATCATCAGATCCTGCCACGTCAAGGTTAGGATTTTTGACAGCATCACCTGTTATTTAGCTGTCTCAAATCTTTCATATCAAATGACTTATGCAAGGTTTCCTTCTATTTCTTGATCAACCCTACATCTTGGTCAACTATAAGCATATCATCAACATAAAGCATTAAAAATAATAAACTTGTCACCTAAAAAATATTTGATATAAACACAAGAATCTATAGCCGTCCTTGTGCGTCCCTGACTTGTCATAAAAACATCAAACTTATATACAACTGTCTTAGTGCTTTCTTGAGCCTATATAAACTCTTCTTCAATTTGCATACAAGGTGTTCTTTCCTCTTTTGTTCAAAACCTTTTAATCGAAACATATAAATCTCTTCATCCAAAACACCATATAGGAAGGTAGTGCTCCATTTTTAGGTTTAAACTGAATACTAATTCCAAAACAACTCTGATAGATTTCATTTTCTCAACATGAGAGAAAATCTCATCTAAATCAATACCATGTTTCTAGCCCAAAGCCTTTAACAACAAAACGAGCCTTGTACTTCATCAAATCACTATTGTCTCCTTGTTTGAATACACTCATTTAGTCTCAATAGTTTTTTGCCCTTAGGAAGATTGACCATGTGATAAATATCATTCTTTCTCAAAGAACTCATCTATTCTATTATTGCTTTCATCCACTAAATCTTATCTCTTTCAACTTGTTCCTCAAAAAAACTTTTGACTCTCCATCAGTAGTAAGCAAAATATAGTCAGAAGTGGGATACCTAGTACATGTCCAGTTATCTCTAGTAGACCATCTGACATGTGCTTCTTCATCTTATGTATTAGGTACTTAATTCCAATGATTAGAATTTTCATTAGCTAGCATATCATTATGAGTAGTGCCATCAACATTATCACTAGTTGGAGCTAAATTCTCTCCAACATTAGGACGTGAGATTATGAACAATTGCACACACTCTATTAGGCTACTCCAATTCATCAAAATATTCAATTTTCTGGTTTTCATGAAAAATTACATCTGTGCTTCTCGCAATCTTCTTTTTCTTCGAATCCAAAATTTTGTACCCAAACTGTTAATCACCATAACTGATAAATATACAAGTAGCTCTATTATCAAGTTTCAATCTCTGTTCCTTAGGCACGTGCACAAAAGATTTGTAACACCTTCAGATGAGAGTAAGAAATATTTTTTCCTGTCCAAACTCTTTCTAAAATATCAAAATCCAAAGGAACAGATGGAGATCTGTTGATCAAGTAGTAAGAAGTCTGAACGCGTCAACTATGTTACGAATGATATAGTTAATTCTATCTGCCACACTAGGAGTACTTGCTTCTATAAACTCACGTTGAATCCTACACTTTTGAGGAATAATGTCTGAACTCATGTGAAGTGTATTCCCTACCATTATCATTTTTGAGGTCTTTCAAGTACTTCCCTATTTCTCGTTCTACCATGGTGTGAAACTCTTGGAAACTTTGAAATACCTGATATTTAGATTTCAAAAGATATACCCAAACTTTCCTAGAAGCATCATCAACAAAGGAAATGAAATACTTATTTCCACCCAAAGAATCTATATCACTAGAACAACACACATCAGAATGCACAAATTCTAAAATATCATATTTTCTTTTAAATGAGCTACTAAAAAAAACTCTGTACTACTTACCATATAAATAATGATCATACTGGTTTAAAGACATAACATTGGCTAAGGAAATAACTGTCTTCTTTTTCAGAACTAGCAACCTTTTTTCACTCATGTGATCGAGTTTCTTATGCCATAAATCAAGAGAAAAATCTTCAACTACATTCAACTCTTTTTTTATAAGCTTTTTCATAAGTCTTCTAGAGCGTACAACAAGCTTTTCCTTTAAGAAAAATGAAATTTTCTTTTGATAAATTTCAATTCAAATCACCCAATCTTCTATAATAACCCTTTCTATCAAGAGCCATAACTGAAATTAGATTAATGCACATATCAGTAATATGCCTCACATCCTTTAGCATCATGGAGCAACAAAGTTCTATTTGCAAGTAAATGTCACCAATCCCAACAATTTTAGATTGACTAGTATTTCACATCTTTGAAGTACAAACTAGCTTTGTAATTAGCAAACAAGTCCATATTCGAACAGACTTGGTAGGAAGCACCTCCATCCACATATCTTCCGGTTTAGCCTCATCATCATCATCAATAGGGGCATGCAAACCCTTACAATAAAGGATAGCCTTCATTATAGGCTTCCAAACCACTCAATTATGATTAGTGAGTCTAATCATAGCACTACTAACCCGATTCTCCATTTTAATACACACAATCTAACCTAGCTCTGATACCATTGTTGGAAAATAAACTAGATATGTCGACACCAGTAAAAATACAAAATATTCTCCCTTACATAGTGTGATCAAAATAGGAATTCAACAACTCAAACAAATCCATCCACAAGCAATGAAGTATCGGAATAATAAAGTGTTAAGTGTATTTTATACACTTATTTATTTGTCAAAATTAGGATAAAATATCTTTTTAGAACAAATGCTATTGATTTGTTTGTTATTAGTTAATATTGCAGAAAATATCCCAAAGTTAAGAGAATGAAGGAATAGAAGTGAATAACAGACAAGTGGATGATAAATGGAGCTAATTTATACACATGGAGAAGTGCATGAAGTCAATTGAAGCCAATGATATGTTAATTGGAAGAATTTATAAGTTTGGGGACTGAAATGACCTAATTGAAACTTGAAGGACCGAAGAGCAAATTAAACATGAGGGAGGCCAAATTGCAAATATCGAATGATTGATTTGGACCACGAGACAATACTTTTAATATTTATAGGCGTTAATTGGATGCAAGTAGAAGTCAAAAATGAATTAAATATGATAAAAATATTACCACAAATTAATTCCAATCGTACAAGATTTTGGACAGATTTTTAGTCGAATTTTGAGACCTGATTTAAGGGTAGCAAACATTCGAATTGGGAAAATCTTATTTCGGAAAGAATTGTATCTCTTTACGTTATATTTCTAATTCAATTTGAATCACCTCAATTAGATAAGGGAATAAAAAGATATGATTGAAAAATTGAATGCTATGCAGATATATAAAAAAAAAAGATTCGCGTGTGGGTTTGACAAATTTCTTTCCTTTTTCAACTAGTTCTCTTCACCAACTATATAAGGAATATGTCTTGCACGAAAATCAGACCTTTGCAAAGCCTCTCAAGTAAATAATTCATAGTTCTATCATTCAAATCTTGGAGACGAAAATCAAGACAAATGCGAGGGAATTGAAGATAATCAACGAGGAGCAAATTCTTGGTGCAAAATTTCATTTCTTTTGTTAATTTGATAAACTCTAAATGCGTAACAGTTCATATTTATACGTTTTTATTTCTTTATTGATGAATATATAAACTTTTAGGTAGAATAATTGATGTAGCTTAGTTTTACACTTTTAATTCTATAATTCTTGTTTTGCGCTCGCGTTGCATGTGTTGATTTTATTTTGTGTTTAATGCATGAATTAATTCACCACTAATTCTTTGATTTAATGAGTTGTTTTCATAATCCCGGAGGTGGCTAACAATCTAGATCGTTGAATAAAATCCTGTAATTGAATGAACGATAAAGATATACGTTTGTTGTTTTTGTTATTGCTACATGAATTCTTGTATTTCATGCACTTAGTTAAGGAATAATTTTGACCCACTGTAGAGACACATGATTGACTTAATTAGATAGTTTTGATTTAAATTCGAGAGGGGAATTTCATATGCATCCGTGAATTCGACTAAACACACAAATAGGAACAAAACTTGAATATTGGAATTAAAAGTATTGACTAATTTGAAATTGGATTTTCCAACACTTTTAAACATCAATTTAAAAATCCAAATGTGTCATCTTTTATTTTGCTTTTATTTAGTTTAATTTTCTATTTTAGTTCTGATAATACATCATAATTTTACTGTTCAAATAAAGAGAGAATTGACATATTTCAGTATTTAATTACAATTCTCTTGGAAACTATAACTTGGACTCAAAAAGTCCACTTTATTACTTGATTGCGACATTGTACAGTTGCAATTTAGGATATCATAAAGGAACAATGCGATAATACCAACAATTATTTAATGTCATAAAACCCTCCAATGTGAAGGGGAAATCAATGAGGCAAACCAATAGTTCAACTATCATCTAATAATAGAAATACAATATTTTTTTCTCTAGAAAAATTAATATTGGCATTCAAAATATTCATCATCTAATATTAGACGGAACTCAACAACAATAATAAAAGAGAGATTAAATAGCACCCGATCTTTTCAGAAAAAAAAACCTGATTTTTGACCGGTTCAACTGGTAAAATTGGTTCAACCCGAATTTTAGAAAATTTTCTGGTTTTTAGAATAATTTTTAATTTTTTAATTGAAATCGGTTCAACCCGATCGACTTGATCAGACATTCTGACCCTTAGCCCATTTTATTTTTCGGTTTGAACTAGTTTTCGATTTTCTAAACACTGGAGAAAATCAAACCTTGAAGAAGAAGAACCCACAAAAATATTCAATACTTCATTCTCCAAGATAACATATAAGAGATACCTCTCCCTTTATATTTTTCTTCACTTTGGTGTATGTATATACAAATTTTTGCTAGAAAGTAAGACAAAAACATTTTTTAAGTGATGTTGGTTTTGAAACAATCAATGTTATTATCAACAATATAACTGATGATTTATTTTCTATCCTTGATGATGAATCTCATGACATCCCAGTTAAGAAGCAAATGTCTATTTTTTTTGCGTTATGTGGACAAGAATGGTTGTTTAGTTGAATAGTTTGTAGGTATCGAGCATGTTTTAACCACCATGGCTATCTCACTTAAGGTTGCTATTGATCATCTATTCTTTAGCTATAATTTAAGTAGATCTAGGTTGAGATGTCGAGGCTATGATGGGGCTAGTAATATGCAAGGGGAGTTAAATGGTCTCGAAGTGCTTATTTTGAAAGAGAATCCAAGTACTTTCTACATTCATTGCTTTGCTCATTATCTTCAACTAGCTCTTGTAGGTGGGAAAATAAGCATGTAGAGATCGATGCATTCTTTGGTTTAGCTGATACGTTGGTAAATGTTGTTGGGGTTTAGCTAAATGTTATGATTTTCTTCGTGAGAACAAAGACTCAAAGTTCTTGAAGCTCTTAGTCATGATGAAATATCAAGTGAACGTGACCTTAACTGAAACTACACTTAAGCGTGCATGTGATACACGGGGGTTTCACTATGGTTCTATGCTTAGTTTGATTGTTATGTTTTCATATATAATAGATGTCCTTGATTTGATTGCTAAAGATGTGCCGAGTGCTGGGAAAAAAAAGATGAAGCACTTAATTTGTTGAGTTTGATACAAATATACTTTTCCTTTAGACTACATCTCATGAAAAAAGATGAAAAGAATGTCAGACGAATTTTCGAAGGCATTACAGAAGAATGATCAAGATTGTCAATGTTACAAGATTACTGAAAATTTGTAAAGCAAGACTGATGTGATCCAGACCACGAACACAAGCCCGCAAAAAGATCCATTGAAGGTCAAAGGAGGACCGATGACTTGACTGCAAACAAAGAGGGCCAACGAAGCAATGGACAAGTTAGTTCAAGAAACAATGGCGAAAACAATGTTCTTGTCATCAAAAGAAGCAAGTTCCATGTTGGGACCAAACCAAAACGATGAGTGGATCAACATCATTCAAGCCGTTGAAGAAAATTGCAAAGTTTCAAAATTCATGGCCGTAACCTGTAATTCTTACGGCCGTGAAAAGCTCACTGCTGAAAATTGAGAAATTGAAGAAATTGGACTTACGGCCGTAAGAAGCTTTTATCACGGCCGTAATGAAGCCTCGGGTTAAAGAGCGAGATTTTCAGAAATAAGAATTACGGCCATAAATAATTATGTCACGGCCGTAACTATTAAACAGAAACCAAGTTACGGCAGTAAAGGGAAGGGTCATGACTGTAAAAACATATACGCGTAATTTTAGGTTAATTTTTATTTCCTTATTTTTAGCTAGTTGTTTCCTAGTATAATTAAATCTCTTAACCTAGTTTTTGACCCTATTTATAGGGATGTAATTTTCATTATTCATAGACAACTTTGATATTATTATTGAGAGTCAATTTGCTTTCATACTTTATTCTTTATTGAATAAAATCCGAACTTGCGAGTTTAATTCTTGTTTGTTCAAATCTTGGGTGAGATTTATTTTCATTGTGATCAAGAGGTCAATATATCTATTGATTGTGTTGGTTGCTTGGTTCAATTAATTTGAATCAATCTCGAAATCATGATTCTTTGGCGTTCTTGGGTCGATTCCAATAATTTTTGGGTTGCGTAGCTACAATTGCTACGTAGTTTGCATCATCTGGTATCAGAGCTTAGGCTCTAAAAATCAAGGTTATATCTTTTTTTTGTTTTCTTGAGTCTTCGTTAATCTTGCTCTTCGTGTTCTTCCAGTTCTTGAGTCTTTAATCAAAAAAGTGTCACAAAAAATTCAATGGTCGTTATTTCCTTCGTTTGTTATCCAAATTAAATTTCGTTTGTTTCTTCTTTCTTGAAGTTGAATTTTCGAAAAATCTAAAAAAAAAATAATAATAAAAATTCCAAGTCCAAAAAAAAAAAAAATAGCTGTTATTTGATTTCAAGAAATATATTCTTGACTCAATCTTAGTTTCCATAAAAAGTGTCAAGTTCTATATCGAGTCAAATTCCATTCTCTAAAGGTCTTCTTCAAGTTTTCCAAACAGTTCTTAAAATTCTCACTCTTACTCGATTTGAATCATTCGGGCTTAAACTTGTTTGAGTTCTGGTTCGTTCTTTGAAGCAATTGGGGTGAAAATCATTGAGTGGAAAAAGGCAGAGAGGTGAGATCAATAGAGGGTAAAAGCTAAATTTGTGTGATACACGAGCGAAATACACGTGAGGCATATAATATTTAGTTTTAGGATGTCTGAACAATCTTCTACTACAAAAAACAACGATCGAGTCAACATGACGGAAGAGATGGTACAACGGTTTGAGCGGTTGTTTGGGGATGTGTTAGGTAGGTTAGAAAGGCTTGAGCAACCTCGGGAAGTGCCTAATGCCCGTAGGCAAGGTCGTAGAGTAGAGGGGATTGATGAGAATGAAGAAGGTAGTGATTTTGACGATGGGGCAATTGTGGATAGAGTAGTTAGGCATGTGTAGCGCCCCGAGTTCCGTATACCCGATTCACTACGTCATTTTCTGTCTAAATTTTTCGAATAATATTTTTGCGGAAGAAATAATTGAAATTCATTTTTTTGCAACATTAAATAAACTGTAATGGCCGATAAAATTGAAAACATTTATGAAACCATTTGAAATAGTAAATCGAACCATTAATTTTTGTAAAGAAATTGACAATGTCATAATTTCTCAAATAAATGAACTTCTCTAAATTATTCGATTGTTTGGAAAAAATACGGAAACCATTAACGTCAAACTTTCAACTGTTTAACGATTATTGCCACCATCATTCATCGCTCGCCACCGTCTCCGAAATCTGCAAAACTGTTAAAAAGTAGGGTGAGTATTTCATGGGAGAAATACTCAGTAGACTCATCGCAAATTAATTTAATTTATAAGATGATTAAACACACAAATCCCGGCTCTTTATAAAACGGGCATTGATAGAGCTTCTTTATAAAACTGCTCTTGATAAAACTCATATTGTGCATTACAGCACGAGACATATTGTGAAAATAATAGGCTCTTTGAAAACATCTCTTTGAAAATAGTTCTTTGAAAACAGCTCTTTGAAAACAGCTCTTTGAAAACATCTCTTTGAAAACCATATATTTATAAAAACATTTTAATTATGCCTAGCATAATTTCTTTTGAAAGCATAACATAAGATAGGATTTAAATCCTCATAAACATACAAGAACTTTACCGAACTTAGGTGGCAAGAATTCTTATGCAGTAAAATCATAATAACAGTAAAATCACAGTAAGTATACCAAACATAATTTTTGAAATTCATAGGGATCAATTGCATCATAACATAAGATAGGATCGAAATCCTCATAAACATATGCGACAGGAATTTTACCGGACTTAGGTGGTAAATCCTCATAAACATATGGAAACACAGGAATTTTACCGAATTTCGTGGCAAATCCTCATAAACATAGGAGACACAAGAATGTTACCGAACTTCGTGGCAAGAATTCTTATGTGTAGCGCTACTAAAACTCCGGTCCCCTTAACATATCATAACTTATCATATGGGACCCAAAACAATCTTGGTAGATTGATTTCATAGCAATGATCCAAAAAAACATTTTCGTGAAGCATAGGGTATACTTACTTTTCGTAAAAACATAAAGTATATTTTCTTTTCATAAAAACATACTTACTTTTCATAACAACATAAGGTATATTTACCTTCATAAAAACATACTTGCTTTTCTTAAAAATTGACTTTCACAAGTTACATGACATTCATATGAAATCATAATTTAAATCAATTAATAAGTGCGAGTCTACCTCAATCCGACGAGTGCAAAGTTGAGCGGGAATGACTTCAATTTCTTTAAATTCTCCGTACGCTTCGTCTTAGCCAATAAGTCACTTTAGTCTATCGAATATATATAGTTCAAAATGATAAATTATAATTTGAGGACTAAAATTGATGTTTTGAAAGTTGAAGGACTAAAATGAATATCTTTGAAAAGTTGAGGGACTAAAATTGATACTTTTGAAACTTGAGCTTAAAAGTAAATCAGCAGGGACTGAAATGATAAGTTTGAAGCTAAAAGGACTGAATAAAACCTTTTTAAAACTTGAGGGGCTGATTTGAAATAACTTTAAAACTTTAAAAGGGCTGAAATAAACTATTCAAAGCTGTAGGGACTGATTTAAATCATTCAGAAAACGTAGGGACCAAAGTGCAAATTTCTGAAAAACTTAAAAATATATCCTCAGATCCGTTCTCTCTCTCTGTCAAAAACGCACTCCGTCTCTCTCTCTCTACTCACATTCATTTCAGAACGCAGAGAAGGGAGGGAGGAATATTCCGGTTTACAGCCGGTGGAACGCCGGCGAATCGTAGGTGTAAGGTGTGGCGAGCGACGGGAAAAGGGTGGAAGTTTTGATTTGGTTTCAGGTGCGAGGTTAGGCGCGAAATCGAAGTGTAACCTAGGTTTTGAATTCGCGACTTTCCGGCGAAAAACCGGTCAATCAGTCGGCGGTAGAGGTATTGTTCTGGTTCAGTAATTGGTTATCGATTTGGAGCGAATTTGATGTGAAACCTAGACACTGGAGGCTGAGTTTGGAGATGCGATTTCCGGTGGAACTCCGGTCAAAACTGATTGGAGTTCGAGGTAAGTGCTATGGGTAAATTGATTCTTGGTTTTTGTTTTGGGTTTTATTTTGATTTGGGGCTTTGGCACTGAATTGGAGTTGGTCAGAGACTCGATTGGTTGATGGCAGTTGGGTGTTTTGGTTATGATTGAAGTGCTGCAGTGGACTGATGGTGTAAAAAGGGTGATTTGGGCAGTGGTGGAAATCCGGTGGTGGTGATGAAGTTGCAGTCGATGAGTGCAGACAGTGGTGGCTGGATTGCATTGTGATGGTTCGGACTATGAGTTGGAGGTGGTAACTTGACAGTGATGATACTGATTGCAGTGTAAATGGTTTGTGCAGTAGTTGCTAAGATGGAGATGATAATGGTGATATAGTGGGTTGAATTTGATTTCTGAATGGTGATGAAGATGTATGCTTATATATATTGTATTGTGGAATCTAAGTACATGGAAGTGTGAGTTGTGCCATGAGTATTGAAATGAAGATGGGGTAGATGATGATAATGATGAAGATGCTTTGCTTGTACAATTATGGTTTAATATAATGAAGGTTCGTGGCTATGGATTGATGCTGATAATAATGGAGCTGAAAAGGAATTTGTGGGTGGTGGCTATGGCTTAGAAAATTGACTAACTTCGATTAGGAAGCGTATTTAAAACAGATATATTTTCGGACTGAAAATATGATTTTGAAATAATACTTTGAATAAATAATTAAAATAACATAATTTTAGAAATTCGGATTTTAATTTAAAATCGAACAAATTCGATATTTCTTGACTTGGCTAGACGAATTCGTCGCGGCTTAACTTCAAAATAATAAATGAAATAGTAGCGACACAATTTTCTAAATATTAAAATAATTATTTATTGCATAAAAATTCTGGGTCGCTATAATCTTACCCCCTTAAAATAATTTCGTCCTCGAAATTAAACTTACTTAATCTTATAATTTCTGAATACTTAATCAGAATCTCTTCTTCTTATCATCGAATATTCTCAAAATAATCAAAACAATTCCCAATCGTATGTAAAAATTTCATCATATCTTGTAGTATTCATGTAACTTATCACTTATCATCGTATCATGTGACCTCAAATATTCGTATATATCTCTAAAATTTCAACAAATCTTTACTGACATATCGTATCATAATAATTTTTCCTTTCTTATCATCGAAAATTCCCAAAATAATCAAAGAATTACCTGAATATTCTCTCTACGTAATATACCCAAACATATCAACATAATATCATCAACTTATCTTTCCAATATTTGTAACCCAAAAATTTAGTAAACAAATATCTCCCAAAACTAAGATTCTTTACTTAAATGTCACCACATTTCCTGCAAAGTATTTCTTTCACTTGTATATATGTATGAATTCTGATTCAATACGGTACTCATTTTACTTTCCACGTATCATCACACTATACCATGATTATCATTATTAAAACAAAATATCAGTACCCATAATCCAAGAAAATATTCCAAATCTCCAATCAAATCTCCTTTATCAATATAATTAACAGCGCATTATTTCTTGTCTCCTCTTTTCATTAAAACAATCCTGCGCTTTCTTTCTAGTCACAACATCACGCGGATTCACTCAGATCCTTTTCGCTTTTAAATAGTTCATGCTGAGAAGAGGTTGAATCATCAAACAATGGATATCATTCTTTCTAACATTCGCAAGTATTATTCCAGTCTTCCTATGAATGATCTGAGAAAGATCTATAAAATAAGGCTCGAAAGATTGAGGTTGCTGATGGCTCATGGTGTTCCAGAAGATGTTCGCTGGTTGATAGAAGCAAAGGTTCGACTATCTGGTGAATTACCATCAACATTTCCAAAGCACATGCCTGGTTTAGGCAAAAGCACTTTTGCAAAGAAACGAAGAGCAAAAAGACTGGGTGGTTGCTACAAATGTGCTCGTTGGAACTGTAATACTCGTTGCAAATCAGTAGGATATTCTTCTACTAATCGGGATGATAAAATCGAATTCATAAAGGGTGGACTGATTAAGGAGTCTTTGGATGATATTCGACTGACTCTTGAGACGCACCCAAGTGGTTATGTGCAACGTGAACTTCTCTCCTTATACACTCAATTTAACGAGGACAAAAATCGTTATAGTCTCCAAAATATAATAGCAAAAGATCCTGTTTGCCAGTCTGTTTTACAAAATGAGGCTTCTGGCAGTTCAGCAATGTTATAAGGTAAATCTTTTAAAATATTTTGCTGCTTTCTTTCACGCGTTTTGAAAATAAAATATATTTTCCTTTTCTCGAGTTTTGATAAAGCTGGAAATAAAATATTAAATCGCCGAAAGGTGACAGCCTCGATACGATAAAAATATTCAAAAGTGGGCTGATTTTGTCAAAAGTAAATCTTTACTTTTTCAGAATCAATCAAAAACAGTAAATTTTTTTTTTCCGGCTTTAAATAGCCAAACATATTTCATAGTTCAGGCATCCCAAAATCACATCTTCTTCGTAAGTTTTCCTTTCTTTACTATCAAAGATGGAAGCACCAAAACTTCGACAGATCAAAACTATTTGTGTATTTTGTGGATCAAAAGTGGGGAAAGGCTTCGGTTATCTAGAAGCGGCTGTAGATCTTGGAAAGAAACTGGGGGAAAAAGGTATCACTCTTGTATATGGGGGTGGTAGCAGTGGTCTAATGGGTTGTGTTTCCCAATCTGCTCTTGCAGAGAAATCAAAAGTAATCGGTGTCATACCTGTCCCTTTGGTAGATGTTGCAGGCAAAACACGAGGGCATGAAGTTCAAACCTTATCCATCCATGAACGCATAACTTGTATGCTATATGGTTCTGATGCCTTTATAGCCCTGCCCGGAGGTTTTGGTACCTTAGAAGAAATCTTTAACATTACCTCGTGGGCTCAACTAGATCTCCATACTAAGCCTATTGGGCTTCTGAATGTTAACAATTTCTTTGATGGTTTGTTAACCTTTCTTGATTATGCTGTGGAACAGGGATTCATCTCTCCATTTTCCAGCAGGCTTCTTATTTCTGCTCCTACTATTGATGAACTACTTGATAAGCTGCAGTCATATATCTCAATACAAGATCCAGCAGGAGTTAAGATAGATTGGTCGCAAGGAAGGGGAATCAAGCGAAAATGGAGTCCGGTTAATGTAAATTTAACTCTGTGAATCTTAGAATAGGTGGGGGTAGAGTACGGAGTATTCTCACTCTCGAGACACCCCTCCATTTACTAGGATTTCCTTAATGTTTAAATTTTGTGTGTACCTCAAAGGTTCCAGGTGGTAGATTACGGAGTATTCTTACTCTCGAAACACACCTCTTTGAAGGTTTCTTTATTTCCTCAAAAGATCAGAGGTGGTAGGATACGGCTACTCCGGAAACACATCTCTCATTCTGAGGATTATCCCATGCTTCTCTCGTTTGCTTTTGTGTGTTTCATGTATTTCCTTTCCAGTGTGACTCTTGTGTGTTCTCCTTATGAGAAAATAATAAAATCTCTGCTATCATCTACTAAATCTCGTTTGTGATGTAAATGAACTTGCATGTATAACCTTAATTCCTTTAGTGGATGCTTATCATATCATGCTCTTAATTCCAAATGATAACATTCTGGACAGAGTTTCCCTTGTAATTTGGACTTATCCAAACCATAAGCATACTTCATAACTCATAATAATAACTAACTCCACATTTAATCACAACGATATAAAAATATTGAAAACGATTCCACATTTCAATATCATCAAAAATATCCCATAATTCAATTCATAATTTCTCAACATAACAATTTCAAATCATATTTTTCAATATCACAATATCACTTCCTTCAATACCTTAATTGGCTCAAAAGATTACTCATACTTATAAATATATGCCATAAATCATATTTCCAAAATTTATTCACAAGGCCAAACTTCATAATAAATTTCTCTTCAACATAGAAGCATAATTCATTTACTCAACATAATATTCATTACTTAATTCTCAACATCTCATCATAACCTCATAATCTGTTGACTTCTCATACTTAGTGCCATGTCTAAAATCAATTATGTAAAGTCCATCTAGGGTTCATCATTTCTAACTCGAGGACAAAAATTATTTAAAAATCATATTATTCCCATTATGCTCAACACTCGTTTTCTTTCTAAAAAAAAAAATTTCTCATAATCATACATTAAAGCATATAAGTTATGACAAAGCATAACAACATCATTATTTTCGAAGAAATACATTCTTATTTCTCATAAATCATAAGTATCCGAAATACTCTTCATTCTTTCTCATAAATCAGTAAAATGAGTATTCGAAATACTGAAATAACTTTAAACATCATAAACTTCTTTACCTCGGAGTTGGTGGAACGAAATGATGGCAGTGGCAATCTTTATCAATAAAAATATTATAATGAAAAATATTTCTTGAAAATTCTTTTTGAAAATTTTACCAGTCTACAGAAACGCAGACTAGCTCTGATACCAACTTGTAGCGCCCCGAGTTCCGTATACCCGATTCACTACGTCATTTTCTGTCTAAATTTTTCGAATAATATTTTTGCGGAAGAAATAATTGAAATTCATTTTTTTGCAACATTAAATAAACTGTAATGGCCGATAAAATTGAAAACATTTATGAAACCATTTGAAATAGTAAATCGAACCATTAATTTTTGTAAAGAAATTGACAATGTCATAATTTCTCAAATAAATGAACTTCTCTAAATTATTCGATTGTTTGGAAAAAATACGGAAACCATTAACGTCAAATTTCAACTGTTTAACGATTATTGCCACCATCATTCATCGCTCGCCACCGTCTCCGAAATCTGCAAAACTGTTAAAAAGTAGGGTGAGTATTTCATGGGGGAAATACTCAGTAGACTCATCGCAAATTAATTTAATTTATAAGATGATTAAACACACAAATCCCGGCTCTTTATAAAACGGGCATTGATAGAGCTTCTTTATAAAACTGCTCTTGATAAAACTCATATTGTGCATTACAGCACGAGACATATTGTGAAAATAATAGGCTCTTTGAAAACATCTCTTTGAAAATAGTTCTTTGAAAACAGCTCTTTGAAAACAGCTCTTTGAAAACATCTCTTTGAAAACCATATATTTATAAAAACATTTTAATTATGCCTAGCATAATTTCTTTTGAAAGCATAACATAAGATAGGATTTAAATTCTCATAAACATACAAGAACTTTACCGAACTTAGGTGGCAAGAATTCTTATGCAGTAAAATCATAATAACAGTAAAATCACAGTAAGTATACCAAGCATAATTTTTGAAATTCATAGGGATCAATTGCATCATAACATAAGATAGGATCGAAATCCTCATAAACATATGCGACAGGAATTTTACCGAACTTAGGTGGTAAATCCTCATAAACATATGGAAACACAGGAATTTTACCGAACTTCGTGGCAAATCCTCATAAACATAGGAGACACAAGAATGTTACCGAACTTCGTGGCAAGAATTCTTATGTGTAGCGCTACTAAAACTCCGGTCCCCTTAACATATCATAACTTATCATATGGGACCCAAAACAATCTTGGTAGATTGATTTCATAGCAATGATCCAAAAAAACATTTTCGTGAAGCATAGGGTATACTTACTTTTCGTAAAAACATAAAGTATATTTTCTTTTCATAAAAACATACTTACTTTTCATAACAACATAAGGTATATTTACCTTCATAAAAACATACTTGCTTTTCTTAAAAATTGACTTTCACAAGTCACATGACATTCATATGAAATCATAATTTAAATCAATTAATAAGTGCGAGTCTACCTCAATCCGACGAGTGCAAAGTTGAGCGGGAATGACTTCAATTTCTTTAAATTCTCCGTACGCTTCGTCTTAGCCAATAAGTCACTTTAGTCTATCGAATATATATATTTCAAAATGATAAATTATAATTTGAGGACTAAAATTGATGTTTTGAAAGTTGAAGGACTAAAATGAATATCTTTGAAAAGTTGAGGGACTAAAATTGATACTTTTGAAACTTGAGCTTAAAAGTAAATCAGCAGGGACTGAAATGATAAGTTTGAAGCTAAAAGGACTGAATAAAACCTTTTTAAAACTTGAGGGGCTGATTTGAAATAACTTTAAAACTTTAAAAGGGCTGAAATAAACTATTCAAAGCTGTAGGGACTGATTTAAATCATTCAGAAAACGTAGGGACCAAAGTGCAAATTTCTGAAAAACTTAAAAATATATCCTCAGATCCGTTCTCTCTCTCTGTCAAAAACGCACTCCGTCTCTCTCTCTCTACTCACATTCATACAACATTATTTGGAGATGGAAGATATGTTGCACATGGCTATAAAGGTGGAGAAGCAAATAAAGAAAAAGGGAAGAGCAAGGTATCAATCTGGTTCTAATTCTTCTTGGAAGCCGAAGTGGGAAAGTAAAGGAGATGGGGCTGTTTCTAAAGGGAAGTTTGAAGCACCAAAAGGGAAGTTTGAGGCACCAAAAGGGAAGGAGGAACAAGCTAATAAACTCGTACCTAAAGGGGAACCTCAACCATCTAGGAGTAGAGACATTCAATGCTTCAAATGTTTGGGGAGAGGACATGTGGCATCTCAATGTCCTAATAGGCGAGTGGTACTTGTGCGAAAGAATGGAACCATGGAGAGTGATAGTGAGGAAGAGGATTATAGCGATATACCGGCATTGGAGGAAATATGTGATGATGAGGATGTGTTATCCGGGGAGCATGGCGAGTTATTAGTGGCAAGGATAGCTCTTAGTGCTCAAATCAACACGGATGATTTGGAACAACAACGGGAGAACATATTCCATACACGATGTCGCATTAATAACAAGGTATGTAGTATGATTATTGATGGTGGTAGTTGCACTAACGTCACTAGTACTACACTTGTTGAAAAATTAGGATTACCTTTATTAAAACATCCTAAACCTTATAGGCTTCAATGGTTAAATGATAGTGGAGAAATTAAGGTGAATAGGAGGGTGTTGGTGAGTTTTTCTATTGGTAGCTATGTGGATGATGTTATGTGTGATGTGGTTCCTATGCATGCCAGACACATTTTGTTGGGTAGACCTTGGCAATATGATAGGAAGGTAACGCATGATGGGTATAAAAATAGGTATAGCTTTACCAAAGGGGGGAAAAACCATTACACTTGCACCATTGACGCCGTCACAAGTGTATGAAGATCAAATAAAATTGAAAAATGATGAAGAAAAAAGAGTGAAGGAAAATGAGAGAAAGAGAGTTGAGGCCACGACCTCAGAAAAAGGAGAGGAAAAGAGAGTTGGAGCCCCGACTCCAGAAAAAGGAGAGGCGAGAGAAAAAAGGAGTGTTGGGGTACATACCTCAGAAAAAGGAGAGGGTGCGAAGAGTGCCAGAAAAGAAAGAAAAATGAGTTTCTACGCAAAAAGGAGTGAAATCAAGAAAGCATTCATGGAAGAACGGTCAATGGTCCTGCTTCTATACAAGGAATCATTCCTTGCATTTGATGAAACTAACAAATCCCTCCCTAGTTTGGCTATTTCTCTCTTACAGGAATTTGACGATGTATTTCCCGATGACATACCTAGTGGGTTACCACCCATTCGAGGTATTGAACATCAAATCGATTTTGTACCTGGAGCAGTCATTCCAAACCGCCCCGCTTATCGAAGTAACCCCGAGGAGACGAAGGAGCTCCAAAGGCAAGTGGAGGACTTGATGAGCAAAGGGTATATAAGGGAAAGTATGAGTCCATGTTCCGTCCCCGTGTTACTTGTACCCAAAAAGGACGGGACTTGGAGAATGTGTGTCGATTGTAGAGCTATCAACAACATAACGGTAAAGTATCGTCATCCTATTCCTAGGTTAGATGATATGTTGGATGAATTGCATGGCTCTAGCATATTTAGTAAAATTGACCTTAAGAGTGGTTATCATCAAATTCGAATGAAAGAAGGAGATGAGTGGAAAACTGCTTTTAAAACTAAGTATGGCCTGTATGAATGGTTAGTAATGCCTTTTGGACTTACTAATGCACCTAGCACATTTATGCGTTTAATGAATCATGTTTTACGTGCATTTATAGGTAAATTCATTGTAGTTTACTTCGATGATATCTTGATATATAGTAAAACTTTGAATGAGCATGTGGAGCATGTTAGGTGTGTGCTTGTGGTTTTAAGACAAGAGCAACTTTTTGCTAATTTTAAAAAGTGTGATTTTTGCATGGAAAAAGTTGTGTTTCTTGGCTATGTGGTTAGTGCTAAAGGAATAGAAGTAGATGAAGAAAAAGTCAAAGCTATTAAAGAATGACCAACACCTAAAAGCATAACTGAGATTAGGAGTTTTCATGGCTTGGCTAGTTTTTATAGGCGCTTTGTTAAAAATTTTAGCACGATTGCCACACCACTCACAGAAATTGTCAAAAAAGTGTAGGTTTTAAATGGGGAGTAGAACAGGAACATGCATTTGAAACAATCAAAAATATGTTGTGTAAAGCACCGGTTTTATCACTTCCTAACTTTGACAAGGCTTTTGAGATTGAATGTGATGCCTCAGGGTTAGGCATTGGAGCTGTTTTAATGCAGGATCAAATGCCAATCGCCTATTTTAGTGAAAAACTAAAAGGAGCTGCACTTAATTACCCCACATATGACAAGGAGTTATACTCACTTGTGCGCGCTTTGGAGACATGGAAACATTACTTGTGGCCACGGGAGTTCGTGATACACACTGATCATGAATCCTTGAAGCATTTGAGGGGTCAAGCTAAGCTGAGTAAGAGACATGCAAGGTGGTAGAATTCATCGAAACATTTCCCTATGTCATCCGATACAAACAAGGTAAGGAAAATGTGGTTGCAGATGCATTGTCTCGAAGGTATGTTCTTTTAAATTCTTTAAATTCTAAATTACTTGGATTTGAATACATTAAGGACATGTATGCTAGTGATCTGGACTTTTCTAATATTTATGAGTTATGTGGTAAAGGGGCTGTGGATAGGTTCTTTAAACATGATGATTATTTATTTCGAGAAAATAAATTGTGTGTCCCTAGGTGTTCAATGAGGGAGTTACTTGTGAGAGAGGCCCATAGTGGAGGTTTAATGGGTCATTTTGGGGTTAAAAAGACCATTGAAATCCTAAGTGAACATTTCTATTGGCCTAAGATGAAGATTGATATGGTTCGGGTTTGTAATAGATGCATTACTTGTAAGAAGGCTAAATCTAGGATTAAACCCCATGGATTATATATGTCTTTACCCGTCCCTAGTGAACCTTGGGTCGATATCTCTATGGATTTTGTTTTGGGACTACCTAGGACTAAGAAGGGAAGAGATTCAATTTTTGTGGTAGTAGATCGCTTTAGCAAAATGGCACATTTCATACCATGCCACAAAATTGATGATGCTACTAACATAGCTGAAATTTTCTTTCCGGAAGTCCTGCGCTTACATGGGGTTCCTAAAAGTATTGTCTCGGATAGGGATGTTAAATTTCTTAGTCATTTTTGGAGAGTCTTGTGGAACAAGCTAGGAACAAAACTACTTTTCTCTACAACTTGTCACCCATAGACCAATGGACAAACCGAGGTAGTAAATAGGACAATGATTCAATTGTTGCGCACGATAATCAATAAAAATCTGAAAATTGGGAAGAGTGTTTACCATTTATTGAATTTGCATATAATAGGGCTATACATTCTACTACTTCTTATTCACCATTTGAAATTGTTTATGGTTTTAATCCGCTAACACCATTGGATTTAATTCCTTTACCTGTGAATGAACGTAGTAGCTTAGATGGAAAGAAAAAGGCTGAAATGGTTAAATCACTCCACGACAAGGTGAGGTTGGCGATTGAAAAGAAAAATGAACATTATGCTTCGCAGGCTAACAATGGAAGAAAATGCGTCATATTTGAACCCGGTGATTGGGTTTGGGTACATTTGAGAAAGGACCAGTTTCCAGAACAACGCAAGTCAAAGTTACAACCGCGAGGAGATGGTCCATTCCAACTGATCGAAAGGATCAACAACAATGCCTATAAACTCGATCTTCCTGGTGAGTATAATGTTTCGGCGTCATTTAATGTTTCTGATCTGTCTCCGTTTGATGCAGGTACAGATTCGAGGTCGAATCCTTTCGAAGAGGGAGAGGATGATGTGATCCAGACCACGAACACAAGCCCGCACAAAGATCCATTGAAGGTCGAAGGAGGACCGATGACTCGACTGTAAACAAAGAGGGCCAACGAAGCAATAGATAAGTTAGTTCAAGAAACAATGGCCAAAACAATGTTCGTGTCATCAAAAGAAGCAAGTTCCATGTTGGGACCGAGCCAAAACGATGAGTGGATCAACATCATTCAAGCCGTCGAAGAAAATTGCAAAGTTTCAAAATTCACGGCCGTAACCCGTAATTCTTACGGCCGTGAAGAGCTCACTGCTGAAAATTGAGAAATTGAAGAAATTGGACTTACGGCCGTAAGAAGCTTTTATCACGGCCGTAATGAAGCCTCGGGTTAAAGAGCGAGATTTTCAGAAATAAGAATTACGGCCATAAATAATTATGTCACGGCCGTAACTATTAAACAGAAACCAAGCTACGGCCGTAAAAACATATACGCGTAATTTTAGGTTAATTTTTATTTCCTTATTTTTAGCTAGTTGTTTCCTAGTATAATTAAATCTCTTAACCTAGTTTTTGACCCTATTTATAGGGATGTAATTTTCATTATTCATAGACAACTTTGATATTATTATTGAGAGGCAATTTGCTTTCATACTTTATTCTTTATTGAATAAAATCCGAACTTGCGAGTTTAATTCTTGTTTGTTCAAATCTTGGGTGAGATTTATTGTCATTATGATCAAGAGGTCAACATATCTATTGATTGTGTTGGTTGCTTGGTTCAATTAATTTGAATCAATCTCAAAATCGTGATTCTTTGGCGTTCTTGGGTCGATTCCAATAATTTGTGGGTTGCGTAGCTACAATTGCTACGTGGTTTGCATCAAAGACTCCAAGAAATGAGGGACAATTGATGGGATTCCTGTTGGGAAACAATTTGCTCTTTTCGACAGATGCATAATATTTTTGTTCTTAACATGAATGATATTTATATACCTACAAGTCGTTCATGGCATAATAATCAGAAGATGACAGTTTTGCATCACTTTTGCGTTGATTTATTTTATGCTGTCATTGATATGCAACTTCACGAATTTAATGATCGTTTTCATGAGGTCAATAGTGACTTGGGTCTTTGTGTGGCATGTTTGTGTCCAAACGATTCATTTTGTGCTTTTGGCAAGAGAAGATTAATTCAACTTAGTGAATATTTTGCTGAAGATTTTCACCAATAGATCTCTTCGCACTTGATGAACATCTTGAAACTTATATTTTTGATATGCGCACTCATGAAGATTTTAGTGGATTACCATTAGTGATCTTGCACAAAAGTTGATGTTGAATAAAAAAAAATGAAGTTTGTCAATTACTCTATAGACTTGTGACATTTGTTATCCCAAGATAAACTAACCAAGAGGGGGATGAATTGGTTTATAAAACTTTTTCGATAAATAATCTTAAACTTAAAAACCAATGAGTAAAAGTATGAGCACTTAGTATTACAAGTAGCTAAACTATCAATGTAGTGTGCTAAAAATGTATGAACTTAATTGATAAAGCAAGTATAGCACTTAGATATAGTATTTGCACAATATAAATTGATAGAAAAGAGTAAGTGCAATGCAAGTAAGTAAAAGGGATAAGAGATTGCAAACGCGATTTAGGGAGGTTCAATCAACCAATGTGATCTACGTCCTCCATTACCGAGCTCTCCGTCACGAGCAAGGCCAAATCCACTATATTGATAACTTACAACAAGGAGTATCGAATCCTTATGTGACTTTACAACAAGGAGCACCTATCCTTTACAATCGAGTTTTCACAAGGCTCTCGAAACCACAAAATATAATGAATTGAATTTACAATTGAAATAACTCTCTTAACAAATGATATGATCAATACAAGTATCTTGAGAGTTTTAGGATAACACTTCAATAGATAGCAAATATTTAAAGCTCAAGTGTTTATGAAAACTTTGAAGAAGGATATGAAATAGTTTTTCTTGAATCAAAGTTTTTCAACCAATGATCTCTCTTTCCAAATAATATTTAGTTAAGTATGAAGAGAGATATACACTTCAATAAGCGTTTGGTGATATGAACTCAATCAAAGATCAATAATGAAGTAAGAGTATTGAGTTTTCTACAAGATGGAATTCTGGATAAAGATATGAAATTGTTTTGAACAATCAAGAGATTCCTTGCAATAAACGAAATAGAATGTAAAACAAAGTAAGCTCAATGATTTTCTCAATAAATTTCTCTCTTAAATGCTCTTGTAAGTTGGTAGAAATGAATGCAAGAGAAGTGGCTATTTATAAATCAAGAATTTGAGCTTCAGGAGGTTTCGGCATTTCACACTTTCGGTCGACCGAAAGCTCAAAACTAGCCGTTATACTATTTGAGCTGTTATACTTTCAGTTGAGCAAATATTTCGGTTGATCAAAGTTTCGGTCGATCAGGTGTATTTCGGTCGACCGAAAATGGAAATTTTGGAATTTTTATTTTTATATCAAAAAGCTTATTTTTCCAAAAACTATTTCATGTTATGATTTGAAAAATCATTTTTATGCAATTAATGATTTTTAGAAATAATTTTTAGCTTTATAGACTTGCTAAAAATTGATGAGTCGATACCTTTACAAATGAGTTGAAAATTTTCAACATTAATCTTCTAAAGCTTTAATCTTCGGTCTTCGACGATCTTGTTCACTTCAAATCTCTTTTATGATTGCTTTGTATTTCAATGGATGACAATTTTGATCTCGGAGTATCCAAATGACACATATATGATAAAACTCAAGAATTTAAACCATTAGTAATACAGGAGATCTTGTTTGTTATAATCAAAACAATATATACGTGAATAGTCATAGGTCAACAATTTCCCCCTTTTTGATTATGACAAACAATGTGATTTGTAATTCGAAAAAAATGATGAAATATATATGTGAGTACATATTCCCCCTTTCTTTTGCAATGTATTCCCCCTTTCTATCATAATATAGCAAGATAAAACAAATCAAAACATAGTAGCAAATATCTCTTCCCCCTTTTGGCATAAGCAAAAAGTGTCAAGTAGCCGTAAAGCATACGGGAATAGTCATGGAACACCTATAATCAATTTCCCCTTTAATAGAAGGTCATGTAATGAATAGGAAAGTGGAATAATAACTTGATAGAAACACGAACACATAGTTTGCATGTTCCCAAAAAAAATTTGACATGGAATCCCCGTATTTTGTACAAACCGATAAGAATAGAATCTTATCATATAGAAAGCACCTATACTTCAATCATCATCACAACTCAAAGCAAGAATCATATCAAAATATAGCATGTGAATCATAAGATGCAGAACAAGTAGGCAAAAAAAAATATTAACATAGCAAAAATGTCAAAGTTTTAAAACATGATTACATAGTTTGAAAACAAAGTGTGTTGAGAAAATCACTACGAAAGATATATATTAAAAAAAAGATAGGATCTTCAATCAGCCGCTAGTGGTGGAGGTGGATTAGGCGGGTAGATGGAGTAGAAATGACCGAAGAAAGCCTCTTGAGATGTGTGCATATGTTGAAGTTGATGTTTGATGCCTTCAACCGCCGTGGTGAGAGAATCGATACGCCCATTTAGGATGTTGAATTGATCTTCAGAGATGGATCGATGGGGAGGTGCTGCAGCTTACGGTGCTCGATGTCGTGGCCTTGGTTGAGGCTGTTCATCCCCACCACCTTGTTCATCACCTTCACCGGCACCCCCTTGGTCACCCGCACCCGCAGCCACCCCTTCACCAATCTCCAATTCCTCTTCAGCTTCCTCTTCAGTAAATGGCCAAGTCGTAGGCCCCGATGCATCATCGAAACCTTGAGTATTGCACACCCATTGCCCATCACCCTTAACAATTTTCATCCGTTTGAGAGTGTTGATGTTGAAAATATCGGTGTGTTTATGTTTAAGAATAGGCTCATTATCTAGAGGCACATTGAAGTGATTGAAAATTTTTGTGAATATCATGCCATAGGGTAGGCCTAGAACCCGAGGAGAGGTATGAACATGATGAAGATGTTGGACGAAGATGTATGGAAAATCAAGTTTACGACCGACAAGGAGAGAGTCAAGAATGAATAGGTCGAGATGATTTACTTCATCAAAATGACCACTACGGGGTACAATTGTGTGAGCAATTGCACGATGAAGGACCTTGCATGGGACATTCAAATGGTTGAGGTTCAAGGTCATAGTGGTAGTGAGGGGTCGGGCAGTGACACGACTACAAGCCTCTAGTTCATTGTATCCCTCGAATCTAACAAGATAATGAGTAACATATGCATAATTTTCACAACGTTGCAATCCTAGGAGGTTTCGAATGAGGGATTGTTGGATAGCGACTCGTGTTCCCTTAACTAAACTAGTAATTTCATCGGGATAAAAAGTAGCGTTTCAAAAAAATTCCCGAATTAATTTCGGGTAGGAGTTTTCAGAAATAGACATGACATTTCTCCATCCTATATCTTCAAAATAACGCTCAATTTGAAACGAGGGGCTTGAAGGTAAAAATCGAAGAAATCGATAGACTTACCTATGAGAATTGAATGATTAGAGAAGCGGTCGGGCAATGGTGTACGTTCCTCAACGTTCGATGAGCTGGCTTCGCCTTTCTTCGATTTCTTCTTTGGAGGCATTGTGAATGTTCGAGTGAATTGAAGGAATCAATAGAAATCTTTGGAAAAATTTAGGTAAAAACGATTTGAAATGAATAAAATGAGCAGTAATCAACAATGTAGTGATATAATGGTAAGTTTGATGGAGTGAAATCGATTCAAAGGGAGATAATTTGATTTTTTCGTGATTTACCCCAAAATGTAGGGTTTTGAGGAATTTTGGGATGAAATTTGAAGAAAATCAAGGATTTGATGAAGATTATGATGGGGAAATATGAATTTGTGGATGATTGGAAGTGAATTGATGAAAAAAGATGAATTTGGGAGAGAATGAGAAGAGGGATTGCGAATTTTAGGGTTTATGTTATGATTTTGGGGATGAAACTGATGTTTTAAACCCCTGAATCCACGTATCTTTCGGTCGATCGAAAGTTTTTGTCGCTCGACCGAAACTTTGCAGGTTCAAAAACAGGTAGCTGCAGGAGGGTTCAGTCGTGTGATGGTCGACCGAAAAGTTACTTTCGGTCGTACAATGGGTCGACCGAAACAGGTTTCGGTTGTCACCTTTTGGACGACCGAAATATTTAGGTCGACCGAAACACTCAAAAATCAAATTTTTTGCAAATATTACAATTAAAACACATATATATTGTAAATTTAGCCACAAATATCATTTTCATCAATAATACCCAATTCTCTTCGTATATATGAAAATCTATCATGAGTTAGAGGTTTAGTAAAAATATTGGCCAATTGTTTTTCGGTACTAACAAATTCCAATTAAATGTCACCTTTTTGCACATGATCTCTAAGAAAATGATGTCGAATTTAAGTATGCTTAGTGCGAGAGTGCAAGATGGGATTTTTTGACAAATTCATCCATAAAACTTGAGCACAACAACTAGCGGCTGAGATATATTCGGCCTTGGCGGTAGATAGGGCAACAGAATTTTGCTTCTCGCTAAACCATGACACAAGTGCAAAGCCTAGAAAGTGACAAGTTCCACTTGTACTTTTTCTATCAATTGTGCATCCCGCCCAATCGGCATCCGAATAATTTATAAGATCAATATGAGTGCCTTTTGGATACCAAAGTCCCAAAGTTCTAGGCCCCGATGCATCATCGAAACCTTGAGTATTGCACACCCATTGCCCATCACCCTTAGCAATTTTCATCCGTTTGAGAGTGTTGATGTTGATAATATCGGTGTGTTTATGTTTAAGAATAGGCTCATTATCTAGAGGCACATTGAAGTGATTGAAATTTTTTGTGAATATCATGCCGTAGGGTAGGGGTAGAACTCGAGGAGAGGTATGAACATGATGAAGATGTATGGAAAATCAAGTTTACGACCAACAAGGAGAGAATCAAGAATGAATAGGTCGAGATGATTTACTTCATCAAAATGACCACTACGGGGTACAATTGTGTGAGAAATTGCACGATGAAGAACCTTGCATGGGATAGTCAAATGGTTGAGGTTCAAGGTCATAGTGGTAGTGAGGGGTCGGGCAGTGACACGACTACAAGCTTCAACTTCATTGTATCCCTTGAACCTAACAGGATAATGAGTGACATAAGCATAATTATTACCGTGTTGCAATCCTAGGAGGTTTCTAATGAGGGATCGTTGGATAGTGACCCGTGTACCCCTAACCAAACTAGTGACTTCATCTGGATAAAAAGTGGCGTTTCAAAAAAATTACCGAATTAATTTGGGGTAGGAGTTTTCGGAAATAGACATAACGTTTTTCCATCCTATTTCTTCAAAATAACGCTCAATTTGAAATAAGGGGGCTTGAAGGTAAAAATCGAAGAAATCGATGGACTTATCTATGAGAATCGGATGATCAGAGAAGCGGTCGGGCAAGGGTGTGCGTTCCTCAACGTTCGATGAGCTTGCTTCGCCTTTCTTTGATCTCTTCTTTGGAGGCATTGTGAATTTTCAAGTTACTTGAAGGAAACAATAGAATTTTTGGAAAAAAATTAGGTAAAAACGATTGGAAATGAATAAAAATGAGTAGAAATCAACAGTGTAGGGATAGAATGGTGATTTGGATGGAATGAAATCGATTCAAAAGGAGAAAATTTTGAAATTTTCACGATTTACCCCAAATTGTAGGGTTTTGAGGATTTTTTGGATGAATTTTGAAGAAAATCAAGGATTTGATGAAGATTATGATGGGGAAACACAAATTTGTGGATGTTTGGAAGTGAATTGATGAAAAAAGATGAATTTTGGAGAGAATATGGAGAGGGAGATGCGAATTTAGGGTTTAGGAATGAAATTTGGGGATGAATTTCATGTTTTAAAGTATTGAATCCGTGCAACTTTCGGTCGACCGAAAGTCTTTGTCGGTCGACCGAAACTCTGCAGGTTTCAAACAAGGTAGCTGCAGGAGGGTTCGGTCGTGTAATGGTTGACCGAAACGTTACTTTCGGTCGTACAGTAGATCGACCGAAACATGTTTCGGTTGAACAATTTGTTCAACCGAAAGTCACCTTTCGGACGACCGAAATTTTTCGGTCGGCCGAAATGCTCAAAAATCATATTTTTGCAAATATTACAATTAAAACACATATATTTTGTAAATTTAGCCACAAATATCATTTTCATCAATAATACCCAATCCTCTTCGTATATATGAAAATCTATCATGAGTTAGAGGTTTAGTAAAAATATCGGCCAATTGTTTTTCGGTACTAACAAATTCCAAGTAAATTTCACCTTTTTGCACATGATCTCTAAGAAAATGATGTCGAATTTCAATATGCTTAGTGCGAGAGTGCAAGATGGGATTTTTTGACAAATTTATAGCACTAGTGTTATCACACATAATAGGAGCATTTTCAAAGTTCAAGTGATAATCACTAAGAGTTTGTTTCATCCATAAAACTTGAGCACAACAACTAGCGGCCGAGATATATTCGGCCTCAGCAGTAGATAGGGCAACGGAATTTTGTTTCTTGCTAAACGATGACACGAGTGCAAAGCCTAGAAAGTGACAAGTCCCATTTGTGCTTTTTCTATCAATTGTGCATCCCGCCCAATCGGCATCCGAATAATTTATAAGATCAATATGAGTGCCTTTTGGATACCAAAGTCCCAAAGTTCTAGTCCCGCATAAATATCTAAAAATACGTTTTAAGGCGCTTAGATGAGATTCTTTAGGATTGGATTGAAATCTAGCACATAAGCACACACTAAACATAATATCAGGTCTACTTACGGTTAAGTAAAGAAGGGATCCAATCATACCTCGATATTTTGTAATGTCAATGGAAGTGCCTTGCTCATCTTTGTCTTATTTGATTGAAGTACTCATGTGAGTATTCATTGGCTTCAAGTTTTCCATCTCAAACTTTTTGAGCATATCCACAATGTACTTGGTTTGACTAATGAATATTCCTTCACTAGTTTGTTTGATTTGAAGCCCGAGGAAGAATTTTAACTCTCCCATCATGCTCATTTCAAATTCATTGGTCATACATTTTGAAAATTCTTCACAAAGAGACACATTAGTTGCACCAAAAATAATATCGTCAACATAAATTTGTACGACAATCATGTCTTCCTTTTTGGTTTTGATAAAAAGTGTAGTATCCGCATTTCCCATTTGAAAGCCATTTGAAATAAGAAATTTACTCAATCTTTCATACCAAGCTCTAGGAGCTTGTTTTAAACCATATGGAGCATTTCTTAGTTTAAAAACATTATCCGAAAATTTATGATTTTTGAAACCGGGAGGTTGCTCAACATAGACTTCTTCTTGAATAAAACCATTTAAAAACACACTTTTGACATCCATTTGATAAAGAGTAAAACCTTTATGACAAGTAAAGGCAAGAAGCATACGAATGGATTCTAGTCTAGCAACTGGTGCAAAAGTTTCTTCAAAGTCAATGCATTCTTCTTGATTGTAACCTTGGGCCACTAATCTAGCCTCGTTACGCACAATTATACCGTTTTCATCCTTTTAGTTTCGAAAAACCCATTCTGTACCAATAACGGTTTGATCATTTGGTCTATCAACTAAATCCCTAACATGATTTCTTTCAAATTGATTTAGTTCTTCTTGCATTGCAAGAATCCAAAACTCATCGAACTCGGCTTCTTTGAAATTCTTTGGTTCAATTTGAGAAATAAAGGCACAAGTATTTAAGAATCCTTTAGTAGAGTTTCTAGTACTTACCCCTTTCGAAGGATCACCAATTATGAGCTCTTTTGGGTGAGATGAAGAAAATCTCCATTCGATAGGAAGTGTTAGTTCACTTGAGTTTTTGGAAGATGTTCCTTCTTCTTGTTGAGGAGTTGGTTCTTCCAAGTCTTTTTCTTCATTGTCTTTGGATATTTCATTGCTTTGATCTTGAATATTCATTTCCTCAAAAGGAATTTCCAAACCTACATCAACACCTTTCTCTTGATCAAGAGAATTAGTTTCATCAAAAGTAACATGTATGGATTCTTCCACTACTAGAGTTCTTTTGTTAAAAATTCTATAAGCTTTCCTAGTGGATGAATAACCAAGAAAAATTCCAACATCGAATTTTGAATCAAATTTTCTCAAGTTTTCTTTTGTGTTAAGAACAAAGCATTTACAACCAAAAATCTTAAAATACTTGATATTGGGGATTCTATTTTTCCAAAGCTCATAAGGAGTCTTAGTTTTATTTCGACTTACTAAAACTCTATTTATAATATAGCAAGCAGTGTAAACGGCTTCGGCCTAAAAATATTTTGGTAAGTTATTTTCATTTAGCATGGTCCTAGCCGTTTCTTGCAATGTACGATTCTTCCTTTCTACTACACCATTTTGTTGAGGAGTTCTAGGAGCCGAGAAATTATGTTCCTACTCATTTATCTTGCAAAATTCATCAAAAGCCATGTTATCAAATTCTCCACCATGGTCACTTCTTATAGTTGTAATAGAATATCCCTTTTCATTTTGAACCTTTTTGCAAAAATGTTTAAATGCATTTAAAGCTTCATTTTTCAAATTTAGAAATAAAACCCAAGTAAATCTTGAGAAATCATCAACAATGACAAAAGCATAGTGTTTACCAGCTAAGCTTGCAGTTTTAGATGGTCCAAAGAGATCCATGTGAAGAAGTTGTAATGGTTTTATGGTGGAAGAAAATTGTTTATTTTTGAAAGAACTTTTGGTTTGTTTTCCAAATTGACAAGTATCACAAATTTTATCCTTTTCAAATTTCAAACTTGGTAGGCCTTTGACAAAGCAATTTTTGGATATTTTTGAAATAAGGTCCATACTAACATGACCTAATCTTCTATGCCACAACCAAGTGTCGTCTTTAAAACTTGACAAACATTTTAATTCTTTCTCAAATTCAATATTGATGATATAAACATCTTTACTTCGGCTTCCTATGAACAATACCTCTTTCGACGTAGCATCTTTGACAAGAAATCTAGAAGAATCAAATTTAATGTGATAACATTTATCACATAATTGACTAATACTTAGCAAATTATGTTTGAGGTTATCTACTAATAAAACATTTTCAATAGAGGGAGAAAGATGATTACCAATATTTCCAATACCAATGATTTTTCCTTTGGCATTATCTCCAAAAGTGACATGACCTCCATCCTTTCTTTTGAATCTTGATAAGAGTGATTTATCTCCGGTCATGTGCTTTGAGCAACCACTATCCAAGAACCAATTGATTTTTACTTTTGTTGATACCTACAAAACATGACTTAATTTTTGACTTCTTGGTACCCACATAATTTTGGGTCCTTGATAGTTAGTTCCTTGAACCCTCTTATGTCTTTCTTCAAAGTGAAGTTTCTTTTTCACTAAACAATTAAAAGCTACATGCCCACTTCTATTACAAAAGCTACAAGTAGTTGATGTTTTGACAAAAGTGTTTTGATGAAAGGAATAAGAAGTAGAAGCTTTGACAAAAGTATTTTTGGTAGATTTTTGTTTCAAAAATGGTTTGTATCCCATTCCTCCTTTATCAAAAACACATTGTTGTTTACCAAGCATTAGTTCAAAATTTTTCCTCCCTTGAGTGAATTTGTAAATAATGAGTGTTAAATCTAAAATTTTTTTCTTTTAGGGAGAGGTTTTCTATTTTCAAAGCATTTTGATCAAGATACTTCTTTTCAATATTCTTTTGTATTTCAAAATTCTTTTCGGCTTCATTGTTCAACAAAATGTATTGCTTTTTAAGAGTGGAATGTTTAAGAACAAGTTTTTCAAAAACTTCAATCATTTTTTCATATGAGGTAAATAATTCATCATAAGAGGGAATGTCATTTGAAATAATTATATCCGGTTTTCCATCAACTTTAATAACCTTAGTAAGCTCATGAGGACCGGATTCAATGACATCCCAAATATTATAATCAATGGATTGAATAAAAATCATCATTCTAGTTTTTCAATAATTATAATTAGTACCATCAAACAATGGAGGACGATTAGTAGAATGACCTTCAATATTTTGGTTAGCCATAACTCTAGATAGTAAAATCTAAATGAAAGAGTTCATAAGCTCTGATACCAATTGTTAGCCCAAAATAAACTAACAAAGAGGGGGGTGAATTGGTTTATAAAACTTTTTCGATAAATAATCTTAAACTTAAAAACCAATGGGTATAAGTATGAGCACTTAGTATTGCAAGTAACTTAACTATCAATGTAGTGTTCTATAAATGTATGAACTTAATTGATAAAGCAAGTATAACACTTAGATATAGTGTTGCACAATATAAATTGATAGAATAGAGTAAGTGCAATGCAAGTAAGTAAAAGGGATAAGAGATTGCAAACGCGATTTAGGGAGGTTCAATCAACCAACGTGATCTACGTCCTCCGTTACCGAGCTCTCCGTCACGAGCAAGGCCAAACTCACTATATTGATAACTTACACCAAGGAGTATCGAATCCTTAGGTGACTTTACAATAAGGAGCACCTATCCTTTACAATCGAGTTTTCACAAGGATCTCGAAACCATAAGCGAAATACAAATGAGAATTTTACAATTGAATAAACTCTCTTAACAAATGATATGATCAAGTCAAGTATCTTAGAGTTTTAGGATAACACTTCAATAGATATCAAATATTTAAAGCTCAAGTGTTTATGAAAACTTTGAAAAATGATATGAGATAGTTTTGCTTGAATCAAAGTTTTTCAACCAATGACCTCTCTTTCCAAATAATACTTAGTTAAGTATGAAGAGAGATTTTCACTTCAATAAGTGAATGGTGATGATGAACTCAATCAATTATCAATAATGAAGTAAGAGTATTGAGTTTTCTACAAAATAGAATTCTTGATATAGATATGAAATATTTTTTGATCAATCAAAAAATTCTTTGCAATAAATGATATAGATTGTAAAACAAAGTAAGCTCAATGATTTTCTCAATGATTTTCTATCTTAAATGCTCTTGTAAGTTGGTGGAAATGAATGCAAGAGAAGTGGCTATTTATAAATCAAGAAATTGAGCTGCAGGAAGTTTCGATCGACCATTTCTACACTTTTGGTCGACCGAAAGTTCAAAACTAGCCGTTATACTATTTGAGCAGTTAGACTTTCGGTTGAGCAAACATTTTCGGTTGATCAGAGTTTCGGTCGATCAGGTGTGTTTCGGTCGACCGAAAAAGGAATTTTTGGAATTTTTATTTTTATATCAAAAAGTTTATTTTTCCAAAAACTATTTCATGTTATGATTTGAAAAATCATTTTTATGCAATTAATGATTTCTAGAAATAATTTTGAGCCTATAGACTTGCTAAAAATTGATGAGTCGATACCTTTACAAATGAGTTGAAATTTTTCAACATAAATCTTCTAAAGCTTTAATCTTCGATCTTCGACGATCTTGTTCACTTCAAATCTCTTTTATGATTGCTTTGTACTTCAATGGATGACGATTTTGATCTCGAAGTATCCAAATGACACATATATGATAAAACTTAAGAATTGAAACCATTAGTAATACATGAGATCTTGTTTGTTATAATCAAAACAATATATACATGAATAGTCATAGGTCAACACTCATTCTTTCGGAAGAAACACTTTTATTGAAGAGGGACTAAACCTTGGGCCTCGTTAAAACGTTACCCAGGAAAAACCCTTTTGGGAAAAAAATATGGATTAAGGAAAAAGAGTATCCGTCCCTAACTCAGAAAATAGATAGAATGGGCGTGCAGGCCCAACCTAACTGTCACAAATATGGACGTGCAAGTCTGTAAATGAAATTAAAGCAATGGGTTTACAGACCCGACTCTTCTATAATCTAGACGACTTAGTGTCCGGCATGAAGAACTTGTGGAAGAATGGTGCCTACTTGTAGTAGGGCTTCAAATTTTTGGCGTTCCATGGTCAAGGAAGGAGCTTGGAGTTCATCGTTCTTAAGCTGTACTAGCCCTTCTCAACTTTTCGAATGACTTCGTATGGTCCTTCCCAAATAGGGCCAAGCTTCCCAGGTTGGTGACTGGCTGCTTCACTTCGACGCAAGACAAGATCGCCCATTCTAATATCTCTCTTTTTGACTCGGATGTTAAAGTTCTTGGACATGACCTATTGATAAGCAGCTATTCTTAGGGTGGCACTTTCCCTGACTTCTTTCAAAAGATCTAGACTTTCTCTTTGTCCCTCAAAATGATCGTGTGATTCCGTAGTCATCACGCGGAAGCTGGGGACCGTCACTTCTACTGGAATAGCGGCTTCCATTCCAAAGGCTATCATGAATGGAGTTTCCCTGGTTACTGTCTTGAATGTTGTTCAGTTCGTCCAAAGAATTTCTGGAAGGAGATCGGGCCAATCACCCTTGGCATTGTCAAGTCAAGTTCTAAGATCTTGCAAAATGAGCCTGTTTGTCACCTCAGCCAATCCATTACTTTGCGGGTGTGAAACTGAAGTTAACCTATGCTCAATTCCCAAATTCTTGCAGAATTGCTTGAAGGCTTGGCACTCGAACTATCCCCCATTGTCAGTGATTAATGTCTTGGGAAGTCCAAAATGACAGATGATTGACTTCCAAACAAATGACTCCAATTTTTGCTCTGAGATTACGGCAAGAGACTTTGCCTCTACCCATTTTGTGAAGTATTTCATAACCACTAATAAAAATTTAACTTGACCATGAGCTACTGGAAATGGCCCAAGTATATCAATTCCCCACTGTGTAAATGGGTATGGGAACATAATCGAAGAGTGCTCTTCCGCTGGTTGATGCAATCGAGCTGCAAACTTTTGGTATTTATCATAAGTTTTCACATAGTTCAGTGTATCTTTCCTCATGATTGGCCAGTAGTAACCATATCTCACCAACTTCGTTACCAGAGCTCTTGCTCCTTGGTGTCCTCCACAAATTCCTTCGTGAAGCTCGACCATAGCAAGGGTTGCTTCTCTCGGGGTCAGACATTGGAGTTAGGGAAGTGTGAAGTTTCAATAGAATAAAGTGTTTTGCATGATGGTGTACCTTGAAGCTCTTGATTTGATCCTTCTGGCTTCTACTTTGTCATCTGGAAATTTTCTTAACGTCAAGTATTCAATGATTGGATCCATCCAACTACGTTCATGTTCTGAAATATCCATGATATCGGGTTTTTGTGTGATGCTGGGTTCATGAAGTGTTCATACAAACATAGTCCTTTCCAAGTTATCCAAGTTGGAAAAAGTCAGTCTTGACATGACATCAGCTTTGTGGTTGGTGAACCTTGGTATTTTATCTATGTTGTAAGATTTGAACTTCCTTTGCAAGTCCAGAATCACCATTCTGTAAGATGACATCTTTTCGTCTTTTGCTTCAAAAGTACCATTCACCTGCTCTACCACCAATTGTGAATCACTCATGACCTTGACATGCTTGGCCCCAAGATGTTGAACGGTCTGAAGACCGGCGATTACAGCCTCATATTCTTCATCGTTATTAGTGGACGGGAATTCGAATCTAACTACACACTGAATCTCCATCGTTCCATCGTCCTTCCTTAGTATGATTTCGACCCCTTGAGCCCGCGGCATTTGATGCTCCATCAACTTACAAAGTCCATGTGTCCTCTTTCCTGTCATGACTTGTCGAGGTCTTGGAGCGAGTTCGACGACGAAGTCTACCAAAACCTGTGCTTTTATGGAAGGTCGAGGCTTAAATTCAATATCATATTCCCAGAGTTCGATTGACCACTTGAGTAGACAACCAGAGACGTCTGGCTTTTGCAAGATCTATTTCAAAGGTTGGTTTGTGAGGACTGTTATGACATGGGCTTGGAAGTAAGGTCTCAATTTTCTGGCTGCTGTGACTAGTGCAAGTGCGAGCTGTTCTGCCATTGTGTATCGGGTTTCTGCATCTAACATCATCTTGCTAACATAGTAGACTGGCTTTTGGATCTTCCCTTCCTCCTTGACCAAAACCACACTCACTGCATGATCTGAAACCACTAGATATAAAAGAAGATCGTCTTCCGGATTTGGTTTTACCAGTATTGGTGGTGTTCCCAAATATTCCTTGAGTTTCCTGAAAGAGACTTAGCATTCTTCGTCCCATTTGAACTCTTTTTTTTTCCTCTGAGAGACTTGAAGAAGGGAAAACATTTATCTGCTGCCCTTGACATGAAGTGACCCAATGCTGCCACTCTACCTGTAACTTTTTGTACTTCTCGAATGTTTTTGGTAGATTCCATAGATGCAAGGGCCATGATTTTATCAGGATTAACTTCAATACCCTGTTGAGTGATCATGAATCCCAAAAATTTACCTGAGCTTACTCTGAAAGTGCACTTTGTAGGATTTAGCTTCATCTGATGTTTTCGGAGTGTAGAGAAGATGTCTTCAAGGTTGGCTAACTGGTCTTTCTTTCTCGAACTCTTTATGAACATGTCATCGACATAAACTTCGATGTTCATCCCTATGTATTTGGAGAAGATCACGTTCACGAACCTTTGGTAGGTAGCCCCCGCATTCTTCAATCTGAATGGCATGACCTTGTAACAAGATATTCCTTCATCAGCTATAAGAAGGTTTTCTCTTGGTCTTCCCGTACCATTTTGATCTGATGATAACCCGAGAAGGCGTCAAGGAAACTGTATAGCTTGGAACCTGATGTGGAGTCCACCAACTTGTCAATTCAGGGAAGAGGATATCTGTCCTTAGGGCATGCTTTGTTCAGATCTGTGAAATCTATACAGACTCGCCATTTACCATTAGCTTTCTTTACAAAGACTACGTTGGCAAGCCATTCTGGATATTTCACCTCCTTGATGAACCCTGCTTTTAAGAGTTTATCGACCCCCTCCTTGATTATTTGCCTTCTTTCGGTGGCAAATTGCCTTCTTCGCTATTTTACAGGTTTCTTTTCTGGTTGGACATTAAGCCTGTGCACAACAAGTGTAGGGTCAATCCCGAGCATGTCCCTTGCACTCCACACAAAAAATATCAAGATTCCTTCTCAAGCATTGTATCAATTCTCCCTTTATAATCTTGGGAAGTTCTTTTCCAATTGTGAAACTTTTTCCCTCAAAACTTAGAAATTCTTCCAATTCTTCCACAGGCGACATACGTTCTTCCATCGGAAGTTCAATTGACATAAGTTTTGCTTTCTTCTTCCCGATACAACTAATATAACAGCTTTTGGCCATTGCTTGATTGCCTCGTACTGTTACGATGCCTGTGGGATTGGGAAATTTTATTGCCAAGTGGTATGTTGACACAATTGCTTTGACATTGTTCAAGAATGGTCTTCCCAGGATGGCGTTATAGGACATAGGGGTTTTCACAATTTGAAACGGAGTCATCTTTGTAATTTTCCTTTCTCCTAATCCTAGAGATGTGGGTAGATCTATCAGACCTTCTGGTTTTACTGTACCTCCACCAAAGCCTGTCAATGAAGTAATGATTTGCTGAAGCCGATCTTTTAGAAGCATCATCTTGTCAAAAGCTTTCAAAGAGAGAACATTGGTCGTACTTCCATTGTCCACAAGTACTGTTCTCACATCAAATTCACTATCATGGCACTGATCACGATTGCGTCATCATGAGGGTATGAAATTCCTTCCATGTCAGAGTTGCTAAAATTGATGCTTTCTGAAAGTTTGGGGTCGTGATTGGCTGACCCGACGTCTTGACTTCCTAGAGCCCAAGCATAATTATTCCTGGCATTATTGGAATCACCCCTGATTCTATTCCTCGTACAATAAATTTTATTGTACCAGTTGTTTTATTCTTATCTTCTCTCTTCTCCTGATCTTGAGGGCCCTTGTCTTCTTTCTTCACGTAGTGCCCTAAGAAGCTCCTTTTGATGAGGGCTTCTATTTCTTGTTGGAGTATTCTGAATTCATCTGTAGTATGGCTTGATCTTTTGTGAAAGTTGCAGTATACATGGCAATATCGTTCATCGATCTTCCCCTTCATGGTCTCGGCCATCGCAAGTCTTCCCGACCTTTCATTTCCATGAGAAAGTGAGACTGATGTGTATTCAACTGGGTGGAATTTTGATACCCATAACTACTCCCCTTTGTGTTAGATCGGGAAGAATTCCATCCATCCTCTTATCTTGACATTTTGTTCCCTTTCTTGAAGGGTTCTGAAGATTATACTATTGTTGATCCATGACTTGATCTTTTACTGTTACTGACAAAAGAGTCTCTTCCATATTTATGTATTTTCTACTCTTCTGAGGAGTTCGACCACGTTGGCAAGAGGATTCTTAGACAAAGACATATGAACTCCTGACCTTGTGTTGCTAGGGTTAGAGCTAAAGTTGCTGATGAGATGTGAAGATCGGGAATCTGAAGTCTCTCATCTTTGAAGCGAGTAATGTTTCATTGGGCCCTTGTCTCAAATACATGAGGGAAGCGGCTATATTTTTAATCCTTTTTTACTTGCAAAGAAGACTGAGAATTTCTCAGTAAGATCGGCGAAGGAAGAGATTGACCCTGATGGTATTGTGGAAAACCAATCTCGGGCAGCATTGGTTAAGGTTTGCGGAAAGGCCTTGCATAATATTTGGTCGAGAGCATTCTGCATGTCCATGACATCGGTGTATGTATTTAGGTGGTTGTTGGGATCTGTAGTTCCATCGTATTCCTTTATTCGAGGATACTTAAATCTTTCTGGCAAGGGGAATGACGTTATTCCAGGGGTAAAAGGGGTTATTCTCATGAAAGAGGCTCGACCTTGCCTGTTCAGTCTTATCCCATCTGCTATTCCTTCCTGAATAATTCTGGAAATTTCTCGTTGTGTTAAGTTGGCGGAACCTTCAGTCATGGGATGGGCTCCCCTGATTCCAGGGGAATTGATTTCCACAGGATTGACTAGCCCATGGTCTTCCCTGGGTATTGCTCAAGGAGTGTTCAAGTCGAGTGCTGCTTGATGACTAGTCTGCTAGTGAAGAATTTGACGGAGTTCACAGAGTTGTTGCTGGAGCTCATTGAAAGCTTCTCTACTAACTGGTTCGTTGTCTGGTGTAACTTCCAGATGTTGCTCTTTGTTAAAATCTTCAAGAGGTGGGGGATTATCTCCTTCTGCCGTAGTAGGGGCTGGAAGAGGTTGTCCCGAGGATGTGGAGGGGCGATTTTGTAGTCTATTGAACATAGCTTATCGAATCTTTTCCCACAGACGGTGCCAATTGATGCTATAAGAATTCCTAACCTTAACGTTACAAGATTTGGAGTTGCTTGATCATTGGAAAAGATGGATAGATTTTCCTTAGATGACCTGCAAAAAAGGCGAGGAGGATTCTCCCCTTCGCCCATCCGGTGTGAGAATTAGTTTTCTGGAGAAAGAAAAATAGAGAGAGAAATATATAACTGAAAATATGTTGTGAATGAATAATATTCGATCAAAGGAGCTGTATTTATAGGGTTCAAAAAGCCTGTAACCTTCTTCTATCATGAGAAGAAGTTCTTTTTTGCGTAAACTTACCATTTTAGAGAATAATCATTATAAGGATTGAACTTTTCCTTTGTCGAGAAGTTTCCTTAAGGTGTGTATCTTTATCTTGGGGCCCATGAGTGAAGGACAACTTGAGGCATGCTTATATGGGCTTTTGGTGTGATAAGACCGGGATGAGCTGACCATCATAATCATAATGTGTCGAAATAAGAATATGATCGGGCTATTCCCGACCTCAATATTGGAATATGCCCGGGCATGTGGGCTGATCTATGGACACACGATCGGGATGATGAGGTCAGGAAAAATGCCCGGGCTTCATGAATATTCCGGGCTTACATGCCCGACCTTTAAGTTGTATGATAAATCCCTCTAAGAAGTTCGGGTACTTGGGCCGACCTATAGATCTTGACAGGGCCGACCTTAGACCGTTTAAAACCTGGTCTTTTAAAGAATAGGTGGAAAATTATACCGATCAATATACAAACTTTCACAATGCAAACACAAAGTCTATTGTCATTTAATTTTTAATATTAATATATTTAATCCACCAAATGATCATTTAATGCATTTAAAAATTATTCTTAGTTTGTAATTATAAAATTTGTAGCTTTTGAATTTTAGCATTGGAAATTGGCGTATTTAATCCTTAAACGTTTGTCTTTGTATGCAATGGATTCCTAATCTTTCATTTTTGGCGCTATAGTCCTTAAACATTGTATTCTTTGACACACAACAGGTCATTTTGGATGGTTTCCTTCCATTTCTCCTTTAAAAAATTAAGAAAATACTTAAAATGCTCATATACATAATTGGCGCAATTAGTCCCTATACTTTAGATTTGGTGCTTAAGTCTCTCTAACCTTTCAATTTGGTGCAAGTAATCCCTAAACTTCAGCATTATTTAGCTCTTGACCTTTCAATTTGGTACTTAATTACCTAAACATTGCATTATTTAGTGCCACGTGTCCTTTTAGACGATTTGGCTCCATTCTACCTGATCGGTATATTTTTTTGGTCATTTCATTATCAGAATATTACTTTTTACATTTATATTTATGGCCCGAGGTCATACTTTGGGCCGGTCTCATTTATAAAAATCAGCATAAATCTCGAGCTATGTAAAAAGCACGGTTTTAATAAATGATTGATATCAAGGTCGTGAATATGGCAGACCTATTTCTTCTGGGAAAGCCCGACCTCGTTGACCAACCTGTCTCTTGATAATCATAGGATAAGCTCGGCATACGGGTCCATCTATTTATAAAGCGTTATGATCTTGTAATAGGCTGGACCTAACTCTAAAACACGTTAATAGGCTGTGTCTTGGGCCTTACAACCTAGAAAATCAAGGAAATGATGTAATTAAACTCTCTTTACCTAAAAGAGAATCCAATTCACTTAAGGTTTATTTCTATATAAGGTGACTTCTTTTAATTAAGAATTCTTTTCCTACTAGAATGAGGAAACTTATTCTGAGTCTTATAAATGGGTCTCCTTCGTTCATAATTAGGGACACAGACAATAATTCATATTTTCATAGTCTCTTGAACATTCTTTCTCTATTATCTTCTCCTCATTCACAATACTAATTCTTACACCGGTGGGGCGACGAGGGCATTACTCGTTGCCTTTTTTTTACAGGTTTCTTGGAAGCTTGGATCATCATCTCTAACAAAATATCAGCTTTTGGTCTTACCGCGTCAAGGTTAGAAAAATTATCGAATTAATTGGAGCCGTCTGTAGGAAATGGATCAAAAAAATCATGTTGTCCGGAGATCGATTTCAAAATAAATAAAAATTCAAAAAAGTAAAGGTCCAACTACCGAACACGTATCCATTAAACCTTATCCTTCATATTCATCAAGTTTGGAACCAAGACCATGGAGATCTAATATTAATGCCTTGAAACCGTGAGCTGCAGGTTTTTCCCCAAAGTCTTCCCATCGAAGAAGATGGCTAACTGCTAGTTGTAGTAAGTCTGTAAATCCCCGACGAACGCAGCAATGAGCACTCATCTCACAACAGCCATCAAATCTGCCTTAAAATTGCAGTGAGGCTGCCATTCTACCATAAGCCCTCGAAAACCATTGCAAAAAAGACTCAACCCGACGACCGCAGTCAAGATCACGGCGGGGATTCACTTTGTCATAACTCTCGATGACCACCGTCAAAATGGCAAGGAGAGCTCACCCCCGACGACCATCGTCAAGGCTACGGCTCAAAATTTTGAAGAACACCACCGTCAATATTGGGACAAAGACTCACTTCGCCCTAACCCTCAACTGGCTCCTCCATCATCACCGAAGACGACGAGTTTTTGTACAATCCCCAAAATCACTCCAACCCTTCTAAAATTCCAATTCGATCGCAGAAAATCAGGAAACTTTCGAGTAATAGGACAGTCACAACTCCCATTATCAACAAAGATTCACTGCTAAATATGTAACATGCTCGGTTTAATACCCAACCCGGTTCTAGGGAATAAATTGACCAAGCTTCTTAGCCTCCACCAATTTGATCAAATTGATATGGGCGGTGACCACTCGAAGCAGGTCTCCTCTTGCTGGTTGATGCCAATAAGAGACCGAGGCACTCCTTGCTACCAATAAGACTGAGGAACTCCCCGCTTTCTTTAGCATGTGATGAAAGCTGTCAAGGGGATTAAACATGCACTCACTCCATGGAAATCGGTGTTCCACCCTCGATCTGCAACTCCTTCCATTAACAAATGGTTTCGAGGGCAGTGAATCATCAAGTTCGCGACAAGGATGAACACCGTCGAGATCCATTTATTGGACTCACCGTTCTCGAAACCAGGTGTACTCTAACCTCATTCATTAATCCATGCATAACCTGATAGAAATCTTGTGTAAGACTAAGAAATTAAAATTTATGCAATCATGTATGCTCCAAGATTATTGCTAAATTAAGAGTTCATCAACCCTAAATATGATTAGTTATCTTTGTTCAATCTGATGACCCATATCTCAATATTAATTTGAAACATAATACTTGTATAGAACTGATTTTTCACTCCACTTATCAATAGAAATATTTAGTGATCAAATATTTTAAATCAGTGATAATCAACACTTTCATTGATTGTACAAAGTGCCTCAAATAGCACCCCCGCTCTTCACATGCATGAAGTATTTTTATCATTCTTTTAGTTTTTAAACGTCACAATGGAGAAATATCACTGTGAAGCTTACTGATAATTACAAAGGCAAGGTTGTGCAATTGAGTTAAATGTAGCAATGGGCTATATAATAGCATACCCAGAAAATGCGTATTCTAGAGCTCAAGTCCACCTTCTCCAGCCGCTCTATACTCTGTCTAAACTAAATTTTCTTATGCCCAGTGTGCTGAAACTCTTCCTGCACCTATAGCACATGGGAGATAGCCTTACTACATGACAAAACAATGATAACAACTAAAGTGTAGCATATGGTTATCACTCTTAGTGTTTTAGTTTGCAGATTCGGGCAGTTAAGCAGTTGAACGGTTTTTTAAATTGATTAAGCTTCTAGAAGTTATTAATATTGAAGTTGATTAGTGAATTTTTGTTTATACAAGTTAATTTGTGAATGCTACGTGGTCCAAACATGTCCATCATCAGCTTGTTCTTCTTATTCTTATTCATCTATGCCAGATGCATCTTAAAAGCTGGATTTTTTGGTGGTGAAACTGGATCTTCTTTCTATTACAAGGGAATTCATTTGTATAAGTATTTTCTGAAAACAAAGTGTTTTATATATATATAAATTGGTCTTCAATTAAAGCCCTAAGAAATCAGCCCAGCAGTAGATGCATAGTCCATTGGATCTTTTTTTATTAAATTCAAACACTCAACTAAGGTTAAATGAGTGTTTTACAAGGTCCATCTATCATTTAAAAGTAAATCTCTCATCCTTTTACTGTGAGCATAATTCCTTGACTTCACAATTTTTTCTTTTCTTCACTCTTGTGAACTGTACTCACAGTTCTTTGGGCTATGATAAGATCAACTACTTAACTCGAACCAAATGAATTAAGGTTAAGTTTCCATATGTATGAATAGAAAATCTCGTTGACCTTTACTTAAATTGGGTATTGCTACTACCAACCGGATGCATTTAGTCTACCTAACATTTTTCTCAATTTTAATACATTAGTGGTATATCTATAAAATCAAATGAAAGAGAGAGTAGTGTATTTTCACAAGGTTGAAGTTCTTTTACCTTCTTTATGAATTGATTAAACACAATAAATCTTTTAAGTCATCGGTTTGATTTTGCCAATTATGTATTTTCTTAATTAGGAGGCTGCTGCTCTCATATGGTGTGAACCCTTGTTTTTTCCCCACTATGTCAATGTTTCAGTAGTTTGTTCCCTAGATAAATGCAACTTCATTTCTGGATAAATTTTATAGATCATGGCACCACAGATAGTTTGGATACACACCTAAATACTACAACTTTTGGAAAAGGCGTTTTTAGGTCACATCCAACAAAGTCTTTTTTCCACAATGATCTGCAATATGGTAACATAATGATTGATGACAAGGCAAAATCCATCATTGTAATTGTAAGTTCTGCTTCAATCCTTAAAAGTATTTGATGCAAATGATGAAGTAATTGCAATTATTCAGATGAAGAAACTATGTCATGAGTTTCCTTTTTCTTCATAATATAATAGAAAGTAAGATGTCTTCGCACTTCTTTCTACTAATATAGTCACCATATCAATCGATCAATATTACACCACACACAACGTTCGGAATCGTGCACACACGACGCCCCACTAGTATCTTTATGTGATCTATTTGAAAACCAATAAAAACACCATGTTTGATTGCTTATTATTTTCCTAGAAAATATCACTTCATGGAAAACAATTTCCATCCTTTGTTTTGGATTGAGAAGTTTTGCTTGGAAAATATTTTCTCGATACAATCACTTGAAGCACAAGTTAGGTTGTCTACTTGGAAAAGATATTATCACCATTTTTACCAAGAAAACATTTCCTCACTCAATTAGAAAATATTCCTTTTCCGCCTTTTTGAATCAAACAAACTATGCTTTGGCATGAACTTCCTAGGTACAATCTACATTGATTAACACGCTCCAACTGTTTTCTTCAATAGCTAATCATATTAATTGGAAAAAAGGTTTGCTTTGAATCAAATAAATTCATGGATGTTTTAGCTCAGGCTTATGTGCTAACATGAGCTCCACCTATTATTTCCTAAAACAAGCTTGGGCTTATTAATTAACATAAGCTCGACTTTTTCCTTGCTTAAACATAAGCTCGAGCTCATTAATTAGCATGAGCTCGGCTTATCATTCCTTAACATTAACCCAAGCTCATTACTTAAACATGAGCTCGGCCTATTATTTCTTAAAACAAACTCGGGCTTATATGCTAACATGAGCACGGCTTATAATTCCCGTTAAAACAAGCTTGAGATTATTACTCAACATAAGCTCGGCTTATTCCTTGTTTAAAAAATAAGCTCAAGCTCATTACTTAACATGAGCAAAACTTATTATTACTAACATGAACTCGGCTTATTACTTCTTAACATAAGCTCGACTTATTGCTTCTCAACATAAGTTAAAGATTATTCCTTAACATAATCTCAGCTTATTACTTCTTAACATAAGCTCTGCTTATTGCTTCTATGCCCTAATCCCTCGCCAATCTGAGTTTAGCTTCTATGCCCTCCAGTCATTGAACGAAAACAACTGCAATAATTATAGAAAGCCTAGCATACAATTACATTGGGAATAATTTACAAGGCCGGCCACAAAGCATGACTTTACAAATTATCTTCCAAAAACACAAAGCCAAATAATTTACAATGTCTATCACTTGGCATGACGTTACAAATTATTTTCATGCAAATAATTTATAATGTCTGTCTCATGCATGACGTTACAAATTATTTTCCCCCAAATAATTTACAATGTCTGTCACCTGACATGACGTTATAAATTATTTTCATACAAATAATTTACAATGTCTATCTCATAGCACGACGTTACAAATTATTTCCCTCCAAATAATTTACAATATTATTCTCATGACACGATGTTACAAATTATTTCCTCCAAATAATTTACAATGTTTGTCACATGGTATGACGTTACAGATTATTTTCTTACAAATAATTTTCAAGGTCGGCCAAGATGCCCGACCTTACAAATTGCTTTCCTACAAATAATTTACAAGGTCGGCCAAGCTGCCCAACCTTACAAATAAATTCCTAAAAATCACAAAGTCAAGGGCTTGACTCCTTCTTTGTAAAAACAATTTACAAGGTCGGTCACAAAGTACGACCTTTGCGAGTTATTAATGACACTACCTAGCAAAATTATTTCTTGCCCACGCGCAAGCACTCAAAACCTTAACCACGACCAAGCAATTAAATACTTGCTCATGCAAGTACACATGGCCATTCCCAAGGAATCAAGTAATCAAATTGATATAATGAATCCCTCGGGTCTACATAAGTTCAGGCTTATTACTTAACATAAGCTCGACTTATTTCTTGCTTAAACACGAGCTTAGCCTGTTATTGCTTAACATAAGCTCAACATAAGCTTAAGCTCATTACATAACATGAGCTCGGCTTGTTATTGCTCAACATCAAGCTTATTACCTATGTTAACCTCGAGTTCATCACTTAACATGAGTTCGGCCTATTATTGCTTAACATAAACTCGGGTTTATTACATAACGTAAGCTCGCGCTTAATTCTTGCTAACAAAAGCTCAAGCTTATTAATTAATACGATCAGCTTACTCATTGTTTAGATATAAGCTCGAGCTCAACATGAGCTCAACTTATTTCTTCCTCAACATAAGTTCTGGCTTATTAAATATAAACTTGAGTTTATCACTTAACATAAGCTCGAGCTCATTACTTAACATGAGATCCGCTTATTATTGCTTAGAATAAGTTTGGACTCATTCTTTACTTAGCATAAGCTCTTGTTATTTGTTCATAACATAACCATCGCATCGCATCACATCACATCTTACCAAAACAACGATATATCATTATTGCGCGACCAGCTCTCCTCGAATTCGATATGGGATACACGGGGGCTTATGATGAGTACTTGACCCCAAACACTACGTTAGCATGTACGAATAAAACTTCAATGCTTGGGTCCTATGTTCGGGCTTGTTCGTCCAACATAGGTTCATGGTTGCCCTCCTCAAACAATAATTAAACTTGATATGACATACGTCTAGAGTCCGAAACCCGACCTCTGACGCACGGGGGCTAATGATCGGTATATTTTTTTGTCATTCCATTATAAAAATATTACTTTTTACATTTATATTTGAGGCACAAGGTCATACTTTGGGCCGGCCTCTTTTATGGCCCAAGGTCATACTTTGGGCCAATCTCATTTATAAAGATCAGCATAAATCTCGAGCTATATAAAAAAAGCACGATTTTAATAAATGATTGATATCAAGGTCATGAATATGGCTGACCTATTTCTTCTAGGAAAGCCCGACCTCGTTGACCGACCCGTCTCTTGTTAATCATAGGATAAGCCCGGCATATGGATCCATCTATTCATAAAGCGTCATGATCTTTTGTATGTGTATAAATAATTGGAAAATTAAAATACTTTGTCAATTTTTGTGGTATAATTCCAAAATTTTGCCAAACGGGGGTACTAAATAATGAAAATAAAAATAATAAAATGTGATAATACAAATTGTGTAGGAATTAGGATATATATGTCTGGTGAATTGATGATTTTGTGTGGCACAGTGCATCATTCATCACCCAATGATAAATTGAGAAATTTGTGTTAGCATAGTAAAAATATTTATTGGAAATCCAATTGACATGGCAGAACATATTCTAACAAAGCAAGAACCAAAAGTTTTAAGTTGCAAAAAGAGGCTTATTTATTTGTTAATATAAGGGTATTTTTTATAAAAAAGAAAAATTGAATTTTTATAGATGGTAAATTGGGGAATTTTTGTTTCCATAGTAAAAACCTTTATTGAAAACTTAATTGACACGAGAAAATAGATTCTAACAAAGTAAGAAATAAAAATTTTAAGTCACCAAACAGAGACTTATTTATTTAAGGAAAACATAAAAGGTTAGAGACCCATTTCACATAAAGACAAATATTTAGGGACTAAAAGCGTCAATTTCCCTTTAGCATCTGTAAAGGTGGAGATTAAAATCATTTTTTAGCAGATTTTAATAAAAAATGATGAAATGTGTGATTGAAAAAGTTGAAGGTCCCATGAAATATATGATTGGGATTGATTCTTGATTTTGATTTAAATTAAGATCTAGGTTAAAATTTGTATCAAGCATGGTTTTAATAGTTATTATTTATTGATACAATTTATTATAGATTTAAAATAATAATTATCAAATTAAAAGAAAAACGTAAATAAGACTAAATAATTAGGTAGTGAAGTATAATCGAAACTATTGCATTGTACGCACGATACATGAATTTGACAGTTTCTAATGTAATTACTTAATCCGAGGAATACTATTTTTTACATTTGTATATATACACTAATTCCAATAGCGGAATTGTCGATAATGAACATCTTGTATTATCTACAATTTTTCAAAGTTATTTTAACATCAACCACTATCATTTACAAACTATTTATTCTTAATAAATGATTGAGTCTAAAATTCTTATATTGGGTGATCCTCTAAATCATTTTTAGCATAAATTCTCTTAAAAAATTTATTTGCACAAATCCTAGAATATTTATTTATATTCAAATATATTAATCTGATTTTATTATTTCTAATGTAACACATTTACATAGAATACATTTACTACAACTTTTACTAAGTACGAAGTAAACTAATTTTTTACCCACCCGTGCACAGTTGTGTTTTATAAATGCGTGCTTGATAAAAATATATGAAAGTTTATTGATTGTATTTGAGTCAACAACTAAAGCATCAAATAAGCCTCTGATCTTTACTGCAATTATTACAATTTATAAACAAATTTATAAATAAGGCAATTTTTCAAATCATTTTTTAATCAAACATTTTCTCTCTCTAATTTTTAATCATATATTTACCTCAAAAAATAAATAAACCAATTTGTAAGCTACAATGTTTTCAAACAGAGCCTAAATAATATTCTATTAGACATTGATACTGAAAAAAAAAATCAACACAACTAATAATCCAGAGTGTGGAAAACTTTTTAAAGACCACATTTGTGTATGAATTGGTTAGTTCTCTATCTTTGTCACAAATTAGTATCTTCAATATAGTACGATTTGTAACTCTAAAGATAACAACATATATTTGTCCATGACTGAAAATTAGTTTTTTAGAAATAAAAGTGTATTCTCGATTCTAGCACATCTCTCTCATTAATTCTATACTTCAAAATCATTTGCTAAAAAATCAAATTAATAATTTTCTAGTTTTGGTTAACGATGGTAGTTTAAAATAATAATTTAACTCATTAATTCTCTTGGAAATGATACACGTACTCACAATCCACTTTATTACTTGTTTGATCTATACATTTGTGGTAGATAAACAAGCAACAACCATCCTACTGAATGAAAAGTTTGATCCATGGGTTTTATAATTGATTATGGGTGCAATCTTAGATACTAACCGTAAGATAATGCATTCATATTCAATTTACATCCAATTTTTTTGCTATCTCTAGTTGTCCAATGGTAAGATTGTGCATTCATATTCAGTTTACATTCCAATTTTTTGCTAGTTCTGATTGTTCAGTTTTGCATCTAAATATGTGAGATCCTGTTTCTTTTAATGTTCCTCTAAACTCACAAAACATTAAAGGAGAAGAAGAAATTAGTTATTTCCGAACTAGCCAAAGATAAACTTCATGTATCATATCCCCTTGGATACAAACAAAGCTACAATCGACTTGAAGTACGTAGACACATTGTTATGTGACCACCCTATTGAGCATGATAAACAGGATAGAAGTAAGTACACTAGCTGCTAAATTATCACACCACAACACTGGTACTAACTTCGGCTGTGAGTTTAACTCTTGAAACAAGGATTATAGCTACATAACTTCTATTGTTTCCTAAGCTAAAGCTCTATATTCCGACTCAGTACTTGATCTTGATACAACATGCTGCTTCTTCGATGACCACGTCACCAGATTTTCTCCAAAGTATATGCAATAACTAGCAGTGGATCGCCTATCATCTGGACAAGATGCCTAGTCAGAGTGTGCAAAGCCACTGATACAGATGCTTTAACCCCTTTTTATCCATAAACCTTGATAATTGTGCCTTTTAGATACCTAAAAATTCTCTTCAACGCTGTCCAATGCATGTTAGTTGGCGAAATTAGAAACTGACTCATTTTATTCACTAAATAGCTTATGTCTGGTCTGGTGTGAGTAAGATTTTGAGGCCTCCAATTGTACTCCTGTACAAAGAAAGGTTTTTTCATAACTTAACCGTCATTCTTGGAGAGCGACTTGCCACCTGTCATAGGTGTAGGAGAAGGCTTCAAGTTTTGAAATTGAAATCTTTTCAGTAGGTCTGAAGTGTATTTAGTTTGTGTTAGAAATAGCCCTGAGTTGTTTCTGTACACTTCAATTCCAAGGAAGTGATGCATGTGTCCCACGTCTTTCAAGGAGAAGGTTGAGTTTAGTTCACTAATAAACCTCTAAAACAGCTATCATTCCCGGTTATTACTATGTTCGTCCACATATATCAAAGCAAACACAATCTGGTTTTTGCTTTTGAAGAAGAATAAAGAGAGTTTTCTGCCTTCGACTGACAAAACTTCCAATCCAGCAATGTTCTTCTTAGTTTTCCAAACTAAACTTTTGGAGCTTGTTTAAGACCATAGAGTACTTTATCAAGTTTCCACACTAGATGTGGTTTCTCTTTGTTAAAAACCCCCCTGGTTGATTTATGAACAGTTCCTCTTTCAATTTTCCATTCAAGAAGACCTTGTTTATATCCGCTTGCCTAATTTCCCAATCCTTTGACATTGCTAAGTGTAGAATGGTTCTCAGTGTTGGTGCTGAGTATTAATTTTATTAAGAAATCCTAATTCAAAATGAAAATTAGTTTCATTGAACATTACATGTCTGGAGACGTAAGATTTTCGAGTAGGACCGAGATATTTATATCCCTTGTGTTTGTTGCTATAGCCTAGGAAAGCACATTTGATGGAGTGAAAATCGAATTTATTTCTTTGACATCGTCTAAGACATGGGTATCAGGCACTTCCAAAGGTTCTGAGAGAGTTATATTCAATAGTTCTTCTAAAAAGAACTTCAAATGGTGGCTTCATTTTGAGGAGTAGTCTGTTGATTAACTATGTGGCTGTGTGAAATGATTCCCGCCAATAGAATAGGGGTGTTTTGACTTGAGCTAACAAGGTTAAACCCAACTCGATATGTCGATGTTCTCTTTTAGCTCTTCCATTTTGAGAAGAAGTGTAAGGAAAAGAATTCTTATCTCAGTTCCTGATTTTAAGGCAAAAGTGGAGACAAATTTGAATTCACCTCCACCATCAGATTGAATAGTCTTAATTTTGCAGTCAAACTTGTTTTCAGCTATTGTTTTGACCTGTATGAAGTGATTTATGGTTTCGGACTTATGCTTCATTGGATATATCCAAGTGAACCTGCTGAAATCATTAATAACATAGTACTTGAAACCTGAGGTTGAATTTAAGGGGGCTGGTTCCCAGACATCCGTGTGAATCAATTCAAGTGGTTTTGTGACGTTTAAAGTAGATACTTCAAAGGGTAAAGAATGTGATTTACCAATTTGGAAAGCATCACAGAATTTCAGATTTTCATTTTATTTAAATTTGACATTACAGATTTTAAACACTTGAGACATAACAAGACTTGAAGGATATTCTAATCTTATATGTCAAACATCTAGTTCGGATTCTGGGAAATTAAAACAAAGCTTAGGAATGTGATGTTTGGTGCTGGCAAAGTAGGCCAATGATTGTGTTTTGTTTTGATAGATGGAGTTTGAAATGGACAGGTCTGAGGATGGTCTTTTAAGCTCAAACGTGTATATTCCATCTTCAAGTTGGCCTTGCAGCATCACCCTCTTCGTGTCCTTGTCCTTAACAAGAAAGTAAGTGCAATGAAATTCAACAAATACATTTTTATTTGCGGTTAACTTTGAAATGTTGATTAAGTTCTTTTTTATTTTCGGAACCAAATGTAGTTTGCTCAGTTTGAGTGATCTATCATGTAGTGTTGGTAGTTGTGTAGTACCAATATGAGTAATGCATAAGGAGTTACCATCACCAATAGTTAGAGTTCCCTTACCACCTTATTGATTTGTTGTGAGAAGATTTTCCTTGTCACCGATTGCATCACCAGGATTAGCAAACCAATCAGGGTCAGTTAAGGTGCTGGAAGAAGCCATGAATTCTGCATGTGAATTTTGAGTCAGGTTGTGGCTATTCTCATAAGGTTTGTTACCCATATACCTTTCATCATATCTGTTGAAACACTTATTAGCTGAATGATTGTTCATCCCACAGATTTGGCAAGGTCTCTGCCTTCAAAATTTCTTCTGCCTCTTCCTCTATCTCTTCCTCCTCCTTTATAACTTAATTTTCTTCCATTGTAACCAGATCTACCACCTCTGAAGTTCTATGAGTAAGACCTTTGGGAAAAAGTTCAGTACCTTGTGATAGATTAACATATGCTAGATCATTTCTGACTGAGTTTAAGTGTTCAATTATGCTTTTATACGTCATTAAAAGGGACTGTAATTCACACTAGGATATAGAATCCATATGATTAATTTGTACCACTATAGGTGTAAATTCTTCATCAAGACCAGGAAGAACTTGATTAATCAGATCTGACATTGGTGTGAATTAATTAGCAAGAACTTGCTTAACTTGATTAATTGGTTAAACAATAAGAACCTGATTAACTTGATTAATTGGTTTTACTGCATTGAGATATTCATCGATGCTTTGGGATCCCTTTCTCATCTTTTGCAATTCACCGGTCAGAATATCATTCTGGATTTGTTCATAACCCCAAAGTTTTCCTGCATAGACTTCCATAGTTCACTGGAACTTGAGCTCCCCATAACTCTTATGGATATCCCAGGTATCATGGAAAAGTAATCCCATCCAAGTAAAATCTGATATGTGGACTTCCATTTGTTGAATTCTGGATCTGCTACTATCTCTGTGATTTCTTCCTCATTTCATCTAACTGTGTTGCTTATGAATTCAGATGGACATTGGCTTGATCCAAGTATGAAATCTTCAAGATTATGCCCTTTGATTATGGGCATAATCATGTTTTTCCACAGCAGGTAATTGTTCTTGTCCAGCTTCATCGAGAGAGATTGTGTTAGATTCATTCCAAACGGTAAGGTGTGATTGACTCCCAGCAATGGAGGCATCACAGTGGTAGAGCTTGCTAGAGAAGTATTGCTGTTAGACTGGTGCTAGCCATCACTGCTCTGATACCAAGTTAAACTTTGCAAAATGGAATTAACTTGCTTTTGAATAAATTGATTGCATTTATAGACTGTGAGCTGCTACATGATTTATAGACTCAAGCAAAGGAATAAAATTAAAGGTGCAAAATCTGTGATTTAATCTATCCTATCACGAAGTGACACATGTAGAATCTAACACTAACAACCCTGAAAATGAGGGAGCAATCTAACAGTAATGTACACCAAGAATTTACAGAATTGTTGTGCTGCAAGTGAGAGAAAGATACTTTTTGTTCAGTCCTTCCTTAGTATGTGAAGATTGATCAGAATAGTCCTTATATTTTAAGACTTTAATACCATTCATTGCTAGTAAGAGCAACAATTACAAACAATAACAACATAAATTATTTCAAGAAATGAGAAGTGTATAAAGGACTAAACTTTATTCATAGGCGGGGAATTCCCAAAAACCTTGATCCGGTGAAAAACAAACAACAACAACTCTATTTATAAAGAAAAAACTATTATTGGAAATATATGTCATTCGCTTCTTTGGAAATTGTGTCATTCACTAAAAACTTCCCCTCCAACATCCAATGGAGATAGACTATTGCTCCCACTAGAACCATGATGGCTCCGCCACTGCTTGAGACAATGAGCAAATATGGTTACTTCCTGATCAAACTGTTACTAGTAACCTTAACGATGTAACAAAGAAGCTTGAATTCATCGTTGTGGAAACATTAGCCGGGTTGATTTGTTCCCTCTTGAAAGCATTTCTGCAACTCAGAACTTATTGCAGAGCATCATTTATTTGGACATGAATGAACTTATAAGGATTAATATCCAAATATTTCTTCAACAACTTAAGATCATGAATGGTGTCGTTGTAATTCTTGGCGCAAGCAATATATTTCTCCTGAAGTTTCGAATCCTTGATGTTCGTATAAAGTTGATTGTACTGGGTGTGGACTGCACTGGATTTGTTCAATGCCAGGTCGAATGCAACTCTTGCTAGGCCCTTTATATCTGTGTTCAAGCTTCTGGGATCTAATTTAAACTGATTCAAACACTAAGTAGGATTATAGGTTTTGGAGCAAATGTGCTGAAGATCTATTTCCTCTGGCGAGTGGCCCATTGAAGATGGAATCACAAGCAAGAAAATGAGAACCATGGAATTTAAAGTCGACTTTTGCCTGGGATTAAGGTACAACAACTTTACCTACAAAACATATAAGAAAAGGATAGCCATGAAGTTGCTGATAAGAAACAGCAACTCAAAATCTACAACATGACAATAAAGGAATTCCAAGCATCTATGGAGAGTTGCTAAAATGGTTAAGTACTACTGACCATCATACTTCATTGTTTGTGATTTCAATAGACCTGCATCACTCAGTAGTATTAAACATATTTTCTTTGAATTTAATGTCAGGAGAATGACATTAAGATTTTGTTATTATTTTGTTATTTTTTGGAAGTCCAAAGTCAAAACTTACAAATCATCTCGTACAAATGAGGAAATAAACAAAGGAGAAGAGTTGATCTAGTACAAATCACCAGGTATAGAAAGAACCATAAATGCTAAATTGTGCTTCATTACCAACTCAGGGTATAAAGCGACATGTACGACACTTAACAACACTGAAAAAGAGTTACAACTCATCCTAAAGAAGAGCTGTTCACTAATATCTCGCGATGCGAGATATCCCCGCAAGTGTACGGGTCGTGAGAAGTAATAAAGTGGACCTAAGAGTCCGGATTATCGTCCCACGATGACTGCTATTAAGTACCGAAATGTGTCAGTTCCTAACTCTATTTGAACGGGCGAATTTGTTTGAGATTGTTAACTATAACTAAAGAATTAAACTAAAGAAATAAAATTGTGAAATTGCTTTTGTTTTTAAATACGATTTTAAAGTAGTTGGGAATCTCGATTTCACCTAGCCAATTATATTAACTCCAATTCAAGTTTTATTTCCTAATTATGCATTCGGTCGAATTCACTAATTTAAATTGAAATTCCTCTCTCGAGTTTAAATCAATTCTACCTAAATAAGTCAACCATGTATCTCTACAGAGGGTCCGAATATTCCTTATCTAGATGCATAACACACAAGAATTCACACACGACCGCTATAATAACACGAGTATATCTGTATCTCTTGTTCAATTACTGGATTTATTACCACGTTCTAAATTATTAACTCACCTCTCGGATTATGGAAATAACTCAATAAATCATGAATTGGTGATCAAGCAATTCAGGCATTAAGAACAATAATAAATCAATACATGCAACAAAACATTAAAACGACGGAATTTGGAATTAAAATAATCTGACTAGGCTACAGCGTTCATCCCAACATAGAATTTAGTTACACATCATCAATAAATAACAAAAACAATAAAAATTAACGTTCATTAAAGATAATATAAAGAATGGAAATCTTGCACCAAGTTTTGATTCTTCAGTTATCTTCAATTCACGCGCCTTTGCAATGCTTAATTCTCCAAGAATTTGATGTTGAATTCTCTATTGTGGCTCGTTCTATGGAGAGGCAAAGGTCTGATTTTCGTGCAAAGAGGTTGCATTTATAGTTGGTGAAGAGATCAAGTTGAAGAAGGAAAGAAATTCATCAAATCCGCGCTCGAGTCTTTTTTGGTATCTGCACAGTGTTCAGTATTTCGACCATATCTTTCTCTTTCCTTATCCGATTAATGTGATTCAAAGTTATTTGGAAAGATAACGTAAAGGGATATAAATAGGATTTTACCCATTCGAATGTTTACTATCCCAAAATAAGTCTCAAAGTCCGACTAGAATTCTGTCCAAAATCTTCTGGGATTGGAATCAATTTTATGGTAATATTCTTATCATATTCCATTCCTTTTTGACTTCTACTTGCATCCAATTGACTCCTAAAAATCCTCAAAGTATCTTCTTATTATCCAAATCAATCATTGGATATTTTCAAGTCGGTCCCTCATGTTTAATTTGCTCTTCAGTTCTTCAACTTCCAATTGTAACAATATAATCTCCATAATTTGAAGTCTTCTCAATTTGCTCGTTTCAACTCTCAATTCCTTCAACTGGATCCTCCAGCTTCTTATTCATTTACTTCGCCACATTGCATCTTTCTGGTTGACGTCACAAACTTATCAATTGCTCATTTTAGCTCTAATTAGCATCCAATTATGCATTTTTCTCATCAATTACTTCATTCTTCATTTTTTGGGATATTTTCTGCAAAGTAAACAAATAAACACAAATTAAATAGCATATATTCTAAAACAATAATAATTTATTCTAATTTAGACGTACAAATAAGTGTATAAAATACACTTATCAAGAGCATTAGGCAGAAATGGTGCCTTATTCCATATTCCATTTACATTCTTAGAGTTTCACATTTAAAGAAATTATCATGTCCCATTTGAAGATCTTCGGGAAAGCTATCAATTCAGCAGTCTCAGAATGTCAATAGATTCACTAGTAAAAGATGCGGAAAACATTTCAATGGAGGAAAAAGCATCAATCATTTTTATAGATATAACTTCCATATGAATAAGCTTTACAATGTGCTCTGAAAAGTCAGATAGTTGCTCTCAGTGGCAAAGCTAGGGAATTTTATATCATAGGGAAAATATGAAAAGTTGTTTGGAAAATATATAAATAATGATTTATTGAAAAACCAATATATATAATCAAAATATTTTGATACACTATTACACATGTTCCCTATGTGTTTTAATACTTTCAGAATGGCGTATAATTACATCATTATCAATTATATCAAATATATCCTTCTCAATATTTTTTTAGTCGAGTTTTGACCAGATTTATTAATGAGAATACTCTCTCTATCGTAGCATCTGGAAGAATTAATGTCAATGTTGTTGACCTATGATTATTCACGTATATATTGTTTTGATTATAACAAACAAGATCTCCTGTATTACTAATGGTTTCAATTCTTGAGTTTTATCATATATGTGTCATTTGGATACTCCGAGATCAAAATCGTCATCCATTGAAATACAAAGCAATCATAAAAGAGATTTGAAGTGAACAAGATCGTCGAAGACCGAAAATTAAAGCTTTAGAAGATTAATGTTGAAAAATTTCAACTCATTTGTAAAGGTATCGACTCATCAATTTTTAGCAAGTCTATAAAGCTCAAAATTATTTCTAAAAATCATTAATTGCATAAAAATGATTTTTCAAATCATAACATGAAATAGTTTTTGAAAAAATAAACTTTTTGATATAAAAATAAAAATTCCAAAATTTCCATTTTCGGTCGACCGAAATACACCTGATCGACCGAAACTTTGATCAACCGAAATATTTGCTCAACCAAAAGTATAACGGCTCAAATAGTATAACGGCTAGTTTTGAGCTTTCGGTCGACCGAAAGTGTGAAATGGTCGAGCGAAACCTCCTGAAGCTCAAATTCTTGATTTATAAATAGCCACTTCTCTTGCATTCATTTCTACCAACTTACAAGAGCATTTAAGAGAGAAATTTATTGAGAAAATCATTGAGCTTACTTTGTTTTACATTCTATTTCATTTATTGCAAGGAATCTCTTGATTGTTCAAAACTATTTCATATCTTTATCAAGAATTCCATCTTGTAGAAAACTCAATACTCTTACTTCATTATTGATCTATGATTGAGTTCATATCACCAAACACTTATTGAAGTGTATATCTCTCTTCATACTTAACAAAGTATTATTTGGAAAGAGAAATCATTGGTTGAAAAACTTTGATTCAAGAAAAACTATTTCATATCCTTCTTCAAAGTTTTCATAAACACTTGAGCTTTAAATATTTGCTATCTATTGAAGTGTTATCCTAAAACTCTCAAGATACTTGTATTGATCATATCATTTGTTAAGAGAGTTATTTCAATTGTAAATTCAATTCATAATATTTTGTGGTTTCGAGAGCCTTGTGAAAACTCGATTGTAAAGGATAGGTGCTCCTTGTTGTAAAGTCACCTAAGGATTCGATACTCCTTGTTGTAAGTTATCAATATAGTGGATTTGGCCTTGCTCGTGACGAAGAGCTCGGTAACGGAGGACGTAGATCACATTGGTTGATTAAACCTCCCTAAATCGCGTTTGCAATCTCTTATCCCTTTTACTTACTTGCATTGCACTTACTCTTTTCTATCAATTTATATTGTGCAAACACTATATCTAAGTGCTATACTTTCTTTCTCAATTAAGTTCATACATTTTTAGCACACTACATTGATATTTTAGCTACTTGTAATACTAAGTGCTCATACTTATACTCATTGGTTTTTAAGTTTAAGATTATTTATCGAAAAAGTTTTATAAACCAATTCACCCCCCTCTTGGTTAGTTTATCTTGGGATAACAATTGGTATCAGAGCCTAGGAACTCTTTCATTTAGATTTTACTATCTTGAGTTATGGCTAACCAAAATATTGAAGGTCATTCTACTAATCGTCCTCCATTGTTTGATGGTACTAATTATAATTATTGGAGAACTAGAATGATGATTTTTATTCAATCCATTGATTATAATATTTGGGATGTCATTGAATCCGGTCCTCATGAGCTTACTAAGGTTATTAAAGTTGATGGAAAATCGGATATAATTATTTCAAAACCTAAGGAAGAATATGATGAGGATGATAAGAAAAAATTGTCTTTAAATGCTAGAGCCAAAAATCTTCTCTATTGTGCACTTAGTATTAATGAATTTAATCGTATTAGCACATGTGATTCCGCACACGATATTTGGCATGCTTTAGAAGTCACACACATGGGCACAAATAAAGTTAAAGAAACAAAAATAAATCTTTTGTATAAAAATTTTGAAAATTTCTTCATGAAACAAGATGAACCCATTGCTAGCATGATTACTAGATTTACCGATATTGTTAATGGTCTTAAGGGCTTTGATCGAAAATTTTCTAATGGTGAACTTGTTAGCAAAATGCTTAGGTCTCTCTCGGAAGATTGGAGCTCATTGAGAATGTTGATAGAAAACACCCAAGATGTCAACACATATCCCTTGGAAGAGCTTTATGGAACATTGATGACATATGAGCTAAATCATGCCGAGATAAAAGAAAAGTCTAGAAAAGCAAAAGAGGAAGAAATGAAGGATCCTCCTAGGAGACAAATTGCTTTAAAGTCATCAAATGTTGAAGAAGCCTCAAACTCTAACAAGAGCGATGAGGAACTCGATGATCTTGTTCTCCTAGTCAAGAAGTGGAAAGCTTTTCGCAACAACTGTAGATTTCAAAAGAAAGAAGACAAAGGTGAAGAGAAAAAGATCATTTGCTATGATTGTGACAAACCCGGTCACAAAAGAACCGAATGTCCCAACAAGAGAAAATTCCTCAAAAAGAAAGCTCTACAAGCTACTTGGGATGATAGTGAAAGTCAAGATGAAGTTGCAAACATGTGCTTCATGGCCATTGAAGATGAGGTAAATACTAATGACATTCCCTCTTATGATGAATTATCTACCTCATATGAAGAAATGATTGAAGTTTTTGAAAAACTTGTTCTTAAACATTCCACTCTTAAAAAGCAATACATCTTGTTGAAAAATGAAGCCGAAAAGAATTTTGAAATACAAAAGGATATTGAAAAGAAGTATCTTGATCAAAATGCTTTGAAAGTAGAAAACCTCTCCCTAAAAGAAAAGATTTTAGATTTAACACTCAATATTCACAAATTCACTCAAGGGAAGAAAAATTTTGAAATAATGCTTGGTAAACAACAATGTGTCTTTGATAAAGGAGGAATTGGATACAAACCATTTTTGAAACAAAAATCTACCAAAAATATTTTTGTTAAAGCTTCTACTTCTTATTCCTTTCATCAAAACACTTTTGTCAAAGCATCAACTACTTGTAGCTTTTGTAATAGAAGTGGGCATGTAGCTTTTAATTGTTTAGTGAAAAAGAAACTTCACTTTGAAGAAAGACATAAGAGGGTTCAAGGAACTAACTATTAAGGACCCAAAATTATGTGGGTACCAAGAAGTCAAAAATTAAGTCATGTTTTGTAGGTATCAACAAAAGTAAAAAGCAATTGGTTATTGGATAGTGGTTGCTCAAAGCACATGACCGGAGATAAATCACTCTTATCAAGATTCAAAAGAAAGGTTGGAGGTCATGTCACTTTTGGAGATAATGCCAAAGGAAAAATCATTGGCATTGGAAATATTGGTAATCATCTTTCTCCCTCTATTGAAAATGTTTTATTAGTAGATAACCTCAAACATAATTTATTAAGTATTAGTCAATTATGTGATAAAGGCTATCAAATTAAATTTGATTCTTCTAGATGTCTTATCAAAGATGCTACATCGAAAGAGGTATTGTTCATAGGAAGCCGAAGTAAAGATGTTTATATCATCAATATTGAATTTGAGAAGGAATTAAAATGTTTGTCAAGTTTTAAAGATGACACTTAGTTATGGCATAGAAGATTAGGTCATGTTAGTATGGATCTTATTTCAAAAATATCCAAAAATTGTTTTGTCAAAGGCCTACCAAGTTTGAAATTTGAAAAGGACAAAATTTGTGATGCTTGTCAATTTGGAAAACAAACCAAAAGTTCTTTCAAAAATAAACAATTTTCTTCAACCATAAAACCATTACAACTTCTTCACATGGATCTCTTTGGACCATCTAAAACTGCAAGCTTAGGTGGTAAACACTATGCTTTTGTCATTGTTGATTATTTCTCAAGATTTACTTGGGTCTTATTTTTAAATTTGAAAAATGAAGCTTTAAATGCATTTAAACATTTTTGCAAAAAGGTTCAAAATGAAAAGGGATATTCTATTACAACTATAAGAAGTGACCATGGTGGAGAATTTGATAACATGGCTTTTGATGAATTTTGCAAGATAAATGGGTATGAACATAATTTCTCGACTCCTAGAACTCCTCAACAAAATGGTGTAGTAGAAAGGAAGAATTGTACAGTGCAAGAAATGGCTCGAACCATGCTAAATGAAAATAACTTACCAAAATATTTTTGGGCCGAAGCCGTTAACACCGCTTGCTACATAATAAATAGAGTTTTAGTAAGTCGAAAGAAAACTAAAACTCCATATGAACTTTGGAAAAATAGAATTCCCAATATCGGGTATTTTAAGGTTTTTGGTTGTAAATGCTTTGTTCTTAACACAAAAGAAAACTTGGGAAAATTTGATTCAAAATCCGATGTTGGAATTTTTCTTGGTTATTCATCCACTAGCAAAGCGTATAGAATTTTTAATAAAAGAACTCTAGTAGTGGAAGAATCCATACATGTTACTTTTGATGAAACTAATTCTCTTGATCAAGAGAAAGGTGTTGATGTAGGTTTGGAAATTCCTTTTGAAGAAATGAATATTCAAGATCAAAGCAATGAAATATCTAAAGACAATGAAGAAAAAGACTTGGAAGAACCAACTCCTCAACAAGAAGAAGGAACATCTTCCAAAAACTCAAGTGAACTAACACTTCCTATCGAATGGAGATTTGCTTCATCTCACCCAAAAGAGCTCATAATTGGTGATCCTTCGAAAGGGGTAAGTACTAGAAACTCTACTAAAGGATTCTTAAATACTTGTGCCTTTATTTCTCAAATTGAACCAAAGAATTTCAAAGAAGCCGAGTTCGATGAGTTTTGGATTCTTGCAATGCAAGAAGAACTAAATCAATTTGAAAGAAATCATGTTAGGGATTTAGTTGATAGACCAAATGATCAAACCGTTATTGGTACAGAATGGGTTTTTCGAAACTAAAAGGATGAAAACGGTATAATTGTGCGTAACAAGGCTAGATTAGTGGCCCAAGGTTACAATCAAGAAGAAGGAATTGATTTTGAAGAAACTTTTGCACCGGTTGCTAGACTAGAATCCATTTGTATGCTTCTTGCCTTTGCTTGTCATAAAGGTTTTACTCTTTATCAAATGGATGTCAAAAGTGTATTTTTAAATGGTTTTATTCAAGAAGAAGTCTATGTTGAACAACCTCCCGGTTTCAAAAATCATAAATTTCCGGATAATGTTTTTAAACTAAGAAAGGCTCTATATGGTTTAAAACAAGCTCCTAGAGCTTGGTATGAAAGATTGAGTAAATTTCTTATTTCAAATGACTTTCAAATGGGAAATGCGGATACTACACTTTTTATCAAAACCAAAAAGGAAGACATGATTGTTGTACAAATCTATGTTGACGATATTATTTTTGGTGCAACTAATGTGTCTCTTTGTGAAGAATTCTCAAAATGTATGAGCAATGAATTTGAAATGAGCATGATGGGAGAGTTAAAATTCTTCCTCGGACTTCAAATCAAAAAAACTAGTGAAGGGATATTCATTAGTCAAACCAAGTACATTGTGGATATGCTCAAAAAGTTTGAGATGGAAAACTTGAAGCCAATGAATACTCCCATGAGTACTTCAATCAAATTGGACAAAGATGAGCAAGGCACTTCCATTGACATTACAAAATTTCGAGGTATGATTGGATCCCTTCTTTACTTAACCGCAAGTAGACCCGATATTATGTTTAGTGTATGCTTATGTGCTAGATTTCAATCCAACCCTAAAGAATCTCATCTAAGTGCCTTAAAACGTATTTTTAGATATTTATGTGGCACTATAACTTTGGGACTTTGGTATCCAAAAGGCACTCATATTGATCTTATAAATTATTCGGATGCCGATTGGGCGGGATGCACAATTGATAGAAAAAGCACAAGTGGAACTTGTCACTTTCTAGGCTTTGCACTTGTGTCATGGTTTAGCAAGAAGCAAAATTCTGTTGCCCTATCTACCGCCAAGGCCGAATATATCTCGGCCGCTAGTTGTTGTGCTCAAGTTTTATGGATGAAACAAACTCTTAGTGATTATCACTTGATTTTTGAAAATGCTCCTATTATGTGTGATAACACTAGTGCTATAAATTTGTCAAAAAATCCCATCTTGCACTCTCGCACTAAGCATATTGAAATTCGACATCATTTTCTTAGAGATCATGTGCAAAAAGGTGACATTTACTTGGAATTTGTTAGTACCGAAAAACAATTGGCCGATATTTTTACTAAACCTCTAACTCATGATAGATTTTCATATATACGAAGAGGATTGGGTATTATTGATGAAAATGATATTTGTGGCTAAATTTACAATATATATGTGTTTTAATTGTAATATTTGCAAAAAAATTGATTTTTGAGTGTTTTGGTCGACCTAAATATTTCGATCGTCCAAAAGGTGACAACCGAAACCTGTTTCGGTCGACCCATTGTACGACCGAAAGTAACTTTTCGGTCGACCATCACACGACCGAACCCTCCTACAGCTACCTGTTTTTGAACCTGCAAAGTTTCGGTCGACCGACAAAAACTTTCGATCGACCGAAAGATACGTAGATTCAAAGTTTTAAAACATCAGTTTCATCCCCAAAATCATAACATAAACCCTAAAATTCGCAATCCCTCTTCTCATTCTCTCCCAAATTCATCTTTTTTCATCAATTCACTTCCAATCATCCACAAATTCATATTTCCCCATCATAATCTTCATCAAATCCTTGATTTTCTTCAAATTTCATCCCAAAATTCCTCAAAACCCTACATTTTGGGGTAAATCACGAAAAATTCAAATTTTCTCCCTTTCAATCGATTTCACTCCATCAAACTTACCATTATATCACTACATTGTTGATTACTACTCATTTTATTCATTTCAAATCGTTTTTACCTAAATTTTTCCAAAAATTTCTATTGATTCCTTCAATTCACTCGAACATTCACAATGCCTCCAAAGAAGAAATCGAAGAAAGGCGAAGCCAGCTCATCGAACGTTGAGGAATGTACACCATTGCCCGACCGCTTCTCTGATCATCCAATTCTCATAGGTAAGTCTATCGATTTCTTCGATTTTTACCTTCAAGCCCCCTCGTTTCAAATTGAGCGTTATTTTGAAGATATAGGATGGAAAAATGTCGTGTCTATTTCTGAAAACTCCTACCCGAAATTAATTCGGGAATTTTTTTGAAACGCTACTTTTTATCCCAATGAAATTACTAGTTTAGTTAAGGGAACACGAGTCGCTATCCAACGATCCCTCATTCGAAACCTCCTAGGATTGCAACGTTGTGAAAATTATGCATATGTTACTCATTATCCTGTTAGATTCGAGGGATACAATGAACAAGAGGCTTGTAGTCGTGTCACTGCCCGACCCCTCACTACCACTATGACCTTGAACCTCAACCATTTGATTATCCCATGCAAGGTTCTTCATCGTGCAATTGCTCACACAATTGTACCCCTTAGTGGTCATTTTGATGAAGTAAATCATCTCGACCTATTCATTCTTGACTCTCTCCTTATCGGTCGTAAAGTTGATTTTCCATACATCTTCGTCCAACATCTTCATCATGTTCATACCTCTCCTCGGGTTCTAGGCCTACCCTACGGCATGATATTCACAAAAATTTTCAGTCACTTCAATGTGCCTCTAGATAATGAGCCTATTCTTAAACATAAACACACCGATATTATCAACATCAACACTCTCAAACGGATGAAAATTGTTAAGGGTGATGGGCAATGGGTGTGCAATACTCAAGGTTTCGATGATGCATCGGGGCCTACAACTTGGCCATTTACCGAAGAGGAAGCTGAAGAGGAATTGGAGATTGGTGAAGGGGCGGCCGCGGGTGCGGGTGACCAAGGGGGTGCCTGTGAAGGTGATGAACAAGGTGGTGGGGATGAACAGCCTCGACCAAGGCCACGGCCTCGAGCACTGCAAGCTGCAGCACCTCCCCATCGATCCATCTCTGAAGATCAATTCAACATCCTAAATGGGCGTATCGATTCTCTCACCACTGCGGTTGAAGGCATCCAACACCAACTTCAACATATGCACACATCTCAAGAGGCTTTCTTCGCTCATTTCTACTCCATCTACCCGCCTAATCCACCTCCACCACCGACGGCCGATTGAAGATCCTTTATTTATATTTATATCTTTCGTAGTGACTTTTTCACAAACATTTTGTTTTCAATAATCATGTTTTAACTCTATGACATTTTCGTTATGTTAATACTCTTTTTTGCCTACTTGTTCTGCATATTATGATTCACGTTGCTATATTTTGCTATGATTCTTGCTTTGAGTTGTGATGATGTTGAAGTATAAGTGATTTCTATATGATAAGATTCTATTCTTATCGGTTTGTACAAAATACGGGGATTCCATGTCAAAAAAAATTTCGGAACATGCAAACTATGTGTTAGTGTTTCCATAACGTTATGATTCCGCATTCCTATTCATTACATGAACTTCTATTAAAGGAAAAATTGATTATAGGTATTCCATGACTATTCCCGTATGTATTAAGGCTACTTGACACTTTTTGCTTATGCCAAAAGGGGGAAGAGATATTTGCTAAGATTTGATTTGTTTATCTTGCTATATTATGATAGAAAGGGGGAATACATTGCAAAAGAAAGGGGGAATATGTACTCACATATATATTTCATCATTTTTTTGCGAATTACAAATCACATTGTTTGTCATAATCAAAAAGGGAAAAATTCTTGACCTATGACTACTCACGTATATATTGTTTTGATTATAACAAACAAAATCTCATGTATTACTAATGGTTTCAATTCTTGAGTTTTATCATATATGTGTCATTTGGATACTTCGAGATCAAAATCGTCATCCATTGAAGTACAAAGCAATCATAAAAGAGATTTGAAGTGAGCAAGATCGTCGAAAACCGAAGATTAAAGCTTTAGAAGATTTATGTTGAAAATTTTCAACTCATTTGTAAAGGTATCGACTCATCAATTTTTAGCAAGTCTATAAAGCTCAAAATTATTTCTAGAAATCATTAATTGCATAAAAATGATTTTTCAAATCATAACATGAAATAGTTTTTGGAAAAATAAACTTTTTGATATAAAAATAAAAATTCCAAAATTTCCTTTTTTCGGTCGACCGAAACACACCTGATCGACCGAAACTCTGATCAACCGAAAATGTTTGCTCAACCGAAAGTCTAACGGCTCAAATAGTATAACGGCTAGTTATGAACTTTCGATCGACCAAAAGTGTAGAAATGGTCGATCGAAACTTCCTGCAGCTCAATTTCTTGATTTATAAATAGTCACTTCTCTTGCATTCCTTTCCACCAACTTACAAGAGCATCTAAGATAGAAAATCATTGAGAAAATCATTGAGCTTGCTTTGTTTTACAATCTATATCATTTATTGCAAAGAATTTCTTGATTGATCAAAAACTATTTCATATTTTTATCAAGAATTCTATTTTGTAGAAAACTCAATACTCTTACTTCATTATTGATCATTGATTGAGTTCATCATCACCAAACACTTATTGAAGTGAAAATCTCTCTTCATACTTAACTAAGTATTATTTGGAAAGAGAGGTCATTGGTTGAAAAACTTTGATTCAAGCAAAATTATCTCATATCATTTTTCAAAGTTTTCATAAACACTTGAGCTTTAAATATTTGCTATCTATTGAAGTGTTATCTTAAAAATCTCAAGATACTTGACTTGATCATATCATTTGTTAAGAGAGTTTATTCAATTGTAAAATTCTCATTTGTATTTCACTTTTGGTTTCGAGATCCTTGTGAAAACTCGATTGTAAAGGATATGTGCTCCTTATTGTAAAGTCACCTAAGGATTCGATACTCCTTGGTGTAAGTTATCAATATAGTGAATTTGGCCTCGCTCGTGACGGAGAGCTCGGTAACGGAGGACGTAGATCACGTTGGTTGATTGAACCTCCCTAAATCGCGTTTGCAATCTCTTATCCCTTTTACTTACTTGCATTGCACTTACTCTATTCTATCAATTTATATTGTGCAACACTATATCTAAGTATTATACTTGCTTTATCAATTAAGTTCATAAATTTATAGCACACTACATTGATAGTTAAGTTACTTGCAATACTAAGTGCTCATACTTATACCCATTGGTTTTTAAGTTTAAGATTATTTATCGAAAAAGTTTTATAAACCAATTCACCCCCCTCTTGGTTAGTTTATCTTGGGCTAATAATGAGCACCAGAACACCGAGAACTGGAATAATTTACAATATCTCATGGCAAGACATTACAAATTATTCCCCTACGAATAATTTACAATGTCTCATGGAAAGACATTACGAATTATTCCCCTACGAATAATTTACAATGTCTCATGGAAAGACGTTACAAATTATTCCCCTACGAATAATTTACAATGTCTCATGGAAAGACGTTACAAATTATTTCTCTACGAATAGTTTACAATGACTAATGGCAAGACGTTACAAATTATTTCTCTTTAATCCATGAAGTCAAGAGTTTAACCTCTTCTTTGTGTAAAATTACTTTCTCGATCTTACAAATTATTTTCCATCAATCCAAAAAGAGGTTGACCTCCTTTCTGTAAAGGTCGGGCTTCCTCAGCCTTACAAATTATTTCCTACAAATAATTCCAATACAAGAAGTTTACATGGTCGACCTATATGCTCGACCTTACAAACAAGCTCCTAAAAACCAAAGGCTTGACCCCCATTCTTATGAGAAGCTCAAGAGATCGAGCAGAATGCTCGACCATATTGCCTTCAAGACGTGAGGTCATAGACTTGACCCTTTCATATGAAAACTTTGACAAGATCATCTTGTATACTCAATTCTATGGATAATTTGCTAAGTAAAACACACAAGTAAAAAGCACAAGCTTAGTAAAAATATACATATTCATTCATAGTCAAAAAAAAATTATAGGTAGTCCTCGAGGCATACCCCGGGTATTACTACAACGTTTACAAAAATACACCAAGTAAGAGGGACGAGCATCACTGCTGGGAATTGTGGTCACTAGCACCGCCGGCCTCTTCATTAGAAGCAACATCCACTTCATCCTCTTCCTGGAATGACATCAAATTGAGTCCTTCTTCCCTAGAGGAAACTAGGACAGAGGGCTCGTGTCAAGATCAGGAGCATGAAGTAGGATCCACGCTCGAGCTTGTCTTATCCCTTAGGCGTAGGACTCCAGTGCATAGTTGCCCAATGCAAGATCTTACTCCTCCAATTTTTTAAAGGCCTCAATCGCCTCAGCCTTAGCAGCAGGAATTTCCTCGCGGGCACGACAAATATCGTCGATGAGCTTAGAGTTCTCCTCCCGAGCAAGGTCCCGATCTTGGGTCATCAAGGGCAAATCCGACCCAACCCTAGCAAGTTTTTCCTTAGCTTTGTTGGCTCGAGTAGCCTCATACTGCAGAGAGTGCACGAGCTGACTCAACGTTTCCCCTTGTTTGACTCCTTGGGTAATGAGACCCCGGCCAATGCTGATCAACTGCAAGTCAAGATAAAAACTTGAAATTATTTTGATATTGAGTTATATAGCCACCAGAACTACCAAGGACAAAGGTTTGGAAGTTACCTTGACGGTCGCATTCAGGAAATGATCGGCTCCTTGTTCGAGAGAAACTTCCTCCGAATATTTTTCTAAGAGGCCGGGGTGATAACTTTCCTCCAGTTTCTTTCTCAGATCATCCAGGTAGGGGCCTCAGAAGCAACCTCCAGAGCAGAAGAGGAGCGCGAGCTTTCCTCCCTAGGTGGGGGGGCGGTGAATGCCTTGGCTAGCTTCCCTCCAAAGGGGAACATCAGCATTCCTCCTGGAGGTTTCCCACAAGCCGCATTGGTTCTGGCACGGTCTCTTTTCAGGCCGTAGTTGAACAATCCTGTCCTCCTTCCTCTTCTCAGGTGCAGCCTAGGCCCTCTCCTCTGCCACTTTCCTTAGTCTGACTCCATCAAAGGCCATTCCTACAAAGGATAAACAAAACGGGTTAGGGAATAAAAAGGACGAAGTTAGGAAAGACGAAGGACTCAGTAAAAGGTCAAGTTCAATATTACTTACTTTACAAGGTCGGGGCTTACTGGGCTTCAAATCAAGGCCATCCTGACACAAAATCTCGTTGGTAGTCAGATCAGAAGCCTCCTCGGCCAAAATCACAAATCCTTATTGCATTGGCCAGAAGGGTAGCCATTACCTCTTCCCCTACATTTCCCATCCTATTAAAATTATCTACGTTTGGTCTCCTAAAGGTCGGCCAAAATATATTCTCACCTTCTCGGGGCTTTATATAAAAAAAATTTCTCCCTCCAGTAAGGAAGAAGGAACCCAGGGCACCTCAAACCGTCCCTTCCCACATAAATAAACTAAACTGTTATACTGGGGTAAATACTTTCAATCTAAGAGGCATTTAAACAAATTTACGGTTGGCTCGACCCCTAAACTCCTACTCAAAATAAAAAAATAAACCAAGATTCTCCACCCATTTGAGAGAGCTGTCCCGGAAGAATACTACCATCTCCCTTTCCCGGCAGTGATAGGACACATCGTCCGTCTCTGGAACCCTAGCTATATACTTATCAGAAAGGTCGAATTTCCTCATATCCGCCTCGAACATGTGCTCTTTCATTTTACTATTAAATGTAGGGTACTCTAGGTCGGCATCTCCTGGTCTACCGTTCGAGTCAGGGTTATCCTCTACTCCCTCTTCACTACCCAACGATGACCTCTAGAAGGTGGCGGTGGTTGGTAAAAACCTAATGACTCGACCTCTAAAGGCACGTCCAGGTCTTCTACTTCCCTAAGATCATTTATGATCATCTGCCTTACCATTTTTCCTAGGAATAAATTATGAAAATAATAAGGTCGGGAAAGGTCGAGCTTACCTGAAGGTATATCCTGTGGAGGTAACAGATCGTGTTAATCGCTCGAGGAGTTCTCTGATTTCTCATAAAATTCACAAAATAAAAAGAATGAGACAATAAGGACTACCTATTTATAGGAAAAGTTGGCGGGAAAAGGCAAAAAATCTCCATCCTTATCCTAGTCACGTGTCAAACATCAAATCAGTGAATGTTCATTATCTCACATTTAATAAATGAATTATTAGCTGTCCAAAAACGCGTAACAATTGTCAAATATAAATTCTCCTAGAGATCCAAGCCCGGATCTCTAACGCACGAGGGCCAATGATCGGTATAATTTTCCACCTATTCTTAAAAGACCAGGTTTTAAACGGTCTAAGGTCGGCCATGTCAAGATCTATAGGTCGGCCCAAATACCCGAACATCTCAGAGAGATTTATCATACAACTTAAAGGTCGGGCATGTATGCCCAGAATATTCATAAAGCCCAGGCACTTTTCTTGACCTCATCATCCCGATCGTGTGTCCATAGATAGGCCCACATGCTTGGGCATATTCCATTATTGAGTTTGGGAATAGCCCGACCATATTCTTATTTCGACACATTATGATTATGATGGTTAGCTCATCTCGGTCTCATCACACCAAAGACCCATATAAGCAGGTCTCAAGTTTTCCTTCACTCATGGGCTTCATGAATGAGCCGCATTCTTGGGTCCCAAGATAAAGATGCACACTATAAGGAAAACATCCCGAAAAAGGAAAAGTTCAATCCTTATAAGGACTCTTCTCTGAAAATATAAGTTTACGCAAAAAGGACTCCTTCTCATGATAGAAGAAGGTTACAGACTTTTTAAGCCTATAAATGCAGCCATTTGATCGAATATTATTCATTCACAACATATTTTCCAGTTATATATTTCTCTCTCTATTTTTCTTTCTCCAGAAAATTAATTCTCACACCGGAGGGGCGACTGAGAAAATCCTCGTCACCTTTTTTGCAGGTCATTTAAGGCGAATCTAGATATCTTTTTCAGTGATCAAACGACTCCAGATCTTGCCACGTCAAGGTTAGGAATTTTTATAGCATCATATATTGTATATGTAACATTAAATGTAGTTTTTATAATTGTGATAATAATTGTAATGTTTTTAATTTTTTAATAACGTAATATTTTAGTTAAATTAATGTAATTTTTAATTTAATAATTTTAATATTAATAGAATATACAATCAAAGAATTTGTAAAATATATTACTTGTTATGGTTCGGAGATGTCTTCGTGTTCTAAAAAACATAAAGGGTGATAAAGTAGCGAGGTCGAGAATCACTCTTAAGCGCGCCAAAGCGCGAAAAAGTCCGGCAAAGCATTAGCGAAGCACAAAGCGTGAAGATCGGAAATCACGCCTAAGCCCACTTTTTAAAACACTGCTTCTGGGGCATCATGGTCCTGGCCTGCATATAGATCATTGTCATTTCAATGAGTTCACTGTTATGAAATTAACGTTAAGCTTTGTTTCTATAATCATTACTCCGCACTGGCCGGTATTGACCCAATTGGAACTATCAATTGTTTTGGATATTCAATGTTGACATTTCACGTGCCATTTGCCTTCAAATAATTAGTATGGATTTAAATAATGGCTTTCGAATCAAAGGAATGATACTGTTCACAAATCTAGAGGCATAACAAACTATAAGGAAGAGTAATTCTAGGGAGACTTTTTTAATTGATATTTTAAGTGACATTGTTATATGATACACGTACATTAGATGGTGTAAATAACTACTCCATCACTTACCTTTTTTATCATCTCAATATTTGTGTGTCATGTCACAATAATATATCGATATCACTTAAAAATGTCAGTTAAACATATTTTCATAAAATTTGTTTTAAGGGAATGGTAATATTTTGTTTAAATGTGGAGTCACCATTAATTGTGGCAATTTCCTGCATAGTTTATATTTGGACGGTCAATTTCAGTATTAATTAGTGGAGAGTAATCACATGTAGGCTTGAATATTTAATGTTAATTTCAATCAAAATTGGTAGACTTTGGATGCATCAATGGCCGGGAATGCATACGAGACTTGGTTTTCAATGCAAGGCCAGGCCTGCCTGCTTGATCCAAGAAAGCTTGGATTCTGATTTTGGAAGTTCCTCTTTCATTTAAAAACAGACTCTGAATTTGTGAATAAACCAAGAATGAATTCCTAGAACATGAGACAAAAATATTGAAGTTATCTGTTTGTATTTTATTCCTTTTTCTGTTCTCGTATAACTTAGAAATACTCGTCATTTTGCCTCGAGAGACAGACCATGATAGATAGATTCACTAAGGTCTATGTTTAAGAATATAGATCGTACTATCATGTTATGTTAATGAATTTTGTGGAACTCCAAGAAAAGCAGTACTAACAAAAATGTCCGGACCATCAGGGAGAAGGAAGCAGAAAGTGAAATGGAGCAAACTGTATACTTTTGCATGCTTGCGGCCTAGCGCTACTGATGCTGCTGTACCTGCTCAAAGTCTCCTCGGACAGCCGGGATTTTCTCGGTTGGTTTTCTGCAATGAACCTCAGCTTCACAAGATCAAACCACATAGGTATCCAAACAATTATGTATCCACAACCAAGTACAATCTTCTGACCTTTCTTCCAAGAGTGCTTTTAGAGCAATTCTGCAGGGTTGCCAATTTGTACTTTCTCTTAGCAGCAGTGCTGTCTATTACTCCATGGACACCCTTTACTCCCGTAAGTTTGATCGCGCCCCTCGTGTTCGTTATGGGAATCAGCATGCTCAAAGAGGCAGTTGAAGATTGGCATAGGTTTTTACAGGTAGAATAAGAAAACTAATCAGATATTTTTTTTTTTCCTTTTCTGGGTTGGTTATGATTTACATTTCATGATTGAATATGTCCACTTTGTTGCAGGACAGGAAGGTAAACACCAGGAAAGTGAAGGTTCATGTAGGCAATGGCTTATTCGTGCTGAAATCATGGGAATCACTGTGTGTAGGAGATGTTGTCAAAGTTAGTAAGAATGAGTATTTTCCAAGTGATCTTCTTTTGCTGTCTTCTAGCTATGAGGATGGTGTTTGTTATGTTGAGACCATGAATCTTGATGGGGAGACTAATCTGAAGGCCAAAACGAGCTTAGAAGCCACGCTTTGTCTGGACGATGATGAGGAATTTAGCAGATTCAAAGCCACAATACGTTGCGAGGATCCAAATCCAAGCCTTTACACTTTTGTGGGAACTTTGGAGTTCATGAATGAATCCTATCCCTTGTCCCCGACCCAAATTCTTCTAAGGGACTCCAAACTTCGAAATACAGAATATATTTATGGAGTTGTGATCTTCAGCGGGCCAGATGCCAAAGCAGTGCAAAATTCCACGCGAGCTCCATCTAAACGTAGCAAGGTTGAAAGAAAGATGGATCACGTAATTTACGTGCTTTTTGCTATGATGGTTTTAATTTCATCAATCTCCGCCATTGGCTCTGCGCTATACACAGAATCTGAAAAGGAAAAAAGGTGGTATCTACGTTTACGCGAAAATGTTGATACTTTGTTTGATCCATCCGAAGCAGTTCTCTCAGGTTTTTTGCAATTTATAAGGTCCCTCATTTTGTATGGCTACTTGATTCCCATATCTCTGTATGTCTCCATTGAAATTGTCAAAGTTCTACAAGCTATGCTTATTAACAAAGATGTAGGTATGTATGATGAGATAACAGGCAAGACAGTTGAAGCACGAACGTCTAACTTAAATGAGGAGCTTGGACAAGTAGAAATGATTCTATCAGATAAAACTGGGACTTTAACTTGTAATCAAATGGAATTTAGGAAGTGTTCGATTGAAGGTATTTCATATGGGGGTGAAGTGAATGAAGTGGATCTTGCAGCTTCTCAAAGAATGAACATTGATGTGGAGAGACACAGGTTCAGCTTGGATGGATCTGATTCTACTGGTAGAAGTATTGAGATGTTGGACCTTTCTACAGCTGATGCTAGCACGGAGAAGGAGATTCTGCGTCGTAATCCAAAGGCTCGGAATTCAAGAATTTCTGTTACAGGGAAAGAATCCATTATCAAGGGCTTCGATTTCAGAGATGATAGGCTCATGGACCAAATGTGGATCTACGGTTCTAATGTAATGGACATGGTCACGTTCTTCAGAGTCATGGCTTTGTGTCACACGGGTATTCCTGTTGAGAACGACAAAAGCGACAAAATGATGTATGAGGCAGAGTCTCCTGAGGAAGTTTCCTTCCTGATTGCAGCACAAGAGTTTGGATTCAAATTTTGTGAAAGAACTCAGTCTACCATGGTTCTTCTAGAGCTTGATCCTTCATCAGGACTGGTGGTGAAGAGGTGAGACCTCTGTTAGTTATCATTTCTTCTTATTTTCTCTCTTTTAGTTGTTTACTTACAGCTTCTAGATTTTTCTTCATATTCAGAGAATACAAGCTTTTGAATCTGTTGGAGTTCAACAGCTCCAGAAAGAGGATGTCCGTGATAGTACGCAATGAAGATGGGGAGATCTTTCTGTTTTGCAAAGGAGCTGACGAGTAAGTAACTCCGGGTATGCGCGTATATTTTCAATTGTATGCTATATTTCCCATCAGCATGGACTAGTGTTGAGAAATTTCTCTGAATAAAGATTTTTGTTTAGAAATTTCTCTGCATACAGATTTTAAGTATCTATTATCCTTCAAGTTACCTATTGTTTAATGATTCCATTTCTTTTGGCCCTAAAGTGTCATCTTTGAGAGGCTTGCAGACAATGGTAGAACATATCAGCAGGCAACAACTATGCACCTTTCAAATTATGCAGAAGATGGCTTGCGCACTCTGGTGTTCGCGTATAAAAGAATCGGGTTGTCTGAATACGAAGATTGGAACTCGATATTTACGAAGGCTAAGGCTACGATAAGCTCTGAAAGAGAAGAACTACTCGAGAGCGCCTCTGAAACGATCGAGAGTGACTTGCTTTTACTAGGTGCTGTAGCAGTGGAAGATAAGCTGCAGAAGGGGGTTAGTGTTCTTTCTTTCTTCCACATCTTACTATTTCCAACAGAATTTATATTTATGACATTTTTGGTTTTAACACTGATTCCAGGTTCCCGAATGCATCGATAAACTTGCCCAAGCAGGCCTGAAGATCTGGCTACTAACTGGTGATAAAAAAGAAACAGCAATAAACATTGGGTGAGATTTTCATCCATCTCAATTTTTTTACTACTTGAAATATTAAAAAAAAAAAAAAAAAGTAGAGTAGAGCAAGGATATCTGTGTTTTCTCTTGATCTGGATAGTTTCTATTTATTGTGGCAGATATTCTTGCAGCTTGCTTCGGCAGGATATGAAACAGCTTCATTTGAAGTTGAGCACAAAAGCAGAATCTAACCATCAAGTGAAGGTGAACACTAGTTCTATTTAATGAATTTGCTTCAAGAAATTTCTTTAGCAAAAAAATAAATAAATAATACTAAAGAAACTGCTGAATTGGGATCAAGTTTTCTTCATTTTTAGTTTTTCAGGATGTAAAAGAAGAAATTTTACAGCAATTAGAAAGTTATAACCAAATGATTACTCAAGAAGAAAGAAAAGACGTCCCTTTCGCTTTAGTTGTAGATGGCCAAGTTCTTGAGACAAGTCTGAGTAGCAATCTGAAACACCATTTTTTCTCCTTGGCTATGAACTGCGACGTGGTTATATTCTGCCGTGTCTCTCCCAAACAGAAATCCTTGGTAGGATGGACAGTCTTCTGGAATTATTGATTTTTTTCTCACAAAAAAACCACTTATTAATTTGTTTTGCTCATTGAGAAATGTTTAGATTACTCGACTGGCAAAGCAGCATTCTGGAAAGACAATCTTGGCAATCGGTGATGGAGCTAATGACGTTGGCATGATCCAGGAAGCTGATATTGGAGTTGGAGTCAGCGGCATGGAAGGAATGCAGGTAACAGCTTCTTCTCTTGTCAACTGCTGATGGAATTTTCTGCGTCGTTTTTCTCTGAAGTAGCTTTGAGCTTCCTTTCAGGCTGTAATGGCAAGTGACTTCTCATTGCCTCAATTTCGTTTCTTGGAGCGCTTACTAATAGTTCACGGGCATTGGTGTTACCGCAGGATCTCCAAGATGGTGAAAATTTCATTCTTCTAAGTCTAAAATACAAATTTTAGTTCACGGCCCTTCATCCCATGTCAGTGGATTGTTCACTAAGCTATAGACATTATTGTTCATGTGACATTATTCTTAAAACCTTGCTACTTGAGCAAGTGTGGACCCCACACCCCATGTGAGAGGGTTGTTCAAAGGGCTTTACTACACACCCCGCAGGTTGTAACGCCCCCTCACATGGGAGGAGGGGTCCACACGCAGCGTGTGGACCCCTCCCCCATGTGAGGGGACGGTGCACCCCTCGGGGTGTTTATCATCATCAAATGAGTTGTTAAGTAGAATTTTTGTTATTCTTAACTGAAATATATATGTAAGAATTTTTTGTTCTACGCGCAGATCCTGTACTTCGTGTATAAAAACATTGCATTTGGGCTTACGCTGTTCTACTACGACATTTACACTGGTTTCTCAGGGCAGGATTTATACGACGATTGGTATATGGTCATGTTCAATGTACTATTGACATCTTTGCCAGTTATATCTCTAGGTGTCCTTGAGCAGGATGTTTCATCTGATGTCTGTTTGCAGGTAAAACACAACATTACTACATTGTTTTTTTTTTCCCCCCTCAAAACACAATGAGAATATGTTCTGACTATTTTAATTTTTTTGCGTAAAGTTTGCAGCCCTTTATCAGCAGGGACAAAATAATATCTGTTTCAGTTGGAGGCGCGTGGTGGGTTGGATATTAAACGGCGTTTTGGCTTCTCTGGCTATCTTCACACTGAACATCTATACACTGTCCCCATCTGCTTTTGACGAAGGCGGAAATATTGCAGACATCGAACACATTGGTACGATTACGTACACGTGCATAATCTGGACAGTAAACTGTCAAATTGCTCTCATGATTTCACACTTCACTTGGATCAGCCATTTCCTCATCTGGGGGAGCATTTTGTGCTGGTACGTCTTTCTCTATTTCTACGGCTTGCTCCCTCCGGTGTACTCGGGAAACGTATTTAACATCTTCAGTGAAGCGATTGGACCTGCATTTATACATTGGATTGTTACATTGCTCGTGGTAGTCGTTGCTCTTCTTCCGTACTTCGTCCACATCACCATCCAACGGTTGTTCTATCCGATGGATGATCACGTGATCCAGGAGATCGAGCGGTACAGGAGGGATATATTGGACAGTCCATCGTGGATGAGGGAGCAGGAGAAATCGAAGAAGACGACGCAAATTGGGTTTTCTGCACGAGTGGATGCAAAGATTGTTAATTTGAAGGAGCAACTGCATCACAAGAGGAAATCAGTGTATTTGTCTTTGACAAATAGTCCTATATATAAATCTGTGATGCGTAGGGAAACAAGTCCACATTAAATAGTTAACAAGGCATTCTTTTTGTTCTCTTATTACATTATTATTATACAATTCATTGTACCTATATCAATTCCTTCTATATAGAAGCTCAAGGTCCGTCCTGAGATTTTGGGTGATCTGTACGACAATTTGAAATAATGCCTTATAAATTTAATTTTTTAGTACCCCTATAACCATTTTTTTTTTTCTCTTAAGCGCTCTACAATAAAAAAAAAAAAATTTGCGCCAACTATAATATTGATGTCCTATGCAACCGTACTACTTATACATCTTCAGAGCCACCTCTGTAGAAGCTTATCCTTCTGGCTGAGTGCCAGCCTTGTTATGTAACCTTAGAAGAGTGCAGATCTACTTTTCTTGTCAGGTTGCTCCCTTAGTAGTCTAATGAAATTTGACATTGTTGGAGAAAAAATAGTTGCATTTGATTGTCAAGAATAGCAACTAAAACGCATAAAGAGGACTTATCGATCAACTGAGACTCGAGACAAATAGCAGGACTAAATTCAAGTTGTCCATCTTTAACTCTTGCTACATCTTTGGACTATCGTTCACATGATATAAGTATCAGATCCCTTGTGCAGCAATCACAAATTATTTCTAAAACTTTAAATATTCAATTTATATATTACTAAAAGAGGCCAGCACGTGGAACAAACTTCGGACCTCTGTTATGGAATGGGGGCGCGGTCAGGACGGTATTGCTGCCAACTTAGAAGAATCAATGACGACGACAGCTGAGATCAAATATCCCAAAAAATCAAAACCGAAAGCAAATGGTCAAACAAGAAGTCACTATGTCAGTGGTACTCCACTCCAATGCTTATTTATAAAATCATTTAGCCTCAATCATTACAGTATAAACCAATTTATAAACAATATAATATTTCAAATTACTTTTCAAACACACATTTTCTCTCTACACTTTTTAACCACACATTTTACCCCAATAACTTGAATAAACTAATTTATGATTATTACAATGTCAATGAATAGAGCCTTGTATGCATCCACGGCATTCAGGCCGATTCAGTTCAAACAATTCTACTTGTATAAAGATTTAAAAGAGTGGAAGAAAATGCAAATTAGCTGCTCTTAGTCTTCTCCATGGTGGTCCTTATGGCGAGAGCAGCAGCAGCACCGTCTGGAGCATAGAGTTTCAAAGTAGTTCTTGTTTCTCACGCTTGGCAAACTGGTTTGACTCCTTGCATGAGGTGAGACCTGAGATGTTACTTGTCAGTCGATGCTGGAGTACAGGAGAAGATAAAAGGTTGGATGAGAGTGAAGTGCAACAGAAAAGGCATTTAGTGAAGAATACTGTTCTGAAGGAGAATTTGATTGACAAACAATGATAGCAACCCTTGGGTTTTGTTGCATGTTGATTTCCTGATTTTGGTGTTAAAATGGGCATTGAGGAGAGGTGAGTTTTAGATTTGGGACATGATGTAGCAGTTGTAGTTAGAGAGATAAGATAGATTTAGCGAAAAAGCTTAGCAGCATGGATGTGATTGTCTGTGAGCTCTTGGATTTGGCTTTTCCTTGTATTCTCTCTCTTCAATCTGTCAATAACAAGGGACATAAAAACAGAGGACGGCAGATATGTAGATTGCCACTAGTTGCATAACTTTCTATAAACCAACAAAAGACCAATAACAATAACTGAATGCCAATGCTTTTTATGAATAATAATAGATGAAAGAACAATGTTTCATACAAAGGACGAAAAGCAACTGTGCAATTGTTGAAAGAGAAAACAAGACCTCGTTAAGAGATCCCATTTCCTTCTGAATATTGAAGGGAATTATACAGGATCAGGATTTAAACACAAATCAACCAGTCAATTCAATATGTTACAACATTTATACATAATACTGTAAAGACCCGAAACTGATTCCTTTCTAATTTAACTCGGAAAATATGTTCAAGCATGCATATGCAGTAATATGTTGCTGTCAACTTACGGGCCAAATGCAGCACCTCCGGAGCGCGAAATCACGAACTAATTTACACAACTGTTCCATACCATCCAGAGAGCTAATCAAATGGACTCAAATCAAATCAGGAGAAGGGAATTGTAACTGAGCCAGCTGCTGATTAAAAAAATGGGACATGGGTAACTTGCTCAAAAATGCAAACTCATCTCTTCACCAACTCCACTCTGTTAGGGGCCTAAAATCATCTCGTACCTTGACACTATCCACTGAATGTAAATTTCATGAGTACATGTTTCGCATAGTCATCGAGTCACCAACCAACCAGGCTTCACCAAAGGATCTTTCTCAAAATTGCGACCTGTGATAGATGTAGAATCGCCTTGGCGACGAAAACACTGGAAGAAAAATGTCTCAATCAGCTGATATTAAGGAAGGCATTCAATTATTAATTAAAGTAATTCATAGATTCAATATCTACGAAAAGGAATGGTTTTTACTTGTGCTTTGAAAAAACTGCAACATTTTAATGCATTGGAATGGATAATAACATGGTTTAGATTACAACATGACCAAGTAGTTTATATTGTGAACTGCTTCCACACTTAATCAAATGTAAGTGTAAAAATATCTCTAATGATTCTTTAAATTAAATTTAAGTGTAAAAATATCTCTAATGATGGTTTAATAATATATTGTGAACAACTGCTTCGACACTCAATCAAATGTAAGTGTAAAAACATCTCTAATGATGCTTTAAATTAAATGTAAGTGTAAAAGTATCTCTAATGATGCTTTAAATTAAAACTGCAACATTTTAATGGATTGGAATGGATAATAACATTGTTTAGATTACAACAAGACCAAGTAGTATATATTGTGAACAACTGCTTCCACACTTAATCAAATGCAAGTGTAAAAATATCTCTAATGATGCTTTTAGATCTCCAAAGTGGCTGGAAATCTCCCCAATGGAGAAATGCAAAGGAATTGCAAAGTGCATTTTACAGCAAAAAATAAGATATAAATTTATATTTGTTTTAGATATACCCACCCATTTTTTTAGATATTCCCATTGGAACAGAGTTTGGATTTAGATTCACCAAATGTAAAAGTGATTTTGGAGATGTCAATTTACACTCAGTTTTACATCATCAATGGAGATGCTCAAGAATGTGAGTATTTTCCAGATATCACCATTTTTTCCCCCATGAAATACATATAATAAATATATCATTTCTTTAAAGGTGGAAAAATAAAAATAACTCCTAAGGTTTGACTAAGCCTACCCCCACCCCCTTCTACTTAAAGCAAAACAACAGCAAGCTTCATTAAAAATAAAAAAATTATAAACAGGTGTTTTTGCTCCACCCTTTTAAACAAATTAAAAAGATGTAACAATGAGAATAGGTTCCATAGAAATAAATGTACATCCAAACAAAAAATGGTTAACCTTCAATATTTATTTTTATTCATTATCATCAACTTCAATTATAATAAAATACACAAAGGTGCTTTTGATTTGAGATGAAGTAACTAAGGTTATATATATAGCTAAACTGAAGCACAAACTATTATGCAATACAAAGAAGATAAATGGCACATCACAAACCTTGTAACAAACGATGGTATCATCAGGGTACATTGCAAATAGTTTAGTTCCAAGACGAGCTTGACAAGAATTGCAGACACTCTCATCATTAATCAGAACATGACGCGACCTTTCTTCCAATCTTGCCAAGCTTGCATCAACATCCAAAGCACGGGAAAAATTGTGCACAATCTGACAACATAAAATGTTACGGATGTTCAAGGCTGGAAATAGCACAAAGTGTACATTGAACAAAATTTTAAGGCTGGAGATTTACCAAAGATAGCTCCATGATTAGAGGAGCTAACGAAATCATTTTAACCACAAAATACAAAGCCAAAATATCCTAGATCAGATATTCCTAGGACCAACCAACTCACTTAATATCCAACAATACGATTCAAAAGAAATAACTAAATACAAAAGCTAAAGCAATAACGATAAATTTTAAAAGAGGAATTAAAATGGCCAAAAACCAACTTTGTAAAAAGAATGTATTTTTCTATATCATACTAGAAGAGGCGTGAAGTTTATGGTGACATTAAAAAAACCATTGGCAGCAACACATCCAGAACATACTTGTCCTTGATGATGATGATGAAGTCGAGCTCTCAGCATTCTTAATATTGTATCCGAGGCAAGTTGGAGTGGCATGTTAGGAGACAATCTCTGCAAAAGAAAAGTTTAATTCAGCAAGAAACGAAGAGTCAACCAAAAATCCTAGTATAATAGTTACAAAAACATTGTTCATGCAAACAACCTTTCTTAAATTTGAGTCACTCCCTCTTTACCCTGCTGAAAATCTTAGGGGTCGTTCTCTTTGTGTTTCGATTTTGAATTTTGAGTTTTGGATTTTGTTTTGAATTTTGGATTTTGGTTGTTTGTTTTGGGATTGCTGAAAACATGTTCTCTTTGTGATTTTGGAAAACTGTTTTCAAAAATAGAAAATTGAAAAATGCGTTTACTTTGTAATTTTTTGACATATTTATTTTGTGATATTTTATATGTAAAAAATAGTTGATTTGTTAAATTACATTAATTTTAATGTTAATAAATTAGTTAGTTCTCTATGTCAATAAATTCATCATTAATATTGTTTCAGCTAAACAAAAATTTAATCACATACCAACAAAATCTTAACATGGATCTATATATAATGGCAAAATAACATAAGGACTTTAAGTGAAGGAAGTGTCTCACATTTAAAAAAATAAAATAAAATAAAATAATAATAATAATAATAATAATAATAATTAAAAAAATCTTAACATGGATCTATATAATGGCAAAATACATAAGAACTTCAATTGAAGGAAGTGTCTCACTTTTACAAAAATAAATAAATAAAATTTACAAAAAAAAAATAATCTTAAAATGGATCTATATATAATGGCAAAATAACAATTTCAAGTGAATGAAGTGTCTCACTTTTACAAAAAAAAAAAATAAAAGATAAAAAAAAAATTACAAAAAATAAAATAAAATAAAATAAAAAATCTTAACATCGATCTATATATAATGACGAAATAACATAAGAACTTCAAGTAAAGGAAGTGTCTCACATTTAAAAAATAATAATAATAATAAATAAATAAATAAATGACGAAAAAAAAATCTTAATATGGATCTATATATAATTGCAAAATAATATAAGAACTTTAAGTGAAGGAAGTGTTTCACATTTACAAAAAAAAAAAAAAAAAAAAAAAAAAAAAAAAAAAAATTCCAAAACGCGCGTTTTGGTCATTTTGGACTTTTTAACACAAAATATCCAAAACGCAATAAACTCGTTTTGCGTTTCCTTTGTATTTTTTTTGGTGTTTTGGAAAACGCGTTTCTGAAAATGGGCAAAGTGAACGCGTTTTCGATATTTCCAAAAATCGAAAACTCAAAACGGGCTGAAAACAGTAAAGAGAACGGGGCCTTAGCTTTTGGAAAGATGACCCCTTAGGATGATTCGGCTTTTTGTAACCCTTTGTTGTTGGTTAGGCATAAAAGAATTATAATTATTAGTTTCAGCAGAATTTTATAATTCTTTCGTTCAATAAATTAAGGATATTCTACTACTTTTCCTTCATTTAGTTGTTTTGTCTACATAATAGGGGAAATATGCTCAGCATCTAAAGTGGGCTTTGTGCAACCATAAATTAAGGATATTCTACTCATTTTCCTTCATTTAATTGTTTTGTCTACATAATAAGGGAAATATGCTCAGCATCTGAAGTGGGCTTTGTGCAACCACTCGTTATTCGTTAATTACATTTAGAAAATTAAGTTTATCCAACTTATTTTCCTTCATTTAATTTTTCCCCTACACAACAATCCATAAAATAAAGAAGGGACTATGCTCAGCATGCAATTGAAAGCAGGATTTCTGCCTGTACGAAGGGGGGTGGACTCCTTGACCAAAATAAATGCATTAAATTAAAGTGCAAAGGAAATAGCTGTGGTACTAAATTGTTTCAAATATATGCAATAGAAATGATTTCATTCCAAGCATTCCTCTGTAAAGCATAAGTAGAAGCAGGAGAAATAGAGCTTGTACCTCCAGGACTTGCAAGGGATCCAGCATTTCTCCATGGTTGTGCAGAAGGCGTACTGCAGCTTTAAACATGGGCTCTCTACCATCCTTCGGGTCCAAATACATCTCAAGTAACCTGATGATGTAACATACCCATGAAAGTAATATGTAAGGTAAGTTCTTTTAACAGCATTCATTGAGCTGGAAAGTGAGACAGATGAACTAACTGCATATAAGCATCTGGTCTACCAATCTCCACACAATATCGTTCAGCAGCTTCACAGTCCTCCAGTTTCCTGAGATGAAGTAAATGTCCAATTTCATTTTATGTACAGATAAATTGTGATTTACTACACAGCTGAGCAATTATAACTCTCAACTCTTCTATATATAATTATATAAAGAGCATATTATTGTTCAAAATGCCAACTTGTAGCCTTCATCATTTATCTTGATAGGTGATAAAATAATCATTTATTTCACATCCTATACTCTAAAGACATATATGGAGTGCATTATAATTAGAAATGACAGCATGTTGGTATTTAGCTATTTAGAAATCAAAATTACCAAAATCGAACTGTAAGCGCTTGATAGAAAGGACAAGATTGTAATCATCCATTTGCAATTTCAGGGACTGAGAATAAAGGAGTTGTGTACAAACACTTTGACAACTAACTGTAAACTTACAAGGCCAAAATCTGAAGCACTAGAGTTTCATGACCAAGCTTCCGGTAAAGAATAGCCTGTCAAAAATCATGATGCTATGTCAGTCATAAAAATACGAGAATTGAAATCATCCTTGGTTGCTTAACAGTAAAATATTCACAAGGAAATCAGTTTTAACTGTTCAAGTGCCCCAAGGGAACTGAATGCACAGCAACAAGCAAAACCTAAGAAGACTTAAAGAATCATAGAAAACCTTTTCCAGCCATAATTCAGATTCTTCAATCAAATCAAGGACATCTTCTGCATCGTACAAGTCTGATGACTCTAAAAAGATCTGCAATCTCTCCCTAACAGGAGTTTCAAAGATTGAGTCTTCTCCAATTTCAGAAACATGCATCTCATTTTTTAGCATGCCGGCAACAGAATTTTCAGTTGAAAGTTCCATCTCATAAGTTTCGAGTGCTGACTTGGCAAGCAAAAGTGCAAACGTAGTATGAAATCGAGGGTCATCAGAGTATTGTTCTTCAATCAGCCACTGGAGATATCTGCACTAATAAGGTGACAAGCCTTAAGAGTTTAATTTGCAGTAACTAATATGATAACTGACATGGATGTCCGTGACAAAGAAGAGAAGGAAAGATGAGCACTTCTTAGTTCATATTTATCTTATACAGACAATACTAGATTAATTAATCCACGCATTTATACATATATATAGGCCAATTTGACAAATCGTATCCACCAACTCCATCTGGCTGAGGAGGCAGATTATCTCTCAACCAATTGCAATTTCTCAATAGTTGACTTAGTCAAGTATTGTCAAGCTTACTCTCAAATAGGAGGAGTTAATTTGCAGATAAAATTAAAAAGAACATTACATATTTTAGAAAAGCTCTATGTTTCTCGGACTTGGGTACGAGTACGGGTGTGTATTTAAGTGTCGGACCTTCTTTTTTTCCCTAAAATCTAGGATATGGGTATGACTAAAAAAAAGTGACACAGGTAATGGGTATAACTTTCAAACTTCAATTATTTATGTGCCAATTAGAAAAAATTGTAACTTGTTTATGTGTAATTATTTATTTAATTACCTAAGCCTACTAATTTCTATTTAATTAACTTGTATGTGGCCAAAATTTAATTGAATTGAAAATGGGGAGGACTTTTCGTGACATTTAATCTTTAAATGAAAGTTTTGACCTCAATTATACTAATATATGGTTGAGGGACTTAAATTGCAATTTTACAAAAGTTAAAAAATTTAACCCTAACCACTCACCCGAATAGATTCAGACCCTCCCTCCCTCCCGAAATTCTCTCCTCTCTCCCTCTCGATTTCTCTTCTCGCCAGCATTGTTCTTGCTCCGATCGTGGTAATTCCCCAAAGATCATTGTAAGTCATCTTCTTTAGTTTTCTCCCCTTTTGCTGCCATGTCCGAGTGAAAAAAAAAAAAAAAGGATCCGATCCGTATCCCGTGTCGGTATCCATGTCAATAGTGTCATATCGACAGATTCGACACAGGTAATTTGTCATTTTTGAAGAGTCCGAGCAACGTGGGAAAAAATTATTAAATAGGTGAGCAGTTTCCTAATGAAATCAGATTGCCAATGAACATAAATTGCAATATTACATGAAGATTTTGAACCAAACAGCATTATTAAAAATATGCTGAGAGACGAATCTCTGGGAAAATTATGGTACAAAATCAAAAACCAAAGAGAGTGAGAGATAGAAAGGCACAAGTCTAGAGTACAAAAGAAAATACAAAGTTGAAGCACTGGGCCCCCAGAATGTCATAAACTTTTCTTTTTCTTTCCCACTATTGTCTCACTCACCCCCTCTCAGAAGTAAGTAATACCTGATAGCAACATTCAAAAAAATTATTGAGCATGTACTATACTGCAAAAATTACCAGGCTAACCTTTGAAGAATTTCCACTTTTTTTAGATCAATTGCAGCAATAACCGCATCTGAAATTTGGAGCTTATGTTAGAAATCAACCACCAAAACAGAAATTAATCAATGATGTATGAGCAAAAATTATATTATAATTGCAATCTTGATTCTTATACAGCCTTTGAAGCCAATATTTCTGAACATGTGCTCATTATAAGCCTTACCTGGTAATAGTTGATTAACTCTTTTTTCTGATATCAGTACTTGAACAGCGAGCATCTGGTTTATATCTGCAATCTAAGGCGAAAAATAAGCAACTCATCAGCAATCAGATACATCACAAGTCAAGCACAACGCTTATAATTTTGAAAGTATTGTTACTTACCCATCCAAGATGCTGAAGTACCAATTCTTGGTCAGAAGACTCCTCAAGAATCCTTGATGCCTCTAATGCAGCTGTTTCTCGGCCAAATACAAAATGTCTTGAAGGAACTTTTAAATCAATAGTCGAATCTTCCTTCTCTATCGTTGATCCAGTTTCCTCTGATTGTCCTCTATAATAGCTTCCCTGTAAATAATTTCTTGCAAGTATGCGCCAAATACCCAGAGCTTTAGCACTCATCCCCTTCCGCGCATACAAAAAAGCAAGTGTCCTCAGGTGACCAGAGTCATTCAATAGTGCTTCTAACTCCTCCTGCACTGCCCATTAATTTTCATAATTAACATTTAAGTTGCTCAATAATCCCAATTAGAATTATTAATTATGCTGCTTATCAACAAGTCAACAACCACAAACTGCAATTCATTGAGGTGTATACAAGAACTTAATGCCAAATTATTGTTAACCTGTAAGACAATAGTATGAAATCTAAAACCCTACAAATGATTGTAAGCTTCAGAGTAGGAAACCGTATATTTTTTTTTTTTTTTTTAAATCAAGTTTGAGAAAATGTCCAAATGGCAATTCATTCAACAAAAGTCAAAGCTTAAGGAGCAGAACGGGAAGAACCACACAAATTTTTATTCCAATAGAGAGAAGGGGGTGGGGGGAGTTCGAAAGGGCTCCATAACTTCTAAGAGTGGAACTTTGATAAAACTCCCATTCAATTCATATTCGAGAAGGGCTAAGAAGAATGAAGAACCAGCTGGCAGTGGTTAATGCGGCAGCAGAATTCTGTTAAGGGGATAACAAAACCCGTTAGGGGATAGGCAGTTAGTTTGTAAAATAGAAAAGTTTTTTTTTATTTTTTTTTGGGGGGGGGGAGCATAAGTCAGTTTTGAAGTATTAGTGAGCTCTTTATGAGAGGATAGCCCTCTCAAAAAGGCTATAGTTTACTTCCAGTATTGTAATTTCTTCATCAGTTCTTTCAATCAAATAGCATTTTAACCTTTAATTCTCTAATTGCAGTGTGAGTCTTATCAAACCTCTAACTAATTTTTTTTCTGCCAGCTAGTCTAAAGAACAGTACTGACATCAAATGAAATTAATATTTATCACTCTACTGGAACTTGACCGCATATGTACAAACAAAAGAACTTTTCAGATAAACGAAGTTTACAAATAAGTTAAAGCCAGTCCATAAATGAAAATTTCAGTTAAGCAAGGAAAAAGGTACGATAACGCATACCACTACACAGCTGTTCTCACTAGATGCAAGTCTTTCCATATCATCTACACGATTGATGGCTCTATATAGATACATTAGAAGCGTGTCAACTCCCTCCCTAACTGAATGGGTCAAATCTCTATCACGACAAGCTTGTAAATATCTACAACAAATGAGCATATTTAGAGTGAGAAGATAAGATACAAACCGAGATAATGAAATTACAAGATGATTTATCCACACTTCAGACACAATGCTTCTTTAACCCCCGGAAGTCAATTATTTACCAACAGAAAATCAAAATCACCTTATCATGTTTTGGATTGCAGACTCTAACAAATCAGCTCTACTAGGTGGATTTAGATGAAACTCATCACCTACAGCAGTTTCCACACCTGCCTTCTTAAGAAAAACAGCTCTTTGAATAGCTGTCAACCCATCATCTATAACATTTTCAAGAGGTGCTGGAGGAGGATGCAATCCCCAATACCGGTTCCTTGGAACCTGATAATACACATTTCATTGAGTAGTTCTCAGACAATTCAAAAACAAGAAAAATATATTGAAAAACAGGGAAGGTACTACACACGATACGCACAACAAAAACATGCACATATATGCATGTGCAGAGAGAAGGGAGATCAATGGAGAGAAGTGTTCTGCTTTTGTCATTAATCAAATCCAAATAGCTCCAATCTGCTTGCAGTATCAACAATAAATGCAGAAGCTACAGCATCTTTGTTTTATGTTTTACTTTGTTAGAGTTCTCAATGATGAAACCCTTCCCTTACCCCTTCTATCATAAATTCATATGTTTTGAGGCAATGGCAATTCTTATTCAGTCGAACACAACTGTAGAATGATCAAACACATACTTAACAAATCTATCTAAACAGTCCTTTGCAACAACTGGTAAGCCAAATGCTAAATCACTTTGGGAGTAACATTCATGATTTGGCTATAAATTATAAGAATAGGGAATGACATGGGAATGTTGAATCACTAGCATTTAGATGTACCAGCAGGGTCCAGCGATTTGGGTCCCGCATGATGAATGGGAAAAGCTCAGAAGGCTGCATTGTCTCTGATAGCAAAAAGTGATCTACTGCTTCCTCAAAGTGCAAGTCAAACAACAAGAGGAAGCCGACCTGGGCATGGACAAAAGAAAGCATTTCTTTTGTCAGTTCACCTTCACTCTGTAGCTCTTCAACCAAGGAAATTGTTTCTTTGAAGTTCTTCTTTCGCAGCAGATCCTTGATTTGTTCTTCTCCAGAAACTTTTCTGTAGCACATAACCTTGCATTGAAATGGATTACATATTTCATCAGGACGTCTCAATAACCGTCAATATAATGTATCAATCATGCTTCATTTCAAAAGTACCAGTTTAAGCTCATATATATTCAATTCAATTCCCAGTGTAGATCACAAAGGTGACCCTAGAATTACATATCATTCGTAGCTCAAATCATACACTAAGTACCACAAAAAAGTGACCAGAATCATGTCCAGATATGTAAGTCACACCTGGATGTTTAGTCAATGGTTTTGATTCGCAGATTCCTTTTACTCTAAATTGTAGCAATAGGTCTCCTTACAGCAAGCCTTCAACTTTTAGCATTTAAGTATAATTAATAAACTAAAAAACATATCATTTTCCTTGACTTCTCAATCTGTTATCCAAGCACATCCCTCAGAAGCTGAGGACTTTTTAGAACACATCTTTCCTAATGTGTGAAATATACCAAATTAAAAATGGATGCAACACCTTGGTAATATACTATTAACAAAGGAAAAAGATTCCGAGCTAAAGAATACCATACCTTTGAATTTGTTGTGATGACAAGCAGCTTCCCACTCTCATTCTCCTCATCCTTCACGGTGCATTGCCCCCCACCTCCATCTCCAACAACTATAAACCTTTGAACACAATCTCCTGTCTTCTTATGATACAATTCCGCCTTAGCATTCCTCACACCAACCACATATGACCCAATTTCCCCAAGGGAATCAGGAACCTCCTTAAAAACCAAGCTTCCGCTCACTGGTTGCCCCTCAATATCAACAATAATACCAACGTTGTCGACCATCAATAACACCGTACACTCCCTAGCCAACAACTTCAGCTGTGGAGAACCAGAAGAATCTGGTAGGGAAAAAATCAATCCACATTGTCCATTTAAGCAATTATACAAATAATAACCAGTCTTAGAGCCAACAACTAAAGAATCATTAACCCACGCCAGATTCAAAATAATCCCATTGAAAATACCCTGAATCTCCTTCAAAATCACTAAAGACCCGCTTAAAATCAACTCCGCCAATACCAGTTTTTTTCCCATCCCAATTGCAAATAAACTATTGCTATAGCTATTGCTACTATTAGCATTATCATAGTTATGATTAGTATAACTTCCACCGTTAGATCTTTGCGGAAAAGGGTTAGAACCTAACTTTTGGCTTCGGAATTTACGACAAATTGCAGTAACGCCTTTGATAAGACTAATTCTTTTAGCAGGTTGGAGTAATTTATCATCGAGCAAAAAGAGATAGCCATCGGAGAGTACTACAACTTTACCGATGTGGGCAAGTGGGTGGATCGAATTTACAGGGCCACCAGTGCCGGATATGGAAACGCGTCTGAGAAAAGAAATTACGGGAGGGGAATCCTGCGAATACTTGAGAGAATATAATAAGAGAGTTCCGGAGAGGGTACCGAGATAAATTAGTGTTTCGGTGTCGGAGAGTTTTGAGAGTGACACGGATTTGATCGGAGAGTTGCTGGTATCTATGGCGGAATCTGCGAGGGGTTCAAGAACTGAGCGGGACTTGGGTTTTGCAGCCATCAGGATATCAGGGTTTAGGGCAAATTGGAAAAAGCCCCAAACTATCCGCCGCCGGAAATATTAACAAACACAAGCAGCTAACCAGACCACCGTCTCTTTCTCTACTCTCATCGTGACACTGAAATTCTCCGGAATGGATTTTTGAGATTCGATTCCCAAACTCTTGCACTAAGCCCTAAATCTATCGTTTTTCTTGAACTAGTTATAATCAATTTCAATTCAACTAAAATCGTGTACAATGTTGTCCATTATACTTACATATTTTTATGGCAAAATGTATTTCCAACAAAAATTTACTTTTAACCCACCACTTTATATTACCATCACTAATAAAATATCTTTTCTATAAACTAGTAATATTTAACACGTACAATACACATGATATTATAACAATATTTTGATATTTTTATTATTCATGTATATATACGTTTGAAATTGAATGAAAATTATCCAAATTTTCCTACACATTTCATATGAAAAATGTTACATAATATTGAATTAAACAATCTCAATAATGAATTCAGTTTATCCTAAACATTATTCAAATTTCTATTAACTACACAATACCCTTATTAGTAATACCATCATATTTCTTCTTCTCATTATCGATTGCTAGCTTTTCCAATCTTTTTTTAATTCTTTTAATATATTTTTAGGTAGCCTTATCTGAAGGAGCTGGAGTTGTAACGCCCCGAATTCCGTGGAGCCCGAGACGCCACTTCGTCCTTTAAAATTGACTTATTGCGAAAAATAAATTTAATTCAAAGCATCTCATTCATCATTTGAAAACTTTAGCGGAAACTTAATTAATTGGAATATAGATCAATTCATAAAAATTTAATCTCAATTGTTCAGATGGAAGTCGATGAGTAATTTAAACTAGTATCATTCATAAAATTGACTAAAATATCATCGTTTATTAAATTTCCCAATGCTGCCCTTTCATTCGCCGTCTTCTCCGAGATCTGCAAAAACTGTTAAAATAATGGAATGAGTATTTAGAAAAATACTCAGTAGACTCATCGTCAATAATTAATTTACAGATTAATTGAACACGTAATTATGAAATCATACAGTGACATCATCATCATATTCTTGGGCTCTTGTATTTTCAAAATCAAGGCTGTTAAAAATCATAGGCTGTGGGTAGTCTCGTCTCGTGCACTTAAGGCACATAAGTTATGCATAACATCATCATTTCTCATCTTATCTCGTAAGAGATATTCTTTTCTCGTCTCATGCATCAAAGCATGTAAATCACGTAATTTCACATAAGACATGCAATTATAATTTAAACTAATTAGTGGGGGCGAGTCTACCTCAAATCATGAGTCTGAAAGTTGAGTAAGAAAGTTCACATTGTTCTTCTAAAAGTCCAAGCGCCTCGTCTAGCCAATATATAAAATAAATCTCAAAGTTGAATTTGAAATTCAAATGTTTTGAAACGAAAGAGTTTTAAAAGAAGAAATAAAAACTTTAGAGATTAATTTAGAAATCAAACATAGTTGGGATTTGAAAAGAGTTGATCAAAATAAATTATTTTGAAAAACTATTGGATCGACTCATATATTTTAAATATATTGGGGACTAATTATTTTCATTTTTGAAATAGTTGGGGCTAAGATAAATTATTTGCAAAGCTTAAGAGCTGAATAAAATATTACAAAAATTAAAGGATCGAAATAATACTTTAAAAACTAAAGGGCCGAATTAAAATATTTTAAAACTAAAGGGCTGGAATAACTTAATTTAAAAGTAGGGGCTGAAATAAGACATTTTAAACATTGTAAGGACTGAATTGAATGATTTTGAGACTTGAGGGACTGAAATGATCACTTTTCAAACTTGGGGGCTTAAGGGGTAATTTTCCAAAAATCAAAATTTAATAAAAACAATAACCCTCATTTCTCTCTCCTCTCAAAACAAGAAGCACAGCGGGGAAAGGGGTGGGGGCGACGGACCATCTCCGGTTCAGGCTACCGGAGTGCTGGTTGCGGTAGTGCCGCCATCATTTGGCGGCGTAGGAGGTGGGTAGGGAGTGCGTGAAGGGAAGGAATTTTTTGGGTGGCTTGCGTGCGAGAGCCGAGGCTCGAGTTTGGGAAATTTCCGGCGAAGACTCCGGTCGAACGACCCGGTGACTGAGGCAAGGTAATGGGTTCACTTATTTCTTGTTTTGGGTTCTAATTTGGGCATTTTATACATGGGTTATGGCCGATTAATTGGGTGGTGGAGATGGTTGTGAGTTGTGAACATAGGGCAGTAGCGATTGGCATGGTGTGGTGGCGATCTGAGTAGTCTGCACGGTGGTGTGGTGGCGGTTTGGTAGTTACAGTCGGCTATGGGTTCACTCTTGGATTTTGTGGTTGTTTGGGTGAGGAAGTGGCGGTCGTGGTGATTGCAGGTGGCTTGAACGCTATAGATTGAGGTGGTGGATCAGTTCGTTGGGATTGAAGTTCGAATTGTACAGATTATGGAGTTGAGCAGTGGATATGGAGTTTGGGAAATTGGTTGTGCAAATGGTGGAGGTTTGGGTTACGGTATTGGTTGCTGCAGTGTGGTGTTCGACTGGGAGACGGTGGAGGCTTGGCAGCGTTGTGAATTTGAAAATTTCTCGGTCGCTACAGGAGTTGGAAGAATTTCTTCTCTTATGCGTGTATATAGTGCATGAATATGATCAATCCATTGCCGCAGGAAAAAAAAAAAGAATAATAAATATCATTTCACAATTTATCCAAATTTTAGAACCGAGATGAAAACAACCAATTAGAATCTACTACAGAAATAATGTTGATCATACATGTAAAGTTAGAATTCAAAACAACATCTGATTCTAAATGTTTGAGATAAATTGAGATACATCTGACCTAGGTTCCCTACTAAGATATGATTATTCAAATCACAAAAGATGTCATATTTAATTATAGTAATGTTTGACCAGAAAAATTGTTCCGAAATTGACGTTCTTCAAATTTTTGCATCAAACAAATTTATTTGTAGTGCAGTGAATCCTAAAGCGACATGCCCAAAACTTTAAATTGATAGAACCACCATCTCAAGTTTTAGTAAAACATAATGACATGTGGTAATCAATTTGATTAAGTAACCAAGAAGGTCATGCCACCGTGAATTCTTTTGAATGCCTATCATGTAAACACATAAGAATAAAATGGGTTAGGAACAAAATCAGTAAAGGAGGTCAATGTGAACAAAATACAAGAAAATACTTACTGATTATCAACTCATTTTGTACATGCTTCTTTTGAGTAGCTCTTATACGGATAAGATTAATTCAAAATGACATTTTTTTTTATAACATGTAAAAAACTAAAACCAAAATTTAACTTCAAAAATCGAGCACAAGATAAAGATGTTTGCATATAAACCAGCTTAAGAAATAAGTAAATGACCTTTTCAGGAAATTGTACTTCAAAATTTCAATACAAAAAGTTACTCCAATAAGATTTCTGTTTGATTGGAAAACAGAACTTCAAAATTTTTTCATGCAATTAGATGATTTAGAAAAACAAATTTATACACACGCATTGCTTAAAAAATTGACTTTCGAAACAAAGAAATTAATCTTTTAGAACTTTATTTGTAGGCGTGGTGAAAATACAATCAGCATCAAATTAGTATTTGAAAAAAAAAAATTGGAATTGGAATAGGAAGGACAATGGACACAGAATGAGATGTTTAACGCATAATTTTATTATATACACGTAAAAGAATTAATTCAACGAGTAACCTTTTTTTTTTCTTTTCTTTTTCTCATATTAATTGAAGGATGTATTAGAAACTATACATTATTTAAGAGTTACTGATTTTATTAAAAAGACTTTGAGTAGGAAAGTGAAGAGTTTAGATTTAAAATTATGAAAATATTTTTATTGAAATTAATGACATTGTCGACAAAAAGAAATGATTAAAATGGAATATTAAAAATTAATTGTATATTAATTACACTAAGGGTAATATATGAAATTATTAAAAAGTTTTGAGGGTAAAATGGTTTTAAAAAGTTTCTCCCTTTTATGGCCTTTTAGAGGTAATATAGATACACCACATTACAAATACTAATATACCCTTTATCTAATTTTAAAACTAAAAAATATTAAATTTGCACACCACAGTCCACAAAATCACAATCGTGAGTTCCTTTCTTTGAACCCATCCCCACCACCATCTCAATCTAACCTTCTGTTCGAAATTCCCACTCTCAGCCAGTCAGCCCATCCCTACCACCATCTCAATCCACCGTTCAATTTGCAATTTTTGACATCATTTAACATTGGTTGCTAAGTTCTCTAATAACCTCTCATTCTCCCAAACTCGACGCTCTTCTCATACCGTCGGAAGATTATAATTAGGTCCTGTCCTCTCCCTGGCTGTATAGATATTATCATTAATTCATAAAGCTCAATTTTGTGTCTTGATTCACCCGAAGTGCTGGTGTTATTATCATCGGGTTTTGGGAGCGACAAGCTGTGATGGGAGTTCTTAGACTTAAATACCCTTACTAACGATTAAAAATTCTACCACTAAGATAATTATTTTTATATTTATTAAGAATTTTGTTGGCAAATAGGAGGTTGACAATTCACCTATACTAATACAAATCTTCTCTATCTCCTATCCTCTACTATATCTACTTACTATACTTTACTATATACTAGTGAGGACTCGTACTTCGCACGAGAATCGTTTTCATGTTGAATTTATTAGCGTTATTATAATATATTTTGAAGATGAAATGTTGAATTTGAGTTTAGTTAAATTTAAATGAATGAAAAGAAAAGTTGTTAAAAAAAAGATTGTTAGCATGAAGGTCTTTTATTAGTCTGAATTAATAGTTGGTGAAATTGTTTTTGAAAGGACAAACTCCACCAAAATAAAACTGATAAAACTACAAACAAATAAATTTTCACCTCTCAACATTTTGTATGCTTGTTGAAGAAACAAACCTATAAATCATTATTGAAAACATTTGTGGAGATCGCATCATCATCACATTTACCAAATATACACAAATTATGTCTATGTAGATCACATTCTTAATGTCATCGAACACATAGTTATCTGCAGTTCGTAGCCAAACCAGGACCTAAGCAGGCACCATGCTGTATAACCTGCAGCAAACAATATTTGTAGCTCAAAATATTAAATGGATAAACATAAAGGTGAATAGAGAAGTATCCTTAATGGTTTCTCCATGGCTAGCATGAATCAAACCCAAAGCATATAGTTCTCCACCTTCAGAATAAGGATGGCAGGTAAGGTACCATGAGAGATCTCCCCTGCTTTAGATGGCCATTACGAATAACACCCAACCTTGTCGTTGCACTAAATTTAGCCCAATTTGTGGACCTACTTAACCAGATCATTCATTTGTATGACATAAGTTGACAAGATGAAGAATTCATCCACTATGTGTAGATTTCATTAAATTTCAGATGGAAAAGATGCTGAAATATTAGGAGAGTTGGAGAAGCCAATGATGGCTCAGACCGTTAGAGGTGTATAAATTATGATCAAAGACAGAGATCAGGTATATCTGCAATGATCAACTTTAGTAGACTTCTTTAGCATATCTGAACCCACAACAAGGGAAATAAGATTTAGCTTGAATGTATAAAAATAAAAACTAAATTAAATAGATGAAACCTTAATATGTACTCTGGAAAAAATACCTCTCGGCATCAGCATCGATAGCTTTTAAGTATGCAATGAGTGCATCCAGAGCCTTCTCTTGAATTGATGCATTCGAATCTGCCACTGTTTGCTTAAACAATTGACCTTAAAATTTTCAAATGTAGCAAAATAAGATAAAGATCCGGGATCTACCAACGATCACATTACATCTATTTTCACAGAAATTATCAATGCTAGAAAAAATACCAACAAATCTAAACCTGAAAGTGAAACAAAATACTCACGAAATTCATGGACGCGATGGTCCTTCGGATCTGTGATGGAGTAGCAAACGACGGGTATAAACAACACAATTTCTCAAACCACTTTTTAAACACACACATTTTCTCTTTTTACTTTTTAACCATACAATTTAACTCAAAAACTCAAATAAATCAATTTATAATTACTACAATGTTACTGAATAGAGCTTAAATTAACAAACATGCTTGGAGAAAGAATCGGAATTAGGGAGGAAATTAGGGCAGAATGTGTAAGGCATAAGAAGCCTAATGACATAAAGATAGACATTGGATCCTTGGAACTTATTGCAATACAAATATATACCTTCATAGCCCTCTGCTCTGCAAACGAATTACCATTGAATTGTGCAGATGCTGCTAATTCGTCTTCGAGGACAAGCTCTATCGCCTCACAAAAATGAGACAAATTCCTAATAGTAGAACAAAGAATTCATGGCATTACTAAGTTTTGTAAGTACTGCTTTCACTAACAACAAGATTTGAAAGACACATATACAAGCTTTCTCAAAACATGAATGTGATGAAAAACTATCATCTTCAACTTGGTCTCTGAAGCTATAAGAATTGGAATCATGTCCTCGTGCGCAATTTTCTTCATTAATTCACCAAGATAATATTGCATCTAGATCAAATGTCATAAGATTTAAACGTTATCATTGACCAAATATATCTGAACTTGTTATGGCAACGTATATACATAAGTTGTGTTTTGAAGTGAAGAGAGAATTTTGAAGCAAAACTTAGAACTATTTTTTTTCCTCGCTTCATTGAAAGAAATTTTTCGAATCCTCTGCCTAGAATACGATTAGGCAAAATATAGTTCCTTTAAGCAATGTTAAAAAAGAGAATAGGAATAAAAAACGAAGGAAAATGGTTGATGACAAAAAAATATGATAGAAAACGATATCTACTCTAAGTCGTGCAGAAACGAAATACAAATTGTTGTAAAAGTAGGTGGAGCCAAACACTTGGATTTCTCATTTCTTGTTTATAACAATCACTACCAATTTGAAACAAGTCATTTACAACACTCATCGCATCTAAAATAGTAAAGAAAGAGGTAAATAAAATAAGTCCCACCAATTAGGAGGGAAAAAATAATAGTTAGAAAGAAAATACAATAGTCTAAAAATGATAAGGTTCCAGATAAGTTTAGCTTGTCCTTAAAGACAAAACTGGTGTCCTAAAATGAATGTCACCATCACAAAAGGAGCTATTGTTTGTATCGATCATACTTGACTTCTGTTGCAAATCGAGCTACCATTAATGCCTTTTTCTCATCAACAATTATCTTAATTTCAAAATTATTTTTTGAATAAATTTCTCATTAGCTTTGTCATTTTCAAGAAAATGATGAAAGTAGAGACTGAATAAGAAATTCGGAAAGATAACGAATTTATAATCATCGATGATAGTTTAAGCAACGAACAAATAAAAGATTGACTACGTTATTCAAGAAATTAAAAATATAAATCACAGCGTAAGGAATAGCTATGTAATGCAAGCAATTCGAGAACAAATTAATTTATGGTGTTTAAATTGAACATAAATTACGTTTAAGTTAAAATAGATGGAACTCAACAATAATAATGAAGGAACATGGTCATTTTTCATGGTAAAAAAGCAATAGGGTGAGAAAAGAGAAATGCAATCATGCCGATGCATCTGCTAAATTATATCCTGAAATGCAATTAGGAAAGTACATTATATATTATATATAATACCATATTTATAAACGTAAATGAATAGAATAAAAAAATGAAACAATGAGTACCTTAAATGTTAACAATGGATAAGTTTGAAGATTTCTTCATAGACTACGTTTCTCGTGAAAAGATTATGTATAAAATTAAGATGCAAAGGTTTTAACAACACTTTAACATCTCTAATTGTATTAGCCCTCGATAATGCAACATAAAGTTGCCCATGTGAGAATACTGGTTGAGGAAGATATAAACCAACGAAATCTAATATTTGTCCTTGTGACTTGTTAATTGTCATTGCAAAGCACGAACAAACACAAAATTGAGTTCTTTTAAATGGAACCGAAGTTTTTTCGGTATGTAATGGAATGAAAGGAATTCTTGGTAGGAAAACTATTTTCCTAATGTATTCTCCAGATATAATATCAGCGACGATAAGATTTTGTTCAATTTTTTTGCATACGAGCCTTGTTCCATTACAAAGTCATTTAGATGGATTGATATTTTGTGGTAACATCATAGGACAATTTAGCTTTAGATTTAGTTCATATGGCGGAATGACATTTGGTGACAGACTATTTAAGTAATCTTCTTGGAATGTTTGCTAAGATCTGTTCACTGTCTCGTCAAAGCTATAATATTTGTACGTTTCACCGTTTATTTGATTTAACAATGGATTATTTATTTGATCAACGGATTCATTCTTAGTTGTCAAAATAACTCTATTCATCACTTAATGTAAATTACCTGTATAGGGATTCATATTTGGAAAAATGATGTTAATAATATTTTTCGATGAAGTTATCTCATCATCAAATTGAAATATCATGATCGATGAAAGTTGTATTGAATCAAAAATATGTTTTGTCTCACTTCTGTTGCCAATTCGTAATAGATATTCACAAAACATTGGGTCCAGAAAAGCTCTCACGTTCTTCACCAGTGATAACTTTGTTAAGAAAGGCCACAAGGATGAATAAACTAAGCTAGCTCAAAGTATGTCATTACTTTTGCCTTGTTGGATTATAGGTGAAACTTGTCGGAAATCTCTCCCAAAGATAATAACTTTCCCTCCAAATGGAATGTGGAATCCATAATATCATGTAATAATCTATCCAATGCTTCTATTGCACAAAGATTCACCATTGGAGCTTCGTCCTAAATAATAAGTTTGCACAATTTTAAAACTCTACCTAGAGCAGATTGTTTTGTAACAGAACAATTTATAGTGCCAATTGTGTCCAAGGGAATTTTAAAAGTTGAATGAGTTGTGCGCCCATTTGGCAACAAAGATGCTACAACTCCCAATGATGCAGTTGCCATCGCAATATGATTTTTAGATCTAACAGGTGATAAAAGAGCTTTACAAAAAAAAAAAAAAAAAAAAAAAACTTACATATTCCTACAGGGCCATCGATGAAGTAAGTACCACTAGGAACATTTTTGATTGTTGCCATTATGATCTCATACGCGCAACGTTGTTCATCGTTTAATTTCTTTTCGCACAGAATCCAGATTGAATGTCTGCATAACTTGTCTCGTCAACAACCATTCTGTAAAATCTTTCATCATTGTTTATATCAACAATATGTGGTACAATTGCATAATCATTTAAATTTTTCCTTGATGCCTCAAGTATACAACTGATTTCATGTAGAGTTTTATTTTCAGCAATTTCAGGTGATAAACCACTATGAATATAATCTTCAGACATGTTACCCTTCCCATAAGATTTTTGGGTTTATCGAGTTACACAACGTCAACAAAGTTGAATTTTTTTTTTGAAGAGAATCAAGCATCTGATAAGTAATTGCCTCTAACAAGCATTCTTCACAACGATCGTCTCCACTTAAAAGCCCATGTAACAAAGCCTATATGGGTGTGGTTCCATATGCTTTTGGTTCCCAGGGAACCGAACCAAGAACTGATGATTCTTTTTTGTAAGAGAAGAACCAGATAGATTTTGGTTTCGATTTCCTAAACTAAAATTTTCAAACTTAAGCAATGAAGCGATGGTAGATTCCGGCTGGTAAGAGTTGTAAGACGATAAAGTCACCGACCTTGATCAATACACGAATACAACAATCATATTTATCCTTGACATCAAAATATTCACTCACTTCCAAATCGTAAAATATCTCCTCATTCGTGTATATGTGCACCTTCTAAATATTCTTCAATTTCTGCTTGTAGTTCTCCACCTTTTCAGGGAAAGTCGCAAAAGTCCGCAAATCCTCGAAAACAAGATAACAACTGATTATAAGATGGAGAGTGAAGAATTATTGTTTGTTGATTCTTGAAAAACTGATAGCTAAAGGCTTGAAGCTGAACGACAGAACCAGTGAAAGAAAAATAATTTTTGATTTTTGCTTATTACTTGTTTTGCTTATAGTTATTGTAATTTTGAATAATCCAATAGTTGTTGGGTAATTGATAATGATTAATGGACCGGATAATATGCATTAAGATTAAGAATTGACGATTTTTATTTTTTTTAAAAAATTATATTTTTAAAAATAAAAAAAATCGTGTTTTGTACTATGGATTCTGGTTCTTGATTCTGATTCTGGTTCTGTACCAAGAACCGAACCAAAACTGGAACTGAATGGTTCTTGATTGGGAAAATTACATAAAACCTTGTGTTTCAAAGATGCAATTCAAAAATCATGTGAAGGAAACCTTTTTTTTAAAATTCAGGTGTTAATTCATTTAATTAGGTGTTTAATAATTAAAAATAAATATAATGATATATATAAGATAAACATAATTATCTACTATACATTATATTAAAACTAATATAATATTAAATCAAAATTTCAAATTTTGACGTCACAACCTACCACCACCCCACCCCACCCCGCCCGCCCGCCCGCCCGCCCGCCCCACCCCCACCCCCACCCACCCACACACACCCACCCCACCCCACCCCACACCACACCAAAAATAATTTTTATTTTTTTCCTTTCGATGTTTTCCTATCATTCCCCATCTCACCCCCATCCCAACCCTAACCCCACTTGATTTTACTCCGCCTCATTACAAAGTGACAAATTGATATCACCCTAACCACATCCCCCGACCCCACCCACCCACCCACCCATATCCTGCCCACCCAAAAAATAAGTTTATTTTTATTTTCTCTCGATGTTTTCTTGCACTTCCTCATCCCACTCCACCCCAACCCAACCCTACTCGCCCCCACCCCACCGCAAAGTGACAAATTGATCTCACCCTCGCCACATCCCCAGACCCCACCCACCCACCCTGCCCACCCATACCATCTCACCACCCATATCCTACCCCACCCTAAAAATAAGTTTATTTTTATTTTTTCCCCGATATTTTCCTACACTTCCCCATCCCACCCCAACCCAACCCCACTCCACTCGACCCTACCCTACCCTACCCCATCGTAAAGTGAGAAATGATCTTATCCCAGTCACAGACAACCACCCCACCCCACCCAATCCCACACCAAAACTAATTTTTATTTTTTTCCTTTCGATATTTTCCTATCATTCCCCATCCCACCCTACCCCACCTTATCTTGAAGTGACAAATTGATCTCACCCTAACCACATCCTCCGACCCCACCACCCACCCCGCCTCACCACCCATATCCTACCCCACCCCAAAAATAAGTTTATTTTTATTTTTCTCTCGATATTTTCCTACATTTCCTCAACCCACCCCAGCCCATCCCATCCCACCCCAACCCAACCCAACCTAACCCCACTTGACCCTATCCTATCCCACCTCATCGCAAAGTGACAAATTGATCTCACCCTAGCCACATCCCCCGACCTCACCCACCAACCCCACCTCACCACCCATATCCTACCCCACCCCAAAAGTAAGTTTATTTTTATATTCTCTCGATGTTTTCCTACACTTCCCCACCCAACCCAACCCCACTCGACTCGACTCTATCCCACCTCATTGCAAAGTGACAAATTGATCTTATCCCAGCCAAAAACCACGACACACCCTGCCCGCCTCACCACCCACCCTACCCCACCTCACAGCAAAAACGATTTTTTTCCTTCTACTTTTCCACCTACCACCCCCAGCCCGACACCACCCTACCGATCCCACCCCACCCCAAAAATGATTTTTTTCCTTCTACTTTTTCATGCCCCCACCCCAACACCACCCTGCCCACCCCCACCCCACAAAATGAGTTTTTTTTATCTCTCCATGTTTTTCTACCCTACCCTGCCACACACCCCACCCAAAAAATGATTTTTTTCTTCTAATTTTCCACACCCACCCCGCCCCTACCAGCTACCCACCCAAGCAATCGACCCCACCCCACCCAAAAATGATTTTTTTATTCCACTTTTTCACACCCCACCAAGACCCTACCTTGCACCCACCCCACCATACCCACACATCCCATTCCTACCCACCCCCCCAAAAATGATTTTTTCTTCAATTTTTCACACCCCGCCCACCTCGGTCCAGTCCCTACCCCGCACCCACCCAACCAACTGACCCCACCCAAAAATGATTTTTTTTCTTTTCTACACCCCGTCTCAACCCTATACCCGTCACCCACCAACCCCACCCCTACCCAAAAATGATTTTTCTTCTTCTAATTTTCCACACCCCATCTCTACCCTGCCACCCACCCAACAAACCGACCCTACCCAAAAATTATTTTTTTCTTATACTTTTTCTCGTCCAATGATCACAAAAAGTTATAGATGGTCACAACTTTTAATATAATTTGTCACAATCATTTATAGTTGGTAACATATTATTTATTTATTGGTCACAACTTACTCGTTTTTTTCATGATTAGTTAATATTTTTTGTCATAATTACCTAATAATTGGTCACATTCCCTACTCTTCATAAGTCACATTTAGTTGACATTTTGGTTACACTTACCTAATAATTCCCTACTCTTCATAAGTCACATTTAAGTAAAGAATCTTATTTATTTGGAAGATATTTGTTTACTGAATTTTTGGGTTACAAATATTGGAAAGATAAGTTGATGATATTATGTTGATATGTTATTGGGTATATTACGTAGAGAGAATATTCAGGCAATTCTTTGATTATTTTGGGAATATTCGATGATAAGAAGAAAGGAAAAATTATTATGGTTTGATATGTCAGTAAAGATTTATGGAAACTTGAAGAGATTTTTTTTATGGAATTACAGAAATTAGTAAAGAGACATGATGTTATTTTGGATTATCGAATAATGATTTAAGTATTTAGTAAAATTTTTCAAAGTGAGAAATTAGGAACTTATGATTTAATGTTTGGGATTATGTGAGATAATGATGATGGACGTAAGGTTAGTTGAATATAAAGGTACCATAGATGATTGTAAGGAATGATATGATGATGATAATTGAAGGTGATAATGTCTTGAGATTTTGAAATAAGTTGATCATCTATGAATAAGTTATGTTGTTTTTGGTTCATAATAATGGAATTCAAAGAATAGTGAACTTTCAGTCACTTACGATTCAGAAGAATTTTTGAGTAGACACATATGTCTATAGAAAAGTCCATGTTCTTGAGAAAACAAAGTGATGCATTTAGTCAAAGTCCAGTGGGTTAAAAATGGTTGGGTTAAATATGGTAGCGATGATGCTACATAAGAGAAAGAAGAAGAGATTCTGATTAAGTATTCAGAATTCATAAGATCAAGTAAGTTTAATTTCGAGGACGAAATTATTTTAAGGAGGTAAGATTGTAGCGACCCAGATTTTTTATGCAATTAATAATTATTTTAATATTTAGAAAATTGTGTCGCTACTATTTCACCCATTATTTTTAAGTTAACGCCGCGACGGATTCGTCTAGCCAAGTCAAGAAATATCGAATTTGTTCGATTTTAAATTAAAATCCGAATTTCTAAAATTATGTTATTTTAATTATTTATTCAAAGTATTATTTTCAAAATCATTTTAAATTCCAAATTTATTTATTCTCAAATTTATTTTCAGTCCAAAATATATATGTTTTAAATACGCTTCTTGATCAAAGTTAGTCCAATTCTTATCATAATCAAAATTTATTCTACACGTTTTGCTCCTCCTCCATCATCATGATTATGATGATATCCACTCAATTATTCCCTTTCAATTATGATATTCCCCAGCATCATCATATTCCCTCCCCATGTGCATTTTCCTTTACCCTCAAACACTCTACTTTATAGCCGAAAGCTGCTTCAGTCATCATCACCGTCACTCTGTTAAACACCCAATTCACAAACCCCATTTACAGCAACTGTCTTCAGCATTCCTCCATCGAGCCTGCAGATTTGCCAAAGAACCACCATCAACCACTGTTTCATCACTACCCAATACCACCACTGCCGAATCACCAAACATTGCAGCCATCACCAAATTCATCATCATCATCATCATCACCTGAAACACTGCCACTACAGTCCTCATCTGTACCACCACCGAGTTTCATTGAATCACCACCAATTCAGAAATCAAACCCAATTACTGCAACAGTTCAATACCTTCACCGAATTAAACACCATCACCGCCTCTACAAACATCACCACCATTTCAAATCATCATCCCCAAACCGTCACTGATTTCCATCACTTCACCAAACGACCCAACGACTGCCCCTCACAAATCAAAACCCAAAACAAGAAATAAGTGAACTCAGTTACTTACCTCACCTCAGACCACCTCTTCGCCGGAAAATCACGACCTAAACCGCGAACCCCAGCTTCGATTTTGTTTCGATTTCGCCCTTGTTTCTCGCACCCAAGCCCTAAAATCAGAACCCTTGCTTTGGCCACCACTTACCGCAACCTGCGCCGGCTACTTCGCCGGCGAATCACCGGCAGTGTCACTCGTTCGTTTCTCGCCTGATTTCACTGATGAAATCGCGAGAATGAGAGAGAGAGTGCTGAATGAGAGAGAGAGATGAAATCTGAGGATATTAATATTAATTTTCAGAATTTGCACTTAAAGCCCCCAAGTTTTGAAATGTTTCAAATCAGCCCCTATGGTTTTAAAACAATCTAATTCAGTCCCTTTTAGTTTCAAAGGTTTTCAAATCAGTCCTTTCAGCTTTTAAACTTATCAATTTCAGCCCTTAAGTTTTAAATGAGTTTTAATCAGCCCTATTGTTTTTAAATATATTATTTCAACCCTATTGTTTTGAGTTTCCGACTCAACTTTCAAAAGTATTCATTTTAGTCCCTCAACTATCAAAAGTATTCATTTTAATCCCTCAACTTTCAAAGTATCTATTTTAGTCCCTGAACTTTCAAAAGTATTCTTTTTAGTCCCTCAACTTTCAAAACATCAATTTTAGTTCTCAAATTATAATTTATCATTTTGAACTATATATTCGATAGACTAAAGTGACTTATTGGCTAAGACGAAGCGTACGGAGAATTTAAAGAAATTGAAGTCATTCCCGCTCAACTTTGCACTCGTCGGATTTGAGGTAGGCTCGCACTTATTAATTGATTTAAATTATGATTTCATATAAATGTCATGTGACTTGTGAAAGTCAATTTTTAAGAAAAGTAAGTATGTTTTTATGAAAAGAAAATATACTTTATGTTTTTACGAAAAGTAAGTATACCCTATGCTTCACGAAAATGTTTTTTTGGATCATTGCTATGAAATCAATCTCCCCAGATTGCTATGTTTTCAATCTCAGATTGCTATGAAATCAATCTCCCAAGATTGCTATGTTTTCAATCTCCCAAGATTGCTATGAAATCAATCTCCCAAGATTGCTATGTTTTCAATCTCCCAAGATTGCTATGTTTTCAATCTCCCAAGATTGCTATGTTATGATGGAAATGATCCCTATGAATTTCAAAAATTATGCTTGGTATACTTACTGTGATTTTACTGCATAAGAATTCTTACCACCTAAGTTCGGTAAAATTCTTGTGTCTCCCTATGTTTATGAGGATTTCAATCCTATCCTATGTTATGATGAAAATGATCCCTATGTTTTCAAAAGAAAATTATGCTTGGCATAATTAAAATGTGTTTTATAAGTATATGGTTTTCAAAGAGCTGTTTTCAAAGAGCTGTTTTCAAAGAACTTTGAACTGTTTTCAAAGAGCTGTTTTCAAAGAGCTATTTTCAAGAGCTGTTTTCAAAGAGCCTATGATTTTCAAAATATGTACCGTGCTGTAATGCACAATATTAGTTTTATCAAGAGCCGTTTTATAAAGAAGCCCTATCAATGCCCGTTTTATAAAGAGTCGGGATTTATGTGTTTAATCATCTTATAAATTAATTAATTTGCGATGAGTCTACTTAGTATTTCCCCCATGAAATGCTCACCCTACTTTTTAACAGTTTTGCAGATTTCGGAGACGGTGGCGAGCGATGAATGATGGTGGCAATAATCGTTAAACTGTTGAAAGTTTGACATTAATGATTTCCGTATTTTCCAAACATCGAATAATTTAGAGAAGTTCATTTATTTGAGAAATTATGACATTGGCAATTTCTTTACAAAATTAATGGTTCGATTTACTATTTCAAATGGTTTCATAAATGTTTTCAATTTTATCAGTCATTACAGTTTATTTAATGTTGTCAAAAATGAATTTCAATTATTTCTTCCGCAAAAATATTATTCGAAAAATTTAGACCAGAAAATGACGTGGTTAACCGGGTATACGGAACTCGGAGCGCTACAGCTTAAAACTGGAATTTGGACGTTTTTGGGCTTACGACCGTAAGTCATATTGTCACGGCCGTAAGAGTGGATCAGTAACAAGGTTACGGCCGTAAGGGAGGTAGTCACGGCCGTATGAGTCTATACGCGTAATTTTAGGGTTTTTAATTATTTCCTTATTTTTAGTTATTTGTTTCCTAGTTTAATTAAAACTCTTAACCTAGTTTTTGACCCTATTTATAGGGATGTAATTTTCATTATTGATAGACAACTTTGATATTATTATTGAGAGACAATTTGCTTTCATACATTATTCTTTATTGAATAAAATTCGAACTTGCGAGTTTAATTCTTGTTTGTTCAAATCTTGGGTGAGATTTATTTTCATTGTAATCAAGAGGTCAACATATCTATTGATTGTGTTGGTTGCTTGGTTCAATTAATTTGAATCAATCTCGAAATCGTGATTCTTTGGCGTTCTTGGGTCGATTCCAATAATTTGTGGGTTGCGTAGCTACAATTGTTACGTGGTTTGCATAATCTAGTATCAGAGCTTAGGCTCCAAAAATCAAGGTTATATATTTGTTTTGTTTTCTTGAGTCTTCGTTAATCTTGTTTTTCGTGTTCTTCCAGTTCTTGAGTCTTTAATCAAAAAAGTGTCACAAAAAAATTCAATAGTCTTTATTTCCTTCGTTTGTTATCCAAATTAAATTTCGTTTGTTTCGTCTTTCTCGAAGTTGAATTTTTGAGAAATCTAAAAAAAAAAAAACGAAAATCCCAAGTCCAAGAAAAAAAAAATAGCTGTTATTTGATTTCAAGAAATATATTCTTGACTCAATCTTAGTTTCCATAAAAAGTGTCAAGTTCTATATCGAGTCAAATTCCATTCTCTAAAGGTCTTCTTCAAGTTTTCCAAACAGTTCACAAAATTCTCACTCTTACTCGATTTGAATCATTCGGGCTTAAACTTGTTTGAGTTCGGGTTCGTTCCTTGAAGCGATTGGGGTGAAATCCATTGAGTGGAAAAAGGCAGAGAGGTGACATCAATAGAGGGTAAAAGCCAAATTTGAGTGATACACGAGCGAAATACATGTGAGGCATATAATATTTAGTTTTAGGATGTGTGAACAATCTTCTACTACAAAAAACAACGATCGTGTCAACATGACGGAAGAGATGGTACAACGGTTTGAGCGGTTGTTTGGGGATGTGCTAGGTAGGTTAGAAAGGCTTGAGCAACCTCGGGAAGTGCCTAATGTCCGTAGGCAAGGTGGGCAAGGTCGTAGAATAGAGGGGATCGATGAGAATGAAGAAGGTAGTGATTTTGACGATGGGGCAATTGTGGATAGAGTAATTAGGCATGGAAGAAGGGATAGAGATCTTGGTGGTGATAGAATGGATGGTAGTATGAGCAACATCAAAAAGACAATTCCGTCATTCAAGGGTAGGAGTGATCCGGAAGCATATCTAGAATGGGAAAAGAAGATGGAATTAATTTTCAATTGCTACACTTATTCGGAAGAGAAAAAGGTTAAGGTAGCTGTACTTGAATTCTCCGATTACGCTATTACTTGGTGGGATCAATTGGTGACTTCTAGGAGGAGGAATCGCGAGAGGTCCGTTAGTACTTGGGATGAATTAAAAGCTATCATGAGAAAGAGGTTCATTCCTAGTAATTACCATCGAGAGCTTCATCAAAAATTACAAAGTCTATACCAAGGATCAAAGAGTGTGGAGGATTATCAAAGGAGATGGAGATATTGATGATTAGAGCTAATGTAGAAGAGGATAGGGAGGCTACGATGACTCGATTTTTGAATGGGTTGAATAGGGATATAGCTAATGTGGTTGAACTACAACATTATTTGGAGATGGAAGATATGTTGCACATGGCTATAAAGGTGGAGAAGCAAATAAAGAAAAAGGGAACAACAAGGTATCAATCTGGTTCTAATTCTTCTTGGAAGCCGAAGTGGGAAAGTAAAGGAGATGGGGCTGTTTCTAAAGGGAAGTTTGAAGCGCCAAAAAGGAAGTTTGAGGCACCAAAAGGGAAAGAGGAACAAGCTAATAAACTCGTACCTAAAGGGGAACCTCAACCATCTAGGAGTAGAGACTTCAATGCTTCAAATGTTTGGGGAGAGGACATGTGGCATCTCAATGTCCTAATAGGCGAGTGGTACTTGTGCGAAAGGATGGAACCATGGAGAGTGATAGTGAGGAAGAGGATTATAGCGATATGCCGGCATTGGAGGAAATATGTGATGATGAGGATATATTATCAGGGGAGCATGACGAGTTATTTAATGGCAAGGCGAGCTGTTAGTGCTCAAATCAACACGGATGATTTGGAACAACAACGGGAGAACATATTCCATACACGATGTCGAATTAATAACAAGGTATGTAGTATGATTATTGATGGTGGTAGTTGCACTAACGTCGCGAGCACTATACTTGTTGAAAAATTAGGATTACCTTTGTTAAAACATCCTAAACCTTATAGGCTTCAATGGTTAAATGATAGTGGAGAAATTAAGGTGAATAGAAGGGTCTTGGTGAGTTTTTCTATTGGTAGCTATGTGGATGATGTTATGTGTGATGTGGTTCCTATGCATGCCGGACACATTTTGTTGGATAGGCCTTGGCAATATGATAGGAAGGTAACGCATGATGGGTATAAAAATAGGTATAGCTTTACCAAAGGGGGAAAAACTATTACACTTGCACCATTGACACCGTCACAAGTGTATGAAGATCAAATAAAATTGAAAAATGATGAAGAAAAAAGAGTGAGGGAAAATGAGAGAAAGAGAGTTGAGGCCACGACCTCAGAAAAAGGAGAGGAAAAGAGAGTTGGAGCCACGACTCCAGAAAAAGGAGAGGCGAGAGAAAAAAAGAGTGTTGGGGTACATACCTCAGAAAAAGGAGAGGGTGCGAAGAGTACCAGAAAAGAAAGAAAAATGAGTTTCTACGCAAAAAGGAGTGAAATCAAGAAAGCATTCATGGAAGAACGGCCAATGGTCCTTCTGCTATACAAGGAATCATTCCTTGCATTTGATGAAACTAACAAATCCCTCCCTAGTTTGGCTATTTCTCTCTTGCAGGAATTTGACGATGTATTTCCCGATGACATACCTAGTGGGTTACCACCCATTCGAGGTATTTAACATCAAATTGATTTTGTACCTGGAGCAGTCATGCCGAACCGCCCCGCTTATCGAAGTAAGCCCGAAGAGACGAAGGAGCTCCAAAGGCAAGTGGAGGATTTGATGAGCAAAGGGTATATAAGGGAAAGTATGAGTCCATGTGCCGTCCCCGTATTACTTGTACCTAAAAAGGACGGAACTTGGAGAATGTGTGTTGATTGTAGGGCCATCAACAACATAACGGTAAAGTATCGTCATCCTATTCCTAGGTTAGATGATATGTTGGATGAATTGCATGGTTCTAACATATTTAGAAAAATTGACCTTAAGAGTGGTTATCATCAAATTCGAATGAAAGAAGGAGATGAGTGGAAAACTGCTTTTAAAACTAAGTATGGCTTGTATGAATGGTTAGTAATGCCTTTTGGACTTACTAATGCACCTAGCACATTTATGCGTTTAATGAATCATGTTTTACGTGCATTTATAGGTAAATTCGTTGTAGTTTACTTCGATGATTTCTTGATATATAGGAAAACTTTGAATGAGCATGTGGAGCATGTTAGGTGTGTGCTTGTGGTTTTAAGACAAGAGCAACTTTTTGCTAATTTTAAAAAGTATGATTTTTGCATGGAAAAAGTTGTGTTTCTTGGCTATGTGGTTAGTGCTAAAGGAATAGAAGTAGATGAGAAAAATTCAAAGCTATTAAAGAATGGCCAACACCTAAAAGCATAACTGAGATTAGGAGTTTTCATGGCTTGACTAGTTTTTATAGGCGCTTTGTTAAAAATTTTAGCACGATTGCCGCACCACTCACAGAAATTATCAAAAAAAGTGTAGGTTTTAAATGGGGAGTAGAACAGGAACATGCATTTGAAACGATCAAAAATATGTTGTGTAAAGCACCGGTTTTATCACTTCCTAACTTTGACAAGGCTTTTCAGATTGAATGTAATGCCTCAGGGCTAGGCATTGGAGCTGTTTTAATGCAGGATCAAAGGCCAGTCGCCCATTTTAGTGAAAAACTAAAAGGGGCTGCACTTAATTACCCTACATATGACAAGGAGTTATACTCACTTGTGCGCGCTTTGGAGACATGACAACATTACTTGTGGCCACGGGAGTTCGTGATACACACTGATCATGAATCCTTGAAGCATTTGAGGGGTCAAGCTAAGCTGAGTAAGAGACATGCAAGGTGGGTAGAGTTCATCGAAACATTTCCCTATGTCATCCGGTACAAACAAGGTAAGGAAAATGTAGTGGCAGATGCATTGTCTCGAAGGTATGTTCTTTTAAATTCTTTAAATTCTAAATTGTTTAGATTTGAATACATTAAGGACATGTATGCTAATGACCTGGAATTTTCTAATATTTATGAATTATGTGGTAAAGGGGCTGTGGATAGGTTCTTTAAACATGATGATTATTTATTTCAAGAAAATAAATTGTGTCCCTAGGTGTTCAATGAGGGAGTTACTTGTGAGAGAGGCCCATAGTGGAGGTTTAATGGGTCATTTTGGGGTTAAAAAGATCATTGAAATCCTAAGTGAACATTTCTATTGGCCTAAGATGAAGATTGATGTGGTTCGGGTTTGTAATAGATGCATTACTTGTAAGAAGGCTAAATCTAGGATTAAACCCCATGGATTATATATGCCTTTACCCGTTCCTAGTGAACCTTGGGTCGATATCTCTATGGATTTTGTTTTGGGACTACCTAGGACTAAGAAGGGAAGAGATTCAATTTTTGTGGTAGTAGATTGCTTTAGCAAAATGGCACATTTCATACCATGCCACAAAACTGATGATGCTACTAACATAGCTGAAATTTTCTTTCGGGAAGACGTGCGCTTACATGGGGTTCCTAAAAGTATTGTCTCGGATAGGGATGTTAAATTTCTTAGTCATTTTTGGAGAGTCTTGTGGAACAAATTAGGAACAAAACTACTTTTTTCTACAACTTGTCACCCACAGATCGATGGACAAACCGAGGTAGTAAATAGGACAATGATTCAATTGTTGCGCACCATAATCAATTAAAATTTAAAAAATTGGGAAGAGTGTTTACCATTTATTGAATTTGCATATAATAGGGCTATACATTCTACTACTTCTTGTTCACCATTTGAAATTATTTATGGTTTTAATCCGCTAACACCATTGGATTTAATTCATTTACCTGTGAATGAACGTAGTAGCTTAGATGGAAAGAAAAAGGCTGAAATGGTTAAATCACTCCACGACAAAGTGAGGTTGGCGATTGAAAAGAAAAATGAACATTATGCATCGCAGGCTAACAAGGGGAGAAAATGCATCATATTTGAGCCCGGTGACTGGGTTTGGGTACATTTGAGAAAGGAGCGGTTTCCAGAACAACGCAAGTCAAAGTTACAACCGCGAGGAGATGGTCCATTCCAAGTGATTGAAAGGATCAACAACAATGCCTATAAAATCGATCTTCCTGGTGAGTATAATGTTTCGGCTTCATTTAATGTTTCTGATCTATCTCCATTTGATGCAGGTACAGATTTAAGGTCGAATCCTTTCGAAGAGGGAGGGGATGATGTGATCCAGGCCAAGGATACAAGCCCGCACAAAGATCCGTTGAAGATCAAAGGAGGACCGATGACTCGATTGCAAACAAAGAGGGCCAACGAAGCAATGGACAAGCTAGTTCAAGGAACAATGGCCAAAACAATGTTCGTGTCATCAAAAGAAGCAAGTTTCATGTTGGGACCGAGCCAAAACGACGAGTGGATCAACCTCATTCAATGCGTCGAAGAAAATTGTGAAATTTCAATGTTACGGCCGTAACATTTATTTCCTCACGGCCGTAACCAACTCACCGCTGAAATTGATTTTGCGAAACATAAGGGATTACGGCCGTAAAGGTTGAGTATCACGGCCGTAATGGAGTCACTGCTTAAAACTGGAATTTGGACGTTTTTGGGCTTACGGCCGTAAGAGTGGATCAGTAACAAGGTTACGGCCGTAAGGGAGGTAGTCACGGCCGTAAGAGTCTATACGCGTAATTTTAGGGTTTTTAATTATTTCCTTATTTTTAGTTATTTGTTTCCGAGTTTAATTAAAATTCTTAACCTAGTTTTTGACCCTATTTATAGGGATGTAATTTTCATTATTCATAGACAACTTTGATATTATTATTGAGAGGCAATTTGCTTTCATACTTTATTCTTTATTGAATAAAATCTGAACTTGCGAGTTTAATTCTTGTTTGTTCAAATCTTGGGTGAGATTTATTTTCATTGTAATCAAGAGGTCAACATATCTATTGATTGTGTTGGTTGCTTGGTTCAATTAATTTGAATCAATCTCGAAATCGTGATTCTTTGGCGTTCTTGGGTCGATTCCAATAATTTGTGGGTTGCGTAGCTACAATTGCTACGTGGTTTGCATCATAACTTCATTATTAATATGCCACCGTTGCCCTTCATTCGCCACTGTCTTCGAAATCTGCAAAAGCTATTAAAATAACGGGATGAGTATTTCGAAGAAATACTCAGTAGACTGATCATCAATAATTAATTTACAGAATAATTAAACACATAAGTATGCAACTAATACAGTGACCACATCATCATAATCATAGACTCTTTAAAAATCATAGGGTGTGGGTTGTCTCGTCTCATGCATTTAAGAATTTAAGTTATGCATAATCACATCATTATCTCATGCATTAAAGCATATAAATCATATATAACCACATCATTCTAATTTTTATCCCATACGCGATATTCTTGTCTTGTCTCAAGTATCAAAGTATTTAAATCACGTAAAATTCACATAATACATGCAATTATAATTTAAACTAATTAGTGGGGGCGATTTTACCTCAAATAACGAGTTTGAAATTAGAACGAAAATGCCATATCAATCTTCTAAATCACCGAAAGCCTCGTCTAGCTAAAAGAAAAATTAAATTAATTTAGTACTTTGAAATTTAAAGGATTAAAGTGATAAAATAAAGTTTGGGACTAAATTAAAATTTTAAAGAAGGCTGAAATTTTAAAAGTATAGAGGTTGAAATGGGCTTTTCGAAAATAGTGGGCCGACTGAAGATATTCTAAAACTACAGGGGCTGAAAAAAGACATTTTAGAAATCAGAGATTGAAGTTCAACACTTTAAAAAAAAAAAAAAAAAAACGGCTAGAATAAACACATTTTTAAAACTTGGGGCTTAAAAGTAATTTTCAAAAATCTAAAAATATAAAACATCTCTCTCTCCCCCTTCATATCGGTTAACAGGGGATGAGAGAGAGAGAGAGAGAGAGAGAGAGAGAGAGAGGGCTTCACCCCTCTCCTCCGATTCACGACGCCGGCCAGACCGGCGATGGGGCCACAACTGTGTGGTGACGATGGGTGGGGGGAGAAGAGGAATCTTTTGGGTGGTTTGGGGTGCGAAAATAGAGGCAACCGAGCCTCGGATTCGGACATGGGGTTGCATTTTTCTGACAGAAAGTTTGGTGAAGACGACCGGCAATTGTAGGTAAGTGTTTGGATAGTCGATTCTTGAATTCTCTTGGATTTTGGGGTGTCGATTGATGGGGATTTGGAATTGGGTAGTGGAGGATTTTGTGTGGTGTTTTAGGTGGTGGTGATATGGGTTGATGTTCGGTTTGGGCGGTGGAGGTGGTGGTTTGGTAGTGTGGTGATGGTGTTCGGATTTTGGTAGTGGGCAGGGGCGCCCATGGAGATTTTTGGAGTTGATGATTGTTGGGTATATGTGGGTTGTTTTTACATTTGGCCATTGGTTTGGAAGCTGCTTGATGTGGTGTTGTATGAATTCCTTGCCTTCTTCGTATCCATTGTTTGGATTGAAGTAAACTACCTTCAATTGTCCCAACTCCATTAATTGGATTGGAACGAATAAGGGTGATGGTGTGGAGTGAAATTCTTGCAGATTGTAGGAGTGAGACTCGGTTTTGGTGTTGAGGGTGGTTTTGCAGATGGTGGAGGTTCGGCTATATGCTTGGGATGAAAATTGAAAATGAGTGCATGAATGTGGATTCACATGATACAATGTCGTCGACTTGGGATGGTGTAAGAATTTTGATACCTGGCTTAAAAATCAACAAAAATGTGCATGAGGTAGACCTCTTTTTTTGAAATTCAATCACATAAATATAAGCCCCCACTAGTCCTAAAACATGTTTCCGAAGAATATCGTTCTTTACTTCATCAAGTTTGGATTTGAAAATGCGAACGATAAGATCGGGACGATATTGGGACACATCACAATACTTTAGTTCTTCCTTAATTTCTAGCAAATTGGGATTACAAGTCATTGCTAAAAATACGTCTGGTTTTCCAAATCGTCGGACAAGAGCCATTCCATCTTTATACCTTCTTTGCATATCTCTAGGGCCACAAGTAAACGACTGAGGTGAGACAATTTTTTCCCAAGTCATACGTGCTCTATCCTTTCCATTTTTTACACTATCAACTATCCTCTCATAAAGTTTGTAGCGATCAAGAATTTTCACGTATTTAAATAATTATTTTAAAATTATGAAAACAGTGTCGATCTCACCCATTTTTAAGTTAACGTCGAGACGTATTCGTCTAGCCATTTACAAGTAAAATTAAATTTATTTTAAATACGAGTCCATTTCCAAATTTATTAAAAATATCTCGATTTTCCTTATTAAATTATTTTAACTCCAAATACGAAATTCAATTTTTATCTCAAAATTTATTTATTCTCAAATTTATTTTCAATCCAAAATATATCAGTTTTAAATACATTGCCTAATTTAAGTTAGTCTAATTTTTAATTAATTATCCTAAATTAATCCTACCTAACTAAACCTAATTGCACTCCACGTTTTCTTCTTTTCCACCCATTTCATCATCATCAATCATCATACTTTACACCACTTTCCACTTCATTCCAACCAAATTCTCCACCATTCTCTCCTATATTTCATATGATTCTCCACTAAACATCATCATTTTGTCTAAACACTTTACACCCTTTTCCATTTCATTTCCACCTAATTCTCCACCACTCTCTCTTATATTTCATATGATCCTCCACTTTCATCACCCAACCACAATTTACACATTTCGAGTTTCTTCACCCTGCTGCCAAACCTGAACCATAGCCAAGCAACCACAATTCCAATCCACCATTTCACCATCATTTGAATCATCATCATCAATCCACCAGATTGTCTGCAGCACCAAGTATACCATCACCACCACCGGAATCCTTCACAACCTAAACATCACCACTTTCACGTTCAAGCATCACCACTGCCAATATTCGAAACCACCCCAACCACCGTCTGCACCAACCAAGAACCACCACAATACCACCACACTGTCGAAAATGGAACCACCCAAATCTCACCTATATCATCATCATCATCACCGACCACCAGCCATCACAGGAATGGGCCACTGCCCAACTCCAAATCCTCATCAAATCAACTAAAATAAAACTTAAAACCAAGAAATAAACGAAGCCCAGAAACTTACCTTCACCCTTGACCCATTTCAACCGGATTCGTCACCGAAAATCCTAAATCCAAGACTCGGTTCTCCCCCAAATCTTCCCCTTTCCGCTGTTTTCTCTACATCTCAACCACCGCCACCTGCCGGCGGAGTTTTCACCTGATTTCGCCAGTAGTATAGCACTGACCGGAGCTTCGCCTGCCGTTGCCCGCATCATCTCTCTTCGCTGCTGCATGAACTATCGAGTGAGAGGGAGAGAATGTTGAGAGAGAGAGAGAAGATCTGAATATTATAAAATTTGATTTTTAAGATTTACTCCTTAGTCCCCCAAATTTTAAAAGTTATCATTTAAGCTCACATATTTTAAAGTCTTTTAATTTTGTTCATATTGATTTAAAAATGATATATATATATATATATTTTTTTTTTAAGTTTTTGTTTTTTTTTAAATAATTATTTAGCCCCAAGTTTTAAAAGTCAATCATTCAGCCATTTTAGTTTTTAAATGATTTTAAACAGTCCCTTCATTTTTAAAATCTATTATTTCAGCCCTATTGTTTAATATTCGTTTTGAGTTTCAACTCAATTTTTGAAAATTCACATTTTAGTCCCTCAACTTTGAAAAGTATTCATTTTAGTCCCTCAACTTTCAAATATTCATTTTAGTCCATCAACTTTCAAAGTATTCATTTTATTCTCTCAACTTTCAAAAGTACTCGTTTTAGTCCCTCAACTTTCAAAGTCTTCATTTTAGTCCCTCAACTTTCAAATCATCAATTTCAGTCCTCAAATTGTAATTTATCATTTTTAAACTATAAATTTCTAAAGATTAATTTAACTTATTGGCTAGACGAGGCGTAAGGAGATTTGAAAAATTGAAGTCATTCTAGCTCAACCACACTCGTTAAGTTTAAGGTAGACTCGCCTCCACTAATTTATTTATATTATAATTTCATGTGTTATGTGGATTTACGTGATTATATGCTTAATTGCATAAGACAAGAGTATCTCTTATGAGATAAGGCAAGAGGATCTCTTATGAGATCAAAAGAGAAATTTATGTTATGCATGTCATAACTTATATGCGTTAGCGCATAAGAGAAGAGTGTGTTCATTTGCATTCACTATGTGATGCCTATGATTAAGAAGAGAATGTCATTGTATTATTTGCATGATTACGTGTTCAATTATCTTGTAAATTAGTTATTGGCAATGAGTCTACTGAGTATTTCTATCGAAATGCTCACTCCGTTTTTAACAACATTTGCAGAGATCGGAAGCGATGGCGAGTGATGGGCAATGATGGCAAACAGTTATTTTTAATTTATTTTGAAAGTTGAGATTTTTGGAACTTGTTTATTTATCCGAGTTTTGGAAATTTTATGGAATGTTTTCTCAAGTGAATTTATTTAAATGTGAGTTCCATTGAAGTTTTTCAAATGAATGTGATGTTTGGATTTTCTTAAAATTCATTTATTTTCGAAATATTTGTTAAATATATATTTTAAAGAGAGACGAAGTAGCGTTCCGGGTTTTACGGAACTCGGGGCGTTACAAAGTTCTAAACATATTTGAGTTTGATTTTGACAGAAATAATCAAGTCTAGAAGTCTCTATTTTAATGTACATATCAACGGAACATTACTGTAGAAGTCTACCAGAATGAAGCAAAATAGAGTTACCTGGAGATCAAATTTGTAGCCTATTGTAACGTCCCGAATTCCGTGAAACCCGTGACGTCACGTCGTCCATTAAATATGATTTTATTGCGAAAATAATTAAAAAAAATTCAAACATCATATTTATTATTTGAAACCTTTGAAACAACATTTTTGCGGAAGAAATGAATTTATAAAACATCACATCTATTATTTAAAAAATGTAGCGGAACATAATTCTAACAAATTCATAAAAACCTTAAATCTTAAGTTTTAAAGTAAAGTAACGATAAATAATTAAATTGATGACATTTATGAAACTTGACTTAAAAAAGAAAATTAACATTATTCCTGATTTTTTCACCGCTGCCATTTCATTTGCCGCCATCTCTAAAATCTGCGAAAACTGTTAAAATAATGGAATGAGTATTTCTAAAAATACTCAGTAGGCTCATCGCCAATAATTAATTTATAGAATAATTGAATATGTAATTATGCAATCATACAGTGACCTCATCATCATATTCTTGGGCTCTTGTATTTTCAAAATCAAGGCTGTTAAAATCATAGAGTGTGTGTAGTATCATCTCGTGCACTTAAGGCACATAAGTTATGCATAACATCATCATTTCTCATCTTATCTCATAAGAGATATTTTTGTCTCGTCTCATGCATCAAAGCATATAAATCACGTAATTTCACATAAGACATACAATTATAATTTAAACTAATTAGTGGGGGCGAGTCTACCTCAAATCACGAGTTTGAAAGTTGAGCAAGAAAGTTCACATTGTTCTTCTAAATGTCCAAGTGCCACGTCTAGCCAATATATAAAATAAATCTTAAAGTTGAATTTGAAATTCAAATGTTTTGAAACGAAAGAGTTTTAAAAGAAGAAATAAAAGCTTTAGAGATTAATTTAGAAATCAAACATAGTTGGGATTTGAAAAGAGTTGAGATCAAAATAAATTATTTTGAAAAACTATTTGGCTTACTCGTATGTTTTAAATATCTTCAGGGCTGATTATTAAATCTAGTGAAATCTAAGGTTGAAAATAATATATTTAAACTGTATGGACTGACTTACATAATTTTAAAACTAAGGGGACCGAATTAAATAACTCTAGAAAACAGGGTCTAAAAATAACATGTTATAAAACTAGCGGAACTAAAATAGATACTTTTAAAAAACTTGAGCACTGAAATAAATGGTTTTGAAAGTGGAAGGACTGAAATTGACACATTTATAAAACTTGGGGCTTAAGCATTAAAATTTTAAAATACCAAAATATAATATATAGATAAAAATTATCTCTCTCTCTTTCTCATTTTCGAACCAGAGTAGAGATGAGAGAGACGCGACTGGAGGGCTCAGGGGCGATGGTTTCGCCCTGCCAAATTCGACCGCCAGCTGGGCCGGCGATGGTGACAACGTCGCCGTCACAAGGTGGCGACGAGCAGGTGCCAAATAAATCTGAAATGGGGCTCGATTTTTGAGTGAAACCGAAAGTCGGTTATGGTTTTTCGACGAAGAATCCGGCCAATACAGGATGGCAGTCGAGGTAAGGTATTTGGGTTCTTGTTAAATTCTTGGTTTTGGGTTTTATTTTGTGAATTTGGGTCCGATTGAAGTTGGGCAGTAGGTAGGTTTGATGATGTTGATGACGGTGGTGATGTTCATGATTTGATTGGGCGTTGAAGGTGGTGGCTTGGCAGCTTGGTGGTGGTTGGTGGATTCATAAATGGAGGTTTGGTTTGGGCGATGGAGGTGGCAGTTTGGCAGCGTGGGGATAGTGTTCGGGTTTGCAGAAATTGGGAGTTGGAGGCTGCGGCTTGGCAGATGTCTATACCCCTCTTCAATTACCATCAAACCATCCTCCCTTCGTGGCTGTGCTAAGGTGTTCACAGGGCCTGATTACAAATTCTACTTCTGTTCCACTGTTATTTCTCCTGAATTTAAGCTCACACTTTGAAATCCAACCAATTGTTTTAAGTGACTTCGATTGCTGGGCCTATCATGTCTTGCAAATAGGAGAACTGGGTGTTTCCCGGAAACTTCCCCCGTGTTCTCGATTCCAACAACGACTGAGAACTTAGCTTTCTCACAGATTTTTGTCCCCATATCGGGAACTGATAGGGAAAGAAGAGAACTTGAACTTTAAGTTGTTGGAGAATTTAACAATGTATTTAAATGGAGAGCGTTTGGAGTAGGAGAGACAAATTTGTAAGTGAAGGTTGAGTAGCTGAGCCCATAGCTGAACTTGAACACTTTTTCCTCTTTGTAGAAGCTATATGTGGGACTTGGATATCCTGAGTATGGTTCAGGCCGCATTCACATGTCAATCATTGGTACACAGATGAAATCCTCTGGATACTACGTGACGGGTAATTTTCCTCCTGCATCACAAAGGTTGTGTAAAATCAGTGTTTGACTTTCTCAATAAAAATTACCACCACAGAAAATAAGGCAAACAATAAAATAGAAGAGAAAACATAAGTTTACATGCATAGACAAGGAGAATCAATTCACTGATCAAAGTTACAAATTATGATTTTGTATTAGAGTTCAGAGCAATGGATGATATGTGCTTCAATCAAGCTATCAAAAGAGCTTACCTTGATTATGGTCGCAAATATGATTTCTACAAGTGCAATTCCTCTGGCTTCGCCTGGATAACCTGCCCACAAGATGCTTCCTACTTGTGAATTATATTTTGCAAAAGAAACATCAACAAGACCTCCACAAACCAGCTCAAGAACAACCAGCTACTTTGCATGAACTTTATGAACGATGTCCACAAACATGAACTACCCCACAAGATTTGAACTTTATGAACGACATCCAAATCCAAATCAGCAAATTCACTTAATTTAACAAAAATCCATAAAATCGTCCACATCGGCAAATACACATAATTTAATGAAAACCCATAAAATCACTTACTGTACTAGCAAAAACTCATCCCCTGACAATTAGTTCACCTGAAGAGTAATTGAAGAGGGAGTTATGGATCCAAGTGCAAACGTATTTTATTGGGAGAATGGATGGTTAAGAAATGGGTCCCGAACAGGAGTTTTGTTTGAGTAGAGAGGGGAAAAAATGGTTATTATGCGCTTTTCACCTTGAGTCTTGCCAATTAACATGACTTGCGAGATCCTAACTGCTTCTTTTCCTCTTTCTCCATTATCTGCAAGAGGATTAGCATGGCAGGTCTTAGTTCTCGGACTGCCCCTCATCTTGCAGATGCAATACATGCTGCAATTTCCAATGTTGCATGCATAATAAGCTCCATTCAAGCAACTTTAGCTTCAATAGGCATGGTTTTATTTAGTAAGAATAATCTGTAATGGAATTTGCTATTTTAGCATGACCATGGATTTATCTGGCTTTTGTCTAATTTTGTTTCTCTATGAGCTGGCAAACTAAAAGAAACTTATCATATTTCGTAGTATCAATGCTTGCTATTTGAGATTAATGACATCATAACTGGGTTGCAATACTAAATTGATGCCCTCCAAACTTGCTTGTGGATATTAAGCCTCTGTTTGTTCAAGTTTCTGAAGTTCATTCATTTAATACTCCACATATAAAATTGCATGTATTCTTCAGAATAATATAGGGAGATGTAAAACAATGTCAAAAGAAACCATTAGAATTTTTTCCTTTCTAAGAATGTTAGATATGTTGGTGAAAAGTTTCGAGGATGACTCTCCAAAAATTTTGAGGGAAAGATAAGCTATGTAAATGAGCAAATTCTGGATGAGTGAACTTGCAGATTTCAACCATCGAATAAGGCGAATACAAATATTCACAAAATCCTAGGAATTTCTCCTAATGAAAGCTTAAACAAAGACAAAAACTGAACTTTTTATACCAGAGGGCCTATACTCCTCAGAAAAGAAATCCTCAGTCTCATCATATTCGTTGCACCAGGTATTCTTCTTGGGCTTTATCTTTTCCTCCTTAACCTTTGATCCGTGCCGGAGCCTTTTGTAAACTCGAGGCCGGTCCGGGACATCGACCTCCTCTTTGATTGGCTGGAGATTGGAAGTGGTGAATGGAAATGCAACTCGTTGGGGTGCTAGGTCAGGTCCAAGACCCGAGTCGAGGTCAAAATCAAGCCCTAGGGCGATGGAGGCTCGAAACCAAAATCCGCCATACGGGGGAACAACCAAGCAAGCTAGGAGTCCTAGCGATAAGCAGCTGTCCTTAGTTAGAAAAAGATTGAAAATAAGACCTAAAGGGAATCGGTGGGCTTGGGATGCTTGTTTTGAAGGTGAAATCAGAGGGAATGGTTCCGGTGTCAGTGGTGTCGTTGGAGTCAGTGCGGCCGGAGGCAACCCGCCGGAGAATGTCACATGTGAGGAAAAATAGTCAATCAATCTACAAAGTATATGAGTACACGTTAATATGCAAGTTTAAATCAAACAGAGTAAATTGTGTAAAATAACTTCCAACTATCTGCATGTAACCTGGAACATGCATTTTCCACTACGTGAAAACTACTTAAAATCCCAAGGAATTCGTAAACTAACTTCCGGAACTTGTAAAATTTAAAATCTGTGAATTTCAAAATCAGAATCTTTGACAATTGAGATTCTGGTCAAAATTAGTTGGCCAGAATCTCAGTTATCTTTAGTAATATATATAGATAGATAGATTTCCCATCTTTGTACGTGTTTCTCTTGTGCATTGATCTCTTTCCCCCTCTTTCCCAAGCAATATTTTTCTTTGTTTTCCCCTTTTTCTTATTAGTACGATAACTTATGTCAAGAAATTGCAAGTTATTGTTCCATGCATGAAATATCAATCTTGGTGGAGAACTGATGGTGTTTATTGTCTATTAAATTCCTTTTCAAGTCGATTTCTATTTTTTTTTTTTTTTTTGAATTTTCTCCCTTTTTTTTTGGTTTTATAGTCACAACTTCACAAGGTTTCCTTTCAATTTCAGGCTTAAATTTTGAAGTAGAGTACTATTTGTTGAAGGGCTGATCATTTTGAATCATTATTAATTATTCAATTTGCAAGGTATTCCCCACTTCAATTTTTTTTGCGAAATTGCTGTGGAATGAGAAAATATTTACACAAATGTGGGTATAACATGGAGAGACTTGTAGATTTTGCTGCATGAGGTGAATGTTTTACTGATTGGATTTTTATTTGTTTTTAAAACAGCAAAACCTATCCCCACTTAGATTTACTATTCGATGTACTCATTCGGCTAAATTGTGTGCCCTTGTATATTAGGTGTAATAATCTTTTAAAATTAAATGTTAATTTTCTTTGTATATTTATTAATGTTTTTATAAATGCATGAGAATCAATTGCACTCGATAATAGAGAAACCTTTATTCTTTTTCAATAGGTTCAACAATTGTATATCACCAATGAGAACAACCAATACTTTCTATGTTGTATTATTCATATAAACAATAGCAATATCTTAGAAATTTTAGAGTTTGAGAAATTAACTGTACATAACTGTCAACTTTTTTGTGAGCTCTGCAAGAACTTTTGAATGCTCCTCAACTATTAATAATATTACATATCGTTTTTGTGTATTCTCCGTGTTTACATTCTATTCACAAAATATGGAATCTCAGATGAATCAAACATTAAAAAACGGCCTACTAGCATGCAACGCACGCTGCCCCCACTTGTACTAATATAAAAGAGCCTTGAATGATAGGATCTAAATGAGAAGGTCTCTCCTTTTTGCTAACTTCTCACAAATTTTTCTTATATTTTATTTCTGCTTTTACCAAGATTTTACAGTTTGCATTGAAACTTCGCGAGAAAGTGTAACGTATAGTTGTCTATTAAAGGATATAAGTTCTGGGAAGTATTTTCCAACAATATACATTATTTATTCTTAAGCCTTATTAATGATCATTGCAAAAGTATTGACATACTGAAAATTGTTTATTTTGAATTTGAATGAATATCCTTAATCTTTGCTGGAGTTAATAGAATACATGGACGAGTTGAAGCTGACAACTTCTACACCTCCATGAAATAGCTCAATTATTTTGTTATTGAGTTAGTCAACATACTTATTTTTCTGTTGAAAAGTTTTCATGTTGTATCACATAATCATTAGAAATTGTGTATAATTGTCCATGTTTGAGAGCTATTATTTCAAAATAATGTTGTTTGTAATAGTAAATTTTGGAGAATGTGTAGTTAAAAATTAAGGAATCTTTTGAATTTATATGTAGATTATTTTATTGGTAAAATATGATATTGAAAATTAGTTTTAAAAAAACGGGGTTTCAAATAATAGGTACCCAAATAGGGGCTTAATAACATTGCATATTGGTAGATAATAAATAAATAAACGTAATGAATTATGTTATTAATTAATAAGGATGTTATTGGGTAAGGATTTATGGTATTGATTCTCATTGTTGTGTTGATTTGATATAAAAGCCAATGAAACATTACAAAATGTCATATGATTATTAATTCAAAAATTAATTTATATTAACTTAGTGTAATGCAATTGTATTAGTAACTATATTGTATTTAAGAGTAAATTAAAATTTGTAATTTTTTTTTTCATGCAACCTATGAAAATTAGTCAAGGATTAATGAAATTGTAACATTTTGGATCGAAGATCGTGTGTGTGTGTGTGTGTGTGTGTGTGTGAGTAATAATATGAAATTATACCATTGTAAAATGTTGATAGTATATTTATAAAGCTACATAAATGAAAGAGTATATAATATGAAATTATATTATAACAATGTAAACTTTTAAATAATAAATTAATGTCATAAATTATTTAATGTTATTAAATTAGGGTAAGGATATAGTGGGCATATATTTATTTATACGAGGGTAAAAAAAGTATTTAAAAGATTCTCCTTCTTCCATCATTTGTATATATTGTAGATGTAGATTTTCAAGGCATAAATTGAACATATTGATATTTAGTTATTTTATAACCAAATATTTACTAGACTATGAAATATTCCTATTGACGACCCATAAGCACCTCAAGGACTGAGCAAATTGTTTGAAAAATTGAAATTTAGGTGCATCCTTAATAATGTTCATCATATTAATATAAGCTTGAGACTACTTCATGGGACGAAGACGAAAAAATTATTCCTAAAAAAAATTCTTCTAAAATCAAAAATGTGTCCAAGGTCTAATGCAAGCCCTAATGTACACTCTATGCAATATAAATTGAAAAACAAAGTTTAAGAGTAGAAGTCGGGTTACCACCTTTTAGTTCTTGATTTATAGTCACAAGTTTGACTTTGGGCAATAAATTTTTTTATAACACTTAGGCTAATGTTTTGGATGTCTTGTTTAGCTCTCTTAATTTGTCTTTGCATCACACTTTGCACGTCCTTCAAGATCTTACTTTGACCCCTTGAATATGCATGTTATGCATTTCCTAAATTACAAGATTCAAACTCAACAAAGAATACTTCAATCTCCCGATCGATTTTAATCACAATATATCAATAAAGTTGGAGGTTTGTATGCGAATTCCACATTTTTAATACCACTAATTATTTTGGCTCCATCATGATTACTTCCTGGATTTCTATCCAAAATTATTTGGTCTTCAACCCTTTTTGTATTTTTGCATAACAAAGACATTATCCACAAGCATGTGAGTGTCATCTTCTTCTTCATTAAGATCTTCGAAGATAGCTTTACTAATTTCTGGAGTGGCCAATAAAAAGCAATTTTTTGTATAATGCAATGCACTACAATATTCAGAAGTTGGTCTATTTTTGTCATAAACAATAGATGAAATATTTAATCCCTCTGGCACGCCATATACTTATCAAGTAATAGATGTGAAGTGTATCCCAGTTATTTATGTTGTTGACTAAAGAAAAAATAGCCCATGAGCATACAAATTCATCTAAGTCGGGATCAATTGTTGCAAAATTTTAACTACTCTCTTGCTTTTTTCGTTCTCTATCAATGAAACAAAATATGACAAATAGATCACAAGAAAAAGGAAAAAAATGATTAGAGATTAATCCAAATTAATATCAAATAAGAATAGTCTCCGAAAATAACGTCAAAAACTTCTTGTTGAAAATCATTGCAAGTACACAATAGTAAAACAAATAGTAAAGTGGACTGAAAGAGTCCAAATTATCGTACCACAAAATTCTTTTTATTTAAATATTAGCTTTGATTAAACAAGTACTACACTAATGAATAACACAAGTATTGATTTTTGTTTAATCTACTAAAATGTATAAGCATATAATTATGAAATCTACTTATTATGCGAAGATCAAGAATTAGATTTTTCTTATGAAGCAAAAGTGTTGAAAACTCACGATTTTACCCTATTTATCTTATTCAATATCTCATCCCAAGTTTTCTTCCTAAAGTAGTATTTGATCGAATTCACAATTATATCTAATTTTCTCCTCTCGAGTTTAAATTAGTTCTACCGAATTAGATCAACCACATATCTCTATATTGGGTCAGAGTAAGCCCTAATTAAGTACATTCAATGACTGAAATTCATGTAATGATCATAACAATCAAACCATGTATCTCTATCCTTTGTTAAATTGTCGAAATTTGTTACGTAGACTAGATATGTAACTCAGCGCTCGACTAGTTACAACCCACTAATCAATGAACTAGTGATAAGGTAATTCATGCATTAAGATAAAAAATAAATCAATTCTTCTATATGAACATTTTTTGAGACATGTCGAGGTCATACATCGACATTGGGTGATGAAAAGGTAGATCGTATACTTGATCACATGTACGCATTTTCATCATCCAACCAAGAGTCGCTACATTGACAATGTCCCATTTTAATGTCCCACAAAAATGTCTACATAGAATTATTGAAAATAAATTCAATACATATGATTAAAGCAAAAAACTTGATCAGAATTGAAATTGAAATGATCAAATTAGGTTACATCGTTCGTCCTAACAATTAAATTAGTTACACATGATAAAAGAAAGATGAGAAGTCATTAGAATTGAACACATCACCAGTTTTTTAAAATTCAATCCAAAAGAGGTAGGAGTTCTTGCACTAAGATACAATCTCCAACTCAAGCCCTAGGTTTATTGATTATGTTCTTGAATTTATCTCCCATTTGATGTGTGTGATGTGACGTAATTGATCCCCTATTTTCTTGCTTCCTTTGTTTATATAAGGTGAAATTAGGTCAATAATCACATTTAAATTGGGTTCCAAAAGAGTTCCAATCAAATAAAGGAGAGTTGTATTCGTGTCGCGCATGGTTATATCTTTGTGCAGCTGTTAGTATGTTTATCATATATTTCTCTTCCTTTATCCAATTGAAGTGATCCAAAGTGCATTGAAAAGATAACTAAAATTGCTACAGTTATCCTTCAAATACTGTTTTTCAATTCGAACTTTTTCTATCCCAAAAATGGGTCTCAATATCCTATTAACTTGTGTGGTTCTGTTATCGCCTTTTCAAGTACAACTTTGATCCATTAGCTTCTAATATCATTCAGTTGATTAGATATGATCTTCAATCATTATTTATTGGTTTGAATCAATTAATGAATATTTACAGATCAGTCCCCACTTTGACAATTTTGCACGATTTTTATAATTTTTCTTCGTTTAGCCTCCAAACACACTTCGAGTTTTACCTAAAACAATAATTAAAAAAAAAAATACACAATTAAGCAATATCAAATTCTAAAGTACTCACAATTATCCAAATTTATTTTCAAGATAAATATACAGAATTGTACTTATCAACGGATAAACAAGAAAAACAAATAATTTTATACATATATAGTTGATGTGATGTTGAAGAGTAAAATGGAAAATAGGAAAAAATATTGTAGATTGAGGTATTGAGGATCTTTAAAAGAAGAAAGCAGGATATGAAATACAAACATACCCTTGTCTAATTATATATTATTATAAATCAAAAAAGAAAGATAAAATCTATACACCACAATTGTGAGTCCCCTTCAAACCCCAAACTCGATGCTCTTATCACTCTCCCAAACTCATGCTCTTCGTCAGAATATTATCATTCTCCTCTCTCTCAAACAACTTTTCTAATTTCTGTCTCTACAACTAAAGAAATGGGGAAGATCAACATAACTTTACTTCTGAACAATTACACAGCACTGTAGCAATTATTGAAATTCTGAACAGTTAAAATAAGCTCCCTTTGACCACTGCAACAAGCCATAATAGAAAACTTATAGAAGGTAGAAACAACCACCAGCATCAACAGCAGCCCCTATTTTTTTCCTAAATAGTACTCATTGGCAACATTTTGAGCGCTGGTGCGGCTAAAACCAAGAAGGGTTATGCTACTTGCACCCCAAGTGTGATCCCAACCTTGCCCCCTACTCACATGGGGGGCGGGGCCCGCTCATCAGGGGTGCAAGGTTGGGGTCACAGTTGGGGTTCAAATAGAATTTTCCAACCAAGAATATATTGAATTGTTTGATTCCACCATATCAACACCGTTGAATTCTTGAGTAGTGAAGATTGGGGGACAAGAAAAATAACAACGAAAATATTACAGTCATTAAACTCAGTTATGATTACTTCAAAACCCGGAGTATTGCAGATATCCATGAGGGCTTTTGGTGGGTAGAGGCGGAAGGGTTTGTTGTGTAAGTAGAAATTAGTGAGAGATTTTCTCAAAAAAACAATTAGTGAGATAAAATTAAAAGGTTGATTATGTCATTTTATTAATATCTATTTTTGTAAACAATGAATATTTTAAAAATGTGGTGTATAAAATAAATTTTGTGGTGGTAGTATAACTACACTTTTTAAAATCTACTTGTTTATATGAGTATATATTGTAAATTAAAAAGTGAAATTGTAAACGTAGAATTTTAGACATAATAAAGAATTGGATTATGAGCTCCATTCTAGATTTTTGATCTAATTATAATTACAAAGCAATGAGAACAACGGGATGGGACCTTTGAAAGAAACTAGTCGAGATGAAAGCCCTATAAACAAAATATTGATTGAAAGAGCAAATAATCGTCTGCGGAAACTTTTTTTACTTTTTTTCTGAGTTGCTAATCTAAACTTGAATAAAGGAAACAACAAAATGAAAATTTATTAGAATATTCTAAAAAACTGTGTCTTGAAAATATTAGTTATTTAAATTAAATATTTTTAATCCTTTTACTCGACAAAATCTATGGAATGGACATAATTATTACCTCCAATGACAAATGTCTATTCCAATATTGTAATACTTATAACCTTGAAAGAATCATAGGCTAGGATATTGTCAAGAATGTCACACTCAAATAATTCTTGTTACTTCATCAGACACATCCAAAGAGGAGCATATATAGTTACTAATACTAATAACTCCGACCCAACATCAGCAATATAAATTTGTGTAATTTTCTACTCATGCATAATTATTATAGGTCAAGTCAAGGTGATAGTTCTATTCAACATCGAGAGGAAGATTTGGGTCGAGCTATGTCGATGTAGAGCCAAATTATCGACTCTGAAAAACTAGCAGGTGGTCCATTTTGCAGTGAGGGTCGAGGAAACATTAATATATTTCAGGATCTAATTGTCCGTTTTCTTGATCTTCTCCTGATTATTGTTCCAACTCACTGATTAATTTGTATAACCATCGAGGTACTTTTTTACTGATTTCTTTTCTTCCTTCTTCTTCGTCTGAAAATACAGAAAGAACCCTCGAATTAAAATTCGATCTTGATTCTTTACCAAATAGAACATGAGAGGGCCATCACCACTAATCCCTTCACTAATGCTAGTGGCAATGACTCTGGTTATCTTTTGGCCGACGACCCTATATCTAACTAAAGGCATGCTATTAATTCTATTTCAAACGGGTGGTGACGAAGATGGTGGCGCAACCACTTTCGTAATGCTACTTATTCCTATGATAATATTATTGTTAATACATCTCCTTTCAACATTATATCCCACCCTAAATATTCCTTCCGCTGCTAACAGTGGCTCCTCCCATGATGCAGCAGAAGGGTTCGGGTTTGGAACCGTACTTTTAGTTGTGCTCTTCTTTGTCCTGTATAGCCTAACTTGGTGATTATCAAAAGGATTAATTAGACTCTACACTAGTTCTTTCACTCCTTAAATAAATATATTATTTAGAAATTATTTAGAAAAATACCGGATCTTATGAGAGAGAGAGAGAGAGAGTATTATTTGATTGACCTCATTAATTAAGGAACCTATTATTTAGGGATGTAGTTACCATTTATTTAGGAGATTAAATTAGGAATGTAATTGCATTTAAAATAAATTAATAATATGAAAATTACAATTATTAAATTGGTTTAATAATATGGGAAGTCATCTTCTAGATCGGACGTGATATTACGAGCTATGTAATTTAGCCACTGTTCGGCAACTGTTATAAACAATAATGATTGATGTTATTTGTATTTTTTAGGTAAGATGTGTGATTAAAAATTGGAGAGAGAAAAGATGTGTGGTTAAAAATGTAGTTTGAAATCCGTGCTGATTATAACAATAGATTCCCGAACACAGGCTTAATTAAAATCACATGCAATTTAACATACCTCGAACTGGCATTACATGAAATTTAATTGATAAAATCATATATCAACTTCAGAATTACATCTAATGTAATGTTTTACAAATATTAAGTAATTGCATGGAATGTAATATTACGAGCAACCCCAACATTTGCACTATGAATTACATTCGTTGTAATAATACATCTAGTGATACTTCAAAACTCTATGGATTCATGAGGCAAAATTACATGCACAATAGTCTTTCAATGAGTTTAAAATCACTTTATCTACTACTACAAGCTTTGTAATGTAATTAAAATACCGTCATTTTGTGATGTTTGAAACACTGTAATGACAACATATATTATAGTACATTACACGACATGTAACATTAATAGCAATAATGTAATATTACATAAAAATGACAGAGATTAATCAGTACACAAATATAGAAGGTGGGTAGTCTGCCATGAAAGGAAAAGTGGCTATATTTCAGGATATTTGAAATTTCCTAATTTAATTAGCTAAATAATTGGTAATAATTTTCCTAAATAAAAGGATTTTTGGTTAATCATGTCAATCAAATATTACATTATCTCACTTCAAAATCCGGTATTTTTCTAAAGTTATGACAAGAAATCCAGTAATATTACGAATAGTTTGAAAATTGGGTATTTTTCAATTACAGTACATTACATCTAGGTAGTTACGTAATTTTCCCTTATCAAAATGTCAGAATGAATTTTATGATTATAGTTTGGATTTCATTGATCTATTATCTTCGGTCTAGGCCCAATACCAAGCCCAGAATCAAGCTAATGCAATTACGTGGCGAAGTACAAAAAATTGCCTTGCGCGAGCATTTTGGGAAATTTACGTTTGGAGTTAGAGGTGGTAATGAGTCGAGCTGGCTCGACCCCTAGCTCATGGTGCTCGGATCGTCAATCGGACGAGCCGAGCTTGGCCCAAGAGCCTACCAATTTTTTTTATTTTTTATTTTTTATTTTTTTATAAAATAAAAACAATATACATGTAGTTAAAAACCTTCCTCCTTTTACTGGGCTTGAGGCCAATTAATTAATTGAATTTTGTAATAAGCGGAATTAAAATTGTACAAGAACAATTTATTACGTGTACATTTTTTAAATAAAATAGTATTTAGAGAAAATATGATTATGTAAAATAAAGAGATTAAACGTATAAAACTAAAAATCATTTACATGACAACGTGCAATTTTGACATACTTATTTTATATGCGAAAATGAGTGTCCTGCCAATCTTTGACGCACATTAACTCTTCAAAAATGTCTTCTTTAAGTCGGCTCCTTACTTTCGACAAAGTCCTTTTACTTGCACAAAAAGCGAACTTTGAAGCTACCGTATTAATCGGAGGTGTTAGTAGATCTTTGCGATGGTGGAAACAATTGAATAACTTTGTTCATTTGTTCGTCAAAATTCAAGTAAATCAAATTGTAAAGAATCGGTTGAGTCTACATTCCTAAGTAATTTTTGTTCAAAATAATTTTTCAATTCTTTAGGTATTGTAAGTAGACCAGATGATCTAGATTCAGATATATTATGAAAAATAAGGGACATATTGTAAGAAGAAGGTCCTTTTGCATTCCTAATTTCTTCCATTAGATCCACTAGTTCTACTTTGTCTTTTCTAAGTGAAGTAGAACATAATGGTGCAGAGGGTGTATGACTAACATTAGCACCTAATTGTATTGCTTATGAGTTTTACATGATCACTAACATGCTTTCTATATCATTATAAATGATAGGGGAGTCCAAAATCAACATCTTACTGATTTTTGAAATAATTGTTTGGTACCTTTTAAATTGTAACGGGTATCCATTACGTATGCTAAAGTAAATAACATTGGTAAATCTTCCAAAATTTTTTCTAAATTTTAGTTTCATTGAATTAATGTATTAGTAAAAAATGAATCATTTTTATACTTATGAAAAACTCTTGCAATAACAAAAATACGTTCAACTGTTCAAAATTTTTGAACTAGTTGGGTGGTATACCCCAGATAATATGTTGGTTGAATCACAAAAACTTGTCCAAAATCTTTTGACTTATAAAAGCAAATTCCCAATCCTATTCTATTAATATAGACTTATTTTCTTTTTTAACAATTCTACCATTATAATGCTCTGTTATTAAGTGTTCATAACCTTTACGTGATTTAAGTAACAAATATGTCAAGTTCCACGAATGCCCTACTTCAGTGATAAATTTTTTAACATCTTTACCATATTGTAAATTTAACTCTTCAAAGTATTGTTTTCTACCTGATGAAATAGTTATGTAAACAGATGCATCTCTAATTCCATCCATTCGGTCTTTAAGATGTTTCATTCCATCTTAAACAATTAAATTTGAAATATGACATACACATGTAACGTGAAGTAAAAATTCACCAAATTCAAGATTAAGAATTCTACATAATTTATCTACAACGAGTTTATTATACTAACATTATCGAACGTAAATGAACAGATTTTACTTTCATAATAATATTCTCTAAAAATTTGTAATATAGAAATTAATATGTTGGTGACATTATAGGGAAATTTATAATTTTGAAAGCAATAATATTTTATGCATAACTCAAAGTGGATCAAGGTAGTTTGTTATTACAATTACATAACCTTTTTTATTAACTCCTTCTCAAAGATCAGAAGTAAATGAAATAACATAGACGTATTTATTTAAGTCAGTTATTAATTACTTCTTAGTTTTAATAAAATAATCTATAGTTTTAGAACGAAATATTTCTATTAATTCCAATATACCTCAGTTAAAAATATTCTTTGATGTAGGTAGTGAAGTGTTGGTTGTCCAATATGCTTCTTCTTCCGAATCATTAACATTATGAATGTAGATGTAGAACCACTAGTGGACGAATCAAATTGCAATTAAGCTTGGTTTGTTTCAAGGTAACCACTTTTTGTCACACATTTGCGATAGTGACGGTTGAGGTGGGTAGTACCTATACCCTTTTGTCATACGAACTGTTGTGTACAATATTTGCACACTGATATAAACTCTTGATTTTCGTCGGTTGTACGCCCAGTTGAGACAAATTTAAATGTTCCCAATACTTTGCAACTTTCTTACTTTTTTCGCTTCCCTTTTGCATCAGGAATATCGACCAGCACATCTTCTAAGATTTCAACATCTTTTTCAATATCATCTAAATAAATTTGAAAACTACCGGTCTCATCAATATTTTCTGGAATGGGAATGTAGTTGAGACTTGAGACCAGCAAATTCTTCGTTAAAGTGAGGTTGCAGGGTTGATCTCCCAATTTCCTCGTCGAATAGTTCCTCAACAAATCGACCCCGAGATCCATTCTTTTATATGTTGAAAAATGGAAATTGAAGAAATAGAAGAAGTGTGAATGTAATTGTAGACTTGTAGTATGAGATTTGAAATGTGTAGAAATGTAGAATGTAAAGATGAAATGTGTATAATATAATGTATTATGTAGTAATTGAATAAATTATATTGAAATATGTAATTTGAGATTTGATTATAATAGAAGAGAGTAGAGAGTAAATAATTGTAGAGAATTTGTGCGAATATATAATGTTGTATTTATAGGTGAAAAATGAAAAAAAAAATGAAATTAAAAAGATGTTAAAATGACCGTTTAGGACCCAATGGTAATTTTAGAAGTATGTGACCACTTTGCAATGGTCACAAAAAAGGTATAAAAAGTGACCAAAATGGTTACATTTTCAAAATATGTGATTGTTTGGTCATTGTTCACGCTCAGCTTGTCGACTCACGAAGATAAGCTCATGGAAACAAGCCACAAGCTACTCGTAAAGTGATGAGCTGATGCTCAGCTTGTTTCTTCGACACCATGATTTGGAGTCTTCTACTTATTGAAAATGTAGAAAGTAGATCCTCAACCTTCGAATTTTGTTGCAATGCAGTCCATGACTGTTGAATGTGTCATTGATGAATGATGACAAATGACGTGCTAATGGAGTTCGTTTGTTTTTTTATTTGGTGCTAAGTGTAAGTTGAACAACATGCTAAAATAAGAAGAAATGTACGAAAATCTGCGCTTTTATTGCAATCACATTGATCTACGATTTCCAAATAACAACATATAAGAACTAATTTCATATTATGCTATCTCTATGTTATTATAAATACTGAAAAGATAATCCTTTTAATAGAACTAACTAGAGTTGATCATGTGATGCATTTTATTTTGAAAAAGTTTTGCAAGTACTAGAAAAGTAATAACTGAAGACAAATTGATATAAAAATAGGTAAATCAAATTGTTTATGAGGATCATTTAAAAAAAAAAAAAAATTATGTGGAATGAACTTTTTATTCAATAAGAATCTATATGTATACATATTTTTATGTAAAAGCTTCAAAATGGTATAAAATCAAATGTTGTTTTTATGATGCAACAAATTTGTTTTAATATAACATAAACATTTTTATATTAGTTTAAAATTTCTTTGAAAACCATAAAGTAACATACGTGCTCTGTGAAAATGTTACTAAAAGAAGTAATATGTGATTCTCTAATCTAAATTAATATTCAATCTTCTATTTTTATTTTCTTGCTTGGACGGCTTCCTTCATTAATCACATTGGCATCCACCATGTACTTCAACAGTCAGTTTCTTCCTTGCTCTTTCTTCTCTTTTCGTGACATCAATCTTCGCCAAGATTTGAGCTTTATCTTTGACAACATTAGCTTCTTGTAATATCAAAACAATTCCTTTTTGTTGGTCATAGGAATATATATCAAAATATGTTTTACAAAGATGCGTTAATCACCTAATTTTAGTTGTACAAAGGAAATTGTTGTTAACCAAACCAAGGTGGAACAATTCATTGGTTCACAGTCTACTTGGAAACATCGTCTTTGACTGAGCTGACTTGGACAAAGCCACGTGACATGATAATAGAAAAAATGGAGACGAACAATGTAACCTAGTTTGATTATTTCAATTCAAATTCTCAAGTTTTGTGCTTCTATCATATGAATTATATTTTTTCTAATTTTAATGCATGAATTACTGGATTACTAATTCATTGACTTGTGGGTTGTACCGAGTCTAAAGGTGAGTTACATATCTAGACAACATAATAAACTTTGACAATTTAACAAAATGCTAGAGATACATGGCAGTAGTTGTTGTGAACGTTATATGAATTCCTATTTTGACCTAATATAGAGATATGTGGTTGACCTAATTAGGTAGAACAAATTTAAATTCGAGAGAGAAAAATTAGATATAATTGTAAATGTAACGCCCCTGAAATTTCGTATTTTATTATTATGCATATGGAAAATAATATTATTTTATTGGGGTAAAAATTTCATCATTTAATTTCTTATAGAGATGGATTCTCTATTATTTATTAATTTCTCGATTAATAGGAAGCTTTGCAAAATTAAAAATTTGAGGACCGAATTACTATAGATTATAGTTAGATGAGCCTTAATTTACCCTAAGTTAGAAAATTAGGGGCCAATGCAGAAATCTTGAGAAGACTAGTTAATTACAATTTTGCCATCTCAACTAGCGATCTTTGTCGTGATCGAGTGAATTAATTGTTGACCTGAATTCATTGCATGTAACACCAACTCGTTGTTTGTAACGAGACGTTTAAATCGATGTATTGAATACATGTTTTCGAGTTCGGATGTGTCGAGAAAATCGAACAAAAGTAGTATAGTTGTAATAGTAAGATTTTGCCAAATCCTAAAAAAAATTTCTAAGTATAAAGTAGATTGTCGAGCTACCATATTTACAAGGGTCGTACGAACAAAACATTGGGAAGACACTTTTCAATGCATGAGTGTTGTAAAGTTCGTATCACGAGCTTTCCAACGGTATAAAGTTTGTTTAATTCGGATTTCATCTCGACCCTCAAAATGAAAGTTGAAATGGTCTGGTTAAAACACAAAATCTGGAAATAAATTATTATTATTATTATTATTATTATGCTTGTGGGACACATGGTAAAATCCAGTAACTTGCTTTTAAAGGGCTTTTTGGGAAATCTACTTATTTATGTTTGAAACAATTGATTTACCAGAATGCATTTTTAAAACATTCAACTTATTAACAATTGTATATTCTTTGGAAAAAATTCTTATAAACAAAAAATTAAAAATTATGATAAAACAAACAAGCCCTTATCTTTCTCTTCTATATATATTGACACTTATTTTCATTTTACAACTGCAAATCTGCTAGGAAATTTCAAGATAAGAAAAAATTCATTTTTTCACTTCTTCTTTTTTTCATTTCTAAATCATGATTTAACAAGAAAAAATGGTGAACTCTTGATTCTACTTAATGTTCATCATTTTTAACTTGTTAAACATAAGAAAACTCAAGATTTAACTCCAAAAAATATCAGATTTTAGGACCAGTACCGTTCTGGAAAAATAGCTACTAGTAGCATGAGTTCTTCAGAGCCGATGCTATTAGTAGCCTCCTGAACTAGAACAATTTACTGTTTTGAATCAAAATCGAAATCTGCTGGAAAAATAGCTACTAGTAGCATGAGTTCTTCAGAGCCGATGCTATTAGTAGCCTCCTGAACTAGAACAATTTACTGTTTTGAATCAAAATCGAAATCTGTTGAATTTCTGGGGTAAGAATCTGATCTGGAACATGTTTATAAAGCATTAGATTTCATATACCTTCATTTTATAAGATTTCTAACCACCAAATACCAAATAAATGCAGGAAAATCCTAAAGAAATTCATCTATAAGGCTATGAGTAAGCAAAATGTGTTCTTTCGTGTTTCTTAGTTATTCTTGATCATTATGCATATGTTTTTGTGCTTAAATCAAGCATCTTTTATATTTTGTTACAGATCTTTGCTGATTTTAATGTAATCGTGTTTAAAAATTAGAAGTTTTGGCTTAAAGGATGTAGAAATGATAAGATAAGAAGCTGCCTAAATCCTATATTACTGGTTTTAGACATATAAAGCTATAAATGTTCTTTTATATTGAATCTATTAAGAATGAGGATTTGGGTTTCTCTTTGAAAGTTTGAAATATGAATTTGATGTAGATTTGGGCACTATAGCATATTCAACTCATGATCTGACCTCAATTATGATATGCATGTCTCATATTTTGATTTTTAATGATGATATTAGTCATGCATGTATGTAATTTGAGGTATAATAAGCTTTTGACTTAAAGAGTAACTTAGATTTCATAAATCTATCAAAATTTCAGATTCTTAGTTAATTAAATTAAATTTTTAAGAGTAAAATTTTTAGATTTACTTAAATAGTTAATTGAACTTTAAAAGTCATTTTTTTATACTCTTGATTGTTGTTTTCTTAGCATTTTAAGTTATTTCAGATTCTTGAATAATGGTCAGTAAGCATTAAGATTCTTAAATTACGTTATTTAAGTATTTTTATGTTATTTCAGATTCTAGGATGAAGTTATTGAGCAGTTTAAATTATTTTCAGGTTTTTAGATTAGTTTATAAGCTTCCTAATTCATCTATGTGTTTATGTATATGAGTTAAAGCTGATTTCAGATTTACTTAGCTTAGTTTCGGCAATTTGTAAGTTACCAAGCTTTCATATACTATTAAAAATCAAGTTTACTTTTGAACACTTTGAAATTAGCAAGTTTTCTCTATGAAGCACATGAGAATTTATTTGATATACATAGTTGGTACAACTCCTATTATGCTAAGTTCAAAGAATTATACCTTGCATGTATCATCTTGAACAAGGTTATATGTTTTTATGTTGAAGAAGTGATGTACTTAGAAGTTTTATTTTCATGTACATCAAATATTGAGAATGTTATAAATTCTTACATGCAACTTTTCTTGCAAATCTTGGATGTATTGTATTCATTCATGATGCATTATTTATTCTCCAAGCATGCACTTCGATTTAATAAGAATACTTGAACTGTGCATAATTAGGAACAAAACTCTAATAAGTTAAGTATTCACCAGTTTGATATTTTAGATGCTCAAGGGAATAATTCTCATAGTTAAGGTCACGAAAGTGTTTTAAGTTTCGATTCTAATACTTTCAACAATTATTACAGTTTACAGTAAGCTTTATGCTTAAGACTATCACGAGATGAGGTGTTTACATCTTCACAATTTTATGTCATGACAAAGTTACGTGATAGGTGACCTTTGTACCGAAATGATACCAGAAATTTTATTGAGCGCTCTATGAATACTTACTCTTAGGGTAGAGGCCCAAATAATCAAGAAATGAATTTAGAGAGTAAGCGCATCCTAGATAACATGTATAATGTGTTCATTACGTTATGTGAATTGAGAATATTGAATAATATGTGATTTTGAATACTCTTATGATGAATCCACATTAAGTATTATAGATTATATGCTAAAAAGATACTTGTAATGATTTTGAACAACTTTATGCATTTTTCATTTATTCTTTCAAAGTTATGAGGTAAGGTGCATTTAAACTAAATTAATCATGTTGATATTAATCTTGATAATATGCTTATTTTCTTATTTGTATCTTTACTCACTAAGCCTCATAGCTTACAGTCGTTTCATGACTATATTGTAGATCATGGACCCAACTTATATGGAAATTGTTCAGAGCTGGGGAAGTACTTCCCCCAATGGAATGCAATATCACATTATTACAAAATGGCTCTTTGGATGAAGTTTAATACATGGCCGAAGATTTTCATGAAGGAACGTACATACAAAACTATCAATGTATATGACGCTCGTACGCTTGTGCCCCTTTGGACCCTAATGTTTATCTATTGAATATAGGTAAAGTTGAGGTCTTAACTTTTGAAGATTTTCACTCATACTAGAACTTTCAAATTAAAGGTAAGAAATGTGGTATTTTGAAGCAAAAAATAAGGCAAGTATGTCCAAGACCACATTGCTAAAATCAAGGAGCTATATTTTGAGTAGGAGTGGGCATTTTTTCCCTGAACCAGTCGGTCCGGATCAGGTTCGACCAAAGAATAAATCAATTTTGGTACTTATTGGTGGAATCGAACAGTTCTGGTCTGGTTCTCGGTTCCTTTTTTTAAGAACCGAAATTTAATTCGGTTCTCAGGTTGGCTATATATATTTTTTATTTTTGGTAAAATATTAAAAGATCACGATTCACGTCTTCTGTCTTCCTCCAATTTAGGGTCTTGTTTCCTTCTTTATCTCCAACAGATTCCTTCTTCTTCTTTTTTATTTCTTTAATTATTTTCTTAGTTTCTTATAATCAAATCAATTAACGTATTACCTATCAATTCTTAAATACCAATTACCAAACTAAGTCTGTCGGCACTACCTAATTATTTCTTTAATTATCAAATACAAATTCCTTAATTTCTTTAATTACCAAATACCAAATCCTTAATTTCTTTAATTACCAAATACCAAATACCAAATTCTTAATTTCTTTAATTATTCCTTAGTCTATACATGCATGATTTTCTATTTTACTTTTAATCTTTGTAGTTTGTAAAGTGGGTGCAATATGGCATGTTACATTTTTTGATATTATGCCATTGCATGTTATATTAATAGTGTAGGCAGCTTCTATTATCAGTCACAAGAAACTTCTAGTTTTTAATACTAAAGAATATTTTATTTTTGTATAAAAAAAGAAACATTTTATTTTAACATTTTCAATGTAAAGAACCGGACCAAACTGAATCGAAATCAATTGATTCGGTTCCGGTTCAGTTCCATAATCAAATTTGGAACCAATGGTTCCATTACTAAGATTTCCATTGGTACTTGGTTCTGTTTGGTTCCTTTAGAAACCGGACCGAACCGGACCGCACGCACACCTAATTTTGAGAAAGTTTGGAAACTTGATAGATGTTAGAGTGGATATCTCTTTTTGAGGGCAAAAGCATAGTGTTAAAGCGTTGTAAATATTTTGATGAAACTGATGTATTCCTAGCTAAGCTAAAAGATAATTGAGTTCCTTGTATTATTATGTGTTTCTGCTTGCTTATGTCTTATGTTAATGGTGAAAAGAATTTTATAGAAGTTAATGAAAGCAAACCTTGCAGAATGCTATCAGTAGCTGACTGCAGTTCATTCTTTTGTACAGTCCTATGCTACTAATAGCCTTCTGCGACCTATTTGTTTGATTTGGTATGGGTTTACAATTAAGTGGTACATGAATATAACTAAATATACTCATAACCTTATTCTCTCAACACACACACACACACACACACACGCACACACATAACACCTTATTTTCACATCATTAGTAGATTTCATAATTATTTGCTTCCAATACTTTAGTATATTAAACATCAAATCAATGTCCTTCAACACCATTGAATTGCAGAATACCAGAGGAGGTTTGGAGCAATAAAGAGGTACACACACACACACACACACACACATATATATATATATATATATATACACATACAATACACACTCATAACCTTATTTTCACATCGTTAGTAGATTTCATAGTTATTTGCTTCCAATACTTTAGCATATTAAACATCAAATCAATATGTCCTTCAACACCATTGAATTACAGAATACCAGAGGAGGTTTGGAGCAATAAAGAGGTAAGACTTTCATACTCGAAGGTATTTGGTTGTGTTTTATACACTCACATTCATTCTACTATAAGAACCAAGCTCGATGCTAAATCAAATAAGTGTTTCTTTATTGGGTATGATTATAACGAGTTTAGCTATCATTTCTGGGATATTGATCGAAAGGTTATTATGAGCAAGCATGTGATCTTCAATGAAAAAGTGTTGTATAAAGATAGGTTGGAAGAAAACACTAAAGAACCAAGTCCTGAAATTAAGAAACCTGAGGTGATCTCATTGAAAGTCTTCTAATGATTTAGCTAAAGAATGTTGATGGTGAAAATCAAGAAAACATAGAACTATAAGTAAATAAAAACACACTTGTGACTCAAACAAGAAGATCCAGCATATATTAGATCTCTACAGAGATATTCTCGAGCATTGCATTATATCCTATTTACTGATAGATGTGAACCATAAAGTAATAACGAAGCTGTGGAGGTTGATGAGTCAATCAAGTGGGAGTTAGCCACGCAGGATAAGATGGTATCATTATTGTCCAATCAGACATGGAAATTGAAATACTTAACAAAAGGAAAGAAGGCTTTATAGAATAATTGAGTTTACCAATTAAAAAAAGAATATGATGGAAGCAAGCGATACAAAGCAAAACTGGCTGTAAAGGAGCTTGAACCAGTGTTGTCACACCCGGACCGGATGGGCCAATCAATTCGGTAAACCCATGATCTGATCTTTGGATTGAGTCATAAAATGATAAAAATTGGATTTTAGGAACCCAGAAAAAACCTAGATCACCTAGCCAGTTGTAAGCGAACCGCCGACCAGGTACCGATTTTCCAGAGTTTGGTGGTTTAACTTTTTGGTATTTTTAATTTTTAATTTTATGGAAATTTTTTTGAACTTGTACTGTATAGGGATACTATTAGCACCCGTCCCATAATTGAATTTTTACACACCAAATGCCAGGATATATAGTACAGTGGAGGCTATAAACATTGTTAAATTCTGCTGTGGGATTAGGTGTTTCCACATTTCCATTTTGTTTTTTAACTTTGATATTAAGTACAAGTGAAAAAATGCAACCCAACTTCTAGCTTGATTGGCAATGGTTTTACTTACTAACCTCATTACTTGGTTTCGATTCTCCATAAGTTTGGTGATTTTTGTTTTAAGCATTCTTTGAGTTGTTTTTTTTTTCCTTTGATTTTTATTTTAATACAATCCATTTTATTTTGAAAATTGTGTTTTTATTTTCATTATCTTTTATTTATTCATTTCTCTAAATATTTGTATTTAATTGTTAGTATAATAATTTCAAAATCATTTTACGAGTTAAAATACTTTTAATATTAAAAGTTTTAAAATAAATTATGGTATAATAAATATGACATAAACAATTAATCTATAATTTCTTTCAATTGATAATTCTAAAATTAAAAAATATTATTGTTATAATGTTTTATATCTTGTATATATTTAATTTTTATGTAAAAAAACCTAGTTTTATATAAAAAATTATTTAATGTCTTAAAAATAATTAAAATAGTATTAAAAATCTAAAATTAAAAAAATATTATTGCTCTCAATTCATACTGTCCAATCTTTCATTTTTTTTGATAATTTATTTAATACATCAGGTCGATCCCAGGTCGATCTACCGACCCTTTCCTTTTTCCGGATCGACGCTCAGGCCGGGTTTTAAAACATTAGTTTGAACAGAAAGAAGGCATTGACAATACTTAAATTTCTCTCTCATGTGGTAAAATTAACCATAATTAGATCAGTACTTGGATTAGTGGTAAATGAAAACTTTCACTTAGAGCAATTGAATGTAAATACAATCTTTCTTCATGGTGATTTGGAAGAAGAAATTCACATGATGCAGCCACAAGGTTTCGAAGTCTAGGAAAATGAGAAAATGGTGTGCAAACTTCAAAAGAGTATGTATGGTCTTAAGCAAGCTCCAAGGTAGTGATATAAGAAGTTTGACTGTTTTACGGGTAGTAATGGCTTTATAAGGTGTCAAGGAGATCGTTGTTTCTATGTAAACAACCTTGGTGACTCCTATATATTATTTTGCTTCTATAGGTTGATGACATTTAATTGTTGGTGCTTAAAAATAAGAGATAGATAACCTAAAACGAAAATTATCCAAGGAGTTTGTAAAGAAGGACTTGGGTGCTACAAAACAAATACTTGGGATGAGAACAATTAGAGACGGTAATGTCTTGAAACTATCACAGGAAGAGTATGTGAGGAAGGTGCTAAGAAGATTCGGTATAAATGATGCAAAATCAATAAGTACTCCTTTTGGTAGTCACTTCAAGCTATTAAATTAGCTGCCACTTTCTACAAAGCAGGAGCGAGCCTACATGACAAAGGGGCCTCCTGCCTCTGCTATTGGCAGTCTTATGTATGCCTCAGTGTGTACAAGACCAAATATAGCATATGTAGTGAGAGTTGTGAGTAGATATATGAACAATCTAGGTAAACAACATTGAGGGGCAGTTAAGTAGATTCTCAGATACCTGAAAGGTACTTTAGATTCAGCATTATGCTTCAGAAAATCAGGCTTCGAATTACAAGGTTACGTAGATGCCGACATGGTAGGAGATATTGATGGCAGGATAGTACTACAGGATACGTATATATTTTGGGTGGTACAACAGTTAGTTGGGTGTCTAAGCTGCAAAATATAGTTGTTGTTTAGCTACCGAGGCTGAGTATGTTGCTGTAATTGAAGCTAGTAAATAGACGATATTGTTGCAGTCTTTCTTATAAGAATTAGGTCACAAGTATGAAAAGAGTGTGTGGCATTGTGATAGTCAAAGTGTCATTCACTTAACGAATAATCATGTTTATCATGCAAAGACAAAGCATATACAGGTTCGTTATAATTTCATCAGATCAACTTTGGAGGATAGAATCTTAACACTTGAGAAGATTCGACGAAATTAGAATCCAACTGACATGTTGACCAAGACTGTTCCAATTGAGAAACTGAAGTTGTGTGCACACCAGTTGGACTTCTCTTCTAAGGATTCGAGAGTCGATTCCCCTACAGAGAAGTTATGCAAGGTGAATTAGTCTTCAAGTGGTAAGTTGTTAAGTCTTGAAGGCTAAATATTTGATAATTGGATAAGGACGAAAATCTTAGTTAAGGACAACTTAAGATATTGTGTTCTTGTAAAACTCTATTAGATCATTAGGATTCTTGTGTAATGTGGATTTGTCCCTATTCAATCTTATAAATAGGGGGCAATCCTAGGTTTTTATTATCCATCAAATAGAGAGAGAAAAAGAGATGTTATTGAAGATAGGTGTGAGTATTCTCCTGTAAAACATTTTTTTCATTATAATGAATTCATGCCGCGGAAAACACGACGTAGTTTCACATTGATGTGAATCTCTATAAATCTTGTGTTTTTTAATTGTTTTTCTTTTCTTCGTATTAATTTCTTTCGATAAAAATAGAATTAAGGTTCCTAATTCTCAATAAAGAGAAGTTTTCTCATTTAAGGTCCAGCTTAGCGAATTCCAGTACCCTGTATTTTTTATTTTGATTTAAATCTCCAAGAGCATACAAATCAATTAGAAGCACCCGAATACTTCCACAACTATCACATACACAGATTAACCTGAACAAGAAGTGAAATAATTATGTTAATATTAAGGTTATATTTGATATTTAATTGTATATATCTACTATCTGTCGGGCAACTGAGAAACATTAGATACCAATTGGGCTGCACAATTAAGGACTCAAGGACCAACTTGAATAATTTGAGAAAATTGAATTGTTAAAGTAAAACCTAAAACAGTTGTAAAACTACCAAAATCTTAGAACAAGACAATAGAGAGGTAGAGAGAAATGAGAGAAATCATTCTCATTAGGTGTGTAGAATAAACTAATTTAGGCTCCTATTTATAGGGGTGGACAATGACATAATCGTAATAATGTAAAGTTTACAGAGATACAATGGTAATTGGTCATTCACATAATATATTATTTATAACACTCCCCCTTGAATGACCTATTTCGCAATTGCTCCCTCGTTAAAACCTTACTAAGAAAACCCAGTTGGATAAAACTTGAGTGAAGAAAAAAGAGTACAGCAGCTCCCCCTGATGTTGGCTATCGTAAATCATTGAGTCTAATGTTCGAAATGAAATCCAATGATAAGTAGAACAAATCATGTACTGAAGCTTGAAGTTCTGAAGTGCTGTCTCGTTAAAACCTTGTCAATAAAACCCAGTAAGATAAAATCTGAACCAAGGAAAAAGAGTACAACTGCTACCTCGTTAAAATCTTGCCAGAAAAATCGAGTAGAACAAAACCTGGAAGAAGGAAAAAAAGTACATCATATTTCTCCCCCTGAAGTATGCAATCGAGTATTCATAAACTTCTTGAACATTGATATCATCTTTCATCTGGAATATATATATATATATATATATATATATATATATATATATATATATATATATATATATATATATATATATATGAAAGTCTCTTTGTGCGTAGCCGCTGATATTACATTCTTCATAAGGTGGCAAGGGCTTTTTTCATTTGTTGATATCATTCTAGCACAAAACATATTGTTGAATTATAGCTCATAAATAGCTTTGATAATGCCTCAAAAACTTTGCTAGGAAAACCCTGTGGGGGCAAAACCTTAGTGAAGGGAAAAATAGTACATTATTCTCATTAACACGCTACAACTGCTGCCTCATTAAAAACCTTGCTAGAAAAATCTTGTGGGACAAAACCTCAGCTAAGGGAAAAAGAATGCAATGCGTATTTATTCCTTTAATGGAATATCACAGGTATATTGATGCAATCTCGAATCTTTTCATCAAACATATCATTTATGTTGAGCTTTATATAAATTGTCCATAGCTCATTATGATGTCATAACATGCTATATCAAGCAATGTTTTACTAATTTACCGATTGCATCTTTCACTTCTGATGAATAATCAAATCTAGAATTCACTTCTGGTGAATAATTAAACATATTCATTTCCATATTTACTCTGGTGAATAATAAAATATTCATTTTCAAATTTACTTCTGGTGAATAATCAATTTCCCAGATGTTAAAAATAGTATACTCCAATTTCAATTTCAACATATTATATAATGGAATTATTTGTATCGTTCTATAGTGATACTACTCTGGGTATATTGAATCTTTTAGTGATTATACATGTATGTTCTTGCATCTCATAAACCACAATTTCTAATTTGTATAAGTATAATCAATCATTGAAATATATATCAATTTCGACATATAATCTATAATCATTTTACTTGAAATTTCAACGTACTGCGATTAACTGGCACATCAAAGAATACTCCCAAATTACCGAGATAATAATCATACATTTTGATCTTATCAAAGAGCTCAAGATAATGATTTTGATGATAATCTCATCCACCATATGTTATGCTAGTTCTTTGAAAAAATTTGCCCACAACGAGTCGTCTTTTACGACTATGTAATATTTCTCATTTGCACACATAACTCCTGGCTTTACACATTTAACTATTTGGGCTTCAGGTCCTTTAACAATAATCCCTACATTGGGATTTTTATATTTGGAAAAAATATTATAATTTCATCAATCTCATTTTCACAAGAGATTTGTGTATGTATTCGATATATTTATCGATTCCATTTCATCTCAATATAACATATAGAGATCTCCTTATATTTTCTATCATCAAGTACATAAATCTCTTATCATTTAACTATGTCCCTTTTACTCACCATGAGTATTTAGCCTCAAAATGATCATCTCAATTATTCAAGAGATATTTATTTTTTGAATCAATTGTCATTATGCTTCAGGCGTATTTTTCTCCATAATGTTCGTAAATCTTATATTATATCAATCAGCTAAAAATGCCGCAGCACATGTCATTCATTTTTAGGGATATAATCTCAATCATATATCTAAGTGCGTTTTGGTGGAGTGTATACATATCGTACTTCTTACAAATTATAAAGCTTTTCAAGCTAAACAAGTTATTCTCATAGTAAATAATTTGAAGCTTTTAATCGGGATTATCTAACCGTTCATTATAGAACTTCTGGTTCAATACGGTTTTATTTCACTTTTATGTAAGAATATTTGGTTCAATACAATCTCGATGAACTTCTGGTTCAGTACAATATATATTTCACTTATGAACTTCTTGTTCGATACTATATACATATTTCACTTGTATGTATGAACTTCTAGTTCAATATAATATTTACCTTTATATATCAGTACTCCTTGATTTATTATATCTAAAAAAGTGATTAGATCGAAATGTCAAAAATGATCCTTGTCCCTATCTTTTGATTACAAATCTTTCCCCTTTTCTTGGTGGAATCAATGACACGCGGAGCCACTGCTCTTTTACTCGTTAAATAATGCATTTAAATAGATCATATGGGAAGAAGATTAGACCTATCAAAATGGATGTTATATTATCAAATATTCGTAAATACTATTCTAATCTTCCGATAAATGTTTTGAAAAAGATTTACCGAGTTTAACTTGAAAGATTGAGGCTGCTGATGGATCAAGGTATCCCAGAAGATGTTCGTTGGTTGATCGAAGCAAAATTTCGATTATCTGGTGAATTACCAGATTCATTTTCTAAACAAATGTGCTCGATGGACATGTGATGCTTGTCGCAATGCACAAAAATAATAAATAATTCCTTACTCGCTAAATATTAATTAATAGTGTAGTAGTGAGAGTAAAGGTCGATCCCACGAGGAACGGAAACTAATTTTAGTTGTTCGATCAATTAGAATGAAATGGGGGGGTTTTGTTGTTTGAATTGCTTGAATGAAAACTATGCATAAAATAAATAATTAAAAATGACTAGAGAATTAATATGAGAAGAAATCTTGTTCTCGGGTTCGGTTGTGCCCTCAATTAATGTTATACTTTTCCTTGTAACGTGTTTCTATTCCTAATTCAATTATCAATCATAAATAATCAACAAGCTCTGATTATCTAAATTCTTCCTTATGTGTATTGATTCAAAATAAGCTCTTTGAACCAATTCTAGCCATGGACAGTCCTAAACAAGCTCTTAGGATTTAATGCACGACTAGTATGAAAATTTAGAAGAATAGATTGAATTGGATCGTTAATTACACAAGCTCGAATTAAACAATCCAAGTCGAATTATTACTAAACCTGCAAGAGATTTATTTGCTACTAAAGTAAAGATTCAATGACAATTACGGATCAAGAATCTAAACATAGCATATTCATGAATCCAAAGATCAATAATCCAATTGGCCAAATTAAACTATTAATCAAATAAACTCAATTGAACATTCAAAACATAATAATCCAACAATTGAAATAAAGGAATAAATTCACGCTACTAATTTGTAGGAAAAGAAAATAACATAATTAAATTGACACAATTTCCCCTTTGAACAAGATATGGAATTTAGCCTAGCATGATTGTGGTAGATTCTTCAAGTTGCTTCATGAATTCCATTGTTGTTGATATTCTTGCGCTTGAAAATCTCCAAAGAATGCTCTATATTTTTCTCTCAATTTTCCTCAATGTGTAGCCTCCTTTTTGTGATGATTTTGCTCCTTTAATACTCTCAAAATCGTGCCCTAACTTTACCCCAAAAATATACCAAAGATAGACCTTGAATCAGATAAGGAAATTCCTTGGAGAGCAAGTTACTGCCATAACTTTCCTTATTACGGCCGTAATTGGGATTCTGAAAATTTCCGAAATTTGGAAGTTACGGCCGTAACTTTGTAATTTACGGCCGTAAGTGTATTTCTGCCGAGAAGCGCCTGTGATCGATGTTTTGGTCATAACTTTCTCTCCTGATGTCCGATTGTGGTGATTCAAGTTGCGTTGGAAAGAAAACTCAAATATATACAATTATTTGTTAAATAGATCTTCCCAAATTCGAAATTTTTCTATGAAAAAATTGAGCTTCAATCTATGACTAAAATTCATGATCACAATCCTTGCGGGTTTTTGATTTCCAACTTCATTCCAAACCTTCTTTGACCATAATTTTTGCATCTAATCTTCTTCCCACATGCCATTATTGATTTGGAGCTCTTTGAATATGCCCTTGAACCTCACTTCTTGATTTTTTTGTATTTCTTTGGTCATGTTTCCTTTCTTTTTCTTCTTTTTGACCTTACATAGCACAATAAGTGAAATGCATTAAACGATGCTTCAATAGGATCAAACCAATAATAAAATAGGATAATAAGTGAATTAAATACATGCTAATAAAGCACTTATCAACATGTGATACCCGTTGTAAATCAATAGGATATTCATCCAGAAATCGAGATGATAAAATAGATTTTATTAAGGATGGACTGAGTAAGGAGTCATTGGATGATATTCAACTGACTCTTGAGACGCACCCTTGTGGGTATGTACAGCGTGAGCTACTATCTTTATGGGCTCAACTCAACGAAGAGAAAGATCGTTATAGTCTCAATAATATAATATCAAAAGATCCTGTTTGTCAATTTGTTATAAATAATGATGTTTTGGCTACTCAACATTGATACAAAGTAAATCATTATAGTGTATATATGTATACATATATATTTTAACAAAATATTTTGTATTTTATTTTTCACGTATTAACAAATTGTTACTGAAAGACCACCGAAAGAGTGTCCATTATGCAGCATTAAATATGCTGTCAGATTGTATTTTTATTTTGTTGTGGACTGTATGAAACAGTCTTATGTCCAAGGATACCTTGATGTTTGCAAAAATTTTCCAATTCAAAATTACAAAACTCTAAACCATTATCAGTTCTGATGGTTTTCACCCTTTTGTTTTTCAAATTTTCAACCAAGGTAATCCAGTCTTTAAAAACAGAAACAGTTTGGTCTTTAGATTTCAGCAAATGTACCCAGGTTTTTCTGGAATATTCATCAACAATGAACAAAAAATATTTATATCCAGAAACAGTGCAAACAGGTGCAGGACCCCACAAGTCAGTATGCAAGTATTCAAGAATGTCATTAGATTTATGCATACCTTTACCAAAAGATGAAATTTTTTGTTTTCCCAGAGTACATTCTTCACAGAAAAAGAGAATTCATTTTTGTGGGCTGGGTGCGTGGGGTGAGTTAGGGTGGGGTGTGAAAAAGTGGGAAAAATCATTTTTTTGGTGGGTGGGATTGGGTGGTTGGGGCAAGGTGTGAAATAATAGAAGAAAAATCATTTTTGGTTGGGGTGGGGTGGGGTGGGGTGGGGGATGGGGTGGGTCGAGGTTTGGGGTTGGGGTGAGATGAATTTGTCGCGTTGTAATAAGGTGGGGTAGGGTTGTTTGGGGTTGGGGTTGGGGTGGGGTGGGATGGGATGGGGAAGTGTAGGAAAACATTGAGAGAGTAAAAAAAAAAACTTATTTTTAGGGTAGGGTACGATGGAGGTGGTGGTGGGTTAAATCATTTTGGGGTGGGCTGGGGTGAGATCAATTTGCCACTTTGCGATAAGGTGGTGTAGGGTTGAGTGGGGTTGGGCTGGATGGTATGGGGAAGGGTAGGAAAACATTGAGCGGGAAAAAAAATTATTTTTAGGTTAGGGTAGGGGAGGGGTAGGGTGGGGTGGGGTGGGGGTTGGGGTGGGTCGGGGTCTGTGGCGGGGTGAGATGAATTTTTCGCATTGTGATGAGGTGGTGTAGGGTCGAGTTGGATTGGTTGGGATGGGTGGGGTGGGGTGGAATGGGGAAGTGTAAGAAAACATCGAGAGGAAAAAAAATTATTTTTGGGATAGGATATGGTGGGTGTGGGTGGGTTAATCATTTTTGGGGTGGGCGGGGTGGGGTCCGGGGTTGTGCCTGGGGTGAGATCAATTTATTACTTCGCGATGAGGTGGTGTAGGGTTGAGTGTTGTTGGGATGGGTGGGATGGGATGGGGAAGGGTAGGAAAATATCGAGTGGGAAAAAATTATTATTTTTGCTTTTGGGTTGGGTAGGGTAGGGTAGGGTGGGGTTGTGGGTGGGTGGGCGGGGGTGTTGGGCGGGGGAAGGGGTGGGTATGAGGGAATTTGAGTTTTTGATTTGATATTATACCAGTGAATCACCCGTGCGATGCACGGGAAGAAACGTTTGGATAAAGATAATTCAATGTGAAATTAGATGAATCATTTAGATAAAATAAATAAATTTCGCAAATAAGAGATAAGATCATCATTTATTAGTTTCATATGACTACAAGTTTTGAATACTTCTTTGTACACAACATTGTTCATTGAATTCGTTGTTCTTCCATTCTTATCACAAATCAACATCTTTAATCCAGAACGATTTGTCACCATAGAAATCGTAACATAAAGTTATCCATGTGTAAATATCATCAGTTTAAGAAGTCCCACATGCGAGAATGATTATCCCTAACTCTTATTGATAGTCATAACATAGGACACCATCAATGAAAATTATCTCCTTTGAAATCTAATAGGTATCCTAGAATCAGAAGGACTCAACGATATCATTGGAATAAAGAACTTGTGTCCTGCATTGATGCCAGAAAGAATTTGATCTTCTAGAACATGGTCGCCAAGTTTTATAACTATCAACCTTGTTCCATTGCACAATCCCTGTACATGATCAATATTTCTCATAAAGAACTTGTGTCCTTCACTTTTCCACTGCAACGGCCCACCACGTGACGCAATAATGATATCACTGTGTCCAGGTCGTGTATCAAAATTCACCGACAATCAGTTCGACAATTTCATCGACAATAGGAAAATCATATTGGCTATCATTGATCGCCCACCAACCAATAAGTATAAGTCTTATATTTGAAATGTTTTCCTCAATCATCTTTTCTCAAACTGACATAAACTGCCTTAACAATTTGTTGTATTTGTCTAGTATATCCTTCAATTCAGAAACTATACAATCATGAAACATTGAATCGCTTGATTCACTCCTACCGGGAGACATTAAAAGACATAAATTAAATTTTAAACTATCACAACAAAATTATCCGTAAACAATATAAATATAAAAACAATAAATATATAATACGTACCCCCACGACCCTTTTTCTGTTTTCAACCTCATTCACATTGTCAACAATGTAAAGTGGGCAAATTGCAGAGCTGAACCGTCATCAGGCAATAGACTCCCATTCTTATGACAGTTTTGACCGTGTAATCTGAAGACGGGATGTCCTATACCACTATTTAGCCAATTATCTATTCCCCAAATAGAAGTGAACGAAAACATCATATTATATGTCCGAATGTTCTCAACAAAATTCTCAATCATGTCGTCCCTGTCATATAACAAATATTTCAAAATAAGAGGATGATCTTCCATAAGAGGAATCTTCACTTTCTCTTGCATACAACAAAGTAGGGGTGAACAAATAAACCGTGAAATCGAACTAAACCGCAACAAATGGTTCGGTTTGGACCTTAAACAATTTAATTTAGCTTTCAATTGTCAAAACCGCATTTTCAAACAGCCAACCCGCCAAAATTTAAAAAATAAAAATAAAAATAAAGACAAATGTTCAATTTTTAAAAAATGCAACACACTTTTTATTATCAACTAATCAAAATTAAGGAGTCAAAGATTAATTTGTTCAAATCCACAACCATTTGAAAATAATTCTTGCTCCTACAATTCATAATTATCATCCAAGATATTTTCTTAAAATAAAATCTTTAATATAAGAGCTAACTACAGTTTGCTTCTATATAATTAGTTTGTTTGTCGGCATGAATTGGTTCATAATAAAGCACTCAATTAGAACTTAATACTATTATTGAGCTAGTTTCAACTCGAGATTTTAGATGAATATGTGTCTTTGAGCTCGCTTTGAAATATACTAATTCATTCGTTAACAATCCGCGGTTTCAAAACGCAAAAAATAGTTTGATTTGGTTTTGTTTAGAAAATAAAATGGTTTGGTTAGGTTTGGAAAAATTTCAAACCGTTTTAAATGGTTTGGTTTGAAATATTACTACAAATCGCCCAAACCAAATGTGTTCACCCTACAACAAAGTGAGAATTTCAGATTACGACATGTTTTATAACGTTTATCCACTCTCTCCTAGCACCAAAAAATTTGTTTTGCAAAATAAACACTTAAAAGTAGGATCTCTAATGACCATGTACTTTGAACAATCAAACAATAAATTAAAAAGTTAATAATATAGATCATGCGTATAAAATATAAGATTTACTGTTTTGATCATCGACAATAAAAACAACACTTATAAGAAGCGAATTCGATAATCATAAAAGAATTAGGAAAAAAAAACTAAAATTGTGAGATTGACAAAGATGCATCAAATTCATGGTATTGTGGATTTTTGTAATATTTATACAACGTAATTTTTTTTTTATAAAAATTATAATATAACATTGATCATCTCAATTTTCAGTTAAGTAAATTGTGAGACAATTTACTTATTGTTGTAGAAATTTAAGAATCATAAATATTGAATTAAAAAATAACAATTAATATCAGGTCATAATTAATTATTTTTTAAAATTTAGACTTAATAGTTAGGACAAAAAAAAACATTAATAACTATATAATTATAAAACAATATAAATAAATTTGTTAACCGTTAATGTTAAAAAATGTGGTATGAGACTTTTTGGAATAAAAAATTAAATAATAATTAAATGTAATTGTAAATAAGATTATTTTGATAAATAATATGATATAGAAAAGAAGCTTATTATATATATGAAACAAAGAACTTAAAAGTTTGATTATTTATAACAAAATTTAATACAACTTGATTAAATATTCGATATAAATGTGAATGAAAATTCAACATTCGATTTGTATGATCGAACGAAATTATTCGTCCATAAGATTGAGACCAATAAAATATCATAATTATTGTAAAAAAATATTTACGTATTAAATGTAACTTTCTATAAAAATACTAATTAATTTCATAGAACGCAATATATAGGAGATCGAATTTTTAGATGTACTAAATAACTAAAAAAAATAAGATTGTTTATAAAAAGTTTTATACGATAAGGTTTATTTAGTATTAGACGCGTAATACAACTTTGATATAATTTTGAACTGAAAATTTTACATTGAATGTGTATGACTGAATGCAAATACTTATTTGTAAGATTAAAAATATTAAAAGATTAGAATAATTTTCTAAAAAGAGAGGTTTAAACACAAATAACCAAATATAAATAAGTAAAAAAAAAAATTCATAAAAATACTTAAGTGGAAGTAGTAATGTGAACACAATAAAAGCTGAGTTTTGAAGTGTGAATATAATAAAAGTAAAATTTTCCCTCCAAAACTCAGCTACTTTTATATATTACTAGTAAATCATCCTGTGCGATGCACGGGAAGAAACGTTCAGATAAAAATAATCCTATTCGAAATTAAATGAATTTTTAAACAAAATAAATAACATTCACAAATAAGAGATAAGTTCATCATTTATTAGTTTCATTTATAAATATCAACCTTTTAGGGAGAAGTCATACATGCGAAAATAATTGTCTTTAACTCTTATTGAACACTTAAATGTAGGATCTCCAATATTCATTTACTCTGAACATTCAAACAATAGATGAAAAAGTTAATAATAGAGACCATGCATATAAAAGATAAAATTCAATATTTTGACTATTGACAATGAAAAACAACATCTATAATAATAATAAAACATTAAAAAAAATTGCGAGGTTGACAAAGTTATTGCATCAAATTTATGATATTTTAGGTTTTCAATATTTATACAACATAATTATTTTCTGATTGAAATTATAATTTAGTATTGATCACCTCAATTTTTAGTTAAGTAAATTGGGAGACAATTTATATATTGTTGTGAAAAAATATCATAAAATTTGAATTAAAATATGGCAAAGAATATCTTGGCATGGTTAATTACTTTTTGAAATTTTAAAATTAACAGTTAGGACAAAAACAATTAATAACTATATCATTTCAAACAATATAAATAAATTTGTTAACCGTTAATGTTAAAAAAAATGTGATATGAGACTTTTTGGAATAAAAAATTAATTAAGAATTAAATGTAATTGTCATTGAAATAATTTTGATAAATAATGTGGTATAGGAAAGAACTTTAATATGTATATGTAATAAATAACTAAAAAATAGGATTTACTTATAAAAATTTCAATACAACGCGATTTATAAAAATACGAATGTGTATAAATTTTTGATATAATTTTAATTGAGAATTTGACATTGGATCTGTATGACTGAACCAAATATTTATACATAATATTAAGACCAATAAAATATCACATTTATTATAAAAAATTAATTATGTATTAAATGTAATTATCTATAAAAATATTTAATAATTTAATAATACGCAATAAAAAAGAGCTCCAATTTTTAGATGTACTAAATAACTAAAAATAAGATTATTTATAAAAAAATATACGTATGATGTGATTTATAATTTAGTACTCCATTCGTCCTATAAAGATAATCCTCTACTCATTTTCATACAGATTAAGGACAAAATGGAATATAAAATATTAACCTCACTCTCAAAAAAAAAAAAAAAAGTGGACTATCTTTTTGGGACGGACGAAAAAGAAATAGTGTACTATCTTTTTAGGACGGAGAGAGTATTATCTAATAATAAAATTTCATTAAAAGAACACATATTTATTTGTAAGATTGAAAACATTAAAAGAACACATATTTACTTTGGATTTCATTAAAAGAACACATATTTACTTTGAATTTGTTTAACTAAATACAAATATTTATTTGTAAGATTGAAAACATTAAAAGAACACTTTTTTTTTTTTTTAATGAAAAGAGAGGTTTCGTCACAAAAAAGTCAAATATAAATAAGTAAAATCAAACAAATTATCGTTCTTATATCATAAAAAAAAAAAAAAAACTTCTCGGTAAAAGCAAATTTTAAAAAATAATAATTCTAGTTTCTTGTTTTTATTATTTTTTATACAATGTGATATACAATTTTATCAATTATATATACTGACCCATGAATAATATGTTTTTTCTTCACTTAAAAGCCGAAATCATTAACATATCTATCCAACCCAAAACTATTCTAAATAGCCCAACATTAGTTAACACGTTGCAACTCTAACAGAGAAATCTAGAATATAATATAAATAGACTATTAACAAATCCTCATATTCCAGTTATCGTTGTTGTGATGAGGAAGAAATCTGTGTTTTCCTAGAAAATTCCTTAACAATCATCTTGTAGATCTATTATTAGTCAAAAATAATTTTGCATTCTATATTATTTTCAAAGCTTTCTCTATAATATTATTGTTTTAATATTTTTTCTTTTTTGTCAGAAACCCAAATATATGTTCAACGACTCAAAATATCACAGGTCTTGAAGAAGAGAGTAGTGCTAATCCTTTTTACTTTTTTTAAAAATAATTTACGATTTTTTATTTTCAACTGCTTTGTAATATTAATAACTAATAAGCATTATCACCACACCAAAAATTTTGAATTATAAAACGTGATAAATAGAAGGTGGAGTGGAGGGGTCATGTTAAACAGTACACATTTTTTCAAAGGAATAATCATTTAATTGAATATTTTATTATTGTGTATATCTACATAATAATTATATATAGCAGAAATGAAAAAGGTTGAACATCGGGAAATGGAAAAAAAAAGGATATAGAAAATAAAAATGAATAAATAGATTTTGAAAAATGGGAAAAAATGAAACAAATTCTAAAAAATGAAAAAGGAAAAAAAAAAAAATTGTTTTTCCAGTGTAATTAAGCGGCGGGAAATAGAAGCCATGTAAACACAATAAATATTGAAAACTGTAAGTAGACGTCAACGATTTTGAAAATGATAAATAAATATTGAAGGTTCAACTATTTTTGAAGTGGGTTTTGAAGTTAATTATTGGGTGGGGGATATGAGCAGTGTGAACATGATAAATATTGAAGTCTCCAAAATTGGGAAAATAAATAAATAAATAAAATCTGCACATACCACAAGAGTTTTGGAGGGAAACTGTGTTGTTGACTATCATTGACTCAACTACTTTAATATATTACTAGTGAATCATCCCGTGCGATGCACGGGAATAAACTTATAAATAAAAATAATCCTATTCGAAATTAAATGAATTCATAAACAAAATAAATAACATTCACAAATAAGATATAAGTTCATTATTTATTAGTTTCATGTATAAACATCAACCTTTTAGGGAGAAGTCATACATGCGAAAATGATTATGCCTGACACTTATTGATGGTCATGACATATGACACCATTAATGAAAATTGTTTTTTTTTAAATCTAATAAGTATCCTAAAATTCGAATGGCTCAACGATATCCTTGGAATAAAGAACTTGTGTCCTGCATTACTGTCAGATAGAATTTGACCTTATAGAATATGATCGTCAAGTTTTGTAACGATTATTCACTATCTTCTCGAACCAAAAATTCACCTTGCAAAATGAACATTTAAATGTAGGATCTCCAGTATTCATGTACTTTGAACATTCAAACAATAGATGAAAAAGTTAATAATAGAGATCATGCATATAAAAGATAAAATTCAATATTTGACTATTGATAATGAAAAACAACATGTATAATAATAATAATAATAATAATAATAATAATAATAATAATAATAATAATAATAATAATAATAATAATAATAATAATAATAATAATAATAATAATTGCGAGGTTGACAAAGATATTGCATCAAATTTATGATATTTTAGGTTTTCAATATTTATACAATATAATTATTTTCTGATTGAAATTATAATTTAGTATTGATCATCTTAATTTTTAATTAAGTAAATTGAGAGACAATTTATATATTATTGTGAAAAAATATCATAAAATTTGAATTAAATATAGCAAAGAATATCTTGGTATGGTTAATTACTTTTTGAAATTTTAAAATTAATAGTTAGGAAAAATCAGCCAACTTTTGACTATTTTATCAAAGATATCACCTTTCGGTGATTTATTTCCAGCTTTATCAAACCTCGAGAAAAGGAAAATATATTTATTTCCAGCTTTATCAAAACTCGAGAAAGGAAAAATATTTTTTTATTTCCAAAACGCGTTAAAGAAAACAGCAAAATATTTTAAAAGCATATCAAAAGATTTACCTTATATCATTGCTGAACTGCCAGAAGCCTCATTTTGTAAAACAGACTGGCAAACAGGATCTTTTGCTATTATATTTTGGAGACTATAACGATTTTTGTCATCGTTAAACTGAGCGTATAAGGAGAGAAGTTCACGTTGCACATAACCACTTGGGTGCGTCTCAAGAGTCAGTCGAATATCATCCAAAGACTCCTTACTCAGTCCACCCTTTATGAATTCGATTTTATCATCCCGATTAGTAGAAGAATATCCTACTGATTTGCAACGAGTATTACAGTTCCAACGAGCACATTTGTAGCAACCACCCAGTCTTTTTGCTCTTCGTTTCTTTGCAAACGTGCTTTTGCCTAAACCAGGCATGTGCTTTGGAAATGTTGATGGTAATTCACCAGATAGTCGAACCTTTGCTTCTATCAACCAGCGAACATCTTCTGGAATATCATGAGCCATTAGCAACCTCAATCTTTCGAGCCTTATTCTATAGATCTTTCTCAGATCATTCATAGGAAGACTGGAATAATACTTGCGAATGTTAGAAAGGATGATATCCATTGTTTGATGATTCAACCTCTTCCCAGCATGAACTATTTAAAAGCGCAAGGATATGAATGAATCCGCGTGATTTGTGTTACAGTAAGAAAGCATGGAATAAAATAATGGATAAGAGGAGACAATAATTAATGCGCCGTTCACTTTCTTGATAAAAGAAAGATTTGATGATGGGATTTGAGATTTGGAATATTTTTCTTGGATTATGGGTACTGATATTTTGTTATAATAATGATAATCATGGTATAGTGTGATGATACGTGGAAAGTGAATTGAGGACCGTATCGAATTAGAGTTAATACGTATATACAAGTGAAAGAAATACTTTGCAGGAAATGTGATGACTTTTAAGTAAAGAATTTTAGTTATTTGGAAGATATTTGTTTACTGAATTTTGGGTTACAAATATTGGAAAGATAAGTTGATGATATTATGTTGATATGTTTGGGTATATTACGTAGAGAAAATATTCAGGTAATTCTTTGATTATTTTGGGAATTTTCGATGATAAGAAAGGAAAAAATTATTATGATACGATATGTCAGTAAAGATTTGTTGAAATTTTAGAGATATATACGAATATTTGAGGTCACATGATACGATGATAAGTGACAAGTTACATAAATACTACAAGATATGATGAAATTTTTACATACGATTGGGAATTGTTTTGATTATTTTGAGAATATTCGATGATAAGAAGAAGAGATTCTGATTAAGTATTCAGAAATTATAAGATTAAGTAAGTTTAATTTCGAGGACGAAATTATTTTAAGGAGGTAAGATTATAGCGACCCAGAATTTTTATGCAATAAATAATTATTTTAATATTTAGAAAATTGTGTCGCTACTATTTCACCCATTGTTTTGAAGTTAACGCCGCGACGTGTTCGTCTAGCCAAGTCAAGAAATATCGAATTTGTTCGATTTTAAATTAAATGTTCGAATTTCTAAAATTATATTACTTTAATTATTTATTCAAAGTATTATTTCAAAATCATATTTTCAGTTCAAAATATATCAGTTTTTAATACAATTCCGAATCAAAGTTAGTCCAATTCTTATCATAATCAAAATTTATTTCACACGTTTTGCTTTCTCTTTATACTCCTTTTCATCACATTATACAAGCATCATCATTATCATCACCACCCCTCCAAATTATGATAATTTACACTCAATTAATCTATCACAATATTCCTCCAAATCATGATATTCTCCACCATATTATTTTACAAAACCATCTTTCCAGCAAGAAAGATGCTTCTCTTTATACATATCAGACCAATCCATTATCATGAATTCAAGAAATCATCTCCACGCCACTCAGAACACCACCTCCGTGTATCATCAACATCAGCACCATCCACAACTCAAACCAATTGTCTGCAACCACAATCCAACCACCAGCCATCACCCTGCCCAGATTGAACTCCAAACCAACATACTGTCTTAATCAAATTCATCACTGCATCAATACACAATTCATTCCTACTCCATTTCGTCTACTCCATTTCGTCTAGCTTGAAAATTCAACTCTAAGAGCATCTTCAATACATAACGTGGATTGGGGTTGATGTGACGATAAAATAGACGAACTTTTAGAGAAAGTGGATAAATAGACGGAGCTATTCAAAATTTACTCTCTAATGGTGCTTTCTACATTTCAATAATATTGATTATGTGGCATTTTTTAAAATAAAATTAAAATTAATTATCACATTATCTCTATTTTACTGCAGAGTCCAAAAGGGAACTAATTTATACCATACAACTTAATTGAGTCACGTCTTTATCTACAGTAATTAAATAATTATAAAATAAAAAATAAATGCTGAGTCAGCATGTCTCACGGAGCGTCTAGTTGTAGACGGAATACTCCACAATATCTATTTTTTTTAGCGTCATGTCAGCCTAACATCTTAATCCACGTTGTGCATTGGAGAGGGATTTTTATCATGTTCCCTTTATTTGCTTACGTGTCAAGTATATTTTCCCAATTCAAGGAATGCATTGAAGATGCTCTAAGATATGAATTTATTGATATCAAAACAAATTACAAGCAAAAGGGAGACAAAATCAAACCTCTCTACCAACTTACAAAGAGTTAACAAGTAAAAACCAATACAAAGTATAAGAAACAAAAAACAATTAAACCACATGATCCAAAAATCAACACCTTCAGTTCCATCATCAATATCTGCCCCTGCACCGGTGGTATCCAAATCTGCTCATCCAAAGCCAGAAGTCTGCGATGTTAACTTGTTCGAATATTCTCCCCTCCAAGCTTATCCATTCTAGCTTCCCCCTTTCCAACATCAATGAAATTTTGAACACTTAATCTTCTAAATTTTCTGTCTTTGTATCCAATATTGGTTTGCCAGTTAGCAACTTTATTTCCTTCACTCTAATATGTGAAAAAACTGTAACAGAATTACGTTGAATTGATTTGATGGCTTCAAGGATGTATTGTACTTTCCACGATCCTCTATCTTCTTGTTTGATGAGTTCAATGGCAATGCTAGAATCTGATTCTACCCATATGTATTGATAGTTCATCTCCTGGCATAATTGCAAGCCTTTCGCAATACCACATAGTTCAGCCTCTAATATAGAAACCTCTCCATAGAAGTCACAGAATCCCAAAAATAATTTTGCCATCATTATTTCTAACAACTCCTCCCTCTATAGCCAATCTGTTAAGCTTAAGACATCCATAACAATTAACTTTGATCCATCTAAGTTGAGGTCTAGTCCATTTGACAAGGCCGACTTTGTTATGTGTTTTCATTTTACATTTTTTTTTTTTTTTTTTTGCAGTAAACAGGGACGGATCCAGAAAATCAATCTAGCACGAGCGAATTTGTTCCAACACGAACCGACACTACTAGGTAAGAGGAAAAAAAATTTCGACACCAAAATTATAGGTAATTTTTTTTTTTTTTTTTGGCGGATCCAACACAAGCGGCCGAACACCCTACCCACATGCTAGATTCGTCCCTGGCAGTAGACCAGTTTTGTGTAGATTGTTTATCATTCTGTCAACCTCATTTTAACTCTGATGTTTTAAAGATTCCTCTCCAGCCAAAGATACCAGAACGTTATCAGAGGAATTAAGGGTAGAATACTCTTGTTGAGCCCTGAAGCTTTAGCATATCTCCAGTGCTGAAAAAGAAGGATGGGGCTCTAAAATTGGTTAGCTGCTACACCATAAGTTTGATTAAATTCAGTCCAAACTTTCTTCGTAATTTTATCGTTAATAAGGACATGATCAATAGTTTCAGCATCCAAACAACAATGACACTTAGAAGGTAGGAAGATTCCAAGTTTAAGTTGTATAATAACATCAGTAGGGATATATTTGTGCCATAATTTCCAAGCAAAGATAGAAATTTTCAATGGTAACATCATTTGTATGAAGATTGAAGAGTGCTCCTTGTCAACAAGATTTCACAGTAAATATACTAGAGGTGTCTAGCTGCCAATCTATCTTGTCAGGTCTATTTCTGAAGATAATTTGCTGAATTTCTTCCACCTTGCTATCTGGTAACCTGGGCTTCAATTTGGTGGTGTTCTAAATCTTATTCTCCATATACTCACACAAGTATGAATTGTCATGACCAGCACTTGGCGAATAGTGAACTAATAGTCCAGTAGGTAACCAGTGGTCATACCAAAAGGAGATGTGACCTACACCAGTTCTTCAAGCTAAACTTCTAACTCTTAAGATCCTTCTCCATACTGGAGAATCAAGCTGGTTTGGGCACCAAGGTAGGGTGAATGTTTCTACAATATTTGGTTTTGATAGCCCAGCTCCACAATGAATCTTGAGTTCTCAACTTCCACCAGTGTTTGGATTCAAAAGCTTTATCAATTTCACAAAGTTTACTACATCCAAGACCTCTCTCCATAGTAGGCAAGCACATTTTGTTCCATGATGACCAGTGAACATGTTTGTGAGCCAAAAATATGCATTGAGAAGTCTCTCAATGCAGGTGATAATACAGAGAGGAGGATCTAGGACTTGTAATAGACAGGTAGGCATAGAAGTGAGTACGTGCTTGATAAGATTAGCCGTTTGGTCCATCAAGAATTTTTACAAAAAATTTTCAAATTCAATCTCAAGCATCCATCTTTAGTCAAGTCCACAATTATTGACTTTTGAAACCAATCTAAACCACACATTCATACAAAAACACAAAAAAACTCCAAAAATCAAAAACTTTCCATAGACCAAACGGGCTCTAAGTTTGACTCCTCCAGACAAAAATTTGTGTGTTCCCACCCTTTGATTCGATCCTTGATTTTATTGATGATGCCTTAAAACAAAACAATAATTTTGTGTCCTTTAAAAAGTGGGACTCCCATTTCAAGAGTATACTCATTTGACCCATTTTTTAAGGAGATTAAAATTAAATTTTAGTAGACTTTGATAAAAATTGATGAACTGTATGGTTGAAAATTTTTACGCATCCTATAAAATATTTGATTGAAATTAATTATTGATTTTAATTTGCATTAAATTTTTAATTTTAATTTCCACCAAATAGAGACTTGATCCCCATTTTTTATAATTTATTTTTCTTTAAATTCAATTTCAATTACACATTCTCTCAATAATTATTATTATTAAATTTTTTTTTATGTAAATTCAATACATTTTTACTCCTAAACTACATTTTTTTTTTCAAATTCTTGTTTTAAAAATTCTATTATTAAAACAAAGCAATTATGGAGCACGCAAATTATGATACACATCACCACTCAGATATTGATAAGTATTTGACAACTTAAATATTTTCTCACTAATTGGCAGTATTCTAAAAGGTGTAAAGCGTGACGAAACGGTAAGTCAAGAATCACGCTTAAGCGTGAAGAAGCCATGCAATGTGATGTGAAGCGCGAAGCATGACGAAGCAAGATGAGCGAGCTTCGCGCCTAAGCACACCTAAGCATATGCCTAAAAATAACAATTAGGAATGACAAAAAACTCATTGAACTCGATACCCACGGAGGCTGGACTCAAATGAGGAGGGGATATTCGCTAGAGATGACAACGGGGCGAGAAATCCAAGAACCTGATGGGCACTCGACCAGAACTGGCGAGTAATCTCAGACAAAGGAAGGATGAGGATGAAAAACTTATCATCGAACCAGGGACTCGGATGACAGTCTCATCCCCAAACACGTCTCGAACTAGTCCACTATTAACAAGTCCAATTAAAAAGTCTAAAAAGATTTAAAATGTCATAAGCCCAAAGATTAAAAAAAAAAAATGACCACATATATTTTCTCTCTCAATTTTTCAATCACACATTTTACCTCGAAAACATAAAAAAAACATGTTTTTAAAATCAAATATTTTAACAAACGGAGCCTAAAAAATAAAAATGAAAATGAAACAAATTTCAAAAGACTAAAACCTAGCCGTTATACATATTATTCTAATTCTTTTTCATTTGGAGATTATATTCAAAAGTTTTTTAAATTGTATCTGAATTCTCAATAAGAAATTTTGCTTACAATTAATTATCTTCACTTCCCAAAAGATAAACATGAAATAAGTAATGAGTTTTCAATTAGGTATAGAAACATACCCAATAATACTCGCATCCAATCTACTTTTCTTAAATGAGTATATGAATCGAGTATAGATGTTACAAATATTTCATGAATAAAATATGAATTTGTCAAATTCGATCTATTATCACCTCTAAACACGAAATTTGCAACTTACACAATTACATTGATAATGAAGATGAAAACTAAGTAATGTGAAAGTGTTGTATATATTGATTAAAAAATGATGTAATGTGTAAAAAATAAAATTATGTCACATAATTTAATTGTCAAACTCATTGTGAGGTGAGGGTAACAAAATTGTACTATGCACTTTGAGGCTTCCAAACTGTGAACGCGTGTCGCCGTGTCCAAATATTAGGTGAGCAAGAGAGAAAATCCGACGGCGAAAAGGCGGCGAAATTAGTTTGGTTGGTATTGACAAAAAGTGCTTCACTCATTACATGACACGTAGTGTTTTGTTTGGGGCCATGTGATGATATTCTCAAAATACAGGTGTTTCCGACAAGACATAAATGTTGGAAAAATATCTCGTACAGTGCCAATGTTCGTCCTAGACCACGTTAACACCCTGGACGTTAGGTAGAATAATTTTGTTAAAAAGTATTGTATTTAAAAATATATAATTAAAAAATGAAAAAAAAATGTTTAATTAAAAATTGATTTGAAGAATTACGTCATTTAAAATCATATTTTTAAACAATTTGTCAAATATGAGCTAAAGTTTCGTAATAATTAAAACCAAATTGGTGCAATAATCTAGAGGTGTCAAAACGGACGGGCCGACCAGACCCGTGAAAATCGGCTCGGATTGACCCGGGACCGCGGGCCGACCCGTGATCCGCGCGGGCAGTTCACGGGTCAAGAAGTTGTGAATCGCGAGTTTTGCTAGTCAAACCTTCGTGGGTCACAGTTAACCCGCTGGTCCGTAAAAAAAAATGTTTTTATTAAATACTTTAACATGGAAAATCTCCCTTCTTCTACAAATTTTAATACAACTTTTAAAGCAAAATTTTATTTTTTTCTCCCTAATAGCTAAAAAACGTAATTTTTTATATAATAGTAATTAAAAATACATTTAGCGTTTAATTGTTATTTTTTTATGTTTTATTTAAATTTACCAATTTATAAGTAATTCATATAACATAAAATATAATTTTAAATTTTATGTAAATATTTTATGGTATAAATATGAATTTATCATTTAAATCATTTTGTATTTAGAATTTGACAAAAAATTTGCTATAAATATGAAAAAAATTATATTTTTATTCATACGTACCAAATAGAAATGAAGCGCGACCCGCATGGGCCAGCGAGCGGGCCTAGGTTGTAGTTCGAATTTTGCGGGCTAACCAAAAACCGGTCCATAACCCGCAGCAGCCAGCTTTTTGCAAGCGGGCCGTTACCGGACTTTTATGTTGGCTGGCCGACCCAATCCGACCCGGACCATCCGGATTGACACCTCTAAAATAATCCTTGCATTAAAAGTTTAATGAAGATTTTTTTTGAGGTAAAATAAGTGGTCGAAAAGTGAAGAGAGAAATGTGTATTTAAAAAAGTGTTTGAAGAATTTTACTATTTAAAAATATGTTTTTAAAGAGTTTGCCAAATATATGTTAAAATTTCGTAATAATTAAAAAAGTTAAATTAAATTAAATTAAAATTGTAACAAAATTGGGCTGCTAGCTTTTTAGCTGGCAGCCAATTATTTTCAAAAACAAAAAGCGGCTGCCCAACTAATAGCCGCATTAAATTTTACTTTTTTTTTTCTTTATTTGAAATATTAGATATAGATAAGCATGTGCCCAATAAATTTGAAAAAAAAAAAATTATAAACATTTTTATAAATTACAAAATTTCTCGAATAGATCTGTTTGTAAAAAAAAATTGTGTTTAAAAATATTTTTTTATTTTTTCAATGTAAGATGTATTATTGAAAAATAGAGAGAAAATATGTGTGGTTAAAAAATAATTTGGGAATTGTGTCAAAAATATTTTTTTTTTTTTGAATTTGCCAAATAGGAGCTAATTTTTTTTTTTTTTTTATATTTGTATATGTTGATTATGATTACGAGATGCAAATAATCGTCATTTATTATTTAAATAAATACGTAAATTGACTTTTACTATTTAAAGAAGCTATTATATTATTTGTAAATTTTTAATAGTTTTTGTAATGTAATATCTTATTTCCTACTATATAAAAGGAGCTTAGTGTCAAAATTTTCCCCACCCACCCGGCCACCCCAAAACAAGTTCATGTCCAAGCCAGGAAAGAAAAATAAAATAAAAATGTAAAGAATGAAAATTAGCATTTTCAATGAAATTAACAATAATGCATAAAAATTATTTAAATATACGATCGTTTATTATGTAAATATACAAATTGGCATTTACTATCTAAACAAATTTTTAATAATTTGGATTGATTATGTTGTTTTTTAAATTTTCATAATTATGGTAATAGAATATTATTATTATAAGCATTTTATTTATTTGTTGTTCTTAAAATTGTAAATCATATGTGTAATAGTTAGTATTAAAATTATATTTTGATTATTATCATTTTTATTACAAATCATATTTTATGAATTATTATATATCTTATATATTATTATTGTAAATGATTTTTTTTAAGAAGATTAAAAAAAAAAAATTATAGACATTTTTATAAAATCACAAAATTTCTCAAACAGAATTGTTTGTGGAAAAAAATGTTTTTAAAAATATTTTTTTATATTTTTGAGGTAAAATGTATGATTGAAAAATGGAGAAAAAATATGTGTGGTTAAAAAATAATTTGGGAATTGTGTCAAAAATATTTTTTTTTTTTTTTTTTTTTTGAATTTGCCAAATAGAAGCTAATTTTTTTTTTTTTTATATTTGTATATGTTGATTATGATTACGAGATGCAAATAATCGTCATTTATTATTTAAATAAATATGTAAATTGAGTTTTACTATTTAAAGAAGCTATTATATTATTTGTAAATTTTTAATAGTTATTGTAATTTAATATCTTATTTCCTACTATATAAAAGGAGCTTAGTGTCAAAATTTTCCCCACCCACCCGGCCACCCCAAAACAAGTTCATGTCCAAGCCAGGAAAGAAAAATAAAATAAAAATGTAAATAATGAAAATTAGCATTTTCAATGAAATTAACAATAATGCATAAAAATTATTTAAATATACGATCGTTTATTATTTAAATATACAAATTGACATTTACTATCTAAACAAATTTTTAATAATTTGGATTGATTATGTTGTTTTTTAAATTTTCATAATTATGGTAATAGAATATTATTATTATAAGCATTTTATTTATTTGTTGTTCTTAAAATTTTAAATCATATGTGTAATAGTTAGTTTAAAATTATATTTTGATTATTATCATTTTTATTACAAATCATATTTTATGAATTATTATATATCTTATATATTATTATTGTAAATGATTTTTTTTAAAGAAGATTAAAAAAAAATTATAGACATTTTTATAAAATCACAAAATTTCTCAAACAGAATTGTTTGTGGAAAAAAATGTTTTTAAAAATATTTTTTTATATTTTTGAGGTAAAATGTATGATTGAAAAATGGAGAAAAAATATGTATGGTTAAAAAATAATTTGGGAATTGTGTTAAAAATATTTTTTTTTTTAATTGTATAGGTTGATTATGATTACGAGATGCAAATAATCGTTATTTATTATTTAAATAAATATGTAAATTGAATTTTACTATTTAAAGAAATTATTATATTATTTGTAAATTTTTAATAGTTATTGTAATGTAATATCATATTTTATACTATATAAAAGAAGCTTAGGCTGCGTTTAATAGCGAGGGTGGAATTTGGGTGGAAAGAAAATGAATTATAGGGAATTGAATTTTAGGAAATTAAATTCCTGGGAATTGAAAGATTAATGTGTTTGATTGGTTTAATTTTCTAGGTAGAAAAAGCGAAGAATTTTCCAACTTTTGTTGTTTGATTAACATTATTTTCTATGGAAAATAAAGAAAAATTTAGCTATTATAATATTTTTTATTTTTATTTTTTCATTTTTTAACAAGTTTGTACTTGGTAATAATAATGTTAATTTTTGGAAAAAAATAAATCAATTAACAATAATAAAAATGATCAAATGTAACAAAAATGGTATAAGATTTTTCATGGAAAATAAAACCTCCTCCCCCCCTAGAAAAACGAATTCATCCAAAACAAGAAAAATACCGAATTTCGAGGCAAGTGGAAAAATGAATTCTATGAAAATTTTAGGTAACCAAACAGCGCAAAGTTGAAAAATCATATTTTTCATGGCGAATCAAACGAAGCCTTAGTGTCAAAATTCTCCCCTCCCCTGGCCACCCCAAAACAAGTTCCCGTCCAAGTCAGGAAAGAAAAATAAAATAAAAATGTAAAGAATGAAAATTAGCATTTTCAATGAAATTAACAATAATGCATAAAAATTATTTAAATATACGATCGTTTATTATTTAAATATACAAATTGGCATTTACTATCTAAACAAATTTTTAATAATTTGGATTGATTTTGTTGTTTTTTAAATTTTAATAATTATGGTAATAGAATATTATTATAAGCATTTTATTTATTTGTTTTTCTTAAAATTGTAAATCATATGTGTAATAGTTAGTATTAAAATTATATTTTGATTATTATCATTTTTATTACAAATCATATTTTATGAATTATTATATATCTTATATATTATTATTGTAAATGATTTTTTTTAAGAAGATTAAAAAAAAATTATAGACATTTTTATAAAATCACAAATTTTCTCAAACAGAATTGTTTGTGGAAAAAAAATGTGTTTAAAAATATTTTTTTATATTTTTGAGGTAAAATGTATGATTGAAAAATGGAGAAAAAATATGTATGGTTAAAAAATAATTTGGGAATTGTGTTAAAAATAATTTATTTTTTTTTTAATTTTCCAAATAGAAGCTTTTTTTTTTTTTTTTTTTAATTTGTATAGGTTGATTATGATTACGAGATGCAAATAATGGTCATTTATTATTTAAATAAATATGTAAATTGACTTTAACTATTTAAAGAAGTTATTATATTATTTGTACATTTTTAATAGTTATTGTAATGTAATATCTTATTTCCTACTATATAAAAGGAGCTTAGGCTGCGTTTGATAGCGAGAGTGTAATTTGGGTGGAAAGAAAATGAATTACAGGGAATTAAATTCTGGGGAATTAAATTCCTGAGAATTGAAAGTTTAATGTGTTTGATTGTTTTAATTTTCTAGGTAAAAAAAGTGAAGAATTTTCCAATTTTTATTGTTTGATTGATATTATTTTCTATGAAAAATAAAGTAAAATTTAGCTATTATAATATATATATATATATATATATATATTTTTTTTTTTCATTTTTTAACAAGTTTGTACTTAGTAATAATAATGTTAATTTTTGGGAAAAAAATAAATCAATTAACAACAACAAAAATTATCAAACGTAACAAAAATGGTATAAGATTTTTCATGAAAAATAAAACCTTCTCCTCCCTAGGAAAATGAATTCATCCAAAACAAGGAAAATACCGGATTTCGAGACAAGTGGAAAAATGAATTCCATGAAATATTTAGGCAACCAAACAGCGCAAAGTTGGAAAATCATATTTTCCATGGCGAATCAAACGGAGCTAATTTTTTTTGAATTTGCCAAATAGGAGCTAATTTTTTTTTTTTTTTTTATATTTGTATATGTTGATTATGATTACGAGATGCAAATAATCGTCATTTATTATTTAAATAAATACGTAAATTGACTTTTACTATTTAAAGAAGCTATTATATTATTTGTAAATTTTTAATAGTTTTTGTAATGTAATATCTTATTTCCTACTATATAAAAGGAGCTTAGTGTCAAAATTTTCCCCACCCACCCGGCCACCCCAAAACAAGTTCATGTCCAAGCCAGGAAAGAAAAATAAAATAAAAATGTAAAGAATGAAAATTAGCATTTTCAATGAAATTAACAATAATGCATAAAAATTATTTAAATATACGATCGTTTATTATGTAAATATACAAATTGGCATTTACTATCTAAACAAATTTTTAATAATTTGGATTGATTATGTTGTTTTTTAAATTTTCATAATTATGGTAATAGAATATTATTATTATAAGCATTTTATTTATTTGTTGTTCTTAAAATTGTAAATCATATGTGTAATAGTTAGTATTAAAATTATATTTTGATTATTATCATTTTTATTACAAATCATATTTTATGAATTATTATATATCTTATATATTATTATTGTAAATGATTTTTTTTAAGAAGATTAAAAAAAAAAATTATAGACATTTTTATAAAATCACAAAATTTCTCAAACAGAATTGTTTGTGGAAAAAAATGTTTTTAAAAATATTTTTTTATATTTTTGAGGTAAAATGTATGATTGAAAAATGGAGAAAAAATATGTGTGGTTAAAAAATAATTTGGGAATTGTGTCAAAAATATTTTTTTTTTTTTTTTTTTTTGAATTTGCCAAATAGAAGCTAATTTTTTTTTTTTTTATATTTGTATATGTTGATTATGATTACGAGATGCAAATAATCGTCATTTATTATTTAAATAAATATGTAAATTGAGTTTTACTATTTAAAGAAGCTATTATATTATTTGTAAATTTTTAATAGTTATTGTAATTTAATATCTTATTTCCTACTATATAAAAGGAGCTTAGTGTCAAAATTTTCCCCACCCACCCGGCCACCCCAAAACAAGTTCATGTCCAAGCCAGGAAAGAAAAATAAAATAAAAATGTAAATAATGAAAATTAGCATTTTCAATGAAATTAACAATAATGCATAAAAATTATTTAAATATACGATCGTTTATTATTTAAATATACAAATTGACATTTACTATCTAAACAAATTTTTAATAATTTGGATTGATTATGTTGTTTTTTAAATTTTCATAATTATGGTAATAGAATATTATTATTATAAGCATTTTATTTATTTGTTGTTCTTAAAATTTTAAATCATATGTGTAATAGTTAGTTTAAAATTATATTTTGATTATTATCATTTTTATTACAAATCATATTTTATGAATTATTATATATCTTATATATTATTATTGTAAATGATTTTTTTTAAAGAAGATTAAAAAAAAAATTATAGACATTTTTATAAAATCACAAAATTTCTCAAACAGAATTGTTTGTGGAAAAAAATGTTTTTAAAAATATTTTTTTATATTTTTGAGGTAAAATGTATGATTGAAAAATGGAGAAAAAATATGTATGGTTAAAAAATAATTTGGGAATTGTGTTAAAAATATTTTTTTTTTTAATTGTATAGGTTGATTATGATTACGAGATGCAAATAATCGTTATTTATTATTTAAATAAATATGTAAATTGAATTTTACTATTTAAAGAAATTATTATATTATTTGTAAATTTTTAATAGTTATTGTAATGTAATATCATATTTTATACTATATAAAAGAAGCTTAGGCTGCGTTTAATAGCGAGGGTGGAATTTGGGTGGAAAGAAAATGAATTATAGGGAATTGAATTTTAGGAAATTAAATTCCTGGGAATTGAAAGATTAATGTGTTTGATTGGTTTAATTTTCTAGGTAGAAAAAGCGAAGAATTTTCCAACTTTTGTTGTTTGATTAACATTATTTTCTATGGAAAATAAAGAAAAATTTAGCTATTATAATATTTTTTATTTTTTTTTTTTTCATTTTTTAACAAGTTTGTACTTGGTAATAATAATGTTAATTTTTGGAAAAAAATAAATCAATTAACAATAATAAAAATGATCAAATGTAACAAAAATGGTATAAGATTTTTCATGGAAAATAAAACCTCCTCCCCCCCTAGAAAAACGAATTCATCCAAAACAAGAAAAATACCGAATTTCGAGGCAAGTGGAAAAATGAATTCCATGAAAATTTTAGGTAACCAAACAGCGCAAAGTTGAAAAATCATATTTTTCATGGCGAATCAAACGAAGCCTTAGTGTCAAAATTCTCCCCTCCCCTGGCCACCCCAAAACAAGTTCCCGTCCAAGTCAGGAAAGAAAAATAAAATAAAAATGTAAAGAATGAAAATTAGCATTTTCAATGAAATTAACAATAATGCATAAAAATTATTTAAATATACGATCGTTTATTATTTAAATATACAAATTGGCATTTACTATCTAAACAAATTTTTAATAATTTGGATTGATTTTGTTGTTTTTTAAATTTTAATAATTATGGTAATAGAATATTATTATAAGCATTTTATTTATTTGTTTTTCTTAAAATTGTAAATCATATGTGTAATAGTTAGTATTAAAATTATATTTTGATTATTATCATTTTTATTACAAATCATATTTTATGAATTATTATATATCTTATATATTATTATTGTAAATGATTTTTTTTAAGAAGATTAAAAAAAAATTATAGACATTTTTATAAAATCACAAATTTTCTCAAACAGAATTGTTTGTGGAAAAAAAATGTGTTTAAAAATATTTTTTTATATTTTTGAGGTAAAATGTATGATTGAAAAATGGAGAAAAAATATGTATGGTTAAAAAATAATTTGGGAATTGTGTTAAAAATAATTTTTTTTTTTTTAATTTTCCAAATAGAAGCTTTTTTTTTTTTTTTTTTAATTTGTATAGGTTGATTATGATTACGAGATGCAAATAATGGTCATTTATTATTTAAATAAATATGTAAATTGACTTTAACTATTTAAAGAAGTTATTATATTATTTGTACATTTTTAATAGTTATTGTAATGTAATATCTTATTTCCTACTATATAAAAGGAGCTTAGGCTGCGTTTGATAGCGAGAGTGTAATTTGGGTGGAAAGAAAATGAATTACAGGGAATTAAATTCTGGGGAATTAAATTCCTGAGAATTGAAAGTTTAATGTGTTTGATTGTTTTAATTTTCTAGGTAAAAAAAGTGAAGAATTTTCCAATTTTTATTGTTTGATTGATATTATTTTCTATGAAAAATAAAGTAAAATTTAGCTATTATAATATATATATATATATATATATATATATATATTTTTTTTTTTTTTTCATTTTTTAACAAGTTTGTACTTAGTAATAATAATGTTAATTTTTGGGAAAAAAATAAATCAATTAACAACAACAAAAATTATCAAACGTAACAAAAATGGTATAAGATTTTTCATGAAAAATAAAACCTTCTCCTCCCTAGGAAAATGAATTCATCCAAAACAAGGAAAATACCGGATTTCGAGACAAGTGGAAAAATGAATTCCATGAAATATTTAGGCAACCAAACAGCGCAAAGTTGGAAAATCATATTTTCCATGGCGAATCAAACGGAGCCTTAGTGTCAAAATTCTCCCCTAAGCCCCCCCCCCCCCCCCCCCCGGCCACCCCAAAATAAGTTCCCGTCCAAACCAGGAAAGAAAAATAAAATAAAAATGTAAAGAATGAAAATTAGTATTTTCAATGAAATTAACAATAATGCATAAAAATTATTTAAATATACGATCGTTTATTATTTAAATATACAAATTGGCATTTACTATCTAAACAAATTTTTAATAATTTGGATTGATTATGTTGTTTTTTAAATTTTAATAATTATGGTAATAGAATATTATTATTATAAGCATTTTATTTATTTGTTGTTCTTAAAATTGTAAATCATGTGTGTAATAGTTAGTATTGAAATTATTTTTTGATTATTATCATTTTTATTACAAATCATATTTTATGAATTATTATATATCTTATATATTATTATTGTAAATGATTTTTTTTAAGAAGATTCAAAAAAAAAAAAAAATTATAGACATTTTTATAAAATCACAAAATTTCTCAAACACAAAATTTCTCAAACAGAATTGTTTGTGGAAAAAAATGTGTTTAAAAATACTTTTTTATATTTTCGAGGTAAAATGTATGATTGAAAAATGGAGAGAAAATATGTATGGTTAAAAAATAATTTGAAAAATTGTGTTGTTTAAAACATTTTTTTTTGAATTTGCCAAAAAGATGCTGAAATTTTTTACAACAAACAATTATAATTGTTGTGCTAAATTTTTGATTGAAAACTAAAAAAAAAAAAAAATTGTTAAATACAAGAGTCAATAATATTATGTTGTTATTTTTATTTGTATTTTTTTATTATAATTACTATGATCATTTTTATATTTTTTATTATTATAAATGTAACATTAAATTAATTCACTCAATGTTTAGTATCCTTTGTGATTATTGTTTGTATGCTTTGATTATAATTGTCATCATTATTTATTATTATTATTATTATAAAGGTAACATTGTATAAAGCAATAATAATATTTTGTAACACACACATCATCATTATTATTATTATTATTATTATTATTATTATCATTATTATTATTATTATTATTATAAAAATACATTAGGGACAATCAAATGTGTAACTACCGGTATTAAAATTATGTTTTAATCATCAACAATTCAAATCATTTATCTAACCAATGCATGAATTAAATAAAATTTAATCATTTCTTTAATTTTGACAAATTAGGCAATGACATTAAGCCCCTATTTAGTAAGGATAAAATTCAGTTTTTTAACAAATTTTAATTTTAATAAAAGTAGATGAGATGTGGTTGAAAAGTTATGAGTCCCATAAAATGTATGATTAATATTAAATGTTGGCTTGACTTAGATTAAAATTCAAAGTTTTTAGTTGTACCAAATAGGGGCTAAATTGTAGATAAAATTCATTGAATATTAATTTTAAGTTTTCCGATCTATTCATTAGACATAAGTAAACAATAAGTCTTTCAATTTATATGTCACCCAAATGACAAATAATTGGATGTGCTATCTCTCTCTTGTGAAGATTTGATTATGATATGAGACTGTTATCAATAAGGGAAATATAAGAATTTGTTTTATAAATCGTTTATAAACGGTTATTTGTAAATATTATTTATAAATAACGACGTGATAACATTTTAGTTTATTTATTTTAAAAAGTAAAAAATGATGAGTGAAATCAGTTGAAATTTTTGACTTTCCATAAAATTTGTCAAATAAAATATTGTCATGTGGTCGTTTATAAACAAAATTTATAAACAAATTTTACCAAACCGGAGGCGCCTCTAAGGATAATTATTTTGACGTTTGGCACTATTTTTCATCCAATTCATACTAGAGCCTCGCTTCTAAAATAGTCCTCTTCGCCCATATGCCCTCCCAAAAATGAAAAAGAAAAAAGATGAGAATATTTACAAAGCCGATACGTAGAAGGATATGTTGGAACTTTGAATATAAAATTGATTTTTACCAACTTTATGTGATTATTTAAGTGGAATCTATTCGTTGAATGAAAAATTAAACCGCTTAAAAATGTAATATTGTTGAAAAAGTATTAAAATATTATTTTTGAAATTATATAACCTAATTGGATGAAGATATGATTATTTAAGTGGAATCTGATTATTAGAATATTATTAAAATTATTGAATATGATTAGAATATTGTTGAAATTATTTATGTGATTATTTAAATGGAGCCTAATTAAGCCGCTTAAAAACGTTTGGTTTTAGTGTAAGTATTCGATTTCGATAAGTCGAAATTCTTTCCATTTTTATACACATAAAAGGTACATTATTAAATTATAGTTATACATGCTAATTTTTTCCCAACAGGATATACCTGACCTCTATTTCGCTAATTTATAATTCAATTTTAAATGATCAAAACTTATTGAAAATTTTATGGTACCAAGTACTTGGTTCCTTATTAAATCATGCAATGACATGAGTGTCTAGTCAGTTACCAACTAGGCAAATTTGTGGGTTACAATTTTGATTTTAAAAACTTAAAAATTACAAAACCGTCCCACCCCCACCCCCAAACAAATGGAAAACCCGCCAACTATGTCTCTTCTTCCCAGAGAAACCCTTCGCCACTATTATTGATTCCAACCACCACATTACAACGCCGGCGGTTCTCCTCATCCACTTCACATCCAGCAATAAACCTAACCAAATTACTGTGAGAGGGACGTGTAACCAACCTACAAGAAAATCAGTGAACAAGATTATGGTAGATGAATCAACCTCGGAGACAAAGTTACAAAGATGATATCTTCTTCTGGAGTCCATGGTTGTTTCTTGTAATTTTCTTAAGATATAATGTTTCAGAATCCTTGATTCATGAATCTAGTAATTGCCATGTGTAGATGTTAATTGTAGATGTTAAAATCTTGTTTTAGTTTGTGATATTAGTTTTGATTTTTGCTATTTTGTCTATTTTCGCTGTCTAAACCAGGGAACTAAACCAATCGATTTGGTGCAATGAAACTTTAGAGATGACTGTGAAAAATGGGGCGGGAGGCGCTTTTAAATTAGAACTCAAATAAAGTCACATTTAAATTTAGGAAATAAAATCTCTACAGGAAAATATCTATAGTTTATTTTCATTAGAAAATGATTTCTGACATTAATGACTGCGTTTGATAGCGAGGGTGGAATTTGGGTGGAAAGAAAATGAATTCCAGGGAATTAAATTCCTGAGAATTGAAAGTTTAATATGTTTGATTGGTTTAATTTTCTAGGTAGAAAAAATGGAGAATTTTCCAACTTTTGTTGTTTGATTGACATTATTTTCTATGGAAAATAAAGTAAAATTTAGCTATTATAATTTTTTTTCATTTTTTAACAAGTTTGTACTTAGTAATAATAATGTTAATTTTTGGAAAAAAATAAATCAATTAACAATAACAAAAATGATCAAACGTAACAAAAATGATATAAGATTTTCCATGAAAAATAAAACCTCCTCCCCCATTGGAAAACGAATTCATCCAAAACAAGGAAAATACCGGATTTCGAGGCAAGTGGAAAAATGAATTCCATGAAAAACTTAGGCAACCAAACAGTGCAAAGTTGGAAAATCACGTGGAAAATCTTGTTTTCCATGGAATTTGGGTGCAATCAAACGCAGGCTAATAGATAGATTATTCAGGTAATAAAATAATTATTTAATTAATTTATATTGGCTATCCAATTAAAAATAAAATATATTTTGAGGTAACTTTAAAAATGATAAGCGTGAGGAATAGAATCTTCCTGCTTTGATATCCTTTTAATTGAATCGAATTATACTTAGGGTGTGTTTGATAAGTTGGGTAGAAAAGGAAAAGGAAAAGATTTTCTATGGAAAATATTTTTCCATCAAACCCATGAAAAATTGTTTTCCTTGATTTCAAGGAAAATCTTTACTTTTTTAACTTGGGAGGAAAATATTTTCCATGTAACATTTTGCAATCAAACACAAAAGGTGGAAAATTTGGGTGGAAAATATTTTCCTTTTCCTTTTCCACCCACCTATCAAACACACCCTTAAATTCTTAATAATTGGGGGTGGGGGTGGGATGGTTAGAAACTTGGGTCCAGTTTTCTTTGCTGTTTTGAGGTCGTTTTCTGTTTTTATTTTCGGAAATGCTAAAAACGCGTTCTTTTTATCATTTTCAAAAACGTGTTTTGGAAAACAAAAAAATATTTGTACACAAAACGTAAAATGTCCAAAACCTCGTTTTGGGCGTTTTGTGTGTATTTCGACAAAAAAATTTCAAAACGCGAAAAACGCATTTTGGGAATTTTATTTATTTATTTTTATTTATTTATTTTTTTTAAAAGAATTATCTTAACTTGGAATTAAGTTTAATATAAAATTTTTATTTTTTTATTATTATTTTTAGAATTATCCTAATTTGGAACTAAGCCTAAATAAAGAATTTTTTTGGAGATTTATCCTAACTTGGAACAAGCTTAAATAAAGTTTTATTGAATTCAATATCAACATTACAAAAAAAAAAAATTAAGTGAGAATTCTTGTTGTTATATTTCAAAAAATGCATTGATAAATGGACTCTGGTGGTTTTGAAAGAATTTGCATTTTCTGGATTTTAATAGAACTAGAGCTTTTTCAAATCCCAAACCTGACCAAGCTGTGTTAATAAACTCTTAATGCTCATATTAGTGTGTTGCATGTAACCATGTTTTCAGTGTATTGTGAAAGAAAATTTGAGCTTGAATCAATAATATTCTGCAAGCAAAATTAATTAAAAATAGTTTAAGTAGTATTTTGCAAAATCTCAAACAGAACGTATTTTCTAGCTTTTCATTTTCAAAAACAGTTTTTAGAATGACAAACCAAACGCGTTTTCAGCAAATTTGAAAACAAAAATGAAAACACAAAATACAAAATATTTTCGAAAATGAAAATACAAAATAAAATACAAACAGAATGTCACCTTGGTTTTTTCTTAACTTTTGAAGTTTTTAAAATAAAAATTATAGCCTACAAATTTGTCTAGTTGATAATTGACTAGCAATAATGTCATTATATGGTTTCATTGAATTTTCGCAAAATTCATTATCAACAATATATTTCAATGTATGCACAATTACTACTATTCACCTATCTATGATTCATATCTATCTATTTATAAATTATTAAATTTATGAAGATAAAGTAATCAAGAACCCAAATATGTGTGATAGAAAGAAGAGTTGAAAATAAAATTTTGTGGACGCAAATTCTTCAAATTTTACTCTTTAACATGTTACAAACTTTTTATCAATTAAAAAAAAAAAATCTCAAATTGGGTCGGCATGAATGAATGTGAGCTTTGCTACATGTACTTACTGGATGATAAATTGGGTTACTCTCTCCTCACATGAAGAGGGACCCACACATCTGTGGACCTCCTTCTATGTGAGGGGAAGGTAACCCAGTTTATTGTGAGTACAAATAGATTTATCCAGTGAATGTTGTAGGTATGTAATCACGCAAAGTCACCCCGCGTCTCCCCTTTCATTTGTTTGTTTCTCAATTTTCTCTCAATCCTTTTCACACGCTTTGCGTTGGCAGGAAATTCAAAAACGTAGTTTAGACTTTAGATACACCTTCTCTGGCTCCCCTCCTTAACTCTTTTGTTCATCGTATGTATCTACGTTCTCTCGGATTTTTTGGGTTTCTTTTTTTGGAATCTGTTAATGTTGTGAGTTCATTTTAACTTTCATGTTTTCGTCCTCTGATTGGCTGGTGCGAAAAGCAATTCAAGACATCGTCCTTTTATGGGACACTCTGGCTCTGTCCTTTTTCTTTTTCCGGGTCTTCTGTTCCAATCGCATGAATTATTAACCATTGTAGTGGATTTTTTTTTCTCCAAGAAAAGAGTCTTTCACCATTACTTTTTGAAGCAAGGTGTAGAATGCTATATGTGTTCTTCAGTTTTGTGAAGAAGTTCAGAAATTTTTGATCCTCTCTTGAGTTCTTTCGAATTTTATTTTCAATTTTTTACCTTTTTTTTTTGTATAGCTAGGTTTTAATTGTAATAATTCATATAAATTTTGTTGGTCTTTTTTTCCTCTATATTTGGGGTAGTTGGAGTCGGGATATTTTATTGGTGTATAGTGGATCTTGAATTTTTGGGTTTTCTTTGGATCCTTCCTGATTTTTATATCTCTTCCTTTTCTCTTTTCTGTGATTTCTGCAATTTACTTTTGGCTTTTGGGTCAAATTTTAGATTTCTCAGGATGTATATTTATGTTCATCTTTTTACACAGGGCCCGATTTTAGTTTCCACTGAAGTTTAAATTGTTGCCTTTCATAATTTTTTACTGATAATGGATTATGTTTCACTTTTCTTTGTAGTGAAAGTAGAGTCAGAGAACTTTCCATCTACTTGGTAGGAGGGGATTCAATTGGCAATTGATGTCCAGAGTTGGACCTTTTAGTTAATTATTTTATCAATAGAGGATATATACTTTTCAAATGCTGTTTACCAGGGCAAGAAATCAGCAAAGATCTAATAGATCTCTGTCTTTAGGAGGTGAGCGTTTTCTTTTTTTTTTTTACCATATATATCAAATTATTTTAATGCTTAGGGGGATTTGGCTCACATATTTGTTCAGTATGTAATCTGGGTACTTTTCTGTTGATCTGCTTGATTTATAGTAGTAGGTTTTAATCAACTGTAGTAACATGATCATTTATTCCCCTATTTGCAGGCATGGATGACCCGAAGAAGAAGAGCAATATAGTAGGAAAAATTCTAATGGCTGCTACCCTCACAGCAATGTGTATTCTTATGCTTAAGCATTCCCCAAATTTTAATTCCCCTAGCCAAGTAAATCTCTAGTCTCTTATCATTTAGTTTTGTTGTCAAGCTTTCTGAAAAAGAAAAATTGAAAGAAAGAAAAATTGATCTACCTTTTCTTTATTTGCATAGCCTTTATTACTATGTTTATTCATCTTCTCTCTCTTAACCTTTTTGGTTTTGTGTTTTTGTCTAAGAGCTTATGGTTAGAGATTCAGGCATGTGACTTATGGCATCCTTTCATTTGGTCAAAACTGGGGGCCTCATTCATTCACCAAACAGTTTCTTATCTATGTTAGGAAATAACTGCATTTTGAGCACAATGCTTGCCTGGTTGTTTATGCACAGTAGTTTGCTTGCTGATAAATGTGGTGAAGCACTCCACTATTAGGAATGGAATTCTTTTATGAAAGTAGTTTACAGTCCCAGTGTAGTATATAATTAGACTTAGCTATAAGCTTGTGATCTTACTTCGTGCAGCATGGTAGAACTTGAGTATGTTAAAATTTGACATTGTTCCTGTCCAGATAGAGTACGAAAAGGTTATATTTTTATTAATTTTGTTTGCACTTGTAAGAAATTAGATAGATAGAAGGTATCTTTAGAAACCTCCTTTGACCAAAGAGATTCAGTTCTGAAGGAAGGAAATAGAAATAATGGATCCATGTGTAACCTTTTGTCCATAACTCATTCCAAACATTGGTCACTTTTTGAAATTAACATGACTCATTTTGTTTTCCCCCCGTGTCTTTGTACAGTTCTCACATCATGAACCAGGTGTCTTCCATGTCTTGGTTACTGGTGGTGCTGGCTTCATTGGTTCGCATGCGACATTGCGACTTCTGAAGGATTCATATCGTGTGACAGTAGTGGTATTTTTTTGACATGAGTAGTTCATCTCTGTGATCATTACAGTCCTTAAGACATGGCACCCTGAGAATAGACAAAATTGTTGTTTCACAGGATAACCTCTCAAGGGGAAACCTTGGTGCCATCAAGGTCCTACAGCAGCTATTTCCAGAACCTGGGAGACTTCAGTTTATATATGCTGACCTCGGTGATGCAAATGCAGTATCCTTGTTCAGCATTTGTTTTTAAAATATTATTATTATTATTATTATTATTATTATTATTATTATTATGTGCAAGTTAATTATGGGTTACGAATTGTTACCTTGATCAATCTGTTCAGGTGCATAAATTTTTTTCAGAAAATGCATTTGATGCCGTGATGCATTTTGCAGCCGTAGCATATGTTGGAGAAAGCACTCTCGATCCTCTCAAGTGAGTTTATTTTGATCTTATATTAGGCCTTTGTAAATAAGTAAAGAGTAGTAAATGCGACCATAAGTGACGCATCAATCTCCTGAGAAGCTGCATATAGGTTGACACCTGATAAAAGATAAGCAATTTCAAGTATATCCACAACGTGGGTGTTTTAGTGTAGCTCACTATTTAAGGATGGCCTACAAGAGTTTTATTTCCTTCATTTTCAAACATTAGAATATCAGTTAAATTCCTGGGATTTATTTGATGTTGTCAGACTGAGTTGGTCCATCTTGTTACTGATGGTTGACCTAAGCTCGTTCTTGAATTCCCCCACCCTGTCTCGAGCAAATGGGCATAGATATTTTTTTGATGTGCGAGTGCATGAGAGATGGGAGGTGCTTTGTTATCCATCGCATTTTCTTGGCTTGTTTCATTTGAAAATTTGAGGGTCATATGGTTAAACATTGCTAAAGTGATAAATATGAACATTTATAGCTTGGTCTAATTTTAGCATATATTTGGCTCATATTTATAAACTGTACATAAATACTCAAGCCACATTTAATCCATACACTTCGAAGGAATCCTTTGTTATCCATCATACTTTCTTGGCTTGTTTCATTTGAAATTTTGAGGGTCATATGTTTAAACTTTGCTAAAGTGATAAATATGAACATTTATAGCTTGGTCTAATTTTAGCATATATTTGGCTCATATTTATAAACTGTTCATAAATCATCAAGCCACATTTAATCCATACACTTCAAAGGAATCCTTTGCTCATTTCTGTTAATTTGTAATTTGAACAGTTATTAAACACTTCCGAAACATGCTTTTTAATTTAATTTGGGCCATTCGGAGTTATAAATTGCAATTCCTTTAAATATTCTTTTTACTATTATAATGTTTATAACACAGGTACTATCACAATATTACGTCAAATACTCTTGTTGTATTAGAAGCTATGGCGGCTCATGGAGTGAAGACTTTGATATATTCTAGTACATGTGCAACATATGGGGAGCCTTTAAAAATGCCAATTACAGAAATAACACCACAGGTGAGGGTTTTTCTAGGAAATAATTGCTTATATGTTTGATTTCATTATAATTTAATAATGCCTGTTGTGTCTATCTATATTCTATATTGCTCGGACTCTTTACTTTTGAAGAAGTACTCATGTCGGACACTCAGGTATGGAACATGGATATGGGATCCTTCTCGGATTCTTTTAATCAAAAGATGATACTTTATATCATTTAAATCAGAAGATAATCTTTCACATCTCCAAGAAATGCATCTGTTATTACTAATACCTGTACTCGAGTTTGAGCAACACAGGTGACTATGGAGTTTCCTTGCCAAACAGCTTACCTTATTTTGCATTTTGCAGCTTCCAATAAATCCATATGGAAAAGCCAAGAAAATGGCAGAGGATATAATTCTGGACTTCCATAAAAACTCAGACATGGCTGTTATGATTTTAAGGTACCAGAATTAATATTTATTAGTCATTTTCCATCTTAAAGAATGTATGAGCTGCCAAATTTTTATCCAAATTAAGTTTCTGTTATAGATTTAACCTTCTTGATGTGATCATTGGGATCATATCTTGCATTCATATTGCTTTTCTGCGTTAGTAAGTTAATTAAACTAAAACATAGCAAAATTTTCCTGTATTATCATGAGAGTTTCTTGAATCTCTCAAATTTAGATAGTGTGTGATTATGCGTTTGAGGGTGACGAAACGTGATAGTAGTTCATCTGTCTTTTCTTTTAAGCCTTGTATCCACTTTTACGATTTTTGAAATTAAAGTGGTATTTTCATCCGGTCATGATGAATAACTAGTTAGATTTGGACAGTCAGACTCCTAATAGAATTAACAAAAGTCGAACCTTTACAAATATCTGAAGTAAAGACTTTCTTCAGTTCATCTTTAAACTCTTCCAATTCTGACCCTTTTCGTGTGATAATGTTATTATTTTCCTTTTGCCGAGTATGGGCTCCCAACTTTCCAGCTGTGCCATTGATGGATAGATCTTTTATGTCATGATTGCTATAGTACACGTTTTTAGCCTATGCTCTCAAATAATTGCTTCAGATATTTTACTTTTTCTTATAAATTTATATTCAGATACTTCAATGTGATTGGTTCTGACCCGGAGGGAAGACTAGGTGAAGCTCCCCGTCCAGAACTACGTGAGCATGGACGAATATCTGGTGCTTGTTTTGATGCGGCACGTGGTATCATATCCGGGCTTAAGGTTTGCCTTTCTACGATCTTCAGAGTTCACAGCTGCTATATTTTGCTCATAACGCCATGATAATTTAATTTTTTGCAAGAGAACTGATAATATGTGCTTTAGAAACAATTATATGTGGGTTTTGGTTCTTGTGCAGGTTAGAGGAACGGATTACAAAACTCCAGACGGCACATGCATACGGGATTATATTGATGTCACTGATCTTGTTGATGCTCATGTGAAAGCTCTGGAAAAGGTAAAGCCACGGCATGTTGGCATATACAACGTTGGTACAGGAAGAGGTATTAGACCTTATTTTCTTTGAACGTTTGTTCCCAACTGTCGAGATCCAGAATATTGTGATTAAAGATATGTTCTCATCAGGTCGATCTGTGAAGGAGTTTGTGGAGGCTTGTAAGAAGGCAACCGGGGTGCCCATTAAAGTCGATTTCCTTCCACGTAGGCCAGGTGACTATGCGGAAGTATACAGTGATCCGACCAAGATCAGGGAAGAACTGAACTGGACTGCACAACATACCGATCTTCAAGAGAGTTTGCAGGTCGCGTGGAGATGGCAGAAGGCACATCTCAATGGGTACGGAACTCCTCAGTTATTGTCGGCATAAATGTTTACGCTTAAGCTGGCAGCGTTCGTTTTGGACGACAACTATACCCCCATTTTACTGCTAGTTCTATTAGTGCTTGTTGGGGGAGGAGAAGGTAGGGGATTGAGGGCAGAGATATATCTATTCAAGTTCAAACCATATGGCTTAGAGTTTGTAGGGAGCAACCAGTATTATTATTATATATATGTATTTGAAACATATATTTAGGCAATATCAGATGCTAATGAGGTATTGACTTGTTATTGTATCCCCCAATTTTTTTTTGGTTTGAAATAAATATTTTATATTATTGTTAAAAGTTAAGTTTATTAAACATTTAGCCTCTGTTTTGTGAATCATTTAAAATGTTTGTTTAAAAATAGTGATGTGGCAACATTAGTTGGCTCTTTAGTTTTTTTTGGGAAAATAAAAAATGGTGGTGTATGGTGAATGGGTAAACACATCATATGCATATTCTTGCTTGATCATTAACGTCTAAATAGATGCAGTAACACAAACATGAATTGCAACCAAAAACCGTCTCGCCAGTATTTCCCAACAGGTTTAAACAAGAAACTAAAGGGTGTGTTTGATTGCGAGGGTGGAAAATGGGTTGGAAGAGGAAAATATGAATTGGAAGTGTTTGATTGATTTAATTTTTTAGGTCGAAAAAGTGAAGAATTTTTCAAGTTTGTGTGTTTGATTGATATTATTTTTTCATAACAAATAAAGTAAATTTTTGCTATTTTAATCAATTTCTTTATTTATTTATTTTTCAACACATTTGTACTTGATAATAATAATGTTATTTTTTTAAAAAAATAAATCAATTAATAACAACAAAATAAATCAAACGTGACGTAAAATTATTTTCCATATAACATGGAAAACAATTTCTTACCAAAAGTCAAAGAATACAATTTCTTCCTTTTTGAGGAAAATAGGCGCTGGCATGAGGCCGAAAGGAGGAAATCAATTTCCTAGGAAAATTTGTATTATCAAACACAAAAACTTGAGAAAAGATGGAAATTTTTTTTCATTTTCCATGTCAAATGGTGCCAATCAAACATAGCCTATTATATTCATATTCGTACCATAAAAGTTGATTATACTTTCCAGAAAGAAAAAGTGAAGGGTTATGCCCCAAGGGGGCACCATATTAATGCCCACCCGCCACTTGACGGGTGGACATTCGATGTCAGGCGCGATCCGATGAGTCCCATCAGACAACCCCCAATAGGCCACTCACTGGGGACACTATAATTTCCATTATAATAGACAATGTTGAAATGGATTAGAACTTTTACCACGTTAATAAGATTGGAGATACCGCTCGATTGAGCGGCACATTTGATTTCTTCAAAATCTTCTGAAAAAGGAGCACGAATTTGATCGCTGTTCAAGAAAATCAACCCTGCCAAGAAACAAACGGGAAAAATGGGCAAAATCAGTGAGTAAAAAGCTAAGCTAAATTTCCTAAAATGAAAGTAGACGAATTAGGTCTTGTATTTTAAACACCAGCAAGCATACGTCCACAAGAAGAAAATCAGCACCTTTCTTGCAATTCAACATGCAGGAAAACCAAGAGAGGGGCAAAACATTGTAAAATTGATTATGCAACAATAATGCTCTTTTTCTTAAAATTTTTGTATTTAAAAACGTGTGTTTTTTTTTTTTAAAAAAATAATTTTAAGGTATTTACGTGGTTGAAAAGTGGAGAGAAAAAATGAATTTAGTTAAAAAGTAATTTAAAAAATTGTATTGTTTAAAAATATATTTGTAAATAGTTTGTCAAACAGAGGCGAATAATGCAACTTAAAAACTCGACCAATAAGGTAGTCCTAATTATTAGCGATTATTCGTCATATTATCTCACCTTATTTTAGATATCTTCTCAAGAATAGATAATCACATTGTAGATATTTCCGTAAATATAGTTTTTGTTATACAATTTAGGTTCATGATACATGTAGCCTGTAGGCGGAGTTAGGAATCTCTCAGGCAAAAAATAGGAATAACTAACTTTAAATACATAGATATGATATGACACTATTTTTCCTTTAAAAGTCAATGTTTAAAAAACAAAAAAAAATACCAAAAACGTGAAATACAAATATCTTGAAGTGTAACATCCCAAAAACTTAACAAATTTCAATCACATAAATCTTTTGAGGATGTACAAGTTATATAAATTTAGTCAACGAATTTCATAGAATAAAATTTGAAAATCTCGTAGCAAAGAATCTAGTTCAAAATATCTACTTTGATCAAGTATGATTTATGATTTTGAGATAAAAAATAGTGATTAAAAATTGAAGAGAGTAAATACGTATTTAGTTAAAAAAAATTATTTAAAAAATTGTATAATTTATTAACTAATTTATAAATCATTTTATTTTGCTTACCAAACACTTGCTTAGTCTTCATTTGAGTATCAAGACCACGGCTAGTGGATTTTAACTAATTAAGTAAAATCAAAGATTTCTAATACTAGAAACTTTAGACTTTATATTGCAAGCCGCCTCAAGGCGCACGTCGACAAGAAAAGGCAGCCATCATCACCATCATATCGCCACACCAATAGATTCGAAAATACCTACAAATTTGGACTAGCTATTTCACCCTCTCTGACTAGCAAAGATTTGGAAATCTCAGATCAAATCCAATCTGAGGTGAAAATCTTGAGAGTGTAGAGATCGAGTTCTTCGTCACTTTCTTTGGTAGTCAACATCTGGGCCATCTACTTTGCCATCTCCGAGAAGCAGTATGACAATTATCGCTCAGATGTCGACGGTGAAAGAGTCCGCATTTGACGGGTGGATCTTGTGGTTTGGGCGGAGATCTAGGTGCAGGCGATGGGTGATTTGATTCGACAACTTTGGCACAGCCTCTCAACAGTGGTGTGGTGGATGGGTGAATTTGAGAATATTGAGAATTAATTGATAGGTTAGGGTGGATGTGTGAGAGGGATAGATTTGTTTTTATTTAGTAGTTAATATTATTAATATTAAAGAATTTGAATTAAAACCTGATTTTTGAATTAAAGTGTTTGAAATTTGATTTTTGAATTAAGAAGTTAAAATATATGTGTGGGCCTAATTTCCTCTTAAATTTTATCTTGAACATTAGGGCTTGTTTGATCCTATATTTTTTTTTTTCAATTTTTTCATATTCATTTTTAACCACATTTTTTTAATGAAATCTATTAGTTTTCTTATTTTCCAAATCACATGTATTTTCAAAACTCCAAAATCTTTTGTGCCGTTCTCTTTGTATTTCGATTTTAAATTTTGAGTTTTGGATTTTGGTTGTTTGTTTTGGGATTGCTGAAAACATATTCTCTTTGTGATTTTGGAAAACTGTTTTCAAAAATAGAAAACTGGAAAATACGTTTACTTTGTAATTTTCTGATATATTTTTTTTGTGATATTTTATATATAAAAAATTGTTGATTTGTTGAATTATATTAAGTTTAATGTCAATAAATCAGTCAGTTCTCTATTCAACAAACATTTGGTTATTGATTTGTTGAATTACATTAAGTTTAATGTCAATAAATCAGTCAGTTCTCTATTCAACAAACATTTGGTTACTCTTTGAACATTGTAAAACTTGAAATGTAAAGTAATTAATATATATTAGTTCATATATTGTATAGTAGATCAATTATAACAACATCCAGCCATTGAGAAAGGGCAAAATAAGCACAATTCATTTTTTTATACAAAAAAGGTTAATTCAAGAAACAAATTATTTTAATATAATTAAACGCGTCTCCTGAAATACTCATTCCACATTTGCGTAGCTATCTCATCTCTAACTTGTGCCATTTGACTTGTTTGACTAGCATCAAATTGTATAGCATCTTGATCTTCACTGGACCCTAGGACTTCTGGGAATATCATGTTCTCTACTGAATACTCAGTGAACAGTCTATCGAGCGCATGCTCTTGGAGAATGAAATTATGTATCGCGCAGCATGCTGTTGGAATTTGTCTTTGCCTTATGAGTGGGTAATTGGTAATATACTTCAAGATAGAAAATCTGGCCTTTAGAACTCCAATGCAACGTTCAATAATGTTACGACATGATCAGTGTCTATAGTTGAAGAGCTCTTCCTTTCCACGCGGCCTTCCACGACCTACATAATCATAGAGATGGTATCTACGTCCTCAATATGAAGAAAGAAAATCAGGCATATTAGGGTAGTCAGAGTCCACCAGATAAAATTGATCTATCACATAAAAAATGAAATGAATAAATAGTTTCTGACAAAGGATAAAATATTTATGAAAGTGACGAAAATATTATATCGCACCTCCTCGAGACATTGGAAAGTTGTTTGAAGGTCGTGTCACCGCATCAATGAAAACCTTCGAATCATTGGCAGTACCATCCCACCCAGCATAAATGAAAGTAAACTTCATATCAAAATCACAAGTCAGCATCACATTCTGTGTGACATTGATTTTCCTCCCACGAAATGATGTCTTCCTCGAAACTGGTGCGTACGCTACTACGTGGGTTCCATCTATCGCGCCTATGCAATCTTTAAAGTATGGATATTTTTTCAAAATCCTCTCATGCACACTATTTAGGCTTATCGAGCATATTATCTCCGTTCTAAATGCACAAACAGCGCGTAACACAGGCTTAAACCATTTATGGATTGTATTGTTCGAATGTTGAAATCTATCCCATATGACACTAAACCGTGTTGTATGCCCCACAATCATAAGGAACATGACAACCCCCCCCTCAACGGTAACCTTTTTACCGTCCTGCAACAACCTCCTCTACTTCAAAGCATCACAAAAATTTAAGAACACATATTTCTACATGCTAAAAATCTGATGGCAAATATCTGGATGGCCATTTATGATTTCCATAATGTACATTTTACCAGTAAGCATAGATGTCCTACATAGTCTCCTCTCGAGTACAGTATTCTCACTGGCAACAAAGATGTTCAACATCATCAACCCCTCCATTACGACGTCGGAGTCCTATGTGAATATTTCATCATCATCACTTGAGTCTGAATCCTCGTTCATAGACATCCTATATAGCACATATGATTAAAATAACAATCCAACAATAATTGTTCAACAATGCATAAATATAGTTGCCACAATAGTTACGCTACTTCAGGAAAATAACAATCCAACAATTCATGCATATATCTAGTTGACACAACAGTTAAGACACTTAACAAAAGTAACAATCCAACAATAAAATCTTACAACGCATAAAGATAACAGAATTACAACAGTTAAGATAATAGTCTCCCCCCTAAACACCGAAGTCAAACAAGTTTCAATACTGGTCCTCTCCTACATTCCGACATCTTCACAAACGACATCCTGAAATCGGGATCCTTGAATTTGGTTATAGCTTTAGCGTACATCTCGTTGGACACCCCGTCCATGCCATTTAGGATGTCAAGGCAAGATGCAGTTGAATAAGGATCTAGACTAGTTGCTTCACTGTTTGATGAAATGCTCGATTTTCCTTGTAACTTTGCGAGCTTTTCTTGTAGATATAACTCTCGCAGTTCATTTTCTTCACTCCTCATGCTCATTGTGGAAGAGAATTGGGCCATGCACGCTTCGAGCTTATCAGCCTTACTAACCTTTGGTTCCTTCCTTCGTCATCCACCACATGTTCCAATCTCTTCACGTCGACGAGTCTTTGTAATGTCATCTACACCATCATCATTCATCACATGCACATGTACTCCTCCAGTCAAGAAAGCATCCTCCATTTCTCTTTCCTCATCAGATGTTGGGGGAAGTTGAGTAGAAGCATTGCCCAACCCTCCAGTAGCTGTGGTACAGCTAAAAATTTCCCTAAGAGTCTCGTAATGCTTGCATCCTTCCTTCCGAAAAAGCTTGTATGTCTCCTTGTTAATCTGCTTGAGAATAAATATTTCAGAAAATGTAACATTGTGAAAACCTTACAAATAATAGATTGCTAACATTTAAATTTGTAATTTAAATAGATTGTCGTGTAAAAGTGTTGCCAAACTTCCTTAGCAGCAATAACTTGATTGGTATTTGGATCCCATGTTACTGCAGTATGTCCTAGCAGGTCGGAGAACACTAGAGTGAGAACAAATATGTCATGAATGAATCAAAATAAAAGTGAAAAAAAAAGAAATATAAATCTGAAGTTCTATTCATTTTACGACATACATCATCATGGATTAAATTATATTATAAAAATGTACATTGCAAGGTGATAAATTTATTTAATAAATTGTTTAATGTTATTATGTGATTACAAGTTATGGATCTTACGAAATATGTGGAAAATAAGCAGATGGTATTAGTTATGAATAGAATGAAATGAATTGTTTATTATCTGCAAAGAATAACCGAAAAAATTGTTTATTAAGGCAGCTGTCAATGATTCAAATGAAGAATAAAATACATACCGAGAGATATAATGAACCATATGAATGACATCCAGGTGAAAACGAACTGACGATTAAAGACCGGCTTGAGAAGTACCATGGCTCAAGCATTATACTAGCCGAACATCTATAGACAGACGGAAAACTTAAATGGCAGAAGCAAAGAATTCAACAGATTACATGACAACTTCTGCAAAAAGAAATTGCAATGTGCCATATGACAAATGATTTTTTTACTTCATGAATAGATATTTGAGTCTTGCACCTTTCAGTAACTTTTGTGCTTGTTTTGTATTTAGTGCATGTTTGGTAAGTGATTAAATTAACATTCATGTGATTATAAGCTATGGGTCTTAAGGAATATGTGGGAAATAAGCAGGTGGAAGTAGTTATAGATATTATGAAATGTATGGATAATAAGTATGTTTGGTAATAATTTATTAATTTATTATCATTCCATCAAATGTCAGGATAAGAAAAACATGCTATTAAAAAGTCTACTATTTTTGTTAAAATATGACTGCAACAATCGTAATGGTTGTATACGGATATATTCACGAACAATCAAAAAACTGAGCCATAATTCCAATAAAGTTGGTGTCCAATGCATGAATTGTATATTCCTATTTTGTTTGTTCTAAGCTCTCTTCTAATCTGTTCTGCTGAGATGTGATCTACGCTATGCTAGACAAGCTCCAATCACCCAAATTGTCATTCTCTTAATTTAGTCTCAATTAATGCCAACTCATTTCCTCTGCCTTGTATATATACTATTAAAATCAACAAACCAAGGTTCGCAATTGAAGGGAAAAAAAAAAACTTCAGAATCAGCCAAGCAGAAATGGGCTCTTCATCTCAACAAATTCCACAAATCAGTACATAAAAGTTGAAAAATCACATAAGCCGACTTCATAGAGAAATCAATTCACTCGAAAAATTGTGACTCAAGCTTAAATGGATTTACATTCTGGCTCGAACAAAAATAAATAAATATGGACAAGAAAATTGAAAATATGAAATCAAATAAATACACGTACTTCGTCGGTGGCTGGAGGATGACGGGCCGGTGGTGTTTCACCGGTGAAGAAGACAGAGAGGATCGGAGGACGCGCGGCGGCTTGGAGACGTCGTGCCCTAACGTTATGGAACTGAGCTTCTCTCTCTCTCTCTTTCTTTTTTTTTTTTTTTTTAAATTCTCGGTTGAGCACCACGTTTTGGGAAGCCTCCGCATTTTGAACTTTGAACGTAAACATCTAAAACGATAAATATGTTATAAAATCATCGAAATCATAAGAACAACATAGAGAGAGAAATGGAGAGAGTTTAGAGGAGAGAATTTCTCTTCAAGAATTGGTGTAATAAATTGGTAAGTATAGGCTCCTATTTATAGGAGTGGACAATGGCACAATAGTAATATTGTAAAGTTTACAGGGATATAATGGTTATGTCATTCACATATATACATTATTTATAACACTCCCCCTTGAATGACATATTACGCAATTGTCTGCCTCGTTAAAACCTTGCTAAGAAAACCCAATGGGATAAAACTTGAGCGAAGGAAAAAGAGTACAGTTGCTCCCCCTGATATTGGCCATCGTCAATCGTTGAGTCTTAATGTTCAAGTAGAACAAATCATGTATTGAATCTTTGAAGTTCTTCAGTGCTTCAGTGCTGCCTCGTTAAAACCTTGTCAGTAAAACCCAATGGGACAAAATCTGAACGAAGGAAAAAGAGTACAGCCGCTGCCTCGTTAAAACCTTGTCAGGAAAACCCTGTGGGACAAAACCTGGACGAAGGAAAAAGAGTACAGCATGACAGCATGATTCTCCCCCTGAAGTGTGCAATCAAGTATTCATGAACTTTTTGAATAATGATATCATCTTTCTTCTGGAATATATATGAAAATCTTCTTGTGTGTAGTCGATATCATAACATTCTTCATAAGATGTGTATGATTTTCTTCATTTGTTGATATCATTCCAGTATACCAATGTGTTGCTGAATTATAGCTTGTTGATAGCTATGATGATGCCTCAAAAACCTTGCTAGGAAAACCCTGTGGGACAAAACCTCAGCGAAGGGAAAAAGAGTGCATTATTCTCATTAATTTTCATCAATACGCCTCAACTGTTGCCTCATTAAAAAAACTTGCTATGAAAACCCTGTGGGACAAAACCTCAGCTAAGGGAAAAAGAGTGCAACGCGTATTTATTCCTTTCATGGAATATTACATGTATATTGGTGCAATCACGAATCTTTTCATTGTATTTTTCACTTCTGGTGAATAATCAAATTTAGAATTCACTTCTGGTGAATAATCAAATCTATAATTCACTTTCATAGATTGCATCTTTCACTTCTAGTGAATAATTAAATATTCATTTTCAAATTCACTTCTAGTGAATAATCAATTTCAAATTCACTTCTGGTGAATATTCATTTTCGTATTCACTTCTAGTGAATAATCAATTTCCCAGATGTCATAAATAGTACACTCCAATTTCACTTTCAACATATTATATCATGGAGTCATTTGTATCATTCTATAGTGATACTAATCTGGGCATATTGAATCTTTCAATGATTTATACATGTATGTTCTTACACTTTATAAACTGCAATTTCTAATTTTGCAGGAGCATAATCAATCATTGAAATAGATATCAATTTCGACATATAATCTACAATCATTTTACTTGAAATCCCAACGTACCGCGATCAACTGGTACATCAAAGAATACTCCCAAAGTACCGAGATGAGAATCATACATTTTGATCTCACTCATTGGTATATCAAGGAGCTCAAGCTAGTGATTTAGACTATAGTCTATCCACCATATGTCATGCCAGTTCTATGAAAAATTTCGCGCGCAACTAGTCGTCTTTTACGACTGTGAAATATTTTTCATTTGTACATATAATTACTGGCTTTACACATTTAAGCATTTGGACTTCAGGTCCTTGAACAATAATCCCTACATTAGGGTTTCATACTTGGCCAAAGAATTATGATTTCATCAATCTTATTTCATAAGAGGGTATGCAGTCGACTTATTTATCGATTCCATCTCAATATAACGTGGAGAGATCTCTTTATATGTTCTATCATCAGGTACCTGAATATCTCATCATTTGACTATGTCCCTTTTACTTACTTTGAGTATTTAGCCTCAAAGGAATCATTTCAATCATTCAAGAGATATTTATTTTTGGAATCGATAGTCATTATGCTTCAGGCATAATTACGCTTCAGGCGTGTTTTCACCATAATGTTCTCAAATATTATCAATCGGCTAAAATGCCATAACACATGTCATTCTTTTAGGGATGTAATTTCAATCATATATCTCAGTGCGCTTTGGTGGAGTGTATGCATATCGCACTTTTACAAATAATAAAGCTTCTTGAGCTATTCCCTGTTTGACATAGAATATTGTTGTATGATAAACAATTTCTGAATAAGTTATTCTCATAGAAAATAATTTGGAACTTTTGATAATCTAACCGTTTATTATAGAACTTCTGGTTCTATACGGTTTTATTTCATTTCTATGTATGAATATTTGATTCAATACAATATCGCTAAACTTCTGGTTCAATACAATGTATATTTCATTTATGAGCTTCTGGTTCATACTATATACATATTTCACTTGTACGTATGAACTTCTGGTTCAATAAGATATTTCACTTGTACATATGTATGAACTTCTGGTTCAATACAACATTTATTTCATCAGTATTCTATATAGTTCAAATCAGTATACCTTTATTACTTTTAGTATACCGAAAAATCAGGTACAATATCCAAGGAAATATCTCATAATCTCAATCTTGTCGCCAAATCTTCCCTTATATCGAAAAAGGTAATGGCATATTATCTCACCTTTTCAATAATTTATTCCATTATTTCTTGATGGAATCCATATCACTGACACGCGGAGCCGTCGCTCTTTTACGCGTTGAATAATGCATTTAAATAGATGATTTGGGAAGAAGGCTAGATCCATCAAAAAATGGATATCATACTTTCAAATATTCGCAAATATTATTCCAATCTTCCAGTAAATGATTTGAGAAAAATTTATCGAATTAGGCTCGAAAGATTGAGGTTGCTGATGGATCATGGCATGCCAGAAGATGTTCGCTGGTTGATCGAAGCAAAAGTTCGATTAGCTGGTGAATTACCAGATTCATTTTCTAAGCACAAGCCTGGCTTAGGTAAGAGTACTTTTGCAAAGAAGCGAAGAGCAAAAAGATTAAATAGTTGCTACAAATGTGCTCGATGGACATGTGATACCCGTTGTAAATCAATAGGATATTCATCCATAAATCGAGATGATAAGATAGACTTCATTAAGGGTGGACTGAGTAAGGAGTCATTGGATGATATCCGATTGACTCTTGAGACGCACCCTAGTGGATATGTGCAGCGTGAGCTACTATCTTTATGGGCTAAATTCATCAGCGATAAAGAGAGATATAGTCTCAAAAATATAATAGCAAAAGATCCTGTTTGCCATGCTGTTATAAACAATGATGCTTTGGCTATGCAGCATTAATACAAGGTAAATCATTTGATATATATGCACATATAAAATATTTTTTTTCTGTTTCCTTTCACGAGTTTTGATAAAGGCTGGTTAAAAATATTAAATCGCCGAAAGGTGAGTAGGATGATTTTGTCAAAAGTAAATCTTCACTTTTTCGAAAAACGACCAGTAAATAGTGAAGTTTTTCGGTTTTAAATAGCCAAACATTTTTCATAGTTCATGCATCCCAAAATAACATTTTCCTTCTTTACTTTCAAAAATGGAAGGACCAAAATTTCGACAGATCAAAACTATCTGTGTATTTTGTGGATCAAAAGTGGGAAAAGGTTTTGGGTATCTAGAAGCAGCCGTGGATTTAGGAAAGAAATTGGGAGAGAAAGGTATCACTCTCGTGTATGGAGGAGGTAGCAGTGGATTGATGGGTTGTGTTTCACAATCCGCTCTAGTAGAGAAAGCAAGAGTGATAGGTGTTATACCTACTCCTTTAGCTGATATTGCAGGCAAAACACGAGGGCATGAAGTACAAACCTTATCTATCCATGAACGCATAACTTGCATGTTATATGGTTCTGATGCCTTCATAGCCCTGCCTGGAGGTTTTGGTACTTTAGAAGAAATCTTTAATATTACTTCATGGGCTCAACTAGATCTCCATACTAAGCCTATAGGGCTTTTAAATGTAAACAATTTCTTTGATGGTTTGCTAACATTTCTTGATTATGCTGTGGAACAGGGATTCATATCTCCATTTTCTAGGAGAATCCTTATTTCTGCTCCTACTATCGAGGAACTGCTGGATAAGTTGCAATCATATATTCCAATACAAGATCCAGCAGGAGTAAAGATAGATTGGTCGCAAGGAAGGGGAATCAAGCGAAAATGGAGTCCGGTTAATGTAAATTTATCTTTGTAAACTCTAGAATAGGTGGTGGTAGAGTACGGAGTATTCTCACTCTTGAGACACACCATAAATTTCTAGGATTTTATCAATGTATTAATCTTGTGTACCTCAAAGATTTAAAGTGGTAGAGTATGGAGTATTTCTTACTCTTGAAACACACTTTTTTCTTTATTTCCTCAAAAGGTCAGAGGTGGTAGGATACGGCTACTCCCGAAACACATCTCTAATTTTGAGGATCATAAATGTTTTCCCCTTTTGCATTTTGCATGTATGTCTCGTTTATGCTTCTTCAGGAGCAATAATAATATCATTTCAGTATGTTTAGATGATAATTTTTACTTCTTCTGGAGTAAATATGTACTTCTTCTGGAATATATAAGTGCTCGTGCAAGAACTTTTCCAGGCACTTATCATCTAACATTCATCTCATAATACTGATGAGATTATTTTCACATTAGCTATATCCGTGCTATCATGTGATATTATCTTATCATACATCAACATTCTCTTGTTGAATAATTTTCATCCACCCATTCAAATTCAGATATTGGTAACTTCTGGTACCATTGGATAAAACATTTTATTAATATTTATCAACCTTTTGGTAATGATAACTTCTGGTATCATTTGATAAAATATTTTCTAACTTTAGTATTGATAACTTCTGGTATCATTTAATGAAGTATCAAATAACAATAATATTGTATATATATATTAACAATAACGATACTGGGGTTATACCACCAAGTATATATGTTGACAACAACCCTCTAATATGTTAGAATTAACCAACAACTGAGGTGTTTATATGTATTCAATTGATATACCGACCATATAGGCGGTGTCAACGTGATGAAATAATTAAACCAGCCATATAGACGGTATCAACGAGATGAAACAATTAAACCGGCCATATAGGCGGAATCGACATAATGAAATAATTAAACCGGGTAAAGCCAACCATGTAGGTGGTAAAACCAACCATGTAGGTGGCAGCATAATATAATTCAATTGATCACATATTAATCGTTAATTTACGATTATTATACTTGTATGTATTATTAAGGGCAAAATCGTCCATATTTTAATATATTGCTCATATGAATAAATTGAAACCGTCAATAGGTTTAAAATTTAATTTAGAACAAACTTACTTTTGGTCCGAAGTTCAAAATCTCGTCAGGATTGCTCCAAAAACAGTTTTTAAGAAAACCGCCATGTTCGACCGCCGGAATATTTTAAAAACTGCACAAAACAGAAAAATAAGATCATAGAAAAATCCAATTCATCAAAACGGACAAACTGCCTTTCGTCATCGCCGGATCCGCCACGCGCCGCCGCCGGCCGCCACGCGCCGGTGATCGAAAAAATTGACCCATCACCATAATATGTGCCTCGGCGTCCTGAACATGCCGGTGGTCTCCGATTTTCCAAAAGATCAACCGTTTGGCCGGAATCATCATTTTTCAGTCCGCCAGCATCTTCTTCTCCGGACAATAACTTCCGTTTTAACCGTTGGATTTGCGCCAAATTTCAGTCGAGTCTTCTCCTAGAAAAACCCGTTGATATGCCGCTGGCCGATCGTCGATCGGAGTTCAGAATCGTCCGGAATAAGCATTTCAATTTTCGGTCAGATATCTGTTTTTGCACAGTTTTTCAGATTTTCTTCTTCGGTCGATATCTTTTGTTTCAGCCGTTGGTTCTGCGCCAAATTTTAGGCGAGTCTTCTCCTTGACAAGCCCGTTCTGATGGCGGTGGCCGATCGTCGATCGGATATCTGGATCGGCCAGAATCATTCTTTTTCAGTTTGAGAGAAAAGGAAACATTGGTTAGTAATAATCAGGTTTCTGATACAGAGGCTCATCATTTAGATGCAACTGTAGAGCATACTTCCGTTATTACTCAATTGGTTAGAGACTCGTGCTGATAACGTGTTATAAAATCATCGAAATCATAAGAACAACATAGAGAGAGAAATGGAGAGAGTTTAGAGGAGAGAATTTCTCTTCAAGAATTGGTGTAATAAATTGGTAAGTATAGGCTCCTATTTATAGGAGTGGACAATGGCACAATCGTAATATTGTAAAGTTTACAGGGATATAATGGTTATGTCATTCACATATATACATTATTTATAACAAAATACACGTTTTGGATTTTAAGTACTTTTTTTTATTTTTTTATTTATTTTAAAAAACTCGTTTCTGAAAATGTGCAAGTGAAGGCGTTTTGAAAATTTTGAAAATTTCAAAATTAAAAACTACTTCAAAACGACAAAGAGAACAGGACATTTATCTTTATTTTTATCTTTATATATACTAGTTTTTCCCCACGTCCTTCGTATATCTTATGTACACGATAAATTAAAAAAACTTATATTTTTGTGTCTTCTATTTAATGTAGGATAAAATAAAAATAACTTAAATTATCATACAGTCATTAATTATAAAGTATAATAAGTAATACATTATTATTTATGATAGATGGAATCAAGGTAATTTAAGGAGTATTATTACTCATGTTAGGCACAATCTTTTTTACCTTTGTGACTGTAACAAATAGTATCAGTAATTTAAACTTTAATAGTGAAAATAGTTATTTATATGAAAATTACGCATTTACTTACTTACTTATTATTTATTAACTTGTGAGTAAATTTATAATCGGCATTTTTTTTTCTCAATTTATTGTACGTAAAGACATTTTATAAAATAAAACGCAAATAGGGAATGAAAATTCGAAAAGACATTGAAAATATGTTTCAACCATAAATATATTTTCATTTTTTGGTCAGATTTGAACAACTGGAGATTTTATTTTTTATTTAACTATGTTCATCATGTAAGTAAAGATTGAATAGTTATTTATCTATAAACATGTTATAAAATTTTACCTCTTATTGCGTTTATATAAATAGTAGATCATTTTTTTCAAAGTGACTCTCATGTTAGAATCCAAATAAATAAGTACTATTTTTTTACTTTAATTATTCAAAAAATTATTGGTTTTAAAATGTATTTATTTTAACTCAACTCATAGTTTACCAATTATTCATCATGTTGATTATTTTAATCTAATCCATACTATTTTTATTGTGAGATTATCTTAATTATGTTATAATATTATCTCGTATTGGATAAAAAAAATATATGTTTGATTTAGCGTTGTAACGATCCAGTTTATGAATTGTATAAACAGATGTATTGAATTAGAATGTGGTAAAAGATTGAAAATTTTTATCAACAAACATGTTTTATAAGTTATGTGATTGAATATAAGGATTTTATACTGGAAGTTTAATTTATTGTTTAATTAAATCAAAGTCATTCTATATATTTATTTATATAAATATACTTTAATCAATGATAATGGTATTATAGATAAAAGAGAAATAGAAGTAATGAAATAATTGGTAATTAAAAGATTTCCACACATCCACACTTTTATATATTAGTGATAAAAGTAGAATTCAGGAGAGAGAGTTATTTTGGAGGGAAATTTGCATTTAATGACCTCCTCTCCTCGCTTGTTTTGTGTGTGTGTGTGTGTAAAGAAAAGATAAAGATTTTTGTAGAAAAATTTATTATTTATTACATAGTGAGTAAGAGTTGTAATAAATGTATTGTGTGTAAAGAAAAGATAAAGATTGTTGCTGATGTGGCTACGAAATAGACTTCTGCAGAACGTGGATAAATAGATTGGGAAATCGAAAATTTACTCTTGAATGGTTACTTTTACATTTAATTAATATTGATTATGTGGATTTTTTTTTAAAAATTCTAAAATTAATTACTATATATAAATTGAGTCATATCCCCAGGATTTCTCATTGTATAAATAACTTGATTGGCCAACGTCCTTATTTATAATAATTAAATAATTATAAAATAAAAAATAATGCTGACTCATCAGTCACCATATCCCATAGAGAATCTAAATGTAGACGAATCACACCCCCCCCCCCCACAATGTTTTTTTTTTAAGCCACGTCAGCTTAACATTGTAATCCACCATGTGCATTGGAGATGTATTTTTAACACAATCCATCTATTTGCTGACGTGTCGTCTTTTTTTCAATCCATGGAGTGTATCAGAAATGCTCTTATAAGGCTTTGTTCGGCGGCCACTTTTGATTTATTTGGATTTTCTAGATAAAATGTTTAGGCTATGTTTGGTTTGCAGTAATTTTCTAGGAAAAGGGATTTTTCAGGCAATTTTTTTCAATCCATGGAGTGCATTAGAAATGCTCTTATAAGGCTTTGTTCGGCAGCCACTTTTGATTTATTTGGATTTTCTGGATAAAATGTTTAGACTATGTTTGATTTGTAGTAATTTTCTAGGAAAAGGGACTTTTCAGGAATTTTTTCTCAAATTTGATTGTTTGATTGTCAATAACATCTCCGTAAAACATTTTCTACAAACCTACTCATCTGATGCACTTTCCTCCTTTGGACATGATTTCGATTTACCAAAATCGAATATATGAAGTAGAAAACAAAAAATGCGTGAATATGAATTTGGTCGAGGCAAGAGTTGGACTCTTTGTCCTTAAGACTATAATGCCTTGTACGAGTACTAACAGTTTTCAGGCATTCGTCTCCTAAGATACAACGACCACGTCCCGCAATAAGAACACTCCAAATTACGAAGACCAACGAACCTTACTTATGCTTTGAACTCTCTTCATTTGAAACTCGACTCCAAATAAATGCAAAATATTTTGAAGTGAATATGCGTTAGTATGAGAATGCAATCATGAAAAATAAATGAATGATGAATTGATGAAGAAATGAATAATCCAAGCACATAAGGTCTATTTATAGATGTTGGAAAGTTGTATTTCAAAAGATACAACCCTTACAAAGGACACATCTTTTCAAATTTGTTTCTAATTGAAGAAACACAACTATCGAAAAATATTTAATTTCAAAAGTCACAATATTTCATTATGAAAAGAGACATCTTTTCATTTAAATTAATTCTAGAATATTCAATAATATTCTTCTAATTTTCCAATATTGTCACAATTTTAAGTGGCTTAATTTTCCATTCACTATTAATGGTTCTACTTAAATAATCACATAAATTGGTCAAAACTAATTTTTCCAACATATTTATTTTTATTTTTGTTCTTTCTAGATTTCTTACTTTTTTTTTTGAGTCATGAAAAATAATGTCAATCAAAGACATTTTTAAAATTTTAGCGACCAATTTAATGTGTCGTGGTTGGTCAGTTAAACGTCATTGATCAATTGGAAAGAGTGACATAAGTTTAGCAACTATGTGGACAATTCGAGCTTTTTTTGGCCCGAGCCGAGCCGAGCTAAAGCTCGTCCCCAAAAATAAGGCTCGACTTGAACTTTAGCTCGAGCTTTTTTCGAGCCGAGCTGAGCCAAGTCCAGAGCTTTTACTTTTTTTCTTATTTTTATAGCAAAAATTCATAAATTTTTTATTGAAAATGTATATATATAGCAAGTCGAGCCGAACTCGTGGTCGAAATTCATTATTCAAGCTTCCATCGAGCTTTTTTTGGCTCGAGCCGAGCCGAGCCAAAGCCCGTCTCTAAAAAAAAAGCTCGGCTCGAGCTTTGTCTCGAAATCTCGAGCCGCGAGCCGAGCTTAGCCCGAGCTTTTTCCGAGTCGAGCCCGAGCGGCCCGAGCAGACGAGCCGTTTTGTCATCCCTAAGTAGAAAACAAAAATTGCGTGAATATGAATTTGGTCGAGGCAAGAGTTGGACTCTTTGTCCTTAAGACTATAATGCCTTGTACGAGTACTAACAGTTTTCAGGCATTCGTCTCCTAAGATACAACGACCACGTCCCGCAATAAGAGCACTCCAAATTACGAAGACCAACGAACCTTACTTATGCTTTGAACTCTCTTCATTTGAAACTCAACTCAAAATAAATGCAAAATATTTTGAAGTGAATATGCGTTAGTATAAGAATGCAATCATGAAAAATAAATGAATTGATGAATTGATGAAGGAATGAATAATCCAAGCACATAGGGTCTATTTATAGATGTTGAAAAGTTGTATTTCAAAATATACAACCCTTACAAAGGACACATCTTTTCAAATTTGTTTCTAATTGAAGAAACACAACTATTGAAAAATATTTAATTTCAAAAGTCACAATATTTCATTATGAAAAGAGACATCTTTTCATTTAAATTAATTCTAGAATATTCAATAATATTCTTCTAATTTTCCAATATTGTCACAATTTTAAGTGGCTTAATTTTCCATTTACTATTAATGGTTCTACTTAAATAATCACATAAATTGGTCAAAACCAATTTTTCCAAAATATTTATTTTTATTTTTGTTCTTTCTAGATTTCTTACTTTTTTTTTTTTTGAGTCATGAAAAATAATGTCAATCAAAGACATTTTTAAAATTTTAGCGACCAATTTAATGTGTCGTGGTTGGTCAGTTAAACTTCATTGATCAATTGAAAAGAGTGACATAAGTTTAGCGACTATGTGGACAATTAACTCTTATGTGTGTAATAAAAACTAATATCACACGAACATATTTTAGCGTTAAAAAATGAATCAAAATTGATGAACACATGGTATCGATGATTGAGTTTTTTATTCATATATTATAGATCATGTAAGAATTTCAACACGACTGGTAAGATTAGATGGGGAATGAGATTAGCCATCTTAACAAATTGAAGATAGAAATTATAACTTGACTAAATTTAATTGAATTCCTCAGCCTCTCATTACACGTAAGATGATTCAATTTCAGTTGCTAGAAGCCATAGCTTTTGTGAGATTTTGACTTTTAGACTCACAATCAGACTCCTTATTGAAGTCTTTCTCTGGAAATCGACCTTCTCTCAGCCTTCTAAGCTTCTGCTGCCTACGTTGAATGCTTACAACATTGAATAAGTTTGTTATTTATTTATTTTCCTTGTGCAGTACAGTCTACTTGTTTCAAGTTTTTGAGAGCATTCTTTAGGTTTTAATGTTGTGTAACTAATATGTAAGTGACTATTCCATTGGTACATTCGTCACTTCCTAAGTTGCATTGTCATCTTAAAAATTATCATATTCCATTTCTTTGTCTTGATTATTTCTTAAACTTTGACCAAAAATGATCAACCTCTTCACGGAAGTCATTTGGTCTTCAATCGTTTGCTAACAAATTGTACCAAAACAAAATTAGTAACAAGTTCTGTATGAAATCTCATTCTGTAAATGATTAAAACATTTAGATTCCAATTGGAACCATTGCTGCAGCTTAGGAGTGTCTTTCAGACGAAACGGATTGGAATTAGCTGTTCTAAGTTTCATTCCAAAAATTTAGGAATCAAAATGGTTTTCCAAATTCCGTTCTAAGATTTTCAGAATACACAAACTTCATTCCAAATTGAGATTCGAAAATTTCGAAAATTTTAAATTTTTAATATTTTATTAAGATTTATAATAATTTTAAGTTTATGAAAAAAGAAATTCAAGGAATTGAATGATTGAAACTAAATGAGTTCAAATTTTTAACTAGTAAAAAATTATAATTAAAGTTATAAACTACAAAAATAATAAAATAACAACATAACATCTATAAATAGATTTACATTGTGTTTGATAAATGATTTTTTTTTAATCTGCACACAACCCAAATCAACAAAGGCACAAATCGTAGAAAACTTCATCAGTGTTTCAGAGAATCTTTGCAAAATTCATCTGACCATTTGAAAACTAGCAAAAAGGTTGAGCTCACTTATATTATATGAAGACTTTGTTAGAAAATTTATCACAGATAATTATTTATCTATGATCCAAAATAAATCATCATGCTGAATTATCAAGAATTAAATAACTGAAGCGGAAGCGTACCTTAATCAAACGTGATTCACGATAAACGATTCGGTTGGTTGGATCTTCTAAATTGATACGTAGTCCTTATTTTCTCTCTGATGATGGGATGTCAGACAGAATGAACAGTACGTAGGATTCAGGGACCATAACCGACTTTATATACTGAATTGCCAGTTAACCTAATCCGGCCCATCATGAATTAGGTAATGACCTGGTATCTACACATAAAAGCCCATACATTAATTAGATGCATTAAAGCCCGATATATCAAATCCTTATTAGATCACTTTAATTGGGCTTAACCAAAATTGATAGCCTTTTATTCAATACACAATAATTCACATATAAGCCCACACGATTGATTAAAATCCTTGCAATCTCCCACTTTGGCTATATGTGTAACCTTACAATTGTGTATCAATCATAACCTTATGAGTACTCAGAATTTTGCTATCATTACTTAATGCATCCCCAAACAATCCGGTCCATCAATCATATCAACATAGGATCAAAGCGGCTTTCGCTACATTAATCTAACTAAACCTTCAATGGTCACGTATATCGACATAACTGAATGATATGGATCAAGTATGGATGTGTAGCATGGAAATTACATGTAATGTGATCTTCAACATGCCTATTTCCAACTGGTCCAACTTTAGTGAGATCATCCTTAAACAAGTTCAGAGATAATAAACCTGAAACCTTACAGCTGTAAATAACTTTAACTTTAAACTATATCCAAAAGGACAATAAATGTGTCTAATGCACCCAAAATACAAACTCCCACTGAAACCAAATATCCTTAAGAAATACAACACCAATATGAGCAATGTGCTCATGAAAGACCTTGGGTTGTAATACTTCAGTAAGCGGATCCGCAATAATGGAGTTTGTCCTAATGTGCTCTTATTGACACGTGTCCACTCTGAACTGTATCCTTCACAACCAGGAACTTATGTCAATGTATTTTGACTTAGTTGAGCTCCTGTTGTTACTGGAATATAAATCTGCTGAGTTATTGTCACAATATAACTTTAGTGGTCTTTCTTTACCGTACAGAATACGCAGCCCAGTGACAAAATTTCGCAGTTATATTCCATAATTAGATGCCCCCAAAATTGCTACAACTGTGCTGCCAAGTGAAAGAAGCTAAAGTGTCTGTTAAGCACTCCATCCGGAAATATCTCCCCCAACTAGCAGATAGATGTAGCCTGATGTGGATCTTCTACTGTTTTGGCATCTAGCAAAAATCGGAATCATAATACCATATGATCTCCAACTGATCCGATTTTCTGTATGTGAGCATGTAATCTTTTGTTCTCTTTAAATACATTATAACCCATGTTTGGCTGCTTTCCAAATGATCCATCCCAGGGTTACTTAAATATCTCCTTAGTATCCCAATAATGTATGCAATATCCGAACGCATACAAATTTGAGCATACATCAGATTTTCTATAGCTTAACTATATGAGATCCTCTGCATTTCTTTAACTTCAAGATAACTTTTCGGGCATTAGTCGAGACTAAATTTGTCTCCCTTAGCGATATGGCTGTCCCCTGATTTACTGTCTTGCATACCAAACCTCTTAAGTACTTTATCGATATAGCCCTTTTGTGACAATTCAAGAATACCCCGAGAACAATCCCGGTGTATCTGAGTTTCTTATACAAAAGAGACGACACCAAGATTTTTTTTAATCTCAAAATTCTTTGACAAAAGTCTCATAATTTTATGTGACATGCCTATATCATTAGTGGCAAGCAATATATTATCAACATACAAAATCAGGAAAATACACTTACTCCCACTGAACTTGTAATACATACAATCATCAACAACATTAATCTCAAAACCAAATGAGATAATTTGCTTGATGAATTTGTATTACCCTTAACGGGAAGCTGGCTTGAGTACACAATGAATTTCTTTAATTTGCAAACCATTTTCTTTGGGTCTACTGACACAAAGTTTACTGATTGCACCATATAGATCGTCCCATCAATGTCACCATTGAGAAACGCCACCTTAGTATCCATTTGATGTAACTCGAGGTCAAAATGTGCAACAACCTAACTTTCCTGAAAGAGTCTTTCATTGAAACCGAAGAGAAAGTCTCTTTATAATCAATGCCATCATTCTGTGTAAAGTCCTTAGATACAAGACGAACCTTATATCTTTCAACATTACCTATCGAATCCCTCTTGGTTTAAAATTCTATTTAAGACCAATGGGCTTCGCACCTTCTGGTAATAGGACAAGATCTCAAACTTTATTGTCTTGCATATGCTTATACTTCTTATTTATGGCATCAATCCACTTTTGAGAGTTAGAACCCTGCATGGCCTGATGGAAATTGATTGGACCATCTTCCATCATTCCATTATTTTCCTTATGTTCTTGGAGAAATACTATTTAATTATCCGGAATAGCATGTTTTCCCTTTCTCTCGTGGATCTCCTTAATGGCTTTAGTTATTGAGGTTGTTGAGTTTGTACTTCTGAAATTTACTCTATTTTGGATGGGAGGTTCTTCAACATTGTCTAGTTGAGGTTCCGAATATGCTTTTTGATCAATGACATGCATAAAAACTTGCACGTTGTCAAAAGCAACAATATGAATCGAAACTGATCATTCCTCAACTTATTCCTTAAAGACAATATCTTTAACCTTATTTGTCCCCCCAAACTCAACTTCCTCAAAAATGTTGCAGTTCCCGTTTCAAAAATTGACTTGAGTGTGGGATAATAAAATTTATAGCCCCTTAAACGACTTTATTTTATTTATTTGTTTTCTTGCCCTTATCTTTGAAGGTGTTTGCCAAGTAAAAAAAAAACTTTCAGTTCTATCCTGCTTCAACTTTTCTTCCTCTTGCACACTAAATGGAATGAGCTCATTTAGAGTTCATTTCTCCCTTTGATAGTTACAACTGACCTTAAATTGACTGAATTGTGCGAGAAGCTTGCACACTATGAAATGAGCTCATTGAGAGTCCATTTCTAATTTGACAGTTATAACTAACCTTAAATTAACTATATTGTGCAGGAAGCGATATCAATACCAAATGCACGAGCAAGTCATTAGACAAGTCAAGTTTTAGTTCCTTAAGTTTTGAAGCAGTTAGCAGTGTGAGACATCTACATGATGTACTCCCTTATTTTCCTATTGCCTTTATACTTTATTGAAATCAAGCTTTGCATAAGCGTGCTTGTTTCAGCCTTATCGTTTTTCGCAAAACGTTTCTTAATTTCGGCAAAGAATTCATTGGCATCATTTACCTCCTCAGATACTATGCCACTAAAGGCTTCCGGAATGCTGCACTTAATGATCATGAGACTCACGTAATTTAAGCAATCCCACTTCTCAAAGTTCCTCATTTGATTAGATGAACTTTCATCCGTAAGAGGAGCAGGTTGCTCAATCCTTAGTACACGGTCTAGATCCATGTAGCCAACGAAAAGTTAATGTTCTTGTTTTGATCCTTGAAGTTTGTTTCATAAATAAAGGGATTAAATTTGAGCTTGTAGATATACTACTAGCGAAATTTGAAACCGAATAGAGAACACTTAAACAAAATAGCTCACATAAATACCTTATTATGCAAATCATACTTTCAAATAATGGTAGGGCTCATCACAAGATACCTAGCACAACATCAATATTTAGTCTTTGGACAGAAATATTGACTTGTAAGTGGTACTCTTGGTGTAGTAATCAAATACTGACAGTAAGACATGTCAACCAAAAAACATTTCTTTGGACCGATTTATTGATCACACGTAAAACCAAATAACCGTCACGTATTTATCACCACAAGTTCATGTGAAATTCGGGCCAAATATTGACCTTCCTTTGGGCCGATCAATATCCGTATGAAATAACACACAAACACCCAATTTTCCCTTAGTGTAGTGATCAAACACTGGCAATAAGACATGTTAACCAATAAACCTTTCTTTGGACCGATTTATTGGTCACACGTTAAACCAAATAATTGCCATGTGTTTATCACCACAGGTGCATGTGAAATTCGAGCCAAATATTGACCTTCCTTTGGGCCGATCAATATCCGCAATGAATAACACACACAAATACCTTCTAATATTCAAAGTTAATTAATATCCACAAGAGAGGTTGCTTTAGCAACATGTTGCTTCAACTAACTTACTTTCGAATATTATATCTCTCAAAAGATTCCGATGTACCAAGATTTGAAACTGAAATCCATTGATTTGCATCTATATTTGACTTTAGGATTTGAATTATAGAATTCAAAACTTTAGAATAAAGCAATCCTTAAGTTGCGAGAGTCTAATTGCAATATTCTTAAACTTTAGGTGGCCAATTATGTAAAACTTTAAGCTTGAAGGGCTTAAATTACAATTTTCCCAAAACCTTATTGGCCAATTTAGAAAAATACCAAGTATTAGGTCCCAATTTGAAAGAAAACCAAATTTTAGAGGGCCAAAATAGGAGATTTTCAATCTTTAAAGGTTGATTTTGAAAATTTTCAAACTTTAGGGACTTAATTTAAAAAAAAAAAATTCAAACTTTAAGGACCAATTTTGAAAATTTCCAAACTTTAGGGACTGAATTAGAAAATTTTCAAAATTTAGGGACCAAATTAAAGAATTCCAGAACTTTAGGTACTGTATTAGAAAATTTTCAAACTTTAGGGACTGAAAATGAAAATTTTCAAACTTTAGGGGATTGAAAATGAAAATTTTCAAGCTTTAAGGACCAAATTAGAAAATTTTCAAACTTTATTGACTGAAAATGAAAATTTTCAAACTTTAAGGGACCAAATTAGAGAATTTTCAGGCTTTAGGGATTAATTTTGAAAATTCTCAAACCTTAGTGGCTGAAATGTAAAGTTCAGAACATCAAAAGGACCAATTTTGAAAATTTTCAGACTTTAAGGACTGTTTTAGAAAAATTTCAAACTTTAGAGGCTGAATTATAAATTCCAGAACTTGAGAATTTAAACTTTAATTCAAAACAATTAGGGAGGACCAGATGTGCAAATTATTCAATTATCCAAAATTGCACAAAGAGTCCTCAAAATCATCAAGTTTTCAGCGTAGGTCCCTTCAATCTGATTTCGCAACAACTAGGGTTTTCAACCCTAGCCCGCCTCCTCCTCCGCACCTAACGGCGCTGCTTACCTTCGCGAAGCAGCGCCGCGTGCTGTGCAGCACCGTTCCCGGCGATGTCCATTGCGACGCAGCGCCATCCCTAGCGTTGTGCTCCTGCAGTGCCCTGTCCTCTAACCTGCGCGACACCAGTCGCCAATGCCGGCGACGACTTAATCACCGGCCACACTTAATCCATAACCAGATTCCATAACCCATAACCAGATTCAATATTTCAAAAACCAAGCTCATATTTACTTCAACAGAAACACTCGATGTAGTAAGGAAGTTAGAAAATATTTATGAATCCATATATTCATAATCCCAAATTCGAATTCATATTTATGCAGGAAAGAATATATATATATATACCCACAAAAATCAGATTTCAACCAACCCAAACCATACAAAGATCGATATTATTTGTTGCCTTGGAGAATCACAGAACTCATGATTCTTCCGATGCTCGTATCCAGATCACGGCTCCCACGAACAGAAAAAAATATCCCAGTTAAAACCCCAATTTTCCAAGTAAATCACTTCAGGAAAGCCCATGGACTAGATTTAATCTCTTTGACAGGAGCAACAACGAACCGAACCCAAACTCCATTTTATTAAACCAAGATTTTCGCACATATACATACACAGATAACAATTGGCTGAATTCATAAAACCAAATTCACGTTCCAATTTTATGAAATCAGAGCCCTTCTGAATCCACACATAATATATCGATTTCACGTATATGCTCTTAAAATTTATCTGATAATTCAACACGATGTTGGCTCTGATACCACTTGTTAGAAAATTTATCACAAATAATTATTTATCTATGATCCAAAATAAATCATCGTGCTGAATTATCAAGAATTAAATAACTGAAGCGGAAGCGTACCTTAATCAAACATGATTCACGATAAACGATTCGGTTGGTTGGATCTTCTAAATTGATATGTAGTCCTTATTTTCTCTCTGATGATGGGATGTCAGACAGAATGAACAGTACGTAGGATTCAGGGACCATAACCGACTTTATATACTGAATTGCCAGTTAACTTAATCCGGCCCATCATGAATTAGGTAATGGCCTGGTATCTACACATAAAAGCCCACACATTAATTAGATGCATTAAAGCCCGATATGTCAAATCCTTATTAGATCACTTTAATTGGGCTTAACCAAAATTGATAGCCTTTTATTCAATACACAATAATTCACATATAAGCCCACACGATTGATTAAAATCCTTACAGACTTTTCCTATCCATAAAAGAATGATAAATGGACACGTGGATTCAATGCAAGGATAATCAAAAATTCATGTCTGTTGGTACAGTTCTGCTTACCATCTCCATCAACTGAATATTGGTCAAACAAACTCGATATTCGTGCAAGCTGTTTATAAACAAAAAGTTTTTTCATCCGAACAAAAAATGATATTCCCTCAATCCCAATTATATAGGTTGGTTTGATTTTTTACACAGATTAAGAAAACATATTTAATATCATGAAAAAAGTAATTTTTGTAAAGAAAAATTTCAACTTACGCTAATTTAATATCAAGACTATTATTATTGGAAGTAATAAATATGATACATTAATAAACAAACAAAATAAATACTTCATAATAAAGAAACAAATCTATATAATTGAGACAAAAGAAAAAGGAAAGGAAGCCTATATAATTGGGATATAAGGAGTATAAGTTTTTCATCGTGATCCAATAAAATAAAAGTTAACAACGATAACAATGCTAAAATTTTTTCATTTTTTCATTCTATAACTCCATGTAGATCTAAGATTTTTGCTTTGAAAATTTATTTTCTAATAAATAAACAATATCACATTCCAAAGTCTAAACCTGATGATCACAAACAGTAAATAAGTAATACAAACTTTGTAATGTCACAACTGATAACACATTTTGAATTTTTGATTTAATCTAAATATTTTTATTATATCTGATGTGTGAAATACTTTTTCATCACACTAATTTACATAACTTAAATCCTATGCTAAAATTGATGTGATATTCTCTCTACCTTTTTTTTCTTTCTTTTTTTAACTAAATTAAAGTGTTATCGGTTGGTTATATGTTAAATCTCATGTTAATAATATTTTATATTATTAATTATAATGTAAATAAAAGAATTTTCAAAATTAATTTGGAAAAATTAGAATTTTTGGACTGGAACATGTTCAGAATGCTTTGGAAACTTTTGAATCAAAATTTCGTAATTTTTGAAATTTTAAAAATTGTTTCAATTACAATTCAATTTTTTCGAAAAATCTTGAATTCGAAAATTTTGAATTTCGGACCATTTGAAATCGAATTTTTCAAACCAACTTGCAGCCCTACTAGAGCAATCATAAGCTCAGTAGACAATTCTGTGCAGATACCACCTGGAGGCTTGAATTCAAATTGAAACTTACTTTGGAAACTAAGCACTACAGGCTCGATTTCAAAACATTGTTCAGAGCACATTTTATTTTGAAAATCTAACATAGTATTATGATTATATTTTGTCTAACTTTTGGAGGGTATTTTCCAAATGATAAATGGAGAAAGGAAGAAGGAATTGAATTTGATCAAGAAGCATTGCTATGGAATGAATTGAGGTTGCTTTCAAGTAATAGTACTCAACATCCTATAAAAAAAAAACCTCAATGAAATTATTAGGAAAGACCAATCTATAAAAACAAATAATAATTTGACTAAATTATTTTATGAAGGGGTTTTTAGTTAAATGGGTTTGTCAAACAATAACTTTAGTAAAATAGACATTTTTGTTGAAATGTAAAAATTACCCTTAATGAGAATGATTGTTTATTTTGCAAGATATATTCTTAATTTAGTTAGGTTGATTCAATTCAACACTTCTGATTATATTTATATTTTTTAATATTTTAAGTTTTTCTAAAAATGTTTTATATTGTGATAATTTTTCAAAAGATTTGGGATGATCTTTTTTAGTTATATAACCTAATATTATTCATTCTAAAATTTCTTCTTCTATATCTTCGTATTCTTCCACAATTCTATGAACTGTATTTATATTTTTAGCTGTTTCAACATAATCAAATTCTATTTTATGTAAGCAAGCATAGTCAATATCCTAGTATATATTTTTTAATTTGGATTGTCCAATAAAATGTATATTTTTAGATTTTTCAACAATAGCTAGTAAAAATGAAACATCTTTGTCCTTCAGATATAATCTATATGATCATAATTATTAGAAGTTGATGCTTGTGAAGTGTCTATAAATTTAAACTTTCAAGTTGATAAATTGTTATACAAACTTTTTGCCTATAAGTCCATTCTTTGATCTAGTAAAATACAATAATCTACAATATATTATTCGTATTTTTCTAAAAGCCTATTATATATTCTTCAAAAGATATATTTTCATTTTCCATTTGATGTTTAATATCTTCCATTTTTTCTTTCAATTTATCCAACAGGTTATCTAATCCTTTGATTGTATATCCTGACATTATATTAAGATTGTATCATCATTGGTCATTATTTTATTATATAAATCCATTCTTTGTTGTGATATATTAGAATAATCTATAATGTATTGATTACAATTTTCTGAAAGTGTATAATATTCTTCAAATGATTCATCTATATTTATTAATTGAGATGTAATTTTATTTATTTTTTTCATTATTCTTTCTAACAAATTATCTAGTTCTTTAATTGTATATCCATGCATTTATAAAATCAAACTGCAAACAAAAAGGTATAAAGTAGTTGTAAAATAATCTATAAAGTTTCAAGTAACTTTTCAAATTTTATCTGTGTTTGAGAACTGATAATATCTTTATATCAGCCATCATATCTAGGCTAAGTTCAAATGGTATTTTATATTTTGAAATGTTCTTTTTTCTAATTTATTAATTATATCTTGGATATCTTGTATTACTATAAATCTTACATTACCTCTAGCAAAATTTTCTATCAAATTTTCTTTAAAACTTATTAATATCTCTTGTGATGCATAAAGTTGCTCTTGGTATCATATTTTATCAATTTCATTTTTATATTCAATTCCTCTTTTATTTTTAATATTATTTTTAACTTTATATGGACCTCTCTTATATTTGGGTTTTCTCACGATGCAATTGTAGGGGAAAATTTAGAGAATCAAAGGAATTATAATCAAATCGAAGGCCCGTGTTTACACGATTTCCTTAAATCGAATCCGTCGCCTCACCGGAGTACACGAGGTTTTGATCGGTGTTCGATTCCCAAGATACAATCGGTTGTCAGTTAGCGTTGCACTACGTTAACCGCCTATCGAACTACTGTGTTTTATCTCTTGAAGAACTTTGGCAAGAAACAAAGAAGAAAAAAATTTAGGCTGCTGAAAAATGGAAGACGAAGCTGAAAAAAAATTCTTTGTGTTGGCTATGTTGTCTGTGTGTTCAATTGAGAAGTGTATACTGCCTTTTATAGGCCATCAGCAATGAATTCCATTTATTCAGAATTTGAGAAACTGATGAAATGGGGGAAAAACGGATGAAATTGATGGCCTGCATGAAATTGATTTTTAATTCTCTCAATGGATGAAATTTTTATTCACAAAATGTCAAAATCTGAAATTTGAAACTGCCCTTTTTTTTCCAACAATCCCCCACATGAATGAAAATTTGCGAAAACCAGAGACCCAATAGAGAATGAGAGAGAGTAAATCGAATCAATACTGCATAGGATAGGTAGCATTTAGCTTTGAACCTTCCCTTGTGAAAATTTATTGGGTATTACTAGCAATTCAGTAGATCAGATGCCTTGAACTGTTTCGCCATTTGTGTAAACCAAGATAATAGACCTCACACATGACCATTCTAGACACAGCGTAGTTCTCAAAGTTGTGTTCGTTTTGGCCTTGAACACGTCGCCTGGTTCTGCAAGTGTTTGTTCAAGGATGTAGCCTTCCCAATCCTTATAGAAGCGGCCCCACTTCACACTCACATAGGTGACCTCTTAACTTAGCGTTTCACCACCATGCTTAAGAGTCATTAAAAGCATAGCTTAACCTGCATCTTTTCAATCACTGTGAGCACCATAGGAATTAGCAGAAGGAGAACCTTCTCAGTGATTTACATAGATATACATGGTTTAGTTGTCCCTTTGAACCTAGATCCTGGGATCTCCATTCAGCTAGGTTGGGTTTCCACCATGACACCTTCCAACGTCAGGCTGCAAGCCCATTTCCCTCAATGCTTTAACAACTGGCTCACGAGTTAACCCTTTGGTTAGTGGATCCGCAATATTATCCTTTGACTTCACATAGTCCAGAGTGATAATATCTTGTGAGAGTAGTTGTCAAATGGTATTATGTCGTCTTCGAATATGTCTAGACTTACCATTATACATATTGCTCTGTGCCCTGCCAATTGCTGATTGATTATGGCAATAAACGCAAATTACAGGCACAGGCTTTGACCATCTTAGAATATCCTCAACAAACTGTTGAAGCCACTTTGCTTTCTCAGCTGCTTTATCCAACGCGATAAATTCTGATTCCATTGTAGATCTTGCAATGCAAGTTTGTTTGGACGATTTCCAAGAGACAACTGCACCACCAAGAGTGAAGACATATCCACTTGTATACTTTGAGTCTGACATATCTGATATCCAATTTGCATCAGCATACCCTTGGATTACAGCAGGGTACCTAGAATAATGCAGTCCAAAATCACGAGTGTACCTCAAATAATGTAACACCATGAAAATGGCTTTCCAGTGGATAGTACCTGGGTTACTCGTGTAGCGACTCAGTCTGCTAATTGAGTATGCTATGTCCGATCTCGTACAAGTCATTAAATACATTAAACTCCCTATTATTCGAGAATATTCTTACTGTGACACGTCGTCACCAGTATTCTTGGATAAATGGAGACTCAAATCCACTGGAGTTCTGGCCACAGTGGTATCTGACTTGTTGAACTTGCCTAATATCTTATCAATTTAATGAGATTGAGATAACACAAGTCCATTCGGAGTTCGAGTAATTTTTACTCCCAGAATGACATCCGCGAGACCCATATCTTTCATGTCAAACTTTGAGTTCAACATATTCTTAGTGGCTTTGATGATCTTATCTGAGCTGCCGATAATGAGCATGTCATCGACATACAGACACAATATGACACATCCATCATTAGTATCCTTAACATATACACACTTGTCGCACTCGTTGATTCTAAAACCACTAGAAAGCATAGCATTATCAAACTTCACATGCCATTGCTTCGGTACTTGTTTTAAACCATAAAGTGATTTAACCAATTTACAGACTTTCCTTTCTTGACCTAGAGCCGAAAACCCCTCTGGTTGCTCCATGTAAATTTCTTCATTCAAATCTCCATTCAGGAAAGTTGTTTTTACATCAATTTGATGTATTTCCAGATTTCGCAAGGCTTCAATAGCAATTATCATCCGGATAGAAGTTATTCTCGACACAGGAGAATAAGTATCAAAGTAATCTAAGCCTTCTTTTTGCTTATAACCTTTGATTACTAACCGAGCTTTATACTTATCAACGGAACGATTCGCTTTCATCTTCTTCTTGAAGATCCACTTGTAGCCCAAAGGCTTACAGCCCGGTGGAAGATCTACTAATTCTCAGGTATGATTCTGTAGGATAGAATCAATTTCACTCTTGATGACTTCTTTCCACAGATGACCATTGGGAGAAGATATAGCTTCTTTATAGCTTTGAGGATCATTTTCCATTAAATATGTGAGAAAATCAGGGCCAAACATCTTAGAAGTTTTGGTCCTTTTACTCCGTCTAGGCTCATCCTCACCTTCTTCAACTGGATCTTTACTGCTGCCAGAAGCAGAAGATTCCATAGTCCGTTTAATAGGAGTTAACTGTTTAGGAGATTTACAAGGAAATATATTCTCTAAGAATTGTGCATTCCTAGACTCCATGATCGTGTTCAGATCAATATCAGGTACATTAGAGTAATGCACAAGAAACCTTTATGCACTACTATTTTGTACATAACCAATGAATACACAGTCAACTGTCTTAGGTCAAATCTTGACATTCTTAGGAGGAGGCACCGGGACCTTCGCAAGACACCCCCACATTTGTAAGTATTTATATGAAGGTGTTCGGCCTATCCAAAGTTCATACAGAGTTTTATCCATATTCTTTCTTAACACTTTATTCAAAATGTAATTCGCAGAAAGAATAGCTTCTCCCCACATATTCTATAGTAATCTAGAACTAATCAACATAGCATTCATCATTTCTTTTAATGTTCGATTCTTACGCTCAACTATTCCGTTCTGCTGAAGTGAATAAGGTGCAGTGGTTTAGTGAATTATTCCATGTTTAGCACAAAATTCACCAAACGGTTATTCATATTCACCACCACGATCACTTCGCAGCACCTTTATTTTCTTGCTAAGTTGATTTTCAACTTCATTCTTATAGAGAATGAATTTTTTGATAGCTTCGTCTTTGCTTTTAAATAAGTACACATAACAATATCTCGTGCTATCGTCGACAAAAATAATAAAATACTTATTGCCGCCTCTTGTTTGGACAAATTTCAAGTCACACACATCACTGTGGACTAGTCCCAACGGCTCGGTACTTCTTTCAATACTATGAAACGAAGACCTTGTAAGTTTTACCTCAACGCATGTTTCACATTTATGATTTGAATCAATTTGAAACCTAGGCAAATAGTTTAGTTTGCTTAGTCTACGTATTGCATTATAATTTACGTGACCTAATCTGCCATGCCACAGATTAGGAGACTCAAACAAGTAAACAGAATGAGTTTTCTCATTATTCATAACAGTCGGGGTTACAGCAATTACATTTAATTTAAATAGGCCATCAGTCATATAGCCTTTCCCAACATAAACTCCTATTTTGGTAATCACCAGCTTATCCGCTTCAATGACCATGCGAAAACCATTCTTGCTCAGAAGAGACCCAGAAACCAGATTCTTGCGAATCTCTAGTACATACAGCACATTGGTCAGAGTAAGCTCTCTGCCAGAGGTCATCTTCAAGATCACATTGCCTTTACCAAGCACTTCAGATGTTGCGGAGTTTCCCATGAACAACTTTTCACCATTTGTAACTGGTGCAAAAGTAGTGAACAAGATCCTATTGGAGCAAACAAGGCAAGTGGCCCCAGTGTCCAGCCACCATTCCTTTGGGTTAGATCCCACCAAGTTAACCTCACTTATCACCGCTGTCAGGTTTAGGTCAGACATGTTATCTGAGAAATGATCTCTCTCATTTCCAACCATATTTACTTGAGGACGCTGCTTGTTATCCCTCCAAGGCTGGCGACAGTCTGCTGATCGGTGCCCAACTTTATCACAATTGAAGCACTTTCCATTGAACTGGAACTTAGGCTTCTTTCCTACCCCACTGGTAGGCTTCAACTGAGACCCTTTCATGGCCTGCTTTTTATCATTTCGATTCCCATTACCCTGGTTAGCTTTAAAAGATTGACCTTTCTTGGTACCAGAACTCTGGCCGTGCTCCAATACATTAGCCTTCTCAGTAAGAATTCTCCGATTTACATTCAGCCAATTTTTTATCCTCCTCAATCCGTAGCTTAATAATTAAATCTTCGAAAGACATCTCTTTCCTCTTATGCTGCAAATAGCTTTTGAAAGCTTTCCACTGAGGGGGTAGCTTGTGAATTGCAGTAGCCACCTGTAGGGATTCTGACATAGTCAGACCCTCAGCATGCATTTCTTGCAAAAGCACTTGGTACTCCTGCACTTGACTCACCACTGAACGTGAATCCACCATTTTGAAGTCCATGCACCGACTGGCTAAGAATTTCTTAGACCCAGGATCCTCGGTCTTGTACTTCTTTTCTAAGGACTCCCAAAGCTCTTTAGCAGATTTCTTTACCACATACACGTGATACAGAGAATTCTGTAGGCCATCCAGGACATAGTTGCGACACATAAAATCAGCAGTTTTCCATGCATCCCAAGCAGCACGCCTATGCAAATCAGTGTCGTTTTTAGCCACGACAGGGGCATCCTCAGTGAGGAAACGTGCAAGGCCCAAAGTTGTAAGATAAAAAATCATCTTGTTTTGCCATGTCTTAAAATCAGTCCCCGCAAACTTGTCCGGTCGAATCGCATGATTTACAGGAAATGGAGCCGGAAACGATGGCAAAGGTATCGAGGCCACAGCCCTAGGTACTGGCAAAGGTATTGTGCCAAATTGGATTGCGAGGCCGCATCCTAGGCAAAGTGGGGTTCACTCCAACATGAGGAATACCGCCACCAAGTGTCCCATCAACGGGAGGAACCCCAATCGAGGTCTCAACAGGGTTAACCACAATCATTGTAGGATTTGGTACACCGGTACCAACAATGTTGCTTCCATTGTTCACATCATCATTTCCATGAGAAGCCATTGAACCTTAGAACAAGCAACAAAAAATTAGAATAATAATAATAACATTGTAAAATGTGAATAGATTCAAGATATATGTTATCAATACGAAATAAAATAACCGCAAACTTGAAATTATAGGAATATATTATTTTAACTTAGCAATAATTTAAAATTGATTATATAAATTATTAACCAATCAAAATCAATTATGAAAAGAAAATGTGCAACCATGAGGCAATTATATATATGCAATCATTATTTAATTATTTAACCACAATAATCATTAAAAGTTCTTGCAAACCACTTACGATAGCATGGAAAACCACCTAAACATGCAAAACCATGTATACCTACAAAACTCATGCAGGTGAATGAAACTAGAAAAAAAATTCCTGTACCAGTTTTTCTTTTTCCTTCAACTGATAACCAGGAACATATATGGTTTTAAAATTGACTACTGATGGAGAAATATCACTGAACATAATATCAGAACCTTAAGGGGAAATAATCAGAACCACAAATAGCTATACAAAATCATGAAAAAAATTCCCATTAATTTTTTTCTTTTCTTAAAGAGTATCAACTCCCTGCTAGTTTTTCCTATTGGACTAATTATTAACCACTTTGATAATTTTATGTAACTGTAAAACTGAAGACAAAGAAAAATAGTAACCAAACCGGAAAAAAATTGACAATAGAGAACGAAAAAACTTTGATTCTCAGATTTTTCAAAATGAGTTTGATTTAAGCTTGTAGGGGAAAATTTAGAGAATCAAAGAATTATAATCAAACCGAAGGCCCGTGTTTACACGGTTTCCTTAAATCTAATTCTCCTCCTCATCGGGGTGCACGAGGTTTTGATTGATGTTTGATTTTCAGGATACAATTGGTTGTTGGTTAGCGTTGCACTACGTTAACCTCCTATCGAACTACTGTGTTTATCTCTCGAAGAACATTGGCAAGAAACAAAGAAGAAAAAAATTTAGGCTGCTAAAAAATGGAAGAGGAAGCTGAAAAAAAATTCTTTGTGTTGGCTATGTTGTCTGTGTGTTCAACCGAGAAGTGTATACTGCCTTTTATAGGCCATCAGCAATGAATTCCATTTATTCAGAATTTGAGAAACTGATGAAATGGGGGAAAAACGGATGAAATTGATGGCTTGCATGAAATTGATTTTTAATTCTCTCAACGGATGAAATTTTCATTCACAAACTGTCAAAATCTGAAATTTGAAACTGTCCCTTTTTTTCCAACAGCAATTTCTTTCGTTCATGATATCAAAATTTTAAAAAACTGGTAAAGAAAGATTCGTCTCTTCCATCACTGTCATAATCTAATATGGGATCATAAATAATATCGCTACTAAACACATATCCTAAATATAATTCATTATTTATTTCAGTATTATTAGTATCAAGCCAAAAGTGAATAATTGATTTTGTAATTTCTAATCCCAATAATTCCTTTAAGTTTGGAAAAATAGCTAACGGACATGGCATATAAACATGATATAACTTTTTTAGTTCATTATTGGGTATAGTAAATTATTTATTCATGAATAAAGGTTCAATTATGCTATGATATTCATCCTTATAAGGACTGTTTTGATAATTAAACTTAATAATTCTAAATTCTCCCATGATGACTTGTTTTAACAGTTCTTCTTCCTTCTAATTTCATAAAGACAGATATATTAAGAATACTAATTACTTTTCCTGTTCTTTGTATTCTCCTTTTGATATTAGTGAGCTTCAGGCTCACAGTTCCTGCTATCAGTTCCTTCAACGGCCTCCTGCCTTCATGGGTAATTAGCCTAATCTGAATCCATGCTTTCACCGTATAACATTCTTCTGGAAAATATTCTGGACAAATTGTAGGGAGTTTTCTTAATAATATATCCTCTTGTAGGAAATAAGGTTTAAAAGATAGAAACTTAGAAACTCATATCTTTTTTTATAAAAGGATTGAAATTTTATTGATTTAAAGATGATTTGTACAAGACTTGATATGAGAATTCTTTTAGAGATAGAGGATTTCTTTTTCTTTATCAAAAATTGAGTGCTCAAGTGATCTCTGCCTTTTCCTAACCAGAAGGCTTCTATTTATACAATTTCACCAGGCACAACTATCTAACCTCTTACATCATTGCTTACATCATGGATACAATAATTTGATACTTTTCATAATATCACAAGGATACACCTGTCCCTCTATTATTTATTTCCTCACATGGCCTTTACATGGGATTATCTATTTTTTGGCATGTTATATCCTATTTTAATAAAGCAGATTCCAGCTGTCCATCAATTTTGTTGGCATGTGGGGCAATTTCTGACAATGCATGCCTCTTGTAAAGTTCCAAAACTTCCATGGATCTGATGAGTGTCAAACTTGTTGATGTATTCATTGAAGATTGTTGAATTTTCTTTTCCTCCATTAGTGAGGAGGGTCCATCCATTATATTAACATATACATTTGAATTTTTTATTATACATATTTTTGGCAATGTTGTAGAGAACCTTAATTCCTCAACATCCTTCAAGATCTAAACCATGATCTTGTGATATATGGTAAATGCTTGGTATTTTTTCCAACTTCTATCTGGAAGTTTCATGCAACATATCCAATTGTGATAATATGCTCAGTGGGATAATACATCCTTCCATCAATGTCAGGACTAATTGAATAAAATTTTAAATATATTGATCTTCTTTGGGCAGATTTTGAAATTTCTCCTTTTAATAAATCATCAAAATTTTCAATTTCTTTTAGATATTTTCTTGGATAGATAAGATCCAAAAATCCATAATCCGCTGTCATTTTTGTCATAACGGGATCTCCTCCGTGAGTAACGATCAATCGTAGGTATACATGATCTCCAGACGAAATATAATAACAATCACATTCTTGGAGTTCATATATAATTTTACAGTAGTTTTATATTTGTCTTCTCTTGGTAAAAAAGGGGAATCATCTTCCTCTTTAGCACGAATTTTAATTACTCTTGTATGTTCGTCTTTGGCATAGATTGTTACTTTTCGAGGACTAGCTTAATTTATGGTCACTTTCTTGGGACTTGGACCTCGTTCATCTCTTTTAATCGTTGGTCCACCACTGCTGCCAGAGGATGTACCTGTTTGTATTTTAGATATAAAATGTTTGGTACTTAACAATTGAAACTAAGATTCAATCTCAATTATGTTATCGTTCAATTCTTTGGTATAATTGTAATGAGAATTTAAGATATCCATCATCTGCTTGAAACTTTCTTGGAGAGTCTCTGCTAGTTGCTCAATTCCAAGTTTTATATCTCCAGCTTCCTGAGTGAGGAAGTTTATTCGCTGTTTGGCGTGTATCAAGAATGTTTTGATATTATTCATCTGTAAATTCAATATTCCTGCTAAAAAAATCTGCAAGATAATTATTGATACTTTTAATATGAATTATATCAAAATTATAAAATGCCAAATAGGCTTGCCATCTATGGAGTCTCCTATATTGAGATTCTGGTGATAATTTATTTTTGACTAATCCTGCAACTTGAGAATTATCAGTTTCAACAATGAACTTTTTAGATAACAAAAATAGTGAAAACTTTTTTATTCTTCTGATAATTTCCAATAATTCCTTTTCATGGGTGGTATAATTTATTTCTACTTGGTTAAAAGTTCCACAGAATATATACAAATTTCCTTAAGATCTGTTTTTAATATTGTTGTCCAATATTTATCTGAGGTATCAGTGTTAACTATTAGATTATCTTTTTCATCTGGTAATCTTAATTTTGGTAAATTTTCACATTCTTCTTTGAGTGATTTGACAATTTCTGTGTGCACATTACTCCATTCTTTGATATTCGTTTTTCTGAGTAAAATTTGGATTTTATGTCTCTTTTTTCAAAATATTTTCAATAAATCCTTCTGCATATTTTAAACATTCTAAGAATTTTTGTATTTGTTTTGTTGATTCTAATTTATCTGAAAATTTTTCTATTTTTTTAGATATGTAGTTTGTAATTTTATTCCTTTTTTAATCTATTGTTCATCCAAGAAAATCAATTTCTTGTTTTTCTATTATAGCTTTGTTTTTTGAAAGAACGATTCCTTCCTTTTTACATTCATTTATGAATTTTATTAAATGATTTCTATATTCTTCTTTATTATTAGAACATATCAATGTATCATCAATATAGACAATTAAAAATTCATTAAATTTTCTAAAAATGTTATCCATTTTTCTTTGATATATTTTTGGTTCATTATTCTAACCAAATGACATAACCATCCATTCATACTTAATTTGCGGTGTACTAAATGCTATATATTGAATACTATTTTTTTACATTTTCACTTGCCAAAATCCTGATTACAACCAATTTAGAATATTATTGTTTTCCTTTTGCAAGGTTTATCAATATTTCTTTATTTGGTAAAAAGTATCCATCAAATTTGGTATATTTGTTTAATTCTTTATAATTTATCACAATTCTAACTTTTTCTCTTATTTATTCAGAATATTTCATTATCATAAAGACTGGATTACTATGAGGTCCATTACTATGCCTAATGAGCTTTTGATCAAGCAATTCTTTTATTTTGTTTTTGAATTCTTGTGTATCTTATATAATATACATCATTGGTCTTACTCTTATGATAACATTTTCTATTAATTCTATTTTGGCTCTAGGGTGATGTGGTTTCCAGAATAATAATAGATTTTCTCCATAAACTTTTTCCAACTGTTTAATGTAGAAGGTGGATATAATTTTCTAATATTTTTGTAAAAGTAAAAAATTAATTCGAGGAATACATATTTTTTTTTCCTTTTTCTCATATTAGTTGAAGGATGTTTATGACCTTTAAATTATCTTAGAGTTATTAGTTTTATTTAAAATATTTTTAGTGGGAAAGTAAGGATTTTAGATTGTAAATATGTGAAATATATTTTTTTTTATCAACAATACGATTATAAAATAAAATAAAATGTTAAAAAAAAATTGTACATTATTAAGAACTTTTAGTTTTTTTTTTAATTATTATTATTTATTATTTTTATATATGTGCACATAAAATCTTAATTCAAGAAGTGCATATTTTTTATTTTTCTCATATTAATTTGAAGGGCGTATTAGAAACTATAAATTATAAGAGAATTATTGATTTTATTTAAAAGATTTTTTGTATGAAGAGTTTAGATTGTAAATGTATGAAAAATATTTTTATTGACAATACGAAAGTAAAAATAAATAAAATATTAAAAAATTACATTAATTAAAACTAAGGGTGAATATGAAATTATTAAAAAGATGTGAGGGTAAAATAGTCCAAAAAAATTTCTTCCTTTAAGGGACTTATGAAAAAATATTTTTATTGACAATACGAAAATAAAAAGAAATAAAATATTAAAAATTGTACATTAATTAAAATTAAGGGTGGATATGAAATTATTAAAAAGATGCGTGAGGAAAATAGTTCAAAAAAGTTTCTCTATTTAAAGAACTTTTAAAAGTAGTATAGATGAAAGTGTTATCTGTTAGTTGTTTATTAAATCTCATTTTAATTAGTTGTTGGGTAATTACATTTGCACTACAATTTCTTATAACTAAAGCAAATTTGAATTGCATTATTGGTCCTTAATCTTTATAAATTATTAAATTTATATTCTTTATTTTTCTCAGTAAGTTCTTATCATTATGTTTTCAACAATTATCAAATTTTGTCATTCATGATGATTTTCATTCATTTTTTTTTATTATCGTGATTTAAAACAATGAAAAAACATTCAATTAAAATTTTGATTTTTTACTTATTAAGTGTATAGTCGATAAATAAATCTTTTTAACCCCTCTTAATAATTTTTTTTGAAAGAAATCGATAGAAGAAATGAGATATATTAATTAATGAAAGAATTAAAATAAGAAGACAATGAAAAAAAGTTGGGGGACATTACAATATTGATTAAAGGTTATGAATATTTTTTGTAATTAAAATATGGTGCACATATAAAAAGATGTGATGACAATATATTTAGTCTTAGTTGTTCAATAAATTATTATTTTTTTATATTTATATTATTAATTGTAATGCAAAAATACAAAAAACTTCAAAACTTATTTGGAATAAATCAGAATTTTCGGATCGGAATATGTTTTGAATACTTCGAAAATTTTTGGATCAAAATTTAGGATTTTTTGGAATTTTGAAATTCGTTCCAATTCCAATCCAATTTTTTTCGAAAAATTTCGGATTTTGGACCAGTCGGATTCAGATGCTTTTGGAAAAATTCAGAACAGAATCGAACGTAATCGAATTTTCTAATCTAACTTTCAACCTTAAGACTGACGTATAAGAACATTACTAGAACATTGCCTTGCCAGAGTTCAATTCACCACGATGTAGGGTAAATTTTCTGCATATTTTATTTCAGGTTCGTTTGATAGCGATGGTGAAATTTGGGTGGAAAAAAAATCAATTTCAGGGAATTAGAAGTTTATTACGTTTGATTAGTTTAATTTTCTTGATGAAAAAAATGGAAATTTTTTCAAGTTTTGTTGTTTGATTAATATTATTTTTCATGACAAATAATGCAAAATTTAGCTATTCTGATAAAAAAAAAATATATTTTTTATTTTTTCACGTATTTGTACTTAAAAATAATAATGTTAATTTTTGGAAAAAGAAGTCAATTAACGACACTAAAATTGATCAAACGATGTGTTTATTGTTTTGCCATGTAAATGTCGAAACTAATTATCATTTATTAACTAAGAATTCATTTGGCTTAAAAATAAAGAATTGTACAACTTTCAACAAAAGTAATAAAATCAATTTTAAGACAAAATTAATCTATCAAACACAAAAATAAATAAATAAATAAATGAAGATGAAAGTGATAAATGAATGAATTCCTACTTCCTAAGTAAATTCGATAACAGGACTTACAGAAAAATATAACCTCGAGCACGAATTTTTTTAATAATAAAATAGTAACAACAAAGATCTTCAATAATGAATTATCAAATTTCTTGAATTTGTTAGATTTCAATCAAATAATCCAATGCTGAAAGAAAAGTAGATTATGAAGTCAGATATTCTAACTATATGATTATTAAAAAAAAAAATCAGTCATCGGGGATTTCAATGAATCTTGGATGCAAAAAAAGGCACAAGCAACCCAAAAAATACGATGAACACATCGCAGAAGCATGCAACGCCAAAACTCACGTCAAGAATAGTTTCTTCCACCGGTTTTGTATCATTTGGCGGTGGAAGGATCGGTCTAGGCATATGCGGCGATGCTGTTGTGTTGTCCGGAGGCGGCGGTGGTGGTGAAAAGAGGCCTTTGTCGTTGCCGCCATAGACATTGTAATCAAGAACGTTGCTGATTCCATGAACTGAAAAGGCAGCGTTCACAAGAATATCGGGGTGGGTGACTAAAGAGTCATCGACGGTAAAATTGAATCGAGAATTGTTGGTGATGACAATGTACTTTGAAGGGAAGAGAGTGGGGAGGCGCGTGAGGGTGGAGAATTTTTGAAGATCGGAGAAAGAGAGACGCTGCGGGACTATATGGTAAGGTACAATAAAAGGGTCGAAGTTCATACCGGTAGCGGTGGCGGTTGGGAACTGAGAGATGGCGTCGTTGCTCGGAACGAAGAAGGTAGCGGTGAGTGACAGAGATGATGGGTTGGTGGATGAGAGGAAATTGATCCATCCGGCAAAGTCTCCGGCCCCTATTAGGGCGTCGATTATGTTGTTCAACTGTTGTTTTCGAATCTCCGCCAGTTGCAACGGCGGAGGGGGTTGCAGATGAGTGGTAGGTGGAAAACGTTGACGGGGTAGTGGGATTGAAGATGGAAAGGGTGATGGTGGATGTGGGTTTGCGGCGGAAACGAGGTGGACGCCGGTGGTGGCGCCCGTAATTGTCACCAGGAGAACTAGGCAAAGAAAGGAGGAATTTGCCATCAGAATTTGTTGTAATTTCTTTGCGAATCTTGATCTAAATACATATTCTGCAATTCTCAATATATATTTGGTCGAATTCTGTGGGTATTGAGCTTCAGAGTGAAAATTAACGAAGTTCGTATCCGGAATTCTCAATGTTTAGAAAACGGGAAATCGATTCGAACCGAAAAAGGTAACAGGTCAAGGGTTAAAAGGTCCAAACGGATCCAACCGGGGTCGAATCGATTTCAATAAAAATATAAAAAATTATTAAAAAATCATAAAAATTCTAAAACACAAGTTATTTTACAAATAAACTAATATTTACTCATTTAGAAAATAAAATTATACACAAAAATAGCTTAAAACAACAAAAAAAATAATAAAAAAAAAAAATGAAAACCGGTTGAACCGACCGGTTTTTTCCCGGTTTTCAACCGGTTTCTCGGTTGAATCGGTTAAAAACCGGTTGAACCGACCGGTTTTTGGGATAAATCCGACCGGTTCCCAATTTTTCCGGTCGAACCGACCGATCCGGTCCGATTTTATAAACACTGGGAATTCTGCATGTACTTGTACTAACTTGGTAAACCTGACCAATTTGGTTTGCAATATTTGAAACCGATTATTTTAGTCCCAAACTTTTATTTTATAGCACAAAGTACCGTTGCAATCCCACCATAATAGCTAAGTCCACTTTCGTGGTTCACAATTTTGAATTAGTTCTACACCGTTGCGATGCACAGACGTATTATACTGACAAAAAATAATGTACTAAAACACAAGATTTGGGAAATGTTTTAGAAAAGACGAACAAAAGTTATTGTCAATTTAAATAATAATAAGTATTTAGTATTATAAATTTTAAAAAATCTCCTTATACACGATATTTGTCGTCACATTTGTTTGTTCTCATCATCATTACATATTAATATTCAGACCAACACGATTCGCAACTCTAGACACTGCTACTTACAAACGCTCATGTTTGGACACTTTGTTTAGAAATAGACCGACATAGGAAAGTGATTGAGCTTGATTCTTATAGATGATCATAACATGTGACACAATGAACGGAAACTGTCTTCTTGTGAACTTGAAAGGTAATATTTGCATCTAATGGAGTCGTTGATATCATTTAGATTAAAAAAAGAATTATGCTTAGGGGCAAATCCAGCCATTTCGAGGGCGTTTGGCCGCTCGATCGGGATTAGCCAAAAAAATAATTTTTTACCTTATATTTTTTGGTGTCAAATTTTTTTGCCCTTATTCATGTAGTGATCGCTCGTGTTGGATCAATTTTCTAGATTTGTTCCTAATTATGCTTCTGCTTTGAAGAAAATGGAAAATGAAATTTGAGATGTCCTATTAAATTTTCAAGATCTATTACCTGGATTCGTTCCTAATTATGTTTCTGCTTTGAAGAAAATGGAAAAGGAAATTTCAGATGACCTATTAAATTTCAGAGAAGTCATCAACGATACCTTTAGATAGTACACCTTCAAGCGCTGATAAATGTTACACGCAGTAGTACCAATCTGCAATAAAATAAAATTAACTATTTGAAAATCACTAATACATATGATATTTACAACATTATAGAAATTATTATTATTTAGCCTCTATTCGGTAAACTGTTTATAAACGGTTGTTTATTAATATTATTTATAAATAGTGACGTGAAAATATTTCTTTTGTCCATTTTTTTAAAAATAAAAATGGTGGATGATATCTTTAACCAATCGAAATTATTGACTTTTTAAAAGTATTGTTCAATGAAAAGTTGCAACATGACCGTTTAGAAATAAAACTTATAAGCAATTTTTAACAAACTGAGGCTTAAAAAATTATAAGCAATATAACGTCAATTATTATTGATTTAACTTATAAAATAACGTCTATTATTATTGATTTAACTTATATATGTTCAGAAATTTACAAATATAATGTTCGCTTTGCACAAATATCCACTGTCCACAAAAAATTAATGCAATGTATTTAGAAAAGCTTGCTTGCAAACTCCTCAATCTCCTCTTATCCTTTGCCTAACGAAGAGGCTGCAAGATATCTAAGCTGAGAAAGGCTTCTTCCAAAGTGGCATCTCAAATAGTTTTCCATTTTCTCCTCTTCATATCTTTTTCCATCAAGTTTGATTCTATGGACTCTTCTATCAGCCTGAAGGATCCGGCATTGCTCTGGTACCCGTGCTCAAATGTGTTGACTACACTTGCTAAAGCACTGCCAACAACTCCGAGCACCACCGCCCAAAAGTCGTGATCAGGACCCTCAAAGGTGGAGCTAAGTGGTGCTAATCATGTCAGCTCAAGGGCCACAAATTGCTAGAAGTTTGTTAAGTTTCAAGGCTTTTGCTCCAAACCTCAAGTAGTCTAATTTATATTTCTTTCTTATAACACCAATTATTTCTCTCATTTCCTCCAACTAAACGTTCCAACCGTTGAGCACTTTCGCACATCTTCGGCGCTGTTCCAGCCACCACACTGCAGGCTCTACATTCTGCCAAGAAGAGGATGGGGTTAGGCCTTATCAAGAGCCAAAACTTTCATATAATCAAGGACCAAATGCCAATGAAAATTCTGTTGGTGCACACACAAACAACAATTACAGGTCAAATGCATGCATGCCACAACAATAAATTTCTTTACCATTATTTTCTCGTCCACGTTTAGCCTTTCTCTCCTTACTAAAATCTCCTAAATGTCACCCTTGCTTCTGCCCAAACACACTATGGATTTCACTTCAGCATCCCCATGCATATTATGCTCACCAACTCTCTAACCAACGACCTTTATCCTCGAGTTCCTTCCCTTCCCTTCCTTCCTAACAGAAGAATACCTCTCAGAATTCCTCTTTGACTCTCCTCTTTCTCCTCCACCATTGATGATATATGATCCTCTTTAATCTCAACTTCACTCCCATTCTCATACCTTTTTCTTTTAATATTCGACTCAATTCTCAAAGTTTCCCCTTTAATTATTTCCTTTTTAACATTCCCGCCTGTATCTCCTCACCTTAATACGTCCACCTATCATCACCATTGGCAATACTTGTATCAACCCTCTCATTGCCAACGTTTTCCTTCTCATTCCTTAGTTTTGACATAACGTACTGCTCTGATGCCTTGCCATTCCTCCAATCTTTACCATCCTTCCCTTCTCTCACCTGGGATGAAATTCTCCGCCTCCCCAGATGACCTATTAAATTTCCAGGATTCATTTCTAATTATTCTTTCGGTTCCTAATTATGCTTCTGGTTTGAAGAAAATGGAAAAGGAAATTTCAGATGACCTATTATAGTTCAAAGAAGTCATCAAATCTCTAATCAAACCATGTTGCTGCTTGATCTCAAAGAAACAAAATGTCACAATGAAAACAAATCTGAATTTTAAACAAACTTAAATGATAAATTTAATTTCTAAAGTACCTGCAATATGTTGAGTATAAATTTGCACACCATCTGCAAATAAGTCAAAAAGAAGTGCCAAAAATCATTAAACAACCAAAAACAACAATCATCACAAAATTATCACAGGTTGATCATTAAAATCCTCGCTTATCCCCCAAAGAAAATAGAAGATGTTTATCCCCAAATGAAATTCATTTTTGAAATCCAATAAAATTCTGGAGAAAATAAATTAGAATGGAAGGTTTTGGAGGTGAGAAAGAAAAAATTGGGTGGTAACTTGTGAAAGAGAACAGAAATTGAGAGAACGGTTAGGGAATTAATGAGGACTATAATATTTAATTTACTAAAAATACCCCCCCCCCCCCCAATAGTCCACAGGACCAGGCCACCTCCTCCATATTTATGCACAGGAAAAAAATTAAGCCTCCGTTTTATTTCACCCAATAATGTGGATTTGTTGGAATCACGCAATTTTGACAGCGGTAAATGGAGCCGCCTCTGGAACCCTAAATTTGTATTGAGAATCTAAAAAAAAAACACTCTTTTACACTCCAAAACATTCATCAAGGGAAGAACTCATTTTTCCTCGTTCACCTTCTTAAACATCAAAAAGACAAAAAATCTACTATTTTCCAGTTCTCAAAACGGGACCTTGTAAAAACAATACTTACAAATAGACATTGCTAGGTTCCTGAAATTCTTGTCTTCATTCATCTCGATTCGTGCTGCTCTTTCTTCCTGCATATAAAGTGGAATTCATGTTTGGACCAATAGATGGATAAGGAAAAGGTAAAACAAAACTAAAATGTCAAGAACCGAACCTCGTAATTCGTATCCTTGCACTATTATTTCTCAGTTTCAAAAAGGAAACTGAATATATATAAAACAATACCTCCAAATCCCTCTTCTTTTTGGCGTCCAGTAAGTTAAGTATTAGTTCCCTATAGCAGAATAATTTCAAAATTGTAAATAGCAAAATAATTTCATGATGAAAATATTGTCTATTCAGTTTGCAATTTAATAGCTTCTTTATGGATGAAACCGTGAAGGATAGCATTTCTTACCAGCATATTGGGGCAGAAATCGCCAATTCGAGTGCCCGTATCTCTTAATATGTTCTTTCAACTTGTTATCTTCTCCACTCCATGCACCTTTCTTCATTCCATTACTGTCAACATAACAGGGCTTCACCAATTAATAAATGTAGAAGAGTGGATTGAACAACCCTAATTTCTTCGAAGGGGACAAAGTGCAAAATTTAAGGCTAAAACTTGGGGATTTCAACTTTTACCGATTAAAATTAACAGAATTGAAAAAAATGCAGTTCAAACCGTGATATACTCGATCAACCCCAGCGAAATAATTCGAAGCAACTATACTGTCAAAGCAGTGAACTTACCGACATGGGGAGAAAAAATTCTAGAGAAGTAGCACTGGTGGAGAGAGAGAGAGAGCGAGCACAGTAACTTCAACGAGAGATATCGCTTAGAGAGAGAGATATGCGTTCCATGTTGGTAGAGAAAGAGAGATATGCGTTCCATGTTACTTACTGTGAGAGAGAGAGAGAGAGAGAGAGAGAGAGAGAGAGAGAGAGAGAGCGAGCGCATTAAATGCTCATTGACTGAATTCAAAATTCAAAAATACCTCAGGGTGGGATTCATCTGTCTGAAATGGTAATAATAAGCGGTATTTTATGAAAGCATTTATTTATGATAAGATAACACCTTGGAGGGAAAACTTTTCAGCTATCCAACTTTAATATAGTAAATATAGTAAATAGATTTGAAAATCTATGAAGATCGTCATAACCATTTTGGGTAGATAAAATTCCCTTTAAAACTAGCTTGTAAATGCTATAAACCAACAAACTGGCTATAAACCCACAAATAAACCTATAAACTGGCTATAAACCCACAAAGTAAGTGTTAGCCTTGACAAGTGGGACACAATTTAGGTCATTTTATTACATCACTTTCTTCGTAATCATCATCCATGACAGACCATATTCCAGGTGACTTCACAGAACCAATCTTCTACTGAAAATAGCCTTCCTAGATTGTCTCGGTCGCAATGAGGGTCATTTCCCGAGGGTGCCAACATTGACAATAATATTATCGACCACATTGGGGGATGATGCTCAACTAGTTATAAATTTCGAAGCAAAAAAAAAAAAAAAAGAAATGCTTGCCTGACCAAGTCATCAATGTGTGTGACCAATGTGAGTTGTTTCAGAAAAAAGATATTTCATTTGATGTTAGTAGGAATGTGCTTCATTTTGGTCTGAATTTTCATGTGACTCATTATTGAATTTTTTGTTATGTTGCCTTGTGAACTTCAAATGCATGTTGTGATGTGCCTTAAATTGTGTCATGTGACCTCACTTATATTGGTGATTTAAATTCTATCATCATCTTTTGAATACACTTACGGCGTAAGTTTTGCAATGTGACCTAATTTTAGGGCCACATGTTCATATGTGACCACTTGTACATTGTGACCATATGTTGATATGTGACTGAATTATGATGACATTATGATATGCAAAGGTTTCACAGAAATGGAAGTACATCATCCCCTGAGACTGTTGGTTTAAGGGCAAAATTACAATAAACAAGACATGGTGTTCTCACAAACTTCAAAGCAAGACTAACTGAAGCGTAGTGGAATATATTGTCCAATACATGTTTCTTGCACTTCTTATATTTTCATGAAATTGTGGTTCAATTACAATTGATCCACTTCTTTCTTCTCAGGAAAGTGAAAACACTTGAAACCAAACTAGATGTGGCTCAAAATAACAGGACGGTTTGTGAGATTATGTGACAGAGTTTACCGGTCTTAGATATAGTAGAGAAGATGATAGAACCAAAATGGACACCACTACATCTATTTTGAGGGAGAAATACTTTGGTCGGTTGAATATTGTAACCAATGAGAACATTAAGGACATCTTCCTTTCAGACAGATACCTTCCTCATGATGATGTTGTGAGACTTGCTATTATATAATAGGTTAATTCACTATTGTACTCAACATCATACAAGAAAGTTGTTGATAACTACTTGTTTGTACTTTTTGATGATTTTGATGTGATGAATGTGTTCCCATGGAGGAAGCCAATATTTGATAGTACTATTCGTTATTTGAAGGATGGTTTGAGTAAGAGGAGTAGTCATTACAGGTTATCTAGCTTACTAGTATCATTTCAGGCCTGGATATACGAGATTATCCCTATCTAAGTGGTCATGTGGCAACAAGGATGTCCTGCATGTACCCCTCGTATAATGAATTGGATGGCAGATGAGCACCTATTAGTTGCCAAGTTGGAAGGAACTGATGCCTTCTAAAAACCAAGCATAATGTCTTTACATGCATTTTTATTTCTGTATTATGTTATAATTTATATAACTGTGACATTTAATTTTGATGCGTGTATAATGGCAGATTCAAGTGAATGACTTGGACCCTTCTGACGTGGAGATGAAGATGCCCTACATGACTGGAATGGTGTATGAGAAACCATTGCAACTAGCTGACCATGTGGAACAAGAGGCTGTTTCATCTGCTCACAAAATCAATCAACCGTTATTGATGATAACCGATGGTAGACTTGGTCATCCAGTGTGGTTGATGATGACGAAAACTTTGTAGACCCTCCAACAAGAAGCCAAGATAGATCTGATGTGATCCGAAGTAGGAGACCAAAGGAGAAGTCGACCTATGGGCAATGTGACAGTGATCTACGAGGGAAACGGCACAAGTTTCATGCTGGAATCGAGCCGAGAAGGCGAAAGGATCAAGCCGAGACAAATAATCAAGAAATTGTGCAGAAAGACACTTACGGCCGTAAGAAGAAACTTCACGGCCGTAAAACTCAAGTTCACGGCTGTAAAACTCAAATCCTCACGGCCGTAACTCCGCCTCGGGTTTGAATTAAGAATTGCAGAATTTTATAGTTACGACCGTAATGAAAATGGTCACGGCCGTAAGACTTATGCAGAAGGACATTTACGGCCGTAAATCAGTTCTCACGGCCGTAACATCTAATTTTCCAGATTTCGCGTATTTTAATTTAATTCCGTTTTTAAATTATTTACTTCCATATTTTGGGCCCAAATTAGCGGCAAACCCTAGTTAGGTCAATTGTTACATTATATTACCTTGTATTTCATTATGGAACAACAACTTTTGAATTATTGAATGAATGTGAGATTTTCTCTCTCTAAAAGGAGGATTCCTTTTTTCTTGTTCTTGAAGAACAATTCATAGAACTTATCAGATATTTTCTTGAATATTTGTGGCGTTCCAATCAGAAACTTATCAAGGAATTTGGCATCCCTTGTGGCGTCTCGAAAACCTCGGTTCTTCAATCCGCATCGTCAATTTATTGCGTCGTGATTGTTGGGTCCAGGTCCTATCGTCAATCTTATTTTAATTTCCGTCTATTTATTCGTGTTCTTGTTAATTTTCTTGTCAGATCTGATTTAGATCTTTCCTAGGGTTTTAGATTTTTCGTTATTCCGCGTTTTCGACGAGAATCCCCGACTGGGATCGCGTCATCTGGTATCAGAGCTTGGATCTATTTCAGATTCTTGCGTTTCTTGATTTTTTTTTCGTGTTCTTCGTGTCAGTCATAAATTTTTCCAGTTTGATCCATAAGAGTCAGTCCCAAAAAATTCAAAAGTGTTTTTCTTGTTCGTTTCTCGTCCAAATCCAATTCCGTTTTTTTCGCCATATTCGTAGTCAGATTGTCTAACAGTTTAGAAAAAAAAAATTCCATTATTTTCCTAAATATTCCGAATTTGTTTCTGTGAGGACTAATAATGTCTAGCAGACGGGATTCATCATCTTCATCAGTGGGAGACAACCAGGGAATTTACAAAAGGGAGCCAGCAGCTCTATCAACGAGCCACAACAAACGACCGGAAGGTATGAATAGAATGAATAAAAATGATGTAGGTGTGATGGAAACGATACATGAGCAGTTTGAGAAGTTGATGACTAGGATGGATAAGCAGGAGGAAACTATTAACAAGTTGCGTAGGGAACAAACTCGTGCGGGTCCTAGGGTTAGGAGGGAAGACCGGAGGGATCATAGGGGGAGACATAATCAAAGGGTTGGATATGGGTTTGATGATGAAGAGTTTTCGAGTGAAGGAAGTAGTAACCAATCATCTGTGGATAGTGTAAGGAGGAGAAGGGGTAGAGGAGATAGGAATGAAAGGGCAAATAATAGAAGAGATCGTGGTGATCGGGATGAGATAGATGATAATCTAGGTAAAATAAAAATGTCTATCCCACCTTTTCATGGGAGGAGTGATCCGGAAGCTTACCTAGATTGGGAAAAGAAGGTAGAATTGATTTTTGATTGCCACAATTATTCTGAAGGAAAGAAGGTGAAACTAGCGGTTGTTGAGTTCACCGATTATGCCATTAATTGGTGGGATCAGTTGGTGAAGGATCGGAGGAGGAATGGTGAAGGGCCGGTGGATACATGGTGTGAGATGAAAATCATCATGAGGAAGAGGTTTGTCCCAAGCCACTATCATAGGGATATCTATCAAAGGTTGCAGGGGCTCACGCAAGGTTCTAGGGGTGTAGAGGAATATCATAGAGACATGGAAGTAGCCATGATTAGGGCCAACGTGGTGGAGGATCGGGAAGCTACAATGGCTAGATTTTTGAGTGGGCTGAACAGGGATATTGCGAACATTGTTGAGTTACAACATTATGTGGAACTGGAAGACATGGTTCACATGGCAATGAAGGTAGAAAGGCAATTATGGCGGAAGGGGACATCTAAACAATCACCAGGAACTTATCCTACATCACAACCGAGGAAGGATCACAATGATGAGCACGTCCCGAAGGGGAAGGAGGAACTTCCAACTAAAGGTAAAAATATTTCTGACTCTCAACCTACTAGGGATAGAAATATTAAGTGCTTTAAGTGTTTGGGGTCGGGCCATATAGCATCACAGTGTCCAAATAAAAAAGTAATGCTTTTGCGTGATAATGGTGAAATTAGGTCTGAGGATGAATTTAAGGGAATGCCTAAGTTAGTGGATATTGGGGCTAGTAGTAGCGATGAAGAGGGGTTAACTTATGCGGTGAAAGGGTCGCTCGTGAATAGACGTGTCCTAAGTTCTCGAACTAAGATGGTTGAGATTGATGAACAGCGAGATAATCTTTTCCACACTAGGTGTTTGGTAGGGAAAAAGGTTTGTGGGATGGTAATTGACGGGGGAAGTTGTACTAATGTGGTTAGTACATTATTGGTGGAGAAGTTGGGATTGCCTAAGGTGAAACACCCCAACCCCTATAAATTACAGTGGTTAACCGAGTCGGGAGAACTTAAGGTGAACAAGCAGGTTAATATTAAATTCACCATTGGGGGTTATAGAGATGAGGTTGTATGTGATGTGGTCCCTATGAATGTTGGGCATATTTTATTGGGAAGACCATGGCAACATGATAGGAGAGTGGTGCATGATGGGTTCAAAAATCAATATTCTTTCGTGAAGGGAGGGAAAAGGATCACTCTTGCTCCGCTAACGCCTAAAGAGGTCCAAGAGGATCAATTGAAAATAAAGAGCGAGTTTGAGGGAAAAAATAAGAGCGTTGAGGCCACGACCTCAGAAAAAGGAGAGGGTGTGAAAGTTGAAAACAAGAGAGTTGAGGCCACGACCTCAGAAAAAGGTGAGCTTGAGAGCACAAAGAAAAAGAAAAGAGAGTCCACCACAAAAATGAGCTTATTTGCATTTGCTAACACATCCCTCCCTAGTTTGGCTAATTCTGTTTTGCAGGTACTACAATCAGATTACGAAGCTAAGGCCAAAAGGAAAATTAATTGCCGGACAGGACAACCCAAAGGATGATGTATCGCACCAAACAGGAACAGGTCCCTCGAACCAACGAAAGAAAGAGTTACATAAAGGAGAGGCCATATACGGATTCGAGGTCGAATCCTTTCCAAGAAAGGGGGGATGATGTGATCCGAAGTAGGAGACCAAAGGAGAAGTCGACCTATGGGCAATGTGACAGTGATCTACGAGGGAAACGGCACAAGTTTCATGCTGGAGTCGAGCCGAGAAGGCGAAAGGATCAAGCCGAGACAAATAATCAAGAAATTGTGCAGAAAGACACTTACGGCCGTAAGAAGAAACTTCACGGCCGTAAAACTCAAGTTCACGGCCGTAAAACTCAAATCCTCACGGCCGTAACTCCGCCTCGGGTTTGAATTAAGAATTGCAGAATTTTATAGTTACGGCCGTAATGAAAATGGTCACGGCCGTAAGACTTATGCGGAAGGACATTTACGGCCGTAAATCAGTTCTCACGGCCGTAACATCTAATTTTCCAGATTTCGCGTATTTTAATTTAATTCCGTTTTTAAATTATTTACTTCCATATTTTGGGCCCAAATTAGCGGCAAACCCTAGTTAGGTCAATTGTTACATTATATTACCTTGTATTTCATTATGGAACAACAACTTTTGAATTATTGAATGAATGTGAGATTTTCTCTCTCTAAAAGGAGGATTCCTTTTTTCTTGTTCTTGAAGAACAATTCATAGAACTTATCAGATATTTTCTTGAATATTTGTGGCGTTCCAATCAGAAACTTATCAAGGAATTTGGCATCCCTTGTGGCGTCTCGAAAACCTCGGTTCTTCAATCCGCATCGTCAATTTATTGCGTCGTGATTGTTGGGTCCAGGTCCTATAGTCAATTTTATTTTAATTTCCGTCTATTTATTCGTGTTCTTGTTAATTTTCTTGTCAGATCTGATTTAGATCTTTCCTAGGGTTTTAGATTTTTCGTTATTCCGCGTTTTCGACGAGAATCCCCGACTGGGATCGCGTCAAGATCTTTCCATGTTCATTCTCCTATGGATATTGAACCACCGCTATCACTTAAGCTCCTAGCAAATGATATCCATTCTCCTCAATCAACACACTCAGATAATAATCTGTCCTTAAAGGCAAGTTAGCATGTTAATGTTTTCTTGTGTTGTCTGATAGAATTCCCCATGCCACGGTTTTGTTCAAAGGTGACATATCTCATAAGTATTAAGGTAACATCACTCTCCAATTTCCACAACGAGAAGGTAACAACACACAGCACAGAGGTATTTCCAAAATTAAACAGTTCATAGCACTTTTCTTATTGATCACAATCACTTTTTCTCATTAAATGTCACAACACACATGTCACATATCACATGTCCCAAGTTCGTGTGCAATTTTTGTTAGCCCAAGAGTAAACTAACCAAGAGGGGGTGAATTGGTTTTTAAAACTTTTTCGATAAATAATCTCTAACTTAAAAATCAATGTGTACAAGTATGAGCACTTAGTGTTGTAAGTAACTTAACTATCAATGTAGTGTGCTATAAATGTGTAAACTTAATTGATAAACCAAGTATAGCACTTAGATATAGTGTTGCACAATATAAATTGATAGAATAGAGTAAGTGCAATGTAAGTAAGTAAAAGGGATAAGAGAATGCAAACGCGATTTATGGAGGTTCAATCAACCAACGTGATCTACGTCCCCCGTTACAGAGCTCTCCGTCACGAGTAAGGCCAAATCCACTATATTGGTAACTTACAACAAGGAGTACCAAATCCTTAGGCGATTTACAACAAGGAGCACCTATCCTTTACCAACAATCGAGTTTTCACAAGGCTCTCGAAACCACAAGATATAATGAATTGAATTTACAATTGAAATAACTCTCTTGACAAATGATATACTCAAATTAAGTACCGAGAAAGTTAGGCTAACACTTCAATAGATAGCAATGAATTAAGCTCGAGTATTAGAGAAAAACTTTGATGCAAATGATAATGAAAAGTTCAATGCAATCAAACAAAGTTTTTCAAATAAAATCTTGTTAAAATATTGAATCAAATTAAGTACCAAGAGATGTCACACTTGAATAATTAACATTGAGTTAAGCTCGAAGTGTTTAGGCAATGGAACTTTGATGAATCAAATGATAATGAAAAATGTAGCACAAATAATCAAAGTTCCTTTATTGGAATTTCTCTCTTTTAAAAGATTAAAACAAGTTTAGAACAAAGAGAGACTTAAACTTCAATTCCAATATAGTGTGAAGATGTTGAAGAAGTTTAAACAATATAAAACCAAGAATCTTTACAAAACTTTCTTCCAAAAACTTTTGATGATTTCATAAAACAAAGTTTAGATCAATCAAAGTTTTATAATAATAATAGATGAATATAAACCAAGTAAGAACAATTAATTTTCATAAGAAAGTTTCTATAAAATCTTTTCTATGTTGTTAAAAATGAATGTAAATAAGATGGCTATTTATAGATCAAGATATTCAAGTTCAGCAACTTTCGGTTGACCATTTCTGGAGTTTCGGTCGACCGAAACATGCATATAGCCGTTATAGATTTTCAACCGTTGAACTTTCGGCTGACCAATTTTGGTTGACCGAAAATTGACTTTTGAAAAACATGAAAATTTAGGATTTTTAGGTTTCTAACTTGTTTTTCAAAGTGGTTTAACATAGTATAATCATTATTTAAGATCAAATGACATTTGAAAAGCAATATTGACTTATATAAAAATATTTTATGCAAGTGATGAATTTTCAATTAAGTTTTTTGATGCATAAAAATCATTTTCGAGCTCGTTGAATGTCATCGCTAAAGATTGAGAGTGTTATACCTTTACATAGGTTAAATCAACTCTTGAACTTGAACTCTAATCTTGTATGCTTGAATTCTTGATCTTCATGTCATGCTTTTCAACTTCAATTTTGATCTTTGAATATCTTCAATTCTTTCATGATCTTCTTTGCGTCTCATGTGTTTGATCACATAGTTTTAATTTATATATTTGAGAGATAATTTGAACATAGAGTGCTGTGAATATTTATCATTACATGAAACACTTGAAGCACACTTGTTAATAACACAATATATTCTTGTTTGTTATGATCAAAACAATAAGGTTAAGTTAACCATAGGTCAACAATTTTCATTGTTGTAACCTTCATAATTTGATTTAGATTCATTTTCATCAGATGTTTGGAGAATTGAAGAAGGAGTTTAGTGCAGAGATATCCAAACTCAAGTTGAAGTACAAAAAAATCAGTAGGCAGGTTAGTGATATGAATTCCACATATCATCTTTGAAGCTGGACATGAATCAAAAAATTTAAACACATTATCCGTATTCAAGATGATATAAAATCTGATATGTTGGATTTAAGGACAAGTATGAATGTTTGGCCATGGTTTGTTGCTTCGATGATCTCTAGTTCAATGGAGAAATCATGAAAAAACTGAGCAATAATAGCATAGTTCATATTGTTGCAGAAATTGGAGGAGCAGATGAAGTAAGTTTATTTTATGCTGGGTCACATTTAGCACATATAACAATTCACATATCCCATTAGAAAGGTCACATAATACTCCTCATCCATAATTCAAATTTGATTAATCTATCTTTTCGTTGCTCGGGGAAAGACCGTTGAGCGGAAAATTGATAAGGGTAAGGATAAAATGGAATTTGCTAAAGAATACGAGTTTCCATACACACTCAAAACTCCTTCATTTGATTTAGGTGTTGGTTCAAGACAACCCAATTTAAAAGAACCTGCTAAAGAATTCGAGTTTCCATACACACTCGAACCTCCATCATTTGATTTAGGTGTTGGTTCAACACAACCAAGTTTAAACTTTGAGAAGCAACCTCATTTGTTCAAGTCGAAAGAAGTACAACAACAAGTGGATGCTGTAATAGTTAAGCTAGTGAAGGAAACAGATTTGGGTGAAGACGACGTAGTTAGACATGATCAGGTAATAAAAAATTAATAATGCATATGAGGTTAGATTAACATATTTGTCATATAGAGGTATAAGATAATGGTCACATATACATAGAATTTAATGTTGTACAATATTATGTAGGTATCACCACCTTTTGTGCTTACATCGGGACTGCCAGTGAAGATGGCTATTAGACTGACCCAAGTTTTACAGTCACCAATTGTTGGTCCTCAAGATAAAATGAACAAGCCATTTGAGAATGTAATCGTATTTGAAAACTATAAGAAGCAAGCGGAATAAGCTGACAACATTGCATTTCAAAATTGGTTTAATTGAGGTTACAAACAAAAAAAACAAGTACATCAACTTTCAATTTATGATATTAGTGTGCAAAATTTGCAATTATTTATAGATATTTGATTAGTCCTTTGTCGATGTTTACATGAAGAAGTTTTCAGACACATACGATGTTTTTTTTCCACTGATGTGATCCAAGATAGGAGATCAAAAAGAGAAATCAAGTTATCATCGATGTAGAAGCAATCTACATGGGAAAATGAGCAAGATTCGTGTTGGGCTCGAGTCAAGAATTAAGACGGATCAACCACTTCGAAATATCAAAAAGGGATGCCGCCAGACAAGCCACGCGACCGCGCTGTGGAAATGATGCATGACTGCAAGGATACTACGCAAATCAATAGAACCATATTTGGGTCTTGTGCGTGGACACGCAAAGTATAACCACGTAGCCGCGCGGTTTAATTAAACCAGAATTGTCACGAATTTTAATTATTTTCTATTTTAATTATTATATTTCATATTTTTGAACCCTTTAGCGGCCAAGGTTAGTATTAGGTCGTTTTTACCTTATATTGTGTTTTCTTTTCATTATTGTAATTAACTTTGACATTATTTTTAAACGAATTGAGTATTTTCTCACTAAGAAAGGAGGATTCATTTTCTTGTTCTTTAAGAACACCGAATCGAACTTATCGAATATTCTTAAATATTTGTGGCGTTCCAACTAGAACTTATCAAACAAATTCACAACCCTTGTGATGTTCGACAACCTTGGTTCTTTCTTCTGCATCGTCATTCATTGCGTCATGAAGTTTGAGTCAGGATCCTATCGTCTAATCATCTGTATTCATTGTTTTTATTCTTGGTTCTTGTTGTTGTTGCTAAATTTAGATCTTTCCTAGTGGTTTAATTCGTTATTCCACATTTTCGTCGTATTTACCAAAAGGAATTGCATCAGGTGGTATCAGAACTTGGATCTAAATTTAGTTCTTGATATTTCTTAATTTTCTCTTAGTTTTCTTGTTCTTCTTGTTCTTTATGCCTTCATAGTTTTTCTTTAGATCCATTTGAAAATCCCATTAAAATTATACGTGTTTATTTTATCCAATTCTTATCCAAATTCATTTCCGTTTGTTTTGTCTTACTTCGTAGTCGAATTTCGATTTGAAAAAAAATCCGAAAACTCATTAAAAAATTCTGGGAATATTCCTAAAATTTCTCAAATATCTATTTTCTTTGTTTTCTTCGTGTCTTCCATTATTTTTACTAATTCTTGAATCTTTGATTGATTCTTTTGGTACTCGAAAATGGATAAAGAGTGATACATGAGCGAAAACAAATATGGGAGGAAAATTTTTATTTTATTGTTGAGAACTAACAATGTCATACCTGTCATACATTGTTAGTTCCAAACATATGATTGTCCGACCTAGGATTTTTATGAGTTCGCTCTCTTCGTATTTGAGGAATATTTTCATCAGTCATATTCATTCTAATAATCAATCTATCAAGTTTCTCCTCTATGGTTACATTTACACCAACGTCATTTACACTGACAATTTTTCGGCTCGTGAGAACGGGTCAGACGAGCCTTAAATGGGCCAGATCGCGAGCTGGCCCATTTCACAATTTATTGGACTTGTCCACGAGTCGATCCATAAACTTCACGAGCCGATCCCAAACTCATGAACTGTCCGGCCCGTTTGCCACCCCTATTACAAACGGTATTTAGAAAATCGAAATCCGGTTCGAACTGGAAAAGCCAATGGGTCCAGGGTGAAAATGTCCCACTAGGTTGAACCTATTTCAATTAAAAAATTAAAAATTATTTCAAAAATCACAAAACTTTCTAAAAACAAATTATTTTACAAATAAACCAATATTTACTCATTTTGAAAATAAAATTATATACAAAAGTAGCTTAAAACATCAAAAAGTAGTTTAAAAAATGAAAAGAAAAAAATTCAGCAAAAAAAAAAAAAAAAAAAATTCAGCAAAAAAAATCAAAACCCGGGTTTAAAACTCGGTTTGTCGACCGGTTCCCAAGTTAACCGGGGAAAAGCTAGGTTACCAGGTTTTTAATCCCCAATTTTGAGCTCGGACCAGACCGGTTTTCCCCCTGGTTCCTAATTTTCTTGGTTGGACCGACCTGTTCGGTCCGATTTTCTAAACATTGGTTGCAAATGTGACCAATTATATGGCTGATTGTGACCATTGTGACTTTTTTGATCATTGGACGCGACTCATTTAATTAATTTATATGTAACAAAATTTTATCAATCACAAATGTAACTAATTATTATGTAATTGTGACCAAGATATTAATATTTGTCACCAAGAAAACAAGTAAGTTGTGACCAATAAATAATATGCGATAAAAAAATGTTTAATTGCGAATATATTCGTAATTGTGACCAAAATTTACGTAGATTGTGACGTATTACAGGATATGACCCGTTCAATTAAATTATTTGTCACAAATTTTGATTACCGACTAAATTTGTAATTGTGATCAAACTGTGACTTTGTAAGTGAGGTGAGGTGGAGTGGGTGTTGTGGATTTTGTTATTATATTTGTAATTGTGATCGAATTATGACTTTGTGTGACCGAACTTTGACTTCGCGAGTAGGTTTTTAAGGTTTAGCCATTCACAGTTTATCCTCGTACGAGTCAAGAGCTAACATTAAAAGAGAAATATTACATGTCAAGAGGGAGGCATCGACCTGACCTCTAAGAAAGAGAATGTACCAAGAAAATAACGAATTGAATGAAAAAAAGGGAGAAAAGATACCATGTACATCCAAAGAAAAACAGATAAATTCTAGACTATAATCCTTCGAGCGAGTAGGTTGGGGTTGAGGGTGGGGGTAAGGTGAGTTTTGCAACTATATTTGTAATTGTGATCGAACTGCGACTTTGTCTGACCAAACTGCAACTTTGAGTGACCAAACTGCGACTTTGTGAGTAGGGTGGGGGTAGGCTTGAGTTGGGTGGTGTGAATTTTGGGACTAAATTTTTAACCATGACTGTGTGATTGAATGTGACTTGGGTGGGTTGAGGTTGGAGTGGGTGGCTGGGGGGTAGGGTCAGGTGGGTGAGTGTGTAGCGACCAAGAATTTTTACGTATTTAATAACTATCTCAAAGTTTCGAAAAACGTGCCGCTGCGATCTCGCCCATTTTTACGTTAACGTCGTGACGCGTTTGTCTAGTCAAGTCGAGAAATATCGAGTCAATTCAATTTAAATTTAATTTCGAATTTCCAAAATTTTATTATTTTAATTATTTATTTAAATTATTATTTTCAAAATCATTTTAAATCCCAAATTACGTCAAGTTCATTTTATCAGGTTCACTCTTCGACTCAGTTGAATTCACGTACGACCTTCCTCGAATTTCGTGCGTTGCTTGTATAGGTCTCATACTACCAACCCCCATCAATCTCATCCAATCCCATACCCAATCTATTCTCATACTCTACATCACCAACCCATACCAAACCTACTAAATGCTTGAACCTTCCCTTGTGCGCCGCTCGCCGCACCCTGCGCCGACGATTTCGTCGGCGAAACCGCCGACTAGAGACCGGTTTGCGCGAAGCCTTCCCGGTCGTGCCTCTTCTCCCTCTCTTCCGTCTGGAATGAGTTGGGAGAGAATGAATTTGTTTTTTCAATAAATTTTGATTTTCGAAAATTGTAGCTTGGTACCCAAGTTTCAAAATGTTTCAAATCAGTCCCTGTGTTTTAAAAATTAATCATTTCAGCCCTTAAGTTTTTAAATGGTTTTCAATCAGCCACTTCATTTTTAGAATCTATTATTTCAGCCCTATAATTTGATATCCATTTTGAATTTCAACCCAACTTTTGAAAATTTACATTTTAGTCCCTCAACTTTCAAAGTATTCATTTTAGTCCCACAACTTTCAAAGTATTCATTTTAGTCCCACAACTTGCAAAGTATTCATTTTAGTCCCCCAACTTTCAAATCATCAATTTTAGTCCCCAAATTGTAATTTATCATTTTTAAACTACAAATTTCTAAAGACTAAATCGACTTAATCTTCTAATTGGCTAGACGAAGCGTACGGAGAATTAAAGAATTGAAGTCGTTTCCCGCTCAACTTTGCACTCATAAAGTTTAAGGTAGACTCGCCCCTATTAATTGATTTAAATTATGATTGCATGTGAATGTGAATGTTATGTGACTTATGTGAAAGTCAATTTTATGAAAAGGGACGAGAATGTATTTCTTCGGAAATAATTATGTTGTTATGCTTGTCATAACTTACTTGCTTTATGCATGAGAAAGAAAGAAGAGAATATCTTGCAAGATAAATGATGATGTTATACATAACATACGTGCCTTATGTGCACGAGACGAGACTAGCCACACCCTATGATTTTAAAGAGCCTATGATTTTTCAAAAGAAGCCCCGTGCTTTAATGCACAAGAAGAGACTACCCACACCCTATGTTTCTAAAGAGCCTTCATTTATGTGTTCAATTATATTGTAGATTAATTAATGGGCGATGAGTCTACTGAGTATATCTATGAAATGTTTATGTCTATTTTAACAACATTTGCAGATCTCGGAGAGGGTGGCAAGTGATGGGTGATTGTGGCAATAGACGTTAAATGGTTGAAAACCTCTTTTTAATGATTTCCGTATTTCCAAACATTGGATAATTTTTAGAATTTCAGTTTTTTGAGAAATTATGACGTTGTCAATTGCTTTACAATATTAATGGCTCGACTTATTATTTCGAATGGTTTCATAAATGTTTTCAATTTTATCGACCATTACAGTTTATTTAATGTTGTCAAAAATGAATTTCAATTATTTCTTCCGCTAAAATACTATTTTAAAAGTTAGATTAGACGATGACGTGGTGAACCGAGTATTTAGAACTCGGGGCGCTACAGCTTGGTATCAGAGTTTTCAAAAAGAAATTTCAAGAAACATTTTACACTATTTAATTTTTTATTGATGAAGATTGCCACTGCATCACTCGTCTCACCAACTCCGAGGTAAAGAAGTTTATGATGTTTAACGTTATTTCATTATTTCAGATACTTATTTTAATGATTTATGAGAAAGAATGAAGAGAAGAGAAAGAGAATGTATCCGAATAAGAAAGAAAGAAAGAAATGAGTTTTGGAGCATAACGAGAAATCGTATCCAAATTAGAAAGAAAAGAAAAGAAAGAGAACGAGTGTTGAGCATAATGGGAATATATGATTTAAGAATGATTTTATTAAAAAAAATTTCCTCGAACTTAGAAATAATGAACCCTAACTGGACTTTGCATAATTGATTTTAGACATGGCACCATTTACGAAGAGTCAACAGAAAGGATTAGACACTATATTCGGAATATTTATCATTTTGACCAATACCTCATGTTAAGATGTATGACCACACTATCGACTATTGTGCCGCGCATTATGAGGCCATGACTAGTGGTTTTAGAGCAACTGTTGCGAGATTGATTAGTCACTTGTTGTCAACATTTTTAGTAAATACACGAGAAATAGCAAACCAGTTTTATGAAGTTGTGATGAGATGTTGAGATTATGAGTGATATGATTTTATTGAGACTTTTATGAGAAGAATTATGAAATTTGAGATTTAAAGTTTTGGTTCTTAATTATTGGGAATTAAGGACTTGATATTGTGTTTGAGTAAGTGGAGTATTCCTCTATTTTGAGAGAAATTTATAATGTTATTTGGGTCTTGTAATTAAGAAATTTTGGGATTATGACTTGTGGCATATATTTTATAAGTATGACAATGAGTTGGCATTTGAGCCAATTAATGTATTGAAGGAAGTGATATTGTGATTTTGGAAACTATGATTTGAAATTGTTATGATCAGGAATGATGAATTGATTTTCTGGGATATTTTTTGTGGTATTGAAGTTTGTTGGAATTGTTGTCAATATTTAAATCGTTGTCGTCAGATGTGGAGTATAACTACAAGTTGTTATTGTTAGTTATGAAGTATACCTACGGGTTGGATAAGTCCAAATTACAAGGGAGACTCTACCTAGAGTTTTATCACTTTAAGTTAAGAGCATGGTATGGTAAACAACCCACTAAGGGAATTGAGGTTCGACTTACAAGTTCATTTACACCACAAGCGAGATTTAGTAAATGATAAAAAGGGATAATGACTCTTGAGACATTTTTGGCTTATTTGAAGCATAATCATTTTGAAGTGGATATAGTTCTATTGAGGTGCTCTCCTTGTCTCACAATTTCAAAAACAAGATGATGTATACAACTACTTGGATATCAAGGTATACATGAAGTTATGTGATGACTTGATGCATACATTGGGAAATGTCAAATTATATTTTGAAAGATGAGTGAGACAAATATTATGACAATATTGGGAAGGATCTTAATTATTCTTGGGAACGAATTGATTATTAGTTGGAAATGAGCACTCATATTGGAGAATATTATAAACTATGATGGTATGTGATGATACTGTTGATTTATTTTGGAACTTGATTTGATAGATGATGTGTTAAAGATTTGGTTATTTATATGCAATATGATTATTAAGAAAGTCAGTTATCATGAAAGGGAAGTATTGAAAATATTTTATGGTGATATGCCTTAAAGGAGTAACCAGTTATTCAAAGTGAGAAATTGGAGACATGTGATTGAATGTTTGGAATTATGTGAAATAATGATGATGGTTGTTTGAATATGAAAGGTACAAGAGATAATTATAAGGAATAATGCGATTGCTCTTATGGTGAGAACTGCAGGTGATGATGTATTGAGATTATGAAATAAGTTGACTTTCCATGAATAAGTTATACTATGTTTGGTTCTAAGTGGATTTCGAAGAAAGATGAGTCTCAGTCATGGAAATGAATCAGGGTTTTCCTCGTAGTATGAATGATTCACTGATGTACATTAAGTTTTCATTATGATATTAGAAGATCATGAGAGAAATTGTTTGATGAAATTGATGACAGAAATTTTACGAGGTCCTAAATTTGTTCAAGTATTGTAGAAGTAATGCATTTGATCGATGAAAGGTTTATGATAGATTATACATTAGAATTTTGGAGATCGTTATTGATGGTATCTTGATTCAAAAATAAGAAATAAAATTTTATGTAATTGTCCTTGTGGATAGAATTTGTGGAAATGGGGATCAGACTTCACAGTGATGACTTATTATAGAGTAGTGTGCAGAAAGAGTGACATATGGCAGAATCCAAAATTTATTTAGTTTAAGGGATTGATATATAATCTTAGTGGACAGATTGACGTATAAGGTTCACGTGATAGATATGATGGTTATTATATTGTAATCTTAGAGAGATCGATATGATTATTTGAGGTCATATGATACGATGATAAGTGACATGTTAAATGATTACTACAAGATATGGTGACTAAACGGTTAATGGATGTTATGGTTACCCCGTGAATGAATTATGTGAATATATTGTGTCAATTGATCTTATTTTGATGGTTTATTGAATTATGGTGAAATATTACCTACGATTGGGAATCTTCATTTTGGGTCATAAGATATATGGGTTTATTTAAAGTTTTGGTGATGCAGTTTCGATTACTTATTATCGGTTGTACTTCAGATGTGAGCAAAATATTTTGCTACAATAATGGAAAACCTGAGATGATCAGTTGTGTGACTTTTACTTATAATGAGATTGTATCTTTGGGTTAAGTGAACTTGATTAGGGAATCCTGTATGATCCACATAAGTCTTATTTATTGGGGATAGACTTAATCGGAGTATTGTTCAAGGCGTGACATAAATTAAAGTTGGGAACGGGAGAAATTGTATTTTGAACTTCAGATTGGGAAGTAGTGAGGTTTTCTAGATTGGAGAATATCATATCTGATCCTTATGATGCTGCTTTCAGTTAGTACCTTAGTCTTCAGCTAGAATGAGTATGTGATATCTAGTACTTGATGCATGATTTGAAAAGGAAATTTCAATTGAGTTTAGAAGTGATTACGTATGTGAATCCTTTTCAGAAAGATTCTGTCAAGTTTGGGTTTGTACTCGATATTTTGGAATTGATACCGCGTTTCTATATTTTGGATCATAAGATTTTATTCTTGATCAATCTTCTTGATTTTTAGTTTAAGCATTGGAATGATTGATGTTTATATCGTGAATTCGATATCAGTATAGATCCTCGAAAGGTCGGAAATAGGAGGTCAACAAATGAGTTTATAAGTTGGATAATGTCGGATGATTGATTGAGTTCTACTCAATAGCTATCAAGCGTCTTTTCGATAGCTTTGTATGAGGTACAGATATATATTAGAGAAGTTGTTCGATTTCATGGATTGCTAGTGTCTATTTTTCAGATAGAGATCCGAGATTTTTCCCTTGAGATTTGGAAGAGTTTACTTGTGGCAATGGGTACTAAATTAAATTTTAGTACTGCCTACCATCCCATGACAGACGGGCAGTCCGAACGCACTATTCAGACGCTGGATGATATGCTTAGAGACTGTGTGCTAGACTTGAGTAGTAGTTGGGAGAATCATATACCATTAGTGGAATGTGCCTAAAATAACAGTTTCCGGACTACCATTGATATGTCACCATATGAAGTACTGTATGGGTGAAGATGTCGATCGCTAACCTATTGGGATGAAGTTGGCGAGAGGAAATTATTGAGTTCAGAATTAATTGAGTGAACAGTATAGGCTATCGAGAAGATCAAATTACGGATTAAAGCTGCCCAAGACAAACAGAAAAGCTATGTCGATCAAAGAATAAAAGACTTAATGTTTGAGATTAGAGAGAAAGTGTTCTTGAAAGTAACTCCTACGAAGGGTACTTTTTGTTTCGGCAAGAAAGGGAAATTAAGGCCTCGTTTCATCGGACCATTTGCAATAGTAGAGAGAGTGGGGTGTGGCTTATTGTTTGGCTTCACCACCAGAATTTGCAGCTGTTCACAATGTCTTTCATGTTTCCTTATTTGAGAAAGTATGTTCATGATCCTAGTCATGTAGTGAATTATCAGTCTCTTGCAGTTCAAAAAGATTTGACTTATGAAGAGGCACCTATGTGCATAGTAAAGAAGAAAAGTCCATGTCTTAAGAAACAAAGAGATTCTTTTAGTCAAAGTCAAGTGGGGTAGACACAATAATGATGAGGCTACTTGAGGAAAGGAAGATGAAATCCTAGCCAAGTATCTAGAAGAATAGATCAAGTAAGTTTAATTTCGAGGACGAAATTATTTTAAAGGGGTAAGGTTGTAGCGACCAAGAATTTTTACGTATTTAATAACTATCTAAAGTTTCGAAAAACGTGCCGCTGCGATCTCGCCCATTTTTATGTTAACGTCGCGACGCGTTCGTCTAGTCAAGTCGAGAAATATCGAGTCAATTCGATTTAAATTTAATTTTGAATTTCCAAAATTTTATTATTTTAATTATTTATTCAAATTATTATTTTCAAAATCATTTTAAATCCCAAATTACGTCAAGTTCATTTTATCAGGTTCACTCTTCGACTCAGTTGAATTCACGTACGACCTTCCTCGAATTTCGTGCGTTGCTTGTATAGGTCTCATACTACCAACCCCCATCAATCTCATCCAATCTCATACCCAATCTATTCTCATACTCTACATCACCAACCCACTTCATTATTTATCACCACCCACACTCCTCAACACCATTTTCCACCTACCCTCTCTCACTCTCTCTCTCTTCAAACCACAACATTGAGTTCCAGCCTCCTCCCTAAGCCAGGCAACCACCATTCACCACTGGTCCTACTACCAAACTACCACCAATCACCACCTAAGCTGCTACCTCCATCCCCATCGCCCAACAACAACACAGCCACCTCCTTCGTCGTCATCATCATCACCTCAACCACCCTCGACCAAGCACCATCTTCACTGCTAAAAACTGATCAACAAGTTTCACACCAATCACCAAAATCCTTATCAACCAACACCACAGCAGTTTTATCACCACCGCCGAACAACCACCGTCACATTACATCGACCACCATCACCCTCACACTACCTCGAACATGAGCACCACCACCGCACCAAAACCCAACACCTGCACCTTCACCGCCGGATTCATCACCTCCACTACCCAACTCAATACCGCCAAATCAACCCCAAAATCAAACCAAAAACCCAATAATGGATGAACCCAGTTACCTACCTCAACTGTGGAACCCTTTTCAGCCGGAGTATCGTCGGAAAATCGCGATCTAAGCCGAGACTCGCCTCGATTTTCGCACCAAACTCATACCAAACCTACCAAAAACTTGAACCTTCCCTTGTGCGCCGCTCGCCGCACCCTGCGCCGGCGCCGACTAGAGACCGGTTTGCGCGAAGCCTTCCCGGTCGTGCCTCTTCTCCCTCTCTTCCGTCTGAAATGAGTTGGGAGAGAATGAATTTGTTTTTTTAATAAATTTTGATTTTCGAAAATTTTAGCTTGGTCCCCAAGTTTCAAAATGTTTCAAATTTGTCCCTGTGTTTTAAAAATTAATCATTTCAGCCCTTAAGTTTTTAAATGGTTTTCAATCAGCCACTTCATTTTTAGAATCTATTATTTCAGCCCTATAATTTGATATCCATTTTGAGTTTCAACCCAACTTTTGAAAATTTACATTTTAGTCCCTCAACTTTCAAAGTATTCATTTTAGTCCCCCAACTTTCAAAGTATTCAGTTTAGTCCCTCAACTTTCAAAGTATTCATTTTAGTCCCTCAACTTTCAAATCATCTATTTCAGTCCCAAAATTGTAATTTATCATTTTTAAACTACAAATTTCTAAAGACTAATTCGACTTAATCTTCTAATTGGCTAGACGAAGCGTACGGAGAATTAAAGAATTGAAGTCGTTTCCCGCTCAACTTTGCACTTATCAAGTTTAAGGTAGACACGCCCCTATTAATTGATTTAAATTATGATTGCATGTGAATGTGAATGTTATGTGACTTATGTGAAAGTCAATTTTATGAAAAGAGGCGAGAATGTATTTCTTCGGAAATAATTATGTTGTTATGCTTGTCATAACTTACTTGCTTTATGCATGAGAAAGAAAGAAGAGAATATCTTGCAAGATAAATGATGATGTTATGCATAACATACGTGCCTTATGTGCACGAGACGAGACTAGCCACACCCTATTATTTTAAAGAGCCTATGATTTTTCAAAAGAAGTCCTGTGCTTTAATGCATAAGAAGAGACTACCCACACCCTATGTTTCTAAAGAGCCTTCATTTATGTGTTCAATTATATTGTAGATTAATTAATGGGCGATGAGTCTACTGAGTATTTCTATGAAATGCTCATGTCTATTTTAACAACATTTGCAGATCTCGGAGAGGGTGGCAAGTGATGGGTGATTGTGGAAATAGATGTTAAATGGTTGAAAACCTATTTTTAATGATTTCCATATTTCCAAACATTGGATAATTTTGAGAATTTCAGTTATTTGAGAAATTAAGACGTTGTCAATTGCTTTACAATATTAATGGCTCGATTTATTATTTCGAATGGTTTCATAAATGTTTTCAATTTTATCGACCATTACAGTTTATTTAATGTTGTCAAAAATGAATTTCAGTTATTTCTTCCGCTAAAATACTATTTTAAAAGTTAGATTAGACGATGACGTGGTGAACCGGGTATTTAGAACTCAGGGCGCTACAGTGTGTGTGTTTTTTGTTTTAATATTTAAAATTATATTAGTTTTAATTTAAAATATAAGAGATGATTATTTTTATATTATAGATAATATTATATTATGTTTATATTTATTAAACACCTGATTTTTTAAAATTCTTTAGTTTTAAAAAGTGATAGTTAAATTGTTATAGTTGTGCATTTTTCTTATAAAATATATATAAAGGCTTTCAGTCTTACCTTTGCTCTGCCTTAGAAGACAAAATATCATCTTCAAACTCAATGAACTACTTATATGATATCATTCCTTTTGATAATGAATTCAAAGTTGTATAAAAGGAGACTTGGCGCAAAATATTTGGCAATCAATTAGCAGTAAATCAACAACAATGTTGCCACCATGTATTTTACTTTTGAATGTTCTTCTCTTGGCAGCAATAACTGAATAATATGCAAAAGATATGGTATGCAGTTTGGATGCTTGTGGTGTGGGAAGTATTGAAATGATCTGTTTCCCGAATCAGACATAATATGTTACCCGATACATGCACATGATATCAGCAACATGTGCATGTTGTCGAAAACATGTGCTCATATCGGGCAACATAGTGTACCTGATTCGAGAAACAGATCATTCCTAGTGGGAAGTATGAGTAGAATTACCAAGACCATAATCGCAATCTACAGGTAAATACAAGGTTGCACAGACACCGACACACAATGATACGACATGAGATCAGTCATTTTTTTCTTCTAAAAATAATTTATTGTTTTTAGTTTAATTGGTCTGTAATATTAATGTGGCCATCTTAAATTGGCAGCAATTGAGAAACTAATTAAAATTACTTTATAGATTATATTTGTGTTCAAAAATCAATAGTGAAGGACAGTGGTCATATTGTACAACATATAAATAAAAGGTGATAGGGGAGTGGTTAGAAAAAATCATGTATGGTTAAAGTATTAACTCTATAATTATTCTTTAGATCTCAATAATATTAGTAGCATATATAAATCAAAGAGTTGGTATATCGAGAAACATGAAACAAATTACATATGGGAAACAAATAATAAACACATTAGGAAATTAAAATGAATAAAAGGGAGATGAAAATTGAATATTATTAATGGAAAACTGAATGGTGGGAACGTAATGAATATTGTAGCCTCTATTCTAAAAAGCTCGCTTACGCTTATGCTTACGCTTTGACGCGCTTAAGCTTGAAACTCGACCTCACCGCTGCGCCACTCTTTACACTTTTTAGAACACTGATTGTAACCCAATAAAATGGGTAGAAAACTGTATATTTGACCCACATTGACTCAACTACTTTTATATGGAGATATAGATATCAAACTATGTGAACTCAAAACACCATATGTTTTGAATCTTCGCCTCTTGTATTCTTCGATAAGCTTCACCACTGTACCAAATTTTTTTGTTCATAACCAATGATAAAACTAAAAAATTTCTAGAAATTTTTGTGGATCTAACACTCTTCAACGAACTCGTATTCTCATATCCAACCTGGAAAAGACAAGATCTATTATATCCATTTTTACTCCTAAACTATTTTGCTTTTTTTTTTTTAAAAAAAAAAGCTTTTTCTACATCTATTAATGTTTTTCATTTTTTTGGGTTTAAAATCCAGATCTATATTCATCGGCCACAACGCTCACAAATCTGGAAGATGAGAGCATTCATTTTTGTCCTAAAAATAATTTAGGGTTTTTAGTTCAATCGGTATACAATATTAATGTGGCCATCTTAAATTGGTAGAGATTGAGATACTAATTAAATTTACTTTACAGATTATATTTGTGTTAAAAAATCAGTAGTGAAGGACAATGGTCATATGATACAACGTATAAATAAAAGGTGCAGTGGAGTGGTTAGAAAAAATCATGTGTGGTTAAAGTATCAAATCTATAATTATTTTGTAGATCTCAATAATATTAGTAGAAGAAATCAAAGAGTTGGTATTTGGTAAGTATATTTTATACACTTATTTATATGTTTAAATTAGGATAATATGTTTTCGTTTTAGAATAAATTCTATTTATTTGTTTACATTTCAGAAATTATCCCAAACTCACACGAATGAGGCAATTAATGGAAAAGATGAGCTTTTGGATGATAATTGGGGCTAAAAGTGGACAAAATGGATATTGGTGTTATCAACCTAGAATTCCAAGAGGAGCTAAGTGATAGAAGTTGGATGACTCAAATCGAAGATGAAGAGAAGTTGAAAGAAATATTTGAAAGTATGGGGACTGATTTGTAACAATTGGAAGATGAAAGACTTGCGGACAATTAAAGATCGAGAACCTACTTAAACATGGTTGAAAGATGAAAACTCGCCAGAGGATTAACCCTACGCGGCCACGAATTTCACACCTGGTGGCTGTTTGTTCAATCTTAAAGTAACAGAACCGGATTTTGACAATCTGCACGGCCAACAATGTCTACCCTGCTCGGCCATGCAGTTGTCCAATGCTCAGAGAAGTCAGGTCCATGAGCGGATGTCCTCCTTGTTTTGCCTAGGTTTCCTCTCCACTTATAAAAGCAAATTCTCATGGACGAAAAGGAGAGCCTTTGGAGACTTTTACACAACCTCAAAAATACACAATTCATTGTTCTATCATTCGAATCTTGAAGGGAAAAATCAAGACAAAGGCGGGGGAATTGAAGATTATCAACGAAGAGCGAAATACTTGGTGCAAGATTTCCTTTTCTTTGTTAATTTGATAAACTCTTTATGCGTAGTAATTTATATTATTGCATTTTTAATTAAAATGTTTTTTCTTTTATTTTGCCTTTTAGTTTAGTTATATTCAAAACCCATATTCTACCTTTCAAATAGGGCGAGAACTAACAATTTCAATATTTAATTACAATATCTGTGAGATCGATATTTGGACTCTAAAAGTCCACTTTTTTACTTGGATGCGACATCGTACACTTGTGATTTAGTACATCGGTATATCGAGGGAAACAAATAATAAACACATTAGGAAAAAAGAAAAAAAAGGATGAGAATCAGATATTGTTGCTGATTATTAACGGAAAACTGAACAGTGTGAATGCATTGAAAACGGTAGCCCAATAAAATGGGCGGGGAACTGTATATATTAGACAATTTGTCTGCACAATCACGAATGGGGGTGGGCAAAAAAATCGGAACCGATATGATTGAACCGGAACCGAACCCAAAAAATGGGAACTGTATGGTTTTAAAAAAATAAAATAGGAAATCGGTTCTGAAAACCAAAACTGATTGGTTCTCGGTTCCCCTTTTATAACCGAAAAATCGAAGTTAGAACCAGGCCTTTGATCCTGATTTATTTTTTGATGGTTTAAATTGGTTTTCCTAAAACTAAAAATCAAACGAATTTGTAACTTTTTTATGTAAAGTGAAAATGATTAAATTCTTTTTTTGAAATTTGTTACGTCTCTATCTCATTGTAACCTTTAACTTCAAACTTGGACTGAAATTCTTAGTAAATGAAAATAGAATGAGACCAACTTATTAATAAGCGAAGATGTAAATGACCACGAAGGATTTAATTAAATATTTAAATACAAATATAAAAAAATTAATAATAATGCGTTTAAAACTCATGATTCATCCAACAAGTTTATCATTGCTTCTTACCATGCTCGAAAAACCTTTCAGACCATTTTTTTTTTTATTTTGGTTTATGAATATCTTTTATTTCATGGAGAATCATATGCTTTTTTCAAGGTGAAAGAATTTTCGAAATCCTTAATCTTGGTATATTAGAAGTTTATTTCTGGTTATTGGCTTTCTTCCCAAGGCCTGATATTCCTCGAAACGGCCCCCGAAAAATAATCTTTATTGTAGAACTGAATTAGAACTGAAATTTTATTAGCTTTTTGGTTTGGTTCTTACGCTTCAATGGAACCGAATGATTCCATTTTACAAGAACCGAAAAATATAGTTCGGTTCAGGTTCTTGAGATACCCGAACCGAACCATTTGACGCCCACCCCTAATCACGGAGTTATAATAGATTAAACGACTAATCCCATATTTAGAATAATAACAACACAAACAAGAAAGAAAAAAAATACATTTATAATGGTCCAACCTCAATCAAAATTATCTTGAATTTAGCTCGAACTGATAAATGGTCCTATGAATCAGATTGAGGATTGTAAGGTTTCGATACATACATGCACAGCGGAAATTAAACAAACTCGAAACCATAGCCCGGATCAACCTTCCACTTAGATAGAATTTGTGACTAGAATGATACCTTTGATGAACGCCGTGAATCTGAAATCTGAAACAGGAGGTACAAACTTGTCACTACCAGCTGTCCAATTGTCCAGCCTCTAACAGAAATCCACACAACGAGTTGATTTTGGAACTCCATCACTCTCCAACTATTGGAATGGATTCGAGAGAATTGATTTTTCTCTTTGTGCTAGCAAGAGAAAAATCATACGCTAGAATATTACAGAAAAGCGATTCTCATAATTTCTCTACAATAGTACACATATTAATATGTGCACCTCAAAACCCTAACCCTAGTGACAATAGGGCTTTTAATGGGCCTTGATTAATTAATCATATTAATTAATCTAATTGTAAAGTCCGGCCCAAACAATTGGGCTTGTACATTAATTCTAACAATCTCCCACTTGGACAAGATCCAATTCCAGATATTTAATTCTCGCCTTTTGTGATTGACCCATTAGGTTCCATTCACGATGGCAAACGTCGTATTATTATTATTATTATTATTATTATTATTATTATTATTATTATTATTATTATTATTATTATTATTATTATTATTATTATTATTCCAATCTGATTGGAATAAGATAAATTTAAATATCTATTTCTAATTCATCCTCGATTCACCAAGATCGATTAATTCACGTCACCGTCCTAAATTGTCATCTAGCAATGTGTCAAGGCAATCCATGTGAAAGGAAAAGTCATGTGGCATGACAAGACCAGTTCATGTGCGGTTACCATGAAAATACAGTCCCTTCATCAATATAACCCAATTTGTTAAGAGATATGGATAGCGTCAATCTCATTTCAACCAATTATGTTATTCACTTCTTATCTTAATTGATCTTGTTATTAATGAAAACACCCTTTTCAACTCATGACTTCACCCCGGCCGAGGAATTTACATCAACTTAAGTGAGTGAAATACAAGTTGTAATCTCCTACTACCCAGGAGTGACGAATCCTCTTATTGGACATACACAACCTTCATATGACTCTCACTATACCCGTACGGCGTCATCCTGATGACTCCCTCTCAAGAGCCAACATCAACGCTCTTCAAAGCATAGTAATCCTCATATAAGATTCTATGACGTCCTCAAGTCAAATGACCAAATCCACAACCACACATTAGAGATTCATCACTGACGCTTGGATAGTTATCCATGTGGAATCTCTAGGCTGGTTATCCAATGCTTTGTTCATCTAACAATGCATTCACGTGTTCATTCGAATGTCCCTCTACATTCTAGCTTGTGAGATAAGCTACTTTCTTCATAAGAAAGAAATGCAACACATGCTAGTCTAACTGCAACAACAATATTCGTATCTTTTTGTTACTTCTGTTAGCCCAAGAGTAAACTAACCAAGAGGGGGTGAATTGGTTTATAAAACTTTTTCGATAAATAATCTCAAACTTAAAAATCAATGGGTACAAGTATGAGCACTTAGTGTTACAAGTAACTAAACTATCAATGTAGTGTGCTATATATGTGTAAACTTAATTGATAAAGCAAGTATAGCACTTAGATATAGTGTTGCACAATATAAATTGATAGAATAGAGTAAGTGCAATGTAAGTAAGTAAAAGGGATAAGAGAATGCAAACGCGATTTATGGAGGTTCAATCAACCAACGTGATCTACGTCCCCCGTTACCGAGCTCTCCGTCACGAGTAAGGCCAAATCCACTATATTGGTAACTTACAACAAGGAGTACCAAATCCTTAGGCGACTTACAACAAGGAGCACCTATCCTTTACCAACAATCGAGTTTTCACAAGGCTCTCGAAACCACAAGATATAATGAATTGAATTTACAATTGAAATAACTCTCTTGACAAATGATATACTCAAATTAAGTACCGAGAGAGTTAGGCTAACACTTCAATAGATAGTAATGAATTAAGCTCGAGTGTTAGAGAAAAACTTTGATGCAAATGATAATGAAAAGTTCAATGCAATCAAACAAAGTTTTTCAAATAATCTCTTGTTAAAATATTGAATCAAATTAAGTACCAAGAGATGCCACACTTGAATAATTAATAATAATTTAAGCTCAAAGTGTTTAGGCAATGGAACTTTGATGAATCAAATGATAATGAAAAATGTAGCACAAATAATCAAAGTTCCTTAATTGGAATTTCTCTCTTTTAAAAGATTAAAACAAGTTTAGAACAAAGAGAGACTTACACTTCAATTCCAATATAGTGTGAAGATATTGAAGAAGTTTAAACACTATAAAACCAAGAATCTTCACAAAACTTTCTTCCAAAAACTTTGACGAATTCGATAAAACAAAGTTTAGATCAATCAAAGTTTTATAAAAATAATAGATGAATATAATCCAAGTAAGAACAATGAATTTTCACAAGAAAGTTTGTATAAAATCTTTTCTATGTTGTTGAAAATGAATGTAAATGTGATGGCTATTTATAGATCAAGAAATTTGATCTGCAGCAAGTTTCGGTTGACCGATTCTATACTTTCGGTCGACCGAAAGCTCAAAAACTAGCCGTTATACATTTGAGCCGTTATACTTTCGGTTGACCAGATATTTTGGTCGATCATGTAATTTTCCTACGACCGAAAATGGAAAAATTTGAATTTTTATCTTTATATTAAAAAGTTTATTTTTCCAAAAACTATTTCATGTTATGTTTTGAAAAATCATTTTTATGCAAGTGATGAATTTTCAAGTAAGTTTCTTGATGCATAAAAATCATTTTCGAGCTCGTTGATTGTCATCGCTAAAGATTGAGAGTGTTATACCTTTACATAAGTTAAATCAATTCTTGAACTTTGAACTCTAATCTTGTATGCTTGAGTTCTTGATCTTCATGTCATACTTTTCAACTTCAATTTTGATCTTTGAATATTTTCAATTCTTTCATGATCTTCTTTGCGTCTCATGTGTTTGATCACATAGTTTTGATTTATATCTTTGAGAGATGATTTGAACATAGAGTGCTTTGAATATTTATCATTACATGAAACACTTGAAGCACACTTGTTAATAACACAATATATTCTTATTTGTTATGATCAAAACAATAAGGTTAACTTAACCATAGGTCAACAATTTCCCCCTTTTTGATTATGACAAACAAGATGATTTGTAATGATAATATAAGCAATTGAAGCGTAAAATCAAAGCGTAGGGAAATGGGAATAATTGATAAGTTCAATTTTAGGATATATTCCCCCTATCTTATACAAGCCAATGAGGCATAATCTAGCATATAATTTAATCCTTTTCATGCATATAGATTATCCAAAGTCAAGCTAAATCAAATCATCACCATGTTTTCCCCCTTTTGGCATAAGCAAAAAGGTGGCATCTATCTCTTAATCATGAGCATAGGTGTGATAAGCATAATAATGGGGCACAAATAGAATATCTTGATTGTAATCATATTCCCCCTTAGTGAAACATTTGTCGCATGAAATGAGTTAAAGGGTTTAACAATGCATATTGTCGAAGTATCAAAGTATTTTCAACTCATTGAATATGTGGATCATGTATGGATGAGTTAAAAAGTTAAAAAGTATCAAAACAATTTTGGTCAACAATCATATCACTCTTTTAATCAAAGCCAAAAATAAGTGATCAAAGTAATGTAGTACAAGAGTTTTATGAAGAGGAGAAGATGATTTCAAGTCATTTAGGGATTGTGTATGAAAATTTTGAATTAAAAAAATCCCTAAGTCCAGCCACTTTCGGTCGACCGAAAGTATATTGGTCGACCGAAACTCTGCAGGAGTAAAAAAACAGGTAGCTGCAGTTACGTTCGGCTGACTAATGGTCGACCGAAACTCTGGTTTCGGTCGTACATTTGATCGACCGAAATATCTTTCGGTTGAACACTTGTTCGACCGAAAAGACACTTTTGGTCGGCCGAAATATGCAAATATTGAAATTTACATGTGATTTCGGTTAAATCATGTATGTACCATAAAATTATGCATAAAACACATATTAACACCATGTTTCATATTCATACTCATACATCTTTTCAATGTAAGAAATTTTTATGAAGTGCAAGAGGTTTTAAACAATTAAGTAGATTAATAGATCTTTAAATCATTGATCATTCAAAGTCCAAGAGGTATCAAAGAAATTTACCTCATCCTTAATAGTCATGAAGCACATGTTGGCCACTTCATCTTGACTCTCATCTTCATCTTGCTCATCATCACTTTCATCCCAAGTGGCTTGTAGAGCTTTCTTTTTGAAGAATCTTTTCTTGTTTCGACACTCGGTACTTTTGTGACCGGGTTTGTCGCAATTATAGCATACAATCTTTTCATCTTTTTCTTCTCTCTTTTGGATTTGATGATTGTTGCGAACGCCTCTCCACTTCTTGATAAGGATAGCAAGATCATCAAGTTCTTCATCACTTATGTTTGAGTTTGATGAGCATTTACCATGTGATGATTTAAGAGCAATTTCGCGCTTGGCCTCTTCTTTTCCTCTCATTTGTTTCGGCATTATTGAGCTCATAAGTCATCAATGTTCCATAAAGCTCCTCCAATGGATGTTTGTTGACGTCTATCGTGTTTTCGATCAACATCCTCAATGGATTCCAATCTTGGGAGAGAGACCTAAGAATTTTATTCACAAGTTCACCGTTAGTAAATTTATGATCAAAGCCTTTAAGACCATTGACAATATCGGTAAAACGAGTAATCATGCAAGTAATGGGCTCATCTTGCTTCATAAAGAAATTTTCAAAATCTTTAAATAAAAGATTTGTCTTAGTTTCTTTCACTTTGCTTGTACCCATGTATGTGATTTCTAATGTATGCCAAATATCAAATGCGGAATCACATGTGCAAATACGATTAAATTCATTCTTATCCAAAGCACAATATAGTATATTTTTGGCTCTAGCATTTAAAGTCAATTTTCTCCTATCATCATCATTATATTCCTCTCTAGATTTTGAAATAGTTTGATCCGGTTTTCCATCAACCTTAATAACTTTAGTAAGCTTATGAGGACCTTCTTCGATGACTTCCCAAATATTATAATCTATTGATTGAACAAAAATCATCATTCGAGTCTTCTAATAGTTATAATGTGTACCATCAAAGAAAGGAGGACGATTTGTAGAATGCCCCTCAAGATTATGGTTAGCCATTAACTCAAGATTGTAGAATCTTTTAAAAATGAGCACCTAAGCTCTGATACCAATTGTTAGCCCAAGAGTAAACTAACCAAGAGGGGGTGAATTGGTTTATAAAACTTTTTCGATAAATAATCTCAAACTTAAAAACCAATGGGTACAAGTATGAGCACTTAGTATTACAAGTAACTAAACTATCAATGTAGTGTGCTATATATGTGTAAACTTAATTGATAAAGCAAGTATAGCACTTAGATATAGTGTTGCACAATATAAATTGATAGAATAGAGTAAGTGCAATGTAAGTAAGTAAAAGGGATAAGAGAATGCAAACGCGATTTATGGAGGTTCAATCAACCAACGTGATCTACGTCCCCCGTTACCGAGCTCTCCGTCACGAGTAAGGCCAAATCCACTATATTGGTAACTTACAACAAGGAGTACCAAATCCTTAGGCGACTTACAACAAAGAGCACCTATCCTTTACCAACAATCGAGTTTTCACAAGGCTCTCGAAACCACAAGATATAATGAATTGAATTTACAATTGAAATAACTCTCTTGACAAATGATATACTCAAATTAAGTACCGAGAGAGTTAGGCTAACACTTCAATAGATAGCAATGAATTAAGCTCGAGTGTTAGAGAAAAACTTTGATGCAAATGATAATGAAAAGTTCAATGCAATCAAACAAAGTTTTTCAAATAATCTCTTGTTAAAATATTGAATCAAATTAAGTACCAAGAGATGCCACACTTGAATAATTAACAATAATTTAAGCTCAAAGTGTTTAGGCAATGGAACTTTGATGAATCAAATGATAATGAAAAATGTAGCACAAATAATCAAAGTTCCTTAATTGGAATTTCTCTCTTTTAAAAGATTAAAACAAGTTTAGAACAAAGAGAGACTTACACTTCAATTCCAATATAGTGTGAAGATGTTGAAGAAGTTTAAACAATATAAAACCAAGAATCTTCACAAAACTTTCTTCCAAAAACTTTGATGAATTCGATAAAACAAAGTTTAGATCAATCAAAGTTTTATAAAAATAATAGATGAATATAATCCAAGTAAGAACAATGAATTTTCACAAGAAAGTTTGTATAAAATCTTTTCTATATTGTTGAAAATGAATGTAAATGAGATGACTATTTATAGATCAAGAAATTTGATCTGCAGCAAGTTTCGGTCGACCGATTCTATACTTTCGGTCGACCGAAAGCTCAAAAACTAGCCGTTATACATTTGAGCCGTTATACTTTCGGTTGACCAGATATTTCGGTTGATCAGATTTTCGGTCGATCATGTAATTTTCGGTCGACCGAAAATGGAAAAATTTGAATTTTTATCTTTATACTAAAAAGTTTATTTTTCCAAAACCTATTTCATGTTATGTTTTGAAAAATCATTTTTATGCAAGTGATGATTTTTCAAGTAAGTTTCTTGATGCATAAAAATCATTTTCGAGCTCGTTGATTGTCATCGCTAAAGATTGAGAGTGTTATACCTTTACATAGGTTAAATCAATTCTTGAACTTTGAACTCTAATCTTGTATGCTTGAGTTCTTGATCTTCATGTCATGCTTTTCAACTTCAATTTTGATCTTTGAATATCTTCAATTCTTTCATGATCTTCTTTGCGTCTCATGTGCTTGATCCCATAGTTTTGATTTATATCTTTGAGAGACGATTTGAACATAGAGTGCTTTGAATATTTATCATTACATGAAACACTTTAAGCACACTTGTTAATAACACAATATATTCTTGTTTGTTATGATCAAAACAATAAGGTTAACTTAACCATAGGTCAACAACTTCGACTAGGGACAATTTTAGAATAAGATATTAATGACTTGTATCTCACAGTCACAACACCTTGTGACTTACAAGTTAATTAAACTTACTCTACGGACTCTATTATTTAAATAATGAGTTAAACTCAATATAATAATAGATTTGCCTTTATTGAACCAATGATAATGTGTTATGCTATTTCAACGATTGGATTTAGAACATAACACTGACATACTCCCACTAGATCCAATAACTCATGTATCTTATACATAATGAGTTTATGTGACAATCACATTCCCGTTGGGATAGTGGATTTACAGGTGGATCTTAGATATGTGACTCTTCACATATTCAACCTTTGCAAGGTTAGTAAACATTATTTCTATTTTTTCTATAATCTTCGAATAAGATAGTAGCCCCTAAATACATAGTTAGATCATCGATGAGACCCAGTTCCCTCACTTGCGCGATGGCTCCATTGTCGTCACAGTACTCATTACTGGAGCTACAATGCTAGGAACAGTTATAGTTCACTAATGAACTTAACGATCGAGATTGCTTCACAAACACTTATGTATTTGGTCTCGATTGTATAGTTAGCGGTCTCTCTTGTTTGAACCATTTCAAACTGATCACACCACTACTATGAGTTAATTAACAATTAGACTGAATATTTCCTTCATCTCTTTCCGGACTAAAGGATGGTATCTCTATATCTAAAGACTGTAAGTCTATATTTCTCCTCATGTCTACTGCATTCTTAGTACTTCTCAAGTACTCAATAATACAAAAGGTATCGTACATAGTGTCGCGTTTAAGATATTATTGTCAAACAATCAAATATCTTCTCCACATCAATCTTTCTCAATATGTGTTCTAAACATTATTTTGAAAAGATTAACCCCAAAACTTTTAGGTTAGAATCCTACATTGGATTCATTCATGCTAACCCTATTATTATTACATCTATGTGCGTGGATTGAGATATCAAAATAACCTTTTAAATCTATCTCTATAGATTCTGGTTCCCAAAGTAAAGGTTTTATTTCTCAAATCCGTCATGGAGAAATTCAAAATAACTGCACTTTCACTTTAAAGGTTAGAGACTCAACTTTGATCAATAATATGTCATCTACATATAGTATCAGAAATATTGAATACTCCCACTAACCTTTTATATACACACATTCTTTATCTTCAACTTTTGATAAAATCAAACATTTTGATTATCTCATCAAAATTAAGATTCTAGCTCCGTGAGGCTTGCTTTAATCTATAATAGATATCTGTAGCTAGTATACTATGTTTAAGGATTCAAAAATCCCATAGTTACATCATGTTGTTATTGCAAGCAGAATTCGAATTGATTCATAGTAAACGCATTTACAACGTATGGATCTTACCCATTTCAGGTGAATCAAACAAGTTCCAAAACTTGTTTTTATCTCGAATTCTATGGCTTCCTGCCATCTCATTTAGTCAACGTTTGACTTAGCTCCTATGTAAATATAGGGTCATTATCCTTGATGACTAATACAATATTAGCAATCAGGGAAGTGTAACTCAATAGAGTATACATGATCCTAATATCTTTACACGGAGCTAGTGCGTTCTCAGTCGTCACTACGTCCTGAGTAATGATCGCGTCCTAAGCATCGATCTGTGCCTCATCCTATGCAAACACATATTCGAGCTTATTTAATCGGTTGAGTATATATGTGTCATCATGAACTCTTTCATGTTCTACTTTTATTCCCACTGTCCTCTCTTAGATATTGTCAAAATTCGAGATAGACTTTCTTTCTTGATAGGAATGTAGAAATAATATCCAACCATCTTTTGGATATCCCACAAATATACATATTGGACTAAGGCTATTGCTTATCAAGATTTGGTATACTTCTAATAAGTATTGAGGTCTTAAATCTTAGCGCGAGGAAGATTAGACCTTTGAAATCCATATCTTATATGGACCTTCATCAACCGATTATCTTGGAACACGACTAAGTGTACAATATAAAGTTTTTAGTGCAAAGCTCCAAAAACTGTTTTGGAGATTTTGCGTGGCTTCATCAATGATTGCATTAATTACAATCTTTCCTCTTTCAGATATGCCGGTGTGCCTAGGCATATGCGAAAGAGCATCTATGCAAAAATTATGTTCTCATAACATAATCTTGAAATCAATCACTTTAAGATATTCTTCACTTTGGTCAAATCTACGTGCTTAGAATATTTTTCTCATTTTGGCCTTCTAATTTATATCTGTATTATTTGAACTTTTCAAACTTTCAGATTTAAACTTTATTATAGATAACAATGACAATCATTGTTATCTCTATTAATTGATATATGCCCGCTTACATCCAAATGTAACAGGCTCAGTGGATCAACCATCCCACTTTCCCTTTTTCAAAGAAAATTGACTTATCAATTTACCTCCAAGGTGAGATATACATATATCTCTATTAATTGAATAAGTCAAGTATTAGATTTAAGTGTAACTTCTTCTTTCCCTTATCAATATTCAGAATGTTGACCATTTGTTATTTACCTAACTTCCATATTATCCCATCTAAGTTAACGAATAACTATTATAATTTCATGTCCAAACATGAAGTGGAAGTGTCGTTCTTCACAAGAACTGTAATTAACAATTGTCTAATTTTAAACTGAATGAGAAGGCAAAGAAAGGTGATAGCTTCTTAAGCTGTTCAAGAAACATTTGCTTTATTACCTACAAATAGGTATATCACCATTTTTCGAAATTATTCTACTTTTAGCCATTATATATTATCAGTATCTAATCCTCGATTGGTTAAGTATATTATTTAACATCTATCAAATAGAAAACTAAAGTAGAAGATTCACCAAACTTCTCATTTCTTCAGTTCGATTAAGGAAGTCTCGCAATTATAAATGTACTGTCCTATTATTGGCATGTTCGAGAAGAGTATTCTCGATCATGTCGTGTTTTGAGATCATTTATCAAAGGATGACGACAATTTAAGGATTTCAGTCTAATGAACTTACAGAATGTCAATTACACTCCATAAGTTCAAGTAATAACTCAAATTTTAAAACTCATACAACAACAATAATAAATCAAAAATAGAATCACGCATTATCATACATAAATCAATTTAATAAGGTCTTTTATTAAATCGATTGCCTCCACTGTTTTACTTGAATTAATGACCCTCAACATTAATCTCGTAGAATCCTGTTAGATTCACAGTAGGCCAGGATCCCGTTTATTTCATTAGAACCTTGAGTGGCTCAACAAGCTCTAATGAAACATCCAGATAGATACTCCTATCAATCACATCTCCATGTGACTCCTAAATTATCAAGTAGACAACTCTTTGTCGCACACATCTTATGTATTTACTTGATTGTGCCTCCAAAACCTCATCTCCTTGAGTGACTCAACAAAAGATAGATTTCGGTCAAATTCTACCCATTGTTCAGAAACAGCTTATGTCTCAGAGTGATAAAACACACCTTCCCACTTGCAGCCTTGAGTGACTCAACAAGCTGCATCGAGGGCGGATTCTGGTTTTTCACTATAACAATGGAAGACACTTTGTGTTAACCAATTAATACGAATTTAATAGATTTCTTCCAAAATTATATGACTTTTGATTGACTCAAAAATGATCTTGTTTTGGGTAAGTCTGGCCCATTGTTCAGAAGTATCTGATACTTCATAATGAGAAACATATCTACCATTGAGTAGCCTTGAGTGACTCAACAAGTTGACATCGATAGTAAACTCTGATTTTTCATTATAACAATGGAAAGCGTATGACTTAATATAATATTAAGTGAGGGGTTTGTCTCATCATTCCTATATATATTAACTAACATCCACCGTGCAATTATTCATATATACAATATTAATGTGGATGATTATGGACAATATCTATCCAGTCTTCTCGAGCCATGAAGAAGACTAGTTGGTCAATTCCTAGGGAACATTGCATTCGATCATTGAATGTTAAATGCAATAATGTCTATCTGCAGCTTCAACCTGTATCCTATACTAGTTGGCATGCAGGCCCGTATCAAAGGATGCGCAGACCCATATCTACAAATTAGAGCTCGCAGGCCCATCTAAATTAAATAATAGGCACTCAGGCCCAATTAAATAATAATAGGCCTGCAGGCCCAACCAACAAAAGCAGTAAATTAACCATACATCCAAACCAATCACATGGGCCGAGTCCATAATCATCCGCTAAATACACATTCATCACATAAATGTATTATAATATAGTATCTAATATTATATAAACAAATCTCAAGTTTCTTGCAATTTAGGTCGTCTAAACTAATTTAGATAAAACGGATCGGAATAATAATAATAATAATTAATTAATCAAATTAATTAATTAACTTTAGTTAGCGGGTCTTATTTAATTAAAATCATATTTTAATCAAATACTAAATTAGAGTCCAACTCTCTAATTCCAAAAGAGGCAAATTGAATTAAAATCTTAATTTAGGATAAAACTCCTATAATAAAATAAAATTCAATTTAGTAATTAACTAATCAAATTAATCAATTACATTAATTGACGAGTTTCTTTAAATAAAATCAAATTTTAATTAAATACTAAATTAGAGTCCAACTCCAATTTCAAGATTATAGGGCTAATTGAATTGAATTTGATAATTAATTAATCAAATTAATCAATTATCAAAATTTAATGAAAATCAAATTTTAATTAAATGTATATTGGAGTCCAACTCCAATATCAAGGTTTTCAGGGCAATTGAGTTTCAATTTAATAATTAATTAATCAAATTAATCAATTATCAAATTAATTTAATCAAAGTCAAATTTTAATTAAATATTAAATTAGAGTCCAACTCTAATTATAATATTAGGGTAAATTGAATTAATATTTGAATTTAAGATAATACTCCTAAATAAAATAAAATTCAATTTAGGTTAAAGTTACTAAATTGGTTAAAATCATATTTTAACGACAATTTAAAATCATGAGTTTAAATAATAAATTTTAATTGGGTCAAGATTGAAAATCTGGTCAAAATTAAAATTTTGGTCAAACCATTCATAATCAATTTTAAAAACTATTTTAAATAAAACTTTAAAACTTATTTTAAAGAATTTGCAAAAAGACCCAAAAATGAATTTACAGAATATGCCCTTATCATTAATCAGATTAACAAATCAGCCCTTAGTTTAAAATTGCACTTTGACCCTTATTCAACAATTGCATACATGGGCTTAAAATTTCGGGAATTTCAGTAGTGCCCCGCCTAAATCTGAACCCTAATGCAAAATTTGCAAACAGGGGCTTGTACTTTCCTAAATTACAAGGGAAGCCCCCGCCCCCATTATTCTGAAAACCGAAACCGAGTCTCCTCTCCCTTACCCTCCGGCGACGTAGCGTCGGTAGTAGTCGACGCCCACTTCTGTTAACTGCGGCAGGGACCGTCGCTATGCAGCGAAGGCATCCCGTAGCAGTGCGAAGGTGCTGCTATAGCAACGCCCTCTTGCTGTGGTGTGGTTCGCGACCGAGGTCGACGCTGTCATACAGTGGCAGCCTCTGGTTCACGCAGCCTTAAAGCCCCGCGCGCCGTTGCAGTTAGCCGCGACGACAATCGCCGCTGCAGTTTGCACACTGCGCGCTGCCACTGCTATATCGGCGGTGGTTTATGCCGCCAGTCCTGGCGGTGGTTGTCGGCCGCCTCACTTTTCGATCAGTTTTTTCGACCAAAAAAATTAATTTTCTTTTCCAAATCAAATTTATAACAAGAAAATCGATTTTCTCAAAAGTTAGAAAACTAAAAAATATTTATTCAATCATACTGAATTATCAAAGAATTAAACAAATTCTAACAAGTAACAAGGCAGACTTTGATACCACTGTAAGGTTTTGATACATACATGCATAGCGAAAATTAAACAAACTCGAAATCATAGCCTGGATCAACCTTGCACTTAGATAAAATTTGTGACTAGAATGATACATTTGATGAACGCCGTGAATATGAAATCTGAAACAGGAGGTACAAACTTGTCACCACCAGCTGTCCAATTGTCCAGCCTCTAACAGAAATTCGCATAACGAGTTGATTTTGAAACTTCATCACTCTTCAACTATTGGAATGAATTTGAGAGAATTGATTTTTCTCTTTGTGCTAGCAAGAGAAAAATCATACGCTAAAATATTACATTAAAGCGATTCTCATAATTTCTTACAATAGTGCACATATTAATATGTGCACCTCAAAACCTAACCCTAGTGACAATAGAATTTTTAATGGACCTTGATTAATTAATATGCATATTAATTAATCTAATTGTAAAGACCGACCCAACAATTGAACTTGTACATTAATTCTAACAAGGATAGTAAAATTCTAAATAATAGTAATGTAATAAAATGCGTATAACAATTTAAATATATCACGATTCACATTTGATAAAAAAAATTTACAATCCTTTTGATTATGATATTATTACAATCCTACAAATTTTTATTGTTTGACCTATCCACATAATTTTGTCGTTTTTGAGATTGTAGAATCATTGGATCATACCATCCTAATTGTTGTTTTAGCAACCTCGCTATTAGTAGGACAGTACGGCCACTAATTACTAAAGGATTTTACTATAATAAAGAAAATGAGGTTTTAATATGTGAGATTTTGACCTAGTATACTGTATATACGAGGAAAATAAGACGATGATTGATTGGGGCTGATGAAAAAAAGGCTCCAAAAGTATTCAACGTGACTCTTCGGTAGAACCAATAGCCGGCCCCCTATTAGCTCCGGTAAGTGTTGAAATCCTGTTTTACAATTGAGTAATTTTAGGATAACATTTTTAATTGACATTTTTAAGTGATATTGTGACATGACGTACATGTATTGGATGGTGAAAAAGTAAGTGGTAATGTAGTTATTTACACTATCCAATGTATGTTCGACATATCATAATGTCACTTAAAAATATCAATTAAAAATGTCTCTCTAAAATTATTCTTTACAATTACAATTAAAAAATATTGCGCATTTACTATTCAATTTTATGTAATACTCAAATTTTATTGCTAAGTGACTCTTTACTTGCATCACAAATGTAAGTTAAAGACAGAAGAAGACAAAAATGGAAATGGAGAAGAAAAACAAATGAGATATTTTTTTTTTAATTTTTTTTGGAAGGAAACAAATGAGATATTTTTATTGCTGTTTAAGAACAAAAACAACTGCACAGATTTGACCCTTCTGATTACTTGCATCACAAAGTTTATTATGCTTATTGCTGTTTAAGATGAATAAAAATATCGCAGGATGTGGTTTATATACTCATATATATGCACACATTTAACTTTATATACTGATAATGCTAAAAATCGCACCTGAAATATTCTGAACTTGAGCAATGAGCTAACACGAACTGGATCTCCGAATACCTGCAATAAAGGCGAGGAGGTGTGTCCTCGTCGCCCCTCCGATGCTTAAGTCAGTAAAGAGGAAGGAGAAAATTTATGCAAGATGATATAAATTGTAGAGATAATTGTATACCTGGATTATGATTGAGTGTCATGTATTTATAGAGCTATATGGACGAATTATGATATGATTGAAATACTTGCATTGCATGAGTCCTGTTAGGAATCATCATCCTATTTTTTAGGGATGAAGTTGTAAAACCCAAATAGGATTCTGTTGGAAGATGAGTTATATTGGAATTAGGACGTTGTAGACTCCACGTGTCAGATCAAGTCATGCCCGATCAATGAGAGACGTGACCCGAGCATAATGTACCCTGAGCACATCATGCACCTTTTTGGTGAGATATATGTACTCGGGGTATTCTATCTTCGGGGGTATTATGAGTGGTCAGGGCAACGTTTTCGCCACGTGCACTTTAAGTGTGATCGGGGGTTATATTATCCTCGGGGTTGTTCATGTCCTCGGGTTCTCAATATGGTGTATGGTGTAATATTTAAGTGCTCGGCCTCGAGGTTCATATATTGCTCGGGGGTACTAAGATATGACGTGGCTAAATATTCAAGTGTTCAGGGATGAGGACAAAGGATATGCTCAGGGTATAAATGATTGTCGGGGTTGAAGTCCCCCTCGGGGGTATCAAGATGTAATATGGAATAATATTCATGTGTTCGGGCTCGAGGTCATCCTTGGATTTATGGTGGTCAGGTTGAGGTCTTCCTCGGGGTTGAGGTCCTCCTCGGGTTCATGGTGGTCCTCGGAGTTACACATTTGATTAGGAGACTATATTTTGTCAAAGAGTTCGGGCTTGAGACTTTTGTGAAGACTCGGGTGTGAAGGCTCGGGGTGGCCGTGTGTACTTGCGCAGACAAGTATTTTGTATGCTTGTGCGGGACAAGAATTTATTTGCTTGCACGGGGCAAGACTTTGTTTGCTTCCACGATGCAAGACTTTGTGTGCTTGCGCATAGGCAAGGCTTTGAGTGCTTGCGCGGGGCAAGCCTTTGAGTGCTTGCGCGAGGCAAGGCTTTGTGTGCTTGCGCGGGGCAAGGCTTTGAGGGCTTGCTCGGGGCAAGGCTTTGAGTGCTTGCGCAAGGTAAGGATTTGTGTGCTTGCGCGGGGAAAGGCTTTGAGGGCTTGCTCGAGGCAAGGCTTTGAGTGCTTGCGCAGGGAAAGGCTTTGTGTGCTTGCGCGGGGCAAGGATTTGTGTGCTTGCCCGGGGCAAGGGTTTGAGGGCTTGCCGGGGCAAGGCTTTTTGTGCTTGTGCGGGGCAAGGCTTTGAGGGCTTGCTCGGGGCAAGGCTTTGAGGGCTTGCTCGGGGCAAGGCTTTGTGTGCTTGCGCGGGGCAAGGCTTTGAGGGCTTGCTCGGGGCAAGGCTTTGAATGCTTGAGCGGGGCAAGGCTTTGTGTGCTTGCTTGCGCGGGGCAAGGCTTTGTGTGTTCATCAATGATGGAGATTTTTATTTTTTTATTTTTTGGGGATGACATCTCATATTGTTTGTATAGACTCGATATATCTACTGTGAAATTAAAGGTAGACACGTAGGTCCCCGATGCTATATATAAGAAAAGAAAAACGAAATAACAAAAAGAAATGGTAAAGCCTATGGTATGAAAACCCATAGAACTTATAAAATAACGCATGATCAGTAGCTAGCAAGGCTTGGGATGATGTTATGTGAGTTTCTCCCCAAGGCTGTTCTACCAACAACGACGTTTACTGTTCAGGCTGTGGGTTTTTTTATCCTCGACCTTTCATTGAACGTGGTCATTCCTTGGGCATTTTTCAGTACTGATATAAGATTTTAAAAACCCCTTTTTTATTAAAGATTCAATCTCTCGCTGTAATGCATGGCACTCCTCGGTGGTATGCCCATGGTCATGATGAAATTCGCAATACTTGCTCTTATCTCGCGTGTCCGGATGAGACTTGATTCTTGATGGCCACTTCAAATCCTCCAGATCCTTGATTTCCATGAGGATACTTGCCCTTGTGGTGTTCAGACGTGTGAAGGGTGTAGGAGGGTCATGCTCTTGCTTGTCCCGAGCCTGATCTTTCCATTTATCATGGTCATGTTGTCTCTTGTGTTCGGGCTTACTTTCTATATGATCTGAATTTTCAGTGCTCGGGCTATTTTTCCTGGGGTACATTGTTTCTTCCATATTGATGTACTTCACTCCTCGAGTAAGGAGCTCGGTCACTGACTTTGGTGGTGTTTTCGATAGAGACATCTTGAAAGACTCGCATCTTACAGCATGAGTAAGAGCAGATACATCGACAGAGATATGAAGATTAGGGATTTGTAGTCTTTCAGCATTGAACCTGGTCATGAATTCACGCAGTGTTTCATTTTGTCCTTGATTGTGTCTCATAAGCGAGGCATCCGTTTTCCTTATGCGCATACTACTCGCAAAGAAAGTCAAGAACTTATTGGCAAGATCTGCGAATGTCGAAATTGAGTTTGGTTCAAGAGTTGAGAACCAATCCCTAGCAGCACTGGTCAAGGTTTGGGGGAACGCCTTGCACATGACCTGATCAGGGGAAACTTGCAAATTCATGACGTCAGTATACACATTGAGATGATTTACGGGGTCGGTTGTACCATCGTACTCCTTTATCCTCGGGAATTTGAACCTGTCTGGTAAGGGAAAGGCTAAAACATCTGGTGTGAATGGAGTGTTCGGGGTGAAACCTGCTGGGGCCTGAGTATTTTGTCGTATACCGGCTGCTATTCCCTCCTGGATAATTCTCGCAAGCTCGACAGGGGGCATGGCGACTGTTCTTGAACTCGTCATGTTCGGTGGTGACGGGAGTAGTCCCGAGGTACTTGCCCTAGCAGTATGGTTCGGTGGTTGGACCCGTGAAGCATTCCCTTCCTTGGGTGTTGGCGCACGCTGGTTCTGTTGCGTGAGTAACTGAGTCAATGCAGCGACTTGTTGACGAAGTTTCTCCAATGCTGCCTGGGTATCAACAGAAGGTTGGGGGTGTGATGTCTGATTTCCTGGTAATGTAGTAGGGTTTGCTGAGAACGTCGAGGGAACCTGCTCCCCCACAACAGGATGATCATGAGCAGGTAATGTGGCTTGTGAAAGTCCAGAACGTGTATTAACCATGACTTCTAGTAATGGTTCCCACAGACGGGGCCAATGATAATGCTAAAAATCGCACCTGAAATATTCTGAGCTTGAGCAATAAGCTAACACGAACTGGATCTCCGAATACCTGCAATAAAGGCGAGGAGGTGTGTCCTCGTCGCCCCTCCGATGCTTAAGTCAGTAAAGAGGAAGGAGAAAATTTATGCAAGAGGCTATAAATTGTAGAGATAATTGTATACCTGGATTATGATTGAGTGTCATGTATTTATAGAGCTATATGGACGAATTATGATATGATTGAAATACCTGCATTGCATGAGTCCTGTTAGGAATCATCCTCCAATTTTTTAGGGATGAGGTTGTAAAACCCAAATAGGATTCTGTTGGAAGATGTGTTCTATTGGAATTAGGAGGTTGTAGACTCCACGTGTCAGATTAAGTCATGCCCGATCAATGAGAGACGTGACCCGAGCATTATGTACCCTGAGCACATCATGCACCTTTTTGGTGAGATATATGTACTCGGGGTATTCTATCCTCGGGGGTATTATGAGTGGTCGGGGCAACGTTTTTTCCACGGGCACTTTAAGTGTGATCGGGGGTTATATTATCCTCGGGGTTGTTCATGTCCTCGAGTTCTCAATATGGTGTATGGTGTAATGTTTAAGTGCTCGGCCTCGAGATTCATATGTTGCTCGGGGGTACCAAGATATGACGTGGCTAAATATTCAAGTGTTCGGGGATGAGGACAAAGGATATGCTCGGGGTATAAATGATTGTCGGGGTTGAAGTTCTCCTCGGGGGTATCAAGATGTAATATGGAATAATATTCATGTGTTCGGGCTCGAGGTCATCCTTGGATTTATGGTGGTCGAGGTTGAGGTCTTCCTCGGGGATAAAAAATATAATATAGGGTGATATTCATGTGGTCGGGGTTGATGTCCTCCTCGGGTTAATGGTGGTCCTCGGGATTACACATTTGATTAGAAGACTATATTTTGTCAAAGAGCTCGGACTTGAGACTTTTGTGAAGGCTCGGGTGTGAATAAAATTTATACTCATCATATACCAATAAATTATTTATGTATCTTAATTTATAAAAGTGATTGGGTTGTTTGACTCACAACTCACAACGCATAATACTTTATTATTAATCCTATAGAATTGATTTTTCAATAATCAATTATTCTGAACATTAATTTTCAATTATACATTCTTTAAAAAAATATTTTTTTTTTACATATTTTCATACTACTTTTTAACTAAACGTTCTTAAAAAAATCACTTCTCATAAAATCAATTCCCAAATAATGAAAATCAAACAGCTAATTTCCGTATAAATCAATTTACAACGTGAAATCACGACCAATGACAGAAAGTTGAAAAAAAATTAAAAAGTCGAAGATACGAATTATCAAATATTAAAAATATTCAAAACTTATTCAATAATTTCCGGTGCAACGTGACTTTTCATTTTCCACCTATTAGCCAAAGGTCATGTTATCGGCCAAAAAAAAAAAAACTATTTTTATACGTTTTAAATAAACGTGTTTGACCACATCCTATTTTGAAATAGAACGAGTTTGCTAGCATGCCTTTATTTTTTAGGAAAAGCATATCGACCATCTTAGATGTAGCTCATACCCTGTTAGTGAAATAATTATTTTAAGGAAATAAGCATTTATTTAAATTATTTTAACTCTAAAGCTTTTATGAAATGTTTTTTTTTTTAACATAGTGCTTATTGTAATTCATAGAAATTCATAGTGTTATTCAATCTGATGTCATTGGTAGCAATGGTACTAGACAGAAGGGCTAGGCAGGACATCCTAAAACTCAGGAGAGAGTTTTTGTAGTGAGTTAGTATGATGCTAATGAATCATCAGATGTAGTCATGGGTATGTTATCTACTATTGGTAAAAAGACTCATTGTTTAATTGACTCAGGTGCTACACATTCAATCATTTCTTATGCATTTTATACTCACGCGGACCATATGTTAGAACCATTAGACAGTGAATTGGTAGTAGCCACGCCAGTGGGAGATTCTCTATTAGCTTGCAGTGTGTACAAAGATTGTACGATTAAGGCAAATAATAAGGAGTTGAAAGCTAATTTAATTCAACTTCATATTCATGATTTTGATGTTATTTTGGGCATGGATTTCTTAGTTGCAACTCATGCTTCTATTGATTGCTTTCGTAAGGAAGTGGTGTTCAGAAGGTTAGTGGTGAGAGGATAATATTAACATCCTATATTATATCAGCACTTGATGCTGGTAGATTACTCATAAAAGGTTGTCATCCATTTGTTTCTCATGTGTTTGACATACAAATCACTAAGTTGAAACTTGAAGATATACCAGTTGCACGAGATTTTTTCGACGTCATTCCTGACGACCTCCCAGGTTTACTACCTGATAGGGAAATTGAGTTTACTATTGACTTAAACCTAGGGACTACTTCTATCTCAAAAACACCTTAGAGAATAGCTCCACCTAAGATGAAGGAGATGAAAGTGCAGTTGCAAGATTTGGTTGATAAGAGTTTCATTAGACCTATCTCCATGGTGAGCACCAATTTTATTTGTGAAGAAGAAAGAGGGCACCATGAGACTTTGTATTAATTACTACCAGTTGAACAAAGTGACAATTCGAAAAAAAATATCCTTTACCTCATATTAGTGGTGGGCGTCGGGTGGTTCGGTTCGGGTATCTCAAGAACAGAAACTGAACCATATTTTTCAGTTCTTATAAAATGGAACCATTCGGTTCCATTGAATAGTAAGAACCAAACTAGAATAAAACTATTGGGTTTTAGTTCGGTTTCGGTTCTATAACAATGATTATTTTTCGAGGGCCTTATCAAGGAATATCAGGCCTTGGGAAGCGAGCCAATAACCATAAATAAACTTCTAATATACCAAGATTAAGGATTTCGAAAATATCTTCACCTCGAAGAAGCATACGATTCTCCATGAAACAAAAGATATTCATAAACCAAAATAAAAAAACAAATGGTTTGAAGGTTTTTCGAGTATCGTAAGAAGCCATAATAAACTTGTGGGATGAATCATGAGTTTTAAATGTATTATTATTAATTTTTTGTATTTGTATTTAAATACTTAATTAACTCCATCGTGGTTATTTACATCTTCACTTATTAATAAGTTAGTCTCATTCTATTTTCATTTACTAAGAATTTCAGTACAAGTGTGAAGTTAAAAGTTACAATGAGGTAGAGACATAACAAATTTCAAAAAAAGAATTTAATCATTTTCACTTTACACAAAAAAATTACAAATTCGTTTGATTTTTAGTTTTAGGAAAATCAATTAAAATCATCAAAAAAAAAAAAGGATCAAAGGCTTGGTTCTAACTTCGGTTTTTCGGTTCTAAAAGGGGAACCGAGAACCGAACCAAGAACCAATCAGTTCTAGGTTCCAGAACCGATTTCCTATTTTATTTTTTTAAAACAATACGGTTCCGATTTTTTGGGTTCGATTCCGGTTCGGTTATATTGATTTCGGTTTTTTGCCCACCCCCACCTCATATTGATGATTTGTTTGACCAACTTCGTGGTGCCACAGTGTTTTCTAAGATTGACTTGCACTCAGGGTATCATCAACTCAAAATTAAAGAGATTGATGCGCAAAAAAATTGGGTTGGAAAATGCCCCAGCAGCATTTATGGATCTAATGAATTGGGCACTTCATCCATATTTAGAGAGATTTGTGATTGTTTTTAATGATGATGTATTGGTTTATTCTCACAGTCTTAATGAATATGCTGAGCACTTGAGGATTATTTTGTAGACTTTGCGAGATAAGCAATTGTATATAAAGTTCAGTAAATGTGAATTTTGGCTTGATAAAGTTATATTTTTGGGTCATATTATTTCAATAGAAGACATCTATGCAGATCCTTTAAAAAGTAAGGCAATGATGAAATGGGACCGCCCTACTAATGTGACATAAGTACGGAGTTTTCTTGGGCTAGTGGCCTATTATTGTTGATTTATGGAGCATTTCTCCAGAATTTCCCTTCCATTGACTTGAAGAAATTGCAAATTTTTGTGGAATAATGAATGTGAAACGAGCTTTCAAGAGTTTAAGAACAAATTAGCTTCTATTCATATTCTTACTCTTCCATCTCCAATAAAGAGTTTATGGTTTTTAATGATGCTTCATGCCAGGGTTTGAGTTGTGTTCTAATGCAGGATGTAAAAGTTATGACATGAGTTAAACTACCCAACAAATGATTTGGAGTTAGCTATAGTAGTGTTGGCATTGAAATCTTGGAGGCATTACCTTTATGGTGATAAATGTCAAATATTTACTGATCACAAAAGTTTGAACTAGATTTTCGATCAGAAGGGGTTGAATATGAGACAAAGAATATGGTTGGAATTGATAAAACATTATGATTGTAAGATTAACTATCATTCAGGGAAAGCTAAAAAATTATGATTGTAAAATTGACTATCATTCAAGGAAAGCTAATGTGGTTGCTGATGTTCTTAGTAGAAAGAATAGTTCTCTGTTTGTGAATGCTTTCTTTAATTTGTGAGTTCAGAAAGTTGAATGCTAAATTGTCAGCTAGTATGTAAGGGAGGATATTAGCTCATTTCCAGGTAAGGCCTACTTTAATTGATAAGATTAAAGAATCCCAAACTCCAGACCCGTTCATGAAAACATTGAAGGCTGAAGTTAAGTGTGGGTTAAGGACATATTATATAATTAGAGACGATGGCTTGTTGACAATAGAGAATAGATTGTGTGTTCTAAATATTCTAGAATTGAAGAAAGAGATTTTAGAAGAGGCACATTGTCCCGGTAGTATTATAATGTATCATACATTGAAATATCATTGCTGGTGGTTGGCATGAAGAGGGAGATAGCAGATTTTGTATCCCAGTGCCTTGTTTGTCAATGGGTAAAGTCAATTTTTAAAAAAACTACAGGATTATTACTGTCATTACCTATTCTAGATTGGAAATGGGAACACATTACCATGGATTTATTTTTTCGTCTTCCTCGTACTTAAAGTGATCATGATGGTGTTTGGATTATTGTAGATCGATTGGCCAAAACTGCCATACTTTTTCCAATCAAAAGCTACTTATTTTTTTGAATAAATTGGCAAAGTTGTATGTTGATGAGATAGTTTATATAGCGCTCCATTGTCTATAGTCTCAGATAGAGATCCTCATTTTACATCTAAATTTTGGCCAAGTTTGCAAGAAGCCATGGGTACTAAACTACATTTTAGCACAAATTTTCATCCACAGACAGATGACCAATCAAAGAGAACCATATAGACTATTGAGGATATGCTAAGAGCTCGTGTTTTAGAGTTCAAAGGTAATTGGGATACTCATTTTTCCTTAATAGAGTTTACTATTGAATTGCTCATTTGAAACTTTATATGGTAAGAAGTGCAGAACACTAGTTTTCTAGGATGAAGTGGGAGAAGGGAAGTTATTAGGCCTTGAATTTATTTAAATTACTTTAGACATGTGAGGATTATCAAAGGAAAATTGAAACTAGCACAAGACAGATAGAAAAGCTAAGCAAATAGACGTAGGAAAGATATTGAATTTTAAGTAGTTTTAAGTAGGAGATAAATTCTTTCTGAAATTGTCGTCATGGAAAGGTGTTTTGAGGTTTGGAAAGCGAGGAAAATTGAGTCCACGCTATGTTAGGACTTGTGAGATTATTGAGCAGACTGGTCGAGTTGCATATCGATTGACTTTATTAGTACAATAATCCAGAATCGATGGTTTTCATGTTTCCATGCTTCAGATGTACATCTTTGATCCTTCACATGTTCTAGAGTTTCAGTAAGTACAGTTGAAAGAGAATTTGACTTATGAAGAAGAGCAAGTGAGAATTCTAGACAGAAAGGTACAAGTTGAGCGTGGTATGAGAATTTCACTTGTAAAGTTCCTTTGAAAAAATCATACAGTAGAAGAGGCTACGTGGGAGAATGAGGATCATTTGCATGTCCAATATCCTAATTTGTTCAGAGCTTAGCCTTTTTCCAGATGAATCTCAAGGATAAAATTCTTTAAAGGAGGTAAGATTTTTACAACCCATTTAATTTTAGTCAAAGTCAAGGTTATTTTTTTAAAGTTCAACTTTTGACTAGTCGAAGTCAAGTATACTAAGGACTTAAATTGAATAAATAATTGTTTGGTTTTATTTTACAATTAAATATACTTTGGAACTAAGTGGAGTTAAATGGGAAATTGAAAGTTTGATTTGCAATTGCTAAAGATAAGACTTAATTATTATGTAATTTGAAATAAAGGGACTTAGCTTGCAAAAACGAGGTTAGTGGTCCAGTATTTATTGTTAAAACACTCCATTTTCTCAATTAGGAGAGAGGAAGGCACTGAAGAGAGGTTGAGACCGGGAAGAGAAGAAGAAAACGGAAAAACGAGGAGAAGAAATAGGCGGTGAATAGGAGGTTGGAAAAACATATCAACCATTTTAGTTGTAGCTCATACCATGTGAGTGGAATAATTATTTTAAGGAGATAAACACTTATCTAAAATATTTTAATTCTAAAGCTTTTATGAAATGTTTATTTAATATAGTGCTTATTGTAATTTACATAAATTGGAGAGGTTTGGTTATTTTTCATTTACAGTTTATGATTTTTAGAGTAAAGTAAATTATTTTTAAAAGTTCTATTCAATTTAATTCTAGTATTTCATTGACATATTATTACAATAGTATATATTTTAAGAACATTTAAATTTTATTTTTAAACCATCAAAAGTACTCCGGTGATTTTACCCTCCCTGCACTATTGTGAATGTGTTTCCATAGTATACGAACAGTTTATAGCCTTCGGCCAGCTCTGCGCGTGTATGAGCAGAAATTCAGATTATAGGTACCTTTGGTGTGATTTTTTAGTATTATTACAGTTTATTAGAATTTAAGATTGCAGATTGAGTTATTCGATTTATAAAATAAAGATTTCAAATTATAATCTTGTGAAAAGATATTTTTACTCATATTTTCATTGATATAAGATGTAACTTATATTTATATATTTTACAGCTGCTTATATAAAATAAAGAGTAAAGAATTTTATGACTCAATTATTTTCAGCCTTAAAGGTATCTTTTAGGATTATAGAAAAGGTAAAACTTTTTCCAGTAAATATGTCTAAATGGTAAAAACATATGTATTTTTGAACTTTCCACTCACTGAGTTACAAACTCACATAATTTACCATTATTTCTCTTATCAGATAGTAGCTGAGTTGAGCAGCATTAGAATATGTTGATCCATCGAGTCAAGCCACATATTATCATTAGTTGTATGACTCATTTTTCCATTTTGCATTGTAAATATTTCTTTTGGAGTATGCTTATCATGTTGAATAAGTCATTTTGAGTTTCGTATATTAATGTTGGGCTCGTTGCATTTTGTGTGATTAATGCATTTGGGAACTTTTACTTTTAATTGGAAGTAGATGTCGATTTACATGCACTATATTTTTTATTAGTTTGTTTTTAGAGGGACATGTGTGCCTATTTTAAATCATATTTATATGTGTTGAGGAAGTTTGTTGCTTTTTAGGTGCTTTTATTTTATTTTATAGAGGAAACTCTATCAACTTTTTTAAATGTTTAACATAGTGGTGGTGGGGCCAGCATTTAGTTGGCATCATCATCGATGCACGTCACATCTCGGGCCTACTAGGATGATTTAGGACGGGTCCTATGAATTGCTATCAAAGCAAGGTCACTGAGTCAAAGCATGGTCATCAAGTCTATAGGCGCTTGCATTGCATCTAATTTTATTTTTTCCTGATAGATAGGATGTTAGAGAAAGTAGGATTGAGGTATCAATTCAGTAGACTGATGATCAGCTAGAACATGAGAATATTGCTCAGAATGATCTTATAGCTAATAGGATTGCTACAGCTGTTGCTTCTGCTCTACGCAACATCGATAAAGAATATAGTATTGAACGAGTAACTAAATTGGGGGATAAAGTGTTTACTGGTGTAGGTGATCCAGCGGTAGTCCAATCATGGATGATAAAATTGAAAGAGTTTTTGATGTTATGGGTTGTCCTAATGATAAGAAACTATGCCTTGCCACCATTTGCTAGAAGGAAGTATATATGATTGCTGGAGATCAATCTAGAGTTGATAATTTGAAGGATGAATTTAATGAATACTACTACCCTTGTTCTTATAAAGATGATAAACATAATGAATTTTTGAAATTAGTACAAAAGTCTATCGTGGCTAAATACTAGAAGAAGTTTGTGGAGTTATCAAAGTTTGCTTCAGTTCTTGTAGGTAATGTAACTCATAAATGTAGAATGTTTGAATATGGCTTAAAGGAAGAAATCAGACCAGTGGTCTGTTTTTTTCAACCCAAAATGACATTCATCTTGAAGGATTTTAAGATGTAGACTGAGCTTCTTAGCCAAACTTCATCTATCAGACCTCTTAACAAAAGCAATTACTACTCCCCCAATTTCAGCTTCTAACTTCCAAGTTGGGCTTGGATGATATTCACCATGCTCCAACTTGAGGATTGGTGCTGAAGAAATAAAGTTGCATTTCAGTCTTTACATTTTATCCTAGATTTAGTCTTAACGTTTTATCCTTTTTTTTTTTTTTTTTTTGTGCATTTCAATTGGTTTGTTATTTTTTTCTTGCTAAGTTTTTCTCTTTTCATTGGTCACAACTTATGACCTGTGTATATATTACATATTGCATCTTCCATTTTTAGTAAGAAAGAATATATTGAAAGCGATCTTCTAACAAAGGAAATGAGATTGTAATATGTGAGATTTTGACCCATTATCCTCTATTTATGAGAAAAATAACACGATGATCGATCGCGATTGAGGAAAAAAAAAAGTCGATAGGCTCCAAAAGTATTCAATGTGACTATTCGGTTGAACGAGTAGTTGCCGACCCCCTATTAGCTTCGATAAGTGTTGAAATCCGGTTTTGCAATTAGAGCTTGTTTGGTAAAGGTAAAAGTTTTACCACAACTTTTCAAATTCAATCTCAACCATCCATTTTTAGTCAAGTTCACAATTTTTGACTTTTTAAATATTTTTAAACTATGCACCCATAAAAAAAATCAAAAAAATTACAAAAATTAAAATTTTTCACATTACTTAACAGGTTATTAAAGTTAAAATATTGTGGGTTTACTTGCATTACAAATGTAAGGTAAAGAGAGAAGAAGACAAAAATGGAGATAGAGAACAAAAACAACTGCACAGATTTGACCGTATTGAGGTGCAGGGAATGCTACTTTGCCTGAAAATTCGAACCGAAAAGGTAATCAAAAAAATTGTGGATGATTAATTTTGAAATTGATATGATGAAAAAATAAATGAATTATTGTCATGTGTAGAGTGTATAACTTTATGTCAAATATTATGTATCAATCATCTTTTCATATCATAAACCCTTATTTAATTAATTATATAAACATGCATGTTTACAACTCTTTCCTCTTCTTGTTGGGTATGGAGAAGAGCTGTTTTTTATTTTATTTTTTTGAAAAGTCAGCAACTTCTCCTCTTTTTCTATCTCTAAAAAACAATTTTCTCTGTGAAAAAAAAGTTGTAATCATAAAAAATAAGTCTCTGAAAACCTAATTTATATCAACTATCTGTAATTGCATGTTGAATACGTCTGTTTGGTGCAAAAACATGCCAAACTAAGCAACTCAATTGATTAGAATGTTTGTGTTGAGTAGTTAAGAGTATGTGCAGTCAGTTCTTGCAGGAAATTAATGGAGAGTACTTACCAAGGTGATTTAGCTGATGTAGTTCGAGCCAGTGGTGGTGCAATAGGCAGCAACACCTCTCCGGAAGCACCTGTCTTGAAATCTGACTGGCTGTTCCCAAGCATCCCTGATGATTTTGGCGATCCATTTTCCATCATGGGAGATCCACTTCTTCATGATATTGACATCCCTCCAGTACCTGTGTCTTGTTTCTTATACACTGGAAATACGGAAGGGTTAACTGGTGGCGGCTGCAGCGGCGGCGATGGTGGAAAAAGAAATATTCTTGATGATAATAGCAAAAGGCATTCTAATATCATTTCGAGGATGCAGATGTCTCCCAATTCAAAATTTTCTTTATCGCCATGCGATTCTCCGATGGGATTAAAGGCTGCAGCTCCTTTGTTAGTGTCTCATGATCATAGGATTTCTCAAAATAGCTTGGAAAGTTACTTGGTGGAAAGTCCTACTTTGCAGATCTCGTCTCCGCGAAATACGGGCATCAAACCAAGGTGACGATATGATTAATCTCTTAACTCAAACTTAGATCTTCTTGATTGCTTAAATCACAATATTCTTATATTTTATGCATAAATTAATTAACTACTAATTAATGTGAGTTTAGAATCTCGAAGTAGGGTTTGGGATAAATTAATTAAACAGTTTCTTGGGTTTATATTATTGATTTCTGTATATATTTATAAAATTTCATGGAGTACTGTTTCATGTAGTAAAATTTATTGCATCCACTATTCCTAGACACCCCACTTTTACAGGATTTTCGTTGTGTAGTCTTTCAAATTCTGCATCAATTTCAGCTTTTTGAAGAAAAGAAAAAGTGACGAAGCTTGAATTCTGAAAAAGCCATAAAACACGGTATTAAATTCATTTGTGGGTTCTGATTTTGATGCAACCAGGAAGAGCCAAGCCAAGAAGGTAGTTTGTATTCCAGCTCCTGCGCCTGCAAACAGCAGAACCAGGGGAGAAAATGTTCCTTCTGATCTTTGGGCTTGGAGAAAGTATGGCCAAAAACCCATTAAAGGCTCCCCTTATCCAAGGTAAATTAATTATACCTAGCTTTTCATGTTGAAGATAGAAATCTTTTGCCTTAAACTATGTTTTATTCTTTAAATTTTTGACCAATTTAGGGGCTACTATAGATGCAGCAGTTCAAAGGGTTGTTCTGCAAGGAAACAAGTCGAACGGAGCCGGACGGACACGAACATGTTAGTCATCACCTACACGTTTGAGCACAATCATCCATGGCCAACTCAAAGAAATGCTCTAGCAGGATCCACAAGATCTCAGCCATCAAAGAACAGTAGTTCAGCTCCAAAGAATTCATCAAGTTCTGACAATCAAACTCAAAGGTCTGCTAACTCGGATGAAATGATCAGTACAGAAAATGTATCATCACCACCTGTGAAAGAGGAAACGGATCAAGAATATTGTAACAAGAGGTTTGGAATGACAGATGATGTCGAATTGAGTGAAGGGTTTCAACAGATCTATAAGCCGGCATTGTCGACCGATGACTGCAACCACGGCGAAGACTTCTTCGCAGAATTGGGCGAAATCGGAGCCGACTCTTTCATTGGGGGAGAAGAAGGTGAAGAACAAAAGGCCAGTAATCCATTAAGTTTCTTCAATTGGAGTTGTGCAAGAAACAATCACCACCTTAACAGCACCTCATTTGGAGAAGCTAAGAAGGATTCATAGCTAACAAGATGATCCTAAAAACAATAGCGATATGATCATATACACAGGTTTAGCAGTTCCATTTCAGTCAGGCCATGCATAAACAAACACACAAAAACAATTATCTGATACATGGGATCTATCTAGACTCTAGTTTATTTTTTGTGTTTTTAACCTTTTTAACTGCTGGTAAATTGGGAGCAAAGAAGTCAGGAGTCCATTTCTCTTGGCATGTCATTAGATGGGACGGAAAGCTGAGGAACAGAAGGTTTGAACAGTTATAAAAAGTGCGTTTGTCTGATATGACTGGAAAACTCAATATTGGATGCGACAATATCATTTTGATAAAAGAATATATATATATATATATATATATATATATATATATATATATATATATTTTTTTTGTTTATAAACATGTTTATAAATAATACAATTTCTTAAATCACTTTTTAATCACACACATTTTTCTCTCTAATTTTTAACCATTATTTTTTACCTCAAAATCTTAAATAAACAATTTTATAAATCAAACCGTATTACCAAACAGTGCTTATAAGAGTCGTAGAAAATTATTCAACCATGGTACATACCTTTAAAATCGTGTGTTCGGTGAATATAAAAAAAAAAAAATGGTTTATAATATGTATATAGATTATATAATTTTTTAAATCATTTTTAATCACACACTTTTTTTCTTTTTTTAATCATTAATTTTTATCTTAAAATCATAAATAAACCAATTTATAAAATTACTTTTTTCAATGACAGACTAGCTGTCCATTTTATTGAATGAAGTTTCAGATTGCTCGAGGTTTAGCAGCCCTAACGATATGCTTTTATTTGAAAACAAAAAATACAGTATAATAATATAAAAAAATTCAAGCCAACTTTTGGACCATTCGAGTTATATAGAGATTTTTGCCATCTCTACCTTGAGAGACTAATCCCTATCCCATTCCTCGTCCATGAGGCTATTAAGAGGAAACATTTCCTAGATTCGTTTCCAATTTCTTGGAATGGATAAGTAGAGGTGTCAAAACGGACGGACCGATTTAACTTGTAAAAATCAGTCTGGATCAATTGGGATCGCGAGCTGACCCGTAACGCCAGCCTACTAGTCATGGACTCATGGGTCAAGAAGGTGTGTATTACGAGTTTCGCGGGTCTCACTTTCGCAAGCCGTGATTAGGGATGTCAACGAGTAAAGCCGAGCTGAGCCAAAGATCAAGGCTCGAGCTCGGCTCGAGCTTTTAGGGATCGAACTTTTTTTGGCCCGAGCTAAAGCTTGTCTCCAAAAATAAGGCTCGACTCGAACTTTTTCGAGCCGAGTCGAGCCAAGTCCCAAGCTTTTAATTTTTTATTTTATTTTTATAACAAAAATTCATAAATTTTTTTGAAAATGTATATATATAGCAAGTTGAGCCGATTTCGTGGTCAAAATACATTGCTCAAGCTCTCATTGAGCTTTTTTTAGAGGCCTTTTTTTTGGCTTAAGCCGAGCCAGAGCCAGTCTCTAAAAAAAAAGCTCGGCTCGAGCTTTGACTTAAAATCTCGAGCCGCAAGTCGAGCTAAGCCCAAACTTTTTTCAAGCCCAGCCCGAGCGGCTCGAGCCGACGAGCCATTTTGCTATCCCTAGCCGTGATTAACCCGCCGACCCGTGAAATATTAAAAAACATATAAACAAAACTATTTTTATTAAATATGGTAATTGATGATGCTAAAAATCGCACCTGAAATATTCTGAGCTTGAGTAATAAACTGGCACGAACTGGATCTCCGAATACCCCAATAAAGGCGAGGAGGTGTGTCCTCGTCGCCCCTCCAATGCTTAAGTCAGTAAAGAGGAAGGATAAAATTTATGTAAGGGGCTATAAATTGTAGAGATAATTGTATACCTAAATTATGATTGAGTGCCATATATTTATAGAGATATATGGACGAATTATGATAGGATTGAAATACCTGCTGTTATACACCGATCTGAGGTGGAAAACAGTCAAGCAGTCAACGACAAATAGTTATCCAGAAATTGACGAAACGGTGGCATTCTGAATCACGACCTCGATGTCCTGCATCACGATCGAGGTTATTTAAGCATACGAGATGAAATGTCAAAGGCCGAAGTGATTTGTGGACCGAGGTGATCTATGCCGGCGAGGTGAATTCGTGAGACCGAGGTGATTTGTGGACCGAGGTGATCTATGCCGGCGAGGTGAATTCGTGGGACCGAGGTGATTTGTGGACCGAGTTGATCTATCCCGGCGAGGTGAATTCATGAGACCGAGGTTATTTGTTCGACCGAGGTGAATTATGCGAGCCGACCTCAACGGTGGAAGACGAAGACGATGTGGGAGTAGGTAGTATTGTCAAATCAGCCGTATTATGTGTCATTAATCATCATTATTTGTAATATGTCAGAATAATCATTTGATGTATGCTTGTCAGAAGGGTCAATCACCCTTTCAGTCACCCCCTGCAGAAGTGATGTGTTGTAATGATTATGTTTGAACTCCTCAACTACTATAAATAGGAGGAGTAAATGCTCATTAAAGGGCAGAAAAATATAGAAAAAGCTCTCAAAACTCTTGTTATTTGATTTCGTTAAATCGACTTGGCAACCAGATCGGTATCGAACTGGACGTGAATTTGTGTGACTTTGATCTCAGTTCGCTTTCGATCTGTTACCTTTATTCTTTATCATAACATCTCAGACTTTATTACAATGACGATTATTCAATTCAAGAACTGTGTACTTAGACAAATTTATCAAAAAACATATTATCCACCTATCAATTCGAAAGTTCAAACTATTTTTATTTGTTGACAAAAATAGACGTCAACAAATTGGCGCTAGAAGGAGGGCCCGTATCCTTGTATTCAGCAATCACATATTTGCTCTTGCATCATAATGAGTAACAGGCAAAGTTCAGGGAGTCACCGGGCACATCGTGGTGAGGATTCGCAGGGGAATTCCCGTATGTCCAGGAGGTCTGCCGTTTCGCGACCCCCAGTGGAGGCCAACATGGGAATGGTCCTAGATTGGCTTGATAGAATGCAAAGAGAAATGGAATAGATGAGGAGAAATCAAGATCGGGGTCGTCACCAAGAGGAGAATGAAGTGCAATCAGAACTACAGAGGTCCAATGGAAGCTCACATTTTGAGGAACAACAAACTGGACGCTCTGACAACACGAGGAGTGCGGTAGGCGAAAGCACACCTTATGTACGGAGTCAAAAGTCACTGAGTTGGGTGGAACCAAATCAAGTGAGAGGGGATGAAAAAGGAGAGGAGAGTAAGGCTGTACGGACTAAAGGACATGGGAACAGGTCTCCGATGAAGAGAGTGAACCCAGAAAACCAGCTGACTGGAAGCTCGACTCTCCACTTGGGTCAGCCACCGACTTTTCCGTCAGGCAAACCAGATCGAACTGAAGTTGAACAATTGAAGAAAAGGCTGTCTGACTTGGAGGCAAAACAAGAAAGGTTGGGATCAACAGAAGTTACAGAACCATCTACCAAGAGGACATCACCTTTCACAGAGATTATATTGTCACAACCCCTGCCAAGCAAAATGAAGAGGCCTCATCTCGCCGGGTACAATGGGGAGACTGACCCGGTTTCCCATCTGGATCAGTACATGTCATGGACGGAGCTTCAAGGGGCGAGCGACGCAATAATGTGTAGGGCTTTTCCTTTAACTCTCGGGGATCGAGCTCAACGGTGGTTCCGCAATATATCTCAACACTCCATATCAAGCTGGTCTCAATTAAGTAGCTAGTTCTTGAAGCAATTCATGGGATCGAAAATTTTGACCACCCCGAAGGAGAGCTTGGTGACCATTAGGCATGAGAAGGAGGAATCACTAAAGAGTTATTTGAGCCGCTTTAATAGGCAGATCATGGGGATGGAAAGAATATCAGATGACGCGCTTCTCATGGCTGTTCTGTCAGGCCTACAAACGCAGACTCGTTTCTGGTGGTCGGTGCATGAGGATGGACCTCGCACGTACCAAGAGTTTCTTAACAGGGCAGAGAAGTTTATTAATGCCGAGGAGGCCTCAGGTTCCAAAGAAGGTCATCATAATACAGCTGCAGTGTCAGGCAAGAAAGAAAGCAAGGATGATAAGAAAGAATTTAAAAGGAATGCTTTTGGAAAAAAGAGAGACTACAAACCAGCTGATAAGTTCCGTCCATACAATCCTGAAAAAAGAAGTGAACTCACCCCGTTGAATGCATCAACTGAGGTGATCTTCATGAACGAGAAAGACAAGGGAATTATCCCGCCGGCCAGGCCAATAAAGCAGAGCCCGAGTAACCTGGACTCATCCAGATATTGCAAATACCACAGGTCAGTGGGACACACCACGAACGAATGCCGAAATTTAAGATTCGAAATTGACAGGTTAATAAAGAGGGGGAGCTTACAAGAATATGCTGCCGAACCACGGGATTCTAGAAGGCAATTCAAACAACAGGAGAAGTACGCCGTCCATCAGGGGATAGAGCCCTACGGAGAAGATCGGCTTGACGAAATCTGTACAATTGTGAGCGAAAATCAAGTGCAGATCGAGTCGAAGAGGAAGAGACGAGAGTTCGCCCGAGAAGCCCGAAATAGCTACCAGATATGCAGTCAAGCAATCGCGTCGGACAATTCAGAATCTTTCACTTTCTCGGAAGAAGACGCCAGAGGGGTACTCCAACCGCATTCAGATGCTTTGATGATCACAATGCCGGTGAGCGGTATAAAGATCCACAGAACTCTGGTGGATGACGGTAGTGCTGTAAATGTGTTGTACTGGAAGACCTTTGAAAAAATGAGAATCGATCCCCGTAACTTAAGGCCGAGGAGAACAAGGATTCAAGGTTTCACAGGTGATTACATCTGTCCAAAAGGTGAAATATATTTACTAGTAGAATTGGGGACAGGATCTTGCCAGAGGAGCGTGATTGCCGATTTTGTAGTAGTGGACGTCATGAAAAGCTATAATGTCATATTGGGGAGACCGATCCTCCACGAACTCAAGGCAGCAGCTTCGATTTATCACTATTGTCTGAAATTCCCTACACCACATGGGGTGGCTACCATAAGAGGAGATCAAAGGGTTGCGCGGGAGTGCAATTTGGGGTTCGCTTCCAACAATGTCCAGATGGAAGAAGAAGAGAGTCCCATCGTGGGACCAAGTGGAGAAGACGAGCCAATAACAGAGCTGCAAACACTAGATCCAAGAGGTACACAGGATAGGGGTCAGTCAGGTCCTGTAGAAGAGTTGGATACTGTTAAAGTTGATGATGCAAAACCTGATGTCGAATTCAGAGTGGGACGTGGGTTAGTGGAGCCCATCAGGACCGACCTCATAATTTTTTTGAAAAAGAATTCGGATGTGTTTGCGTGGACCCACTCGGACATGGAAGGGATTGATCCTAAACATGCATGCCACCACCTTCAAGTGAATCCTGATTTCAGACCTAAGGTACAAAAAAGGAGGTCACTTAACCTTGAACGGTATGAAGCACTGGCAAGGGAGGTGATGAAATTGCTCAGCAACGAATTTATCCGGGAATCTTTCTATCCTGTGTGGGTAGCTAACCCAGTGCTGGTAAAGAAAAGCAATGGGACATGGAGGCTGTGCATCGACTTCTCTGACCTAAACAAAGCATGCCCCAAGGATAGTTTCCCCCTCCCCAGGATAGACCAAATGGTGGACGCTACGACCGGACATCAGCTCCTCAGCTTCATGGATGCTTACTCGGGATATAACCAAATATCGATGAATGAAGCAGATGAAGAGCATACCTCGTTTATGACTGATCGAGGACTCTATTGTTACAAGATGACGCCATTTGGTTTAAAGAACGCCGGAGCAACGTATCAGCGTTTGGTGAATGAAATGTTCAAAGACCTCATCGGGAAGACAATGGAGGTATATGTGGATGACATGCTCGTAAAAAGTATCCAAGCTGAAGACCACATTCATCACCTTGATAAAATGTTTCGAATACTGCGAACTTACAGAATGAAGCTGAATCCCAAGAAATGTTCCTTCGGGGTAGGATCAGGGAAATTTTTGGGCTACCTGGTAAACCAAAGGGGTATCGAAGTTAACCCTGATAAAATACAGGCTCTGATGCAGATGAGGGAACCAAGGAGAGTTAAAGAGGTGTAAAGTTTGACGGGAAGGATAGCAGCTTTGAGTCGTTTCGTATCAAGATCTACGGATAAATGCAGGCCATTCTTTGATGTTATCAGAAAGAACAAGGATTTTGAGTGGACGAAAGAATGCCAGACAGCCTTTGAAGAATTGAAGAAGCAATTGGCGTCCCCGCCTGTCCTTTCGAAACCAATGTCCGGAGAAATGCTCTTTATATACTTGGCCGTTTCAGAACTAGCAATGAGTGCAGTCCTTGTGAGAACCGAGCAGGGAGTTCAACGACCAGTCTACTATGTCAGCCAGGCCCTGCACGACGCCGAACTCCGATATTCTGAAATGGAAAAACTAGCCTACGCTTTGATAATGTCGACTCGAAAATTAAGGCCTTACTTTTTGGAGCATCAGGTTGAAGTGTTGACGAATTACCCCCTGAGGCAGGTGCTACAAAAACCCGAGATGTCTGGGCGGTTATTAAAGTGGGCTGTAGAGTTGGGACAGTTCAACCTTGTTTACAAAGCGAGAACCGCCATCAAAGGGCAAGCCTTAGCTGATTTCATGGTGGAGCTCACACCGGCTCACTTAAGTTGTTGTGCAGAGGTGGATGCGACCTGGCGCTTATACGTCGATGGTTCATTAGCGGGAAACCGGGCAGGGGCTGGGGTCGTCCTAATCAGCCCTGATAATCAATTCTTCTGTAGCTCCTCTCGTTTTGATTTCGAGGCGACCAACAATGACGCTGAATATGAGGCTCTGATTGTAGGAATGGACATGGCTCAAGCGATGGGTGTTAATAGCCTTATCCTGCACAGCGATTCGCAGCTGATAATCAACCAAATCCAGGGAACGTATGAAGCCAGGGGTGAAAAGATGAAGACCTACAGAGCAAGGGTTTTGGAAGAGTTGAAGAAGTTCAGGCATGCAGAGTTTATCCAGATCCCTCGATCCAAAAATAGTCAAGCTGATGCCTTAGCCCACTTAGCGACAAGCGAAGGAACGTCTGAATTGGAAAACATATCAATCGGGACCTTGTCACAATCCGCCTTAAAAACGTCGCCCTCAACCGTCCTGCAAACCTCTCTGAAGAGGACATGGAAGGATGAAATTATCCAATACTTGCGAGAAGGGATGACGCCACCCGATCAAGTGAAAGCCAGGAGTTTGAGGATCAGATCTGCGAGGTATACTATAATTGGGGATGACTTGTACAAGCGAGGATTCTCCCTACCACTGTTGAAATGTTTAGACAATGAAGAGGCTGAATATGTGATGAAAGAAATCCATGAGGGCATTTGCGGGAACCATACCGGGGGACAAGCGATGGCGTTCAAAATTATCAGGCAGGGGTATTTTTGGCCTACCTTGAAGAAGGACGCGATTGAGTTTGTAAAGACATGCGACAAATGTCAAAGGTTTGCCCCAATTATGAGGAACCCTCCAGAAGAGCTGACTTCAGTGATGAGTCCATGGCCGTTCGCTAAATGGGGAGTAGACCTGATCGGGCCATTACCAACGGTAAAAGGGGGAAACAAGTTTGCTATAGTTGCAGTGGATTATTTTACAAAATGGGCAGAAGCTGAACCGTTGGTCAAAATTACGGAGCAGAAAACTACAGACTTTATATGGAAGTCGATCATTTGTAGGTTCGGAATCCCACAATCCATTGAAACGAACAATGGGAAACAGTTCGACAACGAAAGGTTTAAATCCTTTTGTGAAGGGCTGGGCATCAGGAAACATTTCTCTACTCCGAACCATCCCCAGTCCAATGGGCAAGTCGAAGCGGTGAACAAAATTATCAAGCATAATCTTAAAACCAGGCTCGAAATCCTGAAAGGAACGTGGGCGGAAGAACTACCAGGTGTATTGTGGTCCTACCGGACCACCCACAGGACGTCAACAAGAGAGACCCCGTTCACTTTGGCCTTTGGGACAGAAGCTGTAATCCCGATCGAGGTGGGTATGCCATCGTTTCGAGTCGCTCACTTCAATGAGAAAGATAACAATGATGCCCTCACTGCTGAATTGGACCTTACGGAGGAGAAGCGATTACAAGCACAGGTCAGGAATGCAGTATACAAGCAGAGGAGTGCGAGGTATTAAAATGCTAGGGTGAGGCTGAGGAAGTTCCAAATGGGGGATCTGGTATTAAAAAAGATGACCACGACGCGAGAGCCACTAGGACCGAACTGGGGAGGTCTGTATCGAATCAAGAAGGCCGTGAGCAATGGGTCTTACGAACTAGAATCACTTGATGGAATTCAACTTCAACACCCTTGGAATGCAGAACACTTAAAGAAATACTTCCAGTAGAACAGGATGTGAAATGGAATGTGAATATTTTATCTTTGATGTCAATAGAAATGTAATCGAATGAATGAAGAGTTTAATGTTTCGAAATATGCAAATCTGAATTGATTTTTTCAAAACAAAGACCTTAGTTGATGAACCGTAAGTACTTGTAAGGCAGGATATCATCAACATCACAAGGCAATCCATCTTAAAGGCGAGGAAGACCTCCGTGAGAGGCAAGACAAAGACCTTAGTTGATAAACCGTAAGTAACTGTAAGGCAGGATATCATCAACGTCACAAGGCAATCCGTCTTAAAGGCGAGGAAGACCTCCGTGAGAGGCAAGACAAAGACCTTAGTTGATGAACCGTAAGTACCTGTAAGGCAGGATATCATCAACGTCACAAGGCAATCCGTCTTAAAGGCGAGGAAGACCTCTGTGAGAGGCAAAACAAATGCTTTAGTTGATGAACCGTAAGTACCTGTAAGGCAGGATATCATCAACGTCACAAGGCAATCCATCTTAAAGGCGAGGAAGACCTCCGTGAGAGGCAATACAAAGACCTTAGTTGATGAGTCGTTAGTACCTGTAAGGCAGGATATCATCAACATGACAAAGCGATCCATGAAGAAGAAGTAGTTCCCCCCGAGAAACAAAGGTGACGAATGAACGACCTCCATTCCACGAACGAGGTGTTTTGGTGAATAAAAATCGAGGTGGTAATTGACCGACCTCCATTCCACTAACGAGGTGTTTTGGTGAATAAAAACCGAGGTGGTAATTGACCGACCTCCATTCCAAAAACGAGGTGTTTTGGTAAATAAAAACCGAGGTTATAATTGACCGAACTCCATTCCACAAACGAGGTGTTTTGGGGAATAAAAACCGAGGTGGTAGTTGACCGACCTCCATTCCACAAACGAGGTGTTTTGGTAAATAAAAACCGAGGTGATAATTGACCGAACTCCATTCCACAAACGAGGTGTTTTTGGTGAATATTTATCGAGCTGAATATTTACCAACTTATAATTCACCTCTGCATGTTATTTGGAGTGAATTGACGTTTGAAAATTGCTTAAGTGTTCACTTCGTTTATAATTCACCTCTGCATGTTATTTGGAGTGAATTGACGTTTGAAAATTGCTTAAGTGTTCACTTCGTTTATAATTCACCTCTGCATGTTATTTGAAGTGAATTGACGTTTGAAAATTGTTCAAGTGTTCACTTCGTTTATAATTCACCTCTGCATGTTATTTGGAGTGAATTGACGTTTGAAAATTGCTTAAGTGTTCACTTCGTTTATAATTCACCTCTGCATGTTATTTGGAGTGAATTGACGTTTGAAAATTGCTTAAGTGTTCACTTCGTTTATAATTCACATCTGCATGTTATTTGGAGTGAATTGACGTTTGAAAATTGTTTAAGTGTTCACTTCGTTTATAATTCACCTCTGCATGTAATAATACTTAGACACAATAAAAATCTTCTTCATTGAAAATCGCAAGAATACAAAGGCTGAAATAAAATGAAAAGAGGGGGGGGGGGAGAAAAGCTGCAAATATAAAATTCATGCTAATCCAGCACGTTGATGGCCTCGTTAACTTCCGGAGGTTGGAGCTCTGGCGCAGGAGAGAAAAGATCCACTTCTTCGTCATCAACCTCGGTTGGCATTAACTCAAGATATTTCTTGTAAATCAGATCAAGCTTCTCCTTGAGAAATCTGATGTCAACCTCAGGTTGCTTCTGTTCCAGGTCTTCCACTATCTCCTTGAAGGTGAGATAGTAAGTCTCATCAACGTCGTGCTCGTACTCCGTGGAGTCTTTGAACTTTTTTACGGCCTCCGTGTAAGCGAGCTGAGCTGTTGCCTCCAATTCAGATTTTTCTTTTTTAGGTCCGCCTCGATGCAGTTAGCGGCCTCTAACTCCTTCAGGAGCCCCTCCTTTGACCTTTTTAGCTCGGACACCTCCTCCTTCAAGTATTTTAACTCCTCCTTCAGAGGAATCACCTCCTCCTTCAATAGTTGGAGTTCCACGTTGGCTCCTTTCAACCTTTCCACCTCAGCCAAAGCGTTCTTCAGTTTATCCTCGGCCTCGTTCCTTGCCTTCACCTCGTTTTCAAACATCCCTCTGGCCTCGGTGGCTAGTTTCTTGAATCGGTTGGTGTCACTAGCCACCTCGGACAGCCTAGATTGAGTCCGGGTGAGATAATTCATAGCTTGGCCGAGGTGCGTCATGCCGGTAGCCACCAGGTTGTCAACTGGCATATCCTCGCAATATTTTTCGTGCCGAGGTGTCCAAGTTTTGGCCGGGACGTCCATCGCCACCTTGGTCCGATCTAGGAGCCTCATCAATCCAACTGGGGTCAAGTGGGCAGCAGAAACAAAGTCCCGGTAAATCTTGGGACGACTCCCCTTCAGCGAGTTCACCAAGTCGGCTCAAACTCTGTTGATGCCAAGGTAGGAACCTTCAGCAGCATCAGTTCCTCGTGAAGATTCCGCCTCGTTGAAAGTTGGAGGAGGAGGAGGAGGAGGAGGAGGAGGAGGAGGGATTACAGTGTCAGGTCTACCCTTTGAGATTTTAGCCCGCTTATGTTTCTTCTGAGGAGATGGAGGAGGAACCTGACCCTCCTTACGAGGCGGTGAGCCCTTGGCCGCCCTTTTTTGGGCAGCTCGTTTGCGTGCTTCAACTTTGGCATGGGCCTCTTTCTTTGCCTTCATGGACTCCATCCCTTTTCTGCCTTTTCGAGCTGAAAATCAAACACAAGAATTTATACAAGTATCCAGTTCGTAAATAACATAGGATATAAATCTGCCGGGTGGATGCTTACATTTCCGAAGTGGAGGGTAATAGTCTGACAGATCAATATGAGTGAGTCCCGCTTCAAATAAATGCTCCTCAGTTAATAACTCTTTTACCGACCTATCTGGTTCCGGTATGTCTTTTAAATTCACTATCCTTTCAATTGTTCCCTCGTCCAACTCCGGTTCCTTCACCTCTTCAAAAAACGGAGTGATTAATATTAGACCTTTTAAGTTCTAAATTATCTCAAAATATAACTTACTGATCTTTTCCCTATAACGAATGGATACGATGTGGCTTATGTCCTCGCTTCGGTAGGGACTCATCCAATTCCCTCCAACAAAGAACCATTTCTCCTTCCACCAACGAACTGAATCAGGCAGGTCTACCAGAAGTTTTTTCCCTTCAAAGATCGACCTCTGCTTCACATAAAACCACCCCGTCCGTTTCCCATCAGCCCGGAATTGGTAGGCATAATGGAATTCATCGATGGTGGGGTCGCCATATCCCATTAGATTGAAAAGGGATATGAGGCCCAAGATATGTCTCCACCCGTTAGGATGGATCTGAGTCGGTGCGACCCCCCAAGCGCGGAGGAAGTCGGTAATTATGAAGGGAAGGGGAAAGCGTAGACCGGCCTCTAGGATCTGATAGTTTGCGGCCACGCAGCCGCGAGGTGGCTGGTCGGCTCTTTCAAAACTCTCAGGGAGGAAGAAATGCACATAGCTCGGGATTCGATATTTGTTTTTCCACATGGCTAGTTCGTTTTCGGTGGCACTAGAACGGAAGTGTTTACAGGCGAAGTCCGAACTGTAGCTGGTACAAGGATCAGGTCGGGTGAAATTGGCGCAAGAAGGATGTCGGAACGAACTGGGTGAGACGGTTCGGGAAGCGGGGACTATTGTTAACGGAAGAGGCTGAGCGGTTTCTCCTTCCTCCACATCGTCTCTAAATAAGCACTGAGTTTCCAAGCTCTCGTTCCACGACACGGAAGGTTCCCCAGTACTACCTACACCAACCGACCTCACGCCACTTTCGCTAGAACTCAGGTCTCCACTCATTTTTTCTTATATATATATATATATAAAATATAATAATAAAAGCGAAGAAATGTTAATGAAAGATAAACGGGCCTCACCTCGGATTTAAAAACGAACAGAAACGGAGAAGGTGATATAAAGCGACCTTGCAGGAATTTGAAGAGAATCAAGAAAAAATCTTGGGAGAAGGTGGCAAATGAACCTTTATATAGGAAAGGAGGAGAGAGAATTGGGCGGCTGTAATTATGACAAGACGCGTTGTCATAATGATGGCGGCTACGCGTGATCCGAAGCCTGACACACTAATCAGATATTGACGCGTGGCAGGGTTTACACAATTAACGGAACGAACACCGATATTAAAATTTTCAATAAGGGATTGAATTTCTAGATCCGACCTCATAATTTCGAACCGATCTAGAAGGGACATTTGTTATACACCGATCTGAGGTGGAAAACAGTCAAGCAGTCAACGGCAAATAGTTATCCAGAAATTGACGAAACGGTGGCATTCTGAATCACGACCTCGATGTCCCGCATCACGACCGAGGTTATTTAAGCATACGAGATGAAATGTCAAAGGCCGAAGTGATTTGTGGACCGAGGTGATCTATGCCGGCGAGGTGAATTCGTGAGACCGAGGTGATTTGTGGACCGAGGTGATCTATGCCGGCGAGGTGAATTCGTGGGACCGAGGTGATTTGTGGACCGAGGTGGTCTATCCCGGCGAGGTGAATTCATGAGACCGAGGTTATTTGTTCGACCGAGGTGAATTATGCGAGCCGACCTCAATGGTGGAAGACGAAGACGATGTGGGAGTAGGTAGTATTGTCAAATCAGCCGTATTATTTGTCAGTAATCATCATTATTTGTAATATGTCAGAATAATCATTTGATGTATGCTTGTCAGAAGGGTCAATCACCCTTTCAGTTACCCCCTGCAGAAGTGACGTGTTGTAATGATTATGTTTGAACTCCTCAACTACTATAAATAGGAGGAGTAAATGCTCATTAAAGGGCATAAAAATATAGAAAAAGCTCTCAAAACTCTTGTTATTTGATTTCGTTAAATCGACTTGGCAACCAGATCGGTATCGAACTGGACGTGAATTTGTGTGACTTTGATCTCAGTTCGCTTTCGATCTGTTACCTTTATTCTTTATCATAATATCTCAGACTTTATTACAACGACGATTATTCAATTCAAGAACTGTGTACTTAGACAAATTTATCAAAAAACATATTATCCACCTATCAATTCGAAAGTTCATACTATTTTTATTTGTTGACAAAAATAGACGTCAACACCTGCATTACATGAGTCCTGTTAGGAATCATCCTCCTATTTTTTAGGGATGAGGTTGTAAAACCCAAATAGGATTATGTTGGAAAATGAGTTCTATTGGAATTAGGAGGTTGTAGACTCCACGTGTCAGATCAAGTCATGTCCGATCAATGAGAGACATGACCCGAGCATCATGTGCCCCGAGCACATCATGCACCTTTTTGGTGAGATATATGTACTCGGGGTATTCTATTTTCAGGGGTATTATGAGTGGTCGGGGCAACATTTTTGTCACGGGAATTTTAATTGTGATCGGGGGTTATATTCTCCTCGGGGTTTTTCAAGTCTTCGGAGTTCTCAATATGGTGTATGGTGTAATGTTTAAGTGCTCGGCCTTGAGGTTCATATGTTGCTCGGGGGTACCAAGATATGACTGGCTAAATATTTAAGTGCTCGGGGATGAGGACAAAGGATATGCTCGGGCTATAAATGATTGTCGGGGTTGACGTCCTCCTCGGGGGTATCAAGATGTAATATGGGATAATATTCATGTGTTCGGGCTCGAGGTCATCCTCGGATTTTGGTGGTCGAGGTTGAGGTCTTCCTCGGGGATAGAAAATATATTATAGGGTGATATTCATGTGGTCGGGGTTGAGGTCCTCCTCGGGTTCATGGTGGTCTTCGGGGTTACACATTTGATTAGGAGACTATATTTTGGCAAAGAGCTCGGGCTTGAGGCTTTTGGAAATGCTCGGGTGTGAATAAAATTTATACTCATCAGTAACAATGAAAATCCCTTTTTCGTCAACAAACTCTAGTACAATTTCTATATGTAAATCCTCTTTTTTCTACCGAACAACTGTGAAACGTAATGTTCTTTGATATTACCAATTAGAAATGCATTTAGTTGTGATTTGTTTATGTTGTATTTTAATTTTGCAAAGTTAGAAGTAATTCATATAACATAAGATATAAATTTAAATTCTTTGAAAATATTTCTTTTTATAAATATGAATTTATCGTTTTGTTCATTTCATATTTAACAAAAAATATTTTTTCTATTAATATGAAAAAGTTTATATTTTTATTTATACGGACCAAATTGGAATAAACTGTGACCTGCAACCCGCATGGGCCAGTCGACGGGTCTGGATTGTAATTCAAAATTTTTAAGCCGACCTGGATCAGCCCATGAACCCATTTTTCACTCAATCCGTTATCGGTCTTATATATTAGTGGGCCGACCTGAATCGGATAGGACCACCAGGATTAACACCTTGATGGATAAGGATACGTAAACTCATCGTGCCACATCAACATGATAAAGCCCTACTTATAAAGACCTTGGAAATTAAAAGTATATTTCTAGATTCATTCTGTAGATGCTTCAACATTTTTTACACTAAAATACATTTCTCTTTAATCCATACATCATCCCATATAACATGCTATTTGTTGACGAAAAAAATGATACAGACACATTTCACTCTCTTAATCAACTTAAGAGAAAAATATGGAAAATGAAAATAGGAAAATTTGAACATGAGTTGGGGTCGGACTAGTTATCCTCCCTTGATTGCTTTGTCTTTTGTATATATTGGGAAATTTAAGAGACTACCATATTTAGGAGAAAATCCTTCTTCTTATGTGGGGGAAAGCTATCTTGTTTTTTTTTTTTTGTCTTCTTTTTAACTAATATTCAAAATAATGTACACAATTTCTCAAATTACTTTTTAGCCACACACATTTTTTCTCTCGAATTTTCAACCACTATTTTTTACCTAAAAAATATAAATAAATCAATTTATAAATTACACAATGTTAACAAACGGAGGCTATTTATTACAAAGGAAACCTTACTTTTCCTTTTCTCAAGACAAATAATAATTAGTTGCTATTTTTAGACATTATTGTAACTTGTGGTGGGTCCATCTAATCTTGGATGGGACTAGCCGTCATTTATGACACACGATGATAGTCTACGTGTTCATTTCTTCAAACGCTATGGAGGAAATTTGTTACTTTTCCAAGTTTTGAGGCTTAAGATGATCTACTTGTAAAGTATTGAGTGTCGTGGGAACTTCAAGATATATCTGTGTCTAGCAGTGAGTTCAACTCAATTTATACCAAGCACATGATAAGGTCTCCATACTAAAAGATGAGTTTGACATTGCTCTGGTTAGTGGACTCATTGCTTGAGGGGCTTACAATATGGGATTTATTCATTTTGGCTTGCGCCAAGCCACTTAGCCATCATGCATATCAACACTATAATTTAGGTCCTAAACAAGTTTATACAACGTAGCTTAATTCGCTTACATTGGTTTCACTAGCCTTTTGAACAAGATTTCTATAAGATAAAAGTACATAGTTTTGTATGTATGATCTATGTTGTGTCAATAACTCACAGGTTGTCACCTAGCGCAGGACAATCTGTCTTGTGAAAATTCGTGCCAACCCTCTTTAATTTATTTCTATTATTACCTAAAAGCTATTTCTATTATTATCTAAAAGTTAGATATCATTGGATGAGCATACACTTACCAGTGAGTAGAATACGGTGCACATGTTATTGCACGTAGCGAAGTTAACTTTACATACTCAAGATAAGTTCAAATGTATGATGAGCAGTCGATGCACATGAATGTTCTCTTCAAAAACCATGTTAGATGTGTAATGAATGCACATGCACATTCTTTTAAAAAATCGTGTTTTCAGGGCCCGATTATAGATTATCTTCTCTACCTAAAAGTGCTTATCATTTCCATAACCCAGATATCGATAAAATGGCCATAACATATCAGATTACATAGGACCATTTCATCCTCTAGGGCTTCTACATCCTTATCATCTTTCACCCTATTCGACCCCAACAAGGATATTAGATCACAGTGTCGTTCCTCACAACCCTCGAGGAGTCACGAGGTGATCTCGACATCATCAACGTCAATCATAATACATTAGGTTATATAAGATCATTTCATCCTCTAGGGCTTCTACATCTCTGTTTTCTTTTATCCTGTTCGACTCCAACATGGATATTAGATCACCATGTCATTCCTCACAACTCTCAGAGTCGCGAGGTGCTCCCAACATCACCAATATTGATACCCAAAACAATATATTGATTACCGAAGGGGTTAGAGTTCAAATCTATAATCCTTATGTACAAAACATTTCTTAATGCATTACTATCCTTTATGTTTCTTCACCCATCGAATGCCATCGCATTTCAAAACATGAACCGAATGTCATTTCATCAAAACATGTTTTCACATTATGCAACACATAAATGGTGTATCGAATATTCACTTTATAATACAATTAACTCAAATAATCATATTCAACTCATGTTCCGAATAAACATACCCAATTCACGTATAATAAAACATATAATTCTTATAAACATAGTCAACTTACTTCATTTATCAAATATTTCAAATAAACATATTCAACTTACTTCATATTCAACTAATTCAAATAAATAGATCTCACTCACTTATTATTCGACTCATCCAAGTAAATACATTCATCATGAATCAACTAATTCAAATAGCATATCTGACTCACTTATAATCATATAATTCACATAAATATATTCCACTCACTTGTAATGAAAAATATTATTCAAAAAAACATATCCACTCAAATCATAAATTAAATATTTCAAATAAACATATTTGACTAACAGTTTAATGGATGAATATATCCATAACGCGTCCTGGAATTGTTCTCTCTTGGAATGAAAGTCTTACGGGTAGCTTCAGATGAAGTATGTGGAGAAATAAGGGTATAATTCCTAGGACATAAGTCTACATAGGTTTTATAATATATCAACGGAAAGAAAATCTAACCAGGAGTTCAGTAAACTTTACGGATTGTAAATCGAAGTTGTAAATCAAAAGTCATAGCTGAATGAAGTTCGGTTGACATGCTGTCCATTTTGTGTCGACAGTAACTGATTTGGTGTCGACACCAAAGTGTCAGAAAGTCATTTTTCATCGTTTTAAGCTCAGATGAACATGGTGTCGACACCAAATGTCCAAGTTTAACACAAAATATATTTTCAGAATTTGAAACATCATCTCCTTAATTGCTTTGATCCAAAATCATTAGTTTTTATAAGAGACTTTGATAAAACATTTTTTCTAATGAAAAGAATGAATTATAATGGATTGAAACTTGGCATGAAATTCCTTACCTAGGGTTGGAGGATGAAGAATGATTTCTGCAGCATTTCTCCCTATGATTTTTAGTTGTGAGGTTTCTATTCAACAACATGGCTATTTATTGGTTTTAGCAGTTGCATACAACTTGAAAGAAATTTTGGCTGTATGTAATTTAAATCCTTTCCTTGGTCATTAAGAGATGAGTTGGATTCTTATCCACAAAGATTGCAAGTAGAAAGTGTAAAGGAGGAAGTAGGAGGCATAGAACATTGGTTGGTTGATTCATGAAGACTACAAGTCGTCCATAGGGTAATAGGATGCCACAACATGCTTCAAACTTTTCCAAAATTTGGTTTCAAAGTGCATTGTTTGAGTTAAGATTTGAGGTATCAAATGGATTCGAAATCTTGTGTTTGAAGTACTCATGATGTACTTTCATGTGCAATTTACCATGCTAGAAATGGTTAAGCAAGTAGGAAGTTATGGTTTTACGAACTAAGCCACTTAAAACTAGTTTTCTTAACTGTTCAGTAAAGTACTAACTTTAAAAATTCACCTGATGTTGTCCATTGATCGAACTAAAAAAATGGATTTTAGATTCTCGAAGCTTGCTTCGAGAACTTATTCATACATATATCACATGTAATAAAAGGAAGTCGGAAAAAATCAAACGGGTCCGTGAATGAGGGGCACTTAAATACGTTTTTTACATAACTTTTCTTTATTTAATATTTTCTTTAATCCAGTTTTTTCTTTCTTTACATTTCAAAATAATTACATATATTATAAAAATAGATTCTTACATCATAATGGACAATTTTTTAATGAAGTCATAATTTTTCTGGTCATTATAATAATCCCTTCTTAAGAGAATTTATTTCTCAAAATTTGCTTAAGGAAGTACTTTAGATCTTATATACTTGGTCAATTATGAAGTATGTCTTTAAGATCTCAAACAACCATAAGATTTGAAAATGGGATAAAGTTTTAAAATATTTTTGTGCAAGGCATGTTTGACACAAAATAACCAAACACATGATTTTTGGAAATGACAATTTGAACCCATGAATTCCGTAAGGAATGCAAAACAAGTTTAAAATTTAACTAGTTGTTTCGGAAAAAGAACTTACAAAAAAGTAATGATTTCACTGCGCACTCTGATACTATAAGGACTGGTACTACCAAGATTTGCATTTCCAGTTAAAAGCCTCTAAGCTAGATTGAGTGACAAGAAGAAATGCCAAAGAGAAGGATGATCTCTATCTAGAAGCAATAACATAAATTGGTGGGAATTAATATCTTAGATTCTCGAGATATAGTGCCAACATAATGTGTGATTATTTCTGTTAAGCTAACATTTAGAAGTTAGCCAAACATTCAAGTCCTTATTTCCCAGAAATTGACCAGCAGTAAAAACTTCTAACAGAGTATGAAATTGTTTTAAAGTAAATGCATTAACTAAAACAAGTTTAAACCAAAAAGTGAAGTATTTACCAATGTTCATGCACATATTTGCAAAAAGTGCTCCAACTACATGCCAATTTTTCTAATTGAAATCCGATATCTTGAAAAGTATTATTTAGAATATGTCAGTCATAGCTGAATGTATGGGTAGAATATCCGTATATCCAAAATAATTGACAAATCAAGATCGTGGTGTTGTTGGCCCGTATCACCGGCTGCTTAAACAACTGATCCGTATCGTAATCGCCAATTATAATTGAGATATATTGTCGGTACAGTATCACCAATGATCCATACATCATAGGTATTCTCCAACATTGATGACTGCATAGTGTAATGCATGACATGAGGGGTCCCCTAAGGTTCTCATTTAATACCTCGAGAGCTTTATGACATATCATAATGGGTCACAACCCATAATTTGATCATTCACATTCAAGTTGATCCCATCTCGGATCTAACAAAATTTTACATCAATATATCATCATGCCTTATCGTTGGGAAGCTCAAGGTATATAACAACATATCCAGAATCACGAGTGGGGTACAATGAGCAACCATAGTATACCGTGCATGTGATGAATACTTTTTAACAAGATAAACCATATCATATATTCATGCAGGAAAAATCATTTTTCGTGGGACCCTTATCATGATAACAATTACTATCCCGAGTGCTCAATACAAGTAATACACTGAGATGGAAGTTTTGCCCAAAATAGGGTTTTCAAACCTCACAGGACCACGTCAAGTTAAGATGAGACTTTTTCCCTAATCAGGGTTTCCAATCACGAAAATTTTTCCCGAACTAGGGTTCCCGATTCTCACAGGACCACATTAAGCCAAGATGGAACTTTTGCCAAATAGGGTTTCCAAATCTTAAAGAAGTAAACGAGATTAGCAAGAGGGATAGAAACACAACTCATGACACATGCAAAAATTCAGTTTATGCAAGTTTACAAGAGCATGATTTTACGAAAAAGTTTATGAGACCGCAATTTAACAAGAAAGTTCATGAGAAAGACTATTTATGCAAGTTCACGAGCACGTACTATAACAAGTATAATCATGTAGAAAGAAAACTTTTCAAAAGGTGTCTAAAATAATCTTTGTATTGACACAAGGAATCGAGTACCAACATCAAGCCTTTGAGTGTCTACATATAGGATTTACATTTAAATGTATTAATTTTTATCTACTAATATTGACACATGATCTATCCGGTCTTGACACTATAGATACTGAGACTTTCATCTCATTAGTGTTGACACTTTCTCAAGTGTTGACATTTGACAAGAATATGCATTTTCTTTTACTTGGGAGCTTGTTCTATCTACGAACATCATCCCAAGATGTTATAATTATCAAATTATTAATATCATATTTTATCTTATAGGCTCTAAATTTCTTAACTTGAACTACAATTTCATGATCACTGAAGATATATAAAACAAATACAAATCTATAAACCAAATCAAATATCAATTTGTAGATTCAAGTAAATCTCACAACTAAATCAAGTATAACAAGCAATCACTTACTTGATTGGCGGTACTTCAGATGACAACTTGACAGATATGTGCACTAGGAAGTTTACAGAATCTTAAAACCAAATGTTCTGATACCAAACTTGTATCACCCCAACATTTTCAAGACTTTTTCAAAATCATTTCACTTAAAATAAAATTCATTGATTTAAAAAGTAATGATATTAATTTTAAAACATTATTATCAAGACTACGAGTTCAATAAAAGTGTGGCAGTTCAAACATAAACTTTTTATTTGGTAGTATATCCATAACTTACATATCATCACCTAGTGCAGCACTATTTGTCTCTTCGTCTGAAGATCCACGCCAACCCGTTTTTAATTCATTTCTATTATTACCGAAAATGTTAGATATTGTGGGATGAACATACACTTGCCCAGTGAATAGAATATGGTGCACTTGTGTTATTGCACATTGGGATATACAAGTCAACTTTCACATACTGAAGAAAGTTCAAATGTATGATGAGTAGTCAATGCACATGCATGTACTTTTCAAAAATCATGTTAGATGAGTATTAGATGCATATGCATGTTCTTTTGAAAAATTATGTTTTTAGGGTACGATTATAGATTATCTTCTCTACCTCAAAGTGCTTATCAGTTCCATAACCCGGATATCTATAAAATGGTCATAACACATCATATTACATAAGACTATTTCATCATCTAGGGCTTTTACATTCCTGCCATCTTTCACGCTGTTTGACTATAACATGGATAATATATTAATATGTCATTCCTTACAACCTTCGAAGTGGCTAGGTGTTCCTGACATCATCAACATCGACAATAACACATCAGATTACATAGGACTATTGCATCCTCTAGGGCTTCTACATCCCTATCCTATTTCACCTTGTTCAACTCCTGACATCATCAACATTGATATCCAAAGCAATACATTGATTACCGAGGGGGCTAGAGTATCATCATGCAAAAACCTTTCTTTTATTCATAAACCTTCCTTTATGATTCATCATCCATCGAATGCCATTACATTTAAAACATGTTAACACAATAAACCATATATAAGGGTGTGTCGAATACTCGCTTATAATGAGTCAAGTAATTCATATAAACATCTCCAACTTATTTCATTTATCAAATGAGTCAAATAAACATAGTCTACTAACATTATAATGAATTATAATTCACATAATCAAGTAAATAAATTCTACTAACTTATTATCATATACATCAAAAAAAAAAAAATCCACTCACATCATTAATTACATAAACATATCTACTCACTTATTATTCAAGTAAATACATTCATCATGAATCAACTAGGATATAATATGGATCAATTTGTGTTTTGTATGAATAATTGGACAACTCAAAAACATGAATTTCATTAATTAGTCATGACTGGCATGATTTCATCTTCATGCCCACTTAGCCTTTGTTGAATTATCACTTATGTAGAGACATATTTAATACATGTGGGGTATATTTGTGTAACTTGAACTAAGAAATGACTTGAAAATTCCTAAACTTAGAACATTAGACACCTCGTCCCTTAAATAGAATCAAATGGCTTAAAAAGCTAGTTTGGGGGTAGAATGGTTAGAATGTGCGTGTTTGATGGATTGGAGGTTTGTAGTTCTTGATTTTACACTTTAATTAAGACAGTTTGGTTAACATGTATAAACCATAACCAGCATAAAAATAGATAAATACTGAAGGTCTTATTCTACTCTTCAAATGTCTTTTTAACTCAAGCAAATAAGCTTTAAGGGTCTTTCAAACCTAGTATCCTAAACTCAACTGAGTTGGGAGTTATCATCCCAAAGCTCGTTACAGGGGTCAATTAGAATGCAAGTACGGATAGTGAACCTACACATAAGATAATCAAACTTCCTTAACTTTTCGATGTCGACTGTGTGACTCGGGTAATTAAGTCTGAGGGGTCTTTCAAACTTGGTGCCCTAAAGTCGTCTGGCTTGGGAGTCACCGATCTAAAGCTCACTACAAGGATCACATAGAAAGCAAATGAGGAAAGTATTTTACAAGGATGGTAAAAGATAAGGACAATAAAAGAAAAAGTCGTCCATACAAAAAAAAAAAAAATAAATAAAAAAATTGCATGGTATAAGCCTTGTTGATTAAAATTGTGGAGAAAAATGCAATGATGAATGTTTAGAAACTACAAAGAGGGAACATGGGATTTGCGAGAAAAGTAGTAAGTTGTGACCTTCCATTATTGATGTGAGCAAAATGTTTAGAACTTAATAGGTTGACCATAGGGGATTTGGGCTTAATTTTTTATAATGAACTACATAGTTTTAAGTGCATTTTGCATAAGTAGGCATTCGACATTGGCTATACACACACTTGAAAATTGAGAATGACTAGACTAAAACTATTTGTACTTTTTTGTTCAAAAACTCTTTGCCAAACACATGAGTTGAGTTGTATTATTGAGGATTATGGTGAACATGTTGACAAATCAAAAAAATATTTTGCTACTTTGTTAATTTGATTTGGTTTATTAGTTTAGTTTTACATTGTTCAAGGACGAACAATAATTCTAGTTTGTGGGTATTTGATAAATACATTTTATACACTTATTTATATATCTAAATTAGATTATATTATTGTCATTCTTGAATAATTACTACTTAATTGCTTTATATTTGTTTACATTGTAGGAATTTTCCCAAAGTCATGGGAATGAAGCACTAAAGTGGAAAAATGGACATTTGGATGTCATTTGAAGCTTAAAGGAGCAAAATCGATGATGGAATCGTCAACCGGAATTTTCAAGGAAAGATAAGTGAAAGAATCAAGGTTCGAGAGCTTATATTGAAGATGGGTTGAAGTTTGGAAGAAGAGTTGAAGAGTTTTGAAAGTTAAGGAATTAGTTGTCACAATCAAAAGATGAAGGACTTGGGTGCAAATAAAGTTCAGGGACCAACTTAAACGTTCTTGAAAAGATGGAAATCTCACTACAGGTTTTGAACTGCACGACCATAAACCCGAGACCTAGTGGCCGTGGTAAAATCTTCAAATTAACAAAACCTGTTTTCAGTCTACTGCGCGGCCACCATAAGTTAGCTTGCACGGCTGTGCAGTAATCCGGCCCAGCGAGAGAAAAAGCTCATGCAAAAATTTTAGCATTCATTGACCAAGGTTTCGTGGGGAATCTATTTAAGCAACATATCATGCACGTAAAAGGGACCTTTGCGCACATATTCTAGAGGCATAATTCACTATCAAGGAGATTTGGAGATCAAATTGTAGAATTCTTGGTGCAAGAGTTCTTTTACTTTCTCTTCAAATTACTTATGATGTGTAGTTTAAATTATTATTGCGTTCTTATTATTTTCATTATGAATAACTAAACTATTTGTTGGGATCAAACGATGTAGCATGGTATTACACCTTTAATTTCATTACTCTAGTTTTACGATTTGATTGCATCTATATGGTTTTATTTTGTATTAAATGCGTGAATTAACTAGCCACTAATTCATTGATTAACTGGATCATTTTCATAATCTGAGAGGTGAGCTAATGATCTAGACTTAGGAATAAAATCTGGTAATTGAATGAGCGATAGAGATATACGTTCGTTGTTATTACGATCTTGTTTGAGTTTTTGTATTCCATGCACCTAATCATTACAACCAACTGTTCGTTAACATAGTTGACTAATTAGGTAGAGTTGATTTAAACCCGAGAGGGAAATTTCTTGTGCATAAGTGAGCTCGACTGATCACATTAGGAGATTAAAACTTGAGTGTGAGGTTAAAGGTATTGACTACGCGAAATCATGAAATCCCAACTCTACATCAATTGATTTAAAAACACACTTTTATTCATTATTTATTATTTTATCTTAATCTTTAGAATAATCACATATTCAATTATTTATTGTTCAAATAGAGTGAGAATTAAAATAACTTTGGTAATTGATCCAAATTCTCGTGGGTACGATAACTCGGACTCTAAAAGTCCATTATATTACTTATCACGACCCGTACACTTGCAGTGTTATTTTAGTGAGAAGTTTAAAGGAACTAGTAATCAACTAGGAATATGTTTGGCGTTTGGAAAGTAGAATTTAATATGAAAGTTTTCTTTGGAACATTTTATCAAACACTTAGAATGTAAACCTTGAATAGCATAGGAATTTCAAGTGTTTGTTTAAATGTAATTCTCAAAAATCTCAAATTGATAACAATAAAAATACCCATGATATAGGAATCAAGAAATACTTATGGGCATATAAGTTTTCCAATTTATTTATTTATTTTTTGGAGTTTTTTTAGGTTCTCTCTCTCTTTTTGAATGAAGAACAATAAGAACAAGAATGTAAAGATATGTTTATTAATTTAGAGCCAAGCTCTGATACTAAACAATTCGAACCCTTTGGTGTTTAGACAAAATATTTCCTCAACAATTTAATATTAAATCCAAGAAAGCTAAAATGGTAATAAAAGTAATAAATCTTGACCTAAGCTTAACCTATCCAAAATTCTAAGGAAAATAAACCCTAACCCAATGGAGAGAATAAATCAAATTCCAAGATGTTTGTAGAATAATCAACAACAATACACAAGAATAATATTCCCAAATATAGTTGAAGAAATTCTAAAGATAGTTACAAGATAAGAAATAGATTTTACCTCTCTAAATGCTCCAAAGAGTCTTCACAATGTCCAAGCTAATGAACTAGGTTTTCAAGTTGTCTATTTATATTATAAGAAGAAAAGGAAATAAAAAACCCGGTTTTAAAAATGAGAACCCCCGATTCTGCAGAATTTGACCATGTGATCGTATGGTTCAACCTAGAAACATTCTACTTAAGTTTGAGAGGGTCATGCTATCGCATGGACTTTCCTACCATACGATCGCATGGAAGACTTTTAGGCTGATCTTTCCAACTTCGTTGCTTGTCTTCAATTTTGACTTTCATCCCATTGTACTAGCCTCGAGATCTCCTTCAACACTCGATGATTGTCTTTTGAGGTCTCGACATAGGCGACCACAATGTATATGACATTGGCATTGAGATCATCTTCCACTTCGGCTCGACTCCATAGTTTGTGAACAAGTCCCTTCATCGACTCTTGAACCTCCTTAGCCTTGGACCTCATCATGGAACCTACTGGCACACTTATCGAGGGTTGACTTATTTGACTCCCTTGATTCTCATCCCCGTCTCTTCAGATTGACCCTAATTCCATCGCTTCCGTTGGTCATTATTTCAGCTCTTCAGCTTAACAATATTGTAGCTCTTCAGCTAACCATTATTTTAGCTCTTTAGCTAGTCATTATTTTACCTCTTTGACTAGTTATTATTTCATCTCTTCAGCTGATCATTATTTCAGCTCTTTAGCTGGCCATTACTTCAGCTCTTCAGTTGGACATTTTTCATCTCTCCAATTTGGCAATCAATTCAACTCATTTGTTTTGATGGTCTCCTCAAACTTAGTCCACAAATTAAATGAAATGAAATGAAGACTTTGACTATTTGGATCTAACAAAGAACAACATGACCCAATAGAAATTTGCTGATTATGTATCCGAGGAGGACGCCTTGTCACACATGATGGATCCGAGGTGAACCTCAGTTCTCCAACTTCCTCTTCTGACCAACCTAGACCATGATTATGGTCTAATGTATAGACCTAAACATCAGCTCTACCGGTGAACAACCAAACCGACCCAATAAAATGAAGCGAAGTAGACTTAAAGCGAGAGCTAGCATTCTAAGCAAAGTCTAAACTTAAGGCGATCTAAAGTTCGGATCTTGAAGGACAATTGTTACACCTTATAATTCGGGTCAAGATCAAAAGTCGCCTACTCAATGGTCAACACACTTAATGCCAAATATAGGAGAGAGAGGGGAGGACTTTTGGGTCTCTTATTGCTAGATATTTTTCTTGATCGAAATAGGAGCTTAAAAGCTCTCTAGTGGAGGTAAAAATCCTCCAACATAGAACTTGATCTTGTTGGAAATCGATTCCAAGAAAGTATTGAAATAATAAAAAAAATTAGTTTTCTTTGAACACAAGAATGCCTTGGAATTTAATTAATTATTGATCTAATTAAAAAAATATTCGAAGAAGGGCAATGGAGTTACCTCCCAACAGTTAGTATGAACTTCAATCTCTGAAATAATTGTTCCAGCTTCCAACGTTTGAATATTCCCCAATATTTCTTCAAGAACAAAATTGCGTTGATGCATGGATACCAAAGGATTAAGAACACAAAAATACAATATTACCCAAGTAGAATAAAATTCTCACTCTAATATTTAATTAGGGAATAACCAAAAACAAGAATTTGGAATAAATCTTGGTTATCCGCTCATATGTATGTACAGGGGAAGAGTTTTAACTTTTCTCATATTCTTTGTGGGATTAGAATTTCATAGTTGTCCTACAAACAACTCTTTTCATTTTTCCTTTGGGATTAGAGTTTCATACTTGTCCTACAAGTAACTCTATTCTTAATTCTTTTTTAATAGTGCAATCCAAGAACTATCCAACTATTTACAAGTTAGTCCTTCAATTCTTATTTAGGCTATTGCGGGGACCCAATTGGATTTATATATTATAGGCTTCCAATAATTAAATCCAGTTATGCCAATTAACAACCGTCCAATTTAATTATCTAATAATTCGCTCATACCACTATAGGCGATTTATTGCAACTCCTAAATATATAAAATTATTATAGAAGCAATATATATTTATTTCCCATAGTTATTTATCCTCTTTACTTATCAATCTAATAGTTTGTCCCCGTTTGAGATCGATAATTAATTATACATATTCTTAACTGTTTCACCTAATTAATTATCTACTTTGCTTAAATTAATATTCTTATTACAATGATTTTTATTTAACATCAAATCTTAAATACTAACTTTAGATTCTTGAAATCATATTCGTATATAGAATATCTAAGTGATCTCCTTAACTCTACAATTAGAGCAACGAATTCCTCTTACAATGCGTCATTTGTTAATTCACTTTCCTTTGACTCTCAACATACAAATTTATTGATCAAATAAATGATTGATCTCACTTACAGTATATCACAAACCCTAAGGATCGTTACGTAATAAATATTATCCAAGATAGATTATGACAATCCATATGATAGTCATGTGAAATCTTAATTCCTAAGCACGATTATGCTAGAGAATTAATTTCACGATGGTCTAGTCCAATACACTTATCACAAAGTATATCAATGTTATTACTCATGACTCACTAGTCGCGACGATCATGATAAATTGTCTATTCTTAATAATTAAGGTAATAATCAAATGAACCTCAATAAAATAAAGTGTCTATCTTTATTCAAGATTCAGGACTAAAGTATTCTCGATTGAAATATAATATTAATTTTCTGTACTTCGAAAATACTAATAATATCTTATCTTTAAACAATCGGAGGCCCTTTGTTTCAGTTTACATATAATAATAATTTTCATATTTAATTAAAAGTCAAATATTATATCAAATATCAATAATCGTTTATTACATTTTAGTAAATTCCTAACTCTTTTGAGCACATATCCCACCAGATCTATACAAAATATATATCCAGGTAAAATATTTAGTAATCTAGCTCAATCTAGCCTTATTTATATACAAAAACCTTCATTTATTTTCTTCTAGTTTCTCATTATATGTTAGTTCAAAGATCATTTTTTGCCAACAGTTATTGCAACTCTTTAAAGCTTTGAAAATGTTATTGGATGACTCACATGTGGTTTGTGGAGATTTCTCACCTTTGTTTTCTCTTTTTCTGTATAGATGTGAAATTACATCATATGTATATTGTAAGGAAGGAGATCCTAGGTTTGTTCTTGGGTGAAAACACTCTCTTGGTGGTTTTTTGTATAGTCGAAGAACTGTGAACTTTCAGATCCTTGAGCTGATTAACTGTAACTCAATCATGGTTGTCTTTCTTGGATTGTGATAGTGGAATCTCGAGCGATATCCTTAATTGGATGCTCAAAAGGGGATTGGGTGTTAACAATAATCACTGCACCTCTGAGGACTTTTGGTCTAGAAAAATCTTGGTGTTCTTTTACGTTTCTGGTTTTTCTTTCGTAGTGATTATTAACTTTTTGTGATCTTGGCTTAATAGCTACGCTTATATGACGCATGTCAATTCTCCTATATACATACCCCCACTTGTGCAATAAAATCGTTGTTGAAATGTTACAATAAAGCGCTGTTCAATAGACAAAAGTCAGAAATTTAAATTGTGTTGGATTTATTTGTGTTTTTTACGTGAGATGTGATTAAAAATTGGAGAGAGAAAATATGGATGGTTAAAAAGTGATATAAGAAATTGTATAAATTAGATTTTGGATAAAATTTTGTTTTCTAGTGTTATAATATGCGCCACGGAACGGTGCCTTATTATTTAACATAGACTTTAAATAAATTGTTATTATTTTATCCCAAGTGCTAACGTTAAACATACTGGGTTCATGATGTACTATGGTGACTCCCCTTGTGACAGCAGCACTTTTCCATGAAGTTTTATGTGGTAAATAGTGACCTTAGGTTTTGTCAAATCCATCAACTTTCATTAAAAAAATTAAGTAGTTGTTCAGTGCCGGTAATTTTGGTTATAAACAAATTTTTGATGCTTTGATGTAAGATATATAATTGAAAAAGTGGTTTTGATGTAGGTGAATCCTACAGTTGAAATAATCGAATAAATGACGGATTGCAATTCGAAAGAGAACTATTCTTTATTTCAAAATTAACCAAAGAAAAACCCTACAACTGAACATAAATAGCTTAAATAATAAACCCTACCGGACCCTGAGCCCGTTATATGATTAAGCCGAATTGAAATAATAACTTAAAGTTCAAAAACAAATAACAAAATTCAAAAAATGGTAGTTTTGCCCTAGTAAACATCCTCAAATAGCCAAAATCCACTGCAGTAAAGCGATGTGTCACATCCAGATCGTCGAGACCTTTCCGCAAAGTACTTATGGGCTCAAAACGGACACCGTGCTCAAAAATTATGGCCATTTAAAGTTGACACCTCCGTCGAATCATTTTTTTCGCTCTCAACTATCCAGAAACGCTACTACTTGGTCCCATATTTCATCCTCCCACTCTCCATCAGGTTTGAAAAAATATGTATGATTTAAAGTGATTTTCAGAACATTCGTTGTATCTAAATTTTATATAGAAAGAAATAGTTACGAATACATGATTTCATGTCAACTGAAGCCACTTCCTTACAAGAGGAAAAATGAAAAAAACGGGGAAGGTTTTCTCAACCTTATTGATTGGAAGAACGTAATTATGTGCTTGGTAGAATTTTTTGAGTTATATTGGAGTTACTGTTGAAGTACGATATTGATGGAAAATAAGTAGCACATGAGTGTTTTAGAAACTGTGGCAATTAATATCTATGTCAAGATCATGATAAGATGTGTAATTGTGTCGGTTGAACCATTTTCTAATCTGGCATGACTCGTATTTCAACTGGGTCGAGTTGAAATGACTAATGCAGAAATATGCTAAAATTGATGCAATTTAATGTGAACGAGAAGTTAGTGTGAAGTGTGGATCAATAGTGTGACATATGGATCAATACATTATCGTTATTTACGATATGAACATAACTAGTCCTTGCATACACGAGCAGAAGTATGCAATTTTACGCACTTGAATAAGTTAAAGATAAGCTATTTTAACATATAAATTAGATTTCTTAAAAAAGGAAAAAAAAAATGGTTTGACTTGACATCACTATTCTTTAAGACTTTTTAAGTTTCAAATCCTAAAATTCGTCCTCAGGGACATCATTTCTAGCCTTTTAGTCAATAATATTATCATTATTCGAGTACTCTATCTTTTTGCATTAATTTAAGAATTATTGGCATTATTATATTTTATATGCTCTCATTCTCATTCTTTTTATTTTTTGTTCCTCTTTCTACTTCCCAATACCAAGTTTATAATAACAATACTAACAAATGCATTTGAACCCCTCTTTGGCCCCCATTTTTTGGTAAACAATGTGGTTTTGAATAATAATTTTTTGGAGACTGTTTGGTTAAAAAATATTTGAAAAGTAAAAAATGATAGACTTGATTAAGATGAATGATTGAGATTGAGTGTTGAATTTTTTTTTTTTTTTTTGCAAAAAATGGGGGGCCAAACAGGAGCGTTTCACCATGTAAAATAATATTTATTTTCTGTCTGCATAACATTAAGATTACTGTGAAACTCATGGAAGATCTTTAGTACTTCATCCATTTTTGTTATTGTCAATATAATAATGCAACTAATTATCATAGTATTGACTTCCAAAAAAATATTATTAATTATATTAGTGAAATTTGTAAACGTTACTTTCATAACGGTAATTTCCGTTTGTTAAAAAAATTGTGTTTATAAACATATTTTTTTATATTTTTGAGGTGAAATATGTGGTTAAATAGTTGAGAGAGAAAATATGCATGATTAAAAAGTGATTGGGAGAATTGTGTTGTTTAACAACAAGTTTTTTTATGGTTTACCAAACAGAATGTATAATGTATTAAGTAAGTAATTAAGATTCGGACAGGAAGTTACAAAGATGTTTCTTGGAAGTAATAGTGAAAATTACAAATATTATTACATGTTTTAGTTTAGTTTAATCATATCGTAGTTTGAGAATAAATTATTTTATTTCAACCTTAACACCAAATAATATAATGAAATTGTTTGTCCCCAAGGTACATCTTCCAGTAGCAAAAGGGAGGGCTGGTATTGATGCCAAAAAATGACGTCACGATTTTTTTACCGACTTATGGGAGATTGTAAAATTACAATCTTGCTGACCATGTATGAGGAATGTATGTATGAGTTGGTTGCTTATGGTGCCGATGAATCATATGTTGGATATTAGTTTAATAATACGAGAAATTAGTTAAGTATTGAAAATCGATTAAAGTGATTTTGTGTCAATTTCAGACAAATATTCAAACTCGAAACCAATATCGGATGAATGAGAAATTACGGAAAAAGACATAAAATATGATCAAAATTTTGTCCATGTGATCGCACGGTATTAATCACACATCAAAATGATTAAATCTTTGTTTGGTGTAAAGTCGTGCGACCGCACGGTTGTCCGAAAAATGTGTGTCTTTTGAAAGAGTTGCATGGTTTTGAAGGGTTGCATGAATTGATCCGCACCACTTCGTTCATAATCTTTCATACTCTATAAAAGGATACTTGAGGTGTCCTAAGACACACACCAATGATATGCAATATCACTGTTATTCTCTTCTCTCTTCTTAAATTAAATTCTTGCATATTTGTTGCATTATTTTGATTTTTCTTGTTCATTTCATTTTGGAGTACATAAGCCGAAATTCTGATTCATTGTGCTTGTGTTTTGGAGTGCTACAAACACAAGTTGAAGTCGTATCTTGGGAGTCGATTGTCATAAGCCGTTGGCACCTTTACGGGGCAAATTCGACTTAAGGACAAAGTGTTCAACACTTGCCTCGACTTTGTCCTTTCTTCTTTCTTCTTGTTTTCCATGCCGTTATTTCATCTATTTATCGGCACAGATTTCATATATAATATATTCTATTTTTTTGGCGTCATTACATAGTATATACAAAATATTCCAACATCATGAACTTGTATGTTGAATTTAGAGAAATGAATCTCGTACACTAAAAGAAATTGATTTTTATAACTCTTTATTATATCATTAATTATTTACACTAATATTACAAATAATAAGTTAATTGAATTGAATTTAATTATTAAATAATAGCATTCAACAGAAAACCAACTTATTTACAGACTCACTCAATTAAAAGCTTGGGACTTCTCTTCTATGTACGCAACAAATACTCACGTCTTATATGTTATCTCGTTTGTCCCTCTCTTTTCTGCCCCGGTTGTCTCTCTCGATCTTCTTCTCCTTTATTCGAGTCTCCTAGTCTGATGACTTTGACAATCGATAGCATTGAATTTAGAGAAATGAATCCTCTATATAGGCGAGGAACTCAAAACAATCGCCCTAGTCATATCAAGTTATATTGCCTAGACCTCAGGCTACATGCAGTAAGCATTTTACAGTGTGCTCGGTAAATTGTTTAACACAATTTTTCAAACTACATTTCAACCACATAAAAACTTCAGTGAAGATGCATGTCTGATATGTCGTACTAAGAGGGCCGTCCCCTTTCGAGCAAGTCATCCTTCAAATTGACATTGTATTATATTATCCAGCTTTGGCTTCGTCCAGTTCCGATGCTATTATAGATCCCCAGCCAAATTCTGACAATATCAAAGGTAAGCACCCCAAGTCAACTTAGGATTTTCTTCGAAACCATTCTCATTTGCCAAAGATGACCTCTTCCTTCCTAGTTGATAAGTGCATTTTATGCACTTATTTATCTGTCAAAACTAAGAAATTATATTGTCGATCAAGAATGATCCCTACCTAATTTATTGTTATTTGTCATTATTTTAGATTTAATCACAAAGTCGAGAAAATTGAGGAATTGAAGCAAATACATAACAATTGGATGATAAATAAGCTAAAATGCACACATGGAGGTTGACGAAGTCAATTGAGGTGCAAATTAGAGCTAAAGTGGAAAAAGTTCGAGGGCCTAATTGAAGAAATCAAGAAAATAAGAGTTAAATATAAGAGAAACAACAGTTTGAGGTCTAAATTGCTCTAATCGGAAGATGAAGGACCTGTAGCAGAATTAAAGAGCCACATGGTCACGCGAACAGATGTTGAATAGTCAGAACCCAAACTCATTAATTTACCGTGCGACTAGGCTGCAACTGGGCCGGAAAATGAGATTTTTCACCCAGTCTTCTATTTATTTAACCTAATTGTGACCTAATTCAATGGAGACCAGTGAAAGGCACGAAAATAAAATTCATAGGCAACATTAAAACCACTTTATACAACATATATCATTCAATTCTTTTGGGAGAAAGCGAAGGGATTGTGAAGATCAACAAAGATTGGGACGGATTCTTGGAGCAAGAAGATGCTTAGATTTTAATAACTATATTTTATACACTTATTTCTATCCTAAAAGTAGGATTTTATATGTTCATTTGAGAATATATTTCCTATTGATTATGTTATTATTTGTTTACATTTCAGAAAGTACCCCAAGTCGAGAAAACAATGGAATTGAAATCAAAATCAAGCAATTGGATGATAAAAGTGTCAAAGTGTGAAAATCAAGAGTTGATGAAGTAAATTAAATGGCCAATCGGAAGAAAAATTGAAGAAAAAATCAAATTTGGAAGAAATCAAAAGTTCATGAGCTAAATTGCAAAAATCGGAAGATGGAGGACCTGTTTTGCAATTAAATCACGAGGACCAACTTATAGCAAACCAAAAGATGAAAATTACATTGACACGTAAATCCGTGCGGTCGCATGACCCAATTTCTAGTGACTAAACCTAAACCTGCAACACCGTGCAATCACGCAACTCTATACCGCGTGGTCCTACGGTTACTTCCTGGGCCGCAGAATTCAACAAAATTTCTCTCTTTTTGACCTAGACTTTGAGGATATCTATAAATACCAGACTTGGAGGATGAAATTAGGGGTTTCCAACTTGTGAAATTGATGTCAAAAGCTGTCGAATTATCAAGGTATCCATGCATAGTCAAGAGCACAATTGAAGAATAAAGACCAAGAAGATGAATAGGGTGACATCTATCCCTTATTCTTGTGATTTTTATTCAATTATGTTCCTAGCTTAGGTTAGTAGTGTTAGAATTGTGATGAATTTTTGAAATCTTGAATCTATGTTTTAATCTATTATTTATTTCATACAATTTACGGTTTTGAGAAATTAATTCATGCTTTTACTATTATTCAATTACTTGATCACTAGTTGTATTATTTTTTGTTATGATTTCTTAAGTTCGAAAGATTAGGATTTCATTAAACTTGTTTCGATTGCCACAAAATCCGATAGGGGATAGAAATATACCCCTGTACTTTGTATTATCTGCTATAGTATTTACAAGTCTTGTAATGCTTTTCTATACATTCGGATTCATCATAGCAATATAGTCGGGTCATATATAGGAAAATGTGTTAATTCTTGTCCGAAAGGAGTTTTAACAACATTAGGAATATGGATTTTCAAAACCCATGAATTGTATTAAAATAATTTGGTTAAAATATGGATGATAGAGTTAAAATGGATTCATAATTCTAACGTGTCTGTTTTTCATAGTTTTAAATCAAATATTCTCGTCATTTTTTAGTTTTATTGTTACTTTAGTTTTAATTCAAAATTCTCAAACCGAAACTTTCTTAGTTCCAGTTAAGGAATAGTAGTCTAAAACAAAATTTGCACAATCTCTGTAAGAACGATATTCAGACTTAAAATCCATTTTATTACTTGTGCGGTCTGTACACTTGCGGTTAGCGAACAAGTTTTTGGCATCGTTACCGGGGATTGAGTTTAAATTTATTTTTAGATTACTTTCACTAATTCGGACTTTTTACTTGCTTTATTTTTATTTTTTTAATTTTATTCTAGGATTTTAATTTTAGTTTTAGTTTAGTTACTAGTTTTTTCACTTTTCTTGTAGTTGTGTATGCTATGTTCGAAAAATAGCGATCTTTTCGAAGATGACCCGGAAATAGAACGTACGTTGCACCGTAGGTTAAGAAAAGCTAGAGAGCTGGATAATCCAAGAAAAAAAAAATCAAATGGCAAACAACAACAATCTTCTGCCCCTGCTGATCCAATCAATGAGGATGACATGTTGGTTGGTGACTTTATAACACTTCAGATGGTTCAAAGTCAATCTAGTAATGTCTATCTACCATTTGGCAGACAAACTTCCAACTAAAAATCAATGTCAACATTATGTTCCAAAAGGACAACAATTCCATGGGAGACTTGAAGAAAATCCACACACGCATGTTTCTAGATATTTAGACACGTGTTAACATTTTAAATATCAGGGGGTGTCTTATAATGCAATCAGAATTAGGTTATTCCCTTACACTCTAAAAGATAGAGCGGTTGACTGGTTAGTTCTCACCTCGCTGTGAGTATAACCACCTGAAATGACTTGGTTCAGAAGTCTTGCACTAAGTTCATGCCCCCAGCGAAGGTTTCCAATCTGAGACATGACATCACCGTGTTCCAGCTACAGGATATTGAATTTCTGATGATCCGTGGAACAGATTTAAGGGCATGCTAAGGAAGTATCCAAACACATTGCACCCCAATTCAACATCGAGGAAAGGAAGCCTGCACAGGAAGAAATGTTGGTAAGTTTGTGGTGAAGACATAATAGTTCTTGTTGAAAATAGACCAGTTTATGAGAAGAATTGAAACCACAATCCAAAATCAGTAGGCATCAATCAAAAACCTAAAAAACCAAGTGGGGTAGATAGCACAGCTGATCACAACCAGAGCCCCGGGTACATTGCCTAAAAACATTGAGGTGAACCCAAGGAGTACAACTTATGGCTATAAATGTGGTGCAAAATGAGATAAATGCAATCACTAAGCGTAATAGTGTGCAACTTCCTGATATTCAAGTCAAAAAGCCAGTTGGAGCTCCTGACAAGGTTGTGGAAGTTGGTGAAAAGATGGCTGAAAGGGAAGATGACCATAAGGTGAAATCAACAATTAAGCCTCACGAGTCCCCTATCCCATTTCCACAAAGGCTGAAGAAGACAAGAGAAGACAAGCAAATCAATAAATTTGTTAACGTGCGTAGAAAACTGCACATAAATATCCCTTTCTTGGAAGCCATCATACAGATTCCAAGTTATGCCAAGCTTCTAAAGAAAATGATGTCTAGTAAGAAGAAGCTTGAAGGACTTGAAGAGGTGACTTTGAATGAAGAATACAGCGCAATCCTGCAAAACAAGCTGCCACCTAGGCTCAAAGATTCGGGGAGCTTTTCTATACCATGCATCATAGGGGATTTACAGTTTTACAAGGTCTTGTGTGACCTAGGTGCAAGTATAAATTTGATGCCCCTGTCTGTGTACAAAAGCTGGGATTGGGTGATCCAAAGGGTAGTAATATCATATTGCAACTGGCTGATCGATCAATTTGTTACATTTATGGAGTTGTGGAGGATGTGCTAGTTAAAGAAGGTAAAGTCATATTTCTTGCTGATTTTGTCATTTTAGACATGGAGGAAGATGAAAAGGCACCTTTGATACTTGGTAGACCATTTCTAGCCACTGTACGAGCACTGATTAATGCAAAGATGGGAGATGTAGTGCTACGTGCTGAAAATCAAGAGGTGACCTTCATAATGTTGCAATTTAACACCTAAGATCCACAGCTTAAAACTGTTCCAGGACCGATGTGGAAATAGCCATTTGATGCTGGGAGAGGTAATAGTACAAGGTGAGAAGAGATGAAGAGGCCTCACTATCCAATCTAAAACTACTTTGAGATATTTGCCAAAAAGTCTAGCTCTAGACTTTAAATGAAGTGCTAGTTGGGAGGCAACCCAACGTTTCAAATATTTTTCTTTAGTTGCTTTATTTATTACTTTTGAGTAGTTGTTATGTGTTTTAAGTAATTCTAGTATTCTATTTTGTATGTTTGAGAGTCGGGAGTTATTTTTAGTGTTCATTGTATTATTAGTCATTTTGATGCTTTACATTGCATTTTAGGATCACTAGCATGCTTAGAATTCACATTTTGACATATTAGTTGCATTGAAAACTTCATTGCACCTATTGTTGCACGTTTTAGCATTTTAGGATTTACTTGTATTTCTATTTGTTTTGTTGCTTTTCATTACAATTTTCAACTTGATCACCTAGCTTAAGACATGAAATTATAGTTTAGAAGATGGTTGTATGCATTGGAAGGCATTTAGGTATTGAAAACAGGATCAAAAACTCAAAAAAGAAAAAAAAAATTTCTAGGCACTGTCATTTTCTACCATGTGGTCACATGATAGTATAACTGTGCCGCCGCACAGTTACCTTCTGGGCAGTTATGGCAGATTACTTTATATTTTGTAAAACTTTCATTTTAACCTCTTTACACCCATTTTTCCTTCCCTAAATCATCCCACATTGAGTGCCCAACGACTCCCCAATGTTTGCATATCATATGGACTCAAATTCATGTCATGCTTTGCATCAAAATCATTCCAAATGTATGAAATTTTCACACTTTTATGGGATTAAGCATGAGTTTTGAGCTTTGCATATTTCTTATGAAATTCCATATTGTGAATTGGTTGGAGTTGAGATTAAAATAGACTTTAGGTTTAAGGATTGTGATTCTTTAGGTAAAAATTTTGGCTTCATCCATGGATCAAACTCTATGTTCTACATTGATTTCTTCACATGCGTACAAGGTGTTTGATTAAAAATAACAATGAATGTTTTGTTGAGTTTTTGAAAATCTTTTTGAATGATCACATTCACCACATATTATACATCATTTGTGCATCATTCAATCATTGTTTACACTGATTTAAGGCATGAACCTCAACTTGAACATCATTTCACCCCATTGCACTTGTTTTACCTTGCATTTTCATGACCCAAATGAACTCCAAATGTGATGAATTTTTTATATGTTGTACACTAGGTTATGTACTTTCATATGCCTGGACATGTCTCGAGAAATTTTCACTTTTCGAGGCAATGTCAAGGGCTGAAAGTCAGTGGTCGACCATTTTTCAAAATTTTCAAAATTTTTCTAAATCCTAGTTTGGGTGTGTTGTGTTGATTTGTTTTAGTTCTTATGCAATATTTATGCATTCTAATGTTATTTATCTCTCTTTTGCATAGAACAATAATGTGAAAACACCTTGGACCAAACATGAAAAAGCTAGAAACGGGTCAAGTCATCTGAGCTATATGGAAGTCAAAGATCCAAAATGGGAACACTACCTATCCAAACCCGAGAAGTACCTTACTCCTCCTTGTTACATTGTATTTATTTGATTTATCTATTTGGAATACATTCAGGACAATGCATATTTCAAGTTTGGGGTGAGAATCTCATTCATGTTACTTGATTTAAACATTCATTTGATTTAGGATAAAAAAAATCATAAAAAAATTTGAAAATTTGAAAAATCATAAAAATTGAAAAAATTTGAAATTTTTTGTTGATTTATTTACTGCTCATGACATGATTTGAATTGACTTTTGTGCTTTAGTTAGGGAATTGGACAACATGTGAACTTAATTTCTCTTAAACATTCATCCATGTAAGACTTTAATCAAACTTGAGCACATAGCCAATTTCGAATAATAACTTGTGTAGAGGGATGCTTGATATATGTGGGGTAAACTTGTGCAAAATTGAACATAAAATTGATTGAATAATCCCAAACCTTAAGATTCTAGATCCGGACCTGAAATTTAGAAACAAGCAATTTTGGGAAGGAAATGTTAGTATGAGTAGGCATTAATATATTTAGGGTCTAAAGTTCTTAATTTTGCATCTTTAGTGTAAGGGATTTTGATTAATAGGTATAAATCACAACCAGCATAAAAATAGAAAAAATGTTGAAGGTCTTATTCTACTCTTCAAATGCCTTTTTGACTTAAGTAATTAAGTCTGAGGGTTCTCGGAACCTAGTACCCTAAACTTAACTAAGATGGGAGCTATCGACCTAAAGCTCGCTACAGGGGTCAATTAGAAAGAATGTACGGTAAGTGGACTTACATTTAAGATTCTAAAACATAACTTCTTTGTTACGCCTTTATGACTCATGTAATTAAATCTGAAGGATTCTTTAAACCTAGTGCCCTAAAGTCATCTGGCTTGGGAGTCACCAACCTAAAGCTCGCTATATGGGTCATATAGAAAGCAAGTATAAAAAGTTCTGTACAAAGAAGGTAAAAGACATGGCTATAAACAGAAAAAGTCGTCCAAATGAAAAAAATGGAATAAAATGCATGGTATAAGCCTGTTTGATTGGGATTTCTAACACTGGAGTGTGAGATTGGGGATGAATTACTTTTGATCTCTTGTGCATACTTGTCAAATCCTAACTGGCTTGTGTGAAAAATGCAACATATAAATGTTTAGAAACCACATAAATGGAAAAGACCCCGGGATATGAGAGAAAAGCAATAATGTTGTGATCATCCATGAGAGTGTAAGGAAAAAAAATCATTGTCGAACATATGTGATTTGGGCTTAATTATGCATAATCCACCATTCAGTGTCAAGTAAATTTTTACATGAATTTGTAATTAATTTTTGGCTATTCACACACACACACACACACACACACACACACACACACACACAATTAAGTCGAGCATTGGATGAATGAAAATATTTTATATTGTTCATATTTCTTCGCTAAAATTAATTGTCAATTTGGATTTTTGAAACTCATGGTAAATAAGTCGACAAAAACAAAAATATTTTTTAATTTGCATTTTTATTTTTATAGTTTAGTTTTATTTGTGTTCGAGAACGAACAATAATTCTAGTTTGGGGTGCTGATAAGTGTATTTTGTACAATTATTTATATCCTAAAAGTAGGATTTTTTATGTTCGTTTGAGAATATTAGGTATTGATTATGTTATTATTCGTTTACATTTCAGGAAGTATCCCAAAGTCAAAAAAATAATTGAATTGAAGCCAAAATCAAGCAATTGAAAGATAAAAGTGTCAAGTGTGAAAATCAAGAGTTGATGAAGTAAATCAAAGGGCCAATTGGAAGAAAAATTGAAGAAGAAACCAAATTTGGAAGAAATCAACAGTTCATGGGCTAAATTGCAACAATCGGAAGATGGAAGACTTGCTTTGCAATTAAATCACAAGGACCAACTTATCGTAAACCAAAAGATGAAAATTGCATGGACAGGAAAAGCCATGCGGTCGTGCGCCTGCAGAACCGTGAGGTCGCATGATCCAATTTTCTGGTGATTGAACCTAAACCTGCAACATCGTGCGGTTGCATAACTTTATGCCGCGAAGTCGCAAGGTTATTTTCTGGGCCGCGCAGCTGAGCTTTTTCACAAATTCAACAGAATTTCTCTCTTTTTGACCTAGACTTCGGGGATATTTATAAATACCAGATTTGGGGGATGAATTAGGGGTTCCCAACTTGTGAAATTGATGTCAAAAGTTGCCGAATTTCCAAGGGATCCATGCGTAGTCAAGAGCACAATTGAAGACCAAAAAATGAGAAGATGAATATGGTGACATCTATCCATTATTTTGTAATTTTTATTCAATTATGTTCCTAGGGTAGGTTAGTAGTGTTAGAATTGTGATGAAGTTTTGGATCTTGAATCAATGTTTTAATCTATTATTTATTTCATGCAAATTATGGTTTTGAGCAATTGATTCATGCTTTCACTATTATATGCAATTACTTGATCACTAGTTGTATGATTTTTGGTTATGATTTCTTAAGTTCGAAAGATTAGGATTTCATTAGATTCGTTTCAATTGTCACAAAGTCCGATAGGGAATAGAAATATACCCCTATTCTTTGTGTTATCTATTATAGTATTCACAAATCTTGTAACGTTTTTCTATACATTTGGATTCGTCATAGAAATATAGTCGGGTCGTGTATAGGAAAATGTGTTAATTCTTGTTCAAATGGGGTTATAACAACATTAGGAATATGGATTTTCAAAATCCATGAATTGTATTTAAATACTTTGGTTAGAATATGGATGATAGAGTCAAAATTGATTCATAATTCTAACTCTATTTTTCATAGTTTTAAATAAAATATTCCCATCATTTTTTAGTTTTATTGTTAATTTTATTTTAATTCAAAAATTCTCAAACAAAAACTTTCTTAGTTCCGATTAAGAAATAGTAGTCTAAAACACAATTTGTATAATTCCTGTGGGAACGATATTCGGACTTAAAATCCACTTTATTACTTGTGCGATCCGTACACTTGCGGTTAGCGAACAACTCTCAATTCTCACAATTTCAGGTTTTATTTACACTTTTATATGTTTTTTTTTCCTTCAAAGAACATGAGTAATTAACTAGATTTTAATTCGGGATTAACTATGTAGATTTAATATTTCACGTTTTATTTTAATTCTCAAGTTGGTATCATATTTTTATGTATTGATTTTTCTATTACTCTTAATGCACGAATTAATTAGCTACTAGTTCTTTGATTTTGTGAATGATAACGACTTCAGAATGATGTTATACATTTAGACCGTGTAGTAAAATACAGCAATTTCAACAAAAATATAGAGATATGAATTTGTGGTTGCATGTGATCATTTATGAATTTTTATGATATTTTATGCATTTGGTTAAGGAAGAATTCTGACCCAACATAGAGATATGTGCTGGAATTAGTTAAATATGACTAATTTGAACTCGAGAGAGGTAAATTAGATACATGTATGAATTTGATCAAATACAATTTTAGAAAGAACCTTAAGATGCGAAATCAAACAAGAAAATTAATTCCAAATCATTAATCCTAATATTTTTTCATTGTTAGAAAAATCATCCTTTAATTTTATTGTTCTTATAGTTAAAATTATTTACTAGTAGTTTTATTTTTATCTCTTAGTTAGTTGAACTATTTATTTCTTGAAGCATCCAATTTATCGACTAGTTAGTTGAACTATTTATTTCTTGAAGCATCCAATTTATCGACGTTATTTAATTATGTTGCTTTTAAATTTCATATTATAGATTTTACCTTCTTTTAGGAATTTTAGATCAAAGTGAATTTATAGAACATAAACTAGTCTTCATGGAAACGATAATTTGGACTCAAAAAGTCACTTTACTACTTGTTCACAATATCGCACTCTTGCGATATGAGAAACACAACACTACTTGAGCTCTAAATTGATGCTAGTTGGACTCCGACTTAATATAGTTACATGGATGACATGGATGCTATGGGGTTTGCATTATTGTTTTAGTCTAGACAGCACAGAAACGAAAATGGGAAATGAAATGGGAAACAAGAAATGTCATTTTTGAAAATGTAGGAAACAGAGCGCTATGAAAACGCGATATTAAAATTATTTATTTATTTATTCAGAGCTTGTTTGGTGTAGGAGATTTTGGAGGAAATTTAATTTTTTTGGAAAATGTGTGATTGAAATGAGGTAAACAAAAGCGTGAAAGTTGTGGGTCCTACAAAGATATGTGGATGAAAATGAATTTTGAGGAGAAAATTTTTCAAAAAACTTAGGATTAAACAAGGGCTTAAATGCAATATTTAACTTCAAAAATATTTAATACAATTTTAGTCCTTGTTTGATAGAGATTAAAATCAGATTTTTAGCAAATTTTAATAAAAGTTGATGAGATGTGTGATTAAAAATCGTGGGACCCATAAAATATATGATTGTAATTAATTGTTGAATTTAACTTTGATAAAAATTTGATTTTTAATCAGAAACAAACAGGTACTTAATATTAAAAATAATGTAATCAAATAATAATAAAAATATTACAGTCAAATTTACTCAAAAACATTATCTCTATAAATATCTATAACATTATTACCTATCAATGCATATGGGACTATCAACATGATTGTTGAATAATATTGCTCCATATGTGTTTCATCTAAAGAAAGATTTGCGAATATCAAGTATTCTAATATATTCCAAAGAGTCAAATTAATCTCCAGCTATATTTCACATTTTAGTTTCCTTGACATATTATTGAAGGCTTCTTGATAGAAGATGTAGGTTACTATGAACAAAAATCAAATCTTCAGCATGTTTTTTCGTTAACTTGTTTCTTTTATCAAATGAATAAAACAGCGTGTACTCCAATTCTGTTTAGAACATGATGAAGAACTAGGTTGTCCTAGTATAATGAAAGCTACATCTTGAAGTGAAGGTGCACTTGAACCATGAATAGCCCACCAACTTTTTGTATTTATAATGTACCAACTATTTACATCTATGAGTGGTTAGCCCACCAACTTTTGCATCCATAGTGTTAATTTCTTCGTGTAAAGTTTCCTAAAAATTTCCAAAAGTTTTTGAAAGTTTCCATAGTGTTTCTAAAATTAATTTAAAAAATGGAAAACCTTTTTTCAGGTTTTCATGGAGTTTCCAAGAGTTTTTGAGAGTTTGAGTTTTCGAAACGTTTTAGAAACAAAATACTTGGTCCATAAAGGTTTCCGTTCGTCCTAGCTACTATTATCTACCTATGACTTATAGCTAAGTAGGCCAATCGAGGGACTGTGGCAATGAAAAAGTTCCAAAAAGATACGAAGAAATCCTATTAGTGTTTGGAAAAGGAAATAGATCTACATCTTGAGGTTCCAAGCAAAGGTAGAGCAGGAGGTGAGCGCTCAGACTGAAATTTTTTGGAGGAAAGTTGTTCCACCATGAAGGAAGCCTATGGGAAAGTGAAGCCCAATGCCAATCACATTATAGAGGATTCGAAGACCTTTCCTACAGTTTAAAATAAACAAGAGAAGGTCAACCCGGAGGAGGTGGTAAACTTCAAAGATGAGAAAATTCTTGAGACTTACATTGAGTTCCACATAGAATAAGTAAGACAACACTTTGGAGAAGGCAACTTTGGCCCATTCGTTCGAAGACCCAATTCTTATTGACACTACTTAGACCTCCTCAACTCTTGTTGCCAACCTTACTCAAGACCTAACCGTTACATTTTTTTGGGTTAATTATTCTAACGAACACTGAATTTGTGAAAAAATTTCAAAATGGAAACTATAGTTCATTCCTTATGCTAATGGTTACTAAAGTTTTGTTCTCTTACTACATTGGACACTTAACATATTTTTGGATAGTTTTCAGAAATTTGGACCGACTTGCAACCTAATTGATAGTTTGCAATAAAGATTGAGGACCCAATGTATAATTTTTGACTCAAATCAAAATTGCAAGAAGGCCCCCGTCCTCCCTCCTCCATTTGTTGCCCCACCTCTCTAGCCTATATTTAGCCACCACCAACTCTCTTCATCGGATCTAAAGGTCCACACCAATTGGCCATATCCTCAAGCATTCACATTTACATATATAAACAAACGAACTCATCAGCACATCACTATCTCCACCGTGCCCCAATCGACAAAATTCGCAACCAACAGCGGTAGGGAAAAGTAGTACCATGACTGGTACTTATGCTGGGAAGTTTATTATGGGTGGATTCCTTAACATTCAGTTAAAGAAATGGCTAAGATCAGTGATTACCCGAAGTTGTGCCAACAATTATTATAGTTATTATTTTCAATAGATCTGAAGACTTGCTTGATGTTCTGAATGAGTGGCTTAATGTGCTTTAGGGTATGCAAATTTCATTTGCAATTATTATCCCTCTCATAACGTTAGTGCCAAATGAGCAGATTGTGGGAGATTTTAAAATTGGAACTACAATAGAGGGGACGAAAAATTCGTCGACACAAAATTGGATATATAAGGGAAAAAAGAACTGGTAAAACTGAAAAGAGAGGGGTTGAGAAAATGGGTCGAAATACGGAGAAGATTTTGAATATGCTGAAGAAATGGAATGAGGATCTTTAGATCTTGTGTTATTCATACATATATTGTATGTATAGATTGTAGGTTATTTGTTGGGTTGTTCTATTCATCAATTTTTTCTCACTTTTGAGTTTTGAGAGTGCAACTCTAATTCAGGTAAGTGAACTACCGGTTTAGACAAAGGAGGTGGTAGCGGCTGAAGAGAATAGAGGACGGGGGCCTTCTTGTAATTTTGATTTGGGCAAAAAATTATACATTGGGTCCTCAATTTTTATTACGAACTATCAATTCTATTGCAAGTCGGTTCAAATTGAAGAAAACAAACCAAAAATATGTTAGTGTCCAATGTAGCAAGAGACCAAAATTTTAGTGTCCATTGGTGTAAGGAATGAACTATAGTGTCCATTTTGAAAAAAATTCACAACTTCAGTGTCTGTTAGAGTAATTAACCTGTTTATTTTTGTCAACAAATAATATTTTGCACTGCAATATTCAATTTCTATGAATTTTATTTGTTTTATGAAACTATTAGTTTGGTATCTTATTACATTATTACGTGTGGCATAGTTTATTGTTACTATACTCTTCTAGCTTTATTTGAAACTTTTTTTTTTTTGTTGCTAAGTGTGTAGTTAGAGGTGTAAATCCATGTAGGGCAAGTCGGGTTGACCTGTCTACATATGAGCCTGTTAACAGTCCGCGTGGAAAAAAGGCCACATATAGCGGGGTTTACTGGAAGTTCGAGTAGGCCCATACAATTTGAACTAAAACTCAAGCCCACCTGTTGGCCCATCCAGGGTCGAGTCCATGTGGGTAGTGGATAGACCCGATTTTGGCTGCCTAAATAAAAAAGAGTTTTTTTTTTTTTTAGATCTAAAACACTTTTTTTTCGGTTGTTAAATTGCTAAATACCACATAAAAAAATGGTACATTCATATCTTCAATTATATGGAATTTATATCTTATTTTACATTGAATTAGTTCTAACTTTGTAATTAAATATAGCGTAAACAACTAACAGCTAAATGCATTCCTATTATCAACCATTTGCATAGTTATAGCTTAAGTACATCCAAACTAGGTTGACACCTACTTTACTATAATTTATGGTTTAAGTACATCCCACGTAGGTTGGAACTTACTTGACTATATGATGCGAACCCGGGAGGGGGTCCGCATCGTAGCTCGCGGAATAACGCTTAGAAAGTTTCGAATTCAGGTTGGAACGGACGAGAACACTACAACCCGAGCCTCACGACGTAAGAACCATGAGTATATTAAACCCAAGACCCATTACGATGCGGAAATAAGAACCTTAATTGTTTGAACGCCACAAAGGATGCCCCGCCTTTGATAAGTTCGATTTGTTGAACTCCACAAATATCCGACAATATTTGATAAGTTCGAAGTTTGTTCAATTCCAGAACAATGTTGAGAAAACACTCAATATATTTTTCATTCATCAAAATCTTCTGTTTTTACATTGAATGGAAAATCATATAAATAGGCAAAATAAATCCTAATCGCTAACTGACTCTGAATAGAATTTTAATTATGCTAAAATAGCTAAAATAACTAAAATAACCAAAATTACCAAAATTGGAAAAAGAACTAAAAACCAAAAAAGGAAATACAAATCAACTGAAATACTAAAAATCCCGAAAATATGAATCGCGCCGCTTACGGCCGTAAAAGTCGTACTTACGGCCGTAAGTCCTTCTCTGATCAAAATGTCTCAATATTAGTTACGACCATGAAGATTGATGTTACGGCCGTGAAATTCCATGTTACGGCCGTGAGAACCAAAGTTACGGCCGTAAACGCTGTTCTGTCCAAATTGTGCACTAATAATGTTACGGCCGTAATTATGAAAGTTACGGCCGTAAAAGCCCTTCTGCCTTGATTTCTGACCATTTGACGTGAATTGAATCTTGACTCGAGCCCAACACGAAACTTGTTCATTTTTCCATGTAGAATATTGTTGAATTGCCCATATCTTGATTTCTCATTTTTTGACGCCTTTTCCGGATTATATCATCATATTTAGTTGATCAAAAATTATATTTTTTTGGTCAATCAATCTTTAGTAACTGCAAGATTTTTGATGTCTACAAAAAATCATCATTAATTTTATATTGCATTATTCGATTTGTTAATATCCAATCTTTCACACATATGAGGGCTTCCAAAGTATCTTCTTAAAGTTTTGATATTCTTTCATCCAATAAACTGTTATTTTCACAAAAGTAGACCCGAATACCACAGTTGAGACTGGAATTGCTTGTAAATCTCGTTCCATTTTTTTTTATAATACTGGGTATGATCCCTCATTTAATTTCCACCATCGTAAGATATCTAAATTATCTACTTCATCTTCAGGTATAAACTATAATGATCAAATTGATAATATCTTTCTAATTCAGCAAGTGTGGTATTTTTATAGTGGAACTAACAACATTACGTTTCTTAACCATTAGGGAGAAAAACAGAAGATTTACCTTTAGAAGTTATACTAGAGTTTGTAGAAGAAAGACTATTTTCATTGTTACCATATTTAAAAAAATAATTGTTATACATTTCAATAATAAAAAATTTCAATTGTTGTAATATTTATGTTAAAAGCTAATCTTTTAGAGTGTTTCTAAAGTTCATTGAGATCCAAATAACACTAGTACAAAATTATCAAAAAAAAAAAAAAAAAAACAAATTAGCGTCGTTTTTCAAAGAAAACGACGCCTGTAAAAAATGAGGTAGCAAAATTGTAAATAAATATTTATTAAAGGCGTCGGTTGTTAGGAAACAACCGACGCCAAGGAACTGGCCCAAGTATAGGCGTCGGTTCCTACATAAGAACCGACGCCTATAAATCAAGTATAGGCGTCGGTTCTTTTTAAGAACCGGCACTTTTTCATAATAGGCGTCGGTTCTTATATAGAACCGACGCCTATACTTGGACTTTGTTTTCCTGGTTTCACCAAAATTTCAGCCATTTCCCCCGGTTTCACCAAAATTTTCAGCTATTTCCTGCACCATTTTCAGTTCAACCGAGGTCCCTACCTTCTCACGCCAAATTGCCTCTGGGCGTCAGCTCGGTGGGGAAGAGTGGTTTTTAACCACTGGGCTTTCCTCCCCTACCATCGAATCATACATTATTCAAGCTATTTGGTGGATTTTGGAAGATTTCTCGCGAATTTCAGCTCCTGGGTCTGCCCTAGTGCGCGAATTTGGCTGTTTGAGTTCTTGGGTTCGGTTTTCTCGCAGTCTACCGCTTGGTGTGGTACTATTCAGCATTATTGTGGTGATTTCTTGCCCAAAAACTATTGGGCTTTTGTCTCCTCAGCTGGAAACGTCTACCCCCTGGTCGAGTGAGTAGGTTGCAGAACTGCAATAGCTTCTTTTCTGCAACTTCACTGTTCATACGAGCTCCTTCTTCAGTTTTCAGAATTTTTTAGTGCAAGTGGTGAAGCTTTTGTTATCTCTTCACCCTCCTTGCTGGAATTTTTCTTCAGATAAGGTTAGTGTGGCTTACTTGTGGCCTTGTAGGCCTTATTTGGATTTTTCTTCAACTTTTAACAAATGTATTAATCATTCTTACATCATTTCTCTTATATAAAACTTGCATTATTTAGAGTGTATTTGCGTCGAATTCAAGCAGTACTTGTCTACTTTTTACTAGAGTGTTCTCCAGGTCCAATTAAGAAAAATTGAGTGTAGACTAATTTGATATGTTTTGGATGATTTTTCAGGTGTAGTGATTATGTGGGGAAATGGAATTTCTTGAAATTATGTAGATTCAACTGTTCGAAGTGAGTTTCTCACAATTGATTTTGCTTTTATATTATTATTATTATTACTTTTTCTTTTCTTTCATTTTTTGGTGTACTGGGCAGTTTTTTCTTATCCAAATCAAAAGGAAAGAATACATATTGATGGTTTAGTGGGTACCATTAGTTTCTGGGTTGATGAAGTTTCAGATGTTTTAACAAATTTCAAACATTAGTTCTGATTGATTTTTTTTTTCCAGAGATTGAGTTATGCATACCACGTTTTAGGAATTTGGTATTTTGATTGAGTGACTAACCCTCGAGCAACTGGCAAATTGAGACATGAGTTGGCTGGGCAAGATTCTCAAAGGTTCCGACTACAAAATCTCAAAAGGACAAAATCATGGGAAATACGAAGATAATACAATTTGGGAAGGACCTCCTACTTCTACGGTAATCACTACTGGTTGATGGTCATTGAATTTGCACTATTTTGATGTATTTTGCATATGCGCGAGCTTTTTCCAGAATCTAATGCTATGAAAATGTTTTTAGGTCTTGGTACATAAATACTAGCTTTCTCCTGGCTGAAACTATTATTGAGCTAATATGATTACTGTTTCTGTTAGAACGCTATCGAAAAATCTCTACATATTCAAAAAATTATGTCAAGAAATGTGATTATCCCCTGCTTATCTACCGCAGAGTTGAAGAAATAGTGTGGGTGGGATTGTAAACAGGAATGAGAAAATGCAATTTTCTGGGTCTTGGGGGTTTTCCCATTTCTCCAATTCTATTATTCCATTTCTCTTCTATTTTTCTTATCTTACGATAGTTGTAGAAATGCAACCATGACTATTTTTTTTCTAGGATTACTTCGCTAATGACAGTGTCTGCCCTCTATGGTCTCTAAAACATCTTCTTTGCTTTGTATCTCTGTTGATTTTGTTGTTTTTGATCATTATATGGAGAAGCTGCATTTCATGTTGGGTGGTAATAATCATTATATGGAGAAGCTGCATTTCATGTTGAAACTTGTGCTATAATGATCAATAAGGTTTCTTCTTGGCATTTTCAATCCAGAGGGATGGCTCGAGATTACGTATCATTTTCAATCTTTGTACAACATTTTCTTTAATTGAACTACTCTTAAATGCTGGAGTAACTTGTTTCTTTCTTGATTTGATGATTTCAAATATGTGGACGATTCTTTGCGAAAGGGAGGGATGACAAAGGGAATATCTTCATCTTAGAGAGAGTCGAAGATAATACAGTGTAAACATTTTCAAACTTCTCTTCGTTGGTTCAATTTTTGGCATGTTGATACTTAAGTTTATAAATAGTATTGCTGGAGGCATTGAGGGAGGGGTTTAATATACTCGAAGAGGCAATGGAATCTGCTTTTGAACTACAAACTGCTACTACGAATACAATTGGACACAGTGATTTATCTGAAAGGGAGTTTAGCGGAAAGATTACACCAGTCTGTTGTAGTGATGACTATTAACCCCTGTTTGGTAGTTTTTTTTTAAGAATAGTTTAGGTGAAAAGTGAATTTGAGAATAGTTGGTCAATTCCAATTCTGAATGTATGTATTTTTGAGTTTTTTATTTATTGATTGACATTTGGATTTGATTAGCATATATTTTCAAGTATAGTATTTGACTTTCATTATTTGAATTTAATTGGGGTTTCACACAATTTATTGGTGGGGAATTTTTTTTTTTTTTTTTGACTTTAGGCGTCGGTTGTTGACCAAAAACCGACACCTTTATGTTACTTAAGGCGTCGGTTTTCAACAACAACCGACGCCTTATTATAACTTAAGGCGTCGGTTGTTACTTAACAACCGACGCCTTTAGTTATGATAAGGCGTCGGTTTACAACTGACGCCTTAAGTATGCACTTTTAGCGTCGTTACTAAAGGCATCTCCTGTACAACCGATGTCTTTTCCGCTTTACAACCAACGCCTTTGACTCTTATTGTACTAGTGTAATTTAATGCGGGGTCCATTACAGCTTCCACCGGAAAATTAGTTGCATATTTTCATAATTTTTAAACTTTTTCTCCTTTAAGAAAATATTTTGAAAGAAAAATGGATCGTCTCTAAATGATGGAAATTGGCCAGCAATTTTTACCAATTGTAAAAGTACAGGATTATTAGTTAGATAATAAATTTCTGAACTAATGTTTGCTTCCTTATAAAAGGTTCCAAAAATTTCAAAACTTTAAATGTAATCTCCAAGTTCGAATTAGTTATATAAAATTGATTCTACTTTGAATTAATGAATGCATTAATAGCATTGGTATAACCAACAAGCGATTTTGACATTAAAAATGTTGAATTCCATCATTTGAAACATTATCAACAAATTTTCTTCTTCTCAATCCAATATTTTTACATTTTTTTTTTTTTTTTGCAAAATCTTGTTATCTAGAATCTGAATAAGAAACATAATTAAAAACTTCTCTAATTATACTTATTTGTGATGTTCTTAATTTCATTAATATTTTTAATTTTTTAGCTATTGCATGAAATAATCTCAAAGAATGAGAATGAACAGTATTTCTACTTACACTCCTCTAAGATTGTTGAATATACTTAGGAACTCTTCAAAATGTTGATTTTCTGCAAAAGTAAATGGCATCTCACAAGCTCCGAAAAATTCTGACATTCCAACTCGCATTCGTTCACGCGAATTAGCAAAGTTAATAAAGCAACTAATCCACTGGCACTAGTAAAAGCAGTAATTTGAGTTTGTCTAGGATCCAAATGTCATGTTCCATTTAGATGTTTCTATTTTTCTTTTTTCAATTTCCTGTTTTTCTCTCTGACCCATTTTTCTCCCTAATGTAATTGTATTTGAATGCAAATAGATTGATATAAGAGAAAAGCTCCCACTTGACTTTTTAATTTTATTTATTTATTTATTTTTGTAATAGCATGGCATATTTGACCCTAATTTCTTGGTTGATTTGTGCCTTTTCAAAGAATTTCATCCTCGAGATTCGATCGACAAAGAGCAAAGGATAGGAAAAAATGCATATGATCTTCACTTTTTAGTGTTACCTCTTCTATTGTGTGATTTTTGCAAAGAACTTCAACTAATGCAATAATCTTACTATGAAAAACATGTTCCTTTCTATCCAATAAATGAATTGGTTATTCTTCATAAGTAAGATTATCTTTCGATTTTGGTGGTTTTTAATCAAATATATGAGACAGGTCCGCAATATACTTACGAAGCATGGAAACATGAAACACATCGTGAATCCTTGACTACTCAGTTGGCAAAACTAATCGATAAGCAACTGTACCAATATGCTCAACAATCTCATAAGGGATAATTTATTGAGGATTCAATTTTTCCCATCTACCAAATCTGATAACGCCCTTCCAATGCTATAATGGCAGGAAAACTATATCCTTAACTTCAACTCAAGATTATTTCTACGTTCACCTGCATAGTTCTTTTGTCTGTATTGAGCCTTTCTTTAATTATTTTTACTTTGTTAGCAGTATTTTGAATAAATACCGGACCTAATAAATTTATTTCACCGACTTCATCTTAACAAGCCGAAGTTCTGCATCTTCTATCATACATTGCTTCAAAAGATGCCATTTCTATACTCGAATGATAACTGTTATTATAAGCAAACTCCATTATAGGTTAATGAGTATCCCAATTTCCTTTAAAATGGCTCACAACATGTCTTCCAAAGTTTGTCTTTTTTTTTCTGATTGACCATCTGTCCGTAGATTAAAATTGTCCTAAAATGTAGTTTAGTACCCATAGCGGTTTGCAAACTACGCCAAAATTTGGAAGTAAAACTTGAATCTCTATCTAAAACAATAGACACTGGTGACCCATATAAATTTTCTACCTCATTAACATATATTTTCGCAAATCTGTCAAGTGAACAAGTTTAATTGGAAAAAGTCTAGTAGTCTTCATCAATCTGCCTACAATAATCTAGAAACCGTCATCTCCACTCTGTACACGTGGAAGTTTAAATAAAAATTCATAGTAATATGATCTCATTTTCTCATAGGAACATGTAATGTTTGTAGTAGCCCAGCTATTTTCTGATGATCTGGTTTCACATGTTGAAAAATAAGACACATAGATACAAACTCAACTATTTCTCTCTTAATTTCGTGCCACCAATAATGTTCTTTTAGCATGTGATACATTTTATTACTACTAGATGCATTGCACAAGCTAAACTATGTGCCTCTTCTAAGATAACTTTTTTTAACTTCGAATCATTAGGAATACACAATTCGCTTACTATAACCAAAGCTATGTCATCTTGTGTGGTACAATATGTATGCTTACCATTTCTAACTTTTTCTTTAAATTTACTCAGTACTGGATCTTAAGTCTAAGCTTCTTCAACTGTGTCAATCAAGGTAGGCCTTACCTGGAAATTAGTAAAAATGCTCCTAACTCGATCACTAACAACTGAACATGTAAAATTCTAAGCTCTCCAAATAAAGAAGAGCAAATCGAATTGGTTTGTATTGTAGAACTAGATGTCTTCCTACTAACAGCATTAGATACTACATTAAGCTTTCACAGATGATAATGAATCATGCAGTCATAATCTTTTATCAACTCTAATAATTTTCTTTTCCTTCACTTCAATTCTTTCTAATTGAAAATATATTTTACGCTTTAATGATCTGTAAATATCTAACATCTCTTACCATACAAGTAATATCTACAAGTAGTCAATGCTAAAACAACTTTAGCAAACTCTAAGTCATGTGTAGGATAATTCAATTCATGTTTGTTCAACTATCTAAATGCATAGGCTATCACCTTACTATTCTATATCAAAATGCAACCAAGGCCCTGACGTGAAGAATCACTATATATTACAAATTCTTCAACTGTACATGGGAGAGCAAGAATTGGAGCTGAAACTATTTGTTTCTTCAATTCTAGAAAGCCCTTGTCAAACTCTTCAGTCCATACAACTTTTGCATTCTTTCTAGTTCAGCTGGTAAAAGAAAGATCAATTTTAGAATATTCATCTACAAATCGATGATAATAACATGTTAAGAAACCTAGGAAATTAACAAAATAAATCGCGTATGGGCCAGAACTTGCACTGGGCCGGACAATTGCGCGGCCACGCAAGTTATCAAAATGTGGTTCTATTGATTTGGTGTTTGAACTCCAGCCATTAGCTGTGAAAGTCGTGGCTGCGCAGGCCAACTATTCTAGCGAAATTTTATCTTTCAAAAATGTTTAAGTAGGACCCCAATCTTTAATTTCCTACAAGTCCTTCATCTTCTAATTTTTGCATTTCAATCCCTATATTCTCAAATCTCTTCAAATCTTTCTTCCAACTTCTCTTCATCTTCAATTGAGCAATCCAACTTCGATTTCTAGCACTTTGCACCTCTTAGTAAATCCTCGTTGACATGATCACCATCCATTTGACCATTTTTGTAATGACCCGGGTCCCACTTAACGGGCTATTCCGGCCGTTATATGATGACATACTGTCTCCTTAACGGGCTGTCCCAGTCGGTAGATGACGGTGTACTGTTTCCACTATACCAACACGAGTCTTTCTAACATGCTTTGTCCTCACTCGTACGCTCCCCGAGAAAACTTTCCAGGAGGTCACCCATCCCAGAATATATCCGAGCCAAGCACGTTTAACTGTGGAGTCTATAACAATGAATTTCTGGAAAAGAAGATGCACCTTGTTGGTATGAGTAATACCTATCATTTCTTTTAAACTTTCCTGGCCTGGGTGTTACAATTTCAACTCCAATTATCACCCAAATGCACATTATTTGCTTCAATTTCAAAATTCACTCGATTTTTGGGATATTTCCTGGAATATAAACAAATACAAATAATTATATATACATTATTCTAAAACAACAATAAATTATTCTAATTTAGATATATAAATAAGTGTATAAAATACCCTTATCATTGATCTCAATATTCGTCTCTACTCTCAAGTAAGGTTAAACGCGGTCCGGTTTGGGCGATTTTTGACATATTTTCAAACCAAACTATTTTTAGTAGTTTTACTTTTTTCCAAACCAAACCATTTTTTTCGGTTTGGTTCGGTTTTAATTCACGGTTTACCTATCGAAATAATATAATATATTTTAGAAGTTAGTATAAGCTAAAATATGTTAACATTCGTTGATTCATTCTTTACCTCATTACCCTTGCACTAGATTGATAATAAAAGTATAATGATGAGTGAATAACTTTACTGAAATGTGGGAGTATGATTTTCAGACTATCAATTGTCTATATGTACTACACATCATTGGAAGATTTGATAGCTCTAGTCAATGATTTGAGTTCCTCTTCTTTTTTAGAAATTCATTGTAATTACGATTTATTGTTGCATTATCTTGGTCAATTTTCTTGCTTAATAAAATTTTTTGTACATTCAGTGCATGCATGGCCCAAATTTCATATTTCAAAAATGGTTTTGTTTGAGAGAAAATAAACCATGGGTTCATGTGGTCTCAAACCAACCAGTTACGTTCGGTTTGCGGTTTCGCGATTTTTGTGTGCAGCCCTGCCCTCAAGGCCGATCCCACAAATTTTCCAAACTTGTTCTAATCTGTTACTGCTGATTTGATCTCTTCTCTTAAAACAATTCAAATCTTCAACATTTTTCAATTTCATTGCTAACTAAAACTTGAGCATACTTTGAAAGTTTAATAAATTTAACCTAATATTTATCAAAAATCATGTGTCATTCATCTGAAATCTATCCAAGTGATAATAGAAGGATCTCGATATGTGCTCTTTACTAATTGCCACCAATCATGTGCCCCCATCTTCTAACAAGAAAGTAACATGACGTAATTTTTTATCCTGCTGATAACCATAACATCAAAAATCCTCTCCACTTATTCATCCATGCCTGAGCAACTGTAGGATTAGCTGCACCTGTAAATACTTTAGCCCCCAATTTTGTTGTTCTCTCAATACTTAACTTTTGTCTGTACTGCGCATAAGTATAATAACAACAATAGCAATTCTCTCATCTGGAGTATGATCATTTTTAGATGTATTTCCTTGTCCCAGATGTTCAAATGGCTAATGAACTGATTCTTTTATGCTTTTAGACTCTCTAAATTCATCTCTATCAAGAACAATTTGAGTTTGGGCAACATATCTTGGACCCTTCAACTTCTGCCACCACGAGGCATGACTCACCTATATGAATGATATGCTAAATATCAGAATGCATGTATAATGCATGCACGTGAACCCTAAACCATGCTCTGATACAAAATTGACAAGACCCATCCCAAGTGACACCAATGGACCTGAAGCATGACGTGCGTCGATTCTGGATATCAACTAAAAGTAAGACCCACCATCAAGGCTACTAGAAGCTGCAACTTAATTTAACTTCTTTTAAGAAAATGTTGGCATTATCTCCCCTGTAAATTGGACTAACCAACATGTAATCAATATGTAAGAATCCAACAATATGACCACAACTCAAAACATAATAGAGATAAGCCGAATTCTCAAACTTATATTATGAAAATAACATAAATTGTATATGCAGACGCAAAATAAATAGTAAGACTCATAACTATCTATATATGATGCAAAACTGCAATCCAAAATTCAACATGCGTACCAAAATAGCGACTACACGTGTTATGAAATTAGTTATTCTAGCTAATAACGTCGTGTGACTCTAACTCCAAGATCAAAATCTCAACTCCAAAAGCTTCCAGAAACTAAACTGTTGCCTAATAAGAAAATAATGGGAAAATATATATTAGTTGATAGCTCATTGAATGCAGAATTTTGAAAAGAATTATACTTTCTCATGAATACACATTTGTCGAAAATCAAGTTCGTATCACTTAATAATCTATACATATATAATAATATGACAACCGTAACCATTTGACGCACATAGTTTCCCGCCCATTTTCACCTGTCATTTTAGGAAATTTCTTGTTTTTATCAATTTATTTTAATACATGAATTAGGAAAATTCAATTAATGCATGTAATAAATGATTTATGGATTCGTAAAAAAAATATTTTTATAAAATCAAATTATATATTTTTTTTTCTTTTGATAATTATTGCATTATTTTGAAGTCGAAAAATATGCAACATGGGTATCAAATATAAGATCTCAACTAGAAGTTTAACACAAACTAAGAAATGAGAGAAAACGATCATTCATAAAATCTATACATATATAATAATAGGATAACCGTCACTATTTTATACACATAGTTTCCCGCCCATTTTTACTCTCCATTTTAGGAAATTTATTATTTTTATCATTTTATTTTAAATACATGAGTTAGGAAAGTTCAATTAATACGTGTAATAAATGATTTATGATTTTGTGAAAAAAAAAAATATTTATAAAAAGTCAAATAATAGATTATTTTTTTCTTTTGATAATTATTGTATTATTTTGTAGTTGAAAAATATGCAATATGGGTGTCAAATATAAGATCTCAACAAAAAAGTTTAATACAAATTAAGAAATGAGAACAAACTTTAAACATATTATTTGTAAAATCATTTTAATTACTAAATGTAAAAATGCGTACTCGAAAGTATGAAATATCACTTTATGGTGACGTTGTAGTCACAGAAGAGTACTAAGATACGCGCGGTGTACAATTCTAATATGGGAAGATCCCAAAGTAAAAGATAAAGAAAATATGAGAAAAGTAAAGAACTTATTCTTTTATGCATATCACTTTTGAAAGAAAGAAAGAAGGGATTTAAGAAAAATGATAATCAATATGATTTATACATATCATCTCATGCATTACATTTCATTATTATATTTTTTAATTTGGAATTTGTTTTATTAAGTTATGACTTAGCTATGTGAGAATTGCTTCTCTTTTATATTAGAGAAAATGAATATTAAGAGTTATATATATATATATATATATATATATATATATATATATATATATATATATATATATATATATATATATGTATTGGCGAAACTTGTGAGTCATTCCATTCTTTTGCTTGTGGAATGATGAAAGGGAAAAATGTAACTAAAGATTTATTTTACTTTCGAAATATATCACGTGCATGGTGATCTTTTGAAGAATGGTAAGAAAACTTGGTTTACGTAAATTTATCGTTGAGCAAGTTTAAGTTATGTTTCCATAAATTTCCTTAAAGTATTCAAAGAGTTTTTGGATGTATTGCATGAGTTAAAAGAGAATAAAAAATGAAAAATTTCAAAAAGAAAGAAGAATTTTATTTTTGCTGCATGATACTTGTAGCATTCAAAACTGAAAAAAAGTTAGTTCAAATTTATGTTATTAGTAGCTTTCAAAAAAAAATTAGGGAAATTCTAGGGATGTATTGTGAGTATGTCTAACTTCTTGACTGTGATTATATGATTTTATTATGTGACTAGCAATCGCATACGGAAGATATAATTGACAATTATTTATTGAATAAGTTGTAAAAGTTCAATGCCCGACATAAATTGTGCATTCATATATAATCAAAAACACTCAAAAACGAAAAACATAAAATTGCGACTTGCATATTTCTTTTAACAACTAATTGTTCATTCTGTAATTTTCTTAATTTATTTAATCGAAGTAAGATATGGACATGTGACTTATTCTGTACTTTACAATTTTTATTTGATGACTGAAGTCGAGTTTACGATTTTTTGATTTCTAAAATTTGAAATGTTTACAATTTTCAAATCGTAAAATAACATGAAGAGACTAATAGACATTTACGGAATTAATTTATCGACTCTCCATGTAGCACTATAAGAATTTGTACTAACTATCTTAATGCAATAATTGATATTCAAATATAGTAAACAAATATTTCATTTCATTATATTTATATGTAAAAAAAAATTACATTACGACAAAATTTACCAAACATTTGAAAAAGTAAAAAATTGTCCAAACTTAAATTAAATGTTGCAATTTGTTAAACTTACACGTGACAAACTTATACGGAGTCCTATATTTAAATGAATATAACAAATAAATAATGTGAAATACAAATTTAAATAAATTTTATTGAATGAATATTACAAATATAATTAACTTTATATACAAAAAATCATCTATACATCTCAATTTATAAATGATGGTTTAAATGACAAGACATAAGACTTTATCACTTATTTGTACAGAATTGGTTTTTTGAAAATAATTTTTTTCAATGTTCGTTCTCAACCAAATATTCTTTAAAACTCATTTTCTACGATTACACATACTATTTTTGTGCATGATAAATAAACGTGTTGATCATATTCTATTTTTAAATAGAATGATTTTGCTAACACCTTCTATTTTACAAATTGAATCAATGAGTTTATCGGAACCTTAAACGATTTAATTGAATTTATTTAAAAAGATCAAATATTTATTACAATGTAGGAAAAAATCATAACTACAATAAAAAAAAAATATTTCTAGTTATACTACATATTGATTTATATATCTAAAATACTACCTAATGTATAAATTAATACAAAAAATACTCTTTCCTGGTTTTGTTTTTGATGAAGGTTTATGTGAAAATTGAATTTGAAATGGGAATTCAAACTTGGTTGTATATTATGTTATGATTTTGTGAAAATAAAGCTTGATTTTGGGGTTGGGATGTGAGATTGGATTTTGGGGTTAAGTATGTGAGGCTTGATTATGGGGTTTAATTGAGTAATTGATGTTCTTAGTATTTTTTTGAGAGAAGGGGTTTGATACACATAATATACAACAAAGTTTGAATTCCCATTTCAAATTCAATTTTCACATAAACCTTCATCAAAAACAAAAGCAGCCGCTTTAACTTTCTTTATTTCTTCCACTTTTTGTTGCTGCAACATTTTGTTTCCTTTTCTTCTTGTACTTAATTGTCGGATAAATGGATTGTGGGCTGATTTAGAGGTGGTTGGCAGTGTGTTTGGTGGTCTTGGCTGTGGTGGAGCTTCATTATGAGCAGGCTATGGCAGAATCCCAAGTTCCGTGTTACTTCATATTTGGTGATTCATTGGTGAACAATGGTAATAACAATAACTTCCAATCCTTGGCAATAGCGAACTATTTACCTTATGGAATTGATTTTCCTAATGGACCATCTGGAAGATTCTCCAATGATAAAACTACGGCTTTAGCTCGAAATATGAAACCTGGGCGAAAAACTTAAGTGCGATGTTCTTCTTATTGATTGTCTCAAATTTTAGTATAGACCTACCATTCCAGTTATGAGATTTTCGTCTCAAAACGTGATATGTACTACGCCACGCAATGTTCATTGAACACGTTATACGTCCAATGATTATGATGTTCTACACTAGAGTTACGTTTAATCTTTCTTACTTCACACCACCATGCTACATAATGGTTTCTATATTCAAATTATTCAATTTTGCCAACTCTACATGCACCCAATTAGTTCACACGGTTAGATATGTTTTTATATATATAAAAAAATTATAGAACATCATATCAACTAAAAAATTACATGTAACGACTATAAAAATCAAGAAACCGGGGCAATGACTGAATAGCACAAGTAACTTTATTCTCTAAAATTGTAACAGCATATGTTGCTACTTTAGCTTGATTACATAAATAATTACATCTCCAGTCAATGAAATATTTTCGAGATGATATAATATTTTTCTATTGTGCTGCATGGAGTCGATGCCTCAAGTGCAAAAGTTTAGCCCCTGTTCTGTTTGCTGTTTTGAGGTCGTTTTCTGTTTTTATTTTCGAAAACGCTAAAAACGCGTTCTCTTTACCATTTTCGAAAACGCATTTTGGAAAACAAAAAAAAAAAATTGTACACAAAACGGAAAACGCCCGAAACATCGTTTTGGGCGTTTTGTGTGTATTTCGACAAAAAATGTCCAAAACGCGGAAAAAGCGTTTTGGGATTTTTTTATTTATTTATTTTTTTTTATAGAATTATCTTAACTTAGAACTAAGCTTAATATAAAGTTTTTATTTTTTTATTATTTTTTTAGAATTATCCTAGTTTGGAACTAAGCCTAAATAAAGATTAATTTTTTTTTTTTTTTTTTTTTTTTTTTTTTTTTATAGAATTATCTTAACTTAGAACTAAGCTTAATATAAAGTTTTTATTTTTTTATTATTTTTTTAGAATTATCCTAGTTTGGAACTAAGCCTAAATAAAGATTAATTTTTTTTTTTTTTTTAGAATTATTCTAACTTGGAACTAAGCTTAAATAAAGTTTTATTAAATTCAATATCAACATTACAAAAAAAAATTAAGTGAGAATTCTTATTATTATATTTCAAAAAATGCACCAAACTGCATGGAATCGAAATGTACCAAACACGCAAAACTCTACTAAACAAAGCTAAATCTACCAAAAAAGAGCAAAATTTCACCAAGATGCCTAATCTAATACCAAAAGCGCGATATGTACCAAATTGTGAGATGTTTCAAATTGTGCCCAAGAAATTTACCAAAATGCGCAAATAGCTCTAAAATTTACGAAAACAATGTCAATTGTACTGTGCTAACCAAGATGTGTGAAATGTTAAAAAATGCTTCAAAATGTACTAAAATACACTATATATACCAGAATTCACCAAAATATACAAAATGCATGATATCGACCAAAATGCGCAAATCGTACCAGTGTGCGAATGTACCAAAATACAAGAAAACAAACCAAGTTAAATGAAATTTATCAAAATGCACAAAAATCTACTAAAATTCTAGAAATGTACCACATGAGAATTGTAGCAGGCAAGACCTATGATTAATCCTAGAAATGTGCCTGAATCAAATGTGGACTGATTACTCCACAAGGTCAAGATGACTTTTAAATTTATTTTGTTTAATCAAACTCTGTATGAGTAATTAGAGTTACATGTATTATGGAAGTAATTTGGACTTGAATATTATGTTATTAATTTCTTATAATATTTTTTTGGAATTGAACATTAATGACATTATTATTTGGTCCAAAAAAAAGTTAAACAATATAGATTGTTTAATATAATTCAGAAGCAAATTCATTGAAAATAGTATAAGTTGTATTCTGCAAAATTTCAAACAGAACGTGTTTTCCAGCTTTTCATTTTCAAAAACAGTTTTCAGAAATGACAAACAGAACACGTTTTCAGCAACATTGAAAATAAAAATAAAAACAGGAAATACAAAACATTTTCCAAAATGAAAATACAAAATAACATACAAACAGAACGCCACCTTACTTTTTCATTCTATTCATTTTCCAATTAAAATGGTAGTAAATAATATGACAATACATTGTGAGAAAGTTTACGTCAACAAAAGACGAGATCTAGAATTTAACATTTTCATCGACAATTTGATCAGATCACAATATCTGACGTGACCTTGATTTGTGAAATGGAAAGACCTATTATAAAAATTGTGTTTAATTCTACAAGATGACAAAACAAAGATCAATCAGACAACATCCGGCTCCATTGTTGTGATGACTTCTATACATTCAATTATAGATATTATTTTTAATAGGGGACGCAATTAATGCAGGCATGTAAGGTGTGCTCTCCTTTATATCAGTTACAAAATATGTATAGGAATGAGAGTAATTATAGGAAAGAGTATTTTTTGTATTAATTTATACATTGGGTAGTATTTTAGATATATAAATCAATATGTAGTATAACTAGAAATATTATTTTTTTATTGGGTAGTTATGATTTTTTCCTCACAATGTAATGGGTTAATCACATATTCTTAACCAAAAGATTGTCCCCGTTTAAATAAATGCTATTAGAACTCTTTACTCATGCTTATAATTCCGAATACATAACTTCATCACATAGCAAACTTTGATCATTAAATTCCAAACCATTTTTTCATCAAAATTTAAATCTTTAATATATGCACCGTAAGCTTTTAAGTATGTGACTTCAACGGTTTTTTAAACACCTTTTATTTCTCTTACCACACCTTCAATCATGTATTTTGACAAGAAAGTATAACACATATCAACACAATTTTACCCTCGAGATAAAATAAATAAATCATTTATTCTCAAAACAAATATCTAAATCCTTTTTCTTGCCACTATGATATTATTTTCAAATTCATAATTATCTGAAATTTGGGATTTTCGTACATGCGTACTAATCATACAACATTTCATTTTTAAAACAAGATTTTAACTCATAACTTCAATCATTCTTAAGTCTCAAAGCTCAATTGAGAACTTCTATCTTGATCATTTAATTTTCAGATTTCACAATTCAATAAAATCGACTCCAAAATAGAATCATAGTACATACAATCCAAAAGTAAGTTTAATTGTAAGTTAGAACTGTTAAAGTAAATGAAATTGTATTGAAAGAGTTGAACAATGGATACAAAACTAAGCTACTACTAGGAGTATAAAAAAGACAAAGCCGTAATAGTAACCCTAATAATGTAAAGGACTAAACTACCCTAAATTAACAATTTAATTAACAATAATAATATTCAACATCCCGGTCAAACTCACGATACTATCGAGAGTTTTCCAAAAGGTTTACAAAACAGAGAAAACAATTTGTTACGGTATTTTTGGTTACCGTTGGTGGACTTCGTAACACACGAATTGTTCCCTTTAAAGGGGTTTAGGATGCCCTCACAATCCTGATATCATGAGGTTAGGGGTTCAAATCCCTGAGGACGCGCCCAACACCCTAGGACAAAAAACCCTTTAAAGGAGAACAATTCGAATGTTACGGAGTCCACCGACAGTGACCAAAAACACCGTAACACAACTTAAACATAATTCTGAATACTATGCCGAACTTATCACTGTAAAGTGATTGAATAATGTAAGTATCTACTGTTAGAAAGTTTATCACAGATAATTATTTATTTATGATCCAAAAAATCATCATCATGCTGAATTATCAAGAATTAAATAACTGAAGGGGAAGCGTACCTTAATCAGATATGGTTCACGATGATCGATTGCGGTATTTGGATCTTCTAAATCAATACGTAGTCCTTATTTTCTCTCTGATGATGAGATGTCAGACAAAATGAACAATACGTAGGATTCAGGGACCATAACCGACTTTATATACTAAATTGTCAGTTAACCTAATTCGGTCCATCATGAATTAGGTAATGACCTGATATCTACACATAAAAGCCCATATATTAATTAGATGCATTAAAGCCCGATATATATATATATATATATATATAATCCTTATTAGATCACTTTAAATGGGCTTAACCAAAATTGATAGCCTTTTATTCAATACACAATAATTCACATATAAGCCCACACGATTGATTAAAATCCTTACAATCTCCCACTTGGGCTATATGTGTAACCTTACAATTGTGTATCAATCATAACCTTATGAGTACTCAAAATTTTGCTATCATTACTGAATGCATCCCCAAACAATCTGGTCCATCAATTATATCAACATAGGATCAAAGCGGCTTTCGCTACATTAATCGTAACTAAACCTATCAATGGTCACGTATATCGACATAACTGAATGACATGGATCAAGTATGGATGTGTAGCATGAAAATTACATGTAATGTGATCTTCAACATGCCTATTTCCAACTGGTCCAACTTTAGTGAGATCAACCTCAAACGAGTTCAGAGATAATAAACCTGAAACCATACAGCTGTAAATAACTTTAACTTTAAACCGTATCCAAAAGGACAGTAAATGTGTCTAATGCACCCAAAATACAAACTCCCTCTGAAACCAAATATCCTTAAGAAATACAACACACATATGAGTATTGTGCTCATTAAAGACCTTGGGTGGTAATACCTTAGTAAGCAGATCCGCAATTATGGAGTTTGTCCTAATGTGCTCTTATTGACACTTGTCCACTCTAAATTGTATCCTTCACAACCAGGAACTTATGTCAATATATTTTGACTTAGTTGAGCTCCTGTTGTTACTGGAATATAAATCTGCTGAGTTATTGTCACAATATAACTTTAGTGGTCTTTCTTTACCGTAGAGAATACGCAGCCCAGCGATAAAATTTCGCAGCTATATTCCATAATTAGATGCCCCCAAAATTGCTACAACTCTGCTGCCAAGTGAAAGAAGCTAAAGTGTTTGTTAAGCACTCATTCCGGAAATAGCTCCTCCAACGAGCAGATAGATGTAGCCTGATATGGATCTTCTACTGTTTTGGCATCTAGCAAAAATCGAAATCATAATACCATATGATCTCCAACTGATCCGATTTTCTGTATGTGAGCATGTAATCTTTTGTTCTCTTTAAATACCTTATAACTCATGTTTGGCTGCTTTCCAAATGATCCATCCCAGGGTTACTTAAATATCTCCTTAGTATCCCAATAATGTATGCAATATCCAAACGCATACAAACTTGAGCATACATCAATCTCCCTATAGCTGAACTATATGGGATCCTCTGCATTTCTTTAACTTCAAGATAACTTTTCGGGCATTAGTCGAGACTAAATTTGTCTCCCTGAGCGATAGGGTTGTCCCCTGATTTACTGTCTTGCATGCCAAACTCTTAAGTACTTTCACGATATAGCCCTTTTGTGACAATTCAAGAATACCCCGAGAACAATCCCGGTGTATCTGAATTCCTAATACAAAAGAGATGTCACCAAGATTTTTAATCTCAAAATTCCTTGAAAAAAAATCTCATAATTTTATGTGACATACATATATCATTAGTGGCAAGCAATAATCAACATATAAAATCAGGAAAATACACTTACTCCCACTGAACTTGTAATACACACAACCATTAACATCATTAATCTCAAAACCAAATGAGATAATTGCTTGATGAAATTTGTATTACCCTTAACGAGAAGCTGGCTTGAGCACATAAATGGATTTCTTTAATTTGCAAACCGTCTCATCAATGTCTCCATTGAGAAACGTCGTCTTAACATCCATTTGATGTAACTCGAGGTCAAAATGTGCAACAACCTGACTTTCCTGAAAGAGTCTTTCATTGAAACCGAAGAGAAAGTCTCTTTATAATCAATGACATCATTCTGTGTAAAGCCCTTAGATACAAGACGAACCTTATATCTTTCCACATTACCTATCGCATCCCTCTTGGTTTAAAAAATTCATTTAAGACCAATGGGCTCTGCACCTTCTGGTAATGGGACAAGATCCCAAACTTTATTGTCTTGCATATGCTTATACTCCTTATTTATGACATCAATCCACTTTTGAGAGTTAGAACCCTGCATGGCCTGATGGAATTGATTGGACCATCTTCCACCATTCCATTATTTTCCTTATGTTTTTGGAAAAATACTATTTAAATTATCCGAAATAGCATTTTTCCCCTTCTCTCGTGGATCTCCTTAATGGCTTTAGTTATTGAGGTTGTTGAGTTTGTACTTCTGAAATTTACCTTATTTTGGATGGGAGGTTCTTCAATATTGTCTAATTGAGGTTCTGAATATGCTTTTTGATCAATGACATGCATAAAAAACTTGCACATTGTCAAAAGCAACAATAGGAATCGAAACCGAACCTTCCTCAACTTCTTCCTTAAAGACAATATCTTAATCTTATTTCTCCCCCCAAACTCAACTTCCTCAAAAATGTTGCAGTTCCCGTTTCAAAAATTGACTTAAGTATGTGATCATTAAATTAATAGCCCCTTAAACGCTCAGAATAACCAATAAAGTAGCTGCTTACTGTTTAGGAGTCAAATTTCTTTATGTGGCCTATAAGGCCTAACCTTAGCTAGACATCCCCAAATGTGAAAATGCTTTAGACTATGCTTTGTGCCTGTCAAAAGCTCATAAGGTATTTTAGCAGCTGCTTTAATTGGCATTATGTATGATCTTTATTCAAATGTCCAGAGTTATGGCAAAAGAAACAATCCTTAATGTTTTTATGTGGTTTCTTTTGTTCTGAACCCTTAACAACTTTATTTTCTTTATTTGTTTTCTTGCCCTTATCTTTAGAGGTGTTTGCCAAGTGAACACTTTCAGTTCTGTCCTGCTTCAACTTTTCTTCCTCTCGCACACAAAATAGAATGAGCTCATTTAGAGTTCATTTCTCCCTTTGATAGTTACAACTGACCTTAAATTGACTGAATTATGCAAGAAGCTTGCACACTATGAAATGATCTCATTGAGAGTCCATTTCTACTTTGACAGTTATAACCAATCTTAAATTAACTGTATTGTGCAAGAAGCGATATCAATACCAAATGCACGAGCAAGTCATTAGACAAGTCGAGTTTTAGTTCCTTAAGTTTTGAAGCAGTGTGAGACATCTACATGATGTACTCCCTTATTTTCCCATTGCCTTTATACTTTTTTGAAATCAAGCTTTGCATAAGCGTGCTTGTTTCAGCCTTATCGTTTTTCACAAAACGTTTCTTAATTTCGGCAAGGAATTCATTGGCATCATTTACCTCCTCAGATACTATGCCACTAAAGGCTTCTGGAATGCCGCACTTAATGATCATGAGACTCACGTAATTTAAGCAATCCTACTTCTCAAAGTTCCTCATTTCATTTGATGAACTTTCATCCGTAAGAGGAGCAGGTTGGTCAATCCTTAGTACACGGTCTAGATCCATGCAGCCAACGAAAAGTTAATGTTCTTGTTTTGATTCTTGAAGTTTGTTCCATAAATACAGGGATTAAATTTGAGCTTGTAGATTTACTACTAGCAGAATTTGAAACCGAATAGAGAACACTTAAACAAAATAGCTCACATAAATACCTTATTATGCAAATCATACTTTCAAATAATGGTAGGGCCCATCACAAGATACCTAGCACAACATCAATATTTAGTCTTTGGATATAAATATTGACTTGTAAGTGGTACTCTTGGTGTAGTAATCAAACACTGACTGTAAGACGTGTAAACCAACAAACCTTTCTTTGGACCGATTTATTGATCACACGTAAAACCAAATAACCGTCACGTATTTATCACCACAAGTTCATGTGAAATTCGGGCCAAATATTGACCTTCCTTTGGGCCGATCAATATCCGCATGAAATAACACACAAACACCTAATTTTCCCTTGGTGTAGTGATCAAATACTGGCAATAAGACATGTTAACCAATAAACCTTTCTTTGGACCGATTTATTGGTCACACGTTAAACCAAATAATTGACACGTGTTTATCACCACAGGTGCATGTGAAATTCGAGCCAAATATTGACCTTCCTTTGGGCCGATCAATATCCGCAATGAATAACAGACACAAATACCTTCTAATATTCTAAGTTAATTAATATCCACAAGAGAGGTTGCTTTGGCAACATATTGCTTCAACTAATTTACTTTCGAATATTATATCTCTCAAAAGAGTCCGTAGTACCAAAATTTGAAACTGAAATAACCAATTTGTATATATTTTAACTTTAGGATTTGAATTATAGAATTCAAAACTTTAGAATAAAGCAATCCTTAAATTGAGATAGTAAAATTGCAATATTCTTAAACTTTTGGTGGCCAATTATGAAAAAATTTATGCTTGAAGGACTTAAATTACAATTTTCCCAAAACCTTATTGGCCAATTTAGAGAAATTCTAAACTTTAGGTCCCAATTTGAAAGAAAAACAAACTTTAGAGGTCCAAATAGTGAATTAGGAAACTTTAAGGACTGAAAATGAAAATTCTCAAACTTTAGGGACTGAAAATGAAAAAAATTCAAACTTTAAGGGACCAAATTAGAGAATTTCAGAACTTTAGGTACTATATTAGAAAATTTTCAAACCTTAGGGGACTGAATTAGAACATTTTCAAACTTTAGCGACTAAATATGAAAATTTTCAAACATTAAGGACCAATTTTGAAAATTTTCAAACATTAGGGGTTGGATTGGAAAATTTTTCAAACATCAGGGGCAGAATCATAAAATTCAATAACTTGAGAGGTCCTGACTTAAATAAATTTATAATGTGAGGGGCTTAGTTATAAATTCCATAGCCATTAGGGTTTAAACTTTATTTCATAATAACCTTGGAGGACCTGATGTTCAAATAACCAGAATTTACAGAAATTGCAAAGGAGTCCTTCAAGACTTCAAACTTACAAGTGAAACCCCCTGCCCAAAATCGGATTTTCGCAGCAGCTAGGGTTTCACTCAACCCTAATCGCCGCCGTAGTCTCCAAATCCAGAGACCGCAGCGCCACCACCGGTGACCCTCCTTGTGACGCAGCGCCATTCCCGACGCTGCTCGACTGCGGTTCCTCGCGCAGAGCATGAGCGGCAGTGTCGCGAATCGCAAGTGCCACAACGGCTTAATCCATAGTCAGCCGTTCAAACCTCAACCACAACCGATTTCATCCACAAATTCAACACCAAACTTCACAAATTCATAACTCAAACTTAAGAATATACATAAAATTTCATTACCCCATAACCCGATTTCGACCAAACCACAAATATCAGATTCCATAAAATCCAAACCTTATTTCGAAATATTTATACATACAGATTCACACATAGAGAAATCGAATCAATGAAATCCATACCCAATTTCAACAGATTCATATTTTCAATTCTCATCTAATTTCGAAAAGCATGTACACAGATTCTATATCTATATATCCAACACAAAAAATCAGATTCAACCAACCCAAACTATATTTCATGCGTTACAAACATATGTGCAGTCCAGATTTTAATCCATTATGTTCTATTTCGAAATCAGAATTTTAACATCCATATATACAAAATTCAACTGAAATTTATGAGGCAGTAAGCTACATTTCTAAACCAGATTTAAATATGCATATATGATATATCCCACTCTTAATACTTGAATTTCTAGAATCATACCGTAATATTAAATGAGATCTGATAATCCAACATGAAGGTGGCTCTGATACCACTTGTTAGAAAGTTTATCACAGATAATTATTTATCTATGATCCAAAAAATCATCATCATGCTGAATTATCAAAAATTAAATAACTGAAGCGGAAGTGTACCTTAATCAGATATGGTTCACGATGATCGATTGCGGTGTTTGGATCTTCTAAATCAATACGTAGTCCTTATTTTCTCTCTGATGATTGGATGTCAGACAGAATGAACAATACGTACGATTCAGGGACCATAACCGACTTTATATACTGAATTTCCAGTTAACCTAATTCGGCCCATCATGAATTAGGTAATGGGCTGGTATCTACACATAAAAGCCCATACATTAATTAGATGCATTAAAGCCCTATATATATATATATATATATATATATATATATAATCCTTATTAGATCACTTTATATGGGCTTAACCAAAATTGATAGCCTTTTATTCAATACACAATAATTCACATATAAACTCACACGATTGATTAAAATCCTTACATCTACTTTCTCCTGCACGCTGTACACTCCTTATCCGCCAAGGCTAGAGTCCTTGGCACTCCCCCTCCACATAGGGCTAAGACACGTTCACAAGTCCATCAGCATAGCTTAACAAAATCCAACCAATTTGACAATGTGAGATTGTCAACCCCAAATGCACCACTTTGGAAGACCAGAGAAGTGGGAGAGAAGATCAATTTCATATTAGACTGAACCAGATTTTAGAAGACATATAGAAAGAAGCAGAGAGACAGAACCAATTCCAGATTAACTAGACAAGATTTCATAATACAAACAGAGAGAAACAAAGGTGAAGATACCAAATTCTAGATTAATAGATGTAAATAATTAAGAAGAGAATGAACCAGATTTCAATTTCCAAATTCACAAGAAAACCATTTATTAACCAAACAGGCCCACTTCACCAACAACCCAATAAACTAAAAACAAATAGTCCAAGCCCAATAACCATTCATAGCCTAAAACTAAAAAAATAGCCCATGATAAAACCAGCCCACTCAATGACCCAAAATCCAATTTCGCAACACAACCCAATTCATTATACGAACCTATTTTCCAACAACCCATGCACAATATTCAACCAAATATCAGAAAAATCTCTCCCAGCCGACCCTATCCCCTGCACATCTGCGCCATCTTCATCTTCTCACAGCCATTATCTCTAGTTGCCAGTAAACCCATAGCCAACTTAAGCCACCAGTGTACCACCGTTGGCTAAACCCCGAGAACCATCTAAAGTAACGGAAAGCCAATACTCCTCCATCAAGCCACCACCTGCAGCATCTCCAAAATTGAAACAACCTCCATCCACTCACTGCCCATCACCGCTAGCCTATGTGCTTACCAACGGCCACCACCGACACCAAACATCCAACACATAAACTGAAACAATATCATTACCCATAATCTTACCCATTGCCGCTTCTTTCCCTGGTTCCCCCTTCCAATTCTCTCACTTCTCACGGTTGCGAAAAATTAATTTTTTCACCCCAAATCAACCAAACGCAGCGGAACGCAAAAATAGAAAATAAATGGACAAAAATTGCAAGAATTTAACGTGGTTCAGCTGACTGTCGATAACTGCCGGAGAAGAACACTTTTATTGATAAGAAAAATAAGTCACTAGTTACAATATTTTTCTCATCCTCAGAACTTCTCCCAACACAAAGAAAGAACAACAAACATAAATACGAACTATTTTCTTTCCTCTCACAATTCATGCATATGTAGACTCTGTTCTCTTTTCTCTCACCAGATGTAGCAGTACGTCTTTTGGATTCCCCCTCTCTCTTCTTTATTTTTCAAGTCTAGGGACCACGACTCTCTTCCAATTTACCGAGTATATATAATAAAATCTGCCCAAAAAAGTTAGCTAATTACAATTGAATTCTCTTAATTATTTTCCTTATTAAATAATACCAATAGTATTCTTTTCCTTTTCTACTTGGTATTATACATAAAGAAAATACTTCTAATCTAATTTGACCACTTTTTCTTTTCTTGTCAAACAAGAATTCTTTATTTCATAATTTTTGGTTAATCCCAATAATCTCCACCTTGATAAAAAAATTTAATAAGCATGAATAGTATTCAAAGATTCATGAAACGTCACCTTTCATTTTGACATCTTTGAACTACTTTCTTCAATCTTCTCGTTATTACTCACAGATCCCGTCTTGACCACTTCACAAACTTTAGCAGTAGTAGAAGACTCCCCTTGGTGCAACTCCAATCAACAGCTCTACCTAAATTGTCTTCCCTATTAGCTTGTACAAATTATCAATCTTTGTACCTCTAATTATTGGTGCATAATTTTTCCCAATAGCAGTATCAAAGCTAAAGGTTCAAACTCTAGGATTATTGCGAAGATGATGACAGGTTTCAAGTTTGAAGTGGAGCGATTTGACGGGAAGAATAATTTCAATATTTGAAAAAGTATAGTTGAAGATGTTCTCTTGCAACAAGGAATCTACAATGCTTTACAGGTTTAGAGGCCAAAAAGGATAAAAGATGCTGATTAGGAAGAATTAGAAGAGAAGACAGTCAGTACAATCAGATTGGCTCTTACACCTGAGATAAAGTATAGTGTTTTGAACGGGAAATCTGCTTCTAGGTTATGGAAAGCGCTTGAAGATTTATTTATGTCTAAGTCCCTAACAAATAGACTTTACTTGAAGAAATAATTATATGAATTTAGACGTTGGTGACCACGTTGTTAGTTGGTAAATCTACTTAGACAGTGAATGAGGTTTCGACTGCTTTGTTAGAGATAGCCAGCTGGAAGAAGCCAAGTGGTAATGTGAATGGTGATCGGGTTCTATTGACTACTTTTCATAATAGATATGGTAGAGGTGAATTGCGGGGAAGAAATTATGGTCAAAGGAATCATTCTCAATCTCATTCAAGGAGAGACGTTGAGTGCTATTACTGTCACAAGAAGGGTGGTGTTAGAAGAGATTGTGAAGAATTGACAAAACATCTTGAATCGAAGAGGAAATGTAAAGAAATCATAGAGAATTCAAATTCTACAAATGTGGTGGAGGAATCATCGGAGACAGAAACTAGAAACCCTAGGTCAAGATCTTTGGCTCTGATACCATGTTAGACTAAATGAAATTGTATTGAAAGAATTGAACAATGGATACAAAACTAAGCTACTAAAAGGAGTATAAATAAAGACAAAGTCCTAATTATAACCCTAATAATGTAAAGGACTAAACTGCCATAAATTAACAATTTAGATAACAATAATAATATTCAACAAGAATACGATCAATTAATTAATTAATTTTTATTTTAATTATTATTTCAACGTTCCCAATCAAAGTTGGATATTCCATTCTATTAACTTCAACATAACTTGTCCATTTAGTATCATCTAAAATCATAAACATCAATTACACATTTCTACAGATTTCTACCTCTTTCATATTACATCAATTTAACAAAGCTTATATCTTATAAACAACAATTTACCAAAATCTGAAGGTTCATCAACAACGTATGAAAGAAACTTAACTTGAAATATCAAGACCATATACATACCAATTCTAAATTTTTGCTAGTAAACACATAAAACACATTTACTTTACTCACTAATAACCAAAGTTCTTCTTTTACAAATTGAACCTGAAATTAGAAATTTGTAGGGATTAACTGAGTCAAAATCTAGGGAAATTATCCCACATAAATTAGCTTAAAATTGAAGAGAGAAAACTATCCAGAAGCTCTTTCGATTCTGCTGGAATTTCAACCTTAGTTACAACATATTGGGATGTTACTTGTAGCTTCACTTTCTTGATATTCAACTTTTGTTACAACAACTTTAATTGCTGCCTGTAACTTTTGATCTCTATAACACTTGTTCTTGAAATCCTAGAACTGATTTCTTTTGTAACTTCGTATTTAATGAATGTAAGAGTAATGAATCTCTCATTAGTTTGGTTGTTCATCACTCCCACATTCATAGATAAAAAAAAAGAAATAAATAAAGTTCTTAAATTTTGAAGTTTTGTGATTCCTTACCTTGGTTGAGTTTTAGCAGAGTTTCACCCTTGTTTTCAATTAAGAAAACTGAAAGGGATGGCTTCGTATAAATAATCTCTAAGTTAGGGTCCGTTTGGGAAGGCTTAACAACTTATTTTCCACTTATTCGTATTTTTAAATTGTTATTTTATTTTTTTAATATCTAATTATACAAATATAAAATCAAAGTAGAAACTACACCTCATAGTCTAAGCCAAAGATGTCCCAGCACAACACTTGGTATTCGAGTTACCAACTTTGGGTCGATGTTTGAGGGTTGAGATGATGACGCGATCCCGGGAGGGGAATCTCGTCGAACACGCGGAATAACGATATTTAAAACCCTAGGAAAGATTTAAATCAGATCTGACACGAAAAATAACTAGAACACGAATAAATAGACGGAAATTAAAATAAGATTGACGGTAGGACCTGGACCCAACAATCACGACGCAATAATTTGACGATGCGGATTGAAGAACCGAGGTTTTCGAAACGCCACAAGGGATGCCAAACTCCTTGATAAGTTTCTGATTGGAACGCCACAAACATTTAGGAAAAATATTTGATAAGTTCTATAAATTGTTCTTCAAGAACAAGAAAAAAGGAATCCTCCTTTTCGAGAGAGAAAATTCTCACATTCATTCAATAATTCAAAGTTGTTTTTTTACAATGACAAGAAAACATAATATAACCTAAAAAACGCTTCCAAAATAACCCTAGCCCCAATATACCAAAATTAAGACGCGGCGCATTTTTACGGCCGTGAAAATCTACCTTACGGCCGTAATTAACCCCCGGGTCCAAAACTGATTTTAACTCTTACGGCCGTGACATTGGGTCTTACGGCCGTAAGACACCTTCTGAATAAAAAACTGCCTAACTCCGTTACGGCCGTGAATTGGTTGTTACGGCCGTGCGATAGCAAAGTTACGGCCGTGAATGTAGCTGTTACGGCCGTGAACACTGGTTTTACGGCCGTGAATGTGATCTTGGTCACCAAACCTTAACCCTTTTGATTCGGCTCGATCCCTTTGTCTCCTCGGCTCGCTTCCAACATGAAACTTGTGCCGTTTCTCGCGTAGATCACTGTCGCATTGCCGATAGGTCGACTTCTCCTTTGGTCTCCTACTTCGGATCACATCATCCCCCCTTTCTTGGAAAGGATTCGACCTCGAATCCGTATATGGCCTCTCCTTTATGTGTCTCTTGCTTTTGTTGGCTCGAGAGACCTGTTCATGTTTTGTTCTATGCATCATACTTCGGGGTTGTTCTGTCCGGAAATTAATTTTCCCTTTGGCCTCAGTTTTGTAATTTGGTTGTAGTACCTGCAAAACAGAATTAGCCGAACTAGGGAGGGGTGTGTTAGCAAATGCAAATAAGCTCATTTTTGTGGTGGACTCTCTTTTCTTTTTCTTTGTACTCTCAAGCTCACCTTTTTCTGAGGTCGTGGCCTCAACTCTCTTATTTTCAATTTTCACACCCTCTCCTTTTTCTGAGGTCGTGGCCTCAACGCTCTTATTTTTTTTTCTCAAACTCGCTCTTTATTTTCAATTGGTCCTCTTGGACCTCTTTAGGTGTTAGCGGAGCAAGAGTGATCATTTTTCCACCCTTCACGAAAGAATATCTATTTTTGAACCCATCATGCACCACTCTCCTATCATGCTGCCATGGCCTTCCCAATAAAATATGCCCAACATTCATAGGGACCACATCGCACACAACCTCATCTCTATAACCCCCAATGGTGAATTTAATATTAACCTGCTTGTTCACCTTAAGTTCTCCCGACTCGGTTAACCACTGTAATTTATAGGGGTTGGGGAGTTTCACCTTAGGCAAGCTCAACTTCGCGACCAATAATGTGCTAACCACATTAGTACAACTTCCGCCATCAATTACCATCCCACAAACCTTTTTCCCCACCAAACACCTAGTATGGAAAAGATTATCCCGCTGTTCATCAATCTCAACCATCTTAGTTCGAGAATTTAGGACACGTCTATTCACAAGGGACCCTTTCACCGCATAAGTTAACCCCTCTTCATCGCTACTACTAGCCCCAATATCTACTAACTTAGGCATTCCCTTAAATTCGTCCCCAGAACTAATTTCACCATTATCACGCAAAAGCATTACTTTCTTATTTGGACACTGTGACGCTATATGGCCCATCCCCAAACACTTAAAGCACTTAATATTTCTATCCCTAGTAGGTTGAGAATCAGAAATATTTTTACCTTTAGTTGTAAGTTCCTCCTTTCCCTTCGGGACGTGCTCATCATTGTGATCCTTCCTCGGTTGTGATGTAGGATAAGTTCCTGGTCATTGTTTAGATGCCCCCTTTCACCTCAATTGCCTTTCTACCTTCATTGCCATGTGCACCATGTCTTCCAGTTCCACATAATGTTGTAACTCAACGATGTTTGCAATATCTCTGTTCAGCCCACTCAAAAATCTAGCCATTGTAGCTTCCCGATCCTCCACCACGTTGGCCCTAATCATGGCTACCTCCATGTCTCTATGATATTCCTCTACACTCCTAGAACCCTGCGTGAGCCCCTGCAACCTTTGATAGATATCCCTATGATAGTGGCTTGGGACAAACCTCTTCCTCATGATGGTTTTCATCTCACGCCATGTATCCACCGGACCTTCACCATTCCTCCTCTGATCCTTCACCAACTGATCCCACCAATTAATGGCATAATCGGTGAACTCAACAACCACTAGTTTCACCTTCTTTCCTTCAGAATAATTGTGGCAATCAAACATCAATTCTACCTTCTTCTCCCAATCTAGGTAAGCCTCCGGATCACTCCTCCCATGAAAAGGTGGAATAGACATTTTATTTTACCTAGATTATCATCTATCTCATCCCGATCACCACGATCTCTTCTATTATTCGCCCTTTCATCGCTATCTCCTCTACCCCTTCTCCTCCTTACACTAGCCACAGGTGATTGGACACTACTTCCTTCACTTGCAAACTCTTCATCATCAAACCCGTATCCATCCCTTGGATTATGCCTCCCCCTAGAATCTCTCTGGTCTTCCCTCCTAGCTCTAGGTCCCGCACGAGTTTGTTCCCTACGCAACTTGTTAATAGTTTCCTCCTGCATATCCATCCTAGTCATAAACTTCTCAAACTGCTCATGTAAAGTCTCCATCACACCTACAACATTGTTATTCACCCTATTCATACCTTCAGGTCGTTTGTTTCGTTGATGAGGCTGCTGGCTCCCTTCTGTAAATTCCCTGGTTGTCCCCAACAGATGAAGATGATGAATCCCGTCTGCTAGACATTATTAGTCTTCACAGGAATAAGTAGTGTATACCTCACAAAAATATATCGCTCGTGTATCACTCAAAATCCCCATTCCAAGCACTTCAAAACAGTTCAAGAACTCAAGTAAGGGTAGGACACGATAAGACACGAGTAAGAACGGGAGAATTTGGAAATTGAAACAATTTCGGAATATGTCGGGAAATTAATGGATTTTTTTTTTTTAAATAATCTGCCAGAGAATTTGACTACGAGTATGGCAGAAAAAACGGAACTGAATTTGGACGAAAAACGAAGAAGAAAAACACTTTTGAATTTTTGGGACTGACTCTTATGGATCAAACTGAAGGAAATTATGACTGACACGAAGAACGCGAAGAACACGAAAAATCAAGAAACGCAAGAATCTAAAATAGATCCAAGCTCTGATACCAAATGACGCGATCCTGGGAGGGGAATCTCGTCGAACACGCGGAATAACGATATTTAAAACCCTAGGAAAGATCTAAATCAGATCTGACACGAAAAATAACTAGAACACGAATAAATAGACGGAAATTAAAATAAGATTGACGGTAGGACCTGGACCCAACAATCACGACGCAATAATTTGACGATGCGGATTGAAGAACCGAGGTTTTCGAAACGCCACAAGGGATGCCAAACTCCTTGATAAGTTTCTGATTGGAACACCACAAACATTCAGGAAAAATATTTGATAAGTTCTATAAATTGTTCTTCAAGAACAAGAAAAAAAGAAACCTCCTTTTCGAGAGAGAAAATTCTCACATTCATTCAATAATTCAAAGTTGTTTTTTTACAATGACAAGAAAACATAATATAACCTAAAAAACGCGTCCAAAATAACCCTAGCCGCAATATACTAAAATTAAGACGCGGCGCATTTTTACGGCCGTGAAAATCTACCTTACGGTCGTAATTAACCCCCGGGTCCAAAATTGATTTTAACTCTTACGGCCGTGACATTGGGTCTTACGGCCGTAAGACACCTTCTGAATAAAAAACTGCCTAACTCCGTTACGGCCGTGAATTGGTTGTTACGGCCGTGCGATAGCAAAGTTACGGCCGTGAATGTTGCTGTTACGGCCGTGAACACTGGTTTTACGGCCGTGAATGTGCTCTTGGTCACCAAACCTTAACCTTTTTGATTCGGCTCGATCCCTTTGTCTCCTCGGCTCGCTTCCAACATGAAACTTGTGCCGTTTCTCGCGTAGATCACTGTCGCATTGCCGATAGGTCGACTTCTCCTTTGGTCTCCTACTTCGGATCACATCAGATGATGTCCATTTAAGCCACTTTTTATATCGTTGCAATGTTCACATTACAAGCTTTACGAACACTACAAATGCAACAAAAATGGAACAATCTACAATCTGTGGTATTCGTCCAAAAATGGTTGTTCGCCACAATTTCATACTTGGGAAAACTTTCTAAAAATGTTCAACGTTATTACCTTCCTGAGTACGCAACTTCAATATGTTTTTTGAGGCAGTTCCCAAACTCAAATGTAGTCAAATTTGATATCAATGTGAACTTTACGATGGTATAACATGCAAAGGCTATAGGTCGATGCATGTCAAATACGAGAGTCTAAAAGTTATATCTATGTCAATGGTAAAATTGTAATTTAGTTGAGTTCTCCTAGATTTCAACTTAATCCCTTACTTTTGAAATTTAGTCTAGTCAAGTCTAAACATTATTAAACTTTTTTGTGCTAATTTAATCACCAACATTATATCTCATCCAAATTCCACCTTTATTCCAATAATTTCACCACCAATGATCAAGGTAGCTGATTTATAGGAAAGAATTTGAATAAATCTCTAAAATTAGAGTATGAAATTTTCAAGGTGTTATAATACTTGTTGGTTCTGATAATTTGTTTCTTGCCTCTCAAACATCTTGTCTGCTTTCTACATATAGTGTTGAAATATCTCTCCAGAACTTTGTCTCTTCTCCTGTTGTGGATTTTTGGCATTGTTCTGATTACCCGACCATTTGAAATTTGGATGTTGCCTTGAAACCAGATTATAAGCTTGAGAATATGGATTGTACTATTATCTATTGGTATTTTGAACAAAGTTAATTTGTTCTTCAACAGTGGGAAAAAATACATTCCTTAGTAGGATGGGTTGCCACGCAGTTTTCACACACAAGACATTGATGAATGTCATGAACCACTAGTGTTTGCGCTTTGACTAAAAGTTCTACTTGTTATTTCAAAGCACAAATCTAAGCCAATGTAGTGAAAAGGGCATCTAATAAATGTATCCCCGCTGGTTTCTTGTGAACTACCCAGTTATCTAGGAACATGTTGTATGTCTTGCTATCAATTCCAGTATATCCCAAGTTTGGTTGACATTTTTGTTGATGATAGATCCATTTACAGTCTATTATTGATTTGAATTAAGGAATCGGTCTAAAATTATAAAAAAAAAATAATTAAAAAAATAAAATTATACCTGTAGGCCCTTTTTTTATACCCGTGATATGGACATTTTCTAAACAACTTCTCGAATCTTCCCCGTGCTTCATAAAAATTTTCCCCATCATACTATTGGAACGTAGAGATCCTTAGATTCATCTTGGATACCATAGCAAGTGAAAAATATTTGTTGCAGAATTTCTTAACCAAGTCATCTAAAGTAGGGATACTAGATTCTTGTGACGATCCCAAAATTCAGACAACCTTTTTTTTTTTTGGATTTACCAAAATCTCTTTCTAAACTTGTTTAGAACTATTTTAATTATTCTAAACAATGAATTTACCCTGTTAAATATTTTAGAATCATCATCCTTACTTTGACTTTAACATTTCAATAACAATTGAGTCAATAATATTTCAAAACTTACAAAGATAACTTCAAGAGGAACTTTAAAATACAAGACTCATTTCTTTTCATAAACATTTATTTTATATCTCAAAATTGAGCCTGAACTAATAATTTACTTTTAAATGTAAAGAGAGTAATATTTACATTCCAAAATAAGAACTCTTTACTTTTAAATGTAAAGAGAGTAATATTTACATTCCAAAATATAGAGAGGCTTAATCATTCTTCACTTTTAGTTATCAATAAGAACTCTTTATTCTTCGACCGGCATTCTCTATAGGGAATCCACACACCCATGAAATAAATGCTTCATTGCCTATAAAAAGAGACACGAAATAACTATGTATCATCCTCAACATTCTCTTTTCAATACTTAACATGCTTTCTTTTTTAAATATCTTCTGATTTATACTTCATAAATTAGCCTCAATATCTCCTAAGATTTCCATTATCAATTCTTCGAATTCAAGATTTCTCAACTTATAAAGGAACAACTTCAAGAACCGTATTTTGAAACATATAACCCATCAATGCGGTTATTCCATAAGACATCATATACTTTGCTTTTCGACTTTGATCCCCATCTCCCATGTAAGTAAATAGGATCATATTCACTTAACATCTATGATTTAATAATTATTTTATATCCTATTCACACTTAATTCCATTGATGACCAAGTAAGTCATAATCACTTAGAGGCTACTACTTAATAATCAACCTACATTACATTCACAATACTTAATTCCGTATAATCGCTTTCAAATAATCAAAATAATACTTATGGCATGGATGCAATGCATGAAGTGATGCATGGGTGAAAATATTTTTCACTTTTCTCATGCTTTCTTTCTTTATTTTACTTTGGGCCCCTACCCTAAGAGTAAGTATTCACAGAGCACTCAACATAAAATATGGTAATTTTCGATACAAATCTGGAACCATTAAGATTCAAAGGTCACCTATCACGTAAAATTTTCATGGAACAAAACTTTGATGAGGTAAACGTGTCATATCGTGATAGTCTTAAGCATATAGGTTATTGTTCTGTTTATAACTATTGGAAGTACTAGAATCGAAACATGATTCACTTCTGTGACCTTACCTATGGAAACTATTTCCTTGGACATCTAGGATCCCAAACTGGTAAATACCTAATTTCTTAGAGTTCTATTCCTAGTTATGCACATTTTAGGTATTCTTATTGAACCTAAGTGCATGCTTGGAGAATAAATAATGCACCATGAATGAATGCAATACATCCAAGATTTGCAAGAGGAATTGCACGGAAGAATTCATAACAATATCAACATTTGACACACATGAAGTCAAAACTTCTAAGTGCTTCATTTGTTCAACATGAAAGCATATAATCTCATTTAGCTCTAACATGTTTATTGATCATTTCTTTAAGCATGCTTTCTCTTTTAAATGTTTAATGATCATAAATGCGTATGATGTTATGATGTAAATATTGGACATCAAATATCATAATATCATCACTTGAAAGATCTTATACATAATCATTTCTTCACATTTGAAAATACATACTTTGATCTTTTATATTAAATGACCAAACATGCTTGTGATGATGAGATGAAATGCTAATCATCAAATATCATGTAAAAGACTGTATATATATCATCACTCATTCAATATTAAAACATACTATCTTATACTTATCTTAACACATCTTTAAGAATAAATTCTGTCACTATAGAACAAGATTTTCCATGTTTAATACATAGAATCCCAACCTTTGAGTCTCATCCTCAAAGCTGAATTTTATCCTTAACTTCATCAAAATCTTGATTCAACATGTAGAAGATAACATAATCAAGAAAGTAACCCAAGCAGATTTTTACATCACTTATGTCACATTTTCTTACTCTTCCCAAATGTATAATTGACATAAAAATACAAACTAAACCTATATCAAGGTTTCACCACAAGTTTCATGCCTTAAGGTCTTTAAAGATTTCAATTCTGACATCCATATAATTAGAATTAACCCAGATAAGTCCCTGCATATTTTTCACTCCTAAATATACATGTTTGAACACTTTAAATCACATGGATTGATTCTAACATAGGGTATATCAATTTACAAGCTTAAGATATAACATTTAGCCATCATTCATTCCTCAAAACTTCAACAAACTTTCATCTTAATGCAATTTCAAATTCTTATCTCCATAACTATCATCTCCAAATCTGAGTTTCTTATACATATAACCTCAAAAGTATGTTTAAACCTTAACATATCAAAATCTATTGTCCCAATACTTCAATACTTTCATAACATTAGATCAAAATCGTATTCTTACATTAATAATAATCATCCCCAAATCAAGATCATAGTTCATGAAATCTAAAGATAAGTTTAAATCATAAAGTAGAACATGATCTAGAAAGTTTTTACTTCAATCCTATTTTAACATTCCTATTCAAAGTTGGATCTTCAATCCTATTGACTTCAACATAACATGTCCATTTAATATCATCTAAATCATAAACCACAACTAAACATGTCGGTAAGTTTCTATCTCTTTAATATTACCGCAATTTACAAAGTTCACAACTTATAGGTATGACTTTATCAATCCTTGAAAGTTCATCAACAAAGTGTGAAAGAACTAACTTAAAATACCAAGAACACATGCACATCAAATCTGAATTTTACACCTGTAAACATTATGAAATCATGAAACTTCATCACTAAGTGTCCAAAACTTCAATTTTAATCATCTGTTAATACTTCTATACAAAAATTAAGTCTCAAATCTTAGTAAATTCATTATAAATGATGATTTAAAGTCATTTGAAAGTTAAGACCAGCAGCTAGAAATTTTACAACTTTCTATCTTTTTCATACTTACAAATTATATGTAAGATTCCTTAAGTACTTGTAACAACATACTTCATTCACACATTTCATCAAACACCTAGAAAGCGCTTGCAATTCTAACCTTGATCTTGGCATAATGTTCATCCAATCAATACCCATCATCAAAACCAACCAAAATAGCATGAACCACATCAAAGAGTTTACCACTATATGAGAAATTAACACCAACAATACATAATCAAATCTTACTCACCTTCTAATTAGAAAATATGATTTTGAGCCTTTACTCCTACAATTATTTAACCAAATGTCAGAGTAACTTTAGTACATTAAAATCTTACTTCTTAATCTAAGAATTACCTAGAAAATCCGCCTAAAATTGAGAATTTCGTGATTTGGAAGAATCTGCCCATAACTGAAAAATCTACTAGTAGCCTCCGTTTTGCCTCTGTTCTGCCTCCATTTAAGCTTCTAGTAGCCTCAGTACAGCAGAATTTCCATATTTACCTTTGATTTCTCTCCTTTATCCTCTCAATTTTCGTCCATTTTCTCTCTTCTATGGTTACCCACTGATTTTATGGAGAAAATGGGGCTAAATGTCATTCTATATAGATAGGTATAGGATATGTTTGCAAAATAGCCCCATACTTTCATGTTTGTACAAGTTGGTCCTTATATAATTGAAAACTAAGTCCTCAAAACTTTCTTTATATCATTCAAGCCCTATAACTTTTAGTAAATAATTACTTCTAACTAAAATAAGTTGAGGTACCAAACATACCCTTAAGGTAAGAGTCGATGAATGACAAATGTCTTCTTCTATATTATTATAATACTAAAAATTCTAGATTTTCATTTTCAAGGTGCCACTTTCAGGTCAATATTTGAAGGTCAAGACGAAGTCCATTTATGTCACTCTTTATACCATTGAAAAGTTCATACTCCAAGCTTTGCAACGACTACACATGCATTGAAATCATTCTACAGCCTGTACCAGTCATCCAAAAATGGTTGCTCGACTGAATTTCCATACTTAGCCAATATTTCTGAATTTTCTTAGAACTTCTTAAACTTTAAGTATGCGACTTCAACTCGATATTCGAAGCACTTTCTGACCTCAATTGTGCTTGAATGTAATACCAATATGAACATCTCATTGTGAACTATAAGGTAGAATAACATTCAAAGACATCGAATTAACATATTGTTCGTATGATCCTCTCGAATATGGCTGTTTGACCACTATTTTATACTTAGAAGAATTTTGATGAATTTTAGCATTCCAACTATTTCTCACATGCAACTTTATCTTGATTTCTGAAGTACTTCTTGACCCCAATTACGATCAAACTTGATATCAATACTTAGATCTCATCATAAACTATAAAATAGTAAAACACACAATGGCTAAAGATACACATTACACAAAATGACAAAGGAGTTTCTAAAATTTTCAGACATCATATATAACTTTCTTTTATGCCAATTTAGTCCTTAAAATTACAAATAATATCAATTTCTTCAATTTTCTTATAAATTCTATACTATCTCGCCATACAAATGTGAAATTGGCTATTTTCTTAAGAAAATACTTGAACCCAACTTTCTAAATAAATCAACTACGGTACAAAATTTATGGGTTGTTACATTCTGGTTCTGAATCAAGTTATTCAAATGTAGCATCCCTTAAGGTAAAAGGAAATGGCCTTAATTTGATAGCATCTTCATTCATCCCGTCCAACTCGACATTTTGAAACATTCTTTGAAAATTGGCAATATGAGCATTTGGGTCTTCATGTGCTTTTCCATGGAATTGCATGTTGTTACTAAAGAGATTTGTTAGATTCGCTTTAATCTCGAAATTATTCCTCCCAAATGGTGGATAAAAATACTGGAGCGATTGAGAGCTGCAGTAGGTGTCATAAATTGTGCCATTTGAAGATTTTCCTCATCTTCATCTCTGTCTTCCTCACTGTGTAGTATCTAATTGAGCAGCCAAAGTGGTATATCCATGAGAGCTTGTTCGTCAATCATTGTATCTTTTTGCAAATTTTATGTTTTTGGTTGTGTACTTTGCGTCTTCATCTGAAAGTGTAATAAATGTCGGGATCTAGAAGCAAGATCTTTTCCTTGTAAATGAAGCATACAACGGACACTTTTTCTAGAAAAGGGAAAGTAAAAGAATCAAAGCGTAAAGATCAATAAAAGATTAATCTAAAATAATAGCAAATAAAAAGCAATATCCAAGAACGACGCCAAAAACTTGTTGTGTAAATATTGGAAGTGCACAATATCGCAAACAAGTAGTAAAATAGACTCAAGAGTCTGGGTTGTTGATCCCTTGAGGTCTACTTTATCTGATATTAGCGTTAATTAATCAAATCATAAACTAAGAAAAACACAATGAGTTGTATTTTTAAACTACTGAACTAGTAAAAACAATTAATTATCAAGTTATACTAAATAAGCAAATCGGAGATCTGATTTTCCCCCTCTCGAGTTTAGATTAGTTCTATTTGATTAGGTCAACCACATGTCTCTATGTTAGGTCAGAATAACCCATAATTAAATGAACTCAATAACTAAAATTTATAAAGATCACAACAATCACAATTGTATTTATACCCTTTTGTTAAGTTACCGGAATTTATTACATGATTTAAGTATGTAATTTACCTCTCGACTCGTCACACCTACAAATCATCAAATTGATGATCAAGAAATTCATGCATTAAACTCAGAAATAAATTTAATGTGTAAAATTTAAGCATAAAACATGATAATTGAAATTAAAATATTTAAATTAGGTTGTAATGTTTGTCCCAACTATCAATTTAGTTACACATGATAAACGAAATCGAAAAAACAAGAAGATTGTAAAATTAAAAAGATCACCAAGTTCTAGAATTGAATTGAAAATAGGAAGAAATTCTTGTACCAAGATCCAATCTTCAACTAACAATCTTGATTAATTGCTTTGATTTTTGAAAATCTTTCCTTCTTGCTTGAAAACCTTCAAACACTCCTTTGATTTCTTTTAATACTAGTATGAATGAATGAGGAGGGTTTTTCCATTCTAGGTAGTTCTTTATATAGTTTAGAACGATTAAAATTCGTGTTTTTGAAGTTGGGTCAGTGAACAAATAGAAAATAAAAAATAAAAAATGAAAAATCCCTTTAGACAGAACGCGAGAGCATCGCATGTTTGCATCTTGCAATTGCACTCGCGGCATACTAGCATATTCTGAAGCAATGGGTGAGCCGCGGCTTTGCAAACTACGGTTCACCTACGGTTAAGCTTTCCTCTCCTTGCACTTTGGTCCTCTATTTACTGCACATCTATTCCTTCATGTTTCTAATTTCTTCAATTTAGTCCTCATATTTCCGCTTTAGTTTAGTTAAATCCCTCCATTATTGCAACATAAGTCCTTCATCTTTAAAAAGTTTTCAAGTTGGTTCCTACCTAGATATTTTTTCACAAATTTGATCCATTCTCTTCGTTAGGCCTCCAAACAATTAAAATCTGAGTTTTTCCTAAAACAAATAAATAAACACACAACTTAGCAATACCATATTCTAAAATACTCACAATTGTACAAATTTAAAGTTAGACTAAGTGCAAAATCATACTTATCAATGGATTGATATAAGAGAAAAATCCATCGCTTGACTTTTATATATATATTTTAAGAAAAGATATTACAGTATGTAGCACAAACACACATAGTTCAGACCTGTCACAGTGGAGAACTTGGTCCAACCTCTTCCTATAGGCATATGTCCGATCAAGTCTATTTCTCGTTTTGCAAAAGGCCAAGGGCTTTCAATTGGTGTTAGCTCTTTTGATGAAGTTCAAATTATTGAGCAAAACCTTTGACATTTATCACATTTCAACAAAAATTTTATGATATCATTTTTAAGGTTGTCATTAGTAACAATGTTTTGGATTTTATGAGCTCAAGATTCTCCCACCCTTGTTTCCACATCTTGCTCCCTCCCTAAACCTATTAAGGAGGGGTTGGGATGGGGCATGTCCTCTACCTGTTTATTTATTATTTAATTTTTTAATTAGTTTTATATTTTTAATGTCTTTAGTTGGTGAAAACCATTACATTTTTTCTAATTTGTTAAGAACAATTCATGTTCCGTTTAGAAATGATTATTATTCTTCCCTTTTGGTATGACAAGAAATTTAAATTTGAAATAAACTTTAAACGAACCAGGTAGCAAGGGGGAGACCATATTTCCTATGCCTGCTTCGAAGCAATGACTCCAATATGTTTTTACTCGCTTAGGCAGGTAATCTCAACCCCCATTAAGGGCGGGGTCCCACGGTTATGTTCCTCTCTTGGCTCTTATAAGATTTAATTGTTCTACTCAATAAAGTCCAAGGATAATTGTGCAATTAGCTAAAACTAATTGAGGTCTTCAAATACTTCTTACGTGGACACATTTACTACGTGACTAAGAAAATTACAATTCTATGTTTTATAAAAATTATTTTAAATTAATTATTTTCATAATCATTCTTGGCCCTAGAAGTTCGTTCTTTCTTCCATTATTTACATTACTGAATGTTTATAAATTGTTGTAATCCATAGGGCATTAGCTATATTGATAATTCATTTTTAAGTTGTTTACTTTCCTTGTATTAAATTAAAACATGGTGTTTTAAAGATGTAACTTATGAGTTTGGAAAAATCTTTTGCAATTATAGTAGAGCTTTTTCAAAGAGTGTTCTTGCTTGTTCATTGCTAGGAGGGGATAGGAGCGTGTGGTGGGACTCTCCTATGATGGAAATCTGCATCACACCTTATATAGACTAGATATGAATCTTGGCGCAACTGTACCACGCCTTAGTAGCAAACAAACCAAAAAACAAACAAGCTGAGGAATTTCCCTTCTATAGAAAGTCAACTGAAAATATACCCTAAAGAGTTCTTTCCTATCTATCCAGGGCTGGCCCGAGCGAAGCCCTACCGTGAGCCCAAAATCCATAAGGTGAGGAATTCCTAAGGGTCTAGCACAGAGAGTCAGACTTTCCTGACAAAAAAACCTACTATATAGTACTTGTTGCATCACGTATAGAGCCTTCGTCAAGTATAGTATAGCGTTTTTTTGGCATTGTATCCAATAGTGTTCATAAAACAAAAAGGTCATCTTAAAGGTACCTAGGATGCCAAGGCTCACACTGCAATATTGTTGCCCGCTCTATATTCCAAGACTTACTTCCCCATATCCCCATTATGAACAAGATCCGCCTTCTCATAACTTGCAAACAGAATCTTTGTGATGCATACAAGCGATGCTTAATGACTGAACTTGGTTATTAACAAGAAGATTCTGGACATGAGTCTTTAAACAATTATTGGATCTGGGGGTCGAAGCTTACTTCTCCACGAGTCTTCTACCGATCGACTAAAAGGAAATGAGAGAATCAAGCTAGTGAATTAGAGTTAATAATAGAGTAGCTCAATTATTGGATCTCGGGGGACAAAGCTTACTTCTCCACGAGTCTTTTACCGATCAACTATAAGGAAATGAGAGAATCAAGCTGGTGAATTAGAGTAGCTCACCTCATCTTGAAACTTCTAATAGATAGAGTCGGAGTTCATAGTGAGAGTTAAGGGCAAGGTTGATTGATAAGTTCAATGGACAGAACGATCGATGTATGGCCTAGGTCAAGGCAGGAAGTTAAAGTGTGACTTCCTCCATAGTTGGGGATGGGGGTTAAGCGTCTGAATCGACAATGAACACTAAATGAAATAGGCAAATCAAAGAAGTCTCTCACCTTCCTACGATTAATTTGAGACTTATTCAATAGGTCCTCCTTCCCTAGATAATGGAATTTCAAGGCATCTTGCTTAGATGGAGTTTTCGTTCCCTTAATCCTGACTAGTTAAAAATTGTGACCCTTACGTCAATAGTGATCTTACTTACCTATGGAACTAAACATATCAGAGTAAGCAAGTTTTAAAAGAGAGTAATGGTTATAGGAGGTCTACCTCCCTTCTATCATGTCCTTTCCTTTTCATACTGACTACCCTTTTCCATTCTACTCTTGCAAAATCTTTGAATGTCCCGTTGATTGACTGCTACATCTAGGAATGAAAAACTAGAACATTCGCTTCTTCCTTCTTCTATATACGTGTCTCAGGGACATCTCTTACTGGAGAGAAGGGATCGTCATAGCCAATATAGTAATATGATTGTATCACAATTTTCGAGGACACAATCTAATAAATCGTTATATCGAGTAGTTGGATCTTAGTTTATTACCATAAAAATGGTTGCATGCATAGCAGCACCAACTATGAGAAATCCACCAATCCACATGTGATGTGTAAACAATGAAAGTTGGGTCCCATATTCAGTAGCTAGATATGCATAAGGGGGAATGGATTACATATGAAGTTACAACAATGGTTAAAGAGCTTAACATAACTAGGTTAAAAGCTAATTGAGCACGCCATAAAATTGTTAGGATCTCATATAGGCCTTTATGGCCCTGACCTATAAATTACCTTTATGAGCTTCTAAAATATCTTTTAGGTGATGGCCAATGCCCCCCGATATTCCTATACATGTGACCCACTATCAGGAACCAAATTGCAATAGCTAAATGATGGTGTGCAATATCGGAAGAAAGTTCCTTATGCTTAGACAATAGGAAGCTTCATGTACGATAATCTTTGCATTAGACCAAATATTTGTTATGATGTGGGTATTTTTAGTCATTATCAATCTAATCCAGGACCAGAACATTGGATTATGATGAAAACATGTACTCAGGTACTTTCAGGAACGAGAGATTATATGATTTTCTATTAGTGGAATAATTAAATCCTATTGGATATACAGTTTCTGATTTTCAATCCGATCGTGACTCTAGAAATTCCACATTGGGATCGGTATTTACACTAGAAAATGGAGATGAGGTATAGAGGAGTGCTAAGTAATCTTGTATTACTGACTCTACCATGGAGGCAAAATATGAAGCTGCTAAAGAGGCTATATGGTTCAAAAAGTTTCTTTTGGACCTTGACGTGGTATCTTTGGGGATGGGACTATGATACTTAGGGTGTGTTCGGCTATGTTTTAATTTGAAATGATTACAAAAATTTAATTTACACAATTTTTCATACCACTTTTTAATCATCCACATTTTCTCTCTCCAATTTTTAACCCTTCATCTTACCTAGAAAACACAAATAACTCAACAAATAATTTCAATTCTTTGATTTGACACAAAACATTCCATATTAAATCTAAAAGAACACACCCTTAATTGTGATTACAGTGATGAGGTATCTAACGCTAAGGAACCAATGAATAATTAGCGTGGCAAGCACATTTAGAGGAAATACAACTTTATTAGAGAGGTTGTTCATTGAGATGACATGATAACTAGCAAGATTGAATAAGCAGAAAATCTTCCGGATCCGTACACTAAGTGTTTACCATCTAAGATTTTTCATGAACGTCTTGAAATGATGGGTATTCATGATATGTTACATATACTTTTATGGGAAAGTGGGAAATCGTTGAATAATTGAAAAAGTTGGAGACAAACTTTTTCAAAGGTGGCTAATTATGATGATATTTTCAAAATTTTGCAAAAGGGAAATTATGTGTTCTCCTAGCTTTTGACAATTTAGCAAAGAGTTTTTACGATGCCCATCAAGTAATATTTTGTAAATGACATTAAAAATTATACATATACTCGATTATTCACGTGTTTTAGAAACAATATAGTGTGGCTTCGTGATCATAGAACATGTCACAAATTGTATACTTAATTGCTTCAGCATAGTGAGACACAATTGTGACATGATCAAAATATATTGTTCACAATCAGTACATAATTTTGAGCTCTTTATGTTGATAAAATTGTATTTTTCTTATTAGGTTTTTTCTAGATCTTGGGTATAAGATCAATGATGCGATTAGGGCATATTGAACTTAACCACATGGATGAATCATTTATGATCGCTTGAAATGAAACTCTATTTGATCATCAGGCATGTTACTTTAATCCAGAGGAGGTAATGTATCTATAATCTTTAGTTCAAGTTCTTTGAAGTATCAATTATTTGAATCTTAACTAAAATATTGATCTCGTTATTTTAAGAATAGGGGCAAAATAGTTAGAGATCATATATTTGCAATAGAGGAATTCGATAATCATTACGCTGAGGCGGTTACTCCGGGGTATTTTCTATAGGAATTTGAACCTGATCTCAATATTTCCAGTGAGAGATCATTGGCTTCAATGTTGGGATTGAATGAGCAATGGGTTTTCCTTATGAGAAAGGATCTTGAAGGACAATACATGTTGGAAGGTACAAACGGTCATTTTATTGATTTCAACAAATTGACGGTCAAACGGGAGTTGACTTGTGGAAAGATGATTAGAGGATATTGTTATCGGATAATGATTTTCTTCCATATATGTAACTCGACTTGAGAGTGCAATTTCGACTCTTTGGTAGAATGATCCATAATTAATAGATATGACGTAATTGGTCAAGAGTTGACTCAACTAGAGACATCTATTGGAGCTTGAGTCTTGTGACTCTAGTTAGGTCCCTCTCTTAGCTCTTATAAAGTTATGTGACTTAATTGGTGTACTATAATAAAGTTCAACGATAATTGTGCAATTAGCTAAAACTACCCGAGGTCTTTAAATATGTCCTTGATGGACACATTTACTACGAGACTAAGAAAATCACAATTCTCCCTTTTAAAAAGGAGGCACCTTAGGGAGAGAACAAGAGGGAAGATCTAAAGAAATGAGCTTTGATTTAAAGTAAATTCAATGTTATAATCTTAGCCTTATATGTGAGAATTTAGAAACTAAATTCTGTAACCTCAAGGGATCTAAGATCAATAATCAACTAGGGTTCAATATTTAATGAAAAATTAATTTCTTGTTAAAGATTGAATAAGAGAATCAACAGTTTCAAGTTTGCTAGATCTTTGGAGAAGCTTTGAACCTCATTTATGCTTTATTTCCTAAGGTAATCAAGAGCCTAATTACATTGTAGTGCCATTTGATAAGTGTATTTTACAATGTTTTAAAATGCGTAATGTGTTGCAATGCGTCGAGGTCGAGAATCAAGAATCACAAGTTTAGGCGTGTCAATGCGAAGAATAAGTGTCATAATGTGTTTCGTATTTTTAATATTATTTTAATTATTTTAAGACATTAAATAATTTTTATATAAAAAAATAGATTCTTTACCCTTAAAAAAAAAAAAAAAAAAAAATTCCGGATTAGGCGGCGCCTAGGCGCGTTTAATCCCGCCTAGGCGGTCAAAAAAATCGTTGACCACATTTTTACGCACATACCACTTATTCGACGCGTTTTGGCCGCGCATCACGCCTAGGCGGCGCATTTTCGCGCATTTTAGAACACTGGTATTTTATACACTTATTTATATGTCAAAATTAGAATGAATTATTGTCGTTTTAGAATAAATGCTATTTAATTTGTGGTTATCTGTTTATATTACAAAAAAATCCCAAAAACATGAGAATGAAGCAATTGATAGGAAAAATACACAATTGGACGCTACTTGGAGCTTAATTGAGCAAGTGAGAGGTTTTTAACATCAACCGGGAAGCATGCATGGTGCCAAAGAGAGCAAATCAGAAGTTGGAGGACCCAATTGAGGAAGTTGGGAGCTGATATAAGCAAATCGAGAAGATTATAAAGTTTGAGGACTAAATTGCTTCAATTGAAACTTGAGGATTGAGGTTGCAAATAAAAAGTAGGGACCAACATATACAACCGAGAAAAGGTGAAATTGCTGTGAAGTCTAAACCACGCGATCGCTGGAATCAATAATGAGCGATCGCGCAATGCCTCGTTTTATCTCCCGAGAGTTATTACCATGTTCATGCAATCATGCCATTTTGAACCGCGCTATCACGCACGTCTCTGACTGGTTCGCGGGTCAGATTTTTCTAGGGATTTTCAACAGATTTTCAGCCCCTTTGACCTAGGTTTCTCCAATACCTATATAAGGAACATAAGAGGCACGAATTCTAGACATTTGTCTCTCCTAAGAACGAACCACAATTGAGAACTCAACATCAAATTCTTGGGGAATCAAGCATTGCAAAGGGGGCGTGAATTGAAAATAATTGAAGAATAGATACTTGGTGCAAGCGTTCCTTTCTTTATAATATTTTCAATGAACATTTATAATTTTTGTTTTTTCTATTTAATTATGATGTGTAACTAAACTCTATGTTGGAATGAACGGTGTAGCCTAGTTTTACTATTTTAATTCCAAATTCCATGTTTTAGTGATTTGTTGCATGTATTGATTTATTATTATTCTTAATACATGAATGAACTGGCCACTTATTCATGATTACATAAGTTATTTCCATAATCCGAGAGGTGAGTTAATAACTTAGATCTCGGTAATAAATCATGTAATTGAACAAGAGATAGAGATATACTCTTGTTATTATTGCAGTCATGTGTGAATTCTTGTGTGCTATGCATCCAGATAAGGAATACTCGGACCCTCTATAGATATACATGGTTGACTTATTTAGGTAAATTTGACTTAAACTCGAGAGAGGAATTTCAATATACATTAGTAAATTCGTCAGAATATGTTATTAGGAAATAAAACAAAAATTGGAGTTAATTTAATTGGCTAGGTGAAATCATAAATCCAAACTACCTTACAATAGTTTTTGAAAACAAAACCAATTTCGCATTTTAATTCTTTAGTTTAATTTTATTAGTTTTGGTTTAAAACAACAAATTCTTTCGTCCGTTCAAATAGGGTTTAGAATTGAAATATTTCGATACTTAATAGTAGTCTCTGTGGGAATAATAATCTGGACTCTTAGGTCCACTTATTACTTCTAACGACCCGTACACTTGCAGATGTATCTCGTATAGGGAGATATTTGTGAACAAGTTTTTAGTTCCATTCCCGGGGACTGTTTTTATATTAATATCGATACACATTAGTTCTTACTTTACTTTGAACTTTATTTTTCTTTATTTTTAGTTTTTGTTTTTCTTTTTTGTTTAATCTATTTTACGTTAAGAAGAACTAAATCGTGTGTTTTTCTTACTCTTGATATAGAAATTGAACGCACCTTTCGACGGAGGCGTAGACAACAGTTGGAAGCAGATCAACAAACAAATTTAGCCATGGAAGACGACAAAAATCAGAATAATCGGGATAATCTGCCAGCAACTGTTATTAGAAGGCAAAAAAATCATGGTAGGTGTGTTTTGAGAGACTACATGATTCCTCCTGTGGGGAACATTGGAACGTGCATAGTGCCGCCTGCAATCCAAGCAAATAATTTTGAGATCAAAACTTCCTTGACTTCCTTTATCCAGAACTCAACCTTTTTTCATGGATTGCCATCTAAATATCCACATGCACATCATCAGACCTTTCTGGAACTGTGTGATATGCAACGTATGAATGGAGTTTCAGATGATGCCATGCAGTTGAAGTTATTCTCATTTTCTTTAGCTGACAAAGCAAAAGCATGGTTCTACTCCTTCCCTCTACACACAATCACTACATTTGAAGTTATGAGCCAGAAATTTGTAGATAAATTTTTCCCACCTAGCTGCATGTCAAAGCTGAGGCGTGAAATCTTATCATTCTGTCGGCAGTTTAGGGGAATCAATTTTTGAGGCATGGAAAAGGTCTAACAAGCTCATCAGACATTGTCCTACACATGGGATAGCTGATTGGATATTAGTTCAAACATACTACAATGGTTTGACAAATGAAAACAAAAAGTATGCAGACTCAGCAGCTGGGGGATCAGTAATGGATATGACTTATGAAGAAGCTTCTGAGATTTTTGACAATATGGCTGCAAACAGTTACCAATAGTATTCAGATCGATCTACACCGAAGTCTGGGGAAATTGTTGTAGTTAATGAAATTACAACTCTTAAAGCTAAATTAGATGCTTTGACAATGAAAATTGACAGCTTGGGTGTGCATTCAGTCAACTCAGTGTGGACAGCTGTGTAATTTTTGCTTTAAAAATCAAGCTGTGAATTTTTGTCCCATGCAGCAGAATCAATCTAATTTAGAACAAGTCACCTTCGTGGGAAACAGGCAGCAAGGTGGTCCTTATTCACAAACTTACAACCCATAATGGAAGAACTACCCAATTTTTTCATGGTCTAAACAATCAGAAAGTTCAGCGCCCACCTAGATTTCAACAACAGTAACAACAAAAAGTTCAGAATACAATGAAGGAGAACATGGATATGTTAATCCAGATGGTCAAGAATCGGAACGATGAATTAAAAAGTCAAGCAGCAGAGACAAAGAACTTGAAAGATCAGATGGGGCAGTTGGCAGCCAATAGTACAGATAGACAACCTGGACCCTCTTGAGCATGTGAATGCGATAACAACAAGAAGTGAGGTTCAATTACCTGAAGTAAATGTAGAAGAATATGAAAAGAAGAAGAATTAGAGGCAGATGTGGTGGAAGAAGAGAAAAGTGAAAAAGAACAAAGGCCTACTTCAGAAGTTCAAGAGAAAGTTGAAAAAGAAGTTAGAGTTCTACTACCAATCAAGGCTTATACGCCTCACATCCCATATCCACAAAGACAAAGGAAGCATCAGTTGGAACAGTAATTTGGTAAATTCCTGAAAATTTTTAAGAAATTGCACATAAATATTCTGTTTCCTGAAGCTCTAGCCCAAATGCCACTTTACTTGAAGTTCATGAAAAAAATGTTGTCAAACAATAGAAAGCTGGTAGATTATTAAACAATAGCTCTCAGTGAAGAATGCAGTGCAATCTTACAGAAGAAGTTTCCACATAAATTGAAAGATCCAGGGAGTTTCTTTATCCCTTGTACAATTGGTAACTTTAGTTTTGATAATGTTTTATGTAATCTAGGGGTAAGTGTTAATCTAATGCCTTTATTTGTGTACATGAAACTTAGTCTGGGGGAACCTAAACTAACAAATATCACATTGAATCTGGTGAACAAGTCAATACAGTATCCATATGGGATTGTTGAAAATGTCATCATGAAAGTTGACAAATTCTTCTTTTGAGCTGACTTTGTGGTCTTCGACATTGAAAAGGGTGAAATCATTTTCAGGGTTGAAAATGAGCTGGTAACTTTTAGCATCAAGCCAAGACATGATCTGGAAGTGCAAAATGAGAGCTGTTGCAAGGTTGAAGGTATTGTGCAAGCAAAAAGTGGACTGAGTGACAAGAACGAGGAAAAGCCTAAAATTTCTCAAAAAGCAGTTAGAAATGAGGCCTTGGAATTCAAGAAATTGAGAAAAATGAGTGAAAAAATGCAAGGCAGGTAATTGCAATTTGTGTAGGGGTTCAAGAGGATCATTCACGTCACCATGATGATGATGTGGGAAAAAAAGTCGGGGCTCGAGACTTAAACCAGAGCTCTTGTTGGGAGGCAACCCAACCTTTCTTCCATTATATTTACTACGCTTTAAGTATTTATTTCATTACTAGTTTTAGATATATGCATGATAGATAACATGTTTCAATTATTTTGCATGGTTGCATATTAGGATACTTTTGCTTGTTGCACTAATTTTGCATGTTTAGGTATGTTTTCAATTTTGCATATTTTGTTTAAGGCTAGGCTTTAAATTGTCATCCAAACTCACACACACATTAGTTTAGTTCATGAAGTTTATCATTGGAAGGCCATAACATAGATCATAAAGTGATTAGGGGATTAAAAACGAAGTAGAAACTAAAAAGAAGAATTTTTTTTTAACTTCTACAAGAACTATTGCTCGATCACGCAATAGTACTCCCGCGCGATCGCGCAACTGAATTTTAAATCAAACTTTGTTACAGATAGACACCAGCGATCATGCAGTTATACTAAAGGACAGAATGGCAGTTATATGTAGTTTGCTTCATTCTTTCTATTATAAACATTACAAACTCGTTTTCTCTCCCCAAAATCACTCCAAAATTGATCTTTTATCAATTGTGCATCTCATCAACACCTTATGACGTCATTTACCTTGCTATCATCACTTCAAATTCAAACAAAAGGTATGATCTCTTCACTTGATTCATGGTTTATTCAAAATTTGTGAGGTTTTCTTTGAATTCTTAAAATTTAAGTTGATAAGTTGGGAAGTATGGGTTTAGATTAGTTTTTGGAGTTTGTGATTTATGCTTCAAAAGGTGAAGATTTTGGGTGAATCCAAGTTTCCAATTCTATGCATAATCTTTGATTTTTGGCAATGCACATTAAGTGTTTGATGAAATCCATAAAGAGATTTTTGTGCCAATTTGAGAAATTCTTCCGAGTATTTATCTTCATGACATGTTTATCATAGATTGTGTGTGATTAGTACATGAATTAGTTCATTTATTTGCAAGAAAATCATGAAAACCACTTGTACATCATGTCAGCCTCATTGCAAGGCCACTACAGGCCGTTACACCTGAACATTGACTCACGTCACCTATTTTTCATAGTTTTTCATGACCCTATTGAACTCCAAATGACTTGGAATTTTAATATGTTGTAGAGAATGCTATGAACTTTAACATATCAAAAAATGGCTTGGGAAAATTTGTGTTTTTGTAGGTGATGTCAAGACTTGAATATGTGTGGTCAACCATTTTTTCAAATTCATGAAATTTCTTTAACTTTTGTTTGGGGGTGTGGTATTTAGATTCCTTATTTTCTTATTGGTGTTTTTGATATCTAAAGTCACTTATCTTTTGTTTGCAAGGAACACACCAATTAAAACACATCGAACCAAGTCAGCCAAAGCAAAAATTAGGTCAAATTCATCCAAACGCATTTCAAATGGAAGTTTCAAAGCTACAAAACAACTCCATTGCACCTGAGTAGTTCTCGCTCTCTCCTTGTGTTGTTTTACATTGTTGAATCTTTTTGACAAACATTGAGGGAAATGTTTCTTTCTAGTTTGGGGGTGGAAAATCTCATCATGCAAATTGCTTCCATATTCACGTTTTTCATTCTATGCTCTCATTTGATTCTATTGGGATTAAAAAAAAAAACCTTGTTGACATGTTTATTGCCTAGGATGTAATATGAATCAAATCTTGCTTTAGCTTGGATTTTGAACAACATCAAAACTTGAATTTCTTTTGAACTAGTTATGACTTGTTAAATTTCATCTTCATGCTCACATAGCCATTGTTATATTATTACTTATGTAGGGATTTTTTTAACACATGTGGGGCAAGTTTTATGCACCTTGAACTTAGGAATGACTTGAAAATCCTTAAACTTCGATCAATAGACATTTCGTCCCTGAATTAAAACCAAACATAGCTTGAAAAGCAAGTTTGAGGTGGAATGGTTAGAATGTGCGTGTGTTGATGGGTTGGAGGTCTGTGGTTCTTAATTTTGCACTTTAGTTAAAGCAGTTTTGTCAACGGGTATAAACCATATCCAGCATAAAAACAGAAAAATGCTGAAGGTCTTATTCTACTCTTCAAAAGTCTTTTTGACTTGAGCAAGTAAGCTTGTAAGGGTGTTGAAACCTGATACCCTAAATTCAACTGAATTGAGAGCTATCAGCCCAAAACTCGTTACAGGGGTCAATTAGAAACCAAGTACGGAGAGTGGACTTACACATAAGACAATAAAATATCTTTAACTTTTCGATGTCAATTGTGTAACTCGACCAATTAAGTTCGATGGGTCTTTTAAACCCGGTGCCCTAAAGTCGTCTGGCTTGGGAGTCACCAACTCAAAGCTCGCTACAGGGGTCATAAGAAAGCAAATGAGAAAAGTATTGCACAAAGATAGTAAAAAACAAGGACATGAAAGAAAAAGAACAGAAAGAGTCATCCATTAAAAGAAAAAAAAATTGTTTGGTATCAGCTTTGTTGACTATAACTGTGGAGATGAATGGTGTAGAGTTGGAGATTGCTTACTTTTGACATGTTGTACATGCATATTTCTAATTCTTACTATCTTGTGTGGAAAAAGTAAAGAATATATTTGGAAACCACTATAGATAAACTAAGGATGTGAGAGAAAAAAAGTAAGTTGTGATCATCCATGAGCAATGAAAGGAAAATCACTAGAATCATTGGTGACCACATGGGATTCGAGCTTGATTGTGCATAACAAGCTATACGGTGTTAAGTATATTCTTTGCATGAGTAGGAGTTTTACTTTGACTATTCACACACATACTTGAAAATCTGGCATGAGATAACTAGACATATTTTACTTTTTTGTTCATAACTCTTGTTGAAGTGTGAATTGATTTGGATTATTGAGGCATTTGGTATACATGTTGAAAAAACAAAAATATTTTCATTTTGTTATTGTTGATTTTTTAGTTTAGTTTTACATTGTTCGAGTACGAACAATAGTTCTAGTTTGGGAGTATTTGATAAGTGTATTTTATACACTTATTTATATGTCAAAATTATAATTAATTATTTTTGTTAAAAATAAATGATATTTAATTTTTGGTTATCTATTTACATTAAAGAAAATATCACAAAAACATGAGAATGAAGCAATTGATGGAAAAATGTACAATTAGATGCTAATTAGAGCTTAATTGAGCATGTGAGATGTTTGTGACATCAACCGAGAAGCATGCATGGTGCCAAAGAGAGCAAATCACAAGTTGGAGGGAGGAAGTTGGGAGCTGAAATAAGCAAATCAAGAAGATTATAAAGTTTGAGGACTAAATTGTTTCAATTGAAACTTGAGTACTGAGGTTGCAAACAAAAAGTAGGGACCAACTTATACAACAGAGAAAAGGTGAAATTACTGTGAAGTCCAAACCACGCGATCGCCGAAATTAATACCGTGTGATGCCTCATTTTTATCACAGGAAAGTTATTACCATGTCCACGCGATCGTGCCATTTTGAATCGCGCACATCTCCGACTGGTCTGCGGGTCAGATTTTTCTCACGATTTTCAAATTTTCAGCCCGTTTGACCTAAGTTTCTCCAATATCTATATAAGGAACATAAGAGGCATGAATTCTGGACCTTTGTCTCTCCTAAGAATGAGCCACAATTGAGAATTCAACATCAAATTCTTGGGAAATCATGCATTGCAAAGGGGCGTGATTTGAAGATAATTGAAGAATCAATACTTGGTGCAATCGTTCCTTTTTTTATATTATTTTCAATGAAAGTTTATTATTTTTGTTTTTGCTATTTAATTATGATGTGTAACTAAACTTTTTGTTAGGATGAACGATGTAGCCTAGTTTTACTATTTTAATTCCAATTTCCATGTTTTAATGATTTTGTTGTATGTATTGATTTATTATTATTCTTAATGCATGAATGAACTGGCCACTTATTCATGATTAGATGATTTATTTCCATAATCCAAGAGGTGAGTTAATAACTTAGATCTCGATAGTAAATCAGGTAATTGAAGAAGAGATAAAGATATACGCTTGTTATTATTGCGGTTATGTGTGAATTCTTGTGTGTTATGCATCTAAATAAGGAATATTCGGACCCTCTGTAGAGATACATTGTTAACTTATTTAGGTATATTTGACTTAAACTCGAGGGAGGAATTTCAATATACATTAGTGAATTCGACCGAATACAATATTAGGAAATAAAACTGGAATTGGAGTTAATTTAATTGGTTAAGTGAAATCGTAAATCCCAACTACCTTACAATTATTTTTTAAAACAAAAGTAATTTCGCATTTTAATTCTTTAGTTTAATTTTATTAGTTTTAGTTTAAAACAACAAATTCTTTCGTTCGTTCAAATAGGGTTTAGAACTGAAATATTTCGTTAATTAATAGCAGTCTCTGTGGAAACGATAATCCGGACTCTTATATCCACTTATTACTTCTCACAACCCATACACTTGCGGGTGTATCTCGCATCGCGAGATATTTTTGAACACCATTCATCCCATGCATATCATCCAAGCCATATATCATATATTTATCCAAGTGGACTATTTTTGTTGCTCTTGCTTTCTTATCTTGTACGTCAGCTAGGGCTTTTTTGAGTTTTCTGGTAAAACTTTTTGAACACATCTTCCCAAAATGAGAAGTAGTTCCTTGTTCATCTGGCTCATTTTATTATGCAATGCTATTTCCATTGTGCAAGCTGGTGAGTTAGGTTTTTGCTTTATTAGGAGCTATCTTTTCATTCTTAGTTCTTACCTAGCATTCAAACATGCTTCTTTCCTACATGTGGTATTACCCTCTGTGCTGAGGGTGTTATCTGTTTTATTGATCTTGAATCTTGATCTTGAAAGGTTTCTCTCTTGGAAATTTTGGACACTTCCTTGAGGTCGTGCAAGGAACTACACTTTTGTTTCTGCAGTAAAGTTAATGGTTTTGTTCAATGCAGTGTACAACATTGATTAGTTTTCAATGGTTCCCATGAAAACAATAAGTTGAGAAGAAATGAATGTGGGAAAATGAGAAGAACTCCCATAGCTACATAAAGCTACAGCTCCTGATCTTAGATTGTGTGTAATGGGTGTTTTGATGGATCTTGATTGCTTCTTTAGATAGTGGCGGGTAGGTTTGACATTAATTAGGACGTGGCACTTTGTTGGAAATATATTTATTTAATATTTTCACCATGCTTATTTATTAATTTACTTAATTCATTATTTTTTTTTTAATGATCGAAATATTTAAGTGAAAGAAATTTTCAAGTGCTAACTCTATATGGTAATGACTGTGTATGGTAAGGAGTGGGAATGGTAAGTCATGTGAATAACTGAAAGTGGTAAGTTCTATGGTGAACTACGAATAGTAAGTTCACGCGCGAAATTTGGAAGATATCGATTCATACTACATTCCATATATGACACTATATGCTTCATTGCATTATCTATTACAATTCGTGTCTATTTGATTTCTTATCATTCTATATATTTTCAGATTAGTTAAATTTATATATATATTATATAAAAGCAAGTAAGTCTGCAACATTCTCCCGCCTAAGTTTCCCGCCTAATCCCAAGCTCTAGGAAAAAAAAAATCTTTTCAAAACTGCAAATATCTGTTCAAAGTCTTTTACTGCAATATATGTTCAAAATATCTGTCCAACATTCTCCCGCCAAAGTTTTTTACTGCAATATCTGTTCAAAATCCACAAAATCTGTTCAAAATATGTTCAAACAACTGAAAATACACAAAATCAGAATACTGCAAATATCTGTTCAAAATCCACAAAATCTGTTAAAACAACTGAAAATACACAAAATCAGAATACTGCAAATATCTGTTCAAAATCCACAAAATCTGTTCAAACAACTGAAAATACACAAAATCAAAATACTGCAAATATCTGTTCAAAATCTATTTCTTGAAAAGATGACATCCTAGACCACATTTAATGCCATAAGACAACATTAATGCCAAAAATCTGTAAACTGCTGAAAATACACAAAATCAGAATACAGCAAATATCTGTTTTTTCCAAAATCAGAATACAGCCATAAGACACATCATTTAATGCCCTATTATAACAAAAATCTAATAATAAACAATTGAATTTTTTCCAAAGGCTGAACTTTGAACATTTTGAAACTTTAAAACGTGGTCAGCAACTCTAATCATGTGTCAGGCTCTCAACTTCATCCTGCTTCATTCTACAACTCCTTGCCTCTGAACTTTTACTGGCTCCACCATGACTGAACTTTCAAAATCTGTTCAAAATCCACAAAATCTGTTCAAAATCTGTTCAAACAACTGAAAATACACAAAATCAGAATACTACACAAAATCCATTTCTTGAAAAGATGCCATCCTAGACTACATTTAATGCCATAAGACAACATTAATGTCAAAAATCTGTAAACTGCTGAAAATACACAAAATCAGAATACAGCAAATATCTGTATTCTGATTTTGTCAGAATACAGCCATAAGACACATCATTTAATGCCCTACAATAAAAAAATCTAATAATAAACAATTGAATTTTTTCCAAAGGCTGAACTTTGAACATTTTGAAACTTTAAAACATGGTCAGCAACCCTAATCTTGTTCCAGGCTCTCAACTTCATCCTGCTTCATTCTACAACTCCTTGCCTCTGAACTTTTACTGGCTCCACCATGACTGAACTTACCAACATGGTTAGCGACATAAATTCAACGAAGATCGAGTGGAAGCTGTTGGTCCGAGTTGTGAGACTTTGGGAAGTGCCAGATTGCAACTGCAAAGACCAAGTGAACAGATGGTATTCGTTGATAAAAATGTTAGTTTCTCTAAAACCCATTACTCCTGTATTTTGAAAAATGCTATGTACTCAGTCGAAAACCTGTCATTTGCTGGAGAGAGCACAATATTTTATGGACACATTTTTTGTAAAGCACAGTCTATGTAATGTATCTGATCTTAGGGGTTTTATAATATGGATAACATGGTTGTGTTTGAAATAAAATGTAATAGTTCAGATACACAAAATCAGAATACAGATTTTGCTGTACATAGCATTTTTCATAGTAAAAACACAAATAACACAATATTTACTGCATACTAACATATGTTTTAATTTTGTACCAAATAAACACAAATTCAGAAAACTGTAAACTGCTGAAAATACACAAAATCAGAATACAGCAAAATGGAAGGCAGAGAACTAGCAATGGTTGACACATGATAGTAATACAGAGCAGAGCAAGGGTAGAGCGGAGCAAAGCATATTAACTTATCTATGTAGTTTGAGGACAGCCTTGGATCTTCAAGACAATTCCATTTTTTGAACCTCTCAAAAGGAATTTAACTAAAAAGAAAGATAAAAAAGAATTGATTAGAGAATAACAAATATGGAGAAAATTTTTTTTAAAAAAATAACAAGTTAATCACAGGTTATATGTCCTATTTAAGTCATCTTCCTTTCACATTGTTGCTTTTTAATTTTTGTACGTTCAATTTTCAGGGTGAAAGGATTCAAGCAACAATCAAACAATCATTGATTCGTATTTTTAAGTCTTCGATCGAGGAAGGACAGCTATACATTGTGGAAAAATTTTATGTTGGTTATAACAACATGAAGTACAAAGCAACAAACCACAAATACAAACTGAATTTTCTGCACAAGACTCGAATTGTAAATGCAATGGATGATGCTTTCAAATACGAAAATTTCCTATTTCGTTCCTTTACTGAGATTTCATCATCTCCTACCCTTTCAGAATATGAACTATTTGGTAACATAACTTTTGGTTCATTTTCTTCTTTGAGGGCAGAATGAAATGCCCTAAAAGAATATATATATATATATTTTGAAGCGTTAGTATTAAACTAAGCATATTTAACTTGTGTGTTTGTGTATTAAACTAAGTCGTTGGAAAAGATGCATCAAAAATTCATGAATCGAGCAAGGGAACAAATAAGCTAATTGATATCGTGGTCGAAGACTTGGAGTACGTAATTCTAACATATTGAAGGATTGATTTACAATAGAAGCTTTAGATGTCTATACTATGAATATATAATATAATATGTAAATTGTTCAATGTAGAAAGAATAGGCTCCAATGTACACTATGGGATAACTATGCATAAGAGTTGAGTAAGTTTCTCGACTGTGAAAAAACAGAACCTGTGATCATCATACTACAAATGTGTCGTGCTAAAAAATTTAGAGGTACTGTTTGGTTGAACTACATTGTTATGTATTAACATAATCAAGCACTGTAAATATTTTTATTTGTAGTACCCCTTTCACAGGTGAAGTCAGGATATCAAGCAGTTACTATGTAACAAAGATTATAGTCGATGCTCCAATTAGAGAAATTAATGAATTTCGAAACAAGTAAGCCATTCTGTTCATTTTTAATTGTTCTCACATAAATTCCATCTGTTACTCACATAAATTATATGTTTTTCAAAGCTTGACAAGAAATGGAAAAGTAGATTGCAATTCTCAAAGAATAAGTCAAATCTCATCGTCAACTGTGTATTCTATCTCCACTGATCTAGCAAGTGGAGATACTGAAATTAAAACAATTGATGATCTGCTGGAATCTATTGAGGTTAGTAAATATTTATTTCTTATATTTATTAAGTATTTCATTGACTTTTTGTTAACAATTTTTAAGGTTGGAAGTTGTTGGGTTTTTGCAATGATCATTGCACTGGAGTGTGAAAAGAACTGGTGGTATTTATCTTGCACCAAGTGTACGAAGAAGGTCAATCCAGTTGGCAATCGATTTTATTGCGAAAAATGCGACATATATGATATCACAGGAACCCCTAGGTGTGCTAAAGATTAATTAATTATTTTACTATTTTAAACTACAATATAGATTATATTTTTTTAGTATTATACATTGATACATGACATGATTTTAGGTATAAAATTCAAGTTCGGGTTATAGACGGAACTGGAAGTGCAGCTTTTTTCTTATGGGATCGCGAGTGTTCAGAGCTGATTGGGAGTAGTGCACTTGAATTAAGAGATAATTTTGAGAAGGTTCTAATGTTCTAGCAATTTATGTGCATTGAAATACGCTAATGAACAAGGATTTATAACATTTACAATCTTACAGGCAGCTGGTGAAGAATGTTACCCCGTAGAAATTGATGCTTTAATCGAAAGAAAGGTTTTATTTAAGGTTCAAATCAAACTTCAAAACATTACTGAACATTCTGAAGTCTATGCTGTAATGAAAATGACTAATGATAACGACCTAATAGCAAAGCATGTCTCAAGTCGTGACAGTGAAAGCCAGGTAAGGATAAATTAAATTTAGCTATATTTTTTTTGTTCATTTACATCTAACTTGTGAACTTCTCTTACTGGAAAAACAACTGCTAGGGCTCTGAAATGCTTTCAAAGCTAGAAAGCAATGATGTTACCGACCTAAGGGTAAGCTATACATAACGATAATTTCAATACATGACAGTAGATGAGCTATAATACAATAAATCTGTTATTTAATCCTTATGCAGGATTCGGTGTCAGATAACGATCTCAATACCCCTAACAAAACACCATCAAAAAGATCATGTACTTTGGCAATCAAAGATAGTGAACCACCAACACAAATGTCAAGTAACAAGATGAGGAAGGTTGTGAAGACAGAAAAGGATTAACTATGTACTACAATGGATCTTAGGCCCTTTTTGGAATACAAATATGTTACGTTTAATGTAATACCATGAATTGTAATTTTGTTTAGCACTTTTTTGTGGATTGTTAATGTGCTACAATGCTAGGATGATTTACCTTTAACTATTTAACACAAAACTATTAGGTTTTATGTCATCTCCCTATGGCTTATCTATGTATTGACATAAACCTATATTAGTAAACATGACTTTGTTAAATTCCATTTGTGCTTTTAACTTAGCAATCAACTTATTTGCACAAGTCATTTTTCAATTGCAAAATACATAGCCTATTCATGAACATATTTTTAACAAATACAGTTATTAAATGTAATATTTTATATGAAATATAGTAATGATATTAAATTATATTAATATTTTTTAAATTATATATCCATTATCGTATGCAACACAATTATTAAATTATTATATTTTTTTAATACAACTATTAAAATAATGATTTTTATTTATTTTCTTATAATGAACATATTCATTTATTTATTTTTGAAATACAAATATTAAAATATTTAATAATTCAGTATTAATTTTTTAAATGCAGTTATTATTTATTTTTATTTTAAATACTTTTAGTTTATTTATTTTTTAATCAAATTATTAAATAAAAAAAAATTTATATGCAGTTATTAAATTATTTATTTTCCTAAAAGAATTTAGGAATTTAATTAAAAACAGTTATTAATGATTTTTAAAAATAAAGTTTTTACTTTATTTATTTTTAAAAATAAAGTTTTGAAATTAATTATTTCGTTACAGACATTTATTGGACCAAAATGAATATGATTTATAAAATTGTGCTGATTATATAAATTATTTATTAATTTATTTATTGTTTAAAAAAAATAGTTATTAATACTTATTAAAAATAAAGTTTTTACTTTTTATTTTTTAAAAATACAATTTCGAAAAATATTACTTCTTTACATACATTTATTGGACCAAAATGAATATGATTTATTAAATTGTACTGATTATATAAAATTCTCTATAAAAAAATCATATTTCAATCCCGTGAATTGATATGATCAGATTCTAACTTACAAACGTGTATGAATTCTGACCATTTTCCTTGAAAATGGTTTGCATTTTTGTCTGATTTTTCTGTTGAGGTTAAACATTGGGGGGCGTGCAAAAATATATACATTGAAATGGCTGACACAGGCTTCAAGGCAGAAATGACATATTTTCCGGCTCTTCTATCAAAAGTGCACAGTAATCAAAGACTAAAAAAATGCAGTCTACTTTAGCACAGATGGCCGACAGAGTAGTACTAATGCAGGACACATTTCAGTGTTCAATAATCCTCATTTCATTTTTAGACTAGAAACACAATATGAAAACATTTCTGGGACATTATTGATTCTTCTTAAATTAAAAACACTCAAATATGATGAAAAAGAAATGCTGTAAATGCCAGCGTAAAGATGAAGAAGAATAGGAGTTCTGTCATTCAAAGCTGAACTACAAATATATATATATATATATATTCATGGATAGGGATACATTATGCAGCAAAGAGATGAGCATTCCCTCAAGTAGCAAAAGAAACAAACGAAGGCACTCTTTTGATGACAATGAAGGTTAGTTTTACTTCTGTTATTATGCGACCTCAATCTATTTTTCAAATGAGCAATGCTTATATAATCAGAAATATAAAGAATAGTTAATAGTTAAACATCAAAAGTGTGATTGTGGACTAGGAACAATAACTGACAGGATATTTAATGAGGAAGATAGTTTCCATTTGTTTTAAATGTTGCTGTTGGAAGAAAGAGAAGGATGGTAATAATTGTGTTAAGCTAGATGATATAACTCAATTTTTTTAGAATTTAAACGGGTGCAATTACTGATAGTTATTTGTGTACCTGAGCAATAATGCAGGAAATACCCAATGCAGGTCAACATTATCATGTATTTCTTTACCTGTATGGAGCAAAAATTCATTTTCTGTGACTCCAGGCTTATCAAGTACAACACAGAAATGCATAAATGTAAAGAGGGATAGTTTCTATTTGTATCATTGTATCATTGCCAGGAAATATATTTGCTATTGGAAAAAAAAAGGGGATGAACAGGATTAAACCTCAATCACTTTTAACAATGATTAATGCTTTTGCAATATGAAAATGAATTGATGTTTAATAGTTAAACTGAACAAGTATGATTGTGGACTAGGAATAGTTACTCACACAAAATATAATATGAAAGATAGTTTATTTTTCTGGCAAAAGTTAGTGTTGGAAGAAAAAGAAGAATATAAGGGCCTTCAAATCATGAATTGTAAGGAGTGATATTAATACTTAAACCTCAGTAGCGTGAGGGAGGAGTAAATATAGTTGTTGGAAAGGAAACCAAAAAATAAAAATTAAAATAAAACAGTTTTAGAAGAAATGTATAGTTGTTCTGAGATTTAAGTTAAATAGAAGCATTTCTTTGCAGGGATTGAAGATCATGGAGGAAATTTGTATGCAGACTCAAACAACAAACAAAGAGATGGTAATAATTGTGTCAAGCTATATGATATAACTCAATTTTTTTAGAATTTAAACTCAAACAACAAACAAAGAGATGGTAATAATTGTGTCAAGCTAGATGATATAACTCAAATTTTTTAGAATTTAAACGGGTGCAATTACTGATAGTTATTTGTGTACCTGAGCAATAATGCAGGAAATACCCAGTGCAGGTCAACATTATCATGTATTTCTTTACCTGTATGGAGCAAAAATTCATCTCCTGTTACTCCAGGCTTATCAAGTACAACACAGAAATGCATAAATGTAAAGAGGGATAGTTTCTATTTGTATCATTGTATCATTGCCAGGAAATATATTTGCTATTGGAAAAAAAAAGGGGATGAACAGGATTAAACCTCAATCACTTTTAACAATGATTAATGCTTTTGCAATATGAAAATGAATTGATGTTTAATAGTTAAACTGAACAAGTATGATTGTGGACTAGGAATAGTTACTCACACAAAATATAATATGAAAGATAGTTTATTTTTCTGGCAAAAGTTAGTGTTGGAAGAAAAAGAAGAATATAAGGGCCTTCAAATCATGAATTGTAAGGAGTGATATTAATACTTAAACCTCAGTAGTGTGAGGGAGGAGTAAATATAGTTGTTGGAAAGGAAACCAAAAAATAAAAATTAAAATAAAACAGTTTTAGAAGAAATGTATAGTTGTTCTGAGATTTAAGTTAAATAGAAGCATTTCTTTGCAGGGATTGAAGATCATGGAGGAAATTTGTATGCAGGCTCAAACAACAAACAAAGAGATGGTAATAATTGTGTCAAGCTATATGATATAACTCAATTTTTTTAGAATTTAAACTCAAACAACAAACAAAGAGATGGTAATAATTGTGTCAAGCTAGATGATATAACTCAAATTTTTTAGAATTTAAACGGGTGAAATTACTGATAGTTATTTGTGTACCTGAGCAATAATGCAGGAAATACCCAGTGCAGGTCAACATTATCATGTATTTCTTTACCTGTATGGAGCAAAAATTCATCTCCTGTTACTCCAGGCTTATCAAGTACAACACAGAAATGCACAAATGAAAAGAGGGATAGTTTCTATTTGTATCATTGTATCATTGCCAGGAAATATATTTGCTATTGGAAAAAAAAAGGGGATGAACAGGATTAAACCTCAATCACTTTTAACAATGATTAATGCTTTTGCAATATGAAAATGAATTGATGTTTAATAGTTAAACCGAACAAGTATGATTGTGGACTAGGAATAGTTACTCACACAAAATATAATATGAAAGATAGTTTATTTTTCTGGCAAAAGTTAGTGTTGGAAGAAAAAGAAGAATATAAGGGCCTTCAAATCATGAATTGTAAGGAGTGATATTAATACTTAAACCTCAGTAGCGTGAGGGAGGAGTAAATATAGTTGTTGGAAAGGAAACCAAAAAATAAAAATAAAAATAAAACAGTTTTAGAAGAAATGTATAGTTGTTCTGAGATTTAAGTTAAATAGAAGCATTTCTTTGCAGGGATTGAAGATCATGGGGGAAATGTGTATGCAGACTCAAACAACAAACAAAGAGATGGTAATAATTGTGTCAAGCTATATGATATAACTCAATTTTTTTAGAATTTAATCTCAAACAACAAACAAAGAGATGGTAATAATTGTGTCAAGCTAGATGATATAACTCAATTTTTTTAGAATTTAAATGGGTGCAATTACTGATAGTTATTTGTGTACCTGAGCAATAATGCTGGAAATACGTAGTGCAGGTCAACATTATCATGTATTTCTTTACCTGTATGGAGCAAAAATTCATCTTCTGTTACTCCAGGCTTATCAAGTACAACACAGAAATGCACAAATGTGTTTAAAGAAATCACAAATGGTAATCCATTCAGAGTACATTATTAGAAAATTATGATTCAATTATAAATAATACATTCTGTCAATAGATTTTTAACTTCGAAACATTTCCAAGATCTGATATAATCAATTACAGGTTTGCGAGCAGAGGAAAGTAGATCCTATAGAGCAGGCAACGTCCTGTCTCCAGGTAAACACATGCTTGGCAATGGAATCAGAAGAACAATTTCTATTCCATTGTCAAAAATAAGGACAGATAACCATAATTCTCTTGTATCGAACCAAACTCACACAACGTGTAACACCAGTAAGTTTCTCTTAAACCATTTCATACAAGTTGTGCCAGTATATACTATAATTTTAACTGGCCTAATGTCTTACAATGTAGGAAATGTAAACCCAGGAAATGAAACAATTCCAATAAATGAGTTTGGTGTAAATAAAGGTACAGAAAACCTCATGGCTTTATAACAATTTATATTTAAAGTAAAAAATACAGTATGATTTATTCATGTATTTGTTACAGGGAACATGCCATGTAATTTGACAGATTCAAACCTCAACATAAACTCAAACAACATGTACACTACCCAACATATTATTTCATCAACACCATTAAGTGATATCACAAATGGTAATTGAAAACTATATCTATTTTATTGTTGGTTTATATTATCAAGTATACATTGCAAATGTTGACAAGTTCTAACCAATTAGCGTTCTATTTTTGGATAGGAACACAAGCAATAGATAAAAATCACTATAATGCTGCTATTATCAAAAAGTCACACAAGTCTAGGCAGTATAAAAGAAACGAACCATATAGAACATGCAACTCTCTAACTCCTGGGAAGCACAAGTTGGACAACGGAGTTAGAACTAAAGTTGGCAAAGCAACTTCAAATGTGTGTGTAGATGTCAATTCCACTGATGTCACAATTGATATTGACACAAATGCAGACAATGGTGAGCTTTTTTCTTAAAACACGACATGTTTTACCATTTCCAAAATGCCAAGTTCATACAAATTTATTAAATACTACATGATAGAATTAACAAGACTACATTTTTTGAATTCAGAAATAGGAGATATGAATGCAGTGGAATCTGAAATTTCAAGTAATGAAGACTATGAATGTGGAGGTACTTTTTAAAAACTGAACTATGTTGTTAATAATGAAGCAGTCTATGTTTACATGCTAAAGACTAAAATGGTATCTTTTTTTTCTTAAGTAGATGATGCAGAACCTGGAGATTTTTTAGGAAGAGGTATGTCCATTTTGTTTTTCCTTATTAATTGTATTTTTTCTACATTGCACCTTTAGCAAAACATTATGTCAAATATATAACTACATTAATTGTTGAACTTTATTTGGAAGCAGTTTAGTTTATTACAGAAAACCATAGATTGTAATAAACACACATTTAACATGTTCACAGCATGTAACATTGGATATGAATAAAGTGACAATTGTTGATGAAGACAAAAAAACTAAACAAATAACCCAAATATAAACTTTCAACAAATATAGCACTTAAAATATTGTGCACATAGAAAAGGGGTAATGGAAAACAAATATTGTAATAGGTGAAGTAGCACACAATTTAAGCAAGCTACAATATATGTTCACAAGGCAGAGCAAAGCAAAGCATATTAACTTACCTATGTAGTTTGAGGACAGCCTTAGATCTTCAAGACAATTCCATTTTGTGGACCTCTCCAAAGGAATTTAACAAAAAAGAAAGATAAAAAAGAATTGGTTAGAGAATAACAAATATGGAGAAAAAAAATTTTAAAAAATTAAAAAAATCATGAAGTAGAAACAAATTGTAATGTATCTGAAGCATAGTCTATGTAATGTATCTGATCTTAGGGGTTTTATAATATGGATAACATGGTTGTGTTTGAAATAAAATGTAGTAGTTCAGAATACTGTATTTAAATTAAACAGTAAACACATTATTGGTGGACAAATGATAGTAATAGAGATAATAATAATAATAATAATAATAATAATAATAATAATAATAATAATAATAATAATAATAATAATAATAATAATAGAGATTATGATATAAACAATATGAACTCACTAATAGAAATAGAAATAAAAGTAAAATCTTTTAAAAAAATAACAATCAAAACTAGCAATGGTTGAAACATGATAGTAATACAGAAGATCTAAACACATTAATGCCACATTCACAATCAAAACTGCATATCAATATTTCAGACCAAAAGGTTTTGCTTCCCAGAAGTTCACAATCTATCATAACATGATTTTCCTACCTGCCAATATATTTACATATTTATAACAAATAAACACATAATCTATAACGCATATATCAAGCCAAATTTTTTTGCTACCAAACAGATTCACAGTTCTATCATAATAATAACACAAATAACACAAGATTTACTGCATGCTAACATATATATTTTTATTTTTATGGGCTATTTATATTATCACTAGATCTAAAAAGGGAAATAAAGAACTTAGATTCTGAATCCTTCGAAACAAAAAAAATATATACAACACGAAAAAAGGGTCAGTTTTTACCGATCTACTGTATTTTTTCGATGGCACGCGAACTGAACCAGCATACGCTCGAGAAAAATTCTCAGATCTACAAAAACAAAGTATAAAAAAAAAAAAAAAAAAAAAAAGAGGAAAACAATAACGGTTAGTGATAAATTAATAAACCAACATAAACCGAAAGAAACCTTAAAACCGAGACAGGAAATAGCACCTAAACTTCGAAAATTCTGAATATTTTCCAGGGGAAAGATAATCTGAATAAGCTCGGTCGAAAAAAACCATATCAAGTGTAGTAGAAGGCGGAACAAGAACCGTTTTACCATTGTGAAGAAGATGAATATTGATGTATAGTTGAGGAGTCGGCGATTATACCAAAGCCAAATTAGGGTTTTCTTAGTGTCGTGAATGCCAGAGAGTGAGTTGGTTTAGATATTTAGGGTAAAAAAACAATAATTGTAGCGAAGGTTCTGGACAGATCACAATATTAAAGTACCGATATTTTTTCCATTTCCCAATGTATTTTACTTTAACGCAATTATTGTCGTTTTAACATGTTTTTAAACGTATTTTTTTACACAATTTTTCAAATCACTTTTAACTATACACATTTTCTCTTCAATTTTCAACCACACATTTTATCCAAAAAATATAAAAATATATATTTTTAAACAAAAAAGTTTTAACAAGATCTTATTATTTTTGTGTTTATAAATCAAATTTTAAATTACATAATTCTCCAAATCAATCCCTAATCATACACATTTTCTTTCTCCATTTTTTAACCACATATTTACCTTGAAAAATATAAAAAATCTGGCTTATAATCCAGATTCAGCCTCTTAACAGAGAAGTTTTGGTTTGTTTGACCTTTTTCTCCATGAAAAAAGAAAAAAAAAATTTACCATTCCCATTTTCTTGTGTTTGATTAGTAAAATTTAACTTGGAAAAAATTTTCTTCCTTCGTTGACCACATGCCCATTTTCTTTCAAAAGGTGGAAAAGATTTTCTTAACTTTTGGGTGAGAAAATCATTTCCATGTTACATGGGAAATGTTTTTTTTTCCACGTTTGATCAATTTTATTGTTGTAAATTGATTTTTTTTTTTTCAAAAAATAACATTACCATTATCAAGTATAAATGTGTTGAAAAAGTCAAAAAAAAAAAATTAAAATAACAAAATTTTAGTTTATTTCAAGCAAAATGGAAAATAATGTAAACAACGCAACTTGGCAAATTTCTCATTTTTCTCATTTAGAAAATTAAATCAATCAAATAATTTCAATTGATTTTCCACGAAAATATTTCTCAAGCAAAATAGAAAATAATGTAAACAACGCAACTTGAAAAAATTCTCATTTTTTGCATATAGAAAATTAAACCAATCAAATACTTTGAATTGATTTTTCACGAAAATCTTTTTCAAGAAAAATCAACTCCTTGGAAAATATTTTCTTTCAACCCATTTTCTACCCTCGCAATCAAACACATCCTTGCTCTTTCTAAATCAATTGTAAACAACACAATTTTTCAAACCAACGTTCGAACCATGTTTTCTATCTCCATTTATTAACCATACATTTAAGCTCAAAACCATAAGTCCCCGTTTGCGTTATGAAATTGGTCTTTTGTGATACATCAAAATAAATTATTGTTGCATAATTTAATTGAATATTCAATTATTTTGACGTTAAATTATATTTACAGACTATTGGGACATTGGAGACCCTTCATTCAAATGTGAATTTTGTGGAGCTTTCTTTTGGTATGAAGAGAGGGTTGAAAAACAATATAATAAATTGAAGCCGAAATTCTCTCTATGTTGTATGCAAGGTAAAGTGGAGCTTCCTAAGTTGAAAGAATCTCCTCAACTTCTCAACGATCTATTTTATGGTGGTAGCAAAAAAAGTAAACATTTTTTGGAAAACATTCGATCATACAACATGATGTTTTCTTTCACATCAATGGGTGGGAAGATTGACTCAAGTGTGAATCAAGGTAGAGGTCCTCCTGTACTTAGATTGCATGGTCAAAACTATCATATGATTGGAAGTCTGTTGCCTAATGGGGGTTCTTTGCCGAAGTTTGCTCAGCTTTATATTTATGACACAGATAATGAGGTGTCAAATAGGATAAATGCTGTCAAGTGATTATTTTTAATGTTCATTTGTTTTATTATCAACAATTTACACTCCACTACTTCTGTTATCAAATATTGACTTCGTCCATATTTTACGCAGTCGAAATAATGACATTAATAAGCTACATGATGAGATTGTCACTGATTTGAAAATGAAGTTGGATGACAACAACGTTTTAGTAAAGTCCTTCAGAATGGTAAGGGATACAATTCGAGAACCCATGTCTTCAAATGTAAAACTTAGACTCATTGGGAGGAGAGAACAAGATGGGAGGAGATATAATTTACCCTCTGCATCTGAAGTTGCTGCGTTGATTGTCGGTGACTTTGAAACATCTCCATCTGATAGAGATATCATCGTTGAAACACAATCGGGTGTATTGAAGCCAATTAATGAGTTAAATGCTTCGTATCTTGGGCTCCAATATCCATTACTTTTCCCATACGGTGAAGACGGATATTGAGAAGATGTTCCATTCAAAGAAACCAATACAACGTTGACAGCCAGAAGAAAAAAGATTAGTATGAGAGAGTTTTTTGCATATAGATTGCAAGACAGAGAGCACGAATCCTCAAATATTTTATATTCAAAAAGGTTGTTTCAACAATTTTTGGTAGATGCTTATACAATGGTTGAAACTTCACGTATATCTTATATACGCACTCACCAGAAAGAATTGAGATCCAAGATGTATAGAGGACTGTCTGATGCAATCTTAAGAGGGGAGACTAATCCTGCTTCACAAGGGCAGCGCATCATCTTACCATCTTCTTTTACAGGTATAACACGATAGAAAGTATATTGTCTATCTTTCCCCATTGTAGATTGATTTTATTTTTCGCTCAAATATTATTATTTGCCCCTACTTAAACACTGTACATGTCATAAATGCTGAATTACAAATGTCAATATTTAGATAAGATATACATAGGGTATAAAGACAATGTGTGGTATTACTTTTATGCTACAGGTGCAGCTCGATATATGATTCAAAATTATCAAGATGCAATGGCAATTTGTAAGTGGGCTGGATATCCTGACTTATTTATAACATTTACCTGTAATCCGAAATGGCCAGAGTTGGCTAGATTTGTTGAGAAGAGAGGTTTAAAACCCGAGGATCGACCAGATATAGTTTGCAGAATATTCAAAATCAAGCTTGATCGCTTGATCAAAGATTTGAGACAAAACAAGATATTTGGAAGAGTTAAAACAGGTAATAATCTATTTCATTTCATTTTTTGTTTTCAAATAGATAATTCATTTTTGTTATGAATATTATGAGTATCAATACTATACAATGTATATTCTAAGTGTTGCTAATTTTATTTTTCTATGTGTTTTCTTTTGTACTCATTGTCTAACATCACAAACTATAATTGCAGTTATATATACTATTGAGTTCCAAAAACGAGGGTTGCCACATGCAGATATATTGATTTTTTTGTATCAAGAAGACAAGTACCCAACAGGTGAAGATATTGACAAAATAATTTCTGCCGAGATTCCCGATGAAGCAAGTGATCCGAACTACTATTTTGCAATTAAAAGTTTGATGATGCATGGCCCATGTGGTAGTCTAAGGAAAAATTCACCGTGTATGTTGGATGGGAAGTGTACAAAGCATTTTCCCAAAATGTATACAGAATTCACTACAGTAGATGAAGATGGCTATCCAATTTATAGACGGGGAGACAATGGAAGAACAATTACAAAAAGTGGAATTGAGTTAGATAACAGATATGTAGTGCCACACAATCGTTACTTGCTGCTGAAATATGGTGCTCATATAAATGTCGAGTGGTGCAACCAATCAAGATCGATTAAATATCTTTTTAAATATGTCAACAAAGGACTCGATCGAGTCACCGCAACTTTTTACCAGAATACCGGAGACAATGAGAATGATGTACAAAGAAATGTGGATGAAATAAAGATGTACTATGACTGCAGATATATCTCACCATGTGAGGCATCTTGGAGAATTTTTGGATTTGATATTCATTACAGAGACCCTCCAGTTGAGAGATTGAATCTTCATCTTCCTAATGAGCAATACAACATTTTCTCTGATACTGATACAATTGATACTGTCATGAGCCGACCTACCGTGAGTCAATCAATGTTCTCAGCATGGATGGAAGCTAATAGAAAATATGTGGAAGCAAGAAAGTTAAGTTATGCAGAGTTCCCTACTAAGTTTGTATGGAAGCAATCATCAAGAGAGTGGCAACCAAGAAAGCGTGGATTTTCGATTGGGCGAATGTTTTATGTCCCCCCTGGTAGTGGTGAGAAGTATTATCTGAGGACTCTTCTCAATATTGTTCGAGGACCAAGAAGTTATGAAGAAATAAGGAGAGTAAATGGTGTTCAATATGATTCTTTTAGAGATGCTTGCTATGCACTTGGTTTATTAGACGATGACAAAGAGTATGTGGATGGTATAGTCGAGGCAAGTCATTGGGGATCTGCTACATACTTGAGAACTTTATTTGCAACATTGCTAATATCGGGGTCTTTGTCAAGACCAGAATATGTTTGGGAAGAGAGTTGGCGTTACCTATCAGACGACATTCTCTATAGACAACGCCAAATTTTGAATCATGAAGGTATTAACATATTCAATTCATAAGTTCAATATGCAACAATAGTATATGAAATTGTAGCAATTAGTATGTTACATTAACATAATTAATATTTTCTACTTATTGCAATATGCAGGCCTGGAATTAAGTGATGAACAAATAAAAGATTACACTCTTTTGGAGATAGAAAATATTTTGCAAAGTAGTGGTAAAAGTCTTCGTGAGTATGATACAATGCCTTTTCCTCATATTATGAATAATTTTGTTCGGCGAAATAGACTCATACAAGATAAACTACACTATGATAGAAATTCATTGGCTGAAAGCCACAATGTCTTGGTATCGAATCTGAACGAAGAACAACGTAATGTCTACGAGACAATAATGTGTGCTGTTGAAAATGATAAAGGAGGGGTATTCTTTCTTTATGGTTATGGTGGTACGGGTAAGACGTATGTGTGGGAAACATTGTCTGCGGCTTTGAGATCAAAAGGAGAAATTGTGTTGACAGTAGCATCGAGTGGTATAGCGTCTCTTCTTCTGCCAGGAGGAAGAACAGCCCATTCTAGATTTGCAATCCCTCTTACTCCGAATGAAGACTCAACATGTAACGTTAAGCAAGGGTCTCCACTTGCAGAGTTAATTGTTAAATCTAAACTTATCATTTGGGATGAGGCACCAATGATGCACAGGTATTGGATACTATCTATTGTTTAAGACATGTTACATATTTCTATATTGTCTTCGTCAACTGTTATTATCATATCTATTTGCTCTACTATTGTTGTTCTTTTTTTTATTATTATTTCTAATGTTTCTCATATACTTCTAATAAATTTCATATTTTACCTATGATGCATAGGTATTGCTTTGAAGCTTTGGACAAGACGATGAGAGATATTTTAAGGTTTAGCAATCCTTTGAGCATGCAACGACCTTTTGGGGGTAAAACGATTGTTTTTGGTGGAGATTTCAGACAGATTTTACCAGTGATTCCTAAAGGTAGTAGGCAAGATATTGTGCTAGCAACCATCAACTCCTCATACTTGTGGAGAGATTGTAAAGTTTTGAGATTGACCAAAAACACGAGACTTCAAAATCTTGGATCAGACAATCATTCTTCTGAATTGAAAGCCTTTTCCGATTGGATATCAAGTATTGGAGATGGAACAACGGGTGGTGCAAATGATGGTCATGCAACTATTGACATACCTGAAGACATTTTGATAAAGGATTTTGCAAGTTCTGTTGCAGCAATTGTTGAAAGCACGTATCCATCGTTCTTAGAAAATATTTATAGCCCAGCATATTTGTAAGAAAGAGCAATACTTGCTCCAGCTCTCGAGATTGTTGAATCAGTTAATGAATATATGTCATCTCTCAACCTTATAGAAGATAAGACATATTTCAGTTCTGATTCAACATGCAAGTCAGATTCAAATGTTGAGATACTTGAAGACATTCATACTCCAGAGTTTTTGAATAGCATTAGATGTTCAGGAGTGCCTAATCATATGTTGAAGTTGAAGGTTGGAGTTCCAGTTATGTTATTGAGAAATATTGATCATTCGACTGGCCTCTGTAATGGGACTAGACTGATAATTACAAGACTTGGTAATCATGTTTTGGAGGCGAAGGTTATTTCGGGAAGCAATGCTGGGCATAAAGTTTTTATTCCAAGAATGACTTTAACTCCATCGAACCCGAGATTACCTTTTAAGTTCCAACGAAGACAGTTTCCTTTGATTGTTTCATATGCCATGACAATCAACAAGAGTCAGGGTCAGTCTCTTTCGCATGTCGGACTCTATCTAAGAAAACCAGTATTCAGTCACGGTCAACTGTATGTAGCTGTTTCTCAAGTAACCAATCGGTCTGGATTGAAGATATTAATTTGTGACAAAGACGGACAACCAACAAATTCAACCAAAAATGTAGTTTTTAAAGAAGTTTTCCAGAACTTAGATTAAATATGTTAACTTTTCAACATTAATTATTGATTACTGTTATCATGTTAATTATCTTTTGACTTACGCTGCTATCATATTAAATTATCTTTGACTTACATATATTATTGTGTCAACTTTGGAATTTTATAATGTTTTCTATTGAAATAAAACACAAGAACTACATTCGCCGTACATCGCACGGGTAAGAACTAGTTAATACATAATAGTAGGAGTGTTGGAAGATTTTTCCCGCCCAAGACTCCCGCTCAAGAAAAGGGAGGGAGAAAAAAAGTCCCGCCTACATCTCCCGCCTAAGACCAATTATCAAAAAAAAAAATATTGGCTTAAAAATGCAGACACGCCAAAAAGTATTTTATCAAATAAAAAAATTGATAGATTAATAGATATAGTACTTTTATTCAGATAAGATAAGATAAGATTCCGCCTCAAAACTACCGACAGTCAATTTCAATGGTAAGTTGGTCCCCACAGCCCTAAACCAGCCAAAAAGTAATCAACCTTTCTGATATTAAAATTAAATACTTATTTGATAGATTTCATTTCCCAATGCACAATTCAAATATTCACACAACCCTAAACCAGTCAATTCTTTTTTTTTTTTTTAGAATATGTAAACCAGCCAATTCTTGTGAACATATTTTTTTAAAATTCTCTCTCTCATTCTCTCTCTAATCTCCAACGTGTTTTGGAGATTTCCGTTACTATTCATCCCCAGCTAAGTGAAATTAAATCGATTTTTGGAGATTTCCAATTATTGTTCATCCCCAGCTAGGTGAGATTAAACTGCATTTTGGAGATTTTCAGTTACTGTTCATCACAGCTACAGTTGGCATCTTGGAGATGGATTTCTGCGCTTTTCTGGCATCTGGGTGCTGGACTTTGTTCCCACAACCTAGATTCTATGATTTCTTTGGGTTTTATCCACTCTGGAGCTTATTCTTGAAGAGGCAGGTTCGGAGATACTGTTCTTACGAGTTTTCTGTTCAGTCTTCTTCTTTGCTGGTTCTTCGAATTTGGGATTTCTCCTGGGCCATTTTTGGTGTTCCTCGCATCAGGTCTGGCCTCCCCCAGAGTTGGGTGTTGTTTCTTTTGGTCTGCGTCTACTCGGTTAATGGATATTGTTCTTGTTGCCATTTTGGTATTTTTGCTCCTCCCTTCAATACCTTCTGGCTACCTACTTCGTTCATTATCTGGTGTTCACATCCCTCACCTAGCTGGAAACAGATTTTTGGTCTTCCCTCTGTATTCCAGCTTGGTTCATCTGCCCAGGTTAGTTTGGCTCACTATAACTGGCCCGGCCAGCCTTATTTTCTTCACTGGCCTTGTCGGCCTTATTTGGTTTGTGGCTTTTGCTTTGTTGCTGGTGGTTGTTGCTTGTGGTTTCTAGAGCTTGGTTGGAGGTGCAGGGTTTTGGGTTAAGGTGTTCTGTGTTGCTTATTCTTTCACCTACAATGGTGAGGAAGTAAAGCAAATAACTGTTCACCCCCTTACAGCTCCAAAAAATCTCGGCTACAGACTCATGGGAGGAGTAGGCGGATGTTGATAATAAGTCCTCTAGCTCTCGAACTTTTGGGGATGCTGATTTTGAAGAATTGGATTTAGCTTACACTTATCACAAGTTTTTCAAGGTTACATTCTTGATTCCTTCTCATTCATTATCCATTTGTCATTTGTCTTGCTTTCACTCTACTAATTTGTTTGAACCCTGCAAAAAATAAGATTCAAAAGTTAGAATGATTCTCAAAGTTTGCACATACTTCTGAGATTTTATACTCAATGCAAGAAATCAACTATTCATGTTCGTGTAGAACTTCAGTGGAAAGAAAAAAACACTTTTTGTCTCATCGAGATTGCATTTATTTTCAAGGTTCACCCTATATTTGACTTAAGAGAAAAGTAATAGTGATAATTTCCTTCATGTGGCATTCTATCAAAATATTTTTTTGGAAATGCTTTAAATGCATATCTATTGAGTATCCCTTATTATCTTGCATTTAATGACAGCAAAGCTCTGCTGATGAAGGTGGCAAGGAATCTGATTGACGAAAATCTGAAGTTGATGATGAAAATGATGAGAGTGGGCAGGTATGACGTACAATGTGCAACTTGTGAGCTATATGAGTGCAACAAAATACCATTTGACTTTTTAAGTTTATGAATTTTTCTGTTGTTGTGATTTTGAATGGAAAATATAAAGAAAACTGTTTGACCTATATTTTCTTTTTTCTTATAGTTTTGGTTCTGAGATTGATTTGTGAGGAAAAAATGTGATCTTCTTAGTTCGTTCATGTCATGGAAAAACATGAAATATCTTCACTCATAAAAGAGGCTTTTCAAAGAAAAAACCAAGGCCAACTATAAACCAATGTGAAACAGCAATAAAATATGAGTAACTGGAATGATTAACTGAAGTGATACAATTGGGGTTTATGCTAATATTTTTTTTTTTTATCAATATACACTTATGCTAATTCTCGATTTTATCTTGATTTAAGATGAGGGTTATCATTGAATTTACGTAAATGACCAAGATCTTTTTGTGTGTTTAGTTACTGGAGAATTGGATTTTTGTTGTAGTAACTGAGATGCAATTATGTTCCTCATTTGAATTTGACTTTAATTTATAGCTTGCAAAAGAATAATGGTGAATTGACATATCTATTTTATTTGTGGAGTTCTAAAGATAAGACGATCACATAAATTGGCTGACCATTTCACATCTTGTTTCTGCTGTTACGAGCTCCATCTTTCATGGGGTTTGAACTTGGGCCAACACCAGAGAAGGGAGAAACATTGGACTAAGTGACCGCTGTGGCAACTCCCATAACCCATTGCTTATGGTAACACCTGTAAGGATTTTAATCAATCGTGTGGGCTTATATGTGAATTATTGTGTATTGAATAAAAGGCTATCAATTTGGTTAAGCCCATTTAAAGTAATCTAATAAGGATTTTATATATATCAGGCTTTAATGCATCTAATTAAATGTATGGGCTTTTATGTGTAGATATCAGGTCATTACCTAATTCATGATAGGCCGGATTAGGTTAATTGACAATTCAGTATATAAAGTCGGTTATGGTCCCTGAATCCTACGTATTGTTCATTCCTTTTGACATCCCATCATCAGAGAGAAAATACGGACTACGTATCGATTTAGAAGATCAAACTAACTGAATCGTTCATCGTGAATCACGTTTGATTAAGGTACGCTTCCGCTTAAGTTATTTAATTCTTGATAATTCCAACATGATGATTATTCAGGTTATAGATAAATTTTTATCTGTAATAAATTTTACTAACAAGTGGTATCAGAGCCAACATCGTGTTGTATTATCGGATTATCGTTTATATGATTATTATAAATAATAAATTATATAAACACGCATGCCTACTGCATACAGAAATCAAGAATTTTATGGTAATGGTTTCAAAATGCTTACTGCTTTAGTGCCGTGCGTATACAGATGCGTGAGTTTGTGAAATTGAATAAGGACATTAAACTCATTGATTAGATTTCTTTATGATTGTGAATATGTATGTGTATATGCTTGGATTCGATTTTGTGTATGGCTGAATTGAAGTTTGGGATGTTGGATTTTTCGATTTGGTTTTGGTTGGTTGAATTTGTTGAATATTGATGTTGAGTATATGGTCGGTGAATTAAGATCGATATAGGGTCGGACGGCGTTGATAACGAGCGCCGGTGACATGGGTTGCGATTCAATCCGACTGCCTTCGCGCGGCTGCTGTGGAGCGGCGAAAACCCCGCCGCTGATTTTTGTGAGGAGACCGAGTGGCGCTGCGGCATTGGGGGTTCGCAGCACGGGACTGCAGCGTCGCACGCCGTGGTCTGGGCTGCAGCACCGGCGATGGCGCTGCAGGCGGTGGTGGCTGGCGCCGCGTTTGGGGGGCTTGAGAGCGGCGGCAGCTAGGGTTTATAAGCCTAGCTGTGCGATTTGAAGCAAGGGGCCTCAGTTCGGAAATTTGAAGCCTTCAGGGACCACTGTGCAATTTTGGACCTTTTATCTAATTGCACCTCAAGTCCTCCCTATTTGTTTTGAATTAAAGATTAAATCCTCAAATTTTGGATTTTATAAACTTCAGCCCCTAAAGTTATGAAATTATTTAAGTTGGCCCTTAAAGTTATGGAATTTTATTAAATCAGCCCTAAATTTATAAAATTATTAAAGTTGGGCTTCTAAAGTTAAGAGTTTTATAATTCAGCCTCTAAAGTTTGAAATTTTTCTAAAACAGTCCTTAAAAGTCTGAAAATTTTCAAAATTGGTACCTTTAAGGTTAAAGGTATAATTTTCATCCCCTAATGTTTGAGAATTTTCAAAATTGGTCCCTAAAGCTTGAAAATTCTCTAATTTGGTCCTTTAAAGTTTGAAAATTTTCATTTTCAGTTCCTAAAGTTTGAAAATTTTCTAATACAGCATCTAAAGTTCTGAAATTCTTTAATTTGGTCCCTAAATTTTGAAAATTTTCTAATTCAGTCACTAAAGTTTGGAAATTTTCAAAATTGGTCCTTAAAGTTTGATTTTTTTTTAAATTACCCTAAAGTTTGGGAATTTTCTAAATTGGCTCCTAAAGTTTGGAAATTTTCAAAATCAACCTTTAAAGATTGAAAATTTCCTACTTTGGACTCCTAAAGTTTAATTTTCTTTAAAATTGGGACCTAATGTTTGGAATTTCTCTAAATTGACCAATAAAGTTTTGAGAAAATTGTAATTTAAGCCATTCACGCTTAAAATTTCACATAATTGGCCACATAATGTTTAAGAATATTGCAATTGACTCTCTCAACTTAAAGATTGCTTTATTCTAAAGTTTTGAATTCTATAATTCAAATCCTAAAGTCAAATATAGATGCAAGTCAATGGATTTCAGTTTCAAATCTTGGTACATCGAACTCTTTTGAGAAATATAATATTCGAAAGTAAGTTAGTTGAAGCAACATGTTTCCAAAGCAACCTCTCTTGTGGATATTAATTAACTTTGAATATTAGAAGGTATTTGTGTGTGTTATTCATTGCGGATATTGATCGGCCCAAAGGAAGGTCAATATTTGGCTCGAATGTCACATGCACCTGTGGGGATGAACACGTGGCAATTATTTGGTTTAACGTGTGACCAGTAAATCGGTCCAAAGAAAGGTTTATTGGTTTACATGTTTTATTGTCAGTGTTTGATCACTACACTAAGGGAAAATTAGGTGTTTGCGTGTTATTTCATGCGGATATTGATCGGCCCAAAGGAAGGTCAATATTTGGCCCGAATTTCACATGAACTTGTGGTGATAAATGCGTGACGGTTATTTGGTTTTACGTGTGATCAATAAATCGGTCCAAAGAAAGGTTTATTGATTGACATGTCTTACTGTCAGTGTTTGATTACTACACCAAGAGTACCACTTACAAGTCAATATTTCTGTCCAAAGACTAAATATTGATGTTGTGCTAGGTATCTTGTGATGGGCCCTACCATTATTTGGAAGTATGATTTGCATAATAAGGTATTTATGTGAGTTATTTTGTTTAAGTGTTCTCTATTCGGTTTCAAATTTCGCTAGTAGTACATCTACAAGCTCAAATTTAATCCCTGTATTTATGGAACAAACTTCAAGAATCAAAACAAGAACATTAACTTTTCGTTGGCTGCATGGATCTAGACCGTGTACTAAGGATTGAGCAACCTGCTCCTCTTACGGATGAAAGTTCATCTAATCAAATGAGGAATTTTGAGAAGTGGGATTGCTTAAATTACGTGAGTCTCGTGATCATTAAGTGCAGCATTCCGGAAGCCTTTAGTGGCATAGTATCTGAGGAGGTAAATGATGCTAATGAATTCCTTACCAAAATTAAGAAATGTTTTGCGAAAAACGATAAGGCTGAAACAAGCACGCTTATGCAAAGCTTGATTTCAATAAAGTATAAAGGCAATGAGAAAATAAGGGAGTACATCATGTAGATGTCTCACACTGCTTCAAAACTTAAGGAACTAAAACTCGACTTGTCTAATGACTTGCTCGTGCATTTGGTATTGATATCGCTTCCTGCACAATATAGTTAATTTAAGGTTAGTTATAACTATCAAAATAGAAATGGACTCTCAATGAGCCCATTTCATAGTGTGCAAGCTTCTTGCACAATTCAGTCAATTTAAGGTCAGTTATAACTGTTAAAGGGAGAAATGAACTCTAAATGAGCTCATTCTATTTTGTGTGCAAGAGGAAGAAAAGTTGAAGCAAGACAGAACTGAAAGTGTTCACTTGGCAAACACCTCTAAAGATAAGGGCAAGAAAACAAATAAAGAAAATAAAGTTGTTAAGGGCTATTAATTTTATAATCCCACACTTAAGTCAATTTTGAAACGGGAACTGCAACATTTTTGAGGATGTTGAGTTTGGGGGAGAAATAAGGTTAGAGATATTGTCTTTAAAGAAGAAGTTGAGGAAGAATCGGTTTCGATTCCTACTATTGCTTTTGACAACGTGCAAGTTTTTATGCATGTCATTGATCAAGAAGTATATTCGGAACCTCAACTAGACAATGTTGAAAAACCTCCCATCCAAAATAAGGTAAATTTCAGAAGTACAAACTCAACAACCTCAATAACTAAAGCCATTAAGGAGATCCACGAGAGAAAGGGAAAAATGCTATTTCGGATAATTTAAATAGTATTTTTCCAAGAACATAAGGAAATAATGGAATGGTGGAAGATGATCCAATCAATTCCATCAGGCCATGCAGAGTTCTAACTCTCAAAAGTGGATTGATGTCATAAATAAAGAGTATAAGCATATTCAAGACAATAAAGTTTGGGATCTTGTCCCATTACCAGAAGGTGCAGAGCCCATTGGTCTTAAATGAATTTTTTAAACCAAGAGGGATGCGATAGGTAATGTGGAAAGATATAAGGTTCGTCTTGTATCTAAGGGCTTTACACAGAATGATGGCATTGATTATAAAGAGACTTTCTCTTCGGTTTCAGTGAAAGACTCTTTCAGGAAAGTCAGGTTGTTGCACATTTTGACCTCGAGTTACATCAAATAGATGTTAGGACGACGTTTCTCAATGGAGACATTGATGAGACGGTTTGCAAATTAAAGAAATCCATTTATGTGCTCAAGCCAGCTTCTCGTTAAGGGTAATACAAATTTCATCAAGCAATTATCTCATTTGGTTTTGAGATTAATGATGTTGATGGTTGTGTCTATTACAAGTTCAGTGGGAGTAAGTGTATTTTCCTGATTTTATATGTTGATTATTGCTTGCCACTAATGATATAGGTATGGCACGTAAAATTATGAGATTTTTTGTCAAGGAATTTTGAGATTAAAAATCTTGGTGACGTCTCTTTTGTATTAGGAATTCAGATACACCGGGATTGTTCTCGGGGTATTCTTGAATTGTTACAAAAGGAATATATCGATAAAGTACTTAAGAGGTTTGGCATGCAAGACAGTAAATCAGGGGACACTCCTATCACTAAGGGAGACAATTTAGTCTCAACTAATGCCCGAAAAGTTATCTTGAAGTTAAAGAAATGCAGAGGATTCCATATAAGCTATAGAAAGTCTGATGTATGCTCAAATTTGTATGCGTTCGGATATTGCATACATTATTGGGATACTAATGAGATATTTAAGTAATCCTGGGATGGATCATTTGGAAAGAAGCCAAACATGGGTTATAAGGTATTTAAAGAGAACAAAAGATTATATGCTCACATACAGAAAATCGGATCAGTTGGAGATCATATGGTATTATGATTCCGATTTTTGTTAGATGCCAAAACAGTAGAAGATCCACATCAGGCTACATCTATCTGCTGGTTGGAGGAGATATTTCCTGATGGAGTGCTTAACAGACACTTTAGTTTCTTTTACTTGGCAGCACAGTTGTAGCAATTTTGGGGGCATCTAATTATGGAATATAGCTGCGAAATTTTGTCACAAGGCTGCGTATTATGTATGGTATAGAAAGACCACTAAAGTTATATTGTGACAATAACTCAGCAGATTTATATTCCAGTAACAACAGGAGCTCAACTAAGTCAAAATACATTGATATAAGTTCCTGGTTGTGAAGGATACAGTTCAGAGTGGACACGTGTCAATAAGAGCACATTGGGACACTCCATAATTGCGGATCCGCTTACTAAATTATTACAACCCAAGGTCTTTCATGAGCACAATACTCATATGAGTATTGTATTTCTTAAGGATATTCGGTTTCAGTGGGGGTTTGTATTTTGGGTGTATTAGACACATTTATTGTCCTTTTGGATACAGTTTAAAGTTAAAGTTATTTACAGCTGTAAGGTTTCAGGTTTATTATCACTGAACTTGTTTAAAGATGATCTCACTAAAGTTGGACCAGTTGGAAATATGCATGTTGAAGATCACATTACATGTAATTTCCATGCTACACATCCATACTTGATTCATGTCATTCAGTTATGTCGATATACGTGACCATTGAAGGTTTAGTTACGATTAATGTAGCGAAAGCCGCTTTGATCCTATGTTGATATGATTGATGGACCGGATTGTTTGGGGATGCATTAAGTAATTATAGCAAAATTCTGAGTACTCATATGGTTATGATTGATACACAATTGTAAGGTTACACATATAGCTCAAGTGGGAGATTGTAAGGATTTTGATCAATCGTGTGGGCTTATATGTGAATTATTGTGTATTGAATAAAAGGCTATCAATTTGGTTAAGCCCATTTAAAGTGATCTAATAAGGATTTTATATATATCGGGCTTTAATGCATCTAATTAAATGTATGGGCTTTTATGTGTAGATACCAGGTCATTACCTAAATCATGATGGGCCGGATTAGGTTAATTGGCAATTCAGTATATAAAGTCGGTTATGGTCCCTGAATCCTACGTATTGTTCATTCCTTTTGACATCCCATTATCAGAGAGAAAATACGGACTACGTATCGATTTAGAAGATCAAACTAACCGAATCGTTCATCGTGAATCACGTTTGATTAAGGTACGCTTCCGCTTAAGTTATTTAATTCTTGATAATTCCAATATGATGATTATTCAGATTATAGATAAATTATTATCTGTAATAAATTTTCTAACAACACCTATTTTTATTGAAATTATCTTATTTTTTATTTTAATGAACATGTGATGATACATTTTTCGTACTAATCTTCGTGTTATTATGTGGGGTTTGATTTCTGGTGATTATTCTCTGTACGGTCCACTTATTTTCTTGTGTCGGACAAAGAACTTTGTTATTTTTTATAGTTCTTGCTTTTTTCGTGCCTTTACACTTTTCTTTTCATAAGAGACTAATAAAAGATGTTGATCTCACTGTAATTACTACTATTATTGGCCTTTCAACGGGGTAGGGTGACTTTTAATTTGACTTTTCTTCACATTTTTCTCAAGTTCTTCGGTTTAAGATTTTTTATTTATTTATTTTATTTTTTTTTTTTGGGATAAAAAAGATTGATTAGTTTTTTTTTTTTTTTTTTTGTACCAGGATGTTGATGTGGGAAGATGGGTTCTGTGGAGGCAAAGTTGCAAGCTATTTAGATGAGATGGATAGAGAAGATCCTGTCAAAAAAGCCTTCAGCAAAATGTCTATTCAGTTATATAATTATGGAGAAGGGTGGTTATGGTGTAGGTGTTTTTGGTTTTACAGATAATTCCTCTGTGCCCCCATTATATTTAGGCTACTGCACATGGAACTAAAATCAAAACTTGGATATGTTTTCAGTACCTGTATTTTGACTATTGAATGAGTGTATTGTGATTGGATGAATTGGTTGTAGCCTTTGATAAGTGTCATAAATGGGTATTCAAACTGTTATTCAAGTTGGACATAAATATTTCTCTTTTAAACCTTGACTTCTGATTGGTGTAAATTGAATTGAAATCTTTGGGTAGTATAGAATTATTGAACTTACTTTGTATTCTTGGATTTAATAGATCTCTTGCTCTATAAACTTAGTTTCAATTTAATACTATTACCATAGAGCCGATGATTTCTTGCACATTTCTATTTGTAAAAGTACCAAGAAAATATGAGTCATCTGGTCGGAAGTGATGGTGATAGGCTTATGTCATTATTATTATTGTTAATATCTTATTCTATAGGTAATACATTTTTGAATTAATTTGATATATAATGTAATGCATTATTGTTGAAGCTATTGTTATTGGGGTTTTGTTTGAGTTGATTGTATTGGGGATGTTGGTTTTGATTGGGTTGATGGATTTGTTGAGTTGTGGTTTTGATTACGCGAATCTAAAAAATGAAATTTTGAATAATAGGTACAAAACACGGACTTTAAATAATACCAAAGACATGTGAAATAAAACAGTAATAATATGTTATTGTTATTTGTTTATTTTGATTATAGTTTCCATGACTTTTTTTATTATTAACTGTAATATTAAATGTATTAGTTATATTGTTTGTAAAATTTGAAATAGTTAGTGTAATATAATAATATTTTTATGCATTTTGTATTTTTTTTGTGTTAATTATGTATAAGTATTAAAATCTCACAAATACTTATCGAGATTATTATCATGGATAAATATTCCGTACATCGCACGGGTGATATAACTAGTATATTATAATAAGGTAAGATTATTTATATATTGTCTTTCCTTATTTTAACGTTAACAAACCTAGGAAATATTTGAATTATTAACAAAAGTCTGCTTACCTTGTTTAATGCAAATCTTTTGGTAAGAAGATAATTCCTTAATTGTAATGAACTTGATTTATAAGTAAGAGTACTTATGCACGGACAGAATTAATGCTTTGAAAATATATTTTCTCAAGTTTTGGCAGATGAGAGTTTTCTACTCATCATCGAGTTGTTATTTATAGCTATCATCTATTGTCAATTGCTTAGAGCTAAGAAGAACGTGTCGCTTTATTGAAATCTTTCAAAGCCAATGTTTTCTTCAACTCATTGAAGAATATCAAAAAAATAAAAAATTAATAACGTGCGTTCTGTGTACAATTTACAAGTTGATCAAGCTTATTCACGTGAAATTAAGAGTAGGGGTTCTTAATCCAAGGAGTGGTTGAGGCCGAGTACAATAAGGACGTGGCAATAAAGTCAAGAGATGGCGTTTGATTTCAATTCATCAACAAATCAAAAGGTGAAGAAACTGACGTATTGTTCTTGGATCTTTTAATTGTTTTTGTTAGTTTTGTGAAATTACAAGAAGGTTATAACTATTGTATTTTTTATCAATTTAATTAGTGGATTATTTTACCTTTGGCATGGGTGTAATACCACTTTTCATTTTACGTGCATCCTTAAATTTCACTTAATAATTATGTTAATGTTATTATAAATTATAAATTTAATGATATTTTTAATGTCGATAATTTGAATTATTTTGTAGTGGAAGGACTTGGATGCAAAAAATGCACATAAGTTATGTCAAAGCATAACAACATCATATTCTCGTCTCGTCTCATGCATTTAAAATGCATATAAATTATGGCATGCTCATAACATCAAATATTTCATAAGAAATATAAATTCTCGTCTCGTCTTATGCAAATAATGCACATAAGTCACATGAAGTATATAACGTGCAATTAAAATGTAAACAAATTAATGGGGGCGAGTTTACCTCAATTCTCTACGAGTGTGATTGAGCGAAAAAATATATTTCAGTTCTCTAGATCTCTGTACGTCTCGTCTAGCCAAAATAAAATAAAATTTAAATTAGTTTCTAGAAATTCGAAGTTTGAATTAAAATTAAAGTTTTGACTTAAAATGAATGATTTTAAAATCTGGGGACTGATATAAATGTTTAAAAAGGATCAATGGACCAAAATAGAAACGTTGGGGCTGAAATCAATGGAATTAAATCTGCAGGGGCTGAAATGATTAAAATGAAGAATATGAGGACTAAAGAGCAAATTTTGAAAACAAGGTTATATATATATATATATATATATATATATATATATATATATATATATATATATATACACTCCTTTCTCTCTCTATGTTAACACACACACAGAGAGAGAGAGAGAGAGAGAGAGAGAGAGAGAGAGAGAGAGAGGGGAGGGCAGACGCCCTCCTCTCTGATCGATCGCCGGCTGCAATGCCGGCGATAATACCGCCGGTGCAGAGCAACGGCAGTGGGGAACCCAGGTGAGCAAGAAAAATGGAGTTTTGGCTGATTTTTGGGTGCGATTTTTGAGGAAAACTGAGGCTCCGCTCATGTGTTCTCCGACGAAAATTTATGAATGAGGTATGTAATAGGCTTCTGAGGTTGTGGGTTTGTATATTTGTGCCTTTAATTTGAGTTTTGGGGAGTTAGGGGAGACGGCTGTGGTGGCGGTCGAGGTGTGGATCGTGGATGCTGGGAAAATTGATATTTGGTTTTTGATTTGGGTTGCTATTTGGCCGGTTCTGTGGTTTCGTGGTCGTAGTGCCGCAGGCTAAGTGTTGCGGCTCGTTAGCGTTTGGCGGTGGTGGTAGTGGCAGGTAGTGGCAGGGTAGTGGTGGATTGAGATGTTGATGGGCTGTGTTGTACAGTTTGGGTAGTAGCAAGGTTCGGTTGGAGCTTGTGAAGGGGCAGTACTTGTGGTTGTCGATTCTGGGTTGCTTACTAAAATTAGCATTGGAAAAATTGTGGTTAGCTTGTCGTGGCTGCAGTGGTGCTTGGTCTGGTCGATGGTGATGATTTTGAAACAGGAATTCATCGATGGTCATACCTGAATTGAATGGTTGTGCCGTGAATAATTCTGATTGCGAGTGAGAATAAAATATCACGATAGATAGTATTTGGTTTGAATTTCAAATTGTAACTGCAGATAGATTTTCGTGATAGAATTGGTTATTTGCAAGTTGGATAGGATGGTGATCATGATCTGTAGAGATAAGTGATGAGTTTAAAATTTGAATTGTAATTAGGATGATAGACTTAAATTTGAAATAAGATTATCTGGAGATTTTATTTGAATAATTAAATAATTAAATAAAAAAATGAAATTGGATTTTAAAAATAGATTTTGAATTTATTGGACGTAAAATCAAATTGGACTGAATTTTATTATTTTCGGCTCAAAATTTATAACTTGGCTAAACGACGTACGTGAATTTTAAATAACGGGTTAAATTATAGCGACATGGTTTTTAGTAAATAGAATATTTATTTATAATAAATTCAGAAATTTCTCAGTCGCTACAATCTTACCCCCTTAAAATAATTTCGTCCTCGAAATTAAACTCACTTGATCTATGATATCAGGATACTTGGCTAAAATCTCGTCTTCTCTTTCCCAAGTAACCTCATCATCCTTGTGTCTACCCCACTGGACTTTGACTAAGGAAATTTCTTTGTTTCTTAAGACATGGACTTTTCTCTCTATAATGCACATGGGCGCCACCTCATAAGACAAGTCTTTCTGAACTGATATTGACTGATAATTCACCACATGACTAGGATCATAAACATACTTTCTTAATAAGGAAACATGGAAAACATTATGAACCGCTGCAAGCTCGGGTGGCAAAGCCAAACAATATGCCACGTTCCCTACTTGCTCTAATATCTCAAATGGTCCAATAAATCGAGGTCTTAACTTTCCCCTTTTTCCAAAGCGAAAAGTATCTTTCATTGGGATTACCTTCAAAAACACTTTCTCTCCCACCTGAAATACCAAGTCTTTCCTTCTCTGATCTGCATAACTCTTCTGTCTGTCCTGTGTGGTCTTAATTCGCAGTCTAATCTTCTCAATAGCCTCAACTGTTCTTGCAATTAATTCTGGTCCCAACAATTTCTTCTCACCTACTTCATCCCAATAAAGTGGCGATCGACATCGTCGCCCATACAGTGCTTCATATGGTGCCATACCAATAGTAGCCTGAAAACTATTATTGTAGGCAAATTCTACCAATGGTAGATGATTCTCCCAACTACCACTCAAGTCTAGTACGCAAGCTCTAAGCATATCCTCCAGTGTCTGAATAGTACGCTCAGACTGATCGTCTGTTTGCGGATGGTACGCAGTACTAAAATTTAATTTAGTACCCATTGCAATATGCAAACTCTTCCAAAATCTAGAAGTAAACCTCGGATCTCTATCTGAGATAATGGAAGCTGGTACCCCATGAAGTCGAACAATCTCTCTTACATACAATTGAGCTAAATGATCCATACTGAGAGTCATTCTGACCGGAAGGAAATGAGCTGACTTTGTAAGCCGGTCCACAATAACCCAAATAGCGTCATTTCCTCTAACTGATTTTGGTAACCCAATAACGAAATCCATGGAAATTTTCTCCCATTTCCATTCTGGTATGTCCAAAGGATTCAAAAATCCTGATGGTCTCTGATGTTCAGCCTTAACCTGCTGACAGGTCATGCATCGAGATATAAACCTCGCAATACAACCCTTCATATTTCTCCACCAAAATTTATTGTGTAAATCGCGATACATTTTCGTCCCACTAGGGTGACCTGCGTAAGGTGCTGAATGAGCTTCAGTTAAAATCTCCTTCCTGATCTGTTCATCCTTCGGCACACAAATACGCCATCTGAACATAAGTGCATTATCAGAGGCAATCTCAAAACCTATCCTCCTGCTAGTCTCAACTTCAGATTTGATTTTCTCCAAAAATTTATCACCTCCCAGAGATGTCACAATCCGATCCCTCAAATATGGTTTAACAGTCAGATTTGTCAATCTGCCAGATCCTCGAATTGATGGAGCTTGCACTTCGATTTTCAAATTCTGAAAGTCTCGAATCAACTGGTCTTGCATTGTTCCCAAAACTGACAACTGACTAGCATTCTTCCTGCTCAAAGCATCTGCAACCTTATTTACTTTACCCGGATGGTAAAGAATAGTGCAGTCATAATCTTCCACAATCTCTAGCCATCGACGCTGCCTCATATTTAATTCCTTCTGAGTAAAGAAATACTTGAGACTCTTGTGATCGGTGTAAATCTCACATTTACTCCCGTACAGATAGTGTCTCTAGATCTTTAAAGCATGCACTACAGCTGCAAGCTCTAGATCATGCGTCGGGTAGTTCTTTTCATATGGCTTCAACTGTCTTGAAGAATATGCATATGCTATTACTTTTCCATTCTGCATCAATACACAACCCAATCCATGCTTGGATGCATCACTGTAAATAACATAATCATCTGACCCATCCGGTAAAGTCAATACTGGTGCTGATACAAGTCTATTCTTCAGTTCATGGAAACTTTGTTCGCACTGACTTGTCCACTGAAACTTAATTCCCTTCCTGGTTAACTGTGTCATAGGACCTGCTATTTTGGAAAAACCTTCTATAAATCGCCGATATTATCCTGCTAACCCAAGAAAACTTCTCACATCTCCAACATTGGCAGGTGTTGGCCAATTCTTTACAGCTTCAACTTTAGACGGATCAACTTCAATACCATTTACTGTAACAACATGACCTAGGAAGGCTACCCTTTCAAGCCAAAATTCACATTTCTTGAATTTGGCGTACAACTTTTCTGCTTTCAGGGTTTCCATTACTATCCTCAAGTGCTCTTCATGCTGTTCAGAATCCCTTGAGTAAATCAGTATGTCATCAATAAAAACGATAACAAATTTATCAAGATACTGATGAAAGACTCTATTCATCAAATCCATAAACACTGCGGGTGCATTCGTGAGACCAAATGGCATTACTATGTACTCATAATGCCCATATCGCGTCCTAAACGCGGTTTTTGGTACATCGGATGGTTTAATCTTTAACTGATGATAGCCAGATCTCAAATCGATCTTCGAGAATATAGCTGTACCTTTCAACTAATCAAATAAGTCTTCGATCCTGGGAAGGGGATACTTATTCTTTATTGTCAATTTGTTTAGCTCTCTATAATCAATACACATCCTCATGCTTCCATCCTTCTTTTTCACAAACAACACAGGTGCTCCCCATGGAGATACACTCGGTCTGATAAAACCCTTTTCTAACAATTCCTCTAGCTGAACCTTCAATTCCTGCAACTCCTTCGGTGCCATACGATATGGAGCTTTAGATACCGGGGTAGCTCCTGGTACCAAATCAATGGTGAATTCCACTTGTCTATCAGGCGGAGTACCTGGTAGATCATCTGGAAAAACATCACCATATTCACATACTACTGGCACCGACTCCAAAGTAATCTCCTCTGATGGTTTGTCTTGAAGACTAACCAAATAGCCCTGACAATTGCCCTTGGCTAATAACTTCTCGACTTGCAAAGCTGATACAAGACGGGGAAGAGCCTTAATCTTCGTCCCATAAAATCTAAATATTTCTTCACCACCTTTGCAAAAAATAACCTCCTTCTCATGGCACATAATTGCAGCACGGTTGGTGCTGAGCCAATCCATACCCAGAATAATATCGAAGTCTTTCATTCGAATAATATTCAGGTATGCTTCCAATACTTGACCATCAAAATCAATTTGCACTGCTTTGACTATCTTATCGGTATCAATAGTTCCTCCTGATGGTAAACTAACCTCAATTATACTACCAGTTTCTTCTCCTATTAAGTTCAACCTTTCTAAGCATGTATCAGATATAAATGAGTGTGTGGCTCCCAAGTCTATCAGAACATATACGGGAATACCAGAAACAGATAATATACCTGTTATCCTATAAGCATGCTTCAAAATAGGAAAGATATACAATGCAGGACAACAATTAGGACATGCATAGGAATACTGAAATGATTAGTATACCTGCGATTACGTCCGAGTCCTCTGCTGCATCCATGGCAAATACTCTCGCTTTTCCTTTCCTGTTTTGATCTGTGTTCCTCTTCTGATTAGAACCTTGTGCTGGAGGAGCACGACAATCCCATGCAAAATGGCCCGGCTGGCCACATTTATAGTAGAATCCCTTACCATAAAGGCACTCTCCCTTGTGCAATTTCTAACACTTAGGGCAGGGTGGAGTATTATTAGTCACCTGTCCTCCTGGGGGTCCTGAATTCTGTCTCTTATTAAATGATTGATTTCAATTTTGGCTGCGATTCGGCCCTTGTCACTTTCTTTTCCCTTGATATCTATGTTCATGATGATGGCCTTGGTTTCCAATCTTTACTCCCGCATAGGCTACTGCTTGAGCCTTCTTTACCACTTCTCTATAGGTCGGCAGCTCGTGCGAATCGACTATCTATCTAATCTCCGAGCGTAGACCCCTCTCAAACCTGTGTGCCTTCTTAGCCTCCGTCTCCACCAGATGTGGAGCATAGCGTGACAATTCCTCGAACTTCCTTTCATAATTAGTTATGTCCATATCACCTTGAACCAGGTGTAAAAATTCAGACTCTTTGTGGTCTCTGAGGGCCAGTGGAAAGAATTTATCTCTAATCTCAGCCTTGAAGTCCTCCCAAGTTAAAGCTGTCTGTTGTTCTAGAGTCCTGGTTCGGGATGCTGATTCCCACCAAAATCCAGCCCTACCAATCAGCATAAATTCTGCACAAACAACTTTCCGATCCTCCGGGCAAGAAATGTGTTTGAAGATTTTCTCAATCGTCTGCAGCCATTCTTCCACAGCCAAAGGGTCGTTACCACCGTCAAAAGTAGGTGGACGGTACCTTCGAAATTGCTCAATTATTGGAACTGAGGAACCAGTAGGGGCCTGTCTCAAGTCCTAAACTGCGTGAAGTAGATCCCTAATGATATTGGCCTGGTTTGGGGGATCCTGCCTTGGAGCAGTCTGACCTTGGTTGGTCTAGTTCGGTGCATCTCTGATTAGGCGCCGAGACATTTTCCTTTATTAAGTAAAACAAATAGGTTTATTATTTCTCGATAGGAAAATATTGACAACCAAATCATCTCATACAATCAATCTTAATAACAATGTCAAACATAGCTTGTGACATAAAATAAATGAATCTCTTTATTAATAAATGAAATTCCTTCAATGAGGATACATTATTATTTCAGGAATGGGAAAAACTGTTGAAAAGGGAAAAATGCCAAAACACCTATCACTAGTCCTATCCCACTAAAAGTCCTATCCCACTAAATATGACTGTTGACAGGGGTAGTCCCGGGCGTGCCAGGTGTATAATCTGGGGCACCGGGTGAGGCACTTGGTGAACCTGGGGAGTAATCTGGTGATTCTGAAACATAACCTTGTAACCCTAGGTGTATAATCGTAGATGCCTGACTCAGCATCAGATATTTCATTTAGCCGATCTCTATTATCGGTTCGGGGTATCATTACTTGTACTGGTGCTGGTGCGGGTTCTGGGGTTCGGAAAAGATCCCAAAGCATTATAAACTCATCACATACTGTTTTAAAGTTCGCGTTTTCTCCCTGGGTCCTTTTTATATCCTCATAAAACTCATTTTCCAATTTACGCTCATCCTCGGGAAAAGTTGACAAAAAGTGACCAATAGTCTGTTTATCAGTTATCTTAAAGCCATGCTTTATTGCGTCCTCTCGTGCGATGCGGTAGTGTTCTACATGCTCATCTATCTTCTTGTGATGTCCCCTCTTGAATGATAGGTATTTTGAGGCCCATCCGTCTAACTTTCTTTGTTGTTGTCTTGTGAATGGTGTCATGTCTAAAACAATTGTACAAAGTCCAGTTAGTGTTCTTTATTCTCTAAGTTCGAGGACAAAATTATTATAAAACAATTCTTTAATCAATTACTAGTAATTCTCATTATGCTCAACACTCGTTCTTTCTTCTTTCTTTCTATTTCGGATACAAATCTTTCTCTTTCTTCTAAGTCTCATAAATCATTAAAAATATGTATCCGAAAAATAAATAACATAAACTCATAAACTTCTTTACCTCGGAGTGGCGGATCGAATGATGGCAGTTGGCATTTAATAATATAAATTAATTTAAAAAAAAAAATTCTCTTTTGAAAATTTTGCCAGTCTAATCACCCGACTCGTCACGTCATCGTTTCGTCTAATTTTAAAATAATATTAAGCGGAAGAAAATAAAATTTTTAATTGGCAAGATTTATTTAAATAAATTCAAAAATTGACAAACTTTAAATATTCACCAATTTAAGGAAATAATATTTGCTAAAACATTTCCAAATAAAGCAAACTGTTCAAAATCTCAACATTTCTCAAAATGTGATTATTCAATTGAAATAATAATGAAATCTAATTATTCAATTATTAATGCCACATCCTGCCCATCATTCGCCTCAATCTCCGATATCTTCAATTGTTGTTAAAAATGGGTGAGCATTTCAATGAAATACTCAGTAGACTCATCGCTGATTAATAAATTTACATAAAAATTGAACACATAAACATGCAATCATATAGTGACAACTTCATCATAATAATAGGCTTTCGTAACATAGGGTGTGGGTAGTCTCGTCTCATGCAACAAATGCACATAAGTTATGTCAAAGTATAACAACATCATATTCTCGTCTCGTCTCATGCATTTAAAATGCATATAAATTATGGCATGCTCATAACATCAAATATTTCATAAGAAATATAAATTCTCGTCTCGTCTTATGCAAATAATGCACATAAGTCACATGAATAAAGTTTACTTACTGAGCTTTAGCTCACCCCAATCCCTCCCCAACATTTCATATCATAAGCATGCATTATATACATAAAGTTTACTTACTAAGCTTTAACTCACCCCAATCCCTCCCCAACATTTCAGGTGATGAAAGTTAGGTGATCCGAGGAGAGCACTTGGTGACAGACTCAGGCTATACCTATCCTAAATCTTTGAAAATAAAGTTAAATTAGAATTTATTTAAGTTTCTCATTAATTATTCCTTAATTCATTTATTATTGTTAATTGTTTGGTTAAAATTTGCTTTGAATAAGTATGGATAGTATTAGAGGTTAAATTACCTCTTATTCCATTTGCTAAAGTTTATTTACTTGGAATTATATTGTTGAGGAGTTTGGGACTTATTGTAATGGTTTGGATGATGTTTGGGATTGAATGAGTTGAGATGTGTACTTTAAAAATGGTTTTTATGTTCCTCTACAGGTTGACTATGTCCAATTTACGGAGGAGACTCTGTCGAAATTTTTGTAAAATTTCATAATAGAAAATGAAAATGTTGAGATTTTAAATGATTTCTTTTCCGCATTTAAGTAAAGAAAAGTTAACACGCCCAGGTTTAAAATTTTGAACTTGGGGTGTTACAATGGGAGTCTATGTATTTTTCCCTTTAGAATTTACCATATTATATCTGATGTTCTAGTGTAATGCTTTTGTTTAATTTCTATAATGGTTTAACACCAGTCACGAACAAAGATCTAACATGCAAGAACTAGTCAGAATAGTTAAAAATTGGTTATCACCTATACTGACTACCATCTGTCCATCGATTTAACGAGTAAATTAAAATTAATTTTTAATTTATCTAGGTTTAGTATTTTCACTTGGTATCAAAGAAGGTGCACTTTTAAAAGTGTGATCGCGAGATAAACCTAGCTATGGACGCTGCATCTTTTCGTCCCCTTGTTCCAGATGGGACTAATTATTCATATTGAAAAATTAGGATGCAACTCTATATTCAGTCCCTGGATGAAAAATCATAGGATTTCATTGTTTATAGTTATAATGAGCCCACAGTAATTAAAATGAGATAGAAAGAGTAAGAAAGGTAGAAGAGTGGGTCACTACTAACTACAATAATGCTAGTTGGAATTCTAAAGCTTTGAATGTCATATTTTGTTTTGTGGATCCTAATCGATTTCATTTTATCTCTACTTGCAAAAATGCCAAGGATGTTTGCAATGTTCTTTTGATTTCTAATGGGGAACTACTATTTTTAAGTCATCGAAGTTCAAGATGCTTACCTTGGAATTTGAAATACTATTGATGGAAACGAGAACAATTCAAGGATTTCTATACTAGAGTTAGTGACACCACCAATTCAACATATATTGGGAAAGAAGTATTCGCTGAGCAGATTTTTTTCTACATCCTTAGATCTTTTCCGGAATGATTTCATTCCAAAATAATGGCCATTGAAGAAAGAAAAGATATAGAAGTTGTGAAAAATTGGTGGGATCCTTTATGACATATGAACTACACTTTCAAAAAAGAAAGAAAGAAAAAGGAATCAAAATTGCCTCCAAAGTCCAAAAAAGACATAGAAGAGGCTGATGGTGAGGAACCTCGATGAACACATGGCCATGCTCACTAAAAATTTAAAAAAAAAAAAAATCTTAAAAATGATCAAAAAGAAAAGGTGGCAAGTTTCAACCTCAAAAGAAGTAGGGGTGGGTTCAGTAATCAAAGGCAGACATCTTCTACATCCACGAAAAGAACTGAAAATTGCATTTAATGTCACGAATGTGAGGGACATAAACATATAGAATCTGAGTGTGCTAATACGTTGAAAGATCTTCGCATGAAAAGTTCACGAACATCACTTGGAGTGAAGAAGACGAAGAACAATTGACTCAGATGAGGAGGACATAACTGTTGATGACAAGGTAGAATTTACAGTAACTTACCTACCAGTTCTGACTCATTGTGATTCATGCCTGCAGGTTTAAACTCACATGTTAGATAGTCAAAATGTTTGAGCCACGTTTGCAGTACCTATGTTATACTGAATATAAGTTTGGAGACAGAAGGAGAGAAGAACGTAACTCTCCATACAATGATAGAGTTCATTGAAGAAGAAAATGTTGCAATCAACATTGAAAAAAAGACACTAACAAACTTTGGAAAAGAAAGAAGAATCAAGTCAAAGAGCTACTAGTAAAATTAAAAAGCAACAAGGAAAGAGTAAAACAATTGACCATTAGTGCTTTCCGTCTAAGTGAAGTTCTAAGTCATGGAAGAACAATGTTAGAGTTTTTCAGAGAAATCTATTCTGCTAACCGAACTGATCTGGATTCAGATAGAACATTATAGAATCCAAATACAATACCAGACAGAATTGCAAACATCACAAACTCTGCTATCAGAGTAAAATTGGACTCCCTCAAGTTCTAACCAGAACTAATACATTGGTTAAAATTATTTCAGGTAGACATCCCTGATTTCAATCCACAAATCAAAAGGTAAAGTGCTGCATTACTTAAGATGTGCCTTATGTAGTAAGCATGGACATGATTTTCTTCACTGTCTATTATACAAAAAGTTTGTATCTAGGCTTAAAAAAACAACAAAACAATGAATACTAGAGTGAAACAAGTTTGGATATGAAAACATGATATGACTACATTTTCGTCAAAATTGCTTATAATACAATTGTTCCTAACTCTTGCTATTTTGACAATGGCTATTCTAAACATATGACAGGACATCATTCTATGTTGATTGACTTTAAAGTTATGTAGGTGGACTAATACCTTTGATTCAAAGACAGTTTACTTATTAAACAGATGTGTGTGGTTCATGTTGAAAAGCTAAACAAAGTAGAAATACACACAAACACTTATCTCATCTCATGTACTATAACTATTACATATGAACTTGCTGGAATATATTTATTATTTAGACACAATAGTGACGGAAACAGTCGGGCTCGGGTCACGAAATTTTATTAAACTCAAACACGCCTCGCGACCCACTAGTTTCGGGTCGGGTTCAAGTTTTTCAATTTTTAAAAATTTTTTTGGCATTTTTTATTTTTTTTCTTTAATATATTATTTTAAATAATATAATCGGGGCGGGTTCGGGGCGGGGCGACCAAAACCACCCGTACCCGGCCTGCGACCCGCTCGGGTCGCTAAAACTTGACCCGAACCCGCCCCACCAACCCGCGAGGTGGGTATTTTTTGCCCCATTAGGGGCGGGTACCCATCAGGTTCGGGTCGGATCGGATTTTTTTGTCATCTCTAAGACACAGAGTCTCAATGGAAAATGATATATTAATGTATGTGTAGATGACTTTCCCAAGTATGCTTGGGTCGATTTTCTAAGAGAAAAGTCAGATGTCTTTGAGAGATTTACAATGTTGCACAAAAAATTAACTACTGAGAAATATTTTGAGGGAGTAAAAATTGTTAGAATTAGGAATGACCATGGAAGGAATTTGAAAATGCCAATTTATTTCTAATTTGTGTAAATAATATGGCATATTTAAAGCACCTAAGCAAAATGGAGTAGTTGAAAGAAAAAATAGGTCCTTACAATAAATGGTTAGAATTATGTTGAACAATAAGAAACAACCGATTAAATTGTGGGTTGAAGCTATTAATACTGCATGTTATACTCTAAACACTAGTACAGAAAGTGGAAAAGGCGTCGGTTGTAAAAGGGCATAGGCGTCGGTTGTAGGGGCGACGCCTATGACGCAGACGCCTAAAGTTTTTACTTTAGGCGTCGGTTGTAAACCGACGCTTAAAGTTCTACTTTATGCGTCGATTTTTTAATAACCGACGCTTTAAGTTTTAAAAAAAAAAATAAATAAACACTTTAGGCGTCGGTTCAGACTTTAGAACCGACGCCTAAAGTTCGACTTTATGCGTCGGTTTTTAATAAATCGACGCATAAAGTCTAACTTTAGGCGTCGGTTATAAGTTTGAACCGATGCCTAAAGTGGTCATATTATTTTTTTTTTTTATTTTTTTTATTTTCACACCTGCAGTGACTTTCACACCTGCAGTGACCCAGGCCGCTGCAGGTAATAGCCTGCAGTGACCCAGGCCGCTGCAGTTCATGGCCTGCAGTGACCCAGGCCGCTGCAGGTCGTGACCTAAGCCGCTGCAGGTCGTGACCTGCAGTCATTTGGACGTGGCCCGCGATAACTTGAACATTTTTCACATGCGCATCATCAAATATATATATAATCGACATATACATAATAAAATTAAATAGAGAACAATTATATATACAAGATTGTTGTTTTATTATACAAATATGTAAATTTAAGTTTGGATACGCGTCATTTTACACACACCTATCAACGAAATATTTGGCCCATAAATTTTGAATCTCAAAAATTTCCTCCGTTGAGTAGTATTTTTTAAATGCCTACAAACAATCAAAACATATTATTAGTTATTTTATAATAAAATATAAAGTCTTAATTAAAAACTCTAATTTAAATTATTTATACCTTTTCTAACGAAGGAAACTGGAAGTGTTCTGTGACTATCTCATACATATTTCTCATAACGTAATAGCCACACTCAGAACCTCCAGGTTGCTGAGGACACTGAAATTTTCACATTGAAAACTAAAATGAATAATCAAACTTAATAGAATATGAAAATAATTCAAAACATTACAATAAATTTTAAATGTGTTTTCGTACCTTTATTTTTAGCCACGTGGTATTGCCTTTCGTCCTAACACCTCCTGGGGCCCAATACATTTTGAAAGCCCTAAAATTTTAATAAATTATACGAACAAGTTACCAAAAAAAAAAAAATACTCTAAATTTTCTACAGAAATTTTGGCAGAGTCTCCCCTATAAATTGAACTTATCTAACTTGTAAAGAGGCAAGTTGGTATTGAAATAAATTCTCAACAATCACAACAGAAATTCATCGATTTTACCACAACTCCACAATCAATTTCATCACAACTCCACAATTATTTCATGAAAAATTATCATAACTTACGTATTCAATAGCGGCTTGATATCTAAGTCACGCTTACATGCACCAGCTGAATCCAAGAAGTACACCGTATTCTTCTGAGGAGAAATCACTAGCAACATCCAGTGGTTCCTACGTATTATGAACGTGTAAATATAACTTTAAACATATATGATTCAAATTAGGTAAAAAAAGAGAGAATGTCGGTGGTCTTACTCCTGAAAATACGGTGCTATAATGAACTTCTTACTTTGCATTGCCCTCATGGTGCTGTCCATATAAGTTACAACACCATCTGCATTTGTTCTTACCGAAACCGATGCAATGTGTGTCGGAGACATGAATCCAATTGATTCAATACCGTATTCATGACACATCTCATGGAGGTACCTAAAAATAATTAAACCAATAAATATAAATAAAATAATGATTTAAAGTCAAGTTATAATTTCTGATCAGAAGTCTTACATTGAAAATATTTGTAAGATAGATGTATCCAACCATTGCAACGTTAGCAAATCGGTGATGTCTCCGACTGTAACAAAAATACCATCGTCGAATGCACAGTTGAACACAGAGGCATCTATGGGCACCTGGTAGAAGTCATCACCAACAGGCAATTGAAGGACTAGAGTGTTCAACATTTTGCATTTGTCACCTAGACGTTGTAACGTCTCATCGTCGACAATTGCAGGTCGCTGGGTAGATGACAATTCAAAACTTTGAGGCTTTTTCTGTTCGTTAGATGTTTTTAGCTTTTTCAGTGCCTCTTCCTGCAAGAAGACAATTTTTATCATTATAACACTTCTAACACGATTTTAAAATAAATTAATATCGACATAATCTTTTATGTAACTAAACATTATTACCTCTCCAAAAATAACCAACTCCTTCGGCCATTGAAAAAAACTTCCAATACCTTCCCCCACCGTGGTGTGATGTTGAGATGGCACTGGAAGATAGAACGCTTCCGCACCATCTACGACATGGTCAACGGACACCTTCACATGATCAAGCCAGAGTGGTTGACGATGCACCACAGTGTCGGCTCCGGACGGATAAACCATTCCGCTGGCCACTATTTGTTTCTCACCATCATGACTTACGGCGAGACGACAAGGAATCGGCTTCTATTTTTCAACATATATAATTGAACATATAAGTCATCACTTTCCATTTGAAATGAAATAAGCAATATTAAAAAAAAACTTAAATAATTTAGCATTAAGTACCTGAAGCCCATCAAATGGGTCTGGATTCACGGAATGACAACTGCTTCGAGTTAGAGGTCGGGGGTGTGGAGTTACGTCCATCTCGGCATCAACATTTAGGCCCAAGCGCTGGAGGATAGCATCGTATTTACTCTGCATACTATGGTACGCACTTTGCATACTGTCGAATTTACTTTGCATCTCCGACATGGTTTGATGCCTGACCTTCACTCATGATGACATACACGCCATACCCCCTCACCCTACCAGGATGATCCTCCTTCCCAAGGGCTTCACTTAAAATATCATGTTGCCTACTTGCCACAAATGTCCCCTGTGTGGCCTGCTCAGCTTTTTCTACCTGTTTAAAAAAAAAAAACTGAAAACTAAATACAAGTATTAAAGTTAATTTGAATTGAAAATATGAAAAACCGGGAAGATATACTTACAATTTTGTCAAACACCCCTCTAGTTTTCTCGTTGGGGATGTAGTAAGTTCCATCTTCTTTCTTTTTTGATCTAGCTCGAACCCAATCTAAACTGCGATCATCGCTTACAATTGAGGAGCTAATCATGTCACATGAAGTGCTAGAAGATAATGGGTCGCTTACTAGCCATTGTGGCTTCATCCCCACATAACCTGCTGAGCCCAAATAATGGGGATGCTCATTTCGCATTTGACTATCTCTAGCCTTCTTACTTTTCTCCTGAATAAAATAATATATTTTTAGTTTTTCAACTCAATAAATCATATGCGTACATTTCAATATACCTTAAATTGCTCCGTTTGTCGTTCTTTCTTGAACAACTCCCATTGCTCTTCAGATAAGAAATCATAAAGCTGCGTAGGGGATTTATATTTTGGGTGGTCATGTGTAATGTACTTATGAACCAGCCTTGTCTTAACATCTTTCCATCGCATCCCCGCAACTTTCAAAACACTTGATTTCAGACGACGATCATCGGGGATGTTGAACTCCCTCTGAAAGTTAAGGATAATATGCGATGTTATAAAAAATATTACGATTAATGTTCAATTCATTATGTATAAAGTGATAGTACCTTGATTTCTTCCCACATCATATCCTTAAGGCCTTGATCCACTTTGTGCCAATCACTGATGTTTATGTCAACGTGAATACGGACCAAAGACCCTATGAAAGCTTTGAAATTATTCTTTCCTGGTCCGATCGGCCTATTTTTTTCATCGAACTCAATAACATTGATTTCTGACCCTGCCTTCTTAATTTTCTTACACATAGTCGGCCCTCTTGTCCTTTTTGTTTGGGTAGTACTATGATCATCTGAAGAACTTGAAGACTCCGCCATTATATTAAAACAATATAACACGTACCTGCACATATGACAATCAATATTCATGTTAGAAATATATATATATCAAATTATTGTTATCAAGATCACAAATAATATTAACAATGTATAGCGCTAAGGAATACAAGAAAGTTTAGTAGTTGGAATCAAATAAGATAATTTACGACCTATATGTGAAGATATAATTAAAAAGATTAAAAGTTTACAAGGATGATTGTATTTTATATAGTTATTTTATTAGTATGGTCAATTTTGTACGAGTGACAGTCACCACAAATTATAATTTTCATTTTTTATTTGTAAAATTTTACCAAATTTTCGACAGAGTCTCCTCTGTAAATTGGACTTAGCCAACCTATAGGGGGAATAAAAATACTACAATAAAACCAAATTATTCACCATCGACATATTCAAAACTCAAACGCAACTCCAATTAAACTTCAACATCATTTACTACTCCAACATTAATCCAAAATCAATTCTCAACTTTTAAAAATTAAACTAAGATTGCATAACTTAACTCCAATAAATCAAATATTATTGTATACCAATATACTAACTTCAAATCAATAATATATATTCAAACAAACCAATTAACTTGATAAATAATAAATCAATTATATATATATATGCACAAACATATACATACACACAGATATATATATATATATATACACACACAAAAACACATACATATATATATATATATACATATATACATACACGCACATATATATATATATATATATATATATATATATATATATATATATATATACACACACACAAAGATATACACGCACATACACACATAGATATATATATATATATATATATATATATATATATATATATATATACATACATACATACATACATACATACATATATATACACAAACATTATATAAACACATAGATATATATGTGTGTATATATATACACACACACATTTACAAAAAAACTAAGTAGGGGGTAGAGATTTAAGGTCACCTTGCGGCGGCGGCGGCGACGGGCGGTGCGGCGACAGGCGGGCAGTGGCGGCTTGGGTGTGGAGAGAGTGGAGAGAGTTTGGGCGTAGAGAGAGTTTTGTGATTGAAGTGAGTTACGCGATACAATTGAAAAGGGCGCGGAAAAAAACTCGGGTTTGGGCGTCGGTTCCCCTTGAACCGACGCCCAAGACCCGGTTTTGGGCGTCGGTTCCCCTTGAACCGACGCCCAAAATCGGGGTTTGGGCGTCGGTTCTCCTGAACCGACGCCCAAAACCCGCGTTTGGGCGTCGGTTCAATAGGAACCGACGCCTTTACTTAAAATTTATTTACAAAATTGCCACCGCGTTTTCAATTGGCATCGGTTGTTACATAAAACGACGCATAATACCCATTTTTTATGCGCGATTTTGTACTAGTGTAAATCGCATGTAATTGAGAACGGATACTACAAAGACTCCCAATGAGATTTGGAAAGGAAGGAACCAGATGTCAAATATTTTCATACTTTTGGCAGCAAGTGTTATGTATTGAATGATTGAGAATACTCGGGAAAAAATTATCCTAAAAGTGATGAGGGAGTATTCATTATTTATTCGACGAACACTCGATCTTATAGAATCTACAACATGTGGACTTAAACTATCATTTAGTCTATAAATACTAAAATATATGACAATGATGATTTTTCTTCTTATTTACAGGAACCCGAGATTCAAAACTTAGGAGAATAGGTTGAAGAGAATCAGAACCGTAAGGAACATCGTGTTGACGATACAAGAAGTTTCAGCCTGATAAGACTAAAGCTAGTTTAAGGAGATATACCTGTTGCTAACAATTCTAACCAGCATGCGAAATAAAGTGAAAAACGATCTAGACGGCAGCCACCTACCTGGATACAAAAGGCACATCCTCGAGATAATGTGCTCTTTAATCATTGAGATGGGATTATTAAAAAAAAGGATGTCTAATGAAATAAGAAATGTATGCTATACTTTATTGATTGAGCTTAAAAATCTTACTAATTCATTTGAAGATAAGAACTGAGTCATTGCAATGCATAAAGAATTAGCTCGGTTTGAACGAAACAATGTGTAGAAGTTGACACCTCAACCGAAGAACATCAACGTCATTGGAGCAAAGTGGATCTTCAAAAACACTCCACACAAGCATGGAAATATTTTTAGAAACAAGGCACAATCAGTTGCACGGGGACACTCAAGTTGAAGGTGTAGACTTCGATTAAACGTTCCGCCTGTTACAAGACTAGAATCCATTAAAATTATATTATTCATGGATGTTAGATGGGATTAAAGCTCTACCAAATGGACATGAAAAGTTCCTTACTAAATGTAATTCTGAATGAAGAGGCCTATGTTGAGTAGCCTAGGGATTTATAGACCGTCACCTTTGTGATCATGTGTTCAGACTAAAAAAGGTCCTAAATGGATTAAAACAAGGTCATTGTGCTGTTGGGAATTTTCGACACGTCGATTCCCACTTTACTTTTCCCACAGGATCTTTCGATGTTGAAAATAAAATAAGCAAACAAGAAAATAAATACGAACACAGAAATTTACGTGGTTCAGCAAAATGCCTACGTCCACGGACCCTCGCCAAAGCTTTTCACTATATATTAAATTGTTACAAATATATAGACTTTCACTCACCAACCCAATCCCACAGACCACAGAGAAAATACTACAAACGAGCTTTACCGCATATAATTTCTACCCTTTGACTTACACTACAAAGAGTTACAAGAAACTTCACAATATGCTAGGCTCTCAATTTTCTCTCTTTGATCACAATGTGACACTAATTAGCACTCTCTCATATGTTTGTGATGGTGTCTTTCTTCCTCTAATTCCTTCTCTATTTATAGAGAGGATTCTACATGAAATTCTCTTAACACCAAAGATATCATAATTAGTCAAGACTAATTATCATTCAAATACCATAATTAGCTCCACCATCCTTTGTTTCAACTAGGCACTCATTATGTTTCACTAGACACTTGATTAATTTGGGTCAAATACCCAACAATCTCCACCTTGACACAAATTCGTCCAAGCCAAAACCAAATTCAAATATTGGGTAACAGGCAAGCATTTTTCCACTTTGACAGTCCCATACTCCACCATATGAGTATAATCACTCAGAATTATCAACGAACTCCGAGAATTTCATCGGCCCATGTCGAAACAAAATTGCTGAAATTTATGGTGCAACTCCCATGTTTGGTTCTCCTTGGAAGTTCATCAGCCATCGACATAAATAAAAAACCACATACCTTGCATCTAAACCAAACCAATGTTGTATGCGAACACAGTACCCATGCCAGTAAGAACACATCCTCTATCATGGCAACTGGCATCATGCCATGAGGATGTCCCATCTTACTCAGAGTACATCATCACCACCCTCCACCAGGAGAGTCGCATTGTCCTTCGAGCAGTTCGCCGAGTCCGCTCCACCTTTTGGACAATTTCTTCTCACGTGCCCGGATTGACCACAGTTCCAACATGTCACCTTCTTCTTCATGGAGTTCCCTCTCTTCCACTTTTCAGTAACAAGCAAATTATTATTAGATGAATTATCGTCTCCACCTAATCGCCGCTCTTCAGAGATCAATTTACTTGTAACTTCAGCAAAATCCACCGTTTCTTTCCCGTACATCAAAATCGACTTGATGTACTCAAACGTGGATGGAAGAGACCAGATGAGCCTCAATGCTTTATCCTCATCTTCAACTTTGACTCCAATAGATTCCAGTTCAGAAACAATCCCATTAAGAACACTAAGATGGTCGGAGATTTTTGTATCTGCGCTCATTCTCAACGAATGAAACTGTTCCTTCAGATACAAGCGATTTGACAAGTTCTTCGTCTGATACAACTCTTCCAGTTTTTCCCAAAGTTCCTTAGCAGCAGATATCCCATGAATATTTGCAAGAACATTCTTGGCCAAACAAAGTCGTATTGTACTAGCAGCTTTCAAATCCAAATCTTCCCAATCTTCATCAGTCTTGTTGGATTCAATTTCTTTGTCAGAACTCTCAGTTGGTTTTCCCTTCAAAGCTTTGTGCAGACCCGCCTGAATCAAGACATCCTTGACTTGTACTTGCCACAAGCCAAAGTTGATTCTCCCGTCAAATTTCTCCACATCGTACTTGACAGACATATTTTCTTTTGCTTCAAATTATTTGAACCACCTGTAGCTCTGATACCACTTGTTGGGAATTTTCGACACGTCGATTCCCACTTTACTTTTCCCACAGGATCTTTCGATGTTCAAAATAAAATAAGCAAACAAGAAAATAAATACGAACACAGAAATTTACGTGGTTCAGCAAAATGCCTACGTCCACGGACCCTCGCCAAAGCTTTTCACTATATATTAAATTGTTACAAATATATAGACTTTCACTCACCAACCCAATCCCACAGACCACAGAGAAAATACTACAAACGAGTTTTACCGCATATAATTTCTACCCTTTGACTTACACTACAAAGAGTTACAAGAAACTTCACAATATGCTAGGCTCTCAATTTTCTCTCTTTGATCACAATGTGACACTAATTAGCACTCTCTCATATGTTTGTGATGGTGTCTTTCTTCCTCTAATTCCTTCTCTATTTATAGAGAGGATTCTACATGAAATTCTCTTAACACCAAAGATATCATAATTAGTCAAGACTAATTATCATTCAAATACCATAATTAGCTCCACCATCCTTTGTTTCAACTAGGCACTCATTATGTTTCACTAGACACTTGATTAATTTGGGTCAAATACCCAACAATCTCCACCTTGACACAAATTCGTCCAAGCCAAAACCAAATTCAAATATTGGGTAACAGGCAAGCATTTTTCCACTTTGACAGTCCCATACTCCACCATATGAGTATAATCACTCAGAATTATCAACGAACTCCGAGAATTTCATCGGCCCATGTCGAAACAAAATTGCTGAAATTTATGGTGCAACTCCCATGTTTGGTTCTCCTTGGAAGTTCATCAGCCATCGACATAAATAAAAAACCACATACCTTGCATCTAAACCAAACCAATGTTGTATGCGAACACAGTACCCATGCCAGTAAGAACACATCCTCTATCATGGCAACTGGCATCATGCCATGAGGATGTCCCATCTTACTCAGAGTACATCATCACCACCCTCCACCAGGAGAGTCGCATTGTCCTTCGAGCAGTTCGCCGAGTCCGCTCCACCTTTTGGACAATTTCTTCTCACGTGCCCGGATTGACCACAGTTCCAACATGTCACCTTCTTCTTCATGGAGTTCCCTCTCTTCCACTTTTCAGTAACAAGCAAATTATTATTAGATGAATTATCGTCTCCACCTAATCGCCGCTCTTCAGAGATCAATTTACTTGTAACTTCAGCAAAATCCACCGTTTCTTTCCCGTACATCAAAATCGACTTGATGTGCTCAAACGTGGATGGAAGAGACCAGATGAGCCTCAATGCTTTATCCTCATCTTCAACTTTGACTCCAATAGATTCCAGTTCAGAAACAATCCCATTAAGAACACTAAGATGGTCGGAGATTTTTGTATCTGCGCTCATTCTCAACGAATGAAACTGTTCCTTCAGATACAAGCGATTTGACAAGTTCTTCGTCTGATACAACTCTTCCAGTTTTTCCCAAAGTTCCTTAGCAGCAGATATCCCATGAATATTTGCAAGAACATTCTTGGCCAAACAAAGTCGTATTGTACTAGCAGCTTTCAAATCCAAATCTTCCCAATCTTCATCAGTCTTGTTGGATTCAATTTCTTTGTCAGAACTCTCAGTTGGTTTTCCCTTCAAAGCTTTGTGCAGACCCGCCTGAATCAAGACATCCTTGACTTGTACTTGCCACAAGCCAAAGTTGATTCTCCCGTCAAATTTCTCCACATCGTACTTGACAGACATATTTTCTTTTGCTTCAAATTATTTGAACCACCTGTAGCTCTGATACCACTTGTTGGGAATTTTCGACACGTCCATTCCCACTTTACTTTTCCCACAGGATCTTTCGATGTTGAAAATAAAATAAGCAAACAAGAAAATAAATACGAACACAGAAATTTACGTGGTTCAGCAAAATGCCTACGTCCACGGACCCTCGCCAAAGCTTTTCACTATATATTAAATTGTTACAAATATATAGACTTTCACTCACCAACCCAATCCCACAGACCACAGAGAAAATACTACAAACGAGCTTTACCGCATATAATTTCTACCCTTTGACTTACACTACAAAGAGTTACAAGAAACTTCACAATATGCTAGGCTCTCAATTTTCTCTCTTTGATCACAATGTGACACTAATTAGCACTCTCTCATATGTTTGTGATGGTGTCTTTCTTCCTCTAATTCCTTCTCTATTTATAGAGAGGATTCTACATGAAATTCTCTTAACACCAAAGATATCATAATTAGTCAAGACTAATTATCATTCAAATACCATAATTAGCTCCACCATCCTTTGTTTCAACTAGGCACTCATTATGTTTCACTAGACACTTGATTAATTTGGGTCAAATACCCAACAATCTCCACCTTGACACAAATTCGTCCAAGCCAAAACCAAATTCAAATATTGGGTAACAGGCAAGCATTTTTCCACTTTGACAGTCCCATACTCCACCATATGAGTATAATCACTCAGAATTATCAACGAACTCCGAGAATTTCATCGGCCCATGTCGAAACAAAATTGCTGAAATTTATGGTGCAACTCCCATGTTTGGTTCTCCTTGGAAGTTCATCAGCCATCGACATAAATAAAAAACCACATACCTTGCATCTAAACCAAACCAATGTTGTATGCGAACACAGTACCCATGCCAGTAAGAACACATCCTCTATCATGGCAACTGGCATCATGCCATGAGGATGTCCCATCTTACTCAGAGTACATCATCACCACCCTCCACCAGGAGAGTCGCATTGTCCTTCGAGCAGTTCGCCGAGTCCGCTCCACCTTTTGGACAATTTCTTCTCACGTGCCCGGATTGACCACAGTTCCAACATGTCACCTTCTTCTTCATGGAGTTCCCTCTCTTCCACTTTTCAGTAACAAGCAAATTATTATTAGATGAATTATCGTCTCCACCTAATCGCCGCTCTTCAGAGATCAATTTACTTGTAACTTCAGCAAAATCCACCGTTTCTTTCCCGTACATCAAAATCGACTTGATGTGCTCAAACGTGGATGGAAGAGACCAGATGAGCCTCAATGCTTTATCCTCATCTTCAACTTTGACTCCAATAGATTCCAGTTCAGAAACAATCCCATTAAGAACACTAAGATGGTCGGAGATTTTTGTATCTGCGCTCATTCTCAACGAATGAAACTGTTCCTTCAGATACAAGCGATTTGACAAGTTCTTCGTCTGATACAACTCTTCCAGTTTTTCCCAAAGTTCCTTAGCAGCAGATATCCCATGAATATTTGCAAGAACATTCTTGGCCAAACAAAGTCGTATTGTACTAGCAGCTTTCAAATCCAAATCTTCCCAATCTTCATCAGTCTTGTTGGATTCAATTTCTTTGTCAGAACTCTCAGTTGGTTTTCCCTTCAAAGCTTTGTGCAGACCCGCCTGAATCAAGACATCCTTGACTTGTACTTGCCACAAGCCAAAGTTGATTCTCCCGTCAAATTTCTCCACATCGTACTTGACAGACATATTTTCTTTTGCTTCAAATTATTTGAACCACCTGTAGCTCTGATACCACTTGTTGGGAATTTTCGACACGTCGATTCCCACTTTACTTTTCCCACAGGATCTTTCGATGTTCAAAATAAAATAAGCAAACAAGAAAATAAATACGAACACAGAAATTTACGTGGTTCAGCAAAATGCCTACGTCCACGGACCCTCGCCAAAGCTTTTCACTATATATTAAATTGTTACAAATATATAGACTTTCACTCACCAACCCAATCCCACAGACCACAGAGAAAATACTACAAACGAGCTTTACCGCATATAATTTCTACCCTTTGACTTACACTACAAAGAGTTACAAGAAACTTCACAATATGCTAGGCTCTCAATTTTCTCTCTTTGATCACAATGTGACACTAATTAGCACTCTCTCATATGTTTGTGATGGTGTCTTTCTTCCTCTAATTCCTTCTCTATTTATAGAGAGGATTCTACATGAAATTCTCTTAACACCAAAGATATCATAATTAGTCAAGACTAATTATCATTCAAATACCATAATTAGCTCCACCATCCTTTGTTTCAACTAGGCACTCATTATGTTTCACTAGACACTTGATTAATTTGGGTCAAATACCCAACAATCTCCACCTTGACACAAATTCGTCCAAGCCAAAACCAAATTCAAATATTGGGTAACAGGCAAGCATTTTTCCACTTTGACAGTCCCATACTCCACCATATGAGTATAATCACTCAGAATTATCAACGAACTCCGAGAATTTCATCGGCCCATGTCGAAACAAAATTGCTGAAATTTATGGTGCAACTCCCATGTTTGGTTCTCCTTGGAAGTTCATCAGCCATCGACATAAATAAAAAACCACATACCTTGCATCTAAACCAAACCAATGTTGTATGCGAACACAGTACCCATGCCAGTAAGAACACATCCTCTATCATGGCAACTGGCATCATGCCATGAGGATGTCCCATCTTACTCAGAGTACATCATCACCACCCTCCACCAGGAGAGTCGCATTGTCCTTCGAGCAGTTCGCCGAGTCCGCTCCACCTTTTGGACAATTTCTTCTCACGTGCCCGGATTGACCACAGTTCCAACATGTCACCTTCTTCTTCATGGAGTTCCCTCTCTTCCACTTTTCAGTAACAAGCAAATTATTATTAGATGAATTATCGTCTCCACCTAATCGCCGCTCTTCAGAGATCAATTTACTTGTAACTTCAGCAAAATCCACCGTTTCTTTCCCGTACATCAAAATCGACTTGATGTGCTCAAACGTGGATGGAAGAGACCAGATGAGCCTCAATGCTTTATCCTCATCTTCAACTTTGACTCCAATAGATTCCAGTTCAGAAACAATCCCATTAAGAACACTAAGATGGTCGGAGATTTTTGTATCTGCGCTCATTCTCAACGAATGAAACTGTTCCTTCAGATACAAGCGATTTGACAAGTTCTTCGTCTGATACAACTCTTCCAGTTTTTCCCAAAGTTCCTTAGCAGCAGATATCCCATGAATATTTGCAAGAACATTCTTGGCCAAACAAAGTCGTATTGTACTAGCAGCTTTCAAATCCAAATCTTCCCAATCTTCATCAGTCTTGTTGGATTCAATTTCTTTGTCAGAACTCTCAGTTGGTTTTCCCTTCAAAGCTTTGTGCAGACCCGCCTGAATCAAGACATCCTTGACTTGTACTTGCCACAAGCCAAAGTTGATTCTCCCGTCAAATTTCTCCACATCGTACTTGACAGACATATTTTCTTTTGCTTCAAATTATTTGAACCACCTGTAGCTCTGATACCACTTGTTGGGAATTTTCGACACGTCGATTCCCACTTTACTTTTCCCACAGGATCTTTCGATGTTGAAAATAAAATAAGCAAACAAGAAAATAAATACGAACACAGAAATTTACGTGGTTCAGCAAAATGCCTACGTCCACGGACCCTCGCCAAAGCTTTTCACTATATATTAAATTGTTACAAATATATAGACTTTCACTCACCAACCCAATCCCACAGACCACAGAGAAAATACTACAAACGAGCTTTACCGCATATAATTTCTACCCTTTGACTTACACTACAAAGAGTTACAAGAAACTTCACAATATGCTAGGCTCTCAATTTTCTCTCTTTGATCACAATGTGACACTAATTAGCACTCTCTCATATGTTTGTGATGGTGTCTTTCTTCCTCTAATTCCTTCTCTATTTATAGAGAGGATTCTACATGAAATTCTCTTAACACCAAAGATATCATAATTAGTCAAGACTAATTATCATTCAAATACCATAATTAGCTCCACCATCCTTTGTTTCAACTAGGCACTCATTATGTTTCACTAGACACTTGATTAATTTGGGTCAAATACCCAACAATCTCCACCTTGACACAAATTCGTCCAAGCCAAAACCAAATTCAAATATTGGGTAACAGGCAAGCATTTTTCCACTTTGACAGTCCCATACTCCACCATATGAGTATAATCACTCAGAATTATCAACGAACTCCGAGAATTTCATCGGCCCATGTCGAAACAAAATTGCTGAAATTTATGGTGCAACTCCCATGTTTGGTTCTCCTTGGAAGTTCATCAGCCATCGACATAAATAAAAAACCACATACCTTGCATCTAAACCAAACCAATGTTGTATGCGAACACAGTACCCATGCCAGTAAGAACACATCCTCTATCATGGCAACTGGCATCATGCCATGAGGATGTCCCATCTTACTCAGAGTACATCATCACCACCCTCCACCAGGAGAGTCGCATTGTCCTTCGAGCAGTTCGCCGAGTCCGCTCCACCTTTTGGACAATTTCTTCTCACGTGCCCGGATTGACCACAGTTCCAACATGTCACCTTCTTCTTCATGGAGTTCCCTCTCTTCCACTTTTCAGTAACAAGCAAATTATTATTAGATGAATTATCGTCTCCACCTAATCGCCGCTCTTCAGAGATCAATTTACTTGTAACTTCAGCAAAATCCACCGTTTCTTTCCCGTACATCAAAATCGACTTGATGTGCTCAAACGTGGATGGAAGAGACCAGATGAGCCTCAATGCTTTATCCTCATCTTCAACTTTGACTCCAATAGATTCCAGTTCAGAAACAATCCCATTAAGAACACTAAGATGGTCGGAGATTTTTGTATCTGCGCTCATTCTCAACGAATGAAACTGTTCCTTCAGATACAAGCGATTTGACAAGTTCTTCGTCTGATACAACTCTTCCAGTTTTTCCCAAAGTTCCTTAGCAGCAGATATCCCATGAATATTTGCAAGAACATTCTTGGCCAAACAAAGTCGTATTGTACTAGCAGCTTTCAAATCCAAATCTTCCCAATCTTCATCAGTCTTGTTGGATTCAATTTCTTTGTCAGAACTCTCAGTTGGTTTTCCCTTCAAAGCTTTGTGCAGACCCGCCTGAATCAAGACATCCTTGACTTGTACTTGCCACAAGCCAAAGTTGATTCTCCCGTCAAATTTCTCCACATCGTACTTGACAGACATATTTTCTTTTGCTTCAAATTATTTGAACCACCTGTAGCTCTGATACCACTTGTTGGGAATTTTCGACACGTCGATTCCCACTTTACTTTTCCCACAGGATCTTTCGATGTTCAAAATAAAATAAGCAAACAAGAAAATAAATACGAACACAGAAATTTACGTGGTTCAGCAAAATGCCTACGTCCACGGACCCTCGCCAAAGCTTTTCACTATATATTAAATTGTTACAAATATATAGACTTTCACTCACCAACCCAATCCCACAGACCACAGAGAAAATACTACAAACGAGCTTTACCGCATATAATTTCTACCCTTTGACTTACACTACAAAGAGTTACAAGAAACTTCACAATATGCTAGGCTCTCAATTTTCTCTCTTTGATCACAATGTGACACTAATTAGCACTCTCTCATATGTTTGTGATGGTGTCTTTCTTCCTCTAATTCCTTCTCTATTTATAGAGAGGATTCTACATGAAATTCTCTTAACACCAAAGATATCATAATTAGTCAAGACTAATTATCATTCAAATACCATAATTAGCTCCACCATCCTTTGTTTCAACTAGGCACTCATTATGTTTCACTAGACACTTGATTAATTTGGGTCAAATACCCAACAATCTCCACCTTGACACAAATTCGTCCAAGCCAAAACCAAATTCAAATATTGGGTAACAGGCAAGCATTTTTCCACTTTGACAGTCCCATACTCCACCATATGAGTATAATCACTCAGAATTATCAACGAACTCCGAGAATTTCATCGGCCCATGTCGAAACAAAATTGCTGAAATTTATGGTGCAACTCCCATGTTTGGTTCTCCTTGGAAGTTCATCAGCCATCGACATAAATAAAAAACCACATACCTTGCATCTAAACCAAACCAATGTTGTATGCGAACACAGTACCCATGCCAGTAAGAACACATCCTCTATCATGGCAACTGGCATCATGCCATGAGGATGTCCCATCTTACTCAGAGTACATCATCACCACCCTCCACCAGGAGAGTCGCATTGTCCTTCGAGCAGTTCGCCGAGTCCGCTCCACCTTTTGGACAATTTCTTCTCACGTGCCCGGATTGACCACAGTTCCAACATGTCACCTTCTTCTTCATGGAGTTCCCTCTCTTCCACTTTTCAGTAACAAGCAAATTATTATTAGATGAATTATCGTCTCCACCTAATCGCCGCTCTTCAGAGATCAATTTACTTGTAACTTCAGCAAAATCCACCGTTTCTTTCCCGTACATCAAAATCGACTTGATGTGCTCAAACGTGGATGGAAGAGACCAGATGAGCCTCAATGCTTTATCCTCATCTTCAACTTTGACTCCAATAGATTCCAGTTCAGAAACAATCCCATTAAGAACACTAAGATGGTCGGAGATTTTTGTATCTGCGCTCATTCTCAACGAATGAAACTGTTCCTTCAGATACAAGCGATTTGACAAGTTCTTCGTCTGATACAACTCTTCCAGTTTTTCCCAAAGTTCCTTAGCAGCAGATATCCCATGAATATTTGCAAGAACATTCTTGGCCAAACAAAGTCGTATTGTACTAGCAGCTTTCAAATCCAAATCTTCCCAATCTTCATCAGTCTTGTTGGATTCAATTTCTTTGTCAGAACTCTCAGTTGGTTTTCCCTTCAAAGCTTTGTGCAGACCCGCCTGAATCAAGACATCCTTGACTTGTACTTGCCACAAGCCAAAGTTGATTCTCCCGTCAAATTTCTCCACATCGTACTTGACAGACATATTTTCTTTTGCTTCAAATTATTTGAACCACCTGTAGCTCTGATACCACTTGTTGGGAATTTTCGACACGTCGATTCCCACTTTACTTTTCCCACAGGATCTTTCGATGTTCAAAATAAAATAAGCAAACAAGAAAATAAATACGAACACAGAAATTTACGTGGTTCAGCAAAATGCCTACGTCCACGGACCCTCGCCAAAGCTTTTCACTATATATTAAATTGTTACAAATATATAGACTTTCACTCACCAACCCAATCCCACAGACCACAGAGAAAATACTACAAACGAGCTTTACCGCATATAATTTCTACCCTTTGACTTACACTACAAAGAGTTACAAGAAACTTCACAATATGCTAGGCTCTCAATTTTCTCTCTTTGATCACAATGTGATACTAATTAGCACTCTCTCATATGTTTGTGATGGTGTCTTTCTTCCTCTAATTCCTTCTCTATTTATAGAGAGGATTCTACATGAAATTCTCTTAACACCAAAACATCATGATTAGTCAAGACTAATTATCATTCAAATACCATAATTAGCTCCACCATCCTTTGTTTCAACTAGGCACTCATTATGTTTCACTAGACACTTGATTAATTTGGGTCAAATACCCAACATGTGCCTGGTATGAATATCTTACAATGTTCGTACTAGAGTAGGGATATAAGAGAGGATGATTTGATAAGAAAATATTGATCAAACATCTCAAATTTGGATTAATTAATAGTTGTACAAATAAATGTTGACTATATTATGTTTGGATCTACCTCAGAAACAAAATCCAGTGAGTTTGTTACACTTATGAAAATGGACTTGAGATGAGTATGGCTGGTGAACTTAACTATTTCTATAGCTAGCAGGTCAAACATTTTGAAGCAAGGATCTTTACAACTTAATCCAAGTACGCGAAGAATCTGGTGAAAAAGTTTCAGACTCGAAAATAAAAATCCAGTCAAGACCCTCATGTCCATGTCACTGAAGATATCTAGAGATAACCAGGGCAAGGAAGTCGACTCCGGCCTATACCAGAGCATGATAGGCAGTCTGTTGTACTTGAATGCAAGTTGTCCTAACATAGCCTTTAGTGTTGGAGTCATGTGATATCAAGTCAAACCAAAAGAACCTCACTTGGTTGCAATAAATAAAATAATTAGATACATTAATGGTATATCCAATTTTGGTTTTCGTATTATAAGGACTCTAATTCACATCTTGCATGATACATTGATGCAGAATGCACATGAAATATGGATTATAGAAAAAACACAACCATTAATGTTTCTACATGGATAACAATCTTATTCCATGGTTGAATAATAAACAAAACACTATATCCTTAGCTACTCTAGATGAAGCAAATGTTCTGTGACTATGGTATTAATCAGAATTATATTACTATGATCTGTGATAATACTAGTGCAATTAATTCTTCCAAAAAATCATGTGCAATATTCTAGGACCAAATAAACTGACATTAGACACATTTTATTAGAGAATCGGTGGAAGATAGGGTGATTAATCCAGACTACATTAATGTTGAGAGTCAGTTGGTTGATTTACTTACCAAAGCTTTGGATACTATTTGATTTGAGACTTCAAGAAAAGTGAGGGCATAAACGTGATGGATTAAAAGTAGATTTTGTGTAAATATTCTTTTTTTTTTTTTTTTTTGTCATTTAATTTTGCATGCTTGTGTTTTCACATTTTTAATACGTTATTGAAAAATTAAAAAAAAAAAAAAAATCGAAAATAGGGGTATTTTTTTTCATGCAATTGCCTCTTGAAGTAAATTGTGATTGGTCTATAGTTCTTGGATTGAAATTGGATTTTTTTAATCAGTGTAGTGTGTACATGATATATTATGATTAATTATCAGATAAACACACTTTAGGGACATCTGGAATGGTTGGTTATGCCTAAATTTTCATTGTGTTATTTTTAAAGTGACGAGTATTTAGTTGTGAACATATCGTGATTATATATGTATCTTTGCACGCAATATGTTGTAGTGATCATGATCCAGTTCATTATAGGACAAGGCTACCATCATAGTTATGTGAAGTTATCCTTGATAAATAATAAGTCATGGAAAGATGTCTACCCCTAGGGTTGTATGAAAGTCAACTCTATGAACTTAAAAAAAAATGTGATTATAGTGAAAAATACAAAAAGTCAACACGTGAGCATGCAAAACAAATTGAAGAAAAATACGGATACTCAGGTTGGCTGGCACATATTTTATTTTTAAGAAACAATGTTACATGATGTCTGGTTTGAAATACAATTGTTTACTTGTTTTCTTGATGAGTTTCAACTTGGGTTATAGGACGGGTACTTATGATTGATTGATTGATTGATCTGATATGTCCCATCCACACTCACGCCATAATCTAACTAACTAATTGAATCTAAATACGTGCAAATATCTAATTGGTAGAATCATGATTAATGATGATTATGGACTAATTGAGTAAATTTATGGATGTGATATTTTCCCAAATATTATGTTAATTCTTGATAGACTTTTTATTATTTAGTGTGATTTACTTGTATGGGATTTTTCTTAGATTTTCTAATCAACAGTCCAAACTTGGCAAGAGAATCTTGCTCAACTGACTAATGAAAATTGGGATTTATTTTTTGGTTGGAATTAAAGCCTCTGTTTGTTAAAAGTTTTTTGTTTAAAAACATGTTTTTTTATGTTTTCTAGATAAAATGTGTGGTTGAAAAATGGAGAGAGAAAATGTTTGTGGTTAAAAAATGATTTGGGAAATTGTGTAGGAAAAAACATGTTTAAAAACATGTTTTGCCAAACAGAGGCAAAATCTTAAATGAATTTAAAAAGGCGTATTGAAGGGTCTCCAAGATTTATGTGGTGTTAAATTAAAAATCGGACTAAGGAAAATGGGCAGTTATTTATAACTAACCAAAACCGGATTTTAAAAAAAATGCCGTTTGCATGTCCTCTATTTTCAGTTACCCAGGGTTGCAATTTATGGATGTTTTGTTTTTCCCTCTTTTAAATTTCACTTGATTAAGATTTTCAGATTTATCCCTCTACATTCCTCTCAAGCGGGAAATTCCACTTGTACAAGGGATCCCCTTGCTGTAGCTGCTACAGTACGAGTTGCAATACTCTTTGTTATCTGCGTTTAACCTTGTACGACTTTTGTTGAGAAATACTAAGTGCAGAACTTGAAATGGCAAAACCAAGAATGCTGGTGTTCGCGAAATAGGATCACATCAGGGGCTATAGGTTTTGGGGTTGCAGTGTCTGGGAAAATTATACCATATAGAGACCCAGACCAGACACCAGAGTACTTGTCATCAGATAAGTCAACGCTGCCACCAGTTCCCCGATGCACTATTAACAAGAATGAGCCAGTCTCCAATACAAGTTGCCAAGTAAAATTGGGAGAATTCAAAAATGACAATTCATAAGATGTTGTTGATGGAGAAAGTACTGAAGATGAGATAGACCAGTATAAGGGTCTGAAAACACTGTGGAACAACCATAGTAGGACCACATGAGCGAGTCCAAGGCCGGATTGTTAACCAATTAAATATTAAAAAATAAATATTAACCAAATTGTTAACCATATTATAGTCATGCATTAGTTAACCAAATAAATATTAATCAAATAATTAACTATATTATATCCACACTAAATCATTACTTTACTTTTATATATATATATATGGCTCCGTTCACCTGCCATTTTAAAATGGCAATGATTGCTCAAATTAATTTACACAATTTTCATAATCACTTTTTAATCACACACATTTTCTTTCTTCAATTTTAACTAAACATCTTACTTAAAAAATCCAAATGATACACATTATAAATCAAATTCTGTTTATTTGAACTGCCAAACGGAGCCTATAATATAAAGATAAAGATTATTAGTAGATGGCATGTGAGAACAAGAAGATAAGCTTCTGTTTGGTGACATTATTTGATTTATATTTTTGAGGAAGTAGTGGTTGAAAATTAAAAAATATATATATATATATATGTGGTTAAAAATGATTTTAAATATTGTGTAATTTATAAATCAATTTATTGGTTTACCAAGCGGAATGTAAATTTAAATAATGGGGAAGATCAATAGTTACCTGATTCTCGCTTTATTATTGCATGTTGTGGGATTAAGTACATCCATTTCAATATGTTTGTGTTTTACCATTGGTCAATCTCTTATTACATTTTTTTACTTCATGGTTTTATATTTTGTGGTTGCATTTCAGCATTGCATGGTGAATTATACCATCAGTTATAATTCTGAGAATTGTGTACACATTCCCCAATGCAAAGTAGCTGTGCACATTCCACCAATGCAAAGTATATGGCACACAATTTCAACCCCAATGCAAGGCATGTAAGTGCAACACATCTCAATCATGTCACAAAAAATGGACAACAAATTGAATTAAAATTAAAAAGAAAAAAATAAAGAATTTAGGCGGGAAAAGGGTAGTCAAAAGTCTGGTAAGAGGACTCTATTATTCTATATAGATAGAGATTATTATTATTATTATTACTATTATACCACACATGTCAAATCAGGAAGCTGCCAAATGCGCGAGAGATAGAGGTGTCAAGACGGACGGGTCGACCAGACCCGTGAAAATCGGCCCGGATTGACCCGGGACCGCGGGCCGACCCATGACCCGTGCGGGCAATTCACGGGTCAAGAAGTTGTGAACCGCGGGTTTTGCGGGTTAAACCTTCGCGGGCCGCGGTTAACCCGCTGACCCGTAAAAAAAAAAAAAACTGTTTTTATTAAATATGGTAACGTTGAAAATCTCTTTTCTTCTAGAAACTCTAATACAACTTTTAAAGTAAAATCTTATTTTTTTCTCCCTAATAGCTAAAAAAATAATGTTTTTTTTGACAATAGTAATTAGAAATACATTTATCATTTAATTGTTATTTGTTTATATTTTATTTAAATTTGCAAATTTAGAAGAAATTCATATAACATAAACTATAATTTTAAATTCTATGTAAATATTTTATGGTATAAATATGAATTTATCATTTTAATCATTTTGTATTTAGAAACTTGACAAAAAATTTGCTATAAATATGAAAAAATCTATGTTTTTATTCATACGGGCCAAATCAGAACAAATCGCGACCCGCATGGGCCAGCGGGCGGGCCTGGGTTGTAGTTCAAAATTTGCGAGCTGACCCGTAACCCGCAGCGGGCGGGCTTTCTTTCAAGCGAGCCGTTACCGGACTTTTTATTGACGGGTCGACCCGACCCGGACTACCCGGATTGACACCCCTAGCGAGAGAGACGTGGTGATCTGAGTCTTCTTGTTCTAATGCATCTGTCGTTCTTTCAATTTATAGAGAGCATCCTTGCTTCTTACATTGTATTATTATTTAATTTGCCTCCGTTTGGTAACACTGTTTAATATATAAATTTGTTTATTTATGATTTTGAGGTAAAAAGTAATGGTTGAAAATTAGAGTGAGAAAATGTGTGTGGTTAAAAAATGATTCGGGAAATTGTGTTGTTTATAAACATGTTTATAAACAAAAACAAAAATTAGTTACCAAACCGAGGCTTAATGTTCATTTATTTCAGTTTTCAGTTACAAATGATGCTACTCAGAAATCATGTGCATCTTACTCGTATTTATAGATAAGCAAAGTCGCATTACAAAGTAAATTGTCAGACCACTTAATTTTGTTATCGAGTGTCTCGTTACTGGTTAATGAATCTTATGGATTACCAGATACAAGCAGAATGGAATAGAATGGAAATGAAACAAGCAGCAGATGAAACTTCTCTATTTTATTCTAAACTGAAATTCAAATTAAGTGCATAGTGCAATACACTACAACAGTGAATAATCCACTAGGATTTGCACAAAACAGTGCGTCTTATTCAACAGCTATTGCATTATCTTTGATCATCTTCAAAGCACCAACCTTAGTGGAGCCTGCAAATCAAAATTCGATTTAGACATTCTCGTATATTATTATTACAGTACATTTTGATCAGTTGGGAGACACTTACGCTTCGCAGTTTGTGTTCATGGAAACAGGGAAACCAACTTTGATCTTACAAGCATTCGGGATCTGGCTCAAGAATTTGTCCTGAACGCCGGCGAAGTTCTTTACACCGGCCTTGAGGCACCTGCAGATGGTCTTTTTGTCGTCGACAGATTTCACGCTCTGTACAAGCTGTTGCAGGCCGCTGCAGCATGCAGGGGACGGCTTCGCGACCTTCCCAGTGGCAAACGAGATACAGGCGGCTGCCTTCATGTCAACTGTGCCACATGTGATGGCTGCATTGCTCAAATTAGCAGAGCAGTAGAGAAGGGAGAGGACAAGGACCATGGAGAAGAAACTGCTCTTCATTTTTTTATATTCGGTGTTCCTAAGAATTTGAAGTCTCGAAATTTTGTAGGATACTGTATGTTGAAAAGGGTCGGGGCTCATTTGGCTTATATAGAGAAAGCAGGGGGATTTTCATCATTGGTTTGTGTAAATTGAGTTTTCCTATGCCAATCTGATGGATAAAATTGCAGGGGGTCTCATTGGGGTTGATGCTGCTCTATCTAATTATCTTCATTTTTTATGCAAAATTTGCAGAACTGGATATCACAAAGTATATGGGTCTGAAAATGACCTTTTATCTTACCATATTGGCCTTTTAATCCTACATATCTTAAACAGTATTCTAAAAAAAATAAAGCGTGATAAAACCCTGAGTCAGGACATTACGCTTAACCTCATCTAGCGCAATTATCAAAGCGTGCGAGTGAAGGGCGATCTTCGCGTCTAAGCGCGTCTAGACGTATACCTTAACGCGAATTTTAGAACAGATTTGTAGGTTAATCTAAAAATATATGAAAGATCTCGCTCCAAAATGTACATGACTTTCATTGAATAGGGCTTTCTACAGAATTCAATATGTATCTTTGATATAGTCTCTTCCATCCATGTTTTCAAGGGAGTTTCTCGATATGCTCTCTCAAACTTGATCTTCATATTTAATAACACTTGATCGAAAACTGTTTCACTTAACCATTGGTTTGAATTTTAAAATATAGTGATTTTACGTAAAATAAATCAGATCTTTACAATCCTAAAGATTACAATATAGAAAAAGAATGACAGTGCCCAAGCTAGGGTCGTATAGATTCCATTTCTGTGCAACTCCTGACAATCATACCCTAAAACTTCCACGAAATCTACTTGATCTCAACTCCAGTAATTGATGTAACCTACCAAACTTGGCACGTCAAATTCCATTCAAATCAACAACTTGGAAGTACGACTGAGTGGATACTTTTGGCTTTCATGGTTTTCATTCATGTGATTATATGCATCTTCTCTCGATCATATGCTGTATTCTCGAATATCTTGTGCTCAAGGAGCATCACGTTACCTTTGAAGCAACTTACTGCTCAAATACAGATAAATGGCTTAATCATGGATGGTTCTGTCAAAGTGAACAAATATTGTTAGGCATGAACAAATCATGACAAACTATGGAAAGCCCAAGAGTAAATCCTTCAGTTTAAATGAAAATAATTGCATAAAGAAAGAATAAGTGCAACAATGAAAAAGGCATTTAGAATTATAGGGTCACAAAGCCACGACGGTAAAACATTTCTGCCCCTCCCCCTTCTCCTCGGAAGTCATCCCTGCACGAAGAAGTCAATTCCAAGACTAACTACAGTAAAAAGTGTAGAAAGTAAACACATAACACAAGTAGAAAGTTACACCAGTTACGAGTTGGACATCCACAAGTAGAAAGTTACACTGGTTACGAGTTGGACATCCACAAGTAGAAAGTTACACCGGTTGTAAAATAGAAGTGTCACATATTCCTAGTGTTGGTCTTGGCTACACATAACAATTTTTCCCAGTATGAAGCTTTTTGAATATTATTTTGAAAAGATGCAGCCCAATCTCCTCACAATTTAAAGCACACCCATCAATATTTACATAATAACTACAGTATTTTCAAATCCAAAGTATACCTTCATTGATGGCCACTTCCATTAATGTTCGGTCATTCTATGTTGTGTCGAAGGCATTGTCGCTTCAATTACGAGAACCTCCTTCAACACTTTCACTGGATGGAAGCATGGAAAATAGCACATCTTAGAAAAAGGTATAAGCAAATAGTCACCTCTTTGACTATGAACTGTCAAATGGAGACTGAATTGTCTCACAGATTCTCAGAGTCATGCAGCAGCATTTTTAGTGGGACAATACAACGTTTCGTCAACCTTAAGTTCTTTCTATGACATTCAAAAGCTTGAAAGTTCCATACTAGTTTTGTCCAAGGAATGAGACAGAAGTTTTTTGAGTTGGGGGACCGAAAATCTAGTTGTCCCTGCCTTCTTCACGAGGAAGGACAGTAGTTATGGAGAGTATTGCACCATGACTCGAGCACAAGAAAGATACTTCGCCATTTGCTGCTTCATAATTGTGATCAGAAGTTCAATTCATATAACTACGCATGGAAGTATGCAATCTGGTTTTCTGTTCAACCCAGCTATAACCTGGATCCTTGAAAACCTGCCTTTCTATCATCATTTCTCTGATATCTTTCACTTCATCCCATCTTCCTAAAGATGAATAAATACTGGCAAGAAGTGCATAAGGGGCAGAATTCTTTGGATCCAGGCGGAAAAGCTCATTCGCTGCCCTCCTTGCTAAGTTTATATCAGCATGTACCCTACAAGAACTGAGCAAGACCTCCCAAACAACTGGGTCGTCATTGCATGACATCTTATCTATAAGAGCCTCTATTTCATTTATCCGACCAGCACGACCTAGAGAATCAATAATGCAAGTGTAATGTTCCACTAGTGGCTCTAAACCATGTTCTTGCTGCATTGAATTGAATATATTTATTCCAGAATCTACCAATCCAGAATGACTACAAGCTGCTAAAACAGCAACAAAGGTTATGTCATCGGGTTTGGTGCCACTTAGAATCATGTTTCCAAATAAATCAACAGCTTCATCACCACGTCCATTTTGTGCATAACCATGAATAATCTCATTCCAGGTTACAGCGTTTTTGCAGGGCATTGTGTCAAAAAACCTCCGCGCCCCATCCACATCACCACATTTACAGTACATACCTATAAGAGAACTCCCTACATATACATCGACAGTGAATCCATCTTTTACTATCAGATCATGAATTTGCCTCCCTAGAGACAAAGATGTTAAAGCGGAACAACAACTCAGTACTGTAGCAAAAGAAAATTCAGTTGGCAACATCCCTTTTCCTAGCATTTGCTTGAAACAAACAAAAGCTTCTGTGTCCAATGAATTGAGAGACAACCCAGCTATCATGGAATTCCAACATACAACGTCATACTGAGGCAGCTCATCAAAAACATGTTTTGCCATTTCTATCTTACTACACTTGGAATACAAACCAATGAGCCCACTGGCAACATATAAATCAGCATAGGCCACATCCTTTATTAAGGCAGCATGAACTTGCTTTCCACCATCCAAAAGCCCCATTTGTGCGCATGAACTGAGAACAATTGCAAAAGTCGTTCGATCAGGTTGGACATTTCTGAACTGCATTTCTCTAAAAAGCATCACTGCCTCCCTATGGTGCTCGTTCTGTGAATAGCCTGATAGTAGAGCATTCCATGAGCTCAAACTTGGGCATGACATATCATCTAACATCTGACGCCCAGTTTCACAATCCCCACTTTTCACACAAGCAGCAAATATATTGACATATGTAACCTCATTGGGCTCAAACCCATGGTTCTTCATCTTTTCCATGTACTCCATTGCTCTTTCCTTATTGTAATTCTGGCCAAACCCACCTATCATAACATTCCATGAAACAACACTAACTTCGGGCATATTATCAAATAACATTTCAGCACACTCCATGTCTCCATGTTTTGCATACATATCTAGCAGTGAATTATTTAATTGCAGATCTCTTTCAAATCCGAGTTTAATAACAAGTCCATGTATTTGTTTCCCATGCATATTATGCCAATTCCCATCATTGCTATTAACTACAACAAAATCTTCAAAACTACTTTTAGCACAAACACCTAAAACACTTGACAGCGAGACAGAATCAATACTGATCCCAACTCTATGCATCAACTTAAAAACATCGAACGCTTCGTGGATGTGGTCAGTTTCCATGAGCCCCTTCATCATAGCTGTAAACGTCACCTCATTATGCTCTGGCAAGCCCCTAAAAATCTCAACCGCTTCCCCAAAAAATCCGCATTTGGCATACATTCCCAACAAAGCATTGCCCACAAAAAAATTTCCCTCAAGCCCGAGCTTTATAGCAACACCATGACACTCCTGCCCACACTCCACATTACTCACACCCCCACAAGCGCTTAAAACACTTGCCAACGTAAAGCGTGTTGGAAAAAAGCCACCCAACCTCATCAAATAAAAATTCTCCAAAGCCTTCTTTTCAAAACCATTATGCGATAATGCGGTGATTATTAAATTCCACGTTACACTGTTCCTCTCGGGCATTTGAGCAAACACTTCATACGCATTGTCTATGTCATTTGATTTGCAATAGGAATCTAAAACTGCGTGATAAGTGTATATGTTTCTTGCGGACATTTGATCGAACAGGTGGTGCGCGGAAGTTGTGTGCCCACATTTTGAATAGAGCTCAATCAGTCGATTAACGAGGAAAGTGTTAGAAAATTGGTTGGTGCGTAGAACGTAGGCATGCAAGAGTTTTCCAGCCTTGTGAATTTTGCTGTCTATGCAAAACTGCAATAGGTTTGCCAGATAAGAAGATGTCTTGGATTGCATGCCTGAAATTAAATATAGGAGCCAAAAGCTCCTTTAGACTCTGTAGGTTGATTGGCTCTGTTCGGATGCATAAAAAAGGGTTTAACGTAAGATATAGTTAAAAATTGAAAATAGAAAATGTGTGTAATTAAATAGTGATTTGAAAAATTGTGTAAATTAATTTAGGCAATCATTGCAATTTTAAATTAATAGTCAAATGGAGCCTATGTTTGTACTAGGAGAGAACACGATTCGGTTTATATTTTCAAATCAAATCATTTTAAAGGGTTTGATATTTTTTCAAACCAATTCATTTTTTGCAGTTTGATTCGATTTTAATCCGCGATTTGCCTATCAACATAATATAACATATTTTAGATGTCAAATTAATTCATATTTCTTAATTTATAAAGTTAAAATAAGTTAATATATGATAACATTCTTTGATTCTTTGCTTACCTCGTTACCATTGTAGGTGATAACATAGAACTAAATGCACAAGTCACATATACATATACATCTAATTATAATTAATTATTATTCATAAAGCACATTATACTATTAACAATTTCTCTTTTGATGTCAATCTCACTAGGACTATAAATGCACGTTGCTACCATGTAGTCAGAGATGAGCTTAAACAGTTGATTGGCTTCTGATCGATGAATTAAAATTCTGACGTACATGAATGGAGCATTTATTTTTATTTTTATTTTTATTTTGGGGGAGGGGGGGGGGGTCATATAAAATTTCAAATATAATATGAAGTTGAGAATCCTGATTTTATTTTCTGATTACATTTTTTTTCTTGTCGATGGTTTTTTTAGTATCATCCTAATGTAGGTTATTTGAGGTTATAATAAATGGGATTGAGCAACTTCTTCGGTTGAGTGATTTGTGGATTTCCTTGCATGAGATTGGTCATCAAACTTGTCCATAAAAGTCATTAGTTAGTAAGAAAATAGTAATGAATGTCGTAACTAATCCATCTCTTGGTTCGATAATGGAGCTTCTTTCTCAGACTAAAGAAGCCATCATCGAGGTATCAATTACTCCTAAGAATGTCCTCATTAAGGAGATGAGTTTCCAAAAACTCTCATCTTACCTAGATTGCATCATCCATTTCTTACGGAAGCTGAGTAAGAGGGGCATTGTGATTCAGAAGGCTTACAAAACTTTGTAAAAATCATTTATCGGGAGATTAAGGTTACTAAACAATTAATTGGGATTGCAAGAATTTCATAGAAAATTCACATTAGTTGACTACAAAAATTTATTTCTATGTAAAGAATAAACAAAATCCCCAACTTAAAAAAGTATTTTCTGAGATCATCACAATGCAATGAGAATGAGAAAGAGAAAGTATATAAACGAGAAAAGATATAAACGAGAATTTTATTTTATTAGCTAAATTTGAATTTTTTTTTTTTTGAAAAGTGAATTCAAATTAATAAAATTAATTTTTAAATTAAAAGCATAAAAGAGGTGTGGTTCGGTTTTTTGTGGTTTTTTAAAATCAAAACCTAAATCAAATATTTTGAAACGGTTTGGTTCGGTTTGAGGAAAATAAAATCACGGGTCAATGCGGTTTCAATCCAACGAGTACCTAGTTTGTACAATTTGGTTCAGTTTGCGGTTTCAAACCAACGAGTTAGGTTCAGTTTGCGGTTTCGCGATTTTTTTGTTCAACCCTAGTTTGTACAGTTAAAAATTTTGATTAAAATCTAAATAAAATTCAACAATTAATTTTAACTATACATTTTATAAGATCCACAACTTTTCAACTACATATTCCAATGATTATTATCAAAATTTACTAAAAAACTGATTTTAATCTCTTTCAAGCAAGGTCATTAAAACTTAAATAGGCAAATTTAGTCGCCAATCTTTGGCCAAAGTACCTAGTTTAGTCCCCAACTTAAAAAAAAAACTGGCGAACTGAGTCCCTACCACGATCTCCATTAGGGATCGCAAAAAAACCAGGGACACAATACTCGTTGGAGACCTGACATAAACGAGTGGGGATTACTCGACTGATTAATGCTACTTGTACTAGGAGGTTGACCAAAAATGAGGTAGCGATATTGTGTGCGTTGATTTAGGGGTGTAACCCACACCTTGAAGGCCCAAACAGACACTGCCATGGGCCATTGGTTCGAGAGGTAAATCGCAGGTTGTGCCTCCCAGAACCAGGGTGGAGGGCATTGGTAATTCCCACGAATGGTGGTGACTCCCGCTTGCCACATGGCACAAATCTATTATTTCAGGATTCGAACACTGCACCCAAATGACTGAGCAAGTTTCCTGCCCTCCTCTTTACCACTAGGAGATATGCTTTGGGGGTTGTGTACGTTGATTTAGAAGTTGATGTAATTGGTAAAGTGATAAGATTCTTCCATATATGTATTATGTCAACCTCCTTGTCAACATTTAAGTACAAGTAGCATGGCTCTTACCCGACAAAATGGGTTTTAAGTACACAATTACACACATTTAGGATTAAAAAAATTTGTAAACAAGCGTTGTGTAACTAGTTACACAAGTATCAAAATAATTTTCAAAATCATGTATTTTTTTAAATCAGAATTTGGTTCTATAATTAATTGCAATTGTAACTTTATTTCACTTTGTAATTAGTTACAATTGTAAACTTAACTATAATTACAATTAATTACCACGACTGATCACCACCTAATTTGTAATCAGCCACAACCACCGTCGAAAATACAATTGTAACTTATTTCAGTTTTATAATTAATTACAATTGTAACTTATGAATTAGTAAAATATTAGTGTAATTCGTAATTTATAATTAATCACATTAATGTAATTTGTAATCAGCCACCGCCACAACCACTATCGTCAAAACACAGTCGAAAATACAATTATAACTTTATTTAAACTTTGTAATTAATTACAATTGTAATTTAATTTCAATTTGTAATTAGTTACAATTAATTACAATTGTAACTAATTGTCACCACTACCACCACCGATCACCATCAATAACCACCTAAAACTATCACCACCAACCACCACCTCCCAATTAATTACAATTGTAATTTTATTTCAATTTATAATTAGTTACAATTGTAACTAACCACCACCACCAATCACCACAATGTCTGTTAACATCGAACAAAATGAGAAGAAGGCAACACACGAAACATTGTCCAAGCTCAAACATGACTACAAAATGGCTGAATTTCAAACTCAAGACTTCTGGTCAGATTCAACATCCCAGAGCTTTCATTGGCAAACTTTCACCCCAGATTCATTCCAATTATGCTTTTCAAATGAAAATCAGGTCATGCTTCTTTTTTTCCTGCATTTTTTGGTGAATGGAGGAAACGTCAAAAGAGGCAACCCTATTTCACATAACCATAGAAGCCAGGAAGGAGTTGGCAAAAATCTTGGCCAAAATCCTATCCCTTTGTAGGCAAATGAAACAAGAAGACAACAATTTGCTTAGGTCATTTATGTGCGATTGCAAAGGACTTACCGATGAACAAATTATAGACAACATCATCGGTGCCATTTTTTATGCAAGAGTTATCACTGCTAGTGTACTAACTTACTCCCCCCTGCTATTTAAAGTTCCTGATGCAGAACTTCAATTTTCAAACTCAAAAATTTGTAATTTTTAAAGCTTGGAAAAGTAGGAGCACTTTGATTTTGGTTTATTTTAGGCCTAATATGTGGTTTTTAAGGAGTAAAATTGATATATGGGTAGAGTTAGTTGATGATGATGATGATGGGTGTTGGTGTCGCCGGTGGTGGCGATTGATCGGAGAAGACGGTGATGGTTTCACTGGAGGGAGACGAGAGAGAATGGGTAGAACGAGAAGGGGGTTGGAGATAGGGGAGTGAGGAAGAGTTGGTGAAAGGTGGAGAGGTGATAGAAGGCGAGGGCGTTGAAGGAAGGGGTTGTGGGGGTGGTGTGGCAGTGGACGACGGCAAGGATGCAATGATGGTGGCAATCCAAATCGAGACCGAGGAAGAAGGAATTGGGTGGGAGGGATGTATCGGATTGAAGAGTGGAGGTGACGCCATCATCTAAGACGGAGAGGAGGGTTCGCCGTCGAAGGGATCCGAGTACAAAGTGCTCCAATGATGGAAGAAGAAAATAGGAGAAGGCAGGATATCTGATTTTTAAAAATAGATTGCTCCACATTCTTGAGTTGCCCTATGATGCCCACATGGCGTTTGTGTTGGCTATCCTTTCCAATAATTCCAGTACCCCTTCTGCATTTTTAGTACCTAGTTAACCATTTGATGAAGAGTTCACCAAACTCTTGTATTTAGGTAGGAGGCCTACATAGAAGAGCTGTACTTGGTGGCCCACTGTGATGCCATGATTAGGACATTTCTTGAGCATGTGTTTTGAACCTGTTCCACGCCTCATCAAACGTTTATGACTCTTGTTGCTAGAATATGGTGATGTCATGTCTGAGTTTAGCAACCTTGACTGGTGCTAAGAACTTTGTGCAGAGTTTTTGGACCAAGTCATTCTAAGTTGTGATACTTGCAGCGGGACGAGAATCTAACAATCCATTGCTTTGCCTTGTAAAGTATATGGAAGCCTGAGTCTAATGGCATTGTCAGATACACCTTGATATTTGAATTGTTGAGACATGTCCAAAAATCTAGAAACACGTGTATTTGGATTTTCATCAGGTCTTCCATAAAATATGTGTCCATTCTGAAATAGGTTGATGACGTTGGTCTTCAACAAAAAATTTGTCTGCCCAAAAGGTGGATACACTATGTTCGACTGATTCTGAACAATCCGACGAGTCATAAAGTCACCTACAAGCATGTTCCCATCATCAATCGGATCATTAGCCAAAATTTCTGCCGCCTCTTCCTGTTTTTGAATATATTCTTTGCTACTTCTTTAGCTCCCCTTAACTTGTGATGTTACATGCTTTTAATTTTCAGATCAGCTTCTAGAAGATCCCCTTGTCTTGAACGTTAAATACACAAATCTGCGAGAGAAAAAAAAACTAGTTATTGAACTGAAATAAAAATAAAAATTACTAAAAATAGAAATAAAATAAAATAAAGCAGTCAAAAGTTTGAATTAGTGAAAATAATCTGAAAAAAATTTAAATTATAATCTCTGGCAATGATGCCAACAACTTGTTGCTAACCTCAAGTGTGCCGCTCGCACAAGTAACATAGTGAAAGCTGAGTCAAAATATCGTACCCACGAGTAATGAGACAATTTATTATTTTACATTAAAATCTTTAACCGAAACTAGAAAATCATTTTGAGTTTAAAATTTGAATTAAACTAACAACTAAAAAGCAATGTTTAAAACCTAGCCCAGACATCGACTCGAAAAAAGGAAAGGCTTAAGGGTTCAATGAGTCGACCCGGGACATTAAAAAAAATTATCAAAAAAGTAAAAAACCTGAAAATAGGAATTTGGAGCAAAAGTACTTCAAATATTTCAGACTTCTAATATTATTGTATCGTAATTATATTTAAGACATTAAATAATTTTTTTAATAATACTTGATTTTTTTACATAAAAATTAAATATAAACAAGATATAAAACATTATAGCAATAATATTTTTTAATTTTAGAATTACTAATTCAAAAAAATAAAGATTAATTATTGTTAATTATATTTATTATACTATAATTTATTTCAAAACTTTAAACATTAAAAGTAATTCAAATGTTTAACTCACAAAAAATAATTCTAAAATTATTATATTAACAATGAAATACTTGGAGAATTGAATAAGATAATGAAAAAGAAATCCAAAATAGAGAGTATTGTTTAAAAGAAGAAGAAGAAGAAGAAGAAGAAGAGAAAGAGATAGAGAGAAAGAAGCCATTTCGTAAATGGAAAACAAAGGGGAATAGTAGATGTATCCTAATCTCACATCGGAGCTTCAATTTGAAAAGGAACAATGAGACCCTTATAAATAAGGCTATTTGGGAGGAACAGTTTGTAGAGTTTAAAATTTTTAAATTCTTCAATAAAAAAAGAAAGGACCACCAAAACCAAAAAACCCGGTAGGGTCAAGGGTTTCTTTAAAAACAGCCATTTTGACCGGGTTTTTTAAATTCGATTTTTGTACATTTTGCGACCCAATTTTTTAATCGAGTCGCGGGTTTACCAGTTGGACCAATCAGTCTGGTCCAAGTTTAGTAACATAGCTAAAAAATGAATAATTGCCAAGTATAAAATTCATAAGAAAAACGTCTAGAATTGAGAATCCATTTTACCTCCATAATTCATGCCTTGATTTACACGTTTAACTACAATTCATGGAGAATTGAAAATCCATGTTCCTAATTTTATTAAAACCCTCCTTTTGAACAATGAATTAAAACATTTTTTTCTCTATGTGACCCGACTATAATTTTATGATGAATGCGAATAGACGAGAAAATAAGTATAATGTAATCCTAATCTTTAGAACTTAGAAAAACTACACAATAATCATAGAATTATGATCAAGTAATTGTAGATAAATAAAAGCAAAAATTAATTGCTCAAACTAATAAATTGTATTAATTAAACAATAAATCAAAACATGAAATTTGGAAAATAAAACTTCATCTCGATTCTAACACAAAAAGCCTAGCCTAGATACATGATAAAAGATAAATCACAATATAAGTAATTGGAGTTCATCACTCTGTTCATCGTGTTGTAGACAAATCTTCAATCTTGAATCATATGTCAATTGATCCTCTCGATGTTTGACAGCGTTTTGATATGGTATTATATGATTTTGAACATATTGGGAACACAAAAAGTGCACGTGGTCGAGTATATATAGTTATGGACCAAACTAAGGCGGAAAAGGAATAAACCTATTGAAATATGCATGAAAAGGCCCAGATACGGCCCAGACAGAGAAGCGTGCGACCGCTCAATTCAAATTCCGAAGATCGCATGGAGATGTGATTTCGGTTCTATTATTTCTGTAACAACTCGTGCACCCGCGGGACTTAAGGAGGTGCTATCACATAGTTTTAACGTCTGCATGCAATTTTCAACTTTCAATTTCTTCAACTTGGTCCTTGTCTTTTATTTGCGTTCCGGTCCTTCAACTTTTAATTAGATCAATTTAGCCCATAAACTTCTGGTTTCTTCCACTTACTTCTTTTTTACTTGATTTCTTCAATTAGGTACTTGAATTGGTGATTTCTTCTACTTTTGCTCTACTTTAATCGTTGATTGACCTCTTCAACTTCGAGTTTACACAATTTATGTCACGAACGACCAATGTTTTTTCTTTTTTTTCAATCTTTCGATGCCAACACATGGCGCATGGTAATTTGTGAAAATTCTTTTATCTTTATTTTCATAAATTAGTAACGTAAACGACGTCACTTGACTGAGATTTCAAAATTGCTTTACTTTAAAATAAAATCCTTTCATTTAAAGAATAACAATAAAATATTTAATATAAGATCTTGACTTTAAAATATTTTAGATAAACATTAACAATAATAAAATAGCGAGTTTGACAGTTCAACCACAAGACCTTATTCAGTAAGTCCACAACTCTCAGGTCGTTACCTAGGGTAGCACTATTTGTCTCTAGCTGTCTAAAGATCTTTTTCATTTCTATTATTACCTGAAATATTGGACATGTCATGGAATGAACATACACTTGCCCAGTGAGTGAAGTATGGTGCACATGTGCTATTGTACGTAGACAAGTCAACCTTACATATTCAAGATTTGTGCAAGCTTTACCTATTGAACATGTCAACCCTATATTTACGTTAAGCCATATATCCAAATCAAGTCCAGTCCCAAGTCAAGTTCAAATCAAGTTATTTTAGATTATATGTATTTCAAGTTATATCCAGTCTAGTCCAGTTAAGTTTATTTTCATGTATTCAAATCAAGTCAAATTCAGATATTCTAGTCAAATCAAACTTCATTTATTCAAGACTTATGCAAATGTATGTATTTTCAAGAGAGCATAACTTTTAATGGAGCCCATATTATAAATAAACTACTATCTCGAGTGCGCACAAGCAGGGAATATAACCACTAGTTTAAACTTGGAGTTTATTCCACGATTTCTTTTATAAGCATGGTTTCTATACCACGGGTTTCAAACAGGGAGCCAAGATCCTTGAAATTCATTAACAAGCGTGACCACATCGTGATCCAATTACTGGATTTCGTGGCACGTATATCAAGACAAACACCATAGGCTTATTAACAAGCGAGATAGAGTATGACTGTAAGACCAAGAAATTTCTTTCTATGCAATGCACAATGAAGACATGAAAATCTTTTTAATGCAATGTGTAATGAAAACATATTATAAAGTATAAATTTGCTTTAATTAATGATACAGACAGTCAACGAATGCTCAAAATATAAATAAATTACAATTCTCATCAATTTTGGAAAATCTCTTTAAATAATACATTGTTTGTACAGTTCTTAGTTGCTCACACATGTGTGATACACAAAAGTTGATATAGACAAAACATATTTAAACAATTTCTCAATTTAAATTAAATAATGCAATTTTTCAAATATATGTTGTATGAATAAATAAAAAATTTCGTCCAAATATTTTTGACTAACGTGAATAGAAATAATAACCCTCAGAATATTATAATTTACATAAAATAAAGTAATTGTAACAAATTAAATATATGCGGTCCTATATATAAATAAATGTAACAAATTAAGAAATATTGACGATGTACGAAAGTAAAAATTAACCTCAAGATTTGTAGTGCACGAACGTTGAATTCATCTCAAGAGATCATTCGCATTATTAATAATTTTAAATTTTTAAATGCGATGCATTTAATTGAACATAATTAAATGTATATTTAATTATATGTTAATAAAAAAATTATTAATGAAAATTATAAATAAAATATATATATATAGTGAGTCTTTTTGTCTATATATGTTAATAAAATTGAGAAATAAAGCTTCACCATTTTTTACGGCATTTAATTATTTTTTTAATATTTTAACAAAATTGTAAACTGTTAAATTGTTTTATCTTCTTTACAGGAAAACAAGCCATGAATTAAGTGTTTTAGAGATTGTACCTTGAACATATCAACTCATTTCTTGAACTAACGTTCAATAAATGAAATTTTCTTTTTTCAAAAAAAGTTTTGAACTACAAAATTAGGCTCATACAATACATGTGTGAAACTTAACTTACATATTCTCATTAAGGTCGACGCTTTTCTTTTCATATATAGTTATTTATCATATTCTTCCCAAAACGAGGTGTAGATAGACTTTTTTGGTATGATTTGATTTTTTAAGCATTAATTATTAATTTCAAGTGTTTTTATAAAAAAAATAATCATTAATTTTAATAAATATGGTTACATTAATTGATTCTTCTTTCTTCATACTGACAATTTCTTTATTCATATTATTACATTATTATTTTAATAAAAATTACTAATCGATCAATTGTTTAATAGAAATTATATGAACTAATTGTTAAAATCTATAATATATTTTTGCATATTTTAGTTATTTGAATTTATAATGAAAAATAGAAAAATGAACAGAATCAGTAAATAAATAAAAATAATATGAAAATGATAAATGAATTGAAGAAATCTTAAGTTTGTAAAATTAACCCAAGTTAATTGGATTTGGCTTAAAGATTCGTATCGTTATTATTTATTTTAATTTGATGATAAAAAATCAGAACGAAAATTAATCATCTATGACTAAAATGAAATTAGTTAACTAATTATAGATAATATTATTGGAATTAAATGATATAATTAAAAATGAATTAGATATTGAGGAAAAATAAAAAATAAAAAATATACTACTATTTTTTAGCAAAAAAATTCAAATTTAGAAAGTTTTTTTGGCAGGAAAACTATGTGTGTATAATATAATATAATATAATATTAAGATTAAGATTTTAATGTAAGAATTATGATTGCTGCTTTCTTTTATAAACGGAAAAAAATATATATACCATGAGGGTCGTCCCCTTCCCTCCCCTCTGAGGTCGACTCGACCCCTACCGTGATATTTTCTTTAAAGTTGTTTCCAACTTAGTTTTAGCTATGAACGGATGATCTTATTAATTTTAATAGTGATTTTATAGTTTCTCAATGATATTTAGGAGCGGTCATTATATCGACCTCCTGAAGAGTGGTCGATAACCCTGCATATGGCGTTTTCTAGCAGGGTCGATCCCTACTGTGTAATTTCCAGAAATTTTTTCCTTCTTTTATAAAATGTAAAATCCCTATTTCGTTTACACATACATTCAAATTAAATAAATCTTTGGGTCATGATAAAATGTATTATAAAAATTAGATATATTGCAAATATAATTTTTCACACGTATGTAATTCTTTTATGGTAACTTTCCGAAATATTTTTACTAGATAATTTTTACAATTGCTGTAACTTTCGCTACATGTAATTTTTTCAGAATTATAAATTACAATGTGTAATTGTTGACTTAAGCAATATTACATGAATATAAGCTATAAATTGTAACTAGTTTTACACTAGTGTGATGCAAGGACATATTCAAATATCAATAGACAAAGTTGATAAAATAGAAGAATAGAAAAAAAAGGAACAAAATTCAATGCAAATATAACTCATAATAAGCATTAAGTTATGATGGTTAATACAGTTTTTAGAAAATCTCCTTATAAAAAATACTAGCGTTTCACCAGTGCGATGCACGAAAACTATCGTATACAATATATGTACATCAATTTTGTTTACATAACACTTCTTTTAATACTGTTTTTATGTAATATGTCATTTTGCAAGCATTTAGTAACACATGGATTGCCGTGAATGGAGAATGATAATATATGGGCATTGGACTTTTTGTTGGTTTCGTGTAAGGATTGTTACTGGGTTGGAATTGATCCACAATACATAACCATATATTTAGTCCATAAATATATCACTGGGTTGGCATATACAATAATATGGTGCACACTAATTTTTAAAAATGACACATGCCATTTTTTGGTTGGTTGTCTAAAAAAATACAAAATATCATTATTCCTTTAAATTATAAAATGAGTCAATGACATGTCAACACATCTTGTTGGTAGGAGAGAAATTGACGTGGTGTCATTTTTTCTAATTGAACATCGCAATTTCCAATTTTGAAATTTCCATAATTGAATATGGTAACTTAACAAATTAAAAGTCCACAAACACTAATTAATACATTTAGTATCACTATGTCACTTTTTATTGTACTCTTCAAAAAATAAAAAATAAATAAAGATTGTCAATGTTGTCAGTATATTCTTTTAATTAAAAAGCGACACATTGCTTATTTCGTATGTTAACTCTCAATGAATACTTCCGAATTAAAATATTTCTTCTCGCATGAACTTTTAATTCTTGTTCCCAATTATGCGATTGGATTTTGTTATAAATTGATTATATCCTCGTTTTTTCAATAAAGTTGAATCATTTTTTTCACTATTTTCCTTTTTTTGGAAAATTATTCAATAATAGTTCATGATGGAGGGGTGATTTTTACAACGACAAAAAAAATATTAAAACTATCAAATGGCTAGTTAAATTATTCAAATGAATTATTATTTTCAAAGCAAATATGATTAGTTAAATTATTCAAATGATGAGAATAATGATGATGAGAATGATTCTCATATTTGTCGATTTTGGCACTTGTTGTAATCCTAACGTACTGAACTTAAATGTCTATGGCACTATTCACGAATTAGCATAACAAATTGCGAAAGTATTTGAATTTTACGAAAACAACAACAATATAGAATACAAATTCAATATTATTTAACCTGTTTCATAAATTATCTCTACAAATGAGAAAATCAACCTTAGTAAATAAATAAATTACTAACACCAAAATATCATTTAATATAAAAGAGAAAGGCTGCTTAGATGAATAAGTTCAACAGTTTAAAAAAACAACCAAGGCAAAACATATAACAATCATCATATGCTATATCACTTGTTTGATCAACAAAACATTAATAGCACTGCAAAAGTAAATCAATTAATCTAAGTAACATCACAATGCACACTAATAAATGATAAGCTACTATGCATCATCCCTCTCCTTCTTAATAAATATGCGCAATTTCTTGTTAGATGAAGTGGACGAAAGATCACTCAAAAGCTCCCTTTTCACAGTGCAAGTAGAATGTCCTTCATTTTCCAGAGATGTGCGATCCGTAGGCTTTATCGGAATAGAAACTTCATTACTAAACGTCGAATCTTTTCCACTATCCACGTTAGTCTTTGACATCTTAGAATAAATGTCTGAATCCTACAATATAAGATATTATATAAGTTTAGTGTTTCACAACTAATTAATTAATTAATCAAAAAGTACCCCATAAATGATATAGTGGAGGGATTGCTTAAAGGTTCTAACCTGAGGAGCCTTGAGACATTTTTTATATTTGGATACCAAAGAAGCATCGTCTACCAATTGCAACATAGTATAAGGTCCACTATTTTTCTTGACATTTTCAATCTTGACCTGAACCTTAAATAGTATCTCTCTATCTACCAAAGACTCAAATTCAAAAGAGAAATCTCCTACAGCACACCGCTACATGGAAAAAGAAAGCGAAGTATTGAATGAGTGGATTCTTTACCTGAACCTTAGACATGTAACACGTTGACTAAATAGAAATATACATATATGAACCTGCTCAATATCCTCCTTCAACACAGAGGCAGCTTTCCCAATAAGTTGCACACACTCGTGATCCCATAACAGAAAACTTGTATTATGGGTCTCATCTACCACCCTTACCTGAAGTTTGTACCTGTAAACATCACACTCATTTTCACATACAATGGCCATGCAAATAGAAACAAAAAAAACCTATTGGGCTATATTCTGCTAGGGATATTTAGACCAACATTGCTTGGACAGATTTATTAAAATGGTCACACTTATCACAATAATAATGTTTTCCAACATTATTCACCTTCTTCAAATACTTTGGACATGCTAGATAAAACCATTCAGATATACTCTCAACTGTGACAATTTCAGCACATACATAGAAACTTTCAACCTAACCAAATAAATAAAATAAACAAAATAACAAACACAACAAATTAGTTATATCTGTGTAGTTAAGTTAATGAAGTTAGGAATATAGAGTAGAAATACCACCTCATTGTTCTCACACAATTGAGAGAGATTTTGAGATTCAACATTTCCACTTGCAATGTCACCAGTAACACTCTCTGTAGACATAGAGATTAAATTAATCCTTCTCGATCCTTCATCAATCCCATCACCAAGTCTACAAAATTTTAATTGAGAAATTATGGTAAAAACAACATCTAGCATGTGCATTAGTTGCAATTGCACTGCAATGTTAGATTAAAGTATACCTAGATTTAAATTCAGTGATCTCATCTATATGCTCATTGACAAAAAACTTCTAACGTCATATGCTGTCGAGACTCTTACACCATTGAAATTGGTAGCACGACAAAAATGGAGTATCATCACAAATGGATTTAAATACTCCGACTGAAATATAGCATTCATTTGCTCAGCATACCCCCCCCCCCCATAATGTACATGACATAATATTTTTCCTAACAAAAAAGTTGATTTTAAGCAGCAAAAAAAAAAAAAAAGACAGTGCACAAACAAAGAGGAGAAAAAGGAAGCTCACTCGATATCCTGCAACTCAATGTCATGCATACTTGTCTCATTTCCCTTTAGTACTTTAACTTTAAGAATATCATAGCCTACGACCTCTCCGATAATATCTTTTTTAGCGAATATAGAGAGAAAGAGAAAATAATCAACAAAAAGAGCATTCATTCATACTTGACCAATAGAAAGTAATATGTAGTGATATGTACCAAACAATTAAATTGCCCCTCCCTTATTAGGTTCGAAGATGTCATTGAAAGTCTTGAACTTGTGGATGAACTTAGGCAAGTCATCCTTCAACAATTCAACCACAATTGTCTTATGGCAAAAGAAAATTCTATACTTGCTATCAGTAGTTCTGAACGACATGTTGTTCTTTGCAACAATGAAATTCCGAATAGAAAATGTGCCTCCTACTATGGAACCATTGAATTGCTTGACATTAGCTCGGTTAACAATAGCATGCAATTGATGTCCCTAATTTATTTATTTATTATTTTTTTGTAAAAAAAAAATGGAAATGTGTTTGGTGTAAGAATAATTGAGTGTGTCGTAATAAAAATAGAAAAAAGACTTTATTAGGTTTGTTGAAGCAACTAAATGAACAATTTCAATAAATGATCGGAAAATCAATTACTCTATTCTAACCTAGTCTACTCTCTATTAAAAAGTTTCCAAATACATTTTCTCTTAGTTTGAAGAAAAATTCTTGTTCAAGAAATTCTTCGAATTACTCTATTCTAACCTAGTCTACTGTCTATTAAAAAGTTCTGGTGCTTACAACTTAAAAATATCGACTATGTATAATTATGAGATTGAACTCTCTTTCTATGTATCCTTTCCTAAAAGTGCCATATGGATGGATGGATGGATGGAATTCTTATAGGCGGGAATGCTATGATTCTTCATGCTTCAAAGTATAATGACATAAACTTTATTCATTTACCCAGTTTTGTCAACTTTAATGCCAAATACATGCTTTAGAAATATTAGTTTCATCAATTACCTGACTTTGTTTTTACACAGTTTTTACACAGAGAGGTATGAAAGTGACAATTTTCATTAAATGGTGGCAAAATCAAGTTAAGTGCAGGTTTGGAGTCAAAATATACTTTCATGCATTATGGTAGGCAGAGAAAATTATGTACTATCTTAATTTTGCTGGTTTTTTTTTTAAAAACTGCTGAAATCGAAATAATGGAATTAGAGGTATCAAACTGAACAAAATAAAGAGATCTACGCGATTGATTATCACAAATAAACTGCTACTTAAAAAAAACAATGAACACACTTACCTAAGAATCATGGAACACATACTCAAGGCTAAATATCTCAGCAGGATCTTCACACACAATGGTCTGGTAAGCACGAATAACACGAACTTTAACATTCCAGTCAATCTTGGCTGCAGATATTTCGTCCAAAGGAGTGTACATATCTTAGATGTTATCTCTTCATACACAACATAGCGATCCAGAACAGGAAAACAAAATGAAATTAGATAGATAGATTAGTTTTCAAACAATTGACATGGAGAAATAAAAACAAACATGAAATACAACATATACAAACTTACACGAACACGGGGTAGGGATATTGTGCTGTTATTATGCAGAAAAATGTGGGAGGAGCAAATAGGTGGTGATATGCACATATATATATATATAATTATTAGACCATATTATTTGAAATGTTATAGTACTCAACTAATCAGAATGAACGTTCCATAAAAAATCAAAATATTAATTATTAGACCATATTATTTGATTCTCAAAATAATCCATATATTGTATATATACTCTTTCATTTATGTAGGGAAACCCAAAATTTATTTTTTACCATTCTTTGAGTCTAAGTACAAAACTTAATTATAAGAAATTTCATCTTGGCAATGTCAAGTTTGATATTAGAAAATCACAGTCACAGATGTTAAAATGTATATACATGTTTTTATGTGAAAATTATAAGAATAGGCTAGGCAAGGAGTAAATTAAAAAATAAGAACCAATGAAATAGAAATAATTAGTCCTAATATAAACAATAGTTTGATTTGAATTCCATAGAATGTATTATTATTATATAATAATATTGTAATATACATGAATTTTCTCTTTCTTGAGTTAAATATTTTTTATTTCCAAATTAGTATGTGATTTTTATTCTTTACCTTCTTTGATATTTAAATATATATAATATATAATAACTAATCTTAAATTCTCTCTTGACAGTGATATTTATTTATCCAAATCCTAAATATGAGATATGCACAATTTGTCTTTGTAAAGTTATAAAAAACAAAAAAGAATAAATTGGTTTATAAAATAAATAAACAATAAACAATAACTAATTCTAATGTAAATTAGGTTCAAGTTCGAATTTCATAATATTTTGTTAGCATACATGGGACTTTCTATCGTGTTAAAATTGTGATTCGTGAGATTTCCTTTTAAAAACTTGTTTGCGGTTGCACTGCTGTGTGTTGGATGCGTGAATCTGAGAAGTGCGACTCATTGTTTTGCTGTCGTTTAAGAACACATTGTTTGGAAACTTAGAAATTCGAAATTATTGCATATATCTCGGATTTTTCCATATCAATGTTTTGTTTCTTGGTAATATATATATATATATATATATATATATATATATATATATATATATATATATATATATATATATATATATATATATATATATAACTGGTCTCTCAAAGGTAAGTAATAATAGACGAAAAAAAATAATAGGAGAAACTGGAAAATAATAATCGACGAAAAAAAAATCATACTAACTATTGAGATTGATGTCGGAGACAGCAAAGGTAAGTAATAATCGACGAAAAATATTAAAAATTTCATTACGACTTGTTTCATGTGGTTGGCGGCATAGAGAAGGAAAAAGGCATAAAAAAAAGTTGTCAAAATTTTCATTTATGCCATTCTAAACATAAATTAATTTCAAATATGCTTCAAGACAGCAATAAGTCCCTGTTTTGTATTCATTATTCAAAATTCATTAGGTTTTCAAAACTCATTTTTAATCACACATTCTAACAATAAAATAATTTACACGAACATTTCTTTTTAATCATACATTCCCCCAAAATTTATTATTAAAAACCGCATTATTTGAAATAATGGATCTCAATATTTTATTCCAATTACGTAATTATTATTATTATTATTATTATTATTATTATTATTATTATTATTATTATTATTTGTGAGTTTAGCTCTTATATTTTTTTTAATCGGGGTTTGGAGTTAAGCAATTTTTAAAATTTTTCTATTGTTGTTATACCCGTTTACCATTAAACGTCGAATGATTTCTCTAAACAGAGCTAATTCAATGATGAAACGTGTGACATATAAGTTCAAATAATGTGGTTCCTAGTAGTAAATTTTTGAAGAATATGTAGTTAAAAATAAGGAATTTTTTTGAATTTACGTGTAGATTATTTTATCGACAGAATGCGTGAATGAAAATAAGTTTTTGAAAAAAAATTGAGATTTTGAATGGGGGTGTAAGCGGTCTGGTTTTACCGGTGTTTGACAGATTTTGAAACAAAATCATTTAAATCGGTTTGAGAAAAACTCAAACCTAAACCTAATGGTTTGATCCGAATCTAAACCGCCCATTTCATTACATATTTTTTGCATATCTACTTTTATGACATTAGTTTATTGATTTCGATATATTTGTATACTTTATTGACAATAAATCTACTATAAATTAAAATACTAACTAAATCAAAACAAAATCATGGTAAAATTACAATATAGTTATTTTGTTGATCTTTTTAAACTAAGATGTACAAATAAAAGTCATGACAACGTTACAATACAATTATATAAGGCCAAAAAATAACATGATGCCTAATAGAACCTCCATGATCATTATATCTAAAAAAAATATATGTTTATTGATTTGATACATAGTATAATCTGTCACAATAAAAAAAATGTTTATTGATTAGATAGAGAGTGCATAATCAATATAACAATTACATAAGTTTATCGTTATTTGTTGTTACGAACTCAAACTATTCATCAAATATAATTAGATGGAGATTATTGGATTTATTTAAATTTTGAAGTATGGTAATTGTCTAGTTAGGTAAAATACCCATAAAACTATTGAATTTGACATATTGGCTGGATTTTCAAATTTTTTCCATTTTTTATTTTTATTTATTTTTTTGCCAGTCCGGTTTGGTTTCAAACCGCAATTAAAAATTTCAAACCTAAATCAAACCATTCTTGACCGGTTTGGTTCGGCTCAAAATCATTTCGTTGACGGATCCGCGTGGCACCAATCCGACAGTTTCTAAAATGCGATTTCGGTCCGATTTTTCGATTTTTGCTTACAACCCTAATTTTTGAATAATAGGTACCAAACAAGGACTTTTTGTTTTCTTGAAGCATATTTGTAATTTGTAATTTTTTATTTTTTTTAAGAAGCAAGCCTATCGGTAAATTGTAAGTTTTTTTCCTTTGAAATTGTAAGTTAATTCATGTTTTAATGTAGAATGATATAAATGTAAATTTTGTAAACTTTTTGAATGCTTTTTTCCTTTTCTTTTCCGCCTACCACGTGAAATAAGTCCAATGAATTTTTTATTACTGTTAAAAAGACACTTGTCCTTTTCTAATTGGGCGGTCATGACCGTCCCCACAAAAGTTTTTCTCGTGGTTATGATGGGGAATTTATTTTAGAATATGGATTAATTTAGCATGTGTTTGGTAAAAGTCAAAAAATGATTTATAAATATGTTTATAAATTACACAATTTTTAAATTCACATTTTAACCACACACATTTTTTCTCTTCAATTTTCAACAACTGCTTTTTATCTAAGCTCTTGTTTGATTTTCATTAAATTTTTTTCATTTTTCTGCAGTACACAATCTCAACCATCTATTAAAAGTCAAGTCCACAATATTTGAATTTTCAACCAAATTTCAATCATCCATTCCTCTAAAAATCATTATTCATTACAAAAAAAAATCATTTTAAACAATATCAAACACACTCTAAAAGCCATAATAAATTAGTTTATAAACCAAACTGTATTACCAAATTGGGAGGTCGGTTTTTTATTTAGGATTTCGATGAAGAATGAAAGGTTTGATGCGTTTTTTTTTTTTTTTTGCGAGTGATGCCTAATTGTTATTAATATTTTTGAAACACTGATTTTTAACTTATGCATAAAAATATCACGATTTTGTTGTAAAATTATGAAATTATTATTTATGTCTATCATATTTTTAAATAAGTCTTATCTACCTTAAAAAAAACTATTCTACTATGTTTTGAACTTATAAATACGGGGCTTTAGTTCTCAATAATCAATACTTGAGTTTTGACTCTCTCTATCTCCCTTATATTTCTCTCTTGTTCATTTAGTTTTATAGCATGTTATTAGCATGATTCTCTCAAAATCAAAGTGAATTAGTTAAAAGGTAATAATTTTATAAACATAATTATCTATCATGTGCATTGAAATTAATCTGGCGGCATATGAGTTATATACTAGTTTTGGTGTGTGCGTTACACGCATATTGCCAATATTTTCCTATCAGATAAATTTCGAATAATAGTTTCTTATTTGATACTCCCCCCATCCCACAAAAATAGACTCATTTATATTTTTACACGGATTAAGAAAACATAATTATTATATGTTGAAACTATAAATTTACTTACATTTTACCTAATATACACCTACATTAAATAATAAGTAGTTCATATGTGTTGATAACAATGCATATTAAATATGAGTATATTTAAAAATTAAGACATTAATATATATAATCTCAATCAGGAAAGTAACTTATAATTTGGGACAAACCAAAAAGGAAAATAAAAGAAAAAAATTAATGAAAGATGAAATACATTACTAATAGATCATTTTAAATGATTAAAATTTGTGCTACAGTTTTAAATAATGTAACAAAGTATTATGCGAAAGCTTCATATCAATATTAAAATATTGCTATTACGACTTTATTTGAACTTTCATAATTAACTTAATGAAAACAAAAATAAGTAACACAAAACGATAAAAATAGGAACATGATAAGGTCTCCATAAAGATGTCCAAGGTAATCTTTGGACGGTGACCGAATAGTGCATTAAATCTAATTGTTGCCCGCATAGTATTTAATTGGATGAATAGTGCCTAAATTTAATTGGATGAATAATGGCTAAATTGATGGAAAATTCGAGCAATTTTCCAGCATAGTATTTAATTAGATGAATAGTGCATCCAATTATTGTCCGCATAGTATTTAATTGAATGAATAATGTCTAAATTAGATTAATAGTGTTTAATTGGATGAATAGTGTCTAAATTAGATTAATAGTGTTTAATTGAAATTATGCCTAAATTAGATGAATAGTGTTTAATTGCAATTGGATGAATAATAATGTATTCAATTGTTGTTCGCATATAGTGTTTAATTGGATGAATAATGCTTAAATTGGATGAATAGTATTTAATTGCAATTGGAATAGTGCCTAAATTGAATGAATAGTATTTAATTGCAATTGGATTGGTGAATAGTGTCCATTTAATTGCAATTGGATTGGATGAATAGTGTCAATTGCACATTCAATCTGTTTAATTGCAATTTGAATAGTACCTAAATTGGAAGAATATTGTTTAATTACAATTGGATGAATAATAATGCATCTAATTGTTGCCCGCATATAGTGTTTTATTGGATGAACAGTGCATAAACTGGATTATTAGTGTTTAATTGCAATTGGAATAATTCCTAAATTGGATGATTAGTGTTTAATTGCAACTGGATTGGATAGTGTCAATTTAATTGCAATTAGATTGGATGAATAGTGGCAATTGCACATTTTTTATGAATACTACATAAATTGGATGAATAGTGTTTAATTGCAATTGGATTTGATGAATAGTTCTAATTTAATTGGATGAATAGTGTCAATTGCACATTCAATCTTTTATATATAGTAAAATAAGATATACAAATTCGAATTCCAAATTCCAAGGTATTCCAATTTCTTTGCAATCTTTATGTGTTCCAATTGTTTTACTTTTCCGAGATTTGTTATCTATCATCTGTCACTCAGTATATGATATGTTTCAGGCAAAGTCTTGATTCTCGAATTAATATTGCAAAAGAATATTACTCGCTACTCATGAAGAACGTGGATTATAATTTTAATTCCATAATAATATTGTGTCCTCTTGAAGTAAATATTATGTGGTATGGAATGATAAATTACCTATTGCTAGTAATTTGTTCACCACTAAATAAAAAGGAAATCTACAAAGTTTCTAATATTGTTTCTAAATGATGAACCTCTGTATCAGAAACCTGATTATTATTAACGAACGTTTTCCTTTCCCAAATCGAACGCTTTTTGACTTTAGAAAATAATCCATTTATTGTAGATATGAAAACTTCAAGAAAGATGGAAACTTTACACCTCTGTGTGATTCAAAAGGTTCCATACGAGGAAAGAAACATGGTCTTGATGTTGTGTAATCAGAAAAACTGGAGAAATTGTATAATCCGAAACTTTCAACTTAGATCTACGCCAAACCATACATCCAATCGATGATCGGAGACCAGATCTGGAATCACGACGACGAGACGAATCTCCAAAAACTGCGCGTGTTGTTGTCGACGCAACAACGTGGCGACGCTTGAAGTGCGTAACTCCCATGCACAGACGTCGAGGCAGCGCGTTTGGGCATGTGAAGAAGAATCCGACGATGGTCAAAATAGACAGTTTGTTCATCTCGACATTCTGGATTTTTCTATGGTCTTACTTTTCTGTTTGGCACAGTTTTGGACATTTTCCAGTGGTCGAACATGGCGGCTTCTTAAAAACTATTTTTGGAGCACTTCCGATGGTATTTTGAACTTCAGACCAAAAGTAAGTTTGTTCCAAAATAAATTTTAAACCTATTAACGGTTTCGATTTATTCATATGATTAATATATTAAAATATGGACGATTTTTCCCTTGATAATACATTAAAGTATATTAATCATGATTACTAATCTGATGATAAGTGCTAATAGAATATATATTCTCAATCATTTAACACTAATAGGTGATCAATAAGATAAATTAAAAGGTCTAAACAAGGTACAAGTAATATAATTGTTACCATGTCATGATGTATTGAGTTGTTGATTAAATATTACTCATTATCGTAACAGACTGGACTATTATGAATAACTTAACTGGATTTGGAGATATGACTTGCTTGTATATGAAAGATAATTATTTCATTATGTTGACACCACCTATATGGTTGGTTTATCAGCTTTAAATATACATATTACGTTACCACCTATATGGTTGATTCTACAAGTTTAAAATATATTACGTTACCATCTATATGGTTGATTCTACCAGTTTTAAGCATATTACGTTACCACCTATATGGTTGGTTCTACTGATTTTAAATATTTATGTTCATATGAATTTGAAATGTTATTGTCATTTGATATTTCAACAAATGGTACTAAAAGTTACCATTACCAAAAGTTAAAATAATATTTTATAAAATGGTACCAGAAGTTACCATTACCAAAAGGTTGTTGGATGTTGATGAAAATATTTTATCAAACAGTACCATAAGTTTCCATAACTGTATTGAAAGGAAAGATGAAAATAAATTATCCAACAAGAAAAATGTTGATGTATGATAAGATAATCACATGATAGCACGGATATGGCTAATGTGAAAATAATATCATCAGTATTATGAGATAAATATTATATGATTGAGATAAACAGATTTGATCAAAGTTCTTGCACAAGCACTTATGTACTCCAGAAGAAGTACATATTTACTCCAGAAGAAGTAAATATTATCATCTAAACATACTGAAATGATATTATTATTATTGCTCCTGAAGAAGCATAAATGAGTCATACTGAAACATATCAAGAAAAGATATATATGCAAAACACAAAAAAGAGGAAATATTTATGATCCTCAAAAGTAGAGGTGTGTCGCAAGAGTAAGAATACTCTGTACTCTACCACCCATAACCTTTTTGTATGTCTCAAGAGTAAGAATACTCCGTACTCTTCCACCCGTGATCTTTTTGAGGTTCGCAAGACTAAGTTCAAATATTCATAAAATCCTCAATATTAGAGGTGTGTCTCAAGAATAAGAATACTCCGTACTCTACCACCCACAATATTTTAGAGATTCACAAGGATAAATTTACATTGACGGGACTCCATTTTCTCTTGATACCCCTTCCTTGTGACCAATCTATCTTAACTCCTGCTGGATCTTATATTGAAACATATGATTGTAACTTTTCCAGCAATTCATCGATAGTGGGAGCAGAAATAAGGATCCTCCTAGAAAATTGAGAGATAAATCCCTATTCCACAGCATAATCAAGAAATGTTAGTTAACCATCGAAGAAGTTGTTAAAATTTAAAAGTCCAATAGGCTTATTATGGAGACCCAGCTGAGCCCATGAGATAATATTAAAGATTTCCTCTAAAGTAACAAAACCTCCAGGGATGGAAATGAAGGCATCAGAACCATATAACATGCAAGTTATGCGTTCATGGATAGATAACGTCTGTACTTCATGCCCTCGTATTTTTCCTGTGATATCAGCTAAAGGAACATGTATAACACCTATCACTCTCGCTTTCTCTGTTTGAGCGGATTGAGAAACACAACCCATCAATCCACTGCTACCCCCTCCATATACTAGATTGATACCTCTCTCCCCCAACTTCTTCCCTAGAAGCACTGATGCTTCTAGATACTCAAAGTCTTTCTCGATTTTTGAACCACAAAATACACAGATAGTTTTGATCTATCGAAGTTTTGATCCTTCGATCTTTTAAGAGTACAAGGAAAAATTACAAAAAAATGTTATTTTGAGATGCATCAAACTGCGAAATTATTTGGCTTTTTAAACTCAAAAATATTCACTATTTACTGCTCGTCTTTTGAAAAAATTGCTATTTACTTTTGACTAAATGACACCACTCTTGATCATATCTCTGACAACATATTTAATGCTCCATAATTGACACTCTTTCGATGGTCTCTCAGTAACAATCTGTTAATACGCGAAAAATGAAAATACAAAATACTTTGTTAAAATATATATGTATACATATATACACTATACTGATTTATCTTGTATCAATGTTGAGTAGCCAAAACATCATTGTTTATAACTGACTGGCAAACAGGATCTTTTGCTATTATATTGTTCAGACTATAACAATCTTTGTCATCTTTGAATTGAGCCCATAAAGATAGTAGCTCACGCTGCACATATCCACAAGGGTGCTTCTCAAGAGTCAGTCGAATATCATCCAGTGACTCCTTACTCAGCCCACCCTTAATGAAATCTATTTTATCATCTCGATTTATGGATGAACATCCTATTGATTTACAATGGGCATCACATGTCCATCGAGTACATTTGTAACAACCTTTCAATCTTTTTGCTCTTCGCTTCTTTGCAAAAGTACTTTTACCTAAACCAGGCATGTGCTTAGAAAATGAATTTGGTAATTCACTAGCTAATCAAACTTTTGCTTCGATCAACCAACGAACATCTTTTGGGATACCTTGATCCATCAGCAGTCTCAATCTTTCGAGTCGAACTCGATAAATCTTTTTCAAAACATTTATCGGAAGATTAGAGTAGTATTTGTGAATATTTGATAATATATCATCCATTTTGATGAATCTAATCTTCTTCCTAAATGATCTATTTAAATGCATTATTTAACGCGTAAAAGAGCGATGGTTCCGCGTGTCATTGATTCCACCAAGAAAAGGGAAAATATTCGTAATCAAAAAGATGGGGACAAAGATCATTTTTGAGATTTCGGTCTAATCACTTTTATAGATATTATAAATCAAGGTATAATGGCTTATAAATTCGAACAAGTAAATATTGTATTGAACCAGAAGTTCATAAGTGAAATATACATTGTATTGAACCAGAAGTTCATCGATATTGTATTGAACCAAATATTCATACATATGAGTGAAATAAAATCGTATTGAACCAAAAGTTCTATAATGAACGTTTAGATAATCCCGATTAAAAGCTTCAAATTATTTGATATGAGAATAACTTGTTTAGAAATTGTTTATCATACAACAATATTCTACATATGTCAATATAATGAAACAGGAATTATCTGAAGAGGTTTTATGATTTCTAAGAAGTGCAATACGTATACACTCTACCAAAATGCACTCAGATATATGATTGCGATTATATCCCTAAATATGAATGACATGCGCTTTGGCATTTTTAGTCGATTGATATAATATAAGATTTGTGAACATTATGGGGGAAAACACGTCTTTAGTTGAGATGATCCCTTTGAGGCCAAATACTCATGGTGAGTGAAATGGACATAGTTAAATGATAAGAAATTCATGTAATTGATGATAGAAAATATAAAGAGATCTCTATATGTTATATTGAGTTGAAATGGAATCGATAAATAAATCGAATACATACACAACTCTCCTGTGAAAATGAGGTTGATGAAATTATAATATTTTGGCCAAATATAAAATCCCAATGTAAGGATTATTATTTAAGGGCCTGAAGTCCAAACACTTAAATGTGTAAAGCCAGCAATTATTTGTGTAAAAGAAAAATATTACATAGTCATAAAAGACGACTCGTTGTGAGCGAGATTTTTCCAAAGAACTAGCTTAATATATAGTGGATGACACTATAATCTAAATCATTAGCTTGAGCTCTTTGATATACCAATTAGTGAGATCAAAATGTATGATCCTCATCTCAGTACTTTGAGAGTATTCTTTGATGTACTAGTTGATCACGGTACGTTGAGATTTCCAAGTAAAATGATTATAGATTATATGTAGAAATTGATATCTATTTCATTGATTGATTATACTTATGCACATTGTGATACATGTATAATCACTAAAAGATTTAATATACCCAGAATAATATCACTATAGAATGATACAAATGACCCCATGATATAATATGTTGAAATTGAAATTGGAGTGTACCATTTTAGTAAATTATATCTGGGCAATTGACTATTCACCAGAAGTGAATTCAAAAAATTCACCAGACGTGAATTCGAAAATGAATATTTATTTATTTATTTTCCTGAAGTGGATTCAAAATGAATTTAATTATTCACCAGAAGTGAATTTGGAAATGGATAATGTTTAGTTATTCACCAAAAGTGAATTTTAGATATGATTATTCACTAGAAGTGAATCAATTCTGAATTTGAAAAATGCAATCGATAAATTAAGAAAACATTACTTGATATTGCATGTTATGACATCATAAATGAGTTATGAATGATTTATATAAAGCTCATCATAAATGATATGTTTGATGAAAAGATTCGAGATTGCATCAATATATTTATGATATTCCATGAAAGGAATAAATAAGAGTTGCACTCTTTTTTTCCTTAGCTGAGGTTTTGTCCCACAGGGTTTTCCTAGCAAGGTTTTTAAAGAGGCAACAATTATGGTGCATTAATGAGAATAATGAACTCTTTTTCCCTTCGTTAAGGTTTTGTTCCACAGGATTATCTTAGCAAGGTTTTTGAGGCATTATCAAAACTATTTATGAGCAATCATTCAACAACATGTTTTGTACTGTAATGATATCAATAAATGGAGAAAGTCATAGCCACCTAATGAAGAATTTAATGTCAGTGGCTACACACAAAGAGACTTTCATATATGTACATATTCCAGACGAAAGATAATATCAATATTCCAATGGTTCATGAATACTTGGTTGCATACTTCAGGGAGAGAATCATGCTGTACTCTTTTTCCTTCATCCAGGTTTTGTCTTACAAGTTTTTCCTGGCAAGGTTTTAATGAGGCAACGGCTGTACTCTTTTTCCTTCGTTCAGGTTTTATCCTATTGAGTTTTTCTGATAAGGTTTTAATGAGGCAGCACTTCAAAACTTTATGATTCAGTAGACGATTTGTTCTACTTATCATTGATACATTTTCAAACATTAGACTCAATGATTCACAATGGCAAACATCAGGAGGAACAGCTGTACTCTTTTTCCTTCGCTCAAGTTTTATCCCATTGGGTTTTCTTAGTAAGGTTTTAATGAGGCAGCAATTGCGGAATAGGTCATTCAAGGGGGAGTGTTATAAATAATATAAATATGTGAATGATCAATTACCATTATACCCCTGTAAACTTTAAATTATTACAATTGTGCCATTGTCCACCCCTATAAATGAGGGCTTAATGTTTCATTCTATTTACACCTAATGAGAAGAATTCTACTCTCAATTCTCTCTACCTCTCTATTTCTCTTATAGATTTTGGTAGTTTTACAACAATATTAATTAATGAATAATTATTTTTTAAAGTGGCTTAAAGGGAGAAATTTTTTTTGACGTTTCTTCCCTTACAGCTTTTTTATATTTTCATATTTACCCTTAATGTTAATTAATGATTAATTATTTTTTAATATTTGTTTTTTTATTTTATCAACAACGTCATTAATCTCAATACATTTACAATCTAAACTATTTACTTTCTCACTAAAAGTTTTTAAAATAAAGCCTAAAACTTTCAATTCTCACTTTTATTTTTCGCTGTTTATTTCAACTTGTTATTTATTCTCATCAAACACAAATACAATTATATTAACAGACTATCATGAATGAAATACTGAAAAAAGTCCACAATCAATACAATTATTTATTTTGAAACTTGGAATTTTAATAAATCGAATGGTTTTGTCCACAAATAAAAGTATCAACCATATGTTGCTACGAAATTTGATCGCACATGACAAAGATTGAAGTATACAAATTTCAAATATATGTACAGGTTCCATTGAAACCTATATAGTATGGAAGTTTTAAAACTTATTTTGAATTTTTGATTAATGAAGATATGATATTTCCCATTATATTTGTCTATCTTTATTTTAATAACTTTTCAATATTAAACAAATATGTTATCTTTTTTAATACTTGCAAGGTACTAGATTCTTGTTACACTATTTTGAGCTACAATTGAAAATTTTATCCCCACTCTACAGAAAGGAAAAATATATCAACTTTATCATGAAAAAATTAGACCAATAGTAATCATACATTTCCAAATGTGAACGATGAAATTGAAATCAACTTGATGACAAACAACAATACCGAAGAGAATGAAGATGACATCTATCAAATTTATGTATTGATGAATCTAATATTTTAAATATTATATAAATAAAACCTGTCATTTATTCCCAAATATTATCGATGTTTTTCTCAATGTAAAGCTCATATTTACTTTCATCAAATAAGTGAGTTCAGCCAATGTTTCGACTGAGAGAGTAAAATATGGTCTCAAAAACTTTGTTTAGATGTTAAAGATTATTAGATTTTCTTAATACTATTTGTCTTACATGTTTGACTAATTTTCTTGAGAAAAAGCTCAAGATTTTTGCAAGACATAATTTTAAAAAATTACTTTATATGGACAATCAATGTGCAAAGCACGTTTAGACAACTAGTCGATTAAAAAATTGATATATCTAAAATAAGTGTAATAATATTATGAATGCTAAATACTCAAAGAGAATAAAAAGACATCATTAAATATTAAGAATATGATCGTAGAAAATATAACGAGATTTCTATATACATTGAGATGATATGGAATCGAGAAATAAAACTCGATAACATATAATACAGAGCTCTATTATAAAAACATGGATGATGAATCCATATGAAAATTGGTCAAAGATGAAAATTCCGAAATAGGGATTATTGTCATTGGACTTTAGTCCAAAACACTTAAAAATATGAAGATACTAAATATTTGTGCAAATAGAAAAATATTATATAGTAGTAAAACAGGATTTGTTGCATACAAATTTTTTCAAAAGGACTGACATGATATATGGTGGATGCAATTATAATATAATCACTAGCTTGAGCTGTTTGGTATACCACTGAGTGAGTTCAATAATTTGAGAGTCTTTTTTGATGTACCGATTGATCGCGATACATTGAGATTTCAAACAAAATGATTACATGTTATATTTGTGAGAAATAATATATATTTTAAATGGCTGATTATATTTCAGTCAATTGACAATTACTATATAAAAGATGTTTGGAATATATAGGTATAATAATTGAAAGATATAAAATGCCTAGAATAAACCCAATCTGAAATGTAATGTGATCCAGCTGTATAAAATTAGATTGCATAAAGAATGATACAAATGATCCTATATGACAACATGATGAAATTAGGATGCACAATTATTGTGAATTATATTTGAAAACATTGTCAGTTAATTCACAAGATACAAATTCATTTTAAACTGTTTACCAGAAGCGAATCATGTTTTTAGCACAAATCCGTGCAACGCACGGGCGAATCAGATTTAAATGAACGCACCTCTCTGTCGTGGCATACAATCTCCATACTGAAGGAAGCCTCCTTTTTCTGGAAGGCCGGAACCTCATACAGACGCACGATCCGCACTTTTAGTGCCCAATTTGTCTTGGTTGGGTTGATTTCACTGATGACGTTGAACAGAGGTGCCATGCTGATGATCTGTGAAAAGTTTACAACAGGTACGCAGAAATGTATTAGTTTTCACAGGAAAAAAAATGTTGCAGTCATTTTCGTTTTTTATGTGTATTTTTTGTTCAAAAAAAAAAAAAAGCGTAAGTAATTAGGTTGTTCTTTATGACAGGTATTCATAGCAGGGACAATCTGAAATGGAGGAAACCCAACTTACATGCGGACGCAATATGGATGCCTTCAACGTATATGCAAGATTGGATCGTATCAAAATCAAATTAGATGAATTGTGGGTGTTATATATAGACATGGAAGTTGAATGGACACAGTTGATACTTGTTATTCATTCAAACCGTCAGCAGATTTTGTATCTTTATTAATTCACGTTTTTTTGTGTAGACACCATATTTATCTGTATTTTTGCAGGCACAATACACGTTCCGAACCAGATTTTGCTTAATAGATGGTTGCTCTATCTATTAATGTTTGGAACTCAAAAAAGTACAGCTCAGATAACAAATTCTGACACAAAGAACTATGTAGGCATGAATGGTGTAGGCACTCGTTTGGTCGTTCCCAATAAGATAAATATTTATATATATTTATACTGTTTATATATGTATATATTACAATTAATTAATGTCTGGAACTCAAAAAAGTACAGCTCAGGTAACCAATATTGACACAGAACTATGCAGGCATGAATTATCAAGGCACTCGTTCCCAAAACGATAAATTTTTATATATATTGATACTGTTTCTGCATAAATTATAAGTGAATACTTACTATATGTGGAATAGTGATTTTTGGCAGGAATGTGTGTGCGGAAAAGTGTGACGGTTATCTCATTATAATATATATATAGATAATATAATATAATATTTATTTATTATTATTAACACACATCTGGTTAGAAAAATTTCTTAAATTTGTTAGTTTTAAAAAGTTAACCTTATATCTAGGGATTTGGTCATTTTCCCAAGGGTAAACAGTACAAATGGTCCCAAATCTTTAGATTTTTTGCGAAAATGATCCCCAACGTTTAAATTTTGGCATTTATACCTTCAGAATCATCAAACGTTGTGAAAATGGTCCCTACCGTTAGATTTCGTTAGTTTCAACTATTAAAAACTTGTAAATAGTACAAATGATCCCTAACCTTGGAGTTTCTTGCGATAATAGTCCCTAACATATTAAGGTCATGTTTGACATATTTAGTTTGTAACCTCCAAACGTTTGGCGTATTTAGTTCGTAACATATTAAGCCTCTATACATTTAACGGATTTAGTTCCCAACATATTAAATCCCTATTTGAGACCAATTATTTCAAATAATGTGGTTTGTAATTGTAATTTTTTCAAGAATTTGTGGTTAAAAAGTAAAAGAAAAAAATTGAATTTATTTGTAGATTATTTTATTGATAAAATGTATGGTTGAAAACGAATTTTTAAAAATAAAGTCTATTCTAGATTTTTAAAGTGCACAGTAAAATATTTAACAAAAATTCACCGCATTAACATTTCAGCCTATTGATAAAAAAAAATTATGGAATATAAACAAACAAATACATTGGACATCATTTTAGGAATTGAATAACAAATATGCTTTTATCAGTTCTACTTTCTATTTCGATTTTGAGAACAGATTGATTTGAAAAGTAAGTTTGGAGAATTTTGGTTAAAATGTAAGATTTTTTTTTTTTTTAATTTATGCATAAATTTAAAAATATATATATTAATAGAACGTGCGGAAGAAAACGAGTTTTGAAAAAAATGAAATTTTGAAAATCGATATTGATCAGTTCTTAAAATCGAAAATAGAATTGATAAAAACATATTTTTTATTCAATTCCTAAAATAATGTTCAAAGTATTTGTTTGTTTATATTCCATGGATTCATTATTTTTTTTACTAATAGGTTGAAGTGGTGAATTTTTTTAAATATTTTATTGTGCATTTTAGAAATTCAAAATAAATTTTATTTTTTAAAACTCATTTTTAATCACACATTCTATCAATAAAATAATATACAAATAAATTTAATTTTTTTTAACAACAAATTCTTCAAAAAATTACAATTACAAATCATATTATTTGAAATAATTGATCTCAAATAGAGACTAAATATATCAAACGTATTGAGGCTTAATATGTTATGAACCAAATACGTCAAACGTTTGGAGGTTACAAACTCAAAATGCCAAACGTGACCTTAATATGTTAGGGACTATCATATTAAAAAAACTCAAAGGTTAGGGACCGTTTGTGCTATTTACAAGTTTTTAACGGTAAAAATTAACGGAATCTAACGGTAGGGACCATTTTCGCAACATTTGTTGATTCTGAGGGTATAAATGCAAAAATCTAGAAGAGGGGGACCATTTTCGCTAGAAACCTAAAAGTTGGGAACTATTTGTGCTGTTTACCCTTTCCCAAGTAAAAACCACCATTTTTTATGGAATTGATTAAAAATGTACTTTGATTATATCGTGACAATTGAATTTCATTTCCATCTTCCCATTAAATGTTAAAGTAGGAAAATTTGAATGAAAAATGTTTTTAATTCCACCTAAGTTTAACCCATCACCTAAATTTCCGTCCCTGTAATATTTTCCGAGTCTTCCTTTTTTATTTTATTTCCCAAATTGTTACTGTTTATTTCTTCATGATTCCAATTGTACAACCGCGCTATGCACCATAATAGAGTCCATTTTGTTAGTCCACCGTTGCCAAAGCCAAAACAAAGTGCTCATTCTCTTCACTCACATAATCCAAGGCCGCAGTTGCCGAAGTCTTGTAGGGGCAGAGTATCAGTGAATAACCCGAACCACGAAATGAACGCCAGTGGCACAGACTCCGACGGCCGTGAATTCAAGAACGCGGAGGAGATGTGGAGAGAAGAAGTGGGAGTAGCTGACCCTAGCAAGAAGTCGAATTGGTACACCGAAGGCGTCGGCTATTGGCAAGTATGAATCTTTTTTCACTCCCAAACACGTATACATCTATGTATAAGAATTTTTTCTCAGTTCTGTTTTCTGCCTTTTTGTTTATTGTGTATATTTGTGCATACGGTTGCGAGAAGGGTGTGGAGGCAACGGTGGATGGAGTGCTGGGAGGGTATGGGCATGTGAACGAGCCTGATATAAAGGGCAGTGAGGAATTCTTGAATTCCCTTTTTGCTGAAAGATTTCTTGATGCTGGTAGAGGTGGCAATCTTGTTGTTCTTGGTACTCTTTGCCGGCTCTCTGTTTCTATTTCTTTTTTGTAACACACACACACACACAAGGACATAGATATTATCCATTCACAGTGTTGACACGTTTGTGTGTTTAATTACTACTTTATCAAGTTGAATATAGAGAATGTATTATGGTTGGAGCTCCGTTTCAACTATAACCCACTTTAACAGCAAAATCAAATGAAAAATTCAATTAACAACACGAGATCAAACCGCATTTTTGGAACATTTTCTCATTAATTGATACTGAAAAAGTACAAGATGAATGTGTAAAACCGAAAAATGAAGAAAGTCGATAAGATCAGAGGAGTTGGCGTGAGGATTCAACTGCAAAACTGAGAAATCTAACCACCAAAATCACGTCTCTCACCCATGTGTACAGCTATATGATGACCAGCAAGAAGCGTCTCAGCAATTCATTAAATCAAACGGTGTCATATGACCTCAATTCCTTTTCCCTTCATATGGCGTCACTTTTCTTCAAAAGCAATTTCAATTTTGTGTCAAGCTTCTCTTGACAACCTCTGCTTAGATGAACCTTGTCCTCAAGGTTCGATTTAAGGAAAAGCTGTGTGTAATGTATCTATCCGCTACTGCCAGTATCACATATTTCCTCTTAGATTTGAGTAAGCCTTCAATGAAATCCATGGAGAAATGACTCCATGAGCGTACTGGTTCAAGTAACAATGGGATGTATTCTCCTTTACACCTCTAACATGCTTCACACTATAATACCCTTTTCTTGATACTCTAAGTCATTCGTGGTCTAGTTAAGTGTTGTTTTTCTTTGCTTTGTAAATACTTGCTTGAATACCAGAATGCCCCCTTTCTTGAGGAGCATTAATTTTTTCAATAATCTTTGCCTAGTGTCATTCCCACTTCCAAATTATAAATTACCCCTATTCAAATACTGGTATTCTGGTTCTGAATTAGGCTTGATCAATAATGCTTGAATCAACCTCCAACATTATCTGCTTCATACACATCACCTCAGTGATCCATGCTGGAGTAATTGTAGAAATAGCTACACTATTTTCTTCTAGATAGGGCATCAACAATCACATTTTCTATACCTTTTCTGTACTGAATTTCATTGTCCAACCCTGGTAATTTCGTGAGCCATTTTTGTTGTAAAGGGGTGGTAATTCTCTGTTCCAACAAAATTTTTAAAGAATGGTGATCAATCTTGATGATGAAATGATGTCCCTCCATTTGACAACTGCTATATACTCAAAGGAAGTTTTTTTTTTTTTTTGGGTGAATTAACAGTGTATCCATTTTTCATGATATTATGCACCTAATCAAATTGATCAGGTCATGTAGGAACAAGGTTCAAGGTGAAACCCATCGGGGAGCCGGGACATTGAGGAAAATCCATTTTAGGTAGCTTGGTATAGGATTTCCCATCACCACTCCCTCTGGAATTAGTATTATATCTAGATCTCATCTCACCACTGCTCAACTCAGAAATACTGCTGTTGCTCTCTATTTGCTTGCTCCTATTACCACTTTGAGTTATACTGACTTAAGAGCCATCATTGCCACCAAGGACTCATATTTGGAGCCCATATTGTGTAGTTATTCTTCCATCCTATCTTGTTTACCACACATCGATTGAAGTACCTTATCAGAGGAGTCCATCTTACCAGATAGTGTTGAATAAACCAGGCCCAAATCAGCCATGTCTTTACCCATCTTGAAGTTCTCTTTAGTGGCTTTCTGATGAGTTTCCATTGTTTAGGCCCCAATTCTTTAATGCTCTCATATCACTTGTTATGGTTGGAGTCCAGCTTCAACTATAACCCACTTTAACATCAAAATCAAATGAAAATTTCAATTAACATGACAAGATCAAATACCAAAAGAAGCGTAAGGAAAGACTTCAATTTAACCAACTAAAGACATAAAATTGGAATGTAAAAAACGTAAAATGAATTCCCAGTAATTCATTAAATCCAACGGTGCCATTTGACTTCAATTTCATTTTCCCTTCATACGGAGACGCTTTCCTTCAACACTAATTTCAATTTTCTGTTATATCTACTATTTCTCTTCTTCCTCCTTTGCTACTGTAATTCATCTTCCTCGAGCTTCTCATGACAAACTCAGGGATGTAGGCTATTGTGCAGTCTGTAGTATTTTTTTTTACTCTTCGGGCATCATCCTATATATGAGAAGCATAAGTAAGATAAAAAAAATGTTTTAAGAAAACTACAAAAATGGCTTGCGCAATAAATTAATAATCATGTCAGATGCCCGTTCATGTTCTCTCGTACTTTTTCTTTTGTTCCCTTTTGGGTTCTGTGATGATTCATGAACTCATTAAATTTCCACTGAACCATTTCCCAGAGAGTTAACTCTTTGTTATTATCTCTGCAGATTGTGGCTCAGGCATAGGAAGGGTCACCAAAAATCTTCTTATAAGATATTTCAATGAGGTAGTACTTATTTTGCACAAATATTTACGTATTCTCATTTATTGTCTTAGAAGTGCCAATATAATGTTGTCAACCAGAAGAATGCTGCTGGTTTCACGCGCTATAAAAGAATCGTTCACAATTCTGATGATATTTTCCCAATTGCATGCAATTTATTTCCAAATTCTATTGATTTAGATGTAAGGCATTTTCATTACCCATTTTTTTATCTTTTCTAACTTTTACATCTCTTGTTGAAATTTTTTTATAGTATTCTATGCGACTATATTAGAGCATCCACAATGGATGTGCTAACTTTTATTAGTTAAACATTGTCATATAGTAGATATTAAGTGCCATATCTACATGTTAACTTTAACTATTATTTGAGTGTCACATTGTATATGTTAAATTTACCTGTAAGTAACCATTTAATGTTTCTTTGCCCTGTTTTCAACACAAATTGCCATGTCAGCTGTTAAAATGTTTGTTAACTTTAGCAAAGAAGTTAACAATATACTTAAAATGATTCATTTAGAAAACAAGTTAACATATCCAAGACATAAAATTGACTATTAATTTACATATGACACTAACAAACACTTTAACACATCCATTGTGGATGCTCTTATCATTTTTGGACTTGCTTTATGAAGGCCACCAATTTTTTATAATCATGTCCTTTCTTTATCTGTCTCTTTTTATGACTTTCTCCTTTTTATTGCATACTAAATCTATAATTTGCTAAATTATACCCATAGTTTTAAAAGGTGTACCTGGGTGCTGAGGTTTTTTATCTCATTGAAGTGATGCCTAAAGAGAAACCAGTAAAACACTCAAAATAATATGAAAAAATGTTCATAATAAAGCATCTTAAATAAATTACAATCAAACCAATTAACAAAATTAAAAGTCCAACTTGCAAATAAACATAACAAAAATTAATAAAGTAACTAATAGTAAGTTTTTTAATTTGTAATCAAGAAACAAAATTACAATATTCTAGTATAAGTAGAAACAACTTAATTTTTTTTATCATCATTATTAATAGGATTTTTAAGTGAATCATCATCCTCATCCTCATCACTATTGGTTTCTTTCATTCTTTGTCATTATTCCCTACTAGCTCTCTTTCCCTTTCCCTTTTCTTTCCTTTCTGTGCAAAAAAAAAAAAAAAAAAAAAAAAAAAAGCCCTTCTAGATGGTAAAGGAATAGCTAAAAAGTTAAGACAAACAACAAAATATCTAAAAAATGCAAGACAAATCGACGAACACCTTAGTCGTCTTGAGGTGTAAGTCTCACTAAATCGAGATGCAAGCCTCAGTGAATTGTAGGCGTGTATATTTAATGGTTCGGTTTGGTTCCATTTAACTCCAAGAATTGATCGGTGTCGGTTCGATTTATGTTATTTTTCTATTTTGTTTGGTTCCTATTAAAAAAAAAAAATGTATTTGATTGTAAATGTGTGCAAAAATCAAAGTTAAATGGGAAAAAATAGCAGCTAAATGTGAAAAAGCATTAAAACTTGGAAAAACAGCTTAATAATTGAAAAAACAGTTGTCAAACTGAAAAAACTGCTTCAAACTGGAAAAATGCATTCTAATTGCAATATTTTATTCGCAAAACAATAAATAAAACATTACAAAGAATTTGCATCCTAGTTGGGATGTTGGATATAAAAATTTGCTTACTCATAGTGTAAGCCAAATTGTAGACGCAACAATGCTTCCAAGTGGAGAACAAGTTACAGTTAATAGAATGACAAGAAAAAATCATATAATAAATCAAGTTAATTTATTCGATTTTACTTTTGAATTTCGGTTTTCGGTATTGAAAACCTATTGGTTTCAATATATATATATATATATATATATATATATATATATATATTTTAATTAAGAATGACCGTTTTTCAGTTTCCTTGATTCCTTTTTTTTTTTTTTGGCCCACTCCTAGTGAATTGAGGCCTACGTTTTGAGGTGGGATTCGAGGCATAAGCATCAAATAGCTATTTTGAAAAATGATTGTATCATGCTATTTTAGAAATGGTTATATCATGTAGTAATTCACTGGAGGTAGCCAAATCAAATGCATCACTTTCTTTTGAAACTGAACAAGATGCTTCCAGCAGCACCTAAAATCTCGTATTTGGATTTGCTGGAAAATCTGACGCTATGATTTAACCTTTCATAATGATTTTTCCATTTGTTTAATATGGTTCCATGGATCCAGATTGACCTTCTTGAGCCTGTTTCCCATTTTCTGGATGCTGCTCGCATAAATTTGGCACCAGAAAATTTGATGGTCACAGAAGAGCACAAGGCTGTAAATTTCTATTGTGTTCCTCTGCAGGTAACTTGTGTAGACATGTATCACTTTGAAAATTTAGTTGCATTTTTTTTTTTCACTTTTTAGTCCACGGTTGTAGGTAGTTTGTCATCAAATCAAAATTTTCTAGAATGACGCTGGCTGTGCTATTAAACTGTTTTTCCTGCGAAGTTAATCCCTGTAATCTTGTTATAAATTCTGTTGCAATATATGAGACTTTGGGTCTGATTGAAAAATATTAATAACTTGATGACAAACAAAGTCCTAGGGGAAAACAACAAAATCTGTTTTAATGTGCAACTATTTTTCTCTGTCACTCAATGACTCCTTCCCATTCTCTTTCAGGAGTTCACTCCCGATTCACAAAGGTATGATGTTATATGGGTCCAGTGGTGTATAGGACATCTTTCAGATGAAGACTTCATATTGTTCTTCAAGAGAGCAAAGGTGATAATGTACTACTGATACTGTTTTTATTTTTGGATGATTACCTGGAATTTTTCATCTTTGATAGTTCTCATTGTCAATCAGTCTGCTGGTATTGCCTGCCATCTAGTGGCTGTCTCTTTTTAATTTTTTAAACTAATTGCTATTTCTTCAACTGCAAAGATTGGTGTAAAAACTCAAATGCTGCTTCTTGGTGAAGCATGACATACTACTTAAATTTGTCCACAAAACTATGGTTCTCATTACATGTCAGTTTGATGATAAATCTGCCCATCTTATTCTTCCCAGGAAGGCTTATTGTATAGAGGAATTGTAAGCGAATAGAAATTATCAGAGTACATATGAAAAATGTACTTTATTAATAATCACTCTATCTACTATCCTCATTCTGAGCTCAAAGTTAAATAAAACTGTATATCTGGGAAATTCTAATTACATCTTGTTATAATTATTTGTTACAATTCTAACAAATTGCTCTACTCCAGGGTGGTCTCAAACCTGGTGGTTTTTTTGTTCTCAAGGAAAACATTGCAAGACATGGTAATGATTCTATAATTCCCTGAACTTCTGCTTCAGTCATCATAACTCATAAGACCTCTTAGTCTTTTCATTATTCTTCTAATGAAACAGATGATTCAATGCTAGTGTTGTTCCATATATGTTGACTGATTCTCTTTAGCATCAGTTTTCAGGTTGCACACCCCCCCCCCCCCGGGAACTTTAATTGACTTTGTGAAAATTTCCTTTCACCAAGATACTAATCCGTGTTGATTAGGATTTGTTTTGGACAAACAAGACAAGAGTGTTACCAGATCAGACTTGTACTTCAACCAGCTCTTCAGTCAGTGTGGGCTTCACATATACAAAATGAAGGTATGATCATGCCTTTATAATATAATATATATATATATATATATATATACATACTAAATAAGATTGTGTCTTCAGATTACTGTAGTCAGGTTTGATAACCAAAAGCCCAAGAAGCACGGATACTTACAAATTTATTACAGACCCTTGTCTGATACACATCCAAGCTTAGATATGCTTGGATACTCTCTAATACATACCGGTTATGTATTTTTTAATTACTTTATATTTTTTAAATTCTCGATACATATAGAAAATCTTATGACATTTGAAGAATAAGAATTTTATTGGTTTTAAAACTCTTTTAAAATTCATTATTATTGGTAATATATGACAAATAATTTTTACTTAATAGATTATTCATAGTATCAATAATTTGATGAAAATATATAATATAACTTAATTAACAATTTCAAATAAAGTAAACTTGTTTAAAGATAGTAGATAACTATATAGTTTATACTATTATTAGAAATATATAGTGTTGAATAATTGAAAACTTGAATTTTAAATTAATTGACAACTAGAGTTATATTATTGAAAACAGACACTGTATTAAATCTTTTAATGCATGTAAATTCTTTTAATAATTGACCGCTATAGTTTTATTATTGGAAATTAATATGCCATTAAAACTTTTAATACATGTATCAGCATATCCCATTTTTTAAAAAGTTGTATCTACGTACCAGTATCATATTATGCCCCTATTTGATAGAGAGATTAAAATCAGATTTTTATCTAATTTTGATTAATATAAATTAATGAGATGTGTGATTAAAAAATTGTGAGACTTATGAAATATGTTATTATAATTAATTGTTGACTTTGACTTTGATTAAAATTTAGATCAAACTTTGATTAAAATTTAGATCAAACAAGGGTTATTCGAATTACATATCCAAATCTGGCTTCTTGGACCAAAACTAGCTCAATCTGAAAGTACACTATTCACTTCTTGTTAAAGTATGCAAATACCATTAAATATAGTCCAACCTACCTATAACCTTGAATACATTTAAAATTCACGTAAAATACAATTGTCTCAGGACCAGAAAGGATTTCCCAATGGACTATTTGCTGTGAAGATGTATGCTTTGGCACCTGAGTTGCCAAAGAGAGTTAACAGGTCCAAATCTAAGAGGCAAGTTAATAGACCTGGCATCATCAAATGATCACGTTATCTTGTTGGTCTTTTACCGAGATGCACTTTATAGAGATCTTCCCTAGTTCGCAGTTTCTCTTGAAAAATGCCTTTTTTTTTCTTTTCTTTTTAATTTTAAAATTCGTTTATCGAATTATATACGCATGCAGTCAATTTGGGGTGTGTAACATTGCTTCCCATAAGTGGAGTAGGAAGTTGAACCATTTCCTCTATGACATTGTATGAACTAGTAATTTTTTTATGTGCTATTAGGCAGAATCACAGGTATAAGATTTAAAATAAATGTCAATGTATTTGCTGATTATTCACATCTCTCCTGTCTTCTCTTCTAAAAAATTTGCATGTCATAATCACTTCTGTGCTTTTGGGGTGTGTGTTTGTAGTACATCAAATATTTTATGTGCACTTCTCTTATGTATCTAAATTTGTTCAAGTAATGCATACAATTTATAACCTTCTGTGATTCACATGTTTGACACCATATTAGATAGATGATCCCAGCTGGGTTGATTACCGCTAAATAGATCTGTGCACATCAGCCCCAGTCCAATTGCATCTGTGGCTTCTCGAACTATGTGCCCCGTCCTTTTGATTCTCTTGTCAATGACATTCTCCAAGTTATCAGGGTAATGCATTTTCACCCACTCAACAAAACCAGTTTCACCTTTCTCAAATTCTTCCAGTGGCCTCCTATTTGATACCATCTCTAATATGAACATCCCGAACTTGTATATTTCTGGAACGATCCAAAAAAAAAATGTATCTCATAAAATTACTCTCTAGGACTCACAAGTAGAAGAATAGTGGTTACTTACTTTTTGTGCTGCTATTCTGATGATCGAATTTAAACCTTGATATCAAGGGTTCTCTTCCTCCTGACAGCTGAATATTTCTGGTTTTGAGGTCATAACCAACTTCAGGCCATTCTTCATGCAAATAGCACATTCCTGCTGCAATTCCTATAAATACTTTTACCCTTTGTCTCCATGGAGGAGCTGACCTTGATAGCCATGTTTCAATGTTTTCTCCACCTATCCATTTAATGACAATTGCCCTAAATCTGCGATTGTCGCACCATCCTAGTACAGGGGCTATATTTTTGTGGTACAACTGAACAAGAATCCTGCATTGTTCTACAAATTTCCTTCTGCTTTCCCTGGATATGGTTTCCCAAAATATCTCAATTCTTACTTCATTTCGGTTTCTTAGGATCCCTCTGTAAATACCACTTGTGGAACTCTTAGCCACCAAATTTCTTTTGGAAAGCCCATTTGTTGCTGCCTTGAGAGTGGATGGTGTAAACTTGTATTTTCTTTGAAGGAACTTGGGTAGAAAATCTGGTCTCCAAAAACACAGCCATCCGAACCAAACCACAGTTACAATCACAGAGATTGGAAAACCAACTAATAGAAGTACAGCCTTAATCCTGAACTTTTCATGATTTGGAAGAAGACCCGAATGAATGAAATTCGCAGTGTTAAACCGTTTGAAGAAGTTCTTGTTCGAGATTTTACATTCGGTGAAGTGATTATATGAAAGACTGAGGAATGTGAGGTTTGGCAGGTGATCAAAATTCTGAACTGGCAAATCCCCAGAAAGTTCATTGTGGCTCAAATCAAGTTGTTGAATTTGCGAACAGTTAAAAACCTCAGATGGGAAGTTACCTTTCAATGAATTGTTACTGAGATCAATGGACATAATGGTTAAGGGACAGTATTTCCAGAAGAAAGCGAATGATATATAAAGCGGTGCTATTTTTGGTTGGCTGTGTAGATCTATTTTTGGAAAGGATTCGACGCAATTTGGATTGTTGGAAATGTTACACAAGTGGCTGGCAACAATTGTAGACTTGAAAATTTCCTGAAGATTAAAAGGGGTGGCTTTGCAGTATCTGAGATTAGGGTTTCTGAGACAGTTATTTGTGATTGTTAAGTTGAAATCTGGTAGTGGTTTCAAGTTGTGAAGGTCTTCAACTACTGATGCTGTGGGAACTGAAGGAATAGAGAGTGAAATTGTGAGGAAGAGAAGAAAAGTTGCAGATATGGTAGCCATTGATAAAATTTGTCCATTGTAAGAAATATTTCCAAGTTTTTATTTCTGTATGAAATTCAAACGGTTTAGAGAAGGGGAAGCAGTTTTCATAGCAGTTATGGGTAAAGATAAATTTGCTTGGATGGATTTTTCAAAATGGACGGCTACAAAAGTGCATCCCTTTTTGGTCTAGGAAAAAAATTCGGACTTTCTCTTCTAATTCATTTTTTAAATACACATTCAAATTTTTTTCCAATTTTTCCTACGTAGGTTGAACAACGAAATGTCAAACCACAACAAATTGAAAGCTTTTTCGAAGCAGTGGGTTTGGACTTGCGCGTGGATTCTGTTATCTTTTTGATTTTGCATCGAACCAAATCATTTTGAAGTAGTTTTTCAATTTTTCTAAATCATTTTAAATTGTCAAATTTTTTACAAACGAAGATTTGATAATAAATTAGTGTAAATTTTATACAATCTAATTAAAACTAGGACTTCACAAATTTGAATACGCATCAGCATTAGATAGACCAAACTCAAATAAATTCAATTTCGAATTCAATTAAACTTAATACCCAATTATGAAATCTAAATTTGTTTGGTAAAAGTTTTTTATTTATAAACAAAAAATGTAATTTTTTCGAGGTAAAATATGTGATTAAAAAGTGATTTAATGTCAAACCATACACAATTACCAGTGAGTCATCACAATTGAGAATGAAAATCTCTCATGTTTCATCCAAGATGTATTTAACAACTTTTTTCTCAATAAAATTTTCAAGTACACATTTCTATGAGATCATTATTTCATATATTTTTCAATAAATTTTTAACTATACATTAAAAAATTGGGGCTTTTAGTTAAATATGTTTGGTAATCAATAACTTTAGTAATATAGACTTCTATTGAAAAGTCAAAATTAATAAATTGGAAGGCATATCATTTCTTTATTCTGGTTGATTTAATTCAGGACTAATTATTTGGATTTTTCGTAACTCTTTCAGTTGTTCTAAATACTCTTTATATTTTGGTAATTTTTCAAAGGCTTTGGGATGATCTCGCTTAGTTATATATCCTAATATTATTCCTTCCGATACTTCTTCTTCTATATCCTTTTGTTCGAGTGATATATTATAAACTATATTTATATTTTTTGCAGTTTCAACAGAGTTAAATCTTATATTATTTATGCAAGTGTAATCAATATCTTTATATATTTCTTCTAATTTGGACTAGGCAACATAATATATGCCTTGATATTTTTCAGTAATAGTCAATAAAAACGAAATATCTTTATCATCCAAATACAGCTTATCACAATCACTAGAAGTAGATGCTTGTGAAGTGTTCATAAATTGAAACGACCAGGTTGATTAGGATGTCTAACTATTCTATTTTCGTGATCTAAGGTTCTTAAAACAAAACCTGGGAATCTACTTTTAGTATTTTATTGTAACCAAATTAGATGTTGTTGTTATTCGTATTGATGATATTTGATGTTATTTAGTATTTTTTTTTTCACTTTTCTTGATTATTTCCTTGTTTTAATTCTCTGAGAAGCTTTTCTATCTCTTTGAATCTTAAATCAAAGGTATTATCTTTAACTATTCTAAGTCTCTCAATATCTTCTCTATCATCATTGTTCATAATTAAAAATAACAAACATGTGAAAGCATATGATTAAAAGCATGTAATCAAAGTATGTAAATGCCATTAAGCAAGCTTACAATAATCATATAGAAATAAGTAGGGTTTCCCTCCAGTTTCGTCCTATAGTGCATGTACTCAATCAATAATTTGAATCAAATGAATATTAAATATTTTTTAATAAATTGGGTCCACAACTACTTCCGCAAAAAAATTTCAATCAAGGTTGCATTTCTCACTCTAGAGAACTAGCTGTGTTTCCACAGATGCTATCTCCCGATATTCAGAGTCTCTGTTTTCACCACTCTCTCGACTCCTCTCAGGAAAACCTTACTTAGAACTTTCCCAAAGCTACATGTTTTAAAAACAAGTTTTAAAACTGAAATAAAGCTCAAATATTATCCCAAAATGCCACAACTCATCAAAAGGCTGATGGGATTTCTGCTGAGCAACAGATTCTTCAAAGACGAAAATTCATTTTGGAAAATATCAATACCGCCGGGGGTAATGAGAAACTTAACGAAAACTTTTTTTAAGAAAGCTTTGATAAAAACTCAAACATCATTTCATTCATAGATTGACATTGTACATACTGCAAATTATATACAGACACCTTTGATACTCACCTTATGAAGTTTAGAACTCCATAAGTGATTACCTTATTACAAGCTTTGATATCTTCAAACTATCTACTAATATTTTTCTTGAATACAAGTGGTGTAGACAAGTTTTGAATAAAAGAGTACAAGTACTTGACTTAGATATTTCGGGGATGCCTCTTCAATGAATTTCTTCCCCCTTTTATAGAGGTTCTGGATTATTTTCCTCCTCTTCTCTTTGGTGACAAGAAAGGACTCTTATCTCTTCTGCAATAAATTTCTTGTTGAGTAGTCATCAATCACTTTTTTCGGTGCATTTATCTTTCTTGCTAGTTGGCTTCAATAATTCTTGACAAGTTATCTTCCGAATTGTGACAAAACACCACAGCTTTTCTTTAATAAAGAGACTTTATTAAAGTAATGAGTGAAGGGTCTTTGTCATGGAAGCTACCTTTCATTATCTTCATGTTGTTTAGTGACCATAGTTTTTCTTTAATAAATGACTTTATTAAAGTAGTGATAAAGGGTCACTATCTGGTGGCATTATTTTTCCATCCTTGAGTCAAAGAACTTTGCTGGGAATTCTGTACTATCGAGTGATGCATGACTCATATCTTCAACAAGACAATGTTCACACCTATGCTCTGGATGGTCCCACATTATCTTGCATAGCTATTTGTGCATAATTTCACTTCCACTTACTTTATTGATAATAATTTTCTCAAGTATGTGGTCCAATTCACAAATGTCTACTTATTTAGATGACAATCTTGTATTGGAGTAGATTACATGATTATCTTAAGGATATAACCAAACTTTTTATTTTTCAGAAATAACTTGGCTTAAATTATCAAATATTTCTTTATATTCTTTAGCTCTTTTGTAAGAAATCATGTTAACAATATCTTCATATCCATTCTTAACAACTTTTTAGCTAGTTGGTAAGAAGTGTTGGTTTGTGATCCCTATCTTGATACAATGAAATGATGAGATCATTATTCCTTCATATTTATCCCATTCCATTGTGGCTGAAAAGAATTTGATATATATGTTCATACTTTTGATAACTTCAGTAAATCTTTGAATTGCCTTTTTAACATCTATGGGAAGTTGTTTAATTTCCCTTAGATCTTTGCTTGAATATATGCCGAGTATATTCCCTAGTTCAAAGCAGTTTTGAACCCAATTAGCTGGCGCTCCTCGATAGAAATTTATCTTGTTGTACTTTCCATGGTGTAGGGTCTTCATCAATTTCCCTACTTTGAGATATCAATCTGACAGTATATTGAAAATAACAATAAAGAAGAGAACTTCTTCATAATTATCTTTGTTTGCTAATTTTTGTTCGTGGGAAACTTTTACCACATCTTTTGGATTTATTTGCTCAATACGAGTTTTGGAATCAATTTCATTCCTCTGTGAAGAGGATTCCATAACCTTCTGGTATCTTGATTATCCATCTTGAATGAAGGCCTTGCATCTGTTTCCATATTTTCAGTACAAACATTAGGATTAATTTTTCCCTGTGAAGGGGTTCCTAATATTATCTTGTCTTCCCCTTTATCCTCGAGAAGAGCGATAGTATTCATAAGATCCGGTGAAGGGTTACTAGACTTTGTAAAAGTATTTTCTGCTGAATAGGTTACTTGGTACTGCCTAGAAGGCTTTCTTGTATATTTTGAATTTGCATCTCCAAACAAGAGATTTTAAGTTCAAGTATCTGGACTTTTGTCTTTAATTCCTTTAGCTCCATTTCTGCTAAGATAATCAAGAAAAAATTAGACTATTCTTTAATATATTTAATATCAAACTTGAAATATGAAAACCATATCTGGATTCTAATAATGTATCTATTGACAATAAATTGATCAACATTATTTTTAAAAAATGCTTTAACTTGTGTATTATCGTTCTAATCAAGAACTTTTTGGTAGCAAGTAATCTTCATATTTTTGTACTCCTCGCTTCACAGCAATGAGTTCTTTTCTATTTGTTTCATACCTCGTTTCAACTTCTTTGAATGTTCCTGATGTATATCCTGCATGTATTTCAGGACAAGAACAATTCTTTTCATATTTATATTCTTTATGATTCTTTTTTTACCTTAAGTACTGCTCCCTAGTAGTTATCTGAAGCGTCAGTTTCAAAGATAAAGAAATCTTCTTTATGTGGAATAATAAGTTTTGGTAGATTTTTTAATTCTTCTTTTACCTTCCTGATATTTTTGCGATCTTGTTCCTCCCAAGACCACATTACATTTTTCCTTAATTTTGGAAAAAAATAATTTTTTAACTTGGCACAATTTTCAATAAATCTTTTAGCATAATTTAATATACTGAGGAAACTTTGTAAATGTTTTTTTATCTTTGATTTCTTCAGGAAAATCTTGAAATTTTTCACCAATATGAGATTGCAGTTGCAATTCTCCTTCTTTTATAAATAATCCAAGAAATTTTATCTCTATTTTAGCTATCTCAGCTTTCTTTTGAGAAAGTGTAATACCATGTTTTTTCATGATAAAACAAAATTTTTCAAGATGTTCAATATATTCGTTCATATCTTTTAAATGAATAAGTAAATCATCTATGTAGAAAATACAAAAATGAGTAATATGTTTTATTACCTCATCCATTCTTCTTTGAAATATCTGTGGTGCATTTTTCAATCCAAATGACATTACATTCCATTCAAATTGGTCTAAAGGATTAGGAGTGCTAAATGCAGTTAAAAATTTGCTATCTTCTGTGAGCATAATTTGCCAAAATTCTGATTTACAATCGAACTTTGAAAAAATCTTCTTGTTTTGTACTTGTTTAATAAGGATGTCCTTATTTGGAAAGTAATATCCATCAAATTTTGTAACTTCGTTTAGCCTTTTATAGTTAATCACCATTCTGGCTTTTCCTCTTTTTATTTCACTATGTTTCCTAACCATAAATACTGGACTACTATGTGGACTTTTACTAGGCCTAATTAGTTTGACTTCTAGTAATTCTTTTATTTGGACTTTAAATTCCTCTTGGTCGTCAACACTGTATTTCATCAGTTTAACTCTTACTACAGTATCTGATTTTATAAGCTCTATCTTGGCTTTAGCCTTATCTGTATCCGATTTTTCTAATGGATTTTCAGAATAAGTTTCAGAAATTTCTTTTCTAAGTTTTTTTAATTTATCTTCTATTGTCATTTTTATCACATTAATTGGTTTAAATTTTTCTGTACTCCAACATCCACCACGTTGGGTTGAGGAGCTCTGATGATTAATTTCTTTGTAAGATATGCTTACGGCTCTTGTGATTTTAGGTGTAAATATCTCGTGTGCACAAGGTGTTGTGAACATATATTTATCAATAAATTGAGTAAAAGACGCATATTTTAATATGAAATTTTGCCCTAATAAAATATCAGATCCAATTGTAGTTGACATATATATATATATATTATCAATAAATACTTCTGTAAAAGATATTAGAAAAGGTATTTGTGTAGCATATTTGCTATATATTATCTTGTTTTCTCCTGCTGTTGTAGCAGTTACAACTTTCTTTGAGTCATATTTCCAATATTCAGATGGTAATACATTTGGTAAGCAAAGGCTTATAGTACTTTCTGTATCTAAATAAGCATGAAATTTTATTTTACAATAATTTTTTAAAATTGAGTATAACTTCAATATGTGGACTCATGGGATTGGTATTTATTATCCTCTCCATGGTAACAATGATCTCATATATTCATCTATCCTTGGTATAGTAACTGGATTTCCTTCAAGTGTTATTTTTATATATCCCTGACATATCTTGTAAGGGCTTGCTTTTCCAAGAAAGTTCATTCCTATTAATATAGATGTTTGGCTAAGTCCATAATTATCATCCTTATATAAGATTATTTTTGTTTTATGTTCACCTTGATTCTCTCCTATAATTATAAGAGGGAAACTCAGATATCTTTTTATTTCAAGGTTATATCCTAAATAATCTTTAAAGACATATTTTTGTGGTAACTCATAATCTTGTAGGTGGCTAACAAATTTAGCATATACATTGTTTTTATCTGCTCCTGTATCTATATGAATAAGAAGATCATTCTTGATCCCTTCTTGGCTGATATATCTAGTCCTGATATAATATTGTGAGCTTGCTGGTTCATCAATACTTTGGTTTTTAAGTCGTTCTATATTAACATTTCCTCTAGGTGTGAATCTTGCAATAATATTTTCTCCTTGTAGCCTCACACTACCTTTTCTTATTATTCTTCCTTCAGAATTAATTTCTTTAGCTTGTTTGTGAAAATCAAGCATTATTTGTTCTGGTATTGTAACTTCATGTTCCTTATATTTTCTAGGTGGAATTACTGTGCCAATTCATCAAAATCTTTGTGTATTATTATGTTATCTGTTGCTTTCCTTAAATTGCTATGATAGCTAGTACTAAAAGCAAATATTGATTTTATGCTTATACTAATAGCCTTACTTTTATGTAACATTTTCAAATTTCCAATTCTATAATAGAGATTGAAACTTTGGTCTATATTTTCATCTGTTATTGAGATCGTATAATTTGGTTTTATTGTAAATATTATCTTCTGATAAACTAGATTTCCTACAACAGTTCCTAATCGAGCATCTATAGGATCTTGTAGAATTCTGTTATCCATGCAATAAATTTCAATGGGTATATTCATACATTCTCTAAAGATTCCTTTAATCATAACTTGGATTCCTCCAATTTTAATAAATTTTAACTTCTTCCTAATATTTTCTGGGATATTGGATAATTTTTGTTTTACCCATTCTTTAGTAATTATTGGGATCCTGGTTTTTCCCACTACATCTTCTATGTTAATTGGGATTTCTTTATAATTCATACTTACAATTGTTTTGTTCATCTTAGGGAGTATTCCTAAGAATCCTTGATGAAATACATCTTTTTCTTGTAAGTCTAAGATTCTTTAAATTATCTCCTTATATCTTTTGCTATCAAATGCAATTTCTTGACAAATTCCTCATATTGAGTCTTCTACTACCTCAGTTGTTTCAATATCTAATATATATATATATATATTTTCTTCAGATTCTTCATCTAATGATGATGTTTTCAACTCATAAATATTACTACATTCATTGTCTAAATCCTTAAAATACTCAATTGGTTCTATATCACTATCATCTATAAATTCTTCATAAACTTTGAGAGTTTTTATATTCTGTTTATCTTTTCTCTTAGGACATTGGGGGGCTATGTGTCATTCTTCATTACAAATGAAGCATCTACATTTTTTGATATATTTCTTTTTGGGCTTTTCAGACCAATTTCTTTTCTTGAAATATTTTTTATATGGCTTGAAGTTTCTTTTCTTAAACTTTTTAAAGTTTTTGAATCTTCTTTTATGTTTTTATATGGCTTATATTTCTTCTTATGACATCTAAATTGTTCTGTTTGATCTATATCTTTGTAACAACATCAATAATTCTTCCTTATCTCATATGCTTTTTTATTTTCTAGTACTTCTCTGCACCAAATATTTATCATTCTTTTTGTGAATTCAATTCTACTTCCAAGACTATTTATATATATTCCTTCTCCATCTCCTTCAGTTAATATTTTATTATATTCTTTTAGAGTGTATTTGGTATTGTTTAAAATGAGTTTTTTGAAATGAATAGTGATTTTTAGGAGAAATGATGGTTGAGATTTGGTTGAAAAGTAAAAAATTGTGGGCTTGACTTTTGATGGATTGTTGAGATTGAATACTGTAGAAAAATGAGAAAAATTTAATGGAAACCAAACGGGGGCTTAATAATTTAGTTCACCATGGGAATGATAATTTTGTGAAATAAGATCTTAAGATTGGCTTATTATCTGTATAATCTCCTTAGCTGATTGTATAGTATAATTCTTGAAATTTACATGTATATCTTTCTGATTCGCACATATCGCATATTCTTAAATTTTCTATTGCAATCATTCCTTCATTATATTCATATTGTTTTATAGCTTCTTCATAATTGTGTATCTATCTCCCAAAAATTCTGTTCTGAGGCCTCTTTCCATCCTATTTAATATATATCTTATGCTTTGATCATTTAGATTATTTCTATTATCTAATGCATCATTTTTGTTTTCTCCATATTTTATTCTTCTTTTTATATTTACAGGTAGATTTCTCCACCATTCTGATACTAAACATCTAAATGTATGTTCTATAAATCTAAAGGCTGTATATGTGTCTCATTTATTAAATTGTATTGCTAAATAAGTACTTTTTGTCCATGTTTCAATAGCTTTGTTTGTATCTACAAAGTCAAAATCTAACCATATTCCTGTTGTGTGAATTGGTTCATTATATGATTTTGTTGGATTAACTTCTTTTATGGATTGTTTTCTAATATTTCCACTATATCTATTCTTGGTTTTCCTATATCTTTGGAATCCTTTTTTCTAGGTATGTAAGTTCCATATGGATTAGTTGTATCTTCATCACTACTAAATTCTTCTTTTACGTTACTTGCAGACGAGTTTGTATTCATTTTATTATTTTCTACTTGTTTTGCTAATTCTTCTAATTGATTTTTATATTTATCATATTCTTCTTCTGTAAATTCTAAGAATTTTCTTTCTAATTCTTCTACATCTGTTATCATAAATTGTTTTATTTCAGGTGTTTTTCCCTTTCCTTTATTTTTATTTTTAATTTTTCTTCTGTAATTTTGAGGAGGATTAATTATGATTTTATCTTTTCCTTTTAGATTTTTATCTAATATAACGTTTCCTATTTGTAAATTATATTCTAAATTTTCCAATTTCTTATTCATATCTTCAAATCCTTCGTTCAAATTATTTTTTGGTAAATAAGGATAACTTGATTTTTTATGTTTTTCTACATTTTTTTAGAAATTCTTCAATTATATTTCCTTCTTTTAATAAATTCATTATGATTTTTTGGTTCGTTACAGGGCTCTGATACCAATTTTACCAGGGTGCGCAGAACACACTCTCTATTTTCTTAGGGAATTATACGCGGAATTATAATCATCTTATGATTCTTGTCAAAAATATTTTTTCTTGTCTTATTTCGTTTATTTCTGTTAATCTCAAATATTCAATATGTTGTTTAACGAATCTTTTAAGTTCTTCGTATAATTTTATAGCTCTGGTACATGATACTCCTTCAATACTAACTAATTATGTATATTTTCTATGTAAACTCCTAATTAAATCTGTCATTTTTTCCTCAAGTATGTGGGGGTCGTAAACAGGCATAAATGTAATTAGGTAAAAATTAATTTTATTATTTTGTTTTCAAAAAATATTATTTTGGGGAATAAATTGAAGTTGTTTTATAGTTAGATGACTTTGTTTGAAATTGAGGGTATTTGGGGAAGTTTGAATTGTCAAAGGCTATTTATCAAATGTTTTAGTTTCAAAGTCTATTTCTCAAACTATTTATGTTGATAGGTCTATTTACGGGTATTTCCCTAAAAATTTCTCCAATTTTTCTTACACAAAAAAGGCTCAATTGAAGTGTTAAACAACAGTCGTTGATCTATATTCATAGCTGCCTATTGTAACAGGGTAGACAATTAAATCTAGATTTTAATTCAAATTCATATTTTTTTCTGCTAATAATCTTCTCGATTTTTCTCTCAATTTTCAAGTTTCTTCTCCTTTTCTTTTATTATTTTCAAATAATTGTTTGCTATATTTATTGTTAACTAGTTTCACACTCGTGAGATGTACGGACATATTTATTGATAAAGTATAATGTACTGATACGAAACAATAGGAAAAAATCAATAAAAAGTAACAGTAACGAGTGTAATTTTAAATAATAACAATTTTTAAGGATAACACATTTCATCTGAATTATTTGATCTTCCAGATATAGACTTGATAATTCGTTTGTACACGAAGATGAAATTTCATTTCTGGTATTAAAAATCTTGTTAAGAAATAACGGACTTATCGTGTTACACAAGCATATATACTCCAAGTTACTATTCATTACTCAAAATATAAGCATTACCTCCAAATTTTTGTATTAGCTCTCATCCATTAAAGAGACGAATCCAAAAACATGCATATGTAATAAGGACCTACCTATAGAGGTATCAATCAGGGTGGTCCGTGCCGGTTCGGCCAGCTAACATGTGTTTGGTAATGGCCCGTGCGGAAAAAAGTCCACTCGCAGCGGGTTTACGGGTCGGTCCACTAATTTTGAATTACAACCCTGACTCGCCTACTTGCCCATCTGGGTTGAGACCATGCAGGTCACAGTTCGTTCCGGTTTGACCCGTATGAATAAAAACATCAAACTTTTCATATTTATAATAACAATTTTTTTTGTTAAATTGCTAAATATGAAATGAACAAAATTTCAAATTTATATTTTTAATTGTTCAAATTTAAATTTTAAAATTTTTTTAATTATTTTTTAATTATTTCACGGGCTAGTTGGTTCACTGCTGCCCTTGAAGGTATGACTCATGAAACTCGTTGTTCACACTTTCTCGACCCATGAACCGCCCGCACGGGTTACGGGTTGGGACGTGGTTCCAAGTCGATCCGGGCCGATTTTCACCGGTTTGGTTGGCTCGTCCGTCTGTCTGTCTTGACACCTCTTCAGTGATTGGGTATCTACAATCATGACAAAGGAAGCATTCCGAATAGAAATATGTCCCCATGCATCCTAAATAATTTTCATACCCAATTTAGCGATTGCAACCACCACATACTCTGCAAAACGATGGAGCATATGCACACAAGATTAGTCATATCTTGCCAAGCTAAAGCTTTCCATTGATTGTGAGCTCGCTTATCCAATTCATGCATATACAAGGTTTTTTTAAAAGCTCAATAGATCATTGAATGGATCAAATTGATATATTGGTGCGAGTTTGTGTTACTAAGCAATTTTCACACTTTAGAGACTTACCAAAAAATTCAAATGTCAATTTAAGTTATACAAATATTTGAACAAAATTATAGGAAGCAGTTTATGCCGTCTGCATCTTCGTCATCCTCATCTTATAGAGAGATTAAATCTGGTAGAACCCCACGGGTCCTGAGAGACTGTTGTAGGACCATCGGAATTTTCGGCTTCAAATTCTTTGTTGGACTCTTTTTGTATGATTTTGTTTTGGTTATTTGATACTTATTGACCGTGGAGAGATCGTTGATTCTGGATTGAATCTTGAGGGCGGCAAGCATTTTTCATCATCCGTTGTTTTCCAATATTTTTAGCTCATACTCTGTGATTATTTGTAGGGGTGAACAAAATTTGGTTTGATAAATGTAAAAGTTACAAACAAATGCCATAAATGCATAAGGTCATTTTGGAAGGGTTTGGAGGCAGGAAAATCTTTTTGACGGCTATTCTGCCTTTATATAGAAATATAGAATATAAATACAGAATATGGATATAGATATAGATATAATATAGAATATAGATAGTTATAGATATAGAATATAGTTATAGATAGATATATATTATCTAATTAACTATATAAAAAATTTAATGGTTCAGTAAAATATTTATATGGAATCAGGTAGATCGTACTTATGGTTATTTTTCTGGTACTTTATTTATCATTCTTTTTACTATTCAAATGATAGATGATAATAATATTTTTATAATTTATACATTTTTATACAATGAATGAAATAAATAAATTTTAAATGATCTTCAATTACGCGAGTTATTATTTTTCATTTCTGCATTAGTTGATTATTATTTAAATTATCCTTTTCTTTTTCCAAATTATAGTATCATTTTATTATTTTTCTATTTATTTCATTATACACATGTTCTACATATAATAAAAAAATAGAAAATATTGAATTCGCAATTATATGTTTCGACATAATATCGTGCATCGCATATGTGAAACACTAGTATATTTAAAAGTAAAGTAGTGATTTAGTGTGAAACATTGCGCAGGTGAAACACTAGTATATTTAAAAATAAAGTAGTGATTAAGTATGAACACAGTATGGTTAATTATTTAGTTAATTAATACATGTTTGACTATAAAATGGTTAACAACTTGGTTTATATTTGTTTGGTTAATGCATGTTTGACTATTTAAGTTTGCATTTGCATTATATTCGAACCACTATTATATTTACCTAAGTTTATTAAATTTTTTACATTTTTAATTTTTAATTATTTATTTTTTAAATTAAATTGTTAATGTATTTTTTATTGCAACAGTTTTCTGAATATATATTTTAAAATTTATTTCTCGCTCTCCTTTTTTTTTTTTTTTTAATAGACATTATTTTCAAACTTATTATGTAATTGATTAAATCTTTATCTTATTTTAACTATTTACAACTTTTTCACTTAAATATTCTATTTGATCTTTTTATATTCTATTTGAGAATTGTTTGTACTTTGTATCTGATGCTTTAAAAATTCCTAATCTTGACGTGGTTAGATCTGGAGTTACTTGATCACTCAAAAAAATGAATGGATTAATCTTGGATGACCTGCAAAAAAGGAGAGAAAGATTCTCCCTATCGCCCCTCCGGTGTAGAATTAGTTTTCTGGAGAGAGAAAAGTAGAAAAATAAATATATAATTTTAAAACTATATTAATGATGAATCAAATAATATTCAATCAGAGGAACTGTATTTATATGGCTTAAAAGCACGTAACCTTCCCCTATAATAAGAAAGAGTTAAGGATTGAACTTCCCCTTTTTTGGGGTTCTTTCCTTATGGAGAGCATCTTATCTTGAGGCCCAAGAATGTGGCTCATTCATGAAGCCCATAGACAAAGGATGACTCGAGGCTTGATTGTGTGGGCTTTTGGACTGATGAGACAGGGATGGGCCGACCTAAAAACCTATGGTAAAGCAAGATAGGAAAGTGTACTCTTGGAATGTGCCTGGACATGAGGGCCGACCTATGGACATCTTAAGAGGAGGATCCAGTGAGGTCGGGCAATATGCCCAGCCTATAGCTCTTAACTGGAAGACCTGTAATATTCGAGCTCATAGCCCATATTCCTATTCTTAAATGACGTGATCGGGAATTCATACCAATCATTGGCCCCCGTGCATTAGAGATCAGGACAAGATCTCTGGGCGCATGAGTATCTGACAGCTATCATGCGTTTTTGCCAACTAATGGACTATAATACTTTGATGCAATGAATAGTCTTTCTTTAGATATATGACATGTGGTAGGAGTTAGGGTGGAGATTTTGAAATGATTCCCGCCAATTTTTCCTAAATATGTGGTCCCCATAGCCTCATTATCTTTACTTTACGAATTTGTGTGAGATCAAAGAACTCCTCGGAAAACTAGCACGACCTCCCCTTCTACAAAAAAATACTTGCACTTTAGGTAAGCTCAACCTATCTCAACCCTCATTAATTTTATTATTTATTCTGGGAAGATATGGTGAGGCAAGTTACAGTAGATGACCTTAGGGATGTAGAAAACTTAGACGAACCTTTAGAGGTCAAGCCTTTAGGTTTCTACCAGCACCTGCCTAGTCCTCAAGAGGGTGAGTCTGACAATGGAGAAGAGGTTGAGGATAATTCTCAGTTATGTAGGGAACCGAGGCAAGCAGACCTTGAACTTTTGACCTATTATAACAAAATGAAAGAACATATGGTCGAGGTGGACATGGGGAGATATAGGTTATCCGTGGGTTATACAGCTAGGATCCTGGAGAAGGACGAGCTATCTTACCATTTTCGGGAAGGGGAGGTTGTAGTTTACCACGAGGCCTTAATGGACGGGCTAATTAGATTATCTTGGATCACTTTTTTGTTGAATTCTTGCTAATCGCAAGCATATTACCAGGTCTGCTCACCCTTAACGGATGGAGGATACTTGTATATTTTTTATTTTGTGTAGCAATCTTGGGATTGAACCTACGGCCAGTATTTGTAAACATCGATGTAACTGCTTTGTCTACTTGAGCGGGAAGGGTAGATTTGAGGTCCCTTTCGTCCCTTCCTCCATCAAGTACTGGAAGGAGAAACTTTTCTTTATAATGCCGAGAGAGGGAGAGACCATCTTTTGGCCAATGTTTAGGTGGTCAGACGTAGATAGTTTCAATAGGGTATGGAACTTGAGTGAGAAGACCATAACTGAGCTTATGGAAAATGCAGTAAGGGTGTGTGATTTTGGTTTGTTGGCCGAGGAGGCCAATGACCTTGTCAATAATGAAATCCTTGACATGGCCGGTCTTGACCTTTAGCTCAGTAGGGTTCGGCCTCTAAAATTACGAAATTAAGAAATTAATTTAACTTACTACCTCCTACATTAAGTATGAGTGTTTGTTATGAGATCTGACCTTCCCAATTTTTTCTTACCAGGAATGGCATTCAATTATGAGGTGTTGAAGAATGATGCTATGGAAAAAGCCCAGGGCTCAAAGGCCAAATGTGCTGAGGACAGGATTACCCAGAAATGTCCTCAGAAAAGAACAAAGACTGGACCCTCAGGTCCGAACTAAACTTCTCAATCCAATGACGAGGTTCTTCGCCCCAGGATGGATAGGCAGCAAAAGGGTCAGGCTCTATGTTTATTTGTTTTTGTAGAAAATTTCTCTAACTTTATTTCCTGATGCTCAGCATTACTCGAGGAGTTTCCTTGGAAAGCGTTGAATGGGGTGAGACGGCCAACCAATTGGTTCATTCCGTGTAATATGAGGCCACAAGGGCTAATGTTGTGGAGGAGAAGATAAGGAAGGCTCTGGCAGATCTTGATATCGCTGTAAAAGAGTGCGACTCATCTCGAGAAGAGGTCGCCAAGCTCACTAAGGAAGTATTCCAAGCCCAAGAAGAAGAGGTTCAGGCTTGGGCATCTGCAGCGGAGGCTTTCAAGGGGTCAGAGGAGTATAAGATGGCCCTTGGCAATTACGCCATGGAGTCTTATACTTAGGACATCAAGCAAGCCTAAGCAGGATGTCTTTTGAAGGCTCCCGAGCGTGATCCTAGCCCGATGGCAGAGTTTCCTTTGGGTACTGATGATCTCGACTTGACTCCATTTGAGGAGGAGGATGAATGTGAAGTGGTCGAGGACAATGTAGAAGGCAGTGAACTTGAGGTCTAAATTTTGTAAAAAAATTTATAATGCTTTTACCCGGGGTATGCCTCGTGGACTGCCTATACTTTTGAATATTGTAAATGGAATTTCTGGACTTTTCGTTAAGTACGTGCTTTTTACTTGGGTTATTCGTAAATTTTTGAAAGATCGGGCATGCAAGCCGACCTTAAATTTTTTTTGTATAAAGGAGGGGTCAAGCCCTTGACTTCGTAAATTTTTAGGAGAAAATTTTTGAGGTTGGGCTTAGTGGCCGACCTTGTAATTTTTTGTTACGAAGAAGGGATCAAGCAGTTTTTAAATTTTAAGAGAATATTTGTAAGGTCAGGCGTGGTGACCGACCTTGTAAATTATCAGTACAAAGAAGGGGTCACGCCCTTCGTGTAATTTAAGGAAATGGTTAGTAAGGTCGGTCATTTAGGCCGACCTCGTAAACCTTTTGCACAACGAAGTAGTCAAACCTTTGACTTTGTGTAACTTAAAGAAATAGTTGATAGATCGGGCATGAAGGCCAACCTTGTAAACTTTTAGTACAAAGAAGGGATCAAACCCTTTGTGATTTAAGGAAATAGTTTGTCATGTCGATCATGTTGATTGACCTTGTAAACTTTTTGTACAAAGAAGGGATCAAACCCTTGACTTTCTGTAATTTGAGGAAATAATTTGTCAGGTCGGGCATCTTGGCTGACCTTGTAAATTATTTATATGGAAGCAATTTGTAAGGAAATAATTTGTAACATTGTGCCATGAGACAGACATTGTAAATTATTTGGAGGAAAATAATTTGTAACATCGTGCAATGAGACATACATTGTAAATTATTGACATGGAAATAATTTGTAACGTCGTGCAATGAGACAAACATTGTAAATTATTTGGGGGGAGTAACTTGTAAAGTCGTGCTGTATGACTGACCTTGTAAGTTTTTCCAATGCTTGATCTTTTCGCTCTCATTCTTCTGAAAAAAACACTTTAATTGAAGGGGGACTTGACTGTGTGCCTCGTTTAACCTTACCCAGAAAAAACACTTGGCAAAAAATCTGGATAGGAAAAAGCGTACCCGTCCCTGACTCTGAAGATAGATAAATTGGGCACGCAGGCTCGACCTTGCTGACAAATATATAAATGGACGTGCAAGTCCGTAATTAAAATTAAAGTAATGGGTTCGCAGACCTGACTATTCTATAACTAGATGACTTTGTGATTAATAAGGAGGACTTGCAGGAGAATGGTGCCTATTTGTAGTAGGGCTTCAGATTTTCAACATTCCATGGTCGAGGAAGGGGTTTGGAGTCCATGGTTCTTAGACTGTCAGAGCCCTTCTCGACCTTTCGAATGACTTCGTACGGTCCTTCCCAAATAGGCCCGAGCATCCCAGGTTAGTGACCGGCAGCTTCACTTCAACGCAAGACAAGATCCCCCATTCTGAAGCCTCTCTTTTTGACTCAGAGGTTAAACTAATTAGATATGCATTGTTGATAAGCAGCTATTCTTAGGGTGGCATCATCCCTGACTTCTTCCATGAGATCTAGGCTTTCCCTTTGTCCCTCAATATGATTGGGTGATTCTACTGACATTACGCGGAAACTGGGAACCTTCACTTTTACTGCAATGGAGGATTCCATTCCAAAGGCTAGCATGAATGGAGTTTTCCCAGTTGTTGTCTTGAATGTTGTTTGATTCGTCCATAGAATTTCAGAACGAGATCGGGCCAATCACCTTTGGTACTCTCAAGGAGAGTTCTCAGGTCTTGCATTATAAGTCTGTTTGTTACCTCTTCCAATCTATTACTTTGCGGTTGTGAAACTGAAGTTAACTTATGTTCAATCCCCAAATTCTTGCAGAATTTCTTGAAGGCTTGACACTTGAACTTTTTCCCATTATCAGTTATTAATGTCTTGGGAAGACCAAATCGATAGATGATTGACTTCCAAACAAATGACTCCAACTTTTGTTTTGAGATTACGGTGAGAGGTTTTGCCTCTACCCATTTGTGAAATATTCCATAGCCACTGCTAAGAACTTGACTTGGCCACGAGCTATGAGAAAAAGCCCAAGTATGTCAATTCCCCATTTTGCAAACGGATATGGGCACATAATCGAAGAGACCTCTTCCGCTGGTTGATGTAGTCGGGCTGTAAACCTTTGGCACTTATCACAAGTCTTCACATAGTTGAGGGTGTCTTTCCTCATGCTTGGCTAGTAATAATCGCATCTTACCAATTTTGTTATTAGAGCTCTTGCTCCTTGGTGTCCTCCACAGATTCCTTCGTGAACCTTGGCCATAGCAAGGGTTGCTTCTCACGGGGTCATACATTGAAGGTAGGGAAGTGTGAAACTCCGACAGAACAAAGTGCTCTGCAAGATGGTGTACCTTGGAGCTCTTGATTTGATCCTTCTGGCTTCTGCTCTATCAACTGGAAATTTTCCCAATGTCAAGTATTCAATGATTGGATGCATAAATAGGGCTCATGCTCCGAGATATCTATAACATCGGGTTGTTGTGTGATGCTGTGCTCATCGGAAAAACACAATTATTTCCAAGTTATCCAAGTTGGAAAAAGTAAGTCTTGACAGGGCATCAACTTTATGATTGGCGGACCTTGGTATTTTCTCTACGCTACAAGATTTGAACTTCCTTTGCAAGTCTAGAACCACTATTCTGTAAGATTACATCTTCTCGTCTTCTGCTTCGAAAGTTCCATTAACATGTTCTACCACCAACTATAAATCACTCATGACCTTGACATGCTCAACCCCGAGATATTGTGTGGCCTGAAGTTCGGCGATGACAGTCTCATATTCTACATCGTTATTGGTGGTCGGGAAATCGAATCTAACTGTGCACTAAATTTCCATTGTGCCATCATCCTTTCTCAATATGATTCCGACCCCCGAGTTTGCGACATTCGATGCTCCATCAACTTGCAAAGTCAATGTATCCTCTTTCCTGCCATGACATGTTGACCCCTGAGGTCTTGGGGTGAGTTCGGCGATGAAGTCTTCCAAAACCTGTGCCTTTATACGAGGTTGGGATTTGTATTCAATGTTGTATTCTCCGAGTTCAATTGATTGCAATATCTGTTTCACAGCTTGATTGGTGAGAACTCTTATGGATTGAGCTCGAAAATAAGGTCTCAATTTTTTGGATGTTGTGACAAGGGAAAGTGAGAGCTGCTCTGCTAGAGTGTACCAGGTTTTAGCATCCAGTAACATTTTGCTGATTCAGTAGACCGATTTCTTAACCTTCCCTTCTTCCTTGACTAGAACGACGCTAACTGCATGCTCTGATACTGCTAGGTATAGAAAAAGATCATCCCCTGGATTTTAATTCACTAGAATCGCTTGCGATCCCAAATATTCCTTGAGCTTTCTGAAGGAAGTTTCAAATTCTTCATCCCACTTGAATTCTTTATTTTCCTCTGAGAGACTTGAAGAAAGGGAAGCATTTATCTGCTGCTCTTGATTGAAACTCCTCAGTCCTGCTATTCTCCTTGTGAGTTTCTGGATTTCCCTTATGTTCCTCGGAGGTCCATAGATGTAAGGGCTATGATTTTATCAAAATTAACTTCAATGCCCCGCTGGATGATCAAGAATCCAAAAGATTTTCCTGAGCTTACCCTGAAAGCGCACTTGGTAGGATTTAGCTTCATCTGATGCTACCGAAGTGTAGAGAAGATGTCTTCCTGGTCGGCTATATGGTCTTTCTTTCTCGAGCTCTTCATCACCATGTCATCAATATAAACTTCGATTTTCAGTCCTATGTGCTTGGAGAAGACCAGTTTACAAGTAGCCTCAGCAATTTTTTGCTTGAACGGCATGACCTTGTAGCAGTATATTCCTTCGTTGACCATGAAGGAGGTTTTCACTTGGTCTTCCTGCCCCATTTTGATCTGATGATATCTCGAGAAAGCGTCAAGGAAGTAGTATAGCTCGAAACCTGATGTGGAGTCCACCAACCCGTCAATCGGGGAAGAGGATAACTGTCTTTGGGGGCATGCTTTGTTCAGATTTGTGAAATCTATGTAAACTCACCATATACCATTAGCCTTCTTCACCAAGACCACGTTGGATAACCATTCTGGATACTTCACCTCCTTGATGAACCCTGCTTTCAAGAGTTTATTGATTTCCTTCTTAATTATTTGCCTTCTTTCGGTAGCAAGCTGCCTTCTTCACTACTTTATAGGCTTCTTATACGGTTGGATGGTAAGCCTATGTACCGCAAGTGCATGGTCAATCCCGGGCATGTCCTCCGCATTCCATGGAAAAATATCGAGATTTCTTTTCAAGCACCGTGACAATTCTTCCTTCATTATTCTGGGAAGCTCTTTTCCAATTGTGAAAGTTTTGCCCTCCAAGATAAGAACTTCCTCCAATTCTTCCTTTGGTGACATACGCTCTTCTGTGGGAGGTTCAATTGACATTAAATTCATTTTCCCCTTTCAAATGCAGCTGACGTAACAATTTCTGGCCATCACTTGGTTACCTCGTACTGTTGCTATGCCTACGGGAGTCGGGAACTTGACTGCCAAGTGGTATGTTGATATAATTGCTCTCAAGATGTTCAAGAAAGATCTTCCCAGGACAACATTATAAGACTAGCTGACCCGACCTCCTTACTCCCCAATGCTCGAGCATAGTTCTTCCTAACATTATTTGAATCACCTCCCGAAGCTATACCACCAATGATAAAATTTATGGCATCAGTGGGCCTATTCTTCTCCTCCCTTTTCTCCTGATCTTAAGGACCCTTATCATCTTTCTTCACGTAATGCTCTAGGAGGCCCCTTTTGATGAGGGCTTCTATTTCAAGTTGGAGTATTCATCCATGGTATGTCATGGGTTCTAGTGAAAATCGAAGTATTTATTGCGATTTCGCTCATCGATTTTTCCCTTGATAGGTCTTGGCTAGCGCAGGTCTTCTCGACTTTTAATTTCCATGAGAATGTGAGACGAAGGTGCATTTTAAAGGAGTGGAGTTCTGATTCTCGTAATTGTTCCCCTTTGTGCTAGATCGGGAAGAATTCAGTCCATCTTTTTGTCTTGATCTTTTGTTACCTTGCTTGATGGGTTTAGTAGACTGTGCTGTTGTTGATCCATGAATCTGATCCTGTGCTCTCACTGAAAACAGGGTTTCTTCCATGTTTATATATTTTTCTGCCCTTCTGAGGAGTTCGGTCATGTTTGCAGGCGGATTCTTAGACAAAGACATTCTGAATTCCTAGACCCGTATGGCTAAGGTTAAAGCCGAAGTCGTCGATGTGATGTGAAGATCAGGAATCTGAAGCCTTTCACCTTTGAAGCGGGTCATGAACTCTCGTAGTGTCTCATTGGGCCCTTGCCTCAACTGCATGAGGGAAGCGACTGTCTTCTTTATCCTTTTGCTACTTGCAAAGAAGGCTGTGAATTTCTCAGTAAGATCGGCGAAGGAAGAAATTGACCCTGATGTTATTGTTGAAAACCAATCTCAAGCTGCATTGGTTAAGGTCTGCGAAAGGCCTGGCATAATATTTGGTCAGGAGCATTCTACATGTCCATGACATTGGCGTCGGTATTCAGGTGGTTGTTGGGATCTGTGGTTTCGTTTTATTCCTTTATCCGATGATATTCGAATCTTTCAGGTAAGGGGAATGATGTTATTTTAGGGGTGAAAGGGGTTCTTTTAGTGATAGAGGTCCCACCTCGTGTGTTCTGTCTTATCCTGTCTGCTATTCCCTTCTAAATAATCTTGGAAATTTCTCATTGTGTCAAGTTGGCGAAGCCTTTATTCATGGGATGGGCCCCCCGATTTCTGAGGAATTGATGTCAACAGGATTGACTGGCCTTCCCTGGGAATCATTCCAGGAGTATTCATGTCGAGTACTTCTTGGCGATTACCCGCTGTTGAAAAATTTGATGGCGGTCATGGAGCTGCTGTTGGAGTTCATTGAAAGCTTCTCGACTAACTTGCTTGTTATCTAGTGTAACTTTTGTATGTTGTTCTTTCTCAACAGCTTCAAGAGGTGGGGATTATCTCCTTCAACCAATGTCGAGGTCGGAAGAGGTTGTCCCGTGGATGTGGAAGGGAGATTTTAAAGTCTATTAACCATGACTAATCGAATCTTTTCTCACAGACGGCACCGATAGATGCTGTAAAAATTCCTAACCGTGATGTGACAAGATTTGAAGTTGCTTGATCACTGAAAAAGATAAATGTATTCGCCTTGAATGACTTAAAAAGGCGATGATGATTCTACTCGCTGCCCCTTCCCATGTAAGAATTAGTTTTCTGGAAAGAGAAAAGTAGAAAGAGAAATATATAACTGAAAAACTGTATTAATCATGAATCAAATAATATTCGATTGGAGGAGGTGAATTTGTAGGGCTTAAAAGCCCGTAACCTTCCCTATAATAAGGAGTCTTCTTTGTGTAAGCTTACCTTTTAAGAGAAGAATCCGTATAAGTATTGAACTTTCCTTTTTTTGGGGATCTCCTTATGGAGATCATCTTATCTTGAGGCCCAAGAATGTGGCCCATTCATGAAACCTATAGACAAAGGATGACTCAAGACCTGATTGAATATTTTTTATAATAATATTTTTATAATTTAAACTATTAAAATGTTAGATGATAATAATATTTTTACAAATTTATACTTTTTATACAACGAATGAACGTCTAAAACAAAATTTTAAATGATTTTTAATTACCTGACTTATTATTTTTCATTTAAATGTTATGCATTAGTTGATTATTTTTAAATTGTCCTTTTCTTTTTTCAAACTACAGTACCAATTTATTATTTTTCTATTTATTTCATCATACACATACTTGACGTATAATAAAATAATTTAAAAAATATTAAAATCCCAATTATATATTTCGACATAATGTCGTGCATCACACATGTGAAACACTAGTAAAACACTTAAACTAGTATCTCTTAAGAACGATTTGATTATTCAGAGAAATTGGAGTCGTTTGGAAAGAGCTCAAAAGAATTACAACAAGAAATTGTTTTCAATTAAATTGCTTATTCAATCGGTGTACAAGGATTTAATTAACAAGTCGTCATTCTAGGATTCCACATCTTTATCTTTCAATAGACTTATTGAGCTTACACAAAATACATTAACCATGACAGTGACAAAATCTCAAGATAAATTTCACAGAAAACTAAAATTACAACACCAGCGAAATTGAACGTGCCTACTTGGGAATTAGTTTGATCCACCTCAGTTAAAGTATAATATTCGATTGAATTTATTCTAGTATTCTTAAATCTCCAAAAACTTGCTTGTTTGTATTTACCTAAATATTGTTTCATTATAAATCTCAAGTTCCTATAATCGAAATACGCAGATTTTTAGAGATTTCGAGACATAACGAACAATAAATTCTGTCTGCCTAGTCGTAGCAGGTGATGTGTAATATCCAAACTTTTAAATTAATCAAGATACATTTCTGCATAAGAGCTGTCAAAACAAGAATATCTGCCTCAATGTATAAATAATTGAAAAGTATTAGCCTCTGTTTGGCAAAAATTCATTTATAAATTTTGTTTATAGACGGCCACGTGATATCTCTTTGGATAATTTTAACAATTTTTGTTTATCAAAAATTCCCGCTAACCATTATTGGCTTTTCAACAAAATAGACCCACGTCACCGTTTATAAATAAAATTTATAAAGATTTTTTTACCAAACAGATGAAGAAAACTTGAAGTAATTGTTGAATAAATATTCTTCTGCAAAATATTAATTTTCATATAAACATTTTTATGAATAGAACTAGCTAGGAACCACGAATTCAATGATTAAATTTTCCAAGATGTTACGTATGGTACACTATTGATATTTCAAAAAAAAAAAGTCAACATAATTTTATTTTATTTATTTATTTATTTTTAATATATATTCAATATGATAATGCTTGATTCCCGCAACAAATTAATACTTGCTGAGATGAAAAGGACTGGAAAGCCAGGGAAAGAGAAAACAATAAATAACACTATAAGCGTTCGTTGGTTTTAGTAATATCAATAATTCAAGAATTAAATATTCATTTGCAGATAGATGGAAGAGATAAAAGAAAAAAAATTAAAAAATAGATAATGGAGTAATAGGAATTACAATTACAAATATTAAAAATGATTATTTTAGTTAGGACTGTTATGGTCTGTTTGGCTGTATATTTGTAATATTAATTTTATAAATACTAATAGTAAGTATGTACACTGCAAGTCTTATGTATGTGATGAATGATAATATAATTATAATTGAATCAAGAACCAACATTTTTATGTCATATAATTATAATTACCAATCATGCAGCGGTTTCTATCAAGGATCAATCATATAAGAAGCTTGGAAATTGTATATTGATATTCATGGTGATGACAGAATTTATAAAACAAGGGAGAACTCCTACCATAACTAGATTGCTTTACAAGAATCCTAAAAAGATACAAATTGATATAGAAAATGATATACAAAGATCACAAAAGATAACAAGAACAATATTGAAGATAACAAGAATAATATTGAAGATATTATTTCTTCATACCTCTTCTTATCATGCCCCCACAAGATAGACGTTCCATTGGAAATGCCTATCTTGGATCGGATTTTAGCAAATCCGGCACTAAGCACCAAAGACTGGCTTGGTCAGTGGGTCTGCAAGTTGGTCCCCACTTGAGATGAGCAAGATAAGAAGATCTCCATTTAGAACATGGTGACAAACGGAGTGAATATCAAGCTTGAGGCGCTTCGTTTTGGAGTGGAAAATCGGATTTGCGCAGAAATAGGTAGTACCAACATTGTCACTGTAAATCACTAGGGTGACATGGAGGGAATGAGCAAGCTTAGTGAGTAGAGATTTTATCTAAAGGATCTTAGAGGCAATGTAGGCTACAGCTCAATATTCAGCGTCTAAAAAGGAGTGAAGGGACATTGAAGGTGATTTCTTGAGATGAAGACCAAAGCATAGGGAACCACAGAGATATCTTAGAAGGTGTTTTACAGTAGCCCAATGTGTAATAGTGGGCCGATACATAAACTGGGAAATTTTGTTAACAGCAAAAGCTATGTCTGGGTGAGTAAGGAGCACATACTGGAGACTACCAAGAACACGCCTGTAAATGTGGTGGAGGCCGAGAGAGGGGTTGGTGCAGGTTTGGCATTGAGCATTTTGGTGTGAGAGAGAAGTTGGGCAATATACCGATGTTGAGTAAGGAATATGCCATCAAGAGTTGGAATGACTTCAACATTGAGGAAGAATGAGAGAGGACCAAGGTCTTTAAGAGAGAATTGAGAAGCTAATTTTTGGATAAAAAGTGCAATGAGTGATTCGGAGGAGCCAGTTAAAATGATGTTGTCCATATAAACAAGAAGGTAGACTAGAGAGCCACAGTTATTGTAAATGAATAGAGATGTGTCCATAGAGGAGCTGAAGAACCCAAGTGTGAGAGAAATTTTCGCGGATCTAGTTACCAGGCCCTAGGGACTTGTTTGAGATCATAGAGGGACTTGCACAAATGACAGACATAGAAGGGAAATTGAGTGCTGACGAAGCTAGGTGGTTGAGACATGTAAACATCTTCAGTGAAGGGGCCATGTAAGAAGGCGTTGTTTACGTCAGGTTGACAAAGACACCAACTATTCATGACTGCAAGGCTAAGCACTAGACAAATAGTGACAGGGTTAACAACCGGTCTGAATTTCTCAGAGTAATAAAGTCCGGGTTGTTGGTGAAAACCTTTGGCAACAAGACGCACTTTATAGCATCAAGAGTGCCACCAGGTTTACGTTTGACCCGAAAGACCCATTTGCATCCGACCAAGTTTTGGAAGTTAATGTGGTAGAACTAGAGTCCATGTTTCATTATTTTGAAGTGCCTAAAACTCAGATTGTATGGTGTCACGCCAATGAGGTGTTTGAAGGGCTTGAGAGACAGTTGTTGGTTCAAAGTGAGGGTTTTGGGAAGAATGGCAGAGAGGCCATATTTTGAGTTTGGTTTGGTGATGTTATTCTTGGAACGAGTTGTCATGGAGTGAGGATTTTGTTAAGTGGGGTTGTGGGCATTTGGAACTATGGGCGGTGGTAGGGAAGATGCTGGTGGTTAAGTAGTAGCTACAAGGGCACCATCGGGTACGGAGGAAGGCTGGTCGTCACGTTGAATTTTCGACGATGGCATGATGGAGGATTGGGTAGTAGGGGGAATGACTGGTTGGATAAATAGGACTAAGATTGGAGTGCTTGAGTTGAGGGAGTCGGGTTGGAGCTAGATGAGGGGACTATGGTTGGAAAATGCAAAGGGAATCACATTCTCGATGAACTTGACATGGCGAGTGTTAAAGATGCGATGAGTGTGTTGATCGATGCAGAGATACACACTTTGGGAAGAGGAATAACCTAAAAAGATACAAGGTTTGGACCTTGGCTCGAGTTTGTGAGAGGTGTAAGGACGCAACCAGGATAGCAAAGGCAATCGAAGGTGCAAAGTTTAAGATAATTTGGAGGAGATTGGAACAAAGTTTCGAATGGTGATTTCATGGATAAGCTAGGCATAGGAAGGCGATTGATTAAGTACACGGCAGTAAGGAAGGAAAAGTCCCAAAAGGGTAGGGGTAAGGAGGCATGGTGGAGGAGGGCTAGGATAGTTTAAACAATATGGCGATGTCGTTTCTTGGCAAAACCATTGTGTTGGGGAGTGTGCGGGGGAGTTTTTATGTTTGAAATTTCATTTTCTGAAAGGAAAGAGGCAGAGCAATATATTCTCCGCCATTGTCTGTGTATAGAGTATGTATTGGTTTGTCAAAGTGTTTTTCGACTAGTGATTTATAGATTTTGAAAGTCTTGAGCACATTGGATTTTTGTTTCAAAGGATAAAGCCATACATACTTTGAAAAGTGATCCACAAAAATCACATAATATTTGTTATTATCATTAGAAATTATTGGGGATGTCCAGACATCGGAGTACACAATTTCTAATGTATATGAAGTAGATAATGGTGATTCTCAAAGTGGTAATTTGTGGGACTTTTGATAATTACAAGAATGCCAAAAAATGAACTATTGAAGGGACTAGAGAGTGGTAAATTTAGAGATGTAATGGGATGATGAATAATGGATGGTGATGAGTGACCAAGGCAATGATGCCAATCCATGGGAATACTTTTGGTTATAGCGAAAGCAAGGATATGTTGAGAAGCAAAGGAAGCCGCTGGAAATTCATAGACTCTGCCATTATTCTATCCGTGTAAAAGAGGTGCCATTGTACTGATATCTTTCACCTGAAATGAGGATGGAAAAAACTCAATTGACACATTATTAGAGGAACCAAACTGAGTAACGGATAATAAATCTTGACATGGAAGGCACACATAGAACATTTTGTAGACGAAAGTTTTAAAGGGAAGTAGAAATATTACTAGAACCTGAGTGAGTTATGGGAAGACTTGAACCATCAATAATTTGAATGCCATCTGATCCTGTATAAGGAGAGTGCAGGGAGAGGTTATCTAGGTTTGTGGTGATATGATGACTAGCACCAGTACCAACAACCCAAGAGGTGATTTGAGAAGGAGAGTGTTGAGTATATTGAGCCATTTGGCTAGAGGGTGGAGGGCTTTGGATTGTATTGAGGCTCGAGAGGATATTGCCAAGGTGGGGGTGTAGATAGTACTGTTGAGGAGTAGTAGGGAGGTGTTTGGCACTATGCCCTTGTTAAGAGCAAAGTTAACAGTAGCCACGATAGGGTCGGAGAGAGGGTGGAGCGATGGCCGAGTTTGAGGATTGAGTGGGTTGATTTTGTGTGTTGTTCCAACGATCGTGTTGGTTCTTTTGCTTGTGGTGAGAGTTGTTAGAGGTTGATGACTTGGAAACATAATAGGCACCGGTAGGGTTAATGGATTTGAGGGAGAAATCTTGAGAAATAAGAGACTTAAAATTGATGAGTTTTTCATGTAACTTATCAAACAAGATGGGCTTATCACGAGCTTTGATGGCTGCAGCGATAACATTGTACTCTTCAAAGGTCATTGAGAATTTTCATCGGGAATTTTCATCGGCTTTTCCTTCAATTGATTGGAGATATTCGGTTATAGATTGGATACCTTTGGTTAAACTAGATTATTGGGATTTGAGTTGCATAATTTTTCCATGGGATGGTTTGGCGTAGGTATTAGAGAGTGTTACCCAAGCATCCTGTGAGGATTTGCAACTGGCAACAAATGGAACAATGGTGGGAGAAAGCGAGCCAAGAATAGCATTGAGTAACAATTGATCATGACGAACTTAGAAGAAAAAAGGCTAGATTAGGAAGAAGAAGGTTGGATAAGGTGTGGAGATTGGGAGAGCCGTTGGATCTGTATTGTTTGAGGTTTTCAATGTGGTTGATGGGCACAGATTTGTGCCATCAACATAGCCCATGAGATCATATCCAATAAGGAGAATTTGGAATTGAACTCACCATGAAGGATAATTGGTTGATGTTAGTTTGATAGGAGCTTGAGCACTGACATTAATGGAGATTAATGTAATGGACTGAGGAGAGTTTTTTTGGGTGACAGTGGTTGTACCGAGATCGGCCATTGGAGCGTTGATAGAGGGAGATAAATAGAGGAGGGAAATTGAACAGGAGAAGGTTGCTAGAATTGAAGAAGTGGACGGTGAAGGAGCCTGGAGTTAATTTGGGACTGCTGGAATTTGGAGGCAGGCTGCTGGGAAGGAGTAAAAAATTGGAAGAAGAAGGAAGAAGCTCTCGTGGATCTGCTGGACTCATTAGAGTGTTATCGTTCTGATACCATATAAGAAGTATGGAAATTGTATATTGATATTCATGGTGATGACAAAATTTATAATGCAAGGGAGAACTCCTACCATAACTAGATTGCTATACAAGAATCCTAAAGAGATACAAATTGATATGAAAAATGATATACAAAGATCACAAAAGATAACAAGAATAATATTGAAGATAACAAGAATAATATTGAAGATATTATTTCGTTTGATCAAATTATAGCTTAAGAGGATTAAGAGCAAATATTCCAAGAACTAAAAAAAGAGAGGCTATTTCAAGAAAACAATATTAAGAAAATTTAGTTTAGGCTTCCATTAAATTATTTTTAGATAGATGGAAGAGACAGAAAGGGGGGAAAAAGATAACGGAGTAATAGGAATTAAGTATTAAAATGATTGTTTTTATTAGGACTGTTATGGTTTGTTTTGCTATATATTTATAATGTCAATTTGTAAATACTAATAGTAAGTACGTACGTTGCAAGTCTTATGTATGTGATGAATGATAATAATATTATAATTGAATCAAGAACGAATATTTTTTTGTCAAATATAATAATTACCAATCATTCAACGGCTTCTATAAAGGATCATTATAGTTTATTCTATATAGACATTGCTTTGTAAAATTAGGAGAATTTTCAAATTCTTTTAATTTTCATTTGAATTTCTTATCATGTACTTCGTCAAAAGGTATCAAAGCATGGTTTCTTATCTCCATATCATTGACAATGACTATAGGCGACACAACAATTACAAGGGTAGAATTGGAACAATGTATGAATGATCTAAGTACCTTGATTGGAGAGCTTTGTCAATTATTTTTGCAAGGTGTTGGAAACAATGGAGGTAAAAACGATGGGAACAATCAACAAGAAAAAGAGGAAATAAAAAAGAGGTGTATGTTCAATGTATCATTGTCTAGAGAGAAAACAACCACTAGTACAATAAGAGTCAAAGGCGTCGGTTGTAAAACGGAAAAGGCATCAGTTGTATAGGAGACGCCTATAGTAGCGTCGCTAAAACTGTATACTTAAGGCATTGATTGTAAACCGATGCCTTATATTAATTTAAGGCGTCGGTTGTTACTTAACAACCGACGCCTTAAGTCATATAAAGGCGTCGGTTATTGAATGAAAATCGATGCCTTTTATATAACTAAAGGCGTCGGTTGTTATAAACAACTGATGCCTTTTAATGACTTGAGGCATCGGTTGTTTTATAACAACTGACGCCTTAAGTCATACTTATAGGCGTCGATTTTTGACAACAACCGACGCCTTTTAGTATGAATTTTTTTTTTTAATTATTCATTTATTTATATTTCCATTATACCTATATACACTATAACAATCACATACACCAACTAATTATCTACAACAAATAAATAATCGAGGAATGCAAAACAAAACTTAATAACTCAATAAACAGAATTTCGAAATAATTAATTTTGTATTCACAATATTGTTAAAAAATTTGTACATGTTAACATAAAATGAGCCAAATTTACATACACTTTTCGACGAAGTATTTGGCCCATAAATTCCGAACCACGTCAATTTCCTCTGTTGAATAAAATTCTTGAAATGCCTAAAAATAATTAATAAGAATTAATATTTATTATGACAATTACTGTAACGCCCCAAGTTCAAAACCTTAAACCTAGGCGTGTAAATGTTTACAAATCTATAGAAATTTCGGCAGAGTCTCCTCTATAACTTGGACTTAACCAACCTGTAGAGGGACATCATGCCCAACCTAACAATTTAAAACATTAAACACAATTCAACCACATTCTCAACTACATTCATTATTGCCAAAACCAATTCATTCAATCCCCAAACTCCTCAGTACAAGAATTCCAAACCAACAAACTTTAACAAATAAAATAAGAGATAGTTTAATCGCTAATGCGATGCCATTACTTATTCAAAACTAATCCAATCAAAAATTTTAAAAATGGACGAATAAGGAACGATTAATGAAAAACTTAACTAAACCCCAAATTTACTTTATTTAAAAGAATGATAGCAAGTACTGTCTGAGTCAGCTGCCAAGTGCTCTCCTTGGATCACCTGAAATCTTGGGGAGGGATTGGGGTGAGCTAAAGCTCAGTAAGTAAACTTTATGCATGAATGCATGCTTATGACATGAATGCTTTAAAAATTTCCATACATGTATCCCCTTTTTCTTTACTTTCCAGAACATTCAAACATTTCAAACTTTCACTTAACATTTCAAAACTTTCACTTCATTCCATCGTGAGCTTACTTGGTGTAACTTCTAGTCAATCAGAATACAGTGGGCAATTACTTATTTGGAACCAGATCCCACCGCAAAGCGGTTTAACATTCACTTTCCCACCGCAAAGCAGTTTAACATTCACTTTCCCACCGCAAAGCGGTTTAACAGTCCACCGTAAACGGTTGAACATTCCGTCGCAAAGCGACTTAATTTGGGTACGCCGGTCCCCCGCGCCCCATTTCCCACTCGCAACTTTCATGAATTAGAAGTACACCCATTCATTCTTTCGAAAACTTGGGATACATTAACTTTTGAACAAACTTGCACCTTGACACATTTCTTTCATTTAAAAAAACATTTGACTTCCTAATTTCGATGCCAATGCATGCTTCATGATGCAATGACATGATAATGTGCATGCTTGAACATTCTTCTCAATAACACATACTTTCATAACGTAAATGAAATTCATCAAGGCAAGTAGATTACAAGGCAGTCACTTACACATAACTTTCACATTACATTCAACTTTGATGAAAATAGGGGGAAGTTTACTTACTTAACATCCTTAGTATTTACCGTCATCTGGATTTACAAGTGGAGGAGCCTCGACTGCCCGTGTCGTCAATGTACCAAAAGTCCTAATTATTCACATTCATCAATAAACATGACTCTCAGTTCACAACCACGTTCGTTATTCATTTTAACACTAATCGAACATTGACCGAGATTAAAACTTCAATTTAATCCAAACGTGACTTTACATAATAACCAAAACACATAAAACCATAATCGAAAGCAAAAGATTAAACCATTCGACACAACATTATAAGCTTAACTACTATTAAGGTACTTAAATCAAAACCAAGTTTGAAAAATGTACACGACTTTACAATTTTCTCAAAAATCTAGCAATTACAATTATTACTCACGTTCACACAAATCATATTTGAAATAAGGGACTTAATTTCATACAACTTACGAATTGTACTAATCCATTTACTCAAATCTCAAACTAAATTATAACTTAGTCAAACTTTATAAAACAATGTCCCATTAAAATTCCAACTTTTTTTTAAAATCTGAAAATATTCAAAATAAGGTTTCAATTAGACTTAAAACTAACCAAACATAACCTAAAATCTTAAATTCAAGAATTTCCCATATATAACATACACATTTTGATTTTCAATTACGAAATTCGAAACCATGAAATAATCAAAATTTGAAATTTCAATTAAACTAATTTAAAATCTTCGAAATCAGAAATTTCCAAATATATATATATATATATATATACATACATACATACTTGTATACAATTTTTCCCAAACCTGAACATACATTTAAAATCTCAAAATTAAACTAAAATATCAATTAACCAAGCTAAATAACAAATGTTTGGAATCTGAAAATACTGTGTAAATTATGCACATATATACACGCATATATGCATCAATACATACATACTTACATACATATTGCCTAAAATTTGGATCTGCCTGTTTAAATTTCGAAATTGACTTATAATCCAAATCTGAAAATTCTGAAATCTTCATAATAAATACACTCAACATATAGACACATATCAATACATACATTCAACATATATACATGCTTGTGTGTGTGCTCGGTTGAGTGGGTATGAGTGCGAGGGTGAGTGCGCGAGCGGGTGTGTGTGTGCGCGTGAAATCCGTGAGCGCGGCCCCGGGGAAGAAGGAGAAGAGTGTTACCGTGGGGATGGTGGCCGGTGGTGGTCGTTGTTCGCGCGGTGGTCGGAGGCAGACAGTAGCGGCGTCGTCGCCGCCGTGAGAGGAGAGGAGAGTGAGTCGCGAGAGAGAGAGAGATCGAATGGAGAGAGAGAGAGCGTGTCTTGAGAGAGAGAGACCGAGAGGCGTAAGTGAGGGAGAGGTGGAATGAGGTTTAGGTTTAATTTTAATTTTAATCTTTTAAAATTTGCAAATTGGTCCCTCAAGTCTCATAAATTGGTAAGTTAAGTCCATGACTCTCAAATAAAATTCCAAAGTGTCACCAAACTTTTCCCAACTTCAATTTAATGCAATTTAGGCAACTTACTATTCAACTACAATAGAAATGGCAAGTAACAATTAAAATGAACAATTAGATATAGAATTGCACGTAAAATAATTAAGTAACCAATTTATAAACTTTCGAATTGGTACATTGATCGAGACGGCGTCCAAGTCTTTCCACTGCAAAATAATTCCATTTATAGACATTAAAAATTATCAATTTAAAATTTATAACAACATTAACATAAATATCATGTGGGATTTCAGGATTGCCCATAAAATGAAAAGTGGTCTTACAATTCCATATAAATCATAATTAAACAACTATCATCAATAACTTATACCTCATGTAGAGAAGTAAGTTGAGAATGAGCTGTGACTATCTCGAACATATTTCTCATAACATAATAGCCACACTCATCTCCTCCATGTTACTGAGGACACTGAAATTTGAATATTTCAAATTAAAACTACTATTAATAATCTAATGAAAGTGAATATATATTAAACTAATTTGAGAATTTGTAGCAACTTATAAAATTCTAGTTTTCATACAGAGATCTTTTTCCAATTTACATTGGATGTTGCCCTCTTGCCTCCTAATGACCAAAATGCTCGAAAGGCCCTAAAGTTTCAATAAATATGAATAAGTTATAAAAATAATAATAAAACTCAAAATTCTTACATAAATTTTTCCAGAGTCTCCCCTATAAATTGAACGTAACCAACCTGTATAGATACCTATATATTATTGAAAATTATCCTAACAATTATCATAATTACAACGCAAACACATCAATTTCACCTCAAACTCTCTACGATTATTCCATGAAAGTAACCCAACTTATTTACAATGCACTAAACACAAAAGTTTGAACACTGCAATAATTACTTACACATTCAATGAGGGCTTGATTTCTATGTTACGCCTACATGATTGTGCTGAATCTATGAAGTACACAATATTGACTTCACAACATATCGCAAGCAACATCCAATGATTCCTACGTATTATGAACGTGTAAGTATTCTTTAAATAAATAAAGAAATACATAAACAATAATAATGGTCTTACTCCTGAAAGTACGACGCTAAAATGAATTGCTTGGATCTCAGTGTATTCATTGTTTCAGCCATGTAACTCACAACACTTTCTACATGTGTTTTAACTCTGATCGACGCAATCTGTGATGGACACATAAATCAAATTGACTGAACACCAATTTTCTCACACAACCCATGAAGGAACCTAAAAATAATAACCAATGAATAAAAATAAAATGAAAATTTAAATGAAAGACATAAATGCGTGTTCAGAATCTTACATTATGAATACTTGCAAGATAGATACATTTATCCATTTCATTGAGAGCAAGTCGGTGATGTCGTCGATCGTAACATAAAAACCTTCACCGTCCGTGTGATGAAACACAATCGCGTCTAGAGGCACTTGGATGTAGTCTGTACCAATAGGAAGTGTAAGGACAAGAGAGTGTAACATCTTACAATCATTACCCAAACGTCACAACGTTGCATCATCAATGAGTGGGGGTCGTCTGTTAGAGGACATATCAAAAGTCTGGGACTTTTTATTTTTTTCAACTTTTTTTGACTGTTTTGTCAACTTTTCCTGCAATTACAGGTTTTTTGTCATCATAACATTTCTAATATAATTTTAAAAGTAATTAAACTCTAAAGAAGCTTTTTATAAATATAAAAATTATTACCTCTCCAAAAATCACCAAATCTTTAGGCCATTGACAGAAACTTCCAATAGCTTCCCCCACCACGGTGTAGTATGGAGATGGTACTGGAAGAAGTGAAGCTTCGGAAACTTGTATAACATCATCAACCGACACTTTAACATGATCGGTCAAGAGTTGTTGATGGTGCACAACAGTCTCAGGTCCGGATGGAAAAACCATTCCTCTAGCCACGATTTGATGCTCACCATTACAACCTATGGCGAGACGACAAAGGATCGGCTTCTGTTGTTCAACATGAATGTAAATCAATGTTATAGCCCTTACAATTGAAATATAATCAATAATATTGAAAAACATAATATTTTAAGAGTAAATACCTGAAGGCCATCAAATGGATCTGGATTAACTGAGTAGCAACTACTGCGAGTTGGTGGTCGGGGTTGTGGAGTTATGTCCACTTCGGCATCAACATTTAAGCCCATGCGCTGAAGGATAGCTTCGTATTTCTACTGCATACTGTCAATCTTACTCTGTACCTCTGCTGCATACTCTTTCCTGACAAGTTCGGTGATACCAACCTCCAAATCCTTCATTATAATATCCTTAATATCATCTACCGACACAACCCCTCTCGATCGTCTGCTGGTAGCATCAGGTCTGCCATATACATCCCTCACTGTGACGTAGACACCATATCCCCTAACCTGACCAGGATGATCCTCTTTACCAAGGGCTTCCGATAAGATGTTGTGGTGTCTCCTTGGGACAAATGTCCCTTGAGTTGCTTCCTCAGATTTTTCAATCCGTTCTCAAAAAAAAAAAAAAAAAAAAAAAAATTATGAAAACTAAATATTAGTACTTAAATGAAATTTAATTCATATTATGAAAAAATGAGAGACTATACTTACAATTTTTCCATACACCCCCCTCGTTTTCTCGTTGGGGATGTAATAAGATCCGTCTTCTTTCTTCTTTGATCGAGCTCGAATCCAATCTAAGCTGCGATCATCACTTAACATGGACGAGCTAAGTGACGCACACGAAGAGGCAGAAGATAGTAGTGGATCTGATAAAAGCCACTGTGGCTTCATCCCGGCATAACAAACGGAACCCAAAAAATGTGGATGCTCATTATACGACCGGCTTTTTGTGGCCTTCTTGCTTTTTTCCTTGAAAAATAAAGCATCACATTCATAGCATCACATTCATTAGTTTTCAACTCAATCATAAAAAATTATTAAGAATCATCACATAGGAGAGTACGAATTATAATGTCATATACCTTGAAAATCTCAGTCTCACGCTCTTTCTTGAATTGCTCCCATTTCTCTTCGGTCAGATAATTATATAGCATAGTAGGTGATGCGTATCTTGGGTACTTATTGTTAATGAACTTATGCACCAACTTACTCTTGAAATCTTTCCATTGCATCCCAACAACTCTTAAAATAATTCGTTTCCTTTCGTCGCCGGGTATGCTGAACTCCTTCTGAAATACAACAATAATAAGTGATATTTATACCCATAACAAAAAAATATATAATAAATTATTAATTTTACTATGTATGAAGTGATGTAATACCTTTATATCTTCCCAAATCATGTCTTTAAGGCCTTTAGGGACTTTATGCCAATCACTAATATTTATAACCACATGAATACGGACCAAAGACCCTATATAAGAATTGAAGTTCTTCTTATGGGGTCCGATCAGCCTATGGAAATTATCAAATTCAATCGCATTTACTTCATCCCCCCTTCCTCATATTTTTGCAACTAGTTGGTCCTCTATTCTTTTTTTACTGATATTCTGATCATCAGATGAACTGGAAGAATCAGCCATGACTTTCACGGGCCTGTGCACGTATCTGCGTATATAACAAAACAAAAATATATAAACAAATTAGTAAGCGAATAGTAACAACGAATAGAGCATATATGAACAATATTAAAAAGTTCTAAGTAAGAAAGTAAATGATCTTGCACAATTATATTGCCTCATGAACGACGGTCAATCCACAATTCATCTTCATGATCCTCACGCATGTAATTTGTTTCAAGATTATCTTCCCTTATAATTGCATCTGGTTGTATACCAATAGAAAATGGAGGAGTTTCGTCAAAATGATCGTACTCTTCTTCATCCATCACATTACCAATGCCAACAATATGTCTTTTGCCTTGAAGGACAACTGACCACTTAGTATTTGCTGGATCAAGAACGTAAAATATCTGTTTCGCTTGTGATGCTAGTATGAATGGCTCATCAAAATAACCCAACCGACCAAAATCCACCAAAGTGAAGCCTAATTCATCCACTTGAACATCCCGTTTATTATCAACCCATTTACGTCGAAATAGAGGAAACTTGAACTCCCTGTAATCAAGTTCCCAAATATCTTCAATGACTCCATAATAAGACATTACAGAAAAATATCTTGACATTGCTACTTGAGTCACTCCACTATTTTGCATCATGCTCTTATCATCTTGACGTTTTGTATAAAATGTATACCCATTAATGTCATATGCTTCATAAGACCTCACAAGAAATGTTATTCGACATTTGTATAACCACTTTACACTTTCAGAAATGTTATTCGACATTTGTGATAATTCTTGCAACACTTTATCTTTGAACAATTTTGCAAATGAGCGATTATGTTCAGTAGTTACCCACCTTTCACCTTTTGAAGGATTCTCCGGCCTTAAAATGGACATGTGCTCGTCCAAATATGGATGAACCTTAGTAAGGTGTTGCAAGACAAGGAGGTGTGCTTTGTCTCGCAATTCAAGACTAGACACAATTGTTTTGCATCCAATCATACCTTTACCTTTAATTCTTCCCTCGTGACGAGATTTAGGAATACCAATAGCATCAATATCATCTAGGTAATCAGTACAAAAATCAATAACCTCCTCAGCAGCATAACCTTCAATGATACTGCCTTCAGGTCGAAATAGATTTCTCACATATCCATTTAATATACCCATGTATCTCTCAAATGGATACATATACCTCAAGAACACCGGACCACAAATCTTAATTTCTCTCACCAAGTGAACAAGTAAGTGCATCATAATGTCAAAAAATGATGGAGGAAAATACATTTCAAATTGACATAGAGTGATAACAATATCAGCCTGCAAATCATCCAGTGCATCTGGATCAACAACTTTACTGCAAATTGTATTGAAAAAAAAAAAAGAAAGTTTTATAATGACATTTCTAACATGTTTTGGAAGTATGTCACGAACTGCAACTGGTAACAAGTGTTTTATTAAGACATGACAGTCATGAGACTTCATACCAACCAATTTTAAGTCCTTCATCGACACAAGACTTTTGATGTTCGATGAGTATCCAGATAGAACCTTAACAGAATTTAGGCACTCACAAAAACTTATTTTTTGGCTTTGATACCATCTTTTGTCTTTCCTTGAATGTTCAATAATGTCCCGATGACACTATCACATACATTTTTCTTGACATGCATTACATCAAGACAATGCCTTACCTGTAAGTGTTCCCAGTAGGGTAGATCCCAAAATATGGGTCTCTTCTTCCAAAGACTCTTCTGAGGAGGTTTAAAAGGTTTGACAAACATAATATCAATATTTTTAACTCGTTCATAAACCTCATTTCCTGTTAATGGTAAGCGAGAAACTCGAGTCTCGACTTTTCCATTGAAGAAATTTTTCTTCTTTCGATAAGGGTGGTGAACAGGGAGAAATATACGATGACTCATAAAAATATTTTTCTTACAGTTTTTCAACCAAAGATCAACCGTATCTTCTTCACAAATGGGACATGCTTTAGCTCCTTTATTAGTATACCCCAAAAAATTGCCATAAGTTGGAAAATCATTTATGGTGCAAAATATCATAGCACGTAACGTGAAATTCATTTGGCTATGTGCATCAAATGCTAACACACCTTCATTCTACAACAGTTTTAAATCTTCAATTAGTGGCGCTAGGTAAACATCTATGTCATTTTCCGGTTGTTTAGGCCTTGATATTAGCAATGACAACATGATGTACTTGCGCTTCATACATAACCAAGGAGGAAGATTGTAATTCACCAAAAGAACCGGCCAAGTGCTATGTTGACTACTCATGTTACCGTGCGGGTTCATCCCATCAGTACATAGTCCAAGCCTAAGATTCCTCTCTTCTCCACCAAATTCGGGAAATATCCTATTAATGGTCCTCCATTGAGGAGAATCAGCCGGGTGTCTTAGCTTTCCATCTTCTTTCCTCCCATCGGCATGCCACCGCATGTTCTTCGCATCCTTTGCATTGACAAATAAGCGTTTAAATCTTGGTATTACGGGTAAGTACCATAACACCTTTGCCGGAGAGCCTTTCTTATCCTCCCAATTAACATTGCATTCCTTTCGCTTATACCTCGATGCTCCACACTTTGGACATAGGTTCAAGTCCTTATACTCATTCCGATACAATACACAATCATTTGGACATGCATGTATCATCTCGATCTCCATACCCATCGGGCACAACATTTTCTTTGTCTCGTAAATTGAACTAGGAAGTTCGTTATCCTCCGAAAGCATATCTCGTAAAAGTTCCAATAAAGCCGTGAAACTCCTATCACTCCACCTATTCTTCACTTTCAAGTTATACAACTTAAACACAGTAGACAATTTTGTGAATTTCTTACAACCAGAAAATAAAGGCTGTTCAGAATCATTAAACAGGCTATCGAAAATATGAGGCTTTTCGATGAAATACTCTTGTATGTCACAAATCATTTCATCTATCCGATCATTATCCACATCATTCTGATCATTGTCCAAATTATTCTCCTCTTGATCACCATTATCATCACCGGTGCTCGTCCCAGGAAGTATACTCTCACCGTGCCATATCCACCGTACATAACCTTCCTTAAACCCACGATGGATCAAATGACTCTTGACTTGTTCAGAGCTACGGAACTTTCTCATATTCTTACAATCACAACAAGGATACAAAAGCATTTCTTCACCTTCTTTTATTTTGTTTTCCTCGACACATTTCATAAACTCTTCAACTCCTTTCATATATTCATGTGTATTACGTTTCTCATACATCCAACTCCGATCTATATCTAATAACACATATATCAAGATATTTACTATGTGTTAAAACGAATGAAATCACCTTAATTTATTATTTTAATTTTAATTTATAAAACTTACAAAAATTTTGACAGAATCTCCCCTATAAATTGGACTTAACCAACCCGTAGGGGGAATCAAAATGCCACAATAAAACTAAAATATTTAACTTCAACATATTCAAAACTCAAATAAAACTCCAGTCGAACTTCAACATTTTCATCTAGTCTAAAATATTCAACCTCAGCATATTAAAAACTTAAACATTTTTAACCTTTTAATTATTCACTATATACGCTCATATCTCCAGATCATCACAACATAATCATCTCAACTCACCAAAACATCAAATAAGTATAAGACATCTCAAATAATTCACTTATAAATACCTCACAATCATTACTTATCCGTAACTACTTGAAGACACATATATCAAAATATTCACCATGTGTTAATACGAATGAAATTACCTTAATTTATTATTTACATTTTTATTTATAAAATCTTACAAAAATTTTGACAGAATCTCCCCTATAAATTGAACTTAACCAACCTGTAGGGGGAATCAAAATGTCACAATAAAACTAAAATATTTAAGTTCAACATATTCAAAACTCAAACAAAACTCCAGTCGAACTTCAACATTTTCATCTAATTTAAAATATTCAACCTCAACATGTTAAAAACTCAAACATTTTTAGCTTTTTAATTACTCACTATATATATATGCTCATATCTCCAGATTATCACAACATAATCATGTCAACTCACCAAAACATCCAAAAAGTACAAACCATCTCAAATAATTCATTTATAAACATCTCACAATCATTACTAAAATAAAATTAATATTCTACAATTTCAATAAAACTCCAATAATTTCTAAATTCCAAATTCAAACAAGACTAATAAGTACATTTAAATCAATAAACATATTAAATCATAAATATATAAATTTAATTATAAACTAACAAAATGAACAAACTAGTTTAAGCTTAAAAAATAAAAAATTACCGTGTTGGTGGGACGGTGGTAGCTGGGGAGGGAAGGTGGCCATTGGCGGAGGTGCTGGCTGGGGTTCTCTATGCGCGGCTGGGGGAGGACGGTGGCGGAGGTGCCGGTACACGGTGGTGGATTGGGTATGGCGCACGAAGGAAAAGAGAGGGGAGCGGGGTGGGGGTGGTGCGCGACGGAGAAGAAATGGTGGCGCTGGAGCTGCACTACCGGTCGGAGGTGACTACGGTGGGGGAGTGTGATGAACGAGGCTTTGAGGCACTGTGGAGCTGAGCAGCACTGTGGGATTCAAAATTAAAAGACGTACAACTGAAGATTAATTTTTAGACCTAGGCGGAGGGAAATATTTAACTTAAAGGCGGCGGTTCCTTTCAAGAACCGCTGCCTTTAATTAAAGGGCGTCGGTTTTTAGTAAGAACTGACGCCCTTAATGGGCCGCCTCCACCGGCGTAGGTTCTTACTAAAGAACCGACGTTTTTTATAAATTTTTATTTACAATTTTGCCACCGCTTTTTTTGAGGCGTCATTTTTTTGAGAAAAACAACGCTAATATGTTATTTTTTATGTAATTTTGTACTAGTGAACAGAAGACTTACTTTACAAAAAAGTAATTTGGTGTAGGAAGAATAGTTTGAAGGAAACCTTAATCACCAAAATCGAAATACCTTTGATGATTATAGAATTAAAGCACATATCCCTCACTTTTTTTGGAAATTTAAACCTCGAAGATTTCTTAGACCTGTTTGTAGAAGTTGACGGTATTTCGATGTTATGGAGGTTCCATAGGAGAAGAAGGTGGCTTTCCATTGAGATCTACAGTAGTAGTATGATTGGATCAGTTGCAGAATATCCATGGAGGAAGATCAAGAAACCTTTTATGATGGGTTGGTTCCTAACCGTGGATTATGAGCCGATTTTGTATCGAATGTATTTGGATACACGCAGGGAAATTGTACAGTGATGAACTATATCAATGAGTTCATGCGGTTGGCAGAACGTAACAACTCATCAGAAATCGAAAATCATAAGGTAGTGAGATACACCAATGGTTTGAAAGTTGCTATTCTAGAGAAAATTGACTTACAGAATATTTAGACGTTTCAAGAAGCCATTAACATGAAATTGAAAGCTGACATTAAGAAACCCAAAAAGAGGTCGAGCAATCTTGAAATAAAGGAAAGGCCTAGCAATCAGCCTTAGCTAATCCTTCTAGTTTTTTGAGAAAATTTTTTGTTAAAGGCAATGGTCGATTTAATAATTGGAGACAAAATTGAAATCCAACGTAGAAGGAGAATCTGTATGCCAAGCCAATGATTGATGTATGCTATCAATGTGGGAAGCCTTTGCATCGTTCTAATCCTTGCCCCAAACGAAAACGTGTGAACTTGGTAGAACTAGAAGAATCTTTTGAGGAGGAGGAGGAGAAGAAGAAGGGGATGATGACTTTGCAGAGGCCTACTTTTCTATAGAGGAATGTATGGAGAGACTTACTTTAGTGTTGTAGTGAATCCTTTTATCTCTTAAAGAAGAGGGGAAGTGTCAGCGTCACAATATTTTTCGTTAATTATGTTTGGTAAAAAATTAGGTTTCCGAAGTGATTGTAGAGAATGGGAGCTATGAGAGTTTTATATCAAGGAAGTTGGTGAATTTTTTGCAGTTATCAATTGAGAGTTATCCTATTCCTTATTTACTTTGTTTGTTGAAAAGGGGTCCGTCTATCCATGTCACCGAAACTTGTAAAAATAACTTTCCATTGGCAATCATTATTGGGAGAATGTGGTTTGTGATGTTATTGGCATGAATCCATGTCATATTTGATTGGGTCGTCCTTGGCAATGTGACGTTGACTCAACATTGAAAGGACGTGATAACATAATCTTTATTTTGGACAAACACAAAATTGTAAGGCTCCTCTCAAACAAGTAAAAAAGTCAACTAAACAACGGCTGGACAGTTTTCTTACTATTACACATAGTGAAAGAGAGATATTAGATTGAGTCAAAGAAGTTAATTGTCTATATTCGGTAGTGGTTAAGAGGATTTTTTCAACAAGTAAGATGGAAGAGGGAGTTCCTCCCGAAGTCCTGAAATTTGGGAGACTTTGAGGTGTTGAATTAAGATGAAATGTCAAACAAGTTGCGTCCTATGAGAGACATTAAGCACCAAATCGACTTAGTGCTTGGAGCTGGTCTTTCAAATTTACTTCACTATTGGATGAGTCCAAACGAAAATGTGATTTTGACGGAGCAAATTGAAGATTTATTAGAAATGATTCATACAGGATAGTATGAGTTCGTACGCAGCACCTTTCCTCTAAGTGCCTAAAAAGGGTGAAACGTGGCGCATGTGTGTTAATGGTCGAGTCATCAATAAGATAACAATAAAATACATATTTCCTATTCCACGATGGAAGACATGTTGGTTGTGGTGAAATAGATCTTCGAAATAGCTACCATCATATTCATTTCAGGCTTGGAGATGAGTATAAGACAGGTTTTAAGAAGTAAAGATGGACTTTATGAATGGTTGGTAATGCAAATCGGACTCACAAATTCTCGGAATACCTTTATAATACTAATGAATCAAGTTCTTCATCCTTTTATTGTTTCATTTATCGTAATTTACTTCAATGATATCCTCATTTAAAGCAAATTCAAAGGTGAACATCTGAATCATTTGAGGGAATTCTCAGACGTTTTAAAGGAAAACAAGCTAAATGTGAATTTGAAGAAGTGTACACTCTGCACAAATAAGTTGATGTTTTTAGGTTTTGTGATCGAAAAGATTAGTATTCAAGGGGATGAAGAGAAGACAAGGACAATTCAAGAATTGACAATTTAGCCCTTTTTATTGATGACCTATGATATTTTAGCACCATTGTGGCACCAGAAGGCGAGGAGATTTAAGTGGCGTTTTGTTTGTATTTTATTTTGTATTTTCATTTTCGAAAATGTTTTGTGTTTCTTGTTTTCATTTTTGTTTTCAAATTTGCTAAAAACGCGTTTGGTTTGTCATTTCTGAAAATTGTTTTTGAAAATGAAAAGTTGGAAAACACGTTCTGTTTGAAATTTTGCAGAATACTACTTAAACTATTTTTAATTAATTTTTTTGCAGAATACTACTGACTCAAACTCAAATTTCATTTCAAAATACACTGAAAACATGGTTACATGCAACACACTAATGTTAGCATTAAGAGTCTATATTAACACAGCTTGGTCAGGTTCGGGATTTGAGAAATCTCTAGTTCTATTAAAATCCAGAAAATGCAAGTTCTTTCAAAACCACCAGAGTCTATTTATCAATACATTTTTTGAAATATAACAACAAGAATTCTCACTTAATTTTTTTTTTTTTTTTTTTGTAATGTTGATATTGAATTCAATAAAAATTTATTTAAGCTCAGTTCCAAGTTAGGATAATTCTAAAAAAAATAATAAAAAAGTAAAAAAAATAAAACTTTATATTAAGTTTAGTTCCAAGTTAAGATAATTAAAAAAAAAAAAAACCGCGTTTTGGACATTTTTTGTCGAAATACACACAAAACGCCCAAAACGAGGTTTCGAACGTTTTGCGTTTTGTGTACAATTTTTTTTTTTTTTTGTTTTCCAAAATGCGTTTTCGAAAATGGTAAAGAGAACGCGTTTTTAGCGTTTTCAAAAATAAAAACAGAAAACGACCTCAAAACAGCAAAGAGAACAGGGCCTTAGTTTTTTTTGGGGGGGGGGGGGGGAGGGGGGGGGTTAACAAGATAAGATCTTTTCCCTCATCAAGGAGAAGTTGCTGCTCCGATATTAGCTTTGTTAAGCTTCGAAAAATTCTTTGAAGTGGAATGTGATGCAAGTGACGGAGCGTAGGAGCTATCCTATCACAAGGGAAGAAGCTTGTGGCTTTCTTTTCTGAAAAAACTTAATGATGCAAGGAAAAATCGAGTACCTACAACCAGAAATTTTATGTAGTTGTGAGTGCTTTCAAGCAATGTGAACATTATCTCTTGCAAAATGAGTTTGTTTTATTTACTTATAATCAAGCTTTGAAATTTATCAATATTTAGAAACATGTCAACAAGATGCATGCTTGGTAGCTTACTTTCCTTCAAAATCTTCTTTCGTGATCAAACATAAATATGCGAGTTTGGATTGAGTTGCCGATGCTCTTAGTCGGAGAGCATATGTAATTCCCCGAGTTCTAAATACCCGAAACATCACTTCATCGTCTCAAACTAACTTTCAAAATGATAATTGAGCGGAAATAACTGAAATTTCAATTCACTTAATCTTATGAAATAGATCTTAAAGTTTAAAAAGTTCGAACATGGAATAAACTTGAATTGAATAATTAAGTTTGTAAATTCAAATAAAACATTTCGAAAGTTTCATTAATATCCACATCGTACGCCTCGTCGCCAACTCCATCATCTGCAAAATGATTTTTCGAAAACGTGAGTATTTCAAAGAAATACATAGTAGACTCGCGCACAATAATCATTTGACAATATAAATTAAAATATATAATCATGATATTCAAGTTTCACGTGTCTAACGATCACCAGTAATCTCATGAACAAGTAAATAAATACAAGTCCAAGTCTCATACATTTAAGCAAGTAAATTCTCGTAACATAGCCTCATGCTTGAAAAGCAAGTAATTCTCATGAACACATTCATACATACTAAATTATAATCCAAATAATCATTGATGCGCACTTTTGAAAATGTAAATTTGTAAATAAGAGTCTACATTATTTCTCGAGTTTTGAGCAAATGGGAATAATACTTCTAATTTTTTCGCGCCTTGTCTAGTCCTATAAAATAAATTTAAATAATTAAAATTATACTCTTGAACAATCGAGTCTTAAATGATGAATTTGTGTAATAATAAGGGTTTTTGAAAGTTTTAAAGACTAAATAGTGCAATTGGAAGGATCAGGGACTGGTTCACATAAATAATGAATCTTTGGACTGATTTGAGTAATTAAATAAGTTTTGGGACTGAATCATAGATTTTCAGAAACTGCAGAACTAGGATAAAACGTTTTTAAACTAGAGGGACTGAAATAAATAATTAAAATTAGGATGAACTTAAAACATATTAAACATTTCAAGGACTGAATTAAAATACTTTAGAAAGATGGGGACTAAAATTATTACTTTAAAAACTTGGGACTTAAGGGTAATTTTTAAAAATCAAACTTTTAAACCAATATCACCCTCTATTTCTCTCATCTTTGTAAAGAGAGAGAGAGAGAGAGAGAGAGAGATGGCGACGGCGACGGCTCTGCCCTCTCCGATTCCACGTCGACGAGGCACAGCCGGACGAGGTAGCAGTGAGGTGGTGAGATGTGTAAGCAAAAGGAGGAGATTTTGGGAAAATCTAATCTAAAATTGAGGTTTGATATCAAGATTTGAGCTGTGATTTCCAACTATACTAGTGGCGAACAGGGCGGAGGTCGAGCTAAGTCTTGGGCTTGGCTTATTCTGGGTTTTGTGGTTGTTTTGGGTTGTATGGGTGTTGATGGTAGATGATTTGAAGCTGGGTAGTGGCGGATCTTGGGGTGGCTCGGTGATGGTGTTTCGATCGGATGCGTGGTTTGGGTGACATTTGTGGTGTGCGTCTGGTGGCGGTGAAATCAGTTGGGTTAACTGGTGGTACGTTGGGTTGCTGATGGGCAGTGTGTGGCTTCTTGCATTTGAAGACATGGAGGTTCGGCTATGAGGGGATAATCTAGTGAGGTGATGTTCGGTTTTGAAATTGTAGATTGTGGCCTGTGATATGGGGAATTCAGTTTGGTGAAGTGGAAATGGCCGGTTGAGATGTTGCGGTCGAGATGTAGATAGTGGTTGAAAAATCAGTGGCCGTGTGTCATGGAGGATTGCAGAAAATCGATCTTACCTAAATTGTGAAGAATTTGCTGGATTGTTTATGTGAGGGAAGAATGTGAAGGGGATGAAGACAAATTTATACACTGAAGCCGAATTTATCAGTAACCGAACATTGATGTAGGGACATTTTGGAGTTGATGAAAATTTGTAACTTCTGGGAGTTTTGGTTCGTAGAAATGAATTGGCTGGGAGTTACATGGTTGAGAATTGAATGAGAAAATTTAATAACAACAATAATAATAATAATAATAATAATAAAAAAAAAAATCATAGATTTCCCAGGCTTGAAGTGGTTTGTCCGGTCTCACTTCTATGTAGACTTCTATGACATCTAAACCAAGAATTTTGTACATTTTTTTATTCTTATAAAAGAGTGAGTTGCTGCTACTCTTGTAATCAAACAAATTTATATTTCTTAATGATATAGCTTCTGCACCCAACGCATCATGCATTGTGTAGTATTTTGGGCTCGTGTTGACTCTCATTAATCTTTGTCATCTTCAAAAGTTAGCCTCTGTTTGGTTAAGTTAAATTTTTTTTTTTAATTAATTAAAATTTAAATTAAAGCCAACAAATAGTTTAACTCATAACCACATATTTGATGGTATCTGCATTTTTTCTTGTTTATATTTATGGTCTGATTTTCGAGTAAATCGTTGAATACATTTCGAAGTGATTAGTATAGACCGAAGGTGCATATGATAGTGAATATAATTTTATTTTTTTAATCATTACAAAGGGAAGACTTAGGGGAGGGATATGACTCGAACCCGAATCTAGAGTCTGGTAAGGAGGTGTCTCAACCACTTGGACAAGCCCCCTTGGTCACTAGTGAATATAAAAATTAAAACAAGTCACGTGGATATTTAATATATCCTTTATTTAAGTTTACATGATAAAGTATTTGGGACGTCTTATTTATTTATTACATAATAGATGACAAGTATTTTACCACGGTGACAGTGGTGGAATACTTTGCTCGTTCCTAAAGAAATTAGTTGGATCCACCTTGCTCTTCACATGAACCAATCTTCTGAAATTATTCTTGAAATACCTAAATCCCCATACACTTGCTTGTTTGTAACTGGTGCTCCCGTTAATATTGTTCATTCCAATATCCAAATCCCGGTAATTTACGTATTGAGCTCTTGGAGATTTCGAGACATAACGCGCCATATATCTGTGAAGCCTTCGACTCCAGTTTACATGCCTTTCTGATTCTACTCTCTCAACCCAGATCACAGTATATTCGATCATGAATATGATGCCTGACCGATGTGGGAAAGGAGTTTCTGATTCTGGAATCTCAGCAAGTCTCCCTCCATATGGACTGAACTGCAACTCAGCCGCACCTGCGTCTTCTTCAATGAGAAATCTCCATATTCCCTCGAGGCTGTTAGAATAATTAGCACATTCTTAGAATATGCTTTATATGTAGAATATACTTTTGAATATGCTTAGAATATGCTTAGAATATGCTTTATATGCTTTAGAATATTCTAAGCATATGCTTTTGTTTTGTATGTATATATAGGATTGAGTATTATAATGAATGGCGTGGTTTTAGAGTTGTCTCTTCTCTCTTTCTCTTCTTCTATTCTTTCTTCTTTCTCTTAGTTTATTTGTAGAACATATATAAGGATATATATGTTATTGTGTTTTCTACATGGTATCAGAGCAATTTGATTCACATTGCCTTCGAAAAACGAAATCAGCGTGCATTTTTCTTCTTCGCGAAAAACTCTAAACCGTACTGTTTCACGAATTTCGAGGCACTTGCAGTAGGAATTCCGGTGATCTAAGACCATATTCAGAATCTGCAGGTGGAGCCGCGTCGACCGGAGTGGCGCGTGAGAGTACACGCGCCGGTGTAAGGAGGCGCGTGAGTCAGGCAGTCGGACCTTCTGGTGGCGCGTGGAGGCGCGTGCGGCAGTTCCTGGCGGCACGGTTGACGGATTTGCGATCGACTATTCATCCTCTATCTGCTTGTGGTGTTGGTTTGCAGTTATCCATTCTTTTTTACACACTGCTTTGCTTGACTTTGTTGGTTAGTATCGTTTTCTCTCTTATAATGGCATCCGATGATTCTCTTCAGGCTATTAATGTGCGTTTGAATGGTAAAAACTATGCTTACTGGAGTCATGTTATGAAACACTTTCTTAAGGGTAAAAAATTGTGGGGTTATGTCAGTGGAATAGTTGAGAAACCGGAAAATAATGATGCAAATTATGCAACTCTGTTAGATACCTGGGATTCAAATAATTCAAAAATTCATACATGGATAAATAATTCTGTAGAACATAGTATTGGTACACAGTTGGCTAAGTATGAAACGGTAAAGGAGGTTTGGGACCATTTGCAGAACTTGTACACTAAATCTAGTTTTGCAAAACGATATCAGTTAGAGATTGATATTCGAGCATTGCAACAAAAGAATATGAGCATTCTGGATTTTTATACTGCTATGACATCAATTTGGGATGAGTTAGCTCTTACTGAACCGGCAGGTCTGAAAGCAAGTGCGGATTATATTATTTATAGAGAGGAGCAACGATTGGTTCAGTTTTTGATGGCACTTCGTAGTGATTTTGAGGGACTCAGAGGTTCTATTTTGCACCGTACTCCTCTTCCATCTGTTGATTCAGTTGTTAGTGAACTTGTTGCTGAGGAGACACGGTTAAAATCTCTTACTGAAGATGTATCTCTTCCACATTCTGGGACTTCAGTCTTAGCTTTACCATCTACACAGAATCGAACCAAAGGATATGCACGGTTCCCAAATGATGTTTGTAGTTTTTGTAGACAAAAGGGACATTGGAAGGCTCAATGTCCTAAGTTATTGAAGTCCCAGCAGTCTTATAGATCCAATGCCCACACAGCAGCGATTGTTCCACCTGTTGGCTCCTCTATACTTGGTCCACCGCCTTCATCTGATTCCCGATTGACTGATCTTAGTGAGCAGTTTCAGAAGTTTTTAGCCTCACAGTCACATGTCATGTCAGCCTCTACTCATGTAGGTTTGTCCTCTCAGAACTCCTCAGGTAAAACCTCCTCGTGGATTTTTGACTCGGGTGCTTCTAAGCATATGTCTCCTAACTCATCACTTTTTGATTATTTATATCCTTCTATGTCATCTTCACCTGTTATGACTGCTGATGGCACCCCGTTGTCCTTAGCAGGTGTTGGTTCTGTTCATACTTCTAATCTATCTTTATCAGATGTCTATTGTGTTCCTGACCTTACTTTAAATCTTATTTCTGTTGGTCAATTATGTGATTTTGGTAATTCTGTTCACTTTACTTCTACTACTTGTTATGTACAGGATCCGCAGTCTCAGAAGCTGATTGGGATCGGCCATAGGCAAAGAGGAGGACTTTATGTTCTAGATAATCTGAGACCAGCGCATGTTGCAGCCTCTAGTACTGATTTATCGTCTTTCCATTTGAATTCTTCTTCTTCTAATTTCTATTTATGGCATTCTCGCCTAGGACATGTGTCTGCTAGTCGTTTGAGATTTTTAGCTTCTAAAGGTTGTTTGGGAGACTTAAAACCTCATGATATTTCTGATTGTAGTGGATGCAAACTTGCTAAATTTTCAGCTTTACCTTTTCCTCGTAGTATTTCTTCTTCTATTGCATCATTTGATCTTGTACACTCAGATGTATGGGGCCCTGCTCCTGTTTCTACTAAAGGAGGATCCCGATATTATGTTTCCTTTATTGATGATTATAGTCGTTACTGTTGGGTATATCTTATGAAGCGACGTTCTGATTTTATTTCTATTTATCGTTCGTTTCGAGCACTTATTAAAACTCAACATTCTGCTGTCATTAAATGTTTTCGATGTGATTTGGGTGGGGAATATGTTTCTAATGATTTTCGTGAGTTGCTTGCTCTTGATGGTACAATTCATCAAACTTCTTGTACTGATACTCCTCAACAGAATGGTGTTGCTGAACGTAAGCATAGACACATTGTTGAAACTGCTCGTTCCCTTCTCCTATCTGCCAAAGTACCTAGTGAATTTTGGGGGGAGGCAGTTCTCACTGCTGTCTATTTGATAAATAGGATACCATCTTCTCATTTATCTGGTTTGTCACCATTTCAAACCTTGTTTAGTTATTCTCCTGATTACTCTCTCTTAAAAGTCTTTGGGTGCACTTGTTTTGTTCTTCGTCCTACGGCAGAACGTAGTAAATTAACTCCACGCTCAGCTATTTGTGTCTTCTTAGGATATGGTGAGGGACAAAAAGGTTATCGATGTTTTGATCCTGTCAGTCACAAGTTATATGTCTCTCGTAATGTTGTGTTTCTTGAACACATTCCCTTCTTTTCTATTACAGATAATACCTCTCACATGACCACGTCAGATCTCATTTGTATTGATCCTTTCACTGATGATATTGATAGACCATCTACATATGTCCCTACTATTTGTTCTCCATCTTCGTCATCTGCTACAGGTACACATGCGCCATCTCAGAATGTCCTCCCTTCTCCTATGGATCCCCAAGCACCGTCTGAGGCTGAGGATTCGCAGTCTCCTCCTCCTCGATATCCTCAACGTATACGTAAGTCTGCTCACTTACCCGAGTTTGATTATTCTTGTTATTCTGAGTCCTTTTGTTGTTTTTTGTCTTCCATTCATAAGCTTTCTGAACCTTCCTCTTACAAAGAAGCAGCTTTAGATCCTCTTTGGCAACAGGCTATGACTGATGAACTTAATGCTCTACATAAGACAGACACTTGGGAATTAGTTTCTTTACCACCAGGAAAACATGCTATTGGATCTCGTTGGGTCTATAAGATCAAGACCAAATCTGATGGTTCAGTTGAGCGTTACAAGGCTCGATTGGTTGCTAAGGGATTTTCTCAACAGTATGGCTTGGATTATGAGGAGACATTTGCCCCTGTTGCAAAAATGACTACTGTACGTACACTTATTGCGGTTGCTTCTATTCGTCAGTGGAGTCTCTCTCAAATGGATGTTAAAAATGCCTTCTTGAATGGAAATCTTCAAGAAGATGTTTATATGGTTCCTCCACCTGGTGTTCCTCATTCTCCTGGATTTGTTTGCAAACTTAAGAAAGCTCTATATGGTCTCAAACAAGCACCTCGTGCCTGGTTTGAGAAGTTTTCTACAGTTGTGCTCTCTCTTGGTTTTACATCTAGCCATCATGATTCCGCTTTGTTCTGTAGATGTACTTCCACTGGTCGTATTCTCCTTCTGTTGTACGTTGATGACATGATCATTACTGGTGATGATGTTGTAGGGATAACCAATTTAAAATCAGAATTGGCTCGTCTTTTTGAAATGAAGGATTTGGGTCCCTTAACTTACTTTCTGGGGATTGAGGTTGCTTCTTCTCCTCGAGGTTATATGCTCTCTCAGTCTAAATATGCTGCAGATGTCGTTGAGCGTGCTCGTCTTACTGATACTAAAACAGCTGATACTCCTATTGAGGCTAATGTTCGTTACTCATCTTCTGATGGTGAACCACTGTCTGATCCTACTTTGTATCGTACTATTGTTGGTTCCCTTGTTTATCTTACCATTACTAGGCCAGACATTGCTTATGCTGTGCATGTTGTCAGTCAGTTTGTTTCAGCACCTACCATGGTTCACTGGGCAGCGGTTGTTAGAATCTTGCGCTATCTTCGTGACTCTTGCTTTCAGAGTATTTTATTCCCATCGACCTCCTCCTTAGAGCTTCGAGCTTACTCTGATGCAGATTGGGCTGGGAACCCAACTGATCGTAAGTCCACTACTGGCTACTGTGTATTTTTGGGTGACTCTCTTATCTCATGGAAAAGTAAGAAGCAGACAGTAGTTTCTCGCTCATCAACTGAAGCAGAATATCGCGCTATGGCCTCCACTACTACTGAGATTGTGTGGTTACGTTGGCTACTTGCAGATATGGGTGTTTCTATTTCATCTCCCACCTCTATGTATTGTGATAACAAGAGTGCCATCCAGATCTCACATAATTCAGTGTTCCATGAGCGCACGAAGCACATTGAAATTGATTGTCACCTTGTTCGTCATCATCTTCAGCATGGGACTATTGCCTTACCTTTTGTCTCTTCATCATTGCAGCTTGCAGACTTCTTCACCAAGTCTCATCCGACTTCTCGCTTCCGATTCTTACTTGACAAACTCTTGTTGCTTCATGCTATAGCATCGTGAGTTTGCGGGTGGATGTTAGAATAATTAGCACATTCTTAGAATATGCTTTATATGTAGAATATACTTTTGAATATGCTTAGAATATGCTTAGAATATGCTTTATATGCTTTAGAATATTCTAAGCATATGCTTTTGTTTTGTATGTATATATAGGATTGAGTATTATAATGAATGGCGTGGTTTTAGAGTTGTCTCTTCTCTCTTTCTCTTCTTCTATTCTTTCTTCTTTCTCTTAGTTTATTTGTAGAACATATATAAGGATATATATGTTATTGTGTTTTCTACAGAGGCCTTGTTTTGAAATTGGTTGCGTCACATAATCGGATTTCCCTTTGGAATACAAACTGGAAGATGTTCTATTCAGCAAAACATCGAGTGATTGTCCTTGCAGGTCATAGAAATATAGTTCGGATTCTATCCAACTCAGTTCAGTACAATCTTCTCTCTCCAAACCCAATTCTGGGAATTTCTCTTGCACTATTGAGAGGAGATCATCAACTCCACCGAGATAAAGAGTTCTAAAAGTTGCTCCTACTGTCCTCTTTCCAGTTACTGAAGAGTTAAAGCTCCCTAAGAAGAGTCTTAACAGAAGATTGTCATCAAGCTTATCAGCAATATATTGCCACCTATGCACCAACTGGGTTGCGTTTTGCTCTAACGTTCTAGTAACGTTGAAAACAGTCACAATTTCAGGAATCACGGCTAGTTTCAACTTAAATGCAACCACAACCCCGAAGCTGGTGCCCCCACCTCCTCTAAGGGCCCAGAAGAGATCTTCTCCCATGGATTTGCGATCGAGAATTCGGCCATTAGCATCAATTAGTTTGGCGTCGATGATGTTATCTGCTGCAATGCCGTGTTTACGCGCCATCATGCCATATCCTCCGCCACTGAATTGACCTCCAACACCCACCGTAGGGCAAACGCCGGCCGGGAAACCCAGGGTCCTGCTTTTATTAGCAATTGTATAATAAAGTTCACCAAGTGATGTACCTGTTTGAACCCATGCAGTGTTTTTGTCAGTGTCGATGGATATTGATCTTAGGTTTCTCATATCCAACAGGACAAAAGGAGTTTCAGAAACGTATGACTGTCCTTCAAAATCATGTCCACCACTTCGGACTATTAGCTGAATCCCATGTTTCTTCGAGCAATAAATTGCTGCCTGAATTTGGGATTCATGCTCCGGTGTAATGATCACGACAGGTCTCAGGACGGAGCTTGATACCGGCCTTAGATTCCTTATTGCAGACTGGAGAATTGATGTATATGATGTATTATCTGGGGTGTAAATGGAATCAGATTCCGAGTTATATTTTTGAAACTGAAGGGTAAGGCATTCAAGAAAATCGTCGTTGCTAATAGCTGAAGAAGCGCCCGAAATTAAAATGAATGCCAAAAGAGAAAAATGGAATATATTATCTGAAATCAGCATTTTTTTTTTCTTTGCCTTCTAGTTTGTGACTTATTCATGAACAAAATTGCTCGTATTTATAGATGCTTTTTAGCGACTTTTCTTAATTTGTGTGTGAAAATGAATTCTGAATTACAACCTCATGAATTTTATTGTGTGACTATTCAAATTTTTATCCTGATTCTTTTAATTCATGCACACGTTGGATACAAAGGAGTTACGAAATGTTACACCACTATTACCTCAAAGAAATCGTGCAAATTATTATAAATATTGAAGGATATAACTTTTGGGACAAGTACTTGATAAAATATTGACAAGTCAATATAATAATAATATTATATTCATAGAGGAAAGTGACATAATGCAGAATAAAAAATTCAAACGAAAACCTTAAATTTATGAAAACCGAAATCCCCCATAATTTAAGAGATAAACTGATCAAAATCTTTATTAATTGAAAGATAAGAAAAACAAAGTGTTGACCCTTTATATATAGGGTTTAAAAAACTTAGTTTAGATCAATTAAAATTGAACGAATTCTAAATAAAGTAAATGCTAAAAATAGCACAAAATATTAAAAAGTCGTTTTCGAGTCCTAACCGAATTCACATTGTCCAAATCCATTGTATATCACGATATAGCCGTGAGTCTTGTTTGTCTCGCTGTTTACTTTCCAAAAAGACATAATGGGCTTGAATCTGAGATCAAAGGCAAAAATCTGCAATTTACGATTTTGTCATTTTGGTTCAATTGTTCTTCGGTCCATATTCTGTCATTTTTTCTACATCTGTCCCTTCCACCTCCAAAGAACTTGACCAAGTCATAATCTGAATAGAGCGGATCATCGTCTTCATGAAGCTCGTACAAATCTGCCACATTGAATTACTAGAAATACCTATAAAAGTTGGCACAAGAATGTAGGAGTTTTTAATCCGCTCAAATTACTATGAGAGGCCCATACTTTCTTGGTTCATGTTGTTGTCAGAACTAATAGGAAACTTCTCATTTCTTAGAAAACACTATCACTGAGTATGGATTTGTTCTCCTGCCAGACATTTGGCAGGAGAAGGTGCCAGACATAGACACAAGGGGGTGGACCCCACATGTTGTGGGGTCCACCCCCTTGTGTCTATGTCTGGTAGGAGAAGGTGCCAGATGTCTGGCAGGAGAACAATTCTATCACTGAGTATACTTCCTGAAATTGTTTGTCCTGTAGAGTTGAGTCTGTCGAACCTTAGACTTTTGCATTAATCCTCTCAAACTTTTGTTTTACTTGGTCATGATTGGCTAGCACCTCTCCAGCTAGATGTTCAACAGTTGTACTCTTTATATATTCCTAAGGTAATTTCACCAAATACAAAACATGGTAAGAAACCTTTGTATACAAATAGCAAACATGGACTACCTTTAGAAGTATGAAATGTGTTGTTGTATGCAAACCAAACCTGAGTAATGCAAGATCCCAATGCTTGTACTTATCTTTACATATGCTTCGAACCATATTTTCAATCGTACAGTTAGGGAATTTGGTGTGTCCATTAGTTACATCGATTCAAATTCATCTACATACAACTCCTTCAAATGCTCAATCCCAACAAATCCTTGTATTAGTGTGACTAACAAATACGCTCTCCGACTAAGAGCATCGAAAACTCAATCCAAACTCCAAGATTTATGTTCGATCACGAAAGAATTTTTTTGAAGGAAAGTCACCTACCAAGCATGCATCTTGTTGACATATTTTTTACTATTGATAAATTTCAAGGCTTGATGATTAGTAAATAAAACAAACTCATTTTGCATGAGATAATGTTCACATTGCTTCAAATTACTTACATATGCATAAAATTTCTGGTTGTAGGTACTCGATTCTTTCCTTGCATCATTAAGTTTTTCAAAAAAGAAAGCCACATGCTTCTTCCCTTGTGATAGGACAGCTCATACACCCACATTCCAGTTCAATGAATTTTCTGAAGTTTTAGAAAGCAAATATCGGAGCACTGCACAACTTCTGCTTGATGAGGGAAAAAATCTTATTGTGTTAACACCTCAATTAAATCTCCTCGTCTTTAAACATTCTGTAAGTGGTGCCACAATGGTGCTAAAATATCACATATCGTCAATAGGAAGGGCTAAACCTACGAAGCTTCTTATATCAAAAGCTATTTTTGGAGTTGTCAATTCTAAAATTTGCCCTTGTCTTCTCTTCATCCACATGTATTCCAACCAAAAAACTCAAAGACATCTGCTTATTTGTGCAGAATGTACACTTCTTCAAATTCACATTTAGCTTCTTTTCCTTCAAAATGTCTAGGACTTCTCTCAAATGATTCAGATGTTCTCCTATGGTTTTGCCATAAATGAGGATATCATTGAAGTGAATTACGACAAATAAGACAATAAAGGGATGAAGAACTTGATTCATTAGTCTTACAAAGCCCCTATTTGTCCCCCATTTTTTGAAAATCAAGTTTTTAAAACATTTAATCTGAACCTTCCATTTTAGTTAAGTCCATAATATTTGATTTTTTAAACAATTTTAAACAGACATTCTCCCAAAAATACTATTTCAAATCACAATTTTCCCCAAGTACAGGGGGTCCAAATAGGGGCAAAGGTACTCCAGGCATTTTATGAGTCCAACTTGCATTACCAACCATTCATAAAGTTCATCTTTACTTTTAAAATTCGTCTTCTACTCATCTCCAAGCCTGAAATGAATCTGATGACAGGTACTTCGAAGGTCTATTTTAGCACATCAAACATGTCTTCCACCGTAGAATAGGAAATATGTATCTTATTGTTATCTTATTGATGACTCGACTATTAACACACATACGAAACTTTCCATCCTTCTTAGACACCTAGAGAAAATGTACTATATGCGCTTATACTCCCCTTTAAGAATCATTTCCAATAAATCATCAATTTGCTCCCTCAGATTCTAAATTATCGTTTGGACTCATCCCTTAGTGAGGTAAATTTGAAAGACCAATCTCAGGCACTAAGTTCATTTGGTGCTTAACATCTCTCATAGGAGGCAACTTGTTTGATATTTCATCTTAAATCATTACATCAAAGTTTCCCAATTTTTTGGCACTTCAGGAGGAACTCTCTTCCATCTTACTTTTCCATCTTACTTTAACATGTAATTGCTCACAATTATATGTTACAGTCAAATATTTTTAGTCCCATATTATTTATTCGTAACATTTTACTCATTTTTTTTGGTCACAATTAGTCAATGTTTTAGTCACAATTACATAATAATTGGTCATATTTGTGACCGATCAAATTTTATTAACATATAAATTAATTTAACGGGTCACGTCCAATGGTCACACAATCACATTTGGTCAAAATCACTCGTATAATTTGTCACATTTTTTTACTAGAATTCATTACAAGTCTCACAAAGTCACAATTAGTCAACATTTTTGCCATAATTATCTAATAATTGGTCACATTTGTGACAGATAAAGTTTCGTATTTAACAGGTCATGTATAATGGTCACATGACAATGTGGGTCATAATCACCCATATTATTGGTCACATTTGTGACTAGAAGGATCACACAAAGTTACGGTTGACGAAAATCAAACGATAACATTCCGTACTCATCATAAGTAGCACAAAGTCACAATCATCCAAGTTTAAGAGTCTAAAACCTAGGCGTGTAACTCCCATTTACATTAAGTGCGGAATTTAAATCGTTTACACAATTAAAATGTTCATTTATTTATTATAAAGTTTTACAGAAATTTCGGCAGAGTCTCCTCTATAAATTGGACATAGCCAACCTATAGAGGGACATCAAAACCATTTTAAAAATTTAAAGCATCAATCACATCTCAATCACATTCATCATCGCCAAAACCAATTCATTCATTCCCCAAACTCCTCAAGCATAAGATTTTCCAAAATGTCAACAGACATTGACAAATGAAATAAGAGGTAATTTAACCTCTAATACGTTAACCATACTTAATCAAAACTAACTTCGACCAAACCCTTATCACTAATAATGAATGAAGGAATAAATTTAAATGATAACTTGAAAAATTTAAACTTTATTAAGTAAGGCGACAATGGGTACTGTCTGAGTCAGCCGCCAAGTGCTCTCCTCGAATCACCTAACTTTCATCACCTTAAATGTTTGGGGAGGGATTGGGGTGAGCTAAAGCCCAGTAAGTAAACTTTATGCATGAATGCATGCTTATGACATGAATGCTTTAAAATTTTCATATATGTATCCCCATTTACTTTACTTTCCAAAACTTTCATTTCATTTCAAAACTTTCACTTCATTTCCATCGTGAGCTCACTTGGTGTATCTTCTAGTCAATCAGATAACAGTGGGCAATTCTTATTTGGAACAAGATTAACATTCACATTTCCACCGCAAAGCGGTTAACATTCATTCCACCGCAAAGCGGCTCTTTCACTTCATTCCACCGCAAAGTGGCTCATTCACTTCATTCCACAGCAATGCGGCTCATTACATTCGGGTACGCCGGTCCCCCACGCCCCATTTCCCACTCGCATCTTTCATGAACTAGAAGTACATCCATTCTTTCTTAGAAACTTGTGATACATAACTTTTGAACAAACTTGCACCTTGACACATTTCTTTCATTTAAAAAAAACATCTCACTTCCCAATTTCGATGCCAATGCATGCTTGATGATGTAATGACATGATAATGTGCATGCTTGAACATTCTTCATAATAACATATACTTTCATAAAGTAAATGAAATTCATCAAAGGAAGTAAGTTGCAAACAGTCATTTACACATTCCACATTTACATTTAACTTCTATGAAAATAGGGGAAGTTTACTTACTTGACGTCCTTAGCGTTTACCGTTATCTGAATTTGCAAGTGGAAAAGTCTCGGATGCTCGTGACGTCAATGTACCAAAATTCCTAATTATTCACATTCGTCAATAAATATGACTTTGGACTCTAAACACATTTGAAATTCTTTTTAATGCTAACCAATCCCAAACATACCATATTCAAAACGAACTATAAAATTTCACCGAACATTACAAAGTCACCTTATCCTTTTTAATAATAACAAAACGCCCAATCGAGATCAAAATCTCAAATTAACCTAAGTGTGACCTTAGGATATGACCAAAACACATAAAACCCATATTCAAGACAAGGAATGGATCTCAATGCACATTAGAAGGTCTTCTCATCTTTTAAATTCAAACTCAAACTCAAAATTCCATAACTTTACAAAATTACTTAATCGTGATTCTAACAAGTTCACAAATATAAAAATAACTAATTATTACAAACTTTACCACAAGGTCGTTAACTAAACTTCAAATTTTCACAGCTTTAACGTTATACAATTACAATTAAAATTTCAATAATTTCATCAACGTTCTAAATCAAATTCTCAATTTGACAATCTATGATTTAAAAAAAATCTAAACAACATCAAAATCTGAAACTTTAACTAAAACTTTGGATCGTAATTTATATACATATATATATATATATATACAAATCTGAAATTTATATATGTAAATCTTTCATTATCGAAAATCTGAAATCCATAGATCTGAAATTGAGCAAACACACATGTATATCTATATATTACTACAATTTAAATTAGTAAATTTCAATTTAGACTATAATAGATGTACAAAATATACACATATATAATCCCCCCTAAATCTGAACTTATAATTATAACTCCGAATTCATGGGTTTTAAATCTGAAAATTTACCTACAAAAAACTTGAAATGTGAACTTTATACATGAGGGTAATATATATACATCAATATCTACATACAATTCCATATATACAAATACTAATATATATATTGCCCAAATTCTGAGTTTAACAGTTTAAAATTCGAAATTTCCCTAAAACCCAATCTGAAAAAAAATCTGAAATCTTCATATCAATACATACATTCGACATATATACATCAATACATTTAAACTCCTGTGTGTGCGTGTGAGCGTGTTCTGTGTGTAAAATCGTGAGTGTGCGCCCCAACAATTCGTGTGCTAGTATGTGTGCATCGCGCAACAGACTAGTGAGTGCGGTGTGCGTCGAGGGAGGAAATAAAAAGGTTCTTACCAGTGTTGGGGAGGCGGTCGGCACCGGAAGTGAGGGTGGCGGTGGTCGGAGCCGAGAGGGAGAGGTCTCGAGAGAGAGAGAGCCGAGAGACGAGGGAGTGAGGCGAGAGTTGAGTGTCGTGAGTGAGGGATCAGAGATGAGGGATTAGATTAGGTTTAAAGTTTATATTTTGTGAATTTGCAATTTAGTCCCTCATTCTTTCTATGTTTCAAAATTAAGTACACATCTATCATAAATTTACAAAATACCCTAAAATTTACCACTTATAATAATTTGACAAAAATAGGAATTGGCAAGCTTAGGAAATAAAACAATTATTCACATAAATTGCAAGTAAACAAATTTATAATTTTCTAATTGGCACATTGAGCAAGACGGCGTCCAAATCCTTCCACTGCAAAATAATTCAAATAATTATCAACAATAATAATGTCAATAATGATTAATAGAGACATTAATAGATAAATTACGCGAAATCCATGAAAGCCCGTAAAACGAAAAAGCGGTATTACACTATTCAAGTCACACACCCCCTACCATCCCTCTTCCCAACCTAAATCCTTTCCACTGCCACCCACTCCCCACCACCACCTCACCGCCACTTGCACCACCATCTCAAAACCCGAACCACCTAAAATACCACCAAAACCAACCCCAACCTTCCCCGTGCCCAACCCCCTTCCACCACCACCATATTACATTTAAACCCGAAGTCATCATTGTTATTAATCTTCAGTTCATATTCAACTTGAGCATGAAGGCGAGGAACACCTTTATCACAATGTTAATAAACATATATGATATATGAACCTCAGTCTCTCTTTTAATAAGCTAAAATATTTGCAATCCAGCCTGGTATTTGATCAGAAACATTGTAGAAAAGAGCCAAGAGGGGAAAAAAAATGAGCACCAAAATTTTATCCCCAAAAATCTGAGTGCTGCTTTGGTCCTACACTACTACTCGTCTTTCAGATCCTTCAATTGCAAGTCAATCAGTAATCAAAACGCTGAGATGAATTTTTGGTTCTTTGCTTGTACCCTCTCCTTCTCTTTTGGCCCCTCAAGAGCACCAATATTGTCGTCATATTCCTTTGATTCACCCACAAATTCAACAAGTTACATATTCAGACTTGTTTAAAGTTGAGTGAAATCTTTTTCTAAAACAACACCTCTTCTTTGCCAAAGGATCAATTTCGTAATTTCTGATACATTTAAATTGCAATGCATTTCAGCTTTAATTCAAGTAAAGCTACACCCTCTTCAAATTCATTGCTCTACCACTCACAAATGAAATGTAAATAATAGTGTATTTTAATCTTCGTTTGAGAATATCTGGAGTAGGTCATGACCATAATTTCACAATTATACTACCGTTAAATAAACCACATGTCCACAACCGCACCACCATCAATAAACTGTTAGAATAATTAGCATAATTAGTTTATTATAATTATAGTAGCTTTCCTAATTATAGCTTTCCTAGTTTAGATTGTATTATGTTTATATATAGTTTTGAGTATTATGATTAATTCAATACATATTTTCTTGACAATTGATTTTAGGGTTACCTCACTTTCTTTCTTCTTCTTCTTTTCCTTTCTTTCTTTCTTCTTGATTAATTGGTTGAACATATATAAGAATATATATATGTGTCATTGAGTTTTCTACATGGTATCAGAGCCATTTAAATCAGATTGTTGTTGAAAAACGAAATAATTGTGCAGTTTTTTTTTCTTCCTCGCCTAAAAACCCTAAATCGTCACTGTTTTCACGATTTTCGAGGCACCTACAGTAGGTATTTCAGCGAACCAAGACCATATTCTGACTCAGAATCCGTCGGCGCATCCATCGGAGCGGCGCGTGTGGTGTCACGCGCCTATTTGAGGAGGCGCGTGAGACGGTTGGCCGGACACTGTGACGGCGCGTGGAGGCACGTGGGGATGTTTCTAGAGACACGACTGACTGAAAAGTGATCGACTTCTCATTTTCTACCTTTCCGTGGTGTTGGTTTGAATTTATCTGCTTGTTTTATAAACTGCTCCGCTTCACTTTGTTGGTAAGTATCGTTTTCTTTCGTTTATCATGACGTCTGATGATTCTCTTCAAGCTATTAATGTGCGTTTGGATGGTAAAAATTATGCTTACTGGAGTCATGTTATGAAACATTTTCTTAAGGGTAAAAAGATGTGGGGGTTATGTAAGTGGAACAATTGACAAACCGGGAACCAATGATGCAAATTATGCAACTGTGTTAGATACCTGGGATTCAAACAATTCAAAAATTCTTACGTGGATAAATAATTTCGTTGAACATAGTATTGGTACACAGTTGGCTAAGTATGAAACAGCAAGGGAGGTTTGGGACCATTTACAGAAGTTATACACTAAATCTAATTTTGCAAAACGGTATCAGTTAGAGATTGACATTCGGACATTGTAACAAAAGAATATGAGCATTCTAGATTTTTATACAGCTATGACATTAATTTGGGATGAGTTAGCTCTTACTAAACCAGCAGGATTGAAAGCATGTGAGGATTATACTACCTATAGAGAGGAGCAACGACTAGTTCAGTTTTTGATGGCACTTCGTAGTGATTTTGAGGGGCTCAGAGGTTCTATTTTGCATCGTACTCCCCTTCCATCTGTTGATTCAGTTGTTAGTGAACTTGTTGCTGAGGAGACACGGTTGAAATCTCTTACTGAAGATGTATCTCTTTCACATTCTGGGACTTCTGTTTTAGCTGTACTATCTACACAGAATCGAACCAAAGGACATGTACGGGTCCCAAATGATGTTTGTAGTTTTTGTAGACAAAAGGGACATTGGAAGGCTCAATGTCCTAAATTGTTGAAGTCACAGCAGCAGAGTTATTACTCATCACCGCAGCAGTCTTATAGATCCAATGCTCACACAGCAGCAGTTGTTCCATCTATTGGCTCCTCTATACTTGGACCACCACCCTCATCTGATTCCAGGTTGACTGATCTTAGTGAGCAGTTTCAGAAGTTTTTAGCCTCCCAGCCACATGCCATGTCTGCCTCTACTCATGTAGGTTTGTCCTCTCAGAATTCTTCAGGTAAACCTTCCTCATGGATTTTTGACTCTGGTGCTTCCAAGCATATGTCTTCTAACTCATCACTTTTTGACTCTTTATATCCTTCTACGTCGTCTACATCTGTTATGACTGCTGATGGCTCCTCGTTGTCTTTAGCAGGCGTTGGTTCTGTTCATACTTCTAATCTATCTCTTTCAGATGTCTATCGTGTTCCTGGTCTTACTTTAAATCTTATCTCTGTTGGTCAATTATGTGATTCTGGACATTCTGTTCACTTTACTTCTACTTCTTGTTATGTACATGATCCGCAGTCTTAGAAGCTGATTGGGATAGGCCATAGGCAGAGAGGAGGACTTTATGTTCTGGATAGTTTGACACCAACGCATGTTGCAGCCTCTAGTTTTGACTTATCATCGTTTCATTTGAATTCTTCTTCTTCTAATTTTTATTTATGGCATTCTCGCCTTGGACATGTGTCTGGTATTCGTTTAAAATTTTTAGCTTCTAAAGGTTGTTTAGGAGACTTGAAACCTCATGACATTTCGGATTGTAGTGGTTGCAAACTTGCTAAATTCTCTTCTTTACCTTTTCCTCGTAGTGTTTCTTCTTCTGTTGCATCATTTGATCTTGTGCACTCAGATGTGTGGGGCCCTGCTCCTGTTTCTGCTAAAGGAGGGTCCCGATATTATGTTTCCTTTATTGATGATTGTAGTCGTTACTGTTGGGTATATCTTATGAAGCGACGTTCTGAATTTCTTTCTATTTATTGTTCATTCAGAGCACTCATTAAAACTCAACATTCTGCTATCATTAAATTTTTTCGATGTGATTTGGGTGGGGAATATGTTTCTACTGATTTTCGTGAGTTGCTTGCTCTTGATGGTACAATCCATCAAACTTCATGTACTGATACTCCTCAACAGAATGGTGTTGTTGAACGTAAGCATAGACACATTATTGAAACTGCTCGTTCCCTTCTTTTATCTGCCAAGGTACCTAGTGAATTTTGGGGAGAGGCCGTTCTCACCGATGTCTATTTGATTAATAGGATACCATCTTCTCACACATCTGGTTTGTCACCATTTCAATCTTTGTTTAGTTATTCTCCTGATTATTCTCTCTTAAAAGTCTTTGGGTGCACTTGTTTTGTTCTTCGTCCCACAGCAGAACGTAGTAAATTAACTCCACGTTCAGCTATTTATGTCTTCTTAGGATATGGTGAGGGACAAAAAGGTTATCGATGTTTTGATCCTGTTAGTAACAAGTTATATGTCTCTCGTAATGTTGTGTTTCTTGAACACATTCCGTTCTTTTCTATTACTGATAATACTTCTCACATGACTACATTAGATCTCATTTGTATTGATCCATTCACCGAAGACATTGATAGACCACCTACACCCACTCCTACTATCTCTTCTCCATCTTCGTCACATGCTACAGGTACACATGCGCCATCTCAGAGTGTCCTTCCTTCTCCTATGGCTCCCCAGGCACCATCTGAGGCTAAGAATCCGCTGTCTCCCCCTCCTCGATATCCTCAACGTATACGTAAGTCTACTCACTTACCTGATTTTGATTATTCTTGTTACTCTGAATCCTTTTGTTGTTTCTTGTCTTCCATTCATAAGCTTTCTGAACCTTCCTCCTATAAAGAAGCAGCTTTAGATCCCCTTTGGCAACAGGCTATGACTGATGAACTCTCTGCTCTACATAAGACAGACACTTGGGAATTAGTTTCCTTACCACTGGGTAAACATGCTATTGGATCTCGTTGGGTCTATAAAATTAAGACTAAATCTGATGGTTCAGTTGAGCGTTATAAGGCTCGATTGGTTGTTAAGGGATTTTCTCAACAGTATGGCTTGGATTATGAGGAGACATTTGCCCCTGTTGCAAAAATGACTACTGTACATACACTTATCGCAGTTGCTTCTGTTCGTCAGTGGAGTCTCTCTCAAATGGATGTTAAAAATGCCTTCTTGAATGGAAATCTTCAAGAAGATGTTTATATGGTTCCTCCACCTGGTGTTCCTCATTCTCCTGGATTTGTTTGCAAACTCAAGAAAGCTTTATATGGTCTCAAACAAGCACCTCGTGCTTGGTTTGAGAGGTTCTCTACAGTTGTTTTCTCTCTTGGTTTTACATCTAGCCATCATGATTCTGCCTTGTTCTGCAGGTCTACTCCCGCTGGTCGTATCCTCCTTCTGTTGTATGTTGATGACATGATCATTACTTGTGATGATGTTGTGGGGATAACTGATCTAAAATCTGAATTGACTCGTCTTTTTGAAATGAAGGATTTGGGTCCCTTATCCTACTTTCTAGGGATTGAGGTTGCTTCTTCTCCTAGAGGTTATATGCTCTCTCAGTTTAAATATGCCTTAGATGTCATTGAGCGTGCTCGTCTTACTGATACTAAAACAGCTGATACTCCTATTGAGACTAATGTTCGTTACTCACCTTCTAATGGTGAACCATTAACAGATCCTGGTTTATACGCACTATTGTTGGTTCTCTTGTTTATCTTACCATCACTAGGCCTGACATTGCTTATGATGTGCATGTTGTTAGTCAGTTTGTTTCAGCACCTACCATGGTTCACTGGGCAGCGGTTGTTCGGATCTTGCGCTATCTCCGTGGCTCTTGTTTTCAGAATCTTTTATTCCCATCGACCTCCCCTTTAGAGCTTCGTGCTTACTCCGATGCAGATTGGGCTGGGAACCCAACTGATCGTAAGTCCACTACTGGTTTTTGTGTATTTTTGGGTGATTCTCTTATCTCTTGGAAAAGTAAGAAGCAATCAGTAGTTTCTCGCTCATCTACTGAAGCAGAATATCGTGCCATGGCCTCCACTACTACTGAGATTGTGTGGTTACGTTGGCTACTTGCAGATATGGGTGTTCACCTTTCCTCTCCCACCCCCTTGTATTGTGACAATAAGAGTGCCATACAAATCTCACACAATTCTGTGTTCCATGAGCGCACGAAGCACATTGAGATTGACTGTCATCTTGTTCGTCATCATCTTCAGCATGGGACTATTGCCTTACCTTTTGTCTCATCCTCGTTGCAGCTAGCAGACTTCTTCACAAAGTCCCATCCGACTCACCGCTTTCGATTCTTACTTGACAAACTCTCGCTGCTTTTTGCTATAGAATCATGAGTTTGCGGGGGGATGTTAGAATAATTAGCATAATTAGTTTATTATAATTATAGTAGCTTTCCTAATTATAGCTTTCCTAGTTTAGATTGTATTATGTTTATATATAGTTTTGAGTATTATGATTAATTCAATACATATTTTATTGACAATTGATTTTAGGGTTACCTCTCTTTCTTTCTTCTTCTTCTTTTCCTTTCTTTCTTTCTTCTTGATTAATTGGTTGAACATATATAAGAATATATATGTGTGTGTGTGTGTGTGTGTGTCATTGAGTTTTCTACATAAACCACCACCGCAACACAAAACATCCACCATTGCCCACCGCCAGACATCAATTAACCACTACCGCAAAACCCGAGATCATCCCCACCAAATATATCAATAGATCTACAAAAAACTACACATATGAATATATGATACACCAGAGATCCCCCACTGGCAACCGCGTGCATCAGGTTGCTGCTATTGGGAATTAAAATATATCGTTTGTTATTATTTTATTTTCTGATTTATTTAAATTATATTTCTGTATTTATTGTAATTTATCTCATGTAATCTTTATTTATATTCATAGTTATCTGATAGGACTTAGTTAGTTTGTTCATCATCTTGTATATATATACATCTTCATAGTTTTAATAAAATGGATTCTTTCATTATATTTCTTCTTCTCATTTTATATGGTATCAGAGTATTCTTGCTCCCAAGCTCCTTGATCGTATGGCCTCAATCACAAACCCCTCCACTCTATCCGCCAACTCCGATGATAACACTGTTCTTCCACTCCAAGTCTCAAATCCATCTCGTATACTCACCACCACCATTACTACAACCATTCCTTCACCTCCCATTGTTATCAATGGTCAATCACAACTTCCAATCAAACTCACTTCTTCAAACTATCCTGCTTGGCACATACAATTTCACAGCCTCTTAATATGAGATAACTGTCAAACTAAATTTGTAGCTCCAATATTCTCTCTAACACAAAGGATATTATTGCCGCCACCATCACCTGACTACTCACCAGTTACATGATAATGGGCACCTTCGTGATCTCCCATCACGACTTTGGCATGTTGCGTTTTATAGAAGATTGGACTCTTTTCAGTCCAGTTTTGACGAGGTGAGGTGGGGGTGAACTACACTTGGTTACTGATAAAATTATGTTGATATATATATATATATATATATATATATATATACACACACACACACACATACATACATATATTTTAAATTGAAAGTTAAAATTGCAGGTACTAGTGTAATTTTCACTTATGGATAAAAATTTATACCCAATATATTCGAGCGATGATTTATAAACGGTTGTGGGATCATATTGACACTGAACCGAATAACTTGACTCAATAAGACTCGGGGTCACTGGAAGCAATTTTATTTGTAGTTATTCGTGGTCAACTTGAATGGCCCATTTATGTTGGTTTTGTATGTTTGGGCCTTGCTTTGATGAATGGCCCATTATTGGTGTGGCCTAGCCTAATTGGTTAATAAATACACTACCATTTGTCTATTGTTTGCCTTGAGTTTGAAATCAATACGAGTAGAAAAACGCTACATCCATTATTGGAGTTTTGTCTTCCTACATTGCTAGATTTATTCTTAATTTGAGATATTGTATTCAACTCCCTCTATCAAAGTGCAAGTTAGAGTGATGTTGTGGCAACCAAGGGAAGTTTATCATTGAGTCGAGCTTGAAGTCAAGGTGTTAGTTTTGGAGTGCTTGTTAAGCTCGATCGGTCTATTCGAGACTCAACGATTTCAACATGGTATTAGAGCTTGGTTGGGTATGAAATTGGGTTGTAAAACATTGGAAATGATCAAAAATGGAGCTGGACTCGAGCAAAAATAGAGGTCGAAATCTGTCCAGAAATGCTGAAAATAAATGATTTTTATCTCTGTCGAACAACTCAACCAACCGGTGAATAGAGACCACCATCTGAACCCCCCTAATCAAGGAGAAGACTCAATCAGGGATTTGGCGCAGTTCTGGCTACAATAGCGTTGTTTTATAACCCAAAAAGTAAAGTGGGAACTGGCCCAAAATTCGTGTTTTTCAGCCAAATGATAGATCTACCGGGAAAACTGTTACCACTATTGGATTCTAAATGTCGAGGCAATAAACTTGTAAGGCGCATTCTTTTGGAAATGGCGCGTGGAGCTCCGACAGTACCACGTGACCGCGCATCCTTGGTTTCTCAGTGAGGTAGCTTTAGACAGACTATGTATTTTGTCATTTCTAACGTTTTGTTGTTGTTTTACACTTCAATTACTTTATCCTTATCTGATGCTATTTAGAGAAAGGTTGGTAAACTTAAAATCACAAAAGAACTTTGAGAAAAGTTAAAGGACTTGTATTTGCTTAAAACTATCTCGAACAAAATTTACTCGAAAGATTTTTCAGCTTTCAAATGGATCCTACAAAGGATATAGATTAGAGCATCTATAATGGTTTATGAACTGTGGAAAAAAATCATTGCCACATAAAACTAATAATTATTTGAAAATCTCATCTTCAATGATTAGTTTTCACGCCTATGTGATGCTGACATGGTTGGAAAATTATCTGGTGCTATATCTAGATATAGATCACATGCTAGACAAAGTGACTAGACAAATATTAAACTTTCAATTTATTTATGGAAGTTTATTATTTGAGATAGTGCTAATTTGAAGACACGTGTAAACATAAAAAATTGTAGACAAAGACCATTGGAGATAAGCTTTAAATTTGATTATCTATTTTATCAACATGGGTGAAAAATTTATCTATTTAACTGCCACCAGTAGTACAAAATTGACCAAAAAAGGGAAATATACGTCAGTTTTCAGTAAAATCGACGCATATAAAAGGACAGTGGTATTTTTGTAAATATAATCCAGAAATACACGTCAGTTCTAATTATGAAACCGATGCACATAAATGGAAGTTGAACAATACGCATCGATTCTTGAAAGAATCGATGCATAAAAGCTACACTTTATGCGCGGGTTCTTAGTGAACCGACGCATAAACCGATTTCAGTCATGTTTAGGCATCGGTTCAGGCGTCTGTTCTTCATGAACCGACGCCCATTCTTTTTAATACTTTTACAACCATGCATGGATCGGCCATTTCCATATATCACTTTTCACTAGCTTCCCCCCGCCTCTCTCTCTTTCGACTACATAATGCCGCCAACACCACCATTACGCTTTTAAAGTGTAATGGCTGTGCATCATCCAAACCATTGATGACTATTGGTAGATAAGATGAATCACGGAAATTAGCATCCTTGAAGTGATGGTGTATAGTTTTGGACCAATAGAAACAGTACTGGCCTTTTTAGAACTGAAGCTCTGTCTTTGTTGAATCACATCATTCAGTTACCTGGATGCTTCTTCCTTTTTCCCCCCTCTCTTGTGTATGTGTAATTGACATATTTGTCCGAGGATTTGGATACAGTTTTATTCACCCAAGGTATTATTGATGGACAAAGGATATCGTTTCGTCCATCAGCTATGCATCAAATGGTGAAAAGGATGGAAGAATTGTGAAGTCGTGTGCCAATTTTATCAGAATAGCAAAGGCGTGTTTTTAGTTCTGTTTAACGTCTCCTTTGATCAGCACTGTCCACGTGGTGCAATTTGAACGGATCATTGGCTAAGCCTTATAAAAGGGTAGATACTGGATTAGGGCTTCATTCTGACTTCTTCCACGATACGCCTCTTCGTCTCTATCCTCTGCATTTTGAACTGAAGATTGTGTCTTCGGTTTCTTTCTTCTATTTAACCAATTGTGGTGCCCTTCTTGATATAATCTCGTTTGTCTTTCATTGTCTCTATTGTGAGGCGTTTGTACTGTGAAGAATTGTCTTCAGTTTTGAAAGTTTCTTGTTATAGCGTGATTTAGGGTTGAAAGAGGAAGAACTATTTGCCAGTTGTGTAATATGTAATTTTGGCGTGATCAATAAAAGTTCTTCAGTCAGATCCACATTTGGTGGAGGCTCAACGGGGGATGTAGGCATTAAAAGCGGTCACCGAACCTCCGGACCCTTTGGGTAAAAATCTGTGTGTTCTTGCACTTATTGTTTCTGATTATTAGTTTGTGGTTGATTTCTGGTGACTTAAATCCTTACAAGTGGTATCAGAGCCTTCCTCAAACTGATACGTGAGACTAGTTGGTGGTTTTCTGTTCACGATCTGTGGTCTTTAAACCGATCTGAAAACCTTTTTGGTTGGGAACGACATACATTCATCCTTGGTAAAAATTGTGAAACCTAGGGTTTCACATATGGTATAACTTCTTCTCCTTTGTGTGGAACTCCTTCCTCCTTCGTCATTAAGGTAATAGGGTCCCCTTATTTCCTTTGTCCAGGGTTTATTATCCTTTATTGTTGTTTCTTTTTTCTTTTGATTCTATACTCTGCTATATTCTCAAATTCTGTATTTTACTACTTTGTTTTGAGCATAAATGTGTATACTTGATTTCTTGAACATTCTTGAAATCTTTGTGATATCTTGTATTATATCTGTTTGTTCCACTTTCTGCAGCAAAAGTTTGTTTAAACCTTTTTAAAACAAAATGACTACTGCACAAAAAATTGAGGTAGTTGGAGACTTTGGTATCTAGCGCCGTAAAATGAGGCCCTTACTTTTACAAAAAAGATGTGCAGGAGCTATAACAAATACTTATGCTGCAGAAATCAGTGCTTTTAGAAGAGTTGAACTTGATGAAATTGTTTGGAGTTCAATTTTCTTACATCTATCTGATAGTGTAATAAGAAAGGTAGGTGATACTACTACTGCTGGAGGATTATGGACCAAACTTGAGAATCTATACCTAGACGTATCCATGCCCAATAAATGCTATCTGCTAAGACTCTTTTATAATTTTAGGTTTGACAATACCTTAAGTTTAGAAGAGAATATAGATAGATTTACTAAACTGGTACAATATTTAGAATCCTGTGATGAAACCATCTCTGCAGATCAACAGGTTGTTGCTCTTCTAAATTCACTTGGGGATAAGTATCAAGAACTTAGGACTGCTCTTGAATATAGTAGGGAGAGTCTTACTATTGATGATGTCATTAGTGCCCTTAGAACTAGAGAATTGGAAATAAAATCTGATATGAGAGATTCTAAGTCAGGAGTAGGCATGTTTACTAAAGGAAGAGGATACACTAAGTATAGTAATACTGGAGATATCTTTAAGCCAAGAGAAAAGGATAAAACAAAATGGAAGGGTAGAGGAAAGGTGAAATCTAAATCAAAAGCCAAGGAATGTTTTTATTGCAAGAAAACTGGACACCTAATGAAAAATTGTTTCAAAAGGATAAAGGATATGGAAGATGCATCCAGTAATGAAATAGCTGCTATGATAGCCACAAACAAGACCAATAATACTGAAACAAATGGTTTAGTATTTGCTACTACCTCTGATAATACTGTTTGTGAATGGATATTAGACTCTGGTTGCTCTTTTCATATGTGTAGTGATGGCAATGGGTCGGGTTTGTCAAACCCGTATCATACCCACTAAATATTTACAACCTCCATACCCTACCCATATACCCATTTAAAAATTGCGGGTCGGGTGCGGGTTTGCTTCTATACCTATTTAAAACCCATTACTAATTATTTATTTTATTATTATTTTTTTAGGCTATAAATAGGTTATAGCTGCTCCGAATTAACTTGAATCAGTTAAATATTGGGCTTCACTTGAATTTGAGTTGAAAAAAGTTTGTTATATGTTGAAATTATACAAGCGATTTTGAACAATTTTTTTAGACGTTAACAAAGTCAATAGTTTAAACATATTAAGGTTTAGACGATAACAATGTCAATAGATATTTGGGTTCTATTGTTTTTTTATTTTTTTATTTTTTTTAAACAATCACTTTTGTTTTAAATTTTATAATTTTTAAAAGAAATTAATGGGTATGCGGTCGGGTATGGGTATTGTAGTAAAAGCCACACCCGACCCATACCCATGTCGGGTTTTAAAATTTACCTCCATACCCTACCCACGAACCCATTTAGTCGGGTAATCACCCCCCATTTATGTCAGGTCTCCATCGGGTATTGGGTTCGTGGGTATTATTGACATCCCTACATATGTGTCCTAATCTGAATTGGTTTACTGACTTTACTTCTATAAATGAAGGAAAAGTACATCTTGGTAACAACATGTCTTGTGATATCAAAGGCATTGGTAATATCGATCTCATAATAAATAATAATAATATGATCAATTTGAAATATGTTAGATACATTCCAGATCTTAGAAGGAACTTGATTTCTATTGGTGAATTAAATTCTATTTATGATATATTGTTTGCTAAGAACTGCTGCAGGATCATGCAAAATTCAAACATTTTGTTTGAAGTACCAAAACAACATGGCCGGTATCTGTTTAAGGCTTCTCCTGTTATTAAAAATTTGGCTGCTCATGCTGACAATGACTTTGACAAAGCTATTTTATGGCATAAAAGATTAGGCCATATGAATATAAAATCTTTGTAGCATCTTCAAAGTACAGGAGCATTTGGTAAAGATCTTATAAAAAACATTGGTTTTTGTGAAGAATGTGTCTTGGGTAAACAAAGTAAATCCTCTTTTGAGAAGGGTACTCACAAAACTGAATCAATTCTTGATTATCTACATTCAGATTTGTGGGGACCCTCTCCTGTTTGTACTCTTAGTGGCTTCAGATACTATTTGTCTATTGTTGATGACTTCTCCAGAAAAGTTTGGATCATTTTATTAAAAGCTAAGTCAGATACTTTTCAACATTTTAAACTTTGGAATTTTTTTTATAGAAAATCAAACAAACCAAAAGATTAAGGCACTCAGGACTGATAATGGTCTTGAGTTCTGCAATCTGAAGTTTGATAACCTTTGTAAGAGCTGTAGCATACTCAGACATAAAACTGTTACCTACACTCCTCAACAAAATGGAGTGGCTGAAAGGATGAACATAACTATTTTAAACAAGGTGAGATGTATGCTAATCAGTTCTGGACTTCCAAAAATTTTCTGGGGTGAACCTGTAAAAACTGCTGCCTATCTTATAAACATAATTCCTTCAAGTGTTTTAAAGTTTAAAACCCCTGAATCTGTCTGGTCTAATCTTCCTACTGATTATTCACACCTAAGGATCTTTGGTTGTGCAGCTTATGCACATCAAAGTGAAGGAAAACTTGAGCCTAGATCTCAAAAGTGTATTTTTCTGGGTTATGGTGAAGGCACTAAAGGCTATATGTTCTGGTTATTTGATATAAAAGGTATTAAAGTCATAATAAGTAGAAATGTCATTTTTAATGAAAATATTATGCCTTGTCTTCAAAAACCTCTTAACAAATCCAATACATCTGAAAAAGGAAAAATTATTTCTGAAGTACAAACTGATTTTGGTTTACCAAATGATACTCAAATTGAGGTGGAGCATCCTCAGGTTACAAATGAGCACATTACAGGTAACTCTGATTCTGAAACTGAAAATCAAAATGATATCCCTGAATTTGGTTTGGAACAGAATCCTTTACATGATTATCTACTTGTTAGAGATAGAGGTAGAAGACATAGAATTCCTTCTACTAGATATAATCATGATGATTTTGTGACATTTTGTGTTGTTCAAAATTGTTTGAATGCTGAACCTGAATCTTTTGATGAAGCTGTTAATTGTTCTAATTCTAAACTTTGGATTGATGCTATGGAAGATGAAATGCTATCTCTGAATAATACTTGGTTACTTGTTCCAAAATCTGAAAATAAAAATGTTATTGATTGTAAATGGATCTATAAGATCAAAGACATAGGGTAGAATGGAACTGAAAAGAAATTTAAAGCTAGACTTGTGGCTAAAGGCTTTTCTCAAAAAGAAGGCATTGATTATAATGAGGTTTCTCACCTGTAGCTAAATATACCTCTATTAGAATTTTACTTGCCTTAACTGCTCAATTTGATTGGGAACTTGACCAGCTTGATGTTAAAACTACTTTTTTACATGGAGATTTAGAAGAAACAATTTATATGCATCAACCAATAGGTTTTATTGAGAAAAATAAATCTGACCATGTGTGCTTATTGAAAAATCCTTATATGGACTAAAACAAGCCCCAAGACAATGGTATAAAAGGTTTGATACCTTTATCCAAAGTCTTGGTTTTCATAAAAACAAATATGATTCATGTTTATTCTGCAAAGGCACTGAAGGTCCAGATTCTGTATATTTGTTACTATATGTAGATGATATGTTACTTGCATGCAAAAGTAAAATTGAAATTGAATCTGTGAAAAATAAATTGAGTGCTGAATTTGAAATGAAAGACCTTGGAAATGCTAAGAAAATTCTTGGAATGGAAATTTGTAGAAATAGATATGACTGTTCTTTATTTCTAAATCAATCTGCATATATTGAAAAAGTGTTGGAGAATTTTTCTATGTCCAAGGCAAAACCCGTGTCTCTGCCTCTGCCTCTGGCAAATCATTTCAAATTGTCCTCAGCCTTATCTCCTAATTGTGAAGCTAAATTTGAAAGAATGTCAAATGTGCCTTATTCTAATGCTATTGGTTCTATTATGTATATGATGGTCTGTACTAGACCTGATCTGGCTCACTGCATAAGTGTTCTAAGCAGATTTATGGCAAACCCAGGTGAGACACACTGGACTGTTGTTAAATGGGTATTCTGATATCTTTGTGGATCTTTTAAAGTTGGTTTAAAATTCAAGAAATGTTTTGAAGGTGTTGTGTTAAAAGGTTACTGTGATTCTGACTTTGCAGGAGACTTAGATAAGAGAAGATCTACTTCTTCATATAATTTTACTCTTTGTAATGCATGTATAAGTTGGAAATTCCAGTTGAAGAAATTGGTTGCATTATCATCCACTAAAACTGAGTATATATCTGCTTGTAATGCTGTTAAAGAAGGAATATGGATTAAAGGTCTATTAAGTGAAATTGGCTTTGAAAATGTTGAACTTACTCTTTATACTGATAATCAAAGTGCTATACATCTTAGTAAAAATCATGTGCATCATGATAGAACCAAACATGTTGATATAAAATTTCATTTTGTTCGGGATATGGTTGAAAAAGGGGTTGTTAAATTGGTTAAAATTCCTACTCAATTTAATCCTTCTGATTTTGGCACAAAAGTTTTACCTTTGAACAAATTTAAAAGCCGTCTGGATATATTGAATATCACTGACAATTGATTTGTGCAGGAACTGATCATTATACATGTAAATATCTGAATCTGTTCTATTAGTTTTTGTGTTGTTTTCTTTGCAGGTATTGAGAGGAGTCAATGATACTGTTTTGGCTGATTCAAGAACTATTAGGTGAACTTCAAAATTGGCAAGGTGGAGATTGTGAAGTCGTGTGCCGATTTTATCAGAATAGCAAAGGCGTGTTTTTAGTTCTATATAACATCTCCTTTGATCAGCACCGTCCACGTGGTGCAATCTGAACGGATCATTGGCTAAGCCTTATAAAAGGCTAGATACTGGATTAGGGCTTCATTCTGACTTCTTCTACGATACGACTCTTTGTCTCTATCCTCTGCATTCTGAACTGAAGATTGTGTCTTCGGTTTCTTTCTTCTCTTTAACCAGTTGTGGTGCCCTTCTTGATATAATCTCATTTTTCTTTCATTGTCTCTATTGTGAGGCGTTTGTACTGTGAAGAATTGTCTTCAGTTTTGAAAGTTTCTTGTTATAGCGTGATTTAGGGTTGAAAGAGGAAGAACTATTTGCCAGTTGTGTAATCTGTAATTTTGGTGTGATCAATAAAAGTTCTTGAGTCAGATCCACATTTGGTGGAGACTCAACGGGGGATGTAGGCGTTAAAAGCGATCGCCGAACCTCCGGACCATTTGGGTAAAAATCTATGTGTTCTTGCACTTATTGTTTCTGATTATTAGTTTGTGGTTGATTTCTGGTGACTTAAATCCTTACAAGAATGCATGTTCTTGTCCCAGTGTATATAGCCTATCATTGTTCTTACTTGTAAAATGAAAATAATACATATTTCATTACAGTGATTGATATTTCATTCTTTAAGTCCTCTTCTTCGTCGTCCATTTTTGTTCATTTGAAATTGGAAAAGAAGAAGATGAATTCACAATTAAATTAAATATATCAAAGACGTTATATGTAACTAATTACCTCTCACTCTCTCTCATTTTTTCCCCCTTTCATTTCACATTTGTTTAAAGGAACGGCTTTTAAAGTGTAATGGCCGTGCATCATCCAAACCATTGTGGACGAGAAACATGTATGAAATAGTCACAAAACATTTCAACTTGCTTCTTTACAAAAGGTATAAGTTAATGAAGAATGAGAATCTTTAATTATGAATTTATATTTTATTAACAAATAACAAATAATTCATTCTAATTGTTTGTAGGCATTTAAAGAATACTACTCAATGGAGGAAATCGTCAAGATTGAAAACTTATGGGCAAAATACTTTATTGACAAGTGTATTTAAAGTTTTTTATTTGAACTTGCGTGTACATATTCGTATAATAAATTAACAATCTTGTAAATATAATTGTTGTTTTATTTATTTTATTAAGTATATGTTGATTATATATAATTGGATGTCGATAGATTTGGTGATGTGAATGTGGAGAATGTTATAACATCACGGTAGGCCACGTTTAGGTGATTGGAGGTGCTATGGAAAAAAACCACTTTAGGCATTGGTTTTTTTACAACTCCACCTTAAGCGTCTCTTTACAACCGACACGTAAAGTCCACACTTTACGCGTCTGTCCCAAATACATTGTCTATACAACCGATGTGTATTGTCTTGTACAATCGACGTGAATGAGTCTATCTGTACTAATACACATTGATAAGTACGTTTTTCGTACTTATCTTGACCTTAAATTTGGAGAATTATAAGTGTTTTAGAATGCGATATCGCTAATTATGTATTTATTTTATTTGTTTTAGGGAAAACTCGGATTTGGACGCGTTTGGATGCTAAACAGAGAAAATTGACTAAAATCGTGCAAGAAGGACCAAATTGCAACAATTCATAGATGAGAGGATGACGAAATGAAGAACAAAAATGTCAAGGATTTAATTGTGCAATTGAAGAGACTCAAGGACCAACTTACATTTTTTGGAAGAATTGAAACCTTAAAAAAAATAAACCCCTACTCTAATTGTAAGTGGGCCTTAAACCCACTTGAAACAAGACTTGATTGGAGTCCTTTTGGCCATAAAAAAGAACGGCCAATTGAGGTTTGAAAGGAGAGCAGAGTCGGGAGAATATTGGTAGAATATATACACGACGGAGGCATTGAAAGGGGGTGCTGGTCCGTTGAATCAAGGGGATAGTGGCTGAATTGGAGTGATTAAATTAGGCGAGGCTCAGCTGGGAAGTGCTAGAAAAGGAAGACATATATACATATTGGAAAAAGGGGTTGCAATAATAATCATTAAAGAAAGAGAAGACTTTGGTGGAGATATATATTGGAGACAGCTGACTGGAGCAGCTAACAGTGGAGAAGGATTCAGCTGAATTTGGAGCATCAAACAAAGGGAATATACATGGAAAAAAAAAGGAGAATTCGTTGCTTGGATCCGAATTGACACGTTAATTGAAGATTTCAGATTTTCGTCATAGTTTAATGATTCGGGTGATGACTTTCTTTTATTTTTCTTGTATATCTTACATTAATATGTCAGGCTAATTCCTTTTATGTATTGGATGAGATGAACCCTAGTTATTATTTGTTTTAAATCATGATTCGATAATTTAGTAAATTCTTGTGTTTCTTGATATATTCTTGCATTCCCATTGTATTATTTGATTGCTCGATCACTAATTAAATAATTAGTTGCTTCTTGTAGTCTTGAAAAAGTTTCAATAGGTTTTGAACGCGGCAAGATAAACACACGAACACTATTAGGAATAATAATATGACGTATGCAATCTATTTGATAAATTGTTGATTAATGCATCATGAACATTAACATTCGCACTTGGAATAGATTCGGATCGTGTTTGTGGTAAGTTTAGTTTGTCTTGGAAAAGAAAATTAAATAGATTAGTTTTATCGTTTGGCAAGAATGCATAAATGAGCTAAATTAGAAAATCGAAAATTGAAATAGATAACACTAGGTGAATTCGAATTCCAATACATTCCCTCCATATATTTAAAATCCTCAATTTTCATATTTGCAACTTTAGTTTTATTCAAAAAAAAAAAAAAAAAAAAATCACTTCTTTTATATTTCTTATTTTTGTTAATTTAGATTTTATCCATTCGATTATGCTTAGTTATCTAAAATATAATTTATCTCAATCCTCATGGGAACAATACACGAACTCATCATCCAGTTTATTACTTGTGCGACCCATGCACTTGCAGGATTTTAGCGCAACACACATAGATCAAAATATGCATAAATCATTAGAGATGCTCTTACAATTTGGATGTATTTAACAAACTTGTGCAAGATATTCTTAACTATGATGAAGAGTTGTTCGAAATGTACAAGGCCATTATTTACTTAATTCCACGTCTGAATCATAAAAAAAGGTTAAGAATGCAATTAAGTATGGTAGGAACAACCTAAAACTTGAGATTGTCATAGGTCCCCTTAGGAGAAAGGAAATGGAGATTAGGATTGAGAAAGAGGTTAAGAGGAATGGTGAAGTGCACATTTTGATGGGTCATTTTAAGCAAAAGTGTCATGTTCAAAACAATAATGACTTATATGATGACTTGAGTGATGATGGTGGTAAGCACATGGGTAAGATTTGGAACAAGTACAGGTCAAGTATGGGTAGAAAGCGAAGTTATAGTTTTGGTAAGGATGGACGTTTTATTAGGGACCTTCCTAAGAGGAAGGATATGCAGAAATAAAATTTGAGAGGTGAGGCAAATGTTGTTGGGTCTTGTTATGACCGAAGTGTGATTGGGGACCCTTATTTCAAGGTAACCTAGCTAATGCATGTGCATCCGTGTGATCCTTTTTGCATTTTTGATTACTTAATTTGATGCATTACTTTGTATAGCATTTCAACTTGTTTGATATGTGTTACTTCGCATGAATTTGTGTGTGATCAATTTTACCGTGTGTAAATGTGTATGCATGCATAGTGGATTTGTGATCATTGGCAGTGAGTTGAGTATGTCTTTTGGTAATGTATGGAATAGATTCCAAAGGGTGCATTGGTGAGATATATGGAGGGTAAGTGTGACATTTGATTTTATCAGAAAATTCTGGTTAGGTGAAGTGTGTAGACTGACACCTTGATCACTTCTAGTGGAGATTCATTACCCATTTATGTTGAGAGAAGTAAGGTATTGATAGAGCATCCCATGAACTTAGAATTTATTATTGTTTAACAGGTAGATATGTGTAGTGTTCAATCTAGTGAACATAGGTAGCGGTGAGTATGATATGTGTTCTCAAGGTAAGAGCTACAGAGAATGGGTTATGACAATTGTGTGAGATCTTTTCATGAGATCATTTATGCATTGTGTTGTATATGTGTTGGCCACTATGTTTGATTAACTTGGAGTCAGTCTTATGTTCTTTTGCGATCATGTTTGAAAATATTTTTTTATTATCCTATAGTTATATCTGTCATAGATGTGTTTTCTGTTCTTGATTGATTACTGTGATTATTTGTCACCAACTTGGGTATTTTTTATCTTAGCCCTAGTAAGTAAATGAAGTAGATATGGTATGTCTCGGGTACGAGACGTGAGGTAAGGTCTGTGATTCAAATTTTAATTGGTTGTCTTGATTAGACAAGTATAAATATTGTGTTGTTTTCAGGTTGATTGTGTATCAAGGTAGAGATTTGTTGGATTTTTTATATCCAATAAATTCGGGCGATGATGTAAAAATGATTGTGAGATTATATTGACACTGAACAGAATAACTTGACTCAATAATGACTCGAGATCATTGGAAGCAGATTATTAATTAGTAATTGCTCTTGAACGACTTGGATGGCCCATTTATGTTGGTTTTATGTGTTTGGGCTTTGCTTTGATGAGTGGCCCACTATTGGCGTGACCTAGCCCTATTGGTTAAAATATACACTACCCTTTGTCTATTGTTTGCTTTGTTTGCTTTGAGTTTGAAATCACTATAAGTGGGAAAAACACTCTTCCTCCATTGCTAACTCTTTTTTTTTAGATACTATATTCAACTCTCTTTATCAAATTGTTAGTTAGAGTATTGAGTCGAGCTAAAGTCGAGGTGTCGATTTTGGAGTGCTTACTGAGCCCGGTCGGTGTATTCGAGACTCAACGATTTCATTACACATTACAAAGAATAAATTAAAAAGAACCAACTTGGAAAAAAAACCTCCCAATAGTGCTATGTGTATTCCTACGTTCATGGTATAAAAAGAAGAATAATGATATTCATATTGAAGACTACATATAGTCATCACACATGGCATCACGTTTATTACCATCACACACTCTGTGCACAAGAAAATATATCAACATTGGCTTTTTAGGAGAAGAAAGTCAAGTCTGCAAAACATAAAGCACCACACCAAACACCAAACCATGGAATTCTACCACCCATGTCAATGGACAAGGATATAAATATTACTAGAAGAGCAAATTGTGATATATGTGGAGCATCACTTGCTCTCGAGACCCAACAAATTGAAAGTATATTTGGAAAATATTAAGCCAAAAGTCCTGTCCTCTCTTAACATAATTCAAAAACAAAATCCAAGTCCCACAAGTTCAAAAATGAATAATCTTTGCCAAAAAAAATATAATAAAATGAATAAGCCTGTTTAAACAACCAATCAATATCAAAATAGAGTAGGATCAGGTTCTCACTTCAATCAAAAGGAAAGAAAATCTCGAGGAAGAAACATTAGCACTCCAAAAGAATCATACATAAGAATCAATAAACAACACCAATCTCCGAAACCTATATCAAAACACATAATTCTCACATAACCCACATTAAAAGATTAAATATTTGAAAAACCCTACATAAAAATTCAGTACTTACGAGATTCAAAAACTCAAATGCCTTAAAATTAGACAAGCACATACGAATCATGAAATCTTGAGGGAGTGTCCAACAGTCCAGATTCTTGGTTTCTCAAATTGCACCAATCGATGTAAATTGACACACCTAAAAAGAAAGACAGATAGATGATGATTATGTAGGAATTTGTGAGTTATATAAGTTTGTTTTGGTGGGGGTAATAAGGGGCAGCGACAGGGTTCGTGCTATTAAGATTTGCAATTGGATCATGATACATCAAAGAGAAGATAGAAGGGAAGGGAAGGGAAGAGGCACTAGTACAGAAACTGGAATACACGTCGGTTGAAAAACGGAATACACGTTGGTTGTAGCGGCGACGTCTATGACGCAGACGCCTAAAGTCTCAAATTTAGGCGTAGGTTGTAAACCGACGCATAAAGATCAACTTTAAGCGTCAGTTTGCTTAAAGTCAGACTTTAGGCGTCGATTCTAAGTACAAACCGACGCCAATTTTTTTGCATTAAAAATAATTCTCATTATATGACCTGCAATGACCCAAGCCACTGCACGTCATGGCCTGCAGTCACCTAAACGTGGTCTGCAATGACCCAGGCCACTGCAGGTCGTGGCTTGCAGTGACCTGGACGTGACCTGCAATGACCCAGGCCACTGCACGTCGTGGCCTGCAGTGACCTGAACGTGACCTGCAATGACCTAGGACACTGCACGTCGTGGCCTGCAGTCACCTGGACATGGCTTGCAATGACCTAGGCCACTGCAGGTCGTGGCCTACAGTCACCTGGAAGTGGTCTGCGGTGACCTGAACATGCGCATTACCAAATATATATAATCGACATATACGTAATAAAATTAAATTAACAACAATTATACTTACAAAATTGTTAATTTAAGATACAAATTAAATATATATATATATATATATATATATATATATATATATATATATATATATATATATATATATATATATATATATATGTATGTATGTATGTATGTAAATGCAAGTTTGATTACGCTTCGATTTACACAAACCTATGAATGAAGTATTTTTCCCATAAGTTTTGAATCTCGATTACTTCCTCCGTTGAATAGTATTCTTTAAATGCCTACAAACAATCAAAATGAATTATTAGTTATTTTTTCATAAAATATAAAGTCCTTATTAAAAATTCTCATTTTCATTGACTTATACATTTTCTAACGAAGTAAGTTGAAAGTGTTTTGTGACTATCTCATACATATTTCTCATAACGTAGTAGCCATACTCAGACCCTCCAGGTTGCGGAGGACACTGACTTATTCACATTGAAAACTAACAATATTAGTAATCAAACTAAATAAAATATAGAAATAATTCAAAGATTTGTAATAAAGTTTAAATCTGTGTTTTCATACTTTTACGTTTTTTCACGTTGTATTGGATTTTGTCCTCATGCCTCCAACTGTCTAATACGTTTTGAAAATCTTAAATTTCAATAAATTATATCAACAAGCTACAAAATAATAATAAGACTCAAATTTCCTACAGAAATTTTTGCAGAGTCTCCCCTATAAATTGAACTTATCCAACCTGTAGGGGGACCCTGCTATTCAAAACTATCAACTTCTCAACAATCACAACATAAATGCATCAATTTCACCACAACTCCACAATTATTTCATGAAAATTTTCCTAACTTACGTGTTCAATATCGGCTTAATATCTAAGTCACGCTTAGATGCAACAGCTGAATCCAAGAAGTACACCGTATTCTTCTCAGGAGAAAAAACTAGCAACATCCGGTGATTCCTACGTATTATGAACGTGTAAATACAACTTATATATCATATCATTCAAATTAGATTAAAAAATAGAGAATATCAATGGCCTTACACCTGAAAATACTGTGCTAGAATGAATTTCTTAGTTTTCATTGCCTTCATGGTGCTGGCCAAGTAATTTATAACACCATTTGCATTTGTTCTTACTGAAATCGATGCAATGTGTGTCGGAGACATGAATCCAATCGATTCAATACTGCATTCCTGACACAACTCATGGAGGTACCTAAAAAATAATAATACCAATAAATAGAGATAAAATATTGATTTAAATTGAAGTTATAATTTTTTATCAGAAGTCTTACAATGAAAGCACTTGTAAGATAGATGTATCCAACCATTGCATCATAAGCAAGTCGGTGATGTCTCCGACTGTAACAAAAAAACCATCCTCGAATGCACAGTTGAACATGGCGACATCTACGGGCACCTGGTAGAAATCATTACCAGCAGGCAATTAAAGGGCCAGAGTGTGTAACATTTTGCAATTCTCACCCAGACATTGCAACGTCTCATCGTCAACAATCGCAGATCGCTGGGTAGATGACATTTCGAAACTCTTAGGCGTTTTTCCTTCATTAATTTTTTTTTCCTGTTGTAGTGCCTCTTCCTGCAACAAGATAATTTTATCATCTTAACGGGTTATACAAATGTACAAGAAATTAATATTGACAGAAACTTTAATATAACTAAACGTTATTACCTCTCCAAAAATCACCAACTCCTTAGGCCAATGCAAGAAGCTTCCAATACCTTCCCCCACTGTGGTGTGGTGTTGAGATGACACTGGAATTGTGATATCCCCTTTTTATGCTACTCACAAGTGAAGAAATTATTTAGTCAAAGTCAAATATTCACTACTCGGGTAAAATAATGACTTAGATTGAATAAATGATTTTATTGGGGTTTAATTGGTAATTACAAAAGTTTTATTGTTCAGATGATCAAAAATGGAAATTAAGAGATTTAGTTTGCAATTAATTGAAGTTTTAGACTTAATGCTATCTTGTATGAAGATTGAGGGCTCCAATTGCAATTATACATTACTTATCCATTTAATTAGAAGATAAGGCTGTGTTTGATACAGCCTTATTTTCCAGGAAAATGTCAAATCATGGAAAATATTTTCCACCTTTTGCATTTGTTGGGTGTTTGGTTGGAAAAATTTGCCTTGATAAATATTTTCTTAGGTACAACCATTTAAAGCACAACTACCTCATTTGCCCTGAAAATATTTTCTTACCTATTTGTTGAGAAAATATTTTCCAGCTAAGGTGAAAAATTCTTTTGCGTCACGTTTGATCATTTTTATTATTGTTAATTGACTTATTTATTTTTCCAGAAATTAACATTATTATTATCAAGTACAAATGAGTGAAATATTTTTTTTTTTTTATTAAATTTGTTAAATTTTGATTATTTGCCATAGAAAATAATATCAATCAAACAACAAAATTTGGAAAATCTCCCACTTTTTCACCTGGAAAATTAATCTAATCAAACACTTCCAATTAACATTTTCCAGGAAAATAATTTCCAGCCAAATCAATTCCTAGAAAATATTTTCCTACCATCTATTTTCCATCTTTTCTATCAAACACAGCATAAGTGTAACTTTTCTCAATTGTTGGAGTGAAACCGACAGAGGCTTGCTAGAATCCGAAGCAAGGAAGAAAGAAAAGAAAGAAAAAGGAAGAAAGAAAGAAGGAAAAAAAAAAAGTGGGCGCCGATCGATTTTGCAAACCATTTTCTCTAGCCTCCATTTTAAGTTCTCCTTAATTTTCAAGAGGTAAGTAAATTCTTTGTTATCGAATATTTCTATATTTATTTTGTAATTAGTGGTTTAACTTTGAAGAATTAGAAGAGAGTATACATATTAGGAAGATTGGTGTTGAAGAAAGTGAAAGTTGAAAATGGGTTTGAAAATTATTGCTTCAATCCTTAAGTTTGTTGTGTTTATATGATATCAAATATGTGATTATGATGTATTAGAGTTGGATAAGGATTTGGGTATGATTTTGCTTATGTTTTCATGAATTTCTCCCAATTTTCTGCCAAATTCACACAGGTGCTATTTCTGAAAGTGTTTCCAGAAAATGCTATTTCTGTCAATAGTTTGGAGACATATTTCCTTATGCAGAAATTAGTACCAGCTTTCAAAATTCTGGGAATATAGTGCTGTTTTTGTCAACTGTTGGGAATTCATGGAAATTTTAGCATGGAAATTAGATTAAGTGTTATTTATTAAGGATATGATGTTAAAAGAACTCTTGTAAAGGATTAAATGTTGTTAGTGATTTTAATTGGAATAGAAGTTCGAAATTTATACATCAAGTTATTATTATTTAACTCTTATTCCAAATTATAGGAATATTGTTTGAGGCACCTACATGAGTAAATATGATCTATTGGACAAGTAAAAGATTCCTAACTAGGTGCGATGAATTAAAGAGGTGACGGGAAGATTGAGAAATGCCTACCGACCTAGCCAGTTCATTGCCGAGAACTCGGTGAGTGGAAAAATCTAAGATATTTTCAAATATTAATAATTGTTTATATAATTACGTAAAACGTGATTATGTGATTTATTATGAGAATGTCTTATATTCTGACTATAATTAAATGGTATTATAACTTGAAGTATTATATGATGCAAATTTAATTTTCGATAAAAATGTACAAATGAGAAAGTATTATTATTTTCGAAATTCTCCACTCACTGAGCTATCAACTCATTATTTTCCCACGATTTTTCTTAACAGGTAACAATTGAGTTTTGGAAGCATGAAGAGCCTGTTGATTTCGAAGCCACATTCGTATGACATGTGTAGGTTACTATTTCATTGAAGGCATTTAAATTCAATTTGGGCCCGCATTATATTGAAATAAAATTATTTTTCATTATTTAGCATATGAATAATAGTAGATCACAGTCAGCCTTGGTGGTGGGTCCGGCGTTTAGCTGGCATCCATCATCGGCGCACACCAGGTCTCGAGTCCATTAGGGTGATTTGAGACGGGTCGTGTCAGGAATATAGAATGGTTCTGCACCATCGAAAATGTGGTCAATAGACACCTTAGCATGATCAGGCCAAAGAGGTTGATGGTGCACCACCGTGTCGGGTCCGGCTGGATAAACCATCCCGCTCGCCACTATTTTTTTCTCACCATTAAGACTTATGGCGAGTCGACAAGGAGTCGGCTTCTATTGTACACCATCATTGAAAATAAATGTTAGCAACTTCCGGTTGAAATAACATAATTAATGTTAAAAAATTATAAATAACTTAACATTAAATACTTGAAGTCCATGAAATGGATCTGGATCCACGGAGTGGCAACTGCTGCGAGTTGGTGGTCGGGGTTGTGGAGTTACGTCGACCTCTGCCTCAACATTTAAGCCCAGGCGCTGGAGGATAGCGTCGTATTTAGTCTGCATACTATGGTACTCCCTCTGCATAGTATCGAATTTACTCTGCATCTCCGACATGGTCTGATGCCTGACCCGCTCAGCAATACTATCCTCCATCTCTGACCTGATCATCTCCTTAATATCGTCTACTGAGAGGACCCCACATGAACATCTAATGTAATCATCAGGTCTGCCGTAAGCATCCCTCGTGATCACATAGACACCATACCCCCTCACCCTACCAGGGTGATCCGGCTTACCAAGGGCTTTACTTAAAATATCATGATGTCTATTTGCCACAAATGTCCCCTGCGTTGCCTGCTCAGCTTTTTCAACCTATTAACAGAAAAATGAAACGTAAATATAAGTATATATTTAAGTAAATTTGAATTTAAATTATTAAAAAATAATGATGATATACTTACAATTTTGTCAAACACCCCCCTCATTTTCTCGTTGGGGATGTAATAACTTCCATCTTCTTTCTTCTTGGATCTAGCTCGAATCCAATCTAAACTTCGATCCTCACTTACAATTGACGAGCTAATCATGTCGCATGAAGAACTAGAAGATAGTGGGTCACTAACTAGCCACTGTGGCTTCATCCCTGCATAACCAACTGAGCACATATAATGTGGATGCTCGTTTCGCAATTGAGCATCCCTGGCCTTCTTACTTTTTCCCTGAAAAATGTCACATCAAGTATTTAGTTTTCAACTCAATAAATCACACGCGTACATTTAAATATATGTATATATACCTTAAATTTCTCCATCTGGCGTTCTTTCTTGAATGACTCCCATTGCTCTTCAGTTATAAAATCATAAAGGTGTCTAAGAGATGTATATTTCGGGTGGTCATGTGTAATATAATCATGAACCAGCCGAGTCTTAAAATCTTTCCATCGCATCCCCGCTTTCAACACCCTTTTTTTGGCCGAGCCATCGGAGATGTTGAACTCCCTCTGAAAGACGAATATAATATGCGATGTTATAGAAAAAAATTACTAAACATTATCAATTAACCATGCATGAAGTGATAGTACCATTATTTCTTCCCACATCATGTCCTTAAGGCCGGGATCGACCTTGTGCCAATCGCTAATGTCTATGTCAACATGAATACGGACCAAACACCCGACATAATTTCGGAAGTTCCCCTTGCCTGGTCTGATTGGCCTATGTTTTTCATCGAACTCGATGACATTCACTTCCCCCGCATTCTTCATGTTTTTGCACATTATTGGGCCTCTAGTCCTTTTTGTGCTAGTAGTACGATGATCATCTGAAGATGATGAAGACTAGGCCATTATATTGAGACCACTGTAAACGTACTTGCACATATAACAACGTATTATATATATATATATATATATATATATATATATATATATATATATATATATATATATATCAAATTATTGTTATCAAAATCACAAATGAAATTATTAATAACGTATACAACATATATAAAAAATAAAAGAAAGTTATAAGCAAGAAAATAAACTCACACAATTAATAATCAGGAACGACGGTCAATCCATAATCCTTCTTCATGATCCCAACGCATATAATTTGATTCAATGTTATCTTCCCCTAAAGTTGCACTCCCTTATATACCGATAGAAAATGGAGGGGTTTCATCAAAGTGATCATAATCTTCTTCATCTACTACATCACCAATCCCAACAATGCGTCTCTTTCCTTGAAGGACGACTGACCACTTAGTATCGGCAGGATCAAGAACATAAAATACCTGTTTGGCTTGTGATGCAAGTATGAATGGCTCGTCTAGATAACCCAACCATCCGAAATCCACCATAGAGAATCCTAAGTCATCCACCCGAACACCCCGTCGGTTATCAACCCATTTACATTGGAAGAGAGAAAACTTGAACTCCCTGTAATCAAATTCCCAAATATCTTCAATGATACCATAATAGGACATCAAGGCATCTACTAGCATGGTATCTTTAGCATTTGAAAAATCTCTTGATAGTGTGTCATCTTGACGTTTAGTGTAAAACATATACCTATTAATGTCATATCACTAGTACAGAAACAGGAATACGCGTCGGTTGGAAAACGGAATACGCGTCGGTTGTAGCGGCGACGTCTACGACGCAGACGCGTAAAATCTCGACTTTAGGCGTCGGTTGTAAACCGACGCCCAAAGTCAGTTTTGGGCGTCGGTTCTAATTTAGAACTGACGCCTAAAGTCAAAAAATAAAAATAAAAAAAAAACTTTGGGCGTCAGTTTTAATATAAAACCGACTCCCAAAGTATGTTTTGGACGTTGGTTCTAAATGTAGAACCGACGTCTAAAGTCTTTTTTTTTTTTTTTTGACTTTAGGCGTCGGTTGTAATATTACAACCGACGCCTAAAGTCTTTTTTTTTTTTTTTTTTGCGGGGGAGGCATCACATTTCTTTCATCCATTCCGCTGCATTAGAAATTCAATAATTCAAATATTGCAATTTATCCATCTAATAACTAAAAATCAACAATACAAAATTAAATCAATAACTAGTTGAAACACCCATACATATATACAAACACATCTATAATATAAATACCTATATATATATATATATATATATATATATATATATATATACACATAAACATATATACATTTATATACATTATATATAATACATATATATACATATTATTTACATACATTATACATGCATAAATATTATTACATATATTTACATACATTATATATATACATATAGATAAAAACACATGTATATAAAGAGAGAGGTGGGTCTCTTACGAGATGGTGGAGGCGCGCGGTGGTGGCGGAGGTGCGAGTCCGGTGATTCGGGGAGAGGAAGAGATAAAGAGCGAGGGGAGGAATGTGGTGATGAACGTTGCCGGGAAATGGAGGAATGGTGTTTGTGGTGGTGACGGCGACATAGTGCGGTGGTTCGGGTGAGAGAAAAATAAAGAGAGAGGCGGGAAGAGATCGAGTAGTGAAAAAAATATAGATGATCTGGGCTTTTTGCGTATAAGTAAATAAAGGAATACGCGTTGGTTCTTCAAGAACCGATGTGGTAAACCGGAGAATGGGCGTCGGTTGTAACCTAAAGTAAAAATAAATAAATAAATAAATAAAATTTGACTTTAGGCGTCGGTTGTAATATTACAACCGACGCCTAAAAAAATATATTTTTTTTTTTACTTTAGGCGTCGGTTGTAATATTACAACCGACACCTAAAGTTTTTTTTTTTTGTTCCTAAAGAATACGCGTCGGTTCTTGGTTTAAACTTTACACGTCGGTTGTAATATTACAACCGACGCCCATTCTTCGATTATATTTACAAAAATGCCACCGTCCTTTTATAGGCGTCCGTTTTACTAAAAACCGACGTATATTCCTCATTTTTTTGGTGATTTCTGTACTAGTGTATGCTTCATATGACCTCACAATCGTGCTAGGACCGTAAGCTAACCACTTTACCATTTCAACAATGGTATTCGGTGTTTGTGACAATTCTTTCATGACTTTATCTTTGAAACATTTTGCAAATGAACAATATTGTTCATTAGTTGCCCACCTTTCAACTTTTGAAGGATTCTGCTGCCTTATGATGGACATGTGCTTGTCCAACTATTGATGAACTTCAGGAAGGTGTTGTAATACAAGGAGGTGTGCTTTATCTCGCAATTCAACATTGGGGACGATTGACTTGCATCCAATAGTACCTTTACCTTCAAGTCTTCCATCATGTCGAGATTTAGGAACACCAATAGTCTCAACGTCATCCAAGTAATCAGTACAAAATTCAATAGCCTCCTCAGCAGCATAACCTTCAATGATACTACCTTCAGGTCGAAATCGATTTCTCACATATCCTTTCAATATACCCATGTATCTCTCAAATGGATACATATACCTCAAGAATACTGGACCATAGATCTTAATTTCTCTCACCAAGTGAACAATTAAGTGCACCATAACGTCAAAGAATGATGGCGGAAAATACATTTCAAATTGACATAGAGTGATAACAATATCGGCCTGCAAATTATCCAACGCCTCCGGGTCAACAACTTTGCTGCAAATTGCATTGAAGAAAAAACAAAGTTTTATAATGACTTGTCTAACATGTTTTGGGAGAATGCCTCAAATTACAACTGGTAACAATTGTTGCATTAAGATATGACAATCATGAGACTTCATACCAACCAATTTTAAATCCTTCATCGATACAAGACTTTTAATGTTTGATGAGTACCCAGATGGAACCTTAATAGCATGCAGGCACTCACAAAAACTTGTTTTCTCTTTTCTCGACAAAGTATAGCAAGCTGGGGGTAAATAAGTATGTTTTTCCGACTCTTGCGGTGCTAATTGATCCCGTATCCCCATTTCTACCATGTCCTTCCTGACTTTAATACCATCTTTCGTGTTTCCTGGAATGTTCAACAATGTCTCAATGATGCTATCACAAACATTTTTCTCCACGTGCATTACATCAAGACAATGCCTTACAAATAAATGTTGCCAATAAGGTAGATCCCAGAATATGGATCTTTTCTTCCGAAGACTCTTCTGAGGAGGCTTAAAAGTTTTTCCAAACGAAACATCAAAATTCTTAACTCGTTCATATACCTCACCTCCTGTTAACCGTAAGTGAGCTGCTCGAGCCTCGATTTTTTCATTGAATGACTTTTTCTTCTTGCGATAGGGTGGTCAGTAGGGAGAAATCTTCTATGACTCATAAAGACATTTTTCTTGCAGTTTTTCAACCAAAGATCAATCATGTCTTCTTCAAAAACGGGACATACTTTAGGTCCTTTGTTAGTATAACCCGACAAGTTACCATAAGCTGGAAAATCATTTACGGTGCAAAATATCATAGCACGTAAGGTGAAATTCATCTGAGTATGTGCATCAAACACAGACACGCCTTCATCCTACAACAGTTTTAAATCTTCAATTAGTGGGGCTAGGTAAACATCTATGTCATTCCCCAGTTGTTTGGGCCCTGATATTAACAAAGATAACATGATATACTTGCGCTTCATACATAACCATGGAGGAAGATTGTAAATCGTCAAAAGAACCGGCCAAGTGCTATGTCGACTATTCATATTACCGTGTGGGTTCATTCCATCTATATATAGTCCCAGCCTAAGATTTCTATCTTTGCCCCCAAATTCGGGAAACAACCTATTAATATTCCTCCATTGAGGAGAATCGGTCACATGTCTTAGTTTTCCATATTCTTTTCTCCCGTCGGCATGCCACCGCAAGTTCTTTGCATCCTTTGCATTGGCAAACAAACGTTGAAATCTTGGTATTACATGTAAATACCATAACACCTTTGCTGGAGGGCTTTTCTTATCACCAAAATTATCATTCACGTTCTTTCGCTTATACCGTGATGCCCCACACTTTGGACATAGATGCAAGTCCTTGTAATCATTTCGATACAGTATACAATCATTTGAACATGCATGTATCCTCTCAATCTTCATACCCATCGGGCACAACAATTTATTTGCCTCGTAGATTGAACTAGGAAGTTCGTTATCTTTCCGAAGCATCTCTCGTAACAGTTCCAATAATTCCGTGCAATTCTTATCACTCCACCTATTGCTTGCTTTCAAGTTATACAATTTCAGTACAACAGACAATTTAGTGAATTTATTACAACCAGAAAACAAAGGCTTCTCAGAATCGTTGAACAAGTTATCTAATACATGAGGCTTTTCAATGTATTCCCCTTGTATATCACACATCATTTCATATATCATATCATTCTCATTATTTTTCACATCATTCTCACCAATATTGCTCAAATTATTCTCCTGCTGATCACCAACATCGTCACCAGTGCTCGTCATGGGAAGCATACTCTCACCATGCCATATCCATCATGTATAACCTTCCTTAAACACACGACGAATCAAATGACTCTTCACTAGATCAAAACTATGAAACTTTCTCAAATTCTTACAATCATAATAAGGATCAAAATCATTGCTTCACCTTTCTTTCTCTTGTGTTCATCCGCACATTTCATAAACTCTTCAACAACTTTTACATATTCATGTCTATTACGTCTACCATACATCCAACCCCGATCCATATCAATGACCTATACGTGAAGATATAATTAAAAAAATTTATTAGTTTTGAGTTAATATTTTTCATGATACAACCTTAAACCAACTATATATTAATATTTGAAATCGAATACGATAATTTTTTAGGTTGGAAACTTCATAATTTTATTACGATGATTATATTCTATGTAATTATTTATTCGGACAGGTCAATTCTGTAATAGTGAAAATCACTTTAAATTATAATTATAATTTTTTATTTACAAAATCCTACAAAAATTTCGACAGAACCTCCCCTATAAATTGGACTTAGCCAACCTGTAGGAAGAATCAAAATGCCACAATAAACCAAAATGTTCAACTTCGACATATTAAAAAATCAAATACAACTCCAATCAAACTTCAACATCATCAACTACTCCAAGTTTAATACAAAATCCATTCCCAATTCCTAAAAAGTCAAGCTAAGATTTCATAACTTAATATCTCATAATTTCAACTCCAATAATTGAAATATTACAATGTATCTATCTACTAACTTAAAATCAACAATATAAATTTAACATCCAAATTTATATATATTAAAATTTAATTAACACATTTATATATATTAACATGTAATTAACAAATTTATATACATATATTAACACACACACACACACACATATATATATATATATATATATATATATATATATATATATATATATATACACTAACAAATATAAATATATACATATTAACATTTAATCAATAAATTTATACACACACACACACACACACACACACTAACAAAGATAGATACATATATATATATATACACACACACACACACACACACATATATACACACAAATATATATATACACGCACATCTGTATCACATACATATACATACATATATACACACATGAGAATCAAAGTGGGTCTTACAATGTAGGAGGTGGCGGCGGGCGGAGGTGGTGCCGGGCAGTGGAGGTGGCAGCGGTGGGTGGAGGCACGTTGCGGGTGGGGGCTCGGTGGTGGCAGGGGTCGGTGGTGGAGAGTGGAGGAAAAAGAGAGAGAGAGAGAGAGAGAGTGTGAGGCGCGAGAGTGAAGATATGAAAGTTTCGCGGGGAAAATATAAAGGTTTCTCGCGTCGGTTCTAAATAAGAACCGACGGGTAAAGTCGGACCGGCCGACTATAGGCGTCGGTTCAACAAGAACCGACGCAAGAAACGTTGGTTTCTCGCGTCGGTTCTCATTGAACCGACGCCTAAAGTCGTATTCCAAAAAATAATTACGAAAATGCCACCGTCCTTTTTTACACGTCGGTTTTTTGAAAAAATGACGTGTATTCCCCCTTTTTTTCCTACTATTTTGTACTAGTGAGGCTAAATGGATCAGGATACATCAAAGAGAAGAGAGGAGGAAGGGAAGAGATGTACAAAAAAGGCTCAAAAGTTTTTGTTTGTTTGTTTTTGTTTTTTGTTTTGAATATAAATTTTATTTTTGCTTTTGTTTTTAAAAATTCATTTTTGAATATTGGTAAGTGAACGCCTTTTCACTGTGTGAAAAACTGAAAACGAAAAACGACCTAAAAACAGTAAATAGAACAAACATAAGGTTTTGATTTTTTTTTTTTTTTTTTTAAATTTACAATTTAGTCTCAACTTTAGGTAAATGTGAAATTTAGAACAAAACTTCTATTAAATCTCGAACTGCTACCAAACTTTTTTTCAATTTCATTTTTTAAAAGAAATTAAAAATAAAATATTATTCTATGTGGTTACAAGAAAAGTCCATAGTTACAAGAATTAGATGTGCTTTTAAAAACTTATTTTTAAAAGTATTTTTTATTAAATAAAAAAAAATTGTGTTTTTAGAGGCATTTTATTTTGCCCCTATGACTCGATGTAAAATCTACCCTCCAAGTATAAAGGAGTCAAGTTATAGCCTATCAATAATTTAGGGTCATTCTTCCTAGGGACTTTATTGGTATCATAATATTTGCTAAATTCGAAATTTAAACTATGATTTCAATTATGTTTAAATGAATAAAAAGATAATATAATTAAATTGCAATGAAAGGAAAAGTTGAGTGGAGTTATTCTTTCGCTGTCAATTGGGTTTTGCAAATAAGATTAGTGTGAATTTCTTGAAATCGATAAGATTTTAACATATTCGTACGAAAATTAGTCAATTTATTTTACGGAATTTAGTCAAGCATGTTCTGTGCATATTTAATACATACCACATCAACGACATCAATGGAAGTAAAATAATTTGAAAATTTAAAACACTCGTTAATTATTATCAATCACAAGAATTCATCCATAACGAATTAAAACATATCCATTGAAGCTAAGAATAACTTCTCTCAAATATAACTTAGCCGAACATAATTAAATTAAACGAAACAAAAATCGAACAAACGATAAGAATTACTAAAGAATGTAATTCAAGTTTTCAAATTAAAGTTCAATAACCAAATTATATCTAAAAATCAACTAACATCAATAATATAAAATTATTTAAACTAATGATTAAAACAACTAAAAATCTAAATAAAAGCAATAAGAAAATGGACAAAATCGCCCAAAACTGAGGCTGCTGCTGCGTGATGGTAATGGAGGCTGCCGACTATGAGATGTGTGTGGAAGAGTTCTTAGTTACGGCTGGAAGTAGGTTGTTGTGGCTGAGGGGTGAAGGAAAGAGACGAGATGGTGAGCTGCTGCATGATGGTCCGTGAGGGAGAGGAGGTTGGCGGCTGTTATCAGGAGGTTGAGACAGAGAGGAGCTTGGAGGTTTGGTGCGGCTGTAAAATATGGCATAGGCTGGGGACAATTATTTCCTTTAGCTGACTCGTGAGTGGAGAGAAGGAGAGGTTGCAGCTGGAAGAAGGTTGAGGATGACAAGCCAAAAAAAAAAAAAAACGAGAGAGAGGGCGGCCGGAGGGAAGGCAGGAAGTGCCGCTGGTTATGGAAGAAGTAGTGCCGCTGGTGATGTTTTGCAGAGACAGCACCGAGAGACAGAAGGTCAGGTTGCTGGTTTTGTGAGTGTGGAGGAAGCTGGTGCTGCAGGTGGTTTTTCTGCTCGTTGCTGGAATGTGGAAGGCTGAGGGAAGAGATGACGGCTGAGGTTGAAGGAGAGAAGGTTGGAGGAGACTGGGGCTGGTTGCTTCTGTCGAGAGAAGAAGATAGAGGATGGTATGGTATGTTAGGTTGGTGTGAGAGAGTGGGTTGGGTGCTGGAGTTCTGATTTAGGCTTTAGAATGCATATGGGCTGGAGCGGCTTTTGATTGTGGATTTATTCATTTTGGGCTTTTTCAGGTTAATCATCAAGCTAGGGGTTTTTGAGTTACAATTGTCCAAAATGTACCTGCAATAAAATAAATGAAATTATTAGCCAATAAAATCAATTTAGAGTTTAAGAATTAAAATGAAATCTTTTATGATTTTTTGCTCTAACTAATATAATTCATATTCCAAAATCCCAATTTTTTTTATTCATTTATCTATCTAAAATATGTAAAATTAGACAATAATCACACTCCCCAACTAGCTTTTTGCTTGTCTCTAGCAATTCAAGCGAATTAAAAACATGACTAGCTCAATGAAAAACTTCAATTGTAAAGTCAAGAATGAATTTAGATAGTCGAGCACAGCAACTTCGCAAAATCAAGAGATCAAGCATTATATCCAAATTAATCCATAAAAACTTTCCTAAAATTTTGTGTGTGTATGTTTTAAGCCGATCCACCAAACCACTAACCCCAACACATACAGTGTCGAGTATTCACTCAAGCCAAGTATAAACTCCATATACTCGCGGGTATGTGTATTTTGTTTCTGAACTGGTTAGGGGGGTCACTCGTGGAGTTTGAAAACAGATCACTCAAGCATTCAAGAAAGGCCATATATATGTGGATGGAATCAATGCAAATATTGACCTCATGAAAAACTCACAACCATTGGGACTCAACCGTTCTTACCACAAGGCAACTTAAGATCAAAATGTCAATGTCAATGTAAAGGTGACGAATGTGTTATCAAGGGAACTGATAAGGAGTGGTGAAAGAAAATGTTTACATTTTCCAATGATAATAGTAGTAGAACAAAGGATTCCAATGGAAGTATAGGATGCAATGGTAGCAAAAATGGTTTTTTTTTTTTTTTTTTTTTTTTTTTTTATAGGATAAGGAAATAAAAGAAGTGAGTAGAAATTAAGCAAGGATAATAATTTTCACTTTTAATCACACTTCAAGCTTACTTTCTTCTTCACATCCTTTACTTTCTCTTCAATACGTCTCCCTTTTCTTTTTCTTTTTTTTTTAAAACTGAAATCCTCTCAAATAATTCTTCAACATTCTCCTCTAGTCTCAATGACCGTCAAATACTTTCTAACTCCACTTTTCTTTCTTTTTCATGCACTGAACATTTTTTCTTCAAATATGGAGCAAAAATAATCATCCTCACTTATACTTGAAAGTAGAAACAAGGTTATGTATTTATGGAAGCAATGTCTGGGTGCAATATCGTCTTTAATGTGAAATAGATGAAAAGGATTTGTGGCTATGAAAGAATTTTGTGGATATGAAGGGATTTGTGATGGGAAGAGAAGATGATAAGGTCAGCTTCAAAGGATCAATTTTTTTATTTGACGTTGACCTTCATCGTTTCTTAAGTATTTACCACCAACAATCCACAATCCGTGTAATGGTGCCCATTGGAAGTAGCAATATCAAACAAGGGAAATATAAGAAAACTACCAATCACTCAACTCTCATGATGAACAAATAAAATTACTTAAACTTGAGAGAGCTCTAGTTGTATGTGTTGACTATCCATCTTACAACAATGCTTAAATTCGTGCATAAATTTTTTTTAGGAGGGAGGTCTTTACAGAATAACAGAGATATAATTCAAGACTCAAGATGTACTCAATTTCAATGCTCAATTATCACAAAAATTAATATAATACAAGTACATTTGAGTTACTCTCCCCTCAACTAAAATCAGACATTGTCCTCAATGACTCAAAGAGAAGAAAAATAGAAAGTGATTAATAGACACGACTGAAAATTAAATCAAGCGAAGAGAAGAGTGTACCTGAGAGGAAGCTTATGCACATGAGCAATTATTCAAGAATGAAAAACTAAAAAATGAAGAAAAGAATAAAATCTGCAAAAAGAAAATAAAATATATACATAATAATAAAAGTTAGTTCCAAGAAAATCAGCTGCTGGAATCAGGGTCCAGCAGAGGTAGTTCATTAACATCAACAGAAAAATTATCCAAAAATGGTTTCAGACGTTGTCCATTAACTTTAAAAACAGTACCAGTTTTTGGATCCAATATTTCAACCGCTCCATAAGGATAAACAGTTTGCACAATGTACCAATCCATTTAGTTCTCAACTTACCAGGAAACAGATGAAGCTTAAAATCATATAGAAATACTTTCTGAGAAGGAAAAAATGATTTTCTAAAAATTTTCGTATCATGAAAAACTTTCATTTTCTCTTTTGAAATTTTTGCATTCTCATATGCTTCCAAACGTAATTCATCTGAGAAGGGAAAAATGATTTTCTAAAAATTTTATTTTCATGAAAAACTTTCATTTTCTCTTTTGAAAATTTTGCATTCTCATACGCTTCCAAACGTAAATCATCTAACTCATTCAATTTCAGTTTCCAAAATTCACCAGCTTGATCTAAATCAAGGTTGAGTGTTTTGATTGCCCAATAAGCTTTATGTTCGATTTCAACCGGAAAATGACAAGGTTTTGCAAATACAATTCTATAAGGAGACATTCCAAGAATAGTTTTAAAAGCAGTCCTATAGTCCCATAAAGCATCATCCAATTTTATAGCCCAATCTTTTCTATTTGGATTCACTGTTTTTGTCAAAATGTCTTTAATTTCTCGGTTGTCTAGCTCAGTTTGACCATTAGTTTGAGGGTGATAGGGAGTGGAAATTTTATGCCTAATGCCATATTTCTTTAACAGAGTTTCAAAAGGTTTATTACAAAAATGTGTTCCTCCATCGCTAATTATGGCTTTAGGCATACCAAACCTAGAAAAAATATGTTCTTTCAAAAATTTGAGCACAACTTTATAGTCATTTGTTCTACATAGAATAGCCTCTACCCATTTTGACACATAATCAACAGCCACCAATATATAAAGATATCCAAAAGAAGGGGGAAAAGGACCCATAAAATCTAAACCCCAACAATAAAAAATTTCAAGAACAAAGATTGGAGCTAATGGCATCATATTCCTATGGCTGAGACTACCAAGTTTCTGACATGCTTCACAATTTTTACAAAAGGTGTGAGCATCCTTAAACAAATTAGACCAATAAAAACCACATTGAAGTACCTTAGCATATGTTTTCTGTGAAGAGAAATGGCCTCCGCAAGCATGAGAATGACAGAAGGTAAGAACTTGTTGTACCTCATCATCAGGAACACATCTTCGGATAATTTGATCAGCACAATATTTGAATAAGTATGGATCATCATAGAAGAAGTTCCTTGCAATAGCTTTCATCCTCATTTTATCTTGGACACTCCAATTTGAGGGCATATGACCTGTAACCAGATAATTAACCAAGTCAGCAAACCATGGAACAATATTCAAGCTAACTGTTCATCGGGAAATGAATCATTTAAAGGGTGAGAAACTTTTGAATTTTCAGAATTTAATCTGGATAAATGATCAGCGACAACATTTTCCACCCCTTTTTTGTCCTTAATTGTAATGTCAAATTCCTGCAATAACAAAATCCATCGAATGAGTCTAGGTTTAGCATCTTTCTTTGTGATGATCAGTAAAGATGGTAACAGGGGTCCCAATCCGATAAGTTTGAAATTTTTCCAGTGCAAAAACAATAGCTAGCAGCTCTTTTTCGGTAGTTGTGTAATTCAATTGAGCTTGATTCAAAGTTCTTCTATCATAGTAGATTACATAAGGTTCCTTACCTTTCCTCTGGCCAAGCACTGCTCCTACAACTATATCACTTGCATCACACATTAATTCAAAATGTAGAGACCAATCAGGTGATCTAACTATGGGTGCAGTGGTGAGTGCCTTTTTTAAATGTTCAAAAGCTGCAGTGCATTCATTAGTCCAAACAAATTTTGTATCATGCATCAAAAGTGTAGTCCAAGGTTTTACTATGATACTATAATCTTTTATGAACCTCCTATAAAAACCTGCATGGCCTAAAAATGATCGAACGTCTTTTACAGTTAAAGGAATAGGCAACCTAGAAATTGAATCTACTTTTGCCTTATCTACTTCCATGCCTTTAGCGGAAATTATATGACCTAAAAAAATTCCTCTTGTAACCATGAAATGACATTTCTCCCAATTAAGGAGAAGTTGCTTTCCTTCACACCTGCATAAAACAGCTTTCAAATTTGTTAGGCAATCAGCAAATGAATCACCATATACAGAGAAATCATCCATAAATACTTCCAAAAATTTTTCTGTCATGTCACTGAATATACTAAACATGCATCTTTGAAAGGTTGCTGGGGCATTACAAAGACCAAAAGGCATTCTTTTAAAAGCAAACGTCCCAAAAGGGCAAGTAAAAGTAGTTTTTTCTTGGTCTTCTAATGCTATTTCAATTTGATGATAGCCTGAAAAACCATCCAAGAAACAATAGAATGAATGTCTAGCAACTCTCTCTAGCACTTGATCTAAAAATGGTAAAGGAAAGTGGTCTTTTCTGGTCATGGAATTCAATTTCCTATAATCTATGTACATTCTCCAACTAGTGGGTACCCTTTTAGTTATCATATCCCCTTAAGTAGGGCTTACCCACTTGCTGTCTGCAATAGGATAAATGATACCTGCATCAAGTAATTTTAAAACTTCATTTTTAACAACCTATTTCATGTTAGGGTTTAGCCTTCTTTGAGATTCCCTAGAAGGATTAGCATTTTCTTCTAGGAAAATTCTATGAGTGCACACTAAAGGGCTAATTACCTTAATATCATCTATAGTCCAACCTATTGCAGATCCATGATCATTCAACACTCTCAACAACATATTTACCTGATCACAAGTAAGAGTAGAAGAGATTACCACAGGGTATGATTCATTAGGTCCCAAAAATGCATACTTCAGTTCCGATGGAAGAGGTTTAAGCTTTAGAGTTGGCATCTTTTCTGCTGATGTTTGCATGGGTGTCTGGATAACATTTAGAGGCTCAATGTTTGGCTGCCAAGCTCTTACAGCTGCTGTTGTTACACTTTTCGAAGAGTCTTGAATGCTGTCCAATTCGAGATTCTGCTCAAGATGCTGATTAGGATCTTCTAGCTCAATTAGCAGCTCTTCCAGCATATTAACTTCCTGCACTTCATCAAAATCTTTGGTTGCCTACAAGGATTGAAAATGTTAAGTTCCAAAGACATATTGCCAAAAGTCTACTTTAAAATACCACTCCTACAATTTATCAAAGCATTTGAAGTTGCAAGAAATGGTCTACCAAGAATAACAGGGATTTGAGGAGAAGTTTTAGGTGTATTTTGAACATCAATAACAACAAAATCAACTGGATAGTAGAATTTATCGACTTAAACCAAAACATCCTCAATTATCCCTCTAGGCATCTTAACAGATCTATCTGCTAATTTTAAAATCATGGGGTAGGCTTAAGTTCACCTAAACCAAGTTGTGTGTATACACTAAAGGGCAAAAAATTTACACTTGAACCTAAATCTAGCAAGGCATGACTAATACGAGTAGTTCCTATCATACAAGCAATGGTTGGAGAACCAGGATCTTTAAATTTTTAAGCAGTTTGGCATTGTATGATAGAACTCACTTGTTCAGTTAAAAAGGCTTTGTTCTTAACAACTAGCTTCCTTTTCACTGTACACAAATCCTTAAGAAATTTAGCATAAGCAGGGACTTGTTGAATTGCATCTAACAAAGAAATATTTACCCTAACTTGCTTAAAAATCTCATGAATTTCTGTTTTATTTTTGGTCTTAATACCAGGTTGTAATCTTTGAGGAAAAGGGGCAGGGGGTGCACCTACTATTGGCCTAGGTAGTTCCTGAACATCAGATAGAGATTTTAACACAGTATCATCAACAGGAGGCTCAGCTTGCTTAACCACCAAGTTCTCTTTAGGTTCAGGAACTTGGATTTGCTTACCACTTCTCAGGGTAGTTACTGCTTTCACATGTCTTAGATTGGACTCATCGACCCCATTGTATTGAGTTTGAGGATTTGGCATTGGTTGAGCTGGGAACTTACCCTTTTCTGGTGCACTTTCCTGAGTAGTCAACGTTTTGAGCTGAGATCAGATGTCATTAATAGCCTGAGAATTTTGATTGCTTATAGCAGCTTGGCTTTGCATGAATTGTTGGATTTGGTCTTCCAGACTTGTCTTCTGCGGTGCCATATAAGTTGTTGGTTGTAAAGGTCCAGCATTATTGCCAACATTATTGCTTCCTCCTTGATCATTCCTCCAACTGAAATTTGGATGATTTCTCCAACCTGGATTAAAAGTACTCGAATATGGATTAGAATAAGGTTTGGAAATCATATTAACAGCAACAGATTGATAAAAATACATCTCTTTTAGTTGGGGAAGTGCAGGACAATCAGAGGTTAAATGTTGTACATCTTCACAAATTGAACATTTTTCTAAAATAGTGGAAGAGGAATTGACTTCATTCACTTTTTGAGTTTCCAACTTTTCAAGTTTTCGAGTAATGACAGCCAATCGGGCATTTATGTCATCCTCTGTTCGAAGTGAATGAATTCCATTTCCGGAAGCATTCTTTGGAAATTCAGTTTTTATTGAAACACCCCTATCAAACTCATCAGTGTTATCCCAACATTGGGCATTTTTGACTAAATCATCAAAAAATGTAAAAACTTCATTTGGGTCTTTTGCAAAAAAATCACCATTACTCATGGTTTGCACAAATTGTCTCATTTCTAGTCTGAGCCCTTCATAAAAAAAATTAGTTAACATCCATTGCTCATAACCATGATGGGGATAAGATAACAACAAATCTTTGAACCTTTCCCAACTAGTGTAAAAATTTTCATTATTCTTTTGGGAAAAATTCATGACTTGTCTTTGAATAGCGGTGGTTCTTTGTGGTGGAAATTTTTTTTTAATGAACTCTTTCCGCATATTTGCCCAATTTTTAATTGAACCAGGCCTTAAAGAGTTAAGCCATTACTTAGCTTTATCCTTTAGTGAAAAAGGGAAAAGCTTGAGTCGAATGACTTCCTCAGTGCAATTTCTTTCAAGAAAAGTAAAACAAACCCCTTCGAATTCCTGGATGTGGTGATATGGACTCTCCGATGGCATCCCATGGAAGCGTGGTAGATGATCAATCATTCCCGTTTTAAAGTTGAAGACAGCTGCATTTGAAGGAATTATTATGCATGACGGAGTGCTTGCCATCGTTGGAAAAATGTAATCTCTAAGACTTCGAACGATTGGCGCCTCATTTGGATCTGCATTATTTGCCATTACTACCTGCTGATTTTCAAGAATTTAAAATTGGTTAGTAGGTTCCGATCTTACTAATCGCTTAGAATTATCTCGAAACCAAACAGACATAAACAAAGAATAATATCAAGAATAGTAGTAGAGAAAAAAATAATAATAAAATAAAAAGAATTCAGCAAAAATCAATTAACACCAAAATAATCCCCTGCAACGACGCTAAAAACTTGACTCGATGTAAAATCTACCCTCCAAGTATAAAGGGGTCAAGTTATAGCCTAGCAATAATCCAGGGTCATTCTTCCTATGGATTTTATTGGTATCATAATATTTTCTAAATTCGAAACTTAAACTATGATTTCAATTATGTTTAAATGAATAAAAAGATAATATAATTAAATTGCAATGAAAGGAAAATTTGAGTGGAGTTATTCTTTCGCTATCAATTGGGTTTTGCAAATAAGATTAGTGTGAATTTCTTGAAATCGATAAGATTTAAACATATTCGTACGAAAATTAGTCAATTTATTTTACGGCATTTACTCGAGCATGTTGTGTGCACATTTAATACATACCACATCAACGATATCAATCGAAGTAAAATAATTTGAAAATTTAAAACACTCGTTAATTATTATCAATCACAAGAATTTATCCATAACGAATTAAAACATACCCATTGAAGCTAAGAATAACTCCTCTCAAATATAACTTAGCTGAACATAATTAAATTAAACGAAACAAAAATCGAACAAACGATAACCATTACTAAAGAATGTAATTCAAGTTTTCAAATTAAAATTCAATAACAAAATTATATCTAAAAATCAACTAACATCAATAATATAAAATTATTTAAACTAATGAATAAACCAACTGAAAATCTAAATCAAAACAATAAGAAAATGGACAAAATCGCCCAAAACTGAGGCTGCTGCTGCGTGATGGTAATGGAGGCTTCCAACTGTGAGATGTGTGTGGAAGAGTTCTTAGTTACGGCTGGAAGTAGGTTGCTGTGGCTGAGGGATGAAGGAAAGAGATGAGATGATGAGCTGCTGCGTGATGGTCCGTGAGGGAGAGGAGGCTAGCGGCTGTTATCAGGAGGTTGAGACAGAGAGGAGCTTGAAGGTTTGGTGCAGCTGTAAAATATGGCATAGGCTGGGGACGATTATTTCCTTTAGCTGACTCGTGAGTGGAGAGAAGGAGAGGTTGCAGCTGGAAGAAGGTTGAGGGTGAAAAGCCAAAAAAAATGAGAGAGAGGGCGGCCGGAGGGAAGGCAGGAAGTTCCGATGGTTATGGAAGAAGTAGTGCCGCTGGTGATGTTTTGTAGAGACAGCACCGAGAGAGAGAAGGTGCTGGAATGAGGAAGGCTAAGGGAATGAGGAAGGCTAAGGGAAGAGATGGCGGCTGAGGTTGAAGGAGAGAAGGTTGGAGGAGACTGCGGCTGGTTGCTTCTGTCAAGAGAAGAAGATTGAGGATGGTATGGTGTGTTAGGTTGGTGTGAGAGAGTGGGTTGGGTGCTGGAGTTCTAATTTTAGGCTTTAGAATGCATATGGGCTGGAGCGGCTTTTGAGTGTGGATTTATTCATTTTGGGCTTTTTCAGGTTAATCAAGCTAGAGGTTTTTGAGTTAAAATTGTCCAAAATGTACCTGCAATAAAATAAATGAAATTATTAGCAAATAAAATCAATTTAGAGTTTAAGAATTAAAACGAAATCTTTTATGATTTTTTGCTCTAACTAATATAATTCATATTCCAAAATCGCAATTTTTTTATTCATTTATCTATCTAAAATATGTAAAATTAGACAATAATCACCCTACTTATAACAAGTGCTACATAGAAAAATTTTTGGAGTCAACTTTTCCTCTTATGAGGGAAAATTTTCGGGAAAATATTAGGGGCCTTTTTATCCGCCCTAATTAATGTTAATAGAAGCCAAACATATTTTCGCTCTTAATTAATTTTCGAAAAAATAATAGGGGCCTTTTTATCCACTCTAATTAATGTTAATAGAGGCCAAACATATTCCCTCCCTAATTAATTATTCAGAGGGGCGTATAACTTATTCTGCCCATGTTTCGCACAGAAATCAAACTACCATTAACAATTAAAAGGATTTAGACGATGTATAAGGAACAATAACTTTTTGAGACGTCTTTTCTAAACATCTAAGTTTCTACTATATTTACAAATTAAAAATAAACTAATTGCAACTGCTTTTTAACATTTGAACATCTGACTTGTCGTCTAAACTTGTAGCTTGCATGAGATAACCATTCTCCATCATGTTGCATAAACGTCGCCCATTTATTTATAGAACTGACGTCCACTACTTAGTATTAAGTAACTTCCCATGATCTTCTCTAATTCCCCATAACATGAAAATTGTTTGCAGATGACTTACTGGATCGTGGAATAAGTTGTAAGACCGTTCTTCCTAACTTACTTGACTTAATCACCCAATCACCCTTGCAATCATCCAATCGTTGAAGCACTCTCACGATCGCCCAATTGCTCAGTTCCCTTCACATCACCCTTTCATCTTTAATGGGCTATCATATTTTGGGTCTTTATGACAGGCCTCCGAATTAGGTATGTTTATATGTCAACAATTACCCCTAATTTTGTGCCCCTAATATTCTCAATTAAAGTAGTGAACTACACATGTGATGCCATGTACTATATATCGATAGTCCCTCACTATAAATATCATTACTCAGAAATGAAATAATGAATTTAACTGCTGCATTTTACCAAAAACTAATTTTTATCCATTTTCTTCCAAAAACTATTATTTAAAATTAAATAAGAAATTCCCAAGAAACTGAAACAATGATGTTTATCATATTGAAATTAACTAAGAGCATCTCCAACCGATATCCCTTTTTTTCCATAATTTGGAGTTTTTCTTCCTCCAACCATTACCCAAGTTAGGAGTGCCAAAATGGAGGCTTGTGTTTTGGACTCCATTTATGGAAGTTTTGTGGAATTTGGAGTGTCAAAATGGCATTCCAAATTATTTACAAGAATTTCATTTTGGCCCCACTTTCCGTCTTTTTTGTTTTATATTTCTCTTCAATTAATTCATCCAAAAAATTGTATTTCATTTTATTTACATAAATGCAATTTTTGTCTTTTATACATTTTCACTAATTTTTATGTTTTTTAAAAGTTAGTTAATTATTTTTTTAAAGTTAATAAATTTTTTTAAGACAATATATTTTTCTAGTTTTCTCAGGTTTCGATGTATTTTTTTTGAGAATTTATTTGATTTAAGTTGTTCATGTATTTTTTTTATTTTTTTATTTTATTTTTGTAATTATATTTTTAGTTTTTTCATGAAATTGATGAAGTTATAGAGAATATTATGTGTATGACATTAATTTCCGGAAATATTGTCGTATTCTATGTGAACCGTAAATTGGACAATAATAAATTGAGAGATAGGGATCGCAAACATAGAATGGGTCACTCATTAAATTTCACATTGAAAATAAAAATTACACGATTCGTTGCATGGAAGCAATGAAATAACACAACACATACCTAAATTAAGAACTAATTCGAAACAGGTGAACAATAGAACTTATTGTACGAAAAAACAGATTACAAGACTGGTGCAATAAATATAAAGCATGACAAATAGCACATATGAGTGATCCACCCAGTTATAATGATCTAGTACTCTGGGAGATTGTCATGTGATGCCTCAAGGTTCACAAACAGGTTGTTGAACCCAATCGTGCTACCCCTAAATTGACTCGCATTTTGTTGGTCTTTGTCTTCCCAGATTCTTTGTTGTTCACGAAATAAAGATTCGCAAAAAGCAGGGTTCACAGAGTCTGGATTCATTTGAAGAACTCTGTTTTCCTCTCTGTATATTAATGCGTTGTTGCTTTTTCGGCCTCTTTCTCCTCTCGACGTCGTTGTAGTTCAATGACACTATCTGCTCGTCTGCTTGAGAGGTTGATCTTTTCATAAACTGAGACATGAGTTGCTTTGTCTCCATTTGTGAGAGCAATACACTAACGCCGAGGACTAGTGCCAATCATAATAATCGTTTCTCGTACTTTGTTATATTATCCTACGAGTTTCTTTTGCCAATGTCTTTTATTGTTTTCCTTTTCCGTTCTTCTATGGAGTCTATCGGTTTATTGATGTTTCATTTTGTGTTGACAATAATTAATGTAATTATCTCGATGTTTCCTTCAATTCATGTATGTGATTAACAAAACATCATATATTATTTATTTTTTATCTAATAATAAATAATTATTTTTTGTAATACGTCCCAATATATAGTTAACTAATTTTCAATACTATAAATGGTTGATATTAGAATTTATATTTTGAAGAATATATTGTTTATGTGTTGGGATTTTGGTCCCAAACAAACCCCGGGGGCGATGATGAAACATCGGGTCGGCTTTTTTTTGCTTCGTAGGCCTTCGGCCCATGATCGAGGTATTGTATGCCCCAATTAAACCACAATATGCGTAACCCAAGAGTGAACAGGTTAGGAACTTTACCACCCTATCTTGAGGTGTTAATTGGGTCATTGGCCCTGTTGCTCGATAGGTGGATCCGATTGGTGGCCCGGGTTTTAATTAGGCTCCCAACCCATTCCCTAATTAAAACCTAGACCTAAACCTACCTATCCTATATATCTACTCCCTCACTCTCATAACTCACGAGACACACTCTCAAAAACCGAAGCCTCTCTCTCTCGCTCCTTTCTTCGTGACTGCGGCGTGCTTTGGCTCTCCCTTCTCTGTGAACTTGGTAACCTGCGACCCTGCTCCTTCCTTGGCCTCTAGTCTCGCTGCCCCTTCGTGGTGGGCTGCTTCCGCCGCTCTCCTTCGTGCGTGACGGCTGTCTTCACCGCACCTCGGTGCGTCCGTGTTCAGGCCTCTGTTTTGGTACGGTTTCTTGGTGAAAACTTGTGGGTTGTGGGTTGCCTCGGAGTGTGATCTTACCTGTTTCGTGTGGTGTTGCCGATTGTGGTTATTGGGGCAATTTCTGAGCCCTCGGTTCCAGTCACACGATCGTGACATTATCAAGACTTAGGGAGTTTTCTCTTTTTCTTGTTTATTGTTACTTTATCATTTCAATTACTTGTCACTTATTGAGAATAACTTGTTACTTTGTGTTTGTGCAAGGGAATTTCTCCTACAAACTGGTATCAGAGCCGTGTCTGTGTGTCTGACTGATCGGATGATTCGTGACATTCTGCTGAAATTTGATAATCTTTTTTTATTCACCTCTGTTTCACTGATTTATTGCAGAAATTATTTTGTGTCATTGAAATTTTCATTTACTTAGTGTTATCTGAAAATTCTTTGATTAATTATTTTCTGTGTTTCTGTTTTGCAATCACTGTGTAGGTCAATATTTGCTTAGTGCTGATTCTGCTTACATCCAGGGATAGCTGATTGCAAACTTCGCTAAAATAAATAAATAATTTTCGCATCACTCCTTATTACGGACACAGAGAAGTCCGCTCCGGTAAATTGGCTGATCACTTTTAAATTTCTGTAATAGCAGGTCATCGTGTGGGGTGACCATTAGGCTTGCGGTTTCCTGTTGCTAGTTATAGGATTTAATTGTTATTACCTGTGATTTGGGATATTGCTGATTTCATACTTGTTCTTGATACATCTTGGTGATTGTCTATCACGTGTTGCTCTTGATATTAGAATTTTTTCCCTTGACCTTACCCGTGTCGAAGATTCTCTTGACCTGAGACCTTTTGAGTCTCACGGAATCCTGAGAGTTTAGAACGGCGTATATATTGCGGCCCTTTAGGTTTCTGTGTGAAATTCTCTTTGAGCTGCATATTATTCCATTGTGGTGTGTTGCTTGAAATATGTATACACATCATTTTGACTTGAGTGTCTTTAATGGAAAGGGTGATTTTTCTATTTGGCAACAGAAAATGAAAGGTATTTTAGTTCAGCAAAAAGTTTCTAAAGCTATTGATAATTCTTTTCCTGCTACCGTGACTGAAGAACAGAAAAAGGAATTTGATGAACTTGCGTATACTTCTATTATCTTGCACTTATCTGATAGTGTTTTACGAAAAGTTGGTAAACACGATACTACTGAAGCTCTTTGGAAAAAGTTACAAGAACTTTACTTAACACAATCCACCCCGAACAAACTTTTTCTTCTTGAAAGTTTTTTCAGTTTCAAAATCGACCCTTCAAAGGAATTAGATGACAATCTTGATATTTTCAATAAACTTGTTCAAGATATCACAAATTGTGGTGATAAAGTGCCTGAAGAATACAAGGCCATAATTTTATTGAATGCCATTCCTGACATATATAAGGATGTTAAGAATGCTATCAAGTATGGGAGGGAGACCCTTACCCCGGAGGTAGTCATTGATTCACTTAAGAGTAAGGATAGGGAGATTAGAGCTGAGAAAGGTGGGAGAAAGTAAGGGGATGTCCACTTTATGAGAGGTAGGACTCAAACAAAGGGTGGTGGAAATAGTGGGAGCGGACAAAGTAGTGGTAGCAAGAAAAAGGGTAGAAATAGATCCAAATCACGAGGGAAAGCTGCAGGTAGAAAATGCTATGGTTGTGGTCAGTTAGGACATTTTATTAGTGATTGCTATAAGGAGAAAAATAAATTTAAGGGAAGTGAACAAGGGGAGGCGAATATTGTGGCACCAAAACATAATGAACCTGGTGAGGTTTACGTCCTCTTAGATCACAAGCCTAGTGAAATTAACCTGTCTATGAACTCCCATACTGATGAATGGATTCTTGACTCTGGTGCATCATTTCATGTCACTTCTCATAAGCATTGGTTTGATCATTTGCATGAGTCTGATCATGGTCATGTTGTTGCATGGGGTGGAGTCGCATATAACATTACAGGTGTTGGTGATGTTATTGTCAAATTTGAAAATGGTTTTGTGCATACATTGAAGAATGTTAGGTACATTCCACATATGGATAGAAATTTGATATCGATGGGAGAGTTAGAAAATGCAGGTTTCACTGGGAGGCTTGGTGACGGGATGATTAAAATGTTTAAAGGTGCACTTAGGGCCTTTAAGGCCATTAAGAAAAATGGCATTTACACAACTCATGCTGAAGTAGTAAGTGGTAAAAACCATACTATTGCATCCATTGACACCGACCACACACAAAAATGGCACAATAGACTTGCACATGTAAGTGTTAAAGGTCTAAAATTTTTGAATGATAAGGGTGTGTTTGGAAAGGATAAGGTGTCTGACATGCCATTTTGTGATCATTGTGTGCTTGGGAAACATCACAGGATGTCTTTTGCATCCAGCACACACCGGACAACTAGAATGCTTGAATACATTCATTCTGATTTATGGGGCCCTGGGAGTAATCCCACTTTTGGTGAAAACAAATATTTCCTATCTATTATTGATGATTTCTCCAGACGTGTGTGGATTTATTTGTTGAAAGATAAATCTGAAACTTTTGAAAAGTTTAAAACTTGGAAATTACAGGTGGAGAATCAGACAGGTAGAAATATAAAATATTTGAGAACTGATAATGGTCTTGAATTCTGCAATTCTGATTTTGATAATATGTGTAAAGATAATGGTATTACTAGACATAGAACTGTGCCTTACACTCCCCAGCAAAATGGGGTTGCTGAAAGGATGAATCGTACATTACTTGATAAGGTTAGATGTATGATGTTAAGCTCTGGTGTGCCTAAATCTTTTTGGGGTGAAGCTGTTATGACTGCATGCTATCTGATTAATATGACTCCTTCCGCTGCCTTGAATGGTGATACACCATATGAAAAATGGTATGGTAAATGTGCTGATTATTCTATGCTTAGAACTTTTGGTTGTACTGCGTTTTCTCATCAAAGTGAGGGAAAGTTAGAACCTAGAGCTAGAAAGTGTGTCTTTCTAGGATATCCCGAAGGTGTTAAAGGGTATAGGTTGTGGGACAGAAGTCAAAAGGGCGTGAGAATAATCATCAGCAGAGATGTCACCTTTAATGAGTCTGAGATGCCTTGTCTAGGAAACGAAGAACAGCTAGAGATAGGTGGAGATAAACCCTCACCTGAGGTGGAGAGTGTTAGAATCCCTATCCCCATTACCCTGAGTGAGGTGGAGAGTAACCCCCAACAAGATCACGAGAATGTAGAAGAAGATGACCCTATAGATCATCATGTTGACCATAACCCTTTGGATGGCTATCAGTTAGCTAGAGATAGGGAAAGAAGACCACATAGAGAACCCCAAAGAATGTCCGACTACGTCATAGCCTATGCTAGTTACCAAGACCTAGCTGAGAAAGAGCCCAATACTTACGAGGAGGCTATGAGAAGTGAAAATAGTAAATTTTGGGTTAGTGCCATGAAAGAGGAGATGGAATCGCTCCATAAGAATCAAACTTGGGTTTTAGTGGATAGACCAAGAGATAAATCAATTGTAGGCTGCAAATGGGTCTACAAGGTGAAGGAGGGTACCACTGAGAATGAGCCTGTGAGATACAAGGCTAGGCTAGTTGCCAAGGGGTACACACAAAAGGAAGGGGTAGACTATAATGAAATTTTCTTGCCCGTTGTTAAGTATACCACCATTAGAGTCATGCTTGCTTTTGTTGCGTTTTATGACTGGAAACTTGAACAACTTGATGTGAAAACTGCTTTTTTACATGGAGATCTTGAAGAGAAATTTTTTATGTTTCAACCCAAAGGTTTTGAAGATAAAGAAAAACCTGATCATGTGTGTTTTCTTAATAAATCATTATATGGTTTAAAACAGTCACCTAGACAGTGGTACAAGAAATTTGATTCTTATGTGCTTTCTATTGGTTTCAAGAGGAGTGAGTTTGATCATTGTCTATACTATATGCATCACAACACTGATGAGTGTGTGTATTTGTTACTTTATGTGGATGACATGTTATTAATTGGTTCTAACATGACTTTAGTAGACAAGATTAAAATTGAGTTAAACAAGGAATTTGATATGAAGGACCTAGGCCATGCTAAACTTATTTTGGGTATGGAAATTGAAAGAAATAGGTCTAATTCCTGTTTATTCTTGCATCAAACTCCCTATGTGCAAAAGGTGTTAAAGAAGTTTGGTATGATAAATTGTAAACCTGCTTCTGTACCTCTTGGAAATCATTTTGTTTTAACAAAAGATCAATCACCTGCAAATGAGGAAGAAATAGCTTATATGAGTAATATACCCTATTCTAATGTGATTGGTTCTGTGATGTATCTGATGGTTTGTACTCGGCCAGATTTGGCTTTTGCTGTTAGTACTTTGAGCAGGTACATGTCTAATCCTGGCCCCACTCATTGGGAAGCCTTGAAGTGGCTACTCAGGTATCTTAGTGACACTTATAATGTGGGTTTAATCTATAAGTGCAAATCTAATAATGTGAAATTGAAGGGTTTTACCGATGCTGATTATGGTGGAGATAGAGATAATAGGAAATCTACTTCCTCTTATGTGTTTACTTTGTGTGACTCATGTGTTAGTTGGAAGTCTCAGCTCCAACTTATTGTTGCTCTCTCTACTACTGAGTCTGAATATATTGCTGTTACCGAAACCTTTAAAGAAGCTTTGTGGTTTAAAGGATTACTTAAGGAACTAGGAGCCTTAAATGAAAGTGTAACAGTATATTCTGATAGTCAATCAGCCATTCATTTATGTAAGAATCCTGTTTTTCATGAACGTACTAAACACATTGATGTTAGATTACACTTTATTAGGAATATTGTTTCTCAAGATGAAATTAAACTTGAGAAAGTGCATACAGATTATAACCCTGCAGATATGGGCACAAAGGTGCTCACTTTGGTAAAATTTAGAAGTTGTCTACTGCTTCTAAATATCGGTACAGGTATGAAAAGGTCCGATTAGTTTTGGACTTTAATCTTGCAACTACTAAACATGTGTTGTTTTGTTTTTGCAGGTTTGTTCGGTACCAAGGTGGAGGTTTGTTGGGATTTTGGTCCCAAACAAACCCCGGGGGCGATGATAAAACATCGGGTCGGCTTTTTTTTGCTTCGTAGGCCTTCGGCCCATGATCGAGGTATTGTATGCCCCAATTAAACCACAATATGCGTAACCCAAGAGTGAACAGGTTAGGAACTTTACCACCCTATCTTGAGGTGTTAATTGGGTCATTGGCCCTGTTGCTCGATAGGTGGATCCGATTGGCGGCCCGAGTTTTAATTAGGCTCCCGACCCATTCCCTAATTAAAACCTAGACCTAAACCTACCTATCCTATATATCTACTCCCTCACTCTCATAACTCACGAGACACACTCTCAAAAACCGAAGCCTCTCTCTCTCGCTCCTTTCTTCGTGACTGCGGCGTGCTTTGGCTCTCCCTTCTCTGTGAACTTGGTAACCTGCGACCCTGCTCCTTCCTTGGCCTCTAGTCTCGCTGCCCCTTCGTGGTGGGCTGCTTCCGCCGCTCTCCTTCGTGCGTGACGGCTGTCTTCACCGCACCTCGGTGCGTCCGTGTTCAGGCCTCTGTTTTGGTACGGTTTCTTGGTGAAAACTTGTGGGTTGTGGGTTGCCTCGGAGTGTGATCTTACCTGTTTCGTGTGGTGTTGCCGATTGTGGTTATTGGGACAATTTCTGAGCCCTCGGTTCCAGTCACACGATCGTGACATTATCAAGACTTAGGGAGTTTTCTCTTTTTCTTGTTTATTGTTACTTTATCATTTCAATTACTTGTCACTTATTGAGAATAACTTGTTACTTTGTGTTTGTGCAAGGGGATTTCTCCTACAATATGGTTGGATATTGAAAATTATAAGAAATAATATATTTTATTAGGTGTGGAGCCCAATATAAAGTTTTTTGGTTGGATAGAATTTTCGAAATGGAGTTTTTGAACCTCAAAAATAGCCGTTTGGGTTAGAGATGCCCAATATATAATTTCACATCACAAGCGAAAGTGTACAACAATGTGTATCAAACATGCCATTTTTTTTTTTAAAAACATATGCCACTGTTATTTTATTTTACTGTAATTATGCCTTTTTCAATTACAAGTCCTAATTCTGAAATTATAACGATCTACCGAAATTAAAGGTTGCATTAATTTATTTCAGTTTATTTTGTTCTTAATGTAACTAACATATATACACAAAAATAAACAAATAAGCCATTCTTGCAAAGGAGGAATTTACACGAAAGATTTTCGACAGTTAAAATTCTAACAGCCTGACTAAGAAAATACACTAGAAAAAGAACTTTTGGCTATGCTAGGAAAGAAATACAACAAAAAACACTAAAAAAAAATATGTCTTCCGATTCCTATATTTAGCTTACCTGCTGCTTCAACTTTGGAATCAACATCTTGAATTCCTTCAAAACCTGAGATTGAGATTCGATTTGACCATCATTTTCTAGGGTTTCGACAAACTTCCATGGAACTAGACATTTTTCGATCGAGGATAACTTTTCTTGAATCAACGGCGATTCGAGAACTGCAGTCAAGTCTTCACTTCGATGTTGTGTCGTCTCCCCATTTTTCTACAATTAAACACAGGATTAATTTCAAGTTTTTACCAAAATAACAACTAATCTTAATTGAAAACTAAATTACCTCGTATGATCCCATAAATTCAAGAATCCATACTTGAATCTGCAAGAACTTGATGTATTTGTAAGCTGCTTGAAACATTTCAGCAGTGTTCATCTTTTGTCCACCTGGAATAAGTTTCCCGAGCTCCTGAGTCTTCTCGGTAATCTTCCTCCTCCGCTGCCTGGCCGCCATGCTTTGGGCCGACAAGCTCCCTCCCCCATTAAGCCTTTTAACTCTCTCGGAACTTCCACTGGACGGTGGAGCAGTAGGAAAATCCAGCAATGGCGGCAACATAACATCTGGCTTGAAATCCTGAATCACACAAGGATTTGGAACAAAACCTGGATAATATAATTCCGAATAATTAACATCTTCATAATCGAATGACTTTCGGCGTTTGGGGTCGATTAATTCAAAGGGTTCTGGTGCAAGGGTGTTGAGATTATCAGACCAAGGGTACACACAATTGTAACCGTCTGATGAGTGAAAAAACCGATCATTCTGCTGCAGGAACAGTTGATCAATGCAAGTATTTGACAATGTAAGATCATTTTCAAAACCTAGAAGCTCCGGAACCAGCTCTGTCTGTGCCGGTTGGTTGATCGCATCTGACTCGAGTGTCCTCCAATTCGAGTAGTAATTCATCAAAGCCATAGATTACGAAATCCTGTGACAAAAAACCCAGAAAAATTAACCTTTGCATTACATTTCACAGCAGAAACTGAACTAAAATGAGAAGAAAATATAAAAACAATGAGAGATAAGAGAGGTAGGTACCTGAAGATAATAGATTATGTCGTTTTTTAGTTGCAATGTGTTGAATTAAAGTAGACCTGGGGGAGAGGGAGAGGGGGTGGTGAGGGTTGACGGTGGAGTGCGGTGGGGTGGAGGTTACAAAACTAACTCCTAATTATTAGGAGTGATGATTAGGTTTTTAATATTGGCGGCTAATCTCTGTCTCTCTTCTCTAGTAACCGTTACTTTTGGAATTTTTTTTTTTTTTTTTCAGTTATTTTATTTTATTTAAACGAAATTGCACTATTGGTTCTATTGCTCAAGGCTTGTCTGTTTTTATTAAAAAAAATCAAATTCTTATCAAAATCAAAGTCAATAATTAATTACAATTATATATTGTATGGTACCTCAACTTTTTAACAACATATATCATCAACTTTTATCAAAACTAGTATTTACCCCGTGCAGAAATTGTTTTCCACAATATCTATTTCCATAAGTATTCGTAAATGTTAATACTTTTACATTATCGAAATAAATATAAAATACATAAAATAATAATATTCTATTACAATTATTATTAAAATTTAAAAAACAATGCCCATGTTTGGTAGGGAATAAAATAAGGTTTTTAGTAGATTTTGATAAAAGCTGATGAAATATGTGGTTGAAAGCTGTAGGATCCTACGAAATGTGTGATTAAAATTAATTATTGACTTTGAGTTGAATTTTAGTCAAAAGTTTTAGAATTATCAAATATAGGAAATATAACTAATCTAAATTATTAAAACCTTATTTGAACAGTAAATGTCAATTTATATATTTAAATAATAAATGATCGTAGGTTTGAATAGTTTTTATGAGTAATTTTTAATTTTATTGAAAATGCAAATTTACATGATTTCTGCATTTTGCTCTTGTATTTGACATTTTTTTTTCAACATTCACTAAAAAAAAAAAATTGTAAAAAAAATTATAAATGTGTTCTTACTTGCAACGCAGCTAATATTTTTAAGTATTTAAATAATAAAATTATACTTCTATTTATAAAATAAAGAAGCTAAATTAATAATTATGAAAAATCTTCAATTATGAAAATTAAGAACTATTAAAAATATTAGCATCAATATGATAATTTTGTCTATAAATTATTTACAGAAATTGCATTTTTCACTCACTTTTTAACTATACACATTTTTTGAAACCATTTTCCAACCACGTATTTTATTTCGAAAACAACAATATTTTCATTTAAAAACAAAAACAAAACATTTGAACGGAAATTATAATTTATTAAATAGTTAATAATAAGATAAATAAATATTATCTACACGGATTTTAATTTATTTTAGTTATTTTTTTTTCAAAATTGTAAGTACATTTTGGAGGGAAAATGACATTTACTCTCTTCAATTGTACTTATATATATGTATAGATGTATAGATTCGCTAAAAAACTGATTTTAATCTCTATCAAATAGGGCCTTATTGACAATATATATATAGTTTCAACTTTTTAAACGGGACATTTGATCCTTGATTTTATTTTATTTTATTTTTTTAGTTATTTTTACAGCTAATTCCATATGATTGAATTAAGGCCTCCTATGATTGAGAATAAAATTAGATTTTAATAAATTTTGATTAAAGTTCATGAAATGTTTGATTGAAAAGTTGTGGCCCTATTTGATAGAGATTAAAATCAATTTTTTAGCGAATCTATACATCTATACATATATATAAGTACAATATATATATAGTTTCAACTTTTTAAACGGGAAATTTGATCCTTGATTTTATTTTATTTTATTTTTTTAGTTATTTTTACAGCTAATTCCATATGATTGAATTAAGGCCTCCTATGATTGAGAATAAAATTAGATTTTAATAAATTTTGATTAAAGTTCATGAAATGTTTGATTGAAAAGTTGTGAATCTTATGAAATATGTATATAAAATAAATTTTTGATTTTGACTCAAATTAAAATCTGAATTTTAGTCCCTAGGCTTGTTTACGGTTGCAATGATACGGGTTGATGTGGAGTATTTGTTTTAAAGTTAACTTGATTAAGCAAAAATAATTTTAATAAAAATATAAATGAAAAGTAAAAAAAGGAAAAGAAATTTTTTTTTTCTAATTTTAATTTCATTTCATTTCAATTAGGTTTTATAGAAATGAGTTTTTCCAAGAAAAAAAAAACTGATAACCGTACAGAAAGGTTAGGTTTGCCGTTTAATTTGTGAGAAATTAAAAGTTGAGAAGCAAAAATATCCTACCTTGAAGAAAATTGCTGAATTTTTCCTTTTTATTTACGAGCAGGAATTGCAACTTCAGCGCACTATACATTACATTACGTAACAGTAATATCACGTGCTTGTTAATCTTATTTTTATCAAATTGGAAATTTACTCGTGAAGTTGGATTCATGCGATTGATGTACTCGAGTATGTGACTATGAATGGCAGGATTTACAAGGGGCCATCTGCCCCATTCAACCATTTTTTTTTTTTTTTTTAGTTTTTTTTTTTTTTAGATAGATTTTTTTCCCAACCTCTTGTTTTTTGTTTTATCATAAATACATTATCTCTTTACTAATTTGTCCTCACAATCTTTTCATTTTAGCTCATTTTAGCTCGATGAACATTGTTAGAGTTTGAATCCTTACCCACATTAGACACACAAAAGAGAAGTACATTTCTATTAACTCATACCTGATTATTTTGGAATCAATAACCTAGGTTTGATACGCATTGCTTTTAAGATAATCACTTATATTTGTGCTTGAAAGAATTAGCTATGAAAATACAAGGGTCGTTTTCTTTATATTTTGATTTGTCGATTTTGAGTTTTAAATTCATTTTTATTTATGTGTATTGAGTATCTAATTTCTATTTTTTGTAAATGTGTTTGCTTTGTCATTTTGAAATAAATTATTTCTCAAAAAAGAAAACTCGAAAATACCCTTTTTTTTAATTTTGAGATATACCATATCAAATATAAAAAATTGCACCTGAGGTCCCAAGCTTTCAAACATGTACAAGAGAATCTTCATCTTCAACCTCCCCACCCCTATTCCCATTGCCCCCAACCCATCAACGTCGACGAGACCCCAAACGTCGCACTGCGGTGAATCACCCCCAACACAACCCATCAACACCGACGTGTTTCGAGTTTTCTTTATTGAGAAATAATTTCTCGAAATGACAAAGCAAACACATTTTTTAAAATTAAAAAATAGCACTCAAAACACAAAATTGAAAAATGAAATATAAAGAGAACGGCCTCTTACATTTTACTTTTCCATGTTCAATCAAACATGTGTTTGTGTTGACATACATAAAACCCAATTTGAAAGCTCAACATAAAAGTCTAAAAATAAGGAACTCTAATATGAGTATTAGGGCGAATGTCAAGAAGTTTGAACGATTTGACGAATGGGACAATGACTTGGCGATTGGAACGTTTAACAATATATGGTTAAAGAGGTAGTTATTCCACTTAACCTATGATCTAAAAAGCAAGTAATGGAGCAGTTAATGATAGTTACGAGGATGTGGGTAATGAAGATTGCTATCATGAAAGTTACTGAAGGAAGTTATTAATTGCAATATTTTGGACAATTATCGATAGTTACAGAACAAAATTTGTAATGATCCAGGTTGCCTTATAGATCGACAACTGCCCCCACTTTACCAACATGTGTCTTTTCAGCATGTTTTATCCTCACTCACATTCTCTCTGAGAAAATTTCTCGGGGTCACTCATCAAAGAATTGCTCCGAGCTAAGCACGCTTAACTGTGGAGTTTTTAACAATGGATTTTCGGAAAAGAATGTGCACCTTGTTGGTATGAGTAGTACCTATCAAAATTTTTAAGCTTTCTTAATCTAGGTATTACAATCACCCTCGCTAGATTTGTAACGTCCTCGTCGTGCTTAAACCAACTAAGGATTTAGTTCCAGGCATTGAGAATCTAGAGGTGCTCCTACGGGTTCAAAGGATGGCTCTCACCGTATGGCGTAACACTTTGTCCCGCATATCAGTTAGTTCCCAATTTCTGACCGGCGACTGTCTCTGATTTCATTTGTGACGACCCAGGTTACCTTATAGATTGATGTCTATCCTACTGTATCAACGTGGGTCTTTTCAACATGTTTTTTCCTCACTCGCATGCTGTTTGAGAAAATTTCCCAGGGGTTCACCCAACATAGAGTTGCTCCAAGCTAAGCATGCTTAACTGTGGTATTTTTAACGATGAACTTTTGAAAAAGAAAGTGCACCTTGTTGGTATGAGTAGTACCTATAAAGTCTTTTAAGTTTTCCTGGTCTGAGTATTACAAAAATTATGCAAGTGGAGATCATCAAATTATAAAGGATGAGAAACATGGAAAAAGACCACGAAATAAACTCTCAAACTAAGAATATCACAACAAGAAAATCGCTTAACAGCGATGCCAGCAGTCGTCGTTGAAAGCCCAAAATTCACTGCTAATGAGCAGTAGCAACGATAAAGTCATCCCTAATGGTCGTCGTTGTAGGCCCGTGGTTGATTCTCAATGGCGTCGACTCCGTTGTCTCTATTGCTTTAGCGACTATTGAGATGAAGATTTCGTCTCTAATTAATAAAATATTTATTTATTTACTTATTTATTTTGCCCACTCCAACTCAATTTTGACCCAACCCAAATTTTGACCTGTCCCACCAATCCTTGCATTTTCATTGATTCAAGTGATAATTGTGCATGTAGAGGTTCGAACCCTTGACCAAACGATTGAGTGACGTCCTCTCAACCATTAGGGAAATTAAGTTCTTGTGTTTATTTTTGTTTTAAGTAATATATATTAGTTAACTAATTGTTTAAATATTTGTCCCAAAGAATTAATTTTTTTTGAACAAAATTATTTTAAATATTATTTGTATAAATATAAAAAAACTTGAAGAAAATACTAGGTCCTATTGCGACGACAGTCGCCGCTATTGCCGAACCCTATTGCAACGACTTTCAATAGTAACCACTATTTTTTTTTTTTTGGGATGACTCAAGTGTCGTTGCAACAAGTAAACCTATTGCGACAACTTTTTCAGTCATCCCAATAGGGTTACCCTATAGTGTCGACTCTTCGAAGTCGTCGCTGTTGGTTGTAGTATTTGGGACGATAATTTTGTCATTGCAATAGGCTTGGTATTAGTGACGACTTTGCCCGTCATCACTAATTTTCGTCGCTGTCACTCCAATTTCTTGTAGTCTATGTAATTTTCTTATCATAGAGTTCCATAGAACTTTCCTTAGTTAAATTTGGGTGCTTGCGCCCCTTGGAGGAATCTTGTAAATTAAATCTATTTAATAGAAAACACTACTTGTGGAGACTTTGTCGATAGAGGTTTGTCAATTTCACATTCGTTTGATTCCTTTGCTAATTGTTAGCAGAAATCGTTGCTAGACAATAGTTGATGCAAACCACGTAGCAATTGTAGCTACGCAACCCACAAATTATTAGAATCGACCCAAGAACGCCAAAGGATCACGATTTCGAGATTGATTCAAATTAATTGAACCAAGAAACCAATACAATCAATAGATTTGTTGACCTCTTGATCACAATGAAAATAAATCTCACCCAAGATTTGAACAAACAAGATTAACTCGCAAGTTCGGATTTTATTCAGTAAAGAATAAGGTTTGAAAGCAAATTGCCTCTCAATAATAATATCAAAGTTGTGTGTTCGAAATAATGAAAATTACATCCCTATAAATAGGGTCAAAATTTAGGTTAAGAGTTTTAATTAAACTAGGAAACAACTAGCTAAAAATAAGGAAATAAATAAAACCCTAAAATTTACGCGTATAGACTTTTACGGCCGTGACTAACTCACTAACGGCCGCAACCTTGTTACTGATTCACTCTTACGGCCGTGACAATATGACTTACGACCGTAAGTCCAAAAAGGTCCAAATTCCAGTTTTAAGCAGTGACTCCCATTACGGCCGTGATACTCAACCTTTACGGCCGTAATCCCTTATGTTCGCAAAATCAATTTCAGCAGTGAGTTGGTTACGGCCGTGAGGAAATATATGTTACGTACGTAACATTGAAATTTCACAATTTTCTTCGACGCATTGAATGAGGTTGATCCACTCGTCGTTTTGGCTCGGTCCCAAGATGGAACTTGCTTCTTTTGATGACACGAACATTGTTTTGGCCATTGTTCCTTGAACTAGCTTGTCCATTGCTTCGTTGGCCCTCTTCGTTTGCAAGAGAGTCATTAGTCCTCCTTGATCTTCAATGGATCTTTGTGCAGGCTTGTATTCGTGGTCTGGATCACATCATCCTCTCCCTCTTCGAAAGGATTCGATCTCGAATCTGTACCTGTATCAAACGGAGATAGATCAGAAACATTAAATGAAGCCGAAACATTATACTCACCAGGAAGATCGAGTTTATAGGCATTGTTGTTGATCCTTTCAATCACTTGGAATGGACCATCCCCTCGCGGTTGTAACTTTGACTTGCGTTGTTCTGGAAACCGCTCCTTTCTCAAATGTACCCAAACTCAATCACCAGGTTCAAATATGACGCCCTTTCTTCCTTTGTTAGCCTGCGATGCATAATGTTCATTTTTCTTTTCAATTGCCAACCTCACCTTGTCATGGAGTGTTTCAACCATCTCAGCCTTTTTCTTTCCATCTAAACTACTACGTTCATTCACAGGTAAAGGAATTAAATCCAATGGTGTTAGCGGATTAAAACCGTAAACAATTTCAAATGGTGAACAAGAAGTAGTAGAATGTATAGCCCTATTAAATGTAAATTCAATAAATAGTAAACACTCTTCCCAATTTTTCAAATTTTTATTGATTATGGTGCGCAACAATTGAATAATTGTCCTATTTACTACCTCGGTCTGTCCATCGGTCTGTGGGTGACAAGTTGTAGAAAAAATTAGTTTTGTTCCTAGTTTGTTCCACAAGACTCTCCAAAAATGACTAAGGAATTTAACATCCTATCTGAGACTATACTCTTAGGAACTCCATGTAAGCGCATGATTTCCCTAAAGAAAATTTCAGCTATGTTAGTAGCATCATCAGTTTTGTGGCATGGTATGAAATGCGCCATTTTACTAAAGCGATCTACTACCACAAAAATTGAATCTCTTCCCTTCTTAGTCCTAGGCAATCCCAAAATAAAATCCATAGAGATATCGACCCAAGGTTCACTAGGGACGGTTAAAAGCATATATAATCCATGGGGTTTAATCCTAGATTTAGCCTTCTTACAAGTAATGCATCTATTACAAACCCGAACCACATCAATCTTCATCTTAGGCCAATAGAAATGTTCAATTAGGATTTCAATGGTCTTTTTAACCCCAAAATGACCCATTAAGCCTCCACTATGGGCATCTCTCCCAAGTAACTCCCTCATTGAACACCTAGGGACACACAATTTATTTTCTCGAAATAAATAATCATCATGTTTAAAGAACCTATCCACAGCCCCTTTACCACATGATTCATAAATATTAGAAAAGTCCAGGTCATTAGCATACATGTCCTTAATGTATTCAAATCCAAGCAATTTAGAATTTAAAGAATTTAAAAGAACATACCTTCGAGACAATGCATCTGCCACCACATTTTCCTTACCTTGTTTGTACCGGATGACATAGGGAAATGTTTCGATGAACTCTACCCCACCTTGCATGTCTCTTACTCAGTTTAGCTTGACCCCTCAAATGCTTCAAGGACTCATGATCAGTGTGTATCATGAACTCCCGTGGCCACAAGTAATGTTGCCATGTCTCCAAAGCGCGCACAAGTGAGTATAACTCCTTGGCATATGTGGGGTAATTAAGAGCAGCCCCCTTTAGCTTTTCGCTAAAATAGGAGATTGGCCTTCGATCCGTTATGTTGTTGATGGCCCTACAATCGACACACATTCTCCAAGTCCCGTCCTTTTTGGGTACAAGCAATACGGGGACGGAACATGGACTCATACTTTCCCTTATATACCCTTTGCTCATCAAGTCCTCCACTTGCCTTTGGAGCTCCTTCATCTCCTCGGGGTTACTTCGATAAGCGGGGCGGTTTCGAATGACTGCTCCAAGTACAAAATCAATTTGATGTTCAATACCTCGAATGGGCTGTAACCCACTAGGTATGTCATCTGGAAACACATCCTCGAATTCCTGCAATAAAGAAATATCCAAACTAGGGAGGGATTTGTTAGTTTCATCAAAGGCAAGGAATGAATCATTGTACAATAAAAGGACCATTGGTCGTTTTTCCATAAATGCTTTCTTGACTTCACTCTTTTTTGCGTAGAAACTTATTTTTCTTTCTTTTCTGGCACTCTTCACTCTCTCTTCTTTTTCTGAGGTATGTACCCCAACACTCCTTTTTTCTCTTGCCTCTCCTTTTTCTGGAGTCGTGGCTCCAACTCTCTTTTCCTCTCCTTTTTCTGAGGTCGTGGCCTCAACTCTCTTTCTCTCATTTTCCCTCACTCTTTTTTCTTCATCATTTTTCAATTTTATTTGATCTTTATACACTTGTGACGGCGTCAATGGTGCAAGTGTAATGATTTTTCCCCCTTTGGTAAAGCTATACCTATTTTTATACCCATCATGCATTACCTTCCTATCATATTGCCAAGGTCTACCCAACAAAATGTGCCCGGCATGCATCGGAACCACATCACACATAACATCATCCACGTAGCTACCAATAGAAAAACTCACCAACACCCTCCTATTCACCTTAATTTCTCCACTATCATTTAACCATTGAAGCCTATAAGGTTTAGGATGTTTTAATAAAGGTAATCCTAATTTTTCAACAAGCATAGTACTAGCAACGTTAGTGCAACTACCACCATCAATAATCGTACTACATACCTTGTTATTAATACGACATCGTGTATGGAATATGTTCTCCCGTTGTTGTTCCAAATCATCAGTGTTAATTTGAGCACTAAGAGCTCCCCTTGCCACTAATAACTCGCCATGCTCCCCGGATAATATATCCTCATCATCACATATTTCCTCCAATGCCGGAATATCGCTATAATCCTCTTCCTCACTATCACTCTCCATGGTTCCATCCTTTCGCACAAGTACCACTCGCCTATTAGGACATTGAGATGCCACATGTCCTCTCCCCAAACATTTGAAGCATTGAATGTCTCTACTCCTAGATGGTTGAGGTTCCCCTTTAGGTGCGAGTTTACTAGCTTGTTCCTCCTTCCCTTTTGGTGCCTCAAACTTCCCTTTTGGTGCTTCAAACTTCCCTTTTGAAACAGCCCCATCTCCTTTACTTTCCCACTTCGGCTTCCAAGAAGAATTAGAACCTGATGGATACCTTGTTGTTCCCTTTTTCTTTAATTGCTTCTCCACCTTTATAGCCATGTGCAACATATCCTCCATCTCCAAATAATGTTGTAGTTCAACCACATTAGCTATATCCCTATTCAACCCATTCAAAAATCGAGCCATCGTAGCCTCCCTATCCTCTTCTACATTAGCTCTAATCATCAACATCTCCATCTCCTTATGATAATCCTCCACACTCTTTGATCCTTGGTATAGACTTTGTAATTTTTGATGAAGCTCCCGATGGTAATGACTAGGAACGAACCTCTTTCTCATGATAGCTTTTAATTCATCCCAAGTACTAATGGGTCTCTCGCGATTCCTCCTCCTAGAAATCACCAATTGATCCCACCAAATAATAGCGTAATCGGAGAATTCAAGTACAGCTACCTTAACCTTTTTCTCTTCCGAATAAGTGTAGCAATTGAAAATTAATTCCATCTTCTTTTCCCATTCTAGGTATGCTTCCGGATCACTCCTACCCTTGAATGACGGAATTTTCATTTTGATGTTGCTCATACTACCATCCATTCTATCGCCACCAAGATCTCTATCCCCTCTTCCATGCCTAACTACTCTATCCACAATTGCCCCATCGTCAAAATCACTACCTTCTTCATTCTCATCGACCCCCTCTACTCTACGACCTTGCCCACCTTGCCTGCGGGCATTAGGTACTTCCCGAGGTTACTCAAGCCTTTCTAACCTACCTAACACATCCCCAAACAACCACTCAAACCGTTGTACCATCTCCTCTGTCATGTTCGCTCGATCGTTATTTTTTGTAGTAGAAGATTGTTCAGACATCCTAAAACTAAATATTATATGCCTCGCGTGTATTTCGCTAGTGTATCACTCAATTTTGGCTTTTTCCCTCTATTGATCTCACCTCTCTAGCTTTTTTCCACTCAATGGCTTTCACCCCAATTGCTTCAAAGAACGAATACAAACTCAAACAAGTTTAAACTTGAATGACTCAAACCGAATGCGAATGAGAAGTTATCAACTTGTTGGAAAAACTCAAAGAAGACCTTGAAAGAATGTAATCTGACTCTATAAAGGACTCGACACTTTTATGGAAACTAAGATTGTTTCAAGAAAATAATTCTTGAAATCAAATATCAACTATTTTTATTGGACTGAGAATTTTCGTTTTTTTTTCCTCTCGAAAATTCAACTACGAGACTAATGAAACAAACGGAATTTAATTTGGATACCAAACGAAGGGAATAACGACTTTTGAATTTTTTGTGACACTTTTTTTTTGGATTGAAGACTCAAGAACTTTAAGAACACGAAGAACAAAATTAAGGAACTCAAGAAACAAAATAAAGATATAACCTTGATTTTTGGAGCCTAAGCTCTGATACCAGATGATGCAAACCACGTAGCAATTGTAGCTACGCAACCCAAAAGTTATTGGAATCGACCCAAAAATGCCAAATAATCACGATTTCGAGATTGATTCAAATTAATTGAACCAAGGAACCAACACAATCAATAGATATTCTGACCTCTTGATCACAATGAAAATAAATCTCACCCAAGATTTGAACAAACAAGATTAACTTGCAAGTTCGGATTTTATTCAGTAAAGAATAAGGTTTGAAAGCAAATTGCCTCTCAATAATAATATCAAAGTTGTGTGTTCGAAATAATGAAAATTACATCCCTATAAGTAGGGTCAAAATTTAGGTTAAGAGTTTTAATTAAACTAGGAAACAACTAGCTAAAAATAAGGAAATAAATAAAACCATAAAATTTACGCATATAGACTTTTACGGCCGTGACTAACTCACTTACGGCCGTAACCTCGTTACTGATTCACTCTTACGGCCATGACAATATGACTTACTGCCGTAAGTGCAAAAACGTCCAAATTCCAGTTTTAAGCAGTGACTCCATTACGGCCGTGACACTCAACCTTTACGGCCGTAATCCCTTATGTCTCGCAAAATCAATTTCAACAATGAGTTGGTTACGGCCGTGAGGAAATATATGTAACGGCCGTAACATTGAAATTTCACAATTTTCTTCGACGCATTGAATGAGGTTGATCCACTCGTCGTTTTGGCTCGGTCCCAACATGGAACTTGCTTCTTTTGATGACACGAACATTGTTTTGGCCATTGTTCCTTGAACTAGCTTATCCATTGCTTTGTTGGCCCTCTTTGTTTGCAGGCGAGTCATTGGTCCTCCTTTGATCTTCAATGGATCTTTGTGCGGGCTTGTATTCGTGGTCTGGATCACATCAATAGTAAATTGTAACCATTGCATAGTGAACAATGAAAAACAAATATTACCAAATTACTTTTCGGCGCACATGATATTATTTTCTAACTAATATTTTGATATGTAAAATTTTGGGAGGATTTTTCTAACTCAAATTGGTAGAGACTCGTGCTAATAACGTATTATAAACTAGAGAGAAAAAGAGAGATGAATGAAGATCCGATAAACTCGTCTTTTATTATGAATCAGATCCTGTATATATGGAAGAATACGGATACACAATGTAATAATATCTAGGGATACAAATGCCATCCACTATATAATATAATATTTACAACAATGATAACATTGATTAAAAAATCATGTTGTCTTTTCAATGCAACATATACACTACAAGGAAACGGAGCAATAGGGGCGACATTTTAGGGACGACATATATCGCCCCTATAGACGTAATATCAATAGGGACGACATGCCAACATTGCCCCTATAGAACCAAATTTTTAGTGGGAATTCTTCAGCTTGTTTTTAAGTCCACAGTGGTGACAATATAGATGCTATAGGGGCGACATATGTTTCCCCTATAGGTCAAGACACTGTAGGGGCGACATATGTCGTCCCACTAGATCCAATTTTTTAGTAGGAATTTATCCCCGCATTTTAAGTCTAGAAGGGCAATAAATTAGATGCTATAGGGACGATATTGTCGTCCCTATTCGTTTTCGTAAAAATAAAAACAATTTGTTCCCCTCCCAACCCTGAATCGAAATCTACACCTCCCTCCAAGCCTTGCACCGCTAAAGTCAACCACCTCCCTTCCACGACACTTCATTACTGATGAATAGATGTTTTTGACTGTATTTTTTATCCATGTATGAAATTACTCAATTGTTTTATTTGCAATTTATTTATAGGTAGAAAATGGATAATGTCAATTATGATACATCCAGTCAAATTGTAATAATGATTCATTTATCGATGCAGGCTCTTGAAAAGATGCACCATACATTTCAAGCATATGTTTGGTAAATATGTTTTTAAACATATTTTTTACAGCACAATTCCTCAGATCACTTTTTAACCGTACACAAATTTTCTCTCACTACTTTTCAACGATGCATTTTACCTAGAAAAAAAATTAACAAACAGAGCCTAATAATTCAAAACAATGAAAAAGAAATATTTCAATAGCACTTTTCTTCATTAATTAAGTTTTTCTGAAAGATTCTTTAAAGTTTCTAGATTCAGGAAGGAGTTTATGTGAAAAATTGGGGTTATTCTTTTTTTTTTTTTGGCATGTATTCTATTATTATATATAGGTAGATATATATTATTGGTGAATGATGTTTATACCTTTACCGTCCTAGTTATAATTGCTATTATATCCAATTGAGTACATAAACTTCTTTTTTTTTTTTTTTTGAAAGTCATAAAACTCCAGCTTATTGAGTTGATATAGAAGAATATTGTATTATAAATTTTGAAAGTGGAATAATTTAAATCAAAATTCCAGAAGAGTATTGTATTATATTTCTTGAAAATGAAACATTGTATTATATTTCTTGAAAATGAAACAATCTAAATCAATATTCTATAAGAATATTGCAATATAATTCTTGAAAAAAGAAACAATCTAAATCAACGTTCGGAAGAATATTGTAGTGTCATTTGAAAATGGATAATATATTTAAATTATTTGTTGCTTCAGAAGAAGCATAACTTCACGCACAACAATATTTGAAAATAATATTGTATTATTACTTTTAAAAAATATAATATCTGAGCATTCATATCCTAGACAAATTTCTTGTCGGTATTGTTATGAAATATGACTTTATTTAAATAATATCCTAGAGAAATATTATATTAGTACTCCTCAAAAAATATAAACCTTATACGTCTTGAAGTTCTAAAGAATATTCCATTGTTGCTTCCCAAATACGATTATGAATTTATACAAATCAATATTCCAGAAGAATATTGAAATGATATTCGTAAGAAAACGAATTTTTATATTATGAAGAGTTATATTATTATATCGAAATCAACAATGAAGAAAGTTGCATAATATGGACTGCCTATATATAGCAGTTGTGATCAAGCGTTGATATCTCAGCAAACCATGATCTAATCATAATAAAATTTGGGCAGGACGTTCAAAATTCACTGTTCTTCATATTCCACTGTTAAGATCAATATCCATGGTTCATTTTTGAGAAATCTCAAAGCATACGTAGTGAATATTGAATTAGTTGGAAAATCGTAAATTTTTGGAGAACAATGTAACGCCTCGAAGAAAATTGATGTCCCTAATTTCTCATGATAACGTAATAAAATTATTTTAGAATTTATTTTATTGTTATTGAAATTAAAGGGAGAAAACGAGAATCGAGAATATTAATAAAACGAAAAGTTACAAAAAAACGTGTTTAAACGCCTCTCTTCAAGAGATTCGTTTGATCGCTTTCAACCTCCGTTGAATGCATGTGATGTGTATGGATGAGTTATGGAAATGAACTTCAAGAATATGAGATCTGCTTTTAAGTTCTATTATCGGATAGTAATTGGTGAATTCTCAAAACTGGTACTTACCGAAAGTTACGAAAACTCTAGGTAAGGAGATTATACTAGTTTCTTGTTTCAATTTTTCATAACCATCCATTTTGATCAAGAACATGTTTTTATAAAGTTCTAAACAAAAATATTAATAATAAGTTTGGATCAAAGAAATCAAGAAAAAACCAAGTTGAGTTTCTAAAAGTTTGTTTGGTGTCGACACCTGGACATCTAGTGTCAACACCAAGTGAAGAAGACAAAGAGGTGTCAACAACTATGTAGAAACCAAGTTTGTTTTAAATTTTGATCTTTGTATTTTGCTTTCTTATAGTTTCCTGGTTGATTATATAATAAAATCACATCAAATACTGTGAGTATTTGACACACCCCTTTATAAGTGACATAATGTGGTAATATATTTTCGATACGATGTGGTTTGGTTGATTATAAATCACACAAAAGTTTATACTTGAGGGTTAAAGATTTGAGCTCTAGCCCCCTCGATAATCAATATGTTGTGGTGAATATCAATTTAGTATGTCGCGAGCACATCGCGACACAGAGGTTGGCGAAGATCAACATTTTGTTTAAGTAGTCCTTGTGTAGTCGAATATGATGAAAATCGAAAGGATGTACGTAGAAGCCCTATGATATCGATATCTGGGCATTGTGTATTATTTTGGGCTCGTGTTCTCATTTATCATTGTTGTGACGCCCCGGGTTCTAATCACCCGACTCGTCACGTCATCGTCTCGTCTAATGTTTGAAATAATATTAAGCGGAATAAAATAACATTTCTAGTTGGCAAGATTTATTTAAATAAATTCAAAACTAATAAATTTCAAATATTCTCAAATTTGATGAAATGATATTTGCTAAGACATTTCAAATAAAAGATAATTGTTCAAAATCTCAACATTTCTCAAAATGTGATTATTCAACTGAAACAATAGTGAAATCTAATTATTCAAATATTAATGTCACAGCCTGCCCATCATTCGCCTCCATCTCCGATATCTGCAACTGTTGTTAAAAAGGGATGAGCATTTCATTGAAATACTCAGTAGACTCATCGCCGTTAATAAATTTACATAAGAATTGAACACATAAACATGCAATCATATAGTGACAACTTCATCATAAATAAAAGGCTTTCGTAACATAGGGTGTGGGTAATCTCGTCTCATGCAATAAATGCACATAAGTTATGTCAAAGCATAACAAAATCATAATCTCGTCTCGTCTCATACATTTAAAATGCATATAAGTTATGGCATGCTCATAACACAAATATTTCATAAGAAATATAAATTCTCGTCTCATCTTATGCAAATAATGCATATAAGTCACATGAAGCATATAACATGCAATTAAAATGTAAACAAATTAATGGGACGAGTCTACCTCAATTCTCTACGAGTGTGGTTGAGCGAGAAAATATATTTCAGTTCTCTAGATTTGCGTACGTCTCGTCTAACCAAAATAAAATAAGATTTAAATTAGTTTCTAGAAATTCAAAGTTTGAAATAAAATTAATGTTTTGAAATAAATCTAAAGTTTGGATTTTAAAAATGAATGATTTTAAAATCTGGGGACTAAAATAGAGTTTTTTGAAAATTAAAGGACTCATTAAAACGCTGCTTAAAATAATCAGGGACTGGAATAAAGATTTTAAAATCAAAGGGTTGCAATTTAAAACGGTTTAAAAACATGGTTAGGACTAAATAGATACTTTTGAAACTTGGGGATTGGAATATAATTTTACAAAAATCAAAAATATATATCAAACTCAGCACTCTCTGTCTCTGCGGCGGCCAACAGAGGAAGAAAGGGGAAGAGAGCTGGGCGGAGAGCTCTTCTCTCCGGTTCACACCGCCGGCTGCGAAGCCGGCGCTAACGCCGCCGAGACGTGGCGGCGACGGGACTGGCATGGGCAAGTGAAAAAAATGTATTTTGGGCTGAGTTTGGGTGCCGTTCCGAGGCAAACCAAGGCAGAGCTCGCGGGTTTCTCTGGCGAAAACCGGTGGTTGAGGTATGTAATAGGTTCCTGGGATTGTGGATTTATATATTTGGGCTGTTGATTTAAGTTTTGGGGAGTTTGTATAATGGGTGTGGTGTGCAGTCGAGGTGGTCACGGTGATGATGATGGTGAGACTGAAACAGAATTCTATCGATGGTCATACCTGAATTCAGTGGTTGTGCCGTGGGTAATTCTGATCGTGAAGGGGAGTAAAATAGCTGGGTGGATTAGTCTTTGGTTTGAATTGAAATTGTAATCGTGGATAAATTTCTGGTGGATGAACTTTGTTGAGTAAATTTTGGGTATGATGATTATCATGATTTGTCAAGATAAAATGGTGAATTTAAATTTGAAATTTTTAATAGAATGAAAAACTCAAAATTTTGAATTAAGATTATCTGGAAATTTTAATTTGAATAAAATGAAATTGGGCTTTAAAAAAAAATAGATTTCGAATTTTTTTGGACGTAAAAACAAGTTGGACTGAAAATCTATTATTTTCGACTCAAAATTTTATAACTTGGCTAAACAACGTACGTGAACTTTAAATAATTGGTTAAATTATAGCGACACGATTTTTAGCAAATAAAATATTTATTTATTATAAATTCAGAAATTTCTCGATTGCTACAATTGTTATCTTTGAAAGTTAGCCTATGGTTCAGTTAAAAAATTGAAATAAATCTAAATTAAAGTCAAGAAATAGTTTTAACTCTTAACCACATATTTCATGCAATCTACAATCTTTCAACCATATATTTTATCAAATTTTTCAAAATCTATTAAAAATCTTATTTTTATGTAAACGTGCTTAGTAATGTACAACCATAGCTTCAGCCGCCTGTGGCTACCGGCTCTAGTAGAATGCCCGTTTACAGTTATCAATCTTCTCACTTGATCTGGGATCCCGCCAGCAGACACCCTCCACCACCTCCGCCGCCTTACTCATCGAGACTTCATTCGGTTGGTGTTATCAATCTTGTTGAGGAAATTTGTTAGTTTTTGTTAATTTGTGTAATTCAGCCAACTTTTAATGATCAATAACATGGGATGCAACTAAATCTAAACCATTCATTCTCCAAAAAATTATTATTCATTTTAAAAAACTCATTTTAAACAATATCAAACACACACTTAATGTTTCCTCTATTTATGTTTACATGATAAAGTATTTGGGACATCTTATCTATCTATTTATTTATTACATTACATAATAGATGACAAGTACTATTTTACCATGGTGACAGTGGTGGAATACTTTGCTCGTTCCTAAAGAAATTAGTTGGATCCACCTTGCTCTTCACACGAACCAATCTTCTGAAATTATTCTTGAAATACCTAAATCCCCATAAACTTGCTTGTGTGTAATTGGTGCTCCCGTTAATATTGTTCATTCCAATATCCAAATCCCGGTAATTTACATATTGAGCTCTTGGATATTTCGAGACATAACGCCCCATATATCTGTGAAGCCTTCGACTCCAGTTCACATGCCTTTCTGATTCTGCTCTATCAACCCAGACCACTGTATATTCGATCATGAATATGTTGCCTGACCGATGTGGGAAAGGAGTTTCTGATTCTGGAATCTCAGCAAGTCTCCCTCCGTATGGACTGAACTGCAACTCAGCCGCACCTGCGTCTTCTTCAATGAGAAATCTCCATATTCCCTCGAGGCCTTGTTCTGAAATTGGTTGCGTCACAAAATCGGATTTCCCTTTGGAATACCCACTGGGAAAAGATGTTCTATTCAGCAAAACATCAAGTGATACTCCTTGCAGATTATTGAAATATAGTTCGGATTCTATCCAACTCAGTTCAGTACAATCTTCTCTCTCCAAACCCAATTCTGGGAATTTCTCTTGCACTATTGAGAGGAGATCATCAACTCCACCGAGATAAAGAGTTCTAAAAGTTGCTCCTACTGTCCTCTTTCCAGTTACTGAAGAGTTAAAGCTCCCTAAGAAGAGTCTTAACAGAAGATTGTCATCAAGCTTATCAGCAATATATTGCCACCTATGCACCAACTGGGTTGCGTTTTGCTCTAACGTTCTAGTAACGTTGAAAACAGTCACAATTTCAGGAATCACGGCTAGTTTCAACTTAAATGCAACCACAACCCCGAAGCTGGTGCCCCCACCTCCTCTAAGGGCCCAGAAGAGATCTTCTCCCATGGATTTGCGATCGAGAATTTGGCCATTGGCATCAATTAGTTTGGCGTCAATGATGTTATCTGCTGCAATGCCGTGTTTACGTGCCATCATGCCATATCCTCCGCCACTGAATTGACCTCCAACACCCACCGTAGGGCAAACGCCGGCCGGGAAACCCAGGGTCCTGCTTTTATTAGCAATTGTATAATAAAGTTCACCAAGTGATGTACCTGTTTGAACCCATGCAGTGTTTTTGTCAGTGTCGATGGATATTGATCTTAGGTTTCTCATATCCAACAGGACAAAAGGAGTTTCAGAAACGTATGACTGTCCTTCAAAATCATGTCCACCACTTCGGACTATTAGCTGAATCCCATGTTTCTTCGAGCAATAAATTGCTGCCTGAATTTGGGATTCATGCTCCGGTGTAATGATCACGACAGGTCTCAGGACGGAGCTTGATACCGGCCTTAGATTCCTTATTGCAGACTGGAGAATTGATGTATATGATGTATTATCTGGGGTGTAAATGGAATCAGATTCCGAGTTATATTTTTGAAACTGAAGGGTAAGGCATTCAAGAAAATCGTCGTTGCTAAAAGCCGAAGAAGCCCCCGAAATTAAAATGAAAGCCAAAAGAATAAAATGGAGTATATTATCTGAGATCTGCATTTTTTTTTCTTTCCCTTTTAGTTTGTGACTTATTCATGAACATAGTTGCTCGTATTTATAGATGCTTTTTAGGTACTTTTCTTAATTTGCGTGTCAAAATGAATTCTGAATTACAAGTTACAACCTCATGAATTTTATTGTATGACTATTCAAACTTCTATCCTGAACCTTTTAATTCATGCACACGCTGGATACAAAGGAGTTACAAAATGTTACAACATTATTACCTCAAAGAAATCGTGCAAATTATTATAAATATTGAAGGATATAACTTTTGGGACAAGTACTCGATAAAATATTGACAGGTCAATATAATAATAATATTATATTCATAAAGGAAAGTGACATAATGCAGAATAAAAAATTCGAACGAAAACGTTAAATTTATGAAAACCGAAATCCCCCATAATTTAAGAGATAAACTGATCAAAATCTCTATTAATTGAAAGATTAGAAAAACAAAGAGTTGACACTTTATTTATAGGGTTTAAAAAACTTAGTTTAGATCAACTAAAATTGAACGAATTCCATATAAAGTAAATGCTAAAAATTGCACAAAATATTAAAAATTCATTTTCGAGTCCTAATCGATCTCGAATTGTCCAAATTCATTGTATATCAAGACATAGGCGTGAGTCTTGTTTGTCTCCCTGTTTGATTTCCAAAAAGACATAATGGGCTTGAATTTGAGATCAAAAGCAAAAATCTGTAATTTAAGATTTTGTCATTTTGGTTCAGCTTGAGTCTGAGATCGAAAGCAAAAATCTGTAATTTAAGATTTTGTCATTTTGGATCAATTGTTCTTCGGTCCATATTCTGTCACTTGTTCTAAATATGTCCCTTCCACCTCCAAAGAACTCGATCCAAGTTATAATCTAGATAGAGCGGTTCATCATCTCCATGAAGCTCGTACAGATTTGCCACATTGAATTACTAGAAATGCCTATAAAAAGTTGGCACAAGAATGATGGAATTTTTAAGAGGAAATTACATGTAGGCTTGATTTTTGACTTCATGATTCAAAATTAAGATTTACTAGTTGTTTATACATAAATCAGGTCAGAATTAAATTTAACTATTAAAAATATAATATAACCATTAATTACCCCCACCACGCAACCCTCACCCCAATCAAATATCAAAGCCCCAAATCTCAACCAAATGAAAAGGTAATTCAAAATCAAAAAGCTCTGAGACCTCTGTTAAGGCTTCGATGGCCTACTTTCTCTCTCATCTTGGTGAACTCCAAGCTCAAATTAACTTAGTGAACTTCGATCCTGCCGGCAAAAGCAGTAGCGCGGGATTACAGGATGAACTTGTCGAAATTTTTGGTGCGATGGTTTTAGCGTTTTCACCCTCTCCCATATTTTTCAGTCCCCCTGGTCACCACTACCACCACCTCTCTTGCGCGGATAGCTGGGTTAATATGTTGAAATTTGATTTGGAGTCGGTACCTCGTGTCTACAAACAGGGCAATAATTTCCAAGCCTCGACCAAGGTGGTTTGTGGTGTGATTGTTTCAGTGAAACTCGTCGATATATGGTGCGGTGATTTGTGGTTGTGGATGTGGATACAGTGGGGGATTGTGGAGACAGTGGATATGTGGTGCTGTTGTTTCTGTGAAATGCGTGGTGTGGTGTGGTGGTTGCCTTGAAATGTCTTCATCATCTTTGGTTGTTGCTATGAGTTTACGATGGTGGATGTGTGTTACGATGGTGGTGGTGGTGGTTGTTTCTAGGTTGTTATAGGTCACATGTGACTTGTTAAAGTCACATATTAGAATTCAAGTCACAAGTTATAGGTTATAGGTTACACACGTTAAAGTCACAAGTCAAATAATTAGGTCACATGTGATCGCTTAATTTGTGACCAGAGTTTTCAGTTGTGACCGCTTAATTTGAATTTTGTGACCGTTAAATTAGCCGTGACCTAGAAGGTTTTTGAATTGTGACAAAAAATAAATTCTTACAAATAAAATTTGAGATTTGCGTGCGTCGCAAATTTTTCATTTGTGACCAATTAATTTGATAATTTGTAACCAAAAAATGTAGTTGTGATCGGTTATATTTGTAACTTGTGATGGATAAATAAATTGTGATCTATTGTGACCTATAAATTTTTAATTTATTACTGAGAAATTAGCTGTGACTTATAAATTTTGTGATTTGTGATCGAAAAATAGTCGTGACTTTTAGTATTTGTGATTTTGTGACCTAATAATAAATTGTGATCGATTAATTTGATTATTTGTGACGGCGAATGGGTGGGGTGGTGGTGGTATAATTGTGACACAAAAATAAGTTGTGACCAATTGATTGTTGTGACCTATAAAATTTGTGATTTGTGATCAAGAAATAGATTGTGACCAACTAAATCGATAATTTGTGACCAAAAGATGAGTCAACCAAATAATTTTATAAATTGCAACTTATAAAATTTATGATTTGTGACCAAGAAAACTAGTGATTTGTGAAAATTGTAACCTAAAAAATTCTTGATATGTATTCGAGAAAAAATTGTGATCAATGAAATTTGTGATTTGTGATCAATTGACTCGAGTTTTTTGACCAAAAAAAAAAATCACGACCTACGAAATTCGGAATTTGTGACCGAGAAATAAATTGTGACCTAAAACATTGTGATTGTGACCTAAAAAATTGTGACTTGTGACTATAATAAGCTGTGACCTAAAAAATTGTGATTTGTAACAATAAACAATAAACTATATAATTAATATGACCTGATTTTTTAAATAAAAACATGATTTTCTTAATTTTGAAATTGTGTACTTTAAAAACCTTCTTTATGTATTCTTCCCAATTTTTAATCCGCTCAAAGTACTTTGAAAGGCCCATACTTTATGTGACGCAGGATGAAAGAAAGCAATTCAAACGAAATCCTTAAGAAAAATATAAAACTTGAAATTCACCAAACGAATTGAGAAAAAGTCTCAAGAATTTTATTAATAATTTGAATGAATAAAAAACAATAAATTAACCCTCTATTTATAGGGTCATAAAACGAGGAAACGTGTTCTAAATTAACTAGGAAAGTATAAAACCTATTCTAGATTAACTAAATAAAACAAAGAAACATATTCTAAATCAACTAGGAAAACATAAAACATTTTTTTACATCAAATAAAATAAAAAAAATTCAAGATAAACTAAATAACAAAAATAACACTAAAATTTTAAAATACTGGTTTCGCTGCTTAAACGATCTCGAATGTTCAAAATCCATCGTACGTTAGAGTAAAGCTGTAAGTTGCACTCGTCTCATTGAGCTACCCAGAATAGACATATTATGGGCCCAAAACAGAGGTTGAACGTCAAATTTGCAAATTTCAGCTACGTCCCTTTTCAGTCTAATTTTGTTTCGATTCTGTCCTACATCATACCCTTCCACCTCCAAATAACTCGACCCCGAGTTATAATTTGAACTCAAAAATTTCCAATCTATTAGCCACTGGCGACATCTTGCTCCTTTGAATTTAAATTTCTCAAACCCGAGGATTAGCACTTCAATAAATTGACCAACTAAAATATGTGGTTTCATGAATAAATCATCATCACCATTGGGTTGTTCCTTCAAGACATAATAGCTAACATGTCTAACATGTAAACAAACTATCAAAATTGTTTCCTCGATTTTTAACTTTTCAATTTTATCCTTCACAGCACAATTTTCTACTTCTTCAATGACGTATTCTTTGATTTCATCTCTATAAATAAAATGCAAATTTTTTTTTCTTGAACGTTCTTCCTGCCATTACCGATCACAACTCATGTCTCATTACAAGTAACACCCTATTTTTTTCTCATCGTCCTCTGACTCCACCAGATTAATTTGCTTATGTTCCGGGCATGCATTGGACTGGTGCCCTGGCTTGTTGCAATGATAACAAATTACTGTTATTGGTTTGACATATGAATTCTCCTTTTAAGGTTGATTTCGTCTCTGATTCCTGATTATTTGCAACTGTTGGTTAAGCAGTCTTTCCTCTTTCAAGAGCACTAGATAATGATGGATCAGTTTGAGGGACTCGCCGAAAATTGGTTGTTTTCTTCTCATTCTCCATTGCCTCAGCTTGTAAGGCCATATTAATGGCGTCATCCAATGTCGACATAATCTACAACCCAATTTTCTCTTGGATGGAAACCTTCAGTCCACTGGTAAAACGAGCAATCTTCTAATTTTTAGACTCCTGAAGGTCATTACGCTCCCCCAACCTCTAGAATTTAAAGACATAATCATGCACACAATGATTGTTGTTCACTAATATCACGCGATGCAAAATATCCCCGTAAGTGTACTGGTCGTGAGAAGTAATATAGTGGACCTAAGAGTCCAGATTATCGTCCCACAGAGACTGCTATTAATTACCGAAATATTTTAGTTCTACACTTTATTTGAACAAACAAAGAGAATTTGTGATTGTGAGCTAAAACTAAGAAATTAAACCTAAGAATTAAATTAGCGAGTTTGTTTTTATTTTAAAAACGATTGTAAGGTAGTTGGGATTCACGAATTCACCTAACCAATTAATTCAATTCCAATTCCAGGTTCTATTTTCCAAATACGTGTTCGATCGAAATCACTAATTCAAATTGAGATTCCTCTCTCGAGTTTAAATCAATCCTACCTAAATAAGTCAACATTGTATCTCTACAAAGGGTCCGAATATTCCTTATCTATATGCATTACACGCAAGAATTCACACACGACCGCAATAATAACAAGAGTATATCTCTATCTCTCGTTCAATTATCGGATTTATTACCTAGATCTATGTTATTAACTCACCTCTCGGATTATAAAAATAACACATTAAATCATGAAAGAGTGGCCAGTTCATTCACGCATTAAACGCAATAATAAATCAACACATGCATTGAAGCGTTAAAACAAGGAATATGGAATTGAAATCATTGACTAGGCTACATCGTTCATCCCAACATTAAGATTAGTTACACATCAAAAATGAAGAACAAAAACAGTAAAATTCAGAATTAATCATGATGGAATCTAAGAAATTAACGACAAGAAAAGAAGTCTTGCATCAAGAATTGAATTCCCGTGTTAAGCTCCTCAATTCCACCGCCTTTTCCGTGCTTGAATCTTCCTCCCAATCTCTGTGAATCGCCAAGAATTCTATGATATTAAGCTCAACAAAAGTCCCCCCTCTCGTTGCCTATGGCGCTGTATATATATATCTTAGGTTAAATTCCCGCGTAAAATCTGTCAAAATTGCACACAAAAGCCCAAACTAGGCCCAGTCGGAAGCCTACGCGATTGCTTGATAAGGATGCCAGCGATCGCGTGGCAGACCCGTTTTTAATTCTACATCAAAAATTTGCCTAAGTCGCGATCGCTACTTGGAAGAACGACGATCGCGTATAAAGACTTTTTGCTGCGTTTCTTCATCTTTTCCTTGCCTTTCAAGTTAGTCCCCTGATCTTATTTGCACAGTGTGTCCTCAACTTTTGATTTGAGCAATTTGACCTTAGAACTTCTGTTTCTCTTCAATTTTTCTACTTTTGACCTTTATTCCCCGCAATTGCTTCCTTGTTCCTCTTTTTGAATAAAATCTGAAATAACAACAATTAAACACAATTTAGGTAGAATAAATTCATAAAACACAATGATTGTGACGACCCGAATTCTCGACCATTCGAGTGCCACTAAAAGTGACTCATATCATATTATCTAGACTTAAATAGTAATGTAAAATTATTCAAAAGAATAATTAGAATCCCATAATTTAATTTGTGAATAAAAATAGAACATAATTTTCTTACATAAAGTTCAACATAATTATCTCATCAATCTTAACCACTTTTGCCACTTCCATGTTGACCGCCTTGAATTTCTCTTACTTGTGGATTTTGTCAAGAGGTTGGAAATAAGTGTATATGTGTAGAGTTGTGTGTAAAAGAGATGGGTTTAAATAGATGTATAAAGTTGGCATATTGTAAACATAATCATTCAATTCTATTAATTTTAACACATCATTTTCTTAAAGTAAAGCACCATTCATATACTTTTCCATATTTATACAAATAATATGCTCTTCATGATTATATATAATGGAGTCTATCAATCATTCATATACTTTTCCATATTTATACAATTATTATGCTCTTCATGATTATATATAATGGAGTATATAAATCATTCATATACTTTTCCATATTCATACAAATATTATGCTCTTCATGATTACATATAATGGAGTCTTATCAATCATTCATATACTTTTCCATATTTATACAAATATTATGCTCTTCATGATTATATATAATGGAGTATATAATTCATTCATATACATTTCCATATTTATACAAATATTATGCTCTTCATGATTACATATAATGGAGTCTATCAACCATTCATATACTTTTTCATATTTATACAATTATTATGCTCTTCATGATTATATATAATGGAGTATATAAATCATTCATATACTTTTCCATATTTATACAAATATTATGCTCTTCATGATTACATATAATGGAACCTCTCATGCTTGCATATATTTTCTTAATTTCAATAATAAAAATAATTTTTGTATAAATAAATATTGGGATAACATTGAATTAAGTACTTGGACTTAATATACTTTAAATCAAGAGAATGGAGATATTTTTAGAAATTCGGAATTTAATTTAAAATCGAACGATCTCGATTATTTCTTGACTTGGCTATACGAATACGTCGCGGCGTTAACTTAATAAAAATGGGTGAAATAGTAGCGACACGATTTTCTATTAAAATAATTATTAATCGCGTAAAAATTCTTGGTCGCTACAAACTTACCCACTTAAAATAATTTCGTCCTCGAAATTAAACTTACTTGATCTTATGATTTCTGAACACTTAATCAGAATCTCTTCTCTTCTTTCTCTTAGTAATCTCATCATTATAATATCTAACCCACTGGACTTTTACTAAATGCATCTCTTTGTTTTCTTAAGAACATGTATTTTTCTTATCAATAATAGACATATGTGTCTACTCATAAATTCTAACTCAAAATGAAAATTTCCAATCGTATGTGATATTTCATCATATCTTGTAGTACTCATGTAACCTGTCACTTATCATAGTATCATGTAACCTCAAATATTCGTATTAATATCTCTAAAATTTCGATAAATCTTTACTAACATATCATACCATAATAATTTGTCATTTCTTCTTATCACCAAATATCCCAAAATAATTAAAACGATTACCTGAATATTCTCTATGTAATATATCCAAACATGTTATTCACATATCAACATAATCATCAGTTTATCTTTTCAATATTTGTAACCCAAAATTTCTGCAAAATTCAATAAACAAATATCTCCCAAATAATTAAAATTCTTAACTCAAATATCATAACATTTCCCGTAAGGTATTCCTTTCACTTGTACAAACTTATTAATCCTGATTCAATACAGTCCTTATTTCACTTTCACGTATCCCCGTATTATTTCTATACCTTGATTATTATATCAAAATATCAGTACCCAAAAATCCAAGAAAATATTCCATATCTCAAATCCCGTCATCATCAAATCTTCCTTTTATCAAGAAAGTAAACGGCGCATAAACTCTTGTTCCCTCTTTTCCATTATTCTATTCCGCGCTTTCTTGCTGGAATCAATATCACGCGGATTCCCTCCGATCCTTAATGCTTTTAAATAGTTCATGCTGGGAAGAGGTTAGATCCATCAAAAACATGGATATCATTCTTACAAACATTCGAAAGTATTATTCCAGTCTTCCAATGAATGATCTGAGGAAAATTTATCGAATAAGACTCGAAAGATTGAGGTTGCTGATGGCTCATGGTGTTTCAGAAGATGTTCGCTGGTTGATCGAAGCAAAGGTTTGACTATCTGGTGAATTACCTATGACATTTCCAAAGCACATGCCTGGTTTAGGCAAAAGCACCTTCGCAAAGAAACGAAGAGCAAAAAGGATGAATGGTTGCTACAAATGTGCTCGTTGGAACTGTGATACTCGTTGCAAAACAGTAGGATATTCTTCTACTAATCGGGATGATAAAATCAAATTCATAAAGGGTGGACTGAGTAAGGAGTCTTTGGATGATATTCGACTGACTCTTGAGACGCACCCAAGTGGTTATGTGCAACGTGAACTTCTCTCCTTATACGCTCAGTTTAACGAGGACAAAAATCGTTATAGTCTCCAAAATATAATAGCAAAAGATCCTGTTTGCCAGTCTGTTTTACAAAATGAGGCTTCTGGCAGTTCAACAATGATATAAGGTAAATCTCTTGATACACATTTAAAATATTTTGCTGTTTTCTTTCACGCGTTTTGGAAATAAAATATATTTTCCTTTCTCGAGTTTTGATAAAGCTGGAAATAAATCACCGAAAGGTGATATCTTTGGTAAAACAGTCAAAAGTTGGCCGATTTTGTCAAAAGTAAATCTTTACTTTTTCATAATCAATCAAAAACAGTAAATTTTTCCGGCTTTAAATAGTCAAACATATTTCATAGTTCAGGCATCCCAAAATCACATCTTCTTCGTAAGTTTTCTCTTCTATACTATCAAAGATGGAAGCACCAAAACTTCGACAGATCAAAACTATTTGTGTATTTTGTGGATCAAAAGTGGGGAAAGGCTTCAGTTATCTAGAAGCGGCCGTAGATCTTGGAAAGAAACTGGGGGAAAAAGGTATCACTCTTGTGTATGGGGGTGGTAGCAGTGGTCTAATGGGTTGTGTTTCCCAATCTGCTCTTGCAGAGAAATCAAAAGTAATCGGTGTCATACCTGTCCCTTTGGTAGATGTTGCAGGCAAAACACGAGGGCATGAAGTTCAAACCTTATCCATCCATGAACGCATAACTTGTATGCTATATGGTTCTGATGCCTTTATAGCCCTGCCCGGAGGTTTTGGTACTTTAGAAGAAATCTTTAACATTACCTCGTGGGCTCAACTAGATCTCCATACTAAGCCTATTGGGCTTCTGAATGTTAACAATTTCTTTGATGGTTTGTTAACCTTTCTTGATTATGCTGTGGAACAGGGATTCATCTCTCCATTTTCCAGAAGGCTCCTTATTTCTGCTCCTACTATTGATGAACTACTGGATAAGCTGCAGTCATATATCTCAATACAAGATCCAGCAGGGGTTAAGATAGATTGGTCGCAAGGAAGGGGAATCAAGCGAAAATGGAGTCCGGTTAATGTAAACTTAACTTTATGAATCTTAGAATAGGTGGGGGTAGAGTACGGAGTATTCTTACTCTCGAGACACCCCTCTAATTTCCTAGGATTTCCTTAATGTTTAAATCTTGTGTGTACCTCAAAGGTTCCAGGTGGTAGATTACGGAGTATTCTTACTCTCGAAACACACCTCTTTGAAGGTTTCTTTATTTCCTCAAAAGGTCAGAGGTGGTAGGATACGGCTACTCCGGAAACACATCTCTCAATTTGAGGAAATTCCCATGTTGCTTTCTTTTGCTTTTGCGTGTTTCATGTATTTCTTTTCCAGTGTGACTCTTTGTATGTTCTCCTTATGAGAAAATAATAAAATCTCTGCTATCATCTACTAAATCTCGTTTGTGATGTAAATGAACTTGCATGTCTAACCTTAATTCCTTTAGTGGATGCTTATCATATCATGCTCTTAATTCCAAATGATAAAATTCTGGACAGAGTCTCCCTTGTAATTTGGACTTATCCCAAACCATAAGCATACTTCATAACTCACAATAATAAATAACTCCACATTTGATCACAACGATCTAAAAATATTGAAAACGATTCCAACACTTCAATATCATCAAAAATATCCCATAATTCAATTCATAATTCCTCAACATAACAATTTCAAATCATATTTTTCAATATCACAATATCACTTCCTTCCATACCTTAATTGGCTCAAAAGATTACTCATACTTATATTTATAAGTCATAAATCATATTCCCAAAATTTAATCACAAGGCCAAAGTTCATAATAAATTTCTCTTCAATATAGAGGCATAATTCACTTACTCAACATAATATCCATTACTTAATTCCCAATAACCAAATCTTTAAATCTCTAACTTCATAATGCTTCTCATAAAAGTCTCATTAAAACCACTTATAATCTTAACATCTCATAAAACTTCATAAAATTGGCTCGCTATTTCTCATTAAATCTAAATGATAGATAATCTGAACATATTTCTAATCATTTATGTTGACTTCTCATACTTAGTGCCATGTCTAAAATCAATTATGCAAAGTCCATTTAAGGTTCATCATTTCTAAACTCAAGGACAACAATTATTTTGAAAATCATTCTTAAGTCATATTATTCCCATTATGCTCAACACCCGTTCTCTTTCTTTCTTTTCTTTCTGAATTTTTTTTTCAGAATTGAAACTTGAAGAGTGGTACCAATAATCATCCACAGTTTTTCCTTGCTTTTAAGCAAAGGTAGTGATAAAGGGATAAATTATTGAACCGAAAATTGAAACTTGAAGAGGAAGTACTAATAACCATCCACAGTTTTTCCCTTGTTTTTACACAAAGGTAGTGATAAAGGGATAAATTATTGTACGAATTCATTATTAATTTTGTTTGTTTAATATATTATTCCATATATTTTGGGCAAAAGTTACAACCCAACTTAATTTCTAATTGAGTCAATCTTACTAAGCTTAATATGCACCAAAATTCATATAAATATCCTCTCTGTCTCATGATTCTACATTGAAAAGAATAAAAAAATTGAGTCTTCTATCAATTTATATCATACTTGACATGTATATTATGTGTAACACATAAAGATTCATAACATATGAATATTTCATACTTAACATGCTTCAATATAATCATAAATGCCATGTAATTGCTATTATACATAACATACCTGGTTCGAGGAGTCAAAACGTGGAAGGTGGCGTAGCGGATTGATGAGTCAAAATTTTCATAATTAAATAATGGTCTATTTCTTAGAAAAAATTCATTAACCATTTTTGAATCTTTACATGAGATTTGGCCCAATTGATACATTATCAATACATGTAGTAATTTACTTAGCCCAATTAAAATTTTCATACATGATTGAGTCCAATTTAATATAATACCAAATAAAATAATTTGGTTATTCAAAATAAAATTTGCATAAATGATTAGACCAAAATCTGATTCATAATAACAATTTGCTAATGATTTACTTAAATAATAATTTAGACAACTAAGAAAATTTTTCAAATACATAAAGTTAGGTCTAAAGTGATAAGAGACTTAAAAGTATATCCATTCATATTTCTCCATCACGACAAAATCAATAGTTAATTTTTTTTTTTTTTTGAATAGTAAACGCACTGTTCACCGAACAAAAAATTTTTTTTTTTAAATGATGAACAGTGACCGTCACGAGTACTGTTCATGGGAACAGTGTCCCGGTTACTGTTCACCGAACAGTAACCTACTGCTTTACTGTACATGCATAAACATTTTTTTTCCAAGAGATGTAAAATATGAAGAAAATTAATTACTTTAACTGAAATTAAAAATAGATTAATTGCAATTTCTTGCAGAAATATTTTGAAATGATTTAAGGAGTCTACAGAAAAGTATAACTTGCTCTGATACCAACTGTGACGACCTGAATTCTCGACCATTCGAGTGCCACTAAAAGTGACTCATATCATATTATCTAGACTTAAATAGTAATGTAAAATTATTCAAAAGAATAATTAGAATCCCATAATTTAATTTGTGAATAAAAATAGAACATAATTTTCTTACATAAAGTTCAACATAATTATCTCATCAATCTTAACCACTTTTGCCACTTCCATGTTGACCGCCTTGAATTTCTCTTACTTGTGGATTTTGTCAAGAGGTTGGAAATAAGTGTATATGTGTAGAGTTGTGTGTAAAAGAGATGGGTTTAAATAGATGTATAAAGTTGGCATATTGTAAACATAATCATTCAATTCTATTAATTTTAACACATCATTTTCTTAAAGTAAAGCACCATTCATATACTTTTCCATATTTATACAAATAATATGCTCTTCATGATTATATATAATGGAGTCTATCAATCATTCATATACTTTTCCATATTTATACAATTATTATGCTCTTCATGATTATATATAATGGAGTATATAAATCATTCATATACTTTTCCATATTCATACAAATATTATGCTCTTCATGATTACATATAATGGAGTCTTATCAATCATTCATATACTTTTCCATATTTATACAAATATTATGCTCTTCATGATTATATATAATGGAGTATATAATTCATTCATATACTTTTCCATATTTATACAAATATTATGCTCTTCATGATTACATATAATGGAGTCTATCAACCATTCATATACTTTTTCATATTTATACAATTATTATGCTCTTCATGATTATATATAATGGAGTATATAAATAATTCATATACTTTTCCATATTTATACAAATATTATGCTCTTCATGATTACATATAATGGAACCTCTCATGCTTGCATATATTTTCTTAATTTCAATAATAAAAATAATTTTTGTATAAATAAATATTGGGATAACATTGAATTAAGTACTTGGACTTAATATACTTTAAATCAAGAGAATGGAGATATTTTTAGAAATTCGGAATTTAATTTAAAATCGAACGATCTCGATTATTTCTTGACTTGGCTATACGAATACGTCGCGGCGTTAACTTAATAAAAATGGGTGAAATAGTAGCGACACGATTTTCTATTAAAATAATTATTAATCGCGTAAAAATTCTTGGTCGCTACAATGATATATTCTCGTTTTAACATATCCCTAAGTGTATAAAATACACTTATCAAATACCCTCAAACTAGAATTATTGTTCGTCCTCGAACAATGGATAACAAACTACAAAATCAAAGAGATAAGAGATAGAATTTTTTTTTTTGTGTCAACATGCTTACTATAAGCCTCCATAGTCCAAATCAATTCACGCTCTAAGCATAAGTTATGAACAACAATGCAAAATAATTTGTAGTTATATCATGCCAGAGTTTCAAGTGTGTGTGTGAATAGCCAACATCAAACGCATACTCATGCAAAAAGATGTACTAAACACTATGTGGCTCATTATGCATAATCAAGCCTAAATCCCATGTGGTCAATCTATGATTTCTAATGAAATTCCTTTCAACGCTCATCGATGATCACCACTTTCTTCTTTTCTCTCTCATCCCGAGTTTCTATCTATGTGGGTTCTTAAACATTTTTCATTGCTTTTTCCACACGAGGCAGTCAGGATCAGAAATATGTGTGCACAACAAATCAAAAGAAATTAGTCCCCAATTCTACAACCTCAGCCACCATAGCTCAGTCAACAAAGCTTATACCATGCAATTATATATATATATATATATATATATATATATATATATATATATATTTGTTTTTTTTGGACGACTTTTTCTTTTAATTGTCCTGGTCTTTTACCATCTTTGTGCAGTACTTTTCATACTTGCTTTCTATATGACCCCTGTAGCCAGCTTTCAGATTGGAAGCTCCCAAACCAGTTGGCTTTAGGCAACCAGGTTTAAAGAACCCCTCAGACGTACTTTCCCGAGTCATAAAGTGCAAACTGTAATGACTAAAGTGCAAAACCAAGTACCACAGACCTCCAACCCATCAATGCACACAAATTCATACCATTCTACCCCCAAACTTACCTTTGAGCATGATTGGTTCTAATTTAGGGATGAAGTGTCTAATGATCTAAGTTCAGGGATTTTCAAGTCATTTCTAAGTTCAAATTGCATAAACTTTTCCCCACATGTATTAAACAAAATCCCTTACACAAGCAATTATCCAACGCTGGCTATGTGCACAATGAATATGAATCTAGAAAAACATAACTAGTTCAAAATAAGTTCATGCTTTCATGTTGTCCAATTTTCAAGCCTAAGCACAATTTGATTCATACTATATCCTAGGCAATAAACATGTCAACAACGTTTTAAATGTTTTTTTTTGGCGCAAAAGATAGCAAATAAAAGACCAAGTTGTTGCATTAATTAATACATGCCAATAAACGAACAAAGGAAAAAAAAGCCTAAAGTTAGAAACTACCCCCAAACTTGAAAATTACATTGCCCTCAATGAATCAATAGAACAAAGAAATATAAAAAATAGAAGGCAAAGAAAAAGATCAAGAACTTCCTGGGGGTAGGTCCGGTTGCTGTAGCTGAGATGGTCCTATGGCTCATGGTCCAACCGCCCTTCTATTCTCTCCAATCTTCTTTCAATACCCTCGGCTCTCCTTTCGATCCCCTCCAATCTGCTCTCAATGGAGAAGAGTTTGGCTGACACCCCTACGATCTGACCGCTGAATTCTGTCATTGTATGGCGCATAATGCGCTGCTCTCCAGCTATGTTAGCTTGAACCAGAAGGCCAAGTTATTGTTCCAAAATGTCCAACTGCCTGTGTTATGCTGCTTCTGCTTCTCTCCTCATGTTTACTGTGCGTGTCAAGTCAGTTAACTCCAATAGCATCTGCCGTAGGAGTCTCTCATCACCGGGAGGAGCTGGTATATGTACTGGTGCAGCTGGTCCCACTGGGTCTGCTGGTGTTACAGGGTCAACTGGGGCAACTAGAGGAGCTGGTGGTCCTCGAGGTACCCTAGGCCTCGTGCTCTCTCGAGTACGTCTGCTAATAATCGCTCCAAGAGGCGTAGGCTCTTCATGGGGCAATAGCTCAACTCCCTCTGCCATGCAGATAGCACTGATCAAGCAGGGAAACATGATCCGGCGGCCCGTGTCTAGCTAGGAGGTAAGTGCAATAATGAAATAAAAAATATGTCTTCCTAAATCCAACTTGCGTCCCCTGGCCAGGTGATGAATCATTCGAGCCCTGTCTTCATTGAATGCCGTCCTATGCGATGTAGGATTAATGTTGTGGCACATGATGATATGCAGAATCCTGATACTCTCCATGAGCTCGCTGTGTTCAAAGCGCCCTGGCTTCTCTAATTCCACATTTAGCCAGCCATGCAAGAAGCTTGTGATCATATCAATATCCAAATCAAACGGGACCTGCTCAATCCCATCTTTTGTCAGCTCCAAAACCCTCTGATTGACGGCCGGCGAGAAACGAATCCATTTACCCCACACCCATGTCTTATATCTGTGAGCTGCACCGTCGGTTTCAATAGCATGGTTGAAATTGGCCAGGAATTCTTTGACTAGTAATGGATAGGGCTTGTACGGCGTGCCTGGCAATTTATGCCAACCTTCTCTCTCAATCAGATGAGCCAACTCGGTATCCGGAAAATCGGCTATTATCACCTCTCTTTCACTCCAAATTTTCTTCCCCTAGAGTAAGACCTCATATCTGTGCAATTCCTCGCTGCCCAGAAACCTTTGAATATTTCCTATTTCTCCCTGATCGGCCTCCGGATCCTCAGTCGAGGTTCCTCTTTTTCGCTTAGAGGGACCAGCATTTCCTTTTCCTTTCTGTGAAGCAGTGGCTTTTGGAGGCATTATTATACCTACAATGAACAAAATTCCGTATCAGAATCAATGTTGGATTTGAAAAATACAAGAACAATGGCACAAACCCCCAAACTTGTGAAAAAGTGCAAAGGAGAGGTGAAAGAATATAGGACTGACTAGTGCTATTCAACCTCGGTTATCGTGCCGAAAAAATGAAAATTTTCAAAAAATGTACCAGGCACATGAAAGTGCTTCACTTCATGAGTAACATACTAAAATTGTAGAGCAAATGGATAAAATATGAATAGTGAAATGGCATGACGAACTGGTGATATGAGCTTGCAGTGGACCTGTAGTGATCTTGCAATGGTGCAATGTGGTTTGCAATGGTGCTAGAACTTCCAACAAGCAATTTTGTGCAATGAAATGAGCCAACAAGCAAAATTATAGCACAAATTCAATGAAAAACATGTAATAAGAGTAATTGCACGAGTGGAATGCTCAAATTGTAACAAAATTCTAGTTGGGGCATTTTGTCAAACACATTGAAGGCATTAGAAATATTATGAAGATATCTTTACATGTTGCCAAGGAAGTTTCCCAAAATTTTACCCATCAAATCAACACAAACTCAATCCAATTTCTAACCTATCTCATACTCCAATCGAACACAACATCGAAATAGTCACACAAATTGCAAAAATCGGTCAAACAAGTAAAGAACACCTAAATCCTTGAATTTCATACATTGATTTTGTGATGAGGAGTTTTAATGAGCTTGATTTTGCACGTGTTTGATGGTGGGAATGCAAAGATTTGAGATTAGAGAGAGTGGGTGGTGAGAATAAGGGGCATTCACCCGGCAGCGTATGATGAAATGAAGGAATGCTGCCGGGTTTTTAAAACGAAGGTCTCTTGCCCAAGTGACACATACTATCGCGTAGTATTACCATTAGCGATCGCGTGGTAGAGGTAAAAAAAATTGTTGAAAAATAGGCACCTTGTCGCGATCACACCTATGGCTAGGCAGCGATCGCGACTTAACCTATGATTATTTTTTTATTTTTATTTTTTAAAATTTTGACTCTCGACTTCTAACCATGTTCGACTAGTGAGGGGAAATTGGGAATGACAACTTAAGCCTATGTCACTCGAATTTTATAAAAATTCTATAAAGTACCTAAAATGCCTAATCATGCAAAGAATGACTGATATGAATGACCATTTTGCAAAAACATTCTAACGAGCACTAATCTACCAAAAAACTAACTAATGCACAAGTCATGAATGAAATAATGATAAAAATGATGAAAAAGCTAAACTAAGGTAAAAATAAAGCATAATAAATGAAAGAGAAGAAAAATTGGGTTGCCTCCCAACAAGCGCTCCGTTTATAGTCTCAAGCCCGACTTTCTGCGTTGTTCACTCTGGAATGACAATGTCAATGTATGACTTTTCCTTTTCAAAATCAACCTCAAAGTAATGCTTGATTCTCTGCCCATTGACTTTAAAATGTCCTTTTGTTGGATGATGAAGCTCAAACGTGCCATATGGAAATACTTGTGCAATTATGAATGGACCAGACCATCTCGACCTCAATTTCCCCGGAAAGAGCTTCAAGCGTGAGTTGTACAAGAGCACCTGATCTCCAACCTGAAACTCTCTCTTGTAAATATGACGATCATGCCACTTCTTAGTCTGATCCTTATAAATTGATGCATTCTCATAAGCTCCTAAGCCAAAACTCATCCAATGCATTAGTTTGCAAAAATCTTTGATCTTTGGCTAAGTCCATATCAAGGTTTAACTGTTTTAAAGCCCAGTACGCCTTGTGTTCAAACTCAACAGGAAAATGACACGCTTCTTCCATATACCAACTGAAATGGTGATACCCCGATAGGGGTTTTGAAAGCTGTCCTGTATGCCCACAAAGCATTATCCAATTTGTTAGCCCAGTCTTTACGGGATGACTTCACTGTTGTTTCCAAAATCCTTTTCAGGTTTCTGTTCGATGTTTCCACCTGCCCACTAGTTTGTGGATGATAGGCTCTCCCCATGCGATGATGAGTCCCATACTTGGCCAGAACTAACATGAATAACTTGTTGTTGAAATGAGTCCCACCATCACTTATTATCGCTCTTGGTGCTCCAAACCGAGTAAAAATATTTTTCTGATAAAATCAACTACAATTCGGGCATCATTTTTTGGACATGCTTTTGCCTCCACCCACTTCGATACATAATCAACTGCCACCGATATATATTTGTCATTGTACGAAGGTGGGAAAGGACCCATGAAGTCAATTCCCCATACATCGAACACTTCAACCTCCAAAACACTATTAAGTGGCATCTCATGCTTTGATGATATATTTCCAGTTCGTTGGCATCTGTCACATGCTTTGACAATAGAGAAGGCATCCTTAAACACAGTTGTCCAATAAAACCCACATTGCAAAACTTTAGCTGCTGTTTTAGTAGCTCCTATGTGTCCGCCATATGTAGATGAATGGCATCTCTCTAGAACATGAATAATCTCCTCATCCGGAATACACCACCTAATTATTTGATCTGGTCCCCTTCAGCATAAAAATGGGTCATCCCAATAAAAGAATTGCAGATCGTGAAAAAAATTCTTCTTTTGCTGATATGTAAAATCAGGTGGCAAAACATTGCTGACCAGGTAATTTACATAATCTGCAAACCAAGGCCCCTTATCCTTCTCTACCTGCATCACGTGGGCTAAAAGCATCAATTGTTCATCTAGAAATACTTCTTTTATACCGTCAAGACTCCTAATCTACTTGCTCCAATCTGGATAAATGATCTGCAATCTGATTTTCTGTACCCTTTTTACCCCGAATTTCAATGTCAAACTCTTGAAGCAATAAAACCTATCTAATCAGTCTAGGCTTGGCATCCTTTTTTCCAAATAAATACTTCAATGCAGAGTGATCAGTGTAAACCACCAATTTTGATCCTATGAGATAAGCCTGAATTTGTCGAAGGAAAATACTACTGCTAACAGCTCTTTCTCAGTTGTGGCATAATTTATCTGTGCATTATTCAATGTTCTGCTGGCATAATAAATTACATGGAAAATTTTATCCTTTCTCTGTCCCAATGCTGCCCACACAGCATAGTCACTCGCGTCACACATGAGCTCAAAAGGCAAATTCCAATCTGGTGCTATGATGATTGGTGCAGTAGTTAATTTTTCTTTGAGTGTATTAAAAGATAATAAACAATCTTCAGAAAAATTTAAAACGACATCTTTTCCAGTAAATTACACAGGGGCTTAGTGATTTTTGAAAAGTCCTTTATAAATCTCCTATAAAACCAAGCATGGCCCAAGAAGCTTCTTACTCCTTTAACTGAGCTAGGTGGTGGTAATTTTTCGATTACTTGAATTTTAGCACTGTCCACTTCAATTCCTTTTTCTGAAATCCTGTGACCTAGCACAATCCCCTCGTGTACCATAAAATGACACTTCTCCCAATTTAACACCAAATTTGTTTCCGTACATCTTTTAAGCACTAGGGAGAGGTGGTGTAGACACTCATCAAACGAGGATCCAAAGACTAAGAAATCATCCATAAAGATTTCAATAAAGCGTTCCACCATATCGGAAAATATTGCCATCATGCATCTCTGGAAGGTTGCTGGAGCGTTACACAGTCCAAATGACATTCTTCTGAAAGCAAATGTACCGTAGGGACAGGTAAACATAGTTTTCTCCTGGTTAGCCAGAGCGATGGAAATCTAATTGTAACCCAAGTATCCATCCAGAAAACAATAGTGTGAGTGACCTGCGAGCTTTTCCAACATCCGATCGATGAACGGTAATGGAAAATGATCTTTTCTGGTTGCAGCATTCAGTTTCCTGTAGTCAATACACACTCTTCACCTGATTACTGTCCTTGTAGGGATCAACTCATTGTTTTCATTAGCAATCACCGTCATGCCCCCTTTTTTTGGCACTACATGAACTGGACTGACCCAAGCGCTGTCTAAAATCAGGTATATGATACCATCATCAAGTAGTTTTAGAATCTCTTTTCTCACCACTTCTTTCAAAGTCGGATTTAGTCTGTGATGTCCCTCCACTGATGGCTTGGAATCATCTTCTATCAAAATCTTATGCATACAAATGGTCGGACTAATACCCTTGATGTCGGCAATAGTCCATCCAATTACAGTTTCATGTTCCTTCACCACCCGTAGCAACCTTTCTTCTTCCAGAGCTGTCAAGTGGTTTGAAATGATAATTGACAATGTTGATGACTCCCCCAAAAATGCATATCGCAGGTGTACTGGTAACGGTTTCAACTCCAAAGTGGGAGGATTTTCACACGATGGTCGAGATTTCTGCAAACTTTCACCCAATGGCTCAAAATAGTAACCTCCTCTGAGCGTGAACCTTGGTGATGCTTCCAATTCATTCGCCATCCTTGCCACTTCTTCTTTTTCCAAGTTTACATATTCTGACTGAACAATGCATGCCTCCAACGGATCTTCAGGATGCTCCTCATCATATACAACCCGAATTGCTTCTTGTACAAGATCCACCTTGAAACAAGTATCCAATGATGAGGGAAACTTCATCAATTTAAAAATGTTGAAGGTGATCTTCTCCTCATCTACACGAAGCACCAGTGTTCCTTCGTGAACATCAATCAATGATTTTCCAGTTCTCAAGAATGGTCGTCCCAGAATGAGTGGGATTGTATTATCTTCCTCCATATCCAGGATAACAAAATCTGCAGGGTAAATGAATATACCCACTCTTATCAGCACGTCTTCCAGCAACCCCCAATGGTATTTTATCGAACGATCTGCTAACTGCAAGGAAATGGTAGCTGGCTTTGCATCTCCAATCCCGAGCTTGCTGAAAATAGATAGAGGCATTAAATTAATGTTAGAACGTAAATCACATAAAGCAGATTCAAAGTCAATAGAACCAATAGTGCAAAGGATTGTGAAACTCCCTGGATCCTTCAGTTTGGGAGGTAATTTCTTCTGAATTATTGTACTGCATTCTTCGGTGAGCGTCACTGTCTCATGCCTGTCCAGCTTCCTTTTATTAGTGAGGATTTCTTTCATGAATTTCACATAGCTCGGCATTTGGGTCAAAGCCTCTGCAAAGGGAATGTTGATGTGCAGCTGCTTGATTTTCTCGATGAACTTAGCAAACTGCTGGTCAAGCTTATGCTTCCTTAGCCTCTGTGGATATGGGATGGGAGGTACGTTGGCTTTAACTGTGGTCGGAGCCTTCTTCACCTGATCATCTGACTTGTCAGATTTTTCTGTTGGATTTTCTTTCTACATTTGATCTTCTTCCTCCTCTTCCACTACCTCAGTCAAGATTTCCAATTTATCTGTTCTTTTCACATGTATTTCTGGAAATTGGACCCCACTTCTGGTTGTTATGGGTTGTACTTGCTCTCTCAGATTTGTTTCAGTATTACTAGGCAGTTTACCTTGTTGTCTTTCCGATCTGTCATTTCCCAACTGTCCCAATTGAATTTTTATTTGCTTAATGTCAGCTTGATGACTCTGCAGCAGCTGGAGTATCAATTCTTCATTGGAGGTCTTCTTCACCTGTTGTTGTTGTTGAAACCCTGGCGGTCGTTGGACATTTTGATTGTTAGCCCATGAAAAGTTTGGATGCCACTCCATTCAAGGTTGCACGTCTGCGAGTACATACCCCCTTGTTGCCTCTGATTGTTCCCAACAAAGTTTTCATGCTCCTTATCCGGTTGACCTTGATATGCCATAGGACATTCTGATAATGCATGATTCTTAAAACAGTAATCACAAACTATGGTTGTCTGTGCTGCAAGCACTGGCTGCTGATTCATGCTATCAAATTTCTTTGTCAATGCATCCAATTTAGAGTTGTAATTTCATTGACCGAAGTTATTCCACAAGATTTCTGTGCAGTGCGATCTGAGTACCACTGATAACAGTTCGCTGCCATTTTCTCAAATATTTCTGAGGCCTCTTCATAGGTCAAATCCATCACAGATCCACCTGCTGCTGAATCTGCATGCTTCTTGTTGTCATTGGTCAACTCGTTGTAGAACATTTGAATTAGGATCCAATCAGCTATTCCATGAGTATGACATTGTTGAACCAGCTCGTTGAATCTCTCCCAAGCCTCAAAAACGGACTCCCCTGGCTGTTGATTGAACAAAATAATTTCATGCCTTAGCTTTGACATCCGGCCAGGTGGAAAGAACTTATCAACAAATTTTTGGCTCATTACTTCCCAAGTCGTAATTGTGTGGAGGGGTAGCGTGTAGAACCATTCCTTTGCCTTGTCTGCGAACGAGAATGAAAATAGTTTCAGCTTCATGAAATCACTCGGAACTCCATTCATGTGCCGCATGTTACATAGTTCTTTGAAAGTCCGTAATTGTGCATGTGGATCTTCAAACGGCAGCCCGTGGAATACGGCAGGATTTTGGATCAAAGAGATCAAAGAAGTCTTGATCTCAAAGTTATTAGCACGGATAGCAGGGGGCACTATGCAAGTTCCAATGTTTCCTACTGGATGAATCATATAATATCTCAACGCCCGCCTCCCATGATTCGGTTGATTCTGCTGTTGAACAAGATTTTCTGCTGGCAGATTATCTTGATTTGCTTGATTAATCTGAATTTTGTTATCTTCCATTGCTAAATCTGTGTGTTAAGCTACTTCCAACTGTTGTTTTCGTCTTTGTCGAAAGGTGCGTTCAATTTCTGTATCAAAAGGAAGCAATTCAAAAGATTTAGTTCTTCTTAACATAAATTAAATAAAACAAAAATTAAAAAAAAAAAGCTAAAAATTCATATAGAAATAAAAATAAGAATTAGCAAAATAAAGTTCAAAGTAAAATAAGAACTTATGGGTATCGATATTAATTAACAGTCCTCGGCAACGGCGCAAAAAACTTGTTCACTGATATCTCGCGATGCTAAATATCACCGCAAGTGTACGGGTCATGAGAAGTAAGAGTCCGGATTATCGTCCCATAAAGACTACTATTAATTACCGAAATATTTTAGTTCTACACTTTATTTGAACAGACAAAGAGAATTTGTGATTGTGAACTAAAACTAAGAAATTAAACCTAAGAATTAAATTATCGAGTTTGTTTTTGTTTTAAAAACAATTGTAAGATAGTTTTGATTCACGAATTCACCTAACCAATTAATTCAATTCCAATTCAAGGTTCTATTTTCTAAATATGTGTTCGATCGAATTCACTAATTCAAATTGAGATTCCTCTTTCGAGTTTAAATCAATCCTACCTAAATAAGTCAACCTTGTATCTCTACAGAGGGTCCGAATATTCCTTATCTAGATGCATTACACGCAGGAATTCACACATGACCGCAATAATAACAAGAGTATATCTCTATCTCTCGTTCAATTACCTGATTTATTACCTAGATCTATGTTATTAACTCACCTCTCGGATTATGGAAATAACACATTAAATCATGAAAGAGTGGCCAGTTCATTCACGCATTAAACAAAATAATAAATTAACACATGCATTGAAGCGTTAAAACAAGGAACATGGAATTGAAATCATTGACTAGGCTACGTCGTTCATCCAAACGTTAAGATTTGTTGCACATCAAGATTGATAAAAAACAGTAAAATTCAGAATTAATCATGATGGAATCTAAGAAATTAGCGACAAGAAAAAGAAGTCTTGCACCAAGAATTGAATTCCCATGTTAAGCTCTTCAATTCCACCGCCTTTTTCGTGCTTGAATCTTCCTCCCAATCTCTGTGAATCGCCAAGAATTCTACGATATTAAGCTCAGCAAAAGTCCCCCCTCTCGTTTCCTATAGCACTGTATATATATCTTAGGTTAAATTCCCGAGTAAAATCTGTCTAAATCGCGCAAGAAATTCCCAAACTAGGCCCAGTCGAAAGCCCATGCGATTGCGTGGTAAGGATGCCAGAGATCGCGTGGCAGACCCGTTTTTAATTATGCATCAAAAATTCGCCTAAGTCGCGATCGCTACTTGGAAGAACGGCGATATCGTATAAAGACTTTTTGCTGTGATTCTTCATCTTTTCCTTGCCTTTCAAGTTAGCCCCCTGATTTTATTTGCACAATGTGTCCTTAACTTTTGATTTGAGCAATTTGACCCCAGAACTTTTGTTTCTCTTCAATTTTTCTACTTTTGACCTTTATTCCCCGCAATTCTTCCTTGTTCCTCTTTTAGAATAAAATCTGAAATAACAACAATTAAACACAATTTAGGTAGAATAAATTCATAAAACACAATGATATATTCTCGTTTTGGCATATCACTAAGTGTATAAAATACACTTATCAATTGCCCTGCAAAAAATTCCGGTACATACGATAGAGAATTTTTTCATAATCCGAAGGTAACAACCATCCCTGTAATAGCTGCTTCATTCTTCTCCAGCTACGAATTTTATTCTTTCCTTATTTATGACGGGTGGCCTTCAATTGATCCCACCATACTACTACAGAACCTTTCATGCCGAATGCCATAATTTTCACTAATTTTTCATCGAAAACCTTTATCATATCAGCAAACCTCTCAACTTCCCCAAACCAATTGAAGAAATCTTCAACTCTTAAGTTGCTAGGGAAGGAGAGAATATCTGCCTTAACATGATAGTTTTCCAGGTTATTGTTTTTGTTTCGTGGAAGAGCAATATCCTCCTCCGACTCTTCATCGCTAGTATCGCCATATTGCACATCCCTAGTGGCCTTAGGGTTGCGCCCTCCTCCAGGACGGCCAAGGGAAACTCCCTCAACTCCTTCTCGATTGGAAGGGGCAAAGGGCTTAACAACTGGTGCGTTGGGGTTGGGTTGACTCCCCAACAGTTGTTGTAGCATGCCCTCCAACCTCTTCATCATTTGCCGCTGCTCGTCAATTGCTACCCACAGATCTACATCGCCTTCCCTATGACCAGCGTCCGAGGGTTCACTCTTCCAGCTTCGTTGTTGGCCATTGAATAAGGCAAATACTCGCTCTAATATCACTTGGCGCATGACGGAAGCAAGAAATCCAAACGAAATCTTTAAAAAAAGTATAATACTTGGAATCCACCAAGTGAATTGAGAAAAAATCTCAAGAATTTTATTAATAATTTGAATGAATAAAATAAATAAATTAACCCTCTATTTATAGGGCCATAAAATGAAGAAACGTGTTCTAAATTAACTATGAAAGTATAAAACCTACTCTAGATTAACTAAATAAAACAAATAAATATATTCTAAATCATCTAGGAAAACATAAAACCTTTTCTAAATAAAATAAAATAAAAAGAATTCAAGATAAACTGAATAATAAAAATAATGCTAAAGTACTCAAAAACTATTTTTCCCTGTCTAAACGATCTCGAATGTCCAAAATTCATCGTATGTCATAGCAAAGCTGTATGTTGCAATCGTCTTGTCTTGCTACCCAGAATAGACATATTATGGGCCCGAAGCGATCGGACGTCAAATTTGCAAATTTTAGCTACGTCCTTTTTCGATCTAATTTTGTCTCGATTCTATCCTACATCATTATCGGTTGATCTTGTTGTCAGTACCAATAGGAAACTTCCCATTTCTTAGAAAACACTGTCACTGAGTATCCTTCCTAAAATTGTTTGTCCCGTAGAGTTGAGTATGCCGAACCCTTAAACTTTTGCATTAATCCTCTCAAAGTTCTGTTTTACCTGGTCATGATCGGCTAGCACCTCTCCAACTAGATGTTTAGCAACACTAATCTTTATATATTCCTAAGGTAATTTCACCAAATACAAAACATGGTAAGAAAACTTTGTATACACGATAGAAAACATGGATCTACCTTTAGAAGTATGAAATACGTTGCATGCAAAACCAACTTGAGTAATGCAAGATCCCAATGCTTGTACTTATCTTCACATATGCTTCGAACCATATTTTCAATGGTACAGTTAGGGACTTCGGTGTGTCCATCAGTTACTTCGATTTGAATTCATCTGCATACAACTCCTTCAAACATTCAATCCTAAAAAATTCATGTATTAGTGTGACTAACAAATACGGTCTCCGACTAAGAGCAGCGGCAACTCATTCCAAACTCCTAGATTTATGTTTGATCATGAAAGAATTTTTTTGAATGAAAGTCACCTACCGAGTATGCATCTTGTTGACATATTTTTTACTATTGATAAATTTCAAGGCTTGATGATTAGTAAATAAAACAAACTCCTTTAATTTGCACGAGATAATGTTCACATTGCTTCAAATTACTTACATCTGCATAAAATTTCTGGTTGTAGGTACTCGATTCTTTCCTTGCATCATTATTTTTTCATAAAAGAAAGCCACATGCTTCTTCCCTTGTGATAGGACAGCTCCTACGCCCACATTCCACTTCAATGATTTTTTTTTGAAGTTTGACAAAGCAAATATCGGAGCAGTGCACAACTTCTCCTTGATGAGGAAAAAATCTTATTGTGTTAACACCTCAACTAAATCTCCTTGTCTTTAAACATTCTATAAGTGATGCCACAATGGTGGTAAAATATCACTGATCGTCAATAGGAAGGGCTAAACCTACTAAACTTCTTATATCAAAAGTTGTTTTTGGAGTTGTCAATTCTCGGATTACCCTTGTCTTTTCTTCATCCACGTGTATACCAACCTTACCAACCAAAAAACCCAAAAACATCAGTTTATTTGTGCAGAATGTACACTTCTTCAAATTCAGATTTAGCTTCTTCTCCTTCAAAACGTCTATAAGACTTCCCTCAAATGAGTCAGATGTTCTCATATGGTTTTGCTATAAATGAGGATATCATTGAAGTGAATTACGACAAATAAAACAATAAAGGGATGAAGAACCTAATTCATTAGTCTTGCAAAGCCCCTATTTGGCCCCAATTTTTTGAAAATCAAGTTTTTAAAACACTTAATTTGAACTTTCCATTTTAGTCAAGTCCATAATATTTGACTTTTCAAACAATTTTTAACTAGACATTCTCTCAAGAATACTATTTCAAACCACAATTTTCCCCAATAACAAGGGGCCAAACAGGGGCAAAGGTACTCTGGGAATTTATGAGTCCAACTTGCATTACCACCCATTCATAAAGTCCATCTTTACTTTTAAATTCATCTTCTACTCATGTCCAAGCCTGAAATGAATCTGATGGTAGCTACTTCGAAGATCTATTTTAGCACATCAAACATGTCTTCCACCGTAGAATAGGTAATATGTATCTTATTTTTATCTTATTGATGACTCGACTATTAACACACATATGACACTTTCCATCCTTCTTAGGCACCTAGAGAAACTGTACTATAAACGGGCTTGTACTCTCCTTTATGAATCATTTCCAATAAATCTTCGATTTGCTCCCTTAGATTCTCAGTTTCATTTGGACTCATCCAGTAGTGAGGTAAATTTTGTGGTAAATTTGAAAGATCAGTCCCAGGTACTAAGTCCATTTGGTGCTTAACGTCTCTCATAGGAGACAACTTGTTTGACATTTCATCTTAAATCATTACACCAAAGTCTCCCAATTTTTTTGCACTTTAGGAGGAACTCTCTCTTCCATCTTACTTGTTGAAAAAAATCTCCTTAACCCCTACCAAATATAGACAATTGACTTCTTTGACTTAATCCAATATCTCTCTTTCACTGTGTGTAATAAACTTTTCGGTTGTTGTTTAGTTGAGTTTTCTACTTGTTTGAGAGGAGCCATGCAATTTTGTGCTTGTCCAAAGTAAAGATCATTATGTTATCACGTCCTTTAAATGTTGAGTCGACATCAAACTGTCAGGGATGACCCAATAAAATATGATATGGATTCATGCCAATAACGTTTCAAACCACATTCTCCCTATAATGATTTCCAATGGAATATGATGTATTTTACAAGTTTCAGTAACATGAATAGACAGACCCCTTTTCACCAAACCATGTAAATAAGGACTACTTCTTCCACAAAAGATTCCTCTAGTTCTACCAAGTTCACACATTTTCGTCCGGGCAAGTATTAGAATGATGGAAAGGCTTCCCACATAGATAGCATACATCAATCATTCCCTTGCTATAAAGATTCTCCTTCAAAGTCGGATTTCAATTTTGTTCCCCCCCCCCCCCCAATTATTAAGTCGACCATTACCTTCAACAAAAATTTGCTCGAAAAACTAGAGGGATTGGCTAAGGTTTATTGCTGGGCATTTCCTTTATTTGAAGATTGCTCAACAGGTTTGGAAAGTCTCCTATAAATTGTCGACCTCTTTTTATATTTCATCATCTCAGCCTTCAATGTCGTGTTAATGGCTTCTTGCAATGTCTAAATATTCTGCAAACCAATTTTCTCTAGGATAACAACTTTCAAACCGTTTATCTGACAGGTTGTTATGTTCTGCCAGCCGCATGAACTCATAGATATAGTCCGTCACTATATGAACGCCTTGCGTGTATCCAAATACATCTGATACAAAATCTTCTCATAATCCACGATTAGGAATCGACCCATCATAAACTATTTCATCTTCCTCCACGGATATTCTGCAACTAATCTGATCATACTACTGCTGTAGATCACAAACAGAAATCCACCTTATTCTCCTCTGGAACCTCGGTAATATCAAAAAATCGTAAACTTCTACCAACCAATCTAAGAAATCTTCAAGCTTTAAATTTCCAGAAAAGTGAGGGATACGTGCTTTAATTCTATATTCAGCAAAGGTACTTCGATTTTGGTGATTAGGGTTTCCTTCAAACTCCTCTTCGTAATTCAAATTACTTTCTTGTACAGCAAGTATTTTTTTGTTTCCTCTCTAAACGATGATAGGTTAAACATTCATCTCATTTTTATTTCCTCTATTTTCTTGTTGATTGTTCCCCTTGTTTTTACCTCCATTGTTTCCAACACCTTGCAAAAATAATTGAAGAAGCTCTCTAATCTTGGTGCTTAGATCATTAATTCATCGGTGGTAATTGGTGTGTCGCCTATGGAGATGAGGAATCATACTTTGATACCATTTGACGAAGTGCAGAATAAGGAGAAATCATGCTTTGATACCATTTGACGAAGTGCAGAATAAGGAATTCAGGCAAAAATCTTAAGTTTATGAAAACTAGAATCCACCATAATTTAAGAGATAAATTAAACCTTTATTAACTGAGAGATATAAAAAATAAAAATGAGAGAGAGAGCCCTTTATTTAAAGGGTTTAAAACATAATAACCTAATCTTGATAAACTAAAATTAAAAGAATTCGAAATAAACTAAATGGAAAAAAAAAAAGCAATAACAAAATAAAAAAATAATAATTCGAGTGCTAAACAAACTCGGATGGCCTAAATTTATCATATATCATGGCATATCCATGAGTCTTATTTGTCTCTTCGTTTCCCTTCCAAAAAGGTATTATGGACCCAAATACGATATCGAATGCCAAATCTACAATTTACAATTTTGTCATTTGAAAGTCCAATTATTCTTCAATTTTTTTTATTTTTTTATTTTGGAAATGAATAGTGGATTTTAGGAAAATTGATGGTTGAAATTTGGTAAAAAAGTCAAATATTATGGACTTGACTTTTAATAGATGGTTGAGATTGGGTACGGTAGAAAAATGAGAAAATTTTAATGAAAATCGAACATATATATAGTGCACTGAAGAATGCTTTTATATGAAAATTTTCCTAATTTTGCATAGCAATGTCTGTATAGAATAAACTATATTGATCCTTGATAGAAAGCACTGTATGATTGGTAATTATTATATTTGAACTAAAAATGTTGGTTCTTGATTCAATTATAATATTATTATTATTCATCGCATACATAAAACTTGCAACGTACGTACTTACTATTAGTATTTATAAAGTTGACATTTATTTCGTATTTATAAAATTGCCATTATAAATAGCCAAACAGAGTCACAGGCGATAATAATCTCAATAAAAACAACAAATTATGCCTTATTTTCTTAATTATTTTTTTTTCTTCTCTTCCATCTATCTGCAAATAACTTACAGATAACTTAATATTCTTAAAACGTTTTTCTTGAAATAGAATTGTTTTTCCTTGGAATATTTGCACTTCATAACCGTCGACTTTTAGCAAATAATCACTAATTATTATCTTTTCATTTATAAATTTTATCAGGTAATAGGTTCTGTTTACTATTTTTCAATTTAGTTACTATACTATTGAAAGTTTAATTTTTTTTCCTAATTTTTCCAAACTTCATAATGAGCCAAACTACAATCTATCACAATTGTGATTGACGTCATCTTCCTTAGAAGCCACCACTTTATAACAACGACAAACGTAAGCAGATCGACAATTCCTCATGCTCCGATAAAGCTAATTATTGGAGAATAAATGCTGCAACAATTGCTCAACAAGTGAAAAGGTGAGAACAATTCATTTCGTTGTATTTTATTTATATTTCAAGAATAATATCAAAATCAAAAGAATGAAGCAAATAAAGAGCAATTGGATGATAAATGAAGTAAAATTGCATATATGAGAAGTTGATGAAGTCAACCGAGGTGCAAGGACAACAATCGAGGACAATATTTGATATTTTATTGTTTATTCTTTATTTAGTTGTGTTTTATAATAAATGGTCATGATTCAAAGACTTTGTTGTAATTTATTAGATTTAAGTTAAAATGTTGTAGGGTTTCATTGTGATCATTGCGCCTATATTTGGTACAACTAAGTCTAAATTTTAATCTAAATCAAAGTTAATTGGATTGTGCAATTTTTCAACTATATATTTGATTAACTTTTATTAAAATCTCTTAAAAGTTTGGTTTTTATCTATAACAAATAGGGACAAATAAAAACTTTGAATTTTCTCAAACTTCTTCCATTATTTTGTATTATAATTCATCAATCAATGATACTTTAATTCTTGAATTATTGATATTACATCGAACGTTTAGAGTTTTATTTATTGTCTTCTCTTTTCCTTCTTGGCTTTCCATTCCATTTCGTCTCAGCGAGTATTAATTTGCTGTGAGGATCAAGCATTATCCTATAGAATAATATATTAAAAATAAATTATATTGACTTGTTTTTTTTTTTTGAAATATCAAGTGTTTTCCACGAATCATCTTTGAAAATTTAATCTTTGAATTCATGGTTAGCTATTTCTATTCATAAACATGTTTATCTGAAAATTATTTTTCAAAAGAATATTTATTCAACAGTGAGTTCGTTTTCTTCATGGATGGCCTCTGCTTGATAAAAAACAAAAATGTTTATAAATTTTGTTTATAAATGGTGACGGGGCAAAATTTAGTTGGTCTATTTTGTTGAAAAGTCAATGATGGTTGGTTAGAATTCTTGACCAGCAAAATTTTTTAACTTTTTTAAAAAGTGATCTAACAAGATGTTGTCATGTAATCGTTTATAAACAAAAGTTATAAACAAATTTTTACCAAACAGAGGCTAAAAGATTTTATTTTATGAAACTCTTTGAGGGGTAAAAGGTACATATGATCCCTAACCCTTGGGTTTCATGTGATAATAGTTCCTAGCGTTTAATTTTTGACATTTACACCCTCAAATTCACTAAAGTGGTCCCTATTATGATTTCGTTAATTCTCATAGTTGGAAGTGGGAAAATTACACAAATGGTTCATAACCTTTGAGTTTCTTGTAATAATAGTCTCTTACATTTTAAGTCACTGTTTGACATATTTAGTTTGTAACTTACAAATCCGTTTGGCCCATTTAATTCCTAACATATTAAGTTCCTGTTTGAGATCAGATATTTCAAATAATGTAATTTGTAATTATAATTTTTGAAGAATTTATGATTAATAAGTAAGAAACTTTTTTTGATTTATGTTTATATTATATTATTAATAGGATGTGTGTTGAAAACAAGTTTTAAAAAAATTCGACCCGCTCAATTGATTTGTCGATCCCATTCGATCCGAAAAAATTCCAATCCGCAGATCGGTGGCTAATCTCAAGGCAGATCATGATTGATTAAAAATTTTGCGGGACGGATTTGGATTGGTTCTAAAAATCGTAAATCGTAATCGAAAGTAGAAATGATAAAAATATATTTGTTAGTCAATTCTTAAAATGATATCCAATGTGTTAATTTTTTATGATCCATGAGATTTTACTTTTTTATCAATAGGTTAAACCATTAATATATGGTGAATTTTGATAAATATTTAATTATGCATTTGAAAAATTCAGAATAAACTTTATTTTTTTTTAAAAAAAATTTCGACCACATATTCTATCAATAAAATAATTTACGCATAAATTCAATTTTATTTTTACTTTTTCATCACAAATTCTTCAAAAAATTACAATTACAAACTACATTATTTGAAATAATTAGTTTCAAACTGATGCTTAATATGTTAGGGTCTAAATACGTCAATCGGGGGCTTAATATGTAAGAAACTATTATCGCAAGAAACTCAAAGGTTGGGGACCATTTGTGAAATTTAACCATTTTTAACGGTGAGAATTAACTAAATTTGATGGTGGGATTACTTTCGCAATGTATGATGATTCTGAGGGTGTAGATGTCAAAATCTAAATGTGAGGAACTATTATCACAAGAAACCCAAGGTTGGAGACCATTTGTGCTTTTTACCCCTTTTTTGGGATAATACTTTTCAATTAATTATACATTGAGGCAGATATTCTTGTTTTGAAAGCTCTTATGCAGGAATTTATGTCGATGCCTCCGTTTGGAAAATTGTGTGATAAACTAAGAAATTGTTGTTGAGAATTTACTTAATCATGCACAGCGGAATTTAAAATATTTTCAATTCCTAAACGATCGATTTGCTTTGTGTTTAGATAGAAATTGTGATAAAAATAATACCACTTGATTATTTTGCAGACGGATCTGAGAATCTTGATTCCTTTAATCTACTTGCACACCCCAGCTGTCCAATATAGTGTGGAGGATTATGGACTTTATTCTATCTAATCTTCCTGAGCCAAAAGGAAGACTAGTCGGTCAATTCCTATGGGGATATAGCATTGATCATACAATGCTCCATCTTCATGGTATCGTCCATCTTCCATCTTCAACTAATCCAGCTGCAACCTGCATCCCATACTAGTTGGCACGCAGGCCTAATTGAATTAAGCATGCAGGCTCAAATAATAAAATAACAACGGGCTCCCAGGCCCATAATAATTACAATAGGCTCGTAGGCCCAATTATTACTATAGGCTCGCAGGCCCAAATAATATAAGAAATAAAATTAAGGGATAATTGTATAGAATACTTACTTTAGATAATAAAACTGATTTTTACTATTCAAATAAAAAATTTTGAAAAATACTTCATTGTTACTAAAAAAAATTGAAAAGTATCATAGGTATCATACTGTGATACTAACATATTTGAGAAGTATCAAAAGTATCAGATTGTGATACTTCATGTGATTATGAAGTATATTTCAATTTTTATGATTTTATTATAAGTAATTTTCTTTTTTTATAAAATTCAGGTAAATTTCAATTTGATCCCTAAAAGTAGTGTAATTATGTGAATAGCCCTAAAATTAACCATTCAACACGTCCACATGGTTGAGTCAAAATCATCCACTATTATAACATTCATCAAACAAATGCAACCCTATATAATATCAAATATTATATATACACGTATTTCAAGTTTCTAGCAAATAAATGTCGTCTAAACATTTTAGACAAAAAGGATTGGAACAATTAAATAAATAATTAATCAAATTAATCAACTTATTTAATTAGCTGGATTTATTTAATCAAAATCAAATTTTAATTAAATATCGAATTAGAGTCCAGCTCTAATTATAAGGTTTATGGGCAAATAGAATTATTACTTTGATTTACGATAAACCTCCTAAATAACATTCATTTCAATAATTAATTAATCAAATTAATCAATTATTAAAAGTTAATTAAAATCAAATTTTAATTAAATGCATATTGGAGTCCAACTACAATATAAAGGTTTTCAGGACAATTGAGTTTTAATTTAATAATTAATTTATCAAATTAATCAATTATCAAAATTTAATCAAAATCAAATTTAAATTAAATGCATATTGGAGTCCAACTCCAATATCAAATGTAACACCCCAAGTTTAAAAATCTAAAACCTAGGCGTGTTAACTTCCATTCACAATATATGCGGAAACAAATCGTTTACACATTAAAATTTTCATTTATCTATTATAAAATTTTACAGAAATTTCGGCAGAGTCTCCTCTATAAATTGGACTTAACCAACCTTTAGAGAGACAACCACCAGTACAGAAATAGGAATTCGCGTCGGTTGGAAAACGGAATACGCGTCGGTTGTAGCGGCGACGCATATGACACAGACGCGTAAAGTCTCGACTTTAGGCGTCGGTTGCAAACCGACGCGCAAAGTCATCTTTGGGCGTCGGTTCTAGTTTAAAACCGACGCCTAAAGTCAAAAAAAAAAAAAAAAAAAAAATACACTTTGGGCGTCGGTTTCTGGTTAAAACCGACGCCCAAAGTCGGTTTTGGGCGTCGGTTTTAATTTTTGAACCGACGCCTAAAGTCTTTGGGCGTCGGTTTCTGGTTTAAACCGACGCCCAAAGTCGGTTTTGGGCGTCGGTTTTACCTTTAGAACCGACGCCTAAACTTTTTTTTTTTTTTTTTTGAATATATATTACATGACCTGGACGTGGCCTGCAATGACCCAGGCCACTGCACGTCGTGCCCTGCAGTGACCTGAACGTAGCCTGCAATAACCAGGCCACTGCAGGCAGTGGCCTGCAGTGACCTGGACGTAGCCTGCAATGACCCAGGCCACTGCATGTCGTGACCTGCAGTGACCTGCAATGACTCAGGCCACTGCACGTCGTGGCCTGCAATGACCCAAGTCACTGCACGTCGTGGCCTGCAATCACCTGGACGTGACTTGCAATGACCCAGGCCACTGCAGGTCGTGACCTGCAGTGACCAAGACGTGGTTGCGATAACCTGAACATGCACATCACCAAATAAATATATATAATAGATATATACGTAATAAAATTAAATTAACAACAATTATACTTACAAATTGTTAATTTATGATACAAATTAAATATATATGTAAGTGCAAGTTTTGATTACGCTTCGATTTACACAAACCTATGAACGAAGTATTTTGCCCATAAGTTTTGAATCTCGATTACTTCCTCCGTTGAATAATATTCTTTAAATGCCTACAAACAATCAAAATGAATTATTAGTTATTTTTTCATAAAATATAAAGTCATTATTAAAATTCTCATTTTCAATGACTTATACCTTTTCTAACGAAGTAAGTTGAAAGTGTTCTGTGACTATCTCATACATATTTCTCATAACGTAGTAGCCACACTCAGACCCTCCAGGTTGTTGAGGACACTGAAATATTCACATTGAAAAATAACAATATTAATAATCAAACTAAATAAAATATAGAAATAATTCAAAGATTTTTAAAAAAGTTTAAATCCGTGTTTTCATACTTTTACGTTTTTCCACGTTGTATTGGATTTTGTCCTCATGCCTCCAACTGTCCAATACGTTTTGAAAGCCCTAAAATTTCAATAAATTATATCAACAAGTTACAAAAAAATTAAGACTCAAACATCCTACAAAAAATTTGGCAGAGTTTCCCCTATAAATTGAACTTATCCAACCTGTAGGGGGACCCTGCTATTCAAAACTATCAACTTGTCAACAATCACAACTCCACAATCAATTTCACCACAACTTCACAATTATTTCATTAAAAGTTTCCTAACTTACGTGTTCAATATCGGCTTGATATCCAAGTCACGCTTAGATGCAGCAGCTGAATCTAAGAAGTACACCGTATTCTTCTCAGGAGAAATAACTAGCAACATCCAGTGATTCCTACGTATTATGAACGTGTAAATACAACTTTAAATATCATATCATTCAAATTAGGTTAAAAATTAGAGAATATCAACGGTCTTACTCCTGAAAATACGATGCTAGAATGAATTTCTTAGTTTTCATTGCCTTCATTGTGCTGGCCAAGTAATTTATAACACCATTTGCATTTGTTCTTACTGAAATCGATGCAATGTGTGTCGGAGACATGAATCCAATCGATTCAATACCGTATTCCTGACACAGCTCATGGAGGTACCCAAAAAATAATAATGCCAATAAATAGAAATAAATTAATGATTTAAATTGAAGTTTTTCTTTTTGATCAGAAGTCTTACAATGAAAATACTTGTAAGATTGATGTATCCAACCATTGCATCGTAAGCAAGTCGGTGATGTCTCCGAATGTAACATAAAAACCATCATCGAATGCAAAGTTGAACACGGCGGCATCAACGGGTACCTGGTAGAAGTCATCACCAACAGGCAATTGAATGACCAGAGTGTGTAACATTTTACAATCATCACCCAGACGTTGCAACGTCTCATCGTCAACAATCGCAGGTCGCTGAGTGGATGACATTTCGAAACTCTGGGGTGTTTTTCCTTCATTAAATTTTTTTGCCTGTTGTGGTGCCTCTTCCTGCAACAAGATAATTTTTATCATCTTCAATTATACAAATTTAAAAGAAATTAATATTGACAGAATCTTTTATATAACTAAATGTTTGTACCTCTCCAAAAATCACCAACTCCTTGGGCCATTGCAAGAAGCTTCCAATAGCTTCCCCCACTGTGGTGTGGTATTGAGAAGGCACTGGAATACAACACGCTTCTGCACCATCGACAATGTGGTCAATGGACACCTTAGCATGATCAGGCCAAAGAGGTTGATGATGCACCACCGTGTCGGGTCCGACTGGATAAACCATCCCGCTCGCTACTATTTGTTTCTCACCATTAAGACTAATGGCGAGACGACAAGGAGACGGCTTCTATTGTATAACATCATTGAACATATATGTTAGCAACTTCCAGTTGAAATAACATAAATAATGTTAAAAATTCTAAATAACATAACATTAAATACCTGAAGTCCATGAAATGGATCTGGATCCATGGAGTGGCAACTGCTACGAGTTGGTGGTCGGGGTTGTGGATCCACCTCGGCCTCAACATTTAAGCCCAGGCGCTGGAGGATAGCATCGTATTTAGTCTGCATACTATGGTAGTCCCTCTGCATAGTATCAAATTTACTCTGCATCTCCGACATGGTCTGATGCCTGACCCGCTCGGCAATACTATCCTCCATCTCTGACCTGATCATCTCCTTAATATCGTCTACTGAGACGACCCCACAGGAACGTCTAATGTAATCATCAGGCTTGCCGTAAACATCCCTCGTGGTCACATAGACGCCATACCCCCTCACCCTACCAGGGTGATCCGGCTTACCAAGGGCTTCACTTAAAATATCGTGCTGTCTACTTGCCACAAATGTCCCCTGCGTGGACTGCTCAGCTTTTTCAACCTATTAACAGAAAAATGAAACAGAAATATAAGTATAAATTTAAGTAAATTTGAATTTAAATTATGAAAAAATAATCATGATATACTTACAATTTTATCAAACACCCCCCTCGTTTTCTCGTTGGGGATGTAATAACTTCCATCTTGTTTCTTCTTCGACCTAGCTCGAATCCAATCTAAACTTCGATCCTCACTTACAATCGACGAGCTAATCATGTCGCATGAAGAACTTGAAGACAGTGGGTCACTGACTACCCACTGTGGCTTCATCCCCACATAACCAGCTGAGCCCATATAATGTGGATGCTCGTTTCGCAATTGAGCATCCCTGACTTTCTTACTTTTTTCCTGAAATTGTCACATCAAGTATGTAATTTCCAACTAAATAAATCACATGCGTACAATTAAATATATATACCTTAAATTTATCAGTCTGGCGTTCTTTCTTAAACGAGTCCCATTGCTCTTCAGTTATAAAAGAGTAAAGTTGCGTAGGAGATGTGTATTTCGGGTGGTCATGTGTGATATAATCATGAACCAGCCGAGTCTTGAAATCTTTCCATCGCATCCCCGCAACTTTCAACACCCTTTTTTTTGCTGCGTCATCGGGGATGTTGAACTCCCTCTGAAAGACGAATATAATATGCGATGTTATAAGAAAAAATTACGAAACGTTATCTATTAACCATGTATGTAGTGATAGTACCTTTATTTCTTCCCACATCAAGTCCTTAAGGCCGGAATCAACCTTGTGCCAATCACTGATGTTAATGTCAACGTGAATACGAGCCAAACACCCGACATAGTGTTTGAAGTTCCCCTTGCCTGGTCCGATTGGCCTATGTTTGTCATCGAACTCGATGACATTCACTTCACCGGCCTTCTTCATGTTCTTACACATTGTTGGCCCTCTAGTCCTTTTGGTACTGATAGCACGATGATCACCTGAAGATGATGAAGACTCGGCCATTATATTGAGACTACTTTTAACGTACCTGCACATATAACAACGTATTAATAAATTATTGTTATCAAAACGACAAAAGAAATTGTTAAAAATGTATAGAGCATATATGAAAAGTAAAAGAAAGTTAAAAGCAAAGACCGTGTAAATAAACTCATACAATTAATAATCAGGAACGACGATCAATCCATAATCCTTCTTCATGATCCCAACGCATATAATTTGATTCAATGTTATCTTCCCCTAAAGTTGCACTCAGTTGTATACCGATAGAAAATGGAGGGGTTTCATCAAAGTGATCATAATCTTCTTCATCTACTACATCACCAATCCCAACAATGCGTCTCTTTCCTTGAAGGACGACTGACCACTTAGTATCGGCAGGATCAAGAACATAAAATACCTGTTTGGCTTGTGATGCAAGTATGAATGGCTCGTCTAGATAACCCAACCGGCCGAAATCCACCATAGTGAATCCTAATTCATCCACCCGAACACCCCGGCGGTTATCAACCCATTTACATTGGAAGAGAGGAAACTTGAACTCCCTATAATCAAGTTCCCAAATATCTTCAATAATACCATAATAGGACATCGAGGCATCTACTGGCATGGTATCTTTAGCATTTGAAAAATCTCTTGATAGTGCTACTTGTGTCACTCCACTGTTTTGCACTGCACTCTTATCATCTTGACGTTTAGTGTAAAACGTATACCCATTAATGTCATATGCTTCATATGACCTCACAATCGTGGTAGGACCGTAAGCTAACCACTTTACCGTTTCAACAATAAGTACGCTTTTCCGACTCTTGCGGTGCTAATTGATCCCTTATCCCCATTTCTACCATGTCCTTCCTGACTTTAATACCATCTTTTGTCTTTCCTGGAATGTTCAACAATGTCCCAATGATGCTATCACAAACATTTTTCTCCACGTGCATTACATCAAGACAATGCCTTACAGATAAGTGTTGCCAATAAGGTAGATCCCAGAATATGGACATTTTCTTCCAAAGACTCTTCTGAGGAGGTTTAAAAGTTTTTCCAAATGAAACATCAAAATTTTTAACTCGTTCATATACCTCACCTCCTGTTAATGGTAAGCGAGCTGTTCGAGCCTCGATTTTTCCATTGAATGACTTTTTCTTCTTGCGATAAGGGTGGTCAATAGGGAGAAATCTTCTATGACTCATGAAGACATTTTTCTTGCAGTTTTTCAACCAAAGATCAATCATGTCTTCTTCACAAATGGGACATGCTTTAGGTCCTTTGTTAGTATAACCTGACAAGTTACCATAAGCTGGAAAATCATTTACAGTGCAAAATATCATAGCACGTAAGGTGAAATTCATCTGGGTATATGCATCAAACACAGACACGCCTTCATCCCACAATACTTTTAAATCTTCAATTAGTGGGGCTAGATAAACATCTATGTCATTACCCGGTTTTTTGGGCCCTGATATTAACAAAGATAACATGATATACTTGCGCTTCATACATAACCAAGGAGGAAGATTGTAAATAGTCAAAAGAACCGGCCAAGTGCTATGTCGACTACTCATATTACCGTGTGGGTTCATCCCATCTGTACATAGTCCCAGCCTAAGATTTCTATCTTCGCCCCCAAACTCGGGAAACAACCTATTAATATTCCTCCATTGAGGAGAATCAGCCACGTGTCTTAGTTTTCCATCTTCTTTTCTCCCGTCGGCATGCCACCGCAAGTTCTTTGCATCCTTTGCATTGGCAAACAAACGTTTAAATCTTGGTATTACAGGTAAATACCATAACACCTTTGCCGGAGGGCTTTTCTTATCACCACAATTATTATTCACGTTCTTCCGTTTATATCGTGATACCCCACACTTTGGACATAGACGCAAGTCCTTGTAATCATTTCGATACAGTATACAATCATTTGGACATGCATGTATCCTCTCAATCTCCATACCCATCGGGCACAACAATTTCTTTGCCTCGTAAATTGAACTAGGAAGTTCGTTATCTTCCGGAAGCATCTCTCGTAACAGCCCCAATAATGCCGTGAAACTTTTATCACTCCACCTATTGCTTGCTTTCAAGTTATACAATTTTAGTACCGCAGACAATTTAGTGAATTTATTACAACCAGAAAACAAAGGCTTCTCAGACTCATTGAACAAGTTATCTAATACATGAGGTTTTTCAATGTATTCCCCTTGTATATCACGCATCATATCGTCTATCATATCATTCTCATCATTTTCCAAATCATTCTCACAAATATTGCTTGAATTATTCTGCTGCTGATCACCAACATCGTCACCAGTGCTCGTCCTGGGAAGCATACTCTCACCATGCCATATCCATCGTGTATAACCTTCTTTAAACCCACGACGAATCAAATGACTCTTCACTTGATCAAAACTACGAAACTTTCTCAAATTCTTACAATCGTAACAAGGACACAAAATCATTGTTTCACCTTTCTTTCTCTTGTTTTCATCCGCACATTTCATAAACTCTTCAATACCTTTTACATATTCATGTCTATTACGTCTGCCATACATCCAACCCCGATCCATATCAATGACCTATATGTGAAGATATAATTAAAATTTTTTATTAGTTTTGAGTAAATATTTATTTAGTACGGTCAATTCTGTAATAGTGAAAATCACTTTAAACTATAATTCTCATTTTTTATTTACAAAATTTTACAAAACTTTTGACACAACCTCCCCTAAAAATTGGACTTAACCAACCTATAGGAATAATCAACATATCACAATAAACCAAAATGTTCATCCTCGACATATTCAAAAATCTAATACATATATCATCAACTACTCCAAGTTTAATTTGAAATCCATTCTCAATTCCTAAAAAGTGAAGCTAAGATTTCATGACTTAATATCTCATAATTTCAACTCCAATAATTAAAATATTAAAATTTATCTATCTACTAACTTAAAATCAACAATATAAATTTAACACCCAAATTTATATATATTAAAATTTAATTAACACATTTATACATATTAACATGTAATTATCATATTTATATAATAACAAATATATATAGATTATATATATATATATAGACACACACACACACATATATATATATATATACATACATACATATCTATATAGATTATATATATATATATATATAGACACACATACATACATATCTATATATATATATATATATATATATATATATATATATATATACACATACATACACACACAAATATATACACGGTCATATATATACACACACACACACAAATATATATATATACACGCAGACATATATATATACACATAAATATATATATACAAATACATATACATACTTATAAACAAAAATGGGAATCGGGTCTTACAATGTCGGTGGAGGCGGCGGCGGTAGAAGAGTGAGGGCGGTAGAGGCGGCGACGTTCACAAGAGAGGGAGAGCCGGCGTGAGAGTAGAGAGAAGTTGTGAGAGTGAATTGTGAGAGAGGCGTGAGTGTATAGCTAGAGAGAAGTGTACTGAAAGAGAGAAAGAGGCGCGAGAGTTATGAAAATACCGGGAATAAATTATGAGAATGCGCGTCGGTTTTGGCAAAAACCGACGCGAGAAACCGGACTTTGCGCGTCGGTTTTCCATGAACCGACGCGAGAAACCGGCGGTTTCTCGCGTCGGTTTATGGAGAACTGACGCGCAAAGTCGGACCGTCCGGCTTTGCGCGTCGGTTCACCTTAAACCGACGCGAGAAACCGGCGTTTCTCGCGTCGGTTTTTGCCAAAACCGACGCGCAAAGTCGGCGGTCCGACTTTGCGCGTCGGTTTAAAATTGAAACCGACGCCTATTCCTAAATTTTAATTACGAAAATGCCACCGTCCTATTTTATGCGTCATTTTTTTGAAAAACCGACGTATTTTCCTCATTTTTTTATGCCTTTTTGTACTAGTGAACATAACCGACATAACAATTTAAACAAGATCAACCACATCTCAACCACATTCATCATCTCCAAAACCAATTCATTCAATCCCCAAACTCCTCAACATAAAATTCTCAAAAATAATAGACATTGACAAATGAAATAATAAGTAGTTAAATCATTAATGCGACACCATTCTTCATTCGAAGCTAACTTCAACCCAACCATAAAGTAAATGAAATTCATCAAAGCAATTAAGTTGCAAGACAGTCGTTTACACATTAATTTCATATTTACATTCAACTTTGATAAAAATAGGGGAAAATTTACTTACTTGACGTCCTTAGCATTTACCGTTATCTCGATTTGCAAGTGGAGGAACATCGGCTGCCTGTGACGTCAATGTACCAAAATGCTAGTTGTACCCATTCATTTAATAAAATATACTTTCAGTTCAAAATCACATTTAAAACTCCTAACCGAGGTCAAGACTTCCATGTGACTTACAATATAATTCAACCGAAGTTTTAAGTCAAATCAAATACCTATCATGCCACATTTTAAACACAAGATATGATTTCAATGTGAACTAGAAAATTTTCTTGTGCTTTTAAATACAGCTCAAACAATTATATCTAACTTAAACAAGATACTAAATAACAACTCAAACCATTCATGAGGTTTTCCCCCAAATATGATAATTAATTCCGTTATCATAAATAACAAAAATTTACTTAGTATATACAATACCAAACTTCCCAAATCAATAAATTCCAAAATCTACGATTCTGATTTAAAGTTCCAATAGTCTCTTAAATTTGAAAATTTACACACAAAAATCTGAAAATTAACACACACGCCCCCTTTATGTCATTATTCCTAAAATTTGTGAATCCCCATGTATTAGATACACACTGACATCATTAAATTCCATGTTTTTAAATTTGGCATTTAACATATGAAATTTAGACTAAAATTTGAATATGAAATTATATATTTATACACATAGAAATCTAAAATTTACGTATATACACATATATACATAATAATATATATACACATATACACACCCATTATCCAAAATTTGAAATCAACAACTGAGGTTACAAGAATTCTGAAATTACAATCAAATTCGAAATCTGCAAGTTACTATAAAACCCGAAATCCCACATATATATGTATATTATTCCATATATACGTGAATGTGTGCGAGCGTGTGGCCATGTGGGTGCGCGGGTGTGAGGAGTCCAAGCAGCTGCGCTCGAGAGGGAGGGAGAAAGGGAACCTTACCGTGGTAGGGGAGTTGGTGGAGGCCGTGGCTTTACCGGGGTGATGATCGGCGCTACCACCGGCGACGTGAGAGGCTGCAAGAGGTTGAAGGATGGCGGTTTTGGGTTGAGGGAGAGAGAGTCGAGCGCCAAGGATTGAGAGTGAGGGAGAAGAGGGTTGTGTATAGGGCCAGGGTTATACTTTAAAACTTTCGAAAAGTTGCAATTCAGTCCCTCAACTCTCTTAAGTTTCGAAATTTAGTGCAACACCCTCTATAAATTACTAAAATGTATTAAAGACTTTACCCCCAATTTCAATGACTGCAGTTCACGCCACTTACAAATTAATAAATATAGAATTTTCAATCTTAACAATTAAGTAAACAATTTGACTCAGAAACAATTTATAAGACTTAAATTGTACATTGATCGAGACGACGTCCAAGTTCTTCCACTGCAAAATAATTAAAATTATAGACATTAATAATTATGAATTTAAAATTCACAACAACCTTAACATAAATTTTACGCGAAATTTAAAATTGCACTTAAAAATGAAAAGCGGTCTTACATCAAGATTTTCAGGGCATTTGAATTTGAATTTAATAATTAATTAATCAAATTAACCAATTATAAAATTAACTTAATCAAAATCAAATTTTAATTAAACATTAAATTAGAATCCAACTCTAATTATAATATTAGGGTAAATTGAAATTAATACTTAGATTTAGGATAACACTCCTAAATTAAATTAAATTAAATTTAGGTCAAAGTTACTAAATTGGTTAAAATCATATTTTAACGACAATTTAAAACCATGAATTTAAATAATAAATTTTAATTGGGTCAAGAAGATTGAAAATTTGGTCAAAATTGAAATTTTGGTCAAACCATTTAAAATCAATTTTAGAAAACGATTTAAAATTAACCTTTAAAACCATTTTTAAAGAATTTGCAAATTGACCCAAAAGGAATTTACAAAACGACCCCTTATCATTAATCAGATTAACAAAATCAGCCCTTAATTTAAAATTGCACTTTGACCCCAATAGAATATTTCAGACTTGTCCTTACAATTTTCAAAATTGCAAATCGACCCTCGTCTTCCTCTCACCTCAACCAAAAACCTATAAACCCTAAAATTTGCGGCGGCGCACTCCGACGCCGCCTCGTTAGGGCACGACGACGTGTCACCACTTTCACAAAGCGGCGATCACGTCGCCTCGGGCTACTAGCGTTGCAGCGGCGCTTTCTACTGCTGATATGCAGAGGCAGCAGCGCTGCTGAAACAGTAGTGTAGAGCACCACTGCGACACGCAGCGGTGCTCGCATCTGCAGCGCTCGACCATCGCGCCCAGTGCGGTGCAAAGCAGAGTGAGACGGTCGCGCGCTGCTCCTATTTTCCTGTGTTGCCGTCGGCTGCGACTTGTGCCACCAGATCGCTGCCATCCCTTGCCGGCGATAACTGCTGCACCAGCAAAAACCGCTGGCGACTTCCCGCTATCAGATCCAATTCATCAACACAAAAAATAAAATTAATCTTCTTTAAAAAAATGATTTTAAAACAAGCAAAATCAATTTTACAATTTGCTGGAAATAAGAAACATCAACAATTAACAATTAATTGTGACAAGATTCATAGAACAACTTCTAACAAATACAAAGTAAGCTTTGATACTACTGTTGGAAATTTACTTAATCATGCACAGAAAATTTAAAATATTTTCAATTCTCAAACGAGGATTTGCTTTGTATTTATATAGAAATCGCGATAAAAATAATACCTTTTGAATATCTTGCAGACAGATCTGAGAATCTTGATTCCTTCAATCTACTTGCGCAACACAACTGTCCAATTGTCTAACCTCCAAAGGTGATCCACACGAAAGAACGAGAATGAGAGTCTAGGGTTTCTCTCTTCTTGTGCTAACAAGAGAATAATGAATTAGAGTTAACTTTTCCAAACCCTAGTCATTCATTAATATAAGTCAGAGTAGGCTTAACCCATAATTTAAAAATCGACCCGGTCTATGTAGTTTAATTAATCCAATTAATTAAATATGGGACATTAGTTAATCAATCCTATTAATTAACTCGAGCCTATTAATAAACAATATAATTAATTAATTCTACAAATGTCAAACACTTGTTAATTAATTAATTCCAATCACATTCTTTTAGTTCTCCCCTTGTGTGTGACACTTTAGGTTCCCTATTATTTTGATCTAATCAAAATAAGATTAATTAAAACTCTCTTTTAAACTAATCATTAATTCTCCTAAATTAATTAATTCATATTAATTGTCCCAGATCGACATCTAGCAATGTGTCAGGGCAATACATGTGATGGGAAATGTCACGAAGTGTGACAAAACCAAACTAGTTCGTTTATCATGAAACTTTAATCCCTTCGTCAATATGATCCGATCAATTACGAGATATGGAAATGTGTCAATCTCTTTTATTGATCATATCTTTTATTTTGCTCTTAAGTCAATAAACGTCGAAACTATTTTCGACTTATTAATCCACCTTGGCCAAGGATTTAGATATCGACTTAACCAAACAAAATGCATACCATAATCTCTTACTATCTAAGAGTGACGAATCCTATATTGATCATTCACAACCTTCATGTGATTCTTGACATACCCGAACGACATAGTATTAGCGACTCCTTTCAGAGAAACATCATACATCACCAAAGTATGACTGCCCTCGTATAAGGTACTATGATGACCACAAGTTAAATGATCAATTCCACCAATGAACGTTAGAGATTAACCACTGACACTCAGATAGTTTTCCATGTGGAATCTCCGTTGCGGGTCTCCAATGTTTTGTTCTCTTAACAAAACATCCACGTGTTCATTTAGATGTCTCTATATCTTAGCTTGTGAGATCAGCTACTCACTTCTAAAGTGGGCGATAACACGCGTGTTAGTCTATCTGTAATAAAGATATCCGTATCTTGATATTACTTTACGGCCAAGGATATTTAATATTCAATTGTAACTTATATCTCACAATCACAACTTCTTATTCGAATCTACGAACTGTGTTGATTTAATTTAGCAAGAATAATAATATTATTATAAATCAATTAAATAACAGATCTGCCATTTATTAAATGCATCAAATATATTAGTAAGTCTTTGGTCAAACGATTCGATTTAGGGCATAACACTTACAATTGTGTGGCTTATAAACTTTGAATTTCCAAAAATGTGAGGGATATGTGCTTTAATCACTATAACAAAAATAGCCTTTTGCAACACTCAAAAAATGTTGCCAAAAGGTTTTTGCAACGTTTGGCAAGTGTTGCAAATCGCAGTGTTGCCGTAGAGAAAAAACTTTTTGCAACGTTTTTTGAACATTGCAAAAGACCTTTTGCAACGTTTATTAAGTGTTGCGGTAGACTCTTTTGCAACGTTTATTAAGTGTTGCGGTTGACCCTTTTGCAACGTTTTCTAAGTGTTGCCGTAGACCCTTTTGCAACGTTTATTAAGTGTTGCGGTAGACCCTTTTGCAACGTTTTTTAAGTGTTGCCGTAGACCCTTTTGCAACGTTTATTAAGTGTTGCGGTAGACCCTTTTGCAACGTTTTTTAAGTGTTGCCGTAGATCCTTTTACAACATTTATTAAGTGTTGCGGTTGACCATTTTGCAACGTTTTTTAAGTGTTGCCGTAGACCCTTTTGCAACATTTATTAAGTGTTGCCGTAGACCTTTTTGCAACGTTTTTTGAGTGTTGCCGTAAACCCTTTTGCAACGTTTTTAAAGTGTTGCAAAAACTATTAACCCAACCTTTTGCAACATTTATTGAGTGTTGCCGTAGACCCTTTTGCAACATTTTTTTAACGTTGATATATATATATATATATATATATATATATATATATATATATATATATATATTTTAAAAAATATTATTGAACAAATTATTTATAAAACCCAAATTTTTGTAATTACTTCATTAAAATGGTACTTTAAATAAAAAACAAAAGTAAATACATTATGAATTTTCAAATCCATACAAAATAAAGTCTTGATAGTCTAATAAATCCACAATATAGAATAAAAAATCCAATCAATTGCATTAACTCTTTGTGAAAATAGCTCAATGGATCATCTAGGGTTTAATGTATATCTCTATCCTTAACAAGAACCTAGAACATTTGTCATTTGGTCTAAAATGCACAATATCTCACGATTATCATACACTTCACATAACATATATTTGGTGATCAATCAAACACATGGAATAATCTCAATAACAAATACACATGAAATAAACATTTAATCAAATAGCAAATATTAAAATTAATCCAAACTAGGTTAAATTCCATCAATCATCCCAACACGTTAAATTTAGCTATTCATGCGTTTAAAAATAAAAATAACAATAAACATTAAAATTAAAACCCGGATTTTGAATGGAAGAATTCGAATTTGCATCGCTGATTGATTGCGTCCAACCGCAACCCAGCCTCATTGCAGTCCAGTAGCAGCTCCAGTTTCCTTGTCATCACCAGCCTGCAACAATGTATATGTATCTCCACCCGGCTGCTTCCTACCAGGTTCTGGAAGAAGACAGCTCCCTTCTCAGCAGCAGTTAATACAAGCAGCAGCACCTATAGCAGCAGCAACTTTTCAGCCTTGTTTACAGCAGCAGCAGTCCAGAATGCATCAGCAGTCTATAGCAGTAGCAACTTCTCCCCCTCAGCAGCAGGTTTCTTAATGGCAGCAGCAGTCTCGCAGCCTACCAGCACCAGCCAGCACTCAGCAGTAGCAAATTTCACAGGCAACAGTGTCACCCTGCTGCCTCCAACAGCTTCTTCCTTCCTTGCACCAGCTCCTGCTTCTAGTTAAGCAGTCCAGAAACACCAACCTCCAACAGACTTCCCCAAGCCTGCAGCAGATCCGATAAACAGCAGCAGCAGCCCCGGCAGTTTCTTGGTTTCAACTGCTGCTGTCACCAGCCGTTAATCCCCAAGTTCTCTCCGGAAGTGGCAGTAAACTTCCAGTTGCAGGCAGCAGTTCTCTTCCAGCCAAGTATTCCAGCAGCAGTATATTCCTATCTATCTACTCATTTCCAGATGGCCTTCCACTGCAGCTGTCACCTGCAGTTCAACCTCCGTCCGGTTCCTTCTGCCTCCCTCTAAAAACCAGCACTTAGGCTGCTGTCACCAGCCTAATTTCCAGTAGCAACCCAGGAACAATTCAGCTGCTGTCACCAGCTTCTTCACCCCGGTTTCCACTTTCTCCTCTAAGCAATTAACCAGCAACTGCTGTCACCAGCTGCCAATGAACTCTCCCCTTCTGCCTGCTCTGGTTTGTGTATATGTATCAGTCCCGTTTTCTTTTTCTTTTTCTCTCCCACACTTCTCTGTCTCTCCATCATCGGTTGCCCATGTGGTGCTTTCACTTTCCAGCCCTTTTCTCCATCACTTTGCACTTTCAAGCAGGTTGTGTTTTCTTTTTCTTTTTTTCTTTTCCTACCTATTTTATTCATCACCACCTCCCCAGCAAACCAACATCAAGCATCACCAGCCCCCTTCACCGTCACCAGCCCTGCCAGGCTGAACTCCAAACCGGCCAATCACCATTTTCATCCGCTTGCAGCACCACCAAAATCACGGCCAACCCAACTTCAATCTCAACTCAAAATCAAAACCCAAATTAAAACCCAAAAACGTCATTGTTTTAATTTGCAACCTACAGGTATGTGAAAACCTTAATCATATAATCTGGTTCTATAAAATTAAAGGCTAAAGCTGGCAAAAATTAACATTACAAAACTTACACAGACTGCAAGTTAGTGAGGTTCCCAATCAAACATTACAAAATTTCCAGAACTTCAAACGGATCATGTAAATCACTCTTTATTGCCATCAATGCTACAACTGTATAAAGAAAAGCAAAATAATTCAATATTCAAAATTCAAAATTAGAGATACATATCATCTAAAAAATTCCCAAATAAAAAAAAAAAATACAGGCTGCCACAGAGTGGATATTGACTTTGAAATGCTACTCGAGAAAACTCAATTTAGCCCTCAAATAAGTATTAATATCAATGCAGAATAACAAAGTAAAATCTGAATTCCTTTGTTCATTTGAACATGATATATTTTAAAATTAAAACATTTTCCCCAATTCCATCAGCATTTTCAAACCTTCAGTTAGGAAAAAATGATTTTATAATTTGTTCAGCAAAGAAAACTCGATTTAGCCCTCAAATAAGAATTAACCTCAATGTAGAAAGGCAAATCAAGATCTGAATCCCTTTGCTCATTTGAATATGAATATTTTAAAGCTAAAATCTTTCCCCAATTCAAAAAGCATTTTCAAACCTTCAATTTGGAATTTCTGATTACACCAATATCTACATTCTCAAATTGATGCTGCAAAACTACAAAAATGAAATCTTTCGTAATTCTTTATTCTCTACAATAGTATACCAAAACCCAGTCACTCATTTGAATCATCATATACATATAAATCATAATAATAATTAATACATTAATACTCCTATTGAGATTGGGGGGGGGGGGGGGGGGAATTCTAACCTAGATGGAGATTTGGAGTTGTATTTTGCAGGTGACCATGCTGGCGACGTCCAGCGGCAGTGAAGACAGCTTGCAGGTGACCAGGGGTGGCGCCATGGCAGTGAAGGCAAGTGATGGCTGCAGGCGGAGAAGGATTCGGCTACGAAGTCTCGCAGGCTGCAGGCGGAGAGAGTCAGCGCCCGACGGTGGCTGTAAGCAGATAAGGAGTCGGCAGTGGCTGCGAGGTTGGAGTGTTTGCTGGAGGTTTGCTGAGAACGAGTGTGAGTGGTGGCCGAGAGAGAGGAGAACGATGGAAGGATGAAGTCGAGACAGAGCAGAGAGGCGAGGTTGAGAGTGAGAGTGAGGGTCGGTCGATTTTGTGATAATTGCAATTTAGTCACCCAACTTTAGATAATGTGAAATCTAGCCTTGAAACAAAGCTATTACAACGTTTTAAAAATGTTGCAAATGAGTACCCTTTCGTAACACTTGCTAAACGATGCAAAAGTACCCCTTTTGCAACGTTTTAAAAAATGAGTCTTCTGTTGTTTCCTCTCTAAACGATGATAGGTTGAACACTCGTCTCATTTTTTTTTCCTCTTTTTATTTTTGATTGTTCCCGTCTTTTTTAACTCCATCATTTCAAAATACCTTGCAAAAATAATTGACAAAGCACTCCAAGCTGGGTGCTTAGATCATTAATTCGTTGGTCCATTATTTCTACCCTTGAAATTAGTGTGTCGCCCGAAGTAGTTATCATTATTATTATTATATTATTATTATTATTATTGTTATATACCGGTATGAGGTGGAAAATAAATGAAGCAGTCAAAATAGTCAACGGCCAAACAGTTGCCACGAATTGATGAAACGGTCAATAATGTTCTGAATCACGATCTCGATGTCCTTTATCACAACCGATGTGGTACGCCACGACCGAGGTGGTTTCATTTCCGATGTGATTTTTTGTATACGAGGTGGAATGACTTGACCGAGGTGAACTGTATTTTCCGAGGTGATAATTGACCGAGGTGATTCATGTCGGCGAGGCGAATCTGTGAGACCGAAGTGATTTGTTCGACCGAGGTGAATTGTGCAAGCCGACCTCAAATGTGGACGAAGATGACGATGTGTTAGTAGGTAGTATTGTCAAATCAGCCGTATTATGTGTCAGTAATCATCATTATTTGTAATATGTCAGAGTAATCATTTGATATATGTCTGTCAGAAGGGTCAATCACCCTTTTCAGTCACCCCCTGCAGAAGTGATATGTTGTAATAATTATGTTTGAACTCCTCAACTACTATAAATAGAAGGAGTAAATGTTCATTAATGGCATGATATATGAAAAAAACCTCTCCAAACTCTTGCTACTTGATTTCGTTGATTCGACCTGAATTTCAGATCGGTATCGAACTGGACGTGAATTTATGCAACTTAGGTCTCAGTTCGCTTTCGATCTGTTGTTTTTCCTATCTCGTGTAATCTTTAGAAATTTATCATAACGTCAATCATCTCGGTCAAGAGCTGCATACTTAGACAAATTAATCCCAAGAATTATACAATTCATCTATCAATTTAAGAGATTATACAACTTTTATTTGTTGACAAAAAGAGACGTCAACAAATTGGCGCTAGAAGGAGGGCCCGTATCCTTGTATTCAACAATCACATATTTGCTCCTACATCATAATGAGTAACAGGCAAAATTCAGGGAGTCACCGGGTACATCATGGTGAGGGTTCACAGGGGAATTCCCGTATGTCCGGGAGAGCCGCCGTTTCGCGGCCCCCAGCGGAGGCCAACATGGGAATGGTCTTAGATCGACTCGATAGGATGCAAAGAGAAATGGAAGAGATGAGGAGGAATCAAGACCGGGGTCGTCACCAAGAGGAGCATGAAGTGCAATCACAATTACAAAGGTCCGGTGGACGCTCACATTTCGAAGAACAACAAACTGGACGTTCCGATAACACGAGGAGTGCAGTGGGCGAAAGCACACCTTATGTGCGGAGTCAAAAGTCGCTGAGTTGGATGGAACCGAGTCAAGCGAAAAGGGGTGAAAAAGGAGAGGGGAGTAAGGCTGTACGGACTAGGGGACATGGGGACAGATCTCCGATGAAGAAGGTGATTCCAGGAAACCATCCGGCTGGCAGCTCGACTCTTCACTTGGGTAAGCCAAAGACTTTTCCATCAAGCAAACCGGATCAAACCGAAGTTGAGCAATTGAAGCAAAGACTGTCCGACTTGGAGGCAAAACAAGAAGGGTTGGGATCGACAGAACCATCTACCAAGCGGACATCACCTTTTACGGAGATTATATTGTCACAGCCTCTGCCGAGCAAAATGAAGATGCCTCATCTCGCCGGGTACAACGGGGAGACTGACCCGGTTTCGCATCTGGACCAGTACATGTCGTGGATGGAGCTTCAAGGGGCAAGTGACGCAATAATGTGCAGAGCTTTTCCTTTGACTCTCGGGGACCGGGCTCAACGGTGGTTCCGCAATATATCTCAGCACTCCATATCGGGTTGGTCTCAACTAAGTAGCCAGTTCTTGAAGCAATTCATGGGTTCAAAAATTCCGACCACCCCGAAGGAGAGCTTGGTAACCATTAGGCAGGAGAAGGAGGAATCACTAAAGAGCTATTTGGGCCGCTTTAATAGACAGATCATGGGAATGGAAAGAATATCAGACGACGCGCTTCTCATGGCTGTCCTGTCAGGCCTACAAACGCAGACTCGTTTATGGTGGTCAGTGCATGAGGATGGACCTCGCACGTACCAGGAGTTTCTTAACAGGGCGGAGAAGTTTATCAACGCCGAGGAGGCGTCAGGTCCCAAAGAAGGTCATCACAAAACAGCCGCCGTATTAGACAAGAAGGAGAGCAGGGACGAGAAGAAAGAATTCAAAAGGAATACTTTTGGGAAAAAGAGAGACTACAAACTAGCGGATAGGTTCCGTCCATATAATCCTGAACAAAGAAGTGAGCTCACCCCATTGAATGCATCAACTGAGGTGATTTTCATGAATGAGAAAGATAAGGGGATAATTCCGTCGGCCCGGCCGATAAAGCAAAGCCCGAATAACTTAGACTCCTCCCGGTATTGCAAATACCACAGGTCGGTGGGACACACCACGGACGAATGCCGAAATTTGAGATTCGAAATCGATAGGTTAATAAAGAGGGGAAGCTTACAAGAATACGCTTCCGAACCGCGGGATTCAGGAAGGCAATTCAAGCAACAGGAGAAGTATGCCGTCCATCAGGGGATAGAGCCCCACGGCAAAGACCGGCCTGATGAAATCCGTATAATTGTGAGCGGAAATCAAGTGCAGGTCGGGTCAAAGAGGAAAAGGAGAGAGTTCGCCCGAGAAGCCCGAAATAGCTATCAGATATGCAGTCATGCAATGACGCCGGACGATTCAGAGTCTTTCAGTTTCTCTGAGAAAGACGCAAGGGGGGTACTTCAACCACATTCAGATGCTTTGATGATCACGATGCCGGTGAGCGGTATAAAGATCCACAGAACTCTGGTGGATGACGGTAGTGCTGTGAATGTGTTATACTGGAAGACCTTTGAAAAAATGGGGATTGACTCGCGTGGCTTACGGCCGAGGAGAACAAGGATTCAGGGTTTCACTGGTGACTACATCTATCCAAAAGGTGAAATATCTTTATTGGTGGAACTGGGGACAGGATCTTGTCAGATGCGCGTGATCGCTGATTTTGTGGTAGTGGACGTCATGACGAACTACAATGCCATATTGGGAAGACCGATCCTCCACGAGCTTAAGGCTGCAGCTTCAATTTATCACTATTGTCTGAAATTCCCTACGCCACACGGTGTGGCTACCATAAGGGGGGATCAGAGGGTTGCGCGGGAGTGCAATTTAGGCTTCGCTTCCAACAATGTCCAAATGGAGGAAGAAGAAAGTCCCGTCGTGGAACCAAGTGGAGAAGACGAGCCGATAATAGAGCTGCAAACGCTGGATCCAAGAGGTGCGCAGGATAGGGGTCAGTCAGGCCCTGTGGAAGAGTTGGATACTGTTAAAGTTGATGCAAAACCTGATGTCGAATTCAGAGTGGGACGCGGGTTAATGGAGCCCATCCGGACCGACCTCATCGACTTTCTGAAGAAGAATTCGGATGTGTTCGCGTGGACTCACTCGGATATGGAAGGGATTGATCCTAAACATGCGTGCCACCACCTCCAAGTTAATCCTGATTTCAAACCTAAGGTACAAAAAAGGAGGTCACTTAATCCTGAACGGTACGAAGCGCTGGCAAGGGAGGTGGTGAAATTACTTAGCAATGGATTTATCAGGGAATCTTTCTATCCTGCGTGGGTAGCGAACCCAGTGCTGGTAAAGAAAAGCAATGGGACATGGAGGTTGTGCATCGATTTCTCTGACCTAAACAAAGCATGCCCCAAGGATAGTTTCCCCCTCCCCAGAATAGATCAAATGGTGGATGCTACGGCCGGACATCAGCTCCTCAGCTTCATGGACGCTTACTCAGGGTATAACAAAATACCGATGAATGAAGTCGATGAGGAGCATACTTCGTTTATGACTGATCGAGGACTCTATTGTTACAAGATGATGCCGTTCGGCTTAAAGAACGCTGGAGCAACGTATCAACGCTTGGTGAACGAAATGTTCAAAGATCTCATTGGGAAGACAATGGAGGTATGTGTCGATGACATGCTCGTAAAAAGTATCCGAGCTGAAGACCATGTTCGGCACCTTGATGAGATGTTCCGAATACTGCGAACTTACAGGATGAAACTGAATCCCAAGAAATGTTCCTTCGGAGTAGGATCAGGGAAATTTTTGGGCTACCTGGTAAACCAAAGGGGTATCGAAGTTAACCCTGATAAAATACAGGCACTGATGCAGATGAGGGAACTAAGGAAACTTAAAGAAGTGCAAAGTTTGACGGGAAGGATAGCAGCTTTGAGCCGTTTCGTGTCTAGATCTACGGATAAATGCCGGCCATTCTTTGATGTTATCAGGAAGAACAAGGATTTTGAGTGGACGAAAGAATGCCAGGCGGCCTTCGAGGAATTGAAGAAGCAATTGGCGTCCCCGCCTATCCTTTCCAAACCAATATCGGGAGAAGTGCTCTCTATATACTTGGCCGTTTCAGAATCAGCAATGAGTGCAGTCCTTGTGAGAAATGAGCAGGGAGTTCAACGACCAGTCTACTATGTTAGCCAGGCCCTGCACGACGCCGAACTCCGATATTCTGAAATGGAAAAATTAGCCTACGCTTTGATAATGTCGACTCGAAAATTAAGGCCTTACTTTTTGGAGCATCAGGTTGAAGTGTTGACAAATTACCCCTTGAGGCAAGTACTACAAAAACCCGAGATGTCTGGGCGGTTATTAAAGTGGGCTGTAGAGTTGGGGCAGTTTGACGTTGTTTATAAACCGAGAAACGCCATCAAAGGACAAGCCCTAGCTGATTTCATGGTGGAGCTCACACCGGCTCACTTAAGTTATTGTGCAGAGGTGGATGCAACCTGGCGGTTATACGCCGATGGATCATCAGCCGGAAACCGGGCAGGGGCTGGGGTCGTCTTAATCAGCCCTGATAACCAATTCTTCTGCAGCTCCTATCGTTTTGATTTCGAGGCGACCAACAATGACGCTGAATATGAGGCTCTGATTGTAGGAATGGACATGGCTCAAGCGATGGGTGTTGATAGCCTTATCCTGCACAGCGATTCGTAGCTGATAATCAACCAAATCCAGGGAACGTATGAAGCCAGGGGTGAAAAGATGAAGTCCTACAGAGCAAGGGTTTTGGAAGAGTTGAAGAAGTTCAGGCATGCAGAGTTTATCCAGATCCCTCGATCCAAAAATAGTCAAGCTGATGCCTTAGCCCGCTTAGCGACAAGCGAAGGAACGACTGAATTGGAAAGCATATCAATCGAGACCTTGTCGCAATCTGCCTTAAAACCGTCGCCTTCAACCGTCCTGCAAACCTCTCTGAAGAGGACATGGAAGGATGAAATTATCCGATACTTGCGAGAAGGGACAGCGCCACCTGATCAAGTGAAAGCCAGGAGTTTGAGGATCAGATCTGCGAGGTATACTATAATTGGAGATGAATTGTACAAGCGGGGATTCTCCCTACCACTGTTGAAATGTTTAGACAATGAAGAGGCTGAATATGTGATGAAAGAAATCCATGAGGGCATTTACGGGAACAATACGGGGGGGCAATCCATGAGGGCATTTACGGGAACGATAGCTGACTTCAGTAATGAGCCCATGGCCGTTTGCTAAATGGGGAGTAGATCTGATCGGGCCATTACCAACGGCAAAAGGGGGAAACAGGTTTGCTATCGTTGCAGTGGATTATTTTACAAAATGGGCAGAAGCTGAACCGCTGGTCAAAATTACGGAGCAGAAGACTACAGACTTTATATGGAAGTCAATCATTTGTAGGTTCGGAATCCCACAATCCATTGTGACGGACAATGGTAAACAGTTCGACAACGAAAGGTTTAAATCTTTTTGTGAAGGGTTAGGCATCAGGAAGCATTTCTCCACTCCGAACCATCCTCAGTCCAACGGGCAAGTCGAAGCGGTGAACAAAATTATCAAGCATAATCTGAAAACCAGACTCGAAAACCTGAAGGGAACTTGGGCGGAAGAACTACCCGGGGTATTGTGGTCCTACCGGACAACCCACAGGACATCAACAAGAGAAACCCCGTTCACTTTGGCCTTCGGGACAGAAGCTGTAATCCCGATAGAGGTGGGTATGCCGTCGTTTTGGGTCACTCACTTCAATGAGAAAGATAACCATGATGCCCTCACTGCTGAATTGGACCTTACGGAGGAAAAACGATTACAAGCACAGGTTAGGAATGCAGTATACAAGCAAAGGAGTGCGAGGTATTACAATGCCAGGGTGAGACCGAGAAGGTTCCAAATGGGGGATCTGGTGTTAAAAAAGACGACTGCGACACGTGAACCTCTGGGACCAAACTGGGGAGGTCCGTATCGAATCAAGAGGGCTGTGAGCAATGGATCTTATGAACTAGAGACACTTGACGGAATTCAGCTTCAGCACCCCTGGAACGCAGAACACTTGAAGAAATATTTTCAATAGGACAGGATGTGAAATGGAATGTGAATACTTTTTGATGACAACCGAGATGTAATCAAATGAATAAAGAGTTTAATGTTTCAAAGTATGCAAATCTGAATGGATGTTTCCAAAATGAAGACCTTAGTTGATGATCCGTAAGTACCTTTAAGGCAGGATATCATCAACATTACAAGGCAATCCGTCTCAAAGATGAGAAAGACCTCCTTGAGAGGCAAAACAAAGACCTTAGTTGATGATCTGTAAGTACCTGTAAGGCAGGATATCATCAACATTACAAGGCAATCCGTCTCAAAGACGAGAAAGACCTCCTTGAGAGGCAAAACAAAGACCTTAGTTGATGATCCGTAAGTACCTGTAAGGCAGGATATCATCAACATTACAAGGCAATCCGTCTCAAAGACGAGAAAGACCTCCTTGAGAGGCAAAACAAAGACCTTAGTTGATGATCCGTAAGTACCTGTAAGGCCGGATATCATCAACGTTACAAGGCAATCCGTCTCAAAGATGAGAAAGACCTCCTTGAGAGGCAAAACAAGGACCTTAGTTGATGATCCGTAAGTACCTGTAAGGCATGATATCATCAACATCACAAGGCAATCCGTCTCAAAGACGAGAAAGACCTCCTTGAGAGGCAAGTCAAAGACCTTAGTCGGTGATCTGTAAGCGCCTGTAAGGCAGGACATCATCATCAACGTGACAAAGCAGTCTATAAAGATGATGTGGGTCCCACGAAATACCGAGGTGAGAAATGACCGACCTCCATTCCACAAACGAGGTGTTTTGGTGAAAAATACCGAGGTGAGAAATGACCGACCTCCATTCCACAAACGAGGTGTTTTTGGTGAAAAATACCGAGGTGAGAAATGACCGACCTCCATTCCACAAACGAGGTGTTTTGGTGAAAAATACCGAGGTGAGAAATGACCGACCTCCATTCCACAAACGAGGTGTTTTGGTGAAGAATACCGACTTTTAATTCACCTCTGCATTTAATTTGGAGTGAATTGACGTTTGAAAATTTTTGAAGGTTTCACTTCGTTTTTAATTCACCTCTGCATTTAATTTGGAGTGAATTGACGTTTGAAAATTGTTGAAGTATTCACTTCGTTTTTAATTCACCTCTGCATCTAATTTGGAGTGAATTGACGTTTGAAAATTGCTTAAGTATTCATTTCGTTTTTAATTCACCTCTGCATCTAATTTGGAGTGAATTGACGTTTGAAAATTACTTTAGCGTTCATTTCGTTTTTAATTCACCTCTGCATTTAATTTGGAGTGAATTGACGTTTGAAAATTGCTAAAGTGTTCACTTCGTTTTTAATTCACCTCTGCATTTAATTTGGAGTGAATTGACGTTTGAAAATTGCTTTAGTGTTCACTTCGTTTTTAATTCACCTCTGCATCTAATTTGGAGTGAATTGACGTTTGAAAATTGCTTAAGTATTCACTTCGTTTTTAATTCACCTCTGCATCTAACTTGGAGTGAATTGACGTTTGAAAATTGCTTAAATATTCACTTCGTTTTTAATTCACCTCTGCATTTAATTTGGAGTGAATTGACGTTTGAAAATTGCTTTAGTGTTCACTTCGTTTTTAATTCACCTCTGCATCTAATTTGGAGTGAATTGACGTTTGAAAATTGCTTAAGTATTCATTTCGTTTTTAATTCACCTCTGCATCTAATTTGGAGTGAATTCACGTTTGAAAATTGCTTTAGCGTTCACTTCGTTCTTAATTCACATATGCATTTTATCTGGAGTGTCTCGTTCATATAATAAATGTTAGACACAATAAAAATCTTCCTCATTGAAAATCAGGAAAGTACAAAGGTCGAAATGAAATAAAAAATGAAAAAGAGAAAAGCTGCCAACGTAGAATTCATTCTAATCCACCACATTGATGGCCTCGTCAACTTCCGGAGGTTGGAATTCTGGCGCCGGAGAAAAAAGATCCACTTCTTCGTCATCGACCTCGGTTGGCATCAGCTCGAGATATTTCTTGTAAACCATGTTGAGTTTTTCCTTGAGGAATGTGATGTCAACCTCAGGTCGCCTCTTCTCCAGGTCTTCCACTATCTCCTTGAAGGTGAGATAGTAGGTCTCATCAACATCGTGCTCATACTCGGTGGAGTCTTTGAACTTTTTCACGGCCTCCTTGTACGAGAGCTGAGCTGCTGCCTCCAATTCTGATTTTTCTTTTTTGAGGTCAGCCTCGATGCGATTAGCGACCTCTAACTCCTTAAGGAGCCCCTCCTTCGACTTTTCCAGTCCGGACACCGCATCCTTCAAGTCTTTTAATTCCTCCTTCAGCGGGATCACCTCCTCCTTAAATAGTTGAAGTTCCTTGTTGGTTTCCTTCAACCTTTCAACCTCCGCCAAAGCATCCTTCAGTTTATCCTCGGCCTCGTTCCTGGCTTTCACCTCATCTTCAAACATCCCTTTGGCCTCGGTCGCTAGTTTCTTGAACTTGTTGGTGTCACTAGCCACCTCGGACAGTCTAGATTGAGTGCGGGTGAGGTAGTTCATAGCTTGGCCAAGGTACGCCATGCTGGTAGCCACCAGGTCGTCAACTGGCATATCCTCGCAAAATTTTTCATGCCGAGGTGACCAAGTTTTGGCCGGGATGTCCATCACCACCTTGGTCCGAACTGGAAGCCTCATCAACCCAATGGGGGTCAAGTTGGCAGCAGAAACGAAGTCCCGGTAAATCTTTGGACGACTCCCCTTCAGCGAGTTCACCAGGTCGGCTCGAACCCTGTCGGTGCCAAGGTAGGAACCTTCAGCAGCATGAACCCCTCGTGAAGATCCCGCCTCGATAAAGGTAGAAGGAGGAGGAGGAATGACTGTATCAGGTCTGCCCTTGGAGCTTTCAGCCCGTTTAGGCTTCTTCTGAGGAGATTGTGGAGGAATCTGACCCTCTTTACGAGGCGGTGAGCCCTTGGCCGCTCTCTTTTGGGCCATTCGTTTACGTGCCTCAACTTTGGCATGGGCCTCTTTCTTCGCCTTCATGGATTCCATCCCTTTTTTGCTTTTTCGAGCTGAAAAACAGGCACAAGAATCTTTTTCAAGTATTCAGTTCGTAAACAGCGTAAAATATAAAAACCAAAGTGATGTATGCTTACATTTCCGAAGCGGAGGATAATAATCCGACGGATCAATATGAGTCAGACCTGCTTCAAACAAATGTTCCTCGGTCAATAACTCTTTAACCGACCTATCAGGCTCCGGTATGTCTTTTAAATTCACTATCCTTTCAATAATGCCTTCGTCCAACTCAGTTTCCTTCACCTCTGCAAAAAACGGAGTGATTAATATTAGACCTTTTAAGTTCGAAGGTATCACGAAATATAACTTACTGAGTTTCTCCCTATAAAGAACGGGTACGATGTGACTCATCCCTTCGCTTCGGTAGGGACTCATCCAATTCCCCCCAACGAAGAACCATTTCTCCTTCCACCAACGAACTGAATCAGGCAGGTCTACTAGAAGTTTCCTCCCTTCAAAGACCGACCTCTGCATCGCATAGAACCACCCCGTCCGTTTACCATCAGCCCGGAATTGGTAGGCAAAATGGAATTCGTCAATGGATGGGTCTCCATATCCCATTAGGTTGTAAAGGGTTATAAAGCCTAAGATATGTCTCCACCCGTTGGGATGGATCTGAGTTGGCGCGACCCCCCAAATGCGGAGGAAGTCAGTAATTATGAAGGGAAGAGGGAAGCGTAGACCGGCCTCCAGGATCTGATAATTTGCTGCCACGCAGCCACGAGGTGGCTGATCGGCTCGTTCAAAACTCTCGGGGAGGAAAAAATGCACATAGCCCGGGATTCTATATTTGTTTTTCCACATGACCAGTTCTTTTTCAGTTACACTAGAACGGAAATGTTTACAAGCGAAGTCCGAACTATAGCTGGTACAAGGTTCAGGACGGATGAATGAAGCGCAAGAAGGGTGTCGAAACGAACTGGGTGAAATAGTTCGAGAAGCGGGGACTATTGTTAGCGGGAGAGGCTGAGCTGTTTCCCCTTCCTCCACATCATCTCGGAATAAACACTGAGTTTCCACGCTTTCATTCCAAGACACAGTAGGCCCCCCAATACTACCTACACCTGCCGACCTCACGCCACTTTCGCTAGAGCTCAAGTCCCCACTCATTTTTTATATATATATGTATGTATAAAAAGCAAAGAAATGTTAAAATGATAAATAAGTGATCCTCACCTCGGATTTAAAAACGAACAGAAACGGAGGACGGAACAGAAAACGATCTCGCAGGAATTGGGAGAGAGTCGAAGAAAAATCATGGAAACAGTGGCAAATGAACCCTTATATAGGAAAAGAAGAGAGAGAAATTGGGCGGCTGTAATTATGACAAGACGCGTTGTCATAATGATGGCGGCTACGCGTGATTCGAGACCTGACACTCCAATCAGATAATGACGCGTGGCTAGGGTTGCACAATCAACGGAACGAACGCCGATGTTAAAATTTTCGACAGGGGATTGCATTTCTAGATCCGCTCTCATAATTTCGAACTGATCTAGAGGGGACATTTGTTATATACCGGTATGAGGTGGAAAATAAATGAAGCAGTCAAAATAGTCAACGGTCAAACAGTTGCCACGAATTGATGAAACGGTCAATAATGTTCTGAATCACGATCTCGATGTCCTTTATCACAACCGATGTGGTACGCCACGACCGAGGTGGTTTCATTTCCGATGTGATTTTTTGTATACGAGGTGGAATGACTTGACCGAGGTGAACTGTGTTTTCCGAGGTGATAATTGACCGAGGTGATTCATGTCGGCGAGGCGAATCTGTGAGACCGAAGTGATTTGTTCGACCGAGGTGAATTGTGCAAGCCGACCTCAAATGTGGACGAAGATGACGATGTGTTAGTAGGTAGTATTGTCAAATCAGCCGTATTATGTGTCAGTAATCATCATTATTTGTAATATGTCAGAGTAATCATTTGATATATGTCTGTCAGAAGGGTCAATCACCCTTTTCAGTCACCCCCTGCAGAAGTGATATGTTGTAATAATTATGTTTGAACTCCTCAACTACTATAAATAGAAGGAGTAAATGTTCATTAATGGCATGATATATGAAAAAAACCTCTCCAAACTCTTGCTACTTGATTTCGTTGATTCGACCTGAATTTCAGATCGGTATCGAACTGGACGTGAATTTATGCAACTTAGGTCTCAGTTCGCTTTCGATCTGTTGTTTTTCCTATCTCGTGTAATCTTTAGAAATTTATCATAACGTCAATCATCTCGGTCAAGAGCTGCATACTTAGACAAATTAATCCCAAGAATTATACAATTCATCTATCAATTTAAGAGATTATACAACTTTTATTTGTTGACAAAAAGAGACGTCAACAATTATCATTCATCACATACATAAAACTTGTAATGTACGTATTTATGATTAGTATTTACAAAATTGACTGTATAAATATATAGCTTAACAGACCATAACAGTCCTAACAAGAATAATCATTTTTAATACTTGTAATTCTAATTCCTAATACTCCTTTATCTTTTTATCTTTTTATCTTTTTATTTTTTTTTCCTTCTGCCTCTTCCATCTATCTACAAATAATTTAATAGAAGGCTAAACTAAATATTCTTCATATTGTTTTCTTGAAATAGCTTTTTATTTTTTAGTTCTTGGAATATTTGCACTTTATCCCGGCCCTTATCGTTGAATTTTAGCAAATAATCACTAATTATTATTTTTTACTTTCTATAATATTTTATGAGGTAATAAGATATGTTTACTATTTTTCAGTTTAGTTCCTATACTATTGAAAGTTTTATTTTAACTCCTAGTTTTTCTAAATTTCATAATGAGCTTAACTACAGTTTATCACAATTGTGATTGACTTCATCTTCCCTAGAAGCTGCAACTTTTATAGCAACTACTAACCTAAGCAGATCGACAATTCCTCACACTCCGAGAAAGCTATTTATTTTAGATCAAGTCCTCTCCACCCAAACCAAATGCTGCAACAGTTGTTCAACAAGTAGAAAGGTGGGATGATCTATAGAAAGGCAAGGGCAACCCTCGAGGACAGTATTTTACATTTTATTATTTTGGTTGTTTATTCTTTACTTATAATTTGTGTTTTATCATTATTGGTGATTTAAAAACATAGTTGTAAATTTATTAGATTTAATTTAAAATTTTGTAGGGTTTGCATTTGATCATTGCCCCTATATTTGGTATACCTAAATCAAAGTTAATTGGGTTCCGTAGTTTTTTCAACCATCACTACAAAAAAAAAAAATAAAAAAAAATAAAAAAAAAATAATAATAATAGTTTCGAATGATCAAAAAATTTGATCATTGAAGGCTATTTTATGGTTGCTGAATGCCTTAAGCAATCAACAATAAATCATGATCGTGCATGATGGCGCTTATTCACCGTCGCTAAAAGTATTTAGTGACCAATTCATGATGGTCGCTCAAACCTGAATTTCAACAATCAAATATTTCTCTTGTATTGGTCACTATTTATAACAAATTAAGATACCATATTTGGCTATGAAATGTTCACATTTAGCTACCACCTTAAAATTGATCGCTAATGCTTACCTTTCAACGACCAAGTTCTTTAGCGACCACGATGATTGGTTGCTGAAACTTTATAAAAATCGTGTAAATTTTCTTCAAATTGTTTTAACGACCAACCAAATTCTGATTGCATGTTAAATATATAACAACAGCAACCAAATCGAAAAATGCACATTTAGTGACCACCTTAAAATTGGTCGCTAATGCTTGCCTTTCAGTAAACAATCTTTGGTCCTTGAAGGTACACCTACATGGAACAAAATTATTTGGTTTGTGAATGTTGTCACATTCCTTGGACCATGCGTTGTTGCTAAAAAGTATGACTTTTGAAACCAAGTCTTGGTTATTGAAAGATTATCTTCATATGTAGCGATCAAGAATTTTTACGCATTTAATAATTATTTTAAAATCATGAAAACGGTGTCGCGCGATCTCATCCATTTTTTTAAGTTAACGTCATGACGCGTTCGTCTAACCAAATCGAGAAATATTGAGTTAATTCAATTTTAAATTAAATTCCGAATTTCCAAAATTTTATTATTTTATTTATTTATTTAAATTATTCTTTTCAAAATCATTTTAAATTCCAAATTTCGTCAATCTCATTTTATCAGTTTCGTTCTTCCGACCCAATTCAATTCGCGTACGATTTTTCCTCGAATTATGTGCATTGATTGTTAAGAGTTTCACACCACCAACCCCCCATCCATCACATCAATCCAATACTACACCATACCTATCAAACTCTCTTATACACTACACAATCCAACCCATTTCAGCATCATCTCACCAACCCAACCTCTCAATTCCATCCATTGCAGCCTTCATTCAGCAGAGGTAATGTTCTCTTCCCCCCTTCATCACCACCTCCATCTCCAGCCACCAACCTCCAGTCACGACCACCATTCACCACTAGTCCACTACCAAGCAGCCACCAATCACCACCTAAGCCACTACCCCCACACCATTCACGACCAACAACACCACCACACAATCACAGGAAACCAACTCAACCAAAACCCATCACCACCTACATCAATCTCCATCACCACTGCCTTCCACCATCATCACCGGCATCATCATCACCACCCAAAAACCGAAACCAACTTGCAACACCGGATTTACGCACACACAACCAACGCACCATCACTCCAAATCACAGCTGCCTAGCCACAACGTCGCCTGAAAATTCCAAACCGCCACCTGCAAGAGCACCACCACCATCGTAAACCTCCAACGCCCAGCTGAACCCAATTTCACAACCCTCAAATAGGTAAACATCACTACACCCGTCACCACCCACTGCCAAGTTGAACTCCCCTGCAACATCACCAACAGCCACCTCCATCACTCTCAATCGGAACCACAAATCCACCATCGAACCGCGCCCAAACCACCACTGCCCAAGCCAGATTTAAAAACCCAAAACCAAGAAATAAAACAAGTCCAGAACCTTACCTGAACCTCGACCATTGATGGATGGATTTCGCCAGCAAAAAACTCCGAATCGTGACCATCACGCCACCCAAACCTGCGACCTTACAGCCAAAAATCAGCCCCAAACCTTCGCTTTTTCACCACCATTTCTCCCTCGTTGTCACCGCCACGCGACGGTGGTGATACCACCGTGGATCGCCGGCGTTTCACTCCGGAAAAAACCCCCTGCTCGCGGCCGGCGTCGCTGCGTTCTCTCAAAGTTTTAAAGTTATTTAATATATATATATATATATATATATATATATATATATATATATATATATATATATATATATTATTTTATGCTCCCAAAGTTTTAAAGTTATTTAATTTAGTGCTTTTGGTTTTAAAACTTATCATTTCAGCCCCTTAAGTTTTTAAATGATTTTAATGAGTCCCTTCATTTTTAAAATCAATTATTTCAGCCCCATAGTTTAATATTCATTTTTAGCTTCAACCCAACTTTTCAAAGTATTCATTTTAGTCCCTCAACTTTCAAAGTATTCAATTTGGTCCCCCAACTTTCAAATCATCAAATTTCAGTCCCCAAATTACAATTTATCATTTTAAACTATACATTTCAAAAGACTAATCCGACTTAATCTTCTAATTGGCTAGACGAGGCGTACGGAGAATTGAAGGATTGAAGTCATTTCCCGCTAGATTTTGCACTCGTTGAATTTAAGGTAGACTCGCCCCCATTAATTGATTTAAATTATGATTGCATGTGAATGTGTATGTTATGTGACTTATGTGAAAGTCATTTTCATGAAAAGAGATGAGAATATGTTTCTTCGGAAATATTTATGTTGAGATGAGAATATATTTCTTATGAAATATTTATGTTGTTATGCTTGTCATAACTTATGTGCTTTTATGCATGAGAAAGAAAGAAGAGAATATCTTGCAAGATAAATGATGATGTTATGCATAACTTATGTGCCTTATGTGCACGAGAAGAAAGAGCAACCCATACCCTATGATTTTAAAGAGCCTATGATTTTCAAAGAGAAGCCATGTTCTTTAATGCACGAGAAGAGCAACCCACACCCTATGATTTATAAAGAGCCTATGATTTTTCAAGAAGAAGTCATGTGCTTTAATGCACGAGAAGAGCAACCAACACCCTATGATTTCTAAAGAGCCTGCATTTATGTGTTCAATTATATTGTAGATTAATTAATTAGTGATGAGTCTACTGAGTATTTCTATGAAATGCTCATGTCTATTTTAATAACATTTGCAGATTTCGGAGAGGGTGGCAAGTGATGGATGATTGTTGCAATAGTTGTTAAATGGTTGAAAATCTTATTTTAACGATCCGTATTTCCAAACATTGGATAATTTGAGAATTTTAATTATTTGAGAAATTATGAAATTGTCAATTGTTTTACAATATTAATGGCTTGATTTATTATTTCGAATGGTTTCATAAAAGTTTTAGATTTTATCGACCATTACAGTTTATTTAATGTTGCCAAAAATGAATTTCAGTTATTTCTTCCACTAAAATATTATTTTAAAAGTTAGATCAGACGATGACGTGGTGAACCGGATATTTAGAACTCGGGGCGCTACATCATAAACTTCAACCACTACAAAATTTGTCGTTGAATGTTAAAAATAATATATTCATATGGACCAACAAAATGTTTGTCGCTAATATATAACAACGAGGATCAAACTTGTGGTCCTTGTCAAATTTAAACTTTTAGCGACCACGATGGGTGGCCACTAAAAAATCATAAAAACCCCAAAAAATTCCTCTCCAATTATTTTGGCGGCTAATCAACTGTTGGTCGCTAATATGTGACAACAGGGACCAAGTGCTGTTCGCTGTAAGATTTAAACTTCCAGTGACAACGATGATTTGTTGCTGAAACATCATAGAAATAGCAAAAATTTTCCCTCTAAAACAAGACCAACCAAATGTTGGTAGCTATTCTATAACAACAGGGACCAAACTTGTGGTCCCCGTCAGATTTAAAATTTCAGCGACCACGATGGCTGGTCGCTGAAGTAGTATAAAAATCTCTAAAAATATCTCTCTAATTATTTTAGTGACCAACCAACTGTTGGTCTATAATATATGATAACAGGGGGCAAATGTTGATCGTTGTAAAATTTAAACTCCTAGTAACCACGATGGTTAGTAGCTGAAACATCGTAAAAATAGAGAAAAATTTCATTCCAATTGTTTTAGAAACTAATCAAATGTTGGTCGCTAATATATAACAACAGAGACCAAAGTTTAAACTTCCAACGACCACGATTCTTGTTTGTTGAAACATCATAAAAATAGCGAAAATTTTTCCTCCAATTGTTTAAGCGACTAACCAAACGTCGGTCGTTAATATATGACAACAAGGACCAAGATTTGGTCACTATAATATATTTTTATGCGGGAAATTTTCATCCACCATGTTTTTCTGGGATCAATAAAATGTGTTGTCCCTAATAATATGTATCAGCGACCAAGTATTAGTTGCAATATGGCAAAAAAAAAAAAAAAAAAAAAAAAAAAAAAAAAAAAAAAAAAAAAAAACGCTCACTATTAACATACCAAAAACTTTACAAACCATTTTTTGGTTGGTGAAAATATCTTATAGCGACCTATTTTAATGGCCGCAAACTCGTTGGTCGTTAAAGCACTTTTTTTTTTGGGTAGTGTACATTTTATCAACTTTTATTATAATTTATTAAAAATCTGATTTTTATCTATACAAACATGGGCAAATAAAAACTTTGAATTTTCTCAAACTTCTTCCATTATTTTGTATTCTAATTCATCAATCAATATTCTTTTTGTTAGTGCATACATTTTATCAACTTTTATTATAATTTATTAAAAAACTTATTTTTATTCATACAAACAATAGAAAATTAAAACTTTGATTTTTCTCAAACTTCTTCCATTATTTTGTATTCTAATTCATCAATCCATGAATATTTAACTCTTGAATGATTGATATTACTAAAATCAACGAACGGTTAGAGTGTTATTTCTTGTTTTCTTTTTTCCTCGCTTTCCATTCCTTTTCATCTCACCAAACAGTAATTTGTTGAGGGGATCAAGCATTATCCTATAGAATATATATTTAAAAAAAAAAATTATTGACTTATTTTGTTTGAAATATCGATAGTGTTTACCACACGTAACATCATTAAAAATTTAATCTTTGAATGCATGGTTCCTAACTAGTCCTATTCATAAAAATGTTTATACGAAAATTAAACAATCACTTCAAGTTTTCTTCATGGATGGAGTCTGTTTGGTAAAAAAATATGTTTATAAATGTTGTTTATAGACGATGATGTGGCAAAATCTAGTTGGTTTATTTTGTTGAATTGGCAGGAATTTTTTACAGCAAAAATATTGACTTTTCAGAAAATGATCAAACGAGAATTTGTCATGTGTCCTTTTATAAACAAAATTTATAAACGAATTTTTATCAAACGGAGGCTAATACTTTTCAATTGTTTATACATTGAGGTAGATATTCTTGTTTTGACAGCTCTTAATTATGCAGAAATGTTTGTCGATTAATTTAAAAGTTTGGATAATTACACATCACCTGCTATGACTAGGCAGACAGGCTTTATTAATTTATGGTTCGTTATGTCTCGAAATCTCGAAAAATCTGCGTATTTCGATTATAGGAACTTGAGAATTAGAATGAAACAATATTTAGGTAAATACAAACAAGCAAGTTCTTGGAGATTTGAGAATACTGGAATAAATTCAATCGAATATTATACTTAACTGAGGTGGATCGAACTAATACCTAAGTAGTTGCACGTTCAATCTGGCTTGGTGTTGTAATTTTAGTTTTCTGTCAAATTTATCATGAAATTTTGTCACATTGTCATGGTTAATTAATGTATTTTGTGTAAGCTCAATGAGTCTCTTAAAAGGTAGAGAAGTGGAATCCTAGAATGATGATTTGTTAATTAATTCCTTTTACACCTATTGAATTAGCAATTTAACTGAAAAAAATTTCTTGTTGTAATTCTTTCTTGAGCTCTTCTCAAACCACTCCAATTGATCTGAATAATCAAATCGTTCTAAAGAGACACTTGATTAAGTATTTTTCATTTTTTTTTATTCTTCTTTCTTTCAAAATATAAATTTGATTCGTGTCATCGTTTTTATTAAAAATTTGTAGCGACTAGAGCATGCATGTAGCTGATTGAAAGTATGTCTCACCAACATTTATTTATTTGTGAGGGCATATTTATCATTTTTGGTAAGTTGGTTGTGTTCGATTGGTTTAGATTATGAATTGGTTTGTGTTACTTAAGAGTCATTTAGGTCCATTAATGATCTTTGTCAATGATGGTTATTAACTTGTATAGTTATAAGGCTCTTATGTCAGTAACTTGATCATTAGTTGGTAATTAAGACTTGATCACTCTATACACAACACAAAATGATCTCTCTCTTGATTTTGACGTTTTCCAAATTGGTTCAAAGCTTGGCTTGAAAAGTAGCAAAATTAGGAGAATACATTTTTTTTTCTGCAAATTAAAAAAAAAATAAAATGTATTCTTTAAATTAGCCCTTGTTTGTTTTTCTTTAAACTTTTTCCTTTTTTCTACCGTACTCAATTTCAACCATCTATTAAAAGTAAACCTTACAGCATTTTACTTTTCAAACAAATCTCAATCATTCATTCTTACAAAAATCACTATTTATTTTTAAAAAAAATATTTTTAAACAATACCAAACACACACTTAATGATAGATTTGATATTCAATCATAGGTGCGTCGTCGTCCATTTTCTCGATTATCATTTGGAAGACTGTACTAGAAGTTACTAAATCAAGCCCAAACAAGTTGTTGCAATTCAAAGGAAAGCTATTGAATTCTTGATGACGGAAGGCTAATTTCTTGATATGATTTCTTAATAAAATTGGAATATGAGCCTTGTGTTCGAATCTTGGGCTATACGATAAACTTTTGTAGTTTGAACAAATCAATAAAAAATAATAATAATAATAAAAAAAAAGAACAAAAAACAAAACAAAACAAAACGTGAAAGAAATCAATTTGGGAAAAGAAAGGTCGTGGAAAAACTCATAAATATAAAAATCACGGGACGGAAGAAGCTAGGCAAGATCCTTCTTTTTTTCACATTAAGGATTTTCAAAGTTAAAAACATGGAGGAACCAGACGGCTGATCAAAGTGGTTGGGCTTTAAACTTGTGTCTAGTTATTATATTTGCTTTAAGAAGTGACGACGGCTTATTGTCAGCACTGAATAATTTGGAATGGATTATTAGTAATCATAATTATATTTTTATTTTATGTAATGATTACAATTTATAAACAAATGTATAAACAACACAATTTTTCAAACTATTTTTTAACAACATACATTTCTCTCTTCAATTTTCAACCACACATCTTACCTAGAAAACACCCAAAAATAAAAAAAATTCTGACATATGTGCTGCCGAACAGTCCGTATCATATAATATTGTATTGAATTGAATTATTTGAAAAACTTGTACCACAAGCAATTAATTTCTTAAAAATTACATTTTGCATGCTTATCTACACCAAAGATTCATGTACTAAAGAATGCATGCTGCTTATTCTTCACCATGACCACATTTTCTTCGAGGAAGCAGTGAAAAACTTTGTGTAAATTTCTTTTTGCGTGGTTGAATCAATCTCCATATATATGATAAACTCAAAACACATTTTCACCGCCATTCAGAAAAGTCTCCATGATGAAAAATCTATAAATACATGCAATTTTGTTCAATAATTATCAACCAATTACAAGAAAAAATATATGTATATCTAATAATTTACAAAACAAAGTATGAAGATTCCAGCTGGTATACTATCACTTTTTCTTTTGGCCTTCATTTCTATTTCCGGAGCTTCTTCGGCAGCTTACAACAAAAACGATTTTCTTCAATGCCTCAACCTCCAGTTTCATAAATCGAACTCAGACTCTGATTCAATTTACACCCAGAAAAATGCATCATATTTATCTGTTTTCCAATCTTCAGTACGGAACCTACGCCCGTTATCGAATTCTCGCCAGAAACCCGTCGTGATCATTACCCCAGAGCACGAATCAGAGATTCAGGCAGCAATTTATTGCTCTAAGAAACATGGGATTCAGCTAAAAGTGCGAAGTGGTGGACATGACTACGAAGGACTTTCGTACATATCTCAAACTCCATTTTTCATAGTGGATATGAGAAACCTACGATCAATATCCATCGACACAGAAAAAAACACTGCATGGATTCAAACAGGTGCAACACTTGGTGAACTTTACTACACAATTGCTAATACAAGCAGGACTTTGGCTTTCACAGCCGGTGTTTGCCCTACTGTCGGTATTGGAGGCCACTTCAGTGGCGGAGGATATGGCATGATGTCACGCAAACATGGTATTGCTGCAGATCACATCATTGATGCCAAGTTAATTGATGCTAATGGCCGAATTCTCGACCGGGAATCCATGGGAGACGATCTCTTTTGGGCCATTAGAGGAGGCGGGGGAACCAGTTTCGGGATTGTGGTTGCATTTAAGGTGCAATTAATTGTTATACCCGAAACTGTTACTGTTTTCAATGTCACAAGAACGTTGGAACAAAATGCAACCCAGCTAGTACACAGATGGCAATATGTTGCTGACAAGATTGATGAAAATCTTCTGTTAAGACTCTTCTTAAGAAGCTTCAACTCTTCAAATGGAGAGAGGACAATAGGAGCATTTTTCACTTCTTTGTACCTAGGTCGTATTGATGATCTTCTCCCAATAATGCAACGGAAATTCCCAGAATTAGGGTTAGTGAGAGAAGATTGCACTGAAATGCCATGGATAGATTCCATACTCTTTTTCGCAGGTCTCCAGGGCGTATCGCGGGACGTTTTGCTGAATAGAACTCAAGCTTTCACGACATATTACAAGGGAAAATCCGACTACGTGACGCATCCAATTCCAGTTCAAGGTCTAGAAAGCATGTGGAAATTTCTTATAGAAGAAGATGAAAATGCGGCAGAATATCAGTTCAGTCCGTATGGAGGGAGAATTAATGATTTCTCAGAATCAGAAATTCCTTTCCCTCATCGAGCTGGCAACATATTCATGATTCACTATGGAATAGGCTGGGTTTCTAAAGCTGAATCCCGAAGGCATATAAGCTGGAGCCGGGGGCTTTACAGTTTCATGGCTCGTTATGTGTCAAAATCTCCGAGAGCTGCATATTTCAATTATCGGGATTTGGACATTGGAATGAACAATATTAAAGGGTTTACGAGCTACAAACAAGCAAGTGTTTGGGGATATAGCTATTTCCAGAACAATTTCAAAAGATTGGTTAGTGTGAAAACGAAGGTGGATCCAACTAATTTCTTCAGGAATGAACAAAGTATACCGCCAGTATCACCGTGATAAAACCAATTATATTTGTCATTAATTGTATGTCGAATAAAATTGATATGTCCTCAATAGTGTAATATGTAACGGTTTATCTTTAATTATATGTTGAATAAAAAAGATGTGTCCTCAGTAGTCTAATATGTAAACATAAATTGAGGATTAATGAATATGTCCATTTGATATTTTAGTATTCCTGTGGCATTTTTGGGAACATATCTTCCACTCTATATTAATTAAGAAAAGTACTTAATTATAAAAGTATTCGACGAGTTCATTCGAGAATTGAACGTCACACTATATATGTAAAGGCAAGGCACTTCCCAAAAATAAGTTTTGAAACTTTTTCTGCCTAAACTGTATTTCCTAAAATGGAAACATTTCAATAAATCAGAATATTTTTGATAATTATATTATTATTTTGAAATTGAAAAATATGTAATATGAGTGTCAAATCGAAGATCAACAAGAACTTTAATAAAAACTCACTAGTAAGAGTCAACTATAAATACATTATCCCTAAAATCACATCAAAGATTAAAAGTAAAATTTTATTTTGTAAATTTCATTTTTCATAATGTCCCACTATTTTAAAATTGTTTTATTTAAGTCCTACAATGATATTTATGATAATTTCTCAAGTAAATTTAATTGGTACTAAATAATTAATTTCAATTCAAGTTGCTTTTCTTATCAAATTAAAAGAAATAATAAATATCCGAACTTTTTAAAGTAAATTCAATTAAGTCCGAATAATTTTTGCAACGTCATATTTCGATCAATTTATTTGTCATTTTAAAAATAAATTTACTTATTTATTTACTCATTTTGTAAATTTATTTATGTTTAATACTGTAGATTTAAATAATCAAAATATGCAAAATAGATATTATAGGCTTTAACAATTAGTTTAATTAATTTTTATTAAAATAAAAATAAAGACATTAGCAAATTCATTCTATTCCAATGTAGGATGTGAACAAATATGTTTATTTGAAACGTATAAAATAGTGTTTTTTTTCCGGTAACATGATTCTTTGACTAATAGATAGAAAATGAAAAATCGTGTTGTATTGGACATTATTGAATAAGTTTTGAATATTTTAATAGTTTGTATCTATGATTTTTTTTTTTTAAATTTGTTTCAGTTTCTACCATTGATCACGTATCACGTTGTTTCCTGGAACTTAACTGTTTTATTTTCATTTTTTGAAAATTGATTTTGTGAAAATTATATTTTTAGAATGTTTAGTTAAAAAGTAATATGAAAAATTTTTAAAGTGATTTTTCAAAGAATTCGTGATTCCAAAAGAATGTTCAGAAAAATTAGTTTTGAATTCCATAGGGTAGGTATTAAAGTAGTATGTCTTATGAGTTAAACAACTATATCGATTTTATAAATTGAGATATATAGATGATTTTTTGGTATATATAATTAAATGTATTTACAATATACATTCGATAAAATTTAATTAAAACTAACATTTCATGTTGCTTAATTTGTTACATTAATTTAAATATATGGTAATGTGTATTTAATTTGCAATGTTAAAGCAAATATGAAATGAAATATATTTTTAATACATTTAAAAAATCAAATATTGTATTATTATTTTTAGTATCAATTCTAATATTACTATTCGGGTTGTGATAAATTAATTTGTGATAATTTAGAAATTATATTTTGAAAATATTAATTACTTAATAATCATTAGAATTGAATAGGTATGCAAATGGTCATGAAGGTTTTTGTTTGATTGTTTGTTTTCTTTAAGTCATTTAAATTCTTAACTATTACAATTATAGTCATTTGGTAAAAAAATTGGCCCATATTAGGTACCCTTTATTCAAAACCTCATTTTTTAACCGACATTCTAATAATAAAATAATATACATAGATATTAAAAAAAAAAAAAAAAAATCATACTTTTTAACAACTCATTCTCCCAAAAATTTACAGTTACAAACTACATTATTTAAAATAATTAGTCTCAAACAGGGGCTTAAGTACACATTCTCCAAAAAATCATTATTACAAAACTCACTTTGTAGAAAATGATGGCTCAAACAATGACTACATATGTTCACAACGGAATAAAGAGATGGCACTTCCCAAAAATAAGTATTTGCCCATTTTCCCGCCTAAAACATATTTGCTAAAATGGTAAGTAATATTAATTGACTATTTAATATTCATTTTGGAAAAGATTCAAATTTAAAATAATCAAATTGAATGAAAATTTTTAAATAGCCTTGTTTTCTAAGTCCTGAAGTTTCTTGGTCTACTTTTCCATCTTGAAAATCAATTACATTAAAAATAAACTTATCAATATCAGAAAAATATGGATATAACTAAAGTTTGAGCCTTTACGTGTAGAGTACCTGATCATTGTTCCTAATTTCATGATGTACCGAATTGGGTCAACACACAACACACAATTAGTATATAAATACGGTTATGATATCTGAATCACACAATCGTCATTCAGTTCTATATGGTGATTTGGAAGACTCAACCACAAGACTTGATTATCATGAAGCATGACTATTAAAGATCAAACTCTCATCAAATCAACATCAATGAAATCTAAGTCAAACCCTCATCAAATCAACATCGATGGAATTCATGTATTTTTTCAATTCTTTTATTTCTTGATAATTTGACATGATTGATCGTTTGGCTACAATTAATGACAAAACATCTAGAGTACTCGAAGAATGAGACAATAGGACATAAGGCTCACAGCACTACTCTTTGTGCTTTCTTGTCCTTGTCCTTGACCAAACAAACAACTTAGTGAAACTTTACAACCACATTATTTTTTAGAAGTGAACTTATATGCAATTGAAACTTTTTAGGATTTTAATGAATTTTAAAAGTTTATAAAGTGGACTTTTTATGATTATACAAATCTTGAGGTTTTTAACATAAACTTTCAAAAACTTTTTAAAAAATGTTTAAAACTCCTAGAGTATTATAAAAGTTTTAAAACTCAAGACGTGGTCAAAATGTCAATGACTTTTATATAATTCTTCACGTACAAACTTTTAAACAAAAAATTCAAAATTATCTCTCAATGTCCCTCAGAGTTTTGAAAGATTTTCACATAAAAAGTGCTGTTGGGTGTATAAGTTATTTTCCCTCTTTTATTCTATGAACTCTAAAGTTATGTTGAATTTAAATTTTTATGAAAAAGTGGATCAATATTTTTGTATTCAACCTTTTTTTTCCTCTTTCTAACATTCTTCGTTTTATTTTTTATCACTTACATTTTTTTCGCCTTTTTATAAAATTAAGAAAGATCATTTTATAATTTAAATTCTTATAAATTTTATTAGAAAAACCAGATTAACATGTAATTAGATTTTTAAATATTAATTTATTAATTAATATATTTTTTTTGTATACTTTAGTTTTTTATTAACTTGTAGTTTATAAATTTTTTTTTTTTGTTTGCTTCTAATTATTAATATCGTGAATCATTTCATTATGCAACTACTAGTGGTTTAGAATAGTCATAGATTGTAATGTATCTAAAGATTTGAGGGATTCATCTTACAAGGTTAACCCTATTAAGAGAAGTAGTACAAATCTTTATAAATTGGTCTATATTTTTATCTTTGTTCGATGTGGGATTTTATCTTTTAACATGCCCCCTCAAAATGGTTGTTCATTTGAGTAAATTAATCTTGAAATTCAAGTACTCATTTTTTGAGTCTTAATCAGATCGAATTGTTCGTTAGAACTTAATGGACTTTGACATCATGTAAAGATTTGAGGATTCATTTTAAAAGGCAAACCTTATTAAGAGGAATAACTTAAACCTTTATAAATTAGTCTATATTTTGTGAGATTTTTACGCAGGATGGAAGCAAGCAATGAATTTCAAATAAAATCCCTAAAGATAGAACTTGGAATCTACTAAGATGAGAGAAATCTCAAGAGATTTTATTAATCAATGAATGAATAAAAAACAATGAATTAGCCCTCTATTTTTAGGGTCATAAAATAAAGAAACGTATACTAAATCAAATAGAAAAAGCATAAAACATATTCTAAATCAACTAAACAAAAAAATTTTGAAATAAACTAAATGACAGAAATAACGCTAAAATAGTAAAGCACTATTTTCGCTGTCTTAACGAAAACGAACACCCAAAATCCATCGTATGTTATAGCAAAGTAATGAGTTGCATTCGTCTAGAAGAGCTACCCAAAATAGACATATTATAGGCCCGAAACGGAGGTCGAACGCCAAATATTTAACTTGTGATCTAGTCCTTTACGTTCTATTTATTCTTCATTTCACTCCGTCGTTTGTTCTACATCAGATTTTATCTCTTAACACTGTAGATACAGGCGGACTCCTGTCAAACTGCTCACTGTATCACACTTGGTGAAGGATCGTGGTCTATCCATACTACTCTCAAACATAGCAAGCTGTACAATCCTTTGATCTAGATACTATTTGCCACATCCATTGAGAGAGAAAGCAGGCTGCTCATTCACTTGCTTCATAGAAATTTTCAGTACGATCCTCTCGACTTGCCTCCACGACTTCGCATCCTTGTAGATACTATATATTTGCCACATCCATTTAGAGGACTTTAGGCTCCATTTTTTCTTTCTTTATACTGTATAGAAGGAGATAATTTTTTGCCATTACTGTTTTTATCTTTTCACATTAATTTGCGCTTTTGATTGGAGGTCACGTTTGCCTTGTATTCGTTTACGTTCTATTTATTTCATGGTTGGAAAATTTTAACTCATTAATCCATCATTTCTTGGTGGTGGACCCTGAAATGTAGAAGATGTGATGATGCTTCTAGATAAAAAAAAATACAATTACATTAGGTTCTAGTTCTTGACAAAAGCTATATACATTATATTATTACATGTTGCACATTTTTGTGATTTTTTCTACGTCAAGAAAATGATATAATATACTGTAGCCATATGATTCACAGAATTTAATTTATTAATTACGTGACGTGAAGCCGAAAACAAACACGGTCTCACAGATTTCTTAAATAAATATTATTTCTTACAACCTTAAACCTGTTCGGCTGCTTCCAAATCCAATAGGTTCAAGAATAAGTAATATGGCTTTCAAAGAATGGCAGCCATTATTGAAATTGATCCGAAGATTTTTCGCAATATAGAAATCTGAAAGGATCACTTGTCAATGACTACATAAAAAACTTCTTCGTTTTCTTCTTGAATACATTAATACAAATCATTGGGTGGCTTTTAAATAGTAAAGATAATAGTTGTAACTAATATAATGGGTAAATGATACAAAACGTGCCTACCTTTGACATTCATTGTGGAAAACGTCTCAACGTTTTATTTTTTGGCACAAAACATCCTATTTTCTAATTTTTTTGCGAAAAACATCATTTCTGTTAAATCCAACGGAAATTCACCGTGTTCTCCACTTTAAATAGTTAAATATTAAAATTATGAGGGGTATTAATGTCCAATCATATCATAAACCATTTTCATTTGGGTAATTGGTACAAAACATCCCTACGTTTAAAATGTATTGTGGAAAAGGGTAATTGGCACAAAACGTCCTTACGTTTGAAATGTATTGTGAAAAACATCTCAACGTTCTGATTTTTAGTACAAAACATCCCAACATTTCCATTTTCTTGCTGGAGACGTCCTTTTTGTTACTTTTAACACCTCTACACCGTCAATTTCAATTTACATGGTAAATCATTAGAACATCAAGAGGTATTTTCGTAAAAGTAAATTTAATCCATTTAATTTCTTTCCGACCTGTGTAAACTGCTAGTAAATACTAATTAAAAAATAAATTCATAAATATGAGTTCAAACCCAACCCAACCAAATCAAGTTTCGGTCGGGTTTGATTATTTGAACTTTGATCCAATTAGCTAAAAATCATAGATAATTAGAAAATTATACCCATAAATCAACTATTAACTAAAATATGTTCAAATCATATTTGAGTTTCATCTAAATTAAAAATGGGCTTGAGATTCTTGAAATTTAAATGGTCTTATATCTTTAAAATTTTTATTGGATTGGATCAGGTTAAGTTTTTAACCCGACCCACAACCCAACCCAAACCGATTGGGTTGGATTGGTTTGGACGGGTTAATGCCCACCCCTAATCGTAGGATGTTGATAACCATGAATGTTTCAAACTCCCTTTCACCTTCTGCAACTTTCTGGTTCATCTTTTTCAACATTGACATTCAGACTGAAATTTGAAAATTCATTGATACCCCTCTAATTGTAGTCATTATTTTCATGGTGTGGAGTAGACCGTTAGCTTGTTTTTACATTATTTTTTAAAATAAAATATTTATGAATTCATTTTTTAAATAATATTTAGTAGCAGTTTACACAGGTGGGAAAGAAATTAAATGGATTAAATTTATTTTTACGAAAATACTTCTTGAAACTGACGGTGTAGAGGTGTTAAAAGTAACATAAAGGACATCTCCAGCAAGAAAATGGAAATGTTGGGATGTTTTGTACCAAAAATCAGAACGTTGGGATGTTTTTCACAATACATTTCAAACGTAAGGACGTTTTGTACCAATTACCCTTTTCCACTATACATTTCAAACGTAGAGATGTTTTGTACCAATTACCCAAATGAAAATGGTTTATGATGTGATTGGACAATAATACCCCTCACAATTTTAATATTTAACTATTTAAAGTGAAGAACACAGTGAATTCCCGTTGTTTTTAACAGAAAGGATGTTTTCCGCAAAAAAATGAGAACGTTAGGATGTTTTGTGTCAAAAAGTAGAACGTTGGGACGTTTTCCACAATGAATGTCAAAGGTAGGGACGTTTTGTACCATTTACCCTAATATAATCATTGAATTGTCTATGCATATGTGTTTTGTTTTGTTTTGTTTTTTTTTTTTTTTTTTTCTTTTTTAGATTCTTAGGAAAGATTGAACAATCATGTGATCTCAATAGTTGAACCACCTTATGTTGAAGAGATTTATTTATATGTTTAAATTACCTTTCAATAAATACAAATCAGATTCATTTTCACAATTTTCATTACTGACAACAAAGCCCCTTTTTGATGGGAACTGAAATCAGATTTATAGTATAATTTGATAATATTTTATAAAATGTTAGTTAAAAAGTTATGAGATCTATAAAAAACGTGTTAGTCAAACATGCAAGAAAAATAAAATTAAGATAATCTAATAATTATTAACATTTAAACAAAGTTTCTGAGACAATATTTTACTCTCTCAATCAAAACCTTGGCTAAACTCACTTATTTGATGAAAGCAAATATGAGCTTCATGCTGAGAATAATATAGATAATATTTGGGAATAAATGATATATTTTATTTATATAATATTAGAAATATTATAAAAAGAAGAAAAAAATCTCCAATGAAAAATTTAATGCTGAGTATTTTTCCTTTATAACAAAGCTTAAACTTGTGAGAATTCATCAATGCATAAATTTGATAGATGTCATCTTCATTCTTTTAAATATTTTTGTTTGTCGTCAATTTATTTCAATTTCGTTGTGCACATTTGAAAATGTATGATTACTATTGTTCTAATTTTTTCATGATAAAGTTGATATTTTTTTTTTCCTTTCTGAGTCGTGGTAGTAAAATTTTCAATTGTGAAGTGTAGAAAGAATCTAGTACTCTAAAAGTATTAAAAAAGAAACATGTTTGTTTAATATTGAAAAGTTAATAAAATAATGATAGACAAATATAATGGAAATATTACATCTTCATTAATCAAAAATTCAAAATAAGTTTTAAAACTTCCATTGGCGCATATAGGTTTTAATGGAATCTGTACAGATATTGGGAATTTTTCATACTACAATCTTCATCATATCCGATAAAAATTCATAGCAACATATGGTTGATACTTTTATTCGTGGACAAAATCATTCGATTTGTTAAAAACTCAAATTTGAGAGAAATAATGACTATAAAAAAGTTTAGCAAATCTGATGTTAGGCTATGAACCACTTTTGAATTTATAATAGCTAGGCTATATTGGGTTATAGTATATATTGTATTGAATTCATTTTAGTGTAAAAAATATATATGAATATAAGGATTTTTGGAACTATAAATGTGTTAATGAATAGTATAAATGAGAAAATATATAATAACTATGTAAAAATGTTAGATTGAATGTTAGATGTATATGATTTTCATTATAGAGTGGGGGTCGTAGATATTCTTATTTAATTAATAACATTGTTGAGAAACGAAAAAAATAATAGAATATTAAAAGTATAATTCAAAAAGTCTAACATTCATATTTCTCACAATTTCCTTAATGATGAAAATATATCAATATTTAATTAATTAAGAATGAGAATTTCAATTTTATGAAAAAATCATAACCGAATTTTTTTTTCACTATTTCCTTTATGATAGTATATTAATATAATTATATTTATGTTCAGTGAGAATAAATAATAATTTTAAATAGACAACGAAAAATAAAGTAAAGAGTTTAGATTGTAAATGTATATATTGAAATTAATGAAATTATTGATAAAATGGAAAAACAAAATATTAATAACAATTATTCATTAATTAACGTTAAGGGTAAATATGAAAATATAAAAAAGTTGTAAGGGTAGAAACGTCTAAAAAAGTTTCTCCCTTTAAGCCACTTTTAGAAGTTGAATAAATATATAATTTGTAGTTTTAAATAGTTCAAAGTTTGAGTGATTTATTTAGAACTCGTCTATAAATATGTAATATTTTAAACAATTTTAGGTGTTTTGGTTTTTTAGTAAAATCGTTTGACGATCAATTTCTGTAAATTTCTTGAGTTTCTGAAAACATTCTTTTGTCATACTGTAATTGTGGGTTTTTATATGCTTTTATAGTGGTATCAGAGCCTTAGCTTTCATACCTTTCTTCAAAGAAAACCTAGGATTTTCTTATATTTAAAATATTTTCAAAAGAAACTGCATTTCTTTTTTGGTCTCAGGGTTGAAACTCACAAATATACTTGAGATTGTTCAAGATCTGTAGTCTTAGCGGACGAATCTATTGATAATATACGTGGAATGATATGGACGTAAAAGATCTACAGCGGGATCTACACTTTTCTATAAAAAAGCTTAAAAGATTTTGAAGGGTTCTAAGTTCATAGATTAGGTGAAATGTTTCCTTTCTGAACGGTCTCTTGTAATTCATCTTTTGCCACACTATAATTGTCTGACTCTTCCTCCATTGAAGCCTTGGTTAGACTCCTTTATTCACATTTGTCCAGGATTCCTTAAGAGAATTCGAGAACTTGAGGGAATCCAGGGCTAACCTAAGTAAGGTTGAGGAAGAAAAATAACTAAGGTTGAACATGTTTGTTATTTTATCCCTACCTACTATAGTGTACTAATTTTTTAATGATACTACAATATGTAAATATTTTTTATATACTTAAATTGATATGCAATTCTTCTAAGTGTTTTAACATCTGCATATAGTTTGATTTTTGTACTTTGTTTTATTTTTCCCTCTAAAAATAATTTATGTTATTATCTGAATAAATATATTTGATTCTCTCTGTTGTAATTTTGGTTTTACAAAAGGGTTATTTTTCTGTGATTTCATATAAAATCCTTTCTTCTAAAACAGTTTCAAAAATGGCTACTTCAAAAGTTGAAGTTGAGATCTGAAATGGTAAATGAGACTTTAGACTCCTAGAAAATGAAAATTTTACTTCTTCAAATGAAATTTGCTAAAGTCCTTGACGAAATTTGGGCTAAAATTTTGGCACAGGACGGGAAAAAAAATTGAGATGAATGAAATGTCCTTGAGCACTTTATTTTTCACCTCTCTGATTTTATAATCAGGAAGGTTCAAGAAACAAAGAAAGCTATAGATCCATGGAAGAAGTTAGGAGAACTTTGTTTTTTACTATAACTATTCCCAATAATTTTTTTTTTTTGTGGAAATAATTCTTTAACTTTAAATTTCATCCTGGTATGGATGCTGAAGAAAATAGGATAGATTTAATAGGCCCGCTCAGGAAATAGTAAACTGTGGTGAAAAGTTGTTGGATGACAAAACTGTAGTTTGCCTATTAAATGGTCTAGGAGGAAAATAGAGAGATCATAGAAATGCCCGAGAATATGGAGGCTGATCGGTATATTTTTGGTCATTCCATTATCAGAATATTACTTTTCACCTTCAGGTCCAAGGTCATGCTTTGGGCCGGCCTTCTATCTTGCACAACATCACACTTTGGATCGACATCTCTATGGCCCGAGGTCACCCATTTGGGTCTATTTGTTCATAGAAGCATTGTAGTCTTATTATGGGCCAACCCTAGACCCAAAACACGTTAATGGGCTATGTCTTTAGCCTTACATCCTATAAAATCAAGTGATCAGTACAAATTCACGACGCCCTAAAATAAGCTAGGGATTTGGGATATAATAGGTCGGGCAATAATGCCCGACCATGTATTGATAGGGATTGTTGCCCAGTTACTCCCTGTTTATTCAACATATTTGGCCGGGCTTATCCTGTCACTACATAGGTCGGTCACTCCTGACCTTATCAAAAATCTCATTGATGATAAGATATATGGTTGGCTGTCCCGGTCACATCACGCTTAGAAGCCCAACACAGATAGGACTTCGAACCTTCTTCATTAATGGGCTTCATTCATGGACCTCCTTCTTGGGCCTCCATAACAAGACATATCTTATAAGGAAACCTCCTAAAAAAGGGGACCTCTATTCTTGTAAAGATAGAATTCCCCTTAAAAGGTAAGTTTATATAAAAAAGACTCATTCTTCAATTAAAAAAGGTTATGGGCTTTTTTCAGCCCTATAAATACAGCTCTTTTAATCACTATATTCATTCAATATTCTTTACATTTTCCAGTTATATATTCTCTCTATTTTCCAGAATACTAATTCTCATACCAGAGGGGCGACAGGGAGAATCCTCATCGCCTTTTTGCAGGTTATACAAGGCGAATTCATTCATCTTTTCCAGTGATCAAGAAGTCCCAGATCTTGCCACGTCAAGGTTAGGATTTTTTACAGCATCAATTGGTGCCGTCTGTGGGAATTCGATCAAAAAATCATGTTCAAAGATCGATTTGAAAATAAATAAAAATTCAGGGATCGTACCAATGGATGGTTCAGTCTTTCATATTCAGTATCTTCCATATGGGCCCTCTTCGTCTAGCTATTATGGGTCTCCAATTGAGAACATGGATTCATATTTTTTTGGCCAAGTTTGAATCCACTTGAACAGAATCAGAGGGCATAAGGACTTGATATCGACCGAGCATATTAATTCTACACTTCGCGAGACTCTCTTCAACAACTGATCCACTGTTATCAATAAATTTATCATAAAAAAATATTTGCTCTATCTCGTTCACCAACTCAACCCCGCCATATATTATTCCTTTCTAGTTTAATCCACTTCCTAAAAGATCAGATGTTTTTAATTTGGGGATGGAAGTTGTCTGAACTACAATATTAAAGTTAGTATCAGATTTCTGCTCTATTTTCCTCAGATCGGTAGTCGGGTCTCCACCTCTTCCTTCAAGTAAAATGGGTATTTCATTGGTGAACAAGAAACACCATGAAAGACCGATGTTAATCGAGGATGCCATACAACCTCAATTCCCGACGAAAGTTGCAGCAAGGACTCCCCTGCGATCGTCGCCAGGTTGCCGTGAAATAACAGTGAGGCTGCCATATCACCATAACTCCCCAACGACCGCTGTGAGATTGTTTTTATATTTCGGATTGTTTCTCTTTTGATTTTGTTTATATGCATAATCATGGCTGAGTGGCAAAGATTAGTGCAATCGGTATTCTTTGGCGTAATTTTATCTTTTTTAATCGCCAAATTGCCCATCCCACTTCACCAGAACCTGCATCCAAACCCGCAGAGGAAACTGTAACTTCGTTATCTTGGGGTTTACAAGCCTTTGATTGCTAAAAATGAGGAATTAGGGTGTGAGAACTCTACTGTTTGGAAATCTTACCGACAGTGACGATGATTGGGATGGTGTGGAGAGCACTGAATTGGATGAGGCATTTGGTGCTGCCACGACATTTGTAATGGCCACTGCAGCCGATAGCATAGTACAGAATGTATCAAATGAAGTACAATTGTAGCTTTATAAGTTTTATAAGATTACCACCAAGGGACCCTGTAATGCTCCTTAGCCATCCTTTCTCAAGCCCACTGCTTGACCTAAGTTGTGGGAGATATTAGCCATCTTTTTCAATGGAATGGTCAAGGCGAACAGTTACAAGAAACTAACAGGCGTTAGATGCCTGATGGAATACTCCATCCAAATTAAGTATCATCTAATGGTTTGATGCAATTGTACTTGGCATGATTATCAGAGCAGACACACTCTTGTCAAGAATATGGTGCTAAAGCAGTCAAAAGGAACAAAGAAGGGAGTATCCATTTTCCATCTTCCTTCCTACCCTTATTCACATGGCTGCAATTTTCCTCTATCAACACCATCCGCCTTGAAGAGGATTTCTCACGATAAAAGTATCCATGGATTATAGTGATCTTGTGCCGTCTTTGGTTGGATATAGTCATGTAGCAATTCAGTTTCCAGCATATGAGAAGATTAAAAGTTACCTGGCCCAAACCGAAATCGATCAACTTAGTGAAAGAGATGCGGCTGTAGCTTCATCAATTTCTATAAATTCTTGCTTCCACTTTGACATATCCATAAGAGGTTCTGAGTACAAGGCTTCAAGAGAAAGGGGAACAGCTCCGAGAAGCAATATTCCAGCTTTGTTGATTGTAATAAGAAAGTTTTTCAGCAAAAGGGAATCCTGGGTTTTTACCCTGGGTATGCCACTAATCTGCTTAGGACCACTCCAGGTGCCTAATCACGTCTACTAGCTTCGAAATGATCGAAATGATTAACCGTTTTCTTGATTAAATCATCCCCCTGATCCCGTACACTTAACCACTCTGAAGATTTAGCTGTCGAAAATCAACCAATCATAGTTTGCCAGGAGTTACCGATATTGTGGGTTTGACCAAATAAAGCCACTCTTGATTGCTAGTGTTTTCGCAAAAAAAGTGTTTTGTTGATTCTCAACTTCCACATCAGATAGAGTAGGATGGAATTCATTACCTGTTGAGATCACTTCTTCCCTCGCCTCAAATGTGACAAGCCCATCAGTAGCCATTTTGTTAAGAGCTTCTCAGCACCAGATAATAATTTTTAACCAAGCTGACCATCTAGAAGAAACTTGGAAGTATTCACCTTTTTAGTCATTTACAGTCTTGAAGATGTGTCAACAAAAATATATTGGATAAGCTCTTCAATTTTAATGGGTTTCGACGAGCACCCCCGCAATAAAAGTAGACAGTCTTCTCCAGTTGTAATTGCAAAGCCTTTGATTGTATCCATTGAAACAACTACTGCTTAATGTTGCATGTATTGACAACTTTTCGTAGTAATTGGCAAAGCTATTTCAAACCCTGGCGATCACCTTCTATGTAGCAGCCGGGATAACTATTGTAGAGATAAAAATCTTCTGCTGGTGTAAGGATTTCCACAAGTCCTTAGTCATTTCTAGATTTGCTCGAGGAATTGCAAAACAAGATCTGGATGTGCTAGTTCTTAGAAGACACTTTTGAATAGGTCATATTTCAGCTGGGTTCTATTTTGAGGTTATTATTCACTCCGTCTCCAGCCCGTTCTCAATGTGGGAGAGAGACTTCATCGGGCTTGAGTTCACTGCCCTACTGACCCAAATAAAAATTCGGTGTTTGGCTTAGTGTTTGTCACGATCTCAACAATAGCATGGAACAGAGAAAACACCATCAGGGATTGATCTCGAAGATTGAAGCCACAACCAGCAGTAATGTGATCTAATTGCTAGGGGTGATGACCGCACAAAACAGGTCTTCAATCGTTGTTATTGATACCAGTTGATTCAAGGCACTCCTTAGCATCAGGGAAAAGCCGTCGAGCCAGCTACTGTCCCCATCTATAAACCTGTGACTACCGAAGCATACACTTGTGCTCGTATGAGGTCTTCGTCATCTTTGGGACACTACTATCGTGATAACCTCCAGCTATGATACTCTATTTCTCCATCTTCCTCTCAGAAAATTCCAGAAGCAAGGTGTACTCTTACCCTTCTCATCATTTCTCGCGCAATTTGGTAGAGATTACGTTACAACTTGAAATTTATGTGATCTCATAAGATATGTGATTAATTTTGAATTAAGTGCTAATCAACTCTAAATACGATTACTCACTTTTTTCAGAACTGATGATTTATGTGATAAATGGAGACTATGGATTAAATTAAATCTGCAAAAATGTATCAGCAAAACATTATGGACCCGACATGAGACACACATTTTAATTGCTAGCTCTCCTTCTTTTTGAAATATAAGATCTTTTTGGAAGTTGGGAAAGTCTCATAATCTGTTGATATGTTGATTTAATTGATGATATCCGTTCATAATTTTGATTTCATTATTTACATGACCTCAAGTATGATCTGATCAATAATGCATAAGTTGAGCTCAATGTGAATTGCTTGCTGAATCTGAAGTTACGAGATCTGTTCCCATAATGATTCATGCTCTAAAGTTTGTATAACCTGGAAATTAGCTGAGTTCAGTAATATATTATAAAGTGACTCACACAATGACCAATTATATAAAGCATCATATTTCTATGTGATCTATTTGAAAATCAATAAAAACACTAAATATACTTTAGCATGACCTTTTTGGGTACAATCTACATTGATTAAAATGCTCCAACCGTTTTCTTCAATAGCTAATCATATTAATTGGAAAAATGTTTGCTTTGAATCAATTGAATTCCCGCTAAAACAAGCTTGGGATTATTATTAAACATAAGCTCGGCTTATCATTCCTTAACATTAACTTGAGCTCATTATTTAAATATAAGTTCGACCTATTATTTCCTAACATAAGCTTGGCTTATTCTTTGCCTAAACATAAGCTTGATCTCATTATTTAACATGAGCTCGACTTATTACTTCTTAACCTAAGCTCGAGCTTATTATTTTTTAACATGAGCTCGACTTATTGCTTTTCAACATAAATTAAAGATATTACTTAACATAATCTCGATTTATTCCTTACTTAAACATATCAATATGTTCTATTACCAATGCAAGCCATAATCCCTCCCTAATCTGAGGTTAGCTTCTATGCCCTCCAGTCATCGAACAAAAATAACTGCGATAATTGCAGAAAGCCTTCCAAACAATCACATTGAGAATGATTTACAAGGTCGACCAAAGAGCATGACTTTACAAATTATCTCCTAAGAGCACAAGGTCAAATAATTTGCAATGTCTCATATGGTAAGGCGTTACAAATTATTTCCTCGCAAATAATTTACAATGTCTCATATGGGAAGGCGTTACAAATTATTTCCTTACAAATAATTTACAATGTCTCATATGGCAAGGCATTACAAATTATTTCCTTGCAAATAATTTACAATGTCTCATATGGCAAGGCGTTACAAATTATTTCCTCACAAATTATTTACAATGTCTCATATGGCAAGACGTTACAAATTATTTCTTCACAAATAAATTACAAGGTCGACCAAAATGTCTAACCTGACAAATTAATTCAGCACAAGTAATTTACAGGTTCGACCATCATGCCCAGCCTCACAGATGGCTTCCCTACAAAGAGTTTATAAAGATGGCCTACCTACTAGACCTATCAAACTATTTCTTTTTTACATGAAGTCAACGGTTTGATCCCTTCTTTGTACAAAAAGTCTACAACGTCGGCCTACCTGCCTGACCTATGTCCTTAAATTATACAGGGTCAAGGGTTTGACCCCTTCTTTGTGCAAAAATTTTACCAGGTCGGCCTAAATGCCCGACCTGACTAACAATTCCCTCAAAAATACGAAGTCAAAATCATGACTACTTCTTTGTGTAAATCATGTACAAGGTCGGCCTTGCTCGACGTTTCAAAATATTTTTCATAAACTCACGAAAGGGCAGGACTTGACCCTTCCTTTGCACAAAAGTCCATAAGGTCGGCCATGACCGACCTGTATAACTATACTTCAAATTATAGAGGCTAGCCTTTAGCTTTGAACTAGAAAGTCACAAGGTCGAACGAACACGACCTTTTCAAACTATTCTTGAAGTGACAATACTGGTTCAAATGCCAGACTGTGGCATCAATTTACGAACAAAACACGAGTATCATGTACTTAATTGAAACTTGTGAATTTATTCACAAAAATTACAAGCAGTCCACGAGGCATACCTCGGGTAAAAGACAAGTCTACAAAATTTTTACGAAAACAAGTTCAAAGCTCAGGCTCGCTTCATCTTCAACATGCCCGTCCTATCTACTATATTTGTACGTTACACAAAATCACAAAGTTAAGGGACTGACCCCTTCTTTATAAAAATAATTTACAAAGTTGGTTACAAAGCACGTCTGATGCAAACCACGTAGCAATTGTAGCTACGCAACCCACAAAATATTGAAATCGACCCAAGAACGCCAAGAGCCACGATTTATGGATCCAATTAAAATTAATTGAACCAAGCAACCAATACAATCACTGGGATATATTGACCTCTTGATCACAAGCAATAATAATTCTCACCCAAGATTTGAACAAACAAGATTAACTCGCAAGTTCGGATTTTATTCAATAAAGAATAAGGTTTGAAAACAAATTGCCTCTCAATAATAATATCAAAGTTGTGTGTTAATAATGAAAATTACATCCCTATAAATAGGATCAAAACCTGACTAGAGAGTTTTAATTATACTAGGAAAGAAATACCTAAAATAAGGAAATAAATAAAAAACCCTAAAATTACGCAAATCGACTTTTACGGCCGTGACTAATTCCTTTACGGCCGTAAGAAGCTTTCTGATTCTCAGTTACGGCCGTGAGACTTTATTTACGGCCGTAAGTCCTTTTTTTCCCGAAATTCATAATTTTAACAGAGACTGCATTACGGGCGTGACATTGTAAGTTACGGCCGTAAATCCAATTCTTCAAAATTTCAGTTCTTTTTTAGTAGACTCGTTACGGCCGTGAGTAGTGTATGTTACGGCCGTGAATTTGTGATTTCACAATTTTCTTTGACGCATTGAATGAGGTTGATCCACTCGTCGTTTTGGCTCGGTCCCAACATGGAACTTGTCTCTTTAGTCGCCAAGAATGTGTTTTCATCCATTGTTGCTTGACGACTTGTATTCGGAATCTTGATCACATCATTCCCTCCTTCTTCAGGATGATTCGTCCCGAATCATAGCTTGGTTCATGGTGTTTCAGTGCACCGCCTGGATCAAAAGGCAAATTCTTGACTCCATTACATAGGATCAACCAATAGTCGAATACTTGGATTGGATGGACGAGTCGGAATAAGAACTTCCTTGGCCAAATGTGGCGTGACTCAACCCTCCAAGTATATTCTACCTGCAAGAAAGATTTAAGCAAAATAGGGTGGGAAATGTTAGTTTCACAAAGTACAAGATAGGGATCCTTGTACTCATGGTATATCATCTCCAAATCCTCTTCCCTAAAAATGAGGTCCTTCTCTTCACCTCCTTCCTTTGTTGCAACTTCTTGCTCAATCCTCTTCTATTTCTTTTCTCTCAAGCTCATCCACCTCTTCTAACTCCACATTTTCAAGCTCAACTAGCTCTTCTAAATTTTTAGTTTCAACTTCTTCTACATTTTTAGTCTCAACTACCTCTTCCATATTTTTATTTTCATCCACACCTTCATCCTCAGTCACCTCTTCCACAATTTTATTTTCTTGTTCATTCACCTCTTTATTACCCAATTCCACATCTCCTAACTTAAATGTTGGATTTTTTTCCACTATTTCTAATTCATGTTTCAAGTCTCCCTCCTTCTTCCCAACATTCATATCCTGAGGCTCTTCTCGTAACTTAACTACATTTTTACCCCTCCGTGCAATCATGTCCTCTTCTAGAAGTTTTAATTGATAATTCAATCTGGATAATGGATTAATCTTTTCCTTCACCTCCTTTTGATCTTTAAGTATTTGCTCTAGTGTTAAACTAGCTAGGGTGATTGATTCTCCATCCTTCATAAATTTGTACCTGTTTTTATTCTTATCATAAAATGCTTTCCTCTCATGCCTCCATGGCCTACCCCACAACATATGACAAGACTCTAGAGGCACCACATCACATAATAATTCATCACTATACCTCCTAATGGTGAAATTCACTAAGACTTGCTTGGTCACTTTGAACTCCCCACACTCCTTCAACCATGTCATCCTATAAGGTCTAGGATGTTGTAGTAAATGCAATCCCAATTTTTCAACCATGTTGATACTAGCCAAATTAGAGATGTACTCCCTATCAATAGCCAAACTACACAGCTTATCACCCACACGACATCTAGTCATGAAAGTATGATCGAACTCATAATTCATCCCTTTATGCAGCTTTCAAAAATTTGAGAGACTCAAAATAAGAGGGTCCAGATATTGACAAATATCAAGAAGGAATTTAATGTTGAGTCGAAAATAAAAACAATATCAAGAATTTTAAAGAAATTCAAGAAAGTGATTCTTGAATTTGACTCGAAAGGAAATAATATCAAGAATATTGTAGAAATTCAAGAAAGTGGTTCTTGAATTTTGACTAGAAAGGAAAGAATATCAAGAATTTTAATTTGACTTGGAAGGCAAGGATTTATCAAGAATTTAAGGAAATTCAAGAAAGTGGTTCTTGAATGGACATTTTTTTTTTTTAAATTTTGGGTGAATTTTCGGAATAAATAAAACAAGTAAAAAATAATAATCTTTTTTTTTTTAATAAATTCAAAAATTCGACAACGAACACGACAAAACAAACGGAACTTAATTCGGATAAGAATTAAGCAAAACAAACACTTTTGAAATTTTTTGAACGATTTTCTGGATTAAAGACTCAACAAACTCAAGAACAAGAAGAACGGAAAAAAAAAAAAATTGAAAAACAAAAACTCAACAAGATATGGATGATTTTTATGGGACTCAATGATAAACTTAAAAATCAAACTGGATAAAAAACTCAAGAAAACGAAATAAAGATATAACCTTGATTTTTGAAGCCTAAGCTTTGATACCAGATGATGCAAACCACGTAGCAATTGTAGCTACGCAACCCACAAAATATTGAAATCGACCCAAGAACCACGATTTATGGATCCAATTAAAATTAATTGAACCAAGCAACCAATACAATCATTGGGATATATTGACCTTTTGATCACAAGCAATAATAATTCTCACCCAAGATTTGAACAAACAAGACTAATTCGCAAGTTCGGATTTTATTCAATAAAGAATAAGGTTTGAAAGCAAATTGCCTCTCAATAATAATATCAAAGTTGTGTGTTAATAATGAAAATTACATACCTATAAATAGGGTCAAAACCTAACTAAAGAGTTTTAATTATACTAGGAAAGAAATACCTAAAATAAGGAAATAAATAAAAAACCCTAAAATTACGCAAATCGACTTTTACAGCCGTGACTAATTCCTTTACGGCCGTAAGAAGCTTTCTGATTCTCAGTTACCACTAGTACATTAAGAGTCAAAGGCGTCGGTTGTAAAGCAGAAAAGGCGTCGGTTGTACAGGAGACGCCTTTAGTAGCGACGCTGAAAGTGCATACTTAAGGCGTCGGTTGTAAACCGACGCCTTAAGTTCATTAAAGGCGTCGGTTGTTAAACAACAACCGACGCCTTTAATGAACTTAAGGCGTCGGTTGTTGTTTAACAACCGACGCCTTTAACTATTATTTTTTTTTTCATGTATTTTTATTTCCCTTATATACCTATATAAACTATAACAATCATGTACACATCAAAAAATTATCTTCAACAAATATATATAATCGAGGAATGCAGAACAAAACTTAATAACTCAATAAACAGAATTTCGAATTAATTAATCTTGTATTCACAATATTGTTAAAAAATTTGTACATGTTAAACATAAAATGGGCCAAGTTTACATACACTCTTCGACGAAGTATTTGGCCCATAAATTTCGAACCTCGTCAATATCCTCTGTTGAGTAAATCTCTTGAAATGCCTAAAAATAATTAATAAGAATTAATAATTATTATGTTAATTACATATAAATCGTAATTAAACAATTATTTTTAATAACTTATACCTCGTGTAGAGAAGTAAGTTGAGAATAGGCTGTGACTATCTGGAACATGTTTCTCATAACATAATAGCCACACTCATCTCCTCCAGGTTGCTGAGGACACTGAGATTTGAATATTTAAAATTAAAGCTATTATTAATAATCGAATGAAAGTGAATATATATTAAACTAATATGAGAATTTGTAGCAATTTATAAAATTCTAGTTTTCATACCGAGATCTTTTTCCAATTTACATTGGATGTTGCACTCTTGCCTCCTAATGACCAAAAAGCTCGAAATGCCCTAAAGTTTCAGTAAATATGAACAAGTTATAAAAATAATAATAAAACTCAAAATTCTTATATAAATTTTGCCAGAGTCTCCCCTATAAATTGAACGTATCCAACCTGTATAGAGACCTATTTATTGAAAATTATCCTAACAACTATCATAATCACAACACAAACACATCAATTTCACCTCAAACTCTCTACGATTATTCCATGAAAGTAACCCAACTTATCTATATGAATGCACTAAACACAAAAGTTTGAACAATGTAATAATTACTTACACATTCAATGACGACTTGATTTCTATGTTACGCCTACATGATTGTGCTGAATCTATGAAGTACACAGTATTGGCTTCACAACATATTGCAAGCAACATCCAATGATTCCTACATATTATAAACGTGTAAGTATCCTTTAAATAAATAAAGAAATACAAAAAAATAATAATGGTCTTACTCCTGATAGTACGAGGCTAAAATGAATTGCTTGGATCTCAGCGTATTCATTGTTTCAGCCATGTAACTCACAACACTTTCTACATGTGTTTTAACTCTGATCGACGCAATCTGTGATGGACACATAAATCTAATTGACTGAATACCAAATTGCTCACACAACCCATGAAGGAACCTAAAAATAACAACCAATTAATAAAAAATAAAAACGAAAATTTAAATGAAAGACATAAATGCGTGTTCAGCAATCTTACATTATGAATACTTGCAAGATAGATACATTCAGCCATTTCATTGAGAGCAAGTCGGTGATGTCGTCATTCGTAACATAAAAACTTTCACCTTCCGTGTGATGAAACACAGTCGCGTCTAGAGGCACTTGGATGTAGTCTGTACTAGCAGGAAGTGTAAGCACCAGAGAGTGTAACATCTTACAATCATTACCCAGACGTTGTAACGTTGCATCATCAATGAGTGGTGATCGTCTGGTAGATGACATATCAAAACTCTTGGATTTTTTATTTTTTTCAATTTGTTTTGCCTGTTTTGTCAACTCTTCCTGTAATTACATGTTTTTTGTCATCATAACATTTCTAATATAATTTTAAACGTAATTAAAACTCGAAAGAAGTTTTTTATAAATATAAAAATTATTACCTCTCCAAAAATTACCAAATCTTTGGGCCATTGACAGAAACTTCCAATAGCTTCCCCCACCACGGTATAGTATGGAGATGGTACTGGAAGAAGTGACGCTTCGGCACCTTGTATAACATCATCAACCGACACTTTCACATGATCGGTCAAGAGTTGTTGATGGTGCACAATAGTCTCAGGTCCGGATGGAAAAACCATTCCTCTAGCCACTATTTGATGCTCACCATTACAACTTATAGCGAGACGACAAGGAATCGGTTTCTGTTGTTCAATAATATTCAATGTTATATCCCTTACAATTGAAATATAATCAATAATATTGAAAAACAAAATATTTTAAGAGTAAATACCTGAAGGCCATCAAATGGATCAGGATTAACTGAGTAGCAAGTACTGCGAGTTGGTGGTCGGGGTTGTGGAGTATGTCCACTTCGGCACCAACATTTAAGCCCATGTGCTGAAGGATGGCTTCGTATTTTTGCTGCATACTATCAATCTTACTATGTACCTCTGCTGCATACTCTTTCCTGACAGGTTCGGTGATACCAACCTCCAAATCCTTCATGATAATATCTTTAATATCATCTACCGACACAACCCCTCTCGATCGTCTGCTGGCTGAATCAGGTCTGCCATATACATCCCTCACCGTGACGTATACACCATATCCCCTAACCCGACCAGGATGATCCTCCTTACCAAGAGCTTCTGATAAGATGTCGTGGTGTCTCCTTGGGACAAATGTCCCTTGAGTTGCTTCCTCAGATTTTTCAATCTGTTCTCAAAAAAAAAAAAAAAAAAAAAAAAAAAAATGAAAACTAAATATTAGTGTTTAAGCGAAATTTCATCATATTATGAAAAAATGATAGGCTATGCTTACAATTTTTCCGTACACCCCCCTCGTTTTCTCGTTGGGGATGTAATAAGATCCGTCTTCTTTCTTCTTTAATCTAGCTCGAATCCAATGTAAGCTGTGATCATCACTTAACATGGACGAGCTAAGTGACGCACATGAAGATACAGAAGACAGTAGTGGGTCTGACAAAAGCTACTGTGGCCTCATCCCGGCATAACCAGCGGAGCCCAAAAAATGTGGATGCTCGTTGTGCAACTGGCTGTCCCTAGCCTTCTTGCTTTTTTCCTTGAAAAATAAAGCATCACATTCATTAGTTTTTAACTCAATAATAAAAAATAATTAAGAATCATCACACAGGAGAGTAGGAGTTATAATGTCATATACCTTGAAAATCTCAGTCTCACGCTCTTTCTTGAATTGCTCCCATTTTTCTTCGGTCAGGTAATTATATAGCATAGTAGGTGATGCATATCTTGGGTGCTTATTGTTAATGAACTTATGCACCAACTTATTCTTGAAATCTTTCCATCGGGACCCAGCAACTCTTAAAATAATTCGTTTCCTTTCGTCGTCGGGTATGCTGAACTGCTTCTGAAATACAACAACAATATGCGATATTTATACCCATAACAAAAAAATATATAATGAATTATTAAGTTACTGTGTATAAAGTGATGTAATACCTTTATATCTTCCCAAATCATGTCTTTAAGGCCTTTTGGGACTTTATGCCAATCACTAATATTTATATCCACATGAATACGGACCAAAGACCCTATATAAGAATTGAAGTTCTTCTTATGGGGTCCGATTGGCCTATTGTGTTCATCAAATTCAATCGCACTTACTTCATCCCCCTTCCTCTTCATGTTTTTGCAACTAGTTGGTCCTCTAGTCTTTTTTTTTTTACTGATACACTGATCATCAGATGAACTGGAAGAATCAGCCATGACTTTCATGAGACTGTGCACGTATCTGCGTATATAACAAAATAAAAATATATAAACATTCATTAGTAAGCGAATAGTAACAATGAATAGAGCATATATGAAAAATATTAAAAAGTTCTAAGTAAGAAAGTAAACGATCTTACACAATTATATTGCCTCACGAACGATGGTCAATCCACAATCCTTCTTCATGATCCTCACGCATGTAATTTATTTCAAGATTATCTTCCCTTGTAATTGCATCTGGTTGTATACCAATAGAAAATGGAGGAGTTTCGTCGAAATGATCATACTCTTTTTCATCCACCACATCATCAATGCCAACAATATGTCTTTTGCCCTGAAGTACAACTGACCACTTAGTATTTGCTGGGTCAAGAACATAAAATATCTGTTTCGCTTGTGATGCCAGTATGAATGGCTCTTCAAAATAATCCAACCGATCAAAATCCACCAAAGTGAAGCCTAATTCATCCACCCGAACACCCCGTCTATTATCAACCCATTTACATCGAAATAGAGGAAACTTGAACTCCCTGTAATCAAGTTCCCAAATATCATCAATTACTCCATAGTAAGACATTACGGAAAAATCTCTTGACATTGCTACTTGAGTCACTCCACTATTTTGCATCGTGCTCTTATCATCTTGACGTTTTGTATAAAATGTATACCCATTAATGTCATATGCTTCATAAGACCTCACAAGCATGCCAGGGCCGTAAGCTAACCACTTTACAATTTCAGAAATGTTATTCGACATTTGTGATAATTCTTGCAGCACTTTATCTTTGAACCATTCTGCAAATGAGCGATTATGTTCATTAGTCACCCACCTCTCACCTTTTGAAGGATTCTGCTGCCTTAAAATGAACATGTGCTCGTCCAAATATGGATGAACCTCGGTAAGGTGTTGCAAGACAAGGAGGTGTGCTTTGTCTCGCAATTCAACACCAGGCACAATTGTTTTGCATCCAATCGTACCTTTACCTTTCAGTCTTCCCTCGTGACGAGATTTAGGAATACCAATAGCATCAATATCATCTAGGTAATCAGTACAAAATTCAATCACCTCCTCGGCAGAATAACCTTCAATGATACTTCCTTCAGGTCGAAATCGATTTCTCATATATCCTTTTAATATGCCCATGTATCTCTCAAATGGATACATATACCTCAAGAACACCGGACCACAAATCTTAATTTCTCTCACCAAGTGAACAAGTAAGTGCACCATAATGTCAAAAAATGATGGAGGAAAATACATTTCAAATTGACATAGAGTGATAACAATATCGGCCTGCAAATCATCCAGCTCATCCGGATCAACAACTTTACTACAAATTGCATTAAAAAAGAAGCAAAGTTTTATAATGACATTTCTAACATGTTTTGGGAGTATGCCACGAACTGCAACTGGTAACAAGTATTGCATTAAGACATGACAGTCATGAGACTTCATACCAACCAATTTCAAATCCTTCATCGACACAAGACTTTTGATGTTCGATGAGTATCCAGATGGAACCTTAACAGAATTTAGGCACTCACAAAAACTTGTTTTCTCCTTTCTAGACAAAGTGTAGCAGGCTGGCGGTAAATAGGTACGCTTTTCCAACTTTTGCGGTGCTAACTTATCTCGTATCCCCATTTCTACTATGTCTTTTTTGACTTTGATACCATCTTTTGTCTTTCCTTGAATGTTTAATAATGTCCCGATGACACTATCACATACATTTTTCTCCACATGCATGACATCAAGAAAATGTCTTACCTGTAAGTGTTCCCAGTAGGGTAGATCCCAAAATATGGATCTCTTCTTCCAAAGACTCTTCGGAGGAGGTTTAAAAGGTTTTCCAAACATAACATCAATATTTTTAACTCGTTCATAAACCTCATTTCCTGTTAATGGTAAGCGAGAAACTCGACTCTCGACTTTTCCATTGAAGAGATTTTTCTTCTTTCGATAAGGGTGGTGAACAGGGAGAAATATACGATGACTCATAAACACATTTTTCTTACAGTTTTTCAACCAAAGATCAACCGTATCTTCTTCACAAACGGGACATGCTTTAGCTCCTTTATTAGTATACCCCGACAAGTTACCATAAGCTGGAAAATCATTTATGGTGCAAAATATCATAGCACGTAACGTGAAATTCATTTGACTATGTGCATCAAATGCTAACACACCTTCATTCCACAACAGTTTTAAATCTTCAATTAGTGGCGCTAGGTAAACATCTATGTCATTTCCCGGTTGTTTAGGCCCTGATATTAGCAACGACAACATGATGTACTTGCGCTTCATACATAACCAAGGAGGAAGATTGTAATTCACCAAGAGAACCGGCCAAGTGCTATGTCGACTACTCATATTACCGTGCGGGTTCATCCCATCTGTACATAGTCCAAGCCTAAGATTCCTATCTTCTCCACCAAAATCGGGGAACATCCTATTAATGGTCCTCCATTGAGGAGAATCAGTCGGGTGTCTTAGCTTTCCATCTTCTTTCCTCCCATCGGCATGCCACACTAGTACAGAAACAGTCTTTCGGGTCGGTTATTTAAGAGATTAGGCGTCGGTTTTTGTGACGACGCATATGAAGTAGACGCGTAAAGTAAAGACTTTACGCGTCGGTTGTAAAGCGACGCGTAAATGCTATCTTTATGCGTCGGTTGTTGATAAACCGACGCGTAAAGTTGAAAAAAAAAAAAAAAAAATTTTTTTTTGGGCGTCGGTTTTGGATTACAAACTTTAGGCGTCGGTTGTAATGAAAACCGACGCCTAAATTTTTTTTTTTTTTTTTCACAAAATTCATTTGCCTATAGAGTAAAATACAATGACCCAGGCCACTGCAGGCCATGGCCTGCATTGGCCTGGACGTCACCTGCAATGACCTAGGTCACTGCAGGTCATGACCTGCAATGACCCAGATGTCACCTGCAATGACCTGGACGTCACCTGCAATGATCCAGATCACTGCAGGTCGATCATGACCTGCAATCACCTAAACGTGGACTGAACATTTTTCACATGCACATCATCAAATATGTATATAATCGACATAATTAAAATAATGTTAAATAAATGAGAAATAATTATATTTACAAGATTGTTAATGTCACATGTAATTGAGTAAATAGAAGTTTGAATACACGTCGATTTACACACACCTATCGACGAAGTATTTAGCCCATAAGTTTTGAATTTCAGCAATTTCCTCCGTTGAGTAATACTCTTTAAATGCCTACAAATAATCAAAATGAATTATCAGTTATTTTGTAATAAAATATGAAGGAATAATTAAAAATTATCATGTTCAATAACTTATACCTTTTCCAACGACGGACGCTGAAAGTGTTCAGTGACTATCTCATACATATTTTTCATAACGTAGTAGCCACACTCAGAACCTCCGGGCTATTGAGGACACTGAAATTTTCACAATGAAAACAAACATTAATAATCACACTAAATAGAATATGAAAATAATTCAAAGATTTGTAATATATTTTAAATATGTGTTTTCATACCTTTATTTTTAGCCACGTTGTATTGGCTCTTGTCCTAATGCCTCCTTGTGTCCAGTATAGTTTGAAAGCCCTAAAATTGAATTAAATTATTCGAACCAGTTACAAAATAAATAAATACAAAAATTAAGATTTCTATAAAAATTTTGGCAGAGTCTCCCCTATAAATTGAACTTATCCAACCTGTAAATAGACGCGTTGCTATAGAATCTATCACAACTTCTCAACAATCACAACATATATTCATCAAAGTGAAACCACAACTCCACAATCAATTTCACCAAAACTCCACAATTATTTCATGAAAATTATCATAACTTACGTATTCAATAGCGGCTTGATATCTAAGTCACGCTTAAATGCACTAGCTGAATCCAATAAGTACACCGTACTCTTCTGAGGAGAAATCACTAGCAACATCCAGTGGTTCCTACGTATTATGAACATGTAAATACAAATTCAAACATGTGCTTTTCAAATTACTAAAAAAAAATTAACTATTAACAAGAGAGAATGGTCTTACTCCTGAAAATACGGTGCTAGAATGAATTTCTTTGTTTGCATTGCCCTCATGGTCTCGTCCATATAATTTACAACACCATTGGCATTTGTTCTTACCGACACCGACGCAATGTGTGACGGAGACATGAATCCAATTGAATCAATACCGTAATCCTGACATAACTCATGAAGGTACCTAATAATAATGACACCAATAAATAGAGATCGAACAATGATATAAATTGAAGTTGTAATTTGTGATCAGAAGTCTTACAATGCAAATATTTGTAGGATAGATGTATCCAACCATTGCATTTTAAGCAGATCGGTAATGTCTGCGACTGTAACAAAAATACCATCCTCGAACGTACAATTGAAGATGGAGGCATCTACGGGCACCTGATAGAAGTCATCACCAACAGGAAATTGAAGGACCAGGGTGTTTAACATTTTGTATTTATCACCCAGACGTAGTAAAGTCTCATCATCGACTATCGCAGGTCGCTGGGTAGATAACAATTCAAAACTCTGAGGCCTTTTCCCTTTATTAGATTTTTTTACGATCCTTTTTGGGGCCTCTTCCTGCAATAAGACAATTTTTGTCATTATAACATGTCTGATACAAATTTAAAAGAAATTAATATTGACATAAACTTTTATATAACTCGATTTTATTACCTCTCCAAAAATCACCAACTCCTTAGACCATTGGAAAAAACTTCCAATAGCTTCCCCCATCGTGGTGTGGTGCTGAGATGGCGCTGGAAGATAGAACGCTTCTGCACCATCTATAACATGGTCAACGAACACCTTCACATGATCAAGCCAGAGTGGTTGATGATGCACCACAGTCTCGGGTCCGGACGGATAAACCATCCCGCTGGCCACTATTTGCTTGTCACCATCAACAAATACGGCGAGACGACAGGGAATCGGCTTCTATTTTTCAACATGTATGTCAGGCCTTTCCATTTAAAAAAAAAAGCAATACTAAAAAAACTAAATACTTTATGGGTAAGTACCTGAAGACCATCAAATGGGTCTGGATTCACAGAGTGGCAACTACTTCGAGTTGGTGGTCGGGGCTGTGCAGTTACCTCCACCTCGGCATCAACATTGAGGCCCAAGCGCTGGAGGATGGCATCATATTTACTCTGCATACTATGGTACGTGCTCTGCATACTATCAAATTTACTTTGCATCTCCGACATGGTTTGATGCCTGACCCGCTCTGTGATGCTATCCTCCATCTCCTTCCTGATGATATCTTTAATGTCGTCTACTGACACGACCCCACACGATCGTCTATGGTAATCATCGGGCCGGCCGTAAACATCCCGCGTGGTGACATACACGCCATATCCCCTCACCCTACCAGAGTGATCCTCTTTACCAAGGGCTTCACTCAGAATATCATGTTGTCTACTCGACACAAATGTCCCCTGCGTGGCTTGCTCAGCTTTTTCTACCTGTTAAAAAAATTGAAAACTGAATATAAGAATTGAAGTAAGTTTCAATTGAATATATGAGAAATCGATAAGATATACTTACAATTTTATCAAACACCCCTCTCGTTTTCTCGTTGGGAATGTAATACGTTCCATCTTCTTTCTTCTTCGATCTAGCTCGAACCCAATCGAGACTGCGATCCTCGCTTATAATTGAGGAGCTAATCATGTCACATGAAGAGCTAGAAGATAGGGGGTCACTTACTAGCCAATGTGGCTTCATCCCCGCATATCCGGCTGAGCCCAAATAATGAGGATGCTCGTTCCGCATTTGACTATCCCTCGCCTTCTTACTTTTCTCCTGAAATAAATTACAGGTTTTTAGTTTTCACTCAACAAGACACATGCGTACATTTAAATATACCTGAAATGTTTCCGTCTGTCGTTCTTTTTTAAACAACTCCCATTGCTCTTCGGTCAAGAAATCATAAAGCTGGGTAGGAGATGTATATTTTGGGTGGTCATGTGTAATGAAATTATGAACCAGCCTTGTCTTGAAATCTTTCCATCTCATCACCGCAACCCGCATAACACTTTTTTTGGACGGTCATCGAGAATGTTGAATTCCCTCTGAAAGACAATGATAACACGTGGTGTTATAAAGAAATTACATTCACTATTCAATTATTTACCATGTATCAAGTGATAGTACCTTTATCTCTTCCCACATCATGTCCTTCAGGCCTTGATCGACTTTGTGCCAATCACTGATGTTTATGTCAACATGAATGCGGGCTAAAGATCAAACAAAATGTTTGAAGTTCTTCGTGCCGGGTCTGATCGGCCTATGTTTGTCATCGAACTCAATTATATTCACTTGTTGGCCCGCTTTCTTCATGTTTTTGCACATAGTTGGCCCTCTTGTCCTTTTTTTTGGGCAGTACTATGATCATCTGAAGAATGTGAAGACTCGGCCATTATATTGGGAAAATTGTCTACGTACCTGCACATATAAATAAATGATTATTAACAACGTATAGAGCATATATAAAAAACACAAGAAAGTTATATGCAAGAATATGTAAATGAACTCACACAATTAATATGAACAACGTATAGAGCATATATAAAGAAGAAAAGAGAGTTATATGCATGCGAGAATGTATAAATGAACTCACACAATGAATAATCACGAACGACGGTCAATCCATAATCCTTCTTCATGATCCCAACGCATGTAAGTAGATTGAATGTTATCTTCCTCTAAAGTTGCACTCCCTTGTATACCAATAGAAAATGGAGGAGTTTCATCAAAGTGATCATAATCTTCTTCATCTACTACATCACCAATGCCAACAATGCGTCTCTTGCCTTGAAGGACCACTGACCACTTAGTGTCAGCAGGATCAAGAACATAAAATACCTGCTTGGCTTGTGATGCAAGTATGAATGGCTCGTCAAGATAACCCAACCGTCCAAAATCCACCAAAGTGAAACCTAATTCATCCACCCGAACACCCCGTCGATTATCAACCCATTTACATTGGAAGAGAGGAAACTTGAACTCCCTGTAATCAAGTTCCCAAATTTCTTCAATGACACCATAATAGGACATCGAGGCATCTATTGGCATTGTATCTTTAGCACTTGAAAAATCTCTTGATAGTGCTACTTGTGTCACTCCACTGTTTTGCACCGCACTCTTATCATCTTGACGTTTAGTGTAAAACGTATACCCATTAATGTCATATGCTTCATAAGATCTCACAATCGTGCTAGGACCATACGCTAACCACTTTACTGTTTCAACAATGGTATTCGACGTTTGTGACAACTCTTTCATGACTCTATCTTTGAACCATTTTGCAAATAAACGATTATGTTGATTAGTTACCCACCTTTCACCTTTAGAAGGATTCTGCTGCCTTAGGATGGACATGTGCTAGTCCAAATACGGATGAACTTGAGAAAGGTGTTGTAATACTAGGAGGTGTGCTTTATCTCGCAATTCAACACTAGGGACAATTGATTTGCATCCAATCGTCCCTTTACCTTCGAGTCTTCCCTCGTGACGAGATTTAGGAACACCAATAGTCTCAACGTCATCAAGGTAGTCAGTACAAAATTCAATAGCCTCCTCAGCGGCATAACCTTCAATGATACTGCCTTCGGATCGAAATCGATTTCTGACATATCCTTTCAAAATACCCATGTATCTCTCAAATGGATACATATACCGCAAGAACACCGGACCACATATCTTAATTTCTCTTACCAAGTGAACAAGTAAGTGAACCATAACGTCAAAAAATGATGGCGGGAAATACATTTCAAATTGACATAGAGTGATAACAATATCAGCCTGCAAACCATCCAACGCCTCTGGGTCAACAACTTTACTGCAAATTGCATTGAAGAAAAAACAAAGTTTTATTATGACTTGTCTGACATGTTTTGGAAGTATGCCTCGAATTACAACTGGTAACAAGTGTTTCATTAACACATGACAATCATGAGACTTCATACCAACCAATTTCAAGTCCTTCATCGACATAAGACTTTTGATGTTTGATGAGTATCCAGATGGAACCTTAATACCATGAAGGCACTCACAAAAACATGTTTTCTCTTTTCTGGACAAAGTATAGCAAGCTGGAGGTAAATAAGTACGTTTTTCGGACTCTTGCGGTGCTAATTGATCCCGTATCCCCATTTCTACCATGTCCTTCCTGACATTGATACCATCTTTCGTCTTCCCTTGAACGTTCAAAAATGTCCCAATGATGCTATCACAAACATTTTTTTCCACGTGCATTACATCAAGACAATGCCTTACTGATAAATGTTGCCAATAAGGTAGATCCCAGAATATGGACCTCTTCTTCCAAAGACTCTTTTGAGGAGGCTTAAAAGGTTTTCCAAACAAAACATCAATATTTTTAACTCGTTCATATACCTCACCTCCTGTTAACGGCAAGCGAGCTGCTCGATCCTCAATTTTTCCATTGAATGCCTTCTTCTTCTTTCGATAAGGGTGATCAGCGGGGAGAAATCTTCTATGACTCATAAAGAAATTTTTCTTACAGTTTTTCAACAAAAGATCAATCGTGTCTTCTTCACAAATTGGACATGCTTTAGGTCCTTTGTTCGTATAACCTGACAAGTTACCATATGCGGGAAAATCATTTACGGTGCAAAATATCATAGCACGTAAGGTGAAATTCATCTAGCTATGTGCATCAAACACCGATACACCTTCATCCCACATCACTCTTAAATCTTCAATTAGTGGGGCAAGATAAACATCTATGTCATTCCCCGGTTGTTTAGGCCCTGATATTAACAAAGACAATATGATATACTTGCACTTCATACATAACCAAGGAGGAAGATTGTAAATCGTTAGAAGAACCGGCCAAGTGCTATGTCGACTACTCATATTACCGTGCGGGTTCATTCCATCTGTACATAGTCCAAGCCTAAGATTCCTATCTTCACCCCCAAAATCAGGAAAAAACCTATTAATGTTCCTCCATTGAGGAGAATCGGCCACGTGTCTTAGTTTTCCATCTTGTTTCCTCCCATCAGCATGCCACCGCATGTTCTTCGCATCCTTTGCATTGGCAAACAAACGTTTAAATCTTGGTACTACGGGTAGGTACCACAACACCTTTGCCGGAGGGCTTTTCTTATCCTCAGAATTAGCATTCATGTTCTTTCGCTTATACCGTGATGCCCCACACTTTGGACACAGATGCAAGTCTTTATACTCATTTCGATACAGTATACAATCATTTGGACATGCATGTATCCTCTCGATCTCCATTCCCATTGGACACAACAATTTCTTTGCTTCGTAAATTGAACTAGGAAGCTCGTTATCCTCCGGAAGCATCTCTCGTAAGAGTTCCAGTAATGCCGCGAAACTCTTATCACTCCACCTACTATTTGCTTTCAAGTTATACAATTTCAACACAGCAGACAATTTTGTGAATTTTCTACATCCAGGAAACAAAGTCTTCTCAGAATCATTGAACAAGCTATCGAACACATGAGGCTTTTCAATGAATTCCCCTTGTATATCACGCATCATTTCGTCTATCATATCATTATTGTCATTTTCCACATCATTCTCATCAATATTGCCTAAATTATTCTCCTGCAGTCCACCTTCATCGTCACTAGTGCATGTCCTAGGAAGCATACTCTCACCATGCCATATCCATCGTTTATAACCTTCTTTAAACCCACGACGAATCAAATGACTCTTCACTTGCTCAAAACTACGAAACTTTCTCAGATTCTTACAATCACAACAAGGACACAAAATCATTGCTTCACCTTTTTCTCTCATGTGTTCGTCCGCACATTTCATAAACTCTTCAACTCCTTTCAAATATTCATGTGTATTACGCCTGCCGTACATCCAATCTCGATCCATATCTAATAACCTATATGCGAAGATATAATTAAAAAAATATTACTTTTGAGTGAATATTTGTAATGATAGTTATATACTTGAACCAACTATATATTAATAATTGAAATCACATGCATACGATAATTTATTACGTTGAATACTTCAAAATTTTACTTGTATATTTTGTTTAGTTATTTATTTAGTATGGTTAATTCTATGATAGTGAAAATCACCTATAATTACTATTATCTTCATTTTTTATTTGTAAAATCCAACAGTAATTTCGGCAGAGTCTCCCCTATAAGTTGGACTTACCCAACCTGTAATCAAAATGCCACAATACAACAAAAATGTTCAACCTCCACATATTCACTACTCAAACACAATAAATCAAACTTCAACATCATCAACCACTCCAAAATTAATCCAAAATCAATTCTTAATTCCTAAAATGCTCAAAGTATGATTTCATAACCTAACATTTCATGCATAATTTCAATATAATTCCAATAATTCAAATTATATCAATTAACTATTTGCAATACCAAAATTATAACATATATATATATATATATATAATAATTCACATTTTTATACATCCAAATATATATATAATAATTCACATTTATATATATATATATATAAACACACATATACATATATATACACACTGATATATACATACATATATATATATATACACACACACACATATATATATATACACACACGCACACACACACACACACACACACACACACACACACATATATATAGATACACACACACACACACATATATATATACATACACGCACACACACACATATCACACACACATATATATATACATACACGCACACACACATATAAGAGTAAATTTCTTACGAGATGGAGGCGGGTTCGTGGTGGCGTCGCGGTGGGCGTCGCGGTGTTGGTGGAGGCACGGTGGTGGTGATGGCTCGATGTTGAAGTGTTGAGAGAGAGTGAGAGAGAGATATGCGCGGAATGAGTTAAATCGCGCGAAAATCTGAATTAAATATATTAGGTTTAGGCGTCTGTTCGTCGAGAACCGATGCCTTAACCCGGTTCAGGCGTCGGTTCATGAAGAACCGACGCCTGAACCGGAGGTTTACGCGTCGGTTCTGGTGAACCGACGCGTAAACCTTAGACTTTACGCGTCGGTTCACCAAGAACCGACGCGTAAAGTCGAACCGTTCGACTTTACGCGTCGGTTCTTGGTGAACCGACGCGTAAAGTCTAAGGTTTACGCGTCGGTTCACCAGAACCGACGCGTAAACCTCCGGTTCAGGCGTCGGTTCTCCACAAACCGACGCCTAAACCCTTTTTTTTTCGCATTTTTCTACTAGTGCCAACACATGTTCTTCGCATCCTTTGCATTGGCAAATAAGCGTTTAAATCTTGGTATTACAGGTAGGTACCATAACACCTTTGCCGGAGAGCCTTTCTTATCCTCCCAATTAACATGGCCTTCCTTTCGCTTATACCTCGATGCTCCACACTTTGGACACAGGTTCAAGTCCTTATACTCTTTCCGATACAATACACAATCATTTGGACATGCATGTATCCTCTCGATCTCCATACCCATCGGGTACAACATTTTCTTTGTCTCGTAAATTGAACTAGGAAGTTCGTTATCCTCCGGAAGCATATCTCGTAAAGGTTCCAATAAATTCGTGAAACTCCTATCACTCCACCTATTCTTCGCTTTCAAGTTATACAACTTAAACACAGCAGACAATTTTGTGAATTTCTTACAACCAGAAAATAAAGGCTGTTCAGAATCATTAAACAGGCTATCGAAAATATGAGACTTTTCGATGAAATCCTCTTGTATGTCACGCATCATTTCATCTATCCGATCATTATCCACATCATTCTGATCATTGTCCAAATTATTCTCCTCTTGATCACCCTTATCATCACCGGTGCTCGTCCTAGGAAGTATACTCTCACCGTGCCATATCCACCGTACATAACCTTCCTTAAACCCACAAAGGATCAAATGACTCTTGACTTGTTCAGAGCTACGGAACTTTCTCAGATTCTTACAATCACAACAAGGACACAAAAGCATTTCTTCACCTTCTTTTATTTTGTTTTCCTCGGCACATTTCATAAACTCTTCAACTCCTTTCACATATTCATGTGTATTACGTTTCTCATACATCCAACTCCGATCCATATCTAATAACACATATATCAAGATATTCACCTTGTGTTAAAATGAATGAAATCACCTTAATTTATTATTTTCATTTTTATTTATAAAATCTTACGAAAATTTTGACAGAATCTCCCCTATAAATTGGACTTAACCAACCTGTAGGGGGAATCAAAATGCCACAATAAAACTAAAATATTTAACTTCACCATATTCAAAACTCAAATAGAACTCCAGTCGAACTTCAACATTTTCATCTAGTTTAAAATTTTCAACCTCAACATGTTAAAAACTCAAACATTTTTAGCCTTTTAATTATTCACTATATATATACGCTCATATTTCCAAATCATCACAACATAATCATCTAAATTCACCAAAACATCCAACAAGTACAAAACATCTCAAATAATTCATTTATAAATATCTCACAATCGTTACTGAAATAAAATTAATATTCTACAATTTCAATAAAACTCCAATAATTAAAAAATTGAATTTATAAATCTACTAACTCAAAATCAATCTAAATACCAAATTCAAAAAAGACTAATAAGTTCATTTAAATCAATAAACATATTAAATCATAAATAAATAAATTCAATTATAAATTAACAAAATGAACAAACTAGTTTAAGCTCAAAAAATAAAAAAATTACCGTGTTGGTGGGACGGTGGCGGTTGGGGGAGGGAAGGTGGGCCCTGGCGGAGGTGCTGTGAGGTGAGTTCACTGTAGGGCACTGCTTGATGCAATTGGGTCAGAGTCGAAGCTTCGGGGCGCATGGCTCTATGGGATTCATTTTATTGAGGAGAAAGCCGCACCCCATTTGGGGTTCTCTACGCGCGCGCGGCTGGGAGAGGATGGTGGCCACTGGCGGAGGTGCGCGCTGGCTGGGGTTCTCTACGCGGGGCTGGGGGAGGACGGTGCGGAGGTGCCGGTACAAGGTGGTGGGCTGGGACTGCGCACGGAGGAAAAGAGAGGGGAGAGGGTGGGGGTGGTGCGCAGCGGAGAAGAAATAGCGGCGCCGGAGTTGCACTAACGGTCGGAGGTGACGGAGGCTACGGTGGGGGAGTGTGATGAATGAGGTTGTGGAGGTGAGCGGCGTTGTGGAGGTGAGGAGTGCTGTGTTATTCCCAAAAGTGCTGAAGAATTTTCAATTTAGCGGGAAAGGCCAAAGTTAAAGGCGGCGGTTCTTGAAAGGAACCGCCGCCTTTAACTAAGGGCGTCGGTTCATAATAAAGAACCGACGCCCTTAATGGGCCTCCATAACCAGCGTCGGTTTTTCCTAAAGAACCGACGCTTTTTAAGAATTTTTAATTTCAATTTTGCCACCGCTTTTTTTGAGGCGTCGTTTTTTGAGAAAAACGACGCTAATATGTTATTTTTTTTATGTAATTTTGTACTAGTGTACGGCCGTGAGACTTTATTTGCGGCCGTAAGTCCTTTTTTTCCCGAAATTCATAATTTTAACAGAGACTGCATTACGGCCGTGACACTGTAAGTTACGGCCGTAAATCCAATTCTTCAAAATTTCAGTTCTTTTGCAGTAGACTCGTTACGGCTGTGAGTAGTGTATGTTACGACTGGGAATTTGTGATTTCACAATTTTCTTTGACGCATTGAATGAGGTTGATCCACTCGTCGTTTTGGCTCGGTCCCAACATGGAACTTGCCTCTTTAGTCGCCAAGAATTTGTTTTCATCCATTGTTGCTTGACGACTATTATTCGGGATCTGGATCACATCAACGTCCTTCACAAGTTATTAATGACACTACCTAGCAAAATTGTTTCTTGCCTATGCTCAAGCGCTTAAAGCCTTAACCACGAGAAAGCAACTAAATACTTGCCCGCACAAGTACAATGCCATTCTCAAGCAGTCAAGTAATCAAATCACATAATGAAGTCCCCGGATCTACATAAGCCCATGTTTAACATGCTCGGGCTTATTTACATTCTACATATGCTCGGGTTTATTACATAACATAAAGCTCCATTTATTCTTTCTTACTATAAGCTCAAGCTTATTACATAACATAAATTCGTGCTTAGTTCTCGCTAACATATGCTCGAACTCATTACTTAACATGGGCTTGGATTATTATTTGAATCACATCCTACCAAAACCACGATGTCTTATTATTTCATATCCATCTCTCCCCGAGCTCGATAAGGGATGCACGGGGGCTTATAATTAGTCCAAGTTCTGTCTTGCATGGGTAGCTGAAAAATCCTACTTCGATATGGCAATTGGAGATTATATAACCTTATCCAAATACTGCCATCAAGAGTCCAAGACCCCTACGTCTCCAAACCATCCCGATAACCTAATTCTACCTGGAATGAGCTACTTACTCCATAAATACAGGGTCTTCAACCATTGTCCGGTACATCGACAAGACCTCTACTTGTGAATTAAACTCATGAGATGGGAATAATGAAAGAACTCTCTCAGTTGTTTTCAAGATTTGGTAAGTGAAAGTCTTTGGCTAGAAGTGAGACCATGTTTCATAGCGCGACCTTGACTTTACTTTAGCAATAATTAAACTCTATATGACATGCGTCAGAGGCCGGAGCTCTACCTCTGACGCACGGGGGCTAATGATCGGTATATTTTTTGTCATTCCATTATCAAAATATTACTTTTCACCTTAAGGCCCAAGGTCATGCCATGCTTTGGGCCGGCCTTCTATCTTGCACAACATCACACTTTGGATCGACCTCTCTATGGCCCAAGGTCACCCCTTTGGGTCGATTTGTTCATAGAAGCATTGTAGTCTTATTATGGGCCAACCCTAGCCCCAAAACAAGTTAATGGGCTATGTCTTTAGCCTTACATCCTAGAAAATCAAGTGATCAGTACAAATTCACGACGCCCTAAAATAAGCTAGGGATTTGGAGTATAACAGGTCGGGCAATAATGCGCGGCCATGTATAGATCGGGATTGTTACCCGGTCTTGCTAGGTTACTCTCCGTTTATTCAACATATTTGCCCGGGCTTATCCTGTCCCTACACAGGTCGGTCACTCCCGACCTTATCAAAAATCTCATTGATGATAAGATATATGGTTGGCCTGTCCCGGTCACATCACGCTTAGAAGTCCAACACAGATAGGACTTCAAACCTTCTTCATTAATGAGCTTCATTCATGGACCTCCTTCTTGGGCCTCCATAACAAGACGTATCTTATAAGGAAGCCTCCTAAAAAAGGGGAACACTATTCTTATAAAGATAGAATTTCCCTTAAAAGGTAAGTTTATATCAAAAAGACTCCGTCTTCAATTAAAGAAGGTTATGGGCTTTTTTCAGCCCTATAAATACAGCTCTTTTGATCACAATATTCATTCAATATTCTTTACATTTTCCAGTTATAAATTCTCTCTATTTTCCAGAATACTAATTCTCACACTGGAGGGGCGACGGGGAGAATCCTCCTCGCCTTTCTGCAGGTTATACAAGGCGAATTCGTTCATCTTTTCTAGTGATCAAGAAGTCCCAGATCTTGCCACATCAAGGTTAGGATTTTTACAGCATCGGAGGCAATGGTTAATTGTTGATATTATTTATACTTCGTTAAAAAATAAAGAGCTAGAATCCAAAGTTGAATAGAAAGAAGCATATAATGTGGAGTCTTCCGTAGCTAAAAATAGAAACTCCTTTAAAAGAAACATGAACTGAAGTAACAACAAAGTTAACCCTAAACAAATAAGAGAAAATCATAATAGGAGATTCGCTTATAATAAACAAAAAAGATAAAAGGTTTGATGAGAAAAAAATAAAGCTAGAAAGTGTTATTACTATTGTAAGACACGTCACCAAATAAAGATTGCCTTAAAAGAATGAAAGATAACGAAAACAATAAACAAGATGCAGGTGAAATACGAAATAGCAGTGGGGTAGTCTGTGACCACAACTTCCAAAATAAAAGAAGAGTGGTTTCTAGCTGTACTTTTCATATGTGTCCTTACAAGGATCTATTTGTCGACTTCTAGTAAATGCTTCTTGTTCTATGAAACTTGGAAATGATAAAGCACTACAAAAATGTCACCTTAATCGGACATGTATTTTTTCAACGGCGGTCAGGACGGACGAAATTCTTGATGAAACTTATGGGCAGTAGATAAATTTTTCGTCAGCACTTAAATTCCATTGGACATTTCCAATGGACCTAAATTGCCGTCGAATAGTTTCCAACGAATTTCGATTGACAAAATGTCCATTGGACATTTCCAATGGACCTAAATTTCCGTCGAATAGTTTTCGACGAATTTCGATTGAAAAAATGTCCATCAGAAATGTCTGACACCACTTAAATGCCCCAAGAAACCTAAGTTCACTATAAGAATCTTACATTCCACATGAATTAATTTTGTAGAGAAATGTTCTTATTTGTGGGGAAAAACTTTTTTAGACAAAAAAATTTGTAGTGCCATTTATAGCGTAATCATTAGTGGGGAAATGCATTAGTTAAAAAATATTGAAATTTTGTGGCTAAATTATCTCCCTATAAACCCTTTAGCCATTGTTCGGATCGATTAAAATCAGTTTTTATTTTATTTTATTTTATTTTTGGTTTTTTAACAGATCTCGAGCTAGATTTAGGGTTAAGAATTGGAGAGAGAAAAGATATGTGGTTAAAAAGTTGTATTGAAAAATGGAGCAATTATAAACCAAAAAAAAAAAAAAAAGAAAAAAAAATCTATCGAACAATGGCTTAGAGACAAATGCTATTTGTCATTTATGTTATATCCTGAAAAAATTATTCGTCCGCCAAAATTTGTTTAACCTACGACATAAGTTTCGTGGGTACAAGATGAAAATTTAAATCGTACATTTCCCTAAAGAAATATTTCGTGTCGAGAAAAATTTATAGGCCTACTCCTACATTACTAATATATAATTTGTTTGGAGACATTGAAATCTTTTAAGATTTTTTTATTTTTTTATTTATATTATATAATTATTATGACCCTTATTGAAAATAAATAAAATGCTAAATGATAAAAAATTAAACTAATTGGGCATTTTATTAAGTCAATCAATATTTGAACCTGAAATAATAATATACCAAAATAAAAATAAAAATAATCCAATATAGCAAATATATATTCTTTCTAATTTTCTATATCTAATTAAGAAAAATAAAAAATTCATCTGCTCCAAAGGAGTATATATATCCTCTGAAAGTTATTGCTCTTTTGCACTCTCTATAAGATATGCATCAACTTTAGCAAGCATCTCATCCTACAAAAATTAACACAACCCATGAGACATTTAGTAGTAAATGACTTCAAATTAAATGATAAATGAATAAGCCAAATTAATATTGAACTACCAAAAAGCATGTAAATAACAATTAATATGAATATGGTTACTCGTAACCTATAAAATAAAATCAATGGTTGGTATACTAACCCGAACTTTCCTCGACTTATAAGTTTACCAAAATCGTACTCTTGTTCAATCTTCTTCATCCTAAAAAATCCAGTTGCCATACATATCAACACATCCAATTTTTTTTCCCTCTTAAAACAGAAAAACTTAATGCGACATAACTATTATGCAACTGAAAAAGTTTGTAGTTGATCTATCATATATTTTACACCAACAAATTCCAATATTCAATAATAACAAATACTAAATGTCATTTTAATTCTCAAACAAGTTGGGAACGACAAATTACGTGATATGAGACAAGTGGGATAAAGCAATGAAGATCAGAAATTGAAACAAAGGTTGGAGTTCTGAAGTTTGCACTTATTTGGTAAATCTACAAAATTATCAAGCTCCACTTCTAGAAAAAAATGTAAATACATGAAATCCACCTTCAATGACAGCATGGAAATCTGGACAAGCACGAATTTTAATTGGTTTGAAACACATAACTAAAAGATGTATTTGAATGTACCTATGGGCTTCATTCCATTTTTGCTTCGAGAACCCACTATACTTTGGACTATTCAATGTAGTCATTGATAATTTTAAGCAAGCATAAGGTAGTTTTATTATATTTCTTAACCAAAAACGAAGTCTGTATCCATTAATACTCCAAAGAAGGTTTAATTTTCCAACAAAAAATAATTTTAGATTGTTTGCTTCTATATGCAAGAATCTACGTATGGTTTCTGTGTATGTTACAACAGAGATTAAAAGAAAAATTAATCTAAAATACTAAGTGCGTGTTTAGAAAGAAAATACTTTTCAAGGAATTGATTTATCTGAAAATTATTTTCAATAAAAATATAAATTAGAAACGTTTGATTGGTTTAATTTCTAGGTAGAAAAAATGGGGAATTTTTCAAGTTTTGCTATTTGATTTAAATTACTTTCGATGACAAATAAAGTAAATTTTAGCTATTTTAATAATTTTTTTAACACGTTTGTACTTGATAATGATAATGTTATTTTTTGAAAAAAAAGGGTCTATTGAAACAACAAAATTGATGATGTAATTGATTTTTAAAATAATATGGAAAATCTTTTCTCAATAAACTAAGGCTATGTTTGATATGCAAAATTTTCCGTGGAAAATGGAAATTTTTTCAACATTTTCCTACTTTTGGTTGTTTGATAGGCAAAATTTTCTTCGCAATTCAGGAGTTGTTCGACAACTATTATAAGTAGTAATAATTAGTGTTATTTGTATTTTCGATGTAAAATTTGTGGTTATAAATTGAAGAGAGAAAAATTGTGTGGTTAAAAAATTAGTTTAGAAATTGTGCCGATTATAACACAATTTTCCCGAACACAGGCTCAATTTCCAACTTTTAGTCGCATGTTCACATTTTCTCACTTTTGAAGGAAAACACTTTCCATGGAGTAGATGAGGTTTTTTTTTTTTTTTTTTTTTTTCTCGGCGACTTCTTTCACTAGTACAAAAACATAAAAAAAATAACAAATTAGTGTCGTTTTTCAAAGAAAACGACGCCTGTAAAAAATGCGGTGGCAAAGTCGTAAATAAAAAGTAATTAAAGGCTCGGTTGTTAGGAAACAACCGACGCCAATAGAAGCACAACTTAAGGGCGTCGGTTCTTACCTAAGAACCGACACCTATAAAACTCGTATAGGGGTCGGTTCTTAAGAAGAACCGACACCTTTTAATAAAAGGCGTCGGTTCTTCTTAAGAACCGACGCCTAAACTTAAAATATATTTTCGCGCTTCCTCCATTTTCACTCATTTTTTCCCCCGATTTTCATCTCCATTGCAGCGTCTCCCACCATTTCACTCATTTTTCCCCTTGTTTTCATCTCCATTCCAGCCATCCCCTCATTTTAGCTCCCCGGTTTCACCTCCATTCAAGCCCTAACTATATTATTTACACCACTCATCACAATTTTGGAGACCCGCCTCGTCAAGATCTCAGCCGCGCCCTCACCTCCATCGTTGGCAGTCGCACATACCGTCACCACCTTGGTCACGCCACCAACGCCCGGGACACGCCGCTACCACCTGGGTTGGGTCACAACCACTTATAACCACCGGCCGGTAAGACCCACTTTAAGTGCTATCCATTTTCAACGTATGTTATACCATCTGCCATCTGTCCTCAAGATAATGAACATAAAATTGGTGAATCAATCTCTTTATTCTTTTTCTAAATATATGCAAAATTTACTAATTTAACAAGTATGCAACCCGCATAGAAATTGCAATTATTTTGTTGTTACTCTAAATTTTCTAGATAGCTTTGTGTGTTGTTGTCAGCTATATTTGTATCAACATTATAGATACGCATAGTACACCAAAACCATTATCATATGAGTTCGTTAATTGAAATGTATAAGGTCAAAAAAGGACAAGCACAATGTGACGGACCTGTCGTCCGGCACCCGAGATGCTCGCAGGCATACAAGTCAGCCTTCCCCAACACAAGGGCCAGCAAGCTACTAAGTATGCATAACAGAACTTTGGAAAGGGCCTATTGATATTACCTGCAATTGCATAGGCTATGTTAGTGCACATCCTGAATAATCCGACAATGTAAGATCCTTGTCGTGCCACATGAGTAGGGGAAGAACCAGGCCGTAACATGCTCCCCCACCCAATCCGCTAGCGACCTCGCAGCGGTGCGCTTGCCTCGCGTCCACACATGGCCTTCCTCTTCAATTAATCTTCCACCTAAAAGGACTTGCCAAATTCTCCACATTTACGGTATCACCCTCTAGTGAACGAGAGTCCACAGTGCTCCCTGCACTTACCGCCTTCGATACCAACCTTCACCCTGTGCCCTCTGCACTAGTCCCTCGGTTGGATGGCACTCCTCACGGCCGCAGCTCCTCCGCCATGTCAAAGCATACTCAATGCATTACCCTCTTTTGGTGGATTCCCCTCAATACACTGCCATGCTCAACAAAACAAACGTGCAACACGACTGCATTAACCATGCCTTTTCCTGCGCCATCCCAAAGTTTTCCTCCCTCAATTATTTAGCTTACTGACGTCGTTTCTCCATTTTGCTCTTTGGCAAAGTCATGCATTTCATGGCCGTAACAACAAGCTGACTTGGTACCTTATTACCAGTCTCCATGATGGAAAGTTTTTTGCCTTGCTAACACGTAAATATCATCAAAGCTGTCATATATTTTCCGTATCAAATGTAGCTTTCCCAACAGTCATCAGTTTGATGATGCTTTTAATCCTGATAGGGTGAACCACCTCCTACCATTTCATCTATACAACAGTTACTACACTTGCTATAGTGTCCAATTTTCCACCTAAAGAGGACAGTAGGTGGTAGCCATGACTTTTAACATTATTGTGCCTTGATCAATTTAGTAATAAAATTGTATAACCTTTGTAGAAGTACTCTTAATTGAAGAGTTATTTTGGACTCGTTGTAAGACGTTAAATTGTTGATATGTGTAGAATTAGGGGGTTAGTGCAATGATCAATCGAGGTTCCATTTTAAGCACTTCTGCAAAAGTAGTAAAAAGATATTTCCTTAAAAAAGGTATCCAATTTTTGTCCTGTCTAATGTTATTTTATGGAGCTAAGCTGTAAAGAACACTGAAGAAATGTTGTGAATATGTTGAAATTAAATATTTTAGTTTTATTGTGGCATTTTGATTCTCCCTACAGGTTGGTTAACTCCAACTTATAGGGGAGATTCTGTCAAAATTTTCGTAAGATTTTATAAATAAAAATGCAAATAATAAGTTAAGGTGGTTTCATTCGTATTAACACATGGTTAATATCTTGATATATGTGTTTTGAATTAGTTACAGATAAGTAATGACTGTGAGGTATTTATAAGTGAATTATTTGAGATGTCTTGTACTTGTTGGATGATTTCGTGAGTTGAGAGTATTATGTTGTGTTAATTTGGAGATATGAGCATATATAGTGATTAATTAAGGGGATAAAAATGTTTGAGTTTTTAATATGCTAAGAATGAATATTTTAGACTGGATGATAATGTTGAAGTTCGATTGGAGTTTTGTTTGGGTTTTGAATATGTTGAAGTTAAATATTTTAGTTTCATTGTGGCATTTTGATTCCCCCTACAGGTTGGTTAAGTCCAATTTATAGGGGAGATTCTGGAAAAATTTTCGTAAGATTTATAAATAATAAGTTAAGGTGATTTCATTCGTTTTAACACATGGTGAATATCTTGATATATGTGTTATTAGATATGGATCGGAGTTGGATGTATGGGAGACGTAATACACATGAATATGTAAAAGGAGTTGAAGAGTTTATGAAATGTGCCGAGGAAAACAAAATAAAAGAAGGTGAAGAAATGCTTTTGTGTCCTTGTTGTGGTTGTAAGAATCTGAGAAAGTTCCGTAACTCTGAGCAAGTCAAGAGTCATTTGATTTGTCGTGGGTTTAACGAAGGTTATGCACGGTGGATATGGCACGGTGAAAGTATACTTTCTAGGACGAGTACCGATGATGATAAGGGTGATCAAGAGGATAATAATGTGGACAATGATCAAAATGATGTGGATAGTGATCGGATAGATGAAATGATGTATGACATACAAGAGGATTTCATTGAAAAGTCTGATCATATTTTCGATAGCTTGTTTAATGATTGTGAACAGCCTTTATTTTCTGGTTGTAAGAAATTCACAAAATTGTCTGTTGTGTTTAAGTTGTATAACTTGAAAGCGAAGAATAGGTGGAGTGATAGGAGTTTCACGAATTTATTGGAACTTTTACGAGATATGCTTTCGAAGGATAACGAACTTCCTAGTTCAATTTACGAGACAAAGAAAATGTTGTGCCCGATGGGTATGGAGATCGAGAGGATACATGCATGTCCAAATGATTGTGTATTGTATCGGAAAGAGTATAAGGACTTGAACCTCTGTCCAAAGTGTGGAGCATCGAGGTATAAGCGAAAGGAAGGCAATGTTAATTGGGAGGATAAGAAAGGCTCTCCGACAAAGGTGTTATGGTACCTACCTGTAATACCAAGATTTAAACGCTTATTTACCAATGCAAAGGATGCGAAGAACATGCGTTGGCATGCCGATGAGAGGAAAGAAGATGGAAAGCTAAGACACCCGGGTGATTATCCTCAATGGAGGACCATTAATAGGATGTTCCCCGATTTTGGTGGAGAAGATAGGAATCTTAGACTTGGACTATGTACATATGGGATGAACCCGCATGGTAATATGAGTAGTTGACATAGCACTTGGCCGGTTCTCTTGGTGAATTACAATCTTCCTCCTTGGTTATGTATGAAGCGCAAGTACATCATGTTGTCGTTGTTAATATCAGGGCCTAAACAGCCGAGAAATGACATAGATGTTTACCTAGCGCCACTAATTGAAGATTTAAAACTGTTGTGGAATGAAGGTGTGTTAACATTTGATGCACATAGTCAAATGAATTTCACGTTACGTGTAGCGACCGAAAATTTTTCCGTGACTTACTTAAATATTATTTAAAATGTGTCGCTACGACTTTGTTCATTTATTTTTAAACACATTTTCTTCTAGCCATTTAAGTTAAAATTTAAATTATTTAAATTTATCGTAGTTCGATTTCAATTTTTATGATAGTATCTTATTTTCATTGTTTATTTATTTATTTGTGAATTTTAATCTACATTTTAATTATTTAAGTCCAAAATGTTTTAAATCACCAATTCGCATTCATTTTATCCCAAGATTTCCTCACCAACTTCCATTTTCATATAAAGTACATTTTCCCCATTATCTCTACCCAATCCCTCTCAATTAGCCATTCAACCTAAATTACTGAATTTAATCAGAGTCAATTCATCTTCTCCAATCCCACAATCCTCTCCCAGAAATCTTCACACGTCTCCCTCAATTTTGTACATTTCAATTGCCAACTTCCTTCATCCACTCCCCCTCAATCAACATTCTTCCCCAATCTTGCAAAATTTCCATGACCAACTTCCTCCAATTTTTCCTAAACTAATCCTACCTAACTAATCCACCAAATTTGCTCCTTTCCTTTTTATTTCCACCAAGACAACTATTCTCCACCAAATTTTTCATCATTTTGTTCCCAATCAATCACCATACTTTACACCACTTTCGATTTCATTTCCACCTAATTCTCCACCTTTCTCTCTTATAGTTCATATGATCCTTCAGCATTCATCACACACATCACAACCCAAAATCAACCACATCCAATCTAATGCAATCACAAATCGATCTCCTCCAATAACCCGAGCCTCCCCTGCAACCTTCGCATAACCCATCAACACCATGCCAATCATCTGCATCACCAAAACACAAACTGTACAGATTCAACATCACCACCAGTCCACTGCTGAACCATAGCCATGACACCAAGCTGCCAAAACCGAACCACTGCAAAGCCTGTCACCCGAACCTCCACCATCGAGCCTGTAGAAACCACCCAAACATTCGAAACTTCACAACTCAATCACCATCATCAGATTTCCACGCTCTGGACAAACCATCTCTACTTCATATCGAACCACCACAGCCACTGCATTCAATCAGTCAAACCACCATCGACCTACACAATTCAAACCACCATTTCCCATAACCACGGTCGAACATCAGTTATTTTCACAATGCCACCACCACTCTGCCAAGCCGACACACACCATCACCCAATAATTTAACCCCATCAATCCATCACAAGTCAACCACCAAACAAATCACCTTGACCGTCGCCTGCTTCGACCGGAGTATTGCCGGAATCGCAGCCCCCAAAAATTTGAAACCCTAGCATCGATTTTCATCCAAAACTAGCCCCAAATCTGCCCAAGTCTTCACCGTACCACGCTGCCAATCTCACCGGTGACTCGTGACGGCGGCCCCTCGTCGGTTGTAGCGCGGCAGTGCATGGAAGAAGGGGCGTCGCCCTTCTCTGTTTTCTCGTCTCTCTCTCTCTCTCTAACGAGAGAAGAGATGAGGGATGTATATATATATATATATATATATATATAGTTTAGTTTCAAATATTTACACTTTAGTCCCCAATTTTCAAAAGTTATTATTTAAACCCTGAAATTTTAGATTTTCTTTAAGTCAACCCCTAAATGTTTAAAATGTTTTAAGTTTAGCCCACATTTTTAAAAGTTATTTATTTTAGTCCTTATTGATTTAAAAAGATATATCTTCAGCCCTAAATTTCAAAAGTTATTGTTTAAGCCCCCATATTTTAAAGTCTTTTTAATTTTTTCCATATTGATTTAAAAATAATATCTATATATTTATAAATCCCAACTATGTTTGATTTTTAATTTAATCCCTAAACTTTTGTTTTCTTATTTTAAAACTCTTTCGTTTCGAATCATTTGAATTCCAAATTCAACTTTAAGATTTATTTTATATATTGGCTAGACGAGGCGCTTGGACATTTAGAAGAACAACATGAACTTTCCTGCTCAACTTTCAGACTCGTGATTTGAGGTAGACTCGCCCCCACTAATTAGTTTAAATTATAATTGCATGTCTTATGTGAAATTTCGTGATTTACATGCTTTGATGCATGAGACGAGAAAAGAATATCTCTTATGAGATAAGATGAGAAATGATGATGTTATGCATAACTTATGTGCCTTAAGTGAACGAGACGAGACTACTCACACCCTATGATTTTAACAGCCTTGATTTTGAAAATACAAGAGCCCAAGAATATGATGATGATGATGTCACTGTATGATTGCATAATTATGTGTTCAATTATTCTATAAATTAATTATTGGCGATGAGTCTACTTAGTATTTTTTCGAAATACTCATTCCATTATTTTAACAATTTTTGCAGATCTCGGAGAAGGCGGCGAATGAAAGGGTCAGTGTTGGCAAATTTAATAAATGATGATGTTATTAGACAAATTTTATGAATGTTACTAGTTAAATTATTTATCTTTAATTTTATTTAAATAATTGAGACACAAGTTTTATGAATTGTTCTATTTTTAAATTAATCAAATTTCCACTGAAGGTTTCAAATAATAAATATGACGTTTTGAATTAAATTTATTTTCTGCAATAAAGTCGATTTTAAAGGACAACGTGGCGTCCCGAGCTCCGCGGAATCCGGGGCGTTACATTACGTGCTATGATATTTTGCACCATAAATGATTTTCCAGCTTATGGAGCATCGAGGTATAAAGCATGTCTCGTTTGTGAAGAAGATACGGTTGATCTTTGGTTGAAAAACTGTAAGAAAAATGTGTTTATGAGTCATCGTATATTTCTTCCTGTTCACCACCCTTATCGAAAGAAGAAAAATCTCTTCAACGGAAAAGTCGAGACTCGAGTTTCTCGCTACCATTAACAGGAAATGAGGTTTATGAACGAGTTAAAAATATTGATGTTATGTTTTGCAAACCTTTTAAACCTCCTCAGAAGAGTTTTTGGAAGAAGAGATCCATATTTTGGGATCTACCCTACTGGGAACACTTACAGGTAAGGCATTGTCTTGATGTAATGCATGTGGAGAAAAATGTATGTGATAGTGTCATCGGAACATTATTGAACATTCAAGGAAAGACAAAAGATGGTATCAAAGTCAGAAAAGACATGGTAGAAATGGGGATACGGGATAAGTTAGCACCCCAAGAGTTGGAAAAGCGTACCTATTTACCCCTAGCCTGTTACACTTTGTCTAGAAAGGAGAAAACAAGTTTTTATGAGTGCCTAAATTCTGTTAAGGTTCCATCTGGATACTCATCGAACATCAAAAGTCTTGTGTCGATGAAGGACTTGAAATTTGTTGGTATGAAGTCTCATGACTGTCATGTCTTAATGCAACACTTGTTACCAGTTCCAGTTCGTGGCATACTCCCAAAACATGTTAGAAATGTCATTATAAAACTTTGCTTCTTTTTTAATGCAATTTGTAGTAAAGTTGTTGATCCAGATGCGCTGGACGATTTGCAAGCCGATATTGTTATCACTCTATGTCAATTTGAAATGTATTTTCCTCCATCATTTTTTGACATATGGTGCACTTACTTGTTCACTTGGTGAGAGAAATTAAGATTTGTGGTCTGGTGTTCTTGAGGTATATGTATCCATTTGAGAGATACATGGGTATATTAAAAGGATATGTGAGAAATCGATTTCGACCTGAAGGCAGTATCATTGAAGGTTATGCTGCCGAGGAGGTTATTGAATTTTGTACTAATTAGGTAGATGATATTGATGTTATTGGTATTCCTAAATCTCGTCACGAGGGAAGACTGAAAGGTAAAGGTATGATTGGATGCAAAACAATTGTGCCTAGTGTTGAATTGCGAGACAAAGCACGCCTCCTTGTCTTACAACACCTTACTGAGGTTCATCCATATTTGGACGAGCGCATGTCCATTTTAAGCCAGCAAAATCCTTCAAAAGGTGAGAGGTGGGTGACTAATGAACATAATCGCTCATTTGCAGAATGGTTCAAAGATAAAGTGCTGCAAGAATTATCACAAATGCTGAATAACATTTCTGAAATTGTAAAGTGGTTAGCTTACGGCCCTGGCATGCTTGTGAGGTCTTATGAAGCATATGACATTAATGGGTATACATTTTATACAAAACGTCAAGATGATAAGAGTACGATGCAAAATAGTGGAGTGACTCAAGTAGCAATGTCAAGAGATTGTTCCGTAATGTCTTACTATGGAGTAATTGAAGATATTTGGGAACTTGATTACAGGGAGTTCAAGTTTCCTCTATTTCGATGTAAATGGGTTGATAATAGACGGGGTGTTCGGGTGGATGAATTAGGCTTCACTTTGGTGGATTTTGATCGGTTGGGTTATTTTGATGAGCCATTCATACTGACATCACAAGTGAAACAGATATTTTATGTTCTTGACCCAGTAAATACTAAGTGGTCAGTTGTACTTCAGGGAAAAAGACATATTGTTGGCATTGATGAAGAAGGATCGTGGATTGATCGTCATTCGTGAGGCAATATAATTGTGTAAGATCGTTTACTTTCTTACTTAGAACTTTTTAATATTGTTCATATATGCTCTATTCATTGTTACTATTCGCTTACTAATTTGTTTATATATTTTTGTTTTGTTATATACGAAGATATGTGCACAGTCCCGTGAAAGTCATGGCTGATTCTTCCAGTTCATCTGATGATCAGTGTATCAGTAAAAAAAAAAAAGACTAGAGGACCAACTAGTTGCAAAAACATGAAGAGGAAGGGGGATGAAGTAACTGCGATTGAATTTGATGAACACAATAGGCCAATCGGACCCCATAAGAAGAACTTCAATTCTTATATAGGGTCTTTGGTCCGTATTCATGTAGATATAAATATTAGTGATTGGCATAAAGTCCCTAAAGGCCTTAAAGACATGATTTGGGAAGATATAAAGGTATTACATCACTTCATACATAGTAAATATTATATAATTTTTTGTTATGGGTATAAATATTGCATATTATTGTTGTATTTCAGAAGCAGTTCAGCATACCCGACGATGAAAGGAAACGAATTATTTTAAGAGTTGCTGGGTCCTGATCGAAAGATTTCAAGAATAAGTTGGTGCATAAGTTCATTAACAATAAGCACCCAAGATACGCATCACCTACTATGCTATATAATTACTTGACCAAAGAAAAATGGGAGCAATTCAAGAAAGAGAGTGAGACTGAGATTTTCAAGGTATATGACATTATAACTCCTACTCCCCTATGTGATGATTCTTAATTATTTTTTATTATTGAGTTGAAAACTAATGAATGTGATGCTTTATTTTTCAAGGGAAAAAGCAAGAAGGCCAGGGACAGCCAGTTGAACAACGAGCATCCACATTTTTTTAGGCTCATCTGGTTATGCCGGGATGAGGCCACAGTGGCTTTTATCAGACCCACTACTGTCTTCTGCATCTTCATGTGCATCACTTAGCTCGTCCATGTTAAGTGATGATCGCAACTTAGATTGGATTCGAGCTAGATCAAAGAAAAAAGAAGACGGATCTTATTACATCCCCAACGAGAAAACGAGGGGGGTGTACGGAAAAATTGTAAGCATAGCCTATCATTTTTTTCATAATATGATGAAGTTTCACTTAAACACTAATATTTAGTTTTCATTTCCTTTTTTTTGAGAACAGATTGAAAAATCTGAGGAAGCAACTCAAGAGACATTTGTCTCAAGGAGACACCACGACATCTTATCGGAAGCTCTTGGTAAGGAGGATCATCCTGGTCGGGTTAGGGGATATGGTGTATACGTCACGGTGAGGGATGTATATGGCAGACCTGATTCGGCCAGCAAACAATCAAGAGGGGTTGTGTCCATAGATGATATTAAAGATATTATCATGAAGGACTTGGAGGTTGGAATCACCGAACGTGTCAGGAAAGAGTATGCAGCAGAGGTACAGAGTAAGATTGATAGTATGCAATAGAAATACGAAGCCATCCTTCAGTTCATGGGCTTAAATTTTGATGCCGAAGTGGACATAACTCCACAACCCCGACCACCAACTCGCAATAGTTGCTACTCAGTTAATCCTGATCCATTTGATGGCCTTCAGGTATTTACTCTTAAAATATTTTGGTTTTCAATATTATTGATTATATTTCAATTGTAAGGGCTATAAAATTGAATATTATTGAACAACAGAAACCGATTCCTTTTCGTCTCGCTATAAGTTGTAATGGTGAGCATCAAATAGTGGCTAGAGGAATGGTTTTTCCATCCGGACCTGAGACTATTGTGCACCATCAACAACTCTTGACAGATCATGTTAAAGTTTCGGTTGATGATGTTATACAAGGTGCCGAAGCGTCACTTCTTCCAGTACCATCTCCATACTACACCGTGGTGGGGGAAGCTATTGGAAGTTTCTGTCAATGGCCTAAAGATTTGGTAATTTTTGGAGAGGTAATAATTTTTATATTTATAAAAAAACTTCTTTCGAGTTTTAATTACTTTTAAAATTATATTAGAAATGTTATCATGACAAAAAACATGTAATTACAGGAAGAGTTGACAAAACAGGCAAAACAAATTGAAAAAAATAAAAAATCCCAGAGTTTTGATATGTCATCTACCATACAATCACCACTCATTGATGATGCAACGTTACAACGTCCGAGTAATGATTGTAAGATGTTACACTCTCTGGTGCTTACACTTCCTGCTGGTACAGACTACATCCAAGTGCCTCTAGACGCGACTGTGTTTCATCACACGGAAGGTGAAAGTTTTTATGTTACGATTGACGACTTGCTCTCAATGAAATGGCTGAATGTATCTATCTTGAAAGTATTCATAATGTAAGATTGCTGAACACACATTTATGTCTTTCATTTAAATTTTCGTTTTTATTTTTTATTCATTGGTTGTTATTTTTAGGTTCCTTCATGGGTTGTGTGAGCAATTTGGTATTCAGTCAATTGGATTTATGTGTCCATCACAGATTGCGTAGATCAGAGTTAAAACACATGTAGAAAGTGTTGTGAGTTACATGGCTGAAACAATGAATACGCTGAGATCTAAGCAATTCATTTTAGCGCCGTACTATCAGGAGTAAGACCATTATTATTATTTATGTATTTCTTTATTTATTTAAAGAATACTTACACGTTTATAATACGTAGGAATCATTGCTTGCAATCTGTTGTGAAGCCAATACTGTGTACTTCACAGATTCAGCACAATCATGTAGGAGTAACATAGAAATCAAGCCGTCATTGAATATGTAAGTAATTATTGCATTGTTCAAACTTTTGTATTTAGTGCATTCATATAGATAAGTTGGGTTACTTTCATGGAATAATCGTAGAGAGTTTGAGGTGAAATTGATGTATTTGTGTTGTGATTATGATAGTTGTTAGGATAATTTTCAATAAATAGGTCTCTATACAGGTTGGATACGTTCAATTTATAGGGGAGACTTTGGCAAAATTTACGTAAGAATTTTGAGTTTTATTATTATTTTTATAACTTATTCATATTTATTGAAACTTTAGTGCATTTTGAGCTTTTTGGTCATTAGAAGGCAAGAGGGCAACATCCAATGTAAATTGGAAAAAAATCTCGGTATGAAAACTAGAATTTTATAAATTGCTACAAATTCTCATATTAGTTTAATATATATTCACTTTCATTCGATTATTAATAATAGCTTTAATTTTAAATATTCAAATTTCAGTGTCCTCAGCAACCTGTAGGAGATGACTGTGGCTATTATGTTATGAGAAACATGTTCTAGATAGTCACAGCCTATTCTCAACTTACTTCTCTAAACGAGGTATAATTTATTGAAGATAATTGTTTAATTACGATTTATATGTAATTAACATAATAATTATTAATTCTTATTAGTTATTTTTAAGCATTTCAAGAGTTTTAATCAACAGAGGAAATTGACGATGTTCGAAATTTATGGGCCAAATACTTCGTCGAAGAGTGTATGTAAACTTGACCCATTTTATGTTTAACATGTACAAATTTTTTAACAATATTGTGAAAACAAGATTAATTAATTCGAAATTCTGTTTATTGAGTTATTAAGTTTTGTTCTGCATTCCTTGATTATATATATTTGTTGAAGATAATTTTTTGATGTGTACATGATTGTTATATTTTATATAGGTATATAAGGGAAATATAAATAAATGAAAAAAAAAATAATAGTAAAAGGCGTCGGTTGTTATTCAAAAATCGACGCCTTAAGTTAAATAAAGGCGTCGGTTGTTATTTAACAACCGATGCCTTATCTCAAGTAAAGGCATCGGTTGTTAAATAACAACCGACGCCTTTAGTTGAGATAAGGCGTCGGTTGTTACTTAACAACCGACGCCTTTAAAGAACTTAAGGCGTTGGTTTTTGAATAACAACCGACGCCTTTAATGAACTTAAAGGTGTCTCCTGTACAACCAACGCCTTTTCTGCTTTACAATAGACGCCTTTGACTCTTAATGTACTAATGCATGTCTAACAAAAAAGTGACTGTAACGAAAAAACCATCCTCAAACGCACAATTGAACACGACGGCATCTACGGGCACCTGCAACAAGACAATTTTTATCATCTTAACGTGTTACACAAATTTAAAAGAAATTAATATTGACAGAAACTTTTATATAACTAAACGTTATTACCTCTCAAAAAATCACCAACTCAGGCCATTGTAAGAAGTTTCCAATAGCTTCCCCCACGGTGGTGTGGTGTTGAGATGGCACTGGAATATAGAACGCTTCTGCACCATCGACAACGTGGTCAATGGACACCTTAACATGATCAGGCCAAAGAGGTTGATGATGCACCCCCGTCTCGGGTCCGACTGGATAAACCATCCCGCTCGCCACTATTTGTTTCTTACCATAAAGACTTATGGCGAGACAACAAGGAGTCGGATTCTATTATACAACATCATTGAACATATATGTTAGCCACTTCCAGTAGAAATAACATAATTAATATTAAAAAATTCTAAATAATTTAACATTAAATACCTGAAGTCCATTAAATGGATCTGGATCCACGGAGTTGCAACTACTGCGAGTTGGTTGTCGGGGTTGTGGAGATACGTCCACCTCGTCCTCAACATTTAAGCCCAAGCGCTGGAGGATAGCATCGTATTTAGTCTGCATACTATGGTATTCCCTCTACATAGTATCGAATTTACTCTGCATCTCCGACATGGTCTGATGCCTGCCCCGCTCGGCAATACTATCCTCCATCTCTGACCTGATCATCTCCTTAATATCGTCTACTGAGACGACCCCAAACGATTTTCTAATGGAATCATCAGGCCTGCCGTAAACATCCCTCGTGGTCAGATAGACTCCATACCCCCTCACCCTACCAGGGTGATCCGCCTTACCAAGGACTTCACTTAAGATATCATGAAATGTCCCCTGCGGGGCCTGCTCAGCATTTTCAACCTTTTAAAAAAAAAAAAAAAAACTAAATATAAGTATTTAAGTAAATTTGAATTCAAAGTATGAAAAAAATGATGATATGCTTAAAATTTTGTCAAACACCCCCTCGTTTTCTTGTTGGGGATGTAATAACTTCCATCTTCTTTCTTCTTGGATTTAGCTCGAATCCAATCTAAACTTCGATCCTCACTTACAATTGACGAGCTAATCATGTCGCATGAAGAACTAGAAGATAGTGGATCACTAACTAGCCATTGTGGCTTCATCCTAGCATAACCAGCTGAGTCCAAATAATGTGGATGCTCGTTTCGCAGTTGAGCATCCCTGGCCTTCTTACTTTTTTCCTGAAAAATGTCACATGTTTTTAGTTTTCTACTCAATAAATCACATGCGTACATTTAAATATACCTTAAATTTCTTCGTCTTCCGTTCTTTCTTAAACAACTCCCATTGCTCTTCAGTTATAAAATCATAAAGCTGCGTATGAGATGTATATTTCGGGTGGTCATGTGTAATGTAATCATGAACCAGCCGAGTCTTGAAATCTTTCCAATGCATCCCCGCAACTTTCATAACCTTTTTTTTTGCCGAGTCATCAGGGATGTTGAACTCCTTCTGAAAGACAAATATAATATGCGATGTTATAAAAAAAATTACGAAATGTTATCAATTAACTATGTATGAAGTGATAGTACCTTTATTTCTTCCCACATCATGTCCTTAAGGCCTTGATCAACCTTGTGTCAATCGCTAGTGTTTATGTCAACATGAATACGGACCAAACACCCGACATAATTTCAGAAGTTCTTCTTGCCTGGTCCGATTGGCCTCTTTTTCTCATCGAACTAGATGACATTCACTTCCCCCGCCTTCTTCATTTTCTTGCACATTGTTGGCCCTCTAGTCCTTTTTGTGTGGGTAGTACGATGATCATCTGAAGATGCTGAAGACTTGGCCATTATACTGAGACCACTGTGCACGTACTTGCACATATAACAACGTATAAATATATATATATATATATATATATATATATATATCAAATTATTGTTATCAAACTCACAAATGAAATTATTAACAATGTATAGAGCATATATAAAGAATAAAAGAAAGTTATAAGCAAGAATGTGTAAATGAACTCACACAATTAATAATCAGGAACGACGGTCAATCCATAATCCTTCTTTATGATCCCAATGCATGTAATTTGATTCAATGTTATCTTCCCTTAAAGTTGTACTCCCTTGTATACTAATAGAAAATGGAGGGGTTTCATCAAAGTGATCATAATCTTCTTCATCTACTACATCACGAATCCCAACAATGCGTCTCTTGCCTTGAAGGATGACTGACTACTTAGTATATGCATGATCAAGAACATAAAATACTTGTTTGGCTTGTGATGCAAGTATGAATGGCTCGTCTAGATAACCCAGCTGTCCAAAATTCACCCAAGTGAAACCTAATTCATCCACCCGAACACCTTGTCGGTTATCAACCCATTTACATTGGAAGAGAGGAAACTTAAACTCCCTGTAATCAAGTTCCCAAATATCTTCAATGATACCGTAATAGGACATCGAGGCATCTACCAACATGGTAACTTTAGCACTTGAAAAATCTCTTGATAGTGCTACTTGTGTCACTCCACCGCACTCTTATCATCTTGACGTTTAGTGTAAAACGTATACCCATTAATGTCATATGCTTCATATGGCCTTACAATCGTGCTAGGACCGTACGCTAACCACTTTACCGTTTCAACAATGGTATTCGGCGTTTGTGACAATTCTTTCATGACTTTATCTTTGAACCATTTTGTAAATGAACGATTTTGTTGATTAGTTACCCACCTTTCAACTTTTGAAGGATTCTGCTACCTTATGATGGACATATGCTTGTCCAAATATGGATGATCTTCGGGAAGGTGTTGTAATACAAGGAGGTGTGCTTTATCTCTCAACTCAACATTGGGGACGATTGACTTGTATCTAATCGTACCTTTACCTTCAAGTCTTCCATCATGCCGAGATTTAGGAACACCAATAGTCTCAACGTCATCTAGGTAATCAGTACAAAATTCAATAGCCTCCTCAGCAGCATAACCTTCAATGATACTGCCTTCAGGTTGAAATCGATTTCTCACATATCCTTTCAATATACCCATGTATCTCTCAAATGGATACATATACCTCAAAAATACTGGACCATAGATCTTAATTTCTCTCACAAAGTGAACAGGTAAGTGTACCATAACGTCAAAAAATGATGGCGGAAAATACATTTCAAATTGACATAGAGTGATAACAATATCGGCCTGCAAATCATCCAACGCCTCCGGGTCAACAACTTTGCTGCAAATTGCATTGAAGAAAAAACAAAGTTTTATAATGACTTGTCCAACATGTTTTCCGAGAATGCCTCAAATTGCTACTGGTAAAAATTGTTGCATTAAGACATGACAATCATGAGACTTCATACCAACCAATTTTAAGTCCTTTATCGACACAAGATTTTTAATGTTTGATAAGTACCCAAATGGAACCTTAATAGCATGCAGGCACTCACAAAAACTTTTTTTCTCTTTTCTTGACAAAGTATAGCAAGTTGGGGGTAAATAAGTACGTTTTTTCTGCTCTTACGGTGCTAATCGATCCCGTATCCCCATTTCTACCACGTCCTTCCTGACTTTAATACCATCTTTCGCCTTTCCTGGAATGTTCAACAATGTCCCAATGATGCTATCACAAACATTTTTCTCCATGTGCATTACATCAAGACAATGCCTTACAGATAAGTGTTGCCAATAAGGTAAATCCCAGAATTTGAACCTCTTCTTCCAAAGACTCTTCTGAGGAGGCTTAAAAGTTTTTCCAAACAAAACATCAATATTTTTAACTCGTTCATATACCTCACCTCCTGTTAATGGTAAGCGAGCTGCTCGAGCCTCGATTTTTACATTGAATGACTTTTTCTTCTTGCGATAAAGGTGGTCAGTAGGGAGAAATCTTCTGTGACTCATAAAGACATTTTCCTTGCAGTTTTTCAAAAAAATATCAATCGTATCTTCTTCACAAATGGGACATGCTTTAGGTCCTTTGTTAGTATAATTCGACAAGTTACCAAGCTGGAAAATCATTTACGATGCAAAATATCAAAGCACGTAAGGTGAAATTCATCTGAGTATGTGCATCAAACACTGACAGACCTTCATCCCAAAACAGTCTTAAATCTTCAATTAGTGGGGCTAGGTAAACATCTATGTCATTCCCCAGTTGTTTAGGCCCTGATATTAGCAAAGATAACATGATATACTTGCGCTTCATACAAAACCAAGGAGGTAGATTGTAAATCGTCAAGAGAACCGGCCAAGTGCTATGTCGAATACTCATGTTACCATGCGGGTTCATCCCATCTATACATAGTCCAAGCCTAAGATTCCTATCTTTGCCCCCAAATTCAGGAAACAGCCTATTAATGTTCCTCCATTGAGGAGAATCGGCCACGTGTCTTAGTTTTCCATCTTCTTTTCTCCCATCGGCATGCCACCGCATGTTCTTCACATCTGATAAGAATCGAAGCGCGGAAGAAACGCCGAAAAGTTCTGAACTCAGGTTGTGGTTGGAAAGATGAATCATGACCCGATATTCAAGACGTGATGGCTCGATGATGCGAAATAAGGAACCACGACTTTAGAAACCCCACAAGGAATTGCCCAACTTCCTTGATAAGTTTCTGGTTTTGAACGCCACAAATATTCTAGCAAATATTTGATAAGTTCGGGATGAACGCTACAAGATGATAATCTTGATATGTTCTATGAAATATAGGAATCCACCTATATGTTTTATTGAATTCTCAATAAACTGTTTAATTAAAATCTAATCTGAATTACAATGAATGGAAAAAACGTATAAATAAGCAAAATAAAACCCTAGTCGCTAATGGACTCAAAATAAAGTTCTAACTAACCTAAAATAGCTAAAACTGGAAAAGGAATAAAAATACGAAAAAGGAATTAAAAATTCGCCATATTTGCGAAAATCCTAACTTATGGCCGTGACAGCATCTCTTAAGGCCGTAACTATTCTTCTGCTTAAGGATTACGACCGTGACCATAATACCTACTTCCGTAACTTTGAAAACCTGGAATTCTTCATTTTGATCAGTGACTTGATTACGGCCGTGATAATCTTGACATTACGGCCGTAAGAACCAAACTGATCCCTTTTGACTCGTTTTTGCTCCAATTTGGCTTGAATATTTAAATTTTCCCGTCAAGCCTGCTATGACTCCGATTGTCGAGGGTCCAGAACACATCATACCCTCCTTCTTTAGGATGATTCATCTCGAATCACAGCTTTGTTCCTGTTGTTTCACTTCACCTCCTGGATCAAATGTAAACTTCTCCTGCCATTGCACATGATCAACCAAAAATATTCTGCAACGGGGGTCACGTGAATGACTTGAAGTTGAAACACCTTTGGAAATTGGTGGTGTTGCCCAAATTTCCACATACCGTTAACCTGCAAGAAAGAATTAAATAGAACGGGGAGGGAAATGTTAGGTTCATGAGGTACAAGGTATGGATCCTTCTATTCATGAATTATCACCGTCAATTCCACCTTTTGAACCACGAGGCCCTTCTCTTCACCTTGTTCTCCTTTTGTAACTTCTTGCTCGCCCCCCTCTATCTCTTTTCTCTCAAGCTCGGTTACTTCCTCTAACTCAAGATTTTCTAGCTCATCCACCTCTTCAATTTTCTTTTCTTTCAAATTCAACCACATCTTCTACCTCCACATTCGTATCACCATGTTCGCACACTACCTCATCACTGTCCAAATGTGGATGTACCAATTCAAAATCCAAAATTTGAACTTCTACCCCAACTTCCAATTCCTCGTCAAATTTTGGAGTTTGTTCACCTAACTCCACATTTTCAACTCCTACCACAAAGTTCGGGGTCTCTTCAACTAATTCATGTCTCAAGCCTCCCTCCTTCTTTTCAACGTTCATATCTCGAGGCTCAACATGATTTTCACTCTCTTCTAACCATCTAATTACCGCCTTTTGTTTCTCCTCCTTCATTCGCAATTTAGCCAAATATTTTCTTTCTGCCTCCCGTTCATACCTCAATCTTTCCTCATAAATTTCTTTTTGAATCTTCAAAATTTGCTTACGATCAATCTCGACTCCTCTCTTAACCCCAATTTCATCCCTAGGTTTAGGATCATGCCTATAATGACTCTCATCACTACGACTTGCTTGAGATCGCCCCTTTTTCAATTTCCCCTCCCTTTCATCTAGTTTATCCAACCTCTCATCAAAGCATCATTCAAAAATCTCCACATACGATCTTTATCATTATCGTTCCCCCTTCTAGATGGATAGTTTTCTTGAAAATTGGACATTATAAAATTTATGTGGAATGAAATGGAAAAGAACAATAAACGAAGGATTAAGGAATTCAAGAAAGTGGTTCTTAAATGGACTCTTTTATTTTTATTTTTTTTTGAATTTTGGATGAATTTTCGGAATAAATAAAATAATAATAATAATATTTTTTTTAATAAATCCTAAAATTCGACAACGAACACGACAAAACAAATGGAACTTAATTCAGATAAGAATTAAGCAAAACAAACACTTTTGAAAAAAAAAATTTGAACGATTTTCTGGATTAAAGACTCAATAAACTCAAGAACAAGAAGAACGCAAAAAACTGAAAACAAAACACTCAACAAGATATGGATGATTTTTATAGGACTCGATGATAAACAGAAAAATCAAACTGGATAGAAAAAACCTGAATTCAGAGTCCAGCTCTGATACCATATGATAAGAATCGAAGCGCGGAAGAAACATCAGAATGTTCCGAACTAAGGTTGTGGTTGGACGGATGAATCATGACCCGATATTCACGACGCGATGGCTCGACGATGCGAAATAAGGAACCACGACTTTCAAAACGCCACAAGGAATTGCCCAACTTCCTAATAAGTTTCTAGTTTTGAACACCACAAATATTCTAGCAAATATTTGATAAGTTCGGGATGAACGCCACAAGATGATAATCTTGATAAGTTCTATGAAATATAGGAATCCACCTATATGTTTTATTGAATCCTCAATAAACTGTTTAATCAAAATCAAATCTGAATTACAATGAATGGAAAAAGCGTATAAATAAGCAAAATAAAACCCTAGTCGCTAATGGACTCAAAATAGAGTTCTAACTAACCTAAAATAGCTAAAACTGGAAAAGGAATAAAAATACGAAAAAGGAATTAAAAATCCGCCTTATTTTCGAAAATCCTAACTTACGGCCGTGACAGCATCACTTACGGCCGTAACTATTCTTCTGTTTAAGGATTACGGTCGTGACCATAATACTTATGGCCGTAACTTTTAAAACCTGGAATTCTTCATTTTGATCATTGACTTGATTACGGCCGTGATAATCTTGACATTACAGCCGTAAGAACCAAACTGATCCCTTTTGCCTTGTTTTTGCTCCAATTTGGCTTGAGTATTTAAATTTTCCCGTCAAGCCTGCTATGACTCCGATTGTCGAGGGTCCGGAACACATCAACATCCTTTGCATTGGCAAACAAACGTTTATATCTTGGTATTACGGATAGGTACCATAACACCTTTGTCGGAGGGCTTTTCTTATCCTCATCGTTCACATTCTTTCGGTTATATCGTGATGCCCCACACTTTTGACAAAGACGCAAGTCCTTATACTCATTTTGATACTTTATACAATCATTGGGACATGCATGTATCCTCTCGATCTCCATACCCATTGGACAGAAAAATTTCTTCGCCTCGTAGATTGAACTAGGAAGCTCGTTATCCTCCGGAAGCATCTCTCGTAAAAGTTCCAGTAATGCCGTGAAACTCTTATCACTCCACCTATTGTTTGCTTTCAAGTTATACAATTTCAACACAACAGACAATTTTGTGAATTTATTACAACCAGAAAACAAAGGTTTCTCAAAATCATTGAACAAGTTATCGAATACATGAGGCTTTTCACTGAATTCCCCTTGTATATCACGCATCATTTCTTCTATCATATCATTCTCGTCATTTTCCACATCATTCTCACCAATATTGCTGAAATTATTCTCCTGCAGTCCACCATCATCGTCACTAGTGCATGTCCTAGGAAGTATACTCTCACCATGCCATATCCATGGTGTATAACCTTCCTTAAACCCACGACGAATCACATGGCTTTTCACTTGCTCAAAACTACGAAACTTTCTCAAATTCTCACAAACACAACGAGGACACAAAATCATTGCTTCACCTTTCTCTCTCATGTATTCGTCCGCATATTTCATAAACTCTTCAACCCCTTTTATATATTCATGTGTATTACGGCTGCCATACATCCAACCCCGATCCATGTCTAATGACCTATACGTGAAGATATAATTAAAAAAATATTACTTTTGAGTTAATATTTTTAATGATAGTTACTTAAACCAACTATATATTAATAATTAATAATTGAAATCAAATATGATAATTTATTACATTGAATACTTCATAATTTTACCAGTGTATTATGTTTAGTTATCTATTTAGTATGGTCAACTCTGTAATAGTGAAAATCACCTAAAATTAATATTTCCATTTTCTTTACAAAATCGTATAGACATTTCGGCAGAGTCTCCCCTATAAATTGGACTAAACCAACCTGTAGGAGGAATCAAAATGGCACAATAAAACGAAAGTGTTGAACCCCAATATATTCACTACTCAACCACAATTCAAGTCAAATTTAAACATCATCAACTACTCCAAAATTAATCCAAAATCAATTCTTAATTCCTTAGAACTCAAACTATGATTTCATAACTTAACATCCCATGCATAATTTCAATAGAACTCCAAAAGTACAAATTTTACAATATATCTATCTACTAACTCAAAATCAACAATATAAAATTAACATCCAAACTAAACTAATAAAAAATAATTCATCTACGCCAATTAGCATATAAAATCGTAAACTAACAAATTAAATCAATTAACTATTTGCAATACCAATATATATGTGTGTGTGTATATGTATATATATATTAACATTTTTACACATTTATAGATAGAAACAAGTATATATATATATATACATTTATATACAAACAGATTTTTAGATACAACTAAATATTTATAACACATTTTTATACACATACACACATACATGTACATATATATACATAGACACATGTACATACACACATTTCACATTTTTACACACACACACACACACACACACACATATATATATATATAGAGGAGGTGGTTCTTACGGGTTGGGAGGGAGGGGACCGGGCTGTGAAGATCCGACGAAGGGGCGGTGGTGGTGGCGGCGACGTAGTGGTGGAGGGTATGGTGGAGGAAATTTGTGTAAATGTGAGAGTTAGATGATGAAGAAATAAAGAGAGGTGGTGGAATGGTGGTGTCTACGGTGGTGGTGGTGGTGGTGGCGGGGGAAGGAGGAGGCGAGATGGCGGGTTTGAAGGAGAGAGAGAGAGAGAGAGAGAGAGAGAGGCGCAAGAGTGAAGAAATATGAAATGTTCGCGGGGAATTCATGAGAAATATAATAGGAATGGGCGTCGGTTCTCAAAGAACCGACACCCACTAGTACAGAAACAGTCTTTCGCGTCGGTTATTTAAGAGAATAGGCGTCGGTTTCTGAGGCGACGCGTATGAAGCAGACGCGTAAAGTGAAGACTTTACGTGTCGGTTTATAAACAACCGAAGCGTAAAGTTGAAAAAAAAAAAAAAAAAAAAAAATTTTAGGCGTCGGTTGTAGGCGTCGGTTTTGGATTACAACCGACACCTAAAGTTTAAACTTTAGGCGTCGGTTTTACTTAAAACCGACGCGTTTTCAAATTTTTTTTTTTTTTTGCCTATAGAGTAAAATACAATGACCTAGACATGACATGCAATGACCTGGACGTCGCCTGCAATGACCCAGGTCACTGTAGGCCATGACTTGCATTGGCCTGGACGTCACCTGCAATGACCCAGGCCACTGCAGGTCATGGCCTGCAATGACCTAGATGTCACCTGCAATGACCTGGACGTCACCTGCAATGATTCAGATCACTGCAGGTCATGACCTGCAATCACCTAAACGTGGACTGAACATTTTCCACATGCACATCACCAAATATGTATATAATTGACATAATTAAAATAATGTTAAATAAATGAGAAATAATTATATTTATAAGATTGTTAATGTCACATTTAATTGAGTAAACAGAAGTTTGAATACACGTCGATTTACACACACCTATCGACGAAGTATTTAGCCCATAAGTTTTGAATTTCAGCAATTTCCTCCGTTGAGTAATACTCTTTAAATGCCTACAAATAATCAAAATTAATTATCAGTTATTTTGTAATAAAATATGAAGGCATAATTAAAAATTATCATATTCAATAACTTATACCTTTTCCAACGACGGACGCTGAAAGTGTTCAGTGACTATCTCATACATATTTTTCATGACGTAGTAGCCACACTCAGAACCTCCGGGCTGTTGAGGACACTGAAATTTTCACATTGAAAACTAACATTAATAATCACACTAAATAGAATATGAAAATAATTCAAAGACACAATCACAACAAGGACATTTCATAAACTCTTCATTGCTTACAATCACAACAAGGACACAAAATCATTGCTTCACCTTTCTCTCTCATGTGTTCGTCCGCACATTTCATAAACTCTTCAACTCCTTTCACATATTCATGTGTATTACGCCTGCCGTACATCCAATCTCGATCCATATCTAATAACCTATATGCAAAGATATAATTAAAAAAATATTACTTTTGAGTGAATATTTGTAATGATAGTTATATACTTGAACCAACTATATATTAATAATTGAAATCACATGCATACGATAATTTATTACGTTGAATACTTCATAATTTTACTAATATATTTTGTTTAGTTATTTATTTAGTATGGTTAATTCTATGATAGTGAAAATCTCCTATAATTATTATTATCTTCATTTTTTATTTGTAAAATCCTACAGTAATTTCGGCAGAGTCTCCCCTATAAGTTGGACTTACCCAACCTGTAGGAGGAATCAAAATGCCACAATACAACAAAAATGTTCAACCTCCACATATTCACTACTCAAACACAATAAATCAAACTTCAACATCATCAACCACTCCAAAATTAATCCAAAATCAATTCTTAATTCCTAAAATGCTCAAAGTATGATTTCATAACCTAACATTCCATGCATAATTTCAATATAATTCCAATAATTCAAATTATATCAATTAACTATTTGCAATACCAAAATTATAACATATATATATATATATATATATATATATATATATATATATATATATAATAATTCACATTTATATATATATATTAACATTTTTATACATACAAATATATATATATATATAAACACACACATATATACATATATATACACATACTGATATATACATATATATGCACATATACACACATATATATACACACAAACACATATAGATATACTTATATATACATATATATATATATACACACACATATATATATACATACACGCACACACACACATATATATATACATACACGCACACACACATATAAGAGTAAAGTTCTTACGAGATGGAGGCGGGTTCGTGGTGGCGTCGCGGTGTTGGTGGAGTCGTGGTGTTGGTGGAGGCACGGTGGTAATGGCTTCGCAATGTTGAAGTGTTGAGAGAGAGTGAGAGAGAGATATGCGCGGTCTATTCTGAAATCGCGCGAATTTTTGAAGTCATGTATATTAAAGAGTTTAGGCATCGGATGTCGAGAACCGACGCCTAAACCCGGTTCAGGCGTCGGTTCTTCATGAACCGACGCCTGAACCGGGTTTAGGCGTCGGTTCTCGACAACCGACACCTAAACCCTTTTTTTTTTTTTGCGTTTTTCTACTAGTGACCTAAAGGCCGGGTTAAGGCGTCGGTTCACCAAGAACTGAAGCTTAAAGCCGGCCGGTTCCGGCTTTACGCATCGGTTCTTGGTGAACCGACATGAGAAACCGACGCATTAACCCGGCCTTTAGATGTCGGTTCTTTGAGAACAGACGCCCATTCTACACTATTGACTTTCTCGCGTCGGTTTCTTAAATAGAACCGAAAGAACCGACGCCCATTCTACACTGTTGACTTTCTCGCATCGGTTTCTTAAATAGAACCGACGCGTATTCCTAGAACATATTTACAAAAATGCCACCGTCCCTTTTTACACGTCGGTTTTTTGAAAAACCGACATGTATTCCCATTTTTTATGTTGTTTTGTACTAGTACATAAAGGGTATGAACTTAGCTTGGATTGGCAGCCTTCTTTTCCACTAGCCCTGACCTTGGACAATAAGAAAATGCATGCAATGCTAAAAGCAAGATTCTGATCATAGGTCTACATACAGAATATAAAACCTCAATCAGCAATCAACTAGACAGCTCTGACAGTAGTGACGTATTCCTTGAATTGCCCAGATTTGAGTGTTGGTTAGATTCATCTTGAGACATGTTAACCTACATCAGCCAGAAGTATCTGTCTCGTTATCATCCTTAAGCACTTAGATATATCTGCAAGCAAAAACATGATCTACACTTAGTATAAGAATAGGGTAAGTCAACTTAAATGTATGCAATAAAAGAAAGAAAGAAAATGCAATTTCAATTTTTTTTAAATGCTTTTTTTAATGCATATTCCTATTCTGGAGGAGATGATACTCCAATTTGTTTTCTACGGCTTTCAAATTTGACAATATCAATGGCCTTAGTGAACAAATGTGCAAACTATAGATCAGTCTGTATGTGCTCCAGATTGATAATCTTTTGTTCTACCAATTATCTGATGAAGTGGCATCTGATATTAATGTGTTTTGTTCTTGAGTGCTGGACATGATTTTCTGAGATGTTAATGGTACAGGTGTTGTCACAATACATAGTGGCTTGTTCTGTAGAAATCCCATAATCATCCAACATCTGTTTCATCCAGAGGAGTTGTGTACAACAACCACCAGCTACAATATATTCTTCTTCAGTTGTTGAAAGGGACACTGAATTTTGTTTTCTACTTAGCCACGCCGCAAGTTGTTTCCAATGTAAAAACATCCTCTAGATGTACTCTTTCGATAATCCACATTCCCAGCCCAGTCTGCGTCTAAATAGCCTGCAAGATGGGCAGTGGTATCTCTAGTAAACCGGATTTCATAACTCGATGTACCACTTACATATCTGATGATCCTTTTTACAGCAGCTACATCTGACTCCTTAGGTTCAGTCTGATATCTTGCACACACTCAAACACTGAAGGATATGTCTGGCCTACTGGTAGTAAGGTATAGATGACTTCTAGTCATGCTTCTGCAAAGGGATGGATCTGTATCCTTGCCACTGTCATCCATTGAAAGTTTCAGTGTAGTTGCCATGAGAGTTCTCATAGCCTTTGCATCTTCAAGTCCAACTTTCTTCACCAGATTTTTAGCATATTTTACTTAAGATATGAATATGCCAGATTCGTCCTGCTGTACTTCCAAACCAAGGAAAAACATTAGTTCACTGACCATACTCATTTCAAATTCTCTTTTCATTGTATTTATAAATTCATCAAGTTTGGACTTTGAGGTAGACCCAAATACAATGTCATCAATATATATTTGAGCTACAGTTAGTCCAGGATTCAGAGGTTAATGAAAAGAGTTTTATCATTTCCTCCCCTTTTGTATACTTTGGTTAGCATGAATGATGTAAGTCTCTCATACCAAGGTCTGGGAGCTTGCTTTAATCCATAAAATGCCTTTTTGAGCCTAAAGACATGGTACGGGTGAGATGGATCTATGAAGCCTTGTGGCTGCTCCACATAAGCTTCTTCATGAAGTACATCATTCAGGAAGGCACTTTTAACATCCATTTGATATAATCTGAAATTAATGTAGCAGGACACAACTAACAACAGTCTGATGGATTCCAATCTAGCTACCGAAGTAAATGTTTTGTCAAAGTCCATCCCTTCAATCTGGCTATAGCCTTGAGCAACATGTCTGGCTTTATTTCTAACAACATTTACTTATTCATCTGATTTGTTCTTGAAGATCCATTTGGTCCCAATTACATTTCCTTCTTTAGGACGTGGTACCAGCTCCCAAATGTTGTTTCTTTCAAAGTGGTTGAGTTTCTCCTACATAGCCTGTACCCAGTTTTCATCTGTCAAAGCTTCCTTGACATTTCTTGGCTTAATTAGAGACATATGACAGATGTTTCCCATATGATGAGATCCGAGAAGGTCAAACGTTGATGCACATATCGGTGGGACCCATGTTGTGGGAATTTTTTGTTTAAACACCAAAGGAGTTTCCATCATTTGGTATCAGAGCTAGGCTCTAATGTGGTAAACCTATCTTTACATTCTTGTATTGTTGATCATTCATTCCTTGCCACATTTGGGTTGTTGGGGATTTTCATATATCCACATTATACATATTCAAGGCCATTTAAAGATTGGGTACAAAGTGTGATAAATTGCCTCAATGAAAACTACACTATGTGTGCCTATTTCCTCTACATCTGTGCCATGTCAAATATTTTTGGTTGTTCACTCTCATTGTAAAAGTTGTATTCTTAACTTCTCACCCTACATATCAATTGTTCCTTTTGAGTATAGCAAGCACCTAAATTCCACTTGCTATTGTGTTCATTTATTGCTATATCTTTTGTTGGCTTGTGCTTTCCTTTGACTTCCCTTGTTGTTTATGATTTGTTTGACTTCACAAGAACTATACTTTGTGGTTTAGTTGATTACCTTCCTTGGAGAACTTGAGAAAGGGAACTTTGAGTGGAAAAGGCAAGAGTGGTGAACTCATTAGAGGGTGAAAGCCAATTGGAGTGAAACATGAGAGAAAATATTTTTCCTTTGGGGACACTACCACACTTGCACAACATGTCAAGTTTCAATACTCAAAGTGAGCAAATTTCCAATGCTCAAACTCAAAACTTGAAGGAATTGTTGCAAAATTTTTCAATCACCATAATTAGGAAAATGGAGGAGATTGGGGGAGGGTTGGAAAAGTTAGGAACAAGAGGGAGAGTACATCAACTAGGAATTTTGAAGAAAGGAGGGATAATGGAAGAATGTTGAGGGATGAATTTGGAAACATCATGTATAGAGATGGGAGTAGGGAGCTAAATGGAAGAATGGAAAGGAAAAATAGTAAAGAAGTTATGGATAAATGTAGGGATGTTTTGGACAATGAAAGGGATGGTGAACAAAATGGGAGTATGAATAGAAAAAGAGGAGAGTGGTTGGATGATAGGAAAGATGGAGTTGATGAAAATATTGATATTGTGAAAATGAAAATTTCATCATTCCATGGGAGGAGTGTAAGTGAAGAAGGAGTGATGGAAAGAATTTCTAGTCCACCAACACCTTTAGCCCATGCTAATGAGATGGAGAAATATGGAGAAAATACTTTCTACACTAGATGCCTTGTGGGGGATAGGGCATGTAGTCTCATTGTAGATAGGGAGAGTTGCACAAATTTGGTGAGTGCTAGTAGGGTGGAAAAATTGGGGTTACCAGTAATGAAGCATCCAAGTCCTTATCAATTACAAATGTTGGGAGGTGAGGGTAAGTGAACAAGTTTTTCTGACTTTTCACATTGATACTTACAGTGATCAAATATTATGTGATGTGGTTCCCATGCACACTACTCACATAATTTTGGGGAGACCTTGGCAAAAGGATAAGAATGTGAAACATAATATAAAGAGGAACCGGTATAGCTTCCCATGCACACTACTCACATAATTTTGAGTTTGGAGGAAGTTCATAAAGATCAAATGAAACTCAAGAAGGAGTTTCAAGAAGAGGAACAGGAGAAGAAAGATAAGGTAAATTTGATTGAGCAAATTGAGGAGAAGACAAGGAGAGGCAAAATGAGAGCAAGAGAGTTGGGTCCACGTCCCTAGAAAAAGGAGAGATAATGAGAGTTGGAGCCACAACTCCAGAAAAAGGAGAGATGAGAGAATAACCGAGAGTTGAGGTTCCTACCTCAGAAAAAAAGAGAGAAAGTGAAAAGGGCTACCAAAGAAATTGAGAGAAGAGATCACACAAAAATGTTCTTTGCTCTTGAGTACTCTAACAATTCCGTAAGAAATTGTGAGCCTGGCTTATCAAAGCAACAAGGAACTCCAAAAGCATGTCATGTGGAAGAAATTCATGGAAACATTTTCCTATAGCAACAAATACAATCAAGGTAAAGAAAATGTGATAACCGATGCAACATATAACACTTGTTTGAATGCAAGGTTGTTGTGTTTTGAATATATTAGAGGATTGTATGACATAGATGTAGACTTCGTAAGTGTATTTTTGACTTGTGAAAATGTTGCATTTGTAAAATTTTTAGGCATGATGGGTTCTTATTTTGTGCAAACAAATTTTATATTCCTAGTTGCCTCAATGCCAAATCCTTTTGTTGTGGATTTATTGTGGGCTTTCAAGCTAATAATCCAAAATTGTTTAACATTTATGAATCATGTGGTGAGCGAGATTTTGATGAATCCTATGAGCATGATGATTATTTGCTTGGAAAAATTGGATTGTTTTGTTTCTAAATGCGCCATGCTAGAGTTGCTAGTTAGAGAGGTACATGTGGGATGCTTGATAGGGCAATTTGGAATCAAAGGGGCCGTGGAGATTTTAAGTGATCATTTTTATTGGCCTAAGTTGAAAATTGGTATTGAACATGTTTGTGTTGGTAGAACATGCATCACTTGCAAAGAGGCTAAATCTAAGGTTTTGCCTCAAATATTTCATACGTCTTTGCCCATCCCTTGTAAACCTTGGATTGATATTCCTATGAACTTTGTATTGGACTTACCTAGGTTTAAAAAGGACGATGATGCTATTTTTGTGGTTGTTGGTAGGTGTATTAAAATGTCACGTTTTATTTCATATCATGAAATCAACCATGCTACTAACATAGCAAATATTTTCTTTAAGAAAGTAGTGCATTTACATGATGTCCCTTGGGGTTTTGTGTTGGATATTATTTCAAAATTTCTTAACCACCATTGGGAGGGTTCTTGGGAAAAATTGGGAACTAAAATTTTGATATTAATCAATTATCATTCACACCCCGATGACCAAACCAAAGTGGTTATTCAAGTTGTAATACAATCCCTTTGCACTACCCTTGAAAACGACCAAAAGCGTGGGAAAATTGTCTACATTTTGTTAAATTTGCTTACAATGAAATTGTTCATCCTAATAGCATGTTTTCTACGCTTGAGATTGCTTATAGTTTTTAACCTACTAACTCCTTTGAACTTGATGCACTTGTTTATTGATGTAAGAGTTAGTTTAGGTGGACATAAAAAAGGCAAAATTGGTTAAGCCCCTTTGTGACAAGAACGAACTTTCATTTGAAGGGATTGGTATACAATGTACTTTCAATGCCAACCAGGGAAGGAAGCGTATCACATTTGATCCGGGTGGATGGGTGGGTTTCTATTCGTAGAAGGAGCAACCCCCTAATCAACTAAAATCCAAATTCCTACCCCGCAATGATGGCTCATCTCAAGCTCATGGCAAGGCCAAAGACAGCGCCTACAAATTGGTTTTTCCCTTTTTATTGTAAGAAATTTCAAATACAATTTTTGTGCCTGATTTTTCCCTTTTTATTGTATGTACCGAATCTAGGTCGAATCCTTCTCGAGAGAGAGGTGATGATGAGAATCGAGAAAGTCTAACTTCATTGTACGTATCCATGGTCCACATTACAAGGTCAAAGTTCAAGGGATCTAACGACAATGCATTCAAGCAAGATTTGAGGTCAAATCCTTTTCAAGAGGGAGGAATGATGAGATCCGAGAAAGTCAAACTTCGATGCGCATATCAGTGGGACCCATGATGAGATTCGATGTAAAGGAGGTTCAATATTTGAGCTAAACAAAGTGATCAAGTCGAAAGAGGAGCCAAAAATCAAGTTTTGGATTGAATTAAGATTTGGGTATAATCAAGTCATGGATTCAATTAAAGTTTTGACATAGATAAAGTCCAAATTTGAGGTTTACTATTTCTGAAATAATTGTAACCATTTTATCCTAGTTTCCAATGAATTTTGAATAACCTCAGTCGGACATCGGGATCAAAAGTTAAGACCAAAATATTGAAGATGGCCGTGCAGAAATTTGGTCGCCTGCGCGATCGTGAGAAAAAAAAACAGAGTGATCGCGTTCGTTTCGGGGGCAGTGAATTTTTGTGATCTCCAGGCAATCGTGAGGCAGTTCAGAAGACAAATTTTCGCGAGTTTTCAACCTATTTTCAGGTTTTCTTCATTTTTTTTAATTTTCTTTATTCCTTGTACTATAAATAGACTTCCAAAATCCTAGAAACATTAACTTGAATGTTCATGTCAATGCTTGGCCTTGTGAGACTCGTCTTGGGTGAGGTAAATCCCAACTCCTTTTTCTTGTAATTTTTGGAAGTTAATCAACGACATTTTGAGTATATTATTTTTGTGTTATTGTTTGTTTTCACTACCTTGAAATTTGTTTGATCTTCATCCATTGGGCTAGGGTTATTAACCTTTGAATTTTGGTTGAGATAAACTTGGGTTAAGGTATTTTATCACTTATTTTACCATTTTAGCTTTCTTGGGTATGATATAAAATTATTGTGGAAATTTTTGTTTTAAACACCTAAGGGGTTCTCATCACCATATCAACAACAAGTTTTCTTCTGGTTACATTCCTTTTAGACAGATCAGTGAGAATGTTGTCAAGTGGATGAGCCTTTTGAACCCTAGCAGATGATTTTTTCGACACTTCTGGTTCTGCAGTATCAAGTATATCTGGATGGTCAGATGCGTCTGGATATGTAGATGTGTCTGGATACCCAGATTCATCCATATCGCATTCTTCGGTATTATTATGACTTTCTGGTTGGTGCTATTCCTCTACTGATTTTTCAGTTTTAGCTTACTGTTTCGGTGGGATCTCCAATTGATCAGCATCTACTTCCTTCAAATCAGAGTTTAAACCACTAGTGCCATCCACTTTCACATTAACTGACTCAAGAACAGTTTGGGTTCTAAGATTTTATACTCTATAAGCCCTACTATTTTCAGCATAACCCAAAAATATTCCTTCATCAGATTTTGAGTCAAATTTTCCTAGATGTTCCCTATCTTTTAAAATGTAGCATTTACTTCCAAAAGCATAAAAGTAATCAACCTTTGGTTTTCTACCCTTCCAGATTTCATAGGAAGTATGATTTGTTCCAGTTCTAAGAATGACTCTATTGATAATGTAACAGGCAATATTTATGGCTTCTACCCAAAATCTTGTAGGCAATTTGTTGTTGTTTAGCATGACATAAGCCATCTCTTGTAGAGTTCTATTTTTCCTTTCCACCACTCCATTCTATTGAGGAGTCTTTGGGGCTGAAAATTCATGCTTGATTCCATATTGTATACAAAAATCAGAAAAGTTAGAGTTTTCAAACTCTCTTCAATGATTGCTTTTGATCCTTTTGACTCTCATCTGTTTGTCAGCCTTTTCATTACTTAATTTCTGAAACAGATTAGCAAAATTATCAAAGGCATCAGATTTGTCATGAATAAACATGACCCAGATGTATCTAGAGAAATCATCAACACATACATAAATATACCTCTTACCAACAATACTTTATTTCTGAATAGGACCCATCAAATCCATGTGAATAAGTTCAAGTATATGAGAGGTATGGATAGATGTACCTGACTTGTGTTGACTTTTGATTTGCATACCCTTTTGACAATCACTACATATTCCCTCTGGAATGTTTTTAATGCTAGGCAGACCTCTCATAGCTTGTAGTCTAGTCAGCTTCATGAGGTCGTGGTAGTTTAGATGCCTTAATCGATTATGCCATAATTCCTCAGTTTTGGTCTTTATAGAATTGCAAGTTATATGACTTTCAAGTGTGTAGCATTTGTCCTTGGATCTAACTCCCTTAAACATGACACTTTTTAATGGATTTGAATTCTTGTCACAACTTAATACCTTGCAATAGTCTTTAGAAAACATGACAAGCAGGTTATCATCACATAATTGTCCTACACTAATCAAATTTGCTTTAAGCCCAATAACATACAAAACATTAGTTAATGTAGGCAATCATTTAATATTGATGATACCAGATCCATCTATCTTACCGTTTTGGTCATCACTAAAGGTAACAACACCTGTCTCACCTTTTTCAAAGTGTGACAGGAAGGAGAGATCACCTGTCATGTGTCTAGAGCATCCACTATCAAAATACCAGGTGTTAGGAATCAAGGCACTGAAAGATAATTGAACTACATAGGCGTAAGTTCTAATTTTCTTATCTTGCCTAGATAAAAGTCTTCTTTTGTGTGATTTGATTAATTTCAAGTACTCATGATACCTGAAAACATCATGACCAGATTTAACACAAAAATTACAGAATATCTAGAAGACAGATGTATCTTTCCGATTCTGACTAGGTTGAAATTTTCTGCCAGTCTGACAGACAGATTCATCTGGCTTGTGCAGATTCGGTTGAAATTTTCTACCTGTATGGTTCCTGGTTGGATGTGAGTTTTGAGTTCCAGCAGCATTAGTTTCTACTTCGCTCCTTGTATTCGTATCCAGATTCTTTCACAAAGATCATTTTATTGTCAAGGTTTTTGTCTTTACCTTCATATCCAAGGACACTTTTCATGCTAGCAGGTCTCCCAGAGTTCAGAATTTCATCAAGCTGAACAGATCCAAGTACCAGTTTCTTGGTCTTGTCTTGTGCTTTGGCAAGTTCAGTGCTCAACCTACTTACCTCATTTTGTTCATTATCCGGGAATGCAGATACATCTGGATGACTTTCCCTATTGTGTTCATCCACGGCTTGCAACAGTTGTATCCTCTCTTCTACTTTTTGAAGTTCTTTCTTCAAACTTTCAGTGTTTAATCCAGATTCATCTGAGTTAGTTCCTGCATAAGATGAGTTTCCAGAATCAGTACCAGATAATTGTAAAGTAGTAAGGGTAGTTACCTATTTTACAAAGTTGCTACTATCTGATTCTGATTTAGATTCATCTATGTCTTCATCACTCCATGTAATATTCATGGCCTTCCTTCCTTAGGCCTTCTTTTGAGTGTTGGGACAATCTGCTACGATGTGTTCATATCCTTCAAATTCTCTGCATTGAATACGATACTTAGGCTTTCCTTCAGATGAGTAAGTATTGTTCTTGGGATATAAATTGTTTTTCCTTTGTTGTTTTTGTTGTTTTTTATTCTGGCCTTGAAGGTTTGTAGATCTTTCTTTTTGTTTACCCTTGAGGAATTTTTTAAATTGTCTGGTGAGAAGTATGAAGCTTTCATCTTAATCTGTCTCACCAGATTCGTCTGGCTCTTCACTGCTTGCTTTGAAAGCAATTCCTAGTTTCTTGTCTATTGCTTTGAAAGCACTTCCTAGTTTCTTGTCTTTCTTTCTTCGGGACAGATTTAACTCATAGGTCATTAATGACCCAACAAGTTCCTCTACTCGCATGGTTAAAAGATTCTTGCTTTCTTCAATAACTATCACTTTTGCATGGAAATTGTCTGGTATAGATCAAAGGATTTTTTGTACAATCTGCTCATTTGAGTAGGTTTTCCTAAGGGCTTCAGCTAAGTTTGTGAGATCACTTAATCTGGCCTAGAAACTTTTGAAGTCTTCTCAGTCATCCATAGATAGTTGTTCAAACTCAAAAGTGATCATCTGTGGTTTTGAGGTTTTGACAGCATTGGTTCCTTTGTTTGCTACTCTCAAAGCATCCCATGCTTCCTTGGTGGTTCTTAAGGAAGAAATCAGCCTAAGCCTGAATTGACCTGGATCAACCGAAGAAACAATAGCATTAAGTACTTTTGAATTCCAATTTGCATTAGTTAATTCATCTGCAGTATATGCATTTCTAGATACAGCTATAAAAACACCTGCAGCAGTGACAGTGGGTGCTGTGTAACCATCAAGGACAGATGAATCTTACTAACACAGATTATGATGTGTTCCGGACCCTCAACAATCGGAGTCATAGCAGGTTTGACGGAAAAAGTTAAATACTCAAGCCAAATAAAAGTGCAATCCAGTCAACCATGTCAGAATTAGATGCATAATATGTGTTTTTCGAGTAGAAATTGGCCACTAAGCAAAACTCATGGGCAAAAGCCCTTGAGCCGACTGATTTTATGGCCAAATTCCATCATTTGGGGCTTCAAAACATCAAGTGAATTATGCAGACGAAAATTAGGGTTTTTGCGTATTTTTAGGTTAAATTTTGTTTTTAATTATTTGTTTGCCTATTTTAAAATTTTAGTTTAATTAGAATTCTATTTTGAGTCAATTAGCAGCTAGGTTATTTTGCTTATTTATACGCTTTTTCTATTCATTGTAATTAACACTTGAGACTTCGATTTTGATATAAACAGTTTTTATTGAGGATTCAATAAAAGTTATACGTGGATTCCTATATTTTTCGAACTTATCAAGAATATTTCTTGTGGCGTTCAAATATCGAACTTATCAAATATTTGATAGAATATTTGTGGTGTTTAAAACCAGAGACTTATCAAGGAGATTGGGCAAATCCTTGTGGCGTTTCGAAAGTCGTGGTTCTTTATTCCGCATCGTCGAGCCATCGCGTCGTGAATATCGGGTCATGATTCATCCGTCCAACCACAACCTGAGTTCGGAACTTTTCGGCGTTTCTTCCGCGCTTCGAACCTCATCATCTGGTATCAGAGCTAGACTCTGAATTCAGGTTTTTCTATCCAGTTTGATTTTTATGTTTATTATCGAGTCCCATAAAAATCATTCATATCTTGTTGAGTGTTTTGTTTTCAGTTTTTGGCGTTCTTCGTATTCTTAAGTTTGTTGAGTCTTTAAATCCAGAAAATAGTTCCAAAAAAAAATTCAAAAGTGTTTGTTTTACTTAATTCTTATCCGAATTAAGTTCCGTTTGTTTTGTTGCGTTCGTGTCGAATTTATTAAAAAAAAATTATTTTTTTAATTTTTTATTTAATTCTGAAAATTCATTATTCAAAAAAAAAAAGAGTTATTACAAATTCAAGAACCACTTTCTTGAGTTTCTTTAAAATTCTTGATATTCATTTCCTTCCAAATCAATAAAAGTCGTTCTTGCTATTTGATATCTAAATCCTCTTCGTTCTTGAATTTTTGAAACGCCACATAAAGAATGGATTATGATCCGGGCTCTTTATTCCAAACTAGATGTTATGTGGATCATAAGGGGTGCAGTTTGGTGATTGATGGAAAGTGTTTTACTAATTTCATTAGTAGCACCGTGGTTGAAAAATTAGGATTACCCCTAGAACCACACCATAAACCTTATAGGATGACGTGGATGAGGGAGTTTGGGAATTTCAAAGTAAACAAACAAGTTCTAGTGCCTATCACCCAGGGAAGGTATAGTGAGGATGTATGGTGTGATGTAGTGCCATTGAAATCTTTTCATATTTTATTGGGAAAACCTTGGAGACATAGGAGGGAGGCTATTTATGATAAGAGTATGCACATATATCAATTCCTTAAGAAAGAGAAAACATGCGTACTATATGGGTTGACATTAGAGGAAGCAATAGAAGATTCACAGAGGGTAAGGAAGGAAAGTGAAAAGTGGTGTAATAGGAGGCATCGTGGAGATAAGGATATTGATAAGAAGGAGGGAGAGTTAAAATAAAAACAAATAAACAAACTCCAAAATTTGATGAGGAAAAGGTGGAGTTGGGAAGCGAGGAATTGATTAGGAATGAAATTGTTGAAGATAAGAGGAATGAATTAGAAGTTGGGGTAGAAGTTCAAAATTTGGGTTTTGAATTGGTTGATCCACATTTGGATAGTGATGAGGTAGTGTGCAAACATGGTGACACGAATGTGGAGGTAGAAGATGTGGTTGAATTTGAAAGAAAAAAAATTGAAGTGGTGGATGAGCTAGAAAATCTTGAGTTAGAGGAAGTAACCGAGCTTGAGAGAAATAGATAGAGGGGGGCGAGCAAGAAGTTGCAAAAGGAGAACGAGGTGAAGAGAAAGGCCTCGTGATTCAAAAAGTGGAATTGACGGTGATAATTCATGAATACAATGATCCAGACCTTGTACCTCATGAACCTAACATTTCCCTCCCCATTCTATTTAATTCTTTCTTTCAGGTTAATGGTACGTGGAAATTTTGGCAACACCACCAATGTCCAAACGTGTTTCAACTTAAAGTCATTAACATGACCCCCGTTGCAGAATATTTTTGGTTGATCATGTGCAATGGCAAGAGCAATCTTCCGCTTGATCCAGGAGGTGAAGTGAAACAACAGGAACAAAGCTATGATTCGGGACGAATCATCCTAAAGAAGGAGGGTATGATGTGTTCCGGACCCTCAACAATCGGAGTCATAGCAGGCTTGACGGAAAAAGTTAAATACTCAAGCCAAATAAAAGTGTAATCCAGTCAACCATGTCAGAATTAGATGCATAATATGTGTTTTTCTAGTAGAAATTGGCCACTAAGCAAAACTCATGGGCAAAAGCCCTTGAGCCGACTGATTTTATGGCCAAATTCCATCATTTGGGGCTTCAAAACATCAAGTGAATTATGCAGACGAAAATTAGGGTTTTTGCGTATTTTTAGGTTAAATTTTGTTTTTAATTATTTGTTTGCCTATTTTAAAATTTTAGTTTAATTAGAATTCTATTTTGAGTCAATTAGCAGCTAGGTTATTTTGCTTATTTATACGCTTTTTCTATTCATTGTAATTAACACTTGAGACTTCGATTTTGATATAAACAGTTTTTATTGAGGATTCAATAAAAGTTATAGGTGGATTCCTATATTTTTCGAACTTATCAAGAATATTTCTTGTGGCGTTCAAATATCGAACTTATCAAATATTTGATAGAATATTTGTGGTGTTCAAAACCAGAGACTTATCAAGGAGATTGGGCAAATCCTTGTGGCGTTTCGAAAGTCGTGGTTCTTTATTCCGCATCGTCGAGCCATCGCATCGTGAATATCGGGTCATGATTCATCCGTCCAACCACAACCTGAGTTCGAAACTTTCCGGCGTTTCTTCCGCGCTTCGTACCTCATCAGATTAGTTTGGATTATAAAACATGAACATAATAGAACAAGCGATGCATAATTGTAAAGAGACAGGAACATAATATTTGAGCTTTACGTGGAAAAAAAAAACTAACAGGAAAAACCCATGTGCTCGCGCCTTGCGAACAAAAAATCAATCACTATTTAATAGAAGTTGTTACATTGATCAATCTAAGCTACATGATAAATCTATGCATAAACTTATTAAACACTCAAGAATTCAATCACTCCCTGATTCTTCTATAGCATGTAAAATGAGCGGCGTCCCACCACTCTTCAGTAGCTTTCTTTAAAACTGCAACGATCTTCAGCAAATCCGAACTCCCGTTCGATCTCAATCCAGACCTCTCGTTTGATCTTGTGGCTGTAAATCTTTCTTTCTCTTAGTGATTGAAAAAATCCTCCCGGAGAACCGAAGTCATGATAATGTAGAAGCCGTGTGTAATTAGTGCACCACATGAATTTTGGCTTTTAAGACTTCTTTCAGAAAAACCGTCCCAGTCTTCCTTATTTAAGTGCACACGAGTTGCTTATCCTCCAAGTCTCCTAGTTGTTCAAAATCTCTATTTCCTGCAATAAATCAATGATAATTACAAGTTAATAGAGATGAGGTAAGATAATCATACATTAAAGAATCTTACCATAAGTGAAGATAAGGTAAGATACTCAAAGTTAGTTATGAAATGAAAGGATCTTACCATAAGCGAATCACTTACCAACAAAGTGATAAACACAACCTTGAACACCAAGAAATAAGGCCAAGATTTTCGGCCAACTGGATTTTCGGCTAATCTAAGATATTCTTTATCTTGAATCCTTATTAAGAATGATAAGTGATAGGATAGAATTTTAGCCGAAGTATAACATTATCACAATGCTCAATACTTATCATAAAGGATAAGTAACACAATTTATCTCCAAACATTACCAACTGGCACGAGATAATTATTCCAATAAATATAGGAGATAAATATAATTGCAAGTTCAAATAATTATAAAGTAATTTAATAAATTACTAAACATATGTGTTTAGCAACTAAATTAAATTCTCTTAAATTAAAAAAGTAGAAAATGCCAACAACAAATAAGTTAACAGCAATTATAAAGGTTAGAAAAAGAGTCGAACCTATATTTTTCAAGAACAATGATAAATTGAGAAGTGAAACCTGTGTTTATTGTTATGTATTAATTTGTACGACCGAATGGAATTAAATTAACAATCAGTCTCTAAACATCTGCACTAAGAATCTGCAGATTTTACCATTAGCATTACATTGTCAACACATGATATTATTCAATATAAACGACAATTTTCTACCCGATTAGGCCAAGCAAGAAAAACCCACAAAGGAATGTGTAGAAAAGAGGACGAGCAGATCTGCACAAGAAAGGGGATACATACGAGGACTCAAATTTAGTTCTTCAATCATTTAAACAAACATATAATGAGTGAATCCAGTGCATTTGAGTAGAAATTAAAAGTGAAAGTAGTCATTTCATTTGACATGGCTACTTTGCTTACTATCATGAAGCCCATCTGTGCAAACTGCATAATCACCATTCCCATATAAGGAAATACACTCTCAATCCCCATTCTCTTCCAACTACAAAATGCACATGTGACAAATTTGGAAAAGGAGGTGGAGTTGGTGCACCCGTGGCCGGAAAGGATAAAGCTAATGAAGACTGGAGTCGGAGAGGCTTGTATGGTTTGATAACAGGAGGAAGAGGCAGAGAAAAGACGAGTATGGCATGAATCATGTGATGAAGGGGCTGCCAGATGGGATCTAATTGAAATTTGAGTTGGGTCGTCGAGTATCTAGTTAGGCATTGAATTGGACCTTAGTTGTTTAGAAGTTGTAGAAGCTTTATATTTTTCAAGTTGAAGAATTTCATTGATCAAATTAATTTGTATTTGCATGTTAGATTTATTAGATACTAATTATATGTTTAATAAATTGTGTATAACAATATGTATTTCAGATTTAATATGCAAGTGAAATTAATTTTGTATCTTAATGTGTATAATGTGTTGACCTATGATTATTCACATATCTATTGTTTTGATTATAACAAACGAATCTCTTGGATTACTAATGGTTTCAATTCTTGAGCTTTATCATATATCTCACTTGAGCATTATTTCAAATCATAAGAGAGTTGAAGTCATCAAGAACATCGAGTTTTGTCTATGTGCAAAGGTATCGACTCTTCATTTTTAGCAAATGCATAAAGCTCAAATTATTTCTACAAAATTCATCACTTGCATAAAATTTATTTTTGACCCATTATATGAATTAGATTTTGAAAAAATGGATATTTTGATAATAAAATAAAAAAATTTCCAAAATCGGTCATTTCGGTTGACCGAAATTTATCGCTCGACCGAAAAATCTAGTTGACCGAAACGTCTGTTTTGGTTAGCCGAAAGTCCAATGACTCAAATTGTATAACAGCTATTTTTAAACTTTTGGTCGACCGAAAGTACTGTGCTGCTCAACAAAAAATGCCAGAGTTGGAATTTCTTGTTCTACAAATACCCATTTCTTTTGCATTCAATTCCAACAAACACAAGAGTAGTTAAGAGAGCAATATTCACTTGAAAATTTATTGAGATTACTTTATCTTACGTTCTATTTCATTTATTACAAATAATTTCTTGATTGATCAAAATTATTCATATCTTTATCAAGAATTCTATATTGAAGAAAACTCACAACTCTTATTTTATTATTGATCATTGACTGAGTTCTTCATCACCAAACACTTATTGAAGTGTATATCTCTCTTCATACTTAACTAGTATTATTTGATAAGAGAGATCATTGATTGAAAAACTTTGATACAAGCTAAACTATTTCATATCATTCATCAACGTTTTCATAAACACTTGAGCTTTAAACATTTGATATCTATTGAAGTGTTATCCAAAACTCTTGGAATACTTGACTTGATTATATCATTTTTTAAGAAATTTTATTCAATTGTAAAATTCTTATTTGTATTTTGGTGGTTTTGAGATCCTTGTGAAAACTCAATTGTAAAGTATAGGTGCTCCTTGTTGTAAAGCCACCTAAGGATAAGTGCTCCTTGTTGTAAGTCACTTAAGGATTCGATACTCCTTGTTGTAAGTTATCATTATAGTGAATTTGACCTTACTTGTGACGGAGAGCTCGGTAACAGAGGACGTAGATCACATTTTTGATTGAACCACCTTAAATAATCGTTTGCACTCACTTATCTCTTTTACTTACTTCTGTTGCACTAGTTTTTATCTTATTATTTCATATTGTGCAATATTTTCATTAAGTATTAATTGGTAAATTGTCTAAGTTCACTTATCCCCGTCACTTTACCTTGTTAAGTTTACTTTCTGGCAATCATCAAGTGATCATAATTCATTGTTTCATACCAAAATATTGAAGGTCAATCTACTAATCGTCCTCCATTGTTTGATGGAACTAATTATCATTATTGGAAAACTAGGATGATGATATATATTTAATCCATTGATTATAATATTTGGGATGTTATCGAATCTGGTCCTCACTAAGGTTATTAAGGTTGATGGAAAACCGGATGAAACAATTTCCAAACCTAAAGAAGAATATGATGAAGACGATAAAAAAGAAATTGTCTTTAAATGCTAGAGCTAAAAATCATCTCTATTGTGCCTTAAGTATTAATGAATTTAATCGTATTAGCACTTGTGATTCCATACATGATATTTGGCATTTATTAGGTACAAACAAAGTTAAAGAGACTAAGATAAATCTTTTGTATAAAAACTTTGAAAGTTTCTTTATGAAACAAGATGAACCCATTGCTAGCACAATTACTAGATTCACTAATATTGTTAATGGTCTTAAGGGCTTTGATCGAAAATTTTCTAACGGTGAACTTATTGGCAAGGTACTTAGGTCTCTCTCGGAAGATTGGGACTCATTGAGGATGCTGAGAGAAAAATACCAAAGATGTCAACACATGTCCTTTGGAAGAGCTCTATGGAACCTTGATGACTTATGAGCTGAATCATGCCGAAATCAAAGAAAAGTATAGAAAATCTAAGGAGGAAGAAAAGAAGGATCCTCCTAGAAGAAAAATTGCTTTAAAATCATCAAATGATGAAGAAGCCTCAAACTCTAACAAGAGGAATGAAGAACTCGATGATGTCGTTCTCCTTGTTCAAAATGGAGAGGCTTTCACAAAAATCGTAGATTCCAAAAGAAAAAAGACAAAGGCGAAGAGAAGAAGATTGTTTGCTACGATTGAGACAAACTCGGTCACAAAAGAACCGAATGTCCCAACAAGAGGAAATTCTTCAAAAAGAAAGCTCTACAAGCAACTTGAGATGATAGTGATGATGAGCAAGAGGAAAATGAAGCCAAGATGAAGTTTCCAACATGTACTTCATGGCCATTGAAGATGAGGTAAGCACAAATGACGTTCCCTCTTATGATGAATTATCTACCTCGTATGAAGAAATCATTGAAGCTTTTGAAAAACTTGCTCTTAAACATTCCACTCTTAAGAAGGAACATATTTTGTTAAAAAATGAAACCAAAAGGATGTTGAAAAATCAGAAGGATGTTGAAAAAGAAAATAATGATCAAAATGCCTTGATCATTAAAAATTTCTCCTTAAAAGAAAAGTTTTAGATTTAACTTACACTGTTCTCAAATTCACTTAAGGCAAGTCAAATTTTGAATTGATGCTTTGTAAACAACAATGTGTCTATGATAGAAGCAGAATTGGTTACAAACCATCTTTGAAACAAAAATCTCTCAAAAACATTTTTGTTAAAGCTTCCGCTTCTTATTCCTCTCATCAAAACAACACATGTAGTTTTTGCAATAAAGGTGGACATGTAGCTTTTAATTGTTTAGTGAGAAAGAAACTTCATTTTGAAAGAAGGCATAAGTGGGTTCAAAGAACCACTAGCACTAACTATCAAGGACCAAAAACTATGTCGATACCAAAAGTCAAAAATTAAATCATTTTTTGTAGGTATCAACAAAGATAAAGAGTAATTGATTCTTGGATAGCGGTTTCTCACAACACACGACCGGAGACAAATCACACTTATCAAGCTTCAAAAGAAATGATGGAGGTCATGTCACTTTTGGAGATAATGTCAAAGGAAAAATCAATGGCATTGGACATATTGGTAATCATCTATCTCCCTCTATTGAAAATGTTCTATTAGTAGATAATCTCAAACATAATTTGCTAAGTATTAGTCAATTATGTTATAAAGGTTATCATATCAAATTTAATTCTTCAAGATGTCTTCTCATTGATGCTACATTGAAAGAGGTATTGTTTATAGGAAACCGAAGTAAAGATGTTTATACCATCAATATTGATTTTGAAAAAGAATTAAAATGTTTGTCAAATTTTAAAGATGATACTTGGTTATGGCATAGAAGATTGAGTCACGTTAGTATGGACCTAATTTCAAAAATATCAAATCATTCTTTATTTAAAGGCCTACCAAGTTTGAAATTTGAAATGAACAAAATTTGTGATGCTTGTCAATTTGGAAAACAAACCAAAAGTTCTTTCAAAACTAAGCAATTTTCTTCCACCACAAAACCATTACAACTTCTTCATATGAATTTCTTTGGACCATCTAAAACTGCAAGTTTAAGTGGTAAATACTATGCATTTTTCATTGTTGATGACTTCTCAATATTTACTTGGGTTTTATTTTTAAATTTGAAAAATGAAGCTTTAAATGTATTCAAACATTTTTCCAACAAGGCTAAAAATGAAAAGGGAAACTCCATCACATCTATAAGGAGTAACCATGGTGGAGAATTTGATAACATTGCTTTTGATGATTTTGCACTAGTACAGAAACAGTCTTTCACGTCGGTTATTTAAGAGAATAGGCGTCGGTTTTTGAGGCGACGCGTATGAAGCAGACGCGTAAAGTGAAGACTTTATGCGTCGGTTGTAAAACGACGCGTAAAGGCTATCTTTACGCGTCGGTTGTTTATAAACCGACGCGTAAAGTTGAAAAAAAAAAAAAAAAATTACGCGTTGGTTTTGGATTACAACCGACGCCTAAAGTGTAAGCGTTTTCATCATTTTTTTATTTATTTATTTTTTTTTTTGGGGCACGAAATTCATTTGCCTATAGAGTAAAATACAATGACCTAGACATGACATGCAATGACCTGGACGTCGCCTACAATGACCCAGGCCACTACAGGTCATGGCCTGCAATGACCCAGGCCATGGCCTGCATTGGCCTGGACTGCAGGTCATGACCTGCAATGACCCAGGCCACTGCAGGTCATGACCTGCAATGACCCAGACCACTGCAAGTCATGGCCTGCAATGACCTAGATGTCACCTGCAATGACCTAGACGTCACCTGCAATGATCCAGATCACTGTAGGTCATGACCTGCAATCACCTAAACGTGGACTGAACATCTTCCACGTGCACATCACCAAATATGTATATAATCGACATAATTAAAATAATGTTAAATAAATGAGAAATAATTATATTTACAAGATTGACAATGTCACATGTAATTGAGTAAATAGAAGTTTGAATACACGTCGATTTACACACACCTATCGACGAAGTATTTAGCCCATAAGTTTTGAATTTCAGGAATTTCCTCCGTTGAGTAATACTCTTTAAATGCCTACAAATAATCAAAATGAATTATCAGTTATTTTGTAATAAAATATGAAGTCATAATTAAAAATTATCATGTTCAATAACTTATACCTTTTCCAACAACAGACACTGAAAGTGTTCAGTGACTATCTCATACATATTTTTCATGACGTAGTAGCCACACTCAGAACCTCCGGGCTATTGAGGACACTGAAATTTTCACATTCAAAACTAACATTAATAATCACACTAAATAGAATATGCAAATAATTCAAAGATTTGTAATATATTTTAAATATGTGTTTTCATACCTTTATTTTTAGCCACGTTGTATTGGCTCTTGTCCTAATGCCTCCTTGTGTCCAATATAGTTTGAAAGCCCTAAAATTGAATTAAATTATTCGAACCGGTTACAAAATAAATAAATAAAAAAACTAAGATTTCTATAAAAATTTTGGCAGAGTCTCCCCTATAAATTGAACTTATCCAACCTGTAAATAGACGCGTTGCTATTGAATCTATCACAACTTCTCAACAATCACAACATATATTCATCAAAGTGAAACCACAACTCCACAATCAATTTCACCACAACTCCACAATTATTTCATGAAAATTATCATAACTTACGTATTCAATAACGGCTTGATATCTAAGTCACGCTTAAATGCACTAGCTGAATCTAATAAGTACACCGTACTCTTCTGAGGAGAAATCACTAGCAACATCCAGTGGTTCCTACGTATTATGAACATGTAAATACAACTTCAAACATGTGCGATTCAAATTACAAAAAAAAAAAAAAAAAAAAAAAAATTAACTGTTAACAAGAGAGAATGGTCTTACTCCTGAAAATACGGTGCTAGAATGAATTTCTTTGTTTGCATTGCCCTCATGGTCTCGTCCATATAATTTACAACACCATTGGCATTTGTTCTTACCGACACCGACGCAATGTGTGACGGAGACATGAATCCAATTGAATCAATACCGCAATCCTGACATAACTCATGAAGGTACCTAATAATAATGACAACAATAAATAGAGATCGAACAATGATTTAAATTGAAGTTGTAATTTGTGATCAGAAGTCTTACAATGCAAATATTTGTAGGATAGATGTATCCAACCATTGCATTTTAAGCAGATCGGTAATGTCTGTGACTGTAACAAAAATACCATCCTCGAATGTACAATTGAAGACGGAGGCATCTACGGGCACCTGATAGTAGTCATCACCAACAGGCACTTGAAGGACCAGGGTGTTTAACATTTTGCATTTATCACCCAGACGTAGTAAAGTCTCATCGTCGACTATCGCAGGTCGCTGGGTAGATGACAATTCAAAACTCTGAGGCCTTTTCCCTTTATTAGATTTTTTTACGATCTTTTTTGGGGACTCTTCCTGCAATAAGACAATTTTTGTCATTATAACACGTCTGATACAAATTTAAAAGAAATTAATATTGACATAAAATTTTGTATAACTCGATTTTATTACCTCTCCAAAAATCACCAACTCCTTAGGCCATTGGAAAAAACTTCCAATAGCTTCCCCCACCGTGGTGTGGTGCTGAGATGGCGCTGGAAGATAGAACGCTTCTGCACCATCTATAACATGGTCAACGGACACCTTCAGATGATCAAGCCAGAGTGGTTGATGATGCACCACAGTATCGGGTCCGGACGGATAAACCATCCCGCTGGCCACTATTTGTTTGTCACCATCAACAAATACGGCGAGACGACAGGGAATCGGCTTCTATTTTTCAACATATATGTCAAGCCTTTCCATTTAAAAAAAAAGCAATACTCAGAACCAAATACTTTATTGGTAAGTACCTGAAGACCATCAAATGGGTCTGGATTCACAGAGTGGCAACTACTTCGAGTTGGTGGTCGGGGTTGTGCAGTTACCTCCACCTCGGCATCAACATTGAGGCTCAAGCACTGGAGGATGGCATCATATTTACTCTGCATACTATGGTACGCGCTCTGCATACTGTCAAATTTACTTTGCATCTCCGACATGGTTTGATGCCTGACCCGCTCTGTGATGCTATCCTCCATCTCCTTCCTGATGATATCTTTAATGTCGTCTACTGATACGACCCCACACGATCGTCTAAGGTAATCATCGGGCCGGCCGTAAACATCCCGCGTGGTGACATACACGCCATATCCCCTCACCCTACCAGAGTGATCCTCTTTACCAAGGGCTTCACTCAAAATATCATGTTGTCTACTCGACACAAATGTCCCCTGCGTGGCTTGCTCAGCTTTTTCTACTTGTTAAAAAAAAAATGAAAACTGAATATAAGAATTGAAGTAAGTTTCAATTGAATATATGAGAAATCGATAAGATATACTTACAATTTTATCAAACACCCCCCTCGTTTTCTCATTGGGGATGTAATACGTTCCATCTTCTTTCTTCTTCGATCTAGCTCGAACCCAATCTAGGCTGCGATCCTCCCTTACAATTGAGGATCTAATCATGTCACATGAAGAGTTAGAAGATAGCGGGTCACTTACTAGCCAATGTGGCTTCATCCCCGCATATCCGGCTGAGCCCAAATAATGAGGATGCTCGTTCCGCATTTGACTATCCCTCGCCTTCTTACTTTTCTCCTGAAATAAATCACAGGTTTTTAGTTTTAACTCAACAAGACACATGCGTACATTTAAATATACCTTAAATGTTTCCGTCTGTCGTTCTTTTTTAAACAACTCCCATTGCTCTTCGGTCAAGAAATCATAAAGCTGCGTAGGAGATGTATATTTTGGGTGGTCATGTGTAATGAAATTATGAACCAGCCTTGTCTTGAAATCTTTCCATCTCATCCCCGCAACCCGCATAACACTTTTTTTTGGACGGTCATCGAGAATGTTGAATTCCCTCTGAAAGACAATGATAACATGTGGTGTTATAAAGAAATTACATTCACTTTTCAATTATTTACCATGTATCAAGTGATAGTACCTTTATCTCTTCCCACATCATGTCCTTAAGGCCTTGATCGACTTTGTGCCAATCACTGATGTTTATGTCAACATGAATGCGGGCTAAAGATCCGACAAAATGTTTGAAGTTCTTCGTGCCTAGTCCGATCGGCCTATGTTTGTCATCGAACTCAATAATATTCAATTGTTGGCCCGCTTTCTTCATGTTTTTGCACATAGTTGGCCCTCTTGTCCTTTTTTTTGGGCAGTACTATGATCATCTGAAGAATGTGAAGACTCGGCCATTATATTGATAAATTGTCTACGTACCTGCACATATAAATAAATGAATATTAACAACGTATAGAGCATATATAAAAAACACAAGAAAGTTATATGCTCAAAGTATGATTTCATAACCTAACATTCCATGCATAATTTCAATATAATTCCAATAATTCAAATTATATCAATTAACTATTTGCAATACCAAAATTATAACTTATATATATATACATATATATATAATAATTCACATTTTTATACATACAAATATATATATACATATATATATAATAATTCACATTTTTATACAACCAAATATATATAGACATATATATACAATAATTCACATTTATATATATATATATATATATATATAAACACACACATATATACATATATATATATACACACAAACACATATAGATCTACTTATATATACATACATATATATATATATATATATACACATATATATATACATACACGGACACACACACACATATATATATACATACACGCACACACACATATCTCACACACATATAAGAGTAAAGTTCTTACGAGATGGAGGCGGGTTCGTGGTGGCGTCGCGGTGTTGGTGGCGTCGTGGTGTTGGTGGAGGCACGGTGGTGATGGCTTCGCGATGCTGAAGTGTTGAGAGAGAGAGATATGCACGGTCGGGAATGAAATCGCGCGAATTTTTGAAACATGTATTAAAGAGTTTAGGCGTCGGTTCTTCGAAACCGACGCCTAAAACCGGTTCAGGCGTCGGTTCATGAAGAATCGACGCCTGAACCGGAGGTTTACGCGTCGGTTCTTGGTGAACCGACGCGTAAAGTCAAGGTTCAGGCGTCGGTTTACCAAGAACCGACGCGTAAACCTCCGAAGAACCGACGCCTTAACCATTTTTTTTTTCGCGTTTTTCTACTAGTGTTGGTATAATAAATGGGTATGAACATAATTTCTCGGCACCTAGAACTCCTAAACAAAATGACGTAATAAAATGAAAGAATCGAACATTGCCTAGGACCTAGTTAAATGAAAATAATTTACCAAATATTTTTGGGCTGAAGTCGTTAACTCCGTTTGTTATATTATGAATAGAGTTTTGGTAAGTCGAAAGAAACCAAAACTCCATATGAGCTTTGGAAAAATATAGTTTCTAATATCGGTTATTTTAAAGTTTTTGGTTGTAAGTGCTTTCTTCTAAACGCAAAAGAAAACTTGGGAAGATATGATTCAAAATCCGATGTTGGTATTTTTCTTGGATATTCACCTACTAGCAAAGCTTATAGAATTTTCAACAAAAGAACTCTAGTAGTGGAAGAATCCATGCATGTTACTTTTGATGAGGCTAATTCTCTTGATCAAGAGAAAGGTATTGATGTAGGTTTTGAAATTCCTTTTGAGCAAATGAATATTCAAGATCAAAGCAAGGAAAATCCCAAAAAAAAAAAAAAAAAAATTGAAGAAAAAGACTTGAAAGAACCAACGCTCCAATAAGAAGAAGAATCTTCCAAAAATCCAAGTGATCAAGCACTTCCTATTGAATGGAGGTTTGTTCCATCTCACCCAAAGGAGCTCATTATTGGTGATCCTTCAAAAGGTGTAAGTACTAGAAACTCTACTAAAGGATTTTTAAATAATTATGCTTTTATTACTCAAATTGAACAAAAGAATTTCAAGGAAGCCGAATTTGATGAGTTTTGGATTCTTGCAATGCAAGAAGAACTAAAACAATTTGAAAGAAATCATGTTTGGGATTTAGTTGATAGACCAAATGATCAAACCGTTATTAGTACATAATGGGTTTTTTGAAACAAAAAGGATGAAAATGGTATAATTGTGCGTAACAAGGCTAGAGTAGTGGCCTAAGGTTACAATCAAGAGGAAGGTATTGATTTTGAAGAAACCTTTGCAACGGTTGCTAGACTAGAATCTATTAGTATGCTTCTTTCTTTTGCTTGTCATAAAGGATTCGCTCTTTATCAAATGGATGTCAAAAGTGCATTTTTAAATGGTTTTATTCAAGAAGAAGTCTATGTTGAACAACCTCCCGGTTTCAAAAATTATAAATTTTCGGACAATGTGTTTAAACTTAGAAAAGCTCTATATGGTTTAAAACAAGCTCCTAGAGCTTGGTATGAAAGATTGAGCAAGTTCCTTATATCAAATGGTTTTCAAATAGGAAATACGGACACTACACTATTTATTAAAACCAAAAGAGAAGACATGATTATTGTACAAATTTATTTTGATGATATTATCTTTGGTGCAACTAATGTTTCTCTTTGTGAAGAATTTTCAAAATGTATGAGCAATGAATTTGAAATGAGCATGATGGGAGAGTTAAGATTCTTCCTCGGGCTTCAAGTCAAACAAACTGGTGAAGAAATCTTCATTAGTCAAACTAAGTACATTGTGGACATGCTCAAAAAGTTCGAGATGGAAAACTTGAAGCCAATGAATACTCCAATGAGTACTTCAATCAAATTGGACAAGGATGAGTTATTGACATTACAAAATATTGAGGTATGATTGGATCTCTTCTTTACTTAACAGTAGGTAGACCCGATATTATGTTTAGTGTGTGTTTATGTGCTTGATTTCAATCCAATCCTAAAGAATCTCATCTAAGTGCCTTAAAAAATGATTTTTTAGATATTTATGTGGCACTAGAACTTTGGGGCTTTGGTATCCAAAACACACTCATATTGATCATATAAGTTACTTCGATGCCGATTGGGCAGGATGCACCACTGATAGAAAAAGCACAAGTGGAACTTGTCACTTTCTAGATTTTGCACTAGTCTCATGGTTTAGCAAGAAACAAAACTCCGTTGCACTTTCCACTGCCAAGGCCGAATGTATCTCGGCCGCTAGCTGTTGTGCTCAAGTATTATGGATGCAACAAACTCTTAATGATTATCACTTGCCCTTTGAAAATGCTCCCATTATGTGTGATAATACTAGTGCCATTAATTCATCAAAAAATCCTATCTTGTACTCTAGCACAAAGCATATTGAAACTCAACATCATTTTCTTAGAGATCATGTACGTAAAGGAAATATTTACTTGGAATTTGTAAACACCGAAAATCAATTAGCCGATATTCTCACAAAGCCTCTAGCTCATGATTGATTCTCATACATTAGAAGAGGTTTGAATATTATTGATGAATATGATATTTGTAACTAAATTTATCTCATTTACTTGATTTAACCGAAATATTTGCAAAATTTCTTTTTTGAGTATTTTGGTCGACCGAAAGGTAACTTTCGGTTGAACAAAGTGTTCAACCGAAACCCCTTTCGGTCGAATAGGTGTACGACCGAAAGTTCAGTTTCGGTCGACCATTAGTCATCTGAACGTGAATACAGCTACCTATTTCATGCCTGCAGAGTTTCAGTAGACCAACTTAATTTTGGTCAACTGAAAGTTGAGCAGATCTGCTCTTTTAAAAGCAGATTTTCATCCCCAAATTCATTTTAAAACCCTAAACTCACAATTTCTCTCTCTCTCTTCATCCAAAATCACTCAAATATTCAATCAACCCACACATTTGTGAAAGCCCATCACATCTACATTAAAATTCATCCACATCAACATCAAAATCTCCACTTCTCTCCTTCCATTTCGCAAAAAAGATTGCAAAAATATAGGATTTGGGAAAGAACTCAAAAATTCCATTTTTTTTTCTCTTAATCCCTTTTTAATCCACTTGTTTGCACTTACACTTTTAAATTCCACTCATTCCCTATCAACTCACTCGTTTTCTCTACCAAATTTTCAAAAACCTGAAGATTCTCTCATACTTGGTTCCAAAAAATCTGAACTTCAACATTCCTCCCAAAAAGAAGTCGAAGAAAACGCACCCTTGCCCGTCCGCTTCTCCGATCACCCAATTCTCATTGGGAAGTCAATCGATTTTTTTGGTTTTTATCTCCAAGCCCCTTTTTTTAATATTGAAAATTATTTTGAAGGTATAAGATGGAAAAATGTTATGTCCATTTCCAAAAATTCCTACCCGAGTTTGATTAGAGAATTAGTTCGAGAAGCCACTTTTTTTGGATGAAATTGTGAGTTTTATAAAGGGAATCTAAATCTCCATCAAATGAGCCCTCATTAGAAACCTCCTAGGATTGCAACCTTGTGAAAATCATGCCTATGTCTCCCTTTATCCCGTTAGGTTTGAGGGGTACAACGACCTTGAAGCATGTAGTCGTGTTACTGCCCGACCACTCACTACCATCATGACCTTGAACCTCAATCATTTAACTATTCCATGCAAAGTCCTTCATCGTGCAATTGCTCATGCAATTGTACCTCGTAGTGGTCATTATGAAGAAGTTCACCATCTCGATCTATTCCTCCTCGATTCTCTTCTTGTGGGTCGAAAACTAGATTTTCCATATATTTTGATCCAGCATATTTGTCATGTCCATTCATCCCTTTTATCTTAAGACTACCCTACGATATGATCTTCACCAAAATCTTCAATCACTTCAATATACTCCTTGACAATGAGCCCATTCTCAAATCAAAGCACACCGATGTTATCAACATCAATACTCTCAAACGAATGAAAATTACCAAAGGTATCGGGCAATGGGTGTGTAATATTCGAGGTTTTGATAATGCTTCGGGGCCTACCACTTGGCCATTTTCCGAAGAAGAAGTGGAAGAATTGGATATTGGTGAAGGCACAGGTACGGGTGAAGGTGACCACGATGGTGATGGCGATAGTGATGGAGAAGGCGATGGGGTTGGATCTTCTCGACCAAGACAAAGGAATAGAGCTCCATAAGTTGCACCACCTCCCGGTCGATACATCTCAGAAGATCAATTTAACATTTTAAATGGGCGTATTGATTCTCTTACTACTGCGGTTGAAGATGTTCAACAAAGACTACAATATATGTAGACTTTTCAAGAAGCCTTCTATGTCCATTTCTACTCTCTCTATCCACCTAATCCTCCTCCTCCACCGACGGATGATTGATGTCCATTTAAGCCTCTTTTGCACTTTGAAATGCATTTATTTTAAATCTATTTTCATGTTTAATTCTTTTTGTAGACTTGAACTTTTATTTCTTATGCTAATTATGTAGATGAACTTATGTTTATGTGATATGCATCCTATGTTTTGCCTCTTTACATTGATACATTCATTGGATTGATATAATATGTCGTGTATGGAAAATGGATAAAATGTTTGTGATAAGATAAAAGTCTTATCAGTTTGTTAAGAAATAGGGGAAATCCATGTAATTTTTTTTTTTAACTTTTGATAGAAAAATGGAAACGTGAAATGTGACCTTGGCATAATTGTATGATTATTCACGAATATGTTAAAAAAGATTACCACTTTTTGCTCATGAAAAAAGGGGGGGAAGAGATATTGATTTGATACGATGACTAGATTTACTAACATGATATCATATTATGAAAGAAAGGGGGAATATATATTCATATCTTAGTTTTCATCATTCTCCTTCGATCATGTGAAAAGCAAATCATATTGTTTGTCATAATCAAAAAGGGGGAAATTGTTGATCAATGATTATTTACATATCTATTGTTTTGATTGTAATAAACGAATCTCTTGTATTACTAACGGTTTCAATTCTTGAGCTTTATCATATATCTCATTTGAGCATTCCAAGATTAAAATCGTCATCCATTGAAGTACAAAAAAATCATAAGAGAGTTGAAGTCATCAAGAATGTCGAAGATTAGAGCTTAGAAGTTTTTATCTATATGTAAAGGTATCGATTCTTCATTTTTAGCAAATGTACAAAGCTCAAACTATTTCTATAAAATACGTCACTTGCATAGAAATTTTTTTTGACCCATTATATGAATTAGATTTCGGAAAATGGATATTTTGATAATGAAATAAAAAAATCCCAAAATTAGTCATTTCGATCGACCGAAATTTACTGCTTGACCAAAAATCTAGTCGACCGAAACGTCTGTTTTTGTTAGCTGAATGTCCAACGTCTCAAATAGTATAACGGCTATTTTCAAAATTTCGGTACACCGAAGGTATTGTACTGCTCGACCGAAAATTCCAGAGTTGATATTTTTTGTTCTATAAATACCCATTTCTCTTGCATTTAATTCCAACAACCACAAGAGCAATTAAGAAAGCAATATTCGCTTGAAATATCATTGACCTTACTTTATCTTACATTCTATTTCATTTATTGCAAATAATTTCTTGATTGATAAAAATTATTTATATCTTTATCAAGAATTCTATATTGAAGAAAACTCACAACTCTTATTTTATTATTGATCATTGATTGAGTTCTTCATCACCAAATACTTATTGAAGTGTATATCTCTCTTCATATATAACTAGTATTATTTGGTAAGAGAGATTATTGGTTGAAAAAATTTGATGCAAGCTAAACTATTTCATATCATTCATCAAAGTTTTCATAAACACTTGAACATTAAACATTTGCTATCTATTGAAGTGTTATCCTAAAATCTCAAAATACTTGACTTGATTATATCATTTATTAAGAGAGTTTATTCAATTGTAAAATTCTTATTTGTATTTTGGTGGTTTCGAGGTTCTTGTGAAAACTCAATTGTAAAGGATATATGCTCCTTGTTGTAAAGTCACTTACGCATAAGTGCTCTTTGTTCTAAGTCACTTAAGCATTCGATACTTGTTGTTGTAAGTTATCATTACAGTGAATTTGACCTTACTCGTAACGGAGAGCTCGGTAACGGAGGACGTAGATCACATTGGTTGATTGAACCTCCTTAAATCATCGTTTGCACTCTCTTATCCCTTTCACTTACTTATATTGCACTTGTGTTTATCTTATTATTTCATATTGTGCAATACTTTCATTAAGTATTAATTGATAAATTATCTAAGTTCACTTATCCCCATCACTTTACCTTGTTAAGTTTAGGTGCTTGCAATCATCAAGTGTTCATAATTGATTCATTGTTTCATACTTAAGATTATTAATTGAAAAAGTTTTGTAAAATCAATTCACCCTCTCTTTGTTAGTTAATCTTGGGTTATCATAATGTATATAAGTAGAAATCATATTAAGTATATTATTTTCTAAATTAAGAGTTTATTAGATTGAAATCACTAAATTAGATTAAAAGCTTACATTTAATAAGTATAGGAAGTAGTGTATAAAAGTGGTAATTTTTTTAATATTGTTTGATAACTTATTTTAAGTTATGTTTATTGGCATTTTCTATTTTCCTACATTTTAGTAATTTTGTAAATTTAATTTAATTACTAAATATTTTTGTTTAGTAATTTATTAAGTTTAATTAAATTGCTAGTTGTTTACTTGGACTTGAGTTTGTATTTATATTGTATTTTAGTGATATTGATTTAATACTTGGAGATAAATTATAAACTTCGTACATTTATCCCTTATTATTCACGATAAGAATTCAGGGTTGTGATAATTTTTTATTTGGCCGAAAATTCTAGCCTTTATTTCTTAAAGTCAAAGTTTATTTATATCAATTAGTTGGTAAGTGATTCACTTATGGAAGATTGTTTTAATGCATCATTATCTTACCTTATCTCTATTAACTTGTAATTATCTTTAATATATTGTAGGAACAAAGAGATCTTGCACAACTAGAATTCTTGGAGGACAAGAAACCCAGTGTGCATAAATAGAGAAAGCTGGGGAGTTTTTCTCTAAGCCTTGGAAGCCGAAAATTTGAGTAGAGCAAGAACAATACAAGGCTTCCTCTTTGGTGACTTCTCCATTGCATGAACAATATAAATATTTAGCACTTAACATTCATAAAAAAACAATCTTTAAAACACAAATTTAAAAGGATCTCTGGGAGGATTCTCAATCATCAGAGTAAGAGAAGACCTTCAGGCAATGAAGATCAAATGAGAGTTTGGATCAAGATCAAATGGGAATTCGAATTTCCTGAAGTCATGTGTATAGTCAAGGGAAGCTACTGAAGAGTGGTAGGACGCTAGCTCACATTATGCACCATCGAAGAATCAAGGAGTGACTCATTTAATTCCAAGGGTGTTTGATAAATTTATGTGTAAATTTGTCCAGTAATTTCATTGAACTGTGTAACATCTTTTTCTTACTAGCGATTGATTTTTGTCTGAATGCTGCGGGCACGCGGGTTTTCCCTAAAAGGATTTTTTCCACGTTAAGCTCAAATATCGTGTTCTTATTGCTTTACAATTCTGCACCACTTTATATTTTTATTCACGATTTATTGTCTAAACGAATCTGTGATAACTAGATTCATCTAGATCTGAGCTGAACAAACTTCACGTGTTTCTATTTATACTTTACTATTCAGACAAATCTTTAATAGTCAGATTCATATAGTTAGTAACAAAATAGAAAAACAGTAAAGTTTAATCTACTTAATTCAAATCCGTTTGTATTTTCCATCAAAATTAGATAACTAAAAATTTTCAATTGGTATCAAAGCGGGTTCACTTCAAGAAAGTGACATCGGGTTCTCAAAAATGAAAAATTATGCATCTCTTAGGCCACCTATGTTGACTAGTACTAATTATACATACTGGGAAATTCCTATAGAGATTTTTATTCGATCTATTGATGAACATTGTTAGATATCTATTCTTGAAGGTTACACAATACCCACTATCACTATTGGAGGTGTTGCCACACCTAAAGTTAGAAGTACTTATACTATTGATGAATTAGCTAATTTAAATTGGAATTCAAAAACACTTAACGCTATTGTCTCTTTGATTGATCCATGTCAATTTAGGATGATCTCTTCTATAAGAACCACCAAAGAAGCATGGAATACTTTGAGGGTAGCAAATGAAGGAACCACTGTTGTTAAAACCTTCAAGCTACAGATGATTACTCTTGAGTTTGAACAGCTCCCTATGGATGAACGAGAAGACTTCAAAAGTTTCTACACCATATTGAGTGATCTCACAAACTCAGCCAAGACTCTTGGTAAAACATACTCAGATGAGCAGATTGTGCATAAGGTTCTCAAATCTTTACCAAGTAGATTCCATGCAAAAATGACAACCATTGAAGAAAGCAAGGATCTTTCAACCATGCTAGTAGAGGAACTTGTAGGCTCCTTAAAGACCTATGAGTTAAATCTGGCCCAAAAGAAGAAGGAAAAGAAACCCATAATTGATTTCAAAGAAAGCAATGAAGAGCAAGATGAATCTGGGGAGACTGATGGAGATGAAAACTTCGCACTTCTCACCAGAAAATTTTAAAAAATTCCTCAGGGGTAAGCAAAAAGAAAGATGTCTAAACTTTCAAGAACAAAATCATAACCAACAAAAACAGAGGAAAAGCAATGTCGATTCCATGAATAATGCTAATTCATTTGAAGGACAGCCTAATAATCACATTCAATGCAGAGAATATGAAGGATATGGACACATCGCAGCAGAATGTCCTAACACTTTACAGAAGACCAACGGAAGGAAGACCATGAATGTTACATGGAGCGATGGACACACATATGAATCTGAATCAGATTCAGACAAAAGTAATTCTGAAAAATAGGTAACTACTCTTACTGCTTTACATGTATTGAGTACTGACTTTGGAAATTCATCTTATGTAGGTATCAGCTCAGATGAATCTAGGTCAAACACTAAAAATTTAAAAAAGAAACTTCAGAAGACGATAGGATACAAATGTTGCAAGCTGTGATTGAACACGAAAAGGAAGGTAAACCAGCTATATCTGCCTTCCCAGATGAAGAAAATAATGAGGTAAATAGGCTGAGTGCTGAACTCAATAAAGCACGAGACAAGATCAAGAAATTTGTATTGGGATCTGTCCAGCTTGATGAAATTCTGAACCTTGGAAGACTTGCTGGCAAAGTCATCTTGGTTATGAAGGTAAGGGTAAAAATCATGAAAATAAGATGGTGTTTGTGAAAGAATCGGGATACAAACCCAAGGGAAAAGTAGAATCTATCCAGATGCATCTGCGTCTAACAATCATTAACTAGTTATCTGTAATTTTTGTGCCAAACCTAGTCATGATGTATTTAGGTGTTATGAGTACCTGAAATTAATCAACTCTAAAAAAAGATGACTCGTAACTAGGCAAGAAAAGAAAATTAGAACTAAAGCTTATGTAGTTCAGTTATCATTCAGTGCCATGATTCCTAACACCCGGTATTTCGATGGTAGATATTCTAGACACATGACATGTGATCTCTCTCTCTGCTGTCACACTTTGAAAAGGGTGAGACAGGTGTTATTACATTCGGTTACGGTTAAAATGGTAAAATATTTGATGGATCTAGTATTATCACAACTAGTGTATAATCTTCATCCGATCCAGTGAGAAAGTTTACTCTTGATCGACTTAGAACTCCAAAGCTTTGTTGTATTGCATACCACATTTGTGCAGCAGTTGAGCTTTTCATTACTCGAATATTTATATCTGGGGTGATTGAGCCATAAAACCATCCCATAAGAAGGGAATCATTGGACACCCATTTAGCATACTCAGGATTAGTCTGTTTTTCAGCAACAGTTCCTGTTTCTGTAGTGATTTCTACAGAATTAAACTCAGGTGGACATGGTTTCATCCCCAGCAAATGCCCTCCAAGGTTATGCCCTTTGACAATAGGCATAATCATACCTTTCCATAGTAGAAAGTTGTCACGGTTGAGTTTAACTAATAGTGTTTGAGTAAGGTTTACCGTGAATGAATGAGCAGGAGTGGAAGAAATTTGAGCTGAGGCTAAAGAGCTGGTTTGGGATTGATTTTCTGTAATAGAAGCTATTGTTAGTATGAGCTCTGATACGAAGAAAAGAAATAGACTATAATTTTAAGAATGTTGCTTTCAATATACTGATTCGATACAAAATGAGCGTTTATAGCTGAGTATAAATAGAAAGACAATACATACAAAATACAAACAAAAGAACAATTCTTTTATATATCAATGATCTCAATTCATCCATTCCATTTATCACATGTTCTCTCCATACAAAATCCCTTGAATATAGGATCCTTGCTGATGTGGGACACTGGAGAGAGAGCACGAGATTCCTTTGTGAAGTGATTCGTTGCTGGTGCTTTGCTCACTGAGATAAATCGTATATCTCCTATTGTGAATTATCAACTTTGTGTTTTTGCCACTTACATCCTTTTTGATTCTGAATAAAGTGAATGTTGATCCTTAGTTCAACATATTTTATCTTTGGGTATACAATAAACTTTTGTAGTTTGAAAAAAAAAGGTGAAAGAAATCAATTTGGGATAAGAAACGCAGTGGAAAAACTCATGAATATAAAAATCACGAGATGGGAGAAGCTAGGCAAGATCCTTCGTTCAAAAAGAGAATCCATTGCTTTCTATTTTTAATTTTTTTTATTTTTTTTTATTTTTTTATTTTTTTATTTTTTTTCACATTAAGGATTTGCAGTTTAAAACATCGAGGAACTAAATGGCTGATCAAAGTGGTTGGGCTTTAAACTTGTGTCTATTATATTTGCTTTAAGAAGTCGACGATGGCTTATTAGCAGCACTGAATAATTTGGAATGGATTATACGTAATAATAAATATATTTATATATTTGTACTATTGAATTGAATTATTTGAAAAACTTGTACCACAAGTAATAATTTCTTGAAAATTACATTGCATGCTTATCTGCACAAAAGATTCTTGTACTAAGAATGCATGCTGCTTATTCTTCAACATTACCACATTTTCTTCGAGGAAGAAGTGAAAAACTTTGTGTAAATCTCTTTTTGCGTGGTTGAATCAATCTCCATATGATAAACTCAAAAAACATTTTCACCGCCTTTCAGAAAAGTCACCGTGATGAACATCTATAAATACATGTAATTTTGTTCAATAATTAACAACCAATTACAAGAAAAAAAATATATATATATCTAATAATTTACAAAACAAAGTATGAAAATTCCAGCTTGTATACTAACACTTTTTCTTTTGGCCTTCATTTCTATTTCGGGAGCTTCTTCGGCATCTTATAACAAAAATGATTTTCTTCAATGTCTCACCCTCCAGTTTCATAAATCCAACTCAGATTCTGATTCAATTTACACCCCGAAAAATGCATCATATTTATCTGTTTTCCAATCTTCAGCACGGAACCTGCGCCCGTTATCGAACTCTCGCCAGAAACCCGTCGTGATCATTACCCCGGAGCACGAATCCGAGATTCAGGCAGCAATTTATTGCTCTAAGAAACATGGGATTCAGCTAAAAGTCCGAAGTGGTGGACATGACTACGAAGGACTTTCATACATATCTCAAACTCCATTTTTCATAGTGGATATGAGAAACCTACGATCAATATCCATCGACACAGAAAAAAACACAGCATGGATTCAAACAGGTGCAACACTTGGTGAACTTTACTACAAAATTGCTAATACAAGCAGGACTTTGGCTTTCACAGCCGGTGTTTGCCCTACTGTGGGTATTGGAGGCCACTTCAGTGGCGGAGGATATGGCATGATGTCACGCAAACATGGTATTGCTGCAGATCACATCATTGATGCCAAGCTAATTGATGCTAATGGCCGAATTCTTGACCGAGAATCCATGGGAGACGATCTCTTTTGGGCCATTAGAGGAGGCGGAGGAACCAGTTTCGGGATTGTAGTTGCATTTAAGGTGCAATTAATTGTTATACCCGAAACTGTGACTGTTTTCAATGTCACAAGAACGTTGGAACAAAATGCAACTCAGATAGTACACAGATGGCAATATGTTGCTGACAAGATTGATGAAAATCTTTTGTTAAGACTCTTCTTAAGAAGCTTCAACTCTTCAAATGGAGAGAGGACAATAGGAGCATTTTTCACTTCTTTGTACCTAGGTCGTATTGATGATCTTCTCCCAATAATGCAACAGAAATTCCCAGAATTAGGGTTGGTGAGAGAAGATTGCACTGAAATGCCATGGATAGATTCCATACTCTTTTTCGCAGGTCTCCAGGGCGTATCGCGGGACGTTTTGCTGAATAGAACTCAAGCTTCCACGACATATTACAAAGGAAAATCTGACTACGTGACGCATCCAATTCCAGTACAAGGTCTGGAGAGCATGTGGAAATTTCTTATGGAAGAAGATGAAAATGCAGCTGAATATCAATTCAGTCCGTATGGAGGGAGAATTAATGATTTCTCAGAATCAGAAATTCCTTTCCCTCATCGAGCTGGCAAAATATTCATGATTCACTATGGAATAGGCTGGGTCTCTAAAGATGAATCCCAAAGGCATATAAGCTGGAGCCGGAGGCTTTACAGTTTTATGGCTCGTTATGTGTCAAAATCTCCGAGAGCTGCATATTTCAATTATCGGGATTTGGATATTGGAATGAACAATATTAAAGGGTTTACGAGCTACAAACAAGCAAGTGTTTGGGGATATAGCTATTTCCAGAACAATTTCAAAAGACTGGTTAGTGTGAAAACGAAGGTGGATCCAACTAATTTCTTCAGGAATGAACAAAGTATTCCGCCAATATCACCATCATAAAACCAATTATATGTAATGTTTTGTCATTAATTGTATGTTGAATAAATATGATGTGTCCTCAATAGTTTAATATGTAATGGTCCGTCTTTAATTATATGTTGAATAAAAAAGATGTGTAGTCAATAGTTTAATATGTAAACATAAATTGATTGTTATAAATTATTATGAAAATTGTAAATTAATCCCTTACCTAACTTCTACCTAATTTATATTAATATTTGTTGTGTGAATGACTTGTTTTGCCCCTATAATTTTCCTATAAATAGGGACTTAAATCTTCATTTGAAATGCACCTCATGGAATGAGAATTCTCTCAATCTCTTTCTCTCTAAGCTCTCCATCTCTCTAATATTTCTTGTTAAAATTTTGATAGTTTCACAACACGTTATCAGCACGAGTCTCTAGCCTATTGAATAATATGACGGGAGTATGCTCTACAGTTGCATCAAAATGATGAACCCCTGTATCAGAAACCAGATTATTATTAATCAACACGAACCACTCAATTAAATCCCATATTGTTACTAAGACTTCTGGAATTGCGAAATTGATCTTGAAGATGAATACTTCGATGAAAAAATTGAGAAAAGAAAAGCTTCTTCATACTTGGGAGATTTGTGAAAATTTAGATTAAAGGCACGGATGCAGTTGTGATCATGGTGTCCAACACGAACTTGGTGAAAATTAACAAAAGTCCACCAACTTGGTAGGTATAGTGGTAAGATTTTAAATCGTTTCATTATAATTATGCATATTAATTATATAATTAGCATTAACAATATTCACAACTAATTATCGATTACTATGTGATCAACAAGATAAATTAAAGAGTTTAAACAAGGTATAAGTAATATAATTACTGTCATACCGTGATGGATTGAGTTATTATGGACTGGAATTATACCTTAACTGGATATGACTCATCATCATAACGGATTGGACTATTATGAATACCTTGACTGGAAGATATGACTCGCTCACTCATAAAAGGTAATTATTTCATTATGTTGACACCGCCTATATGGTCGGTTTATCAATTGAATACATGAAATATTTTACATATATTCAAATTTTATAAACACCTCAATTGTTGGTTAATTCTAACATATTAGAGGTTGTTGTCAATATATATACGTTGTGGTATAACCCAGTATTATTATTGTTAATATATATACAATATTATTATTATTTGATGCTTCATTAAATGATACCAGAAGTTATCAATACTAAAGTTAGAAAATATTTTATCAAATGATACCAGAAGTTATCATTACCAAAAAGTTGGTAAATGTTGATAAAAATATTTTATCAAACGGTACCAGAAGTTTCCATTATCTGTATTGAAAACATAGATAAAAATGAGTTATCCAATAAGAGAATGTTGATGTATGATAAGATAATATCACATGATAGCACGGATATAGCTAATGTGAAAATAATCTCATCAGTATTATGAGATGAATATTAGATGATAAGTGTCTGGAAAAGTTCTTGCACGATGATGTGATCCGGACCAGGCATCGAAGGGCGAAGTCGAGCCATTGGAAATATGATAGTGATCTACGTGCAAAACGGAGTAAGTTCCGTGTTAGGGTCGAGCCGAGAAGAGGGACGGATCGAGCCGAATCGAGTAAAAGAAATTATTTATGCAGAAAATCAATTACAGTCGTAAAAGAAGATCTTCACGGCCGTAACCCCTATATTCACGGCCGTAAATCTTACAATCACGGCCGTAATCAATTAACGAGGAAAAAGGATGAATTTTGACAAAACGAGGCTTACGGCCGTAAGTCTGGAAGTTACGGCCGTAACATGCAAACTGAAGGAATTTCACGGCCGTAAGCATTGTGTCACGGCCGTAAAGAATAACATAAATTTAATCAGAAAGGCCTTTACGGCCGTAAGAGATTTCGTCACGGCCGTAAACAAGCAGCGCCAGATTTTCCGGAATCTTCAATTATTTTATTTCCTTTTTAGTTTTTGGTTATTTTCCTATTTTAGAATTTTAGTCTAATTAGAATTCTATTTTGAGTAAATTAGATGCTAGGTTATTTTGCCTATTTATACGTTTTTTCAATTCATTGTAAACAGTTAAGTTGAGTTTAATTAATAAAATTTCTGAGAGGATTCTCCAAAATTGAGAGGTTGAGTTTATTCCCTTTTTCTTGAACTTATCAAAGATCCGATCTTTGTGGCGTTCTTCCAGCAAACTTATCAAATATTCGCAAGAATATTTGTGGCATTTCCGAATTCGAAACTTATAAAGGAAATTGACAAGTCCTTATGGCGTTCACCAATCTTGGTTCTTCAATCCGCAACGCCATAAATCGCGTCATGATTGTCGGGTCAAGGTTTTACCGTCTTTCTATCCTTATTTTCGTTGTTTGTCTTGTGTCAGTTCTGATTTATATCTTTCCTAGGTTTTAATTGTCGTTATTCCGCGTGTTCGACGAGATTCCCCGATCGGGATCTCATCATCTAGTATCAGAGCTTGGATCTATTTCAGATTCTTGCGTTTCTTGATTTTTTTTTTCGTGTTCTTCGCGTTCTTCGTGTCAGTCATAATTTTCTTCAGTTTGATCCATAAGAGTCAGTCCCAAAAATTCAAAAGTGTTTTTCTTGTTCGTTTTTCGTCCAAATTCAGTTCCTTTTTTTCTGCCATACTCGTAGTCAAATTCTCTGGCAGATTATAAAAAATAAAAAAAAATCCGAAAATTCCAAATATTTCCCAAATATTCCGAATTTCCTTGTTCGTGTCTTAAAAATGTCTGATAGAGAGGTTTCCACATCTTCATCTTCTGTTGGAGACAGGAAACAACCCAGGGGTGTGAATAGAAAGGATGAACAGGGTAATGGTGATATTGCAGCAATGAGGGCACAATTTGAGAGATTTATGGTACAGATGGAGAATCGAGGTGCAGAACGTGAACAAAGACCTCGTGATCAATCTCATGATGGTTCTCGGGTTAGGAGAGGTAATAGACGTGAGGTTGGTGTGGATAATGAAGACATGGGCAGTGAAAGTGGCAGTATATCTTTAGGTAGTATGCGAAGGAGGGATAGAGGAGATAGGTATGAGAGGAGGCAGGATAGGGAGCGTCGTGATGCTAGGAGGCATCGTAGGGGTAGAGATGATGTTGACGATGAACTTGGGAAAATTAAGGTGAAATTACCATCGTTCCAAGGTAGGAGTGATCCGGAAGCGTACTTGGATTGGGAGACAAAGGTTGAACAACTTTTTGATTGTAATAATTATTCAGAAAAGAAGAAGGTGAAATTAGCCGTGATTGAATTCACCGACTACGCAAATATTTGGTGGGATCAATTAGTGACGGGTAGGAGGAGGAACCTTGAGGAGCCAGTGGAAACTTGGGGTGAATTAAAAACCATAATGAGGAAGCGGTTTGTGCCGACTCATTATTATAGGGATATTTATCAGAGGCTGCAGGGTATGACTCAGGGGTCGAGGAGTGTAGAAGATTATCATAAGGATATGGAGGTGGCGATGATTCGGGCTAACGTGGTGGAGGATCGGGAAGCTACGATGGCTAGGTTTCTGAGTGGGTCGAATAGAGATATTGCCAATGTCATTGACCTGCAACATTATGTGGAGCTGGAAGATATGGTGCATATGGCCATGAAGGTGGAAAGACAGCTAAGGCGAAAGGGGGCAGCAAGACACTCACCATCTTATCCTACATCACAACCTAAGCAGGAATCCAACGTTGAACATAACCCGAAAGGGAAAGAGGAGCCTACAACGAAAGGTAAAAATATTTCTGATTCTCAAACTACTCGGGATAGAAATATTAAATGCTTTAAGTGCTTGGGTAGGGGTCATATAGCATCCCAGTGTCCAAATAGGAAGCTAATGATCTTGCGTGATAATGGTGAAATTAGTTCCGAGGATGAATTTAAGGGAATGCCTAAGTTAGTGGATGTTGGAGCTAGTAGTAGTGATGAGGAAGGATTGACCTATCCTGAAAAAGAATATCTTGTTAATCGGCGTGTCCTTAGTGCTAGGGCTAGGGTGGATGAAATTGGTGAGCAAAGGGATAATATTTTTCATACTAGGTGCTTGGTGGGCAAAAAGGCTTGTGGTATGGTGATTGACGGGGGAAGTTGTACTAATGTGGTTAGTACAATGTTGATTAATAAATTGGGCTTAAGCTTGATGAAACATCTAAACCCTTATAAATTGCAATGACTGACCTAGTCAGGGGAAATTACGGTAAGTAAGCAGTCTAGGGTCAATTTTTCCATCGGGGGTTATAAGGATGAGGTGGTCTGTGACGTGATACCTATGCATGCTGGTCATATATTGTTGGGGCGACCCTGGCAACATGACAGGAGGGTGGTGCATGATGGGTTTAAGAATCAATATTAATTTGTGAAGGGTAGGAAGAAATTTATACTTGTGCCGTTATCTCCAAAAGAAGCTCAAAATGATCAATTGAAAATCAAAAGTGAGTTTGAAAAAAGAAATAAGAGTGTTGAGGCCACGACCTCAGAAAAAGGAGAGGGTGTGAAAGTTGAAAACAAGAGAGTTGAGGCCACGACCTCAGAAAAAGGAGAGAATGAGTGCAAAAAGAAAAGAGAGTCCACCCCCAAATTGAGTTTATTTGCACATAGGTTGGTGTACGGGGATCCACACCTTGCACTTAACCGAGCTAACAATTCCCTCCCCAGTTCTTTAAAATCTGTTTTGTAGGGACATAAATCAAGCCATGGATTTAAGACGGGGTGGAAATTTATTGGTCAGAATAAGCAGCCCAAGAGTCTAAAGGACTGCACAAAGCTTACACGTGATTATCGAGTCCGGAAAAGCAGGAGGAGTCTGAAAAGTCGACCAAAAATGGATTCGAGGTCGAATCCTTTTCAAGAGAGGGAGTATGATGTGATCCGGACCAGGCATCGAAGGGTGAAGTCGAGCCATCGGCAATATGATAGTGATCTACGTGCAAAACGGAGTAAGTTCCGTGTTGGGGTCGAGCCGAGAAGAGGGACGGATCGAGCCGAATCGAGTAAAAGAAATTATTTATGCAGAAAATCAATTATGGCCGTAAAAGAAGACCTTCACTGCAACCCCTATATTCACGGCCGTAAATCTTACAATCACGACCGTAATCAATTAACGAGGAAAAAGGATGAATTTTGGCAGAACGAGGCTTACGGCCGTAAGCCTGGAAGTTACGACCGTAACATGCAAACTGAAGGAATTTCACGGCCGTAAGCATTATGTCACGGCCGTAAAGAATAACATAAATTTAATCAGAAAGGCCTTTACGGCCGTAAGAGATTTCGTCACGGCCGTAAACAAGCAGCGCCAGATTTTCAGAAATTTTCAATTATTTTATTTCCTTTTTAGTTTTTGGTTATTTTCCTATTTTAGAATTTTAGTCTAATTAGAATTCTATTTTGAGTAAATTAGATGCTAGGTTATTTTGCTTATTTATACGCTTTTTCAATTCATTGTAAACAGTTAAGTTGAGTTTGATTAATAAAATTTGTGAGAGGATTCTCCAAAATTGAGAGGTTGAGTTTATTCCCTTTTTCTTGAACTTATCAAAGATCCGATCTTTGTGGCGTTCTTCCAGCAAACTTATCAAATATTCGCAAGACTATTTGTGGAGTTTCCGAATTCGAAACTTATCAAGGAAATTGACAAGTCCTTGTGGCGTTCACCAATCTTGGTTCTTCAATCCGCATCGCCATAAATTGCGTCGTGATTGTCGGATCAAGGTTTTACCGTCGTTCTATCCTTATTTTCGTTGTTTGTCTTGTGTCAGTTCTGATTTAGATCTTTCCTAGGTTTTAATTGTCGTTATTCCGCGTGTTCGACGAGATTCCCCGACCGGGATCTCATCACACGAGCACTTATGTATTCCAGAAGAAGTATATATTTACTCTAGAAGAAGTCAAAGTTATCATCTAAACATACTGAAATGATATTATTATTACTCCTGAAAAAGTATAAACGAGTCATACATGCAAAATACAAAAGGGTGGGAAACATTTATGATCCTCAAAATTAGAGATGTGTTTTGGGAGTAGCCGTATCCTACCACCTCTGATCTTTTGAGGAAATAAAGAAACACTCAAAGATGTGTGTTTCAAGAGTAAGAATACTCCGTACTCTACCACCTTAAATCTTTTAGGTACACAAGATTAAACATTGATAAAATCCTAGAAATTTAAGGTGTGTCTCAAGAGTAAGAATACTACGTACTCTACCACCACCTATTCTAGGGTTCACAAAGTTAAGTTTACATTAACCAGACTCCATTTTCGCTTGATTCCCCTTCCTTGCGACCAAATTATCTTAACTCCTGCTGGATCTTGTATGGGGATATATGATTGCAACTTATCCAGCAGTTCCTCGATAGTAGGAGCATAAATAAGGATTCTCCTAGAAAATGGAGAGATGAATCCCTGTTCCACAGCATAATCAAGAAATGTTAGCAAACCATCAAAGAAATTGTTAACATTTAAAAGCCCAATAGGATTTGTATGGAGATCTAATTGAGCCCATGAGGTAATATTAAAGATTTCTTCTAAAGTACCAAAACCTCCGGGCAGGGCTATGAAGGCATCAGAACCATATAACATGCAAATTATGCGTTCATGGATAGATAAGGTTTGTACTTCATGCTCTCGTGTTTTGCCTGCAATATCTACCAAAGGAGTAGGTATAACACCTATCACTCTTGCTTTCTCTGCTTGAGCGGATTGGGAAACACAACCCATCAAACCACTGCTACCACCCCCATACACGAGAGTGATACCTTTCTCTCCCAACTTCTTTCCTAAATCTACTGCTGCTTCTAGATACCCAAAACCTTTCCCTACTTTTGATCCACAAAATACACAGATAGTTTTGATCTGTCGAAGTTTTGGTCCTTCCATCTTTGAGAGTATAAGGAAGGAAAAACTTATGAGAAAATGATATTTTGGGATGCTCACTGTGAAAATTATTGGCTTTTTAAACTTGAAAAACTTCACTATTTACTGCTCGTCTTTTGAAAAAGTGAAAACCTACTTCTGACTAAATTACACTACTTTTGATAAAACTTACCTTTCGGTGATTTTTCAATACACTTTATCAATACTCGAGAAATGAAACATGAAAATATTTTATAAAAATATGTGCAAATATATACACACAATATACTGATTTACCTTGTATCAATGCTGAATAGTCAAAACATCATTGTTTATAACAGCCTGACAAACAGGATCTTTTGCTACTATATTTTTTGAGACTATAACGGTTTTTATCCTTGTTAAATTGAGCATATAAGGAAAGGAGTTCACGTTGCACATACCCACTTGGGTACGTCTCAAGAGTCAATCGGATATCATCCAATGACTCCTTACTCAGTCCACCCTTAATGAAATCGATTTTATCATCCCGATTTCTAGAAGAATATCCTACTGATTTGCAACGAGTATCACATGTCCAACGAGCACATTTGTAACAACCGTTCAGCCTTTTTGCTCTTCATTTCTTTGCAAAAGTACTTTTTCCTAAACCAGGCATGTGCTTAGAAAATGAATTTGGTAATTCACCAGCTAATCGAACTTTTGCTTCGATAAACCAGCGAACATCTTCTGGAATGCCTTGATCCATCAGCAGCCTCAATCTTTCAAGTCGTACTCGGTAAATCTTTTTCAAAACATTTACCGGAAGATTAGAATAATATTTGCGAATATTTGATAATATAACATCCAGTTTTTTATGGATCTAATCTCTTCCCAATGTATATTTAAACGCGTAAAGGAGCGCTCCACGTGATATCGATTCCATCAAGAAATAATGGAATAAATTATTGAAAAGGTGGGAACAATGAGATAATGCGTCATTACCTTTTTCGATATAAGGGAAGATTTGGTGACAAGATTGAGATCATGAGATATTTTCTTGGATATTGTACCTGATTTTTCCGGTATACTAAAAGTAATAAAGGTATACTGATTTGAACTATACAGAAATACGTACTGATGAAATGAATACTGTATTGAACCAAAAGTTCATACATATGTACAAGTGAAATATCTTTCTGAACCAGAAGTTCTATAATGATTGGTTAGATTCCAGTTCAATAATGAGATTTATTGAGAATGCAAAGTGGCATTCATTAAAGAACCAGAAGATTGTTCAGATTAACAAGTTATCATTGCTGCTTGTTCTCAAAGGCAAATTAATTATCTCACTAAGAAAATGAATGACTGATTATTTGCTCAAGTAATGATATTACGAGCAAAGTAATAAATGTTAGCATGAATATATCTTAAAGTCATTAATGATTTTACGAATTAGCTGAGATAATAGAATATTATATTGCTAATGATTTAGCAGATTAAAAGCCTCAAGTTATTTTCTATGAGAACAATTTGAATATAAATATTTCTCATGCAGCAATATTTTACAAACAAACATGTCAATAAGATGAAATAAGAATTAGCTTGTAAAGCTTTATGATTTCTAAGAAGTGCGATATCTATATACACTCCAACAATACGCACTTGATATATGATTGTGATTATATCCATAATTATGAATGACATGTGTTGCGGCATTGTTAGCCGACTGATATAATACAAGTTTCTTGAATATTATGGGGAAATTAAACAATAACACGCATGAAGTGTGATCAAGCTTAAAGCGTAATTATGCCTGAAGCATAATGGCAATCGATTTCAAAAACAAATATGTCTTAAGAGATGATCCCTTTGAGGCTAAATACTCATAGTGAGTAAAATGGATATAGTTAAATGATAAGAGATTCAGGCCTGATGATAAAAAATACAAAGAGATCTCTCTATGTTATGTTTATATTGACATGAAATGGAATCGATAAATAAGTCGACTGCATACATAAACAACCCTCTTATGAAAATGAGGTTGATGAAATTATAATACTTTGGCCAAGTATAAAATCCCAATGTAGGGATTATTGTTATAGGACCTGAAGTCCAAAACACTTAAATGTGCAATGCCAATAGTTATTTGTACAAATGAAAAATATTACACAGTCGTAAAAGATGACTCGTTGCACGTGAAATTTTTTAAAGAACTGGCATGACATATGGTGGATGTGACTATAATCTAGATCACTAGTTTGAGCTCTTTGATATACCAATGAGTGAGATCAAAAAGTGTGATTCTTATCTCGGTACTTTGGGAGTTTTCTTTGATGTACCAATTGATCGCGGTACGTTGGGATTTCAAGCGAAATGATTATAGATTATATGTTGAAATTGATATCTATTTCAATGATTGATTATACTCCTGCAAATTAGAAATTGCAGTTTATAAAGTGCAAGAACATACATGTATAAATCATTGAAAGATTCAATTTGCCCAAAATAGTATCATTATAGAATGAAATGTGATTCTTAAAATAAAATCACATGAAGAATGATACATATGACCCCATAATATAATATGTTGAAAATGAAATTGGAGTGTACTATTATTATATTTGAATATTTTTGCATGCAATTGATTTTATATTATCCACCGGGAAAATGAATATTCACCAGAAGTGAATTTGAAAATGAATACTTAATTATTCATCAGAAGTGAATTCTAGATTTTGATAGAAGTGAATCAATTCTAGATTTGAGTGATGCAATCAGTCAACTAACTAAACATTGTTTGGTATAGCATGTTCAGTACATCATAAATGAGCTATGACATTATAAATGAGTTATAAAATATTTATAAAAACTCATCACAAACAATATGTTTGATGAAATGATTTGAGATTGCATTAATATACTTGTGATATTCCTATGAAGGGAACAAATACGCGCTGCACTCTTTTTCCCTTAGCTGAGGTTTTGTCCCACAGGGTTTTTCTAGCAAGGTTTTTAATGAGGCAGCAATTATGGCGTATCAATGAGAATAATATACTCTTTTTCCCTTCGCTAAGGTTTTGTCCCACAGGGTTTTCCTAGCAAGATTTTTGAGATATTGTCACAGCTATCTGCAAGTAATAGTGCTGGAATGATATCAACAAATGAAGAAAATCGTAGACATCTGGAATGGTATCAACAAATGAAGAAAATCATAGACATCTGGAATGGTATCAACAAATGAAGAAAATCATAGACATCTTATGAAGAATGTTATGATATCAACAAATGAAGAAAATCATAGACATCTTATGAAGAATGTTATGATATCGGCTACACACAAGAAGATTTTCATATATATATATATATATATTCCAGACGAAAGATGATATCATTATTCAAAAGGTTCATGAATACTTGATTGCACACTTCAGGGGGAGAATCATGCTGTACTCTTTTTCCTTCGTCCAGGTTTTGTCCTACTAGGTTTTCCTGACAAGGTTTTAACGAGGCAGCGGCTGTACTCTTTTTCCTTCGTTCAGATTTTGTCCCACTGGGTTTTACTGACAAGGTTTTAACGAGGCAGTACTAAAGCACTTCAGAACTTCAAATTTCAGTACATGATTTGTACTACTTATCATTGATGTCATTTTGGATATTAGACTCAATGATTAATGATGGCCAACATCAGGGGGAGCAGCTGTACTCTTTTTCCTTCGCTCAAGTTTTATCCCACTGGGTTTTCTTAACAAGGTTTTAACGAGGCAGACAATTGAGCTATTGAGCAATAAGTCATTCAAGGGGGAGTGTTATAAATTATTATGAAAATTGTAAATTAATCCCTTACCTAACTTCTACCTAATTTATATTAATATTTATTGTGTGAATGACTTGTTTTTCCCCTATATTTTTCCTATAAATAGGGGCTTAAATCTTCATTTGAAATGCACCTCATGGAATGAGAATTCTCTCCATCTCTTTCTCTCTAAGCTCCATCTCTCTAATATATCTTGTTAGAATCTTGATAGTTTCACAACAATTAATGAATATATTGATATTGTAGTACTCCTGTGGCATTTTTGGGAACATTTCTTCCACTCTATATTAATTAAGAAAACATAGTTGATGGAGATCAGAAGGAGTAAAATAATTGCAAAGCAGAAATTCAGATATTATTCCACACTGAAACGAAGTCTGAGATCATCTATTTATACAGACACAATAAAGCAATTGACCAATGGAAGAAAGACACGTCAATAACAAACAAAACAGAAATTTGAAATAAAATGTAAAATGGGAAGGGAATGTAAACACGTTTCTTTTGTGAGTATGCAGCAGCACTGATGCTGTTATTTGTTCACCCCCTCCTCAAGTTGGAGCATGGTGGATGTCAGCCATGCTCAATTTGAAAAGTAAAGCTTGAAATTGATGAGTAGCGAGTGCTTTCGTAAAAATATCTGCCAATTGAAGACGTGATGCCAGATATTGCGGAGCAATGAAACCTTCTTTATACTTATTTCGATCAATGTGACAATCTATATCAAAATGTTTTGTACACGCGTGAAACACCGGATTTGCAGTGATATGGATAGTTGCTTTGTTATCACACCAGAGAGGTATAGGCAAGATGATAGGAAAGAAAAGATCCTTTAAAATGTATGAGATCCACTGTAACTCACAGACTGTAGTGGCAAGGCTCCTGTATTCTGCTTCAGCACTGGAATGAGAGACCGGAGCTTGTTTTTTTGTTTTCCATGAGATTAATGAGCTTCCAAGAAAAATACAATAACCAGTTAATGATTTCCGAGTATCTAAACATGATGTCCAATCCGCATCAAAGTAACCTTGAAGCTGAAAATTATTCTTAGCTGAGAAGAACAACCCCTGTGAATGATTCCCTTTCAAATATTTAAGGAGGTGAATGGCACAATTCCAGTGATCCTGTCCAGGTGAATGAACATATTGGCTCAATTGTTGAACAACAAATGAGATATCAGGGCGTGTAAAATTTAAATATAACAGGCGTCCTACTAATCTCTTATACTTATCCGGATCTAGCAGTAGCTGATCTGTTTGTGTAGATAACTTGGTTCCTTTTGACATTGGCACAGAAACTGACTTTGCTCCACATAAGCCTGCATCCTTAATAATATCCAAAATTTACTTCCTTTGATTCACATAAATTCCATCTGTGCTGCATGCTATTTCTAATCCCAGGAAAAATTTAGCATCCCCAAGGTCTTTGATAGTGAACTCCTTGTGCAAAAATCGTTTACCATCCAAAATTTATGACTCATTAGAACTTGTGATCAGTACATCATAAACATAAACTAAGAGTATTAAAATATATTCAGAGCTGTGTTTCACAAACAAACAAACAATGATCATTGGTCGACTAGATGAAACCATATGCAATCAGGTTTTGACAAAATTTTGCATTCCATTGGTGTGATGCCTGTTTTAAGCCATAAAGACTTCTCTTCAACTTGCAAACTTGATCTGGCTTTGCCTTTTTTGTACCCTTCAGCTGGTGACATTTATACCTCTTCATCTATGTATCCATGTAGAAACGCGTTGTTGATATCTAACTGATGTAATGCCCAATTCTTTGCCGCCACAACTGTAAAAAGGATCCTTACAGTCACTAATTTAGCCACAGGAGAAAAACTTTCAAAGTAATCTATTCCTTGCAACTGGTGATACATCTTTGCCAAAAAGCGTGCTTTGAACTTATCAATGGTTCCATCAGCATTAAGTTTCACCTTGTAAACCCATTTTGAGCCAATAACTTTCTTCCCCTTTGGAAAACATGTTAATTCCCAGGTATTACTGCTTTCCAAAGCCTCCAATTCCTTATTCATTGCCTCAATCCATTCTGGCATCTTTCTTACCTGATAATAAGAAACATGTTCCTGCACACTAGATAGTTGGCTAGAAAAATTGTATATGCATGACTAAGATGACGATTGAGAACATAAAGATAAGTTGGAGGTGTGCAGTTTGATAAATGATATTTTCAAAACAAGAATCCTTTAGCAGTTGACAGATTCTTAGTGACAGAGATATGTGTTACATAATCTTGCATCCAACTTCGTTTGGATTTCTCTCTTATACAGTGTCTAGGAACATCATTATTTTTCTCGTTGTTCATCTCTGCAGGGGTATCAGCAAAAGGAATAGGAATCAATGGTACTGTGGTTAATGAGTTATGATCATCAGTTTCACGATGGTTAGAAGTCTCTTCATTATCACTTTCTGGAAGAGGATTTGAAATGTGATGAAGATTCTAGGATTCAGAAATAGTAGGTATGGTTTGTTCTGTTTCATGAAATAAGTCCAAAGGTGAAATCATAGGAATTGAAGGGTGAGGTTCAATTTCTAAGTTTGTATGAAGTTGGTAAGGTAATGTGGATTCAAAGAAAATGACGTCTCTGGAAATATGAGTACTTGTGTATCAAGATCAAAAACTTTATAGCCATTTTTTCCTGGACTGTAACCAATAAAAATACATTTGTGGGCCCTTGTATCAAAATTTGCTTTATGTGGTTGAGGGTTTGTGATATAGCAAAGACATCCAAAAGTCTTAAGAAGGGTGTAATTTTGTTTTTCCTTAAATAGTCTTTCAAAAGATGTCATCCAATGAAGAAGAGGAGTAGGTATTCTATTGATAAGAAAGGTAGCCATAAGAATGAAATGAAATGAGACCAGAACTTCTTTGGAAGATTGGCATGAAACATTAATGATCTAGCTACTTGAAGTAGAGATTTATGTTTACGTTCAACCACCCCCATTTTGTTGAGGGGTGTATACACATGTCTTTTGATGTAAAATTCCCAAAGAGTGAAACAGATTCTTGCATTTTAAGTTTGTAAATTCTGATTCGTTATCTGTTCTAATGACACCCTCTTCTAAAATTGAGTCCTCACCATTTGGAAGAAATTGTCTAAAGTTTTCATCACCTGATTTTTGTGAGTTAAAAGAAAGGTCCAAGTTGATCTACTAAAATCATCAACAATTGTTAACATGAATGGAGTTCCGGTTAAAGAAGGTTCTTTATAGGGACCCCAAACATCTGCATGGATTAAATCAAAAATGTTTGTAGTATGAATTTCACTAGCAGGGAAAGATAATCTTGGCTGTTTGGCACAGTGGCAAGCATCACACTGTTGAAGGTTTTCAATGTTAGTTTTGGTGTGTGTGTGTGTGTGTGGTAGGAAATCTAAATGTTGTAATGTTTGAGAAGAAACATGTCCAAGTTTATTGTGCCATTCCAAAAGAGAACAAGTAAACAATTTATTGGAATTGAGAACAGCTGGCATTACAGATGGTTGAATATAAGAAGTATCACTCTGTTCTAAGAAACAAGTTCTATCTAGCAAGTAGAGTCTTCCTATTAACCTACCAACTGCCAATGTCTTCTTATTCTGCAGGTCCTGCAATAGGCAATAAGTAGGATAAAAAATGAATCATATGTTTGTTGTTTGAGTTAGTTTTGGGACAGATAGAAGGTTGAATTTAAAACTAGGCAAGTGCAAGGTTTCTTCCAGACAAATGTGTTGATTCAAGTGAACATTACCAATATGTTTGACTAGTTTTATGGAGGCATCAAGTAAAATAACGTGTGTTAGCTGTTTAAGAGGCTTGATTTGAGTCATTAATCTCATGTCAATGCAAATATGGTTGCTAGCCCCCATATCAATGATCCAGGAATCTGAATTCAAATTACCAAGCATTGTAAGACTAAAATTGAATGAATTAATACTTGCATAATCCTTCAGATGTGCAAAATCAATTCGGCTATCCTCATCAATTAATGTTTTCCCTTTCAAAGCCTTTACCTGTTCTTCTTGAATTAGATCTGTGATATTTGCAGTAGACATATTTGTGTAGTACCAGAAGCCAAATCCTTATTTCTAGTAAAACCATCCTCAAAATCAATTGGTGACTGCAACATATTTGCCATAACTTTTCCTCTGTCTTGATTATTTCTTTGTTCTGATAATTCCTTGTACCAGTTAGGGTAACCGTGGAGTTTAAAACACTTTTCTCTGCAATGGCCAGTCGCATTACAATAATCACAATAGGAGTAATCTCTTTCAAAAGAATTATTTCCTCTCGAACTTCATCTTCCTGCAGTAGCATAAGAAGTTCTTCCATATCCAGATCTACCACCTCTAAAACCAGATCTTCCATAACCAGTTCTGCCTCCATTAAATCCTCTATTCCCACCAAATCTACCAAAATTGTCATTTTTGAATGATTATGGTCTAATGAACATTGCAGAATTATTATTCACTTCAGGGAATATACTGTGAATATCTTTTTGCTTCTCAACTCTTAGTATCATGGAGTATGCTCTATTGACTGTAGGTAGTGGTTCCATAACAAGAATTTGGTTCCTAATATTGTCATATACGTCATTTAAACCCATCAAAAATTGCATTAAATGTGTAAATGAAGTAAGATTTGTTACTTGATTTTGTGCATTAGAAGTACAAATTGGCATTGGCATTATGCAGATCAATTCGTCCCAAAGCCTTTTCAACTTTGTAAAATATTTTTCTATAGACAATGTACCTTGCGAGATTGTACTGATTTCTCTATGTAACTGGTACATTTAGGGGTGGGAATAATAACCGGAACCGATATGACCGAACCGAAACCGAACCGAAAAAATCGAAACCGTGTGGTTTTAAAAAAATAAAATAGGAAATCGGTTTTGGAACCGAGAACCAATTGATTTTCGGTTCGGTTCGGTTCTCGATTCTGCCTTTAGAACCAAAAATCGAAGTTAGAACCAGTCTTTGATCCTTACTTATTATTTTTTTACGGTCTTAATTGATTGTCCTAAAACTAAAAATCAAACGAATTTGTAATTTTTTTTGGTAAAGTGAAAATGATTAATTTCTTTTTATGAAATTTGTTACGTCTTTACCTCATTGTAACTTTTAACTTCACACTTGGACTGAAATTATCAGTAAATGAAAATCGAATGAGACTAACTTATTAATAAGCGAAGTTTTAAATGACCACGATGGAGTTAATTAAATATTTAAATACAAATATAAAATAATTAATAATAATGCTTTTAAAACTCATGATTCATCCCACAAGTTTACTATATTGTCATGCTCTAAAAACCTTTTACGCCATTTGTTTCCTATTTTTGTTTATGAATATCTTCCGTTTCATAGAGAATCCTATACTTTCTTTGGGGTGAAATAATTTTCGAAATCCTTGATCTTGGTATATTCGGTATAAATTTATTTCAGGTTATTGGCTCACTTCCCGAGACTTGATGTTCCTCGGTAAGGCTCTCGAAAAATAATTATTATTGTAGAACTGAATTAAAATCGAAACCGAACAAAAACCAAATGGTTTGGTTCTTGCGATTCAATGGAATCGAATGGTTCCATTTTACAAGAACCAAAAAAGTATGATTCGGTTTTGGTTCTTGAGATACCCGAATCGAACCACCCGACGCCCACCCCTAGGTACATTAAAGGTCCATTGTACTCACCATAGCGCTATTCTAGTTCTGTACATAGATCCTTAGCTGTAAGTGTGTAGATAAAAGCCTCCACAATATCCTTCGAGATTGAATTCAATATCCAGGAACGCACCATACAGTCAACTCTCACCCATTGCTCCTCCTTGCTCGAATTATCCTGATGTTTCTCGCAATCACCATTTATAAATCCCAATTTCATCTTAGCACCCAATGCAATTTTTATAGACCTACTCTAGCTTAGATAGTTATTTCCAGTCAGTGGCGATGTGAGTAGGAAGATGCCTGGATCATCTAAACTTTGGAGATCTAACGGATCTCCATTGCTGTATTCTTTCACTGGTACTGGTTCAACTCTGTTGCCTTCCTGTTGATCTATTTCTTCGTCCATGATGATAGAATTCAGATTCAGATTAGGTAAATGTTGGATCGTATTTCTCTGGCTCTGATACCATGATCGGAAGGAGTAAAATAATTGCAAAGTAGAAATTCAAATATTATTCCACATTGAAACGAAGTCTTAGATCATCTATTTATACAGCACAATAAAGCAATTGACCAATGGAAGAAAGACACGTCAATAACAAACAAAACGGAAATTTGAAATAAACGTAAAATGGGAAGGGAATGTAAACACGTTTCTTTTGTGAGTATGCAGCAGCACTCATACTCTTATTTGTTCAGAGAGAAATCCACAATAAGAGGGATCAAACTATTGAGATGTTCTATACTCAGGCTTCAAATCCCCCCCCCCCCCTACGAGAGGGGGCTTAATCCCAGCTATACTTTTAGCATTTTCCCAAACTATTACTTTTGACCTTAGTAATTACTCAATTAAATAGTTATTTAATGTAATATCTTAAAAGTTCTTTTATTACTATTACTTGTTATTGTTTTCTGAAATTCAGTAATTAGGGTTTACTTCATAGGATCTACTATTTCAGCTAAACTTACAAGTAAGAGATTGTAAGAGTTTAATCGATCATGTGGGCTTATATGTGAATTATTGTACATTGAATCAAATGCTATCAAATTTTGTTGAGCATGTTTAAAGTGATCAAATAAGGATTCGGTACTTTAGGATTTTATGGATCTAATTAAAGTTTGGGCCTTTACGTGTAGAGACCTAACCATTGTTCATAATTTCATAAGGGACGTTTGTAAAAATACCTAACTTTTCATACCATAATTGAAATTTACTTCATTTTCAAGAATCATTGAAAAATGCTTCAATTTTTTTTTTAAATATTATTTTCAGAAGTATCATGTTGTGATACTTTAAAAGTATCTTGTGATACTTTAAAAGTATATTATGATACTTTTAACGTGAAACTTTATTCAAATTTTTGGTATCATAAAATAAAACTTTATCAAATTTTTATGATACTCTGAGCAAAATTATAATATCACTGCCTGAGACTTTGCACTTTTTTATGATACTTTATTTTAGACATAAATCAAACAAATTTCTTGCAATTTCTCTAATTTTTTAGCACAACCAAATCACCACCATCTTTACCCATCGGAAAACACAAGCAGAAAATCAATCTAAAGGATCAACTTCGGCCAATTGCTTTCTTTCTCCCAGAATCGGTGGAGCTGCTCGATAAGCCACCACTGCTTATGCCTCCGGGTCTTGATGGTTGATGCAAGTGAGACTTTCATACCCACAAGCATAGGGATCGCTTCTTCAGCCTCGGTGCTATGGATGGTCATGGGCGTATCCACCTTACAAGTCTCCGACTATACACCTCCGGCTCATGTGAGGGCCATCTCAGGTTTTAGTACAAGCACTTCGGAGTTTTTTCACCACGAGAGATCTATCTTGGAAGATGCATAAACACCAGGATGAGAGTTGCTCCTTCAGACCGTTCAAGGGAAATTGTCATTTGTCAATTGGAAAATAATATTTTTCATCTGCCGCAAAAGGTGTGATGCAGAAAATTAGTGGTGGTTGTTTAGTGGCAGGTGGCGGAAATGATTCAGTGGTTGATGCGGGTGGTGGCATGGTGGGTCAGATACCCGACTATGGTTCAGTTTAAAGTAGTCAGGGAAGAAGCTGGTGCCGGAGTTGGAGACGGAGATGATGAACTAGAGAAGGAGAAGGGGCTATGTCAGGGATGAAGATACCGTAGTTTTCAAATTTTTTTGTTAAGAGAGTGATTTGTAATATATATCCTAAAAATATAGTATAGGGTGCAATTTTCCCATTTCATAATGTACGCCTAATTGGATCAACATGCAATTAGTATATAAATACTGTTATGGTCTCTGAATTACACGTAACGTCATTCTGTTCTATGTGTTGATTCGGAAGACTCAACCACATGACTTGATTATCATGAAGGATGGCTGTTAGAACTCTCATCAAATCAACATCAATGAAATCTGGGTCAAACCCCCATCAAATCAACATCAATGGAATTTGTGAATTTTTTTCATTTTTTTTTTATTTCTTGATAATTTGACATGATTGATCGTTTGACTACAAAGAATTATTTCTAACGTGCAATGACAAAACATCTAGATTAGAAGAATGACATAATAGGCCATAAGGCTCACAACACTACTCTTTGTGCTTCCTTGTCCTTGTCCTTAACCAAACAGACAACTTAGGCTCTGTTTCGGATCAAAGAGTTTTTTTTTTAATCGCTCCAATTTTCAATACAATATTTTAATTACACATCCTTTCTCTCTCCAATTTTTAAACTTATATCTACCTCGAGATTGTCAAAAAAAGTGGTTTTTAAACTGAAAACTTGATCTGACACTACAAGAAATTTATATTCCGCATACAAAAATTTTTTGTAGGGAAAGGTTCTTATTTGTGAGGAAAAATCTTTCCAGACGAAAAAAATTTGTAGGGAGATTTGTGTGGCAAACATCGAGGGGAAAGATATTAGGAGACAAAATATCGAACTTTTTTGGCAAAAGTTTTTCCCTACAAACTCTTTAGATACAAATACAATTCGTTGTTTAAATTCTTTCCCAACAAATAAATTTGTCTACTAAATTTAATTTGGCCCACGATCCACATTTTGTAGGGAAATAGTAGAAATTAAATCTTACCTTTCCCTACGAATACTTTTGTGTCAAAATTTTTTTTTTTTTTTTTGTGAATTAAATCCTATTTTTCCCTACAAATATTTTTTTCCTGACAATGATATAATTTGTAGATAGAAATTAAATTATTTTTATATTTATATATTATATAAATTTTTTTAACCTTATTCAAAATAATAAAAAAAAAATGCAAAAATATAATAAATAAAATCAAGACCTTTAGTATCAAACAATAAGATTGAACTCAAAATATAGTGATAAAATACAAATAAAAATCATTCACAAGGTTTAATTACATTTAAACTTAAAAAAAATATATCAAACCATGCTCTCTATTTGTTATAATGCATCTACTAAAAAGAACATAATTATTATTGTCCATAGATATGCTATCCGTCCTTGCAAAAGTTGTTCGCATCATGAGAGCTGTTCTCTTCACCTCCAGTATAGCATCATCTTCTTCATTAACATCATAGAAACTCTGCAAAGTAGACGAATCAGAAAGAGAATTCAGACAGATAATCCTAGTATAGACAATGTGTTGGATCGCACTATACAATACAGAATATTAGTACATCTTTAACTAACCTTTGCCAAGGATAAACTCAGATCTTCTTTGATGGCAAATTGCGTAGGTGATGGATACCCTACCTGAAAAGTGAAAAAGTAAAACCATTGATCATGTGATAAGAAGAAGACTAATAAAACACTTTTTGGAAACTTATAAGAAACTCGAAAAAAAAAGAACTTATTACTTACACAAGATCCAAATGCATAAGAACCACAAATTTCCGTTTTTGACTTTTTTCTCGTGAGATAAGTGGAACTTCAATATCTTCTTGCAAACTCTTCACCGGTCCCTATATATTAATTCTCAGCGATGGCTCTCTTCTAGTGTTCTTCACTTGCCAAGGGAATATATTTTTTGTTTTCACTAACTGCAGGTTTGTTAACCACTTCATTATTATTACATTATTAGATATTGCAAGTTACATTGATTACCACCAGTAGTGCATAACCATAAACTAGAAATGGTTCACTTAAATTGTCGCAGCAAAACATCAGTTATATTGCACCAAGTTGAAACCACATAACATATTAAACAAATAAACCTAGAAAATGAAATCAAAGGTTCTGCAGCCCAAGATATAAGTGCATACCAACCAAAAGCTTGTTTTAAAATAAATACCTCGAATATCCCTGAATTTTGCATCATTATACAAAGAACAGGGCGTGCAAGACCTTTGTAACCAAGTTCATTTATAGTACCACAGTATTATCTCCCTTCATCCAGGACAGTTTTGCCTACATATAAATAATCAAGTAATCAAGAATTGATTGGTTAACTAGCAAGATTGCTAAGAAAAAAAAAACTTCTATCAACAAGTATACACAAGATAGACACATGAGATGGAAATGAATTTTAAATCCATTGAACAATCCTAATCCTAATCCTAATTATATATAATTAAATCAATTGAACAATCCTAACCACTAGTGTAATGACAATCAAAGTGCAAAGATTAGATTTAAAACTATGCATATTATAAAGAGAATCCCAATAAACCAATATGCTGAAAATCAAGGAAAAAGAAAAAGATTTATATTTTCAATTAAGTTAACAATAATTACGGAAAAATAATATTCCCATTTATCGACCGTGACTCACAATTGTGGCTGTTGGAATACAGTCGAAGAGGGCAATGATAGAGATGTAGGCATACATGTTAGTGCTATCCATATCAGTCTGCAAAATAAGAATTCATTAGAAAATCAAAAACATAGATATCTGCAATTCTGCATTACCAAAGCAAATTCCACAATTTAACAGGTCAAACAGACGCTCAAATCTACCTGACAAAAGCCACCACAGCAGTGTCCATGGCCAGAACACTGATTAATACAAATGCTCTGGACAGGCACCTCACATAACCGCCCCCAAAAGCCATCGTACTTGCAATCACATTCCTCTTTGAAACGAGTCCTGGATTCAGATGCTTCAGCAGGATCCACATTACACCATCCTGGTTCACTAGCATTCGTAGTGAAGATATCGCGGTCAGACTTTGTCCAATCAGTCTGACGTGGGCCACCAGGTTTATCAGGCAAGCTGGATCATTTATAATGGAAACTACAAAAATCAGATGCTGTTGGGGGATCATAGAGTAAGAGTAGTTCATATTAAGAACCCCAACTCTCGCTTACTTTAGCATAAACCCACACGACTCTGCAACAGGACGATTTTGGTTCTTCTTTTGATCCGGGGAAGTTGCAACTGAACTGTAGTCTTTCTAAACAGCCTTCCCCTGCCATCAATGCTTATCCTTAAAAACCAACTATAAGTGGACACAACATCCTTAAAGATTTGAAGACTAGACTAGAATTACGTAAAGAAATTTTAAGAGACTAACCGCCGAAGCCATGAAAGCAGCAACATCGACCCAATTCACGATTACAAATGCTTTGACCGCTACAGTCATTTATGCAACTCTTACCATTAATTTCCTGAAACAAAAAAAAAAAAAAAAAAAAGAGCATCGGGTTTGTGCCCTATATTCAATTTTTTCTTTAAGTGTCCCAGAATTTAAAAATAAAAAATAAAAAATTTGGTGACTCGGTGACTCAGCGATCTTCAAGTTCATGCTATGCACAACTGTTATCACTCTAAATGTTGCTTCTGATCCTAAGTTAACTAAACACTCTGCATAAACCTCAAATTATTATCAGGACTTGATGTTCTATGAAATGCACAAAAGAGAAAAAAAAAAAAAAAGAATTATTGGAGTTCTTCTATTATAAGTTCTGAATATTAGAAATTATGCAATCTTACATTTTTACAAGGCCCAAATTGGGAGTGCTTAACAAGAAAGAAACCAGCAAAACATTCCAAATATTTAATAGCAATATTGTTTCTGCTTCGCATTACAATCAGTAAACATCCGAAAATAGAACTTTCCAGCTAGTTCACAGGTCGGTGACTATAAATCCCAAATTTGAAATTAACAATTAAAATTCCTAATTTAAACTAAAATTCAATTAAATTAACTAAACCTATAAAATTCAAAATCAGAAAATGAGCCTCTATATATTATACAAATTAACAACATTACATATAAGTGCGTTTGTGCGTGCGTGCGGGGTGTGTGTGTGTGGAATCCGCACGGCTTCGTGCCAATGGGAGGGGAAAAGGAGTATAACTTACTGTGGGGAGAATGGTGGCGGTGGTCGCGAGGTGGTGACAGGCGTTGATCGGCAGGAGGAGGTTGACAGAGGTAGATGGGAGAGGAGAGTCGAGGCGAGGCGAGGCGACAAGAGAGGGTTAAGAGAAGAGTGACTGGTTTGGGGGCGTGGTACCTTTAGGTTTCGTTTTTGTAAGTTTTATTTATAATTGTAATATAGTCCTCCAACTTTAGGTAAATGTGAAAAAAACTCGTGGGCGAAATTATATCACAACAAAAATTTATTTTTGTGACTAAAAGTAAATTCCGCCTACAAATATAATTTTATAGGCTGAATTTCGTAGGCTAAGTATACATATTTTTGGAGCCAATATCTTATACCTACAAAATCTCATTTCGCAGGGAAAAATAATCTTTACATACAAATCTCATTTTGTATGCGCATTATTTGTAGGGAAAGCAAAATTTTCTTGTAGTACGAAAAGGGGCTTAGTGAAACTTTACAACCACATTATTTTTTAGAAGTGAACCAAAGGTATATTCAATTGAAACTTTTTAAGATTTTAATGAATTTTAAAAGTTTATAAAGTTGACTTTTTGACATAAATTTTCAAAAACTTTTTTAAAAATATTTAAAACTTCTAGAGTATTATAAAAGTTTTAAAATTCAAGAGGTGGTGAAAATGTCAATGGCTTTTATATAATTCTCCATATACTAACTTTAAAAATAAAAAAAAATAAAAACTCTCATTGTCCCTCAGAGTTTTGGAAGATTTTCACACACAAAATGTGTTTTTGAATGTATAAGTTATTTTCCCTCTTCTATTCTACGAACTCTGAAGTTATGTTGAATTGTAATTTTTATGAAAAAGAGGATCAATATTTTTCTATTCAACCTTTTTGTTTTCTCTTTCTAACATTCTTCTTTTTATTTTTTATCACTTTTATTTTTTTCACCTTTTTATGAAAGAAAGATCATTTTGTAATTTAAATTCTAATAAATTTTATTACAAAAACCAGATTAACATGTAATTAGATTTTTAAATATTAATTTATTAATTAATATTTTTTTTGTATACTTTAATTTTTATTTACTGGTATTTTATTAATTTACTTTTGTTTGGTCCTAATTATTAATATCGTGTATCATTTCATTATGCAACTACTAGTGGTTTAGAATAGTCATAGATTGCATTATATGTAAATATTTGGGAGTCCATCTTAAAAGGTAAGCCTTATCAAGAGGAGTAATCCAAACCATTATAAATTGGCCTACATTTTCATCTTTGATTGATATGGGATTTTATCCTTAAACATGCTCCCTCAAGATGGGGGTTCATTCTAGCTAACCAATCTTGAAATTCATGTATTAGTTTTAATTAGATCGAATTGTTCATTGGAACTTAATGAACTCTGATACCATGTACAGAATTGAAGATCCATCTTAAAGGGTCAATCTTATTAAGGAGAGTAACACATACCTTTATAAATTGGTTTATGTTTTCATCTTTATTCGATATGAGATTTACCCCTTAACACGGTAGATACAGGCGGACTCTTGTCAAACTATTCCTGTATCACACTTGGTGAAGGATTGTGGTCTGTCCATACTACTCTCAGACATACCAAGCTATACAATCCTTCGATCTGGATACTATTTGCCTGCCACATCCATTGAGAGGACTTTAGGCTCCATTTTTTCTTTCTTTATACTGTATAGAAGGAGAGAGTTTATTGCCATTACTGTTTTTATTCCTGCCTTTTATTCGTTTATGTTCCATTTATATCATGCTCGGAAAATTTGATGATGCTTCTAGATAAAAAAATACTAGTTCTTAACAAAAGCTATACACATTATATTATTATTACATGTCGATATTGCAAATTTTTACGATTTTTTGTACGTCAAGAAAATGATAATATACTGGAGCCATATGATTCACGGAATTTAATTTATTAATTACGTGACGTGAAACCGTAGACAAACACGGTCTCACAGATTTCTTAAATAAATATTATTTCTTACAACCTTAAACCTGTTTGGCTGCTTCAAAGTCCAACAGGGTCAAGAATAAGTAATCAGGCTTCCAAAGAATGGCAGCCATTATTGAAATTGATCCGAGAATTTTTCGCAAATAGAAATCTGAAAGGATCACTTCACAATGACTACATAAGAAACTTCTTCGTTTTCTTCTTGAATATATTAATACAAATCATTGGGCGGCTTTTAAATGGTAAAGATAATAGTTGTAACTGTTGGAGAATTTTCCCTTGCACAATCACAAAGTAACAAGTTATTCTCAATATGTGACAAGTAATTGAAATGATAAGATTAACGAGAATCAATAATAAGAGAAAACTCCCTAAAGTCTTGATAATGCCACGATCGTGTGACTAGAACCGAGGGCTCAGAGATTGCCCCAATAACCACAATCGGCAACACCACACGAAACACGTAAGATCACACTCCGAGGCAACCCACAACCCACAAGTTTTCATCAAGAAACCGTACCAAACAGAGGCCTATAACCGGACGCACCAAGGTGCGGTAACCAAGCGTCGCGCACGAAGAAAGAGGCGGAAGAAGCAGCCCACCACGAAGGAGGCAGCAAAACCAGAGGCCAACGAAGGATCAGGGTCGCGGGTTTACCAAGTTCACAGAGAAGAGAGAAGCCAAACACTGCCGCGGTCACGAAGAGAGAGCGAGAGAGAGAGAGGTCCTTTTTGAGTGTGTCGTGAGTTATGAGAGTGAGGGAGTAGATATATAGGATAGGTAGATTTAGGTTTAGGTTTTAATTAGGGAATGGGTCGGGAGCCTAATTAAAACCTGGGCCGCCAATCGGATCCACCTATCGAGCAACAGGGCCAATGACCCAATTAACACCTCAAGATAGGGTGGTAAAGTTTTTAACCTGTTCACTCTTGGGTTACGCATATTGTGGTTTAATTGGGGCATAAAATACCTCGATCATGGGCCGAAGGCCTACGAAGCAAAAACCGACCCGATGTTTCATCATCGCCCCCGGGGTTTGTTTGGGACCAAAATCCCAACAAACCTCCACCTTGGTACCGAACAAACCTGCAAAAAACTAAACAACACATGTTTAGTAGTTGCAAGATTAAAGTCCTAAACTAATCGGACCTTTTCATACCTGTACCGATATTTAGAAGCAATAGACAACTTCTAAATTTTTCCAAAGTGAGCACATTTGTGCCCATGTCTGCAGGGTTATAATCTGTATGCACTTTCTCAAGTTTAATTTCATCTTGAGAAACAATATTCCTAAAAAAGTGTAATCTAACATCAATGTGTTTAGTACGTTCATGAAAAACAGGGTTCTTACATAAATGAATAGCTGATTGACTATCAGAATATACTATTACACTTTCATTTAAGGCTCCTAGTTCCTTAAGTAATCCTTTAAACCACAAAGCTTCTTTAAAGGTTTCGGTAACAGCAATATATTCAGACTCAGTAGTAGAGAGAGCAACAATATGTTGGAGCTGAGACTTCCAACTAACACATGAGTCACACAAAGTAAACACATAAGAGGAAGTAGATTTCCTATTATCTCTATCTCCACCATAATCAGCATCGGTAAACCCTTCAATTTCACATTATTAGATTTGGACTTATAGATTAAACCCACATTATAAGTGTCACTAAGATACCTAAGTAGCCACTTCAAGGCTTCCCAATGAGTGGGGCCAGGATTAGACATGTACCTGCTCAAAGGTGATTGATCTTTTGTTAAAACAAAATGATTTCCAAGAGGTACAGAAGCAGGTTTACAATTTATCATACCAAACTTCTTTAACACCTTTTGCACATAGGGAGTTTGATGCAAGAATAAACAAGAATTAGACCTATTTCTTTCAATTTCCATACCCAAAATACGTTTAGCATGGTCTGGGTCCTTCTTATCAAATTCCTTGTTTAACTCATTTTTAATCTTGTCTACTAAAGTCATGTTAGAACCAATTAATAATATGTCATCCACATAAAGTAACAAATACACACACTCATCAGTGCTGTGATGCATATAATATAGACAATGATCAAACTCACTCCTCTTGAAACCAATAGAAAGCACATAAGAATCAAATTTCTTGTACCACTGTCTAGGTGATTGTTTTAAACCATATAATGATTTTTTAAGAAAACACACATGATTAGGTTTTTCTTTATCTTCAAAACCTTTGGGTTGAAACATAAAAATTTTCTCTTCAAGATCTCCATGTAAAAAAGCAGTTTTTACATCAAGTTGTTCAAATTCCCAGTCATAATACGCAACAAAAACAAGCATGACTCTAATGGTGGTATACTTAACAACGGGCGAGAAAATCTCATTATAGTCTACCCCTTCCTTTTGTGTGTACCCCTTGGCAACTAGCCTAGCCTTATATCTCACACGCTCATTCTCAGTGGTACCCTCCTTCACCTTGTAGACCCATTTGCAGCCTACAATTGATTTATCTCTTGGTCTGTCCACTAAAACCCAATTTGATTCTTATGGAGCAATTCCATCTCCTCTTTCATGGCACTAACCCAAAATTTCCTATTTTCACTTCTCATAGCCTCCTCGTAAGTATTGGGCTCTTTATCAGCTAGGTATTGGTAACTAGCATAAGCTATGACGTAGTCGGACATTCTTTGGGGTTCTCTATGTGGTCTTCTTTCCCTATCTCTAGCTAACTGATAGCCATCCAAAGGGTTATGGTCAACAGGATGATCTATAGGGTCATCTTCTTCAAGTTCTACATTCTCGTGATCTTGTTGGGGGTTACTCTCCACCTCACTCGGGGTAATGGGGATAGGGATTCTAACACTCTCCACCTCAGGTGAGGGTTCATCTCCACCTATCTCTGGCTGTTCTTCGTTTCCTAGACAAGGCATCTCAGACTCATTAAAAGTGACATCTCTACTGATGATTATTCTCACGCCTTTTTTACTTCTGTCCCACAACCTATACCCTTTAACACCTTCGGGATATCCTAGAAAAACACACTTTCTAGCTCTAGGTTCTAACTTTCCCTCACTTTGATGAGAAAACGTAGTACAACCAAAAGTTCTAAGTATAGAATAATCAGCACATTTACCATACCATTTTTTATATGGTGTATCACCATTTAAGGCAGCAGAATGAGTCATATTAATCAGATAGCATGCAGTCATAACAGTTTCACCCCAAAAAGATTTAGGCACACCAGAGCTTAACATCATACATCTAACCTTATCAAGTAATGTACGATTCATCCTTTCAGCAACCCCATTTTGCTGGGGAGTGTAAGGCACAATTCTATGTCTAGTAATATCATTATCTTTACACATATTGTCAAAATCAGAATTGCAGAATTCAAGACCATTATCAGTTCTCAAATATTTTATATTTCTACCTGTCTTATTCTCCACCTGTAATTTCCAAGTTTTAAACTTTTCAAAAGTTTCAGATTTATCTTTCAACAAATAAATCCAAGCATGTCTGGAGAAATCACCAATAATGGACAGGAAATATTTGTTACCACCAAAAGTGGGATTACTCCCAGGGCCCCATAAGTCAGAATGAATGTATTCAAGCATTCTAGTTGTCCGGTGTGTGTTGGATGCAAAAGACATCCTGTGATGTTTCCCAAGAACACAATGATCACAAAATGGCATGTCAGACACCTTATCCTTTCCAAACACACCCTTATTAGTCAAAAATTTTAGACCTTTAACACTCACATGTGCAAGTCTATTGTGCCATTTTTGTGTGTGATCGGTGTCAATGGGTGCAATAGTATGGTTTTCACCACTTACTACTTCAGCATGAGTTGTGTAAATGCCATTTTTCTTAATGGTCTTAAAGGCTCTAAGTGCACCTTTAAACATTTTAATCATCCCGTCACCAAGCCTCCCAGTGAAACCTGCATTTTCTAACTCTCCCACCGATATCAAATTTCTACCCATATGTGGAATGTACCTAACATTCTTCAATGTATGCACAAAACCATTTTCAAATTTGACAATAACATCACCAACACCTGTAATGTTATATGCGACTCCACCCCATGCAAAAACATGACCATGATGAGACTCATGCAAATGATCAAACCAATACTTATGAGAAGTGACATGAAATGATGCACCAGAGTCAAGAATCCATTCATCAGTATGGGAGTTCATAGACAGGTTAATTTCACTAGGCGTGTGATCTAAGAGGACGTAAACCTCACCAGGTTCATTATGTTTTGGTGCCACAATATTCGCCTCCCCTATAGTTTATTTTTCTCCTTATAGCAATCACTAATAAAATGTCCTAACTGACCACAACCATAGCATTTTCTACCTGTAGCTTTCCCTCGTGATTTGGATCTACTTCTACCCTTTTTCTTGCTACCACTACTTTGTCCGCTCCCACTATTTCCACCACCCTTTGTTTGAGTCCTACCTCTCATAAAGTGGACCTCCCCTTGCTTTCTCCCACCTTTCTCAGCTCTAATCTCCCTATCCTTACTCTTAAGTGAATCAATGACTACCTCCGGGGTAAGGGTCTCCCTCCTATACTTGATAGCATTCTTAACATCCTTATATATGTCAGGAATGGCATTCAATAAAATTATGGCATTGTATTCTTCAGGCACTTTATCACCGTAATTTGTGATATCTTGAACAAGTTTTTTGAAAATATCAAGATTGTCATCTAATTCCTTTGAATGATCGATTTTGAAACTGAAAAAACTTTCAAGAAGAAAAAGTTTGTTCGGGGTGGATTGTGTTAAGTAAAGTTCTTGTAACTTTTTCCAAAGAGCTTCAGTAGTATCGTGTTTACCAACTTTTCGTAAAACACTATCAGATAAGTGCAAGATAATAGAAGTATAAGCAAGTTCATCAAATTCTTTTTTCTGTTCTTCAGTTACAGTAGCAAGAAAAGAATTATCAATAGCTTTAGAAACTTTTTGCTGAACTAAAATACCTTTCATTTTCTGTTGCCAAATAGAAAAAATCACCCTTTCCATTAAACACACTCAAGTCAAAATGATGTGTAGACATATTTCAAGAAAACAAGCAACACACCAATCTTGAAAGGTAAGTCTTATCAAGAGGAGTAGTCCAAACCATTATAAATTGGCCTACATTTTCATCTTTGATTGATATGGGATTTTATCCCTAAACATGCCCTCTCAAGATGGTGGCTCATTCTAGTTAACCAATCTTGAAATTCATGTATTAGTTTTAATTAGATCGAATTGTTCATTGGAACTTAATGAACTCTGATACCATGTACAGATTTGAAGATCCATCTTAAAGGGTCAATCTTATTAAGGAGAGTAACACAAACCTTTATAAATTGGTTATGTTTTCATCTTTATTCGATATGAGATTTTATCCCTTAACACTGTAGATACAAGCGGACTATTGTCAAACTATTCCTGTATCACACTTGGTGAAGGATTGTGGTCTGTCCATACAGACATACCAAGCTATACAATCCTTCGATCTAGATACTATTTGCCTGCCACATCCATTGAGAGGACTTTAGGCTCCATTTTTTCTTTCTTTATACTGTATAGAAGGAGAGAGTTTTTTGCCATTACTGTTTTTATTCCTGCCTTTTATTCATTTACGTTCCATTTATATCATGGTCGGAAAATTTGATGATGCTTCTAGATAAAAAATACTAGTTCTTAACAAAAGCTATACACATTATATTATTATTACATGTCGATATAGCAATTTTTTACGATTTTTTGTACGTCAAGAAAATGATAATATACTGGAGCCATATGATTCACGGAATTTAATTTATTAATTACGTGACGTGAAACCGTAAACAAACACGGTCTCACAGATTTCTTAAATAAATATTATTTCTTACAACCTTAAACCTGTTTGGTTGCTTCAAAGTCCAACAGGGTCAAGAATAAGTAATCAGGCTTCCAAAGAATGGCAGCCATTATTGAAATTGATCCGAGAATTTTTCGCAAATAGAAATCTGAAAGGATCACTTCACAATGACTACATAAGAAACTTCTTCGTTTTCTTCTTGAATATATTAATACAAATCATTGGGCGGCTTTTAAATGGTAAAGATAATAGTTGTAACTGTTGGAGAATTTTCCCTTGCACAATCACAAAGTAACAAGTTATTAACAAGAATCAATAATAAGAGAAAACTCCCTAAAGTCTTGATAATGTGACGATCGTGTGACTAGAACCGAGGGCTCAGAGATTGCCCCAATAACCACAATCGGCAACACCACACGAAACTGGTAAGATCACACTCCGAGGCAACCCACAACCCACAAGTTTTCACCAAGAAATCGTACCAAACAGAGGCCTATAACCGGACGCACCAAGGTGCGGTAACCAAGCGCCGCGCACGAAGAAAGAGGCGGAAGAAGCAGCCCACCACGAAGGAGGCAGTAAAACCAGAGGCCAACGAAGGATCAGGGTCGCGAGTTTACCAAGTTCACAGAGAAGAGAGAAGCCAAACACTGCCGCGGTCACGAAGAGAGAGCGAGAGAGAGAGGTCCTTTTTGAGTGTGTCGTGAGTTATGAGAGTGAGGGAGTAGATATATAGGATAGGTAGATTTAGGTTTAGGTTTTAATTAGGGAATGGGTCGGGAGCCTAATTAAAACCCGGGCCGCCAATCGGATCCACCTATCGAGCAACAGGGCCAATGACCCAATTAACACCTTAAGATAGGGTGGTAAAGTTTATAACCTGTTCACTCTTGGGTTAAGCATATTGTGGTTTAATTGGGACATAAAATACCTCGATCATGGGCCGAAGGCCTACGAAGCAAAAAACCGACCCGATATTTCATCATCGCTCCCGGGACTTGTTTGGGACCAAAATCCCAACAGTAACTAATATAATCATTGAATTTTCTATGCATATGTTTTTTTTTTTTTTTTTTTTTTTTTTTTTTTTTTTTTTTTTTTTTTTAGATTCTTAAGAAAGATTAAACAATCATGTGATCTCAATAGTTGAACCACTATATATATGTTGAAGAGATTTATTTATATGTTTAAATTAGCTTTCAATGAATACAAATCAGATTCATTTTCACAATTTTCATTGGTGACAACAAAGCCCCCTTTTGATGGGAACTGAAATCAGATTTATAGTATAATTTGATAAAATGTTGGTTAAAAAGTTATGAGACCTATGAAAAACATGTATGTTTAAAATTAATTTTTGACTTAAATACCATCTCATCTAAAATATATGTATAATAAATACATCTATTTATAGATATATGCTTAGATGTTGTTCCAAATGTGGCATGATTTGCACGCGCGCACACAATATAATATACATACATACATATATATATATACACACACACACACACATACACATACACATTAGTTGACTAAACTTTCTTTGCACATTAATTGTCTATATAAAGTAATCTTTAGAAATTATGTGTGACAAATTTTGAGCTTTTCTCAAGAAAATTAGTCAAATATGCAAGACAAATAGAATTAAGATAATCTAATAATTTTTAACATTTAAACAAAGTTTCTGAGATAATATTTTACTCTCTCAATCAAAACCTTGGCAAGACTCACTTATTTGATGAAAGCAAATATGAGCTTCACGATGAAACCAACATCAATAATATTTGGGAATAAATGATAGATTTTATTTATATAATATTTAAAATATTATAAAAAGAAGAAGAAAATAGTCAATGAAAAATTTAATACCGAATATTTTTCCTTTATAACAAAGTTCGAGACTTGTAAGAATTCATCAATGCATAAATTTGATAGATGTCATCTTCATTCTCTTCAATATTGTTGTTTGTCGTCAAGTTTATTTCAATTTCACCGTGCATTTGAAAATGTATAATTATTATTGTTCTAATTTTTTCATGATAAAGTTGATACATATATTTTTCCTTTCTGATTAATCGTGGGAGTAAAATTTTTAATTGTGGAGTGTAGCAAGAATCTAGTACCCTCTAAATATTAAAAAAGATAACATATTTGGATAATATTCAAAAGTTAATCAAATAATAATAGACAAATATAATGGAAAATATTTCATCTTCATTAACCAAAAATTCAAAATAAGTTTTAAAACTTTCATCAGTACATATAGATTTCAATGGAATTTGTACATGTATTGGGAATTTTATTACTACAATCTTCATCATATTCGATCAAAATGTGTAGCAACATATGGTTGATACTTTTATTCGTGGACAAAATCATTCGATTTATTAAAAATTCAAGCTTGAGAGAAATAATGACTATAAAAAGTTCAGCAAATATGATGTTAGGCTTTGAACAACTTTTGAATTTATAGTAGGCTATATTGGGTTATAGTATATGTTGTATTGAATTCATTTTAGTGTAAAAAATATATGAATATTAAGGATTCTTGGAACAATAAACATGTTGATAAAAATTAGTAATTGAAAATTATGTAATAACTATGTAAAAGTATTAGTTTGAATGTTATATAATGTATATGATTTTCGTTATAGAGTGGGGGTCATAGACATTCATATTTAATTAATAACATCGTTGAGAAATGAAAAAAATAATAAAATATTAAAAATATAATTCAAAAAATATAATATTCATATTTCTTAGAACTTCCTTAATGATGAAAATATATCAATATTAAATTAAGAATGAGAATTCTAGTTTTATGAAAAAATCATAACTGAATTTTTTTAATTATTTCCTTTATGATAGTGTATTAATATAATTGTATTTATGTTCAGTGAGAATAAATAATAATTTGAAATAAACAACGAAAAATTAAAAGGAGAATTGAAAGTTTTAGGCTTTATTTGAATGACTTTTAGTGAAAAAGTAAAGAATTTAGATTGTAAATATATATATTGAGATTAATGAAATTATTGATGAAATGGAAAAAAAAATATATTAAAAACAATTATTCATTAATTAACATTAAAATTAAATATAAAAATATAAAAAAGTGGTAAAGGTAGAAATGTCTAAAACAGTTTCTTCCTTAAAATCACTTTTAGAAGTTGAATAGATATATAATTTGTAGTTTTAAATAGTTCAAAAGTTTGAGTGATTTATTTAGAACTCGTCTATAAATATGTAATATTTTAAACAATTTCTAGTGTTCTGGTATTTAAGTAAAATCATTTGATGCTCAGTTTCTGTAAATTTATTGACTTTCTAAAAAATATTCTTTTGTCAAATTCTTACAATCACAACAAGGACATAAAATCATTTCTTCTCCTTTTTTTATTTTGTTTTCCTCAACACTTATCATACATTCTTCAACTTCTTTCATATATTCTTGTTTATTGCGTCTCCCATACATACAACTCTGATCCATATCTAACGATCTGTTGACCACAAAATCCGGCTGGACCTTGGACCAACACGTCTCAGCTCCTCCCTCTTGAACACGTGAACCTCATGCGCACTGTGGCAAACAATCAGTTTGTAAAGGGGGCCGAGGTGGCTCCCGTTTGCACTCCGATGCCAAAGTTAGTGCTCATTTCAAGCGAATATAAATTGAGTGCGGGAAATATAGGTGTGTAATAGAGAGAAAAGGGAGTGAGAATAAAATATTTGGTTCAGAGTATCAGATTGCTCACCCCTTACAAAGCGGGAGGAGTGCTCTATTGGACCTTCGCTGGTGGATCACTGTACTCCTTTTTAGGCTTGTTCTCAACACTAGTCCCTCAAATCCGATGTTGTCATTCATGGGCGGATAGGATTTGTTATATGTTCGAAGCACTAACTTTGTTCTGATAGCGTTCTGTAATTATGCTGCTATGGGATTGCGGTCTTGCTCGAACTTTGTTATCTGTTACATCCAATATATTTTATATTTATTCCGACATTTCTCAGCTGGGAATAATCATATGACCCTGCAAGCTTAAGGCTCATAATGACATTCCTTAGGGGGAGCTCAGATTCAAAGTAAGGCCGACCTTCTATTCCCGTTTTACTTCTCAGGTAAAAGTTGGAATTATACTAGCATGTCTCTTAGGCTGCGCATTTAATATAAAGGGAGGCTACTAATATTGGTTCCCGAGAAGCAGGAAAGGAATGAGGTGTGATATCTCTCCGCGCGTGGCGCCCATTATGGTAACTGAACGGTTTTCTCCCTTCTTTTGACAGTTGGCGCTTTGATTAATCCATCCTCCAAGAGACGTTGGTTACCCGTGTTAATTATGCAGCTCAAAGACCAAGGGTTTTGGTTTATTGAGTCCCCTATAAAGACTTTTTCTTCTCATTGTTTCTCCTTTACCGTATTCTTAGAATCTTTGCAATAGCGTCTCCGCAAGAAGTTGCAGCGTCTCTTCCATTATTGCAAGTCTTTCAGTATCTCTTCAAGGTTTTTTTACATAGAAACTTATCAATATCATTCTACACTCTTCATTGGCACGTTCTTCACACCGAGTATACAATCTTGATCGTCCATTTTTTAAGGTAAATTTCTTTTCCTTTGTGAGTACAAAGAAAACCTCTTTTTTTCTTTTTTTTTTCTTTTTTTTCCTAATCTTCGAGTGTGGGTTTGAATTTTTTTTTTTTGCATTTTGTTTTCCTTTCGGTGAGTCTAGCCCATTTTTAAGAATAAATGGAAAGAGTTGGGGGAACGGGTTCACAGGAACTGTTGGCAATGGCGATTCCTGTCAGAGATTTCTGCCCATTGTCTTTGTCGGTTTTTAGCTTCCGCTTCTTTAGGGAGCAGATTAAGAGGAGGAATAGGAAACGCAGTGGTATAATTTATTTGGATAATTCTGACAGTGAAGAAGAAAAGGACCAGAGCTACATGGCTCATCTATCATCCGAGGAGGAGGCTTCTTTGTCGGAGCTTCGAAGCAAGCGGGACAGGGATTTGGAAAGAGGAGAGGCAGTAGGCTCTTCTTCCGGTCACCAGGACCTCAAATTAATTATTAGGGCCCCATTTAGGGCACATAGAGAAGAGCTGGGGCTTTCTGAGGAGGAAATAGCCCAGGTTGAAGGTTGGGTAGACCTGGTAAATAAAATGTCAGGGTATCATGTAGACCCTGATCCAAATCCAAAGTCTTGGGAAAGCAGCGAGATTGCCACGAAAATTGGGGGGGTTGATTTGGCTGGAGCTTCAGCGAAATTCAGGATGCCAGAAGGGGTTCGATTGGTGCACCCTAAACCTTTTTACCGACCCTGTAGTCCTCCCCCAGGTCAGGTGGCCGTGTGTTATGATGCTCTATCCTGCGGGATGAGGCTTCCCCTACATCCCTTTTTCAGGGCTCTACTTAGGAGTTACAACTTATGCCCTACCAGTTGGCCCCAAATTTCTGGACGCAGGTGGTGGGTACTTGGCTGGTGTGGCAGGAGGTCAATCCTAACTACCCCATCTCTCTGCACATCATCCACACCTTATATACCTTGAAGAAATCCGTTAGAAGGGAGAAGGATGTGAGGTCGGATGTCAAAGATTGGTACTACTTGTCTCCCAGAGGCTCATATCCTCCTATTATTACTGGTCATCCCACTTCGATAAAGAACTGGAGGAACCAATGGTTTTGGGTTGTGGGGGAGTGGCAGAGCTCACCTGTGGACCCTAGTCTGGAAATCACCGTTCCTCGAACTCTTTCCCTACCTAGTGAGTCTTGTATTCGCTTTTGCGTCCTTACGTGTCGTGCGTCATCCACTTTTTATTTTCTGTTCATCTTTCTTTACTTGTTTTTTACACGTTATTGGTTTATGGCAGGGGACACTTTTTCTTGCCTCCACTCCGACGTGGACTTAGCGGCAATGAGGCGCTTGTTTGCCTACTTTTCAGGAAGTCATTCAACAAAATAAACTCTTTGTTAAGCACGGCCTTATGTGAGCTATGAGTAAGTTTGTTTCCTTACTGCCTTCATATCTTATGCCTCGACCGTTCATAACCTCATTCTCCTTCTTTTCTTGCTAGGTTCCAAGGACTTTCCGAAGATTTCCTTGAAGGGTCTTATGTCCAAAAAGATCCCTTCTGCCCTTCGCCACGACAACGAAATTGAAAGGAGGCAGAAAGTAGTACTTGCTAATTTGCAAGTAGGGGTGGCGAAGGAGGCATCTGAGGCATCCACTGCCCAAGAAATCATCTTAACCTTTAGCCATGGGCCAAGGTCCATTGGGCCTCTATTGGACCTTCGCTGGTAGATCACTGTACTCCTTTTTGGGCTTGGTCTCAACACGATCTATATATCAAGATATTTAATGTATTAAAATAAATGAAATCACCTTAAATTATAATTTTCATTTTTTATTTATAAAATCTTACGAAAATTTCAAGGGAATCTCCCCTATAAATTGGACTTAGCCAGGTAAACCAACTGTAGTTGGAATAAAAATGTCACAAAAACAACAAAACATTCAACCTCACACCAGTACAGTTTCAGTCATTTGCGTCGGTTTTGGAGTGACGTATTTGGCACAAACGTACAAGGTAAAGGAAAAATGCGTCGGCTGTTTTCTGACGCAAAAATTATGATTATATGCGTCGATTGTAGAATAATCCGAAGCAAATGTGGTTAAAAAAAGAATATGCGTCAATTGTACAGCGCAACCGACGCATATTCCTTTTGTTTTTTAATCCAATTTTTTTTATTATTATTTTACATTCTATCTCATCGTCAAATGTAACTCTCTCAAATTGATTTAGTTCTTATTACATAGTTACAACACAAAATTAATAAAACTTGTACTGGAGTTTCAAGTGCTTACCCCTTTGGTTCAATGTGACATGAATGGGAAGCTATTTTGAAAAATTCTACTGGAGTTTCAAGTGCTTACCCCTTTGGATGGATCTCCTATCAAGAGCTCTTTCGAATGAGATGATGCAATCTTCATTCTTTAGAGAGTGATGGATCATTTTGAATTTCAAAAGATTGTTGTAGCGCCCCGAGTTCTAAATACCCGATTCACCACGTTATCGTCTGATCTAACTTTTAAAATAATATTTTAACGGAAAAAATAATTGAAATTCATTTTTGGAAACATTAAATAAACTGTAATGGTCGATAAAATCTAAAATCTTTATGAAACAATTCGAAATAATAAATCGAGCCATTAATATTGTAAAACAATTTGCAATGTCATAATTTCTCAAATAACTGAAATTCTCAAAATTATCCAATATTTGGAAATACGGATCATTAAAAGAAGATTTTCAACCATTTAACAACTATTGCAACAATCATCCATCACTTGCCACCCTCTTCGAAATCTGTAAATATTGTTAAAATAGACATGAGCATTTCATAGAAATACTCAGTAGACTCATCGTCAATTAATTAATCTACAATATAATTGAACACATAAATGCAGGCTCTTTAGAAACATAGGGTGTGGGTAGTCTCTTCTTGTGCATTAAAGCACCTGGCTTCTGTTTGAAAAATCATAGGCTCTTTAGAAACATAGGGTGTGGGTAGTCTCTTCTTGTGTATTAAAGCATGTGGCTTCTCTTTGAAAAATCGTAGGCTCTTTAAAATCATCGGGTGCGGGTGGTCTCATCTCGTGCACTAAAGGCACGTAAGTTATGCATAACATCATCATTTATCTTGCAAAATATTCTCTTCTTTCTTTGTCATGCATAAAAGCACATAAGTTATGACAAGCATAACAACATAATTATTTCCGAAGAAATACATTCTCTTCTCTTTTCATAAAAATGACTTTCACATAAGTCACATAACATACACATTCACATGAAATCATAATTTAAATCAATTAATAGGGGCAAGTCTACCTTCAACTTAACGAGTGTGGATGAGTGGGAATGATTTCAATCTTTCAAATCTCCGTACGCCTCGTCTAACCAATTAGAAGAATAAGTTAAATTAGTGTTTAGAAATTTATAGTTTAAAAAATGATAAATTATAATTTGGTGACAGAAATTGATGATTTGAAAGTTGAGTGTCTAAAATGAATACTTTGAAAGTTGAGGGACTAAAATGAATAATTTGAAAGTTGAGGGACTAAAATGAATAATTTGAAAGTTGAGGTACTGAAATGAATAATTTGAAAAGTTGAGGGACTAAAATGAATAATTTTCAAAACTTTGGGTTGAAGCTCAAAATGGATATTCAACTATGGGGCCTGAAATAGTTGATTTTAAAAATGAAGGGCTTATTAAAATCATTTAAGAACTTAAGAACCGAAATTATAAGTTTTAAAACTAAAAGGCTGAATTAAATCATTTGGGAACTTGGGGACTAAACTTCAATTTTCGAAAATCAAAATAATATAAAAAAAAAAAAATCAAACTCCCACTCTCACTCTCTCTCAGGTCCGATGCAGAGAAGAGGAGGAGAGGGGGGGGTCGTGGGATACCAGCCTCCAACCGATGGTTCTGTAGGCGAAACGCCGCTGGCAGGTGGAGGCGAGCGGCAGACCACGAAGGGGTCCAGATTTGAGGGGTTAAGGTGCGAGATTTGGTGTGAAATTCAGGTAAAAAAAGGAGTTGGGTTCGCGATTCTTGGAGTCTCGCCGGCGAAGATCCGGCCAGAAATGGGTCGAATACTGAGGTAGGTGCTTGGGTTAACCTAGTTCTTGATTTTGGGTTGAGTTTAGAGTGAGCAGGGGTGGACTCGAGCTGGAGTTGGGTTAGTGGAGGTGATGATGATGGCATTGATTTGGCTTTGAACCAGTTGCATTTGTTGGTGGCAGTGTAGTGGTTGTGCAGGTGGGTGGTGGTTTGGGTATTGTGGGATGATGATGATGGTTCACTGGGAGGTGGTGATGGTGTCGAAAATGGAGATTTGGGCAGTGGTGGAGTCTGGTGGTGTGGTCTGCATGTGGAGGTGGTAGGGTTGCGAAGGCAGTAGAGGTGAGTTGGAGGTGGTTAAGAGCGATGGAGATGGAGGCTGGAAGTGATGCTGGGAATGGAGATGGGCGTGCAGAGGACCGGTGATGTGAGAATGGGTTTGTGATGAATGGGTTGTGGAGTGTGGGTGGTGATGAATAATGAAGTGCCGGTGATGTAGAGTATGAGAATAGATAGTGTATGGGATTGATGTGATAGATGGAGGTCGGTAGTGTAAAAACCTAGACAAGCATTGTACGTCGTTCGAGGAAAATTCGCACTCGAAATCAACTGGGTCGAAAGAATGAAACTGATAAAATGAGATTGATGAAATATGGAATTTAAAATTATTTTGAAAATAATAATTTAAATAAATAATTAAAATAATAAAATTTTGAAAATTCGGAATTTAATTAAAATCGAATTGACTTTACATTTCTCGACTTGGCTAGACGAATACGTTGCGGCGTTAACTTAAAAATGGGTGAGATCGCAGCGGCACGATTTTCCATAATTTAAAATAATTATTTAAATGCGTGAAAATTCTTGATCGCTAAAACCTTACCCCCTTAAAATAATTTCGTCCTCGAAACATAACTTACTTGGTCTATGATTTCTGGATATTATCTTCCTTTTCCCAAGTAGCCTCATCACTATTGTGTCTACCCCACTGGAATTTGACTAAAAGAATCTCTTTGTTTCTTAAGACATGGACTTTTCCCCCCTACTATGCACATAGGTGCCTCTTTATAAGTCAAATCTTTCTGAACTACAAGAGACTGATAATTCACCACAAGATTAGGATCATGAACATACTTTCTCAATAAGGAAACATGAAAGACATTGTGAACAGTTGCAAGTTCTGATGGCGAAGTCAAACAATAAGCCATATTCCCCACTTTCTCTAGTATTTCAAATGGTCTGATGAAACAAGGCCTTAATTTCCCTTTCTTTCCGAAACGAAAAGTTCCCTTCATAGGAGCTACTTTCAAGAACACTTTCTCTCTAATCTCAAACATTAAGTCTCTTCTTTGATCGGCATAACTTTTATGTCTGTCTTGGGCAGCTTTAATCCGTAATCTGATCTTCTCGATAGCCTACACTGTTTTCTCAATTAATTCTGAACCCAATAATTTCCTCTCGCCAACTTCATCCCGATAGATTGGCGATCGACTTCTTCACCCATACTGTGCTTCGTATGGTGACATATCAATGGTAGTCCGAAAAATGTTATTGTAGGAAAATTCCACCAATGGTAGATGAACCTCCCAACTACCACTAAAGTCTAGCACACAGGCTCTAAGCATATCCTCCAGTGTCTGAATAGTGCGTTCTGATTGTCCGTCTGTCTGGGGATTGTAGGCAGTACTAAAATTTAATTTAGTACCCATTGCCACATGTAAACTCTTCCAAAATCTCGAAGTAAATCTCGAATCTCTATTCGAAAAATGGACACTATCAATAATGAAATCGGACAACCTCTCTAACATATATCTGTACCTCATACAAAGATATGCAAAAAGACGCTTGATAGCTATTGAGTAGAACTCAATCAATCATCCGACATTATCCAACTTATAAACTCATTCATTGACCTTCTATTTCCAACCTTTCAAGGAACTATACTGATATCCAATCCACGATATAAATAGCAATCATTCCAATGCTTAAGCTAAAAATCAAGAATATTGATCAAGAATAAAACCTTATGATCCAAAACATAGAAACGCGGTATCAATTCCAAAACATTGAGTACAAAACCCAAACTTGGCAGAATCTTTCTGAAAGGATTTACAAACGTAATCATTTTTAAACTCGACTGAAATTTCCTTTTCAAAATTGAAGAAATTCAAACTTAAATCCTTTAGTCCATGCTTTTAAATCATGCATCAAGTACTTGGTATCACATACTCATTCTAGCCGAGGACTACTAATTTAAAGTATCGCCATAAGGATCAAATATGATATTCTCAAACTTAAGAAACCTCACTAACTTCCCAATCTGAAGTTCATGATACAATTTCTCATATTCTCCAACTTCAATTTATGTCACGCCTTGAACAATACTCCGATTAAGTCTATCCCCAATAAATAAGACTTATGTGAATCATACAGGATTCCTCATCAAGTTTAGTTAACCCAAAGATACAATCCCATTATAAGTAAAAGTCACACAACTGATCATCTCAGGTTTTCCATTATCGTAGCAAATACTTTGCTCACATCTGAAGTTCAACCGACAATAAGAAATCAAAACTACATCACCACAACTTTTAATAAATCCGTATATCTTATGACTCAAAATGAAAATTCTCAATCGTAGGTAATATTTCACCAGAATTCAATAATCCATCAAAATAAGATCAGTTGACTCAATATATTCACATAATTCATTCACGGGATAATCATAACATCCATTAACCGTCTAGTCACCATATCTTGTAGTAATCATGTAACATATCACTTATCATCGTATCATATGACCTCAAATATTCATATCAATCTCTCTAAGATTACGATATAATAGCCATCATATCTATCACGTGAACCTTATACGTCAATCTGCTCACTAAGATTATATATCAATCTCTCAAACTAAATAAACCTTGGATTCTACTGTTGTCACTCTTTCTGCACACTACTCCGTAATAAGTCATCACTGTGAAGTCTTATTCCCATTTTCCACAAATCCTATCCACAAGGACAAATACATAAAATTTCATTTCTTATTTTCGAACCAAGATACCATTAGTAACAATCTCCAAAATTTTAAGGTATAATCTATCATAAACCTTACCTCCGTTCAAATGCATTACTTCTGCAATACTTGTACAAATCTAGGACCTGATAAAATTTCTTTCATCAATTTCATCCAACAATTTTCTCTCATGATCTTCTAGTATCATAAATGAAAACTTAATGTACACCAATGAATCGTTCAAATTACGAGGAAACCCCGATTTATTTTCCATGACTGAGACTCATCTTTCTTTGAATTCCACTTAGAACCAAATATAGCATAACTTATTCATGGAAAGTCAACTTATTTCATAATCTCAATACATCATCACCTTCAGTTCTCACTATAAGAGCAATCGCGTTATTCCTTATAGTTATCTCTTGTACCTTTTATATTCAAATGACCTTATGACAATCATCATTATCTCACATAATCCCAAACATTCAATCATATGTCTCCAAATTCTCACTTTGAATAAATGGTTAATCCTTTAAGGCATCTCACTATAAAATATTTTCAATATCTCCCATTCATGATAACTGACTATTCCAAATAGTCACATTACATGTAATTAACCAAATCCTTAACACATCATCTACCAAATCAACTTCCAAAATAAATCAACAGTATTATCGCATATCCTCATAATTTATAATATTCTCCAATACAATTGATCATTTCTTACTAATAATCAATTTGTTCCCAAGAATGATTAAGATTCTTCCCAATAATGCCATAATATTTATCTTCACTCATCGTTCAAAATATAACTTGACATTTCCCAATGTATGCATCAAGTCATCACATAACTTCACGTATACCTTGATATCGAAGTAGTTGTATACATCATCTTGTTCTTGAAATTGTGAAACAAGGAGAGCATTTCAATAGAACTATATCCATTACAAAAATTATCACACTTCGAAGAAGTCAAAAATATCTCAAGAGTCATTATCCCTTTTTATCATTTACTAAATCTCGCTTGTGGTGTAAATGAACTTGCAAGTCTAACTTCAATTCCCTTAGTGGGTTGCTTACAGCACTAAGCTCTTAATTCAAAATGATAAAATTCTAGACAGAGTCTCCCTTGTAAATTGGACTTATCCAACCCGTAGGTATACTTCATAACCAACAATAAAAACCTGTAGTTACACTCCTCATCTGACCACAATGATTTAAATATTGAAAACAATTCAAACAAACTTCAATACCACCAAAATATCCCAGAAAATCAATTCATCATTCCTCAACATAACAATTTCAAACCATAGTTTCCAATATCACAATATCACTTTCTTCGATACATTAATTGACTCAAATGACCACTCATTTGTCATACTTATAAAATATATGCCACAAATCATAGTTTCCAAAATTTAGTCACAAGACCAAACTACATCATAAATTTCTCTCAAAATAGAGGAATAATTCACTTACTCAAACACAATATCAATTCCTTAATTCCCAATAATTAAGAATCAATTCTTTAAATCTCTAATTTCATAATTCTTCTCGTAAAAGTCTCAATAAAATCATATTACTTATACTTTCATCATCTCATCACAATCTCATAAAACTGGCTTGTTATTTCTCGTTGATTTTATTGAAAATGTTGACAATAAGTGACTAATGAATTTTCGCAACAGTTGCTCTAAAATCACTAACCATGGCCTCATAACGCGTGGCACAGTAGTCGATACTGTGGTCATATATCTTTACATGAGGTGTTGATCTAAACGATAGATATTCCGAAAATATTGTCTAATCCTTTCTGTTGACTTCTCGTAAATAGTGCCATGTCTAAAATCAATTATGCAAAGTCCAGCTAGGATTCATCATTTCTAAGTTCGAGGACAAAAATTATTATAAAATCATTCTTAAATCATTTTATTCCCATTATGTTCAACACCGTTCTCTTTCTTTTCTTTTCTTTCTAGTTCGGATGCAATTTCTCGTTATGCTCCAAAACTCATTTCTTTCTTTCTTTCTTTCTTTCTTTCTTATTCGGATACAATCTCTTTCTCTTCATTCTTTCTCATAAATCATTAAAATAAGTATCCGAAATACTGAAATAACGTTAAACATCATAAACTTTTTTACCTCGAAGTTGGTGGGACGAATGATGGCAGTGGCAATCTTCATCAATAATAATTAAATAGTGTAAAGTGTTTCTTGAAATTTCTTTTTGAAAATTTACCAGTCTAAAGAAACGTAGACTGGATCTGATACCAAGCTATAGCGCCCCGAGTTCTAAATATCCGGTTCACCACGTCATCGTCTGATCTAACTTTTAAAATAATATTTTAGCGGAATAAATAACTGAAATTCATTTTTGGTAACATTAAATAAACTGTAATGGTCGATAAAATCTAAAATCTTTATGAAACAATTCGAAATAATAAATCGAGCCATTAATATTGTAAAACAATTTCCAATGTCATAATTTCTCAAATAATTGAAATTCTCAAATTTGTCCAATGTTTGGAAATACGGATCATTAAAATAAGATTTTCAACCATTTAACAACTATTGTTACAATCATCCATTACTTGCCACCCTCTTTGAAATCTAAAAATATTGTTAAAATAGACTCATAAAAATACTCAATAGACTCATCGTCAATTAATTAATCTACAATATAATTGAACACATAAATGCAGGCTCTTTAGAAACATAGGGTGTGGGTAGTCTCTTCTTGTGCATTAAAGCACATGGCTTCTCTTTGAAAAATCATAGGCTCTTTAGAAACATAGAGTGTGGGTAGTCTCTTCTTGTACATTAAAGTACGTGGCTTCTCTTTGAAAAATCATAGGCTCTTTAAAATCATCGAGTGTGGGTAGTCTCGTCTCATGCAGTTAAGGCACGTAAGTTATGCATAACATCATCATTTCTCTTGCAAGATATTCTCTTCTTTCTTTCTCATGCATAAAAGCACATAAGTTATGGCAAGCATAACAACATAATTATTTCCGAAGAAATACATTCTCGTCTCTTTTCATAAAAATGACTTTCACATAAGTCACATAATATACACATTCACATGCAATCATAATTTAAATCAATTAATAGAGGCGAGTCTACCTTGAACTTAACGAGTGTGGTTGAGCGGGAATGACTTCAATCTTTCAAATCTTCGTACGCCTCGTCTAACCAATTAGAAGAATAAGTTAAATTAGTCTTTAGAAATTTATAGTTTAAAAAATGATAAATTACAATTTGGGGACTGAAATTGATGATTTGAAAGTTGAGGGTCTAAAATGAATACTTTGAAAGTTGAGGGACTAAAATGTATAATTTGAAAGTTGAGGGACTAAAATGAATACTTTAAAATTTGAGGGATTAAAATGAATAATTTGAAAGTTGAAGGACTAAAATGAATAATTTGAAAGTTGGGGGACTAAAATGAATAATTTTCAAGACTTTTTGATGAGATTCGAAGCGTGGAAGAAACGCCGGAAAGTTCCGAACTCAGGTTGTGGTTGGACGGATGAATCATGACCCGATATTCACGACGCGATGGCTCGACGATGCGGAATAAAGAACCACGACTTTCAAAACGCCACAAGGATTTGACCAATTTCCTTGATAAGTCTCTGATTTGAAGAACGCCACAAGAAATATTCTTGATAAGTTCGAAAAAACATAGGAATCCACCTATATCATTTATTGAATCCTCAATAGAAACTGTTTTATATCAAAATCAAAGTCTGAATTACAATGAATGGAAATGAATATAAATAAGTAAAATAACCTAACTGCTAATTGACTCAAAATAGAATTCTAATTAGACTAAAATTCTAAAATAGGCAAACAAATAATTAAAAACAAAATTTAACCTAAAAATACGCAAAAACCCTAATTTCTGTCTGCATAATTGACTTGTTGTTTTGAAGCCCTAAATGATGGAATTTGGCCATAAAATCAGTCGACTCAAGGGCTTTTACTCATGAGTTTTGCTCAGTGGCCCATTTCTACTCGAAAACACATATTATGCATCTAATTCCGACATGGTTTGATCATCAAAGCTCGTCGAACCTGTTGAATTCTTGTTTTGGCTTGAATATTTAAATTTTCCCGTCAAGCCTACTATGACTCCGATTGTCGAGGGTCCGGAACACATCATACCCACCTTCTTTAGGATGATTCGTCCCGAATCATAGCTTTGTTCCTGTTGTTTCACTTTACCTCCTGGATCAAACGGAAAATTATTTCTTCCATACTTGTGGAATGACCAATAGTATCCTGTAACTTGGGTTACATGAATGGATTGAAGCACGAGCTTGAATTTCCATGATTGGTGTGACTCAAGCTCCCAAGTGTAAGAAACATGGAAGAAAGAATTAAATAGAACGGGGAAAGAAATGTTAGGTTCATGAGGTACAAGGTATGGATCCTTGTATTCATGAATTATCACTGTCAATTCCACCTTTTGAACCATGAGGTCCTTCTCTTTACCTCGTTCTCCTTTTGTAACTTCTTGCTCACCCCCCTCTATCTCTTTTCTCTCAAGCTCGGTTACTTCCTCTAACTCAAGATTTTCTAGCTCATCCACCTCTTCAAATTTTTTTCTTTCAAATTCAACCACATCTCCTAACTCCACATTTTTATCACCGTGCTCGTAAACTACCTCATCACTACCCAAATGTGGATTTTTCAATACAAAGTTCAAATGTTGAACTTCCACCTCAACTCCCAATTCATTCCTCTCATCAAATTTTGGAGTTTGATTATTCGTTTTTAACTTAAACTCCCCCTCCTTCTTTTCAATACCCTTATCCCCACGATGCCTCCTATTACACCACTTTTCACTCTCCTTTCTTACCCTCCGTGAATCTTCTAGTGCTTCCTCTAATGTCAACCCATATAGTACGCATGTTTCCCTTTCTTAAGGAATTGGTATATGTGCATACTCTTATCATAAACAACCTCCCTCCTATGTCTCCAAGGTTTTCCCAATAAAATATGATAAGATTTCAATGGCACCACATCACACCATACATCCTCACTATACCTTCCTTGGGTAATAGGCACTAGAACTTGTTTGGTTACTTTGAAATTTCCAAACTCCCTCATCCACGTCATCCTATAAGGTTTATAGTGTGGTTCTAGGGGCAAACCTAATTTTTCAACCACAGTGCTACTAACGAAATTAGTAAAGCACTTTCCATCAATCGCCAAACTGCACCCCTTATGATCCACATAACATCTAGTTTGGAATAAACAGCCCGAATCATAATCCATCCCTTATGTGACGTTCAAAGATTTCAAGAATGAAGAGAATTTAGACATCAAATAAAAAGAAAGAATTTTATTGACTTGGAAGGAAATGAATATCAAGAATTTTAAAGAAACTCAAGAAAGTGGTTCTTGAATTTGGAATAACTCTTTTTTTTTTTTGAATAATGAATCTTCGAAATTAAATAAAAAATAAAAAAAATAATTTTCTTTTTTTAATAAATCCGAAAATTCGAAATGAACACCACAAAACAAACGGAACAAGATTTGGATAAGAATCGAATAAAACAAACACTTTTGAATTTTTGTTGGATTTTTATATGGATCAAAAACTGAAAAAATTTACTAACACGAAGAACAAGAAAACTAAAAAAAAAAAAAACTGAAAACAAAACACTCAACAAGATATGGATGATTTTTATGAGAATCGATGATAAATATAAAAATCAAACTGGATAGAAAAACCTAAATTCAGAGTCCAGCTCTGATACCAGATGATGAGATTCGAGATGCGGAAGAAACGCCGAAAAGTTCCGAACTCAGGTTGTGGTTGGACGGATGAATCATGACCCGATATTCACGACGCGATGACTCAACGATGCGGAATAAAGAACCACGACTTTCGAAACGCCACAAGGATTTGGCCGATTTCCTTGATAAGTCTCTAATTTGAACGCCACAAATATTTTCAAGAAATATTTGATAAGTTCGATATTTGAACGCCACAAGAAATATTCTTGATAAGTTCAAAAAAACATAGGAATCCACATATATTATTTATTGAATCCTCAATAAAAACTGTTTTATATCAAAATCAAAGTCTGAATTACAATGAATGGAAATGAATATAAATAAGTAAAATAACCTAGCTGCTAATTGACTCAAAATAAAATTCTAATTAGACTAAAATTCTAAAATAGGCAAACAAATAATTAAAAACAAAATTTAACCTAAAAATACGCAAAAACCCTAATTTCCGTCTGCATAATTGACTTGCTATTTTGAAGCCCCAAATGATGGAATTTGGCCATAAAATCAGTCGGCTCAAGGGCTTTTGCCCATGAGTTTTGCTCAGTGGCCTATTTCTACTCGAAAAACACATATTATGCATCTAATTTCGACATGGTTTGATCATCAAAGCTCGTCGAACCTGTTGAATTCTTGTTTTGGCTTGAATATTTAAATTTTCCCGTCAAGCCTACTATGACTCCGATTGTCGAGGGTCCGGAACACATCACTTTGGGTTGAAGCTCAAAATGGATATTCAACTATAGGGCCTAAAATAGTTGATTTTAAAAATGAAGGACTTATTAAAATCATTTAAGAACATAAGGACCGAAATTATAAGTTTTAAAACTAAAAGGTTGAATTAAATCATTTGGGAACTTAGGGACTAAACTGCAATTTTCGAAAATCAAAATTATATAAAAAAAAAAAAATCAAACTCCCACTCTCTCTCTCTTTCAGGTTTGATGCAGAGAAGAGGAGGAGGGGGGTCGTGCGATACCGGCCTCCAACCGATGGTTCTGTCGGTGAAACGCTGCCGGCAGGTGGCGGCGAGCGGTGGACCACGAAGGGGTCCAGATTTGAGGGGTTAAGGTGCGAGATTTGGTGTGAAACCGAGGTCAAAAAAAAGGAGCTGGGTTCACAATTCTTGGAGTCTCGTCGACGAAGATTCGGCCAGAAATGGGTCGAATACTGAGGTAGGTGCTTGGGTTAACCTAGTGCTTGATTTTTGGTCGAGTTTGGAGTGAGCAGGGGTGGACTCGAGCTGGAGTTGGGTGCGTGGAGGTGATGATGATGGCGTTGATTTGGCTTTGAACCGGTTGCATTTGTTGGTGGCAGTGTAGTGGTTGTGCAGGTGGGTGGTGGTTTTGTTATTGTGGGGATGATGATGATGGTTCACTGGGGAGGTGGTGATGGTGTTGAAAATGGCGATTTGGGCAGTGGTGGAGTCTGGTGGTGTGGTCTGTGTGTGGAGGTGGTAGGGTTGCAAAGGCAGTAGAGGTGAGTTGGAGGTGGTTAAGAGCGATGGAGGTGGAGGCTGGAAGTGATGCTGGGAATGGAGATGGGCGTGCAGAGGACCGGTGATGTTAGAGTGGGTTTGTGATGAATGGGTTGTGGAGTGTGGGTGGTGATGAATAATGAAGTGGGTTGGTGATGTAGAGTATGAGAATAGATAGTGTATGGGATTGATGTGATAGATGGAGGTTGGTAGTGTGAAAACCTAGACAAGCATTGGACGTAGTTCGAGAAAAATTCGCACGTGAAATCAATTGGGTCGGAAGAATGAAACTGATGAAATTTGGAATTTAAAATGATTTTGAAAATAATAATTTAAATAAATAATTAAAATAATAAAATTTTGGAAATTCGGAATTTAATTAAAATCGAATTGACTTTACATTTCTCAACTTGTTTAGACGAATACGTCGCGACCTTAGCTTAAAAATGGGTGAGATCGCAGCGACACGATTTTCCATAATTTAAAATAATTATTTAAATGAGTGAAAATTCTTGGTCGCTACAATTGTCTTGATGTTGTACATTTATTCTTCCCCATGTTGATCTTCAACATCTTCAAAATCTTCCTTACTTTGAGTTTGAATGTTCATTTTCTCGAAAGGAACTTTCAAATCTCCATCATTATCAACACATTTCTCTTGATCAAGAGGATAAACTTCATCAAAAATAACATGCAATGATTCTTCAATCACTACCTTTCTTTTATTAAAATCACGATAAGCTTTACTAGTGTGTGAGTAATAAAGAAATAGTCCTATACATAATTTTTAATCAAACTTTTCCAAAAAATGCTTTTAGTGTTTTAAATAAGACATTTTCACCCAAAGACTTTAAAGTAGATAATTTTTGAAACTCTATTTTTTCCAAAGCTCATAAAGGGTTTTAGTTCTCCTTACTAAATGAAACGTGTTATCAGTGTAGCAAGCAGCGTTAACGGCTTCGACTCAAAAGTGTTTTGGTAAGTTGTATTCATTAAGTATAGACAGAGTCTTTCTTGCAATGTGTGATTCTATCTTTCTACTGTGCCATGTTATTGAGGAGTTCTAGGAGCCGGAAAAAAATATTTACTCATCCATTATTTTTGCAAAATTCAACAAAATAAATATTTTCAAATTCTCAACCATGATCATTCCTTATGGAAGTAATGGATTATCCTTTTTCATTTTGAACTTTCTTGTAGAAGTGTTTGAAAGAACTAATGCCCCCTCTTTTAGATTTAAAAATAGAACCCATCCGATCCAAGATAAATCTTCAACTATGATGAAGGCATAGTATTTACCATTCAAAGATTAATGCTAAGATGAAATCTGGCAATTTAAAATGCTTAGGAAATAATGTAAGGTCACAAGGTATGAATGCTATTTCATATTGATGAATATAACCAACATTTCTAGGAAAAATTGGATTTTTTGGAACAATGCCGTTAGTCATGCCTTGGTTGAGAACAAGGGACAATTCATCAATATAAAACTGCAATTCCACAACTGGAAAGCATACTTAACAGCAGTGTATGCTAAATGTTCCACCACTCGAAGTAGAACACTACGAGATTGTTTGAGGAATACTTCACATAATTTAGACAAGCCCTGGCTAATTGGAGGAGATTTTAATGCGATTCTTTCTGGAGAAGAAATGGAAGGAGGAAATGACCCAACCTTAGATCTGTTGATGATTTCCATGACATCGTGATGGATTGTGCTGTGGATGATTTTCCTTTGGAAGGCTGGGAATTCACATGGACCAATGGTAGAATTTGGGAAAAATTGGGAAAAATCTTAGATAACTCTCAATGGATGGATCTTTTTGGTGCATTTAAAGCTAAAATTCTAAACAATGACTCTTGAGATCATTTCCCCCATAGTGATGAACTGCCTATCAGAAACTACCAGAATATAACCTTCTTTAAGATATCTTAATATTTGGAGCAGCCATGAATAATTTCTGCAGATTGTTGATGAAAATTGGAAGACTCCTTTAGTTCCTTATTCTAGAGGATTATTCAGGCTTTACTACAAACTCAAAAGACTAAAGCCTACTTTATTCAAATGGAATAGAAGCCCCTTTGATAATGTTTTCAACAAAGTGGTTGAGGCAGAGAATGAAACCATAATCAGGGAAAGGGCTTATGACTGTACAAAGTCACCTAAAGATAGAGCAGCAGTAAATAAGGCATATGCACAACTTAACCAATTGTTATACAATGAAGTACAATAATGGAGGCAAAAGACAAGAGTAAAATGGTATGTTTCAAGGAGACAAAAATACCAAGTACTACTATTGTCCAAATTTCTAGATCTGCAACTGACTACTTTCAGAAGCTTCTAACCTCAGAAAATATAGCTGACAGTGAGCATTTGTTACAAATAATTCCTAAATTGATAACTGATGTTGATAATACCAATTTAATATCCAAACCTACTGAAGAAGAACTCAAAGGGGCATTGTTCTTCATGAGCAAAACCAGTGCATTAGGATCGATCGGATGGAGACTTAGAGGGATCCTTTAAATCTTCTAGGCTCTTGAGGCAACGGGATCATATTTCCCAATCTCATCATTATGGCAGAATGCCTTACCATGGGACTCAATCATCTTTTCATCTTGCATCCTTCTTTGGAGTACCAATATGGTGGATTTCTCAATATCTCACATCAATATATCCTTCACTAATGACTTCTTTATTTTCATCAATGGCCAAAAATCATCTATAGAAATGATTATGAAATTCCTCAAGGATTATTCTGATAATTCTGGCCGATCGATCCTTTACAATCAATAAAGTTAATTCCAGAAATAAACTCCATGAATGGACTGGATTTCAGAGTGTGGATCTGCCTACTGTATATCTTGGAGCACCTCTTTTTAAAGGTCATAGAAAATATTTCCTCTATGACAACCTTATAAATAAGATGAAGGCTAGGATTAAAAGATGGGAACACAAATTTCTTTCTGTTGGAGGGAAGCTGATCCTTATAAAACATGTGCGAAGTTAAATGCCCATCTTCCCTTTGCAAGTTATGGATCCTCCCCAGAGGTGTTCTCGTACTCGTTGAAAGGCTGCTTAATTCTACTTCTGTGGAGATGATGATTCCCACTGACATATTCATTGGTTTTCATGGAACAAGATGTGTATGCCATATATAGAAGGACGAGTTGGTTGTAGGAAATTGACTGAGATTAATAAAAGCTTTTGATGGCAAACTCTTGTGGAAGTTCGGTTCTCAAAGCTAAGTATTGTAGAATTATCCATCCTGTTGTGGTCCAATTGAAGCAAAAAGACTCTCCTATCTGGAGAAGACTACTAGATATCACATAATTAGTGGAACCCTACATCGTATGGAAAATTGGGAGAGGTCACATTTCATTTTGGTAGGACAAATGGCAACAATCTGGTACTTTAAATTCTACCCAGCCAACTGCTTTAGTTGATAACAACTTTGTTAAAAATTATATGTATTTTGAGGGGTGGGATGACAAAACAGTTTAATCTCAATCTACTTAGAGATAGATTCACTTCACGAATATGCCTGATAAATTTTTTTTGACCATGACTTCTTCAGGGGATTTCACCGTGAAATCCTGCCTTAGGTTATTCGGATCTAAAAGCACATTACAATCATCTTACAAATATATATGTTGTGACCATGGATATTTTAATTTTTCCAAATCCCAAGCCCAAACCCTAGGCCCAAGTGAGGTTCCAACCCAAAACCAATTGGTAATGGGTGGAGTAACTCACTTTGGTTATATGGTGGTTTATTTTCTTCCTCACAACCGATGTGGGATTGTTTGCATCCCAACAATCCCTCCCTCAAACAAGGCCCACGAGGCACACCTGGCACATCTAGCCCTCTCTCAAGATAAATCCTATTACATCTCCTCATGTCCAGGGAAATCACCATTCACCGAGATAATCCACCATAGTCGCTGCACACTATGTTACCATGGATCTTCCATCTCATGAGAAATCACGAGAATTCTTCATCTTGAGGCTCATCATCTCGATTCATCCGCCGTTGTTAGGGAGTCACGTACATCCACTCGATCCTGCGTCCACCATACAATCTTTCCGGCTCTGATACCAATGTTGTGACCATGAATATTTTAATTTTGCCCAATCCCAAACCCAAACCCCAGGCCCAAGTGAGGTTCCAACCCTAAACCAATTAGTAATGGGTGGAGTAGCTCACTTGGGTTATATGGTGGTTTATTTCCTTCCTCACAACCGATATGGGATTGTTTGCATCCCAACAATATATGGCAGCAACCTATTCCCCTCAAAATTTCCATTTTCAATTGGAAAGTGTGGCTTAACTTTATGCCACTGATGAAATCCTGAAATACAAAATTGGAATGAATATTCCTTCGAAGTGCCAGTACTTTCAGATTGAGGAAAATATCGAACATGTTCTTATCAATGGGCGCTTTGCTAAGGAAGTGTGGAAAGTTTTGAGTCAAGAATATGGTATCCTTATCATTAAGTTCGACAAACCAATTATGTTATTCCAACACTAGCGTTTCTGCCAGGCAAGAGAGACTAAAAAAACCATCCTATCTATTATCCCTCGTATTTATGGATAGAGTGGGACTCGTCCAAACATGAAGGTTGAAGAAACAATTGGACCAAATCAATTTATGCAGCACAAATTGCTAGAGCCTAATTTGTTGAAGTCCAAAATCAAAGGCCCAGATATTGAAATTTAGGAGCCTAAGTCTAAGACATTAAATTGTTTCCAACCCAAAGCTAGAGCCCAAACTGAAACCGAGTCAAAACCCAACTTCTATACCGCCCCTTTGCTCCAAACCTTTGGATCAAGATTGATCAACCCCAACCGTTCAATTGATGACAAGGACGTAACTTTTGATCAGATCACTTCACTTCTTCTAGAATTTTCTCTCTGATTTCTCTCTCTTTAGCGTCTTCATCTTCTTAGTGGCTTTTTTCTTTTTTCAGAGAGAACATCATCTCTCTCACATGATTCTTTGTAGTTTATACTCTGATTCTTAGCGGTTAATCAGAGTTTATACTCTGTGGATAATTTACAGTGGTCGATCTGTAATACTTTGTGGTTTTTGTGCGAAATTTGTAAATTTTTGATATTTTGTATTCATTCCGTAAAACTCTTTCTAATTCGTATAGTTTTACTTTCGATTAATAAATTTTTTTGAGGTTTTATGTTTACTTATCTTTGTGGTGATTCTGAGTCTTAATGTCGTAACAGTGGTATCACAGCTTTAGGGTTCTTGTGATTACACTTGTTTATGACTCAGATCGTATAAGATCCAGAGTCTTTGTGGTGGATCTGTTATTTTCTGGAAGATTCATTGTGGTTTCTGAAAAATGATTTTTAGGGTTTTCTTATTTCTAAGTGGTTTCTTAAGAAACTTGTGATTTCTTGATTATTTTGAAAAACCCATACTAAAACGTTTTTTATTTTTGAAAAACTTTTTAAAAATTTTCATATGTGAAAGATGTTTTTCAAATATCCTTACTGAAATATTCATGGTATTTTTACTTTGTGATTTTTTTTTAACCCTAATTTTCAATAATTGGGTTTTCTTATTTCTTGGTGTCTGGATCACCAAAATTCTGAGTCTATATCGGAGGATTGTAGAACTCAGTATATTCTTTCTTAAATATACTGAGTGTTCTAAACTGATCCTATATTTTTTTGGAGGCTAAACTTCGTGGATGTTGATTAAACTTGGTGGTATTGAATCCTTGTGGTGTTATATCTTCGTGGAAAATCTGCAATAACCTTAGTATTGCAAAGAGGTGACATGCATCTATTATTTTCTATACATTTACATTCTTATTTTTTTTAAATTTATCTCCAAAATCTCTCCGTCTTTGAATCATTTTCTTGGACCCCATTGCTTACCTTTGTCCAGAATTTCTTGAAAATTCAGAATTTGAGAGAGTTTTGGGTTGATCCAAACTAGGTTGAGAGATATACAGGAAGTACTATAAATTCTTTGTGGTACTACTTATTATGATAAGTCTTTGTGAATTTTGATTACCTTAATCGTCATACTTCTAAGTGCCTGATCTTGATACTGCGTGACATATTATATATATATATTTTTTTTGACTTAGTGGACTGCCTCTGTTATTTGAAATACTTTGTGATACTGTCCTGTATTCCTCTGTTTCATTTGCCTCATACTTTTAAAAAAAAAAAGAATGCTTCTAATTTTATTTTTTTTGTAAAAGTTCTTTTTTCAAAAAAAATTTTGGTCATTATTTCAATGGCTACTATAAAAGTAGTATTGGAATCTGGAATGACAAAGAAGATTTTAGTCTTTGTTTCTTCACCGATAATGTCATTAGAAAAATAGGTGAGACTAAAACTGCTATGGATCTTTGGGATAAATTAGAGGATGTTTACCAAACTGTTTCTTTGCCTAATAAATTTTTTTCTTCGAAGCAATACTTTGGTTTTAAGTTTGATTCTTCCAAAGATGTAGATGATAATATGAGTAGGTTTAATAAGATTACACAAAGCCTACTGAATTGTGATGAAAAATAAAGTTGCCTTTCTTTTAAGTGCTATGGGTGATAAATTTGAAGACATGAGGAATGCCTTAGAATAAGGTGGACAGAAATTGATTACTGAAATAGTTCACACTTCTCTTAAGAATAAGAAGCTGGAATTGAGAAATAATTATAAAGAAGCCTATAATGTTGTAGGGACTTCAAAGAAAAGGAACTCCTTTAGGGATAATAAACATGTGAACAATTTCAACAAAAGTTGGAATGCTCCTAACAGTAACAGGAACTGGAATAACTTGAATAGTAAGTCTGTTATGGGTAACTATCAAAAGAAAGACAATTTTATAAGCCTAAGGATAATTCTTTCAGAGGTCAGTAAAACTTTAAAGGTCAAGATAACCCCTAGAAATCAAGACAACACTAGAAGTCAAGACAACACTAGAGGTCATGATAGTATTCTCAGACCTAGATTGTGTTATTACTATGGTAAACCTGGACATCATGTTAAAGAATGCTTTAAGAAACATCATGAAACTGGAACCAGTAATCAAATAGAGGCTACAACACCGGATAATAATGATGTTGTTTATTGTACTACTGAAACTGATACTAAGTATGAATGGATACTTGATTATGGCCATACTTTCCATATGTGCCCTGAAAGGAATTTATTTGCTAGTTTCAATAATGATTCTTATGGTTCTGTGAAGCTTGGAAATAATTTACTTATGATATAAAAGGCTATGGTAAGATTTTGTTGAAATGAAAATAACAGAACTATTGTTTTAAATCAAACTAGACATGTGCCTAATTTAAAAAGAAATCTGATTTCTCTGGGTTTGCTTGATTCTGAGTTTTATGATATCAGAATGCATAAAGGATATCTAAGTATCTTTAAAAGTAATTTTTAGTTTCCTGTACTCCCAAAACAAATGGTATATATGTTTTAAAAATTATCCTATCTCTGCCAATTCTTTTAATGCAGTTTCTGAAAATGATAAAAATGTTTTATGGCATAAAAGACTTAGACATTTAGGTGAAAGAGGTTTAAAATTACTTGAAAAAAAAAAGTGCTTTTGGTAAAGATATTTTACATAAGCTTGACTTCTATGAAAAGTGTGATTTGGGAAAACATAAAACAAATTCTTTTGGTAAAGGCATTCATAAGTCAACTAATATACTTGAATAACTGAATGTTAATTATTGGGGTCCTACCCTAGTTAACTCTGTTTCTGGTTTTAAATATTCCCTGCTTATAGTTGATGACTATTCTAGGAAAACTTGGGTTCATTTGTTGAAGTCTAAGGAAGCTACTGTGTGGGTGTTTAAAAACTAGATTACTTTGATTCAAAATTTAAAATATAGGAAGGTCAAAGTAATTAGGACAAACAATGGCCTAGAGTTTTGCAATCTAGACTTTGATTCCTTCGTAGTAATCTAGGCATTCTTAGACATAGGGCTGTTACATGCAGTCCATAGCAAAATGGGGTTGCTGAGAGGATGAATAGGACACTGTTAGAAAGAGCTATGTGTCTGTTACTTGATTCAAACTTGCCAAAAAAATTTAGGGTGAAGCAGTTAAACCTGCTTCATATCTGATAGACATTTCTCCCTACAGTGCTATTATTTCAAAACTGAAAGTTTTTGGGCGTGCAGTCTACTCACATCAAACTGAAACCAAACTTGACTCTAGGTCTTTAAAATGTGTATTTCTAGGTTATGGAGGAGTTAAGGGTTATAGACTATGGGTAAACGAATAGGGAGGTTACAGGGTTATTATTAGTAAGTCTGTCATTTTTAACGAAAACTTTTTTCCCTGTAAAGATGAAATTTTAGAATATCCGCTTAGTGAAAAGGATTTCCTCACTTCTGAGCTGAGTGTAGATCATTTGTGTGATGAAAATGACCTTCCCAATACTCGATTTCAGGTGGATCAACCCCCACATTTTCAAAATAACAGTCCTGAATCTAAGTCATCAAATTCTGTCCCTATTTCCGATATTGTTCCTGAACAAAAGTCGAAACTGAAACTAGTCTTAATCTTGTTAATTACCAGCTTGCTAGGGTTAGGAGTAGAAGAGAAATTAGACCCCCTCCTAGATTTGATGATCCTGATTTTGTTTCTACATTCACATATTCTGAGCCTTTACAGAATGAACCTAAATCTTTTGAAGAAGCAATTTCTTCAACTGATTCTAAACTTTGGCTTGCAGCAATGCAAAGAGAAATGGATTCTCTTATTAAAAATGATACTTGGATTTTAGTGAATAATCCTGATAATAAAAAAATAATAGACTACAAATGGATTTACAAAATAAAGGAAAGTGAGTCTAAAAAAGCAAAACCTATGTACAAAGTTAGGCTTTAGCAAAAGGCTTTTCCCAAAATGAAGGAATTGATTATAATGAAATTTTTTCTCCAGTTGTTAAGTTTACTTCAATAATAATTCCACTACTAGAAAACGACCCTTTACCAACGGTTGACTATCTCACGGCAATCGGTAATGTCAGAAATTTCCGACGAAATAATGTCCATCGGACTTTTCCGATGGAAAGTATGAACCCGTCGAAAATTTCCGACGGAAAGTATATTCGTCGGAAATTACCAACGGATAATATCGGAAATTTTCGAAGGATAATATTATCCATTGGAAATTTCCGATGGAAAGCATATTTTCGTAGGAAATTTCTGGCGGAAATCTACTTTTCGTCGAAAACGTTGCTGATTCTCTCTTCCATTAATTAGAAACCAGCTACCAACGGATAATATCGGAAATTTTCAAAGGATAATATTATCCGTCGGAAATTTCCGATGGAAAGCATTTTCCATCGGAAATTTCCGACGGAAATCTACTTTTCGTCGAAAACGTCGCTGATTCTCTCTTCCATTAATTAGAAACCAGCTCCTCCTGCGCCATTCTTTCTCTAATTATCTTCTTTTTCTCCCATTTACATTACACTGCTCGAATTATTTCAGTAGAAACTTGCAAATATACTCATTTATATTTTGAAGGACATTTTTGAAATTGAGGGTAGTCCAATTTTTATTAAGGTATGTAACTCATTTTTTTTCCTCTTCAAATTAGATCTTGCATTTGCTAATGGATTATGAAATATTACCTAAAATTAAAAATATATATATATATTATTTGTCCAAATAGTGAACTTCAAAAGTCATACATGCATGTTAAATTATATATATTAGATTTATTGTATGTGTATTATAGTTAGTATGTATATTTTTTTTCTAATTAGTATACATACTTGGGGATAATATACTACATATGTATATATTATATTAGTATGTTGATTTTCTGTTGTTTCTTTGATCATTTTTATTAGTAAATTTTTATGTATTTTAGGTAGATATAATACATAAGCTAATTGTCCTTTCAGAAAAAAAATAATAAATGCATATGCTAATTGTTATTATTCATTATTATTAGTAATTTTTTCACTTCTATTAGTAAATTGTTATGTATTTTGTATAAAAAGAGATTTTTTAAGATTGAAAATGCTAAATTAAATTAATTGTTTACATAAATTGTTTTTATATTAGTATGACAAATAAGTATCAAAAGTAGTGTAATGAAGTGATCATTTTATTGTTAAATATAATCGACTTTGTATATCGTTTGACATTGTCCAGTATGGAAGCTGATCGTAGTTAGATGTATGAATGCTTAGTTGACGGGTTTCTTTCTAAAAGATTTATTGCTTGGGTTGAAAGATTTATTGAATATGCATTTTCCCAGCCAGATATTTGCAACACCATGAAGTGTCCATGCAGTAGATGTGGCAACACGAGATTATTTAACCAGGATGATATAATTACAAATATGGATTTATTGGTGGGTATACTACATGGATTGAACACGGTGAACACGTTAATGCTAGTTCTTCAAATTAAGGTGAATCGTCAACAACACAAGGTATAGAGGAATACAACCTCCATACCATGGTGATGGATGCAATGGGCCCTGAGATGTACAATATGTCTTCCAATATTGGCAATAGTGAGCATGAGGAACATATACCTAATTCGAAAGCTGCAAACTTTTTTACACTTCTACAAGAAGCCGATAAACCTTTATGGCCAGGTTGTGTGAAGCATACTAAATTATCTGCAATGTCATAACTTTTGAACTGCAAATCTGAATATAATATGCCCGCAGCATGCTACAATGGTTATTTTGTGAATGGTTTCGAATTTCACACTTCAGAGTATGGTCAATACAAGAAGACAATGAATAGCGCTGTTTGTGTTTTGGGAAGTTGTTATAATGAGCTAGATCGTGATCATTACGGCATGTTGACCGAGATTGTTGAGTTGGTATATTTTGGGTTATGAAATACGGTTACATTATTCAAATGTGATTGGTTTTATAACGAATGCGAAGTTCGTGTGGATCAACAATTCAACCTTGTGGAGATCAACCATAGAAGAACATTAGCTTCAACTGATTGCTTCGTAGTAGCCCAACAAGCTCAACAAGAATACAATACTAGTGTTGCTTCAATGCGTAGAGATAGACAAGACTAGAGGGCAGTCGTGAAGACCAAAGCTAGACATCTCACCCAAGTGGAAGGAGTCGCTTCAAGAGATCAAGAGACAAATTTGTGGATAGAACTTGCATTTCAATACGATAGATCACCGAATGCTTTGACACCCATTTCTAATGTTTTGGAGCTAGATGTGCAACCATTGGTACAGAATGATGTCTATCCCGAAGAAGTAGATAGTGATGAAATTATAATTGAGGACACAGTTGATATTGAAGAGTTAGCATAAGAGGGCACGGGAGACAGTGACACAAATGAATATGAAGAAAACTTTAACACGGAGGACATAGAAGAGGAGGTATGGGCTGTGCATTCATGGGGTTTTTTATTAAATTAATGTTAATTAGTCACGATTCATACTGTGTATTGTTGATACTTTTTAAAACAAAATTTTTTCTTGTGTACAAGACTACTATTGATGGAGGGGATTGCTAAATTATAGTGAATAGAGAAAATCGCACGTCAAAGGTACATTTCATACATTCCACAAATTTTCAGATTATTTTTCTTCACATTATTTTAGAAAATAAGTCTAACATTACACTACATTTAGGCTATGTTTGATAGCACCAAAGTTGAAGAAAATGGAAATATTTTTCCTTATTTTAACTATTTAGTTGTTTGATGGTAAAATATTGCCAAGAAAATATTTTCTATCTTTTGATCATTGGCCTTGGAATCACAGCAAATATTTTCTCATTATTTGATAGGTAAATATTTGCTTTAATTTGCAAGTTGGAAAATCTATTTCGCCACGTTTGAGCATTTCTAGTGTTGTTACCGAATTTATTTATCTTTTTCAAAAGTTAACAGTATTATTATGAAGTACAATTATAATCAGAAATTAATTTTTTGATTAAAATTGCAAAATTCTACTTTATTTGGCACGAAGTATAATGTCCATCAAACAACGAAACTTGAAATATTCCCCACTTTTTCAACCTAAAAAAATAAAACAATCAAACACATTCAATTAATATTTTGTATGTAGATCATTTCCATGAAAAATATTTTCTTACCATCTATTTTTCGTTTTTGCTATCATATCAAGCACAGAAATACTATTAAGTGGCTCTTTCTCAAGGAAATGGCGGTAACCTGAAATATTTTGTTCCAATAATAATACACGGCCATAAATCTCGATCTCTTTGAAAACCATTCTCCAAAGGTGTTGTCTCTCTCTATACTTCTCAATGATCCACCGTAAAATCGAAATTGAGACCCGCCTCTTCGATTTCTCACATAGACGGTCGGAGGCTTTGTAGCTTACCCTCTTGCCCATTCATTTGGTGTGATTTTGGTAAGGGTTTGGTGGATTTTTGTTCATTTTATAATGGGATTCAGCTTCATAACTCTGATTTTGGTAAGGGTTTGTATTAGATGTAACTCTGGATTTGGCTTTGTAATAGTTTACGTCCATTATTTTTGCAGCAAGCTTTTGTAGAATGTTAGTTTACTATGGTTCTTTCTACCGCCTGTTTCTTGCACTTCTACTGGTCTAGTGTTACATTTTTAGTTTTTGAAACTGGCATTTAGTGTTGGTTATAGATAATACCATACTTGCAAATGCTTTTAGATCAGGACATTTTTTCATTATTATGATGCGATAATCTTATTATGGGACTACACTAGAGATACATAGGAAGGCAGCTCACTAGTTAAGTGAACGAACTACTTTCATACAAAAAATTAAAGGTTATGGATCCAATTCCCAAATACATGACAGTCATTTCATTGAAACGATACATCAGTCGTGGATGCAACCATTTTTCACATAACACTTTTATTTAACTAATCTTGATCATCACTCTTCACTTGTCAGTGTCACAGTGATTTCACTTGGGGTTTGAATGGAGTCTTGAATTAACAATAAAATTCCTTTGCCTTTCATTTTCCGATAGATGGCTTCTGGAAGTAGGGATATTTCTAACAACATTGGGCTCAAAGGGATTCTTCCAGCATCTATTGGAAGTTGAAGAAATTATGTACCTTGTAAGGAAAATTTTACCACTCTTTTGTAATAGCTTCACAAGTGTGGAACGCTAATATTGAACTTGATGCTTTTCCTTCCATGTAGGATCTTGGTTGGTTGCAGATTTTATGGTCCCATTCCAGATGCAATAGGCTCTCTGAATCAGTTGACATTTTTGTAAGAACTCAATGCTTGAGAATTCCCTTTTCTATACAGAAGTTTTTGATTGTTATGCAATTAGTTAAGCACTCCCTCACATTTGCCTCTTCATTATATCAAAATAGCTTCAATTTTTTTGGTGAAACGAATTGGAATGCACTTCTCAAGTCTTGTTAATCTTTTGTTGTTTCGGCCTATTCTATTTTGGTGTTTTCCTTGGTTTGTCATTAGCACTTTACCCTTTGCATAATCTTGAGCTATGATTCTGATGCTTCACAGTCAAATAACTTAGATCAACCCATGTGAATACCCATCCCAATCCCCAAACCCAAGGAGCTACTGGTACGAGTATGAGTTGAATTTAGGCTTTTTTTTTTTTTTAATTTGAAGTTCGACCTTACTGTGATAAGCATGGTGTAAGTGTCAATAAAGCCCTGTTTGGTTCGTTCAAAATTTTAAAATATTTTTCCTTATCTTCTTTTTAACTAAACATTTATTAATAAAATAATATTACACATAAATTCAAAAAAAAAATTCCTACTTTTTAAACAAAACATCAATTATGGACTAAATAGCATTAAATATACTATTTATTCGGACTTATCAGGTGTCATTGTTGGGAACCAGAGTTGCTCTAATCACAAAAATTAATTTCTTGTAATAGATCATCCCGTTACAGGATTTTCTGTTCTATGTATTCAACTTGGAATAAATAATTTTGTGCTCACAAAAAGAAAGAGATATTACCCTTGTAGCGTGCTTTACAATAATATCTTTTTGCTGCTTCTTGATTTCACCAAAGCTTCAAACCCTCAAGCTTTCCTCGGTGTTCTCCAATGGCAGCTGTGCAGGTGCGTGGTCACCTTTCTCAAGACCTATTTTAAACTAGGTTTAGGGTTTCTTTATAAAGAGGAAACACACACTACACACTTTAGTGTGTGTTTCGCCACTTTGCCAATTAGGTTAAGAAAAATAGTCCTGGGAGACTATTTTTAACCTCTTTACACTCAAAAACCCTACTAGGTCTAGTACCATAACCCAGGCTCATTTCTGCACAGCCCAATACAGGTAATAAGCCTGTATAAACCCATTATAGTGAAGCCACCGAGGGAACCTGATCGGACCCAATTAAAGTAAGCTCCAATAAATTAATTATGACCCGATCAACTCTTGATCAGTCAAAATTAATTTATTAATCACGTTCTATTCCACTAAAAGAACGAGATTGCACTCTTAGTAAAATTGAAATTACTGAAACAATTAATCAATAATTATATCCTCTGACTAATCGTCCTTACATGTTACCCCCGTCGATCAACTCGAATATTCGGAGCAAGTTACAATGACCAAAATGCCCTTCTCTGAATATTCATAAATTCTCAACTCTCATCTTCTATCTGACAGTTCGATGTGATCCCATCACATCATAAAATTCAACAGTCACTGTCGAATTACTGAGCTCAGATTCAACTGTCCACTAGAAGAACCAGTAAGATTATGATCATACCTAAAAGGTGACGGATTCCATAATACGAATATATGTTCCTCGTTTGTTCACTTTAATTCACAAAGTACCGAGATATTGATCAGCAATTTGATCTCACCCATTGATACCTCAAAGAATTTCAAGTTAGTAATCGAAGTCCATTATCCGATTAGGATTAAGGTCCCACGTACGATAATCAAGTGAAATTAAATTTGTATGGTCAATGTCACAAATTAATTTCACGTTGTCCCATCCAATATGTTCCAAACGTATTCTCGATTTTATTTCGAAAGTCAAATATAGACTTTAATAAAATTGAGACGATCTTATCAAAATAAATTGTCCATATTTATTTACTGACCGTGAACGTTAATTTTAGATCGAATCACAAATTGAATCTTTATGTGTTTAACGACTTAAACACTCAATTTGTAATATCATATCGACCCATGGACAAACGCAAATTTATATTAATACAATCAATAAACATTTTATTTCGAATGTCGTGAATTATACTCTATGAGCATATATAATTCCAACAATCTCCCACTTGCCCTTAGAGTATACATGAAACATCGAATCATCCATCTTGTCAACATCATCATTACATTAATGATTATGTTCTCAACCAAGATGATAACTCATTTCGATGTAAGTCACGGTTGTATAACAAACAATCCAAGATTGTGTTATACCCAACCAATTAAACACAATATCTCCCAGTTATATTCCAATTTTGACGACTCTCGAGAGTACTAGTCAAATCAGATCTTAATTGGTTTTAATCCATCAGATCACAAACTGAATAGATAAGCAAATATTTACTCGTTTTCTGAAAACGCTTCAGTATATGCTTTACCTCTATTCAATGATTTGATCCTGGATCAAACTAATAATCACCAACAATATCCCCAGCATAAGATATGACCTATCTAGTGCAGAGTAAGGCTTCCTATAGCCGGAGCATAAGGAACCTTCTCTTTCTTACCATGAGTCTTAGGAGAATACTCATAAAATAGATAAAGTCCACAAAGAACATTATTCCTTTCAAGACTTCAATATTGCAAACGTAGATAGTATCTTATTATTACATGAAACTTGAGACTATTCTATTCCATTTTTCTCCCACTCCGAAAAGTACGGATGTCGAGAAAAAAAATAGACAGTCATCTACAAGTCCTTTAAATCTAATTGCTGGTGCCAACTACTATTTAATGAAAATACTCTCACACATAAGTAGAGTGTCATTCAAATAAATAGTCACGAAAACTGTCTCATCTTTCTGTATACACGAGTATACTTAAGATATATCAAGATTTTGATCAAGAACATGTATCACAATGGTTCTATCAAATTCTATATTCCATATCTTGAACAATTACCCAAATCCAAAGTTGGAAACTTGTAAGTCATGAATTTTACTTTCATGGTCTTTAATATGAACTCATCAGATTACACTTTGTAAATGATTTCCTCAAGATGCATTCAAGAAACAACATCTTGACATCCATTTGTCGTACCTCATTTTCACAATGAACGACAATGGATAAAAGATCCAGGTAAACTTTTGCATGGCAATTGGCGAGAAGGGTTTCACAAACCCACAACAATAAGCCTTGCACTAAAGGCATCAACCTTTCAATTTACCCCTCTTTTATCATCTTAAAAATCATCACACCTTATAGGTTTGACCCCATTGGGTGCGTCTACAAATATCCAAACTTGTTGGATTACTAGGAATCTAATTCCGAGTTCACATTCACCTTCCATGATTTCAAGTCTATAACTTCTACCACTTCCCTAAATGAGGAGTTCTTCTCTTATTTCAGTAGAGACTGTCTAAAAAGACTCTCCGTAGAATAAGCGTCAAGAAGGTGGTCTTACAACCCTCCCAATCCAATTAGTCGCTGGAAGTGTATTTCCATTATGTCCAAACAGAGTTACTTCCTCTCCTCCCACTACTTGGTTATATCCCTAATTGGGATCAACCTCTCCACTACCTCTTTACGAACATAAAGAAGAGGCAGAACAGTGAGAACAACTTCGACTACTACCTTTGGTTTTTCCCTATCCATTGGGTTCACCAGGCAAAAATAGTGGTTGAACCACTTGCCTATTTCTCCCACTAGGATCAGCAACCATCGGTTCTGTAGGAAGTTCCAAATCATCAAGATTAATTCTATGCGGAAACCTGGAATCAAGTTGTTTGAACCACGTTCTAACATCTCATCCAATAGAATTTTACTTGTTGATTTGTATTCTTCTATACGCCTTATCCTCTAAGAAAGTCACATTTGTACTCAACAAATACTTTCTGGACCAAAGGACTATAGAAGAAATAATTTCTAGTTTCATTGTATACCTTATATATAATCAAACCTTCGTTGTTGCCACCATCTCATCAATCCTTCCTTTCAGCTTGTGTGCCAAAAGTCCCCAAATCTGAATGTGGTGAAGACTGGGCTTGCACCCAAGCCACAACTCTAGGGGTATTTCAGGAAACGAATCAATGGTACTAGGCTATGAAGGAACCGATTATCTCCGGTGAACATTCCCTAATGAAACTAGTAATGAGGATAACTCTTCATTGATTTGGTATTACCTTGTTCTCCTTTTCCGATAAATGGTTCCTAAACTCATATGAGAGATACACAAACCTCGATCAAATCGAAGTATCTCGATTCTCTTAATTAATTCTCAACTTCTGTCCAAAATTCTAGAAATTCTTCAACATTTCAGATCAATGAGATATTAAGTATAGAATCGAGATCTGGAGTGATCATCAATAAAAGTGATGAATTACTCGTACTCTCTCGTATCTTGAGCACCAAAGAATCCACACATATCGAAGTGTATTAATCCCCAAACTCTTAAGTCCATTTAATGTATAAGGACTCTTGATTATCTAATCCTCTAAACAAGATTCAGAAAACAATATAGATTCCACCTCAGATCCTTTTGAGGTCCATCCCTTACTAGTATTAGAATTGAGTTTTGGATAGGTGTGACCAAGCCTAAGATCTTAATCATTTTACCCTCTAAATAAAATTCAAAAGGCTACATAGATTCCACCTCCAAAATACTTAGAGGCTATCTTTACTAGTCTTTCAATCTTATTTAGATAAATATGATTATCTTAAGATCTTATCAAAGAGTTCATTAATACAAGGAGTCATCTGTCCCTTATCACTTGTAGTAATATTACACTCAGAACCATTTACAAGGCTTTGAGATTGTTAACCATTTGTCTCGCAATAATTAGAGCATTATTTAACTTAATTCCAACAAATAACTGGAAATTAAGTGCTAAATAATTCCGCTCAAATAATAAAGAGACAAAATAACAATCAAATTGTTTCGCAAACATAAAATCCCAACGGCTCTTTCCATATTACCGTACTCGTGCTTATCCTTATATTATACTCTATCTCATTGTGTCATTTGGTCACCTAGGACCATATTGCAACAACTTGTAATAGTGATTAGTTACTCTAGAATCTATAATCAAGATAGACTCAATTACTAACCATAACACAATGAATATAGTCTTACTCCATTATAGAGTTTCCAGGAAAGGCTACTTTCTCATTAGTCCTATCTTTTCTCAAAAGCAAAAAAGTTAGAGGGCCTACCATACTATCCGTTGCTTTAAAATAATCTCTTCTCTATGAATAGCTTACAATGAACCTTTCAAGGACACGTTCATCCTGGTGAATATAGTCCACACTGAACCGCAAGAGATCATCTTAAAAGATTTCTCAAGCATTATGTCACATGAATCAATGTTTGCAAGTGGAACCTCCACCACGTTAAAGTGACCAATCATGTTTTACCAAATGGTCTCTTGCAAAAACGCGATCGGTTCATAAGTAGAGATATATTATAGGTTGATAGCATATTTTGTATAACTCCATAATTAAAATGTTCAAATTATCATAAATACCCTTCCATCGAGAAAATAAACATGGTATCCTATTTTGATGTTTTTATTGCAAAGTACTTGATATAAGAATCAAAACTATACAATAATCCATCTCATCAAAAAAATACCATTTTCATTGAAAGATTTATGATTACTATTGAACAAGGATTTTCTAGCACGAACAAATACTATAAGTGGAAAGAATTATAATGAGACATTTTAAAGTTTTCACAAATTAGTTGGTGATGTCTAAACATATAACTAGTTGTGGAAATACGACATTCAAATAAAATAAATGTATTAAACACGAGTTGTATAAATAATGAATACTTTCATATATGATGCATGAATAAAAAATTATGCACAAATAGACCCAAAACTACTATAATGTGACGACAACCTAAAACCCCAAAATCTTAAACACATTTCTCTATAGGAGAAATAAATGTGATTTATGGTTAGGCTAGGACCCTCCCACTAAATTAAATATATTCAGCATCTCATGCAATATTTAATTTATAGTCGTTTAAAATTTGGCCATCATTGATATCGTCTGGATATTCTATAGGAAGTCCTCGCGATGTCCTTGATTTAAGTGTATAACCCCTATATTGATAATATTTTAAGTACCAAATTAATTATGTCACCTATAGGGTAATCATGATTAATTCACACTTAAAAAATCATCACCTAATTGGGCCCAATCTAGTAACCAAAACAGTGCAGCCCTCCTATAGGGAGACTAAATAGATTAGCACGAGGCATACACAATTTTTTTACTAATGGGCTAATAGGGGAGGCCGTGGGTTCAAAAATTGCACCCTCGCTCACTTAATATTTTGAACTCTTGGATTTTAATTAATAATTACCCAATCAATTTTAACTCTTAAAATCAATTTAATTATTAATAAATGTATTTATTTTCTAATCTAACATTTAGAAAAGAAAATAAAAATATAATACAATGCATGACAGTATAGTACCTAGAGCGGTGTTCATGCGATCTACATGACATGTTATTTAATGACATTCATTCATAATTTATTAAAGCAATAAATAAATGCGATAATAAAATAAACATGAACATAATTTATGGCCAAACCTAGACAAAAAAATTACAAATTAATTAAGGAGTCTATTGAACCACAACCTGGCCCAATTCTTCAATTTCAATTTGTAAGTGTCCAGCCATTTATTTGAACTCTTCAAATAATATTTCTCATCCCAAAATGAAGTCCGGCACAATCTGCAATTCAATTGAAATCTGGCCCAACACAATTAATTCACCACTTTCTTTCGGCCTAATTGAAAACAAAACAGCCCAAATGAAACAAACCGGTCCAACTGGAATCTAATTTGGCCCAAGATTAAGTATCCATCTTCTCCCTTTAGAAATTGCCTTGGAAGTCCTCCATGCTTCAGCAGTGGTGAAATTCGGTCCTCAGATTTCAATTTCAACAGCAATACAATTGAAAAACAATTTCTAATTATATATATTGCAGTTAATTAAAATCAAAGGGGAAACATGGAGTCGTAATCCACCCCCTTTGTTACGAGACTCGATAAAACAAATACAAGAATTTAACACAAAAATTCTATGGCCATAAATTTGTTCAAACAGGAATATCATTCATCCAATAACAAATAAATCACATAATCCTAACGCCGCTCAACTAACAAATGCATAAACAAAGATTATTTATTCCTAAATACACAAAACAGTATCAAAAACCTGACGCTCTGATACCAATTGTTGGGAACCCGGGTTGCTCTACTCACAAAAATTGATTTCTTGTGACTAGATCATCCCGTTACAGGATTTTCTGTTCTATGTATTCGACTTGGAATAAATAATTTTGCACAAAAAAATTGTTTTGAGAAGATTACCCTTGTAGCGTGCTTTACAATAATCTTCATCAACTGCTTCTTGATTTCACCAAAGATTCAAACCCTCAAACTTTCCTCGGTGTTTTCCAATGGCAGCTGTGCAGGTGCGTGGTCACCTTTCTCAACACCTATGTTAAACTAGGTTTAGGGTTTCTTTGTAAAGAGGAAACACACACTACACACTTTAGTGTGTGTTTCGTCACTTTGCCAATTAGGTTAGGAAAAATAGTCTTGGGAGACTATTTTTAACTTCTTTACACTCAAAAACCCTACTAGGCCTAGTACCATAACCCAGCCCCATTTCTGCACAGCCCAATACAGGTAATAAGCCTGTATAAACCCATTATAGTGAAGCCACCGATGGAACCTGATCGGACCCAATTAAAGTAAGCTCCAATAAATTAATTATGACCCGATCAACTCTTGATCAGTCAAAATTAATTTATTAATCACGTTCTATTCCACTAAAAGAACGAGATTGCACTCTTAGTAAAATTGAAATTACTGAAACAATTAATCAATAATTATATCCTCTGACTAATCGTTCTTACATGTTACCCCCGTCGATCAACTCGAATATTCGGAGCAAGTTACAATGACCAAAATGCCCTTCTCTGAATATTCATAAATTCTCAACTCTCATCTTCTATCTGACAGTTCGATGTGATCCCATCACATCATAGAATTCAACAGTCACTGTCGAATTACTGAGCTCTGATTCAACTGTCCACTAGAAGAACCAGTGAGATTATGATCATACCTAAAAGGTGACGGATTCCATAATACGAATATATGTTCCTCGTTTGTTCACTTTAATTCACAAAGTACCGAGATATTGATCAGCAATTTGATCTCACCCATTGATACCTCAAATAATTTCAAGTTAGTAATCGAAGTCCATTATCCGATTAGGATTAAGGTCCCACGTACGATAATCAAGTAAAATTAAATTTGTATGGTCAATGTCAGAAATTAATTTCACGTTGTCCCGTCCAATACGTTCCAAACGTACTCTCGATTTTATTTCCAAAGTCAAAGATAGACTTTAATAAAATTGAGACGATCTTATCAAAATAAATTGTCCATATTTATTTACTGATCGTGAACGTTAATTTTAGATCGAATCACAAATTGAATCTTTGTGTTTAACAACTTAAACACTCAATTTGTAATATCATATCGACCCATGGACAAACGCAACTTTATATTAATACAATCAATAAACATTTTATTTCGAATGTCGTGAATTATACTCTATGGGCATATATAATTCCAACAGTCATTAGTTAGATTGGTTCTTTACCACCTTTGTATTGTATAACATTGTCTTTTACGAAGCTTGGTAATATTGTAGAATAATTTTTATATAAAATTGTGGGTCTTATAACTTAAGTAATAAGTTGGCTCATAAGTGATGAGATTCATAGTTTTGTGCATTCTTATATGCAATTAGTTTGTCCAAGGTTTATGAAAAAGAGCGCATCACTAAGACATAGTAAAGACTATAGTTTTGGAAGTGTGAACATATGAACTCCCTCTTTTATGGAAAGGCAAAAACATTTATTATTTGTACATGTAGTTTAATTCAACTCTTAGAGTTATAATAAGACGGAGACACATGGAACTTGCTGGAGAACTTATTTGAAATATGCAAGGATGCCTCCAGAAAAGTATTTTATTTAGTTGATCTCTTAAATGTAATTCAGGTTAACTTGACATAAAACTCCGCACAAATTACCTGTTCAAGTGATAATGCCTTTAAATATGATGATTTGATGAGAAAAATCTTTCAATTAGATGACATATATTATGCTGCTTTTATTTATTTATTTTTTGAAGTGGGATATATTATGATGCTTTAGATGCACCTAAAAGTGGGACAAAGGTTAGTTAATTGGTGTATTTTCTTTCAATTAGTGGACATATATTATGATGCTTTCCTGTCGTGTAATTATATGTGCAGTGTTGCTTTACTAGAACTCTTTATTATGCAATATTCTCAAGAAGCATCACTCACATCAATAAACTATCATTCACGAGATATACCTGTGTCTTCAATCTGTAGCTTCTACGACTTCTAGCATAATGAGTTAGCTAGCCTACTTTCCTTTTAAAAATTTTATGTGTTGTGTTGCTTTTTCTTTTCTTTTGTAGATAATCGTGATAGGTCATGAGTGATTATAGACCCACACAAGGACGTGGTAGCACCTCAAGAACTAGAGGAAGGACGTCCTCCCCTGCCAATAGAGACGAGACAATAAATAGATATGAGGCAAACTTAAGTGATGGACTAAATGAAGAGGAAGTGATTGGGCTAAGCAATATCAATGATGCTACCAAGGAGGAGTCATCTCCAATAGAAGAAAGTGGTAGGAGAGTTAGGAGGTGATGTCCTAATTAATCAGGGTACTCCTATCCCTAATTCACGTGGACGGCGTGAAACTATTGTTGTTGAAACACGAGATACGTATATCATCAAAATTATTTTACTCAATTTCTACTTACCTCTTCTATTGATAATAAAATATGTTTTCATGTTACAACTTGGTTTAATTTTAGTTTCGATAGTATTTTGGCCACGAGAGAAGTAATGTGCATTGTGGAAGAATTCACGCATGGTCGTTATACTAGTTATGGTGATGTGCCTAATGATTTCCACAAGAATATGTTTAGAGCATTTGAGGTAATTTCAATATACTTTCTCTTGAAATTTTTATATTTACATATTATCTACAACTAATATGAAATATTTCATTAATTTTTTAAATTGCTTTAGGAGAAATTCAAATGGCCTGATCATACAGATGGTGAAGTAGATATGGTATTTCGGAATGTAGCTAGTAGGCGATTGCGAGATACCTTTTTTGAACTTCGAGCACAAGCCAAAAACAAAAGTGGATCAAATAATCCATTGGATTGGAAGAACTACAAGCCAATTTAGATCGATCATGAAGAATGGCTCAAGCGTTTAGAGGAATGGAGTAGTGAGGAATGGCAACAGTTATCTCAAACAAATTCAAATAATTGTGCCTCAACTGTGAAGGATCTGCCACCTAAACATACAAGTGGTTCTGTGCCCTATGTGGTACATCATAACTGTATGGTATTATTCTCGATCTTTATGTTTATTTTTTGCAATTAATATTCTTTATTCTTAGTATTAACTTTTTTCATCCCGTTCAGTCAAAAGAGCTAAAACGTCCGCCAACTCCATTGGAACTTTTTGAGCGAATGCATAGGAAACCATCTGGGGAATTTATAGATGAGCGATCAAAGAGGAGATACGTAAGATGCAATACTGATACACTTATCTCGGAAGTATTTATTTTTTTAATGAATTTTATATTGTTTACAGTTATATTTATTTCTTCAATAACAATAATCCTTTTTCTTTTTTAATTTTATAGGAAAACTATAAAAAATGCGAATGAGAAGCAATGGCCAAATCCATCTAAGCATCCAGAATTCCACCCAGATACGTGGATCCAGTCTATGAATGGCATAAACAAGGGTCATGTATATGGTTTGGAGAGTACACAATTTGCTAAGGAAAGTGAGAAATTTATCTCGATGTTTACGATTGCGCTCACAAGTTGTCGAAATAGAGGCGCTTAAGAAGCAATTAAGAGAGTCAGAAGAGAGGAGACAGAAGGAAATGGAAGCTGCAGAAGAGAGGAGACAAAAGGAATTGGAAGATTTAAAAGTCTCAATGGAAGCTAAAATGGAATCGTCTATGGAAGAGAAAATTAGAAAATTTCTTCCAGAACTTGGCTTCACAAATTATAAGTTCCCATCATCGTCTGGAACATCTTAGAAATATAACAATTAGATGATGTGATCATGTATATTCAAACAAATATTTTCTATTTTTGTTCTAATATAATAGCAATTAAATTTTTTATAGCTCATATTAAAATATTTTTTTAAATTAATTATGTAACTTATAAGTGCAATAACTAAAAAATAATTTTAAATTGATATTAAAAAAACACGATTTTCTGACCGAATTGGATTTTTTAATTGAATTAAACGTCGTCCACCATTTCCAATAGATGTTAACGTCTCCGTCGAAAATTTCTGACGGCGAAAGTTACCCTTCAGGAATTTCCAACAGCAAAGTTGCCGTCAGAAATTTCTGACGGGTTTATAATACCCGTTGGAAATTTCTGACGAAAAAGAAATTTCCGACGGTAACACTTAAGCTGTCTGAAAATAGTAATAGCGATACCATCTACTACGACAGAATAAGCCATCGAAAAAGGGCTTTTCCGACGGAAATATCACCTTCACCGACCAAAAAAATCGTCGAAAAAGGGTATGTTTTGTAGTGTTCTATTTGCTTTAGTTGCTCAATTTGGTTTAGAACTAGAACAAATGGATGTTAAAATGGCCTTTTTATATGGTCATTTAGATGAAACCATTCACATGCATCAGCCTAAATGATTTGAAAAGAAAGGTAAAGCTGACTTAGTGTGTTTACTGAAAAAAATCCCTGTATGGTTTGAAACAAGCTCAAGGCAATGGTATAGGAGATTTAATTTTTATATACAAAGCCTAAATTTTCAAAAAAGTCAATATAATCCTTTTTTTTTTAAAGTCTGGTGAAACTGACTTTATGTATCTGTTGCTATATGTTGATGATATACTTATTGCTGGCCAAACATGCATGATATTAACCTGCTTAAGCATAAATTGCATTCTGAGTTTGAAATGAAAGATTTAGGACATGCTAAAAGAATTCTTGGAATGAATATCTTTAGAGATAGGAAATCTGGAAACTTGTTTTTAAATAAAAAACATTACATTGGAAAAATTTTAAAAAGGTTTAGCCTATCTGATGCTAAAACTGTTTCTTTACCTCTAGCTGCATTTTTTAAATTATCTATTGATCATTCTCCTAAATATGATGAAGAAGGATTTAGGATAAAAAAAAATGTGCCTTACTCAAATGTTATAGGATCTGTGATGTATCTCATGGTCTGTACTAGACCTGATATTGCTTTTGCAGTCAGTGTGCTCAGAAAATTTATTAGTAATCATGGTGAGTTGCATTGGGAAGCTACAAAATCTTTGTTGAAATATCTTAAAGGTTCTGCAGGACTTAGTTTGGTGTTTACTATGACTAAAATTGATTTTAAACTAAAAGTTTTTGTTGATTCTGATTTTACTGGGTACTTTGATAACAGAAAATCTACTTCTGCATTTCTTTTCTTTAAATTGTTCCTGTATTAGTTGGAAATCACAGTTACAAAAAATTGTTGCCTTATCTTCAACTGAGGCAAAATATGTAGCTGCCACAGATGCTGTTAAGGAATGTATGTGGCTTAAAGGATTACTTTCTAAAATTCGGTACATTGATAACTTTGAAATTGAGATTTGTACAGATAGTCTTAGTGCATTACATCTATGCAAAAATCCTATGTTTCATAATAGATCAAAACATATAGATGTGAAATTTGATTTCATTAGAGACATAACTGAAAAAGGTATTGTTAAACTTGTTAAAATACCTACTCAACCTAATCCTGCAGATGCTGGAACTAAGGTTATACCCATAAATAAATTCAAAGATGCTTTAAAGGTTTTAAATTTGTTAGAATTTTGATACTGCTTAATTTTTGTTTGGCATGTATTGTTGATCCAATTGAGGTGGAGATTGAAGAAACAATTGGACCAGATCAATTTATGCAACCCAAATTGCTAGAGCCTAATTTGCTGAAGTCCAAAATCAAAGGCCCAACCAGATATTGAGATTTAGGAGCCCAAGTCTAAGAGATTACCTACTCAACCTAATCCTGCAAATGCTGGAACTAAGGTTATACCCATAAATAAATTCAAAGATGCTTTAAAGGTTTTAAATTTGTTAGAATTTTGATACTGCTTAATTTTTGTTTTGCAGGTGTTGTTGATCCAATTGAGGTGGAGATTGAAGAAACAATTGGACTAGATCAATTTATGCATCCCAAATTGCTAGAGCCTATTTTTCTGAAGTCCAAAATCAAAGGCCCAACCAAATATCGAAATTTAGGAGCCCAAGTCTAAGAGATTAAATTGTTTTCAACCCAAAGTTGGAGCCCAAACTGAAACTGGGTCAAAACCCAACTTCTATACATCCCCTTTGTTCCAAATCGTTGGATCAAGATTGATCAATCCCAGCCGTTCAATTGATGATAAGGACATGACTTGATCTAATCACTTAACTTCTTCCAGAATTTTCTCTCTGATTTCTCTCTTTAGCGTCTTCGTCTTCTTCATGGATTTTTTCTTTTTTAGAGAGAACATCATCTCTCTCGCACGATTCTTTGTCATTGTGGGTAATTTATAGTTGTTGATCTGTAATACTTTGTGGTTTATGTGCGAGATTTGTAAATTTTTGATATTTTGTCCTGATTCTGTAAAATTCTTTATGATTCTTGTAGTTTTACTTTCGATTAGTAAAATCTTTTGAGGTTTTATGTTTACTTGACTTAGTGATGATTCTTAGTCTTAATATCATAACAAAGGTGTTTCTATGAGTAGTAAAAGAGTTATTAGGGGACTCCACAAGCACCTTCCTAACATTCGAAATGCTGAATTGAACAAAATCAATTAAGACAGTTAAATCGTAGATGTCATGCTATTAAATGGATCAAGCAATAGTCTAGATGGATCAAACTAAACTGTGATGGGGTTTAAAAATGAACAAATATGTTGTTGGTGGAGAAGTAATAAGAAATCATAAAGGGAAAATCATATTAGGATTTTGTAAATATTATGATGAAGATACCATTCTTGAGACAGGGATTAAGGCCATCACCAAATGTGTGGAAATCTGCTTGGAGTTAAACTAATCCAAATTTTGATAGAATCTAATTCAAAGGTTGGAATCCATCTCATTAAAATGGAGAATAGGGGTCCTTGGGTAATTCATCACATCATTGAAGCAATCACTCAATATAAAACTTACCAAAACATCATTTTTTTTACATAAATGGAGAGAGGAAAATAAGGTCACTGATTGGATTGCTAACATTGGATACAAAGAAAATAAGTTCAGAACCTTTGCTACCTGAGGTTTTGAAGAGAATGGAAAATTTGAGGTAAGGATGGATAAAACTATTATTCCTAACATCCGGGCTTGAATGGGTCTAAAACTGTAAATGACTTACTGGCTAGGTAGTTCAAATTTCGGTGCTAATGTTTAATTGTTATTGTAATGAGCTTTATGCTTTATGCCTATAATTGATTTTTGATTGTTGCCAGTATAGCTACTTGAGATGTTGTTATTCCCTTTGAAGGTAAGGTTACATGTCCCCCTTCACGTTTTTAAGTGTTGCTTTTCATATCAACAAGTCGTATTTTAAGCTTGAATTTCCAAGCTGAGATATTTTATAAAAAGAAAGGCCCATGGTCTTTGATTTTAAATTGCTTGTTTAAAAATTCTTTGAGAACACTAATGTAATTCAACGAATTGCTTGCCACAAAAATGTCGTCTACATATACTAGCAAGGAAGTAAAGTGCTCTCCTCTAGGCAAAGTAAATAAACTATAATCTGACATGGATAGAATGAAACGAAAAGTAATAAGGGAAGTGGAGAATTTAGAATATCATTGCCTTGAGGCTTGTTTAAGGCCATAGAGACTGCGAAGCAACTTGCATACTTGACTAGGTTTACCTTTATTGTAGCCAAGAGGCCATTTCATGTAAATTCTTTCATCAAGCTCTCCATGGAGGAAAGCATTATTGACATCAAACTGTTGGAGGTTCAATCCTCAAATGGCTGCTATGGCTAGAAGTGTTCAGATAGTGACCATTTTAGCTACTGGGAGAAAGTTTCATGGTAATACATCCCTTCCTATTGTGTAAACCCCTTTGCACTACCAAGCGAGCTTTCTTCAATTGTACTTAGTCTTGCACACATATTTACAATCAATAGTGTCCTTCCCAGGTGGAAGATCAGTAACAAGCTAGGTATTATTAAGTTCTAAATCATCAAGTTTAGCTTCCATTTCCATACACCAGTACGGGTCCTTAATAGCTTGGTTGTATGTATGTGGATCAGTGTGTGAGTAAATATAAGAAGTAAAAGCAGGATAAGTTGGTGATAGATTATGACAAGAAAGTGATCGTGTCAAAGGAAATGATATACCTAATTGTCCTGAAGTCTTGGATATAGATTTATTGAGTGAGTTAATAGAAGCTTCCTGATAATGAAAGTCTTGAAGATAATGAGGAGCTCTTCCAATCCTGTTAATCTTTTGAGATTTGGTTCTATAGGAGGCTCAAATGAAGGACTAGTGAAAGATCTATTAGGAGTAGTATACTTGGAATATGTAGGATTAGGAGAAGAATTGTGGGTTAGAGGAAGAGAATGAGATATAATTGATGGATCAACAAAAAGAGTTTAAGAAATAAAAGGAATGTAAGGTGAAGAGCCAATGATCTGAGGGAAATCACAATAAGTGGGAAGGGGTGAGACAAAATTGATTGGTTGAGATATTGGTTTGAAATGGGAAATGAGTTTCAAAAAAACCATCATCTTGAGATATAACGATTGATTGTTTGTCAGAATATTAGAGTTTGTAACCCTTCACCAAAAGGATACCAAAGAAAAACACATTTTCTTCCTCGAGAGTCAAGTTTATTTCGATCTCTAGATAAAGTGGAGGCAAAACATAAACAACAAAAAAATTTCTTGTGAGAGTAAAATGGTTTCTTATTGAATAAAAACTCGAAAGGGGTTTTTTTTTATAGTAACAAGGTTGGAATTTGAGTAATTATATCGCAGTTAAAATGCAATCATTCAAAACTTTGTAGGAAGTTTGGTTTGAATTTTAAGAGTTATAGCTATGTTCCAAAAGGTGCTAGTGCTTTCTTTCAACAATTCCATTTTGTTGGGAGGTCTCAACACACAATTTATATGATGGATAATCCCTTTTTATTGAAGAAATATTTCATTTGAAACTCTAGGTTATTCTCACTTCGAAGGATTTTAATCTTTGCACCAAATTGTGTTTCTGGTAGGTTATAGAATGCTTCTAAGCAAGCTATAGTGTTAGATTTTTCGTTATGAAGATAAATCCAAATATTTATATAGAATTCATCAACAATTGTTAAAAAAAAAAAAAAAATACTTGGATCCATCTTAAGCTTCTGTGGAACTTAGTCCCCGAATGTTACAGAGGATAAGTTCAAAAATATGCTTAGTTATGTAAGTGCTAATAGGAATTGGAAGTCTATGTTGCTTAGAAAGTGGACATATATAGCGAGGAACATTGCTAATGTAGGATAAGTGATTCTTAACAATGGGATCGAAAATCATATGCAACTTTGATAAAGGTGTATGGCATTCGGGAATAACAACAGTGCTACTAAAATAAGAAGAAACAAACATATTTTTATGTAAAGAAAAATGATCAACCAAAACTGTTGGAGACACTTCAGTAACTAGTAAGTGATACAATTCATTCTTCGTCTCACCATGCGAATCGTGGTCCAAGATGAAAGGTCCTGGATAAAGCAAGAATGTGAGCAAAAAAAATTATGCAACAATTGAGAGAGTTATCTAATTGTTTAGTAGAAACTAAGTTAAATTTAAATGAGGGTACACAGAACTTTCTTCAAAAAAAAAAAAAAAAAAAAAGACTATTTGTGACCCTAACTGTGCCTATATAACTAACAGATCCAATGTTTCCATTACGTAGATATACTGTACATGAAACTTGAGATGTAATGGATATAAAGAAGGAGGCCACACAAATCATATGGTACGTAGTGATATATGCTATTCGCAAGTGTACGATGTCACATCCAAGTTATAAGTGGACAAGAGAGCCCGGATTAACATCCCACAAAGATTATGATTAACTACCGAAGTTATTTCAACTTTTACTCTACTTAAACAAATAAAAGTGAGATTTTTATATAAATTAAATTCTTAAACTAAAAGCAATTAAAGAAGAAAGCAAATTGTGTGTTTGTAACTAATGAATTAGAAGTTGGTATTTCATGATTTCACGTAGTCAATACTTTTAATTCCGCCATTCTAGTTTTAATCTAATAATGTGATCGATCGAGTTCACTTATGCATATGAAATTCCTCTCTCAGTTTAAATCAACTCTACATAATTAGTTAACTGTGTTTCTAGATAGCATGTTGTAATAATTAGGTGCATGAAACACCAGAACTCAATTAAAGATAGCAATAATAACAAACGTATATCTTTATCATTCGTTCAATTACAGGGTTTTTATTCCTAGATCTAGGTCGTTAGTTCACCTCTCAAATTATGAAAACAACCCATTAAATCAATAAATTAGTGGCCAGTTAATTCACGCATTAATGATGGAATTGAAGACATGAATAATAATAAAGAAAAACATCATGAGTATATTAAAGAAACAAGTAACAGAACACTTGCACCAAGAAGTAGCCTCCACTTGTTGATCTTTAACTCTGACGCCTTTGGCTCCAATTAGCTTCAACAATCTCCAAGGTAGGATGATGAGTTTTACCTCTTCAATATGTGTGCAAAGGTCCCTCAAGCGTGCATGAAAAGTAGTATATATAGGTTGCAAAGAAATGTAGGCAAAACAAGACATTAATTCGTGCATGGGCCTTTCTTCACATTGGGCCGAACAACTGCGCAGCCGCGTAGTAGAAACGTTGGTGGCCGCACAGGTGACAAAAAATAAGTTTTACCTAATTAACATATGGTTACGCAACCAACTGGCTAAAGAGCCGTGGCCGCACAATTCAAATACTTTAGCATAATTTCCAAATTTTCACTGTGTTTAAGTAGGTCCCTAAACTTTATTGTCACGTGAGTCCTTCATCTTGTAATTGCAACAATTTAGTCCTTGAACTTTTGAAACACTTCAATTCTTCTTCTCAATTTTAGTTCATCTTTAATTAAGATCGCAAACGTTGATTTCTCACAATTAGGTCCTCTTGAAAGTCTTGATTGATAGCATCAACAATCCACTTTGTCTAGTTTAACTTCAAATGTCTTCCAATTGTGCATTATTTCACTCCATTTCTTCATTCACAAAATTTTGGGATGATTTCTGAAATGTAAACAAATATAAAATAATTAAGTAGAATTTATTCAAGAATGACAATGGATTATTCTAATTTAGATATACAAATAAGTGTATAAAATAAACTTATCATGTAGCACTAATGTCTATGATTGTCCATTGAGTGTGTGGCAATGGCAGTATTCCTTGGTTACAAAAGAGCCAATAGCTACTGGTATTGATCTTTGGTGAAAGTTGTTTTCTCCTCAACCAATTATTTCTGCTCCAAAGAGGTTAAATTTGCAGAAACCTAGGTGTCATACCCTTGTTGTGGAGCTTATGCCCAAGTGGATAACCATATAACTTGTAGCATTTATCAACCACATGGTCTAACGTATGACAGTGAGTACAAAAAGGGCTTCAACATTCCAGCCTTAAAATTTTTTTGTAAGAGATGTCCAGGTATATGGCATTGGGTAAAGTAGGGCTTGCCATGTTTTTGAGGAAAAGATTACTTTGTATTGGGTTTGAAATGAGTATAGTCGTTTCTAAAAGAAAAATCAATAGAGTTAGGAGAAGGTATGGAAGATTTCATTGTAAGTTGTTTCTTTTTTTTTTTTTTATCATCGTAAAAAATTATTTACAAGAGGTAATGGATCTAGAATCATAATTTGGTCCCGGGTGCCACTATAAGATTCATTGAGATCCATTAAAAAATTGATTACACAATCTCGTTGGTACCTTATCTAGCATAATTTTAACCTTTCCACAACTACAATCTAGAAGAGTATAATAGATGATTAATTTATCCCATAGTGAGCTTGCCACAATAGATACTTACAAGATCTTGTTCTTGTTGTAATGCTGCTAAATTTTTCTTCAGTTGAAAGATACGAGGTCCATTCTCCAGGGTGAACCGATCCTTTAGTAACCTAGATTTCTAAAGCATCAACCATTAAAGCTATGCTTGATTTCAAGGTCTGGCTGATTGAATTTTGCAGCCAAGAGACTACAAGATCATTCCACCATTCCCGGGCTTTAAAAAGTGGGTAACCAATGTCCCTAGCCTTAATTAATGTAGCAGTGAAAAAATTGAGCTTATTTTTAGCTCAAAGTGCATGGCACATGGCCCCGACCAAGTAGTATAATTATTTGTAGTGAGGAGTTCTAGAACTAATAAAACTGAAGGATTATCTCCATTGTCTAGTTAGTAAGGATTAGTTATGTTATTGAAATAAAAAAAGGAAGATGGAAGAGCATAAGAAGAAGTAAATGTTGGGTTAGGGTTGATCATTCAGCAAGCATGGTTGGGTCAAGGTTTATTGGTTCAATAGTCATGGCTGAAGATCCTTTTGTAGACTTTATTATTTATTTTATTTTTTTTCTATCCTCTCCTTCACGTGCTTTCTTTTCTTTTCTGTTAGTTGTTGATGATCTGTCATCTTTTTATTGGCTCTACCTTGTATACATGTTTGTAATGGATTGCATTTTTATTTATGAGAAAATAGAGAGAAGACACAAGGTAGTTTTCTTTGCACAAATAATGTTATTTCTTCCAAATTTCGATTATGGTATCAAAGTTATAAATCATCCAAATACCCATAGGTTTTTAATCTGTTAAACATATCAGCTTGAGGATGGAAAGTAACAATGATCCAAATAATAATCAACAAATTCCTCAGCAAGGTGAAGGATTATTCCAATGGAGACTCACTGGATTTGCAAGGTTCAGATCATCCAGGAATGATCCTAGTAACTTCACCATTGACAAGTAAGAACTATCTCAGCTAGAATAGGTCCATTAAAATAGTATTAGGTGCAAAATTAAAGTTAGGCTTCATAAATGAAAAATGCGAGACACCAGATAGTGAATCTTCAAATTTTGATCAATGGAATAGGGCAGATTGTATGGTTAGATCTTGGATTTTAAATTCAGTCTCAAAGGAAATTTTGGAAGCATTTATTTACACGACATCCGCCAAAGATCTATGGGATGAATTAAATAAGAGATATGGTAAATCTAATGGATCGTTACTTTACTAGTTGCAGAGAGAAATAAACAGCATGACACAGGGATCATTGACGGTGGAGAAATACTTCACCAATCTTAAAAAATTGTGGGATGAGATCGCTTGTCTCAGGCAATCACCAGTCTGTACGTGTGGAGCTGTAAAGGAAGTGTCTTATTCAGCTTCCTTCAACAAACTTATGCAATTTTTGTTGGGTTTGAATTATTCGTACAACAATGTCAGAATCAAGTGCTTGTGATGGATCCTTTACCCTCAATGAATAGAGCCTATTCTAGGGTTCTAAGGGTGGAGAAACAAAGAGAAGTGCATATGCTATATCATGAAACTAATGAAAATACTGCAATGATGGTCAAGGGAATAAACTCTAGAAATGATGGACATGGAAGAAATGGATCTAGTCGAGGAAATTGGACAGGGAGATCCACTCCTAGTAGAGAAAATAATGTCGGAGGAAGGGGAATTAATAGGAGATATAGGAATTATGACAAGGAGTTAATGTATTGTGACCACTGCAGTATGAGTGGGCATTCAAAGGAAGGGTGTTTCAAGCTTGTTGGCTATCTGGATTGGTATAAGAAAGACCAAAGGACAAAAGGATTTCAGTTGGAGAAATATTGCAAACAATGTGATGGATAATTCGCCCCTTGATTTTAAAGATGGTCTTACTGCTATGAATTCAAAGGATACAACATCCTCTTCTAACATTGTTGCCATAGTTCACCAAGAGCTGATCAAAATGCTGAAAGGAAAGAAACTTGCTGATAATAAAGATCAAGTAAACTTTTCACATCTCATAGACTATTCTGGTAAGAGCATCCAACATTATTCTATTACTTTACTTAATGATCTTAAATGTGGAACTTGGATTATTGTCACTGGTGATAGTAATCACATATGCACAAATTCTGCACAAATGACCAACCTAAAAATTGTCACACAACCCACCTCTGTTTTGATACCTGATGGATCCATTAAAGCAATCAAACATGTTGGAACTATTGCCATGAGTCATAAAATCACTCTAACTGATGTTCTTCACGTCCCCACTTTCAAACTCAATTTACCATCAGTTCCTAAACTCTGCTAAACTGCACAACTAAACTGCACAGATTAAATTTGTGTTCTATCCTTCATATTTCTTATTACAGGACCTAAAGAGTGATAAGACTTTGGCAGTTGGAAAATTGAATGGAAAGTTATACATACTTGATGACCATAGCTTCCTGAATAGTGGATTTGAAAATTGTAATAGAAGAATGAATATTTGTAACCTTCTATCCACTGAGAATTTGAATTCCAGAAATAAAATTTCTTTTGATGATAAGGCTTCTTCTTTTTCTCTTTTTAATTGGCATATTAAACTTGGCCATGCATCATATCAATGTTTACAACCTCAATTTCCTTAAACTACTCTGCAATGTTCCTGCTATTAAGAATGTAAAACCATGTAATGTTTGCCACAAGGCAAAAAAAAAATAGACTTCCTTCCCAAAATTCACATATTCATTCAAAAACCATCTTTGAATTGTCACACATTGACATGTGGGGACCCTATAAGCAACACACCCTAACTGGAACACCATTTATGCTTACCATTGTGGATGACTATAGTAGAGCCACATGGACCTTCATGCTTATTTACAAGTCCCAGACTATTAAAACCTTAGAAGTCCTTTTCAAAATGGTCAAAAATCAATTCAAAAAGGATGTCAAAGTCATTAGAACAGACAATGAAAGTGAATATATTGGAAATGAGTGTCAAACTTTGCTCCAATCTTTAGGAATTCTTCATAAAAAATCATGTGTTTACACTCCACAACAAAATGAAGTTGTGGAAAGAAAACACAGGCATTTACTCCAAATAGCTAGATTCCTCATGTTTCAAGCACACTTACCTCAACACTTCTAATCACCTCTATACTTATGGCTACACACGTTATAAACAAAATTCCCAGTTCAGTGCTAGAGGGGAAAACCCCTTATGAAATCCTGTACAATTCTGAACCAAATTTTTCTACCCTTAAAACTTTTGGCTGCCTATGTTATATATCCAATACCAAACCTCAAAAAGTCAAATTTGAATCAAGAGGTTACAAGTGTGTGTTTATAGGTTATAGCCCCGGACAAAAGGCTTACAAAGTTTACAATATATCCACTAAACAAGTTCAAGTTTCAAGAGACATTACCTATTATGAAAGTTGCCTCCCTTTCAAGTATGATACACACCTCATGACTGATAAATCTTCTCCAGTCGTTCCATATCCAGAATATTATAATGAGGATCCAACAACATTATCCCCTGTTCCTGCTTATGATGAGTAAAATGATGAGCAATTTCAAAACACAACCACAAACACCCCATTTGGTGATAACTCAACTGACCATAACACCATAACACTCTTCCAAGTTCCCTTTCCTAAATCTCCAGAGAATACATCATATGTTCCTTTAACTCTTAGACAAAGTACCAGACAATAGGGCAAACCAATATGGATGGAAGACTACATCACTAATGTAACTGATAATTCAATTATTCCAAATGTCAATCACCAATCCTCATCCAGTCAAACAAAACTCATCTCACATTTCACAACACCTACATACCCTTACACAATTTCACCAAACTTACACCCCACACATGTGACATATCTGGCTAATGTGTCAAAATTCAAGAACCTAGTTCTTATCATCAAGCATGTGAAGATAAAAGTTGGATACATGCTATGAACGAGGAGGGAATCAAATAAAACGTGGGAGCTCGCTGATTTACATCATGGAAAGAAAGCCATAGGATGCAAATGGTTGTATGAAGTCAAACTTAAATTAGATGGAAGTGTAGATAGACTTGTAGCAAAAGGCTACAATCAATTAGAAGGAATTGATTTTTTTATTACTGTTCGCCCATTGCAAAGCTTATTACTATCAGAATCTTCATTGCAATAGCCTCAGCTAGGTCTTGGCCTCCATCAACTTGATGTCAACAATGCTTTCTTACATAGCTATCTTGATGAAGAGGTTTATACACATCCACCTCCAGGATATGCCAAAGCAACACCAAACAAAGTTTGCAGACTGAGAAGAAGTTTATATGGATTGAAGCAGGCCTCAAGTCAATGGAATACCGAACTCAACCTCAAGCTTACTGAATATGGATTTGTTCAGTCCAACCATGACCATTGTTTATTCCTTAAGCATTCATCCAATCACAGCCTTTTTCTCCTTATTTATGTGGATGATGTCTTAATCACTGGGACCCATGAATTTGATATTGCATTAGTGAAGAAATATTTACACTCTCAGTTTACCATCAAAGATATTGGTGCTGCAAAATATTTCTTAGGACTTGAAATTGCTAGAGGTGAAAAGAGGACCTATGTCAACCAAAGAAAATACATCCTCGACATCATTATAGATGCAAGATTCACAGGTGCAAAATCAGTTTCAGTTCCAATCCTGAAAGGTACAAAGCTTTCACAGAATTCAAGTCCTCCATTTCTAGACCCCAAGCGATTTAGAAGACTGATTGGAAGGCTGTTATATTTAAATCTGACCAGAACAGATATTACCTACGGCATACAACAGTTAAGTCAGTTTGTTCATAGCCCTTGTCAGATTCATTGGGACACTGCAATTCATTTGTTATGATACCTGAAAGGATGCCCATCACTTGGTCTTTACTTCCCAGTACAACAGAATTTCACTTTGACAGCATACTCGGATGTTGAATGGGCTTTCTGCAGCGATACTAGAAGATCTCTTACTAGTTTTTGCATCTATCTTGGAGATACATTGATTTCATGGAAGACTAAGAAACAGACAATGATCTCTCGATCTACATCTAAAGCTGAATACAGAAGCTTGGCGTCAACTATATGTGAAGTTATATGGATCAGTTACGTCCATACTAAATGACTTTGTCATTCCTGTACCTTTGTCTATTCCTTTATGGTGTGACAATAAGTCTACTTTACACATAAGTGCTAATCCGGTTTTCCACGAAAGAATTAAGTACTTGGAAATCGATTGCCACATTCTTAGAAATAAAATCAAGGATGGTTTCATTTGGCCTCAACATATTCCTTCTTCTCAACAAGTTGTAGACATTTTCACGAAAGCACTTGCAGCTCCTCAGTTTTATCACTTAGTTTCCAAGCTGGGATTGCCTGACCTTCACCAATTGCCAGCTTGAGGGGGGCATGTAGATGTAGACTATCATTTTATTTTATTTTATTTTTTTCTTTCCTCTCCTTCATGTGCTTTCTTTTCTTTTCTGTTAGTTGTTGAAGATGTGTCATCTTTTTATTGGCTCTGCCTTATATATATGTTTGTACTGGACTGCATTTTGATTTATGAGAAAATAGAGAGAAAAGACGTAGAGGAGTTTTTTCTGCACTAATAATCTTATTTCTTCCAAATTTTGATTACCTCTGTCCAAATTCTGCTTTGATACCTTGTAAAAAATCAACTAGGTTGGAGAAAGTTGGAGAGAAAGCTGCTGGCCTTTTGTATTTCAATCGTATTGTGTGTATTTTATTTCCAAGAAGATGTTACATGTATATATAGAAAAAATGCTAACTATCTAATAATAGAATATACAGATAGCAAAATTAAAGAAACAAAAAATCTGATTCTAAAATCTGCCACCGAAGAATAACCAAGTAATTCAAATAATTTATCGCAGCTGTGCAGGAATAATCTCATGTTGTACAATAACAATCTCGTGTTCTGTACGAACAATACTATGTTGCTGATCATCATGCTCCCGTGAGTAAATGTTGTGAAAGACTGAAACTATTGTAGTATTTCTAATTAATTCAAGAATTATTAATGTCAAAGTTGACGTAATTATCGTCATTATTAATAAATGTGAAATTTACATCGAAATCCTTGAAAATCTCGAATGCCAAGCTCATTATAGAAAATTGACGTAGACAAAAGTGAACGATAACAATCACACATGGTTACTTACAAAAATTGTAAAGCAATCAAGATTTGGAGACAACTTCACACATTTCATTAACTAATTTTAATCAAAGTCCAACCGTGAATAGGTCACTGGAACAAGTGTTTAAATTAATTCTCAGACAAGAAAACCCTAAATCCTAATTAAAAATGAAATTGTCTTACTTAATTAAGAACAAAAAGATAAGGTAGAATAATAAGTTAAAGGAAAAACAAAAGATTAAAGAAATTAACGTGCCAAAGAAAATCCCACACACAAACAATTAATAGCATATGATATCATTTTAGAATTCGAATACTAATATTTAGTCCTTAAAGATCGAATTAATAAAAATAGTTAATGGCATTATTTCATAATCAAAAGGAAGTTCTTGGATGTGCAAAAATAGTAAGTCGAAAATTAATAAGCTAAAATTAACGTAAACAAATGCTAATTTAATGATGTTTGTAAGGGTTCGGGGCCAAAAAAAAAAAAGTCTTCATTTATTCATTAAACATTGTTTATTTATGCTTTTTTTGATACATCGTTTATTTATGCTTAGATAATACATTATTGAGGGTACATATCCCTGTTACTCTGAGTATATAAATAATGACACGGATACATGTAGTTCTTTTACCATGGTGATACAGGTGGAACACTTTGTTCATTCCTAAAGAAATTTGTTGGATCCACCTTACTCTTGATATGAATCAATCTTCTGAAGTTATCCTTAAAGTACTTAAATCCCCAAACACTTGCTTGTCTGTAGCTTGTTCTCCCCACAACATTGTTCATTCCGATATCTAAATCTCTGTAATTGAAATATGCAGCTCTTGGTGATTTCGACACATAACGAGCCATAAAACTGTAAAGCTTTCGGATCCAGTTTATATGTCTTTGTGATTTTGCGTTCTCTTCTTCACTCCAGCCGACTCCATAGTGGATCATGAATATGTTGCCTGATCGATGCGGGAAAGGAATTTCTGAATCTGAGAAATCGTTGATTCTCCCTCCATATGGACTGAATTGCAATTCAGCCCTATTTGCATCTTCCTGGTAAAGAAACTTCCATATGCTTTCTAGACCATATTCTGGAATTGGTTGCTTCACGTAGTCGGATTTTCCTTTGAAATACCTGGTAGTAACTTGAGTTCTATTCAGCAAAACGTCCCGCGATACGCCCTGGAGACCTGCGAAAAAGAGTATGGAATCTATCCATGGCATTTCAGTGCAATCTTCTCTCACCAACCCTAATTCTGGGAATTTCTGTTGCATTATTGGAAGAAGATCATCAATACGACCTACGTACAAAGAAGTGAAAAATGCTCCTATTGTCCTCTCTCCATTTGAAGAGTTGAAGCTTCTTAAGAAGAGTCTTAACAAAAGATTTTCATCAATCTTGTCAGCAACATATTGCCATCTTTGTACTATCTGAGTTGCATTTTGTTCCAACGTTCTTGTGACATTGAAAACAGTAACAGTTTCGGGTATAACAATTAATTGCACCTTAAATGCAACCACAATCCCGAAACTGGTTCCTCCGCCTCCTCTAATGGCCCAAAAGAGATCGTCTCCCATGGATTCTCGGTCCAGAATTCGGCCATTAGCATCAATTAGCTTGGCATCAATGATATGATCTGCAGCAATACCATGTTTGCGTGACATCATGCCATATCCTCCGCCACTGAAGTGGCCTCCAATACCCACAGTAGGGCAAACACCGGCTGTGAAAGCCAAAGTCCTGCTTGTATTAGCAATTGTGTAGTAAAGTTCACCAAGTGTTGCACCTGTTTGAATCCATGCTGTGTTTTTTTCTGTGTCGATGGATATTGATCGTAGGTTTCTCATATCTACTATGAAAAATGGAGTTTGAGATATGTATGAAAGTCCTTCGTAGTCATGTCCACCACTTCGGACTTTTAGCTGAATCCCATGTTTCTTAGAGCAATAAATTGCTGCCTGAATCTCGGATTCGTGCTCCGGTGTAATGATCACGACGGGTTTCTGGCGAGAGTTCGATAACGGGCGTAGGTTCCGTACTGAAGATTGGAAAACAGATAAATATGATGCATTTTTCGAGGTGTAAATTGAATCAGAATCTGAGTTGGATTTATGAAACTGGAGGGTGAGGCATTGAAGAAAATCATTTTTGCTATAAACGGAAGAAGCTCCCGAAATAGAAATGAATGCCAAAAGAAGAAATGGGATGATACTACCAGATATCTGCATTCCTTGGTTTTTTTCCTTTCTAATTTGTTGCTAATTTATGAAGAAAATTGCATGCATTTATAGATATTTTTCAGTGACTTTTCTAAATAAGTGTGAAAATGAATTATTCTGCCTCGTCATGAATTATTTTATATCACCTAAGTCACCATCCATTATAATCCTTTTAATTCCTGCACATGGCGGAAAAATAGGAATGTATGGCAGGCTGATGTGCAATTATTCAATTTATCAAACTCAAACTCAAAATTAAAATAATAAAAATATAAGCCTCAAGGTATGAATATTTCTGAAGAATGTATAGTACAGGTTGAAAAGTATCATATCAAAGAAGTTAAAGAATATTGCACTTCCCCTCAAAGAAACTTTCAACTTATTGACATTATTAATGTTATTTAAACTACTTTTGCAATGCACAATCTTCCCTTGCAGAGTCATTCAAATTGTAAATTTTCGAGGATATCCCTTCTGAAACAAGCTAGTAGATAAAATATATATCAACTTATCAAGAAGTCAATATAATATATCTTTATTCACAAAGGATTATGCTTGTGAGAAATGAAGATTTTGCACAATTAAATATATTTCATAATCATTATCCACCACATGGAACTCTAATCTATATGCCCCATGTATTTGGGGTTTCTAACTTCCTAGGGCTTTCTAGGGAGTGGTTCTAGAGGCCATAAGGATTGTAAAATAGAAACATTAGTTTTTGATCTAGGACAAAATCGATGCAAAATTAAATCTTAAAGGACTAGATCGCAATTTACAAATTTGACGTTCGACCTCCGTTTTGGGCACATAATATGTCTATTTTGGGTAGTTCGACAAGACTAGTGCAACTCACTACTTTTTTGTGACATACGATGGATTTTGGGCATTCGAGATCGTTCAGAAAGCAAAAAAAGAATTTTAGTATTTTAGTGTTATTTTTGTTATTTAGTTTATCTTGAATTCTTTTTATTTTATTTGATCTAGAATAGGTTTTATGTTTTCCTAAATGATTTAGAATATGTTTCTTTGTTTTATTTAGTTAATTTAGAATATGTTTTATGTTTTTCCTATTTAATTTAGAATACGTTTATCTGTTTTATGGCCCTATAAATAGAGGGTTAATTCATTATTTTTTATTCATTCAAATTATTAATAAAATTCTTGAGATTTCTTCTCAATTCGCTTGGTGGATTTCGAGTTTCTTGGTGAATTCCAAGTTTATATTTTTTTTAAGGATTTCGCTTAAATTTCTCGCTTCCATTCTGCGTTTGTTTTGCCTTTTGATGATTTTCCTTAACCTAATCACTTATACATACATGTACATATATATATGTATGTATGTATGTATGTATGCTTCAACTGTCCTTTCCAAGTAATTAATGCTAACATTTAGTAGTACATATTTAGGAGTTTATACTAAACGATGTTAAATACTGTTAAGGGAGAATGATAAGAGATGCTTATTACAAGAATCTACCATGCGATCTTCTTGTCATTCTGGAGATATCTAACTTTTTAGAGAGAAGATCGTATAGAGTTGTAAGATAGTTGCCCAAATCTTTCAAGTCAATATACATATATTGACATTGTTATTGTAGTTGGTGGCATTCATATAAAAATCAAAATTTTGATTGAGATTTGAGAAAATAGAACTTTAGAGTACCTTGAACATAAGTTGGAAATTATATGGGATTGATCTTACACGGTTTTCATTTAGAAATTCATCAAAACATTGATATTTTAGGATAAAAGTTCATTTCCAGGTCAATATAGGCCATGTCAAGGTCCTTCATGCGCCATGACTAGGTCAATGTAGTCCATGTATAGGCCACTATAGGCATGAATAGGTCACTGCAGGTCATGACTAGGCCACTGCAGATAATGTCTAAGCCGCCATGAATAGATTTTTGCAGAAAGGTACACTATATAGTTTATTATGTTACTAAATAAATAAGTAGACAGAATACAATAATCAGTCAAAGTTTGAAGATTCAAAACTAATAAATTCTGGTATTTGGTTTCAACTATTAATAGCCGGTTTAAAATTTTTTAATGCACTATGATGAAAATGTTTAACTCAAAACTAATAAAAGTTATTGCACAAGATTGGGATAAACTAACCCTTTAATGCTAATACATAGTGAATATATTGATATATAGGTCGGTAGATATGGATCGAAATTTGATGTATGAGAAACGTAATACACACGAATATGTGAAAGGGGTTGAAGAGTTTATAAATTCTGCTAAAGAAAAGAAAGGTGAACAAATTATTTTGTGTACTTATTGTGATTGTAAGAATCTGAGAAGTTTCGTACCTCTGAGCAAGTGAAGAGAAATTTGATTTGTCATGGGTTTAAGGAATGTTATACATGGTGTATATGACATGGTGAGAGTATACTTCCTAAGTGCTGAACAAGCACTGGTAACGGTAAGAGTGATCAAGAAGAGAATAATTTGAGCAATAATGATGAGATTAATGTGGACAATGACGAGAATGATGTCAATAATGATCGAATAGACGAAATGATGTATGATATACAAGAGTATTTCATTGAAAAACCTCATATATTCATTAGTCTGTTCAATAATTCTGAAAACCCTTTGTTTTCTGGATGTAATAAACTCACAAAATTGTAAGTTGTGTTCAAATTGTATAAAGCAAAGAATAGGTGGAATGATAGGAGTTTCACGGAATTATTGGAACTTTTACGACATATGCTTCTAGAGGATAACAAGCTACCTAGTTTAATCTACGAGGCAAAGAAAATGTTGTACTTGAGGATATGGAGATTGAGAGGATACATTCATGTTCATATTATTGTGTATTGTATCGTAATGAGTATAAGGACTTGAATTTGTGTCTAAAGTGTGGGGCATAAAGGTATAAGCGAAAGGACGACAATGATAATTAGGAGGATTGAACAGGTCCTCCGAAAAAAATGTTATGGTACCTACTCATAATAAGCTTTTTTGCTAATGCAAAGGATGCAAAGAACATGTGGTGGCATGCTAACGGGAGGAAAGAAGATTAAAAACTAAAACACGCGATCGATTCTTCAGAATGACATGCAATGGTACAAATGACCCTATATGATAATATTAAAATAGGGTATACCATTATTGAGAATTATAAAATGCAAATTCATTTTTATTATTAATCAAAAGTGAATCATGTTTGATTGTTCATTAAAAGCGAATATGTCACTTCTAGATTTGAAAATGCATTCAATGCATTAATAAATATTGATTATAGAACATGTCTCTATGTAGCATGTCTAAATTAATTGAAGATATATATATTTCTTCAAAGTTCAAAAGAAATTAGATGTATAGTTTTAAAAAATGAGCTATAAACGATTTATGAAATCTCATCATGAATGATATTTGGTGAACAAATTCGAAATTGCATGGATTAACAATTTAGATATTGTAATGCAAAATCAATATAATTGTGACATACCCAGAATGGGGAGCTCATATGAGCTATGCTTTTTTTTTTTTTTTTTTTTGGTCCTTATCTAAGGTTTTGTCTCACTAGGTCTTACTAGCAAGATTTTTAATGAGCCAAGTATTGTGGCGTGTTGGTGATGATAATATAATTTTTTTTCCCTTAGCTAAGAGTTTTTCCATATGATTTTCTTAGCAATGTTTTAATAAGGCATTATCGCAATTATCTATGAGCTATATAATTCAACAATCAATTAGCTCTTTAATTTCACTGAAATATTAGCGACGAATGAGGAAAGTAAAGAATGATATATTGGTCAACATTTGAAAAGTGATTTCAAAATTTATGGTGCTAGCTATACACGAACAAAGAAACTTTCATACATACATTTTGGACAAACGGCAAAGTTCAAGAAGTGCAAGAATATTTAGTGATAAACTTCAGATGCATAGTCATGCTATATATATTTTTTCCTTCTTGGTTTTATACATTGAGTTTTACTGATAAGATTTTTAACAAGACACATATTTTATAACGTGTCTTTCAAGGGAGAGTGTTGTAACTAATGTATTTATTAATGAACGGCATTTATACCTCTAAAGTCCTAGTTAATATTCCCAAAAAAATCTCTAATTCTTTCCTATAGACATGAAGATCTGGTTCTTAATATAAGTCTATTGACTTTTCTATATTTTCTTCTCTTTTCTCTCTAGTTAATAGCAATAATCATATTAAAATTATTAGTTAAAAAAATTGTAAGCTGCCGAATGATTCGTATTAATTAATCTATTCAAGAAGTAAACGAACTAATTTTATATATACACATAATCCTTTCACATTTATCATCCCTATTTGCAAAAATCCTCGGAACAATTTCAATAATGGCTGCCATTCTACAAAAGTGTGGTTAATTATTCTTGAAGCTATTGGATTTGGAAGGAACCAAACAGGTTTAAGGTCGTAATAAATAAGAATTTATAATGAATCCGTAAGACCGTGTTCGTCTATTGTTTCACGTTAATTAATGAATCAATGACGTTATCACAATATACTATCTTCTTCATTGCGTATAAGAAATCATAATAAGGCACAACGTATAGCCTTGCTTGATATCAATTAAAATCTAAATTTTAATTTAAGTTAAAGTCAACGATCAATATCAATCACATATTTCATGAAATTCACAACTCTCCAATTAAACATTTCATCAACTTCTATTAAAATCTAATAAAAAACTGATTTTAATATCTACCAAACAGGAGCATAATACGTCTATCTTATGTTAAGAACTATGAATGAAATGTAATAGTGGTTAATTAGATTTTTCATGCTTTTATTTCATATTTGTACTATTCTATTTATTTATATATATAATTGAAATGAATGAAATAATCAGTGGTTGTTAGTTAAATGATATGATGGAGATATGGAGCCAAAATGCTGTAATGTATATTTTTAGGAAAACAAGAAAATGTATACCGAATCACAAAAGAATAAAGTCATCGATCCTTCGGAGGTTTATTAATTATCAATATCTTTTGAAAATGAAGGGTTAAGGCATTCAAGATAATGATTGATATTGAGTTGAATAAAACGAATGCCAGTTGCCAAAAGAAATTAATGGGAATACCAGATGTAATTTATTTATTTTTCTTCTATTTTATTGCTTACTCATGAATAAAACTTCACGTAATCTTAATAGTTATCTTTCGAAATGACTGTCTACATGAGTTTTGAATTTATCATGCCTGAGTAATATCATATATCATGTGACAATTCAAATTTCTATCTATACCCTGTGAAAAATTATAGGATAGTACAGTTGGGTAATGTGGAAAGATATTCAAAAACTCAGCAAAGCAATAGCGTAAAAATAGATATCTTATATATTTAATTGTGATATGTTTATTTATTTATTTATTTGGAATATAATTAAGATGGTCAACTAATTAAAGTTCAAAATCTTCTTTATTTTTATATTCATTGAGTTGAGTTGTTTGAACAGCCATATAATTTTAGCACACTTTTCCCTCTTCTATTTTCAAACAAATGTTTCAATAATATTACATGTAAATCTACAATTCTTTCTTATTTTTTAAACACACTCTCCAAAAAATCATTATTTTAAAATACATTTTCGCTAAAATATTAATTATAATGAGTCTCAAACAAGGACTTAGTAACTTGGTCAAATAATTACAACAATTCAAAATAATATTTTTATATAATGGGTCGAGGATAATGAATGTTTGGTAAACTTTTTTTTTTTATTTTTTTAAGCATATAAATAAAGAATGTGATGTTTTCGTGAAAAACGTGTGATTTAAAAGTGGTTTAAAAAATGTGCGTGGTTAAAAAGTGATTTGATATTATTTATATAATAAGTTTACCAAGAAGTGGGAATTGATCAAATAACAGCAAGTCAATACAATATTTTTATATTAGTTGAGGAAAAAATGTGAGGTAAATGAAGATTTTTCCTAATAAGCAGCCTTAATTGTTCACCACTTGCAACTCTAATTTGTACGCAGGTTAACTTCACAAAATACCACTCAAGTTTTAGTTAAATTTCAAATATGTAACTAAAGTTCAATCGTTATACAATCAGAATCTACCACTCAGGTTCTAATTAGTTACTCAAAATGCCATTTTGTTGGCTTTCTTATTCAAAAATTGGCACAAAAAATCCCTAATGTTTGGAAAAATCGCTAAGTAGTCCTTAATGTTTTATTTGGATGTAAAAGCCCTTCATTTTTTCCTAAATTAACAAAAGTGATCCTTTTTTATTTAAATGGAAAATATATTCTTATTTTCTAATATAAAATTTACAATTGTGTCATAACATTCGCAAAAGTACAATTGATTATGTTCATAACCTTTTTTATATATTTAATTAACTAAAATTAGTAGACAAAAAATAAGGATTTTTATATCAAAATAAAATATTAAGAACCATTTAAATAAAAGGACCACTTGAGTGGTATTTTGTGAAATTAACCCATTTGTATGCATGAATATGAGGTTTCATTCACGGTCGAGTTTAAAATTGGGTTCTAAACTGATGTAGAATATTGTTTTCTGTTTTTAACTAAGTGATATATACAATTGTTTTACGCTTAGGAGTGTTAAACAGAGTCAAGGAGGAATGATTCGTGACAAAATCCAGTCTTCAATATATTGCACACGATCATTCTACAATTCCGCTCATTCCATCGTCTAAAAATACCCAATTCAAGAACATATCATTTGATGAGGATCATGTGGAAGAACAAGCGTTGGCATATTTCGAGCACTTGGATGGTCGGTCTTCAAAGAAATAGTCATAACTTTTGCATACATGGTGTCTATTTTGGGCCCTAAGTACTTTTCGAAAAGGTCTCAACGATTCCCATTGAACTCACCACTTTTCCATGACGTATGATTTTACGTTTGAGAACGTTTACTGGGTCAAAATGGCAGTTGAAGTTTTCTATTTCAGTATTTTTCATTATTTGTTTATTTCTTTGTAGGCCAGCCATTAAGGGACTGTTGGCCCTTTAGGTTATTGGTTTTCCCTTATTTAAGACACTAAAACGCATTGTAGGGTTTGGTTTCTTATGAAAAAAGAAAGAGGCGATTCCTTTTCTTTGTTGCAATCCTTACTATTGTGATATTGTTGTGCATTGTAGATTCATTCTATATCAGTTGGTATCAGAGCACGGTTCATGGAAGAGGACGTGCTAGATGTGGAGATCTTGGCGGGCGCGGAGGCCAGGATGACGAAGTTACAGATTTAGGAAATCAGATCGAAACATTGACAGCCCGATTTGATCAATTTATGACGTGGGCGGCAGAGGTTGTACAGGATGGAACTCCTCCTGTTCCGCCAAGTCGTGCCCCAGTAGGTGATGGAGAGGATGGTTATGAATCGGTGATGGGTTGGAGACAGAAACCCTATCTAATCTACTAGGTGGTCAGGTGCAGCAACCTCGCGTTCAACAGCAGGATGCGTTTCAGCGTTGGGATTCCAAGATTAAGGTCGACCTCACTGAATTTCACGGTGGATAGAGATGGTTGAATTCCTTGATTGTCTAGCGGGAGTAGAGGATACTATGGATTACAAAGAAGTGCTCGACGATAAGCGGGTTACCTTTGGTGGCTACACGTTTGTGTTGTAGGGCCGCGGCTTGGTGGGAGCAATTAAAATGGAATAGGAGCCGACTAGGTGAGGCAAAAATTCAGTCGTGGGATAAGATGAAGAAATAATTGAAAGCAGCAATTCTTCTCATCAACGTAATTCCAAGTGGTCGGGGTCCTCCTGGTGGACGGGGACGTGGTAGTCAGTGCGAGTACCTTTGGTTGCTATACGTTTGCGTGGTAGGGCTACGACTTGGTGGCAGCAGTTAAAACGGAATAGGAGTCGACGGGGTAAGGCAAAAATTCAGTCGTGGGATAAGATGAAGAAAAAATTGAAAGCAGCATTTCTTCCCTTCAACTACACCAGAACATTGTATCAGCGTTTACAGAATTTGAGACAGGTCATCATTCTCTGGATGCTTACTCCACAGAATTCTACCAATTAATAGCTCGGAATGATGTGGGAGAATCAGAGGACCAGTTGGACTTAGATGGAATTTGCAGGATGTTCTAAATATGTTCTCGTCGATCTGATGCTCATCAACGCGCATTGCAGGCTGAAAGTCAACATTTGCCTCGATCAACGGGCAGTGGTTCTGGAGGTCCATCTGGAGGTGGAGGTTGATCAAAAGCCCCGTATCCCACGTCTGGTCCACCTCAACCTTCCACATTGAGAGGTTAGGGCACTGATCGGAACACTCAAGCAGCAGCTCCTCCAGCCATAATTCCAGGTGATTGGGCTGGAGGAGGACGTGGTAGTTAGTGTTTTGGCAGTGGTGGTTTTGGCCATTTGAGAAGGGGCTATCCAACCCAAGGGCACCCAAGACCTGGTTTTTTTATTAGAGAAACTCAAGATAATGTTATCAATCATGATGATGTGGTGGACAGGGAAGAAGAGGTCGAAGTAGTGCATAGGGGTGACACGGGGCCTCTTTTGGTGGTACGAAAGGCGTGCCTTGCACCTAACAACAATATAACAATTTTATTAATTATGAATGTATAACAAGATCATGAGTATTCATATATTTAACTTCTATCAAGTAAACAAATAAACATATTTCACTCACCTCAGTTCAGAAATGCCTAAAAGAGGTTCTGTATATTCTGCTTACATGATGTATCGATACTCCATGAACATGTATCAATACATTGTATCAATACATGAAGTCGGTCTAGTATTGTCAATTGGATTTCTGAGATTTTCTCCAGGGTTTTAACTATCTATTTGAACATGATTTCATTCTAGGATATAAAGATCATGTTATAGGATGTCTTAAATCCTAACAATATTCAAACGTGGTACAAGTATTATGATGAGAACCAAGAAAGTCAAACCTCGATTTGAATGCTGATGGGGCCCATGATGACGTCCAAGGTCAAGAAGGTTCAAGATTCGATGGTGACACTCATCGACGAATTATGGAATCAAGCCCAAATGGAAAACACCTTCAATTTCGGATGAGAATGGGTCGGGAAATGATCTAAATTGATATGAGTTTGAGATTCAATTAAAGTTTTGACAGTGATAACATTCGGATTTGAGGTTTACTATTTCTTAAGTTATATTCATTTTCATGTAGTTTCCAACGTATTTTGAATCACCTCAATTAGACATCGGGATCAAAATTTATGGCCAAAATACTGAAAAATGGCGCTTGCAGAATTCAGAGATTATATCATGCGATCGCATGGTAGAAATATCGTGCGATCGCAGGGGCCAAATCAACAGTATTTATCAGAATGTTCAGTTCTAGCAAAGATGATTACCATGCGATCACACCAAGGATCGCGTGGTTGAATTAAAGGTAGAATTAGCGAGTTTTAGTTTTAAAATCTGGATTCTTTATTTTATCACTTCTTTGTACTATATAAGCTCTTTACGTCTTAAACGCTAGAAGAACTTAGTTGTTCATTTGTTCCTTCATGTGACAAGATTTTGTGATGTGAAATTCCTGCTTTCATCAAGCCTCTTTGAAGTAATGTTCTCAACTACATTAGAGTATAATTATTCTTGTGTTGTTGCAATAAATCTTGAAATTTACTTATTCATTTCCATTGGGTTAAGAATCATTTTTCTTAGAACTTTGGGAATATGAGTTTGGATTAATATTTATTATCAATCTTGGAATTTGTTTAATTTTCTATCCATTGGGCTAGGTTTCTCTTAACCTTTGAATTTTGGTTAGATTTAAACTTTGGTCAAGATTTATCTTTACTAATTTTAGCTTTCTTGGGATGAATCAAATTGTTGTGAAATTTTTTTGTTAAATACCAAGGGAGTTCGCATCATATTAAAATTCTTATAACTTTTAAAGGAGGAGAGGAAAGACTAATTCTAAACCCACGACTTTTTCAAGTTTCTCTGTGTGTAATTGAAGAAAGAACAAGAGATTATATATATGAAGTAGGGATCAAATATAAGTCGGAGGAAACATAAGCTTACAGTTTTTGGTGTGAGATTTTCATGAGAAGAGAGGCTCTATTTATATGCAACTAGGAAGCAAGAATTGGTCCCAAGCAAGTTGGAGCTGGAGGAATTACAACATGCAAAGCAAGAGGTCTCTCATACATATAGGTGATTGAGGAAAATCATCTATGTTACCTCATGCTAAGGAATTGAGATAATTCAGTTTCGTGCAGCCAAGTTTGAGCTCAAATTTGAGGTATCAAACAAAGTCGAAATCTTAGTTTCTTGGTACGATTTTGAAGTATTTACGGAGTACTAATGTACAATTTAAAGAACAAGAAACGGATAACCGAGGAGAAAGTTATTGTCTTCAAAAGTAGGCTACTCAAAACAGTTTTCGGGTTAACAATTTTTACCATCCTAACTTTAAAAATTCGCCAAGGGCTATCCGCTGGTCGGAATGAAAATCCGTTTTCATATTCTCTAAGCTCGTTCCTAGAAATTGTTCGTATATATATCACATGTAATCGAATAAGGCCAGGAGTGATAGAAAAAGTCTCGAGAAAAGAGACACTTAAATACGTTTTTGAGGTAACTTTTCTTTATTTAATATTTTCATTTCTCTTTCGTTAAAACATGTCTTTCTTTCTTTTCATTCCAAAATAATTACATATATTATAAAATACTTTTATTAAATCAAAATGGATAATAAAGGACGTCAAAATTCTCGGATCGTTACATCTTCGTGATGCACTGGAGTGCGATATGAGGTTCCATTTACACCCCTTTTTCAAGGTGCTTTTGAGGAGTTATAATGTGTGCCCATATCAGCTAGCTCCTAACTTTTAGAATCAAATAGTCGAAACTTGGCTAGTGTTGTAAGAGGTGGCTGCTAGGAGAGATAAGGACCCCAGACCAGATGTGAAAGATTAGTACTACCTAACCCCATGAGGATCTCATTCTGCTATCATCACTGGCAATCCTATGTCCTTAAAAAACTAGAGAAGACATTGGTTCTACGCTCCTGAAGAGTGGTAATGTTCTTCTTTTGACCTTGCTCCAAAAATAAAGTTTCCCGAACTCTTTCTTATCTTCGTGAGTTCCTTGATAGTTTTTTATATAAATCCATGTGGTGATTGAATTTCTTTATGTATTATTTTTCTCATGTTTGTGTTTCTTAGGACTTGTATGCCAAGCATTCGCGCACCTTCTTTCGAACAGAGATCTACCCGTAGTGAAGAAGCTTTTTGCTTTCCGGGGTACTTTTCAAGGGGTTATTCTATCAGACAAACTCTTCGTCAAGCACAATCTCACTCTGAAAATGGGTAAGCCATTCATTTCGTGGATTATTTTAACTCTTGATGGTTAGTTTGAGTATTTTAACATGGGTATATTTGTTGTATGTAGGCTCCAAAGAATTCCCCAAGAATTCCCTAAAGCCTAGCACACATGCATGTTTGAGGTGTAAAACCTTGTTTGGACGTTTTTAAGCTTTCAAAGACCACTTCGATTTATTATTCGTTCAATTAACGGTTAAACTATTTTTTTAAAATATGTAAGTGAATTTTTAAATTCTAAACTCACCCGAACGTGCCCTAACCCACATATTCTTATATATATGAGTATCCTTTCACCTCTCTCACTCTCGTAATCTAGTAGAGAACTAAGAGAGAAATTCTTAAAAACTCAATTTTCAATCAAAGGTAAGATTTAAATCATGTTTCCAAAAATATTTTGAAGTTTTCTTTTCTTTCGATTTCAATTTATCTGAAAGTGATAAAATCAGGTTTGAAAAACAATTCTTCTCACTAGTAACATGAATATGTGAAAACTAAACTTAGATTTCAAGAAAATGAGGTTACTGATAACGTCTGATGGTAATAATTTTAAAGATTTAGTTAATTTTCGAACGATTCATGGATATATCATTTCTTAACTTGAAAGATAATGTATGAATATTAGTTTTTCTAAATATTGCTATGTTTAACTTTAAAATTCATATTTTTCAGGTTCTAATTCTAAGAAAATACATTCTCAAAGCCGTGAGTAGAGAAAATATGTTTCTTTTGCTTTTAATTTCCATAACTGTATGATATAATGTTTTAATCTTCAGATTTTATAAGTTATATAAGGTTTTGATTGAAGTATGATATCCCAAGAAATTGATTTGAAAACATGTGACGGTTTATGGATATGAGTTCATAGAAACTTAAATTATTGTATTAAGTGTGTTCTTGGATAGATCTGATCTTTGTAATGAGCTATGGATGAATTTAGAAACTCAATATAGGTCCCCAAATCATGTGTAAGTGAACCAAATGTGTAAAAGCTATTGCATGTGTAGAAAATTGTATTAATGTTGAAATGATTTTGATAATAAATCTGAAAATTGAAAAAGGGAGATGAAAGTTAATGTTTGAACATAAATTGAAGCTGAAAAATGTTCAATTTTACTAGAATTAGACCATGTTAAATCCCTTGTGCCATATTTGATGAAGTCTTTCTTGATAATTAAATTGGAATTGGAATTGCTATGATATATTGATGAAAATTGTCATGTTGAGAAATTGATAAAAGGAAAAATAAGTAATGTGATGACTTGATAGAATTACATCTTGGTTTTGTTTATCTTCTATATGTAAATCAAGATTTAGTGAAGATAAGATCAAATTTCAATTTTAGAGTGGAGTAAAAGATTGAAATCATACGGGTTTAACATAGAAACTTTATCTCTTGACGAAAGATTTTATTAGTAATCCTTATGTATTGAATTGAAGCATGACTTTATGGGATTCCATCTATAGGTTCAATGTATGATTTAAAGAATGCGAAAATGTGAAGATGAGAATTTGCATATAGTTCAAGTTGCTGATTTTGTTTAAAAGATCATGGAATTTTAGTTCTTGTATCAAGTATATGAGCATATATGATCATTTCGTATGAAAGACTAAATTATGTAATTACCAAAAATGAAGAAATGATTATGTGAAAGGTATTTAAATGATAATACCGTGATGATTGTTGTTCAATCACTTGCATCATAGCATCATATGCATTCATGATCATTAAACATGTTGAAGAGAAGGTATGTTTTAAAGTAATGATCATGAAGAATTAAGAATGTCCATATTTAAATTGTATAGCTAGGGAACAAATCTATAAATGAATGGAGGTTACGGACACTAGTTGTCCATAAGGTCTTATGTACCTTTCGAGATCGATGTCTCACGGCCATGAGGGTGAGCCCCTATCGAGTTTGATGGCTCACGATCTTCGCTCAAATGAATGGAACTTCGGTTCATAAAGAGTTAACTCAGGAGTGTAAGATCCTAATAGAGGAGGGCCAAAAATAAAAAAAGAAAGAAAGTGAAAAGTGTAGCAATGATTATTGCACGTCACTTACCAAGAAATGAAAATAAGGGGAAAAAAAGATTAAAAAGTACATTCAATTTCATGCATACAATGTCATCCATTTTATAATATTGATTTGATGATTTAAAATCATTATACGAGTTGATTTTGTGACTAGCTTGACTACATGAATTTTAACGAATTGATGCTAATGTGTATTTACATTGATGATTTAAAAGCATTATATGAGTTGATTTGGTGACTAGCATAGTTACATAAAGTGTTTACAGCCTAAATACTAATGTGTAATTACATTGATGATTTAGAATCATTGTATGAGTTTATTTGGTGACTAAGGATAACTACATGAATTAATTCAATACTCAATGATAGTAGAATCTAAATTAGTAATGTGATGGCTTGAATGTACTACATGAAGTGAATTTAGTGAATTCAAGTGATATGACTAAATGATAGTAGAATCTAAATTACGCTTACATTGTTATGAATAAGATCATGGAACTAGAATAATTGTGGAAGTGAGTATCATGTTTAAAAGAAGTAGACGGAGACTCAACCTAGAGATCGAGCTAGAAACTTGTTCATTCCTTGAATGTAATTGATAATTAATGTTATTGGTATCTTGGTGTTTGATGAGAACTAAGTAAAAACAAGGTTTTAGAATATTGCTCTTTATATGTTTGTGGAATTGAGTTTTTATGATATAGACTCATCTAATCGAAAGGTGTGTATTCGTGAGTATTATTTCAATAAAAATTATGTTTTGTGAATATGGGATTGTGTGATGCTTTGCTCACCAAGCTACATGACCTCTAAGTCTTTCATGAAAAATGTAGGATATGGACCGAGAAATATATGAGATAGTGAGATCATGATAGAGGACATCCCGGGATGGCCCAGAGTTCCATATTATTACTAAAAAGGAAGTGTGGGTACAATTTCCTTTATGGCCGGGAATTTATTTTAGGGAAAAAACCTACAAAATGGTTTGTCTATGAATCTTTTTCTCTAGAGCCCCTTGGTACATCACTCTTTATCTATTAAGATATTTATTAATGTATAAAGTATTTTGTAATTAAAAAGGGTCTTTATGTAAGTAGGTATGAAAGTTGATATAAACCCCTTTTCGTAAAACAAAAGTGATATACCATTTCACTCTTTTGCTATGGAATGAGTATAACAAGGTTTTGTAATAGGGGATTCTTCCCAAGAACAACGAACTTCTCTTTTGATGTAAGTCTCGATATGTTTTTATGAAATTATGTTATGCTGCGTTTTAAAGTTTCTTTAAAATTTATATTATGCAATTTCCATGGATTCTAATTACTAAAGGAAAACTTATATTCTTTACAAAGGGACTAAGATTACGATACAATCAAGTCTTTCCGCTGCAAAGATATTAGTACTCTATTTTTACAAGAAGAATTATGTTACAAGCAACAAAAAATAAATTAAACAAAAAATATAATCAAGTCTTTCCGCTATCTCTTGTGCCTTCGGTCCAATAATTGATTGCTGTGAAGAAAGAGCATGACTCTATGCTGATCGCTGAAAAAGGAAAAGAGATGAAGGCAAAGCAAGTTCTCCTGAGGAGTTTGCCTTTGACAGGGTGGTGTCACTTGAGTACGATTCTGACACTGAGCCTGCCCCCTTGAAAAGGTTGAAAAGGGTAAAGCTGATTCTTTGAAGTCCCTTCCAGGGGCATCAGAAAAAATGGAGGGAGTAAAAAAATCCTTTGTCAAAAGTAGAAGAAGAAGTTACTCCTGCCATGGCTAACGAGATTGGTGCCATCACAACTAACGAGGTCGGACCGAGTTGAATAGGGGTTGAAACGATTTTAATTAAAAAATTAATAATTATTTCAAAGATCACAAAGTTTTCTAACAAAAAAGTTATTTTACAAACAAAGCAATATTTACTCATTTGGAGATAAAATAAAATGTACAAAAAAATATAACAAGAATATTTTTTGGTTTTAAATTATCAATTCAAAAAAAATATAGATTTATGATTGTTATCTTTTATTTCAAAATATTTTAACATATAAAAAATATAAAAACGACTTATTTAGAAGAAGAAACTTTAACAAACAAATAAAAAATAAATAATTTTTTAAAAGAAAAAGATAATTTTAAAAAGAAAAATAAAAATCTTATAAAGATCAGGATTTCCCAATTTTTAATAGTTTTGTACATGTTGCATTGCCTATTTTGATTAGTTTTGTTTTTTTTTAAGTTTTGAATTCCATATTATTTTGTATTAAAATGTTATTGCACTATATTTTTATTTGATATGATTGTATAATTAACATATTTTCATAAATTTTAATAGAAATTACTATCACAAACATATTCCCGTGCATCGTATGGGTGAAAATACTAGTTTGCAATTATAATTGAGTTACAATTATAATTACTTACAATTCGTAACTAATTCAATTAATTGCAGCAATTAAATTTGTCAAGTTTTGCAAATTCTTAAGTTACAATTGTAATTAGTTATAAAGTTGAAATTAAATTACAACTGCAATTAATTATAAATTGATATTCATTACAGAATGTAAGGAAGTTGCAATTGAGTTACAATTGCAATTAATTAAAATTTGTAACTAATTCAATTCATTTTAAAAGAAAAATGAAATTTCGAGTGACTTATAATCAATTTAATATATAAAAGGAGGAAATTCTGACTTCTTTTTCCGCTCACAATCTCTCGCCCAGACCTACTGCTTATTCATTTTGTAATTTCTTATTTTCGTAATATACCGTGAACTGGAATTTTTAGTTTGGACTATTTCAATATTCAATTACACAAGACAAGACAAGATGACCATAGCAATGGCATTAATTGAAAGTCTGATCCAGAGATTTTGAGACTATTTTTCCCCAAAAAAGGTATAAAGTTTCAACTTGCTTTTTGAAATTGAAAGCCAGACACAATAAAATATACATAGCACCGATTTTATACAATACACAGCAGATGGACATAGCTAAACACACCACCTAAGTGCCTCCATCTCTTCATCTCTCTCGAAGCCCTAGCGCCACTTCTGTATTCTCTTCTAATTATAGTCGACTCCATCGCCTCGCGTCGAGCCTACGAACTTGCAACGTCTTTTGTCTCCAAACCTAATGAGTGTAGCTTCAGGTATCTCTTCTCCTTTCCGCCCATTTCATCGACTTTTTTTTAGCCCAACATCTACCTACTGGATCGACTTCGTGTTGCCTTGAGATCTTCCATGTGTATGTATTTTATTTCTTTTTTTGTCTTTGTTGTGAGCCAATGTTGTTGAGTATTTAAAAATTGTATTCCTTTTTGTTTTTTTTTTCCTTGTCCTACAGAAATTGAAAAACAGCGCCTTCACGAGTTGATTTGTATCTGATCCGGAGTAGGGTATTTTTTTTGGAGAAATGTCGTCCGATCTGTTGATTCATTTGTACTAATTTAATTTTCGAGCCTTATTTTAAACCTTTTCTGTTCCAGGAATTGAAAACCGGTGCCTTGGAGAGTTAATTCAGTGTCTGCTCCGGGGTAGGTTCGTTTTTTCCCCATAAATTTCGTTTTTTTGTGTTTAGTTTTTGTAATGAATGTTTTTTACTGACAATCACCTTGTAGGTTTATTTTCTAATTCAAGATTTCTTCATGTATTCAGGATATTGATTGTTTGATTTGTAGTTGTAATTATTTTCCAATTTTCTTTTCTGCAAGGTTCTAGTTTGTGGTAAGTTATTTATACTTTTGAACTATGATTCATTCATTATGTCGAATATTAGTGGAATACATCATCGAATGTGTACAATGTTTCTTCTTATGTTTATTATTGTAGGGAAAGGGGAAAAGGGTGGGTGTTTCTATGAGGGTAGTGCAATTGGGAAAGGTCACCGAGTTCGTAAGGATAAAGTGGGTGATCTTAATTGGAATGAATTCGGCATCTCATTCTATCCCCTTACACAGGCTTATGAGGATTTGAGGTAGAGTACAAGATTAGTCAATTTTGGTCTCAGCAAACTAATTCAAGATTTAGGGTGCTGATTCTGAGTGTGGCAAAAAAAACATCAAAAAGAATGCAAGCCACATAATTTGACATGATAAACTAGCTTAATAATGTAAAGTTTCATAACTGGCTTCTATAATTCCAGGCCTTTTTTCCTATTTTTTGTCTCACAGCTGCACTGATTAACTTGATTATTACTATCTATACAGCTTGAAGTCAGTTTGCATATTTTAAAGAGTTGTGTATTTTTTTAAACAAAAAATTGGATTTCCAGTTGTTTATCTGAGTTAAGAATAAGAATCTTGACTTTGTTTCTTCTTCTTTCACAATAAGCAGTTCTTTATAGGAATTCACATGTTTAATATTTTTGAATACTACAACATAATGAAGAGATATTTTGAGCTTTGGTAAAATTATTCCAATCCATCTCTATTAGCTCAAATTATAACAACTGATTTCTATCATCATCCATTTTTAACTTAAAATTATTTGCAATGAATCTTTTTGATTGATCTCAACAACATTAACAAATCGTAAATATTTGAAGAGAAAACAATGATACGAAGAAGCTCGTGTAAGTTCAAAAATGTATTGTTATTATTTGAGCAATCTCAAAATATCTGAATTCATAAGTATGTTGTCAAATGAGCAGTGTTCATTTCCCTTTGCTAATCCACAGTAGTTTCCCTCTAATCATAGAAATTACATACGTACTTCCTCGTCGCATTGCAAACTCCACTTTCCAACATTTTAATTAGAAATGGGTAATTTATCTTGTGACTGGTAATTCCTCAAGTTTGATTAGTTTTTTTTTATTGTAATCATAGGTAGCCATGTTGGTTGCACTAGATATCTCAATAGCTTGTCGTTATTGAAACTGAGGTATTAGTTATTTCTCTTCTCATTGCAAGAAGGGTCTTCTGTGTCTTTGAATTTTATCAACTGTGGATTCTTCAATTTTTATGTTGCTTTAGTTGTTGGTGGTCGTAATTTCTTTTGTGGAGACACGTGTTACATCCACTGGGTCAGACAGGTGTACTACATATCAAATTGGGTATGTTTCTTGAATTTTATACATCATTATGAATTATGACTTGAATTGTTTCTTTATCCTATTAGATTATGAAATGAAATGAAATTTATATCTACTAATGGACTACTACTCAATTAGAATTTTCCGTGCAATCTGAAGTCTACTTCGCTTGATAACCCACAAGAATATGGTTTTTTGTGTGTAATTTTCAGAATGTTGAGTTTTGGATCTAACTCCATAACTTCTTTCAAGAAAAAATATTTAAAGATAAAATATAAGAATTCATAATCTGATCACCTTCCTGATCCTATATTGGACAAATTTTAGGAACTTGGTTAGTTTGGAAGCTAATCCATATCCATCTATAGGCAAGACTTATGGTTTCCTGTCCTTATGGAAGAGTATTGAATTGAATTTGTCCTATGAGGTGATCTGCAATGAACTGAGTTAAGTTGAACTAGTGATTAATGAATACAGAACAAAGGATGTTGGGAATTCCTGCGAGGACTAACAAAGACTTGCCATTGGAGTACAATTTCGTTTTCCTCATAAGAAGGGAGTGTTTAATTTTCCTCGATCGTTGACTGAATTCTGCTTTCAGGACATCTTATTGACTACTTGGTTTGCTTGTGATTAACATACTCTTGTCATAAGTAGTATGTCCAGTATACTTGTGTTGCTGCTTTAACTATAAATATCTGGAAGGAATGTTTGATTACTGAAATTTATATTTATGCTAACATTATATCATAGATTCTCATATTTATGTGAGGAAGGAACTATAGCTTTATAGCTGGACATGCAAAAAGCAGCCACAAAAACCCTCTTCGGTTCTTTCATTATTATTTGTGGTTGTGCACCTCCGCTAATGTTTTTAATGCCCCATGATATGGAAAAGAATGATTTGTAATTGATTCCCTATAAGTTTTCTATGGTTGCTTTACATTGTATGCTCAATCTAATATATGTCTATATATATATTAATTGTAAATCCATTTGACTAATGAATTTTATGATACCAATTTTGTACCTGCAACGGATACCCCACAGGTGTTGGATTTTGGTTTGGTGTTTCTAGTAAAACAAATTTTCCAAGTGTTAAGCAGATTGATCCCCCTCGTGCATAGAAATAGTCGACAAATTAATGCAAGAGTTTGGAAACCTACTTCCAAGTAAAATGTACAACACTTGAGCAAACTTTTCGATTTGGATCCGAGTAGTGGATTTGTATAGAATATATTTTGTTTTCTAAATTTTGCTCATGTTTTTCTGAGCTTCTGTCTTATTTGATTTTAATTTTTTTTTTTTTTTTTTGTCTGTTCGTCTAAGGACTAATCTTTATTGGCTCAATTCCTATCTCAAAAGCAACCAATGTCTTTCTGTCCAAATACATAATTTTGGTTATTGGGTAGTTAATGCAGCTATTTAATTGTTTATTTTGTGTTCATTACTTTATAATGTCACTTTGTTCATTGACACTTCCAACTGCAAACAAATATAATGACAATGTCATCCGTGCATCGCACGGGTATATACTAGTATACAATTAAATTACAATAGTAATTAATTCGTTACAATAGTAATTAGTTGCAAAATTGAAAATAAGTTACAATTGTATTAACTACAAACTAAATTCATTACAGAATGTAATTAAGTTATAAATATAATAAGCTTTCAATGTAGAATGAAACCACTTTCTTGATGCTCTGCATGCATATCAGAAATTACTATTGCCAGGCCAATTGGATGAAGAATTATAAGCAAAAAACTTGAGTTGCATTCATCAACACACTAGCAACAATATATTAAGCTTCTGTTAACTGAAATAAGAGTTTTAGTAGGTATGGCAAAATGGTTCGTAAACTCGAGCCGCTTGAGCTCGGCTCAAAAAAAACTCGGGCTAAGTTCAGCTCACTGCTCGAAATCTCGAGCCGAGCTTTTTTTCAGGGACGAGCTTTAGCTCGGCTCGGTTCGAGCCAAAAAAAAGTCCTCCCAAAAAGCTCGAGAATTGAAATTCAATCACAAGCTTGGCTCGACTCGTTGTATATATACATTTTCAATAAAAATTTTATGGATTTTATTATAAAAACAAAATAAAATTTGAAAGGTCGAGATTTGGCTCAGCTCGGCTCGACCCGTCTCGGCTCGGAAAAAGCTTGAGACTAAAGCTCGAGTCGAGCCTTATTTTTAGGACCAGCTTTGGCTCGACTCAGCTCGGACCAAAAAAATTTCGACCCCTAAAAGTTCGAGCCTTGATCTTCGACTCGTTGACATCCTTAAGTTTTAGTTGATTTTGATACAAGTTGGTGAAATGTGAAGTTTGACAATTGTAAGTCCCATAAAATATGTGGTTGGCATTAATTGTTGATTTTGATTTAGTTTAAAATTTAGATTATAATCCTTACCAAACAAGGGCTAAGTTATACAAATAAAATTGACGAGAGACTTTGGGTGCTCTAGAGCGACGACTGACGAGATTGTCAGATATGCAATCAAAAAATATATATTTTTAGCATGTTACATACAAATAAAGGGTAAAATACATGAATGGGTCATTGAACTTTGATTTAATTTTCTATTTAATAACTGAATTTTGAAACGTAACAAATTCATCATTCAATTTTACTTCCCATTACTCATTCATTACTCTAAATAACTCCGTCCAACTTATTTAAAGGATTAGTCCACGTGGCCAACGGAACATGACATATAATCATTGTTTTCAATAAGATAGAATCTTCGTTTTCAAGTTTTACCTAATTATTTTCAGAATATTTTTTATAGTGTTGAAATATCTTCTAAATACCTATTATTTAAAAAACAGGCACTTAAAGTTATGTATTTGTTTGTTTAACTCATTGTTTATTGTGCTGGTCCAAGATTGTCCATTGGGCTCTCGTCCCAACCCGTAGATATTTGACACTCTTCATTGGGCTCTCAGCCCACCTTGTGAATATTGGCGTTGTACGCTCTAATCACTCCTCATTCTCGAATCATGTCTCGCCAATCAAACGGTTCGCCAATAAAATAGTACCGCGTAGAGTCTAAAAGAAGACATTTCTCCATTGAAGTTGGTTCAACTTCCTCCACTTTCTCCCGAGAAGCTAAAGAGGGAGAGGAAAAGAGTATCTCCAATGTGAGAATGTCTAACATGTTATATCATCAAATTAGACAATGTCAACATAGTTTCTTCTCCAATGCATCCCATGTAAGGCTGATGTGGAAAAAAAAAAATTAGACATTGTCTAACCCCATGTCTAACTTTGGAAGACAAGTCTAACATGCTGACTTGACAAATGATGGAGGAAAAAAAGTATTTTTCTTTTACATCCAAGTAACTATTAAATCGGATTTCAATAATCTGATTTTATACTAAAACCGATGTGATTATTTGCAATTTTCATTGATTATATGAATACAGGAAAAAAAAAAAAAAGGAATTTGATAATTGATTACGTCTTGATTTTCCTAGAACTGAAAAATCAATAAATCAGCCAAATAAATTTGAATAATCAAGAAATGAAAAGTTCATCAAGAATCGATCAATTTAACAAGAAAATGAATAAATTATGGGTTTTCGAACAATAATTTTGAGATGAAGTGGACTGCAGAACAGGAAGAAAAGAATAACGAGAACTTTTTTTCTTTTAGTTACAAAATAACAGAAAGTGATCGATAAAAAAAATAAATAACAGAAATTGAAATATACAAGTTTAATAGTTTATTTTAAATAAATAAATGCCACATGATCATTAATTTTGGACTGTAGACATAATGCATTGGGGTTCACTTTTTTGATTCAATGTCTATTTATTAAACATTCATTAGAAGCCCAATTAATTGATGTCAAATGACATCTTTTTTTTAGCTTAGACTATGTCCTATGGGAGATGCTCTAAGTGTTGTCACATGTGTGACTCAACGGTAGTCCTTCACACACGACTGAGTCAACCTAACTAAGTAAATCGTGCCTTTCGATACTCCAAAATAACTATCTTGCTAGAATCTCGATGGGATAGCTTGTCTTATATACGCGTAATTCACCCTCTAAGGAGCTAATACCAACATCTTCGAACGTCCCTCTATAAATAGGGAGAGTAGTCGGATGGTTGAAGGACAAGTCTAAAAGCTATCTGGACATTCATCCAAATTTAAACCTTGTCATATAACAATCATATCATCCTACCTCTTCGCCATCTTTACCCACAATTTATCGTTGTAACGATTATCAGTGCCCACCTTCCCGATCAATTGTAGATATGTTGGATGAAAAGGTGTGAATGAAGGAATTGGAGTTGCACCGTTTCACCAATGGTTGGATGAAAACGTGTGATTGAAGAAATTGGAGTTGCACAATTTCACTAATGGATTCCACCCCTTCATGAAGTCTCTTGATTCTCTATATATAGAGCACTTCATTCTCCATTTTGATAATAAAAAAATATTTAGAAACTCTATTTTATTCCATCTGCAAGTTTTATTCAAGTTCGGTTGCTATTTCGAAGTTCCGCTCGAAGGTTCTTGATAGGGAGGGTGCTATATCTACAAGAACGAAATCCGTTCTATCCTGAGAGACAATTGTTTGGAATCCTTTGGGACTGGAGGGAGCAAATTTGGCTTAAGGAAATCGCATAAAGTCGGAAAGCTCGGGTTTATCGATTTTGTTCAATTTCTAAATCGTTGAGTCTCAAATTTGTAAGTGTTCTCAACGTTTTCTCCATCAATCACGTGTGCTCATATTTTCGGATCCGATAGTAGGAGGAATAAAGGTACAACAGATACGAGCCTTTACAATTTGGCGCCCACCACCGGGCCCGGTGATCTTCAGTATAACAAATATCTCACAAACGGCAATAATGCCAGTTATGACGGATTGCTGAAACCAACAAGAAGTTCCAACAGCCGGAGGCAGAAAACACAGAGTTTGAGCAAAAAAGTGGAGAGCTCTACGTTATCAAGATCAGCAGAGGCCGAGCTCCGTGTTATATTTCATACTCCACTGAATGCAACGCAATCGCTCAACACTCCAGAGCGCGATATGTCGGGTACACGAAAGTCGGATGTTAATTGTACAACAAGGAGTAAACATTATGTGTGAACAGATATATATTAAAGGTTAGCATTAATCAGTTGTCAGTTTAAGTTTAAATAAATTAATCTCACATCGTTTTATGATTTTCTAATATAACTGTTTATATTTGAAGCCAGTATAGAATCCACCAGGGCGGTTGGTGAGAGGATACAATAAATTATTAATTTATGAAGCCAAAGTTGATAGTAACCTCGACGCCTTGATTTTGCAATTTCTTTTCTTAAATTTTATTTATTTATTTAACGTAGTCCAAAAAAAGATTGACCTCATTTCACATATTATTACCACTATTTTTGTATTTTTTTTTCCCTCCTTTATTTTTCATATATATCAAAATTAACGTTTGTGATTATTAATTAATGAAACTGACCTCTCATTTTGTACATTTTTTAAAATACTTTTGTGTTCTTTTCTACTTCTTTATTTTCTTTTATTCCAACATTAATTTTTTAAATTGTTGGAGATTGTTTTGATCGAATAAATGTATTGGCCTCATTTTGCAACCTTTTATTTATTTTTTATCTGCTCCAATGTCACTTTTTAAATTACGGGCAATTATTGGGTAGAATAAATGAAGCTGAACTCCTAGCTAGTTGAAGTCATATATGTTAAACTTTTAATGTGTTCATGTTTGATTAAATTATTGGATATTTAAGATGTAGTGTATACGAATTGCAGAAGATGAAAAACAAATTATAACTTTCACCGCAATAAGTTAGAATTTAGAATTAAACGAAAAGTAATTGTGATTTTTATTATCTATATATTATTATATATCTACTTCTAAAAGTCCTTAAAGGGAAAAAAAAAATTTGGAACGATAATACCCTCAAAAATAATTTACAATTTCTAATTTGTCCTTTCAATTAATTTTATTTTAATTATTATATATTATGATTAATGTAATATTTTCTAATTTAATGATGATCGTTGTCTCTTCAAAATTCATTGAAATATATTTATATCTATACTACTTTTAAAATAACTAGAATGAAAAAATATTTTGGATCACAATACTATTGAAAATAATTTATAATTTCTTATTTATCCTTCAATTAATTTAAATAGCATTTTATAATTAAAAATAAATTTTCTACTTTAATGATCGTTATTGTCTCTTCAAATTTCATTGATCTATATTTATATCAATACTACTTCTAAAATAACTTGAATTGAGAAATATGTTGGATCATAATACTCTCGAAAATAATTTATAATTTCTTATATATCCTTCGATCAATTAATTTTAATTATAGTATTTTATAATTAAAAATAAATCTCACATTTATTTACACATGTAATTGTCCTTTTTTATAAAGAAAATGGCGTAACTAATAAATATTGACCACCAAATATTTTACTAATATGTCACTTATAAATGTGATATCATTTTTGTTATTTATTAAGGTAGAGTGTCACAATCTACATATTCATATTTAGTAATTTTTAAGAAACATTGAGACTCATGTTATTTTTTTATTAATATATACAACTTTTTTTTTTTAGCCACTAAGAGAGCTCTCATACATGCTTCTAAATGGTTCAACGCTTTTTCAGAGCTGTTATTTTTTGGATTCAAGTCTCGACTTCAATTATTTATAAAAATTGCACGCAACAAGTATTTGAGAAAGTAATACATTAAAAGCATCGTTTAGTTGTCAATAGTTTTAAAAAATAAATATATTAAAGTTATGTACTTGATATATATCTTGTTTCACCTTAACGCAAGTCAAGCTTTAGACAAAATCATCTTCAATTTAGTGAAATTAAGTCGATCAACTTCAATTTGTAAGCATTGAGACTATTTGGGGTCTGCCAAATGTGCTGAAAAGTTTGGTCTCTTTTTCAATTGTTGTCTTGACAAAAATATTGACTCTTATTAATGGGTCATTGAACTTTGATTTAATTTACTATTTAATAACTGAATTTTGAAACGTAACAAATTCATCATTCAATTTTACTTAGCATTACTCATTCGTTACTCTAAATAACTCCGTCCAACTTATTTAAAGGATTAGTCCACGTGGCCAACGGAACATGACATATAATCATTGTTTTCAATAAGATAGAATCTTCGTTTTCAAGTTTTACCTAATTATTTTCAGAATATTTTTTATAGTGTTGAAATATCTTCTAAATACCTATTATTTAAAAAACAGGCACTTAAAGTTCTGTATTTGTTTGTTTAACTCATTGTTTATTGTGCTGGTCCAAGATTGTCCATTGGGCTCTCGTCCCAACCCGTAGATATTTGACACTCTTCATTGGGCTCTCAGCCCACCTTGTGAATATTGGCGTTGTACGCTCTAATCACTCCTCATTCTCGAATCATGTCTCGCCAATCAAACGGTTCGCCAATAAAATAGTACCGCGTAGAGTCTAAAAGAAGACATTTCTCCATTGAAGTTGGTTCAACTTCCTCCACTTTCTCCCGAGAAGCTAAAGAGGGAGAGGAAAAGAGTATCTCCAATGTGAGAATGTCTAACATGTTATATCATCAAATTAGACAATGTCAACATAGTTTCTTCTCCAATGCATCCCATGTAAGGCTGATGTGGAAAAAAAAATTAGACATTGTCTAACCCCATGTCTAACTCTGGAAGACAAGTCTAACATGCTGACTTGACAAATGAAGGAGGAAAAAAAGTATTTTTTTTTTACATCCAAGTAACTATTAAATCGGATTTCAATAATCTGATTTTATACTAAAACCGATGTGATTATTTGAAATTTTCATTGATTATATGAATACAGGAAAAAAAAGGGGGATTTGATAATTGATTACGTCTTGATTTTCCTAGAACTGAAAAATCAATAAATCAGCCAAATAAATTTGAATAATCAAGAAATGAAAAGTTCATCAAGAATCGATCAATTTAACAAGAAAATGAATAAATTATGGGTTTTCGAACAATAATTTTGAGATGAAGTGGACTGCAGAACAGGAAGAAAAGAATAACGAGAACTTTTTTTCTTTTAGTTACAAAATAACAGAAAGTGATCGATAAAAAAAATAAATAACAGAAATTGAAATATACAAGTTTAATAGTTTATTTTAAATAAATAAATGCCACATGATCATTAATTTTGGACTGTAGACATAATGCATTGGGGTTCACTTTTTTGATTCAATGTCTATTTATTAAACATTCATTAGAAGCCCAATTAATTGATGTCAAATGACATCTTTTTTTTAGCTTAGACTATGTCCTATGGGAGATGCTCTAAGTGTTGTCACATGTGTGACTCAACGGTAGTCCTTCACACACGACTGAGTCAACCTAACTAAGTAAATCGTGCCTTTCGATACTCCAAAATAACTATCTTGCTAGAATCTCGATGGGATAGCTTGTCTTATATACGCGTAATTCACCCTCTAAGGAGCTAATACCAACATCTTCGAACGTCCCTCTATAAATAGGGAGAGTAGTCGGATGGTTGAAGGACAAGTCTAAAAGCTATCTGGACATTCATCCAAATTTAAACCTTGTCATATAACAATCATATCATCCTACCTCTTCGCCATCTTTACCCACAATTTATCGTTGTAACGATTATCAGTGCCCACCTTCCCGATCAATTGTAGATATGTTGGATGAAAAGGTGTGAATGAAGGAATTGGAGTTGCACCGTTTCACCAATGGTTGGATGAAAACGTGTGATTGAAGAAATTGGAGTTGCACAATTTCACTAATGGATTCCACCCCTTCATGAAGTCTCTTGATTCTCTATATATAGAGCACTTCATTCTCCATTTTGATAATAAAAAAATATTTAGAAACTCTATTTTATTCCATCTGCAAGTTTTATTCAAGTTCGGTTGCTATTTCGAAGTTCCGCTCGAAGGTTCTTGATAGGGAGGGTGCTATATCTACAAGAACGAAATCCGTTCTATCCTGAGAGACAATTGTTTGGAATCCTTTGGGACTGGAGGGAGCAAATTTGGCTTAAGGAAATCGCATAAAGTCGGAAAGCTCGGGTTTATCGATTTTGTTCAATTTCTAAATCGTTGAGTCTCAAATTTGTAAGTGTTCTCAACGTTTTCTCCATCAATCACGTGTGCTCATATTTTCGGATCCGATAGTAGGAGGAATAAAGGTACAACAGATACGAGCCTTTACAATTTGGCGCCCACCACCGGGCCCGGTGATCTTCAGTATAACAAATATCTCACAAACGGCAATAATGCCAGTTATGACGGATTGCTGAAACCAACAAGAAGTTCCAACAGCCGGAGGCAGAAAACACAGAGTTTGAGCAAAAAAGTGGAGAGCTCTACGTTATCAAGATCAGCAGAGGCCGAGCTCCGTGTTATATTTCATACTCCACTGAATGCAACGCAATCGCTCAACACTCCAGAGCGCGATATGTCGGGTACACGAAAGTCGGATGTTAATTGTACAACAAGGAGTAAACATTATGTGTGAACAGATATATATTAAAGGTTAGCATTAATCAGTTGTCAGTTTAAGTTTAAATAAATTAATCCCACATCGTTTTATGATTTTCAAATATAACTGTTTATATTTGAAGTCAGTATAGAACCCACCAGTGCGGTTGGTGAGAGGATACAATAAATTATTAATTTATAAAGCCAAAGTTAATAGTAGTCTCGGCGCCTTCATTTTGCAATTTCTTTTCTTAATTTTTTTTTTTTTATTATTTAACGTAGTCCAAAATTTTGCAATTTCTTTTCTTAATTTTTTTTTTTTTATTATTTAACGTAGTCCAAAAAAAGATTGACCTCATTTCACATATTATTACCACTATTTTTGTATTTTTTTTTTTCCCCTCCTTTATTTTTCATATATATCAAAATTAACGTTTGTGATTATTAATTAATGAAACTGACCTCTCATTTTGTACATTTTTAAAATACTTTTGTGTTCTTTTCTACTTCTTTATTTTCTTTTATTCCAACATTAATTTTTTAAATTGTCGGAGATTGTTTTGATCGAATAAATGTATTGGCCTCATTTTGCAACCTTTTATTTATTTTTTATCTGTTCCAATGTCACTTTTTAAATTACGGGCAATTATTGGATAGAATAAATGAAGCTGAACTCCTAGCTAGTTGAAGTCATATATGTTAAACTTTTAATGTGTTCGTGTTTGATTAAATTATTGGATATTTAAGATGTAGTGTATACGAATTGCAGAAGATGAAAAACAAATTATAACTTTCACCGCAATAAGTTAGAATTTAGAATTAAACGAAAAGTAATTGTAATTTTTATTATCTATATATTATTATATATCTAGTTCTAAAAGTCCTTAAATAGAATTTAGAATTAAACGAAAAGTAATTGTAATTTTTATTATCTATATATTATTATATATCTAGTTCTAAAAGTCCTTAAAGGGAAAAACCTTTTTGGAACGATAATACCCTAAAAAATAATTTACAATTTCTTATTTGTCATTTCAATTAATTTTATTTTAATTATTATATATTATGATTAATGTAATATTTTCTAATTTAATGATGATCGTTGTCGCTTCAAAATTCATTGAAATATATTTATATCTATACTACTTTTAAAATAACTTGAATGAAAAAATATTTTGGATCACAATATTATTGAAAATAATTTATAATTTCTTATTTATCCTTCAATTAATTTTATTTTATAAATTTGGCTCACAATACTTTTGAAAATAATTTATAATTTCTTATTTATCCTTCAATTAATTTAAATAGCATTTTATAATTAAAAATAAATTTTCTAATTTAATGATCGTTGTTGTCTCTTCAAATTTCATTGATCTATATTTATATCAATACTACTTCTAAAATAACTTGAATTGAAAAATATGTTGGATCATAATACTCTCGAAAATAATTTATAATTTTTTATATATCCTTCGATCAATTAATTTTAATTATAGTATTTTATAATTAAAAATAAATCTCACATTTATTTACCCATGTAATTGTCCTTTTTTATAAAGAAAATGACGTTACTAATAAAAATTGACCACCAAATGTTTTACTAATATGTCACTTATAAATGTGATATCATTTTTGTTTTTTATTATTAATTTCTTAGAAATTCGTATATATTTTAAGGTAGAGTGTCACAATCTACATATTCATGTTTAGTGATTTTTTAAAAACATTGAGACTCATGTTATTTTTTTATTAATATATACAACTTTTTTTTAGCCACTAAGAGAGCTCTCATGCATGCTTTTAAATGGTTCAATGCTTTTTCGGAGCTATTATTTTTTGGATTCAAGTCTCGACTTCAATTATTTATAAAAATTGCACGCAACAAGTATTTGAGAAAAAATTGCACACAACAAGTATTTGAGAAAGTAATACATTAAAAGCATCGTTTAGTTGTCAATAGTTTAAAAAAATAAATATATTAAAGTTATGTACTTGATATATATCTTGTTTCACCTTAACGCAAGTCAAGCTTTAGACAAAATCATCTTCAATTTAGTGAAATTAAGTCGATCAACTTCAATTTGTCAGCATCGTGACTATTTGAGGTCTGCCAAAGGTGCTGAAAAGTTTGATCTTTTTTTCAATTGTTGTCTTGACAAAAATACTGACTCATATTAATCTAATAAATAATAAATATGTAAATATATGTTTTTAATTTATACAATTTTTAAAAAATATATTAAAAATAGTTGATGTATATTAAGAAAATATTCAATTCAAGATATTCAAATATAATTCATAATATGCAACTAACTAGTTTCAACAAAATATCATGTAACTCTCCAATTCTACTATTTTTTGGTTTTAATTATTTTAATTAACAAATCACGTAGACGTGGTAACTCTCCAACTATCATATTTTACCGACTACTAACTGCTTGTGATCCCATATAATTCTAGTTCCCATGAAATCGAATCGAATCAAGAACTGATGGTTCTTTTGAAAACAGAATCGTTGATTTTTTTATAAGAGAAGTATCGAATCGGAACCGAACCGAACCGTTCGATCCCTTCAGTTCAGGTTTTGGTTTTGGTTCCGATTTCCTAACCTAAAATTTTCAACTTAAAGCGAAGAAACGATGGTAGATTCCGACTGTAAGAGGCCTAAGATGGCACGGTTATCGACTTTGATCAAGATGCGAATATAACAGTCATATTTGTCCTTCACATCAAAATATTCACTCTTTTTTAGACATTAACGTATCTCCTCATTCGCGTGTATGTGCTCCGCGAAAAAATTCTTCAATTTATGCTCGTAATTCTCCACATTTTTACGGAACAGTCGCTCAAATCCAGCAACACCTTGAAAATAAGATAACAACTAATTATGAGATGGAGATTAAATATTTCTTATTTGTTGATTCTTGAAGAAATGAAGGCTGAAGGCTTGAAGCTAAACGATAGAATCACTGAAAGAAAAATGATTTTAGATCTATGATTTTTTGTTTATTACTTGTTTTGCTTATAATTATCGTAATGTTGAATGAGTCAATAACTGTTGGGTAATTGATAATTACTAGTGGACCAGATAACATGCATTAAGATTAAGAATTGATGATTTTTTTTATTTTTAATTTATATTTAAAAAAATAAAAAATAAATCTTGTTTTGATCTATCAGTTCTAGTTCTGAACCTGGAACCGAAACCGGAACCAAAACCAGAACCTGAATCAAATGGTTCTTGATTTTTAGAACCAGAATCGTTTAAAATCTTGAAAGAAACGAATCAAACCGTTGGTTCCGATTCTTTTACCTAGTCCTACCAGTTATTTTAACATAATAATTCATCGTGTTCATCGTAGACTAGACAGTATATATCCACGTAGAATGTGATTTGAACCATCATCCTCCAACATAAATTTCACACTTTTCACCATGGCATTTTATCTAATTAATTGTTTCTTTCAAATTTTATGTTTTATCTAACAATGACTATGTAAATGAGCCTTGAATTTATCATGCCTCAATAAAATCATGTGAAAATTCAAATTTCTATCTTTGAAGCTTTCACATGGGAATTTTCAAAGATCTTTTCATCCATGCACTCTGAAAAGTTGGATTATACGGTTGGGTGATTTGGAGAGATCAAAAATTTAAATTGGACATAGATTTCTGTTAAGCGAATTAATTAAACCAGGCAAAACAGAAATTTTCAAATTCAATAAATCAATAGCATAAAAATTATTGAATATTTTGTAAAAATAAAAAATAAATAAATATTAAGTAGAATATTTTCATAGTCAAGAATATAATGCTTGTCGCGTGATGTAATTGTAAATGAAGATTTTGCTAGCCAGTTTATTGTCATACTATATATATGATATATAAAATAAGAATACTTCTCAAAAACAAGTTTTTGAATTTTTTTCCGCCTAAATTATCGTTCTTAAAATAGAAATATTTCAATGAACCCGAAACTTTTCATAATTACACTATTATTTTGAAATCGAAAAATATGCAATATGAGTATCACATCGAAAACTCAACGAGAACTTTAATATGAACCCACAAGTGAGAGCCAATTGTAAACATTTCATCCCTAAAATCACATCAAAACTTAAAAGTGAAAGTTTTATTTTGTATCTTTTATTTTTTCCTAATGTCCCACTATTTCAAAAAAAATTTATTTAAGTCCTACAATGATTTATAATTTATTAACTAAATCTAATTTTTCCTAAATAATTAATTTAAATTCGATTTACTTTTCTTATAAAATTTAAGAAATAATAAAAATCTGAATAATTTTTGCAACTTCATATTTCGATCAATTCATTTAACATTTTAAAATAATTTTTTTTATTTTTTTATTTACTCATTTTGTTCATTTAATTATGTTTAATAATACTATAGATTTAAATAATCAAAATATGTAAAATATATATTACAAACTTTAACCAGTAGTTTAACTATTTTTTACCAAAATAAAAATAAAAGTATGTCTAGCAAATTAATTCTATTTCAAAATTGGATTTGGTCAAACAAGGTTATTAAAAACGTATAAAAAAATAGATTTTTTTATTTTTCTTTTTCCAGTAACGTAGCCCTTTGACAACTAGATGAAAAATAAAAAGTCAAGTTATATTGAAAATTATTGAATAAATTTTGAATATTTTGATAGTTTGTATCTATAATTTTTTTAAATTTTTTTTAAATTCCTATCATTAGTCATGGTTTCACATTGTAGGCCGATTTATATGGAACTTAACTGTTAGATTTTAATTTTTGAATAGTATTTTTTTATGTGTTGTCGTTTAAACAATCACATTGCTTTTACAAATTAAGATGCATTGATGATTTATTAGTATATAAAATTAATGTATTTGCAATGTAAATTAGTTAAAATTTAATTCAATCTCACATTTCATATTCTTTAATTTGTTACACTCGTGTAAATATAGGTCCACATGGATCTAATTTACAAGGCTAAAGTAAATATAAAATGAAATATATGTTCAATATATTTAAATATCAAATATCGTATTAAGATAATTTGTACCAATTCTAATAATACTATTTGGAGAGTGATAAATTATTTATTATAGTCTAGAAATTATATTTTGAAAAGATTAATTACGTTAATAATCATTAAAATTGAATATTTATACAAATGAGTTATGAAAGTGGTCACTGAAGTATTATTATTTTTTTAATAGTAAGTCATTCTACTAATAAAATAATCTACATATAAATTAAAAAAAAAATCTACTTTTTAACAACTTTTTGTCCCAAATTTTTCATTTTTATAAGCTTATATCTCATATATATATATATATATATTACAAATTCTATGTAAATGTAATTTTGTTTGTCAATCTTAAGCTTTAAAACAATATAAATTACAATATTTAAAGAAAATTCCTGGAATAGTAAACATACGCACTGTAAAAAAAAAAAAAAAAAAAATCAATGTATGTGTAATTGTAACTTTTTTTTAATTAATTTTCTTCCTTCATTTCACATTTTTAATTAAATATTTATTTCATATATTAAAATATAAATTTAAAATATTTGAGTATCAAATGATCGCACGGGTGTAACAGTACTAGTTCAAATAACAAGAAGTCGGCGGTACAATATCTTTATAGTCATCGAGTATAATGAAGACTTTGCTTAATTAGTAACTTGGTCAAATAACAGCAAGCCAAAATAACATTTTTATATTCATTGCGTTCAGGATGATGAAGATTTTGCTTAACCACTAAATTCAAGTCAATATAATATTTTTATATCAAATGAGGATAATATGTGAGGTAAATGAATATTTTTCTTAGCGTGTATCCTTCTTTGTTCACCACTTGAAACTCTTATTGGTATGCTACTGCACAAGAATATGAGGTTTCACTCCCCGGCAAGATTGAAGATATTGGGTTTTTTGATACTCAATAAATTCGGACGATAATGTAAAACAGATGTGGAAATAATATCGACACCTAGATGGATAGTTCGGCTCGATAACGACTCGAAATCACTTGAAGTGACTTAATTTGTAGTTACTCGTGACCCACTTGGATGGACCAATTGTGGTGGTTATAGGCATGAGCTTTAGAATTGGTTTTGTTGTTGGGTCATTTGACTTGGTTTTATCTTGGGCCTGAGTCTTGGTTGATTGGCCCATTTATTGTGACCTAGCCTATCCTAAATAAAACCTACCATTTGCCCCTTTTCCGAAAAACTTAATTTTGAATTAACTGAGAGAGGGAAGAGGGAAACGGGCTCTTCGAGTCTTGCTTGGAAGTCTCAATTGTTACTCTTGTTCTTGTTCTTCCCATTTTGGAACAACCAAAGTATAGTGTTGTTGAGTCGATCTTGAAGTCAAGGTGTCAAGTTAGAGAGTTTACTGAACCCGAAAGTATATTGAAGATCAAACAATAATTTCAGCAGAAGTGTCATTGTCAAGTGATCTTTTTAATTAAATTTATCAAACCCTTTCGCTAAAATCCTTCGATCAATTTCGATAATCGCTTCCATTCTGCAAAAGTTTGGTTAGAAGCTATTGGATTTGCGGAAGTCTGGTTGTAAGATATAATGTTTATTTTAAGAATCCGTAAGATCGTGTTTGTCTAATGTTTAACGTCACTTAAGTTAATTAACAAATTTAATTTCCTGAATCATGTGGTAAAAAATAATAGGCCGAAATCTTTGACCAGTTGAAGTTTATTGATTTTTCCAAAACAATGAACCAATGGCATGTTGCCATATGACCGTTTTTTAATAAAATTTATTAACAATTATTACCGAACATAGGCTTATTATTCATATTTCAATATTCTAGTTTATTATGTTTTAATTCAAATTAATCCAATAATTAGTCGTCGTTTTTTATGTTTCTATTTGGTTCAACAAAAAAATAGTAGATAAAGAGCCTCTTTGGTGTATGTATTTCGCCAAAGCCTGTTCGGTATAGGTAATTTTTTAAAAATGTTGAGAAGTTTTTTATTTTTAGGAGAACTAGATTTTTTCCCCGTACGATGCATGCGATTTCTATCAATGAAAATGATTTTGATGAAAATTTATGAAAATATGTTTATTATACAATCATATCAAATAAAAATATAATATCAAATAAAAATATAGACAAATAACATTTTATTACGAAAAGTTATCGAATTTGATTCTTATAAAAAAAAATCAAAATAGGAAAAAAAATTATTTAATTTATTATTATTTTATGAAATATAATATTGATACTTATAAATTTCATTCTTAAAACATTATAATTTAAAATTTTCGAACATTAATGTTAATATATAAATATTGATATAATTATATTATATTATTATATAAATTCAAACTTAACTTATTTCTTTAATTATTTTTTATTTACCCAAACGATAATACAAATTATTGTTATAATTTTCTTATTTTATTATGACTATTTATAAAATATATTTTTTTTTGTGAACTGAAATAGACAGTAAGATCAGATTATAAGATTATGTGAACCAAAATAATTTTTCAATGTTTACTGTAAAAATGTTTTTTACTTTTTTCAAAATTTTGTGTGTGTGTGTATATATATATATAACCCGATATTCAAAATAAATAAATAAATTATTCTTAACATATAATTTCGAACATTATTATTTTATGAAATATAGTATTAATATTTATAAATTTCATTTTTAAAACATTATATTTAACCATTCACATTTTTTCTCTCAAATTTTTAACTACACATTTTACCTTAAAAAATAAAAAAATAAAAAAGTCAAATAAACTCAAATTATAAGCGTCCGGCATCTCTATTTTTCTGTCATCATTACAATTTAAAATTTAAAAAAAATTCTCAAACCACTTTATACCCGCACACATTTTTTCTCTCCAATTTCTAACTACAAAACTTACATTGAAAAATGAAATAAATTGCAACTCCTCTGAAAAATAAATTGCGAAAAATGCACAATTTGAATTTGAAAATAAAACAAAAGTGGGACCCACTACAATTCAAAAATTGCGGCTCTTAAGTGCTTCGTCACTATAGATGAATTTTTTATTTTCGTCATTTTCATATATATATATATATATATATATATATATATATATATATATATATATTTCCTTCCCTTCTCTCTCTCTTCTTGGGAGGAAATTCATTAAACTAGTATCACACCCGTGCATTGCACGAAAGAATAATATGAAATTATTTTATTGTAAATATCATTACAAAATAGGGAAAAAATTGAACACGTAATTTGCTTTGATTAATGGTACATATTGTCAACGAATGCTTAAAATAGAAATAAATTACAATTCTCATCAATTTTGAAAATCTTTTTAAATAATACATTTTTGTACAGTTTGTAGTTGCTCACATCCGTGTGATACACGAAAGTTACTATAGACAAAACATATTTAAACAATTGCTCAAATTTACATTAAATAATGCAATTTTTCAAATATATGTTGTATAGAATAAATAAAAAATTTCATCCAAATATTTTTTACTAATGTAGAAATAATAACTCTCAAGATATTATAATTTACATAAAATAAAGTAATTGCAACAAATTATATATATGCGGTCCTATATATAAATAAATGTAATAAATTAAGCAATATTAACGAGGTACGAAAATAAAAATCAACCTCAAGATTTATTGTGCACGAACGTGGAATTCAATTCAAGAGATCATTCGCATGATTAATAATTTTTAAATTTTAAATGCGATGCATTTAATTGAACATAATTAAATGCAAATTTAATTGTATGTCAATAAAAAAATTATTAATGAAAATATAAATAAAATATATATATAGTGAGGCTTTTTTTCTATATATGTTAATAAAATTAAGAAATAAAGTTTCACCAATTTTTTACGACATATAATTATTTTTTTAATATTTTAATAAACTTGTAAACTATTGAATTATTTAATCTCTTTACTGAAAAACAGACCATGAATAAGTGTTTTAGAGATTGTATCATGAACAATGAACATAACGACTCCATTTCTTGAATTAAGGTTCAATAAATGAAATTTTCTTTTTTAAAAAAATTTTGAACTACAAGATTAGGCTCATACAATACATGTACAAAACTCAACTTACATATTCTCCTTAAGATAGACGTTCTTCTTTTCATATATTGTTCTTCATCATATTCTTCCCAAAAAGAGGTGTAGGATAGACTTTTTGGTATAATTTGATTTTTTAAGCATTAATTATTAATTTCAAGTGCATTTCTAAAAAAATAACAATTAATTTTAATAAATATTGTTACATTATTATTTTAATAAAAATTACTAATCGATCAATTGTTTAATAGAAATTATATGAACTAATTATTAAAATTTGTAATATATTTTTACATATTTTAGTTATTTAAATTTATAATGAAAAATAGAAAAATGAACAGAATCAGTAAATAAATAAAAATAATGTGAAAATGATGAATGAATTGAAGAAATCTTAAATTTGTAAAATTAACCCAACTTAATTGGATTTGCCTTAAAAATTCGTATAATTACTATTTATTTTAAATTTGATGAGAAAAAACCAAAACAGAAATTAATCTCTATAACTAAAATGAGTTTAGTTAACTAATTATAGATAATATTGTAAGACTTAAATGATATAATTTAAAATGAATTAGATATTGAGGAAAAATATAAAATATAAAATAAAATTTTACCTATAATTTTTTATACCATTTTACGAACAATATATTTACAATTTGCTCTCACTTATTAACTTACATTAAACTTCTAACTGTAATTTTTAATTTGACACTCATATTATATATTTTTTTATTTCAAAATAATATAATAATTATTAAAAGAATAATAGAAAAAATAACATTTTGATGTTATTAATAGCATAGCACGAATGTCAATGCAATTAAATGACACATGTAAAACAATAATTGCTAAAATATTTAATATACTATTTTTTAGCAAAAAATTTCAAAATTTAGAAATTTTTTTTACGGGAAACTATGTATGCATTTTGATGATGGTTATTCCACTTTTATTTATTAAAATATTAAGATTAAGATGTGTGATTGAAAATTGATTGAATAATGTGAAAAGTAGTGAGTCTCATTAAAATATGTGGTTGAAAATGAAGTTGAGGAAAATGTTGAAAAATGTTAAGACCAAACAAGCACTGCAATCTAAGTAGCATTGTGACATGTCGAACATACATTGGATGATGTAAATAACTATCCCGTCACTTACTTTTTCACCACACAATGTATGTACGTCATTTTACAATATCACTTAAAAATGTCAATTAAAAATGTCTTTCTAGAATTACTCTAAAATTAATCTTAACTACATATTTAATAAGATCCATAATTTTTTAAGATAAATTTCATCATTTTTTTATCATAATCTGTTAAAAATATGATTATGATATAGTATACATATGGAGCTACGTACTAGGAAAACAAGATAATTTATCATGAATCGAAGAATGAATGAAGTTGTCGAATAAATATTTAAGTAAATTTAGCGTTTGGAGGGTCATTGTGTTGGTTATGTGTCCATACTCCATATAATATATTTTGCCGTGTAAAATAACATTTTACAATAAATAAATAAATTATAGTTTTATTTATTAATTGTATTTATTAATTACTGAGCATGTAAATTAAAGTGTCTCTGATCACTTGTAATAATATAAATAAATCGGGTACTTGTGTTGAGAAATATAGTCTGACACAACTTATATTTTGATCATAAATAAATTGTTCACAACCAATATATAAAGGATTACATCTTGTATTGGAAGGTTGTTGTAGCTATCAAGAATTTTTACGCGATGAATAATTATTTTTAATATTTAGAAAATCGTGTCGCTACTATCTCACCATTATTTTGAAGTTAACGCCGCGACAGATTCGTCTAACCAAGTCGAAAAATATCAAGTTTGTTCGATTTTGAATTAAATATCCGAATTTCTAAATTTATATTATTTTAATTATTTATTCAAAGTATTATTTTCAAAATCATTTTTAAAATTCTAAGATTTCTTATTGAATTATTTTAGTCCAAATATGTAATTCAATTTCATCTCAAAATTTATTTATTCTTAAATTTATTTTTTCAGTCCAAAATATATCTGTTTTAAATACGTTTATAATCAAAATTATACCTAACTAATCCTATTTAATTAAACCTAATTTCAACCTACACGTTTTCTTTTTCTTCTTTCCACCAAATTGTTTCATCATTATGTTTTCCAACTTTAGCACATTTTCATCCTTTTTCACCCTCGAGACCACCAACCTGCAGCTCCATCCATTTTCACTTTCCATCTCCAGCTATAAACCAAGCAGTCATCTCCATCACCAGCTTCAACTCCATTTCCAGCAATTCCCATTTCAAGATCAAAGTTTCTACCTTTCCCTCTACCTCCACACACACAAGCAATATACACAATTTGCAATCAACTTTGCCACTCCAAATCGAGCCACACAAACACCACTATCGAACCAATTCCATCCTCAATCTACCATACTGATTCAATCTCAGAATCATTCAAGGTATCAAACCAAAACACAAACTGCAGACCACATCACCGAGCCCTGGTGCAATGCTAAACACCAACCCAAGAATCCATCATCATCCTCGGCACACCCAAATCACAACCGCCGCCGCCACCGTACGCAGTTAGCTCAAATCCTCACCCATAAACCCAAATCAAAAACTGAGAGTAATCAAAGCCCAGAACCTTACCTTGATTCGACCTAGCTCTGGCCTGATTTCCATCGGTTGTACCGCCGATTCTCCGCAGCCCAAAACCGCCACTTTTTGCCTCGGATCAACCATCAATCTTGCACCCAAATTGCCCAATAACCTAGTCTACAACACCCCTGCCACTCGCCGCACCTTACGCCGGAGATTTCGTCGGCGAAACCGCCGGTCAGACACTATCGTTCACGAAGCCGCCAACGTCGCTCTCTCCGATCTCTCTCTTGACTTGGATTGAAATGGAAAGAGAGAGAGAGAGAGAAAAATTATTTTAAATATATTTTGATTTTCAAAAAATTGCACCTTGGTCCCTCTTATTTCCAAAGTTATTCATTTCAGTCCTCCAAATTTCAAAGGATATTATTTCAGCCCCTAAAGTATCAAAACTATTTAATTCAGTCCCTAACCTTATTATGTTTTAAAAGAACAGTCCCTATAGTTTAAATATTTTAAATCTTACTTTAAGTTTGAAAAGTATTCATTTTAGTCCATCAACTTTCAAAGTATCTATTTTAGTCCCTCAACTATCAAAAATATTCATTTCAGTCCCTCAACTTTCACAAGTATTCATTTTAGTCCATCAACTTTCAAAGTATTCATTTTAGTCCTTCAACTTTCAAAGTATTCATTTTAGTCCCTCAACTTTCAAAACATCAATTTCAGTCCTCAAATTATAAATTATCATTTTTAAACTATAAATTTCAAAAGGATGAATTACGGGCTAGACGAAGCGTACGGAGAATTTAAAGAATGGAGGTCGTTTCCCGCTCAACCACACTCGTCAAGTTTGAGGTAGACTCGCACCTATTAATTTATTTAAATTATGATTGTTCAGGAGAAAACTTGGTAAATCCAATGAGTGGAAGGCCGGATCCCGTGAGGACCGGGAACGCCACAAATGTGGATAAACCTTGAGTATGCGGGCATGATTGGGACAAGGCCCCAGCGAGGGAGCCCAATCCGCTACCCACATTCTATATTTGTGAACGTTATGTGATTTATACATACAATGTTTTTAAAGAGTTTATGATGTTTCAAAAGAAAACTTGGAAAGTCCAATGAGTAGAAGACCGTATCCGTTGAGGTCCGGGAACGCTACAAAAGTGGAAAGACCATGAGTGTGCGGGCAAGATTGGGACAAGGCCCCAGCGAGGGAGCCCAATCCGCTACCCACATCCTATATTTTTAAGAGTATATGATTTATGAAAAGAAGCCTACCAATACCCTGTTTTTCTAAAGAGCCTGTATTTATGTGTTCAATCATTTTATAAGTTAATTAATTGGCGATGAGTCTACTGAGTATTTCCCCCATGAAATGCTCACCCCTACTTTCTAACAGTTTTGCAGATTCCGGAGATGGTGGCAAGCGATGAATGATGGTGGCAATAAACGTTAAATGGTTGAAAGTTTGACGTTAATGATTTCCGTATTTTCCAAACATTGAATAATTTTGAGAAGTGCAGTTATTTGAGCTTTATAATATTAATGGTTCGATTTACTATTTCAAATGGTTTCATGAATGTTTTCAATCTTATCGACCATTACAGTTTATTTAATGTTGCCAAAATGACTTTCAATTATTTCTTCCGCAAAAAATATTAATTGAAAAATTAGAAAAGAAAAGATGAGGTGGTGAACCGGGTATACGGAACTCGGGGCGCTACAGCTTGGTATCAGAGCCAGTCTGCGTTTCTGTAGACTGGTAAGTTTTCAAAAGAAAATTTCAAGAGATATTTTCCATTATGAAATTATTATGAATAAAGATTGTCACTCCCATCATTCGTTCCACCAACTCCGAGGTAAAGAAGTTATGATGTTTAAAGTTATTTCAGTATTTCGAATACTCATTTTATTGATTTATGAGAAAGAATGAAGAGTATTTCGGATACTTATGATTTATGAGAAAGAGAGAGAAGATTTATGATGTCGTTATGCTTGTCAAAACTTACTTGCTTAAATGCATGAGATTTGAACTTTTATGTTCATGAGAATTACTTGCTTAAATGCATGAGATTTGAACTTTTATGTTCATGAGAATTACTTGCTTAAATGCATGATATTTGAACTTTTATGTTCATGAGAATTACTTGCTTAAATGCATGAGAAATGAGAATGTATTTCTTCGAAAATAATGATGTTGTTATGCTTTGTCATAACTTATATGCTTTAATGCATGACTATGAGAAAGAAGTAAAGACTATGAGTCCGACTCGGAGAAGGCCCCAGCGAGGGAGCCGGGTCGTTATTAAAGAGAAAGAGAAATTTTTTCTTCAGAAAGAAATGAGTTTTGAAGCATAACGAGAAATTTTTTCAGAAAGAAATGAGTTTTGAAAAATAATGAGAAATATTTTTCAGAAAGAAAGAAAAGAAAGAGAACGAGTGGTGAGCATAATGAGAATAATATTATTTAAGAATGATTTCAAAATAATTTTTGTCCTCGAGTCTAGAAATGATGAACCCTAACTGGACTTTGCATAATTGATTTTAGACATGGCACTAAGTATGAGAAGTCAACAGAAATGATTAGAAATATGTTCGGATTATCTATCATTTAGATTTAACGAGAAATAGCGAGCCAATTTTATTAAGTTGTGATGAGATGTTGAGATTATAAGTGATATGATTTTAATGAGACTTTTATGAGAAGAATTAAGAAGTTAGAGATTTAAAGATTTGATTCTTAGTTATTGGGAATTAAGTAATGGATATTATGTTGAGTAAATGAATTACGCCTCTATGTTGAAGAGAAATTTATTATGAAGTTTGTCCTTGTGAGAAAATTTTGGCGAATATGATTTGAAATTGTTATGTTGAGGAATTATGAATTGATTTTCTGGGATTTTTTTTGATGATATAGAAGTGTTAGAATTGTTGTCAATATTTTAGATCGTTGTGAATAAACGTGGAGTTATTTGTTATTGTTGGTTATGAAGTATACCTACGGGTTGGATAAGTCCAAATTACAAGGGAGACTCTGTCCAGAATTTTATTATTTGGAATTAAGAGCATAATATGATAAGCATCTGCTAAAGGAATTGAGGTTAGACATGCAAGTTCATTTACATCACCAACGAGATTTAATAGACGATAATAGAGTTATTATTATTTCTCATGAAGAGAACACATAAGAGTCACACTGGAAAGGAAATACATGAAACACACGAATGCATAAGAGAAAAACATGGAAAGATCATCAGAATGAGAGATGTGTTTCCGGAGTAGCCGTATCCTACCACCTCTGATCTTTTAAGGATATAGAGACAAACCTTCAAAGAGGTGTGTTTCGAGAGTAAGGAATACTCCGTAATCTACCACCTTGGAACTTTGAGGTACACACAAGATTTAAACATTAAGAAATCCTAGTAAATGGAGGGGTGTCTCGAGAGTGAGAATACTCCGTACTCTACCACCACCTATTCTAAGATTCACAGAGTTAAGTTTACATTAACCAGACTCCATTTTCGCTTGATTCCCCTTCCTTGCGACCAATCTACCTTGAATCCTACTGGATCTTGAATTGAGATATATGACTGCAGCTTATCCAGTAGTTCATCGATAGTAGGAGCAGAAATAAGGATCCTTCTGGAAAATGGAGAGATGAATCCCTGTTCCACGGCATAGTCAAGAAAGGTTAACAAACCATCAAAGAAATTGTTAACATTTAAAAGCCCAATAGGTTTAGTATGGAGATCTAGTTGAGCCCATGAGGTAATATTGAAGATTTCTTCTAGAGTACCAAAACCTCCAGGCAGGGCTATAAAGGCATCAGAACCATATAGCATACAAGTTATGCGTTCATGGATGGATAATGTTTGTACTTCATGCCCTCGGGTTTTGCCTGCTATATCTGCCAAAGGGACAGGTATAACACCGATCACTTTTACTTGCTCTGTGAGAGCAGATTGGGAAACACAACCCATCAGACCACTGCTACCACCCCCATACACGAGATTGATACCTTTCTCTCCTAGTTTCTTTCCAAGATCTACTGCTGTTTCAAGATACCCAAAACCTTTCCCCACTTTTGATCCACAAAATACACAAATAGTTTTGATTTGTCGAAGTTTTGGTGCTTCCATCTTTGAAAGTAAAGAAGGAAAAACTTACGAAGAAGATGTGATTTTGGGATGTTTAAACTATGAAAATGTTTGGCTATTTAAAGCCGAAAAACTACACTGTTTCTGATTAGCATTTGAAAAAGTAAAGATTTACTTTTGACAAAATCAGCCTACTTTTGACTATTTTATCAAAGCTTTCACCTTTCGGTGATTTATTTTCAGCTTTATCAAAACTCGAGAAAGGAAAATATATTTTATTTCCAACTTTATCAAAACGCGTGAAAGGAAACAGCAAAGTATTTTAAATTCGTATCAAAAGATTTACCTTATATCAATGCTGAATTGCCAGAAACCTCATTTTGTAAAACAGACTGGCAAACAGGATCTTTCGATATTATATTTTGGAGACTATCACGTTCTTTATCCTTGTTAAATTGAGCATATAAGGAGAGAAGTTCACGTTGCACATACCCACTTGGGTGCGTCTCAAGAGTCAGTCGAATATCATCCAAAGACTCCTTACTCAGTCCACCCTTTATGAAATCGATTTTATCATCCCGATTGTTAGAAGAATATCCTACTGATTTGCAACGAGTATTACAGTTCCAACGAGCACATTTGTAGCAACCATTCAGCCTTTTTGCTCTTCGTTTCTTTGCGAAAGTGCTTTTACCTAAACCAGGCATGTGTTTAGGAAATGTCATAGGCAATTCACCAGCTAATCGAACCTTTGCTTCTATCAACCAGCGAACATCTTCTGGAATACCATGAGCCATCAGCAACCTCAATCTTTCGAGCCTTATTCGATAAATTTTTCTCAGATCATTCATTGGAAGACTGGAATAATACTTGCGAATGTTTGTAAGGATGATATCTATGTTTTGATGGATCTAACCTATTCCCAGCACGAACTATTTAAAAGCATAAAGGATCTGAGTGAGTCCAAGTGATTTTGATTCCAGCAAGAAAGCGCAGGAATAAAATAATAAAAAGAGGAGACAAGAGTTAATGCGCTGTTAACGTTTCTCGATAAAGGAAGATTTGATGATGAGATTTGGAGATATGGAATATTTTCTTGGATTTTGGTACTGATATTTTTGGTATAATAATAATAATCAGGGTATAGTGAGATGACACGTGAAAGTGAATTGAGGACTGTGCTGAATTAGAGTTCCTACGTATATACAAGTGAAAGAAATACCTTGCGGGGAAATGTTGTGATATTTGAGTTAAGAATTTTAGTTTTTTTGGGAGATATTTGTTTACTGAATTTTGGGTTACAAATATTGGAAGAGATAAGCTGATGATATTATGTGAATAACATGTTTGAGTATATTACATAGAGAATATTCAGGGAATCGTTTTAATTATTTTGGTGATATTTGGTGATAAGAAGTTTTGGAGATGACAAATTATTATGGTTTGATATGTTAGTAAAGATTTATTGATATTTGGAGAGAATCTTTCATGGGTTTATAGAGATTAGTGAAGAATGTTATTTGGGTTAGTCGATAATGACTTAAGTATTCAGTAAATATTTCTTTATACAGTTTAAAGACTATGTTGAGAGATTGATGAGAATATGTGATTTAATGTTTGGGATTATGTGAGATAATGATGAATTTCAGTCACTTACAATTCAGAAGAATTTATTTTATGAGGAGACACATATGTTCATTATTGAGAGAAAAGTCCATTCATAAGAAACAAAGAGATGCATTTAGTCAAAGTCCAGTGGGTTAAATATGGTAGCAATGATGCTACATAAGAGAAAGAAAGAAGAAGAGATTCTGATTAAGTATTCAGAAATCATAAGATCGAGTAAGTTTAATTTCGAGGACGAAATTATTTTAAGGGGGTAAGGTTGTAGCGACCAAGAATTTTTACGCGATGAATAATTATTTTTAATATTTAGAAAATCGTGTCGCTACTATCTCACCATTATTTTAAAGTTAACGCCGCGACGGACTCGTCTAGCCAAGTCGAAAAATATCAAGTTTGTTCGATTTTGAATTAAATGTCCGAATTTCTAAATTTATATTATTTTAATTATTTATTCAAAGTATTATTTTCAAAATCATTTTTAAAATTCCAAGATTTCTTATTGAATTATTTTAGTCCAAATATGTAATTCAATTTCATCTCAAAATTTATTTATTCTTAAATTTATTTTTTCAGTCCAAAATATATCTGTTTTAAATACATTTATAATCAATATTATACCTCACTAATCCTATTTAATTAAACCTAATTTCAACCTACACGTTTTCTTTTTCTTCTTTTCACCAAATTGTTTCATCATTATGTTTTCCAACTTTAGCACATTTTCATCCTTTTTCACCCTCGAGACCACCAACCTGCAGCTCCATCCATTTTCACTTTCCATCTCCAGCTATAAACCAAGCAGTCATCTCCATCACCAGCTTCAACTCCATTTCCAGCAATTCCCATTTCAAGATCAAAGTTTCTACCTTTCCCTCTACCTCCACACACACAAGCAATATACACAATTTGCAATCAACTTTGCCACTCCAAATCGAGCCACACAAACACCACTATCGAACCAATTCCATCCTCAATCTACCATACTGATTCAATCTCAGAATCATTCAAGGTATCAAACCAAAACACAAACTGCAGACCACATCACCGAGCCCTGGTGCAATGCTAAACTCCAACCCAAGAATCCATCATCATCCTCGGCACACCCAAATCACAACCGCCGCCGTCACCGTACGCAGTTAGCTCAAATCCTCACCCATAAACCCAAATCAAAAACTGAGAGTAATCAAAGCCCAGAACCTTACCTTGATTCGACCTAGCTCTGGCCTGATTTTCACCGGTTGTACCGCCGATTCTCCACAGCCCAAAATCGCCACTTTTTGCCTCGGCTCAACCATCAATCTTGCACCCAAATTGCCCAATAACCTAGTCTACAACACCCCTGCCACTCGCCGCACCTTACGCCGGCAATTTCGTCGGCGAAACCGCCGGTCAGACACGATCGTTCACGAAGCCGCCAACGTCGCTCTCTCCGATCTCTCTCTTGACTCGGATTGAAATGGAAAGAGAGAGAGAGAAGAATTATTTTAAATATATTTTGATTTTCGAAAATTTGCACCTTGGTCCCTCTTATTTCCAAAGTTATTCATTTCAGTCCTCCAAATTTCAAAGGTTATTATTTCAGTCCCTAAAGTATCAAAACTATTTAATTCAGTCCCTAAACTTATTATGTTTTAAAAGAACAGTCCCTATAGTTTAAATATTTTAAATCTTACTTTAAGTTTGAAAAGTATTCATTTTAGTCCATCAACTTTCAAAGTATCTATTTTAGTCCCTCAACTATCAAAAATATTCATTTCAGTCCCTCAACTTTCACAAGTATTCATTTTAGTCCATCAACTTTCAAAGTATTCATTTTAGTCCTTCAACTTTCAAAGTATTCATTTTAGTCCCTCAACTTTCAAAACATCAATTTCAGTCCTCAAATTATAAATTATCATTTTTAAACTATAAATTTCAAAAGGATGAATTACGGGCTAGACGAAGCGTACGGAGAATTTAAAGAATGGAGGTCGTTTCCCGCTCAACCACACTCGTCAAGTTTGAGGTAGACTCGCACCTATTAATTTATTTAAATTATGATTGTTCAGGAGAAAACTTGGTAAATCCAATGAGTGGAAGGCCGGATCCCGTGAGGACCGGGAACGCCACAAATGTGGATAAACCTTGAGTATGCGGGCATGATTGGGACAAGGCCCCAGCGAGGGAGCCCAATCCGCTACCCACATTCTATATTTGTGAACGTTATGTGATTTATACATACAATGTTTTTAAAGAGTTTATGATGTTTCAAAAGAAAACTTGGAAAGTCCAATGAGTAGAAGGCTAACCGTTGAGGTCCGGGAACGCTACAAAAGTGGAAAGACCATGAGTGTGCGGGCAAGATTGGGACAAGGCCCCAACGAGGGAGCCCAATCCGCTACCCACATCCTATATTTTTAAGAGTATATGATTTATGAAAAGAAGCCTACCAATACCCTGTTTTTCTAAAGAGCCTGTATTTATGTGTTCAATCATTTTATAAGTTAATTAATTGGCGATGAGTCTACTGAGTATTTCCCCCATGAAATGCTCACCCCTACTTTCTAACAGTTTTGCAGATTCCGGAGATGGTGGCAAGCGATGAATGATGGTGACAATAAACGTTAAATGGTTGAAAGTTTGACGTTAATGATTTCCGTATTTTCCAAACATTGAATAATTTTGAGAAGTGCAGTTATTTGAGCTTTATAATATTAGTGGTTCGATTTACTATTTCAAATGGTTTCATGGATGTTTTCAATCTTATCGACCATTACAGTTTATTTAATGTTGCCAAAATGAATTTCAATTATTTCTTCCGCAAAAAATATTAATTGAAAAATTAGAAAAGAAAAGATGAGGTGGTGAACCGGGTATACGGAACTCGGGGCGCTACAGCTTGGTATCAGAGCCAGTCTGCGTTTCTGTAGACTGGTAAGTTTTCAAAAGAAATTTTCAAGAGATATTTTTCATTATGAAATTATTATTGATAAAGATTGCCACTGCCATCATTCGTTCCACCAACTCCGAGGTAAAGAAGTTATGATGTTTAAAGTTATTTCAGTATTTCGAATACTCATTTTATTGATTTATGAGAAAGAATGAAGAGTATTTCGGATACTTATGATTTATGAGAAAGAGAGAGAAGATTTATGATGTCGTTATGCTTGTCAAAACTTACTTGCTTAAATGCATGAGATTTGAACTTTTATGTTCATGAGAATTACTTGCTTAAATGCATGAGATTTGAACTTTTATGTTCATGAGAATTACTTGCTTAAATGCATGATATTTGAACTTTTATGTTCATGAGAATTACTTGCTTAAATGCATGAGAAATGAGAATGTATTTCTTCGGAAATAATGATGTTGTTATGCCTTGTCATAACTTATATGCTTTAATGCATGACTATGAGAAAGAAGTAAAGACTATGAGTCCGACTCGGAGAAGGCCCCAGCGAGGGAGCCGGGTCGTTATTAAAGAGAAAGAGAAAATTTTTCTTCAGAAAGAAATGAGTTTTGAAGCATAACGAGAAATTTTTTCAGAAAGAAATGAGTTTTGAAAAATAATGAGAAATATTTTTCAGAAAGAAAGAGAACGAGTGTTGAGCATAATGAGAATAATATGATTTAAGAATGATTTCAAAATAATTTTTGTCCTCGAGTCTAGAAATGATGAACCCTAACTGGACTTTGCATAATTGATTTTAGACATGACACTAAGTATGAGAAGTCAACAGAAATGATTAGAAATATGTTCGGATTATCTATCATTTAGATTTAACGAGAAATAGCGAGCCAATTTTATTAAGTTGTGATGAGATGTTGAGATTATAAGTGATATGATTTTAATGAGACTTTTATGAGAAGAATTAAGAAGTTAGAGATTTAAAGATTTGATTCTTAGTTATTGAGAATTAAGTAATGGATATTATGTTGAGTAAATGAATTATGCCTCTATGTTGAAGAGAAATTTATTATGAAGTTTGTCCTTGTGAGAAAATTTTGACGAATATGATTTGAAATTGTTATGTTGAGGAATTATGAATTGATTTTTTGGGATATTTTTGATGATATAGAAGTGTTAGAATTGTTGTCAATATTTTAGATCGTTGTGAATAAACGTGGAGTTATTTGTTATTGTTGGTTATGAAGTATATGATTTATGAAAAGAAGCCTACCAATACCCTGTTTTTCTAAAGAGCCTGTATTTATGTGTTCAATCATTTTATAAATTAATTAATTGGCGATGAGTCTACTGAGTATTTCCCCCATGAAATGCTCACCCCTACTTTTTAACAGTTTTGCAGATTCCGGAGATGGTGGCAAGCGATGAATGATGGTGGCAATAAACGTTAAATGGTTGAAAGTTTGACGTTAATGATTTCTGTATTTTCCAAACATTGAATAATTTTGAGAAGTGCAGTTATTTGAGCTTTATAATATTAATGGTTCGATTTACTATTTCAAATGGTTTCATGGATGTTTTCAATCTTATCGACCATTACAGTTTATTTAATGTTGCCAAAATGAATTTCAATTATTTCTTCCGCAAAAAATATTAATTGAAAAATTAGAAAAGAAAAGATGAGGTGGTGAACCGGGTATACGGAACTCGGGGCGCTACAGTTGTAATGTCGACCAATTCATTATTTCGTTTTGTGATTTGTCCTTATCACAAAAATAGTTAAAAGTGACACCGGAACACTTAGGCGGTGTTTGATAGCGATGGTAGAATTTAGGTGAAAAGAAAATAAATTTTAGGGAATTGAATTCCTGATAATTGGAAGTTTAATGTGTTTGATTTGTTTAATTTTCTATGTGAAAAAAGTGGTAAATTTTTAACTTTTGTTGTTTGATTCACATTATTTTTCATGGTATAAAGTAAAATTTAACTATTTTAATTAAAAAAAATATTTTTATTTTATTTTATCACACGTGTACTTGATGATAATGATGATGATGATGATGATAATAATAATAATAATAATAATAATAATAATAATAATAATAATAATAATAAGGGTTAATAGCACAAAACGTCCCTACATTTGACATATACTGTGCAAAACGTCTCAACGTTGTAATTTTTTACACTAAACGTCTCAACCTTTACATTTTCTTGTGAGAGACATTATTTCTATCAAATTTAACCTCATTTTACCGTTAATTTGGAATTGAACAATAAATATTTAACACATGCAAGGGCATTTTCGTCAAAATCAAAAGCAGCCCATTCATATTTGGGTAATTGGTACAAAACGTCCCTACGTTTGACACTTATTGTGGAAAAACGTCTACGTTCATTTTTTTGGCGAATAACGTCCCTACTTTTAAATTTTCTTATTGATTAGTCCCCAAATTTTACTTTTATTTCAATTTAGTCGTTCCGTATTTGATTTAAAGGTAATTGTCTTCAAACGTGTATAACTTTTGATCTACAACTCCGAATTGCACTCCGTTTTTTGCGTTGAACTCCAAATTCAACCATCTTTCTTATGATGTATCATGTGCTCATTTATTAAACATTTCGTTTTGACTTTTGTATAGTAGATATTTATTTTGTTAGGGCATCATTGATTGACCTAAATTGATTTCTATAAATTTTATTGAAATAGGGGCTAAATATACCAATATTTAACCAAATATTTTGCCTTAAAAAAATAAAAAAGTCAAATAAATCCAATTTATAAATTCTGCTGGCCGCCGAACACACACTAAAATTAAAATTTCATTATTTCAATAAAATTTACAGAAATCAATTTACGTTAATCAATAATGCCCTAACAAAATAAGTATCTACTATACAAAAGTCAAAATGAAATGTTTAATAAATGAGCACATGATACATCATAAGAAAGATGGTTGAATTTGGAGTTCAACGCAAAAAATAAAGTGCAATTCGGAGTTGTAAATCAAAGGTTATACACGTTTGAAGACAATTTCCTTTAAATCAAATACGGAATGACTAAATTGAAAGAAAAGAAAAATTTGGGGACTAATCAGCTAGAAAATCTAAAGGTAGGGACGTTATTCGTCAAAAAATGAACGTAGGAACGTTATTCGAAAAAAAAATGAACGTAGGGACGTTTTTCCACAATAAGTATCAAACGTATGGACGTTTTGTGTCAATTACTCAAATATGAATTGGCTGCTTTTGATTTTGACGAAAATGCCCTTGCATGTCTTAGGGTGTGTTCTTTTGCAATTTAATTTGTCATCATTACAAAAATTTAAATTACACAATTTTCCATACTACTTTTTAACCATTCACATTTTCTCTCTTCAATTTTTAACCCTTCATCTTACCTAGAAAATACAAATAAATCAACAAATAATTTCAATTCCTTGATTTGAAACAAAACATTCAAAATTAAATCTAAAAGAACACACCCTTAAATATTTACTGTTCAATTCCAAATTAACTGTGAAATGAGGTTAAATTTGACAGAAAAGATGTCTCCCACAAGAAAATGTAAAGGTTGAGACGTTTAGAGTGAAAAATCACAACGTTGAGACGTTTTGCACAATACATGTCAAAAGTAGGGACGTCTTGTACTATTTTAACCCTAATAATACTGTTAATTTTTGGTACAAAAATAATCAATCGTGACGAAAATGATTAAAGATTTTATCAGGAAAATAAATCCTCCTATCCAGTTAAGAAAACCGATTCATGGAAAACAAGTAAAACTAGCTCGTGAATCATAAAATTGGAAAACATTTTTCATGGAATTCAGAAGCAATGAAACAATAAAAAACTGAGAATTGGTTGGAAATTGAGCTATTTCCATGGAAAATATAAGGTATCAAACACTGCCTTAGTTAAAAGTTTAATTTTATAGCATGATCATGCGAAAAAATTAAATTTCACTTGATCGTCGTGTATTTCATCTAAATCTCTTGACAGAATTATGTACATTTTTTTGCTACTTTAATGGTTATTTGATTCACTAATGGGTGAGACCAATTTGATTGGTCAAATATTTCAGTGAGTTAGGAGCTTGAGAATTAATGAAGAACATGAATCCGTGTTCGAAATCGTCACCCTGAAAGATGGATAGAGTGACTAGTTAAATGTTTTATGTTAAATGTTGAAAGTCTGAGCAGTGTTTATTGACGGCTAAATTTTGATATCTGCGATTGGTTCACAAAATCGTTGAAGAAAATAGTACTTAAAGTTAGTGAGAATAATTAGAGGAGCAAAACCATCATTTATGCTCGTACCTAATTATCAAATCTTGGACAATGATAAAATACATGTACGTCAGGTTAGATAAAAGCATTATAGATTGACTGGTTTCTTTGATCATATATATGTTCCAAGAGTTCAGTCTTTTGCCTTTAGTGGAAAGTGGGTCTTGGCAAAAGAATCAGAACCAGCAGTTCGGTTATTTCAAAATTTTAAACAATTTTAGTTCTAACTGTTAGAGCAAAACATGATTTTTTTTATTTCCTTTTAAATATAAATTTTTTTTAAAAAAATCATCAATTCTTAAACTTAATGCATGTTATCTGGTCCATTAGTAATTATCAGTTATCCAATTATTATTGACTCATTCAATATTACAATAACTATAAGCAAAACAAGTAATAAACAAAAAATCATAGATCTAAAATCATTTTTCATTCAGTGATTTTGTCGTTCAGCTTCAAGCTTTCAACCTTCAGTTCTTCTTGAATCAATGAATAAGAAATTTTCAATCTCCATCTCACAATCAATTGTTATCTTATTTTCAAAGATTTGTTGGATTTGTGCGACTGCTCCTTAAAAAGTTGGAGAACTATGAACAGATATCGAAGAATTTTTTTGCATAGCACATATATGCGGATGAGGAGATACGTTACTGTATAAAAGGGGGTATATTTTGATTTCAATGACAAATATAACTGTTGTATTCACATTTTGATCAAGGTTGATGACCTTACCGTCTTACGACTCTTACCAACCGGAATCTACAATCGCTTCATCACTTAAATTTGAAAAATTTAGTTTAGAAATTGGAACCGGAATTATAACCAGAACCAAAGGAACCGAACAGTTCGGCTCTTCTCTTACAAAAATAATTGGTTCCATTCGATTCCCTATGAATCATAACCACATGGAACAACGTCCACGCCTATTAGAAAGGCAAAGACCAATAATTAGATTGGGTGTTCTGATTATCTAAATATGAAACTTGAATAATATGTGTCCGATTACACGGAGCAAGCCATTGATTGAGCATGTCATTTGAGGGTCAAATGGTAGGACGGATCCATCACAAAATTGAAGTTTTCAATTTGGGAAAAGGTAACAAAGTCGAGGGATATAGAATGTCTTTTCATTCGACGCTGAAGAAGGATGGAGTTCCTTGAGGGGTATGAAATGGAGCAATTAAGGTGCACAGAGACGACAATGGGGAAGTGATCAAGAAGCGCCATTCGGAACACACCGACTTGAACCGAGGAATGTTTTTGATTGGGAGTCTTGAGAGGATCTCCAGTATAAAATCCTCCAACAGGCAGCAGTTGTGCAATTTTTTTTTTTTGGGAGCCATATTATTCTTACAAAGCGTCCATCCTCAGTAACCGGACTGCTGGGCAATTTATCAGTAAGTATTTTTAGGAGTTAATAAAAACTGTCAACTTTTAAACACATCCTATGGTTGAATAAGATTAAAATATATATATATATATATATATATATATATATATATATATAATCCACCTGTTTTTCAACTTCATGTTTATTAAATTGAATTAATGTTACTAATTAATATTTTTAGGTTTGTTGTTTTTCTCCCCCACCCCCCCCCCCCCCCCGCGGAAAAAAACGTGCAGGGATTTGGCCATCATTTGAGCTCCTAAAACAACTTTCATTTTCAATTTCACATTGAGTAAATTAAAAGAATATATTGAACATGTAATAAATACATAATGGTAAAATTAAATTCAAAATTTTCTTATCAATCATTCCTTTACAAAAATCATTAACAAATTATTCCACCCTTTATCGAACGTAACGGGCAATGTGGCGTGTTACCTGTCAATGTTACATCATTTAACAGGTCACAACGAATGGTTTTGATATTTCCTATCAGAAGAAATAATTATGTGAGTTTAGCATATTATTATTTAAATATAGCCCCTATTTGGAAGTGATTAAAAGCAAGATTTTAATCCAAGTCAAAATCAACAATTAACCTCAACCACATTTCATGAATCTCACAGCTTTTTAACCACACATTTCATCAACTTATATCAAAATCTACTAGAACATTGTAGTTTTCAAATTTACCAGACCCATATCTATATTCATCTTCAAGTTGCAGCAAAAATTGACCACACATATTTCGCTAGTGTTCCATACGTGCACATTTTTTTCTTAGGGGGAATGAGGGTTGTGAGTTTGTGAATGTTCTAATCTGCAATTCTTTGAAATTTAACATTGCCTTGGTCCAATACAGCCATGTGCTTCCTTTTTTTGGATAACCTAGTGGAGTCTGTGAAGTGGGCAGCTGTTCGAGCACGCAATTCCTCTAAGCTCTCGCCTTCTTTGGCTCTCTCGAGAACCTGAAAAGCAAGCAGGCAATTAATTAAGAGTTTCATCATGACCTGAAAAATATTCTTCGGTTATGCATTGCAGGGCTAACATACCAGATGACGACCATACAAATGGGTGTTTGAAAGAGCTTCAAGAGCATTATGAGCTTCTTGCTTTGTAACATACTCTACAAAAGCAAAACCTCTGTGGTTGCCAAACTTCATTGGCAGCCTTAAACTCTTTACCTGCAGAGGCACAAATCATTTTATCAATTAAACATTAATGTGAAATCCAGACATCAAGAAATGAAAATTATATATATATTTCATTTATTGCAAGCTCAAGCTCAGTCAGGGAGTGAACAATGGTTGAGAGAGTTGAGGGGAGGAATAGGGATGGAATAATGCCCTGTCATGTCTCCGTTCCTGTCCTGACTTTTATTTTGTATGTTCTCATGTTTAAATCCTACTTGAAAAATAAGTAAACGGGGCTGGTGTATGGGGATATTTTAACCCCATTGCCATCCCTAATTTTAATCTTTATTTGTAAAATTTGCCCACCGTGCTGAAAGAGCTCTCTCTATTGTGGACTACCCATAACAAAGAACACACAATACATTTGTCATTAATGTCTTCTTCTATATGTCATCTGCAAATGACTTCGGCTTTTATCTTAATCATAATCGTGCAGACAAAACCAAACATGGCTGAAGGCAAACATACAATAAAGATCAGTTTGGCTCTAAAAGAAAGTCAAAGGTCAAGGCAAACTGCAAAAATAATAACAGCATTTGCCATTTTCCGCCCTCCAGCATAACTTCCAAGTAGCCAAAAAATTTACTAAGTACAAGTTAGAAGGCAATTGAGAAGAAGTTCATAAAATAATAGGTAATCAACAAAACATAGAAGTCCTTAGCCAAAAGTTGGGTACTATCTACACAGCATATTTCATTGCCACAAAAACATAATTGACAAAAAATAAATAAACACAGAATTATTTCATCAAAGCAAAAAATTAGAAACTATACCTTGCCAAATGGACTAAACAGTTGCCTAAGATCTTTTTCCGTTGCTTCAAAAGCTACATTCCTTACAATCAATTTTGTTGAACTCTTGTCGCTATCAACTTTTTTATGCTGGTGCTCATCCTTTTTAGCATGACAAAGTTGCAATATGAGGGCATGCCCATCCAAAACAGTTCGCTGAGGTGAGAAATAAAAAAGGCAATACAAAAGTCAAAAGGAGAAGGTGAGACACACATAAAGACTCGTCACATGCAATTGATGTAGACCAACAAGCAGCAATACAGAAGATTACCTGCAAATCCCTGCAAACATTCACTGCTGTATCAACAGAATCGAACTCTATGAAACCAAAACCATTTGAAACATTCTTTCCATTTTTTAGATGCTTCTTCACCTGAGAAAGAATTAAAACGAATAGATGATAGAGAACCAATGACAACAGCAGTAATGTAATATAGAATGTCCTAAATTGGTAGTGGTACAAGCTGACAGGGACAAGAAAGACCTACCCTGACACTTAGTATTCTTCCTTCCTTTAAGTGCTCTGTGAAATGCCTCTTCAATTTCTCGTCTGATGTTTTGAAATTTAGGTTCTTTACATACACAGCGCGGGACTGCAAGACAAAACAATAAGCCCAAAAGAAACGTCCATACAACTTGAAAAAACCTAAAAGCACTTACCAATATGCCCCAATATCTTACACTATAATCAGGGACACAAAACTCAAAATCTTTTTGTGCTTCGTTCTTTCATTTTATACTATGAAGCTCAGGAAAAAAAATAACTAGCACTTGGAAATCAATATAATATCAATCAAAAGTAAAATTAACAATGCAAAAGGCTTATATCCTTACAAAAATAAAGTCAAACAGTTGATTGGCAGCGGGTCAATGCGGAATTATTTATCAAAGACAAAAAAACAATTAGATTATTTAATAGGGCTGGTTCATTAACAGATTCCTAATATAGAACGCATGGACTTTGGAACCTAAGGGTACTAGTTCTTCTGCATGTGGAACTAAGATTGCACACTAACGACAGACGTTTCCACCCAAAGCATACATAAACAAAGTTCAGCCTCATAATGTGGGTGCATCAGAATTTTATTTTATTTTATTTTTTTTAAAGTAATGTGCCAGGAAAAAAAAAAGAAAAGAAAAAAGAAAACGAGAGAATGAATGACAGGGTGTTGGGGCAGTAGATAGCAAGGAAGTTGACCAACCAATAATTCTGTCATGAAGGATTGCAAGTATGGTTGATTCTTATTTATAACGAACATTGAAGAATATAAAAGACCTTCCATCAAGCATGCAAGCATACTAAAAAGGATGATAACCAAAACAATAGAGTCCAGAAATAACCTCAATTCTATCAGGATCAATATCCATATCTGTTATATCTTCCAGTTGCTCTAGCAGAACTCTATTGGAGTCGTGTTCACCCACAAAAACCTTATCATTTGAATCACCCATTGAAGTAGGAGTTGGACTTAGAATATTACCAGGCGCCCATTCCAAATACAGCGGAGCACCCCTATGTGACAAATTATTACAACTTCACAACCAAAACTTTCGCAAGAGAAGTTTTACTGATGCCATATGAACAATGAATTTAGAAGCTAACAACAAATTGGTAACAACTGAAACTAAGATTTATGGAAGTCTTAGTTAGACCCTAAGTTAAAGCAACCCCTAAACTTTATATTGGAGGTCTCCAGGTACTTTTATTTCCAAAAATATATATAAAAAAGAAAAGAATCTTAGTTTATTTTCCAATTATTAGCACTTCTGGCGACTTAAAGAAAACGATACAAATCAGAAGAGAGCACATGACAAACACGTAGCCAGCGAATGAACTTACTTGTAACACTTGTATGCTAAACCTTTAAAAGATGCACGCGCTTCAGCTGCTTCCACGAATATAACCTGGAGTATAATGACTGAAATAATTATGAACTGAATAATTACTGTCAGGAATGAATATATGTGTTCAATAATCACTGCAAGCAATTTCCATTGCACGATTGGAAACATATGACTGATGCATAGAGAATCAAGTTCTACTAGACACAAGGACATCCACAGCTTAATAAAACAAGGCAAAAGATGCCAGTAGATTAGCAAGCTTCCCTTGTATCATATTCAAGTTATTTGATACGTCACCCCTTTTCATCACATAATATGTGATTAAGCTCAGCTAATTCCACATCTCCAAGAGCAAGCTGACCATCAGGTATTATTTCATGTCAGGTTGAAAGTGTTACAAGTTATAAGTCAGCAAATGATCATAGAATTTTTTTGCAAGAAGGCTCTGGAAGTTTCAATTTTAAATCCAATAATTTTTTAGTAGCAAAGGTTTCTTGCAAACTGGATGAAGGGCTGCTACCAGCCCTGCATGGGGAGTCCACGAAGCACCAGCCAACCCTGGGAGGGCTTCTACCCACCTAGTGTGGGGGGGGGGGTCCGCGAAGTCACCAGGTATGTCCTGCATGGACGTTGGTTCTGGTTCTAAAAAGGGAAGGATTGTAATGAACTCTGTAGCACGGACACTTCAATTAGGGTAGCGTGTCCATGTCTAATACGTGACGGACTCGTGACAGATGCGACACTCCTCTGACACTCTTCTATGGTCATTATTCTTTCTTTATAAGAGAGATCATATATATTTTAACTCAAAATTAGTATAAAATAACAAATAGGTACTCAAAGTTAAAAGATTTCAACAAACAAAGTTAATAACAAGTATAAAACTAAATTTATACTATATAAATGCAGAATTTAAAATATTTTAATTATCGTGTCCACAACGAGTCGTGCCGGTATTTTTTTGAAAATTTGCGTGTCGACGTGTCTGACACGTATCTTGTCGGATACACGTGATCGTGTCAGTGCATCATATGTAATGAACCTATCTGCATCCCACATCGGTTGGCTATAACTGACTCGTGTGGTTTATAATCACTTGGACAGTCTCCATTCAATGTCTTTTTTTTTTTTTTTTTTTTGGTATTGACAGGGTACTATAGAAGGTTTGTCAAAGATAATAGGAAATTATCATGGCCCTTATCGAGGACTAAAGAAAAAAAATTCTATTGGGACAAAACCGCGGAGTTAGCTTTCCAAAAACTAAAGGAGAAGGTGATTTCCTTGCGTGTTCTTGCATTGTCCAATTTCAGTAGAACACTTATAGTGGAGCCAGATGCGTGGGGTCATGGTTTGGGTGTGGTATTGATGCAAGAACAGCGACCCATTGCCTTTTTCAGCCACGCCTTGAACCTGAACAGCTACAAGAAGTCAATTTACGAGCAGTTGCAATTCAAAAATGACGTCATTAGTTATTGAGGCATCCTTTTATTATTAGAACAGATCAAAAGAGTATAAATTTTTTAATGGAGCAACGAGTGGTGAGTCCAGATCCAGATTTTAAAAAGCGGTTGGTCCAACTGATGGGCTATAATTTCAAAATTCAGAATACGCCCAGGTTAAAGAACAAGGCAGATGACACTTTATCCCTTGTCAATCATCAACTACTTCTAATGGCCTTATCAGCGGAACCATGTACAATAGTTTTCGACCGCAATAAAATTTTCATAAGCAAATTTTTGGAGGAAATTTTTCGTTTACAGAGGACTAAATTATGTCGTAGTACGGAATACCACCCACAATCGGATGGACGATCAAAGCTTGTAAATCAGACATTGGAGACGTATTCTTCTGTTTTGAATCGTCTAGACCAAAAGCATGGCTGAGTTGACTACCTTGGGCAGAATTGTTGTACAATACCACGTATCACACTGCAGCAAAAATGACTCCTTTTAAAATTTTGTATGGGCGAGAGCCTCCATTGCTGTTAAGGTATGAAAAGGGGACTACCACAGTTTCCATGGTGGAGCAGCAATTAGTAGAACGAGATCAGATTATGGATGAGCTAAGGACTCAACTGTCGAGAGCTCAATTTCAAATTAAACGAACTACAGATGCTGACAGACGAGACATCCAGTTTCAGGTAGGTGACCTAGTCTACCTCAAAATTCGACATTATCATCGCACTACAGTATCAACCAGGTCCAATGAGATGTTAGTTCCCTGCTATTATGGACCTTTTCCAGTGGACAGGAAGGTGCGACAGATTCTAGAACAACTCAATAATAATTTATAGCTATTAGTGGAACTTGAAGCAGTGTTAGGAGTCGAACCAGGGGTTGGTAAGAATATTCGTGGGGTCAACGTACTCATCCAATGGAAGGGACTGTTAGAAGCTACTTGAGAACCTTATGAGTTATTGACACAACAATTCCTCGAGTTCCACCTTGAGGACGAGGTGAATGTCGTGGGAGGGAGTAAGGATAGACCTCCAATCCAACTCACATATAAAAGAAGGCAGAATGTAGCAAGGCCAGAAGAGGAAATGAACTTAGGGGCTGAAACTACCTCACATGCCATGCATGCAGGCAGTTAGAGGACTGTTAAGACAAGCACTTTATCTATAAATAAGGAGGGAAAGAAAGTATAAGGCAGGCAAAAATTAAGTATAATCTTGGGAGAGAGTTGGCCTCTCGAAAGCCAAATATCATTTCATCTGTAGAATCCAATTTCGTATTCAGTGTATTTCCTTTCAAGTATTGAATTATCAATCCTTATTTCTATTTAGTCTTCAAGATCACTGTTTAATCTTTCAGTCTTATTCTCTGGAGAAGTCAACAGCAGTGCGGGAATCTACCAGGTCTAGTGACTTCGCCATAAATATCATTCTATCAAACTCATGTTAGCCAAGATTGGGATCACTAGTCGCACAACTGTACCGTAAAAATACATACAAGAGTGTAACTACAGGTTGCACATGAAAATAAATAATGGAAATAAACCACTAATTCAAATCGAATTTAAGATGAAGGTGCTAATCAAAATTGACCTAGTACAAAAGATACGTTTTATAACAGAACTAGAACAAAGCACCTTCCTATCGAAATTTTCTGGATGAACATACAGTGGCAGCTTCATCCCTAGTCCATAGATTCTCCTAAAAACAGATCTCTCTCTGAGGTAGAAAAATGGGATAGTAATAAAGAGAGACAAACTTAATCTCTAAACTGATATAAATCAATATTTATGAGGTACTAAGGGTCATTGTTGTCAAATGTTAAGCATTCCACATTATTCAAGAAACAGAATATAATATGGATATAAAATTATGAGCTTGACTTTCAAAGATTTTCAATGATCACACAAAGCATGTCTGAAAACCAAATACTAAATTATGTAGAGACCAAAAGAGGAAGATGAAAATAGATACCAAAGCCAAAGCTTTTGTGGGCGGTAGAATGACTTTGTCCAAACTGCCAAATTTCCCAAACATATCAGCAAGTTCAATTTCATGTGAACCATAGGGCAAGTTCTTCACCAAGATAACATGGTTGCTTCTCTTCAAACCATCAGTTTTCCCAGAGGCAAACTCCTCTAATGAGGAAACATTAATTCCAGCCTTTGAAAGAGCATTTTTTGTCTCAGCAATCACTTGAGTTTCTCCCAATGCAATGCGCACAGCAAGATCATCAGCTTCTCTATCTAGTAATTCACTTTTACTAACACCAGATTTTCGTGCAATGTTTTCAACTACCTACAGTGTGAAGGAGCAGACAAGATCATAAAGTGGAAGTCAATGGTATCAAGAAATTAATGCACAAATCCATGCAGAGTAATCGTTTAATATAGGGTGAATTTAGAATAGAGCTGAAGGGGGCGTATTGTATTCATCTAAGGGGAAGAAGTGTGTGTATTAGTTCAACACTGCCAATAGTGTTTTCTGTTTACTTCTTTTGTGAAGGGGTCTGTTATGGTCTAATTGATCGAGAAATTTCTAAACCATCTAGATAGAGTTAATTCCAGGGCTATCTCTAAGGTTAAATAATAACAGAGCCAAAAAAGAAACTTGGGAGACATAAGAACAAGAAGGAATTTCATTTACAATGAAGATTGTATAACACAACTTGAGCCAGTCAGCAAACACAATCAAAACTCAAACCTATAGTATAATTTACTTAGTTATGATTGATGTACCAACTACATAATATTGACATCCTTTGTAGGAATAGCACATAACCCAAGTATTGCCTATATAACTCGATACAAATCTCTTGTTCCAGAAATTAGCTTTAGGCTCCATCCACTGAAGTTTTCAAGAGCTAATTACTATCCACTACTATGGCAGCTGATCTAATTTTCAGCCATGTTTTCTTGTGACAACATTCTAAAAATTGCAGAGGAGATTGCGGCATATTAATAATGTACAAAGTCCAGGGTGATGAAGATACACTGTACGAATAACTAAAAGCAGAGGACATAAAAATTAAATAATTACCTAAAAGTTTGATTTCATCTCAATAACTAAAAGCAGAGGACGCAAAAATTAAATAATTGCCTAAAAGTTCGATTTCATCTCCTAAAAAAAACATATATATATTTATCATTTGAAGCCTTTAAACTATGGAACACTCAACAATTATACTAAAGATCTAAACCTGAAAACAGGTTTTTCCTTCCATAAGAATCCTAGATGAGAAGGAAAACACCTGATGTAAATGATGAATACATTTATACATATAAAAAGTATTGACTCCAAACTTACTGTGTCGGGTCTCATGAATAAACTATTCCATCCTCGTGTATTTCCACTGGCTTCAGAAGCCTTCCTTTCCTCATTTCTCTTCTGTTTAAGTGTCTTAGACGGTTGTTGGGTAAAATTATCGGTCCTGCAGATGAGAAGCAGCATAAGATGAACTTCTTATTAATTAGGTAACTACAAAATTAACAAAAAGAAAAAGCACAATAACATTCGTTGCCTTCTCATAGAAAATAAAATTCGGAAGCCTATGAAAATGAAAGATTGAAATTAAGAGGCAAAAATGCTCAGAGTCTGCATACTCTCGCTTATCAGAAGAATTCTTTTCTTTTGCTGGCATGATATGCAATAATCTCCCTTGAAAAGGTGAATGGTCCAACTCTTCCAAAGCTCTGAAGAAGGCATCAATTATCACAACTTTTGACAAAAGTAGTAGTACGATCAAATGAACACTAGTTACTGTAATTGCTGTAAAAGTAAAAGCGAATCACGTAAATAAACTTAACCCACAAGATAACCACTTAGTAGAAAATGCTATAGTCAGGAAAACAGAGCATCATCTAACAAAAGATCCAAGGACACTCTCATGGCTAAAGGAAACCTATGTAAACCAGCAAAGGCACGTATAGGTTAGCACAAATTGCACAATGCATTGAACAGGATTGATGTATTGATTTTTTTACTTTTGGAATGAGATATTGTTAGAGACTGAAAGCTTCAAAATCATTAAAACATGAACTACTCATGATGTGGCGATCTGATTATTATAACAGCAAATTCATTACACTGTACATTTAAAAGGCACTGTTATGCTGAAGTCATAGTGCATAAGGTACAATTCTGGGTTCTACACCAGGACAATACCTAGCAGCAGATTCTGGAAGAGCATAAAGAACATATGCTATGCCCTTGGACCGTTTTGTGTCTTTATCAACAACAATATGAACCTGTGAGATGTCACCAATTTTTCTGAAGTGTTCTTCCAACTCCTCTTCGCTGTGTTAAATCAAAAGGCACTTGATGCATAAGAAAAATAACAACAAAAAGAAAGAGATAAGTAACTATTGGCACAGGGCTCAAATTGTACGTGGCAGTGTATGGCAGACTACGGATGAAAAGGCGGCCCGTCTCAAGGATTCCTCTTTTCTCATCTTTTGTACTTGATGATGTATTGTCTGAGTGGAATATTTTCTCACTAGATATTTCTGAGACATCTTCAGTCTCCCTTTCTGAAATTTCCGGTTCGAGTGCACCCGCAACAGGACCATGGTTGTTTTCATTCAGAGTCTTACCACTGCTGTCACTATCATCATCCACATAAGAGTCATCAGCATCATCATTACTTTCTGAATCTGACCACTGCTTTTTAACTCTGCTCTTAAAGTAATCCGTATCAGATACAACAACATTGTGAACTAAACTGTCTGCTTTAACAGCCTCTTGATTCTCCGACAACATATTTTCATTTCCCACAGTTCCCTCAAACTGAGGACCCTGTTCGTCCAATTTCCAATGACTACCTTTTACTTGGAGTTTCTTGTTACCAGCATCTTTACCTTTCTCAAGAGATGAATCTGTAAGGGCATCATTTGCCCACAATTTTGACTTGCTACGAGGCTGCGTGACCTGTAGAAACTCTTGAAATTGAGGGTCATCATTCCCACTATCCTTCTTACACTTCTTAATCTCTCCTTTTGCTGCTACCACTTTGGAATCTTTAGGACCATTCAATTTATTTTCTGCTCCAGATGAACTCTCTTGTTTCTTCGATGAGTGCCGACTCCATGGACGTGGTATTTCTGGATCTCCAACCTTCCGAGCAATCTGTGTTCAGATGAAGGTTACTCTTTTCCGTTTAATTAAAATACCTAAAGCATGTGATAATTGCATATGAAAGAATACTACAATGATGAAAAGCAGATTACAAGTTCTAAAGATCCATAGATACGTTTCTATAACCCTTTCAAGTGATGTACACTTTATAAGTACTCAATTACTGTTTCTTTATTAAGCAAGTACTTTCTGGAAATCAAACCTGTCTTATGAAATAAGTGTTGGCATCAAACTAACTATAAGAAATGGCAGAGACATAAAGCGGATTAGAAATTTCGAACCTCGCAATGAATTTTGCAAGTATCCATGTAAGACCCGTGAAAGTAGTTAATGGCTTCCTTTGCTTCTTGCTCAGTCCTGTACCCCACAAATCCAAACTGCCTGCTCTTCCCATCCCTGCACCAAAATTGAAGTATATTCCATTATTCAGATATCGGAATTATATAGAAATAATTAAAAAAAAAAAAAAGAATACTTAGTGCGCATGAGCTTGGCGTCAGTAACTTCGCCTTTCTGGGAGAAGAAGTCTCTGAGGCGGTCATCTGATACATATCTTGCTAAGTTCTTCACGCATATTCGTGACCTTCATATCGAATATTAATCATAAACATATAAAATTACAAACATTAAATGGATTGAAGAGTATTAAATCAAGAACTTACATATTTGGTAGAACTTCGTTAAAATAAACAGCAGCTAAACGGGAATTAGAGAGGGAGGAAGTTTGTCGGAACTAGCAGCAGCCGGTGAGTTTGTTCCTGGGGTTAGGGCTTCTTGCTGCGTTGTGGCCTGTGGGTTGAAATTCAAATGTTATTCGGCTAAAGTTAGGCCCATTAGAGAATCCGCAAAGGGATTATGTGAAAAATTGAAAAGGGCTATCCACATAATTACACTACTTTTAGGGATCAAATTAAAATTTACTTGAGTTTTATAAAAATTAAAAATTACTTATAATAAAATCATAAAAATTGAAAAATACTTCATAATCACGTGAAGTATCACAATCTTATACTTTTGATACTTCTCAAATATGTTAATATCACAGTATAATACCTACTAGTATTTCTCCCGTGCGATGCACGGAAGTAATTTAAAAATATCAATTTCAATAAGTATTTGTGAAACTTTAATATTTATACATAATTAAGACAAAATCAAAATGCATGAAAAATAATTATGTATAAAATTTAATAAATAATATATCTAATTCAAATTATAATAATTTCTTTGAATAGTAAGACAATTTATATATTTAGGTAATACATAACTGTTAATTTCAATAATTTTTATGAGCTATTATTAATTTTAAAAAAAATACAAATATAGCAGTTTATTTAATGGTATATCATGTTTGATGCAATATTATAATACAATATTAATTTTGTTGAAGACATCAATATATTTCTCACAATTTCTGCATTCTCCTCTTGTATTTAAGTTCTTCCACTTTTCAAACAAAAATATCAATATCAATAATTATAAATGCTTGCTTAACTTAAATCCATAAATATTTGTATTTAACCAATAAAATTATATATATATTTTTTACTTTTAAAATCAAATAGTCAAAATTTATAATTACATAAATCTAGCAATTATCATCATATAACAACATGCAATGTTAGAGTAAAAAAATTATATTGAAAATCGTATGCCATATAAAATTTACGCATCTATTAAAATTAAGAATGATTAAAAATATATAATTCATTACTAACTATAATATTCACATTTTTTGCATTTACCTCTAGTATTTAACAATTTCTCCAAACTTCTTTCAAAAATATCAAACACAATAATTATAAACGTTTGTTTAATTATATGTTATTTATACTTAAATCGGAATATTATTCGTATTTAAAAAATATTGATAACATAATAGAAAATTATAAATTCCTAGAGGACAATAATTTACAAATATAAAAATAATAAATTTATATACAAAGTTTAACCGGACAATTCTTCCCTTTCCATTGTATAAAAAACATAAAATTTCTCAAAAAATAAAAAAAAAAAAGAATTCTTTTTAGTTTATTTGTAGATTATTTTATTGGTGTAAAATGAACAAAAAATGAATTTTATAAAAAAAAAAAAAAAAAAATTGATATTTTGAACAATGAACATCAAGATGAAATAGACATATATGCTTCTATTTTTTAATACGATCATTACAATTTATAAATCAATTTATAAACAATATAATTTTTCAAACCACTTTTTAACAACACACATTTTCTCTCCACTATTTTAACCACTCTCTCCACTTATTCAAAACAGCATCTTTTTTACAAAACTCATTTTCTCCCATATTTTACAAATAAAATAATCTACAAATAAACTAAAAATAAAATCTATACTTTTAAAATAACATTCTGAAAATTTTACTATTTCAAACCTCATTATTTGAAATAATGTGTCGTGTTATTATTAGCTCCCTATTTGATACTCGTTTTTGTAAAATGCGTAGTTAATGATATTTTGAATAATGAATATCAAGATGAAATAAACATGAATTAAATAAATTTAAGTTTATGTTTTTTAGTGCAATTATTATCTCTACTTTTAACATTACGTTCTGAAAAATTCACTATTTCAAATTATGTAATTTGTAAAAAAATTTCGAATATGTGATCGAAATTTAATACTTATGACAGAATAAAGATAAGAATGTCATATTACAAAAGACCTAATTACAAAATATATATATATATATAATAAGCATGTGTTTGGTAAAAGTAAAAAAATAGTTTATAGAAAATGATTTATATCATTTTAAAAGAAAAATGATATATAATTAATCTAATTTATGTCTTTATCAATGCAAATAAACAAAATTAAAGAACCCAAGCAAGTGGGCCACTTCATTCCCCTCTCAGTAAATGAAGTAGGAATAGCCAAACGTAACATCCACATCAATATTGATTTCAGAAAGCCTACCCTTGTTCATCTCGGCCACTCCATGCGGTCGCTAACTGATTTGAAAAGAATGCATGAATGATCATGAATTTCAATATTGATTCCAGAAAGCTTACCCTTGTTCATCTCGTTCACCCTTCTATATTTAGCTGCACAAATCTCTCTTTAATCTTCAGCATTACTGATTCCTCTATGAAGGTGCAATAAAGAGGGGAATATCACACCTGTCCATCACCATTTAAGCAATCCTAAGAAATTAAACCCAAATATCACCTCAATCAAAGTACCCTTCGCAAATTATAACAATAGAGGAACCATAAGCTAAACTGATGAAATACTATAGAATATGTATATAATGTTAAACATAATTGCATTTTCTAAAATACGTATTTAACTTGGAAAGTAGAAAATGAAATAAGCATTTAGCAAACTGGAGCAAAATAGATCACATAAAACCTCAAAAGAAAACGGTGGAAACAATAATATTTGTGTCAATGACATTACACCATTGATTTCGAACAGATTTCATTCTCTTCTATATTCAGAATAAATAGCTTTTGCAATTGATTCAAATCCAAATCTTGATATAGAATCCACCTCCAAAACTTCCAAATATCAACAAATCAATTTTCCAAGCTAAAAATCCAACTCAATCCCACAAATAAAGATATAAAAGTAATGAAGAGTGAGAAAATGGAGACAAATTTGAACCGGAAGGAGGAAGCCTATGTTCCTGTGATTGTATCATTATTGAGACAAATAATTATTTTTGTGAGGGAATTGCACATACCTATAACCATATGTATGGACTTTCTTACTGGATTGAGGTTCTTTACAGTTTATGGACCATGGGGTAGGTCGACTATGGCATTTTTTTTTTCACAGGGGACATTTTGAAAGGGAATTCCATACCCATCTTTGAGTCACCTAATCATAAAATTGTGGCTAGAGACTTGACGTACATTGATGATATTGTGAAGGGTTGTTTGGTGGCTCTGGACACTGCTAAGAACAGCACTGATAGTGGTTGCAAGAAAAGTGGGCCGGCACAACTGCACTTTACAATTTAGGATAACTTCTACTGTGCCTGTTTCGGAAATTGAATCTTGTTAGCATTTTAGAAAGATTGCTCAAAGTAAAGGCAAAGAGGTTAGTTACGTAGTTGCCTAGGAATGGGGATGTGCAGTTTACACAACAAACATAAGCTTTGTTCAGAAAGAGCTCGGATATAAGCCCACCACGGATCTACAAAAAAGATTGAATAAATTTGTTCGATGGTATCTCAAGTTCTATGGGAATGGGAAGAAAGGCGTACAGCGATACATTCTTTTTGGTGTAGTAGGATCATTCTATTTGACATAAAAGCAGGATTGCTTTCATATTTGACATGAGAAAATTATTTATTCAATATTGTAACGCTAATTTACTTGTAAGTAAAATTTTAGGCTGAGTACAATATGCACTATGTAGTTCAAACATTTCATCATAGTTTATAATATAGAAATAGTTTAATAGAGATTAGTAGCACTGGTGAAAATTTATACCTTTAACAGGTTTGAAATGCCATATGCAATAGCTAGTCCCGATTCTCCCCACTTAAACTCTGGTTGAACTGATCTAGCTGTTACTTCCAATTGTTGTCCAACAGTCCGCATGTAATCTAGTTAATTATTTACAAAAGCAATAGAATATAGAGATTAACAAAAGTACATTTTACCAAGAAACAAAATTAAGAGCAGAAGATATGAGAAAACATAAAATGGTTAAGCTGGTAGCATTATGAAGGAAATAAGAAGTGAAAGGTTGCAAATTAAAATGAAAACCCCACTTTACTCGTCCCTAAAATTATATTGAAACATAAGTTGTCCAGAATAAATGGTAGAATGTTAAATTACACAAAATTAGTTAAAAACCAATTATTCTATCAAAAGGATAAAATGAACAAAATAAAATAGGCAAGAACGATTTAAACCTTCTTAAAGGTTAGCCTCTACAATTTGGGGACCTCTTCAAGCAATCCGGCCTTTGTTCTCCGAAAATCTGCATTGATAAAAAAGGAAAAAATGCCCGATTACTTTATGTAGAAGTCGTCTTTGCTTTCTATCAAAATTGATTACACAATAAACAACAAAATTATCAAGATCCATTAACGCTTTAAAAAAGTTAAAAACTGGAAATTTCGAAACTTGAATGGAAAATGGAAAAGCTCTGATGTCTGGCTACTAACAAAGACAACCAACAGTGCCTGGTTTCCCACACGTTAAAGCTTGCCTTTTTTGATTATGGCAGATTCTAGAGCAACTACTGGCTTCCCACGCAAGCTTGCCTTTTTTTATTCTTGTTTCAGATGGGCGTGAATCGTGATTGCCTTTTTCTTTCACAGGGTAGCTTGCTTTTGTCTTCAGACAAGGTTCTTGGAAATTGGAAATTTCCGTGCAAGTTGTGCCTTCAGTATTAATTGTCCTTTTTTTTTCTTGCCAAATAGCAATGTAAAGTTCAAATGGGCGGGAAATTGATGGTCAACTCATGGTCAGACTTTCTCCTTTTCAAATATAGTATAGATGATACTTTTCAATTTTTTTTTTTTTTTAGTAACAATGAAGTATTTTTCAAAATTTTTTATTTTGGCAATAAAAATCAGTTTTATTATCTAAAGTAAGTAATCTATACAATTATCCCAATTGAAAATTACATGGATTACGGTATTAAAGATTGAAAATAAAAAATAAGGATAATTGCACTCTACACTACCTTTTTAGTGTTAATTGCATAAATTACTGTCCAAAGAGGAAAATTGAAAAATACATCATCTCTTCCCTGAAGCCATAATCGCTGTTGCTGTATCAACTCTTCATATGCCCGACTACATACCACCACCGAGCCACCACCACCGCCTCATCAACCACCACCTAATTACGGTGGTCATCCCCATCAAAACTGTAGTATTGCCTCATCGGCGAGACGGAGGCCTCGAATAAACTTGTTGCACCATCGCTGGAGTAGGGAGGAGCAGTACTGGAAGAATTCATCAAATTTGACTAAGATTTCTTTCGGGTTAGCTTCAATTGGTTCCGCCGGAGAAGGAGGAGCAGTGCTGGAAGCTGAATATTGAACAACTAGTGAAGAAATTTCAATTATCTCAGCTTCATTTCGATTTCAAAGAAATCGGGTTCGATTTTAAAGTAGGCGGAGAAGATGGAGTCGGTCTGACCAGGATGTTGAGGAGGCTAATTGATCATTGTAGAAGATATTGGAGAAACAAAAATTAAGGTGGCGTTCTGTTTGTATTTTATTTTGTATTTTCATTTTCGAAAATGTTTTGTATTTCCTGTTTTCATTTTTATTTTCAAATTTGTTAAAAACGCGTTTGGTTTGTCATTTCTGAAAACTGTTTTTGAAAATGAAAAGCTGAAAAACACGTTCTGTTTGAAATTTTGCAAAATACTACTTAAACTATTTTTAATTAATTTGCTTGCAGAATACTACTAATTCAAACTCAAATTTCCTTTCACAATACACTGAAAACATAGTTACATGCAACACACTAATGTGAGCATTAAGAGTCTATATTAACACAGCTTGGTCAGGTTTGGGATTTGAAAAGGCTCTACTTCTATTAAAACTCAGAAATGCAAGTTCTTTCAAAACCACCAGAGTCCATTTTATCAGTGCATTTTTTGAAATATAATAACAAGAATTCTCACTTAATTTTTTTTTTTTAATGTTGATATTGAATTAATAAAACTTTATTTAAACTTAGTTCCAAGTTAGGATAATTCTAAAAAAAAAATAAAATTATTTGGGCTTAGTTCCAAGTTAGGATAATTCTAAAAAAAGTAATAAAAAAATAAAAACTTTATATTAAGCTTAGTTCTAAGTTAAGATACTTCTTAAAAAAAAAAAAATCCCAAAACGCGTTTTTCGCGTTTTGGACATTTTTTGTCAAAATATATACAAAACGCCCAAAACGAGGTTTTGGGCGTTTTGCGTTTTCTGAACAATTTTTTTTTTTTTTTCCAAAATGCGTTTTAGAAAATGGCAAAGAGAATACGTTTTTAGCGTTTTCGAAAATAAAAACAGAAAACGACCTCAAAACAGCAAAGAGAACAGTGGCTAAGGCTTTGATGAATTTGAGAAGTCAATTTTGATTAATTCTTCAAATCTGTTTCACCTGGCTTTCAGGAAGTTTCAGTCAAATTTGATGAATTCTGAGCCGAATGAACCTTCTCTTTCAAGTTCTTTACTCGTGAGAACTAATGATGACTAGAATAGTGTGCATCAAAAGTGTTTAATGTTATTGTTGAGATAAAGTATCATAAAAAATATGCAAAGTATCATGGTTTTAAACCAAAATTCTATCCTAAGTATCATAGAAATTTGAAAAAGTTTCATATCATGATACTAAAAATTGAAAGTATCACAAGTGATACTTTAAAAGTATCATAAGATACGTTAAAAGTGTCACAATATGATACTTGACGAAAACAGTATTTTTCAGTAAAAAAAACAAATTAAAGTATTTTTCAGCCTTTTTAAAAATGAAGTAAATTTCAATTATGATACAAAAAGTTAGGTATTTATGCAAACACCCCAAAAAATAATCAGGCCAAATTTTTATGGGTTAATTGCATGGGGGCACTATCAAAAAATACCAAATTGAAGAATGCGGTTGCAGATGAATTTACTAAAAAATACTGTCTTCCTTCACTGACATCTCCTTTCCCTAGTACTGATAGCACTGGTTTTCTTCTCGACTCCCAAGCTACACATCGGCGTTGCCTCCGACCACCATAACCATGACCATGGCCAACATCACCACCACCATCACCACATCAACCGGACCACCACAGCAACCACACATCCACCACTGTTGTTTCTTCCCCGCTGCTTCCTGTTCTCCGATGCATCGTCATCCAAAATTTTGAAGGGAAGAAACCTGAAATCGATTTGAACATAGCAGCGAAAGAATCCGAGGAATCGGATTTCATGCCATAATCAAAAGAACAATTCCATCTAGTCGTCAAAACACCACGAGTTGTTCGCCCCATCATCTCCGCCATAAATGTCAAAAGCATCAACGAGAATTCAAGGCATCAAGCCACCGCCACAGGCAAGCAAATGTTGAAGAATCCGACGGAAGTGGAGGAGGAGGTTGAAGCCGAGGCAATGCCAGCCATTGTATCTGATTCAAAGAACAGGGTTAGTCGTCGTTGTGGCTCAGTGGCTGTGGCGGTGGTCGGTGGTTGTGAACTATACTTCAAGTGTAGATAATAGTGCACGAAAAGTGTTTGATTAATGTTTGAAACAAAGTATCATAAAAAAGTATAAAGTTTCAAGCTGTGATACTACAATTTCGTTCAAAGTATCATAAAAATTTGATGAAGTTTCGTGTTATGATACAAGTATCTTATGATACTTTAAGTATGATGTTTTGAAACTTTTAAATAATGTTGTGATACTTTTAAAGTATTACAAAATGATACTTCAGAATACAGTATTTTAAAAAAAAAATTGAAGTATTTTTTAGTTTTTTTAAAAATGAAGTAAATTTCAATTATGATACAAAAAGATGAGTATTTGTTTAAACGCCCCAATTTTTATAAATTCAAATTTTAGATTCTAATTAGGATTTTTATAAATTTTTAATTAATTATCATATCACAGAATATATCTACAATTTATCTACAATCTGTTGACGGTTGGAATATAAATATTCCAAGTCAGCAAGGAGAATAAGTGAATATCAGTTATACGAATAAAAGGTTGTGGAAGAGGTGAGCCCCAGTTCGGGCTTGTCGATATGAACTTCATGTATGATTTACTATATTAGAATTAGGCTTTGAATAGGCAAAGTTGGGATCCCCTTATGAGTCATCTTCCCTTTTATTTATAGGAAAAAGGGATGAGCTAGCTTATTACAAGACCTGATTGCCTGCACATTAAGACATAACTAACCTATCTGAACTCTTACATAATACTAGGTAGTTGACTTTTGAGTCATAACTGATTACATGTCTGAATAACCGTTTCAACTACTATGTAAGAAAGTAGTTATGACCTCATTTAATCATTGTAAATCAACCATCTGACCTGACTCCTCCACTTCGGACATATAGACCGGACCTCGTTGTTCTAGCACTGGTAATGAGGTAGTTCCGACCTAATAGTACCAAGTCGGAAATGTAATTGGAGCATGTACTGTTTTGGAAATAGGTTACCATCTGGTCTACCTGGTCCAATAAGGTCGGACACACCAGGTTTCCTTCAATGATCCAACCTCGAAACCATCAAACGTTGTCGTTTCGGCACCCAGGTGGGATTGCCCATTAACACAATCTACATCTATATTTACATTTACAATCTATCTACAATCTATTAAAAGTAAGAATTAGGGAGAAACTTTTGATTTTTTATTTTACCCTTACATATTTAATTATATATCTATATCTACATCTACAATCTACATCTATATCTATCTATCTACAATCTACTAAAAGTAAGGATTAGGGAGAAACTTTTGATTTTCTATTTTACCTTTACATTATAAATTATATGCCAATATACCCTTACCCCTAAATTAATAACATTAAATATTAAATTTATAATATTATAATATAATTTCATAATATCTATTTAGTATTAAGTTAATTTACTGTCTAACAATTTATTATATTACAATCTAACAATTTATAATTTTTGTAAAATAATTTCATATTATCAAATTTTCATTTATTTAGTATTAAGAAAAAAAAACTACTTCATCATTTAAAAAATATTATTACAACTATAATATCTTAATATAATACTTAAAATATATTACCCATTTGGGATGAGTGAAAAACTCGTGATTTCGTATTTTACACTTCCTTACCTTCTAATTTAATAAAATTAACATTAATTTACTATCTAACAATTACAATGTTATAATATAACTTCATATTAGTATACTTTCTCATTTATTTACCAGAAATTCATTTATTATCTAAAAATTTACAATTTTATAATATTATTTATATATCATCATCTTCATCATCATATTTTTATACTTTTCTTTTCATTTATTTACCATTAAGATTAAGAAAAGAAGAAAAATTACTTCGTCGTTTTATAAATATAATTATGACAATTTGACATAGGGTCTGTTCGGCGGCCTTGGAGGAATTATAATTATTTTATTTGTGTTTTCTTGGTAAATTAAAATGTGTGGTTGAAAAATGGATAGAAAAAATATGTGTGGTTAAAAAGTGATTTCAAAAATTGTGTATATTGTAAATTGAATTAACCCCATCAAATGATGAATTATATCCATTCTAATGATAGATGAACAATTTTGAGTAAGTTCATGCTTTGTAATTATCATTAAGAAAGCTCAAAGATAAATATTACATACTATTGTAAAATAACTACCTGAATATGTATTGTCACATAGGAAACTATATGTAGAACTATCTCGCAGATTTCAATACAAACAATAAGAATATTGATAAAAGCATAAAATAAAATAAGCAAAGCTACAAAAATATTGTATGAAAAAAGTGTTATTATAATAAAGGCTTTACATTTCAATTTATTTAATTTTTTCACATTATATACATAATGTGATAAATATAAAATTTTGTCATATATATATCTTTTTAACAATTTTAATTCTCCATTTAGCAATATCAATTGCATCAACTACTTTAAAAAATTGAATTAATATTTCAAAAACATTATGCATGTCATTTATCCTATACATAAGACATGCAATGCACATGTTTACTACTAGTTTTTAAAAACGTCAATAGCGTCATCTATGCAAGTAACCCCTTAAAATTCATCTCAATCGCTTCAATCTTCAATCGCTTCAATCTTTTGAAACTACACTACCGATCAACCTCACCATTTATTACGCCGCTCAACTACTTGACGCAATCCATTACGCCTTCGATATCGAAGAGGACCAATATTAAGAAACTACATCACACAATATATTCCCCCGTGTGATATCCCGTTTTTATGCTACTCACAAATCAAGATATTATTTATTCAAAGTCAAATATTCACTGCTCAAGTAAAATAAGGACTTAGGGGTTAAATAAGTGATTTTATTGGGGTTAATTGGTAATTACAAAAGTTTGATTGTTGAGATGATCAAAAATGGAAATTTAGAGATTTAGTTTGCAATTAATTGAAGTTTTAGACTTAATGCTATCTTGTATGAAGATTGAGGGCTCCAATTGCAATTATGCATTACTTATCCATTTTCCTCCTACAATAGAAGAGTTGCTTTTGTATAGTACTGTTCATTTTTGGTATGTTTATTTCACACCTGATAGTCTGATACAGGTTCCGTAATAGTAACTTCACTTGTTCATTTCACACCAAAAATGCATCAAAATAAATGAGAAGCAGATGTTATACAGTAAGTTGGTTCCCAAAATATCTCTTATCTTTCTCCTAGAAACATTACTTCTTCAGATCTTCATTCCTCTCAACAAAACCTATAGTTCTTCTCTTCATGCTATATTCAGATTCTTCCCGTTTTATCTGCTGGCATACTATTCATCAACTCTTCCCGGCCGAAAATTCTCCTAATTTGTTGTTCGTCTCGCATCCTTCATATAAGAAAATTTTTCATCCATAAATCGATCCCTCTGTCGACAAAAACCCTTTATTTTGTCTAATCCATCTCCGTGCTACCATAGTGGACTGCAAGAACAGTCGACGTGAAATCATTGCTGGAGTCTACATACTAGGTCTTCATCCCTTCATCTTTCTTCACCTAGGTAAATTTGAAGATTTCATCATGCCGTGTGTGACTAAACGAACTAATTATATATAGAGGTATAATTGTTCAGCCTATTTTTGTTTCACCTTCTTGTCGTTTTTTCTTCGGCAGTGATGTTTCCATCTCAGTGGAAATAGTGTTCTTCCAGTTGTGCGTCATTCTCTTTGTTTTCTTTCCGAGTTGCTATGACTTCGATTTCTTCTCTTCGTTAGGTCTTATCATCCGGCAACCGGCGCCGCTACTTCAACCGATCAGCCAGCCACCTATCACCGGTGGCTTCTTCTCTCTATCCCTTTTCCCTTCCACGGTGACCTTCAAGCTCCAGGTATTATCTGGCATTATTTTATTAAAACGTTCAACCTTTCCTTTTAGAAATTAAGATATTGATCTGTATCTAACTAAATTTTGGTTTGTCGTATCTACTGAAATTTTCATTTTTCCCTTTTTTTTAATAATCCTTTTAATTTCATCAAAGATCTGTTTCTGCTCTTGGCCTAATATTCTCAAACCCATTGCAACCTAGCATTTGCAGAAGCTGATTAACATTATTTAGTAAATCTAATTGATCGTTAGGCAAAAACTGAGGTTGGTTCATTGCATTCTAAGACAAATATGAAGTAAATGCTTGAGATGAATTATTATTGTTCATTTGGTCACTCTATGACACATTTTCTTAGATACCTTTTGAAAACTGCCAGCGTCCATGTCCTATTAACTGCTTTTATCGACTCTTTCTAATACTCAACTTGAGATAGAAAATGCAAATACATAAAGAGTGATAGGGGAGAAAATAATTTGGTTTAGAGTTGAGTTGTCAAACTAATCTCATCTGGTTTTGCTAAAAAAATAGATTTCTAATTGATTTTGATAAAGTAGATGAAATTTTTGGTTGAGAAATTACTACTGTCTATGTCATATTAATTGTTTTGACTGACTCTTTCTAATGCTCAATTCGAGATAGAAAATGCAAATACATAAAGAGTGAAGGGGGAGAAAAGAATTTTGTCTAGAGTTGAGTTGTCAAACTAATCCTCTATTTTTTTTTTCTTTCTAAAAAATAGATTTTTAATTGATTTTAATAAAGTTGATGAAATGTTTGGCTAAGAAGTTGATAAAAAACTATGAATCCTATAAAATGTGACTGAAAATGAGATTGGAGTAAATGAGTTTTGAAAATTGGCCTTTGGGAGTTACTATGGGCAAAAATTACTACAAATAGAAGCCTTTTGGTGTTCGAGAATATGTCTATATTTTTTTTACAAGAAGGTTTACAACTTGCAACTTTCGTTGCAAAAGCTTGAGCGGGATGATTAGAATCTATCTTTGTCGAAGTATATTTTGTTAAGTATCTATAAAATCATGTAACAGTTGATCAGATTTTAATACAAAGAATCCTAAACTATTGTGTACTATTTTCATCTCTTAATGCCAAGCAGATTGTAGACCAAGAAAGTTTGGAAAAATTGGGAGAGATCAAGAGACCTGCTGTGATTTGTATTGTTGCATGGTTTGGAAATGTCAAGTTGATTGAAACAAACAATATTCAACTTTTCTTGTTCTTTTACTTTGATTTGAAACATAATTCAATATGTATACATGTGCATGTCTTTGTACATATTGATGCCCCTAATTTTGTGCAAGCATTTAAGAGGAAAAAATTCTTTAATTTGTGATCTTCTTGTTAAGAACCCGAGTCATGGAAGTTGTTTGACAGAAGTGAATGAAGCTTTCCGTTTTAAAGAACAAAACGAATGATGTTATGGGACCATTTTCATATGCTTACCAAATTTTGCTAGATTCTTAGTCATATAAAATGATGTTGGTTGCCTCTCAAAGATTTAACATGTTTTATTTTCTTTGGTTTCTCTCTTTTTGGAATTGTGTTTATACAGTAATACAAATTTTTGACGTTTCTAATCTGAATTCAATTATGGTTTTTCTTTTTTTTGATGTAGAGTGAAGAATCTGTGGTAGAATCGCTGCAAAGTCTGGAAAATATTGATATTACACAAATTGGCGAAGCAACTTGTAAGGTTATTACTTTTATATGTGGTTAATATGACATAACTCTGAATTGTTCTCTCATTTACTTATGATTTCATCTTTGTCAATGAACTTTGAAACCATCCGTTGCAGAAAGTGCGCAAATTGGTGAAGCAACTTGTAAGATTATTACTTTTATATGTGGTTAATATGACATAACTCTGAATTATTCTCTCATTTACTTATGATTTCATCTTTGATGTTTAGGAAATGGAAGAAAACAGTGAATTAGTGGGTTAAGGTGAACCACATCTTTGATGTTTAGGAAATGGAAGAAAACTGTGGATTAGTAGGTTGAGGTGAACCAATCTGAAGCATTTCAACCCTCTTTGGTAAATAGTCCAATTTATGTCATTGGGTTGGTTAGCTTAGACTTGGACCCAATTCAATTTGGATCCGTTATTTTTGAGGAAAAAAAATCACAACAACCATATATTGAGAATACAATTTCAAACTTTTCGAACTTTTAGAATTATTTCAAAAAATCAAGTCATAAATCATATTTATCTTTCTCCACCTAATTTATCTCATATGAATCACACTCACCCGATCAGGCTGCATTTGTTATTGCAACAAGAAAAGTTGGCTTTGAAATCTTCAAAAGACCTCAAACAAGTGTCTCAGTGAATGAATTGGATCCCGTGACACACAAAAGAGTTGAAAGGTCAGCATCTTCCCCTCTGCATTTTATATTCTATTATATATTTTATTTTGATGAACATCTTTACATTGATGTTGCCTTTTGCACAGTTGAAAACTCTCTCCCGCTCTCTTCATTGCTTCTTGTTACAGTACCTATGAATAACCATTCATGTGTTTAGTTCATATAAAGCTAGAGGAGAATTTTCTTCAAACTAATGTCTTCTTTTATAATACTCTCCAACAATATCTTTAGCATCCTTATCCCAAGCGTGCAAATGATTGAAAAAAATTTCCTTAACTGGAAGAATAACATGTACTTTGTCTAACACTTTAAGTAGCAGGATGACTCTGAGTCTCGTGTTTGGATTCTCAACATGTATCATTTAGACATAAACTTAGCTAGCGAGAATTGAACATATTATTAAAGTAATTTTTGATGATGCAGGACATATACAAGAAAGCATACTCTGTGATAGTAAGAGACGAGGACGAAAATATTTTATTACTCTACAAAGGTGCTGAAGTTTTGGTTTTTATGTAGTTTACTGAGTTAATATTCACATCTTATATCAATTCATTATCTCGGATTTCAGTTAATTCCCAAGCCAATGTTTTGGATAAATTCTGTGTTGATTGGAACAATATTCTTGATAAATTAAATAAGTTTATTTCTATTGTGTTGTGTGGATTAAGAGACATTTAGATCTTCTTCTTGTACTCTTGAAATGTGCAACTACTGTGATTCACTATCTAAACCCTTATCTACCTTTGTCTTGCCCATTCTTAGTTTTGAATCTTAAACATATTTTTATCCATTAAAAAACATTGCATAAACTGATCTCAAACAATGGCAAAAAACATAATAATTAGTTGCATGGGAAGTAAACAATGCATGAACAATATTGGCTTAAGTTCTTAGTTACTTTTTACATAAAATTAATTCCTAAAAACTACTTTTCAAATTATTTTGGAGTAACGCTAATAAATTCAACTTCAAAACGGTACTTGTACAACGTACGAGTCCTTCACTAGTTAGAAGATAAGTGTAACTTTTCTTAATTGTTGGAGTGAAACCGACAGAGGCTTGCTAGAATCCGAAGCAGGGAAGAAAGAAAAGAAAGAAAAAGGAAGAAAGAAGGAAAGAAAAAAAAAAGTGGGCGTCGATCAATTTTGCAAACCATTTTCTCTAGCCTCGATTTTAAGTTCTCCTTAATTTTCAAGAGGTAAGTAAATTCTTTGTTATCGAATATTTCTATATTTATTTTGTAATTAGTGGTTTAACTTTGAAGAATTAGAAGAGAGTATACATATTAGGAAGATTGGTGTTGAAGAAAATGAAAGTTGAAAATGGGTTTGAAAATTATTGCTTCAATCCTTAAGTTTGTTGTGTTTATATAATATCAAATATGTGATTATGATGTATTAGAGTTGGATAAGGATTTGGGTATGATTTTGCTTAATTTTTCATGATTTTCTTCCAATTTTCAGCCAAAATCACACAGGTGCTATTTCTGAAAGTGTTACCAGAAAATGCTATTTCTGTCAATAGTTTGGAGACAGATTTCCTTATGCAGAAATTAGTACCAGCTTTCAAAATTCTGGGAATATAGTGCTGTTTTTGTCAACTGTTGGGAATTCTCGGAAATTTAGGATGGAAATTAGATTAAGCATTATTGATTGGAGATATGACGATAAAAGAACTCTTATAAAGGATTTAAATGTTGTTAGTAAATTTAATTGGGATAAGAAGTTGGAAATTTATACATCAAGTTATTATTAATTAATTCTTATTCCAAATTATACGAATATTGCTTGAAACACTTCTATGAGTAAATATGATCTCTTGGAGAAATAAGAAATTCCTAACTTGGCATGAAGAATTAAAGTGGTGGATATAAAGTGGGGAAAGCCTACAAATCTAGCTAGTTCATTGCCGAGAACTCGGTGAGTGGAAAAATCTAAATTATTTTCAAATATTGATAAATTGTTTATATAATTACGTTAAACGTAATTATGTGATTTATTTGTCAAATTACGTGATTATTGTGAAATATTATGAGAATATGGTATTTGATTGAAATTGGAAAGATTGTGAAATAATTATAAGTTAAAAGAAATGTAAGATTTGTGATGGAAATCAATGAAATGTGAGATGGATATGTGAAGTTGAATTCGACCATAAAAGTACCCGTAATTATATGTTTATTCTAGTTCACTAAGGCGGCCTTGGACGTGTTCTATACTGCACCTGAATGGTCTTGACCGGGTATGATATTACCCTGAGGCGGTCGACCGTGTATGATATAGTTCACTGAGGCGGTCATGGCCGTGTTCTAGAATTGATTATCAGAGGTCTTTGAGACTAGCCGAGAGGCAGTTTATACATGTATGACCAGATTACAGATGTTAATCAGAGGGTACATTTTTGGTTGATTTGTTAGGGTATGGCCATACCTAGAGATTACAGTCTATGCTGATAGTAAACTATAGATGATATGATGTGACAAGCTATGATGTTATTATGTGAATTGTCTTGAGATGTATACTTAATTTTCGAGAAAAATTTATAAATGACGAATTATGATTATTTTCGAAATTCTCCACTCACTGAGCTATCAACTCAATATTTTTCCCACAATTTTCTTAATAGGCGACAATTGAGTTCCTAAAGCCTGAAGAGCCTGTTGATTTTGGAGCCACATCAGTAAGACATGTGTAGGTTATTATTTCATTCAAAATTGAGCATTTAAATATCAACTTGGGCCCACATTCGTTTTGAAATAAAATTATTTTTCATTATTTAGCACATGATTGGTAGTATCACAGTCAGCCTTGGTGGTGGGTCCGGCGTTTAGTTGGTATCCATCATCGGCGCACACTTTTTCTCGAGTCCATTAGGGTGATTCGGGGCGGGTCGTGTCACCCCGCCCAGGATCTAAAATCGTAGACAAAATGTGATGGACATGGTGAAAATAAGGACAACAGACCGGAGTTCATCGCCTGAAACAAGGAACAAAAAGGACAATACCGATCATAAAAGGAGGGGAAATGTCCAAAAAGATGTTCAGAATGATATTCCGATCATCTCAGAAGATCGACAGCCAGTTGAACAGCGACAGGTAGGTGAACATATACCCAGATTTTAACAATTGTGACCTCATAATTAATTTGTGACATTGGGCATTGTTGATGGGTTTTGTGTTATCATCATGAAAATGTGGCCTGGATCACACCTTGCTCACTATGTTTTTTTTTTGGTGGAATGAAACAATGGGAAAAATCTGACCTTAGTAACGGATTGTGTGCAAAACCTTAATCCGTGACCTTGATTTTTTTATTATGTGAATTGATTGGAGTTGAATCACATGTGACCTAGATTAAATGGAATTGTGACCAACTCATACACATGTGTTATTGGTTCTGCTAATTGGTTAAGTGTTGAAATAATGCACATGTGACCTCAACAATGCACGGTGAAATACCCAAATAAATATGTGACCTCGGAACCATGTATACCATGTAAATGTGACATACTATTTGTTCATGAGCAATGTACTGGAACTCATCACCCGTTATCTTAGATACTGTTAATGTGATCTCTAATAAAAGAATTGGTGTGGAGTGCATTGAATTCAAGATAATATCAATTCACAGCTACCTCATACATTTTCATTGTGCATGTTTTTTTTTTTCTTAATTGATGGAATGTGATGTTGAATGAACATTGATATCTCATGTGATGCCAATGCCTTCTGAATCCAGCAAGTCCTTTATGAGTTTGATGTCATTTTCTGTGATATGGATTTCAATGTGTGACCTCAAGTTCAGTGTGTATGATCTAACATCATAAATTATGTCACATTATTTCTTGAATTACATGCTGCCGTGCTCTAAAATTTACACTCACACTCTCTGTCAATAGGTGTAGAAGTACATTATCCCAGAGGAAGAATGGTTTAAGGGCAAAATAACATCAAATGTAACAAAGAATGCACTGTCAAAGTTCACATCCAAATTTGACCCTTTTTGTTTATTCAATACATTTTTAATGACTTATGTATAATTTTAATCAACTAAGTGTAATTTCCCTTATTTCCTGGAGTTTTGTATCAGTAGTTGATCCTGCAAGCTATTTTAATAGAATCATTTGACGAATGTTTCTAATTCAGGTTTCATGTAACGTAATAGCGAATAAATCATTTTCAAGATTTTTTTCTTTTCCAAGTCACATTTACTTCATTCAAGAAAAATGCACATATATGACATCTTATTCACATTACAATTTGTTATGAACATATCACACGTTTCATGGAAGGAAAACTACCAAGTTTTTGTGTTACAGTACCAGGTTATTTATGCCATTCATTTACAGCCTTCCTGTCATTGTCTATACTTTGCATATTGAGTCTACATTTCGTATTAACCATGTCACGTGATATACAATCTAATTCACATGTTTTGGTAATACATGTCACATTTTCATTTACTCATGTCAATTGTTTTTTAATGGAGATCACATTTTACTTTACTCGGATTTTTTATACCATTCATTGGTAGCCTTCTTGTCATTAACAATACATTGCATATTCAAGTCACATGTTATATTAACGACGTCGCATGTTATACATTACAAGTCTTACGTTTAGTAATTCAGGTCACGTCTTCATATAATCAGGTCAATTGTTTTTTAAACCTTGTCAAATGTCATACAATCTAGGTAACACGTTTCGTGGAATTGTATCTCATTAGTAAAACATATTTTATTAACTAGGTCACATCTTTTACACAGTAGAGGATAAATCTGTTTGTTGAGTTTCCTTATTCAGGTCGCATGTTTTTTCTTGTCGCTCATTTGGTGTGGTCATGTACGTCACCTTAAGGTGGTTAAAATTCATCATGAACTTGCCACAGAATTTTGAGATTTGGAAAACTACCCAGGCAGTCTGTTCCCCTCTCTTCATTGGCATGCATCCGATCATCAATGAGACATTGCTTGTTTGGGTTACATGTTATAGTAATGAGGTTACATGTTATATAAGAAATCGGTCACAAGTATTTTAATTCAGGTCACATTTTGCTCCACTCTGGTCACCTGTAATGTAATCCAAGTCACATGTTATATAATCCTGAGTCCAGGTCACATGTTATATAATCAAGTTAAAATGTTTATTTACTCAGGTCACTTGTTTTGTGGTCCAAGTCACATATTCAGGTTTGCTAGCTCGTGGTTGTGGAGTTTATATCTTTATACAAAACGCTACCAATCATAGATTTTTGGTCACATTACATATCTTCTCAGCTAAAACACATTTTAAACATCTACGTCACACAACGACGACCTCGAGTGGGCACATTCGGTCATGTCACAAATACAGGTTTCAGTTCAGGTTACTAAAAGAACAATGAGACCCACCTGCAAAAAATGTATCACACTTAGGTCACATACATAGAATTAAGGTCACATTAGTTATTTTCACAATGAGAATACATTCCAAAACTTCACAGGCCAAGTTACTCTATCTGCAGTCATAGATAAACATTTGCTTCAAGGTACATTAAATAGGTGTCATTTGCTGATACATGTTTCACATCACGAAATGAGGTCACATTAAAGATTCAAATTTTAGCCTATCTCTAATTTGTATACAAGATGATCACTAAATATTCATTGTGTGACCTAATATTTTTTAGACCAGATTGTATAGAGATGTACATTAACTTACTAGTGGAAGTTGATTCTTTCTCCACGATACAATTTTCTATCCAATAATTTGATCTCTTATTTCCAGCAATGCCACAAACATGATAATTGTATGTGACCTCATTTATCTTTGATTTCAAAATAAAGAGATTCAGGTGTTAGTAATTAATGTGTAATCTCCGGACTGTTTCTACATCAAATTTCTGTTCCCAGCCAAATGCTAATCAAACAACAATTAATATGGGATATCTGCTTCATATGGTAAGGTTGAATAACTGATCGTGTGATTTCAGGGAATTTTAGTTGATTTCCTATTTCGAAATGGCAATCTATAACAACCAGACATATGAATTTTCCCCTTCATATAATCACATCACAGTCTAATAAGCCTATTTGGCCCCCATTATTTGTGAAATAATGTGGTTTTGAATAGTGTTTTTAGAGCATGTATGGTTAAAAATATTTGAAAAGTCAAAAATAGTATGTTTGATTTAGATGAATGGTTGAGATTGAATGTTAAATAAATTTGGTTTCAGAAAAATGGGAATTAGCCCTATTTGGTTCTCATCATTATAAATAAACTACATTTTTCTTCCTCTTTTACATCACATATTTATTAATAAAATAATATTACACATAAATTCTAAAAAAAAATATTATTTTTTAACTGCACATAATTCTGAAAATTACTATTCATTTTAAATAAATACTTCATAAAAAACATCAAACAAGGGCTAAGTTAGCATGGGTCGAATTTAAATTTTACAGTTGTTGACCACAAAATCTGGTAGGACCTTGGATCAACACATCTCAGCTCCTCCCTCTTGAACACGTGGACCTCCTTCATACTAGGACAAACAATCAGCTTACAAAGGGGGCCGAGGTGGCTCCCGTTTGCACTCAGATGCCTAAGTCAGTACTCATTTCAAGCAAATATAAATTGAGTGCGAGAAATATAAGTGTGTAAAAGAGAGAAAAGTGAGTGAGAGTAAAATATTGAGTTAGAATATTAAATTACCCACACTTTTCTTGGAGGCAAGTGTGCTCTATTTATAGAATGAGTAATTCTTTTAGATTGTGACACGTGTTATACTTTACACATGGCAAGATTCTAATCATTAATGAGGTAAACCATTTCTTTGGCTATAATCATTACTACATGTCATAAAGTTAAAGCATCCATCAAGTCTCTTTAAAGATATTGTCACATCAATCTATCTTGTCATCTTTTTAGGGTACTCACTTCGGCTTAGAAGTACCTCGGCATAGCATCACCCCGGTATAGGGGTACTTGGGCATAGGATCACCTCGGCATAAGGGTAAGCATAGCATCACCTCGGCATAGGGGTACCTCGGCTTAGGATCACCTCGACATAAGGGTATCTCGGCATAGCATCACCCCGACATAGGGCTACCTCGACATAGCATCACCCCGGCATAAGGGTATCTCGACATAGCATCACCCCGGCATAAGGGTATCTCGACATAGCATCACCCCGGCATAGGGGTACCTCGGCATAGGATTACCTCGGCGTAAGGGTACCTCGGCATATCATCACCTCAAAATGTAAGAGTCCAGCAAGTTTGGTATCCACAATTTGGCATGTTGGTCATGATTAGGTGAATGGATGTTTTGTGGATCCCCTGGTGGGCCCATATAGATGACATGTCATGTTCAATTAGTCATGGTCGTAACAACAGTAAATAAGTTAAAAGAATTATTTTAGCAACAAGTTAGTCCAAGTTTGGCTCGTTAAAAATTTAACACATTTTTCTCTTTCTTCTTTCAACCATACATTTATCAATAAATTTATCGATAAAATAATACTACACAAACTCGAAAACCAAAAAAAAAAAAAAATTATCTGTTTTTTAATCACACAACATTCTCCTAAAAAATCACCTATTTATTATTTACACATTTTTTAATCAGTTATTTTTTTGTTAAATTTAACTAGCAATTTAACTGTTGATGTGATATTTGTGTTGAAAAAAATTCCCAAATGCCCTTTCTGTAACACAATAATTACAATTTATAAATTAGTACTCTATTCATAATTTGATTTATTTAAGTTTTCATGGTAAAATGTGTGGTTGAAAAGTGGAGAGAGAAAATTCGCATAGTTAAAAAGTGGCTTGGGTTTATTGTGTTGCTAATAAATTGATTTATAAATAGTAGTAATAATTGCATTAATGAACATGAGCTAATTTATAAACAACACATTTTACCTAAAAAATCAACTTATAAATTGTTGCCGTGTAACCGTGTTACGAACAAAACTCTCACCCCAACACTCATCCTCATCCCTTATTTATAAAATTTTCTTCTTCTTTTTTCTTGAATTTTTAACATCAATAAAAGACAAGAAAAACCGTTGATTTCATATTATATAATTTAAAGAGATCTTTAGCATGAGTACAATATATATATATATATATATATTTCTATTTTCAAAAATAAGTATTTATCATTGATTAGTTATCTGTATAATTTAAAAATATATAAACCATAAGATATATATTTGACATAGTATTTTTTAACTAACTTGGATTTGTAGACGCTAATTTAAACATCAATTTTAATGAGCTCAATTAGGCTTAAATTTTAAATTTTTTGTGTTTAAAAACATGATTTTTTTTTAAAAATATTTTCGAGAAGAAAAGTGGAGTAATAAAATAAGTGTAATTAAAAGTTATTTGAGAAATTATGTTGTTTAAAAACATATTTTAAAACAAGTTTGCAAAACAGAAGTAAATTATAACAAAAAATTAAGCATAAATTTTAGCTTTATTTTTTTGCAGTTTACAATCATCAAACTGTAAACTAAAAAATGTTAAAAAAAAAATAAAAAAAAATTGAGTCGATTGAAATTGATGTTTCAATTTTAAAAAAAAAATGATGTTAAAAAAATAGCTAATTAAGGCCTCCTATGAAAAGCTATGCCGATCAGAGGAGAAAAGACTTGAAGTTCGAGATTGGAGAGAAAGTGTTTTTGAAAATCTCTCCTATGAAGGGCACTATTCGTTTTGGCAAGAAAGGGAAATTAAGGCCTCGGTTTATCGGACCTTTTGAAATATTGGAGAAAGTAGGTAACGTGGCTTACCGTCTAGTATTGCCACCCGAACTCTCGGCTATACACAATGTTTTTCACATCTCTCTATTGAGAAAGTATATTCACGATCCCAGTCACGTGGTGAACTTTCAGTCAATCCCAATTCAGAAGAATCTATATTATGAAGAGGCACCCATGTGCATCATCGATAGAAAAGTCCATGTCCTAAGAAATAAAGAAATCTCTCTAGTCAAAGTCCAGTGGGGTAGACATAGTAACGATGAGGCTACATGGGAAAAAGAAGAAGAAATTCTGGCCAAGTATCCAAATATTTTAGACCAAGCAAGTCTTAAATTTCGAGGACGGCCATTCTTTCTTTCCACACGAACTCACACAAGCCAAACAAGCAATCTGGTAAAGTTTCCTTTCCTACCCTACTGAAATGGTTCGACAATCACCACCACAGTAAACCAATTCACAGTCAACACCCCGACCACACCCCCACTGCACAAACCATTATCATCATCACCACCATCGGATCCCACCAAGCACCCCCACTACCGACCGGTCTTCAAACATTTACAGCCAACCACCATCACCTACCAACCCAAAACAGCAGCCATTTCCACTTTCAACCCCAATACCCCAACCACCATCACGACCCTCATCACCACCACAAACCACCCCTCGAAGCCGCCCCTGCCCAGCTCTCAAATCCAAGCAAAATCCCCAAAATCAAACCCAAAATCGAATTAAAAACATAACCCATATACTTACCTCCACTCCCAAACCATTCCATTTGGAGTATCGCCGGAAAAATCACCAAAGGATTGAACCTCCATAGCCTCGGTTTGGTCTCATTTTCACACCCAAATCCATCATTACCATACACAAGAGCCACCACCCTAAGGTGGCGCTAACCCCGGCCTCCAAGCAACGGAGGTTGCGGCGGAGAGGGGGGCGGAACCCCTCTTTTTTTTCAAAGTCGCTCGCCGCGGCCTCCCTGTCTCTCTCTCGTCTGATTGTGAAAGAGAGAGAGAGAGAGAGAGAGAGAGAGAGAGAGATACAGAAATAAAATATTTTATAACTAATTAAGTTTTAAAAATATCCGTTTCAGCCCCACAGTTTGATATATATCCGTTTCAACCCCTTCTTTTTAAAAATGATTTTCAATTTAGTTACGAATGTTTTTATAATTAACGAATCGGCCCTTATTTTTGTAAAAGTCTACTTCAGTCCCTAAATTTTAATTTCAATTCTCTTAAAATTTCATTTAGATCATTATATTTAGTTTTAGTTACTTTAAATTCAAGTTTCGAAAATACTAATTTACTTAATTTTTTTGGTTAGACGAAACATTTGAAGAATTAAGAGATTGACGTACTTCCCGCTCCGATTTTTGAGAACTCGTAACGTTAAAGGTAGACTCGCCCCCACTAATTGAATTGCATGAGAAAAGAAAAGAATATCTCGTATGAGATAAATTTGAGAATTTATGTTATGCACGTCATAACTTATCTGCTAGCATGATGACAAGAAAAGAATGTGTTCATTTGCACTCATTTTATGATGCTTATGGATAAGAAAAGAACATCACTACATTATTTGCATGATTACTTGTCCAATTATCTTATAAATTAATTATTGGAGTTGAGTCTACTGAGTATTTCAATTTGAATTGATCACCCCGTGGTTTTAACAATTTTTGCAGATTTCGGTGACGGTGGCGAGTGATGGGCAATGGCGACAACTATAAATTTGATATTATTTTTTAAAGTCCTGAATTTCGAAACAATCATTTTAATGTATCAAGAATTCTCATTTTTATTAAGTTTGTAAGAATTATTTTATTATCGCTAAACTTTTATCCAATAAATGCGATATTTAATATTTAATCATTTTCCGCAATAAAGTTTATTTAAAAAATTTAGAAAAGTGACGTTCCCGCGTTTCTCGGAACTCGGGGCGTCACAGCGTGGTATCAGAGCGGGTCTACGTTTCTGTAAACTTGCAATTTTTTTTTATAAAACAAGAAAATGAATTTTTCTAAAAGTAATAGAAAATAATGTTTTGACGACTTTTTGCCATTGCCATCATTTTCCGCCGACTCCGAAGGTAAAGAAGTTTAGCATGTTTATCTTATTTATTTATTTCGGATACTTGAGAAAAAAATGTTTTGAGAATTTGACGAGAAAAGAAAGAAAAGAGAAGACGAGAAAGAATTAGAAAACTAGTATCCAAAATAACGAGAAAGAAAGAAACGAGTTTTGGAGCATAATGGGAATTAGTACGATTTAAGACATTTTTCATAAAATACTTCGTCCTTAGATTTAAATAAATAATAAAACCCTAACTGGACTTTGCAAAATGGATTCTAGGCATGGCACCCATTGACGGGATATCAAACCATATCCTTCGTTTTTGCGCCATACGTCATGACGCTATAGCTAGTGGACTTAGGCTGACTGATGCTCAATCTATTAGCCGCCTTTTGTCAACATTCCCAGAATGTCAGCGTGAATTAGCGATCGAGTTTTATAATGACGTGAAGAGACGTCTAGGAGAGGACGTGAATTTCCAGATTGTCTATGACGAATTTGTAATGCGGTGGGACCGCTACCTAACCCATGCTCCAGCACCAGAAATAATTATTCTATCAGATGACGAGGAAGAACCAGCTGAGATACCCGACGCCGAGTTAGGCACATATGACTATACTCCTAGCTCACCGGGTTATATTTTTGACTCCTCGAGTATGACACCGGGTGCACCCGACTATACTCCTGGCTCACCAGGGTATACCTTTGACTCACCGCTATGACCCTGGGCACACCGGATTATACTCCCGGCACACCAGGATCGATATCTCCTATGTCACCAACAAAGATGTAGAATATATGAGAGTAATTTTAAATTTTGTCTAGCATTATTCCCATTCCCCGTATTGGCAGTTCCATGGATTTGTGTGATTTTGTATGCTTAATTGCATGAGAAAAGAAAAGAATATTTCGTATGAGATAAATTTGAGAATTTATGTTATGCACGTCATAACTTATCTGCTAGCATGATGACAAGAAAAGAATGTGTTCATTTGCACTCATTTTATGATGCTTATGGATAAGAAAAGAACATCACTACATTATTTGCATGATTACTTGTCCAATTATCTTATAACTTAATTATTGGAGTTGAGTCTACTGAGTATTTCAATTTGAATTGATCACCCCCGTGGTTTTAACAATTTTTGCAGATTTCAGTGACGGTGGCGAGTGATGGTTAATGACGACAAATATAAATTTGATATTATTTTTTAAAGTCGTGAATTTCGAAACAATCATTTTAATGTATCAAGAATTCTCATTTTTATTAAGTTTGTAAGAATTATTTTATTATCGCTAAAATTTTATCCAATAAATGCGATATTTAATATTTAATCATTTTCCGCAATAAAGTTTATTTAAAAAATTTAGAAAAGTGACGTTCCCGCGTTTCTCGGAACTCGGGGCGTCACAGCGTGGTATCAGAGCGGGTCTACGTTTCTGTAGACTTGCAAATTTTTTTTTTATAAAACAAGAAAATGAATTTTTCTAAAAGTAATAGAAAATAATGTTTTGACGACTTTTTGCCATTGCCATCATTTTCCGTCGACTCTGAAGGTAAAGAAGTTTAGCATGTTTATCTTATTTATTTATTTCGGATACTTGAGAAATTTTTTTTTTGAGAATTTGACGAGAAAAGAAAGAAAAGAGAAGACGAGAAAGAATTAGAAAACTAGTATCCAAAATAACGAGAAAGAAAGAAACGAGTTTTGGAGCATAATGGGAATTAGTACGATTTAAGACATTTTTCATAAAATACTTCGTCCTTAGATTTAAATAAATAATAAAACCCTAACTGGACTTTGCAAAATGGATTCTAGGCATGGCACCCATTGACGGGATATCAAACCATATCCTTCGTTTTTGCGCCATACGTCATGACGCTATAGCTAGTGGACTTAGGCTGACTGATGCTCAATCTATTAGCCGCCTTTTGTCAACATTCCCAGAATGTCAGCGTGAATTAGCGATCGAGTTTTATAATGACGTGAAGAGACGTCTAGGAGAGGACGTGAATTTCCAGATTGTCTATGACGAATTTGTAATGCGGTGGGACCGCTACCTAACCCATGCTCCAGCACCAGAAATAATTATTCTATCAGATGACGAGGAAGAACCAGCTGAGATACCCGACGCCGGGTTAGGCACATATGACTATACTCCTAGCTCACCGGGTTATATTTTTGACTCCTCGAGTATAACACCGGGTGCACCCGACTATACTCGTGGCTCACCAGGGTATACCTTTGACTCACCGCTATGACCCTGGGCACACCGGATTATACTCCCGGCACACCAGGATCGATATCTCCTATGTCACCAACAAAGATGTAGAATATATGAGAGTAATTTTAAATTTTGTCTAGCATTATTCCCATTCCCCGTATTGGCAGTTCCATGGATTTGTGTGATTTTGTATGCTTAATTGCATGAGAAAAGAAAAGAATATTTCGTATGAGATAAATTTGAGAATTTATGTTATGCACGTCATAACTTATCTGCTAGCATGATGACAAGAAAAGAATGTGTTCATTTGCACTCATTTTATGATGCTTATGGATAAGAAAAGAACATCACTACATTATTTGCATGATTACTTGTCCAATTATCTTATAACTTAATTATTGGAGTTGAGTCTACTGAGTATTTCAATTTGAATTGATCACCCCCGTGGTTTTAACAATTTTTGCAGATTTCAGTGACGGTGGCGAGTGATGGTTAATGACGACAAATATAAATTTGATATTATTTTTTAAAGTCGTGAATTTCGAAACAATCATTTTAATGTATCAAGAATTCTCATTTTTATTAAGTTTGTAAGAATTATTTTATTATCGCTAAACTTTTATCCAATAAATGCGATATTTAATATTTAATCATTTTCCGCAATAAAGTTTATTTAAAAAATTTAGAAAAGTGACGTTCCCGCGTTTCTCGGAACTCGGGGCGTCACAGCGTGGTATCAGAGCGGGTCTACGTTTCTGTAGACTTGCAAATTTTTTTTTTTATAAAACAAGAAAATGAATTTTTCTAAAAGTAATAGAAAATAATGTTTTGACGACTTTTTGCCATTGCCATCATTTTCCGTCGACTCTGAAGGTAAAGAAGTTTAGCATGTTTATCTTATTTATTTATTTCGGATACTTGAGAAAAAAATGTTTTGAGAATTTGACGAGAAAAGAAAGAAAAGAGAAGACGAGAAAGAATTAGAAAACTAGTATCCAAAATAACGAGAAAGAAAGAAACGAGTTTTGGAGCATAATGGGAATTAGTACGATTTAAGACATTTTTCATAAAATACTTCGTCCTTAGATTTAAATAAATAATAAAACCCTAACTGGACTTTGCAAAATGGATTCTAGGCATGGCACCCATTGACGGGATATCAAACCATATCCTTCGTTTTTGCGCCATACGTCATGACGCTATAGCTAGTGGACTTAGGCTGACTGATGCTCAATCTATTAGCCGCCTTTTGTCAACATTCCCAGAATGTCAGCGTGAATTAGCGATCGAGTTTTATAATGACGTGAAGAGACGTCTAGGAGAGGACGTGAATTTCCAGATTGTCTATGGCGAATTTGTAATGCGGTGGGACCGCTACCTAACCCATGCTCCAGCACCAGAAATAATTATTCTATCAGATGACGAGGAAGAACCAGCTGAGATACCCGACGCCGAGTCAGGCACATATGACTATACTCCTAGCTCACCGGGTTGTATTTTTGACTCCTCGAGTATGACACCGGGTGCACCCGACTATACTCGTGGCTCACCAGGGTATACCTTTGACTCACCGCTATGACCCTGGGCGCACCGGATTATACTCCCGACACACCAGGATCGATATCTCCTATGTCACCACCAAAGATGTAGAATATATGAGAGTTATTTTAAATTTTGTCTAGCATTATTCCCATTCCCCGTATTGGCAGTTCCATGTTTTGTATCCTCAATTGAAGGAATTTTAAAATATTAATGAGAATATTTTCATTTTCGTTCATATTGGAGTTGAATTTATTACAATATTTGGTACAAATTTATTATCAGAAGTTACAAACACACTCCTTGTTTTCATTTTTAAGGGAATAGCTAGACGCATTAACAGGAGTATAATGGACTGTGCTACATCTGAGTGAGAGAACTCAGGACAGGGCCCCACAGCCCAATCCAGTATCATCAGGGACTTACTTTTGGCCGTGCAAGATTTGAGACAGGCCCCAACAGGTTCCTCAGTGCCCATTATTGAACAATTCAGGAGGTATCGTCCGCCCACTTTTGATGGTGGGGACAATCCATTGGCCGTGGAGGAGTGGTTACAGGGGATTGAGAGGATTCTCAAGCACATCTCTTGCCCTGAGGACAGGAAGGTTTCTTGCGCAAAGTTTATGTTGATAGGTAGGGCCGGCTTTTGGTGGGAGTCCGCATCACGGACTAGGACCGAAGAGGAGCAGGCAGTGTTGACCTGGGAAGAGTTTAAGGAAGAGATCAAAGACAAGTTCTTTCCACAAGTCCTCCGAGACCACAAGGAGACCGAATTTTTACATTTAGTTCAGGGTGAGATGGACATCACTGAATATGAACGGAAGTTCGAGGAACTGTCACGGTATGCTCCACATCTTAAGAAGGCACGCCGATTTGAGAGAGGCCTGCGTTCGGATATCAGGAAAATTGTTGGCTCTCATGAACTGCCCACCTACCGAGAAGTTGTAAAGAAAGCTCAGGCTGTGGCTTTTTCTGGTGCAAAGATTGGCACCCAAGGCAATTGGAACAATCAAGGGCATCAGGGTAAACGGAAATGGCATGGTCATAATCAGAATAGGAACCAGAATTTCAATAAGAGACAGAATACAAGACCTAGCAGAGGTCAGGTGACCAATTTCCTTCCACCGTGTCCGAAGTGCTAGAAGACACACAAAGGAGAATGCCTCTTTGTCAACAAAGTAGTTTGTTACCGATGTGGCCAACCGGGCCACTTTGCTCGAGACTGTAACATAGCACCTACTCAAGGCTCGGACCAGAAAAAGAACATAGACCAGAACAGGAAAGGGAAGGGAAGGCTAGAGTTTTTGCCATGGACGCCGTTGAGGACTCCGACGTGATTGCAGGTACACCGTTATTTTAATATTCATATATCTATATTCCTTAATTTCATGTATCATGCATAGCTCGAGTTAATAATATGAACGACGATAACAGGCATTTTATCTGTTTCTGGTATTCCCGTATACGTCCTAATAGATTCGGGTGCTACACATTCATTTATTGCCGACTCATGCTTAACTAGATTGAATTTAGTGGGTAAAACAACTGGTAGCATGCTTGAAGTGAGCTTACCATGAGGAGAAATTCTTGATACCAATAGGATAGTCAAGTCTGTACGAATAGATTTCGATGGGATAGTACTTGAGGCAGACCTGAATATTATTTTGATGAAGGACTTCGACATTATCCTAGGAATGGACTGGCTGAGTTCTAACCGTGCCGCGATCATGTGCCATGAGAAAGAAGTGATATTTCGGAAGAATGGGGATGAGGTGTTCAGATTTTGCGGTTCGAAGGTTAAAGCACTCCCTCACCTTATCTCAGCTATGCAAGCCAAAAAGCTGATTGCCAAAGGAAACATTCAGAGTTATCTGGTTAACCTCCAAGGAAAGCCTGCCGAGGAAATCAAATTGGAGTCAGTGCCAGTTGTGTGTGACTTTCAAGATGTATTTCCAGAAGACCTATTTGGTACTCCGCCGGATAGGCAAGTGGAATTTGCTATTGACTTGGTGCCAGGAGCTGCCCCTGTTTCGAAAGCCCCGTATCGTATGGCACCGAAAGAATTGCAAGAATTGAAGGTCCAACTGGAAGAATTACTAGAGAAGGGCTTTATTAGGCCAATTGTGTCCCCGTGGGGAGCACCTGTGCTATTTGTGAAGAAGAAGGATGGCAGTATGAGAATGTGCATTGACTATCGGGAATTGAACAAGTTGACGATAAAGAACAAGTACCCCCTGCCCAGAATCAAAGATTTGTTCGATCAACTAAAAGGAGCTGCGGTATTTTCAAAGATGGACTTAAGGTCATGTTACCATAAATTGAAGATCAAGTCTTCGGATATACAAAAGACAACGTTTAGGACTCGATATGGACACTATGAGTTCACGGTGATGCCATTCGGTCTTACGAACGCACCTGCAGTATTTATGGACTTGATGAACAGGGTTTTCCATCAGTACCTAGATAAGTTCGTCATTGTCTTCATTGACCATATTCTAGTATATTCCAAAGATTCACAACAGCATGCGGAACATTTGAGAATTGTGTTAGAGACACTACGGGCAGAAAAGTTATACGCCAAATTTAAGAAATGTGAATTTTGGCTTATGAAGATAGGCTTTCTGGGTCATATTGTTACAATCAATGGCATCGAAGTTGATTTGTCAAAGGTGGAGACAGTGAGTAATTGGACTACGCCAGCAAATGCTGGTGATGTAAGAAGCTTTTTGGGACTAGCTTGATATTACTGACGATTTATAGAGGGTTTCTCTAAGATAGCGGGTCCCATGACTCAGTTGACCCAGAAGGGTGTAAAATTCCAGTGGACAGAGCAGTGTGAACGAAGTTTCTAGGAATTGAAGGATAGACTGGTTTCAGCACCAGTGTTAGCAATGCCGGATGGATCTGAGGGTTTTGTGATATACAGCAATGCCTCGAAACATGGTTTAGGATGTGTGTTGATGCAGAAAGGTAAAGTGATTTCCTATGCTTCGAGACAGTTGAAGCCATACGAGAAAAACTATCCGACGCATGATCTAGAACTGGCAGCCATTGTACACGCTCTTAAGATTTGGCGACATTACCTATATGAGAATAAATGCGAGATTTACACCGACCATAAGAGTCTCAAGTATTTCTTCACTCAGAAAGGATTTGAACATGAGACAGCGTCGATGGTTGGAACTGGTGAAGGATTATGATCTTTACCACCCGGGTAAGGCTAATAAGGTTGCAGATGCACTAAGCAGGAAAGATGTAGGTCAATTATCAGTTTTGGGAACAGTACAAGAACAATTGATTCAGGATTTTCAGAACTTGAGAATTGAAGTGAGAAACCCGAGAATCCAAAATTTTAGCAGATTGGCAAATTTGACAGTTAAGCCAGATTTGAGAAGTAGAATTGTGATGGCTTAGGAAAGTGATAAGTTTTTGGAAAAGATCAAAGCTAAAGTTGGAACTGGCAAGAGAACAGATTTTGAAATCGGAATTGATAATGCACTATTATTCAAGGTCACCTGTGTGTACTGAAAGATGATCAGATCAGGGATGAAATATTAAGGGAAGCCCACTCAGTTCCATATGCAGCTCATCCAGGAGGAACCAAGATGTACCGAGATTTGCGTACTACATTCTAGTGGAGGAATATGAAAGGGTGTATTGCCAAGTTCGTATCACGATGCATGACCTGCCAGCAGGTCAAGGCTGAACATCAGAGACCGTCAGGATTGCTAAATCCTTTAGACATTCCGGAATGGAAATGGAAGAAGATTTCCATGGATTTCGTAATAGGCTTACCAAGAACAGTGAGGGGACATGACGCCATCTGGGTTATTGTAGACCGACTTACAAAGTCAGCCCATTTTCTTCCAGTACGGATGACTCCCAGTATAGATCACTTGGCCCAGATTTATATCAGGGAGATCGTTCGACTTCACGGGGTTCCAGCGTCTATTGTTTCAGACAGGGATCCGAGATTCACTTCGAGATTTTGGAAGAGCTTACACACGGCTATGGGGACTAAATTAAATTTTAGTACCGCTTACCACCCGCAGACAGAGGGTAGTCTGAATGCACCATTCAGACTTTAGAGGATATGCTTAGAGCCTGTGTTCTGGACCTGAGCGGAAATTGGGAAACTCACTTGCCATTGGTGGAGTTTTCTTACAATAACAGTTTTCAGGCTACCATTGGTATGGCACCGTATGAAGCACTGTATGGACGAAGATGTCGATCGCCGGTATATTGGGATGAAGTTGGCGAGAGGAAGTTATTGGGTCCCGAATTAATTGAAAAGACTGTAGAGGCTATCGAGAAAATCAGATTGCGAATTAAAGCTGCCTAGGACAAATAGAAAAGCTATGCCGATCAGAGGAGAAAAGACTTGAAGTTCGAGATTGGAGAGAAAGTGTTTTTGAAAATCTCTCCTATGAAGGGCACTATTCGTTTTGGCAAGAAAGGGAAATTAAGGCCTCGGTTTATCGGACCTTTTGAAATATTGGAGAAAGTAGGTAACGTGGCTTACCGTCTAGCATTGCCACCCGAACTCTCGGCTATACACAATGTTTTTCACATCTCTCTATTGAGAAAGTATATTCACGATCCTAGTCACGTGGTGAACTTTCAATCAATCCCAATTCAGAAGAATCTATATTATGAAGAGGCACCCATGTGCATCATCAATAGAAAAGTCCATGTCCTAAGAAATAAAGAAATCTCTCTAGTCAAAGTCCAGTGGGGTAGACATAGTAGCGATGAGGCTACATGGGAAAAAGAAGAAGAAATTCTGGCCAAGTATCCAGATATTTTAGACCAAGTAAGTTTTAAATTTCGAGGACGAAATTATTTTAAGGTGGTAGGGTTGTAGCGACCGGGAATTTTCATTTCTTTCTAAATAAAATATTTTAGAACTTTAAATGGGCGTCGCTACGACTTTTCCAATTTAATTTAAAAGAGTACTCGTCTAGCCAAATTATAAACGAAATTAAATTAATTTTCTTAATATTTAAAATTCAGATTTTTATTCAAAATATCCCAATGTCACCATTTTAAATCTTAATTCAAATTTTAAGGATTTTAAAGTTATCCAAATTCATTATTTGATTTACTTCCAGATATTTTTTTATTTTTGGACCCAAATTGATTTCTAGTTCAAAATTTTAATTGTATTATTTCTTCCAATTTCGAACCACAATCAATCCCCTCAAATCGTAAATTTAACATAAATTGCCACACATTCCAACCCAATTCATGACCCTTACCAATTTCAATTTTTGGCAAATTCCAGCAATCTTCCATCTTCACACCCCTGATTCTCTCCATCATACTTCCTAAAATGATATCTTACAATCTTGCAATTCCTGCAATTCATCCCAATCAGATGAACATAGGCAATCTACCAAATTCAGCAAATGGACTGTAACATATACTCCATTCTTTCTTTCCACACGAACTCACCCAAGCCAAACAAGCAATCTGGTAAAGTTTCCTCTCCTACCCAACTGAAATGGTTCGAAAATCACCACCACAGTAAACCAATTCACAGCCAACACCCCGACCACACCCCCACTGCACAAACCATTATCATCATCACCACCATCGGATCCCACCAAGCACCCCCACTGCCGACCGGTCTTCAAACATTTACAGCCAACCACCATCACCTACCAACCCAAAACAGCAGCCATTTCCACTTTCAACCCCAATACCCCAACCACCATCACGACCCTCATCACCACCACAAACCACCCCTGCCCAACTCTCAAATCCAAGCAAAATCCCCAAAATCAAACCCAAAATCGAATTAAAACATAACCCATATACTTACCTCCACTCCCAAACCATTCCATTTGGAGTATCGCCGGAAAAATCACCAAAGGATTGAACCTCCATAGCCTCGGTTTGGTCTCATTTTCACACCCAAATCCATCCTTACCATACACAAGAGCCACCACCCTAAGGTGGCGCTAACGCCGTCCTCCAAGCAACGGCGGTTGCGACGGAGAGGGGGGCGGAACCCCTCTTTTTTTTCCCAGTCGCTCGCCGTGACCTCCCTGTCTCTCTCTCGTCTGATTGTGTGTGTGTGAGAGAGAGAGAGAGAGAGAGAGAGAGAGAGAGAGAGAGAGAGAGAGAAATAAAATGTTTTTATAAAAAATTAAGTTTTCAAAATATCCGTTTCAGCCCCAGAGTTTGATATATATCCGTTTCAGCCCCTTCTTTTTAAAAATGATTTTCAATTTAGTTACGAATGTTTTTATAATTAACGAATCGGCCCTTATTTTTGTAAAAGTCTACTTTAGTCCCTAAATTTTAATTTCAATTCTCTTAAAATTTCATTTAGATCCTTATATTTAGTTTTAGTTACTTTAAATTCAAGTTTCAAAAATACTAATTTAATTAATTTTCTTGGCTAGACGAATCATTTGGAGAATTAAGAGATTGACGTACTTCCCGCTCTGATTTTTGAGAACTCGTAACGTTAAAGGTAGACTCGCCCCCACTAATTGATTTAGATTATAATTGCAAGTGATTATGTGGATTTGTGTGATTTTGTATGCTTAATTGCATGAGAAAAGAAAAGAATATCTCGTATGAGATAAATTTGAGAATTTATGTTATGCACGTCATAACTTATCTGCTAGCATGATGACAAGAAAAGAATGTGTTCATTTGCACTCATTTTATGATGCTTATGGATAAGAAAAGAACATCACTACTTTATTTGCATGATTACTTGTCCAATTATCTTATAAATTAATTATTGGAGTTGAATCTACTGAGTATTTCAATTTGAATTGCTCAACCCGTGGTTTTAACAATTTTTGCAGATTTCGGTGACGGTGGCGAGTGATGGGCAATGGCGATAAATATAAATTTGATATTATTTTTGAAAGTTGTGAATTTCGAAACAATCACTTTAATGTATCAAGAATTCTCATTTTTATTAAGTTTGTAATAATTATTTTATTATCGCTAAAATTTTATCCAATAAATGTGATATTTAATATTTAATCATTTTTCGCAATAAAATTTATTTAAAAAATTTAGAAAAGTGACGTTCCCGCGTTTCTCGGAACTCGGGGCGTCACAGTTTGATTCACAAAATTTGGCTGGAATTCATCCTCCACCTACCATGTCCATGTCCTTATTTGGTGTAAAAACTTAGAAAATATTTTACTTGGCTTTTATATGGAAATCATTTGCCTTCTTACATGGCAAATGATTTTTGATGCGTTTGATCAGTTTTGTTGTCTTTAATCAACTTGTTTATTTTTCAAAAAATAACATTATTATTAAGTACAAATGTATTAAAAAAAAGTAATGTGTGTGTGTGTGTGTGTCTGTCAGTCAAACAATAAAACTTGAAATTTTTTTTCCACTTTTTCTAACTAGAAAATTAAATTGATCAAATATTTTCAATCGATATTTTTCACAAAAATAATTTCTAAGCAAATTAATTGTTTGAAAAATATTTTCTTTTTCGAGCCTAAATATATCATTTAACATCTAATTTGTTTCCTAATGGTGTGAGCGCGGTTCGGTTCGGTCCGGTTCCTAAAGAAATCAAATCGAACTAAGTAATGAGAATCTTAGTAATGGAACCATGGTTCGGTTCGGTTCGGTTCGGTTCGGTTCTTTACATTGAAAATGTTAAAATAAAATGTCTCTTTTTTTCTACAAAAATAAAATATTTTTTATTATTAAAAATTAGAAGTTACCTGTGACTAAGAATGGAAGTTACCTACACTTTTAATGTAAACACGCAATGGCATAATATAAAAAAAATGTGACACGCCATATTGCACCCACTTTATAAACTACAAAGATTAAAAGTAAAATAGAAAATCATGCATTTGTAGACTAAGAAATAATTAAAGAAATTAAGGAATTGGTATTTAGCAATTGATATTTGGTAATTAAAGAAATTATGGAATTGGTATTTGGTAATTAAAGAAATAATTAGGTAGTGTCGACGGACTTAGTTTGGTAATTGGTATTTGGGAATTGATAAGTAATAGGTTAATTGATTTGATTATAAGAAACTAAAAAATAATTAAAGAAATTAAGAAGAAGAAAATATGTTAGAGATAAAGAAGGAAACAAGATCCTAAATTGGAGGAAGACAAAAAACGTGAATCGTGATCTTTTAATATTTTACCAAAAAAAAAAAAGTTAACAACCAACTTGAGAATTGAATTAAATTTCAGTTGTACAAAAAGAGCCTTGAACCGGACTAGAACCGTTCGGCTCCCACTAATAAGTCCCAAAATTGATTTATTCTTTAGTAGAACCCGATTTGGATCGATTGGTTCCAATCGGTTCCGGTCCGGTTCCAGGAAAAAATGTCCACTCCTAGTTTTCTATGTGAATTGCTAAATTTAGTTTGTCCATTATGGATGCTTTAGGACAATTAAAATCTAGGAAAAAAATACATAAGTAAGGAATTTCAAAGATAAGACTTCATATTTAAGAAACTTGTTATTTTATTTCAAAAATCAGGTTTTTGTTAAAAAATATATAATTAAATTGATAATTAAATAATTAAGGTCACAATTATGCAATTTATGGTCACAGGTCACAAGTCACAACTTTTAAAGGTCACAAATTATCAAATTAATTAGTCAAAAATTATTTATGGGTCACAAATTACAAATTTTATAGGTTACAACTTATTTTCGATCACAAATTATCAAATTAACCGATCAAGACTCTCTTATCAGTCACAAGTCACAAATTTTATAGATCACGATATCTTTCTAGGTCACAAATTCTGAAAATTTAGGTCACAACTTTTTCTCGACAAATCTTGATTTTATGAGTCACAATTTTTACAATTTATGATCACAACTTATTTTTTTGTCACAATTTACAAATTTCTTAAGTCACAAATCAAAAATTAACATGTCATAATTTATTTTTCGGTCACAAATGATCAAATTAATGGATCACAATTTCATATTTCGTCACAAATCACAAATATTAAAGGTCAAGACTTATTTTTTGGTCACAAATCAAAAAAATTATAGGTTACGATTAATTTCTCGTCACAAAATATAAAATTATTTGATCACGACTTATTTTTTAGTCACAACTTATTTATCGATAATTGACTGCCAATCAATACCACCACAACTTACCACCTGTCGCTAGCACCACCACCACCACCACCACTAACCACCAACCGTAAGCCAACCTCTGCACCACCCAACCTCCTCACAGCCATCGTAACCGCCTCCACCTACACCACGACCACCACATCCATCGACTGAAAGCTAACACCCGCACCACCCAACCTCACCTCACCTCACCTCACCGCCACAGCCACCACCACCACGATGCACAACCAATGGACAGCTAACACCTGCACCACCCAACCTCATATCACCGCCACAGCCACCACCACCACCACGCACAACCGCACAACAATCGTGCACCACACAACCTCCACAAACGCAGACCGCCACCACCACAAATCGCACAAAAACCGCGCAACCACCACCCACTGTGCGCACATACACACCACTGAACACCGCACAACAGCCACCCACTGTGTGCACATACACAACACCGCACATCGCCACCACAGCACACTACTTGCTTGACAATGACTATCGCTGCTGCAACATCAGCAGAAGCACAAAGAAATAGCAATGGCGGTGACAGTGACGTAAATAGCAGAGTTCACCGCTGCTACTTGACACCGCACATAGCGCTGTCATCGCCCGCTGCAACAGCGGTGCAGTGAAGGCGTTGTGAGCGACGCTCGCTGCAACAGCGACGATTGCGTTGTGAACCACAGCGTTGTAGTAGCGGCGCAGCTCACAGTGGCGACTTGTTGTGACGCACGACACTGCTCACAGGGACAATTGTACTGTGAGCATCAACCGCTACTTTTGGGCCGGCGAGCTCCAACCTCCGATGGTCATGGACTCGTGAGATATAGAGATAGTGAGAATGAGAAATGAGCTAGGGCTAGGGCTAAAACTAAAATGGGGATGAGGGTTATGGGATGGTGATATTAAAAATTGATTTAAAACCTGATTTTTGTAAAGCAAACTTCTAAATCTTAAGTTTGCAATTGAAAGTTGAAGTACATGTGCTGGTGTAATTTCCACTAAAATCTATGTATAGGTCCATATACAAATATTACCGTTGGGATCTAATTACCTAAAGCAACTCTCACTCACTCGAATTTTTTGGACTGAGAATAAAATAAAATAATATTATCTTTATGATATTTCATATCGGATTTGTTCACCTAAAGCGCATGTTGCCAAAAAATGGAACGGTCTGTCAGTCCCTTTTTTATTTTATTTTTTTACTTTAAAATTACCGGGGCTAGCAGCCCACCTTTTTTTACTTTAAAATTATGACTGTTAGTTGACAACGATAATTTTTGTTTTTTCATTTTTTGACATTTTTTTTGTTGTTTTTCTTTTTGAATATTTGCTTTCGTTAAATTAATTGATTTTATCTGAATTGATTTTTTTATATTAATTTGTGATCATTTTTATCTGGATTGATTCTCATATAGTAATTGGTGATCATTTTGATCTTTATACTTATGAAAATTAATAAGCAATATTTGAGCAAAACAAATAAATATAAATTAAAGTACACTTAACAAAAAGTTCAAGAAAATATAATTGAAATGAATACAACAACAATTTTGCTTAATAATAATCATCGTTGTCAAACTATGGGAACGCCAAGCAATGCGGGTGTACATATCATCTTGATTATCATTCCATGAGTATTGTGGTTATATGGTTCATCCACAAGTTGCGTTATGAAGACATGGATAAAAAAAGATTAACGTATTATCGATACAAATTAAAGTTTAAACACAGTATCGTTTATCAACTCACCTCGATGGTAAGGTCGAACAAGTTCTTATATCTACTACGACCAGATCCATGACAATCTCATCGTGATTGTGACATGGCTACCTCCTTCGACGAATTCAATTGCTTTTCACATCCCTTCGTCATAACCGGAGTGAGATCAACCACATGTTGGGTACCCTCATTACTCTTATTCTTCATCCTACTTACTGCCATATCACCATTGTCGTCGACATCCATAACCCATAATTTCAAGCCCTCGTTACTCTTACTCTTCATCCTACTTACTGCCATATCGCCATTGTCGTCGACATCCATAACCCATAATTTCAAGCCTTGAAACTCATCCATTAGAATGTAATGATTGAAATAACCTCGTCTTGTTTACACCCAAACGATAAATCTCAGCATTATTATTAAGACGTAAAACCATCTAAAAGATTATCAAAAACACGAGTGACATTGCAAATTAAACAACAAAAAAGAACGCAGATTCATATCTATGAAGTACACGATTATAAATTACAAATTTGGATGATGACATTACAACTTCCATCAATATATTTAGCAAAATGAGGAATAGTCATGCTACGACCTAAAATAAAAACTAAGCTGATATTCTTCCTCCATCATATTGATTATTGATAACATTATTTTCAAAAAATTTCCCCTAGTAAAACTCGTCCAAGAGTTCACCAGATCCACATCGAGAGAGACAATAGGGATTTTGAGATGGATATGTGATGGGACAAGAAAGTGTATCTGAAGAACACTAGTACAGAAAGTGGAAAAGGCGTCGGTTGTAAAAGGGCATAGGCGTCGGTTGTAGGGGCGACGCCTATGACGCAGACGCCTAAAGTTTTCGGTTGTAAACCGACGCCTAAAGTGCGACTTTATGCGTCGGTTTTTTAATAACCGACACTTCAAGTTTAAAAAAAAAAAAAAATTCAGTTTTAGGCGTCGGTTCAAACTTTAGAACCGACGCCTAAAGGTCAACTTTATGCGTCGGTTTTTTAAAAACCGACGCATAAAGTTGACCTTTAGGCGTCGGTTCTAAAGTTTGAACCGACGCCTAAAGTGTTTATTTAATTTTTTTTCCCGTTTTCACACCTGCAGTGACCCAAGCCGCTGCAGGTATTCACCTAAGGCCGCTGCAGGTAATAGCCTGCAGTGACCCAGGCCACTGCAGTTCATGGCCTGCAGTGACCCAGGCCGCTGCAGGTCATGACCCAGGCCATTTGGACGTGGCCCGCGATGACTTGAACATTTTCCACATGCTCATCATCAAATATACATATAATCGACATATACATAATAAAATTAAATAGAGAACAATTATATATACAAGATTGTTGTTTTATTATACAAATATGTAAATTTAAGTTTGGATACGCGTCATTTTACACACACCTATCAACGAAATATTTGGCCCATAAATTTTGAATCTCAAAGATTTCCTCCGTTGAGTAGTATTTTTTAAATGCCTACAAACACTCAAAACATATTATTAGTTATTTTATAATAAAATATAAAGTCTTAATTAAAAACTCTCATTTAAATTACTTATACCTTTTCTAACGAACGAAGCTGGAAGTGTTCTGTGACTATCTCATACATATTTCTCATAACGTAATAGCCACACTCAGAACCTCCAGGTTGCTGAGGACATTGAAATTTTCACATTGAAAACTAAAATGAATAATCAAACTTAATAGAATATGAAAATAATTCAAAACATTACAATAAATCAAGGATGATTGTATTTTATATAGTTATTTTTTTAGTATGGACAATTTTGTACGAGTGACAGTCACCTTAAATTATAATTTTCATTTTTTATTTGTAAAATTTTACGAAAATTTCGGCAGAGTCTCCTTCGTAAATTGGACTTAGCCAACCTATAGAGGGAATGAAAATACTACAATAAAACCAAATTATTCACCATCGACATATTCAAAACTCAAACGCAACTCCAATCAAACTTCAACATCATCTACTACTCCAACATTAATCCAAAATCAATTCTCAACTTTTAAAAATCAAACTAAGATTGCATAACTTAACTCCAATAAATCAAATATTATTGTATATCAATCTACTAACTTCAAATCAATAATATATATTCAAACAAACCAATTAACTTGATAAATAATAAATCAATTATATATATATACACAAAGATATACATACACAGATATATATATATATATACACACACACAAAAACACACACACACACACACACACACACATATATATATATATATATATATATATATATATATATATATATATATATATATAGACACACAAAGTTATACATACACGCACATACACACATTGATATATATATATATATATATATACATACATATATATACACAAACATTATATAAACACATAGATATATATATATATACACACACACACACACACACACATTTATACAAAAACTAAGTAGGGGTAGAGATTTAAGGTCACCTTGCGGCGCGGCGACTGGGCGGGGCGGCGATGGGCGTTGGCAGCGAGGGCGTTGGCAGCGACTGGGAGGGGCGGCGACGGGCGTTGGCAGCGAGGGCGTTGGAAGCGACGGGCGGGGCGGCGACGGGCAGTGGCAGCGACGGGCGTGGAGAGGGTGGAGAGAGTTTAGGCGTGGAGAGAGTTTCGAGTGTGAAGTGAGTTACGCACGGGGATTATACAAATTAAAAGGCGGGGAACCGAAGCACTTTGGGCGTCGGTTGAAGAGAAACGACACCCAAAACCCGGTTTTGGGCGTCGGTTTCTCTTGAACCGACGCCCAAAACCGGGTTTTGGGCGTCGGTTCCCCTTGAACCGACGCCTTTACTTAAAATTTATTTACAAAATTGCCACCGCGTTTTCAATTGGCGTCGGTTGTTACATAAAACGACGCGTATTCCCCATTTTTTATGCGCGATTTTGTACTAGTGGAACCATATCAACTTGATCGAATATACATCCTTAATATACTTTAGAGTCAATTAAGCTAGATTTAACATGGAAAAAGATTAAAAGACATACTGAACACTTTTTATCTTGAGATTAGTGAACGTAGAGGATAAGAAGACCAAAAATCACATTGGAAGTTAGCTGAATAAGAGATGGACTTATGAATATTGAAGCCTTTTTCTTCAAATTATATGTCAATAGAACATTGATTTAGATAAGAAAAACTTTCATTAATTCTAAGGAAGCTACAAGGATAGGGTATAAGTGCTTTAGTGCAAAACTACTTACGCCATCTCAAGCCCAGCGGCATATTTGGTGTCTTCTCCAGCCGGGCACCATTTTGCACGGCAAAATGTTGCCCAGCTACAGTGCAACACCATTTTTGGCGCTGTGGTAAAGCTACCCCCCTTTATTTTTATTTTTCTTGGTCCTTCAGTTTTATTTTCTGTCATTTTGTACCTATTTTTTTTTTTTTTGCCCATTTTGGTCCCAACATTTTGTTTAGTTTGTTTAAATTTAGTTATGTAAATTTGAAATTGTTCATACATTTTTCTAGTTAGATATATTTTAAATGTTTTTATTCAATCGTAGTTAATGATTATTGTATTAAAAAAGGAGTAGCAAATAGAAAATTTATCCAATAAAATGTAACACATTAAATTTTAGATTAACAGACATGACAAACACATGCATTATAAAGATGAGGAAAGATGAAGAAATAACTGAATAACGCCAAATTAGACCACACCAAACACAAACAATATAACAAATATGTAACGACATGCATTAGTCATTTTCAGTAATTAGGAAAATTTGCTTTAGAGCCACCAAGACCATCGAATAGCGGATTGAACGAGCTTGAATCAGATTGACTTACATTTAGTTGTTGTTGATTCCTTTTTCAAATGATGTGTCGTTGTTCACCTCTTATGAATTTATGTGTCATCGGATCTAATATTGAATCCAGGCTTGTCGGTAAATTTTTTTATCCTCCTTATACATCTGCAATTGATAAAATTCTTGTCTGTCAACCGCTCCATTTCTTACCAACTCCGTGAGTTCTTTGTTTTAAGCCTTGATCTCATCAAGTTCTTTTCGGGTCTCGTCTTCATTATTTTTGGGCTTTTTCACACCCATTGGCCGTTCGAACAAGGTACCCCCAGCAGTATCGTCGTCCATGTTCAAAGAAAATGACGAAATTCAAGGGGATGAGGGCGAGCTGGCAAGTGGGCAGTCTTGTTCATAAGATCCAAATGCATTTGAGGAGGTTCGGAAATCTTGGCGTGAAGCATTTGGCATCGTGGAGAATTTTTCAATGACCTTGAGTAGGGGCCACAAATGATCAAATTTTAACATGCCCTTATTAGTAGGTCTTGTGCATACAACATTTTGGCTTTGTCAATCTGCAAGACATGTTAAAAGATTGTTTATCAATAAGATGTGAAAGAAAAAAAATATATAACAAAGGGTAATAAGCACAAATGGTCCCCAACCTTTAGGTTTCTTGCGAAAATGGTCCCTACCGTTAGATTCCGTTAGTTTTTTCCGTTAAAAAGTGTAAATAGCACAAATGGTCCCTAACCTTTGAGTTTTTTACGTTAATAGTCCCTAACATATTAAGGTCACGTTTGACATTTTTAGTTTGTAACCTCCAAACGTTTGGCGTATTTAGTCCCTAACATATTAAGTCATATACGTTTGACATATTTAGTCCCTAACATATTAAGCCCCTATACGTTTGACATATTTAGTCCCTAACATATTAAGCCCCTATTTGAAAATAATTATTTCAAATAATATGATTTGTAATTGTAATTTTTTGAAGAATTTGTTGTTAAAAAATTGAATTTATTTGTAAATTATTTTATTGATAGAATGTGTGGTTAAAAACGAGTTTTAAAAAATAAAATTTATTTTGAATTTCTGAAATGCACAATAAAATATTTAACAAAAATTCACCGCTTCAACCTATTGGAAAAAAATAATTAATCCATGGAACATAAACAAACAAATACATTGGACATTATTTTAAAAATTGAATAAAAAATATGTTTGTATCGATTCTATTTTCGATTTTGAGAACTAATCAATATCGATTTTCGAAATTTCATTTTTTTTTTCAAAACTCATTTTCTTCCACACGTTCTATTAATATATTTTTTTTAATTTATTCTTAAATTAAAAAAAAATAATAATGTGGAATCGATTGACTTGAAAAGTAAGTTTGGAGAATTTTGGTTAAAACGTAATTTTTTTAATTTATGCATAAATTAAAAAAATATATTAATAGAACGTGTGGAAGAACATGACTTTTGAAAAAAAAAATGAAATTTCGAAAATCGATATTGATCAGTTTTCAAAATCGAAAATAGAATTGATAAAAACATATTTTTTATTCAATTTGTAAAATAATGTCCAATGTATTTGTTTGTTTACGTTCCATGGATTCATTATTTTTTTTTCCAATATGTTGAAGCGGTGAATTTTTGTTAAATATTTTATTGTGCATTTTAGAAACTCAGAATAAATTTTATTTTTTAAAACTCGTTTTTAACCACACATTCTATCAATAAAATAATTTACAAATAAATTCAATCTTTTTTAACAACAAATTCTTCAAAAAATTACAATTACAAACCATATTATTTGAAATAATTGATTTCAAATAGGGGCTTAATATGTTAGGGACTAAATATGCCAAACGTATAGGGGCTTAATATGTTAGGGACTAAATACGTCAAACGTTTGGAGGTTACAAAATAAAAATGCCAAATGTGACCTTAATATGTTATGGACTATTATCGTAAAAAATTCAAAGGTTAGGGACCATTTGTGCTATTTACATGTTTTAACGGAAAAAACTAACGGAATCTAACGGTAGGGACCGTTTTCGCAACGTTTGGTGATTCTGAGGGTATAAATGAAAAAATCTAAACGTTGGGGACCATTTTCGCAAGAAACCTAAAGGTTGGGGGACCATTTGTGCTTATTACCCTATAATAAATATGATTGCTTACAATGTCTTGCTCCAATGCGCCACTTGGATGCAAATTTTCAATTTGACGAATGCAACAACATAATTTTGAGACAGACTTTGTAATTTCATCCATACGCATTAAGATGGACTGTTCTGGTCGAGGACTCATGTGGGTGATTTAGTGTTGTTGTAGGTCTCAAAAACTCTTTGCCGTAGTTTCGAATCTTTCTGTCGAATACCGATTATGGGATCCTGTGACTTATCCAAGTAAACATCGGTTAAGTGTATGTCCTCATCAACTCTATAGTTAGCTAATCTTTTGCTTGAACTCATGTTTAATTGCAAAAACAATTTGTGATTCTCCAAATTATGATTTACGAGTTCAAAATTAGTTGCCACTATTTATAGCCAAAAAAACCTGACATGGAGAATCAACATTTTCGATGGTTTCTTGCTCGAAATCGACAATTAAGGACAAGGAAGCACACATCGCGCTAAGAAATGCGTTGATTGAGCATTTGTAGGAGGAATAAAGCAACTCTTGAGACTAATTTTCCTATGTTATTTCGAGTTATGTCATTACTACGTATTTCATATCCCCTTTTTTAAATTTCCATGTTTGTTTTTCCAATTTTCAGCTAATAAAAAGTTTAATTTTAATTAGGTTACGACAACATTAATTCTTAAGTGTTCAAAATAAATAATTATTAAAGAAATTAATTTTTAAAAATATTAATTATTCAAATATAAATACGCTTTTCGTATTTAACTATCGAAATAATTAAATGTAATTAAATTGTATTTTTTTAATAAAAAACATGGAAAATAATGAATAGTATACATTTGGTGTAAGAGGGTTGGAGTAGAGAAGGTGGAATAGTGTAACTGTAAATCAAATTTAGGGGGTTTTAAGGATTTTGAAACACACTTAAAGACTTTTTTTAATGAACTTTTTTTTAATGGATTTCATTAGATTTTATTGACTTTTATAGATTTGTATAGACTTTCAAAGATTTTTGTGGACATTTATTTAAAGATTTTGTAGATTCATTTAAAAGACTTTCATAAACTTTTACATACTTTTATTTTTTAATTGAAAGACTTGAAAACTAATAGATTAATTTTCGTATGGTGTGAATGTGAATCGTTAAAAAATAATTATATGTCAAGTGAATTACAAAAAAAAGGGGGCATGAGAGATAAGTAGTTTTAGGATAGAGAAACATTTACGATTAAGAAAATGGGAGAAAAATAAAATCACATTAGATATCGATATAAAGATTGTACTATGTTCATAATTTTTTTTGAATATACAATTTTTTATAGATTTTTTTAATTAATATTTTTGAATATATAATCTCTCTAGAGAAAATAATGGAATCACTTTGCTTAATTATTATTTGATTTGATATAATTTAATTATTATTTTTCTATAAAATCTTATAATATTTTAGTTGGATTTATTTTCATAGAAAAATTGAAAAAAATTATGAAAAATGAGAGAGCCAAAATATAAAGAAAGAATATTAAAAAGAAAAAAATATAATAAGTCGAAGAGAAGAAAAATAATGTTTTATTTTAGTCATAGGTTTCTAAAAAAAACATGAATAAATCACAAGTCTAAGGTTTCTAAAAATAACATAAAAGAAGGGAGAAAAATATAAAAGAAACAAAATTACAATTTGAATTTTTTTTTTTAAAAAAGTCTTTCAAAATCTTGGAGGTTATTGAGAGACAAATTAAGAAATTTTGTGATTGTACTTTCTGTTTAGAAGTTAGTACATAGAAGATTTCGTATGAGTCTTTAAAAGTCATTGACATTTTGAATAACACATGACTTTTAAAAATCTTTATATAATACACCATGACTTTTATGGACTTTTAGAATGCTTATTAAAATCTATACTAAATATCTCAAGGTTTTTGTAGACTTTCTAAAATCTAAATTGAATATACCCAAAATTTTAAATTCCTTTAAAATCTTTAAAAGTCTTTCAAATCGTACATTAAATAAACCCCCCTTAGTGTAAAAGTGAAAATTTGGAAAGATATCACCAAGAACGAAAGGCTTGGATTCAACAGTCTCCACAATGATCTCAACCTCTATTACCACTATATCCACCACTAACACCACCAGTTACACCACCAGCAGTAGCAGAACAGGAGATGTAAAATTTAACTATCGTATCGGGATTTATTGGTTCAGTTTCAGTGCAAAGGGAAATGGTGCTCGGGGAATTATTATTATAGGCAAATTCCTATAAAATCAAACACCAATAATGAAACTTTAGAAAGATGCATTTTTTTTTTTTTGTAAACGTTACAGAAAAAAAATTTAAGAGAAAGAATCAAGAATCTGATAGAATCGAAAATGGAAATAACATTGACCCCCATCAAGATAATATTACCTGTGTTGAAATAACAAAGAATCGGATTGAAGGCTGAAGGTGTGGTTCGTCTTCTTCCTTGGAAATGAGGTGAAGTGAAAGGTTACCCAAAATGTAAGAAGAAGAAAAAATGCTTTGAATAGCAAGGCTGGTGAATCGAACATGCGAACTTCATGTTACCTTGTGTTGCTACCAATTGAGCTACCAAGGTCCTGGTGTTATTGTGCGTTTTCTGCCTTTTGAGCTTGAGTTGGTTTTTGCCTACAAAATACCCAAAACAATGATTTGGACATTTTGCATTTTATGTGTAATCCCTTACTTTGTTTTCAAAAATGAATTTTCAAAAATAAAAAAGAGATCGCATTTTCACTGTTTTCGAAAATTTAAAACAGAAAACAACCTGAAAATAACAAAGAGAACAGTGCCTAATATTCTACAAAGAGAAGTAGTATAATCATAAAGTTTTGGACAATTTCAAAGAGTACAAAATTAGTTTATTTTGTGGGCATCTAATCAGATTTTTCAAGGTTTAAGGTAGGATATCGAGGTATAGTGTTTATATCTCGTCTAAATCATTTTTCCATGTTGTCGAATTATTATGCTTATGAAAGTTAGGGATATGATATGATTTGATGTTTTATGGCCATCCGGTACCAAATATATGATATGATTGAGCTCTTAGTCAATTTTTCTTTGAGTGTATTAAAAGATAATAAATACTCATCAGAAAATTGAAATGGCACATCCTTTTCCAACAAATTACAAAGGGGTTCGAGCAGAACTCAAAGCGATCATAGTTTTGCGTCCCTTTCCACCTGCTCCTCCTAATCAAGCATAGACATATCCATTCTAAAAAGATTCCAACAAACACGGCTCTAAGGTTATGACAATACACTCGACCGAAGGGAGAGGCATGAGTGCAGTTTGATCTTGTGGTGTATTGGTTTCTAGTGAGTAGGGCACTTTCTCGTTGATGAGTTCTCCCTCGCTCTATGGAAATGTCTCCATTCCATTTTGTCTAATTTTAGAAAAATCGTTATTAAATCTTCTATAAAACCTAGCATACCCCAAAAAACTTCTTATCCATTTGACTGAATTTGGTGGTAGTAATTTCTCAACCACTTGAATTCTTTCCCTATCAAATTAAATCCCTTTTTTTTTTTGAAATTTTATGACCTATGACTATCCCCTCATGAACCATAAATTGACATTTTTCTCAATTCAGCTTTAAATTAATTCCCTTACATCGTTCTAGCATTAGAGATAAATGATGCAGACATGGATCAAAAGAAGACCCAAAAACTGAAAAATCATCCATAAATACCTCTATGAATTGTTCCACCATATCTGAAAGATTGCCATCATACACCTTTAGAACGTAGTTGATTATATTGTCTAAATTAAATGGCATTCTTTTGGAAGCAAAAGTACCACAAGGACAAGTAAAAGTCGTTTTCTCTTGGTCATCTGGAGCTATGACAATTTGATTGTACCCTGAATACCCATCCAAAAAACATTAATGTGAATGCCCTAGTTGCTTCTCTAACATCTGATCAACAAATGGCAGAGCGAAGTGATCTTTTCTTATTGCAGTATTCAATTTTCTGTAGTCAATGCAAACTCTCCAACCCGTTACTATTCTTGTAGGAATGTGTTCATTATTTTCATTAACTTCAATTGTTATACCTCCTTTCTTTTGCATTACATGTAATTGAATGACACATGCACTATTTGAAATTGGGTAGATGATAACAACATCAAGTAACTTTATAATTTCTTTTCCAACTACTTCTTTTAATGTAGGATTTAATTCGTCATGCCCTTCAATAGATGGTTTGGATTCATCTTCCATCAAAATTTTATGCATGAAGATTGAAGGACTGATAACTTTGATGTCTACAATGGTCCGTCCAAAGGCAGTTTTATGTTCTTTCACCATGCGCAATAGTCTCTCTTTCTCCAACTCGGTTAGATGGCATGAGATGATAATTGGAAGAATAGAAAATTCTCCCAAAAATGCATAACGGAGATGAGCTGGTAGAGGCTTCAATTCTAATTGGGGAGGCTTTTCGCATGAAGGTAGAGAATCTTGTATGTCTACTAGCTCAAAATAGTGACCTCCTCTGTATGCTTCCAACTCATAGGCAATTTCAACAACTTCTAGGTCATCTTATTTTGTACACTCGGATTGAACAACACATGCCTCCAATGGGTCTCTTAGACATTTGGCATCATATACACCTTTTACTGCTTTTTTGCACAAGATTAACCTAAAAGCAAGTATCAAAATATGAAGGGTATTTCATTGATTTAAAGATATTAAGAGTTACCTTCTCCTCAGCTATGCAGAGTACCAATGTTCCTTCACGAACATCTATTAAATCTTTTCCCGTTCTCAAGAATGGTCGTCCCCCAAAAAATTGGGATGACTTTTTCTTCCTCCATGTCCAAGATAACAAAATTAGCAGGGTAGATAAAATTTTCAAATTTTATCAAAATATCTTCAAGGAGACCCCATGGATATTTAATTGACCGATCAGCCAACTACAAAGAAATAGCGGTCGATTTAGCTTCTACAATCTTAAACTTCCTGAAAATAGATAAATGCATTAAATTTATACTAGCACCTAAATAACATAAAGTAGTCTTGAAATTAATTGACTAAATAGTGCAAGGTATTGTGAAACTCCCTGGATCTTTAAATTTGGGAGGCAACTTTTCCTGAATAATTGCACTGCATTCTTTAGTCAGCATAATTATTTTATGCTCATCTGGCTTCCTTTTATTTGAGAGAATTTATTTCATGAATTTTGCATAGCTAGATATATGTGTTAAGGCCTCTACAAAAGGAATGTGGATATACAGCTGCTTGATTTTTTTTCAATGAATTTAGCAAATTTCCGGTCACACTTATGTTTCTCCAATCTTTGTGAATATGGAATGAAGGTACATATGCTTTAACTGGTATTGGTGCTTGGTTCTTCTTACCAACCGAATATACTGATATATCTGGCTAATTTATTTGTTGAGACAAATCTTCTTTTTCTTTAATTGTGACGACCCGAATTCTCGACCATTCGAGTGCCACTAAAAGTGACTCATATCATATTATCGAGACTTAAATAGTAATGTAAAATTATTCAAAAGAATAATTAGAATCCCATAATTTTATTTGTGAATAAAAATAGAACATAATTTTCTTACATAAAGTTCAACATAATTATCTCATCAATCTTAACCACTTTTGCCACTTCCATGTTGACCGCCTCGAACCTTCAATTATCTGAAAATGGTAAATATCGTGGAGTGAGATTTATAAAATCCCAATAAGTATACCAAGCATAAATTTTCTTTTGAAAGCATATGGATCATTTTCATCATAACATAGGATAGGATCGAAATACTCACAAACATAGGGAGACACAAGAATTTTACCGAACTTATATGGCAAGAATTCTTATGTGTAGCGCTACTAAACTCCGGTCCCCTTAGCATAATCATAAACATATCATATGGAACCCATAACAATCTTGTGAGATTGATTTCATAGCAATGATCCAAACATTTTCATAAAAACATAAGATATACTTACTTGTCATAAAAACATACTTACTTTTCATAAAAACATAAGATATACTTACTTGTCATAAAAACATACTTACTTTTCATAAAAACATAAGGTGTATTTACCTTTCATAAAAACATACTTACTTTTCATAAAAACATAAGATATACTTACTTGTCATAAAAACATACTTACTTTTCATAAAAACATAAGATATACTTACTTGTCATAAAAACATACTTACTTTTCATAAAAACATAAGATGTATTTACCTTTCATAAAACATACTTACTTTTCATAAAAACATAAGATATACTTACTTGTCATAAAAACATACTTACTTTTCATAAAAACATAAGGTATACTTACCTTTCATAAAAACATACTTACTTTTCATAAAAACATAAGATATACTTACTTGTCATAAAAACATACTTACTTTTCATAAAAACATAAGATATACTTACTTGTCATAAAAACATACTTACTTTACATAAAAACATAAGATATACTTACATTTCATAAAAACATACTTACTTTACATAAAAACATAAGATATACTTACATTTCATAAAAACATACTTACTTTACATAAAAACATAAGATATACTTACATTTCATAAAAACATACTTACTTTACATAAAAACATAAGATATACTTACATTTCATAACAACATACTTAATTTTCATAAAAACATAAGATATACTTACCTTTTAAAAGATTAAAATGAAGTGTAGTAGTAAATGGACCAAAACTTTCTTGACCACCTTGAATTTCTCTTACTTGTGGATTTTGTCAAGAGATTGAAAATAAGTGTATATGTGTAGAGTTGTGTGTAAAAGAGATGGGTTTAAATAGATGTATAAAGTTGGCATATTGTAAACATAATCATTCAATTCTATTAATTTTAACACATCATTTTCTTAAAGTAAAGCACCATTCATATACTTTTCCATATTTATACAAATATTATGCTCTTCATGATTACATATAATGGAGTCTTATCAACCATTCATATACTTTTCCATATTTATACAAATATTATGCTCTTCATGATTATATATAATGGAGTATATAAATCATTCATATACTTTTCCATTTTTTATACAAATATTATGCTCTTCATGATTACATATAATGGAGTCTTATCAATCATTCATATACTTTTCCATATTTATACAAATATTATGCTCTTCATGATTATATATAATGGAGTATATAAATCATTCATATACTTTTCCATATTTATACAAATATTATGCTCTTCATGATTACATATAATGGAACCTCTCATGCTTGCATATATTTTCTTAATTTAAATAATAAAAGTAATTTTTTGTACAAATAAATATTGGGATAACATTGAATTAAGTACTTAGACTTAATATACTTTAAATCAAGAGAATGAAGATATTTTTAGAAATTCGGAATTTAATTTAAAATCGAACGATCTCGATTATTTCTTGACTTGGCTATACGAATACGTCGTGGCGTTAACTTAATAAAAATGGGTGAAATAGTAGCGACACGATTTTCTATTAAAATTATTATTAATCGCGTAAAAATTCTTGGTCGCTACAAACTTACCCCCTTAAAATAATTTCGTCCTCGAAATTAATCTTACTTGATCTTATGATTTCTGAACACTTAATCAGAATCTCTTCTTCTTCTTCTTATGTAGCATCATCGCTACCATATTTAACCCAACCATATTTAACCCACTGGACTTTGACTAAATGCATCAATTTGTTTTCTTAAGACATGGACTTTTCTATCAATAATAGACATATGTCTACTCATAAATTCTTCTGAATCAAAATGAAAATTCCCAATCGTATGTGATATTTCATCATATCTTGTAGTATTCATGTAACTTGTCATTTATCATTGTATCATGTGACCTCAAATATTCGTATTAATATCTCTAAAATTTCAATAAATCTTTACTAACATATCATACCATAATAATTTGTCATTTCTTCTTATCACCAAATATCCCAAAATAATTAAAACGATTACCTGAATATTCTCTATGTAATATACCCAAACATGTTATTCACATATCAACATAATCATCAGTTTATCTTTCCAATATTTGTAACCCAAAATTTCTGCAAAATTTAATAAACAAATATCTCCCAAATAATTAAAATTCTTAACTCAAATATCATAACATTTCCCGTAAGGTATTCCTTTCACTTGCACAAACTTATTAATCCTGATTCAATACAGTCCTTATTTCACTTTCACGTATCCCCGTATTATTTCTATACCTTGATTATTATATCAAAATATCAGTACCCAAAATCCAAGAAAATATTCCATATCTCAAATCCCGTCATCATCAAATCTTCCTTTTATCAAGAAAGTAAACGGCGCATAAACTCTTGTTCCCTCTTTTCCATTATTCTATTCCGCGCTTTCTTGCTGGAATCAATATCACGCGGATTCCCTCCGATCCTTAATGCTTTTAAATAGTTCATGCTGGGAAGAGGTTAGATCCATCAAAAACATGGATATCATTCTTACAAACATTCGCAAGTATTATTCCAGTCTTCCAATGAATGATCTGAGGAAAATTTATCGAATAAGACTCGAAAGATTGAGGTTGCTGATGGCTCATGGTGTTTCAGAAGATGTTCGCTGGTTGATCGAAGCAAAGGTTCGACTATCTGGTGAATTACCTATGACATTTCCAAAGCACATGCCTGGTTTAGGCAAAAGCACCTTCGCAAAGAAACGAAGAGCAAAAAGGCTGAATGGTTGCTACAAATGTGCTCGTTGGAACTGTGATACTCGTTGCAAAACAGTAGGATATTCTTCTACTAATCGGGATGATAAAATCAAATTCATAAAGGGTGGACTGAGTAAGGAGTCTTTGGATGATATTCGACTGACTCTTGAGACGCACCCAAGTGGTTATGTGCAACGTGAACTTCTCTCCTTATACGCTCAGTTTAACGAGGACAAAAATCGTTATAGTCTCCAAAATATAATAGCAAAAGATCCTGTTTGCCAGTCTGTTTTACAAAATGAGGCTTCTGGCAGTTCAACAATGATATAAGGTAAATCTCTTGATACACATTTAAAATATTTTGCTGTTTTCTTTCACGCGTTTTGGAAATAAAATATATTTTCCTTTCTCGAGTTTTGATAAAGCTGGAAATAAATCACCGAAAGGTGATATCTTTGGTAAAACAGTCAAAAGTTGGTCGATTTTGACAAAAGTAAATCTTTACTTTTTCATAATCAATCAAAAACAGTAAATTTTTTCGGCTTTAAATAGCCAAACATATTTCATAGTTCAGGCATCCCAAAATCACATCTTCTTCGTAAGTTTTCTCTTCTATACTATCAAAGATGGAAGCACCAAAACTTCGACAAATCAAAACTATTTGTGTATTTTGTGGATCAAAAGTGGGGAAAGGCTTCAGTTATCTAGAAGCGGCCGTAGATCTTGGAAAGAAACTGGGGGAAAAAGGTATCACTCTTGTGTATGGGGGTGGTAGCAGTGGTCTAATGGGTTGTGTTTCCCAATCTGCTCTTGCAGAGAAATCAAAAGTAATCGGTGTCATACCTGTCCCTTTGGTAGATGTTGCAGGCAAAACACGAGGGCATGAAGTTCAAACCTTATCTATCCATGAACGCATAACTTGTATGCTATATGGTTCTGATGCCTTTATAGCCCTGCCCGGAGGTTTTGGTACCTTAGAAGAAATCTTTAACATTACCTCGTGGGCTCAACTAGATCTCCATACTAAGCCTATTGGGCTTCTGAATGTTAACAATTTCTTTGATGGCTTGTTAACCTTTCTTGATTATGCTGTGGAACAGGGATTCATCTCTCCATTTTCCAGAAGGCTCCTTATTTCTGCTCCTACTATTGATGAACTACTGGATAAGCTGCAGTCATATATCTCAATACAAGATCCAGCAGGGGTTAAGATAGATTGGTCGCAAGGAAGGGGAATCAAGCGAAAATGGAGTCCGATTAATGTAAACTTAACTTTATGAATCTTAGAATAGGTGGGGGTAGAGTACGGAGTATTCTTACTCTCGAGACACCCCTCTAATTTCCTAGGATTTCCTTAATGTTTAAATCTTGTGTGTACCTCAAAGGTTCCAGGTGGTAGATTACGGAGTATTCTTACTCTCGAAACACACCTCTTTGAAGGTTTCTTTATTTCCTCAAAAGGTCAGAGGTGGTAGGATACGGCTACTCCGGAAACACATCTCTCAATTTGAGGAATTTCTCATGTTGCTTTCTTTTGATTTTGCGTGTTTCATGTATTTCTTTCCAATGTGACTCTTGTGTGTTCTCCTTACGAGAAAATAATAAATATCTCTGTTATCATCTACTAAATCTCGTTTGTGATGTAAATGAATTTGCATGTCTAACCTCAATTCTCTTAGTGATTGCATACCATACTATGCTCTTAATTCCAAACGATAAAATTCTAAGCAGAGTTTCCTTTGAAATTTGGACTTATTCAAACCGTAAGCATACTTCATAACTCACAATAATAAATAATTCCACATTTGATCACAACGATCTAAAAATTGACCACAATTTCATCAAACTTCAATATCATAAAAAAATATTCCAGAAAATCAATTCATAATTCCTCAACATAGAAATTTCAAATCATAGTCGTCAATATCACAATATCACTTCCTTCAATACTTTAATTGGCTCAAAAGATTACTCATACTTATATTTATAAGTCATAAATCATATTCCCAAAATTTAATCACAAGGCCAAAGTTCATAATAAATTTCTCTTCAATATAGAGGCATAATTCACTTACTCAACATAATATCCATTACTTAATTCCCAATAACCAAATCTTTAAATCTCTAACTTCATAATGCTTCTCATAAAAGTCTCATTAAAATCATATCACTTATAATCTTAACATCTCATAAAAATTCATAAAATTGGCTCGCTATTTCTCATTAAATCTAAATGATAGATAATCTGAACATATTTCTAATCATTTCTGTTGACTTCTCATACTTAATGCCATGTCTAAAATCAATTATGCAAAGTCCATTTAAGGTTTATCATTTCTAAACTCGAGGACAACAATTATTTTGAAAATCATTCTTAAGTCATATTATTCCTATTATGCTCAACACCCGTTCTCTTTCTTTCTTTTCTTTCTGATTTTTTTTTTTTTTTTTTTTTTCAGAATTGAAACTTGAAGAGTGGTACCAATAATCATCCACAGTTTTTCCTTGCTTTTAAGCAAAGGTAGTGATAAAGGGATAAATTATTGAACCGAAAATTGAAACTTGAAGAGGAAGTACTAATAACCATCCACAGTTTTTCCCTTGTTTTTACACAAAGGTAGTGATAAAGGGATAAATTATTGTACGAATTCATTATCAATTTTGTTTGTTTAATATATTATTCCATATATTTTGGGCAAAAGTTACAACCCAACTTAATTTCTAATTGAGTCAATCTTACTAAGCTTAATATGCACCAAAATTCATATAAATATCCTCCCTGTCTCATGATTCTATATTGAAAAGAATAAAAAAATTGAGTCTTCTATCAATTTATATCATACTTGACATGTATATTATGTGTAACACATAAAGATTCATAACATATGAAGATTTCATACTTAACATGTCTTAATAAAATCGTAAATGACTTGCAAAGCATATAACATACCTGGTTCGAGGAGTCAATACGTGGAGAGTGACATAGTAGAGTGATGAGTTAAAATATTTCATATAATCTTATTTTCCTTTAATCAACAATAATTTAATGTGGTTGTATCCAAATCAACATTTTCTTGAATCGTAATTCCTAATTAATCACAGTCTTCAAAACAAATCCAATATCGATATAGTAATTATCTCCCCATCAATAATTAATAACTTAACCCAAATAAAATTTATCGTCAAATCTTATTTTTCCTTTAGTCCCCGAACTTCTAGAAATTTATCAAAGACATCAATATAAACATCATATCACTAACTAATTATATTCCATAAAATTTTCAGGACATTACAAACTCCCTTGCTTAAAATGAATTTTGTCCTTGAAATTCGCACATCAAATTTCATCATGCTTTTCAAAATCATAACCATACTTGACATGTGAAAATTCAACTTTTTTTTTATAATGAATAGTGATTTCGTTCACTGTTCATCATGAATAGCACGTCGTTTTACTGTTCACGTGAATAGTGATTTTTTTTTTTTTTTTTTTTTTAAAGAAATAAAATTTCAAAAATCTACAGAATCGTTTTTAAAACTCTTTGCTCTGATACCAACTGTGACGACCCGAATTCTCGACCATTCGAGTGCCACTAAAAGTGACTCATATCATATTATCGAGACTTAAATAGTAATGTAAAATTATTCAAAAGAATAATTAGAATCCCATAATTTTATTTGTGAATAAAAATAGAACATAATTTTCTTACATAAAGTTCAACATAATTATCTCATCAATCTTAACCACTTTTGCCACTTCCATGTTGACCGCCTCGAACCTTCAATTATCTGAAAATGGTAAATATCGTGGAGTGAGATTTATAAAATCCCAATAAGTATACCAAGCATAAATTTTCTTTTGAAAGCATATGGATCATTTTCATCATAACATAGGATAGGATCGAAATACTCACAAACATAGGGAGACACAAGAATTTTACCGAACTTATATGGCAAGAATTCTTATGTGTAGCGCTACTAAACTCCGGTCCCCTTAGCATAATCATAAACATATCATATGGAACCCATAACAATCTTGTGAGATTGATTTCATAGCAATGATCCAAACATTTTCATAAAAACATAAGATATACTTACTTGTCATAAAAACATACTTACTTTTCATAAAAACATAAGATATACTTACTTGTCATAAAAACATACTTACTTTTCATAAAAACATAAGGTGTATTTACCTTTCATAAAAACATACTTACTTTTCATAAAAACATAAGATATACTTACTTGTCATAAAAACATACTTACTTTTCATAAAAACATAAGATATACTTACTTGTCATAAAAACATAAGGTGTATTTACCTTTCATAAAACATACTTACTTTTCATAAAAACATAAGATATACTTACTTGTCATAAAAACATACTTACTTTTCATAAAAACATAAGGTATACTTACCTTTCATAAAAACATACTTACTTTTCATAAAAACATAAGATATACTTACTTGTCATAAAAACATACTTACTTTTCATAAAAACATAAGATATACTTACTTGTCATAAAAACATACTTACTTTACATAAAAACATAAGATATACTTACATTTCATAAAAACATACTTACTTTACATAAAAACATAAGATATACTTACATTTCATAAAAACATACTTACTTTACATAAAAACATAAGATATACTTACATTTCATAAAAACATACTTACTTTACATAAAAACATAAGATATACTTACATTTCATAACAACATACTTAATTTTCATAAAAACATAAGATATACTTACCTTTTAAAAGATTAAAATGAAGTGTAGTAGTAAATGGACCAAAACTTTCTTGACCACCTTGAATTTCTCTTACTTGTGGATTTTGTCAAGAGATTGAAAATAAGTGTATATGTGTAGAGTTGTGTGTAAAAGAGATGAGTTTAAATAGATGTATAAAGTTGGCATATTGTAAACATAATCATTCAATTCTATTAATTTTAACACATCATTTTCTTAAAGTAAAGCACCATTCATATACTTTTCCATATTTATACAAATATTATGCTCTTCATGATTACATATAATGGAGTCTTATCAACCATTCATATACTTTTTCATATTTATACAAATATTATGCTCTTCATGATTATATATAATGGAGTATATAAATCATTCATATACTTTTCCATTTTTTATACAAATATTATGCTCTTCATGATTACATATAATGGAGTCTTATCAATCATTCATATACTTTTCCATATTTATACAAATATTATGCTCTTCATGATTATATATAATGGAGTATATAAATCATTCATATACTTTTCCATATTTATACAAATATTATGCTCTTCATGATTACATATAATGGAACCTCTCATGCTTGCATATATTTTCTTAATTTAAATAATAAAAGTAATTTTTTGTACAAATAAATATTGGGATAACATTGAATTAAGTACTTAGACTTAATATACTTTAAATCAAGAGAATGAAGATATTTTTAGAAATTCGGAATTTAATTTAAAATCGAACGATCTCGATTATTTCTTGACTTGGCTATACGAATACGCCGTGGCGTTAACTTAATAAAAATGGGTGAAATAGTAGCCACACGATTTTCTATTAAAATTATTATTAATCGCGTAAAAATTCTTGGTCGCTACATTAATTACCTCTACTAAATCTTCTAATTTACCCGGCCTTTTCACATGTATTTCTGGAAACTAAACCCCAGTCCTCATTTTTATTACTTGTAACTGCTCTTTTGGGTTAGTTTCAGTGTTAGTTGGCAGTTTTCCTTGTCACCTTTCCGACTATTCATTGCTAACTGTCCAATCTGATTTCTCAAATCCTTTATTTCAGATTGTTGACCTTGCAATAGCTGTAATACCATATCCTCCTTGGAAGTATTTTTGACCTATTGTTGTTGTTGGAAACTTGGTGGGAGAAGGTTATTTTGATTATTTGACCAAGAAAAATTTGGATGTTTCTTCCAGTGAGGATTGTACGTTTGAGAATATGGACCCCCTTGTTGCCTTTGATATTTCCAATAAAATTCTCCTGCTCCATATCTGGCTGAACTTGATGTGCTATAGGACAATCGGGTAAAGCATGATTTTCAAAACAAAAATCACATAATAGAGCTGTCAGAACTGCATGTACTAGCTGTCTATTTAGACTGTCAATTTTTTTTTTTTGTCAAAGCATCCAGTTTTGCATTCAATATTGTAGTCCCATCTACTTCGGGATCTCCACCGGTCTTTGGTGTTGTGTGCTTAGAATACCACCGATAACTATTAGTTGCCATCTTCTCAAAAAATTTAGCTGCTTCTTCATATGCCATGTCCATGAGTGATACTCCAACCGCTAAATTTGCATGCCTTTTATTGTCATAAGTCAATCCATGTTAGAATATTTTGACTAATATCCAATTAGCTATTCCATTTGGTTTTGGTTTCAAGAGAATCAAACCTAACCATGAACCGATGTTTTTTAATAATCAAATCATTTGGTTTTTCTCAAAGATAAAGAACTGAATCGGAACCAAACCAGTTGATTCTGGTTTGGTTTAGTTTGGTTCTAGTTCCATTACCTAATTTTTTTTCAAATGAAAAATACAATTAAAATCTATCATCACATTCATAAGTTAGTAATATCCGTAAATTTTAAAAAAATAAACATCAATGTCTAGATGGGGACTAAGGATCGCAACGATGGCTATGTTGTAGGAGTGTAAGTAAAGTAGTGAGAATGCGTCTCTACAGTTGAAAAGAAGAGAAGTGAATTAGAATTAGAATTTGGATTTAGATTTAGGCCCTGTTTGATGTTGTTTAGAAAAAGTTTATTTGAAATGAATAGTAACTTTGAGGAGAATTTATTGTCAAAAAGTATGGAATCTTTTTTGGGTTTATGTGTAATATTATTTTATTAATAAATGTATGGTTGAAAAGAATAGAGAGAAAAATGTGTAAAATTTTTAAAGGGGCTTAAAATTTAAATATTTGTCTTATGGAAGTGAAGTAAAATGTATACTAAATTAACTTTTTTGTCCATTTCACATTTATCAGATTTAAATTTTTTTTGTGAGACGAATTCCCACTAATTTGAAATATATATATATATAGTTTGGTTTGGTTTTGGTTTTGGAATGAGAACCAGAATCAGAATCGAAACTAAATGGTGCTTGATTCTAAGAACCAAACCATAATTTTTTTTATGTAGAATCGAACCAAATTGCTTGGTTTGGTTCTAGTTTGGTCTGGTTTGGTTTGGTTATTTTGTTCACCCCTACATGGAAAGATCACTAACAAATGATAGAGTTATGATTAGTTATTCGTGCAAAAAATGTATAAGCACGAGGTGGCAATTAGTTGATGACATGGAACACACATTTTTCATCATTGTTCCTAAGAATGTCATGAGAAATGGATTTACCATGGGGAGAATGAGGCTGAGCCTATCAATTTTCCAACATAGAAAGAATGGATGTATGCAGGAAATGAGACGGTAGATGTTTTGAATGATGTAGTCAGTGTTTCCTCTTTCTCGTCTTTGAACTTTTTAGCAAATTTGATGCATTTGAAGGTTACAAATAAGTGGATTGATGGACTATTAAATCTTTTGAAGTCGGAATTCTCGAAAATCAATCTTGCTGACTCTCATTACGAAGCTAAAAAACCGATGTCAAATCCGGGATTGGGGTATGAATAATCTATTCATGTTTGCAAGAATGACCATGCTTTATTTCAGAAGGAGAATGCATCTAAGGAAAATTTTCCGATATGTTATGAAAGTTTTCGGATAAAAAAAGCAAAAAAGTCATCTAGAAAGAATGTGCCACATAATGTGTTGTGTTATTTCTCATTAACCCCAAGACCGAAGCGTTTATTTACAACAACACATACTGGGAAAGAAATGAAGTGACATATTATAGTTTACTCGAGAGATGAAGATCATTTGAAGCATCATGTAGAAGGTAAGGCATGTCAAGATTTTAACAAAAACCACCCAAATTTAGGCTACAAATTACGAAATGTATGCCTAGGTCTATCCGCCGATGGTTTTAATCCACTTGCTAACATGAGTCTGTCGTACAACATGTCGCCAGTGGTTTTGACTGTATACAACTTACCACCTTGGATGTACATGAATGAAGAGAGTTTGATGTTAACCCTCTTGATACGGAGTCCTCAATCACCAAGGAAAGACATAGATATTTTTTTTCCCGCCCATTAGTGGACAAGTTGAATGAGTTGTGGGCCACTGGCGTCGATACACATGATGTAACATGTAACAATGATTTGTTTAGAATGCAAGCAATGCTTTTATGGACAATTAGTTATTTTCCTTCTAGAAGTAGTTTATCAAGGTGGAGTGGTTAGGGTTATGGGATATACCCTTCATGTAATGAATAGACACTGTCAATGCACATCATTGGTAAAACTGTTTTAGTGGGTCATCGACATTTCTTCCCAACTAACTCACCAATGGTGGAAGAGATTTGACTTTAACATATGTTGTTGTCTAATTATATTATTTATTCGAGATTTCATATGTTGTTGACTAATTATTTAAATTTAAAATATCAGGATCAAATGATTGATGTGTGAAACACATAGACACAAGAGACTGCCATGAGTGGTACGCCAATGGATGATCACACTGTTGTTAAACATGTGCTCGGGGAAAGGAGGGGACACATTGTTGGAGTTGAACAAATTGTGATGGGCTGTTCCCCCACCTACTCATCCACTAGTAGATCATGTGTTTGACCTTCTTTCCAAACTTCAGCTAAGTTGAAAGCTCGGGTAGATTCTTAAGGATAAACATATTTGGGCGATGAGTGAATATATTGAGCATATGACGAATACACTTCAAACCTATTTTCTAGGAATCCAGCTGATGCTGCGACCACTCCATCGGCTCCCCAACGTGATCTATCGGATATGCATGATGATTCTAGCGATGAGGCGAGATGTTTTTAAATTAATAATGCAATAAAAAATTTAATCAAGTTAAAAAATTTTAACGTATTTTTTTTTACTTCGTAGTATTATATATATTCGCATATAATAAATAATTAAAATATGTAAATATTATGATAAATACAATAATTAATAATTGATATTTCATAAATTAATAATGCATGAAAAAAATTTATAAAAAGGAAAACTTATTAGGGACGAAAAACTTATTAGGGAGGACAAATTGTCGTCCCTAAAAGCCACTCATATTGTGACGATGGCTCGTCATCTAATCTATTGCGACGATTTAGTCGTCGCTATATAGTTTGGGAAGGGAGTTTAAAAAAATTTAGATCACTCATCTTGGACAAAAAAGTCGTCCCTATAACACGAAATCTATTGGGATGAAAATAATCATCCCAATTGCTTTAAAAAATGAATATGTATCGGGATAAAAAACTCATCCCTATAACGTGAAACACTATACGGATGACATTTGTTGTCCGAATTGACCTATCCCAATGAACCTATTGGGACGACAGATTGGTTCTACTTTGTCGTCCGAATAACTAGCATTTCTTTTAGTTGGTGGCTAGACAACAATATCACTATAGAGCTTGTGGAAATTATTTCGGGGAACCCTTGATCAAGTTTGTCCAATCTTGCTGCTGAGTTTTTGTTCATCTTTTTTATTTTATGCATTTTCCTTCTCCGTGTGAACCTTAAAGCTTAAGTTAATTGGTAAGATGTATGCAAGACCATTGCAATTTGAAGTAATTAAAGAAGTTACTAGTCATTCTAAATGGGGTGAACAACGAAACCGCCAAACCGAACGGAAACTGTAATTTTTAAATCGTTGGTTTGGGTCCATGTGGACCCGTCAACGTTTTTGGTTTTTACCCAAACCAAACCGCTTTGAAATTGTTTGGTTTATGTTTTAATTTTCCAAACCCGTTTTAAACCTCCAACCCGCAATTTAAAAAAAAAAAAATTTACCGACAACAAATAATTTGTTAAAAAAAACAAAAATAATTGTAAAAAAACCAAGTTGATGAGAGAGACACTGTGGTTTAGACTTTTAGTGTTTGGGCTGGCTGGACCAATTTTGGAGTCTTGGACTTTTAAGTTTCAACTATGTAAAAAAAATTAACTACAATGTATATACCACATCAAATAACACAATCCCTATTCCCTACCTCCACCCCACGGATGCACTCCAACCCCTCGTGCCTCAATCCACGACCACGACAACGCCCTTCTCAAATCCTATCGACTCTCACCATTCAATTGCGCCGATCACCTGTAATCCAGAGCCATATAATCCTTCGACCTCAGTAAGTTACTAAGTTCTCAAATCAATGAAGAATATATTATTTTTGATCTATTGCACTGTAATTATTTTTTATTTTCGTTTTTTTAATTCACTTTTCTTCGTCTTCTAAAGAGTGAACACAAAGGTGGGTTTGGAGAATTTGTATTGTTTTTCAAAGCCCACATTTTCTTTGAACATATTTTAGGTAAACTGAGGTTTTAAACTTAGATTTCTACCAGACATTGAACACATAGGAAACCTAAGTTCCATAAATGCTATTATGTTTTAGAAATTATAAACTTTGAGTTTGAGTGAACAAGGATTTAAGATGTGAGCCTAGAAGCATAAAATGCAATGAGAACTTCACGTGATCACATTTGTCTCGAATGGCAGAAGAATGACCCTGGATGTGCATTTTACTCAAGAGTTGGCCTCTACCCAATTACATTTAAGCTCAACAAATAAATATGACTAGCACACAATTCAAACTTCAATCACAATTCACACTTCAACATAAGCTAACAAAAAATAATAATAATAAAAGAGGGGGGGGGGGGGGGGGGGCTTTCTAGAGAAGGAAAAAAAAGGATGAACGAAAGTGACCCAAGTCAAAATCTCATCCAAAAACACCCAATCTCGGAAATTTTCAATCAACTACAATAAAATCTTTTACCAATTAGAAAATAAAATGGGCTATTCACATAATTACACTACTTTTAGGGATCAAATTGAAATTTACTTAAATTTTATAAAAATTGAAAATTACTTATAATAAAATCATAAAAACTGAAAATTACTTCATAATCACGTGAAGTATCACAATCTGATACTTTTGATACTTCTCAAATATGTTAGTATCACAGTATGATACCTATGATACTTTTCAAATTTTTTTAGTAATAATGAAGTATTTTTCAAAATTTTTTATTTGGGTAGTAAAAATCAGTTTTATTATCTAAAGTAAGTAATCTATACAATTATCCCAAATAAAATTGCAAAACGAAAGTATGAAACTGGGCAACGATGAAAAAATGGATCAAAAACTACATGGACAATGCTGGAACACGGTATTCTCTTGGGGACACCGAGGCGTTGGCGGCGTGACTGAGGTGGTGGCGGTGGTGTGACTGTCGGCTACGAAGAACAGGAAAGGGAGAGGAGTCAACGTTGAGAGAGGAGGCGGGTCTCCATTTCTTATTCTGATAGTATATTTAGGGCTCTAAGTTTTGGAGGGGGTCGAAAATTGAGCGAAATCTAAATAATTTGACGTTAAATCTTTAAAATCAGCTATTTTAGGTTTTTAATTTTTTTTTTCAAGGTAAAATATATTGTTTATATATTGGTTTATGTATGATTTCAAAGTAATTAAACCTAGTATTTTCATCCGTACGATGCACGAGGATATATTTGTAATAATAATTTCGATCCAAATTTATGAAAATATGTTAATTATACAATCATATAAAATAAAGAATAATACAATAATATTTTAATAAAAAATATTATCAAATTCAGAACTTTTAAAAAAGATAAAACTAATCAAAATAAGAAATGCAAAATGTACAACACAACACAAATCAATCATTAGAAAATCATGATCTTTATTAAATAATTATTTATTTTTATTATTTTTTTATTTAATTTTTTTTTAAAAATTATTTAGTAATTATTTTTTGTTGAACTTTCTTCTCCTAAATATGTTACTAGTATTTCTCCCGTGCGATGCACGGAAGTTATTCAAAAATATTAATTTCGATAAATATTTGAAAAACTTTAATGTTTATACATAATTAAAACAAATCCAAAATGATAGGTCCTTAATAAGTAACGACCTAAAATGATAGGTCCTTATTTAGCTATTTTTTAAATATATTTGCGAACAGAGGAAAGAAAAAAATGAAATGAGTAAATGTTCACCTATTTCTGTAAAAAAAATTATTTTTACAAAATTTTGTAATGTTCAAAAAAGTTGATACTTGTAAAATTTATAGTTACAAATTTTACAAGTATTCGATAGCACATAAATTATTTAATAACCAAATATTTCAAACAAGATTTATTAATAGTTTAATGTGAAAAATATGTCATAGATTACATGCAATACCAATCATCTAGTTTGAATCACTATAGGACTGTACTCTATCCTCAACATTGTCATCAATATCTTCATTCTCTGTATCAGATATCTCGGGGACTTTTGGTTGATCGGTCAACTGTACTTCCCTGGCACCCACTGAGACATCGAGATCCCCACTGGTCACTCGACGCAAGTTGATCTCCTCTAATGGACCTAGATCTACGAACAGTGTGAACCTCGATGATGTGTCAATGTGAACTACATCAGTCTCGGTACCATCCGTCTCACGTACTTCCCAAGCTCTCTGATGGTTAACTTCTTCGACAACTTGCCAGTTGGGACCCCTAAGAGGATCATTTATATAAAACACCTGTCGTGCTTGAGAAGCCAGTATGAATTGGTCATCCTTGAATGCCTCGGCACTGACGTCAATGCTTGTGATATTGTTGTCAGTTGATGTTCTTTTCCCTTGTGTCCTAAACCATTTGCACCTGAAGAGTACGACTGAAAATCCACCAATATATGACAACTCAAGCACTTGTTGCAATTGCCCGTAAAAATGTTTCACCTTCCAGTCCTGCCACACTCACGCTACTGTTTTGAGTGGTTCGTCCAGCATCCCGATCAGCCGTCAGAAATCGAACGCCGTTAACAATACATGCCGAGTAAGATTGGACATTATGTGAAGCGCGAGACGCAAGAGCCAATATTTCTGATGTGATAGTTGTAGGGGTCTCTCGGTGCAGATTATAAATCTATCATAACGAACAACAATGTCAAGTAGCATATTTCAACATTAGTTTTATATCAACACACATAAAGATATTATATTGAACATATAAATGCACCTTCATGTGAAACCATGCGACGAGCTCCTGTCTATGCAATTGGTCGACGTTTTCTACACCATGGGAATGCAATTCTCTCTTGTGTTCACTATTCAAAAGTGACGAAGGAATTAAAAAAATATGTAGTCAGTACGAACTAGATATCCAACAGTTTAATTTATACACATTTATAAAACTAAATACTTACTTCAAGTAGACCTCAATTTCAGGGCAGTTGTTAAGGATGTAAAACTCAGCCTGGTTCAATGCATGACGATTAAGTGTCATTACAGTTGTTTTTCCAACGGGACGACATTGTGACTTGAACACTGATAGATGCCTGCCTTGATCGATATCATCCTCGTTCCTCTCGGGTCGATTGAAACGTTTCTCGATGTCGTCAAAATACCTCGAACAATATGTCAAAGCTGCAATCGAACCTTCAGGCTTTGCTGGATTTCTGACATAGTCCTTCAATTTGTTGAGATACCTTTCAAATAAATACATCCAGCGCATGTACACAGGACCTCCCAAGATTGCCTCATCCGGTAAATGCATAACAAGGTGGACCATAATGTCAAAAAAAGCAAGAGGAAATATGCGTTCGAGCTTGGAAAGTATTAGAATTAGTTGTTCCTTGGCTCACTTTTCTTTATCGACCTGGCACAGAGCTTCTTGAAAAATGTAGAAAGCTCAGCTATAGTCGAGGAGATATTCTTGTTCAAATATGCTCTACACCCAACAGTCAACAAACGCTGCATAATGATGTGACAATCATGTGATTTCAATCCGGTGATGCGAGTACTACTATGATTGACATTCTTCTTCAAACTAGACGCAAATCCATCTGGAAATTTGACCGATTTGATAAAATCACAAAATCTTCTACGGTCAGCATCAGTGAGTGTGTATTCTGCAGCAGGCTTCATCAACTGATTCCCATCATGATATAAGTTCAACTCCTGTCTGATACCTAATTCCATCAAATCACGTCGCGCATTGTCCGTGTCCTTAGATTTGTGTGGATCACATAAGATAGTACCGAGAAAGCTATCACACACATTCTTCTCCACATGCATTACGTCTAGATTATGCTTCAACTCGATAGTGCACCAGTAAGGTAGCTCATAAAAAATACTCTTTTTTCTCCAGTTGAGTTTACTCGGCTCTCATTTCCTTTTACGACCTCCATATTATGGGTGCTTCCCTGGAATTCCATTAGTCACTCCCCTCAACTGTTGCATTATATCTACACATGTAAATCGACATGGAGGTTCCCCAACCTCAGTTTTTTTATTGAACTCACGACTTTTGAGCCATGGATGAGAAGTTCCTAAAAACCGCCAATGTCCCACATAATCTATTTTCCCTAATACGCGTTCAGATGACGTATCAACATTGCAAGTTGGGCATGCTCCATAACCCTGTCCACTCCACCCTGAAAGACTAGTTCTGGCTGGAAAATCACTGACGGTCCATAACAATGATGCACGGAGTCTAAATAATCAATTATTTGTTCCAGCATCACGTACATAAACACCAGTATACCACAGTTCCTTTAACTCATCAACTAGTGGACGAAGGAAAACATCCATATCTTTCCCCGGTGATCGCGAGCCAGGTATCAATAGAGTTAACAACAAATTTTCTTCTCTCATGTATAACCACGGAGGTAGGTTATGGGTGCATAAAATTACTGGACACATACTGTAGGACTGACTCATGTTTCCGAATGGATTAAATCCATCTGCAGCTAAACCCAGTCGGACATTTCAATCTCACTCGCAAAATCCGGGTGTGCTTTATCAAAGTCCTACCACGCCTTCTAATCAACAGGATGACCCATTTCATCATCGTCCATCGATCGTCCAGCATTGTGCCACCTCATCTATTTTGCAGTGTGCCAAGTAGAGTAGAAGCGCTTAAGCCTGGGAGTCAATGGAAAATAACGTAACACCTTATGCAGGATATTCATACTAGAAAACTTCCCTGACACCTGAGTCTACCGACTTTCGCAGCGTATTGGGAAAATCTGTTTATCGGCATTCTCCTTCCAAAACAGTGCGTAATCATTCTTGCAGACATGAATCGACTCATAGTCGAGCCCTAACTTCCTCATTAGCTTCTTAGCCTTGTAATATGAATTCACAAGATTTAAATCTGGAAATGCTAACTTCAGCAATTTCAGCAACTCGTCGAATGACTTATTGGTCCACTTGTTCATCACTTTAATATGCATCAACTTAGCCAAGAAAATCAACGAAGAGAATGACGAGATGCCTGGATACAACTCTAACTGCAATGCCTCAAACAGCTCATCGAACCCAACATTAGCCCCTTCCTCACTCGGTTCTCCCCCGACTACGTCATGTAGAATGTCTGTCATCTCATCTCTCGATACTGTTGGTTCATCCTGTTGAGGCATGTCGATAGGCACTTCCATCGGCTCTCCATGATGAATCCATCTTTCGTAATGTTCTAAAAAACCAAATCGAAATATGTGGTCATCTACAACATGTACCAGTTGCTATGCTCTGTTTAAACATTTATTAAACGGACAATAAATCATCCCCCTGCCATTTGCCAATGGCCTCACCATTCTTATAAATGCTGCAACTCCATTCGCAAATTCAGTGGACTGGCCACGTATTCTGTTTAGTTTAATCCATCTCTTATCCATATCTACTTTTACTTCATTTTCGCTGTGAAATAAAAAAAATATACATATAACTGAAATGTTCGAGTGATGTGAGCATGTGCCTTAACCACTTATTGCTCCAATACTAATTCAAGGTACCGATACTAACAATTCGACTCTGATTAGAGACTCAATATTTGTGTCAATTTTTCCTGTTACTGCCTCTACGTCAGGAGGAAATTTGGGCACCATCTCCCCACTATTCTCCAAAGTGCATGCACTACAATAAATCTAGTCCACACCCGGAGAATATTTTAGGAGACGCTACCAACGTGAAAATAAAAAAGCGGTTGCAGGAAAAAATATTTAATAACACAACTCTAATCATTGTCAAACTGTCCAATAGTATGACAATTCAAAGATTAGAGACGATATTTTTTGTCGTCGCTAATTTTCGTCGTTTTCGCTCAGTTTTCTTGTAGTGTATATCTTTCGTGCATCGCACATGTGTTATTACTAATTAATTATATATTTAAGGACTCCTCTTATTTTGTTTTATTTTATTTTTGAAATCAAGGACTCCTCTTATTAAGGAACTATAATAAAAGTTACCATATTCAGGTCGACAAAGGAGAAGTGTTCTGCTCCTCTATAAATATATTCGAATTGCTTCATTATTTCCTCACAAATACAATTCTTAGTTTTCTCCTCTTTTAAGTTTTAAAGCAACTAGCAATGGCTAATTCACATCTGTTAACGTTTCTTGCTTTGTTATTTCTTGCACTTTCTCCCGTAAGTAATGTTGTGAATATTCTTCCGAAGTTCCATTATTTTCATACCTAGAAGAGTTACCATTTCGATAAAATATATCAAGTTGGTGATTCCATATCAGATACCAGAAACTTGATTCGAGAGAGTGCGACGGGATCTCTCTCTCCGTTCGCAAGACTTCCTTATGGAAAAACCTTCTTCAAGAATGCAACTGGTAGATGCTCGAATGGCCTGCTCATGATCGACTTTATTGGTAAGTTCTTGAACTAATTAAATGGTTCATAGTTTTATCTTATAGAAGAGAATCAACAGAATTTTATTGTATTAAATGCAGCATTATCAGCTGGTCTTCCATTACTAAAACCTTACAAAGAAACCGGAGCGAACTTCGAGCATGCTGTGAACTTTGCAGTAGCAGGATCGACGGCTTTACCAGTAGAAACATTGGCTGCAAACAATATTTTATTGCCATTAACCTCAAGTTCACTCGATGTTCAATTGGATTGGATGCATTCTCATTTCAATTCCCCTGCCACAATCAAACTGGTTGGTTGGTGATTCATTCTTCAAGATCGAAACTAAGATGATGAAATAATATTTCTACCAACTTTTCTTGATCTTTTTTCTTGATTTTAGATTGTGCTGTGAAGAATGCAAATTCTCTCTTCATGGTTGGAGAAACTGGTGGTAATGACTATAACTACGCATTATTCCAAGGGAAATCCATTCAAGAACTGGAAGATATGGTGCCTCAAATTGTTGGTACCATTGCGAATGCTGTCAGGGTAAGTTTTTCTTTTTCTTGGACATTCTTCTTGTTTTATTATTATCTTTTTCTCTCTCTTATATATTCTAACAATACATGTTGAAATTAAATTTAATATAGATGATTGTTCATCTAAAATCCATAAACATCATGCTGTAATTATCAAGATCGAAACTGAAGCGGAAGCGTACCTGAATCCATTATTGTGTTTGATTGAACGGGGTTATGGCCTTCCAACCGATTCATGGTTTTCTCCTTATTTTTCTTCTCTGTTGATGGGGATGCAAAGAATTATGAAAAGCCACGCTCAATTGGGGACAATGACCTGTATAAATAGCTGTAGGGCAGCTATCGTGTTTCAATTTTATTAAATTGGCTCCTCATCAATTTAAAACATTGAACCCGTCTCTACACTTTAATCTCACTACACTTAATACCCATTAGTCCTGAATAATCTTTAGTGGATCACTTTATTGACTAAATACTTAAGATAGCACCACACATTTTATTTTATACATGTTTGGCCCCACATTATTGAATTTTATCCAACAATCTCCCACTGGGCCATACATGTATCCTTACAAATTTGTACAACCTTGTGAGCTCAAAAATTTGCTATCATTATTAAGGGTATTTCCAAACAATCTCGTCCATCAATCATACCAATATAGGATCAAACCGACTTTGGTTACATTAATCGTAACTAAATCCATCAATGGTCACGTATACCAATACAACCAAATGACATATATCAATCATGAGAGTGTAGTGTGAAAATTACATCTTATGTGATCCAAACATGCCCATTTTCAATTGTTTCGACTTTATTCCTTAGGTGAGATCAATACCAAATATAATGTAACAGAGTAGAATGAACTGAATACTTTATTTCTGTACAGAAAATTATCAAAATACACAAATGTGTCCAAAACCAAAACATAAAGCAACCAAAATACAAACTCCCACTAAATCATGATATCCTCAAGAAATACTACACCCATATGAGCAGTGTGCTCGTGAAAGACCTTGGGTGCTAATCCCTTAGTAAGCAGATCCGCAATCATGGAGTTTGTCCCAATATGCTCTATGGAAATCTGTCTACTCTGTACCCTTTCCTTCACAACCAGGAACTTAATGTCAATGTGTTTTGACTTAGTTGAACTCCTGTTGTTATTGGAATATAGCACTGCAGAGTTATTGTCACAATATAACTTTAATGATCTTTCAATTCCATTCAGAATGTGCAGCCCGGTGACAAAATTTCGCAGCCATATCCCATGATTAGATGCCTCATAACAAGCTACAAATTCTGCTGCCATAGTGGAAGAAGCTACGAGTGTCTGCTTAGCACTCCTCCAGGAAATGGTTCCTCCAGCTAGCAGGTATATATAGCCTGATGTGGATCTTCTACTATCTTGGCATCCCGCAAAATCAGAATCGGAGTATCCTACGATTTCTTACTGATCCGATCTGCTGTATGTAAGCATGCAATCTCTTGTTCTCTTCAAGTACCTCATAACCCTCTTTGCTGCTTTCCAATGATCCATCACAGGGTTACTTAAATATCTGCCTAGCATTCCAACAATAAACGCTATGTCTGGAAGTGTACAAACTTGAGCATACATCAGACTCCCAACGGCTGATGCATAGGGAATCTTTTGCATTTCCTTAACTTCAAGATTACTTTTCGGACACTGATTGAGACTAAATTTGTCTCCCTTAGTAACAGGGGTGTCCCCTGGTTTACTATCCTGCTTGCCAAACCTTATAAGAACTTTATCGATATAACTCTTTTGTGATAATCCAAGAATACCCCGAGAGCGGTTCCGGTGTATCTGAATTCCTAATACGAAAGAGGCGTCCCCAAGATCTTTCATCTCAAAATTCTTTGACAAAAAGCTCTTGGTTTCGTGCAACATGCCTATATCATTAGTGGAAAGCAGTATGTCATTGACATACAAAACAAAGAAAATATGCTTACTCCCACTGAACTTGTGATACACACAATCACCAACAACATTTATCTCAAAACCAAACGAGATGATCACTTGATGAAATTTGTAGTACCACTGACAGGAAGCTTGCTTGAGTCCATAGATAGATTTCTTTAATTTGCAAACCATATTCTTCGAGTCTCCTGACACGAAGTTTTTTGGTTGCACCATATAGATCGTCTCATCAATGTCTCCATTGAGAAACGCCGTCTTTACATCCATCTGATGTAACTCAAGGTCAAAATGTGCAACAAGTGCCATGACTGTCCTGAAAGAGTCTTTCGTTGAAACCGGAGAGAAAGTCTCTTTGAAGTCAATACGTTCCTTTTGTATAAATCCTTTAGCTACAAGACGAGCCTTATATCTTTCCACATTACCTTTATAATCCCTTTTGGTTTTAAAAATCCATTTACAACCAATGGGTTTTGCACCTTCTGGTAATGGGACAAGATCCCAAACTTTATTGTCTTGCATAGACTTATACTCCTCATTCATGGCATCAATCCACTTTTGAGAGTTAGAACCCTTCATGGCCTGATGAAAATTGATCGGATCATCTTCCATCATTCCATTATTTTCCTCATGTTCTTGGAGAAATACTATATAGTCATCCGAAATAGCATTTTTCCTTTCTCGAGTGGATCTCCTTAATGGTATTGTTTGTTGAGGTTGTTGAGTTTGTACTTCTGGATTTTGGATGGGAGTTTCTTCAACATTATCATACTGAGTTTCCAGTTATACTTCTTGATCAATGACAGGTATAGAAACCTGCACATTGTCAAAAGTAATAGTAGGAATCGAAATCGATCCTTCCTCAGCTTCTTCCTCAAAGATAATGTCTTTAACCTTATTTCTCCTCCCAAACTCAACATCCTCAAAAAATGTTGCAGTTCCCGTTTCAGAAATTGACTTAAGCGTGGGATTATAAAATTTGTAGCCCCTTGATCGCTCAGAATAACCAACAAAGTAGTTGATAACAGTTTTGAGTCCAATTTATCTTCATGCGGCTTATAAGGCCCTGCCTCAGTTGGACATCCCCAAATGTGGAAATGCTTTAGACTGGGCTTTCTGCCTGTCCAAAGCTCATAAGGTGTTTTAGCAGCAGCTTTAGTTGGTACTCTATTCAGAATATAAGCTGCAGTCTTTAATGCTTCTCCCCAGAGTGTTTTTGGTAAAGTAGAATGACTAATCATCCTCCTTACCATATCCTTAAGAGTTATGTTTCGTCTTTCAGCTACACCATTCATGCTAGGAGAACCCGGCATGGTGTACTGTGGGACGATTCCACATTCCTCTAGGAATTTAGCAAATGGTCCTGGACGTTGTTCACCTGAACTGTCATATCTGCCGTAGTACTCACCACCAAGATCAGACCTAACGCTTTTAATTTTCTTGTTGAGTTGATTATCAACATCAGCTTTGAACATGTCCAGTGACTCAGACTTTTCATGAATAAGATATAGATGCCATAACGTAAGTAATCGTCTATGAATGATATAAAATATTTTTGACCATTCCAGGAAGCCATAGGGAATGGTCCTCAAATATCCGTGTGTATCAATTCTAAGACGTCTGAAGTTCTATTAGCACCTAACATTTTTGTTTTGATATGTTTTCCCTTGATACAATCAATACAAACATCAAAGTCCGTAAAGTCGAGGGAATCCAAAATGCCTTCTAACATAAGTCGTTCAACTCTAGTTTTTGAGATGTGATCTAAGCGCTTGTGCCATAGTTTTTCCGAATTTTCTTTATTTAATTTTCGCTTAGTACCACGTGATTCCACACACAAGGTTTCTATGATGCAATAGTATCAAGCAAATATAAGTTATCGTATGAACATAATGAACCAGTACCAACAATATTTGAATTTAAAGAGAGACTGAACTGACAATTTCCAAAAGAACAATAATATCCAGATTTGTCCAATAAGGAAATAGAAACCAAATTCCGTCTAAATGACGGCACAACAAAAGTGTCTTTCAAATCCAAATAAAAACCAGTTCCCAACAACAACCTAAAAGTGCCTATTGCTTCAACTTCCACCGATTTTCCATCGCCCACAAAGATGAATCTTTCAGCATCATTTGGCTTTCCGCAGAACATGCAACCCTGCATAGAAACACTTATGTGAGTAGTAGCACCAGAATCTAACCACCAAGTGTTTCTAGGTACAGAAGCTAAATTAACCTCAGAACAGACCAAGTTAAGAAATGTACCTTTATTTGCGCGCCAAGCGTTATATTTGGTACAATCCTTCTTTAAATGTCCAGGTTTCAGGCAAAAGAAACAACCCTCTTTGTCCTTATGTGGCTTCTTTTGATCTGAACCCTTAGCATCTTCATATTCTGTTTTTCTTTTCTTGCCCTTATCCTTAGAGGTGCTTGCCAAGTTAGCAATTTCAGCTCTATCATGCTTCAACCATTCTTCCTCTTGCACACAATACGAAATGAGCTCATTTAGAGTCCATTTCTCCCTTTGACAGTTGTAACTGACCTTAAACTGACTGAAATGTGCAGGAAGAGATATCAATACTAAATGCACGAGCAAATCATCAGACATGTCGAGCTTTAGTGCCTTAAGTTTTGAAGCAGTATGAGACATCTTCATGATGTACTCCCTTATGTTCCCCTTGCCTCTATACTTCATTGAAATCAAGCTTTGCAGAAGCGTGCTCGTTTCAGTCTTATCGTTTTTAGGAAAAACGCTTTTCAAGTTCGGTAAGGAATTCCTTGGCATTAGTTACCTCTTCAGATACTGCGCCCCTAAAGGCTTCCGGAATGCCGCGCTTAATGATCATTAGACTCATGCAATTTGAGCGTTCCCATTTCTCAAAGTTCCTCTTGTCATCAGGTGAACTTGCATCCGTAAGAGAAGCCGGTTGCTCAACCCTGAGAGCAAGGTCGAGATCCATGCAGTCGAGAACAATTAGTTCATTCTCTTTCCAATCCTTGAAGTTTGACCCATCAAGCATAGGAATTGAATTAACATTTGCAGATATTGTGGTAGCAGATGAATTAACTGTATAGAGAAGAAGATGGAAATAGCTTACATTAGTACTTTATTATGCAAATAATAATTTCAAATAATGGTAAGGTCTATCACAAGATACCCAGCACAACATCAATATTTAGTCTTTGGACAGAAATATTGACTTGTAAGTGATACTCTCAATGTAGTAATCAAACACTGACAATAAGACATGTCAACCAATAAACCTTTCTTTGGACTGATTTATTGATCACACGTTAAACCAAATAATCGTCACATGTTTATCACCTCAGGTGCATGTGAAATTCCAGCCAAACATTGACCTTCCTTTGGGCCGATCAATATCCGCATGAACAACACATACAAAAAACCTTCTAATATTCTAAGTTAATTAATTTCCACAAGAGAGGTTGCTTTGACAACATGTTGCTTCAATTAATTCACTTTGAAATATTATATTTCTCAAAAGAGTCTGTCATACCAAAATTTGAACTTGAAGTGACTGTTTTGCATATATTTAAGACTTAAGGATTTGAATTATGAAATTCAATACTTTAGGATTAAGTAATCGTTAAGTTGGATGGTTAAATTGCAATTTAATTAAACTTGATTGGCCAATTTTGAAATATTTTTAAACTTGAAGGACTAAATTGTAAATTTTCCAAACTTTAGCGGCCAATTTATTAAAAACTGAAACTTTAGGGACTGAATCGTGAAATTCAGAACTTTAAAGAGCCAACTTAAATGATTTCTTAACTTTATGGGCTGGTTTTGTAAATTCAGAAGTCTGAAGGACCAACTTAAAAGATTTTATAAGCATAGGGTTTTATATATTATTAAAACAAATCAGGAGGACCTGATGTGAAATAAAAGCAATTTTCGTAAATTGCAACCAAGCCCTTTAGAACTTCAAATTTCCGAGTGAGATCCCTAGGCCCAAAATTGCAATAGCTAGGGTTTGCAACCAAACCCTAGCCTCCGCTGCACACCAGCCCCAAGAACTCGGCTCCATCCTCGGCGCCGCACACCACATGTTTTATTTTATACATGTTTGACCCCACATTATTGAATTTATCCAACAATATATACATTCTTTTTTCTAATTTCATAGAGAGTAATTCGTTTTGGGGCGACTCGAGTGGTCGCCCCTAGTAATTTCCCTATCGGTTGTCTTCCAATCTATCTTACTGGCTTCCAGACAAATGACTCGACTGCATACGATGAAAACTTCCATTGCCTTAAAGACTTGAATAACTTTTCAATGTATCATAATGAGCATTTGCAAAAAGCCATCGAGGAGTTAAAGATCGAATATCCAAATACAACTATTATCTATGGTGATTATTACAATGCCTTCATGTGGGTTCTATCTCGAGCATGAATTTTGGGTAAGGGAACAAAATATTTATGTTAATTTTTACAAACTAGCTATCGATGGTTAGTGACTCGAAAGAATGTTCTTATTTTTTGCAGGATTTGATATGAATTCTTTGCAAAAAGCTTGCTGCGGAAGTGGGAAATTACAAATTTAATCTAATAAAAATGTGTGGTTTCCCAGGAGTTTCTGCCTGTCCGAATCCATACAGATACATGAGTTGGGACGGGATTCATCTAACTCAACATGCATATAGATTAATGGCCGGATGGTTGATTCGTAGCTTTTTACCGAAGTTGCAGAAGCATGTTTAAAGGCCCTATTTGTTTATTGAAAATTTGTTAATTAAGTACAGTTTGTTCTAGTTTTCTGGACTTTTTAGTCCTATGATGTTTTATTTTTTTAAGAAATTTAGTTTGATAGTCTTCTTGATTGTATTGAACTTATTTCAAGTTTTATTTTAATATTATATAGTTTGGTAAATTGTTATTTCACTGAACAATATCAAAAGAAAATAAAAAGTTAAAGATATAATATACTTTTCATTTTTATGAATATAATCTGGATTTTAATCGAAGTTAAAGTAAAAACAATTAATATCGACCACATATTTTATGAGACTTAAAACTTTTTAATCATACATTTTATCAAATTCTATTATAAATATGATTTTAATACAAATCAAGCAGGGGCTTAGTATATATTAAGTACTAAATATTCCATATAAAAATACACATACAATTTTCATAGAGCATTGAGCTACGTTTTATAGTTTATTGAGCAAGTAGTAATGTTAGGTAAAGGTGAGTGATCAATAATTAAATTACTCACTATGTATATGTTGGTAAGCTTATTTATAAACAATATTTTTTCTCAAACATATTTTTAAATATAAACATTTTTCAAAGCACTTTTCAACTTATAAATATCACATTCTTTATTTATAAACAAAAGTCTTGTACCAAACTATAAAAGATTATATCTTATGAAATGAGAATGATCCTTAGCAAATCTTTTATAAAAAAGTAAAATAAAAATGCGAGCAATATATATGGACTATATATAATCCTATAAATTAATCCACCTCTTGAGGATCCCCTCTATACTAGAAAAATTATTCGATATCAATCTTGTTCCCAAGGTACATTTTTCGAATTTAGACATCGAAGAAGTCCTTAAAGAATATCACACTATCAATTTTGGACACGATCCCAAAAGAATGAAAGACAAAAGCAACAAAGAGAGATGGTATGTTTTGATGGACTTTTTTTTATAATCAACACATTTCTCCAAATCACTATTTAAATTAACCGTTCATATTTTTTCAAATCATTTTTCAACAACATATTTTACTGTGTCGCTAGGTACATTTACCATTTATGTTGTTTAAGATTAAGTGGGAGTACTTATGTAATCTCCTACTGTCACCTTAATAATTAAGTTATACATTTATGGCATGTCTAGTGTCTGGTCACGTTCATTTTTGAGTAACAAAGAGGATGAGAGCTCTGGGTGGAGAATGGAGTAAATACAAGATGCTTAAGCCAGCCTTTGCACGATAATTTTGAATAGTAGTTTAATCACTGAATAATTACAAAGCTGTGGAAACTTTGATAAAAAATAATTAATCTTGTATGCAGTTCAAAAAGGTGGATTAATTCTCTGGAAATTGACTACTTTGTTTGGCTGCTGTTTTTTATAAGTAAAGAACTTGAGTTTTTTGAGGTAATTAAAATGTGTGATTAAAAAGTGATTTCGAAAAATGTACAAAGTTAAAAAATGATACGAAGAAAACCAAATACACTATGAATAGTGTAAATGATGTGGAGGCCACATGGGGATGGAGTAGGCTGGGGTGCTGATGCTACAGTGAAGACATTGTATTGGGATGATAGTGTGAATTATGAAATAGGAGTTGGGCCTTACTAAGTGGATCATGGGCCATGTGATATAAGCCCAATTGGAACACTCCATTTCATGAACGACTGCTTCTAATCTTCTTCTTTTGGGAGCACCTGTTCACTCAATACACCAATTCATCAACAAATTCTTCCACTCTTGAAACATCTCTTCATTTTCTGTAAATAGAGTATACCTGTGTTCTTTCAAATCATTCATGTAGAAAACTCAATGACACATATATATATATATTCTTATATATGTTCAACCAATTAATCAAGAAGAAAGAAAGAAAAGAAGAAGAAAGAAAAGAAGAAGAAGAAAGAAAGAGAGATGTGAGGCAACCCTAAAATCAATTGTCAAGAAGTATATTGAATTAATCATAATACTCAAAACTATATATAAACATAATACAATCTAAACTAGGAAAGCTATAATTAGGAAAGCTACTATAATTATAATAAACTAATTATGCTAATTATTCTAACATCCCCCGGCAAACTCATGATGCTATAGCAAGAAGCAGCGAGAGTTTGTCAAGTAAGAATCGAAAGCGGTGAGTCGGATGGGACTTTGTGAAGAAGTCTGCTAGCTGCAACGAGGAGGAGACAAAAGGTAAGGCAATAGTCCCATGCTGAAGATGATGACGAACAAGATGACAGTCAATCTCAATGTGCTTCGTGCGCTCATGGAACACAAAATTGTGTGAGATTTGTATGGCACTCTTATTGTCACAATACAAGGGGGTGGGATAGGAAAGGTGAACACCCATATCTGCAAGTAGCCAACGTAACCACACAATCTCAGTAGTAGTGGAGGCCATGGCACGATATTCTGCTTCAGTAGATGAGCGAGAAACTACTGATTGCTTCTTACTTTTCCAAGAGATAAGAGAATCACCTAAAATTACACAAAAACCAGTAGTGGACTTACGATCAGTTGGGTTCCCAGCCCAATCCGCATCGGAGTAAGCACGAAGCTCTAAAGAGGAGGTTGATGGGAATAAAAGACTCTGAAAACAAGAGCCATGAAGATAGCGCAAGATCCGAACAACCGCTGCCCAGTGAACCATGGTAGGTGCTGAAACAAACTGACTAACAACATGCACAGCATAAGCAATGTCAGGCCTAGTGATGGTAAGATAAACAAGAGAACCAACAATAGTGTGATATAAACCAGCATCTGTTAATGGTTCACCATTAGAAGGTGAGTAACGAACATTAGTCTCAATAGGAGTATCAGTTGTTTTAGTATCAGTAAGACGAGCCCGCTCAATGACATCTAAGGCATATTTCGACTGAGAGAGCATATAACCTCTAGGAGAAGAAGCAACCTCAATCCCTAGAAAGTAGGATAAGGGACCCAAATCCTTCATTTCAAAAAGACGAGTCAATTCAGATTTTAGAACAGTTATCCCCACAAAATCATCACCAGTAATGATCATGTCATCAACATACAACAGAAGGAGGATACGACCAGTGGGAGTAGACCTACAGAACAAGGCGGAATCATGATGGCTAGATGTAAAACCAAGAGAGAGAACAACTGTAGAGAACCTCTCAAACCAAGCACGAGGTGCTTGTTTGAGACCATGTAAAGCTTTCTTGAGTTTGCAAACAAATCCAGGAGAATGAGGAACACCAGGTGGAGGAACCATATAAACATCTTCTTGAAGATTTCCATTCAAGAAGGCATTTTTAACATCCATTTGAGAGAGACTCCACTGACGAACAGAAGCAACTACGATAAGTGTACGTACAGTAGTCATTTCTGCAACAGGGGCAAATGTCTCCTCATAATCCAAGCCATACTGTTGAGAAAATCCCTTAGCAACCAATCGAGCCTTATAACGCTCAACTGAACCATCAGATTTAGTCTTAATTTTATAGATCCAACGAGATCCAATAGCATGTTTACCCAGTGGAAAGGAAACTAATTCCCAAGTGTCTATCTTATGTAGAGCAGAGAGTTCATCAGTCATAGCCTGTTGCCAAAGGGGATCTAAAGCTGCTTCTTTATAGGAGGAAGGTTCAGAAAGCTTATGAATGGAAGACAAGAAACAACAAAAGGATTCAGAGTAACAAGAATAATCAAAATCAGGTAAGTGAGAAGACTTACGTATACGTTGACGATATCGAGGAGGGGGAGACAGCGGATTCTCAGCCTCAGATGGTGCCTGGGGAGGCATAGGAGAAGGAAGGACATTCTGAGATGGCGCATGTGTACCTGTAGCATGTGACGAAGATGGAGAAGAGATAGTAGGAGTGGGTGTAGGTGGTCTATCAATGTCGTCGGTGAATGGATCAATACAAATGAGATCTAATGTAGTCATGTGAGAAGTATTATCAGTAATAGAAAAGAACAGAATGTGTTCAAGAAACACAACATTACGAGAGACATATAACTTGTGACTAACAGGATCAAAACATCAATAACCTTTTTGTCCCTCATCATATCCTAAGAAGACACAAATAGCTGAACGTGGAGTTAATTAACTACGTTCTGCTGTGGGACGAAGAACAAAACAAGTGCACCCAAAGACTTTTAAGAGAGAATAATCAGGAGAATAACTAAACAAAGATTGAAATGGTGAAAAACCAGATGTGTGAGAAGATGGTATCCTATTAATCAAATAGACAACGGTGAGAACGGTCTCTCCCCAAAATTCACTAGGTACCTTGGCAGATAGAAGAAGGGAACAAGCAGTTTCAATAATGTGTCTATGCTTACGTTCAGCAACACCATTCTGTTGAGGAGTATCAGTACAGGAAGTTTGATGGATTGTACCATCAAGAGTAAGCAACTCACGAAAACCAGTAGAAACATATTCCCCACCCAAATCACATCGAAAACATTTAATGATAGCAGAATGTTGAGTTTTAATGAGTGCTCTGAATGAACGATAAATAGAAAGAAATTCAGAACGTCGCTTCATAAGATATACCCAACAGTAACGACTACAATCATCAATAAAGGAAACATAATATCGGGACCCTCCTTCAGTAGAAACAGGAGCAGGGCCCCACACATCTGAGTGCACAAGATCAAATGATGCAATAGAAGAAGAAACACTACGAGGAAAAGGTAAAGCAGAGAATTTAGCAAGTTTGCAACCACTACAATCAGAAAAGTCATGAGGTTTCAAGTCTCCTAAACAACCTTTAGAAGCTAAAAGTTTTAAACGACTAGCAGACACATGTCCAAGACGAGAATGCCATAAATAAAAATTAGAAGAAGAAGAATTCAAATGAAACGATGATAAGTCAATACTAGAGGCTGCAACATGCACTGGTTTCAGACTATCCAGAACATAAAGTCCTCCTCTCTGCCTATGGCCTATCCCAATCAGCTTCTGAGACTGTGGATCCTGTACATAACAAGAAGTCGAAGTAAAGTGAACAGAATGTCCAGAATCACACAATTGACCAACAGAGATAAGATTTAAAGTAAGACCGGGAACACAATAGACATCTGAAAGAGATAGATTAGAAGTATGAATAGAACCAACGCCTGTTAAAGACAATGGGGAGCCATCAGCAGTCATAACAGATGTAGACGACGTAGAAGGATATAAAGAGTCAAAAAGTGATGAGTTAGAAGACATATGCTTGGAAGCACCCGAGTCAAAAATCCATGAGGAAGGTTTACCTAAGGAATTCTGAGAGGACAAACCCACATGAGTAGAGGCAGACATGACATGTGGCTGCGAGGCTAAAAAATTCTGAAACTACTCACTAAGATCAGTCAACCTGGAATCAGATGAGGGTGGTGGTCCAAGTATAGAGGAGCCAATAGATGGAACAACTGCTGCTGTGTGAGCATTGGATCTATAAGACTGCTGCGGTGATGAGTAATAACTCTGCTGCTGTGACTTCAACAATTTAGGACATTGAGCCTTCCAATGTCCCTTTTGTCTACAAAAACTACAAACATCATTTGGGACCCGTACATGTCCTTTGGTTCGATTCTGTGTAGATGGTACAGCTAAAACAGAAGTCCTAGAATGTGAAAGAGATACATCTTCAGTAAGATATTTCAACCGTCTCTCCTCAGCAACAAGTTCACTAACAACTGAATCAACGGATGGAAGGGGAGTACGATGCAAAATAGAACATCTGAGCCCCTCAAAATCACTACAAAGTGCCATAAAAAACTGAACTAGTCGTTGCTCCTCTCTATAGGTAGTATAATCCTCACATGCTTTCAATCCTGCTGGTTCAGTAAGAGCTAACTCATCCCAAATTAATGTCATAGCAGTATAAAAATCTAGAATGCTCATATTCTTTTGTTGTAATGCTCGAATGTCAATCTCTAACTGATATCGTTTTGCAAAATTAGATTTAGTGTACAACTTCTGTAAATGGTCTCAAACCTCCTTTGCTGTTTCATACTTAGCCAACTGTGTACCAATACTATGTTCAACGGAATTATTTATCCACGTAAGAATTTTTGAATTGTTTGAATCCCAGGTATCTAACACAATTGCATAATTTGCATCATTGGTTCCCAGTTTGTCAATTGTTCCACTTACATAACCCCACATCTTTTTACCCTTAAGAAAGTGTTTCATAACATGACTCCAGTAAGCATAATTTTTACCATCCAAACGCACATTAATAGCTTGAAGAGAATCATCAGATGCCATGATAAGCGAAAGAAAACGATACTAACCAACAAAGTGAAGCGGAGCAGTTTATAAAACAAGCGGATAAATTCAAACCAACCCCACGGAAAGGTAGAAAATGGGAAGTCGATCACTTTTCCGTCAGCCGCATCTCCAGAAACACTTCCACGCGCCGCCACAAGCCGTCGCAGTGTCCGGCCAACCTTCTCACGCGCCTCCTCAAACCGGCGCGTGACACCACACGCGCCACTCCGATGGATGCGCCGATGTCTTCTGAGTCAGAATATGGTCTTGGTTCTCCGAAATACCTACTGTAGGTGCCTCAAAAATCGTGAAAACAGTGGCGATTTAGGGTGTTGAGGCGAGGAAGAAAAAACTGCGCAATTATTTCGTTTTTTAACAACAATCTGATTTAAATGGCTCTGATACCATGTAGAAAACTCAATGACACACATATATATATTCTTATATATGTTCAACCAATTAATCAAGAAGAAAGAAAGAAAAGAAGAAGAAGAAAGAAAGAGAGATGTGAGGCAATCCTAAAATCAATTGTCAAGAAGTATATTGAATTAATCATAATACTCAAAATTATATATAAACATAATACAATCTAAACTAGGAAAACTATAATTAGGAAAGCTACTATAATTATAATAAACTAATTATGCTAATTATTCTAACAATTCAAACATTCAAATTTCTTTTCTAAAATCTCTCTGTAATTTTGATTGTCTTCAAGTTCGGTTAACAATTTCAAAGTTCCGTTCGTGAGTTCTTGGAAGAGAGGGTGCTATATCTACAATAACGAAATCCGTTCTATTCTGGGAGACAATTGCTTGGATCCTTTCGGCACTAAAGGGAGCAAATTTGTCTTAAGGAAATCGCGTGAAGACACAAAGTTCGGGTTTACAATTTTAAATTTTGCTTCATCAAATCTGTGACTGTAAGTACTCTGGTTAATTTTCATTTTGATCATAATCTCAATTGGTAGGAGGAATAACAATCTTAAGACAAATCTTGTTTTTCTTGCGTGTGGAATTTTCTCTTTTACTTGTTCCTCCTAGTTTCTGTTTGTGTTCCTGATTATAGAAAATTTTGTTTATGATCTGAACCATTTTTTGTCCGTTAGTTCTCTTTTCTGGATAAGCATATGTGTCTAATCTTCTGCACACGTATGGTCTGGTTTTTCATTATTTAATCTCTGGAATCTGCTATTTATTATAACAATGTCTGTGATTGGTTTAACTATAAATTGTCATGCATAGATGACGAACAGGTGACTTGATGATAACATCTCACATGTAAATTAATGTTTGATTATAAAGTAAATAATTGTCTGTTTGCATTAATTATTTAACAAAAGGTTTGAATCGATAAATATATTACTTTTCACGTCATATGACAGATCAATAACCTTGCCTTTGCCTGCATATATAACCTTGCTTCTTCCTTTCACCATTCTGCATGCATTTAGTTTGTTAGTTTATGCATTATTATAATTTAAATATGTTGGTTGACTTTCAAATGTACTAAATTGGATCCATGCTTGCATCTATTATTTGAATGAGTAATTAAGTGTACTGTATCTTATATATATATATATATATTGAACTTGTCAAGAATAGACTTAAACTATATAAAATTTCATGAAAGCTTGAATATTAGTGGGAAACTTAATTATAAGTTTGCATATTCCGAAATTCATTTATTATTTATTTCTGTACTTTGATTATAACTTAGAAAGCATTTCATATTAGTAAAATAAATGGCATCAACAAGTGGTTCTACTGTTACTACTACTCCGGTTCCTGTTGCACATGGACCACATGGAGAGAAACCTGAAAAATTCGGTGGTGTGGATTTCAAAAGATGGCAACAAAAAATGTTATTCTATCTCATCACCTTGAATTTGGCAAAGATTCTCATAGAAGATGCTATGGTTGTTCCAGAAGGAGAAAATCAAAAGGAATCCATGATTGCATTGGATGCATGGAAACATTCGAACTATCTGTGCAAGAACTACATATTAAGTTGTCTCAACAACACTCTATACAACATATATAGCACCGCAAAATCTGTTAAGGAACTATGGGAATCGCTTGAGAAAAAATACAAGACGGAAGATGCCGGCACAAAGAAATTCATTGTTGGAAAATTTTTGGATTATAAAATGATTGATTCAAAGAGTGTGATCAGCCAAGTTCAAGATTTGCAATTTATTCTTCATGATATTCATGCTGAGAAAATGACAATTAAAGAGTCATTTCAAGTGGCAACGATAATTGAGAAGTTGCCACCACTATGGAGAGATTTCGAGAATTATCTCAAATACAAACGCAAGGAGATCAATCTTGAAGAACTAATTGTCCGGTTGAGAATTGAGGAAGATAATATAAAGACGGACAAGAAGATTGGAAGTCAATCTATGGAATCAAAGGCCAATATTATTGAATCGAGTACAAAGGGAAACAACAAGAGAAAGCGCTTTAGTGACGACTTAAAGCAAAGTAACAACAAAAATAACAAGAGATTCACAGGTGGTTGCTACAATTGTAGAAAATTGGGACACAAAGCAAAAGATTGTCTTATTGAATCGAGTACAAAGGTAAACAACAAGAGAAAGCACTTTAGTGACGACTCAAAGCAAAGTAACAACAGAAATAACAAGAGATTCAAAGGTGGTTGCTACAATTGTAGAAAATTGGGACACAAAGCAAAAGATTGTCGCAAGCCAAAAGATTCAAAGAAGAAAAATGCTCAAGCAAATGTGATGGAGATTGATAAACTTTCTGAAGGAATGTCAGAATTGCAATTAAGCGTAGTAGTAACTAAATACAATAACATTGGAAACTCTAGGGAGTGGTGGGTAGACACTGGGGCTACTCATCACATTTGTGGTGAAAAGTCTATGTTTTCCTCCTACACTCTTGTTGATGGTGAACAATTGTTTATGGGAAATTCGTCCAATTCAAAGGTTGAAGGACAAGGAAAGTTTGTGCTGAAGATGAAAACCGGCCAAGAACTTATCCTTAACAATGTTCTTCATGTGCCTGACATTCACAAGAACTTGGTGTCTGGCTCACTACTAAGCAAAAATAATGGTTTTAAGCTAGTATTTGTTTCAGACAAATTTGTATTATCTAAGAATGACATGTATGTCGGCAAAGGCTATTTAAGTGATGGACTATTCAAGTTGAATGTCCTCACTATTGTACTCAAAAAGATTGATAATAATAAAATATCTCGAGTCATCTACTGTTTGGCATGCTAGGTTAGGACATGTTAATGTCAATACTTTGCGAAGATTAGTAAATTTAGACTTACTTCCAAAATGTAAGTTTTATGCAAGTCACAAATCTGAAATTTGTGTTGAGTCAAAAATGACTAGAGCGATATATAAATCAATAGAAAGGCAAACGGAACCTCTAGAATTAATTCATACGGATATATGTGATTTAAAATATGTGCAAACAAGAGGTTGCAAAAAATATTTTATCACGTTCATAGATGATTGCACTAAGTATTGCTATGTCTATCTACTAAGAATTAAAGATGAAGCAATAGAAGTTTTCCGCCACTACAAGAATGAAGTTGAGAATTAAACTTGTAAAAAGATAAAAAAATATGAGTGATCGAGGTGGTGAGTATGGTCCACTATTTGAACAATATTGTTCCGAACATGGTATAATCCATCAAACAATTGCTCCTTATTCACCACAATCTAATGGAGTTGTGGAACAAAAATACTGAACATTAAATTAAGGAAATGATGAATTCATTATTGATTAGTTCGGGACTAACGCAGAATTTGTGGGAGGAAGCGTTGCTTTCTGCGAATGATATTCTCAGCAGAATGCCACATAAAAAAAAATCATTAAAAATTCTGTATGAAGAATGGAAAGGTAGAAAGCCCCCATACAAGCATTTCAAATTATGGGGATATTTGGCAAAGGTTTCAATTCCTAAACCAAAATTGGTAAAAATAGGATCCAAAACCATAGATTGTGCATTCATTGGATATGCTTTGAATAGCAGTGCATACCGATTTCTTGTTCACAAATCTAATAATTCAGATGTGCATGTCAATACTATTATAGAATCTAGAGACGCTTCATTTTTTGAAGATGTTTTTCCATATAACATGCCTCGTGAATCAAGTTCACGTAAAAGAACTCGTGATGTTACTAATAATGGAAATAATGAAGAAAAAAAATGAAGAACCAAGATGTAGTAAAAGAGTTCGAATTGAAAAGAATCTTGGATCAGATTTTCTAACATATTTAGTGGAAAAAGAATCCCAAAATTTTAAAGATGCAATGTCTTCTTCAAATGCTGCTTATTGGAAAGAAGCAGTTAATAGTGAAATTGAGTCAATCACACAAAATCATACTTGGGAACTAGTTGATCTTCCTCCTGGAAGCAAAGCACTAGAATGCAAATGGATCTTTAAGAAAAAGAAGAAGGCAGATGGATCAATTGATAAATACAAGGCGAGATTGGTTGCTAAAAGATATAAGCAACGTGAAGGACTAGACTATTTTGATACATGTTTACGTCGATTCGCATGCTAATTGCTATAGCTGCTTTAAACAACTCAAGATACATCAAATGGATGTAAAAACAGCCTTCTTAAATGGAGTGTAAATTGGTAAAGTCGCTATATGAACTTAAACAAGCTCCAAAACAATAGCACGAAAATTTTGATAATGTCATGAAATCTAATGGATTTAAGATAAACGAGTGTGATAAATGTGTTTATATCAAAAGCACTCAAAATGGCTATGTTATTGTGTTTTTATATGTTGATGATATGTTAATTATTGGTAGCAGTATTAATATTATCAAGACAACTAAACACATGTTAGCCATGAGGTTTGAGATGAAAGACATGGATAATGTCGACACCATATTGGGAATTAAAATTGTTAAAATAAGTGGAAACATCATATTGATAGCCAAGATGCTATAGGAAGGGCACAAAATATTATGTATAATGGTAAGTCACGACATATACGTCGAAGACATAATACTATTAGACAACTACTCTCTAGTGGAATTATCTCAATTGACTATATTAAGTCAAAAGATAATATAGCGGATCCATTTACAAAAGACCTTAATAGAGAGTTGGTTAAAGTTCATCAAGAAGAATGGGATTAAATCCTATTGACCAATTAAAAAGTCGTCAAAGAGGCAACCCTACCTATCTGACTGGAAATCCCAAGATCTAGGTTCAAAGGGACAACCGGTCTTTGTCTAACTTGGTAGCACCATGGAAAATAAATTTTCTAACCCATTCTTATGATGAGAAGGTGTATAAATAGCGTTAGGATAACCTATGTTTTCAATGGTTTCTAAGGCATTAAGGAAAATGCACGAATACAAGAGTATACTTAACAAGTTATGAAATCACCTATGTGAGTGTGAAGGGGCCGCTTCTACGAGAATTTTTAGGCTGAATTCTCTAAAAACACTCATGGAACCAGGAGGTGTCCAAGGCCAAAATGGACACAAATGTAAGAACCAACTTTGATTAGAGAAAACGTAGTGTGGTTTCTGTTGTCTCGATTTACATAAACGACTAACAGTTTCAGGCATCATGTCCACTGCTCAATCAAGTGAATCCTACAAATTCTCACTATGGAAAGTTCCACGTCTTTGACTACTTATCCTTATGCATGTTTTCTCGACTTAGAACCGAACTTTACTCTTTGTCCAATTTCTCATTCATGTGGGGGATTGTTGGGACGATAGTGTAAATGAAGAAATAAGAGTTGGGCTTTACTAAGTGAATCATGGGCCATGGATATAAATCTTGGGCTGTGGGATATAAGCCAAATTGGAACACTCCATTTCATGAACGACTGCTTCTGGTCTTCTTCTTCTTCTGGAAGCACCTGTTCACTCAATACACCAATTCATCAACAGATTCGTCCACTCTTGAAACACCTCTTCATTTTCTATAAATAGATTATTCCTGTGTTCCTTCAAATCATTCAAATTTCTTTTCTAAAATTTCTCAGTAATTTTGTTTGTCTTCAAGTTCGGTTAACAATTTCAAAGTTCCGTTCGTGAGTTCTTGGAAGAGAGGGTGCTATATCTACAAGAACGAAATCCGTTCTATCCCGGGAGACAATTGCTTGGATCCTTTCGGAACTAGAGGGAGCAAATTTGTCTTAAAGAAATCATGTGAAGATACAAAGTTCAGGTTTACAATTTTAAATTTTGCTTCATCAAATCTGTAAGTACTTTGGTTAATTTTCAGTGTGATCATAATCTCGGTAGGAGGAATAACACATTGTTCTAGCAAAATAGCTTTCTGATAAAAGTGCCCACGCTTGCACACATCTTTGCACAAGTACGGAAGAATAGGGGAAAGAGTGAGGAACGCAAGTGGATAAGGGTAGCATGTGCAAACAATCCATCCAGACTTGGTCTAGACTCTCTAGTCGAGAATTCGCACGTACCCTACTTCTCCAACACGAGCTACTCGGCCATTTACAAGTTACAACCACAATGCACTCTACATATACCCTTATCAACCAATAAACTCAAAACAAAAGTAGTGTGGATACAAGCACGGCACAAGTCATCTATTTACAGAGAAGTGAGAGGAAGAGTGAGAGAAAGAAAGAAAGTGAAAGGAGGGGGGAAATTAAAGCAATGGAATCTTGGAGTGGGCATTCATATAAGTCCATAATGCAAGGAAAAGAAGGCAATCGAGTATGATATATTGATTTCAACAACAATTGATGTTTGTGAAGAAAAAACAAGTCACATTGACGTGTGTTTGCGAATGCAAACATTTTTTCTTAAGAACAACTCAAAAATATGACGTTGATTGCATAATGCTACACAGAATTGAGATGCGATTCAAAAGTGAACAAGAAAGAGATGATGTTTAGATGAACGAACTGATGAAGCACTTATTTTGTAGCTAATTCAATGCTCAAAAATGGATGGTCTTGTAAACATGCCCCTGTTTGGTGAAAATTAAAATTAGATTTTAAATAAATTTTAATATATAAAAGTTGATGAAATATGTGATTATAATTAATTATTGACTTTGGCTTAGATTAAAATCAGAATTTTAATAACTATAAAACAGAGAATAAGACTTAGAATTTCATCTTAACAATGACGATCGAGTACTTCCCATTATTTATTATTTACCTCATGTCTACTATATACAAAAAATAAAAATTTAACTAATTAAGATAGAAGTTGATAAAATATATGGTCGAAAAGTTGTGAATTCAACGAAATATGTTGTTAAAATTAATTATTGATATTAACTTTATATTTATCAACTTTTAATATATATATACCAACCGACGTTCAATGTATACAATAGTGTAAATATCTTTTTATTTTTGATGTAATTATTTGAAATTTTATCATGAACATATTATTATAAGATTATTGCCCGTGGGAAAAGCGTTCCCAGAATCTGATAACTCATTTGATTTTTATTTAGAGTATCAAATTGTTTTGCTTGAAATTAAAATGTCAACAAGTAAACCATCAATTCCTTATTTGTTGTGTCAAAATTTATGTAATTGACATAAATTTTTTAAATAGATTAGAGCATCTTCAATACTACAAGAAAAAAAAAAGCGAACATTTTTTTAAGTTGTCTCTATTAGCTGACATCCAATAGAGACGACATTGGTCAAAAGTCGTCTTTATTGATTGCCAACTAATAGAGAGGACTCCGTAATATCGTCTCTATTGGTATACTAAATAGAGACGACCTAAAAAGTCGTCTCTATTGGTCGACCAATAGAGACGACCATGTCGTTTCTATTCTGTTTTTTAATTTTTTTTATTCTTATATTTTTAAGTTTCTTTATTTTTTTTGTTGACCTATTTAATTATTTACATTTATATAATTATTATTAAAGTTAATTTATTGAAAAAATATTATTTAGTTAACTAATATATATTATTTAAAACACAATTTAACACAAGAATTCAACTGCCCTATTGGTTGGGACATCACCACCCAACACTTAAGTCCTGAGTTCGAATCCTAGTCATGCACAATTATCATATGAATTAAAGAAAATTCGCGGATTAACGATTCGAATCGAGATATGGGTTTGGTTAAAAAGTGATTGAATCGAGTCAAAATAAATAAATAAAAAATTAATTAAATTTCACAAATAGAGAAGACAATGTCGTCTCTAAAGGTCGTCTCAATTGTCCCGGAGGAAATAGAGACGACAGAGTCGTCTCTATTTATCTTCAGTTACGGGCCTACATAGACGACTCATTAAGACGATTTTGTCGTCTCTAATAACCAATAAAGACAACTTTAGATCTTTTAGAGACGACTTTTGTTATCTCTGTAAAGCCAAATTCTCGTAGTAATAGTCTTTCAAAACTAATTGAGATGTTCTTTATTTTGGAGAGTCAATCCTTAAAATTTCACTCCATTATAGACTCTCTAAATTTGGAAAACCAAACACACTCTCTATTAATGTTCCTACATTAATTTTCTTTATTACATATTTGGTATAATTGGTTATTCACTTTTAAAAAAATAAATATTAACTAAAAATAAAGAAACACAATAAATATTTTTATGAAATGATAAAATAAAGAGCTCGTAAAAAAATTTACTCTTTAAATTTAATTATACTCTCTATTATGTAAAATATACTCTTTAAATAAATATAACAAGTCTATTGAAGTTTCTCTTATAACATCAAACTTGACCTCAATAGGGGGTTCTTAATCTATTTCTATTGCACTGCATAAAGCTGGTTTAAGTGTGAAATTTTAGTTACCGATAAAAATAGATATTTTTTTTCGAAGTAGGGTAAATGTGAAATTTTTTAGTTCACTTAAATTCTTATCAAAATCATGAAATTAATTTATTTAAAAGAAAAATATTTTTTAATTATTTTCTAATTGAGAATTTAAATAAATAATTTCAAAACTCTTTGGAAAAGAAAAAAATCAAACTTAAATTCTAGTTCAAATTTATATAATTACTGTTTGGTGATAAAAAAAAATCAGATTTTTAAATGATTTTGGTAGAAATTAATAAATGTGTTTGAAAAGTTGTGAATCCGATGAAATATGCGGTTTAAATCAATTATTAACTTTGACTTGGATGAAAATCTTATTTTAATTTTTTCCAAATAGGAGCACAATATTAAAGTTTTTTTGGTTATAAAAATAAGTTTACAAATTAATTTAATTCATCTATGCAAGATTTTTTTCACAGTTTTACGTGACTTATCATAATATTTTATATAAAAATTATTGATTTGCCTAATATTTTATGATATCAGATTACTTCTTAATATATTACACGCGATTTATTTACTAAGCTAACATTTTAAATAATTTTCTAATTTATATTTCGAAGAATTGGACGAAAATCTTCAGTAAAATATTATTATATTAAGAATTGAAGTCAATTTATCATTTATAATTTCCTCTAAAAATATCAATTATGTCAACTTCTTTCAGTATTGGTACTTAAAAATGCCATTCGGCTTACCAAAGATGAGATCATCTTCCCTGGCTGCACCCAAATGCCCGATTGAGGTTGGTTTCATTCTATTCTAACTACTTTGGATCAAGATAAAGATCGGCCTCACATTTACCTTAGAGCAGATTCAGTCCTATTCTATTGCTTGGGCAGCAGCAGGGGAGAGTGAAAAAGAAAGAAATAGAAGGGAAGGTAGTTAGGAGTCGGAAGGAAACAATCGGCACATTGGAGGATACTTTTACATCAAATTTGGCATGCCACTCAAGACGATTTTAAACCAAATACCAAATTTGGTGTACATTCATTTGAGAGGGTTTTAATTAGTAAACTGCACATGATTCATTTTCAACCAGTAACAGTATAAAAAGGAATAACTTGTTTGTTAGTGCCAGAGGAATAGCTTGTTTAAGGTATTCAGATATTAAAAGATCAAAAGAACAAGTTTATAACTTTATCTATAGCTTCATCTATTAACAAAAGAATTGTCATATTTACTAAGCAAGATTCAAAGAATGGTACTTGGTCGCTCTGACATGGAATCCAACTCTCCAAGGTTCAGTCCTCTAGAACTCTGAAGGGATGGAGCACATGAGTATGATACCTTATGCATTAGTATTAGGAAGTCTCATGCATGCTTGATGTGTAATAGACTTGATATTTTTTTTATTGTTGTCGTGGTGAGTTGATATTCACTTAACTCTAGGCTAAGAACATTAATCCGTGATAAAGCATATCCTTTAGTACCTCTTGAGAACAAGAAATAACATGCTCATGACCATATGTTGTCCTAATGGGTTATAAGGGTTCGAACTTCCAGACAGATAAGGACTATCATAGGTTTACCTCAAAATTGTGTTCACGCTTGATGGTGACGACATTTTTTGAGATGTATCAAGCAATCATGTATTGCTGATCATACCAATAAAGGCCAATAACTTGTGAAGCTTCTAAATTGGTTGTATGACTTAGAAAATTCTAATGGACATTGAGGTGGTACCTGCATTGCACCGCCATTTGCACTTCCTTGGTATAGCAATGGGAAACAAATTTTAAAGAACCAAAAGTCACTAGAAGAGAAAACACATTTGATGTGATCCTGATCGGGGACGCTCATGGAATTGTAATCAAAACATCGGGAAGCAATGTTTGATTTTTGAAGCTTTTCATACATACTTGAAGCTTTGTTTGACTTAATTTGTAGTTCTTTCCATCAAGCCTGCCATGATTCGTATTAACATTGAATGTAAATATCATAACTTAAGAAAAATGGTTGAAAGAGGAAACATTGTTGTCATAAGATTGTTACTGGTGATATTATATATTCTCAGAGTTCGATCTTTTGACTTTATTGCAAAAAGCAAACACTAATCATTAGATTAATCTAGGGACTAGAAATGATCTAATTATTGGAATTTAGAAAATATAAGTCCGATCAGGTCCCTTTGTCATCTCCATAAAGTATTGAAACTTAATTACGATTAATATAAAAGTTTTGGGCTTAATTATAATTTCAGTAAAGTTTTGTACTTAACTGTAATTGTCATGAAAGTTGTAAACATAATTATAATTGTAAATAGAGTTCAAGGACTGTACAAATAATTAAATGTAAACTAATTAGATAGTGACTTTAATTAAAACAACTAGTTTGTTTTTAATTTAAAATCTTTTTTGAACTAGGAATTATTATTGTAATTGGATTGATATTATCTCATCTCTATAAATAGTGACTACATTGTGCCTAGAGATTAAAAGAAAACAACAATGCAATAATATTCCCGAGTGTTGAATTTGAGGAAAGAAAATATAATTTTCTTGTCAAGTAATTTGTTTCTTGATTTAATTAAAAGAAGGTGCACACTCACTATTATAGTTTTGGCTTTGGAGAATGTCATAGACGACTTGGAGGTTTGGAGAAGAAGGTTCTTGGATTTAAAAGCTGGAAGCTGGAAGTCCGTAATTCAGCCCCAGTTCAAGAATTGATTATCATTCATCAAATTTAGGTAATAAATTTGAATCATTTGTTCTTTTCTTACTTTTCAAATGTTTATTGTCAAATCCTACGCTCGTGCACCAATTTGCAATCAAGACAATTCATTCTCTTTTGAATTAAACCTCCTTAAAAATCTACCCAAATCTTAAACCACCTTTATTATACAAAACTCTTGAAAGAACAGAAAAACAAGGAAAAAAGTCGTCTCAGCAATATGAACCAAATAATTTATTTGAGTAAATAGAATAACAATCGATATATTTACACGTGCCAAATGATTGAAAAAGAAAAAAGAAATTATTTCATAGAAATCTAAATTGATACCTTTTTCATTTTATAAAATATTATAGACCATCAGGACATGACTTAAAGAAGTCACCAACCATAGACATGAACTACTTGTCCTAACATATCTACAAAATTGCAACCGCCATTTTTATACGCTTCGTTTTTTCCCAAAAAGAGACGTAAATAACTTTTTTTGGGGTGTAATTTGTACTAGTGTACTTGAGAAATGGATGAAAAAGGTCTCAAGTTCATTCTTTGTTATATCCGCTGAGAATAGTAATAGCTTGTATCCTATGCGATTTGGCGTTTCTTGTGCATTTTTCACACTCAAACTCTTGCCAGAGCCTGATGTTGATGATAAATGGTCTAAAATAATAAATAAGATGCTTCAAGAGAATGCAACGCTCACCTCTTGGAACTTATGTTATGGAGAGTTCGGAGGGAAGAAGTCGAGCTCAAGAACACTAATCTTCCCCACAATCTCGAGACTGGGAAAAAAGAGATTGAAGAATTGAAGAAAATATTAAGTGAAGATTCCAAAACTAAAGAGAAAGTTTTCAGCATATTTGTAGCCCAAGAACAGACTTGGTTCAATGAGAGAAAGAAACTTAGACAGCAAATTGGTGCTCTTTTGAATGGATTGAGAGTACTCGAGATGGAGAAGGATAAACCATTTCAAAATTAAATGGAAAATTGGAAGAGAGCGAAGTTTGAAAGCTTTGAAGGATAAATCTGTTGAGGAAAAGGAGACGAGAATTAGAGACAAATCTAAAGAAGGCCAAAAACCCGGTGGAGGAATTGAGAAAAGCTAGCAAGCGTGAAGCTCAACAACACTCCAATGAGATCATGAAGCACAAAACTACATCTATTGAGCTCTTATCTAACCAGCAACAACTTGATGTAGGGATGGGATGGGACGGGCTCTTAGGCAAGTCGAATTAGTACAACAAGAGCTTGATTCAATACTCAAGTAGAAGGAGAAGCCTATTTTGATGACCCAATAATTATCCTTGGAGCTTGTAAAATTGCGAAAGGATTTAGATCAGAAAGACCACATTTTATCAGCTATGCTTAGGAAGTCCAAATTGGATATAGTCGAGAAACAAATTGATGAGAACCCGAGAGGGGGTCCTCGTCGTAGCTCGCGGAATAACGCTTGGAAAGTTCCGAATCCTGGTTGGAAAGGACGATATCAATGCAACCCCGACCTCACGACACAAGAACCAGGGGTATAATAAACCGGAGACCCGTTACAATGCGAAGATAAGAACCACAAAGGGGGAACGCCACAAAGGTTTCCCACGCCTTTGATAAGTTCGATTTGTTGAACGCCACAAGATTTGAATCTTGATAAGTTCGTTGTTTAAAGGGAAAATCCTCAACTTTAGAGAGAGTAAAAATACTCAATAGTTTTATTCATCAAAAGTATTCTGTTTTTACATTGAATGGAAAAGCATATAAATAGGCAAAATAAACCCTAGTCGCTAACTGACTCTGAATAGAATTCTAATTATGCTAAAATAGCTAAAATAACAAAAATTACCATAATTACCAAAATTAAAAACCAATAAAGGAAATACAAATCAACTGAAATACTAAAAATCCCGAAAATCTGATTCGCGCCACTACGACCGTAAAATTCGGACTTACGGCCGTAAGTCCCTCTCGGATCAAAATGTCTCAATATTAGTTACGTACGTGAAGATTGATGTTACGGCCGTGAAATTCCATTAATTAGTTACGGCCGTGAGAACCCAAGTTACGGCCGTAAACGCTGTTCTGCCCAAATTGTGCGCTGATAATGTTACGGCCGTAATTATGGAAGTTACGGCAGTAAAAGCCTTTCTGCCTTGATTTCTGATCTTTTGACATTAATTGATCTGATTTGAATCTCGACTCGAGCCCAACATGAAACTTGTTCAGTTTCCTATGCAGGATATGGTTTAATTGCTCGTATCTTGATTTCTCATTTTTGACGCCTTTTCTGGATCACATCATCCCCTCTTCCTTTAAGATTATTCGTCCCGAATCATAACATTGTTCTTAGAGCTTCTTTTCCGGATCACATCATCCCCTCTTCCTTTAAGATGATTCGTCCCGAATCATAAAGCTGTTCTTGGCTTGCTCACTTGGTTTAGCCTCGAACCTTCTTCGTACAAGCAATGTTTGATCTTTGACGTTCTCTGTACCTGATTGATTTCTTGTTTTGGCTTAAATTATAGATTTTCCCGTCAAGACCACCCTGATTCGTACCATTCCCTCCTTCTTTAGGATGATTCGTCCCGAATCATGGTGTTGTTCTTGAAAAATCAAACTGTACCTCCTGGATCAAACGGAAAATCGTCGATTCCCTGACATGCATTCAATAAATGATGTTCCTCCAATTTTTAGATAAAAAGGTATTTAAACACGAGGGGAATTGACCAATGTTGATGTAAATCAAACTTCCATGCACAATAAACCTGGAAGAAAGATTTTAAAAAAATGGGGAGGGAAATGTTAGCGTCTCCATGCACAAGGTATGGATCCTTGTACTCATGGTACAAAATCTCCACAACTTTTTTCCCCACCACGAGGCCCTTCTCGTCGCCTCCAAAAGTCAATATACTTTCTTGCTCGTTCTCTTCTTTTTTCTCAACCACTTCTTCTAATTTTTCACATTCAACCACCTCTTCAATATTTTTATTGACAATTTCAACATTCAAATGTTGAACTTCTACCCCAACTTCCCATTCATTCCTATCATTTTCAACACTGTTATTTTCAATCTCCTCTTCCACAATTTTATTCTCTACTTCAAGACTCGGAGTTTGATCAACTACTTCAATTTTTTTTCGCACACTCAACCTGCACTTCTAAATTTCTGGGCTCAATCACCTCTCCTAATTTCTCATATTTTTGCTCATGCACCACCTCATAAATAATTTTATCGATATGATTAGGCACCTCCTCAACACTACATAAATTTTTATCTTCTAACTCGTTCCTCAAGTCTCCCTCCTTCTTCTTAACAACCATATCCAAAGGTTTTTCTTGTAATTTAACTACCTCCTCTATTCCCCTTTCTCTCTCTTGCAACTCGGCTAACTTTTTTCTAGCCTCTTGTGCCTTCATCTCTTTATTTAGCTGTATTAATTTCTTGGCCATCTTCATGAATTCAGCCTTCATACTCCATTCATCATCTCGAATTTTCTTTGCTCATCCCTCTTTTCTCGCAATACTTTCTCTTCAAGTATTTGTTCCGGGGTTAACGGCATAAGCTTAATACTTTTCCCATCCTTAACAAATTTATATATATTCCTGCGCTTATCATAGACTGCTTTCCTCTCACACTTCCACGATCTACTCAACAAGATGTCACAAGATTCTAGAGGCACCACATCACACCACAATTTATCGCTATATCTTCCAAGTGACAATTTCACCATAACCCCGTGGGTTACATTTACCTGCCACACTCCTTTAACCACGTCAGCCTATAAGGATTGGAATGTGGTAGTAAAGGTAAGCCCAACTCCTCAACCATGGTGGTACTTGCCAGATCGCAATAATACTCCTTATCAATGATAATATTGCACACTTTATTGCCCACATGACACCTAGTCTGGAAGGTAGGATCGAACTCATAATTCATCCCTTTATATAGCTTTCAAAAATTTGATAGACTCAAAATAAGAGGGTCCAGATATTGAAAAATATCAAGAAGGAATTTAATGTTGACTCGAAAAGGAAAACAATATCAAGAATTTTAAAGAAATTCAAGAAAATTGTTCTTGAATTTGACTCGAGAGGAAAGAAACTCAAGAATATTGTAGAAATTCAAGAAAGTGGTTCTTAAATTTTGACTAGAAAGGAAAGAATATCAAGAATTTTAATTTGACTTGGAAGGCTAGGAATTATCAAGAATTTAAGGAAATTCAAGAAAGTGGTTCTTGAATTTCGGAGTGACTTTTTTTTTATGATGAATTTTCAGAATTAATAAAAAATAAAAAAAATAAATAATTTTTTTTAATAAAATCCGAAAATTCGACACGAACGCAACAAAACAAATGAGACAGGATTTGGAAAACAATCGAATAAGAAAAACACTTTTGATTTTTTTAGGACGACTCTTATGGATCAAACTGGAAAAAAATTTACTGGCGAGAAGAATAAGAAAAATTGAAACACAAAGACTCAAATAACAAAAATAGGATATGGATGATTTTTATGGATCTCGATGATAAACATAAAAATCAAACTGGGTAGAAAAACACAAGAACCTGAATTCAGAGTCCAGCTCTGATACCATATGATGAGAACCCGGGAGGGGGTCCTCGTCGTAGCTCGCGGAATAACGCTTGGAAAGTTTCGAATCCAAGTTGGAACGCACGATATCAATGCAACCCCGACCTCACAACGCAAGAACCAGGGGTATATTAAACCCGAGACCCGTTACGATGCGGAGATAAGAACCACAAAGGGGGAACGCCACGAAGGTTACCCAAGCTTTTGATAAGTTTGATTTGTTGAACGCCACAAGATTTGAATCTTGATAAGTTCGTTGTTTAAAGGGAAAATCCTCAAATTTAGAGAGAGTAAAAACACTCAATAATTTTATTCATCAAAAGTATTCTGTTTTTACATTGAATGGAAAAGCATATAAATAGGCAAAATAAACCCTAGTCGCTAACTGACTCTGAATAGAATTCTAATTATGCTAAAATAGCTAAAATAACAAAAATTACCATAATTACCAAAATTAAAAACCAATAAAGGAAATACAAATCAACTGAAATACTAAAAATCCCGAAAATCTGATTCGCGCCACTTAGGACCGTAAAAGTCGGACTTACGGCCGTAAGTCCCTCTCGGATCAAAATGTCTCAATATTAGTTACGGACGTGAAGATTGATGTTACGGCCGTGAAATTCCATTAATTAGTTATGGTCGTGAGAACCCAAGTTATGGTCGTAAACGCTGTTCTACCCAAATTGTGCGCTGATAATGTTACGGCCGTAATTATGGAAGTTACGGTAGTAAAAGCCTTTTTGCCTTGATTTCTGATCTTTTGACATTAATTGATCTGATTTGAATCTCGACTCGAGCCCAACATGAAACTTGTTCAGTTTCCTATGTAGGATATGGTTGAATTGCCCGTATCTTGATTTCTCATTTTTTACGCCTTTTCTGGATCACATCACAAATCCTTTTAGATGAAGTAAAATTATCGAAATCCAAAGGAAAGCAACTTGAGTTGGAAATAGCAAGGTGGAACAAGTTTCAAAGTCCAGGCATGAAAGAAACTCATTAAGAAATATATTGTCTAAGCATTTAAATTCAAAGTCAGATATACATTCAACGTACATTCAAAAGAAACAATGCTATTGGACATTGGAAAACCCCGGTCAGAGAAAACCGACTCTCATTCCGAGTACAACCAACCTAAGTTTAGGAAAGGGCCAAAAGCATTTTCTCCTTTATCTGATCTACACTCAACTAATGGAAGCGAGGAACAAAGTAAGATCTTATTCTTAATGTCCTTACTCAAATTGACACAAACTGATGGGGTCAATGTGCGATCATTGGCAACCTCCAATGATCTTTGGTGGCTGGCGGCTAAGGTCATCCCTTATAGTTGAGCCCACGTCACAATTCGTGACATCACGCATAATTTTGTCTCAAGTAAATGTGAAATCTGATTGAACATTCTTATTTGATCAATGGTCTCAATTGATCAAAATTGTCTCTTTTATTTTACTTTAAAAGTGAATTCCATTATTGATAATTTTTTCCTAAACTTTGCAATATGTAGAGTTCATAACTGATATTCAGCAGTTGGACAATCGGGTCCATATTTTTTGATGATACTGAATATCTGATTTACAAACATGGTGACAATGGAATGACTATGAACAAGAACGATATAAAGTTTGATAATGGATATGTTGTTCCTCATAATCGGTATCTGATGATGAAGTATGCTGCTCATATCAATGTTCAATGGTACAACCAGACTCGTTCATTAAATATATTTTCAAGTATGTGAACAAAGGACATGACCAGGTGACTACAACTTTTTACCAAAGTGTTGCTAATGATGGAAGTAAAGATACGATCGATGACAATATGAACCCAACGATTGATGTTGTGTATAAGGAAGTTTTTCAAAATTTGTAATACTCATGGTAACAGAATCCTTATTATTATTATTCGATGGCACTGTATTTTTGTAGTTATTGGTGCTTTTTTCTAATTGTAATTTTGTTGTACTTTAGCCTTTGTCGGTGAAATATGTCCGTGTATTGCACGTGTATGAAACTAGTTTTTGCTTAACTCTCTATACTATAATAAAATGATTTATATGCTAATTGAACATAATTTCAATTTAATTTTGTTTATTTGCTTGATTTTGGCGACTCTATTGAATTTTTCAGATGCAGATAATTTTTAATTTATTATTATTTTATTTAATTTTATAGACGGGTGAAATTTGTTCTTCGACAACGGCATGAAGTTTTAACGTAATTTTTTTCTTGTTTATGATATCTTTCAAGAAGTTATTTTCATTTTATTATTATTATTATTATGAAAATCATTAAAATCCAACAAATCTTCTATAATTAATAAAACAGTATGTGTTGTAAAACAATAGAGAATATAGAGAGAATCAGAGAGAATTTCTTATTCTTAATATTTCATAATGAATATAGGCCCCTATTTATAGGGGTGGACAATGGCATAATCGTAATATTGGACAATGGCATAATCGTAATATATAAATTTTACAGGGGCATAAGAGTAATTTTCATTCAAAATATTTTACCTAATTTTGCCTAACTATTGCCTAATTTTATAACACTCCCCCTTGAATGAAATATTACTCGCTTGCTCAATTGTCTGCCTCGTTAAAACCTTACTAAGAAAACCCAGTGGGAGAAAACTTGAGCGAAGGAAAAAGAGTACAGTTGCTCCCCCTGATGTTGGCCATAGTGAATCATTGAGTCTGACATTCCAACAAATCATGTACTGAATCTTGAAGTTCTGAAGTGCTGCCTCATTAAAACCTTGTCAGTAAAACCCAGTAGGATAAAATCTGAACCAAGGAAAAAGAGTACAGCCGCTGCCTCATTAAAACCTTGTCAGGAAAACCTAGTAGGACAAAACCTGGACGAAGGAAAAAGAGTACAGCATGTTTCTCCCCCTGAAGTGTGCAATTGAGGATTCATGATCTTCTCGAACATTGATATCATCTTACTTCTGAAGTGTGCAATTAGGCTTACCTTTAATGAAACATCCAACACCTTATAAATTACAATGGTTGACTGAGTCAGGGAAGTTAAGTTGAAGAGACAGGCCTTGGTGACATTTTCTTTTGATGGGTATTCGGATGAGGTAATTTGTGACGTGGTGCCAATGCAAATTAGTCACATACTGTTGGGGAGGCCGTGGCAACATGAAAGGGCTGTGCTACATGATGGGTATACGAATAGATACAGCTTGGTAAAAGGGGGAAAAAAGTTTACTCTAATGCCACTATCTCCAACTGAAGCCCTGAAAGATCAATTGAAGGTGAAAAGTGAGTTTGAGGGGAAAAATAAGAGAGTTGAGGCCACGACCTCAGAAAAAGGAGAGGAAGTGGAAATTAAAGAAAAGAGAGTTGAGGCCACGACCTCAGAAAAAGGAGAGGGAGTGAAAAATAAAGAAAAGAGGGTTGAGGTTCAAACCTCAGAAAAAGGAGAGAGTGAGTGCAAAAAGCAAAAGAAAAAAGAGTCTACCACAAAAATGAGTCTATTTGCACTTACTCACGCTAACACACCCCTCCCCAGTTCTTTAAAATCTGTTTTACAGGTGCCGAAGTCAAACCATGGGCTTAAAACCGGAAAGAAACTTGTTGGCACAAATGAGCAGCCCAAAAAGTCGAGAAAGTTGAAGGAGAAAAATGGGCAGCCCAAAAGTCTAAAAGATCGCACGAAGCTTAAACATGATCATCAATCCCAGAAAAGCAGAAGGAGTTTGAAAAGCCGACAAAAATTGGATTTGAGGTCGAATCCTTTTCAAGAGAGGGAGTATGATGTGATCTGGACAAGGCATCGAAGGGCGAAGTCCAGCCATCGGCAATATGATAGTGATCTACGTGCAAAATGGAGTAAGTTCCGTGTTGGGGTCGAGCCGAGAAGAAGGACGTATCGAGTAAAAGAAATTATTTATGCAGAAAATCCATTACGGCCGTAAAAGAAGACCTTCACGGCCGTAACCCCTATATTCACGGCCGTAAATCTTACAATCACGGCCGTAATCAATTAACGAGGAAAAATGATGAATTTTGGCAGAACGAGGCTTACGGCCGTAAGCCTGGAAGTTACGGCCGTAACATGCAAACTAAAGGAATTTCACGGCCGTAAGCATTGTGTCACGGCCGTAAAGAATAACATAAATTTAATCAGAAAGGCCTTTACGGTCGTAAGAGATTTCGTCACGGCCGTAAATAAGCAGCGCCAGATTTTTCGGAATTTTATAATTATTTTATTTCCTTTTTAGTTTTTGGTTGTTTTCCTATTTTAGAATTTTAGTCTGATTAGAATTCTATTTTGAGTAAATTAGATGCTAGGTTATTTTGCTTATTTATATGCTTTTTCAATTCATTGTAAAAATAGTTAAGTTGAGTTTGAGTTTATTAATTAAATTGAGAGAGGATTCTCTTGTTAAAGGTTGAGGAGTCCCTTTTGTGTTCTTCGAGAACAAATCTAACTTATCAAATATTCGCGAGAATATTTGTGGCGTTTCCAATTAGAATCTTATCAAGGAAATTGACAAGTCCTTGTGGTGTTTCGAAAACCTTGGATCTCGATTTCGCATCGTCAATTTCTTGCGTCGTGAATCTTGGGTCAAGGTCCTATCATCAAATCTATCTTTTAATTTCCGTTTATTTATTCGTGTTCTTGTTATTTTCGTGTCAGATCTGATCTAGATCTTTCCTAGGGTTTTAGATTTCGTTATTCCGCATTTTCGACGAGATTCCCGGACCAGGATCTCATCATCTGGTATCAGAGTTTAGATCTATTTCAGATTCTTGCGTTTCTTGATTTTTCTTGTTCTTCGCGTTCTTCGTGTCAGTCATAAATTTTTCCAGTTTGATCCATAAGAGTCAGTCCAAAAAATTAAAAAATGTTTTTCTTCTTCGTTTTTTGTCCAAATCCAGTTCCCTTTTTTCTGCCATACTCGTAGTCCAATTCTCTGGAAGATTAAAAAAAAGTTCCGAAAATTCCCAAATATTCCCCAAATATTCCGAATTTCCTTGTTCGTGTCTTAAAAAAATGTCTAATAGAGAGGTTTCCACATCTTCATCTTCTATTGGAGTTAGAAAACAGCTCGGAAGTGTGAATAGAAGGAATAAACAGGGTAATGATGATATTGCTGCAATGAGGGCGCAATTTGAGAGGTTTATGGTTCAGATGGAGAATCGAGGTGCAGAACGTGAACAAACACCTCGGGATCAATCTCATGATAGTTCTCGGGTTAGGAGAGGTAATAGGCGTGAATGTCATGCCAGGTACGGAGATGTGATGAATGAAGGGCCATTAAAGCGAAAGGAGACAACAAAATGGGAGAGTAGTGATCATGTTCACAAAAGGAGGGAGGAACCGACAACCAAAGGTAAAACTAATTCTGATTCCAAGCCTCTTAAGGATAAAAATATTAAGTGCTTTAAATGTTTGGAACGGGGTCACATTGCACTTGATTGTCCACGTAAGAAGGATAGGCGTGATAGTAAAGGGGCTAAAAGTGTTGTGGTGGATGAGTCAATTATTGATAGGCATGCTCTTAGCATTAAGCGTAAGGCGAATGTTTTGGAAAATGTGGATTGGCAAAGGGATAATATTTTCTGCACTAGATGCTTAGTGGATGAAAAAGTTTGTAGCTTGGTGATTGACGGGGGAAGTTGTACTAATGTAGTTAGTACAATGTTGGTGGAAAAATTAGGCTTACCTTTAATGAAACATCCAACGCCTTATAAATTACAATGGTTGACTGAGTCAGGGGAAGTTAAGTTGAAGAGACAGGCCTTGGTGACATTTTCTTTTGGTGGGTATTCGAATGAGGTAATTTGTGACGTGGTGCCAATGCAAATTAGTCACATGCTGTTGGGGAGGCCGTGGCAACATGAAAGGGCTGTGCTACATGATGGGTATACGAATAGATACAGCTTGGTAAAAGGGGGAAAAAAGTTTACTCTAATGCCACTATCTCCAACTGAAGCCCTGAAAGATCAATTAAAGGTGAAAAGTGAGTTTGAGGGGAAAAAATAAGAGAGTTGAGGCCACGACCTCAGGAAAAGGAGAGGAAGTGGAAATTAAAGAAAAGAGAGTTGAGGCCACGACCTCAGAAAAAGGAGAGGGAGTGAAAAATAAAGAAAAGAGGGTTGAGGTACAAACCTCAGAAAAAGGAGAGAGTGAGTGCAAAAAGCAAAAGAAAAAAGAGTCTACCACAAAAATGAGTCTATTTGCACTTACTAACGCTAACACACCCCTCCCCAGTTCTTTAAAATCTGTTTTACAAGTGCCGAAGTCAAACCATGGGCTTAAAACCGGAAAGAAACTTGTTGGCACAAATGAGCAGCCCAAAAAGTCGAGAAAGTTGAAGGAGAAAAATGGGCAGCCCAAAAGTCTAAAAGATCGCACGAAGCTTAAACATGATCATCAATCCCAGAAAAGCAGAAGGAGTTTGAAAAGCCGACCAAAATTGGATTCGAGGTCGAATCCTTTTCAAGAGAGGGAGTATGATGTGATTTGGACAAGGCATCGAAGGGTGAAGTCGAGCCATCGGCAATATGATAGTGATCTACGTGCAAAATGGAGTAAGTTCCGTGTTGGGGTCGAGCCGAGAAGAAGGACGGATCGAGCCGAATCGAGTAAAAGAAATTATTTATGCAGAAAATCCATTACGGCCGTAAAAGAAGACCTTCACGGCCGTAACCCCTATATTCACGGCCGTAAATCTTACAATCACGACCGTAATCAATTAACGAGGAAAAATGATGAATTTTGGCAGAACGAGGCTTACGGCCGTAAGCCTGGAAGTTACGGCCGTAACATGCAAACTGAAGGAATTTCACGGCCGTAAGCATTGTGTCACGGCCGTAAAGAATAACATAAATTTAATCAGAAAGGCCTTTACGGTCGTAAGAGATTTCGTCACGGCCGTAAATAAGCAGCGCCAGATTTTCCGGAATTTTATAATTATTTTATTTCCTTTTTAGTTTTTGGTTGTTTTCCTATTTTAGAATTTTAGTCTGATTATAATTCTATTTTGAGTAAATTAGATGCTAGGTTATTTTGCTTATTTATATGGTTTTTCAATTCATTGTAAAAACAGTTAAGTTGAGTTTGAGTTTATGAATTAAATTAAGAGAGGATTCTCTTGTTAAAGGTTGAGGAGTCCCTTTTGTGTTCTTTGAGAACAAATCTAACTTATCAAATATTGTGAAATATTTTTGGAGTTGAACTTATCAAATATTCGCGAGAATATTTGAGGCGTTTCCAATTAGAATCTTATCAAGGAAATTGACAAGTCCTTGTGGTGTTTCGAAAACCTTGGATCTCGATTCCGCATCGTCAATTTCTTGCGTCGTGAATCTTGGGTCAAGGTCCTATCGTCAAATCTATCTTTTAATTTCCGTTTATTTATTCGTGTTCTTGTTATTTTCGTGTCAGATCTGATCTAGATCTTTCCTAGGGTTTTAGATTTCGTTATTCCGCGTTTTGATTGGGCAAATCCTTGTGGCGTTTCGAAAGTCGTGGTTCTTTATTCCGTATCGTCGAGCCATCGCGTCGTGAATATCGGGTCATGATTCGTCCGTCCGACCACAACCTGGGTTCGGAACTTTCCGGCGTTTATTCCGCGGTTCGAACCTCATCAGATATGATGACATGCTATTTGTTTAGAATTTCTTCAACAAGGTTGTTAGCATATTTTTCTCAATAGACCTGCTTAGTTGGGACATAAAAGTGTTTGCTGCAGGAAGTGGACACTTCCATATAGAAAAAGGCTGCCCTTTAATTCATAGTTGTTGACTTGCTTTATATTTATAAGTTCCATATTCAAATATGATCAAATCCCAAGCAGTTTTACTCATTTTTCTTAAAATTAGATATTGATGTTTAGAAATCTCCCCAACTGTCAGTCACTCTTCCACATGAAGGCCCTTCAACAGCGTCATAGGTTTGCACTTTCACCTAATGGGACTCACCACCCACTTACTTATATGAAATGCCCCAACTTCTTGAATGAACATAAAAGGTAAATTTTATGAGATTACCTTAATTCACTAATCTTAAAAAATTCACTTTTGATTTTTACTGTTGCTTTGTGATTCTAGGTATTCATTGGTTCTAAATTCCTGCTGGTGAATTGTGTATGACCGACGCAATACGTACGTTTATTATGGTTTCGAGTTGGGCTTCCTCATGTTTTGGAAATTTTAATTGTGGAGATTTTTGATAATTTCAATGCATTCTTGTGCTTATAAACTGTGTATGGTGCCCCAATATGGTCTATCTATCTATTTTCTATTTGTATAAAAAATATTAGCTATTATAAAATGCTTGGTGTTTTGTTAATATCATATAAGTTGTCCAGTTTAAATATTAAATTTGACAAGAAAGGAGAAGTATATGGAATAGATTCAAATTTGTATCAAATTTTTATATGATAAAAAATTTTGCCTTTCAAATTTTATACATATTCGCCATTCTTTTGCACATATATATATATATATATATATATATATATATATATATATATATATATTCATGCTTCTTTTTCGAAACTATATTGCATTCACGCTAATATCTACGCGTAAAAATCAATTCTCGTACGTAGTACGAGACCTCCACTAGTATTAAAAAGAAACACCAAACACACGCTATATTAATATCTTTTGAATTTCATGAAATAGTTATCTTTTTATAACAATATAGCCGTCACATAAATCCGCACACAATTTTCAGCCTATTTTTACCTTTCATTTTAGGAAATTTCTTAACTTTATCAATTTATTTTAAAAACTGAAATAGAAGAGTTTAATTAATACAACATGTAATAAATGATTTATGAATTTATAAAAAAAGAAAATATCTTTAAAAAATCAAACTATAAGATATTTTTATTCTTTTGATAATTATAACGTTATTTTGAAATCAAGGAAAAAGAGAAAAGAGAAGAAGTGTCATATGGGTGTCAAATCCAAGATCTCAACAAGAAGGTAAATATAAGCTAACAAGTGAGAGCAAATTCTAAACATATCATTCGTAAAATCGTCTTAAATACTAAAGGTAAAAGTTTTAATTACACTCTTTACTTTTTCCAATATCTTATATTTTTAATTTATCTTATATAAGTCAAAAAATAATATCTATAATTTCTTACCAAAATTAATTTTGACCTAAATAATTAATTTCAATTTTTTTCTTGTCAAATTAAAATTAATAATAGATATCAATTTTTTCTAAGTATATTCAATTGTCCTTTTAATTTCTACAAATTTTAATTCCGAAAAACTCAGTCGTTTAATTTGTAAAATATATATTATAGACTTTAAAAATTAGTTCATTGAATTCTATAAATAAATAAATAAAAAGTGTTAGGAAACTCATTCCATTTTAAAATAGAATATGATCAGCGCATTTATTTAACATGCAAAAAAATATTTTTTTTTTGGTAACATGACCCTTCAATTACGCGCTGAAAAATAAAATGTCACGTTACATTGAAAACCATTGAATAAGAGTATGTTTGATTGAGATTATACATTAAAATAGTTTTTAATCTGTGATTGGAAGTGAAGGGAAGTGGTATAAAAAGTAAAATAATTGTCAAATCAATCAATTTAGTGGTTGGAAATGAAAGTTGAAAAATGTTTTCTTATTTTTTATTTTTTAAGAACTTGTGATTAAAAATTAGTATGTACAATTGTGAGTTGAAAAAAATGTGTGGTCGACAATGAACATTGAAAAAAATCATTTTTAAAGAACCAATTTTATACAAATAAGTGATAAAGTCTTATATCTTGTGAGTTAAGCCACATTTATAAATTGAGACGTAAAGATGATTCGTTTTTGTATATAAAGTTAATTAATGTTTTTGTATATTTTTGTCGTAAAGTATTTGTTTTTTTTACAAGTAATGAAATGAAATATTTGTTTAATGTATTTAAATATCGGATTATGATAGTTAGCACTATAATTCTTATAGTACTATTCGGAAGTCGATTAATTAATTTCGTAAATGCCTATTAGCCTCTTTATTTAATTTTATGATTTGAAAATTATAAATATTTTAACTTTTATAAATCAATTAACCGTAAGCTCGACTTCACTCATCAAATCAAATTGTAAAGTATAAAATATGTCACGTGTCTAGATCTTACTTCACCTAAATAGATTAAGAAAATTAGAGAATGAACAATTAGCTGGTAAAAAAAATATGGAAGTCGTAACTTCATGTTTTATTTTTCTGGGCATTTTTCATTATATATGAATGCAAAATTTATGCACGCAAGTTACTTGCATCTTTTATTTCATTTTGTGCTAAGAAAATTTAAACTATTAATACAAGGATATTACATCAAGTAAGAAATCTGATAGGAAGAAACGAAATTATAAATTATTCACAATTTGTGTACGCAAGTAATTTTTGTTGTTGTTGACTGTATTATTTTTTTCGAATATTGTATTTTTACAACTTATTGAATAAATAACTTTCAATTATATCTTTCGTGAATTTTCAAATTTAATTGAATAAAACTCTCACAGGGTCCTATTACTAATTAATTCCACTTATTAAGGAACTATAATAAAAGTTACCATATTCCGTCCGAATTTTAAATTCATATAGTTTCAAATCCTACTTCAGGTCGTCAAAGGAGAAGTGTTCTGCTCCTCTATAAATATATTCGAATTGCTTCATTATTTCCTCACAAATAAAATTCTTGTTTTCTCTTCTCTTTTAAGTTTTGAAGCATATAGCAATGGCTAATTCCCATCTGTTTACGTTTCTTGCTTTGTTATTTCTTGCACTTTCTCCCGTGAGTAATGCCGTGAATATTCTTCCGAAGTTCCATTATTTTCATACCTTGAAGAGTTACCATTTCGATAAAATATATCAAGTTGGTGATTCCATATCAGATACCGGCAACTTGATTCGAGAGAGTGCGACGGGATCTCTCTCTCGGTTCGCAAGACTTCCTTATGGCAAAACCTTCTTCAAGAATGCAACTGGTAGATGCTCGAATGGCCTGCTCATGATCGACTTTATTGGTAAGTTCTTGAACTAATTAAATGGTTCATAGTTTTATCTTATAGAAGAGAATCAACAGAATTTTATTGTATTAAATGCAGCACTATCAGCTGGTCTTCCATTACTAAAACCTTACAAAGAAACTGGAGCGAACTTCAAGCATGGTGTGAACTTTGCAGTAGCAGGATCGACGGCTTTACCAGTAGAAACATTGGCTGCAAACAATATTTTATCTCCATTAACCTCAAGTTCACTCGATGTTCAATTGGATTGGATGCATTCTCATTTCAATTCCACCTGCCACAATCAAACAGGTTGGTTGGTGATTCATTCTTCAAGATCGAAGCTAAGACGATGAAATAATATTTCTACCAACTTTTCTTGATCTTTTTTCTTGATTTTAGATTGTGCTGTGAAGAATGCAAATTCTCTCTTCATGGTTGGAGAAACTGGTGGTAATGACTATAACTACGCACTATTCCAAGGGAAATCCATTCAAGAACTGGAAGATATGGTGCCTCAAATTGTTGGTACCATTGCGAATGCTGTCAGGGTAAGTTTTTCTTTTTCTTGGACATTCTTCTTGTTTTATTATTATTATTTTTTTCTCTCTTATATATTCTAACAATATATACATTCTTTTTTCTAATTTCATAGAGAGTAATTCGTTTTGGCGCGACTCGAGTGGTCGTCCCTGGTAATTTCCCTATCGGTTGTCTTCCAATCTATCTTACTGGCTTCCAGACAAATGATTCGACTGCGTACGATGAAAACTTCCATTGCCTTAAAGACTTGAATAACTTTTCAATGTATCATAATGAGCATTTGCAAAAAGCCATCGAGGAGTTAAAGATCGAATATCCAAATACTACTATTATCTATGGTGATTATTACAATGCCTTCATGTGGGTTCTATCTCGAGCAAGAATTTTGGGTAAGGGAACAAAATATTTATATTAATTTTTACAAACTATCGATGGTTAGTGACTTGAATTAACGTTGTTAATTTTTGCAGGATTTGATTTGAATTCTTTGCAAAAAGCTTGCTGCGGAAGTGGAGGAAATTATAAATTTAATCTAATAAAAATGTGTGGTTTCCCAGGAGTTTCTGTCTGTTCGAATCCATACAGATACATGAGTTGGGACGGGATTCATCTAACTCAACATGCATATAGATTAATGGCCGGATGGTTGATTCGTAGCTTTTTACCGAAGATGCAAAAGCATGTTTAAAGGCCCTTTTTGTTTATTGAAAATTTGTTAATTAAGTAGAGATTGTTCTAGTTTTCAGGACTTTTTAGTCCTATGATGTTTTATTTTTTTAAGAAATTTAGTTTGATAGTCATCTTGATTGTATTGAACTTATTTCCAGTTTTATTTTAATATATATAGTTTGGTAAATTGTTATTTCGTTGAACAATAACAAAAGAAAATAACAAGTTAAAGATATAATGTACTTTTCATTTTTATGCCATGTTTGGTAATGAATAAAATCTAAAAATTTTAATCGAAGCTAAAGTAAAAACAGTTAATATCAACAACATATTTTATGATATTTGTTGACGTCTATTTTTGTCAACAAATACAAATAGTATGAACTTTCGAATTGATAGGTGCGTAATATGTTTTGTGATAAATTTGTCTAAGTACACAGTTCTTGAATTGAATAATCGTCGTTCTAATAAAGTCTGAGATATTATGATAAAGAATAAAGGTAACAGATCGAAAGCGAACTGAGATCAAAGTCACACAAATTCACGTCCAGTTCAATACCGATCTGGTTGCCAAGTAGATTTAACGAAATCAAATAACAAAAGTTTTGAGAGCTTTTTCTATATTTTCTGCCCTTTAATGAGCATTTACTCCTCCTATTTATAGTAGTTGAGGAGTTCAAACATAATCATTACAACACATCACTTCTGCAGGGGGTGACTGAAAGGGTGATTGACCCTTCTGACAAGCATGCATCAAATGATTATTCTGACATATTACAAATAATGATGATTATTGACGCATAATACGGCTGATTTGACAATACTACCTACTCCCACATCGTCTTCGTCTTCCACCGTTGAGGTCGGCTCGCATAATTCACCTCGGTCGAACAAATCACCTCGGTCTCACGAATTCACCTCGCCGGCATAGATCACCTCGGTCCACAAATCACCTCGGTCTCACGAATTCACCTCGCCAGCATAGATCACCTCGGTCCACAAATCACTTCGGCCTTTGACATTTCATCTCGTATGCTTAAATAACCTCGGTCGTGATGCAGGACATCGAGGTCGTGATTCAGAATGCCACCGTTTCGTCAATTTCTAGATAATTATTTGTCGTTGACTGTTTGACTGTTTTCCACCTCAGATCGGTGTATAACAAATGTCCCTTCTAGATTGGTTCGAAATTATGAGGGCGGATCTAGAAATTCAATCCCTTATTGAAAATTTTAATATCGGCGTTCGTTCCGTTAATTGTGTAAACCGTGCCACGCGTCAATATCTGTTTGGTGTGTCAGGCTTCGGATCACGCGTAGCCTCCATCATTATAACAACGCGTCTTGTCATAATTACAGCCGCCCAATTCTCTCTCCTCCTTTCCTATATAAAGGTTCATTTGCCACCTTCTCCCACGATTTTTTCTTGATTCTCTTCAAATTCCTGTAAGGTCGCTTTATATTCCGTTCTCTGTTTCTGTTCGTTTTTAAATCCGAGGTGAGGCCCGTTTATCTTTCATTAACATTTCTTTGCTTTTATTATTATATATATTTTTTTATATATATATATATATAAGAAAAAATGAGTGGAGACCTGAGTTCTAGCGAAAGTGGCGTGAGGTCGGTTGGTGTAGGTAGTACTGGGGAACCTTCCATGTCGTGGAACAAGAGCTTGGAAACTCAGTGCTTATTGAGAGACGATGTGGAGGAAGGAGAAACCGCTCAGCCTCTTCCGTTAACAATAGTCCCCGCTTCCCGAACCGTCTCACCCAGTTCGTTCCGACATCCTTCTTGCACCAATTTCACCCGACCTGATCCTTGTACCAGCTACAGTTCGGACTTCGCCTGTAAACACTTCCGTTCTAGTGCCACCGAAAACGAACTAGCCATGTGGAAAAACAAATATCGAATCCCGGGCTATGTGCATTTCTTCCTCCCTGAGAGTTTTGAAAGAGCCGACCATCCACCTCGCGGCTGCGTGGCCGCAAACTATCAGATCCTAGAGGCCGGTCTACGCTTTCCCCTTCCCTTCATAATTACCGACTTCCTCCGCGCTTGGGGGGTCGCACCGACTCAGATCCATCCTAACAGGTGGAGACATATCTTGGGCCTCATATCCCTTTTCAATCTAATGGGATATGGCGACCCCACCATCGACGAATTCCATTATGCCTACCAATTCCGGGCTGATGGGAAACAGACGGGGTGGTTTTATGTGATGCAGAGGTCGATCTTTGAAGGGAAAAAACTTCTGGTAGACCTGCCTGATTCAGTTCGTTGGTGGAAGGAGAAATGGTTCTTTGTTGGAGGGAATTGGATGAGTCCCTACCGAAGCGAGGACATAAGCCACATCGTATCCATTCGTTATAGGGAAAAGATCAGTAAGTTATATTTTGAGATAATTTAGAACTTAAAAGGTCTAATATTAATCACTCCATTTTTTGCAGAGGTGAAGGAACCGGAGTTGGACGAGGGAACAATTGAAAGGATAGTGAAGTTAAAAGACATACCGGAACCAGATAGGTCGGTAAAAGAGTTATTGACTGAGGAGCATTTATTTGAAGCGGGACTCACTCATATTGATCCGTCAGACTATTACCCTCCACTTCGGAAATGTAAGCATCCACCTGGCAGATTTATATCCTATGTTATTTACGAACTGGATACTTGTATAAATTCTTGTGTTTGATTTTCAGCTCGAAAAGGCAGAAAAGGGATGGAGTCCATGAAGGCAAAGAAAGAGGCCCATGCCAAAGCTGAAGCACGCAAACGAGCTGCCCAAAAAAGGGCGGCCAAGGGCTCACCGCCTCGTAAGGAGTGTCAGGTTCCTCCTCCATCTCCTCAGAAGAAACATAAGCGGGCTGAAATCTCAAAGGGTAGACCTGACACTGTCATCCCTCCTCCTCCTCCTCCAACTTTCAACGAGGCGGAATCTTCACGAGGAACTCATGCTACTGAAGGTTCCTACCTTAGCATCAACAGAGTTCGAGCCGACTTGGTGAACTCGCTGAAGGGGAGTCGTCCCAAGATTTACCGGGACTTTGTTTCTGCTGCCCACTTGACCCCAGTTGGATTGATGAGGCTCCCAGATCGGACCAAGGTGGCGATGGACGTCCCGACCAAAACTTGGACACCTCGGCACGAAAAATATTGCGAGGATATGCTAGTTGACGACCTGGTGGCTACCGGCATGGCGCACCTCGGCCAAGCTATGAATTATCTCACCCGAACTCAATCTAGGATGTCCGAGGTGGCTAGTGACACCAACCGGTTCAAGAAACTAGCCACCGAGGCCAGAGGGATGTTTGAAAACGAGGTGAAGGCAAGGAACGAGGCCGAGGATAAACTGAAGAACGCTTTTGCTGAGGTGGAAAGGTTGAAAGGAGCCAACGTGGAACTCCAACTATTGAAGGAGGAGGTGATTCCTCTGAAGGAGGAGTTAAAAGACTTGAAGGAGGAGGTGTCCGAGATAAAAAGGTCAAAGGAGGGGCTCCTGAAGGAGTTAGAGGCCGCTAACTGCATCGAGGCGGACCTAAAAAAAGAAAAATCTGAATTGGAGGCAACAGCTCAGCTCGCTTACAAGGAGGCCATAAAAAAGTTCAAAGACTCCACGGAGTACGAGCACGACATTGATGAGACCTACTATCTCACCTTCAAGGAGATAGTGGAAGACCTGGAACAGAAGCGACCTGAGGTTGACATCAGATTTCTCAAGTAGAAGCTCGATCTGATTTACAAGAAATATCTTGAGTTAATGCCAACCGAGGTTGATGACGAAGAAATGGATCTTTTCTCTCCTGCGCCAGAGCTCCAACCTCCGGAAGTTGACGAGGCCATCAACGTGCTGGATTAGCATGAATTTTATATTTGCAGCTTTTCTCCCCCCCCCCCCCCCTCTTTTCATTTTATTTCAGCCTTTGTATTCTTGCGATTTTCAATGAAGAAGATTTTTATTGTGTCTAAGTCTTATTACATGCAGAGGTGAATTATAAACGAAATGAACACTTAAACAATTTTCAAACGTCAATTCACTCCAAATAACACGCAGAGGTGAATTATAAACGAAGTGAACACTTAAGTAATTTTCAAACGTCAATTCACTCCAAATAACACGCAGAGGTGAATTATAAACGAAGTGAACACTTTAGCAATTTTCAAACGTCAATTCACTCCAAATAACATGCAGAGGTGAATTATAAACGAAGTGAACGTCAATTCACTCCAAATAACACGCAGAGGTGAATTATAAACGAAGTGAACACTTAAACAATTTTCAAACGTCAATTCACTCCAAATAACATACAAAGGTGAATTATAAACGAAGTGAACACTTAAGCAATTTTCAAACGTCAATTCACTCCAAATAACATGCAGAGGTGAATTATAAACGAAGTGAACACTTAAGGAATTTTCAAACGTCAATTCACTCCAAATAACATACAGAGGTGAATTATAAACAAAGTGAACACTTAAACAATTTTCGAACGTCAATTCACTCCAAATAACATGTAGAGGTGAATTATAAAGGAAGTGAACACTTAAGCAATTTTCAAACGTCAATTCACTCCAAATAACATACAGAGGTGAATTATAAACGAAGTGAACACTTAAGCAATTTTCAAACGTCAATTCACTCCAAATAACATGCAGAGGTGAATTATAAACGAAGTGAACACTTAAGCAATTTTCAAACGTCAATTCACTCCAAATAACATGCAGAGGGGAATTATAAACGAAGTGAACACTTAAGCAATTTTCAAACGTCAATTCACTCCAAATAACACGAAGAGGTGAATTATAAACGAAGTGAACACTTAAGCAATTTTCAAACGTCAATTCACTCCAAATAACATGCAGAGGTGAATTATAAACGAAGTGAACACTTAAGCAATTTTCAAACGTCAATTCACTCCAAATAACATACCGAGGTGAATTATAAACAAAGTGAACACTTAAACAATTTTCGAACGTCAATTCACTCCAAATAACATGTAGAGGTGAATTATAAACGAAGTGAACACTTAAGCAATTTTCAAACGTCAATTCACTCCAAATAACATGCAGAGGTGAATTATAAACGAAGTGAACATTTAAGCAATTTTCAAACGTCAATTCACTCCAAATAACATGCAGAGGTGAATTATAAGTTGGTAAATATTCAGCTCGATAAATTCCCACCAAAACCACCTCGTTTGTGGAATGGAGTTCGGTCAATTATCACCTCGGTTTTTATTTACTAAAACACCTCGTTTGTGGAATGGAGGTCTGTCAATTTTCACCTCGGTTTTTATTCACCAAAACACCTCGTTTTTGGAATGGAGGTCGGTCAATCATCACCTCGGTTTTTATCCACCAAAACACCTCGTTCGTGGAATGGAGGTCGTTCATTCGTCACCTCGGTTTCTCGGGGGGAACTACGTCTTCTTCATGGATCGCTTTGTCATGTTGATGATATCCTGCCTTACAGGTACTTACGGCTCATCAACTAAGGTCTTTGTCTTGCCTCTCACGGAGGTCTTCCTCGCCTTTAAGACGGATTGCCTTGTGACGTTGATGATATCCTGCCTTACAGGTACTTACGGTTCATCAACTAAGGTCTTTGTCTTGCCTCTCACGGAGGTCTTCCTCGCCTTTAAGACGGATTGCCTTGTGACGTTGATGATATCCTACCTTACAGGTACTTACGGTTCATCAACTAAGGTCTTTGTCTTCCCTCTCACGGAGGTCTTCCTCGCCTTTAAGACGGATTGCCTTGTGACGTTGATGATATCCTGCCTTACAGGTACTTACGGTTCATCAACTAAGGTCTTTGTCTTGCCTCTCACGGAGGTCTTCCTCGCCTTTAAGACGGATTGCCTTGTGACGTTGATGATATCTTGCCTTACAGGTACTTACGGTTCATCAACTAAAGCATTTGTTTTGCCTCTCATGGAGGTCTTCCTCGCCTTTAAGACGGATTGCCTTGTGACGTTGATGATATCCTGCCTTACAGGTACTTACGGTTCATCAACTAAGGTCTTTGTCTTGCCTCTCACGGAGGTCTTCTTCGCCTTTAAGACGGATTGCCTTGTGACGTTGATAATATCCTGTCTTACAGGTACTTACGGTTCATCAACTAAAGCATTTGTTTTGCCTCTCACGAAGGTCTTCCTCGCCTTTAAGACGGATTATCTTGTGACGTTGATGATATCCTGCCTTACAGGTACTTACGGTTCATCAACTAAGGTCTTTGTCTTGCCTCTCACGGAGGTCTTCCTCGCCTTTAAGACGGATTGCCTTGTGACGTTGATGATATCCTGCCTTACAGGTACTTACGGTTCATCAACTAAGGTCTTTGTCTTGCCTCTCACGGAGGTCTTCCTCGCCTTTAAGACGGATTGCCTTGTGACGTTGATGATATCCTGCCTTACAGGTACTTACGGTTCATCAACTAAGGTCTTTGTCTTTCCTCTCACGGTGGTCTTCCTCGCCTTTAAGACGGATTGCCTTGTGACGTTGATGATATCCTGCCTTACAGGTACTTACGGTTCATCAACTAAGGTCTTTGTCTTGCCTCTCAAGGAGGTCTTCCTCGCCTTTAAGACGGATTGCCTTGTGACGTTGATGATATCCTGCCTTACAGGTACTTACGGTTCATCAACTAAGGTCTTTATCTTCCCTCTCACGGAGGTCTTCCTCGCCTTTAAGACGGATTGCCTTGTGACGTTGATGATATCCTGCCTTACAGGTACTTACGGTTCATCAACTAAGGTCTTTGTCTTGCCTCTTACGGAGGTCTTCTTCGCCTTTAAGACGGATTGCCTTGTGACGTTGATGATATCCTGCCTTACAGGTACTTACGGTTCATCAACTAAGGTCTTTGTTTTGAAAAAATCAATTCAGATTTGCATATTTCGAAACATTAAACTCTTTATTCATTCGATTACATTTCTATCGACATCAAAGATAAAATATTCACATTCCATTTCACATCCTGTTCTACTGGAAATATTTCTTTAAGTGTTCTGCGTTCCAAGGGTATTGAAGTTGAATTCCATCAATTGATTCTAGTTCGTAAGACCCATTGCTCACGGCCTTCTTGATTCGATACGGACCTCCCCAGTTTGGTCCTAGTGGCTCTCGCGTCGTGGTCATCTTTCTTAATACCAAATCCCCCATTTGGAACTTCCTCGGCCTCACCCTAGCATTGTAATACCTCGCACTCCTCTGCTTGTATACTGCATTCCTGACCTGTGCTTGTAATCGCTTCTCCTCCGTAAGGTCCAATTCAGCAGTGAGGGCATCATTGTTATCTTTCTCATTAAAGTGAGCGACTCGAAACGATGGCATACCCACCTCGATCGGGATTACAACTTCTGTCCCAAAGGCCAAAGTGAACGGGGTCTCTCTTGTTGACGTCATGTGGGTGGTCCGGTAGGACCACAATACACCTGGTAGTTCTTCCGCCCACGTTCCTTTCAGGTTTTCGAGCCTGGTTTTAAGATTATGCTTGATAATCTTTTTCACCGCTTCGACTTGCCCGTTGGACTGAGGATGGTTCGGAGTAGAGAAATGTTTCCTGATGCCCAGCCCTTCACAAAAGGATTTAAACCTTTCGTTGTCGAACTGTTTCCCATTGTCCGTCACAATGGATTGTGGGATTCCGAACCTACAAATGATTGACTTCCATATAAAGTCTGTAGTTTTCTGCTTCGTAATTTTGACCAACGGTTCAGCTTCTGCCCATTTTGTAAAATAATCCACTGCAACTATAGCAAACCTGTTTCCCCCTTTTTCCGTTGGTAATGGCCCGATCAGGTCTACTCCCCATTTAGCGAACGGCCATGGACTCATCACTGAAGTCAGCTCTTCTGGAGGGTTCCTCATAATTGGGGCGAACCTTTGCACTTTTGTCGCATGTCTTTACAAACTCAATCGCATCCTTCTTCAAGGTAGGCCAAAAATACCCCTGCCTGATAATTTTGAACGCCATCGCTTGTCCCCCGGTATGGTTCCCGAAAATTCCCTCATGGATTTCTTTCATCACATATTTAGCCTCTTCATTGTCTAAACATTTCAACAGTGGTAGGGAGAATCCTCACTTGTACAAGTCATCCCCAATTATAGTATACCTCGCAGATCTGATCCTCAAACTCCTGGCTTTCACTTGATCGGGTGGCGTCGTCCCTTCTCGCAAGTATTAGATAATTTCATCCTTCCATGTCCTCTTCAGAGAGGTTTGCAGGACGGTTGAAGGCGACGGTTTTAAGGTGGATTGCGACAAGGTCTCGATTGATATGTTTTCCAATTCAGACGTTCCTTCGCTTGTTGCTAAGCGGGCTAAGGCATCAGCTTGACTATTTTTGGATCGAGGGATCTGGATAAACTCTGCATGCCTGAACTTCTTCAACTCTTCCAAAACCCTTGCTCTGTAGGTCTTCATCTTTTCACCCCTGGCTTCATACGTTCCCTGGATTTGGTTGATTATCAGCTGCGAATCGCTGTGCAGGATAAGGCTATTAACACCCATCGCTTGAGCCATGTCCATTCCTACAATCAGAGCCTCATATTCAGCGTCATTGTTGGTCACCTCGAAATCAAAACGATAGGAGCTACAGAAGAATTGATTATCAGGGCTGATTAGGACGACCCCAGCCCCTGCCCGGTTTCCTGCTGATGAACCATCGACGTATAAGCACCAGGTCGCATCCACCTCCGCACAACAACTTAAGTGAGCCGGTGTGAGCTTCACCATGAAATCAGCTAAGGTTTGCCCTTTGATGGCGGTTCTCGCTTTGTAAACAAGGTCGAACTGTCCCAACTCTACAGTCGACTTTAATAACCGCCCAGACATCTCGGGTTTTTGTAGCACTTACCTCAGGGGGTAATTCGTCAACACTTCAACCGATGCTCTAAAAAGTAAGGCCTTAATTTTCGAGTCGACATTATCAAAGCGTAGGCTAGTTTTTCCATTTCAGAATATCGGAGTTCAGCGTCGTGCAGGGCCTAGCTGACATAGTAGACTGGTCGTTGAACTCCCTGCTCGGTTCTCACAAGGACTGCACTCCTTTCTAGTTCTGAAACGACCAAGTATATAGAGAGCATTTCTCCCGACATTGGTTTGGAAAGGACAGGCGGGGACACCAATTGCTTCTTCAATTCCTTAAAAGCTGTCTGGCATTCTTTCGTCCACTCAAAATCCTTGTTCTTTCTGATAACATCAAAGAATGGCCTGCATTTATCCGTAGATCTTGATACGAAACGACTCAAAGCTGCTATCCTTCCCGTCAAACTTTGCACCTCTTTAACTCTCCTTGGTTCCCTCATCTGCATCAGAGCCTGTATTTTATCAGGGTTAACTTCGATACCCCTTTGGTTTACCAGGTAGCCCAAAAATTTCCCTGATCCTACCCCGAAGGAACATTTCTTGGGATTCAGCTTCATTCTGTAAGTTCGCAGTATTCGAAACATTTCATCAAGGTGATGAATGTGGTCTTCAGTTTGGATACTTTTTACGAGCATGTCATCCACATATACCTCCATTGTCTTCCCGATGAGGTCTTTGAACATTTCATTCACCAAACGCTGATACGTTGCACCGGCGTTTTTTAAACCAAATGGCATCATCTTGTAACAATAGAGTCCTCGATCAATCATAAACGAGGTATGCTCTTCATCTGCTTCATTCATCGGTATTTGGTTATATCCCGAGTAAGCGTTCATGAAGCTGAGGAGCTGATGTTCGGCCGTAGCGTCCACCATTTGGTCTATCCTGGGGAGGGGGAAACTATCCTTGGGGCATGCTTTGTTTAGGTCAGAGAAGTCGATGCACAACCTCCATGTCCCATTACTTTTCTTTACCAGCACTAGGTTAGCTACCCACACAGGATAGAAAGATTCCCGGATAAATCCGTTGCTAAGAAATTTCATAACCTCCCTTGCAAGCGCTTCATACCGTTCAGGGTTAAGTGACCTCCTTTTTTGTACCTTAGGTCTGAAATCAGGATTCACTTGAAGGTGGTGGCATGCATGTTTAGAATCAATCCCTTCCATGTCCGAGTAAGTCCACGCAAACACATCCGAATTCTTTTTCAAAAAATTGATGAGGTCGGTCCTGATGGGCTCCACTAACCCACGTCCCACTCTGAATTCGACATCAGGTTTTGCATCGTCAACTTTAACAGTATCCAACTCTTCCACAGGACCTGACTGACCCCTATCCTGTGTACCTCTTGGATCTAGTGTTTGCAGCTCTGTTATTGGCTCGTCTTCTCCACTTGGTCCCACGATGGGACTCTCTTTTTCTTCCATCTGGACATTGTTGGAAGCGAACCCCAAATTGCACTCCCGCGTAACCCTTTGATCTCCTCTTATGGTAGCCACCCCATGTGGTGTAGGGAATTTCAGACAATAGTGATAAATCGAAGCTGCTGCCTTAAGTTCGTGGAGGATCGGTCTCCCCAATATGGCATTATAGTTTGTCATGACGTCCACTACTACAAAATAGGCAATCACGCGCCTCTGGCAAGATCCTGTCCCCAGTTCTACTAGTAAAGATATTTCACCTTTTGGACAGATGTAATCACCCGTGAAACCTTGAATCCTTGTTCTCCTCGACCGTAAGTTACGGGGATCGATTCTCATTTTTTCAAAGGTCTTCCAGTACAACACATTTAAAGCACTACCGTCATCCACCAGAGTTCTGTGGATCTTTATACCGCTCACCGGCATTGTGATCATCAAAGCATCTGAATGCGGTTGGAGTACCCCTCTAGCGTCTTCTTCCGAGAAAGTGAAAGATTCTGAATTTTCCGACGCGATTGCTTGACTGCATATCTGGTAGCTATTTCGGGCTTCTCAGGCGAACTCTCGTCTCTTCCTCTTCGACCCGATCTGCACTTGATTTCCGCTCACAATTGTACGGATTTCGTCAGGCCGATCTTCGCCATGGGGCTCTATCCCCTGATGGACGGCGTACTTCTCCTGTTGTTTGAATTGCCTTCCAGAATCCCGTGGTTCGGCAGCATATTCTTGTAAGCTCCCCCTCTTTATTAACCTTTCAATTTCGAATCTTAAATTTCGACATTCATCCGTGGTGTGTCCCACTGACCTGTGGTATTTGCAATATCTGGATGAGTCCAGGTTACTCGGGCTATGCTTTATTGGCCTGGCCGACGGGATAATTCCCTTGTCGTTCTCGTTCATGAAGATCACCTCAGTTGATGCATTCAACGGGGTGAGTTCACTTCTTTGTTCAGGATTGTACGGACGGAACCTATCAGCTGGTTTGTAGTCTCTCTTTTTTCCAAAAGCATTCCTTTTAAATTCTTTCTTATCATCCTTGCTTTCTTTCTTTCCTGACAGTGCAGCTGTATTATGATGACCTTCTTTGGAACCTGAAGCCTCCTCGGCATTAATAAACTTCTCCGCCCTGTTAAGAAACTCTTGGTACGTGCGAGGTCCATCCTCATGCACCGACCACCAGAAACGAGTCTGCGTTTGTAGGCCTGACAGAACAGCCTTGAGAAGCGCGTCATCTGATATTCTTTCCATCCCCATGATCTGCCTATTAAAGCGGCTCAAATAACTCTTTAGTGATTCCTCCTTCTCTTGCCTAATGGTCACCAAGCTCTCCTTCGGGGTGGTCGGAATTTTCGATCCCATGAATTGCTTCAAGAACTGGCTACTTAATTGAGACCAGCTTGATATGGAGTGTTGAGATATATTGCGGAACCACCGTTGAGCTCGATCCTCGAGAGTTAAAGGAAAAGCCCTACACATTATTGCGTCGCTCGCCCCTTGAAGCTCCATCCATGACATGTACTGATCCAAATGGGAAACCGGGTCAGTCTCCCCATTGTACCCGGCGAGATGAGGCATCTTCATTTTGCTTTGCAGGGGTTGTGACAATATAATCTCTGTGAAAGGTGATGTCCTCTTGGTAGATGGTTCTGTTGATCCCAACCCTTCTTGTTTTGCCTCCAAGTCAGACAGTCTTTTCTTCAATTGTTCAACTTCAGTTTGATCTGGTTTTCCTGACGGAAAAGTCGGTGGCTGACCCAAGTGGAGAGTCGACCTGCCAGTCGGCTGGTTTTCTGGGTTCACTCTCTTCATCGGAGACCTGTCCCCATGTCCTTTAGTCCGTACAGCCTTACTCTCCTCTCCTTTTTCATCCCCTCTCGCTTGATTTGGTTCCACCCAACTCAGTGACTTTTGACTCCGTACATAAGGTGTGCTTTCACCTACCGCACTCCTCGTGTTGTCAGAGCGTCCAGTTTGTTGTTCCTCAAAATGTGAGCGTCCATTGGACCTCTGTAGTTGTGATTGCACTTCGTGCTCCTCTTGGTGACGACCCCGATCTTGATTTCTCCTCATCTCTTCCATTTCTCTTTGCATCCTATCAAGCCGATCTAGGACCATTCCCATGTTGGCCTCCACTGGGGGTCGCGAAACGGCAGACCTCCTAGACATACGGGAATTCCCCTGCGAATCCTCACCACGATGTGCCCGGTGACTCCCTGAACTTTGCCTGTTACTCATTATGATGCAAGAGCAAATATGTGATTGTTGAATACAAGGATACGGACCCTCCTTCTAGCGCCAATTTGTTGACGTCTATTTTTTTCAACAAATACAAATAGTATGAACTTTCGAATTGATAGGTGGATAATATGTTTTTTGATAAATTTTTCTAAGTACACAGTTCTTGAATTGAATAATCGTCGTTGTAATAAAGTCTGAGATATTATGATAAAGAATAAAGGTAACAGATCGAAAGCGAACTGAGATCAAAGTCACACAAATTCACGTCCAGTTCGATACCGATCTGGTTGCCAAGTCGATTTAACGAAACCAAATAACAAGAGTTTTAAGAGCTTTTTCTATATTTTCTACCCTTTAATGAGCATTTACTCCTCCTATTTATAGTAGTTGAGGAGTTCAAACATAATCATTACAACACATCACTTCTGCAGGGGGTGACTGAAAGGGTGATTGACCCTTCTGACAAGCATACATCAAATGATTATTCTAACATATTACAAATAATGATGATTACTGACACATAATACGGCTGATTTGACAATACTACCTACTCCCACATCGTCTTCGTCTTCCACCGTTGAGGTCGGCTCGCATAATTCACCTCGGTCGAACAAATCACCTCGGTCTCACGAATTCACCTCGCCGGCATACATCACCTCGGTCCACAAATCACCTCGGTCTCACGAATTCACCTCGCCGGCATACATCACCTCGGTCCACAAATCACTTCGGCCTTTGACATTTCATCTCGTATGCTTAAATAACCTCGGTCGTGATGCAGGACATCGAGGTCGTGATTCAGAATGCCACCGTTTCGTCAATTTCTAGATAACTATTTTCCGTTGACTGCTTGACTGTTTTCCACCTCAGATCGGTGTATAACAATATTCATAACTTTTTAATCACACATTTTATCAAATTCTAGTAAAAATCTGATTTTAATACAAATCAAGCAGGGGCTTAGTATATATTAAGTACTACATATTCCATATAAAAATACATATACAGTTTTCATAAAGCGTTGTGCCACGTTTTATAGTTTAGTGAGCAAGTAGTAATATTAGGTAAAGGTGAGTGAACAATAATTAAATTACTCACTATATATATGTTGATAAACTTATTTATAAACAATATTTGTTTTCAAACATATTTTTAAATACACACAATTTTTCAAAGTATTTTTTAGATTATAAATATCACATTCTTTATTTATAAATAAAAGCCTTTTACCAAACTATAAAAGATTATATCTTATGGACGGAGAATGATCCTTAGCAAATCTTTTATAAAAGAGGACAATAAAAATGCGAGCAATATGGACTATATATAATCCTATAAATCCACCTCTTAAGGACCCCCTCTATAGTAGAAAAACTATTCTCTATCAATCTTGTTCCCAAGCTACGTTTTCGAATTTAGACATCGAAGAGGTCCTTAAAGAATATCACACTATCAATTTTGGACACGATCCCACAAGAATGAAAGACAAAAACAACAAAGAGAAATGGTATTGTTTGATAAACTTTTTTTTATAAACAACACATTTCTCTAAATTACTTTTTAATCGCACATATTTTTTCAAATCATTTTTCAACATATTTTACTGTGTCGCTAGGTACATTTACCATTTATGTTGTTTAAGATTAAATGAGAGTACTTATGTAATGTCCTTCTGTCACCTTAATAATTAAGTTATACATTTATAGTATGTCTAGTGTCTAGTCAAGTTCATTTTTGAGTAACAAAGAGGATGAGATCTCTGGGCGGAGAATGGAGTAAATACAAGATACTTAAGCCAGCCTTTGCAAGATAATTTTGAATAGTTGTTTAATCACTGAATAATTACAAAGTTGTGGAAATTATAATAAAAAATAATGAATCTTGTATGCAGTTCAAAAAGGTGGATTAATTCTCTGGCAACTGACTAAGACTTTGTTTGACTGCTGTTTTTAAAAAATAAAGAATTTGAATTTTTTGAGTTAATTAAAATGTGTGGTTGAAAAGTGATTTTGAAAAATATGCAAGGTTATAAATGATTTAAAGAAAACCAAACACACTATAAATAGTGTTAATGGTGTTGGGGCCACATGGGGATGTGGTAGGCTGGGGTGGTGATGCTACCGTGAAAACATTGTTCTAGCAAAATTGCTTACTGATAAAAGTGTCCACGCTTGTACACATATTTGCACAAGTACTGGAGAATAGGGAAAAGAGTGAAAAACGCAAGTTGGAGAAGGGTAGCACGTGCAAACGATCCATGCAGACTTGGTCTAGACTCTCTAGTCGAGAATTCGCACGTACCCTACTTCTCCAACACGAGCTACTCACCCATTTACAAGGTACAACCACAGTGCACTTTACCCTTATCAACTTATATAAACTCAAAACAAAAGTAGTGTGGATACAAGCATGGCACAAGTCATCTATTTACAGAGAAGTGAGAGGAAGAGTAAGAGAAAGAAAGAAAGAAAGTGAAAGGAGGGGAAAATTAAAGCAATGGAATCTTGGAGTAGGCATTCATATAAGTTCATTATGCAAGTAAAAGAAGGCAATCGAGTATGATAAATTGATTTCAACAACAATTGATGTTTGTGGAGAAAAAACAAGTCTTTGACGTGTGTTTGCGAATGCAAACATTTTTTCTTAAGAACAACTAAAAAATATGACGATGATTGCATGATGCAACACAGAATTGAGATGCGATTCAAAAGTAAACAAGAAAGAGATGATGTTTAGATGAACGAACTGATGAAGCACTTATTTTGTAGCTAATTCAATGCTAAAAAATGGAAGGTTTTGTAAACATGCCCCTATTTAGTGAAAATTAAAATTAGATTTTTAATAAATTTTAATATATAAAAGTTGATGAAATATGTGATTATGATTAATTATTGACTTTAACTTAGATTAAAATCAGAATTTTAATAACTATAAAATAGAGACTAAGACTTGAAATTTCATCTTAAAAGATTGATATTTTTGAGAAGAGACGATCGAGTACTGAAATCCTGTTATTTATTATTTACCTCATGTCTACTATATACTAAAAATAAAAATTTAACTAATTTAGATAAAAGTTGATAAAATAAATGGGTGAAAAGTTGTGAATTCAGGAAATATGTTGTCAAAAATAATTATTGATATTAACTTTATATTTATCAACTTTTAATATACTAGTAGTAAGCACGTGCGTTGCACGTCATACATATAGGATGAATGTGATGCGTAATACTTCGTAGAACTAATACTATTTTTTGGAACATTGTTGATCTAAGTTTAATAGGAATGATTTCTTTGTAAAAGTATAGTGCATGCTCATAGTTTCATAATGTTTAATTTTAGACAAAAATGATCAAAACATTAAAATTTAGTGTCTGCTCATAGTTTTAACACAAACTTCGTTTATAAAAGTTTTATTACCTTTTTAATGTTTGGATCTAAGTTTAACCCCAAAATAAAACAACTACTATCAGATTAACAAAACAATGAAGTCATATTATATCACATATACAAAAGCATAATTGGAAAAATGGACAAAAAAGACTAAAAAAAGAAAAAGAAAAAAGGAAAGGAAAGGAAAAAAAGATCAAAACAAAATTTACCTCCCATTAATCTTGCTTTTGATGTGGTACATCTTCTTGAATGTTTCGGAAAAAAGAAGATAAGACATCAACATATTTGATTGCAGGTACTTCCGATACCAATGGAACAACTATGCAACACAAAAGTATATTAAAAGTAGCAAAAAACAGAAAGCTTAAACAAAAAAAAAAAGTAAACATAGATTACACAAAGTTGCTGAAAACTTTATATGTTCTTGTCTAAGTTTAGCATAAATGATTTCTCTGTAAAAGTTTAGTGCCTGTTAATAGTTTTATACTGTTTAGTTTTTTTTAAAAAAATGATTATCAAAACATAAAAGTTTAGTCCTTGCTCGTAGTTTTAACACGCTCTTGGTCTTATAAAAGTTATATGTCCATTTTTAATGTCTTGATCTAAGGTTAACACCAAAATCAATCTTGCGAACTTTCTATCAAAGGAAAAAAAGCTTTGGGCCAAGCTCTTCTAGCTTGTAAAAATAAGATAGATATTCATTTAAGTAAACATATACTTATATTGATGGAAGCCAAAATCATTATCTACATAATAGACATGGATAATTTATACTTATATGCTAGCCCTGGAAGATTACAATATACAACTAAAATAAACCAAAGAGATCCTAAAAAATCATCAGATTTCCTCGTCATTTAACCAATGTCAGCTTTTATCTAATTTCAGGTCATATTTTGTCATAATTAGCGAATAAGCGATTAATCAATTTGGTAATAAACTGTCAAAAGGTAACAACTCGTTAAAATATTGCATCCTTGGTAGCAAGAAATGGATATGGTGTCAAAACCAAAATAATAATAATAATAATAATAATAATAATAATAATAATAATAATAAACCTATGAAACTCAGTGTATCGTGTGAAACATTGTCGAGTTTGGTTTGTTGTTGGGAATCAAAAATCAGCTGGAGCAGTTTCAATTGAAATATGATAATAAAGTTCAAACAGGCGAAAACAAAAATCCTTAATGAGAAGGGGCACTAATAATTCAACAAACAAAATTCCATGATTTAACATCATATCCCACTCAAGCTTAAATAAAAAGCAACCGTATAGATTTGAGATGAAAATGAAGGGGATAGATTCATCAAACAAATCATACAAATATGAGGTAGAATTATGAAAATAAATAAATAAATAAATGTATCGAGGCACAAGGCTGAGATATATAAATATCAAGAAATAAATGAAAATATAAAAGAAGAGATAGTAATGTAGCCATCTAATGTCGTTAATCCACTGAAACGATGCTTTAAGACATTTACAGATCACGTTAATTGGTGTACCCAGAGATTTGAAATGAAAAGTCTAGATGCATACAATGAGAGAGAAACAATAGGAATTAAAACACAAAGACTTTTACCTCGGCCATCAAAGATGTAAATCGATAACCAGAAGCCCTTCGACTTCGAGTCGCAGAAAAGATTGAGTATTTGAGGTGTTTTTATTTGGGAATTTAACCAGACAAGTTAAGAAGTGTCAATTGATAATTCTACTGTTGGGTTCATGTAGTGAAGCTCAGGGCTAAGAACACCATTCAAAATCATATCTTCAAATGTCTTCCTAAGGCACATACCAATCGTCGAACTCCTGTACAACTCGAATGGTGACTTATCCAAAAGCAACAACCAAAGAAAAAATAAGATCTACAAAAAATAACACAAATAAATCCATGAATTTTGACGGAGAACGTAGAGACAACAGCATGCCCGGAGAGAATTGGGAGATTTGGCTACAAAGATGGAGAACAACCAGGGGGTTTCATCTTCTTTCTAGGATTCTGATTGCCTGTAGATCTAGCATTGTTTAAGTTTATAGAATATTGGTCGTAGGTAGATCAAATGTGGGTAACCTCCATTTCTAAGGGAAGACTCGGTGGCGACAATGGAGAGAAGTGAGGGAATTTTTTAAGTCCGTTTTTGCTAAGATTTCAGATGTAGTCTTTGAGAGGTGACGTTTTGGTTTTGATGATAGTCTAATTGTTAGCATGAAAGGGTATAATTGGTATAAAGAAGAATACACGAGGGCAAATTCGTCTAACTCAAAAATCCTCCTCATTCACACTTTTAAGGTAGTGTAGATAGATAGATAGATTTACCAACCAACGTTCAATGTATACAATAGTGTAAATAACTTTTTATTTTTGATGTAATTATTTGAAATTTTATCATTAACATATTATTATAAGACGATTGCCCGTAAGAAAACCGTTCCTAGAATCTGATAGCTCATTAAAGTATCAAATTGTTTGCTTGAAATTAAAATGTCAACAAGTAAATCATCAGTTCCTTATTCGTTGTGTCAAAATTTATATAATTGATATAAGATTTTTATATCAGATTCTTCAATAGGCTTTCAAAACTAATTTAGATGTTCTTTATTCTTGGAAGTCAATTATTAAAATTTCACTCCAACATAGACTCTCTACTTTAACATTTTAATTTAAAGAGTGGGGTTGACTCTCTAAATTTAGAAAGCCAAACTCACTCTTTATTTCTATTGCACGGCATAAAGTTGGTTTAATCTTGAATTTTTGAAAATGTATTCTTCAATCTTCTAAATTTATAACTAGTTATTCTTCAATATATTATTATTATTATTATTATTATTATTATATCTTCTTATCTTATCTTAAAAGTGTGGATGAGTGGAAATCTTTTGATTTCCCATTTATCCCCCCACGTTCTTTTCATTTTCTCAATAATAACCTTAGATCATTTATTAAAACTTATTGTACCTTTATTTTACTTATTATTTCAAAAATAATAATTTATCTACGTTGACTAAATTGAAATTGGTTATTCATTAATATTAATTTAGCGTCGTTACTTTTTAATTTACTTTTACAATATTATCCTATCAAATTTCATTTCTTGTGATAACTGTAAACTATAATATTAATACAAAACATATAGAAGTAAACATGATTTCAATTTAGGATCTTGACCACAAAATTAATTACTATAAATCATAAGATATACCTGAATCCATAGAAATAATGTAGGAAGTTATGAGATTCTGTCACAATTTTAATTGAATCCCAAAGAAAAAATTGATCTGGAATTCGTCTTCTCTCTCTTAACTTATGCCTTTAGTTGTGTTAGTTGAACCCCATTGATGGAACTCGAGTTCAATATATATATATATATATATAGGTAAAGAGAGGGCCGAGTTTCCTATTGCCTTTTAATCTCAACCGTCCCTCAAATTGTAGTATTAATAGGAAAATTTTCTAATTAAACCAGATTTCTATTTATTCAGCAGTTTACCTAATTAAATCTGGACACGTAATATGGACCACATAATGAGAAGATATTTTATGAAATTGGAGATATACTCAATCCCATAATAATAGGGATTGACATATCACAAATTTTCTAACTGTCTCCCACTTGGTCCATATGACAATCCTATTTATGGTTTCATAAAGGAATCATAAGGCACGCAAAAATGCTGAATTAATATACTTAAAAGGTTTATCGTAATTATCTTAGTTAATTGAATCACTGATAAGAGTCATAACGGTTCCATGTTAATTGAAGAGCATGGTCTGTTCCATGTATTACTGATCAATATTCCACTTAACGAAGTATATATGTATCGCGAAGCAATCATAATGGTCCCCATAATGTCTTAATTAAAAGACTATTTCTAGTATTATTATCCATTTACATAATGTATTCAAATTGGAAATATAAAATTCAGAATTATCAATAATGAAATTTCAAAATAATGCCAAAATAAGAACACGCCCATTGCGTTAGCATGCTACTTAAATGTCTTGAGTGGTAACCCTTTAGTTAGTGGATCTGAATCTGTGTAACTAATCACCTCAAGGTGATCAGTATGGCTATATGTGAGCATATGTTTCTTTGTTCCCTATAAGTATCTCAATACTTTCTTAGCAGCTTTCCAATGATCAAATCCTGGTTTGCTTTGATAACGGCCCAACATACCGACTGCAAAGCTAATGTCTGGCCTGGTGCAAATTAGTGCATACATTAAGCTTCCTACAAGAGAAGCATAAGGGATTTTTTTTCATTCGTTCACGTTCTAATTCCGTTTGAGGACATTGGGTTAGGCTGAACTTATCCCCCTTCTGAATTTGAACAACATTAGAATTGTAAAACGCCATATTAAATATTTCCAAAATTTTTTTATATAAGCATTTTGAGACATTCCCAAAAATCTACATGATATATCATGAAATATTTCTATTCCGAGCACGAATGATGTCTCTCCCATATCTTTCATTTCAAAGTTTTGGGAAAGAAAAACCTTAGTTTCCCGAAATAAATCAAGTTCGTTGCTGGCAATTAATATGTCATCAACATATAGAACCAAAAATGCAAACTTACTCCCATTGATCTTCAGGTATATACATTGGTCAACAATGTTTTCCGTAAACCCAAAAGAACTAATGGTATTGTTAAATTTAATATACCATTGTCGTGAAGTTTCTTTTAGTCCATATATCGACTTCTTTAATAAACAGACCATGTTGTCATTTCCATCTGTAATGAAGCCTTCTGGTTTTGCCACGTAGACTCCATAGTAGATCTCGCAATGCAGGTTTGCTTAGTGGATTTCCATGATATGGCACCGCCAGCCAGAGTGAAAACATATCCACTCGTAGATTTGGTATCATTCATATTAGAAATCCAATTAGCATCACAATATCCCTCTAGTACAGCAGGGGATTTTGTAATGCCCCGAGTTCCGAGGAGCGCGGAAACGTCACTTTTCTAAATTCTTGAATAAACTTTGTTGCGGAAAAATGAATAAATATTAAATATCGCATTTATCGAATAAAAGTTTAGCGACAATTCAAATGGAATAAGTATTTTCGTACAAATTTTTAAAAATAACAGTTCTTGATAAAATGAAATAATCATTTCAAAGTTCACGACTTTTAAAAAAATATCAATTTGTAATTTTCCGTCATTGCCCATCACTCGCCATCGTCTCCGAAATCTGCAAAAGTTGTTAAAATAACGGGTTGAGCATTTCAAAAATGAAATACTCAGTAGACTCATCGCCAATAATTAATCTACAAGATAATTGAACAAGAAATTATGCAAATAATGTAGTGACATTCTTTTCTTATTCATAGGCATCACATAGTGAACGCAAATGAACACATTATTTTCTTTTCTTGGCTAGCAGATAAGTTATGCCCAGCATAACATAATTCTTTATCTCAAAAGAGATATTCTTTTCTCATGCAATTAAGCATAAAATCACACAAATCCACATAACACATGCAATTATAATATAAATCAATTAGTGGGGGTGATTCTACCTTAAACTTAACGAGTGTGGTTGAGCGGGATTGACTTCAATCTTTCAAATCTCCGTACGCCTCGTCTAGGCAATAAGTTAAATTAGTCTTTTAGAAATTTATAGTTTAAAAATGATAAATTACAATTTGAGAACCGAAATTGATGATTTGAATGTTGATGGACTAAATTGAATATTTTTGAAAGTTGAGGGACTAAAATGTAAATTTTCAAAAGTTGGGTCGGAGCTCAAAACGAATATTAAACAATAGGGCTGAAATAATTGATTTAAAAGTGAAGTGGCTGATTGAAAACCATTTAAAACTTAAGGACTGAAATTATAAGTTTTAAAACTTTATGGCTTGGAATAAAACATTTTAAACAAACAGGGACTGAAACTTATTACTTTCAAAATTGGTCACTAAATGGGCTTTTCGAAAATTAGTGGGCTGACTTATAAGATTTTAAATCTGCAGGGATTGAATTAAACGGTTCATAAATTTTGCGAGTAAAATAACTTTTGAAACTTAAATCAAGATTTTAAAATATTTAAAACTATAGGGACTGACTTTTAAAACATAATAAGACTAGGGACTGAAATGATCATTAATTAAACGTTGGGGCTAAACATTAAATTTCCAAAATATCTAAATATATAATATATATGTATAACCATATTCTCTCTCTCATTTCTGTTAACAGAGAAAAGAGACGAGAGGGAGACGCGACGGAGGTGAGCGATCGGACCATTGCCGGTTTGGTCTACCGGCGTTCTTGTACCGGCGCACCGGTGGTGATAGCGCCGCCATCATTTAGCGACGGAGGAGGTGGGTGCGGTTTGGGTGCGAAAACAGGGCCAAATCGCGGTTGGAAGGTTGCGATTTGGGGGCTCCGCGGGCGAAAATCCGTGTGATGATTGAGGTACGTGTATAGGTTATGTTTATTCTTGAATTTTGGGTTTGATTTGGGGAGAAAATGGCTTGGATTGAAGGCGCGCAGTAGGTGGGTTTTGATGATGTCGAGTGGTGGTTACGGTTCCGGTGGTGGTGACTGGTTGCGGGTGGTGTGGTGGCGACTGTGGTGGTTCGATATACGAATTTGGGTTGAGCAGTGGACTAAAAATGGAGGTTCGATGGTGGATATGGAGGTGACGAGTGCGGGCGTGTCTCTGCGGATTCATGGCAGTGACTTTGGTTGTGACATTGGCTTCGGTTGGGTGATGAATTGATGATGTTAGTGTGAGATTTGGGTGGTTCCATTTTCGACTGTGTGGTGGTATTGTGGTGGTTCTTGGTTGGTGCAGACGGTGGTGGAGTTCATTAAATTGGGCTGTTGGAGAACTGGGCAGATTGTGGTTACTGAAATTGCAGTTCATAGATGGTCGGATGATGATGGTGGTGTTCGAACGGTTTGGGTTGGTTTGGAGTCTGCGTGACGGGGTGTTGAGGTCTAGGCGGCGGTGTGATTGTGAAACTGGGCTCGATGGTGTTTGATTGTAGTTGGATGGATGGAGACTTGGCAGCTTGGTGGCGGCATTATGGCAGTGGGCAGGGGCGGTTCTGAAGAGGTGAATGAAGGCAGTGATGGGTGGATGAATGAAACCGTGTGGTGATGTTGGGTTCGAAAATGGTGGCTGCAGTGTGAGGCTCTGGTATGTCGAAGGGGAAAGAGGTGAGGGATGTATTTAATAGTTGATTTAGGTGTTAAACATGGTAGATTAGGTTAAATCTAGATTCATGGAAAATTGTGAGAATTTTGGAAGTGTATATGGTTGTGTAAGGAAATACTTGGAAAATAAGTTGTTGATTTAGTTGGGCCAAGAATGACTTATTGAGTTTTAAATGGGCTTGAGTGATTGGTAAAAATATTTGGGCTCGATAAATTGGATTGGATTAAAACAGTTGAAATCTGGACTTAATATAATTAATACTTGGACTTTGAAAATAAACTATGATATTGAAATATATTTGATAAAAATTAAAATTTGACTAAATATTTGAATAAATTAAATTTTCCACTTAACTGGCTAGACGAGCAAGCGTTTAAAAATAAAATAACTAAATGATGGGCAAGGTCGAAGCGACACGTTTTTAAAAATACTTATTTGAATAAAATCACGAAAATTTCTCGGTCGCTACAACCTTCTCCACTTAAAATAATTTCGTCCTCGAAATTAAACTTACTTGATCTATGATATCTGGATATTTAACCAGAATTTCTTCTTCTTTCTCCCAACAATTTCATCATTATTATATCTACCCCCACTGGAGTTTGACTATAGGAATCTCTTTGTTTCTTAAGACATGGACTTTTCTCTCTACTATGCACATAGGTGCCTCTTCATAAGTCAAATATTTCTGAACTAAAATAAACTAATAATTCACCATGTGATTTGAATCATGAACATACTTTCTCAGTAGGTAAACATGAAAGACTTTGTGAACAGCTGTAAATTCTGGTGGCGAAGTCAAACAATAAGCCACATTACCTACTTTCTCCAATATTTCAAATGATCCGATAAAATGAGATCTTAAATTCCCTCTCTTGTCAAAACGAAAGGTACCTTTTATAGGATCTATACTAATATCGAAACCACAAAATATTCATTGATCCAAATGCTTAAACCAAAAATCAAGAGGATTGATCAAGAATAAATCCTTGTAATCCAAAATATAAAAGCCCGATATAATTTTCAAAATATTGAGTGCAAAACCCAAACTTGGCAGAATCTTTCTGAAAAGATTTACCAACGTAATCATTTATAAGCTCGACTGAAACTTCTTTTTCATAATTGGAGAAATTCAAACTTGAATCCTTTAATCCATACTTTTAAATCATGAATCAAGTACTCGGTATCACATACTCATTCTAACTGAGGGCTAAGTTACTAACTTAAAGCAGCATCATAAGGATCAGATATGATATTCTCAAACTTAAGAAACCTCACTAATTTCCAAATCTGAAGTTCAAGATTCAATTTTCCCTGTTCTCCCAAAACTTCGATTCATGTCACACTATGAACAATTCTCTGATTAAGTCTATCACCATTGAATAAAACTTCTGTGAATCATATAGGATTCCTCATCATGTTTGCTTAACTTAAAGATACAATCCCATTATAAGTGAAAGTCACACCAATGATCTCCTCCGGTTTCCTATTTTCGTAGCAAAATACTTTACTCACATCAAAAGTACAACCGATAATAATTAATCGAAACTGCATCACCAAAATCTTAAATAAATCCATATATTATGACTCAAAATGAAAATTATCAATCGTATGTAATATTTCACCATAATGTAATAGATCATCAAAATAATATCAATTAACCCAATATTCACACGATTCTTCACGGGATAACCATAACATCTTTTAACCGTCTAATCACCATATCCTGTAGTAATCATGTAACCTGTCACTTATCATCGTATCATATGACCTCAAATATTCATATCAATCTCTCTATAATACCCATCATACCTATCACGTGAACCTTATATGTCAATCTGCTCACTAAGATTATATATCAATCTCTCAGACTAATAAATCTTGGATTCTACCGTTGTCACTCTTCTGTACATCACTCCAAAATAAGTCATCACTGTGAAGTCTTATCCCTATTTTCCATAAATTCTATCCACAAAGACAATTTCGTAAAATTTCATTTCTTATTTTCGAACCCACATACCATTAGTAAAAATTTCCAAGATTTCAAGGTATAATGTTACCATAAACTTTCCTCCGATCAAATGCATTACTTCTGCAATACTTGTACAAAATCTAGGACTTAATAAAATTTTCTTTCATCAGTTTCATCCAAAAATTTTCTCTCATGATCTTCTAGTATCATAAATAAAACTTAACGTACATAAGTGAATCATTCAAATTACGAGGAAACCTGATTTATTTTCCATGACTGAGATTCATCATTCTTTGAATTCCACTTAGGACCAAATACATCATAACTTATTCATGGAAAGTCAACTTATTTCATCATCTCAACACATCCTCTCCTTAAATTCTCGACCTAAGAAAATCACATTATTCCTTATAATTATCTCTTGTACCTTTTGTATTCAAATGACCTTACGACCATCATCATTATCTCACATAATCCCAAACATTCAATCACATGTCCCTAATTTCTCACTTTGAATAAATGGTTACTCCTTTAAGGCATCTCACCATAAAATATTTTCAATATCTCCCATTCATGATAAATGACTATTCCTAATAATCATGTTACATGTAAACTCAACAAACGGTAAATAGTTTTCCTAACTATCACCGAGGTCTAAAATGCAAGCTCTCAACATAGCCTCTAAACTCTGTATAAAGAAATATTTGCTGACTACTTAAGTCATTATTCAATAACTCGAATGACATCACGTCTCTTCACTAATCTCTGTAAGCCCATGAAAAATTCTCTCCAAATTTCAATAAATCTTTACTATTTCTTTAAAAAAACATATCAAACCATAATAATTTGTCATCTCTAAAACTTCTTATCATCAAATATCACCAAATTAATTAAAACGATAGTAATTACCTGAATATTCTCTCTAAGTAGTATACCCAATAACATATTATTCACAAATCAACATAATATCATCAGCTTATCTTTAACATATCTACCCGATCAAATTCCAAAATAAATCAACAGTATTATCTCCTATCCTCATAATTTATAATATTCTCCAATTCAAGTGATCATTCCTTACTAGCGATCAATTCGTTCCCAAGAATAATTTAGATTCTTCCCAATAACGCCATAATACTTGTCTTCACTCATCTTTCAAAATATAACTTATCATTTACTAAATCTCGCTTATGGTATACATGAATTTGCAATTCTAACCTCAATTCCCTTAGTGGTTGCATACCATATTATGCTCTTAATTCCAAATGATAAAATTCTAGGCAAAGTCTCCCTTGTAATTTGGACTTATCCAACCCGTAGGTATACTTCATAACCAACAATAATAAATAGCTCTACATTTGACCACAACGATTTAAATATTGACAACATTTCCAACAAACTTCAGTATCACCAAAAATATCCCAGAAAATCAATTTATAATTCCTCAACATAACAATTTCAAATCCTAGTTTCCAATATCAATATCTCACTTCCTTCAATATATTAATTGGCCCAAATGACTACCCATTAGTCATACTTATAAATATATGCTACAAATCGTATTCCCAAAATTTAATCACAAGACCAAACTGCATAATAAATTTCTCTCAAAATAGAGGAATAATTCACTTACTCAACACAATATCCATTACTTAATTCCCAATAATTAAGAACCAAATCTTTAAACCTCTAATTTCATAATTCTTCTAATAAAGGTCTCAATAAAATCACATCACTTATAATCTTAACATCTCATCACAACTTCATAAAACTGGCTTGCTATTTCTCGTTTAGTCTAAACGATAGATATTCCAAAAATATTGTCTAATCCTTTCTGTTGACTTTTCGTAAATAGTGCCATGTCTAAAATCAATTATGCAAAGTCCAGGTAGGGTTCATCATTTCTAAATTCGAGGACAAAAATTATTATAAAATCATTCTTAAATCATATTATTCCCATTATGCTCAACACTCGTTCTCTTTCTTTTCTTTCTTTCTGAAAAATTTCTCGTTATACTCCAAAACTCATTTCTTTCTTTATTTCTTTCTCATTATTTCGGATACTAGTTTTCTTATTCTTTCTCGTCTTTTCTTTTCTTTTCTTTTCTCGTCAAATTCTCAAAACATTTATTCTCAAGTATCCGAAATAAATCAATAAAGTAACCATACTAAACTTCGTTACCTTCGGAGTCGGCGGAAAATGATGGCAATGGCAAAAATTCGTCAAAACATTATTTCTATTATTTTTAGAAAATTTTATTTTGTTATTTTGTAAAAAAAAAAAATTGTAAGTGTACAGAAATGTAGACCCGCTCTGATACCATGCTGTAATGCCCCGAGTTCCGAGGAGCGCGGGAACGTCACTTTTCTAAATTCTTGAATAAACTTTGTTGCGGAAAATTGATTAAATATTAAATATCGCATTTATCGAATAAAAGTTTAGTGATAATTCAAATGGAATAAGTATTTTCTTACAAATTTGTAAAAATAACAATTCTTGATAAAATGAAATAATCATTTCAAAGTTCACGACTTTTAAAAAAATATCAATTTGTAATTTGCCGTCGTTGCCCATCACTCGCCATCGTCTCCGAAATCTGCAAAAGTTGTTAAAATAACGGGTTGAGCATTTCAAAAATGAAATACTCAGTAGACTCATCGCCAATAATTAATCTACAAGATAATTGAACAAGAAATTATGCAAATAATGTAGTGACATTCTTTTCTTATTCATAGGCATCACATAGTGAACGCAAATGAACACATTCTTTTCTTTTCTTGGCTAGCAGATAAGTTATGCCCAGCATAACATAATTCTTTATCTCAAAAGAGATATTCTTTTCTAATGCAATTAAGCATAAAATCACACAAATCCACATAACACATGCAATTATAATATAAATCAATTAGTGGGGGCGATTCTACCTTAAACTTAACGAGTGTGGTTGAGCGGGAATGACTTCAATCTTTCAAATCTCCGTACGCCTCGTCTAGCCAATAAGTTAAATTAGTCTTTTAGAAATTTATAGTTTAAAAATGATAAATTACAATTTGAGAACCGAAATTGATGATTTGAATGTTGATGGACTAAATTGAATATTTTTGAAAGTTGAGGGACTAAAATGTAAATTTTCAAAACTTGGGTCGGAGCTCAAAACGAATATTAAACAATAGGGCTGAAATAATTGATTTAAAAGTGAAGTGGCTGATTGAAAACCATTTAAAACTTAAGGACTGAAATTATAAGTTTTAAAACTTTATGGCTTGGAATAAAACATTTTAAACAAACAGGGACTGAAACTTATTACTTTCAAAATTGGTCACTAAATGGGCTTTTCGAAAATTAGTGGGCTGACTCATAAGATTTTAAATCTGCAGGGATTGAATTAAACGGTTCATAAATTTTGGGAGTAAAATAACTTTTGAAACTTAAATCAAGATTTTAAAATATTTAAAACTATAGGGACTGACTTTTAAAACATAATAAGACTAGGGACTAAAATGATCATTAATTAAACGTTGGGGCTAAACATTAAATTTCCAAAATATCTAAATATATAATATATATGTATAACCATATTCTCTCTCTCATTTCTGTTAACAGAGAAAAGAGACGAGAGGGAGACGCGACGGAGGTGAGCGATCGGACCATTGCCGATTTGGTCTATCGGCGTTCTTGTACCGGCACACCGGTGGTGATAGCGCCGCCATCATTTAGCGACGGAGGAAGTGGGTGCGGTTTGGGTGCGAAAACAGGGCCAAATCGCGGTTGGAAGGTTGCGATTTGGGGGCTCCGCGGGCGAAAATCCGTGTGATGATTGAGGTACGTGTATAGGTTATGTTTATTCTTGAATTTTGGGTTTGATTTGGGGAGAAAATGGCTTGGACTGAAGGCACGCAGTAGGTGGGTTTTGATGATGTCGAGTGGTGGTTGCGGTTCCGGTGGTGGTGACTGGTTGCGGGTGGTGTGGTGGAGACTGTGGTGGTTCGATATACGAATTTGGGTTGAGCAGTGGACTAAAAATGGAGGTTCGATGGTGGAGATGGAGGTGACGAGTGCGGGCGTGTCTCTGCGGATTCATGGCAGTGACTTTGGTTGTGACATTGGCTTCGGTTGGGTGATGAATTGATGATGTTAGTGTGAGATTTGGGTGGTTCCATTTTCGACTGTGTGGTGGTATTGTGGTGGTTCTTTGTTGGTGCAGACGGTGGTGGAGTTCATTAAATTGGGCTGTTGGAGAACTGGGCAGATTGTGGTTACTGAAATTGCAGTTCATAGATGGTCGGATGATGATGGTGGTGTTCGAACGGTTTGGGTTGGTTTGGAGTCTGCGTGACGGGGTTTTGAGGTCTAGGCGGCGGTGTGATTGTGAAACTGGGCTCGATGGTGTTTGATTGCAGTTGGATGGATGGAGACTTGGCAGCTTGGTGGCGGCATTATGGCAGTGGGCAGGGGCGGTTCTGAAGAGGTGAATGAAGGCAGTGATGGGCGGATGAATGAAACTGTGTGGTGATGTTGGGTTCGAAAATGGTGGCTGCAGTGTGAGGCTCTGGTATGTCGAAGGGGAAAGAGGTGAGGGATGTATTTAATAGTTGATTTAGGTATTAAACATGGTAGATTAGGTTAAATCTAGATTCATGGAAAATTGTGAGAATTTTGGAAGTGAATATGGTTGTGTAAGGAAATACTTGGAAAATAAGTTGTTGATTTAGTTGGGCCAAGAATGACTTATTGAGTTTTAAATGGGCTTGAGTGATTGGTAAAAATATTTGGGCTCGATAAATTGGATTGGATTAAAACAGTTGAAATCTGGACTTAATATAATTAATACTTGGACTTTGAAAATAAACTGTGATATTGAAATATATTTGATAAAAATTAAAATTTGACTAAGTATTTGAATAAATTAAATTTTCCACTTAACTGGCTAGACGAGCACGCGTTTAAAAATAAAATAACTAAATGATGGGCAAGGTCGAAGCGACACGTTTTTAAAAATATTTATTTGAATAAAATCATGAAAATTTCTCGGTCGCTACAGATTTGGTATAATGTATTCCCTAATCTAGAGTGTCTCAAATACCTCAGTACACGAATAAGAGCCTCCCAATGTTCACCATTAGGATTATTAGTATACCTGCTTAGTCTACTCACCGCATATGCAATATCAGGTCTTGTGCAGTTCATGAGATATATGAGACTACCAATCACTCTAGCATAATCTAACGCAGAAACACCAGGACCTGAGTGTTTTCTTAAATGTATGCCTGCATCATAAGGTGTTTTAGCAGGAACACAATTATATTGACTAAATTTCTTAAGTACTTTCTCCACATAATGAGATTGGGTTAGAGTGATTCCTTCAGAATTTCTTAATATTTTAATTCCTAAAATAACATCAGCAAGACCCATATCTTTCATCTCGAAGTGCTTTTTCAGAAACTGTTTAGTCTTATTAATCACATCTAAACTAGTTTCCATAATCAGCATATCATCAACATATAAGCAAATAATCACACCACAATTATTTTCAAATTTGCTATATATACATTTATCAGCTTCATTTATAACATAACCACTAGATGTCAAAACATTATCAAATTTTTCATGCCATTGCTAAGGAGCTTGTTTAAGGCCATAAATAGATTTTTTAAGTCTTCATACTTTATCATCTAGGCCTTCTACAACAAATCCCTCAGGTTGGTCCATGTAAATCTCCTCTTCTAAGTCTCCATTTAAAAACGCATTTTTGACATCCATTTGATGAATAATAAGACCATATAAAGAAGCAATAGCAATAAATATCCTAATAGAGGTAATCCTAGTCACAGGTGAATAAGTATCAAAGAAGTCGACTCCTTCTTTTTGTCTATATCCTTTAGCTACAAGTCGTGCTTTGAACTTATCAACTGAACCATCGGCCTTAAGTTTCTTCTTAAACAACCATTTGCATCCGATTGGCTTACATCCTTTAGGTAAATCTACCAGCTCCCAAGTGTTATTAGAAACAATAGAATCGTATTCACTATTTATGGCTTCCTTCCAAAAGATGGAATCTGGCGAAGCTATGGCTTCACCAAAAGAATTAGGATCATCCTCTACTAAGTAGGTCAAAAATTCAGGACCAAAAGATGTTGCAGTCCTTGGTCTTTTCCTTCTTCGAATTTCAGCTTCTTCTAATTCATAGGGCTCCTCTCTTACTCTAGGAGTCACACTAATAGAACTACTAGGTCCTTCAGGTTTTTCTTTAAAAGAAATTCGATTTTCAAAAAATTCAGCATCTCTGGTTTCAAAAATTGTGTTTTTATCAATAAGGCTATTTTTTGAGTCAATGACTAAAAATTTGTAGGCTTTACTATGAAGAGCATAGCCAATAAAAACACAATCTACAGTTTTAGGACCTAGCTTAGTTCTCTTAGGTGCTGGAATAGAAGCTTTAGCAAAACACCCCCACACTTTAAGATATTTATAAGAAGGTGCTCTACCCTTCCACATTTCATAAGGGGATTTATCATTTTTCTTACTAGGAATTCTATTAAGAATATAAGAAGCAGTAAGAAGAGCTTCCCCCCACATGTGAAAAGGCATTCCAGAGGAATTTAACATTGAAATGACCATATCTTTAAGATTTCTATTTTTTCGTTCAGCTATCCCGTTAGACTGGGGAGAGTAAAGGGGTGTAACTTCATGAATGATACCATTATTAACACAAAATTTTTCAAAATCCCCAGTATATTCTCCTCCCCTATCAGATCTTAAGACTTTGATAGTTTTATCAAGCTGGTTTTCAACTTCAGTTTTATAGAAAATAAATTTAGTAAAACTTTCATCTTTGCTCTTAAGAAGATAAACATAACAATATCGGAAATAATCATCAATAAAAGTAATAAAATACTTATTTCCACCACGAGTAACATATCCTTTTAAATCACAAAGATCAGAATGTATTAAACTTAATAATGAAGTAGTTCTATCAACTTTAGGAAATGGTTTTCTAGCAAATTTAGATTCAACACATGTTTCACATTTAGCGGTTGGATATTTTTCAGTCTTAGGAATATTTCCTAGACTCATCAATTTTTTAATAGAAGTCATATTAACATGTCCAAGCCTAGCATGCCATATATCATAAGAATCCACCAAGTAAACAGAAGAAGTAGATGCTTTATTATTAATCACAAAAACATTGAGTTTAAACAGACTCTCATCAGCATAGCCTTTCTCAACGAAAGAACCACCTTTAGATAGTACAACTTTATCACTCTCGAATACAATCTTAAACCCATTTTTAACTAGGATAAAACCAGACACCAGATTTTTCCTAATATCAGGCACGTAAAGAACATCCTTCAAACTAAGTATGTTTCCAGAAGTAAATCTAAGCGTCACAGTTCCTTTTCCCTCGACTTTGGAGGAGGAAGCATTTCCCATGAACAGACATTCTCCATCACTAACAGGAGTGAATGAAGAAAATGCACCTCTCGTGCAGCAAATATGCTTGGTAGCTCCAGAATCTACCCACCAGCCTGTCATGTTGCTTATTAGATTAACTTCTGTCACCATAGCAGAGAAGTTTCCATCCTCTACTACATGCGCCTGATTCTTCACAGCTTTTCCTTTCCTATTTCTACAATCTTTTGCATAGTGACCTGTTTGACCACAAAAAAAACAATCACTAACAGTTTTATTTTTAAATTGGGGTTTAGACGGATTATTTTTCCCAATGAGTTTCTTTCCCTTGTTTTTGTCTCTAAAGTTCTGAGTCTTCGAGGAATTTCCAACAAAATTCTTACCACTAGAATTTCCCTCAATAAGATTAGCTTTGACACCCATATCTGGTTTCTCTTTACGTTCTGCCATCCTATTGTCTTCCTCAATCCTAATCCGGACAATCAAATCCTCTAACTTCATTTCTTTTCTCTTATGCTTCAAACTATTTTTATACTCTTTCCAAGCAGGTGGTAATTTTTATACTCACAAATTTTATATCCCTCAGCAAGAATCTCATGAATGATAATCTTTAATTCTTCAACTTGACTAACAACAGTTTTAATATCATCCATTTTAAATTCAAGAAATTTCCCTACAACAAATTTCTTAGTTCCAACATCTTTAGTAGAATACTTTTTGTCTAATGAATCCCATAATTCTTTAGAAGATTTACACGACCAATAAACATCATACAAATCTAACGACAAACAATTCAAGATATAATTTCTGCACATATAATGTTTATGTTCCCAAGTAGTTAGGACTTCAGTTTCCTCATTGGTACGATTATCTTGAATCGCAGCAACAGATTTTTCAGATTTAATAGCATCAACCGCTTTAAGAGTTGTCAAATAAAATCGTAATTTCATTTGCCATCTCTTAAATTTTTTCCCATCAAATAAATCAGGCTTTTCAGAATATTTAGGCAGAGGAACATCTACTGCAGCCATTGCAACTTAATTATAGCAGAAATTTCACTTTAGATTGTTAGACAAAACTAGTTGCAGACACTGTTATTTAGAACAATAGTATTTCAGAAAAGAAAAAATTATCGATCGAGACTCGTGATAGCACGATGTCCTAAAGTAAAATTGCCCGTCGTAATTTGCTGCAACCTCTTTGGACAATCACTTCCAAGATACAACGATCGAATCATTATGTGCAGCAATCACAAGTGATTTCAGAACTCTCAAGGTTACTCCAGAATAGCGTATTGAAAAATAGATCAACAAGAAAAGAAGATTTGTTTTTTATATAAATTATTTCTGTGTTTTATTCTAAAAAAATAGCTTGAATTTATAGAGAAAAAATATGCATAACTTCCACAAGGATTAATGATTAAAAAATAAATAATAAAAATATTCATTTTAATCAAAGAAGCCCAATGCCCAAGGCCCTATCAAAGACTATTTAAAAATGCGCGTGGAATGTGAATCGAACCACCGACCTCCCATGTAAATTCCACATTTTCCACCACTTGGGCACTATACGTAATTTATTTATTTCTTTCAATTAATATATATATATAACAGTTGGCGGACATATCAGCGGAGGAGGGTATGGAACATTAATAAGAAAATATGGTCTAGCTGCTGATCATGTAATAGATGCACGAATCATTGACGTGAATGGAAGAATTCTTGACAGAAAATCCATGGGAGAAGATCTCTTCTGGGCCATAAGAGGAGGCGGAGGTACCAGTTTTGGAATCATTCTTGCTTGGAAACTACAGTTTGTGGACGTTCCAAAAAAGGTCACTGTGTTCACAGTTGCCAGGACTTTAAAACAAAATGCGACAAATATTGTTCATAGATGGCAATACATTGCACACAAATTGAATGAAGACTTAGCCGTTAGAGTCTTTATAAGAAGGATGAACTCCATGCGGGATGGCAAGAGAACTATTCAGGCTTCATTTCAGTCATTGTTTCTTGGTGGTGTCGACAGATTGCTTCCACTGATGCAACGAAGCTTCACCGAGTTGGGTTTACGAAGAGAAGATTGCACCGAAATGAGCTGGATAGAATCAACCCTATATATCTATGGGCTTCCCCTAGGATCATCACTCGATGTTTTGCTTAATAGGACTCAGGAAAATGTACAATACCTCAAAGTAAAAGCAAACTATGTTCAGAAACCCATTTCTAAGAATGGGCTTGAAGTCATATGGAAACGTTTTCTCCAAGATGAAGCCGAGCAAGCTGACATACTTTTGGTCCCATATGGCGGACGGATGGATGAAATTTCAGAATCTACAATTCCCTTTCCACACAGAGCTAGTAATTTGTACGAAATCACTTATTCTGTGTATTGGGATGAAGAGGAGGCATCAGAAAAATATATAAATTGGATTAGAAGACTTTATAGGCTCCTTATGTTTCCAACTCACCAAGGTCTGCATATATCAACTACAGAGATCTCGATATAGGAGTCAATAACAAGGGCAATACAAGCTATGCACAAGCAAGCATTTGGGGACTTAAATATTTTAAGAATAATTTCAACAGGCTAGTTCAAGTGAAGACCAAGGTTGATCCTGAGAATTTCTTCAGAAATGAACAAAATATTCCACTCTCATATTCGAGGTAGACCGAGAATTGCAAGTAGGATTCAAGGGAGAATGTTGGGAACCCGGGTCGCTCTATTCACAAAAATTGATTTCTTGTGACTAGATCATCCCATTACAGGATTTTCTGTTCTATGTATTCAACTTGTAATAAATAATTTTGCACAGAAAAATTGTTTTGAGAAGATTACCCTTGTAGCGTGCTTTACAATAATCTTCATCAACTGCTTCTTGATTCCACCAAAGGTTCAAACCCTCAAGCTTTTCCCGGTGTTCTCCAATGGCAGTTGTGTAGGTGTGTGGTCACCTTAGTCAAGGCCTAGGTTAAATTAGGATTAGAGTTTCTTTGTAAGGAGAAAACATACACTGCACATTTTAGTGTGTGTCTCGCCATTTTTTCAATTAGGTTAAGAAAAATAGTCTTTGAAAACTATTTGTAACCTCTTTACACTCCAAAACCCTACCAGGCCTAATACCATAACCCAGACACTAGTACAATAAGAGTCAAAGGTGTCGGTTGTAAAACGGAAAAGGCGTCGATTGTACAGGAGACGCCTATAGTAGCGACGCTAAAACTGTATACTTAAGGCGTCGGTTGTAAACCGACGCCTTTATATAACTAAAGGCGTCGGTTGTTACTTAACAACCGACGCCTTAAGTCGTTAAAAGGCGTCGGTTGTTCGAACCGACGGGCTTGGGGTGAATGAGCTGAAAGAGACTAAAACCTAGAAATACTTAAATTAATGGCTGCGGTTCGAACTGCCACCTTTAATTAAAAGGCGTCGGTTCTTTAATAAGAACCGACGCCTATAAGAATGAGCTGAAAGAGACTAAAACCTAGAAATACTTAAATTAATGGCTGCGGTTCGAACAGCCACCTTTAATTAAAAGGCGTCGGTTCTTTAATAAGAACCGACGACTATAAAATGATTATAGGCGTCGGTTCTTATTAAAGAACCGACGCCCTTGCTTGCGCGGCTCTTAAAGCGTCGGTTCTTACTAAAGAACCGACGCTTTTTTTAAGTTTTTATTTACAATTTTGCCACCGCGTTTTTTGAGGCGTCGTTTTTTGAGAAAAACGACGCTAATACGTTATTTTTTTGTGTAATTTTGTACTAGTGAGACCCATTTCTGCACAACCCAATACAGGTAATAAGCCTGTATAAACCCATTATAGTGGAGCCACCGAGGGAACCTAATCGGATCCAATTAAACTAAGCTCCAATAAATTAATTATGACCCGATCAACTCTTGATCAGTCAAAATTAATTTATTAATCACGTTCTATTCCACTAAAAGAAAGAGATTGCACTCTTAGTAAAATTGAAATTACTGAAACAATTAACCAATTATTATATCCTTTGACTTATCGTTCTTACATGTTATCCCCGTCGATCAACTCAAATATTCGGAGCAAGTTAAAATGACCAAAATGCCCTTCTCCGAATATTCATAAATTCTCAACTCTCATCTTCTATCTGACAGTTCGATGTGATCCCATCACATCATAGAATTCAACAGTCATTGTCGAATTACTGAGCTCAGATTCAACTGTCCACTAGAAGAACTAGTGAGATTATGATCATACCTAAAAGGTGACGGATTCCATAATACGAATATATATTCCTCGTTAGTTTACTTTAATTCTCAAAGTACCGAGATATTGATCAGCAATTTGATCTCACCCATTGATACATCAAAGAACTTCAAGTTAGTAATCGAAGTCCATTATCCGATTAGGATTAAGGTCTCATGTACGATAATCAAGTGAAATTAAATTTGTATGGTCAATGTCACAAATTAATTTCACGTGGTCCCGTCCAATACGTTCCAAACGTACTCTTAATTTTATCACCAAATACAAAGATATACTTTAATAAAATCGAGACGATCTTATCAAAATAAATTGTCCATATTTATTTACTGATCGTGAACGTTAATTTTAGATCAAATTACAAATTGAATCTTTCTGTTTTTAAAAACTTAAACACTCAATTTATAATATCAAATCGATTCGTGGACAAACACAACTTCAAATTAATACAATCAATTAATATTTTATTTTAAATATTGTGAATTATACTCTATGGCCATATATAATTCCAATAGAGAAAAGATCTGAAGTTTTACTGATGAAGTTTTAACAAGAAAGTGTTCGGGAAGATTGAAGTTGAACAAACCCTAAAGATTTGATTTTTGAGAACTAGATCCCCTTTCTGAAAGAAGTATCTCGAGGACTTTGGTTCCTGTATGAGATAGTGTCTTAGTTTTGTTAAAATCAGAAGTTGTATTTTTTGGTTTCAAATTTTCTTTTCTTTTGACACTTCTTCTCTTTTTACCATTTTATCATCTTTCTTGCTCATTACTCTTATTCCTTATGACCCTACACGTGTAACTCATCTGTATTCATTGCTGTACAATTCTGTTACTTTGTATTCTTTCCCTTGCTTTATATTTTAAAATCTTCTATATTTTTTTTTACGGTACTCAATTTCAACCATTCATTAAAAGTCAAGTCCACAATATTTGACTTTTCAACCAAATCTGAATCATCTATTCTCCTAAAAGTTGCTATTCATTTCAAAAAACTCTTTTTAAATAATACCGAACACGCTCTTTATATTCCAATTGTAAGTAATGTAAAACAATCAATTTACGTCAATACAAAATATTCTTTCTAATATTATTCTTCACTCTAAAACTTTACTTGGTATCAGAGCCTGTGAAAAAAAGTCTGTGGTAACAGCTCAACAACAAATTCTAGTACTTCTTCTTCTTCTTCATTGCTTGGAGGAATGAACACTGTTTTTCCTAGCATCAACTTCTCGCAAGTTCCTGCAATTAGACTAGATAAGAATAACTTCATCTTGTGGAAAAATATGATAATGCATATAGTTAAAGGGCATAACCTGGAGGGATTTTTGCTTGGAACTGTACTCGGCCCAGAAAAGTTCATCAGCTCTCAAATCAACCCAAATGAAGTCACGGCTAATACTGGCAAACAAATACAAAATCCATAATTCAAAAAATGGAACTCAACTAATAAACTTTTGATGGGTTTGATTTTTTCAACTATGACTCTTGAAATTTCCATAAGAGTTATGGGGTCAACGTCCTCTTCAAAACTGTGGAATGCTGACCTTGAAAGTTTTGGAGCAATGAACAATCAAGAATCATATTGTTGATTGTTGGAAATTAAACTTGATTTAATGGCAGCAAAATTAATGAAATCAGATTCAATGACTTGAAGTTTCAAGATTAACAGTAGATACATTTGAAGTCATTATAAAGGTCACTATATTTATGATTTAAATAAATACAATGTCTAGATAAATAGAAAAATGTATCTAGTCTTGTGTCATTAATATAAGTCTAGAATTATCTTTTGAGCTATATAAAAGGTCATGTAATTTGCTGGAAAAATACAAGTGAAGGAAATAGTTAAGTTTCACTTTCTTTTCTTTGACAGTAAGAGTGATTGGTTCCCATCTACTTCCAACAAAGTGGTATCAGAGCCCTAGTATGGTATCAAAGTCAGCTGCTATTTCCTTTCAATATCCACTACTCACCAAAGTCAACTATGAGAATTGGGCAATTAGGATGAAGGCCATTCTTGGTTCACAAGGAGTGTGGGATATTGTGGACCGAGGATTTGAAGAACCTCAAGAAGAGGCGTACATGACACAAGCCCAGAGAGATGCCATGGAGAAGGAGAGGAAGAAAGATCAATGTGCACTCACCATCATCCATCAAGGTTTGGATGATGAAATGTTCGAGAAGGTTGCTAATGCAACTGCATCCAAGGTTGCATGGGAACTCTGCGTAATTCAGTTATGGGAGTTGACAAGGTGAAGAAAGTCAGACTTCAAACTCTAAGGGCTGAGTTTGAAACTCTCTTGATGAAGGATTCTGAATCCATTTCAGATTATCTCTCAAGAGTTCAAGGAGTGGTAAATCAAATGAAGAGACTTGGTGAGACCATTGAAGATGTTCGAGTTATTGAGAAAATGTTGCGGTCACTTAACTCAAAATTTAATCATGTGGTGGTAGCAATTGAAGAATCCAAGGATTTAGATAGCATGATTGTTGAGGAATTGAGTGGTTCTTTAAGAGCCCATGAGGAGAGAATGAATAGAGGCAAACAGGAGCAAGTAGAGGAAGCTTTGTACTCAAAGTTTTCTTTAAAATCCAAAGAAGATTTTTCAGAGAAATATGGAAAAGGACAAGTTCGTGGAAGAGGAAGAGGTCGTGCACGTGGACGTGGACGTGGATGTGGATATGCACGAAGTCAAGGAAGAGACAGAAATGAGCAAAATTTTCCCAATGAATCCAGATTTCAAAGAGGACATGAAAGAGGTTGGGGAAGAGGAAATTATAGCAGAAACAATATCAGAAAAATTGACAAATCACAAGTTGAATGCTACTCTTGCGGAAGGAATGGTCACTATTCTTGGGGGTGTCCCTCAAAAGAGAAAGAAGTTGAAGCAAATCTCGTGGAGTGCAATGAAGATACGGGAGAGCCAACTTTACTTCTTTCTTTTGAAAATGAAATTGATGGAGGAAAGAATTTATAGTATCTTGACAATGGGGCTAGCAATCACATGACAGGCGATAAAAGCAAGTTCGCAGAGCTTGATACTAGTGTAAATGGGAATGTACGCTTTGGTGACAACACAAAGGTGGAGATCAAAGGAAAAGGTACAATTTTGTTTAAAACAAAACATGGTGGTCATAAGCTTCTTATTGATGTTTATTACATTCCTAAATTTCAAAATAATATTTTCAGCATTGGGCAACTATTGGAGAGTGGATGTAAAATTAATATGGAGGGACAATTTCTTTGGCTTAAAGACCGTGATGATAATCTTATTGCTAAGGTTCCTATGACTAGCAATAGGATGTTTATGCTGAACTTGCAAAACACTGAGAGCATGTGCTTGAAAACATGTATCCATGACTCCTTGTGGAAGTGGCACATGAGGTTTGGTCATCTAAACTTTGGAGGACTAAAAGCTTTGGGAGAAAAGAAGATGGTAAAAAACATTCCAGCCATTAATCACCCTGAACAGCTTTGTGAGGCGTGTTTGCTGGGAAAACATTCGAGAAAAAGCTTCCCAAAAAATCTACTTCAAGAGATACTAAGCCAGTACAACTTATTCATGCAGATGTGTGTGGCCCCATTAAGCCGCAATCTCTTGATATTGAACCAGTGAGTTTTGAAGAAGCCAGCAAAGAACAAAATTGGATTTGTGCAATGAATGAAGAAATTCAAGCCATCGAAAGGAATGACACTTGGGAACTTGCTTCTTGTAAGACCGTTTTTCATTTTTCGTGTATCCTTAAATTTCACGTAATAATTATGTTAATATTATAAATTTTAAATTTAATGATATTTTTAATGTCAATAATTTGAATTATTTTGCAGTGGAAGGACTTGGATGCCTTCTCGATCAATGTACCAATTAAAAGTTTCTAAATTGTTTATTTTAATAGTCTACGTGTAATTTATGTGATTAATTGTTTTACTTCCTAAACATGCTATTTTCTATTTTATTGCATTAAATTGAAGTTGAGAAAAGTTTGGTGACACTTTGGAAATTTATTTGAGGGTCGTGGACTTAAATTACCAATTTATGGGAGCTAAGGGACTGAATTGCATGGGAGGAGAATTGAGGGACCGAAGTGTAAATTTCAAAAGATTAGACCTGACCCTAACCTACTCCTCACTAACGCTCGCTCTCGGTCTCCCTCTTCTCCATCACACTCTCGTTTCCGCCTCCCTCTCCCTCGACTCAACTCTCACTCTTGGTCACCCTCTCTCTCTAACCCGATCGCGACGCCGGCCACCACCACGGTAGTAGCCCTTCCCCTCTTCCCCCCTTTCCCTTTTCTCCTCACGCACACACACACACACCCGCGAACCGCGTACACACACACACACACACACGGTTCCACGAGATTTCACACACACACACGCCCATAATTCGATACACACATGTATATATGTATAAATTCTATGTAAATAATGTATGTATACACTTTATATGCATAAATTCAGATATTTCAGTTAATTTCAGATTCAAATTTTTGTGTAATTTCGAGTGTAACCATGAATTTGGGAATTAATGATGTTATGTGAATGAGTATTGATGTATATGAATGTATATATTATTATGTATGTATAGATGCGTGCATATATATATGTATAAAGTTTGGATTTTTGTGGGCATAGGTATATATTCACGAAATTTTGATTAATTTGTGTGCTATAATATTAAATTTGAGGTGTGAATGTATGTATATATGATCACGAATATATATATGACCATTTAAACAAACTTGTGTAATTTTTGGAATTTTGGGATAATGGTATAAGAGAGTAAACTCTAACCTTTTGAAACAAGTTAGTTTAAATGTAAGTTATGTTCAAAGTTATAAATTTTAGTTCAAGATCAATTGTTTGAATAAGGATGCTTGACTTGAATTGTGAAATTGATAAGTAAGATTTCCAAAAATTTTCCTTGAACTTAATTACTTCGAGTATGATATTATATGTAGTGTTAAATGTGTTTATTATATTATGAGTCACATGAAAGTCTCGACCTTATTTAAGAGTGTTAAACGTGGTTTTTCACTAAAAGTCATATTTTGTTAATGAATGGAAATTACTTAGGAAAAACGGTACATTGACGTCGCGGGCAACCAAGACTTCCACCTGCATATTAAACAGACTACTGAGGACTACATGTAAGTAAACTTCCCCCTACTTTCATCAAAGTTGAATGTTAATGTGGAATTAATGTGCTTAATTGACATTCGTGTTAATTACGGAATTTTAATGCTTTTGGTCTACCATATGCAATTATGTGTAGTTAAGGAAATGTCCAAGCATGCACGTTACATGTCATTGCATCATCAAGCATGCATTGGCATCGAAATGGGAAAGTCAAATGTTTTAATGAAAGGAATGTGTCAAAGTGCAATTTTTGTCAAAAATTGTGTATCCCAAGTTTTTGAAAGAATGGGTGTACTTCTATGTCATGAAAGATGCGAGTGGGAAATGGGGCGCGGGGGACCGGCGTACCCGAATGTAATGAGCCGCTTTGCGGTGGAATGAAGTGAATGAGCCGCTTTGCGGTGGAATGAATGTAATGAGCCGCTTTGCGGTGGGAAAATGAATGTTAAACCGCTTTGCGGTGGAAATGCGCATGTTAATCTGGTTCCAAATAAGAATGGCCCACTGTTATCTGATTGACTAGAAGTTACACCAAGTGAGCTCACGATGGAAAAAAAGTGAAAGTTTTGAAATGTAAAGTGAAAGTTATGAAATGTTAGTGAAAGCTCAAAATGTTGAAAGTTTTGAAAGGTTAAAGTGAATGGGGATACATATTTCAAAGTTTAAAGCATTTCATGTCATAAGCATGCATTCATGCATAAAGTTTACTTACTGAGCTTTAGCTCACCCCAATCCCTCCCCAACATTTCAGGTGATGAAAGTTAGGTGATCCGAGGAGAGCACTTGGTGACAGACTCAGGCTACACCGCTTCAAGTTTTTAAAGAAAATAAAGTTAAATTTTGAAGTTAATTAAGTTTATAATTAATTATTTCTTAATTCATTCATTTTATGTTGATAATTGTTTGGTTGAGATTAGTTTTAAATTTGTTATGGAATTTCTAATATTGGTTATATTATCACTTATTGCATTTAATTGAAGCTTATTGATACAAAATGTTGTGTTGAGGAGTTTGGGGATTGAGTTTGAAATAATGTGGTGATGTTGGAGTTTGAAGTAGAATTGGGGTGTATGTTGAATATTGGATTTCTCTTTGAGTTGAGTTTATGTTGTAAAATGGTTTTGATGTCCCTCTACAGGTTGGTTAAGTCCAATTTATAGAGGAGACTCTGTCGAAATTTCTATAAGATTTTAAAATAGAAAATGAAAAGGTTGAAGTCTTTAAATGATTTGTTTTCCGCATTTTAATGTTTAAAAGTTTTAAATTCCGCATTTAATGTGAATGGAAGTTAACACGCCTAGGTTTAAGGTTTTGAAACTTGGGGTGTTACATTTTTGGTATCAGAGCTAAGAGTTTTAAAAGCGATTCTGTAGACTTTTAAAAATTTATTTGAAAATGGTTCGGGTACTGAGTCACGCCTCAAGTGCTTCTCCCTCGATCATCTGGTAAGTTAAATTCAGTTTAAATTATGAAATGTTATTTGATGTTCCAATTATTGTAAATTCTTGAATGCTAATGTGTAATGTCGGAAAGTGAAGGGTTAAGAATGTTGTCAGTGATTATGACGAGTATATCTTGGTTATGTAAATGAGGAAGTGAGAAAGTAATGGTTATTAAAAATTTGGGTGCCTTTTATTAGATCTATTTGTGAAATAAGAAATAGATATGAATGGTATATCGGCATGAGAGTATACAATGTCCAAACGAGAAGTTGAGAAGTCATCGAACTTAGTATTAAGCACTTATCGTGTTTGATCTCGGGACTACCCACTCATTTGATAGTCCAACAGTTATAGGAAAATTGATTTACCCATTTCAGTAGCTGGAGACAAAGTTTATATTGTCAACGCCATTTGAAGAATTGTTGAACTAAAGTTATGTGTTGAGAAATGTCCCAAATCATGGTGAATGGGAAGGAGTAGATGATGGACTTCATAACACTGAATACCCACAAACTTGATGTCATACTAGGAATGAGATGATTATTATGGTATAAGGTTTCAATCACTGGCTACGTTAAGGTGGTATTTGAACCTTCAAATGAAACCCTTTTTCGCCTTGTTGAGGTAAAGGTAGAACTTTTCATATCGATATTATCAGTGATGAAGGCTCGTCAATTGATGAATAAGAGTTATTAGGCCTACCTAGTTGCGATAATTGAAGTGTCTAAGGTGAATACTTCTCTCGAACAAATTTCAGTTATTCGAGAATGACTAAAGATTTCTCAGAAGATCTTTGTGATTTATCGCCTAAAAGAGAGATTGAATTCGTCATCGATTAAGTGCGCAACTCTAGTATCCAAGGTATAATATCGGATGGCTCCTTCGTAACTTAAAAGAGCTCAAAGTGCAACTATAGAATCTCGTGGACAAAAGTTTTATTCAACCTAGTTTTTTTCCATGGGATGCTCAGTAGCTATACCTGAAGAAGAAAGATGGTTTTATGAGACTTTGCAAAATCGATTTTAGACATGGCAAAACCAGTTTTATGAAGTTGTGATGAGATGTTGAGATTAGAAGTGATATGATTTTATTGAGACTTTTATGAGAAGAACTATGAAATTAGAGGTTTAAAGATTTGATTCTTAATTATTGGGAATTAAGGAATGGATATTGTGTTTGAGTAAGTGAATTATTCCTCTATTTTGAGAGAAATTTATTATGTAGTTTGGTCTTGTGATTAAATTTTGGGAATATGATTTGTGGCATATATTTATAAGTATGAGTAGTCTTTTGAACCAACTAATGTATTGAAGGAAGTGAGATATTGATATTGGAAATTATGATTTGAAATTGTTATGTTGAGGAATTATGGATTGGTTTTCTGGGATATCAAGGTATACATGAAGTTATGTGATGATTTGATCCATACATTGGGAAATGATAAGTTATATTTTGAAAAGATGGGTGAAGACAAGTATTATGGCGTTATTGGGAAGAATCTTAATTATTCTTGGGAACGGATTGATCACTAGTAAGGAATGATCACTTGTATTGGAGAGTATTATAAATTATGAGGATATGAGATAATATTGTTGATTTATTTTGGAATTTGATCGGGAAGATATGTTAAAGATAAGCTGATGATATTATGTTGATTGTGAATAATATGTTATTGGATATACTACATAAAGAGAATATTCAGGTAATTTCTATCGTTTTAATTATTTTGGTGATATTTGGTGATAAAGAAGTTTTAGAGATGACAAATTATTATGGTTTGGTATGTTTTTTAAAGAAATAGTAAAGATTTATTGAAATTTGGAGAGAATTTTTCCATGGGCTTACAGAGATTAGTGAAGAGACGTGATGTCATTTGGGTTATTGAATAATGACTTAAGTAATCAGCAAATATTTCTTTATACAGAGTTTAGAGGCTATGTTGAGAGCTTGCATTTTAGACCTTTGTGATGGTTAGGAAAACCATTTACCGTCTGTTGAATTTACATGTAATATGATTATTGGGATTAGTCAGTTACCATGAATGGGAGATATTGAAAATATTTTATGGTGAGATGTCTTAAAGGAGTAACCATTTATTCAAAGTGAGAAATTGGGGACATGCGATTGAATGTTTGGGATTATGTGAGATAATGATTGTCATAAGGTCCATTGTATATAAAAGGTATAATAGATGATTGTAAGGAATAATGTGATGATGAGAACTGAAGGTGATAATATATTGAAATTATGAAATAAGTTGACCATCCATGAATAAGTTATGTTGTATTTGGTTCTAAGTGGAAATTCGAAGAATGATGAATCTCAGTCATGGAAAATGAATCAGGATTTCCTCATAATGTGAATGATTCACTGATGTACATTAAGTTTTCAATATTGATGAAAGAAACTTTATCAGGTCCTAGATTTGTACAAGTATTGCAGAAGTAATGCATCTGATCGGAGGAAGGTTTATGATAGTACATACCAGGAAATTGTGGAGATTATTATCGATGGCATCTTGATTCAAAAATAAGAAATGAAATTTTAGGCAATTGTCCTTGTGGATAGGATTTGTGGAAAATGAGAATAAGACTTCACAATGGTTATTGTTATGGAGTAGTGTGCAGAAAGAGTGACAATGGCAGAGTCCAACATTTATTGAGTTTGAGAGATTGATATAAAATCTTAGTGAGTATATTGACGTAAAAGGTTCATGTGAAGGATATGATGGTTATTATGTTGTAATCTTAGAGAGATTGATATGATTATTTGAGGTCAGTTGTGTGACTTTTACTTATAATGGGATTGTATCCTTGGGTTAAGTAAACTTGATGAGGAATGCTATATGAATCACAAAAGTTTTATTCATTGGTGATAGGTCAATGATTTATTTATAAAATACTTGGTTAGAGTATCGTTACGATGATTTTGAAAGCATGGATTCTTAAATTAGTACCTTGGCTTTAGTTTTAAGATGAGTGTATGATGCTGAATACTTGATTACAATGTATAAGTATGGATTACAAGATTTAAGTTGATACTCCGATTTTAAAAGAAATGTCAGCATGTTCAGAAAGGATTTCGTTTGTAAATCTTTCCAGAAAGATTCTGTCAAAGTTTTTGTATTTCTACTGTATATTTTGGTATGGATCTGGATTATAAAGTTTTATTTTGGTCAATCTTCTTGATTTTAGTTTTAAGAATGTGATCAATCAATATATATATACTAAGTTTAGACGTTAGAATAGATCCTATGAAAGGCTGGAAATAGAAAGTTAGTGAATGAATTCATAAGTGGGATAATGTCGGTTGATGATCTCCTACAACAATAGCTATTAAACTTCGATCCGTATTGAGTACTATACGATAGGAAATGTAGATTTCCAGTTCATTGGGATGAAGTAGGAGAAAGAAGATTATTGGGTCCAGAAATAGTACAGCAGACAACTGAAGTTGTTGAAAAGATTCGTCAACAAATGAAAATTGCATAGAGCAGACAGAAAAGCTATGTGGACAGAAGAAGGAAACTTTTGGAAATTACTATAGGTGATATGACTTTTTGGTAGCTCCTAGGAAAGGAGTTATGAGACTTGGGAAGAAAGGGAAGTTTTATCGGCCCTTTAAGATACTTGAAAGGGTGGATCTAGATTATCGGGTTGCATTGCAACCGGCACTATCAGGAGTACATAATGTTTTCATGCATCAATGTTGAGGAAGTATATTTTGGATTCCACCCATAGCCTCAGTTATGAGTCATTAGATCTTTGTGAGGATCTGAATTATGAGGAGTCACTTGTGAGAATCCTAATGAAAGTAAATAAGGAACTTAGAAGAAGGAAGATCACGTTAGTTAAGGTTCTTTGGAGGAATCATGCAGTAGAAGGGGCTACTTGGGAACGTGAAGAGGAAATACGTACTAAGTATCCACAAGTTTTGGTAAATTTTAATTTCGAGGACGAAATTTCTTTTTAGGGGGTAAGGAATTGTAAGACCGCTTTTCATTTTTCGTGTATCCTTAAATTTCACGTAATAATTATGTTAATATTATAAATTTTAAATTTAATGATATTTTTAATGTCAATAATTTGAATTATTTTGCAGTGGAAGGACTTGGATGCCGTCTCGATCAATGTACCAATTAAAAGTTTCTAAATTGTTTATTTTAATAGTCTACGTGTAATTTATGTGATTAATTGTTTTACTTCCTAAACATGCTATTTTCTATTTTATTGCATTAAATTGAAGTTGAGAAAAGTTTGGTGACACTTTGGAAATTTATTTGAGGGTCGTGGACTTAAATTACCAATTTATGGGAGCTAAGGGACTGAATTGCATGGGAGGAGAATTGAGGGACCGAAGTGTAAATTTCAAAAGATTAGACCTAACCCTAACCTACTCCTCACTAACGCTCGCTCTCGGTCTCCCTCTTCTCCATCACACTCTCGTTTCCGCCTCCCTCTCCCTCGACTCAACTCTCACTCTTGGTCACCCTCTCTCTCTAACCCGATCGCGACGCCGGCCACCACCACGGTAGTAGCCCTTCCCCTCTTCCCCCCTTTCCCTTTTCTCCTCACGCACACACACACACACCCGCGAACCGCGCACACACACACACACACACACGGTTCCACGAGATTTCACACACACACACGCCCATAATTCGATACACACATGTATATATGTATAAATTCTATGTAAATAATGTATGTATACACTTTATATGCATAAATTCAGATATTTCAGTTAATTTCAGATTCAAATTTTTGTGTAATTTCGAGTGTAACCATGAATTTGGGAATTAATGATGTTATGTGAATGAGTATTGATGTATATGAATGTATATATTATTATGTATGTATAGATGCGTGCATATATATATGTATAAAGTTTGGATTTTTGTGGGCATAGGTATATATTCACGAAATTTTGATTAATTTGTGTGCTATAATATTAAATTTGAGGTGTGAATGTATGTATATATGATCACGAATATATATATGACCATTTAAACAAACTTGTGTAATTTTTGGAATTTTGGGATAATGGTATAAGAGAGTAAACTCTAACCTTTTGAAACAAGTTAGTTTAAATGTAAGTTATGTTCAAAGTTATAAATTTTAGTTCAAGATCAATTGTTTGAATAAGGATGCTTGACTTGAATTGTGAAATTGATAAGTAAGATTTCCAAAAATTTTCCTTGAACTTAATTACTTCGAGTATGATATTATATGTAGTGTTAAATGTGTTTATTATATTATGAGTCACATGAAAGTCTCGACCTTATTTAAGAGTGTTAAACGTGGTTTTTCACTAAAAGTCATATTTTGTTAATGAATGGAAATTACTTAGGAAAAACGGTACATTGACGTCGCGGGCAACCAAGACTTCCACCTGCATATTAAACAGACTACTGAGGACTACATGTAAGTAAACTTCCCCCTACTTTCATCAAAGTTGAATGTTAATGTGGAATTAATGTGCTTAATTGACATTCGTGTTAATTACGGAATTTTAATGCTTTTGGTCTACCATATGCAATTATGTGTAGTTAAGGAAATGTTCAAGCATGCACGTTACATGTCATTGCATCATCAAGCATGCATTGGCATCGAAATGGGAAAGTCAAATGTTTTAATGAAAGGAATGTGTCAAAGTGCAATTTTTGTCAAAAATTGTGTATCCCAAGTTTTTGAAAGAATGGGTGTACTTCTATGTCATGAAAGATGCGAGTGGGAAATGGGGCGCGGGGGACCGGCGTACCCGAATGTAATGAGCCGCTTTGCGGTGGAATGAAGTGAATGAGCCGCTTTGCGGTGGAATGAATGTAATGAGCCGCTTTGCGGTGGGAAAATGAATGTTAAACCGCTTTGCGGTGGAAATGCGCATGTTAATCTGGTTCCAAATAAGAATGGCCCACTGTTATCTGATTGACTAGAAGTTACACCAAGTGAGCTCACGATGGAAATGAAGTGAAAGTTTTGAAATGTAAAGTGAAAGTTTTGAAATGTTAGTGAAAGTTCGAAATGTTGAAAGTTTTGAAAGGTTAAAGTGAATGGGGATACATATTTCAAAGTTTAAAGCATTTCATGTCATAAGCATGCATTCATGCATAAAGTTTACTTACTGAGCTTTAGCTCACCCCAATCCCTCCCCAACATTTCAGGTGATGAAAGTTAGGTGATCCGAGGAGAGCACTTGGTGACAGACTCAGGCTACATCGCTTCAAGTTTTTAAAGAAAATAAAGTTAAATTTTGAAGTTAATTAAGTTTATAATTAATTATTTCTTAATTCATTCATTTTATGTTGATAATTGTTTGGTTGAGATTAGTTTTAAATTTGTTATGGAATTTCTAATATTGGTTATATTATCACTTATTGCATTTAATTGAAGCTTATTGATACAAAATGTTGTGTTGAGGAGTTTGGGGATTGAGTTTGAAATAATGTGGTGATGTTGGAGTTTGAAGTAGAATTGGGGTGTATGTTGAATATTGGATTTCTCTTTGAGTCGAGTTTATGTTGTAAAATGGTTTTGATGTCCCTCTACAGGTTGGTTAAGTCCAATTTATAGAGGAGACTCTGTCGAAATTTCTATAAGATTTTAAAATAGAAAATGAAAAGGTTGAAGTCTTTAAATGATTTGTTTTCCGCATTTTAATGTTTAAACGTTTTAAATTCCGCATTTAATGTGATTGGAAGTTAACACGCCTAGGTTTAAGGTTTTGAAACTTGGGGTGTTACACTTCTCTTCCAAACAATCATCATGCCATTGGAGTCAAATGGATATATAAAATCAAGAAAAATGCTAAAGGAGATGTGGAGAGATACAAGGTGAGGCTTGTTGTTAAAGGCTACAAGCAAAGGCATGGTATTGACTATGAAGAAGTGTTTGCGCCTGTTGCTCGTATGGAGACCATCAGACTACTAATTTCTATTGCTGCTCAAAACCATTGGAAAATACAACAACTGGATGTTAAATCCGCTTTTCTCAATGGCTATCTCGAGGAGGAAGTTTACATTGAGCAGCCTGTGGGATATGTTGTTAAAGGCCAAGAAGATAAAGTGTTAAAGTTGAAAAAAACTTTATACGGGCTCAAGCAAGCACCTAGAGTTTGGAATAGTCGGATCGACAAGTATTTCCAAGAAAATGGTTTTACTAAATGCTTGTATGAATATGCTCTTTATGTGAAGAAGAGAAATAATGATCTTTTATTTGTTTGTATCTATGTGGATGATCTTATATTCACAGGAACTAATCCAAAAATGTTTGAAGATTTTAAAGATGCAATGGCTCATGAGTTCGAGATGAGTACACTGGGATTGATGTCCTACTATTTGGGAATCGAAGTAAAGCAATTGAAGGAAGGTATTTTCATCAGTCAGGAAAACTATGCAAAGGAGGTGCTCAAAAGATTCAATATGCTGGATTGCAAGTCTGTCAATACTCCTTTGGAGTGTGGAATAAAATTTTCCAAGATGGATAATAAAAAAAGTGTGGATCCAACTCTGTTCAAAAGCCTGGTGGGAAGTTTAAGATATTTAACTTGTACAAGACCTGACATCTTGTTTGCAGTTGGGTTAGTAAGTCGTTTTATGGAAATGCCTTCTGAATCTCATATGAAAGCAGCCAAGAGAATCCTTCGTTATCTCAAAGGTACTCTTGACTATGAGATTTTTTATTTGTCTTCTGAAGAATTTAAGCTGGTAGGCTATTGTGACGGTGATTTCGCTAGTGATATCGATGATAGAAAGAGTACAACTGGTTTTGTGTTTTTCATGGGAAATAATCCCATTTCATGGTGTTCTAAGAAACAACCCATTGTTACTCTATCGACATGTGAATCTGAATATGTTTCAGCTACATTTTGTGCTTACCAAGCCATTTGGTTAAGGAGATTACTTAAAGAGATTTGTTTAGAAAAAATAGAAGCTACCAAGATCATGATTGACAACAAATCTGCTCAAGCTTTGGCAAGGAATCCGGTATTTCACAATCGGAGTAAGCACAGTGACACAAGATTTCATTTCATTCGAGACTGCATTGCTAAAAAGGAAGTTGAATTGGAGTTTGTGAAGGCTTTTGATCAGATTGCTGATATGTTCACAAAGCCACTCAAGCATGATGTGTTCCAGAAGTTCAAAAATATACTTGGTATTGTGAAGAAATCAAGTTTAGGAGAGGATGTTGGAAATTAAACTTGATTTAATGGCAGCAAAATTAATGAAATCAGATTCAATGACTTGAAGTTTCAAGATTAAAAGTAGATACATTTGAAGTCATTTTAAAGGTCACTATATTTATGATTTAAGTAAATACAATGTCTAGATAAATAGAACAATGTATCTAGTCTTGTGTCATTAATATAAGTCTAGAATTATCTTTTGAGCTATATAAAAGGTCATGTAATTTGCTGGAAAAATACAAGTGAAGGAAATAGTTAAGTTTCACTTTCTTTTCTTTGACAGTAAGAGTGATTGGTGCCCATCTACTTCCAACAATTGATAAGCCAACTGCAAAAGACAAGAAAGGGAAATATGAGTATTGATCAATATCTTAATACTGTTAAGCATATAGCAGAAAACCTAGAAGTTACTAGGGAAATGATTCCACATTCAGATCTAGTCACTCAAGTATTGGTTGGACTAGATGATGACTAACATTCCTATTGTAGTGCAAATAATCAGTAAAGAAAGTATCACCTGGAATGGACTACAAGCTACACTAATGACCTATGAGAGCAAAATGGAACATCTGAGTTCCATCAAGACTGCAATGGGCTCAGTCAATTTAACATTTCCCATTGCTAACTCTGCTTACAGAACAGTTAGCAGCAACTACAATTGAGGTGGAAGGTTCAACTGTCGTGGAAAGGGAAACAGAGGCAAAACTAGAGGAACGGGAAGAATAAAGTATGCAAGAGGAAATGCAAACTGTCAAATTTGTGTGCTTAACAATCATGAAGCAGCCTGGTCTTTTAAAAAATACAATGAAAATTTCATGGGAACATGATCACAGCAGCCTAACTCACCTTCAACTCAGAATCATGTAGCACTTAATGCTACACCTAAAAGTGTTGCTGATCACAGTTGGCTTATTGATTCTGGATCCAGCAATCACGTGACTCCAAACAAGAGAAGCTAAATGAAGTTCATGAATATGCAGGTAATATTAAGCTTCAAGTAGGAAATGGTAAGGCTCTTGATATTACTCATGTTGGACACACTCATTTCAAAACATTAAATGCTGATCATCTGCTATTAAAGAAAATGCTGGTAGTTCCTAAAATTAAAAAGGATCTAATCATTTTCTCACAATTCACTTTAGATAACAATGTTTTTCTTGAGTTTCATGACAATTTTGTGGCTTTTAAGGACAAGGAAACCCAGAAAATTTTGCTGCAGGGAACAACTAAAGATGTATTGTACCAGCTTCGGCCTACAAGTCAAAACCAAACTATCTACTTCATCAATCTACAAAAAAAATCAAGACAAATCATCTTTCATTCTAACTTATAGTTCTACTGAAGTATCTAATTGTAATGTTTCAAAAAAATGAAAATGAAAATTTCTTTTGTAATGCGTGCTTGTATGGTAAGACTCTTAGATTGCCATTCAATACACCCTTATCTGATGCTCAAAATGTCCTAGACCTAGTTCACTCAGATCTAGACGCACATGGATTTGTCATTTAAAACACAAATCTGAAGCCCTTAAAAAATTCATTGAGTTTAAATAATTAGTTGAAAATAAGTTTGACAGGAAAATAAAAGCTTGCAGTGTGATTGGGGAGGGGAGTTTTTCCTTATCGGGCTTGGGACTAAAAGAATGGTTGGGACAACAAACATCCATCTCATTCGTACTTTGGATACCCATATAATCATCGAAGGCTGTTGATGTGACAAATTCCTAGAAATTAGGAGGCGTTGTGGACAAATAAATTGTTGGAGTTCTCATTTTTATCTAGTCCCAACATGCTTGATGTTAAGAAAAGACATCTTCCAGGAAGGTTGGCTACTTCTCTAATATTCTAAACGGTTTTGGTATCGAACTAAGAGTCTCTTGTCCCTACACCTCAGTTCAAAATGGTCGTACAAAAAGAAAGCACACAAATGTTATTGAAATTGGACTAACCCTACTAGCTCAAACCAACACGACTTTCACTTAATGGTGGGAAGCATTTCAAATAGGAGTGTTTCTAATAAACAAAACGCTCACACTAGTCTTAAAACTAAAAACACCCCACCACTGTCTTTTTAATGAAGTATTTGACTACCATAAATTAAAAAACTTTGGTTGTGCATGTTTCCCATACTTAAGACCCTATCAAAATCACAAGTTTAGCTTTCACTCTGTAAAATGTGTCTTCCTAGGGTACAGTTCAGTACATAAGGGTTTAAATGCCTCAATCCTACAGGAAAAATATATGTGTCTAGGCATGATATTTTCAATGAACTAGACACCCCATTCAAAACAAAATTCCTACACAAACACACAACTCCACAAAACATAACATTCCTAAATCTACCTACCTATAATCCAAATCAGCCCACAGCTACAGTTAATCTAAGTGAAGTACCTAGAGTGGTGGAAAATATCAATTATCAGCAAAATAGTGAAGATGATTCGAAAAATACTGAACCAAGAAATGATCATGATCAGGAAATAAACCAAAACATTAGTTAACAACATCTTTCAAAAGAAAATTAGGAAACATAAGTGATTGAATTACAAGGAAACAACTGTTCTGAAAATGAGTGTGCAAGTGATAAGAACCAAGGTCAAACTTGACATCACATGATCACTAGACGGAAGGTTGGAGTTTTTAAACCTAAGGTTTACTTTTCTCATTGTCCTTAGAATAGTGTGGAACCAAATTTAGTTAGTGAAGCCTTTGCAGATCAGAACTCGAAAAGGGCTATCATGGATGAGTTTGAAGATCTTAAGAAGAAAGAAACATGGAAACTTGTTCCTCCAAGTCCTAAACATAAAGTAATTGGCACAAAGTGGGTTTTCAGAGTTAAACAGGATGGAAAAGGAAAAGTGGACAAATATAAATTGTAACGCCCCGAGATCCGTAAAAACTCGGGACGCCACGTTGTCCTCTAAAATTAACTATTTAACAAAATATTGCGAAAATAAACTGAATTGTAAACATCATATTTATTTGGAAATCAGCGACGATAACTCAAATTTAAATAAATTTACTCGGAACAATTCATGAAATTTCAAATCACGACAAGTTGAATTAACAAGGTTTCATAAACATGACTTTCAAAATAACTTAAAATTAATGTTTGCCATCACTGTCGTTCATTCGCCACCGTCTCCAAAATCTGCAAATGTTGTTAAAATAACAGAGTGAGTATTTCAAAAGAAATACTTAGTAGTCTCATTGTCAATCATTAATTTACAAGATAATTGAACACGTAATTATGCAAATAATACAGTAACATTCTCTTAATCATAGGCATCACATAGTGAGTTCAAATGAACATTTTCGTGTCTTGTCTTATGAAAATAAAGCATATAAGTTATGACAGGCATAACATAAATTTCTCTTCTTATCTCATAAGAGATATTATTGTCTTGTCTCTTGCAATTAAGCATATAAATAACGTAAATCCACATAACACAAGTATTTATAGTATAAACTAATTAGTGGGGGAGAGTCTACCTCAAATTATCTCGAGTCACGTAAAAAGTGGAGCGGGGAGAAATCTCCACCTCTTAATCGTCCACACGTTTCGTCTAGCCAAAATACAAAATAAGCCTTGAATTAGTATTTCGAAATTTTAAACATTTAAAATGATAAAGTAAAATTTAGAAACTTAACTGGAAATTTATTAAAACTAAAATTTGAAAAGTTTAAGGACTGAAATAGACTTTTCGAAATTAGTGGGTTGATTGTGGGGGAACTAGATCTCTAGGGGATGATTTATTAATAACTGAAACTTTGGGACTGAAATAAATAACTTTTAAAATTTGGGACTAAAGAATAATTTTAAAAAAATTCAAACATATACATATCTATATCTCTCACCCTCTCTCTCTAAATTGGTTCCACAGAGAGAGAGAGAGAGAGAGATAGAAAGGCGACAGAGGGCTTCACCCTCTTTGAATCCGTGCAATCGCTGGCGCTTGTCTGGGGATTGTGCTGCCAAGGCGCCGGTCGTGTATGGTGTGCGGGTGAGTTGTGGGTTCAACTTGGTTTTGGGTGTTGATTTAGGTGCAACAGACAGGAAGAACTGAGGCTTGGAGGACTCTTATTCTTGGGTTTTTCCGCCTGTATTACGGCCAATACAACACAACTGTTAAGGTAAGGTGCTTGGGTTTTGTTTATTTCTGTTTTTGGGTGTTGATTGAGGGGATAATAAGTTGGGCAGTGGTGGTCTATGGAGGTGATGATTGTAGTGATTCAGGTGGCGATGTGGTGGCTTCACAGTGGTATTGGATGGTAAAATTGTGGTGGTATTTGGTGTGTGGATTTGGAGGTTTAGCAGTGGAGGTCGGGGTGTTGGGTGTGAAGTTTGTTTCGGCTGGATTGAGGCTTGGTGGCTTCGACTGTGGCTTGGTGGCTTCGACTGTGGCTTGGTGTTTATGATTGAAAGTCTATAGATTGTGCTTTTAACAAGTATTGTGGGATTGCTCGCATCGTTGGTGGCTAGAAATTGGTGTTCTAGCATCAACATCGAGTTCCCAACATGTGGCTGCTGAGACTGAGATTGAGATTGAGAGGGAGAATGCATACCCAGGAGTATGTGTTTTTGGGCTCTCTGTGCGTTTGTGTCCTGAGGGATGAGGGAGAGGGGTTATATGAACAGTAAGTTTAGGGTACAAAATCCTAGGTATTACGTGTACCAAGAATTTGGGGTACAAGAATTACCCTAATTAGATTTAAATGAATTGGACTTAAAATAATCAAGATGCGGACTAACATAATTTTGGACCTAAAATAATTAAATATTGGACTTAAATAAATTGGACTCAGAATTATTAAAATTTGGATTTAAAAATGATAAAGAATTTGATATTTTAAAGTATTTGACATTGGACTCAATTTTTGAATGGACTTAAATTTGTTTTACAATGGCTAGATGAACACACTTTCATTTTAAATTTTTGGATTAAAACTTATCAATACGTTTTTTTATAAAAACGATTTTATTTCATTTAAAAATTATCGATCGCTACACAAAGCAAGGTTAGTTGCAAAGGGTTTTCTTCAAAAACAGGAGTTGACTTTTATGAAACTTTCAGCCTTGTGATAAGGCTTTTTCCTTGATAATTATTTTAACTCTTTTAGTTTCCAGAAATTGGAGCATAAGACAAGTTGACATCAACAATGCATTTATAAATGGAAAATTGGAAGAAAAAGCATACATAAATCAGCCAGAGGGTTTTGTTGATAAAGAAAAACTGCATTTTATATGCAAACTTGGAAAAGCCCTTTATGGTCTAAAACAAGCATCAAAGGCTTGGTTTAGTCAACTAAAGATTACTGTTAACTTATTTGTTATTAGGCATTCTCTATTTTTCTTCATGTTGTAATTTAATTAAATTTAATTTAATTACTATACACGTGTGTTTTGTAATTCATTGATTTTAATTAAATTATTACTCGATTCTTTCTTGAGCTATTAAATATAATTATCTTCTATATTGTTGGAATAATTATCTTTTGATAATTTGATAATGTTTGGAGACTTATCTTGTTTGATAAGAATTGTGATAATTATATTCTTGGGCTAGAATTCTATCACTTATCACTCTTGATAATGATTCAAGATTTAAGGATATATTGATTGACCGAAAATCTTGATGGACGAAGATCTTGGTCCTATTCTTGGTGTCCAAGTTTGATTCTATAACTTATGGTAAGATTGTTTAATTTATGATTATCTTACCTTATCATCACTTATGGTAACTTTCTTGAATTTATGATTATCTTACCTTATCTCTAATTATTATTGTTTTAATTGCAGGTAATAGAGATTTTGTACCATCAGGATTCGTGATGGACAAGCAATTCGATTGCACTTAAATAAGGAAGACTAGGACAGTTTTTCGTGTGCTGAGGAAGCCAAAAATTCTTGTGATGTACTTTAACATATACGGCTTCGACATATTAAGACATTGGTTCTTAGAAAGTAGAAATCAATCACTAAGAGAAGAAAAGACTTTCATCCAGAATATTAAACGGGAGGTTTGGATCAAGATCGAACACGAGTTCTAGTTTTCTATGATCATTGCAGCTTCAAGAAAACTATTGAAGAGTGGTGGGACGCCAGCTCATATTACACGTCATAGAAGAATCAGGAAGTGACTTATTTCTGGGGTGTTTGATAAGTCTATGGGTAGATTTACCCTATATCTTAGATTGATCTACGTAAAAAAAATTCTTACATAGTGATTGATTTTTGTCTGCAGAGTACAGACACGTAGGTTTTCTCTATTAGGTTTTTTCCCACGTAAAGCTCGAATATTGCGTTCTTGTCTATTTAAATTTTTGCATCGTTTATACTGGTCTGTTCACGTTTTATAATCCGGACGAATCTGCATCAACAAGATTCATCTGGTCTTACGCTAAAACAAAACTTCATGTTTCACTAACAATTCGTAACTGTCCAGTCAAATCTATGACAGTCAGTTGTGTCTTAGTTAAAATTAGACAACTTTAATTTTTCAATTACTCTACTCAGTGGGAGTTCATACATTCAAAAGCTAACAACTCACTTTTCTTTTTTAGAAGAGAAAGATGATGGAAATCAAATCCAAGAAAGTGTTCAAATCAATTAAGAAAAAAATAGTTTTGTTTGAAAACAAGAATGCCCTTGAATTTAATTAATTACTAAATAAATTAAAACTACCTTAAGGTACGAAGCAGATTTACCTTCCATCAGATAATATGAACTTCAATCTTTAGAATAATTGTTCCAGCTTCAAACCCTTGAATTATCCCCAATATTCCTTCAAGAACAAGATTGCGTTGATGCGTGGACACTAAAGGATCAAAAACACAAGAATATAATATTACCCGAGTAGAATTAAAATTCTCACTCTAATATTTAATTAGAAAATAACCAAACCAAGAATGTGGAATAAATCTTGGTTATCCCCTCATATGTATATAGGGGAAGAGTTTTAATTCCTCTCCTATTCCTTGTGAGATTAATTCTATCCTTATCCCTTTTTATTAGCGCAATCCAAGAACTATCCAACTCTTTACAAGTTAGTACTTCAATTCTTATTTAGGCTATTGGGGGGATCCCATTGGATTTATATATTATAGACTCCCAATAATTCAATCCGGTTATGCCAATTAATAACTGTTCAATTTAATTATCTAATAATTCGCTCATACCACTATAGGCAAATTATTACAACTCCTAAGTATATAAAATAATCATAGAAGCAATATATATTTATTTTCCGTAATTATTTATCCTCTTGACTTATCAATATAATAGTTTGTCCCTATTTGAGATCGATAATTAATCAGGCATACAATTAACCATTTCATCTAATTAATTATTCACTTTGCTTAAATCAATAATCTTATTGCTATGATTTCTATTTAACATCGAATGTTAAATACTATGCTTAGATTTCTGAAATCATAGTCGCATATAGAAAATTTAAGCGATCTCCTTAACTCTACAGTTAGAGCAACATATTCGTATTGAAATGCGTCATTTATTAATTCACTTTCCTTTGGCTCCCAACATAAAAAGTTGTTGATTACATCAATGATTGATCTCACTTATAGTGTATCAAGGACTCTAAGGATTACTACATAATAACTACCATCCAAGAGATTACTACATAATAACTACCATCCAAGATAGATTAAGACAATCCATGTGATAGTCATGTAAATTCTCAATTTCTAAGTACATTTTCAGTCATTTGCTTTGGTTGTAAAATCCAATATGCTTTAGTTGTGGAAGTGACGCATTTGGCACGAAAATAAATGGTAAGGAGAAAAAGAGTCGGTTGTAAACCGACGCAAGAAGTTTGACTATATGCGTCGGTTGTGGTGACAACCAATGCATAAACATCAACTAAATGCGTCAGTTGTAGGATGACAACCGACGAATATAGTTGATCTATATGCATCGGTTGTCACCACAACCGACACATATTCCTATTTTTTTTATTTTTCCCAAAAATCCTGTTAGTTTTTCTACATTTTCATTGTCAAATGTAACTATAAACAACCAACATATAATCAACATCAAATGCGTAATAAAATTAAATAAATAAATTTACATTAATATTAATTATTTATTACAAATGCTCAACATAAAAAAATCAAAATTTACATACAATCTTCATAGAAGTAGTTGGCCCATAACTTTCTAATTTCGTCTATCTCCTCCATAGAATAAGATTCTTGATAAAATGCCTACAAATAATTAAAATGAATGATTACTTATTTGTTAATAACTATTGTTGACCACAAAATCAGGCTGGACCTTGGACCAACACGTCTCAACTCCTCCCCCTTGAACTCGTGGATCTCCTGTGCACTGTGACAATCAATTAGTTTGCAAAGGGGGCCGAGATGGCTCCCGTTTGCACTCCGATGCCAAAGTCAGTACTCATTTTAGGCGAATATATGTTGGGTGCGGGAGATATAACTGTGTAAAAGAGAGAAAAGGGAGTGAGAGAAATATATATTTAGTTAAGAGTATGAAATTGCTAACCCTTTACCAGGCGGGAGGAGTGCCGTATTTGTAGAGGAACTCGTTGTCTCGGATCATGACACGTGGCATACTTTACACTTGTCTTCACCCTAGCTCTTGGAGGTGACAACCTTGCTTTTTGACTGTAATCACTGCTACATTTTGTAGGGGATGGGCGCCTGTCACATCTTGGTAAAGGCAGTGTCACATTTCTGACTTCATGCCTTGTCCCATCCTTACATCCGAGGTGCTACCGTGAACACCTCGGCTAAGTGTAAAGTGTCTCTGCTAGACACAAACCAGTTCGGCTGCAGGGGTTCCTGTGCCTTTCCACCACGGCCATTAGTTCAGGACAGTATCTAAAACTTTGATCGTGAGCTAAAGTTCAATGGACCTTTGTTGGGCCCCACTGGCAGCCCAATGTGCCATATTTTAGGAGCGATCTCAACACTAGTCCCTCAAATATGATGTGGTCATTCATGGGCGGATCGAATTTGCCATGATTTCGTAGCAGTAACTTTTGACCCAGTTCCATCGCCTGCTACACCCAACATCTCGCAATTGCTTCTCCATCCTCTAACTAGGAGCTGCTATGTAGGACAACAACTTTTTAGGGGGTCAATAATGCCATTCTTTATGTGAGGTTCAGATCCATATTATAGCCGACCTTCTACTTCGGCTTTTCCCTCCTAAATGAGGGCTGGGATCGTACTAGCGCGTTTCTTAGGCGGCGCATTTAATACAAAGGGGCTGCTGGTATCTGTTTCCAAGAACAATGAAGAGTATGGAGGAGGACACGTCACCGCGCGTGGTAAACACTTTGGCAGCTGAAGGGTTTCTCTCTTTCTCTCTGCAGCTAGCGCTGTAATTAACCCTCCCCCCAAGAGACACGGGTTGTCAAATTAATCATGAGGCTCAAAGACCAAGGATTTGGGACTATTGGGTTCTTTATAAAGTCTCCTTCATTTCTGCATTTCTCCTTTACCCGTTTCTCAGAATCTTCGCAGTAGTTCCTTGTTTCACAAGAGATAGTAGCATTCTTCCTTCTTCTTGCAAGTCTCCCAGCGTTTCTTTAGGATTCTTCACCCGGAAAATTGTCTCCGCTACCCAACATTTTCCCTTGGCGTGTTTTTCCTTTCGAGTGCACAATCTCGAACATCCAGTTTTCGATGGTAAATTTCTTTTCCTTTGCATGCGCAAAACTTTTCTATTTTTAGTTTCTCATTGTGGGTTTGAGAATTTTATTCCGCGTTTTCTTTCTTCTTTTTAATGAGTCTGACCCGTCTTTAAAAATAAAAGAAAAAATGGAAAGAGTTGGGGGAACGGGTTCATGGGAAATGTTAGCAATGGCGGTTCCCGTCAGAGGTTTCTACCCCATCTCTTTATCGGTTTTTAGTTCCCGTTTCTTTAAGGAGCAAATTAAGAGGAGAAATAGGAAAACAAGTGGCATAATTTGTTTGAGTGATTCTGACAGCGAAGAAGAAAAACACCAGAACTACATGGCTCATCTATCACCCGAAGAGGAAGCATCTTTGAGAGAGCTTCGAAGCAAACGAGACAGGGATTTGGGAAGAGAAGGGGCGGTAGGCTCTTCTTCAGGTCACCAGGACCTCGGGTTAATCATTAGGGCCCTGTTTAGGGCACATAGGGAAGAATTGGGTTTGACTGCAGAGGAGATCGCCCAAGTAGAGGATTGGGTTGACCAGGTTAACAAATTTTCGGGCTAACACGTTGATCCTGATCCAAACCCAGAGTCATGGGAGAGTAGTGAGATTACTACTGAAATCTGAAGGGTTGATTTGGCCGGGGCTTCAGCAAAATTCAGGTTGCCAGAAGGGGTCCAATTGGTGCACCCTACACCTTCCTGCCGACCTTGCAGCTCTCCTTCAGGCCAAGTGGCCATATGCTATATAGCAACCCAGAATTTTTATGCAATAAATAATTATTTTAATATTTAGAAAATTGAGTCGCTATTGTTTTGAAATTAATGCCGCGACGGATTCGTCTAGCCAAGTCAAGAAATATCGAATTTGTTCGATTTTAAATTAAATTTCCGAATTTCTAAAATTATGTTATTTTAATTGTTTATTCAAAGTATTATTTCCAGTCCAAAATATATCAGTTTTAATACAATTCCTTATACAAAAACATCATCATTATATATATATATATATTTTACATCTATTTCATATTCCATCTCATTATACAAACACCAAAGCATTTCCAACTAATCTCTACACAATTCCATCATCCTTCCATATCAAACAAATCATGATGTCTTCCATTATTCATTGTTTTCTTTCCATTTTCTTTCCCTTTGCACAAATCACACCCGAGCACCAACAAGACCATTTCAAACCACCACCTAAATTCCACAATAAACAAAGCAATTATCATATAGACATTACACCTATTCTAATTCAAAACTCCAACCTGGTCCATTTTCATCATTCCCTCCACCTACTCCCATCTACTTTCAATCTCATAAGATTCCCAAACCTTCCATGTGCATCCACTTTACAGCTTCATCTCCATCTCCAGCTATCAACCCTCACCACACACTGCAAAACCAAGCATCATTATGTTCCTATACCAAATTCTCCACTAATCAAATCACAATTTCATTTCCATCTACCTTAATACCACCACAGCTTTTCCATCATTATATCAATCCACTAACTCACAGCCATTCACTGCTAAGCATCTTCTACTGCCCAGATTGAACTCCAAACCAACAAACTGCTTCAATCGAATTCATCACACTGAAATCAATCTGTCAACCAACAATCCTCAATCCAGTTGCAGCCCCAAACCACAACCACGAAACCTATGTATCATCATCTCCATCCCACACTGCTCACGATCATTATCACCACCACAATACACAAAACTAGAAACCTGCCATCTCCACCTTCATCACCCGGAATCAGCCACCATCACTGCAATGTTAATCACAACCACCGCCTGAACCTCCATCGACGCCACTGCCCAACTTCAATAGCAAATCAGATACAACTCCTATAACAACCCAACACAGTCTGCATTCCCAAATCCTAATCAACCCAACTGCCATCAACCAATCGAGTCTCTGACCAACTCCAATTCAGTGCCAAAGCCCCAAATCAAAATAAAACCCAAAACAAAAACCAAGAATCAATTTACCCATAGCACTTACCTCGAACTCCAATCAGTTTTGACCGGAGTTCCACCGGAAATCGCATCTCCAAACTCAGCCTCCAGTGTCTAGGTTTCACATCAAATTCGCTCCAAATCGCTAACCATTTACTGAACCAGTCACTGCCACATGATGTCCGAACCACCGCCGGAGTTGCGCCGGCAGTAGACCGGATATTTCTCAAATCCACCAGTTTCAGCCGCAACTCTCTGTCTCTCGTTTTCTCTCGTTTTCTCTGATCTGAAATGTAAAGGAAGAGAAGATATATTTGATATTATATTTTAACTTTTAAGATTTGCAAATTAGTCCTCAAGTTTCAAAAGGTTTTCAATTTAGTCCTTTCAACTTTTAAACTTATCAATTTCAACCCTTAAGTTTTAAATGAGTTTAATCAGTCCCTTTCATTTTAAAATTCTGATCAATTCAGTCCCTGCTGATTTACTTTATTTGATTTTAAGCCCAAGTTTCAAAAGTATTCATTTTAGTCCCTCAACTTTCAAAACATCAATTTTAGTCCTCAAATTATAATTTATCATTTTGAACTATATATTCGATATACTAAAGTGACTTATTGGTTAAGACGAAGCGTACGGAGAATTTAAAGAAATTGAAGTCATTCCCGCTCAACTTTGCACTCGTCGGATTTGAGGTAGACTCGCACTTATTAATTGATTTAAATTATGATTTCATATGAATGTCATGTGACTTGTGAAAGTCAATTTTTAAGAAAAACAAGTATGTTTTTATGAAAGGTAAATATACCTTATGTTGTTATGAAAAGTAAGTATGTTCTTATGAAAAGAAAATATACTTTATGTTTTTACGAAAAGTAAGTATACCCTATGCTTCACGAAAATGTTTTTTTGGATCATTGCTATGAAATCAATCTACCAAGATTGTTTTGGGTCCCATATGATAAGTTATGATATGTTAAGGGGACCGGAGTTTTAGTAGCGCTACACATAAGAATTCTTGCCACCTAAGTTCGGTAACATTCTTGTGTCTCCTATGTTTATGAGGATTTGCCACGAAGTTCGGTAAAATTCCTATCTTTCCATATGTTTATGAGGATTTACCACCTAAGTTCGGTAAAATTCCTGTCGCATATGTTTATGAGGATTTCGATCCTATCTTATGTTATGATGCAATTGATCCCTATGAATTTCAGAAAATTATGCTTGGTATACTTACTACATAAGAATTCTTGCCACCTAAGTTCGGTAAAATTCTTATGTTTACGAGGATTTAGATATTATCCTATGTTATGATGAAAACTTACTGTTATTATGATTTTACTGCATAAGAATTCTTGCCACCTAAGTTCGGTAAAGTTCTTGTGTCTATTTATGTTTATGAGGATTTAAATCCTATCTTATGTTATGCTTTCAAAAGAAATTATGCTTGACATAATTAAAATGTTTTTATAAGTATATGGTTTTCAAAGAGCTGTTTTCAAAGAGCTGTTTTCAAAGAGCTATTTTCAAAGAGCCTATGATTTGTAAAATATGTCCCGTGCTGTAATGCACAATATGAGTTTTATCAAGAGCAGTTTTATAAAGAAGCTCTATCAATGCCCGTTTTATAAAGAGCCGGGATTTATGTGTTTAATCATCTTATAAATTAAATTAATTTGCGATGAGTCTACTGAGTATTTCCCCCATGAAATACTCACCCTACTTTTTAACAGTTTTGCAGATTTCGGAGACGGTGGCGAGCGATGAATGATGGTGGCAATAATCGTTGAACGGTTGAAAGTTTGACGTTAATGATTTCCGTATTTTCCAAACAATCGAATAATTTATAGAAGTTCATTTATTTGAGAAATTATGATATTGGCAATTTCTTTACAATATTAATGGTTCGATTTACTATTTCAAATGGTTTCATAAATGTTTTCAATTTTAGCGGCCATTACAGTTTATTTAATGTTGCCAAAAAATGAATTTCAATTATTTCTTCCGCAAAAATATTATTCGAAAAATTTAGACAGAAAATGACGTAGTGAATCGGGTATACGGAACTCGGGGCGCTACATGCTACGATGTACTTTCTTGTGGGATGAGGCTTCCCCTACACCCCTTCTTCAGGGCGTTGCTTAGGAGCTATAACCTGTGCCCCTACCAGCTGGCCCCCAATTTCTGGACAAAGGCTGTGGGCACTTGGTTGGTGTGGCAAGAGGTCAACCATGATCATCCCATCTCGCTACACATCATTCACACTCTCTATACTTTGAAGAAATCAGTTAGAAGGGAGAGAGACGTGAGGTCGGACGTCAAGGATTGGTATTACTTGTCTCCCAGGGGCTCTTATCCTCCTGTTATCACCGGTCACCCCACCTCAATAAAGAACTGGAGGAACCAATGGTTCTGGGTTGCTGGGAGTGGCAGAGTTCTCCTGTGGACCCTAGTCCAGAAATTACAGTTCCCCGAACTCTTTCCCTACCTAATGAGTCTTGTACTTGTTTTAGAGTCTTTAAGTGTCACGCATCTTTTGCTCTTTTAGTTTCTATTCACTTTTCTTGGTTGCTTACTAACATGTCATCGGTTTATGGCAGGGGACACTTTTGCTCGCCTCCTCCCCGACGCAAACCTAGCAGCAGTGAGGTGTTTGTTTGCTTACAAGGGCACTTTCCAAGGGGTCATTTAGCAAAACAAGCTATTTGTTGAACACGGTCTTATGCGAGCCATGAGTAAGTTCGTTTCCCTAATACTGTTTCATCTTATGCTTTTTCTGTTCGTAGCCTCATTTTCCTCTTTCTTGCTAGGTTTCAAGGAATTTCCGAAGATCTCCTTAAAGGGTCTCATGGCTAAGAAGATCCCTCCTGCCCTGCGCCACGGTAGTGAAATTGAAAGAAGGCAGAAAACGGTCCTGGCCAACCTACAAGTTGGGGTAGCAAAGGAAGTGTTCGAGGCGTCTATAGCCCAACTTCAGGGCCCTCTTCCAGCCCTACTGCCACTGCCCACTCTGCTGCCTGTGGGCCCCCAGCAGCCTAGCACAGAAAAGGAGGCTGGTCCTAAAGGAGTCCTTCCAAAGGGGAAAGGGAAAAGGTCTGATAGAGGGGGCTCCAAGAGGGAGAGGGAGACTAAGGATGTATTTGCACCATCCTCTCTATCCTAGGACATGCCTGAGCACGTATCCGAGGAGGATCCCGCTCCCTTGAAGAGGCTAAAAAGGGGTAAGGGCAAGGAGTCCACCTCTGCACCTCCGCCGCCGATTATTGAGGACTTGGAGGACGAGTCGTCTGTGCCCATTCCAGGCTTGGCCTATGAAGTGACACTAGTGGGGGCAGAAGAATCATATTAAAACAAGCATTCTCCCCAGAGATGTCACTTTCAGCCCTTCACTTTTTGACTCCCCCAGTTGTCCTCCAGCCCGGGCCGCATTTATAACTGAGCAATTTTGGACGGAGGGCTGGTCCGCCTTCTTTTCTAGTGCCAGTCCGTCCCGAAAACTGCTCGCCTCCAAGGCCATGAATGCCAGGGTGCTGGCCCTCATTGACGAGGTGGAATCGTCCGTGGACGAGGCGCAGCGGGACAAGAAAATACTGAAACTGCTCTCCGGCATGCGGAAAACATGCTAAAGGAGATTAATGATTTAAAGACCCAGCTGGCCATAGCCCGGAAGTCTTCCTCAGAAGAGAGGGCTAATGCAAAGTGCCTCCAGAAGGACAATGATAAACTGAAGCATGACCTCTGGTCCTCTGAATCAGACTTGGCAGTTCTGTGCAAAAAATTAGATGATTCCAACCGTGCACAGTCCATCACATCTGAGGCTCTGACTGCCGCTAATGCAGCCAAGTCCAGGCTGGAAGCTGAGGTGGCAGCAGCTAATGAAAAATTGGGGAGGGAGCTGGAGGCTAAGGCAAAGGCGGAGGAGGACCTTGCCTCTTTGGAGAGGCATATGCAAACGAGGATCACTGAGGTTCTGGAGCAGACTGTCACGACACGGGTGAAGAATGCTTTAAGTACCAGAGTGTCTGAGGCTATCTAGAACTTCAAAGACACTTTTGAAGAGACCCTAGAGTACGAGGCTATGAGGGTCTTTGGGAACTTAGGGGCTAGGATGGCTTTGGGAGACGTGAAGGAAGCTTTTCCGACTTTGGACCTGTCCTCCATTGAAGCCTTGTACCTCGAGCCTCAAGACGCTCCTGCGGATCTACTGGATGCATCTGGCAAGGGCTTTTCAGAAGATGTCCCTCCGCAATAATCCCCTCATGTATTTTCCTTATTGTTGGGTTTTTGTTTTGTTGTTTTTGTTGTTTTTTTTTGTAAGTGCCCCGGCACCTGATATTGTAAATATAACATTCATTCAATTTGTAAATGCCTTAATTTTATGAATGAAATAACTTATTCATATTTTGCCCAGTATTTTGGCAGCAACGTTTCAAACTGTTTAAGCATAAGTGTTTCCAAGTGCGGATGCCTTGTAATTGTATATGTCTTGTATGATGATGTAAAATGTTCTTGAATTGTATGATAATATGTGCCATCTAGTCCCTCAGATATGCCTAGCTTAACGCATCCACGTTTGCTGGTTAGATCTGATTTTGACCAGCTTTTGAGCCATTTTACCTTATACTCTGTAACAACTGCGTTTATAAATCTGTATGAACTCTTGTGGATAGCGTGATCACTTTCAATCTATATGCAGTACTTAATACACATGTGTCTTGCAAACGCTTTGCCTGAATATATGTATGAAAGTGTTAAACAATTTGCGAACACGTTTAACACTTCGTAAAAGAAAGCGCTTTGCATGTATGAACTAGCTTAATGCACTCACGTTCGCTGATTAGATCTGATTCTGACCAAGAGTTTTGGTTTATATGACAACATTTGGTTATATTTGAATGCTTCCAAATGCAAATGTCTTTTCAAACGTATTGCATGGTGAATGAGTACAGTCCCTCAGATCTGAGTGGTTCGAGGCATTCATGTTTAACAGTTAGATCTGATTTTGACAATCATTTGAACGTTTCTTAAATCACACTTTGTAGGACCTATGAAAGCGAATTTGTATGAACCCCTTTTTATGGTGCCAACGCACTCAATTCTTACGCAGTGATCGTCGTGTGGGCTTTATAAGAGTCCCTTGTTTTTAACAATTTTCATGCATAGCGTGGACGTATGGTGTTATGACCAATATAATCTTGGAACTTGCGTTTATCCATTATGTTTATCTAATTTAGAAATTGGCATTATCTTGAACGTAGCTCACCCATGATTTTATGAAATCACATGATAATGCTGCAATCATAGAGGAGGAATTTGGTTTATTGAAAATAACGACGAAGGTGGTCCTTGTTCCAAGGATTACATAGAGGTACTCCAGATAGGTCCTCAATCATGTACGTTCCGGGTACCACCTCGGAAAAGACTTTGTAAGGGCCTTCCCAATTGGGAACGAAAGTCCCTACTCCTGGTTCCTGTGTTGAAGGAAGAACCTTTCACTCTTTTGTTGTAGTATCGAGCCATCTTTTTCTGGTACCTGGCCATCACCACTTGGGAATCACTCCGTTTTTCCATGAGGAAATCTAAACTGGCTCTTTGTGCTTCTTCGTTTCTCACTTCGTCGTAATGAATTTGATGAAGCGAAGGGATCCCAATTTCAACGGGACATACCGCCTTAGCTCCATAGGCCAATGAGAAAGGTGTTTCGCCGTAGCAGTGTGCGAAGTGGTTTGAAGTGCCCATAATACCTGTGGGAGTTCATCTACCCATGCACCCTTTTTGGACTCCAGCTTCCTTTTCAGGGTATTTTTTATGGTCTTGTTCACGGCTTCGACCTGTCCGTTAGCCTGTGGGTGGTGTGGAGATGAGAACAGTTTCTTAATTCCCAAATCGTCGCACAACTCATCTACGCTTCTGTTTTTAAATTGTTTTGCATTGTCACTAACCAGGGAGTGTGGTATTCCGAACCGACATATGACATTCTTCCAAATGAACTTGGTGGTGTTGGCCTCAGTGATTCTCATCAAAGGTTCCGCTTCGACCCACTTGGTGAAGTAATCAATTGCCACTATCGCAAAGCAATTGTTACCAGCACCCCTAGGCATAGGACCAATAATATCAACCCCCCACTTTGCAAAAGGCCAAGGGCTAGTCACCACAGTCAGTTTGTGATGCGGCTGATGTGGTATGGTTGCGTGTCTTTGGAATTTATCACACTTGCGCACGAAGTCATGGGAGTCCTTTCGCATAGTAGGCCAAAAATGTCACTGTTTGAGGGCGTTCCGAGCTAGCGATAACGCTCCGGCATGGTTACCACATATGCCCTCATGGATTTCTCTCATTACATACCGTCCTTCCTCTGGCCCCACACATCTCAGTAAGGGGGAGGTGTAACTCCGTTTATAAAGTAGGTCATCCAAGAGTACGAAATTCGCAGCGTATGTTTGCAATTTCCGAGCTGCCTCTGGCTCGTTTGGCACTGTCTGATGCTTCAAATAGGCGATCAGGGGATTCATCCAGGATCCCTCTTCTTCTACTGTCAAAATCTTCGGTCCTGGCTCAATAGAAGAAGTCAACATGCGCTCAACTGGGATTAGATTATGTAGCTCTGAATCACCGCTGCTTGCTAGTTTGGACAAAGCATCGACGTTGAAATTTTCTGTTCTGGGATGTGCTGTAACTCCATTTTTCGGAAGTGCACAACCAAATCTCTTACTTTCTTCAAGTAAGCGACCATAGAAGGTTCTTTAGCAGAAAATTGCCCGTTGAATTGACTCACAACGAGCTGTGAATCGCTATTCGCCACTACGGACTTAATCTTCAAAGCTTTTGCAAGTCTTAGCCCGGCTAATAACGCATCGTACTCAGTAACATTGTTTGAGGCTTTGAATTCAAAGCGGATCGCACTGTGTAGTTTAAACCCCTCCGGGCTTATTAAAAATATTCCCGCCCCAGATCGTCCCTCAATCGAGGACCCATCAACGAAATCTTTCCACTCTTGGTTGTCATCTGTGTTATCAACCATCTCGAATTTCGGTGGATGTGTGAATTCGACTACGAAGTCCGCCAACGCTTGACCCTTTTATGGCGGTCCGAGGGGCATAATGTAGGTCGAACTGGCTGATTTCTATCGCCCATTTCAGTAGCCTCCCAGATACGTCTGGTTTTTGCAACACTTGTCTCATGGGAAAGTTGGTGAGCACGCGTATGGAGTGTGCCTGAAAGTAGGGACGAAGTTTGCGAGAGGCTGTGATTAATGAGAGAGCAAGTTTTTCCAAATCTGGGTAGCCTGTCTCGGCATCCAGCATGGCTTTGCTCACATAATATATTGGGAACTGGTTCCCATCCTCCTCTCTGACCAACACCGAGCTAACAGCCTCTTTGGATACAGCCAAATATAGGTAGAGAGGCTAGCCAGCTTTTGGCTTTGATAGCAATGGGGGCTGTCCCAAAGATGCTTTTAGGTCGGCGAAAGCCTGCTCACATTCCGGTGTCCATTGGAAAAATGGTAAGCATTTGTCAGTGGATTTGGAGACGAATCGATTCAAGGCCGCAATTCTCCCCGTTAAGCTTTGCACTTCTTTTGGATTTTGAGGCGATTGCATGTTTAGCAAAGCATTGATTTTGTTGGGATTAGCTTTGATTCCCCTCTTATTCACCATGAATCAAAGAAATTTTCCAGATGCTACTCCAAAAGCGCACTTCGCTGGGTTGAGCTTCATTCAGTATTTCCTCAAAACATCGAAGGCCTCTGACAAATGGCGGATATGATCCGCGGCGACCACGCTTTTGACCAGCATGTCATCAACATATACCTCCATGGTGTTTCCTAATTGTTCTGAAAACATGTGGTTTACTAGCCTCTGATAGGTAGCTCCCGCATTTTTCAAGCCGAATGGCATAGCTCTGTAGCAATAGAGCCCTCTATCTGTAATAAACGAAGTATGCTCCTCATCTGATTCGCACATGGGGATTTGATTGTACCCGGAGTAAGCATCCATGAAGCTTAGCAGCTCATGTCTTGCCGTGGAGTCGACCAGTTGATCGATCCGAGGTAGTGGAAAGCTGTCTTTGGGACATGCCTGGTTCAAGTTGGAAAAATCAATATACACCCTCAGTTTCCCATTATGTTTTGGTACCAAAACAGGATTTGATACCCACTTCGGATAGCGGGACTCTCTGATGAAGCTATTTTTCAATAGCTTTGTGACCTCGTCTTTCAAGGCCTCATACTTGTCCGAACTCATGGGCCTTCTCTTTTGCCTATGCCCAGGGCTTCGGGGATCCAGCTGGAGTCTGTGGCTGGCCTCTTTAGGATCGATCCCAACCATGTCACCGTGCTTCCATGTGAATACATCAAGATTTTCAAGTAAGAAGCTCTTCAATTGATCTTTGTATTCAGTTGGTGAATCCAATCCGATCTGCAATTCCTTGATTGGATCAAATGCGTCTACACCGAAGCATTCTAACCTTTTGGCCGGGGTGGAGCAATTGTCACCTTCCATTCTTGGGTCTAGATCTGCTAAATCCTCTTCCAGGGTCATTGTAACATCCTTATTTTCAGAAGGCCCTTCACCCAATCTTTCAGGGTCTGGAGCAGCCTCGTCCATGGCTACGTCACTGATCATGTTCATGCTTCGATCTTGAAACTTTCGGATTGCATTTGTGTAACATGCCTGTGATTCAGGTTGGCTTCCCCTTATAGTTGCAACGCCATGCTCCGTGGGGAACTTCATGCAAATGTATTTCGTATGCATCACAGCCCCCAAGTCAATGAGACCGGGCCTCCCAATTGAGCCATGATAGGAGGAGATTTTGTCCACAACCAAAAATTCCATGGGGATTCTGGAAAGAGTTGGTGCTTGCCCTACTTTAGTCATAAGGGTTATAGACCCCCTGGGGGTTATGCTGTCCCCAGTGAATCCATATATTGGGTCTGGGACTGGGATGAGTGGAGTGCTGATCCCCATTTTATCGAAAGTTACCCCGTAAATTACATTTACCGAGGCACCATCATCCACCATCATTCGTGATAACCCATTCCGGGCCACCACTACCCTGATAACCAACGCATCATTGTGTGTGAAGTGTACCCCAATGGCATCGTCTTGGGTAAATGTGATATATTCTGTCCAAGGCACCCCAACAGGGTGCGAATGGATATGGTAATTCACGTTGGCGGGCTGCTTGGCCTCCCTGATATACCTCTTTTTGGGAGTTGTTTGTGCTCATACCTAGGTGGGCCCCCCCAATATTGTGTCGATTTCACGAATGGGGTGGTCGGCCACAGGCACAGGTGTTTCCCGTGTATCTTTAGCATGCACCGAGGCGGTATCTTTGATGATTGTCAATCCTTTCCTTAGTTTAGTTCTTCCACGGAGCTCTCCTATCAGCTCGGTTGAACTTCTGACCACCGAATTTTTGAGTTCTCCCCATGTCGGGGGAGAAGTCACTTACCATCCTCCCCTGCACCTTTTGGTCAGCTAACATGTGGATTTCCTTGAAATCTTCTGGTGCGTGACTGTAGTACCTGTGGTAGGCGCAGTAAGCCCCAATCATGGGCTGTTTCCCACTTCGGCCACTTTCCATCCTTCCTTGGGTCGTTGGAGGATTCTAAGAAGGGGTATTGGAGTGCAAGTGGGGGATAGCTTCCGTGATTTCTGCTTCAAAGCTAGATCGTGTCCCCGGAAATGGACGCGGCGCTCCACCTCGGTTGCAGCCGATCCTATCCTTGTTTCCTCCTTTCTTGAGGTTTGCCTCAATTAGAATACCCAAGATTGTATCTTCCTTGGGGGTGGTTGTCCCTGGCCCTTGCCATTTCTTCTGATACAATCTCTTCCTTCATCACATCTACGAGGGCATTGTAATCCCTTGGTTTTCTGCTTCGGACATCCCTCCAGAACATGCTGGTCATATCCAGCCCACCTTTCAAAGCGAAAAACATCTCTACCTCAGTGATATTTTCGTAAATGTGCATCTCTTCAGTAAACCGGGCTAGGTAAATTTTCAGAGATTCATCCTTTCCTTGCCTCAATCCTGAAGGCGTTGGAGTGGGAGCTGGCCAGGCCTGGAGGAAACAAAGCCATTTTTAAAGGCCGTTTTCAAATCTCTCCAACTCTGGATGCTTCCAGGAGGGAGTTTTTTATACCATCGTATCGCAGTCCCCTCAAGGGTTAAAGCAAAGGCTTTACATTTCAATCCCGGAGTGGCCCCAACTATTTCCATGCTAGCACGGTAGTTTAACAGGTGATCGCCTGGATCACCTCGGCCCGAATATTTTTCTATTTCTGGCATTTCAAAGTCGTGAGGCACTGGGCATCTACGGAGGCCCTCTGTGAAAGGACTTATTTCCTCGTCGTCATCCAGCTCATATGACGGCATCTCGCTATTCTCGTCATGATCAGAGTACATTTGGTCACGATATTGGACATAAGGTGGCAGAGCGTACTCCTGCCTTTTTGGTGGCAAAACGCGGCCGTAGTTCGGCCTTGCGGGGGTTGGGAACTCGTTACGAGATTTGGTCCGAACTGCCTCGGCTCTCCTTTCCTGCCTATTCCTAGGCTCATGTGTGGGAGCTAACCTTTCTGCCCCCGTACCACGTTGATCTCTATGTATTTGAATCTATGATAAGGCTTCTTCAGCGCGTTGCTCCCACCTATTTCTAGGCTCAGCTGCATTGTTCTGACCTCCTTGCCTGCCTCTGAATAGCCCTCTGTGACGACCCGAATTCTCGACCATTCGAGTGCCACTAAAAGTGACTCATATCATATTATCTAGACTTAAATAGTAATGTAAAATTATTCAAAAGAATAATTAGAATCCCATAATTTAATTTGTGAATAAAAATAGAACATAATTTTCTTACATAAAGTTCAACATAATTATCTCATCAATCTTAACCACTTTTGCCACTTCCATGTTGACCGCCTCGAACCTTCAAGAAATCTGAAAATGGTAAATATCGTGGAGTGAGATTTATAAAATCCCAGTAAGTATACCAAGCATAATTTTCTTTTGAAATCATATGGATCATTTTCATCATAACATAGGATAGGATCGAAATCCTCATAAACATAGAGAGACACAAGAATTTTACCGAACTTAGATGGCAAGAATTCTTATGTGTAGCGCTACTAAACTCCGGTCCCCTTAGCATAATCATAAACATATCATATGGGACCAATAGCAATCTTGTGAGATTGATTTCATAGCAATGATCCAAACATTTTCGTAAAAACATAAGGTATATCTAATTTTCATAAAAACATACTTACTTTTCTTAAAAATATAAGGTATTTTACTTTTCATAAAAACATACTTACTTTTCTTAAAAATATAAGGTATTTTACTTTTCATAAAAACATACTTACTTTTCTTAAAAACATAAGGTATATTTACCTTTCATAACAACATACTTAATTTTCATAAAAACATAAGATATACTTACCTTTCATAAAAGATTAAAATGAAGTGTAGTAGTAAATGGACCAAAACTTTCTTGACCACCTTGAATTTCTCTTACTTGTGGATTTTGTCAAGAGATTGGAAATAAGTGTATATGTGTAGAGTTGTGTGTAAAAGAGATGGATTTATATAGATGTGTAAAGTTGGCATAATGTAAACATCATCATTCAATTCTATTAATTTTAACACATCCTTTTTCTTAAAGTAAAGCACCATTCATATACTTTTCCATATTTATACAAATATTATGCTCTTCATGATTACATATAATGGAGTCTTATCAACCATTCATATACTTTTCCATATTTATACAAATATTATGCTCTTCATGATTACATATAATGGAGTCTTATCAACCATTCATATACTTTTCCATATTTATACAAATATTATGCTCTTCATGATTATATATAATGGAGTATATAAATCATTCATATACTTTTCCATTTTTTATACAAATATTATGCTCTTCATGATTACATATAATGGAGTCTTATCAATCATTCATATACTTTTCCATATTTATACAAATATTATGCTCTTCATGATTATATATAATGGAGTATATAAATCATTCATATACTTTTCCATATTTATACAAATATTATGCTCTTCATGATTACATATAATGGAACCTCTCATGCTTGCATATATTTTCTTAATTTAAATAATAAAAGTATTTTTTGTACAAATAAATATTGGGATAACATTGAATTAAGTACTTAGACTTAATATACTTTAAATCAAGAGAATGGAGATATTTTTAGAAATTCGGAATTTAATTTAAAATCGAACGATCTCGATTATTTCTTGACTTGGCTATACGAATACGTCGTGGCGTTAACTTAATAAAAATGGGTGAAATAGTAGCGACACGATTTTCTATTAAAATAATTATTAATCGCGTAAAAATTCTTGGTCGCTACAAACTTACCCCCTTAAAATAATTTCGTCCTCGAAATTAATCTTACTTGATCTTATGATTTCTGAACACTTAATCAGAATCTCTTCTTCTTCTTCTTATGTAGCATCATCGCTACCATATTTAACCCAACCATATTTAACCCACTGGACTTTGACTAAATGCATCAATTTGTTTTCTTAAGACATGGACTTTTCTATCAATAATAGACATATGTCTACTCATAAATTCTTCTGAATCAAAATGAAAATTCCCAATCGTATGTGATATTTCATCATATCTTGTAGTATTCATGTAACTTGTCATTTATCATCGTATCATGTGACCTCAAATATTCGTATTAATATCTCTAAAATTTCAATAAATCTTTACTAACATATCATACCATAATAATTTGTCATTTCTTCTTATCACCAAATATCCCAAAATAATTAAAACGATTACCTGAATATTCTCTATGTAATATATCCAAACATGTTATTCACATATCAACATAATCATCAGTTTATCTTTCCAATATTTGTAACCCAAAATTTCTGCAAAATTCAATAAACAAATATCTCCCAAATAATTAAAATTCTTAACTCAAATATCATAACATTTCCCGTAAGGTATTCCTTTCACTTGCACAAACTTATTAATCCTGATTCAATACAGTCCTTATTTCACTTTCACGTATCCCCGTATTATTTCTATACCTTCATTATTATATCAAAATATCAGTACCCAAAAATCCAAGAAAATATTCCATATCTCAAATCCCGTCATCATCAAATCTTCCTTTTATCAAGAAAGTAAACGGCGCATAAACTCTTGTTCCCTCTTTTCCATTATTCTATTCCGCGCTTTCTTGCTGGAATCAATATCACGCGGATTCCCTCCGATCCTTAATGCTTTTAAATAGTTCATGCTGGGAAGAGGTTAGATCCATCAAAAACATGGATATCATTCTTACAAACATTCGCAAGTATTATTCCAGTCTTCCAATGAATGATCTGAGGAAAATTTATCGAATAAGACTCGAAAGATTGAGGTTGCTGATGGCTCATGGTGTTTCAGAAGATGTTCGCTGGTTGATCGAAGCAAAGGTTTGACTATCTGGTGAATTACCTATGACATTTCCAAAGCACATGCCTGGTTTAGGCAAAAGCACCTTCGCAAAGAAACGAAGAGCAAAAAGGCTGAATGGTTGCTACAAATGTGCTCGTTGAAACTGTGATACTCGTTGCAAAACAGTAGGATATTCTTCTACTAATCGGGATGATAAAATCAAATTCATAAAGGGTGGACTGAGTAAGGAGTCTTTGGATGATATTCAACTGACTCTTGAGACGCACCCAAGTGGTTATGTGCAACGTGAACTTCTCTCCTTATACGCTCAGTTTAACGAGGACAAAAATCGTTATAGTCTCCAAAATATAATAGCAAAAGATCCTGTTTGCCAGTCTGTTTTACAAAATGAGGCTTCTGGCAGTTCATCAATGATATAAGGTAAATCTCTTGATACACATTTAAAATATTTTGCTGTTTTCTTTCACGCGTTTTGGAAATAAAATATATTTTCCTTTCTCGAGTTTTGATAAAGCTGGAAATAAATATATTTTCCTTTCTCGAGATTTGATAAAGCTGGAAATAAATCACCGAAAGGTGATATCTTTGGTAAAACAGTCAAAAGTTGGCCGATTTTGTCAAAAGTAAATCTTTACTTTTTCAGAATCAATCAAAAACAGTAAGTTTTTCCGGCTTTAAATAGCCAAACATATTTCATAGTTCAGGCATCCCAAAATCACATCTTCTTCGTAAGTTTTCTCTTCTATACTATCAAAGATGGAAGCACCAAAACTTCGACAGATCAAAACTATTTGTGTATTTTGTGGATCAAAAGTGGGGAAAGGCTTCAGTTATCTAGAAGCGGCCGTAGATCTTGGAAAGAAACTGGGGGAAAAAGGTATCACTCTTGTGTATGGGGGTGGTAGCAGTGGTCTAATGGGTTGTGTTTCCCAATCTGCTCTTGCAGAGAAATCAAAAGTAATCGGTGTCATACCTGTCCCTTTGGTAGATGTTGCAGGCAAAACACGAGGGCATGAAGTTCAAACTTTATCCATCCATGAACGCATAACTTGTATGCTATATGGTTCTGATGCCTTTATAGCCCTGCCCGGAGGTTTTGGTACCTTAGAAGAAATCTTTAACATTACCTCGTGGGCTCAACTAGGTCTCCATACTAAGCCTATTGGGCTTCTGAATGTTAACAATTTCTTTGATGGTTTGTTAACCTTTCTTGATTATGCTGTGGAACAGGGATTCATCTCTCCATTTTCCAGAAGGCTCCTTATTTCTGCTCCTACTATTGATGAACTACTGGATAAGCTGCAGTCATATATCTCAATACAAGATCCAGCAGGGGTTAAGATAGATTGGTCGCAAGGAAGGGGAATCAAGCGAAAATGGAGTCCGGTTAATGTAAACTTAACTTTATGAATCTTAGAATAGGTGGGGGTAGAGTACGGAGTATTCTTACTCTCGAGACACCCCTCTAATTTCCTAGGATTTTCTTAATGTTTAAATCTTGTGTGTACCTCAAAGGTTCCAGGTGGTAGATTACGGAGTATTCTTACTCTCGAAACACACCTCTTTGAAGGTTTCTTTATTTCCTCAAAAGGTCAGAGGTGGTAGGATACGGCTACTCCGGAAACACATCTCTCAATTTGAGGAATTTCCCATGTTGCTTTCTTTTGCTTTTGCGTATTTCATGTATTTCTTTTCCAGTGTGACTCTTTGTATGTTCTCCTTATGAGAAAATAATAAAATCTCTGCTATCATCTACTAAATCTCGTTTGTGATGTAAATGAACTTGCATGTCTAACCTTAATTCCTTTAGTGGATGCTTATCATATCATGCTCTTAATTCCAAATGATAAAATTCTGGACAGAGTCTCCCTTGTAATTTGGACTTATCCCAAACCATAAGCATACTTCATAACTCACAATAATAAATAACTCCACATTTGATCACAACAATCTAAAAATATTGAAAACGATTCCAACACTTCAATATCATCAAAAAATATCCCATAATTCAATTCATAACTTCTCAACATAACAATTTCAAATCATATTTTTCAATATCACAATATCACTTCCTTCCATATCTTAATTGGCTCAAAAGATTACTCATACTTATATTTATAAGTCATAAATCATATTCCCAAAAATTTAATCACAAGGCCAAAGTTCATAATAAATTTCTCTTCAATATAGAGGCATAATTCACTTACTCAACATAATATCCATTACTTAATTCCCAATAACCAAATCTTTAAATCTCTAACTTCATAATGCTTCTCATAAAAGTCTCATTAAAATCATATCACTTATAATCTTAACATCTCATAAAACTTCATAAAATTGGCTCGCTATTTCTCATTAAATCTAAATGATAGATAATCTGAACATATTTCTAATCATTTCTGTTGACTTCTCATACTTAGTGCCATGTCTAAAATCAATTATGCAAAGTCCATTTAAGGTTCATCATTTCTAAACTCGAGGACAACAATTATTTTGAAAATCATTCTTAAGTCATATTATTCCCATTATGCTCAACACCCGTTCTCTTTCTTTCTTTTCTTTCCGAATTTTTTTTTTTCAGAATTGAAACTTGAAGAGTGGTACCAATAATCATCCACAGTTTTTCCTTGCTTTTAAGCAAAGGTAGTGATAAAGGGATAAATTATTGAACCGAAAATTGAAACTTGAAGAGGAAGTACTAATAACCATCCACAGTTTTTCCCTTGTTTTTACACAAAGGTAGTGATAAAGGGATAAATTATTGTACGAATTCATTATTAATTTTGTTTGTTTAATATATTATTCCATATATTTTTGGCAAAAGTTACAAACCAACTTATTTTTCTAATTTAGTCAGTCTTACTAAGCTTAATATGAACCAAAATTCATATCAATATCCTCTATGTCTCATGATTCTACATTAAAAGGAATAAATTAAAATTCAGGCTTCTATCAATTCATATCATACTCAACATGTATATTTCACTTAAAGATTCATAACATATGAAGATTTCATACTTAACATGTCTTAATAAAATCGTAAATGACTTGCAAAGCATATAACATACCTGGTTCGAGGAGTCAATACGTGGAGAGTGACATAGTAGAGTGATGAGTTAAAATATTTCTTATTTTCCTTTAATCAACAATAATTTAATGTGGTTGTATCCAAATCAACATTTTCTTGAATCATAATTCCTAATTAATCACAGTCTTCAAAACAAATCCAATATCGATATAGTAATTATCTCCCCATCAATAATTAATAACTTAACCCAAATAAAATTTATCGTCAAATCTTATTTTCCTTTAGTCCCCGAACTTCAAGAAATTTATCAAAGACATCAATATAAACATCATATCACTAACTAATTATAGTCCATAAAATTTTCAGGACATTACAAACTCCCCTGCTTAAAATGAATTTTGTCCTTGAAATTCGCACATCAAATTTCATCATGCTTTTCAAAATCATAACCATACTTGACATGTGAAAATTCAACTTTTCTTATCATAAAGCAAGCTTTTAAAGTCATGCCAATAGACTAACTTTTCATTTCATCACATGTGTAAAAAAAAATGTGCAAATCTTTACATTGTTTTAAACTCATAAATCTTATAAAATAATTAACCCAACTAAAATTTCAAGGTCAAATACATTAAAGAAGAAACTAAACTCTAGAAAATTTTGAAAATATGTCTTTGAAAAATAATTTCCCAGATTTTTTTTTTATATAATGAATAGTGATTTCGTTCACTGTTCATCATGAATAGCACGTCGTTTTACTGTTCACGTGAATAGTGATTTTTTTTTTTTTTTTTTTTTTTAAGAAATAAAATTTCAAAATCTACAGAATCGTTTTTAAAACTCTTTTCTCTGATACCAACTGTGACGACCCGAATTCTCGACCATTCGAGTGCCACTAAAAGTGACTCATATCATATTATCTAGACTTAAATAGTAATGTAAAATTATTCAAAAGAATAATTAGAATCCCATAATTTAATTTGTGAATAAAAATAGAACATAATTTTCTTACATAAAGTTCAACATAATTATCTCATCAATCTTAACCACTTTTGCCACTTCCATGTTGACCGCCTCGAACCTTCAAGAAATCTGAAAATGGTAAATATCGTGGAGTGAGATTTATAAAATCCCAGTAAGTATACCAAGCATAATTTTCTTTTGAAAGCATATGGATCATTTTCATCATAACATAGGATAGGATCGAAATCCTCATAAACATAGAGAGACACAAGAATTTTACCGAACTTAGATGGCAAGAATTCTTATGTGTAGCGCTACTAAACTCCGGTCCCCTTAGCATAATCATAAACATATCATATGGGACCAATAGCAATCTTGTGAGATTGATTTCATAGCAATGATCCAAACATTTTCGTAAAAACATAAGGTATATCTAATTTTCATAAAAACATACTTACTTTTCTTAAAAATATAAGGTATTTTACTTTTCATAAAAACATACTTACTTTTCTTAAAAATATAAGGTATTTTACTTTTCATAAAAACATACTTACTTTTCTCAAAAACATAAGGTATATTTACCTTTCATAACAACATACTTAATTTTCATAAAAACATAAGATATACTTACCTTTCATAAAAGATTAAAATGAAGTGTAGTAGTAAATGGACCAAAACTTTCTTGACCACCTTGAATTTCTCTTACTTGTGGATTTTGTCAAGAGATTGGAAATAAGTGTATATGTGTAGAGTTGTGTGTAAAAGAGATGGATTTATATAGATGTGTAAAGTTGGCATAATGTAAACATCATCATTCAATTCTATTAATTTTAACACATCCTTTTTCTTAAAGTAAAGCACCATTCATATACTTTTCCATATTTATACAAATATTATGCTCTTCATGATTACATATAATGGAGTCTTATCAACCATTCATATACTTTTCCATATTTATACAAATATTATGCTCTTCATGATTACATATAATGGAGTCTTATCAACCATTCATATACTTTTCCATATTTATACAAATATTATGCTCTTCATGATTATATATAATGGAGTATATAAATCATTCATATACTTTTCCATTTTTTATACAAATATTATGCTCTTCATGATTACATATAATGGAGTCTTATCAATCATTCATATACTTTTCCATATTTATACAAATATTATGCTCTTCATGATTATATATAATGGAGTATATAAATCATTCATATACTTTTCCATATTTATACAAATATTATGCTCTTCATGATTACATATAATGGAACCTCTCATGCTTGCATATATTTTCTTAATTTAAATAATAAAAGTAATTTTTGTACAAATAAATATTGGGATAACATTGAATTAAGTACTTAGACTTAATATACTTTAAATCAAGAGAATGGAGATATTTTTAGAAATTCGGAATTTAATTTAAAATCGAACGATCTCGATTATTTCTTGACTTGGCTATACGAATACGTCGTGGCGTTAACTTAATAAAAATGGGTGAAATAGTAGCGACACGATTTTCTATTAAAATAATTATTAATCGCGTAAAAATTCTTGGTCGCTACACCCTCCTATCCGGCTGAAGACACTGGCAGATTTTACGGGTGAGGCCTCCCTATTTCTAGCCGGGAGCTGGTCTTGCTCTACATATGCTTCATGCTCCGGGCCTTCCTCATAGAAGGGCTCAGATTCCACCTCGACATATGCCTGTGGATCTTGATAATAATACGAGGCAGTGGCCGCCTCGGATGGTGAGTAATGTGGCTGGGGGTATTGTGGAGGCATCACGGGCTCGTTCCCGACATACCCTCTGGCCATGTAGGCATTCATTACGACAGTCTGTTCTATTTGCTGCTTCTGGATTTCCAGCATTTGGACCGCCATGCGAGTCATATCTCGCAACATACGGCGATTACGGTGTCGGCGTCGTGGGTTAGGTTGTTCCGTCCCCTCATTGGCGTTCTCATGAGGCCCTTGAGGAACCTCCTCCTCGCTGTGCTAGCCATTTTTACCCCTACGGGGGTTACATCGCCATCGCTTTCGTTCATGTTTCAGAGAGATTTCTTGGTTTTAGTTTATCTTTCAAGTATAGATAGACTTCTATCTCAATGCTCCGAGCCTTTTTCAAGGTTGTTAAACTTATGTTTCAAAGTTTTAAACCTTTTTCAAGGTGAATAAACTTATATTTCAAAGTTTTAAGCCTTTTTCAAGGTTAACAAACTTATATTTCAAAGTTTTAAGCCTTTTTGAAGGTGAATAAACTTATATTTCAAAGTTTTAAGCCTTTTTCAAGGTTAACAAACTTATACTTCAAAGCCTTCTACCTTTTTTCAAGGTTACCAAACTTGTATTTCAAAGCTTTCTACCTTTTTCAAGGTTACCAAACTTGTATTTCAAAGCTTTCTATCTTTTTCAAGGTTACCAAACTTGTGTTTCAAAGTTTTACAGTTCTCCACACTTTTGCAAGAGGTTACCCGCCCTTTTTCAGGACTTCCTTTCTATGTGTGGCTTTTCATCATGCGTTTTCGTGGTTAGTAGTATGGTTTCCCACAGATGGTGCCAAAATGTTGACCACAAAATCCGGCTGGACCTTGGACCAACACATCTCAGCTCCTCCCCCTTGAACATGTGGATCTCCTGGGCACTGTGACAATCAATCAATTTGGAAAGGGGCCGAGGTGGCTCCCGTTTGCACTCCGATGCCAAAGTCAGTACTCATTTTAGGCGAATATATGTTGGGTTCGGGAGATATAAATGTGTAAAAGAGAGAAAAGGGAGTGAGAGAAATATATATTTAGTTAAGAGTATGAAATTGCTAACCCTTTACCAGGCGGGAGGAGTGCCGTATTTGTAGAGGAACTCGTTGTCTCGGATCATGACACGTGGCGTACTTTACACTTGTCTTCACCCTAGCTCTTGGAGGTGACAACCTTGCTTTTTGACTGTAATCGTTGCTACATTTTGTAGGGGATAGGCGCCTGTCACATCTTGGTAAAGGCAGTGTCACATCTCTGACTTCATGCCTTATCCCATCCTTACATCCGAGGTGCTACCATGAACATCTCGGCTAAGCGTAAAGTGTCTCTGCTAGACACAAACCAGTTCGGCCGCAGGGGTTCCTGTGCCTTTCAACCTCGGACATTAGTTGAGGGCGGTATCTAAAACTTTGATCGTTGGCTAAAGTTCGATGGACCCTTGTTGGGCCCTCACTGGCGGCCCAATGTGCCATATTTTAGGAGCGATCTCAACAACTATAATAAATGTATTATTAAACAATTCGTAGTATTCTTTAACTTATAATACATCTAAAGAATTCAATTGAAAATATTGTGTGATTAACTCATACATATTTCTCATAACATAATAGCCACATTCAGAATCTCCGAGTTGTTGAAGATAATTAAATTTTCACATTAAAACTATTAGTAATATTATTCATATAAATAAATAGAAATATATATAATTATTCAAAAGTTTGTAGTGACTTTTAAATTGACATATCGCAATTGATTTCCATTTCACATTGTCTATACTTCTCTTGCCATCATATATCCAAATTGTTTTAAGAGTCCTAAAATTTCAATAAAAATGAACGAGTTATAACATTTATGCAGAAATTTTGGTATAATCTCTCCTATAAATTGAACATAACCAACCTAATATAGACCTTACCATTAAAAACTTTCTTAACTTATCAATAATCACAACAAAAACACATAAAATTCACCTCAAACAAATTCAACTCAAACTTGATAACAATTATTCTATGGAAACTATCAAAACTTATCCACCACGCACTAAGCAAAAAAAATGATCAAGGAAATGTATAATTACTTCTATATTCAATGCTTGTCTGATTTATATTTTACGCTTATTTGACTGCAATAAATTCAAGAAGTACACAGTATTGGATTGAGAACAAATCACAAGTAACATTAAGGCTGTGTTCTTTTTGGCGTTTTCCGTTTTCCATTTCCGAAAACGCGGAAAAAGCGTTCTCTTGCTCCGTTTTCGGGAAAAAATTCCAAAACGTTTTCAAAATTTGTAAAGGAAATGGAAAATTTGAAAATCACGTTTTCCGTATTTTCCGAAATTTATACCTATTAAGTGGAAAACGCGCGTTTTTCACTTAAAAAAAATAAAATTAAAATAATCAAAAAAATTTGAAATTTGTCAAAATTTGTCATTTTTAATTACATTATTGGTCCTTGATTTTGAAAACTTGTCATTTTAATCCTCAAATTTTTAAATTTCTTTCGAAAATACCCTAATTTATTTGCAACTTAGGTCCCTCGACTTCAGATTGTGTTGTACATTAGTTCACAAATTTTACTTTTCTTTCAATTTAGTCCTTCTCGTATTTGATTTATAGGTCATTGTCTTCAAACATATATAACTTTTGATGTACAACTCCAAAATGCACTCTGTTTTTTGCATCGAACTCCAAATTCAACCATATTTCTGATGATGTATTATGTGTTTAATTATTAAACATTTCTTTTTTACTTTTGTATTGTAGACACTTATTTTATAAGGACATCATTAATTAACGTAAATCTATTTTTGCAAATTTTATTGAAACTTAAAATTTAAACGTTATGAGTGCTTACTAGAAGGATGTATCTATATAAAGTATTAAATAGAATGATTACTTTAGAAGGGAAAATTACTACCCAAATGTGGAACGATTACTTTAGAAGGGCAACATGAATTTTTGAACTTTTTTGGTATAACCAAATTGTGTGATAGGGGTTATTTCATTTATTTTTGTTGTGCAACTCAAATATGATATCTTTATTTCATTTATATTCACAAACAATATAAATACAAGTATACAGAAATAATTTTCTTCAAAATTTTATATAGAACGCGTTTTCCAGTTTTTCATTTTCGAAGACAGTTTTCAGAAATAACAAACCAAACGCGTTTTCAGAAATTTCGAAAAAAGTCACAGAAAATGGAAAACAGAAAACATTTTCAAAAATGAAAACAGGAAACTGAAACACAAAGAGAACGCGGCCTAAATGATTCCAATTATTATGAACGTGTAAATTCAACTTTAAATTCCAAATAATTCTTACTAAGTAAGAAATAATGAATATTAATAGTTTTACTCTTGAAAGTACGGTACGAGAACATATTGTCTTGATTGCAAGCTCTGCATGGTTTCAACCATATACGTTAACGCCATCAAAATTATTTTTTACCATAATTGACGCAATTTGTGATGGACACATAAATCCAACCAACTTGACACCTAATTCCTCACACAACTCATTTAGGTACCTAAAAATAAATAAGCCAATAAATAAATAAATGATGAAAATTTAAATAGAATTTATAAATTTATGTTAAGCCTTCTTACATTGTGTGTATTTGCAGAATAGATATATTCAATCCTTCCATTTTAAGGAAGTCGGCGATGTCGTCGATCATGACGTAAATATATTTGTCGTATGTATGATGAAACACATTTGCGTCTAAAGGCACACTGAAGAATTCAATACCGAAAGGTGTCTGAATGACTACATCGTGCAACATTTTTCAATCATCGCCCAGACGTTGTAACTTTGAAACATCAATAAGTGGCGATCGCATGGGTTGATGACATTTCAGAACTTTGGCTTTTTTTTTTGGTTTATCGACTTCTTTTGCCTTTTTTGGTTACTCTTCCTGTATTTAGAAAATTGTTATCATCATAACTATTAACTTATTTAAGTTAGTATTTTCTGTTTAGTAATTTATTAAATTACTTGATAATTTGACATTTGTATTCAAAAAATACTGAAGGAGCACAAATTTTGTTAAGAGATATTGACATTTGAAATTTTCTTTTGCATATCATTTGAATTTTACATTATGAATGTAGAATGAAAAAATTGTTAATAACGATGATATTTGGCATATAATTAGTTAGAAATTTGTATATTATGGTTCTAAAAACTACCTCCTTTTAACAGATATGCTGCATGATATCGCTTCTTGATATTTATCAAGTGAAAATGTCATGCACGTAATACATTAATATTGACCCCTGCTTATACACGTAAATATTTTTTTTCCCTTGACTACATTTATTTGTTGGTTGTATTCTATAGTCCATTGCTTTTTTGATTTTATTGAAACTTGGATTCATTTATTACTTTCCTTAAGTTTTTTGTTACGAAACTCTTTAAGATCTGGAGTGTTGCTCTTCTACTTTTTTTGTTTCATAGCGTGATTTATTTGTTTTGCTTTTTTCTTTGCACAGTATGAGTTATTTTAATCAGTATATATGTCCCTTTTCCTATTACCATATCACTTTTGCTGACTATACTTTTGCAAAATATTGTATCTTATGTGTTGGAAAATTCGTGGAAGTATCATATCGTAATTATTTCTTCCCACCCCATGGACACACCTAAAAGAAAATAAGAAAAATAAGTATAAATCAATTTCACTAAGTGTGCTTGTAGCGCCCCGAGTTCTAAATACCCGATTCACCACGTCATCGTCTGATCTAACTTTTAAAATAATATTTTAGCGGAAGAAATAACTGAAATTCATTTTTGGCAACATTAAATAAACTGTAATGGTCGATAAAATTGAAAACATTTATGAAACCATTCGAAATAATAAATCGAGCCATTAATATTGTAAAGCAATTGACAACGTCATAATTTCTCAAATAACTTAAATTCTCAAAATTATCTAATGTTTGGGAATACGAAAATCATTAAAAATAAGGTTTTCAACCATTTAACGTCTATTGCCACAATCATCCATCACTTGCCACCCTTCCGAGATCTGCAAATGTTGTTAAAATAGACATGAGCATTTCATAGAAATACTCAGTAGACTCATCGCCCATTAATTAATCTACAATATAATTGAACACATAAATGCAGGCTCTTTAGAAACATAGGGTGTGGGTAGTCTCTTCTTGTGCATTAAAGCACGGGGCTTCTTTTGAAAAAATCATAGGGTGTGGGTAGTCTCGTCTCGTGCACTTAAGGCACGTATGTTATGCATAACATCATCATTTATCTGGCAAGATATTCTCTTCTTTCTTTCTCATGCATTTAAGCAAGTAAATTATGACAAGCATAACAACATAATTATTTTCGAAGAAATACATTCTCGTCTCTTTTCATAAAAATGACTTTCACATAAGTCACATAGCATACACATTCACATGCAATCATAATTTAAATTAATTAATAGGGGCGAGTCTACCTTAAACTTGACGAGTGCAAAGTTGAGCGGGAAACGACTTCAATTCTTTAATTCTCCGTACGCTTCGTCTAGCCAATTAGAAGATTAAGTCGAATTAGTCCTTTGAAATTTATAGTTTAAAAATAATAATTTACAATTTGAAGACTGAAATTGATGTTTTGAAAGTTGAGGGACTAAAATGAATACTTTTGAAAGTTGAGATTTATAAATATATACATATATATATATATATATATATTTTTAAATCAATATGAACAAAATCAGAAGACTTTAAAAATATAGGGCTTAAATGATTGCTTATAAACATTTGGGGACTAAAATGTAAATCTTTTAAAACATGGGCTTAAAATCAAATAAATTCAATCAGCAGGGATTGAAATAAAATGGGTTTGATACTTAGGGGTTAAAATAATAACTTTTGAAATTTAGGGCTGAAATGATCATTTTAAAACTTGGGGACTGATTTGAAATAACTTTAAAAGTTAGGGCCCAAAGTGCAAATTCTGAAAATAAAAATATATAATCAGATTTCTCTCTCTCTCTACCATTTCATCGGAGTAGAGGGAGGAGGTACGAGTCGCACCTCGCGCAACCGTCCTTCGACGGGCGATCTGCCGGCGAAACCTTGGCGGAAGGTGACGGCGAGCGGCGGCCAAGGCAATGTTCAATTTTGAGGGACTTAGGTGCGAGATTTGGTGGCTAAACCGAGGCTTGTTGGCAGCGGTTTGGAGCTTCACCTGTGAAATTCCGGCGATAAAAGCGGTGGTTGAGGTAAGTAGCTTGGGTAAGTTGTGTTTGGGGTTTTGGGGTTGATTTTTGGGGTTGATTTGGTACGGGTTTGGTGACTGGGTTGTGGCTTTGGGTGGTGATGATGATTCCGGTGGTGATGGTGGAAATGTGCGGTGCATTGGGTGCGAAGATGGAGGTGGTGGCTGCGTTGGTGGTGATGATGATTGGTGGTTCTTGGACGGTTGTGTTTGGTGGTTGGAAACATGGGTGGTTGTGTGGACGGTGATGGTCGTGGTTGGTTTCTGATTGAGGTGGTGTTGATGGTGGATTGGCCGGTTACATTTGGTGGGGGTGTCTGCGTGTGGTGGTGGTTGTGGTTTTTGGGTGGTGATGATGATGATGATGCTGAAGGAAATGGTTGTGGTTCAGCGTGTTTGGTGGTTCGATGGTGAACTTGGGGTTGCTGGAATGGGGCAGCTGCAAGGCTGAGATGGAGTTGGGAGGAGGCTGTTGCAATGGCTGGGATGGAGTTTGATTGGTGATGCTAGGAAGAGGCTGCAATGGAATTGGTTTGGAAATGGTGGGTTGGAGCTTGGGGCTGGGTGTTGGTGGTCGAGGTGATGATGATGAAGATGAGGAAGGAGGTGGTAGTGGTGATGGTTTGGAGTTGAGTTGTTGGACAGAATTGTGGTTGTGCAGAGGGAGGGGATGTCCGATGAAAATAGGGAGGGGTTGGGAAAAGTGAGAGTATGGGTTGAAGTTAGAATATTGTGGGAATTTGATATAGTGGAAGTATGGGTTGGGTTTTGGGATTGATGGATGGGGGTTGGTAGAGTGTGAAAATCAAGACAAACATGCACGTAGTTCGAGGAAAATTCACACGCGAAATCAACTGGGTCGGAAGAATTAAATTGATAAAAATGAGATTGATGGAATTTGGGATAAAAAAAAAATGATTTTGAAAATAATAATTTAAATTAATAAATAAAATTATAAAATTTTTGGAAATTCGGGATTTAATTTAAAATTGAATTAACTCGATATTTCTCGACTTGGCTAGACAAACGCGTCGTGACGTTAACTTAAAATGGGTGAGATCGCAGCAGCACGAATTTCGAAACTTTAAAAATAAATATTAAGTACGTAAAAATTCTTGGTCGCTATAACCTTACCCCCTTTAAATAATTTCGTCCTCGAAACTTAAACTTACTTGATCTATGATATCTGGATATTTAACCAGAATTTCTTCTTCTTTCTCTCAGGTAGCCTCATCGCTACCATGTCTACCCCACTGGACTTTGACTAGTGAAACTTCTTACGACATAGACTTTTCTCTCTACTATGCACATATGTACCTCTTCATAAGTCAAATCTTTCTGGACTGCATGAGACTGATAATTCACCACATGACTAGGATCATGAACATACTTTCTCAATAGAGAAACATGAAAAATATTGTGTACAGCTGCAAGTTCTAGTGGCAAAGCCAAACAATAAGCCACATTACCCACTTTCTCTACTATTGCAAATGGTCTGATGAAACGAGGCCTTAATTTCTCCTTCTTGCCGAAACGAATAGTACCCTTCATAGGAGCTACTTTCAAGAACACTCTCTCTAATCTCAAACATTAAGTCTCTTCTTTGATCGACATAACTTTAAATTTAAATTTGGAGGCAGTTCAAGAATAAATAATGTTGACGGCTATTGCTATTATTTACCCCTAAATCTTATAGGAGTACTTCGTTTCTGCTATTTTTCTATTTCTTGATTTCTATTGCAGGAAACATGTGGTTGATTCATAAGAAGTTATCTTTTATATCTAATCTAATATTATAAGTAGTGAACAAGTCAATCCTTTGTATTTGTCTTTACTAATAAGTTGTTTTGTTACTACACATTTCACCCAATTTGGTCATTTATTTTAAATCTTTATCCTATTTAGATTCATATATTGTTTATTCTGTTACACTTCATTTAGCAACATTTGTTTCCTTTAGTGGAGTTTCTTTATTTAGTCTGCAACCTCTGCTTTCTTAAGAATTAGTTGGGTTTTTCTTTTTTATATTATTGTTTCATTTGTAATATTTCATTTTCAATTCTAGCTGAATATTTTCAAGTGCAAGGAAACGAACACAAATGGATGTAAAGAACTTGGATATGTTTGTAGTTTGCTATGTTTAAGATTTACTAATTATCATCCTATTGTTGTTACTCTAAGTTCCGTTCACAATTTTAAGTGGTTTCAGTTTTTATGCTGTCTATCATGTTCATCGACTTTCAATAATATTTGGATAACTTTGGTTGCAATTTAGGGTCACCAGCACCACGTGATATTCTTGCATACATCTCGTTTGCTAAAATCATTATCAAAACTTGCATTTGGCTCTCTGACGTACAACGCACGTTCTTCCCCTAGTATATATATATATAAAGACTATTTTAAGAATTCAAATAAAGTTTATCATATTTTTACGAAAATCCTACTTCCCATTCTTGGTCAACCTCATGTAGAAGGTTAAATACTCTGTTCATTCCCGAAGAAATTATTTGGATTAACCTTGATTTTCACCTTAACTAGCCAATTGAATTATTCTTAAAATATTTGCATTCCCAAATGCTTGCTTTTGTATTGCTTGTATTGACTTATAACCTTTTTTGTATTACATTTTGAAAGAAATTACAGAAACTTTCAGTGAAATTTTGTCAATATTATTTCAAATAAATTACTATTATGAGTCAAAATTAGAAACGGTCGGACAACAAAAAAATATTATTTTTTTAACGTATTCAAAGTCTAGGACGAACAAGTTAGTCCAAGTCATGTTATTTCACAAAATTATTTTAATTTAAATGTTACTAATTATAATAAGTTTGTCAAATCCGTGTTTTCTTTTTACCTAAACAATATTTTAATCGGATAGTGATTTAGATGATTCTAAAATAAGTTTAAAATAAATAATTTTATTTTTTATTTTTTATTTCAGTTTCTTTCTAACTGTAGATTTTGTTCTCTTTAATTAGTATAGACATTTTTGTTCATTTATAATGAGCAAATAATGTAAATATTCAATACACTGGCTCCTTTATTAAGAGAGAGAGATGTCCACATCAGAATGAATCATTAAACATCTCGTTAAAAATATTCTTGAAATAAGTCAAAATATATTCTTAAAATAAGTCTAATTTTGGAAAATGATAGATTCATTGAAAGTTTCAACTTTAATTGGTCTGCAATTCTGAACTTTAGTTGCAAATGTTGACATTAACCTTCACATGAATTCAAAGAAGATATTTTGTGCTGCTCCAAAAGAACGCGTTCTCCTCCATGCATGATTACTATAAATTTAACCAGTGAATATGAAGACTTCAAGCATTTTTTACATTCTATTTGTATTTCTTATCCTTTTCTCGTGTTCATGGGCGGATTCTTTTCTAATTTAACTTCAAGGATTTAAGAAGGATACACAAATTATTTCCATTATATAAAGCATTTGTTTATTTACCAAAATGGGTGGAGTACTTCTAGAAAACGTAATTAAGAATATTTCCAGAACTCTTCACTAAAACACGCATTCAGATGAAGATACGCAATGGTTGGCATGGTATGTAGTTGTGTGAAAATGAACATGCATGAATCAATATGTAATCAGTTACCATAAACTTCGATGTCAAAATAAAACTGATTATCTTTGTCTTCATTTATGCTAATATATATATATATATATATATATATATATATATATATATATAGGTTAACTATTCAGAATTCCTTCATTTCGAAACTTGATTTTTACTTTTCAAATGAATTTCGATTTTCAAATGAATTTCGAATGCACTGAGAATATGTACTTTTAGATTGTTATAAAAATAAGTTATCTCGAGAGGTTGGAGAGGAAATCATCGAGTATCACATGAAGAATCACGAACCAAGTCACACTGAAACATCTACTTGAAAACTTGGAAATGAATGTAAGAACACCAAATAATATATATTTGAACAACCATTTGGAATAATAAATTTCAATTTCTAGCCGGTCTAAACGGATTGGTCTAGTCCGTCCAGCTCATCCGATTTGGTTCTTTCAGTCAAGTTTTTACTATTTTGGCCCCGTTTTTGCAGTTTTTCATCTCATATTTGATTTACTCATTTAATATATATTTGAACAACCATTTGGAATAATAAATTCTTAACAAAAGTAATTTTAAGAATCCAAATAAATATCATATTTTCACGAAAATCCTACTTCTCATTCCTTGTCCACACCTCACCTCACCTAGAGGGGTGAAAAACTCTGTTCATTCCCCAAGAAATTATTAGGATTAACCTTGATTTTCCCTAAACTAGCCGATTGAATTATTCTTAAAATATTTGCGTTCCCAAATACTTGCTTTTGTATTGCTTGTATTGACTTATAACTTTTGTATTACATTTTGAAAGAAATTACAGAAAGTAAACTTTCAGTGAATATTTGTAAATATTATTCCAAATAAATTACTATTATGAGACATAATAAGAAACGTTCAGACAAAAAAAAAATTAATATATATATATATATATATATATTTTTAATGTATTCGAAGTGTTGAACAAGATAGGCCATGCAAGTCATGTTATTTCACAAAATTATTTTAATCTAAATATTATTTACAACAAGTTTGTCAATTCCGTGTTTTTCTCTAAATAATATTTTAATCTGACCGTGATTTAGATGCTTCTAAAATAAATTAAAAATAAATAAATAAATCTTATTTTCACTTTCCTGCAAACTATAGATTTTTGTCTCTTTAGTATCTACATTTTTGTTCATTTATAATAAGAAAATACTTTGCATATTCAATTCTGGCTCCATTATTAAGAGATACATCCACGTGATCATTGAAAGTTTCAACTTTAATAGGTCTGTCATTCTGAACTTTAGTCGCAAATATGGACTTTAACCGTCACATGAATTCAAAGAATATATTTTATGCTGCTCCAAAAGAACGCGTTCTCCTTCCTGCATGCAGGATACTATAAATTGAACATGTTCTTTGCTCCATAGTACATAAATTAATCAACTTTAACCAGTGAATATGAAGACTTCAAGCATTTTTTACATTCTATTTGTATTTCTTATCCTTTTCTCGTGTTCATGGGCGGATTCTTCTCATGTGCATGATGATTTTCTTCAATGTTTGTCCCTTCAATCTAACAATCACACCTCAATCTCCGACATCGTTTATTCTCCCAAAAACCCTTCATACTCATCCATCCTCAACTTCTCCATTCAAAACCTTAGATTTGCATCAGAAGATACACCTAAACCCATGGTCATTATTACCCCCGTCCATGAATACCAAATTCAGCCCGTCATATATTGCGCCAAAGAAAACGGCATGCAAATACGGGTTCGAAGTGGAGGCCATGACCTCGAAGGACTTTCTTACGCGTCAGAAGTCCCATTTATCATTCTTGATCTTGTCAACCTACGGGAAATAAATATTGATGTTGAGAAGAAAACTGCGTGGGTTCAGGCTGGTTCAAGACTCGGCGAAGTCTATTATAGAGTTGCAGAGAAAAGCCGAACTTTAGGATTTCCTGCTGGTATTTGTCCTACTGTTGGAGTTGGCGGACATATCAGTGGAGGAGGGTATGGAACATTAATAAGAAAATATGGGCTAGCTGCTGATCAGGTAATTGATGCTCGCATTGTTGACGTGAAAGGAAGAATTCTCGACAGAAAATCCATGGGAGAAGATCTCTTCTGGGCCATAAGAGGAGGCGGAGGTGCCAGTTTTGGAGTCATTCTTGCTTGGAAACTACAGTTGGTGGACGTTCCAGAAAAGGTCACTGTATTCACAGTTGCCAGGACTTTAAAACAGAACGCGACAAATATTGTTCACCGATGGCAATACATCGCACACAAATTAGATGAAGACTTAGCCGTTAGAGTGTTTGTAAGAAGGGTGAATTCAACGCAAGATGGCAAGAGAACTATTCAGGCTTCATTTCAATCATTGTTTCTTGGTGGTGTCGACAGATTGCTTCCACTGATGCAACAAAGCTTCCCCGAGTTGGGTTTGCGAAGAGAAGATTGCACCGAAATGAGCTGGATAGAATCAACCCTATATATCTATGGGCTTCCCCTAGGATCATCACTCGAAGTTTTGCTCAATAGGACTCAGGCAAATGTACAATACCTCAAAGTAAAAGCAGACTATGTTCAGAAACCCATTTCTAAGAATGGGCTTCAAGGCATATGGAAACGTTTTCTCCAAGATGAAGCCGAGCAAGCTGAGATATTTTTAGTCCCATATGGCGGAAGGATGGACGAAATTTCAGAATCTGCAATTCCCTTTCCACACAGAGCTGGTAATTTGTACAAAATCACTTACACTGTGTATTGGGATGAAGAAGAGGGATCAGAAAAGTATATAAATTGGATTAGAAGACTTTACAGTTACATGGCTCCTTATGTTTCAAAGTCACCAAGGTCTGCATATATCAACTACAGAGATCTCGATATAGGAGTCAATAACAAGGGCAATACAAGCTATGCACAAGCAAGCATTTGGGGACTCAAATATTTTAAGAATAATTTCAAAAGGCTTGTTCAAGTGAAGACCAAGGTTGATCCTGAGAATTTCTTCAGAAATGAACAAAGTATTCCACCACTATAGAATGGATAGTAGGATTCAAGGGAAAATACTTATGATCGAGACAAATAAAGACAAAATTTGAAGTTAATTAGGAATTCGAAATACAGTTCTAAGATTATTTGTTTTAATTAGATTTTTATATTTCGAAATGATTTCACTTTATGTTCGAAGTTCATTTATTTTTTGCTTCTTTTATATTATGTGATCTTCAAATAAATGGTTCATTCATTGTAATGTTCAACCTTGATATATGAATAAACGTTAATTTCTTTGCCCTCATTCCTCTCTTCTTTGCTCACTTTCAGTTCTTAATCTTAGATTCTTCATTGTCAAATCTGTAATATTACTTGGGCCAACAAGACGTGAGCCGGAATTGATGGAATCCTACCGAAGGAAGAAAGGGTGTGATGGGTGTTGAATCCAACAAATAATAATAATTTCTTACTCTTATAAAAATAAGTTGTAGTAGTGGTGAGTAAGGTCGAATCTACTGGAATTAGTTAGATTTAATTTTTCGAGAAACTTAAAATAGTACAATTAAAAAAAGGGGGTTTTGAATTTCGAATGTGAAATCAAATTGTAAATAAAGAATTGCAGAATTGAAGTTATGAAAATATCAAATTAAAAAATTCTTGCCCAAGGTATAATTCTAGAGTTGATTCATAGAATTCATCATTGATGTAAAAATGAAATCCTTTACTCATTTTCTAAATTGGTTATGGTCGTTGATACGATTTAACAACCTATTTCTCCTTACTATTTCGATAATCAAGAGATACTCGTTAATTATTTTCATAATTAATAAACAACCCTATATACGATATTATGATTTAATTTACCAGTAATATTAATCTCTAGAGAGACGATCAATTTTAACCAACAAATTCACGCATGTGATTCATTTTAAGATAGGTTATACATTTTCATAACATAAATTGAAAATTTATCTATAATCAACTATGTTATTTGCCACTTGTATTAGAAATTCTAAACAATTACGAATTTAAATTCCTAAATGACTGAGTATCACTTTGAAAATTAAAACAACGTGCACTTTGTATTAATTAATCAAAGTAACAACTTCAATACATACAAAAGAAGTATCAATAGAAAAAAGATAAAAGAACATTGAAATTAATTAGACCTTACAATTCTTGAAAAATCAACAATTCGATTATCCTCGAACCGCAATAATAATTTAGCTCCTCATAAACATTGCAAATCAAAAACTTAAAAGAAAAATATAAAATAACATTGCAAATCTAAAATATAAAAACATAAACATAAACATTGCAAATCTAAAATATACGATTAAAAATTGAATATAGAAAATAACGTGGTTAAAAAGTTATTTGGAAAATTGTGTTTTTAAATACTTTGTCAAATGGAGTAAAATATTGGTGGGAATCTCAATAATTAATATGTTCTTTCATTTCGGAAACTATTTTTTCCAATCAGACATGCAACTTGTAGATAACTACTAACTCTAGTAATGACGAAAATTAAAAGATATTGACGAAAAACACCCATCACTAATGCATATTATCGGAATTTAGAAATCGAAGAAAACTTTTGAATGTTTTATCCACCGCAATACATACTTGAAAAATTGAAACATCGGTCTGAATTATTTTTGAATATGCCTAATTTGGCTTCAAATTTTCAGAGAGTAAAATTTAGAGAGGAGAATTTCGAATTCGGAACGATAAAGATTAGAGAATTTGACTTGTCCTGCCCTGAATTATTTTTTGTCCAATCTATTGACATCAAATTCAAGTTCCGAATTCAACTTCAAATTCAAATTCAAATTCAATAATAAAATTCGAAAATTATGTTTCTCCCATTAAAAAACCTGAATTAACAAAATTGAGAATCGGACTTTCCAAATTCAATAATATGACTTTCCATACTCTGCTTTTAAATTCAGAACTATCATTGTTTTTGTGAGAATTTTTAATTCAATTGAAATTTCAAATTATTGTTTGCGTTTACACGTGGGGGAACCGCTATATCGTGGACATCCGTAAAGCAAACCTGAACAACAATATCTTCAAATCATTCAAAAGTTATTGCAATACACGAAGCAAGTCGAGAATGTGTGTGGTTGAGGAATGATAAGTGTGTTTTATACATTTATCTGTATGTCTAAATTAGAAGAAATTATTGTCGTTTTAGAATATATGTTACTTAATTTGTGTTTATTTGTTTACTTTTCAGAAAATGTCCCAATCGAAGAAGAATGAAGCAATTAATAGAAAAAAGGGCAATATTGGATGTTAATTGAACTTAATTGAGCAAGTGAGAGATATGTGACGTCACCCGAGAAGGTTCATGGTGCTCAAGTGAACAAATCAGAGGTTGGAGGTCCCAATTGAAGGAATTGAGAACTTAACTGAAAAATTCAAGAAGAATATAAAGTTTGGGGACTAAATCGCAACAATTGAAAGTGGAAGACTAAGGCTGCAATTAAAGGTCGGGGACTAACTTACACAGTCGAGGAAAGATGGAAATCGCGATCGCTGGACACTAACCACGCGATCGCACGAAGGTGCAAAATCATAACCCGAGGCTAAACAGCATAACCACGCGATTGCCGAAAATATGCCTGCGTGATCGCGCGGTTATCCGACTGGGCGGCAGATCATATTTTTCTCGCGATTTTTAACAGGCTTTGAGCTTCTTGACCTAGGTTTTTTCCAAAACCTATTAATACAACTCATTAGGCATGAACGAAACACAACAGAGATTTCAATTCAAATTCTCGGAAATTCAAGCATCGCAGAGGGGGCGAGAATTGAAGATAATAGAAGAATTGATAATTTGTGTAATCTTTCCATTCTTCTTTATTTTCAATGAACGTCATTATATTTTGTTTTTGTTATTTAAATATTATGTGTAGCTAAATTCTATGTTGGGATGAACGATGTAGCCTAATTAATTATTTTAATGCCATATTCCTTATTTTAATGCTTTAATGCATGTGTTGATTTATTATTTCGGTTAATGCGTGAATGAAATGGCCATTCTTTCATGATTTCATGTGTTATTTTCATAATCCGAGAGGTGAGTTAATAACATAGATCTAGGTAATAAATCCGGTAATTGAACGAGAGATAGAGATATACTCTTGTTATTATTGCGATCGTGTGTGAATTCTTGTGTGTAATGCATCTAGATAAGAAATATTCGGACCCGCTGGAGAGATACAATGTTGACTTATTTAGGTAGAATTGATTTAAACTCGAGAGAGGAATCTCAATTTGAATCAGTGAATTCGATCGAGCACATATTTAGAAAGTAAAATCTGGAATTGGAATTGATTTAATTTGTTAGGTGAATTCGTGAATCTCAATTACCTTACAATCATTTTTAAAACAAAAACAAATTCGAAAACTTAATTCCTTTGTTTAATTTCTTAGTTTTAGTTCACAATCACAAATTAATTCGTCCGTTCAAATAAGGTGTAGAATTAAAATATTTCGGTACTTAGTAAACAGTCCTTGTGGGAACAATCACTCGACTCAAAAGCCACTTTATTACTTGATTGCGAGATCGTATACTTGCGATTTTACACAGCAAGTTTTTGGCACCGTTGCCGGGGACTGTTAATTAATATCGATACTCATTAGTTCTTATTTTACTTTGAACTTTATTTTGCTTATTTTTATTTTTATATTAATTTTCAGTTTTTGGTTTTAATTTATGTTTTATTTAATTTATGTTAAGAAGGACTAAGTCATTTGATTTGCTTCCTTTTGATACAGAAATTGAACGCACCTTTCGACATAGGCGTAAACAACAACTGGAAGGGAATCAACAAACAGACTTAGCCATGGCAGATGATAGAATTCAGGATAATCAGGGAAATCAACAAAACCTCCCAGCAGCTGTGAATAGACAGCAACAAAATCATGGGAGGTGCGTTTTAAGAGACTACATGGTCCCTCCTGTGGGGAACATTGGAACCTGCATTTTACCTCCTTCCATCCGAGCTAATAATTTTGAGATCAAGACTTCCTTAATATCCTTGATCCAAAATTCGTGCGTTTTTCATGGATTGCCTTCTGAAGATCCTCATGCGCATCTTCGGACACTTTTGGAACTATGTGATATGCAACGCATAAATGGAGTTTCAGATGACGCCGTGAAATTAAAGCTATTCTCTTTCTCTTTAGCGGATAAAGCAAAAGCCTGGTTTTACTCTTTGTCCATACACACAATCACCACTTTTGAAGTTATGAGCCAGAAATTTGTAGATAAATTTTTCCCACCTGGGGAATCAATTTTTGAGCCTTGGGAAAGGTTCAACGAGCTCATCAAACAGTGTCCTACACATGGTATCGCTAATTGGATACTAGTTCAAACATTTTACAATGGGTTGACGAATGAGAATAAAAAGTATGCAGACTCAGCAGCTAAAGGATCTGTAATGGATATGACATATGAAGAAGCTTCTGAGATTTTCGAGAAGATGACTTCGAACAGTTACCAGTGGTACTCAGACAGAGCTACACCAAAGTCTGGGGGAATTATTGCAGTTAATGAAATTACATCATTAAATGCTAAGCTGGATGCGTTGACAAATAAGATAGACAGTATGGGTGTGCAGTCAGTGAATTCGGTTCAAACAGCTTTGTGTGATTTTTGTTTTGAAAATCACGCTATAAATTTCTGCCCACTTCAAAAAAATCAATCAAGTTCAGAACAGGTCAACTTCATTGGGAACAGACAGTAGGGTGGTCCATATTCACAAACATACAACCCAGAATGGAAGAATCCCCCAAATTTTTCTTGGTCTAACAATCAGACTGTTCAGCGCCCACTTGGATTTCAGCAACAACAACAATCTCAGAAAAATATATCCGAGAACAAAGAAGTGTTAATCCAGCTGGTCAAGAGTCAGAATGGAGAATTAATGAATCAAGCAGCTGAGATAAAGAATCTGAAGAGACAAATGGGAGAGTTAGCAGCGAGCAGTGCAACAAGACAGCCTGAATAGTTACCAAGCAACACTGAAACAAACCCTCGTGAGCATATTAATGCAATAACGACAAGGAGCGGGGTTCAGCTATCTGAAGTGACTGTAGAGGAATATGAAAAGCAAAAGAGCCAAAAGGAAAATGTGGTGGAAGAGCAAAAAAGTGAAAAAGAACAAGGGTTGACTCTTGAATTTCAAGAAAAGGTTGAAGAAGAAGTTCGAGTTAGACCGCCAGTTAAAGCTTATGTGCCCCCAGTTCCTTATCCACAAAGATTGAGAAAGCATCAGTTGGAGCAGCAGTTTGGAAAATTTTTGGAAATATTCAAGAAACTGCACATAAATATTCCTTTTGCTGAAGCCTTGGCTCAAGTGCCCCTCTACTTGAAATTCATGAAAGAGATGCTGTCAAACAAAAGGAAATTGATTGATCATGAAACAGTAGCTCTTAGTGAGGAATGTAGTGCCATTATCCAAAAGAAGTTGCCACAGAAACTAATAGATCCAGGGAGTTTCTCGATCCCTTGTACTATTGGTAAACTTACTTTTGATAATGTATTGTGTGATCTTGGCGCCAGTGTCAATTTAATGCCCTTGTTCGTGTACAGGAAACTTGGTTTGGGGGAGCCTAAACCAACCAATATCACACTGAAACTGGCCAACATATCCATTCAGTACCCGTACAGTATTGTTGATAACTTGATAGTAAAAGTAGACAAATTCTTCTTTCCAGTCGACTTTGTGATTCTGGATATGGAAGAGGACACCCAAATGCCCCTCATTTTTGGAAGACCGTTCCTAGCTACTGGAAGAGCCTTAATCGACATTGAAAAGGGAGAAATCATTTTAGAGTCGAGAATGAACAAGTCAGCTTCAGCATCAAGCCAAGACAGGATTTCGAATATCTAAAAGAAAGTTGCTTCAAGGTGGAAGGAGTGATCCAGAAACCGAAGAAAATGTGAAGCAAGGGATAAAACTTGAGAATGCTTCGATGTTACAAAGAGGGATTTTAGAAGCTAAGCAGGAGAGGAGTAACTTGAAGGAGGAAAAACCAAATTTTAGTCAACAAAATGTGGAAAATGAGGTTTTAGACTTCAAGAAAGTGAGGAAATGGATTGAGAAGTGTAAGGCAGGTAATTGCAAGTTGTGCAGGGGCTCAAGAGGATCATTCAAACCTCCATGATAAAGAAGTGCAAAAAGTCGAGCTTTAGACTTAAAACGGAGCGCTTGTTGGGAGGCAACCCAACCTTTCTTCCCTTTTTACTTATTACGCCTTCATTATTTATTTTAGTATTAAAATTTTAGATATATGCATAGTAGGAACTCTGTTTGAGTGTTTTGCAAGTTCCATGTTAAGAACACCTTTGCATAATAGTCTATTATTGCATATTTAGGTATGTTTTTGATTTTGCATGTTTATATTAGGCTAGATTTTTATCGTCATTCCAAACTTACACACACTAGTTTGGATCATGAAGTGAATGTTTGAAAAAATCATTGCATAGATCATGACGTGATTAAGGAACTAAAAACGATTTTGAAAATAAAATGTAGGAAAATTTTTCATTACTGCCGTGAACTACGCGATCGCGTGCTAGTAGGCTCTAGCGATCGCGAATGTGCATTAAAAAATCAACAGATTTTTAAACCATGAACCACGCGATCGCTGGCACTCCAGCCAGGTGATCGTGTGGCTATACTGGGACCAAAATCGGCAATTTAAGTGTTGTTCCTCATGTTTTCAATTTCAAACATTATAAACTCGCTTTCTCTCCCCTAATCACCTCATATTTGATCTTACATCTTGTGTGCATGTCATCAACACTTTGTTGCATCAATATCATTGCTTACATGACTTCAAAATTCAATCGTAGGTATGATCTCTTCGATTAAATCAATTTTTAGTCAAAATTGTGAAAGTCTCTTTAAGTTCTTCAATCCAGAAATTATGAATTGTGAAGAATGGGCTTAGGTTAGTTGTTGGAGTTTGTGATTTGTGGTTTAGTAGACGAAAATTCTGGGCTCATTCATGCCTCCAACCTCATGCATATCCATTGATTTTTAGCAATGCACACCATGTGTTTGATGAAATGCCACAAAGACAGTTTTGTGCTAATTTTAGAAATTAATTCGAGCATTTATCTTCATGATATGTTTATCAATGTTTATGTGTGTGTAGTGCATCAGTTAGTTCACAACTTGGCATTGAAACCATGTTGGCATCATTGCAGCCCCATTGCAAGGCCACTGCAGGCCATTGCACCCAGAAACTGTCTCACGTCACCTACTTCTCCACATTGTTTCATGACCCTATTGATCTTCAAATGAGCTGAATTTTTAATATATTGTCTATCATGCTGTGATCTTTAACGTATCAAAAGATGGCTCGGGAAAATTTATGTTTTTCTAGATAAGGAATATTCGGACCCTCTATAGAGATACAAAGTTGACTTATTTAGGTAGGATTGATTTAAACTCGAGAGAGGAATCTCAATTTGAATCAGTGAATTCGATCGAGCACATATTTACAAAATAAAATCTGGAATTGGAATTGATTTAATTGGTTAGGTGAATTAGTGAATCCCAATTACCTTACAATCGTTTTTAAAACAAAAACAAATTCGAAAATTTAATTCTTTTGTTTAATTTCTTAGATTTAGTTCACAATCACAAATTAATTCGTCCGTTCAAATAAGGTGTACAACTAAAATATTTCGGTACTTAGTAAACAGTACTCGTGGGAACGATTACTTGACTCAAAAGTCACTTTGTTACTTGATTGCGATATCGTATACTTGCGATTTTACACAACGAGCAACGTGACCCATCATATTCAAGCATCATGCGGATAGAGTTCAACTAGAGACAGTCCAACAATTTTGTAGGAAGATATTGCAGCTTTTGTTGCACAACTCAAATAAGGATTCATCAAATGAGATAGAACAAAGCATATATATGTCTCCAAAAATTCTTCTATATGAGTTTCAAAAAACTTGTAATATTGATGTTTAACAAAATCGTTCAAATGATAATGTAGCTGATTTATTCACAAAGGTACTTTCAACATTTTTATTTAAGAAATTGGTTTATGAGATTGGAATGCGTCGATTCAATGATTTAAAATGATCAATATCATGGAGAGTAGATGTACTATTTTTCCTTTGCTTCGATATTGTCCCACTAGATTTTTTTGACAAATATTTAATGAGGTAGCATTTATTTTAATAATTCAAAATAACTGCATTCTTTTTCTATCGTTTGATATTTTTACCTCATTTAATTTTTATCAAACTAGGTTTAACGAGACACATAGAAAATACCGTTTATTCTTCTCTCTCTTCATCTTGTCTAGTATATAACAGCGCAGATAATTACAAAAAAAGCACACGCATTAAAAGTTAAAAGAAATACTACCTCCATATTTTAGAAACAATAGCTTCATTTCTTTCCCCATCATTTTTAATGCAGTAAAAACAAATGGCCTTTTAGTTGGATCTTTGAAAAATTGACAAGAATCTCGTCAAATTTTCTTCGTTGAGAATATGATGAGATTACCATCACTTAAATTAATTAGGTAAAATAATTAAAAAAAAAATACAAGTAGTTGTAAAATAAAAAAATAAAAAAATAAATAAATTCTTTTCCTAAGAGGTTTGAAATTATTTATGTTATATTCTTAATTAGAAAATAATTTAAAAAATCTTTTATATAAATTAATTGATGGTTTTGATAATAATTTAAGAGAGTTTGAAAATAAAAAGTTTCACACCCTACTTTGAAAAAAAAAAAAACCCTTTTGTCAGTCACTTAAACATAATTTTTGAATTAAAAATAGAAATAATTCATTAAACTCATAAACGCATTATTTGAATTGTTCAATAAAGTTATCACGGGAAATGAAAATTGATGGGACAATATTCTAAAACTAAATTAAAAAGTAACAACGTTGAATTAATATTAATTGAATAGCCAGTTTTGATTTAGTCATCGTGTATAAATTAATATTTTTTGAAATAAGAATTAAAATAAATATAAAATAAGTTTCAATAAATGAACTAAGGATATTATTGAGAAAAAGAAAAGAATATGAGGATAAAATGAGAAATTAAAATATTTCCACTCATCCGCATTTTTAAGATATAGTACATAAACATGCACTGTACGTGATATTGTAACGTCCTTGTGACATTATTATTATTATTATTATTATTATTATTATTGAAATATATATAGTTTAGATAAATTGGATGAAAATTGTTCAAATTTAACCTATACACTATTAATCATTCAAGAGACACAATATACCAACTTAATTAATGCCCAATTTCTTTTATCAAACTCAATTTCTTTGTAAATTTAATTAATCGAATTATTAAACTACAAACACATTTTAATAAATTTTTCAATGAAGATATATATATATATATATATATTTAATGACAAAATTTCATTAGTGTTAAAATATACTGGACACTTTGACGTTTAATGTTCATTTTTCAACCACGTATTTCATCAACTTTTATCAAAATATACTAAAAACGATATTATTAATTTTTTTATGGAAAAAATGTGAATAGATATTCTTTGAACATTTAGGGGTCCAAGACAACTATCAAGTAATAGATGATGATAATAAATTATAAAATTAAATAACAATAACATTAATAATAATGGTATTTAGAGAGAAAAAATTAAATGTGAATGATACTATTGACTATAAATATAAAAAAATTAAGGGTAAAATGGGAAATGAAAGTTTCTCCTCCATCTACACTTTTAATATGGGTAGTAATAATTATTTTCATAAAATACTTTTTTATATCGACACCACAATTTAATTACAAGAATGATCTTAAATGTTTGTTTACTTTTACTTTTATGTCCTCAACTTCTTTTAATCTCATTATTACTCATAACATTCAATTAATTAACATATTTTATTTCTAATCACGATTTCTATTCAAATATTCTGCTAATTTGCATTGAAAATATTTGCAAATATTTTATTTAACTTTTGTATTAGTTATTTATTTTGATTATTTAAAAGTATAAAAGATAAATAAGTATTTTCGTCATCGTAACAAATATTTTGAACGAAAACTATCTCTAAAGACAAGATGTTGAAATTAATAAAGAGTTGATGATTAAAAAACTAAAAAATAAATAAATAAAACTTGGTGGGGTATATGTAAAAATGAGGAAAAATTAAGGATCATTAGAATTAAAATGTGGTGTGGTTAACAAAAAAATGTGGTGTCAATATATTTACCCTTTTAATATATAGATAGATAGATAGATAGATAGATAGATAAATTTGAACAACCATTTGAAAATAATAAATTTTCAACAATCCCTCGTTCAAATATCTTCACCAATTCATTTTATAACGTTGTTATGCATCAAATAAGGTATCTTTCGATTTGAACCTTGCCTTATTCTTATTGAAATCTCGGGTAGACGTAGCTTTGAACCCGATATTCCATGTGACAATACCAGTTACATCACACACAAAACACTCTAAGTCTTTGTTCGACACAAGTTTTAGCTTTAGCTAGTTAATGGCATTGTGCCCATCTGATTCATGAATTTTTCAGAAAGTAACTCCAAACTTTTCTTGAAACGGCACCACTTCTAAGTTCATATAGGTGAAGTACTTCCAATATCTTTATTACATTTAGAGATACTTGTAATTTTGAACTTCATTAAGAGTTTAAATTCAACCCTCTAACCGTAACAACCAACACTTTTAATCTAGAATGAGGTATTGCTTCATAGAGTGTTGAAACTATCCACTCTTTGAATGATTTGTTATTACCATTTGAACCCGTGAATTACTCATTTCGTAATGATGGGTAAGGTTGCCATCATTGGAGGATATTTATAAAGGAGTTTCATCATATCCTACTCGATTATGTTCTTAAGATTTTATATAAGATATAAAGTCAAGTTTTAGCTCAGTTTTTTCACAAGTTATTGAATCATTGTTTGATTCAATTTTACATGTCTTGACTTCTTTTGAATATATATGTGATCATTTCACAATTATTTGACAACACATGTCAAATATTTCACGGTATTTTGTAGTCTATTTTGTGCACTTTATAAACTTCAAAATAATATTACATTAAACTTTATTTTAAAGTTTAATTGTACTACCCCTATACTTCTAGGGTAGACTTGAAATTATTCTTTCACTCAATGAAAGAATTACAATATTTTTACTCGATAAAAGAAATTGTTCTCGCAATTCTTTTAGTCAATTAAAAGAAATAGAATCTTAATTCTATGAACAAAGTTGTTCTATCAATAGTTTAATTGTCTCCTCAACAAGAACAATAATATTTTACAATTTGTTGGAGCGTTTTCCCCACGCTTTGGGACAAAATTAAAACTTCTCAATTTCATTTAAGTGAATGATTCTTCCTGTGAACCATAATGTTCAACAATAATTTATATTCACTTTTATATTTTATATTTCATATTATTACTCTTCATTAGTAATGATACTCTTCACATATGATAGCAATGATTGATATCAATATCAATTAGATAGACTCCTTGTATTATATCATCTTGCATACTTTCTCAAATTATATAAGAATAATAATCAAACTTAGTTATATACAATAGTACGAAATAAGATGATAACAAAATTTGAACAAAAACTTTCACAAAATGCATTTTTTTGAATGGTAAACATATCTCTAACTGTTTAAATTTCTCAAATAATCAAATAAGACATTTGCATTTCTTTGTAATTAAAATCAAATGGATGATCAATACTTCACATAAGTATTTTATTCATTTACGAAGAATTCACATATTTTAAGAGAAATACTTTATTGTTGCATGATAAACATTTATCATTTGACTAATATCCATGTCATATAATTATCTCATATACCAAATATATTTAGCATTCATACTATGAATAAATTTAACATATATTTATTCCTCATAGAATCCAAGCAAGTGAAATTTACATGACTCAATACTTATATCATGCTACTTCGATAATATTAACATACTCGTTATAATGAGAATGTAAGACATTAAATGATTAATAAACTTATTAAGGATAAAATCTCATGCATTCATGTAACTTCACTTTCTTTTATCTGATAAGACATAATAGATTTTCACTAATTCAATGCAAACATTGTTACCGACAATATTATTAAATTTAGTATTTAATAACTAAATTCAAATTCAATCGTATGCACACATTGTGTTTATAATGGATTTATGGGGTTATATGTCAAAACAATGTATAACAATATAGTATTCTTTATTAGAAATTTATCATATATATTTCATGCACAAAATATATTATATAAATTCATAATGCATACATTTGCCAATGCACTTCATAATTTCCTTCTCCATTGCTTATATTCATTATTATTGATATGTGATCCCCAAATTGGAAGCTTTCATACTTGGAGGGCCTAATTGGCAACCAGCTTAAAGTTGGAAGATTTAAATGTGCAATTATTGTTATTATGCTTTTATTGTGGACCATTGATCAAGATCCTGTGGTTGTGATCAAGTTGGCAAGAAATTTGATTGAATAACAGAGAAAGAGATAAAAGGATATGAGTTGGGATGATATTGAGAAATTTTATATACAACTAAAAGAAATTGAATAATGAGAATTCATTTATATATATATTTTTAAGCCAATGGTTTCATTATTACACTACCTGGTCTTCTTGTGATACTTGCAGGTACAATTTTTTAGACTTTATTTTCCAGGTTCTGTCAACCAGAATGAAAAGAAAAAACTAGAGATTTTAATTCGATTTCTCAAGCCCTGTAGAACTTTGGGATTTCAGGTGACAATTATATTTCTTGTTTTTTATATATGATAAAATCAAATGCTAGTTTATCATTTGAATTTTACATTATGTATATAGAATGAAAAAATTGTTAATAACGATGATATTTGGCATATAATTAGTTAGAAGTTTGTATATTATGGTTCTAAAAACTAGTTCCTTTTAATAGAAATACTGCTTGATATCGCTTCTTGATATTTATCAAGTGAAAATGTCATGCACGTAATACATTAATATTGACCCCTGCTTGTACACGTATTTTTTTTTTCCGTTGACTACATTTATTTGTTGGTCGTATTCTATAGTCCATTGCTTTTTTGATTTTCTTGAAACTTGGATTCATTTATCACTTTCCTTAAGTTTTTTTGTTACGAAACTCTTTAAGATCAGGAGTGTTGCTCTTCTACTTTTTTCGTTTCATAGCGTGATTTATTTGTTTTGCTTTTTTCTTTGCACAATATGAGTTATTTTAATCAGTATATATGTCTCTTTTCCTATTGCCATATAACTTTTGCTGACAATACTTTTGCAAAATATTGCATCTTATGTGTTGGAAAATTTGTGGAAGTATCATATCGTAATTATTTCTTCCCACCCCATGGACACACCTAAAGGAAAATAAGAAAAATAAGTATAAATCAATTCGACTAAGTGTGCCACTTTATTTGGTTGAACAATTTTTATTTGTTCAATTAGAGTAAATGTGAACTGTTAATTTTATATTATTGGCATTTTTTATTTTTCACAAATGTGTAATTTAGTGAAACTTGATTTATTAAATTTAATTAAATTAAATTATGCAATTATTTATTTTCGAGAAAAACATTTTTGGAAAGATAATGATCAAGAAAATAGTGATATTGATTTAATCATAATCTCGAAAATATTGATCATAATCTCGAAATATTAATGTGATTATCTTGTGATATATTTTGTGTTTATTCTTGATACTCAAGCTTATTCAAGATATGGTAAGTATCGTCTTGATATGGTCAAGAATATTTTTAATCTTATCTTTGCATACGGTAAGTTTATAAGGTCGAAAATCTTGATTGTGAAGAATATTCATAGGGGCCGAAAATATGGTGATAAATATCAAGGTTTATCACTTGATTGATAAATGGTAAGATCTTCTATGATTTATCATTATCATTATTCATGGTAAGATTTATTTAAGGATAACTATCTTACCTTTTACTAATTATCTCTACCATGTTTTGCAGGTAGTAGAGATCTTATACAATAAGGAAAACTTGGGAATCAAGAAAATCTAATTGCACTATAAAGAGAAGAAAAACGAGACTTTTTTTGGTGTAACGTGTAGAATCAAAAAATCCGTGTGCTGCTTACAAAAATACACGTCCACTTTCGAAGTCTTGAAGCTTAATTTTGGTATGGTGCAAATATAATTAAAGCTTCAATTGTGTTGTGACTTCAATACTCCGAGAGGAGGATTCAATCACTTAGAGGAGGAAAGAATTTCAGTGTGAAGATCAAACGGGAGGTTTGGATCAAGATCGAACGGGAGTTCGTGTTGCTGAAAAGTGTTGCAGAGTCAAAGAAAACTACTGAAGAGTGGTGTGATGCCAGCTCACATTACATGCCACAGAAGGATCAGTGAGTGATCTATTTCTTGGATGTTTGATAAAGTCTATGCGTAAATTTATCCTGTAATTTAGATTGATCTGTGTAAACTCTTTCCTTATATAGTGATTTTTGTTTTCAGGATGCGAACCGTGGGTTTTCCCTGTTAGGGTTTTTTCCCACGTTAAGCTCAAATTATTGTGTTCTTGTCTATTTACTATTCCGCACAATTTATTCTGATTGTTTACGTTTTACTATCCAGACGAATCTGCCTGAGCAAGATTCATCTGGTACTGTGCTAAACAAACTTAACGAATTACTGTTAACTGGTTACTGTCCAGACACATCTGTGACAGTCCATTATTAAAAGTTAGACAACCTCAAATTTTCAATTGGTATCAGAGCGGGTTCACTTCTAGAAAGTGAGATCCGGTTGTCTAAATGGAAAATTCTGCATCTCTTAGGCCACCTCTGTTAACTGGTAGTAACTATACATATTGGAAAATCCATATGGAAATTTTTATTCAATCTATTGATGAACGTTGTTGGACTTCTGTTCTTGAAGGTTACACAGCACCCACTGTCACTGCTGGAGGTGTTGTTACAACTATAGCTAGAAGTGCATGTATTGCAGATGAATTAGCTAATGCAAATTGGAATTCTAAGCCACTTAACGCTATTATTTCTTTGGTTGATCCATGTCAATTCAGACTCATCTACTCTTTAAGGACCGCCAAGGAAGCATGGGATGCTTTGAGAATTGCAAACGAAGGAACCAATGCTGTGAAAACCTCCAAGCTACAGATGATCACTTTGGAATTTGAACAACTGTCTATGGATGTGAAAGAAGACTTCAAAAGCTTCTATGCCAGATTAAGTGATCTCACCAACTCAGCTGAAGCACTTGGGAAAACCTACTCAAATGAGCAGATTGTACAAAAGATCCTTAGATCTTTACCAGACAGGTTCCATGCAAAAGTGACAGCAATTGAAGAAAGCAAGGATCTTTCAACCATGCGAGTTGAGGAACTTGTAGGGTCATTGATGACCTATGAGTTAAATCTGGCCCAAAGAAAGAAGGACAAATCACCAGGGATTTCCTTTAAGACAAACTGTGCGAATCCAGATGACTCTGGCGAGACAAACAAAGATGAAAATTTCGTACTGCTCACCAGACAATTTAAAAGGTTCCTCAATGGCAAACAAAAAGAAATATCCACAAATCTTCAAGGCCAGAATAAAAAAACAACGGAAGAAAAATAATTTCTATCCAAAGAATAATGCCAATACGTCTTAAGGGAAGCCTAGGAGTCAAATCCAATGCAGAGAATGTGAAGGATATGGACACATTGCAGCTGATTGTCCTAATACTCAAAAGAAGGCCAAGGGAAGGAAGGCCATGAATGTTACATGGAGTGATGGAGATTCAGATAAATCTGAATCAGAATCACACAGCAGCAATTCTGAAAAACAGGTAACTACCCTTACTACTTTACAGCTATCTGGTACTGAATCTGATAACTCTTCTTATGCAGATAAATCCGGACCAAATACTGAAAACTTGAGGAAGGAACTTCAAGATGCAGAAGAGAAGATTCAAATGTTTTAGGCCTTCGCTGAGCACAGCAGGGAACGAAAACTGGACGACGTATCTGCAGTATCAGATGATGAGTTCAGAACTTGCTAAAGCACAAGACAAAATCAAGAAGCTGGCACGTGGATCCGTCCAGCTTGATGAAATCCTGAACAGTGGCAGACCTGTCAGCCTAAAAATAGGTCTTGGATATGAAGGTAAAGGTAAAAATCATGACCATAAAATACACTTTGTAAGAGAATCTGGATACAGGTACATGGAACATAATAGAAATCATACAGATGCGGCTGAGACTCAAAGCTTACATCCAGCCTGGAACTATACAAGAAGACAATTTCAGCCGAATTTGTACAAGCCAGATGAGTCTATCCATCAGAACGGCAGGAAATTTCAACCTCAACAGAGTCGGCAGGATACATCTGTTTTCCAGGTATTCTGTAATTTTTGTGCTAAATCTGGTCATGATTATTTAGGTGTCATGAGTACTTGAAATTAATCAATTCACACAAAAGAAGACTTGTTTCTAGACAAGAGAAGAAAATTCGAACTAATGCTTATGTAGTTCAATTGTCTTTAAGTGCCTTGATTCCTAACACATGGTATTTTGATATTTGATGTTCTAGGCACATGACAGGTGATCTCTCTCAACTAACACATTTTGAAAAAGACGAAACAGGTGCTGTTACATTTGGTGATGGCCAAAAGGGAAAGATAGATGGATCTGGTGTCATCAACATCAAGGGACTGCCTATATTAACAAATGTCTTATATGTTATAGGACTTAAGGAAAATTTGATCAGTGTAGGACAACTATGTGATGATAACTTGCTTGTCGTATTTTCAAAAGAATATTGCAAGGTTTTAAATTGTGACAAGAAGTCTAACCCGTTAAAAAGTGTGTTGTTTAAGGGAGTTAGATCTAGAGACAAATGCTATTCACTTGAGAGTCTCGAAACTTGCAATTCTGTTAAGACCAAAAATGAGAAACTGTGGCATAACAGATTAGGGCATCTAAACTACCATGATCTCATGAAGCTAACCATACTACAAGTTGTGAGAGGCTTACCCAGCATAAACAATATTCCAGATGAAATCTATGGTGATTGTCAAAAGGGTAAGCAAATCAAAAGTCAACACAAATCAGGTACATCTGTTAATACTTCTCATATACTTGAACTAAATGGATTTGATGGGTCCTATCCAAAAGGAAAGTATTGGTGGCAAGAGGTATATTTATGTGTGTGTTGATGATTTCTCCAGATACACCTGGGTCATGTTTATTCGGGATAAATCTGATACCTTTGACAATTTTGTTAATCTTTTTCATAAATTGAGCAATGAAAAGGCCGAAGAACAGGTAAGAGTCAAAAGGATCAGAAGCGATCATGGAAGAGAATTTGAAAACTCCGAGTTTGCTGATTTTTGTATCCAGTATGGGATCAAGCATGAGTACTCGTCCCCAAAGACTCCTCAACAGAATGGAGTGATGGAAAGGAAAAATAGAACTCTACAAGAGATGGCTCGTGTCATGCTAAATAGAAACAAATTTCCCACGAAATTTTGGGCAGAAGCCATAAACACTACTTGTTATATTATCAATAAAGTCATGCTTAGATCTGGAACAAACCAAACTGCATATGAAATTTGGAACTGTAGAAAACCTAGGTTTGATTACTTTCATGCCTTTGGAAGTAAATGCTACATTTTGAAAGATAGAGAACACCTAGGAAAATTTGACTTAAAATCGGATGATGGAATATTTTTAGGTTATGCTGAAAATAGTAGGGCCTATAGAGTTTACAATCTAAGAACCCAAACTGTTCTTGAGTCAATTAATGTGAAATTGGATGATACTAATTGTGTAAATTCGGATTTGTAGGTAGCAGATGGTGATCAACTGGAAATTCCGCCAAAAGAAGAAGCTTTAAGCGAAAAATCAGCAGAAGAACAGCACCAAGCTGAAAGTCTCAATAATACTGAAGAATTCGATCAGGATGAGTCTGGGCACCCAGTAATATCTGCAGATCGAGACAAATCTGATGACCCAGATACACCTGATATTGCTGAATCAGAAGCATCGAGACTACCACCTGCTAGGATCCAAAAGGCACATCCACTTGACAACATTTTCACTGATATGTCTAAGAAAATGTGACCAGAAGAAAATTTGCTGAGATGAGTAACATTTGTCATATGTCTCAAATTGAACCAAAAAATGTCAAGGAAGCTTTGACAGATGAACACTGGGTACAAGCTATGCAGGAGGAACTTAACCAATTTGAAAAAAACAATGTCTGGGAGCTGGTTCCACGTCCTAAAGAAGGTAATGTAATTGGAACCAAATGGATCTTCAAGAATAAGTCAAATGAACAAGGAAATGTGGTAAGAAATAAAGTCAGACTTGTTGGTCAAGGCTATACCCAGATTGAAGGGATAGACTTTGACGAGACATTTGCTCCGGTAACCAGACTGGAATCCATCAGGCTGTTGCTAGCTGTGTCCTTCTACATCAACTTCAGACTATTTCAGATGGATGTCAAAAGTGCCTTTCTGAATGGTGTGCTTAATGAGGAAGCCTATGTGGAGCAGCCTCAAGGCTTCACAGATCCATCTCACCCGGATTACGTCTTTAGACTCAAAAACGCGTTATATGGGTTGAAATAAGCCCCCAGAGCTTGGTATGAAAGGCTCACATCATTCTTGCTAAGCAACGGATACAAAAGGGGAGGAACTGATAAAACTCTTTTCATTAAGCATCTAAATCCTAGACTAACTGTAGCTCAAATATATGTTGATGATATAGTATTTGGGTCTACATCTAAGTCCAAAATTAATGAATTTATAAATACAATGAAAAGAGAATTTGAAATGAGTATGGTTGGTAAGCTAACCTTTTTCCTTGGTTTGCAGGTACAGCAGGATGAATCTGGCATATTCATATCTCAAGCAAAGTACGCTAAAAATCTGGTGAAGAAATTTGGACTTGAAGATGCAGAGGCAATGAGAACTCCCATGGCGACTACTCTAAAACTTTCAAAGGATGACAGTGGTAAGGATGTAGATCCATCCCTTTACAGAAGCATGATTGGAAGTCTTTTGTACCTTACTGCCAGTAGGCCAGATATATCCTTCAGTGTTGGAGTTTGTGCAAGATATCAAGCCAAACCTAAGGAATCTCATGTTGCTGCTGTGAAAAGATATCTGATGTAAGTGGTACGTTGAATTACGGAATTTGGTTTACAAGAGATACCACTTCCAATCTTGCAGGTTTTTTAGACGCTGACTGGGCTGGGAATGTGGATGATCGAAAGAGTACATCTGGAGGATGTTTCTACATTGGGAAAAATTTGGTGCCATGGCTAAGTAGAAAGCAAAATTTAGTGTCACTATCCATAACCGAATCTGAATATATAGCAGCTGGGAGTTGCTATACACAACTCCTATGGATGAAACAAATGTTGGAGGACTATGGAATCTCTACAGAACAGGCCACTATGTATTGTGACAACACCAGTGCCATCAAGATCTCAAAGAATCCAGTCCAGCACTCCACAATAAAACATATTGACATCAGACACCACTTCATCAGAGAATTAGTGGAACAAAAGATTATCAATCTGGAGAACATACAGACTGATCTAAAGCTGGCAGATTTGTTTACTAAGGCCCTCGATACTGTCAAATTTGAAAGCCTTAGAAAACAAATTGGAGTATCACCTCCTTATGAATAGAAACATGCATATTTCATAAAAATAAAAAAAACTCACATTGTTTTTCTTTTTGCATTTTGGTTAACTTATCCTATTCTTATATTAAGTAGATCATGTTTTTCTTGCAGATATATCTGAGTGCTTGTGGCTGATAACGAGACAGATACGTCTGGCTGATAGCAGTCAACATGTCTCCGGATGAATCTAACTAGCACTCAAACCTGGACAATCCTAAGGATAAGTCACTGCTGTCTATGTTATATGGTTGTTACTGGATGAGATTTTATATTCTATGTGTAGACCTATGATCTAAATCTTGCTTATTGCATTGCACGCATTTTTATTGTTATCCAAGGGCAGGGCTAGTGGAAAAGAAGCTGCCTATCCAAGCCAAGTTCTTACCCTTTAGCCTCAAAATACGATGGATTAATATAAATGTGATAATATTGTAGAAGTAAGGGGAAAATCTAATAAGATAACTTCTGGGGATTGTGTGAATCTACCAATTTAAGCCAAGTTCATACCCTTCTTCTAACCTAAAGGGGAACATACTGTAAGATAACTTCTGGGGATTGTGTGAAGCTATTTCCACCTCCAAAAGACATTGCCACTATAGAAAAAGTCGATAAGCCGGATTTGAGAAAATGCACTTCTTATAGATTTGGATCGGTCTTATTGTGCATTACGATGATAAATCGATAAGTCAGGGCGATCATATGATTTTTGGTAGTATGTGGATGACTAAGGATCGCTCGGATCACACGCGCACATTAATCAACTTATTTATGTACGTGGTGGATTGTATACTGCCAGATGTATCTGACCCAACAAATACCAACAAGTGCTCAGACGTGTCTCAAGTATTCAGATGCATTTATATTTTTCTTATTCACGAATTTTTAGATTTTATTCTGAAAATCTTTATTTTTAAGGCAGTATATCGTGGGCTAATATGTGCAAATCTTACTGAACAAGTCAGTTGATTGTGGAGCCCAAGTTTGGTAATTTATTTGTTTCCTAATTCTTAACATATTTTGTTTCTATACTTATCTATTTTTTTAAGGAAAGAAGTTGACAAGAATCAGGATTCTCCAGTTACCATAATGAAGAAGAGTCTGAGAAAGAAGCTGTTATTCCAGAGAGAAAAGGAAAACAAAAGATAGTAGCCACTGTGAGTTCGAAGAAGAAAAAGGGTGACACGGCTGCGGGTCCAGTAATATCCAGGTTTGATATTTCTTCATTCGTCTACACCCGCATGCAGACAGTAAGAGGTATGTTTACCCCCTTCAATTTCAAATATTGGTCGTCTGAAGCATACACTGATTTCCAAAAACATATTCCGGGTAAACGGTTGCATTATGAGTCTAGAGTAAGTGTAGGTGAATTTGATGACTTTGAGATTGATGATATAGTGTCACACTTTGGATTGAAAAATTTGACTGATTGTAAGGGGGAGATTAATGAGACTCTGGTCAAGTAATTTTATGCCAACATCCCCATTGACTATAACTCCAAAAAATGCCTTTTTACCACTTCACTTTTTGTTAGGGGACAATTAATTAAGATTTCAGCAAAAGAACTTAGAAAGTGGTTAGGACTTAATGACGATGTGGCTGATGAGGATGAATCTATGGAAGCCACTAATGATGAAATTACTATGGAGTTGTCGGGGGGAAAGATCACATGGCCAGTGAAGGGGTTAAAACAATTGCCTAGGTCAGAAATGTCAAAGAAGTATCAAATACTTCACAAAATTGTAAAAGCAAATTTTGACCAACTCATCCATGACTCGAGTTTTAAGAGGGAATCTGCTAGAACTCTTTTTTAGCTGGGGACCAAACGAAATATTGACCTTGTTGCCCGAATCTAGAATTCTATCATTGGAAGGGTCTCGGGAAGTGGTCCTAGACAAGGGAATACTTATCTGTTGGTTTATCCTTGGATTATTTCACAATTTTTGAATGATCAGGGTATCCAAACACTGGAAGATGATCTGCTGATCACCCCCAAAGTGTTAAAAAGGGCCAGATGCAGAAATACTCTGGAGATGCATACGGGTCAATAGAAGCAGGTTATGGATGAGACTAGTGCTGGAAATCAGGATTCAGCTGATAAAGATGCCAGGCTTGGTCAGCTGGAAGCAGAGAATGCTGGGATGAAAGCAGACATATCTGAACTCAATGTGCATGTTAAACATCTTGAAGACACACTTGATCAGTTACTTGGTGGGTCTTCAACAAATGTGGCTCCTGTGGAAGCCAAAGAAAAGAGGAAGGTTGCAGCCAAGAAGCTTCCTGCCTCTAAGAAGCAAAGGAAGACTCCAGACCGATCTTAACCCTGCTAGTCTCATCTACTTATTTTTAGTAATTTGAAATCATTGTTATCATGTTTTGACTTAACGCTTTTGTTCTCCTGTTCGACTTTAGATTGTGAACTTTTTAATGCAGGTTTTATGATACTTTGGCTTCTCCTTTTTCACCGAAAAGGGGGAGTAGCATTTGGATATCATCTTTTTTTATGCTCTCTATGTGTTGATTGCTTTACATGCATTTATTGATTGTGTTTATCTTGATGCATATCTTGAGGGGAAGATTTTTGATAGGGGAGCTAATTAATTTCTTGTGATCATAAAAAGATGATTGGTTTCGAAAAAATAGAAAAAGCCAAAGGGGGAGATTTTTAATTTTATATTATTGGCATTTCCTATTTTTCACGAATGTGTAATTTAATGAAACTTGATTTAATTACTAAATACGTGTATTTAGTAATTTATTAAGTTTAATTAAATTATGCAAATATTTATTTTCGCGAAAAACATATTTGGAAAGATAATGATCAAGAAAATAGTGATATTGATTTGATCATAATCTCGAAAATATTGATCATAATCTCGAAATATGGATGTGATTATCTTGTGATATATTTTATATTTATTCTTCATACTCAAGCTTATTCAAGATATCGTAAGTATCTTCTTGATATGGTCAAGAATATATTTAATCTTATCTTTGCATATGGTAAGTTTATAAGGTCGAAAATCTTGATTGTGAAGAATATTCATAGGGGCCGAAAATATGGTGATAAATATCAAGGTTTATCACTTGATTGATAAATGATAAGATCTTCTATGATTTGTCATTATCATTATTCATGGTAAGATTTATTTAAGGCTAGCTATCTTACCTTTTACTAATTATCTCTAACATGTTTTGCAGGTAGTAGAGATCTTATGAAATAAGGAAAACTTGGGAATCAAGAAAACCTAATTGCACTATAAAGAGAAGAAAAACGGGACGTTTTTTGGTGTGACGTGTAAAATCAAAAAATCCGTGTGGTGCTTACAAAAATACACGTCTACTTTCGAAGTCTTGAAGCTTAATTTGTGTATGGTGCAAATATAATTAAAGCTTCAATTGTATTGTGACTTCAATACTCTGGGAGGAGGATTCAATCACTTAGAGGAGGAAAGAATTTCAGCGTGAAGATCAAACGGGAGGTTTGGATCAAGATCAAACGGGAGTTAGTGTTGCTGAAAAGTGTTGCAGAGTCAAAAAAAACTACTGAATAGTGGTGGGACACCAGCTTACATTACATGCCACAGAAGGATCAGGGAGTGATCTATTTCTTGGATGTTTGATAAAGTCTATGCATAAATTTATCCTGTAGTTTAGATTGATCTGTGTAAACTCTTTCCTTATATAGTGATTTGTTTTTGTTCGCAAGATGCAAACCGTGGGTTTTCCCTGTTAGGGTTTTTTCTAACGTTAAGCTTAAATTATTGTGTTCTTGTATATTTACTATTTCGCACAATTTATTCTGATTGTTTACGTTTTACTATGCAGACGAATCTGCATGAGCAAGATTCATCTGGTACTGCGCTAAACAAATTTAACGAATTACGGTCAACTTGTTACTGTCCAGACACATCTATGACAGTCCATTATTAAAAGTTAGACAACCTCAAATTTTCATGAACTAAATTTCATACCTGTCTATTTAAACAAGAAAAGATCCCTCACCATATTTTGACTTTGTAATCAATTTGAATTTCTTCCCATAATTTTTCTTCTGTTTTTCTCAAATAGCAATTTCACTTTTTTAGCAAATTGATGTGTATATATTTTTATTCGCAGCGTCGCTTCAATAAACATCCACTTCTACATGTTCTGCAGAACATTCAGAGTTGTGAATTTGCAATCAGTCACAGTGGGGCTTTCCTAGCACTGTTCGACCACATTAACCTATGCAGGTATCTTTTTCCGGATTATGTTAGTAATTTAAATTTAATTTGGAGGTAGTTCAAGAATAAATAATGTTGACAGCTATTGCTATTATATATTTACCCCTAAATCTTATAGGAGTACTTCATTACTGCTAATTTTCTATTTCTTGATTTCTATTGCAGGAAACATGTGGTTGATTCATAAGAAGTTATCTTTTATATCTAATCTAATATTGTAAGTAGTGAACAAGCTAATCCTTTGAATTTGTCTTTACTAATAAGTTGTTTTGTTACTACACATTTCACCCAATTTGCGCATTTACTTTAAAACTTTATCCTATTTAGATTCATAGATTGTTTATTCTGTTAGAGTTCATTTAGCAACATTTGTTTCCTGTAGTGGAATTTATTTATTTAGTCTGCAACCTCTGCTTTCCTTAAGAATTAGTTGGGGTTCTCTTTTATATTATTGTTTCATTTGTGATATTTCTTTTTCAATTCTAGCTGAATATTTTCAAGTGCAAGGAAACGAACACATGGATGTAAAGAACTTTGATATGTTTGTAGTTTGCTATGTTTAATATTTACTAATTATCATCCTATTGTTGTTACTCGAAGTTCCGTTCACAATTTTAAGTGGTTTCAGTTTTTATGTTGTCTATCATGTTCATCGACTTTCAATAATATTTGGATAACTTTGGTTGCAATTTAGGGTCACCAACACACGTGATATTCTTGCATACATCTCGTTTGCTAAAATCATTATCAAAACTTGCATTTGGCTCTCTGACGTACAACGCACGTTCTTCCCCGAGTATATATATATAAAGACTATTTTAAGAATTCAAATAAAGTTTATCATATTTTTACGAAAATCCTACTTCCCATTCTTGGTCAACCTCATGTAGAAGGTTAAATACTCTGTTCATTCCCGAAGAAATTATTCGGATTAACCTTGATTTTCACCTTAACTAGCCAATTGAATTATTCTTAAAATATTTGCATTCCCAAATGCTTGCTTATGTATTGCTTGTATTGACTTATAACCTTTCTTGTATTACATTTTGAGAGAAATTACAGAAACTTTCAGTGAAATTTTGTCAATATTATTTCAAATAAATTACTATTATGAGTCAAAATTAGAAACGGTCGGACAACAAAAAAATATTTTTTTTTTAACGTATTCAAAGTCTAGGACGAACGAGTTAGTCCAAGTCATGTTATTTCACAAAATTATTTTAATTTAAATATTACTAATTATAATAAGTTTGTCAAATCCGTGTTTTCTTTTTACCTAAATAATATTTTATTCGGATCGTGATTTAGATGATTCTAAAATAAGTTTAAAATAAATAATTTTTTTTTTATTTTTTATTTCAGTTTCTTTCTAACTGTAGATTTTGTTCGCTTATATTAGTATTGACATTTTTGTTCATTTATAATGAGCAAATAATGTAAATATTCAATACACTGGCTCCTTTATTAAGAGAGAGAGAGATGTCCACATCAGAATGAATCATTAAACATCTCGTTAAAAATATTCCTGAAATAAGTCTAATTTTGGAAAATGATAGATTCATTGAAAGTTTCAACTTTAATTGGTCTGCAATTCTGAACTTTAGTTGCAAATGTGGACATTAACCTTCACATGAATTCAAAGAAGATATTTTGTACTGCTCCAAAAGAACGCGTTCTCCTCCATGCATGATTACTATAAATTGAACACGTTCAGTGCTCCATAATACATAAATTAATCAGCCTCAACCAGTGATGAAGACTTCAAGCATTTTTTACATTCTATTTGTATTTCTTATCCTTTTCTCGTGTTCATGGGCGGATTCTTCTCATGTGCATGATGATTTTCTTCAATGTTTGTCCCTTCAATCTAACAATCACACCTCAATCTCCGACATCGTTTATTCTCCCAAAAACCCTTCATACTCATCCATCCTCAACTTCTCCATTCAAAACCTTAGATTTGCATCAGAAGATACACCTAAACCCATGGTCATTATTACCCCCGTCCATGAATACCAAATTCAGCCCGTCATATATTGCGCCAAAGAAAACGGCATGCAAATACGGGTTCGAAGTGGAGGCCATGACCTCGAAGGACTTTCTTACACGTCAGAAGTCCCATTTATCATCCTTGATCTTGTCAACCTACGGGAAATAAATATTGATGTTGAGAAGAAAACTGCGTGGGTTCAGGCTGGTTCAAGACTCGGCGAAGTCTATTATAGAGTTGCAGAGAAAAGCCGAACTTTAGGATTTCCTGCTGGTATTTGTCCTACTGTTGGAGTTGGCGGACATATCAGTGGAGGAGGGTATGGAACATTAATAAGAAAATATGGGCTAGCTGCTGATCAGGTAATTGATGCCCGCATTGTTGACATGAATGGAAGAATTCTCGACAGAAAATCCATGGGAGAAGATCTCTTCTGGGCCATAAGAGGAGGCGGAGGTGCCAGTTTTGGAGTCATTCTTGCTTGGAAACTACAGTTGGTGGACGTTCCAGAAAAGGTCACTGTATTCACAATTGCCAGGACTTTAAAACAGAACGCGACAAATATTGTTCACCAATGGCAATACATCGCACACAAATTAGATGAAGACTTAGCCGTTAGAGTGTTTGTAAGAAGGGTGAATTCAACGCAAGATGGCAAGAGAACTATTCAGGCTTCATTTCAATCATTGTTTCTTGGTGGTGTCGACAGATTGCTTCCACTGATGCAACAAAGCTTCCCCGAGTTGGGTTTGCGAAGAGAAGATTGCACCGAAATGAGCTGGATAGAATCAACCCTATATATCTATGGGCTTCCCCTAGGATCATCACTCGATGTTTTGCTCAATAGGACTCAGGCAAATGTACAATACCTCAAAGTAAAAGCAGACTATGTTCAGAAACCCATTTCTAAGAATGGGCTTCAAGGCATATGGAAACGTTTTCTCCAAGATGAAGCCAAGCAAGCTGAGATATTTTTAGTCCCATATGGTGGAAGGATGGACGAAATTTCAGAATCTGCAATTCCCTTTCCACACAGAGCTGGTAATTTGTACAAAATCACTTACACTGTGTATTGGGATGAAGGAGAGGGATCAGAAAAGTATATAAATTGGATTAGAAGACTTTACAGTTACATGGCTCCTTATGTTTCAAAGTCACCAAGGTCTGCATATATCAATTACAGAGATCTCGATATAGGAGTCAATAACAAGGGCAATACAAGCTATGCACAAGCAAGCATTTGGGGACTCAAATATTTTAAGAATAATTTCAAAAGGCTTGTTCAAGTGAAGACCAAGGTTGATCCTGAGAATTTCTTCAGAAATGAACAAAGTATTCCACCACTATAGAATGGATAGTAGGATTCAAGGGAAAATACTTATGATCGAGACAAATAAAGACAGAATTTGAAGTTAATTAGGAATTCAAAATACAGTTCTAAGATTATTTGTTTTAATTAGATTTTTATATTTCGAAATGATTTCACTTTATGTTCGAAGTTCATTTATTTTTTGCTTCTTTTATATTGTGTGATCTTCAAATAAATGGTTCATTCATTGTAATGTTCAACCTTGATATATGAATAAACGTTAATTTCTTTGCCCTCATTCCTCTCTTCTTTGCTCACTTTCAGTTCTTAATCTTAGATTCTTCATTGTCAAATCTGTAATATTACTTGGGCCAACAAGACGTGAGCCGGAATTGATGGAATCCTACCGAAGGAAGAAAGGGTGTGATGGGTGTTGAATCCAACAAATAATAATAATTTCTTGCTCTTATAAAAATAAGTTGTAGTAGTAGTGAGTAAGGTCGAATCCACAGGAATTAGTTAGATTTAATTTTTTGAGAAACTTAAAATAGTACAATTAAAAAAAGGGGTTTTGAATTTTGAATGTGAAATCAAATTGTAAATAAAGAATTGCAGAATGGAAGTTATGAAAATATCAAATTAAAAAAGTCTTGCCCAAGGTATAATTCTAGAGTTGATTCATAGAATTCATCATCGATGTAAAAATGAAATCCTTTATTCATTTTCTAAATTGGTTATGGTCGTTGATACGATTTAACAACTTATCTCTCCTTACTATTTCGATAATCAAGAGATACTCGTTGATTATTTTCATAATCAATAAACAACCCTATATACGATATTATGATTTAATTTACCAGTAATATAACTCTAGTATTTATTTCCAAACCTGGGTTTTACATAAAGAGTCGGAGCACTTAATCATTTTTAGAACATATGCAGATGGGTTTCGGGATTGAATCTCCTGCGTGTTGGAAGGACAGTGGGGATATTAGAGAGAGAGAGAGAGAGAGAGAGAGAGAGAAGTGGTGGAGATTGAGACTGGGATATTTGAGATTGGGGTGCAGTCGCAGACTAATGGAGAAGAAGGACGCAGAAAAATGGGGAAACAGGAATTTTATAGAAATCACCCTATAGGGGCGACTTTTTTACTCAAATGTCGCCCCTATAGATCCAAAAATGCCCTATTCCCATTCCCCGGCTGAAAGGATGAGATTTTTTTCAATTTTTGGACTTATAGGAGCGACATTTGTCGCCCCTATAGATAAAATTTTCATATGGGTTAAGCGCGCTAATTTTTACCGCCTAAAAGGCTGAAAATTTTCAAATTTTGAGGACCTATAGGGGCGACATATGTCGCTCCTATAGATTGCTAAACCTATAGGGGCGGTTGTTATACCTATAGGGGCGATTTATGTCGCCCCTATAAGTTTTGAATCTATAGGGACGACGTGCTTGTCGCCCCTAAATAGTCGCCCCTGTTGCTCCATTTTCTTGTAGTGCATTCAAGGGAGAATGTTATAAAATATTATATTATATACGGAATGACATTCATACCTTTGTAACCCTAGATATATTTAATTTGTGTATCCCTTTCTTCTCCTATAAATACGGGACTCTAGTTCTTAATAAATCATAGGTTCTTTTGCCTTTTTATTTTCTTCTCTCTTTTCTCCCTGTTAATGTCAAATATTAGTTTTTTTGTTTGCTTCCTTCTCAAAATATCTAGAAACTGTCTGGAATGTGCAACGATATTTCAACATAACAAGTCAGGTCAATGTCATGTTGTTTCACTAAATTATTTAATCAAAATATTCATTGGAATGAGTTTTATTAAATCATCTATTAGAAGTCACGGGGAACGAAACTACTCTACCAGGTTAGATGCATGACCTAATTAATTATTTTTTTCAACATTAACAATTGAAAAAAAAAAAAACTTGCAACAAACCAATATGATAATGATATAAAAATTACCCATTTAATATAAATTCTATCAAACCAATGATTTTATAGAATATTTAATGTTTAGTCACATTTTTCATCCATAGTAGTATTCGGAGCCATAGATTTATTTTTCTTAGTGTGAGATAGGGTAAGTTCATAAGTCTGCAAGGACCCAACTAATTCCTATATCTTAACATGGTCTAAGTATTTGCTTTCCTCTATAGCAATAACCTTGGGTCTAAATCTCTCTAGTAGTGATCAAAGAACCTTTCTAATAATTTGACTCTGGGATTCTCTTTCCTAGGTTGAAGCTAGATTTTACTATGTCATTCAGCTTAGCATACAAAATCATCAATTGATTCATCATCCTTCATCCTAATTTCTTCAAACCTTGTGGCTAGCATTTGCAATTTTGAGTTCTTAACAGTTTTAGTTCCTTCATGTGTAGTTTAAAAAACATCCCAAGCATCTTTGGCACTTTCAAACATGGACACATGTTTAAACTCTTCGAGATAAATAGCATTAAATATGGCATGAATAGATTTGTTATTCTAGTTCCATTCATCCCTTTCATTCCTAGACCAATTTGTTATACTAGTGGAGTAACAACACCATCTATTGTAGTGACCAACCACACAAGACACTATGCTAGACCAGTTCATCTATAGATTTCAAAAAAGAAAAAGAAAAAAAAACTCTCATCCTAATCTTTCAATAAGGATTGTTGCTACCATCAAAGTAAGGTGGAACAGATAGTGATTTCCTCATCTATACTAATTTGGATCAACGATCGAAATTAGGCTACGATATCAATTGAAATAATCTAATTGTTGATCCAAATATACCTTGAGGGGAGGGTGAATAGGTATATAATGCAGAATTCAATTTAAATTACCAATTTTTAAACTCTGGATGATGTTTATTAAAATATTCAAAATCAACCAACAAAAATAAATGTGCGAAAATAGTAAATAACACAACGACTAGTAACAAAGGAAAACTCTTTAAAAAAAACAATTATAGAGAAATAACTTCCGAAGGTATTGATAACAGACAATCATGTCATTGTTATAATTTTAAACGAAGAATTCAATTTGTCAAAATTACTCTTAAGGCATGTCTAAATTCAATCTTTTAATGTTCTTGAATATCAATGTTTAAAGATTTGCAGAGGGGTTATATGAATCTCCATTTGGGTTGAGTCTTAAAACTTTGTTCTTACACATTCTTTTGTGTATTTTTAAGGTTTATAGGAACGTTAATTTAGTCTACGGAGGAGGCAGGATAGGGCTTATGGTTTTAGTTTCACCAGTAGTTCGTGATGGTAGTCGTTATATTATTGGGTGAATATCATTTTTCTTGTATTCTAATTCTAATCCTTCAGTTTTGTGGTCTATTTGTACTTTTTATGGTTATTTTACTTTAGTTCTTTACAAAAAAACTAATTTTTGGTCATCTTATTGTCTCCTCTACAGGGTTATTCTCAAGACACTCATGACTCGAGAGTTATGGCTGCCATGGTTAAAAAAATTCTTAAGCCTTTTGAATTAAATTATTGCTCTTTTTACTGCAATTTTTTTTCCTTCTCATTTTCATGGTTTAATTTATTATTACTTTAGTTTCTTCTTAAGGTATATTCTTAGTTCTATACTTCTTTTTCTTTCTTTTGAACAATTTCCCTTTTTATATTTCTTCTGTTCCTTTTATTTTCTATGAATTCCTTATCATAATTCAATTTTCATATCCACTCTGAAGTTTTTTATTGGTTACTGCATCTTACACTGATTTATTTGATGGGTAGCTATTGCCCAAACACGTTTTGTAGTGGAGACTTAGAATTTTAGTGTTTCGAATTTGGTATTTGCTTTTTCCTATTTAAAAAATCTAGATTTCACTTTGGGCTTAAAATTTACAGGTTATGATATTTAAATAAATTCGTCCCACTAATCTCAAATCTTTGCTCTAATATTTCATTTTCCTCTCTTTTTTAGGAAATTAATTAAAATATATCTCAACATTTTTTTGTGCGTTTAATTTTGGTTTCTTATATGGTTTTGGTTAAATTCCTCTTTGTGGCAACACGAACTATTAAAGAACAGCAGACTAGAGAAAATAGTGGAAGCAAGAGATGAATATGAACTTTAATTTGGGCAGCAGATAGAGTGATTGATTGATAACTTGAGAACTAAACTTCATCTTTGTCAGTAAAAGATTCAAAGTGTTGGCTTCGGTTGCTTATTTCTTTTTGATATATAGACTTATGACATTTTTGGATGGATAACTCATAGTAAAAATGCACTTTATGAGTTATGGTTTATAATTGTATTTTGGTGTTGTATTATATTATTTCCCTCTTGCTTGATTGGCTTCCGTTTGCTTTCATAGTTAAAAGTCGTGGTGTGAACTTGGAAGGGAAAAAAATGTTTTCATTTTAAATTTTGCTTAACAGGAAGAATTTGAATTTTTTTTATTGAGATTTATAAGATTGTAAAATGGGATGTAGTGGAACACTAGAATTTGCTCGATTGACATGTTACTCAATTCTTGGGTCCAGTTTAATTTAAATGATGACATATTTTGAGTTTTACATGTTAATGTTGCTTCTCCTTTTGCTAGCATTGTTAAATGCCTCATTTAATTGATCTTAGATGTTCTTACATTTGTGTTGCAAGTGTCGTGTTGTAATGCTTTTTGGCATTTCTGTAGGATTTTTTTAACAATGAACTATATAGTGTTGAATATATCGACAAAATAACTGAAGAAAAGTTTGAAGCTATTTTTGTCAATTCTTCTTCTACCACAACTTGGATGTGCTGAGAGCAACTAAGTATTTTAAGTTGCACCAGGTGATTTTCTGTTCAAATTAAATATGTTGGTGTTTTAATAGTATCTAGATGTATAACATGTTATTTTTTTTTTTTTTGTGGGGAGTACACCATGGGATAGAAAAGCATATGAAATTGTTGAAAAAGTTGCTCTGTCTTTCGATGGAGAACTAGCTGTATATGCCTTCAAGACGCGGCTAAATGTGGAAATTTAAGTTCGTATTGAAAGACTTACAGATAAGTAAGCTACTATTAAAAAGATGTTTCTAGGAATTTTTATTATTAAATTCTCTCAATTTTTTCTTCCGGTAATCGATCAAAAATTTTGAAAATTGAGATTCTATCTCGCGTTGAGATTCATCCCTTTAATCTATAAGTTCATTTCAAGATCCTTTTAATTTTATTGCATTATGTCATTATTTGATTCACTTATTTTACGTCGTACTTATATTCACTTATTCTCTGAAGGAGCACAAATTTTGTTAAGAGATATTGACATTTGAAATTTTCTTTTGCGTATCATTTGAATTTTACATTATGTATGTAGAATGAAAAAATTGTTAATAACGATGATATTTGGCATATAATTAGTTAGAAATTTGTATATTATGGTTCTAAAAACTACCTCCTTTTAACAGAAATACTGCATGATATCGCTTCTTGATATTTATCAAGTGAAAATGTCATGCACGTAATACATTAATATTGACCCCTGCTTATACACGTAAATATTTTTTTTCCCTTGACTACATTTATTTGTTGGTCGTATTCTATAGTCCATTGCTTTTTTGATTTTATTGAAACTTGGATTCATTTATTACTTTCCTTAAGTTTTTTGTTACGAAACTCTTTAAGATCTGGAGTGTTGCTCTTCTACTTTTTTCGTTTCATAGCGTGATTTATTTGTTTTGCTTTTTTCTTTGCACAATATGAGTTATTTTAATCAGTATATATGTCCCTTTTCCTATTGCCATATCAATTTTGCTGACTATACTTTTGCAAAATATTGTATCTTATGTGTTGGAAAATTAAATAAACTGTAATGGTCGATAAAATTGAAAACATTTATGAAACCATTCGAAATAATAAATCGAGCCATTAATATTTTAAAGCAATTGACAACGTCATAATTTCTCAAATAACTTAAATTCTCAAAATTATCTAATGTTTGGGAATACAGAAATCATTAAAAATAAGGTTTTCAACCATTTAACGTCTATTGCCACAATCATCCATCACTTGCCACCCTATCCGAGATCTGCAAATGTTGTTAAAATAGACATGAGCATTTCATAGAAATACTCAGTAGACTCATCGCCCATTAATTAATCTACAATATAATTGAACACATAAATGCAGGCTCTTTAGAAACATAGGGTGTTGGTAGTCTCTTCTTGTGCATTAAAGCACGGGGCTTCTTTTGAAAAAATCATAGGCTCTTTAAAATCATAGGGTGTGAGTAGTCTCGTCTCGTGCACTTAAGGCACGTATGTTATGCATAACATCATCATTTATCTGGCAAGATATTCTCTTCTTTCTTTCTCATGCATTTAAGCAAGTAAGTTATGACAAGCATAACAACATAATTATTTCCGAAGAAATACATTCTCGTCTCTTTTCATAAAAATGACTTTCACATAAGTCACATAACATACACATTCACATGCAATCATAATTTAAATTAATTAATAGGGGCGAGTCTACCTTAAACTTGACGAGTGCAAAGTTGAGCGGGAAACGACTTCAATTCTTTAATTCTCCGTACGCTTCGTCTAGCCAATTAGAAGATTAAGTCGAATTAGTCCTTTGAAATTTATAGTTTAAAAATAATAATTTACAATTTAAAGACTGAAATTGATGTTTTGAAAGTTGAGGGACTAAAATGAATACTTTTGAAAGTTGAGATTTATAAATATATACATATATATATATTTTTAAATCAATATGAACAAAATCAGAAGACTTTAAAAATATAGGGCTTAAATGATTGCTTATAAACATTTGGGGACTAAAATGTAAATCTTTTAAAACATGGGCTTAAAATCAAATAAATTCAATCAGCAGGGATTGAAATAAAATGGGTTTGATACTTAGGGGTTAAAATAATAACTTTTGAAATTTAGGGCTGAAATGATCATTTTTAAACTTGGGGACTGATTTGAAATAACTTTAAAAGTTAGGGACCAAAGTGCAAATTCTAAAAATAAAAATATATAATCAGATTTCTCTCTCTCTCTACCATTTCATCGGAGCAGAGGGAGGAGGTGCGAGTCGCACCTCGCGCAACCGTCCTTCGACGGGCGATCTGCCGGCGAAACCCCGGCGGAAGGTGACGGCGAGCGGCGGCCAAGACAAGGTTCAATTTTGAGGGACTTAGGTGCGAGATTTGGTGGCTAAACCGAGGCTTGTTGGCAGCGGTTTGGAGCTTCACCAGCGAAATTCCGGCGGTAAAAGCGGTGGTTGAGGTAAGTAGCTTGGGTAAGTTGTGTTTGGGGTTTTGGGTTTGATTTTTGGGGTTGATTTGGTGCGGGTTTGGTGACTGGGTTGTGGCTTTGGGTGGTGATGATGATGCCGGTGGTGATGGTGGAAATGGGCGGTGCATTGGGTGCGAAGATGGAGGTGGTGGCTGCGTTGGTGGTGATGATGATTGGTGGTTCTTGGCCGGTTGTGTTTGGTGGTTGGAAACTTGGGTGGTTGTGTGGACGGTGATGGTCGTGGTTGGTTTCTGATTGAGGTGGTGTTGATGGTGGATTGGCCGGTTGCATTTGGTGGGGTTGTCTGCGTGTGGTGGCGGTTGTGGTTTTTGGGTGGCGATGATGATGATGATGATGATGCTGCTGCTGAAGGAAATGGTTGTGGTTCAGCGTGTTTGGTGGTTCGATGGTGAACTTGGGGTTGCTGGAATGGGGCAGCTGCAAGGCTGAGATGGAGTTGGGAGGAGGCTGTTGCAATGGCTGGGATGGAGTTTGATTGGTGATGCTAGGAAGAGACTGCAATGGAATTGGTTTGGAAATGGTGGGTTGGAGCTTGGGGTTGGGTGTTGGTGGTCGAGGTGATGATGATGAAGATGAGGAAGGAGGTGGTAGTGGTGATGGTTTGGAGTTGAGTTGCTGGACAGAATTGTGGTTGTGCAGAGGGAGGGGATGTCCGATGAAAATAGGGAGGGGTTGGGAAAAGTAAGAGTATGGGTTGAAGTTAGAATATTGTGGGAATTTGATATAGTGGAAGTATGGGTTGGATTTTGGGATTGATGGATGGGGGTTGGTAGAGTGTGAAAATCAAGACAAACATGCACGTAGTTCGAGGAAAATTCACACGCGAAATCAACTGGGTCGGAAGAATTAAATTGATAAAAATGAGATTGATGGAATTTGGGATAAAAAAAATGATTTTGAAAATAATAATTTAAATTAATAAATAAAATAATAAAATTTTTGGAAATTCGGGATTTAATTTAAAATTGAATTAACTCGATATTTCTCGATTTGGCTAGACAAACGCGTCGTGACGTTAACTTAAAATGGGTGAGATCGCAGCGGCACGATTTTCGAAACTTTAAAAATAAATATTAAATACATAAAAATTCTTGGTCGCTACAACCTTACCCCCTTTAAATAATTTCGTCCTCGAAACTTAAACTTACTTGATCTATGATATCTGGATATTTAATCAGAATTTCTTCTTCTTTCTCTCAGGTAGCCTCATCGCTACCATGTCTACCCCACTGGACTTTGACTAGTGAAACTTCTTAAGACATAGACTTTTCTCTCTACTATGCACATATGTGCCTCTTCATAAGTCAAATCTTTCTGGACTGCATGAGACTGATAATTCACCACATGACTAGGATTATGAACATACTTTCTCAATAGAGAAACATGAAAAACATTGTGTACAACTGCAAGTTCTGGTGGCAAAGCCAAACAATAAGCCACATTACCCACTTTCTCTACTATTGCAAATTGTCTGATGAAACGAGGCCTTAATTTCTCCTTCTTGCCGAAACGAATAGTACCCTTCATAGGAGCTACTTTCAAGAACACTCTCTCTAATCTAAAACATTAAGTCTCTTCTTTGATCGACATAACTTTAAATTTAAATTTGGAGGCAGTTAAAGAATAAATAATGTTGACGGCTATTGCTATTATTTACCCCTAAATCTTATAGGAGTACTTCGTTTCTGCTATTTTTCTATTTCTTGATTTCTATTGCAGGAAACATGTGGTTGATTCATAAGAAGTTATCTTTTATATCTAATCTAATATTATAAGTAGTGAACAAGTCAATCCTTTGCATTTGTCTTTACTAATAAGTTGTTTTGTTACTACACATTTCACCCAATTTGGTCATTTAGTTTAAATCTTTATCCTATTTAGATTCATATATTGTTTATTCTGTTACACTTCATTTAGCAACATTTGTTTCCTTTAGTGGAGTTTCTTTATTTAGTCTGCAACCACTGCTTTCTTAAGAATTAGTTGGGTTTTTCTTTTTTATATTATTGTTTCATTTGTAATATTTCATTTTCAATTCTAGCTGAATATTTTCAAGTGCAAGGAAACGAACACAAATGGATGTAAAGAACTTGGATATGTTTGTAGTTTGCTATGTTTAAGATTTACTAATTATCATCCTATTGTTGTTACTCTAAGTTCCGTTCAGAATTTTAAGTGGTTTCAGTTTTTATGTTGTCTATCATGTTCATCGACTTTCAATAATATTTGGATAAATTTGGTTGTAATTTAGGGACACCAACACCACGTGATATTCTTGCATACATCTCCTTTGCCAAAATCATTATCAAAACTTGCATTTGGCTCTCTAACGTGCAACGCAGGTTCTCCCCCTAGTATATATATATAAAGACTATTTTAAGAATTCAAATAAAGTTTATCATATTTTTACGAAAATCCTACTTCCCATTCTTGGTCAACCTCATGTAGAAGGTTAAATACTCTGTTCATTCCCGAAGAAATTATTCGGATTAACCTTGATTTTCACCTTAACTAGCCAATTGAATTATTCTTAAAATATTTGCATTCCCAAATGCTTGCTTTTGTATTGCTTGTATTGACTTATAACCTTTTTTGTATTACATTTTGAAAGAAATTACAGAAACTTTCAGTGAAATTTTGTCAATATTATTTCAAATAAATCACTATTATGAGTGAAAATTAGAAACGGTCGGACAACAAAAAAATATTATTTTTTTAACGTATTCAAAGTCTAGGACGAACGAGTTAGTCCAAGTCATGTTATTTCACAAAATTATTTTAATTTAAATATTACTAATTATAATAAGTTTGTCAAATCCCTGTTTTCTTTTTACCTAAATAATATTTTATTCGGATCGTGATTTAGATGATTCTAAAATAAGTTTAAAATAAATAATTTTTTTTAATTTTTTATTTCAGTTTCTTTCTAACTGTAGATTTTGTTCTCTTTAATTAGTATAGACATTTTTGTTCATTTATAATGAGCAAATAATGTAAATATTCAATACACTGGCTCCTTTATTAAGAGAGAGAGATGTCCACATCAAGAATGAATCATTAAACATCTCGTTAAAAATATTCTTGAAATAAGTCAAAATATATTCTTAAAATAAGTCTAATTTTGGAAAATGATAGATTCATTGAAAGTTTCAACTTTAATTGGTCTGCAATTCTGAACTTTAGTTGCAAATGTGGACATTAACCTTCACATGAATTAAAAGAAGATATTTTGTGCTGCTCCAAAAGAACGCGTTCTCTATAAATTGAACATGTTCAGTGCTCCATAATACATAAATTAATCAGCCTCAACCAGTGATGAAGACTTCAAGCATTTTTTACATTCTATTTGTATTTCTTATCCTTTTCTCGTGTTCATGGGCGGATTCTTTTCTAATTTAACTTCAAGGATTTAAGAAGGATACACAAATTATTTCCATTATATAAAGCATTTGTTTATTTACCAAAATGGGTGGAGTACTTCTAGAAAACGTAATTAAGAATATTTCCAGAACTCTTCACTAAAACACGCATTCATATGAAGATACGCATGGTAGTTGTGTGAAAATGAACATGCATGAATCAATATGTAATCAGTTACCATAAACTTCGATGTCAAAATAAAACTGATTATCTTTGTCTTCATTTATGCTAATATATATATATAGGTTAACTATTCAGAATTCCTTCATTTCGAAACTTAATTTTTACTTTTCAAATGAATTTCGATTTTCAAATGAATTTCGAATGCACTGGGCATATGTACTTTTGGATTGTTATAAAAATAAGTTACCTCGAGAGGTTGGAGAGGAAATCATCGAGTATCACATGAAGAATCACGAACCAAGTCACACTGAAACATCTACTTGAAAACTTGGAAATGAATGTAAGAACACCAAATAATGGAATCAAATGAGAGGCTTGAACACGTAATAACACGTTGTCTAAAAAATACATTTGCAACCCTCTCGGTCGAGATGCTAATGGGTTTGATAGAAAATGCTTTAGCGGATTAATCAAGCCTACAAACAAAATATTCTTAAGCTCAAAGAATACTTGGAAGATGAGCAAAGAACAATTGAAAAATGAGTATGAATTTTGATGGAAATGATTTCTATAATTTATGGATGTTCTCTCACGTGTTTTATTCATGAATTCTACCTCTATTTATAGAGTTCCAACACACCATTTCGTAAGTGACACCACTTTTCACAAAGAATTTGAAATTGTTGATGAAAAGGCACTTTGCAAAAATCTGGAAACTTTGTCAACGGTCAATTTTTTCACCATGCGATCACATGACTATTTGACCAAGCAATCACATGACGTTCATTTCTTTAAACAGATTCAAATTCATTTATATCATGCTATCGTCAGATGTTGAACCAAGCAATTGCTTGGTTCAATTTTCTAGCCGGTCCGGTCTGATTGGTCCGGTTCATCTGATAGCTTGGTTCAATTTCTAGCCGGTCTTAATGGATTGGTCTAGTCTGTCCAGCTCATCCGATTTGGTTCTTTCAGTCAAGTTTTTACTATTTTGGCCCCGTTTTTGCAGTTTTTCATCTCATATTTGATTTACTCATTTAATATATATTTGAACAACCATTTGGAATAATAAATTCTTAACACACACACATATATATATATATAAAAGCAATTTTAAGAATCCAAATAAATATCATATTTTCACGAAAATCCTACTTCTCATTCCTTGTCCACACCTCACCTCACCTCACCTAGAGGGGTGAAAAACTCTGTTCATTTCCGAAGAAATTATTAGGCTTAACCTTGATTTTCCCTAAACTAGCCGATTGAATTATTCTTAAAATATTTGCGTTCCCAAATACTTGCTTTTGTATTGCTTGTATTGACTTATAACTTTTGTATTACATTTTGAAAGAAATAACTGAAATAAACTTTCAGTGAATATTTGTAAATATTATTCCAAGTAAATTACTATTATGAGACATAATAAGAAACGGTCAGACAAAACAAAAATAATATATATATATATATATATATATATATATATATATATATATATATATTTTAATGCATTCGAAGTGTTGAACAAGATAGGCCACGTCATGTTATTTCACAAAATTATTATATTGTAAATATCAACAAGTTTGGTCAATTCCGTGTTTTGCAGTAAATGATATTTTATTATTATCGTGATTCAGATGCTTCTAAAATAAATTAAAAATAAATAAATAAATCTTATTTTCATTTTCTTTCAAACTATCAATTTTTGTCTCTTTAGTATAGACATTTTTGTTAATTTATAATAAGCAAATAATTTGAATATTCAATTAACATGAATTCAAAGAAGATATTTAATTTTTGCTGCTCCAAAAGAACGCGTTCTCCTGCATGCATGATTACTATAAATTGAACATGTTCAGTGCTCCATAATACATAAATTAATCAGCCTCAACCAGTTATGAAGACTTCAAGCATTTTTTACATTCTATTTGTATTTCTTATCCTTTTCTCGTGTTCATGGGCGGATTCTTCTCATGTGCATGATGATTTTCTTCAATGTTTGTCCCTTCAATCTAACAATCACACCTCAATCTCCAACATCGTTTATTCTCCCAAAAACCCTTCATACTCATCCATCCTCAACTTCTCCATTCAAAACCTTAGATTTGCATCAGAAGATACACCTAAACCCATGGTCATTATTACCCCCGTCCATGAATACCAAATTCAGCCCGTCATATATTGCGCCAAAGAAAACGGCATGCAAATACGGGTTCGAAGTGGAGGCCATGACCTCGAAGGACTTTCTTACACGTCAGAAGTCCCATTTATCATCCTTGATCTTGTCAACCTACGGGAAATAAATATTGATGTTGAGAAGAAAACTGCGTGGGTTCAGGCTGGTTCAAGACTCGGCGAAGTCTATTATAGAGTTGCAGAGAAAAGCCGAACTTTAGGATTTCCTGCTGGTATTTGTCCTACTGTTGGAGTTGGCGGACATATCAGTGGAGGAGGGTATGGAACATTAATAAGAAAATATGGGCTAGCTGCTGATCAGGTAATTGATGCCCGCATTGTTGACGTGAATGGAAGAATTCTCGACAGAAAATCCATGGGAGAAGATCTCTTCTGGGCCATAAGAGGAGGCGGAGGTGCCAGTTTTGGAGTCATTCTTGCTTGGAAACTACAGTTGGTGGACGTTCCAGAAAAGGTCACTGTATTCACAGTTGCCAGGACTTTAAAACAGAACGCGACAAATATTGTTCACCGATGGCAATATATCGCACACAAATTAGATGAAGACTTAGCGGTTAGAGTGTTTGTAAGAAGGGTGAATTCAATGCAAGATGGCAAGAGAACTATTCAGGCTTCATTTCAATCATTGTTTCTTGGTGGTGTCGACAGATTGCTTCCACTGATGCAACAAAGCTTCCCCGAGTTGGGTTTGCGAAGAGAAGATTGCACCGAAATGAGCTGGATAGAATCAACCCTATATATCTATGGGCTTCCCCTAGGATCATCACTCGATGTTTTGCTCAATAGGACTCAGGCAAATGTACAATACCTCAAAGTAAAAGCAGACTATGTTCAGAAACCCATTTCTAAGAATGGGCTTCAAAGCATATGGAAACGTTTTCTCCAAGATGAAGCCGAGCAAGCTGAGATATTTTTAGTCCCATATGGCGGAAGGATGGACGAAATTTCAGAATCTGCAATTCCCTTTCCACACAGAGCTGGTAATTTGTACAAAATCACTTACACGGTGTATTGGGATGAAGAAGAGGGATCAGAAAAGTATATAAATTGGATTAGAAGACTTTACAGTTACATGGCTCCTCATGTTTCAAAGTCACCAAGGTCTGCATATATCAACTACAGAGATCTCGATATAGGAGTCAATAACAAGGGCAATACAAGCTATGCACAAGCAAGCATTTGGGGACTCAAATATTTTAAGAATAATTTCAAAAGGCTTGTTCAAGTGAAGACCAAGGTTGATCCTGAGAATTTCTTCAGAAATGAACAAAGTATTCCACCACTATAGTATGGATAGTAGGATTCAAGGGAAAATACTTATGATCGAGACAAATAAAGACAGAATTTGAAGTTAATTAGGAATTCAAAATACAGTTCTAAGATTATTTGTTTTAATTACATTTTTATATTTCGAAATGATTTCACTTTATGTTCGAAGTTCATTTATTTTTTGCTTCTTTTATATTATGTGATCTTCAAATAAATGGTTCATTCATTGTAATGTTCAACCTTGATATATGAATAAAAGTTAATTTCTTTGCCCTCATTCCTCTCTTCTTTGCTCACTTTCAGTTCTTAATCTTAGATTCTTCATTGTCAAATCTCTGTAATATAACTTGGGCCAACAAGACGTGAGCCGGAATTGATGGAATCCTTCCGAAGGAAGAAAGGGTGTGATGGGTGTTGAATCCAACAAATAATAATAATTTCTTACTCTTATAAAAATAAGTTGTAGTAGTGGTGAGTAAGGTCGAATCCACAGGAATTGGTTAGATTTAATTTTTCGAGAAACTTAAAATAGTACAATTAAAAAAATGGGATTTTGTATTTCGAATGTGAAATCAAATTGTAAATAAAGAATTGCAGAATTGATGTTATGAAAATATCAAATTAAAAAAGTCTTGCCCAAGGTATAATTCTAGAGTTGATTCATAGAATTCATCATTGATGTAAAAATGAAATCCTTTACTCATTTTCTAAATTGGTTATGGTCGGTGATACGATTTAACAACCTATCTCTTCTTACTATTTCGATAATCAAGAGATACTCGTTAATTATTTTCATAATTAATAAACAACCCTATATACGATATTATGATTTAATTTACCAGTAATATAACTCTACTATTTATTTCCTAACCTGGGTTTTACATAAAGAGTCGGAGCACTTAATCATTTTTAGAACAAATGCAGATGGGTTTCGGGATTGAAACTCCTGCGTGTTGCAAGGACAGTGGGGATATTAGAGAGAGAGAGAGAGAAGTGGTGGAGATTGAGACTGGGATATTTGAGATTAGGGCGCAGAAAAATGGGGAAGTAGGAATTTTATAGAAATCACCCTATAGGGGCGACTTTTTTACTCAAATGTCGCTCCTATAGATCCAAAAATGCCCTCTTCCCATTCCCCGGCTGAAAGGATGAGATTTTTTTCAATTTTTGGACCTATAGGAGCGACATTTGTCGCCCCTATAGATAAAATTTTCATCTGGATTAAGCGCACTAATTTTTACTTCCTAAAAGGCTGAAAAATTTCAAATTTTTAGGACCCTATAGATTGCTAAACCTATAGGGGCGATTGTTATACCTATAGGGGCGATTTATATCGCCCCTATAAGTTTTGAATCTATAGGGACGACGTGCTTGTCGCCCCTAAATAGTCGCCCCTGTTGCTCCATTTTCTTGTAGTGCATTCAAGGGAGAATGTTATAAAATATTATATTATATACGGAATGACATTCATACCTCTGTAACCCTAGATATATTTAATTTGTATATCCCTTTCTTCTCCTATAAATACGGGACTCTAGTTCTTAATAAATCATAGGTTATTTTGTCTTTTTATTTTCTTCTCTCTTTTCTGCCAGTTAATGTCAATTATTAGTTTTTTTGTTTGCTTCCTTCTCAAAAGATCTAGAAACTGTCTGGAATGTGCAACGATATTTCAACATAACAAGTCAGGTCAATGTCATGTTGTTTCACTAAATTATTTAATTAAAATATTCTTTGGAATGAGTTTTATTAAATCATCTATTAGAAGTCACGGGTAACAAAACTACTCTACCAGGTTAGATGCATGACCTAATTAATTATTTTTTTTAACATTAACAATTGAAAAAAAAAAAACTTGCAACAAACCAATATGATAATGATATAAAAATTACCCATTTAATATAAATTCAATTAAACCTATGATTTTATAGAATATTTAATATTAATAACAATATATTAGTATTAGATTAATTCAAAGATCAGATGCATTCAAGTATGTATAGGTGGAAATTCACCAGTACAGAAATAGGAATTCGCGTCGGTTGGAAAACGGAATACGCGTCGGTTGTAGCGGCGACGCATATGACACAGACGCGTAAAGTCTCGACTTTAGGCGTCGGTTGCAAACCGACGCGCAAAGTCATCTTTGGGCGTCGGTTCTAGTTTAAAACCGACGCCTAAAGTCAAAAAAAAAAAAAAATAAAAAAAAAATACACTTTGGGCGTCGGTTTCTGGTTAAAACCGACGCCCAAAGTCGGTTTTGGGCGTCGGTTTTAATTTTTGAACCGACGCCTAAAGTCTTTGGGCGTCGGTTTCTGGTTTAAACCGACGCCCAAAGTCGGTTTTGGTCGTCGTTTTTAATTTTTGAACCGACGCCCAAAACAGCTTTAGGCGTCGGTTTTACCTTTAGAACCGACGCCTAAACTTTTTTTTTTTTTTTGAATATATATTACATGACCTGGACGTGGCCTGCAATGACCCAGGCCACTGCACGTCGTGCCCTGCAGTGACCTGAACGTAGCCTGCAATAATCAGGCCACTGCAGGCAGTGGCCTGCAGTGACCTGGACGTAGCCTGCAATGACGCAGGCCACTGCATGTCGTGACCTGCAGTGACCTGCAATGACTCAGGCCACTGCACGTCGTGGCCTGCAATGACCCAAGTCACTGCACGTCGTGGCCTGCAATCACCTGGACGTGACTTGCAATGACCCAGGCCACTGCAGGTCGTGACCTGCAGTGACCAAGACGTGGTCTGCGATAACCTGAACATGCACATCACCAAATAAATATATATAATAGATATATACGTAATAAAATTAAATTAACAACAATTATACTTACAAATTGTTAATTTATGATACAAATTAAATATATATGTAAGTGCAAGTTTTGATTACGCTTCGATTTACACAAACCTATGAACGAAGTATTTTGCCCATAAATTTTGAATCTCGATTACTTCCTCCGTTGAATAATATTCTTTAAATGCCTACAAACAATCAAAATGAATTATTAGTTATTTTTTCATAAAATATAAAGTCATTATTAAAATTCTCATTTTCAATGACTTATACCTTTTCTAACGAAGTAAGTTGAAAGTGTTCTGTGACTATCTCATACATATTTCTCATAACGTAGTAGCCACACTCAGACCCTCCAGGTTGTTGAGGACACTGAAATATTCACATTGAAAAATAACAATATTAATAATCAAACTAAATAAAATATAGAAATAATTCAAAGATTTTTAAAAAAGTTTAAATCCGTGTTTTCATACTTTTACGTTTTTCCACGTTGTATTGGATTTTGTCCTCATGCCTCCAACTGTCCAATACGTTTTGAAAGCCCTAAAATTTCAATAAATTATATCAACAAGTTACAAAAAAATTAAGACTCAAACATCCTACAAAAAATTTGGCAGAGTTTCCCCTATAAATTGAACTTATCCAACCTGTAGGGGGACCCTGCTATTCAAAACTATCAACTTCTCAACAATCACAACTCCACAATCAATTTCACCACAACTTCACAATTATTTCATTAAAAGTTTCCTAACTTACGTGTTCAATATCGGCTTGATATCCAAGTCACGCTTAGATGCAGCAGCTGAATCTAAGAAGTACACCGTATTCTTCTCCGGAGAAATAACTAGCAACATCCAGTGATTCCTACGTATTATGAACGTGTAAATACAACTTTAAATATCATATCATTCAAATTAGGTTAAAAATTAGAGAATATCAACGGTCTTACTCCTGAAAATACGGTGCTAGAATGAATTTCTTAGTTTTCATTGCCTTCATTGTGCTGGCCAAGTAATTTATAACACCATTTGCATTTGTTCTTACTGAAATCGATGCAATGTGTGTCGGAGACATGAATCCAATCGATTCAATACCGTATTCCTGACACAGCTCATGGAGGTACCTAAAAAATAATAATGCCAATAAATAGAAATAAATTAATGATTTAAATTGAAGTTTTTCTTTTTGATCAGAAGTCTTACAATGAAAATACTTGTAAGATTGATGTATCCAACCATTGCATCGTAAGCAAGTCGGTGATGTCTCCGACTGTAACATAAAAACCATCATCGAATGCAAAGTTGAACACGGCGGCATCAACGGGTACCTGGTAGAAGTCATCACCAACAGGCAATTGAATGACCAGAGTGTGTAACATTTTACAATCATCACCCAGACGTTGCAACGTCTCATCGTCAACAATCGCAGGTCGCTGAGTGGATGACATTTCGAAACTCTGGGGTGTTTTTCCTTCATTAAATTTTTTTGCCTGTTGTGGTGCCTCTTCCTGCAACAAGATAATTTTTATCATCTTCAGTTATACAAATTTAAAAGAAATTAATATTGACAGAATCTTTTATATAACTAAATGTTTGTACCTCTCAAAAAATCACCAACTCCTTGGGCCATTGCAAGAAGCTTCCAATAGCTTCCCCCACTGTGGTGTGGTATTGAGAAGGCACTGGAATACAACACGCTTCTGCACCATCGACAATGTGGTCAATGGACACCTTAGCATGATCAGGCCAAAGAGGTTGATGATGCACCACCGTGTCGGGTCCGGCTGGATAAACCATCCCGCTCGCTACTATTTGTTTCTCACCATTAAGACTAATGGCGAGACGACAAGGAGACGGCTTCTATTGTATAACATCATTGAACATATATGTTAGAAACTTCCAGTTGAAATAACATAAATAATGTTAAAAATTCTAAATAACATAACATTAAATACCTGAAGTCCATGAAATGGATCTGGATCCACGGAGTGGCAACTGCTACGAGTTGGTGGTCGGGGTTGTGGATCCACCTCGGCCTCAACATTTAAGCCCAGGCGCTGGAGGATAGCATCGTATTTAGTCTGCATACTATGGTAGTCCCTCTGCATAGTATCAAATTTACTCTGCATCTCCGACATGGTCTGATGCCTGACCCGCTCGGCAATACTATCCTCCATCTCTGACCTGATCATCTCCTTAATATCGTCTACTGAGACGACCCCACAGGAACGTCTAATGTAATCATCAGGCTTGCCGTAAACATCCCTCGTGGTCACATAGACGCCATACCCCCTCACCCTACCAGGGTGATCCGGCTTACCAAGGGCTTCACTTAAAATATCGTGCTGTCTACTTGCCACAAATGTCCCCTGCGTGGACTGCTCAGCTTTTTCAACCTATTAACAGAAAAATGAAACATAAATATAAGTATAAATTTAAGTAAATTTGAATTTAAATTATGAAAAAATAATCATGATATACTTACAATTTTATCAAACACCCCCCTCGTTTTCTCGTTGGGGATGTAATAACTTCCATCTTGTTTCTTCTTTGACCTAGCTCGAATCCAATCTAAACTTCGATCCTCAATTACAATCGACGAGCTAATCATGTCGCATGAAGAACTTGAAGACAGTGGGTCACTGACTACCCACTGTGGCTTCATCCCCACATAACCAGCTGAGCCCATATAATGTGGATGCTCGTTTCACAATTGAGCATCCCTGGCTTTCTTACTTTTTTCCTTAAATTGTCACATCAAGTATGTAATTTTCAACTAAATAAATCACATGCGTACAATTAAATATATATACCTTAAATTTATCAGTTTGGCGTTCTTTCTTAAACGAGTCCCATTGCTCTTCAGTTATAAAAGAGTAAAGTTGCGTAGGAGATGTGTATTTCGGGTGGTCATGTGTGATATAATCATGAACCAGCCGAGTCTTGAAATCTTTCCATCGCATCCCCGCAACTTTCAACACCCTTTTTTTTGCTGCGTCATCGGGGATGTTGAACTCCCTCTGAAAGACGAATATAATATGCGATGTTATAAGAAAAAATTACGAAACGTTATCTATTAACCATGTATGTAGTGATAGTACCTTTATTTCTTCCCACATCAAGTCCTTAAGGCCGGAATCAACCTTGTGCCAATCACTGATGTTAATGTCAACGTGAATACGAGCCAAACACCCGACATAGTGTTTGAAGTTCCCCTTGCCTGGTCCGATTGGCCTATGTTTGTCATCGAACTCGATGACATTCACTTCACCGGCCTTCTTCATGTTCTTACACATTGTTGGCCCTCTAGTCCTTTTGGTACTGATAGCACGATGATCACCTGAAGATGATGAAGACTCGGCCATTATATTGAGACTACTTTTAACGTACCTGCACATATAACAACGTATTAATAAATTATTGTTATCAAAACGACAAAATAAATTGTTAAAAATGTATAGAGCATATATGAAAAGTAAAAGAAAGTTAAAAGCAAAGACCGTGTAAATAAACTCATACAATTAATAATCAGGAACGACGATCAATCCATAATCCTTCTTCATGATCCCAACGCATATAATTTGATTCAATGTTATCTTCCCCTAAAGTTGCACTCAGTTGTATACCGATAGAAAATGGAGGGGTTTCATCAAAGTGATCATAATCTTCTTCATCTACTACATCACCAATCCCAACAATGCGTCTCTTTCCTTGAAGGACGACTGACCACTTAGTATCGGCAGGATCAAGAACATAAAATACCTGTTTGGCTTGTGATGCAAGTATGAATGGCTCGTCTAGATAACCCAACCGGCCGAAATCCACCATAGTGAATCCTAATTCATCCACCCGAACACCCCGGCGGTTATCAACCCATTTACATTGGAAGAGAGGAAACTTGAACTCCCTATAATCAAGTTCCCAAATATCTTCAATAATACCATAATAGGACATCGAGGCATCTACTGGCATGGTATCTTTAGCATTTGAAAAATCTCTTGATAGTGCTACTTGTGTCACTCCACTGTTTTGCACTGCACTCTTATCATCTTGACGTTTAGTGTAAAACGTATACCCATTAATGTCATATGCTTCATATGACCTCACAATCGTGGTAGGACCGTAAGCTAACCACTTTACCGTTTCAACAATGGTATTCGGTGTTTGTGACAATTCTTTCATGACTTTATCTTTGAACCATTTTGCAAATGAACGATTATGTTCATTAGTTACCCACCTTTCAACTTTTGAAGGATTCTGCTGCCTTATGATGGACATATGCTCGTCCAAATATGGATGAACTTCAGGAAGGTGTTGTAATACAAGGAGGTGTGCTTTGTATCGCAATTCAACATTGGGGACGATTGACTTGCATCCAATAGTACCTTTACCTTCAAGTCTTCCATCATGCCGAGATTTAGGAACACCAATAGTCTCAACGTCATTCAAGTAATCAGTACAAAATTCAATAGCCTCCTCAGCAGCATAACCTTCAATGATACTACCTTCAGGTCGAAATCGATTTCTCACATATCCTTTCAATATACCCATGTATCTCTCAAATGGATACATATACCTCAAGAATACTGGACCACAAATCTTAATTTCTCTCACCAAGTGAACAAGTAAGTGCACCATAACGTCAAAAATTGATGGCGGAAAATACATTTCAAATTGACATAGAGTGATAACAATATCGGCCTGCAAATCATCCAACTCCTCCGGATCAATAACTTTGCTGCAAATTGCATTGAAGAAAAAACAAAGTTTTATAATGACTTGTCTAACATGTTTTGGGAGAATGCCTCGAATTGCAACTGGTAACAATTGTTGCATTACGACATGACAATCATGAGACTTCATACCAACCAATTTTAAGTCCTTCATCGAGACAAGACTTTTAATGTTTGATGAGTACCCAGATGGAACCTTAATAGTATGCAGGCACTCACAAAAACTTGTTTTCTCTTTTCTCGACAAAGTATAGCAAGCTGGGGGTAAATAAGTACGCTTTTCCGACTCTTGCGGTGCTAATTGATCCCTTATCCCCATTTCTACCATGTCCTTCCTGACTTTAATACCATCTTTTGTCTTTCCTGGAATGTTCAACAATGTCCCAATGATGCTATCACAAACATTTTTCTCCACGTGCATTACATCAAGACAATGCCTTACAGATAAGTGTTGCCAATAAGGTAGATCCCAGAATATGGACATTTTCTTCCAAAGACTCTTCTGAGGAGGTTTAAAAGTTTTTCCAAATGAAACATCAAAATTTTTAACTCGTTCATATACCTCACCTCCTTTTAATGGTAAGCGAGCTGTTCGAGCCTCGATTTTTCCATTGAATGGCTTTTTCTTCTTGCGATAAGGGTGGTCAATAGGGAGAAATCTTCTATGACTCATGAAGACATTTTTCTTGCAGTTTTTCAACCAAAGATCAATCATGTCTTCTTCACAAATGGGACATGCTTTAGGTCCTTTGTTAGTATAACCTGAAAAGTTACCATAAGCTGGAAAATCATTTACAGTGCAAAATATCATAGCACGTAAGGTGAAATTCATCTGGGTATACGCATCAAACACAGACACGCCTTCATCCCACAATACTTTTAAATCTTCAATTAGTGGGGCTAGATAAACATCTATGTCATTACCCGGTTGTTTGGGCCCTGATATTAACAAAGATAACATGATATACTTGCGCTTCATACATAACCAAGGAGGAAGATTGTAAATAGTCAAAAGAACCGGCCAAGTGCTATGTCGACTACTCATATTACCGTGTGGGTTCATCCCATCTGTACATAGTCCCAGCCTAAGATTTCTATCTTCGCCCCCAAACTCGGGAAACAACCTATTAATATTCCTCCATTGAGGAGAATCAGCCACGTGTCTTAGTTTTCCATCTTCTTTTCTCCCGTCGGCATGCCACCGCAAGTTCTTTGCATCCTTTGCATTGGCAAACAAACGTTTAAATCTTGGTATTACAGGTAAATACCATAACACCTTTGCCGGAGGGCTTTTCTTATCACCACAATTATTATTCACGTTCTTCCGTTTATATCGTGATACCCCACACTTTGGACATAGACGCAAGTCCTTGTAATCATTTCGATACAGTATACAATCATTTGGACATGCATGTATCCTCTCAATCTCCATACCCATCGGGCACAACAATTTCTTTACCTCGTAAATTGAACTAGGAAGTTCGTTATCTTCCGGAAGCATCTCTCGTAACAGCCCCAATAATGCCGTGAAACTTTTATCACTCCACCTATTGCTTGCATTCAAGTTATACAATTTTAGTACCGCAGACAATTTAGTGAATTTATTACAACCAGAAAACAAAGGCTTCTCAGACTCATTGAACAAGTTATCTAATACATGAGGTTTTTCAATGTATTCCCCTTGTATATCACGCATCATATCGTCTATCATATCATTCTCATAATCATTCTTACAAATATTGCTTGAATTATTCTGCTGCTGATCACCAACATCGTCACCAGTGCTCGTCCTGGGAAGCATACTCTCACCATGCCATATCCATCGTGTATAACCTTCTTTAAACCCACGACGAATCAAATGACTCTTCACTTGATCAAAACTACGAAACTTTCTCAAATTCTTACAATCGTAACAAGGACACAAAATATTGTTTCACCTTTCTTTCTCTTGTTTTCATCCGCACATTTCATAAACTCTTCAATACCTTTTACATATTCATGTCTATTACGTCTGCCATACATCCAACCCCGATCCATATCAATGACCTATATGTGAAGATATAATTAAAATTTTTTATTAGTTTTGAGTAAATATTTATTTAGTACGGTCAATTCTGTAATAGTGAAAATCACTTTAAACTATAATTCTCATTTTTTATTTACAAAATTTTACAAAACTTTTGACACAACCTCCCCTAAAAATTGGACTTAACCAACCTATAGGAATAATCAACATATCACAATAAACCAAAATGTTCATCCTCGACATATTCAAAAATCTAATACATATATCATCAACTACTCCAAGTTTAATTTGAAATCCATTCTCAATTCCTAAAAAGTGAAGCTAAGATTTCATGACTTAATATCTCATAATTACAACTCCAATAATTAAAATATTAAAATTTATCTATCTACTAACTTAAAATCAACAATATAAATTTAACACCCAAATTTATATATATTAAAATTTAATTAACACATTTATACATATTAACATGTAATTATCATATTTATATAATAACAAATATATATAGATTATATATATATATATATAGACACACACACACACATATATATATATACATACATACATATCTATATAGATTATATATATATATATATATATAGACACACATACATACATATCTATATATATATATATATATATATATATATATATATATATATATATATACACATACATACACACACAAATATATACACGGTCATATATATACACACACACACACAAATATATATATATACACGCAGACATATATATATACACATAAATATATATATACAAATACATATACATACTTATAAACAAAAATGGGAATCGGGTCTTACAATGTCGGTGGAGGCGGCGGCGGTAGAAGAGTGAGGGCGGTAGAGGCGGCGACGTTCACAAGAGAGGGAGAGCCGGCGTGAGAGTAGAGAGAAGTTGTGAGAGTGAATTGTGAGAGAGGCGTGAGTGTATAGCTAGAGAGAAGTGTACTGAAAGAGAGAAAGAGGCGCGAGAGTTATGAAAATACCGGGAATAAATTATGAGAATGCGCGTCGGTTTTGGCAAAAACCGACGCGAGAAACGCCGGTTTCTCGCGTCGGTTCATGGAGAACCGACGCGCAAAGTCGGACCGTCCGGCTTTGCGCGTCGGTTCACCTTAAACCGACGCGAGAAACCGACGTTTCTCGCGTCGGTTTTTGCCAAAACCGACGCGCAAAGTCGGCGGTCCGACTTTGCGCGTCGGTTTAAAATTGAAACCGACGCCTATTCCTAAATTTTAATTACGAAAATGCCACCGTCCTATTTTATGCGTCATTTTTTTGAAAAACCGACGTATTTTCCTCATTTTTTTTATGCCTTTTTGTACTAGTGTGGTTGGAGTTTGGCGTTTATATACTTTTATATTTCCAGTCTCACATTAGAAAATGATTCTACCGACGTGTTTCCTGATGTTTTTTAAGAAAAGAAAAAATGTAAAGCTCAAGAAGTCAATTCCTTTAACGATTTTGTTGTCAGTCAACGACAACCTTACCCGAAGAATTTTGAAATAAAAAGGGTGAATATGAGAATATTTGAAGTTTCCTGCCCAGTAATTTTTTATTTAGTTAATTTTAGCCTTTAAAACGGAGCAATCCAGTGTAAACTGTAAAGTTAGTTTTTGATGACATAAATTGTTTTAATTTTAACCTGTATTTGATAAATATTCTTTAAAATTATTTTTCTTCAAAATCATTTTGACCAAAGATTCTTGAAATTAACATAATTCTTACGCAGACTCATAATTTTTTTCTTACTTTTCTAGGGGAATTTTTTTCTTACTTTTAACAATACATTCTCCAAAAGAATTATTTTTCATACAATTTATTCTCAAAAAAATCTATGTCAAGCAAGCTTATACTAATTAAGTGTTTGAAATAACTTTAAAAACCATTAGAAATTTGAAGTCAAAATCAACAACTAAAGGTTTTCAAGACCAAGACCTGATGTAGAATGGGGAAAGCGTAAGAACAATGAAAACAAATACAATATCAAAATTTCGTTGATTTCAAAGAAATATCGCAACACGATGACCTTCTAGTTTATGTTGATTCTTAAGAATACCAATCTAGGCATCAAAATCTCTTTAGTTCGAGCACTAACACATAGAATTAGGACTCGTTGATTTTAAATATCAACTATTGATAATTTAAACCTCTATTTGTTAAAAGCTTTGTATTTAAAAACACGTTTTTTATGTTGTCTAGGTAAAATATACGATTGAAAATTGAATAGAGAAAATAGTGTGGTTAAAAAGTTATTTGGAAAATTGTGTTTTTAAATACTTTGTCAAATGGAGTAAAATATTGGTGGGAATCTCAATAATTAATATGTTCTTTCATTTCGGAAACTATTTTTTCCAATCAGACATGCAACTTGTAGATAACTACTAACTCTAGTAATGACGAAAATTAAAAGATATTGACGAAAAACACCCATCACTAATGCATATTATCGGAATTTAGAAATCGAAGAAAACTTTTGAATGTTTTATCCACCGCAATACATACTTCAAAAATTGAAACATCGGTCTGAATTATTTTTGAATATGCCTAATTTGGCTTCAAATTTTCAGAGGGTAAAATTTAGAGAGGAGAATTTCGAATTCGGAACGATAAAGATTAGAGAATTTGACTTGTCCTGCCCTGAATTATTTTTTGTCCAATCTATTGACATCAAATTCAAGTTCCGAATTCAACTTCAAATTCAAATTCAATAATAAAATTCGAAAATTATGTTTCTCCCATTAAAAAACCTGAATTAACAAAATTGAGAATCAGACTTTCCAAATTCAATAATATGAATTTCCATACTCTGCTTTTAAATTCAGAACTATCATTGTTTTTGTGAGAATTTTTAATTCAATTGAAATTTCAAATTATTGTTTGCGTTTACACGTGGGGGAACCGCTATATCGTGGACATCCGTAACGCAAACCTGAACAACAATATCTTCAAATCATTCAAAAGTTATTGCAATACACGAAGCAAGTCGAGAATGTGTGGTTGAGGAATGATAAGTGTGTTTTATACATTTATCTGCATGTCTAAATTAGAAGAAATTATTGTCGTTTTAGAATATATGTTACTTAATTTGTGTTTATTTGTTTACTTTTCAGAAAATGTCCCAATCGAAGAAGAATGAAGCAATTAATAGAAAAAATGGCAATATTGGATGTTAATTGGAACTTAATTGAGCAAGTGAGAGATATGTAACGTCACCCGGGAAGGTTCATGGTGCTCAAGTGAACAAATCAGAGGTAGGAGGTCCCAATTGAAGGAATTGAGAACTTAACTGAAAAATTCAAGAAGAATATAAAGTTTGGGGACTAAATCGCAACAATTGAAAGTAGAGGACTAAGGCTGCAATTAAAGGTCGGGGACTAACTTACACAGCCGAGGAAAGATGGAAATCGCGATCGCTGGACACTAACCACGCGATCGCACGAAGGTGCAAAATCATAACCCGAGGCTAAAGAGCATAACCACGCGATTGCCGGAAATATGCCTTCGCGATCGCGCGGTTATCCGACTGGGCAGCAGATCATATTTTTCTCGCGATTTTTAACAGGCTTTGGGCTTCTTGACCTAGGTTTTCTCCAAAACCTATAAATACAACTCATTAGGCACGAAATCTGAACCTTTGCCTCTCTATTGAACGAGCCACAACAGAGATTTCAATTCAAATTCTTGGAGATTCAAGTATCGCAGAGGGGGCGAGAATTGAAGATAATAGAAGAATTGATAATTGGTGCAATCTTTCCATTCTTCTTTATTTTCAATGAACGTCATTATATTTTGTTTTTGCTATTTAAATATGATGTGTAGCTAAATTCTATGTTGGGATGGACGATGTAGCCTAATTAATTATTTTAATGCCATATTCCTTATTTTAACGCTTTAATGCATGTGTTGATTTATTATTGCGGTTAATGCGTGAATGAAATGGCCATTCTTTCATGATTTCATGTGTTATTTTCATAATCCGAGAGGTGAGTTAATAACATAGATCTAGGTAATAAATCCGGTAATTGAACGAGAGATAGAGATATACTCTTGTTATTATTGCGATCGTGTGTGAATTCTTGTGTGTAATGCATCTAGATAAGGAATATTCGGACATTCTATAGAGATACAAAGTTGACTTATTTAGGTAGAATTGATTTAAACTCGAGAGAGGAATCTCAATTTGAATCAGTGAATTCGATCGAGCACATATTTAGAAAATAAAATCTGGAATTGGAATTGATTTAATTGGTTAGGTGAATTCATGAATCCCAATTACCTTACAATCATTTTTAAAACAAAAACAAATTCGCAAATTTAATTCTTTTGTTTAATTTCTTAGTTTTAGTTCGCAATCACAAATTAATTCGTTCGTTCAAATAAGGTGTACAACTAAAATATTTCGGTACTTAGTAAACAGTACTCGTGGGAACGATCACTTGACTCAAAAGTCACTTTGTTACTTGATTGCGATATCGTATTCTTGCGATTTTACACAACGAGGAACGTGACACATCATATTCAAGCATCATGCGGATAGAGTTCAACTAGAGACAGTCCAACAATTTTGTAGGAAGATATTGCAGCTTTTGTTGCACAACTCAAATAAGGATTCATCAAATGAGATAGAACAAAGCATATATATGTGTCCAAAAATTCTTCTATATGAGTTTCAAAAAACTTGTAATATTGATGTTTAACAAAATCGTTCAAGTGATAATGTAGCTGATTTATTCACAAAGGTACTTCCAACATTTTTATTTAAGAAATTGATTTATGAGATTGGAATGCGTCGATTCAATGATTTAAAATGATCAATATCATGGAGAGTAGATGTACTATTTTTCCTTTGCTTCGATATTGTCCCACTAGATTTTTTTGACAAATATTTAATGAGGTAGCATTTATTTTAATAATTCAAAATAACTGCATTCTTTTTCTAGCGTTTGATATTTTTATCTCATTTAATTTTTATCAAACTAGGTTTAACGAGACACATATAAAATACCGTTTATTCTTCTCTCTCTTCATCTAGTCTAGTATATAACAGCGCAGATAATTACAAAAAAAGCACACGCATTAAAAGTTAAAAGAAATACTACCTCCATATTTTAGAAGCAATAGCTTCATTTCTTTCTCCATCATTTTTAATGCAGTAAAAACAAATGGCCTTTTAGTTGGATCTTTGAAAAATTGACAAGAATCTCGTCAAATTTTCTTCGTTGAGAATATGATTAGATTACCATCACTTAAATTAATTAGGTAAAATAATTAAAAAAAAAATACAAGTAGTTGTAAAATAATAAATAAATAAATAAATTCTTTTCCTAAGAGGTTTGAAAATATTTATGTTATATTCTTAATTAGAAAATAATTTAAAAAATCTTTTATATAAATTAATTGATGGTTTTGATAATAATTTAAGAGAGTTTGAAAATAAAAAGTTTCACACCCTACTTTGAAAAAAAAAACCCTTTTATCAGTCACTTAAACATAATTTTTGAATTAAAAATAGAAATAATTCATTAAACTCATAAACGCATTATTTGAATGGTTCAATAAAGTTAGCACGGGAAATGAAAATTGATGGGACAATATTCTAAAACTAAATTAAAAAGTAACGACGTTGAATTAATATTAATTGAATAGCCGATTTTGATTTAGTCATCGTGTATAAATTAATATTTTTTGAAATAAGAATTAAAATAAATGTAAAATAAGTTTCAATAAATGAACTAAGGATATTATTGAGAAACAGAAAAGAATATGAGGATAAAATGAGAAATTTAAATATTTTCAATCATCCACATTTTTAAGATATAGTACATAAAACATGCGTTGTACGTGATATTGTAACGTTCTTGTGACATTATTATTATTATTATTATTGAAATATATATAGTTTAGATAAATTGGATGAAAATTGTTCAAATTTAACCTATACACTATTAATCATTCAAGAGACACAATATAACAAATTAATTAATGCCCAATTTCTTTTATCAAACTCAATTTCTTCGTAAATTTAATTAATTGAATTATTAAACTACAAACACATTTTACTAAATTTTTCAATGAAGATATATATTTAATGACAAAATTTCATTAGTGTTAAAATATACTGGACACTCTGACGTTTAATGTTCATTTTTCAATCACGTATTTCATCAACTTTTATCAAAATATACTAAAAACGATATTATCAATTTTTTTATGGAAAAAATGTGAATAGATATTCTTTGAACATTTAGGGGTCCAAGACAACTATCAAGTAATATATGATGATAATAAATTATAAAATTAAATAAAAATAACATTAATAATAATGGTATTTAAAGAGAAAAAATTAAATGTGAATGATACTATTAACTATAAATATAAAAAAAAATTAAGAGTAAAATGGGAAATGAAAGTTTCTCCTCCATCTACACTTTTAATATGGGTAGTAATAATTATTTTCACACAATACTTTTTTATATCTACACCACAGTTTAATTGCAAGAATGATCTTAAATGTTTGTTTACTTTTACTTTTATGTCCTCAACTTCTTTTAATCTCATTATTACTCATAACATTCAATTAATTAACATATTTTGTTTCTAATCACGATTTCTATTCAAATATTCTACTAATTTGCATTGAAAATATTTGCAAATATTTTATTTGACTTTTGTATTAGTTATTTATTTTGATTATTTAAAAGCATAAAAGATAAATAAGTATTTTCGCCATCGTAACAAATATTTTGAATGAAAACTGTCTCTAAAGACAAGATGTTGAAATTAATAAAGAGTTGATGATTAAAAACTAAAAAATAAATAAATATAACTTGGTGGGGTATATGTAAAAATGAGGAAAAATTAAGGATCGTTATAATTAAAATGTGGTGTGGTTAACAAAAAATGTGGTGTCAATATATTTACCCTTTTAATATACAGATAGATAGATAGATAAATTTGAACAACCATTTGAAAATAATAAATTTTCAACAATCCCTCATTCAAATATCTTCACCAATTCATTTTATAACGGTGTTATGCATCAAATAAGGTATCTTTCGATTTGAACCTTGCCTTATTCTTATTGAAATCTCGGGTAGACGTAGCTTTGAACCCGTTATTCCATGTGACAATACCAGTTACATCACACACAAAACACTCTAAGTCTTTGTTCGACACAAGTTTTAGCTTTAGCTCAGTTTTTCACAAGTTATTGAATCATTGTTTGATTCAATTTTACATGTCTTGACTTCTTTTGAATATATATGTGATCATTTCACAATTATTTGACAACACATGTCAAATATTTCACGGTATTTTGTAGTCTATTTTGTGCACTTTATAGACTTCAAAATAATATTACATTAAACTTTATTTTAAAGTTTAATTGTACTACACCTATACTTCTAGGGTAGACTCAAAATTATTCTTTCACTCAATGAAATAATTACAATATTTGTACTCGATAAAAGAAATTGCTCTCGCAATTCTTTCAGTCAATTAAAAGAAATAGAATCTTAATTCTATGAACAAAATTGTTCTATCAATAGTTTAATTATCTCCTCAACAAGAACAATAATATTTTACAATTTGTTGGAGCGTTTTCCCCACGCTTTGGGACAAAATTAAAACTTCTCAATTTCATTTAAGTGAATGATTCTTCCTGTGAACCATAATGTTCAACAATAATTTATATTTACTTTTATATTTCATATTTCATATTATTACTCTCCATTAGTAATGATACTCTTCACATATGATAGCAATCATTGATATCAATATCAATTAGATAGACTCATTGTATTATATCATCTTGCATACTTTCTCAAATTATATAAGAATAATAATCAAACTTAGTTATATACAATAGTACGAAATAAGATGATAACAAAATTTGAACAAAAACTTTCACAAAATGCATTTTTATGAATGGTAAACATATCTCTAACTGTTTAAATTTCTCAAATAATCAAATAAGACATTTGCATTTCTTTGTAATGAAAATCAAATGGATGATAAATACTTCACAAAAGTATTTTATTTATTTACGAAGAATTCACATATTTTAAGAGAAATACTTTATTGTTGCATTATAAACATTTATCATTTGACTAATATCCATGTCATATAATTATCTCATATACCAAATATATTTAGCATTCATACTATGAATAAATTTAACATATATTTATTCCTCTTAGAATCCAAGCAAGTGAAATTTACATGACTCAATACTTATATCATGCTACTTAAATAATATTAACATACTCATTATAATGAGAATGTAAGACATTAAATGATTAATAACCTTATTAAGGATAAAATCTCATGCATTCATGTAACTTCACTTTCTTTTATTTGATAAGACATAATAGATTTTCACTAATTCAATGCAAACATTGTTACCGACAATATTATTAAATTTAGTATTTAATAACTAAATTCAAATTCAATCGTATGCACACATTGTGTTTATAATGTATTTATGGGGTTATATGTCAAAACAATGTATAACAATATAGTATTCTTTATTAGAAATTTATCATATATATATATTTCATGCACAATATATATTATATAAATTCATAATGCATACATTTGCCAATACACTTCATAATTTCCTTCTCCATTGCTTATATTCATTATTATTGATATGTGATCCCCAAATTGGAAGCTTTCTGTAGCGATCGGGATTTTTCATTTCTTTTTAAATAAAATGTTCTTAGAACTTTAAATGCACATCACTACGACTTTTTCCAATTTAATTTAAAAGAGTATTCGTCTAGCCAAATTATAAATGAAATTAAATTAATTTTCATCATATGTAAATTTCAGAATTTTATTCAAAATATTCCAATGTCACCATTTTAAATCCTAATTCAATTTTAATGATTTTAAAGTCTAAGATCAAAATTTTATTCTTATTATCATTCAATCGAAGTTCATCCGAGTCACAATGCATCTTGTCTCAATCTTGGTACCAGTCAATTAGCAATTATCTTCCTTCCTTTCCAAATTTCCTCCCCGCATTTTCCTTTTCAGTTGATCCTCACTTCCATAGGCAGCACTATTTTTCCCTCAATTAAAGGTCAGTCTTTGCTTTCAATTTTAAAACCACAATCAATCGATTCAATCCTTAAATTATAGGTCCATCATTCCATCCCTCACATTCACGAACCAACCTAGCAATTTTGGGTATGAATCCTTCTCTCCCTCATACTTCCTAAAGTAACATTCTCAATTCTGCAATTTCCTGCAATTCATCCCAATCAGATGAATACAAGCAATCTACCAAATTCAGCAAAACGAACCATAACTTATATCCCATTTCTTTTTCACACGAGCTCACCCAAGCCAGAAATTCCTTTCTGGTAATTTTCTACTGCATTGCTTCAACATCTCACAGCCATCGTCACTGCATTCCCGAACCAATCCAACATTATCAACACCATAGCCAACTACTGAAATCACACTACACCAACACCACCAAGCTGCCACCTTCAACGCCAATTGAATCAGGAACATCACCATCATCATCAGAATCGAACACCATCACCAGCCACTACACTAAATCGACCACACCTCCACTACACAAACCATTTTCATCATCACCATCACAGCCAAGACCAACCACAGGGGAGCAGGCAGCGTTGACCTGGGAAGAGTTTAAGGAAGAGATCAAAGACAAGTTCTTCCCACAAGCCCTCCGAGACCACATGGAGACCGAATTTTTACAGCTAGTTCAGGGTGAGATGGACATCACTGACTATGAACGGAAGTTCGAGGAACTGTCACGATATGCTCCACATCTAGTGGAGACCGAGGTTAAGAAGGCACGCCGTTCGAGAGAGGCATGTGCTCGGATATCAGGCAGATTGTTGGCTCACATGAACTGCCCACTTACCGAGAAGTTGTGAAGAAAGCTTAGGCTGTGGCTTTTGCTGGTGCGAAGATTGGCACCCATGGCAATCAGAAAAATCAAGGGCATCAGGGTAAACGTAAATGGCATGGTCGTAATTAGAACAGGAACCAGAATTTCAATAAGAGACAGAATACAGGACCTAGCAGAGGTCAGGTGACCAGTTTCCTTCCACCATGTCCAAAGTGCCAGAAGACACACAAAGGAGAATGCCTCTTTGGCAACAGAGTTGTTTGTTACCGATGTGGCCAATCGAGCCACTTTGCTCTAGATTGCAACACAGCACCTGCTCAAGGTTCGGACCAGAAAAAGAACATAGACCAGAACAGGAAGGGGAAGGCTAGAGTATTTGCCATGGACGCCGTTTAGAACTCCGACGTGATTGCAGGTATACCATTATTTTAGCATTCATATACCTATATTACTTAATTTCATGTATCATGCATTGCTCGAATTAATAATATGAACGACGATAACAGGCATTTTATCTGTTTCTGGTATCCCCGTATACGTCCTAATAGATTCGGGTGTTACACATTCATTTATTGCCGACTCATGCTCAACTAGATTAAATTTAGTGGGTGAAACAACTGGTAGTATGCTTGAAGTGAGCTTACCGTCAGGAGAAATTCTTGATACTAATAGGATAATCAAGTTTGTATGAATAGATTTCGATGGGATAGTACTTGAGGCAGACCTGAATATTATTCCGATGAAGGACTTCGACATTATCCTAGGAATGGACTGGCTGAGTTCTAACCATGCCGCGATCATGTGCCATGAGAAAGAAGTAGTATTTCAGAAGAATGGGGATGAGGTGTTCAGATTTTACGGTTTGAAGGTTAAAGCACTCCCTCGCCTTATCTCGGCTATGCAAGCCGAAAAGCTGATTGTCAAGGAAAACTGTCAGAGTTACCTGGTTAACCTCCAAGGAAAGCCTGTCGAGGAAATCAAATTGGAGTCAGTGCCGGTTGTGTGTAACTTTCAATATGTATTTCCAGAAGACCTATCTGGCACCTCGCCGGATAGACAAGTAGAATTTGTTATTGACTTGGTGCCGGGAGTTGCCCCTGTTTCAAAAGCCCCGTATCGTATGGCACCGAAAGAATTGCAAGAATTGAAGGTCCAACTGGAAGAACTGCTAGAGAAGGGCTTTATTAGGTCAAGTGTGTCTCCGTGGGGAGCACCTGTTCTATTTGTAAAGAAGAAGGATGGCAGTATAAGAATGTACATTGACTATCGGGAACTGAACAAGTTGACGATAAAGAACAAGTACCCCTGCCCAGAATCGAAGATTTGTTCGATCAACTGAAAGGAGCTGCGGTATTTTCAAAGATGGACTTACGGTCCGGTTACCATCAATTGAAGATCAAGTCTGCGGATATACAAAAGACAGCGTTTAGGACTCGATATGGACACTATGAGTTCACGGTGATGCCATTCGGTCTTACTAACGCACCTGCAGTATTTATGGACTTGATGAACCGGGTTTTCCATCAGTACCTAGATAAGTTTGTCATTGTCTTCATTGACGATATTCTAGTCTATTCTAAAGATTCACAACAGCATGCACAACATTTGAGAATCGTGTTGGAGACACTACGAGCAGAAAAGCTATACGCCAAATTTAAGAAATGTGAATTTTAGCTTGAGAAGATAGGCTTTTTGGGTCATATTGTTACAATCAATGGCATCGAAGTTGATCCGTCAAAGGTGGAGACAGTAAGTAATTGGACTACGCCAGCGAATGTCGGTGATGTAAGAAGATTTTTGGGATTAGCTAGATATTACCGATGATTTATAGAGGGTTTCTCTAAGATAGCTGGCCCATGACTCAGTTGACACGGAAGGGTGTAAAATTCCAGTGAACAGAGCAGTGTGAACCAAGCTTCCAGGAATTGAAGAATAAATTGGTTTCAGCACCAGTGTTAGCAGTGCTGGATGGGTCTGAGGGTTTTGTGATATACAGTGATGCCTCCAAACATGGTTTAGGATGTCTGTTAATGCAGAAAGGTAAAGTGATTGCCTATGCTTCGAGACATTTGAAGCCATACGAGAAAAACTATCCAACGCATGATCTAGAACTAGCAGCTGTTGTACACGCTCTTAAGATTTGGTGACATTATCTATATGAGAGTAAATGGGAGATTTACACCGACCATAAAAGCCTTAAGTATTTCTTCACTTAGAAGGAATTGAACATGAGACAGCGTCGATGGCTGGAACTGGTGAAGGATTATGATTGTACTATTCTTTACCACCCGGGTAAGGTTAATAAGGTTACAGATGCACTAAGCAGGAAAGATGTGGGTCAATTATCAGTTTTGGGAACAGTACAAGAACAGTTGATTCGGGATTTTAAGAACTTGAGAATCGAAGTGAGAAACCCAGGAATCCAAAGTTCTAACAGATTCCCAAATTTAACAATTAAGCCAGATTTGAGAAGCAGAATTGTGATTGCTCAGGAAAGTGATAAGTTTTTGGAAAAGATCAAAGCTGAAATTGGAACTGGAGAAAGAGCAGATTTTGAAATCGGAATTGACAAGGCACTATTATTCAAGGGTCGCCTGTGTGTACCGAAAGATGATCAGATCAGGAATGAAATATTGAGGGAAGCCCACTCAGCTCCATATGCAGCTCATCCATGAGGAACCAAGATGTACAGAGATTTGCGTACTACATTATGCTGGAGGAATATGTAAGGGTGTATTTCCAAGTTCGTCTCACGATGCATGACCTGCCAGCAGGTCAAGGCTGAACATCAGAGATCGTCAGGACTGCTAAATCCTTTAGACATTCCAGAATGGAAATGGGAGAAAATTTCCATGGATTTCGTAACAGGCTTACCAAGAACAGTGAGGGGACATGACGCCATCTAGGTTATTGTAGACCGACTTACAAAGTCAGCCCATTTTCTTCCAGTACGGATGACTCTCAGTATAGATCACTTGGCCTAGATTTACATTAGGGAGATCGTTCGACTTCACGGGGTTCCAGCGTCTATTGTTTCAGACAGGGATCCGAGATTCACTTCGAGATTTTGGAAGAGCTTACACACGGCTATGGGGACTAAATTAAATTTTAGTACCGCTTACCACCCGCAAACAGAAGGGCAGTCTGAACGCACCATTCAGACTTTAGAGGATATGCTTAGAGCCTGTGTTCTGGACCTGAGCGGAAATTGGGAAACTCACTTGCCATTGGTGGAGTTTGCTTACAATAACAACTTTCAGGCTACTATTGGTATGGCACCGTATGAAGCACTGTATGGGCGAAGATGTTGATCGCCGGTATATTGCGATGAGGCTGGCGAGAGGAAGTTATTGGGTCCTGAATTAATTGAAAAGACTGTAGAGGCTATCGAGAAAATCAGATTGCGAATTAAAGCTGCCCGGGACAGACAAAAAAGTTATGCTGATCAGAGGAGAAAAAACTTGAGTTCGAGATTGGAGAGAAAGTGTTTTTGAAAATCTCTCCTATGAAGGGCACTATTCGTTTTGGCAAGAAAGGGAAATTAAGGCCTCGGTTTATCGGACCTTTTGAAATATTGGAGAAAGTAGGTAACCTGGCTTACCGTCTAGCATTGCCACCCGAACTCTCAGCTATACACAATGTTTTTCACATCTCTTTGTTGAGAAAATATGTTCACGATCCCAGTCACGTGGTGAACTTTCAGTCAATCCCAATTCAGAAGAATCTATATTATGAAGAGGCACCCATGTGCATCATCGATAGAAAAGTCCATGTCCGAAGAAATAAAGAAATTTCTCTAGTCAAAGTCCAGTGGGGTAGACATAGTAGCGACGAGGCTACATGGGAAAAAGAAGAAGAAATTCTGGCCAAGTATCCAGATATTTTAGACCAAGTAAGTTTTAAATTTCGAGGACGAAATTATTTTAAGGTGGTAGGGTTGTAGCGACCGGGATTTTTCATTTCTTTTTAAATAAAATATTTTTAGAACTTTAAATGCTTGTCGCTACGACTTTTTCCAATTTAATTTAAAAGAGTATTCGTCTAGCCAAATTATAAATGAAATTAAATTAATTTTCATCATATGTAAATTTCAGAATTTTATTCAAAATATTCCAATGTCACCATTTTAAATCCTAATTCAATTTTAATGATTTTAAAGTCCAAGATCAAAGTTTTATTCTTATTATCATTCAATCGAAGTTCATCCGAGTCACAATGTATCTTGTCTCAATCTTGGTACCAGTCAATTAGCAATTATCTTCCTTCCTTTCCAAATTTCCTCGCCCTATTTTCCTTTTCAGTTGATCCTCACTTCCATAGGCAGAACTATTTTTCCCTCAATTAAAGATCAGTCTTTGCTTTCCATTTTAAAATCACAATCAATCGATTCAATCCATAAATTATAGGTCCATCATTCCATCCCTCACATTCACGAACCAACATAGCAATTTTGGGTATGAAGAATTCTCGACAGAAAATCCATGGGAGAAGATCTCTTCTGGGACATAAGAGGAGGCGGAGGTGCCAGTTTTGGAGTCATTCTTGCTTGGAAACTACAGTTGGTGGACGTTCCAGAAAAGGTCACTGTATTCACAGTTTCCAGGACTTTAAAACAGAACGCGACAAATATTGTTCACCGATGGAAATACATCGCACACAAATTAGATGAAGACTTAGCCGTTAGAGTGTTTGTAAGAAGGGTGAATTCAATGCAAGATGGCAAGAGAACTGTTCAGGCTTCATTTCAATCATTGTTTCTTGGTGGTGTCGACAGATTGCTTCCACTGATGCAACAAAGCTTCCCCGAGTTGGGTTTGCGAAGAGAAGATTGCACCGAAATGAGCTGGATAGAATCAACCCTATATATCTATGGGCTTCCCCTAGGATCATCACTTGATGTTTTGCTCAATAGGACTCAGGCAAATGTACAATACCTTAAAGTAAAAGCAGACTATGTTCAGAAACCCATTTCTAAGAATGGGCTTCAAGGCATATGGAAACGTTTTCTCCAAGATGAAGCCGAGCAAGCTGAGATATTTTTAGTCCCATATGGCGGAAGGATGGACGAAATTTCAGAATCTGCAATTCCCTTTCCACACAGAGCTGGTAATTTGTACAAAATCACTTACACGGTGTACTGGGATGAGGAAGAGGGATCAGAAAAGTATATAAATTGGATTAGAAGACTTTACAGTTAGCTCCTTATGTTTCAAAGTCACCAAGGTCTGCATATATCAACTACAGAGATCTCGATATAGGAGTCAATAACGAGGGAAATACAAGCCATACACAAGCAAGCATTTGGGGACTCAAATATTTTAAGAATAATTTCAAGAGGCTGGTTCAAGTGAAGACCAAGGTTGATCCCGAGAATTTCTTCAGAAATGAACAAAGTATTCCACCATTATACTCGACGTTGACATAGAATGGATAGTAGGATTCACGGGAAAATACTTATGATCGAGACAAATAAAGACAAAATTACAAGTTAATTAGGAATTTAAAATATAGTTTTAAGATTTTTTGTTTTAATTAGATTCTTATATTTCGAAATGATTTCAGTTTGTTCGAAGTTCATTTATTTCTTGCTTCTTTTAGATTATGCGATCTTCAAATAAATGGTTCATTCATTGTAATGTTCAACGTTGATATATGAATAAATGTTAATTTCCTTTGCCCTCATTCCTCTCTTCTTTGCTTTACTTTCAGTTCTTAATCTTTGATTGTTCATTGTCAATTTTTTAAGATAACTTGGCCCAACAAGACGTGAGCCCGAATTGATAGAATCCTGCCCGAGGAAGAAAGGGTGTGATGGGTGTTGAATCCAACAAATAATAATAATTTCCTGCTCTTACAAAATAAGTTGTAATAGTGGTGAGCAAGGTCGAATCCACATGGATTGGTTAGATTTAATTTTTCGAAAAACTTAAAACAGTAAATTAAAAAAAAGGAGAGTTTTGAATTTCGAATGTGAAATCAAATTGTAAATAAACAATTGCGGAATTAAAGTTATGAAAATATATCAAATTAAAAAAGTCTGGCCCAAGGTATAATCTTTGAGTTGATTCATTGAATTCATCATTGTTGCAGAAATAAAATCCTTTACTCATTTTGTAAATTGGTTATGGTCGTTTATACGATCTAACAACCTATCTCTCCTTACTGTTTCGATAATCAAGAGATGCTAGTTGATTATTTTCCTAATCAATGAACAACCCTATATATGATATTAGGATTTAATTTACCAGTAATATTAATTTCTAGAGAGACGACCAATTCTAACCAACAAATTCGCACTTGTGATTCATTTAAGCTATGTTATATATCTTCATAACATAAATTGAAAATCTATCTATAATCAACTATGTTATTTGCCACTTGTATTAGAAATTCTAAACAATTACGGATTTAGTTTCCTAATTGACTGAGTATCATTTTGACAATTAAAACAACGTGCACTTTGTATTAATTAATCAAAATAACAACTCCAATACAAACAAAAGATATATAAATAGAAAAGAGATAAAAGAACAATGAAATTAATTAGACCTCACAATTCTTGAAGAATCAACAATTCGATTATCCGTGAACTAGAATAATAATTTAGCCCTCATAAACATTGCAAATCAAAAACTTAAAAGAAAAATAATAAAAATGAAACTCTAAAATCCAAATTTATAAAAAACGTGGCCACTTCCTCCCTCTATTTCCGTGGCTCCCTTCTCAATTGTTGTCCTCAGCTCGGTTGAAATTGTGCCCTTTTTACTTTATGTTGTGCTGCCCTCATCCTTGTTTGGTCCAAAAGTGTTGTGACTGCTGGGCCCTAATGTGACTATGCCCTCTTTTTCTATTCTCAGTCTTTTTTTTCATTTGCAACCGACTCGGTGGAGTCCCTCCAAATCCAGCCCAAGTTCCTCAAGAAATCGGTGACCATGGGCTCCAAAGTAAATGCCATAACTAGCTGGCTCAATTCGGAATACGAAAGGAGTCCACATGTGGAATAATTACATAAATAATTTCTCTTAATGTTTCCACCCATTTAGGAGATAGACATGAGTCCAATGGAAAGCTTTTCTTCTTAAAAAGTTCGTATATGTAAGTCAAGTCTTCTTGAAACAATAAGACATGCCCACGCCTTATGAAAAGTCTTTATCTGATTCTGCACCTTCTGATATTTCAACTTCTTCTTTTCATTTTGTGACATTGAATCCAATTTTATCCAAATCCTCCACCTAATCCACATAACGTGAAATGTAATCAATGTCCATAATTTAAGCATTTAAAATCAATAGTGATGAACACCAAAAAAGATGACCCCGAACATGACATAATCCCAACCACTCTCAAAACCCATTTTACGATGTTCCATCCCCGAGGACCCACGACATCCCAGTAAATTTCTCAACCCCGAGGACTCAACCACACCTAACATACCGATAGCTTGCTCGGGCTAGCACATGGTCGGGGTCGCCGTCGCCTATGGTCGAATTACCTAATCCTCGACGAGGAATATCTGTCTCCTATAAGAAATAGGACTTATATCCCTTATCCAATATCTTACAACCTTATCCTAGATAAGTAGGAGGGCACCTATAGGGACTTGTACCTAAATTCAAGCATCCTAATCCCACCAGGACTCAACTCTGCACCTCTATAAATACTCGCCTCTCAATCATAATTTTGGTACACAATTATTATTCTTCCAGTTTATAGCCTCTTGCAATAAATAGTTTCTCTCTCTTTGCTGACTTAAGCATCGGAGGGGCGACGAGGTCAAACCTCATCACCTTTGTTTCAAGTGTTCGGAGATCCAATTCGTGATTGTTCGTTGCTGAAGTTCGAAATATTTCAGGCGCAAATAAGCCTACCAGGGACAAAGCCACTCTACTGAGGAGAGATAATATGAGGCAGCAACAAACTGAGTGTGGTGTTCAAAATCTTAGTTATGAGCTTATTAAACACCGTGCACAAGCTGATAGGCCTGAAATCAGTCCACTTGCAGGCTCCATCCCTCTTAGGGACCAGAACAATAGAAGTAGCAGCAAAACCCCTAGGAAGAACTCCACCCTCAAAGAAATCAAAAACTGCATTGACAACATCATCCTGAATAATATCCCAACACTGCTGAAAGAACAAGGATGAGAAACCATCTGGACCAGCGACACTATCAGAATCAATGCAGAAAACTCAGGTCTTTTGTTTGGAAATCCATCATGTACAAGTTTGGTCTTCTGAAGGTATTGATAACTGTAGCGCCCCGAGTTCCGTATACCCGGTTCACTACGTCATTTTCTGTCTAAATTTTTTCGAATAATATTTTTGCGGAAGAAATAATTGAAATTCATTTTTGGCAACATTAAATAAACTGTAATGGCCGATAAAATTGAAAACATTTATGAAACCATTTGAAATAGTAAATCGAACCATTAATATTGTAAAGAAATTGCCAATGTCATAATTTCTCAAATAAATGAACTTCTCTAAATTATTCGATTGTTTGGAAAATACGGAAACCATTAACGTCAAACTTTCTACCGTTTAACGATTATTGCCACCATCATTCATCGCTCGCCACCGTCTCCGAAATCTGCAAAACTGTTAAAAAGTAGGGTGAGTATTTCTTGGGGGAAATACTCAGTAGACTCATCGCAAATTAATTTAATTTATAAGATGATTAAACACATAAATCCCGGCTCTTTATAAAACGGGCATTGATAGAGCTTCTTTATAAAACGGCTCTTGATAAAACTCATATTGTGCATTACAGCACGGAACATATTTTGCAAATCATAGGCTCTTTGAAATTAGCTCTTTGAAAACAGCTCTTTGAAAACCATATACTTATAAAAACATTTTAATTATGCCAAGCATAATTTCTTTTGAAAGCATAACATAAGATAGGATTGAAATCCTCATAAACATAGGGAGACACAAGAACTTTACCGAACTTAGGTGGCAAGAATTCTTATGCAGTAAAATCATAATAACAGTAAGTTTTCATCATAACATAGGATAAGATCGAAATCCTCATAAACATAAGAATTTTACCGAACTTAGGTGGCAAGAATTCTTATGTAGTAAGTATACCAAGCATAATTTTCTGAAATTCATAGGGATCAATTGCATCATAACATAAGATAGGATCGAAATCCTCATAAACATATGCGACAGGAATTTTACCGAACTTAGGTGGCAAATCCTCATAAACATATGGAAACATAGGAATTTTACCGAACTTCGTGGCAAATCCTCATAAACATAGGAGACACAAGAATGTTACCGAACTTCGTGGCAAGAATTCTTATGTGTAGCGCTACTAAAACTCCGGTCCCCTTAACATATCATAACTTATCATATGGGACCCATAACAATCTTGGTAAATTGATTTCATAGCAATGATCCAAAAAAACATTTTCGTGAAGCATAGGGTATACTTACTTTTCGTAAAAACATAAAGTATATTTTCTTTTCATAAAAACATACTTGCTTTTCTTAAAAATTGACTTTCACAAGTCACATGACATTCATATGAAATCATAATTTAAATCAATTAATAAGTGCGAGTCTACCTCAAATCCGACGAGTGCAAAGTTGAGCGGGAATGACTTCAATTTCTTTAAATTCTCCGTACGCTTCGTCTTAGCCAATAAGTCACTTTAGTCTATCGAATATATAGTTCAAAATGATAAATTATAATTTGAGGACTAAAATTGATGTTTTTGAAAGTTGATGGACTAAAATGAATACTTTTGAAAGTTGAGGGACTAAAATAGATACTTTTGATAGTTGAGGGACTCAAATGAATACTTTTGAAACTTGAGCTTAAAAATAAAGTAAATCAGCAGGGACTGAAATAAATAGTTTAAAACAGTAGGGACTGAATTGGTAAGTTTAAAACTAAAAGGGCAGGAAAATTCACTTTGGAAACTGAGGGACTAAATGGCAATTTTCAAAATATATTAAAATATATCCTCAGATTTCACTCTCTCTCACCATTTTCACTCTCTCACTCTTTGAACAAAACAGAGAACGAAGACAGAAGCGACCGGCGGCGGAAAGGCGGGACACTGCCGGTGTGGTGGTTGAGTGATTTCTATCGGCGATGTGGGCTGTTGCGGTTTGAGTGGTGGATAGGATGAGGCTTGATGGCTTCGATCGATGTTGGTGTTCATGATTCGAATTGGGCATAGAAGGTAGCAGCTTAGCAGATTGGTTGGTGGTCTGATGTTCGACGATGGGTGGTGACTGTGGTTGGGGAAATGATGATTTGGTGATTTGGAGCTGGAGGTGGTGATTCTGGTTAAAGCAGGTTGTGGTTTGCAAAGTGAGGCTTGGTCGTGAAGGGTGGTGCTGCTTCTGATTACAGATTGTGCAGTTGGGTTAATACTGCAGTGGTGATTGCTGGGTTGAATTGTGCAGTTTGGTGATGATGATGATTGGTGGTGCTGCAGGGGTGGTGACGGTTGAACTGTGGTTTGAGTTGATTGTGGAACTTCTCCAGGTTGGGCAGCAGTAGTGATTTGATGATGGAGATGATGAAAGTATGCAGATGATGGAGACTTGTTGTTGGATTGGCAATAGGTAATGGCTTTGCAATGGTGAGGTTGGCCCGTGATTGAGGTTCTGCAGTGTACTGATGGTTGTGTGAGGGATATTGTAGTTGAGGCAGCATAATACAGTTTGGTGATGGTTTGATCGATGATGGAAAAGTGAAGGTGGGATGAAGATATCTTTAAAGGGGAAAAGAAAGAAAAGAAAATAATTAGTGGGAATAATTGAGTGGAATATGGGTTGGTGATGATAATGATGATGCTTGTTGATGGTTGTATAATGTGGTATGAGTGAGATGATTGTGTGAGGTTGGCTGCGTGAGGGTGGGGATTATGGTGATGATGGTCTTGAATGGAGGTGATGGTATAATGATGAAATAGTGGGTTCTTTGTTAGGTGTAGTGAGTTGGAATGAGGTGGAAAGAAAATGGTGTTGGGACATAATGATGAATTTGATGTAAAGATGAAAACGTGGATGAAATTAGGTGGATATAGATTATGCTTAATTTAGGATAATTAACTAAAAATTAGACTAATTTCGATTAGGAAAAGTATTTAAAACTGATATATTTTGGACTGAAAATAAATTTGAGAATAAATAAATTTTGAGATAAAATTTGAATTTCGTAATTGGACTTAAAATAATTAAATCAGGAAAATTGAGATATTTTTACTGAATTTGGAATTCAAACTGATTTTGAAAATAATACTTTAAATAAATAATTAAAATAATATAATTTTAGAAATTCGGACATTTAATTTAAAATCGAACAAATTCGATATTTCTTGACTTGGCTAGACGAATCCGTCGCGGCGTTAACTTCAAAATAATGGGTGAAATAGTAGCGACACGATTTTCTAAATATTAAAATAATTATTTATTTGCATAAAAATTCTGGGTCGCTACAATAACAGACAATGGCAAACCTGCACATTAACCATCGTCTGACATCGGTTGCACACCCCTAAAGCAATGGACTAGAAGAAGTGACAAACATGATAATATTCCAAGACCTCTGTACAAGTATTGGAGAGGCACGAGGATCTTGGTCCGATGACCAACCAGCCATACTTTGGTCCTATAGGACATCTCATTGCACAATCATTGGGGAAACTCCCTTCATGCTTGCTTTTGGGGTAGAGGTCACTATCCCCATTGAAGTTGGCATACCAAGTTAAACGTCTTTTCCATAATGTTGAGGGAGAAAGTACATACGAACACCTTGACTTGCTAGAAGAAGTTCGTGAACATGCTAGCATAACGATAGCATCCTATCAAAACAAAACAACCAAGTACTTCAATAGGAGGGTCAACCCAAGAAAGTTTAGAGCAGGGGACCGCGTACTGAGAAAAGTAGAAGCTGCTGGTCATCCATCGGGGAAACTTGGTCCAACTTAGGAAGGCCCTTATGCGGTCATACAACAGACCCGAGGAGGATGATACAACTTATGAGATCTTGTAGGAATACCTCATCCAAGACCTTGGAATGCAGACAACCTAAAAATCTACAAGTAACAAGTCCGAGCCCTTTAGCTCCCCTTTTAATTTCTTTTTACTTTATTTTCAGTTTAGATTCATTTCCATTCTGGCCTGCGCCCCAACTTTTATTTGTTTTCAAGTTGTGTCTGTAAATAAAAAGTAGTCGGGGATATAATCCCCAATAAAAGGAAAAGTTCTCCAAATATTGTGCTTACACCAAATCCTTGCCCACGAGCAACCACTCAAAGCCTTGCTCATACTCAAAGCCTTGCCTACGAGCAAGCACCTCAAAGTCTTGCCCACGAGCAAGCACCCAAAGCCTTTCCCATGAGCATGGACTATAGTATCTTCCCCCAGAAACAAAAATAACGCATTAACCTTTGCAACTTATAAACATGGTCGGGGATCAACGGTGTTTGGGGACGGTAATATCCATGCTTAAGCCGCCATAACCCTGTTCAGGACTAACACTTGACCTTATTTGGGGTTATTATGATGTGATCCGGACAAGACATCGAAGGGAGAGTTCGAGCCATTGGAAATATGATAGTGATCTACGTGTAAAACGGAGCAAGTTTCGTGTTGGGGTCGAGCCGAGAAGAGGGACGGATCGAGCCGAATCAGGAAAAAGAAGTAATTTGGGCAGAAAATACCTTACGGCCATAAAAGAGGATCTTTACGGCCGTAATACATATATTCACGACCGTAACACTTACTATCACGACCGTAACAAATTATCGAAGGAAAAGGCAGAAATTAAGCAGAACGAGACTTACGGCCGTAAGCCTGGAAGTTACGGCCGTAAAAGGGGCATTTCACGGCCGTAAGAGTTTCGTCACGGCCGTAACTAACAAATCAGATTTTTATCAGAAAGGCCATTACGACCGTAAATGAGGATTGCCAGATTTTCAGGGATTTTCAATTATTTAGTTTCCTTTTCGGTTTTTAGGTTATTTTCCTATTTTAGAATTTTAGTCTAATTAGAATTCTATTTTGAGTAAATTAGATGCTAGGTTATTTTGCTTATTTATAGTCGTTTCCATTCATTGTAAAAAAACAGTTTAGTTTGAGTTTTGAGATTAATAAAGTTGAGAGAGTTTTCTCCAATTAAAAGGTTGAGGAGTCCCTTTCGTGTTCTTCGAGAACAAATCCAACTTATCAAATATTGTGAAATATTTGTGGCGTTGAACTTATCAAATATCCGTGAGAATATTTGTGGCGTTTCCAATTTAGAAACTTATCAAAGAAATTGACAAGTCCTTGTGGTGTTTCGAAAACCTTGGATCTCGATTCCGCATCGTCAATTAATTGCGTCGTGAATCTTGGGTCAAGGTCCTATCGTCAATTTTATCTTTCCAGTATTTTAATTCTTGTTATTTTCGTGTCAGATCTGATTTAGATCTTTCCTAGGTTTTAATTATCGTTATTCCGCGTGTTCGACGAGATTCCCCGACCGGGATCTCATCATATTACTTTAAGGTTTACATCATGATCATGTTCGGGGTTAATACTTTGAATTTACATCATAACCTTTTTCGGGGTTACCACATGTGTTCGGTTATCAATCCCTTGTTCCGAGTTATCACATGTTCATTGGCATTACTTTGTTCGGGGTTAACACCTTTAAACTTACATCATAAACCATGTTCGGGATTTACACTTTGTATTTAATTATACTAACTTTGCTCAAGGATGAACTCCTATTCAAGTTAGCTTCTGTTTTCGAAGCTCATTTTACCTAGAATCGAGGTTAGTTCTCATGTCAAGTTCTATCATTAATGATCATGCTTTTCACTTGTGATTATGTTTGTTATAGTTCATGTTTTGTATTCCTATTTATACAATATTCAAGCTCGAGTAAAACACTAGAAACAAAATATTTCATTCAAGAAAGTAAGTGTTTGTACATAAGATTCGGGTACGACAAAAATTAATTCTGATCATTATCATGCTCAAGAACCTCGAGCTCATCTCCTGAGCCCTCGTCCCCATCCTCGAGACCATCATTAGATTCTGAAACTACGAGGCCTTTAGTATGCTCAGGGTCACCTCGAATGTCCTCAGCCTCAGGTCTCTTCTTGCGCAACATGGCTCGTGCCTTCTTGAAGGCATAGTTGTATGAACCTGAGGCATACTCCCCTGCATAAAAGCGAATTTCGTAGATTTTTTAAAATATTCAACCACCAAAGCTCAAGCTGTTTCAGTGACTGCCAATTTTTCTTCAAAGTCCTTTTGGGCACGTTTGAGCTTGAGTCTCAGCTCCTCTACCTGGTCCATAGCATCCCCGAGCTCCCTCTTCAGAAACTTGCATTCTTTCCTGAATTCCATATTCTCATCTCCAAGCTACCCAATCATTAGCTCGTGAATAGTAATGGACTTGCTTAATCCCTCGACCTGCTCGGAATAATCAAATTTCCAGAAGAGAAAAGTCGTGGGCAATTTTCATATCCTACACCAAAGATAAAACATGAGTTCGAGGAAAGGAGATGAAGATTTCAAATAAAGATTAATCCCTACCCTTTTGAGTACAGCCTCGAGATGTCTAAAGCTCGTGCTTGGGCTTACTTCTTTCCTGTACTTCTCAACCACGATAGGTGATTGAGAAGCATCCTTAGCAGAATCATCCTCGAGGTCCACAACGTCGGGGATGACTTTGGCTGGTGAATCGCGAGCAGGAGGAGGAGGACTTGTATTTCAAGGAACATTATCATGCCGAACTGTATTAGAATGCTCCTCGGGGCCACTATGGGTTTGTGCTCGAGCTCTCTTCTTGCTCTTTTTTATCGTCAGGGGCCTACCTCTAGCTGGGGCCGTCGCCTTTATAGAATTGTTCAAACTCAGGGGGTCAAAAGTCATATTATCTGCAAAAAAGAAAAGCACCAAGTATTAGGAACGAGTAGCACACTAGGGAAATTCAAAATAAAACAAAGCAAGATAGTGGCCAGTCCCCTTCCCCCGAAGCTTCTGATGCTAGCAAGGTCGAGGACCTCATCCCCGAGTAGCTCATCTAGGTTTAAACTTAGCAGTTCCAGGGATGACCTACTCTGACCAAAAGGGATGCCTGGGCTCTTGAGAGGAAACATACAAATATCTCTCTTTCATACCCCGAAGAGAGCCGGCCATCCTCGGTAACTTAAACCTGCCCCGATTAGACAAATAGGCAAAACAGGAAAAATGAGGCAACAGTTTTAGCTCAAAAACCATTCTGCAAAGGTCGAGTCGGACTCTATGGCTAGAAACCTATAGGTAATGAAGACGTATAGAAGCATTCTCCAACCATTGGACACTTGCTGCCCTAGACACATGGAATGCTCCACTAGAAAACCAAACCAAAAACTCTCCATCTCGAGCAACTACCACCTATCCTCAAAGGTCGGGGCCCTAACATCACATCGGGGCATTAGCCCAAACTCCCTCACTATCTCGATGGTCTTATGTTCTTTATATACACACCTAAGTTCGGGGTAAGTTAGCGGGGTTTCATCTTCCCCCTGAGCCCTAGGCCTAACATCTACAGGATCGACCATGGGGATTAAAGAATTTCCTACATCCTCGGGCATACACTACTCGCTACTAGAAGAGCTTGTACTACCACTACTCAGCTTGTACTGCTACTAGACATCTCTTATAAACAGGAAATTTGATTAACTTAAGAGTTTGAGTTCTTACCTCGAATACTGAGCACCCAAAAACACTCCTCTAAAGCTCGACCCTAATCTCAAAGGTTTAGCTCTCAAAGTAGTTATGGAAGAGAAAATGAGGAGAAACGCTATTTATAGGAGGACACTTCACAAATACGAAAGGTCTCCTGATCTACACCGCCAGGCAACACCACATGTCACACACATATGGCCCATGTGGCCCGAAAAATGTCACATCTTTACAGATTGACGCGCCTCTTGTCAAAACCGTCACATCAAATCAAATCAAATCAACCCAGACCAATATGATGCACGAGTAAAGCACATCCACCTCTCCTCGATCTCACGCCTGGATGCACGGGGGCCAGTGATGAGCACTAAAAAAGATGACCCCGAACATGACATAATCCCGACCACTCTCAAAACCTATTTTACAATGTTCCATCCCCGAGGACCCGTGCCATCCCCGAACATCTCTCTACCCCAAGGACTCAACCACACCTAACACGCCTACGGCTTGATCAGGATAGCATATGCTCGGGGTCGCCGTCGCCTGCGGTCGAATTACTTATTTCTCGACGAGGAATATCCGCCTCCTATGAGAAATAGGACTTATATCCCTTATCCAATATCTTACAACCTTATCCCTGATAAAATAGGAGGAAACCTGAAGGGACTTGTACCTAAATTCAAGCATCCTAATTCCGCCAGGACTTAACTCTGCACCTCTATAAATACTCGTCTCTCAATCATAATATAGGTACAAAATTACTATTCTTCCAGTTTATGGTCTCTTGCATAAATATTTTCTCTCTCTTTGCTGACTTAAGCATTGGAGGGGCGACGAGGTCAAACCTCATAGCCTTTGTTTAAGGTATTCGGACATCCAGTTCGTGCTTGTTCGTTGCTCAAGCTCAGAATATTTCAGGTGCGAATTTTTGGCATCATCAAATAGATTAAGGGGAAATATCACAAATTAAATAACAATTATTCATTCTATCGAATTCCCGTACACTTGAACAATGATTGTCCTCAAGCATTAATTTTGCTCAAATTAATGGATTGATTCTCATCACCATTCATTCATCTAACTCCACCTATCCATCCACAATCCAAACAATCATGCCTTAAAAATTTAAGTCTCAACACAAGCAAGAAACAGGCAAAAATAGTGTAGCGACCGAGAATTTTCCGTGACTTATTTAAATATTATTTAAAATGTGTCGTTACGACTTTGCCCATTTATTTTTAAACACATTTTCATCTAGCTATTTTAAGTGAAATTAAATTAGTTTGAAATAAATATTAGTCAAATTACAATTTTTATTAAATAATGTCCCAAGTCTATTTTATATTTTTACAGTCCAATTTTTTAATCTATGTGGATTCAATCTATTATTATTATTATAATCCCCAATTCACGTTCATTCAAATTTAAATCCCAAATTCCCTCCCCAACTTCCATTTTCATATTTAGCACATTTTTTTTTCCCGTCCCCATGATCACTCTTCAATCCACTCCAACTTCACAATTAACCTTAATCCTCTTGCAAATTCCCTCAGCTTGCCTAAACCAAAACCTCAGAACTTGCCAAGTTACCAAAACAATTGAAAGCTAAACACAGCAAGATTTTACCAAATTAATCCCAAATCTCTCTCAATTTCGGTTCTTTACAAACTTACCAAAATTTCAATTCAAAAACCTGCCTTTAACTCCTCCCCACCCTCGTCACTTACCACAACCCAGACCTTCGGCACGAGGTATTCTCCCCCTCAACTGCTGCACACCAATCCCACAATTCCAAACCATCTCCCCAGCCACCATTTCATGAAATCAGCCACCACCATCGAGCCACTGTCGAACCCCACACACATCAAAACTGAACCTCCAATCAGAAATCCGTCAACCACAACCTACTGCCAGTTTCAGATCGTGAACCACCACCACACGACCGCCCCTGCTTTGATCCCCTTCACTGCAGAAGCCACACTCTCCATCGCACGATGCTTCAGCCACTCCAATCAACTTCAAACCACCAAAACGCATCCACTGCCCAGATCATTTTTCACCACCGACAGTCACACCGCCACCACCTCGCTGCCAAGCCGCCGCTTCCATCACCGGCATCAATCCAACACCTCACTGTCCATACCCAAATTAAACATCAACAATATCACAGGCCACAATCTGCAATTTCGACCAAGTACACCATAGCCACAATTCAACCATTTCACCCTCACCTCCAAACCGGGGCTACCCATTCAAAAATTGGACCAAAAGTCAAACCCAAAACAAGAACTAAGAGAGCCCAAACGCTTACCTCAACCACCGGCACGTTCGACCGGAGTTTCGCCGGAAATCCCTCAAATGTGAACCGCGGCCAACTCGGTTTCGTACCCCTAAATCGCCCACAACTAACTCCAAAATCTGCCCAAATCACCTCCCTTTCGCCTTTTTCCTTCCACCTCTACCACCGCCACATGCCGGCGGCACTATCGCCGGCGACCGGTGGCCAGAAGGCGACGCCTTCGTCGCCAACCTCCTCTCCCTCTCTCTGTCGTTTTTCTTGAGAGAGAAATGAGAGGATTATGTTTTTAAAATAAATGATTTTGATAATTTATCCTTTAAGCCCCATCTTTTGAAATGCATTCAATTCAGTCGTTCCGTTTTAAAAGTTGTTATTTCAGCCCTTTTTAATTTAAAAATGTTTTAATTCAGCTTTAAAGATTTAGATGCTTAACAAATTAGTTCTTGCAGATTTAACCCCTTTGATTTCAGCCCCAATGTGTCTATTTCAGCCCCTTTGTTTTAGAAGTCCTTTAATTTAATGCCTACACTTTTGAAATGAGTCAATCAAGCCCTAACATTTTAAAATCCTATGAGTCAATCCTTAAAATGTTTAAAAATGTCTTATTTCAGCCCCTACTCTTAAATTAAGATATTTCAGTCCTTTAGTTTTAAAATATTTATCTTTAGTCCCAAGTTTTAAAATATTTTAATTCCGCCCTTTAGTTTTTAAAAGTATTATTTCGATCTTTTGATTTTAAAGTGTTTTTATTCGAACATTGCACTTTTGGAAATATATGAGTAAGCCCAAATAGTTTTTCAAAATAATTTATTTTGATCTCAACTTTTTTCAAATCTCAACTATGTTTGATTTCTAAATTAATCTCTAAAGCTTTTATTTTCTTCTTTTAAAACTCTTTCATTTCAAAACATTTGAATTTCAAATTCAACTTTAAGATTTATTTTATATATTGGCTAGACGAGGCGCTTGGACATTTAGAAGAACAACATGAACTTTCTTGCTCAACTTTCAGACTCGTGATTTGAGGTAGACTCGCCCCCACTAATTAGTTTAAATTATAATTGCATGTCTTATGTGAAATTACGTGATTTACATGCTTTGATGCATGAGACGAGAAAAGAATATCTCTTATGAGATAAATGAGAAATGATGATGTTATGCATAACTTATGTGCCTTAAGTGCACGAGACGAGACTACCCACACCCTATGATTTTTAAAGAGCCTTGATTTTGAAAGTAAAGTAGCCCAAGAATATGAGAATGATGTCATTGTATGATTGCATAATTACGTGTTCAATTATTCTGTAAATTAATTATTGGCGATGAGTCCACTGAATATTTCTTTCGAAATGCTCATTCCAATTTTAACAGCTTTTGCAGATCTCGGAAATGGCGGCGAATGAAAGTGGCAGCGCTGGCAAATTGAATAAATGACGATGATATGAGAAAATTTTATGAATGTTACTCTTTAAATTAATTATCGCTAATTTCATTTAAATAATTGAGATTAAATTTTTATGAATTGTTCTATTTTTAAATTAATAAAGTTTCCGCTGAAGTTTTCAAAGGATGAATGTGATGCTTTGAATTAAATTTATTTTCCGCAATAAAGTCAGTTTTAAAGGACGAAGTGGCGTCCCGGGCTCCGCACGGAATTCAGGGCGTTACAAATAGAGTAAATCCCCATCTACTAACACAATACTAATCACTTCAATAATTTTTCGAAATCCGAATGCAGTGGGATTCAACACCCTCACATTAGATTCACACAATACGCTTAAAGTGTTTAGGGTGTAAAATATATATACACTCAAGTCAAAGCATAGAAAATTCTTGCCATATGCTTGCTAATATATCATGTCGGTACCACCAATGATTTTGAATGCAAAGTAATGGTCTTAACACTGATTGTAATGGGGCTTGGGTAAGGTAGGATAAGAAATATTTCTTTTTGGCTTTTTTTATTGAAGGAATTATACAAACTTCTTCAAAAAATCTTAGTTAAGCTCCATACACTTCAACCAAATCACTTCTGAATAATTTAAAATATCATCTCTTTGATTCACAATCATGTTTTTCTTTTTCTTTCCCTTTTTCTTTTGCACCTTTTTTTTTTTTCCTTTTTCATTGTGTGTGTGATTGTGTGTGTGTGTGTGTGTGTGTATTTATTGCTTCTAAAGAAAAGAAAATTTTAGATTGCAACTCGACTTCCCCAACATATTTCTCACATTTCCACTTCTCAAAAGAACAATGAGACTGACATCATAGATCTTTGATTCCTAATATCTTTCAGTCTCAACCAACATAAATTGAAGCTTCATGTGAACAAGATTATATATTCCTTCAATGCAAGGTTCAAAAGAATGGAAGATCGGCAAATAATTGGATTTCTCTTGGCTTGTGTTGTGGTTAATTTCAAACAAAAAGTCTACAGCTCAAAAGTGGCTTTCTAGTAGTATATTTCAAAGTAGCCATTTTAAGAAAGCTAAATTTGGCTTCAGCTAAGTGTCCTTACTTATTTAGTGCATCCAATTACTAAGAGGCTTCTCAACATGCATAACAAATCAAGTTCTAGAAGAAATCAACTACACATGATAATCACACAATCAAAGAAACGGAGCATGGCGTAGTGTTAAATGTAAATGCTCAAGAGGCCAAAAGCTCACAAAATGAGGTAATATGCATCAAATCTCACACATCCTTCATTCAATCAACCAACCATCAAGAGCAATCAATCACTATGCAATAAACAAAAAATTCAACTACTCATGCAATTTCCCACTGTGCCCCAGTTCATCTCAATAATTCACAATAATTCAGATCATAAATGGATAAACATCGATATAATCTAGAATTAGGATGAGAATTCTAAAAAAAAACCCTTTGAAAAGTAGAATAAACTTGGAATATAATGATAATTGAGGTGCAAATAAAATGAATCACTTTCAAAAACTAAGCAAAAGCATACATCAAAACCCTCCCCCACACTTAGTTTAAGCATAGTCTTCAATGTAACAAAATCATAAATTATGAAAACTAGAAGATAATAGGAATAGAGTACTCCCCTTCAAAATTGAGAATCTTGGAGGTCGAACAGGTGCTATTGTTCGGGTGTCTTCACTTGGAGTCAGCTATACATATTTCTTTGTGCTTGCATGCTTTTTGTAAGTGCTCTCCCTTCCCTAAATGCAAAAGAGATGAGTGTCATTGAGAGAAACGAAGGAGAGAGATGAGGGGAGGTTGCTCTATGTTGTAGAGGAAGAGAGGAGCGACGGTGGTTAATGTGATTGTAGAGAGGAGTGGCTGGTTTGAAAGAGAATGAGAGAAGGGAGGTGATGATCGACAGAGTGCGGTGGCGAAGAGCGCTACTGGTCGCAGTGGTTGAGGTTATGATGGAGTGAGCTGTTGAGAGGGTGGTTTACTGGTTTTGAGAGAAAAGAGAGGAATAGAGGTTGAAGCAATGGAGGAAGTTTGAAGTGATGGAGGTGTAGCCAGAAACTAGAGGTTGCAGCGATATGTTTGAAGAGGAACGGGGGTGGTGAGAACACAGTAGTGGCCATGTGGGAGAGAGGCTGTGAGTTCTGACTGAGAGAGAGAAGTGGGATGCTCGGTGAACTATATGAGAGAGAGATGGAGGCGAGGACTGTTGGGCTGTAAGTGGGGTCTAAAATTTTTGCAATTATATATATATATATATATATATATATATATATTTTAGAGACCTTGTTTTGAACCCAAAAATCACCTTGAATAAGGTGTAGGCATGCCTTATTCCAAGATTATTTTTTCCAATATTCGAATCCATTTGTTTTCTTCATAGGGAGTGCCCACGTCTTTATTAAAAAATTGTTTCTGTTATTATTATCCATTGACATAATGTATACAAAATAGAAATACAAAAATCCAGAATTTTCAATAATGAAATTTCAAAATAATGTCAAAATAAGAACACGGAGCAATCCACATACAAGAAAAGAAACTATTCATTACATTCAAGACCCATTGCGTCAGCATGCTGCTTAAATATCTTGGGTGGTAACCCTTTAGTTAGTGGATTTGCTATATTTGCACTTGTGTTAATGTGCTCAATTGACACTCGCTTATTCTGAATTTATTCCTTAATAGACAGATATTTCATCTCCATGTGCTTTATTCCTTTTGAATACCTATCATTCATTGAAAAGAATGCTGCTGCGGCATTATCACAATAAATTTTCAATGGCCTAGCAATGGAATCCACACCTCTAAGCCCTGAAATGAAATTTCGCAACCATAATCCTTGAATTGTAGCCTCAAAGCATGCTACAAATTTAGCCTCCATAGTGGATGAACAAATTATGGTTAGTTTGGCACTCTTCCATGATACAGTACCTCTAGCTAATACAAACACAAAGAAAAAGTGCTTTTTCTAGTATCCACAAAGCCATCAAAATCTGAATCTGTGTAACCAATCACTTCAAGGTGATCAGTATGGCTAAATGTGAGCATGTGTTTCTTTGTTCCTTGTAAATATCTCAACACTTTCTTAGCATCTTTCCAATGATCAATTCCTGGATTGCTTTAATAATGGCCCATCAAACCGATTGTAAAGCTAATATCAAGCCTGGTGCAAACATGTGCATACATTAAGCTTCCTACAAGAGAAGCATAAGGAAAAATTTTCATTTGTTCACGTTCCAATTCAGTTTGAGGACACTAGGTTGGGCCGAACTTATTCCCCTTCTGAATTGGAACAAGATTGGGACTGCAAGACGCCATATTAAATCTTTCCAAAACTTTTGTGATATAGGCATTCTGAGACATTCCCAAAAATCTACGTGATCTATCATGAAATATTTCTATTCCAATAATGAATGATGCCTCTCCCATTTCTTTCATTTCAAGGTTTTGGGAAAGAAAATCCTTAGTCTCTCATAATAAACCAAGGTCACAACTGGCAATTAATATGTCATGAACATATAGAACAAAAAATGCAAACTTACTTCCACTGATCTTCAGGTATATACATTGATAAATAATTTTTTCAGTAAACCCAAATGAACTAACGGTATTGTGAAATTTAATATACAACTTTTGTGAAGCTTGTTTTAGTCCATTTATTTGCTTCTTTAACAGACAGACCATGTTTTCTTTTTCATTTGTAATGAAGCCTTCTGGTTGTACAATGTAGACTTCTTCTTCCTAACTCCCATTAAGAAAAACCATTTTCACATCCATTTAATGTAGCTCTAAATCAAATTAAGCAACTAAGGTCATAATGATTCATAATGAATCCTTTTTAGAAACTAGAGAGAAGGTTTCATTGAAATCGGTGCCTTCTTCTTGATTAAAACCTTCTGGTAATTCAACCAAATCCCAAACTTTTTAGCAGCCATAGATTTGATCACCTCAAACATGGCATCGATCCATTTTTCAGATTCTTCACATTTAATGGCTTATGTGTACGTAACCGGATCTTTCATCATCCCTATGTTAAATTCAAATTCTTGTAAGTGGAACATGTAATCATCCGAAATAGCTGATTTCTTGGGTCTTTGGGACCTCCTTAATGCTACTTTTGGTGCTACATTTACATTTGGTTCAATGACGACAGTCACATTACGGAGTTCAAGATTATTGACATTTTGGTCTATATTGTTGATTGGATTAACATCAACATTAGGCAGAACTATGTCATTCAAAATTCGTGATAAGGAATTGGTCCCCGAATTTCTTAAATACTCACTTCTTTAACTTTATCACTCCCACTGAATTTTCCATTCTCAATAAATTTAGTATTACCGTTTTCTACAATTCTCGTACTATGATTAGAACAGTAAAACCTATACCTTTCTGATTTTTGGATCCAGTTTCTGTTCTTGTGGATTATAAATGTGTGCCTCCGCTGGGCAGCCTCATACATGCAAATGTCTTAAACTTGGTTTCCATCTTTTCCACATTTCGAAAGGTGTCTTAGGAATATCTTTACTGGGAACCCAATTTAAGATGTACACAACAGTCCTAAGGGCATGCATCTACAACGATATGGGTAAATTAGTATTACTCATCATACTCCTAACCATATCCATAAGATTGCGATTGCATCTTTCAACTACACCATTCTTCCAAGGAGAACTCGACATTGTGTATTGAGCACAAATTTCTAGATTTTCTAAGAGTTTAGCAAATGGACCAGGACGTTATCCAAATTTATCATATTTTCCATAATATTTACCACCCCTATCAGATCAAATAATTTTCAACTTTTTACCTAATTGTCTCTCAACTTCAGTAATGTAAATTTCTACAACATTTACAAATTGAGATTTGTAATGTAAAAGGTAAATATAGCAATAATGTGAAAAGTCGTCAATAAAAGTGATGAAATATTTTTCTCAACTAATTGATGGAGTATAGAAAGGTCCAAAAACGTCTGTATATATTTCAAGCAGATAGTTACTTCTTGTGGCTCATTTCTTGGTACGTTTGGTTTGTTTACCCTTAATAAAATCCCAAATAGTACCAAAATTAGTAAAATCATGATACGTGAGAATCTCATTTTTTACTAATAAATTGATTCTTTCCCTGCGTATATGACCCTGCCTTTTATGCTACAAGAAATAAGAACTTTCATCCGTCACATTACGTTTCAAACCAACATTCGGATGCAAGGTAACAAGAAGAGATTTTGAAAAAGGAAGAATCAAGATTAATTTTATATAAGAGATCGACCGAAATTCCCGAACCAACAGAATCATTGTTCTTCTATAAAATGAAACAATCACCACCTATTTTAAAAGAGAAGCAATCCTTATCTAGTTTCGACAAGGAGATTAAATTACGAGAAACAGAAGGAACATAGAGAGTTTGTTCTAAATCTAAGAAAATACTAGAGTCTAATACCAAACGAAATGTGTCAATGGCTTGAGTTGGGGCATTGACTCTATTTCCCATGTAAATGTAGTCTTCATTTGGATTTGTGGTCTTGGTTGTAAGGAATCCATGCATCGTTTTTGAAACATGAAGAACCAAAATCAATCCACCAAGTATTAGAAGGTGCTTCAACAAAATTTGATTTGAAACATACAAAAGCCAAAGGCTTACCCTTCTTTTCGAACCAAGCCTTGCATTTCAAGCAATCCTTTTGAATGTGTCCACCATTTTTACAAAAGTTGCACTTGTCATCCTTCTTTACTTTCTTCAGTATAAGTCGATCTGATTCATTGGATGGGCCCTTCTTAATGCCCTTCCCAGTTCGCTTTTCGAATTTATTCTTCCCATTATTATGAACCATGTAATTTGCTTGAGCAACATGACCACCCTGCTGCTTAATTCAAGCCTCTTCCTGAACCAGCTTGTTGGTCAATTCATTCATATTCCACGTATTCTTAATCCTGTTATAATGAATTTGAAAGGGACCATACTGTTGAGGCAATGAGTTTAGGATAAATTGGACGAAGAACGAATCAGCCTCTGTCATGCCCAATTTACCTAATTTTATAGCCGGATTAGTCATGTCAAGTACATGTTGCATAGTTTTGGAGCCATCAAAATAGGTTGTGGTGAGTTAAGCCATAAGTTTTCTAGTAATTGCTTTATCTGCAGTTTTAAAGCGTTCGGTTATGGTTAATAAGTATTCCTTAGCTATCTCTATTTCTTTGATGGAAGATTTAATGTCGAAAGTAGTGGTTAGGCGCATTAATTTCAAGCACAGTTTGTTGGCTCTATTCCAAGTGTTGAAGTCTTTAACTTCATCTTCTATGGACGAAGCAGTAAGATCAGTAGGTTTGTCCATAGTAACAGACAAATCATTATCGAAAACCCCCAAGCTAAACTCAACACGCTCCTTCCGCTCCGAGTAGTAAGTCCCATCTAGTTTAGGAACGAAGTTGATATAGGTATTAAGTTGAGTAGGATGTGGAATTGCATTAATGAAACAAGCTCACTACATTTAATCTTTGAGTTATAAACACAATAAACATATATGACCAAGATTTATTCATAATTGAGTGATCAAAACTAACAATCAAACAAGTATGGTATTTGTGGATATCCTACACTTGCTTAATTGCATAAATAAATCAACTATGTAGCGTTTATTCTACTTTTAATGCATGGTACACCTGTGGGTAAAGCATAATGCAAGTTAATAAACTAACAGTGATATAAATATTACTTAGTCTAACATTCAACACCATAATATGAGTCCACTGTGGTGAGCACCAACTAATAATATGAATGTCACACAGGATAACAATATACATGTACTAAACTAAAATCACTGTGATGATTGTCAATTCAGTATAATATGTATATTACAGTTCAAATTGTATGCATAAATTAATAGAAGCATACAACATATCATTAATATTGATAGAATAATAATATTTTCCAAATCGATAAGATTTTCAAACCTTAAGGACCAATTTTTTTTAAAAAAACTTTAGTGACTAAATTAGAAAATTTTCAAAATTTATGAATTGAATTAGAAAAACCAGAACTTTAAAAGGTCCAACTTAAATAATTTTACAATCTTAGGGGCTGAAGTTATAAATTCAGAAGTTTGAAGGGTTAACTTAATGGATTTTATAACTTTAGGGTTTAAACTTAATTCAAAACGAACAGAGAGGACATGACCTCCAAATAACCATAATGTTCAAAATTGCAAAAGAAGCCCTTGAAGACTTCAAATTTCCAAACAAAGGCCCTGTCCCCTAAGAAACCTATTTTGCAGCAGCTAGGGTTTCAATTAACCCTAACCACCGCCCGTAAAAACTAGAGAATGTGGCCCGCTGCCAACGACCCTTTATGATAAAACCCCATTCCCGGCATGCTCGGCCGTAGTGCCTCGCACTGGACAAGTCTCAGCACTGCGCGCCCATTGCCGATAGTGCCAGGATTCCCATTGCCAACGAAACCCCACGCCTGAATCATTTCATCCTCTTCGTCCATAATAGTAAGTTGCAAGATCAAATCCAAATTCAAACCAAACCGTATGCATATATATGCATAGAAATTCCATACTCGAAAAAATTCATGAAAAATTGGATACAACACGAAAACCAACACCCAAGCCTGGATTCAGAAAACCAATTTCAAAATCAACCATCAAATTCCAGTTTATATATAAATAGCCAAAATCAAAATATTCCCAATTAGAATTCATAAATACACAGAACTAATTATTATAGTCCAAGCACCGCTCTGATACCACATGTAAACTCTAATCTTAATATGAAACATATACTCTTAAACATGATTTCGATTTAGGATCTTGACCATAAAATTAATTACTGTAAATCATAAAACACACCAGAATCCATAGAAATAATGTAGAAAGTTATGAGATCCCGTCACAGCTTTAATTGAATCCGAAGAAAATATTGATATGAAATTCTCCTTCTATCTCTTAACATAAGCCTTTAGTTGTATTTCATAAGTTGAACCTAACGATGGAATTCGAGTTCAGTATATATAAGTAGAGAGAGAGACCGAATTTCCCATAGCCTTTAAATTTCAACCGTCCATCAAAGTTGTAATATTAATAGGAAATACTTCTAACTAAACCAGGTTTCTATTAAATCAGTAGTTTACCGAATTATACCAAAATACCTAATATGGGCCATATAATGAGAAGATATTTATGAAATTTGAGATACACACAATCCCATAATACTAGGGATTGACATATAACAAAATTTCTAACATTTATAGAACCACCTTAACATAAAAACAAATACTCGCATTATACCTCACTAGTATCGTATCTCTTATATGTACAGATATATGTAAAAGTTAGTCAAACGTCATGGAAACTAAGAAATAAGTATGCCATCACTCACTGCGAAAAACCGGAACTCATGGTCCCTTTCAATAAAGGCTGGTATCTAACTTTGCCAAGCAAAAAATCAAGTTAATAATAGTACTTTCTCAGGCTCAAATCTTTATTTTTTTCACCCAATAATATCTTATAAATTATACCTCAGATCTCTGAATGTCAAAAGTAGTAACTACAAGGCTTTCACCTTCACACGACTCCACACACAAGCTTGACATCTCCTATAAAAATATACAACTCCAATCCATCATTAGGAAAAAAATTGAAAAAATAAAAAGTTGGCAATCACAGTATATTTAATTCAGCAAAGCAATAGATTCTTGACGTTAAATCACAATATTAGATTTCAGCTAAAGATGAATGAATATTAGAAAAATAATAAATCACAATATTATTCCCCACACTTTAGAAATTATTGATCAATTAGATCCTCATACAGATCACCAAATATATAAAAGACGAAAAATATTACGTTAAAGGAAAAACCCATGAAAAACAAATCTAGAGTGCAATCTGTAATATTAAGTTTTAATAGCAAAAACATTCCTAAACTTCATTAGATCCAATTTTACACAATAAAATAGGTCCAAAATTTATGTATATTTCTCAATAATGTGAACATTATTACTTCAAGAAGAAAAAGAAATGATTCCAAAGTTCAAGAAAACCAAATCTAGAGCAGTCTTAAACTAGATCCAATTTTACAATAGCAAACTTCAAACCTCCTACTTAAAAAGTCGACAAACCAAAACTAAAATTTACTTCACATCAATTCACAAAAACATCAAAGAAACAAAGATCGAAACATTTTTATATACATATAAACAAGAAAATATCCACACCGCATAATAATACACAGATCTGAGTTAGAGAAAATGATATTCTTAGTCTTGGTAAGTTGAGCAAATGAAGACAGAGATGAAAAGCACTCGACCGGAGGTGATGGTGGTGGTGGTGAGCGTATTGGCCTGCGATGAGATGAGGGAGGAGGGGCGTGGCTGGCTAGAGAAGTTGAGAGAGGGAGTTTAGAGTTGGGGAAGAGACTTAGGGGCTTGTAGGTGAAGGTGACGAGGACGTGGTGGTGCTGCTGACCGACGACACGATGAGGGAAGAGGTTCGGCCAACGAGGATAACGCTCGAGAGAGGGAGATGAGAGATTGTGAGGGAAAGGAAAGGGTAAGTAGTTTAGGCGGTTTTTACTGGCTATAGATATCGGTTTTGTAAAAAAGGATGCATATTTAAAACAAAAGGCATTGGTTCTTTCAAGAACCTACGCCTTTTTTAGCTTATAGGCGTCGATTTTAGTACTATAATCGACATCTTTTCTCAGCACTTAATATATGCGTTGGTTTTTAGTAAGCAACCGACACGTTTATTTGACATTTATTTACGAATATGCCACTGTCCTTTTATACCCGTATGTTGTTCTAAAAAAGACGTATATTCCACTATTTTTTGGATAAATTTGTACTAGCACATTTGTCCCTGCGTGTGACAAACACAAATATGTGCCTAACCCTCGATATAGGACTCGTCACAAAATAATGGTTCGAGGTTTGTCTCTACTTGTTTTTCATTGTGGTGAGTTAAGTCACATACGTCCCAAATGCCATCATATTCTGAATAAAAAGTATAACATGGGATTTAGTAGGAATCATAATCAAGAGTCTGTTGGTCAAATTAAATTTCTTGCTAATCAAGTTAACAGGTTGACAAAATTGATGACACAAATGTCTGGTAAGTTTTCTGCTACTAGACAGGAATGGGTGAAGAAGAGTGATCATAGGAATCTTAATATTGGTCACAATGCTCTTATGGGTAAAAGCGTGTTAATACCTAATTGATTGGGTATTTCTGGTGCATGCATGTGTCTATATCACATGTATGATTATTTATTGTTGCATGCATCCTATTTATTTACTCGCTTTTTAGGTAGTTGTTTTAATTCTTGCATGTGCATTTTTATGATTACTTTGGCACATGCATGTGTTTTTTTTTTTTTTTTTTTGATTTATGCTTTATTTTTATTTTGTGTGATACATTCTCATGCTTTCAATTTTGGAAAAAAAAAAAAAAAAAACTGAAAAATGGAAAATTCAAAAACATTGGAATTTTGAAAAACAACAAAAACAGTTTGTTTGAATTAGATATTTTTACAGCATGACGTAAAACTTACTTAAACTTGTGTGTTGTGACCATGTTTAAGTTTATTTAATTAGCTGTAGCATAATTCCATTACTTGCTTAGGATACTAAGAAGTACTTAGTATAGGTATCTTCATGTAGCATCTGCACTGCACACACTTTGATATTGTAAGTGGGACTTAACCGCGTGTGTGAGATTTGGGATGACAATCTCTTTTTGGTAAGATGACTATGAACATAAATTGACCAACTTTAGTAGATCTAAACTCTAATAAATCCCCTTGTAATAAAAATGCTCATAACTTAATGTTCTTCGTCGGGATCTATTTGACTCGAGTTATTAAGCCTAAGGGGTACTTCATCACCTGATGCCTATGGTCAACTGAATTGGGTTAACCGGCCAAAAGATTGCTACATGGATCATTTTAGTCTACTAATGAGGGGAACTTACACTTAAAATGAGAAAAATTAATGAGCTTGAAAAAGTTTGAAATTCAATGAAAAATATGCTTGAAGTAAGGTAGAGTTTGATATAAACTTGCAAATTATAAGTTTCAATTTTTAAGGTCCACTTTGCATTATAATGGTTAGACTTTCAAAAGTAGGGAAATAAGCTAATTGACAGTGATGTTTAATTTGCATGTTCTTTCCACAAATATAAGGTGGAGTCCTACTTACAAAGGTTTAGTGGCACATTACACACTTGAGTCACTTATATAATTTACTCAATTTTAACTTGAGTTAAGTATGTTGGAAGAGTTTGCATTCATTGATTATACTTAGGCATTCTAACTACATCATTTTTAAGTTGTTCCACATTTATTCCAAAAAAACTGATTTGAAAATTGTGCCCTTCATCATTTGTGATAAAAAGGGGGAGAAAAAAAGGATGTGGAAAAAGTATTGCATGAAATTCTATATTTTGTATTTTTGCATGAATTCTATGTTATGGGGGTCTTTGGGGAGAGACGTAGATACATATCCTACTGCATAAAATTTCGAGTGTTCAGAATGGGGAGAATTTGTTTTGCATTCCATATTGCATAGTTGTTAGAGTTTTGATGTTTAGGTGTAAATGTTTTGGTTGGTGTTTTTAATTGACATTTATATCATGTCTCAAACTAGCATGCATATATTTATGATTGTGTGATTTAATTGCTATATTTTGTATCATACGCCTTTACACTTGGTATTTGAGTTTTTGATGTCAAGAAGCAAGTATTACAAGGAATGCATGAGACAGAAGAGCATGGGTAGTGTAAAATATTTATTTACTATTTTGACTTTATTATAGTGTTTTGTTACGGAATGCCAAAGGAGGAGATTGTTAGGTTTTTGATGTAATTGGCAATCCCGTGATCAAAATGACTTGTTTATAAAGTCCCAATTGGAGTCAAAGTATGGTAGTTAGTTTAGTTGTGTATTTGGGTTCAAGAAGAACAAAGAAGTGTTTAATACGACTTGTGATGCAATTAGAAGTTAAAGATGAATCCAAATCTCGCAAGGATAATGATCAAATTTCCAGTCATAGGTTGAGACTTCATTTTCGCATAGCACACATCCGAATTGGAAAAATATTATTTCTACAAGAATCTTGTATATTTTGGATAGATTCTGTTTCGCAAATTTTAAGGTTCCTACAATCCTAAACTATCTCAGACACTTCATACTATATATACCTAAGCCCTATGCATGAAAATTATATGGGTTGTTGTCTATTTTTTTGAACCATAACATATACATATATCCAATTGTTGATCTCATGATTTGATGATCCAAGACCCAAATTCACCATTGTTTGAATTCCTTAGTTTCTTGTGATCCAACAACCTAAATTAGGAAAATATCACTTGTTCCTAATCTAAAACACACATGTCCTTATAATCTTAAGGAATACTTCTTCAATTGTAAAGATCAGAGATACTGGAGGTTGATCAAGGTTGAATTACAAATGTAGGAAGTTAACAAAGACGGGGAGTTCTTGAGGTATCCACTGGGAAGAAGCATCAAGATCTGAAAGTTGCTATAGGTAGCTGTATTTTGGGTTAGCAGGGATACATTTACGTAGTCCAGCAGGGGAAGCTAGATAAATCTAACTGTAACCGAAATTGCTTATAGTGGAGGTAACTAGCTTGATCATAGAGTATTTCCCACATTGGGTTTCTCCGTCATCATATCGTGTGTTATTGACTGTTTTATGATATTTTTCTGTGGCATTCAAACATAGGATAATTGGACTTGTATGTTTAATCATCTAGAAACTATTAAAAATGACTTGTTCGTTTCAATCCAACAGTTGAGATTCACCATACTAATCAAACAACTCAAACTAAAACATTAAGAATCACTCCTTTTGCATAAGTGAGGTGTGTTTTTAAAGGAACACACTTTTACCAAGCAAAGAACAACACTTGTGTCGCATTTCACACTGACTAACCATTGATCCCCACATCTCACCCATAGTTATCATTGAACTTTAGGTTTTAATACAATACAAGAATTTTCGGGCAAGCGATGCAATATTTGGACGAATGGAATATTGGACGAAATACAAGCAAAGAGACAATTCTCCAATCCAATCCACGATCTATTGTTATTATTCTAGGAGGTATTCACAACATGAGCAATTCGGAAAGTCATGGTAGTTAATACAACCAAAAGTTGATAAAAATGTGGATGAAAGAAGTTGGATAATCATGGGAAATTACTAAAAGAAGTTACAAAATATAAGGAATTGGGCTGGAGTTGTTTCAAGACAATTACTAAGTGAAGAAACAATTCTTGTAGTAGTTGTAAATATTGTAAAAACTTAGGCATTGAGAAGGACCAACAAGTCAAACCTCTCAAAATAGTGATGCAATTTTCTCATCTTAGATTTTATTAAAATTACTTTATTTTAGTTTGTATGCTTGTGCCCCTTGGAGGCATCTTGCAAATTATGTTTTTTAGTGCAAAACACACCCTTGTGGAACTTTATCTTAAGAGTTTTGTCCGTTACATAATTTCCAGATCCCTTTTTAATTGTTAGCACGAGCGAAATAAAATCGGTCCAAAACAATTTCGCATGCCTAGTGGGACACTTAGTGTAAGAAGATCTTGAAGAAACATGCCTCATAAAAATTCTAATGAGGAGCCAGTTGCACATCGATTTCTTCCTCCTATAATCGAAAAACAATTTGAAGGTCAGCAAAGCCTAGACATAGGATGATTTCATATTCGTTATGAACAAATGACGAAGTTAAGCCCAGGCACCATGCGTGGATAATTGGGAGAACTCACTCAAGACATCTTTGAGAAGGTGAATTTACAAGTATTCATAAGGTAGAAAGACTTGCTCGAAACGAAAATAGGCAATATCGAAATATGACCAATCAGTTGTATACACTGAATGAACTTATATACAAAATGGTAGGCCACTTATGTCAAACTAGTCCAGGAGAGGAAATAACTATTTCCAAACTAGGAGTTTAATAGGAAATAATTCACCAAATGAAAATACAAGTGTTGGTTTACCAACTATCTACATGAGTCCTGGCCTAGAAACACCACATATCGATCTATCCAATGCAAAGGGTCTTGGATCTTCTAACGTGGAAGGTGTAGGAACATCTAATATGGGGTACTTTTAATATAAGGGAAAATGTCCCAAACATAGGACCAAATACTACACATATTAATGACGGAGCAAACCAATCATTTATTTTTACTAATGAAGTAAACAATGGTCAGTTCATGCCTAATGTTTGGGTTAATCCTGTTATACCACTAGCAGCACTATATGTACCACAACAAATAGGGGTTCCATTTGATCCTAACACCACGTTATGGGAGAAAATAGTGGAAATCTTATAGGATCAAATGGATTTTGGAATATGACTGGTAATTCTCCCAACACAAAGAAAACCTTACAGGTAGATCAAATGTATCCTCGGCCTAAAAGGTTTAGAGTGCCTAAGTTTTCTTTGTCAATTAGTTTAGAAGAAGTGTCCAACTTAGAACACATAGGGTGTTTTACATTACAATGTGGCAAAATTACAGATTACCATAAAATAAGATTGTTTGCAAGTTCACTAACTGATAAAGAGAAGAGATCTAATAAAGGGACTCATTATAGAGACCCCATTTTGAAAGTCATACCAGAGATACTATTCAAGATGAGGCCGAGGTCTATTTGGATGAATTTTTTAAAGGAGACACTTATACTTGTCCTATATTAACTAAAATAGTAATATCAAATAAAGACGAACTAGGAAAAGAAGAAAATAAAAAAGTTGGGGTATTTCATTTGATGTTGGATAGGCTGATATAATATTTGATCAGTTGTATAATGATAAACAGATAAAATTGAGCTATGAACATAAACTGCCAAACCTTGAATTTATTAAAGGTAAAAATATTATAAATGGCACAATGCATGGCCTGATATGATTGATAATTCCCTAGTTTTTCGCAATGTATTACAAGATGCTATTGAAACAGGGAAAATTACTTTTGAATCGAAAAAGAAGATGGAGGTGGATGAAAATTCATTCCCACAGCCAGTAGATGTTGATAGGATTTATCAAAGTTAAACAAATAGGATTTATCAAAATTCAAGTTGGTGGTGGATGAAGGGGAGGATGAACCACTTCCTAGTGCTTTTCAAAGATTAAAAAGAAAGGCTATATATGAAGGAAGTGAAAATCTATATGTTAGATGCCACAAGGAAACACGTTGGGATGTCAAAATTCGACAGAAGGATCACTAGTACAGAATTACCTAAAAAAAAGTAACACATTTGCGTTGTTTTTAAATAAATCCGACACCTATATAAAACACGGTGGCAATTTTGTAAATATAAGTTAACAATACGCATCATTTGTCATGTATGAACCAACACGTAAAGGTAACGGTGATCAAGGGCATCGGTTGTACTGTATGAACCGACGCCCAAAATAATATTATAGGCGTCAGTTTATAGTAGAAATCGACGCCTAAAGATGTGGTATTTCTTTCTTATGCGCGCCTTTTCTCTTCATTTTCCACTCACACACTCTTCTCCTCTCTTCTAAACCCGATGCCGCAGGACACCACCACCACTACGATTGACCCCGACGCCGCGCGACACCACCACATTGACGCCACCCACTCTCTTTCTCACTCTCTCTCTCTTCCTGCCGCCTGCCGGTTTCCTTCCCCCACCGCCCACCAGTATTTACTGTAGCGACCAGAAATTTTAAGTTTAACGATGAAATTTTATGTTAAGAGTTCAAAAGTATTTTAATGAGTTTGTGACGTTGCTACGACACTTCCTAATGTTTTAAATTAATTGTTGGTCACGATATGATGTTACATGCATTTTCCTAGCAATTATTTTGTTTAATTATGAGAAACATTTTATCATGTTGCATATTCGAATTTGTACTATTTTAAAGTATCGAATTCATTGGTCGAGCCGAGATATTTAAGTGTTTTAAATTAATGTCTTTCTTTTTTTTTAAAAATTGAAAATTTTAATTGGGTCAAATATTTAAAGATATTTTAAAGTTAATAAAAGTATATCAACATTGGTGTCATTTTGTAACTTACATTAAATAGTGCAAGTCGGAGTCGAGGAAAAATTTATTTGGTCAAGATTGACCTAAGTTATTTCAACTTAAGGGAAATATGGGATTTATAAATCTTTTATGATTATTTTATTATTATTATCTATACATGTATACACACAAAAACCATCCTACTGTCAGTACATCTACGTTCCAAGAGGTTGATCCAAATGATTTGTATATATCCTAATATTGAATTTCAAATTGGGCCACAGGGTATCATTATCTTTTCCTAACGTGTCAATAGCAGTTCCCAATTTTTCACCATCATTGGTTATATATTTCACTCTCCCATTTGACTTCACTTCCGATACGGTTTCTGTGTCAAATTATATTAATCCCATCACTTCACTGATTAACAAAAATCCTACAATCTTAAAAGAGTGGAAGGCTTTTTTACTGTTCACAAGCCGTTTTACAAATTGAGCCGATCTAGTCGAGCCAAAAAATTGATTTTTAATGTAGATATTTCTTCTTCCAGGGTACAATTCCTTCGGCTCTCTAGCCGACTGGCACCAGCATCGCTGAAAAATCGATGTTGACCAGACTTTCTTTTTTGTGGATTTCTAACATCATAATAAAAAATGGCATAATCAACTAAAGGACGTTTGGAAGACAGTTCTGGGTTTATTGGAATAAAGAAGCGAGGAATCCTAAGAGGAGAGCTTCAACGTTATGATGTGAAGATAATTTGGAGAGGTGAAGTATCGAGAATAGGAGGAACAACCTTATGATGTGAAGATAATTTGGATTGGAGAGGTGAAGTAAATTCTAGGTTACTTGTTTGTTTAGAGGTTGATTTGGAGTTATCATTAATGTAATTTGTCCTCCTTCCCACCTAGAATATATTTCATTAGCTTGTATCTTACAAATCATATTGTGTCTAATAAAAGCTGAACATGAGAAAATAATGGGTTTAAATTCACTTTTATATGTTTATTATATTGTACAGAAGAGTAAATAGTATGAATTTCAGTTTCTTTAATTTCAAATTTTGTTCAATCTTCCAACTAAAAAATCAGCAAAAAAAATTATTGTACTAAACACAAAATTAAAGAATATAAATTTAAGTACACACACGTTACTGAGTTCTTAAATTGTAGTAAATCTTAGAACTAAATACGTTAGGAAAAAAATTAACTAAAAGCAGAAAGTTTTTCTCTTCCTTTTGCAAATTCAACTAAACAATTTTTGAAAAGTTTAATGTAGTATCCTCTCCCATACACAAGTTGTTACGCTTTTGAATTTAATATTATGCTAGCATGAAATTTGTGTCAATCTCTTATGTTTGCTGAAATGCGTAGCTATTATGTGCTAATTTATTTATTGGAATGCTATGAAATTATTTACGATGGGATTATGATTGATGATTGAAGGTAATAATCTAATATGTTGTGATTGAAGGTAATCACCTGTGAGTGAAGGTAATCACAGTAAAATTTATTAACTGGCCATGTTAAAATATTTCTCAAAGATGAAAGTTGATGTTGACATTAAATCAAATGTTGGTATATTTTAATTTCATTAGCATGTGCATATACTACTGAGTATTTCTTCGAAATGGTCATATTTAAAAAAATTACAGATTGAAGGGCTGGACAAGGCGTGATGGCGACAGTAGTGAATAAAATTTAAATTTTTATGTATTTATGTTGGGACTTATTTATGTTAATGTTGCAATACAGTTTTAAAACTAAATAAAGTTCTTGGAATGTAATTCTTTATCAATTAAATGTTACTTTTGAAAAAATGTATACTTTGATTAATGTATGGAAAATTTCAGATTATGGGTTGCACTTTGAAAATTTACGGGAGGTTGTATATTTACAATTTTTGAGTGTATCAAAATGAAAAATGACCCTTTATTTGTTAACTACCATATATATGGAACTGAAATCAGGTCATTTGGAGACTCGTAGAATTTATTATGAATTTTTTCGTAAACTGCGATGGGGCAGTTTCGAAATCAGTGACCAGCCCGTTTAAAAAAATAATTTCGTACTTCAAATGTAGATATTAAGATCCCAAATTTTTTTATGTTGTTTTTATATGAGTTCTGGACACTGTAGTAAAATTTCATAATTTTTAGATGTCGTTTTCCATTTTAAATATTTTTTTACAAACAAACTGTATTACTCGGGAAAAATGGCATTAGTTGCAGAATTTGTCTAAGACCTCTTCAAACGATTTATATATATATATATATATGGGTGTGTGTGTATGTATAAATCCGTAAATGTATGTATATATCTATAAATATAAGTATATTTTTTTAGTTAATGTGTGAGCACACACACACACACAAATGTAAATATTTATTTATTTTAGTTTTTAAAAATTAACTATTTGGAAAAGATTGTATATATAGATGTTTGTTTATATAAATTTGAAAAGCTTAAGAATTTAGGTTTGTATATATGGTTAATTCAAATTTTGGGATTTGTAAATTTGAGGTATGTTATTGTGGTCTTTGGTGCTATTGATGGGCTTTGATTATGAAATTTTTGTTGTTGAGGAGTTGAGAATAGATTTTGGATTAATTTTGGAGTAGTCGACAATATAGAATTTTGAACTATGTTGTGTTTGAGTATTGAATATGTTGATTTTGAATATTTTGATTTTATTGTGGCATTTTCATTCCCCCTACGGGTTGGATAAGTCCCACTTATAGGGGGATTTTGTCAAAATTTTTGTAGAAATTTTATAAATTAAAAAATAATGTTTAAAGAGATTTCATTTACTAAATACATGTTGAATATGTATTTTCATATAGGTCTTTAGAAATGGCTCGTAGTTTGATGTATGGGAGATGTAATACGCATGAATATGTGAAGGGTGTTGAAGAGTTTATGGTGCATTTTGTTCACTTGGTGAGAGAAATTAAGATTTGTTGTCTGGTGTTCATGAAATATATGTATCCATTTGAGAGGTACGTGGGTATATTAAAAGGATATGTGCGAAACCGATTTTGACCTGAAGGCAATATCATTGATGGTTATTTTGCTGAGGAGGGTATTTAATTTTGTACTGATTACTTAGATGATGTTGATGCTATTGATATTCCTAAATCTCGTCACGAGGGAAGATTGAAAGGTAAAGGTACGATTGGATGCAAAACAATTGTTCCCAGTGTTGAATTGCGAGACAAAGCACATCTCCTTGTCTTACAACACCTTATTGAGGTGCATCCGTACTTGGATGAGCACATGTCCATTTTTAAGGTGGAAAAATCCTTCAAAAATTGAACAGTGGGTGACTAATTAACATAATCGCTCTTTCGCAAAATGGTTCAAAGACCTATATGAAAATACATATGGGTCCGGTATGCTTGTGAGGTCTTATGAAGTATATGACATTAATGGGTATGCATTTTATATAAAACGTCCAGATGATAAAAGCATAATGCAAAATAGTGGAGTGAGGCAAGTAGCACTATCAAGAAATTTCTCTAGTGCCAAAGATACCTGGCCAATAGATGTCGCAATATCTTATTATGGTGTTATTGAGGATATTTGGGAACTTGATTACATGGAATTCAAGTTTTCTCTCTTTCGATGTAAATGGGTTGATAACCGATGGGGTTTTTGGGTTGATGAATTAAGCTTAACTTTGGTGGATTTTGGTTGGCTGAGTTATCTCGGTGAGCCATTCATACTAGCATCACAAGCAAAACAGGTATTTTACGTTCTTGATCTTACCAATACTAAGTGGTCCATTGTCCTTCAAGGCAAAAGACAAATTATTGGCATTGGTGAAGTGGTGGATGAAAAAGACTACGATCATTTTGATGAAACCCCTCCAATCGGATGCACTTATAGGGGAAGATAATCTGGAAACAAATTACATGCGTTGGGATCATGAAGAAGGATTGTGGATTGATCATCGTTTGTGATTACAAATTGTGTAAGATCATTTACATTCTTACTTATAACTTTCTATTCATTATTACCTTTCGTCTGTGATAAGTAATTAATTATGTAAGATCATTCACATTCTTACTTATAACTTTGAAATATTGTTTAGTAATGTAAGCAGATACGTGAATAATCTTGTGAAAGACATGGCTGATTCTTTCAGTTCATCAGACGGTCGGCGTAATAGCCAAAGGAAAAAGATGAGAGGACCAACAACTTGTGAGAATATGAAGAAGAAGAGGGAGGAAGTAAAAGTCATTAAGTTTCATGATCGCAATAGGCCGATCGGACCATATATGTAACGACCCAAAATTTTATAGAACTTGACCGGTCGTGCAAGCTTTATTTCCTTTATAGTTTATAATTTTATAAAGGATCTTGTTAGTTAAAAAAATCGAAGCAAACCATATGAATGAAATTTTTATCATTCAAACTCAATTTAAAATATATCATTGAGACTAATATAATACCAAACTCTATTTTAAAAGAAATCGGATCAGTTAGAGCATTTACGTATAGCATGTCCTACACTTGCCTGCTTGTAGAATTTGGAACAATTCACAAATTTGATTTAAATACTAGTCCTAATGAAAATACAATTGATAGAGACGGAACATTATTCTAATAATGTCTACTAGAATGCACCATCATTGTCAAAAGAACTAGGTGTCAGGCTAAAGTTTAAAATTTCCATAGGGGATAGATACGTACCAATTCATGAAGTTGGTCAAAACAATAAATGCGTAAATATCATACGTTCATGTAGAACAGCGTAGAAAACATTCTTCAATCCAAAATCAGAAACGGAACAAAAGAAATATCCGTAAATTAACAAAATGAAATACTACTGGTAATAAAGTTATTTAATAAAAATTACGCCAGATTTAATTATTGAAATCCTTAGATCCTGGCATCTCGACACCACTGCATCAACCTCCAATCAACGATTCGTTCTAATCTGTAAAATAGTAGGGGTGAGTATATGGAATACTCAGTAGGACACGAAAATTATGGTGCTATCCCGAATAAAATATCAAACGCATGTGCCAAGAATATCATACCGTCATCATATCTTTAGAAAACCGGTAAGAGCTCAATCATATCATATCTTTGGTACCGGATGGCCATAAACATCATATCATATCATATCATTTACTTTCATAAGCATGATAAATTAACAACATGGAAAAATAATTTAAACATGATAAAATCAACTGCACCTCGTTATCCTACCTTAAGTCTTTGAAAAACTTGATTTACTGCTCACAAAAAAAAAAAAAAATTTGTACTCCTTAAAACTGCTCAAGACTTGATAATATATTTCTTTCTTCGTAGACTATGAAGATTTTGGATGAATTCTATTTGCGTTTGCAAATAAAAATATACTTAAAGAGATATATATACACGTGAAGGAAGAGTGGTGATACTTGAATAGGATTGTGTAAAATATCCTCACGTCTCTATCATCATGAAATATGAAATATCTTATAAAATATACTTGATGGGACACATCATCATGAAAGGAAGAGACCATTTCTATCCTACCTATCTAATCTAAAACCACTAAAATCCAAGAAACCTCATATTCTCTCTAAAATCTCAACGGCCATAACTTAACCATTATAACTCAAACACAAATAGTAAAATAACATTTATTGATAACTTCCTTAATCTTAAATAAATTAGGCTTCATTAATCCGAATCAAACTTTCTCGAGCCTATCATACATGATTAATTACAAGCTATCCAACGAGTCCAAAATTAATATATTTATCAGTATCTCATAAAAACTTATATATATATATATATATATATATATATATATATATATATATATATATATATGGGGTAGATTGAAAGAAATTTTGTATTTTTACCACTTTAGCCCCTAACCTTCAAAGCATGTATAATAGCATATAAAGAAAATAAATTTTGCTTTATGAAAATATTTGGGACCTTACAATATAAGACGAACTTCAGATCTTATATACGGTCTTTGGTTCGTGTTAATGTGGATATAAATATTAGTGATTGACATAATGTTCCTCAAGGCCTTAAAGACATGATTTAGGAAGATATAAAGGTATACTTCATACATAGTAAAATTAATAATTGATAGTCAATTTGAAATGTTTTGTTTTGGTTTTTGTTTTTGTATTTTTTTTATCGGTATAGCATCGCATATTATTGTTATCTTTCAAAGAAAGTTCAGCATATCTGACGACGAAAGGAAACACATTATTTTCAAAGTCACGGGGATGCGATGAAAGATTTCAAGTCTAGGTTGGTGCATGATTTCATTAACAATTAGCACCCAAAATATGCATCACCTACACATCTATATGATTTCTTGACTGAAGAGCAATGGGAGTTGTTTAAGAAAGAGCGTGAGACTGAAGTTTTCAAGGTATACATGATTTTACATGAAGAGTTATGTGATGTGATGCTTTATTTTTTGAAGGTGTACGTAAAAGAAATTTAAACTATGTGATGTTTTATGTTCTCAAGGAAAAAAATAAGAAGGCCAGAGTAAGCCAGTTGCACAACGAGCATCCACATTTTCTGAGCTTTGCTGGTTATGTCGGGATGAGGCCAAAGTCGCTTGTGTCAGACCCACTTTCTTCTATCTCTTCGTGTGGGTCAATTAGCTCGTCCATGTTAAGCGATGATCACAGCTTAGACTGGGGTTCGAACAAGATCAAAAAAGAAAGAAGATGGATCTTATTACATCCCCAATGAGAAGACGAGAGGGGTGTACGAAAAAATTATAAGTATAGCCTCACAGTTTATCATACTTTGAATTAAAGTTTAGCAGAGTACTTATATTTTAGTTTTCATTTTTTTTTTTTTTTTTTTGAGAACGGATTGAAAAATATGCGGAAGCAACTTAAGGACATTTGTCCCAAGTAGACATCATGACATGTTATATGAAGCACTCGGTAAGGATGATCATCCTGGTCGGGTGAGGGGATATGGTGTCTATGTCACTATGAGGGATGTTTATGGAAAACCTGATGTGACTAGCAGACATCGAGTGGGGTCCTGTCGGTAGATGCTATTAAGGAGATGATCATGAAAGAGGTGGAGATTGGTATCACCGAGCGGTTCAGGAAAGAGTATGCAGTAGAGGTACAGAGTAAGATCGATAATATGCAGCAGAAATATGAAGCCATCATCTAGCTCATGGGCTTAAATCTGGATACCGAAATGGAAATAACTCCACATCCCCAACCACCAACTCGCAGCAGTTGTTACTCTGTTGATCCAGATCCATTTGATGGCCTTGAGGTATTTAATCTTAAATTATTTAGCTTTTGAATATTATTGATTATATTTCAAATGTAAGGACTAAAATTTATTTTCAAATATGTTGAACAATAGAAGCCAATCCAGTGTCGTCTTGCCATAAGGTGTAATGGTGAGACTTAATTAGTGGCTAGAGGAATGATTTTTCCATCCAGAACAGAGACTGTGGTGCACCATCAACCACTCTTGACCGATCATGTTAACGTGTCGGTTGATGATGTTATATAAGGTACAGAAGCATCCCTTCTGCCAGTTCAATCTCCATACGACACCATGGTAAGTGAAGCTGTTGGAAACTTTTGTCAATGGCCTGAAGATTTGGTGATTATAGGAGAGGTAATCAATTTTTGTTACGTAAAAGATTTTTCTATATTAATTAATTTTATTTTTATATTAGATGTGTTATAATGATAAAAAAAAAAAAAATTAATTGCAGGAAGAGTAGCCAAAACAGGATAAAAAATCTGGAAAAGGTAAAAAGACTTAGAGTTTTGATATGTCATCTACACGACGACCCCCACTCGTTGATGATGCTGCTTTACAACATTTGGGCGGTGATTGAAAGTATTTACATTCTCTGGTCCTTACAATGCCTGTTGGTGTGGACTACATCCAAATGCCTCTAGACGCAACTGTGTTTAATCATACGGACGTTGAAAGTATTTATGTTACGATTGACGACATCACCGACCTGCTTACAATGGGATGGTTGAATATATCTGTCCTGCAAGTATTCAGAATGTTAGACTACTTAACACAATTCATAACTTTCATTTAATTTTTATTCATTGGTGTAATTTTTTTAAGGTACCTCCATGGGTTGTGTGAGGAATTCGGTGTCAAGTCAATCGGATTTATGTGTCCGTCATAGATTGCGTCGATTAGAGTAAGAACAAATTTAGATAGTGTTGTGAGTTACATTGCTGATGTTGGAATTATATATGCCCATAGAGTATAATTCACGACATTCGAAATAAAATGTTTATTGATTGTATTAATATAAAGTTGAGTTTGTCCATGGGTCGATTTAATATTACAGATTGAGTGTTTAAGTTGTTAAATATAGAAAGATTCAATTTGTAATTCGATCTAAAATTAACGTTCACGATCGGTAAATAAATATGGACAATTTTATTTTGATAAGATAGTCTCGATTTTATTAAAGTCTATCTTTGACTTTGGTAATAAAATTGAGAGTACGTTTGGAATGTATTGGACGGGACCACGTGAAATTAATTTGTGACGTTGACAATACAAATTTAATTTCACTTGACTATCGTACGTGGGACCTTAATCCTAATCGGATAATGGACTTCGATTACTAACTTGAAGTTCTTTGAGGTATCAATGGGTGAGATCAAATTGCTGATCAATATCTCGGTACTTTGGGAATTAAAGTGAACTAACGATGAACATATATTCGTATTATGGAATCCGTCACCTTTTGGGTATGATCATAATCTCACTGGTTCTTCTAGTGGACAGTTGAATCTGAGCTTACTAATTCGACAGTGACTGTTGAATTCTATGATGTGATGGGATCACATCGAACTGTCAGATAGAAGATGAGAGTTGAGAATTTATGAATATTCGAAGAAGGGCATTTTGGTTATTTTAACTTGTTCCGAATATTCGAGTTGATCGACGGGGGTAACATTTAAGAACGATAAGTCAGAGGATATAATTATTGATTAATTATTTCAGTAATTTCAATTTTATTAAGAGTGCAATCTCGTTCTTTTAGTGGAATAGAACGTGATTAATAAATTAATTTTGACTGATCAAGAGTTGATCGGGTCATAATTAATTTATTGGAGCTTAGTTTAATTGGGTCCGATCAGGTTCCCTCGGTGGCTTCACTATAATGGGTTTGTACAGGCTTATTACCTGTATTGAGTTGTGCAGAAATGGGCCTGGGTTATGGTACTAGGCCTGGTAGGGTTTTGGAGTGTAAAGAGGTTACAAATAGTCTCCCAAAACTATTTTTCTTAACCTAATTAGAAAAGTGGCGAGACACACACTAAAGTGTGTAGTGTGTGTTTCTTCTTTAACAAAGAAACCCTAATCCTAGTTTAACCTAGGTCTTGAGGAAGGTGACCACACACCTGCACAGCTGGAGAACACCGGGGAAAGTTTGAGGGTTTGAAGCTTTGGTAGAATCAAGAAGCAGTTGATGAAGATTAAAGCACGCTATAAGGGTAATCTTCTCAAAACCATTTTTGTGTGCAAAATTATTTATTCCAAGTTGAATACATAGAACAGAAAATCCTGTAACAGGATGATCTAGTCACAAGAAATCAATTTTTGTGAGTAGAGCAACCCGTGTTCCCAACAGCTGCAACCATGGAGACACTAAGATCGAAGAAATTCATTTTAGCGTCGTACTTTCAGGAGTAAGACCATTATTATTTTTTATTTATGTTAATTCTATGATATTGGCATTTCCTATTTTTCACGAATGTATAATTTAATAAAACTTGATTTAATTACTAAATACGTGTATTTAGTAATTGATTAAGTTCGATTAAATTATGCAATTTATTTCTTATTTTCGAGAAATACATTTTATTGTAAATATAATGTTCAAGAAAATATTGATATATATTTTATCATAATCTTGGAAATTTTTATCACAATCTTGAAAATATTATGGTAATATTCTTGTGATTATTCTTGACATACAAGCTTATTCAAGATATAGTAAGTATCCTCTTAATATGGTCAAGAATATTTCAATCTTATCTTTACATATGGTTAGATGATCTTGGTCGAAAATCTTGATCATAAAGAACCTTGAGTTGGCCGAAAATATGGTTGGTAAATAGTAAGATCTTTCAAGATTTATCATTATCCTATTTTATGGTAAGATCCTTTAAGATTTATCATTATATTATGGTAAGATTTATTTTGAGGATAATTTTCTTGCTTTTACTAATTATCTCTACCTTGTTTTGCAGGTTTTAGAGGTCTTGTGCAATAAGGAAGCTTGGGAACCAAGAAACCTAATTGCACTATAAAGAGAGGAAAAACGGGACGTTTTTCTTAAGACGTAAAAAATACAAAATATCGTGTGGAGCTTAACATAATTCACGTCCACTTCATTAAGAAATCTTGAAGCCTATTTTCATGTGTGCACCAATACAAAAGGCTTCAATATAGTTGTGATATCAACACTCCGGGAGGAGGATTCAATCACTGAGAGAAGGAAAGTATTTCAGCGTGAAGATCAAACGGGAGGTTTGGATTGTGTTCGAACAGGGGTTCGAGGTTGCTGAAAAGGTGTTGCAGATTCAAAGAAAACTACTGAAGAGTGGTGGGATGCCATATCGCATTACATGCCACAGAAGGATCATGGACTGATCTATTTCTTGGATGTTTCATAAATTCTATGCGTAGATTTATCCTATAGTTTAGACTGATCTGTATAAACTCTTTCCTTATATAGTGATTTGTTTTTGTTCGCAGGATGCGAACCGTGGGTTTCCCTGTTAGGGTTTTTCCCATGTTAAGCTCAATTTATTATGTTCTTGTTCATTTATAATTCCGCACAAATTATTCTGATTTTTTACGTTTTACCATCCAGACGAATCTCCCTTAGCAGGATTCATCTGGTACTGCGCTAAATAACGATTAACGATTTACTGTTAGCTGGTTACTGTCCAGACTTGTCTGTGACAATCTGTTTATAAAATTTAGACAACCTCGAATTTTCAATTTATTATTATTTTTACCTAATTTAAGTTATTTGATATTTAAAGGTATATTTACAAGTTCATAATACGTTGGAATCATTGGATGTTGCTCGCAATTGTTGTGACACTAGTGTGGTGTACTTCATACATTCAGCTCAGTCATGTAAACATGACATAGAAATCAAGACGTCATTTAATATATAAGTATTTATTGCATTGTTCATGCTTTTTTGTTTTGAGTGCTTCCATTGCGGTCGGTGGTCGATGGCTGCACCTTAGGGCTCCATCTTCTGGCCTTGATTGAGGTGGCAGCGGTACCACAGGCTGAGCGAGAAGGCGCGACACCAGGTGGTGTCACTGCTGCCATGTCCGTGCGTGTGATGGTGCTTTAAGTACTGTCTTCATGGTTTTTGACAGTAGCGATGGTACCACTAGGTGATCATTCCTCTGAATCTTCCTCCGGCGATTGAGGCGAGCCTGGCTGCGGGTGATGAGCAGCGGCACCATGGTGCTACCACTGCCGCGATTGGTGGTCCATACCACCTTGATGGCAGCAGTGCCGTGAGCACACAGGCACTGCTCTGGTGTTGAGATGGTGGTTTCTTCCAAAATCTTTTTCGGCAAAGGCAAGAGGAGAACACGGGGGCTGCACTTTTCAAATCTCCTTTGCTGCGTTTTTTGCTTGCATCAGAGAGAAGAAGATGGATCATCATTTGGGCCGTGACTTCTTCTGGGCCAATTTTTGGAATTAAGGAAATGGGCCAGAATCAAATGATTTGCTGATTGGGTCTGTTGAATTAAATTGAAGTTGGGCCAGATATAGATGAAATTGAATATGGGGTCTTGAATTGTGAAATACGTCCACTTTTATTAATTGTAATGTGGGCTAAATTGTTTAGCTGGACCATTGAAATGTGGACCAAATCTTACATTTGACCGGAATATTTAATTGGATAGCTGCATTTGGAATTTGGCATTTGGGCTGAAGATTGTAGATTTACAGATTGGACCAGTTTGATGATGGGCTGAGAAATATTATTTGAAGAGTTCAAGTAATGGTCTGGACATTTGCAAATGGAATTGAAGAATTGAGCCGACTTGTGGCTCAATAGATTCTTTAATTAATTTGTAATTTTTATGTCTATGTTTGGCCATAAATTATGTTCTTATTTATTTTATTATCGCATTTATTTATGGCTTTAATAAATTATGAATGAATGTCATTAAATAACATGTCATGTAGATCGCATGAACACCGCTCTAGGTACTATACTGTCATGCATTGTTTTATATTTTATTTTCTTTTCTAAATGTTAGATTATAAAATAAATATATTTATTAATAATTAAATTGATTTTAAGAGTTAAAATTTATTTGGTAATTATTAATTAAAATCCAAGAGTTCAAAATATTAAGTTAGCGAGGGCGCAATTTTTGAACCCACGGCCTCCCCTATTAGCCCATTAGTAAAAAAAATTGTATGCCTCGTACTAATCTAATTAGTCTCCCTATAGGAGGGCTGTACTTTTTTGGTTACTGGATTGGGCCCAATTAGGTGATAATTTTTTAAGTGTGAATTAATCATTATTACCCTATAGGTGACATAATTAATTTGGTACTTGAAATATTATCAACATAGGGGCTAGACACTTAAATCAATGACATCGTGGGGACTTCCTATAGAATATCTAAACGATGTCAATGATTGCCAAATTTTAACGACTATAAATTAAATATTGCATGAGATGCTAGATATATTTAATTTAGTGGGAGGGTCCCAGCCTAACCATAAATCACATTTATTTCTCCTATAGAGAAATGTGTTTAAGATTTTTGGGTTTTAGGTTGTCATCATATTATAGTAGTTTTGGATCTACTTGTGCATAATTTTTCTTCATGCATGATATATGAAAGTATTCATCATTTATGCAACTCGTGTTTAATACATTTATTTTATTTGAATGTCGTATTTCCACCACTAGTTTATATGTTTAGACATCACCAACTAATTTGTGAAAACTGTAACATGTCTCGTTGTAATTCTTTCCACTTATGACATTTGTTCGTGCTAGAAAATCTTTGTTCAAAAATAATTATTTTGATGAGATGGTTTATTGCATAGTTTTGATTCTCACGTCAAGTACTTCGCAATAAAGACATCAAAATAGGATACCATATTTATTTTCTCGATGGAAGGGTATTTATGATAATTTGAACATTTTAATTATGAAGTTATACAAAATACGCAATCAAGTTATAATATATCTCTACTTATAAACCGATCACGATTTTTACAAGAGACCATTTGGTAAAACATGATTGGTCACTTTAACGTGGTGGAGGTTCCACTGCCAAACATTGATTCATGTGATATAATGCTTGAGAAATCTTTTAAGATGATCTCTTGAGGTTCAGTGTGGACTAAATTCACCAGGATGAACGTGTCCCTGAAAGGTTCAATGTAAGCTATTCATAGAGAAGAGATTATTTTAAAGCAACAGATAGTATGGTAGGCCCTCTAACCTTTTTGCTTTTGAGCAAAGAGAGGATTAATGAGGAGGTAGCCTTCTTTGGAAACTCTATAATGGAGTAAGACTCTGTTCATTGTGTTATGATTAGTAATTGAGTCTATCTTGATTATAGATTCTAGAGTAACTAATCACTATTGCAAGTTGTTGCCATATGGTCCTAGGTGACCAAATGACACAATGAGATAGAGTATACTATAAGGATAAGCACGGATACGGTGATATGGAAAGATCTGTTGGGATTTTATGTTTGCGAAACAATTTGATTGTTATTTTGTTTCTTTATTATTTGAGCGGAATTATTTAGTACTTAATCTCCAGTTATTAGTTGGAATTAAGTTAAATAATGCTCTTTTTATTGCGAGGCAAATGGTTAACAATCTCAAAGCCTTGTAAATGGTTCTAAGTGTAATATTACTACAAGTGATAAGGGATAGATGATTCCTTGTATTAATGAACTCTTTGATAAGATCTTAAGATAATCATATTTATCTAAATAAGATTGAAAGACTAGTAAAGATAGCCTCTAAGTATTTTGGAGGTGGAATCTATGTGGGCTTTTGAATTTTTTTAAAGGGTAAAATGTATAGATCTTAGGCTTGGTTACACTTATCCAAAACTCGATTCTAATACTGGTAAGGGATGGACCTCAAAAGGATCTGATGTGGAATCTATACTGTTTTTCTGAATCTTGTTTAGAGGATTAGATAATCAAGAGTCCTTATACATTAAATGGACTTAAGAGTTTGGGAATTAATACACTTCGATATGTATGGATTCTTTTGTGCTCAAGATACGAGAGAGTACGAGTAATTCATCACTTATATTGATGATCACTCCAGATCTCGATTATATACTTAATATCTCATTAATCCGAAATGTTGAAGAAATTCTAGAATTTTGGATAGAAGTTGAGAAGTAATTAAGAGAATCAAAATACTTCGATTTGATCGAGGTTTGTGTATCTCTCATATGAGTTTAGGAACCATTTATCGGAAAAGGAGAACAAGGTAATACCAAATCAATGAAGAGTTATCCTCATTACTAGTTTCATTTGGGAATGTACACCGGAGATAGTCAGGTTCCTTCATAGCCTAGTACCATTAATTAATTTCCTGAAATACCCCTAGAGTTGTGACATGGGTGCAAACCTAGTCTATACCACATTCAGATTTGGGGACTTTTGGTACACAAGCCGAAAGGAAGGATTGTTAAGATGGAGGGAACGATGAAGGTTTGATTATAAGTTATGCAACGAAACTAGAAATTATTTCTTCTATAGTCCTCTGGTCAAGAAAGTATTTGTTCAGTACAAATGTAACTTTCTTAGAGGATAAGGCATATAGAAGAATACAAATCCACAAGTAAAATTCTATTGGATAAGATGTTAGAACGTGGTTCAAACAACTTGATTCCAGGTTCCGCATAGAATTAATCTTGATGATTTGGGACTTCCTACGGAACCGATGGTTGATGATCCTAGTGGGAGAATTGGGCAAGTGGTTCAACCACTATTCTAGTCTGGTGATCCCAATGGACAGGGAAAAACCAAAGGTTGAAGTCAAAGTTGTTCTCACTGTTCCGCCTCTTCTTTATGTTCATAAAGAGGTAGGGAGAGGTTGATCCCAATTAGGGATATAACCAAGTAGTGGGAGAAGAGGAAGTAACTCTGTTTGGACATAATGGAAATACACTTCCAACGACTAATTGGAGTGGAAGGGTTGTAAGACCACCTTATTGACATTTATTCTTTAGAGAGTCTTTTTAGACAGTCTCTACTGAAATAAGAGAAGGACTCCTCATTTAGGGAAGTGGTAGAAGTTATGGAATTGAAATCATGGAAGGTGAACGGGAACTCGGAATTGGATTCCTTGTACTACACTAAAGTTTGGATATTTGTAGACGCACCCAATGGGGTCAAACCTATAGGGTGTGATGATTTTTAAGATGATAAAATAATGGTAGATGGAAAGGTTGATACCTTTAGTGCAAGGCTTATGGCTGTGGGTTTGTGAAACCCTTCTCACCAATAGCCATGCAAAAGTTTACCTGGATCTTTTATCCATTGTCGTTCATTGTGAAAATGAGGTACGACAAATGGATTTCAAGATGTTGTTTCTTGAATGCATCTTGAGGAAATCATTTAAAAAAGTGTAATCTGATGAGTTCATATTAAAGACCATGAAAGTAAAATTCATGACTTATAAGTTTCCAACTTTGGATTTGGGTAATTGTTCAAGATATGGAATATAGAATTTGATAGAACCATTGTCATACATGTTCTTGATCAAAATCTTGATATATCTTAAGTATATTCGTGTGTACAGAAAGATGAGACAGTTTTCACGACTATTTATTTGAATGACACTCACTTATGTGTGAGAGTATTTTCATTAAATAGTAGTTGGTACCAGCAATTAGACTTGAAGGACTTGTAGATGACTGTCTATTTTTCTAGACATCCGTACTTTTCGGAGTGGGAGAAAAATGGAATAGAATAGTCTCAAGTTTCATGTAATAATAAGATATTATCTACATTTGCAATATTGAAGTCTTGAAAGGAATAATGTTCTTTGTGGGCTTTATCTATCTTATGAGTATTCTCAAAAGACTCATGGTAAGATAGAGAAGGTTCTTTATGCTCCGGCTATAGGAAGCCTTACTTTGCACTAGATAGGTCATATCTTATGCTAGGGATATTGTTGGTGATTATTAGTTTGATCCAGGATCAGATCATTGAATAGAGGTAAAGCATATACTGAAGCGTTTTCGGAAAATGAGTAAATATTTGCTTATCTATTCAGTTTGTGATCTGATGGATTAAAACTAATTAAGATCTTATTTGACTAGGACTCTCGATAGTCGTCAAAATTGGAATATAGTTGGGAGATAATGTGGTTAATTGGTTGGGTATAACAGAATTTTGGATTGTTTGTTATACAACCGTGACTTACATCGAAAGGAGTTACTATCTTGGTTGAGAACATAATCATTAGTGTAATGATGATGTTGACAAGATGGATGATTCGATGTTTCATGTATACTCTAAGGGAAAGTGGGAGATTGTTGGAATTATATATGCCCATAGAGTATAATTCACGACATTCGAAATAAAATGTTTATTGATTGTATTAATATAAAGTTGAGTTTGTCCATGGGTCGATTTAATATTACATATTGAGTGTTTAAGTTGTTAAATATAGAAAGATTCAATTTGTAATTCGATCTAAAATTAACGTTCACGATCAGTAAATAAATATGGACAATTTTATTTTGATAAGATAGTCTCGATTTTATTAAAATCTATCTTTGACTTTGGTAATAAAATTGAGAGTACGTTTTGAACGTATTGGACGGGACCACGTGAAATTAATTTGTGACGTTGACCATACAAATTTAATTTCACTTGACTATCGTACGTGGGACCTTAATCCTAATCGGATAATGGACTTCGATTACTAACTTGAAGTTCTTTGAGGTATCAATGGGTGAGATCACATTGCTGATCAATATTTGAGTACTTTGGGAATTAAAGTGAACTAACGAGGAACATATATTCGTATTATGGAATCCGTCACCTTTTGGGTATGATCATAATCTCACTGGTTCTTCTAGTGGACAGTTGGATCTGAGCTTAGTAATTCGACAGTGACTGTCGAATTCTATGATGTGATGGGATCACATCAAACTGTCAGATAGAAGATGAGAGTTGAGAATTTATGAATATTCGAAGAAGGGCATTTTGGTCATTTTAACTTGCTCTGAATATTCGAGTTGATCGACGGGGGTAACATGTAAGAACGATAAGTCAGAGAATATAATTATTGATTAATTGTTTCAGTAATTTCAATTTTATTAAGAGTGTAATCTCATTCTTTTAGTGGAATATAACGTGATTAATAAATTAATTTTTACTGATCAAGAGTTGATCGGGTCATAATTAATTTATTGGAGCTTAGTTTAATTGGGTCCGATCAGGTTCCCTAGGTGGCTTCACTATAATTGATTTATACAGACTTATTACCTATATTGGGTTGTGCAAAAATGGGCCTGGGTTATGGTACTAGGCCTGGTAGGGTTTTGGAGTGTAAAGAGGTTGCAAATAGTCTCCCAAGACTATTTTTCTTAACCTAATTAGAAAAGTGGCGAGACACACACTAAAGTATGTAGTGTGTATTTCTTCTTTAACAAAGAAACCCTAATCCTAGTTTAACCTAGGTCTTGAGAAAAGTGACCACACACCTGCACAGCTGCCATTGGAGAACACCGGGGAAAGCTTGAGGGTTTGAAGCTTTGGTGAAATTAAGAAGCAGTTGATGAAGATTAAAGCACGCTACAAGGGTAATCTTCTCAAAACCATTTTTGTGTGCAAAATTATTTATTCCAAATTGAATACATAGAACAGAAAATCTTGTAACGGGATGATCTAGTCACAAGAAATCAATTTTTGTGAGTAGAGCAACCCGTGTTCCCAATAGCTGCAACCATGGAGACAGTAAGATCGAGGAAATTTATTTTAGCGCCGTACTTTCAGGAGTAAGACCATTATTGTTGTTTATTTATTATTATTTTTACTTAATTTAAGTTATTTGTATTTAAAGGTATATTTACAAGTTCATAATACGTTGGAATCATTGGATGTTGCTCGCAATTGTTGTGACACTAGTATGGTGTACTTCATAGATTCAGCTGAGTCATGTAAACATGACATAGAAATCAAGGCGTCATTTAATATATAAGTATTTATTGCATTGTTCATGCTTTTTTGTTTTGTGTACGATGGTTCAGTTGTCTATTTTTAAATTAATAATAATTGTAGACAGTTTGATGTGAAATTGATGTGTTTGTGCTGTGATTATTGATAAGTGGTGTAGTTATCAATAATAGGGCCCTGTACATGTTGGATAAGTTCAATTTATAGTTGAGACTCTGCTAAAATTTTGGTTGGAATATTTTTATTTTTAGGGAAGATTGTAATAAGTTATTCATATTTATTGGCACTTTAGGGCCTTTCGAACATTTTGGGCATTGGGAGGCAAGAGGGGAACACAGGAATGTTACATGGAAAAAAATTTCGGTATGAAAACTAAATTTTTGTAAGTTACAACAAATTTTTGAATTATTTTCTATTCAGTTATATAACTAACTTCAGTTTTCATTAATGTCAAAATTTCAGTGTCCTCAGCAACATGAAGGTTCCGAGTGTGGTTATTATCTTATGAGAATTATGTATGAGATAGTCAAAGCCTGTTCTCATCTTACTTCTTTAAATAAGGTATAAGTTATTGAATACATACTAAGAATTGTTTAATTGTGAATTTATATTTAATTTAATTTAATTGTGAAATTATAGGCATTTCAGGAATACTACCCAACGGAGGAAATCGACGAGATTCGGAATTTATTGGCTAAGTACTTTATCAAAGAGTGTATGTAAATTTTGATTTTTTTATATTAACATGTACACATTTTTATCTAAGTAACATAATATTGTAAATATAAAACTAATTTGGAATTCAATTTATTAATTTATTTAATTTTGTTACGGATTCGTCGATTATATATATATATATATATATACATGTTGGGGGTGAAGTAGATTACGATTATGTCTATGTGAATGTAAATATAATCCATTACCCCCCATCCCTCAAAAAAAAAAAAAAAAAAAAAGAGTTTAGGCGTCGGTTGTTAGTTTAACAACCAACGCCTAAAGTGTCACAAAAGGAGTTAGTTGTTCATTTAACAACGGAAGCCTAAAGTTTATTTTACGCGTTGGTTTCTTATAACAACTTATGCCTTTTGTGACACTTGAGGCGTCGGTTGACATTTTACAACCGACGCCTAAAGTTAAGTTTAGGCGTCGGCCAACAACCGACGCGAATGACTCTTTCTGTTCTAGTGGATGAGGATGAAGATGATGCCGGACAATCAAATAGTATCCAATTTAGCACCTTATCTTCTTACATGGCAAGTAATTACATATTGAACAATGAATTCAAGAATAAGGAGAATGTTAGAGAAGAGTCAGAAGAAGCTGCCTTCAAGTTAGAATGTGAGGATAATATTTCTGTTTACCCAAAAATTGAGGAAATGCTTGAATCAAAGGACGATGGAATAACTGATATAGAAGAACAGCTGGACTTGGAATTGATATCATTAATACCATTTTGTACAGAATGTTAAGGAAGTTCACTAAATCAGAAATTGATATCATTCCAATAGAAGCGGTGTTAATTAGTTTCAATGGAGGAAAAAAATTAGTCAAAGGGGTGATTCCTTTAGAGATCACAGTAGGGAGTACAACAAAGACTAATGTCTTATTCAAAACAGATGGACATATCCGTCACAAAGTACTATTACGAAGAGATTGAATACATGGTTGTAATTGTATTTCGTCACTAAATCAATGTATAGTATTCATAAATGATAAAGGTGAAGCTGGGATCGTGTAGGTTGATCAAAGTTTACCTTTTGCGGTAGAAGAAAATTCAGTAGAGCGATGCATGTACAAAGGTAATTACGAACAGGTCAGGTGGCTCAAAAAGAAGTAGAAACGCAAGAGGTTTCGCAAAGTGAAGAGTCATATTCAGTGGAGGCTCTTACTGAATTGTTTACTCAAATGAGGAAAATCAAAGTCACCTTCGAAGAGCAAGTAATTGCAAGACAATAATCCAAGAATTGTTATGTAAAACTAATCGTCGAGTATTCTGGCCGAGATTGTAGCCCTTAAAATCAAAATAATGTTTAAGAGAAAGATTCTGAAATGAAAATAAAAGGAGAAGAAGCATTGACATTACTAAGAAACGAAGTGGTTGTATTCGGTCTGTTGCACAACTTACAAAACGAAGTCAACAATGTAGATTGCATGGAAGAAGGAACCCCTACGGATTTGGGGTAATGTGATCAAGATTGCAAAGTCAAGGCATGCTCAGACGCAAGACCTATTAACTAAAGTAAACATTGGGGAGGAAGGAGAAGATCATCCAATCTTTATTAGCCAAATGCTCGATGAGAAGGTTAGTACCAAGTGAGTTACTTTATTAAAAGAATATAAAGATTGTATTGCTTGGGAATATAAGCAAATACCCGGTCTAGATAGAGATTCGGTAGAACATAGATTTGTTACTAAACTCAACGTTAAACCTCATAAGCAATGACCTAGGCGTTTTCCACCTAATGTATTGCCCAAAGTAAAAAAGGAAATAAAGCGATAACTAAAAGCATGTTTTGTTAGAATAGCCAGGTATGTTGAATGGTTACCTAATATTGTTCATGTCTTAAAAAAGAATGGTGAAATGAGGGTATTCATAGATTTTAGAAATCTAAATCTAGTGATGTGCTAAATCGCAAATGTACGATATCGCATCCAAGTAATAAAGTGGACTTTTTGAGTCCAAGTGATCGTTCCCACAAGGATTATGACTAATTACCAACGGTATTTTAATTTTCACTTTATCTGAAAGACAAGTGTTTGAGGATTTTGATTAATTAAATACTAAACTTAAAGAAAGTAAACAATTAAAAAAATGTTTTTTAAATCTACTAATGTGATTGGTAGAGCTCACGTATGTACATGAATTTCCACTCTCAGGTTTAAATTAACTCTACCTAATTAGTCAATTATGTTTTTAGATAGCAAGTTGTAATGAATAGATGCATGGAACACAAGAACTCAATCAAGATCGCAATAACAACAAGCGCATATCTCTATCGCTCATTAAATTACCTGGTTTTATTCCTAGATCTAGATAATTAACTCACCTCTCGGATTATGAAAACGATCCATGAAATTAATGAATTAGTGGCCAATTAATTCATGTGTTAATCACAAATTAAACCATACTCATGCAATCAATATGTAAAACTTGAACAATGCAATTAAAAGCATAAAACTACGCTACGTCGTTAATCCTAGTAAATAGTGTAGCTACTCATAAGTAAAACAATCAAAGCGTAGTAATAAACTAAACTAAAGATCATGAGTAAATTGAAGAGACAGGTAAAAGAACTCTTGCACCAAGAAACATCTTCCAGAAGTTGATCTCCTAATCTTCTCGCCTTTGCCTCCAATTGAGCCTCCAAAATCTCCAAACTTTGATGGTGAACTATGCCTCTAGAGTATTTGTGCAAAGGTCCCTTTTATTTGCATGATATGTTGCTTAAATAGAATCCCTAAGAAAGCTAGGTAAAAAATGCTAAAATCCGCGCATGGGCTTTTTGTCCCACTAGGCCGGACAACTGCATGGCCGCATAGGCATAAAGGTGGTGGCCGTGCAGTTAGATGAAAAATGGTGCTATAAATTTGGAGATCATCACGCAGCCACCAGGTGTTGAAGCCGTGGCTGCGCAGTTGAAGCCGTTTAGCGTGTTTTCATCTTTTCCCTTCGGTTTAAGTAGGTCCCTGAACTTTATTTGCATGTGAGTTCTTCATCTTTTGATTGTAACATTTTAGTCCCTGAACTTTCAAAACTCTTCAAATTTTCTTCCAAACTTCAATCCATCTTTAATTAAGCTCTCGAATTCTAATTTCTTCCACTTAGCTTTCATTGGAAATCCCGGTTGACAATTACAATAACAACAACCAATTTCTACTTTTTAGCTCCAATTAGCTTCCAAACGTTCATCTTTTCCATTAATTGCTTTATTCACATGATTTTGGAATAATTTCTGAAATATAAACAAATAAACAATAATAAGGTAGAAATTATTCGAAAATGACAACATATTTTCTAAATTTAGACATATAAATAAGTTTATAAAATACACTTATCAAATACCCCAAACTAGAACTATTGTTCGTCCTCAAACAAATTAAAACTAAACTAACAAATAAAAATAAAAATAGTAATTATTTGGTCATGTTAACTTGTTTACCATATGCCTCAAAAATCCCGATCATATTATACTTTAGCACAAAACTTTGAACAACACAATAAAATAGATATAGTTATCCCATGCTAGACTTTCAAGTGTATGTGTGGATAGCCAAAGTCAAACTCATTCTGATGCAAAAGTATAATCAACATTGTGTAGCTTATTGTACAAAAGCAAGCCCAAATCCCATGTGGTCAACCTATGAAGGTATAATAATTTTCCTTACTTCGCTCATTGATTATTACAACTTATTGCTTTCCTTTCAAATCTCCAGGTTTTCATGTTTAGTGGTCTCTAAACATTTTTCATTGCATTTTTCTAAACTAGTCAGAATTAGAAATATGCATGCACAACAGATCAATGGTAAGCAATCCCTAATTCTGCATCTCTAATCTCCACAATTTTAGTCAAACAAGACTTATACCATGCATTCATTTTTTTCTTTTTACAGACGGCTTTTTCTTTTTATTGTCCCTGTCTTTTATCATCTTTGTACAATAATTTTCTCATTTTCTTTCTATGTAACCCTTTTAGTGAGGTTTGGATCGATGACTCCCAAGCCAGTCGACTTTAGAGAACCAGGTTCATAGAACCCCTCAGGTTTATTAACCTGAGTCACAAAGGTGACAAAGAAAAGTTAAAGATGTATGATTCTCTTATGCGTAAGTCCACTCTTCCTACTTACTTTCTAATTTACTCCTATAACGAGCTTTGGGCTAATAGGTCCCAACTTAGTTGAGTTTAGGGTACCAGGTTTTAACACCCTTACAAACTTACTTGCTTGAGACAAAAAGGCTTTGAAGAATAGAATAATATCTTCAACATTTTTTCTATTTTTATGCTGGTTATGGTTTATACATGTTGACCAAACTGCTTTAATTAAAATGTAGAACCAAGAACTACAGACCTCCAACCCATCAATACATGTATACTCTAACCATTCCACCCCAAATAGTTTTTTGAGCTGTTTGGTTCTATTTTAGGGTTGGGATTTCTAAACATCTAAGTTTAAGGATTAAAAGGTCATTCCTATGTTGAAGTTGCATAAATGTTCTCCAAAAATATCAATCATACTCCTACACAAGAAAAAATTAAACAATGGCCATGTGCTCGAAAAGATGAAATTCTAACATGAATAACTAGTCAAGCAAAATCATGTGTTTATGTTGTTCATTGTTCAAGTTAAAGTACAAAGTTGAACCAAATTATGTCCTAGGCAATAAACATGTCAACAAAAAATTTCAATTTTTTTATTTTTCATTTTTTATCCCAAATAATCGAATGAGTACAAAACATGACTGAGATCCCACCCCCAAACTAGAAGTATACATTTCCCTCAATGCATGTCAAAAATATATGATCAAATAAACAAACAACATAAGAGAGGGGTTCAAGTACTTCCCGAGTTTAGAGATGCAATACAATCACTTGAAGCTTTCTTTTGATACAATTTGGATGATTTCATCCCATTCCCTTGATTTAATATGTCACAAGTATTGCGTTCCTCGCAAATAAGAGATAAGTAAAATTAGGTCACATCAATTCCATAAAAACTTAGAGGCAAACACAACCACAAACCCCAAACTAAAGATAGAGCATAAATCTAAAGTTTTGAACATGGTTGACCACCCATATTCAGGCCTTAACATCACCATGAAAAAACAAAATTTTTCGGAGCCATCTTCAGATACATAAAATTACATAACATAGTCTATAACATATCAAAATTTCAGATCATTTGGAGTTCAATAGGGTTGTGCAATGATGTGATAAAGTGGTCACTGGAGGTCGAAAATTAATGCACATTGCTTGCAGTGACATTGATATGGTTCCTAAGTGTGTTTCACATTCCAAATCCAAGTTTTGTGCAATGTGTTGATGTAACTCATGAGTGAATAGCTCAAAATCAGTGGTAAGCATGAATTGAAGACTGAAGTTCAAAAAGTTTTGCACAAATTCAAGGTAAAGCTCTCCTAGACATTTCATCAAACACCTAATGTGCACAAAACAAAAAATGTTGAAATCATAGGGTTTGAAGCTTGGAGTTATCCCTAATTTTTTACCTATATTTCACAATCAACTCAAAATATAATTCCAGCCTGTTCCACAACTAAACAATCCATAAAATCCAAGATTCCCATAAAAGCAAGAAAATTCTCAAAAATTGCAATTTTTCGAAGAAGTGAAGTGAATCATACTTTTTGGGTAGTTTATGATGTGGTGCAAGCTCTTATGATGCTCAATTCCATGCCAAAGTGTGCAAGTTAGATGTCATGAGGGGTTGGGGTGAATTTCGGAAGAGGAAACGAGTTTGATGTTTTTGACTTTTGAAAAATACTTGTTCCATGTTTACAAACTGCCGCAACTATGTTCCAGAGTACCGTACAGGCGGGAACCTGGTGGCCTCGCAGTGTAGATCTAGAGACAATGCTGAATTAAATGTCCAACACGCTGCCACATGTTATGGATGGTGTGGCCGCCTGGTGATCAAAACATAACACAAAATTTTGACCTTTTTGAATTTCAAGATGGGTTTTCGACCCCTAAACACTATGTGATGCATGCCACCAACCACCTAACTACTGTTCATGTCTTAAAATAACGTGCCATACTTGTGTTCATGATTTAAAATTTACAATTTAAGCAATCAACAAATATCAAATTTTCAATGGAATGAACATGCAATGAATGCTTATATGTACCAACTATTATTTCCATGTTTTAGGCCAAATTTCAATAATGATCATGATGCTTAAACTCTATCAAGGATGAAGCACTTATCAACTACCAAATGTGGTGTAACAAATATCATGCTAAATTTATAACTCAATCATGCAAATATGAACTTAAACTATGAAAGCAATTAAATCCTAAATCAAAACTAATTATAAAGGAATAAAGAAGAAAAAATAAAAAAAGGGATAGAAAATTGGGTTACCTCCCAACAATTGCTCCGTTTATAGTCTAAAGCCCAACTTTTTACCATGCATGTTCAAGGAACTCGAAATAAGGTTTTTGATGACTTTCTTTGTTTGATTGATTGAACTTACTCCAAATTGCATTGAGACTCCAAAATCTTACCTTTCCCATGTCATGTATGTTTACATCTCCACTTGATTCAAACATCGATATGTAGACTTCAATCATGTCTTCATTGCAAATGATGAAATCAATGTTTGCCCAATTGTTGAAGTTAGAGGATTGTATTGTAAGCACCCTTAAGTGTCTATTTTTCTGTGATCAACTCCACTTGATCCTCTTCTTTAATTGAAGTTTCCTGAAGCTCAATGTCCGGATTTTGAGCTATTGACCATGGGACTATAGCCTCTTCATGGAAGCTATTTTCTTCTAGTTGATCTACTATTTTAGGTTGCTCTTCCTTTTCTTCAGCTATTTTCAACCATTTTTTCTGACTCGTCGGATCCTTTTACTTGAATTTCTGACAACTGTTTTGGTGCAAACCCCTGCACTACTGATAAGTGTATTTTATACACTTATGTGCATGTCTAAAGTAGAATATATTGTTGACGTATTGGAATAAGTACTATTAAATTAGTTTGTATTTGTTTACTTTTCAGAAAATATCCCAAAAGATGAAGAATGAAGCAATTGATTTGAAAAATGCACAAATGGATGTAAATTAGAGCTAAATTGAGCAGATGGGGAGTGATAACATCAACCGGGAAACCTACATGGTACCAAAGAGAAGAAATCGAAGGTTGGAGGAACTAATTGAAGGATCTGAGAGCTAAAATGGGCAAATCGAGAAGAATATAAAGTTTGGGGACTAAATCACAACAATAAGAAGTTAAGGATCAAGGCCGCAATGAAAAGGCAGGGGCCAACTTACAAAGTCGCGAAAAGATGACCATCGCGATCGCCGGATATGAATAGGGCGATCGCGTGAAGGTTAAAAAATGAGACCCGAGAGTTTTAATGTTAGCTGCGCGATCGCTAGGGTTTGAACCAAGCGATCACGCGCTTATCCGACTTGGCTGACTGTGGGCTTTTTCTCACGATTTTCAACATAATTCTCTCTTTCTTGACCTAGGTTTCTCCAAAACCTATATATACAACACATGAGGCATGAGATCTGGACCTTTTCCACTCGATAGAACGAGCTACAATTGAGATTTCAACATTAAATTCTTGGAGAATCAAGCATTGCAGAGGGACGCGAATTGAAGACAATTGAAGAATCGAAACTTGGTGCAAGATTTCCTTTCTTTATATTGTTTTTCAATGATCGTTTATTTTTATTGTTTTTGTTCTTTCATAATGATGTATAACTAATTTTAATGTTGAGATTAACGATGTAGCCTAGTTAATTATTTTAATTCCATATTCCTTTGTTTTAATGATTCAATACATGTGTTGATTTATTATTGCGTTTAATGCTTGAATGAACTAGCCACACTTTCATGATTTAATGTGTTATTTCCATAATCCGAGAGGTGATTTAATAACATAGATCTAGGTAATCCGAGATAGAGATATACTCTTGTTATTATTGCGGTCGTGTGTGAATTCTTGTGTGTAAGACATCTAGATAAGAAATATTCGAACCCGTTGTAGAGATACAAGGTTGACTTATTTAGGTAGGATTGATTTAAACTTAAGAGAGGAATCTCAATTTGAATTAGTGAATTCGATTGAACTCATATTTAGAAAATAGAACCTGGACTTGGAATTGATTTAATTGGATAGGTGAATTCGTAAATCCCAACTACCTTACAATCGTTTTTGAAACAAAAACAAATTTGCAAATTTAATTATTTGGTTTAATTTCTTAGTTTTAGTTCACAATCACTAATTCTCTTTGTCTGTTGAAATAAAGTTTAGAACTAAAATATTTCGATAATTAATAACAGTCTCTGTGGGACGATAATCCGGACTCTAAGGTCCACTTTATTACTTCTCACGACCTGTACACTTGCGGGGATACCTTGCATCGCGAGATATCAGTGAACAAGTTTTTGGCACCGCTGTCGGGGACTGTTTTTATATTAATATCGATACCCATTAGTTTTTATTTTACTTTGAACTTTATTTTGCTTATTTTTATTTTTATCTTTATTTTCAGTTTTTGTTTTTAATTATTGTTCTAATTAATTTATGTTAAGAAGAACTAAATCGTGTGAATTGCTTCCTCTTGATACAAAAATTGAACGCACCTTTAGACAGAGGCGTAGACAACAGTTGGAAGCAAATCAACAAACAGATTTGGCCATGGCGGATGATAGAAATCAGAATAATCAGAATGATCTGCCAGCAGCTGTTATTGGACAGCAACAAGATCATGGCAGGAGCGTTTTGAGAGACTACATGGTTCCTCCTGTGGGGAATATTGGGACCTGTGTAGTACTGTCAGCTATACCATCCAAAAATTTCAAATGGAACCAACGCATGAATGGAGTTCCAGATGACGCTGTAAAGCTGAAATTGTTCTCATTCTCATTGGTAGACAAAGCTAAAGCTTGGTTCTATTCCTTACCTCTACACACTATCACCTCCTTTGAAATCCTGAGCCAAAAATTCGTAGATAAATTTTTCCCACCTGGCCGGATGTCAAAGCTTAGGTGTAAAATTCTGTCCTTTAGTCAACAGCCAGGGGAATCCATTTTTGAAGCTTGGGAAAGGTTCAATGAGCTTATCAGACAGTGTCCAACCCATGGAATCACAGATTGGATTTTAGTACCGACATTCTACAATGGGTTGACAAAGGAAAATAAGAAGCACGCTGACTCAGCAGTCGGGGGATCAGTAATGGACATGACCTATGAAGAAACGTCTGAGATCTCTGAGAAGATGGCTTCAAACAGTTACCAATGGTATTCAGAGAGGTCTGCACCTAAGTCTGGGGGAGTTATTTCCGTTAATGAGATTACATCATTAAGTGCTAAACTTGATGTGTTAACAAAGAACAAATTCAACATGGGTGTGCGGACAGTCAACTCAGTTGCAGTGAATTTTTGCCCCATGCAGCAGAGTCAAGCAAATCCAGAACAAGTCAATTTCATGGGAAACAAGCAACAGGGTGGTCCTTATTCACAAACCTACAACCCAGAATGGAAAAATCACCCCAACGTCTCCTGGTCTAATAATCAGAATGTTCAGCGTCCACCTGGTTTTCAACAATAGCAGCAAACACCATCTCAGAAAACCATGGCAGAAAATATGGATATGTTAATTCAGCTGGTAAAAAGTCAGAATGGTAAAATAATGAATCAAGCAGCTAAGATTAAGAATTTGAAGAGACAAATGGGAGAGTTGGCAGTGAACAGTGCAACAAGACGGTCAGGACAGTTACCAAGCAACACTGAAACGAAACCCTCGTGAGCATGTTAATGCAATAACAACAAGGAGCGGGGTTCAGCTATCAGAAGTTACTGTGGAGGAATATGAAAAGCAGAAGAACCAGAAGAAAAATGTGGTGGAAGAGCAGAAAAATGAAAAAGAATAGGGGTCAACTTTAGAAACTCAAGAAAAAGTGGAAGAAGAAGTTCAAGTTCGACCTCTAGTCAAGGCATATGTACCTACAGTTCCATATCCACAAAGACTGAGAAAGCAAAATATGGAACAACAATTTGGGAAATTTTTGGAGATTTTCAAGAAATTACATATAAACATCCCTTTTGTCGAAGCTTTAGCCCAAATTCCCCTCTACTTGAAATTCATGAAAGAGATGTTGTCAAACAAAAGGAAATTGGTTGATCATGAAACCAATGTCAATTTAATGCCTTTGTGTGTGTACAGGAAATTAGGTTTGGGGGATCCTAAACAAACAAATATCACGTTGAAGCTTGCCAACAGATGTATACAGTACCTATATGGGATAGTGGAGAACGTGATTGTGAAAGTGGACAAGTTCTTCTTTCCAGTTGACTTTGTGATCCTTGATATGGAAGAAGACTCTCAGATGCCCCTGATATTTGGAAGCCCATTTCTTGCTAGGGGACGAGCTCTTATAGACATTGGAAAAAAGCAATTTACAAATTTAATTCTTTGGTTTAATTTCTTAGTTTTAGTTCACAATCACAAATTCTCTTTGTCTGTTCAAATAAAGTTTAGAACTAAAATATTTCACCAATTAATAGCAGTCTCTGTGGGACGATAATCTGGACTCTAAGGCCCACTTTATTACTTCTCAAGACCCATACTCTTGCGGGGATATCTTGCATAGCGAGATATCAGTGAACAACTACCATATAATAATTCCCCACACAATCAACCTTCCATATAGCATCCTTAGGCACAATTGGGCAATCAAATACAACATGACTTCCCCAACAGAAATCACACATCAGATAAATTTGAAATACTGTTTGATTAGAGTACCATTGATACTTGTTTGCTTCCATATTCCTGTGTTGCCTCCAGCTATTTGAAAATTCATTCAATCCCTGAATAAATAGGAAAAAATTCACAGCTTTTTAAATGTTCCCAAAAACAAGACTAAGAAATAAAAAATAAAAAGAAAAGTCCAAACTAAAGCAAGACCTAATTGGTATCGATATTAATTAATAATCCCCGACAATAGTGCCAAAAACTTGATGTGCTAAATCGCAAGGGTACGATATCGCATCCAAGTAATAAAGTGGACTTTTTGAGTCTGAGTGATATTCCCTCGAGGATTATGACTAATTACCAACGGTGTTTTAATTTTCACTTTATTTGAAGAAATTTTTTTGAGGGTTGATGGATGTCGAATCCAACAAATAATAATACTTTCTTGCTCTCATAAAAATAAATTGCAATAGTGGTAAGCAAGGTCGAATCCACAGGGACTTGTTAGATTTAATTCTTCGGGAAAACTAAAAACAATGAATTAAAAATAAGGGGGGTTTTGAATTCTTGAATGTGAAATCAAATTATAAATAAACAATTGCGGAATTAAATTAATGAAAATATCAAATTAAACAAATATCCAGTCCAAAGTATAATCTCAGTATTGATTCACGGAATTGATCATGGATGCAAGAATAAAATCCTTTACTCATTCTCTAAAATGGTTATGGTCATTGATACGATCTAATAACCTATCTCTCCTTACTTTATCGATAATTAAGAGACGCTCGTTAATTATTTCCCTAATCAATAAACAATCCTAGATACGATCGTAAGATTTAATTTACCAATAGCATTAATTCCCAGGGAGACGACCAATTCTAACCAACAAATCCACACGTGTGATTTATTTAAGTTAGGTTACATGCCTTCATAACATGAGTAAAAAATCAGTCTATAATTAACTATGTTATTTGCCACCTGTATTAGAAAACCTAAACAATTACAGATTTAGATTCCTAATTGGCTAAGTATCGTTTTGACAATTAAAACAACGTGCACTTTGTATTAATAAATCAAAGCAACAACTTCAATTCACAATCAAAAGACATATAAATAGAGAATAATTAAAGAAACGAATAAATTTAATTAGATCTCACAATTCTTTGTGAATCGAAACTTCGAATAACCTTGAACTAGAAAAATAAATTTAGCTACCCATTAACATTATCAATCGAAGACTAACGAAAAAGAAATAATGATTGAAGTAAAAAGAGTCAAACTCCACAAATTTCGATCAAAAATATGTGGCTGCCTTCCTGTTCGGTTCGTCCCCAGCGTCTTTTCTTTTTCTTTTTGCCTTTCTTCCCCGCCGTCGTTCTCCCTCCTCCCTTCTTGAATAGAGTCTTTCTTTTCCTTAAAAATATGTTAGTGCCCTCTTTCATTGGTCCCAGATTTTCAGCCCAACTTGGCCCACTCAATTCAATCTCAAACGTGGCAGACTCTTTATTGCAATACTTGGCTGCTGGGCTATCATTCCTAATCCAAGGCTTTCTTGTTGATGCCAAATGAAATCTCCAAAAATATTGTGCTTTTCTTCCAAAAACACAGGTCAACTTTTGAGCTCCAAAATTATTTTTCTCAATTTGTGATGTTGAGTCCAATTTTGCTCCAACTCCTTCATGTAATCCACAAAACATAAAATATGATTAATATCCATGACTTAAGCAATTCAAACCATTAGAATAAGAGGAAATATCATGAATTAATCAACAATTATGCACCCTATCAAATCCCCCCACACTTAGACAATGCTTGTCCTCAAGTATAATCTAGCATGATGTTAATGGAATGTACTCTCATTATTATCCATTCTTCCATCTCTACAATTCTACACTAGGCTAGTCACTTCAACAATTTTTTATTTTTATTTTTTTCAAAATTCACATGTGGTGGGATTTAACACCTCACATTAGATTCATACAATACGCTCAAAGTGTTTAGGGTGTAAAGTATATATGCACTCTCAGGTCAAAGTATAGAAAACTCTTACCATAGGCTTGCTAATATATCACATTGGAGCCACCAATGGTTTTGAATGCAAAGTATGGGTCTTAACACCGGTTGTAATGGGGCTTGGGTAAGGTGGGATAAAAAAAGATCCATTTTTGGCAATTTTCATTGAAGGAATTATACGAACTTCTTTGTAAGGGCTCACTTAAAATTCATTTACTTCAATCAAATCACTCCATACCCAGTGTAGTTTATATCCTTTCACCTCTCGTGTGTATCCCCTCAACAACTATCAATGAATTACACATTGGGTGTTAATTTCAATCAACTTGGAGGCACAAAATATAGATCAAGCAATTCAAACCACTCATAAGCACATGTAATGGGAGTAAACACCCTCACAAGGTATTTCTCTCTTCGCACAAAGTGTATAAGTGTGAGAATTTTCACTCAGCTCACTGCATGGAGAATTCATTGCCACAGACTGCTCAGATGTCATGACCGGAGCTAACAATAACACAAGTGCAAAGTAAAGGTCTTCATTTGGTTGTAACAGGGCTTCGGGTTAGGTAGGATAAAAGGAAAATATTTAGGCTAAGTAGAGAGGAGAGTTCACAAGCTGATTCAATTCAAAACGATATCTCTTCCTCCACCTTTCAATATGATTTTTCCATAATTTCCTAGCATCCAGTCGATTCAGCCCTTGACTCTTATTATGCACGTGGGGTTTATTATCTTCACAGGAATTTTTTTTTTTTTTATCAACATGATTTCTTTTTGACCCCATTACCACTTAAACATTGAATAGAACCAAATGAAAGCTCCCATTTTTCTGAAGCTAAGGCTGTCTCATGCTTCTCAATCAATACAAGCTTGTGAAATTCCTCTCTTGTGGGTTCAAGATGGAGGTAACATGAAAGAGCGGGAATCCATGGCTTGTAACGTGGCTACAAAATTCCAAAGACAGGCTAAAGCTCAAAGAGGCATTTTAAGAAGGCCAAATTGGGTTTCACCTAATGCCTTTACTATAGTTTGCACTTGATTCAAGAAACTACAACGGCATGTACAAGAGAGCACATCCAAGAACAAACAAACCATGCAGGACACACATCAAAGAATAAGAGCTTAATATAAAAATAAAAACAGCTCATAGGCTCAAAAGCTCACGAATTACTGTTTATATGTGTTGCTCCCATCTATTTATGAGATATAGGTCAATGCTTGATCCTGTTTCAACTCAAATAAATGCTAGAAAGAGTGGAGTTAGGTTAATTAGAGTGGTGTTATGACACATCAACTTTGGTCTGACTCAATTAGGAATAGATTACAACTCGACCTCTTTATCCCCCAAACATTTCCTTCACATCACAAGTCTTTGATTTTCAATGTTTGTTATTCTTAACCAAAATAATTTGAAGCACAAGTGAATAGGCTCATATATTCCTTCAATGCAAGGTTCAAGAAAATGGAATATTAGCAAGGAATAGGAGTGCTCATGGCTTGTATTGTGGTTGATTTTCAACAAAAATGCTATGGCTCAAAAGTGGCTTTCTAGTGGCATATTTCAAGGTAGGCATTTTAAGAAAGCTAAATTTGGCTTCACCTAAGTGCCCATACTTATTTAGTGCATTCAATTACCAAGAGGCATCTCAACATGCATAACAAAACAAGTTCTAGAAGAAATCAACTACGCTTGAAAATCACACAATCAAAAGAATAGAGCATGTCGTACAGTTAAACGTGAATGCTCAAAAGGCTCAAAAACTCACAAAATAGTGTCAATGCGCATTAAATCCCACACACTCTTCAATCAATCCCCATCGAATCCAATGAAATGAACTAGAAATCAATTGCTCATCCAATTTGTCATTTTTTTTTTGAAAGTAGAGTAAACATGAAAGATAATGAAAGAAAAGAAAATGGAATTAAAAATAAAACAAAAAGTGTAAATTAAGAAAAAGGCAAAAAGCATCTCCCACCCCCACCATTAGTCCAAACATTGTCCTCAATGTTGCAAAAAGAGCAAAAATTGTAAAAATTTACGATAGAGGACTTCCCTGAAGATATGTGGCTATGAACTGGATGGTGGCGAAGGCAGGTTGAATCCCATGTGAGCAAAGAATGCATTCTGATTTTTTTCCATCCTCGCGAGCCGATGCTCAATCCTATCAAACTGATCCTCATCACGTCCTGTGGCCGACCCCGTGGATGTGGATGCAGAAGCACGATAGGGGATGATGGACCTTTCAGGGTTTCTGGCGATAAGAATCATGCGTGTAACCCGAGGTGCAATGGGCCCTGGTTCATGGAATTTGTACGTGCTGCCATCCTTCCAAACCAACCCCATGATCTCCAAGTAATGCAAGTTTGCATCTCGCAAGAAACATGAAGATCATTATTAACAGGATCAATCAAATTTTCATGAATAGCTAACCGAGTGATCAAAGATCCTAAAATTAAAGGACGCTTGTTAGTCAGTACATTAGCAAATTGTGAGGTTAGCCAGTAGCCAAGATTCACTTTGATTTTGTTCAACATGCACCACAAGAAATAAAATTCAGATTTTGACAATACAGCTGCCGAGTCTTTCCTACCCGAAAACGTGAATGCAAGAAACCTATGTATGTACTTTAGGGCAGGATCACGAAGGAAAGAATCTTTGGATTTGCTTGGATGATAGAAATTAGAGGTGGACAGTGTTCTGTACAAAGCAACTGGTTCAAAATCATCCCTATAATCACATGCACTATTCAGGTATTCATCGGTTTCAGCATAATCCTTGTCAATAAAACCAAATGCTAAATTGAAGTCAGTGATTGAAAGTTTGAAATCTTTTCGCATAAGTCTCAATTGAACCACCCTAGGGCTATTCAATGTGAAATCATCGGGCTTTTTGAATTCAAATGTGGTGTAAAACTCCCTAACGAGTTCAATGTAGGCAGGAAGTTGAATAGAAAAATAAGAACGCCAACCTATGTTTTCAATAAGCTCAAACACATTCCTATCAATATGCAAAGATTCCATGGTATTCCGATCAATATATTTGCAGGGTATGATGTCTTTATCACAAATTATCCGATAACGTTCTTTGTCCTTTTTCTTAGTGAATTGCAAACACCCATTCAAATCCGAATCAGAGGGTGGAAGAATATGCTAACCTTTACCAATTCGAGCTCGTTTGCGCGCAGGGGAGTTGGTCTCAGCAGGGGTTGATCACGTGTCTGCAGTGGAAGGAGGTCTCACGGCTTTCTTCGAGCTCCCACGGCTGGACTGAGGTGTTTTGTTTCTGCCCATGACACCCAATATGTGTTGTGGTTACTGCAGGGTAAAGTGAAATTTGAATGTGATTGTGGTGATAGAAAGGGAAAGGGGCGAGGTGGTCGTGTACTAGAGGGTAGGCTGCTGACTCGAACAAAGATGGAGAGTGTCTAGTTGGTTGCGCCAGGCGGCGAATTTGGGGGAAGTAGAATGTGCAGCGGGTCGAGAGAAAGAGGGCGCGCAGTGGCGTCGCGCAGAAGAGGGGTGAAGGGGGTGTGGTCTCGAAGTAAACGGCACTGCGATGCGGAGGTAGAGAAGAAATAGAAGACACAGCGGGGTCGGAGTGCGACAGGTTGCGCCGGTTTAGGGGTTGATGATAGCTTAGGAGGCGAGAACCGTCGATGGTGGTTGAAAGGGAAAAATGGGAAAGGCGGGAGAGCGGTGGTGATATGTGGAAGAATAAGGGAGGCGGGAAATAGGTTGGGGCAACGGGAAGGCTTGGCGATGAGGACTGGTGGTGCTGATTGAAGAAGGAAGAAGGGGAGAGGCGGAAGAGGGTTAGATAGAGAGAGAGGCGGGGGAGAGGTGATGATATAATCAGAATAGGGTTTTTTTTTTTTTTGGTAAGTCCGAGCTGCACATTGGTTAAGGCGTGGGCACACCTTATTTCAAGTTTTGAAAAAGGCCATGTAATCCGAGATGCACATTGATTAAGGCGTGGGCACGCCTTATTCCAACTTGATATCAATGACCTTGTAATCCGAGGTGTACTTTGATTAAGGCGTGGGCACGCCTTATTCCAACTTTTTCTCCACTATTTGAACCTAGTACTTTCTTCATAGAGCGTGCCCACGTCCTAATGAAGATTCATATCTGCCCAAAAATTAAAATAAGGTCAATTTCACTTCAAAAAAAATTACATGGATCATAAAATAAATAATGCTGAATAAATATATAAAAATGAATAAAGGAATAAAAATTGCTTGTTAAACTAAGGAAGAGAAATTCGGGTTGCCTCCCGGAAGCGCTTTTCTTTTACGTCTTTAGCTAGACGTTCCCATCGCTCAATTAGTGTAAGTTGGGTATTCTAAATCGAATTGATCAACATTACATACCAGAAAGCCTTCATAAAAGGGTTTTAGGCGATGTCCATTGACTTTAAAAATCTTACACGTATCCAATCCTTGAATTTCGATGCACCATGAGAATATACATTAGTAACAAGAAAAGGACCTATCCATCTAGAACGCAACTTACCAGGAAACAATTTCAATTTAGAATGATAAAGTAAAACTTTCTGACCAATAGAAAATGTTTTCCTGGAAATCATCTGATCATGGAAAACTTTTGTCTTTTCCTTGTAGATCCTTGAGTTCTCATAGGCATCATTGCGGATATCTTCCAACTCTTGCACTTGCAATTTTCTTTGCTCCCACGACTCATCCATTCTCATATTGCACTGCTTAATGGCCCAGTATGCCCTGTGTTCTAATTTTACTGGAAGATGACAAGGTTTACCAAATACCAAACGGTAAGGAGACATACCTATAGGAGTTTTGTAGGCCGTTCGGTAAGCCCAAAGTGCATCATCAAGCCGTAGACTCCAATCCTTTCTGTCTGGGTTGACAGTCTTTTCAAGTATGGATTTGATTTGCCTGTTGGATACTTCAGCCTGTCCATTAGTTTGCAGGTGGTATGCAGTAGAGACGCCGTGGGTAACATTGTATTTCTTCAATAAAGCCTCCATCACTCTATTGCAAAAGTGAGTCCCGCGATCACTAATGATGGCTTTAGGCGTCCCAAACCTAACAAAAATATGATATTTGACAAAATCTGCAACCACTTTAGCATCATCAGTTCGGGTGGCTTTAGCTTCCACCCACTTTGAAACATAATCCACAGCAAGAATTATGTAAACATTACTATAAGACGAAGGGAAAGGACCCATGAAATCAATATCCCACACATCAAATATTTCACAAACGAGAATAGGGGTGAGTGGCATTTGATCTGTACGTCCTATTGTTCCAGTTTTCTGACATTGTTCACAAGATTTGCAAAACATGTATGAATCATGAAATAAAGTAGGCCAAAACAGTCCACACTCTAGTACTTTACGGGCTGTTCGCTTAGGACCAAAATGTCCCCCACAAGCATATGAATGACAAAATTTTAAAATCGAAGGGATTTCTTGTTGAGAGACACACCTACGAATAATTTTGTCGGAACAATGTTTCCACAAATAAGGGTCATCCCACACATAATATTTAGCATCACTCTTTATCCTATCTTTTTGAGCTCTAGACAAATCATGTGGTAGCGTCCTAGTAACTAGATAATTAACAATATCAGCATACCAGGGGATTGCTTCTTTAATAGAAAATAAATGCTCATCTGGAAAATTATCCTTTAGTGGTGATGGCTCTTCACTTGTGGTTAATCTGCTTAAATGATCAGCAACCAAATTCTCTGTGCCCTTTTTATCCCGTATCTCTAAGTCAAACTCTTGTAGCAAGAGAATCCATCGAATCAGCCTAGGTTTCGCCTCCTTCTTTGAAAACAAGTACTTGAGAGCTGCATGATCAGAATAAATAATCACTTTAGTACCAAGTAAATATTGACGGAATTTTTCTAAAGCAAAAACTATAGCTAAAAGTTCTTTTTCCGTGGTTGAATAGTTGCTTTGTGCATTATCAAGTGTTCTGGAAGCATAGTATATGGCATGATGAGCTCTTCCAACTTTTTGTCCAAGCACGGCACCTACTGCATGATTACTTGCATCACACATGATTTCAAATGGGAGGTTCCAATCAGGTGGTTGGATAATTGGGGCTGAGGTGAGCATATCCTTCAATTTATCAAATGCTCCTTTGCACGCCTCGTCAAATTCAAAAACCTTATCTTTTTGCAATAATTTACACATGGGCTGTGAGATCTTGGAAAAATCCTTGATAAAGCACCTGTAAAAACCTGCATGTCCAAGAAAAGAGCGAACTTCCCGAACAGTTGTGGGGTAGGGCAAGGATTTAATAATATCTATCTTAGCCTTATCAACCTCAATACCCTTAGAAGACACGATATGGCCTAAAATAATTCCTTGATCAACCATAAAATGACATTTTTCGTAGTTCAAAACTAAATTCATTTCTATGCATCTGCCAAGAACTTTTGTAAGGTTAGTTAAACATGAATCGAAAGAATTACCATAGACTGTAAAATCATCTATGAATACCTCTATGATGTTCTCCACATAATCTGAAAATATACTTACCATACACCTCTGAAATGTAGCAGGGGCATTGCAAAGTCCAAATGGCATCCGTCTATACGCAAAGGTGCCAAACGGGCACGTGAATGTGGTTCTCTCCTGATCTTCCGGTGCAACTGGGATTTGGTGAAAACCTGAATAACCATCAAGACAACAATAATGAGTACGACCTGCTACACGCTCAAGCATTTGATCAATAAATGGGAGGGGGAAGTGATCTTTTCTAGTTACAGCATTTAACTTCCTATAATCGATACACACCCGCCACCCATTTTCAACACGAGTAGGGATCATCTCACCTTCAGAATTCCTAATAACTTTTATACCTGTTTTCTTTGGGACTACCTGAACTGGACTCACCCATTTACTATAAGAAATTGGATAGATCATACCTACATCAAGAAGTTTTAAAATTTCTTTCTTTACCACTTCCATCATTGGTGGGTTCAGTCTTCCTTGGGCTTCTCTAGAAGGTTTACAATCTTCTTCCAGTAGTATCTTATGCATGCAAGTAGAGGGACTCAATCCCTTAATGTCTGCTATAGTCCATCTGATTGCTTGTTTATACTCCCTAAGCACTCGAGTCAATTTCTCTTCCTTCAAGGGAGAGAGTTTCTTGGAAATAATTACCGGGAGCATTTCTCCTTCTCCTAAGAACACATACTTCAAATGGTCCGGTAGGGGTTTCAATTCCAATTTGGGTGCTTGCTCAATAGAAGAAAGAAGTTTTGTGTGAGAACTAGGCAATTCAATTTGAGATACATTATACCTTATCGGTCCAAGCCACTCTAGTTCATGAATTGCTTCCTGCAAATCAAAATCCAATGCAAAATTCATGGCCTTCTCTAGTCCATCACGAGTGAGGTTCTTTCTAAGAGCAACATTCAATTTATCATCATTGTTAAGATCAAAAACTTTTTGTGCTAGAGGGTCGATGACATCCATAACATAAACAGGGGACACGTCACTAGGATATCTCATGGCTTCATAAATATTAAATTTAATGATTTCACTATCAAACTCCATTGTGAGTGTTCCAGCATGCACATCAATTTTTGTCCTAGATGTTTTAAGAAATGGTCTTCCTAGTAAAATCGGTGTAGGATTAGAAGAATCATCTTCCTCCATATTGAGTACATAAAAATCAGTAGGAAAAACTAATTCATTGACTTGAACCAAAACATCTTCTAAGACTCCCTCAGGGTACACATTGGACCTATCAGCTAGTTGAATAATCACGCCTATTTCTTTCAATGGACCAGTATTTAAAGATGAGTAAACAGAAAAAGGCATGACATTTATTGAAGCTCCCAGATCTAGCATGGCCTTCTCGACTCTAACCTTACCTACTTTACAAGGGATGGTAAACATACCTGGGTCCTTGCATTTAGGAGGTAGTTTTTTCTGGAGAACAGCTGAAACATTTTCTCCAACACTTATCTTTTCATTCCCTTTTAATTTTCTCTTGTTGGTGCACAATTCCTTAAGAAATTTAGCATATCGAGGCACCTATTTAATTGTATCGAGTAAGGGAATATTTACCTCAATTTTTCGAAATGTTTCCATGATTTCCTTTTCTTCTTCCTCTTTCTTGGATTTGTTCAATCTTGTAGGAAATGGAGGAGGTGTCACGAAAATCCTGGGTTGTTCTTTGTCAAGTACTTCAGGTTGGTCAACATGACGTTGTGGGATGACTTCCTTTTCAGTTTCCTCTCCTTTACTACCTGGCTTTGACTTAATAGGCTCTTTCAATTCCTTTCCGCTTCTCAGAGTGATTGCACTGGCATTTTGTTTTGGGTTGACAATGGTTTGGGAAGGTAACTTTCCTTGAGATTCCAATCGACTCACAGTTGACGCCAATTTACTCATTTAAGTCTCCAAATTGTTCATGCATGTTCTCATTTCCTGTTGAAATTGTTGTGTATTAGTTGCAAGTGATTTCACAATTTCTTCTAGAGACATACCTGAGCTCGAAGAAGGTTGTTGCGGTTGAGGTGTAGGCTGTCTAGGTTGGAATTGTTGGAACTGTTGGAATTGCGGCTTGGTCTGATAACTAAAGTTGGGGTGATCCCTCCATCCTTGGTTATAAGTATTTGAATAAGGATCATACTTCGGTTGAGGTGGGCCTGGAAATCTCCCAACTGCATTAGCTTGATCAAATGAATCTTCTTGGAGAGTTGGGCATGTGTCCGTTGGATGACCAGTGGCAGCACAAATTCCACATGCCTTAACCTGTTGCATATTTCCTGCATCCATTTGTTGAACAAGAGAGGTTAGATTTGCTATTTGATTTTCAAGGGAAGATACATTTACCTCGTTCACTCTTTTTACATGAGTGTCTTGTCTGAATCCATACTGTTGTGTGTTAGCGGCCATGATGGAGATCAGACCCCTAGCGGCAGTCGGGGTTTTATTCACTATTGCTCCTCTGCTAGTTGCATCCATCATTTTCCTCTCCATTGGTAACAATCCCTCATAGAAGTATTGAATGAGTAATTGTTCAGAAATTCCATGTTGGGGGCAGCTTGTGCACAATTGTTTAAACCTTTCCCAATATTTATGCAAGGTTTCAGTATCTCGCTGTTTGATTCCACATACCTCTCTTCTGATGTTTGCAGCTCTTGAGGCTGGGAAAAAATTGTCAAGAAATAATCTGACCATTCATGTCCATGTAGCTACAGAACCTGGCGGTAGATAGAACAACCAATCTTTTGCTTTGTCAGCTAGTGAGAATGGAAAAGCCCGCAGCTTGATTTGTTCTTCAGTCACTCCTTGTGGTTTCATACTTGAACACACCATGTGGAATTCCTTCAGATGTTTGTAGGGATCGTCATTCTTGAGCCCATAGAATTTGGGTAGCAAATGGATCAGTCCAGATTTCAATTCAAATCATACATCTAGGATTGGATACTAAATGCAAAGTGGCTGTTGATTTTCATTTGGTGCAGCCAGTTCCCTTAAGGTTTGTTCCTCATTAGCCATTGCTTTCTCTTGCTCAGTTTCAGAACCACTAGAAGAATCGGTTGTTGAATTTGTCGGGTCGGCTACTAAATTCAATCTGGTTTGTTTGCGCAACTTGGCTTCCTTCCTTAATTTACGAGCTGTCTTCTCAATTTCAGGGTCGTATCGGAACTCACCTGTACGAGAACAACGGGGCATAAAAGAAATAAAGAAATTAGTAAAAGATATAAAAATATATAAAATAATAAATAGATAACAGTAAATGAAAAATTAAATCTGATTAACACCAGTCCCCGGCAACGGCGCCAAAAATTTGATGGGTGTCGAATCCAACAAATAATAATACTTTCTTGCTCTCATAAAAATAAATTGCAATAGTGGTAAGTAAGGTCGAATCCACAGGGACTTGTTAGATTTAATTCTTCAGGAAAACTAAAAACAATGAATTAAAAAAAGGGGGGTTTTGAATTCTTGAATGTGAAATCAAATTATAAATAAACAATTGCGGAATTAAACTAATGAAAATATCAAATTAAACAAATATCCAGTCCAAAGTATAATCTCAGTATTGATTCACGGAATTGATCATGGATGCAAGAATAAAATCCTTTACTCATTCTCTAAAATGGTTATGGTCATTGATACGATCTAATAACCTATCTCTCCTTACTTTATCGATAATTAAGAGACGCTCGTTAATTATTTCCCTAATCAATAAACAATCCTAGATACGATCGTAAGATTTAATTTACCAATAGCATTAATTCCCAGGGAGACGACCAATTCTAACCAACAAATCCACACGTGTGATTTATTTAAGTTAGGTTACATGCCTTCATAACATGAGTAAAAAATCAGTCTATAATTAACTATGTTATTTGCCACCTGTATTAGAAAACCTAAACAATTACGGATTTAGATTCCTAATTGGCTAAGTATCGTTTTGACAATTAAAACAACGTGCACTTTGTATTAATAAATCAAAACAACAACTTCAATTCACAATCAAAAGACATATAAATAGAGAATAATTAAAGAAACGAATAAATTTAATTAGATCTCACAATTCTTTGTGAATCAAAACTTCGAATAACCTTGAACTAGAAAAATAAATTTAGCTACCCATTAACATTATCAATCAAAGACTAACGAAAAAGAAAGAATGATTGAAGTAAAAAGAGTCAAACTCCACAAATTTCGATCAAAAATATGTGGTTGCCTTCCTATTCGGTTCGTCCCCAGCGTCTTTTCTTTTTCTTTTTGCCTTTCTTCCCCGCCGTCGTTCTCCCTCCTCCCTTCTTGAATATAGTCTTTCTTTTCCTTAAAAATATGTTAGTGCCCTCTTTCATTGGTCCCAGATTTTCAGCCCAACTTGGCCCACTCAATTCAATCTCAAACGTGGCAAACTCTTTATTGCAATACTTGGCTGCTGGGCTATCATTCCTAATCCAAGGCTTTCTTGTTGATGCCAAATGAAATCTCCAAAAGTATTGTGCTTTTCTTCCGAAAACACAGGTCAACTTTTGAGCTCCAAAATTATTTTTCTCAATTTGTGATGTTGAGTCCAATTTTGCTCCAACTCCTTCATGTAATCCACAAAACATAAAATATGATTAATATCCATGACTTAAGCAATTCAAACCATTAGAATAAGAGGAAATATCACGAATTAATCAACAATTATGCACCCTATCAAGGGTTTTGATTAATTAAATACTAAACATAAAGCAAGTAAGCAATTAAAAAAATATTTTTTAAATCAATTTACGAAAGGTTGGAATTTCACAATTTCACGTACTCAATACCTTTATTTACACCATTTGAGTTTTAATCTATTAATGTGATCGGTCGAGCTCATGTATACACTTTAAATCTCCCTCTTGGGTTTTAGTCAACTCTACCTAACGAGTCAACCGTGTTTTCTAGATAGCAGGTTGTAATGATTAGGTGCATGGAATACAAGAACTCAATCAAGACTGCAATAACAAGCATATATCTCTGTCGCTCGTTCAATTACTAAATTTTATTCCTAGATCTAGATTATTAACTCACCTCTCGGATTATGAAAACAATCCTTGAAATCAATGAATTAGTGACCAATTAATTCATGCATTAATCGCAAAATAAAATTATACACATGCAATTAATACATAAAACTTAAACAATGCAATTAAAAGCATAAAACTACGCTACATTGTTAATCCCAGAAAATAGTTTAGCTACTCATAAGTAAAACAATCAAAGCGCAGTTATAAACTAAACTAAACATCATGAGTAAATTGAAGATATAGGTAAAAGAAATCTTACACCAAGAAGTATCTTCCACAAGTTGATCTCCTAATCTTCTCACCTTTGCCTCCAATTGAGCCTCCAAAATCTCCAAGCTTTGGCGGTGAACAATACCTCTAAAGTATGTGTGCAAAGGTCCCATTTACGTGCATGATATGTTGCTTAAATAGATTCCACAAGAAAGCTAGGTAAAACAATGCTGAATTCTGCACATGTGATTTTTATCCCACTGGGCCGGACAACTGCGCGGCCATGCAGGCCTAAAGATGGTGGCTGCACAGTTACATGAAAAACAGTTCTGTAAATTTGGAGATTATAGCGCGGCCACTAGCTGTAGAAGTTGTGGCCGCACAGTTGAATTTGTTTAGTGTGTTTTCATCTTTTTCCTTGCGTTTAAATAGGTCTGTGAACTTTATTTGTTTGTGAGTCCTTCATCTTTTGATTGTAACATTTTAGTCCTTAAAATTTCAGAACTCTTCAAATCTTCTTCCAAACTTCAATCCATCTTCAATTGAGCACTTGAATTCTAATTTCTTCCACTTAGTTCTCCTTGGAAATCCTGGTTGACAACAATACACAATTTCTTCTTTTTTGCTCCAATTAGCTTTCAAATGTTCATCTTTTCCATTAATTGCTTCATTTACATGATTTTGGAATAATTTCTGAAATATAAACAAATAAACAACAATGAGCTAGAAATTATTCTAAAACGACAACATATTTTCCTAATTTGAGCATATAAATAAGTGTATAAAATACACTTATCATCTAACAATGCCTAAAATGAATACCCTATGCTAACAGTAGAATCATTTTTTGATTACACACTATTGGACACACCATATATTATTTTATGGATAGTTATTATGGGTAGAATAGGATTTATAAAGCTAAAGAAAATAAACATAAAATGATTTTAGATGCTTAGGGACATTAGGATGTAATGAATTGGTAGTCATGTCATTTGGCCCAAAGAATGCTGGGGCTACTTATCAAAGAGCAATGAATCTTATATTACATGATATGATTGGTGAATTCATTGAGGTTTATCTAGATGATAAAGTGGTCAAAATACTAAAAAAATTCCATTTTCATCAATTAGAACAATCATTTGAGTGAATGAGGCAATATAAATTGAAGTTGAATCCTTTAAAGTGGGTATTCGGTGTAAATTTAGGCAATATTTTAGGTTTCTTGGTTCATAATAGGGAAATCGAGCTATATGAAAACAAAATAAAGGTCATACTAGAGGCCAAACCACCTAATTGTAAAAAAGAATTGCAAATATTTTCAGGTCAAATTAATTTCTTAAGACATTTTACTTCCAATTGTGTTGGGAAACAAAAAAAAAAATTCGCCCCTTTTAAAGCTAAAAAATCAAGATGAGATCATTTGGAAAGAAGAACATCAAGAGGCTTTTGACAGCTTGGAGATGTACTTGTCAAGTCCACCAGTGCTAATTTCACCCATCCAAGGAAAGCCAGAGAAGATGTATAAATATCGTCTAAACAAGTCTCTATAGCTGAAATGGTCGCTCAAGAAGATCAGTTGGGCAAAGAAAGTAATTTACTATCTTAGTAGGCTACAGAATAAATATGAATATAATTATTCAGCTATAGAAAAGTTATTCCTAGCTCTCTATTTTACATGTACAAAGTTAAGGGCTTATCTTCGGGCCGTTACAGTGTATTTGGAGTCATATGTAAATTTAATTAGGTACATGTTTTCTCGCCTCATTGATAGGTACGTTTTTCATACTTATTTTGATCTAAAATTTAGACAATTGTGAGTATTTTAGAGTTTGATATTGCTTAATTGTTTATTTATTTTCATTGTTTTAGGAAAAACTCGAATTTGGAAGAGATTGAAGCAAAACGAGGAAGTCATGTGCGGAGTATGTGAAAGAATTAGTGCACTACTTTTAGTACAAATATATCCAAGGATTCCATAATATATCATTGGAAAGATAATTAAATTTAGAGTCCAACGCAACAAACGGTGCACAAATTAGAGTTGTAAATCAAAGGTTATGCGCATTTGAAGTTCTGCTAATGGATCAGAAATTTCAACCGCAGGTCAACCGTGGTTCGCAATTTTTTTTGTTTTTTCCTTTATTTTTTTATTTGTTTTCAAGCCCAATAAGGATTGAACCACTTTCTTGACTTCTAAACTAAAAAAAGACATATTTTAATCTAGAGGAGTCCCCAATTCATGATTCGTTTTCATTCTACAAGAAACCAAGGGGAAATTCCGAGAAGCCAAAGAAGAAATCAACAACTTGGGTTGAAGATTAGATTTTGGTGCATGAATCCTTTCATCTCCTTAACCTTATTTTTAGAATTTGGTGATGCTTTTATTACATATTCTTCTTTTTTTACTTTAATTATGTGTAATTAATTTTTTAGATGGGAGGAACGATTTAATTTTGTTTAAATATTAAATTTCAATTCTCTAGTTTCGGGCAAATTATTTTATGTGTTGATTTTATTATTGTATTTTAATGCATGAATTGCTTGATCACCAATTTGGTGATTTGTGGGTTGTTTTCATAATCCGAGAGATGAGTTAACACCTAGATCTAGTAATAAAATTTAGCAATTAATAAAAGGGTAGAGATATATGATTGTGGTTTTCGTAATCATTTTCAATTATTGTCATTGAATGCATCTATTTAGGGCTTATTCTGATCATCATAGAGATATGTGGTCGATCTATCTAGATATATAGAACCAATTTAAATCGAGAGCGGAATTTTGGATAAAATTGTGAATTAAATTAAACACTACTTTCGAAAAAATACATGAGAAGAGAAATTGAATAGGATAGCAAAGCTAATACGTGAGTCCCAACACTTTTTCATAAGAAACACAAAAAAATCAAATCATTTCAATTTTTTTATTTTCGTATTTCTTTGCTTTCACTATTTTAATATTTCAAAATTCACAATCTTGATATTATTTTCATTTTAGGAATTGATTAATCAAAGCTAGTGATAAGTAAATTAGTCCTTATGGGATTGACATTCCCAACTCAAAAAGTCCGCTTTACTACTTGTTCACGATATCGTGCACTTGCAATATTTTCACAAGAAGTTTTTGGCGCCATTGTCGGGGACTAATTTTTATTTTTTATTAGTTTAAATTAATCTAGTTTATTTGCTATTTTTATTTTTCACATTGATTTCTTTTATTTGATATTTGTTATTTTTATTTTCCTATTAGGTATTGATACTCAACACTCTAGATGATTACAGTCGACTTCAATAAAATGATTTTACATGACTTCTTCATAAGGAAACAACAATTGATTGATCAAGGAGTTGAAGAGGAAGATAAGCTTATGGGAGATTGTATCATACGGTATCGAATACAAGAGATAAAAGCCGAATATGAAATTAATAAAGCCATCCTAAATGAATTTCCAGCTGGATTTTTAATACGCTTCACAAAATTTGATGAGAGTGTTTTACCCTTGAAATTATTCCTTCCCCCAAATTTAAATGAGTGTCAATTAAAACAAATGCAAGAAGATGAAAAAAATTGCCATTAAGATGCCATTGTCTCTTTGTCAACAACTTTGAATATAGACGTTGAGCTCGAGACTTCAAAATGGGAAGAAGATCATGTTGAGAATGACGAGTTGATTTTAATGGAGAACATAACAGTTGACGAGTGTAGAGCTAGCAAGCAGTCTTTGGGCTCAATTGATTCTCTTAAAATTGATTTTGTGATAGAGTCCGAAGAAGAGGTTGAGATTTACGTAGTTGAGTTCGAGATGAATTGTAAAATTACCTCTAATTTTGAACATGGTAGCATAAAAATTTGGAACAAAAGTGCAATTGGATGCAACGGAAACTTCAGCAAGTATAGCATATTATCAAAAGCCTTATTTAGAGTGTCTTGAAACATTGTTCAACAGTTAAGCTTGAGACTATACACCAAAAACTAAAGGGATGTAACCCGATTTCTAAACCCTAAACTTTTGTTCTTTAATTTTGATATCATATAGTTTGCATTAGGATTTGCATTAGCATTTAGGACAAGTTTTCCATAGCTTTTGTGGAGTTTTTATTGTTTTGAATAAAAAATTTCATCGTTGCCCTCATCACTAATATATTGTTACACCAAAAAAAAAATAAAAGAAAAAAGAAAAATAAAAATTCCCTATTTATAAGGTTGCACCTAGATTTTCAATTTTCAAAACAATTTGTAAAATTTATCTTTTCCTATTTATAGGATTTTTGGAAAAATGTACACTCTCTTAATATAATTTTTATAAAATTAGAGATTGTATATCTTCTTGATGTGGATTTATTACTAATTTTTACACCTTATATGTTATCACTAATGTCTATTTTGAATTCTTATAGGGGAAGTTCTAGTCTAGCAATGAGGAAAAATGAAGATTGTCCTCACATCCAACGAGAAGAATTATCAATGGTCTCCACCAACTTCAAGTCATATCCCAGGGGAGTAAATTCTACCTTCTTGTGTTTTTAGGAGTTATATAATTTTTTGACACATTGATGACAACGTGATACTTAAGATTGGGGGTGTGCACAAAAATTTGAGTTAAATTTTCGCTTTTATTTAAAAAAAAAATTGTGTTTTGTGTTTTTGCATGTTTGTTTGTTAAGTTTAATAGCATTGCTGATACTTCATATTTGAAACTGTGTGATTAATGAATTGTGGATGGATGTGTTATACTTGGAGTATTTTGATTCATGCTAGATTATTATTTGAGCACATAGTCAATTTGATTATCGCTTGATGCGTGTCGCGATACACCAAAATAATAAATAATTCCTTACTCGCTAAATATTAATTAATAATGTAGTAGTGAGAGTAAGGGTCGATCCCACGAGGAACGGAAACTAATTTGAGTTGTTCGATCAATTAGAATGGAATGGGGGGTTTTTTTGTTTGAATTGCTTGAATGAAAACTATGCATAAAATAAATAATTAAATATGACTAGAGAATTAATATGAGAAGAAATCTTGTTCTCGGGTTCGGTTGTGCCCTTAATTAATGTTATACTTTTCCTTGTAACGTGTTTCTATTCCTAATTCAATTATCAATCATAAATAATCAACAAGCTCTGATTATCTAAATTCTTCCTTATGTGTATTGATTCAAAATAAGCTCTTTGAACCAATTCTAGCCATGGGCAATCCTAAACAAGCTCTTAGGATTTAATGCACGACTAGTATGAAAATTTAGAAGAATAGATTGAATTGGATCGTTAATTACACAAGCTCGAATTAATCAATCCAAGTTGAATTATTACTAAACCTGCACGAGATTTACTTGCTACTAAAGTAAAGATTCAATGACAATTACGGATCAAGAATCTAAACATAGCATATTCATGAATCCAAAGATCAATAATCAAATTGGCCAAATTAAACTATTAATCAAATAAACTCAATTGAACATTCAAAACATAATAATCCAACAATTGAAATAAAGGAATAAATTCACGCTACTAATTTGTAGGAAAAGAAAATAACATAATTAAATTGACACAACTTCCCCTTTGAACAAGATATGAAATTTAGCCTAGCATGATTGTGGTAGATTCTTCAAGTTGCTTCATGAATTCCATTGCTGTTGATATTCTTGCGCTTGAAAATCTCCAAAGAATGCTCTATATGTTTCTCTCAATTTTCCTCAATGTGTAGCCTCTTTCAAAATTAATAATAGTCTCTTTTTCTTGTCATGAAATTCCCTTTTTATAACCACAATTTCGTGCCCTAGATTTGGGATCAAGAAATCCCAAAATTATGGAAAGACTTAAATATGAAAATTTTTGACTTGAATAGTTACGGCCGTAACATTTCCTTTTCGGCCGTAAAGAGGTTTCTGCTGATTTTCTTCTTTTGAAGGTTACGGCCGTAATCGTGTCTCTGCATATTTTCACCCTTTATTTGTTACGCCCGTGAATTCTGGTTTACGACCGTGAATGTGTTTCTGCTGATTTCTCTAAACACTGTTACCAACCTTACGGCCGTGACATGGTTTCCTTACGGCCGTAACTTTATTTGCGCCTAAGTCCCCAAACTTCAGTTTTTAGTGCATTTTGGTCCTTTTTTCTTCTTTTCTCCTCTTTTATGATCCTATACAATATAAAATATAAAATGCATTAATAATACTTAGATAGAATCACATTATTGCTTATTCAAGGATATAAGTGCACAAAATAAACGTTAATATAGCACTTATCAAATCCCCCCACACTTGAACCATTGTTCGTCCTCGAACAAAGATTTAAAAAAAAAAAAAATAGAATTCAAACAATAGATTACAATTTAGAGACTTGAGGTTGCAACCCACTTTTCTTTAAAAAAAATGTTCCATTGCATGATCGGATTGTGTTCGTGTGTGCTAGAGATGCAACGCCCTTTATTTCCCATCCCAATCATGGCTCGATATGGTTTATTTCCTTGCACCTCTCGTGTTTGCTCACATCCCAACCATTTATGAGTGACTACGAGGAGAATAATTTCGCCCAACTCCAGTGGAAATCAGTTACGTATACCGAGTTGTTCATGACCTGAATTCAGTCAACACAGTACCCCTGACCACATTCATAGCTCCAACCCTAGACCAAGCAATTCAAACCACTCATAAGCATATGTAATGGGTTTTAACACCCTCACAAGATATTTCTCTCATCGCACAAAGTGTTTAAGGGGTTGAATTTTCGCTCAGCTCTCTGCATGGATAAGTCAGTACCACAGATTGCCTAACTGTCATAACCGGAGCCAACAATAACACAAGTGCAAAGCGAAGGTCTTTATTTGGTTGAAGCGGGGCTTCAGGTCAGGTAGGATAAAAGGATATATTTAGGCTGAGTCGAGAAGGAATTTCGAAAACTAAGTCAATTCAAAATAACATTACTTCCTTCTCCCTTAATATGATCTTTATTGTTTCCCGCTACCCAACTCTATTCACACTTGAATCTCTTCTTTTCTTTTCTCTCTTTTTTTTTTCACAAGTTGAGTGCTTGACATCCTCAACTACTAATTCTCATGACTAACTTCCTTTTCATTGCTTTTTCTCTTTCGATTTTTTTTTGATTATAGACTGCAACTTTTTTTTTCAAATCATTACGCAGTCATCAATTGGAACAAGATAGAATTACAATCCTCTGAATTCAGTCCATTGCACAACCATTTCCCAACACAAGATAATCATCTCAACTTCTTAGACTTAGACCATAGCACAATCCTCAATCAACAAAAGCTTGCGAATCCCTTCTCTTATGGGTTCAAAACAGAGACAATGCGGAAGAAAGGGTATTCGTGGCTTGTAGCGTGGCATAAAAATTCAAAGAAAGGCTAAGGCTCAAACGGGCTTCTAATGGTCCATGTAGCAAGGTAGGCTCTTTTAGCAAGTCAAATTTGGTTCAACCTATTGCCTTTGCTATAATTTGCACTTGAATCAAGAAGCTACAACGGTATGCACAAGAAAGCACATCCAAGCATAACCCAACCATGCAGACACACATCAAAGAATTACGAGCTCGTAAGTATTAAAAAAAACAACTCTTAGGCTCAAAAGCTCACAAATTAGGGTTTTCATGTGTTTTTCCCATCCAATTATGAGTTATAGGTCATTTCTTGATCTTCATTCCAAATCTAAGTCCATTGGTCGAGGATAACGGTTAAAAGTATTCAAACCATCACTACTCACAAAAGTATAATAATTGGGACGTTCAGGGTTATATATGAAGGAATAATCTATCTATTGTGAGTTGGGTTGACTAGGTTGTAGATATTTGACAATTTCACTTTTCATTTTCAACCTATTTGTGAAGTTTTTGACGAGATGATCTCTATGTGCTCAATTTATATCCAATTATGCAATGATTTTTCAAAAAAGACTGCACCAAAAGTGGGCTGCTTCCTAACAAAGTGCCTAAGTGCATAGATATGTGACAAAAGTAGAGAACAAAGTCAAAATGAATTTTAACGATTCGATTACAGACAGAAAATAAAGGCATTAATCTTACAATCAATTCAATTCCCCCCCACACCTAGACAACACAATGTCCTCATTGAAAAGTAAAAAAATAAAGGGGGGAAAGAAAAGAAACTCCCTCGGTCTAATGTGGCGGTTGATCGGTACGAGGTCTCTGCAACTGTCGAATCTCCTCCCGAAGGGCTCTCTGCTCTTCCAGTATAAGTTGCTGATCTTCTTGCATGGCATTCAGCTGAGTTTGGAAGACTCGCATCAATTCCAGCACCTGCAGCTCAAAAGGGGTAGGAGCAGGGGTACGTGAGTGAAGCGGCTTTTTTAAATTTGAAATTTCTAGAATTACGGCCGTGAATGTCTCACTGACGGCCGTAAGTCCTAATCTGGAAAAAATTGCAAGCACCCACTACGGCCGTAAAGTCAAGTCTCACGGCCGTAAGCTGGCCTCTAATTAAATTTATTGGAATTGTGTTACGGCCGTACTTGAGTACCTTACGGCCGTAAGTTAGCCACTGATTTTTATTTGTTTTTATTTATTTTTTTATATATGTGTGAATGAAATGACTAAATAAAATAAAATTAACCAAAAATGAAAATATGAAAATAAAGAGTCGAGGAGGTAAAGAAACTCCCCTCTCGGGTTGCCTCCCGAGCAGCGCTGCTGTTTACAGTCGTTGGCTCGACTGAGTCCTTTCTCATTCAACCGGGATTAGGTGGATTCCCAAAGCTTAATTTCTTCTTCATGCTCTTCATCAGTGCCTGCAAAATAGGGGGTAGATATTTTTCATCAGAGACAGGTAATGAGTTGGATGAGATTTTACCTGATTTCGGTAACTTTGGACAGTCCTTTCCACCAATATCGAGAACTTCCTATACTAAAGAGTCATTCACATTAACAGAATAAACAGGATCATCATCAAAAAATTTCACGGAATCATAAATATTGAATTGAACAATTTCATTATCAAATTCCATGGAAAGTGTGCCACTACTAACATCTATCTTAGTCTTAAATGTTTTCAAAAATGGTCTGCCTAGAAAAATAGGAGTGGAGCTGGGTGAATGATCATCATTCATATCTAACACATAAAAGTCCACTGGAAACACCAATCCACCTACTTGCACTAGAATGTCTTCAACTACCCCGTCAGGATAAGCATTAGAACGATCGGCTAGTTGAATTACCTAAGTCTATTAAAGCACGATATATTTTCTTATTACCTATTTGACAAGGTATGGTAAACATACCTGGATCCTTGCACTTGGGAGGTAATTTTCTTTGAAGAAGTGCAGATACAGACTCACCCATTCTTACCATCTCATTTACCACCAGTTTCCGTTTGCTAGTGCATAAATCATTTAAAATCTTGCATACCGGGGAACTTGCTTGATGGCCTCCAATAGCGGGATATTGATTTCAACCTTCCTAAACATTTCTAACATGTCCTTTTCCTTGCTCTCTTTGTTTGTCTTCGCTAACTTGCTAGGAAAAGGTGGAGGTGTTAGTTTAACATTTAAATGGGAATCAGTTTTTACCTGAGGGTTTTGCGAAGTGTCGTTTCTCTTCCCGACTCCTTCCTTTTCATCTTCCTCCATTTCAGGTGCAGCCGGTTCCAATTGCGGACCCTCAATTTCCTTTCCACTCTGGAGAATTATGGCACTCACGTTTTTGGGATTCACCTCGGGTTGAGATGGCAATTTACCTCCAGATTGTGATTCCAACCTATTTATGGCAGTGGCCATTTGACTCATTTGATTTTCCAGGTTTTGAATGCTTGACTTGGTATCCTGTTGTAATTGCATCATGTTAGTTGCCAACGTCTTAACCATATCTTCAAGAGACATACCTGAATTTTGAGGTTTTTGTTGATATTGCCCCTGTGGTTAGAAAGTCCCTTGCTGCTGGAATTGTCTTTGTGGCTTGTTTGAAGTAAAACCCGGGGTTTGAAATTTATGTAACTTAGGTTGGGGTGATCTCTCCACCCGGGGTTGTACATGTTTGAATATGAGTTGTACTGTTGCCTTTGGAAAGGGAAGCCTTCAGCAGCATTTACCCGTTCATTGTTTTCTTCTTGCAATACCGGACAGGTATCCGTTGGATGTCCAAAGTTTGAACAGATTCCGCATGCTTTGGCTTGTTTCGAATTCCCTACAGCAAGTTGCTTAACAAGATTCGTTAGTTCATATAATTGACCTTCAATATTAGAACTACTTACCTCGTTCACTCAGCGGGTGACCCGGGTTCGATCCCCGGCAACGGTGCCAAAAATTTGATGCGTGTCGCGATACACCAAAATAATAAATAATTCCTTACTCGCTAAATATTAATTAATAATGTAGTAGTGAGAGTAAGGGTCGATCCCACGAGGAACGGAAACTAATTTTAGTTGTTCGATCAATTAGAATGGAATGGGGGGTTTTGTTGTTTGAATTGCTTGAATGAAAACTATGCATAAAATAAATAATTAAATATGACTAGAGAATTAATATGAGAAGAAATCTTGTTCTCGGGTTCGGTTGTGCCCTTAATTAATGTTATACTTTTCCTTGTAACGTGTTTCTATTCCTAATTCAATTATCAATCATAAATAATCAACAAGCTCTGATTATCTAAATTCTTCCTTATGTGTATTGATTCAAAATAAGCTCTTTGAACCAATTCTAGCCATGGGCAATCCTAAACAAGCTCTTAGGATTTAATGCACGACTAGTATGAAAATTTAGAAGAATAGATTGAATTGGATCGTTAATTACACAAGCTCGAATTAATCAATCCAAGTTGAATTATTACTAAACCTGCACGAGATTTATTTGCTACTAAAGTAAAGATTCAATGACAATTACGGATCAAGAATCTAAACATAGCATATTCATGAATCCAAAGATCAATAATCAAATTGGCCAAATTAAACTATTAATCAAATAAACTCAATTGAACATTCAAAACATAATAATCCAACAATTGAAATAAAGGAATAAATTCACACTACTAATTTGTAGGAAAAGAAAATAACATAATTAAATTGACACAACTTCCCCTTTGAACAAGATATGGAATTTAGCCTAGCATGATTGTGGTAGATTCTTCAAGTTGCTTCATGAATTCCATTGTTGTTGATATTCTTGCGCTTGAAAATCTCCAAAGAATGCTCTATATTTTTCTCTCAATTCTCCTCAATGTGTAGTCTCTTTCAAAAATAATAATAGTCTCTTTTTCTCGTCATGAAATTCCCTTTTTATAGTCTCAATTTCGTGCCCTAGCTTTGGGATCAAGAAAATCCAAAATTATGGAAAGAATTAAATATGGAAAATTTTGACTTGAATAGTTACGGCCGTAACATTTCCTTTACGGCCGTAAAGAGGTTTTTGCTGATTTTCTTCTTTTGAAGGTTACGGCCGTAACTTATCCTTTACGGCCGTAATCGTGTCTCTGCATATTTTCACCCTTTATTTGTTACGCCCGTGAATTCTGGTTTACGGCCGTGAATATGTTTCGGCTGATTTCTCTAAACACTGTTACCAACCTTACGGCCGTGACATGGTTTCCTTACGGTCGTAACTTTATTTGCGCCTAAGTCCCCAAACTTCAGTTTTTAGTGCATTTTTGTCCTTTTTTCTTCTTTTCTCCTCTTTTATGATCCTATACAATATAAAATATAAAATGCATTAATAATACTTAGATAGAATCAAATTATTGCTTATTCAAGGATATAAGTGCACAAAATAAACGTTAATATAGCACTTATCATCGCTCATAAAGGTGACACTTGGGTAGAAATGATATGTTGTAGTATGGAACTAAGGATACAAACCCATATGAAATATTCGATTCAATAAATTTGACCAATTAGTTAAACAGTTTGGGGTGTAAAACTGGTAATAGTGGTTGTTTAGGTTTGTGTTGGTTCCATGCATGTAAAATTTATGTGTGGAGTGACCTTGACTGACAGGAGGAAGCTAGGTAATGACCAAATGCTAGTAATCTAATCCCATCCATAAAGTAGGAACAAGCATGTATCTTTTAGATTTTTTTATGTCCAAATAGAGAGAGAGAGAGAGAATTAGGACATTGCATTTATTTAACACCTTTCTTCGGAGTGTAGTGACTCGAGTGATTAAGCCCGTAGGGGTATTCCAAAACCTAGTGCCCTATGGTCAACTGACTTGGGAGTCACTAGCCTAAAGCTCGCTACAAGGGTCACTATTAGCTTAATGGAGAAGGGTACTGGATGACATTAGAATTTAGTTGATAGTTTGCTCATACGGGATTAAGATGACTAGTGGGTTTGAATTACCTAGTAGATGTTTGAGGGTGGGCACTCAATTAAAGGAGAATCATCACAACCCTAGGTAGAAGATATCATTGGTTGGACACACCTAAACTTGAGCGGGAAAAGAATTAGTGATTTAGGAAGCAACGTATGAAATTATACCCCGGGGTAGAGAGAAAATAACAAGTTTAGGGGGGAAATGCATCTCACGAGAGGGATAGCAAAATTTGACCATAAAGGGTCGGGAGATCACCTATGCACACTATCACTACAACAAAATGAGGCTTTTGCAACACTTAAACGGCAACATTCAGCAATTAAATGTTGCTAAAAGGGGTCAACAGCAACATTTAGTCATTGAATGTTGCCTTTGGTTCATATTTTTAAGATTTGTACCTTTTTGCTACGTTTAAAGATTGTTGCGATAAGTTGAGATTTTTGCAACACTTAAATTAAGCTTTTCCAACGTTTTACAAACGCTGCAAAAGATTTACCTATTGGGACATTTTTTAAACGTTGCAATAGCTCAGCAGGCTTTTGCAACGTTTAAAAAATGTTGCAATAGATGGGCTATTGCAACGTTTAAAAAACGTTGCAATAACTCGACTATTGCAACGGTTTTTAAACGTTGCAATAGCTCAGGCTATTGCAACGCTTTTTAAACATTGCAATAGTATTTTTGGGGGCTAATTCACATTATTTAAACATAGATTACTAAATTGCAAATATTATAAAACTTTAAACCTAATACACGGCCCCAATTTACCCAAATATCCAATTCGATCCAGCCCTCAATTCTCAAACCCAATCAAATTCCATCCCTCTCTCAATTCCAGTGGGGGTCGCGACTCGTCTCTCTCTCTCTCGCCAGTGCTCAGTCCGTCGACCAACTCCAGTGAACGCCGACTGCCCAGTCTGTCCAGCCTCCTCCTCTGCGTCGTCCAGTCACCGAAGGCACGAAGTTGGCGCGACAGTGCTCAAACAGAATTGATACCCGCAGCGTAAGATCTTGTGTTACCTAGATAAGTTGATTTGTGTTTGATTAGAGAGTGACTTATGCAGTTGTTCTCTTGCCATCTGACTATTTATTTACTGTGGCACAGGGAGATAGCCAAAAGCCCTTCTTATTGGTTTATGGTTTGCTGGCACAATATTGCTGAACTGGCAAAGGAAGCAACAACAGTTCGACGTGTATTGGAACCCCTTTTTAATTGTTTTGACACCGAGAATTATTGGTCACCTGAGAAAGGAATTGCCAGTTCTGTATTAATTTATTTGCAGTCTTTGTTGGAAGAATCAGGTATGATTTGGACCTTAATTCCTATTCATATTCTTCTGCAAATAACACCAATTCCTCTTTGTTATTTTGTTATCATTTTTTTTCTAACCCAAACTTTTCAACTCCAGGAGATAAGTCCCATCTGCTAATTCTGTACTTTTTAAAATATTGGGTTAGTTATATAATTCCGTCATTTTGATAATGTATTATTTCTTGGGATTTTTTGTGGCTGATGGAATGAAGATGGGCGTGTTCAATTAAAGAGATTGCGTTGTATTTGAAATATGGATGATGTTATTTAAATTGGATACCATGGATTATTGTCATTTGATTTTTTTTTAATTATCGATTTTATTATGGTTGGTGAGTATTTTTGTTGGATTCAATTTATTTCTTTGTTTGTGTATTTTGGATTTTTAAATATTTTCGGCATGAAAACGAGTTATTTCTTGGACTCTGCTGGAAAGTTTGTTTTGCTACGTTGAGAAATGCAAATTACACATTTTGTCAGATTTCATTCTAATATCATGCAAGCCAAAGCAAAAGAAATTGTTATTGGATGAAGTATTCTTGGACTTGGTTTCACGATGAAATTTTTTATTGAGCGAAGTAACTCAACCGGAGATTTTTGTTTTGATTTTTTTTACCTGGACGGGTGAATTTAGTTTATTTTGATACTTGTTTTGATTTTTTTCACCCGGACGGGTGAATTTAGTTTATTTTGATGCAGTAATTGGATAGAGTTTAAGGTTTCGAAATAGTAATGGTATCATTCATTCGATATTTTGGTGAAAAGGCTAATCAGGTTGAAAGTCTGTTCTACCTAGAAAGATTAAAATCAGAATTCTGTTTTTGGGACAGATTCCACTATTTCATGGCTTCTAAACTTTATCTTAAGCTAGTAGGACATAGAATTTTATATAACATGTTAAAAAATGTTTCATTTAACCTAGCCTTCATTTGGATTATAGGTTTTCCCTTTCATTGTTGATTTTGAGAAAATGGTTGAGAAAACTCTGTTTTACTTTGAAATATTAAAACTAGCATTCTCTTTATGGTGCAGATTTCTACTAGTTTATGGCTTGTAAGCTTTTTGTGAAAGTTTAGAACTTTCATAAGAAGGTGATCATAAATGTTTCGTTTGCCCTGGCCTTATTAAAAACATACTTTTGCATTTTAAATATTGAGAAAATGAGCACAGAGCATTATTTCTTGCAGAGCTTCAATAAAACGTACTCCCAGTATGCTTTTTTCTTCGATGTGTAAAAGTACAATCAAATTGCTACACTTGTAGAATAATAATTAAGTATTTCTATCCTAGTATCTTCTCTTAACTTGCAAACTGTCGCTTATGAAAATAAAGATGATGCGTTGAAGTTGCAAACTTTCAACATCTCAAATGTAACTTGTGATTTACTATCAGTTATGCTACTATGACTCTAGAGCTTCTTATAACTTATTATTTTCCTTGGTGATAGATCTAGCATCTAGCTAGCATCTGTCATCGATGCACTTCACGTCTCTGGTCTAGTAGATTGATTTAGGACAAGTCATATCAATTTTTATGAAATAACATTGGAAAGGTATAAATGTATTTTGTTTTTAAATTTATTTTTTATTTTTTCTATCATTTATTAAGTAAAGCGTGACATTCACTTATAACTTTGCTCAAATTTGTTATAGGTGTAACTTTGAAGATGGACCGGATTTTGCGATCTAAAGGTACCGTTATATTGCAGGATGAAGTTGATGTTCCCGTAGTAAAATATTTCTTTTGTCAAATGATGTTCTTTTGCGAATTTGTTAAACATTATCAACACTTTCTTTCGTGGATTTGTTATTCTGTGTTGTGGATTTGTTAAACATTGTTAAGACTTTATTTTGTATGGATTTGAAAATTCATAATGTATTTACTTTTGTTTTTTATTTAAAGTACCATTTTAATGACTTAATTAGAAAAATTTGGGTTTTATAAATAATTTGTTCAATAATATTTTTTAAAAAAATATTTATAGCAGCGTTCAAAAAACGTTGCAAAAGGGTCTACGACAACAGTCAATAAATGTTGCAAAAGGTTGGGTTAAAAGTTTTTGCAACACTTAAAAAATGTTGCAAAAGGGTTTACGGCAACACTCAAACAACGTTGCAAAAAGGTCTACGACAACACTTAATAAACGTTGCAAAAGGGTCTACGACAACACTTAAAAAATATTGCAAAATGGTCTACCGTAACACTTAATAAACATTGCAAAAGGGTCTACCGCAACACTTAATAAACGTTACAAAAAGTCTATTGCAACGTTTATTTCAATCTTTTGCAACGTTCAAAAAACGTTGCAAAAAGTTTTTACTCTACGGAAACACTGCGATTTGCAACACTTGCCAAACGTTGCAAAAGCCTTTTGGGAACATTTTTTAGTGTTGCAAAAGGCTATTTTTGTTGTAGTGTATGATGATTGAGTTGATCACACACACACACATTGAGCATGGAAATTAAGATGGGTATAGCATTGTTTGAAAAATTTTCAAGGATTACTGCAGTTTTAAATCTTGAAGCAAATCGACAAGTTATTTAACACCTGCGAGTGTCATGAATTTTATTGTGCAACTATGTTTGAGGGATTTGATATAAGTACGTTTTCGTACTTATTTTGATATCAAATTTAGACAATTGGGAGTATTTTAGAGTTTGATTTTTCTTAACTGTTTATTTATTTTTATTGTTTTAGGAAAAACTCGAATTTGGAAGATATTGAAGCAAATTGAGAAAGTCATGTGCGTAGTACGTGAAGAAATCAATGCAAAACTTTCAGTACAAATATTTCAATGGATCCCATGTTTGCTGCGGCCCGAACACGGCCCGCCTCTAGGGTTTTTGCGATTTTTTTGGTTTTTTCTTTTATTTTTTCCATTTGTTTTCAAGCCCAATAAAAATTAAACCACTTTCTTGACTTCTAAACTAAAACAATACATATTTTAACCTAGAAGAGTCCCCAATTCATTATTCATTGACATTCTACAAGAAACCAAGGAGAAATTCCAAGAAGCCAAAGAAGAAATAAAGAACTTGGGTTGAAAATTGGATCTTAGTGCATGAATCCTTTCATCTCCTCAACCTTAGTTTTAGAATTTGGTGATTTTTTTCTTATATATTCTTCTTCTTTTTCTTTAATTATGTGTAATTAATTTATTAGATGGGATGAACGATGTAATTTTGTTTAAATATTCAATTTCAATTCTATAGTTTTGGGCAAATTGTTATGTGTTGATTTTATTATTGTGTTATGAATTGCTTGATCAGCAATTTGATGATTTGTGGGTTGTTTTCATAATCCAAGTCATGAGTTAACACCTAGACCTAGTAATAAAATCCGACAATTGACAAAAGGGTAGAGCTACATGGTTGTGGTTATCGTAATTATTTTGAATTTTTGTCATTGAATGCATCTATTTAGGGCTTATTATGATCATCATAGAGATATGTGGTTAACATATCTAGATATATAGAACCAATTTAAACTCTAGAGGGAAATTTTGGATAAAATTGTGAATTAAATTAAATACTACTTTCAAAACAATACATGAGAAGAGAAGTTGAATAGGATAGCAAAGTTAATATCGTGAGTCCCAACACTTTTTCATAAGAAACACAAAAAAATAAAATCATATCAATTGTTTTATTTGTTTTATTTTCATATTTCTTTGCTTTCACTATTTTAATATTTCAAAATTCACAATCTTGATATTTATTTGTAGTTTAGGAATTGATTAATCAAAACTAGTGATAAGTAAATTAGTCCTCATGGAATCGACATTGCGTACTCAAAAAGTCCACTTTGCTGCTTGTTCCTGATATCTTACACTTACGATATTTTCACGACACCCGTACTAAATCCAAGAATTCGATTGTAGTCATTAACTTTTTCTGAGTTTGAAATATTTTATGTACACAAAAATCCGTTAAAAATCAAGCGTTGACTGATTTCTTGGCTGATCATCCATGTGTTGCTCATATTTTCTTTGTTTTCGAATTGAAAGGATACATTGAATATGGAAAAATTAATGATTGGACATTAATTCAACCATATTGGAGGTAATCGTTAACACATGAAAATACTCAATTCAAAAGGCCAATCACAATAGCTTAATACGGAAGTTTAGATCCAAATATGAAGGCCTAGAGTTAGGACAACGTTAAAGGGTCTGGGTGATTAAGCGACTAGGTAAGCTACGAATTGTTTGGGCATCAGAAATTCTATACAATTGAACGCTTGGGCGAGCAATGCAATATTTGGGTGACTGGAACATTTTTGACGAAATAGAAGCAAAGAGACAGATCTCCAATCTAAACCACGATCTATTGGAGCTATTCTAGGAGTTATTCACAACGAGAGCAGTTTGAGAAGTCATGGGAAGTTAATACAACACCGTGAGATGATAAAAATGTGTATTAAAAAAGTAATAATCATGAGAAGTTATGAAAAGAAGTTACGAAATATAAGGATGTTAGGCAGCAGTTGTTTCAAGACAATTATTAAGTGAATAAACAATTCTAGGAGTAGTTGTATATATTGCAAAAACTTAGGCATTTAGAAAGACCAACAAATGAAAACAAAACTCTTGAAACACACATGTCATTTTTTCATCTTAAATTTTATTAGAATTTCCTTAGTTTAATTAGTGTGCTTACGCCCTATGAAGACATCTTGTAAATTAAGTTTTCCTAGTGCAAAACACTCATTTTTGGAACTTTTTCTCAAGAGGTTTATCTCTTATACATTCGCCTGATCCCTTTTAAAATATCAGCACAAGTAAAATAAGACCCGACCAGAACATCTTTAATTAAATTTGATATGAATATATTTGTTGGTATCCGAGGACCACATGTTATCCAATTGGTACATCATTGAGCAGAACATCTTTAATTAAATTTGATATGAATATATTTGTTGGTATCTGAGGACCACATGTTACCCAATTGGTACATCGATGTTGGTTAAATTTGCAAAAACTCTAAAGAGACAAATATGATTTAAATACACTTAAATCTCATCTTATTTGATTGGAATATTACCTCAAAGATTTAAAACCACCTTGATTAATGGGATTTCGTTGACATCTTAATTAGTCATATTTTTGGCGAGTAAAATGTAAAAATAGTGGTCAGCAAATATTATTTATGGATTCTATGAAATATACATAAAAATAAAATGTGGTATCCATTTTAGCAGTTAACAAACATAATAGTATAAATTCAATTTTCTATATTTAGGTTTTTGATGTTGAAATAATTGAAGTATTGCAAAAGTAAAAAATTGGGTTTCAATGTCCCCAAGCAATCACTTGGGGAAAAACCCCAGGTGATCGCATGGGGACCCTAGACGAAGATAGAGGCAATTCGATCTTTACAAAGCGATCGCTTTGATTTTTGCCACGATTGCTTGGCTGTATTATGGGAAAATGTTTCTTCTTCTTTTCTTTTCTTGTCTTTGATTATTTGATTATATTGTAATATTTTCATAGGAAATAATTTAAGGCATTAGGTTATTTTTTCCTCTTGTATATAAATGTTGTAAATCTCATTGACTTAATATTATAAAATTATTCTCCAAATTGCAATATTTGGCATGGTATCAGAGCCTCCTTCAATCTCCTACTCATTGCTATATGAATCGAAATTTGTTTTTTGGTTCAAAATTTGTTGTTTTTTTTCCCATTCATTACCTTGTTTTTTGTAACTTTTCTTTGGTGTCTTATTTGATATGACAAAGGACGAAAAATCTTAAAAGAAGATAAATTCTACTATAATGGTTGGACTCAATGTGCAAGAAATTTATGCGTTAATTACTCTAGGACCACTTGATGGCACCAACTAAGTTAAATGGGCTTTATATGCTCAAGATAAGATTCGAGGAAGGAAGGGTCGAGGTTATATTTTAAGGACTAGATCTGCACCTACTGATGTTCAATCAGAAGAATATGAGGCTTGGGAAGATGAGAATTGCCTTATAAAAACTTGGTTGCTTGATGAAATGGCGAAAGATATTAGATCTCTCTTTCTTCGATTGCCTCTAGCTAAAGAAATATGGGAAGCAATCAAGCAGACATATTCAGTCGAATACGATCCATGAGAGGCCTACCAACTACACTGTGAGGTGATTTTTATTCGTTGGAAAGGAGGGTTTGTAATCTCCTACTCTAAAGAACTAAAAAAGATTTTGGCAGCAACTTGACGATGTAGACGATTGTTCCATGGATTGTACTAGAGACATTAAAAATATATCATGAAGGTTAATTCCCAACGGGTGTATCTATTTTTGATGGGTCTTGACTCTCAATTGGATAGAGCAAGGAGCCGAATACTTGCTACTAAGGGTAGATGATGTTAATTCAACTGGAAATCTTGCCACCACCCTTGGATTCAGTGCTAAGTCAGGTACGTGTTTTACTAGAAATAGAGATTGGATAATTGACTCTGGTAGAACGGATCAAATGACTTGTGACTAGTACATGTTTAGCAACTTACCACTAATTTTCGTAAAACTTCTATTATCAATGCCAATGTCAATGGAGGGTCATCTTCATCTATTGGTATTGGTAACATCCCATTATCCCCTAATTTAACTGTCATAGATGCCTTGTATAGTCATTAAATTGCAATATTCTCTCAATTTATCAATTAACCAAATCTCGTGGTGTGGAAAGTGGAGGATTGTATTTTCTAGAGGTTAGCTTTCAGTCTAACATAAAAAAGGACAAGCTCACTTAGTAAATGAAGGTGTGGTGAATAAGAAAAATAAGGAAATATTGTTAAGGCATAGGGGTCTAGGATATCTTTCTTTGGTTATCTTTGGAGATTATTTTCTTCTCTATTTCGTGAATGTAATTTTTTAGATTTTGTTTGTGAGATTTGTGTCATGGGAAAAAGCCATCGTTTTACTTTTCATTTAAGTGATAATAAAACAAGTTTTCCTTTCTATTTAGTTCATTTTAATGTTTGGGGACCATCACTAATTCCTTTGATTGAGATATCATTTGTTTCGCCCAAGAAAGATAAATTGAATCATCAAAAATTGGAGTGCGAAGCGTAATTAGATCCATTATTTTGGGTGATTCCCATTAATTTTAATTCCAATTCGATTCGAGATCTCTTATTGAATTGCTCATTTAATGAGCATTCTCAATATTATGCCTTGAAGAGGGCTCCAATCTCGACTCTCTTTAGCACGAGAGTTTAAGTCTCGTTTGTCTATCATTTCACAACCAAGGCATCTTGAAAGTGAATCCTACTCCATGAATATGATATCTATCTAGTGTGATGTACATATGACAAGGGTGGAGTATTCTATTGATCAGCCCCGGTTGGACATCCAATTGCTACAATATGAATAGGCAACTTTTAACCTTTGTTGTTGACTGCACTAGAATGACATGAGTTTACCAATGAAACACAAGAGTGATGTAAGTACAATTTTTTGGTTTTTTTTCACCAAATGGTAACTTCCCATATGGTGTTCCAATAAAAAGTCTTCGTTCCGATAATGAGGGAATAATTTAAACACGAATTGATTGAGTTTATGCATTTCGTAGGTATTACTCATCAAACTTCATGTCCTTATTATCCAAAGAAAAATGGGAGTGGCTAAGAGAAGAAATAGACACTCAATGGAGGTTAATAGATCTCTTTTGATTGGGGGACATGTGCTTTCTTATCTATAGGGTGAGGCATTTATTCGATGGTTTACTTGATAAATCATACACAATCTAGTGTCCTTAATTTTAGAAGACCACTACATGTCATATCTGATTATTGTATTCTTCCATTAGTTATTTTCTTAGCTTTTAGAATTTTCGGGTATGTAACATATTTGTTCACTTACACTCCTATCAATGTACTAAACTCGATAGTCGGGCTGTGAAGTGTGTTTTTGCGGGATGTGGAACTAATCAAAAGAGTTATAATTGTTATGATCTAATTTAAAAAGCTTTTATATCTCCATGGATGTTATCTTTAATTAAAAATAGCTCTTCTACAAATTATTACCTGCCGATTTATCACTTCAAGGGAGAATAAAGGAGAAGTGATCAACCATGAAGAGCTACGGGCTTTTTCTCTTGTTGGTGAGGCTAAAATTTCCTCTGATAGAACAATGACTCCTCCATCTTCATATGGCTAGTCTTCTCTTGAGGTACCTTCTCACCCTAATCTTACAGTTCTTGATGATACTGAGTGTTTTGTTAATAATAGCATCTAATATTTTTTCCTGATAATGCTGAACATCCTTTTCCTAATAACATTGAACACCTTTGCTTAATAACACCGAACACTCTAATTATCTCTCACTAAAATCTAATCATGGTATACCTACTAGATATGAGCCTAACCTTAATTGCAAAACCAAATATCTCATTAGCAATTATTTGACCTCACATAGACTGTCCAAGTTATATGAACCTTATATGCCACAGTAATCATTTGTTTCTATTCCTAGTAAAATGCAGGAAGCTTTAGCAGATGATAGATGGACTCAAGCTATGGAAGAGGAAATAGCTACACTTGAAAATAATAATACTTGAGTTATTGTGACTCTACCAAAATATGTTTATAGTGAAACATATGGTAGATGGAATAGTTGAGAGGTATAAACTCAGTTAGTTGCAAAAGAGTATACAAAGTCTTATAGGATTAATTATCAAGATACTTCTGTGCAAGTGATCAAACTCAATACCGTAAGGGTATTCTTGTCCTTGGCGAAGAATTAGGATTGGACGCTTCTTCAATTCAGTGTAAAAAATGCATTCTTGTATGGAGAACTTGCAGAAGAAGCGTTTATGGATCCTTTTCCAGGTATAGAGAAGTACACAGGCACTATGAATATGTGAAGCTTTCCGGGATTAGATATTATCGACGATTCATAAAGGGTTTCTCCAAGATAGCAGGTCCAGGACTCAGTTGACACAGAAAGGTGACAAATTTCAATGGATTGAACAGTGTGAATGAAGCTTCCAAGAGTTGAAGATTAGACTGGTTTTAGAACTAGTGTTGATCGTGCCTGATGGGTCTAAAGGTTTTGTTATTTACAGCGATGACGCCAAAAATGGATTGGGATGTGTTTTGAATGCAAAATGGTAAAGCGATAGCTTATGTTTGAGGTAATTAAAACCATATGAACAAAATTATCTAACGCATGATCTGGAGCTAGTAGTAGTAGTGCACGCTCTGAAGATTTGGAGACACTAATTATATGGGAGTAAATGTGAGATTTACACTGATCACAAGAGTTTCAAATATTTCTTCACTCTGAAGGAATTGAACAGGAGACAACGTTAATGGCTTAAGTTGGTAAAAATTATGACTTCACTATTCTTTAACACCCAGGTAAAGCCAATAAAGTTGCGGATACATTAAGTAGAAAGGATGCTGGATAGTTATTACCTTTGAGAATAGTTCAAGAGCAGCAAATTCAAGACTTTCAGAAAAAGAGGATTAAAGTGTGAGCCCCATCGATCCAAAGTTCTAATACATTGGAGAATTTGACTCTTAAGCTAGATTTGAGAGATCAGATTGTGACGGCTAAGAACGATGATAAATTCTTGGAAAAGATTTGAACTGAAGTTGGGATTGGTAAAAGAATATGCTTCGAGATTTCCCTTGATAAAGCACATATGTTCAAGGGTCGTCTCTGTGTACTGAAAGATGATTAGATCAGAAATGAAATCATGAAGGAAGCTAATTCAGCATCGTATGCAGCCCGTTCAGGAGGGACGAAGATGTATCGTGATCTGCATAATACCTTCTGGTGGAGGAACATGAAGGGTTGTATTGCAAAGTTTGTCTCACGAGAGCATCATAGACCGTCAGGATTGTTGAATAATTTGGATATACCAGAATGGAAATGGAAGAAGATTTCTATGAATTTTGTAACATGTTTACCGAGATTAGCAAGAGGACATGTGTTGTGATAAATTTTAAATAATCGCAAGCGCACAAATCAATTGTAGTAAAGAAAAATGATTGCAAGGTCGATCCCCACCAGAACTGAATACTTTTAGAAAGTGTAATTTAATCTTTTTTAACTATTACTCCAGCTAGTTGAGGAAAAGAATCAATTTGTTTGAATTGCTTGAAACTAAATAATCATAAATAATACAAGATTGCAAATTTTTTAAAGAAATTTAATGAAATACAAATTACTAAGGTTTTAGAATCCACCACAATTTAACAACACAGTTACTTAGTTATCAATTAATTCCCGAATTCAAGCAACAAATAAAAATCAATTTATCGTTACCTTTATATTTAACAATTAAGCCCAAATTAGATTAGCATTCATAATGTAGATTATTCTTTCACTTCTTTAACAAATTATCCAAGCATTCGTCGTATCGACCTTTGTAATGAATGAAAATGAGGAATCAGAGATAATTACTTAGAAATTAAAATCCAAGCATTAATTAATTAACCAAAAGATTTAATTATAAAAAATACCTGATATTAATGATGAAATAACGTTTGGATTAATTATTCAAATAAGAAAGAACCATAAAATTTTCACATATAAGGGAATTAATATGATAACCAAATAATTATGAAATTAAATGGGTTTCATCATCAACCTTAGTACAAAATACTTAGAACATAATTAATCTAAAACACGAGAAATAGATAAAACTCAGCATTATTTAGAATGAATCTTCAAGCCAAGATGATGGTTTCTCCCCTTCCTTTCTTTCTCTCCTCTCTTGTTGTAGTGTGTAAGAAGTGTATCTAAGAGGTGTCTCTTCTCCTTCATTTTCCCTTGCTATTTATAGAGTGAAATAGCATCTCCTTTATGATAAGATAATGTCCATTTGTAATAATTATTCTCTTCCATCGATCATGAATTGTTCCCATCCACCATTAATCTTATCTTTGCTTTTCCATCATTTTCTCCATTCATTTTCAACTTTTGTCTCCATTAATTTGTATCTAGTCTTTGTGTCCATACTTGTGAATAATGGATTGCCCATACTTGTGCATAATGGATTACTAAAACAATTGATATAATGCTGAAAATCGGATTTGAACAATCCATTTTTCATCGAACGAGTAGTCGGTAATTTCATCGTATCTTCTTCATCCTATGTCCGATCGATGCTATTCAAATTTTTGTGTAAAGCTGACTAAGAGGGTTAAAATTCATCTAGAAAAGACATTTTCAAATTCGAGCATTTATGAGATGAAACATGAACCTTAATATGAAGCTGAAAATTTTGAGCATAACTTGTTCAGTTAGAACTCTTCCGTTTTCGTCCGTTTGCATTTATCTCACCCAATTTAGCTTCCAACTCTTCCATTTGAATCTTTAGTATCACGCAAGAATACACAAATGGTTTGAGTAATCTTTTGAAAATTGCATATAAGTCCCTCAACTTTGAGTTATCTCATTTTAGCTCATTTCCATCCAATTGACTTTGATTCCTTCATTTCACATCGTATTTCACCTAATACATATAAATAACAAAATTAAGCTATAATTCGTTAAAATCAATAACAAATACACTAGTTTAACGATTAGGATAAGTGTACAAATTACACTTATCAAATACAACCAAACTTGAACATTTGTTTGTCCTCAAACAAAATATAGCTTAACTCAAACAGAAGTTAAAACAATCATTGGTTAAACAACTTTTCGTGAGTCTTAGGATTGGAAATGTTGCATCAAAACTACAAATAACTTCAAAACCGTAGTGCTAAAATCAATATATACTTATTCAATGCAAAACTGATGTGTGTGGGTGAACATTTATTCAAAACACCATAAAGTCACAAATTGATTCAATTCCCAACCTTTGATGGTCAAATATTTCCTTTCTTCTCTCGTAAGATACACATCTTCCCCCAAACTTGTTATTTTCTCTCTAAATCGAGGGTGCAATCCTAATGTTGAAATAATAAACTAATCCTAATCCTTACCCTCTCTAGTTTGGTTATGCCTCACAAATTGCATCTCAACACGTCAACAAATAAGGATGCTCCAAAATTTTGATTGTTTCAACCTTAAAGAATCAATTGGGTGGGTTACTGGACATCGAAGGTCTAATTCTCTCCAACGGGACTTAATCAAGGCATTAGTACAACTTCTGTTTCATCCACCATTTTTTTTTAAGGCATTAGTTAGTGCGTCTTCTGTTTCATGCACCTGCTTTTTCACCTTTTTCATAAAATAAAATGATACAAATGAAAATACAATGAAAGGCATTAGTACGTCTTCTATTTCAAGCACCTGTTTTTTTGCCTTTTAATACAATAAATTGATACAAATGATAATACAATGAAATAAGAATGATAGTGTCTCCTATAATTTTCGGATCATTTGCTTTTTTCTTTTTCTTTTTGTTTTTGAATAGCCAAGATTAGTGCAACGTCCCTCATTTGTCTTCAGAAATCAACTTTCAAAAGAATTCACCCCACTTTCATCCCCTTAGTCTAGACAATCCACACAAAAATTCACACACGGAATCCTCATCTATCTCAATGTCTCCTTACAACTGTGCAGCCCCTCCAAACTATCCTATAATTGGTTCAAGGAATTATAATTTTTTTGTCTCGAATGTTTAGGTTTAACATGTAAGGTCTATTATCTTCAACATATTTAATAGTTTGAATCAAATCATTCCTTCATAATGCAATACATAAATCTCGTGCTAAAATAATATCAAGTTTCAACTGAATAAGCATAAATTAACCCAACCCACAATTTTTCCACAATTTGAAGTTTAATACTTGATTCCAATCTAACATCATTGTTGGCAAGGTTATCTAACCCACACAAGCACACAAAAGCAAATAATATATATATTTTTTTAATTAGAGAATGCGTCTCAAGAGTAAAAACAACCCCATACTCAGCCATTCTATGAAAATTAGCATATCTAATGATTTTACAAACATCATTTTTTGGCAAATTTTTTTTTTTTTTTAATTTAACTATAGAATGCGTCTCCATAGTAAATAACTCCGTACTCAGCCATCTCTAATTAAATTAAACTACACATTTTTTTTATTAGAGAATGCATCTTAGGAGTAAAAACTACTCCATACTCAGCCATTCTAAGAAAATTAAAATACACAATAAGATAAAAACACACATAAAAAACAATGTCACCAAAGAAAAAGTAGGAGAGATATCACCTGGTTTTTGCAACTATAACAAGATATGGCTGAAAAATATAAAAATAAATAAGAAGAAAACGCCGGGAGTACAATCAAAGAATAAGAATTCCACATTTCACAATTTTAACTCCAAATCTAACTCATCCAGGTTCTTTTTTCGCTTGCTGCTTTCTGGTACTGACCGATCAATGTACGCTAACTCATCCGAATTCCTTTTTCGCATGCTGCTTTCTGGTAATGACCAATCAATCCGAGCTCTGTCTGGATCTCTTAAAGGAACATATGTTTGCAATTTCTCAAATAACTCGTCAATAGATGATGTAAAAATCAAAAAATTTCGTGCCACGGGAGAAATAATTTTTTTTTTCATCATGTAATCATGAAATGCTAATAAACCATCAAAGAAATTATTAACATTTAAGAGTCCAATGGGTTTAGTGTGCATGTTCATTTGAGCCCAGAGATTACACTAAATATTTGTTCTAGTGTACCAAAACCTCCTGGTAACGCAATGATAGCATCAGAACCAGTAATTATTAAGGCTATACGTTCAAGAATGGATTTGGTTTTTACGTCATATCCCAGTGTTTTTCAAGAAACTTTTGTTAGAGGGGTTGTTATGACACCAAAAGTTTGCGATCCATGTACTCGTGTAGCTTGTACAACGCACCACATCAATCCACAACTACCTCCTCCATAGATCAGAGTCACATTTCTTCGCTGATTTTCATTCCCAGTGCGACTATTGTAGCAATGTATTTGTCATCTCTCCAACTGATGATCCACCAAATACACATAGAGTTTTGATCACACAGACTAGGCATTTATCCATTTGCAGCAGTTGTGACTTGGTTAAACCTAAAAACTGAAATAAAACATAAAAAATATATATATATCAAAGAGAAAATATGAACATGTAGTTGTTATTTTGGCTCACATCTTCCTCTGGTTTTACGTCCAGAAATGGCTTAAACATCTTCTAATGAGTTGGGGATATGCTTCCCATCCAATTTTCTTACAAATTGGCAAACATGGTCTTTTTCAGTGAAATTCCCAAGATTATAACATTCTTGTTTAGCTTTAAATTGATTCCATAAATCAAGAAGTGCCATTTGTACATATCCACTAGGATGCGTCTCAAGAGTCAGTCGAATATCATCTAAAGACTCCTTACTCAGTCAATCCTTAATGAATGCTATTTAATCTTCTCAGTGTATGGACAGGTACCCCAGTGAACGACATTGTGTGTTATAGGTCCATCGAGCACATTTATAACAAGCTTGTAAACGTTTTCCTCTTCTTTTCTTTGTAAAATTACTCTTACCTAAACCAGACAGATGTTTAGTACAAAGATTAGAAGCTGCACTACCTAATCGAACTTTTGCTTCAATTAACTAACGAATATCTTCTGGGATTCCTTTGTACATTAACATCATTAAGCGTTCTCTTCTGGCTAGGTAGATCTTTTTCAAATCTTTGAAATGAAATGTTGGATAATATTTGCGATGAGTTAAAATCTCAAATTCATCATTTTTTTATTTAATTTTTTTAAAAAAAATATATAAAATAAACATGATCAAAACAAAAAAAACAAAAACACAATTGTAAAAACTTAAAAAAAAAGGGAAAACAAACAGGAAGACAAGAAAAAAATACCTAATGGTTGATTAAAGAAGAAAGAAAGAAAATCTGAAGTAATGAGCTATGGAACCAAAGAAGGAAAGAAAATTTCAAGTAGTGAGCTGTGTTTTACCAGGGTATCAAAATGATCGTTTAAATAGATAAAATTCCAATACCGTTCAATCTACGAAACAGAAAAAGAATAGTGTGTTTGACGATATTTCCACTCACTGGTTTTCTACTCACACGATACCCCATAATGTTCCAGCTTTTAACTGCTTTTACAAAGCTCGAAAAAAGTTGTCAGTTGCACGATGATCAAAATATTGATTACGCTCACTGCTAGAAAAATTTATCTTTCTCCTTTTTTTTTCACAAAATAACTTACAGTAAAAAAATAAAAAAATAAAAATTAATTAAAAATAAATAAATATTACACTTGAAAGTTCTAGATTTCAATGGATCATTCCTGAATAACAGGATCCTCCAAAAGCTGGTTCTCAACTTCTAAATTTTTTTAATTCCAAAAATGGTTTAAGTCTTTGCCCATTAACTTTGAATACGTCACCATTTTTTGGATTTTTGATTTCAACGGCATCATGAGGGTATATATTATGAACAAGAAAAGACCCTGACCATCGAGAGCGTAGTTTACCTGGAAATAGATGCAAACGAGAATTGTACAAAGTACTTTCTGACCTAGAACAAATGATTTTCTTAAAATGTGCTTATCATGAAAAACTTTCATCTGGTTCTTGTAAATCTTTGCATTCTCATAAGCATCATTCCTGATTTCTTCAAGTTCAGCCAACTGCAATTTTCTTTTTGATCCAGCTTTTGCATATCAAAATTATATAGCTTTATTGCCCAATATGCTCTATGTTCTAATTCAACAAGTAAATGGCAGGCTTTTCCATAAATAAGCCTATAAGGAGACATTCCAATAGGGGTTTTATAAGAAGTACGATAAGCCCACAATGCATCACAAAGTTTTAAAGACCAATCTTTCCTTGTAGGGTTAACCGTTTTTTCAAGAATACGTTTAATTTCCCTATTTGAAATTTCAACTTGACCACTTGTTTGTGGATGATATGGAGTAGAAACTTTATTATTGATTCCATACTTCTTCATCAAATGTTTAAAATTTTTGTTACAAAAATGATTTCCCCCATCACGAATGATTGCACGTGGTGTGCCAAATCTGGAGAAAATGTTTTCTTTCAAAAATTTCACTACAACATGGTGGTCATTTGTCTTACATGCAATTTCTTCGACCCACTTGGACACATAATCAATAGTTCAACATGCCAAATCAACAAACTACCCATTTCAATCCATCAAATCCTCAGAATGTTCCTCAAACTTCTACACAATTTCAAAAGAAACCTTCTTTGGAGGAGACTTTACAACAGTTCATGCAATCGAACCAACAAGTTTTACAATCCAATTCTCGATCAATTTTAAAACTTGAAACACAACTAGGTCAACTTACAACTGCAGTAGCTGAGAGAGAAAGGGGAAAACTTCCAAGTCAACCTGTTCCAAATCCAAAATGTCAGTACGAGGTAGGGTCATCAAACTCTAATGAAGAAGTTAAATGCATAACCACTCTTAGATTTGGAAAGCCATTGCCAAACCAGATCATCGACTTGAACAAGAAAAGGAAGTCCTGAGAGCTAACCTAGAACCTAGAAATTCAAAATCCAAAGACTCGACAGGAAATGATAATAAACAATTGCCTTTTGTTCCTAAAGCTCCATTCCCCCCACAGACTTGTTCCAAAAGAGAGAGGTGTACCATATAGTGACATTTTGAGGTGTTTAGGAAAGTTCCCATTAACATTCCATTCCTTGATGCAATAAAATAAGTGCCTACCTACTCAAAGTTTTTAAAGGATCTATGCAGCGTTAAAAGAAAATCCAATGTCCCCAAAAAGGCATTTTTGACTGAACATGTAAGTTCTATAATCCAACACAGAAAATTTGTCAAGTATAAAGATCCCGGTTGTCGTAATGGTATCCTAAAACTCTCATTTGGAAACATGACGGTGGAACTAAATGTATTCAGTGTTGCTCATAAATATGTGGAAACGGATGATTTATGTGAAGTTAACCTGATAGACAATATAAACCACGATTTTTTCTCTCAAGTGGACGAACAAGATCCTCTGGAACTATTTTTAACTCAATTTAGAATGAATATGGACGTTGATAGTTCGATTAGTGAAGTAAATTCTTTGTTAGAATCAACTCCACTAATGGATACTGATAAATGGAAAGCAAAAGTTGAACCTCTTGAACCTTCAGAGTTTAAACAATCACTTTTTGAACCACCAAAATTGGAGTTGAAACCATTACATGAGACTTTGAAATATGCATTCTTAGGTCCATCTAAAACCTTGCCTGTTATCATAGCATTCGACTTAGCTATTTAACACGAAGGTAAGCTAATACATGTCCTTAAAAATCTAATTCCATACATTAACGGTATTAGTCTGTTAGTTTGCATGCACAGAATTCATTTGGAAGACAATGCAAAATCCACACGTGTAGCGACCGAGAATTTTCGTAATTTTATTCAAATAAATATTTTTATTTTAAAAACGTGTCGCTTAGACTTTGCTCATTCATTCATTTATTTTTAAACGCATGCTCGTCTAGCCAATTAAGTGAAATTAAATTTATTTAAAAACTTAGTCAAATTGCAATTTTATCAAAAATATTTCAATATCACAGTTTATTTTCAAAAGTCCAAGTATTAATTATATTAAGTCGAAATTTCAACTGTTTTAATCCAATCCAACATCTCGAGCCCAAATGTTTTACCGATCATTCAAGTCCTTTTAACAACCCAGTCAATAAATTCTTGGCCCAACTAAATCAACAACTTATTTTCCAAGTATTTCCTTACACAACCATATTCATTTCCAAAATCCTTACAAGTTTTCCATAAACCAAGATTTTAACCTAAGTTACTATGTTTAACACCTAAATCAACTATTAATTGGATCCCTATCCCTTGCATTCACGACACCCAGACCTCCAGCAGGTAAAATTTTCTCTCAATTTTCTACCATAGCCAAAGCTTGGTATCTAAATCCATCACCAGTGCCAACCACTAGCCTGAAAGACCACCAACTCATCCTCAACCAATCTGCAGAAATAACCAGCCCGGACACCATAACCATTGCCTAAACGGAACCACAATTTGCTGAAATGAACTCCACCACCCAAAATTTGACCGGCACCAGTATTTGCCCATACCCAACTGCAGCAAACCTTCATCATCTCAACCAAAATCACAACCACCAACACTGGCAGCCACGAAATCCATAGCCCCCATCGCTCCAACCAAATCAGCTGACCTCAAAACCACCAACCAATTTGACAACCAAATTGACCCACACAGCCACAAAATCAAGAAAATAAACTAAACCCAATACTTACCTCAACCTTCGATCGGATTTCCGTCAGTTGAAACCATCCAAATCACAATCTTAAGCCTCAGTTTTCGCACCCAAAAACCATCCCTTTTTCTCACACACCGCACCGCCTCGCCTGGGGGTGCCTCGCCGGCGTGGTATCGGAGGGAGGGGCGGAACACCCCTCCCCGTCGCTCTCTTCCTCTCTCTCTCTCTCGTATTGAAGAGAGAGAGGGTGAGGGTGATATATGTATATGTATATATTTTTATAAATTATATTTTAGTCCCCAAATTTTAAAAGTTATTTATTTTAGTCCCTGTTAGTTTAAAAGCAATTATTTGAGCCCTTTTATTTAATTTCATTATTTAACCCCCAAGTTCAAAAAAGTGATCATTTCAGTCCTTCAAGTCTTGAAATCATTTATTCAGTCCTAAGTTTTAAAAGTTATTAATTAAGCCCTACAATTTTATAAATGGTTCATTTCAACCCATTTCATTTTAATTTCATTAGCTAAGTCCAAAAACTTCCAATTGAGTTTATTTTGACCTAAAAGTTTGTGCTGAAATATAATTTGGCCAGAAACTTTTCGGGTTTATCAATTTAGTCCCTAATTTCAATTATTTGCACAAAGCCCCAAATCTTTACACATTACCATTTTAATCCGAGCTTTACACTTTTAAATTCTTTCAATTCAACCCTAGAATTTACTTTTATTTATAAAATTTTAATTTCATGTTTTCTAATAGGAAAATTATTTATTTTAGGGCTAGACGAGGCGCGGGATTTTCAAGAAAGCTAGAATCTTTTTTAAGCAAATTCAGAAATATCTTAAGGTAGGTTCATTACTTCAAAAATCTTTTATCTTAAATGCGCAATATTAAGTAAACTCGTATTGTAAATTTATGCTTGTGATTACGTAATTTATGAGAATTAATTGCCTTCGGGCCAGATCCACATGTCTTCGGGCATGAAAATTTATGATGTATGAGATCCACTTGCTTATTGCATGAGAATGAGAATTTATGAATTAAGTTGCATGATTATATGTGTTATTTACCATACAGTTTATTTAATTTGCGCTGAACCTACTGAGTGTTTCTTTCGAAATGCTCACTCCTATTTTTAAACTTACAAAATTGCAGAGTTCGGAGATGGTGGCGAATGAAAGGGCAGTGGTGGCAAATAATAATGAAGCTATATTTTTTTAAAGTCACGATTCATGAATAGTGTCAATTTATTTATATGTCGTTATTTTAAATATGATATTTAAAGTCAAGAACATCGTCAATTTAATTATTTGTCGTTACTTTCTTTGAAAGTTAAGATTTCAACGTTTTTATGCATTTATCAAATTTAATTTATTTACTGTTGAAATTTTTCACATAAATATGATGTTTAGAATTCAATTATTTTCCGCAATAAAATTAGATTTAAAGGAGAAGTGACGTCCCGAGCTTCACGGAATTTGGGGCGTTACAACACGTGAATTTGAAAGACGACTAAATCCCACTATGAAAGAAGTTGTTAGAGCTAAAGTGATCAAACTTTTAGATGCAAGCGTCATTTATCCTATCCCTGATAGTTCATGGGTCAGTCTTGTTCAGGTAGATCCTAAGAAATATTCTTGCATAACAGTAGTAAAAAAATGATGAAGATGAACTTGTTCCCACTCGAATAAAAACTGATTGGCGTGTCTGCATTGACTACAGAAAATTGAATGTTTGCATTAGCTAGGAAGGATCATTTTCCACTTCCTTTCATTTTCTCTGAAGGATAAAGCAAAAGCTTGGTTAAATAATCTTCCTGCAAGAACAATCATGAGTTTGGAACTAATGGATAAAAAGTTCTTATCAAAGAAATTTCCCATGTCAAAAACTGATCAACTTAGGAGGGAAATATCGGAGTTTTATCAAAAATAGGGTGAGGAATTCCATGAGTGTTGGGAAAGATTTAATGACATCATTTTGAAATGTCCCCGTCATGGTTTTGAAATTTGGAGATTTGTAAAATACTTTTATGATGGTTTGACTCCGTCGAAATTTGGAGATTTGTAAAATACTTTTATGATGGTTTGACTCCGTCAAATCGTCAACTGACACAATCCATGCATGGTGGAATATTTTTGCATTTGAGAGCAAGATGCGTGGGAATCACTTGAAACACTATATGTTAATTCTCAACAATGGAATTGTTTAGAGCCTAGAGGAAAACCAATGCACCTGAGAGAGGGGGAATTTATGAAGTGAGGGATGACTTAGATGTGAAAACCACTCTAGCCAATTTGACTAGGAAAGTTGAAGCACTAGTCCTGAATCAAATAGTGAACAAAAATGAGGTATGTGCTTTGTGTCAAAATTCTTCTCATACTTCTCAATCTTGTCTTTCATTTTCAAACTCTCCAAACATTTTTTTGAACAAACCAATGCACTTAACTCTTACGGAAAATCATTTGACAGCCATTTTGGATCTACATATAAACCAAATTGAAGGAATCATCCAAATTTTTCATGGAGACAAAATCATCCTCAAATAAACCAAGGAGGGCAGCGGCGCCAAAAACTTGTTGTGATAAATTTTAAATACTCCCAAGCGCATGAATCAATTGTAGTAAAGAAAAGTGATTGCAAGGTCGAACCCGCAAGAACTGAATACTTTTAAAAAGTGTAATTTCATCTTATTTAATTCTAGCTAGTTGAGGAAAAGAATCAATTTGTTTGAATTGCTTGAAACTAAATAATCATAAATAATACAAGATTGCAAAATTTTTTAAAGAAATTTAATGAAATACAAATTACCAAGGTTTTAGAATCCACCACTATTTAACAACATGATTACTTAGTTATTAATTAATTCCCGAATTCAAGCAACAAATAAAAATAAATTTATCGTTACCTTTATATTTAACAATTAAGCCCAATTTAGATTAGCATTTATAATGCATATTCTTCTTTCACTTCTTTAATAAATTATCCAAGCATTCGCCGTATCGACCTTTGTAATGAAAACGAGGAATCAAAGATAATTACTTAGCAATTAAAATCCAAGCATTAATTAATTAACCAAAAGTTTTAATTATCAAAAATACTTGATATTAATGATGAAATAACGTTTTGGATTAATTATTCAAATAAGAAAGAACCATGAACTTTTCACATAAAAAGGAATTAATATGATAACCAAATAATTATGAGAGTAAATGGGTTTCATCATCAATCTTAGTACAAAAAACTTAGAACATAATTAATGTAAAACACGAGAAATAGATGAAACCCAGCATTATTTCGAATGAATCTTCAAGCCAAGATGATGGTTTCTCCTCTTCCTTTCTTTCTCTCCTCTCTTGTTGTAGTGTGTAAGAAGTGTATCTAAGAGGTGTGTGTAAGAGGTGTCTCTTCTCCTTCATTTTCCCTTGCTATTTATAGAGTGACATAGCATCTCCTTTATGATAAGATAATGTCAATTCCCAAGAATTATTCTCTTTCATCATGAATTGTTCCCATCTACCATTGATCTTATCTTTGCTTTTCCATCATTTTCTCCATTCATTTTCAAATTTTGTCTCCATTAATTTGAGTCTAGTCTCTATGTCCATACTTGTGAATATTGGATTGCCCATACTTGTGCATAATGGATTGCTGGAACACTTGATATAATGCTGAAAATCGGATTTGAACAATCCTACTTGGTCGCCCGCAGATTTTTCATCCGACCAGTAGTCGGTAATTTCATCGTACCTTCTTCGTCCTATGTCCGATCAATGCGATTCAAAATTCTGTGAAAATCTGATTCAAAGGGCTACAATTCATCTACAAAAGACATTTTCAAATTCGAACGTTTATGGGATGAAACATGAGCCTTAATTTGTAGCTGAAAATTTTGAGTATAACTTGTTCAGCTAGAATTCTTCCATTTTCCTCCGTTTGCATTTATCTCACCCAATTTAGCATGCGAGAGTAGACAAATGGTTCGATCATCTTTTTTAAAATTGAATTTAAGTCCCTCAATTTTGATTTATCTCATTTTAGCTTGATTTCCTGCCAATTTCCTTTGATTCCTTCACTTCGCATCGGATTTCAACTAATACATAAAAATAAAAAAATTAAGATATAATTCATTAAAATCAATAACAAATACACTAGCTTAACGATTAAGAAATGTGTACAAAATACACTTATCAACATGACGCCAATTGGGTTATTGTGGACTCACTTACATAGTTAACCCACTTCCTTCATATTTTAATGACTCTTAGTGTAGAATAGTTGGGATAGATATATGTCAGTGAGAACTAATTTCCATTGTCTTAGATAGAGACATGAGCTTTACCTCGAGATTTTGGAAGAGTTTGCAGACTGCTATGGGCACTATGTTAAATTTAAGTACTACCTACAATCCCCAGACGGATGGACAGTCCAAAGATACTATTCGGAAGTTGGAAGACATGCCTAGAGCTTGTGTTTTAGACCTAAGCGGTAGTTTGGAGACTAATCTATCATTGGTGGAGTTTGCCTGCAACAACATTTTTCAGGCTACCATTGGTATGACACCATATGAAGCAGTATATAGACGATGTTGTTGATCACTAGTATAATGGGATGAGGTTGGTGAGAGGAAGATATTAGGTCTGAAATTAATTAAAAGGATAGTAGAGGCTATCGAGAAGACAAGACTGCAGATTAAAGTTGCTCAGGATAGATAGAAATGCTATGCCGATAAGATGAGGAAAGATTTAGAATTTCAAGTTGGATAGAGTATTATTGAAAGTATCTTTGAAGAAGGGAACTTTCCATTTTGGTAAGAAAGGGAAACGAAGACCATTTTTATTGGATCGTCTCAGATGTTGGAGCAAGTAGGAAACGTGGCTTATCATTTGGCTTTACCATCAAAATTTTTAGCTGTACACAATGTTTTTCATGTTTTCCAAATAAGGAAATATGTATATGACCCTAGCCACGTGGTGAGTTTTTAGTCTATTATGATTTGTCATATGAGGATGCACCTATGTGTATAATACAGAGAAAAAGTCCATGTCTTAAGAAGCAAAGAGTTCCTTAGTCAAAGTTCAGTGGAGTAGATAAGGTAGTGATGAGGCTACTTGGGAAAAGGAAAAAGAAATTTTAGCCAAGTACCCCAATATTATAGATCCAGTAAGTTTATTTTCGAGGATGAAATTATTTAAAGGGGGTAAGGTTGTTGCAACCGAGAATTTTATTATAATAAAGTTAAATTTATTAAAACGTGTCGCTATGACTTCACCCAATTTCCAATTAAAACGTGTTGGTCTAGCTATATTTTTTTTTTAAAGATTTTATGACAAAAATTAAATTCATTTAAATCATTAGTCCAATTTGCAATTTTAAAGTTGTCCAAAATTATTAGTGCATTAATTTTTTTTTAATCTGAAAACATCTCAGTAGCTATCAATATCTTAAACTCCAAAATCAGCTACAATTCATCTCCTTTCCTCCACTTCTTTCCCTCACGCGGACACTGCAAATTTTGATAAGAAACTCACTGCATTTGAACTCCACTGCCATCTCCTAACCAATCAATCCGTACAATATGCAAATAACCATTGCCACTTCACAACCGAGCATCAAAGCCCCTTCAACCTCCATAACACAACCAAGCCTCCAATGCCTCGGTTCTAGCTTAAAATTGCACCACGCTACTGCCAAAATCCGAGAAACCCTTCAATTCATATGCCAAACAATAAAAAATTAATGAAATTACAAAGCACATTCCCTTACTTCAACTATCGACTCGTTAGACTGAATTTTTGCAGAAAATCACCAAACCCGAGCCTAGGTCTTGAATCAAGAATTCCCCCAAAATAAATTTCCTTTCGCACACTCACACACGCACTAATCGCTACCACATGAAGGCGACGCCACCGCCATAAGGTTTTAAAAATATTTCAGTTAGCCCCCTTTATTTCTAAAAGATTTTAATTAAGTCCTAAATCTTTCAATTTTCAATTATGTTAGAATTTTAATTTAGACCAAAAGCTTTTATTTTCTTTTAAACTCTCAACTTCCATTTCCAATTTAAGATTTATTTTCTTTGGCTAGACGACGTGAATGATCATTTAGAGATTTGAAGTTTTCTCGCTCGATTTGAACTTTTCAAATTTCGAGATAGACTCGTTCTTATTAATTGAATTAGCTATGATTTGCATGTGAAAATGTGATTATATATGTGATTATTGATATGTTGATATGAATTGAGATGAGACGAGACAAATTTATGTTCATAAAATTGAACTAAGAAGTTATATGATGTTATATGCACTATAATATACATGGTTTATTGCATGTTGAGACGAGATGACGCTATTTTTATGCCTTTATGTGAATATATGATATACTGTTATGCCAAGAAATGTTTAACATGATTTTCATGTTTACGTGTACTTCCATAATATGAATTAACTACTTTGTGATGAGTCTATTTGGTATTTCTTTGAAATACTCACCCCGTTATCAACAATTTTTGCAGACTTTGGAGACGGTGGCGAATGATGGACAAGGGTGGCGAATGATAAGTAAATGATTTATTTTAAAGTTTAAATCTGTAGTTTTAACGTTAATTTAATTTGATGTTTTACCAAGTGCTGAAAATTTTGATTTTATTACAGTTGGAAGATTTGAATAAAATTATGTGAGTTTAAAGTTTAGTTATTACGGCTAAAATGTTTATTACAAATTTTAGTTATAAAGGATGATGTGATGTTTTGAGTTTTCGGAACTTGGGGCGTTACATTATCTATCTAAATTCTAAATTATGTAATTTAGTTCACTCGTGCATTCTTGACAATCGATAAATCTATTATAATTAAATTTCTTTTCCAACACAAGTTAATTATATCCTAAAAAAAACTTGAATATATTCTTAGTCCGAATTTGAATGAATAACATACATATGATTATTCAAGAGATTGCACACGTCATATATATGTTATTCCTAATATCTGGTGTTCGCATCTTAATGTTGCCACGTTCTAAACCTAATGTGATTCGTGAACCTTTAACAAACAACTGATTATTTAATAGGTGATCAAGCAATCACATAATGCAAAATTAATCAAGAAATACTAAACTACTTATCTTGAATTAAAATAAATAAACAATATGGTTCATCTACATCAATTACAGAAATGGAAAAGATATTGATCTTCATGTCAAAGGTTGAAATCTTCAATTTCTTGATGTAATTGGCCTTCAGTTCTTGCTGGGGTTTGATCTTGTCTCTCAAAATATAGCAATTGACATTTTGCTCTTGATGAATTTTATGATTTGGATGTGTATTCAAAGGCAAGAAAGAGATCTTTTTGATAGTTGACCATGTTCTTTTTGTTGTATATATAAATGCTAGAAATAATTAGGTCAACATGCGTTCCAATAATACCCGAGATCAGGTCATAATTAACCAGAAGAACTCCTAGATGTCTATATTTAAAGACCTAAATAAGTGTGTAAATACACTTATCAAATACCCCCAAACTTTAACATTTGATTTTTCCTCAAACAAAACCTTAACACATGTAAGAAAACTTGCATGTAACAAATTTAGTTAGACAACCCATCGTTTGTCTCAGGATTGAAAATGATGTATTAAATCAATGAATGAATTCAAAATTTACATTATAAAAATCAATCAATGGTTAGATTTATCTTTTCTTCACTCATGAGAAAATACCCCTAAACTTACTGTTTGAACTCTTTTTCCAAAGTGTCATCTAAAGTGGAATTTATATACTAATCATCACCTACTCTAGTTTGGATTCTCCTGTATTTTGATTGCTTGAACATCTAAGAATAAACTAGACGAAAAATTGTCAAAGATTTAATTCTCTCAAATAGGTGTTTATGGCATAGCGCATCTAGTATGTCATCTATTTCATGCATCTGCTTTTTCAAACTTACTGTGCGTAGTTTGTTTCATGAACTAGCTTAGTCTTTTTTTATTTATCTTTTTAGGTTTTTAAGTAAGTGCCCCTATTAGGATCTTTAACAGGTAGTGTCACCCACGAATCATGTTAGCTTTTTCCTGTACAAAAATTAGTGTAATGCCTCTCATTAAACACTCATTCTTGAAAAATCGATCTCTAACTTAAGATTTTCGCCAAGTTTTCAAATTTTTGTTCCCAGACAAACCTAATAATATTTTACACACATGGAATCCCTATTAATCTCAATATCTTCCTACAACTGTTCAATCACCCCTAAACTATATTAAATTTGTTTTAGTGATGTATAATATAATAGTTTTAGGGTTTGGCATCGAAATCCAACTATTTCAACATGTTCAAGATATGAAACAACTCTTTCATTTAAAATCCCAGACATAATTTAGTGCTCAAATAAAATCAATTTTCACATAAATAAGCAGAAATTAATCTCAGCATGCACCTTATTCATAATTCATAATGCATAAATTAAAACAAAATTTAAATTTATGCATCATAGTCGACAATACTGTTTAACTCAACAAGCACACAAAATAGAATTTTTTTTTTTTAAATAATGAAAAAATTTTAAATTTTTTCATATATATTGAGAGCAATTAAATCACACAATCGTGAAAAAGTAGATAAAAATGGAGGCTGAATTGGAATAAAATTGGGTATTCAACTAGTTCGTTTGAACACGTCATTTTCCTTTTCTAATATTGGTTTGTGTGTTTTCAATTGTCATGTTCCTACAAAAGAAACTAATCGTTGATAATATGGAAAAACTCATACTAGTCCCAAAACAACCTATAAGAAAATATGTAGATGAAGATATCTATATTACTAAAAGCAATAAATACAACAATAAAAACTAATTATCATGTTATCTAGGAAGTATAATAATTAAATTAGAAGAAATTTGGGTTACTTCCTAATAAGCACTTGTTATTGTGCTTTCTCCAATCCATTTTTTTTCTTCATTGTGAATCTTTTTGTATTCCTCAATATAAGATCATTAACTAAATTGAGTTTATATTGAAGCTCTGTTGTATTCTTTCACCCTCAAGATTATCCATTTGCTAAGATTGATATTTCCAAGACAACTGACAATTGAGGTGCTTCCACTATATGAAGGCTAATGAAATCAACGGAAAATATCAGATCTCTCGCTTTGATGAGCATATTTTCAACCACTCCAAAAGGATTCTTTAGTATCCATAGGCAAACTAAACAATTATTGAAGTTGCTTTTAGATCTTCTAACCTTAGTTTTCTATAAATAGACAATGATATCAAATTAATACTTGCTCTATAATCGATTAAAGCATTTATACTATGTGAACTTTCTATAGAGTAAGGTAAAGTAAAACTCCCTAGATTTTAAAGTTTAGAAGAGAGCTTATGTCAATGCCACTATTTCATCTTCTGGAAGCTTTCTCTTCTTTGTCAACATCTTTTTCAGGAAATTATCATAATTTAAAATTGTAGAATGACATCAATGAATGGAATGTTGATGTGAAGTTACCTAAGGGCCTCTAAAAGCTTCTAGATTTGTTTTTCCAAATTTATTGTCCTGCAACTTTTGAAGTAATAGAACTTGAGGTATGTCTTTATTGACAGGAATGGTAGCCTTAACCTGTGGACTGAATGCTTATTCTTCTTGATTTACCTTTGTATATTCCTCAGACTAAATAACTTGTTCCTCCTCATGGTAGGTACCTAATTCTACCCTATTATTTTTTTCTTCATAGTGAGCTCTGGAAACTCAGCTCCATTTTTTGTAGTGATGGCCTGGACCTTTTCCTCTTTTGACTGGTTTCGAAGCCTTTGAGGAAATAAGATAGACGGCACATATGATTGAACAAGGGCTACAGACATAATTCATGGTATCTCAATAACTGTATAATTCGCAGCTTCTCTGTTAATACCTATTCCATTGGGTTCATTTTTGTGTTGCCTGGTAGGGTACCTTGTGTTATGTTGGATGATGCAGCTACCATACATAACACTTGATTTTTCAAATTCTTGATTGAAACTTGTTGGTTTTTGATTTATAACTCACTCTTAGTGACTTACTGAATTGTTAGATCCTCTAAAGATGACTTCTTCTCTTATTACTCAAATCCTCTAAAGTGTGTAGTTCAATTTTGATTTAATGAACTCAAGATGGAGGAAGAAATTTCAGGGTGAATTTCTATATGCCACAAAATTATAGTCCCCAGAAGTAGTGAGGGTAGCCATTATCGTACGCTATCATTTAAAGTATGAAGGTATAGGCCACATTCGAAAAGCCTCGGCTCACATGTTTTCATGATTGTCACCTCATAAAGTAATTTAGTTATCTATCTCAATTATCAATTATGTAATTTAGTTCGTTCATGATTTCTTAATCATCGATAAATCTATTGTACATAACTTTATTTTTCAAGACGAGCTAATTAAATCCCACGCATGACCCAAATCGATTCATAGTCCGAATTCGAATGAATAGCACACATTAAGGCATACAACTATTGATTAGTGTATTTTATATACTTATTTATATCCTAAAAGTAGAATTTTAGATGTTCTTTTGACCTAGGTTTCGATATAACTTATTAATAGATGACTTGAGGCACATGTTTGGGGATCCCAACTTGATGAATTCATGCCAAAACGATGTCCAATTGTTGAGGAATCCATGCAAAGGCGAAAGAACAATTGAAGACCAAACACCAGTACAGAAATAGGAATTCGTGTCGTTTGTAGCGGCGACGCATATGACGTAGAAGCGTAAAGTCTCAACTTTAGGCGTCAGTTTACAATCGACGCCCAAAGTCAGTTTTGGACGTCGGTTCTAATTTAAAATCGACGCCTAAAGTAAAAAAAAAAAAAAAAAAAAAAAACCTTTGGGCGTTGGTTCTAATTTTAGAACCGACGCCCAAAACCAACCTAGGGCGTCGGTTTTTATACCGACACCCAGAGTTTTTTTGTTTTTTTTGTTGACTTTAGGCGTCGATTCTAAATTTAGGACCGACGCCCAAACCCTTATTTATATATTATATGACATGCAGTGACCTGGACGTGGCCTGCAATGATCCAGGCCACTGCAAGTCATGGCCTGCTGTGACCTACAATGACCCAGGCCACTGCATGTCGTGACCTGGCTTAAGCATGCAATGACCCAGGCCACTGCATGTCGTGACCTATAGTGGCCTGCAATGACCCAGGTCACTGCACGTCGTGGCCTGCAGTCACCTGGACGTGAGTTGCAATGACCCAGGCCACTGCAGGTCGTGGCCTGCAGTGATCAGGACGTGGTCTGCTATAACCTGAACATGCGCATCACCAAATATATATATAATCGATATATACGTAATAAAATTAAACTAACAACAATTATACTTACAAATTGTTAATTTATGATACAAAATAAATATATATGTAAGTGCAAGTTTTGATTACGCTTCGATTTACACAAACCTATGAACGAAGTATTTATCACATAAGTTTTGAATCTCTATTACTTCCTCCGTTGAATAATATTCTTTAAATGCCTACAAACAATCAAAATGAATTATTAGTTCTTTTTTCATAAAATATAAAGTCATTATTAAAATTCTCATTTTCAATGACTTATACATTTTCTAACGAAGTAAGTTGAAAGTGTTCTGTGACTATCTCATACATATTTCTCATAACGTAGTAGCCACACTCAGACCCTCCAGGTTGTTGAGGACATTGAAATATTTACATTGAGAAATAACAATATTAATAATCAAATTAAATAAAATATAGAAATAATTAAAAGATTTTTAATAAAGTTTAAATCCGTGTTTTCATACTTTTACTATTTTCCACGTTGTATTGGATTTTGTCCTCATGCCTCCAACTATCCAATATGTTTTGAAAGCCCTAAAATTTCAATAAATTATATCAACAAGCTACAAAAAAATAATGACTCAAATTTCCAACAGAAATTTTGGCAGAGTCTCCCCTATAAATTGAATTTATTCAACCTGTAGGGGGACCCTGCTATTCAAAACTATCAACTTCTCAACAATCACAACTCCACAATCAATTTCACCAAAACTCCACAATTATTTCATTAAAAGTTTCCTAACTTACGTGTTCAATATCGGCTTGATATCCAAGTCACGCTTAGATGCAGCAGCTGAATCTAAGAAGTACACCGTATTCTTCTCAGGAGAAATAACTAGCAACGTCCAGTGATTCCTACGTATTATGAACGTGTAAATACAACTTTAAATATCATATCATTCAAATTAGGATAAAAATTAGAGAATATCAATGGTCTTACTCCTGAAAATACGGTGCTAGAATGAATTTCTTAGTTTTCATTGCCTTCATGGTGCTAGCCAAGTAATTTATAACACCATTTGCATTTGTTCTTACTGAAATCGATGCAATGTATGTCAGAGACATGAATCCAATCGATTCAATACCGTATTCCTAACACAACTCATGGAGGTACCTAAAAAATAATAATACCAATAAATAGAAATAAAATAATGATTTAAATTGAAGTTATAATTTTTTATCAGAAGTTTTACAATGAAAACACTTGTAAGATTGATGTATCCAACCATTGCATCGTAAGCAAGTCGGTGACGTCTCTGACTGTAACATAAAAACCATCCTCGAATGCAAAGTTGAACAAAGCGGCATCAACAAGTAACCTTGTAGAAGTCATCACCAACATGCAATTGAATGATCAGAGTGTATAACATTTTACAATCATCACCCAGACGTTGCAACGTCTCATCGTCAACAATTGCAGGTCGCTGAGTGGATGACATTTCGAAACTCTGGGGTGGGGTGTTTTTCCTTCGTTAAATTTTTTTGCCTGTTGTGGTACCTCTTCCTGCAACAAGATAATTTTTATCATCTTCAGTTGTTATACAAATTTAAAAGAAATTAATATTGACAGAATCTTTTATATAACTAAATGTTTGTACCTCTCCAAAAATCACCAACTCCTTGGGCCATTGCAAGAAGCTTCCAATAGCTTCCCCCACTGTGGTGTCGTATTGAGATGGCACTGGAATACAAAACACTTCTGCACCATCGAAAATGTGGTCAATGGACACCTTAGCATGATCAGGCCAAAGAGGTTATGATGCACCACCGTGTCGGGTCCGGCTGGATAAACCATCCCGCTCGCTACTATTTGTTTCTCACCATTAAGACTTATGGTGAGACGACAAGGAGTCGGCTTCTATTGTACAACATCATTGAACATATATGTTAGAAACTTCCAGTTGAAATAACATAAATAATGTTAAAAAATTCTAAATAACATAACATTAAATACCTGAAGTCCATGAAATGGATCTGGACCCACGGAGTGGCAACTGCTGCGAGTTGGTGTCGGGGCTGTGGAGTTATGTCCACCTCGGCCTCAACATTTAAGCCCAGGTGCTGGAGGATAGCATCGTATTTAGTCTACATACTATGGTAGTCCCTCTGCATAGTATCGAATTTACTCTGCATCTTCGACATGGTCTGATGCCTGACCCGCTCGGCAATACTGTCCTCTATCTCTGACCTGATCATCTCCTTATTATCGTCTACTGAGACGACCCCACAGGAACGTCAAATGTAATCATCAGGCCTGCCGTAAACATCCCTCGTGGTCACATAGACGCCATACCCCCTCATCCTACCAGGGTGATTCGGCTTACCAAGGGCTTCACTTAAAATATCATGTTGTCTACTTGCGACAAATGTCCCCTGCGTGGACTGCTCAGCTTTTTCAACCTATTAACAGAAAAATGAAACATAAATATAAGTATATATTTAAGTAAATTTGAATTTAAATTATGAAAAAATAATCATGATATACTTACAATTTTATCAAACACCCCCCTCGTTTTCTCGTTGGGGATGTAATAACTTCCATCTTCTTTCTTCTTCGATCTAGGTCGAATCCAATCTAAACTTCGATCCTCACTTACAATCGACGAGCTAATTATGTCGCATGAAGAACTAGAAGACAGTGGGTCACTGACTACCCACTGTGGCTTCATCCCCGCATAACCAGCTGAGCCCATATAATGTGGATGCTCGTTTCGCAATTGAGCATCCCTGGCCTTCTTACTTTTTTCCTGAAAATTGTCACATCAAGTATTTAATTTTCAACTCAATAAATCACATGTGTACAATTAAATATATATACCTTAAGTTTCTCAGTCTGGCGTTCTTTCTTAAACGAGTCTCATTGCTCTTCAGTTATAAAAGAGTAAAGTTGCGTAGGAGATGTGTATTTTGGGTGGTCATGTGTAATATAATCATGAACCAGCCGAGTCTTGAAATCTTTCCATTGCATCCCCGCAACTTTCAACACCCTTTTTTTGGCTGCGTCATCGGGGATGTTGAACTTCCTCTGAAAGACGAATATAATATTCGATGTTATAAGAAAAAATTACGAAACGTTATCAATTAACCATGTATGAAGTGATAGTACCTTTATTTCTTCCCACATCAAGTCCTTAAGGTCGGGATCAACCTTGTGCCAATCACTGATGTTAATGTCAACGTGAATACGAGCCAAACACCCGACATAATGTTTGAAGTTCCGATTGGCCTATGTTTGTCATCAAACTCGATGACATTCACTTCACCGGCCTTCTTCATGTTTTTACACATTGTTAGCCCTCTAGTCCGTTTGGTGCTGGTAGCACGATGATCATGTGAAGATGATGAAGACTCGGCCATTATATTGAGACTACTGTTAACGTACCTGCACATATAACAACGTATTAATAAATTATTGTTATCAAAATGAAAAAAGAAATTATTAACAATGTATAGAGCATATATGAAAAATAAAAGAAAGTTATAAGCAAAGACTGTGTAAATAAACTCATACAATTAATAATCAGGAACGACGGTCAATCCATAATCCTTCTTCATGATCCCAACGCATATAATTTGATTCAATGTTATCTTCCCCTAAAGTTGTACTCTGTTGTATACCGATAGAAAATGGAGGGATTTCATCAAAGTGATCATAATCTTCTTCATCTACTACATCACCAATCCCGAAAATGTGTCTCTTGCCTTGAAGGACGACTGACCACTTAGTATCGGCAGGATCAAGAACATAAAATACCTGTTTGGCTTGTGATGCAAGTATGAATGGCTCGTCTAGATAACCCAACCATCCGAAATCCACCATAGTGAATCCTAATTCATCCACCCGAACACCCCGTCGGTTATCAACCCATTTACATTGGAAGAGAGGAAACTTGAACTCCCTCTAATCAAGTTCCCAAATATCTTCAATGATACCATAATAGGACATCGAGGCATCTACTGGCATGGTATCTTTAGCATTTGAAAAATCTCTTGATAGTGCTACTTATGTCACTCCACTGTTTTGCACCGCACTCTTATTATCTTGACGTTTAGTGTAAAAAGTATACCCATTAATGTCATATGCTTCATATGACCTCACAATCGTGGTAGGACCGTAAGCTAACCACTTTACCGTTTCAACAATGGTATTCGGTGTTTGTGACAATTCTTTCATGACTTTATATTTGAACCATTTTGCAAATGAATGATTATGTTCATTAGTTACCCACCTTTCAACTTTTGAAGGATTCTGCTGCCTTATGATGGACATATGCTCATCAAATATAGATGAACTTCAGGAAGGTGTTGTAATACAAGGAGGTGTGCTTTATATCGCAGTTCAACATTGGGGACGATTGACTTGCATCCAATAGTACCTTTACCTTCAAGTCTTCCATCATACCGAGATTTAGGAACACCAATAGTCTCAACGTCATCCAAGTAATCAGTACAAAATTCAATAGCCTCCTCAGCAGCATAACCTTTAATGATACTGCCATCAGGTCGAAATCGATTTCTCACATATCCTTTCAATATACCCATGTATCTCTCAAATGGATACATACACCTCAAGAATACTGGACTTAAAATCTTAATTTCTTTCACCAAGTGAACAAGTAAGTGCACCATAACGTCAAAAAATTATGGAGGAAAATACATTTCAAATTGACATAGAGTGATAACAATATCGACATGCAAATCATCCAACTCCTCCGGATCAATAACTTTGCTGCAAATTGCATTGAAGAAAAAACAAAGTTTTATAATGACTTGTCTAACATGTTTTGGGAGAATGCCTCAAATTACAACTGGTAACAATTGTTGCATTACGACATGACAATCATGAAACTTCATACCAACCAATTTTAAGTCCTTCATCGAGACAAGACTTTTAATGTTTTATGAGTACCCAGATGGAACCTTAATAGTATGCAGGCACTCAAAAAAACTTGTTTTCTCTTTTCTCGACAAAGTATAGCAAGCTGGGGGTAAATAAGTACGCTTTTCCGACTTTTGCGGTGCTAATTGATCCCTTATCCCCATTTCTACCATATCCTTCCTGAATTTAATACCATATTTCGTCTTTTCTGGAATGTTCAACAATGTCCCAATGATGCTATCACAAACATTTTTCTCCACGTGCATTACATCAAGACAATGCCTTATAGATAAGTGTTGCCAATAAGGTAGATCCCAGAATATAGACCTTTTCTTCCAAAGACTCTTCTGAGGAGGCTTAAAAGTTTTTTCCAAACGAAACGTCAAAATTTTTAACTCGTTCATACACCTCACCTCCTGTTAATGGTAAGCGAGCTGTTCGAGCCTCGATTTTTCCATTGAATGGCTTTTTCTTCTTGCGATAAGAGTGGTCAGTAGGGAGAAATCTTCTATGACTCATAAAGACATTTTTCTTGCAGTTTTTCAACCAAAGATCAATCATGTCTTCTTCACAAATGGGACATGCTTTAGGTCCTTTGTTAGTATAACTCGAAAAGTTACCATAAGCTGGAAAATCATTTACGGTGCAAAATATCATAGCACGTAAGGTGAAATTCATCTGAGTATATGCATCAAACAAAAACACGCCTTCATCCCACAACAGTTTTAAATCTTCAATTAGTGGGACTAGATAAACATCTATGTCATTACCCGGTTGTTTGGGCCCTGATATTAACAAAGATAACATGATATACTTGCGCTTCATACATAACCAAGGAGGAAGATTGTAAATAGTCAAAAGAACCGGCCAAGTCCTATGTCGACTACTCATATTACCGCGTGGGTTCATCCCATCTGTACATAGTCCCAGCCTAAGATTTCTATCTTTGCCCCCAAACTCGGGAAACAACCTGTTAATATTCCTCCATTGAGGAGAATCAGCCGCGTGTCTTAGTTTTCCATCTTCTTTTCTCCCGTCGGCATGCCACCGCAAGTTCTTTGCATCCTTTGCATTAGAAAACAAATGTTTAAATATTGGTATTACAGGTAAATATCATAACACCTTTTCCGGAGGGCTTTTCTTATCACCACAATTGTCATTCACGTTCTTCCGTTTATATCGTGATGCCCCACACTTTGGACATAGACGCAAGTCCTTGTAATTATTTCGATACAGTATACAATCATTTGGACATGCATGTATCATCTCAATCTCCATACCCATCGGGCACAACAATTTCTTTGCCTCGTAAATTGAACTAGGAAGTTCGTTATCTTCCGGAAGCATCTCTCGTAACAGTCCCAATAATGCCGTGAAACTCTTATCACTCCACCTATTGCTTGCTTTCAAATTATACAATTTTAGTACATAAGACAATTTAGTGAATTTATTACAACCAGAAAACAAAGGCTTCTCAGACTCATTGAACAAGTTATCTAATACATGAGGATTTTCAATGTATTCCCCTTGTATATCACGCATCATTTCGTCTATCATATCATTCTTGTCATTTTCCAAATCATTCTCACAAATATTGCTTGAATTATTCTGCTGCTTTGAATACGTACACTATAAGAATCGGGAGAAATAGGGGCGACAATGTAGGGGAGAAAAAGTTGTTGCTCCTACAAACCATGAATCTATAGAGGCAATAATATTAAATGTCGTCCCTATAGAATTTGAACTCTATAGGGACGAAATTCTTACTGCTGAAATTTTACATCCATCCTTATATAAGACGTATAGAGATGATATAATGCCGTCCCTATAGGTGCGGGTTATTTACACGAACATGCGGCACGAAAATTTGGCACCTTTTTTTTCGTCCAGATATTGACTACATATGTCATCCCAATACGACGATGTCATACCTATAGCTCTTAGTAAATTATTCAGTAAGGTTAGATGATGTTATTACGTTTAGGGATGATATGATGCTCTAAACTGGCGACATTGTCGCCTCTATAGGTTTTATCATCTTTGTCACCCACAAATTCTTTTGAGGACATCAATGTTATTCAATTTTCTAATTGTGCAACGGATGACATCAATTTTTTCCAAAAAAGAGCACCGAAGGCGAAAATCTTAAAGATGCATCATTTGGACTTTGGTAAGAACAATTAAACTTGTTATTGTTATGTATTTTCTAGGTTTTATGAATTGTTTTGCTGATATGAGTATTGTATATATAATTTTTACTAGAATATATATTATTTTGTACACTATACTACATTTACATGAAACTTAGAAATTTGTTTGAAGATAAGTTTGCAAATTAAAAACTGTCCACAAACTTTTGGTTAGTTTGAGGTTTACAAAATTGTGTTCGAATTATCCCATTTTTGGAGAGTTCATCACTGATCTGTATGAAACAATTTTTTTTTGCCATTTATTTCCTTCTTGTTCTCCAAGTTAGATCAAACTATATGCAATGTAGATCGCACACCTAGGAGAACTTGAGGGAGATGCTTTCGGAAATTACAATCGAAAATATAGTGACATTTATAGAAAAATAATTAGAATTCGTTATGTAATGATCAATGATGAATGGTTAAGTCCCTATGGGGTAATTGTATTTGGAGTGATATGGAAGACTTAGGACATATTCACGTCAGTCAAATTTGATACTTAATATTTCTATTTTTTTATAGCATTTGTTAGATGTAACATTATAAGAGTTTGACAAAAATTAGAAATCATGCAAAGTTTCAAGAGTTACAGAATGGTTTGAAAGCATTTATAAACAGAATGAGGATATTTTTGAACGATATGGGAAGGATTAGATATTCATGCAATAAATATTTGAACAGGTTTATCATTCTTTGGAAATTGTTGAGGCTCATATGTTTTGTAATGACTTTTCAAGGAATTGTGTCACGTGGATTCACCATGGAAGATCAAGATTCCGCATGAGAATGTGAATGCTTAGAATGAAGGGGCCATTCTAGAGGATTAGATGATGGATGAAATGATGAATGTTTAAGTTGACATAGTCATGGATGAATATGCTGGTATAAATTATGATGCCCAATATGATGACTTATGTGAGGCTCTTCGTTTAGAATTATATCCTGAAGTTTATTCCCTCTCTTCATTAGACTTTGTAGTGAAGCTGATGCATTTAAAGGTGGTGAACAAGTAGACAAACAAGTCATTTGATGATCTTTTAAAGCTAGCATTTCTGAAAACAAACCTTGTGGAATCTCACTACGAGCTAAAAAAATGATGAAAAAACTAGGTGTAGGTTATATACCCATACATGTGTGGAAGAATGATTATGCACTATTCTGGAAAGAGCACGTTGATAGACTGGCTTGTCTCGTGTGCCATAATAGTCATTGGATACACACCACAAGATTAGGCTGTAGGAAGAATGTGACGCAAAAGGTTCTGTGATATTTTCCTCTGGCCCTAAGATAGAAACATCTATTTGTAATGAAGGATAGTGCGAGACTTATAAGGTGGCACATTACAGGTCAGGATAAGGATGGAGACGAGCTAGTATCTCGTTGATTGGAAGGCTTGGTGAGAGTTCGACATGAGGCATCTGCAGTTTGCAAATGAGATTAGCAATGTTTGATGGGGTTGGTCATAGATGGTTTCAATCCATTTGGCAGCATGAGTTAGGATTATAGTATGTGACCAGTAGTTATGATAGTTTACAAATTGCCACTTTGGCTATGCATAAAATCAAAGAACCTAATGTTGACTTCATTGATTACAAGTCCAAAATCACCTAGTAAAGACATAAATGTATTCTTTCAACCCTTGGTAGACGTACAAAAAGAGCCGCGGTAAAATAGTTTGACATGCATGATGCTGCAAGAAATAACAGGGGACTATTCAGAGTGTATGCCACATAGTTGTGAAGATTAATGATTTTCCAGCTAGCAGCATTCTCTAGGTTTGGGTGGTAAGGGGTACAAGGTATTAGAAACATGCAATGAGCACCTTGAGTACGTTGAACTGGGTAAGGCAACTTGTGTGAGTAATCGACAATTCCAATCACCTAAGCATCGTTTAAGATGTAACCTTGAATTCGACGAAAAGTTAGTTCATAGAAAGCCTCCTCGAATGCTGACAACTAACGACATCTTAGTACAATTAAACTGTGTGAGGACCAGTATTCCAAGAAACACACTAGATATAGGGGCTAGAAGGTAGATTGAATTGAAGGAAGAAAAACGTACAAAATAGCTTTCTTGGCACAATTCCGAACAATCCTCATAAATCGAAGGACACTATTAATGCCATGCGAGATTTGACCTTTTGTTCCACGTATTTCGGTGATGTAGAGACAAAGTTTCATCATTGAAAAAGAATGTAGATGCCAGTGGTAATAGAAGACAACTATCCATTTTTTAGCCTTATTGTCATCTCAACATATTATTATAATATTATAAAAAACCTATACCTTATCGGGGTGACAATGTCATCCCTATAGAGAAATTTTCGTTCACGTCATTATGTCTTGCGGGGCGGCAAACGTCGTCTCTATAGATCTTTGAGTAACAGGAATAACATTTTGGGGTGACTTAGTCATTTCTATAGGTAATAATGTGTACAAGGGTGACATATGTCGTCCTACAAATTAAGAGCAGCAATGCTTTAATTAGTAGGGGTGTCATACGGGCCGAGCCAAGCCGATTTGGCCCTTTTACCTTAAGTTTGGTCCGGCCCATGAGCCGAACCTAAGAAATCCATGTGGGAAACGAACCGAGCCGGCCTATTTCTCACACGAGCCGGCCCAAGCTCGTGACATCTTTTTTTTAAAAAAAAATTATATTTGAAGGACTTCAAAGTTAAGAGACTTCAAATAAAAAATTGAATTGGACATTAAGATATATTATTATATTATGTGACATTTGTAACATTCAATTTATGCTTAAAATGTAACATTCTTGCAATATTAAAACATTCTCGTAAGTCTGGACTCGATTAAGAATTTAAAACTTAAAACCTATAATAATAACATAATATTGTTATGTATTTTTTGTTGTTTATAATTTTTTTAACTCAATCATTACAATTTATAAACCAATTTATAAACATCAAAAATAGAAAAATAAATGCATGAAAACGATCACAAATGTACGAGCTGGACATGAGTTGGCCAATTTCGTGGCTTGTTGGGATTTCATGGGTTGGTCCATAAGCTTCACGAGCAGAACCCGAACTGTCCAACACCCAAATTTTATGTCAGGTCCAAGCCCAAGTCCCTTTTTTTACGAGCCGAGTCGAGCTTTTAACGAACCGAACCGCGCGAACTTATGAACTGTCTGGTCCGTTTGCCACTAGTAGCTGTAAGGATGACATTGCCGTCACTATGTACCTACAAGGGCGACATTCATATCTATAGGGGTGACATTTGTCATCCCTATGATCCCATATTCATGTAGTGATGGTATAAAATTGACTTCAAACGCTTTACTTATCTCATTTATATTTCATTTTCAATGGAGTGGAACTTCTTAATGACGGGTAGTATTTTCTTTGAATATTTGTCATTATTATTTTAAATAAGTTGCTAGTACATGATAAAATAAATGACTTAAATGATGAAACATACTCCCATAGTCCCAATTGTATAGGTTGTCTTTTCTTTTTCTCTTTCCTTTTTCTCTTGTCCCAATTATATAGACTTGTTTCTATATTGGGAGAATTTATTTTGTTTGTTTACTAATATACTCATATTCATTACGTTCAATAATAATAGTTTTAATACTTAAATAGGGGTAACTTAGAAATTTTCTTTACAAATTTTGTTTTCAATAACATTAAATATATTTTTTTAATCTGAGTAAAAAGGCAAATCAGTTTATTTAATTGGGACTGAGTGAGTAGGTAAATGTCACAGAATATATTTTTTTTAATGTATTCAAAGTTTGGAACAAGTCAGGTGAAAGTCATGCTATTTCACTGAATTATTTAATCAAAATATTCTTTAGAATAAGTTTGTTACATCATCTATTAGAATTTACGCGTAAAGAAACTATTCTACCAAGAAAGATTCATGACATAATAAAAAAAAAATGTACTACTCTAATTAAAAAAAAAATAATAATAATTCAACATCGTCAATTAAAATTAACTTTCAACAAACCAAGTTGATAAGATACTGAAATGAAAATTACCCATTTAAGTCAATTTTTCATATTAGAAACGTTTTCCCTTAACAATACATACATTTTATTATAATGGCAAAAGCATCAATTAGCTTCTTGGAATTTTCTCGACAATGTTCAGTGTTTTTCTTTTAAGTGAAACACATAGATGGGATATAATTATTTGTACCAGCAAAACATAAGGAAGAATACACAGACTTTGGAAAAGCATTTGGTTGATTCTATAGAGATATATTCATTCAAAAAGAAAATCTCAGTTTAATTATCATGTAAAATATTTTCTAGACTTAAAATCACTTTCATATTACTTTCCTCTTTAGAATATAAATTCTAATAAACTTACGATTTATTTAATTTCCAGTCTCACATCTGAAAATGGTTCTAACGACGTGTTTCTCGGTATTTTAAAAACAGAAAAATGTAAAGCTCAATAAGTCAATTCCTTAAAATATTTTGTTGTCAGTCAATGACCAACCTTTCCAGAAGAATTTTGAACTAGAAAGGTGAATTAATATGAGTATAATTGTCAAGTTTCTTGCCCAGTAATTTTTTATTTAGTTGATTTTTGCCTTTAAAACGGAAGCAATTCTGTGTAACGTGAGTTTTTTATGACAAAAACTGTTTTAATTTTAGCCCTTATTTGATACATCCTCTTTAAAATTTGTTATTCTCCAAATTCATTTTTGATCGTAGATTCTTTCAATAAGATAATTTTGTAAGTGGTCTTATAAATTTTTGGGTGGCTATATTGCCACCACAAAACTTAATTCTTACACCATATTTTTAAGTGATTTCTTTATTGACTAAAATAGACATAAAAGAAATTACAAAAATATCATTTTATTTTTCTCTCACTATTTTTACATACACCACAATCTTTCAAATAAATTTCTTTTCTTTTCTTCTTTATATTTAGGTGGCTATATTGCCACCACGAAATTTATTTTTTACAACCCACAATTTAAAGTATTTTTTTTTTATTTATAAAAATAGACATAAATAAAATTATATACATATCCTTTTAATATTATCTCACTAAAAATAATTTTTATATACATCACATCTTTCAAATATTCTCTTATCTTCTCTATGTTTATTTTTCTAAATCATCTTGTTCTTCTTGTTATTTTATGTTTTTGCTTTTAAATAACTAGTTAATTAGAATAGATGTTAATAAAATAATTTCATATGAGTTTTCAAATCATAACATCATGCAAACATTAACATAAGTTAAAGTTTAGGACTTTAGGTTAGCGAAAGATTTTTATTGTTTAAGATTTCCTATATTTTGATGTCATCCAGGATTTTGGTCATTTAATTATATTTTATTTTCAATTAAATTTTATATTCGATTTTCGAATTCTATGATTTTTCAATGACATATATTTGCGTGTTCATACTGCATTCTACCTATCGTGTTTTCAGTTGCATCTAATATTAAAAAAAAAATAGTGATTCTAATTTCTAATTTCAATGACATATATTTGTGTGTTCATACTGCATTCTAATTTCTAATTGCATCCTAGTGTTATTTTTTATTTTATTTTATTTTATTTTTTTGGAAATATCATGACTTGAAAATCCAAGTCTAGGATATCACTACAAGAAAACGGAGGAACAGGGACGACATTTTAGAGGCGACTTAGCAGTCGCCTCTATAGATGGACACTAATAGGGGCGACATATATATGTCGCCCCTATAGGTTGAAATTTTTTTAGGGGCGACTTATATGTCGCCCCTATAGGCTGAAATATTTTTAGGGGCGACTTATGTCGCCCCTATACGCAAAAAATGTCGTCCCTATAGATTCAGTGTTTTGCGGGAACTTTTTCCGCATGTTTTATCTAAATGGAGGGACCAAATTGAACCAATAGGGGCGACATAAGTCGCCCCTATAGGTACTTATTTTTAGCGGGAACTGTTCCCGCATATTTTAAGTCTATAGGGACGCCATATGTTGTCACTGTAGATAGTTATATGTCGCCCCTATAACTCTAATTTTCTTTTTTTTCTATCTCCCCGTTCATATTCAGACTTAGGAAAACTTAGGGGAGATGCTGCCCAAATTTACAAGTGAAAATATATAGACATCAATATAAAAATTAATAATATTCATTATTTCACAAATCAATGATGTGGACTTAGAACATTCACTTTAATCGATATTGTCACATAATATACATTTTTATTCTTTCTAGCAGGATATCAGAGATGGAAATTGATAAGAGCTGGACGAATGTTAGAAATCGAAAATCTCAAGAATTTTTATTTGGTTTGAAAGCTTTTATAAATATGGCGAGACCACTTGTAAAGGATCGGGGGAGAATCAGATGTCCATGTAAATGGGTACACGCATGATTTGGATACTGTGGAATATCATATATGTCGTAATGGTTTCGCGGAAAGTTATGTCACATGGATTCACCACGGTGAGATTGAGGCTCAACATGAAAATGTGGACCTACGAGATGATGGGACGAGTTTGGGAGATCAGAAGATGGATGAAATGGAAAATGTTATGGACGAGATATTCGAAAATGATCATGATGTTACAGATTCTGATGTCCAGTATGATCAACTGTTTGAGGCTCTGCATTCAGAACTATATCCTGGAGTTTCTTCATTCTCTTCATTAAACTTTTTAGTGAAATTGATGCATTTGAAAGTGATGAACAAGTGGACAAACAAATCATTAGATGATCTTTTACAACTATTGAAGTTAGCTTTCCCAAAAATGAACCTCGTGGACTCTCACTATGAAGCCAAAAATATGATGACGAAGTTGGGCCTGGGTTACGAATCTATTCACGTCTGTAAGCATGATTGTGTACTGTTCTGGAAAGAGTATGCTGATATGCAAAATTGTCCAGTGTGTAAGGAAAGTCGTTGGATGCACAACGCTATACAAGGCTCGAGAAAGAATGTTCCACATAAAGTATTGCGATATTTTCCCATGGCCCCCAGACTTAAACGTTTGTTTGCCATGAAGGACACAGCAATACTCATGAGATGGCATAGTACAGGTAAGTCTAGGGACGATGACGAGATGCAACATCTTGTAGATGGGAAGACATGGCGAGAGTTCGACGAGAAGCATCCGCAATTTGCAAGTGAAATTAGAAATGTCCGACTGGGGTTAGCCGCTGACAGTTTCAATCCAAATACGCAGTCATATACAGCCTGTATTGTAAATGGAGTTTGGTTTGTAACTTATGGCCTGGACGTCCGACGATAGGTGGTGAGATTTATTACGGATTGCTACAGGAGATATTGGAGCTTCAGTTCGGGGCAGACTTTTCCGTAGTTCTATTCCGATGTAAATGGTTTAGGTGCGACGAAAGATGGATGATAACAGAGAATAACATCACTAGTATCGATGTTAGTGCAGAGGCATATAAAGATGATCACATTGTAGTAGCTAAGGACACCTCGGGATTAGAGTGCACTGATATGGACCTGTTGCATCCATACAACTCTTCAACATTTTCTTTGGTTGTTGATTTGGGAAACTTAGAGCATGTAAGTATGCAGCAGGACGACTGTGCTGTCGAGGAGGTTCACGTGCCAGTAATCAGGGGATCACCTTCGACTAGTACTAGAGATGTGTCATTTATTGACGATGAAGATTTAGAAGATGATAAATCGAAGGACCACGGTGATGAAGAAACGGATAGTGACAGTCATATGGATGATGATGATGCAGAAGATGAAGATGAAGACGAATATTCACACTACAATAGTGACTATGACTAAATGTTCTTGTTTGTAATAGAACTTAGTTATTTATTTTCAATAACATCAGTTATTGTTAATGACACCACATTTTAATTGCAATAAATGTCCCTATTGTTTTGCTTAATTTGAAAATTATTCTCTTATTATTTTTTGTCGTATTCTTAGCTTTAATCAAATATTGTGCTACATTGGAAAAAATATTTTTTGATTTCTTGCAATTGTTATTTATCTTGCTTATTTAAATATATAAGAGAAGTAAATAAAAAATTTTCTTCACTTCTAAAAAATTCTTTAGTCATCATTAGCGCAATAAACTTTGCTAATTAATAGAAATCGAGGATAAAAATAAGGCACAAAAGTTAAGAGGTATAAGTGCAAAAATTAATAAAAATTAAGGATTATCATTACAATTAAATTGTGGTATACTTAACAAAAAATATGGTTTTAATATAATTACCCAAAACAAAAGTAATTTCGTGTTTTTTACTTTTGAGAATCTATTATTTCATAATTTGGCTAAAAAAATTAAATTTCGCGCACTTAATTACCGCGCGTGCAATAATATTTTCGTTCAGATAGAACTTTTGCCCTATTATCTATTTCTTGGGTCCATTTCAACTATCCTTCGGTTACCAGCCGCCTCTCTTTCCCTTTTCCACTTCACATTCATGATTTGTTCTCTTCAAGATTCTCAAGTGCACTGATATTCGAATTGCAAGGTATAGTACATAGTTTGAGTCATTTTCTTAAACTGATTAGTTAATAAATTAGCAATAGAATGTATTTGTCGTTGATTTCTTTCACTGAAGCATTGGTGGGTAGTTAAGGTAGCCTTCCGAAACGTTTTTTTTTTTTTTTTCGTTTTTTATTATAGACTGAAATTCATGGAAAAGATTTCAAGTTGAGCTTGTTGGGCTTTGTCTCACTTTGAGTAAATTGCAGGATTCTACTAACGTTTTATCACCACCGTCCTCGCTTCGGAGCCAAAAAGGAACGGCTTGAAACGCACTCCTCCACAAAAAGGTGTGATCTTTAAAAGTATGAATTAATTTATATCTATTTTGTCAATGGCTTGCTTCAGTTTTATTTGAGATTTCAACTTGGGTGTTTTAATATGGGTATTCTGATTATTTTCTTGTTTGCATTAAGATTAACATTTTAATTGTTGCAAAGAATTAGAACAGGTATCTCAAATATTTCATTTATATGTGTGTGGTGTATTGTTTGTTTAAATATTCTTCACTTGGGCAATGGGTATGTCGGGCGTGGCCTCAAAGTATCACTGCTCAGCAAATTGGTTCGGGATACCATGGGCTCGGTGTGGGTGCCTTCGCGTTTGATTGGGCTGGGATTTTAGCATATCATGGCAGTTCATTTGTTACACCCTTCTCGTCGATTCTGAATGTTGCCATTGGCTTTGTCATCTTGAAACTCACTCCTCCACAACGAACTCTCCACAAAAATATATTGTTTGGACCTATTTTATGTGTGTTTAAATGAAAAGATTTGATTTATTGCAATTATGTGCTTTATTTATTTATTCATCAAAGATGTATTTATGTATACTTTTCATAAATTGGACTTGAACATACATGACCTCTATTTACTGTAATATAGGTACATTGTTTAGAATGGGTTGGCTTGATTTGTTGGGTTGCTTCCAAAATTTCATCAATTGGATTCTTAGGTTTTTATTAGCAAGTCATGTAAATGTACAATTTAATTGATAGATTTGGTAAAATGATGCTTACCTTATCAGCATCCATTTTCTCCAATTCTTGATAAGTTGTGCTATGGACTTTTGTTGTTGAAGTAACTATTTCTTTAGCCTCTGTATTTGTTGGTTTTTTATTTTTATTCTTTTCTCATAAAATGGTAGACATCACATTTTAATAATTTTGATGTTACTAAATACTATGTTTAGTTAGTTTCAATCAACACGTTCTCATATATAATTTGTTTTGTTAGTACATATGGCCGATGTTGCTCGCTCTCATGGTGGTGACTGTTCAGGCGACCCTCCTCGACCGCCACGTCGCAGTTTGCCAAGATCATGCGAGTCGGGTAAAATTTTTATTTAGAGTCAATAACTTATTTTCTGATTTTTGTAATTTTTTATTATTCTTTTTAATACTGATTTTTTTTCAATCTGTAGCACCATCGTCGAAGAGACGTGGTATCTCTAGAAATTTAAATCTAGAGAAGCAATGGTTAAACAGCGGTAAAAAACCACTTTCCATTGATTTCGATTCTAAGTTTGAGACCCTACAACCAATTGGGAACAACGCAGGAATGTTTACACGTTTGGTTGGGAATACAGTTCGACTGAACTGTCTCCCTTGCTATTCGAGTTGGGCGGACGTCCCCGAGGAACTACGTGGACGGGTACAAACTGCAGTCGAAGTAAGTAATTATTAGCATAACTGATCAATAGATATTGTACACATCTTCCACTAGTAATGCATTAATTATTTTTTTTCATGGAAGACATACTTTGATATTCGTGGTAATCGATCGGCCAAGGAGTATGAGGATATCATAGGCGGTCTTGATCGTTTGGCAGCTGATCGCTATCGAGCCTATAAAGCAAAGGCGAATGATCACTTTAAGAAAAATGGGCCGAGTCGTCCGTATGGTGAGATTTCTGTTGAGGATTGGCATAGATGCCTGGATTTGTTCACGTGCCCAAATTTCTTGGTAAGTATATTTTTTTTTATTTAAGATGCCAATTTAAGATTTCAATAGTGATTACAATTATATAATCTACATCTTTATGATCACAGGCTCGGTCAGAGAAAAATAAAGTCAATCGAGAGAAGACAAGATATCCGTCCCGTCAGGGCTCGAAGAGTTTTTCAGCAACACGATTCTCTGAGGTACATTTTAAAAAAGTATCATTTTTATTCATGCACACTTACTCTACTATTTTCATTTAATTTCAAATTGAAATTGTTGTAGAGAAATCTCGAGACTGGGGAGTGGTTGAGTGTCGAAGATGCATTCGAGCGATTACATAAACGCGTGGATGGAGAATGCGGCATCAGACCACGTAAGTAAAGCATATATATAATATAAAACTACTATTTTTTGTTTCATCGATTTAACATTTTATTTTTTATCACAGGACCTACTCATTATAGCGAGAGAGACTCAGCAGACCCAGGCTGCCTTAAGTGGCACGCAGGTGGACGAGCGTGCCATGGTTAAGGAGGCCCTTGGAGAACGGCGTGGATTCATGCGTGGAATTGGTCGGATCCCAAAATGCAGATCTTCAGCTTTCAAGAGTAGCATTGCATCATCGCATGTCCCAACGGGAAACTCCCATTCTCCTGGAGTTACAAACTCAGAAGACGGGTTGGAATTATACAAGGTTGAAATGCATGCCCAAATGGAAACGATGATGAGGATTATTAGGCGTCTTGCAGCGAAACAAGGAATGTCAGCAGATGATGTAATTAATGAGGAATGTCATAACGATGATGAGGTCGGGTTATCTGAGGGGTAGTTATGTGTTATTCGTAAAAATGTTTATAAACTTATAACTTATCATAATGTAATATTTTGCATTAACGAATTTTTTTTTCTAAAAAAAAAAATCTATAGGGGCGACTATGTCGCCCCTACTAACGTCGTAGCTATAGATCTAAATACCTATAGCAACAACATTTGTCGTCCCTATACTGTTTGGATGGGATCTGTCGAATCGAAGTTGTAGAGGCGAGAATGTCGTCCCTATAGATCCTTCATACTGTAGAGGCGATATTTGTCGCCTCTATAGCTCTACAGCCACGAATCTATAGGAACGACATTTAGAAGCGACATTGTCGTCCCGAAAAATCTATAGGGGCGACAATATATTCTGTAGGGGCGACATATGTCGCCCCTATTTCTCTTTTTTCTTGTAGTGTATGAATTTGTTAGAGAAAAAAACAAATGCAAAGAGGGTGACACCTTACCTCCCATTATTACATGATGCAAACTAAATCTAGATGAGATTAAGCAAAAAGATTTACAAACTACCACTACAAAAAGTGCAACTTTTACCAACGGAAAAATCCGTCACTAAAGGCCATTATTCTGTAGGTGGCAGTATATTCTGACAGATTCTTTTCATTGGAAAAACTGTCATAGAATGTCTTGTCGGTAAAACTTTTCGACCGAAAATAGATTTGATCACTATTTACCGACGGGCTTGTCCTTTGGTATTTTCCAACAGAATTTATCGACGAAATATACCAACGCAATTTACCAACAAAATTTATAGACGGAATATTCTGTTGGAATTTACCAACGGATTTTAAACAAAAAGTTTATTTGAAAATTAGCAATGAATTTTCCGACAGAATATTCTGTTGAAAATTAACATTGAATTACCAACGAAATATTCCGTTGAAAATTTGCAACTAAATATCTCGTCGGAGATTACCAACGAACTACAATTCCTCAAGAAATTACCAATGAATCCCAATTCGGTTGGAAATTACCAACTAATTCCAATTTCGTAGGAAAATCCCGTTTTTAATTTCTTTATGTAATTAAATTTTTTGCATTTCGTAAAATTACATTGTTAAATTTTGAATTTGTTATTTAACAAAAATATCCAAGTCTTTGTGTAATTATATAAAATTCAGACAATGTTAAACAATATATGCCAACGTAACTAAATTGAAATCAAACGAGGTTAAATACACATAAGTAATGAAACATGTCGAAAGTCAACAATAGAGATCATAATTATATTAAATACTAACTATGTTTTTTTCTCAAACATATATAATTACTACCAACATTAGTTCAAAAGTTGATGTGAAAACCATATACAAAAACTTCATTTCTTTGAGCTTGTTCCAAATCTTCGGTATCACAATTGCAGCGATCATTTATCTGCGTCACTAAAGTTTGTCAACAGATTGAAACAAAAAAGAACCATATAAATAATTAAATTTATGATCAAAGAGAACCAAATAAAAAATTAACAAATTTAGCTCCATATTAATTACTACTAGTTAATCTAAACAAGTGAATAGCAAAAAGGAATATAGCATTGAATCGATAAGGCAACAAAACCCTTATTAATATACAATCTACAAACACTTAATAAAGTTACAAAATGAAAGGCATACGTTTAGTTCTAGATGATGATTCAAAGATTGAATTCGGCAGATTTAGATCTCTAAGCATCCATCTTATTCTACTTCCATCGAGGCATTCATCCGTTCTTCTAACTCCTTTATACTACGAAATTTTTTTCTTCTAACTAATGATTTTTTTCTTCTAACTCCTCTATCACCCTATTTCTCCCTTCTCGCTCTTCTTCTAGTTCCTTTCACAGTGAATCCAACTCCTCTTCATTTAAGTTCATGGATGGTCTAGAAGGCCGAGAGGAGTGTAGTATCTCTTTGGCAGCGTGTGAACGCCCTAGACCATATACTCGGCCCTTGCATGTGCCATCTGTGGCTTGAGTCCACAACCCTACATCAAACTCTGGACCTGAATCCTTTGGATCTAGACCACTATATCTTTCATCAAAAGCTCCGACATACTTGTACTGTTGTTAAAAGAAAATACCGAAGTGTCTTATTACATGATTAAAGCTAGATATTGCAAAAACTAATAGAAACGATTTAATTAGAAATAATAAGTAAGAGTATATATGACTTACGTGTACTTCTTTTGTCCTATTATCTATAAATTCCCCTTCGGCTGAATATGTGTTCGTTCAAAAAGCTCGAATGAGGTTGGTCTTCTCCCCCCAGACTTGTCTCTCTATGACGAAAATTAAATAGAATGAATTGAAATTAAAGACTATTAATTTAGAAAACTTGAAAATAGTTTTTAGGATTGTTACCATACGCTTCTCGTGAATGGAAAATGGAATTGAACCACCTATATGTTTCGGTGGGGGACCATTCGTTGTTGATTTACGATTAGCCGAGTTAATTTGCGAGTTACGCTGCCATCTTTCCTCACTCCAATCCTCAAACACTCTGCCCACTCGAGCTCACCTATCTAGTATGGCTTGAGATGCTTCCAATATGTAGGATTAGATGAACCAATCTTTTCTCTTGCTGATTTGCGAACATCCAAAAGTGTACCTTTCAGCCGTTTACATGCTATGTTTTGCCATACATTGTATTCAGGCCATTGGAAACGAGTCTGGCGCAAGTAAAAGAAATTAAATAATAGAAATTAATATATTATTAATGAGTATAAATAATAGAAAAATATTAAAGGTGAAAGTAACCATTTTAATGACATTACCTTAAAAGTTTAATATCATTCCTTGTAAGATATCTTGTGTTTCAACATCTACTACATGGGCACTTTACTATATCAACGACTCCAGGTTGTAAAAATGCAAATTCAATAAATTTCTCAACCCCATCAACAAATCTTTCTGAAAGAAAACAGTTCTCCAATCGTTCGTACATCCAACTACGATCGGACGACATATTGCAAAATGTAAAAATGATATAACAATTTCAACACACTTATATAAACTTACAGCTTTAAAATAATAAAAAATATAAATTCACTAAACAAACTTAATATTAATTTACATATTAATATACTCAGTCAAATATACACATATTTATTAAAGCTAATATACTTACTAAATCTAATATACATGTTTACTAAAGTTAATATACTAATTATCAATATACTTTTTTTTATTAAAAAAATGACGTCCTAATATATTAACACAAAATGAAAAAATTACGAATGATTAATATTCATTGAAACAATATAATTTTTTTAAAGAAAAAAATATGGATGAGTCCCTATCACGGAGTTCTCTTTGAGATTAGGGGTTTTCCCACTTGTTGCGTGTGGCTGTTCTGCCCTAGTGCTTATGTTGTTTTCCAATATCTCCTTAACTCACATCTCATATAGCTTGTCTCTTCTTCGAATTTGCATATCTTGTTGTCTTTTCTTTTATCATATTGCATGAAAGGGTGGATTGCTTGGGATCCAAGATTGTGTTGTTGTCTCTGTTCCTCTCGCTATTGATCGATTCTAGTCATTTTCTAGGAGTTTCTTTGTTATGTTTTGGGTGCGGTGGCTACCTAGGGTTTCTAGTTCCTCTTTTCCTCTCGCGCATTAGAAGGTATCCATTAAAGATGCTCTAAGCTTATGGTTTGACCATTCCTATGAATCACTGGGCTTAGCAAAAACGACTCAAGGACCTCACTGAAAGATTAGTGACATACTAAGATCTTCTGTGCAGGTGGCAGGATCAACATAAAGGATGTGACTAGTTGATGGACCTGACAGCCTGCAACGATTGTACATGATACATGCTTAGTATACAATAAAAATCACACATTTTTTCTCTCTTCAATTTTTAACCATTTATCTCGAGATTATAAAAAATCAATGATTAAAATATGGGACTAAGTACACCTTGTTCATAGGGAACCCTCCAGCAGGCCTAGACGACTAGTAACGGGACTTGATAAGAAAGAAAAAACTTCAATTGGATTCTCACATATGGGTTATCACCTATAAATACTTGGGGAGTTTTCTTTCCCCCCCCCCCCCCCCCCCCCCTTTCTATACCAACAACAATAACTTTAACAAATTTCCTGCATCCAAATTTGGATTGTATACTTTATTTTCTCCTTGCAGTTAGGAATTCTCCTTTTGGTTAGGAATGGTAATTGTCTGTAAATAATAGTCCAAAAAGTTCAAATGTGAACATTTGTCTCAGACATGGACTTTACAGACTAAGAGCATCCACAATAAATGTGTTAATTTTTATTAATTAAGTACTGTCACGTGACAATTTAGTAGATGTTAAGTGTCGCATCTACATGTTAACTTTAACTATTATTTGAGTCTCACATTAGATGTGTTAAATTTATCCATTAGAATTTAGTTCAATATCATATGGACCAAATTTTTCAAAAATAAAGCATGATTCGGTTCAATTAAAATAAGATTAATCGAAGAACGAAGAAATTTTTTTAAATTATTATCAAGGGTATTATGATTTTAAAATATTTTTCTCTAGTTGGCTCTTTTATATATTTCCTTATTTTTATTATTATCAATTATTATTGAGAATATGATGATAAAAAAATATTTTCTTTAGCTAACCTTTTTACAGATAGTATAGTAGATAGTTATAGATTTATTATATATTACAACTTATTTTATTTAAATTCACGGACAAACAAATATTCATTGAAGAAAGAAATAAAATACATAATACAAGAAATAAATAAAATGGAGAAAATCTAAACTTTTGGTAAACAAATCAGCTTATTGTTTCTATAATAAAAAGAAAATATGAACTAGGTTAGCCAAAAACATAAAAAATATACCTATTAAATTTTTCTCTTTCTTGTTTCTCTCCCCTGTTTGTCATATCATCAGTTAAAATGTTTGTTAACTTTAACAAACAAGTTAATAAGAACTTATAAAGATTCATTTAACAAACGAGTTAACATATCCAATATAGATATAAAATTACCTATTAGTTAACACATGACGCTAACAACCACTTTAACACATTCATTGTAGATGCTCTAACCATTCACGTTAAATCCAGGGCGACTTTTGGGTTTTCACAATGCCATTAAGGAATGCCTTCTCATTTCTGTCTGCATTAAGCTTCCAAAGTTGTATACTATAAATAGAGAGGTATTTCTTGAGATTTTGTGTTGCATTGTAAAATATCATTCTATTGTATTGCTATGAAAATCTTTTCACTATTTCCACAGTTTGGGTGATCCTTGGTTTGTTGTCGATCAATTATTCGTTTGTCATAAATTGTGGTTGGTATGAGAGGTAAAGAGAAAGAGTGGGAAAACGAGGATTCAATTCCACCTCAGACATTCAACTAAGTGGCCAGGAGTAACATGTTGCATAGACAAGTTTGGTGTTGTGTTGGATTCCCTATCTCGTATAGGTGATAGAACCTTGTGAGTCTTGGCTAACTAAGGTTCCCTAGACTCCAAAATATAAGGTTTTCCTTTGGCCTTATTGTACATGCTTTTTTTGATTCCATTGTGGAGTCCGTTTCGCTCTAGATTAGTATCTTCTCTCTCTGTTACAATTCGATGGGCAGCAAATGAGGTGCATACATTATCAAATCGATTTACCAGTTCACCCCGTTGTTATGGAGTTAGAGTCTTGTTCTAGGGAAAGAAGTTAGAGTCTTGTTCTAGGGGAAGATTTGTTCTGCGAGTCTTTTGGAATTTTTGTAGTATTCGAGGAGCAGTAGCATAAAAAGCTGTTTGGAAGTGTGCAGATGAATTTGGTACAAGGCAGTCTGGAATGTCATGTCCTTGTTGAAAAAATTAGTTTTGACCAATTTATGTGATTATTTAAGTGGAACCATTAATAGTGAATGGAAAATTAAGCCACTTAAAATTGTGACAATATTGGAAAATTAAAAGAATATTATTGAATATTCTAGAATTAATTTAAATGAAAAGATGTGTCTTTTCATATGAAAGATTGTGACTTTTGAAATTAATAATTTCCAATAATTGTGTCTCTTCAATTAGAGACAAATTTGAAAGGATGTGTCTCTTTTAAGGGTTGTGTCTTTTGAGATACAACTTTCCAACATCTATATATAGACCCCATATGCTTGTATTATTTTTTTCATTCATCAATTCATCATTCATTTATTCAAATGATTTGATTTCTTTCATTTCATCTTTGGAGTACATAAGCCTAATTTTGGTTCGTTGTACTTGTGTTTTGGAGTGCTACAAACACAAGTGTTGCCGTTGTATCTTAGGAGTCGATTGCCGTTATCCGTAGGCACCGTTGCGGGGCAAATTCGACTTAAGGACAAAGAGTCCAACTCTTGCCTCGGCATTGTTCCCTCTTTTCTTCTTCTTCTTCTTGTTTCGTATTTTCCTTGCCGTTACTCTGTCCAAATTTCGGCACGGATTTACAAATACTTCATTCTACTTATTTGGCGTCACTATTCACAAATCCACCCAACAATCTTAAGTCGAATTCTCTATATTTTGTGAAAGTGACATTCTTGTTTGGTTAAACTTGTTAAGTTTAACATCTTCTTCATTTCTATTTTGTTTTGGTTGATCTTCTGTTTTACGTAAACGGAAATGAATACGGTTCTTAATACCGATACTACTTCGAATGAAACTTCGAATATGGGAACTTCTGAAGGAAGTGTTCCTACCGGTGTGATTCCTCCCGTTGTGAATACAACTACTACTAATGTGATTCCTCCGATTGTGGGTGCCCCTACTATCATTCATTCAAACTCCGTTTCACATGGGGAAAAATCGGAGAAATTTGTTGGGGTTGATTTCAAAAGGTGGCAACAGAAAATGTTGTTTTATCTCACAACCCTCAACTTGGCGAAATTCTTGAATGAAGATCCTCCCGCCATACAAGAAGGGGAAAATAATAGGGCATCTTTGATTGCTTTGGATGCTTGGAAACATTCTGATTTCTTATGCAAAAATTATATTCTTAATGGCTTGGACAACGCCTTATACGGTGTGTATTGCTATAAGAAATCTGCAAAGGAACTATGGGAGACCTTGGAAAAGAAGTACAAGACCGAAGATGCCGGAATCAAGAAGTTCATTGTGGGAAAATTATTGGACTACAAAATGGTAGATTCGAAGACCGTCATCGGTCAAGTACAAGAATTGCAAGTCATACTCCATGATATTCATGCGGAAAATATGTCCGTGAGCGAATCATTTCAAGTGGCTTCAATTATCGAGAAACTTCCACCCATGTGGAGGGACTTCAAAAACTATCTCAAGCACAAGCGCAAGGAGATAAACATTGAAGAACTCGTGGTCCGATTGAGGATTGAAGAAGACAACCGAAGTTCGGAAAAACGAGTTGGGAATGGCATACCACAAGCAAAGGCAAATGTGGTGGAATCTAGCAACAACAAAGGAAAGAAGAGAAAGCATTCCGTTGAATCTACAAAGAAGAATGCAAAGAAGTTCAAGGGAAATTGCTACAATTGTGGAAAGGCTGGACATCGCTCGGTTGATTGTCGCAAACCGAAGAAGCAATCCCAAGCCAACATTGTCGAATCTGATGCCATATCAAATGGCATGTCCGATATGAATTTATCGGCAGTTGTTTCTGAATGCAACCTTGTTGGAAATCCCATGGAATGGTGGGTTGATACGGGTACAACCCGTCACATTTGTGCCGATAGAGGAATGTTCACTTCATACACTCCAACCGAGGGAGAAAAATTGTTTATGGGGAACTCCTCAACATCCAAAGTGGAAGGACAAGGCAAAGTGGTCTTGAAGATGACGTCGAGAAATGAACTTAGCCTCAATAATGTCCTTCACGTACCGGATATTCGTAAGAACCTTGTGTCGGGTTCTTTATTAAGCAAGAATGGCTTTAAGCTAGTCTTTGTATCGGATAAGTTTGTACTTACCAAAAATGATATGTATGTAGGCAAAGGCTATGTAAAAGATGGACTATTCAAAATGAATGTCCTAACTGTTGTACCAAAATACTACAATCAATAAAACGTCATCTTCAGTTTATATGCTTGAGTCATGTAATATATGGCATCATAGATTAGGACATGCAAACTTTAATTCAATACGAAAGTTAATGAATTTAAGTTTACTTCCGAATATGCATTTTAATAATGGAAAATGCGAAACATGTGTAGAGGCAAAAGCGGCCAAAACACCATTTCTTCGGTTGAACGAAACACCACACCATTAGAACTAATTCACACGGATGTGTGTGATTTGAAGTTCGTACCAACAAGGGGTGGTAAAAAGTACTTCATCACATTCATAGTTGATTGTACAAGGTACTTTTATGTGTACTTGTTGAAAAGCAAAGATGAAGCTTTGGAAGTGTTTAAACACTACAAAAATGAAGTTGAAAATCAACTTGGAAAACGAATTAAAATGATTCGTAGTGATAGAGGTGGAGAATATGTTGCACCGTTTGAAGAATTTTGTGCTGAATCTGGAATAATTCATCAAACAACGGCACCATATTCACCACAATCTAATGGAATTGCTGAACGCAAAAATCGAACGTTAAAGAAAATGATGAATGCAATGTTGATAAGTTCGGGCTTACCTCAAAACTTGTGGGGGGAAGCCATACTTTCTGCAAATCATATCCTAAATAAAATACCACACAAAGATAAGGTTGAATCGCCTTACGAATTATGGAAAGGTCGGAAACCTTCCTACAAATATCTCAAAGTGTGGGGAGCGAAAGTACAAATACCCAAACCTAAACAAGTTACGATTGGACCAAAAAAAATTGATTGTGTCTTTATTGGATATGCTATCAATAGTAGTGCATATCGATTCTTGGTTCATAAATCCGAAGTACTTGATGTACACATAGGTGCAATTATTGAATCAAGAAATGCGGTCTTCTTTGAAGATAGATTTCTGTGTAAAGAAAAGGAAATAAGTTCAAATAAAATAACTTATGATAATATACATGGAAAGAATGATGATCTTCAAGTAAATGAAGAACCGAGACGTAGTAAAAGGCAACGAATTCCAAAGACATTCGGTCCAGAATTCGTAACCAATTTACTCGAAAATGATCCTAGGACATTTGATGAAGCAATGTCCTCTCCTGAAGCTCCTTTTTGGAAAGAAGCTGTACGCAATGAAATTGAATCCATCATGAGTAACCATACTTGGGAATTGGTTGAACTCCCTCCGGGAAACAAAGCTTTAGGCTGTAAATGGATCTTCAAAAATAAATTGAAGTCGGATGGATCAATTGATAAATACAAGGCTAGATTAGTAGCCAAAGGGTATAGACAAAAAGAAGGACTAGATTTCTTTGATACCTATTCACCCGTTACAAGAATTACGTCTATACGTGTCTTGATTGCAATCGCAGCATTGCATAATCTTGAAATACATCAAATGGATGTCAAAACCGCGTTTCTAAATGGTGAATTAGAAGAAGAAATCTACATGGAACAACTTGAAGGGTTTGTTGCACCAGGAAATGAAAAGAAGGTGTGTAGACTTGTAAAATCATTGTATGGATTGAAACAAGCACCGAAGCAATGGCATGAAAAGTTTGATAAAACGATGTTTTCAAATGGCTTCAAAATCAATGAATGTAACAAATGTGTCTACATTAAAAACACACATAATGAATATGTAATCATATGCCTATATGTTGACGATATGTTAATTATGGGAAATAACTCCAAAGTCATTTCCTCGACTAAGAAAATGTTAACAAAACATTTTGACATGAAAGATATGGGAGTGGCGAATGTAATATTAGGGATTAAAATCTCTAAAACATCGGATGGTTTGTCATTGTCTCAATCACATTATGTTGAGACTATACTTAAGAAATTTAAGGCGTATGACGATAAACCGGTTAAGTCACCAGTTGACTTAGGTATTCACTTAGCCAAGAATACTGGTGAGCCCATATCTCAATTGGAATATTCGCGTGTCATTGGTAGTTTAATGTATATTACCAACTGCATAAGGCCAGATATAGCATACATAGTCAACAAGTTGAGTAGATTCACTAGTAATCTAAGTGTTGTACATTGGAAGGCATTAAACCGAGTTCTTAGATATTTAAGACACACGGTTGAATATGGATTACACTACTCAAAATATCCTGCGATGTTAGAAGGATATACTGATGCAAATTGGATATCTGACACTAAGGATTCAAAATCCACGAGTGGTTATGTATTTACCATTGGAGGTGGAGCCGTGTCCTAGAAATCGTCTAAGCAAACGTGTATTGCATGATCCACGATGGAATCTGAGTTTATTGCGTTAGACAAAGCCGGTGAAGAAGCAGAATGGCTTCGTAATTTTCTTGAAGAAATTCCATGTTGGGAAAAGCCGGTTTCTGCGATTAATATACATTGTGATAATCAGTCGGCAATTGCAAGGGCACAAAACAGTATGTATAATGGCAAGTCTCGACATATCCATCGGAGACATAATACCATTAAACAATTAATATCGAATGGTATAATCTCTATTAACTATGTGAAGTCAAAAGAAAATTTGGCTGATCCTTTGACGAAAGGACTTGCAAGAGATCAAGTATACCATCTTTCGAGGAGAATGGGCCTAAAGCCTATTGAATAGAATTACTATGACGGAAACCCAACCTTGTAGATTGGAGATCCCAAGATCTTGGTTCAATGGGACAACTAAGTCATAAATGATTCAGAATAAAGCACTTATACACATTCCTAAAATTTAAAGTGCTATGTAAAATGTGTATAAGGATAAGTATACATATATACTTTTAATGATTAATAACCTTAAGATAGAAAGGTATGAGATCACCTATATAAGTGTGAAGTGGGGCCGCTTCTACGAGAATTTGAGGCTTAATTCTCTTAAGAGCACTTATGAAACCAAGAGTAGTCCAGGGCCAAAATGGACTCAACCATGAGAACTGAATAGGTTACATGAGTCATGGTGTTGGTACAGTTGTTTGGTTTTACACGAACGGCTGGATGGTTCAAGACATCGCGTTCACCAACTAGCCTAGTAAATCCGATTGTATTCAACTAAAGAAGGTTCAAGGCCACAAGCTACCTATCTTGATGCTATGACTTGTCGTGTGTACTCCATTTGTTAGAGTCTGCATTTCATTCGCATTGCATTTGCATTAATTTTCATTCATGTGGGGGATTGTTGGAAAAATTGGTTTTGACCAATTTATGTGATTATTTAAGTGGAACCATTAATAGTGAATGGAAAATTAAGCCACTTAAAATTGTGACAATATTGGAAAATTAAAAGAATATTATTGAATATTCTAGAATTAATTTAAATGAAAAGATGTGTCTTTTCATATGAAAGATTGTGACTTTTGAAATTAATAATTTCCAATAATTGTGTCTCTTCAATTAGAGACAAATTTGAAAGGATGTGTCTCTTGTAAGGGTTGTGTCTTTTGAGATACAACTTTCCAACATCTATATATAGACCCCATATGCTTGTATTATTTTTTTCATTCATCAATTCATCATTCATTTATTCAAATGATTTGATTTCTTTCATTTCATCTTTGGAGTACATAAGCCTAATTTTGGTTCGTTGTACTTGTGTTTTGGAGTGCTACAAACACAAGTGTTTCCGTTGTATCTTGGGAGTCGATTTCCGTTATCCGTAGGCACCGTTGCGGGGCAAATTCGACTTAAGGACAAAGAGTCCAACTCTTGCCTCGGCATTGTTCCCTCTTTTCTTCTTCTTCTTGTTTCGTATTTTCCTTGCCGTTACTCTGTCCAAATTTCGGCACGGATTTACAAATACTTCATTCTACTTATTTGGCGTCACTATTCACAAATCCACCCAACAGTCCTACTACTTATGATCCACAAAAAATTTATCGAGTGATGAATTGATATGGTATGTCACCGACACTTGGCATAAAATGAGCATGGTTACTCATTAGATCAATCCTTATCTTATCATCAAAGGGTAATTAAAATAAAAATTATTTAACGATTGTAACATTCGAGATTTGATTAAACTCCATGATTTGTTGTATCCTTTTAAATTGCTTATTTTACGAGATGAGTAGATATAGTTAAAATCATTTACAATCATTAGTGTGTTGATTAATTAGATTCAGCCCTTGTTTGATTTACTTTAAATTTTTCTCTTTTTTCTAGAGTATTCAATCTCACACTACAACAAAAACTGGCTTTTACAACGTTAAAAAAACGTTGCCAAAAGGCTTTTACAACGTTTTCAAGTGTTGCAAATCGCAGTGTTGCTGTGGAGCAAAAACCTTTTGCAGCGTTTTTTAAGTGTTGCGGTAAACCTTTTGCAACGTTTTTTAAGTATTGCGGTAGATCCTTTTGCAATGTTTTTTAAGTGTTGCGGTAAACCCCTTTTGCAACGTTTTTTAAACGTTGCTGTATGTAATTCATATTTTTTTTTTTAAAAAGAAATTATGAAATATTTATAAAACCTATATTTCCTCATTGATTTATTAAAACTATAATTTGTACAAACCACAAAAGTAATTCAATAAAATATAATTTACAAATTCTCTAATCCATACAAAAAAATAGCATTTTAATATTTAATAAATTCACAGAAGAACCACATAACCCATACAAAATAAATGGTGTTAATAATGTTTAACAAATCTATACCAGATCATCATATCATAAAAGAAATAGTTGACGTCTTCACAGTACCAACTTGCTTAACTAAGACCAACAAATTATTGTTATCATGACCCTCGAAATCATGGTTGTCAGTGGTATCTTTTTCGATGCAAATCCTAATGCGCATTCATCAGAATTCAAGAAACAAGTTGAGGATGCTAATGTCGAGATAATTGTCACCAATGCATCAACCTATGACAAGGTAAAACACAAGAATTGGCATGAAATTATATAAAAATCAAGAATTTTTTTTCCCATGTTCTAAATGACATAAGGCATTGCAAGTCCCAAGTCTTATAATAAGTGCAACAATGAAAGTGATTATATCCATAACTCCAAACAATTCTGCATACTTCAATATTGTAAATTAGTTTAATTTAAAAGCAAGAAAAACTTGATCTTTCTGTTTCCTTTAAGTTTATATTGACATTCTAGGTAATGAAACAATCCATTAAGAACTATTTATGGTCATTACATCTTAGTATAAAAAAGAATAAAGCACCAAATATGGTTTAAAAAAATAGCCTTTGTAAAGTGATAAGAAGCATAAAAAATTGCATGTGAATTAACAGTTAAGGTCAGATTAGCACATGGCAAACCTTGTTGTTGAAGTTCCACCTTCCATTTCGAGCACACATATCATCTCCATTTCCAGTTTTCGACTGCAATCAAATGAATAAACATTAGTTGAAACCTTTTCACTCATCTCAACAAAATAAGAAAAAGGGCACAATGCACGAGAATTGGGGGAAAATTTTAGAACTATAAAATAAGAACGGGAAAAGAAGCCAAATTTCACAAGATTTGGATAAAACTTTTGGAGTTTTTCTTGAGAAAAATTAATTCAATCACTATTAATATGTTAAATAGTTAAAAAATTATTGACCAATTTCATTGGTGATGTTAATATAAAATAGATTTGGGAAAATATTAAAAGAAAGCAAGTATATATGACTAAAGATATTAAATGCATGACCTTTCACGAAAATTAGAGCTTGAACAAAATTTGTCCAGCATTTGATAGTAAAGTAAATTTGTAAAATGCGCATGTGAATTTCAACAGATAAGAAACAGAGATAAAACTTGATGATGATAGCTCTAAAGATACAAAAAGAGGCAGATATCAAAAAAAAAAAAAAAAAGAAAAATTGAATTTCAAAAATCATAAAGAATAAACTTATTTACAATATTTGCAAATCTCACCAGTGATAGTAATCGAACGACGAGAACGTCTTTCAACGACAATATTCCATTTTCCTTTTCTTTTGAGCATATAGCTCTCTCCGTCTTTGATTTCGTACTTCCCTCTTTTCAGTATCCGATATATTGTTCATTGTACAACCTTCATTATAACTTTATTAGTTATTAAGATAAGAAAACATACAGATTCTAACTGCCATAAAATTGAGTCACTGCTCAATAGATCATTGTATAATAATCACATACAAACAAATTTATAAGGATTTATAACAGTTTCAATTAAAAGTTCTAATATTTTATTCTCAACCTTGAAATTAATTGCTAACAACTATACTTTGTTCAAGTTCTCAAATCTAGTAATAGAAAGTAAAGGAGCAAGTATCGAAAAGGAACAATATTATTACATATATTTACTGGAAAGGAAATTACATGAGAAAAACAACATTTTTTATCATATCATATTTGGAATTTGGAAAAACCAATTCAAGTTTATATGCTAGTTTGCAATTGGAATTGGGGACAACCAATTCAAATTTAAATGCTAGTTTATCTGACTTCAACTCCAAACCTCTAACCCAAGCTTAGCTTCAATTTATCTCTGTGAAATCTCTACTAATTCTCTAAAATGCATAAAGCTAGACAATTTAGCCTTTCTTTGAGACCTATTAAATTTTAATTCATATTTCTCTAACTTACTTTTAACCACACATTCTCCGATAAATTAATATTATACTTCTCTCTCATTTTAAACCACACATTCTCCCAAAAATCATTTTTTTAAAATACATTTTCTTCTACCCAATTTTTTTCAACTAACATACCCTACTCCTTTAACTTTTCCTTTTTAGGGCCATATGATGATCCAAAAAATCCCTAAAAATGTGTAATTAGTTTCTGTCCATCCCGAGACTTTATTCTATATGTGCATGAGTAAATCACTAAAAGTAGAAGTATATTAAGAGGCTGACATATAGAAAAAATGGGCTCCCGCTTTCATAAAAAATGTCTAAAAAATGGTATAATCACTACCATCCTATATCCCCCCCCCCCTCAACATCCAATTGAAACACAGAGTAATCACCCAAAACATCATGATCATGTTTCTGTTTGATGCATGAGATGAGAAGAACTTCCTTGCCTTTTTACTTAAAAAATCAGCAAGTAAGAAATCTGAGAAAAATGAGAATGGAAGAAATGGAGAATCGACAGAATGGCAAAATTATCTTGCAAGGAAGCTGGTGGATTCAATTTACAATTAAAGAAAGCATCTTGGACATGGGTTTTAGTACCTTTTGAGACACCATTCTGGTCTAAGATCGAAGAAAGTGCATAAGAAATCCCAAATCACATCTGCAAAATTGCATAGAAAGCACTGATCTTACAAAACCATTAGAAATCTAGAGAAAAAAAAATTACTCAAAGAACCAAGCACACTAAAGAACGATCCCCAGATGGTGAAACGGATCTTCTAACCTGATGACGATGATCTTCGATTTTCGATCACAGGAAAATGGCAAAATTAATGGAGACAAATGCACATGGTAGACGAAGAAGAGTAGGAGGAGAGAAGAAAATGAAACTCCCGAGACAACAGATCTAGGGTTTTCTCCAAACGTGTGATGACTGATGAGTAACACAAAAATGGGAATAGATGGCACACTCGTTCTCATAGTAAACAACGTTTTTTTTTTTATTTTTAAAGTTCTCAGCTGATACACACACGACTCTTTGTCCTTAAGAATGGTGATGATAATATATATATATATATATATATATATATATAGAGAGAGAGAGAGAGAGAGAGAGAGAGAGAGAGAGAGAGTAGTGATATAAGATTTTTAATACATTTCTAATTAAATTTTTGACGTTTGGAAGTGAGGGTTTAAAATGTCACAGAATTATAAATAAATTATTTTTTATGGACATAATTATTTGTGACGCTTGGAACTCTCATAATATTTAGTAATTATTTTAAATATCACAAAATTACAAATAAATTATATTATTAATCATTTTCTAATGAATATAATTATTTGCGACATTTCAAACTACCACAATATTTAGTTATGATTTTTGGCGTCATAGAAATTTTGAAACTTGTACCACGCGTAGCAAAAAATATGTCACTATTGGAAACTTTTCTTGTAGTGGTATATATCTAATAAAAAAAAATCTCAAGACCTTTCGCAACACTTGTCAAACGTTACTAAAGGTGACCTTTCGCAACATTTGACAAACGTTGCGAAAGGTCACCTTTAGCAATGTTTGACAAGTGTTGCGAAATGTCTAACTTTTCGCAACATTAAAAAAACGTTGCAAAAGGTCTCACTTTTCGCAACGTTTGATAAACGTTGCAAAAAGGGGGTCAATCGCAACATTTTTCTAATAAACGTTTTAAAAGGTATTTATTAATATCTATGGCAACATTCACTTACTAAAATGTTGCCAAACGACCCTTTTAGCAACATTTATCAACAAATGTTGCCTTTTAAGTGTTACAAAGGACTATTTTTGTTGTGGTGTCAATCATCTATTAAAAGTTAAGTCTACAATATTTGACTTTTTAACCAAATCTAGATCATCTATTCTGCTAAAGATCATTATTCATTTCAAAAAAACATTTTTTAAAGAATATCAAACACACACTTAATTTTTAAAAAAAAAAATGATTTTGCTAGATGCACAATGAGGATGACAAGCAAGATGACAATCCCTACTACAAGACAAAAAATTAAATATGTAATTACTATATTGTCCTTTTAGTTATAATTCTTCTAATTTTCTAATGATATGTCTATATCTCTAAATTTATTGTTAACATAAAATGCGTAATATATACTATTATATGTTAAAGTTTCTTCTTCAATTATTATATTTAGTTCTTCAATCTTTTTGTCTAAATCACTAATTATTCTTCCTTTATTTACTATAATTCTAGTAAATTGTGAAAAATCTATAAATAAGAGTTCTTTTATTCACTACAAGAAAATTTTGCTTTTCCTACAAATAATGCACATACAAAATAAGATTTGTAGGTAAAGATTGTTTTTCCCCGCAAAATAAGATTTTGTATGTGGAAAAAATTGGCTCCAAAAATATGTAACTTAGCCTACAAAATTCCGTCTAAAAAATGAGATTTGTAGGTAAAGATTATTTTTTCCCACAAAATAAGATTTTGTATGTGTAAAACATTGGCTCCAAAAATATGCATATTTTAGCCTACGAAATTCTGCCTATAAAATGAGATTTGTAGGCGGAGTTAAATTTTTTTCACAAAAATAATTTTCGTTGGAATATAATTTTGCCTCCAAAATTTTAGAAGACAATTTTTAATTCGTAACGTGAGTTTATTTTACCCTACAAATTTGATATTTTGTAGAATTATTTTACTTTGATATTTTTAAAATTTATTCATTGATTTATTGCTATTTATACTAATAAGATTGTCGCTTCGAAGCAGAGATTGACCTTTCCTATCAGGTCATAGAGGTTTTCGTTGGGGAATCACTTTTCCCCGCAAAACAAGGATTCGTAGGGCTAACATTTAACTCCAAAAATTTTCAAGATTAGAGGACTTTGTGACTACAAACATGTATATTTTTCATGCGAAAAAATCGTGGCATAAAATATATTTTTTGCTGACAAAAATGACCTATTTTAGGCTAATAATTAAAGAAAAATCCGCATTTTTTTTAATTTCCCTACAAAATTTATTTTAATAGGAAAAAATAATTAAAAAAAGAATAAAAATTTAATCTAAATTTTAGGAAAAAAATAAATTAAAAGTTTCCTTCTAAAAATAAAAATTTATCACGTTTCCGTCCCTCCACTCAACTTTGCCCTAGAATATGAAGCTGTCCACCCAAGTTTTTTGCCTCCAAAATGAAATTTGTGTGTGGAGTCTACTTTTCCCTACAAAATGAGCTTTTGTAGTGATAGGAATTTGAATCCAAAATAATTTATACTTAAATTACAAATTTTACGCATACAAATAAAATTTGTCTAAAAAATCTAATTTTTTCCTACAAAATGAGTTTTTGTAGGGATAATTTTTTTTGCTTTATCCTAAACCTACAATCCCTGCCCACAAAATTAAATTCGTAGGAGGAATTTTTTTTTTACAAATTGACTTTTCACCTCTTCTTCTACTGTCGGTCTCAAAGGCCAGAAATAGGAAAAACCCTACCCTTGGCTGCTCCCCTTGCAGCACCTGTTCTCGCCTCCACAGTTTCGATTATGACTAAGCAATCTCGATCCAGATTTCTCTCATATAATTACGCATTATAGGCTCTATCCTTCCTTCATTCTGGTCCCTTCAATTCAGAATATCTTGGAATTTCAGGTTCCCTTTTTCTTTTTGTAATTTGTTACTTTTTCCAATTACTATTGGAATCTATATGTGAAAACTGATATTTTGAAAAGTGGGCTTCGTTTATTTACTTTGAATTTTTTCGGGCTTTTTTGCCTATTCCCAAACTCTCGGATTTTTTTTTATTTTCAATTTCCTTTGATAGAGGCTTCTGAAGATAAAAACGTAATGACTTTTATGTTGGTTTTAGTATTGCTCTGATATCATGTTGGAGTTTTTTAGTAGAATGGATGAAGGAGCTTTAATTTTATGGAGGAGTCGAGTAGTAGACTAAGTTAGGGTGTAGGCTTTTTAACTGAGATAGTGGAGGCATAGTGAAGGCTTTATGTAATGAAAAGCTTTCTTTAATAAATAATGCTAGTGCTAGCAATTATACTAGGTGGGTGGAGCTTAGTGACTCTTTGTTGGAGCCCTGTTTGCTCTCAATTGTCAAAATACAACTCATGTCTATTTATAGATTCTAAAAGGCGGTGAATGGCTTCCCCCTCAAATATTCTTGAGAGTAGGTCTATTAAGCTTCATTTGTATTCGGAATTTAATGCATCCAAATTCTTATGTTTTCGGGTCAATTCCTTGCTACTGATGCTTTTTATTTGTATTTTGGTACCAAGTTTTGAATTCAATGTTGTATTGATCGACATTAAAAATCTTAATAAAATTTATTGTCTTTTTGCATTTTATATTATTTTGAATAACGCAAAAGGATTTAATTTGATAATAATAAAAATAAAATATCTAAAAAATGATTTAATTTCTCCCTAAAAATAGTATCTTAGCCTACAAATATTCTTTCCCTACAAAACTTATTTTTGGGGAAAAGTGAGATTTAGTTGGGATAGAAATTAGACGACAAATAATATTTATCTCTAAAAGATTTGTCGGCTCAGACTTTAGTCAACGAAATATATTTCATAGGTAAAATAAACATTAGCATACAAATAATTTTGTTGGGAAAGATTTTAGACGATGAATGATTTTTGTAGCGAAAGGGTTCGTAGGCACATTCCTCCACAGACAAAGGTATTAATTTTGTCAGCTTATGTCTATCCCCTCGATGTTTACCACACAAACCTTCCTACAAATTATCTTTGTCTGGAAAGACTTTTACCTACGAATAAGAAGCTTTCCCTACAAATTTATTTTGTATGCGGAATATAAAATTCTAGTAGTGATTGCATATTAAAATAAATTATAATATCTTCCTAAATCTTCTCTTAAAATTTCTAATTATTTAATTGTTTCTTCTCTTAAATATTGAAAGTCGTTTACTTCTTAAAGATTTAATTCTATTAAAAGTTCTGAATTCATAAATTATAAAACTAAATATTTTAATTTAAGTTATGAATTAAAATTTTCTTCTAATAATTAATCCTGGGATAGTAAAAACAAATTTTCAACATATGTAAAAACATGTAAGGAATATCGTAAACAAACTAATAAACTTAAAATAAAAATTATTATAACAAGACTTGAACAATAACAATGATAAAGTCGATATATAATCCACCATAAATAATTAACAATACTTCTTTCTATCAATGAGTTCATCACGCTTCTTTGTATATTTGATTTTAAAAAAAAAATTGACCAAATACTTTTCAGTTATTTATCTAAGTATTAAACACAACTCCATAAGAGATTGTTACTGCTCTAAAGACTCACGCATTAAAGGATGCTTGAAAGACTTACTCCAATATTTTTTGTTTAATACTTAAACAAACACTTCAAAGAGGTTCAGCACAATCTAGTTTCGTTTCCAACACCTGGATGTACTCTTATAACAAAAGTTTAATAAAAAATAAACTTAAGGACTCATAAATAAATAGAGTATTACTAACTATTTAATGGCTTCATATATATCTAGGTTGAGTTTAGTTACTCATACCTTCTATTAGTTGTTTCTAAATTGATTTGATGTGAGAAAATTTTTATCTGGGAATGAAAAGAAAGACAATAGAGAGAATATAGATTTTTATTGCTAAAAACCATTATGATTTTCGGATGCCTACAATGAGGATAGACTCCTCTTTTTATAGTTGATAAAAGCTAAGTTGAGGGACAAGATTAGATTCCCTAACTTTTACATACATGGCTAACAATTAAAGTAGATAAAGTAAAAGATAAGATTACAACGATTTCTACTACTTTTCTAAAGTTTCACATGGGTCTGGACCCTCGTGCTTTGAATAATTCACGTTCAGATAAGATAGGTTTCATCTTCATTGTAGTTGAGTAGGTCCCCACAATTATTACACTTATGACTCGTTTCTACCTCCATTAGTTGATGTAGATATTCATAGGCTTTTCTACTAAGATCCAAATTGCTGACAAGTATATTTTCAGCATATTCTCTTAATTTCTATAATTGACAATTAACTTGATTAATTCTTGTAATACTATGACTAATAATTTATCATAATTAGATTCATATACCCAAACATTAGTTTGTGTAAGGGTATCTCTTAATTCTGTGTACATGACTCTAAATTTCAATACCCTTTTTCTGGAATAGCTTGTATCTATTCTTCTTTGTTAAATGACTTAATTTATGGCTCTGAAAGGATAGCTTTGTTAGTTACTCCAAGTTTTAAAATATGTTCTGACCTTAGATAGTCCTCATTAAAAAAAATTGGAATGGCTGAGTAGACTCTAACATAAATTTTTTCAGCTTTTGTAATCCCAAAGTATGTTTTAACTGTTTTGATAGAATTAGGTAATAATGATATTTCCTTCATATCCTTGCTAGGGTAGGTGCACTGAATAAGTCCTTGATCAAACAGCTCCCTTACTGTTCTTGGTTCTACACCTGGAAAAATAATTACTTTATTAATTTTTTGATGGCTAATTGTCCTTAGCCATTCTCCTTCTTTTGTCCTTTTGTTTAGATATTCCACGTACTTCAAGAATGTTTCTAGTTTCTTCATAACTTTCTCCTTTTCTAATAGTTCCTTTTTACAACTGATGGTTTCTTCGCAACTTCTAAAAATGTTTCTTTAGATGGTTCGATAGTTTTTCCCATGGCTTCGGAAAATGAACTTCCAATAATTGATACATTAGATACTTCTTCCCACTACAACAAAAATAGCCTTTTGCAACACTCAAAAAATGTTGCCAAAAGGTTTTTGCAACGTTTGGCAAGTGTTGCAAATCGCAGTGTTGCCGTAGAGAAAAAACTTTTTGCAACGTTTTTAAAGTGTTGCGGTAGACCTTTTGCAACGTTTATTAAGTGTTGCGGTAGACCCTTTTGCAACGTTTATTAAGTGTTGCAGTAGACCATTTTGCAACGTTTTTTAAGTGTTGCCGTAGACCCTTCTGCAACGTTTATTAAGTTTTGCGGTAGACCCTTTTGCAACGTTTATTAAGTGTTGCGGTAGACCCTTTTGCAACGTTTTTTAAGTGTTGCCGTAGACCCTTTTGCAACGTTTTTAAAGTGTTGCAAAAACTTCTAACTCAACCTTTTGCAACATTTACTGAGTGTTGCCGTAGACCTTTTGCAACGTTTTTTGAACGCTGCTATATATATATATATATATATATATATATATATATATATATATATATATATATATATATATATATATATATATATATATATATATATATATATATATATATATATTTTAAAAAAATATTATTGAACAAATTATTTATAAAACCCAAATTTTTGTAATTACTTCATTAAAATGGTACTTTAAATAAAAAACAAAAGTAAATACATTATGAATTTTCAAATCCATACAAAATAAAGTCTTGATAATGTCTAATAAATCCACAATACAGAATAACAAATCCACGAAAGAAAGTGTTGATAATGTTTAACAAATTCGCAAAAGAACATCATCATTTGACAAAAGAAATATTTTACTACGGGAATATAAACTTCATCCCGCAATATAACCGCACCTTTAGATCGCAAAATTCGGTCCATCTTCAAAGTTACACCTATAACAAATTTGAGCAAAGTTATAAGTGAATGTCACGTTTTACTTAATAAATGGTAGAAAAAATAAAAAATAGAGTTAAAAGCAAAATACATTTATATCTTTCAAATGTGATTTCATAGAAATTGATATGACTTGTCCTAAATCAATCTACTAGACCAGAGACGTGAAAGTGCATCGATGACAGATGTCAGCTACATGTTAGATCTACCACCAAGGAAAATGAGCTTTCACCCAAAGTGTAAAACCTAAACTTAGACGCGTTAACTTCTCTTTCCTTCCCTTCTATTGTAAAAAATTCTATAGAAATTTCGACAGAACCTCCCCTATAAATTGGACTTAGTCAACCTGTAAAAAAATATCATAACCAACATAATAATTTAAAAATCAAACCAACACCTCAAACAACTTCCAACATCAATCCCTAACTCCTCAACATCACAAATTCAACAATAAACTCTATCTAAATCCAAATCAAATTTAAAACTAATTAATAATAGCTAACAAAAATCTTGAATTCAAATTTAGCTTGAATAACAAATAGACTTATATGAAGTTAGTCATAAATAAGAATTATACAAGATCATTGAATAAATAAACGTTTCTTACCATAAGAAGCTTATGCCTCTCTTAATTGCTATCTTTTGAAAAGAATGGTTTTTTGAGCAATTCTATGCTGAAAGAGAATAATTAACCAATAAATTTATATTTTTTTACTTATAAAATCAAATAGTCAAAAATAATAGTTACGTAAATATAGCAATTATCATGATATGGTTCACAAGTGACCCACATTGCAAAAACAAAAAATTAACATTTATGCATGATTTCCAAATAAAACTTCAATCATAATGAAGGTTAGCCTCAATACCTGAGAATTAAAATGAGAAATTGAGAAAAGATCAAGAATTTGACCGTAGCAGTTAGCACCGGAAGCGGCATTGGCTCTGAGTGGGTAGTGTCCTTAGAAGTTAGAAATTGAGAAATCAAGAATCAATATTATTGATTAGAACTTAGAAATTACTAAATATACAAATTACAAAGCCAAATAATTATAATAGGATCGAGGAGATACTTTTGAAATATAATGCTCAATTTCAGTCCTAATATATATAATACCAAAAGCAGTGTCTGCTACAATCCTCATTCACATGAGCTCTAGAAGAAGAAGAAGAAACAAATACCTTTCATTATTCTTACAGTAGATATAGCACCTGTTGATGTTTAGGTTATTAAATTAATAGAGGTAAATAAGCAAGACAATGAATTTCTCACCTCATGAGTACGGGCAGTGCTATTTCTTTCCATTAAGCTTGGTCTGGGTCCATTACTTGGATTTCCTCCATCTGTTCGAACAACTCCAGCACCACACACAGCTGAAGGATTGGGGTTTCCAGTGATAACATTAGCATGTAGTAGCGCATCAGGAAGGGGGTCCTTAACGTTTGCTTGAAGATCCAGACGGCTTGACTCGAGTGCTTCCTGTATTCGGATAGTAATTGACAAAACCCATTTCCGCCGCCAAACACCAAGAATCCACCATCAACCCCTGCAGCAACACCAAATCGCGGCCAACCCCAACCCAAATCAAAAACCCAAAATCAACACAAAAACCATGAATAAGACATAACCCAGATACTTACCTATCTCGACCGCTGGTATGCTCGCCGGAAAATCGCGAAATCAAGCCTCGGTTATTCTCGGATCTCCCCAAAATTCTGCCCAAATCTTCCCCTTTTCGCTGCTTTCTCTACATCACTACCACCGCCACCCTGCGGCGGCGTTCCGCCGGCCAATCGCTGGCTGTGGCGCCGGATTTGGTGAGAGCCTCGCACGCCATCGTCCCTTCCTCTGTTTCTCTCGTCTCTCTCCCTTAACTTCTCTGATTGATACAAATGAGAGAGAGGCAGTAAAAATCTGATTTCATATTTTTAATTTTTCAAAATTTGCACTTTGGTCCCCAAGTTTGAAAAGCTATTGCAACGTTTTAAAAACGTTGCAAAAGGGTACCCCTTTTGCAACACTTGCTAAACGTTGCAAAAGGGTGTCCTTTTGCAACGTTTAAAAAACGTTACAAAAGGTACTTTTTGCAACGTTTAAAAAAACGTTGCAAAAGGGTACCCCTTTCGCAACGTTTTTTAAACGTTGCAAAAGGGGTACCTTTTGCAACGTTTAAAAAACGTTGCAAAATGTTGAACTCTTTTGCAACATTCAATAAATGTTGCAAATGGGTCTCTTTTGCAACATTCACTTGACAAATGTTGCTAAAGCTCAATTGTTAACACCAATCGCAACATTCACTTCTTAAAATGTTGCGATATGTCTCTTTAGCAACATTCAACTGCCGAATGTTGCAATTCAAGTGTTGCAAAAGCCCTTTTTTGTTGTAGTGTCCTCGATGGGAAGTTCTACAAATAAATTCTTCACTAGAGAGGATTAAGACCCTCCTTTGTACATTTCCTCAATAGAATTAACCCTTGATTTGTAAAAAACTAATTCACTGTGCCATACAAGTGTTTACATGGTTGAATATATTTGAATAGTTAATATTCATTTAACCCATGGCCAAATTAATTTCTTCTACTTTCTTAAGTAGTTCCTCCATATCTGGATAAATAATCTGCATTAACATCATCAGTACCCTTAATATGAATAATTTCAAAATCATAATGGCTTAGTTCTACTTGCCATCTAATTAACTTTTTATTTACAATAGTTGGATCAATTTCTTTAGTTAACCAATATTTTACTTGTGTATTATCGGTTCTAATTTTGAATTTTGTAGTAACAACAAATAATTCAAACTTCTTAATAGAAAATTTTATAGCTAATAGTTCTTTCTCATTAATATGATATTTAGTTTGAGTTTGAGTAAAACTGTCACTAGTGTACTATGTAATTATTTCATCATCTTCTTTTGGATAAATATATTTAAGTACTGACCCCCATACTCTTTCACATGCATCGGTTTCCATAATCTAGTCATATTCTTATTTGGATAATTCTAATTCAGGTAAATCTTAACACAGATCTTTAATTTTTTGTACTTCTTCTTCTTCATCTTTGGACCAAGGTGTCCACCTAGTTTTTCCTTTTAGTCTTTTTTTTGTAATGAAATTAAATGTTTTGCTAAGTTAGGTACATATTTCCTAGTCTGGTTCACAAGTCCTAAAAAGCTTTGTAATGTAATTGTGTTTTTAAATGTAATTGTGTTTTATATTTTATATGATTGTCAAACTCTTGTATTTTTATACCAATATGTTTCTGGAGTTTTAATCCTTCTTGGTTAATTATAGATCCTAAAAATTCTACATTTTCTTTAGCTATTTCCATTTTGTAGCTGATAATATAATTTCATTATTTCTTACAATATCTATAAAAATATCAAGATATTTTAAGTGATCTTGTCTTGATTCAGAGTAAATAAGAACAGCATCAATATATACTGTAATAAAATGATAATAGTCTTTAAATATTTTGTCCATATATCTTTGAAATTCCCATAGACTATTTTTAAATCCAAATTAAATGCTAAAACATTTCATTCATAAAATCCTTGTGGTACTGTAAAAGCTGTTAAATGTCTAGATTCTTCAGTTAACATGATATGATAAAATCCTGATTTAAAATCAAATTTAGAGAAATATTTCTTTCATCTAATTTGATTAAATAGTACCTGTTGATTTGGTATTGGATAACTTAATTCTTTTGTATAAGTATTTAATCTTTTATAATTAATTACCATCCTAGATTTTCCTATTTTTTATTGTGAATATTTTATTATAATGATTACTGGACTACTATGTTTACAATTAAATTCTCAAATAAATTTCTTTTCTAGCATTTCTTTTACGTGCATTTCAAATTCAGGTAATTCTTTTGGTGTGTATTTAATTGGTTTTACACTAATAATCTTAGTGTCATCTTCCAATATAATTTCTGCCATAAGTTTATTTATGTGTAAATTTTCTGAAAGATTATCTCCTGATAATTTTAACAAATCTTCTGTAATATTTTTTATTGCTATTTGATCAAAATGTTCTTCTACTAGATTTATCCTATTTTTATTGGGCATAAATTGTGTTGTTTGTGTTAATTTTTGTCTATCCTCACCACACTGAGCTGCTATATGAGATATTTTTTCTCTATAGTAAGGATTATTAATTGCTATTGCTATATGGTGACAAGGGGTGATGAAAGTAAAAGTATAACTTTTTCATCAATAGTTATTGGATAGTATTTTTTTATGACTCATTTACGCGTTGGTTGTAAAAATCGACACCTAAAGTTTTTTTTTTTTTTTTGTAGGGAAAGCATCACATTTCTTTCATCCATTCCGTTGCAATAGAAATTCAATAATTCAAATATTGCAATTTATCCATCTACTAACTAAAAATCAACAATACAAAATTAAATCAATAACTAGTTGAAATACCTATACATATATACAAGCACATCTATAATATAAACACGCACACACACACACACACACACACATATATATATATACACACACAAAATTAACTAAATATATTAATTAACACACATACACAGAAAATATATAAACATATATACATTTATATACATTATATATAATACATATATTTACATATTATTTACATACATTATACTTACATAAATATTATTACATATATTTACATACATTATATATACATATAGATACAAACACATGTATATAAAGAGGGAGGTGGGTCTCTTACTAGGTGGGAAGGAGGAGGTCGGGGGGCAGCGGCGGTGGTGGAGGCGTGCGGCGGTGGTGGAGGTGTGAGTCCGGTGGTTTGGGTGAGAGAAAGCGATAAAGAGCGAGGGAAGGAATTTGGTGATGAACGTTACCAGGGAAATGGAGGAATGGTGGTGGTGGCGGCGTAGTACGGTGGTTCGGGTGAGAGAGAAATAAAGAGAGGCGGGAAGAGATCGAGTAGTGAAGAAAAAGAGATGATATGCGCGTTTTGCTGATAAGTATATAAAGGAATAGGCGTCGATTCTTGAAGAACCGATGCCTAAACCTGATTTTACGCGTCGGTTCTTCAAGAACCGACGAGTAAAATCGGAGAATACGCGTCGGTTGTAATATTACAACTGACGCGTAAAGTTTAAGGCTAAAGAATACGCGTCGGTTCTTCAAGGAACCGACGTGTATTCTCCTGTTTTACGCGTCGGTTTAACAAGAACCGATGCGTAAAACCGGATTCTTTAGCATTAAAATTTACGCGTTAGTTGTGAAATTACAATCGACGCGCATTCTTCGATTATATTTACAAAAATACCACCGTCCTTTTATAAGTGGCGGTTTTACTAAAAATCTACGTATATTCCTCATTTTTTTTGGTCATTTCTGTACTAATGTTTTCCTATTTGTATTTTAACATTCCTTGCTACTTTAGTTATTAGATTTGTGCTCCCATCAAATCCTGCAAGTATGACTCTTTCTTCATTATCTTTTTTATTACTCCACATTTCTGGGGTAATAAATTTCCTTTAATTAAACAGGATGATGCTCTTGTATCAAACAAGGAATGATAATTTCTACTGAGATGTCTATTGTAATTCATTTTAGTTAATATATAAAAAAGTCCTCTTCTTCCTTGTATTTTATTCATAATAATCTTGGTATAACTAGATTCTTATTTTATATTGTTAATAGCATTCTATCATCTTTTATGTAATATGGTTTTACTTGTTCTAAGAAGTCTGTTAATAATTCTGTATTTACCTTTCATGTATGTTCTACGTACATGTTTATGATTATTTCATTTCTTTTATTTATTCTTATCGGTATTTCTACACAGATATCCATGGGATGAATATTTCCAAAATAATCTTGTATTTGAATTGGATTATTTGTTACTTTAAGTTCTAAATCTCCTATTATGTTTTCTTTTATATGTGATACAGTTGCTCCAGTATCTATTAATACTTTCTGCTCTTTCCATTCCTCATTTATTTTAATTTCTATCACAACTTCAAATTGTTTAGTATCATTTCTTTTAGATAGATTCATTCTAGGTATTTTTCTATGTATTTTTGTCTTTATTTATTTTTCTGAATCATTTCTATTTTCTATTTCAGGTAATGATCTTGTACTAGTATTTCTTCTTAGGCTAATTGATCTTCTTCCAAATTCTACTTGTGGTTTATCCATATTTTATAATCATCTAGCTTGATTAAAATCTATTTCTATATCTTCTGCTATAATTATTCTTGCATTCTCTTTAGCTGGTTTGTATTCCAATAGATTTTTAAATACGGGTTCTATTATGTGTGTTTTTGTAGCATTCTTAATTTTTACTTCATGTTTACTAGTAAAAAAGTATATTGTTTTAATAATTAAACTTATAGTTTTACTTCTTGGTTCCATATATATTCCTCTTATTCTGTAATATAATGTTAAGGCTTTATTTTTATTTTGTTATCTCATAGTTTTGCTGAAGTTTGGCCTTATTGTAAATTTTACTTTTTGGTATATTAAATTTCCCATTACAATTCCTATTAAAGTATCTTGTACTGAACTTACAATTCTATCATCCATAATTTAGAATTCTATAGGTGTATCAATTTCTTCTCTAAAATAGACTTTTACAATAATTTGTATAGCTCCTACATATATGTTTTTTTTTTATTTTTCCTTTTAATTCAGGATTCAATAGATTTATTTCTTGTCTTATAATTTCTTCATTTATTATAGGTATTAGTCTATTTTCTGTAATATCTCTTATGTCTATAGGGTGACTATGATTTCTTGCTACATATGCTATTCCCTTATTTTTCTGCCAAAATGGTAAATTAAATATTTCTTTTGGTTCTACACCTAATTTTGATTTTAATATTTTTCATACGTTTTTGGATAAAATATTAATCTTTCATTTAGTTGTTCTTCATTTTCTTCTAATTGATATTTGTTAATTCTATGATATTGGCATTTCCAATTTTTCACGGATATATAATTTAATAAAACTTGATTTAATTACTAAATACGTGTATTTAGTAATTTATTAAGTTTCAATTAAATTATGCAATTTATTTCTTATTTTCGAGAAATACATTTTATTGTAAATATAATGTTCAAGAAAATATTGATATATATATTTGATCATAATCTTGGAAATTTTTATCACAATCTCGAAAATATTATGGTAATATTCTTGTTATTATTCTTGACATACAAGCTTATTCAAGATATAGTAAGTATCCTCTTAATATGGTCAAGAATATTTAAATCTTATCTTTACATATGGTTAGATGATCTTGGTCGAAAATCTTGATCATAAAGAACCTTGAGTTGGCCGAAAATATGGTTGGTAAATAGTAAGATCTTTCAAGATTTATCATTATCCTATTTTATGGTAAGATCCTTTAAGATTTATCATTATATTATGGTATGATTTATTTTGAGGATAATTCTCTTGCTTTTACTAATTATCTCTACCTTGTTTTGCAGGTTTTAGAGATTTTGTGCAATAAGGAAGCTTGGGAACCAAGAAACCTAATTGCACTATAAAGAGAGGAAAAACGGGACGTTTTTCTTAAGACGTGAAAAATACAAAAAATCGTGTGGAGCTTAACATAATTCACGTCCACTTCATTAAGAAATCTTGAAGCCTATTTTCGTGTGTGCACCAATACAAAAGGCTTCAATTGAGTTGTGATATCAACACTCCGGGAGGAGGATTCAATCACTGAAAGAAGGAAAGTATTTCAGCGTGAAGATCAAACGGGAGGTTTGGATCGTGTTCGAACGGTAGTTCGAGGTTGCTGAAAAGGTGTTGCAGATTCAAAGAAAACTACTGAAGAGTGGTGGGACGCCATCTCGCATTACATGCCACAGAAGGATCAGGGAGTGATCTATTTCTTGGATGTTTGATAAAGTCTATGCGTAGATTTATCCTGTAGTTTAGACTGATCTTTATAAACTCTTTCCTTATATAGTGATTTGTTTTTGTTCGCAGGATGCGAACTGTGGGTTTCCCTGTTAGGATTTTTCCCACGTTAAGCTCAAATTATTGTGTTCTTGTTCATTTATAATTCCGCACAAATTATTCTGATTGTTTACGTTTTACCATCCATACGAATCTCCCTTAGCAGGATTCATCTGGTACTGCGCTAAATAACGATTAACGATTTACTGTTAACTGGTTACTGTCCAAACTTGTCTGTTACAATCTGTTTATAAAATTTAGACAACCTCAAATTTTCAATTGGTATCAGAGCGGGTTCACTTCTAGAAAGTGAGATCCGGTTGTCTAAATGGAAAACTCTGCATCTCTTAGGCCACCTCTGTTAACTGGTAGTAACTATGCATATTGGAAAATCCGTATGGAAATTTTTATTCAATCTATTGATGAACGTTGTTGGACTTCTGATCTTGAAGGTTACACAGCACCCACTGTCACTGCTGGAGGTATTGTTACAACTATAGCTAGAAGTGCTTATACTGCAGATGAATTAGCTAATGCAAATTGGAATTCTAAGGCACTTAACGCTATTGTTTCTTTGGTTGATCCAGGTCAATTCAAACTCATCTCCTCCTTAAGGACGGCCAAGGAATCATGGGATGCTTTGAGGATAGCAAACGAAGGAACCAATGCTGTCAAAACCTCCAAGCTGCAGATGATCACTTTAGAATTTGAACAATTATCTATGGAAGAGAAAGAAGACTTCAAAAGCTTCTATGCTAGATTAAGCGATCTCACCAACTCAGCTGAAGCGCTTGGGAAAACCTACTCAAATGAACAAATTGTACAAAAGATCCTTAGATCTTTACCAGACAGGTTCCATGCAAAAGTGACAGCAATTGAAGAAAGCAAGGATCTTTCAACCATGCAAGTTGAGGAACTTGTAGGGTCATTGATGACCTATGAGTTAAATCTGGCCCGAAGAAAGAAAGACAAATCTCCAGGAGTTGCTTTCAAGACAAATAGTGCAAACCCAGACGACTCTGGCGAGACTGACGAAGATGAAAATTTTGTACTTCTCACCAAACAATTTAAAAGGTTCCTCAAGGGCAAACAAAAAGAAAGGTCCACAAATCTTCAAGGCCAGAATAAAAAACCACAAAAACAATGGAAGAAAAATAATTTCTATCCAAAGAATAATGCCAACACGTCTGAAGGGAAGCCTAGGAGTCGAATCCAATGCAGAGAATGTGAAGAATATGGACACATTGCACCTGATTGTCCTAATACTCAAAAGAAGGCCAAGGGAAGGAAGGCCATGAATGTTACATGGAGTGATGGAGACTCAGATGAATCTGAATCAGAATCAGACAGCAGCAATTCTGAAAATCAGGTAACTACCTTTACTGCTTTACAGCTGTCTGGTGCTGAATCTGGTAACTCTTCTTATGCAGATAAATCCAGATCAAATACTGAAAACTTGAGGAAGGAACTTCAAGATGCAGAAGAGAAGATTCAATTGTTGCAGGCCTTCGCTGAACACAGCAGAGAACGTCAACTGGACGACGTATCTGCAATCTCAGATGATGAACAAAATGAGGTGAGCAGGTTAAGTTCAGAACTTGCTAACGCACAAGACAAAATCAAGAATCTGGCACGTGGATCCGTCCAGCTTGATGAAATCCTGAATAGTGGCAAACCTGTCAGCCTAAAAACAGGTCTTGGATATGAAGGTAAAGGTAAAAATCATGACCATAAAATAAACTTTGTAAGAGAATCTGGATACAGGTACATGGAACAGAATAAAAATCATACAGATGCATCTACCTCTCATCATCATCAATACAACGCGGCTAGGACTCAAAGCTCACATCCAGCCAGGAACTATGCAAGACGACAATTTCAGCCGAATCTGTACAAGCCAGATGAGTCTGTCCATCAGAACGGCAGGAAATTTCAACCTCGACAGAATCGACAGGATACATCTGTTTTCCAGGTATTCTGTAATTTTTGTGCTAAATCTGGTCATGATGTATATAGGTGTCATGAGTACTTGAAGTTAATTAATTGACACAAAAGAAGACTTGTTTCTAGACAAGAGAAGAAAATTCAAACGAATGCTTATGTAGTTCAATTGTCTTTGAGTGCTTTGATTCCTAACACATGGTATTTTGATAGTGGTTGTTCTAGACACATGACATGTGATCTCTCGCTACTTACACATTTTGAAAAAGGCGAAACAGGTGCTGTTACATTTGGTGATGACCAAAAGGGTAAGATAGATGGATCTGGTATCATCAACATTAAGGGATTACCGACATTAATTAATGTCTTATATGTTATAGGGCTTAAGGAAAATTTGATCAGTGTAGGACAATTGTGTGATGATAACTTGCTTGTCATGTTTTCAAAATAATATTGCAAGGTTTTATGCTATGACAAGAAGTCTAACCCGTTAAAGAGTGTTTTATTTAAGGGAGTTAGATCTAGAGATAAATGCTATACACTCGAGAGTCTCGAAACTTGCAATTCTGTTAAAACCAAAAATGAGAAACTGTGGCACAAAAGATTAGGAAACCTAAACTACCATGATCTCATGAAGCTGACCAGACTACAGGCTGTGAGAGGCTTACCCAGCATAAACAATATTCCAGATGAAATATGTGGTGATTTTCAAAAGGGTAAGCAAATCAAAAGTCAACATAAATTAGGTACATCCATTAATACCTCTCATATACTTGAACTAATTCACATGAATTTATGGGTCCTATCCAAAAGGAAATTATTGGTGGAAAGAGGTATATTTATGTATGTGTTGATGATTTCTCCAGATACACCTGGGTCATGTTTATTCGAGATAAATCTGATACTTTTGACAATTTTGTTAATCTTTTTCAGAAATTGAACAATGAAAAGGCAGATGAACAGGTAAGAGTCAAAAGGATCAGAAGTGATCATGGAAGAGAATTTGAAAACTCCGAGTTTGCTGATTTTGGTACCCAATACGGGATCAAGCATGAGTACTCATCCCCAAAGACTCCTCAACAGAATGGAGTGGTGGAAAGGAAAAATAGAACTCTACAAGAGATGACTCGTGTCATGCTAAATAGCAACAAATTGCCCACGAAATTTTGGGCAGAAGCTATAAACACTGCTTGTTATATTGTCAATAGAGTCATGCTTAGATCTGGAACAAACCAAACTCCATATGAAATTTGGAAGGGTATAAAACCTAGGGTTGATTACTTTCATGCCTTTGGGAGTAAATGTTACATTTTGAAAGATAGAGAACACCTAGGAAAATTTGACTCAAAATCGGATGATGGAATATTTTTGGGTTATGCTGAAAATAGTAGGGCTTATAGAGTTTACAATCTAAGAACCCAAACTATTCTTGAGTCTATTAATGTGAAAGTGGATGACACTAATTGTTTAAATTCTGATTTGCAGGAAGTAGATGGTGATCAACTGGAAATTCCACCAAAAGAAGGAGCTGGAACTGAAAAATCAGAAGAAGAACAGAATCAAGCTGAAAGTCTCAATGATACTGAAGAATCCGATCAGGATGAGTCTGGGCACCCAGTAATATTTGATGACAGATACACCTGATATTGCTGAATCAGAAGCATCGAGACTTGAATCAGAAGCATCGAGACTACCACCTGCTAGGATCCAAAAGGCACATCCACTTGACAACATTCTCACTGATATGTCTAAGAAAAATGTGACCAGAAGAAAATTTGCTGAAATGAGTAACAGCTGTCATATGTCTCAAATTGAGCCAAAAAATGTCAAGGAAGCTTTGACAGATGAACACTGGGTACAAGCTATGCAGGAGGAGCTTAACCAATTTGAAAGAAACAATGTCTGGCAGCGTTCCACGTCCTAAAGAAGGTAATGTAATTTGAACCAAATGGATCTTCAAGAATAAGTCAAATGAACAAGGAAATGTGGTAAGAAATAAAGCCAGACTTGTTGCTCAAGGCTATACCCAGATTGAAGGGATAGACTTTGACAAGACATTTGCTCCGGTAGCCAGACTGGAATTCATCAGGCCGTTGCTAGCTGTGTCCTGCTACATCAACTTCAGACTATTTCAGATGGATGTCAAAAGTGCCTTTCTGAATGGTGTGCTCAATGAGGAAGCCTATGTGGAGCAGCCTCAAGGCTTCACAGATCCATCTCACCCAGATTATGTCTTTAGACTCAAAAAGGCGTTATATGGGTTGAAACAATCCCCCAGAGCTTGGTATGAAAGGCTCACATCATTCTTGCTGAGCAAAGGATACAAAAGGGGAGGAACTGATAAAACTCTTTTCATTAAGCATCTAAATCCTGGACTAACTGTAGCTCAAATATATGTTGATGACATAGTATTTGGGTCTACATCTAAGTCCAAAATTAATGAATTTATAAATACAATGAAAAGAGAATTTGAAATGAGTATGGTTGGTGAGCTAACCTTTTTCATTGGTTTGCAGGTACAGCAGGATGAATCTGGCATATTCATATCTCAAGCAAAGTACGCTAAAATCTGGTGAAGAAATTTGGACTTGAAGATGCAAAGGAAATGAGAACTCCATGGCGACTACTCTAAAACTTTCAAAGGATGACAGTGGTAAGGATGTAGATCCATCCCTTTACAGAAGCATGATTGGAAGTCTTCTGTACCTTACTGCCAGTAGGCCAGATATATCCTTCAGTGTTGGAGTTTGTGCAAGATATCAAGCTAAACCTAAGGAATCTCATGTTGCTTCTGTAAAACAAATCATCAGATATGTAAGTGGTACGTTGAGTTATGGAATTTGGGTTACACGAGATACCACTGCCAATCTTGCAGGTTTTTCAGACGTAGACTGGGCTGGGAACATAGATGATCGAAAGAGTACATCTAGAGGATGTTTCTACATTGGGAACAATTTGGTGGCATGGCTAAGTAGAAAGCAAAATTCAGTTTCACTATCCACAGCCGAAGCTGAATATATAGCAACTGTGAGTTGCTGTACACAACTCCTGTGGATGAAAAAAATGTTGAAGGACTATGGAATCTCTACAGAACAAGCCACTATGTATTGTGACAACACCAGTGCCATCAATATCTCAAAGAATCCAGTCCAACACTCCAGAACAAAACATATTGACATCAGACACCACTTCATCAGAGAATTGGTGGAACAAAAGATTATCAATCTAGAGCACATACAGACTAATCTACAGCTGGAGGGTTTGTTTACTAAGGCCCTCGATACTGTCAAATTTGAAAGTCTTAGGAAACAAATTGGAGTATCACCTCCTTCTGAATAGGAACATGCATATCTCATAACAAAAAAAAATAAAATAAAAATTCTTTTTATTGCATGTATTTAAGTTATCCTATTCTTATACTATGTAGATCATGTTTTTGCTTGCAGATATATCTGAGTGCTTGTGGCTGATAACGAGACAGATACGTCTGGCTGATAGCAGTCAACATGTCTCCAGATGAATCTAACTACCACTCAAATCTGGAAAATCCTAAGGATAAGTCACTGCTGTCTATGTCATATGGTTGTTACTGGATGAGATTTCATATTCTGTGTGTAGACCTATGATCTAAATCTTGCTTATAGCATTGCACGAATTTTTCTTATTATCCAAGGGCAGGGCTAGTGGAAAAGAAGGCTGCCTATCCAAGCCAAGTTCATACCCTTTAGCCTCAAAATACGATGAATTGATATAAATGTGGTAATATTGTAGAAGTAAGGGGAAAACCTAGTAAGATAACTTCTGGGGATTGTGTGAATCTACCAATTCAAGCCAAGTTCATACCCTTCTTCTAACCTAAAGGGGAACATATTGTAAGATAACTTCTGGGGATTGTGTGAAGTTGTTTCCACCTCCAATAGACATTGCCACAATATAGAAAAAGTCGGCAAGCCGGATTTGAGAAAATGCACTTCTTATAGATTTCGATCAGTCTTATTGTGCATTACGGTGACAAATCGATAAGTCAGGACAATCATATGATTTGTGGCAATATGTGGATGACTAAGAATTGCTCGGATCATACACGCACATTAATCAATATAATCATACTCGTGGTGGACTGTCTACTGCCAGATATATCTGACTCAACAAATGCCAACAGGTGCGCAGACGTGTCTCAGGTATTCAGATGCATTTAGATTTTTCTTACTCAAGAATTTTTAGATTTTATTCTGAAAATCTTTATTTTTAAGGTAATATATCGTGGGCTAAGAAGTGCAAATCTTGCAGAACAAGTCAGTTGATTGTGGAGCCCAATTTTTGGTAATTTGTTTGTTTCCTAATTCTTAACATATTTTGTTTCTATATTTATCTATTTTTTAAGAAAAGAAGTTGACAAGAATCAGGATTCTCCAGTTACCATAATGAACTCTAATTCCTTTCATATTATACTCCCTCTTAAACCCCAAAAACCCTCATACTTCTTCTTATAAAACTCGTGTACCAAAGTTAGAAAACCCTAAATCCTCTCACCGAAAACCCTATCTTCCGTCTTCCTCTCTCTCTCTCTCTCTCAAAAAAAATAATACAGACATGGCAAGGAGCAAACAAGTCGGAAGAAGGAGAATCACGAGAGGAGGCAGTGAAGCATCATCTACACTGAACCCATCTGAGGAGGAAACTCCGAGCCGTGCCATTGTTCCTGCACCGCCTTCCGGCACCAGCCCAACGCCGACCTCACTCTCCACTGCCAGTACTACTCCTACACCTGCTCTTCTCATGGCCCAAATAAGCAGAAGCACGCCTATTATTCCACAAACCATGGGCGTCAATCTAGCCCGCAGTTCAGGAGATCTTGGATTCAGCCATATCTCTCCATTGGATATTCAGAGTGAACTGCATGGAGCCCGAAAACTTTCTGCCATGAAAAGTGCAAGAGATGCGAAAATTGTGGATGAAGAAGGGGGAGATGAATCAGGTGAGACTGAATCTGGTGATGAAAAAGAGAAACCAGAGGAGCAGGAAGAATCTGGGGAAGATGAAAAATCTGAAGGAGTAAAGGAAGGAGAAGAATCTGAGGATGAGGCAGCACCAGAAGAGCCGGAGTAATCTGAGGATGCAGACGAGTCTAAGCAGCTGGAAGTAGATTCTGAGAAAGAAGCTGTTATTTCAGACAGGAAAGGAAAACAAAAGGTAGCAACCGCTGTGAGTTCAAAAAAGAAAAAGGGGGACACTGCTGCAGGTCCAGTGAGGTCCAGGTTTGATATTTCTTCATTCGTCTGCACACCTATGCAGACAGCAAGAGGTATGTTTACCCCATTCAGTTTCAAATTTTGGTCATCTAAAGCATACAATGATTTCCAAAAACATATTTCGAGTAAACGATTGCATTATGAGTCTAGGGTGACTGTAGGGGAATTTGATGACTTTGAGATTGATGATATAGTGTCACATTTTGGGTTGAAAAAGTTGACTGAGTGTAAGGGAGACATCAATGAGACTCTGGTCAAGGAATTTTATGCCAATATCCCCATTGACTATAACTCCAAAAATTGTCTTTTTACCACTTCACTTTTTGTTAGAGGACAATTGATTAAAATTTCAGCAAAAGAACTTAGGAAGTGGTTAGGCCTGAATGATGATGTGGCTGATGAGGATGAGTCTATATAAGCCACTAATGATGAAATTGCTATGGAGTTGTCGGGGGTAAGATCACGTGGCCAGTAAAGGGGTTAAAACAATTGCCTAGGTCAGAAATGTCAAAGAAGTACCAAATTCTTCACAAAAATTTTAAAGCAAATTTTGACCAACTAATTCATGATTCGAGTTTTAAGCGAGAATCTGGTAGAACCCTTTTTCTACTGGGGACCAAACGCAACATTGATCTTGCTACACGAATTTGGAATTCCATCATTGGTAGAGTGTCAAGAAGTGGTCCTAGGCAAGGTAACACTTATTTGTTGGTTTATCCATGGGTTATTTCACAATTTTTGAATGACCAGGGTATCCAAACATTGGAGGATGATTTGGTGGTCACCCCCAAGGTGTTAAACAGGGCGAGATGCAGAAAAACCTTAGAGGCGCAGACGGGTCAAAAGAAGCAGGTTCTGGATGAAACTACTGGGAGTCAGTTATCAGCTGATACAGATGCCAGGCTCGGTCAGCTGGAAATAGAAAATGCTGGGATGAAAGCTGATTTATGTGTCCTTGTTGTACGGGTTAAGCGTCTGGAGGACACACTTGATCAGTTGCTTGGAGGGTCTTCAAAAGATGTGGCTCCAGTCGAAGCCAAGGAAAAGAGAAAGGTTGTAGCCAAAAAGCTCCCTGCCTCGAAGATGTTTGGATTTTGGTTGTGAATTTTTGCATGCAGGTTTTGTGAACCATATGGCTTCTTCTCATTCTCCGAAAAGGGGGAGTAGCATTAGCATGGATATCATCTTTTTCATTTATGATTTATGCTCTCTATGTGTTATTTCTTTACATGCATTTTAATTGTTGATTGTGTTTATCTTGATGCATATCTTGAGGGGGAGATTTTTGCTAGGGGGAGCTAATTGATTTCTTGTGATCGTAAAAAGATGATTGGTTTCGGAAAAATAGAAAAAGCCAAAGGGGGAGATTGTTAATTCTATGATATTGGCATTTCCTATTTTTCACGAATGTATAATTTAATAAAACTTGATTTAATTACTAAATACGTGTATTTAGTAATTTATTAAGTTCGATTAAATTATGCAATTTATTTCTTATTTTCGAGAAATACATTTTACTGTAAATATAATGTTCAAGAAAATATTGATATATATTTGATCATAATCTTGGAAATTTTTATCACAATCTCGAAAATATTATGGTAATATTCTTTTGATTATTCTTGACATACAAGCTTATTCAAGATATAGTAAGTATCCTCTTAATATGGTCAAGAATATTTAAATCTTATCTTTACATATGGTTAGATGATCTTGGTCGAAAATCTTGATCATAAAGAACCTTGAGTTGGCCGAAAATATGGTTGGTAAATAGTAAGATCTTTCAAGATTTATCATTATCCTATTTTATGGTAAGATCCTTTAAGATTTCTCATTATATTATGGTAAGATTTATTTTGAGGATAATTCTCTTGCTTTTACTAATTATCTCTACCTTGTTTTGCAGGTTTTAGAGATCTTGTGCAATAAGGAAGCTTGGGAATTAAGAAACCCAATTGCACTATAAAGAGAGGAAAAACAGGACGTTTTTCTTAAGACGTGAAAAATACAAAAAATCGTGTGGAGCTTAACATAATTCACGTCCACTTCATTAAGAAATCTTGAAGCCTATTTTCGTGTGTGCACCAATACAAAAGGCTTCAATTGAGTTGTGATATCAACACTCCGGGAGGAGGATTCAATCATTGAGAGAAGGAAAGTATTTCAACGTGAAGATCAAACGGGAGGTTTGGGTCGTGTTCGAACGGGAGTTCGAGGTTGCTGAAAAGGTGTTGCAGATTCAAAGAAAACTACTGAAGAGTGATGGGACGCCATCTCGCATTACATGCCATAGAAGGATCAGGGAGTGATCTATTTCTTGGATGTTTGATATAGTCTATGCGTAGATTTATCCTGTAGTTTAGACTGATCTGTATAAACTCTTTCCTTATATAGTGATTTGTTTTTGTTCGCAGGATGCGAACCGTGGTTTTCCCTGTTAGGGTTAAGCTCAAATTATTGTGTTCTTGTTCATTTATAATTCCGCACAAATTATTCTGATTGTTTACGTTTTACCATCCAGACGAATCTCCCTTAGCAGGATTCATCTGATACTACGCTAAATAACGATTAATGATTTACTGTTAACTGGTTACTGTCCAGACTTTTCTGTGACAATCTGTTTATAAAATTTAGACAACCTCAAATTTTCAATATTCGTATTCTTTAGATGTACCTTCTTCACTAATTTTTCTAATCATATTTATTTAAAAATATTCTTCTTCACTAGATTCATTAGATTCACTTCATTTTCTGAAAATTCTGATTCTATAATAGAATTTATTACTTCATGCTCTTTTATTTCATAAATTTCTTCATCTTCAGTAATTTCTTCTCATTTTTCTTCTTGTTAATAGGTTGTAATTTTCTTTTTCATTTAATATATATATCATACTTTTCTTTTTATCTATCTTAGGACATTGTGGAGATATATGTCCCACTTCTCCACATGAATAACATTTACATTTTTTAAGGATTTTTAGGGTATGTTCTAGTTTTGTTTTGTTTATGTCTTAGATATCTTTTATATGGTACTGTATACCTTTTAAATGTTTTATTATATGATTTTTTATATTTATTGATTTTTTAAAATTTGTCTCTAAATTTATCTTTTCTATAATATTTCTTTTTCTTATGTTTTCTTTGTAGATGACGTCCCCATTGGGTTGGTTTATAAAGTAATATATCACAGCATAATGATTTATTACTTGCTTTGTGAAATTTTATTATATTATTTGCTTGCAAACATTTTTCTTTCTGTTGCATTTCTATAAATTGTATTCTTGCTCCTAAACTATTATTACTTAATGGTATTTCTAATTTTTCCCATTCTTTAAATAATTCTAAATTCCATGGGTTTTGAAGTTTAAAAAATATTTGGTTCATAATTTTCATACCATATTTTTCCAGATTATATTCTGCCTTTTCAAAATATTCTCTAAATTCACATGTAAATTTTTTAAAGTAACACATGTCACATATTGATAAATTTTCTAATAAATCTCTATTTCTTAGTTTTGAGCTAATTTTAATATCTGTGTCTAATACTAATGTATATTCTCTTTTTAATGTATCTTCATATCTGCTAAGTATAGTTCCTATTTCATCATGATCATTTCCTCTAACTTGTTTTATATAAGTTTCTGTTAAATTTCTCCACCATCTTTCAGTTGTTCCTATAAGTGTATTTTCTAACGTTAATTGGAATTGTTTTCCTGTTAATCCTCTAGTATGGCCATCATAGCCTTAGATTTCATCCATAATTCTAATTCAAAATCTACATCTTGTACACATCCTAAATATAACCATCTTCCTTTTGAACTAATTTTTGTTTCCATACTTCGCCATGCACTAGTACAATAAGAGTCAAAAGCGTCGGTTGTAAAGCGAAAAAGTCGTCGGTTGTACATGAGACGCCTATAGTAGCGATGCTAAAAGTGTATACTTAAGGCGTCGGTTGTAAACCGACGCCTTATCTTAATTTAAGGCGTCGGTTGTTTAGTAACAACCGACGCCTTAAGTCATATAAAGGCGTCAGTTATTGAATGAAAATCGATGCCTTTTAATGACTTAAGGCATCGGTTGTTTTATAACAACTGACGCCTTAAGTCATACTTATAGGCATCGGTTTTCGACAACAACCGACGCCTTTTAGTATGAATTTTTTTTAATTATTCATTTATTTATATTTCCATTATACTTATATACACTATAACAATCACATAGACGTCAACTAATTATCTTCAACAAATATATAATCGAGGAATGCAAAACAAAACTTAATAACTCAATAAATAAACAGAATTTCGAAATAATTAATTTTGTATTCACAATATTGTTAAAAAATTTGTACAAGTTAACATAAAATGAGCCAAATTTACATACACTCTTCGACGAAGTATTTGGCCCATAAATTCCGAACCTCGTCAATTTCCTCTGTTGAGTAAAATTCTTGAAATGCCTAAAAATAGTTAATAAGAATTAATATTTATTATGACAATTACATGTAAATCATAATTAAACAACCATCATCAATAACTTATACCTCGTGTAGAGAAGTAAGTTGAGAATGAGTTGTGGCTATCTCGAACATGTTTCTCATAACATAATAGCCACATTCATCTCCTCCAGGTTGCTGAGGACACTGGCATTTGAATATTTAAAATTAAAACTACTATTAATAATCTAATGAAAGTGAATATATATTAAACTAATTTAAGAATTTGTAGCAACCTATAAAATTCTAGTTTTCATACCGAGATCTTTTTCCAATTTACATTGGATGTTGTCCTCTTGCCTCCTAATGACCAAAATGCTCGAAAAGCCCTAAAGTTTCAATAAATATGAATAAGTTATAAAAATAATAATAAAACTCAAAATTCTTACATAAATTTTGTCAGAGTCTCCCCTGTAAATTGAACGTAACCAACATGTATAGATACCTATATATTATTGAAAATTATCCTAACAATTATCATAATCACAACACAAACACATCAATTTCACCTCAAACTCTCTACGATTATTCCATCAAAGGACACAAAAACATTTGTTCACCTTCTTTTATTTTGTTTTCCTCGGCACATTTCATAAACTCTTCAACTCCTTTCACATATTCATGTGTATTACGTCTCTCATACATCCAACTCCGATCCATATCTAATAACATGTATATCAAGATATTCACCATGTGTTAAAACGAATGAAATCACCTTAATTTATTATTTTCATTTTTATTTATAAAATCTTATGAAAATTTTGACAGAATCTCCCCTAAAAAATTAGACTCAACCAACCTGTAGGGGGAATCAAAATGCTACAATAAAACTAAAATATTTAACTTCAACATATTCAAAACTCAAACAAAACTCTAGTCGAACTTCAACATTATCATGTAGTCTAAAATATTCATCCTCAGCATGTTAAAAACTCAAACATTTTTAGCCTCTTAATTATTCACTATATATGCTCATATCTCCAGATCATCACAACATAATCATCTCAACTCACCAAAACATCCAACAAGTACAAGACATCTCAAATAATTCACTTATAAATACCTCACAATCATTACTTATCCGTAATTAATTCAAGACACATATATCAAGATATTCACCATGTGTTAATACAAATGAAATTACCTTAATTTATTATTTACATTTTTATTTATAAAATCTTACGAAAATTTTGACAAAATCTCCCCTATAAATCGGACTTAACCAACCTGTAGGGGGAATCAAAATGCCACAATAAAACTAAAATATTTAACTTCAACATATTCAAAACTCAAACAAAACTCCAGTCGAACTTCCACATTATCATCTAGTCTAAAATATTCAACCTCATCATGTTAAAAACTCAAACATTTTAGCCTCTTAATTATTCACTATATATGCTCATATCTCCAAATCAGCACAACATAATAATAAAAAAAAACTCATGTGCAGACAAAAATGCATAGCAATGAGATCATTTTTCCCAACAATTCAAAATTGAAGGTTGAGAAATTCCTCTATGTGCTAATCTTCAGATATATCAACCCTAATGAATCAAAAAAAAAATGAAAAGCATGATGCAATTGGAAAATAAGATTTTTGCATACAATTATGAATCATATCTTTCATTCTATACATCCAGATACAACTAATTCATCATGTTGTAACAAGGTCATCAACATTTGGATTTAAAAGAAAATATCAAAGAACCCAAAGATTTTGACCTTTTGTGAATTTTTCCTTTTCTTTTTTTAAATATAAATCAAGTTTTCTATAAAATATTGTTCAAAAGATGTAAAAGTTCATAAGTTTAGATCTCAACTAATGGTGATCCTAATTGGAATATGAAAACAGACAATACATCAATAATCAATTCAAACTTCCAAATCAATAAACCAAAAACTTTAACCCAGTTTTTAATTTCATCCACCTAATTAGAAAACTTTAACTTAAATTTCATCCAATAAATCAAAAACTAAAATGCACTTAAGTAAGATGCTCCAGCTCGTCACTCTGACTGGAAAAAAAAAAAAGTAAAATGCGAAGAACTGAAGAAGGCCATCACAACACTATCAACACAACATAAGAGTAACACTAACAAGACAAGAATCAAGATCCCATAATCAAATAGTTAAAACTTAAAACTTACATGTCGTAAACTGAAAGTCTAAAATTGGAAAAAATCCACTGAACGGCCTAATTTTTGAAGCGGGCGAGAGGCAGCCGCGCCAGCCAAGGGCTGTGAGGAGGTGGCACAGCGCAGGGAGGGACAGAGGTTGGACGATGGAAGCCTCACTGGATACTGGACAGAGGCACAACGGGAGCGGGCGAGAGCGACAGCAAGCTAGGAGAAGTGGAGGAAATTCAAACAAGACTAATAAGTTATGGCTGGGTGTGGTGCACGGAGGGAAAAGAGAGGGGAGCGGGGTGGGGGTGGTGCGCGGTGTAGAAGAAAAGTGATGGCTCGCGATAAGGAAGAGAAAGAGCAGGTACCGGCGGCGGGGGAAGTGATGGCACCGGAGCTGCACTGCCGGTCGGTGGTGATGGTGGCGACGGCGGGGGAGAGGTGTGATGAACGATACGGGCTTGGGGAAGCTGAGCTTTGAGGCGCTATGGAGTGAACAGGCTGTGGAGTGAGCTGAAGATTAAGACCTAGGTGGAGATGTGTAACTTAAAGGCAGTGGTTCCTTTCAAGAACTGCCCCCTTTAATTAAAAGGCGTCGATCTTTTTTAAGAACCGACGCCCTTACTTGGGCTGCTCCACCAGCGTCGGTTCTTACTAAAGAACCGACGCTTTTTATAAATTTTTATTTACAATTTTTTCATCGCGTTTTTTGAGGCTTAGTTCTTTGAGAAAAACGATGATAATATGTTTTTTTTTTTTTTTTGTGTAATTTTGTACTAGTGATGGTGTATATTTTATAGAATAATTTTTACTTGGCTTAGTATAATATTTTTGTTGCGGTATAAAATTATTAGTTCTAAAATTTTGATTTTGTCTTTGATTCATATAGATTTCTGGCGTATTTTTTGGATTAGTATTACTAATTGTTTCACTTTTAACTTAATTAGTTCCTGGTTATTGTATATATTCTGGTGGATTTTGCCCTGCTGGTACTAAAGCTCTTTGTTGTTCATTCATATTAATTTTTTCCATTTTAAGATTTTTAAATTTTTCTATATAATCTTCTTCTGTTATGTAATCTTCTTCACCTTTTTCTTTAGCATTTTCCATAAGTTTTTCTATTTGTTTAGTAATCATATTTATTCCTAATCTCTTTTTCAGTTATTATTCTTTTAGGTTTTCTTTTTTCCATTTCTTCATAAATTTTTGTTATATTTTGATTTATAATTTCAATATTTTGTTGTATATTATCTAATATTTTGTGTAGATCATTTTTCCCTATTTCTTCTTCTTTAATTGTTCTTATCATATTTATTTGTTCTATAATAGTTTTTTGCTCTATAATTTCTATTGGATTTTCATGTACTCCTGCCATATTTCATATTTTATTTATTTTATCAGTTATTTGATTAATTTGGTTTTCTAAGGTTATTAATTGTTTTGATAGGTTATTTACACTTTGTTTTACTTCTAATATTTGTATTGGTATGTTTTTGTTTATATCTTTATAATTGTTTGTTATTTTTATCATTTGTCTTATTTCTAATGATAATTATTGATAATTTCTTGAACTTATTCTGGGTTTTTTACTTGTTCTAAATTTTGTTCTGTACTTTTATCTAAACTTATTCCTAATCTATTTAGTAAAAATAAATTTGACCAATTTAATTGTTTATATTCTCCAAATCCTCCTTCTCCTAATAGTATAAATGGCATAAATTTTTCATATGTTTCAGTTATTAATGGCCAATAACTATTATTAGGTAAATCTTTAGATTTATCTATTGTTATATAATCGAGGTTCAATTATTGGTAATTTTTTAAACATTTTTCTAAATAAATTTCTAAGTATAACTGTTAACTTTGGTTTTGACTCTGATACCACAATGGACCGGATCATGAATTTTAATTTTGCGAAATTATATTATAGTCTTCTTTTAACTCTTCTTAGGGCTCTTTCTCTATATTCATTTATATTTCTGTTTCCTTCTTGTCTAATTTCAATTATTTCTATTAATCTAAGATATTCGTTATGTTGTCTTACTAATCTTCTAATTTCATCATTTATTTCTATAGCTTTTGTACTTAAACCACTTCTAGTTCTTTCTAATTCTAAATATTCACTATGTAAACTTCTAATTAAATCTTTTTCTTTTATTTGTGAAGTAGATGATGGTCATAAACAGACATCATTTAAATATAATTAATTTATTATTTGTTAATATTATTATCTGTAAGATTTAAATAAATTCAATGTAAAATAAGACTTTAATTTATATATAACTAAATAAGGGATATTATGATAATTTTCTCACCAATTGTCAACTAGATCGTGGACTATCTTGTGAAAATAGAATTAGCCCAAAAAAAATTAGCATTCAAAATCATAATATATTTTTGTATTCATTCACTTGCAAAGTAAAAATCACGTCATAATTTTGCAGAGCAAGGAAAGAATTTGGGCTCATAATTAAGAGATCAAGTGTATATATTAAGGGAAAATTACACACATCCTTGCATTCCAAATTCACAATTCAAAAAGCTGGTCAAGAACTTAATTCTTTTAATTTTCAGGTGTTAAAGATAATTAATTAGAATAATTCTAGAGAGACATTTTAAATTGACATTATTAAGTGATATTGTGACATGTCGAATATATATTGGATGATGAAAATAATTACCTCACCACTTACTTTTACACCACCCAATGTATGTGCGTCATGTCATAATGTCACTTAAAAATGTCTCCATAGAATTACTCAATTAATTAACACATAATTAAATTTAGAAAATCTACAACCCTTTGCACTCCTCTCATTTCTCATTACCCTCGAAATCTAAAACCACCAATACCAGACTTCTCCGTCGCCGGAGAGGAGGTAGTGCGTGCATTTTGAAAAGGAGTTCTTCAACAGTTGGAAGCTCTTATAGTGGAGGTCAGCATCATCGAGGACTTTAGATCAACACGAGGTGGTGCTTACATCGTCGACTTAAGAGAACGTCGCGACAGCCACTGCGACGCAGAAGCGGCGCTATATCCGCCGCACGTTGCCAACACAAGAAATGCTCATAGTGCCACTTTTGCAAGGGCATCTCGCTGCTGCAGCGGAACCTTCCGTCACCGACAATTATGTTACCATATAAGGTTTCCAAATTTCATCTTTGAGGTGAGTGATACTTTGATTACTTGGAAATTTATGCTAGTAATTGTGAACTTGATACTAATTCAACAGACAAGGCAAAAATCTCGACGAGAAAACCAGGAATTTTGGGTTTGAGACTGGATTCTGACAGGAAGGAGGGGCATGGGAAGAATAACCGTGGGGGAGGTGGTGGTTGACATCAAGATTGAATATTATCCTTACCACCAAACTCAATGCCTCATTGCCTAGAATCTTCCCAACAATCTTCAATCTTTGAAGCCACTTCGTGAAGGGCATTGGCCGATTACCCTTGAAATTAGAAATTCTACCCGTGTTAGGATTGTAATCATATTTAACTGGGAATGGTGTTTTGCTTAAATAGTTAGTTATAGTGATGTTATTGGTAGTGGATGGTTGTGGTGAGTGGTTAGTGGTGGGTTGTTGGTAATGGTGGTGGTTGGTTGGCAGTTTTTAAGATGTTTTAGGGGATGGTAGATTTGAGATGGTTGTACAGGCAGTGATGAGTGGTGGTAGGGGATGTCCAACGGTAGGGGTGGCTGTGGTGATGGTGGTGGAGAAGGGGCGTGTTGGTATGGGTGATTGTAACTAATTATTAGGTAACTAGGACCAATTATCAATAATTGTGACTTATTATTAGGTATTTGTGACCAATTATTAGGTGATCATGACTTTGTGCGACTTGTGACGTGTATGGAATGTGATCAATTTTACAATTCATAGTGACCAATTATTAGGTAATTGCGATCAAAATATTGAGTAAATGTGACTGTGATTTGTGATGAGCACATAATGTAATCAATTATTAGGTGATTGTGAAAAAATATAAATAACCATGACCAAGAAAACGAGTAAGTTGTGACCAACAAAGAAATACTACATGAACAATTATTAGGTGTTAACTTTTACATAACTCTAGGATTATTGAGGAAAAAAATTATCAGGTTTTAACTTTTACATAAATTTTACAATTATCTAGGGATTTGGGTGTTAACAATTATTTTCTGCAAACAATTATTGAGGAAAACAATTATTAGGTGTTAACTTATGACGAGTACGGAATGTGATCAAATATTAGGTAATTGTCACAAAAAATATTGACTAATTGTGACCAAGAAAACGAGTAAATTGTGACCAATAAATAAATAATATGTGACCAATTATGGGTGATTGTGATAAATTAAATTACAGATTGTGACGAACTGTGACTTTACGTAAATATTGGACGAAGATGGGATGTCACCTATAGTTGTGTAAACTACGACTATGTATGACTTGATTGTGACTTTATGCGAGCAACTGTGACCTTGTGCGACTGAGCTGTGACTTTGTGTGAGCGAACTCTAACCTTGTGTGACCGAAATGTGACTTGATGTGATCGAATTGTGATCTCGCGTAGAGATGGCAAGAAAATCCGATCCGCCCCGTTGATCCGTCGACCCGATCCGATCCGATCCAAAAAAATCTCGATCCGTGGATCGAAGGATCGAAATTTATGTGATCCGCCCCTATCCAAAAATTCACGGAGCGGATTTGGATCGGGGATGATCCGATCCGCCCCGATCCGCGATCCGACATTTTTTTTTAATATAATTTTTTTTTCATGTATAAAAATCTAATATGTAAATATTGTAGAAAACTTTAATTTCTGGGAATAACCTACAATCTTTGCATTTTAAAGAAAACACATTTTTTATATTCTTCATTTGAAGAAATAATTCCAATAAGTGATGGCAAAAAAACTCGATCCGTTGAATCGGCGAATCGTCCTCTATAAGTATCGTTTCAATAAAATAAATAAAATTTAATAAAAAAAATAATTTTTCTAAATTTTTTAAAAATATTTAATTTAAAATATATTTAAAAAAATTTAAAAAACTTTAAAAAATAAAAAATAAATAAAAAAAAAAATTCGGCGGATCAGTCCACGGATCAGTGAACCGATCCGCCCCGACCCGACCCGAAATTTGACGGATCGCGGGGCGGATCCGGATAGGGGCAATAATTTTCGGGGCGGGATAGATCGGGGTCCGATCCGCCCCGTTGCCAACACTAAATTTGTAATTGTGCCTTTGTGGGTGGGGGCGTGGTGAGGGCGAGTTAGAAGTTTGTGACTGAAATTGTGATTGTGACTAAAATTTGACTTTGTGTATGGTGTGGGGGTGGGGTGGGGTGAGGTGGGGTTGGGTGAGTGAGTGAGTGGGGTGGGTGGTGGACGTTGGAACAGTTTGTGTAACCAACTGTGACTTTAAGGGGTGGCTGGGTGAATTTTGTAATCTGACTGTGTGACCAACTGTGACTTTGTGGTGTGGTGTGGTGTGGTGTGGGGCGGGGGTGAAATTTGTGACCAAATTGACAATTATGACCAAAATGTGAATTTGTGTGACTAATTTTAACTTTGCAGGGTAGGGTAGAGTGGGGTTGGAGGACGGGTGGGGAAAATTTGTAACCAAATTTATAATTATGACCAAAATGTGACTTTGTGTGATCAATTGTGACTTTGCGGGGTAGGGCAGGGTGGGGATGGGTGGGGGTGAGGGTGAGGGTGAGGTTGAGGTGAAATTTGTGATTAAATTTGTAATTGTGATTTGTGATTGAAATATGATTTTGTGTGACCAATTCTGACTTTGCGGGATGGGTGGGGTGGGTGGGGTGGGGTGGGGTGGGGTGGGGTTGTTGGGTGGGTGGCAGGGGTTAGGGTCGGGATGGGGTGGGGTGGGTGGGAAAAATCATTTTTGGGTGGGGTAGGTGGCGGGGTTGGGGCGGGTGGGTGGCGGAGTGTGGAAAACTAGAAGAAGAAAAAATCATTTTTGGGTGGGGTGGGGTAGGTGGTGGGTGGGTGGGTGTGAAAAATTAGAAGAAAAAATCATTTTTGGATCGGGTTGGGGTGGTGTGGAAATCTAGAAGAAAAAAAATATTTTTGGGTGGAGATGGGTGGGTGGTGAGGTCGGGGCAGGGCAGGGTCTAGAAAAGTAGAAGAAAAAACCATTAGTGGGTTGGTGGGTGGGGTCGGTTGGTTGGTTGGGTGGGTGGCGGGATGGGTGGGGTGGCAGGGTGCCAGGTTCGGGATGGGGTGTGAAAAAGTAGAATAAAAAAAATCATTTTTCGATGGAGTGGTTGGGGTCGGATTGTTGGGTGGGTGGGTGGCGGGATTGGGGAAATTAAAAGGGGAAAAAATCATTTTTGGATCGGGTGGGGTGGGTGGGGTCGGGGTCGGGGTGTCGAAACTGTGATGGACGGACATGTTATTGTTTGATGGTTTTTTTTATCTAAATATTATATTAGTTTTAATTAAATATATAATGAATAATTATTTTTACATTATTGTACAATATTATATTTATTAATTACTAATAAACTCCTGAATTTTAAAAATAAAATAAAAAAATCTTAACTTCATTAGTTTTAAAAAGGGGTTAGTAGCACAAAACATCCCTACCTTTGACATGTATTGTGCAAAACATCACAACGTTGTGATTTTTGAAGCTGAACGTCCCAACATTTACATTTTCTTGTTGGAGACGTCATTTTCATTATATTTAACCCTATTTCAACGTTAAATAAGGGGCATTTTTGTCCAATTCCATTTTTAATTCATTTTTTAAGGGTAATTGGCACAAAACGTCCCTACGTTTGACATTCATTATGGAAAAACGTCCCTACGTTTATTTTTTTGGCGAATACCTTTATATTTTCTTGCAGATCAGTCCCCAAATTTTACTTTTCTTTTAATTTAATCATTCTGTATTTGATTTAAAGGTCATTGTTTTCAAATATGTATAACTTTTGATCTACATCTTCGAATTGCACTCCGTTTTTTGCGTTGAACTCCAAATTCAACCATTTTTTCTTATGATGTATCATGTGCTCATTTATTAAACATTACGTTTTGACTTTTGTATTGTAGATACTTATTTTGTTAGGGCATCATTGATTAACGTAAATTGATTTTTGTAAATTTTATTGAAATATTGAAATTTTAATTTTAGTGTGTGTTCGATGTCCAGCAGAATTTATAAATTGGATTTATTTGAATTTTTTTAAGGTAAAATATTTGGTTGAAAATTGGTATGTTTAACCCATGTTTGAGCCATATTATAATCTCAAATCCCTTTTTTTAAAAACTGGAGAAAATGTAAAGGTTGGAACGTTCAGCGTCAAAAATCACAACGTTGGGATGTTTTGCACAATACATGTCAAAGGTAGGGATGTTTTGTGCTATTAACCCTTTTAAAAAGTATTAGTTTTATGTTTGTAGTTGCATGCTTTTCCCATATATTAATTAGGGCTATCGACATAAATACCCTACTTTTAGAGATCAATTTGAAAGTTACTTCAATTTTATAAAATTTGAAAATTACTTTTTAAAAAATCTTAAAAATTAATTATGATACTTCTCAAATAGGTTAGTATTATAGTATGATACCTATGATTATATGTTAATATCACAATATGATACTTTTTCAATTTTTTTAGTATCACAGTATGAAACTTTTCAAATTTTTTTTAATATCACAGTATGTTACTTATGATACTTTTCAAATTTTTTTTTAGTATCATAGATTGATATTTTATAATTTTTTATAATACTTTTTCTCAGGCATAAAATCAAACAGTTTGCTGGCACTATTCCCTTAACATTTTTTTACTCAACCTATAACAATGGAGCTTCCCATCGCCCCGGACTAGCAGGCTGCAACACAACCACCTCCACCATAGCATAACCAACACACCATGACCATCGAAAAAAATCCACAACTACAGCAACCGCACACCAACAGCACTGCACCACCACAATCATGCCTCACATCTACTACACAACCTTCAAATCACCAGTGCCACCAGCACCACCATCGTCCATCGCACCAGCAACACTGCCTCACGTCCATCACACCACCTTCAAATCACCACCACTGCACACACAACATAACAGTCGGCTTTGATCTACTTGGTTGTACCACTAACGCGCACCAGCAACAGTACCTTACTCCACTAGACACACAACAACACAGTTGATTTTGATCTGCTTTGTTGCGAGCACCAACAGAGGTGGGACATTTTTGAACGCAGACGGGCGTCCGGCATGGTGGTGGCTCTATGCGGTGGTGCTGCGTGATACTGGTGGTTGCGGTGGGGAGTTGGTGTGGCTCGAAGAAGAAGAAGAAGAAGACTTATTTTTCATTAATTTCTTTTTACTTTTTATTTTTTTATTTTTTTATTTATTATTTTACATAGTAAAGATCAGTTTGATAACTTTATGTAGTAATTAGTGCAATTAACCCTATTAATTAACTATAGTCTCATATATTTATTGCAACTTTCAAAAATTTTCTTTAAAGTTATGATCATTTTGAAAAATCATATGTAATAATTTTGAAGCAAATAACAAATACTGTGTAAACATTATGTCACTTTTATTAGTAAAAGGAGAATATAAAACAGTGATTCATTCAGAAAAGGGATGAATAATACTTAACACCAATAAAAAAATCTTAGAATAAAGGAATAATTGACTTTCATCTACATATTATTTATGTAATGATGTGAAAATTAGTCATATTATTATATTTAATTATTTACAATTAAAAGGATCCGCTTGAAAGTCAAATAAAAACTTTAATTTCTTTGATGTACTTAAGGGGACCTATTCGATATCGAATAAGAGTTTTAGTTTAGTTGGCGTAACATCAACGAAAAAGAAATAAGAATATTAAGTACTACTTCAAGTAATCTGATCAATTAAATAAACTCATTATCGGTTCTACAGTTAGGAGGATATGAATGTAAGTATATTAAGTGTACTTCAAAGTGGAACAAATAATGAGTCTCAACTTTAAAAAATAGAAGACAAAAGTTATTCATGGTATTCATTCTCATTTGGCTCTTGGAGTCGTATCCAGCTGTGGTTGGAATGTAAACTTTGGCACGAATCAAGACATGACGTGCACCAACGATAAATGTGTAATGACCCAGAATTTTTCAGTTCCTAAACCCTGGAGTGTTACTAAAAAACCATTTGATTTTCTTAAACAAATGCGGAAGCATAAACAAATAAATAGTTTTACCAAACATAAAATTGAAATTCTTTACAACCAAATCATTATAACATAATTTAACAAAATAAACATGTTTCTTTAAATTCCCTTGGCAGTTTGGATCACCATTTCGCCACAATCCAATCGATCCTTCTGTAAAATGTTTTAAAATATGGAATGAGCATACAAATATACTCAGTATAAATCTCGTGTCAGTATTTTCACAATTTAATATCAAAAGTAAGTAGATTACGCTATAACATACTTTCATAGTGGGATAGAAATCCGATTGTTTCATTCTGACTTTAGGTCTTACCCATTCTCAATCTCCACTTTGGGTTTAGCACTATAGCTGATTTCTGTAGATCTCCATAATACCTTTTGGTATTACCCACAAGATCATCATTACTATTAATGCGAATCACATAATAACGCATAAAATACTTATTAAAACATTAAAAAGTGAAACACAGCCCACTTGGCACATAGGGAAATTCATACCTTATTCGTTAAATTGATCATATAATTGAATAACAAAGACAGAAAAATGTTGCCAAACGAATCTCGAATGCCATGAAAAACTTTTAAATTCTTTTTCTTTTCTCTCACTCAATTGCGTGGGATAACAAAATTGTGCACAAATGATGGGTTTAAATAGTACAAATCATGTGAGTTAATACGTGTTTAAACATGTAAGTTACAATTGCCTTTGGTGTTAAAAATATTTACACAAACCATTAATTACATAATAATTATAATTTTAATAGCACACTTAATTGAAAAACCGTGCATCACTTCTCAACAGAAAGAATTGGAAACAAAACATTAAAAACTCTATTTGAAGTTAAAGTTGTATTCGTTTAGAAATGTAACTTGACGTGATTTTATCCAAAATAACTTTTTCTTCGATCAAGAATTTTAATAAATCATGATCTCCAAAATGAGTCCCATCTCGGCATAATAATTATCTCTCTATCAAAATTAAATATTCGACCCAAATAAATTTTTTTCATCAAAACATAAAATACTTTAATCATCCAAATTTCTCAAAACTATTAAAACACATCAAAAATAAAATCGTTAAACAATTCTAGCCTTCAAAACTTTCAGGGCACTATAGGATGTCACCTAGATGTCGGATTATATATAGTGGAAGGAACATATAAGAAAATAAATGAATATTAATCAAAATAGTTGGGATTGACTTAGTTGTGTGATTTGAAGTTAAAACTAACTGGAAATGATATGAAGGCATTATTAGTTATTTGTATTGTCAACTCGTTTCTCAACTTAGTTTATTCTCTATTTGCAGTTTAAAATCTACCAAAAATATTATCAAGTTTAGAATTTCACTATATTTTATCCAAAAAAACTAGTATTTCACTAATGCGATGCACGATTTTTTATTTTTTGCAATAACAATGTTAATATTTTATAAATAAGACTATATTTATGTTCATATTGGAGGAAAAATATGTAGATATTTAAAAAGACTTCACGGAAAAATTAAATGTTACTATATTTTTTTAGAAATTTAAAAAAAGGGAATGAAAAAAGATACGTGATCAAAAATTATGAAATACTTCCCTTAAAACGTTTGTCGTTGAATTAGTTTGATTGTCATCCTTGTCGCGGATCAAAAAATTTAAACTCTTTTAGTTTATAACTCTTGAAACAACAACGTATAGTTGACAGTGGTTGAAAACTGGTATCTTAAAAAAAAAAAGGCCGAAATTAGAAAGCGATTGACCTAATTAACTTTTATTAATTTTCATTACATATGAGAAATTTAGAGGAAATTACCTTTAATTAACTTTGAAAGGCAGTCTAGTATCAGACGGGGTTAGTGACATTTATTATCAATTACTTTTCATACTTGTAAGTAAAAAATAAAAAAAATAAAAAATTTAGATATAAGCACATAAAGATCAAATAGTTAAAATATTTAGCATTTTAATTTGTAAAGTAGTTATATATGCTATCTGTCGTCAATGGTTTTTTAAAGTCCCTAATACTTTCTTTGAACTGTATTTAACCAAAGTAATTAACAATTAAACTAAAAGTATTTATAAAATTACAACAATATATAAGAAGTAATAAATATATCTCAAAAGCTTTTGGGAAGATAAGTGTATATATCTTCAAGTATACGTGTACCATATAATGGATTGATCACTGTAGATTCTAAATCACCATCCGCAAAAATATCGATTTCATTTTTATTTTATTTTATCACATCTATCAAAATAAAACTTTTAAGCTCGTGTGTTTGATTTCAAAGGTGGAAAATGTTTTCTCACCAAATAAATAAGAAAATATTTTTAAGGTAAATGGCTAAGTACGCTTCAATTAGTTATACTATAGAAAATATTTCTCAAGTCAAGTTTTTCAATCAAACATCAAAAAACACTAGATCTGAAAAATATTTTTCATGATGTGACATTTTCTAAGCAAAACTAAGACAATCAAACTTATTTTTACATTTAATATTTGATGTGATTTTAGACACGATGTGTTTAGAGTTGGCTTTTACTTATGAGTTAGTATAAAAGTTTTTGTTGAAATCTTCGATTTGACACACATAATGCATATTTTTCAATTTTCAAAATATTAGTATAATTATCAAAAACATGAATAAAACTATAAGCATTAAAAAAAATAAACATGTATTCACTATATTTTGCAATATTTATTTATTTAGTTCAAATATGGTTTTGAATTTTTTTAAATTGTAATTTTATCAATATTTAAATTCTTATATAATTATGATTTTAATCTATTGATTACATAAATTTTATAAAAACTTCAATAAATATATACCCACGAGTCTTAAGATTTGTATTCATCATCAATTTTTTTTTAATGTATTTTAAATTTTGATTAAGTTTAATTTTTAATATATTGATTACATATATTTTATAAAAACTTCAATACATACACACACACACACACACACTAGTATTTTCACCCGTGCGATACAGGGGAATATGTTTGTGATAATAATTTCAATCAAAATTTATGAAAAATGATTTAATTATATATACAATCATATCAAGACATTTCCTTTTTTTTTTTGGAATTGATAAAAATATGTTGATCACACAATCATATCAGATAAAATATATAGTACAAATAATATTGTATTACATTATATTATCGAATTTGAAATTTTAAAAAAGACAACTCTAATCAAAATAGTAAAAAAAAAAATACCCACCCGTTGTAAAAAATCTTGTGCTTAATTAAATTTTTTATATTAAATTTGTTTTAACTTTATTTGTATTCAACACCAATTTTCTTTTTAATGTACACACACTTATTACTAACCTTCTTAATACTAAGTTTTATTTAATACCAACATTTAATACCAATTTTTATTAATTACATTTAAAACTTTTTTTTTTTTTTGTATTTTTTTTTACAAAAGTTTCCTGATTTAGAAAAAACTTGGGCGAAAGTCGGGAAAGTGTGTGCGTAAAATGGTCACGATTATCCTATTATATATACATATATATAATTAATGACTCACATTTATTACTAACTTTCATTTAATACCAACTTTTATTTATTACCAACATTTAATAATTACATTTAATGCTTTTTTTTTTTCCTTTTTTTGCAAAAGTTTCTGGATTTAAAAAGAATTTTGAGCGGAAAAGTGTGTGAGTAAGAATATAGATCTCAATTGACTCGAAACGAAAGACGTGACCATAATTTCCGAAAATAAAAATAGAAATCAATTCTAAAGAATTTGTACCAAAAGTGAACTAAATAAACTATGAGTATATACATATATAGATGAAAAATGTGGCTTAAAAAATTCGACCAAAGTTATTGATTGTAGAGAGATAAAAATATAGTTTATTCTGTTGATTAATATTCATTTATTTTCTTATATGTTCCTTCCACTCAATATAATCCATGATTAAATGACTACGATCTGCTACCAAAAATCATATATTTAAATGCTTAATTTTTGTGTAACACAATCACCTAAACACGAGATACATATGTGACACCAAAATGAACAGGCTATTTGTAGCGATCCAGAATTTTTACGCAATTAATAATTATTTTAATATTTAGAAAATTGTGTCGCTACTATTTCACTCATTATTTTGAAATTAACGCCGCGACGGATTCGTCTAGCCAAGTCAAGAAATATCGAATTTGTTCGATTTTAAATTAAAATCCGAATTTATAAAATTATGTTATTTAATTATTTATTCAAAGTATTATTTTCAAAATCATTTTGAATTCCAAATTTATTAAAATATCCCAATGATCCTTATCAAATTATTTCAAGTCCAAATACGAAATCCAATTTTTATCTCAAAATTTACTTACTTCTCAAATGTATTTTCAGTCCAAAATATATCTGTTTTAAATACGTTTCTTAATCGAAGTTAGTCCAATTCTTATCATAATCAAAATTTATTTCACACATTTTGCTTTCTCTTTATACTCCTTTCCATCACATTATACAAGCATCATCATTATCATCACCACCCCTCCAAATTATGATAATTTACACTCAATTAATCTATCACAAGATTCCTCCAAATCATGATATTCTCCACCATGTTATTTTTACAAAACCATCTTTCCAGCAAGAAAGATGCCTTCTCTTTATAATTACCACCACTGAAATCACAACCTCCCTCAAACACCAAATTGAATCAGCGTTCATCAATACAGTCAAGCACCACCAATTCACCATCCTCATTCATGGCCAACACAACATTCAGACTCCATTTCAACAGCCTCCTTCCAACTTCATTGCAGCCTAGCAGCTGTAACCAACCTCACTGCAACCATAACCTGCAACCAAGAACCCAACCCAAACTTCTCACTGCCACGGCCAATTCACCACCACCGAATCAAGCAGCAACCATCATCCACCAACGCTGCTATTATCAATACCACCTTCACCCAATCAGTATTTTCCATCATTATAACAATACAACCATCACTGTATTCTCACCTGAGCCAAACAATCTGACATCACCACCGCAAAACTCAACCATCAACACCATCTTTAAGGAATCAAGCCTCAACCAAGAATCGAGCAATCCACCATCACCTCCATTTTCCACCAACTTCATCACCAATCAGTTACACCGCAATTCCATCACTGTCATTACTCAATTTTTCAGCCATGAACTTTCATCATCATCGTATTGGCATCAACCTGCAAGACAATCCACAGCCGCAACCTTCATCATATACATCAATCTGTAATCAATCATCATCACCACTATCAACCAGCATCATCATCAGATTTTCACTAACTGCACAACCCATGATCATCACTGCCAAACCAGTTCACTGCCATGGCTCGCAGCCAACTCTATTGCCGATCGAACCTCAGTCACTGCCCCAGAATCACCACCAATCTGTATCACCTCTTCCACCAACACCACTGCACAATCAAAACCCAAAACCCAGATTAAGCCAAGCCCAAATACTTACTTCAATCGCCGCTCCCTTCGCCGGAATTTCAGACCCAAATCGCGAACTAAGATTTGATTTCTTTTCGGTTTCGCCCTTGTTTCTCGCACCCAAGCCCTCAAACCAGAATCCCACCTTGACCGCAGCTCGCCGCCTCTATGTGCCGGCGTTTCGCCGGCCAAATCGTCGGTTTTTGGCGAGGCAGTCTTCTCTCCGGTCGCGTCTCTCTCCCTGGCTCTCTGATCTGAAACGAAGAGAAAGAGAAATAAATCTGATTTAATATATTTTTGATTTTCAAAATTTGCAGCTTGGTCCCCCAAGTTTTAAAAGGTTTTCAAATCAGTCCCCAACTTTTTAAGTTATCCATTTCAGCCCCAAAGTTTTAAATGAGTTTTAATCAGCCCTTTCATTTTCAAAATCTATTATTTCAGTCACTGTTGATTTACTTTTAAGCCCAAGTTTTAAAAGTATTCATTTTAGTCCCTCAACTTTCAAAGTATCTATTCTTGTCCCTGAACTTTCAAAAGTATTCATTTTAGTCCCTCAACTTTCAAAACATCAATTTTAGTCCTCAAATTATAATTTATCATTTTGAACTATATATTTGATATACTAAAGTGACTTATTGGCTAAGACGAAGCGTACGGAGAATTTAAAGAAATTGAAGTCATTCCCGCTCAACTTTGCACTCGTCGGATTTGAGGTAGACTCGCACTTATTAATTGATTTAAATTATGATTTCATATAAATGTCATGTGACTTGTGAAGAGTTATTTTTATGAAAGGAAATGAAAATGTATTTTCATGGAAAGAACAATGGGTAGACTCGCACTTATTAATTGATTTAAATTATGATTTCATATGAATGTCATGTGACTTGTGAAAGTCAATTTTTAAGAAGAGTAAGTATGTTTTTATGAAAAGAAAATATACTTTATGTTTTTACGAAAAGTAAGTATACCCTATGCTTCACGAAAATGTTTTTTTTGGATCATTGCTATGAAATCAATCTACCAAGATTGTTATGGGTCCCATATGATAAGTTATGATATGTTAAGGGGACCGGAGTTTTAGTAGCGCTACACATAAGAATTCTTGCCACGAAGTTCGGTAACATTCTTGTGTCTCCTATGTTTATGAGGATTTGCCACGAAGTTCGGTAAAATTCCTATGTTTCCATATGTTTATGAGGATTTGCCACCTAAGTTCGGTAAAATTCCTGTCGCATATGTTTATGAGGATTTCGATCCTATCTTATGTTATGATGCAATTGATCCCTATGAATTTCAGAAAATTATGCTTGGTATACTTACTACATAAGAATTCTTGCCACCTAAGTTCGGTAAAATTCTTATGTTTATGAGGATTTCGATTTTATCCTATGTTATGATGAAAACTTACTGTTATTATGATTTTACTGCATAAGAATTCTTGCCACCTAAGTTCGGTAAAGTTCTTGTGTCTCCCTATGTTTATGAGGATTTCAATCCTATCTTATGTTATGCTTTCAAAAGAAATTATGCTTGGCATAATTAAAATGTTTTTATAAGTATATGGTTTTCAAAGAGCTGTTTTCAAAGAGCTATTTTCAAAGAGCCTATGATTTGCAAAATATGTCCCGTGCTGTAATGCACTATATGAGTTTTATCAAGAGCCGTTTTATAAAGAAGCTCTATCAATGCTCGTTTTATAAAGAGCCGGGATTTATGTGTTTAATCATCTTATAAATTAAATTAATTTGCGATGAGTCTACTGAGTATTTCCCCCATGAAATACTCACCCTACTTTTTAACAGTTTTGCAGATTTCGGAGACGGTGGCGAGCGATGAATGATGGTGGCAATAATCGTTAAACGGTAGAAAGTTTGACGTTAATGGTTTCCGTATTTTCCAAACAATCGAATAATTTAGAGAAGTTCATTTATTGAGAAATTATGACATTGGCAATTTCTTTACAATATTAATGGTTCGATTTACTATTTCAAATGGTTTCATAAATGTTTTCAATTTTATCGGCCATTACAGTTTATTGAATGTTGCAAAAAAATGAATTTCAATTATTTCTTCCGCAAAAATATTATTCGAAAAATTTAGACAGAAAATGACGTAGTGAATCGGGTATACGGAACTCGGGGCGCTACACTATTCGGGCTTCTAAAACTCAAATGTTACACGTGGGAAAATCATAGAAAAATAATGAGTTGATAGCTTAGTGAGTGAAGAATTTTGAAAATAATGATATTTTCTCATTTATACGTATTTATCGAAAATCAAGTTTATATCTCTTAAAAACTCCGCATAACATCATATAATCACATTCAAGAAGTGAGACATGCTACTAATAACAACAATGTCATCTCATAATCATAATATATTCATCATCCATAATCAGTGATATAATCTCATCACATCTCAGTGTATTGGAAGACTCATTTCGGTTAACCCAATAGCAGTATCTAGGACCAATGAAGTAGCCTTTGGCTAACTAATTAAGATTCTCGAGACTCCAAAATATAAGGTTTTCCCTTAGCCTTACATGCTTGCTTTAATTCTATTGTGGAGTCTGTTTCGCTCGGGATTAGGGATCTTCTCTCTCTGTTAGGATTCGATGGGCCGCGAATGAGGTGCAAACATTATTAAATCAATTTACCGGCTCGCGCCGTTGCCATGGAGTTGGAGTCTTGTTCTAGGGAGGATTTGTGCTGCGAGTATTTTGGAATTTTTGTATTATTCGAGGACCTGTAGCATAAAATGTTTTGGGGAAAAGCGCAGCTGAATTTGGGTACAAAGCAATCGGGAATGTGTCCTACTAGTCCATTGGTGATTATGATCCATAAAAAATTTATCGAGCAATAAATTGATATGATATGTCACCAGTGCTTAGCATAAAATGAGCATAGGTGCTCATTAGATCAATCCTTATCTTATCAAAGGGTAATTAAAATAAAAAGGGTTTAACGATGGTAACATTCAAGACTTGATTAAACTCCATGATTTGTTGTATCCTTTGAAATTGCTTATTTTACAAGATGAGTAGATATAGAGGTGTGTGTGGGTTGGGTTAGGTTGGGTCAATTTTTTGTCTAACTCGAACCTAACCCACGATGGTCGGGTTGATAAAAAATCAACTCAATTCAACTACGAGTGTAAACCCAGCCCAATCCAACCAAATTTCAGTCGGGTTGGGTCAGGTTGGACGGTCTGAATTTTGGCCCAATTAGTAAAAAATCTTGAAAAAAAAAGCCCAAGAATCGATCATTAACTCAAATCAATTATGTACAATACAATAACCCTAAATACAATAAATTGAACTCTTGCTAACAAAATTAAAATATGTTCAATCAATATTTAAATAAGTTAAATTTCATCAAAATAATAAATAAATAAAAGATTTTTTATACGAGTTGGGTTGGTTCGGGTTTTTAATCTAACCCCCAACCCGACCCTACTATACAAAAAAATTTAAAACAGAACTCGAGACAACCTCGATTTTCATGAAAAAGCAACCCAAATCGATCGGGTCGGGTCGGGTCGGGTCAGTTTCGGCAGTTTCGACGGGTTTGATCGGTTAACGTCCACCTCTAAGTAGATATAGTTAAAAGCATTCAAAATCATTAGGTTTTTGTTGATTAAATAGATTTAGTTTCATTTTAAAAAAAAATTATGAGTCCTCGTGATTTTGAAACTCTAATCATCATAACATATTTTTGTATTCATTCAAATGCAAAGTTACTTGGGCTCATAATTAAGAGATCAAGGTATAATATATATAATAATATATATAAGGATAATTGTATAGATTACTTACTTTAAATAATAAAACTGATTTTTACTACCAAAATAAAAAAATTTGAAAAATACTTCATTGTTACTAAAAAAAATTTAAAAGTATCATAGGTATTATACTGTGATACTAATATATTTGAGAAGTATCAAAAGTATCAGATTGTGATACTTCACGTGATTATGAAGTATTTTTCAGTTTTTATGATTTTATTATAAGTAATTTTCAATTTTTATAAAATTTAAGTAAATTTCAATTTGATCCCTAAAAGTAGTGTAATTATGTGAATAGCCCTACAATATATTAACCATAGCCTCATTATAATTTATTCCAACTTACAAAAATATTCTTCAAATTGTGATCATTTTAAAAATCTGAAGAAAAATGTTTTGAAGCAAGAAACAAATACATTGTAAATATTGTGTCACTTTTATAACTCTCTCTCTCTCTCTCTCTCTCTCTCTCTCTCTCTCTCTCTCTCTCTCTCTCTCTCTCTCTCTCTCTCTCTCTCTCTCTCTCTCTCTCTCTCTCTCTCTCTCTCTCTCTCTCTCTCTATGTGTATATATATATATATATATATATATATATATATATATAAGTAAGGAAGTGATTTGGTGTTAACACGTGTTGTGAACACAATGTGGTTTAACTATTTGCTTAATATTTAGCCCTTGTTTGAAACTCATTATTTGGGAAAAATTATGGTTTGAAATAGTATTTTTGGAAGGATGTGTGGTTAAAAAATATTTGAAAAGTAAAAAATGGTAGATTTGACTAAAATTGATGGTTGAGATTGAGTGTTAAATAAATTTGTTTTACAAAAAAGGGGGCCAAACAGGAGCTTAGTGGTTCAATGTGAACACATAGTGTGAAGACAATTTGGTTAACTATTTGGTAAATTAATGTTTGACTACAATATGATTAATTATTTGATAAATATTTATTTGGATAATGAATGCTTGACTATTTAAGTTTGCATTTGGATTATTTTCAAACCACTACTATATTTACCTAAGTTTATTAAATTTTTAAATTAAATAATTAAAGTAATTTTTGTAGCAACACTTTTCTAGATGTATATTTTTAAAATTATTCACCATTTTATTTTTAATAAGTAAAAATTAAAATTATTTCCAAAATTGATGTACATTATTTAAAAATATTTTAAATTGAATATTGATTGATATAATTTTGTATGGTTCGAAAAAAAAAATTGGGTTTATGTGTATAATACTTTAATATTGAAATGTCTCATTAAAATTGAATACCATAATTAAAAAAAAAAAAAACTTCTTAATTAATACCAAACAGGGGCTTATATTAAGTAATGATTAAATCTTTATGTTAACTATATTTGATTAATAAATGTTTGACTACAATATAATTGACTATTTGATTAATATTTATTTGGTTAATAAATGTTTGATTACAATATGGTTAACTATTTGGTTAATTCATTTGTTGACTATTTAAGTTTACACTTGGTCGAACCACTGCTATATTTACCTAAACTTTTTAATTTTTTTACTTTTAAAAATATTTTTTATTATTTATTTTTAAAATTAAATACTCAAGGTAATTTTTGTAGCAATAATTGAATGCATGTTTTTAAAATTATTATTATTATTATTATTATTATTATTATTATTATTATTATTATTATTATTATTCTTGTTTTCAAACTTATTATTTAATGATTAAATATTTATGTTATTTTAATTTACAACCTTTTCACTTAACTTTTTTATATTATTTTTTACCATTATTTGTACTTTATATCCTTTTGCAATGAGAAATTTTAATTTTGAACAAATTATAAATTCATGTACGATTATTGCATTTGTATATTACATATTGTTTATAAGGTACATTCAACACCCTACGAGATTAATTGTTACAAAACTTGGAAATCATGTTGAAGCAAAATTTCTCGATAGCAATCTTGCAAGGTATGAGTTTTTTATTTCTATGATGCACTGACACAATTTAGGATGTGTTCGATTAATTGTCATTTGCCTGAAAAATATCAAATCATGGAAAATATTTTCCCTCTTTTGTGTTTGTTTGACGTTTAATTGAAAAATTTACCTTAGAAAATATTTTTCAAGGTACAACCAATTAAAGCACACTTCACGCATTTGCCTTGAAAATATTTTCTCACCTATTTGGTGAGAAAACATTTTACTCAAGTGGAAAACATTTTTTTTTGTCACGTTTGATTACTATTATCAAGTAAAAATGAGTGAAAAATAAAAATAATAATAATTTTTTTATTAAAATAACTAAATTTTATTTTATTTGCAATGAAAAATAATATCAATCAAACAAAAAATTTAAGAAAATTTCCTATTTTTTTACCTGAAACTTCCAATTGACTTTCAGAAAAATAATTTACAGGCAAATCAATTCCTAAAAATATTTTTTTACCATCTATTTTCCATCTTTTCAATCAAACACATGCAAAATTGTCTTTCAAGTTCAAGATGCGACAATTTCAGTTGGTAGTTTCGTATCTATGAATATAAAAAAGAGTCAGCAATAATCACTTTTCAAGGTTAATCTTTATTTAAAGAAGTCAATTTTCAATCATGGACAATTGTACTTTACAATTTCTGGAGTGACGAATCGCAGTGGTTTGAAGATGATCATTTGCAACAAAGATGAAAATAGAACAAACTCAACTATAAATATAGTTTATATAGAAGTTTTTCAAAATTTGTAGTGGAACATTGCAACTCTATTAATTACAGTATCATTTTATTATATTTCTATCTATTCCATTATACACATGTTTGACATATAATTAAAAAAAAATTAGAAAATATTAAATTCGCAATTATATGTTTCGACAAGATGCTATGCATCACACGAGTGAAACAGAAGTATATTTAAAATTAAAGAAGTGGTTTAGTGTGAACACAACATAGTTTATATTTATTTGGTTAATTAATGCATGTTTGATTACAATATGATTAATATTTATTTGGTTAATGCATGCTCCACTATTTTTAAGTTTGCATTTAGATTATATTCAAACAACTATTATATATACCGAGGCTTATTATTATTTTTTTTACATTTTCTTAATTTTTTATTATTTATTTTTCCCTTTCTTTAAAAACAAAAAATATTTCCAAACTTATTATGTAATTGTTTAAATCTTTATCTTATTTTAATTTATAACATTTTCACTTAAATATTCTATGTGATCATTTTTTGTACTTTTTATCATTTTTATATAAACATTTTAGTTTTGAACAAATTATGAATTAATGTACAATTATTGCATTTGAATTATATTACATGTTTTTTAACTGTACATTCGATCCCCTACTATATATGTCTAGGTTTTCATTTATTAATTTTTATTATTAATTTTTTAAATTAAATAGTTAATGTAATCTTTATTGCAACAGTTTCTGCACGTATATATTTAATTTTATTTTACCCTTTCTTAGTAAATAAAAAAAAATTATTTCAAATCATTCTCTATTTCCTTGGAATAGTGGTTTGTTTGATATTCTTTATTTACTTATTTCATTATTTTAAGGTCCAAATACTTAACTTTTCAACGCATTGTGATCAATTAAGTGTGACTCTTTGAATTCCTAATTAATAATTAGAATCATCTTATTATTAGGCTAATTAATTATTTTAGTTACATCTACTCCTTGCAATTTCAATTGAATTAAATAAACCAACATTATTTATAATGAAAATTTATCTACAAGATAATTTTAAAATAATTTCACGTTGATCGAGATAATAATAAAAAAGAATGAAAATAGTCTTTTTATTAGTTGTACACCTTGATTCTAAAGCTATCATTCACATAAAATAAGAAACTAAATAATAATAAAAAATATAGCACTCAAAAATAATACCCAAACACACTATATTTACAAATATAATTAAGCCTCCATTAGATAACATTGTTTTGGTTTATAAACTGATTTATTTATGATTTTGAGGTTAAATTTGTGGTTAAAAAGTCGAAAGAGAAAATGTTTATGTTTAAAAAGTGATTTGAGAAATTGTGCGATTTATAAGCTGGTTTATAAACTGTTTACCAAATGGAGCCTCATTTCAATTATGTCTAAAATTCAAGCTTGAGCAATTTGATCTAAACTATCTAATTAACTTTAGAAAAAATTTAATCTTTCAATAAAATATTTATATGAAATTGAGTAGATCGCACTTATGGTTATTTTTATGGTAAAATATTTATATGAAATTGAGTAGATCGCACTCATGGTTATTTTATGGTACTTTATTTATCATTCTCTTTAGTATTCAAATGTTAGATGATAATAATATTTTTATAATTTATATTTTTTATACAAAAATTGAAATAAATAAAATTTTAAATGATCTTACACGAGTTATTATTTTTCATTTAAATTACCAAGCATCAGTTGATTAATGTTTAATTATCCTTTTCTTTTTCCAAATTATAGTATCATTTTATTATTTTCCTATTTATTTTATCATACACATGTTTGATATATTACAAAAAAATTAGAAAATATTAAGTTGTAATTATATATTTCTAAATAATGTTGTGCAATTCACCGGTGAAACACTAGTTTATTATTAAAACGAGAATAAAATAGTGATCCATTCAGAAAAGAAAAGGGATGAATAATATTTAAGACCAGTAAAACAAAAAATCTTAGAATAAAGGAATGATTGACTTTCATCTACATATTATTTATGTAACGGCTTGAAAAATTCTTCATATTATTATATTTATTTAATTATTCACACTTAGACCTTCTTAAAAAACAAATAAAAACTTTAATTTCTTTGATGTACTTAAGGGGACCTATTCAATATCGAATAAGACTTTTAATTTAGTTAACGTAACATCAACGAAAAAGAAATAAGAATATTAAGTATTACTTAAAGTAATCTGATCGATTAAACAAACTCATTATCGGTTCTATAGTTAGGAGAATATGAATTTTAGTATAATAAGTTTACTTCAAAGTGGAACTAATAATTCGTCTCAACTTAAAAAAATAGTAGACAAAAATTATTCGTGGTATTCATTCTCATTCAGCCCTTGGAATCATATCCAGCTATGGTTGGAATGTAAACTTTGACATGACCCAAGACATGATGTGCGCCAATGATGCACATCAGCTAGACATTGGATTATATTGAGTGGGAGGACCATATAAGAAAATAAATGAATATTGATCAAAATAGTTGGGATTGATATTGAGTGACAGGAAATTAAATAAAAAGAATAGTTGGTTTAATTGATATATTTTTATTGCATTGTTTGCGTACTTTGATCTTCTAATGACTGGTTCTAAGTACGACTTAAGTTGTTTGATTTGAAGTTAAAACCAACGGAAAATATTAAGAAGGCATTATTAATTATTATTTATTAAAAAGGAAATGGTAATTTGAATTGTCAACACGTTACTCCACTTAGTTTATTCTCCATTTGCAATTTAAAATCTACCAAAAACATTATCAAGTTTATAATTCCTCTGCATTTTATCCAGAAAATTTCAAAGGTTTATGCCATTCGAGCTCGTGAGAATAATAGAATATAGGTCGCAATTTAACTGAAACGAAAGATGCAACCATAATTTCTGAAAATAAAAATAAAAATTTATTTTAAAGAATTTGTACCAAAAGTGAACTAAATCAAATATGAATATATATATATGAAGAATGTTGCTTAAAAAACTCGACCAAAGTTATTGATTGTAGAGATATAAAATAGTTGATTTATTCTGTTGATTACAATTCATTTATTTTCTTATATGTTCCTTCACTCAATATAATCCATGAATATAAGACTACGATCTACTACTAAAAATCATATATGTAAATGCTTAATTTTTGTGTAACACAATCACCTAAACATGATATGCATATATGACTCCAAAATGAACATGCTATTCGGGCTTCTAAACTCAAATGTTACCTGTACGAAAAGTTATAGGAAAATAATGATTTGATAGCATAGTGAGTAATAATTATACTTTCTCATTTATACGTATTTATCGAAAATCAAGTTTATATCACTTAAAAACTCACCGGATAACATCATATATATAATCACATTCATGAAGTAAGACATGCTCGTAATAATAATAATGTCATAATCATAATATAACCGTCATCGATAATCAGTGATATAATATCGTCACATCTCAGTGCATTGGAAAATCCACAAAAAAAAATGTACACTATCTTGTCATACATGTGTAGACCGCCTCCACAACTAGTTTTAAAGATCTGATAATCAATTTTAGAACATAGCCAAGACAGCATCACTGAACTATATCATACATTGTCAAGACCATTTCAGGGTATTATCATACTCGGTCAAGGCCCCTTAGTGCAGTATAAAACGCGGTCAAGATCGCCTCAGTGAACTAGAACAAGTGTATACTCACGTGTACTTTTTCTGGAGATTTCAATACCAAAATACTTGTCTCACATTTAAACTTAACATATACTCATTCACAATCTTTCAAATTCTACAAATCTTATGTTCTAATCATGTATTTGGACAAATATAAATCATATAATCACATTTAATGTAATCGTATAAAAGTAATTTATCTATATCTGAAAATAATTAAGTTTTTCTACTCACATAAAAATGTGTGGTAAACTAATTTGATTCTTTCCCTTATCCTATCACCAATTAACATCCTGGAACAAAAATAGATATTCCAATTAAAAACTATATATACATTAAATAATAACTAATAATTAATTTATATTAAATCACAAAAACTAATCTCTCCTCTTACCTAATTAAGTTAGATTTATCATTTTTTTTTTTTAATTGACCCCTTCCTCTCTTTCATTTTGATGTATATATATGGTGTAACTCTGACATGTGTCGGAGAGTGTTGGTATCAAACACGTGTCGGACAAGACACGCTAACTCTTAACAGAGTTTCGATGTAATCTAGACCGCCAGTCCGCCACAACCTCCTCCTACAGACCTACCTCCATCAACCTGCCCACCACCACCACCATCCTCCACCACACCAATTCCGTCACCACTGTCTGGTTCTACACCCAGACCTCCTTCACCACCTTCCGGCACTTGATTTATTGCACGGAAGTCTCTCAGTTTGTCTCACCTTTATAATTGCACAACTCTCAATGAATTTATCATTTCTTAAATGGTTTTGCAAATTAATCTACTCTGACTTTTTTTCTCCATTTTTTTTTTTTATCAAATTAATTAATGTTCAAAGGATGTCTATTAGATTTTTGGCAGTAGCAGCTACATTCCCCCAAAAATCGACATAGTTTAATGTAGGGCCATACAACAAAATTGTCAAACCGCTAAATCAAATTGAAATCGCAATTTTGAAACCGTTGGTTCGGATCCATGTGGACCCGTCAACTTTTTGGTTTCGACCCAAATCGAACTGCTTTCAAATGGTTTGATTTATATTTCACTTTTCAAAACCCGTTTAAAACCGCCAACTTGCAAAAAAATTATAATTAATATGTAATTGAAAAATTACAGAATTTTCTTACTGATTTATTATTTGCAATTTTACAGTTACAGTTAAAATTCTTATAACAATAACAAACTTAGTCTTAATTTTTTTTCCCAGGTCCAGCCCACCCCAAACGCTCAGACCTATCATTGGTTTGTGCCTTTGTGTCTATCTTTGCATACATTGAGAAAATGAATCAGTTTAAAGCATTGACTTTTAACTCAATTTTTAAAGGCCAACTCTCAGAATAACTTGAAAATTTATATCATGTATATTTATATTTCTTAGCTGAATAGTTTTTAGAGGCCGCCGACGTATAGGAATTGAATATAAATATAACGTTGAGAAAAAGAAGTCATATAAAAATTGATGCTTAGTGAATAAAAAATAATCAAGTTGGTCATATAAAAATTGATGCTTACTGATAAAAAATAATAAAAGATTTAGACGGTTTATTTTTGTTTATATTGATATTTTTTTAAGTAAATGTGTGATTGAAAATTGGAGACAGAAAATGTGTCTTATTAAAAAGTAATTTGAGAAATTAAGTTATTCATAAATTGATTTATAAATTGTAATCATTTCGTAAAAGAACGGTGTGTAAAAAACAAGAACATTCTCTTTTCCTTCCAATCAAAATCCTAGTAATCTTACTAAATTTCTTTGTTGAAGCTTTGGTACAACCTCATTCTTATAATATCTATTTGTGATTCGGTTGGGTTAATTGCAATTAATTTTGATATCTTAATTCAAAATTTTATTTCAATAAATATATTAATTTAATTTCATTGGCAAACCGTGGTTTCAATCCGCACTAAACCGCAAAAAATTGTTTGATTTAGTTCGGTTTAGAAAATTAAATGGTTTGGGTTGGGTTGGAAAAACGTCAAACCACTTTAAATGATTTGGTTTTAAAATATCAAAAATCGTCTAAACCGAACCGTTTATACCCCTAGTTTAATGTTAATCAAAATGACATGTTGGATCGGTTTTAGAGAAGAAGAAACCCGAAATTATTGGGTTGGGTCGGTTTTGGGTCGAAACCGACCCGACCCGTCCAAATGCCCAACCTTAAAATCAACAATTAAAGGAATTCGGTAAAAATATACATGATTTCATTATTAAGCTCATATTTTAAATGATTGTCTAATATGCATTTAGAGGAATTCGGTAAAAAATTTCAATAAATATTAATTTATTAAAAATCTTTGTCAATTTACAATACTATTGTTTTCTTTACCAAAATCAATTACATCAATTTCTTTAAAAAACACTATTAGTACTTTCAAAACGTTATAGTACAAATAATTCATCATATACATAAGACATGAAAAACAAATGCCTACTTCCACTCCGCTACAAATGTCAACCGATGGTGTATTTAATTAATAAATGTAATTTTTTCTACCTTGTTTACTGGAACAAGTGCCATTAATTTAATGCTATATTCACAATAATAAAAATTAATCAATTGCAATTATAAGAATCCAAGTAAAGTTTATAATATTTTCCCGAAAATCCTACTTCCCATTCATTTTTATTTTTTTTTAAAGGATTACTTCCCGTTCCTGGTTCACCTCATGCAGAGTAGAGGGTTGGAATGCTGTGTAAAATCTTGAAGAAATTAGTAGGATCAACCTTGCATTCACTTGATCTAGCCAGTTGAAATTATTCTTCAAAAATATTTTTCGTCTCCAAATGCTTTCTTGTGTATAGCTTGTATTAATTTCAAATGCTTGACTTGTAATTTGTATTTCATTTTTAGAGATTTTTGAGAAACTAGGAATTTTGTCAATATTATTTCAAAAAACTACTAGTTAATAAATGATAAAACAAACGAGCAAAATGGTGAGACATAAGAAACGGTCACACAACACAAAAATATATCCATTTTTGCACTGTATTCAAAGTCAAGCACAAGGTAGGTCAAAGTCATGTAGGTAATTTCACAAAATTATTTTAATCTAAATATTTATTTCCAATAAGTTTTGACAAATCCATTTTCATAATATTTTACCTTGAATTTTGCAATATGGCAATGTATTCAAAGTCAAGCACAAGAGGTAGGTAAAATTCATGTAATTTCACAAAATTATTTTAACCTAAATAGCTATTTACAATAAGTTTTGTCAAATCCATGTTTATGGCGAAAATAATATTTTATTTTGATCGTGAATTATATGCTTCTAGAATAAATTAAAAATAAACAGAAATTCTTGTTTCATTTTCTTTCAAACTATATATTTTTCGTTCTCTTTAATATAGACGTCTCCGTCTGGTAACAGTGTTTAGTTTATAAACTTGATTATTTATAATTTTAAGATGAAATGTAATGGTTAAAAATTGAAAAGAGAAAATGTGTGTTGTTAAAAAGTAATTTGAGAATTTGTGTAAACCACAATGATTCTTTTACCAAATGGATACGACATTTTCTTCATTTAATAAGCAAATAATGTGTATATCCAATTCATTGGCTACTTTATTAAGCGATACATCCACTGTTAGGTTTTGGCTCAAAAATTTTCAATTGATTTCATTATTAAAGTGGTTGACTTGAAGATCAAGTTAAATGTGAAAGGAAAATGAAAGAAAATAAAAGACGATTTTTTTGGAACTTTGGACGTGATTTTCTTTCCTTATTTCAATTAGTCTACTTCAACAAGGAAACAATCTTGGACACAAACTCTACATGTTTTTAGGAATTTTTTTACCTATAAATATATGTATTAAGGAGCCGATTAATTGTACAACAGAAAGTGCCATATTATGACTAAATAGAGAGAAAATTGTGAACTTTATCTTTATAGTTTTTTGAAACTTCTTGTGATAATTCAAGGGGTAGAAACTTGTGGTTAGCTAGTAGCTCGTTATTAATATTTTCTCTGTGATGTGTAGGATTGATATTGGGTTGGTGAGTGAGGAAATTCTATCTAAATTTAACAATTTATTATATAGTGAAATACTTTGATGATTCAAAATTTTTGCGTTATTATTATTTATTTTCTCGTTTTCTTATTATTAATACTAATTCCCAAGAAATTGTGAAATATATTATTAAGTTGATGTACATTATTTGGGACGTCTAAGGTTGTTCAACTTTTTTTTTTTTTTTTTTTTTACCAAGTATTCCACGTAATCTCTAAAATTCAAAATGCCAACTGCGGTCTGAAGACTCTCAACTTTAGTTGCCAATATAGACTTTCACATGAATTCATACCAGATTTTTTATGCGGTTCCAAAAGACGTGTTCTCCAGCATGATACTATAAATTGAACGTGTTCTGTGCTCCATAATACATAAATTAATCAACGTCAACCAGTGATGAAGACTTCAAGCATTTGTTACATTCTCTTTGTCTTTCTTATCCTTTTCTCGTGTTCATGGGCGGATTCTTCTCATGGGCATGATGATTTTCTTCAATGTTTGTCCCTTCAATCTAACAATCACACCTCAATCTCCAGCATCATTTATACTCCCAAGAACCCTTCATACTCATCCATCCTCAACTTCTCCATTCAAAACCTTAGATTTGCATCAGAAGAAACACCTAAACCCTTGGTCATTATTACCCCCGTGCATGAATACCAAATTCAGCCCGTCATATATTGTGCCAAAGCAAACGACATGCAAATACGGACTCGAAGTGGAGGCCATGATCTCGAAGGACTTTCTTACACGTCAGAAGTCCCATTTATCATCCTTGATCTTGTCAACCTACGGGAAATAGATATTGATGTTGAGAAGAAAACTGCGTGGGTTCAGGCTGGTTCAAGACTCGGCGAAGTCTATTATAGAGTTGCAGAGAAAAGTCGAACTTTAGGATTTCCTGCTGGTATTTGCCCTACTGTTGGAGTTGGCGGACATATCAGTGGAGGAGGGTATGGAACATTAATAAGAAAATATGGTCTAGCTGCTGATCAAGTAATTGATGCGCGCATCATTGACGTGAATGGAAGAATTCTCGACAGAAAATCCATGGGAGAAGATCTCTTCTGGGCCATAAGAGGAGGCGGAGGTGCCAGTTTTGGAGTCATTCTTGCTTGGAAACTAAAGTTGGTGGACGTTCCAGAAAAGGTCACTGTATTCACAGTTGCCAGGACTTTAAAACAGAACGCGATAAATATTGTTCACCGATGGCAATTTATCGCAAGCAAATTAGATGAAGACTTAGCCGTTAGAGTCTTTATCAGTAGGGCGAATTCAACGCAAGATGGCAAGAGAACTGTTCAGGCTTCATTTCAATCATTGTTTCTTGGTGGTGTCGACAGATTGCTTCCACTGATGCAACAAAGCTTCCCCGAGTTGGGTTTGCGAAGAGAAGATTGCACCGAAATGAGCTGGATAGAATCAGTCCTATATTTCTATAGGCTTCCCCAAGGAACATCACTTGATGTTTTGCTTAATAGGACTCAGGCAAATACACAATACCTCAAAGTAAAAGTAGACTATGTTCAGAAACCCATTTCTAAGAATGGGTTTGAAGGCATATGGAAACGTTTTCTCCAAGATGAAGCCGCGCAAGCTGAGGTATTTTTAGTCCCATATGGTGGAAGGATGGACGAAATTTCAGAATCTGCAATTCCCTTTCCACACAGAGCTGGTAATTTGTACAAAATCACTTACACTGTGTACTGGGATGAAGAAGAGGGATCAGAAAATTATATAAATTGGATTAGAAGACTTTACAGTTACATGACTCCTTATGTTTCAAAGTCACCGAGGTCTGCATATATCAACTACAGAGATCTCGATATAGGAGTCAATAACAAGGGATATACAAGCTATGCACAGGCAAGTATTTGGGGACTCAAATATTTTAAGAATAATTTCAACAGGCTGGTTCAAGTAAAGACCAAGGTTGATCCTGAGAATTTCTTCAGAAATGAACAAAGTATTCCACCTCTACACTCGAGGTGGACCAAGAATGGAAAGTAGGATTCACGGGGAAATGCTTATGATCAAGATATGCAATAATGATAGAATTACAAGTTAATTCAGATTTTAAAATATAGTTTTACAAAGTTTATTTGTTGTAATTATATTATATTATATATTTCAATAAGATTTCTAATGCTTCTTTTAGATTATCTGTTAATAAAGGGCTAATTCATTGTAATGTTCAACCCTTGATATATGAATAAAAGTTAATTTCCTTTGCCCTCATTCCCTCTTCTTTGCATCCCTTTCTTTTCTTAATCTTCATGTTTATTGTCCAATCCTACGCTCCTGCACCAATTTTGTATAAAAGCAATTCGTTCTTTTCGACTGTCACCTCCTCAACAATCCATTCAAACCTTACAACCACCTTTATACACAAAACCCTTGAAACAACACAAAAATAAGGGAAAATATTGTCTCAACAGAAGTAGCCTTATTCTATTTTAGAGATTAGATTAGTTGAATTTAATATGCGCCCGGGGTCCCCTCCAATTTTCACACATTCAAAGTGCGAGAAAACACAGCTGTGAGTTCAGAACTCTGATAATTGAAACAAAGATTTACACGATTTTCTCTCTAAATGACAAAGAAAACAATATCAACTCAAATCGTTGATTCAAAAAAATACCAAATTGAATTCAATAAAATTGGAGAACCTCCAAGAATAATAAGTTACATATCAAAACAACTGCCTCCAAATGCAAAACAAAGAAGGATAAATAGTAAACCCTGAAAGCAAGAAATAAAGAAAAGATGAAGTTGACATAATAACTCATAGAATCCCGTTTTTAGATTTCTAAACTATTTCAAAAGCCCAAAACATATTATGGGCGAAATTCTGAGCACGTGTGAGAATTCTATGCCCATTTCTTTGCAAAATATGAAATCGAACGATCCCAATTGTCCAAATAAGCCAGTGCTAGATTCTCAACTCCATCATCCCCGGGGGTAGAGAGATTCAACCTCGAATCTGAATGACGGTCATCATCATAAGATATGCCACCAACATAAGAAACCAAGTGTTTGACATTGAAGACAATAGAGGTGCGAATGTGACTGGGAAGCTTCAGACGGTAAGCATTTAGGTTGATCTTGTAGCGCCCCGAGTTCCGTATACCCGATTCACTACGTCATTTTCTGTCTAAATTTTTCGAATAATATTTTTGCGGAAGAAATAATTGAAATTCATTTTTGGCAACATTAAATAAACTGTAATGGCCGCTAAAATTGAAAACATTTATGAAACCATTTGAAATAGTAAATCGAACCATTAATATTGTAAAGAAATTGCCAATATCATAATTTCTCAAATAAATGAACTTCTCTAAATTATTCGATTGTTTGGAAAATACGGAAATCATTAACGTCAAACTTTCAACCGTTCAACGATTATTGCCACCATCATTCATCGCTCGCCACCGTCTCCGAAATCTGCAAAACTGTTAAAAAGTAGGGTGAGTATTTCATGGGGGAAATACTCAGTAGACTCATCGCAAATTAATTTAATTTATAAGATGATTAAACACATAAATCCCGGCTCTTTATAAAACGGGCATTGATAGAGCTTCTTTATAAAACTGCTCTTGATAAAACTCATATTGTGCATTACAGCACGGGACATATTTTGCAAATCATAGGCTCTTTGAAAACAGCTCTTTGAAAACCATATACTTATAAAAACATTTTAATTATGCTAAGCATAATTTCTTTTGAAAGCATAACATAAGATAGGATTGAAATCCTCATAAACATAAATAGACACAAGAACTTTACCGAACTTAGGTGGCAAGAATTCTTATGCAGTAAAATCATAATAACAGTAAGTTTTCATCATAACATAGGAAAATATCGAAATCCTCATAAACATAAGAATTTTACCGAACTTAGGTGGCAAGAATTCTTATGTAGTAAGTCATAATAACAGTAAGATCATAATAACAGTAAGATCATAATAACAGTAAGTATACCAAAACATAATTCATGAAATTCATAGGGATCATTTCCATCATAACATAAGATAGGATCGAAATCCTCATAAACATACGCGACAGGAATTTTACCGAACTTAGGTGGTAAATCCTCATAAACATATGGAAAGACAGGAATTTTACCGAACTTAGGTGGTAAATCCTCATAAACTTATGGAGACACAGAATTCTACCGAACTTAGGTGGTAAGAATTCTTATGTGCATAGCAATGATCCAAAACATATAAAACATTATCGTAAAAACATAGGGTATACTTACTTTTCATAAAAACATAAGGTATATTTACCTTTCATAAAACATACTTAATTTTCTTAAAAATTGACTTTCACAAGTCACATGACATTTATATGAAATCATAATTTAAATCAATTAATAAGTGCGAGTCTACCTCAAATCCGACGAGTGCAAAGTTGAGCGGGAATGACTTCAATTTCTTTAAATTCTCCGTACGCTTCGTCTTAGCCAATAAGTCACTTTAGTCTATCGAATATATAGTTCAAAATGATAAATTATAATTTGAGGACTAAAATTGATGTTTTGAAAGTTGATGGACTAAAATGAATACTTTTGAAACTTGGGCTTAAAAGTAAATAGTGACTGAAATAATAGATTTTGAAAATGAAAGGGCTGATTAAAACTCATTTAAAACTTTGGGGCTGAAATGGATAAGTTTAAAAGCTGAAAGGACTGAAATAAAACCTTTTAAAATGTCAGGGACTGATTTTGAAACATTTAAAACTTCAGGGACTAAACTGCAGATTCTGAAAATTAATATAATATATTCAGATCTTTATCTTTTCTTTACTCCTTTCTCTCTCATTTGTTTCGAGATTCAGAGAAGAGACAGAGAGGAAAGGGCGAGAAGAGGACGAGGCTGTCAACGATGGTTTGAGACTTGGAAATCCATCCTTCGATGGCGATTTCGCCGGCGCAACACCGACTCCGGTATGACAAGCAGTTGTAGGTGCAAATAGGTTAGTTTCTGGGCTAATTGAGTGCGAGATTGGCGCAGAATCAAAGTGCAACCGAAACTCAAATTTCGAACTTAGAGCTGTGATCTTACGGCGGTGATTGAGGTAAGTAACTGGGTAAGTTATATTTAGGGTTTTGGGTTTGATTTTGATTTGGTATTGGGCTGCGATTTCGTGGTGGTTGTAACTGACCACAGTGGTGGAAATTATGACGAGGCAGTGTTGGTGGTTCTTGGCTGTGGTTTGATAGATGGCTGTGGTGGTTCGAATTGTGCAGGTGATGGGGCCTGCTGTGATTGTGTTTGAAAATTGATTGAAGTTCTTAGAAATGAGGTGGTTTCTGAAATTCTGCAGAGTGTTTGAACGTGAAGGTGGTGGTGGCTGCAAGTGGTGACTGGATGATGGTTATGGTGGTGGCTATGGCTACTGCTGGGTGGAGATGAAATTGGAGGTTTGTGGTGATACAGATACGGTGGTGAATTATAGTGGTTTGGTAGTTTGACAGTGGTGATGCAGATGATTGTTATTGAAATTTGCAGATTGTATACACTGTGATTAACGGCTTATTTGGTGTTGATGGTGACTGAAATGAATAACTGTTTGGAAATGGGTGGTGATTGGTTATTGATACTGAGAATGATTTCTGATAGCTCTTGACTCCGTGAGGGAGATCAGTGATTGCAGATTTATGGTATGGGGTGATGATGAGGATGATAATGGTGATATAGTGGGTTGAATTTGATTTCTGAATGGTGATGAAGATGTATGCTTTCGGCTATTAAGGTGATGAAAATGATGATGTTGGAGAATATTAGATGTAAAGGTGGAATAAAATGTGGGTTGCCATGTGTGTGATGAATGATGAAGATTCTAATGGTATAAAGAGAGAATTGTGGTGGTGTTCAACCGAGATGGTAGTGATGATGAATGGAGAAGGAAAATAATTTAAAAAGAAAAAGAAACAATAAAAATAATTAATGGGATACTAGCATAATTAGGCTAATGTTTAATTTAAGATAATTAATTAGATATCTTTAATAATTTGGAATTTAAAAGGATTTTGAAAATAATACTTTGAATAAATAATTAAAATAACATAATTTTAGAAATTCGGATTTTAATTTAAAATCGAACAAATTCGATATTTCTTGACTTGGCTAGACGAATCCGTCCCGGCGTTAACTTCAAAATAATAGGTGAAATAGTAGCGACACAATTTTCTAAATATTAAAATAATTATTTATTGCATAAAAATTCTGGATCGCTATAATCTTACCTCCTTAAAATAATTTCGTCCTCGAAATTAAACTTACTTAATCTTATAATTTCTGAATACTTAATCAGAATCTCTTCTTCTTATCATCGAATATTCTCAAAATAATCAAAACAATTCCTGAATATTTTCTCTACGTAAAATACCCAAACATATCAACATAATATCATCAACTTATCTTTCCAATATTTGTAACCCAAAATTCAGTAAACAAATATCTCCCAAAACTAAGATTCTATACTTAAATGTCACCACATTTCCTGCAAAGTATTTCTTTCACTTGTATATACGTATGAATTCTGATTCAATACGGTACTCATTTTACTTTCCACGTATCATCACACTATACCAAGATTATCATTATTAAAACAAAATATCAGTACCCATAATCCAAGAAAATATTCCAAATCTCCAATCAAATCTCCTTTATCGATAAAATTTAACAGCGCATTACTTCTTGTCTCCTCTTATCATTAAAATAATCCTGCGCTTTCTTGCTGGTCACAACATCACGCGGATTCACTCAGATCCTTTGCGCTTTTAAATAGTTCATGCTGAGAAGAGGTTGAATCATCAAACAATGGATATCATTCTTTCTAACATTCGCAAGTATTATTCCAGTCTTCCTATGAATGATCTGAGAAAGATCTATAAAATAAGGCTCGAAAGATTGAGGTTGCTGATGGCTCATGGTGTTCCAGAAGATGTTCGCTGGTTGATAGAAGCAAAGGTTCGACTATCTGGTGAATTACCATCAACATTTCCAAAGCACATGCCTGGTTTAGGCAAAAGCACTTTTGCAAAGAAACGAAGAGCAAAAAGACTGGGTGGTTGCTACAAATGTGCTCGTTGGAACTGTAATACTCGTTGCAAATCAGTAGGATATTCTTCTACTAATCGGGATGATAAAATCGAATTCATAAAGGGTGGACTGAGTAAGGAGTCTTTGGATGATATTCGACTGACTCTTGAGACGCACCCAAGTGGTTATGTACAACGTGAACTTCTCTCCTTATACGCTCAGTTTAACGAGGACAAAAATCGTTATAGTCTCCAAAATATAGTAGCAAAAGATCCTGTTTGCCAGTCTGTTTTACAAAATGAGGCTTCTGGCAGTTCAGCAATGTTATAAGGTAAATCTTTTAAAATATTTTGCTGCTTTCTTTCACGCGTTTTGAAAATAAAATATATTTTCCTTTTCTCGAGTTTTGATAAAGCTGGAAATAAAATATTAAATCGCCGAAAGGTGACAGCCTCGATACGATAAAAATATTCAAAAGTGGGCTGATTTTGTCAAAAGTAAATCTTTACTTTTTCAGAATCAATCAAAAACAGTAAATTTTTCCGGCTTTAAATAGCCAAACATATTTCATAGTTCAGGCATCCCAAAATCACATCTTCTTCGTAAGTTTTCCCTTCTTTAATATCAAAAAATGGAAGCACCAAAACTTCGACAGATCAAAACTATTTGTGTATTTTGTGGATCAAAAGTAGGGAAAGGCTTCGGTTATCTAGAAGCGGCCGTAGATCTTGGAAAGAAACTGGGGGAAAAAGGTATCACTCTTGTATATGGGGGTGGTAGCAGTGGTCTAATGGGTTGTGTTTCCCAATCTGCTCTTGCAGAGAAATCAAAAGTAATCGGTGTTATACCTGTCCCTTTGGTAGATGTTGCAGGCAAAACACGAGGGCATGAAGTTCAAACCTTATCCATCCATGAACGCATAACTTGTATGTTATATGGTTCTGATGCCTTTATAGCCCTGCCCGGAGGTTTTGGTACCTTAGAAGAAATTTTTAACATTACCTCGTGGGATCAACTAGATCTCCATACTAAGCCTATTGGGCTTCTGAATGTTAACAATTTCTTTGATGGTTTGTTAACCTTTCTTGATTATGCTGTGGAACAGGGATTCATCTCTCCATTTTCCAGAAGGCTTCTTATTTCTGCTCCTACTATTGATGAACTACTGGATAAGCTGCAGTCATATATCTCAATACAAGATCCAGCAGGAGTTAAGATAGATTGGTCGCAAGGAAGGGGAATCAAGCGAAAATGGAGTCCGGTTAATGTAAACTTAACTCTTTGAATCTTAGAATAGGTGGGGGTAGAGTACGGAGTATTTTCACTCTCGAGACACCCCTCCATTTACTAGGATTTCCTTAATGTTTAAATCTTGTGTGTACCTCAAAGATTCCAGGTGGTAGATTACGGAGTATTCTTACTCTCGAAACACACCTCTTTGAAGGTTTTCTCTTTATATCCTCAAAAGATCAGAGGTGGTAGGATACGGCTACTCCGGAAACACATCTCTCATTCTGAGGATCTTTTCATGTTTTTCTCTTATGCTTTCATGTGTTTCATGTATTTCCTTTCCAGTGTGACTCTTGTGTGTTCTCCTTATGAGAAAATAATAAAATCTCTGTTATCATCTACTAAATCTCGTTTGATGTAAATGAACTTGCATGTCTAAACTTAATTCCTTTAGTAGATGCTTATCATATTATGCTCTTAATTCCAAATGATAAAATTCTGGATAGAGTCTCCCTTGTAATTTGGACTTATCCAAACCATAAGCATACTTCATAACTCACAATAATAAATAACTCCACATTTGATCACAACGATCTAAAAATATTGAAAACGATTCCAACACTTCAATATCATCAAAATATCCCATAATTCAATTCATAATTCCTCAACATAGAAATTTCAAATCATATTTTTCAATATCACAATATTACTTCCTTTCATACCTTAATTGGCTCAAAAGTTACTCATACATATAAATATATGCCATAAATCATATTCCCAAAATTTATTCACAAAGCCAAACTTCATAATAAATTTCTCTTCAACATAGAGGCATAATAAATTAACTCAACATAATATCCATTACCTAATTCTCAATAAAATCATATTATTCCCATTATGCTCAACACTCGTTTTCTTTTAAAAAATTTCTCATAATCATACATTAAAGCATATAAGTTATGACAAAGCATAACAACATCATTATTTTCGAAGAAATACATTCTTATTTCTCATAAATCATAAGTATCCGAAATACTCTTCATTCTTTCTCATAAATCAATAAAATGAGTATTCGAAATACTGAAATAACTTTAAACATCATAAACTTCTTTACCTCGGAGTTGGTGGAACGAATGATGGCAGTGGCAATCTTCATCAATAAAAATCTTATAATGGAAAATATTTCTTAAAATTCTTTTTGAAAATTTTACCAGTCTACAGAAACGCAGACTAGCTCTGATACCAACTTGTAGCGCCCCGAGTTCCGTATACCCGATTCACTACGTCATTTTCTGTCTAAATTTTTCGAATAATATTTTTGCGGAAGAAATAATTGAAATTCATTTTTGGCAACATTAAATAAACTGTAATGGCCGCTAAAATTGAAAACATTTATGAAACCATTTGAAATAGTAAATCGAACCATTAATATTGTAAAGAAATTGCCAATATCATAATTTCTCAAATAAATGAACTTCTCTAAATTATTCGATTGTTTGGAAAATACGGAAATCATTAACGTCAAACTTTCAACCGTTCAACGATTATTGCCACCATCATTCATCGCTCGCCACCGTCTCCGAAATCTGCAAAACTGTTAAAAAGTAGGGTGCGTATTTCATGGGGGAAATACTCAGTAGACTCATCGCAAATTAATTTAATTTATAAGATGATTAAACACATAAATCCCGGCTCTTTATAAAACGGGCATTGATAGAGCTTCTTTATAAAACTGCTCTTGATAAAACTCATATTGTGCATTACAGCACGGGACATATTTTGCAAATCATAGGCTCTTTGAAAACAGCTCTTTGAAAACCATATACTTATAAAAACATTTTAATTATGCTAAGCATAATTTCTTTTGAAAGCATAACATAAGATAGGATTGAAATCCTCATAAACATAAATAGACACAAGAACTTTACCGAACTTAGGTGGCAAGAATTCTTATGCAGTAAAATCATAATAACAGTAAGTTTTCATCATAACATAGGAAAATATCGAAATCCTCATAAACATAAGAATTTTACCGAACTTAGGTGGCAAGAATTCTTATGTAGTAAGTCATAATAACAGTAAGATCATAATAACAGTAAGATCATAATAACAGTAAGTATACCAAAACATAATTCATGAAATTCATAGGGATCATTTCCATCATAACATAAGATAGGATCGAAATCCTCATAAACATACGCGACAGGAATTTTACCGAACTTAGGTGGTAAATCCTCATAAACATATGGAAAGACAGGAATTTTACCGAACTTAGGTGGTAAATCCTCATAAACTTATGGAGACACAGAATTCTACCGAACTTAGGTGGTAAGAATTCTTATGTGCATAGCAATGATCCAAAACATATAAAACATTATCGTAAAAACATAGGGTATACTTACTTTTCATAAAAACATAAGGTATATTTACCTTTCATAAAACATACTTAATTTTCTTAAAAATTGACTTTCACAAGTCACATGACATTTATATGAAATCATAATTTAAATCAATTAATAAGTGCGAGTCTACCTCAAATCCGACGAGTGCAAAGTTGAGCGGGAATGACTTCAATTTCTTTAAATTCTCCGTACGCTTCGTCTTAGCCAATAAGTCACTTTAGTCTATCGAATATATAGTTCAAAATGATAAATTATAATTTGAGGACTAAAATTGATGTTTTGAAAGTTGATGGACTAAAATGAATACTTTTGAAACTTGGGCTTAAAAGTAAATAGTGACTGAAATAATAGATTTTGAAAATGAAAGGGCTGATTAAAACTCATTTAAAACTTTGGGACTGAAATGGATAAGTTTAAAAGCTGAAAGGACTGAAATAAAACCTTTTAAAATGTCAGGGACTGATTTTGAAACATTTAAAACTTCAGGGACTAAACTGCAGATTCTGAAAATTAATATAATATATTCAGATCTTTATCTTTTCTTTACTCCTTTCTCTCTCATTTGTTTCGAGATTCAGAGAAGAGACAGAGAGGAAAGGGCGAGAAGAGGACGAGGCTGTCAACGATGGTTTGAGACTTGGAAATCCATCCTTCGATGGCGATTTCGCCGGCGCAACACCGACTCCGGTATGACAAGCAGTTGTAGGTGCAAATAGGTTAGTTTCTGGGCTAATTGAGTGCGAGATTGGCGCAGAATCAAAGTGCAACCGAAACTCAAATTTCGAACTTAGAGCTGTGATCTTACGGCGGTGATTGAGGTAAGTAACTGGGTAAGTTATATTTAGGGTTTTGGGTTTGATTTTGATTTGGTATTGGGCTGCGATTTCGTGGTGGTTGTAACTGACCACAGTGGTGGAAATTATGACGAGGCAGTGTTGGTGGTTCTTGGCTGTGGTTTGATAGATGGCTGTGGTGGTTCGAATTGTGCAGGTGATGGGGCCTGCTGTGATTGTGTTTGAAAATTGATTGAAGTTCTTAGAAATGAGGTGGTTTCTGAAATTCTGCAGAGTGTTTGAACGTGAAGGTGGTGGTGGCTGCAAGTGGTGACTGGATGATGGTTATGGTGGTGGCTATGGCTACTGCTGGGTGGAGATGAAATTGGAGGTTTGTGGTGATACAGATACGGTGGTGAATTATAGTGGTTTGGTAGTTTGACAGTGGTGATGCAGATGATTGTTATTGAAATTTGCAGATTGTATACACTGTGATTAACGGCTTATTTGGTGTTGATGGTGACTGAAATGAATAACTGTTTGGAAATGGGTGGTGATTGGTTATTGATACTGAGAATGATTTCTGATAGCTCTTGACTCCGTGAGGGAGATCAGTGATTGCAGATTTATGGTATGGGGTGATGATGAGGATGATAATGGTGATATAGTGGGTTGAATTTGATTTCTGAATGGTGATGAAGATGTATGCTTTCGGCTATTAAGGTGATGAAAATGATGATGTTGGAGAATATTAGATGTAAAGGTGGAATAAAATGTGGGTTGCCATGTGTGTGATGAATGATGAAGATTCTAATGGTATAAAGAGAGAATTGTGGTGGTGTTCAACCGAGATGGTAGTGATGATGAATGGAGAAGGAAAATAATTTAAAAAGAAAAAGAAACAATAAAAATAATTAATGGGATACTAGCATAATTAGGCTAATGTTTAATTTAAGATAATTAATTAGATATCTTTAATAATTTGGAATTTAAAAGGATTTTGAAAATAATACTTTGAATAAATAATTAAAATAACATAATTTTAGAAATTCGGATTTTAATTTAAAATCGAACAAATTCGATATTTCTTGACTTGGCTAGACGAATCCGTCGCGGCGTTAACTTCAAAATAATAGGTGAAATAGTAGCGACACAATTTTCTAAATATTAAAATAATTATTTATTGCATAAAAATTCTGGATCGCTATAGATCTTCTCTACAATTTCCAAAGGACCGATCTTGCGAGAGGAGAGCTTGTTATATTCATGAGTAGGGTACCTATCTTTACTGAGGATTTCCCATACGAAATCCCCTACATCAAACTCCGGTCGTCGATGAAGATCAGAGGCTGGCATGCATCTGATAAATTCTGGTGAATTAAGCGATGAACTTCCCACAGAGAATCAACAAAATCAATTGTAGACCATAAAGACGGGGTGCATGATGGTAAGGTAAGAAAGTCAGCAGGACCATGAGGCACAACCGAATATACAATATGAAAAGGACAAAAGCCAATGCTCTGATTAACAGTAGAATTGTGTGCAAACTCGGCTTGGATCAACTGCATATCCGATGTACATGATAAGTGTCTTTATACACTTATTTCTATCATAAAAGTAAGATTTTATATGCCCATTTTAGAATATTTGCTATTGATTTCTTTATTATTTGTTTATATTTCATAAATAGTCCCAAAGTCGAGAAAATAAAGGAATTGGAGTAAAATCAAATCAATTGGATGATAAAAAACCAAATTATGCAAATGAAGAGTTGATGAAATAAATCAAAATGCCAATTGGAAGAAAAGTCGAAGAGGAAATAAAATTTGGAAGAAATCAGAGATTCTGGGACTAAATCGCATCAATCGAAAGCTCAAGGACTTGGGCTAAAGTTAAACCTTTTGGAACAACTTATAGCACTTCAAAAGATGAAATTGCACACTATTCGGGAAACCATGCAATCGCATGACAACCAACTGCGCGATCGCATGCCCGTAACAGAAATAGACAAAATGTAAAACTGATAACCACACGATGGTTTTTCACCGCGCGGTCGTGCAATCAAAATCTGGGCCGGCTGGTAGGCTTTTCGTGCAATTTTATAGAATTTCTTATTATTTTGATGTAGCCTTCGACCTAAACTATATATACAAGCCACAAGACACGTTTTTGGGGGCTCTCAACTTGTTGGTTTTATGTCAAAACGCTGTCAAATTGTTAGGGGATCCATGCAAGACCAAAACCATAATTGAAGATATAGTTACAAGACGATGAATGGGGTGACATCTATTTATTTCTCTTCTTATTTATTTTTTATCATGTAATTAGGCTAGACTTTTAATTGTTAGAATTGTGATGAAACTTTAACTCGTTTATTCCATGTTTTGACTTTGCATTTACATTATGCAATTCTTAGGTTTGATACAATTAATTGTGTTTTATTTTAATCTATGATTATGGACGTATAATTATCGATATTTATGATAATTTTCTATATTCGAAAGAGTAGGAAATTAATTGACCTTGATTAATTACCACAAAGTCCGATAGGGGATAGAAATATACCTCTATGCTTTGTGTTATCTCAAAAAGTGTTCATATTTTTTAATGTTTTTCTACATGTTTGGATTGGTCATAAAAATATAGTCTAATCTGTTGTTGGAAAAAGGATTTTGTGTATCGCTTGAAAGGGGATATAAATAAGTTTAGGAACACGAATTTTCAATACACCATAAATTGTTGTTGAATGTTTAAGTCAAACAAATGGATGATAGGGTTAATGTGGATTCATAATTCTAAAATATTTAAGTCATAGATTTCATAAATCAAATCTTTTGTTTTAATTAGTTTAGTTTAGTTCAAATTTCTCAAACCAAAATTTTTCTTATTTCGATTAAGGTTAATAGTTTAAAATACAATTTACTCAATCATGTGTGTACGATAGTTGTACTCACAATCCACTTTATTACTTGTACGATCCGTAAACTTGCGGCCAGCAACAAGTTTTTTGCTCCATTGCCAAAGATTATAGTTTAAATTTACTTTTAGATTACTTTCGCTAATTCAAACTTTTTCCACTTTATTTTTAATTTTCTTTTTTTTTTTTTTATTAGGATTTTATTTTTTAGTAGTTCTTTCGCGTTTCTCATAGTTGTGTATGCTAAATTTGAAAAAGTGAATCTTTTCGAAGTTGACCTGAAATAGAATCTACTTTACACTATAGGTTATGAGAAGCTAAGAAACTAGATAAATTAAAAAATAAAAAAAGGCAAGACATGGCAAACAACAATTTGAGATTTTCAAGTGTTGAGCCAGTTGATGAGGATGACATGCTTTTTGCTGACTTCATGACACCTCAGGTTGTTCAACGTCAATCCAGCATAGTCTATCCCCCATTTGGACATGAAAATTTCCAACTGAAAACCAATGTCATCAACATATTCCAGAATGGGCAACAATTCCATGGAAGACCTGATTAAAACCTTCACACACGTTTCTAAATTCTTAGAATACCAAGGTGTGTTTGATGACACTATAAGACTCAGATTATTCCCTTATACCATATGAGATATGGCAGTTAATTGGTTAGATTCTCACCCCGTTGTAAGTATCACCACCCGGAACGACTTGGTCCAGAAGTTTATTACTAAATTCATGCCTCTAGTGAAGGTTGCTAAATTTAGACATGAAATCACTGTGTTCTAGCAACAAGATGCTAAATCTTTTGATGATGCTTGAAACAGATTTAAGGGCATTTTGTGGAATTGTCCAAAACATGGGATTAATAGAGGTTATCAAGCGAAGTTCTTCTATGAAGGATTACTTCCACACTTTAAAACATGGTTGACTCATCCTCAAATGGATCTTTGAACTAGATCATTAGTGTAGCAACCGAAATTTTTTCAGTTGATTGAAAAAAACTATATTTAATTCCTAAAAAATCGTGTCACTATAATTTCACCTATTTTTTTTTTTTAAATTACAGCGTGTTCGTCTAGTCATGTTGAGTATTTCGAGCCAAAGATATGAAATCGAGTCCAATTCAATTTTAAGTCAATTTCGAGTTTCTAAAATTATTTAAATCCAAAATTATTTTTAATTCCAAATTTAATTATTTTAATTCCCAAAAATTGTTTTAAATCAAATTTCAATTTTCTTATGATTATTCGAAATTATCTTTTTATAAAAATTTTATCTCATTAGAAGTCATAGTTATTTGGTATCATCATCGTATCAAAGTTCCTCACAATCCTATTGAAAATCAAATATTTTCCATATTCCGACGTCACACAATTCTATTTCAATTACAACACATCACAACCAATCAATACCTATTTATACCCATAAATCCCTCCAGATCACAACAACACATTCAATTTCTTTTATGCCTTCAACTAGACCACCACCACCTTCAATCTGAAACCCATCACAGCCGTTATTCCACCGTGCCCACTCACCATGATCGAGCTTCACACCTCCACTGTCGAAAACTAACCGGGCAAGCTATAGACTCCCAACCATCAAACCAATGTCGATCAACCAAACCTCATGCTCACTGCCATTGCCCAACACCATTGCTGACCTCCAACTCTGACAAGCTAAACACTGCAAGAAACACACATGGTCGAACCCTCAATCTGCGATTACCAAGCCACCAAACTCAAATACCCTACGAAACCCACGATCGCACAAACTAAGAATCGCTTACTTCCAATCCAAAGAAAATTCCAAATTCATCCGAAAACAAAGCCAAAACCAAGAAAATAAAGTAACCAAAACCTTACCTTAATCACCGGACTAGTTTCACCGAAGTATTTTTTGGGAAACCACCCAAAACGAGACCTCAAGCCACGATTTTTAGCCCCAAATCACCCAAAACAACCCCCACCACACATTGATCCTTCCGCCGCCTCTGCCGCCACTCGATGACGGTAACACCGCCGTCTGGATGCAATGTGTGTGTGTATGTGTGTGTGTGTGAGAGAGAGAGAGAGAGACTGATTTTCTTTTAAAATTTGATTTTACAAATTTTCCTCTTAGTCCCCCATCTTTTGAAAGTCATTTAATTCGGTCCCAAGTTTTTAAAAGTGTTTTTATTCAGACCTTGCACTTTTGGAAATAAGTTTGTCAGCCCCAAATGTTTTAGATTCTATGAGTCAGTCCAACCATTTTCAAAATCATCTATTTTGATCCCAACTCTTTTCAAGTCCCAACTATGTTTGATTTTCAATTTAAAACCCTAAACTTTTATTCTTCTTTTAAAAACTTTTTCATTTTAAAACATTTGAATTCCAAAATATTAGTGTAAGATTTATTTTATATATTGTCTAGACAAGGCGTTTGGACATTTAGAAGATTAACATTTTTCCCACTCAACGAACTCGAGAAATAAGGTAGACTCCCCTCCACTAATTAGTTTAAATTATAATTGCATATATTATGTGATTTTACTTGACTTATATGCATTTAATGCATGAGACGAGATGAGATTATGATGATGTTATGCATAACTTACGTACTTTAATGCATGAGACGAGACTACCCACACCCTATGTTTTTAAAGAGCCTATGATTTTTTTTTTTAAAAATAAAAGAGCCTATGATGATGATGATCATGATGATGATGTCACTATATAAGTTACATAATTATGTGTTCAATTATTCTGTAAATTAATTATTGTCGATGAGTCTATTGAGTATTTCTATAAAATGCTCATTCCTTCTTTCAACAACATTTGCAGATATTGGAGATGGAGGGGCATGATGGATGTGGTGACAATAATAATTAAATGATAGAAAGTTTATTTTATTCATGTTCAATTTTGAATGCTAGCAAATTTTATATCTATATTAAATGATTTCTTATTTAGAAAATAATGAGCGATTTCAATTGTCATTTCAAGAAATTCCAGATTATTAAATTTTATTTACCGTTTGGTTTTATTTAAATGTTGTCAATTATAAGAAAAATTTATTATTCTTCCGCTAAATCGTTATTTTAAAAGTTAGATGAGACGATGACTGGTGAACCAGGTGCTTTAGAACCCGGGGTGTTACAATTGGATAGGCATTGGAGCTTTTTGAAATGATTTCCAGCACAAATGACATCTGGGGTCGGACATGGTGGTCCCAAAGAAGTCGTTAGGAGTGTATGAGATGGATGCTTACACTGCAATATCAGCTAAAATTAACTCATTGGCTACAAAATAGAGGGCATTACACTGGTGAGTCATTCATCAAAAAGTGCAAAAGTGAGTTGTAAAGAATGTGGTGCAAACCACGTTATTACAGATTTTCCCATTCTGGCATGTCCATTAGAGCAAGTTGACTATGTGCAAGGGGTTCAACGCTAGAACATCCCATACTCAAACAATTACAACCTAGGTTGGCACAATCATCCTAACTTTTCTTGGAAAGATCAATCAAATAGACCAATTGCACCTCAATACCACAATGAAGAGAAGAAGCCTGAACTAAGAGATGTTTTTTGGTAAATTCGTGGAGAAAATCGAACAATTCATGGCTAAAACATATCAATTTATGAGAAAAATTGAAACCACATTCCAAAATCAGCAGGCATCAACAAAAAACCTGGAGAGTCAGGTTGGACAGATAGCACAAGTTATAACAAATAGAGCTCCAAGAACATTGCCAGCAAAGACTGAGGTAAATCCAAAGGAACAACTAATGGCTATCAATGTAGTGCAAAATAAGATAAATGCAATCACTACGCATAGTGGTGTGCAACTTCCTGAGATTCATGTTAAAAATCCAATGGAGTTCCTAAAAAGGTTGTGGAAGCTGGAGAAACAATGGTTGAAAAGGAAGATGACCATGACGCGAAATTGATATTTAAGCCTCATGAGTCCCCTATCCCATTTCAACAAAGGCTGAAGAAAACAAGAGAAGACAAGCAGTTCAATAAATTTGTTAATATGCTCAAAAAACTGTACATAAATATCCCCATTCTTAGAAGTCATTACACATATTCCAAGTTATGTCGAGCTTTTAAAGAAAATGATGTCTAGTAAAAAGAAGCTTGAGGAACTTGAGGACGTGTCTTTGAAAGAAGAGTGCAGCGCAATCTTGCAAAAGAAGCTACAATCTAAGCTTAAAGACCCTGGGAGCTTTTCTATACCTTGCATCATTGAGGATTTGCAATTTAATAAGGTATTGTGTGATCTAGGTGCAAGTATGAATCTAATTCCCTTGTCAGTGTATAAGAAGCTGGGATTGGGTGAGCCAAAGCAGAGTAATATCAAGCTGCAGCTAGTTGATCGCTCAATATGCCATCCATAGGGAGTTGTAGATGAAGTTTTGGTTAAAACTCATAAATTCATATTTCCTGCAGATTTCGTCATTTTAGATATGGAGGAAGATGAAAACATTCCTTTGATACTTGGTCGACCATTCCTAGCCACTGCACGAGTACTGATAGATGTGGAGAAAGGAGAAGTAGTGCTGCGGGCTAAACATAAGGAGGTAACTATCACAATGAGGCAATGTAATGCTCATGATCCACAAATCGAAAATTGTTCCAGAATTGATGTGGATTGGACAATTAGATATTGGGAGCACTTTAAGTACAAGGCCAAAGCAGGTGATGATGGTTTAACATAGGATTTCATACCAACTTGAGGAAGTTTGCCAAAGAGTCTAGCTCTAAACTATAAATGAAGCGCTTGTTGGGAGGCAACCCAAATTCTCAAACCCTTTTTCTTTAGTTGTTTTATTTAATTTTTCTAAGTTATTTTATTGCTTTATAGTTGCTTGGTTGCTTGAAATTGCATTTTAGGAGCACTAGTATGTTTAGAATGTATGCATTGAGTTGTTATGTGCTTTAAGTAATTCCAGTGTTCTATTTTGCATGTTTTAGCATTAGGAGTAATTTTTAGTTTTCATTGCATTTTTATTTATTTTGTTGTTTATCACAATCGTCAACATAAAAACCTAGCTTAGGACATGTAGACATATTTTAGAAATTGGTTTCATGCATAAATCAAAAAACGAAAAAATTCCGGTGACTATTTAAACCTACCCTGCAATCGCATGGTGGTATAACCGTGCGATCGCACAGTTATATTCTGTAGCATCTCAGCAATGAGTTATTTAATGCAACATCTTTCATTTTAACCATTTCAAACATGTTTTTCTTCCCCCAAATCACCCAAAATTGAGTCCCCAACTATACCACTATGTTTCACATCATTTTGATTCAAATTTATGTCTTGCATCACAACAAAAACATTCAAAAGGTATGATTTTTCACTCTTTTACAAGATCATGCATACTCTTGGTATTCTTCATATCTTTATGTGAAATTTGAGATAGTGGATAATTGGGGATGGGGTTTAGACTAGAATTGGAGCATTGAATTGTGAGTTTATAGGTGAAATTTTTTGGATTAATTCAAGTCTCAAACTCTATGATTTCTTCACGTGCATGCTAGGTGTTAGATAAAATGTCTCAATGAGTTTTTGTTGAGTTTTTCCAAATCTTTTTTTATGATCACCTTCACCACATGTTTTACTTCATATGTGCATCATTTATTCGTAGTTTACTTTGATTTAAGGTATATAACTCAACATGAACATCTTTACACTCCATTGCACCCATTGCATGGTCAATGCAGGCACCATTACACCACAACACTTGATTTCAGCTTCACTGCACCTACTTCACTACAACTTTTCATAATCTAAATGAACTCCAATTGCTCTAATTTTTAATATATTGTAGACCAAGTTATGTACTTTCATATGCCCGGGACATATCTTTGGAAATTTTCACTTTTTAAAGGCGATGTCAAGGGCGGAATATCAGTGGTCGATCATTTTTCAAAAATTTCAGAATTTTTCTAAGTCCTAGTTTGGGTGTGTTTAGTTTATTTTCTTCACTTATTATGCGATATTTATACATTCTAATGTTGTTTATCTCTCTTTTGTATGGAACACAATATGAAAACACCTTGGGTCAAACATGGAAAAGCTAGAAACGGGTCGAATCATCCAAGCTAAATGAAAATCAATGCTTCAACATGGTGACACAACCTTTCCAAACTAAGGAAGTACCTACTTCTTTTTTATTTTGTGTTTATTTGATTTATTTACTTTGAATACATTGAGGAAAATGCTACTTCTAATTTCGGGGTGGGAATCTCATTCACATCCATTCGATTTTTTGGTAGATAATTCATAAAAATTTGAAAACTTTTAAAAAATTTTGTTGACTTATTTATTTCTTATGATATGATTGGATTGACTTTTATGTTTTAGTTAGAAAATGGGGTAACGTGTTTTATCCTTGTGAGACTTTATTTAAACTTGAGTATATAGCCATTGTCAAATAATAACTTGTGTAGGGAGATGCTTGATACATGTGGGGTAAACTTATGCAATTTGAACATAGGAGACTGAAAAATTTCAAACCTTAAGATTTTAGATCCTGACCTAAAATTAGAAGCAGATTGAGGGTGGAAATATTATTATAAAAAGGTACTAATTGACTGGGTCTGATGTTCTTGGTTTTTCACCTTTGGTTGATGATATTTTAGTCAATATGTATAAACCAGCACCAGCATAAAACAAAAAAATGCTGAAAGTCTTATTCTTCTCTTCCTAGCCTTTTTTACTCGAGTAAGTAAGTTTTAATGATCTTTAAGACCAAGTACCCTAAATTCAACTGAATTGGGAGTTATCAACCCAAAGCTCATTACACGGATCAATCAGAAGCTTAAGAGATAGATGACTTACACACAAGACGCTAAAACATCTTTAACTTTACTTTGTCACCTTGGTGACTCGGGTTATTAAGTCTTTAAGGATTCATTGAATCTGGTATCCTAAAGTCGTATGGTTTGGGAGTCATCGACCAAAAGCTCACTATAGGGGTCACTTAGAAAGCAAATAAGAAAGGTACTGTACAAGAGTTGGTGAATAGAAAGTGAATGGATGTTATGATTGTCCTATAGAATAGTATTGTGATGATATTAACTTATTAAGTTAGTTAATCATATATTGATCATTTGTTGGATTATTGTGAGATATGGCTTACGATTGAGAAATTTCGTTTTTAGCCATAAGATAAGATGTATTTATTTAAAAAATCTGGTGATGCAATTTTGATTACTTATTGTTCGGTTGTACTTTAGATATGAGCAAAGTATTCTATTGTTGGAGATCTACTAGCCATTGAATATCCATGAACCCATTGGATTGATTAAAGTCTTAAGATGATTATTAGTGTGGTCTTCACTTATTGTGGTATTGCATCTTTGAGTTATTTAATCTTGAGTAAAGATTCTTTATTTGAATCTCGGAAGTATTATTCATTGGTGATAGGCCAATGACTTATAAAAAAATGGGTATAGAATTTCCATGGATTAATTGTTGCTATTATTTCCTTGTAGGATTTCTTTACCACATTTGGCTAGTAGGATAGAAAGAGTACAAGTTATTGTAGGTTTGAAAGTAAGAGATTTTCTTTTTAGAACTCAAAACTGATTAAATTCTGAGGAAATAATTGTTCCTACATTTAAAGATGATTGGTGATTCGATTTATGGTAAAGATTTATACCGGGATTTAGTAAGTGTTCTAAGTAGAATGATGATGTTATGGATTTGGATGAAGAGACATGATTAAAACGCATGATTTAGTTTAAAGAATATGTTATCAGTGATTTGGTGTATTATTCATCATCTATCATTCATGGCGTTGATTATAAGGATTAGATAGAAATGAATCTTTTGAGGTTATATATGATGTTGGGGTATTTTGAGATTTTATCTTATTGTGATGAAAGTGGCAAAGGAAAGTTATTTGACATTAAATATGTAACCATTGTTATGGAAAGAATTTGATTAGAGGATTATTGAAATGATGATATAAACTGAAATTTTGGAGAATACGGAAAGTAGCAATCTTGAACTTTAATTTGGGTAATTATTGAATTTTCCAAGGTTTGGTACAATGAAAAGTTGAGAATATCTTATCTTGATCCTTATGATGATATTTAAAGTGTGAGTTCAATATTTATGGATGACATAACAATTGATTTATTTGGTATTCAAGAATGTAATCATGATTATAAGGTATAGTAGGAAGGTATCATATTTAATTTATACCCCGAGGTTACTAGAATTGTTAAAGTTCGACTTAAAATAGTTAATAAGTGTTAACTTTGAAATTGATACAAGATGAAAAAGATTGAGATCTATATTCAGTTAAATTTTATTGGAGAAATCATTTAGTGAAGAGGTAACTTGTGTAAGTGAAGGTTATGTGTTCAATGTCTTCATTTGGTTATAGCTTGATCAAGTGAATTTCGAGGACGAAATTCTTTGAACACTAGTACAGAAACTGGAATGCACGTCGGTTGAAAAACGAAATCCGCGTCGGTTGTAGCGGTGACACCTATGATGCAGACGCCTAAAGTCTTGACTTTAGGCGTCGGTTATAAACCGACGCTTAAAGTCGACTTTAGGCATCGGTTGTAAGTACAAACCGATGCCTAAAGTCAAAAAAAAAAATCAAATTTGGACGTCGGTTGTAAGTACAAACCAAAGTTAGTTTTAGGCGTCGGTTGTAAGTACAAACCGACACCTAAAGTCAAAAATAAATAAATAAATAAAAATCAACTTTGGGCGTCGGTTCTAAATTTAAAACTGACGTCCAAAGTTAGTTTTAGGCGTCGGTTCTAAATTTTAGAACCGACGCCCAAAGTTGATTTTTTTTTCATAAAAATAATTCTCATTATATGACCCAAGCCACTGCACGTCGTGGTCTGGAATGACTCAAGCCACTGCAAGTCGTGGCCTGCAATGACCCAGGCCACTGCATGTCGTGGCCTGCAGTCACTTGGACGTGGCCTGCAATGACCCAGGCCATTGCACGTCGTGACCTGCAATGACCCAGGCTACTGCACGTCTTGGCTTGTAATGACCCAGGTCACTGCACGTCGTGGCCTGCAGTCACCTGGACGTGGCCTGCAATGACCCAGGCCACTGCACGTCGTGGCCTGCGGTGACCTGAACATGCGCATCACCAAATATATATATATAAACGACATATACGTAATAAAATTAAATTAACAACAATTATACTTACAAAATTGTTAATTTAAGATACAAATTAAATATATATGTAAATGCAAGTTTGATTACGCTTCGATTTACACAAACCTATGAACGAAGTATTTTGCCCATAAGTTTTGAATCTCGATTACTTCCTCCGTTCAATAGTATTCTTTAAATGCCTACAAACAATCAAAATGAATTATTAGTTATTTTTACATATACCCATATAAAGTCATTAATTCTCATTTTCAATGACTTATACCTTTTCTAACGAAGTAAGTTGAAAGTGTTTTGTGACTATCTCATACATATTTCTCATAACGTAGTAGCCACACTCAGACCCTCCAGGTTGTTGAGGATACTGAAATATTCACATTGAAAACTAACAATATTAGTAATCAAACTAAATAAAATATAGAAATAATTCAAAGATTTGTAATAAAGTTTAAATCCGTGTATTCATACTTTTACGTTTTTCCACGTATTGGTTTTTCTCCTCATGCCTCCAACAGTTCAATATATTTTGAAAGCCCTAAAATTTCAATAAATTATATCAACAAGCTACAAAATAATAATAAGACTCAAATTTCCTACAGAAATTTTGACAAAGTCTCCCCAATAAATTGAACTTATCCAACATGTAGGGGGACCCTGCTATTCAAAACTATCAATTTCTCAACAATCACAACATAAATGCATCAATTTCACCACAACTCCACAATTATTTCATGAAAATTTTCCTGACTTACGTGTTCAATATCGGCTTGATATCCAAGTCACGCTTAGATGCAGCAGCTGAATCCAAGAAGTACACAGCATTCTTCTCAGGAGAAATAACTAGATTCCTACGTATTATGAATGTGTAAATACAACTTTAAATATCATATCATTCAAATTAGGTTAAAAAATAGAGAATATCAATGGTCTTACTCCTGAAAATACAGTGCTTGAATGAATTTCTTAGTTTTTATTGCCTTCATGGTGCTGGCCAAGTAATTTATAACAACATTTGCATTTGTTATTACTGAAACCGATGCAATGTGTGTCGGAGACATGAATCCAATCGATTCAATACCGTATTCCTGACACAACTCATGGAGGTACCTAAAAAATAATAATAACAATAAATAGAAATAAAATAATGATTTAAATTGAAGTTATAATTTTTTATCAGAACTCTTACAATGAAAACACTTGTAAGATAGATGTATCCAACCATTGCATCGTAAGCAAGTCGGTGACATAAAAACCATCCTTGAATGCACAATTGAACACGGTGACATCAACGGGAACCTGGTAGAAGTCATCACCAACAGGAAATTGAAGGACCAGAGTGTGTAACATTTTACAATTATCACCCAGATGTTGCAACGTCTCATCGTCAACAATCGCAGGTCATTGGGTAGATGACATTTCGAAACTCTGGGGTGTTTTTCCTTCGTTCAATTTTTTTGCCTGTTGTGGTACCTCTTCCTACAACAAGATAATTTTTATCATCTTAAGTTGTTATACAAATTTAAAAGAAATTAATATTGATAGAAAATTTTATATAACTAAATGTTTGGACCTCTCCAAAAATCACCAACTCCTTAGGCCATTGTAAGAAGCTTCCAATAGCTTCCCCCACTATGGTGTGGTGTTGAGATGGTACTGGAATACAAAACGCTTCTGGACCATCGACAATGTGGTCAATGGACACCTTAGCATGATCAGGTTGATGATGGACCACCGTGTCAGGTCCGGCTGGATAAACCATCCCGCTCGCCACTATTTGTTTCTCACCATTAAGACGTATGGCGAGACGACAAGGAGTCAGCTTCTATTGTACAACATCATTGAACATATATGTTAGCAACTTCCAGTTGAAAAAACATAAATAATGTTAAAAAATTCGAAATAACTTAACATTAAATACCTGAAAGTCCATGAAATGGATCTGGATCCATGGAGTGGCAACTGCTGCGAGTTGGTGGTCGAGGCTGTGGAGTTACGTCCACCTCGGCCTCAACATTTAAGCCCAGGTGCTGGAGGATAGCATCATATTTAGTCTGCATACTATGGTACTCCCTCTGCATAGTATCGAATTTACTCTACATCTCCGACATGGTCTGATGCCTGACCCGCTTGGCAATACTATCCTCTATCTCTGACCTGATCATCTCCTTAATATCGTCTACTGAGACGACCCCACATAAACGTCCAATGTAATCATCAGGCCTGCCGTAAACATCCCTCGTGGTCACGTAGACGCCATACCCCCTCACCCTACCAGGGTGATCCGGCTTACCAAGGGCTTCACTTAAAATATCGTGATGTCTACTTGCTACAAATGTCCCCTGCGTGGCCTATTCAGCTTTTTCAACCTATTAACATAAAAATGAAACGTAAATATAAGTATATATTTAAGTAAATTTGAATTTAAATTATGAAAAAATAATGATGATATACTTACAATTTTGTCAAACACCCCCCTCGTTTTCTCGTTGGGGATGTAATAACTTCCATCTTCTTGGATCTAGCTCGAGTCCAATCTAAACTTCGATCCTCACTTACAATTGACGAGCTAATCATGTCGCATGAAGAACTAGAAGATAGTGGGTCACTAACTAGCCATTGTGGCTTCATCCCCGCATAACCAGCTGAGCCCATATAATGTGGATGCTCGTTTCGCATTTGAGCATGCCTGGCCTTCTTACTTTTTCCCTGAAAAATGTCACACCAAGTATTTAGTTTTCAACTCAATAAATCACATGTGTACATTTAAATATATATACCTTAAATTTCTCCGTCTGGCGTTCTTTCTTGAACGACTCCCATTGCTGTTCAGTTATAAAATCATAAAGCTGCGTAGGAGATGTTTATTTTGGGTGGTCATGTGTAATATAATCATGAACTAGCCGAGTCTTGAAATCTTTCCATCGCATCCCCGCAACTTTCAAAACCCTTTTTTTGGCCGAGTCATCAGGGATGTTGAATTCCCTCTGAAAGACGAATATAATATGTGATGTTATAAAAAAAATTACGAAACGTTATCAATTAACCATGTATGAAGTGATAGTACCTTTATTTCTTCTCGCATCATGTCCTTAAGGCCGGGATCAACCTTGTGCCAATCGCTGATGTTTATGTCAACGTGAATACGGACCAAACACCCAACATAATTTCGAAATTTCCCCTTGCCTGGTCCGATTGGCCTATGTTTTTCATCGAACTAGATGACATTCACTTCCCCCGCTTTCTTCATGTTTTTGCACATTGTTGGCTCTCTAGTCCTTTTTGTGCTGGTAGTACGATGATCATCTGAAGATGAGGAAGACTCGGCCATTATATTGAGACCACTGTGAATGTACCTGCACATAGTGAATGTACCTTCTATGTAATTATTTATTTAGTATGGTCAATTCTATAATAGTGAAAATCACTTTAAATTATAATTTTCATTTTTTATTTACAAAACCCTACAAAAATTTTGACAGAACCTCCTCTATAAATTGGACCTAGCCAACCTGAGGAAGAATCAAAATGCAACAATAAACCAAAATGTTCAACCTCGACATATTCAAAAATCAAATACAACTCCAATTAAACTTCAACATCATCAACTACTCCAAGTTTAATCCAAAATCCCTTCCCAATTCCTAAAAAGTCAAGCTAAGATTTTATAACTTAATATCTCATAATTTCAACTCGAATAATTAAAATATTAAAATGTATCTATCTACTAACTTAAAATCAACAATATAAATTTAACACCCAAATTTATATATATTAAAATTTAATTAACACATTTATACATATTAACATGTAATTAAAAAATTTATATACATATATATATATATATATATATATATATATATAATATAATATACTAACAAATATATATACACAAATGAGAATGGGTCTTACAATGTAGGAGGTGGTCGCGGTGGAGGTGTGCCGGGCGGTGGAGGTGGCGGCGGGGGGTGGAGGTCCGACTTGGGTGGCGGTGGTGGAGAGTGGAAGAAGAGAAAACCCAAAAGGAAAGAGAGAGAGAGAGGCGCGAGAGTGAAGATATGAAATGTTCCCGCGAAATTAATAAGGAATACGTTTCAGTTTGTCATAAGAACCGACGCGCAAAGTCGGGCGATCCGACTTTGCAAGTCGGTTCAAGGAGAACCGATGCGAGAAACCAAGGTTTCTCTCGTCGATTTTGCTTGAACCGACGCTCAAAGTCGGCCAGTCCGACTTTGCGCGTCAGTTCTTATGACAAACCGACGCGTATTCAAAAAAAAAAATTATGAAAATGCCACCGTCCTTTTTTACACGTCGATTTTTTGAAAAACCTACGTGCATTCCCCTTTTTTATGCTTTTTTGTACTAGTGGAAGGAGGTTAGATTGTGATATCCTATTCTTACATTATTCAAAATTCAAGAAATTATTTAGTCAAACTAAAATATTTAATTGCTCTAATCGAATAAGGACTTATGTTGAACAAATAATTTTACTGAGACTTATCTATAATTACAAAGCTTGAGGGTCGAGAAAATAAAAAAAATGGAAATTTAGAGATTTAGTTTGCAATTATTGGAAGTTAAGGTCTTAATCTTATATTATATGGAAGTTTAAGGGCTTGAATTGAAATTATATTATAGTTATCCACTAATTTAGTGGATAAGAGCCTGTTTATTCCATTTAAAATTTTTACCAAAACTTTTCAAACTCAATCTCAACAATTCATCCTTAATCAAGTCCACAGTTTTTTTTTTTTTTTAAAACCAATCTAAAACACATATCCATCAAAAAAAAAAAAAAAAACCAAAACTTTTTCATGGACCAAACGGGCTCTAAATCAGACTTCTCTCAATTCTTTTTTTTTTTTTTTTTTTTGGGGGGGGGGGGGGGGGGGGGAGTCCAAGGCGAGTTCATTCTTCTGCATCTCCTTTACCTCCTATTTTCCATGCTAAATTTCAGTTGATATAGGCCGAATTTTGGAACGAGTGAGAGATAGAAAAAACCCTTTTATCACTTCACTTGGAATGATTCTTTCTTTGACTACATCACAAGGCAAGAATCGAAATTACAATTTCAAGAGTCCATTCAATTTTTTACTTGTACATATTTATATAATCATAGGATATGTATATAACCAGAAATTTAGATAGATAAAGACATGGTAAATAGATGAAATGGAGAAAATAGGTTTGAGTTAATTGAAGAAAGGGAACAGAGATAGAAAATGGGTTTTGTTATGATTACATGACCACTATTTAAAATTAGTGGAGTAATTTAAATTAGGAAACAGAAATCATTTTATTAACATTATAAAGCATGTTTCTATAGTGTATTATATGTAAGGGAGAAATTCAATAAAGTGTATACAATTTGAAGTTTTAATCACAAGAGTGTTAATTATCCTTATGATTGAAATTGAATAATATATAGGCAATTTGGCATGCTAAATGAATGAGTGAAAAATGAATGGGAAATGGAAATAGATGGGAAACGAAATGATAGATATTCTTTTTGAATGCAGTAAACTAAAATAGGAGAGGCTTTTGGTTTTGATATGTTAATGAGAAATCAAGTTAATCACCTCTTTATTCAGAATATGATCTTGTTTTCAGGAATTAAAGAGGAGATTGAAATACCTTATCAATCAAGTGAATCTCCATTCAGTACAAAGTCATGTGAGTGGAAACACTTAATTATTTTCAAATATTTATAATTGCTTATAAAATTATATTAAACGTGCTTATATGATTTATTTGTGAAATGATTACCTGCTAAAAGAAATGTGAGATGTAATATTGAAATCCACCAAAAAGTATTCCTCAGTTTGTTGATTATTTTAGTACACTGAGGGGTCTTGGCCGTGTACTAAAACGGATGATTTGAGGTCTTGAGACCCATATATCGATATTTGCCCTTAGATGCAGTGTATACAGATTTTATTCAGTGGGTATATTTTGATGAGATTTGTTAGGGTATGGCCATACCTAGAGATTACAGACTGTGTTGGCAATATATTATGGATGATGTTAGATTATAGATTGTAATGACAGTGTAAACAGATGATGATATTAAGATGATATTTTTAGGCATCATGAGTATGTCTCTCTTATTGACTACGATTATATGATATTACACTGTGACCTCGATGATGTGCTATAATCGCAAGTGTACGATATCGTATTCAAGTAATAAAGTAGACTTTTAGAGTCCTAATATCGACCCCACAGATATTGCAATTAAATATCGAAATTGTTAGTTCTTGCCATATTTGAACGATAGAATATGAGTTTTTGAATATAACTAAACTAAAAGGCAAAATAAAAGAAATGACATTTACAGATTCTAAATTGATGTTTATAAGCGTAGATTTCATATAGTCAATACTTTCCAATTGTCTAGTTTTCTTCCTATTATAGTGCTCAATCGAATTCACTTATGGACATGAAATTTTCCTCTCAGGTTTAAATCAACTTTATCTAGTTAGTCGACCGTGTTAACGAACAGCTAGCAGTAATGATTAGGTCCATGGAACACAAGAATTCATGTAGCTACCGCAATAATAACAAATGTATATCTCTATCATTCGTCCAATTACCGGATTATATTCCTAAATCTAAGTGTTAGCTCACCTCTCGGATTGTGAAAACACCCATTAATTCATGAATTAGTCGTGACTTAACTCATGCATTAAACATAAAATACAATCAACACATGCAATCTAAAAGAGAAAAAGTAGAATTATGGAACTAAAAGGGTAAAACTAGCTACATCGTATATCCTAACTAAAGAGTTAATCGTTCATCAATAAAGAAGTAAAAACGCAATAATATAAATTACTACACATGAAGAGTTTATAAAATTAACAAGGAAAAGGAAATCTTGCACCAAGTATTTAGCTCCCTATTGATAATCTTCAATTCTCTTGCCTTTGTCTTGGTTTTTGCCTCCAAGTTGTGAATGATAGAACAATGAATTATGAACTTGAGAGGTTTTGAAAAGATTTCCAAAGGCTGTCCAACTCGTGTATGAGAAGATGTATATATAGAAGAGGAGAAAACCTAGGCAAACAATGAGAAATTCTGCGCATGGGCCTGACTCCGCTGGGCTAAGGAAAACTACATGGCCACGCAGACATACATGTGGTGGCTGCGCAGTTGGTCGAATTAAGGTTCTGTAAATTTTAGGATTCTCGCTTGGCCGCGTGGCTTTGGGGCTAGTGGTCGTGTAGTACAAACTTTTCAGTGCACTTTCATCTTTTTGGTGCGTTTAAGTCGGTCCCTATAGTTTATTTGCATACGAGTCCTTCATCTTCCAATTGTGATATTTTGTCCCATATACTTCTGATTTATTCTCTTTTCTTCCTTGATTTTCTCAATTAGCTCCACGCACTTCTCCAATGTGTTCAATTATGCTTCATTTATCATCCATTTGACCTTTATTCACTTAAATTCCTTCATTCTGTCAACTTTGGGATATTTTCTGCAATATAAAGAAATAACACACAAATCAACAGCATTTATTCCAAAATGACAACATATTATCCTAAATTGGACATATAAATAAGTGTATAAAATACACTTATCTCTCGATTTTTGGAAAATTCATATAAACGAGAAAGTATAGTTATTTTCGAAATCCTCCACTCACTGAGCTATCATCTCATTATTTTCCCACAATTTTTCTTAACAGGTAAAAGTTGAGTTTTGGAAGTCTGAGGAGCCTGTTGATTTTGGAGCCACACCAGTATGACATGTGTAGGTTATTGTTTTGTTTAAATCAAGCATTTAAATATCATTTTTGGGTCCACATTATTTTGACAAAATGAGTTGTCTTTCATATTACATATGTTGTAGGTTTGGCAACTAGCTGGCATCCATCATCTGGCACACACCATGCCTCGAGTCCATTAGGGTGATTCAGGACGGGTTGTGATAGATGATAAGAGACATGGACATTGTTAATTTTATATTTTTGGCATTTCCTATTTTTCACGAATATGTAATTTTAGAAAACTTGATTTAATTACTAAATACGTGTATTTAGTAATTTATTAAGTTTAATTAAATTATGCAAATATTTATTGAAGAAAAATATTTCTTATTTTCGAGAAAAATATTTTATTATTGGAAAGATAATGATCAAGAAATATTGATATTGATTTGATCATAATCACGAAAATATTGTTATTAATTTCGAAATCTTGATCATGTTATTTTGGTAAAATTCTTGATAATATATTGTGATTATTCTTGACATTCAAGCTTATCCTAGATATGGTAAGTGTCTTATTGATATGGTCAAGAATATTTTAATCTTATCTTTGCATATGATAAGATCATCATCTTGATAAGGGTCGAGCTTATCTACACATGGAAAGATTTGTTGGACAAAAATTATGTTGTGAAAATCCTTGATAAGGCCGAAAATTTAATGATATCCTATTTTATGGTAAGATCTTTTAAGATTTATCATTATCCTTGTTTATGGTAAGATTTATTTAAGGATAATTATCTTACCTTTTCTAATTGTCTCTACTGTATTTTGCAGGTATTAGAGATCTTGTGCAATAAGAAAACTTGGGAGTCAAGTAAACCTAATTGCACTTTAAATAGGTGGAAAACGGGATGTTTTCATAAGACGTGAAGATACAAAAATCATGTGGTGCTAGAGACATTCACGTCCACTTCATTAAGAAGTCTTGAAGCTTTATTTTCGTGCGGTGGAAAAATAATTAAAGCTTCAATTGTGTTGTGACTTTGGTACTCCGGGAGGAGGATTCAATCACTTAGAGAAGGAAAGAATTTCAGCATGAAGATCAAACGGGAGGTTTGGATCAAGATCGAACGGGAGTTCGTGTTGCTGAAAAGTGTTGCAGATTCAAAGAAAACTACTGAAGAGTGGTAGGACGCCAACTCACATTACATGCCATAGAAGGATCAGGGAGTGATCTATTTCTTGGATGTTTAATAAAGTCTATGCGTACATTTATCCTGTAGTTTAGATTGATCTATATAAACTCTTTCCTTATATAGTGGTTGGTTTTTGTCCGCAGGAAGCGGGCCGTGGGTTTTCCCTGTTAGGATTTTTCCCATGTTAAGCTCAAATTATTGTGTTCTTGTCCACTTACTATTCCGTACAATTTATTCTCAGACATGAAAAGAAAAAGTTGTCCAAATGAAAGGAAAAAATGGAATAAAATGCATGGTATAAGCCTTATTGATTGAGATTTCTAACACTGGTGTGTGAGATTGGGGATGGATTACTTTTGGCTTGTTGTACATGCTTATCTAATCCTTACTAGTTTGTTTGGAAAAATGCAACATATAAATGTTTAGAGACTACAAAAATAGCAAAAACCTTGGGATATGAGAGACAAGCAGTAAGGTTGTGATCATCCATGAGAGTGCAAGGAAATTCATAAGAAATTCATTGATTGGGGCTTATTTATGCATGATTAATCACATAGTGTCAAGTGTATTTCTACAGGAGTTTGCATTTAACTTTTGGCTATTCACGCACACACAATAAAGTCGAGTATCGGATGGATGAAAATATTTTTATGTTGTTCATATTTCTTTTCTAAAGTGAATTGTTAATCTGAATTGTTGAAGCACATGGTGAAGAAGCTGACGAAAATAAAAATATTTGTTGTTTGCATTTTTATTTTGTAGTTTAGTTTTATTTTTGTTCAAGGAAGAACAATAGTTCTAGTTTGGGGCGGTTTATAAGTGTATATTATACACTTATTTCAATCCTAAAAGTAGCATTCTATATGCTCGTTCTACAATATTTGTTATTGATTTCTTTATTTTTTGTTTATGTTTATATTTTAGAAATTGTCTCAAAGTCGAGAAAACAAAGGAATTTGAGCAAAAACGAGTCAATTGGATGATAAAAGAACCAAATTATGCAAATGAAGATTTGATGAAGTAAATCGAAGTGCCAAGTGGAAGAAAAGTTGAAGAAGAAATCAAATTTGGGAGAAATTAGAAATTCAGGGACTAAATGGCATCAATCGAAAGTTGACGGACCTAGACTGCAATTAAATCTTGAGTACCAACTTATAGCATTTCAAAATATGAAATTGCACACTATTCAGGAAACCACACGATCGCATGACAACAAATAACTGCACGATTGCTTTGTTTTTAACCGCGCGATCGCGCAGTCAAAATCTGGGGTGACTGGTGTGCTTTTTGCACGATTTTCAGCGGATTTCTCATTATTTTGACATTGCCTTTGACCTTACCTATATATACAAGACACAAGACATGTTTTTTGGTGTTCCCAACTTGTTGATTTTATGCCAAAACGTTATCGAATTTCCAGGGGATCCATGCAAGGCCAAAACCATGATTGAAGATATAATTGCAAGAAGACGAACGAGGTGACATCCATTTATTCTCTTGTTATTTATTTTATATCATGTATTTAGGCTAGACTTTTAATTATTAGAATTGTGATGAAACCTTAACTCGTTGATTCCATGTTTTGACTTTACATTTACATTATGCAAATTATGGGTTTGATGCAATTAATTGTGTTTTATTTTAATATATGATTGTGGATGCATAATTATTGATTCTTGTGATAATTTTCTATGTTCGAAAGAGTAGGGAATTATCATACCATGATTAATTGCCACAAAATCCGATAAGGGATAGAAATATACTCCTATGTTTTGTGTTATCCCAAAAAGTGTTCATAATTTGTTAATGCTTTTTTACATGTTTGCATTGGTCATAGAAATAGTCTAATCTCTTGTTGGAAAAAGGGTTTCATGCATCACTCGAAAGGGGACATAAATAACTTTAGGAACATGAATTTTCAATACTCCATAAATTGTTGTTAAATGTTTAAGTCAAACACATGGAAGATAGGGTCAATGTGGATTCATAATTCTAACATATTTTTTACATAGTTTTCATAAATCAAATCTTTTGTTTTAATTAGTTTAGTTTGATTCAAATTTCTCAAACCAGAGCTTTTTCTAGTTCCGGTTAAGGTTAATAGTCTAAAATACAATTTACTCAATCTATGTGGGTATGATACTTGGGCTCACAATCCACTTTATTACTTGTGTGATGTGTACAATTGCAGTCAGCAACAGTACGCTCATTCTCCCCCACCAAACAACATAACAGATTTCCCAGGGATCGATTAATATTAACCATGCACCAAAAGCTATGCAAAAAAAAGGACTCAAGAAACGAGTATCACGGTCGGAGACAATAGAAGAAGGAAGGCCATGTAAACGATATACCTCATGGAAGAATAATCGGGCAACATGAACAACATCTTCTTGCACGGAATAAAGTGAACCGTCTTGGAGAAACGGTCAATAACCACAAAGATGGAGTCACTCCCATGTTGAGTCCAGGGCAATCCGAAAACAAAATTCATACTAATATTAACCCAATGCTGCGTAGGAATAGCTAACAGATGGTACAACTAGGCATTCACCATTGTACTCTTGGAGAAGTTGCACACACAACAACGAGCTATGTAGTGTCCAACGTCCTGGCGAATGCTCGGCCAGAGAAAAGAACACTGTACCAACTCAATTGTCCAATCACAAATCACATGACCCTTACTGTACAATTCATTGATAATCTTTAGCCGAAGACTACAATATGGGATAAACAAGTCCACATCCTAAAATAAGAATCCATATGACTGCACAAAATCAGGCTTAAAACTAGACTGTAGGCGCGCAAGCACCTTGAAAAAGAGTAGGTTCGAATAGTAAAGTTCTCGAAAAATGTCAAAACCCGACACAGAAACACACAAGTCAACAAATAACGCATGTCGTCGACTAAGCGCATCAGCCACTTTATTACTAGCTGTCCAGGAAGCATGTGTGGAAGTTGAATCGCAACATAATATGTGCTATAACGACTACGAGAACCACTCAACTTCACACTAAAGTATGCAAGAGGACGACCGTTCTGGCATAAAATTCCACCAATATAAACCTTAGATGAATCGAAATGAAGGTCAGAAGGAAGGAAAAAATACGATAACACAAGTGGAGGGACAGTCGTCAACTTACGCTTAATACACTGAAATGCCTCACCAGCAGCAGGGGTCTAAGTGAAAGAATCACCTTTCATACAATAAGTAATTGGAGCCATAATGGAGCTGAGATGAGGGATGAAACGACAATAAAACGAGGCCAAACCATGAACACTATGCTCCTCGAAGTGTGAGGTATTTTTCAGTTATGCACGGTCGCGACTTTCAGGGTGTCTACGCCAATATATGTCGAAAACTCGAACCCAAGAAAAGAACTTGATCGATAAGAAAAGAACATTTCTGTGGCGCTTCATGAACAAAACAGAATGTAAATGTTGGAGATGTTCAGCCATGTGTTTACTGTAAATTAAGATATCGTTGAAGTAGACGACAACACAAGTACCAATCAAAGGAAGGAGCGTGCCTAGTTCATGACCCACATGAAGGTGCTAGGAGAGTTCAAAAGGCAAAATGGCATGACAAGCCATTCAAATCACCCCTCACACATTTTGAACTTGATTTTCCACTCATCCCCTGGTTGAATCCGTATCTAATGATAACCACTCTTCATATCAAGCTTACTGAAAATCATGGAACCACTTAACTAAATTAATAAGCCATCTATGCGCGAAATAGGAAAGCGATAACGGATAGTAATTTTATTAATTGCACAGCTATCCACACATATCCTCCAAAGACCATCCTTTTTGGGAACAAGGAGAGCCGACACAACACATGGACTAAGACTCTACCTGATGTTGCAATTCTTCAAGTTCACTAGGACTCATGAAATAATGAGGTCGATTAGGTAGGGAAGCCCCTGGAACAAGGTCAAATCACATCCCACAAGAAGGAAAAACATCAAGAAACTCAGATAACAACGAGACGACCTGATCAAGAATAGGTGCACCAGTTGAAAAATCATATCCCACTAGAACATAAACCACATTATGAGACAACATTAAACGACCACCACGAAAGAAAAAGGATCTGACTAATGGCAGGAGATGGAAAGGCCAAACCACCGTGGATGAGTGAGGAGGTTGCAATCTGGATGGAAGAAGAACAATCTTTGGCCCATGAAACAAGAAGTTGTAGGTGTTCTTACATCTATCATGAATAGCACAACAGTAAAACTTCCATGGACGACCTAATAGAATGTGACAAGCATCCATTGGCACAACATCACACCAAACATCATCATTATATTTGCCACTAATAGAGATATGTAATAAAGCACGGCGTTTAACAGTAATAGCTTGTCCCTTTTGTAACCATGCAAGCTGTTATGGTTTGGGATGAGCATCCATTTGAAGATCTAATTTCTTAACAACCTCCTCCGACACCAAATTTTCACATGATCCCAAATCAATAATTAAATGACATACCTTGCCAACGACAATACATCTAGAAGAAAAAATGGATTGGCGTTGCAACATGGTAGTGTCATCTCATAGTGTAAGAAAAGTGCGCCGAAAGACAAAAGAATGGCCTACATCCCCATCCAAAAACACTTCAAGCTACTCATCATTATCAGCAACATAAAAAATAGGTGGTCCATCAGATTCCTCATATGTATGTTCATCTACAAGTAATCCCTTCTTTGTACCCAAACACGGATAAGCGAACTGTTGATAACTAAACTCCCCACAAGAGAAACACTGATTACTAGCACCCGAATGAAAAGTGCCTGAAGTTGCAGCTCTAGTCACTGTACGAGGGGTCATGGTAGTTTCACTTGTGCACACTTCAGGTGCACCTGTATTACCCAAATAGCGCTAAGTCGGCAGGCTCTTGACATGCATGTTGTTTGCACCGCTTCCCCGTTGTCAGCCTTGGAGTGTGTTAATTCAACTATTTTTCAAATAATGAAGCACATTGATGATCCTCAGATACGATTGTAGGCATGAACATGTTCAACACATCTTGAAACGTAAACGCATTCCACCAATATACCTTGACACTAGCAGGACGTGGGTTTCAACAAGGTCGTTTTATGGTGACAAACTGCCAGAACTCTTTGGAATATTCATCCACTGTCCGTCCACTCTATTGCAAATTTTACAATTTTTGTTACCAAACTCGCTCATAATTGAATGATAGAAGGGCTGCTCTCATATATTTTTTGAATTTAACCCATGAATCAAGTTTTGTTTCTCCTTGGCGTGCACGCGTGATTTTGAGTTGCTGCCACAACTTGCTTTTGAAACTGAATTGCCACGAGAGAGATACTCCTAGAGTGCAACACTTCTTTGAAATCCAAAACTTCTTCCACCCTACAAAGCCAATAAAAAAATTCCTTTGCTTTAGACTGTCGTGAAACTCAGAAATGCCAACTTTGAAACCTGATTCCCACCGACTATCTTCCTGCCCACATGCCCCATAATCATGGAACAATGTGGCGAATGGATTATCCATGGACGTAGTATCCTCATCATCATCAAAAGACTCCACGAATTGGGGTGCACGACCACCACACCCGTGACTAGCACGGCCACCTATGGCCTCCTTGTTGTTGGCTAGTTAGGATTGCCAATACTTTGTCAATTTTTGATCTCCATCGAAGCCATTCTTTGTGTCAATAAATCGACATGTTGTCGGATCTCAACATCATTCCCACGAAGTTGCTCATCATGAATAGCATCGGTAGTCGGTTGTCTTCTTGAAGGCATTTTCTTGGAATGTAGAATAGCTCTAATTTCAACTGACGCAGGCAGAACGTGTATGAATGAAACAATAGCAACTCAAATTGTTGATTCAAAAGAATATCAAATTGAATAGCATAAAATTGGGGAAACTCCAAGAATAATAAGTTTTATATAAAAAACAACTGCCTCCTAATGCAAAACAAAGAAGAATAAATAGTAAATCCTAACCCTTAAAGCAATAAATAAAGAAAAGACGAAAATAGACATAATAAGTCAAAGAATCCCATTTGTAGCTGTCTAAATGATTCCAAATGACCAAAATCCATAACCTATAAAAGAAAAGCTTGTCCAATTTGGCTCGTCGAGATGATTCCGAAAACATATTATGGGCCAAAATCTAAGTCAGTATGTGAATTCTATGCCTATTTCTTTGAAAACTTTGAAAACAAACGATCCCAATCGTCCAAAAAAGCCAGTGCTTGATTCGAAACTCCATTGCTAAATATGATCACACATCCTCTATATTACTTCTGCGATTGCTGAACAGAAGTTGTTTCCTCCCCTTTCTGAGATCTCTCTATTTTTTTTGGTTTATTTCATTGGTGATCTACCTGGTGAGGCATCTATGGCAGAATAGGGGAATACTTTCCACAATCACCATTAAATATATGCAGACATCGTAGGTAACAACAAGAAAATCGTATCAGCATAGGGGAAATCTCTTAAAGAAGTTGCATTGTAGCTTCGATCTGAGAATGTGGAGGAAAGAGAAGCATCCTTATATAAAACTACCTATTAAATCCTGTTTCTAAAGAAATCTAAGTACTGATGAAATGGTTCCAATTCAGTCTTATTGGTAAATTCTCATACAATAGACCAGCTTTAGCATGTATTTGGTAAACAAAGTTTTTTGGTTTATGAACAAATTTATAAACTACACAATCTCCCAAATCATTTTTTAACTAAACTTATTTTCTCTCCAATTTTTAACCACTATTTTTTGCATCAAAAAATATAAATAAACAAGTTTATAAAAAAAATAGTGTTACTAAACAAAGGCTTAAACATAATTAAAAAGCTATGAATTAATTCAATTTGACTAGGGAAGTTTCAATTGGTAACTTGGATGGTAAGAATGCTATCTTTGATTTTGAGAAAGAAGAAAACTATTGTAGAATATTCTCAAAATATTTATGGTACATCAGAGGATCTCCAATGCGTATACTCAAGTATACATGTGATTTTGATCCACAAAAGGAATCCTTAATTGTCCTAGTTCGGATCACATTTCCAAAATTACCTCTAGTCTTCTATGATAAGGTGATTCTATTTTCCATTGCCATTGTGATGGTAAACCTTTGAAGATTGATGAACACACCCTGAAGAAAACTCATACAAACGTAGCACAATTTCTATTGAAATGGGTACAATTAATAAAGAGGAAAAGAAGAGCACTGGAAATCATAGATAAGGAAAAGTGATAAGCATCTAAATTATGGTGAGCAAATTGAAAATAATAATACTGATACGAACAATGATGAGAATATTGCCCAAGGAATATCTAATAATTGTTTCTTCAACTGTCTGAAGGATGTTCATGATGAGAGTGTAATACCCCGACTAAGAAAGCTTAAAAGAAATGATAGGTACTACTAATACCAACAAGGTGGACCTTCTTTTTGGAAGTCCATCGTTAGAAACTCCACCGTTAAGCGTACTTGGCTTGGAGAAATTCTGGAATTGGTGACCTCCTGGGAAGTTTTCTCGGGGAGCGTACAAGTGAGGATAAAGCATGCTGAAAAGACTCGTCTTGGTACAGTGAGGACAGTACGCGTAATCTAACGATCGGGACAGCCCGTTAAGTGGGACCCGGGGCGTTACAGAGAGAGACAATTTGAGGGGGATATCAGAAGATTTCCAATTGAATCCTAATAATCAGCAAGGAGAAATTATTCTAATTGATCAAATATCATAAACCAGGGAGAGATCAAATTCATACAGAAAAATCATATGCAAGATCAGAAGCATATTAAACTCCCCAGAAGCAAATCATTATCTGAGACTTCAAAGGAAAACAAGATCAAATCTGATGAAGAAAAAAATATTTAACAAATCTTACAGTATAATAAAAAAAAAGAGGAACAATATGTGGAGAACCAAAATAAAAATCAAACATTCATGAACAACATACTGATATAGAATATCAGAGGTGTTGGGTTTTGACCCAAATATCTTGGACAATTGATTTTCTTGTTAAAGTGATTAATTTGGAGACAAATTAAAGGTAAAAAGAAAAGGAAGATAATCTTTTTGGCATGAATTTCTTTCCTTATTCTGATTATTCTACTTCAACAAGGAAACACTTTAGGGTATAAGTAATACACGTTTTTGAGTTATGTTTACCTATAAATATGTGTGTTGAGGAGCCAATTAATTGCACATTGACTAGAGAGTTTTTTGAGGAAAAATGTAGTTTAACATCTTGATTTTTCTTGGGTTCTTTGTGGATTGTACAAAAAAGTAGAAATTTGTAGATGTGGTAAAGCTTGATTATTTTTCCTACAAACTTGAGGGGTTTGGTGAGTGCAAATTTTATATAATTGTAACAATTTATTATATAGTGAAAAGCTTTGGCGGTCCGTAAATTTTGAGTTTTTATTTTATTTTCTTGTTGACTCAATTATTTCTTAAACATCAAAATTCCTGTGAGGTTAATTAGAGAGGGAATTTGTGTGTAATTCCCAACAAGAGGCTTATTGCTTTGTCAAAACCTTTCGTGCACAATAATAAGATTCAAGGTTTCAGTAGAACCTTAAGCTTTGAAAACCAATTTGCTAATCTTAGTGGTAAAACTTGGATTTTCTAGGAAGATTCTTAGGAATGTCAAGTGGTAGATGATAAAGAACTGGTGGTCAACATCAAATTCATATGGCAAACAAAGAAGCATATATGTCTATCACATATGCCCAAATGCTCCATTACTCTCAAAAGTATTTTATGGCAAGATCTTTCCAACATTTCAGAAAATATGGCTAAACATTGGATAATAGGAGGGGACTTCAACACCATTTTGAGAAGTGAAGAAAGAGAGAGAGGGAAAAATCCCAATCCTAAAGCTTTAGAGGATTTACAAGAGATGCTTATAGACTATGATGTGTGTGAAGGGAAAATTTAAGGTAATTTATTTACCTAGCAAAATGATAAAATGTGGGAGAACCTAGACAGAGTTACGGCTAATGCTGATTGGATAATTTCATTTGCTGATTTTAGCCCTGAGGTACTTAATCGAGATACATTAGATCGTTTCCCCATTCTATTGAAGTGTTCAAGGAAACAAAACATTATCAAACCTTCATTTGGATTCCAATTCATGTGCTGTCAACATGGAAGAATTATGAAAATGGTTAAAACAAACTGGAACATTGCCCTTTCCCTTTTCTCCAAAGGGATTTTTCGGCAACATCTTTGAAAACATATCTAGAGTTAAATGCATATGTAGAAAGCCTATTTTTTCTCATATTTACTAGCATTTTTTTTTTTCTATTGTGGAGCTATTCGCACGTAATGAGAACATGTTGATAATTTAGGTCCTGTAGATACTCATTCAACATCTTCTATTCATAGATTTGCACCTGCCATTGTACTCCCATGTTCTGGTAAAGAAACACAAGAATTAGAAGCTCTATAACTTAGATTCAATTGGATGATGGTAGGATTCTTGAAAATGATGAAGAGATTCATAAATCTGCCATAGAATATTTCAGTAACCTTCTTACTAAGGAAGATCTATGGGAATGTGATGCACTACAAGTGGCCATTCCCTCTATTGTTACAAAAGAAGATAACACCTATCTGAATCCATATCCCCAAATGGATGAAATCAAAAAAAGCAACCTTCTTCATTGCCAAGGACAGTGCTACTGATCTTGATGGTTTCTCATGATTATTTTATCAAGTTAATAACTAAGAGAGTTAGGTGTTTCTTTATAGGAATGATTTGTCGGAGTTAGGTATTTATTTAGAGGAATGATTTGTCCGAGGTGAGTGTTGGCATAAATTAACGTGCATAATTATATTCTAATAACATACCTTTTACGTACATAAACTTGGACAAATTTTTGACTTACTGAAACTGAATATATGTAGTAGAAACCAAAAGGGCATGAATGTGAATTTGGTCGAAGTAAGAGTTTAACTCTTTGTCCTTAAGACTATAATGCCCCGCATGGGTGCTACCGATTTTCAGCATTCATCTCCCAAGATACAACGACCACGCTCCACAGTAGGAGTGTAGCGCCCCGAGTTCCGTATACCCGATTCACTACGTCATTTTCTGTCTAAATTTTTTTCGAATAATATTTATGCGGAAGAAATAATTGAAATTCATTTTTGGAAACATTAAATAACTGTAATGGCCGATAAAATTGAAACATTTATGAAACCATTTGAAATAGTAAATCGAACCATTAATTTTGTAAAGAAATTGACAATGTCATAATTTCTCAAATAAATGAACTTCTCTAAATTATTCGATTGTTTGGAAAAATACGGAAATCATTAACGTCAAACTTTCAACCGTTTAACGATTATTGCCACCATCATTCATCGCTCGCCACCGTCTCCGAAATCTGCAAAACTGTTAAAAAGTAGGGTGAGTATTTCATGGGGGAAATACTCAGTAGACTCATCGCAAATTAATTTAATTTATAAGATGATTAAACACATAAATCCCGGCTCTTTATAAAACGGGCATTGATAGAGCTTCTTTATAAAACGGCTCTTGATAAAACTCATATTGTGCATTACAGCACGGGACATATTTTGCAAATCATAGGCTCTTTGAAAATAGCTCTTTGAAAACAGCTCTTTGAAAACCATATACTTATAAAAACATTTTAATTATGCCAAGCATAATTTCTTTTGAAAGCATAACATAAGATAGGATCGAAATCCTCATAAACATAAGGAGACACAAGAACTTTACCGAACTTAGGTGGCAAGAATTCTTATGCAGTAAAATCATAATAACAGTAAGTTTTCATCATAACATAGGATAGGATTGAAATCCTCATAAACATAAGAATTTTACCGAACTTCGGTGGCAAGAATTCTTATGCAGTAAAATCACAGTAAGTATACCAAGCATAATTTTTGAAATTCATAGGGATCATTTCCATCATAACATAGCAATCTTGGGAGATTGAAAACATAGCAATCTTGGGAGATTGATTTCATAGCAATCTGAGATTGATGTCAATCTTGGGAGATTGAAAACATAGCAATCTGGGGAGATTGATTTCATAGCAATGATCCAAAAAAACATTTTCGTGAAGCATAGGGTATACTTATTTTTCGTAAAAACATAAAGTATATTTTCTTTTCATAAAAACATACTTACTTTTCTTAAAAATTGACTTTCACAAGTCACATGACATTTATATGAAATCATAATTTAAATCAATTAATAAGTGCGAGTCTACCTCAAATCCGACGAGTGCAAAGTTGAGCGGGAATGACTTCAATTTCTTTAAATTCTCCGTACGCTTCGTCTTAGCCAATAAGTCACTTTAGTATATCGAATATATAGTTTAAAATGATAAATTATAATTTGAGGACTAAAATTGATTTTTTGAAAGTTGAAGGACTAAAATGAATACTTTTGAAAGTTGAGGGACTAAAATGAATATTTTCAAAAGTTGGGATTTAAAATCAAATAAAGTAAATCAGCAGGGACTGAATAATAGATTTTAAAAATGAAGGACTGATTAAACTCATTTAAAACTTATGGCTGAAATGATAGGTTTTAAAGCAGTAGGGCCGATTTGCAACTTTTTAAAACTTGGGGACTGAAATGATTAACTTTTCAAAAGAGGGGGACCAATGCTGCAAATTCTGAAAGTTATTAAATAAATCAGATTTATTCTCTCTCTATTTTCGTAAATCAGAGCATTAGAGAGAGACCGAGGGCGGAGACGGCGATTCAGAGAGAGGGAAATCCGGTTTCTAACCGGCGATTCGCCGGCGCTAGGTGAGGCGAAGGACGGGAAAAGTGTGGGAGTTCTGATTTGGGGTTCATATGCGAGGTAGGGCAGTGGGTGAGCAATCGGTGATGATTCTGACTGCAGGCGATTGATGCAAATTGGTTTCCAAATTGATGTAGATGATTGGCGTTGAATTTGGGAAAACTGATTGAGGGTTGTAGTTAGGAATTGTGGTTGGTTGATCAAAATGGAAGTGAAAGTTGGTTGTAAATCTCGGTTTAGCTCTTGGCAGTGATGGAGCTGATTGTGATGGTTTTGGAGCGTAGGTGATTGATGGAGGTTGGTTGGTTGCAGTAGGTGGTTATGGTGATTGTAGCAGAGGATGAAAATCTGATGATGGTGAGTGAGGGTAGTGAACTGTGATGGTGGCTATTGTGTGATCGATCCTGGAAGGAGGCAGAGTGGTGGAAATGGATTGATGTTGGTTCGTGGGTGGAAATGGGTTGAAAATGGTGGTTCTGTTGGCTGTGAATGGTGGTGCTGATTGATGATGATGAATTTGGTGATGGCTGCAATGTTTGGTGATTCGGCAGTGATGGTATTGGTAGCTGAAGTGGAGGAATCTGAGAAGAGGCTGGCTTGATTTGCAGATTGTATATTGAAGTTTAGTTGTAAAATTTGATTTGGATTGAAATATATTGTGGTTGAAATCTCGCATTAGGACAATGGTTGTGAAATTGATTTGATCGGCAACAGAGATGGCTGTGAAGCCATGACATTGAACTGGTTTGGCAGTGATAATGTGATTGAATATGGAGGTATGTACCGTGGCTGGTGATGAGAATAAACGAGGTTGCTGGGAATATATTTGTGATATGGTAGTTGGAGCTGGAGATGGATTGAATTGGAAATGGCAGAGGCAGTGTTGGTTGAGGTGATGATTGCTGATTCTGAAATGGTTCTATGGTGGTGTTTGTATGAATTTGGTGATGCTCGGTGGTGATTGTGATGAGTGCTAAGTTGATAGCTGTATATGGAGGTGAATATATTGTGTTTTGTTAGCCAATTAAGAAAGATAGTGGAGAGTTAGGTGATGTGAGAGGGTGGAAAACATCATAATTGGAGGGGTGGAAATGATGTGTAAAGAAATGCTAATTGATGTTGGAGAATATTAGGTGCAAAAGTAGAAAAAGAAATAGAAAAGAAATGGATTGGTGGAAGATGGTTTGGGGAAATCGTGGGTGGAAACATGGGTATGATAATGATGATGCTTTGAGGTGTTCCAATTGTCCATGTGTGGAGATGCTTGTTGATTGTACACAATGAGATGGAAAGAATAATTAAGAAGGAAACAAAATGTGGGGAACGTGAGTTGTGATGGGGGATAGGAGAAATATATGTATTGATTAGGTATTATAGAATAGGATAGTGTAGAATTAGGTAGAATATGAAATAGAAAATGGTGTAAAGTGTTTAGACAAAATGATGATTTGTAGATGGAAAATTGGTGTAGAATTAGTTATGTAAAATTTTGATTATGATAAATATTGGACTAACTTTGATTTGAAAACGTATTTAAAACTGATATAATTTTGGACTGAAAATACATTTGAGAATAAATAAATTTTGAGATAAAAATTTAATTACGTATTTGGACTTGAAATAATTTGAATAAGGAAAATTGAGATATTTTAATAAATTTGGAATTCAAAATGATTTTGAAAATAATACTTTGAATAAATAATTAAATAACATAATTTTAGAAATTCGGATTTTAATTTAAAATCGAACAAATTCGATATTTATTGACTTGGCTAGACGAATCCGTCGCGGCGTTAACTTCAAAATAATAGGTGAAATAGTAGCGACACGATTTTCTAAATATTAAAATAATTATTAATTGCGTAAAATCTTGGTCGCTACAAGGAGCACTCCAAATTACGTAGACCAACAAACTTTACTTATACTTTCAACTTTCTTCAAATGAAACTCGACTCCAAATAAACACAATATTTCGATGTGAATATGCATTAGTATGATAATGCAATCATGAAAAATAAATGAATGTTGAATGATTGAATTGATAAATGAAATTAAAATCCAAGCATATCGGATATATTATAGATGTTGAAAAGTTATGTTTCAAAAGAAACAACCCTTTGAAGAGACATAACACTTGAAATATGTCTCTAAAATAAAGAGACATACCTATTGAAAAATAGAAAACTCAAAAATCTCAATCTTTCTAAAAATTTAAAGTTGTCTAAATTTTATCAACAGACTGTCACAGATAAGCCTAGAAAGTAACCAATTAACAATAAATCGTTAAGATCTGTTTTAGCGTAATATCAAATGAATCTTGCTGATACAGATTCGTTTGGGTAGTGAAATGTAAATGAACAGAATAAATTGTGCTAAATTGTAAATGGACAAGAACACAATGATTTGAGCTTAACGTGGGAAAAACCCTAACAAGGAAAACCCACGGCCCGCATCCTGGGGACAAAAACCAATCACTATATAAGGAATGAGTTTATACAGATCAATCTAAACTACAGGATAAATCTACGCATAGATTTATCAAACATCCAAGAAATAGATCACTCCCTGATCCTTCAATGGCATGTAATGTGAGCTGGCGTCCCACCACTCTTCAGTAGTTTTCTTTGAATATGCAACACTTTTTTAGTAACCTCGAACTCCCGTTCGAACACGATCCAAACCTCCCGTTTGATCTTCATGCTAAAATTTTTTCCTTCTCTAAGTGATTGAATCCTCCCCTCGGAGTACCGAAGTCACAACACAATTGAAGCCTTTAATATTAGTGCACCACACGAAATTTGGCTTCTTGACTCCTTGAATGTAGTGGACGTGAATGATTAAGCACCACATGGATTTTTGTGTTTTTCACGTCTTGACTTCTTAATGAAGTGGTCGTGTATATTGTGAAGCACCACACGGATTTTATGATTCTACACGTCTTAAGAAAAACGTCCCATTTTTCTTCTATTTAAACTGCAATTTACTTGACTTCCAAGTTTTCCAGACAGCGAAAGTGTGGCAGGTGCGGCGTAGTCGATCATACTTGCCAAACTTGTACTAGTCAGATTCCCTTGAATAATTAATTTTATCACTATTAAAACTTTTATTGTAATTGTAGTGTTGTTGATAATAAATTATCTTATTTTCTCTATGTTAATAAAGTTCGTGAATTGCTTATCATACGATGAAATATGATAAATGTTTCTTGGGGAAAAAAAAAGATATTTTAGGCCATCAGAAATGTGTGATTATTAATTAATTGTGAAACAAAAAAAATTATGCATATCACCTTCGCTGGATTGCTCTCACAAAAGCGGTCGAGGCACATGCTACACTAATTATCTGAATCCATTTCCATCTTCTTGTAAAGGTGAAGAACCGAAGGAAAATGGAAATGGATTCAAATAATCAGCGTAGCATGTGTCTCGATCTTTTTTATGAAAGCAATCCATTGAAGGTGAAATGCATAAATTTTTGTTTCGGTATTATTTAATAATTACACCTTTAATAAGCTGATGTCATTAGTATATTAGTTTTCTATTTTAGTGTTTGGTTCCGTAAAAGTGAAGGTGTAAATGTGGATAATCGAAAGAAGTTGATAATGGGTTCTGATAATATATGCAGCACATGCCTCGAGGACTTCTGTGAGAGCAATCCTGAGAAAGTGAAATTCACAATTTTTTTTTAGCAATTATTAATTAATATAAAAAAGAAATTTAGCAATTATATATATACACACTATTTTTTTATTCCAAAAAATATATTGTTATCTATATTTGTGAGGCAATTTATTCAACTTTACTCTTAATTAACCCTCCATACCCTAAACCCTAAAACCCCATGGGCCGGACTATGACCAAATGTGGTTTTTTTATTTTTATCTTTTTAATTTTTAATATGTAAATTAATGCACGTGGAAATATTGAATGACGGTAATTGAAAATAATGTATGCAGTTGTAATTTCAAAAGTAATAAAGAAATTGACAAATAAATGTATAAACACAATTACATATAAAAACTATATTTTTACATTTCTAAATCTTATGGATCAAAATTGTACGTAAATAAATCAGTAGCCAACTTTATCCTCCACTTTTGTATATGTTCTTGATTGATCATCTTGACATCTCGTCCGATGCTCAAGAACTCAATATATTTTATTGCAAAAATCCGGCAATCGCCACTGTAAGTTAAAAAAAAAAAACTTTAGTAAAATAAATGAATATAGTTAAGAATTTAATTAAATACTAGAATACGAGTATAAGAAAATTTACCTGACACCTTGTTTGGAAATCCCCTTGATCGTCTCAATGGCTAGTACATCATCGACATGAATTCTAGCACAGAATTCTAGCACACTTAGCCATTAGAGGAACAATGACTGCCAAGGATATCAGAGCTTCTTGGAGCTGCGTCTCTATGAAACAACCATGATCGGAGTCGTACACATACATTTTCGATTCAGCGAACACGACCTCAACAGCAAGGATGTGCGAGTTCGCGATCACCGGAATATAGATGTGTGTACAACCCCTCCACGACTAGCCACACACGGGCTCTGCCCCTACCACGTAGTCCAACATGTAATTTGGAAACACGTACGAGGTAGGGTTGCTTTCGTACATTAAGTACTCGATGTCGACAATGTTTTTAAAGACGCAGCACAAGATCACTCGCCCGGGAAAGCCAAACAATTTCGGGTACCTACTAGACCGATTACGCAGCAACTCCATCGCAAGATCAATGTGCTACAACATAAAATATAAGAGAATTAAATTTTATCTAATCAACAAATAATATAGTGAGTTCACATAATTACGAATTTTGCACTCACATCGTCGGCAAGCCAAGCTCCGCTCCTGAGGACTATTCCGAACAAATCTTTGGCATCAGATATTGTTGTCTTCCCAATGGCGAAGCGAAACCTGAATGAATAAATAATTAGAAATTCATATACAATCATTTAACAGTTAAGAAATAAATAAACAAAATCATAAGAAACTTACTTCGACTTAAGTTGAGAGTACCACATATCGAACACCTTTTGCTTCGCCGGATCAACTTAGCGGAATAAGTTGACATAAGTGCCGTCAACGAATGTCCTCTTCTTCGCCTCGGCCGTGAAGGGAGAAAGAACATGCTGTGAGGGTTGTCTTGTCCTCTTACTTATAATCTGCTCCTTCACCTCGACAGTACGTTTCGGTCCCCTCTTCTGGACCATCTCCATCGGCCCCTCAGTCGACTCATCCTCTGACACCTAAGGCACCTCCTCCTCCACTTGAGACACCTCCTCTACCACCCCTGTCGACATCTCCGTAGACACATGCGGATTAGTCACATCCTCAGACACCCGAGGCACCTCCTTCGCCGCCACCCGAGGCACCTCCTCCTCCGCCTCTCGAGGCACCTCGTCCTCCACCCGAGGCACCTCCTCCTCCGCCCCCAAGGTACCTCCTCCTCCACCCTGAGACACCTCCTCTGCCATCGGAACCCCCCAGTCACATCCCCAGCCACTCAAGTCGGCACCCTGTAAAAATCCTGCTCCGTCATCCTAGCTATCATATCATCCAGCTCATCATGCTCTGGCATCATATCTGATACTCCATGCCTACCTCGGAGCTCATCCCTGAGGGTGTCGACCTTACCTCTGAGGAAGTCGACCTTCACTTCGAGAGCGTCGACCTTACCTCCGAGCTCATTCGAAGGGCATGCATCTCAACACGAATAACCCCCACCAGACGCTTAAACAAATCATCAATGTGAGGTACTGGGCCCTAAAAACAAAAATGACAATTGATTATTTAACTCAAATATTATAACATGTAAATATTATCATTAAAATACTATAGTTTAATGAAAACTGAATCCATGAACATACTGATGGAGTGGAGGAGCGTAAAGATCTGCGAGATGTCCCCGGTGAATGAGATCTCATGAGCGGCGGGAACATGTCTCGTACTTGACTTTGGTGATCCTAGATAAATAAACAAAAGTGGAAATTAAATTTCGAATATTGTTTATTTAAGATTCTACAAAATTTTCAACCGAGTCTCCCCTTAAAATTGGACTTAGCCACCCTATAAAGGGATATCAAAATGTCATAATAAAGCAAAAACATTCAAGCACTCAACCATGAGAATTCAAAACACCAACCACAACTCAATAATACTCCCATATCACCAACTACTCCAAAAATAATTCTCAAATCATAAACATATCAAATTCAAATTATAAACTCTAACAAATATAATAGGAAATAAGCTAACCCACAGTAAAATATTATATAGCTTATTGAAAACTGAATCCATGAACATACCGGGAGAGTGGGGAAGCGTAAAGGTCCGTGAGATGTCCCCGGTGAATGAGATCTCATGAGCGGCGGGGACATGTCTCGTACTGGACTGCGTTGATCCTAGATATAACAAAAGTGGAAATTAAATGTCGAATATTGTTTATTTAAGATTCTACAAAATTTTCGACAAAGTCTCCCCTTAAAATTGGACTTAACCACCCTATAAAGGGACATCAAATTGTTATAATAAACCAAAAACATTCAAGCACTCAACCACGAAAATTCAAAACACCAACCACAACTCAATAATACTCCCATATCACCAACTACTCCAAAAATAATTCTCAACTCATAAACATATCAAATTCAAATTATAAACTGCAACAAATATAATAGGAAATAAACTAACCCCCAGTAAAATATTATAGCTTATTGAAAAATGAATCCATGAACATACCAGGGGAGTTGGGGAGCATAAAGGTCCGTGAGATGCCCCCGGTGAATGCGATCTCATGAGCGGCGGGACATGTCTCGTACTGGACTGCATTGATCCTAGATAAATAAAAAAAATGAAAATTAATTATTTAACCCAAAAGGTAAATAACAATCTAAAATTACATTACATTCCAGTCCACGCATGTAGTCCTACTCCTCCTCTTCGGTCGAAGTCGTCAACTCATGAAGGACTTCGAGCTAATATATTAACATTCGAACAATTTATAAATCATGTGTAAAATATTATATTACATTAATAATAATTTCTAAATGCTCACCTGAGGATCATCGAGGATAGCCAAAAGCTCCCTAGCGCTAGGCGCCTCCGTTGCTCTCCAATTTAACATCCGAGAAAATCGCGTCCCCGTCCTAAGTGCCCACCTGTCACCTAAGGCGAGAATAACCTCATACGCCCATATCTGTGAAACTTAAAATTATTATGACGAATAAAAACATAATAAACTAATTCAAAATGAAAATTTTAAAAGTATTACCTGCAGAGCAAAAGGGAAGCCGTACGCACATACTTCCGGGGGGCCTTCTCCGCACTGGGCATCGAATGAATTTTCTTAAATATGTTAACGGTATCGACATAAATTTTAGACCCCCATGGATAGTTTTTGAAGGCTTCATCAACAAGTTCCAAAGCATATAAGTCGATACCATTCTTTGCTTGCTTGCCCTTCACGAAGCTCTCGAGAATATAGACCATGCATAATTTCAATTTGTCCAACATATCAAGACAAGTTTGTAAAGTTTTCCAGAGCTCCCCCCTTAAAATGGTCCTTTGTCCTTCGAAGTATTTGAGACGAAGCCTCGATTTTGAGAGTTTTCTGGGCTTTGGGTCCATTTGGCCATCACACTTTAATCCCGTGATAAAGGAAAACTTAAAAGTCGAGAATGTGACTATCTTGTCATCCTCGAAGCAAAAACTAAATACACCACCGTCTACTGGCTTCAGAAGTCGAAGTACCAGAGAATCTATAATCTGCGGTGCATATTGCATCATGACCAATTCTTCGAATCACCATAGGAAAGATCGCTTCAAGATATCTTGATGATACTCATCAAGACTCTTTAGAACTGTGTCGAAGTCACAACTCCTGTACTGGGAAACTTTAGCTGGAAGCTCTCTCAGTTCAAGATCCATTGCATACTCCATCCTGCAATAATTTCAAATGTTAAAATCATAGTTCAAAAAAGTATGCCGCAATATTTAACCATTCTACATTGTAGAATACAGCACGTAAATGAACAAGTAGGAAAATTAAACATTACAGGAAAAACTTTATTATTTTTTATTATTATTATTGTATATATATAAACATTATTAATTGTTATTGTATTATTTTTTTTATTAAAGTTGTGTAATTATAATTACAATTATTAATGTTATGAAACTATTATATATATTTACATTTATGAAATTATAGTTCATATTTATTATTTCTAATTATTATGAAAAATATTAATAATTTTTATCAACATTATTTAATTATTATAATTACATTTATTTTGATATTATTAATAAATTTCTTATTTGCATTATGAAATTATAATTACATATCTTATTTCTATTTATTATGAAATTATTAATTCATTTTTATTAAGAAATTATGAAATTATAATTACATATCCTATTTGTAATTATTATTAAAAAATTATGACATAATAATTACATTTTCTAACATTGTGAAATTATTAAATTTTTGTTACAATTATGAAATCATAGTTCACATTTGTTAATTCTAATTATATTTAGTAATGAAATTATTTTTGTAATAAATGATAAATAATATTAAGAATAAAAAAATTATTTAGAATTTTATAATTTATTTATAATGTAAAAGATGTAGTCAAAACAGTCCGGCCGGACCAAAACAAATTGGTATAAAAATTGGTCCAGCAGGACCATTTCGTCCTTCTTCTTCGCTGGGCGTTGCCCAGTGAAGTCCCAACAATGGCGGAGCTCACCATTTCCAGGTAGCTCCGTCATAAAAATGTTTCTTTGAACCCAAACTCAATTTACATAAGAAAATTTTCAAACTTCAAGCTATAAATCTAGGAATCAAAGCTAAAAATGTAATCTAACCTTGTTTAATGTTTGAAGATTATGATGAATAGATCTTCTTCTTGAACAACCCGGAGTCTTCTTCTTCTTCTTTTGGACGGACTGAAGGCGAGAATGGTGAGTCCACTTTGTTTTAGCCGGGCTTTTTTGAATAAGTGTAAGGATATTTTAGACTTTGTCAATAATAAACCATTTTCACTTTTTCTTTTTAACTTACAAATGGGTCAAAGGGTATTTTGAAAAATGGGTCGGATGATCCGACTATTGGCCACTAATTCCTCAATGAAACCTAACTTATGTACTGTTTAGCGGCTCAGCTGGAGCCGAGAAAGGGAAAATGGCTTATGAACAGTGGCAAACCACTTCCCCCTCTTAAGAATTTAAGGAAAGGAAAGGATATATGAAATAGACTGAATTCTTTCTTCCTATTGTCATGGTATCACAGCATGTTTTGTTCTTGTCACCTACCATTATTCCCTAACCCTAATCCTTTCCCTTTTTTTTACATGTAACTATTAGCAATAATGAGCAACCCGACGACCCCCAATAGATTTAACCACACAAAACCAACCTGGCGGCTCCACATCAACATCCATCATTACTGAACTAACCACCAGAAAGAATGAAGTCTTGGCCAAAGCTTCAACCCCTACTCAGATTAATGACACAACTGATACTCCGATTGGCATTAAGTTGGACGGCTCCAATTATGCCCTATGGTCGCAAGTTGTCGAAATGTATATCTCAGGCAAGGAAAAATTGGGACATATTAATGGAAATGTCCACTAACCCCCATAAACAGATCCATCCTTTCGAAAGTGGTGCACTAACAATACAATTGTCAAAGGATGGTTGATTAATTCTATTGAACCTTCATTGATCCGAAATTTCATCGGATTTCCTACTGCGAAATTGGTGTGGGACTCTATTGCAACTACCTACTTTTATGAAGCAATACATCTCAGGTATATGATCTCCGACGACGTGTAACTCGAATGAAACAAACAGGCGGCTCTCTTGAAAAATACTTCACTTACCTCCAGGGCCTACGGCATGAGATTGATTTTTGTCGACCAAACTCGATGGAATGCATTGCTGATATTCAACATTACAATGACCTACTTCAGGAAGACTGAGTGTATGTCTTCTTGGATGGCCTGGATGATCGACATAAAATTTGAGGGGACATACTACAGATGAAACCTTTTCCTATTATTGAACAAGCGTACACTTATGTTCGATGGGAAGCCATCCGATATGTAGTTGTGATCAGTGGCGGACGCATGCATTTTGTAGTAGGGGGGCACAATTTACAATAGACTCCACGGGGGCTGCCTCGAAATTTTCTTTTTTTAGGAAAAGATCGGAAATAACGATAAAATTCAAATTCACAAAAGAAAATGTACAAAATAATATGCAATCTCACAAATATACTAAATTATTTTCAGTAAGATCTACGTTATAATTCAAAAGAAATTTGACATATTATATTGTTGATGCACGATCTGACGTGGAACATGGGTGATGACGTATGGTCTTATATATGATACATATGATGAAGCATGACCTAAATATGATGTATGACCTGACATGTCCAGTTAGGAGAGCTCAGGCGTAATTGAAAATGTGGACCTAATTCAAAGAAGAACAGGTCATGCACGATATGACCTGAACATTATCTCTAGAAGAGTTGAGGCATCAAAGAAGACCTAAAGACCAGGTCATGCTAGACAAAGATCCAACCTGGATACATCACCTCAAACCTTACCGACCTGACTGCGCCACCTCGGTCACAGACTATTTGAAGATCAGTCCTGACCTTATGCCATATCTGAACATCAGGCCATGCTTGGTTATCATAGGAGTGGAACAAGATCTTAGCTGCTTGGTCAAACGGTAGTTAAGACAGTTATTCAGGCACAAAGGTAGTTAGATTAAGTAAAACTCAACTACTTTGTACTATGTAAGAACTCAAATAGTTCAGTTATGTACTTATGTCAGATAATAAGGTATAGTAATAAGCCAGTTCACCCCATTCTCCCTATAAATATAAGAGAGGGTAGCTCACAAAAGGATCATGACAACTTTGGCTATTCAAAGCCAATACTATATTTATACAAGAAATCATATGTGGATTCCAGGTCATTCACACGATCTGGGATCCACCTCTTACAAACCATCTTTTATTACCTACGTGGAGTCCGGGTCATCCATTACGACCTGAGGTCCACCTCTTTCACATATAATTTTCGATTACATAACTAACATCCACTTATTTCTTGCTGACTTGGAATATTTCATATTTCAACCGTCAACATATATATCAGTAAACAATCAATTAACATATTTAAATTCAAATCAATTATTTTCTTGTTTAGTGTAGATTAAAATTAGATTTTTAGTAGATTTTGATAAAAGTTGATAAGATGTGTGGTTGAAAAGTTGTGGGTTTCACGAAATTTATGGTTGAGATTGATTGTTGACTTTGACCAAGAGTAAAATTTAGATTTTAATTAGTACCAAAAATAGGTTATATTTACTGAGTACATGCTACAATCTTTTACATATATTTGATCTAAAACAATCTATTCAATACGCATAAATTTCAATTATTCAAATTTTTAATATTACATTCATTAAAAAAAAAACTTCAAAATTGGGGGGTCACGTGACCACCCATGACCCCCCTCTCATTCTGCCACTGGTTGTGATCACAAGTTATCCAAGTGATAATTTGGTAGCAGTCTTGGCGTAAAGGAGCTTCAAGCCTAGACAGAATATCCCATTTCCACCAAGTTCCCCTCACTCGGCAATGGGAAAGGCAGCAATCCTTCTAAACCACGAATTCACTCTCATGAATCCAAGTGTTCCCACTGTGGAAGTTTACAACATACTAGAGACACATGCTTTAAGCTACATGGATATCCTGAGAGGTGGAATGAACTAAAAGGCTCGAAAACGTCGTGATGGTGCTAAAAGAGGAACTGGTCAGGCTATAGTGACTACAACAAAATCATGTCTCTCTCAAGCTTCCCATATCGAGACTGTTGATATGTAATGTGTTTTGGAGTCAAAGAATTATTTTTTTATTTTGTCTAATATAATGTTTGTAAAGTAGACAAGTGTAGGGTGCAAAATTTGTTTTGAAAGAAGTCAAAAGTCTACTTTTTATAATGACAAGTTACTGTATTGATTTGGTAAGAAAAAAATAGATTTGTTCATTTTCTCTCTCACGTTTTTCTTCTCTTCCCAGCACTCTGTGTTTCTTCCCTGCATTACCAGATTTATTTCCATCTTCCTGCTGCATTTTTATACTAGTAAAACACCAGCTTATAGGTTAACATTGCGGCCCAGAACTCCCCTGTTCTTCCCTGTTTTCACTGCCTTTCCTGTCGAGTTTCTTTCTTGCTTGCTGCTGGTGCATTTCTGCTATTCTCTCCACATATTGCAGGTCCAAAAGCAATATAAATAGCCAACATTATTGGTATCAGAGCTCTCCTCCAAGTCTGGTTTGTACTCTATTGCTGCAACAAAATCTGTGTTAGGGTTCTAAAGAAAAAGGAGGGCTGTTGCTGAAAGTAAAATGGCGAGCACGGGTGGTTCAAGTGGGAGTTTGCAACAATCCTTTGTTCCAATATTTGATGGCCAAAACTATGATTTTTCGTGTGTGAAGATAAAAAATTCATTCATTGTTGTGGATTTATGGGATATGGCTGAAAATGGCTTTGAAAAACCTGAAAATGAGGATGCCCTAACAACAGCCAAGAAGAAGGGGCTTAAAGAAGCAAGGAAAAGGGATGCAAGTGCACTTTCAATGTTGCACAGGGTAGTGGCTGATTCTGTGTTTCCGAGAATCATTATGGCAAGCAAAGCAAATGAAGCATGGATGATTCTAAAGAAGGAATACCAAAGAGACTTGAAGGTAAAAACCATTAAACTTCAATCTCTTAGAAGAGATTTTGAAAATATGAAAATGAAAGACAATGAATGTGTTAAAGAATCTTGGGATAGATTTCATGAGCTTGTGTATTAAATGAAGTCATATGGTGAGGATGTGACAAATACAAAATGGTGGAAAAAGCTTTGATTAGCTTGCCGGAAAAATATGATTCTCTTGTGGCGGTGATTGAGGAAATAAAAAATTTAGAGGAGTTAAAAGTTGAGGAGTTGATGGGTTCATTGAAATCATTTGAACAAAGGTTGAATCGACGTTCCGAAAAGTCAATGGAGAGTGCATTTCAATCTAAACTAAATGTTGGATCAATTAGCAACTTAAGGCAGCCCCAAAATTATGAAAAGAGGATAGATATGTCAAGTAGAGGTGGAAGAAGTAGTAGTGGAAGAGGAAGAAGTCCAAGAGGTAGAGGAAGAAGCAATTTTGAAAGGAAGTTTAGTGGAGAAGATCAAAGGTGTAAAATTTGCGAGAGAAGTACTCATGATGAAAATGATTGTTGGTTCAAAGGGAAGCCACAATGCTACAATTGCAAAGGATTTGGACATGTGCAAAAGGATTGTAGAGCAAAGAATATTCAACAAGCCAATTTTCTAGCCGAGAAGGAGGATGAATCAAGTTTGTTTTATGCTTCCTTGAATGCATCTTAATCAACAAATGAAGCTTGTTTCTCAAGTTCAAATTGCTCAAACAAAACTCAATGGTACTTGGACAGTGGATGCACAAATCACATGACTTCAAATGAAGGAATCTTTGTTGATATGGAAGATTCAAATTCAAAAGTGAGATTGTGAAATGGAGATGTAGTAAATGTGAAGGGAAAAGGAAGAATTGGAGTTCAAACAAAGAAGGGCTCTAGACTTATTCGAGATGTCATGCATGTACCGGACTTAGACCAAAATTTGCTAAGCGTTGGATAACTTTTAGAGAATAATTATTTTCTATTTTTCAATGATGGATATTGCATTATTCGTGATAAAAAGGCTGGAAATTCAATCACAGCAAAGGTGAAAATGGAGAATAGAAGCTTTCCTCTCAACTTCAAGCATTCAAATGACAAAGATTTTTGAATGGTGGCTAATAAGTCTTGGTTGTGGCACAAATGGCTTTAACATTTGAACTTTCAAGGGCTGAAATTATTGGAGTAGAAAAACATGATTCATGGGTTCCAAAAATTGAAGAAAAGCATGAAGTTTGCAAAGAATATGCACTTGGCAAGCATCACCGTCAACCATTCCCAAAAGGAGTAGCTTGGAGAGCAAAGAGGCCACTTGAATTGGTGCATACGGACGTTTGTGGACCGATGCATACACCATCCCGTTCACAAAATAGGTACTTTATCCTCTTTATTGATGATTTTACAAGAATCACATGGATTTATTTTATGAGACAAAAATCTGAAGTTTTTACAATCTTTAAAAAATTTAAGATTTTTGTTGAGAAACATAGTGGCCATTTCATAAAATTTTTGAGAAGTGACAATGGAAAAGAATATACTTCAAACGAATTTGACAAGTTTTGTGAAGTTGAAGGTGTTGACAGAAAATTGACAGTTGGCTATACAACACAACAAAATGGTGTTTCCCAGAGGAAGAATCAAACGGTGATGGAAATGGCAAAATCCATGTTGCATGAGAAAAAACTTCCAAAAGCTTTTTGGGCCGAAGCGGTTTATACAGACGTTTACTTGCTAAATTGATGTCCAAAAAAGGAGGTATGGAATAGAACTCCTATTGAAGCTTGGAATGGAAGAAAACCTTCTGTGACACATTTGAAAGTGTTTGGATGTATTTGCTATGCTCAAATGCCAAAAGAGAAGCGGCGTAAACTTGATGAAGCAAGTGAAAATGTATCTTCATTGGCTATAACTCACAATCAAAGGGCTATAAGTTGTACAACTTTAAGAGAAAGAATGTAATTGTTAGCCGAGATGAGTTGTTTGAAGAAAATGCTACTTGGAATTGGGAAAAAGAAGAAGTTGAAAGAAGCATTCCAGTTTCCATAAATCTGCCCCAAAAATTTGCCATTGAAGATGTACAAAATGAAGAAAATGGAGTTCATTCAAGCTTACATTTATCATTTCCAAGCAGCCCCTCAAGTCCCTCAAGCTCAAATCCATCATCATCAAGCTTAACTCCAAGAAAACTGCGGGACTTAAATGATGTTTATGCAAGATGCAACTTTTGTATGATTGAGCCTGAAAATTTTGAAGAAGCGATGAAGGAGAAATGTTGGAAAAAGGCAATGGAAGAAGAGATGGAAGTCATTGAGAAAAAAATACTTGGAAGTTAGTTGAAAGACCAAGTGAGAAAGATGTCATTGATGTGAAATGGGTCTACAAGGTGAAGCATAATTCTGATGGCTCATTCAAGAGAAACAAATCAAGATTGGTGGTGAAAGGCTATGCACAACACCCCTGTATTGATTATGATGAAACTTTTGCTCCGGTTGCTCGTCTAGACACAATTAGAGCACTCATTGCTCTTGCAGCCCAAAAAGGTTGGTTATTGTACCAACTTGATGTCAAATCGGATTTTTTGAATGGAGAGCTCAAAGAAGAGGTATATGTTGAACAACCTCAAGGCTTCGTCATCAAAGGAGAAGAAGACAAAGTGTATAAGATAAGAAAGGCTTTGTATGGGCTCAAACAAGTACCAAGAGCTTGGTCTAGTCAAATTGATGGCTATTTTTAACAACATGAATTTCTCAAGAGCAAAAGTGAGCCAACTTTGTACGTGAAACATCAAGGTAACACCGACATTCTTATTGTTGCATTATATGTTGATGATTTGGTGTTTACGAGAATAATGCAAAAATGATTGAAAAATTTAAAGTTGAAATGATGAAAAGATATGAAATGAGTGATTTGGGTTTGTTACATCATTTTCTTGGTATGGAAATATATTAAGATAAATATGGAGTGTTTATTTCTCAAATGAAGTATGGCGAAAAAGTGCTTAAAAAATTTAGAATGTTTGGATGCAAATGTGTGGAAACTCCTTTGGGTTGAAATGAGAAATTGATGAAAGATGGTGGAGAAAAGAAGGTGGATGAAAATCTTTATAGAACTTTGATTGGAAACTTGCTTTATCTCACCGCAATAAGATCGGATATCATGTTTACCGCAAGTTTGCTTTCAAGGTTCATGAGTAATCCAAGTCACAAGCATTTTGGTGTTGGAAAAAAAGTTTTGAGATATATAATGGGCACATTAAACTTTGGGATTATATTTGAGAAGAATTTGGAAGTGAACTTGAGAGGCTTTTGTGATAGTGATTGGGAAGGTTGTGTTGATGATATGAAGAGCACCTCTGGTTATGCATTTTCCCTTGGCTGGGGAGTGTTTTTGTGTCTATCCAAGAAGCAACAATTCGTTGCTCAATCCTCAGCTGAAGCGGAGTACACGTCAGCCTCTATTGCAACTTTACAAACTATATGGCTAAGGAGAATTTTGGAAGACATTGGAGAGAAGCAAGGAGAAGCCACACCATTGTTTTGTGACAACAAATCAGCTATTGCAATGGCAAAGAATCTATGTTTTCATAGTAGAACAAGGCACATTGCAATCAAGTATCACTTCATTCGAGATGAAATTGAAGAAGGAGAAGTTGAACTCAACTATTGCAAGTCCGAAGAACAAGTGGCGGACATCTTCACAAAAGCGCTTCCGACATTAAAGTTTCAGCAACTAAGAGCTGCACTTGGAGTTTAAGAAAAACACATTAAGGGGGAGAATGTTGATATGTAATGTGTTTTGGAGTCAAAGAATTATTTTTTTATTTTGTCTAATCTAATGGTTGTAAATTTGACAAGTGTATTGTGCAAAACATGTTTTGAAAGAAGTCAAAAGTCTACTTTTTATACTGAAAAGTTGTTGTACTGATTTGGTAAGAAAAAAAATCAGATTTGCTCATTTCCCTCTCACATTTTTCTTCTCTTCCCAACACTCTATGTTTCTTCCCTGTTATACCAGATTTATTTCCATCTTGCTTCTGCATTTTAATACTGGTAAAACACCATCTTATAGGTTAACATTGTAGCCTAGAACTCCCATGTTCTTCCTTGTTTTCACTGCCTTTGTTGTGCAGTTTCTTTCTTTCTTGTTTGCTGCTGGTGCATTTCTGCTGTTCTCTCCACATATTGCAGGTCCAAAAGCTGTATAAATAGCCAACAGAGACTTCTAAGGAATATACACTAGCCACAGACCAAGGTAAATGTAGTCCTACTCCTTGTACCTCCTCTCGAGATGATGATAATGACTCGTGGGTTGTTGATTCTGGAGCATCTGACCACATGACATTTGATGCCAAAAACTTTGCCCAAACATCCCAAGCACAGAAAAAGTGTATTGCAAATGAAAATGGGGTCCTTTCCGCAATCACAAGGCCAAACACTGTCAATTTATCTCCTACAACATATGGTGTTTGTTGGATTGTGATATTTATTGGTGATTGTACTCTCATGACCTGGCTTTATTTGTTAAAACACAGAAAATGAAGTTCTACATATGTTTCGGTCTTTCCACACTATGGTTAAGACTTCTGCTAACATTCAGATTCTGAGATCAGATAATGTCAGTGAATATGTAAACTACATGTTCCATACACACTCCTCAGCAAAACGAGGTGGCTGAGAGAAAAAACTGCCATATTCTTGAAACTGCTCGATCAATTTTACTTGGAGCTCATATGCCAAGTAAACATTAGGGTGATGCTATTGCCATGGCTGTACATCTTCTCAATCAGATGCCCTCCAAAGTTTTAGATTTTCAGACTCCCCTACATACTCTTTCCAAGTATGTCGCCTTACCTACAATGTTAAGGATTCCGCCCCGAGTATTTGGTTGTGTCGCATTCACACATCTTTGTAAGTCCCAGTGCACAAAGCTGGATCCCTGTGCCATTCATTGCCGCTTCCTGGGTATGCCTTACATCAGAATGGATACCGTTGCTATGATCCTGGTAGAAACCGCTCCAACGTGACTTATGGACGTCACTTTTTCTAGAAATTGAACTATTCTTCTCTTCTCCACCACCCAACTCTACTAATTAGGAGGAGATCTATAGTGAAGAGCTGATTGGTTGAGTTTGGACTAGGTAAGTGAAACTAAAATCCAAGACCATGAGAAAGTTAATGAGGCTAAAGTCAAAGACAACAAGGAAGTTAACGAGGCTGAGGAAGTTCATGACAAAAAAACATATACAATACAAGATATAACCAGAGAAGAAGTTGGAAGAGACACCGAAAGAGACCCCCTACGTCTCAGTACCCGAAGACCCATCTCTTGAGAATATCCCTGGCATAAACTCCCCAACTACACCTCCAAACTCTAGTAATATAGATACCTTTGTTGGTCATACATTACCTTTTAGGCATAATCGTGGAAAAACATCAAATCGATACTCACCAGATGTTGGAGAACGAAGCTCAAAGTACTTCCAATTATGTGTCCAAAAAGAGTATTTATGAACCACTCAAAACTTTTGTACATGGCCTTTCCTCATATCGGATGTTGAGGAAATCCACTAAGCACTTGTGACCCTAAATGGACTTGGGTTGTGAGGAAACAAATGGAGGCACTGCTAAAAAATGAAACATGGGCTCTGGTCCCTCTACTAAATGGAAAGAAGACGGTAGAGTGTAGATGGCTACTCTCCATTAAACATAAAGCAAATGGCTCAACAGACCGGTACGAAGTTTTGTCTATTAGCCATAGGCTATATCCAAACATATAGCATAGATTACCAAGAGACCTTCTCGCCAATGGCAAAATTAAACACGGTTAGAGTACTATTATTTGTTGCAGCAAACCATGATTGGCCATTGCGACAGTTTGATCTAAGAAATGCTTTCCTCCATGGTGACCTCAAGGAGGAAGTTTACATGGATATTCCACCAGGCTACACAGTAAACTAAAAGTTTGAGGTGGTATGTAAATTACAAAGGGAACTGTATGATTTAAAATAGTTAGCGAGAGCATGGTTTACACGATTCAGCTAGGCAATGAAGAAATAGGCTACAATCAAAGCAACTCATACCATTCATCGTTCTTAAAAAGTTAACAGGGCAAGGTCATTGCCTTAATAATCTATGTAGATTATATGATTATTACAGGTAATGAATCGAAAGAAATATCAAGACTCCAAAAGCATTTGGTGACTGAATTCAAGATGAAGGACCTAGAAGGAATGAAATATTTTCTAGGAATTGAGGTTGGTAGATCAAAACAAGGTATATTTCTTTCACAAGAAAAATATATCTTAAACTTACTATTGGAGGTGGGACTACTAGAGTGCAAGTCTACAGATACACCAATTGTTCAGAACCATAAACTTGGAGAATATCTAGAACAAGTACCCATAAACAAAGAGAGATACCAAATATTAGTAGGAAAACATATATATCTCTCTCATACCTGCCCATATATTGCCTATTCCATGAGCATAGTATCCCAATTTATGCATTGCCCTAACGATGATCACATAGATGCAGTGAAGAATTCCTCCATACTTAGAGTCTTCTCCAAGAAAAGAGCTCATGTTCTCCAAAAATGATCATCTAAAGAGTTGAGGGTTACACAGACATGGATTAGGCAGGAAACATATTAGATAGAAAATCCACCTCAGGGTACTTTAATGTTTGTGGGTGGGAACCTGGTTACGTGGAGAAGCAAGGAACAGAACGTGTGGCTTTTTCATGGATTGAAGCTAAATTCAGAGGGATGACTAAGGGTCTTTGTCACTAAGACAAGGAGATCCAATTTCTCCTTCTTTGTTCATAATTTTGGCAGTGTTTATCTATGGGGCTAGATAACCTATTTTTTAGAAATGAAGAGTCGTACTACAGATATGGTGGATTTATTACAGTTTCTCACCTTGCATTTGATGATGTTTTGATGATCTTTACCAATGGCCAAAAAGCTTCCTACAAAAAATTATGAAGTTCATCATAAGGTACACTAAAGATTCTGGGAGACTATTTTATTCTGATTGATTAAAATGGGAAATGAGAGTCTTACATATATAGAAAATGAAAGAAAGCTAGACCAATGGCAATAAGAAGGTGACAAATAAGCAGGAAAATAACAAACTAAAGATAGTCACTTATAAAAATGTAAAATGTAAAAAAAGTGTGAAATAGAAATCAAACTTTTTGTGACTTCTAATGCTGATTGAATCAGCATTCAATGCACATTCTATGCTAATTGAATCAGCATTCAATGCTCATTCCTTGTTGATTCAATGCTGATTCAATGTTCATTCCTTGTTGATTGAATGCTGATTCAATGCTCATTCCTTGCACTCCAATGTTGATACCTTCCAATTCATTCCACCATGCTCATTCTTCATCCTCCCCTCAAGTTGGAGTTTGGTGAACATCTCCTAAACCCAACTTGGAAACCAAAATATGGAATTTCGAAGGAGCCAATGCTTTGGTAAAAATGTCTGCAAGCTGTAAGTGCTAAGCCAAGTACTGAGGAATAATAAAGCCTCCCCTGAATTTATTACGTACAACATGACAATCAATCTCCAAATGCTTAGTTCTTTCTTGGAATACAGGATTTGCAGTGATGTGCAACGCTGCTTTGTTATCACACCAAAGAGAAATAGGTAGATACATAGGAAGTGAAATATCTCTTAGAATGTAAGAGGTCCAACTCAATTCACAAACAGTTGAAGCAAGACTTCTATACTCAGCCTCTGCTGAGATCTGGACACAGTAGTTTGTTTCTTGGTCTTCCAAGATATCAAGGCATTTCCAAGATAGATGCAATAACCGGTTAAAGACTTACGAGTATCCAAACAGGATGCCCAATCGACATCTGAATAGCCTTCGAGTTCGAGATTGTTCTTTGATGGGAAGAATAAACCTTGTGAAGGACAACCTTTTAAATACTTCAATAGATGCACAGCAACGTCCCAATGATTTTGACAAGGTGCATTGACGAATTGACTTAATTGTTGAACCCCATAGGTAATTTTTGGTCTAGTATGATTAAGATAAAGTAGCATCCTACTAGACTTCTGTTTTTTTATGGATTTGCAAGCAATAGACTTCCATGTTCGGTTAATTTAGTGCCTGTGGGAATAGGAACATCTACTGGTTTAGTCCCTGTCAATCCTGCATCTTTAAGAATATCTAAAATGTACTTCCTCTGATTGATGTATATTCCTTCACTACTTCTAGCAATCTCCAATCCCAAAAAGTATTTAGCAATGCCAAGATCCTTGATAGTGAACATTTTATCCAAATATTCCTTAGTTGCTTGAATTTCTGAATTAAGTGATCTTGTGACTAAAACATCATCTACATAAACTAAAAAAATTAAAATTCCATGTGATTCCTGTTTAACACACAAGCAATGATTGTGTTCTGATTGATGATATCCAAATCTTTTAAGTTTAAAACAGAATTCGGCATTCCACTGGCGAGAAGCTTGCTTCAAACCATAAAGACTGCGTTTCAATTTACAAACCATTCCAAGGGCTGCCTTGGTGTAACCTTGGGGTGGAGTCATATAGACTTCCTCATCTAAAAATCCATGTAAAAATGAGTTGTTTATGTTTAGTTGATGAATTTCCCATGATTTTGCTGAAGTAATGGAAAAAGGAGCCTACCTGTAACTAATTTTGCAACTGGTGAGAAGTGGTCAAAATAATCAATTCCCTGCATTTGATATCCCTTTGCAACAAGTATTGCCTTGTACCTATCAATGGTCCCATTTGAATTTAACTTGAATTTATATACCCATCTAGACCTAATGGCCTTCTTTCCTTTTGGTAGAAAAGTCAGATCCTAAGTATCATTCTCCTCCAAGGCTTTGATTTTCTTATTCATTGTAGTGATCCATTCCTGATCTTTACTGGCCTGTTGATATGAATGAAGCTCCTGGATACTTGACACTTTTGCCAGAAAAGTGGTATATGTATGATGTAAATGTGGAGATGTAATATATGGATAGGTTACTTAGTGGTGTGTGAGGAGAAGAAGAAGGCATTTACGAGATCCTGCAGTCTGAGTCTTCTGCGACAATTGGTATAGACTGATTAAGAGATACGGTGGATTTAACTCTAGTACTATGTCTAAGATTAACAATAGGTTGCACAGGAACAGATGATTCATTTGATGATTCTTGAGTGTCATTTAAAGTAATAAGAATGAGTGGTAAAGAATTAGTATCTGTGTGTTTGGAATAAACAGAATTATTAGGAGTGTTTTCATCTATGTCATTTGAAATGTTTCTGGAAGAGAATTGAGGTGAAGATGGAGTATTATCAGAGGATGAATGATCAAGATCATTTAAAGGTGTGTTCATTTCTTTATCCGAGGAATCAACTCCATTTGGTGATATCAGAGGTAAAGACAGTAAATCATTCTTTTCTTCTCCATATTTGAAAGGGAAAATACTTTCAAAAAAGACTGCATCTCTAGATATATGTATTTGGCTGGTGGAAATGTTGAATACCTTATATCCCTTTTGCCCTTGATTATACCTAAGAAAAATGCAATTGTGAGCTCTGGGTTCAAACTTATCCTTGCGGGGTTTTGTGTTTGTAATTTAGATAAGGCAACCAAAGGCTTTAAACATGGAATAATCTGGTTTATGTCCATATGATTTTTCATAAGGTGTCTTCCAATTCAAGACAGATAAAGGGATCCTATTTATGATGAATGTTACCATAAGTAAGGGATAGGACCAAATTTTTTTTGGTAAATTTGCTTAGAACATCAAGGACCTAGCAATCTGGAGTAGATGTCTATGTTTATGCTCAAAAGATCCATTTTGTTGTGGAGTATAAACACAAGACTTTTGATGAATGATTCCAAAACTTTGAAAGAGGGATTGACATTCATGACTTGTGAATTCAGTTACATTGTCAGTCCTTTTTTTTTTTTAACGTTCTTGTCAAATTGTGTTTGGATCATTCTGAAAAGGGACTCAAGAGTCTTAACCACCTGTGTTTTGTGTATAAGAAGAAAAGTCCAGGTAATTTTGATAAAATCATCAACTATGGTGAGCATGAAAGGTGTGTCTGTGATAGAGTGTTGTTTATAGTGACCCCAAATATCAATGTATAACAGATCAAAATTGGTGTTGGAATTAGTTTTGCTGACTGGAAAAGGTACTCTAGATTGTTTTGCTTTATGACAAATATCACAGTGTTCCAATAGATCAGTCTCAGTTTTGTTACAGATATTTTTTTATGAAGTCTAAATGTTTCATGGCTTGATTGGAAATATGGCCAAGTCTGCTGTGCTAACATATGAGACAAACAGTAGTGATTTTATTGACTGGAGTAGATTTAATACAAGAGTTCAAATAATCAACGGTTATAAGAGTTTCAGTGGACTGATTACATATAGTAGAATTTTGAAAGCAAGACCTATCTAACAAATATAATCTTCCTAGAAGTCTACCAATAGCCACAGTGTATTCACTTTGCAGGTCCTGCACAATGCAATGAGTGGGATAGAATGTAAATTTCACACATGCTATTTGAATAAGCTTAGGGACTGACAGGAGATTATATTTGAAACCAGGTACATAAAGTGTATCATTTAAGATGAGGTTGTGTGTAAGGTTAACATCTCCAATGTGTTTAACAATATGCATCAGGTAAGCATACATGTGTTGAGTGTTTTGGCAATTTAGGCTAATTCAGCAGGTGAGAACTATTACATATGTGATTACTAGCACCTGTGTCAATTATCCATGTGCCTAGTTTCACATCACCTAGGACAGTAAAGCCAGAATGTATAGATTTCATACCTTCATAATCATTCAAATGTGCAAAACTTGCCTTATTTTCATCAACCAACATCATTCCTTTTAAAACTCTCACCAGCTCCTGTCTGACAATTTCACTAATGTTATACTTTGATTCATTTCGCTCTTCTTCAACATCTAATGGAAAATCAGCCATGTTAGCATTGAATCCACCAATTCCTGCACCTCTAGCCTTTTGACCCCTATGCCAATCTGGATATCCATGTATCTTGTAACAATTTTCTTTCATATAGCAGTGATCACAGAATGCATTCTCTTTGTCAACTGAATTGTATCTACGATTATTACCTCTTCCTACTCCGAAATATCCTCTACCAAAACCAGATCTGCCACTCCAATTTCCTCTGTTAGATCCAGTTCTCCCTGAATTGTTACCTCTATTACCTAGTGTTCTGATCATTAAAGCTAAATTGTCAATTGCTTTAGGATATATGTTATCGACTTCTCTTTGCTTCTCCTCTTTGCACCATTGAGTATGCTCTATTTACTGACAGCAAGGGATCCATTACCAGCATTTAATTCCTTACACTGTCATATGTATTGTTCAAACCAATTAAAAGTTGCATCAACCTAGTGAAAGATGCCAGATCTGTAACACTTTTTGAAGCATCACAAGTGCAAACTGGTACGGACATTAGGAAGGTAATCTCATCCCATAATTTCTTCAATTTAGTACAATATTTCTCAACTGTTTCCTACTTGTGAAATGCTACTGATCTCACGTTGAAGCTGAGATATTGTATAAATGAAAGCCTCTACGATTTCTTTTGAAATTGAATTCAAAATCCAACTTCTCACCGTACAGTCCATCCTTATCCACTGTTCTAATTTGTTTAGATTATCAGTTGGTTTTTCACAAATTCCCAAAATGAATCCTAATTTCATCTTAGCTCCCAATGCTATCTTAATTGACCTACTTCAACTTAAATAGTTATTACTTGTTGCTGGTGTAGTTACCAATAACATTCCAGGATGATCTGAGCTTTGCAGATTGAGCGAATCTCCACTGTGATAATCCTTTGATGTTGTTTCAGCTTCATCTGTCACTTATGTTGGAGGATTTAGAGTATTCCAAGGATCTTCAGCCATTGCTTGATTGATTGATTATGGATGTATTATATGAGTAACTGGTGCTCTAATACCATGTTCAGCGGAGTCAAATCAGGAGCAATGGAGACTATTTTATTCTGATTGATTAAATGGGAAATGAGAGTCTTACATATATAGAAAATGAAAGAAACCTAGACCAATAAGAAGATGACAACGAAGCAGGAAAATAGCAAACTAAAGACAGTCACTTATAAAAACGTAAAGGGAAAAAAAGTGTGAAATAGAAATGCAACTTTTTTGTGACTTCTACTGTTGATTGAATCACCATTCAATGCTCATTCCTTGTTGATTGAATTTCCACTATGCTCATTCTTCAGTTATCATGTTGAAGAAGGAGAATTGTTAACTAGGGGGCTTTGAAGTTCAACACTTAGCCCTTGTTTGGCCCCCATTTTTGGATAAAAATTTGATTTTGAATAGTATTTGTGGAAGAATGTAGGGTTAAAAATTGTTTGAAAAGTCAAAAATGATGGATTTTACTAAGATGGATGGTTGAGATTGAGAGTTGAATAAATTTAATTTGTAAAAAATGGGGGCCAAGGAGGGACTTAATTTGACTTCACCAATTTTTGTTTGTGAGACTGCCATTAGCATTCCAAAATATTTTTTTTTTTTTTTTTTTTTTTTTTTTTTTTTTTTTTTTTTTTTTTTTTTTTTGCACTCTAATCAAGTTGAATTTTTGACTTTCTTACTTCTCACCGTGTGCTTCTAAATTTCCACATCAAATTTTATAGATTAATTTATACATAAAATTTCGTTCCCTGAATACACTTCCCATTTTGTAATATCTTAATTAAAGTTGATTACACTACAATATATATAGCCATTGCTTTCTTTATCATTTTTTTTTTAAAACAACCCCCTCCATTTTAATTTTTTTTCCTTTTCATTCTCTTTTATTTTTTTCAATTCTCTTTCATTGTTAGTATAATAATTTTAAAATTATTTTTTATGTGTTAAAATTCTTTTAATATTTAAATTTTTAAAATAAATTATAGTAATAAATAAAATTAACAACTATTAATTTATAGGGTGGGAGATTCTATTGTGTAGAACGCACACATCGATAGGTGTTTTTTCACAAAGTAGGCAATTTCACTCAACTTTTCAGTGAATTGGTGTAAGAAACCTAGATTCACTAAGTATATGGCCTAGGAGGGTGGTCTACAACTTCGGAAGACATATACTGACGTGATTGTGTGCAAACGAAGCTTAGCTTCAAATAAGGAAAGATTGTTTGAAGATGTAGCCAGAGAACTCAAATATGATGTTGTTACAGTTCAAGATGCTTCTATCTTTAAGAATGAGTTGTACATACGTGTTTCTTAGGAGGAGATTCAAAAAAAAAAAAAATCGGTGTAGTTGAAAGATAAATTATCTACAAATTTCCTACTGGGTACTGCTCACGATGTAATAGAATTAGCTGGTAATGAATAATACCACCCTTTTGCCTTATCTAACATAGAAAAGGAGAACAATTTCATGTTTATTGCTTGGGATGGGACTCCTTTCATTCTTTGCATATCACAAATCTCTTCAAAAGCCCTCAGATGTGCGTGGGGATCCTCTGTAGTTAGACCGTAAAACACTACTGTTCGTTGGATCAATGAAATCACTAAAGTTTTGATTTCATAATCATAGGCAGAAATAGCTTGCTGTGCAATACATGTCATGATGTTATCCACCGAAGGGACCATATATTCCCTTAAAGGTTGTCCCCCGCACATCTACTGTAGATTTATCTGGTTCACCTGTGCATCTGGAATCTAGTTATCTTCCATTTTAATTTCCTAGCTGATGTAACGCCACCACTATCTGAAAATCTGTTTAATCCCTGAATAAAAAAGGAAACAATCTACAGCTTTTAAATGTTCTCAAAACTAAAAAATAAAAATAAAGAAAAAGAAAAAGTTCAAACTAAAGCAAGAACTAATTGGTATCGATATTAATTATCAATCCCAGGAAACGACGTCAAAAACTTGTTTGCGAAAATTGCAAGTGTATAATATTACACTCAAGTAATAAAGTGGACTTTTTGAGTCCAAGTTATCGTCCCACAAGGATTGTAATTAATTATCGAAATGTGTTTCTTCACTCTATTTGGACATTCGAATTTGGATTTTTTTTTTTTTGAATTAAAATAGAATATTAAACTGCACTGTCTAAAAGCAAAATAAAAAGATTTCAAATTTTGATTTTCCTTTAGTGATGATAAATGTATTAGGACATGCAATTTCACCATAGTTATTACTGTTATTCCATTCATCCAAGTTTTATTCCACTATTTAGATTGTTAACTCATCTCTCAGATTATGAAAATAATCTATAAAATCATTGAATAAGTGATCAAGTTATTCAATGCATTAAACAAAAAATAAATTTGACACATGCAACTTACGCGTAAAACTTGGAATATGAAATTAACTAGGACAAATCGTTTGTCCCAGCAAATGATTTAGTTTTTCATCACAAAATAATAAAGAACGAAGTACTTATCATAAAAATCCATGTTGTATCAAATAAACAAATAAAGAGGAATCTTGCACAAAGAATGGATTTCTCCTTGTTGATCTTCAAATTCCAAAGCTCTTTCCTCGCTTTAATCTCCAAAAAATTTCACGTGGAAGACCTCTTTTTGTGTAGAAGAAAAGTAGCACAAAAAATCCTGAAAATGTGGCTTACATATTCCTTATATATTGACTCTCAGAAACCTATGAAAACTAGAGATGAAACTAGGGAAAATCGTGGATGGCCCTGATCTTCTTGGGCCGTGATTACACCACGCTGCCACGTGGCAGAAATTATGGCAGCCCCTCAGGCCACTAAAAATGGTACTGTTTATCTTGGGTCATGTATCGCACCCACCAAGTATACAAGGCATGGCTGCGTAGTGCAATTAGTCCAACGTGATTCTTATCTTTCAACGTGTATAAGTAGTCACTGTTCTTTTAATGCACCTTGGTCCTTCATCTTTCAATCGTGACAATTTAATCCATGTACATTTTAAATCTCTTCAAATCTTCCAATCAACATTCATCTTCAATTAGGCCATCCAACTTTTACTTCCTTACACAAAGTTCCAATTGTAACTTCCATTTGTCCTTGTTTACTTCCACTTCATGCGTTTTAGATCCAAATAAGTGTATAAAATACACTTATCATATATCCTTAAACTAGAATTATTGTTCATCCTCAAACAAAACAAAGCTAAGACAAAAGGAAACAAAGACAAACAAAAATTATTTTTCTCCTAACAATTTGTTTACCATATGTCTCAAGTTCGGATCAAATATGTACATCTAGGAAAGAAAACCCAAACAACATCATAAAAATAGATTTTTACTTATCCAATGCTCGATTTTCTATGTGTGTGTGTGTGTGTGTGTGTGTGTGTGTGTAGCCAACGTCAAACGCATACCTGTAGAAGAATAAACTTAACACATAGTGGCTTGTTATGCAATAGAAAACCGAATCTTATGTTGTCAAAATATGATATTCTAATGATTTTTCTTAGATCGCTCATGGATGATCACAATGTACTGCTTTTCTCTCTAATTCAATGGCTAGCTCTATTGGGGTTTCTAACAATTTGAATAACGCATTTTTCCAAACAAAATAATCAGAATTAGATACATGTACACATAATAAATTAATGGTAAGCAGTTCCCAATTCGCCCCTCCAAATTCAAAAGTTTCAGTCAACTAATCTTATACCATGCACTTTATTATTTCATGGACGGCATTTTTCTTTTATTGTCCTTATCTTTTATCATATTTGTGTAATACTTTTCTCATTTACTTTCTACGTGACCCCTATAACGAGCTTTAGGTTTATAACTCCCAAGGCAAGGGCTTAGGTTACCAGGTTCAGAGAATCCCTAAAGACTTAAATTACTCGAGTTATAAAGGCGATAAAGAATAGTTAAAGATGTAATATTGTCTTATGTGTAAGTCCTCTCTCCCTTAAGATTTCTAAGTGACCCCTGTAACGAACTTTGGGCTGGCAGCTCCCAACTCAAATGAATTTAGGGAACCAATTTTACAAACACTTAAAATCCTACTTGCTCAAGTCATCAAGTCTACTAAGAGTGGAATAAGACATATATTATTTATTTTTATGCTAGTGTTGTTTTATACACTTAAAAGCCTACTTGCTCAAGTCATCAAGGCTACTAAGAGTGGAATAAGAAATATTTTATTTATTTTTATGTAGTGCTGTTTTATACCTGCTAACCGAATCCCTTCAACCAAAAGTGTAAAACCATGAACCACAAACCCCAACCCATCAATATATGCATATACTAACCTTTCCAACCCGAACTACTTCACGAGTGGTTTAGTTCTAACTCAAGGTCAAGATGTCTATAGATCTAACTTTTAGGATTATACAATCATTCCTATATCAAGTTAAATAAATGTACCCTGAACATATCAAGTCTACTCCCGCACAAGTAATAATTTGAAGTGGCTATGTGCTGAAATGAAAAAAATATACCATGGATAAGTAATAAAGAAAAATCAAGTTCAATGTTTTCTAGACTTCCCTCTTTAAAGAATTAATATTAATCTGAACTACGTCACAAGTAGCCAATGAATCAACAGAAATCACGTGGGTCCTGCTCTAGTCGGTGCTCAGTAGATGTCAGTCTATCCTCTATGGAAGTTAAACGAGAAGTAGATCGTAGCTGATTAGCACTGATCTCAGTTAGTACACAACGTGCTGAGACTACTCTCGGATCCTAGCTACGTCAATGCCCTGGTCCTCCTATCTAGGAGATCTAAGTGCCTCTGTCGAGCCATCTGAGTCTCCCTGAGAGCAAGAAAAATTCATCCATGGGCTGTTATCTTAGCTAGCACCTGTCTAAGTACTTTTTCATCAATTTGTGGAGCTAGAGCTGGTACTGTTGCTTGCTTTGCTTGAGCTACAGACTGAACTGGTTCAGCCTGTGGTGCCCTCGATCCCCTGGTCCTATCCCAGGTCCTCCTATTAATAGTGCTCTCTGGTGCTGGCTCCTCATGAGTCAGCAACTCAACTCCCTCTAACATGCATACTAGAGAGATAGGGCTCGGGAACATAATCGGGCATGAGCTGTCCATCTGTGATGCAAGTGTGACGGTGAAGTAAAAAATGTAAAGCCCAAGATCTAACTTGCGCCCCCTCGCTAAATGGTGGAGCAGTCATACTCTCTCTTCATTAAAATTCGTCCTGTGAGAATTAGTATCAAGACTAACAAATATGTGGAGGATCCTAATTGATGAGAACTCCCTTGGTATATTGACCAAGAATTCCCACAACAATTCGATTCGAACCCAAGAAAGCTAATATGGTAAAGAAAGCGTTAAAACACCTTAACCCAAGTTTAAATCTAACCTAAAAATCAAGGATTAAACTAACCCTAGCCCAATGGGTATCAACGAAACAAATTCTAAGGTGGAGGAAAATAAACAACAACACAAGAGTAAAATATACTCAAGAAAAGTTGATTAAATTCCAAGAAGATATAAGATCAAAGAAATGGGATTTTACCTCGAATCTTGAACCTCTTCGACATCGGATCTTTTCATGGGTCCCACGGGCATGTGCATCGAGGTTTGACTTTCTCGGTTCTCATCATCCCCTCCCTCTTGATAAAGATTCGACCCCGAATCTTGCTTGAATGCATTGTCGTGAGACTCCTTGAACTTTGATCTTGCAACAGTGTGGGTCACAGGTTCGTGCAATGAAGTTGGACCTTCGCGATTCTCGTCATCTCCTCCATCTCGAAAAAGATTCGACCACGAATCGACACCTACAATAAAAAGAGAAAAATCAGGCACAATAAATGTAACTGAAATTTCATACTCATCATGCAAAATCAATTTGTAGGTGTTTCCAAGAGGTTGAATTGGATTGAGTCCACCGAGTAGCAATTTGGATTTTGTTGGATTGGGAACCCGTTCTTTCCTCCAAAGGAACAACATCCAACCACCCGGGTCAAATACAACTCGCATTCGATCTTGGTTCAGATTGGAAGTACAACTAAACTAACAGCTCTATCAATAAACAAGTGCATCATGCTCAAAAGAGTTAGTAGGCTAGGGCCAAAAGCAACATCAAGTGGAGAAAAGTTTCTAATAGGATGAGCAATTTCATTGCAAGCAAATTTAACAACCACAAATTGAGCATCATTTTTATGCAAATGCACCACTCTCCAAAAGAAAAGATTCATCATGTTGGTAGCAATGTTGGTTTCATGACATGTAATAAAATGTGAAAGTTTAATACCCCTACCAACATCTACAAAATTAGCATCATTTCTTTTCTTTAGTATAAGGAAACCCAATACAAAATCCATAGAATGATTAACCAAAGGTTTACTAGAAATGAGCAAATGTGTGCATGAGCCACGAGGCCAAACCTTATATTCGACCTCGTTGTAAGTGATGTGTTGATGAAGATTATGAGCAAATGCCACATTGATTTTTATCTCGGGCCAATGAGAATGTTCAACTAGTAAAGTTATGGTGCTCTTAATCCCAAAATGTCCCATCAAGCTCCCCATATGTGCCTCTCTCACTTGTAACTCGAGCATGGACCATTTAGGAAAAAACAATATAATCACCCAAAACAAATAACTATCATGCTTATAGAGTTCATCAATTTTTCTCTCATTACATGATTCAAAAATGTTAAAAAAAAATTGGTTGACTAGCATGCATGTCCTTAACATGTTCAAAACAAAATGAATGGACATTTAGAAATGTTAGAAGCAAAGTCCTTTTATCATCAAGATATTCCAATAAATTTCTCCCATGGACTCCCCCAACTAGCAATTCTTTTATAGGGCAAATAGGCACATCAATCATATTTCCAAAAAATAGGAGTGCTCCATCCCCATAAAATTTACTATATACAACATTTTCACAAAAGGATTTGGTACTTAGGCAATTTGGCACATGCAAAAAGTTACATTTACAAATTAAGCACTCATCATGCCAATGATCTCTACCAAATGTTACATTTTCACAAGTCAACAACACGCTTGTCAAATCTACATCAAGATCATATAACCCTCTAATATATTCAAGACACAATAACATTGCATTCAAGAAAATGTTAGGAGCATACCTCCTAGATGTTGCATCGGTTATGTCATTTTCTTTACCTCATTTGTACTCGTTGTTCTAGGAAAATGTGCAACGCCCCGAATTTCGTAAACCCGGGTCGCCACGTCGTCCTTTAAAATTGACTTTCAAATAATAATTTGTGCGAAAAAATAACTGAGATTTAATTTAAATAGTTCCATTAGAGAATTTAAACATTAAATAAATTCAAAGCTTAACATAAATCTGATAGGGTAAATAAGTTCTCAAAATTCTAAATAAGAGCATGTTTTTAAACTTGTTCAATAGCCACCACCGCACCCTCCGTTGTCAACTCCGAAATATGCAATTTGTAAGTTTAGAAATACTCAGTAGGTTCAGCGTAAATTAAATAAACTATACCGTAAAAAACAAATATAATCATGCAACTTAAGTCATAAATTCTCATTCTCATGCAATAAGAAAGTGGATCTCATATATCATAAATTTTCATGCCCTAAGACATGTTTGTCTGGGCTCGAAGGCAATTGGTCCATGCCCGAAGAAATGTGGATCTGGGCCCGAAGGCAATTGGTCCATGCTCGAAGACATGTGGATATAAGCCCGAAGGCAACTGGTCCATGCCCAAAGAAAAGTGGATCTGGGCACGAAGGCAACTAGTTCTCATAAATTACGTAATCACATGCATAAATTTACAATAAGATTTACTTAATATTGCGCATTTAAAATAAAAGAGTTTTTGAAGTAATGAACCTACCTGAAAGTATTCTCGAGTTTGTTGAGTGAGAAAACGTCAATATTCTAAACGTCCAAACGCCTCGTCTAGCCAAATAAGTCTTAAATCAATAATTGGAAATTTTAAAGGTTTAAAATAAAAGTTTAGGATTTAAATTGAAAAATTAAGCATAATTGGGATTTGAAAAGATTTGGACCGAAATAAATAATTTTGAAAATATTGGATTGACTCATGATTTTAGAAATCTTTGGGACTAACATTATTTTCAAAACAATTGGACTAAGATATATGATTTGCAAAACTTAAGTGCTGAATAAAATATTTGCAAAGCTTTGGACTAAAATAACCAACTTTGAGAAATAAAAGCACTGACTCTTAGGATTTTAAAAAACATTGGGGCTGACTAATTTATTTTAAATAAAAGTACAGGGCTAAATCAAAACAATTTAAAATCAAAGGACTAAAATAAGACTTTTAAAACTAGAGGGGCTGAACTAAACGGTTTTTAAACCAAAAGGACTGAAAATAACCAACTTTAAAATCAAGGGCTTAAGGTGTAATTTATCAAAAATCATATTTTTAAAATAGAAATCAATCTCTCTTTCGCTCTCCTATTTCGATCCAAACCGGAGAAAGAGAGATGGGCGATCTGCCCATGTACGGATCGAGAATTTTTCAGTTGATTATAAAATAAATATTTAATTCCTCAAAAACGCGTCGCCATAATTTCACCTTTGTTTAAAAATTTAAACATGCTCTTCTAGGCATGTCGAATATTTCGAGCAAATAAAATACAATTTAAATCCAATTTGATTCCTAGTCCAATTTCATATTTTTAAATATTGTTCAAGCCCAAAATTATTATTTCTTTTAAACCCGAATTATTTGAATTCTAAAAATTCAAAGATCGATTTAATTATAATCAAAATTTATTTTTCATCCAAGTTTCATCTTTTAAATAGTTATTTTTAGTAAAATATTTTATTCGCAATAATATTCTTATATCCAAAGTCTTTACAAAATCGTATTTAATTCAAACGTTTCCATATCCAACGTTTTACAGTTATATTCCAATTACAACAATTTCCATACATCTATATATACTCCCTTTCTTCAATCCAATAACTCCAACACCATGTAATCGAAGCCAAAGAATTCACCACCATCAATCTCGTTCACAAAACCGCAACTCCACCTCCATAGTCGAACATGCACACTGCCAAAATAGAACTTAACCACCATCAATTCTCCATTACTGCCTCCAACAATCAACCAATCCAAAGAAAAATCACAGAATGCAAGCCTTCAATTTGTTTTCACAACGACACCATAGCCAAGCCAAATCAACATTGCCGACTGCCTTTCATTGCAACCTGCACCACCGTGCCAACCACCACGATTCAACAACACCCACGCACCAAAATTTCACTGCCACACCCAAAGCTCCACCTTCATCAATGATAGCAAACATAACCACAACTTTAGCCTCCAATCTGTCGACTAAATCGAGCTTCACCCTAGTTCGAAACCAACCACTGCCAAAGACGAGCTTTCAAACTTTCACCATCAGAAATTTACCCAAAACACAACAGCAATCAAAGAATTAAATTGACCCATTATCTTACCTTGACCAGAAACTGCAGGTTTTCTTATACCCAATCAACAGAATGCAACAACCTATTACCGAATCAAACTCCATAGCAGAAATCGACCACCAACGCCACCGCTGACCCACCACTTTTAACAACCCGGCAACACCACCTTTCGAAAAACTTCACCTCAAATAACCACACTGCCCACTTCGGTCTTGACATAAAATCGAACCAAAGAAACACCCAAAAAATCAGAATCTGGACAAACCCAATACTTACCTTCGACCTCCACCCGTTTCCCCCAAATCTATTGCCGGAATCACAGCCCCAAAAATCTCAAATCTGAGCCTAAACCTTCTCCCTTTCACCACCCTATCCACCGCAGCCGCCGCCAAGTGATGGCGGCACTACCCCTGGCATCGCGCCGATGCAAGAGCACCGGCAGCCTTGATCGGAGATGGGCAGATCGCCCATCTCTCTTTCTCTAGTTTGGATCGAAATAGGAGAGAGAGGGATTGATTTCTATTTTAAAAATCTGATTTTTGATAAATTACACCTTAAGCCCTTGATTTTAAAGTTGGTTATTTTCAGTCCTTTCAGTTTAAAAACCGTTTAGTTCAGCCCCTCTAGTTTTAAAAGTCTTAATTTAGTCCTTTGATTTTAAATTGTTTTGATTTAGCCTTGCACTTTTATTTAAAACAAATTAGTCAGCCCCAATGTTTTTTTAAATCCTAAGAGTCAATACTTTTATTTCTCAAAGTCGACTATTTTAGTCTAAAGCTTTGCAAATATTTTATTCAGCACTTAAGTTTTGCAAATCATTTATCTTAGTCCAATCGTTTTTAAAATAATGTTAGTCCCCAAGATTTCTCTATTTCGGTCCAAATCTTTTCAAATCCCAATTATGCTTGATTTTTCAATTTAAACCCTAAACTTTTATTTTAAACCTTTAAAATTTCCAAATATTGATTTAAGACTTATTTGGCTAGACGAGGCGTTTTGACATTTAGAATTTGATGTTTCTCACTCAACAAACTCGAGAATACTTTCAGGAAGGTTCATTACTTCAAAAATTCTTTTATTTTAAATGCGCAATATTAAGTAAACCTTATTGTAAATTTATGCATGTGATTACGTAATTTATGAGAACTAGCTGCCTTCGGGCCTAGATCCATATGTCTTCGGGCATGGACTAGTTGCCTTAAGGCTCAGATCCACATGTCTTCGGGCATGGACCAGTTGCCTTCGGGCATAAAAATTTATGATTTATGAGATCCACTTGCTTATTGCATGAGAATGAGAATTTATGACTTAAGTTGCATGATTATATGTGTTTTTTACGGTATAGTTTATTTAATTTGCGCTGAACCTACTGAGTATTTCTATGAAATGCTCACTCCTATTTTTAAACTTACAAATTGCAGATTTCGGATTTGATGACGGAGGGTGCGGTGGTGGCTGTTGAACAAGTTTTAAAAACATGCTCTTGTTTAGAATTTCGAGAACTTATTTACCCTATCTAATTTATGTTAAATTTTGAATTTATTTAATGTTGAAATTCTCAAATGGAACTATTTATACTAAATCTCAGTTATTTTTTCACACAAATTATTATTTGAAAGTCAATTTTAAAGGACGGCGTGGCGTCCCGGGTTTACGAAATTCGGGACGTTACAAAATGTTTCGATGAACTTCTTCCAATCGGCATATTGTTGGAGCTCCTTGTTGCCTTTGATAAGTTGGTCTCGCGATCTCCTGCATAAAATAAGTAACCAAACTAGGGAAAGAATTGTTAGAATATTCAAGAGTAAAGAATATTTTTGGGTGATCTTTTCTCTCAATTTTCTTGGTGGCACTCATCACTCTCTCACCTTTTTCTGAAATAGGAACTTCAACTCTCGGTTCTTCTCTTATCTCTCCTTTTTCTAGAGTCGTGGCTCCAACCCTCATTGCCTCTCCTCTTTCTAGGGACGTGGCTCCAACTCTCATGTTCTCATTTTTGTTTTCTTCAATTTTTCCAATTGAATTTTCTTTTTCTTTTTCTTTCTCTTTTTTCTTTTTTTCTTCATTTTCTTTTTCTCATTTTCTTCCTCAAATTCCTTCTTAATCTTCTTTTGGTCTTTGCATACTTCTTTCGGACTCAAACATAGGATTACAACCTTTTTCTCATTCATTTTGAAGCTATACCGGTTCTTCTTCTATCATGATTCACATTTCGCTCACATTGCCAAGGTCTCCCCAAAATTTTGTAAGTAGTGTGTATGGGAATCACATCACATAATATTTGATCACTATAAGTACCAATGTGAAAATTAAGAAGAACTTGTTTACTTACCCTCACCTCCCCATAGTCATTCAACATTTGCAATATATAAGGACTAGGACCGGTAACCCCAATTTCTCAACTCTACTAGCACTCATCAAATTAGTGCCAATCTCCCCATCTATCATGAGACTACATGGATTATCACTCACTAGGCACCTAGTGTAGAAATTATATTCTCCATGTGTTTCCCTCTCATTATCATGGACCAAAGACGTTGGTGGACTAGCAATTCTCTCCAACTCTACTTCTCCACTTCTACTCATTCCATGGAATGATGAATTTTGCATTCTCACACTATCGAAATTTTCATCAATTCCATTTCTCCTATTATCCAACCACTCTCTTCTTTTCCTATCCATACTCCCATTTTGTTCACCATCCCCATCATTTCTCAAAACATCCCCACATTCACCCTAACTTCTTTTCTATTCTTCCTTCCTATTCTCCCATCATCAACCAACATCTCCACATTTATTCCTCATTCTTCTATTATCATCCCTTCTTTCTCCTTCACTAATAGTTGATGTACTTTCCTCTCTTGTTTCTAATCCTTCCAACCCTCCCCCAATTTTTTCCATTTGCCTAGCCATGGTGGTTGGAAGAGTTAGCAATATCTCCTTAAATTCTTGAGTTTGAGCATTGGAAATGAACATGGTGTGCAAGTGTAAAAGTGTTCTTACAAGAACTTTTTTCTCTCGTGTTTCACTCAAATTTTGGCTTTTACCCTCTAATGAGCTCACCACTCTTGCATTTTTCCACTCAAAATCTCATTTCTCAAGTTCTCCAAGGTAATCAACTAAACCACAAAGTATAATTCTTGTGGAGTCAAAGAAATTACTAACAAGGAAGAAGGAGTTTATAACAAGTAGACACAATAACAGGTGGAATTTATGTGCTTGCTATACTCAGAAGAAACAATGCTATGTGGGATAAGATAAGATGCTAGGAACACAATTTCAACAATGGGATTGAATAACCACAAGTAATAGACAAGGCATAGATGTAGAGCAATAAGCACAAGAGTGTAAATTTTCAATGATGCAATTTATCAAACACCCTGTACTCAATCTTTAAGTGGCCTTGAATCGGTATGATGTGGATATATGGAAAACCTCCAGCAACACAAATGTGACAATAAATGAATGATCAACAATTACCTAATGTATGGAGCAAGTGATATATGGAATAAAATGTTGATAACACAATCTCAATAATGGGAATTGGATAGCCCCAAGAAATTAGCAATATATGGGCATTGAACAACAAAGAACTAATGGAGTATTTTCATTGAGGCATTTTATCAAACATTTTGTGAGTACACTTTGGATAATGTAGGAATGTAAGTGTTTAGCTAATGGAAACCCCCAACAAATTTAACAATCAATATACCCAATATGTAGGAATCAAGAAATACTCATGGGCATATGAAATCTTCCAATTTTTCATGATTTTTCGTTTTTTTTTTCTTCTCAACAACAAGAAATGTATAGATAGGTTTACCAAATTAGAGCCAAACTCTGATAGCAAATGATGCGAACCCCTTGGTATATTAACCAAGAATTCCCACAATAATTCGATTCGAACCCAAGAAAGCTAATATGGTAAAGAAAGCGATAAAACACATTAACCTAAGTTTAAATCTAACCTAAAATTCAAGGATTAAACTAACCCTAACCCAATGGGTATCAACTAAACAAATTCCAATGTGGCAAAAAATAAACAACAACACAATAATAAAATATACTCAAGCAAAGTTGATTAAATTCCAAGAAGATACAAGATCAAAGAAATGGGATTTTACCTCACCCAAGAGATGAGCTTCTCACAAGAGAGCATTCACCATGAACAACCAAGTTAATAAGATTTGGAATGAAAAGGTGTATATATTATACAAAATATGGGTAAAAGAAGTAAATACGAAAATTGCACAAAAAAACCCCTTTTTTTGAATTCAGGGTGTTTCGGTCGATCGAACTGGTTGACCAAAATATTTTCAGTCAAACACAGGGTCAACCGAAATGGAACTTTTGGTCAACAAACACTCAATCGAACCAGACTGAGGCTGGCTCCAAAAATCCTGCAGAGTTTCGGTCAACCGGAGTGACTTTCGGTCGATCGAAATTGGCTGAGTCCAATTTCTTTTTTTTTTTTTTTTGCTCCAACTTGATTCTTGGCTTCTTTTCTTGACTTATTCACATTGTCTAGCCTCGAATCTTGAACCTCTTCGACGTCAAATCTTGTCATGGGTCCCACGGGTAGGCGCATCAAGGTTTGACTTTCTCAGTTCTCATCACTAATGCTACTAGTCATCTCACTATGCGTGAAGCCACCGGTCCTCTCCAAAACAACATCATGTCTACCTTACAGGAAATAGGTGATCTTATCTAAGTCGATGTCAACTGGGATCTGCTCTATCCCATCCCTGGTGAACCTAAGTGCTAATTCAATCATCGTCGGGGAAAACCTAATCCATTGTCCCCTAACCTAAGTCTTATGCCTATATTCAGCCCCGTCAGTATCTATGGCCTGATTGAAACCAGGAACTCCTTAGCCAAAACTGGGTAGATTCAGTGAGGCGTACCCGCAACATTGTGCCATCTCGTGGTCTCAATCAATGTGTACAGTTCAGTGTCCATAAAATCTCCTAAAATCATCTCCCTCTCGCCCAATATTCTCTTCCCTCTGAAAACAATATAAAACCTTCTTTTATCTTCTTCCCCCGGAAACCTACACATGGTTCTCATATCATTAACATCATACTCATCATCGAGCTCAGAGCTCTTCTTCTTCTTTTTCTTTTTGATGGTGCGGCCTTTTTTCTTTCCTTTACGTGACGTAGTAGCCTCTGGGAGCATGATTGTACCTAAAAAATATTTATAAGCATTATTATCCAATATAGAAGTGTTATAAATGTGTGTGGCCAGCTTTTTTTCGCCCTGTGATATCCCCTCAAAAAAAAATTCCCAAGCCATCTCAGGGTACCTGGAAGTTGGCAATGTGTTCAATAACTGTAACGATCCAAAAACTTTGATGTTATTTATTATCCAATATGATGTATTAAAAGTGTTTTATAATTTATGTAATTATTTTGGAATGAAAAGAAAAAGAAACGGGATTTAACGGAAGACAAACGAAATTATTAAATAATAAAAGTTACGACAAAAACGTATTTTTATGTCTATCTTCCATAGACTCGTTTGATCAATTCTGACCTCATTTGATTACATGTGATATATGTACAGAAAATTTCTCGAAGTGAACTTCGAGAATATGAAAACGGTTTGTCATGCTGACCAACGGATAGCTTTCGGTGAATTTTTAAAATTAAGACGGTAAAAATGGTAACCCAAAAACAGTTTTAAGCAACCAACTTCAGAAGGTCATAACTTCTTTCTCGGTTATCCATTTCTTGCACCGTAAATTGCACATTAAAGTACTCCGTGAGTACTTTGAAATGGTATGAAGAAACCAAGATTTTGACCATGTTTGATGCCTAGAATCTGATGACTAAACAGCATCCATGAAGCTGATTTTTGAAACAGCATCCATGAAGCTGATTTTTGAAAGAATTAACACCGCGTGTCTTCCATACTTTGACCATAGACTTGATAACACACCAACCTAATGGTAACACCTGTTGATTTGCATGTAGTGGTTCGTCCAGCTCCTGCTTTTTTAGTTAAGGCAATTGATTTCTTCATTCCACAAAGTGAGTCGGCTAGTTGAAGGGATATAGTACAAGCAAATCTTTAGTTCATATGGTACAGCCTATTTTACTTATAAATAGGCATCAAATGGAAGGATACCACACATCCAAATAAGTGGCCAAGAAACCGTTAGTGATATTATAGTATTTCTCCTCCAAAATTTATGGTATTTCAAGATTAGAATTATGTTGAAATTATGTTAGGATCAAGATTTTTAATTCAATAACATTTCTTGATATCTTAAATGAAATCATGTTCGAATAAATAGTTAAAATCTTGAAGAAATCCTAGAAATCATACTCGACAATACTGTACAGACTGCAAGTATTGATATATCATGAAGCAGAAAGTACAGAACCTTGTTTTAGGTACTTCTGGACTAAGATGAATGGAATATGTTTATTTGTTTATTTGGTAGAAGTTAAGTGCAATAATTAATTGTTATGTTGTTGCGAATATTATTGTTAATATTATCTTGAAATTATAGCGATCTTGCTATAAGTTCAATATTATATCATCTTGTCATAAGTATTCCCTATTTAATGGCAAATATGATCTAAATAGTGATTGGTATATCATAAACTTGATAAATGACGAAATATATGATTATGTGAACATATCGAAATGTATAACTAATACATGATATTATAGCCTTGATGGTTCTTGACTTGTCATCTAAATTTAAAAAGAATTATAGTTGCTAACATAATATGATCAATACTTAGATAGTTTCTGTCCTCTTTTTATGTATCGATACATTGGCATTACAATCACTCTATCCTGCTTGTCTTGATATACGTGCCACGGAGTCCAATAATTGAATCACGATGTGGTTATGCTTGTTAAATATCAGGGATCTCGACTCCCTGCTTGAAACTCGTGGTATAGAAACTATGCTTGTAAAAGAACTCGTGAAATAAACTTCATGCTTGAACTTGGGGTTGAATTTCTTGCTTGTGCCTGCTCAGGATAGTAGTTGATTTGTAATGTGGACCCTATTAAAAGTCATGCTCTCTTGAAAATACATACATTTGCATAAGTTTGGAATATATGAGTTTGATTTGATGGAATATATGAACTTGAATATATTATCTTGACCGGACTTGAATAATTGTCTTATCTCGACTTGTCTTGTCTTGTCTTGTCTTGTCCTGATTATATGACTAAGTACAGGAATTAACTAGTTTAAATATATAAGACATGTATTTATTGGACTCTATATAACTAGAAATACATATTATCTAAATTAACTTGACTTGAACTTGACTTGGGTCTCATCTTGAATATAAGCCTTGTCTTGAATATATGATGTGAATAGGATATATGAATCTAGACTTGATAAGTAAAGCTTGTGCGAATTTTGAATACGTGAGGTTGACTTATCTACGTGCAATAGTACATGTGCACCATACTCCACTCATTGGGCAAGTGTATGCTCATTCCACGTCACATCTAATATTTTAGGTAATAATAGAAATGAAAAAGAAATTTAGGCGGATCTTCAGGCGGCGAGAGAGAGATAGTGTTGCGTTAGGTGACGACCTATGATGATGTGATCCGGGATAGGAGCTCAAAGGAGAAGTCAAGTCACGGACGACGCAACAACATTCGACATAGGAAAATGAACAATTTCCATGTTGGAAGCTAGTCAAGACGACGAGTGGATCAACCTCATTCAAGCTGTCGAAGAAAATTATGGAATTTCAAAGTTTACGGCCGTAACACCTATTCGTCACGGTCGTAACCATACCACTGAAGAAAACAGAGTATTTGAAGAAATTGACTTACGGCCGTAACCTGAGTCTCACGGCCATAAAATTATGTCTCACGGATGTAAATAAAATCTCACGGCCGTAATGGTTAAGAAAAAAAATAGTTACGGCCATAAGTGATGCTGTCACGGCCGTAAGTTAGGATTTTCGCAAATAATGCGGATTTTTAATTCCTTTTTCGTATTTTTATTCCATTTCAAGTTTTTAGCTATTTTAGGTTAGTTAGAACTCTATTTTGAGTCAGTTAGCGACTAGGGTTTTGTTTTCCTTATTTTTAATAATTTGTTTCCTAGTATAATTAAAACTCTTAAGCTAGGTTTTGACCCTATTTATAGGGATGTAATTTTCATTATTCAACAGACAACTTTGATATTATAATTGAGAGGCTATTTTGCTTTCACAATCTTATTCTTCATTGAATAAAATCCGAACTTGCGAGTTATTCTTGTTTGTTCAAATCTCGGTGAGAATTATTATTGCATGTGATCAAGAGGTCAATATATCCCTGTGATTGTATTGGTTGCTTGGTTCAATTAATTTTAATTGGATCCATAAATCGTAGTTTCTTGGCGTTCTTGGGTCGATTTCAATATTTTGTGGGTTGCGTAATTTATGGATTCAATTAAAATTAATTGAACCAAGCAACCATACAATCACTGGGATATATTGACCTCTTGATCACAAGCAATAATAATTCTCACCGAGATTTGAACAAACAAGAATAACTCGCAAGTTCGGATTTTATTCAATGAAGAATAAGATTGTGAAAGCGAAATAGCCTCTCAATTATAATATCAAAGTTGTCTGTTGAATAATGAAAATTACATCCCTATAAATAGGGTCAAAATGTAGCTTAAGAGTTTTAATTATATTAGGAAACAAATTATTAAAAATAAGGAAAACAAAACCCTAGTCGCTAACTGACTCAAAATAGAGTTCTAACTAACCTAAAATAGCTAAAAACTGGAAATGGAATAAAAATACGAAAAAGGAATTAAAAATCCGCATTATTTGCAAAAATCCTAACTTACGGCCGTGACAGCATCACTTACGGCCGTAACTATTTTTCTGCTTAACCATTACGGCCGTGAGACTTTATTTACGGCCGTGAGACATAATTTTATGGCCGTGAGACACAGGTTACGGCCGTAAGTCAATTTCTTCAAATTCTCTGTTTTCTTCAGTGATATGGTTACGGCCGTGACGAATAGGTGTTACGGCCGTAAACTTTGAAATTCCATAATTTTCTTCGACAGCTTGAATGAGGTTGGTCCACTCGTCGTCTTGACTAGCTTCCAACATGGAAATTGTTCATTTTCCTATGTCGAATGTTGTTGCGTCGTCCGTGACTTGACTTCTCCTTTGAGCTCCTATCCCGGATCACATCATTCTCCCCTTCTTCAAGATGATTCGTCCCGAATCATAGCTTGGTTCATGGTGTTTCAGCGCACCGCCTGGATCAAAAGGAAAATTTCTGTTTCTATGCCATGAGTTCAATAAATTATGCTCATTTGATTGGAAAACATGGAAGAGATGGAGCTTGAACTCCTTTTTCCATATGTAGTGTGGTTGAAGCTTTCAAACATAATTAACTTGCAAAAAAGATTTAAACAAAATGGGGAGGGACATGTTAGCTCCATGAGGTATAAGGTATGGATCCTTGTATTCATGATAAACCACGATCTCCAATTCCTCTTTAAGAACCACGATGCCCTCCTCTTCACCTCGTTCATCCGTTGCATCTTCAATAATCTTTTCAAAATTTTTACTTTCAAATTCAACCATATCTTCTACCTCCAAATTTTTACCACTAATTTCATGCACTCCCTCAAATGTATTCAAATGTGGATCTACCAATTCAAAGGTCAAATTTTGAAGTTCTACCCCAACTTCCAATTTTTCCCCATCAAATTTTGGAGTTTGATCACCTAACTCCACCTTTTCATCCCCTACCACAAAATTCGGGGTCTCTTCAACTACTTCTACACTTTTAGTCTCAACTACTTCTTCCACAATTTTATTTTCAATGACACCTTCATCCACAATTACTTCTTCCACAATTTTATTTTCTTGTTCATTCACCTCCTTACTACCCAATTCTTCATCTTCTACTTCAAATTTTGGAATTTGATCAACCGTTTCTAGTTTCAGCTTCCCCTCCTTCTCCTCAACATCCCTATCTCGAGGTTCCTCTTGCAATCCGACTACAACTTTCCTCTCACTCTCTTTTTTTACCTTCCTCGAATCGTCTAGTGCTTCCTCGAGTGTCAATCCATACAGTGTGAATGTTTTCCCTCTCATAAGAATCCTATATATGTGCATACTCTTATAATATATTGCTTCCCTCATACGACTCCACGATTTTCCCAATAAAATATGACAAGACTTTAAAGGCACTACATCACAAAATACGTCATCAATATATTTTCCACGGGTGATAGTCACTAGGACTTGCTTGGTTACATGGAACTCTCCAAATTCCCTCATCCACGTCACACAATAAGGTCTACTGTGCAGTATTAGATATAATCCCAATTTTTCAACCATGTTGATATTAGCAAAATTAGTGTAGCACTCTCTATCAATTGCCAAACTGCACACCTTTTGTCCCACATAACATCTAGTTTGGAACAACGAATCCAGATCATAATCCATCCCTTATGATGTAGCTTTCAAAAATTTGAGAGGCTCAAAATAAGATGGTCCAGATATTGACAAATATCAAGAAGGAATTTAATGTTGACTCGAAAAGGAAAAACAATATTAAGAATTTTAAAGAAATTCAAGAAAGTGATTCTTGAATTTTGACTAGAAAGGAAAGAATATCAAGAATTTTAATTTGACTTGGAAGACAAGGATTTATAAGGAATTTAAGGAAATTCAAGAAAGTGGTTCTTGAATGGAAATAATTTTTTTTTTTTTTTTTGAATTTTGGGTGAATTTTCGGAATAAATAAAATAAATAAAAAAAATAATCTTTTTTTTTATATAAATCCGAAAATTCGACAACGAACACGACAAAACAAACGGAACTTAATTCGGATAAGAATTAAGCAAAACAAACACTTTTGAAATTTTTTTGGAACGATTTTCTGGATTAAAGACTCAATAATCTCAAGAACAAGAAGAAAACAAAAAAAAACTGAAAAAAAAATACTCAACAAGATATGGATGGTTTTTATGGGACTCGATGATAAACATAAAAATCAAACTGGATAGAAAACTCAAGAAAACAAAATAAAAATATAACCTTGATTTTTGGAGCCTAAGCTCTGATACCAGATGATGCAAACCACGTAGCAATTGTAGTTACGCAACCCACAAAATATTGAAATCGACCCAAGAACGCCAAGAAACCACGATTTATGGATCCAATTAAAATTAATTGAACAAAGCAACCAATACAATCACTGAGATATATTGTGAAAGCGAAATAGCCTCTCAATTATAATATCAAAGTTGTCTGTTGAATAATGAAAATTACATCCCTATAAATAGGGTCAAAACCTAGCTTAAGAGTTTTAATTATACTAGGAAACAAATTATTAAAAATAAGGAAAACAAAACCCTAGTCGCTAACTGACTCAAAATAGAGTTCTAACTAACCTAAAATAGCTAAAAACTGGAAATGGAATAAAAATACGAAAAAGGAATTAAAAATTCGCATTATTTGCGAAAATCCTAACTTACGGCCGTGACAGCATCACTTACGGCCGTAACTATTTTTCTGCTTAACCATTACGGCCGTGAGACTTTATTTACGATCGTGAGACATAATTTTATGGCCGTGAGACACAGGTTACGGCTGTAAGTCAATTTCTTCAAATTCTCTGTTTTCTTCAGTGGTATGGTTACGGCCGTGACGAATAGGTGTTACGGCCGTAAACTTTGAAATTCCATAATTTTCTTCGACAGCTTGAATGAGGTTGATCCACTCGTCGTCTTGACTAGCTTCCAACATGGAAATTGTTCATTTTCCTATGTCGAATGTTGTTGCATCGTCCGTTACTTGACTTCTCCTTTGAGCTCCTATCCTGATCACATCATATGAGTTGTGGTCTCGCACTAAATAAGGTCTTGTGTTTGAACTGTCAAACTCGCTATTTTAATATTATTACTATTTAGCTAAAAGATTTTAAAGTGAAGATCTTATTTAAACGTTACATTTTAAATGAATGGATTTTATTTTAAATTTAAATTATTTTTAAAATCAAGTGACGTCATTTACGTCACCGGCTTATGAAATGAAAATAAAGTGTTTCCACGATTTATTTTGTGTCCCACGTGTTGGCATCGAAATTCAAAAATAAAAGAAAAAGTTGGCCGTGCATCACAATAACATACAATAATTTCAGAGAAAATGGAGGTCATTTGAATGTAGAACGAGTCGGGAAAACGTCTAACGTGAGGCTGCAGTGGCCTTGCATTGACCCTGTAGTGCAGTAGTCATGTTTCCCAAAGTGTGCTTACAAATTTTAAGCAATGAAATTATATAAACATTGAACAAATGACACAAAATCGATGCTATTCATGTGGGGAAGGTGTTCGCTCAAAATAGGTCAAATAACTCGTTGGGACATTTCATCGAACATGGTGAAAAGTTATGAGAAATCATAACCTTTTTTGTTTGAACCAATCCAAAAAAATTTACCCAACAATCATACAACTCAATTACATCATTTGCTACTTAATCCCATCCTCCATCATTAAAAAAAATGAAAATCAAAGTTTTTATGAAACTCGAGCAAAATGGAGAAAGTGAGGGTTTGAGGAAGAATTTTGGATGATATGTTTCCTGTGTGTTGGGACCTATCACTAGCCTTCACAAAAGAAAGCACATATTTTAATAAAGTATGCCAATGAAATCTACGTTGCAATGCCTTAGTGACTATTTTTGTAGTTCCCATGTGTCCACCATATGGAGAAGAAAGGCACTTCTCAAGAATAGGAATTATTTCCTCATCTTGAACGCATCTCCTGATTATTTGATCTAGTCCCATGCGATACAAATATGGATCTTCCCAATAACAATTCTTGAGACCACTGAAGAACTTCTTTTGCTGGTAGAAGAAAATTGGTGGACTGAAGTTGTAGACCAAATGTTGCCCTCACTGCACAATCACTTGCATCACACATAAGCTAAAAAGGTCAATTCCTATGATAACTAGAGCAGTAGTCAACTTTTCCTTCAGTGTATTAAAAGATAACGAGCACTCATCAGGAAAATTAAATGGGACATACTTTTCCAATAAGTTGTAAAGAGGTTTGGCGATCTTAGAGAAATCCTTTACAAACCTCCTGTAAAACCATGGTTGTCTCAAAAAACTCATTACCCGTTTTACTAAACCAGGTGGTGGCAGCTTCTCACTAACTTGAATTTAGCCTTGTCAACCTTAATCCCTTTATTTAAGATCATATGCCCCAAGACTATATCATTTTTTTAACCATAAAATGACATTTTTCCCAATTCAACACTAAGTTAGTATCTTCACAGCGCTCCAACACCAAAGAAAAATGATGTAAACATTGACCAAAAGCGGATCCAGAAACAAAAAAATCACCATAAATACCTCAACGAAACACTCCACCATGTCTGAAAATATTGTCATCATGCATCGCTGAAATGTAGTTGGAGCAATACACAGTCTAAATGACATTCTCCTGAATGCAAAAGTACCGTAAGGACAAGTGAACATTGTTTTCTTTTGGCTAGCTGGAGCTATAGCAGTTTGATTATACCTCGAATACCATCAAGAAAATAGTAATGTGAGTGACTTTCTAGCTTTTCCAACATATCATCAATAGATGGTAATTGGAAATGAACTTTCCTTGTGGCCGTGTTCAACTTTCTATAATCAATGCACACTCTCCAACCTGTTACTGTCCTAATAGGGATGAGTTCATTGTTCTCATTCTCCACAACTGTCATACCCCATTTCTTTGGCACAACATGAATTGGACTAGACCATGCACTATCTAATATTGGATAGATGATCCTTGCATCAAGGAGTTTCAAATCATTTTCCTTACAAGTTCCTTTAGTGTAGGACTTAATCTGCGCTATCCTTTTACAATTGGATTGGATTCATCCTCCATCAAAATCTTATGTATGCAAATAGATGGGCTAATGCCTCTAATATCTGCAATAGTCCAACCAATAGCCTTTTATGTTTCCTTACCACACACAACTGCTTTTCCTCTTCCAACTCTGTTAGATAGTTGGAGATGATAATTGGAGGAGTAGATGATTCTCCCAAGAATGCATAAGATAGGTGCGCGGGAAGTGGTTTTAAATCAAGTTTAGGTGGTTTTTCAGATGAGGGTAGAGAGTTTGGTAAGTCCTCACCTAATGGTTCAAAATTATTCCCTCTTCTGTATTTGAACTGAGTTGAGGTATCCAATGAACATGATTCCTCTGCAATTCAATGATTATTTGATTTTGTAGAGTCAGACCAAACAATAAATGCATCAAAGGATCATTTGGAAACTCCTTATCATATGCACCATGAACCTCCTTTTCCACAAGATCAACCTGAAAACAAGTATCAGTAGATGACGGATAAGTCATAGAGTTAAAGATGTTAAAAGTAACATGTTCCTCATCCACGCGAAGTACCAGTGTCCATTTCTGAACATCAATCAAAGATCTTCCAGTTCTCAATAATGGTCTACCAAAATGAGTGGAATTGATTTGTCTTCCTCCATGTCCAAAATAATAAAATCAGTTGGGTAGATGAACTCAATCACCTTTATCAACACCTTTTCAAGAGGACCCCCATGGATATTGAATAGACTTGTCATCCAGCTTCAGAGAAATAGTTGATTTTGCTTCTCCAATCCTAAGCTTCCTGAAAATAGACAAAGGAATTAAATAATACTTTCACCCAAACCGCATAAGGTAGATTCAAATTTAATAGACCCAGTAGTGCAAGGAAACTCCTCGGATCTTTCAACTTAGGAGGTAGCTTTCCCTAAATGATTGCACTACACTCTTTAGTCAACATAATCGTTTCATGCTCATCCAACTTCCTCTTATTTGAGAGTGTTTCCTTCATAAAACTTGCATAAATAGGCATACTGACCAAGGCCTCTGCAAATGGGATATTGATGTGCAACTGCTTGATTTTCTCAATGAATTTTGTGAACTCTTGCTTCATCTTATGTTTTCTCACTCTCTGTGGATATGGAATAGGAGGACATATACTTTTACTTGAGTTGGTGTCCTTTTGTCTAATTTTTTGGATATGCTGACTTCACTAACTAGTCAACTACCTTAGGATGTTCTTCTTTTCCTTCAGCTTCTTCTTCCAAATTTTTTTTTCTTTAGAATTTTTCATAGTATTTCAGGTAACTGAACACCACTTCTAGTTGTTATTCCCTATACATGCTCTCTGGAGTTGGCTTCAGCTTCAATTTGTTTCCTTTCCTATTGTCTCTCTTATTTCATTTTTCCAAATTTCCCTATCCAATCTTGATCTCCATAACTTCAACTTGCCGATTTTGCAATAGATGTAGTATCAAATCTTCCTTGGATGTACTTGTTACCTATGGTTACACTTCTTGTTGTTTACCCTGGCTATTCAATTTTTTGACAATTCCTTAAGCATTACCTCTAGTTTTGTGTACTGTGCTTTGATCCCATCAATTTCTTGAATGCAACTAGCCATAGGTGTTGTCTCATTAGATTACCATTGATAATTGTTTACTACCATTTTCTCACAGATATCAGCTGCTTACTCATAAGTCATGTCCATAAGTAACCCTCCAGCTATTGAATCTATGTGTCTTTTGTTTTCATTTGTCAACCTTCATAGTATTATTGAACCAATACCCATTCAGCTAACCAATGAGTTGGACATTGCCTCATCAGTTCATTGAATCTTTCACAAGCTTTAAAGATTGATTCTTCTTGAAGTTGACTGAAAGACACTATTTCCCTTTTGAGTTATGAAACTCGGCGTGCTGGAAAGCATTTATCCACAAATTTCCTATTGAGTACTGTCCATGATGTAATAGAATTAGCTGGCAATAAATAATACCACGATTTTGCCTTATCTGGTAGAGAAAAGGAGAACAGTTTCATTATTATTGCTTCTGCTAGGACTCCATTCATTCTTTGCGTATTATAAATCTCTTAAAAAGCCATCAGATGTGCGTGGGGATCCTTTGTAGTTAGACTGTTAAACGCTATTGTTTGTTGGATCAATGAAATCAGTTAAGTTTTATTTCATAATCACTGGCTTAAATAGCTAGCAGTGCAACACATGTCATGATGTTATCCACTGAATGAACCATATATTCCCTTAAAGGTTGTCCCCCGTGCATTTGCTGCAAATTTATCTTATTCACATGTACATCTGGAATCCAATTGTCTGTCATTTTAATTTTCGTGGCTGCTAAAATGACTCTATTGGCTGAAACTCTATTTAATCTCTAAATAAAAAAAGAAACAATCCACAGCTTTTAAATCTTCTCAAAAACTAAAAAACATAATAAAGAAAAAATATTGGATACTATCAAAAAAACTGTTGGGAAATACCTCTATGTCCATACTCTAGAGATTTATTTGGATTGTTTCTCAAGTTGAAAAGACTTAAAAGTACTCTTAAAAATTGGAATAAAAAAACCTTTGGAAACATGTCTGAAGAGATTGTTAAGGCTAAAGAAGACACTCTTAAAAATGAAGTCATTTATGATATATTTTAATTCCCTACTTGTAGAATGGATGTTCATGATGCTGCCTATGCTAAGCTAACTTTCCAAGGAAGAAGCTTATTGGAAGCAAAAATCTTTGATAAAATGGTTGAACAAGGGGAATAGAAATTGCAATGTCATGAAAGATACTATGGACATTCAAAAGTCATCTATGAAATATCTTGAAAAGAATTGCACTTGGAAGTCTACTGTTGAATGTGATAGACTACTGGATAGCATCCCCAGTTCGGTGTCCAATTTTACAATGATTTACTTAACATGCTTCTTGATATTGAAGAGACCAAAGAAGCCGTTTTCAATATTAACAAAGACGCTGCTACAGGCCCGGATGGGTTCTCTAGTGTATTTTATCAACATTGCTGGGAAATTATAAAAATGATCTTGATGCTATGACTGACTACTTTATGGATAGGCTTATACCTGCTGGAATAACTTCTACTAACACTTAACCAAAAAAAGGCAAATGCTGGGTAGGGGAAGGGTTTTAGACCCATTAGCTTATGTAATGTGGTGAACAAAATCAACTAAGGTCTTATCTTCTAGACTTAACAACTTCCATGAATATATTAGTGGTTTGAATTAAAAGACTTTCCATTGTCCAATAAAAGAAAAAGAAAATCAATGTGTTTTAACTTAAAACTTTTTATCCATCTCTATTCTTTGTCCCAATCATTTGAAGATATTTTTATGAGCTCCTTTTTCAATCACTATATAGATGCCCAAAAAAAAAAAAAAAAAACTTTATTTGTAGATAAGTTCATGATTCAAAAATTTATTTTTAATTCAGAACGTTGACAAAAAGTATGGTGTTCAAAGAGGTGTCATAAGATTTGTGACGCACGTATTTACTACTAATATAAAAAAAATTGTGATCTATTTTTCAAAAATCTATTTTAATTTGTGTGTTTATAATTGAGAATAACATACAAAACTTGTGATGGTAATATAACAATAGCAACCAGAGAAATATTATTTATTTTATTTTTTTTGTGGTGGGGGGGGGGAGAAAAACCATTTAATGCATGTCTAAGAGGAAAAAGGTTTTCAAAGATGTAGAGTGCTAGAAGTGTAAAATTCTTTTCAAGATATTCCATAGATGACTTTTGAATATCTAGATTTTTTTTATTTTTTATTTTTTGCAATGACATCCACACATCTTTGATGAGTTTTTAGGCTCCAGCTAAGAAGTTCGATGGGGGTTAGGGTTCCCCAAACCTTTATATACCATGAAAAGAAATAATATAGGAAGGAGGAGGACATAAATCTAACCTCCAAAAGAGTACCACTCTCGGTATGATGAGAACTTAAATGCAAAGTACACTAGAGGCCTATGAATTTGGCAGTCCATGTCTGTCAATCTTCACAAGTGCTCTATGTCAACGAGGTAGGTCATGCGGTTTGTAATCCTAATAGCATCAAAAATCCCAACCCTTAGAAGTGAGTGAGTCAACCACTTGATTACACTCTCACTAGACGTGAGAGATAGTATCTCTATCGACAGGAGAGAAGTATGCCATCAAGAACGGCTCACAACTCAGCCTCAGAAATAAGGTAGTCCCCTTCAAAAGGATGGAACACCCTGATGCAGTATCATCCATGGTCCCTGATGATGCCCCCGCCACTGGAAACACCATCATTGACACATCTATCAATATTGATCTTGTATGACTTAACTGACGGAGTGCACTAAAGAACTAAACTAGGGAGAGATAGAGAAGAGAGAGCAAGAGATATACTAAACAATGGGGAGATTACCGGTCCCCATGAAGAGTTATCCCGTGTGAAGAAACAAGAGCATGCGGCACACACTATAAATGATTTGTCGCGGCTCCATCCGAATCTCCCTATGCTTCTCATCATTCTTCTCGGTCCTAAGAAACTAGAATATGAGTAGAGCAATGATGGTGCGAATATGGTCATGTCAAACATGACGGGCAAAGTATCTCCATCTTTGATATCGACAATCTCATAGGTACCTAGAAGATTTCTCTGAAGTGTCTCCATACGTGATCTGATATGCTACTATCTGTGAAGGTGTGTGAAATAGTGTCTACCTCAAAACAACACTGCAATGGGAGGCACAATGACAATCAATCCTTCTCTAAATAACCTAGTCTATAAGGACCAAACTCTGCCATATTCTCCAAATGATGAAAGATACTGTGAGAGGACACTACAAGAAAATTTTGCTTTCCCTACAAATAATGCGCATACAAATTGGGATTTGTATGTAAAGATTTTATTTCCACGCAAAATTAGATTTTGTAGGTAGTATTAGAAAATTTTGCTTTTTCCTACAAATAATGCGCATACAAAATAAGATTTGTAGGTAAAGATTGTTTTTCCCCTCAAAAAAAGATTTTGTAGGTGCAAAAAAAAGCTCAAAAAATATATATACTTAGCCTACAAAATTTAGCCTATAAAATGAGATTTGTAGTCAAAATTAAAATTTTTTCTCACAAAAATAATTTTTGCTAGGATATAATTTTGCCCAAAAAACTTTAGAAGACAATTTTTAATTTGTAACGTAGGTTTATTTTACCCTACAAAATTGATATTTTGTAGAAATATCTTTTTAGGATATTTTCAATATTTATTCATTGATTTATTGTTATTTTTGCATTTTGAAACATGGATCGACCTTCCTGGTCAAGTCGTAGAATTTCTTTTGACTTCCTCCACAAAACGAGGATTTGTAGGGATAATATTTAGCTCTAAAATTTTCAAAACGACGTCGTCTGTCTCGTGCCCTATCCCTCACAAATGAAAGGCTCAAAATCATCTGATTCGGACTCTTGTTACTCCAAACCCTCTCTCTCTCTCTCTCTCTCTCTCTCTCTCTCTCTCTCTCTCTCTCTCTCTCTCTCTCTCTCTCTCTCTCTCTCTCTCGTTTCGACCTCCAGCATCTCCAGCATCTCACTACAAGAAATTTATGCTTATCCTACAAAATTTCCGCATACAAGTTGAGATTTGTAGGCGGAACTCACCTTTCCCCGCAAAAATGAGGATTCGTAGGGTTAATATTTGGCTCCAAGTTTTACAAGGTTAAAGGACTTGTAGCTACAAATATATATATTTTTCCAGACAAAAAATTTCGTGACACAAGATATATCTTTTACGTACAAAAAAAGTGACCAATTTGTACTTATCCTACAAAACTCTCGCATACAAAGTGAGATTTGTAGACAAAATTCATCTTTTCCGATAAGAACGAGGATTCGTGGGGTTAACATTTGGCTCCAAACTTTTTAAGTGAAAATTTAATTTTACTTTTATGGGCAAAAAAAACATAAAAACAAAAGTTTCCCACTCAAATTACCACGTAAACAATTTCCCCCACCTCATCCCTCAAGAGATTGTGCCCTAAACATCCACCTCCGTTCTCCTCCCTCAATTTTCCCTCATAAATCCATTGAAGAGGAAGCTGTTAATCCTAACTGAAAATCTGTAAAGGTGAACCGAAGGAAAAAAATTCAGGCTTCAATCTCCGTCAACTCCCAGAATCCCTAATTTTCGTGTTGCAACAGAGGAGGAAATCGGCGAGAATCAGGTGCGAATTCTTCCTTAATACATGTGATGTAGAACCTGTATTCTAGGGACGAGAAATTGGTAATTGCTAAGCATATTTCCAGATCGAGTGTATCATTGCAAGTCTCTAGCTCACGAGGGTCGTTTGCCTTCTGTCTTGGAAATATGATGCACCACTAATGTTTGCTAAAATGTCAGCCATGAGTAGTATTAATATTTTGGATTTAATTGGTGTGGTGTAGCTACACTCACCATAAATGAGAAAACATATATAAGTTTTATGTCGGTCCTGCATAATTCGACCTATGGAAACAAGTTATTACCAGCATAGAGGATCTTGAGATTCTTGAACTTATTTATATATTTTGGGAATTATCTGTGCTTTTTTTCATGTGCATTTTTTTTTAGTTTGCATTTGTGTGTTTTTGCTGCAGAGAGAAATAAAAAAGATGAAACCTCAACCTCAGGTAACATGAGGATTTTATATTGAATTTTCAAATGAATTTCTTGCCATCCTTCAAGATGATTATTGGTGGCTGATCATTTTTATGGGTATGTAGCAGTGAAATAGTTGTTAATGAACCTGTCCAATATTATGACAGTTTTGCTTTAAAGTACAAGACATAATATTTCTTGATTTATTGTAGTTTTTTGAAATTAAGCTTTTCAATACGTAATATTAATTTTCTGATGCTTAATCATCTAAGCATGAATACCTTAGACTGAGTAGGTGGCATTACAGCATTCATCAATAGCTTCATAGGTTAGTTATTTTGTTTTTCCAATAATGATTCATTATCTTCCAAACCAACTTGCTAGTTTAGGAAAATATTTGTTTCCTTAATGTATCCCTGAAATTGTTATTGTATTTTTTCTCAAATGAATATAAAGATTTGATTATTAATTTGAATATCTTTTAGGGACAGTGAAACGAGTTTTGGACTTGAGAGCTTCCTTCAATTCAAATTGAAACGAGGTAAGTTCATATATTCACGTAATATACCTTCGATTTACAATGAAAGTAATCTCTACACAAATGTTTCACCTTGTTATTAACAGGTTTTACTTTTGTGAGTGCTTCGATGTGCCTATGAGTAGGCGGATTTATAACTAGTTACTTAGTTTAGCTTTTTTTTTTTATGTAAATAATATCATAAATTGAGAAGTTTGAACCTTGTGTACAAATTTCATAATTAAATGAGAAGATTTATGTAAATAATATCATACACTTAGAAGATTTATAACTAAGCCTTTGTTCGAATATAAAAAGATGCCTTTCATAAATATATTCTCCCAAACCAATGCACAAAACCATCACCAGAAATTTTTTTCAAATTTGTTCAAGTGCTAGAATTTGTCAATTTCAGTCATGTATACATGAATGGAATGAATGCCACGTGTTTTTCCCCCACAAATGCCCTTGCTTTTGTCTTGCTGTTCAAATAGGGTGGGGATATTTTGGTATTTTCTTGGTGGTTGATTAGATGGATACTGTGTACCTATGTTTTTTGGTGAAAAGTCTTTTACATTTTTTTTGGTGAAAAGTCTTTTACATGGGTACACATGGGTTTGTGCGTAACCGAGTTATAAACTGCAAATATTTATTTACCGAACATAATGTAACTTACTACTTCTATAAATTTCATAGATTAATCTTTATTTCATATTTATGTCACTCATATGTTTTATATATCGATTTTAAGGTTAAACTATACTATGGATAGAAATTGGATACGTAATCTTGATAGAACTAGTGCTGAATATTTATCGGGAATTGAGGGGTTTATTAGAGTTGCAATAAACCATATCAATCACCGAGGTCATTCCGAGTGCCCATGCCAGAAGTGCAACAACTGCTCTTGGAGGCCAGTCGGTGAAACTCGACAACACTTGATCATGCATGGAATGTCATACAACTATACTAAATGGACACGCCATGGTGAACGGTTGGGAAACGTATCAAGTTCTTGCAATGCTAACTTGTCTTCTGTTGCTAATTTGAATGATGATGTTTATTGTGATAATGATCAAGTAATGGAGATCATCAAAGATGCATATCCATTTGCCTCGCACCATTATGAGCATAGTGTTTCAGAAGAAGAAGATGAGTTGCTTAATGATGATACATTAGGAGATAATGAGACTTCGAACATGCATAGGAAAGAGATAGATAAATATGAACGGTTATTGAAGGAAGCACAAAAAGAACTATATCCTGGTTGCGAAGATTTCTCTGTACTAACTACGATTGTAGAGTTGATGCAGTTGAAAGTGAAAAATCTGATGACCAACAAATGCTTCGATGAGCTTATCGGCCTCTTAAAGAGGATGCTTCCAAGAGGAAATCAGTTGCCTCCTACTCATCGACATGCTCATAAGATTTTGAAAGATCTCGGATTAGGTTATGAAAAAATCCATGCTTGTAAATATGACTGTGCTCTATTTTACAAAGAAAACGAAGGGTTAGAGAATTGCCCTATTTGTAATGAGCCGAGGTATCAAAGTAGTTCTGCAAATAAGCAGAAGATTCCTCAAAAAGTGTTGCGTTATTTTCCACTGAAGCCGCGATTTCAGCGGTTATACATATCAATGCATACAGCTAATCACATGAAGTGGCACAAGGATGAGCGAGTTGATGATGGTGAAATGAGGCATCCAGCAGACACAATTGCATGGAAGGAGTTTGATAAGATATATCCTGCTTTTGCAGCAGATCCACGAAATGTAAGATTGGGCCTTGCAACTAATGGTTTTAATCCATTTAGTGATATGAACAAACCATATAGTATGTGGCTTGTGGTGGTCGTTCCTTATAATTTACCCCCATGGATGTGCATGAAGAAAGAATTCACCATGTTAACCTTGTTAATTCCCATGAAGCATGAACCTGGTAAGGATATTGATGTTTATTTGCGCCCACTAATTGATGAGCTAAAAGAGTTATGGGAAATTGGTGTGCATACATATGATAAAGGGACTAATTCAACATTTAACTTGCGTGCTGCAGTGATGTGGACAATTAATGATTTTCCTGCTTATGGGAATTTATCTGGATGGAGTACTAAGGGTTATAATGCATGTCCGGGATGTAATGACGACGGAACATCCGAATGGTTTAATGACAAGGTATGTTATATAGGACATCGTAGATGCCTACCATGTGATCACGTGTGGCGCACAATCACAGAGTCCTTTGATGGAAAAACTGAGTTCCGTGCTAAGCCTAGACAATTATCTAGTGATGAAATTTTGTCTCAAGTATAGGATATAAACTTTGGTCAGATTGGTAAACATCCTAAGAACTTAAGCAAAAAAAGGAAGAGGACACCTGAAGAACGAAATTGGACGAAAAAGAGTATTTTCTTTGAGTTAGAGTATTGGTCAAAGTTAAAAATTAGGCATACTCTAGATGTAATGCACATTGAGAAGAACGTTTGTGATATTATTATTGGGACAATAATGGGTATAGAGGGAAAATCTAAGGATACAGTCAAGGCTCGCCAAGATCTGGAAGCACTTGGGATAAAAAAATCTTTGTGGTTAGCATAGAATGGGGAAAAGTGAGTTAAGAGTCATCCATTTTTCACAATGAAGTCAAACTTAAAGAAAGAATTCCTTCAATTTTTAAAATCTATTAAATATCCAGATGGCTATGTTGCTAATATTTCAAGGAACGTGTCTGTTGAAACCGGAAAAATTATTGGATTGAAGAGCCATGACCACCATGTATTGTTCCAGCGACTACTTCCAAGAGGTATTCGAAAATATCTACCGAAGGAAGTGGTTGAGCCGATTGTTCAATTATCTAGATTCTTTCAACAATTATGCGCAAAAAGCTTACATATGGAAGATATTGAGAGGTTGGAGGATGATATTGTGTACATACTGTGCAAGTTCGAACAAATTTTTCCACTGGATTTCTTTGTATCCATGATTCATTTAATGGTGCATTTACCCAAAGAGGCAAAACTTGCAGGGCCTGTGAATTACCGATGGATGTACCTAATAGAAAGGTACAATTTTATTAATCTTTTTGAATTTTACTTTCCTAGTCAAACTTACTCAAATAAGCAACATATATCATAGCATTTATTTATATGTAGAATGTTGGGCACATATAAAAAGTATGTGCGAAATCGTGTTTGGCCCGAGGGATCCATTGCAGAGGCGTATGTTGCACATGAATCTCTCAATTTTTGTGTCATGTACCTTCAAAATGTGGGGACTCCTTTCAATCGAACTGAAAGAAACTTTGATGGTGGCACTAGACAAGAGAAAATCTCTGTTTTTTCTCAAGTTACGCAACCGTATATGAGTACTTCAAATATTCCGTTCACGAATGCTGACATGGAGGTTGCTCAATGGTTCATATTGAACAACTGTGACGAAGTTCTTCCTTTTTTAATGTAAGTACACTATGCTGCTTTAGTTCAAGTATCTACATATGCATGTCTTGTGTACATGTACTATATACCCATATGCTTTCACTTGTTTTGTAGGGAGCATGAGGAAATGATAAAGCGCGAAAGTATTGTGAATGTACAAAATAGACACAGAAAATCTTTTCCTAAATGGTTTCAAGAACGCGTGAGTCATTTTCTGGATGTAACGAGTTCATAAATTTTTCATTCATCTTATTAATTCAATATTTAATTTTTCTTTATTATTTATGTGTAATTAGGTGAGAGGTTTAGAGGAGGCAAAATTACCTTTGTATAATGATGAGCTATTTGAGTTAGCAAGAGGTCCTCTTCGAGCTGAAACATATCAAGGTTGTAATGTGAACGGAGTAAAGTTTCTGGTTGCGGAACGAGATGATAAGTTGACCACACAAAACAGTGGTGTCTTTGTACCTGGAAATCATGATACTGATAATGTAGACTTCTATAGAAAGTTGATAAGTGTGGTTGAACTGTTGTATAGACAACGCTATAGAGTTGTTTTATTCAAGTGTCATTGGTTTAATACAAATCCACATAGGAAGAGATCTATTAAATGTGACTACCACTTAATTTCGGTGAACTCTAGTACTCGGTGGTACGATAGTGATCCTTACATTCTCGCAACAATGGCAAAACAAGTGTTTTATGTAAATGACCCCAAAGCGGGGGGTGGTTGGAAAGTAGTTCAAAAAATGGATCATCGAAACATATACGATATACCACAGAAAGAGATTCACAATGAAAATGATGAGAGTAATGTTATGGCATATCAAGAGAATTCTTCTTCTAGTGTATTGAATGTGGTTGAAGCTCGGAATTATGATCTCATTGAAGCAACTATTCATTCAGATGACGTTCCTCCTGTTTTGATTGATCCAAAAAATATCAATCATATCTTTCATAGAGGAAATGATGGGGCACAGATAATGAAGGCAATGAAGATGATGATGATGATTTTGTGGAGAAAATCAATGAGCATAATCTGGAAGACAATGATTTAGACTTGTAAGACCATTAAGTTATTTTTGTGCTATATGTGTGTGTGTGTGTGTGTGTGTGTGTGTGTGTCTAATATTTTTCCTAAATATTTACTATATGATGAATACATTTACTGATGTTTGTAATCTGATTATTACTTGATTTATAATTTGATTATAATCTAATTTAATTTTAAGTAGTGGTAATTTCATTAGCAGTTATTTTTTCTCTATTTTAATTAGTTGAGATTTATTGATTTAAATTTTTATTGTTGTAGAGTTGAGAATTGGTTAGAATGGCTTGGTTATGGTTGAATGTTGAATAAGTCGTGGTATTTTCATTAATAGTTATCTTTTCTCTCTCTTAATAAGTTGGGATTTATCAATTTAAATTTATATTGTTGTGGAGCTGAGGATTGATTAGAATGACTTGTTTATGGTTGAATGTTGAATGAGTTGTGGTTTTATGCTTTAAAATAGTTGTGATGTTTCTCTACAGGTTGGCTAAGTCCAATTTATAGGGGAGATGCTGCCGAAATTTCTGTAGACTTATTATGACTTGATATATAATTTGATTATTACTTTGGGTTTTGTGCAGATGCATCTAATTTCTCACAAGAAACGCCCTAATAGCTCACATGTACCTTCAACCCCGAAGATGTCTCGAATGATTAACACGGATGTGCCTTCCCTCCCTCAAACGTCGCGATCTGCCACATCCACTAATAGATTTGTACCTCCTCTTTCGTTGCGACAGTCATTGCAAACCAATAGATTAGTACCTCCTATGTTTCAGTCATCTCAATCCTTCAACACTTCTCTACCATCCAACCGCAAAATTGGGACTCGATCAACCACTGAAACTATTCCCACTTGCTCTGATCCGTCGATCAAGGCTATGTTTACTGCTACACACACTATGACACCTACTTAGACTCTTCCTAATTCAAGTGCAAAAAATGATACCTCTAGGAATATTCCTGATGAGCCAGATTCTCGTCCTATAAGTGCTATCTGTCGTCATCTAGGTGGTAAAAAAGGCCCAGGTACTATGCAATTTTTTAATTTTTTTTCCCTGATCTATAATAAGCAATGTATATGTTGATATGGTCAAATTTTGGTTATGAGCCAGATTATTATTTTTCTATTGGTTCTGTTAATGAGATTTTTGTTGATGGAATTTGAAACATTGTTAATGAGGTTTATTTGCAAATATATGCGTAATGATTAGCGTACCCACTGAATCACATTATTATTGATTTTGACTGAAACTGAAGGGACATTGGATGATGAAATAGAAGAGGTTGGAGGTAGGATGCTTATTTTTTTAATAGTTAATTTTTGTACCAAATGAAGTATCATATATGTGTTTGAGGAATTACTATTATTGTCATTGAATGTGCAGGTGCCGGACACTTGCCACAGACTCCTGATGATACTCCTACTCGAGGGGCATGCAAACAAATTAAGACTTCTCGTATAGTGCGTACGACTCGAGAAAAAATTCGAGTTTTATACAACCCATTGAGAGGACGAGCAACATGTTCTAAAATTCATAGTTTGTTAGTTCATGATATTGGAGCCTTCATTCGATCACATTGCCCGATGAATACGGGATATTGGCGGGCCATTCCTCCAAGTGGGAAGAGGGATCTTATGGATGAAATCACGGTAATCATATATGTTAGATATATGTTATGTGATTATTGACTTTTGTTTAGTTTTTAATTTTTTTTTGGTAATTTTGTGAAATCAATAGCTAAGTGAAACTTATATATATGTGAATCATTCAAATTCACATTAGTCATTTTTTTTCTTTTTGTCATTTTGTTTCATTTTAATTATGTCAATGATAGACGAACTTCGAGATAGATTTGAAAGACTCGAGATTGGAAAATTATGTTAGTAGACTATACAATGGGAGATATAGGGAGTTCAAGGCTGAGTTGAGTACATACTATAAGTTGCGCAAGACACATGAGGATGCCTTAGCCAACCTTCCTTTGGAGATGCTCGATAGAAGTGTAGATAAATGGGTAGAACTGTGTAATCATTTCAACTCCGAGAAGTTCAAGGTATTTTGTAGTCTCTTTTCATTGCATTTACTCTTAATTTTGTTTATGTATATTCTCCCGTAACAGAAGGCATCATTAGCAAACGTAGAAAATCGATCAAAGAAGAGGTACAATCATCGCACCGGTTCGCGTCCTCTCTCATACATAGTGGAGGAGATGACAAAGGTAATGAACATTATAGTATAACATATACTTAATTAGTTTGATGTGTTGCAAACGTCCTTTATTTCAATATTAGGACGGTTCAAAATTCCCTGAAGTAGATGCATTTGAGTTCGCTTATGCCGGAAAGAACAAGTGTTGGAATGATAGTGCAGCTAAGGCTCAACATGTAAGAAAGTCCTACTTTGCAATTTTTGTTTAATTTCATCATTCTAGTTTTGAACATGTGAAAATTCTGAAATTTTCTTTCAATAAATATGATTTTTTTCCCAAATTTTAATGTGCAACTTACCTTTCTCTACTTATTGTTTATATAATGTTTCATAGATTGTGTTGATTTTTTGTAGGATGAGATGCTTGCTGAAACTGGTGAATATCTTACAGAGAGGGCAAAGGAGCAACAACTTCCAGAGGATATTCCTTTAGAGCAGATCCATGTTGATGATCTAGATGCCGGACTTAAAATTATGACGTTCGTTCTAGGTGTGAAGCCCAGACATCAAATTTGTGGATTGGGTGATGGTCGTCTTCGAGATATTGGGAGTTCTTCCAATGTGGGTCGTATGGAGAAGGAGTTGGAAGAAGAACGTCCTGCTCGAAAGGCAGCTAATGCTGCTCGAATTGAGACAGAGCAAAGAATGCAAAAGAAATTGAAGGTTGTTGGGAATCAATTTAATTCTACACTGCAAACTTGGTATAATTCTATGCAACAACTTTGTAGTCATGTTCCTGGCTTTGTTCTACCACCATTTACTCCATTATCAGTAGATGATGATATTAATGAGGAAAAGGATGATATTGGGGACAAAGAGAACGACTTGGATAAGGAGGATTACTTCAGTGACGATGAGTAACACATTTAATTTGTAATGATGAATGATTTTTTTTTTTTTTTTAAATATTGGATTGAAAAAGTTAGAAAGAATGTTTGCTAGCTATATTAGATGATTTTTATTTACATTTTGGTGCATTGTTATTTCAGGTTCGAATATTGATTGACATTAATTAAATGTTTAATTAGTTTAATTAATTTTTTTTTTTTTTTTGCATTTTTGTTTTATTTTCTATAATTATAACAAAAATTATATAATAAAAATACAAAATAAAAATTTAAAACCATTTAATTTCTCCCTACAAATTAAATTATTGTTGGGATAAATATGTTTTGCCCACAAAATTTGCCTCCCCCACAAATCTTTTTTGGTAGGGAAATGTAGGATTAAGCCTACAAATATTTTTTGACACAAAATAGTTTTGTAGGGAAATGTACGATTTTATTTTTATATTGTGCCTACAAAATCTATGTTGTACGTCAAATTCATTTTAGTAGACAAATAATTTTGTAGGGAAATCACTTCGGCCAAAAATTTTATTTGTCTCCAAAGGATTTGTAGGGAGAGACTTTAGCCCACGAAATTTTGATCTTTGTCTTCTTATACCTTTCCCCACGATGTTTGCGCTACAAATGTCGCTACAAATTTTTTTTGTCTCGAAAAATCTTTCCCTACAAATTTAATTTGTATGCGGAATGTAAAATTCTTGTAGTGTCTCTATGAGAAGTGCGACTGCGTGCAACCGCCTACTGTGTCAATCTTCGAAAAAACTCTATCGTTCATCCTCCACCTTCGCACGGGCATTCTCGGTGATTGTTGCGCCAGTTATCTTTGTCTCTAGATTTTCCATATTATATTCTCTCTATGAAAGTGTTTGTGAGTAATTATTACGTGTTAACCGCAAGAACGAGAAGGAGAAGGGACAATCAGAGGAATTCACTTCACGTTGATCAATTCTATAGATCTGTAAATATCTTCTTTGCCTACTTAAAGGTCAATTTTGAACTTGTAATTGTTTTCCCCAATTACTATCGATAGAGATGTGCAAGATATCTTCACAGAAGATAAAGTAATTGGGATAGGAAGAGGTGGGATAAGGGTCAAGTGTGGATGAAGAAGGTGTTTACCATTGCCCATACCAATTTTGAAGGATGCTAACATCCTACTTGACGAAGAGCTCATACCTCGAGTTTGTGAATACAGTCCGGCTATCCAGAGAACCCTGACCAACAGCAACATTAAGCTCAAGCTACATATTAACAGTTTAATTTGCTTTATACTTTAGAGTTATTTCTAGAATATTTTTTTTGACAGTTTTAAGCATTGCATCTCTACAAAATCGAACATCATACAGACTTCTGAAATGGCTATTGCTGATAGTGGCTACATTGCACTTGTACATTTCCAAACTATCCAACCTGGGATAACTAACACAAAGATTGATGTGTATACACTTGGAGTGCTTCTTTTAGAGCTTTTAACTGGAAGGAGGCCTTTTGGTTGGTATAGAGTTTATTAGTGCCTTCTGATAAGATTCGAAGCGTGGAAGAAACGCCAGAAAGTTCCGAACTCAGGTTGTGGTTGGACGGATGAATCATGACCCGATATTCATGACACGATGGCTCGACGATGCATAATAAAGAATTACGACTTTCGAAACGCCACAAGGATTTGCCCAATCTCCCTGATGAGTTTCTGGTTTTGAACGCCACAAATACTCTCGCGAATATTTTATAAGTTCTGGATGAACGCCAGAAGATAATCAATCTTGATAAGTTCGGGTTTGTAATGTGAATCCACACATTAAACAATAGAAAAACATTCAATCTCTTTTTATTCAATAATTAAAGTCTAATTTTTCAATGAATCGAAAAAACGTATAAATAAGCAAACAAAAACCTATCAACCCTAACTGGCTTAAAATAGAATTCTAATTAAAGTAAAATACTAAAATAACTAAATAAAAGAAAAGGAATTAAAAATCTACAAAATATGGAAAATCTCGAAAATTTGATTCGCCGCTCCTTTACGGCCGTGAAGAATCCAGTTACGGCCGTAAATGATTCTCTGATCCAAAATTGATATCGCATGTTACGGCCGTGATTGAAATTATTACGGCCATAAGACTTCCTTCCTATGAATGTTACGACCGTGACAGTTCGTTTACGGCCGTAAGTGTAAAATTGAAATCTCACATCTTAACCAGTAACTTGATTACGGTCGTGACCTTCTGGGCGTTACAGCCGTAAGGATCAAATTGGTCCTTTTTGTTCCAATTTGCAATTAACTCCGTTTTGGATTGAATTACTTGAATTTTTCCGTCAAGCCTGCTATGACTCCAATTGTCGAGGGTCCGGAACACATCATACCCTCCTTCTTTAGGATGATTCGTCTTGAATCATAGCTTTGTTCATGTTGTTTCACTTCACCTCCTGGATCAAACAGAAAATTATTGCTTCCATGCCAGAGGGATGACCAATAGTATCCTGTAACTTGGGTTACATGAATGGATTGAAGTAGAAACTCCTGTGGGCATTGGTGGTGTTGCCCAAATTTCCAAGCACATTTAACCTGCAAGACAAAATTAAATAAAGCGGGGAGGGAAATGTTAGGTTCATGGGGTACAAGGTATGAATCCTTGTATTCATGATAAACCACTACCAACTCCACTTCTTGAACCACAGGGCTCTTCTCTTCGCCTCTTTTCTCTTTTGCAACTTCTTGTTCAAATTTTTCATCTTCAAACTCAACCACATCTCCTAACTCCACACTTTTATCACCATACTCGTGCACTACCTCATCACTACCCAAATGTGGATCTTCCAATTCAACGCTCAAATCTTGAACTTCCACCTCAACTCCCAATTCATTCCCCTCATTATCAATAATTTCATTCTTAATCATTTCCTCGCTACCCGACTCCACCTTCTCCTTCTCCTTATCAATATCCTTATCCGCACGATACCTCCTATTACACCACTTTTCACTCTCCTTCCTTACCCTCAGTGAATCTTCTAGTGCTTCCTCTAATGTCAACTCATATAGTACGCATGTTTTCCCTTTCTTAAGGAATTTGTATATATGCATACTCTTATCATAAACAGCATCCCTCCTATATCTCCAAGGGTTTCCAAATAAAATATGATAAGATTTCAGTGATACTACATCACACCATACATCCTCACTGTACCTTCCCTGGGTGATAGGCACTAGAACTTGTTTGGTTACTTTGAAATTCTCAAACTCCCTCATCCAAGTCATCCTATAAGGTTTATAGTGTGGCTCTAGGGGCAATCCTAATTTTTCAACAACGGTGCTACTAACGAAATTAGTAAAGCACTTTCCATCAATCGCCAAACTGCACCCCTTATGATCCACATAACATCTAGTTTGGAATAATGAGCCCGGATCATAATCCATTCCTTATGTGGCGTTTCAAAAATTCAAGAACGAAGAGGATTTAGACATCAAATAGCAGGAACGAATTTTATTGCTGGCTTGAAAGGAAACGAATATCAAGAATTTAAGGAAATTCAAGAAAGTGGTTCTTGAATTGACTTTTTTTTTTTTTTTTTTGGAATTTTGGATGAATTTTCAGAATAAAATAAATAAAAATAATAATTTTTTTAATAAATCCGAAAATTCGACAACGAACACGACAAAACAAACGGAACTTAATTCGGATAAGAATTAAGCAAAACAAACACTTTTGAAATTTTTTGAAACGATTTTCTGGATTAAAGACTCAACAAACTCAAGAACAAGAAGAATGCAAAAAAAAACTGAAAACAAAACACTCAACAAGATATGGATGATTTTTATGGGACTCGGTGATAAACATAAAAATCAAACTGGATAAAAAAAAAACCTGAATTCAGAGTCCAGCTCTGATACCAGATGATGAGATTCGAAGCGTGGAAGAAACGCCGAAAAGTTCCGAACTCAGGTTGTGCTTGGACGGATGAATCATGACCTGATATTCACGACGCGATGGCTCGACGATGCGGAATAAATAACCACGACTTTCGAAACACCACAAGGATTTGCCCAATCTCCCCGATGAGTTTCTGGTTTTGAACGCCACAAATACTCTCGCAAATATTTGAGAAGTTCGGGTTTGTAATGTGAATCCACACATTAAACAATTGAAAAACATTCAATCTCTTTTTATTCAATAAACAAAGTCTAATTTTACAATGAATCGAAAAAGTGTATAAATAAGCAAACGAAAACCTATCAACCCTAACTGGCTCAAAATAGAATTCTAATTAAAGTAAAATACTAAAATAACTAAATAAAAGAAAAGGAATTAAAAATCTGCAAAATACGGAAAATTTCGAAAATCTGATCCGCCACTCCTTTACGGCCGTGAAGAATCCAGTTACTGCCGTAAATGATTCTCTGATCTAAAATTGATATCGCATGTTACGGCCGTGATTGAAGTTATTACGGCCGTAAGACTTCCTTCATGTGACTGTTATGGACGTGGCAGTTTGTTTACGGGCGTAAATGTAAAATTGAAATCTCACATCTTAGCCAGTAACTTGATTACGGCCATGACCTTCTGGGCGTTATGGACGTAAGGATCAAACTGGTCCTTTTTGCTTCGGTTTTTGTTCCAATTTGCAATTAAATCCGTTTTGGCTTGAATTACTTGAATTTTTCCGTCAAACCTGCTATGATTCCGATTGTCGAGGGTCCGGAACACATCACCTTCTTTTGCCATTTCTTTTTTCTAGAACCCAATCGGTCTTAACTCAAATATAACTCTCTATTGCATGTCAATTTTCAATATTTCCAATCTTTTGGACTTCAAATAAGTGATAAAACTTCAAATTGATATTCCATGACTTGAAGTAAAATTTATTTATTTATTTATCTTTTTACTGATATGACATGTAATTACCAGGTTGCTAGAATGATTTGACAGATTTACTATATATCTACAAGATAATAATTGGTCTTTGTTTGGTTGAAAGTAGTTTTTTGAATTTCTTAAGGTTATCATCGTAGCAAGCCAAAATCCTAAGTTTAGATGCACTTATGTTAATCAACTATTCTCTCCCATTTTTTATATTTTGAAAACCATGTTTTTAATTCATTTCAGGTTCTGAAGAATTATGGACTCGTGGATGTAAATCAAAATAAACCATATGATGATATTTCTCTTAATGTTATTCGTAAACTATTCAAGGAAAAAATTTCAGGTTAAAAGTGGTCGAAAGTTTTTTATTCATATAGGTAAGAAGCACCTATCTGTTTCATATCAATTTTACTATATGCCTTCAATCCGAATTAAGTCAAGTGAATAAATTGGTGGTAGATTTTATGTGATTATTTATTCTTTTAAAAGTTTGGATCTTTTTTTGGTGGGATTTTGTTGGATTTATGATATTGAGTTCAGTTTTTTTTAGACTTATTCCGTGGAGCTATTTTCTCGATGGAAATACACATTTTTTTGGGTACTGTTAATCACATGTAGCGAATTAATGTGGATGTTGGTTTTATGCAATCAAAGATATGGTTGAACTGTTTTGATTAATGTGAAGCTTGGTTTCGTAGCATCATTTGACTAAACTTAAACCCAAAAGTTCTTTAGAAGATACATGGTAACTTTAATGTCTTGATGGTAGTAGGTTGGCCTCTATCAATTTGAAGTTATGCTGGTCACTATTGTTGCTTTAATTATAAGCTAACAAAGAAATCAAAACACCATGGTACATATATTTTTGAAAAAGAAAGGGACATTTTTCCACACATAAAGTCATTTATTTGTTTTGTTATGAGGAGTTAATATAATTTCCTTTGCAGGTGTACGTATGGAAGGCTTGGAAACGACTTCCAATGATCATCCTACTAGAGGGGCGTGTAAATAAATTAAGACCTCACGTATTGTGCGTACTACTAGAGAAAAAGTTCGAGTTGTATACAACTCAGTGAGAAAATGAGCAGCAAGTTCAGAGATACATAGTTTGTTAGTTCATGATATCGGTGCTATAATGATAGCTAAAGAGCATGTTTGGTAAACTATTTTTATATTTACATCACATTCAATGACAATGAGTTTTTAGTTCGAGTTTGATACAATATTTGGAGTTAGTAATTTATTGTTTTATATTAGAAATTTAAATTTAAATTTAATTTATTTTTATCCTACAAATAAGCTTTCCCTACAAACAAAAATTTGTGACAAGAAATTAACTTACAAAGTGCTTTCCATACAAACAATTATTTGTGAGGAAAATTACAATTTAGCCAACAACATCATTTTACTCTATACCTACAAACATATTTCGTAGTCCAATCTAACATTAGAATACCAAAAATTGTGTAGGAATAGAAATTAGACGATAAATAATATTTGTCTCTAAAAGATTTGTAGGCTCGAACTTTAGCCAACGAAACATATTTCGTAGGTAAAATAAACATTAGCATACAAATAATTTCTTTGAGAAAGATCTTAGACGACAAATGATTTTTGTAGCGAAAGGGTTCCTAGGCACATACCTCCGCAGACAAATGTACCAATTTTGTCGGCTTATGTCTATCCCCCTCGATGTTTGCCACACAAACCTCCCTACAAATTATCTTCGTCTGGAAAGACTTTTACCTACGAATAAGAACATTTCCGTACAAATTTATTTTGTATGCGGAAAGTAAATTTTTTGTAGTGGGAAGAGTAGTGTTCAATATCAATTAAAAAGAGTCCTGGGACTGCTAACCCTTTCGGACTAACTATCAAGTAGACTTAACAGTAAAGCTACCATCTGGCATACGGTATACCCCTCCAAACAATATAATCTTGGACATCAACATATATATGAATCTTCCCAATCTACTCAATCATAGCAAGTTGAAGAACTAGTAGTAATTGACCTATATCCCAGCTAGTGTTCATCGAAGAAGTCATGTACTCTCTCCGAGGAGTAATGCATACGTGGAATAAGTTCGTCAATGTAGGATCATCCATCCAATAATCATTCCAGAAGAATATCGTACCATCTCCTAAGTGGCAAGCGGTTATAGTTCAGCCAATGGTCCAGCCCTCTTCAACCTCTTCCAGACACGAAAGGCGAGTGCAGGATCGCAGCAAGTGTAGGTTGTGTCCCCTTACAATATTTACCCATTAAGAACTGAGCCCACAATGATCTCTGTGATCAAAATAACCACGAGAGCTTTAGCGAGAAAGTGCCCAAGATGTCATGCTGTTACCTGAAGCCAAGGCCTCCCTCATCAATAGGGAGTCTTACATCCTTCCATCTCCTCCAATGTAATCAATGTGCATGATCATTGGAACCCTAAAGGAACCATGCAAATATTCTCTAAGCAAAGTAATGCATCCTCCTGAAGAGAGTAAGCGTGATGCCCATCCTATGATATTGTTCATGACCTTCTGAATAAGGTCATCATCAAAGAAGGTCTTCTTGGCCCCTTATATAGGGGGACTCTAAGATAAGTAAAATGATGTTGTTGATGTCTGAATCTTATCAATGCTCAAGTCTCCTGATTTAACTGATAGATGTTTGCCTGGGGTGGATAACTCCGCTCTTGTCTCAGTTCACCAATTGACGAGAACCTCCATCGTAGTGCTCAAAGCACTAAAATACTCTTTTGACCTACTGTTTTGACCATTGGTGAAGATGATCATATCATCAGCAAATGATAAGTGAGAGATAAAAGTAATGCTACCACGCTAATATCCTATACTAGGATACTTCTCGAACTGCACTATGAGTAATCGAGAGAAGTAGTCGAAAGCAATAATGAAAAATGATGGCGAGATAGGATCCTTCTATCCGAGTCCCAATGAGGATGGGAAGAAGTCACAAGGGCGCCCATTTAAGATCACTGAGAGCATAAATCCAGAAATGTACCTCCTAATCATGTCAATCCATAATTGGTGAAAACTAAAGCTCTCAAGTACAGGACAAAAGATCTCCTTTATTATCCAAAGTGTAGAAGAGCTCCTGAGTTAGTAAAAAATTATCTCCAATTAGTCTAGGCTCTGTTGCGGAGAAATAATACGTGGAAGCAACGAGCTTAGTCAAATGTTCAACAGCTTAGTGATGGGCTTACTGAACATCATGCATAAGCTGATAGGTCTGAAGTATTTCCCTAAGAATATCATATATCTAGGCACCAAAGCCTCTTTTAGTTATGCACGAATAAATAGAATTTGAACTCGTTGATTTTAAATACCAAATACTAAAAATTTAAGAAATTAGAGAAATCTCAACAATTAATTTTTTATTTCAATTAAATTAAGGTACGTTTGGTATTCTACTTTGAAGTGTTTTTCAATTTGCAAAATAATGAAAACTTTTGTCCTCATACTCTAAAAACGCATTTTCTAAAACAAGGACTCAAAATGTAATTTTTTTTTTTTTTTTTACTTTCGAAGTATTTTGAGTGAAAATTCTGAAAACACTTACAACATGGAAAACAAGGGTATGAATGAAATTTTATTTATAAATAAAATTTTAAAAAATAAAATAAATCAATTCTAACAAATAAATTTGATATATTCTAAAAATGAATTTATGAATTTATAAGAATTTCTATTATTTACTTAACAAACCTAAAAAAGACAAACTTAGATAATTAGGGATAAAAATATTTTCAGAACACGTCATGAAGTTTATTTTTGTTTTCTATATATTTATTATTTGTTTTTAATTTAATTTTTGTAACACGAAAAAATATATAAAATAGTTTTGTTTTACTGAATAATCAATTTTCATTTAATAAACTGTCATAAAATAATTTCTCAAAAATTGAAACCAAATGTTTTATCTAGTTTTCTGTTTTGAAAACAAATTTTAAAATGAAAATCCAAATATAATTTTAGAAATATTAAAATGGACTCTCAAAACAGAAAGAACTCAAAATCGAAAACTGAAGTACAAGCCAAATTGGCTGTATTATCAAACTTACAACTCGTATTTAAAACAATAAATAAAATCTAATAACAGCGAAACTCTAAATAACGACTAACTCTAGCCAATGATAAAATTTTGAAGATAAATATAAAAAATTAAAAGTCCTAATACATAATTAAATACTCAACTTATGAAGGCATTAATAAAAGACATTTTTAAGTGACATTGTGATGTGACGTACATTCATTGAGTGATGAAAAAGTAACTGGTGGGCAATTATTATCATTATTCACAAAATGTCACCTAAAAATGACTCTTATTAATGTTCCCCGTGATTACTCAATTATAATTGAAATATAGTACATAGTAGATAATTTAGCCCTTGTTTGAGCCCCATTAATTTAATTAAAAATTTGGGTTTTGAAAATTTAATGGTTAAAAAGTGGTTTGAAAAGTAAAAAATTGTGGGCTTGACTTCGAATTCCGTTCCATATAAATATATGAAATTAAAAAAAAAAAAAGACAATGAGAGGAGCCAATTATATAAGACTAGTTTCACACCCGTGTATTCTACTCACAAAGTATAATGTACTGACACGAAACAATGAGAAAATAGTAAGAACATCGAGTGATGATGATGATGATTATAATTTTGTTATTGTTGACCACAAAATCCGGATGGACCTTGGACCAACACGTCTCAGCTCCTCCCTCTTGAACACGCGGATCTCCTGCGCACTGTGACAAACAATCAGTTTGCAAAGGGGGCCGAGGTGGCTCCCGTTTGCACTCCGATGCCTAAGTCAGTACTCATTTTGGGAAAATGTATATTGGGTGCGGGAAATATAAATGTATAGAAGAGAGAAAAGGGAGTGAGAGAAGTATAGAGTTAAGAGTGAGAAATTGCTAACCCCTTACTTGGAGACAATTACGCTTCATTTATAGAGGAACTTCTTGTCTTGGATCACGACACGTGGCATACTTTACACTTGTCATCACCCTAGCTTATGGATGTGACAATCTTGCTTTTCAACCGTAATCATTGCTACACTTCGTAGGGGATGGGCGCCTGTCACGTCTGGGTAAAGGCAGTGTCCCATCACTGACTCAATCTTTCTCTTCTGGTCAACGCCATAAAGCGCCCCGGCTGAGTATAAAGCACATCGGCTGGGCGTTAACCAGGTCGGCTAAAGAGGTTTGGTTGACATACCACCTCGGCATTCATCTCAAGGTGATATTCCAGGCCTCAGCTGTGGGTCAAGGTCCATTGGTCCACTATTGGGCCTTCGCTGCAGGATCACTGTACCTCTTTTTGGGCCCGGAGTCAACACTAGTCCCTCAAATCCGAAGGGATTATTCATGGTCGTGTAGGATTTGCCACGATCTTACAGCATTAACTTCTTAGGGATTCAATAATGAGATTCCTTAGGTAAGGCTCGGATCCATATCATAGTCGACCTTCTGCCTCGGATTTTCTCTCCGTGCTGACCAGGATTATACCAGCGCATTTCCTAGGCGGCGCATTCACTCCGGAGGAGCTATCGATATTTATTCCCAAGAAATATATATAAAATGGGAGGGAGACAGCAGTTCACAGCGCGTGGCATGCACTGTGGTAGCTGAACGGTTTTTATTCCTCCCTTTGACGGCTGTCGCTTTGATTAGCTCGTTTCCCAAGAAGCGTGGGTTACCCATATTAATCACGCGGCTCACGAAATTCAAGGAATCTAGACCGTTATGATGCCTATAAATCCTTCTTCATTTTACCACTTCACTTTTTACTATTTTCTCATAATCTTTGTAGCAGTACTTTCGCGAGAGCTTGCGCCGTTTCTCTCTTCCTTGTGATTTTCGTGTCTTTTCTTCAAGGGTTTACTACACAGCATCCACTCTTAGCGTTTTCACAGTTTTTCTTGGCGAGCTCTTCATTCCAAGTGCACAGTGTCAAGCATTCTCCTTTTGAAGGTAAATCTCTTGACCCTTGTATATGCAAGACTTTCTTATTTTTAGTTTCTCATTGTGGGTTTGAGAACTTTGTTTTTGCATTTTGTTTTTCTTTTGTTGAGTCTGACTCTCTTTTTAAAACAAAAAGAAAAAATGGAAAGAGTTGGGGGAACGGGTTCACAGGAAATGTTAGCGATGGCGGTTCCCATCAGAGGTTTCTGTCCCATCTCTTTATCGGTTTTTAGCTCCCGTTTCTTTAGGGAGCAGGTTAAGAGGAGAAATAGGAAAAACAGTGGCATAATTTATTTGAGTGATTCTGACAGCGAAGAAGAAAAACACCAGAACTACATGGCTCATCTATCATCTGAGGAGGAATCCGCGCTAAGAGAGCTCCGAAGCAAGCGAGAAAGGGATTTGGGAAAAGAAAAGGCGGCGAGCTCCTCTTCAGGTCACCAGGACCTCGGCTTGATTTTTAGGGCACCGTTTAGGGCGCATAGGGAAGAGTTGGGTTTGACTGCGGAGGAGATTGCTCAGGTAGAGGATTGGGTTGACCAGGTCAACAAAGTTTCGGGCTACCATGTTGATCCCGATCCAAACCCAGATTTGTGGGAGAGCAGCGAGGTTGCTACCGAGATTCGAGGAGTTGATCTGGCTTGTGCCTCGGCGAAGTTTAGGATGCCAGAAGGGGTCTGTTTAGTGCATCCTACACCTTCTTGTCGACCATGCAGTCCTCCTCCAGGCCAAGCAGCTATATGTTACGACGCTTTATCCTGTGGGATGAGGTTACCTCTGCATCCTTTCTTCAGGGCCTTGCTTAGGAGCTACAAGTTGTGCCCCTACCAATTGGCACCCAACTTTTGGACACAGGCCGTGGGCGCTTGGCTGATGTGGCAAGAGGTCAACCCCGATTATCCTATCTCACTACACATTATTCATACCTTGTACACTCTGAAGAAATCGGTGAGAAGGGAGAGGGACGTTAGACCAGATGTGAAGGACTGGTATTACTTGTCTCCTAGGGGCTCATATCCTCCCGTCATTACTGGCCAACCTACTTCTATAAAGAACTGGAGGAATCAATGGTTCTGGGTAGCTGGGGAGTGGCAGAATTCGCCTGTGGACCCAAGTCCAGAAATTTCAGTTCCCCGAACTCTTTCCACTCCTAGTGAGTCTTGTGTTAGCTTTAGTGTCCTTGAGCGTCCTGTATCACTTGTTTTTTTTATTTTTTATTTTTTATACCTCTTTCCATTGCTTACTAACGTGTCACCGGTTCCTGGCAGGGGACACTTTTGCTCGCCTCCTCCCTGACGCAGACCTAGCGGCAGTGAGGCGTTTGTTTGCTTACAAGGGCACCTTCCAAGGGGTCATTCAGCAAAACAAGCTATTTGTTAAACACGGTCTTATGCGAGCCATGAGTAAGCCCGTTTCCTCATGGCTATTTTATCTTATGCTTTGTCTGCTTGCAGCCTCACTTTTCTTTCTTTCTTGTTAGGCTCCAAGGATTTTCCAAAGATCTCTCTAAAGGGGCTTATGGCTACGAAGATCCCCCCTGCACTCCGTCATGGCAGTGAAATTGAGAGAAAACAGAAGGTGGTGTTGGCCAACCTGCAAGTTGGGGCGGCAATAGAGGTGTCCGAGGCGTCTACGACCCAACTTCAGGGGCCTTTACCAGCTCTACTGCCACCGCCTACCCTGCTTCCTGTGGGTCCCCAGCAACCTAGCACAGAAAAGGGAGCTGAACCTAAGGAAGTCCTTCCAAAGGGGAAAGGGAAAAGGTCAGATAGGGGCGGATCTAAGAGGGACAAGGAGGCTAAGGGTGCCTCAGTTCCTCCTCCCTTGTCCGAGGACACGTTTGAGCCTGCCCCTGAAGAGGAGCCTGCCCCTCTGAAGAGACTCAGAAGAGGTAAGGGCAAAGAATCCACCTCTGCGCCTCCGCCTCCCATGTTAGAAGACCTGGGGGATGAGCCCTCTGTATCCATTCCTGGTTTGGCCTATGAAATGACACCGGAGGGAGCAGAGGAGCTCACGCACATCAAAACTAGCATTCTCCCCAGGCAGGTCACCTTCAGCCCTTCGCTGTTTGACTCTCCCAGTTCTCCTCCAGCCCGGGCCGCCTTTATAACCGAACAATTTTGGACGGAAGGCTGGTCCGCCTTTTCTTCTAGTTCCAGTCCGTCCCGGAAGCTGCTCGCCGCCAAGGCCATGAATGCCAGGGCGTTGTCCCTTATTGACGAGGTGGAATCGTCCGTGGATGAGGCGTAGCGGGACAAGAAGAATGCTGAAACTGCTCTCCGGCATGCGGACAACATGCTAAAGGAGATAAATGATTTGAAGACCCAGTTGGCCATAGCCCGGAAGTCTTCCTCCGAGGAGAGGACCAATGCCAAGCGGCTCCAGGAGGATAATGATAAGTTAAAACACGACCTCCTGGCCTCTGAGTCCGACGTGGCAACATTGTGCAAGAAACTGGATGATTCTAATCGTGCACAATCCATCGCCTCTGAGGCTCTGGCTGCCGCTAACGCAGCTAAGTCCCGGCTGGAAGCCGAGGTGGCAGCAGCGAATGAAGAATTGGGGAGGGAGCGGGAGGCCAAGGCAAAGGCGGAGGAGGATATTGTCTCTTTGGAAAAACATATGCAGGATAGGATTACTGAGGTTCTAGAGCAGACCGTCATGACACGGGTGGAGAATACTTTAAGTACCCGAGTGTCTGAGGCTGTCCAGACCTTCAAAGACACTTTTGAAGAGACCCCAGAGTACGAGGCGATGCAAAGGGTCTTTGGGAATTTAGGGGCCAGGATGGCTTTGGGGGACGTAAAGGAAGCTTATCCGGCTTTGGACCTGTCCTCCATTGAAGCATTGTACCCTGAGCCTCAGAGTGCTTCTGCGGATCCCCTGGATGCATCTAACAAGGGCTTTTCAGAAGATGTTTCTCCCCAATAATGCCCTTTTGTATTTATCTTGTCGTTGGATCTTTTGTTTTCTCTTTTTTCTTTGTAAGTGCTCCGGCACCGGATATTTGTAAATGTAACATTCATTCAATTTGCAATGACTTATTCATATTTTGCCTGTTAACGTAACATTTCGAACTGTTTACGCATAAATGCTTCCAAGCGCGGACGCCTTTGCGATTGTAAATGTCTTGTATGATGTAAAATGTACTAATGTCTTGATTTGTACCTTTGCGATTGTAAATGTCTTGTATGATGTAAAATGTACTAATGTCTTGATTTGTAAAATGCACTTGATTTGAAGGATAAGACATGCGCTCTTAATGTCTTGATTTGTAAAATGCACTTGATTTGAAGGACCTCGGACAGACACAACCTAGTTCGGCCGGAGGGGCTCCTGTGCCTTTGTAAATGTCTGTAAATGTCTAGTCCCTTAGATTTAACGAGCTTGGTACGTTTACGCTTGCTGGTTAAATCTGATGTCGACCAACTTTTGCACGATTTTTAACTTACATTTAGTAACACCCCTTGCAAGTTTGCATGAACTTCTGTTTGTGGCGTGCCTATTTTCAATCTATAATTTTGACGACGTGTGCCTATGTTCAATCTATTTTCACAGTATTTAGTGCGCATAGGTCTTGTGAGTGTTTCGCTTAAGTGTATATATGAAAGTATCAACCATTTTGCGGAAACATTTAGTATCTCGCGCGAAAGAGCACCCCGTATGTACGAACTAATCTATCGTTTTTAGAACTTTGGTTCATATGAAAATGTCTGAGGCAGTTACATCTGAATTTGCATGGATTTCAGAAATAATGCAGTGATCGACGTGTGGTCTTTATAAGAGTCCCTTGTTTTTAAGAATTTCATGCATGACGAATACACATGGCCAATTAGTATTTGGTGCAATCCTCATCATAATTGACTAGCGATTTCATACAATCATGTGACAACGCTGTGTCTCATTGAAGTGGAATTTGACTTATTGAAAATAGCGACGAAGGTGATCTGTGTTCCAAGGATTACACAAAGGTACCCCGGATAAATCTTCAATTATGTACGTACCAGGTACCACCTCGGATGTGATCTTGTAAGGGCCTTCCCAGTTGGGACCCAAAGTCCCTACTCCCGGTTCTTGAGTCGAAGGAAGAACCTTTTTTAGGACTAAGTCCCCAATATTAAAGCGTCGCCCTTTCACCCTTTTATTGTAGTACCGGGCCATCTTTTCCTGGTATCTGGCCACCACCACTTGAGAATCGTTCTGTTTCTCCATGAGGAAATCCAAACCGGCTCTTTGTGCTTCTTCATTTCTCACTTCGTCGTAATGGATTTGACGAAGCGAAGGGATCCCAATTTCAACGGGACATACCGCCTCGGCTCCATACGCCAATGAGAAGGGTGTTTCACTAGTAGAGGTGTGGGAGGTGGTTCGAAGCGCCCATAACACCAGTGGTAGCTCGTCTACCCACGCGCCCTTTCTGAATTCCAGCTTCCTTTTCAGGGTATTTTTTTATGGTTTTGTTCACTGCTTCCACTTGCCCATTGGCATGCAGGTGATGTGGAGATGAAAACAACTTTCTAATTCCCAAATCATCACACAACTCGTCCACGCTTCTGTTTTTAAACTGTTTAGCATTGTCACTAACCAGCGAATGGGGTACCCTGAACCTACATATGATATTCTTCCAAATGAACTTGGTGGTGTTGGCCTCGGTGATTCTCATAAGTGGTTCAGCCTCGACCCACTTGGTGAAGTAATCAATTGCTACTATAGCAAAGCAATTATTTCCGGCACCCCTAGGCATAGGACCTATAATATCAACCCCCCATCTTGAAAAAGGCCAAGGGCTGGTCACCACGGTTAGCTTGTGATGTGGCTGGTGCAATATGTTTGCGTGTCTTTGGCATTTATCACACTTGCGCACAAAGTTATGAGAGTCCTTTCGCATAGTGGGCCAGAAATACCCCTGTTTGAGGGCTTTCCGAGCTAGCGATAGTGCCCCGGCATGGTTGCCACATATACCTTCATGGATTTCCCTCATTACATATCGCCCTTCCTCAGGCCCAACACATCTTAGCAACGGGGAGGTGAAACTCCGTTTATAGAGTGGATCATCCAAGAGTACGAAATTGGCAGCATATCTTTGCAATTTCCGAGCTGCTTCAGGTTCGTTTGGCACTGTCTGGTGCCTCAAATATGCAATCAGCGGATTCATCCAGGATCTCTCTTCCTCTACCATCAAAATCTCTGGTCCTGGTTCAATAGAGGAGGTCAACATGCGCTCAACTAGGATCAGATTATATAGCTCCGCATCACTGCTGCTTGCTAGTTTTGACAGAGTATCGGCGTTGGAGTTTTTTGTTCTGGGGATGTGCCGCAATTCCATTTCTTCAAAGTGTACCGCCAAATCTCTTACTTTCTTTAAGTAAGCAACCATAGAGGGTTCTTTGGCAGAAAATTGCCCATTGAATTGATTTACAACGAGCTGTGAATCGCTGTTCGCCACTATGGACTTGATCCTTAAAGCTTTGGCAAGTCTTAACCCAGCTAACAACGCCTCGTACTCAGCAACGTTGTTCGAGGCTTTGAACTCGAAGCGGATTGCGCTATGTAGTTTAAACCCTTCTGGGCTAATTAATAATATGCCCGCACCGGATCCCTCCTTACCGAGGACCCATCAACAAATAATTTCCACTCTTGGCTAACCTCTGTGTTATCAATCATTTCGACCTCCGGCGGGTGTGTGAATTCGACTACGAAATCAGCCAAAGCTTGGGCCTTTATCGCAGTCCGAGGTGCATAGTGTATGTCAAACTAGCTTATTTCTATTGCCCATTTCAGTAATCTCCCAGATACATCTGGTTTTTGCAACACCTGTCTCATGGGAAAGTCGGTGAGCACGTGTATGGAGTGTGCTTGAAAGTAGGGGCGAAGTTTGCGAGAAGCAGTGAGTAGTGAAAGGGCAAGTTTCTCCATATCTGGGTAGCGTGTCTCCGCATCTAGCATGGCTTTACTCACGTAATATACTGGAGATTGATTCCCCTCCTCTTCTCTGACCAACACGGAGCTAACAGCCTCTTTGGACACAGCCAAATACAAGTAGAGAGGCTCGCCAGCCTTTGGCTTTGATAGCAATGGGGGTCGTCCCAAGGATGCTCTCAGGTCGGCGAAGGCCTGCTCACACTCCGGTGTCCACTGGAATCGTTTCCCCCCTTTTAGAATTTTGAAAAATGGCAAGCATTTGTCCGTAGATTTGGAGACAAATCGATTCAGGGCTGCGATTCTTCCCGTTAAGCTTTGCACCTCCTTTGGATTTCGAGGCGATTGCATGTTTAACAAAGCATCGATTTTGTCGGGATTAACTTCGATTCCTCTTTTATTCACCATGAACCCAAGAAATTTTCCAGATGCTACTCCAAATGCACACTTCGCCGGGTTGAGCTTCATCCGATATTTCCTCAAAACATCAAAGGCCTCTGACAAATGGTGGATATGATCCGCGGCGACCATACTTTTGACCAACATGTCATCAACATACACCTCCATGGTATTTCCCAACTGTTTTACAAACATGCGATTCACTAGCCTCTGATAGGTAGCTCCCGCATTTTTCAAGCCGAACGGCATTGCTTTGTAGCAATAGAGTCCTCTATCTGTTATAAACGAGGTATGTTCTTCGTCCGATTCGCACATGGGGATCTGATTGTATCCGGAGTAAGCATCCATGAAGCTCAGGAGCTCATGCCCTGCCGTAGAGTCAACCAATTGATCGATCCGGGGCAGTGGAAAGCTGTCTTTTGGACATGCCTGGTTCAAATTCGAAAAATCAATACATACTCTAAGCTTCCCATTGTGTTTTGGTACTAAAACAGGGTTTGATACCCACTTCGGATAGCGCGATTCTCTGATGAAGCCGTTTTTCAATAGCTTCGTGACCTCGTCTTTCAAGGCCTCATACTTGTCTGAACTCATAGGTCTTCTCTTCTGCCTATGCCCAGGGCTTCGTGGATCAACCTGGAGTCTGTGGCATGCCTCCTTAGGATCAATCCCGACCATGTCGCCATGCTTCCATGCGAATACATCGAGGTTTTGAAGTAGGAAGTCCTTTAATTGACTCTTGTATTCGGTTGGCGAGTCCAGTCTGACCTGTAATTCCTTGATTGGGTCCAGTGGGTCTACGCCGAAGCAGTCCAACCTTTCGGCCGGGGTGGGGCAATTGTCACCTGCCATCCTGGGGTCTAGATCTGCTAAATCCCCCTCTAGGATCATCGTGACGTCCTTGTCTCCAGATGGCCCTTCACCCAATCTTTCAGGGTATGGAGCAGCCTCGGCCATGGCTACATCACTGATCATGTTTAAGCTTCGATCTTGAAACTTCCGGATTGCATTTGTGTAACAAGCCCGGGATTCTGTTTGGCTTCCCCTCACAGTTGCAACGCCATGCTCCGTAGGGAACTTCATGCAAATGTATTTGGTATGCGTTACAGCCCCCAAGTCAATGAGACCAGGCCTCCTAATTGAGCCATGATAGGAGGAGATTTTGTCAACCACCAAGAATTCCATAGGGATTCTGGAGAGGGTAGGGGCTTGCCCTACTTCAGTCATAAGGGTTATGGACCCTCTAGGGGTTATGCTGTCCCCGGTGAATCCGTATATCGGATCAGGGACCGGAATGAGGGGGGTGCTGATCCACATCTTATCAAAAGTTACCCCGTAAATCACATTTACCGAGGCACCATCATCCACCATCATCCATGATAGCCCATTTCGAGCCACCACCACCCTAATAACCAATGCGTCGTTGTGTGGGAAGTGTACTCCAACAGCATCGTCTTGTGTGAAGGTGATAGGTTCCGTCCGAGGCACCCCCACAGGATAGGAGTGGATATGATAATTCACGTTGGCGGGCTGCTTGGCCTCTCTTATATAACTCTTTTGGGAGTTGCTTGTGTTCCCACCTGGGTGGGGGCCTCCCAGTATTGTGTCGATTTCACGGATGGGGAGGTCGGCCACAGGTAGAGGTGGTTCCAGTGTGTTTTTGGCATGTGCCGAGGCGGTGTCTTGGCCCTTATTCCTGTCTCTTTGACGATTATCAATTCTTTCCTTAGTTGAGTTCTTCCACGGGGCTCTCCTATCAGCTCGGTTGAACTTCTGGCCACCAGATTTTTTTGTCCGCCCTGTGTCAGGGGGAAAGTCGCCTCTACTTCTCCCCTGTGCCTTTTGGTCGGCTAGCATGTGGATTTCTCTGCAATCCTCTGTTGTGTGACCGTAATATCTGTGGTAGGCACAGTAAGCCCCAATCATGGGTTGTTTTCCACTTCGGCCGCTTTCCACTCTCCCTTGAGCCGTGTGAGGATTTTGAGAAGGGGTGTTAGAGTGTAAGTGAGGGATAGCCTCCGTGATTTCTGCTGCAAAGCTAGATCCCGTCCCCGGGAATGGCCGAGGTGCGCCACCTCGGTTACCGCCGATCCTATCCTTGTTTCCTCCCTTTTTGAGGCGCTTCATTGGGATATCCGAGGTTGTATCTCCCTTGGGGGTGATTATCTCTGGCCCTAGCCATTTCCTCTGATACAATCTCTTCCTTCATCAGGTCTACCAGGGTATTGTAATCTCTTGGTTTCCTGCTCCGGACATCCCTCCAAAACATGCTGGTCATATCTAGCCCTCCTTTTAGGGCGGAGAACATCTCCGCTTCTGTGATATTTTCGCAGATATGCATTTCTTCAGTGAATCTAGCTAGGTAACTTTTCAGAGATTCGTCCCTTCCCTGCCTCAGATCCTGAAGGCGTTGGAGTGGGAGTTGACCGGGCCTGGAAGAAACAAAGCCATTCTTAAAAGCAGTTTTCATATCCCTCCAACTATGGATGCTGCCAGGAGGGAGTTTTTTATACCATCGTATAGCACTTCCCTCAAGGGTTAAAGCAAAAGCTTTACATTTCAGTGCCGGGGTGGCCCCGGCTATTTCCATGCTGGCGCGGTAATTTAACAAGTGATCATCAGGATCACCTCGGCCAGAATACTTTGCTACTTCCGGCATTTCAAAGTCATGGGGGACGGGGCATCTACGGAGGCCCTCTGTGAAGGGACTTACTTCCTCTTCGTCATCCAATTCGTACGACGGCAGCTCGCTGTTCTCGTCATAACCGGAATACTCCGGATCACGATATTGGCCATAGAGCGGTGGAGCGTACTCCTGCCCTTGCGGTGGTGGAACGCGGCCGTAGTTTGGCCTTTCATGGCTCTGTAACTCATTGCGGGGGTTAGTCCGAACTGCTTCGGCTCTTCTTTCTTGCCTATTCCTAGGCTCATGTGCTGACGCCATCCTTTCTCCCCCCATACCTCGCTGGTTCCTGTGCATTTGACCCTGCGATAAGGCTTCTTCGGCGCGTCGCTCGCGCCTATTTCTAGGCTCTGCGACATTGTGCCGACCTGGGTCCGTTTGTCCCCGTCGTTGTCCCCTGAATAACCCTCCTATTCGGCTAAAAACACTACCGGAATTTGCGGGAGAAGCCTCCCTGCGTCTAGCTGGTGGTGGGTTTTGTTCCTCATGTGTTTCATGTTCTGGGTCTCGCTCGTAGAAGGGTTCGGATTCCACTTCGGCGTATGCCTGCGGGTCCTGATAATAATAAGATACAGTGGCCGCCTCAGATGGTGAATAATGTGGCTGTGAGTATTGCCGTGGCATCGCAGGTTCGTTCACAGCATACCCTCCGGCCATAAAGGCATTCATTGCAGCAGTTTGTTCTATTTGCTGCCTCTGCATCTCCAGCATTTGGGCCGCCATGAGTGTCATGTCTCGTATCATGCGGCGATTTCGGCGCCGACGAGGTGGATTAGGTTGTGCCGCCTCCTCGTTGGCGTTTTCATGGAGTTCTTGAGGAACTTCATCCTCGTTGTTTCGGCCACTTCTTTCCCTACGGGGGTTAACATCACCATCACTTTCATTCATGCCTCAGAAGGATTTCTGGTCTTATCTGGATTTTCAAGGATAGATAGGCATTTGTCTTGCTGCTTCAAACCTTTTTCAAAGGTGTTTAAACTTATGTTTCAAAGTTCTTTACCTTTTTCAAGGGCGTTTAAACTTATGTTTCAAAGTTCTTTACCTTTTTCAAGGGCGTTTAAACTTATGTTTCAAAGTTCCTACCTTTTTCAAGGCTGTTTAAACCTATGTTTCAAAGTTCCTACCTTTTTCAAGGCCGCTAGCTTATCTTTCAAAGCTCTTACCTTTTTCAAGGCCGCTAGCTTATCTTTCAAAGCTCTTACCTTTTTCAAGGCCACTAGCTTATCTTTCAAAGCTCCTACCTTTTTCAAGGCCACTAGCTTATCTTTCAAAGCTCTTACCTTTTTCAAGGCCACTAGCTTATCTTTCAAAGCTCTTACCTTTTTCAAGGCCACTAGCTTATCTTTCAAAGCTCTTTGCAGTTATCCGCTCTATTGTAAGAGGTTATTCGTTCTTTTTTCAGGACTACTTTTCTATGTGTGGCTTTTTATCATGTATTTTCGTGGTTAGCAGTATGGTTTCCCACAGACGGCGCCAAAATGTTGACCACAAAATCCGGATGGACCTTGGACTAACACGTCTCAGCTCCTCCCTCTTGAACACGCGGATCTCTTGCGCACTGTGACAAACAATCAGTTTGCAAAGGGGGCCGAGGTGGCTCCCGTTTGCACTCCGATGCCTAAGTCAGTACTCATTTTGGGAAAATGTATATTGGGTGCGGGAAATATAAATGTGTAAAAGAGAGAAAAGGGAGTGAGAGAAGTATAGAGTTAAGAGTGAGAAATTGCTAACCCCTTACTTGGAGACAATTGCGCTTCATTTATAGAGGAACTTCTTGTCTTGGATCACAACACGTGGCATACTTTACACTTGTCATCACCCTAGCTTATGGATGTGACAATCTTGCTTTTCAACCGTAATCATTGCTACACTTCGTAGGGGATGGGCGCCTGTCACGTCTGGGTAAAGGCAGTGTCCCATCACTGACTCCATCTCTCTCTTCTGGTCAACGCCATAAAGCGCCCCGGCTGAGTATAAAGCACATCGGCTGGGCGTTAACCAGGTCGGCTAAAGAGGTTTGCTTGACATACCACCTCGGCATTCATCTCAAGGTGATATTCCAGGCCTCAGCTGTGGGTCAAGGTCCATTGGGTCACTATTGGGCCTTCGCTGGTGGATCACTGTACCTCTTTTTGGGCCCGGAGTCAACACTTATCAATAGTTTACAAATTCATATTCATTGACAATTGAAATTGAAGTTAAAATTGGACAAAATCTCAATTACTTTTAATAATAATACTTTTTGTTAGTACGTTGCACAAGATATGTTTTTTCGATGGTTCTTTTTTAGCATATTTGATATTTGGTTGAGTTAATATTTTCTACACTTTCTAGCCCTGATCTTAATCTCTAGAAGATAAAAAATTCCTTCTAAAGAAATAGATCTGTGACACGAAATATACCACATAAAGAATTAATTTTCTTGGCCATTTACTTGATTTCCTTCTTGGATTTCTTTATGTTGGTGCAGTAAGGTCTCAAGCCTTTGATACATTGTTCCATTATTGAAATTTGAAAGTAACATTTACAAAAACACCAAATTTTCAAGACCCCTCAATGGCCATTGTTTAAAACCAAAGTAACTACCATAACTAAAACTTAAGCTTGTAAAGCATATGCATTTGGAGTGCACCTCCAAAAGTGGCGCAAATTTTTGTTTCATGAAATTATATAAAACAATTAAAAACACAAGTGAAGATTAAAAAATTCCAAATATAAAAATGAGTAAACGTAATTAAAAACAGTTAGTCCCATCCTAGTCAGGATTACATGCCAGAATAAGGGCAGCCAAAATATAATAATAAAAAAACATAATTTATGCATAATTTTCACATCAAAAGGAAAAAAAAAAACCACCAACACATTACAATTCTGAGCTCATAACTAAATTTACTTTAAAACTGAGTAGACACATTACAATAACCATGCAGTAGTTAGAATTCAACTATTCAAGTACTGCACCAAAAGTTAAGGCCTTGTCCACCTCCATATATGATTGTTACTGCAAAGAATTTTTAATCAAAATTAGTAACTCAATTCAATTCATTAGATGACAAAAATCTCAAAAGCTAAATACAGAAATGGAGCATGTCACCTATAGAACGTTCACTCATTGAACATAAAATAGATCAACATCATAATTAAACAAATTAAGAGATCTGCATTTAACATTCTAAGACTACAATACACAGAACATTAAAGAATATTTGAGATTGTTTAACTACTAAGAATTGCAAAAATAGTTATAGTTTCCCACAATGTTGATCTTCAAAAGACAATAAACCTTTTCCTGCATTTGTGTAGCACTTCACTTGTTCTCTCCTCCATTTGACGTATGTTGTATGAAGTTTATAAGCAGTGTTCCTTATTGGGAACTTTGAGACATCAGTAAGATAGAAATAGGCAGTGTTCCTTATTGACATCTTCTCTTTCGAGTAAAATTTTATTGCTCAAGTTCCATAAGGGGGCTCTTTATTTTAACAGATCATAACCTTGATAAGAAGGGTGGAAACTAAGACCCAATAAACTAAAATTAAGCAAAGTGCAGGGACAGCCTGACGGGAGATGCCAATCTGCCTATAGGTGAAACTCCTAAAGAAATATATCTTTACATGGATTGAAAAACTTGGCCTACGGTTTGGAGTCATTGCAGAGATTCAAGAGAGGATGGTGCCTTTTCTTACTCGGGTATCATTGCAAATAAGACAAACAACTTGAGATGTTTTGTTCTTAAGTTTTAAAGTATGATGTGGTTCTTACAAAAAGGTCCTAATCTTATCATTCATTAGGAGACGTTAAAACCTTGAAATTCCCAAATGAAAAATCATACAAGCATCAATTAACTTCCAAAAACAGCACAAAGATTCATAAAGCAAAGCATTACATAAACAAATCTTGTTCTACTCTATTTCCTTATAAACTAGGTTACACGGACACCGACACCGACACGGGACACGGGTACGACACGACACGTGATTTTTTTAAAAACTTAGGACACGACACGTTGGGGAGACGCAAATTAATTTTTTAAATTTATTACTATTTTAGTCTTATTTACAAACTACACATTGGATATTTATTGAATCAAAATGAGGATACCAAACAAAAATAAACTCATAAGTTAGATTTATCATTTTTTTAATTGTATGCATTTAGCCCCTTCCCATTTTTATTTTAATGTATATGGTGTAGCTTCGACACGTGTCGGAGAGTGTCGGTGTCGGACACATGTCGGACACGACACGCTGGCTCCCGATAGAGTGTCGGTGCAACCTAGCTTATAAATTCTTTCATAATCCGAACTTCCATCCATCTGCCAAACACAAACAAAATATATTTTATAGAAAATGAAAACAAATGTAGATTTCAGAACGTTGAACCAAACCCAGAATAAACTACGGGAAACAGGAGCTATTCACACATTAGAATTTCCATCTTTAAAGCACCTAATAAATTATTTCAAAAGAAAATAAAGTCCTTAACTGATTCTATCCAATGGAAAAGGCACACCAAATGGAAGTGAAAATTAATCTTGCATTAGCCATATAAAATAATGGTGGGAGAGAGAATTACAGGCATATTGGAAAGCTAAATCCGAGATGCTGGCCACAATATGTTTAGAAATTTGCAAGCCATTTTTCTTCCCTGCGAAAAAAAAAAATTCGACCAAAAACAAAATAATTAATTTAATTGGATCAAAACCCGACAATAAAGTTACAAAAGTCTGTTTGTATAATCGTATATTAATCTTTCTGCTTTGGCAATGAAGATTGTGCTGAGTCAGAATCAATCTCGTAAGATTTCACTAGCGGATTCTTCATCATCATCATCTCTCTCAATATCGCTAAACCAAATCTATGAGCCAGATCTTGTTTGGGGGTAATATCAGAGCCTTAGATTGTCAATCCATGAACCTAGGTCTTGAATCTCTTCGAAAAGATTTTTTTTTTTTTCCAGAGAGCTGCAGTTTTCATGCTTCCATATTATGTGGTTCTCTCTTTTTCTTCACCAGTAGTTCCATATACCACCGACAAATGGTGGCTTAAATCTCTTGGTGTGAGACCTGGAAATCGATGAATACTGGTTGGATGTGGGTCGATTTTGACAAATGCCCATCTCTAGAAAGTTTGGCAACCCTAAATCGACAAAGAGAATTGGTACCCTCAAGACTGGGTTTGGAAAGAAAGAGGAGAGGAATCACTAGAGAAGAAGGGAATGCATCTACATAGCTTCAATCTCAATGGTGGAAAAAGATGAGAGAGTAATTTGAGGGAGGGATACAGACGTGCAAGAATAATCTACACTATTTGGCCACTGTGGTGGCTGCATAAATTTAAAGTTAAACTACGCACTAATTTTAAAACTTACTCATAACAAATTTATAATAATTATATTACCATCACAATTTTTACTTAATACACCACATTTTAATAATACCACAATTAAAACATATTTTCAATAAATACACAACAACTAATTTACAATTATATCCTGATCAAATATTAAAAATTAAAAGAGCAATCGTATTGCTAACATAAATATTATTTCTCACACCACTTTTTATGCAAACCCTAATTAAAATATACTTTTCATAAAAACACCAAAAGCCACAAATACTGGAAATGAGAATTAGATACAGGTTCAAAGTTTGCACTTTCTTGCTCCAATTCCTCAACTTCGGCAGCCAACAACCCTTTGTAACTGAAGTTTTCTAAAAAAATTATCGTTTAGTAACCCAAACATTTCTTTCTCCTCCCACCAGATTCATAGTTTCAATTTATTTACAGTCTCATAAACCTCCCAGTTGAGCCACCGTCCTTCGCAGAACCACCCCAAATACTATCAACAACCATGAATATTAATAATCTACAACGTACTGAAAAATTTCTGACTCGCATCAACTTCCTTGAAAATCAAGGATGATAGAGAAACTTCAATGCAGCACAAACTATTGAAACTGTGAACTACATTACTATGATGGAGTTTTATGTAAATGTTCATTCCAATTTGTTGAATATAACCACCACAGTTGTATGAATCTATGGATATTGCTATATGAATCTTTGCATTTATATTTTTAAATAAATAAGAATTATATATATATATATATTGGTGGTGTACGGGTGATTGGAATGAATAAATATATGAGCAAACAATAGATAGGGTATTTTTGTCATTTTACTCATTATTATTTAAGTAAATAAAAAATTTGTGGTGTATCAAATATTTATTGAGGTGGAAATATAGGCCCCCCTTCTAAAAATAACTGCCAAAAAATTCAAATTCAAATTCATATAAAATCAATATATGTTCATAATTGATTCAATTGAAATTGGAGATTCCAGAATCTCAGTTCCTTTTATTAATATATAGATATAGATGTAGATTCTCTTAGGCATAAATGCCTCAGAATACTTATGAAGCAGAGGATTTAAAAACTTTTGGTTCCCTCCGACATAGTATTCTTACTATCCATAGAAGCCAACGCATTATTACGATCTTCATTCAACGTAGTTACTTCTTGGAAGTAAGAGCAGTTGTCTGATGGTTAAAGTTGTACAGTTTCGAAATTTTACCACTAGTAGCAAAAAAATAATTGGAATCATTCATTTCACTAGCAAGCAAAAAATGTTGCAAAAGACCTTTTTGTAGTGATCGTGTGTAAGTTACAAATCACAGTATTGCCGTAGAGGGAAAGGCTATTGCAATATTCATTATGTGTTGCAAAAGGTTGAATTACTCATTGCAGCAGACATTTGACAACGTTCACTGCGCGTTGCGGTAGACCTTTGACAGCGTTCATTAGGCGTTACGGTTGATATTTTGATCAACGTTCAACGCGTGTTGCGATAGACCTTTAGCAACGATCTTTGCGTATTGCGGCTGATACTTTTAACAACGTTCTTTGTGTGTTGCGATTGATACTTTTAGCAACGTTCACTACACTTTGCAGTTGATGCTTTTGACAACACTCATTGCATGTTACCGTTGATACTTTTAGCAACACTCATTGTGCATTGCCGTTTAGATATCTTTTATTTTATTTTTTATTTTTTTTATTTTTCGCAAATCGATATATATATATATATATATATATATATATATATATATATATATATATATAATTCCACTGATAATTAACAAATTTCTCAAATATATATGTAATGTGTAAAATATGAAACACATGTACTATAAGTAATTCAATTGCTCAAAATAAAGTGCAAGAATTTTAAAGAAAATTGGATCACATATATTTTTATACGAAACAAAAATTACATTACTTTGTTCTCCTACATTAAAACAAAATCTGCAATAGTAGTTTTTCACATATTTGATTACACATCTAAATTTTGACATTTATTATCCCTCTACATTTCAACCGTATCTCTAGCAGACCATCAGTCACAAAAAGAAACTACTATCACCAATTTTCGACACGAATCATCGTAGAAGATGAGTACTTCCCTAACTTCTTAAGTTTGAACTGGGCCTATGACAAAACATCTTGTGAAAGGACTACAAAATTCACTTTTACCTGCAAAGTCATTATAAAAGTCTAATTATCATGACTTAAACTATACTAAATGTAAAAATGTAGAAATAAATCATACGAAATATCATAATCAGTTAGTATCCACTTGAATTTACACTCAAGGAGGAACCATGAGTCAATAAGCTATAGGATCTTATAGTTACATCATTTACATACTATTTTAAGAAAAGTTTGGCAAAGACTTCTTATTCCACGCAAAAATTCTCCAATTAAGGCATCGATAGCATTCTCCTTAGTGTACATTGATTCATTTTTGCCAGCTAAATGTTAGTTTCTCTTCATGATAGACCTGGAAAAATACATTATTGATAACATGGAGAGGAAGGTAGAAAGTTCTAACTCTTACTAAATTATATTACACGAGCTCAAATTTAAGTACTAACAAATTACGAAATTTAGTTAGGGTGTAAATGGCCTTGGCAAACTCTTAGTAGAATTGTCAACGAAAAAATGGTTAACAAACATTGTAATTATATATTTGAACACAAACACAGCCTGCACATTTGTTAGCGACATAAATGTATGTCTTCATAAAAACTACTTTATCAACTAAAGTTTGGCACAATAGAATAAATGTAATGAGCGCTAATATCCATAGGATTACTTGCAATATGTAGAGAATTTTAAAATAAAACAGAAAAGTAAAAAGATAAAGTACCATAACAAAATTAACAGATAAAACCTAGTACATACCTAATTTATAATTTTATAAATTCAAAGGTATCTCCTGAATATTCTAGTACACCTATTTTATTTTCTACAGCATAAACATTTAAAGCAAATTCAGTAATTGGCAGCATATAATATCTTTGATTTCCACAACCCTGCTTAATTGCTGGCAGTAACTCGAACTTAGTTCCTAAAAAAGAAAAAAAAAAAAATTCCGCAGCCACGTTTTGTTGTGGCTGGCAGTACCTAGCTTTCAACCATCTTCAAACACCAAACTTCTGAGTTTCAAAATTATTTCACAAAGAAAATAATTAATGGAAAAACACAACAACCAACTAGGGACCAGAACTCCATATTGTGGCATGTGAAAATTGAAGAACCGAGTTCCCTTACAAAAAATCCTCTCAGTGTCTCATAGCTCGATATCCAATCCTTCTGAGAATACTTTGGAACAATCGCAATGAGGGTTGTTAGATGCTCTGAAGTAATTGTTGGAATTATATATACCCATAGAGTATAATTCACGACATTTAAAAGTAAAATATTAATTGATTGTATTAATATGATGTTGTGTTTGTCCACGGGTCGATTTGATATTACAAATTGAGTGTTTAAGTTGTTAAACACAGAAAGATTCAATTTGTGATTCGATCTAAAATTAACGTTCACGATCAGTAAATAAATATGGACAATTTATTTTGATAAGATCGTCTCGATTTTATTAAAGTCTGTCTTTGACTTTGGTAATAAAATTGAGAGTACGTTTGGAACGTATTGGACGGGACCACGTGAAATTAATTTGTGACATTGACCGTACAAATTTAATTTCACTTGATTATCGTACGTGGGACCTTAATCCTAATCGGATAATGGACTTCGATTACTAACTTGAAGTTCTTTGAGGTATCAATGGGTGAGATCAAATTGCTGATCAATATCTCGGTACTTTGGGAATTAAAGTGAACTAACGAGGAACATATATTCGTATTATGGAATCCGTCACCTTTTAAGTATGATCATAATCTCACTGGTTCTTCTAGTGGACAGTTGAATCTGAGCTCAGTAATTCGACAGCGACTGTTGAATTCTATGATGTGATGGGATCACATCGAACTGTCAGATAGAAGATGAGAGTTGATAATTTATGAATATTCGGAGAAGGGCATTTTGGTCATTTTAACTTGCTCCGAATATTTGAGTTGATCGACGGGGGTAACATGTAAGAACGATAAATCAGAGGATATAATTATTGATTAATTGTTTCAGTAATTTCAATTTTACTAAGAGTGCAATCTCGTTCTTTTAGTGGAATAGAACTTGATTAATAAATTAATTTTGACTGATCAAGAGTTGATCGGGTCATAATTAATTTATTGGAGCTTAGTTTAATTGGGTCCGATCAGGTTCCCTCGGTGGCTTCACTATAATGGGTTTATACAGGCTTATTACCTGTATTGAGTTGTGCAGAAATGGGCCTGGGTTATGGTACTAGGCCTGGTAGGGTTTTGGAATGTAAAGAGGTTACAAATAGTCTCTTAAGACTATTTTTCTTAACCTAATAGGAAAAGTGGCGAACACACACTAAAGTGTGTAGTGTGTGTTTTCTCTTTACAAAGAAACCCTAATCCTAGTTTAACCTAGGTCTTGAGAAAAGGTGACCACACACCTGCACAACTGCCATTGGAGAATACCGGGGAAAGCTTGAGGGTTTGAAGCTTTGGTGGAATCAAGAAGCAGTTGATGAAAATTATTGTAAAGCACGCTACAAAGGTAATCTTCTCAAAATCCTTTTTGTGTGCAAAATTATTTATTCCAAGTTAAATACATAGAACAGAAAATCCTGTAACGGGATGATCTATCACAAGAAATCAATTTTTGTGAGTAGAGCAACCCGGGTTCCCAACAATTGGTATCAGAGCGTCAGGTTTTTGATACTGTTTTGTGTATTTAGGAATAAATTATTTTGTATATGCATGTGTTAGTTGAGCGGTGTTAGGGATTATGTGATTTAATTGTTATTGAATGAATGATATTTTTTATTGAACAAATTTATGGCCTTAGATTTTTGTCGTGAAATCTTGTATTTGTATTATCGAGTCTTGTAACAAAAGGGGTGGATTACGATTCCATGTTTTCCCTTTTGAATTTTTGATTTTTGCAATAGAATTAGGGTTTGTATTATTTCTATTGTAATTATAAAATTCGAGGACTAGATCTGCAGTTTCAGATTGAAGGGACCAATTCTGCAATTTCGGATTCAAAGATTGCTGTTGGAAATTCTGTGGACTGGCAATTCTACATATTTTAAATTGGAGGACTTCCAAGGCAATTTCGAAATAGGGGCTTCACTTCATCTTCCTCAACACAAGGAGGACTTGGCTTGCAATTTCTGGAAATCAACCATGAACGACATGCAGGCAGTCGACGGGACTCGTGGGTGCTACCAATGTGGTCGGCGGTCAATGGCGGCGCTTTTGGCGTTGCTATTTTGGCTCGATCGCGACGGTAGTGGAACCCACATATCTCGCTGCACACGGTCGACAGCGCTGTGGGTGATGCCGCTGCTATGGGTGGTTGATCGCGGCGCCTTTGGCTTCGTGATCTCACCTGGATCGCGACGGTAGCGCTGCCCCGCTGCCTGTGCAGCGCTGCGGGAGATGGGCAGCACCACCGTGGTGCTGCCGCTGCTGCCATTGGTGTTTTTTCCACCTTGTTGGCGGTAGTGGTGGCGGCACACGGAGGCTGGTGCTGTGGTAAGGCAATCCCAAGCTTTTTTTTCCGGAGACGATGCTTCCCGGCAGCGGCTGAAATCTTTGCTCGGTTTGGAGGTTACGCAGCAACCTTGCAGTGATGGGTCTAATGGTTTGGGCTGAATATATACTATTTTCAGTTAAGCCAAATTCAAATTTTGGACCGGAACACTAAATATTCTTTTGGGTCAGATTTGGGTGAAATTAAATATGGTCCAGAAATTGTAAAATTGTTCATTTTAATTAATTTCAATGTGGACTAAATCGTTTAGCTGGGTCAATGCAATGTGGACTAGATTTTACAATGGGCTGGAATATTTAATTGGATCACTGCATTTGGAATTTGACATTTGAGCTGAAGGCTGATGGTTTGCACTTTTGGGCTGAAGACTGAAAGTTTGCAGTTTTGGACTGGACACTTACAAATGGGAATTGAAGAATTGGGCCGGCTTGTGGCTCAATAGACTCTTTAATTAATTTGTAATTTTTGTGTCTAGGTTTGGCCATAAATTATGTTCTTATTTATTTTATTATCGCATTTATTTATTGCTTTAATAATTTGTGAATGAATGTCATTAAATAACATGTCATGTAGATCGCATAAACACCGCTCTAGGTACTATACTGTCATGCATTGTTTTATATTTTATTTTCTTTTCTAAATATTAGATTAGAAAATAAATATATTTATTAATAATTAAATTGATTTTAAGAGTTAAAATTGATTGGGTAATTATTAAATTAAAACCCAACAGTTCAAAATATTAAGTGAGTGAGGGTGCAAAATATTTTGAACCCACGGCCTCCCCTATTAGTCTATTAGTAAAAATTTGTGTATGCCTCGTACTAATCTAATTAGTCTCCCTATAGGAGGGCTGCACTGTTTTGGTTACTAGATTGTGCCCAATTAGGTGATGATTTTTAAGTGTGAATTAATCATGATTACCCTATAGGTGACATAATTAATTTGGTACTTGAAATATTATTAATATAGGGGTTAGACACTTAAATCAATGACATCGTGGGGAGTTCCTATAGAATATCCAAACGATGTCAATGATGGCCAAATTTTAACGACTATAAATTAAATATTACATGAGATGCTAGATATATTTAATTTAGTGGGAGGGTCCCAACCTAGCCATAAATCACATTTATTTCTCCTATAGAGAAATGTGTTTAAGATTTTGGGGTTTTAGGTTGTCGTCATATTATAGTAGTTTTGGGTCTACTTGTGCATAATTTTTTATTCATGCATCATATATGAAAGTATTCATCATTTATACAACTCGTGTTTAATACATTTATTTTATTTGAATGTCGTATTTCCACAACTAGTTATATATTTAGACATCACCAACTAATTTGCGAAAACTGTAACATGTCTCGTTATAATTCTTTCCACTTATGACATTTGTTCGTGCTAGAAGATCCTTGTTCAAAAATAATTATAAATCTTCCAATGAAAATGGTTTTATTTTGATGAGATGGTTTATTGCATAGATTTGATTCTCACGTTAAGTACTTCGCAATAAAAACATCAAAATAGGATACCATATTTATTTTCTCGATGGAAGGGTATTTATGATAATTTGAACATTTTAATTATGGAGTTATACAAAATATGCTATCAAGCTATAATAAATCTCTACTTATGAACCGATCACGATTTTTACAAGAGACCATTTGGTAAAACATGATTGGTCACTTTAACGTGGTGGAGGTTCCACTTGCAAACATTGATTCATGTGACATAATGCTTGAGAAATCTTTTAAGATGATCTCTTGCGGTTCAGTGTGGACTATATTCACCAGGATGAACGTGTCCCTGAAAGGTTCAATGTAAGCTATTCATAATGAAGAGATTATTTTAAAGCAACGGATAGTATGGTAGGCCCTCTAACCTTTTTGCTTTTGAGCAAAGATAGGACTAATGAGGAAGTAGCCTTTCCTGGAAACTCTATAATGGAGTAAGACTATATTCTTTGTGTTATGGTTAGTAATTGAGTCTATCTTGATTATAGATTCTAGAGTAACTAATCACTATTACAAGTTGTTGCAATATGGTCCTAGGTGACCAAATGACACAATGAGATAGAGTATACTATAAGGATAAGCACGGGTACGGTAATATGGAAAGAGCCGTTGGGCTTTTATGTTTGCGAAACAATTTGATTGTTATTTTGTCTCTTTATTATTTGAGCGGAATTATTTAGCACTTAATCTCCAGTTATTAGTTGGAATTAAGTTAAATAATGCTCTTATTATTGCGAGACAAATGATTAACAATCTCAAAGCCTTGTAAATAGTTCTAAGTGTAATATTACTACAACTGATAAGGGATAGATGATTCCTTGTATTAATGAACTCTTTGATAAGGTCTTAAGATAATCATATTTATCTAAATAAGATTGAAAGACTAGTAAAGATAACCTCTAAGTATTTTGGAGGTGGAATCTATGTGGGCTTTTGAATTTTATTTAGAGGGTAAAATGATTAAGATTTTAGGCTTGGTTACACTTATCCAAAACACGATTCTAATACTAGTAAGGGATGGACCTCAAAAGGATCTGAGGTGGAATCTATACTATTTTTTTGAATCTTGTTTAGAGGATTATATAACCAAGAGTCCTTATACATTATATGGACTTAAGAGTTTGAGGATTAATACACTTTCGATATGTGTGGATTCTTTGGTGCTCAAGATATGAGAGAGTACGAGTAATTCATCACTTTTATTGATGATCACTCCAGATCTCGATTCTATACTTAATATCTCATTGATCTGAAATGTTTCTAGAATTTTGGACAAAAGTTGAGAAGTAATTAAGAGAATCGAGATACTTCGATTTGATTGAGGTTTGTGTATCTCTCATATGAGTTTATGAACCATTTATCGGAAAAGGAGAACAAGGTAATACCAAATCAATGATGAGTTATCCTTGTTACTAGTTTCATTTGGGAATGTATACCGGAGATAGTCAGGTTCCTTCATAGCCTAGTACCATTGATTCGTTTCCTGAAATACCCCTAGAGTTGTGGCATGGGTGCAAGCTCAGTTTACACCACATTCAGATTTGGGGACTTTTGGCACACAAGCTGAAAGCCAGGATTGACGAGATGGAGGCAACAATGAAGGTTTGATTATAAGGTATGCAGCGAAACTAGAAATTATTTCTTCTATAGTCCTCTGGTCAAGAAAGTATTTGTTCAGTACAAATGTAACTTTCTTAGAGGATAAAGCATATAGAAGAATACAAATCCACAAGTAAAATTCTATTGGATAAGATGTTAGAACGTGGTTCAAACAACTTGATTCCAGGTTTCCGCATAGAATTAATCTTGATGATTTGGGACTTCCTACGGAACCGATGGTTGCTGATCCTAGTGGGAGAAATAAGGCAAGTGGTTCAACCACTATTTTTGCCTGGTGAACCCAATGGACAGGGAAAAACCAAAGGTTGTAGTCGAAGTTGTTCTCACTGTTCTGCCTCTTCTTTATGTTCATAAAGAGGTAGTGAAGAGGTTGATCCCAATTAGGGATATAACCAAGTAGTGGGAGAAGAGGAAGGGACTCTATTTGGACATAATGGAAATACACTTCCAGCGACTAATTGGAGTGGGAAGGTTGTAAGACCACCTTCTTGATGCTTATTCTGCGGAGAGTCTTTTTAGACAGTCTCTACTGAAATAAGAGAAGAACTCTTCATTTAGGGAAGTGGTAGAAGTTATAGACTTGAAATCATGGAAGGTGAATGTGAACTCGGAATTAGATTCCTAGTAATCCAACAAGTTTGGATATTTGTAGACGCACCCAATGGGGTCAAACCTATAGGGTGTGATGATTTTTAAGATGATAAAAGAATGGTAGATAGAAAGGTTGATACCTTTAGTGCAAGGCTTATGGTTGTGGGTTTGTGAAACCCTTCTCGCCAATAGCCATGCAAAAGTTTACCTAGATCTTTTATCCATTGTCGTTCATTGTGAAAATGAGGTACGACAAATGGATATCAAGATGTTGTTTCTTGAATGCATCTTGAGGAAATCATTTACAAAGTGTAATCTAATGAGTTCATATTAAAGACCATGAAAGTAAAATTCATGACTTACAAGTTTCCAACTTTGGATTTGGGTAATTGTTCAAGATATGGAACATAGAAATTTGATCGAACGATTGTGATACATGTTCTTGATCAAAATCTTGATATATCTTAAGTATACTCGTGTATACAGAAAGATGAGACAGTTTTCACGACTATTTATTTGAATGACACTCTACTTATGTGTGAGAGTATTTTCATTAAATAGTAGTTGGTACCAGCAATTAGATATGAAGGACTTGTAGATGACTGTTTATTTTTCTAGACATCCGTACTTTTCGGAGTGGGAGAAAAATGGAATAGAATAGTCTCAAGTTTCATGTAATAATAAGATACTATCTACATTTGCAATATTGAAGTCTTGAAAGGAATAATGTTCTTTGTGGACTTTATCTATCTTATGAGTATTCTCCTAATACTCATGGTAAGATAGAGAAGGTTCCTTATGCTCCGGCTATAGGAAGCCTTACTTTGCACTAGATAGGTCATATCTTATGCTGGGGATATTGTTGGTGATTATTAGTTTGATCCAGGATCAGATCATTGAATAGAGGTAAAGCACGTACTGAAGCGTTTTTGGAAAACGAGTAAATATTTGCTTATCTATTCAGTTGGTGATCTGATGGATTATAACTAATTAAGATCTGATTTGACTAGGATTCTCGAGAGTCGTCAAAATTGGAATATAACTGGGAGATAATGTGGTTAATTGGTTGGGAATAACACAATCTTGGATTGTTTGTTATACAACCGTAACTTACATCGAAAGGAGTTACTATCTTGGTTGAGAACATAATCATTAGTGTAATGATGATGTTGACAAGATGGATGATTCGATGTTTCATGTATACTCTAAGGGCAAGTGGGAGATTGTTGGAATTATATATACCCATAGAGTATAATTCACGACATTTAAAAGTAAAATATTAATTGATTGTATTAATATGATGTTGTGTTTGTCCACGGGTCGATTTGATATTACAAATTGAGTGTTTAAGTTGTTAAACACAGAAAGATTCAATTTGTGATTCGATCTAAAATTAACGTTCACGATCAGTAAATAAATATGGACAATTTATTTTGATAAGATCGTCTCGATTTTATTAAAGTCTGTCTTTGACTTTGGTAATAAAATTGAGAGTACGTTTGGAACGTATTGGACGGGACCACGTGAAATTAATTTGTGACATTGACCGTACAAATTTAATTTCACTTGATTATCGTACGTGGGACCTTAATCCTAATCGGATAATGGACTTCGATTACTAACTTGAAGTTCTTTGAGGTATCAATGGGTGAGATCAAATTGCTGATCAATATCTCGGTACTTTGGGAATTAAAGTGAACTAACGAGGAACATATATTCGTATTATGGAATCCGTCACCTTTTAAGTATGATCATAATCTCACTGGTTCTTCTAGTGGACAGTTGAATCTGAGCTCAGTAATTCGACAGCGACTGTTGAATTCTATGATGTGATGGGATCACATCGAACTGTCAGATAGAAGATGAGAGTTGATAATTTATGAATATTCGGAGAAGGGCATTTTGGTCATTTTAACTTGCTCCGAATATTTGAGTTGATCGACGGGGGTAACATGTAAGAACGATAAATCAGAGGATATAATTATTGATTAATTGTTTCAGTAATTTCAATTTTACTAAGAGTGCAATCTCGTTCTTTTAGTGGAATAGAACTTGATTAATAAATTAATTTTGACTGATCAAGAGTTGATCGGGTCATAATTAATTTATTGGAGCTTAGTTTAATTGGGTCCGATCAGGTTCCCTCGGTGGCTTCACTATAATGGGTTTATACAGGCTTATTACCTGTATTGAGTTGTGCAGAAATGGGCCTGGGTTATGGTACTAGGCCTGGTAGGGTTTTGGAATGTAAAGAGGTTACAAATAGTCTCTTAAGACTATTTTTCTTAACCTAATAGGAAAAGTGGCGAACACACACTAAAGTGTGTAGTGTGTGTTTTCTCTTTACAAAGAAACCCTAATCCTAGTTTAACCTAGGTCTTGAGAAAAGGTGACCACACACCTGCACAACTGCCATTGGAGAATACCGGGGAAAGCTTGAGGGTTTGAAGCTTTGGTGGAATCAAGAAGCAGTTGATGAAAATTATTGTAAAGCACGCTACAAAGGTAATCTTCTCAAAATCCTTTTTGTGTGCAAAATTATTTATTCCAAGTTAAATACATAGAACAGAAAATCCTGTAACGGGATGATCTATCACAAGAAATCAATTTTTGTGAGTAGAGCAACCCGGGTTCCCAACAGTAATTACATCATTTGGTTTCACCAAACTGGAAAGGTCACGAACAGCTAAACTACAATAAGAAATGTTGAGAGAAATCGAACAGCTAAACTGCTCGTGAACCCTGTGTGTGTGCTGCGTGGAAGGGAGGGGAAAAGGGAGGTGTTACTGTGGAGGGTGGTGGTGGTGGAAGTGGCTGGCGAATTGAGAGAAACCGAGAGGTGGGAGACGACCGAGCGATCAAGAGATAGAGGCGAGAGAGAGAGAGAGAGAGAACCGTTGAGGGAAGTGGTGTTGATGATGGTCCACGAGGCTTCCGGCGGAAGATGAGGCCGATAGGAGGGAGCGACGATTGAGAGGGGATTGAGAGAAGAGAGTTGTGAAGGAGAGAGGAGCAGCCAGCAAGTGGGATTCGATTTTGGGGGAGGAAGATCAGGAGGAAATACATTAAAATACCCTAAAAATTTTACCAATTTTTGAAAATACCCTAACAATTTTATATCTTTTAAAAATAGTCCTAAATACTATAAACTACCACAAATACCCTTATATATTATATTACAATTAAACCCATTAAGATTTAGAAAATGTACAACCTAGTTCTTGAAATTTTATTAATTTTGTTTATGATTTTATTTGATTTTTGTTCGCTCATAGTAGCACCCCTCACATTCATATTAGAGTCATATGGCAGATCTAAAAGATAAATATTATATAATACAAATTAAAAATGAATATATAATATATACATCAAGATTTATAATTATGCATACATTAACACTACCCGATAATTATAAAATAGAAATCTTGAACACTTTAAAAGATTTAGATAAAGATGTAAGAAGAGAAATATATAATCTAATAAATTTCGATATAATAAAAGAAGATTTTATCATAAACGAAATATTAGATTTAATCCACAAAGACATACTAGAAGAATTATATAAAGATTATAGAAATGGATTATCATAGAGCGGATCCTCAATTAATTAGATATCTAGACATATAAACAAATGAAAAATTAGATTTAATAGTAGAACAAAGAAGAAATTTAATGGACCAAATAAGAGAAGAAAGAAATATAAAACGACAAGAAAAATTAAGATTAAAATTATTAGAGAAAAAGAGAGAATATTTTGATAAAATCTTAAAACAAATACCAAAAATTCAAACGATTTTAGAAGACAAAGAAAAAACTAGAAAAGAAAAATATGATAAAACAAACACATTGGAAGACTATCTAAAATATTGTAGAATATATCATGGAAAATTAATGATTGGATCAATAGAGGAATATTGTGAATATCAAATAATGAATTATAAAGAAGCAAAATATGAAACAGAACTTATTCTAGAAATCGAACATATTAAAGGAAGAAATTAATGACAGAATTTCCAGAAATAAAATTTGAAAAACAAATAATAGAAAATATAAGACTTCCAGTTGGATCTTATCAAATAAAAGGAGCTAATACAACTATATTTCAACCATTAAGTTCATGGGGAGAATCTGATGGATTTCTTAACATGCAATTAAATTGGACAAGTGCATTTTTATGGCAAACATATAAAAACATAAATTTACAAGATCAATTAGCTATCGAAGAACTACAACAATTAAATATACAGGACATGAATATCAAAGAAAAATTACAAAACATTCAAAATAAAATAACAATACAATTTAAAGAATTAAAAGAAATGATAGGAGAAGTTAAAAATATAGATGAAGAAATCTTAAAAGAATTCCAAAGAAAATCAGGAGAATTAATTAATCAAGATAAAATTGGAATAATTATAGAAAAAATAGATAGTTTAAATGAAAAAATAAGAAAAAATGAAAATGAAAAAAATCATATCAATAGAAGAAAGAATCAAAAAGCTAGAAATAAAAATAGATGATATGTATGACAGACTATTTAAGGTACAAAAAACTCAAAAACCAAGAATATAAAATGTCTATAAGTGAATATATTGAAGATCTAAAAATATTAATAAAAACATTAATAAGTGATGTACAAGAAATAAAAAATGAATTAAAAGAAGTAAGAAATGATATAAATATACTAAAACTAGAGATTAGAGAATTCAAAGAAAATAATAAAAGTAAAGATAAGAAAATAAACAAAAAACTCATAGAAAAAGAAATACTTAGAATAGGAAAGAAGCATTTCGAACAAGAAAAAATTATAATAGAAGCAGGAAGTATGGATGATGAATTTAGAAGAAACATATTACCAAAAATACTAGAGAAAGAATTAGAATTACAAAAATCTATAGAAAAACTTTAGGAAAATTAAAAGTTGAAGAAAAAGTTGAAAAAGAACAAGACAAAAATGAATGAGGAGTTAGATTTGCTTATAGAAAATTTTGCCCAATTAAGTATAGAAAATTTTAATGAATACCAAGTTTTAATGAATACTGGAGGAGCACATAACCCTGCTCCAATAGGAACTTCTAAAAAAGAATTACCCGATCCAGATGAAAGTTATGCACCCTTATATAGTAAACCACACCGGCAATATTATGATAGAATCAGAAATGGACAACCACCTAGAAGAAATAAATATAAAGATAGGTTTGAACCAAATGATAATTGTGATAAACCTATTAATCATGGAAGAACAAAGTTAGATCTTGATTGTAAAATAAACACTAAAAAAGCCTTATTAACTTGGGCGGATTCAATGATACTATTCTTTTTATACAATAAAGATGATACATGAAAAAATACTGATAGAATAATAAATTTTTTAATAGCCTCTTTTGAAGGAGATGTTAGAAATTAGTGGGAAGGAATAAGTAGTTATACAAAAGCATTAATAAGAAGAAATGTACAGACGGAACTAATAAAATCAGATAAAAAAGGAATAGAAAAGTTAGTAGATTATATTGCGGATGAATTTTTAGGAGAAAATTGGATAAGTAATTTTGAAGCAGAATCAATAAGAGAAAAAGATAATGCAAGAGTAAAATTAATAAATTTAACAATATGTGATATGTGTAAAATCAAAGAATATACTTGTGAGTTTAAAGAATACTATTATGTCCAATTCTATAGTAATGAAAATCAAGAAGTATATAGAGATATGTATTACAATAAATTACCAAGTTCATGGGGAATATACTTTAAAATAGAAATTGAAAAATTTATTAGAGATAACCCTGGAACACCTAGAACATTAGGATCAAGAATAAAATTCCTATTTGAAAGATTAGCATATATATGTCAACAAAGACAATTATTAAAGAATTCAGGAAAATTAACCAGAATATGTTGTGAAAATATGGAAAAACCTACCCAATGGGGATGTAACCCTGAAAGAAGAAAAAATAATAATAAAAGGAAATATAAAAATAGAAAGTTTAAAAAATTCAGAAACTTCAGAAAAAAATATATAAAACCTAAGAGAAGATATTATAAAAGAAGATATAATCCAAATAAAAAACAGAAAAATAAAGCTTATAAGAAAGACAAAAGCCAATGTAAATGTTGGAATTGTGGAGAAATATGGCATATAAGCCCTGATTGTAACAAAAAGAAAGTTAAAATATTACAAAAAGAATATCTAGAAATAGAAAGTGAACTAAGTGAAATATCAGATATTGAAAAATACTATGATCAAGAAGTCTATATAAGTGAAACAGATTCAGAAAGTAATGAATCAGAATCAGAATAAAGAAATAGAAGAAATAGAAGCAAATAAAAATATAGATAAACAAGAATATGAAGGAATAGAATGTTATGGATTAAAGGTAACTTTTGATAATAATAAGTTCAGGAAGATACAAAAATTATCTTTAGATTTGAAAATAGGAAAATGTGAAATATTAGACAAAATATGGAAAAGAGAAAAAGTAGTAATAAATGAATATCATAAAATTGAAAGAGCAATAGATGTTAAAACCACTCAAGGAACACACAAATTAAATCTTTTAACAAAAAATACAGTTGCAGAATTATTAACAAAGATCAATAGAAAACAGAGTGAAAAGATTTAATATGTTTACTTAGCAAGTATCCAAATAATGTTTAAATCCCTATTTAGAGAATGATTAAATTCGTCTTTGACCGTAAGTTTACATGATGGAAGAATTATAAATTTAAAAGACAGTCATTTAGGAACAGTAGAAGGAAATCTAGCATATAAGAAACTAATATTTACATGTTACCCAAAATATTGTATATCATTAAAAGATAGAAATTTTAATGAAGTTTTAGGACTATATTTCAAATTACATAAAGATGATATAATGGAACCAGGAGATAAAATTATGACTATAGAATACAGGGCATTATACACATTTACTAATTCTAATTATGGAAACATTTATTCTAAAAAACCATATATTGAAATTCATAAAGAATGTAAAAATTTTGGTAAAGCTGTAGAACCAGATAAACAAATAAGTTTAGTTCCAAGAAACTATGAACTTACTATAACAAAAAATAAACCAGAAATCATAGAGTTACGAGAAGAAGAATACCCTAATAATAACATAACATTTGAAGATGGCAGATTAATTAGGAGATCAGCAAGTTTACCTAATAGAAAACAATTAAGAGAAACTAGTAATACAAAAGAAATAAAACTTAATATAAATGCTGGAAATATGAAAATAGAAGGTGAATATTTTAATGGAATAAAACATATAAAAGGATCAAATATATTAATTGACATAGGAGTTAGTGAATGTCATATAGCTTCAAATAGAAATAAAGGACTAATATCTCATAGAACTGATCCATATAGATATATAAATTTTGATGGACAAGTACATATGACTGAACTTGAAGTAAAAGTATCAATAAAAATAGGAGGAATAAATCTCCTAGTACCATGTCATGTAGATAGTAGTATGGTAAATCCTCATGTATTATTAGGAATGAGCTTTCTCGATGGACTAGAAGATTATAGTATAAAACGTGAAGGATTGTATATAACTCATAATGGTCAAACTATACTATGCAGAAAAACTGAATAAATGAATAACCAAATAAGTTTTTCATTAGCCGTTTATATACAAGTTACAATTGTTGAAACAAATATAACAACATGTGCATTAATTGACACGGGAAGTGATATAACAATATTCAAAAGTTTCTTAATAAAATCATGGAATACTAATGGAAAGATAAAAATTACATGAGTAACAGGAGAAAGTACTCATATAATTAATAGTGCTGATAAAATTGATATAATACTTGGGAGTAAACAAATAGTTGTAAATAAAGTATATAATTATAACAAATTAGAATGTGATATATTACTAGGAAATGACTTTATACAACAATTTCAATATTATAAACAAAATAATTACATGATAATGTTACAAACACCTTGTCCACATTTACTAAAAATACCAAGAGAATTTAGACATTAGAGAGTTCAGCCAACACAACGTGGTGATAAATGGGAGAAAAAACCAATTATACAAAATGAAATAAAAAATAAAAGAATAATGTATAAAAAAGTCTTAAAAACAAACATACAAACAAATATGGAAAAAATCATTGATCAACTAGAAAAAATTTGTGGAGAAAATCCATTATTATTTTGGAAACCACATCATACAAAAGCTAAAATAGAATTAACAAAAAATGTTATTATAAGAGTTAGACCAATGATGTATACCATACAAGATACACAAGAGTTTAAAACTCAGATAAAAGAATTACTTAATCAAAAATTAATCAGACCTAGTAATGGACCCCATAGTAGTCCAGCTTTTATGGTCATGAAACATTCTGAACAAAGAAGAGGAAAAGCTAGAATGGTGATAAATTATAAAGAGTTAAATAAATATACTAAATTTGATGGATACTTTTTACCAAATAAAGAGGTACTAATAAATCTTACAAAAGGAAAGCAATATTATTTTAAATTTGATTGCAAATCAGGATTTTGGCAAGTAAAAATGGAAGAAGATAGTATTCAATATACAGCATTTAGTACGCCCCAAGGAAAGTATAAATGGATGGTTATGCCATTTGGTTTAAAAAATGCACCACAAATATATCAAAGAAGAATGGATAACATATTTAGAAAATTCAATGAATTCTTAATTGTCTATGTTGATGATATATTAATATGTTCTAATAATAGAGAAGAACATAGAAACCACTTAATTAAATTTATAAATGAATGCAAAAAAGAAGGAATTGTTCTTTCAAAAAATAAAACTATAATAGAAAAACAAGAAATTGATTTTCTTGGATTATCAATAGATAAAAGAGGGATAAAATTACAAACGCATATATCTAAAAAGATAGAAAGTTTTCCAAAAAAATTAGAATCAAAAGAACAAATACAAAATTTTTTAGGATGTTTAAATTATGCAGAATGATTTATTGAAAATCTATCAAAAAAGAGACATAAAATTCAAATTTTACTCAGGAAAACAAATACCAAATGATGGAATGATGAACATACAGAAATTGTCAAATCGCTAAAAGAAGAATGTAAAAATTTGCCAAAATTAAGATTACCAGATGAAAAAGATAATCTGATAGTTAATACTGATGCCTCGGATAAGTATTGGGCAGCAATATTAAAAACAGATCTTAATGAAATTTGTAGATACTCAAGTGGAACATTTAATCAAGCAGAAATAAATTATACTACTCATGAGAAAGAACTGTTAGCAATCATCAGAGGAATAAAGAAGTTTTCATTGTTTTTATTATCTAAGAAATTCATTGTTGAAACTGATAATTCTCAAGTTGCAGGTTTTGTAAAAAATAAATTACTACCAGAACCTCAATATAGAAGGCTCCATAGATGGCAAGCCTATTTGGCATTTTATAATTTTGATATAGTTCATATTAAAGGTATTAATAATTATCTTGCGGACTTTTTAAGCAGGAATATTGAATTTGCAGATGGATAATATTAAAAGATCCCTGATAGACGCCAAAAAGCGAATGAACTTCCTCATGGAGGAAGCTGAAGATATAAAGCTTGTAATTGAACAACTTGCAGAAACTCTCCAAGGAAGTTTCAAGCAATTGATGGAAATCTCAACATTTCATCACAATTATACTAAAGAATTGAGCGATAACATAATTGAAATTGAATCTCAGTTTGAATCGTTGATTACCAAACAGGTTATATCAAAAATACAAACAGGTACATCTTCTGGAAGCAGTGGTGGACCAATAATTAAAAGAGATGAACCAAGTCCCAAAAAAGTTGTTATAAATGAAGCTAGTCCTCGAAAAATCACAATCAATGCCAAAGATGAACATACAAGGGTAGTCAGAATTCGTGCTGAAGAAGAAGATGATTCCTCTTTTTTACCAAAAGAAAACGAATATAAAACCACTGTTGAAGTTATATATGAACTTCAAGAATGTGATTGCTATTACATTTCGTCTGGAGACCATGTATACCCACGATTGACCGTTACTCAGGGAGGAGATCCCGTCATGACAAAAATGGCAACTGATTATGGATTCTTGGATCTTATCTATCCAGGAAAAGATCTGAAAGAAATCGAAAATTTTGATGATTTACTAAAAGGAGAAATTTCAAAATTTGCTCAAGGAAGATCCATATATTTAAAATTTTATTCGATCAGTCCTGAAATTGATGGAAGGATATATTATCCTGCTGAGCATATTATCACGATTGGGTATGTTGCTCGAAATTTTCAAATTGAAGTTGGAAAAAATACCAATCCAGTACCAAACATTACAAGATCATGGTTTAGATCCCGAAAGGTGTTGGGAATTAAAGTTCTCTACAACATTGCCAAAAATCTGTATGAGAAAAAATTCAAATGCATATGCCAGTACAATGGATGGACCTTACTTACTAATGGAGGAAAAGAAAAGTCAACAATCTTGCAAGAATACATCAATAAATTTGATACTCATCAAATCCATGGAAGTTTTGCCACTTTGCAAGAGGCGTGCATAGCTAGGAATTGCCCCACATGCCAAAAGAAGTGATGGACAGATGGAAGCCAATTGATAAATCTGATTTAGTGGAACAAGACAGCACAATGTAAGGGCCATGAGAAGACTGAAAATAGAGGGATAGGTGTCCCTATAATGTAGCCATGTGAAGAAATAAAGGGACAGCTGTATCCTTATAATAAAGAATAGATGGACAGGTGTGTCCTTGTAGGACCTTGTAAAATTCAAATTATTGTATCCATTACATAAGCAATGACGTAAGAGGTTGTATAGTAATACCTCGTAAAGTTGTATAAATAAGAGTCTTCTGATTAGAGAAGAGGCAGAACTCTCTTGAGCACTCAGTTTGTGAGAAAGCCAAAAATCTTCTGTCTTTGAAAAATTCTCATACCAATCCTTTGTCAATCTTCATATTATCAATAAAATCCCAATTTACTTATCATATTAAGATGAGTTTCTAAATTTTTGTCTTCTAAATCCTATTTCCAAAAAGAAGATATATTATTAAGAAAACTCCCTACACTCTGTCCTAAAATATTTTCCATCTAAAGAGTTATACAGTGAAGGTATCCAGGTTTAGCTAATAACCCGTGAAGGCAGGAAGCCATTGGAGGGTGTGGAGCAGAAACCTATAAGCCTGAAGGTCACTAACAATAGAAGGAAATTACAAAGGTACTGAGAACAGGAAAAGAGGTTAGTATTCTTAATATATCTATCTTTACGGAATTAGGAGGAAGAAGAGCTTTTAACATGGCAGAATCCAGAATTGTTAAATTTAATTATCAAAACAGTCCTTATAATGATGAATATCATAGCATAATCGAACCTTTATTCATGTATAAACAGTTTACTAGACCAAATAATGAAATAAAAAAGTTATATCATGTCTATATGCCACGCTTGTTAGCTATCTTTCCAACATTAAAAAGAATATTAGGATTAGAAATTACAAAATCAATTATTTATTTTTGGCTTGATAGTGATAATACTGAAATAAATAATGAATTATATTTAGGATATGTGTTTAGTAGTGATAATGATTATGATCCTGTAATAGATTATGACAGTGATGGAAGAGATGAATCTTTCTTTACCAGTTTTTGAAAATCTTAATATCATGAATAACAGTAATTATATCATGAAAAAACCCAGAACTAAAAGAGGTCCATATAGAGTTCAAAAGTATATTAAAAGAAAAAAAGGAATTGAATATGAAAATGAAATTGATAAAATCAGATACCAAGAACAACTCTACGCGTCACAAGAGATATTAAAAAGTTTTAAAGAAAATTTAATAGAAAACTTTGCTAGAGGAACCATAAGATCTATAATGATACATGATATTCAAGATATAATTGATAAATTAGAAAAGAGAAAGAAAAATATTTCAAAATATAATATACCATTTGAACCAAGTATAGATATCATGGCTGACATAAATATTATTAATTCTCAAACACTCATAGAATTTGAAAAATTACTTGAAACTTTATAAATTATTTATCTCTGTGTTTATAATGCCTGGATATACTATTGAAGGATTAGACAATTTGCTAGAAAAAATAATGGAAAAAATAGATAACATTATATCTCATTTAATATATATGGATGAATCATCTGAACAATATTATATACTTTCAGAAAATCATGATCAATACATTATAGATTATTCTGACATATTAGAAATTAAAATAGAATTAGAAAATAAAATAATGACAAACACAGTTCAAACATAATGCCAGGATATACAATAGAAGGGCTAGATAACCTTTTAGAAAAATTAAAAGATAAAATGGAAGATATTAAACATCAAATGAAAAATGAAAACATATCTTCTGAAGAATATAATAAACTCTTGGAAAAATACGAACAATATATTGCAGATTATTGTATTTTACTAGATCAAAGAATGGACTTATACCAGAGAATTTTGTATAATAATTTACCAACCCTATAATCTATGGATACTTCACAAGCATCAACTTCTAATAACTGTGATCATAAACTATATTTAGATAATAAAGAAATTTCATTTTTACTAGCTATTACTGGGAAATCTAAAAATATACATTCTGTTGGAGAATCTAAATTAAAAGAAATATACGAAGATATTGACTATGTTATCTTAAACAGAATAGAATTTAATTCTGTTGAAACAGCAAAAAATATAAATACGGTTCATAAAATTATAGAAGAATACGAAGATATAGAAGATGAAGTTTCAGATGGAATATCATTAGGATATATAACAAAGAAAGAACATCCTAAATCTTTTGAGAAATTATCACAATATAAAGCATTTTTAGAAGAACTTAAAAGATTAAAGAATATGAATATAATAAAAAGTATTGAATTAAAGCAACCTGACTAATTCAGGGATATATCTTGCAAAGAAAATAACTCAATTCATTAAGGGTAATAAAGACATTTTGCTAAAAAGGGGTATTTTGAAAAACTAAACATTCAACTAAGCGATTTCAACAAATCTCCCGGAAGAACAGGGTTAAGATTTTAATTTTTTAAAATTTCAATTTAGTCCCAAATTTTCTTCAACTGTGTAATTAAGTCTCACAACTTTGGGTAATGTTAAATTTTTGCCCCAATTAAACCTTTGGGCAACATTCGTTGCGCGTTGCTAAAGGGTACCATTTTGCAACGCGCAATAAACGTTGCTAAAGGGTACTCTTTTGCAACACTGCGCGTTGTAAAAGGGTACCCTTTCGCAACATTCACCTGAACGTTGCCAAAGGGTACGCGCAGTGAACGTTGCAAAAAGACTTGCAACGCACAATGAGTGTTGTAAAAAATGAGCATTTTTGCAACGCGCAATGAACATTGCAAAAGACTAGATTTGGCAACATTCACTTGTTGAATGTTGCTAAATGTCAAATAAATTAACCAATGGCAACATGCAATCACTGAATGTTGCGGTAGACCTCTTTTAGCAACATACAATCAACTAATCTTGCCGTTTGCATGTTGCAAAGAGTCTTTTTCCTTGTAGTGATCGCCAAACCTGACGTGGACCCAACCCGACTCGAACAAGGCGAGGAATACCCAACAAGGGTGGGGATGAGGATGAAAAAGAGTTCCCTATCCTAGGATGGGGATCCCTGGCCCGATACCCGCACCCCCTCCGATTAACAGTTTCAATTAAAAATGAATAGAAAAAAAGCTCAAAAAATTAATAATGGTCCAAACTTGAAAATTTTAGTCCAAACATTCTAATTTCAAGTCTGCTTATCCCCAATGCCCAAATAACCTAATTAGAAACCTAATTTTAAATTTTTAAATTAAAAATAAATCAAAATAACGGAAATTGAGATTTTGGGCATCTCCATTTAAGCGGGGGCAGAGTGATAAATCTTTGATGGGACGGGAAATTTGGACAACCCAATCCCCTTTTGAGCGGGGGTGGTAAATATTTGACTTGACGAGGATGAGGAATAACATTCTTCGAATCAACTTCATTGTCATCCCTACTAATGATTGTAGATTGTTCTTCCTCCATGTGTAGTGACAGCAGTTGACCTGTATCCTGTGAAAAATGGCGGGGCTTGTGTCCCGCATGTCCACTCCATTGTGAGAGTCAGTAGGAGATATATAGATTATTGTAGAGAGTGCAAAGGTTCAAATAAAAATAGGAAAGTCATTGCAGGTTCACCACTATTTATAGGAATGGACCAATGGAGGAATGTGATGCTCCTTCAATCATCAAGTATAACTGACATGTCACGTTGTATATGACTTCAATCTCAAGTATGTGCTCCAATCGAGCGAGCGTTCGCCTCCAACTGTGCATTTCTTTCTACCAAGGGAACAAGGAAGACAATGCTACCTGATAGTCTAAGCTTGTTGGGTGTGATTGTTTAATTGACTCTTCTAGCTCTGGCAACTACTAGCACGTAAAACAATACGCTATCATTTAAGCCCTCTACTTCCCATACACTATTGTTTATCAGGAGTAAGAAATTGCAAATTCACTTCCTAGGTGAAGGTATGGTATTTTCGAGGTATCACTATATGCAAGTGATGTTGTACAAGGTTTGCTCTGACCTTTTTGGATCATTGGGATCGAAACAAATTGAAGTTGTGCATGGTCCTGGTTCAAATAGTCATAAAATTTGCATGCAGTGTCAGAATAACTATTATAGTATGTTTTCAAAATCTTTTCTATGGGCCCTACAAGACTCATCGATTTTCCATGATTACAATGGCTTTTGGCATTTTGAGTTCCCCAACTTAGTAAAAAATAGAATTTTGTTATTTTGAGTCTCATATCAACGAGGGTGACGGTTTAATACTCGAGGGATTGTCTATCGGGAGAGGTAGTACAAGGTATTAACTCACCACATTTTTGGAAGTGGGAGGGATAAGCCTCGCCATATTGTTTACTCATAGGCGAGGCAATACCGCGACATGTCTTGAAACTGGCGAGGCACTACCTTGGCCTGCCCAGTTTTTTAGTCGGGGTAGCCCAGCCTCACCTGTTTTCATGCTTAGCCTCGTTTTTGGGTGAGGCAACGCATGACCAGTTTTTGGGCAAGGCAGTGCCTTGTCCGTTTTCGAACATCCGGGTTACATCCATCTGTCTCCTTCTAGTCCATGAGGTGATAAACATGATATGTTTATTTGTCAAAAATCATTAATTTTTGAATGAAGTATTTGATTTCAAAGTTACCTACTTCAAACTATAAACTAGATTTTGACTGAAATTACTGACTTATGTCTCACATAAGAAACCTTGAAAAATATGTTTAATTTATATTGTTGGAGTTTCACAACTGGGATTGTGATGCAAACCACGTAGCAATTGCAGCTACGCAACCCACAAATTATTGGAATCGACCCAAGAACGCCAAAGAATCACGATTTCGAGATTGATTCAAATTAATTGAACCAAGCAACCAACACAATCAATAGATATGTTGACCTCTTGATCACAATGAAAATAAATCTTACCCAAGATTTGAACAAACAAGAATTAAACTCGCAAGTTCGAATTTTATTCAATAAAGAATAAAGTATGAAAGCAAATTGCCTCTCAATAATAATATCAAAGTTGTCTATGAATAATGAAAATTACATCCCTATAAATAGGGTCAAAAACTAGGTTAAGAGTTTTAATTAAACTAGGAAACAAATAACTAAAAATAAGGAAATAATTAAAAACCCTAAAATTACGCGTATAGACTCTTACGGCCGTGACTACCTCCCTTACGGCTGTAACTTTGTTACTGATCCACTCTTACGGCCGTGACAATATGACTTACGGCTGTAAGCCCAAAAACATCCAAATTCCAGTTTTAAGCAGTGACTACATTACGGCCGTGATACTCAACCTTTACGGCCGTAATCCCTTATGTCTCGCAAAATCAATTTCAGCAGTGAGTTGGTTACGGCCGTGAGGAAATATATGTTACGGTCGTAACATTGAAATTTCACAATTTTCTTTGACGCATTGAATGAGGTTGATCCACTCGTCGTTTTGGCTCAGTCCCAACATGGAACTTGCTTCTTTTGATGACACGAACATTGTTTTGGCCATTGTTCCTTGAACTAGCTTGTCCATTGCTTCATTGGCCCTCTTTGTTTGCAATCGAGTCATCGGTCCTCCTTTGATCTTCAACTGATCTTTGTGCGGGCTTGTATCCGTGGTCTGGATCACATCATCCCCTCCCTCTTCGAAAGGATTCGACCTCGAATCTGTACCTGCATCAAACGGAGATAGATCAGAAACAATAAATGAAGCCGAAACATTATACTCACCTGGAAGATCTAATTTATAGGCATTGTTGTTGATCCTTTCAATCACTTGGAATGGACCATCTCCTCCCGGTTGTAACTTTGACTTGCGTTGTTCTGGAAACCGCTCCTTTCTCAAATGTACCCAAACCCAATCACCGGGCTCAAATACGATGCCTTTTCTCCCCTTGTTAGCCTGCGATGCATAATGTTCATTTTTCTTTTCAATCGCCAACCTCACTTTTTCGTGGAGTGATTTAACCATTTCAGCCTTTTTCTTTCCATCTAAGCTACTACGTTCATTCACATGTAAAGGAATTAAATCCAATGGTGTTAGCGGATTAAAACCATAAACAATCTCAAATGGTGAAAAAGAAGTAGTAGAATGTATAGCCCTATTATATGCAAATTCAATAAATGGTAAACACTCTTTCCGATTTTTCAAATTTTTATTGATTATGGTGCGCAACAATTGAATCATTGTCCTATTTACTACCTCGGTTTGTCCATCGGTCTGTGGGTGACAAGTTGTAGAAAAAGGTAGTTTTGTTCCTAATTTGTTCCACAAGACTCTTCAAAAATGACTAAGGAATTTAACATCCCTATCCGAGACTATACTTTTAGGCACCCCATGTAAGCGTACGAATTTCCGAAAGAAAATTTCAGCTATGTTAGTAGCATCATCAGTTTTGTGGCATGGTACGAAATGTGCCATTTTTCTAAAGCGATCTACTACCACAAAAATTGAATCTCTTCCCTTCTTAGTCCTAGGTAGTCCCAAAACAAAATCCATAGAGATATCGACTCAATGTTTACTAGGGACGGGTAAAGGCATATATAATCCATGGGGTTTAATCCTAGATTTAGCCTTCTTACAAGTAATGCATCTACTACAAACCCGAACCACATCAATCTTCATCTTAGGCCAATAGAAATGTTCACTTAGGATTTCAACGGTCTTTTTAACCCCAAAATGACCCATTAAACCTCCACTATGGGCCTCTCTCACAAGTAACTCCCTCATTCAACACCTAGAGATACACAATTTATTTTCTCGAAATAAATAATCATCATGTTTAAAGAACCTATCCACAGCCCCTTTACCACATAATTCATAATTATTAGAAAAGTCCAGATCACTAGCATACATGTCCTTAATGTATTCAAATCCAAGTAATTTAGAATTTAAAGAATTTAAAAGAACATACCTTCGAGACAATGCATCTGCCACCACATTTTCCTTACCTTGTTTGAATCGGATGACATAGGGAAATGTTTCGATGAATTCTACCCACCTTGCATGTCTCTTACTCAGCTTAGCTTGACCCCTCAAATGCTTCAAGGATTCATGATCAATGTGTATCACAAACTCCCGTGGCCACAAGTAATGTTTCCATGTCTCCAAAGCGCGCACAAGTGAGTATAACTCCTTGTCATATGTGGGGTAATTAAGTGCAGCCCCTTTTAGTTTTTCACTAAAATAGGCGATTGGCCTTTGATCCTGTATTAAAAAGCTCCAATGTCTAGCCTTGAGGCATCACATTCAATCTCAAAAGCCTTGTCAAAGTTAGGAAGTGATAAAACCGGTGCTTTACACAACATATTTTTTATTGTTTCAAATGCATGTTCCTGTTCTACTCCCCATTTAAAACCTACACTTTTTTTGACAATTTCTGTGAGTGGTGCGGCAATCGTGCTAAAATTTTCAACAAAGCGCTTATAAAAACTAGCCAAGCCATGAAAACTCCTAATCTCAGTTATGCTTTTAGGTGTTGGACATTATTTAATAGCTTTGACTTTTTCTTCATCTACTTCTATTCCTTTAGCACTAACCATATAGCCAAGAAACACAACTTTTTCCATGCAAAAATCACACTTTTTAAAATTAGCAAAAAGTTGCTCTTGTCTTAAAACCACAAGCACACACCTAACATGCTCCACATGCTCATTCAAAGTTTTACTATATATCAAGATATCATCGAAGTAAATTACAACGAATTTACCTATAAATGCACGTAAAACATGATTCATTAAACGCATAAATGTGCTAGGTGCATTAGTAAGCCCAAAAGGCATTACTAATCATTCATACAAGCCATACTTAGTTTTAAAAGCAGTTTTCCACTCATTTCCTTCTTTCATTCGAATTTGATGATAACCACTCTTAAGGTCAATTTTACTAAATATGCTAGAGTCATGCAATTCATCCAACATATCATCTAACCTAGGAAAAGGATGACGATACTTTACCGTTATGTTGTTGATGGCCCTACAATTAACACACATTCTCCAAGTTCCATCCTTTTTAGGTACAAGTAATACGGGGACGGCACATGGATTCATACTTTCCCTTATATACCATTTGTTCATCAAGTCCTCCACTTGCCTTGGAGCTCCTTCGTCTCCTCGGGGTTACTTCGATAAGCGGGGTGGTTTGGAATAACTGCTCCAGGTACAAAATCAATTTGATGTTCAATACCTCGAATGGGTGGTAACCCACTAGGTATGTCATCGGGAAATACATCGTCAAATTCCTGCAAGAGAGAAATAGCCAAACTAGGGAGAGATTTGTTAGTTTCATCAAAGGCAAGGAATGAATCCTTGTACAATAAAAGGACCATTGGTCATTTTTCCATAAATGCTTTCTTGACTTCACTCCTTTTTGAGTAGAAACTCATTTTTCTTTCTTTTCTGGCACTCTTCGCTCCCTCTCCTTTTTCTGAGGTATGTACCCCAACACTCCTTTTTTCTCTCGCCTCTCCCTTTTCTGGAGTCGTGGCTCCAACTCTCTTTTCCTCTCCTTTTTCTGAGTTCGTGGCCTCAACTCTCTTTCTCTCATTTTCCCTCACTCTTTTTTCTTCATCATTTTTCAATTTTATTTGATCTTCATACACTTGTGACGGCGTCAATGGTGCAAGTGTAATGGTTTTTCCCCCTTTGGTAAAGCTATACCTATTTTTATACCCATCATGCGTTACCTTCCTATCATATTGCCAAGGTCTACCCAACAAAATGTGTCCGGGATGCATAGGAACCACATCACACATAACATCATCCACATAGATACCAATAGAAAAACTCACCAACACCCTCCTATTCACCTTAATTTCTCCACTATCATTTAACCATTGAAGCCTATAAGGTTTAGGATGTTTTAACAAAGGTAATCATAATTTTTCAACAAGTATAGTACTAGCGACGTTAGTGCAACTACCACCATCAATAATCATACTACATACCTTGTTATTAATGATACATCGTGTATGGAATATGTTCTCCCGTTGTTGTTCCAAATTATCCGTGTTGATTTGAGCACTAAGAGCTCTCCTTGCCACTAATAACTCACCATGCTCCCCGGATAACACATCCTCATCATCACATATTTCCTCCAATGCCGACATATCGCTATAATCCTCTTCCTCACTATCACTCTCCATGGTTCCATCCTTTCGCACAAATATCACTCACCTATTAGGACATTGAGATGCCATATGTCCTCTCCCCAAACATTTGAAGCATTGAATGTCTCTACTCCTAGATGGTTGAGGTTCCCCTTTAGGTACGAGTTTATTAGCTTGTTCCTCCTTCCCTTTTGGTGACTCAAACTTCCCTTTTGGTGCTTCAAACTTCCCTTTAGAAACAGCCCCATCTTCTTTACTTTCCCACTTCGGCTTCCAAGAAGAATTAGAACCAGATTGATACCTTGCTGTTCCCTTTTTCTTTATTTGCTTCTCCACCTTTATAGCCATGTGCAACATATCTTCCATCTCCAAATAATGTTGTAGTTCAACCACATTAGCTATATCCCTATTCAACCCATTCAAAAATCGAGCAATCGTAGCCTCCCTATCCTCTTCTACACTAGCTCTAATCATCAACATCTCCATCTTCTTTTGATAATCCTCCACACTCTTTAATCCTTGGTATAGACTTTGTAATTTTTGATGAAGCTCCCGATGGTAATGACTAGGAACGAACCTCTTTCTCATGATAGCTTTTAACTCATCCCAAGTACTAACGGACCTCTCGCGATTCCTCCTCCTAGAAGTCACCAATTGATCCCACCAAGTAATAGCTTAATCGGAGAATTCAAGTACAACTACCTTAACCTTTTTCGCTTCCGAATAAGTGTAGCAATTGAAAATTAATTTCATCTTCTTTTCCCATTCTAGGTATGCTTCCGGGTCACTCCTACCCTTGAATGACGGAATTGTCATTTTGATGTTGCTCATACTACCATCCATTCTATTGCCACCAAGATCTCTATCCCTTCTTCCATGCCTAATTCCTCTATCCAAAATTGCTCTATCGTCAAAATCACTACCTTCTTCATTCTCATCGATCCCCTCTATTCTACGACCTTGCCCATCTTGCCTACGGGCATTAGGCACTTCCCGAGGTTGCTCAAGCCTTTCTAACCTACCTAACACATCCCCAAACAACCGCTCAAACTGTTGTACCATCTCTTCCATCATGTTGACTCGATCGTTGTTTTTTGTAGTAGAAGATTGTTCAGACATCCTAAAACTAAATATTATATGCCTCACGTGTATTTCGCTCGTGTATCACTCAAATTTGGCTTTTACCCTCTATTGATCTCACCTCTCTGCCTTTTTCCACTCAATGGCTTTCACCCCAATTGCTTCAAAGAACGAACCCGAACTCAAACAAGTTTAAGCCCGAATGATTCAAATCGAGTAAGAGTGAAAATTTTATGAACTGTTTGAAAAACTTGAAGAAGACCTTTAGATAATGGAATTTGACTCGATATAGAACTTGACACTTTTATGGAAACTAAGATAAAGTCAAGAATATATTTCTTGAAATCAAATAACAGCTATTTTTTTTTTCTTGGACTTGGAATTTTCGTTTTTTTTTTTTTTTTTTTTTAGATTTCTCGAAAATTCAATTTCGAGAAAGACGAAACAAACGAAATTTAATTTGGATAACAAACGAAGGAAATAACGACTATTAAATTTTTTGTGACATTTTTTTGATTAAAGACTCAAGAACTGGAAGAACACGAAGAACAAGATTAAAGAAAACTTAAGAAAACAAAACAAAGATATAACTTTGATTTTTGGAGCCTAAACTCTGATACCAGATGATGCAAACCACGTAGCAATTGTAGCTACGCAACCCACAAATTATTGGAATCGACCCAAGAACGCCAAAGAATCACGATTTCGAGATTGATTCAAATTAATTGAACAAAGCAACCAACACAATCAATAGATATGTTGACCTCTTGATCACAATGAAAATAAATCTTACCCGAGATTTGAACAAACAAGAATTAAACTCGCAAGTTCGGATTTTATTAAATAAAGAATAAAGTATGAAAGCAAATTGCCTCTCAATAATAATATCAAAGTTGTTTATGAATAATGAAAATTACATCCCTATAAATAGGGTCAAAAACTAGGTTAAGAGTTTTAATTAAACTAGGAAACAAATAACTAAAAATAAGGAAATAATTAAAAACCCTAAAATTACGCGTATAGACTCTTACGGCCGTGACTACCTCCCTTACGGCCGTAACCTTGTTACTGATCCACTCTTACGGCCGTGAAAATATGAATTACGGCCGTAAGCCCAAAAACGTCCAAATTCCAGTTTTAAGCAGTGACTCCATTACGGCCGTGATACTCAACATTTACGGCCGTAATCCCTTATGTCTCGCAAAATCAATTTCAGCCGTGAGGAAATATATGTTACGGCCGTAACATTGAAATTTCACAATTTTCTTCGACGCATTGAATGAGGTTGTTCCAATCGTCGTTTTGGCTCGGTCCCAACATGGAACTTGCTTCTTTTGATGACACGAACATTGTTTTGGCCATTGTTCCTTGAACTAGCTTGTCCATTGCTTCGTTGGCCATCTTTATTTGCAATCGAGTCATCGGTCCTCCTTTGATCTTCAACGGATCTTTGTGCGGGCTTGTATCCGTGGTCTGGATCACATCAGATTGGATCTCAATGGGTATAACTTGTCTTTACAAGGGGTAGTCCACAGACGTGTGTCATCATCTGACTGAAACAACACAACATGTGCTCGAGTTTGGATTCACATTCAAAAATTGTTCATCTCTTACATATATCTTTTTGGAAAAGATTTATTTATTTATTTTGGTCTCATTATAAATTTTGGATTTTTTGGATACTTAATTAAATTATTAATGGTCTTTTAAAGTTTAGCCTTTAATTGCTTCCACTGATTTTTTATGGATTTAACTGATGTCAGATTGTGTAATGGACACTGCGAATTTTTGTGACTGTTTATGAATGAAGTGTGTTTTTTTTGTAACGTCTATGATCGTTCTTAATCGACTATAACAAATGTTGTTTTCAATCTCGAAAGACGCCACTAGGTTTCTGAAAGACTTTGAAAAGTCAATAATGTCTGAAAAAGCTTATATTCGAATGATCACGAATAAATTTATATACAGCCTACCTTTCTACCATGAAAAATTACATCATTTTCATTGTATATATTCTTCTTTGAATCTCACTTCTTTCTCTAAATTAGATAATATTTTTCGACTACAAAATTCACTACATTGAGTACAATGGAACTTTTACCGATTGACGAGGTTCTTCTAGAGGAGATATATGAAATTTGTTCAATATTGGGAGACAATTGATGATTGTCTTTAAATACAATAGAAACGGAGCAAATTCATCTTAATGACACATTGTGTAGTGGTGGGTGATAAGTGTAAGTTATACACTTATTTCTATCCTAAAACTAGGATTTTTATTGTTTGTTCAAGAATATTTGCTATTTATTTTGTTTGTATTTGTTTATATTTTAGAAATAATCCAAAGTCAGAAAAATAAAGGAATTGAAGCCAAAATCGAGCAATTGGATGTTAAAAGTGTCAAAGTAAGCAAATCAAGAGTTAATGAAGTAGATTGAAGGACCAATTAAAAGAATATTCGAAGAAGACATCACAGTTGGAAGAAATCAAAAGTTTAGGGGCCAAATTGCAACAATCGGAAGTTGGAGGACCAGTTGTGAAATTAAAAGACATAGACCAACTTGTAACATTTAAAAGATGGAAATTGAATTCAACCGCAACACTGTACGGTTGCACGACTTAATATCGTGTGGTCGCACGGTCACAAAAATTCGTGACTGAAACATACCTGCGGAGTCGTGCGGCCGCAGCATTTTGAACCGTGCGGTCGCACGGTTAAGCTTCTGGGCTGCAGCTGGGCTTTTTGCGCGGAATTCAGCATCCTTTCTCCCAAGTAACCTAATTCTCGTGTACATCTATATATACCAGACTTGGGGCACGAAATTAAGGGTTCCCAATTATCTCAATTCATGCCAAAACGCTGTCGAAGTGTCAAGGGATTCATACCACGCTAAGAACACAATTGAAGACTAAAGATCAAGGGATGAATAGGGTGACATCTATCCATTTTTCTTGTGATTTTTATTCAATTATGTATCTAGGCTAGGTTTTAAATGTTAGAATTGTGATGAAGCATTAAATTCCAGATTTTATGTGTCGCTTTATTGTTTAATTTAGTTAATTCATGGGTTTGAGCAATTGATGCATGCTTTTCTTATTATGCAATTACTTGATCACTAATTGTATGATTTTTGGTAATGTTTTCTTAAATTCGAAATATTAGTGACTCGATGTTAAATCTACCCTCCAAGTATAAAGGGGTCAAATTATAGCCTAACAATAATCCAGGGTCATTCTTCCTAGGGATTTTATTGGTATCGTAATATTTGCTAAATTCGAAACTTAAACTATGATTTCAATTGTTTTTAAATGAATAAAAAGAGAATATAATTAAACTGCAATGAAAGAGAAATTTGAGTTGAGTTATTCTTTCGCTATCAATTTGGTTTTTCAAATAAGATTAGTGTGAATTTCTTGATATCGATAAGATGAAAAAATATTAGTGAGAAAATTACTCAATTTATTCTACCGCATTTTGTCGAGCATGTTGTGTGCATATTCAATACACACCACATCAGCAACATTCATCCAAGTAAAATAATTTGAAAACTTAAATTAATTTGTAAACGCTTATCAATAACAAGAATTCATTCATGACGAATTAAAGCATACCCATTTAAGCTAAGAATAACTCCCCTCAAATATAACCTAACCGGACATAATTAAATTAAATAAAATGAAATTCAAACAAACTATAACCATTACTAGAAGATGGAATTCAAGTTTATAAATGAAAACTCAATGACCAAAATATATCTCAATTCAACTAATCATTAATAATCTGAAATTATGAAAATAATTAACTGCAACAAATAAAAAAATCAAGGCAAAACTAGAACAAAACACCCAATATGTTGCTTGCAATTCTCCTCAGTCTGCTGCTAGAATGAAGGTGAGGTTGCGGCTGCTGGCTCGATGTTTGACAGAGAGGTTGATGAGATGTGGCCGGTGGAGAAGTGTGAGAGATGGAGTTACTGTTGAGTGAAGGCAGCGGGTGAAGGTTGGAGAAAATGTGAGAGAGCACTTGCGGCTGGGAAGAGGATGAGAGGTTTGAGATGAGCTACGTGAGAGAGGGACGAACAGGTGGGGGAAGTGTGGCTGTGTTTTAGATGAAAAGGAGAGAGACGTGAGGCAGAGGGTGGTTGGTTATGTGTGTGAGCAGTGCTTCTGGTGGGGAGTTTCGGCTGGAAGAACAGGTTGAGGGAGAGGACTGGCGGCTGCTGGTTGTTGATGGAAGTAGGCTGGCGTGTGTGTGGAAGGCAGAAACCAGAGCTGCGGCAGGTGAGGCAGAGTGAAGGAGCAGGCTGGTGGAGGATTGTGCGAGAGAGGAGACAGAGCAGAGACTGCGTGTGGATGGAGAAGACAGAGAGGGGTTGCTGTAGAGGTTGAGAGAAGAAGAAAGGTTGGTTATGGTGGAAGAGAAGGTTGGCGGCTGAAGGTGGGAGAAGACAGAGGAATCATGAGACAGAGAGCGAATGGAGAGAGTGGCAGAAACAGGTTGTAGGTTATAGAGAAAGAGACAATCTTTTTGGGATGGGTTTTTGATTTTTTTATCCATTTTGGGCTTTTTCAGGTCAATTAAATTATGAATCTTTGAGTTGAAATTGTCGAAAATGTACCTACAATTAAATAAATGAAATTATTAGCAAATAAAATCAATTTAGAGTTTAACAAATAAAATTGAATCTTTTATAAGTTTCACTTTATATCCCAAAATTATATTTTTTCATTTATTTGCCTATCTAAAATACGCAAAATTGGACAATAATCACACTCCCCAACAAGCTTTTTGCTAGTCTCTAGCAATTCAAGCGAATTAAAAACATGACTAGCTCAATAAAAAAAAAAAAAAAAAAAACTTCAATTGTAAAGTCAAGAATGAATTTAGATAGTCGAGCACATCAACTTCGCAAAATCAGGAGATCAAGCATTATATCCAAATTAATCCATAAAAACTTTCCCAAAATTTTGTGTGTGTGTGTTTTAAGTCGATCTATCAAACCACTAACCTCAACACATACAGTGTCGAGTAATCACTCAAGCCAAGTATAAACTCCATATACTCACGGGTATGTGTATTTTGTTTCTGAACTGGTTAGGGGGTCACTCATGGAGTTTGAAAATTGATCACTCAAGCATTCAATAAAGGCCATATATATGTGGATGACAGTAATGCAAATATTGACCTCATGAAAAGCTCACAACCATTGGAACTCAACCGTTCTTACCACAAGCCAACTTAAGATCAAAATGTCAATGTCAACGTAAAGGTAATGATGGTGTTCTCAAGAGAAATGATAAAGAGTGATGGAAGAAGAGGGTTTGCATATTTCAGTTATAATAGTAGAACAAGAAATTCCAATGGAAGTATAAGAGGCAATGTAGCATTTTTTTTTTGTTTTTGTTTTTGTTTTTTTGTTTTTTTTTTTTTTTTTTGTATAGGATACGAAAATAAAAGAAGTGAGTAGAAATTGAGGACTTCCAAAATATAAGCAAGGATAATAATTTTCACTTTTAATCACACTTCTAGCTTGCTTTCTTCTTCACATCCTTTACTTTCTCTTCAATACGTCTCCCTTTTCTTTTTCTTTTTTTTTCTCTCTTTTTTTCTCTCTTTTTTTTTTTTTTTCAAACTGAGATCCTCTCAAATAATTTTTCAACATTTTCCTCTAGTCTCAATGACTGTCAAATACTTTCCAACTCCACTTTTCTTTCTTTTTCATGCACTGAACGTTTGTTTCTCAAATATGGAGCAAAAATAATCATCCTCACTTATACTTGAAAGTAGAAACAATGTTATGTATTTATGGAAGCAATGTCTAGATGTAATGTCATTTTTAATGTGAAATAGATGAAAGGGCTTTGTGGCTATGAAGAAATTTTTTTGATATGAAGGGATTTGTGATGGGAAGAGAATATGATAATATTAGCTTCAAAGGATCAAATTTTTATTTGACATTGACCTTCATCGTTTCTCAAGTGTAAACCACCAAAAATCCACAATCCGTGTAATGATGCCCAATGGAAGTAGCAATATCAAAAAAGGGCAATATAAGAAAACCACCAATCACTCAAGTCTCATGATGAACAAATAAAATTACTTAAACTTGAGAGAGCTCTAGTTGTATGTGTTGACTATCCATCTTACCACAATGCTTAAATTCGTGCATAAAATATTTTTAGGAGGGAGGTCTTTACAGAATAAAAAAGATATAACTCAAGACTCAAGATGTACTCAATTTTAATGCTCAACTATCACAAAAGAATTTATGCAAAACAAGTACATTTGAGTCACTCTCCCCCCAACTAAAATCAGACATTGTCCTCAATGACTCAAAGAGAAGAAAAATGAACGGTGAATAATAAACACGACTCAAAATTAAATCAAGCTCAAGGAGAAGAGTGTACCTGAGAGGAGGCTTATGCACATGAGCAATTATTTAAGAATGAAAAACTAAAAAAAATGAAGAAAAGAATAAAACTGCAAAAAGAAAAGAAAATATATACATAATAATAAATGTTAGTTCCAAGAAAAATCAGCCGCTGGAAGCAGGGTCCAGCAGAGATAGTTCATTAATATCAGCCGAAAAATTATCCAAAAATGGTTTCAGACGTTGTCCATTAACTTTAAAAACAGTACCAGTTTTTGGATCCAAGATTTCAACTGCTCCATAAGGGTAAACAGTTTGCACAATGTAAGGACCAATCCATTTTATTCTCAACTTACCAGGAAACAGATGAAGTTTAGAGTCATATAGCAATACTTTTTGAGAACGAAAAAATGATTTTCTAAAAATTTTCTTATCGTGAAAAACTTTCATTTTCTCTTTTGAAATTTTTGCATTCTCATATGCTTCCAAACGTAATTCATCTAACTCATTCAATTTCAATTTCCTGAATTCACCAGCTTGATCTAAGTTAAAGTTGAGTGTTTTGATTGCCCAATAAGCTTTATGTTCGATTTCAACCGGAAAATGACAAGGTTTTCCAAATACAATTCTATAAGGAGATATTCCAAGAACAGTTTTAAAAGCAGTCCTATATGCCCATAAAGCATCATCCAATTTTATAGCCCAATCTTTTCTATTTGGATTAACTGTTTTCATCAAAATGCCTTTAATTTCTCGGTTGGCTAGCTCAGTTTGACCATTAGTTTGAGGGTGATAGGGAGTGGAAATCTTATGCCTAATGCCATATTTCTTTAACAAGGTTTCAAAAGGTTTATTACAAAAATGTGTTCCTCCATCGCTAATTATGGCCTTAGGCATACCAAACCTAGAAAAAATATGTTCTTTCAAAAATTTAAGCACAACTTTATGGTCATTTGTTCTACATGGAATAGCCTCTACCCATTTTGACACATAATCAACAGCAACCAATATATATAGATATCCAAAAGAAGGGGGAAAAGGACCCATAAAATCTAATCCCCAACAATCAAAAATTTCAAGAACAAGGATTGGAGCTAATGGCATCATATTCCTATGGCTAAGACTACCAAGTTTCTGACATGCTTCACAATTTTTACAAAATGTATGAGCGTCCTTAAATAAACTAGGCCAATAAAAACCACATTGAAGTACCTTAGCAGATGTTTTCTGCGAAGAGAAATGGCCTCCGCAAGCATGAGAGTGACGGAAATTAAGAACTTGTTGTACCTCGTCATCAGGAACACATCTTCGGATCATCTGATCAGAACAATATTTGAATAAGTATGGATCAGATCAGCACAATATTTGAATAAGTATGGATCATCATAGAAGAAGTTCCTTACAATAGCTTTCATCCTCATTTTGTCTTGGACACTCCAATTTGAGGGCATATGACCTGTAACAAGATAATTAACCAAGTCAGCAAATCATGGAACAATATTCAAGCTAAATAACTGTTCATCGGGAAATGACTCATTTAAAGGGTGAGAAACTTTTGAATTTTCAGAATTTAATCTGGATAAATGATCAGCGACAACATTTTCCACCCCTTTTTTATCCTTAATTGTGATGTCAAATTCCTGCAGTAACAAAATCCATCGAATGAGTATAGGTTTAGCATCTTTCTTTGTGAACAAGTATTTAAGAGCAGAATGATCGGTAAAGATGATAACAGGAGTCCCAATAAGATAAGTTCTAAATTTTTCCAGTGCAAAAACTATAGCTAGCAGCTCTTTTTCAGTAGTTGTATAATTTAATTGAGCTTGATTCAAAGTTCTGCTAGCATAGTAGATTACATAAGGTTCCTTACCTTTCCTCTGGCCAAGCACTGCCCCTACAGCTATATCACTTGCATCACACATTAATTCAAAAGGTAGAGACCAATCATGTGATCTAACTATGGGTGCAGTGGTGAGTGCCTTTTTTAAATGTTCAAAAGCTGCAGTGCACTCATTAGTCCAAACAAATTTTGTATCATGCATTAAAAGTGTAGTCAAAGGTTTTTCTATGATACTAAAATCTTTTATGAATCTCCTATAAAAACCTGCATGGCCTAAAAATGATCGAACATCTTTTACAGATGAAGGAATGGGTAACCTAGAAATTGAATCTACTTTTGCCTTATCTACTTCCATGCCTTTAGCAGGAATTATATGACCTAAAACAATTCCTCGTGTTACCATGAAATGACATTTCTCCCAATTAAGGAGAAGTTGTTTATCTTCACACCTGCATAAAATAGCTTTCAAATTTGTTAGGCAATCATCAAATGAATTACCATACACAGAGAAATCATCCATAAAAACTTCCAAAAAGTTTTCTATCATGTCACTGAAAATGCTAAGCATGCATCTTTGAAAGGTTGCTGGGGCATTACAAAGACCAAAAGGCATTCTTTTAAAAGCAAACGTCCCAAAAGGGCAAGTAAAAGTAGTTTTTTCTTGGTCTTCTAATGCTATTTCAATTTGATGATAGCCTGAAAAACCATCCAAAAAACAATAGAACGAATGTCCAGCAACTCTTTCTAGCACTTGATCTAAAAATGGTAAAGGAAAGTGGTCTTTTCTGGTCATGGAATTCAATTTCCTATAATCTATGCACATTCTCCAACTAGTAGGTACCCTTTTAGTTATTATTTCCCCTTGTTCATTTTCAACAACGGTAACCCCAGTTTTCTTAGGAACTACTTGAGTAGGACTTACCCACTTGCTGTCCGCAATAGGATAAATGATACCTGCATCAAGTAATTTTAAAACTTCGTTTTTAACAACCTCTTTCATGTTAGGGTTTAGCCTTCTTTGAGATTCCCTTGAAGGATTAGCATTTTCTTCTAGGAAAATTCTATGAGTGCACACTAGAGGACTAATTCCCTTAATATCAGCTATAGTCCAACCTATTGCAGATCTATGATCATTCAACACTTTCAACAACATATTTTCCTGATCACAAGTAAGAGTAGAAGAGATTACCACAGGGTATGATTCATTAGGTCCCAAGAATGCATACTTTAGTTCCGATGGAAGAGGTTTAAGCTCCAGAGTTGGCATCTTTTCTGCTGATGTTTGCATGGGTGTTTGACTGACATTTAGAGGCTCAATGTTTGGCTGCCAAGCTCTTACAAATGCTGTTGTGACACCTTTTGAAGGGTCTTGAATGCTGTCCAATTCGAGATTCTGCTCAAGTTTCTCATCAGGATCTTCTAACTCAACTAGCAGCTCTTCCAGCATATTAACTTCCTGCACTTCATCAAAATCTTTTGGTTTCCTACAAGCATTGAAAATGTTAAGTTCCAAAGACATATTGCCAAAAGTCAACTTTAAAATACCACTCCTACAATTTATTAAAGCATTTGAAGTTGCAAGAAATGGTCTACCAAGAATAACAGGGATTTGAGGGGAAGTTTTAGGTGTACTTTGAACATCAATAACAACAAAATCAACTGGATAGTAGAATTTATCAACTTGAACCAAAACATCCTCAATTATCCCTCTAGGCATCTTAACAGATCTATCTGCTAATTGTAAAATCATGGGGGTAGACTTAAGTTCACCTAGACCAAGCTGTGTATACACACTAAAGGGCAAAAGATTCACACTTGAACCTAAATCTAGCAATGAATGACCAATACGAGTGGTTCCTATCATACAAGTAATGGTTGGAGAACCAGGATCTTTAAATTTTTGAGGAGTTTGGCATTGTATGATAGAACTCACTTGTTCAGTTAAAAATGCCTTGTTCTTAACAGCTAGCTTCCTTTTAACTGTACAGAAATCTTTAAGAAATTTAGCATAGGCAGGGACTTGTTGAATTGCATCTAACAGAGGAATATTTACCCTAACTTACTTAAAAATCTCATGAATTTCCATTTGATTTTTGGTCTTATTACCAGGTTGTAATCTTTGCGGAAAAGGGGCAGGGGGTGCACCTACTATTGGCCTAGGTGGTTCCTGAACATCAGATAGAGATTTTAATACAGTATCATTAACAGGAGGTTCAGCTTGTTTACCCACCAAGTTTTCTATAGGTTCAGGAACTTGGATTTGCTTACCACTTCTCAAGGTAGTTACTGCTTTCACATGTCTCAGATTGGACTCATCGCCCCCATTGTATTGAGTTTGAGGATTAGGCATTGGTTGAGCTGGAAACTTACCTTTTTCTGCTGCACTTGCCTGAGTAGGCAGCTTTGTAAGCTGAGATCGGATGTCATTGATGGCCTGAGAGTTTTGATTGTTGATGGTAGCTTGGCTTTGCATGGATTGTTGGATTTGGTCTTCCAGACTTCTCTTCTGCGGTGGCATATAAGGTGTTGGTTGTGAAGGTCCAGCATTGTTGCCAACATTATTGTTTCCTCCTTGTTCATTCCTCCAACTGAAATTTGGATGATTTCTCCAACCTGGATTATAAGTACTCGAATATGGATTAGAATAAGGTTTGGAAATCATATTAACAGCAACAGATTGATCAAAATACATTTCTTTTAGTTGGGGAAGTGCAGGACAATCAGAGGTTAAATGCTGTGCATCATCACAAATTGAACATTTTTCTAAAATAGTGGAAGAGGAATTGACTTCATTCACTTTTTGAGTTTCCAAGTTTTCAAGTGATGACAGCCAATCGGGCATTTATGTCATCATCTGCTCTAAGTGAATGAATTCCATTTCCAGATGCAATTTTTGGAAATTCAGTTTTTATTGCAACACCCCTATCAAACTCATCAATGTTATCCCAAGATTGGGCATTTTCAGCTAAATCATCAAAAAATGTAAAAACTTCATTCGGGTCTTTTGCAAAGAAATCACCATTACTCATGGTTTGCACAAATTGTCTCATTTCTGGTCTGAGCCCTTCATAAAAAAATTTAGTTAACATCCATTGCTCATAACCATGATGGGGACAAGATAACAACAAATCTTTGAATCTTTCCCAACTAGTGTAAAAATTTTCATTATTCTTTTGGGAAAAATTCATGATTTGTCTTTGAATAGCGGTGGTTCTTTGTGGTGGAAAAAACTTTTTAATGAACTCTTTCCGCATATTTGCCCAATTTGTAATTGAACTAGGCCTTAAAGAGTTAAGCCATGACTTAGCTTTATCCTTTAGTGAAAAAGGGAAAAGCTTGAGTCGAATGACTTCCTCAGTGCAATTTCTTTCAAGAAAAGTAAAACAAACCCCTTCGAATTCCTGGATGTGGTGATATGGACTCTCTGATGGCATCCCATGGAAGCGTGGTAGATGATCAATCATTCCCGGTTTGAAGTTGAAGACCGCTGCATTTGCAGGTGTCACTATGCACGACGGAGTGCTTGTCATCGTTGGAAAAATGTAATCTCTAAGACTTCGAACGACTGGCGCCTCATTTTGATCTGCATTATTTGCCATTTCTACCTGCTGATTTTCAAGAATTAAAAATTGGTTAGTGGATTCCGATCTTACTAATCGCTTAGTATGATCTCGGAACCAAACGGACATAAACAAAGAACAATATCAAGAATAGTAGTCGAGAAAAAAATAACAATAAAATAAAAAGAATTCAGCAAAAATCAATTAACACCAAATTAATCCCCGGCAACGGCGCCAAAAACTTGACTCGATGTTAAATCTACCCTCCAAGTATAAAGGGGTCAAATTATAGCCTAGCAATAATCCAGGGTCATTCTTCCTAGGGATTTTATTGGTATCGTAATATTTGCTAAATTCGAAACTTAAACTATGATTTCAATTGTTTTTAAATGAATAAAAAGAGAATATAATTAAACTGCAATGAAAGAGAAATTTGAGTTGAGTTATTCTTTCGCTATCAATTTGGCTTTTCAAATAAGATTAGTGAGAATTTCTTGATATCGATAAGATGAAAAAATATTAGTGAGAAAATTACTCAATTTATTCTACCGCATTTTGTCGAGTATGTTGTGTGCATATTCAATACACACCACATCAGCAACATTCATCCAAGTAAAATAATTTGAAAACTTAAATTAATTTGTAAACGCTTATCAATAACAAGAATTCATTCATGACGAATTAAATCATACCCATTTAAGCTAATAACTCCCCTCAAATATAACCTAACCGGACATAATTAAATTAAACAAAATGAAATTCAAACAAACTATAACCATTACTAGAAGATGGAATTCAAGTTTATAAATGAAAACTCAATAACCAAAATATATCTCAATTCAACAAATCATTAATAATCTGAAATTATGAAAATAATTAACTGCAAAAAATAAAAAAAATAAAGGCAAAACTAGAACAAAACACCCAATATGTTGCTTGCAATTCTCCTCAGTCTGCTGCTAGAATGAAGGTGAGGCTGCGGCTGCTGGCTCGATGTTTGACAGAGAGGTTGGTGAGATGTGGCCGGTGGAGAAGTGTGAGAGATGGAGTTGCTGTTGAGTGAAGGCAGCGGGTGAAGGTTGGAGAAAATGTGAGAGAGTACTTGCGGCTGGGAAGAGGATGAGAGGTTTGAGATGAGCTACGTGAGAGAGGGACGAACAGGTGGGGGAAGTGTGGCTGTGTTTTAGATGAAAAGGAGAGAGACGTGAGGCAGAGGGTGGTTGGTTACGTGTGTGAGGAGTGCTGCTGGTGGGGAGTTCCGACTGGAAGAACAGGTTGAGGGAGAGGACTGGCGGCTGCTGGTTGTTGATGGAAGTAGGCTGGCGTGTGTGTGGAAGGCAGAAACCAGAGCTGCGGCAGGTGAGGCAGAGTGAAGGAGCAGGCTGGTGGAGGATTGTGCGAGAGAGGAGACAGAGCAGAGACTGCGTGTGGATGGAGAAGACAGAGAGGAGCTGCTGTAGAGGTTGAGAGAAGAAGACAGGTTGGTTATGGTGGAAGAGAAGGTTGGCGGCTGAAGGTGGGAGAAGACAGAGGAATCGTGAGAGAGAGAGCGAATGGAGAGAGTGGCAGAAACAGGTTGTAGGTTATAGAGAAAGAGACAATCTTTTTGGGCTGGGTTTTTGATTTTTTTATCCATTTTGGGCTTTTTCAGGTCAATTAAATTATGAATCTTTGAGTTGAAATTGTCGAAAATGTACCTGCAATTAAATAAATGAAATTATTAGCAAATAAAATCAATTTAGAGTTTAACAAATAAAATTGAATCTTTTATAAGTTTCACTTTAAATGACAAAATTTATATCCCAAAATTATATTTTTTCATTTATTCGCCTATCTAAAATACGCAAAATTGGACAATAATCAATTAGGAATTCATTAAACTAGCTTCAATTGTCACAAAATTCGATAGGGGATAGAAATATATCCCTATACTTTGTTTTATCTACAATAGTATTCACAGTTCTTTAATACTTTCTTGCACATTCGTATTCAACATAGAAATATAGTTGGGTCGTGTGTAGGAATATGATTTATTGCTTGTCCAAAAGAGAGTTTTAACAACATTAGGAATATGAATTTTCAAAACCACGTGAATTATTATTAGACAATTAGAGTAATACATAATTGATTGAACTAATGTGGATTCTCAATTCTAGCATATTCATTTCATAAGTTTTAACAAATTAAATTTTCTTATTTTCTTTAGTTTACTTTCTAATTTGATTTTCAAAATCTAAATTTTCAAACTCAAACAAATTTCTAGTTCCGGTTAATGATCCGTAATCTAAAATACGATTTAAAATAATCTCTGTGAGATCGATACTTGGACTCATGTCCACTTTATTACTTGCGCGACTCGTGCACTTGCGGAGCGATCAGTGGGCTCGAATTTAATTATGTTCGAGATTCTTCATTCTTAATCCTATTGATCATATTGTTCCGATTTCATTCTTTTACTTTGCTCAAATTCCATGGATAAGTATCTTCAGATTGTTCGAAGGAGGAAATAATTTTACAGAAACAACAAAACTATTTCATATTCCTCCTTGTCAAAACGTTCATCAATTGTTATGGCCATGGATTAACAAACTTCAATAATCGACTGTTCAGTTGATTATTGTTCATCCAGTGTGAGATTATAGATTCGTGACCTTGATTTTATACGAAATTCGGATTTACCAACCCAATGAATGCACTGAATTGTGATTCTTGTCAACTTGTTTGACATCAACTCAATGTGAGAAAACTGATCAGTCTAACTCTTCTTTCTGTCGTAATTTTATTCAAATATATAATGAAAAGTGATTTAGGTCCAGTTTGATTACCTCTATTTTCCTGGAAACTTGGAAATTATTTTCATTTCTCCACCCAAATTGGCGTTTGATGAGTTATCATTTTCAAGGCAAACCATTTCTCTCTTTTGATCACGTGATGGACTTTGCCTTCTTTTCCTTGCATTGGTTTGCCCCTGATTGAGTAAAGAATTAGTTTTCATGTAACTTGTTAAACAATTTTTGTCTAGTTTGATCATTTTATTATTGTTAATTAACTTATTTTTTCTTTAAAATTAACATTATTATTATCAAGTACAAATATGTGCAAAAAAAAATTAAAATATATATTTTTTGACAAAAATAGCTAAATTTTTTTTATTCGTCAAGGAAAATAATGTCAATCAAACTATAAAACCTGAAATAAAATTTCACTTTTTTCACCTAGAAAATTAAACTAATCAAACACATTAAGCTTTCAAATTCTCAAAAATTCAATTATCAAGAATTCAATTTCCTGAAATTCGTTTTCTTTCCAAAAAATTTTTACCATCGCTTTCAAACGGACCTTTGATTGATTATACATCAATTGGAGAATATCAAGCAAATAAGAAAAAATGTTTGAAATAAAATATTCGAAAGAATTCAGTCAAGGCTATTTTTTGGCCTAGGCGACCGTTCGAGCTCCTTTGTGTGGAGCAAGGGCTATTTCGCCCTACTTGGTGATTGCTCCACTTTGTAGTCGGAAGTGGTGGAGCCAGGATATAAAACCCGTGAGGGCAAGATTTAATATAATTTTTTTGTTTCAAACAACACAAAAATGATAATAAAAAATTTATTATTTTTTCAACAAATTTTACCTTCAAATTTTAATTCACAAAATCATATAATAAGCTTATAATCAATTTTATCAAGTGTATTTGTTTATATGAACATTAACATAATAATATAAATAATCTTTTTAACTTTTCTTTTTGAATTCTTAGTCTAGGTATAGGTTGGATTTCAAATTGTGCAATATTAGTTTCTTCACCATTTTATTTTCTTTACACTTGCACAAATTAAACATACTCATTACAATTTAAACTCCAATGTATACCACTTAAGCAAACTAATTCACAACAATTCATGTGTGCCGAAATTATTAATAAGATCAGTTAAAAACACTTTGATATTATGCTCAAAAAGTAACAATTAATAACAATTAAGGGATGTTCACATGAAAATTAATAACACTAAAACAAAAGATATTCACATAAAATAAATGTAAGAATTTAATGCGGACATGTGACCCCATAAGTACTCGACGGTAACCCAGATATAAAAGTTCGACTGTTGGGTTTGAATTTCTGATGCTCTTTCAAAACATTTTTGTATCTTTTCACTTGGGTTTTGCCCAAATAATTTATGATGCTCTTTGCCTTCCATGCTAGAAATCTGTGGGATTATTGACTTAGAACCAAACAAAAAAGTCCTTAGAAATGCTATCTTGTTTAACATAAACTTGTGTGGCATTTCGAGGATTACTTAAAGTAATCGGGGGGCAAAAATAAAAAAAAAGGGCTTACGACCGTTAAAACCATTTGGGAAATAATTTTTAGTAGTTGCATAAATTTGTTAAAATATTTTTACAAGTTAATTTTTGGACTTGGGTATTTTTGCAAAAGGTAGTCAAGTTTTATAAAGGTGCAACAAGTTTTTTAAAAGAGGTGATGCATATTTCTCTAAAAAAGGATTTTTCTAGTTTTCTCTCTAAAAATATAACTTGGGGTTTTTCTTCAAGAGAGTCAAGAAAAAGTTTATCTTCTTGATTGGATTGAGAGTCTGTGATTTTTGATTTCCCAATGGTATGGTTGTGAGCCTACATTTCGGTCGATAATTGAATTCATTGATTTTGGCATTCTTGGAGAATTATTTTTGTTGTTCTTGATTTTGTAAATCAAGGTGAAGATCCTACAAAATCATATCACAAACATCATATATACTATATTCATTCAAATTCCAACATAATATACAAGGGTTCCCCCCCCCCCCCCCCCCCCCAAAAAAAGTGCTCTTCAAGTTCAATACAAGTTCTAATTGCTTGGTTTGAACTTGTAATTCAAATACAGGATTACAAGTTTTTTAGTTCGTGTTTGCTTCGATCTTTATTCACTTATATAATATTAGCAATATCAATGATATTCAAGAGCTAGAGAATGAGACCAGCATGTTGACATTAATCAAGATGATGGATCAAGACCTGTAAGGCTTGATAGGTTCGAAATGATAAATTTCACCATATGGAAGGACAAGTTGAGATTCCTTCTCACCAATTTGAAGATATCCTATATCTTGGATCCCGATTTAGAACCACTATTGAAGCAAGCCCAGAAGACGCAAATGGAAGGAGACAAGATGACGAGTTGATATATAGGTGACACGTATTGAATGCACTCCCCCGTCGTCTTTATAACCTTTATACCAATAGCACTTCGACATGGAAATAGTTGGAGAATAAATACAAGACCGAGAAGGGAGGTACAAAGAAATTCATAATATCTAAATTTTTTGATTTTAAATTTTTAAATAACATTCCTCTGTTAATAGACAAATACATGAGATGCAAATCATTGTCAACAAAATGAAGTCTATGAAGATTGGACTTTCAAGGAATTTTCACATTGATGCAATCATTGCATTGTTATCATCTTTTTGGAAAGCTTATAGGAAGAAATTACATCAAAGTTTTAAATATTATTCTTTGGAAGGTATTCAAAAAAAAATTGTATTGAGGAAGAATCAAGGGTACAAGATGGGAATGAACATTCTCATGGACCAAGCCAACAAATCTAATAAGAATTTCAAGAAAAAAAATCTTTCAATTCCAATATAGAAGACAAATATAAAAAGGACAAGAAAATAAAATATATTTCTTGTTATGTGTGTGACAAACCAGGACATTATGCTTTAGAGTGAAAACACAAACAACCAAAACAATAATGAGAAGTGAACACTGTTGACATCGACAACATTGATGAAACCATGAGCATTGTCAATGTGGTCCAAGGAAATGTTCAAGGATGGTTGTATGACACTAGTGCTACAATTCATATATGCTATGATGGGATTATTTTCAAAACATATCATGAAGCGAATGATCAATGCATTCAACTGGGAAATGAAGTTGAATACAAGGACGTTGGAAGGAAGCGTGAATTTGCATTTCACATCCGATTAGAAGATTACATTGATAAATGTTTCACATGTACCAGATATGAATAAAAAAATTGGTAAGTAGTGATTTTTGGGAAAGCCGGGCCGTTAAGTCCTTATATAAGTCGAGCAAACTTATACTATTTCATAATGGGGTATTTCTTGGTAAAAGGTTATTCTATTGATGGAATAATCAAGGTTTGTACTATTGGCAATGATATTAATAAAACTTGCAATTTGAATTATATGATTTAGTCTATTCCATAATAAATTGTGTAGTATTAGTTATTCTACTTTAAAAAGAATGATAAAAATAGAAGGTGGCGTTCTGTTTGTATTTTATTTTGTATTTTCATTTTCAAAAATATTTTGTGTTTCCTATTTTCATTTTTGTTTTCAAATTTGCTGAAAACGCGTTTGGTTTGTCATTTCTGAAAACTGTTTTTGAAAATGAAAAGTTGGAAAACACGTTCTGTTTGAAATTTTGCAGAATACTACTTAAACTATTTTTAATTAATTTGCTTGCAGAATACTACTAATTCATACTCAAATTTCCTTTCACAATACACTGAAAATATGGTTACATGCAACACACTAATGTGAGCATTAAGAATCTATATTAACACAGCTTGGTCAGGTTCAGGATTTAAAAAAGCTCTACTTCTATTAAAATTCAGAAAATGCAAGTTCTTTCAAAACCACCAGAGTCCATTTATCAGTGCATTTTTTGAAATATAATAACAAGAATTCTCACTTAATTTTTTTTTTTTTGTAATGTTGATATTGAATTCAATAAAACTTTATTTAAACTTAGTTCCAAGTTAGGATAATTCTCAAAAAAAAAAAATTATTTAGGCTTAGTTCCAAGTTAGGATAATTCTAAAAAAAATAATAAATAAATAAAAACTTTATATTAAATTTAGTTCTAAGTTAAGATAATTCTTTAAAAAAAAAATCCCAAAACACGTTTTCCGCATTTTGGACATTTTTTGTCGAAATACACACAAAACGCCCAAAACGAGGTTTTGGGCGTTTTGCGTTGTGTACAATTTTTTTTTTTTTTTCCAAAATGCATTTTCAAAAATGGTAAAGAGAATGCGTTTTTAGCGTTTTCGAAAATAAAAACAGAAAACGACATCAAAACAGCAAAGAGAACGGGGGCGAAATATTTTAATGTGAATACTTAGAACTTAATAAATGTGAATTATGTATTAAGTCTAAAACGATTAAAAATCATTTTTATACTATTGAAAGGACTAGTTATCTAGTATACTTGGTTAATTTCGACATATGTGAATTATATGTGTTAACTAGATGAGGTAATAAATACTTAATAATTTTCATTGATGATTATTTTAGGTTTTGTTACATCTACTTGATGAAACATAAGGATGAAGCTTTTAACATGTTTAAGACATAAAATGGAAGTAGAAAATCAATTGAATAGAAAGATTAAGGTTCTTAGAAGTAATAGAGGAGTTGAATACTTCACTAATTAATTTAGTCATTTTGTGAACAACAATGCATAATACAATTTAAATGGACAGAAGAATGCGAGAAGTGTTGGGAATTTACTTAATCAAGTACAGCGGAATATAAAAATTATTTTCAATTCCCAAACGAGGATCTCTTGATGTTCTTGCAACTTTGAGAATCTTGATTCTTTCTCCAATCTACTTCCAGACCACAGTTGTCCAACTGTCCAGCCTCCAAAGATGATCCACACAAAGAAAAAGAATGAGGCTATGGTTTCTCTCTTCTTGTGCTAGTAAGAGAATAATGAATTAGGTTAAGCTTTTCCAAACCCTGATTGTTTATTAATATAAGTCAGAGTGGGCCTAACCCATAACTTAAACATCGACCCAATCCATGTGGTTTAATTAATCTAATTAATTAAACATGGGATATTAGTAAATTAATCTAATTAATTAACTCAAGTCTATTAATAAATAATATAATTAATTAATTCTACAAATGTCGAACATTTGTTAATTAATTAATTCCAATCACATTCTTCTAGTTCTCCCTTTGTGTGTGACCTTTGAGGTTCCCAACCACGATGTCGAACTACGTGAATTATTATTTTGATCTAATCAAAATAAGATTAATTAAAACTCTCTTTTTAATTAATCATTAATTCTCCTAGATTAATTAATTCACATTAGTTGTCCCAAATTGACATCTAGCAATGCGTAAGGCCAATACATGTGATTGGAAATGTCACGTTGTGTGACAAAACCAAACTAGTTCGTTTATCATGAAACTTTAATCCATTCATCAATATGATCCGATCAATTATGAGATATGGAAATGTATCAATCTCGTTTATTGATCATATCTTTTATTTCGCTCTTAAGTCAATAAACGTCGAAACTATTTTCGACTTTATTAATTTACCTTGGCAAAGGATTTCATTATCGACTTAACCAAATAAAACGCAGATCATAATCTCTTACTATCTAAGAGAGTGACGAATCCTATATTGATCGTTCACAACCTTCATGTGATTCTTGACATACCCGAATGACATCGTATTAGCGACTCCTTTTAGAGCAACATCCGACATCACCAAAGTATAAATGCCCTCATATAAGGTACTATGATGACCTCAAGTTAAAGGGTCAATTCCACTAACGAACGTTAAAGATTAACCACGGACACTCAGATAGCTATCCATGTGGAATCTCCGTTGCGGGTCTCCAATGTTTTGTTCTCTAACAAAACATCCACGTGTTCATTTCGATGTATCTACATCTTAGCTTGTGAGATCAGCTACTCACTTCTAAAGTGGGCGATGACACACGTATTGGTCTATCTGTAATAAAGATATCCGTATCTCGATATTACTTTACGACCAAGGATATTTAAGTTCAATTGTAACTTATATCTCACGATCACAACTCCTTGTGATTAACAAGTTATCAAGACTTGAATCTACGGACTCTGTTAATTTAATTTAGCAAGAATAATATTGTTATTATAAATCAATTAAATAACTGATATACCATAAGATAAAATTGCATTAAATATATTAATAAGTGTTTGGTCAACCAACGTCAAACAATTGGACCTAGGCCACAACACTTACAAACTCCCACTTGCATTAGATCCAATTACTTATGTATTTAATACCATAAGAGTCCACATGACGATCATGTTTATTCTGTGACAACTCTTTGTCAGCGAATCTGCAATGTCTTACATTTGTGGGATGTTGTTCTTTCCTTTTGTCATGGGTATTACTTCTCTGGTGAGATAATACTGTCTTAACACATGTTTGGGTCATTGATGAGACCTTAGTTTCTTCACTTTATGTGATGGCTCCATTGTTATCACTATAACAATGTTAGAAACTACTCTAAGTTCATTAATGAACTTATTGATCCAGACCACAACCTTTGCTGCTTCTGAAACAACAATGTATTAGGCTTCCTTTATTGAATCAGCGATTGTTTCTTATTTGAAACATTTCCAACTAATCGCACCCTTGAGAGTAAACATATTGAGATTCGTTATCTTCCTAGTCTAACTAGAAGTTAGAACTAATGATTTCTTAGTTCACTTTCTTCATTTTAAATCTTAAGATTTTATCTATACATACAAATTGGGATAAGCGAGGCATTCTTTTAGATATATCTCTATAGATCTTTATTTCTAAGATATAAGCATCTTCTCCCTCATCTTGCATGAATAAAATCTTTCACAACCATAATTTTATCAAAGAAACACAAAGATGTCATTTTCATTAATAATATGACATCTACATATAATATCAAGAATACGATATCACTACCACTTGCCTTTTATAATCACACAGTTCCTATTTATTTAATTTTTGATGAAATCAAACTTTTTGATTATATCATCAAAATATTTCAGCTCCTAGAGGCTTGTTTCGATCCAAACATGGATCAGTAAATCTAGCATACATTGTCAGCATTTTGGATTCAAAACTTTTTGGGTTGTGTCGTATATACTTCCCATTGTATATTCTATCTCAAGAATGCAGTTTTGTTATCCTTCTGCCATATCATATATTTATGATATGCAACTATTTACAAGCAAAATTCAAATGGATTTAAGCATGGCTGCTGGTAAAAGGTCAAAGTCAACTGTTTAGCTTTGTTTGTAACATTTTACTATTAGCCTTACTTTGTATGTATGGATGTTTCCATCTATCTCGACCTTCTTGTAAACACATTTACAACTTATGGGGTTTATTCCATCAGTTAGGTCGACCAAGGTCCTTACCTTGTTTACATACATCAAGTCCATTTTGGATCCCATGTCACCTTGCCATCTTCTTGAGTCGACACTTGACTTTACCTTTTACATAACTTGTAGTTTCATTATCCTTGACAAGTAATGGTGAATTCGATTATTCAAGGAATCAAATGATCCTACTAAATTTACGTTGAGCTGTCGTGTCATCAAGTTTCTCTACTTCTTGATCATGAGTTTGTCCCTTGGATGGTGTGGGATCAATCTCAAACTCATTTATTTGGTCAACTAATATTTGTGATCCTTGAACTTCTTCAAGTTCTATTTTGCTCCCACTATCCTCTCCTAGTATGAGTTATTTCTCTAGGAAGACAGGATGTCTAGAAACGAAGACTTTCTTCTCAGTGGGATTATAGAATTGATATCCAATTATTCTCCGTGGATATCTGAAAAATATACATCTATCGGAGTTAGACTCTAGCTAATCCGATTCAATGCGCTTCACATAAGCGTCATAGCCCTGAACTTTGATATGAAATAAGTTGGGGCTTTCTACCTATCCATAATTCGTATGGAGTTTTGTTGACCAATTTAGATGGGACACGATTTAGTGTGTAGAATGTGGTATTTAGTGCATGACCCCAAAACGATTTTCGGGAGGTTTGCATAACTCATCATTTATTGTACCATATCTAATAATGTACAATTTCTCCTATCAGATATATCGCTGTGCTATGGTGTATAAGTTGGAGATCACTGCTAGAGAATCTTATTCTCCATTAGTTAATCTAAAATTCACCTCTAGATATTCTACACATTGATCAGATCATAGTGATGAATATCTTTACCAAATTATTTCTCTAGTTCTAGCTTGAATTCCTTGAACCTTTCAAGGGCTTCATGCTTGAATTTCATCAAGTATACATAACCATATCTAAATGGTTGTTAGTAAATGTGATGAAGTAAGAGAAACTACCTCTAACATTAATTAATATGGGTCCACATACATCACTATGTATTAGGTCCATTAATTGCGCAGATCTTTCTTCTTTTCAATAAAAGGAGATTCGGTCACCTTGCCTAGCAGGCATGAATTGCATTTGTCAAGTGATTCAAAATTAATTGACCTCAAATCTACATCTCTATGTAATTTGAAAATGCATTTATGTGACATTAATCTGCGTTGCCAGATATATATATATAATTTTAGATTAATGCCATATTTTGCTTTTAATTTTCTATACTCTTAATAGAAAACTCATTATCTAGAATATAAATGTCATTTTATAATTCACAACAACTATATTATATCTTCTCAAGATGGAAGGGAACAACGATTGTTCTTGACGTTGAACAATTCATGTCTAAACATAAAATTGGATTAATGCTCTTAGTAATGGTGAGTATGACATTTCTCTAATTCTAGTACAAAGTTATAAGGAAATGATGAGAAGTTTTGTCCTTATAGGTAATGCAGCAACCCTTGCTCATTTCCATCGTATAGGTTAACTTCTTCATTCTGCAGTACTATGCTATTCTATAGTCTATGCATATTTATTCATATATGAGATCCACGTTTGGCATCTAATACCCGAGAGACTAAAGAAATAGCTAAATCTACCTCAAAAAAATTACTTGTAATAGAAGTTTCAGAAAACTTCTTTACTTTTAAGCTTTCGAGGTCAGCCTTGCATTTCTTATTCCAATAACCTTTCATTCTAAATGAAATAAGGGTCATTGAAATTAGGATTATCCTTCATTGCTTTGACTGTTGTTTATCTTAGCTTTATTGGATGCCTTCTATAAGCCTCATGTAGATTTCCATTTCAGAGGAATCATTGGCCAAGACATGTCCCATTATCAAACTTGGTATTGGGCTCAATAGTCTTAAGCATATTCAGTAACTCAAGAAGTGTGCATTCGAGCTCATTCATGTTAAGATTTATAATGAACTTTGAATAGTTGTTTGCAGAGATTGCAGAACCAAGTCACTACTTTGTTCATTGTCCACAACTGAACTCAATCAAGACAGAATCTCAATATAGCCAATCATCTTCAGTATATCATACTGATTGAAGATTGCTCTGCCATTTTGCACTGTGTAGATGCTTAGAAATATCATATATTTCAATAGGTGATTGATTATCATAGAACAATGAATAATCACTATAATGGCATCTATACTCTTATGTTTGCTTTTGTAACGCAGTTAAAATAGTTGCAAGCATCACGTATGTTGCAATACTATTGTTAATACTGTGTTAAGCAGTCACCTCTTCAAAAACTGAGTTATCAACTTAAGCTTCTGGAAAGGACTACTCGGGGACCAATCCAATTAATCATTCTTGAGAACAATTCTCAAATTATGGTGTGAATCGAAAATTTTGGTTGAATCAAATAATAGGTATCCAGTATGCCTCTCAAGATTATATGGTTACTGGAGATTCAAAATAATAAATGACAAAAAATAAAGAATTAATAAATATACATCAATTAATTTAACATGAACTTGAATTAAATTAATTATGCTCCCACTGTTTAAAATAAATTTATGACCCTCTTTCATAAATTAATGGAATCCATACTTTGAATTAAATTAATTATGCTCCCACTGTTTAAAATAAATTTATGACCCTCTTTCATAAATTAATGGAATCCATACTTTGATTCCCAGTGGGCTAGGATCCCATTTGTTATATCAAGGCCTTGAGGGTACTCAACAAGCATTGATAAAACATTTGGGTAGATACTCTTATCAATTGTATCCTTATACAACTCTTAGATCATTAAGTTAACAATTGTTTGTCTTCACACATCTTATGTGTTAACTTAATGTGCCTCTAAAATTTACCTCCTTGAGTGTACTCAACAAAAGATAGATTTTAGTTAAGTCAGACCCATCATTCAAAAATATCTAATATTTCACAGTGTTAAACATATTCCTAATAAACCCGCCTTGAGTGTACTCAACAAGCTAAGGTCGATACGAAACTCTTGTTTTTCACTATATAATGATGGAAGGCGAATAGAATTGACTTAATATTAAATTGAGGGATTTAATCATACAAAGGTCTCATCAAATTATGCATATATAATTTATCATACATCTAGCATGCTAATAAAACATACACAGAATAAATATAGTGTGGACGATTATGGACTTTATTCTATCTAGTCTTCCCGAGCCAAAAGGAAGACTAGTTGGTCAATTCCTAGGGGGACATAGCATTGATCATACAATGCTCCATCTCCATGGTATCCTCCATCTTGTATCTTCAACCAATCCAGCTGCAACCTATATCCAATACTAGTTGGCACGCAGGCCTAATTGAATTAAGCAAGTAGGCTCAAATAATAAAACAACAACGGACTCGCAGGTCCATAATAATTATAATAGGCTCGCAGGCCCAAATACTACAAGAAATAAAATTAACCATTCAACACATCCACATGGTCGAGTCCATAATCATCTACTAGTATAACATTCATCAAATAAATGCAACCCTATCTAATATCAAATATTATATATAGATATATTTCAAGTTTCTAACAAATAAATGTTGTCTAAACATTTTAGACAAAAGGGATCGAAACAATTAAATAATTAATTAATCAAATTATTTAATTAGCAGGATTTATTTAATCAAAATCAAATTTTAATTAAATATCGAATTAGAGTCCAACTCTAATTATAAGGTTTATGGGCAAATAGAATTACTACTTTGATTTAGGATAAACCTCCTAAATAAAATAGAATAGAATTCAATTCAATAATTAATTAATTAATCAAATTAATCAACTATCAAAATTTAATTAAAATCAAATTTTAATTAAATGCATATTGGAGTCTAAATCCAATATCAAGGCTTTCAAAGGAAATTGAGTTTTAATTTAATAATTAATTAATCAAATTAATCAATTATCAAAATTTAATTAAAATCAAATTTTAATTAAATGCGTATTGGAGTCCAACTCCAATATCAAGATTTTCATGGCAATCGAATTTTTAAATTTAATAATTAATTAATCAAATTAACTTAATCAAAATCAAAATTTTAATTAAACATTAAATTAGAGTCCAACTCTAATTATAATATCAGGGTAAATTGAATTAATATTTAAATTTTAGGATAAGACTCCTAAATAAAATAAAATTCAATTTAGGTAAAAGTTACTAAATTGGTTAAAATCATATTTTAACGACAATTTAAAATCATGAATTTAAATAATAAATTTTAATTGGGTCAAGATTTAAAATCTGGTCAAAATTGAAATTTTGGTTAAACCATTTAAAATCAATTTAGAAAATATTTTAAATAAACCTCAAAACCCTTTTTAAAGTATTTGCAATATGACCCATTTAAAATTACAACCAGAGGCCCATTTAATCAATCAAATTTCAAACAGGCCCTAGCGAAAAATTGCACCTTCACCCCTGATTCATATTGCAGATGAGGGCCTGCAATTTCTGAAATTACAGTGAGGCCCCCGCCTTCCTCTCACCCAAAACCACAAATCTGACAAACCCTAAACTCAGCACCAGGGTGGCAGCGCTGCTCCTCCAGCGAATGGCGACGTGCGTAACAGCAGCAACTCTGTCGCTAGTTATCAGCATGAAGCGCTGTTGCATCGTAGCAGTAGCGCCTCGCGTTCCTACTGCGTTCGCCGCTGCATATTTGTAGCGGCGAAGGCGCCGCCAAGCAGCGGCTATGGGCACCACTGCATTACGTAGCGGTACTCTACGCTGCTGCGATTGTCGCGCGCTACTGCCCTTGGTGCGTGAGTTCTCTGGCGGCACTGCCGCCTGCGCCTCCGGTCGTGGTGGTTCCGATCATATATATAAAAAAATTAATTTTCGTATTTAAAACAGATTCTGAATGTTGGAAAATTAATTATAAATTTGCTAGGAACAAGAAACATGAACAATTAACAATTAATTGCAACAAGATTAATAGAACAACTTCTAACAAACACAAACCTAGCTCTGATACCAATGTTGGGAATTTACTTAATCATGCACAGTGGAATATAAAAATTATTTTCAATTCCAAAACGAGGATCTGCTTTGTAATTAGATAGAAATCGTGATAAAGAACATTACCTCTTGATGTTCTTGCAACTTTGAGAATCTTGATTCTTTCTTCAATCTACTTGCACACCACAACTATCCAACTGTCCAGCCTCCAAAGATGATCCACACGAGAGAATAAGAATGAGGCTAGGGTTTCTCTCTTCTTGTGCTAGCAAGGAATAAAGAATTAGGTTAAGCTTTTCCAAACCCTGATTGTTTATTAATATAAGTCAGAGTGGGCTTAGCCCATAACTTAAATATCAATCTGGTCCATGTGGTTTAATTAATCTAATTAATTAAACATGGGATATTAGTAAATTAATCTAATTAATTAACTCAAGTCTATTAATAAACAATATAATTAATTAATTCTACAAATGTCGAACATTTGTTAATTAATTAATTCCAATCACAATCTTCTAGTTCTCCCTTTGTGTGTGACCCTTTAGGTTCCTAACCACGATGTCGAACTACGTGTATTATTATTTTGATCTAATCAAAATAAGATTAATTAAAACTCTCTTTTTAATTAATCATTAATTCTCCTAGATTAATTAATTCACATTAGAGTCCCAGATTGACATCTAGCAATGTGTCGGGCAATACATGTGATAGGAAATGTCACATGGTGTGACAAAACCAAACTAGTTTGTTTATCATGAAACTTTAATCCCTTCGTCAATATGATCCAATCAATTACGAGATATGGAAATGTGTCAATCTCGTTTATTGATCATATCTTTTATTTCGCTCTTAAGTCAATAAACGTCGAAACTATTTTCGACTTTATTAATTTACCTTGGCAAAGGATTTCATTATCGACTTAACCAAATAAAACGCAAATCATAATCTCTTACTATCTAAGAGAGTGACGAATCCTATATTGATCGTTCACAACCTTCATGTGATTCTTGACATACCCGAATGACATCTTATTAGCGACTCCTTTTAGAGCAACATCAGACATCACCAAAGTATGACTGCCCTCATATAAGGTACTATGATGACCTCAAGTTAAAGGATCAATTCTACTAACGAACGTTAGAGATTAACCACTGACACTCAAATAGCTATCCATGTGGAATCTCCGTTGTGGGTCTCCAATGTTTTGTTCTCTTAACAAAACATCCACGTGTTCATTTCGATGTCTCTACATCTTAGCTTGTGAGATCAGCTACTCACTTCTAAAGTGGGCGATGACACACGCGTTGGTCTATCCGTTATAAAGATATCTCTATCTCGATATTACTTTACGACCAAGGATATTTAAGATTCAATTGTAACTTATATCTCACGATCACAACTCCTTGTGATTAACAAGTTATCAAGACTTGAATCTACGGACTCTGTTGATTTAATTTAGCAAGAATAATATTGTTGTTATAAATCAATTAAATAACAGATCTGCCATAAGATAAAATTGCATTAAATATATTAATAAGTGTTTGGTCAACCAACGTCAAACAATTGGACCTAGGGCACAACACTTACAGGAAGAATTTCCAGGAACACAAAATGCGACAACCACTACTTTCATCCTATTCCAGGCGGAACAGGTGGCAACACTACTTATAGTGATGGCTTAAGAAATTTGTTAGGGTGTGTTTTAATGCAACACAGTAAGGTAATCTCATATGCTTCTTGACAATTGAAATAAAATAAAATAATATTCAATAAATAATAATTTATAACGTTTAATACCTGAAACCCATCAAACGATTCTAGATCAATAGAGTGGCAACTGCTGTGAATATGTGATCAGGATGTGGAGTTATTTCCACCTCGACATCAAGATTTATGCCCATTTGGTGAAGGATAGAATAATAGATTTGCTAAATACTGTCAAACTTACTCTGCCACTCTGACATAGTCTACTACCTAACTCAATCGGTCTCCTTCATGATCATCTCCTTAAGATCATCTACTGACAGGACCCCACTCGATCGTCTACTGGAATCATTAGGCCTGCCATAAACATCCCTCACTGTGACATAACCATAACCCCTCACCCGACCAGGACGATCCTCATTGTCAAGGGCTTCTGATAAGATGTCGTAATGTCTCTTTGGAAGAAATGTCCCTTGAGTGGCTTCCTTGGATTTTTCAATATGTTCCCAAAAAAAGTGGTAATTAAATATAAGTACTTAAGTGAACTTTAATTCAAAGTATGAAAAATTTGGAGGCTATACTTACAATTTTTCATACACCCACTCATTTTCCCATTGCGAATGTAATAAGTTTCATCTTTTTTCTTCTTTGATCTTTCTCGAACCCAATCTAAACCGCAATCTTCACTTAACATGAACGAGCTAATTGACCCAGAAGACAATGGGTCTGTTACAAGCCACTATAACCTCATCCCAACATAAACAGCGAAGCCTAAAAAATGTGAATGCTCATTTTGCAATTGGTGTTCCATGGCCTTCTTACTTTTTTCCTCAAAAAAAAATATTATCACATGATTTTAGTTTTCAACTCAATAATAAAAAATTAATAAAAATCGTGACATTACTCTTCATGCTTACAATGAAATATACCTTGAAAATATCAATCTCACATTCTTTCTTGAACAACTCCCATTACTTTTTCTTCAAGAAATCATAGATGTTTATATCCATGTGAACACGCACCAAAGACCCTACGTAAGACTTGAAGTTCTTCTTATATATTATGATCGGCCTATTTTGATAATCAAATTCAACTACTTTACTCCACCTTCTTCTTCATCTTTTTGCAAGAACTTGAAGAATTCGCCATGACTTGAAAGGTTACTGTGCACGTACCTACATATATAACAACACAGAAATATATATAATATAGATATAGAAAATTAGTGTTACCAAAATCACAAATGAATATTAATAATGAATAGAGCACATATAAACAATTTTAAAAAGTTAAAAATGTAAATGATCTTACACAACTAATAATTACGAACAATGTTCAATCCACAATCCTTCTTTATGATCCAAATGCATATAATTTGTTTCAAGGTTATCGTCCCCTAAAGTTGCACCTGGTTGTATACCAATAGAAAATGAAGGAGTTTCATCAAAGTTACGTAATCTTCTTCATCAACCATATCACAAATGCCACCAGCGTGTCTCTTTCCTTGAAAGACAACTTACCACTTGGTATCAGCAGGATCAGGAATGTGAAATACCCATTTCACTTGGGATGCAAGTATGAATGGCTCATCAAGATAGCCCAGCTGACTAAAATTCACCAAAGTGAAACATAATTCATCCGTCTGAACACCCCGTCGGTTATCAACACATTTACATAGAAAGAGATAAACTTGAACTCCTTTTAATCAAGTTCCCAAATATCTTGAATGACACCATAATAAGACATTGTGACATATATTGGGCTGATATCTTTGGCACTAAAAAAATATCTTGATAGTGCTACTTGTGCCACTCCACTATTTTGCATTGTACTCTTATAAACTTGAAATTTTGTATAAAATGTATACCCATTAATGTCACATACTTCGTAAGACCTCACAAGCATGCCAGTGTTGTACTTTAACCACTTTATTGTTTCAGCAATGGTATTTTGCGTTTGTGACAACCCTTTCATCACTCTATCTTTAAACCATTTTGCAAATGAGCAATTATGTTGATTAGTCACCCATCTTTTATCTGTAGAAGGATTAAGTAGCTTTAAAATAGACATGTGCTCATCCAAATATGGATGAAACTCAATAAGGTGTTGCAAGACAAGGAGGTGTGCTTTGTCTTGCAATTCAACACTGAGCACAGTTGTTCTGCATCCAATAGTACATTCACCTTTGAGTCTTTCCTTGTGAAGAGATTTAGGAATACCAATAGCCTCAATACCATCCTGGTAATCAGTACAAAATCCAATAACCTCATCAACAACATAACCTTCAATGATACTGCCTTCGAGTCGAAATTTGTTTCTCACATATCATTTTAATATAAACATGTATCTCTCAAATGAATAACTATACCTCAAAAACACCGGACCACGAATCTTAATTTATTTTACCAAATGAACAAGTGCACCACTATGTAATTAAAAAACGATGGCATAAAATATATTTCAAATTGACATACAGTGAAACAATATTGGCCTGCAAATCATCCAACGCCTTCGAATCAACAACTGCACTGCAAATTGCATTGAAAAAAAAAGTTTTATAATGACTTGTCTAACACTTTTTGGGAATATGCCTCCCATTGAAACTAGTAACAAGTGTTGTATTAAGACATGAGACTTCAAAACAACCAATTTCAAGTACTTCATCGACACGAGAATTTTGATGTTTGATGGGCATCCAGATGGAACTTTAACAGCATTTAAGCACTCATAAAAAGTTGTTTTCTCCTTCATAGACAAAGTTTAGCAAGCTGGGGGTAAATAGGCACGCTTTTTCAACTCTTGCGTTGCAAACTTATCCCATATCCCCATTTCTACCATGTCTTTTCAGACTTTGATACCATCTTCCATCTTTTCATGAACGTTCAATAATGTCCCAATGATACTATCATATACATTTTTTCTCCATATGCATTACATCAGGAAAATGCCTTACCCATAAATGTTCCCAATAGGATAGATCCCAAAATATGAATCTCTTCTTCCAATGACTCTTCGGAGGAGGCTTAAAAGGTTTTCCAAACACGAAATCAATATTTTTAACTCATTCACAAATCATTTCCTATTATCGACAAGCAAAAAACTCGAGTCTCAATTTTTCCATTGAAGGGCTTTTCTTCTTTCAATGGGGGTGGTAAACAGGGAGAAAGATCTGATGACTTATAAACATATTTTTCTTACAGTTTTTCAACCAAATATCAAACGTGTCTTCTTCACAAATGGAACATGTTTTAATTCCTTTGTTAGTATATCCTGACAAGTTACCATAAACTGTGAAATCATTCATGATGCAAAATATCATAGCACGTAAGTTGAAATTCATTTGGCTATGTACATCAAACACGGACACATCTTCATTCCATAATAGTCTTAAATCGTCAATTAGTGGCACTAGATAAACATCTCTGTCATTTCCTATTTGTTTAGACCCTGATATTAGCAACGACAACATGATATACTTACGCTTCATACATAACCAATGAGGAATATTGTAAATAACCAAAAGAACCAGCCAAATGCTATATCGACTACTCATGTTATCATGTGGGTTCATCTTATTTATATATAGTCCAAGCCTAAGATTCCTATCTTCACCATCAAATTTGGGAAACATCCTATTAATGTTCCTCTATCAAGGAGAATCGGCTTGGTATCTTAGTTTTTCGTCTTCTTTCCTCCCTTCAGCATGTCACCGCATGTTCTTCGCATTTTTTGCATTGGAAAACATGCATTTAAAACTTGGTACCACGGGTAGGTACCAACATCTTTTCCAGAGAGCAATTCTTATCCTCCAAATTATCGTTGCCACTTGGACATGCATATATCCTCTCAATCTTCATACCCATCGGGCACAACATTTTCTTTGTCTTGTAGATTGAACTATGAAGCTCGTTATCATCCTGAAGAATCTCTCGCAAAAGTTCCAATAATGTCGTGAAACACCTATCACTCCACCTATTCTTTGCTTTCAAGTTATACAATTTGAACACAGTAGACAATTTTGTGAATATATTACAACCCGAAAACAAAGGCTTTTCGAAATAATTGAACAAGTTATCAATCTATGAAGCTTTTCAATGAAATCGTCTTGTATATTACGCATCATTTTGTCTATCTGATCATTATTCACATCATTCTTGTCATTATCCAAATTAATCTCATCATTATTGCTCAAATTATTCTCCTCCTGATCACCCTCACTATCATCGATTCTCATCCAGGAAGTATACTATCACCATGCCATATCCACGGTGTATAACACGATAAATCAAATTGCTCTTCACTTGCTCAGAGCTACAAAACTTTCTCAGATTCTTACAATCACAACAAGAATAAAAAATCATTTATTCATAAACTCTTAAACCCCTTTCACATATTCATGTATATTACATATCCTATACATCCAACTCCGATCTATATCTAACAACTTATATATCAAGATATTCACCATGTATTAAAACGAATGAAATCACCTTAAATTATAATTTCATATTTTATTTATAAAATCCTAAAGAAATTTCGATAGAATCTCCCCTATAAAATTGAACTTAGCCAACCTATAGGTGGAATGAAAATGCCACAATAGAACCAAAATACTCAACCTCGACATATTCAAAATTCAAATACAACTCTAGTCAAACTTCAACATCATCAACTACTCTAAAATTAATCCAAAATCAATTCTCAACTCCTCAACATCAAAAATCTATAATCAATACCAATAGACACATCAATACAACCAAACAATTTCAAAGTTGAACACCTAAAAATAGGAATTCGGGCAACACCCCTGACTCTAACACACAATCGCTCTTTATATAAAAAAATAACATCCAGTCAACGCCCTCGACTCAAACACATAATCGCTCTTTATATAAAAAAAAATAAACAACATTTAGGCTATGCCCCTGACTCAAATACACAATTACTCTTTATATAAAAATAACATTAAGGCTACGCCCCCCCGACTCAAATTAAATTTGTAAAGATATATACCTCAAAATATTTGGACCCAATACTCAATAATATATCAATTGAACTTCGACTCAACCCCGACCTTTATACCTACAAAAAAACTATTATTAGTTTTGAGTTAAAAATTTCCGTGATACCTCAAATTTACAAAACTTAAAATCAGAAATTAAGCATACAACCTAAATTCTTAAGTTTTCCAAAAATCTAGTCATGGCCTACAGTTGTGTAGACATGGCCTGCAGTGACCTAGTCATGGCATACAGTGATCTTGGCATGGCCAAAAGTGACCTTGTAATGAGCTTCCATCCTAAAATATCAATGTTTTCAATGAATTTCCACATGTCAACTTTGCAAGATCAATCCCATATGATGTCCAACTTATGTTCAAGGTACACCAAAGTTCAATTTTCCCAAATCTCGACCAAAACATCATTAAGCCAATTTATCAAACATCTGGGATACATAATTTTTTTAACATCTTATTCACTCTATATGTTCATTCCCAAGAATTAACATCCAAATTAAACTAATAAAAAGTTCTAAATTCAAAACAATGATGTCATAACTTAACATTCTATAATCTCAATAGAACTCCAAAAATTATTAAATTGCAATATATCCATCTACTAACTCAAAATCAACAATTAAATTAACATTCAAACTAAACTAATAAAAAGTTCACTTAAACCAATTAACTTATAAAATCATAAATTCAATCATAAACTAACAAAATCAATTAAATAATTGAAATTGCAAATATGAAAATTTATATAGATTAGGGTTAGAAAATGACATAATTTATGCGTCAGTTCTTGAACCGACGCATATAATTTGCCTATCTACGTCGGTTCTTCGCAAATAAGAAAATTATATGCGACAGTACTAACGAATACAATTCAAAAAAATTACAAAATTTTCACCACGTTTTTATAGGTGTCGATTTTCCCAAAAAGCAACGTATGTTATTTTTTTTGGCAAATCTATTCTAGTGATTACCTTTATGGGGAAAGTTATTAAATTTTCACATATCATAAGAGTTTGAAGTACTTCTTCACCCAAGAAGATCCGAATATGTGACAACGTAGAAGGTTGGTGTTGGTGAAAGATTATAATTGCATTATCAATTGCCATCGAGGAAAAGAAAATGTTTTAGTTGACGGGCTCGGTAGAAAAGCTCTCAATCAAAAGTCATCAAAAGAGTTACAAAAGGAAATCGAAAATCAATTTGGAAATTTTGAACCCAAGAGAAAAAAGATTAACTAATTTAATTGTACAACCCACGCTTATGGAAAGAACCAAGGAGTGGCAAAAGATCGATTCTTTTGCTAATAGAATCCGAAAGAACTTAGTAAAAAGAAATCCAACCATCAATATTTTAATGTACAAAAACAGGAAGTATGTACCAAATGTTGATGGTTGCGAGAAATTTTATTACAAGAAGCACATAAGACCTATCAAGTTGATCATCTCGGAGCCACAAAGTTATATAATGAGAGTAAAACATTGATTGGTTGCCAGACATTAAACGTGAAATCCTAGGATTTGTGGCTAAATGTTTAACTTGGTAGCATTGCAAATTCCAGGATGGAAGTAGGAAATGATAATAATAGATTTTGTTAGTGCATTGCCTAAGGCTATAAAAAATTTGATGCAATATGGATAATTGTAGATAAATTAACGAAATATGCGCACTTCTTACCCATTAAGATGAATTTCAAGATGAAACAATTTGTTGCCTTGTATATTCAAGAAATAGTAAGGTTACATGGAGCGCCATTTGCATTAAGACAGACTGTGACCCTCGATTCTTATCACGATTCTGGAAAGAAGTACATGAATTTCTAGGTAGGAAGCTTCATTCCAATACGATTTTTCACCAACACTTGAGCAATCAGAAAGAATTATTAAATCTTTAGAGGATATGCTTTGTGCGTGTACCCTAGAATTTCCTCATAATTGGAATTACTATCTACTATTAATTGAGTTCTCCTATAATAACAATTAACACACCTCTATTTAAATGTCTCATCTGGAAGCACTATATGGTACAAAGTGTAGATCCCAACTATATTTTAATTTAGTGGAGTGAAAGCAAAATTACAAATTCAACATTATACAAGATATGGTTCAAGCTTTCGAGAAGATCAAAAGACGATTAAAGGCAGCATAAGATCGACAACGTAGTAATTACGCAAGTAGACGTCTTCTGCCCCTAGAATTTGCAATCTAAGAATCTGTATATCTCCAACTAAGGGTTTGTTAAGATTTGAAAAATGAGGAAAGTTGACACCATTGGACTCTTTGAAGTTCTCGAAAGAGTTGGGGAAGTAGCATACAAGCTAAAATTACCTGAACGGGTGAAAAGATTGCATGATATCTTCTATGTATCCGCTCTTTGGAATTACATCCCAAGTTTTTTTTGAGACATTGACATATATTCAGTTAGATATAACGCTCGAAGATAAACCAATTAAGATATTGATGCTAGAAATAAAGAAGCTTCGAAATAGAGAGATTACATTGGTTCGAGTATTGTGCCGGTATAATACAGTAGAAGTGACATGTAAATGAGAAGCTGAAATGAAAACACAGTATCAGAACTCTTCTTCTAGGTATTTCGAGGACGAAATATTTGAAGGGGGGAGATTGTTACATGACTTACAACCCGAATATTTTTGCATTTTTATATTTTAGAATTAACAAATGCGTATTGAAAATACTTATATGACGTTAAAAATAACATCTTTTTTATATAATTTATGAAAAACTTAAATGCTACTTTTCATTATACTCATATGGACACTTTCGATATCCGAAAATTATAATCTCTATAACCATGCGTACTTCTCAAAGTATACTTCGCAAAGATATCATCGATCTTCTTCATCAACGGATCATTCCCGATGACTTTTTGAAATTGACTTGTTACCAAATGTTCAAAAACCATAATGTTGAGAAGCCTACTTTAACAAGTTATAACTTCCACTACAAGTGACCATTTTGTATGTGGTAGATTTTATATGAAAGTATACTTTTAGTACTTCACGTAGATATCAAGAATATAATGTGTAAACTTTATTTGATCTTTCAAAACAAAAATGAAACATAGAAGGAAACCAAACCTTAATTGTCATAAAATTGGTCACGAGGCAAAATTGAAAAATTACTGACTTGGTAACTAATCCTTAAAACCTTATGTGGACACTCCATGAAGCCTGGAACCGCCACTTTGCAATCTAGAATGGAATTTATCTATTTCATGATGAGAATTGCTTAATCATCGCTTGAAGATAACATAAAATCCATGAAAATAACACTATAAATATGTGAGATGATATCACACGTACACATACCAATACCATACTATATTAACAAATAAATAAAAATTCGTATAACGTCTCTCTTATTTGAAAGTATGAAAAGCTAAGTTCATTAACAAATCCTAAGGAATTATATATATTGCTTCTCTTTGATACGTGACACCGATTTGACTTTTTCTGCTTGTTCATTAAATTTTGATTATAAATTTTGATTCTATCCATTGATATTAACATTGGAATTGATATTGTTTGTACACCAGAAAAATATATATATGTAATTAATGGTGTGATTGCTTGTAATCCTAATTGGGTTATTGGACATGGCCATGTAACTTCATGTTGAACACGCGCGGATAGAATTGAAATTCTATAATCGGTCCCACTAGTTTCAAAAATATTATTCATATGTAGATTTCTCGCTAAATTTATATTCACGTCTTCCTTTTTAACTAGTATTTCACCCGTGCGATGCACGAAAGTTATTATTCGCAATATCGATTTCAATAAGTATTTGTAAAATTTTAGTACTCAAACATAATCAACACATATATAAATGCATAAAAAAGAATTGTCTATTACAAATTTACAATAATTATTAGAATTTAAAAAATAACATAAGTAATTCAAATTATTAAAAAATTATTTGAATAGTAAACGTCAATTTATATATTTAAATAATAAATTATTATTGATTTCAATAATTTTTATTATTTATTAATAACTTCATTGAAAACATAAAGGGTAATTATATTACCACCACAAAAATTATTTACTACACCACATTATAATCACACCACAATTAAAATATATTTTCAATAAATACACCACAACAAATTTATAATAATACTCATAATCCTATAAAAATTTAAAAATATATATATATATATATATATATTATTGTGGTGTACTCATCATCCCAAATTCTAAATATTTCTCCCCTTTTTCCTCATCATTGCCACCCATTGTTTCCTTAATTACAATTAATTAGGTTCAAATTTTCATGTTACACATTTTTTAATTGATGTTTGATGGATAATTGAAATAATAAGATATTCAATTTCATATAAACATAGTAGGTGGTTGGCTTCTAAATACTTGATACACATTTTTTTTAAAAATACTAGAAGCAATTGGAATCACTATTATTTTTATATTAGATGCAACAGAAAACACGATAGGTGGAATGCAGTATGAACACGCAAATATATGTAATTGAAAAACCATTGAATTCGAAAATCGAATATAAAATTTAATTGAAAATCAAATATAATTAAATAACTAAAATCCTGGGTGACATCAAAATATAGGGAACCTTGAACAATAAAAATCTTTCACTAACCTAAAGTCCTAAACTTTAATTTATGTTAGTGTTTGCATGATGTTATTATTTGAAAACTCATATGAAATTATTGTATTAACATCTATTCTAATTAACTTGGTATTGAAAAGCAAAAATATAAAATAACAAGAAGAACAAGATTTTAGAAAAATAAACATAGAGAATGTTGACGTCTCTTTTTGTCAACAAATAAAAGTGGTATGAACTTTTGAATTGATAGATGGATTGTATATCTTTGATTAATTTGTCTAAGTATGCAGCTCTTTAATTTAATGATCGTCGTTGTAATAAAGTTTGAGATATTATAAGAAATAGGAAAGGTAACAGATCGAAAGCGAACTGAGATCAAAGTTACACAAATTCACGTCCAGTTCGATACCGATCTGATAGCCAGGTCGAATCAACGAAATCAAGTAGCAAGAGTTTGGAGAGATTTTCTCATATATCATGCCCTTTAATGAGCATTTACTCTGACATATTACAAATAATGATGATTACTGACACATAATACGGCTGATTTGACAATACTACCTACTAAAACATCGTCTTCTTCGTCCACAATTGAGGTCAGCTCGCACACTTCACCTCGGTCGAACAAATCACATCGGTCTCACGGATTCACCTCGCTGGCATGAATCACCTCGGTCCAAAAATCACCTCGGAAAACACAGTTCACCTCGGTCAAGACATTGCACCTCGGTCGTGGCGTACCACATCGGTTGTGATAAAGGACATACAGATCGTGATTCAAAACATTATTGACCGTTTTATCAATTTGTGGCAACTGTCTGGCCGTTGACTATTTTGACACTTCATTTATTTTCCACCTCATATCGGTATATAACAAATGTCCCCTCTAGATCAGTTCGAAATTATGAGAGCGGATCTAGAAACGCAATCCCTTGTCGAAAATTTTAACATCGGCATTCGTTCCGCTAATTGTGTAACCCTAGCCACACGTCATTACCTGATTGGCGTGTCAGGTCTCGGATCACGCGTAGCCGCCATCATTATGACAACGCGTCTTGTCATAATTACAGCCGCCCAATTTCTCTCTCTTCTTTTCCTATATAAGGGTTCATTTGCCAGTATTTCCACGATTTTTCTTCGACTCTCTCCCAATTCCTGCGAGATCGTTTTCTGTTCCGTCCTCCGTTTCTGTTCGTTTTTAAATCCGAGGTGAGGATCATTTATTTATCATTTTAACATTTCTTTGCTTTTCATACATACATATATATAAAAAATGAGTGGGGACTTGAGCTCTAGCGAAAGTGGCGTGAGGTCGGCGGGTGTAGGTAGTACTGGGGGACCTACTGTGTCTTGGAATGAAAGCGTGGAAACTCAGTGTTTATTCCGAGATGATGTGGAGGAAGGGGAAACAGCTCAGCCTCTCCCGTTAACAATAGTCCCCGCTTCTCGAACTATTTCACCCAGTTCGTTTCGACACCCTTCTTGCGCCTCCTTCACCCGTCCTGAACCTTGTACCAGCTATAGTTCGGACTTCGCTTGTAAACACTTCCATTCTAGTGTTACTGAAAACGAACTGGTCATGTGGAAAAACAAATATAGAATCCCGGGCTATGTGCATTTCTTCCTTCCCGAGAGTTTTGAACGAGCCGACCATCCACCTCGCGGCTGCGTGGCAACAAATTATCAGATCCTGGAGGCCGATCTACGCTTCCCTCTTCCCTTCATAATTACCGACTTCCTCCGCATTTGGGGGGGTCGCGCCAACCCAGATCCATCCCAACGGGTGGAGACATATCTCAGGTTTTATATCCCTTTACAATCAGATGGGATATGGCGACCCTTCCATTGACGAATTCCATTTCGCCTACCAATTCCGGGCTGATGGTAAACGGACGGGGTGGTTCTATGCGATGCAGAGGTCGGTCTTTGAAGGGAGGAAACTTCTAGTAGACCTGCCTGATTCAGTTCGTTGGTGGAAGGAGAAATGGTTCTTCGTTGGAGGGAATTGGATGAGTCCCTACCGAAGCGAGGGGATGAGCCACATCATACCCGTTCTTTATAGGGAAAAAATCAGTAAGTTACATTTCGTGATACCTTCGAACTCAAAAGGTCTAATATTAATCACTCCGTTTTTTGCATAGGTGAAGGAACCGGAGTTGGACGAAGGCACTATTGGAAGGATAGTGAGTTTAAAAGACATACCGGAGCCAGACAGGTCGGTTAAAGAGTTATTGACCGAGGAGTATTTGTTTGAAGCAGGTCTGACTCACGTTGATCCGTCAGATTATTATCCTCCGCTTCGGAAATGTAAGCATCCATCACTTCGGTTTTTATATTCCACGCCGTTTGCGAACTGGATACTTGTAAAAGATTTTTGTGTTTGTTTTTCAGCTCGAAAAAGCAAAAAAGGGATGGAATCCATGAAGGCAAAGAAAGAGGCCCATGCCAAAGCTGAAGCACGTAAACGAATGGCCCAAAAGAGAGCGGCCAAGGGCTCACCGCCTTGTAAAGAGGGTCAGATTGCTCCTCAATCTCCTCAGAAGAAGCCTAAACGGGCCGAAATCTCCAAGGGCAGACCTGACACAGTCATTCCTCCTCCTCCTCCTTCTACTTTTATCGAGGCGGAATCTTCACGAGGGGTTCATGCTGCTGAAGGTTCCTACCTTGGCACCGACAGGGTTCGAGCCGACCTGGTGAACTCGCTGAAGGGGAGTCGTCCAAAGATTTACCGGGACTTCGTTTCTGCTGCCAACTTGACCCCCATTGGGTTGATGAGGCTCCCAGTTCGGACCAAGGTGGCGATGGACATCCCGGCCAAAACTTGGTCACCTCGGCATGAAAAATTTTGCGAGGATATGCCAGTTGACGACCTGGTGGCTACCAGCATGGCGCACCTCGGCCAAGCTATGAACTACCTCACCCGCACTCAATCTAGACTGTCCGAGGTGGCTAGTGACACCAACAGGTTCAAGAAACTAGCGACCGAGGCCAAAGGGATGTTTGAAGATGAGGTGAAAGCCCGGAACGAGGCCGAGGATAAACTGAAGGATGCTTTGGCGGAGGTTGAAAGGTTGAAGGAAGCCAACAAGGAACTTCAACTATTCAAGGAGGAGGTGATCCCGCTGAAGGAGGAATTAAAAGACTTGAAGGATGCGGTGTCCGAACTGGAAAAGTCGAAGGAGGGGCTCCTTAAGGAGTTAGAGGTCGCTAATCGCATCGAGGCTGACCTTAAAAAAGAGAAATCAGAATTGGAGGCAGCAACTCAGCTCGCGTACAAGGAGGCCGTGAAAAAGTTCAAAGACTCCACCGAGTATGAGCACGATGTTGATGAGACCTACTATCTCACCTTCAAGGAGATAGTGGAAGACCTGGAGAAGAAGCGACCTGAGGTTGACATCACATTCCTCAAGGAAAAACTCGATCTGGTTTACAAGAAATATCTCGAGCTGATGCCAACCGAGGTTGATGACGAAGAAGTGGATCTTTTTTCTCCGGCGCCAGAATTTCAACCTCCGGAAGTTGACGAGGCCATCAATGTGGTGGATTAGAATGAATTCTACGTTGGCAGCTTTTCTCTTTTTCATTTTTTATTTTATTTCGACCTTTGTACTTTCCTGATTTTCAATGAAGAAGATTTTTATTGTGTCTAACATTTATCATATGAACGAGACACTCTGAACAAGTGCAAACCGTCAGTTCAATCCAAATAAAATGCATATGTGAATTAAGAACGAAGTGAACACTTAAGCAATTTTCAAACATCAATTCTCTCCAAATTAAATGCAGAGGTGAATTGAAAACGAAGTGAACACTTAAGCAATTTTCAAACGTCAATTCACTCCAACTTAAATGCAGAGGTGAATTAAAAACGAAGTGAACACCTAAGCAATTTTCAAACGTCAATTCACTCCAAATTAAATGCAGAGGTGAATTGAAAACGAAGTGAACACTTAAGCAATTTTCAAACGTCAATTCACTACAAATTAAATGCAGAGGTCAATTGAAAACGAAGTGAACACTTAAGCAATTTTCAAACGTCAATTCACTCCAACTTAAATGCAGAGGTGAATTGAAAACGAAGTGAACACTTAAGCAATTTTCAAACATCAATTCACTACAAATTAAATGCAGAGGTGAATTGAAAACGAAGTGAACACTTAAGCAATTTTCAAACGTCAATTCACTCCAACTTAAATGCAGAGGTGAATTGAAAACGAAGTGAACACTTAAGCAATTTTCAAACGTCAATTCACTCCAAATTAAATGCAGAGGTGAATTGAAAACGAAGTGAACACTTAAGCAATTTTCAAACGTCAATTCACTCCAAATTAAATGCAGAGGTGAATTGAAAACGAAGTGAACACTTAAGCAATTTTCAAACGTCAATTCACTCCAACTTAAATGCAGAGGTGAATTAAAAACAAAGTGAACACCTAAGCAATTTTCAAACGTCAATTCACTCCAACTTAAATGCAGAGGTGAATTAAAAACGAAGTGAACACCTAAGCAATTTTCAAACGTCAATTCACTCCAACTTAAATGCAGAGGTGAATTGAAAACAAAGTGTCACTTAAGCAATTTTCAAACGTCAATTCACTCCAACTTAAAGGCAGAGGTGAATTAAAAACGAAGTGAACACCTAAGCAATTTTCAAACGTCAATTCACTCCAACTTAAATGCAGAGGTGAATTGAAAACGAAGTGAACACTTAAGCAATTTTCAAATGTCAATTCACTACAAATTAAATGCAGAAGTGAATCAGAAGCTGGTAAATATTCAGTTCGGTACATTTTCAGCAAAATGCCTCATCTGGGGACTGGAGGTCGGTCATCTATCACCTCGGTATTTATTCACCAAAACACATCGCTTGTGGAATGGAGGTCGGTCATCTATCACCTCGGTATTTATTTACCAAAACACCTCGCTTGTGGAATGGAGGTCGGCCATTTCTCACCTCGGTATTTTTTCACCAACACACCTCGCTTATGGAATGGAGGTCGGTCATTCTTCACCTCGGTCTTTCGTGGGACCTACTTCATCTTTATAGACTGCCTTGTCACGTTGATGATGATGTCCTGCCTTACAGGCGCTTACAGATCACCGACCAAGGTCTTTGCCCTGCCTTATAGGTACTTACGGATTGCCTTGTAATGTTGATGATATCCTGCCTTACAGGTACTTATGGATCATCAACTAAGGTCTTTGTTCTGCCTCTCAAGGAGGTCTTTCTCGTCTTTGAGACGGATTGCCTTGTGATGTTGATGATATCCTGCCTTATAGGTACTTACGGATCATCAACTAAGGTCTTTGTTCTGCCTCTCAAGGAGGTCTTTCTCGTCTTTGAGACGGATTTCCTTGTGATGTTGATGATACCCTGCCTTACAGGTACTTACGGATCATCAACTAAGGTCTTTGTTCTGCCTCTCAAGGAGGTCTTTCTCGTCTTTTGAGACGGATTGCCTTGTGATGTTGATGATATCCTGCCTTATAGGTACTTACGGATCATCAACTAAGGTCTTTGTTCTGCCTCTCAAGGAGGTCTTTCTCGTCTTTTGAGACGGATTGCCTTGTGATGTTGATGATATCCTGCCTTATAGGTACTTACGGATCATCAACTAAGGTCTTTGTTCTGCCTCTCAAGGAGGTCTTTCTCGTCTTTGAGACGGATTGCCTTGTGATGTTGATGATACCCTGCCTTACAGGTACTTACGGATCATCAACTAAGGTCTTTGTTTTGGAAACACCCATTCAAATTTGCATACTTTGAAACATTAAACTCTTTATTCATTTGATTACATTTCGGTTGACATCAAAAAATATTCATATTCCATTTCACATCCTGTCCTACTGGAAATATTTCTTCAAGTGTTCTGCGTTCCAGGGGTGTTGAAGCTTAATTCCGTCAAGTGTCTCGAGTTCATAAGATCCGTTGCTCACAGCCTTCTTGATTCGATACGGACCTCCCCAGTTTGGTCCCAGAGGTTCACGCGTCGTGGTCGTCTTTCTTAACACCAGATCCCCCGTTTGGAACTTTCTCGGTCTCACCCTGGCATTGTAATACCTCGCACTCCTTTGCTTGTATACTGCATTCCTAACCTGTGCTTGTAATCGTTTCTCCTCCGTAAGGTCTAATTCAGCAGTGAGGGCATCCTGGTTATCTTTCTCATTGAAGTGAGTGACCCGAAATGATGGCATACCCACCTCTATCGGGATTACAGCTTCCGTCCCGAAAGCCAAAGTGAACGGGGTTTCTCTTGTTGATGTCCTGTGGGTTGTCCGGTAGGACCACAATACCCCGGGTAGTTCTTCCGCCCACGTTCCCTTCAGGTTTTCGAGTCTGGTTTTCAGATTATGCTTGATAATTTTGTTCACCGCTTCGACTTGCCAGTTGGACTGAGGATGGTTCGGAGTGGAGAAATGCTTCCTGATGCCCAACCCTTCACAAAAAGATTTAAACCTTTCGTTGTCGAACTGTTTACCGTTGTCTGTCACAATGCATTGTGGGATTCCGAACCTACAAATGATTGACTTCCATATAAAGTCTGTAGTTTTCTGCTCCGTAATTTTGACCAGCGGTTCAACTTCTGCCCATTTTGTAAAATAATCCACTGCAACTATAGCAAACCTGTTTCCCCCTTTTGCCGTTGGTAATGGCCCGATCAGATCTACTCTCCATTTAGCAAACGGCCATGGGCTCATTACTGAAGTCAGCTCTTCGGGAGGGTATCTCATGATCGGGGCGAACCTTTGACATTTGTCGCAGGTCTTTACAAATTCAATCGCGTCCTTCTTCAAGGTAGGCCAATAGTACCCCTGTCTAATAATTTTGAACGCCATGGCTTGCCCCCCCGTATGGTTCCCGCAAATGCCCTCATGGATTTCTTTCATCACATATTCAGCCTCTTCATTGTCTAAACATTTCAACAGTGGTAGGGAGAATCCTCGCTTGTACAATTCATCTCCAATTATAGTATACCTCGCAGATCTGATCCTCAAACTCCTGGCTTTCACTTGATCAGGTGGCGTTGTCCCTTCTCGCAAGTATTGGATAATTTCATCCTTCCATGTCCTCTTCAGAGAGGTTTGCAGGACGGTTGAAGGTGACGGTTTTAAGGCGGATTGCGACAAGGTCTCGATTGATATGCTTTCCAATTCAGACGTTCCTTCGCTTGTCGCTAAGCGGGCTAAGGCATCAGCTTGACTATTTTTGGATCGAGGGATCTTGATAAACTCTGCATGCCTGAACTTCTTCAACTCTTCCAAAACCCTTGCTCTGTAGGACTTCATCTTTTCACCCCTGGCTTCATACGTTCCCCGAATTTGGTTGATTATCAGCTGCGAATCGCTGTGCAAGATAAGGCTATCAACACCCATCGCTTGAGCCATGTCCATTCCTACAATCAGGGCCTCATATTCAGCGTCATTGTTGGTCGCCTCGAAATCAAAACGATAGGAGCTGCAGAAGAATTGATTATCAGGGCTGATTAGGACGACCCCAGCCCCTGTCCGGTTTCCGGCTGATGATCCATCGACGTATAACCGCCAGGTCGCACCCACCTCTGCACAACAACTTAAGTGAGCCGGTGTGAGCTCCACCATGAAATCAGCTAGGGCTTGCCCTTTGATGGCGGTTCTCGGTTTGTAAACAATGTCGAACTGCCCCAACTCTACAGCCCACTTTAATAACCGCCCAGACATCTCGGGTTTTTGTAAGACTTGCCTCAGGGGGTAATTTGTCAACACTTCAACCTGATGCTCCAAAAAGTAAGGCCTTAATTTTCGAGTCGACATTATCAAAGCGTAGGCTAGTTTTTCCATTTCTGAATATCGGAGTTCGGCGTCGTGCAGGGCCTGGCTGACATAGTAGACTGGTCGTTGAACTCCATGCTCGGTTCTCACAAGAACTGCACTCATTGCTAGTTCTGAAACGGCCAAGTATATAGAGAGCACTTCTCCCGATATTGGTTTGGAAAGGATAGGCGGGGACGCCAATTGCTTCTTCAATTCTTCGAAGGCCGTCTGGAATTCTTTCGTCCACTCAAAATCCTTGTTCTTCCTGATAACATCAAAGAATGGCCGGCATTTGTCCGTAGATCTTGACACGAAACGGCTCAAAGCTGCTATCCTCCCCGTCAAACTTTGCACCTCTTTAAGTTTCCTTGGTTCCCTCATCTGCATCAGTGCCTGTATTTTATCAGGGTTAACTTCGATACCCCTTTGGTTTACCAGGTAGCCCAAAAATTTCCCTGATCCTACTCCGAAGGAACATTTCTTGGGATTCAGCTTCATCCTGTAGGTTCGCAGTATTCGGAACATCTCATCAAGGTGCTGAACATGGTCTTCAGCTCGGATACTCTTTACGAGCATGTCATCGACATATACCTCCATCGTCTTCCCGATGAGATCTTTGAACATTTCGTTCACCAAGCGTTGATACGTTGCTCCAGCGTTCTTTAAGCCGAACGGCATCATCTTGTAACAATAGAGTCCTCGATCAGTCATAAACGACGTATGCTCCTCATCGACTTCATTCATCGGTATTTGGTTATACCCCGAGTAAGCGTCCATGAAGCTGAGGAGCTGATGTCCGGCCGTAGCATCCACCATTTGATCTATTCTGGGGAGGGGGAAACTATCCTTGGGGCATGCTTTGTTTAGGTCAGAGAAATCGATGTATAGCCTCCATGTCCCATTGCTTTTCTTTACCAGCACTGGGTTCGCTACCCACGCAGGATAGAAAGATTCCCTGATAAATCTATTGCTAAGTAATTTCACCACTTCCCTTGCTAGCGCTTCATACCGTTCAGGATTAAGTGACCTCCTTTTTTGTACTTTAGGTTTGAAATCAGGATTAACTTGGAGGTGGTGGCATGCATGTTTAGGATCAATCCCTTCCATATCCGAGTGAGTCCACGCAAACACATCCGAATTCTTTTTCAGAAAGTTGATGAGGTCGGTCCTGATGGGCTCCATTAACCCGCGTCCCACTCTGAATTCGACATCAGGTTTTGCATTGTCAACTTTAACAGTATCCAACTCTTCCACAGGACCTGACTGACCCCTATCCTGCACACCTCTTGGATCCAGCGTTTGCAGCTCTGTTATCGGCTCGTCTTCTCCACTTGGTTCCACGACGGGACCTTCTTCTTCCTCCATTTGGACATTGTTGGAAGCGAAGCCTAAATTGCACTCCCGCGCAACCCTCTGATCCCCCCTTATGGTAGCCACCCCGTGTGGCATAGGGAATTTCAGACAATAGTGATAAATTGAAGGTGCAGCCTTAAGCTCGTGGAGGATCGGTCTTCCCAATATGGCATTGTAGTTCGTCATGACGTCTACTACCACAAAATCAGCGATCACGCGCCTCTGACAAGATCCTGTCCCCAGTTCCACCAATAAAGATATTTCACCCTTTGGATAGATGTAGTCACCAGTGAAACCCTGAATCCTTGTTCTCCTTGGCCGTAAGCTACGCGGGTCAATTCCCATTTTTTCAAAGGTCTTCCAGTATAACACATTCACAGCACTACCGTCATCCACCAGTGTTCTGTGGATCTTTATACCGCTCACCGGCATCGTGATCATCAAAGCATCTGAATGTGGTTGGAGTACCCCCCTTGCGTCTTCCTCAGAGAAACTAAAAGACTCTGAATCGTTCGGCGTCATTGCATGACTACATATCTGATAGCTATTTCGGGCTTCTCGGGCGAAGTCTCGCCTTTTCCTCTTTGACCCGACCTGCGCTTGATTTCCACTCACAATATTACGGATTTCATCAGGCCGGTCTTTGCCGTGGGGCTCTATCCCCTGATGGACGGCATACTTCTCCTGTTGCTTGAATTGCCTTCCTGAATCCCGTGGTTCAGAAGCGTATTCTTGTAAGCTTCCCCTCTTTATTAACCTATCGATTTCGAATCTCAAATTTCGGCATTCGTCCGTGGTGTGTCCCACCGACCTGTGGTATTTGCAATACCGGGAGGAGTCCAAGTTATTCGGGCTTTGCTTTATCGGCCAGGCCGGCGGAATTATCCCCTTATCTTTCTCATTCATGAAAATCACCTCAGTTGATGCATTCAATGGGGTGAGCTCACTTCTTTGTTCAGGATTATATGGACGGAACCTATCCGCTGGTTTGTAGTCTCTCTTTTTGCCAAAAGCATTCTTTTTAAATTCTTTCTTATCATCCTTGCTCTCTTTCTTGTCCGACACCGCAGCTGTACTATGATGACCTTCTTTGGAACCTGAAGCCTCCTCAACATTAATAAACTTCTCTGCCCTGTTGAGAAACTCCTGGTACGTGCGAGGTCCATCCTCATGCACTGACCACCAGAAAGGAGTCTGCGTTTGTAGGCCCGACAGAACAGCCATGAGAAGCGCGTCGTCTGATATTCTTTCCATTCCCATGATTTGTCTATTAAAACGGCCCAGATAACTCTTCAGCAATTCCTCCTTCTCCTGTGTAATGGTTACCAAGCTCTCCTTCGGGGTGGTCGGAATTTTTGAACCCATGAATTGCTTTCAGAACTGGCTACTTAGTTGAGACCAACTCGATATGGAGTGCTGAGATATATTGCGGAACCACCGTTGAGCCCGGTCCCCTAGAGTTAGAGGAAAAGCCCTGCACATTATTGCGTCGCTTGCCCCTTGAAGCTCCATCCATGACATGTACTGATCCAGATGCGAAACCGGGTCGGTTTCCCCATTGTACCCGGCGAGATGAGGCATCTTCATTTTGCTTGGCAGGGGCTGTGACAATATAATCTCCGTGAAAGGTGATGTTCTCTTGGTAGATGGTTCCATTGATCCCAAACCTTCTTGTTTTGCCTCCAAGTCAGACAGTCTTTTCTTCAATTGCTCAACTTCGGTTTGATCCGGTTTGCCTAATGGAAAAGTCGACGGCCGGCCTAAGTGAAAAGTAGAGCTGCCAGCCGGCTGGTTTTCTGGATTCACTTTCTTCATCGGAGATCTGTCCCCATGTCCCCTAGTCCGTACAGCCTTACTCTCCTCTCCTTTTTAACCCCTTCTCGCTTGACTCGGTATAGCGACCCAGAATTTTTATGCAATAAATAATTATTTTAATATTTAGAAAATTGTATCGCTACTATTTCACCTATTATTTTGAAGTTAACGCCGCGACGGATTCGTCTAGCCAAGTCAAGAAATATCGAATTTGTTCGATTTTAAATTAAATGTCCGAATTTCTAAAATTATGTTATTTTAATTGTTTATTCAAAGTATTATTTTCAAAATTATTTTGAATTCCAAATTTATTAAAATATTTCAATTTTCCTTATTCAAATTTATTTTCAGTCCAAAATATATCAGTTTTAATACAATTCCTTATACAAAAACATCATCATTATATATATAAATTTTACATCTATTTCATATTCCATCTCATTATACAAACACCAAAGCAAAGCATCTTCATCATTATCATCATCTACCCCATCTTCATTTCAATACTCATGGCACAACTCACACTTCCATGTACTTAGATTCCACAATACAATATATATAAGCATACATCTTCATCACCTGCACCAAGCTCCATCTCCATCTCAGTCGAGTGCAACCACAGTCCACCCACACTGCCTCACCGTCCATCACTCTGCCATCACGCAGACCATACTGCCACCATGCCACAATTCCAACACCACAAGTCTGAACATCAGCACCTCCACCATAGCCAAAATCCCTTATCAACACCATGATCAATTTTACTGCAACCTCGACAGCTTGCAGCAACCCAAACCACCGGTTGCAGCCCTTCACAGAACCATTGCCAATCGCCTGCAAGCACAGTCCTACCATCACGACAATCACTATAATCATCATCAATCCACAAGCTTTGCCTCAACTCCATAACCGGCAGCCACAAATCAATCACCCAACCAACCGGCTACATCATGATCATCACCCTGATTACTCACAACGTTTCACCAACCCAATCCATTTACAGCAAACCAAGTTCACTGCAATACCACAAATCACAACTCTGCAGCCATCACTGTCAACCAACAATCCTCAATCCAGCTACCACAATTATCAGTTGCAGCCCCAAACCATAATCACGAAACCTATGTATCATCAACATCATCACCTCAACCATCACTGTCTCTGCCATTTCAAATTCAATCCACCACCTCACCGGTTCAACCAAATCACAATCACCATCATCAGGATCAAACACCACCTTCGTTCCCTGCATCCAGAGCCACAACCGTCGCCTGAAAACTCTAAGAATCCACCATTAACCCCAAACAAATCAAAAACCAACCTCAAATCAAAACCAAAACAAGAAATAAACCAAGCCCAAGACTTACCTTCGATCGCCGACTGATTTACCGGCACGACCACCGGATTTCGCAGTTAAAACCCAACTCCCAAATCGCGATCTAAACCACGGTTCGTCACAGTTTCTCACACCCAACTCGCACTGAAACCATAATCTTCAACCCCATCCCTTGCCGCACCTTGCACTGGCGTTTCGCCGGTGAACCGCCGGCACATCGCCGACTGGAAGATCGGATTTCACTCCTTTTCCCTCACGATTTCGCACGCCATCTCTCTATCTCTCGCTTTGCTCTCCCCCTGTCTCTTCTCGATCTGAAATGAGAGAGTAAAGTAAAGAATCTGAATTATATTTCGAGAATTTGCACTTTGGTCCCTACGTCTTCTGAATGATTTAAATCAGTCCCTATAGCTTTGAAAAGTTTATTTCAGCCCTTTTTAAAGTTTTAATGTTATTTCAAATCAGCCCCTCAAGTTTTAAAAAGGTTTTATTCAGTCCTTTTAGCTTCAAACTTATCATTTCAGTCCCTGTTGATTTACTTTTAAGCCCAAGTTTTAAAAGTATTCATTTTAGTCCCTCAACTTTCAAAGTATTCATTTTAGTCCCTTAACTTTCAAAATATCAATTTTAGTCCTCAAATTATAATTTATCATTTTGAACTATATATTCGATAGACTAAAGTGACTTATTGGCTAAGACGAAGCGTACGGAGAATTTAAAGAAATTGAAGTCATTCCCGCTCAACTTTGCACTCGTCGGATTTGAGGTAGACTCGCACTTATTAATTGATTTAAATTATGATTTCATATAAATGTCATGTGACTTGTGAAAGTCAATTTTTAAGAAAATTAAGTATGTTTTATGAAAGGTAAATATACCTTATGTTTTTATGAAAAGTAAGTATACCCTATGTTTTTACGATAATGTTTTATATGTTTTGGATCATTGCTACGCATAAGAATTCTTACCACCTAAGTTCGGTAGAATTCTGTGTCTCCATAAGTTTATGAGGATTTACCACCTAAGTTCGGTAAAATTCCTGCCTTTCCATATGTTTATGAGGATTTACCACCTAAGTTCGGTAAAATTCCTGTCGCGTATGTTTATGAGGATTTCGATCCTATCTTATGTTATGATGGAAATGATCCCTATGAATTTCATGAATTATGTTTTGGTATACTTACTGTTATTATGATCTTACTGTTATTATGATCTTACTGTTATTATGATTTTACTACATAAGAATTCTTACCACCTAAGTTCGGTAAAATTCTTATGTTTATGAGGATTTCGATATTATCCTATGTTATGATGAAAACTTACTGTTATTATGATTTTACTGCATAAGAATTCTTGCCACCTAAGTTCGGTAAAGTTCTTGTGTCTATTTATGTTTATGAGGATTTAAATCCTATCTTATGTTATGCTTTCAAAAGAAATTATGCTTGACATAATTAAAATGTTTTTATAAGTATATGGTTTTCAAAGAGCTGTTTTCAAAGAGCTGTTTTCAAAGAGCTATTTTCAAAGAGCCTATGATTTGTAAAATATGTCCCGTGCTGTAATGCACAATATGAGTTTTATCAAGAGCAGTTTTATAAAGAAGCTCTATCAATGCCCGTTTTATAAAGAGCCGGGATTTATGTGTTTAATCATCTTATAAATTAAATTAATTTGCGATGAGTCTACTGAGTATTTCCCCCATGAAATACTCACCCTACTTTTTAACAGTTTTGCAGATTTCGGAGACGGTGGCGAGCGATGAATGATGGTGGCAATAATCGTTGAACGGTTGAAAGTTTGACGTTAATGATTTCCGTATTTTCCAAACAATCGAATAATTTATAGAAGTTCATTTATTTGAGAAATTATGATATTGGCAATTTCTTTACAATATTAATGGTTCGATTTACTATTTCAAATGGTTTCATAAATGTTTTCAATTTTAGCGGCCATTACAGTTTATTTAATGTTGCCAAAAAAATGAATTTCAATTATTTCTTCCGCAAAAATATTATTCGAAAAATTTAGACAGAAAATGACGTAGTGAATCGGGTATACGGAACTCGGGGCGCTACAAGTTGGTATCAGAGCTAGTCTGCGTTTCTGTAGACTGGAAAAATTTTCAAAAAGAATTTTCAAGAAATATTTTCCATTATAAAATTTTATTGATGAAGATTGCCACTGCCATCATTCGTTCCACCAACTCCGAGGTAAAGAAGTTTATGATGTTTAAAGTTATTTCAGTATTTCGAATACTCATTTTACTAATTTATGAGAAAGAATGAAGAGTATTTCGGATACTTATGATTTATGAGAAATAAGAATGTATTTCTTCGAAAATAATGATGTTGTTATGCTTTGTCATAACTTATATGCTCTAATGTATGATTATGAGAAATTTTTTTTAAAGAAAACGAGTGTTGAGCATAATGGGAATAATATGATTTTATTGAGAATTAAGTAATGGATATTATGTTGAGTTAATTTATTATGCCTCTATATTGAAGAGAAATTTATTATGAAGTTTGGCTTTGTGAATAAATTTTGGGAATATGATTTATGGCATATATTTATAAGTATGAGTAACTTTTGAGCCAATTAAGGTATGGAAGGAAGTAATATTGTGATATTGAAAAAATATGATTTGAAATTTCTATGTTGAGGAATTATGAATTGAATTATGGGATATTTTGATGATATTGAAGTGTTGGAATCGTTTTCAATATTTTTAGATCGTTGTGATCAAATGTGGAGTTATTTATTATTGTGAGTTATGAAGTATGCTTATGGTTTGGATAAGTCCAAATTACAAGGGAGACTCTATCCAGAATTTTATCATTTGGAATTAAGAGCATAATATGATAAGCATCCACTAAAGGAATTAAGGTTAGACATGCAAGATCATTTACATCACAAACGAGATTTAGTAGATGATAGCAGAGATTTTATTATTTTCTCATAAGGAGAACACACGAAAGCATAAGAGAAAAAAAACATGGAAAGATCCTCAGAATGAGAGATGTGTTTCCGGAGTAGCCGTATCCTACCACCTCTGATCTTTTGAGGAAATAGAGAAAACCTTCAAAGAGGTGTGTTTCGAGAGTAAGAATACTCCGTAATCTACCACCTGGAATCTTTGAAGTACACACAAGATTTAAACATTAAGGAAATCCTAGTAAATGGAGGGGTGTCTCGAGAGTGAGAATACTCCGTACTCTACCCCCACCTATTCTAAGATTCAAAGAGTTAAATTTACATTAACCGGACTCCATTTTCGCTTGATTCCCCTTCCTTGCGACCAATCTATTTTAACTCCTGCTGGATCTTGTATTGAGATATATGACTGCAGCTTATCCAGTAGTTCATCAATAGTAGGAGCAGAAATAAGAAGCCTTCTGGAAAATGGAGAGATGAATCCCTGTTCCACAGCATAATCAAGAAAGGTTAACAAACCATCAAAGAAATTGTTAACATTCAGAAGCCCAATAGGCTTAGTATGGAGATCTAGTTGAGCCCACGAGGTAATGTTAAATATTTCTTCTAAGGTACCAAAACCTCCGGGCAGGGCTATAAAGGCATCAGAACCATATAGCATACAAGTTATGCGTTCATGGATGGATAAGGTTTGAACTTCATGCCCTCGTGTTTTGCCTGCAACATCTACCAAAGGGACAGGTATGACACCGATTACTTTTGATTTCTCTGCAAGAGCAGATTGGGAAACACAACCCATTAGACCACTGCTACCACCCCCATACACAAGAGTGATACCTTTTTCCCCCAGTTTCTTTCCAAGATCTACAGCCGCTTCTAGATAACCGAAGCCTTTCCCCACTTTTGATCCACAAAATACACAAATAGTTTTGATCTGTCGAAGTTTTGGTGCTTCCATCTTTGATAGTAAAGAAGGGAAAACTTACGAAGAAGATGTGATTTTGGGATGCCTGAACTATGAAATATGTTTGGCTATTTAAAGCCGGAAAAATTTACTGTTTTTGATTGATTCTGAAAAAGTAAAGATTCACTTTTTGACAAAATCGGCCAACTTTTGACTATTTTATCAAAGATATCACCTTTCGGTGATTTATTTCCAGCTTTATCAAACCTCGAGAAAGGAAAATATATTTTATTTCCAAAACGCGTGAAAGAAAGCAGCAAAATATTTTAAAAAGATTTACCTTATATCATTGCTGAACTGCCAGAAGCCTCATTTTGTAAAACAGACTGGCAAACAGGATCTTTCGATATTATATTTTGGAGACTATAACGATTTTTGTCCTCGTTAAACTGAGCGTATAAGGAGAGAAGTTCACGTTGTACATAACCACTTGGGTGCGTCTCAAGAGTCAGTCGAATATCATCCAAAGACTCCTTACTCAGTCCACCCTTTATGAATTCGATTTTATCATCCCGATTAGTAGAAGAATATCCTACTGATTTGCAACGTGTATTACAGTTCCAACGAGCACATTTGTAGCAACCACCCAGTCTTTTTGCTCTTCGTTTCTTTGCGAACGTGCTTTTGCCTAAACCAGGCATATGTTTTGGAAATGTTGATGGTAATTCACCAGATAGTCGAACCTTTGCTTCTATCAACCAGCGAACATCTTCTGGAATATCATGAGCCATTAGCAACCTCAATCTTTCGAGCCTTATTCTATAGATCTTTCTCAGATCATTCATAGGAAGACTGGAATAATACTTGCGAATGTTAGAAAGGATGATATCCATTGTTTGATGATTCAACCTCTTCCCAGCATGAACTATTTAAAAGCGCAAGGATCTGAGTGAATCCGCGTGATGTTGTGTCCAGCAAGAAAGCGCAGGATTATTTTAATGAAAAGAGGAGACAAGAAGTAATGCGCTGTTAAATTTTATCGATAAAGGAGATTTGATTGGAGATTTGGAATATTTTCTTGGATTATGGGTACTGATATTTTGTTTTAATAATGATAATCTTGGTATAATGTGATGATACGTGGAAAGTAAAATGAGTACCGTATTGAATCAGAATTCATATGTATATACAAGTGAAAGAAATACTTTGCAGGAAATATGGTGACATTTAAGTATAGAATCTTAGTTTTGGGAGATATTTGTTTACTGAATTTTGGGTTACAAATATTGGAAAGATAAGTTGATGATATTATGTTGATATGTTTGGGTATATTGCGTAGAGATAATATTCAGGTAATTGTTTTGATTATTTTGAGAATATTCGATGATAAGAAGAAGAGATTCTGATTAAGTATTCAGAAATTATAAGATTAAGTAAGTTTAATTTCGAGGACGAAATTATTTTAAGGGGGTAAGATTATAGCGACCCAGAATTTTTATGCAATAAATAATTATTTTAATATTTAGAAAATTGTATCGCTACTATTTCACCTATTATTTTGAAGTTAACGCCGCGACGGATTCGTCTAGCCAAGTCAAGAAATATCGAATTTGTTCGATTTTAAATTAAATGTCCGAATTTCTAAAATTATGTTATTTTAATTGTTTATTCAAAGTATTATTTTCAAAATTATTTTGAATTCCAAATTTATTAAAATATTTCAATTTTCCTTATTCAAATTTATTTTCAGTCCAAAATATATCAGTTTTAATACAATTCCTTATACAAAAACATCATCATTATATATATAAATTTTACATCTATTTCATATTCCATCTCATTATACAAACACCAAAGCAAAGCATCTTCATCATTATCATCATCTACCCCATCTTCATTTCAATACTCATGGCACAACTCACACTTCCATGTACTTAGATTCCACAATACAATATATATAAGCATACATCTTCATCACCTGCACCAAGCTCCATCTCCATCTCAGTCGAGTGCAACCACAGTCCACCCACACTGCCTCACCGTCCATCACTCTGCCATCACGCAGACCATACTGCCACCATGCCACAATTCCAACACCACAAGTCTGAACATCAGCACCTCCACCATAGCCAAAATCCCTTATCAACACCATGATCAATTTTACTGCAACCTCGACAGCTTGCAGCAACCCAAACCACCGGTTGCAGCCCTTCACAGAACCATTGCCAATCGCCTGCAAGCACAGTCCTACCATCACGACAATCACTATAATCATCATCAATCCACAAGCTTTGCCTCAACTCCATAACCGGCAGCCACAAATCAATCACCCAACCAACCGGCTACATCATGATCATCACCCTGATTACTCACAACGTTTCACCAACCCAATCCATTTACAGCAAACCAAGTTCACTGCAATACCACAAATCACAACTCTGCAGCCATCACTGTCAACCAACAATCCTCAATCCAGCTACCACAATTATCAGTTGCAGCCCCAAACCATAATCACGAAACCTATGTATCATCAACATCATCACCTCAACCATCACTGTCTCTGCCATTTCAAATTCAATCCACCACCTCACCGGTTCAACCAAATCACAATCACCATCATCAGGATCAAACACCACCTTCGTTCCCTGCATCCAGAGCCACAACCGTCGCCTGAAAACTCTAAGAATCCACCATTAACCCCAAACAAATCAAAAACCAACCTCAAATCAAAACCAAAACAAGAAATAAACCAAGCCCAAGACTTACCTTCGATCGCCGACTGATTTACCGGCACGACCACCGGATTTCGCAGTTAAAACCCAACTCCCAAATCGCGATCTAAACCACGGTTCGTCACAGTTTCTCACACCCAACTCGCACTGAAACCATAATCTTCAACCCCATCCCTTGCCGCACCTTGCACTGGCGTTTCGCCGGTGAACCGCCGGCACATCGCCGACTGGAAGATCGGATTTCACTCCTTTTCCCTCACGATTTCGCACGCCATCTCTCTATCTCTCGCTTTGCTCTCCCCCTGTCTCTTCTCGATCTGAAATGAGAGAGTAAAGTAAAGAATCTGAATTATATTTCGAGAATTTGCACTTTGGTCCCTACGTCTTCTGAATGATTTAAATCAGTCCCTATAGCTTTGAAAAGTTTATTTCAGCCCTTTTTAAAGTTTTAATGTTATTTCAAATCAGCCCCTCAAGTTTTAAAAAGGTTTTATTCAGTCCTTTTAGCTTCAAACTTATCATTTCAGTCCCTGTTGATTTACTTTTAAGCCCAAGTTTTAAAAGTATTCATTTTAGTCCCTCAACTTTCAAAGTATTCATTTTAGTCCCTTAACTTTCAAAATATCAATTTTAGTCCTCAAATTATAATTTATCATTTTGAACTATATATTCGATAGACTAAAGTGACTTATTGGCTAAGACGAAGCGTACGGAGAATTTAAAGAAATTGAAGTCATTCCCGCTCAACTTTGCACTCGTCGGATTTGAGGTAGACTCGCACTTATTAATTGATTTAAATTATGATTTCATATAAATGTCATGTGACTTGTGAAAGTCAATTTTTAAGAAAATTAAGTATGTTTTATGAAAGGTAAATATACCTTATGTTTTTATGAAAAGTAAGTATACCCTATGTTTTTACGATAATGTTTTATATGTTTTGGATCATTGCTACGCATAAGAATTCTTACCACCTAAGTTCGGTAGAATTCTGTGTCTCCATAAGTTTATGAGGATTTACCACCTAAGTTCGGTAAAATTCCTGCCTTTCCATATGTTTATGAGGATTTACCACCTAAGTTCGGTAAAATTCCTGTCGCGTATGTTTATGAGGATTTCGATCCTATCTTATGTTATGATGGAAATGATCCCTATGAATTTCATGAATTATGTTTTGGTATACTTACTGTTATTATGATCTTACTGTTATTATGATCTTACTGTTATTATGATTTTACTACATAAGAATTCTTACCACCTAAGTTCGGTAAAATTCTTATGTTTATGAGGATTTCGATATTATCCTATGTTATGATGAAAACTTACTGTTATTATGATTTTACTGCATAAGAATTCTTGCCACCTAAGTTCGGTAAAGTTCTTGTGTCTATTTATGTTTATGAGGATTTAAATCCTATCTTATGTTATGCTTTCAAAAGAAATTATGCTTGACATAATTAAAATGTTTTTATAAGTATATGGTTTTCAAAGAGCTGTTTTCAAAGAGCTATTTTCAAAGAGCCTATGATTTGTAAAATATGTCCCGTGCTGTAATGCACAATATGAGTTTTATCAAGAGCAGTTTTATAAAGAAGCTCTATCAATGCCCGTTTTATAAAGAGCCGGGATTTATGTGTTTAATCATCTTATAAATTAAATTAATTTGCGATGAGTCTACTGAGTATTTCCCCCATGAAATACTCACCCTACTTTTTAACAGTTTTGCAGATTTCGGAGACGGTGGCGAGCGATGAATGATGGTGGCAATAATCGTTGAACGGTTGAAAGTTTGACGTTAATGATTTCCGTATTTTCCAAACAATCGAATAATTTATAGAAGTTCATTTATTTGAGAAATTATGATATTGGCAATTTCTTTACAATATTAATGGTTCGATTTACTATTTCAAATGGTTTCATAAATGTTTTCAATTTTAGCGGCCATTACAGTTTATTTAATGTTGCCAAAAAAATGAATTTCAATTATTTCTTCCGCAAAAATATTATTCGAAAAATTTAGACAGAAAATGACGTAGTGAATCGGGTATACGGAACTCGGGGCGCTACAAGTTGGTATCAGAGCTAGTCTGCGTTTCTGTAGACTGGAAAAATTTTCAAAAAGAATTTTCAAGAAATATTTTCCATTATAAAATTTTATTGATGAAGATTGCCACTGCCATCATTCGTTCCACCAACTCCGAGGTAAAGAAGTTTATGATGTTTAAAGTTATTTCAGTATTTCGAATACTCATTTTACTAATTTATGAGAAAGAATGAAGAGTATTTCGGATACTTATGATTTATGAGAAATAAGAATGTATTTCTTCGAAAATAATGATGTTGTTATGCTTTGTCATAACTTATATGCTCTAATGTATGATTATGAGAAATTTTTTTTAAAGAAAACGAGTGTTGAGCATAATGGGAATAATATGATTTTATTGAGAATTAAGTAATGGATATTATGTTGAGTTAATTTATTATGCCTCTATGTTGAAGAGAAATTTATTATGAAGTTTGGCTTTGTGAATAAATTTTGGGAATATGATTTATGGCATATATTTATAAGTATGAGTAACTTTTGAGCCAATTAAGGTATGGAAGGAAGTAATATTGTGATATTGAAAAAATATGATTTGAAATTTCTATGTTGAGGAATTATGAATTGAATTATGGGATATTTTGATGATATTGAAGTGTTGGAATCGTTTTCAATATTTTTAGATCGTTGTGATCAAATGTGGAGTTATTTATTATTGTGAGTTATGAAGTATGCTTATGGTTTGGATAAGTCCAAATTACAAGGGAGACTCTATCCAGAATTTTATCATTTGGAATTAAGAGCATAATATGATAAGCATCCACTAAAGGAATTAAGGTTAGACATGCAAGATCATTTACATCACAAACGAGATTTAGTAGATGATAGCAGAGATTTTATTATTTTCTCATAAGGAGAACACACGAAAGCATAAGAGAAAAAAAACATGGAAAGATCCTCAGAATGAGAGATGTGTTTCCGGAGTAGCCGTATCCTACCACCTCTGATCTTTTGAGGAAATAGAGAAAACCTTCAAAGAGGTGTGTTTCGAGAGTAAGAATACTCCGTAATCTACCACCTGGAATCTTTGAAGTACACACAAGATTTAAACATTAAGGAAATCCTAGTAAATGGAGGGGTGTCTCGAGAGTGAGAATACTCCGTACTCTACCCCCACCTATTCTAAGATTCAAAGAGTTAAATTTACATTAACCGGACTCCATTTTCGCTTGATTCCCCTTCCTTGCGACCAATCTATTTTAACTCCTGCTGGATCTTGTATTGAGATATATGACTGCAGCTTATCCAGTAGTTCATCAATAGTAGGAGCAGAAATAAGAAGCCTTCTGGAAAATGGAGAGATGAATCCCTGTTCCACAGCATAATCAAGAAAGGTTAACAAACCATCAAAGAAATTGTTAACATTCAGAAGCCCAATAGGCTTAGTATGGAGATCTAGTTGAGCCCACGAGGTAATGTTAAATATTTCTTCTAAGGTACCAAAACCTCCGGGCAGGGCTATAAAGGCATCAGAACCATATAGCATACAAGTTATGCGTTCATGGATGGATAAGGTTTGAACTTCATGCCCTCGTGTTTTGCCTGCAACATCTACCAAAGGGACAGGTATGACACCGATTACTTTTGATTTCTCTGCAAGAGCAGATTGGGAAACACAACCCATTAGACCACTGCTACCACCCCCATACACAAGAGTGATACCTTTTTCCCCCAGTTTCTTTCCAAGATCTACAGCCGCTTCTAGATAACCGAAGCCTTTCCCCACTTTTGATCCACAAAATACACAAATAGTTTTGATCTGTCGAAGTTTTGGTGCTTCCATCTTTGATAGTAAAGAAGGGAAAACTTACGAAGAAGATGTGATTTTGGGATGCCTGAACTATGAAATATGTTTGGCTATTTAAAGCCGGAAAAATTTACTGTTTTTGATTGATTCTGAAAAAGTAAAGATTCACTTTTTGACAAAATCGGCCAACTTTTGACTATTTTATCAAAGATATCACCTTTCGGTGATTTATTTCCAGCTTTATCAAACCTCGAGAAAGGAAAATATATTTTATTTCCAAAACGCGTGAAAGAAAGCAGCAAAATATTTTAAAAAGATTTACCTTATATCATTGCTGAACTGCCAGAAGCCTCATTTTGTAAAACAGACTGGCAAACAGGATCTTTCGATATTATATTTTGGAGACTATAACGATTTTTGTCCTCGTTAAACTGAGCGTATAAGGAGAGAAGTTCACGTTGTACATAACCACTTGGGTGCGTCTCAAGAGTCAGTCGAATATCATCCAAAGACTCCTTACTCAGTCCACCCTTTATGAATTCGATTTTATCATCCCGATTAGTAGAAGAATATCCTACTGATTTGCAACGTGTATTACAGTTCCAACGAGCACATTTGTAGCAACCACCCAGTCTTTTTGCTCTTCGTTTCTTTGCGAACGTGCTTTTGCCTAAACCAGGCATATGTTTTGGAAATGTTGATGGTAATTCACCAGATAGTCGAACCTTTGCTTCTATCAACCAGCGAACATCTTCTGGAATATCATGAGCCATTAGCAACCTCAATCTTTCGAGCCTTATTCTATAGATCTTTCTCAGATCATTCATAGGAAGACTGGAATAATACTTGCGAATGTTAGAAAGGATGATATCCATTGTTTGATGATTCAACCTCTTCCCAGCATGAACTATTTAAAAGCGCAAGGATCTGAGTGAATCCGCGTGATGTTGTGTCCAGCAAGAAAGCGCAGGATTATTTTAATGAAAAGAGGAGACAAGAAGTAATGCGCTGTTAAATTTTATCGATAAAGGAGATTTGATTGGAGATTTGGAATATTTTCTTGGATTATGGGTACTGATATTTTGTTTTAATAATGATAATCTTGGTATAATGTGATGATACGTGGAAAGTAAAATGAGTACCGTATTGAATCAGAATTCATATGTATATACAAGTGAAAGAAATACTTTGCAGGAAATATGGTGACATTTAAGTATAGAATCTTAGTTTTGGGAGATATTTGTTTACTGAGATTTGATTGCTGAATACAAGGATACGGGCCCTCCTTCTAGCGCCAATTTGTTGACGTCTCTTTTTGTCAACAAATAAAAGTGGTATGAACTTTTGAATTGATAGATGGATTGTATATCTTTGATTAATTTGTCTAAGTATGCAGCTCTTTAATTTAATGATCGTCGTTGTAATAAAGTTTGAGATATTATAAGAAATAGGAAAGGTAACAGATCGAAAGCGAACTGAGATCAAAGTTACACAAATTCACGTCCAATTCGATACCGATCTGATAGCCAGGTCGAATCAACGAAATCAAGTAGCAAGAGTTTGGAGAGATTTTCTCATATATCATGCCCTTTAATGAGCATTTACTCCTCCTATTTATAGTAGTTGAGGAGTAAAAACATAATCATTACAACATATCACTTTTGCAGGGGGTGACTGAAAAGGGTGATTGACCCTTCTGACAGACATACATCAAATGATTACTCTGACATATTACAAATAATGATGATTACTGACACATAATACGGCTGATTTGACAATACTACCTACTAAAACATCGTCTTCTTCGCCCGCAATTGAGGTCGGCTCGCACACTTCACCTCGGTCGAACAAATCACATCGGTCTCACGGATTCACCTCGCTGGCATGAATCACCTCGGTCCAAAAATCACCTCGGAAAACACAGTTCACCTCGGTCAAGACATTCCACCTCGGTCGTGGCGTACCACATCGGTTGTGATAAAGGACATACAGATCGTGATTAAAAACATTATTGACCGTTTTATCAATTTGTGGCAATTGTCTGGCCGTTGACTATTTTGACACTTCATTTATTTTCCACCTCATATCGGTATATAACAGAGAAGATAAGAGAATATTTGAAAGATGTGATGTATATAAAAAAGGTTTTAGTGAGATAATATTAAATAATATGTATGTAATTTTATTTATGTCTATTTTTATAAATAAAGAGAAAAATTTAAATTGTGGTGTAAAAAATAAATTTTGTGGTGGAAATATAGTCACCACAAATATAAAGAAGAAAAAAAAATAAATTTATTTGAAAGATTGTGGTGTACTTAAAAATAGTGAGAGAAAAATAAAAGGATATTTTTATGATTTCTTTTATGTCTATTTTAATCAATAAAGAAATCACTTAAAAATATGGTGTAAGAATTAAGTTTTGTGGTGGCAATATAGCCACCAAAACATAAATTTAGTAGTTTTTTAATGGTATATCATATTTGATTTTGATATAATATTATGTGCACGAATATTGATGCATATGAAAGGTATTAGCATATTTCTCATAACTTATACATTTACCTCTTGTATTTAACGTACTTTTTAATTTCCATTCAGAAATATCAATCACAATAATTAAAAAAGAAATAATCAAAATATTTAAATTTAACCAACAAAACATTATTTAAAAAAATTAGTTAAAATAATAATTTTGAAAATCTAGCGATTATCATGATACGACAACCAAGTAATGTTGGAGATTACGAAATTATACAAAAAATTATACCCTATAATCTTTAAAAAATTTATTCAATTAAAAATGATTAAAAATTATTAATCATTTTTCTATAAATTATTTATAAGTAGCACATTTTTTCAACCCACTTTTTAACCACATATTTTTTTCAAAACTATTTTTCAACCACAAATTTTATATCGAAACAAAAATATAGTTGCTAAACATAGGCTTAATTTATTAAAATATTTAATAATAATATATATAATATATATATTTTAGAAAATATGATTTGCAATATTAAATATAACAAATGATTTCACCATTAATAATTAAAACACAATTTAATTATTGATGGCTGTACATAGGATTTATAATATTGAGAACAACAAATAAATAAAAAATCAATAGTTAAATAATAATTTTAATACTGATAATTAAAAATATTGATTGAACTCGTTCAATATTAACGTTAATAATAAAAATGATAATAATTATAGCCAAAATATAAAAATAACAATAACATCATATTAATTATTTACTATAATACTAAAACATAAAGAATTTAAGAATTAAATTTTATCAAACTATCCTACTTTTATATATAATATAGATGTCCACCAGTGCGATGAACTGAAATTGCTATCCGCAAAATAGATTAGCATTCATAAAATTTAATGATTATACATAATCAACACAAATGCAAAAGATACAAAAATAATTTTTTATTACAACAATTATTATAATTTAAAAAAAAAACATAAATAATCCAAATTATTGAAAATTTCATTGAATGATAAATGCAAATTTTGTAGTTTTTTAGTTGTATATCATGTTAGATATAATATTATGAATACGAATATTGATACTTGTTCAAGATATAAATATATTTATTATAATTTCTGCATTTGCATCACATATTTAACTTTTTCTCAATTTTCGTTCAAAAATCACAATAAAATATAAATATATGTTTGATCTTAACTCATCAAATATACGACAATTGAACAACATTGAAAATCAAAAAATTATTATATCATATAATCTTAAAAATAAAAATTAATAAAAAAAATACTAACCACTGTTTAGTATTACCATAAAATAATATTAGTACTTACATGTATATGTATATACTAGAATTTGCCCCCATGCGATGCACGGGACATAAAAAAGCATATATAACATAATTACAAATGTATATCATGTTATATATGCTTTTTAATACTATTTTATTTCACTAATAAATTCTCTAATAATTACATTATCTTCAATACTGATTAATTATTATAACTTTATTAAAACATCATACATTTTTAATTACGTTATTTTCAATACTATTTTATTATAAGCATAACATGTATTTAATTAAAAAAATATATACACATTATATTCTTTTTTAATTACACAATTAAATTACGTTCTTTTAAATATTGTTTTATTATTACAACATTATTATTATTATTATTATTATTATTATTAATTAAAACAACATACATTTTTAATTATGTTACTTTTTAATACTATTTTACAAATTTAAATTTTTAATTTTATTCTTTTCATAACATAATTAAGTTATTCATTTCAATAGTGCTTTAATTATTATAATAACTTTTTTAAAGAAATATTTTTTACTTATGTTATTATTATTAATCAATCGTTTAAATTTATTTTTTCCAAAGTGTATAGGTTGAGACTTGAACCCTTGACCAAAGGGTAGTGAAGAGGTAACCAAACCATTAGACCATTTGAGTTTTTGTGAATAAGTTTGTTTTTATAAATATATATTAGTTATTTATGTTAGTAATATGAGTTGTTTTTTTTTTTTTTTTTTTTTTTTTAATTTGAAAAAATACGCTATTCATTTTTTTTAATTATTTTTCATCGAAAATTTCCGACAGGAAATAAATTACCGTCGGAAATTCGGAAATTTCCGACGGGAATTTAGTTTCCGTCGGAAATTTTCGACGGAAACTAAATTCCGTCGGAAATTTCCGACGGTGCCGACTGCCGTCGAAAAATATCCGTCGGAGAAACCCTGTTTTTTAGTAGTGAAAAGTGTACATGGTTGCATTCTTTTATGAATATAATTTTATATTCAAACTCTACATCATAATTCCAAATTATAAACATATATCGAAAATACCAACTTATTAATAGGTGAATATATAATATTACTAATAATGAGATAAAATCATTTTCAAAGTCACTGTTTATATTCTCAAGATAAAAGCAATTTTGAAATGTATATATATAATCACTTTTTTTTTTAAAAAACTCTATAAATCATGAATTTCTATTTTAGGAAAGTGTAAAAAATGCGGGAAATTATGTGGTGTTATATTTGGCCACTTTATTGTTGTAATATTTACACACACACACACACCGAAGACAATAAATGCATTGACACTAATCTACTTTACATTCACAATAATCCACTATTCTCCATTTATATATAGAGTATGGATTTTCGTTCCAAACACAAGAAACTAAAAATATATGTTTAATCTTAACTCATCAAATATACGACAATTGAACAACATTGAAGATCAAGAAGTTATTATATCATATAATCTTAAAATTAAAAATTATTAAAAAAAAATATTAACCATTGTTTAGTATTTACCATAAAAAATACTACAACACACACACACAGAGAATGCGATAAATGCATATATATACACACATATGGAAGTATGGACTTTCTTGTAGATGTTCCACCAATGAACAATATTATAAGTATGTGATCGAAGTACAACAGCAGACTTAGAACTTCAGCGTTCTGTAAAATCTCAGTATTATATTGACTGTCACGATGTCACTACAATAGAATTTTTTTCGGATGATTTTCCCTGTGAGTAAATGGGAATGTTATGAAATGTGTGTGTGTTTGTTTTATATTTAAAGTATTTCTTTTCCAGTCTTTGAAATACAAATATTTTTTATGCAACTCTTCAAATAACCTTTAAATGTCGGTTTGATATAATTTTTTTGGGGGGGGGGGGGGGATTAAAAAAAAATTTTTTGCAACTCTTCAAATAACCTTTAAATGTCGGTTGGATATAATTTGGGGGGGGGGATTAAAAAAAATGACTCCAAATTCGGGGTGTTACAATTAAGTTATGACTTAGGCTTGGTGGTGGAAGTTGTAACCAAATTATGACTGAGATTGCTGCTAATAAAGCTCAAGAGGAAGAACAAGGGCATTTGTGATTGTTTTTGAAAGAGTCCATTATGTCTTTTTAATTTTAAACAACTATAAACTACACAAACTACACAAATTCCTATTTAATTTGTAGTTAACTATAGAGCCAATAAAGTTGTTTCTGAATAACTCCATAATTTCTTTTCATTTTTTCAACTACCACAGACTATGCGGTTTCCAAATAAGTGTTGGAATTTTTTTCCATATAAGTTGCTCAAATATTTGTTAAAATCATGGACAGAAGTGCGAACTTAAAGTTATGCAAAGAGAAGGCAGTTCAAAGGGACAAAAATGTGATGAAACCCAATGAGTATTCTGGCGTTGCGATAGCAATGCTACATATGGCTACGATTGCAACGCAGTCAATTTGTAAAGCAACTGCATTTCTGTTGTACCTTGCGATCGCAAGGGCTTTTCGAGGAGCAATTTTTTGGCACCAAAAGTTGCCCTTTTGTTCAAGTATTGTGTACTTTCGTACATGGTGGATTGATTACTATATATAGAATGTTATGATGATCATAAAAAATAAGAGAAAAAAACATCCATTAATTATATACAAATTGTGAGATTATTTCCACCAAACAAAAATCATTTTTCATTGTTTCTTGATCCTCTTTCGAGTAATTGTTGTGCTTTGAACATACTCGGTTGAATACTATGCTTGAATGAATCTGTTAAAATCATTTGCATCAAACTTTTAAGTGTTGGGAATTTACTTAATCATGTACAGCGGATATTAAAATATTTTCAATTCCTAAACAAGGATCTCACTACAACAAAAATGACTTTTTACGACATGTTTTTACAGCGTGAATATAAGGTATGCTGTAAAAGTAGAGTTTTTACGATGTGCATAAAATGCACGCCGTAAAAGGGCCGGTAGAAGTTAGTATTCACGAGGTGCATAATTGCACGTCGTAAAAGAGGGTAACAAAATTATTTATGACGTGCACGTTGCACGCCATAAATACTTTTTTTTTAAAAAATGGCGTGCTGATTTGCAACCGCCGTGAACATCTAATGTTTACACAACATTATGCGTAGAATTCCCAACATTAGGGCGCGATTCTTTCTTCCAGCTTCTTCTCTCGGCTGTGCGGGTTCTTCTTCCACTTTCTTATCTTCGACTATGCAATTCTTCTTCCTTATTTCTGTAATCGATTTCTGGGTCACAATGTTCAGGTTAGATCCATTCTCTGTCTAACTGCAATTTCTTCTTCGAGCTTCTTCTCTCCGGCTACGCGGTTTCTTCTTCATCTTCTTCTCTTCGACCGCGCGATTTCGTCTTCATCTTCTTCTCTTCCATTGCTCAATTTTTCTCCCTTAATTTCTATAATCAATTTCTGGGGTCCATTTGATATTAAAAATTTCCGATCGATTCCCTTTTGAAATGAATCGATTTCTGTAAATTTTGGTTCGACTTTTTTGTTGGGGAAAAGGACCTGGAATCGACATAGCATCCTAAGTAAGTTTTAATTTAGTTCTTCCTTCTTGTCAATGTTCCCCTGCCCCATTTGATTTTGCTGTTGAAGCTGAGTACTTGAATAATTATAATATATTTTGATTTGATGATTATGACTTTGTACCATGGTGTGGTTTTAGTTTGATGTGAACACAAATTAAGCTTAAAAAATATGCAATTTGGTGAAAATAACTCCCAGTACTTAGAAGAAATTGATTTAGGTATTTATGATATTATATTTGATGCTGAACTTCTGGCTTTTCTCCTTACCTTTGATGTCTTTATTGTGTAAATGTTTTTGTTTGAGATTTTATACCGAGTGCACTGGCCTTTTTAATGAATGATGAGCCGGACATAGTTAAGAACTTCTTGTTGAAGACACCTCAGCTTCAAGGGTGGGAAAAAAGAATAGATAGATTCAAGCTTGAGGAAGGAGCTATGCCAGCTAGTTTCAAAGTTCTTCATAATCCACTATGCAAAACAAATAGATAATAGCAGATTTTGGTGAAGGTGCAATAGGAAGAGTAGCTCCCTTGGATTCTGGTTTTTGGTGGAATCTTTCGGAGACTTATCTTTGTTTTAAATCTGAGTGCCGAAAGGGGGTGCAACTTATTTTGTCTTTGTGGCTGAAGGATTTGACACATTTCCCACTTGGCTGTGTGCCGATGGTTGCTCAATGATTGATCGCAGAATGGTAAGACACTTTATCATCTTATGTTGATAACCTTTATCATGTTTAGTTAACAATTATTAGATCTTTTCAAGGCAAAGATACAAGAATATGAATTTAGGACCTAGTTAGAACCATAACTATGCGAAATCTAAAATGTATAGACCACATTATACAAGTTATAAGGAGTTTCCAGATAGTGGCTTTGTAAAATAACCCATCAAGATAATTTTGCCTAATTGAGTCTTGATGTTGATGTTGGGAAGGGAAATCGAATTTATAACATGGTAAGTCTTGTAAGCATTGATTCTAAGGGGTGGAAAATAACTTTTGGCTTTTAAATTTGTGGTTATTACTTAATGTTTTGGAAGGCATTTTTGAGCTTTGAGGTAAAGTAGTATTGAAACGTCCCAAGGCAATGAGGAAAAGGTCTTGCCCAATAAGGCACATGCTTGGATTATGTGACTTCCTTTACATGTTTCTAAATTTAAGGATTAATAACAAAACGATATGAATTAAGGAATGTAAGAAAAGACTTATCTTTTATTGGAGAGACCTCCCAATCGAAACAATTACGCTGGTCCTCGTGAGGAAACATTTGTCTGCCTTATGATGAGGGAGGCATTGGATGCAAAAGCCTTAAGGATATGAGTCAAGCCTTTGATTGTAAGTTATTGTGTAAGTTTAGAAAAAAAAATTCGTTGTGGGGATGGATAATGAAATCCAAATATTGTAATGCGGTCCATGCATCTGTGGTGAATATCAAACAATTAGATTCTCATATATGGAAAAGGATTCAGTAAGTTAAACATTATGTGGAACCTAATATAGCATGGAAGGTTTGTGAAGGGAAAGTTGATTTCCTATATGATCAGTGGTTGAATTCAAGATGTCTGCATAACAGAACCGTAACGGCCTCAAACATCAAGAAGTATGTTATGAATTACAGAGCCAACAATGACTGGGACAAAGAGGAACTGGGGAGGATCCTTCCTTCCTACTGTATTAACTAATGAAATCATGGGAATCTAGTTGACTGAACAGCCGAATGAAATCTACTGGAAATTAAATCAATCAGAAGAATTTTGTATTCAAAGCTGCTTGGATCAAATTAGAGAGAAGAAACCCATACAAAGATCTCTAAGGTATGTTTGGAATGGAAATTCCTCCAAAAATCTCTATGTTTGGATGGAGATTATGGAATAATTGGATATCAGTTGATGAGGTCATCCAACATAAATTTAACATCCACATTGCGTCAAAATGCTAATGTTGTGCTGGGTAGGAATCCATGAATCACGTATTCATTAAGATTAAAATTGCTAGAGAAGTTTGGAACATTATTTCATTATTCAGGGCATCCAAATTCCAGATTGTGAGCACCCCAGATTACTGTATGTGTATTGGATCTTTCTGACGAAATAAAAACCAAAAGACTTGGTTGTAACAATTCTGTTCTTGATATTTTAGTTTTTATGGCTGGAGAGAATGCTGGAATATTTTGTGTATAATGACGCCAAAGAAATAGAATAAATTATGTGAAATCCGTACCGACAAATGGACGGAGTAGCGACAAGGAAACAAGAAGAAAAAAGGAAAAGAGAAGAGAGGTGACAAAGTCGAGGCAAGTGTTGGACACATTGTCCTTAAGTCGAATTTGCCCCACAACGGTGCCTACGGTTTATGAAAATCGACTCCCAAGATATAACGACTCCCACTTGTATTTGTAGCACTCCAAAACACAAGCAAAACAAACCAAAATTATGACTTCTATACTACAAAAATGAAAATGAAAGAAAATCAAAACAATATGCAACAAATGCAAGAATTTTTTATTAAGAGGAGAATAGAGAATGATGTGATGGCTTATCACTAGTGTGAGGAATAGGACATATTAATGGTCCTATTTACAGAGAATGAAGGGTTGTGGACGAAGTGGTGTGAAGCCAAATCATGCAACCCTTCCAAAGGACACGTCTGTTCGGACAACCTTGTGACCGCATGGTTATAATCCGTGCGACCGCATTGCTTTATGAGAAAACAGAAATATTGTTTTGACGTGGTATCGCATGGTTCTATAACCATGCGATCGCATGGGCAATATTATGACCCTATTTTTGTCATTTTCTGTAATTTCTCGTTCATCCGATATTGGTTTCGAAATGTCAAATATACCTTTCAATGCATGCAGATAAATCTAAATTCTCTTTCGGGGGCGTTACCCCAGAGCCCCCATGAGGGACACTACCCCCTTGACCTGGCAAGTCGATCCCCATTTCTACGCCCCGAAGCGAAAAAGTGGCAAACTAATTTGCCTAAACGGATTGGGTCAAGTTTGAATATATGGCCGAAGTCGACACGAGTATTACTCGAGAAAGGAAAATATATTTTTTCAATATTTATAAAAACTCGAGAAAGGAAAATATATTTTTACCAGCTTTATCAAAACGTGTGAAAGGAAACAGAAGAATATTTTTAAATGCGTATCAAAGATTTACCTTATATCAATGCTGAATTGCCACAACCTCATTTTGTAAAACAGACTGGCAAACAGGATCTTTTGCGATTATATTTTTGAGACTGTAACGATTTTTGTCCTCGTTAAATTGAGCATATAAGGAAAGGAGTTCACGTTGCACATACCCACTTGGGTGCGTCTCGAGAGTCAATCGAATATCATCCAAAGACTCCTTACTCAGTCCACCCTTTATGAATTCGATTTTATCATCTCGATTAGTAGAAGAATATCCTAATGATTTGCAACGAGTATTACAGTTCCAACGAGCACATTTGTAGCAACCACCCAGTCTTTTTGCTCTTCGTTTCTTTGCAAACGTGCTTTTGCCTAAATCAGGCATATGTTTTGGAAAGGTCATAGGTAATTCACCAGATAGTCGAACTTTTGCTTCGATCAACCAGCGAACATCTTCTGGAATATCATGAGCCATCAGCAACCTCAATCTTTCGAGCCTTATTCTATAGATCTTTCTCAGATCATTCATAGGAAGATTGGAATAATACTTGCGAATGTTAGAAAGGATGATATCCATTGTTTGATGATTCTAACCTCTTCCCAGCATGAACTATTTAAAAGCGTAAAGGATCTGAGTGAATCCGCGTGATGTTGTGTCCAGCAAGAAAGCGCAGGATTATTTTAATGAAAAGAGGAGACAAGAAGTAATGCACTGTTAAATTTTATCGATAAAGGAAGATTTGATGATAAGATTTGAGATATGAAATATTTTTCTTGGATTTTGGGTACTGATATTCTGATATAATAATCAAGGTATAGAAATAATACGGGAATACGTGAAAGAGAAATAAGGACCGTATTGAATCAGAATTCATACGTATATACAAGTGAAAGAAATACTTTGCAGGAAATGTGGTGATATTTAAGTAAAGAATCTTAGTTTGAGAGATATTTGTTTACTGAATTTTGGGTTACAAATATTGGAAAGATAAGTTGATGATATTATGTTGATATGTTATTGGGTATATTACATAGAGAGATTATTCAGGGAATTGTTTTGATTATTTTGAGAATATTCGATGATAAGAAGAAAGGAAAAATTATTATGATATGATATATCAGTAAAGATTTGTTGAAATTTTAGAGATATATACTAATATCTGAGGTCACATGATACGATGATAAGTAACAAGTTACATGAATACTACAAGATATGATGAAATATCACATACGATTGGGAATTTTCATTTTGATTCAGAAGAATTTATGAGTAGACATATGTCTATTATTGATAGAAAAGTCCATGTCTTAAGAAAACAAATTGATGCATTTAGTCAAAGTCCAGTGGGTTAAATATGGTTGGGTTAAATATGGTAGCGATGATGCTACATAAGAAGAAGAAGAAGAAGAGATTCTGATTAAGTATTCAGAAATCATAAGATCAAGTAAGTTTAATTTCGAGGACGAAATTATTTTAAGTAGGTAAGATTGTAGCGACCCAGAATTTTTACGCGATTAATAATTATTTTAATAGAAAATCGTGTCGCTACTATTAAGTTAACGCCGCGACGTATTCGTATAGCCAAGTCAAGAAATAATCGAGATCGTTCGATTTTAAATTAAATTCCGAATTTCTAAAAAAAATATCTTCATTCTCTTGATTTAAAGTATATTAAGTCCAAATACTTAATTCAATGTTATCCCAATATTTATTTATACAAAAATTACTTTTATTATTGAAATTAAGAAAATATATGCAAGCATGGGAGGTTCCATTATATGTAATCATGAAGAGCATAATATTTGTATAAATATGGAAAAGTATATGAATGATTTATATACTCCATTATATGTAATCATGAAGAGCATAATATTTGTATAAATATGGAAAAGTATATGAATGATTTATATACTCCATTATATATAATCATGAAGAGCATAATATTTGTATAAATATGGAAAAGTATATGAATGATTTATATACTCCATTATATATAATCATGAAGAGCATAATATTTGTATAAATATGGAAAAGTATATGAATGATTGATAAGACTCCATTATATATAATCATGAAGAGCATAATATTTGTATAAATATGGAAAAGTATATGAATGGTGCTTTACTTTAAGAAAAGGATGTGTTAAAATTAATAGAATTGAATGATTATGTTTACAATATGCCAACTTTATACATCTATTTAAACCCATCTCTTTTACACACAACTCTACACATATACACTTATTTCCAATCTCTTGACAAAATCCACAAGTAAGAGAAATTCAAGGTGGTCAAGAAAGTTTTGGTCCATTTACTACTACACTTCATTTTAATCTTTTAAAAGGTAAGTATATCTTATGTTTTTATGAAAAGTAAGTATGTTTTTATGACAAGTAAGTATATCTTATGTTTTTATGAAAAGTAAGTATGTTTTTATGAAAGGTAAATACACCTTATGTTTTTATGAAAAGTAAGTATGTTTTTATGACAAGTAAGTATATCTTATGTTTTTATGAAAAGTAAGTATGTTTTTATGAAAGGTAAATACACCTTATGTTTTTATGAAAAGTAAGTATGTTTTTATGACAAGTAAGTATATCTTATGTTTTTATGAAAAGTAAGTATGTTTTTATGAAAGGTAAATACACCTTATGTTTTTATGAAAAGTAAGTATGTTTTTATGACAAGTAAGTATATCTTATGTTTTTATGAAAAGTAAGTATGTTTTTATAAAAGGTAAATACACCTTATGTTTTTATGAAAAGTAAGTATGTTTTTATGAAAGGTAAATACACCTTATGTTTTTATGAAAAGTAAGTATGTTTTTATGACAAGTAAGTATATCTTATGTTTTTATGAAAATGTTTGGATCATTGCTATGAAATCAATCTCACAAGATTGTTATGGGTTCCATATGATATGTTTATGATTATGCTAAGGGGACCGGAGTTTAGTAGCGCTACACATAAGAATTCTTGCCATTTAAGTTCGGTAAAATTCTTGTGTCTCCCTATGTTTATGAGTATTTCGATCCTATCCTATGTTATGATGAAAATGATCCATATGCTTTCAAAAGAAAATTTATGCTTGGTATACTTACTGGGATTTTATAAATCTCACTCCACGATATTTACCATTTTCAGATAATTGAAGGTTCGAGGCGGTCAACATGGAAGTGGCAAAAGTGGTTAAGATTGATGAGATAATTATGTTGAACTTTATGTAAGAAAATTATGTTCTATTTTTATTCACAAATAAAATTATGGGATTCTAATTATTCTTTTGAATAATTTTACATTACTATTTAAGTTTCGATAATATGATATGAGTCACTTTTAGTGGCACTCGAATGGTCGAGAATTCGGGTCGTCACAGGTAAAAAAGGATTGAGTTAATATTCGATTGCTACAGCTATACAGAAGAGAAAAAGGTTAAGGTTACAGTCCTTGAATTCACTGATTATGCACTTACTTGGTGGGATCAATTAGCAACTTCTAGGAGGCGAAATCGTGAGAGACCTATCAGTACATGGGGAGAATTAAAAGCAGTCATGAGAATGCGATTTATCCCTAGTCATTACCATAAGGAACTTCATCAAAAACTGCAAAGTCTTTACCAAGGTTCTAAGAGTGTCGAGGATTATCATAAGGAGATGGAGATGTTGATGCTTAGAGCCAATGTAGAGGAGGATGAAGAGGCCACTATGGCCCGTTTCTTAAATGGGATGAATAGAGAAATAGCAAATGTGGTCGAATTGCAACACTATGTGGAGTTAGAAGATATGTTACATATGACCATGAAAGTGGAGAAGCAATTGAAGAGAAAGGGGACAGCTAAGTATCAGTCGGGTTCTAATCCGTCCTGGAAGCCGAAGTGGGAAAATAAAGGCGATGGGCTGTTTCTAAAGGGAATTTTGAGGCACCAAAAGGAAAGTTTGAGGTACCCAAGGGAAAGGAGGAGTCCGTTAACAAATTTCCACCCAAAGGGGAGTCTCAACCATCTAGGAATAGAGATATCCAATGCTTCAAATGCTTGGGAAGAGGACATGTGGCTTCTCAATGCCCTAATAGGCGTGTTATTACCTTGCAAGCAGAGGGGACTTGGGAAAGTGGCAGCGATGAGGAAGACGACAGTGACATGCCGGCTTTGGAGGAAGCTAGTGATAATGAGGAATTGTTATCCGGGGAGCATGGAACGTTATTAGTAGCAAGGTGAGCCCTTAGTGCTAAAGTCAATGTGGATGACGTGGAGCAACAGATGGAGAACATGTTTCATACACGGTGTCGCGTCCAAGACAAGGTAGGTAATATGATTATTGATGGTGGTAGTTGTACAAATGTTGCTAGCACTACACTAATTGAGAAATTAGGGTTACCATTGTTAAAGCATCCATCACCTTATAGACTTCAGTGGTTAAATGATAGTGGTGAGATTAACGTAAATAGGAGGGTATTAGTGAATTTTTCGATTGGTAGCTATATGGATGAAGTGATGTGTGATGTGTGATGTGGTTCCTATGCAAGCCGGGCACATTTTGTTGGGTAGGCATTGGCAATATGATAGGAAGGTGAGACATGACGGGTGTAAAAATAGATATAGTTTTACCAAGGATGGGAGAAAAATTACACTTACACCATTGACACCATCACAAGTTTATGCAGATCAAGTTAAATTGAAAAATGATGAAGAAAAAAAGGTGAGGAAACTTGAAAAAAAGAGAGTTGAGGCCACGACCTCAGAAAAAGGAGAGGAAAAGAGGGTTGGAGCCATGACTCCAGAAAAAGGAGAGGCGAGAGAAAAAAAAGAGTGTTGGGGTACATATCTCAAAAAAAGGAGAGGGAGCGAAAAGTGCTAGAAAAGAAAAACCAAGAGTAAGCTTCTATGCCAAAAGTAGTGAAATCAAGAAGGCTTTCTTGGAAAATCGACCAATGGTCCTTTTATTGTACAATGAGTCATTCCTTGCCTTTGATGAAGCTAACAAACCCCTCCCTAGTTTGGCTATTCCTTTATTACAGGAATTCGACGATGTATTTCCGGAGGATATACCTGGTGGGTTGCCACTCATTCGAGGTATTGAGCATCAGATTGATTTTGTACCTGGAGCAGTCATTCCAAACCATCACGCTTATAGGAGTAATCCCGAGGAGACGAAGGAGCTTCAAAAGTAAGTGGAGGAATTGATGAGTAAGGGGTACATAAGGGAGAGCGTGAGTCCATGTGCCGTACCTGTGTTACTAGTACCAAAAAAGGACGGGACTTGGAGAATGTGTGTTGATTGTAGAGCCATCAACAACATAACGGTAAAGTATCGTCATCCTATTCCTATGTTAGATGATATGTTGGATGAATTGCATGGCTCTAGTATATTTAGTAAAATTGATCTTAAGAGTGGTTATCATCAAATTCGAATGAAGGACGGAGATGAGTGGAAAACTGCTTTTAAAACTAAATATGGCTTATATGAATGGTTAGTTATTCCGTTTGGACTTACTAATGCACCTAGCACATTTATGCGTTTAATGAATCATGTTTTACGTGCATTTATAGGTAAATTCGTTGTAGTTTACTTTGATGATATCTTGATATATAGTAAAACTTTGAATGAGCATGTGGAGCATGTTAGGTGTATGCTTGTGGTTTTGAGGCAAGAGCAACTTTTTGCTAATTTTAAAAAGTGTAGTTTTTGCATGGGTAAAGTTGTGTTTCTTGGCTATGTGGTTAGTGCTAAAGGATAGAGTAGATGAAGAGAAAGTCAAAGCTATTAAAGAATGGCCAACACCTAAAAGTATAACTGAGGTTAGAAGTTTTCATGGTTTGGCTAGTTTTTATAGGCGCTTTCTTAAAGATTTTAGCACAATTGCCACTCACAGAAATTGTCAAAAAAAGTGTAGGGTTTAAATGGGGTGTAGAATAGGAGCATGCATTTGATACTATCAAAAATATGTTGTGTAAAGCACCGATTTTATCACTTCCTAACTTTGACAAGACTTTTGAGATTGAATGTGATGCCTCAGGGCTAGGCATTGGAGCTGTTTTAATGCAGGATCGAAGGCCGGTAGCCTATTTTAGTGAAAAGCTAAAGGGGGCTGCACTTAATTATCTCACATATGACAAGGAGTTGTACTCACTTGTGCGCGCTTTGGAGACATGGCAACATTACTTGTGGCCACGGGAGTTCGTGATACACACTGATCATGAATCCTTGAAGCATTTGAGGGTTCAAGCTAAGCTGAGTAAGAGACATGCAAGGTGTGTAGAGTTCATCGAACATTTTCCTATGTCATCAGGTACAAACAAGGTAAGGAAAATGTGGTGGCAGATGCATTGTCCCGAAGGTATGTTCTTTTAACTTCTTTGAATACTAAACTGCTTGGATTTGAATATATCAAGGACATGTATGCTAATGATGTGGATTTTTCTAGTATTTATGATTCATGTGGTAAAGGTGCTGTGGATAGGTTCTTTAAACATGATGACTACTTATTTCGGGAAAATAAATTGTGTGTCCCTAGGTATTCAATGAGAGAGTTACTTGTGAGAGAGGCCCATAGTGGAGGTTTAATGGGTCATTTTGGGGTTAAAAAGACCATCGAAATCCTAAGTAAACATTTCTATTGGCCTAAGATGAAGATTGATGTGGTTCGGGGTTGTAATCGATGCATTACATGTAAGAAGGCTAAATCTAGGATTAAACCTCATGGATTATATATGCCTTTACCCGTCCCTAGTGAACCTTGGGACGATATCTCTATGGATTTTGTTTTGGGATTACCTAGAACTAAGAAGGGAAGATATTCGATTTTTATAGTAGTAGATCGATTTAGTAAAATGGCACATTTCATACCATGCCACAAAACTGATGATGCTACCAACATAGCTGATATTTTCTTTAGGGAATTCGTGCGCTTACATGGGGTTCCTAAAAGTATAGTCTCGGATAGGGATGTTAAATTCCTTAGTCATTTTTGGAGAGTCTTGTGGAACAAACTGGGAACAAAACTACTTTTCTCTACAACTTGTTACCCACAGACCGATGGACAGACCGAGGAAGTAAATAGGACAATGATTCAATTGATGCACACCATAATCAATAAAAATCTGAAAAATTGGGAATAGTGTTTACCATTTATTGAATTTGCAAATAATATGGCTATACATTCTACTACTTCTTGTTCACCATTTGAAATTGTTTATGGTTTTAATCCGCTAACACCATTGGATTTTATTTCTTTACCTGTGAATGAACGAAGTAGTTTGGATGGAAAGAAAAAGGCTGAAATGGTTAAATCACTCCACGACAAGGTGAGGTTGGAAATTGAAAAGAAAAATGAACATTACGCTTCGCAGGCTAACAAAGGAAGAAAGGGCGTCATATTTGAACCCGGTGAATGGGTTTGGGTACACTTGAGGAAGGAGAGGTTTCCAGAACAACACAAATCAAAGTTACAACCGCGAGGGGATGGTCCATTCCAAGTGATTGAAAGAATCAACAACAATGCCTATAAACTCGATCTTCTTGGTGAGTATAATGTTTCGGCTTCATTTAATGTTTCTGATCTATCTCCGTTTGATGTAGGTACAGATTCGAGGTCGAATCCTTTCGAAGAGGGAGGGTTGATGTGATCCAGACCACGAATACAAGCCCGCACAAAGATCCGTTGATGATCAAAGGAGGACCGATGACTCGATTGCAAACAAAGAAGGCCAACGAAGCAATGGACAAGCTAGTACAAGAAACAATGGCCAAAACATTGTTCGTGTCATCAAAAGAAGCAAGTTCCATGTTGGGACCGAACCAAAACGACGAGTGGATCAACCTCATTCAATGCATCGAAGAAAATTGTGAAATCTCAAATTTACGGCCGTAACTTACACTACTCATGGCCGTAACGAGTCTACTACAAAAGAACTGAAATTTTGAAGAATTGGATTTACGGCCGTAACTTACAGTGTCACAGCCGTAATGCGGCCTCTGTTAAAATTATGAATTTCAGGAAAAAAAAAAAAAGGACTTACGGCCGTAAATAAAGTCTCACGGCCATAACTGTGAATCAGAAAGCTTCTTACGGCCGTAAAGGAAGGAGTCAAGGCCGTAAAAGTCGATATGCGTAATTTTAGGGTTTTTATTTATTTCCTTATTTTTAGGTATTTCTTACCTAGTATAATTAAAACTCTTTTGTCAGGTTTTGACCCTATTTATAGGGATGTAATTTTCATTATTCCACACACAACTTTGATATTATAATTGAGAGGCTATTTTGCTTTCACAATCTTATTCTTCATTGAATAAAATCCGAACTTGCAAGTTATTCTTGTTTGTTCAAATCTCGGTGAGAATTATTATTACTTGTGATCAAGAGGTCAATATATCCCAATGATTGTATTGGTTCCTTGATTCAATTAATTTTAATTGGATCCATAAATCGTGGTTCTTTGACGTTCTTGGGTTGATTCAATATTTTGTGGGTTGCGTAGCTACAATTGCTACGTGGTTTGCATCACTCCTCATAAGACAAATCTTTTTGAACTGCAATAGACTGATAATTCACCACATGACTAGGATCATGAACATACTTTCTCAATAGGGAAACATGGAAAACATTGTGAACAACTGCAAGTTCTAGTGGCAAAGCCAAACGATAAGTTACGTTCCCTACTTGCTCTAATATCTCAAATGATAAGGGCATGTTTTCTCGGTGTTTTTGGGCAGATTCTGATAGTAGGAGTTCGTACGTATATTTCGGCGATGCTATGGTTTTGATACGACATACAACACAAACAAGTACTCTCTAGTTTTTGCACCATTTTTCTGGCGTTAACCAGCATCTTCAGACTACCGTGTTTGGATGTGTTTTGTTAAATGATGAGAAGGCAGAGTCCTTTATTTGGTTGTTTTCGAGGTTTCTGGAAGCCATGTCGAATCGAAAACCACTAACTATCATCATTACTGATTAGGATACAGCAATTTCAAAAGCAGTGAACCATGTATTCCCAGACACAGTGCACATGTTCTGTTTATGGCACATATCAAACAATTTTTCTGAAAAAATGAGTCCAATATTGTATAGAGAACAATACCACTGTTACATGATTTTGCAACCAATATTACAGAAAATGGCATTTACTCATTATAGCAAGCCATTGAAAACGCCATTCTTTGGGCAGCATTCGAAGCCTACTGTTACATGATTTTGCAACATATATGTTTCGCCTCTCGAATTTCCCGTTGAAGTGCCACAATTTCAGCACAGAGAAATTCAATCTTTTCGAAAAACCGCATCAAGTGGTGTATTTGATCGCTATGGGATCTCATTTCCAGTGCCACTCGTTCAAAGTTAAGTTGAGCTGAGCGTTCAATCTCATCGTCCCAGTAGAAACCTTTGCACATTCGGACAGGACTAACAAAAACATGTTACTATGGAACACTAATAATGGGATCACTTTTGCTCTAAAATGAAATTACCCAAGTTGCTGACCTTCACATTTAGGCATTTCCAGAATTTACGATTCGGGTTCGTACTACTGTGGGACGTCTTCAGTTGCATAAAGCCACCGCAAGGGCATATAATGTTTGCTTGCACATCATTAACACTAGAAGAGGACATTGGAAAACTCAAAGCTAGAGAAAAGAGAACTACCAATTGAGTGAGAACATAGACACAAATGGAAACACAATATAGCAAGGGTTATGTGAGAATTCTTACTTCATTTCTAAGAATGAACCATTATAAAGCAATTTGAACATATCCATTCACTAATAAATGTAAATGTGAGAAATCGCCAAATTAGGGATTGAGGATTAAACCGATGGGAAAAAAATTACAGGCGTGAAAAATCTGATAGGCAAGAAAAAAAATTCTTTACCGCGACACAACTCACTTTGAGTCACGGGTTGTAAGGTCACCGTCAACGAGTAAAACGGTGGGAAAAAAATTATAGCTGGTGATAAAAATATGATGGGCAAAAAAAAATATTATTCAGCTCGACATAACTCCCCTTGAGTCACAGGTGGTGAGGTTGCCATCAACGGGAGTGAGGCGTGGTGGTGAGCTCCGGCAAGGAGGAATGCTGGGCTGGTCGGTGAATGAGGAACCAGCTTTGGGTTTAATTTTTGGCTGTGAGAGAAATGGTCCGACTGGTTTGATTTTTTGGTGCCAGAGAAATAGTTCGAATGAGTGAAAATGGTTCCTTTTAGGTCAACACGTGTGGACCACAGCAAAGCTAATAAATGAATTAAATATTGGATTGGATTCTGTTGATTCAACTAAACAATTCAAACAAAAAGTTAGGCGCCCAGGATAGTCATTAACGCGGTCCCCAGGAGAGCAAGATTGATTTACTACCTTTAAAATTTTAATTTTCTTTTTTTATATAAAACTATGTATTACTCAAAAAAATTTGAACCATGAGTCCAAGTACACGGTAAATCAACGATCAGGTATAAGGATGCACCGAAAAAATAAGCTTTTGATTGAATTGATCAGGAACACCGAGGTAGCTACTTCAATTTCTCCACGTCTTCCAGGACCTTTCATGTAAATCGTAACGCCCCTAGACCCCCCTACTTAGAACAAAATATTAAATCATGGATTTGGCAACGAACACACTCTGACAAATTTGAGTTTTTCAATTCTCAATTGTTTAAGGCTTATACAATTTCAAAACAGAAAAAATTGTAGAGCAAAAGTGAACATAACTCTCAATTTGCATAATTGCTTTCAGAATGCTGAGGAAATGTTTCGGAAGAAATTAGATTTCAGATAAATTTCATATTTTAAATAAGCCTTAAACAAATGAATAAAGTTTTTTCTGTTCTTTTTTTTATTAAAAAAAATATTTTTTAAAGGTGATAAATTTGGGAATTTTTGTTAGTATAGTAAAAACCTTTATAGAAAGCCTAATTGACACAGCAAAACAAACCCTGACAAAGCAAGAAATAAAATTTTGTCAAAAAGAGTCTTATTTATTTATTAATACATATAAGAGCATTTTAATATTTTTGATAAAAATAAAATTGAATTTCTAAAGGTGGAATGAAGGAAAACAAATTGAAATGTTAAGGACTCGTTGTGCAAAATAATTCCTAAGTTTTGTGACTACTTACACCAAATTAAAAGGTTAGAGATTTAAGCACCAAATCTGAAGTTAATGGACTAATTGCGTCAATTATGTATAAGGACATTTAATTCTTTCCTTAATTTTTTAACATCGAAATGGAAGGAAATCATTCAAAAGAACCTCTTGTCGTCAAAGAATGCAACATTTAAGGATTTCAACGCCAAAATGAAAGGTTAGGGACCAATTATACGGAGAGACAAACGTTTATGGACTAAATATGCCAATTTCCCAATAGTTTCATTAAAATCACTCTCCAAAAGCTTGCTTTCAATCCTTGACTTATTTAATTGACATATTGATAATTTGTACCTTCACATTAGCCACAGCTTGGCTCCATTGTAAACAAAATATATTTTCTCTCTCTTCTTTTTAATAATATTTATATTCTTTTATATTCTATATATAAAAGTAGAAGTGCCATCATGAAAACTCGAACATAGTTTTCCACCAAAACAACTTTCTAGAATTTAAATTTTTTTGCAAAAAAAATATATTGTATTAAATGTTTTAACAAGTATCAAGATATTATTCTTTTTAAAGTATAAACCATTTTTATTTTTGTTTTGTAATAATTATTGTATTATATTAAAGTCGAAAAATATGTGATTTAGGTGTCAAATCAATGATCTCAAAGAGAAGTTTTATATAAAGTAGAAGTGTCGTCACAAAAATCCGCACATAGTTTCCAGCTAAAACAATTTTCTAAATTTGGAATTTTTTGCCCAAAAAAAAAATATTGTGTTAAAGCTTTTAACAAGTATATGATACATGTGTTATTAATAGCATCAGCATTTGTACTATACTATTAATGATATCAACATATTATTTTTTAATGTATAAACTATTTTTATATTTGTTTTGTAATAATTATTGTTTTGATAATACTTTTATTATTTTGAAGTCGAAAAATATGTAATTTGGGTATCAAATCAAAGATCTCAACGAGAAATTTAATACAAACTAATAAGTGAGAGTAAATTATAAATATATTGTCTGTAAAATCGTCAAAAAAGTAAAGGTAAAAGTTTTACTCTATATTTTTTTACTTTTCATCAATATTCTATTCATAATTAAAAATCTTTATTAATATATAAAAGAATGATGGCAGCAAAAAATGAATGATACGTTTTCCTCCAAATGCAAAATTACTATAATCAGTAAGTAATTTTGTATCACATATTAAATTGGCTTTCATTTATTATCTCTGTCTGTTTTTTTTTTTTTTTTTTTAGATTGCTCTCCGTTTGACTTTGTTAAAAATCAAATTTTACGAGATTTTAATAAAAAATTAAAGAAATAATTAAAAAATTGATAAAATGTAGTTAAAAATAAGTTTAAAGAAAATGAGGTTAAACAAAGACTAAATAGGCAATATCTAAAAATTGCATGTGACCCGAACATACTAAAAACGATGATACTCTCCATGCACAATTATTCTTTAATAGATTCTATCACATAATTTCACCTAAATTGTTGTAGCATCGATTTGTATTAGCTCGATTATTATTAAAGAAACACTATTAATTATGAAACATGTTATTTATTGTTCAGAATATTATCAACAATTTTTGTGATAAAGAAATAATGTCATATTGTCTAATCAATAAAAGTATATTTTCATTTTGTTGCACAATGTTACCAATTCTTAATGCCACATAAATTGGTGATGATACTAGGTACATTACTAATTGACTAATGTACATGTAATTGTAATAATACTTAATATATTCTTTACATTTTCATGTACAGGTGTTACACAAATTATTTTTTTGTTTTTTGAAAATAACAACTGGTTTAGAGCATTGCATGATCAATCTTTCTTATAAGTTAATCTGATTTTAAGACTACAAGTAATAATAGATAGATTAGATGTAATAAAATTTAAGTTAAATGTAAATATTGTAAATATCTAGAAACTTCTATAAATGATAAAAATTTTAGTAGAGTATGCAACTGCTACTAATGAAAATATAAAAAACTTTTGTGTGACAATAATCCCTTAGTTGATGCTCGTATAATTCTTTATTAGTATATAGTGTAGTAGTTGCGTTGCTTAGGGCAATTGCTCTTGTCACTTCTTACATTTGATCGCTAGTTCATATTTTCGGATATATCTTTTACGTCAACTAGTCCCACAAAATAATTAGGCCGTCTAAAAAATTGATTAAATGATTTGTATGAACTTAATTCTTGATGATGATTTGTAGAGTTACAAATCATGCTGGATTAAATAATAAATATATTAATCTATGATAGAAAAACCAACAAATTCAACCACAAATGTGGGCTTCAAAGAAATTTTTCCAATTTTGGATTAGCTACGTTTTTTTTTTTAAAAAAAAAAGTTTCATAAAGAAACTCTAATAGATTTATATATTTTTATTGAAATTACTTTCTCAAAATACAAATGTCGTGCATCGTAGGGTTAAATATTAGTATTTATCGGTAAAATAATATTACACATAAACTCATACTTTTAAATAAATATTATCCTAAAAATATCTATTCAAAAAACTATATCTTTCAATAAACTCTTCAAAATCAATATCGGGCTCAATATCAATATAATAGGATGATTGGAAAAGGGCGAACAACTTAATCTATTTTAAATGATAGAATCCTAATAACCATATAAAATGTATAGCGAATAATTATGCAAAAGCGAAATTGAAGAATAACATGATTTCATAGAGTAACAAAACTTACATATGCTCTATTCATCTCAGAGACAAATCTTTAATGACAAATTTGCCTGAAAAAGGGACCAAAATTGCTTTTTCATAAACTCTCACAAAAGCCAACATTTTAAAATATAACGATAATAATCTCACTGTTCCTTTGTGAGTCTTACACTTACTTTGATAGGAATAGAAAGAGACCACTTGGTTTTCCACCAGCCAGCTAAAGGATTTGAACAACAATTTGGATTAGCTTTGTAGATAGATGCCATAAGATGAAAACCTGATTTAACGGAGTATTCTCCCGTCTTGTTAAAATGCCACATGGGCATGTCTGGAACTCCAACATTGCCTCCCGGTAAAGTACTTATCAACTCTTTGTGCAGACGTAGAAATCTTTTCTCCAATAAGTCCCACTTCCAACTGGCATCTCGAAGCAGAAGTTCACACACAGTCAATAAATGGTCACCAAAAGATGGAGAAATAGGAAGGAATGAGAAAGGATGGGGAAGCCACGGTGAGGCAAAGACTGTGATTTTTCTACCTTTCCCATCCTGCCATAGCAAGCCAGAACGAATCAATTCCAGATCCCACAAAATGCTCCTCCATAAATATAAGCAACCCCTTTAACTTTTGCGTGCATAAAAGGGCATTTGGGAAAATATTTTTGCTGCAAAATATGAGTTGAGAGTGACGATGGATTAACAATGATCCGCCAGGCTTGTTTTGCAATAAGTGCTTGATTAAAATGGACCATATCCTGAAAACCTAGACCTCCTTTCTCTTTTGATTTGCACATATTTTTTCACGACATCCAATGCATTTATCCTTGCCTTTATATTGACCCCACTAAAAAGATGATGCAAGTTTTTTAATACCCTCAAAAAGGCTGACGGGAAGACGAAAAACGCTCATCGAGTAGGTCAAGATGGCCTGAACTATGGCTTCAATGAGAATTTCTTTGCCTCCAGCTGAGAAAAAATTTCTTATCCACATTTGAAGTTTTTTTCCAAATACGCTCTGTAACTCTTTCAAAGCCCTTTTTTTACTTAGTCCAATGACAGAAGGAAGGCCAAGGTATCTGCTATGGTTCGGAATACACTCAAGACCAAAGAACTGCATGATATTTTGTTGCAACTCTGCTTGTGTGTTAGGGATAAATGTCAATGCCGATTTTACCACATTGACTTTCTGAACCGATGTCCTTTCGTAAATATCAAGTATCTTCTTAATTTCTTGGCACTCCTCTAATGATGCTCTACAAAAGATAATACTATCATTGGCAAACAACAGGCGAGAAACGCGAGGTCCATATTTCAAATAGAAGAAACCATGAATTTTTCTGTTATATTCAACTTTCTGGATTAGTCTAGAAAGTCCTTCGATTCAAAGTAAAAATAGATAAGGTGACAATGGACATCCATGTCTCAATCCCCTTGATTGTAAGTTTAGCACAAGGCGAGCCATTGATGATAAATGACATGGATGTGGTTGAGATACATTCCTTAATAATTTGGATCCACTTGTATGAGAAATCCATTTGTTCCATAATTGCTAAGACAAATCCCCACTCCACTTAGTCATATGCTTTACTTATATAAAGTTTCAATGCCATGAAAGCTTGTTTTTCTGTTGTTCTACAATTCAACGAATGCATCAATTCAAAGGCAGAGATAATATTGTTTGTTATCAACATCCCAGAATGAAAGCACTTTGAAAAGAAGATATAATTCCATTCAACACATCTTTCATCCTGTTAGCCATAGTTTTTACTACGACTTTATAAATAGTATTACATAGACTAATTGGACGACTTCTAGGCCATTTAACTCTTGGAATGAGAATGATAAAGGTATCATTGACTAACCTGATGGATCCATCTACATTAAGACTAGACAAAATTTAATAACAGAATCTCCAATAAGGTCCCAATTCCTTTGAAAGAAAATAGCAAGAAAGCCATCCGGTCTAGGGGCTTTGAATGGTCCCAAACTGAAAAAGAGTGTTCTGAACTTCTTTAGTAAAAGGTTCATGAAGGACTGCCTTACATCCATCAGAAAGTTGTGGGCCCCAGTCACCAATTGATAAGTGCTTTATTAGCACGTATTTAATTCACTTATTATCTTATTTTGTTATTGGTTTGATCCTATTGAAATATCGTTTAATGCATTTTCATTTATTGTGTTATACAGGATCGCAAAGAACAACAAAAAAGGAAACATGACCAAAGAAATTCTAAAAATCAAGAAGTAAGTTCAAGGGCATATTCAAAGAGCTCCAAATCAATAATGACATATGGGAAGAAGATTAGATGCAAAAATTATGGTCAAAGAAGGTTTGGGATGAAGTTGGAAATCAAAAACCCGCAAGGATTGTGATCAAGAATTTTAGTCATAGATTGAAGTTAAATTTTGTCATATAATAATTTCGAATTTGAGAAGATCTATTTCATAAATAATTGTATATAATTGAGTTTTCTTTCTAACGCAACTTGAATCACCACAATCGGACTTTGAGAGAGAAAGTTATGACCAAAACATCGAGCATAGGCGCTTCTCGACAGAAATGCACTTACGGCCGTAAATGGTAAAGTTACGGCCGTAAATTCCAAATTTCGAAAATTTTCAGTAGCTTACTTACGGCCGTAATAAGGAAAGTTACGGTCGTAACTTTCTCGTGAAGAAATTTCCTTATCTGATTCAAGGCCTATCTTTGGTATATCTTTGGGGTAAAGCTAGCGCACGATTTTGGGAGTATTAAAGGAGCAAAATCACCACAAAAAGGAGGCTGGACATTGAGGAAAATTGAGAGAAAAATATAGAGCATTCTTGGGAGATTTTCAAGCGCAAGAATATCAATAACGGTGGAATTCATGAAGCAACTTGAAGAATCCACCACAATCATGCTAGGCTAAATTTCATATCTTGTTCAAAGGGGGAGTTGTGTTAACTTGATTATGTTATTTTCTTTTCCTACAAATTAGTAGCGTGAATTTATTCATTTATTTCAATTGTTGGATTATTATGTTTTGAATGTTCAATTGAGTTTATTTGATTAATAGTTTAATTTGGCCAATTGGATTATTGATCTTTGGATTCATGAATATGCTATGTTTAGATTCTTGATCCGTAATTGTCATTGAATCTTTACTTTAGTAGCAAATAAATCTCGTGCAGGTTTAGTAATAATTCAACTTGGATTTATTAATTCGAGCGATTGTAATTAACGATCCAATTCAATCTATTCTTCTAAATTTTCATACTAGTCGTACATTAAATCCTAAGAGTTTGTTTAGGATTGTCTGTGGCTAGAATTGGTTCGAAGAGCTTGTTTTGAATCAATATACATAAGGAAGAATTTAGATAATTAGAACTTGTTGATTATTTATGATTGATAATTGAATAGGGATATAAACACGTTATAAGGAAAAGTATAACATTAATTAAGAGTACATCCGAACCCGAGAACAAGATTTCTTCTTATATTTTTTTCTAGTCATATTTAATTGTTTATTTTTATGCATATTTTTTATTCAAGCAATTTCAAACAACAAACCTCCCCCCATTCCATTTTAATTGATCGAACAACTAAAATTAGTTTCTGTTTCTCGTGGGATCGACCCTTACTCTCACTACTACATTATTAATTAATATTTAGCAAGTAAGGAATTATTTATTATTTTGGTGCATTGCAACAGGCATCAAATTTTTGACGTCGTTGCTGGGGAACGGTCAACCAATTTAGTTGTTTAGTTAATTAGAATTTTTTTTCTGCATTTTATTTTATTAATTTTATTTTCACTTTATTTCTATAATTTTTCAAAAAAAAAAAAAAAAAATTGTCTGTCTACTTCTTTTCTTATAAGCGTAAAACTCGTTAAACTAATTTTGATTTTTTTTATTTTGACCCAGAAATCGAGAGAACTTTTCAACAGCAAAGAAGAGCTGCACAACCAATGGCAGTAGCTAACAATAATCTGACTCTCAAACAACTAGCTACCCCGGATGTTGCTCAACAACCGCTATGCATCACTTTTTCGGCAGTGGAAGAAGGCAGAACTTTTGAGCTAAAATTCGGACTGATCCATCTTCTGCCAACTTTAAGAGGACATCCCGGTGAGGACCCATACAGACATCTGAAGGAGTTCCATGTCATTTGTGATAGCATGAGACCTACGGGTATTACTGAGGAACAAATAAAGATGAGAGCCTTTCCATTCTCGCTGAAGGATGCTACTACTGACTGGTTATACTGTCTACCATCTGAATCAGTAACCACCTGGAATGACATGAAGAGGCTATTCCTAGAAAAGTACTTTCCTGGATCGAGAGCTGGAACGATCAGAAAGGAAATATGTGGGGTTATCCAAAGCAATGGCGAGACATTATATGAGTAATGGGAGCGCTTCAAGAAACTCATTTCGAGCTGCCCCCACCATTAGATCAGTGAGCAACTCCTGGTGCAGTATTTCTACGAAGGCTTAGCACCGATGGATAGAAACATGATAGATGCCGTGAGTGGAGGAGCACTGATGGACAAGACGCCGGAACAAGCGCGGGCTTTAATCTCCAATATGGTTGAGAACACTCAGCAGTTCAACTCCAACAGGGATATGCAAGTCCTCCGTGTGAACGAGGTAAGTAGTTCCAATATCGAAGGTCAATTATATGAACTAACGAATCTCGTTAAGCAACTTGCTGTAGGGAACTCGAATCAGGTCAAAGCATGCGGGATCTTTTCAAATTTTGGACATCCAACAGATACATGTCCAGTGTTGCAAGAGAATGGCGAAAGGGTAAAGGCTGCAGAAGGGTTTCCATTTCAAAAACAGCAATACAACCCGTACTCCAATACCTACAACCCTGGCTAGAGGGATCACCCCATTCTAAGCTATGGGAATAACAAGCCCCCCGAGTTTCACCTCCAACAAACCTTAAGGGCATTTCCAACAACAAGGAAATTTCCATTCACTGGGACAGTATCAACAAATGCCCCAGAACTCAGGTATCTCTCTAGAAGACATGGTTAAAACTTTGGCTTCTAACACAATTCAATTTCAACAGGATACCAAATCCAGTATTCAGAGTTTGGAAAATCAGATGAGCCAAATGGCTACTGTCATCAATAGACTTGAGGCACAATCCGGAGGGAAGCTACCATCTCAACCCGAGGTGAACCCCAAAAACGTGAGTGCCATAACCCTGAGGAGTGGAAAAGAGGTTGAAGGTCCAAGCAAAAAAATCTTGGCAAACGAAGGGGAAGAAGAGAAAGAAGTTGAAAAGGGGGATGCAACTTCACAAATCCCGCAGGTAAAATCCAACTCTAATTCAATTGCAAAACTGACTCCTCCCCCTTTTCCTAGCAGGTTAGCAAAGACAGACAAAGAGAGCAAAGAGAAGGAGATGCTGGAGATGTTCAGAAAAGTGGAAGTCAACATTCCACTGTTAGATGCAATCAAGAAAGTACCCCGATATGCAAAGTTTTTGAAGGAGCTGTGTACCAACAAATGAAAATTACAGGGGAATGAAAAGGTGATGATGGGAGAAAATGTATCTGCATTATTTCAAAGGAAATTACCTCCAAAATGCACGGATCCTGGTATGTTTACAATCCCTTGTATAATAGGTGAAACTAAATTTGAGAAGGCCTTGATAGATTTGGGAGCGTCAATTTATGTAATGCCTAGGTCCACATATGCTTCTTTAAAACTAGCCAATTTAATTGAAACGAATGTCATAATTCAATTGGCTGATCGCTCTAACGCCTATCCGGATGGGGTAGTTGAGGATGTGCTAGTGCAAGTAGGAGGGTTAGTGTTCCCGGCTGACTTTTATGTGTTAGACATGAATAATGATCACTCTCCCAACTTCACTCCTATTTTGTTAGGTAGACCATTTCTAAAGACATCTAAGACCAAGATTGATGTCAGTAGTGGCACACTCACCATGGAATTTGATGGTGAAATGATTCAGTTTAATATTTATGATTCCATGAACTACCTTGATGATGATAATCCTGTTCATTCTGTTAATGTTATTGATTCTTCAGTACAGGAAACTTTTAAACTTGGTGGAAATGGTGAAAAGCCAGGTAAAATCTCGTATATTACATTGCCAACTTCTGATGACATGCTTTTGCCCCCTGTCTTGCAGGTCCTAATGAAAAATATTAAAAAGAAGTTGAGCTTTGGAAATCCACCTAATCCCGGTTGAAGGAGGAAATAACAAGTCTAGCCAAAGACATTAAACAAAGCTCGGGAGGCAACCCGAGAGGGGAGTTTCTTTACTCCCTCAAATTGTTATTTTTTTATTTTCATTTTTGTCATTTTCCTTATTAGTTAATTTGATTCAAAAAAAAAAAAACATGTCCCCTCCTTTGATTCCATTCACATTCCCCTATTTTGTTTTGTATTGTCACGCTCCACATTGAGGACAATGTGGAATTCAAGTGTGGGGGGTGATTTATCTTTTATCTTCTATTTTGTTTCTTTCTGGTTATCTGTTCAGTTTTGGTTGTGTGTGTTCAGACCCACATTTTGGTATAATAGAAAGCAGCCTCACTTATTATAATTTTTGAACCACCAACTTCCTAAATTGCATAATCGGACAAACAATGAGCACACAGAGATGAGTTTTCCAATAATTTCTGAATTAGTTTGAAAATGGGGACAAATTGAAAGATTTCTGCAACCTAATTGAGTCAAACCAAAATTGATATGATAAAATACCGCCCCGTGTAACTTCATTCTATCCTTATCCCCTAGATTTTGAGTTTGGAATGAAGATTGAGTAATGACCTATAACTCATAATTGGATGGGAGAAGCACATATAAACCATAATTTGTGAGCTTTTGAGCCTATGAGCTACTTTTACTCTTTATATTAAGTTTTTTTTTATGTGTGTTCTGTATGGTTGGTTTGTGCTTAGATGTGCTCTTTTGTGCATGCCGTTGTAGCTTCTTGACTCAAGTCCAAAATATAGTAGAGGCATTAGGTTAAACCAAATTTGACCTACTAAAAGGGCCTACCATGATACATGTACCAATAGAAACCCCTTTAAGCCTTAGCCTTTCCTTGAAATTTTGATGAAACGCTACATGCCAAGAATACCATTTCTTTCGCATTGTCTCTGTTTTGAACCCATAGAGAAGGGATTCGCAAGCTTTTGTTGATTGAGAATCGTGTTTTGGTCTAAGTCTAAGAAGTTGAAATGGTTATCTTGTGTTGGGTGATGGGTGAGTAATGGACTGAATTCAGGGAAATGTAATTCTATCTTGTGCCAATTGGTGACTGCGTAATGATTTGAACAAAAAAAAAAAGTTGCAGTTTGTACTGGAAAAAATCGAAAGAGAAAAAGTAATGAAAATGAAGTTTAGTCATGAAAATTAGTAGTTGAGGATGTCAAACACTCAACTTGTGAAAAAAAAAAAAAAAAAAAAAGAAATTCAAGTGTGAATAAAGTTGGGTAGCGGGAAACAATGAAGTTCATATTAAGGGGTGAAGGAAGTAATGTCATTGTGAATTGACTTGGTTTGCGAAATTCCTTCTCGACTCAGCCTAAATATGTCATTTTATTCTACCTGACCCGAAGCCCCGTTACAACCAAATAAAGACATTTACTTTGCACTTGTGTTATTGTTGGCTCCGGTTATGACATTTGAGCAGTCTGTGGTAATAGATTCTCCATGCAGTGAGTTGAGTGAAAATTCTCACCCTTATACACTTTGTGCTAAGAGAGAAATATCTAGTGAGGGTGTTAACTCTCATTACATATGCTTATGAGTGGTTTGAATTGCTTGGTCTATATTCTGTGCTTTCAAGTTGGCCAAAAAAAAAAAATAACACCCATGTAGTAAATCATTGATAGAGGTTAAGAGAGAACTCACGAAAGGTGGGAGGATACAAGCCACATAGGGAAATGAATTGGGCCAGGGATATTGATTTTCATTTCTGTTCAGAGGATATTGGATGATGCATCTCTTGCACATACTAACACACTCTGGTTATGCAATTGAATTTTCATGCTAAAAGAGAAGTGGGCCGTAATCTTGACTTTCCGATTGTAGGTCTATCTTTTTGTTTGAGTTATGATTATTTTCTTTCTCATCATTATTCGAGGACGAACAATGGTTTGAATAATGTCATCTGGGCAGTCATATTGGTGGGTGAAGGAGAGGTTAGACATATTAGAGGTGACATGATGAGAAGCACTAGAGTCCAAGATCCAATTATGGGGAGCAGTAGAGGACACATGATGACAGAACCACGTTGAGGCTTGAGATGAGGAAAGAGATCCCAACAATCGTGTGCAAAATGTCAACCACGGTTGCAGTAGCGGCAGTAGATGGGACCAATGCTATTCGAGGCCGGAGAGGAGAGGAGAGGAGAGGAGAGATGTGGCTGCTGTGTTGGAGTAGGCAATAAATTAGGTCTGATAAAGGGGGTAGTGTTCTGGTGCTTCTTGGTGCGCCCGGGGCCATGACAAGAATGATGGGGCTGAGATTGATTGGACTAGCGAGAATGTGTAGCATGAATCTCAGCTGATTGGGAGTGAACATTGTCAATGTCATTGAGATAAGTTTCATGATCTACCAATTTTGCAAACAATTCTTAAAATGGGATCGTATCATCTGTAGCACGAAGAGAAGCAATGAGTTCCTTGTAAGCGGGGCTAAGACCACGAGTGCAATAAATAAGGAGATCGTCATCAGAGGGAGGAGCACCAAGAATACTGAGTTCGTCAGATAGTGTCTTGATTTTGAGCAGAAAATCTTGAACAAATTGGGTACCATGTTGGATTGGATCGTTTTGCAAAGTATTAACTGAGTTTGGTCCAAGCAGAGGCACTTTTTGTTGAAGAGGCGACCAAGGGAATGATATGGTCGGACAGTGATCCTAAGATGGAATGCAAAATGAGTTGATCTTGTCGTTTCCAAAGTAGGGTAGCAGGGTTTGAGGAGATGACGTCGGATGTAGTGATCGTGGCACGAGGAGAAGGGAACGTGTCATCGACATAACCAAAAAGATCAAGACCGTGTAGAAGGGATGAAAATTGAGCCTTCCATGAGGGATAGTTTGATGATGTGATTTTTTAGGGTGATTTTGGTGGAGGTGTTGATTTGAATAACTATTGTGGGAGGAGATGGTGGATCAACAATGATGCCTTCCACTAGAGTATTTCCGTAAGCTGAGGAGTTACTGTAATACCACTTTTCGTTTTGTGTGCTTTCTTGAATACCATCCAATTTTTATGATGAATAATTTTAATTGACAATTATTATTATTGATAATAAGTTGAATTATTTTGCAGTGGAAGGACTTGGACGCCGTCTCGATCAATGTGCCAATTAAAATATTTATAAATTGGTTACGTACAATTATATGTCTAATTACTTATTTTAATTGTTATTTGCGAATTTATATTTTATTTAGTAGCAAGTGGCCAAAATACATTTAGTTTGAAATTGGTGTAAAGTTTAGTGGCACCTTGATATTTAATTTAAAGTTGTTCACTTAATTGCATTAAAGAGGGGAATTGAGGGACCAACTTGCAATTTTCGAAAGATTAAAAACTTAATACTAACCTAACCCTCATTCCTCTCTCTCTCTCTCTCTCTCTCTCTCTCTCTCTCTCTCTCTCTCTCTCTCTCAACCGCTCTCCCTCTCTCGGTCGCCCTCATCTCGCTCTCTCGATCGCCCTCATCTCTTCGTCTCTCTCTCTCGGCTTCTTCCTTGGTCGCTGGCCACCATCACCACCATGATCGCGACCTCCACCACCTCCCTTTTGTCGCTGCACCAGTGGGTAACTCCTACCCTGTCACGCCCGCACGCACGCACCCACTCACGGACACACACACATTGAATGGTTGTATGTATATATGGAATTGTAGGTATATATTGATGTATATATGGATTGAATGTATGTATATATGTTAAGATTTTCAAAATTTCAGATTTCCAATTTATGTAGATTTCGAATTTTAAAGACTAATTTTGAGATTTGAGTAATGTTCATACATGTATGTATAGAGGTATATATGTGTATGTGCCCGTGCCTATTCACTTCAAAATTTTCAGATTTATACTTGATGAAATTGGGAATTTTCATGTTTGGAATTATATGGTTTATTATACTAGTTAAATCTCATATTTTTGGATGTATGAATTCACTTGTTAATTAACGGTTAGGGTAATTTTGGATTAAAAATTTTAAATTTCAGAAATTGGAAGTTTAAATGTTTTAAGTGATTTTGTTTGATTTAGAGTAAATTGGAACTTTAAATGAAATTCTCAACTTTCGAAGATTATGAAACTTAGAAGTTTAATTGATTTTCTATTAGTTAATATTGGGATAAATTGAAATTTGTCTTCATGAAACTTAAGTGTGACGAATATCCCATAACTTTGACCTTGTGTAATTTATAAAAGTAGATTTCAATTTTTTACCATTTAAATTAATCTCTTATTCTGAATGTAGTATGACCTATATGTGACATAGTTTAAGATCTCATTCGGTTGAATTGTGAGTTACATGAAAGTCTCAACCTCATTAAGAGTGTTAAATGTGATTTTTGGAAGAAAAAAAAAGCATATTTGATTAATGAGTGGAAATAATTAGGAATCTTTGGGCACAGTGACGTCACAGGCATCCGAGACTTTTCCACCTGCAAGTTCAGAAACGGTAAATATTAAGGTGAACAGGTAAGTAAACTTCCCCTATTTTTATCAAAGTAGAATGTTTAATGTGGAATTAACGTGCTGAAGCAATATCCATGCAATTTACCTGCTTGTGATGAGTTCCATTGACTTTATACATGTTGTATATTTAAGAAACTGTTCAAGCATGCACGCTATCATGTCATTGCATCATCAAGCATGCATTGGCATCGAAATTGAGAAGTCAAATGTTTTTAATGAAAGGAATGTGTCAAGGTGTAAATTTGTTCAAAAATTATGTATCCCAAGTTTTTAAGAAAGAATGAGTGTACTTCTAGTTCATGAAAGATGCGAGTGGGAAATGGGGCGCGGGAGACCGGCGTACCCGAATTAAGTCGCTTTGCGACGGAATGTTCAACCGTTTTACGGTGGACTGTTAAACCGCTTTGCGGTGGGAAAGTGAATGTTAATCTGGTTCCAAATAAGAATTGCCCACTGTTATCTGATTGACTAGAAGATACACTAAGTGAGCTCACGATGGAAATGAAGTGAAAGTTTTGAAATGTAAGTGAAAGTCTGAAAAGTTTGAAAGTTCTGGAAAGTAAAGCAAATGGTGATACATATTTCAAATTTTTAAAAGCATTCATGTCATAAGCATGCATTTCATGCACAAAGTTTACTTACTGAACTTTAACTCACCCCAATCCCTCCCCAACATTTCAGGTGATGAAAGTTAGATGATCTGAGCATGGAGCATTTGGTGGCAGACTCGCATAGTACCACAATTTTTCATTCCAAATAAAGTTTGAATTGGAAATTTCAAAAAAAAAATGTTTTTTTTGGTTATTTTCATTAGTTCATTCTTTTAATTGTTTATTGAATTTAATTTTGATAAGTTATTTATCTCGTTAGTAGTTTATCAATTCTCCATTTAGTGAAATGGAGATCATGATTTGAATTTAATTTATGTTGAGGAGTTTGGGAATTGAATGAATTGGTTTTGACGATGATGAATGTAGTTGAGATGTGGTTGATCTTATTTAAATTTTATGGCGATTATGTTGTCTCTCTACAGATTGGTTAAGTCCAATTTATAGAGGAGACTCTGCCGAAATTTCTGTAAAATTTTATAATAGATAAATGAAAATTTTAAATGTGTAAACGATTTAAATTCCGCATATAATGTGAATGGAAGTTAAAATGCCTAAGTTTTAGATTTTGAAACTTGGGGTGTTACAGTTACCGTCGACCAAGGGAGTGTTTCTGTGACGACCCGAATTCTCGACCATTCGAGTGCCACTAAAAGTGACTCATATCATATTATCGAGACTTAAATAGTAATGTAAAATTATTCAAAAGAATAATTAGAATCCCATAATTTTATTTGTGAATAAAAATAGAACATAATTTTCTTACATAAAGTTCAACATAATTATCTCATCAATCTTAACCACTTTTGCCACTTCCATGTTGACCACCTCGAACCTTCAATTATCTGAAAATAGTAAATATCGTGGAGTGAGATTTATAAAATCCCAGTAAGTATACCAAGCATAAATTTTCTTTTGAAAGCATATGGATCATTTTCATCATAACATAGGATAGGATCGAAATACTCATAAACATAGGGAGACACAAGAATTTTACCGAACTTAAATGGCAAGAATTCTTATGTGTAGCGCTACTAAACTCCGGTCCCCTTAGCATAATCATAAACATATCATATGGAACCCATAACAATCTTGTGAGATTGATTTCATAGCAATGATCCAAACATTTTCATAAAAACATAAGATATACTTACTTGCCATAAAAACATACTTACTTTTCATAAAAACATAAGGTGTATTTACCTTTCATAAAAACATACTTACTTTTCATAAAACATAAGATACACTTACTTGTCATAAAAACATACTTACTTTTCATAAAAACATAAGGTGTATTTACCTTTCATAAAAACATACTTACTTTTCATAAAAACATAAGATATACTTACTTGTCATAAAAACATAAGGTGTATTTACCTTTCATAAAAACATACTTACTTTTCATAAAAACATAAGGTGTATTTACCTTTCATAAAAACATACTTACTTTTCATAAAAACATAAGATAGACTTACTTGTCATAAAAACATACTTACTTTTCATAAAAACATAAGGTGTATTTACCTTTCATAAAAACATACTTACTTTTCATAAAAACATAAGATATACTTACTTGTCATAAAAACATACTTACTTTTCATAAAAACATAAGGTGTATTTACCTTTCATAAAAACATACTTACTTTTCATAAAAACATAAGATATACTTACTTGTCATAAAAACATACTTACTTTTCATAAAAACATAAGGTGTATTTACCTTTCATAAAAACATACTTACTTTTCATAAAAACATAAGGTGTATTTACCTTTCATAAAAACATACTTACTTTTCATAAAAACTTAAAGTATATTTACATTTCATAACAACATACTTAATTTTCATAAAAACATAAGATATACTTACTTGTCATAAAAACATACTTACTTTTCATAAAAACATAAGGTGTATTTACCTTTCATAAAAACATACTTACTTTTCATAAAAACATAAGATATACTTACTTGTCATAAAAACATACTTACTTTTCATAAAAACATAAGGTGTATTTACCTTTCATAACAACATACTTAATTTTCATAAAAACATAAGATATACTTACCTTTAAAAAGATTAAAATGAAGTGTAGTAGTAAATGGACCAAAACTTTCTTGACCACCTTGAATTTCTCTTACTTGTGGATTTTGTCAAGAGATTGGAAATAAGTGTATATGTGTAGAGTTGTGTGTAAAAGAGATGGGTTTAAATAGATGTATAAAGTTGGCATATTGTAAACATAATCATTCAATTCTATTAATTTTAACACATCCTTTTCTTAAAGTAAAGCACCATTCATATACTTTTCCATATTTATACAAATAATATGCTCTTCATGATTATATATAATGGAGTCTTATCAATCATTCATATACTTTTCCATATTTATACAAATATTATGCTCTTCATGATTATATATAATGGAGTCTTATCAATCATTCATATACTTTTCCATATTTATACAAATATTATGCTCTTCATGATTATATATAATGGAGTATATAAATCATTCATATACTTTTCCATATTTATACAAATATTATGCTCTTCATGATTACATATAATGGAGTCTTATCAATCATTCATATACTTTTCCATATTTATACAAATATTATGCTCTTCATGATTATATATAATGGAGTATTATCAATCATTCATATACTTTTCCATATTTATACAAATATTATGCTCTTCATGATTATATATAATGGAGTATATAAATCATTCATATACTTTTCCATATTTATACAAATATTATGCTCTTCATGATTATATATAATGGAGTATATAAATCATTCATATACTTTTCCATATTTATACAAATATTATGCTCTTCATGATTACATATAATGGAACCTCCCATGCTTGCATATATTTTCTTAATTTCAATAATAAAAATAATTTTTGTATAAATAAATATTGGGATAACATTGAATTAAGTACTTGGACTTAATATACTTTAAATCAAGAGAATGGAGATATTTTTAGAAATTCGGAATTTAATTTAAAATCGAACGATCTCGATTATTTCTTGACTTGGCTATACGAATACGTCGTGGCGTTAACTTAATAAAAATGGGTGAAATAGTAGCGACACGATTTTCTATTAAAATAATTATTAATCGCGTAAAAATTCTTGGTCGCTACAAACTTACCCCCTTAAAATAATTTCGTCCTCGAAATTAAACTTACTTGATCTTATGATTTCTGAACACTTAATCAGAATCTCTTCTCTTCTTTCTCTTAGTAATCTCATCATTATAATATCTAACCCACTGGACTTTTACTAAATCATCTCTTTGTTTTCTTAAGAACATGTATTTTTCTTATCAATAATAGACATATGTGTCTACTCATAAATTCTAACTCAAAATGAAAATTTCCAATCGTATGTGATATTTCATCATATCTTGTAGTACTCATGTAACCTGTCACTTATCATCGTATCATGTAACCTCAAATATTCGTATTAATATCTCTAAAATTTCAATAAATCTTTACTAACATATCATACCATAATAATTTGTCATTTCTTCTTATCACCAAATATCCCAAAATAATTAAAACGATTACCTGAATATTCTCTATGTAATATACCCAAACATGTTATTCACATATCAACATAATCATCAGTTTATCTTTCCAATATTTGTAACCCAAAATTTCTGCAAAATTCAATAAACAAATATCTCCCAAATAATTAACATTCTTAACTCAAATATCATAACATTTCCCGTAAGGTATTCCTTTCACTTGCACAAACTTATTAATCCTGATTCAATACAGTCCTTATTTCACTTTCACGTATCCCCGTATTATTTCTATACCTTGATTATTATATCAAAATATCAGTACCCAAAAATCCAAGAAAATATTCCATATCTCAAATCCCGTCATCATCAAATCTTCCTTTTATCAAGAAAGTAAACGGCGCATAAACCCTTGTTCCCTCTTTTCCATTATTCTATTCCGCGCTTTCTTGCTGGAATCAATATCACGCGGATTCCCTCCGATCCTTAATGCTTTTAAATAGTTCATGCTGGGAAGAGGTTAGATCCATCAAAAACATGGATATCATTCTTACAAACATTCGCAAGTATTATTCCAGTCTTCCAATGAATGATCTGAGGAAAATTTATCGAATAAGACTCGAAAGATTGAGGTTGCTGATGGCTTTATAGCCCTGCCCGGAGGTTTTGGTACCTTAGAAGAAATCTTTAACATTACCTCGTGGGCTCAACTAGGTCTCCATACTAAGCCTATTGGGCTTCTGAATGTTAACAATTTCTTTGATGGTTTGTTAACCTTTCTTGATTATGCTGTGGAACAGGGATTCATCTCTCCATTTTCCAGAAGGCTCCTTATTTCTGCTCCTACTATTGATGAACTACTGGATAAGCTGCAGTCATATATCTCAATACAAGATCCAGCAGGGGTTAAGATAGATTGGTCGCAAGGAAGGGGAATCAAGCGAAAATGGAGTCCGGTTAATGTAAACTTAACTTTATGAATCTTAGAATAGGTGGGGGTAGAGTACGGAGTATTCTTACTCTCGAGACACCCCTCTAATTTCCTAGGATTTCCTTAATATTTAAATCTTGTGTGTACCTCAAAGGTTCCAGGTGGTAGATTACGGAGTATTCTTACTCTCGAAACACACCTCTTTGAAGGTTTCTTTATTTCCTCAAAAGGTCAGAGGTGGTAGGATACGGCTACTCCGGAAACACATCTCTCAATTTGAGGAATTTCCCATGTTGCTTTCTTTTGCTTTTGCGTGTTTCATGTATTTCTTTTCCAGTGTGACTCTTTGTATGTTCTCCTTATGAGAAAATAATAAAATCTCTGCTATCATCTACTAAATCTCGTTTGTGATGTAACTGAACTTGCATGTCTAACCTTAATTCTTTTAGTGGATGCTTATCATATCATGCTCTTAATTCCAAATGATAAAATTCTGGACAAAGTCTCCCTTGTAATTTGGACTTATCCCAAACCATAAGCATACTTCATAACTCACAATAATAAATAACTCCACATTTGATCACAACGATCTAAAAATATTGAAAACGATTCCAACACTTCAATATATCAAAAAAAATATCCCATAATTCAATTCATAATTCCTCAACATAACAATTTCAAATCATATTTTTCAATATCACAATATCACTTCCTTCCATACCTTAATTGGCTCAAAAGATTACTCATACTTATATTTATAAGTCATAAATCATATTCCCAAAATTTAATCACAAGGCCAAAGTTCATAATAAATTTCTCTTCAATATAGAGGCATAATTCACTTACTCAACATAATATCCATTACTTAATTCCCAATAACCAAATTTTTTAAATCTCTAACTTCATAATGCTTCTCATAAAAGTCTCATTAAAACCACTTATAATCTTAACATCTCATAAAACTTCATAAAATTGGCTCGCTATTTCTCATTAAATCTAAATGATAGATAATCTGAACATATTTCTAATCATTTCTGTTGACTTCTCATACTTAGTGTCATGTCTAAAATCAATTATGCAAAGTCCATTTAAGGTTCATCATTTCTAAACTCAAGGACAACAATTATTTTGAAAATCATTCTTAAGTCATATTATTCCCATTATGCTCAACACCCGTTCTCTTTCTTTCTTTCCGAATTTTTTTTCAGAATTGAAACTTGAAGAGTGGTACCAATAATCATCCACAGTTTTTCCTTGCTTTTAAGCAAAGGTAGTGATAAAGGGATAAATTATTGAACCGAAAATTGAAACTTGAAGAGGAAGTACTAATAACCATCCACAGTTTTTCCCTTGTTTTTACACAAAGGTAGTGATAAAGGGATAAATTATTGTACGAATTCATTATTAATTTTGTTTGTTTAATATATTATTCCATATATTTTGGGCAAAAGTTACAACCCAACTTAATTTCTAATTGAGTCAATCTTACTAAGCTTAATATGAACCAAAATTCATATCAATATCCTCTATGTCTCATGATTCTACATAAAAAGGAATAAATTAAAATTCAGGCTTCTATCAATTCATATCATACTCAACATGTATATTTCACTTAAAGATTCATAACATATGAAGATTTCATACTTAACATGTCTTAATAAAATCGTAAATGACTTGCAAAGCATATAACATACCTGGTTCGAGGAGTCAATACATGGAGAGTGACATAGTAGAGTGATGAGTTAAAATATTTCATATAATCTTATTTTCCTTTAATCAACAATAATTTAATGTGGTTGTATCCAAATCAACATTTTCTTGAATCATAATTCCTAATTAATCACAGTCTTCAAAACAAATCCAATATCGATATAGTAATTATCTCCCCATCAATAATTAATAATTTAACCCAAATAAAATTTATCGTCAAATCTTATTTTTCCTTTAGTCCCCGAACTTCTAGAAATTTATCAAAGACATCAATATAAACATCATATCACTAACTAATTATATTCCATAAAATTTTCAGGACATTACAAACTCCCTTGCTTAAAATGAATTTTGTCCTTGAAATTCGCACATCAAATTTCATCATGCTTTTCAAAATCATAACCATACTTGACATGTGAAAATTCAATTTTTTTTTTATAATGAATAGTGATTTCGTTCACTGTTCATCATGAATAGCACGTCGTTTTACTGTTCACGTGAATAGTGATTTTTTTTTTTTTTTTTAATGAAATAAAATTTCAAAAATCTACAGAATCGTTTTTAAAACTCTTTTCTCTGATACCAACTGTGACGACCCGAATTCTCGACCATTCGAGTGCCACTAAAAGTGACTCATATCATATTATCGAGACTTAAATAGTAATGTAAAATTATTCAAAAGAATAATTAGAATCCCATAATTTTATTTGTGAATAAAAATAGAACATAATTTTCTTACATAAAGTTCAACATAATTATCTCATCAATCTTAACCACTTTTGCCACTTCCATGTTGACCGCCTCGAACCTTCAATTATCTGAAAATGGTAAATATCGTGGAGTGAGATTTATAAAATCCCAGTAAGTATACCAAGCATAAATTTTCTTTTGAAAGCATATGGATCATTTTCATCATAACATAGGATAGGATCGAAATACTCATAAACATAGGGAGACACAAGAATTTTACCGAACTTAAATGGCAAGAATTCTTATGTGTAGCGCTACTAAACTCCGGTCCCCTTAGCATAATCATAAACATATCATATGGAACCCATAACAATCTTGTGAGATTGATTTCATAGCAATGATCCAAACATTTTCATAAAAACATAAGATATACTTACTTGTCATAAAAACATACTTACTTTTCATAAAAACATAAGGTGTATTTACCTTTCATAAAAACATACTTACTTTTCATAAAACATAAGATACACTTACTTGTCATAAAAACATACTTACTTTTCATAAAAACATAAGGTGTATTTACCTTTCATAAAAACATACTTACTTTTCATAAAAACATAAGATATACTTACTTGTCATAAAAACATAAGGTGTATTTACCTTTCATAAAAACATACTTACTTTTCATAAAAACATAAGGTGTATTTACCTTTCATAAAAACATACTTACTTTTCATAAAAACATAAGATAGACTTACTTGTCATAAAAACATACTTACTTTTCATAAAAACATAAGGTGTATTTACCTTTCATAAAAACATACTTACTTTTCATAAAAACATAAGATATACTTACTTGTCATAAAAACATACTTACTTTTCATAAAAACATAAGGTGTATTTACCTTTCATAAAAACATACTTACTTTTCATAAAAACATAAGATATACTTACTTGTCATAAAAACATACTTACTTTTCATAAAAACATAAGGTGTATTTACCTTTCATAAAAACATACTTACTTTTCATAAAAACATAAGGTGTATTTACCTTTCATAAAAACATACTTACTTTTCATAAAAACTTAAAGTATATTTACATTTCATAACAACATACTTAATTTTCATAAAAACATAAGATATACTTACTTGTCATAAAAACATACTTACTTTTCATAAAAACATAAGGTGTATTTACCTTTCATAAAAACATACTTACTTTTCATATAACATAAGATACACTTACTTGTCATAAAAACATACTTACTTTTCATAAAAACATAAGGTGTATTTACCTTTCATAAAAACATACTTACTTTTCATAAAAACATAAGATATACTTACTTGTCATAAAAACATACTTACTTTTCATAAAAACATAAGGTGTATTTACCTTTCATAACAACATACTTAATTTTCATAAAAACATAAGATATACTTACCTTTTAAAAGATTAAAATGAAGTGTAGTAGTAAATGGACCAAAACTTTCTTGACCACCTTGAATTTCTCTTACTTGTGGATTTTGTCAAGAGATTGGAAATAAGTGTATATGTGTAGAGTTGTGTGTAAAAGAGATGGGTTTAAATAGATGTATAAAGTTGGCATATTGTAAACATAATCATTCAATTCTATTAATTTTAACACATCCTTTTCTTAAAGTAAAGCACCATTCATATATTTTTCCATATTTATACAAATAATATGCTCTTCATGATTATATTTAATGGAGTCTTATCAATCATTCATATACTTTTCCATATTTATACAAATATTATGCTCTTCATGATTATATATAATGGAGTCTTATCAATCATTCATATACTTTTCCATATTTATACAAATATTATGCTCTTCATGATTATATATAATGGAGTATATAAATCATTCATATACTTTTCCATATTTATACAAATATTATGCTCTTCATGATTACATATAATGGAGTCTTATCAATCATTCATATACTTTTCCATATTTATACAAATATTATGCTCTTCATGATTATATATAATGGAGTCTTATCAATCATTCATATACTTTTCCATATTTATACAAATATTATGCTCTTCATGATTACATATAATGGAACCTCCCATGCTTGCATATATTTTCTTAATTTCAATAATAAAAATAATTTTTGTATAAATAAATATTGGGATAACATTGAATTAAGTACTTGGACTTAATATACTTTAAATCAAGAGAATGGAGATATTTTTAGAAATTCGGAATTTAATTTAAAATCGAACGATCTCGATTATTTCTTGACTTGGCTATACGAATACGTCGTGGCGTTAACTTAATAAAAATGGGTGAAATAGTAGCGACACGATTTTCTATTAAAATAATTATTAATCGCGTAAAAATTCTTGGTCGCTACAGTTTCCGTCGGCCATGAGGAATCGGAGAAGAAGTGGACAGAGGAAGGGGAGGGGCCTGACAAGCAGTTTCTTGGAGAAGGGATGAACGTGGCTGCAAAGAATTTCTTGTAAGAGATTAGGGTTGCTCTGATACCATATAGAAATTTGCAAGAATAATAATTTTCCCTTAATAATATGAATTGTACATTGAGTTCTATATATACAGCAAACATAAAAATCTAGAATGACCTTTTGTGATTGCAATGAATAATTAAAGATAGAAATTACAATCTACTAGTATAATACAATAACTGCAAAGTGGGAGACGCGCCGGAGCCCTTGAACGTGCAGGTTTCAACCTGTGGGTCATGATCCGGTTTATCATTTGATCCAATACTCTATTACATCCATAATATTATAGCAAACATAGTATCCCATTAAAAAAATACTAAATTTGCATTTTAAATGAAATTAATAATTTGTAAAAATTACTGAAATCGACAGTCATTTATTATTTAAATATATAAATTGACATTCTTTTCAAAGAAATTTTTATTAACTTGAGTTTTTTTTAATGATTTAGTAATTATTATAATAAAATATTTTTTTTATACCTTTTGTATTTGTGTTGATGTGTTGATTATGTATAATCATTTAATTTTTTGAATACTTATAATAATCGATATTGTGAATAGAAATTTTCATGCATCGTACGAATAAAATGCTAGTTATTTTCAAAGGAAACAAATTTCAAACAATTTAACCAATGATAATGTTTATCGATAACTTTGACAATTCGCACTAACCCATGTGCCCATCTTAAAATGTGTTCAATATGTCAAAACCATTTATAATCTTAAAGAAAATGCGACTTGAGCCGCTTGTAAAGCAAAGAAGTCAAGTTTGTCCTCACAACAAATTGACTTAGGCACACTTTGATGTAGATTTTTTTGAATAGTAATATTACTCTTCCATACTTGGTGTCACATCGATAATCGATTACCACTCCCCCCACAAAGGGGATGGGATCGCTCATTATGAGAGTAACCCCGCACTTGATGTGACATCTAGTGTGGTAAAAGTTGTTTGATAAAGTAGCAATACTCTTTTTTGAGAATAAATTATGTATGAGTTCTTACAGTTGATGTGGCATTGTTCTAGGCTAGAATATAGTATACCATCTTAATTATTTTATTAAAAAATATATGATTGAAATTGAGTTTTAAAAAAAAAAAATAGTAATTAAAAAATATTTACCAAATATGAGCTTAGTGTAATAGTCACGTACAATTCTCGTTTCCTTTTAAATAAACTTGCTTACTATTATTCATGTAATTATATAATATTTATCTTAACAACTTAGTAACATTTTTATGTTACCATAAAATATATTTTTTGCAACTTATCATAGTTAAAAAAAAAAAAAAAAAAAAAAGTAAAAAAATAAACTAATGAACATAAACTTCTTATTCTATCTCTTAATATTTACTTCAGACGTTAAATTTCACAAATTATCTTTTTTTATTAAGAATTATTCATATTTTTATTATATAATATATATGTTCTGCATTAGACAAGATTAATATACAAAAATATTTTCATTCCTATATACCAAATGTCTCTTCACCACTTCTAGTCTAGTTTAATAAATAAAAGAAGTTGCCTCGGGAGCATAGCTCAATTGATTGAAATGTGAGAGAGAAAAATCCTAGTTGAACTGTCAGGTGGAGAGTAGAGATCGAATCCTACTTTTGATATGGATCAGGCTCCTTCCAAACGCAATTAAATAGCAAACTCTCAACTCTACTCCACTGAGGCACATCCCGCAATTTACATCATCTACAAATCTCAAGGGCAAGAGCTGTAGAGGTTCCTAAAGTTAGAGTTCAACATTTTTAATAAACAAAGAAGTTGCCCTAGGACACATTTCAACTGGTAAATGTTGGGAATCCACAAATACATGCAGCGCAGATGTCGCATGTTCAAATTCTCATAGGTTCAAATTTACTAAACATTTTATCGTCCAATAGGTGATACTCAAACCCTGATCAACTTTGGACATAACCTATAATTTACATCATTCACTAACCCCCAGGATCGGAGTGATTGGGATGTCTAAGGTTAGTGTTCAAACTTTTTTTTTAATAAACAAAGGTTAGAAAAAATTATTTAAATACGTAGATTTTATTGTACAAGGCCAATCTTGGAATACTTACAAGTTTGGCTCAATGAAATTCATTGACATTATAAGTATCATAAAAAGTCCATGGATTTGAGAGATCAAATCAATTAGAAATTCTTCACATTATTTTATTTTTTTTATTATTAAAAAAGGTAGAAAAAAGTCTATAATTGATCAGGTCAACCATCAACTCTTCCTTGCTGACATTGTTGATCAGGTCAACCATCCAGAATCCATTTAGACATCTTTGTTAAACCTAGGAATGTAATACGAGAATTCAAGCGTTGCATTTGAGTCACTCATCTTCAATTTAATGTAATTAGTGAAGTAGCTTCAATTTGCTTACAACATTATCATTGTCTCGTCAATTTAACGTATAAATGTCCTAACCTAAACGATAAAATTAAAAGATGATGGACGTATATAATCATGTAACATACATCACCCACTTTTTATTTAAAAAATACACACACTAACACACTAAAAATCACAATTTTATACATCTTTTATCCGTTTATATTAACATTGTTAAGTTGAAGGTAATGGATAAATTGATCAAACTCGCAAATTAATTAAAATTAGATCACTTGATAGCATCAAATTGAAGATAAGTACTCTGATGTGCGATTCTATTTAGAGTTGGGATTAACAAGAAAAAAATGAAAGTGGTCAACTATCAGATCCATAATCCAGCCATAAATTATAGTTAGAATTCTACCAAGTGGGTCCAATGTCTTGAACTATAACTATAACTTTTGACATTGCATGTGCATTCTTTGTGGATGTCGTAGATGCTTTCCCTACCGTTGAACAAGTCAGTGTCAGACAGTGTCGATAAAGGAATACCACTTGAGCAAATTGGAATGGACATCAATATTCATACAACTTGTTTGATAATGGTAAAAATTTAATCATAATTTTTCAAACTCAATTTTAATCAGTCATTCTTAATCAAGTCCATATTTTTTAATTGTTCAAATATTTTTAAACCATGCATCCATCAAAAAATTCAAAAAAACTACAAAAATCAAAATTTTTCACATTACCAAACAGGTTCTTAGTATTGATAATGAGTAACACTATTTCATTTTTTCATTTCTTTCATTACGGCGATAAAAATAAATAAAAATCATATTTAACCCCCATGTTAGACTCTCATTTTTAAATTTGTTTTTTCATGTTATTCATAAATTTTATTAATCACACAAGTCGTCAACTTTTATAAAATTTTAATAAATATTTGATTTTTAATAAAATTAAACTTGGGCTTAATTTAGGAAGATCGGTGCCGAACTTTTTTATTTGACAATGACAGCAGAAGTAGGGGTGAGCGTCGGGTGGTTCGGTTCGGGTATCTCAAGAACCGGAATCGAACCATACTTTTTCGATTCTTGTAAAATGGAACCATTCGGTTCCATTGAATCGCCGAACCAAACCAGAACCAAATCATTCGGTTTCGGTTCTAATTCGGTTCCATAATAATTATTATTTTTCGAGAGCTTTATCGATGAGCATCAGGCCTCGGGAAGTGAGCCAATAACCTGAAATAAACTTGTACCGAATATATCAAAATCAAGGATTTCGAAAATGTTTTCACCTCAAAGAAAGTATAAGATTCACCATAAAATGCAAGAGATTCATAAATAAAAATAGGAAACAAATGATCTAGAAGGTTTTTCGAGGATGGCAATATAGTAAACTTGTGGGATGAATAATGAGTTTTAAATGCATTATTATTAATTATTTTGTATTTGTATTTAAATATTTAATTAACTCCATTGTGGTCATTTACAACTTCGCTTATTAATAAATTAGTCTCATTCGATTTTCATTTACTAAGAATTTCAGTCTTAGTATGAAGTTAAAGATTACAATGATGTAGAAACGTAACAAATTTCATAAAAAAAAAATTAATCATTTTCACTTTACACAAAAAAAAAATTATAAATTCTTTTGATTTTTAGTTTTAGGACAACCAATTAAAACCATAAAAAAAATAAACAAGAATCAAAGACCGGTTCTAACTTCGATTTTTCGGTAAATCAATCGATTCTCAGTTCCAAAACCAATTTCCTATTTTATTTTTTTAAAACCATATGGTTCCAATTTTTTCTGTTCGGTTCGGTTCTGGTTCGGTCATTTCAGTTCCGATTTTTTTGCTCACCCCTAAGCAGAAGTTTCCAACTTTTAACAATTATTATTCTTGGGTCCTCAATTTTTAAATGGAACATTTTATGTTCCCTAACGTAATTATTATTGTTTATAAACTAATTTATAAACAACACAATTTTTCAAACCACTTTTTAAACATTCAAGTTTTCTCTCTTCACTTTTTAACCACACATCTTATTTTTTAAATAGTAAAAAAATCATTTATAAATTAATATAGTGTTACCGAACAGAGAAGTTGTTACTAAGTTTTTCTTTTACTAGCACTTGTGTCCCCAATTGACATTTTTACTCTATTTTTAATATTTAATTATTAGTATTTACAATAAATATATGACTTGTTAATTTGAATGTGTAAAAAGCATAAATAGTCTTCAACCTTTGAACTTTTTACGAAAATAGTCCTCAACCTCAACATTTAGATTTTGACATTTATACTCTCAAAAATCACCAAACATTGCGCAAATGGTCCCTATCATCAGATTATGTTAGTTATCACAGTTAAAAACGTTTAAATAGTACAAATAGTATCTAGCCTTTGAGTTTCTCACTTTCTTGCAATAATATTCCCTAACATATTAAGCTCAAATTCGGTATATTTAGTTTGTAAGCTACAAACGTTTGGCGTTTTTAGTCCCTAACATATTAGTCTCTGTTTGAGATCAATTATTTCAAATAATGTAATCTGTAGTTATAATTTTTTGAAAAATTTGTGACTAAAAATTAAGAATTTTTTTGGATTTATGTGTAAATTATTTTATTGATTGAATGTGTGGTTAAAAATGAGTTTTAAAAAATAAAGTTTATTCTGGAACTCTAAAGTGCACAGTAAAATATTTCACAAAAACTGACCTCTTTAACCGTTCAACCAATTGATAAAAAACAAAAACTCACGGAATATAAACAAATAAATATATTGGACATCATTTTAGGAATTGAATAATAAATATGTTTTATCAGTTCTACTTTCGATTTTGAGAACCGATCGATGTCGATTTTCTAAATTTCATTTTTTTTCAAAACTTATTTTCTTTCACACATTCTATTAATAAAATAATCTTTATGTGTGTGTGTGTGTGTGTGTGTGTGTGTGTGTATATATATTACTTTTTAACCACAAATTCGCCAAACTTACTTTTCAAATCAATCAGTTTTAAAATTCGAAAGTAGAACAGATAAAAAAATATTTGTTATTCAATTCCTAAAATGATGTCCAATGTATTTGTTTGTTTATATTCTTTGAATTTTTATTTTTTCAATAGGTTGAACTGTTAATGTGGTAAATTTTCTTAAATATTATACCGTGCACTTTAGAATTTCAGAATAATTTTTTTTTTAAAACTCGTTTTCAACTACACATTCTATCAATAAAATAATTTACACATAAATCAAGAAAAAAAAATCTTAGTTTTTAATAAAAAATTCTTCAAAAAAATTACAAAATACATTATTTGAAATAACTGGTCTCAAATAGGAGGTTTAATATGTTAGGGACTAAATACGCCAACACATTTGTGGGTTACAAACTAAATACACCAAACATGAGCTTAATATGTTAGCTACTATTATCGTAAGAAACTCAAATGTTATGGACCATTTGTACTATTTACACATTTTAAGGGTGGGAATTAACGAAATCTGATAGTAGGGATTATTTGCTCAACTTGATGTGATCCGTTATGGGGATCACCAAGAACACGCGGAATTAAACGCCGGAAAGCTCTAAAATCCAAGATAGTAGACGGTAACAATGCAACCCCGACCTCACGACGCAAGAACTATGGGTATATTAAACCCAAAACCCGTTACGATGCGGAGATAAGAACCACAAAAGGGGAACGCCACAAAGGTTGTCAAATCCTTTGATAAGTTTAATTTGTTCGACGAGAACACGAAGAAAATATAAGGGAATATCTCACCTTCAATATCATTAATCTCAAGAATAAAGTTGTTTTACAATGCTGAATAAAGCCATATATATAGGCAAAGAAAATAAAACAACTAGAAATAAACTAGAATTCAATCTAAACTAAAAAGCTAAAACGCCAAACATTAACTTAAAATTCGGAACCTAAGTTACGGCCGTGACTTAAGAGTTTACGGCCGTAAGCAAGCTACGGATTAAAATTAAAAACAATTGTTACGGCCGTGACAATACCCTTTACGGCCGTAATCAACATTCTGAATTTAAAACTACCAAACTCTTTACGGCCGTGAAGATGTGGGTTACGACCGTAAGTCCTCTTCTGCATAATTTCGCCATTGTAGTGTTACGGCCGTAATTTTGGCTTTACGGCCGTGAAACCGTTACGGCCGTGATTTCACTCTTTACGGCCGTGACTCAGCTGCTGCCCAATTTCTTGTTCTTCCTTGATCCAAATGCATTGCAATAACTTTGGCTCTTCTTCCACATTCTTATGCAACGTAAATGAAGTCTTTGCACTAGAACACTCGTCCATCCATGCTTGCATGAATCCTTGCATTGCCTGCTTGATTCTTTTGGCTCTTTGTCTCGTTATTGGTCCTACGGGCACGTGCAACGGGTCAACGCTCGTTGAGCCACTCCGGAACTCATCATCCCCTCTCTGTTGAAAAGGATTCGTCCTCGAATCATCACCTGCATCAAACAGAGAAAGATCAGAAACATTAAAAGAAGCGGACACATTATACTCACCGGGAAGATCGAGCTTATATGCATTATCATTTATCTTTTCAATGACTTGAAAAGGTCCATCTCCTCTTGGCTGCAACTTAGACTTTCTTTGGGTTGGAAATCGCTCCTTTCGCAAGTGCACCCACACCCAATCACCTGGCTCGAACGTCACTTGCCTCCTACCTTTGTTGGCATGAGTCGCATAACGCTCATTTTTCTTTTCAATTTGCCCTTTCACCTTCTCATGAAGTTCTTTCACAAACTTAGCCTTTTTCGCCCCGTCCAAACTGCTCCGTTCATCTGCAGGTAAAGGAATTAAATCAAGAGGAGTTAGCGGGTTGAAACCATAAACAACTTCAAAAGGTGAATATGAAGTAGTAGAATGCATAGATCGATTATAAGCAAATTCCACAAATGGCAAACATTCCTCCCAACTTTTTAAATTTTTATTTATTATAGTGCGCAAAAGTTGGATTAATGTCCTATTAACTACCTCCGTTTGACCATCAGTTTGCGGGTGACATGTAGTAGAAAATAACAATTTAGTACCCATTTTCCCCCACAAGACTTTCCAAAAGTAGCTTAGGAACTTAACATCCCTATCAGACACAATACTCCTAGGTACCCCATGGAGTCTTACAACTTCCCTAAAGAATAGGTCAGCTATGTTTGTTGCGTCATCAGTTTTATTACAAGGAATAAAATGCGCCATTTTGCTAAACCTGTCTACCACCACAAATATCGAGTCTTTACCTTTTTTTGTCCTAGGCAGACCTAACACAAAATCCATAGATATATCTACCCAAGGTTCATTAGGTACAGGCAAAGGCGTATACAAACTTTGTGGTAAGACTCTAGACTTAGATTGTTTACAAGTTATGCATCTTCCACAAACATGGTGAACATCCCTTTTCATTTTAGGCCAATAAAAATGTTCTTGTAAAGTTTCTAATGTCTTAAAAACACCAAAGTGCCCCATTAACCCCCCACCATGAGCCTCACGCACTAACAATTCACGCATAGAACAATTAGGCACACAAAGTTTACTTTCCCTAAACAAATAGCCTTCATGCCTATAAAATTTATCAATTGCACCCTTTTCACATGAAGCATAAATGGTAGAAAAATTAGGGTCATTAGCATACATACCTTTAATATATTCGAACCCAAGCAACTTCGCATTTAAAGAAGTTAAGAGAACATACCTGCGAGAAAGGGCATCTGCTACCACATTCTCCTTACCTTGCTTATAGCGAATGACATACGGAAAGGTCTCAATGAATTCTATCCAACGGGCGTGTCGTTTGTTTAGTTTACCTTGTCCCTTGAGGTGTTTCAGTGACTCGTGGTCAGTGTGTGTAACGAATTCCTTTGGCCACAGATAGTGCTGCCATGTTTCCAAGGCACGAACAAGAGCATAAAGCTCCTTGTCGTAGGTAGGATAATTCAAGACTGCCCCACTCAGCTTTTCACTGAAAAATGCAATCGGTCTTTTTTCCTGCATAAGAACAGCTCCAATACCTATTCCTGATGCATCACATTCAATCTCAAAGGTTTGGTTAAAGTTAGGTAAAGCTAAAACCGGTGCAGAACATAACCTATCCTTAAGCATTTTAAAAGCATTTTCTTGTGCTTCCTCACAATGGAATCCTACACTTTTCTTGACTATTTCTGTTAGTGGTGCTGCAAGTGTGCTAAAATCTTTAACAAACCTCCTATAAAACCCAGCCAACCCGTGGAAGCTCCTAACCTCCGTAATACTTTTGGGAGTTGGCCATTCTTTAATAGCACGAATTTTCTCCTCATCTACCTCAACACCATTAGAACTAACGACAAAGCCAAGAAAAATTACATTTTCCATGCAAAAAGTGCACTTTTTAAAATTAGCATATAGTTTTTCAGTTTTTAAAACTTCCAAAACAGATCTTAAATGTTCAATGTGATCACCTAAGTTCTTACTATATACCAAAATGTCATCAAAGTATACCACGACAAATTTACCAATGTAAGCACGCAAGACATGATTCATTAATCTCATAAAAGTGCTAGGTGCATTTGAGAGGCCGAACGGCATAACCATCCATTCATATAATCCATATTTGGTCTTGAAGGCGGTTTTCCATTCATCACCTTCTTTCATACGAATTTGGTGATAACCACTCTTAAGGTCTATTTTACTAAAAATACTAGCACCATAAAGTTCATCAAGCATGTCATCAAGTCTAGGTATGGGATGGCGATACTTTACCGTAATATTGTTGACTGCCCTACAGTCCACGCACATCCTCCAAGTCCCATCCTTTTTGGGTACCAACAGAACTGGTACTGCACATGGGCTCATGCTTTCCCGAACATAGCCCTTTTTCAGCAGCTCTTCAACCTGCTTTTGTAGCTCCTTGGTCTCTTCTGGATTGCTCCTATAAGCTGGCCTGTTTGGAATGACCGCTCCTGGCACGAAGTCAATCTGGTGTTCAATCCCTCGAATTGGCGGCAACCCACTAGGAATATCCTCGGGAAATAAATCTGCAAATTCCTGCAAAAGAGACATAGCTAAACTGGGGAGGGAGTGGTTAGCTTCATCAAGCACAAGGAGGGATTCCTTGTACATTAGTAAAATCACAGGTTTATTTGTAGAAATAGCTTTGGTGATATCACTCTGTTTTGCGTAGAAGCTCACCTTTGTTTTCTCTCTTTTACTGGCACTCTTCACACCCTCTCCTTTTTCTGGGATCGTGGTCCCAACTCTCGGTTTTTCACACAACTCTCCTTTTTCCGGGATCGTGGTCCCGACCCTCTTTCTCTCTTCCTCACTTTTTAATTTCAATTGGTCTTCATAGACCTGTTGAGGTGACAAAGGCATTAGTTTGACATTTTTCCCGTCCTTAGTGAAGGTATACCTATTTTTAAATCCATCATGAATAACCTTCCTATCGAATTGCCATGGCCTGCCCAACAAGATGTGCCCCGCATGCATGGGTACCACATCACAAACCACGCTATCTTCATACTTCCCAATCGCCAAATCAACTACCACCTGCTTATTTACCTTAATCTCGCCCGATTCATTTAACCACTGTAGCTTATATGGCCTAGGGTGTTTTAGCATAGGTAGGCACAATTTCTCTACTAAAGTAGTGCTAGCAACGTTCGCACAACTACCCCCATCTATTATCAAACTACACACTTTGTTATTCACAAAACACCTAGTATGAAATATATTTTCTCGCTGCTCACCCGACTCTTCCACCTTAACTTGAGTACTAAGGGCTCTCCTAGTGACAAGTGATTTAGCTACTGCATAGTCCGCATCATCATTTTCACTAACATCCTCTAGAGCTGGCATATCCTTATACTCATCCTCCACTTCTCCCCCTTTCTCATCCTCCGAACTTAATACCCCATCATGCATAACCAATATTCGTTTATTTGGACATTGTGAAGAAATATGTCCTAAACCGGAACATTTAAAGCAACGGATATCTCTAGTCCTAGAAGGTTGAGAGTCAGAAGTAATTTTACCTTTGTTGGGTGGCTCTACCTTTCCCTTCGATGCCTCAAATTTATTTTTCTGCACAACCCCTTCATTTTTGGAAATCCCACTCCACGTATACTTACCAAAAGAATTGGAACTTGTAGAGAATTTGGAAGTTCCCTTCCTTTTTAACTGTCGCTCCACTTTCATGGACATGTGAAGCATTTCCTCCAAATCGATATAATGCTGCAATTCAATAACATTAGCAATATCTCGATTTAAACCATTTAAAAACCTAGCCATGGTTGCCTCCGGGTCTTCCTCTATATTAGCCCGAATCATGGCAACCTCCATCTCCCTATGGTAATCCTCCACACTCTTACTACCTTGGGAAAGGGTTTGTAATTTTTGGTAAAGATCCCTATAGTAATGTCCAGGCACAAATCGTTTTCTCATAAGGGCCTTCAACTCATCCCAAGTTTCAATAGGCCTCTCCCCATTTCTCCTTTTACTAGTTACCAATTGATCCCACCATACTATAGCATAATCAGTAAATTCTACGACTGCCAATTTAACCTTCTTAGCTTCAGAATAATTATGACAATCGAAAATTAATTCTACCCTCTTTTCCCATTCAAAATAAACGTCCGGATTACTCTTACCCTGAAACGAGGGAATGGACATTTTAATGTTACCAACATGTCCATCTACATCATCCCTACGATCACGCCTATATCCCCTATCACGTCTTTCTCTCCGATCTCGTCTCCTACCAACACTAGTAATAGACAATTCACCACTATCCTCATCACTATCAACAACCTCATCATGTTCATTCCTAGCTCTAAATTGTGGGTTGAAGTCATACCTTAGTGGTCTCCGTAAATTAGGGAAATTGCGCGGTTGTTCCTGACGTGGTTGAACATTTCCCGCACCTCGTGTCTCCCCCGGATTATTATCCCTTTCCACATTCACGCCGGATTGTGGACCAAATTTTGCTTCCAACTTGGCATCCAACCTCGCTTCCCATTTTGCCAAACGTTCCTCCACCATTGCAAGCATTTTAAAATCTTGAAGATCATTTTCCGTTGACGAGACTTCCTTCTGTGACATGGTTAGTAATAAAGAAAAGAGAAAAAAATATTAAATAAAGACCCTCACGTGTTTTATCGCTCGTGTATCACTCAATTTGGCTTTTTCCCTCTATTATTCTCACCACTCTGCATTTTTCCTCTCGATTCCCTTTTTCCCACGTTCTCAAAGAACCCACCAAACTAGTCACGGATTTGGTCCTTGTGGAATAAACCCCAGAGTGCAAATAAGGAAAGTTGATGGAAAATATTGAAATTAGGAAATTTGAGAAAGAAATTATGGAAACAAGAATTCTATTGCAAGAAGAAGTTTTATGGACACAAGAATAAAGAATTTTATGGAAACAAGGATTTGTTGGAAAGATTTGCCAAATATTATTTTCTTGATTTCTTATTCGAATCAACAACACTTCTTTCCTTCCTTTTTTTTTTTTTTTTTTTTTTTTTTTTTTTTTTGTAAATTTCGGATTTTTTTATTTTTTATTTTTTATTTTTTAATAATATCCTATTCAACAAGAATAATCAAGAACAAGAAAAACAGAAATTGGCAAATCTTGAATTTCTGACGAAATTCAAGAATTAAGAATTGGAATGGAAATTTTTTTTTTTTTTTTTTTTTTGTTTTTTTTTTGTTTTTTTTTTTTTTTTTGAATGATTAATAACTGGAAATAAAAGAAAAGAACTGGAATACTAAATAATTGGATTTAGAGACAAGCTCTGATACCAGATGATGTGATCCGTTATGGGGATCACCAAGAACACGCGGAATTAAACGCCGGAAAGCTCTAAAATCCAAGATAGTAGACGGTAACAATGCAACCCCGACCTCACGACGCAAGAACTATGGGTATATTAAACCCAAAACCCGTTACGATGCGGAGATAAGAACCACAAAGGGGGAACGCCACAAAGGTTGTCAAATCCTTTGATAAGTTTAATTTGTTCGACGAGAACACGAAGAAAATATAAGGGAATATCTCACCTTCAATATCATTAATCTCAAGAATAAAGTTGTTTTACAATGCTGAATAAAGCCATATATATAGGCAAAGAAAATAAAACAACTAGAAATAAACTAGAATTCAATCTAAACTAAAAAGCTAAAAACGCCAAACATTAACTTAAAATTCGGAACCTAAGTTACGGCCGTGACTTAAGAGTTTACGACCGTAAGCAAGCTACGGATTAAAATTAAAAACAATTGTTACGGCCGTGACAATACCCTTTACGGCCGTAATCAACATTCTGAATTTAAAACTACCAAACTCTTTACGGCCGTGAAGATGTGGGTTACGGCCGTAAGTCCTCTTCTGCATAAGTTCGCCATTGTAGTGTTACGGCCGTAATTTTGGCTTTACGGCCGTGAAACCGTTACGGCCGTGATTTCACTCTTTACGGCCGTGACTCAGCTGCTGCCCAATTTCTTGTTCTTCCTTGATCCAAATGCATTGCAATAACTTTGGCTCTTCTTCCACATTCTTATGAAACGTAAATGAAGTCTTTGCACTAGAACACTCGTCCATCCATGCTTGCATGAATCCTTGCATTGCCTGCTTGATTCTTTTGGCTCTTTGTCTCGTTATTGGTCCTACGGGCACGTGCAACGGGTCAACGCTCGTTGAGCCACTCCGGAACTCATCACAACTTTTAGTGATTCTAAAAGTATAATTGTCAAAATCTAAACGTTGAGAATTATTTTCGTAAAAAGTTCGAAGGTTTGAAACAATTTGTGTTGTTTACACTTGATTTGAGTTGGAGATAAAATAGTTCATTGATGACCTAAGCGATATTAAAAGGAAAGGTTTCGCTTGTGTTTTTGTAAAAAAAAGTTGTCAATTTTGTTTATTAATGTCGATTCATTTTGTTCAAAAGTCAAAAATATTGATCGAAAATCTTTGATCTACCTAAATTGTTAATTTTTCAGAAAAATAATTCAATGAGATATTAACACGTATCCGTTTATAAACAAAACTTATAAACATATGTTTACAGAGGCTTAAATACAATTTATGTTTGGTAAATCGTTTATAAACTATTATTTATAAATATTGTTTATAAATAACGACGTGTCAACATTTAGTTAACCCCCTTTTTTAGAAAATCAAAAATGATGAATAATAATATTTGATTAGTCAAAATTGTTAACTTTTAAGTAATTGTTTGATTTTTTATAAACAAAATTTAACGATCGGATGCTCGGCAGTTGGCACAAGGTTTTTTATGTGTTTTTTTTATTTTTTAGGTAAATGTGCGATTAAACTGTTCGGAGGCCTGGTCAGTTTTTATAATCACTGATTTTTGCGGATCTCGAGATAAATAAAAGGTTAAAAAGTGAAGAGTGAAAAGATGTGTGATTAAAAGGTTGTATTAGAAATTGAACCTATTATAAATCAAGAATAAACCAAATTATCGAACACAAGCTTAGAAACCGAACAAAAAGTACTAAGGGTGCGTTTGATAGCTTCTATTTTTAATGGAAAATGCTTCAATTCCAACTATTTTCCATCTTTAAGCCGTTTGATTACTTCTTTTTTTCAAGGGAAAACGTTTTCCCACTTTTCAACTCACGCGCTCCTTTTCCTCAAATTCATTTTCCAGCCCAACTAGGTGAATTTATTTTCCAGGAAAAATCATGTACCATTTTCGTCACGTTTGATTATTTTTGTTGTTGTTAATTGATTTTTTTTTCAAAAATTAACATTATTATTATCAAGTACAAATGTGTGAATAAATAAAAAAATATTTTTTTATTACAATAATTAAATTTTGTTTTATTTATCATGGAAAATAATGTCAATCAAATAATAAAAGTTGAAAAATTTTCCTACTTTTTTCACGTATAAATCAATCAAATACATTAAATTTCTAATAATTTAATTCTCTAATTTAATTTCTTTTCACATAAATATCACTCTCGCTATTAAACGCAGCCTAAAGTTAACGTTATAGGCTCCTATTTTCCAAAACATCCAGACGGCAGACGTTTTTCTAAAACTAAAATAGTAGAAGAAGTACCCAACTTATGACAATTATTGCACTTGTGATCTCAATCTTCAAAAAATGATCATTTCCCTAAATATTTTAATAATTTACTGACACTTGTTTCCCCAATTAGCAATTTTACCCTTAGACTTAATTAATAGGCCATAATTTTATTCAGAATCAAAATAATCTACACATTTAATCACTCAACGAGTATTTCAAACCCAATCTAAACTGATTCATAACTCAATTTATAAATTACACAATTTTTCAAACTAATTTTTAACCACATACATTTTTCCTCTCTAATTTTCAACCACAACTTTTTACCTCAAAATCATAAATAAATCAATTTATAAAACAAACAGTATTACCAAACAAAAGCAAACCTTTTTTTTTTATTAAAGACAACCTTATCTATTTTTCGGTTTCAAAAAAATAATAAAATAATAAAATAAAATAAAAAACGTTATCTATTTTTCTTCAGTTTATTGATTGTAAACTATTTTAAAACATTATTTAAAGGTAAAATTTTATTTTTAGTTAATTTCTCACTTGTTAATCAAATACAAGTAGGGCTGGACAAAAAAATTGCGAAATCGCAAAGCGAATCTAATTCGTTGGTTAGAAACCTCATTGACTCAAGGTTTTATTTTCCTCAAACCAAACCAAATCATTTCAAAATGGTTTGATTTAGGTTTTCATTTTCAAAAATCGCATAAAATCTATCGAAACCTTTTTTTTATTAAAAAATTAATTTTATTAATTTGAATTTACTTTCCACCCAAAAAAACTCAAATTTAACTAATAGAATAAAAAAAAACTCGATGTTTAACAACTTTAGTCTCTCGATAAAGGATTTTTACAAAGTTTTGTAAGCATTCTGAATCACAAATGCCCTCCTACTCAACTTTTGTAAGAGATGAAAGATAAAATCTAGGTAAGATGAGAGTTCCTGAAAACTCATCTCCTTAAAGAGGACATTCTTAGGAGTAATTGATATCTCGGTGATGGCCTATATAGTTTGAGAAAGAAGTTTCATTATCAAACCAAGAGACAGATTAGTTACGACGTCCATTACTATTTTTCTTACCAAGGGTGTGATTGATTTTAGTTAAAATGAAAATTTTGAAATGAATAGTGATTTTTAGAAGAATTGATTGTTGGAATTTGGTTGAAAAGTCAAATATTGTGGACTTGACTTTTAATGGATGGTTGAGATTGAGTACTGTAGAAAAATGAGAAAAAAAATGAAACCAAACAAGGGCTAAGTTAATGACTTTTATGGACCAGTATGATGACCAATCTCACGCAAGAAAATACACAAACCACTCAATCAAAGAAGCTGCTCAATCCCATTTACTATAACCTCAAACCTACATTAGGAAAATAATCAAAAAACCATTGATAAGAAAAAAAAAGGCAATCAGAAAATAAAATAAGAATTCTCAACTTCATATTATACTTGAAATTTTATATGACCCCCCCCCCCCCCCCCCCTCTCCCCTCGTCCCCCCAAAATGCTCCATTCTAGTACGTCAGAATTTTAATTCATCAATCAGAAATCAATTAATTGTTTAAGCTCATTTCTTACTGCTTAGTAGCGGCATGCATTTATAGCTCTAGTGAGATTGACATATATATACTATATATAAATGGAGAAAGGTTCCACAGTGGAAATACAAAGTGAATTAGTGTGAATGAAAAATGGATGTATGTCACGTGTGAATGCAAAATCTTGATAAATGCGAATATATATATATATATAGACACACACACACACACACACACACAAAATACTGGTTGATATTTTTTAATCAATTTTAATTTTATTACTAGCACTAATATTGAATGAGTTCAATTAATATTTTTAGTTATCAGTATTAAAATTATTATTCAATTATTTTTTATTTATTTATTTGTTGTTCTTAATATTATAAATTATATATGTAGCCATCAATATAAAAATTATGTTTTAATTATTAATGTTCAAATCATTTGTTATCTTTAATATTAAAAATCATTTTTTTCTGAAATATATATATGGTTGAAAAAATGCGCTGCTTACAAATAATTTATAGAAAATGTTATTGAATGAAGGTTAATATTAAATTATTAATGCTTTGATTTCTTTTTAATTAATAATATCAATATAATGATTAATATTTTTTTAATCATTCTTAAATTTTAATATAAATTTTTAAAGATTATAGGGTATAAGATTGTTCGTATAATTTCGTGATCTCCAACTTTACTCGGTTGTCGTATCATGATACTTGCGAGATTTTCAAATTATTATTTTGAATATTTAATAATTAAAACACAATTTTTATATTGATGCGGACATATAGAATTTATAATATTAAGAACAACAAATAAATAAAAAAAATTAAATAATAATTTTAATAGTAATAACTAAAAATATTAATTGAATTCATTCAGTATTAGTGCTAATAATAAAATGAAAATTGATTAAAAAAATATTAACCAATATTTATTATTTACCTCTATATATATATATATATATATATATATATATATATATATATATATATATATATATATATATATATGCATGCGTTCACATTTATCAAGATTTTGCGGTCACACTAATCCACTTTATATACATATTGTCAAACTTTTCTCCCTTTATATATAATATATAGAATTTGAAATTAAAAATATGCAATGTGGGTATCAAATTGAAGATCCCAATGAGAACTTTAATAAGAACTCACGAGTGAGAGTCAACTATAAACACGTCTTACCTAAAATCATATCAGTGATTAAATTTAAAAGTTTTATTTTGTACATATTACTTTTTCCCAAAAGTCACACTTTTTCAAAATTGTTTCATTTAAGTAATGATATTAATAATTTTTTAACTAAATTTAATTTGGTAAAAATTAATTAATTTCAATTCGAGTTGACAACCATATTACTCATTTTGTTCATTTGTTTACTCATTTTATATATTTATTTATATAGTTTTATTTATTTATTCATTTTGTTCATTTACTTATGTTTAATACTATAGATTTAAATAATAAAAATATGCAAAATACATATCACTGACTTTAACAATTAGTTTAACTAATTTTAATAAAAATAAAGGCGTGTTAGCATACTCATTATATTTCAAAATAGGGTATGGCTAAATACAATTATTTAAAACGTATAAAAATAGGTTTTTTTGGTAACATAACACTTTGACTACTAGTTAGAAAATGAAAAGTCACGTTGTATTGGAAATTATTGAATAAGTTTTGAATATTTTGATAATTCGTATCTATAATTTTTTAATTTTTCAAAATTCTATAATTGATGGTGGTTTCACATTGTAGACTGGTTTATACAGAATTCAATTATTTGATTTTAATTTTTTGACAATTTTTTTTGTGAAAAATTGAGTTTTTAGAATGTATAATTAATAAGTAGTATGAAAAATTGCAAAAAAATATTTTTTTAAAAAATGTGTGATTGAGAATGAATATTCAGAAAAATTGATTCTTAAAAAATCAATTCCACGTGGGTTAGTGATAAAGTATTCTGTAGTAAGAGCATTCATCAATTTTTTTTTTCTTTTCCTTTTCGTCTTAATAAAATTTTGAGCGTATATCACAGGATATATCAATTTTTTTTACTTATTACAAATTCTATTTAAATGTAATTTTTCTTTTCCATTTTAAGTTTTAAACCAATTCAAATTACAGTATTTGAAAAAATTCCTGGAACGATAAACATACGAACTGTAAAAAAAAAAAAAAATTAAAAAATTAAGTTACGTGTAATGTACGTTTTTTTGTAATTAATTTTCTTTCTTCGTTTCTCATTTTTAATTAAACTTTCATTTCGTATGTTAACATATAAATTCAATATATGTGAGTAACAAAAAATCGTGCATATCATGGGTATGACACTAGTTAAAAGATAAATTGTTAATAGTACAATGTGTTTTATGAATAATAATCAATTAAAATTAGATGTATATGTATATGTGATTAGTGCTTTTAGTGCTAAGTTATTACCTATTATGGTAACAAGTTAAACAAAGAAGCAAAGAATGTTATCATATATTAGCTTATATATATTTATTAATTTTAGATTTATGTATTAAGAAATATGAATTAATTTGAATTTTGACATCTAAAATATGTTATATTATATCAATAGGTAAACTGTGGATTAAAATCGAAAAAAACTGTAAAAAATTGTTTGGTTTATAAAATAGATTGATTTGGTTTGGACATATGTTACAAACTGTCCAAACCGGACAACGTTTACCCCTAAATACAACTGCGGTAGACTGAAGTGCTATTAAAATAAAAGTTTAAAGATTTAAATTCCTATTTTCAAACATTTGCGATGCCCTTGTTAGGTTTGTATAAAAAAATAGATTTTATTAAGATATGATGAAATGATAGGTTAAAATTTGATGAAAGTTGTGGATCTTATAAATTACATTACATTACACTACTCCATATAAAAAGGGTCGATGAAGGAGAAACTTTTAAATACCTATTTTACCCTCATAGATTTATTTAAATACATATTTTATCCTTACACCTTTATTTAATAACATTAAATAATTCATTACATTTATTATATAGCAATTTACAAAATTATAATATAATTTCAAATTATTATATTTTCTCATTTATTTAGTATTAAATTAATTTATTATTTATTAATTTATTACAATGTTGTAATATGATTTCATATTATTATATTTTTATTTATTTAATTTAATTTACATCTACAATATATGTACATATACAATTTATAGTAGCTGCAGCAGCAACATCAGCAGCTAGGGCTATCAACTGGTCGGATTATAATCCAAACCCGATTCGAAATCCAATAAAATTAATGGGAGATGGATTTAAGGTCTTAATCCGATAACCCGATAAAGATCCGAATCCAATAATTCGTTAACTAAATATAATAAATATGAGAAGTTAATCCGATCCCATAAGAATCCAATCCGAATTTGTTATAATATTATAATATATTTTATATATTATTACATAATTTTATTCCATGTAATTTTTTCATTTTAAAACTTGTAATGTATTTTATAAACTATAATTATCATATAATATTATTATATATTACTAGTAATCGCACCCGTGCGATGCACAGAATTTATAATTGAAAATTATTTATTGAATAAGTTGTAAAAATACAATGTCCGATAAAAACAACACAATAAAAATAATAATAATAATAACTTGCATGCACAAATTGTGAATAATTTGTAATTTCATTTCCCCATATAAGATTTCTTACTTTAATGTATAATTGCGTATTCAATATACAATCCAAAAAAAAAAAAAGTTATGAATTGCATTTTTTAAAAAGTTAATTATTCATTCTCTAATTTTCTTAGTTTAATTATTTATATAGAATTGATTATTCAAAATAATTTTTTTTAATGTTCATTTACAACCACATATTATTTAAAAACTAATTTTTCACAATTACAGATATTACTTTTTAACCACACATTCTAAAAAAAAGAAAATTAATTTTCAACCACTCAATTGATTGATTTGACAATTATTTTATTTTTTATACTACCTTCTTTCACTTTCAATCACACATTTAAAACTATTTCTATAGTCTATATCAATATCAATATCAAACTTACTCCTATTCAATGATTCAATTATAATGTGACATTTTATTTTTGACCAAGTATTAAAAATGATCATGTTACACACACACACAAAAACTATTTTTTGTGCTTGTTAAATAAATATATTAATCATATTTTTATTTTTAAATAGAATAAGTTTGATAAAACCTTATATTTTTATTTTCTATAGAACTCAATGAATTAATTGTTAAAGTCTGTAGTATATATTTTACAAATTAATGTTCTTTTAAATTTATAAAATTTAAAAATAGATAAATGAACAAAATGAGTAAATTTATAAAATTAATTTCAAAATTACCAAAAAATTTATCGAAATCTAAAGTTGTAGAAATTAAAATATTTTAATTGAATTTACTTAGAAAGATTGGACATCTATTATTTCTTTTAATTTGATAAGAAAAAATATATAAAATTAATCATTTATGTCAAATTGAAGTTATGTAAGAAAAGATAGATATCATTTTATGATTTAAATGAGATAAATTAAAAAGATTGGATATTGAAAAAAGTAAAAAGTATAAATTAAGCTTTTACCTTTATTATTTGAGACAATGTTACGAATGATATATTTAGAGTTTGTTTTCATTTGTTAACTTGTATTAAACTTCTCGTTAAGATCTTGAATTTGACACTCATATTGCATATTTTTTTACTTCAAAATATATATATATATAAACAAAGTCTTTACCAAAAATAAATACACACACTTTCCCGCCAAAATGATCTTACTAAATTTGGAAAGATTTTGTAAAAAACATAAGAATTAAAAAATAAATAAAAAATGATTGCATTTTAGAAAGTGTAATGATTGGAAATGGAATTACACTTTTGAGCACTACATGCATTTTTTGAAAAAAATAAAATAAATTGTTTTGAGCACTTTTAAATTATATAAAAAATAATGGTAGTTAAAATTTTTTGTTTAAAAACAAAGAATGTGATATTTTCAATGTAAAAATTAGTAATTAAAAAGTGGAGAGAAAAAGTATGTGTAATTAAAAAGTAATTTAATAGCGTGTTGTTTACATATATATATAAAAACAAAGTCTTTACCAAAAATAAACACACATACACACTTTCTCACCAAAATGAACTTACTAAATTTGGAAAGATTTTGTAAAAAATACAAGAATTAAAAAATAAATAAATAATGATTGCATTTTAGAAAGTGTAATAATTGTAAATTGAATTACACTTTTGAGCACTACATGTATTTTTTTAAAAAAAAAAATAAATTGTTTTGAGCACTTTTAAGTTATATAAAAAATAATGGTAGTTAAAATTTTTTGTTTAAAAACAAAGAATGTGATGTTTTCAATGTAAAAATTAGTAATTGAAAAGTAGAGGGAAAAAATATGTGTAATTAAAAAGTAGTTTAAAAGTGTGTTGTTTAAAAATATTTTATCAAATAAAGATGCTTCGTTCCAATTCCAAAAAAGAACAATTTAATTTTTTTTAACAAATTTGTTTTTACTTAATATGATGATTGATTTTAATATAACTATTAATCTTATTGTGTATCATTACTTTTTTTTTTTTTTTATGAAAAATGTGAAAAAAATTACATATAAAGTATTCATAAGTCTAATTTAAAAAATAAATAAATAATTCTCTATTGTTATAAAAAAGTATTCAAGATTCGTAAATTCGAAATTATGTTAAATTAATTAAAACAAAAGTATTCAAAAATATTCTTCTTAATCATAGTGTAACTAATTTAGTAAAGTAACATTAAATTATTTATAAAGATATAAAATTATATCATAAAATGTGTTGAAAAACATTTAAATAACCCGAAAATGATTTTGTTTAAAGAACGAAATATGTTTTAGTTTAAAGAACTTAAGAACGTTCCTTATATATTTATTTATAAGTTTTTCAATTATATTATATAAAAAAATAAATTAAATGACTAATCCAAAAGTTTTCTCTCAAATTGAATAATTTAATATTTGATTGAATATAATTTTTCTTCATATGTAATGACAATTGACAAGAGTTAGAAGTAATCAATCTCGCATGTTGGAATGTATTTGAAAAATTCTATTGGTAATTATCAGTATTAAAATTATCTTTAAGCATGTGTTCGATAAACTTGAAAAAATGGTTTATAAACTATTTTATAAATCATACAATTTCTCAAACCACTTTTTTAACCATACATATTATTGTATTATTTTGAAATCGAAAAATATGTAATATAGGCGTCAAATCGAATATCTCAACAAGAAGTTTAATACAATACAACAAGTGAGAGCAAACTATAAAAAAATTGTCCATAAAATCGTCCAAATATTCAAATGTCAAAATTTTACTTTATATTTTTTACTTTATTTTAAATTATATCATTTGAGTTATATAATACTCCGTGTTCATAAAGCATTAAATGGTTCGACCAGAAAGAGGCAACAGGTCAAAGGTCAAAAATTGAATCGGATTGAACCGGGGTCGAATCGATTTTAATTAAAAAAATAAATAATTATTTCAAAGACAAGAAAATTTTCTAAAAAAAATTAGTTTTCAAATAAAACGACATTTACTCATTTGGAGTAAAATTAAATAAATAAAAAATATAACCACAATACTATTTACCAATTGAAAGCAAATGTAGATTTATGGTTGTTAATTTTATATATTAAATTTTATTTCAAAATAATTTAATATATAATAAAATGATAAAAATATCTTATTTAAAAAAAGAAAGTTTAACAAACAAGTAAATAAAAAAAAAAAAAATTTAAAAAAGACAAGCAATTTTAAAAAGAAAATATATATATATTTTTTTTATAATGATCATAACTTCTTATTTTTTTATTAGTTTTGTTAATGTTGCATTTCCTATTTTGATTACTCTTTTTTTTTTTTTTTTAATTTTGAACTTATAATATTTTGCATTAAAATATTATTATACTATATTTTTATTTGACATGATTGTATAATTAATATATTTTCATAAATTTTGATTAAAATCACTATCACTACTATATTCTTGTACATCGCACGTGTGAAAATACTAGTTACAATAATTATCAAAAGAATAAAAAGAATATACAATTTGATCTATTTACAGATTTTTTACAAATCAATAAGTCATTTATTATATGTCACCTATAATTAATTTTGCATTAATTGAAGTTTCCTAATTCAATTATTAAAATAATTAATAAAATTATAAAGTTTCCTAAAATAGCAGGTAAAAATGACGGGAAACTATGTGCGGATTTATGTGACGGCTATGTTGTTATTATATATATATTAAGATAAGATTATTTGAGACAATTTTATGAATGATATATTTAGAGTTTGTTTTCATTTGTTAGTTTGTATTAAACTTCTCGTTAAAATCTTGAATTTGACACCCATATTGCATATTTTTTTACTTCAAAATATTACAATAATTATCAAAAGAATAAAAATAATATACAATTTGATCTTTTTATAGATTTTTTATTTTTTACAAATCAATAAGTCATTTATTATATGTCACCTATAATTAATTTTGCATTAATTGAAGTTTCCTAATTCAATTATTAAAATAATTAATAAAATTACAAAGTTTCCTAAAATAGCAGGTAAAAATGGCAGGAAACTATGTACGGATTTATGTGATGGCTATGTTGTTATTATATATATTAAGATAATAATCATTTTTAAACTTGTAATATATAAATATTGTTATAATATTTTTGAGATATTATGCTTTTATTTTTTATGAATGATATGAAATTATAATTAATTATATGAGTAATTTTTTTCTCATTAATATGTCAACTTTAAAAAAATATGCTAAAAATAATTTAGGATCGGGTAATCGGATCAGTAGTACTGGTAACAATGTGTGAATGAGTGAAAAACTTTTGATTCCCCATTTTAGCCTTAAATTGCTATGTTTTTTGTCAATATTACATTTAAATTTAAATTATTTTCATTAAATATTATTAGTTTTTATATTAATCTAAAATACATTTAAATATTATTATCTTCGTCAATAACACCCTTTAAGTTTTATTAAAATCATTAATTAATTCGTAAGAATTTTTTTTAATTATATTCTAATTAAGAATAAAAATAAATAATTTCAAAACTCTTTTAAAAAATGTTAAAATTGTTTCTAATATAAATCAAGGAAATCGATGAATTTTTTCAATAAAATATTAATTTTTTTAAAATTGAATATAATTTACAATTTAATTTGTCTTTTAAAAATATCAACATCTCAACTACTTTCGACAACAAAAGCAATACTTCAAAAATATTATGCTTGTCATTCATCCTTTACAACACACGTGCAAAGAACATGATTGCTACTAGTAGTACATAAAAAGAGTGGATGGAGAAGGAACTTTGGAATTCTTATTTTACCCTTATATATTTAGTTTTATACTCATTTTATCCTTACTCCTTAATTTAATAACATTAAATAATTCATTACATTTTATATTAGTATATTTTTTTTCATTTATTTAATATTAAATTAATTTATTTTCTGATAATTTACAATGTTTAATATGATTTCATATTATTATATATTTCATTTATTTAATTTAATCTACATCTATAATGATGATGATGATGAGACGACGATGACGAAAGTGTAAATGAGTGGAAAACCTTTGATTCCCCATTTTACCATTAAATTGTTATATTTTAGGTATTACATTTAGAATTTATTTTATTTTCATTAAATATTATTAGTTATTATATTAATCTATAATAGATTTAGATATTTTTATCTTTTATCATTAACACTCTTAAATTTTTATTACTGCGATTAATTAATTCATAAGAAAAAATTAATTATATTCTAATTAAGAATATAAATAAATAATTTCAAAACTAAAATTTTGATTTAAACTTACATTTTTTTATTAAAAAAATACGTTCCTAAATTAATTTGATTTGTCTATGCACAATTATATATATATATATATATATATATATAGATATCGTTTCTCGATGATTTTTTTTTTTAAATTGTAGATAACTTATATTTCAATTTGTCTTTTAATAGTATTATCTTAACTACTTTCGAAAATAGTAGTAATACTTCAAAAAAATTAATCGTGTCATTCATCATTTACAAAAGATGTGTGAAGCACGTGATTATTACTAGTTAATTATAAAATGTGATTGATTTTTTCTTTTAAAAAATAAGGTCTCGTTCTCTTTGTTTCTCTTTGTTGTTTTGATGCTATTTTGAGTTATCAATTTTCGAAAATACCCAAAACGCGTTCACTTACGTATTTTGGAAAACGAATTTTCGAAAACAAAAAAAAAGAAATTACAAACAAAACCCAAAACGAGAAAATCTCGTTTTGGGCGTAATGATTGAATTCTCATTGAATGAGTACTTATGAGGATCAATCGGGATTCATCCTCATTGAATGAGGATTGAATCCGGATTGAATGAGGATTCAATGGTCAGTGAATCGTCATATGATTTTTAAAATTTTTTATTTTAATCACAGAATACTAATATATAAATATCTTTTTAATCTTTCCTTATAATCTTGTAAATTTATAAGTTATTCTTTAAACTTTTAATTGTTTTCAAATATTACTTATTTTTATTTTTAAATTTATGTATTATTATGAAAATTTCTTTGAAAAAAATAATCAAAAATAAACAAAATAGGGTTCCAATGGATTTATAAATAATGGTTTATCTTATTTCATGAATCATATTAAAGCATTTCTCTCCTTTTATTTCTAAACTTCTTGTACAGTTGAGGATGTGGATTCTAGTTTTTTGTTATATCGATTATTTAATTCAATTGTAAATTGAGTTGCCCAATTTGTAATTTCTTAATTATAGCTTTTTTTTATTACTTAATTTCTTAATTAAAGTTGACTACACGACAATATCATAATTTTATTTTAAATAATTCCCTCTATTTTGAAAATTATTTTTTTTCTTTTCATTCTCTTTTATTTATTCAATTCTCCAATTATTTCTATTTAATGCACAAGTCGTAATTTGATTCAAGTCAAACATGTTAAATTGCACAAGTTAGAGATGAGATAGCTACACAGATGTGGGTGTTCCAGGAGACACGCTTCATTACATTAAAATATTTTGTCTTTTGAATTAACTTTTTTTTTGTATAATCGGCAAACTGTGCGATATTGTTACAATTGAACTACTCTCCAATAAATGAATTAATATATATATATATATATATATATATATATATATATATATATATATTGATTGGTTTAGATTTCAAGTTTTGTTAGTTGCTAGATTAACAAAATGTTTGTTGAATAGCTTACTTACTGATTTATTGACATTAAAATTAAAATTAATGTAATTCAACAATAAATCATTCTTTATAAATAAAATATCAGAAATAATTATATCGGAAAATTATAAAGTCAACGTATTTTTCAGTTTTCTATTTTTGAAAACAGTTTTTTAAAATTACAAAGAGAACACGTTTTCAGCAATCTAAAAAAAAAAAAACAAGCAAAACAGATAATTCAAAATAAAATTCAAAACTCATAATCCAAATAGAAAGAAAACGGCCCTAAGAGTTTTATGAAATGGATGTCAAAATTCATTTTTTCTTCTAGAAAAGAGTTTTATGAAATGGATGTCAAATTGAGGCAAAATCGCAATCAGTATCAAAGATTGAGGATCTAGACTTATATTTCCAAAATATGCGGCCGGCCGGCCGGCCAGACGGATGTCGAGACTATTCATATGAAAGTCGACGATGTCCCCACCCAGACTAATCAAAGGAAACTTCACACCTTTTCATTCTTCTTCATTAAGAGTTGACCGCAATTGGTAATGGTATATATACACCCACGTCTATGTATACAATCTCCCCATATCTATTAACTATCATATAAATAACCTTTACCTTCTTATAGAAACAGATAATTTATACCCTTTGCCATGGTGCTTCTGCTGCTTCTTTTCCTCTCTTCCTTCAATTCATTTTCTTCTGCACAACCAGATTCTCTTTATAACAATTTGGTTCAATGTTTAGCACAAAAAAATATTCCGACTGACCAGATTTCAAAAATTGTGTACAATCCAACGAACCCCTCTTTCACATCGGTTCTTGAATCCTACATTAGAAACCGCCGCTTCAATGCTTCCACAACCCCAAAACCAAGCATAATCGTTACCCCTGTCGAGGAATCCCATGTTAGTGCAACTGTTTTGTGTGCTAAAAAACAAGGAATTCAAATCAAAATACGCAGTGGAGGCCACGATTATGAGGGCATTTCGTATGTTTCTAATGTCGAGTTTATCATTCTTGACATGTTCAATTTCCGGTCTATAAATGTCGACATGGCGACCGAGACTGCCTGGGTTGGATCCGGTGCTATGCTTGGGGAACTCTATTATAGAATCTGGGAAAAAAGTAATGTCCATGGATTCCCCGGCGGGGTTTGCCCCACCGTAGGCGTAGGCGGCCACCTTAGTGGCGCCGGTTATGGCAACATGTTGCGTAGACACGGCCTCACAGTCGATCATGTGATCGATGCTAAGATTGTCGACGCCGCCGGCAGAGTTTTGGATAGGGAGTCAATGGGAGAGGATCTTTTTTGGGCTATTAGAGGTGGTGGTGGTGCTAGTTTTGGTGTGATTTTGTCTTACAGAATCAAGCTAGTCCCTGTACCAGAAATTGTTACAGTGTTTCGAATAGAGAAGATGATGAACCAGAATGCGACTGAAGCTGTATATCAATACCAAACAATTGCAGACAAAATGGACAATGATTTGTTCATAAGGGTTCTATTACAACCTATTACAAGGAACAAAATCAGGTCTGTTCGAGCAACATTTATTGGCTTGTTTCTAGGTGATGCCAATAGACTATTGTCAATAACAGATTCTGATTTCCCTTTACTGGGATTAAAGAAGATCGATTGCAAGGAAATGCCTTGGATTTACTCAGTTCTATTCTGGGGCAATTTCGACAACACCACGAAGCCAGAAGTTTTGCTGAGTCGAACCCCAGATTCTGTAAACTTCTTGAAGAGGAAATCAGATTACGTAAAAACACCGATTTCCAAGAACAACCTGGAATCTATGTTCAAGAAAATGGTCGAAATAGGAAAAGTTGGGCTGGTTTTCAACTCCTATGGCGGACGAATGGGTGAAATTCCAGAGTCTGAAACTCCATTCCCTCATCGGGCTGGGAATATTTTCAAGATTCAATATTCAGTTAACTGGGACGACGAAGGAGAAGAAGCAGACAAGAATTACATACAACAGATACGAGAAATGTACAGTTACATGGCTCCTTTAGTATCCAAAAATCCAAGAGAAGCGTATCTCAATTACAGGGACTTGGACATAGGTACTACGAATAATGGTAAAGACAGTTATGACCAAGGGAAGGTTTACGGAGTGAAGTATTTCAAGGGTAATTTCGACAGATTGGTGAAAATTAAAACCATGGTCGATCCCGACAATTTGTTTAGGAATGAACAAAGTATCCCTGTGTTGCCCTTTCGTGGAAGAAAAGTCAGAAAATAGAGGGATACGAGCAACACTCGTGTCATTGATCTTGGGTCAATGCTTGATTGCTAGCATTATTGCACTTCTTTAACTTCGATACAAAAATTTCAACACATACTAAGTACATTCTATAGGCGCATTATATACACACGACTTGCATACCTATGCACCTCGATTATTCATTATTAGTACATCATTATCTTGCTGGTGGTTACACCTGATTATCCATTTTGTAGTCTGCGTTTAATTTATATACATGAGGTTGTTAATTTATTTAAATAAGTAAATAAATGAAAGAGACATTTCAAATTTGTGTAGCTTTTCTTTTGTTGCCTATTGTTTGGAAGATACAAATTGATGGATCTTCATCGGGAATTTCTCATGATCGGCCATACGAATATTCATAATCGTAAGGAGCATTTGCCTATTTATGTAACAGATCGTATGATATGACACAAATTAGGAGAAGCGCTCCAGAAAATGTTGATCGTAAATGAGAAGATGGGTTAGTAGAAAGACGAAAATTGATTCGTATTCACGTACATGAGAATTTTATTATATAAGATAAGAAGTAGAAGAATCTTTGATTCTTTCAAATTTTGTGTAGCTTTTCTTTGTTGCCTATTGTTTGGACGATACAAATTGATGGATCTTCATCAGGAATTTCTCCTCTAAAATTTCTCCTAAGATTCACATGAATTTAATGAACTTTTAATATCGCATCAAAACTTATATTTTTATCTTAAAAAGTCAATCTTCTTAATATTCAGTCAATCTCTTAGAGGTTGTTTGGTAAAGGAAAAAATAACAATACAATTTTTCAAACTCAATCTCAACCATCCATTCTTAGTCAAGCCTACATTTTTTGACTTTTCAAACCCTTTTCAACCACACATACATCAAAAAACTAAAAAATATCACAAAAACCAAAATTTTTCACATTACCAAACATACTCTTATATGTTGTTTATTTATTCAATGTGGAATTTATCTTTTAACAATCGAATGACTATCAAGCAAATCTTTTCTCACCTAGGAAAAAAAAATGCTACAAAGTAGGTTAGAAGATAATAAAATTGAATTAACTTAATAGTTTGTAGTCTGAAGTAATCTAAACGACCTTTATTTCTCGTGTCATCTTAACATTGAATTCAAAAGTATTGAAATTTCACAATACCAAACCTATTTTTCCACACAAAAGGCATTAATAATAGGTCAACCCGATTCTGTATTCACTCACCACAAAAAACGGCATTAATAATTCCTTATTCATATTCATCTTATTCATCATTAATGCAATCGGACCGAAATTAGGTATATCTCCAAGAGGATAAGAAAGAGCTTTTAATACTCAACAATTACCACGGAAATTATTCGTGCCCACAATCGGCAATGTTCACTTATTTTGTAGATATAAATTATACCGTAAGTGTACAAGTCGTGACAAGTAATATAATAGATAAAAGAGTATAGATTATCGTTCTCACGATAAATGTGATTAATTATTGAAATGTGTTAAGTCTAACTATTTGAACAGCTTCGTAACATATAATAAAAGCAAGTTACCATACAATATATTTTTTGCAACTTATCATAGCTAAAAATAAATAAATAAATAAACTAATGAACATAAACTTCTTGTTCTATCTCTTCATATCTACTTCAAACGTTAAATTTCACAAATTTTCTTTTTTAATTAAGAATTATTCATATTTTTATTATATATATGTTCTGCATTAGACAAGATTAAGATACAAAAAATATTATCATTCCTATATACCAAAATGTCTCTTCACCACTTCTAGTTTAATAAACAAAGAAGTCCAGAAAAAAATATTTAAATACAAGCACATTAAATTATTATGTAGATTTTATTGTATATATAAGGCCAATCTTGGAATACTTACAACTTACAAGTTTGGCACAATGAAGTTCATTGACATTATAAAAGTATCATAAAAAAATCCATGGATTTGAGAGAACAAATGAATTAGAAATTCTTCACCTTATTTGATCATAACAAAAAAAGTAGAAAAGTCTATCATTGATCAGGTCTACCATCCATATACACATCTTTGTTAAACCTAGGAATGTACAGCTTCGATTTGCTTACAAGTTACAACATTATCGTTATCTCGTCAATTTAACGTGTAAATATGTTGACCTAGACGTTAAAATTAAAAGATGATGGGCGTATATAATCATGTAACATACATCACTCATACACGAGCGCGCGCACGCACACTCTAAAATCGCAATTTTATACGTCATTATCCATTGGTATTAACGTTGTTAAGTTGAAGGTAATGGTAAAATTGATGAAACTCGCAAATAAATTAAAATTAGATCACTTGATTGCATCAAATTGAAGATAAGTACTCTGACTTGCAATTCTGTTTAGAGTTGGGATTAAGAAAAAAATTGAAATTGGTCCACTATCAGATCCATAATCATAATCATCTGTATCCATAAATTATAGTTAGAAATCTACTAAGTGGGGTCCTCCAATATTGAATATAGTTTCATGAGTAATTTTTGAATTGTCTATGTCTATTTATAACTTTTGACATTGCATTGCTTGTGCATTAATTCTTCTTGTGTGTCGTAGATGCTTTCCCTACCGTAGCACAAGTCAGACAGTGTCGATAAAGCAACACCGCGTGAGCAAATTGGAATATATTAATGGCGTCTATAGTGGTAATGATCTGTATTGATTCTTCTTCCTTCCTATTTCTCTAATTTTATTTATTTATTTATTTTTTTGAATAACCAACTATATTAATGTAAGTCCTCCCAAATCGGGCTCGACAAAAACCGTGGCGTGGCATCAATCCAACACAATGAAATCGAAAAATTAGCCCCATGGGCAGCAATAAAATGTGCCGTTTTGTTACCCTCCCGAGGGATATAGGAACACGACCCATTAATCTCAATAAGTAACGAAACAATATCGAGAAGAATATTTGCCGTTGGAGAACAAGAAAAATTAGAGTTGAGAAGTTGTACTAGTCGTAGTGAATCTGTCTCCACTAGGCAATGTCGAAACCCATTATTTTTTGCAAGAAGAAGACCCATTCTATGCGCTAACATTTCCGCAATTTCAACTTGAAGCTCCCCAGCCAGCTTTGTAACTTGAGCTGCTACTACCACTCTTGTGTCATCTTTAATAACCACTCCCCCATAGCATCCTGCGGCTCCCTCCTGAACTGCAGCATTTGTGTTAATCTTGAAATGTCCAGGCGGTGGAAGTGTCCATAGCTGTGATTCCCTTCTCGAACTAGAGATGCACCCTGTAGGAACAACTTCATCGGACCAACCAAGTAAACCATCCGCTAGCTCAACCAAAGGTGAGGAAGGGCGACGTCGCTCACCATGCACAACCTTATTTCGATTTCCCCATACCAACCATAAGTATCCGGCCAACCATCTCATCTCTTCCAAAGATGCCCTCCTACTCATTTCCATCAAAATGTCCTGGGAACATTTTGGACCCCTCAATTGTTTTAAGACAGGCCACCATCCCGAAGCTTTCCAGTTTTCACGAATACTAGGGCAAAAGAAAATAGCATGGACTGCTGACTCCATTCCACCACAGAACACACAACCCGCTTGCTTCTCTGTGATGATCTTTCGTCGACACAGATTGAGTCGAGTAGGGATGGAATCATGAAATAACCTCCAAAGGAAAATTTTAGCTTTTGGGGGCAACCCGCAGCTTCCACATTTTCTTCCAGCACATCGTTCCTTCTGACTGTCCCACCTCACTCTCCACCACTTCTTTGGAAAAATGATACCTGCTTTTGACAGAATAGACTCCATTGGCTTCAAAATGCCATATTAATTTATCCGGCCGACCTTCCGAGCTAAGAGGGATAGAACAGATGAGAGGTTCATCAACGGGCCAAAATTGATGCTTAATAACCGCATCCTCCCAACAACCTAAAGATGAAATTAACTCGGCGACCTTATGAAGACCCGGTACCAGTGGTGTAAAAGGTAGAAATGAACCATCCCGTGGTATCCAAGGATCGTGGAAAATTCTAATCTGCTGACCGGCCCCAACTCGCCACCGCAGGCCTTTCTTTAGAAGATCCCTCCCCCATAAAATACTCCTCCATACTACTGATTCTCCACTATGCATCTGAGCTTCCAAAAAATCTGAATTACGAAGATATTTGGCTCTAAGAATTTTCCCCATGAACGAGTTAGGATATTGCAAAATTCGCAAGGCTTAGTTGGAAATTAAAGCCTTATTTAAAGATTGCATATCCTTGAATCCCAAACCACCAGCATACTTAGATTTGCATATTGTCTCCCATCCCACCCAAGAAATCTTCTTTGATAGTTCCGCATCTCCCCACCAAAAACTCCGCATAAGAGATCGCAAATCATTGCAGAGAGACCTTGGAAGTCTGAATAAGCTCATGACATATGTGGGGATAGCCCGGAGGATAGCTTTAATCAAGACTTCTCTCCCTCCTGATGAGAATAGTCCCGGTTTCCACCCCTTAATACGCTTCCAGACCTTCTCTTTAATAGATAGGAAAGCCTGTTGTTTATCCTGTCCCACAGCGGTATCCCATCCCACAGTGGTAGGCAGGCCTAGATAAAAGCCTCGAAGACCAACATTCCAACCCCAAAGAGCTGTTTGAGCTGATCCTAAACAGGAATTGAGATATTAGGAGTGAAAGAAATTGATGTCTTATCAAAGTTGATCTGCTGTCCAGATGCTTTTTCGTAACAAGATAAAATGTTAAGTAAAGCCACGCAATCTGTTTTTCTAGCCCGAAAAAATATCAGAGAATCATCTACAAAAATAAATGTGCTATCCTAGGCCTACCTCGAGAACACTGTAAACCTAAGATTTGGCCCTCCCTCTCGGCAAGACCAAGCAATCCCGAAAAGGCCTCTGCACATAAGAGAAATAGGTATGGGGATAACGGGCATCCCTGCTGGAGTCCTCGAGTTGGGACCACTCCCCCATATGTCTTTCCATTGATAATAAAACTGAATCCAGTGCTACTCATGAACTTCATAACTAAGTTTTGCCACCGCATACGAATAATAAATTGCCACTCGACCCTATCATACGCCTTACTCAAGTCAAGCTTGAGTGCACAGAAACCATTTCGCCCGCTCTTCTTCCTACCCATGGAGTGCAAACACTCCAACCCCACAATGGCATTATCAGTGATTAAGTGACCGGGTACAAACGCTCCCTGATTTTCAGCAATCAGATTTGGTAAGACCTTCTTCAAGTGATTAGAAATAGTTTTGGAAATGAGTTTGTACAGGACGTTACACACACTGATAGGCCGAAAATCCTGCGGGGTTTCTGGAGACTGCTTTTTCGGAATCAAAACAATTTTGGTATCATTGATTGAGCTCAGAGGTTGACCATTATTAAGCACATCTAAGCAAGCCTTGGTTATGGTAGGAGATAAAAACTCCCAGTGACGCTGATAAGAAGCCGCATGAAAACCGTCAGGACCCGGGGCCTTCAAAGGTCCCATAGCTTTGAGAGCCTCCCCTACCTCTTCTGCATCGAAGGGACTATCCAGGATCAGTAAATCTTTCAGAGAGAGAGAGATGATGTGATCCCCTTAACCCCATCCTCAAGATCGGATTCTGATGGTTGGGAGCTCGTGAACAACTCCAAAAAATAGTCCTCAACCATCTTAGAGATTTCTTCCTCCGTCGATACCCACCTTCCAGAACTGTCTTGTAATCTTTTGATGGAATTTTTTTGTTTCCTATTTGAAGCCTTAGCATGAAAGTACTTGGTATTTCTGTCTCCTGATTTCAACCAGTCTGCACGGGACCTCTGTTTCCAATATAATTCCTCCCGAGTTAATAGAGCGGATGCTTCCTTCTCAAGTGATCGAATCTCCCCCATTAGGTCTCTACTATTGGGAGCCGAGTACATCTCAAAAATTCGCTTTTGCACTTCTTTCAAGCGTCGTCTCCAATTTCCAAACTGATTCTTATTCCATACCTGAAGTGCCCCGCCACATCCTTGTATACCTCTGATGTCAGAAATAGATGAACCCTCATCCAGAAATGTCGTCCCTACCGTCCACTCGTGTCTAATCACCTCCTCATACCCCTCCTCACACAACCAAAAGGGCTCAAAACAAAAAATTTCTACAAAGTCATCTGCTCCACTATCTTATTACGTCTATTTTATGTACAATACGTTTAGGCTGCGTTTGATACGCAATGTTTTCCATGAAAAGTATGATTTTCCGTGAGATTTTCCAACTTTGCGCTGTTTGGTTGCCTAAGTTTTCCGTCGAATTCATTTTCCTACTTGTCGCGAAATCCGGTATTTTCCTTATTTTGGATGAATTCATTTTCCATGGAGGGGAAAGTTTTATTTTCCATGAAAAATCTTATACAATTTTCATCACGTTTGATCCTTTTTGTTTAATTGATTTATTTTTTTTCAAAAATTAACATTATTATTATTATTATCAAGTACAAATATGTGAAAAAAAAATATTAAATGGCTAAATTTTACTTTATTTTTCATGAAAAATAATGTCGATCAAACAACAAAAGTTGAAATTTTTTTTCACTTTTTCCACATAGAAAATTAAACAAATCAAACACATTAAACTTTCAATTTTCATAAATTCAATTTTCAGGAATTCAATTCCCCGAAATTCATTTTCCTTTCACCCAAATTCCACCTTCGTTATCAAATGCAGCCTTAAGTTATGACTTGAAAATCCAGTATACAACTACACCTAATTGGTTCAATGCCAATCATGCATGTGCTGCAATCATTGTCTTTTTTGCATTTTGACTAACCTGACGAATTTTACTTTGGGACTTATTCTGTTTTGAGTGTTATAACACCCATAATTGTTAAAACCACCCCTATTAGTTTAATACTTTAATTCTTACTTTGGCGTGATTGTGATCTGTGATTTGATAAATGTATTTTATACATTTATTTATATGTCAAAATTAAAATAATATATTATTGTTTTAGAATAAAAGATACCCAATTGCTTGTTATTTGTTTATATTTCAAAAAATATCTCAAGATCACATGAATGAAGCAATTAATGGAAATAATGCACAATTGGATGGCATTTGAAGCTAAATTGGACAAATTAGAACTTTATGAAATCAACCGAAAAATATTTGAGGAACAAAGTGAAAGAAATCAAGGAATCAAGAGCACAATTGAAGATTAATTTAAGTTAGAAAAGAAATAAAAGAAGATTTAAAAGTATGAGGACTATATTGTTACAATTGAAATGATTGAAGAGCAAATTAAGCACTAGGGACCAAATTACAAATATCTAATGATTGATTCTGACCACAAGATGTTAATTTGAAGATTATTAGGAGTCAATTTGCTGCAAGTAGAAGTAAAAAATAAATAAAATATGATAAGAATATTACCATAAATTGATTCCAATCACACAAGATTTTGAACAGATTCCTAGTCAGACTTTGATGTCTAATTTTGGGGAAGTAAAGTTCGAATTGGAAGAATCTTATTTCAGGAAGAATTGTATCCCTTTAAGTTATCTTTCTAACAAACTTGGAATCACTTCAATCGGATAAGGTAATAGAAATATATGATCGAAACACTGAAAGTTGTGTAGATACCAAAAAAAGAGTCTCGTGCGGGTTCGACGATTTACTTTCCTTTTTCGACTAGGTCTTTTCTCCAACTATAAATACAACCTCTTGGAATGAAAATCAAAACTTTTGCACAGATTCTAAAACTCATAATTCATTGTTCTATTATCTAAATCTTGGAGGTGAAAATCAAGACAAATGCGGGGGAATCGAAGATTATCAATGGGGAGCGAATTCTTGGTCCAAGACATCCTTTCCTTTGTGTAATTTGATAAACTTTACATGCGTAGTAATTCAAATTTCTGCATTTTTATTTATTTATTGATGAACAATCAATCTTTTAGTTGGGACAAACAATGTAGCTTAGTTTTACGCTTTTAATTCTGTAATTCGAGTTTTGAATATTGTTGCATGTGTTGATTTATTTATTGTGTTTAATGCATGAATAACTTGATCACTTATTCATTGATATAATAAGTTATTTTCATAATCCGAGAGGTGAGCTAACATTGTTGCTTTCCTTCCTTGGTGATACAGTTCATCTTCATTTGGAGCAACCAAGGTTGTATGTTGTTGAGTCAAGCTTGGAGTCGAGGTGTCGATCTTTGGAGTGATTACTGAGCCCGAGAGGTGTATCAAGGACCCAACCACATTTTCAACATGGTACCAGAGCTAGGCATGATTTAGGGGCTGAAAACACGCACAAAAGAGGAAGGAAGAAACTATGGAGGCCGAACCAAAGGAGCTAGCCACTGACCATTTTCACAACCTTAACTCCGACCAGGAAACTAGCGAAATAAGACCACCGGAAGCTGCGCACCGTTCAGAGGAACACTCGACCAAAGTTTGGACAGAAACCGGCAGCTAGACGGCGAGATTTGGACCGGAGAAGAAGGTGAAAAATAGAACTGAAAAAGCTGCATTCTGGCCAGACGAAGAAGCTGGTGGAGAAACCACCACCACCGGTGAACTCAGGGAGCTGGGGCGCATCTTCCAGTGTAGCGCATTTTTTTCCGGGCGGCGGCACGTGGACTCCGGTGGTGGCGCGTGTGGCGGTGAGTGTGGCGGATTCCGGTGAGGTAGTTTGCTATTTTCGATATTTCTGACATTTTGGCGTTGTTAGATTTTTGTTTCAGGTTTTGGAATTTGATTTGGATGATTTTACCCCTGGTGGTTCGAAAGTCAATTCTTGGTTGCTGTGGTGCTGAATTTGGGACAAAGTTGGTGGTCCTAAGTTCGATAAAATTTCGCATCTCTCGATCTTACGGACACTGAAAGGTCTGCTCTGGTAAATTGGCTGAAACTGTTTAAATTCTTGCAATAGCAGACAATCGTGTGTGTTGGTCATTAGGATTGGGGGTTGTCATTGCTTGACAACCATTGCCTATTGCTAGAATTTAGGTTTTAATTGTCTTACCTGCTTATGTGCTTGAGGTGTTAAGCTACTCTTAATTGTTTGTTCGGTCTTTTGATTGTGTATTGACGAATTTCCTATTTGTTGTGTTCTTTTGTTAATCATGTTAGATTTCTTTTGACTTTAGGACTACTTGTTGTGGTTAATTGTCAATTTGTGATTTTTTGTTCATTTGGTGTCTTAAAATGACTGCACGTTTTGATTTGGGGATTTTTTTTATGGGAAATGAGATTTTTCCATTTGACAACAAAAAATGAAGGGAATTTTGGTTCAACAAAAAGTTTCAAAAGCTATTACTGGCATTTATCCCGCTGATTTGTCAAACGAACAAACAGAAGAATTAGATGAGCTAGCTTACACTTCAATTATTTTACATCTATCTGATACTGTTTTGAGAAAAGTTGGTAAACTTAAAACCACGAAAGAACTTTGGAAAAAGTTACAGGACTTGTATTTGCTTAAAACTACTTCTAAAAAAATTTACTTACTCGAAAAAAATTTCAGCTTTAAAATGGATCCTACAAAGGATTTAGATGACAATCTGGATGTGTTTAACAAACTTGTGCAAGATATTGTTAACTGTGATGAAGAGATGTCTGAAATGTACAAGGCCATTATTTTACTTAATTCTATGTTTGAATCATTTAGAGAGGTTAAGAATGCAATTAAATATGGTAGGGACAACCTAACACCTGAGATTGTCATAGATTCCCTTAAGAGTAAGGAGACGGAAATTAAGGCTGAGAACGAGGTTAAGAGGAGTGGTGAATTGCATATGTTGAGGGGTCATTTTAAGTAAAAGTGTCATATTCAAAACAGTGGTGACTCGAGTGATGACTTGAGTGATGATGGTGGTAAGCATAAAGGTAAAGGTTGGGACAAGTCAAGGTCCAGTATAGGTAGCAAGCGATGTTTTAGCTGTGGTAAGAGTGGACACTTTATAAGAGACTGTCCTAAGAAGAAGGATAAGCGGAGAGGTGAGGCGAATGTGATTGAGTCTAGTTATGACCCAAGTGCGATTGAGGGTGACCCTTATTGATAGGGGTTCCTAGTTACTGCATGTGCATCTGTGTGATTCTTTCTGCATGTATGTGATTATTTAAATCGATGCATTGTTTTGTGTAGCATTTCACGTTGTTTGATATGTATTATTTTGCATGAACTTGTATGTAATCAAATTTTTTTCTTAGTGTAATGTGTTGTCATGCATAGTGAGTTTGTGATGCATTAATAGTGAGTGTGGGTATGTCTTTTTTGGTAATGTGTAGAGTAGATGTCTGATTGTGCATTGATGAGATGTATGGGGGGTGAGTGTGACATTTGAATGTCCTGTAAATCTTCTATCTGAAAATTCTGGACGGGTGGACTGTTAGAGACACTTAGATCACTTCTATTATGTGGAGACCCATTATCCCCTTAGGTTGAGAGAAGTGTGGTATTGATAGAGGATCATCCCATAGATTTAGGATCTATTCTTGTTTGCCAGTTAGGCATGTGTGGTGACCAATCTAGTGAGTATAGGTGGCGATGTGTGTGATATGTGTTCTCGAGGAGGGAGATGCACAAAATGGGATAGGATAATTGTGTGAGGTCTTTTCATGAGGTCATTTATGCATTGTAGTGTATATGTGTTGGCCGTCGTGTTTGATTAACTTTGTGTTAGTCTTACATGTTTTGGAAAGATTTCTGTATTATCTTATGGTTATATATGTCATCGCATGTTGTATGTTCTTGATTGATTACTGTGATTATCTGTCTTTTGCTTGGATATTTTTTACCTTAGTCCTAGCAAATAAATGGAGCAGGTATGGTGTGTGTTTTGAGTGCGAGACACGAGGTAAGGTCTGTAATTCCAATTTTGTTTGGATTACCTTGATTGGGCAAGTATAAACATTGTGTTGTTTTTCTTGTAGGTTGATTGGGTATCAAGGTGGAGATTTGTTGGGTTTTTTGATACCAAATAAATTCGGGGGATGATGTAAAACAATTGTGGGAATATAACGACACCTCGATAGATAGTTCGGCTCGATAACGACTCGGGGCCACTCGAAGTGACTTAATTGGTAGTCGCTCGTGGCCTACTTAGATGGCCCATTTGCTGTGGATATTTTGGATAAAGGCCTTGGACTTGGTTAGTTGGCCCATTAGGGTGGTGGTTGTCTAGTTTTGTGAGTTGGGCCTTTGGGAGTTAAGCCCAATTCATGACCTAGCCCAAAACCACCCTATAAGTTTCCTACCGTTGCCATTTGTCTGATGAGGAATTTGAACTGATTGAGAAAAGGAGGAAACCTCCATTCTTGAAGCTTACTGTGCCTTCATTGTTGTTTTTCTTCCTTGGTGATATAGTTCATCTTCATTTGGAGCAACCAAGGTTGTATGTTGTTGAGTCAAGCTTGGAGTCGAGGTGTCGATCTTTGGATTGATTACTGAGCCTGGGAGGTGTATCGAGGACCCAACCACATTTTCAACAGTTGTCTTCATCAAGAAAAACATGCAGATGATAAAATTTTATTTGCACAGTTTTAAGTTGAAGAAATTCTGTGACAATATTCTATTATGGTACATGATTTTTTCCTATTTATTGGGTCAAACACATTTCAAGATTTTACATGAATGATGTTGACGTCCCGTAAGCACCTCAAGGGCAAGGTTGACAGTGCCCTACCTCTGAAATGCTTACGGGACGTCAACAAATGATATTTTTGAAATTTTATCTAATAAATTCCTTTTTTCATGGTTCAAACTTTTGCTTGATGTATCTTAACACCGCCCATATATTAGATCAGTAAATAATTTGTAATTATTTTATTTTTGGTTCTTTTGTATTTTTTATTCTTCTCCTATATTCTAGTAATTCTATTGTTCTGTAATATCTTTCATTAACTGTGCAATATGTATGGTGTTCCTGTTGAAATCCCACAAGCATGGATTCATTGACAAGTAATTGTTAAGGTGAGTAAAGAGGAATGTTCCTACAAGTATTTAGATTGCAGCTTTTGCGATCAATTAAAGATTAAGACGAACATAGACACAATATATTATTGCCCTTAATAAATAAGATTTTTACTAAATCATACTACGTCTCTTAACTAACGGGAATGAAAATTTGGAGGAGAAAATATCAATTAAGAAAAATGTGCTAGGAATTTGAATTCATCATAATATTTGTTATAATTCAATGAAAATGACTTGTCAGGTTACGGACTGTTCGGATAAGCCAGCTGCAATTTTTTTTAATGTTTTTGAGGTAGATCAATGGTTAAAAATTGGAAAAAAAAAATATGTGTGATTAAAAAGTAATTTGAGAAATTATGTTGTTTATAAATTTATTTATAAATTGTAATCATTGCGTAAAAGAAAGGAGTGTTAGTAGAAAAATTAGCCATTTATACAATCATTGTGGTTCTTGTGAAATCTATGATTTGATTAAAATTTAGACAACATTTCTACATCATCAAATATGTTCATTTATGTATATGTTCATTTTAGCACTCAGTTTTTGCTAAATTGAGATATAGATTATATATGAGTTAAGTACGTAATCTCTTTGTGTTCCGGGATGTTAGTGGAATTTTGCACAGACAGAACCACAAGGTTCTGTCAATTCAGTCCATGAGTGCATACAATACAAGCTGCTTAATTAGCATGATTTTAAGTAGGACTTTACAACAAAACCGCTAAACCGCCAGACCAAAATGAAATCGCAATTTTGAAATAGTTGGTTCGGATCCACGCGGATTCGTCAACGTTTCGGGTTTGACCCAAACCGAACTGCTTTTAAATGGTTGGTTTAGGTTTCATTTTTCAAAACTCGTTTCAAACCGTCAACCTGCCAAAAAATTACAATTAAAATTTAATTTTGTAATTGAAAAAAAATACAGAATTATTTACAACTTTTATTTTCAATTTTACACTTCACTTCAAATTTTTATACACATTGCTGTCTTTATTTTCTCCCAGCTCCAACCAGCCCCAACGCCCAAATTGACCAAGCCCAATAAAGTGAAATAATCTAATAAACTTAGTGAAAATTACACTTACACTTGTTTTTAAAAAATGAAATTCAAAAATGAGGCCAAACTTGTATAAATTCAATTCTCAAGCCATAATTAAAATTTTAATAATAAAAAATAATTTTATTATATATTTAAATTAATACTCAAAACATCCAGACTCCCCTCATTTCAAATCCTAACAGATGCACCCCTCTTCTTTTCTCTCTCTCTACATCATCCACACCAGACCACACCGGAAGCAGCGGCAATACCACTGCACATCACCATAGCAAGTCATTCTACGGCAACCATCTCTGCTCCTTTCACCTACGGCCACACATCATCCCCTTCGGCTCCACCACTATTTCGACAGGCGGTTACAACCTCTGCACCGACCCCGCCACTGCTTCGGAAGTCTCAGCAAAGACCGAACCACATCTATCCCTTTCACCCACAGCCACACATCATCCCCTCCGGCTCCACCAGTACTTCGACAGGCGGTTACCACCACCCACGGCCACACATCATCCCCTCCGGCTCCACCACTACTTCGACAAGCGGTTACCACCTCCATCCCATATTTCATCTCTCAATACAATCACCGAAAAACCATCTCTCAAGGTAACCGGGCACATTGCTCACCTGGATAAAAGGGGCGGCGTTGCTAGATCTAAGCATCGAAGCAGCGGGCCCTCTGCACAGATCTAGCAGCTTCGTTGCTAGGTCAGTGCATTGCAGCAGCGCCCCCTGCTTCTTCGATATGTGGTGTTACTGCTCGATCTAGTGGTGACGGTGGTGGTGCCTTTGATCTAGTGGTGGGGCGGAGGTTTACTGACGGTGGAGGCAGCGATGGCGGCGGCGGTAGCGCACTGTGGCAGCAACAGCAGCGTTGGGAAGTTGTTTGAAAACATTAAACAGGCAAATGTGACCTCACACTGATTTGAATCAGGGCTAAAACGGTGGTGTGAGCCTGTGACTTGAGTTCTATAATTTGAAAATGTCTGAAGAAAATATGTGACCTAATATTGATAAATTGTTACATAAAAATTCGTGATCTAATAATTTGATAATTGTGATCTGAAGACTGAAAATATGTTGGATTTTATTAGTTGACATTTTGTGACCTTGAAATTAGTTTGTCATTTCAAAAATATATTATTGTGACATAAAAATAAATTCAATTTGTGACCTAATATTTCGATAATTTGTGACCATGAAATCATTGGTGACCTAAAATATTTGTATTTTGTGACTTGAAATATATAGTATTGTGACCTTAATACATATAATTAATAAAATATTTTAATTATTTAATTTAATTAATTGATTCTAATTACAGCCTGATTTTTGAAATTTTATAGGTTTCACCTTAATTTTGAAATTGACATTTATAATCATTTTATTTATGTATTTTTCCTATAAACTTAGTCACTTAGTTGCTTCTCACCCAGAAGCATAAAATTAGTTCTTCAATCAAGACTTCAAGGCTTGCCCTAACTAGTTCACCGACCTTTTTCCAACATTTGTATTTCCTTCAAGAATGACAGTTGCTAGAGATATATATCAACGTTTTCTTGATGAGAAGAAAAAATTAAGGGATGATTTGAGTAAACATAGAGCATTTTTTGTAGTGACTAATAAATTCATTTGTTCTTTGTTTTATTTTGTTTGTATGAAGATGAATCATTTATAATAACAGAAGATTGAAGCGCTGGAGCGTTGTACAATGTCAAAGGAAGTTACCATTGACAAAACATTTTAGAATTGTATTGGAAGTTGCTTATTTTGTATCTATTTTGGAATCAATAAATCTATTTTGTAATGTCGTGATCACTAGTTTGTGCTTTTGTGTTATCTATTAGGTTTTTTTGATATTTTTGTGATCATTTGCTTGTGTTTGTGCCTTTGCCTTTGTATCTATCTTAGAAGTTGTTTATCTTTATGTTTTAATTTTGTTAGTCTTATAACATATATTCGTAATGTCTTTGGGTTATTTGCAATTAATTTTGATGTCTTCATTTAAAATTCTATTTCAATAGTTATTTTAACTCAATCTACATATATTAGTTTAGTTTGGTTTGCAAACCGCACCAACCCGCAAACTAGTGGTTTGATTTGGGTTCCAAAAAAGTCAAACCGCTTTAAACGGTTTGGTTTGAAAAATTATCAAAAACCGTCCAAACCAAACCGTTTTCACCCCTAATTTTAAGATATTATCATGTGAGCTCTTGCTTATGGATCCTAGGTAATTCATTTATTGATTTCATTATAAATAAACTTTTACATGCGATGTACTTTGTCCAAGTCTTTGTATCGGCTACGATAGAGCTTATATTTTGTAAGCAAAGTTTAAGTTGACCAGGGTATTTACAATAGATTGATTTGGGAGAAAATAGATAATGGTAAGTAACTTACTCGCAATAGGAAGTTTTTGATTGTATGTTTGGTCCTTATTTTTTATCAAAGTGAATTTTGTCTCATTCAGGGGTCTCGATTTTGAAATGGCATGGTAGTAATCGATATTGAGTGTTTCAAATATTGGTAAACATTTTCACATTAGGCTTTTTCTATGAGGTGTGAAACGCTCCATGCTTATCCCGCTAATGCCATCCCAAACACTTATCTAGCGTTGACAACGGAGATTGTATTAGCTCAAAGAGAAATACCAATATGTCCATACCTTGATGCTTCTTACCATTTAATCTATTATCCTCTATTTCCTTATTAGGAAGACATAGTCCTAAAACAAAATGTTCGGAGAAATTAAAGGCTAGTAACTTTCCTGCAATTTTACTTAGAATTGGAAATTGGAAGGTATAACAACTCTTGTGCACTGCTTTTTATTCACGGCAATTTCTATAGTCAGAATCACATTTTTTTAACGTGTTTTTTGAACTGTGAGCAGTGAATTTCCGAGCATGAAGGCTATTTGATAGATTTCAAGAGGTTGTTCCTTTGAATTGTTCCTTTGAATGCTTGGAATGTTCTTGGAGCAGAAAATAGAAGTTCAATTCCGAAATGGGAGGCTATTATCCACAGGTTTTTAAGCAAATCATTGAAACCTAAAACCAAACACATGCTACATACAGTACACCACCTTCCCCTATTTTAAGCTTCATGTACCTTTCTCAACAATTTATTAAAGTATCTTATATTGAACACCAATATTGATCATAGTTTCTTTTTTTCATAAATGCTACCATACGCCCAAGTAGAACTCATTTTACTGTATTATAGTCAACATAAAGCTAACGTGTCGTGCAACGATCGATCACTAGTATATAAAAAGAGCAATTCTGATAACATCCCCGAGGATTACTTAATGTGTCAATTCCTCCAATTTGTCTGAGCCATGGTGTACTTGTCAAAGTGGAAAGAGTGTAAAAAAAAAACCTGTCAAATCAAAAAGTTATTCGATCCTCATATCCATCAAACCCATGCCCCACCCCTCTCCTTATATCCACCACCCACGATTGCAGCATAACATATACGCATAGTGAATTTACAAAAAAATTGTTCTTTATAAACAAAAAAATATTATATTTTCTAGGTAAAATATATGATTAAAAATTGATTTAAGAAAATTGATTATTTTGCAACAATATATTTCTCAAACCACTTTTTAATTATATATTTTGTTTTTACCTAAAAATATCATATTTCTTCTTTATAAATTTTCTTTTTTACCAATCAAAGAATGTCCACTTTTGACAATTATTATTTGAAACTCATTTTATAAAAAAATCGTTTATAAACTGCAAAAACGTTACAGAACTTTACATAAGTAATCCTCGTGACGAGAAGGTGATCAGAATTGATAAAAGGACAATGCTACATCCTCCTCGATATTCACCTCGAGGATGACCCCCTCACCCACATTGATGTGGGGGCCGCAGTCTGTGGACTCCACACCCATGTGAGTGGTGAATCATTATCGAGATGGGCGTTTAGGGAATTCTAACATAATTCTTAATAAAAGGAGTGTGAGTGCTTTTTACTGTTCATTTTACATCATATCTGATGTCATGCTCATGTCACCATTACACGATGTCGTATGGAAGTTCTTTGAATTAAGCGACGTCATTTCATTCAGCCCTACCTGAAGCTTTAGACTGCGTTCTCTTTGTGTTTCAGTTTCCTATTTTCATTTTCGAAAATGTTTTTCGTTTTCCATTTTCTGTGACTTTTTTCGAAAATGCTGAAAACGCGTTTGGTTTGTTATTTCTGAAAACTGTCTTCGAAAATGAAAAGCTAAAAAACTCGTTCGGTTTAAAATTTTGAAGAAAATTATTTCTGTATACTTGTAATTATATTGTTTGTGAATACAAATGAAATAAAGATATCATATTTGAGTTGCACAACAAAAATAAATGAAATAACCCTATCACACAATTTGGTTATACAAAAAAAGTTCAAAAATTCATGTTGCCCTTCTAAAGTAATCGTTCCACATTTTGGTAGTAATTTTCTCTTCTAAAATAATCATTCCATTTAATACTGTAAATTGATACATCCTTCAAGTAAGCACTCATAACGTTTAAAATTTAACTTTCAATAAAATTTGCAAAAATCAATTTACGTTAATTAATGATATCCTTACAAAATAAGTGTCTACAATACAAAAGTAAAAAAGAAATATTTAATAATTAAGCACATGATACATCATCAGAAAGATGGTTGAATTTGGAGTTCGATGCAAAAGACAAAGTGCAATTCGAAATTGTATATCAAAAGTTATACATGTTTGAAGACAATGACCTATAAAGCAAATACGAGAAGGACTAAATTGAAAGAAAAGTAAAATTTGTGAACTAATGTCCAACAAAATCTGAAGTTGATGGGCCTAAGTTGCAAATAAATTAGGGTATTTTCGAAAGAAATTTCAAAATTTGAGGATTAAAATGACAAGTTTTGAAAATTAGGGACTAATAATGTAATTAAAACGCGCGTTTTTCCCGTTTTCCACTTAATAGGTATAAATTTCGGAAAATACGGAAAACGTGATCACGTTTTCCATTTCCTTTACAAATTTTGAAAACGTTTTCAAATTTTTTTTCGAAAACGAAGTAAGAGAATGCGTTTTTCACGTTTTCGAAAATGAAAAACGAAAAACGACTGAAAAACGCTTCCTTAGTTCCTCCCATTTTCTCCCTGGAAAAACATCTTCGTAATAAACTTCGCTCCGCCTCCTACATCTCTACCGCCACCATTATCACCAGTTCTGTCTTCGACTGACGACTCAATCAAGGCTAGGCTGCCTCTCGGAGTTACGCTTCATTAAAAAGCTTTTACCTATAGTTTTAGTCAATTTGCTAAGGCCGAGTTCGTCCGATCAAGCTCCATTAGGGTTCGATATCTGCATCCGTCGTATAATCTTCAAGCAGGCGGCTTTCGCTAAGGGTTTCGGTCAGGGCTTTGATAGTTATGATCATCTTTTTCTTCTGCTTTGTAGAAACCCATCTTCGAAATCACATTTGATCTGCCTCTTCCATTGTTACCGCCATCATTTGTGGTAATTTTTAATGTCTTCTTCCCAATTTCTAGGATTTTTTTTGGTATTCTGGCGAAATTACGTTTGGAGTTTTTTGGTTTTTCAAATCTGGGTCAGTTACATTCCACATGCTGCCATTATCAAAGAAATGAATGCTTTTGATTCTATTCATGGACTTATATGGAAACTCAAATTTTATATTTTTAATTGCTTAATTATCTTAATTGATGCCATATTAATGAAATCAGATCTTATGTTTCTTAATTAGCGTTTGATTATGTTCCATTTAGTGGGTATACTCTTTAACTGTTTTGTTTTTCTTTTTATACTTAAAATCATTTATTTAGATTATTTCATTGTCCCAGATTGCATTTCGATTTGAATGTCCAAGAAAAAAAACATTATTTTGCTATAATTTCGCTGCTGATGTTATATGCTATGAGAGAATCTACCTTTTGTTAGAGCTGGAATCATTTTGATATTGGCATTTTTAATCACCTTTATGCATGTTTCCAATATTATTTCTCGTTGCAAAAACCCATTGTTCCCATCAATCTTTATCGAGCAATACATGATTCACACCTAATAGGATTACCGGGTCAATAATTTTAGGAACACATTTTTAAGTGATATTGTGACGTGTCACATATTCATTGGATGACGAAAAAGTATGTGATGGAGTAGTTTTTCCCCCAATGAATGTGTGACACGTCACAATGTTACTTACAAATGTCTCCAAAAAATGTCTCCATAGAATTACTCTTACCGGGTCACTCAAAAGAGATTCTCACTATTGAATCTGTTCCACAATTTGTATTTATATTTTCATACTATACTGCATTTGAAGCTACTGGAACAAGTTCAATTACACTTTATCATTAGTTAAAGATAGTTTACCTTCTTTAGATATGTATTCTACGGTCATTCTAATAACTGGTGCCTTTTTTTCAATAGGTTCTCCCCGTCTTTGCTATTGGAGTAGGTTTAAACACATCTGATAGAGCATCTGTAAGGCTTATCGATAATTGTTTTATTCTCTTTTAGTTTGAAGCATTCATCTAGATTTTCTTTTTCACATTTACATGTATGCCCGTTTGCACAAGATGTGGCATCATAAGAAATTTTAACTTTGGAAATGTTTACAACAAGCTTATGTGGCTGTAGATGAAATCCGCAGAAGTTCAGTTTTGCTACCAGGACCTTGGTATTCATATTGATTTTTTTTTTGACAGGATGATCCCTTAAAATTTGCAAACTTGTCTAATTTTAATTTCTAATTAATGCTTTAATATCTCTGATGTATTTAGAATTTTTTTTTTATAAGTACTGGTAATTTTTTTATCTCCAAACGAGTATACACATGCAATTTCACCCACTGACAAGGGGAGAAAATTGTCTCTATCTAACTCAAACCAAACATAGATTGAGCACTGAAATATAAATAGGACATTATCTTGCATCACCGTAATAATGGGGGAAATGAAATGAGAAATCGACTTGTACAACATAAAAGATGTTAGTTCATACTGGAGAATGAATTCTGGTATTCAATATCTATATGTATGATAAATTGCTTGAAAAATAAATTATTCAGTATTGAGAAGACTTACCTGAATAATAATAATAATAATAATAATAATAATAATAATAATAATAATAATAATAATAATAATATTATTATTATTATTATTATTATTATTTTCAATTTTGTTGGAGAAGGCCCGATATAAAGTGATCGGTTAGTTCGAAATTTGGGTGTTTGGATGGTAATACAAATATATTAATTGTCCATGATAATTTTTTTCTCTCATAACTCTGACATTTTCACAAGCAAGTTAAACCCTTCTATGTTTATTGCTTAATATCAATTCAACATCTTCCCTATCTTAAATTTTTTTCCTTTGTTTTCAAGTTTATTATTATGTACAGTGGCACATCCAGATCAATGAATATCGGGATTGTGTCATTTTAGCAAGCACTTGCTATATGTTTTTACATTTCCCAGTTTCCCTTTTATGTCCATTTTCCATACTAATAATTAATTCGTTGTATCCTGCTGCAACCAAAAAGTACGGGAAGCACATCAGCAAATGCATAAAGATTCAAGATATGACTGGCCTGAAGCTTTTAGCATTAAGTCAAACAAAGGTACATTGGCAACAAGTTGTTCTATGCCTTCGCATGATTTATCTTTTCCCTTGTTCTAAATTTTATGATAGAATTATGTTTCTAAAGTTTGATGTTAATTTCCCTTTTTTTTTATAGCATTTGACTATTATTTCTTCCATGGATGACCTACACTATCCAGAGAAAACATTTCCTTAAATTTGCATTGAAGGTAATTCTGGTCATAGGATTTCCTACAGAAAGTAGTGCCACAACCCAGCCATAAAAGTTCTACGATATCCCTCTAGTTATAACTAGAGAACGACATCATTAATACTCTAAAGGTAGTCAAAAGTGTATTTGGAAGGTAATTCTATTCATGGGATTTCCTACAGAAAGTAGTGCCACAACTTAGCGATAAAAGTTCTACTATATCCCTCTAGTTATAACTAAATACATCATTAATACTCTAAAGGTAGTCAAAAGTGTAATGTCCCTGTTTAATGTTGTTTAAAAAAGTCTATTTGAAATGAATAGTGATTTTTAGGAGAATGTGTGGTTAAAAACTAGAGATTCTTTTTTCGATTTATGTGTAATATTATTTTATTGATAAATGTGTGGTTGAAAAGAAGAGAGAGAAAAATGTGTTAAATTTTTAAAGGGGGCCAAATAGAGACTATTTGTCAACGCCCCATATATCTTTTCTGTTTGTTGGAAGGTTTGTCCCTTGTTATTGTCTTTATCTGTTTAAATATCCAATTTTCACAATTATAATTAATTTATATTTTATGAAACTTAATACCCTTGTTCATTTGTAAACTATACATCCGAGTTGTTATCAGGTTGTCAAGCCCCTTCTAAAGAGGAGGACGAAGAACATAAATGTATTATCTGGTCGTGGACAGGATGATCTATTGAAGGTAGTGCTTAAGTGCTTTCATATAACTTGTTGACGTATTTGACTTGGAATCAGAACTATTTAGCATATTTGGTAGAGATAACTAATTAGCATTGGACACTTTTAAAAAAGAAAAAGAAGCTAAAGTCTTGTACTTGATAGATTGTCCATTCTTTTTCATTACTGCGTTACAAACATGTGCTTGGGATGACTTCACATTAAGTAACAAGCTCATGTTATAGTCCCACTAGGAAAACCTTTACCACATGCTTCTTCTCCACACTATTGCATATTTACAACTGTGAGGTCTTCAATCGGCAGGGACCTTTCACTGTTCATTTGACATCACCTATGATATAACCGTGACTTTGGACAAGACAATGCCTTCTTCACTAGATTTTTAGCTAAACAACGTTGTACGCCGGTTCCTCTAAATGACATTGGAGATCAACAAGTTGGTTGATCATGGTTCTCATCAACAGAAGTTCATGGGGATGATACTGGCCCGAAATTTTAGATAAATGATGAAGGAAAGCTTGTAAGGATCGCTAAAGGAATTAAGGAAAAGAATATTAACATAATTCTCCGCCTCTACTGACCTAACGAATTCATTTAAATCTTGCTGTGAGAATGTAATTATATAGGCTTGAGTTGAAATTCATTGAGCTTAGCATAGTAGTATTTAATGACTCCTTTTCCTTTATACATTTATCATTCATTTGTAATTGTTCTAAATTCTCACACAAAGCTCGCGGTCGTGCAACACACGATGCGCACCTAGTATTCTTCAATGATTGGAACATGAAAAACTTCTTCAATTCTTGGGTAGGAAGGCTGAATAACCATTGTGAAGTAAAATAACCACAACTCCTTGTAGAAAAGTCCAGATCAAGATTCGTAAAATTCTTTGGAATCGTAACTTCAAGACCTTTCCAATGGTATCTAATTTTCGTGGTAAAAAAAAAGGCTATATCATTCTAGATTTTGATAGAAAGTGACCCCCAGATTCCGTGACTTGGAAATTAACACACCAATGAAATAGTTTTGATTTCTCTAGGTTCAAATGTTGTAATTGATGATACTCTTGTATCAAACACACCTGGCCAAGAAAAAATCGACCTCAATTCTATGTTGCCATTTTAACCATGGTATGAGAAAGATCTGAAATAATGAAAGTATTGGAAACCCTGTAGCTAGAAGGTAGATCATCCTTGTATGCATTTTGGCCAATTAGCTGGAGAACATAGAAAGGCCCATCAGCTTTGGGATGAAGTTGACCATACTTTTCGTGAGGAATCTTTCTTTTTGAAGATGAATCTAGATCGAATCACCCTCTTTGAACTCAACATGCTTACAACGTTTGTTGGAAACTTTCATATACTTATCTTTTTGAAGGTGAATCCAGACCGAATCACCCTCTTTGAACTCAAAATGCTTGCGACGTTTGTTGGCAACTTTCATATACTTATCATTTTGCTTTTGTATCTTGTCTTGAACTTGTTCATGCATTTTCTTCATAAATTTGGCTCTTTCTCCAGCATCACCACTAAAATGGTGCTCATTATGATATGGAGTTAAATCCAAAGGACTTAATGGATTTTGACCATAAACAATATCAAATGGACTCTTCCCTGTAGTTTGGCTACTAGACTATTATAAGCAAATTCAATTTGTGCCAAATTTAGATCCCATTGACGAATGTTTTTTTCCCACATAACTCCTTAATAGATTTCCCAAGCTTTGGTTGACAACTTCGGTTTGACTGTCTATTTGTGGATGGTAAGATGAACTAAAACGAAAAGTAGTTCCCAATTTTCTCCAAAGAGTACGCCAAAAATGACTAAAAAATTTTACATCACGATCCGAGACAATGGTCTTAGAAATTCCATGGAGTTTGACAATTTTAAGAAAGTCGAGATCAGCAATGTGAGATGCATCATTGGTCTTGTTGCATGGAATAAAATGTGTCATCTTTGAAAACTGATCGACGACCACCGTGATAGAGTCTTTGTTCCTTTGAGTCCTTGGCAAACCAAGTACAAAATCCAAACTAACATCTTCCCATGGAGCATTTGCAATAGGCAATGGAGTGTACAAAACAGTATTTTGTTTGTGAGTTTTTGACAGATGACAAACATTGTAACGTTCCACATATCTCCTTACATCTTGCTCCATTTTTGGCCAATAAAAGTTCTCTTGTATAGACCAAGAGTTTTGTCTCTTCCAAAGTGACCCCCACCCGATGTTTCAATGATAATTGAATCTTTTAGTGAGTATTGAGGGATGCATAAACGATTTTACTTAAAAAGAAAACCATCATGCACAATAAATTCTCCATAACTACCTTGCTTACATTTTTCCCAAATCTGCCCAAAGAAATGATCTTTTTCATAATGCCCCTTTAGAACTTCAAAACCCACAAATTTCAATTGAAATTGAGTTAGCAAGGAGTATTTTCTTCTTAGAGCATCCGCCACAATATTTTGAATTCTAGATTTGTGTTTAATGGTGAAATTGTAGGCGTGAAGAAATTCAAACCAAGTAGCATGTCGCCTACTTAGCTTTTATTGGCTATCAATGTACTTCAAAGCTTCATGATCGGAATAGAGCACAAATGGTCTTGAGAGTAAATATTGACTCCAATGATTCAATGCTCGACATAATGCATAGAACTCCTTATCATAAGTTGAATAATTCTTTCGAGAGTCATTAAACTTTTCACTAAAGAAAGCAATTGACTTTCTTTTTTGACTTAGGACAACACCAATCCCCACATTAGAAGCATCACATTCAACTTTAAAAACTTTGTCAAAATTAGGAAGTGAGAGTATAGGGGCTTCAGTTACCTTTCGGCTTGATAAGATCAAAACTTTTTGGTACCTCATTTGTCCATTTTAAAGTGACTCCTTTTAAACATTCTGTAATTGGTGCAACAATAGAGTTGAATCCTTTGATGAATCGACGATAGAAAGATGCAAGAACATGGAAACTTCGGATATCATGTATGGTCTTTGGTGTAGGCCAATTCAAGATAGCCTCAACTTTAAATGGACCCATTTTGATTCCTTCTCCGGAGACAACGTAGCCCAAAAATATGAGATTACGAGTGAAAAATTTGCACCTCTTCAAGTTAGCAAACAACTTTTGTTCTTGCAAAGTTTTTACAAACTTTATTAAGATGTTACATATGTTGCTCTTCATTTTTGCTGGACGCGAGGATATCATCAAAATATACCAGAACAATTTTCCCAATGAGATGCTTGAACACATAATTGGTTCATCAAGCACATAAACGTGCTTGAAGCATTAGAGAGACCGAATAGCATAACCATCCACTCATATAGGCCATCTCGAGTTTTAAAAGTTGTCTTCCATTCATCTTCAGGTCTCATTCAAATTTGATGATATCCACTTTGAAGATCAATCTTCGAACATATAGATGCTCCATGAATTTGATCAAGAAGATCATCCAATCAAGGAATAGGAAAACGATAGTCAATGGTGATTTTATTTATAGCTCTACTATCATTGCACATCCTCCATTGACCATCTTTCTTTAGAACAAGGAGAGCTGTAATACCACAATTGGTGGCAAGTCTTCGTTTTCCTCATTTTCCTCAAAGATCATAAGAGCATATGATTGATTTCCTACCTCTAATTCCTTTTTGTAACCTAAAAGTGTTAGGAAATTAGGCTTGGAAATAATTTCCCCTTTAGAAGGACCCAAGATAATTTTCACATCATTCTTGTTTTAAGTTTAAGTATTCTTGTAGCCATCATGTGTAGTCCTTCTATCATATTGTCATGGACGACCAAGAAGTAAATGAGTAGCATCCATAGGGACAACATCACACTGTATCTCATCCTTGTATTTATTTCCAATAGAAAAGGACACAAGCAACGTTTGTTCACCTTTATTTCATTGTCTTTGCGAAGCCATGAGAATTTATAAGGATGAAGATGATTCTCCGTCTTCAAATTCAATTTCTCTACCATTTTTGTTGATACTACATTCTCAAAACTGCCACCATCATTTATTACATCACAAACCTTTCGGAGCCAATCATCTTTTTCTTCTTCTTGATGTGCACTTAAGCTTTTGTGAAGCACCAATGATTCCCCATGATTCGCATAAATAATTTCTTCATCTTCCAATGTATTTTCTGAAAGGTCACGTGAACTCTCATTCACCTCATTGTCACTTTCTTCAACTAGAGTGACTATTCGGCAATTAGGACATTCAAAAGCAACATGTCCATATCCTTAGCATTTGAAACAACATCTGGAATTCCTACAAGAAGATGGTGTGGGTTGTTTCAATTATATCCAGCATCTCCTTTGAAACTGATTTAGAAGTTGATTTAGTCGGTGCAAGGGACTTTGAAGTAGTGTTATACTAAATGATAGGTCGAAATGTGCGTCTCATAGCTTCCTTTTGTTGTTTCTCAACCTCGAGAGCAAGTTTGCAAATACCATTGTAACTCCAATAAGGTTGTAATTCCGCAACGTTAGCAATTTTAGTTTTAAGTCCTCCAAGATAACGGGCAATAATTTGCTCCTCGGGTTCAACAAGATCACATTTCATCATGGGAAGATCAAATTCAACAGTGTACACTTCCACAGACAACTCCTTTTTTGCTTACGATTATGAACTTTTAAGAAAATTATCTTGCCTTTAATTGTCTGGCAAATATTTTCTCTTTAAGTTCCTTCATCTTTTCCCATGTCATGATCTTGCTCATTCCTTCACGTTGTCGTTGTCTCCTGAGATTCTCCCACCATAAAGAGGCATGCTTTCTCAATTTCAAAGCAATTAATTACAATTTGGAATGTTCGAGTACCTATTTATATTCAAAAATTCATTCTACAATATGAAGCCAATCAAGAAAGTCATCGAGTTGCATTCATCCTTCAAATTTGGGAATTTCAGCCTTAATGTTGAAATCACGGTCAAAATTGCGAATTCTTCGAACATGATGAGAAGAGGAGTCATCACTATAAGTATGCTCATGAAAAGGATTTATTTCTTCACTATGATGTTCATCTTCTGAATTATTGGCAAGGTTCTCATTTCGATCAAGCTCAAAATGTGCCAATCGTTGTTGAAGTTCCTGCACTTGCATTCTCAATTCTTCATTTTCAATATCATGAACATCTCTTTCTCTAGCTGGAAGAGCATCAATATTTACACAACGATGACGATGACCAGCCATGAAAGCCCAAAGCTCTGATACCAAATTGATACCGAGTTACAAGAGTGAAGAATGAAGAAGATCAATTAAAGGGGATAAAATTGCTCACCACCCAAGAAAACACCTCGGGATATAGATTATCACCACCAAAAGGAATTCGACAAGGGATACAAGGCTAGTATAACTCACCACTCCCGAAATCTGCCAAAGAGATACAGAGTTAAGAGTAAAAAGTTTAACACTACTCAAATGAACTTGAATATTATTTCCAACTTGAATGCCTTCATGAGTTACATAGGGTGTCTTTTTATAGTTGAGACTTGAGACTTCGAATATGAAAACAATCTAAAATAAATGCAAATGTGTAGCGACCGAGAAATTTTCAAATTTAAAAAATTCGGTTTAACAAACCTGTCGCTACAACCTCCAATTTTAATTGTTACTATTTTCAAATTAGTAAGCTCGTCTAGCCATATTGATTATTTCAAGCCAATAAAATATAATTTGAGTTCAATTCAATTCGTAGTCCAATTTCATACTTTTAAATATTGTTTAAGTCCAAACTGATATAATTTCCAAAATTTTCTCTATTTTTAAACTCAAATTACTTTAAATCCCAATTTTAAATTTATGCTTATCCATTTTTATTTTAATCCAACTTTTATCTTTTAAATAGTTATTTTCGACAAGATATTTTATTTGCTTTGATATTCTTGTACCCCAAGTTTACACAATTCGAAATCTAATATTTTTCCATATTCAACATTATCAAAATTTCATTCCAAATATAACACTCTACCTATCTATATATTCCCAAGCTTGCCTTCAATTTACTCACGACACTGATAAGTACGTTTTTCGTACTTATCTTGGTCTTAAATTTAGACAATTGTAAGTGATTTAAGATATGATATTGCTCATTATATGTTTATTTTGTTTGTTTTAGGAAAAATTCAATTTTGAATGCGTTTGGATGCAAAACGGAAAAAATGGACTAAAGTCGTACAAAAAGGGAAAAAGTGGGACTCAAGTGCAGCTTCCATAAACTGAAGAACTCGAATTGGTATAAATGGAGACATGGGCTGCAAAATTAAATATTCAAGGACCAACTTGAATTATTTGAGAAAAGTGAGGCTTAAAGTAAAACACCTACCTAGACGTAATTGGACTTAAAGATTAATTAGAGTAGAATTCTTTTGGCCCATGTTATAGTCGGCGGCTGATGCATTAGAGAGAAAGAAAGTAGTAGTCGAGGGTGAAAAAAGAATTGAGGAGAATATATACACAAATTAGGAGGAGCCGCACACAGAAAATTGAACAGAATTATTCATAAAGGTGCACGGCTGGAAGAGACCTAGTGGGTGAGAATTGTTGGGATTTATATACATATATATACAAAAAGAGCCGCTGGTGAGCAGGGGTAGGTGGTGACTTTGGATTGAGGAGACAAACTTGGGGGTTGTCAGATTATTTTGGCTGGGGAGGAGACAAAATTGGAGGCTGCTGGTTATTATTGAAAAAAGGGTGAGAGGTTGGATATGAATAAATTGGAGAGATATACATTGGTTGGAGAATTGAAGGAGGGAGGAATTAATTCTTTACTGCTCGACCGACTGGAGAGGAAAAAAGTGAGAAGTGCCATGGCTGGGGAAGGAAAAAAAAAAAGACAATCGGCAGTTGACACAAACTAACAGGATTCCAATTTCCTTCGTGCAATTAAATCGGGTGATGGCTTCCTTTAATTTCTCGTGTATTTCGCCCTTTAATGTGCTAGGCTAATTTCTTTATGTATTGGATGAAGATGAAATTTGTTATTTATTTATTTCAAATCAAGAACTAGTAGTTTAATAATTTCTTGTGTTGTCTTGATTGATCTTGCCTGCTTTATTATTATTATTTGATTGATTGGCCACTAATTAAATATATGGTTACTTTTTGTAGTCTTGGAAAAGTCACAATAAGTTGGAACATTGCATGATCAGCATATGAATACTAGATGTTAGGAATAACACTATGACATGTGCAATCCAATTGATAATTGTGTGATTTAATGTGTTCTAAACATTCGTATTCGAACTAGGAATAGATTCGTTTCATGTTTAGAATAGATTTAATTTGTCTTGGAAAAGAAAATTAATTGCATGTGAATTATCGATTGTCAAGCAACGCATGAATGATTTAAACTACAAAATTGATGAATTGAGATAGATGGTAACAAGTGGATTCTGATTCCAATACAAGCTCCTCATTTATATTTTACTCCCCAACATTGTTATTTTCTTTTATTTATTATTTTGCAATTTTTTAGTTAGAATAGCCAAACAAACCATTTTTTTTATTTATTGTTTCAATTAATTGAATCGACGATAGACTGATAATTATGACTAAACATTATTCCTCGTGAGAACGATACTCTCAACTCATAACAATTATTACTTGTCAACGAACCCGTACGCTTGCGGGAATCACACGAATGCAACATGAGGAGGTCAGCTAGTTGTCCTTTAGCCTCAACACACGGAATGCAACATGAGGAGGTCAGCTACGCCCAGAATTTTCAGAAGTATCAAAATGACCCCTATTCCAATACATATAATCCTGGGTGGAGGAATCATCCTAATTTCTCTTGGTCTAACAATCAATGTCAGGGTCACGAAGGAAACTTTCAAGCAAAACCACCAGGTTTTCAACATCAACAATCACAACAACAGCAGCAGCCAAGGAAGCCATTGTTGGAAGACATGTTTGCCCAGTATATGGCAAAGACTGAACAAGTATTTCAAAATCAACAGGCAGCTATAAAAAATTTGGAAAATCAAATGGGACAGATGGCTGTGGCATTAACAAGCAGAAATCAAGGAGCCTTACCAAGTAACACAGAGAAAAATCCTAAGGAACAGGTAATGGCAGTGGAAGCTATAAATTATGCAGTTATTGAGACACCTTCAATCACAGCTGCACCACCTGTTAAAGCATATGTGCCGCCTATTCCATTTCCCCAAAGGCTTCGAAAGCAGCCAAAGAATGAACAAATCCATGCCATTACTACAAGGAGTGGAGTTCAACTACCAGAGATCACTGTGAAGAAGAAAGGAACTGATGGGGATCGAGTAACTCAAATGGATAAGGAACAAGTAACTCAATCTGAGGAATCAACAAATGCAAATGAAAAAGAACAGTTAGAGATTCCACAAGGTAAGGCACCTACTTTTGTTAATCAACACACAACTCCAGTCCCATTTCCTCAAAGGTTGCAGAATACTAAGTTGGAAAAGCAGTTCAAGAAATTTTTGGATGCCCTCAGACAACTGCATATTAACATCCCATTCATTGATGCCATAATGCAAATGCCAAATTATTCTAAGTTTCTGAAAGAGATGTTGACAAAAAAGAGGAAGTTGCCACAAGATGAAGAAGTGACATTGACCGAAGAATGTAGTGCAATCCTACAGCATAAGCTCCCCCCTAAACTAAAAGATTCAGGGAGTTTCACTTTACCTTGCTCCATAGGAAATTCACACGATTTAAATGCTTTAATTGATTCTGGAGCAAGTGTTAACTTAATGCCGTTGTCTATTTATAGAAAATTAGGATTGGGGAATCCTAAAGAAACTTCAATAATCTTGCAGCTAGCTGATAGGACACTCAAGCACCCTTACGGAGTGATTGAAGATATGCTCATCAAAGTTGGAGATCTGATCTTTCCAGCTGATATCATCATTTTGGATATAGAGGAAGATCAGAACATCCCGGTGATCCTAGGAAGACCATTTCTAGCAACTGGACGAGCTTTAATGGACTTTGAAAAGAGTGAAATAATCCTAAGAGTGGAGGAAAAACAACAAAGTTTTAGCATGAATAATGCACTCAAACAACCTTCATATATTGAGGAATGCAAAAGATTGACCTCAAAGAAGAGGAAGACTGGAAAGGTCACAAGACCAGGAAAAGAGGGAATGGATATGGTGGATTGGTTGGAAGGGATAAAAATGACAATTTGATAGTGTGGAGGCTGAAGCATGAACAAGAGAATCTCTGCATGTGCAAAAAATGCAGGGCTGAAAACTCTCTTTTCAAGCCACCCTAAGTAACCAAAATGTCAAAGTCAAGCTAATGACTATAAATAAACGCTTGTTGGGAGGCAACCCAATTTTCTTCTCTTTTATTTATTTAGCTTTATATGCATTAGTTTGATTTATTTATTTGTTTGTTTGATTTATTTATTTATTTATTTTTACGTCTTGATCCAATAACTCTTCTAATGCCTGAATTTCATTTTTGCCTTGATAGGACTGATTCTGCAACAGGAAGATGATCAGGGAACTTTGGGAATGCATATCTCCATCACATTCAGATTGACCAGGGAAGTCCTTTAACCTCTCCAGTTATACTTTTATATACTTGATCTGATATATTGAGGACAATGTATATTTTAAGTTTAGGGGTGGGTAGTCCATTTTTCTGCTAAACTTTTCTTTTTATTCAGCATGTATCCAAAAAAAAAAAAAAAAAAAAAATTGAAAAACTTGTTGACATGTGTATTGCCTAAGATATAGTATAGATCAAATTTTGCTTTGGTTTGAATTTTGAACAGCAAGAAAACAAGAATTTTATGAACTAGTTACTACTTGCTAGATTTCATCTTCACGGGCACATAGTCATTGTTGGATTATTACTTGTGTAGGGATTTGTTTAATACATGTGGGGCAAATTTATGCAATTTGAACTTAGGAATGACTTGATAATCCCTAAACTTAGATGATGAGACATCCCAACCTTTAAAACTTAGAAACTAAACTTGCTCAAGAGCAGTTTGGGGGTGGAAAGAAGTGGTGAAGGTAGGCTTGAACTTTTAAGGGTCTGTAGATCCTGAAATGTGTTATTGGTTGTAGATGTCTTGTTCTACGGGTATAAACCATTGCCGGCATAAAAACAGAAAAATGCCGAAGGTCTTATTCTACTCTTCAAATGCCTTTTTGACTCGAGTAATTAAGTCTGAGGGGTCTTTCAAACCTGTTGCCCTAAAGCCGTCTGGCTTGAGAGCCACCGACCTAAAGCTCGCTACAGGGGTGAATTAGAAAGCAAGTAGGAGAGTGGACTTACACATAAGACAATAAAACATCTTTAACTTTTTGATGTTTGACTGTGTGACTCAAGTAATTAAGTCTGAGGGGTCTTTCAAACCTGGTGTCCTAAAGCCGTCTGGCTTGGGAGCCACTGACCTAAAGCTCGCTACAGGGGTCACATAGAACGCAAATGAGAAAAGTGTTGCACAAAGATGGTAAAAGACATGGATATAAAAAGAAAAAGTAATCCAAAAAAAAATATAATTAAAAAAAAAAAATAATTGTTTGGTATAAGCTTGTTGATTGAGACTTTGATACTAAATGCATGGATTAGATAACCGCTTACCATTGATTGTTTGGGCAGACTTAGCTAATTCTGACCACCTGGTGTGGAAAAATGCAAATTTTGATGTTTAGAAACCACATAGAAGGAACCTTGTGATTCGAGAGAAAAGTAGTAAGTTGTGATCATCCATGAGTGATGCAAGGAAAATCATTAGATAAATAGGGTTGACCACATGGATTTTGGGCTTGATATTGCATAATGAGCTACACAGTTTTAAGTATATCGTTGCATGAGTAGGAGTTTGACATTGACTATTCACACACACACTTGAAAATCTGGCATGAGATAACTAAAATTATTTTACCTTATTGTTCATAACTCTTGCTAAAGTACAAATTGATCTGGATTATTGATAAGCGTATTTTATACACTTATTTGTATGTCTAAATTAGGATTAATTATTGTCGTGTGGGAATATTTTCTATTTAATTTATGTTTATTTGTTTACTTTTCAGAAAATGTCCCAATTGAAGAAGAATGAAGCAATTAATGGAAAAATGACACGATTGGATGTTAATTGGAGCTAAATTGGACAAGTGAGGAGTTTGTGACAACAACCGGGAAACATGCTTGGTGCCAAAGTGACTAAATCAGAGGTTAGAGGACCTAATTGAATGAATTAAGAGCTTGAATGGTCAAACCGAGAAGAAGATAAAGTTTGTGGACTAAATTGCAACAATTGAAAGTTGAGGACTGAAGGTGCAATTAAAAGTCAGGGACTAAATTGTACAGCCGAGAAAAGAGGAAGTCGCGATCGCTGGTTGCATACCAAGCGATCGTGATAAGGTGTTAAATCATAACACGAGGCTAAAACAGCATTACCACGCGATTGCCGGAAATATGCCTGAGCGATCGCGCGGTTGTCCGACTGGGCCGCAGATCAGATTTTTCTCGCGATTTTTAACAGGCTTTTGGCTTTTTGACCTAGGTTTTCTCCAAAACCTATATATACAACATAAGAGGCACGAAAATCAGACCTGAGCCTCTCCAAAGAACGAGCCACAACTGAGAATTCAACATCAAGTCCTTGGAGATTCCAATATCGCAGAGGGGCGTGAATTGAAAACAATTGAAGAATTGATAATTGGTGCAATCTTTCCATTCTTTATATTGTTTTTTCAATGAACGTTTATTTTTACTGTTTTTTTTATTTCATGATGATGTGTAACTAATTTTAACGTTGGGATGAACGATGTAGCATAGTTAATTATTTTAATGCCATATTCCTTATTTTAACGCTTTAATGCATGTGTTGATTTATTATTGCGTTTAATGCGTGAATGAACTGGCCACTTATTCATGATTTCATGTGTTATTTCCATAATCCGAGAGGTGAGTTAATAACATAGATCTAGGTAATAAATCCGGTAATTGAACGAGAGATAGAGATATACTCTTGTAATTATTGCGGTCGTGTGTGAATTCTTGTGTGTAATGCATCTAGTTAAGGAATATTCGGACCCGCTGTAAAGATACAAGGGTGACTTATTTAGGTAGGATTGATTTAAACTCGAGAGAGGAATCTCAATTTAAATTAGTGAATTCGACCGAACACACAAATAGGAAATAAAACTGGAATTGAAATTGATTTAATTAGCTAGGTGAATTCGTGAATCCCAACTACTTTACAATCTTATTTGAAAACAAAACAATTTAACAATTCTTTTTAATTCATTAGTTACATTTCTTAATTCTAGATTTTTATTCTTAAAACGATTTTCATTTGTTCAAATAAAGTTAAGAACTGAAATATTTCGGTAATTAATAGCAGTCCTCGTGGGAACGATAATCCGGACTCTAAGGTCCACTTTATTACTTGATTACGATATCGTACACTTGCGATTTCAAACACAACAAGTTTTTGGCGCCGTTGCCGAGGACTATTTTTATATTAATATCGATATACATTAGTTCTTATTTTACTTTGAACTTTATTTTGCTTATTTTTATTTTTATATTATTTTTCAGTTTTTGCTTTTAATTTTTGTTTTCTTTAATTTTTGTTAAGAAGGACTAAGTCATTTGATTTGCTTCCTTTTGATACAGAAATTGAACGCACTTTTCGACAGAGGCGTAGAAAACAGTTGGAAGCGAATCAACAAACAGACTTAGCCATGGCAGATGATAGAATTCAAGATAATCAGGGAAATCAACAAAATCTGCCAGCAGCTGTAAATGGACAGCAACAAAATCATGGAAGACGCGTTTTGCAAGACTACATGATTCCTCATGTGGGGAACATTGGAACATGCATAGTACCTCCTGCAATCCAAGCTAACAATTTTGAGATCAAAACCTCTTTGATCTCACTGATCCAAAACTCATGAGTTTTCCATGGATTGCCGACTGAAGATCCTCATGCACATCTTCGATCCTTTTTCGAATTGTGTGAAATGCAGCGCATGAATGGAGTTTCAGATGATGCTGTGAAATTGAAGTTATTTTCATTCTCTTTGGTGGACAAAGTTAAAGCTTGGTTCTACACTTTGCCCCTACATACAATCACAACTTTTGAAATCATGATTCAGAAATTTGTAGATAAATTTTTCCCATCTGGCCGCATGTCAAAGCTAAGGCGTAAGATTTTATCATTCAGTCAACAGCCTGGGGAATCAATTTTTGAGGCTTGGGAAAGGTTCAACGAGCTTATCAGACAGTGTCCTACGCATGGAATCGCTGATTGGATACTAGTTCAAACATTCTACAATGGGCTGACAAATGAAAAGAAGAAGTACGCCGACTTAGCAGCTGGAGGATCAGTAATGAATATGACATATGAAGAAGCTTCTGAGATCTTTGAGAAGATGGCTGCGAATAGTTACCAGTGGTACTCAGATAGATCTAAACCAAAGTCTGGAGGAATTGTTGCAGTTAATGAGATTACAGCATTAAATGCTAAGCTGGATGCTTTAACAAGGAAAATAGACAGTATGGGTGTGCAGCCAGTGAATTCAGTTCATACAACTTTGTGTGATTTTTGTTTCGAAAATCAGGCGATAAATTTCTACCCACTTCAACAAAATCAATCAAATCCAGAACAAGTCAATTTTGTGAGCAACAGGCAGCAGGGTGGTCCTTATTCACAAACTTACAACCCAGAATGGAAGAATCACCCAAAATTTTCATGGTCTTACAATCAGAATGTTCAGCGGCCGCCTGGATTTCAGCAACAGCAACAGCAACAATCTCAGAAAAACATATCCGAGAACATAGAAGAGTTAATTCAGCTGGTCAAGAGTCAGAATGGTGAGATAATGAATCAAGCTGTTGAAATAAAAAATTTTAAGAAACAAATGGGAGAGCTGCCAGCTAGCAGCTCAACAAGACAGCTAGGACAGTTACCAAGCAACACTGAAATGAACCCTCGTGAGCATGTTAATGCAATAACAACGAGGAGTGGGGTTCAGCTATCTGAAGTGACTGTAGAGGATTATGAAAAGCAGAAGAACCAGAAGAAAAATGTGGTGGAAGAACAGAAAAGTGAAAAGGAGCAGGGATCAACTTCAGAAACTCAAGAAAAAGTGGAAGAAGAAGTTCGAGTTCGACCTCCAGTAAAGGCATATGTACCCCCAGTTCTTTATCCACAAAGATTGATAAAGCATCAGTTGGAGCAGCAGTTTTGGAAAATTCTTGGAAATATTCAAGAAACTGCACATTAATATTACTTTTGCTGAAGCATTGGCTCAAATGCCGCTCTACTTGAAATTCATGAAAGAGATGCTGTCAAATAAAAGGAAATTGGTTGACAATGAAATAGTAGCACTGAGTGAGGAGTGCAGTGCCATACTTCAAAAGAAATTACCACAAAAATTGACCGATCCAGGGAGTTTCTCTATCCCTTGCATTATTGGTAATTTCAGTTTTGATAATGTTTTGTGTGATCTAAGGGCAAGTGTTAATTTAATGCCTTTGTCTGTGTACAGGAAACTTGGTTTGGGGGAGCCTAAACCAACCAATATCACACTGAAGCTGGCGAACAGATCAATCCAATATCCATATGGGATTGTTGAGAATGTGATAGTAAAAGTAGACAAATTTTTCTTCCCAGTCGACTTTGTGATTTTGGACATGGAAGAGGACGCCCAAATGCCCCTCATTTTTGGAAGGCCGTTCCTAGCTACTGGAAGATGCTTAATCGACATTGAAAAGGGAGAAATCATCTTTAGGGTCGAGAAGGAACAAGTCACGTTCAGCATCAGGCCAAGGCAAGATCTTGAAGGTCTAAATGAAAGCTACTTCAAGGTGGAGGGGGTGGTCCAGAAACCAGAAGAAAAGACCAAGCAAGGTATTAATATCGAGGAGGAGCTAAGCACAAAACATGAGTTCATAAAGGCTAAAGATGGATGGAGGGACAAGAAGGAAGAAAAGCCTAACTTCCCCCAACAATTGGCTAAAGGTGAGGCTTTGGGATTCAAGAGAGTGAGAAAACGAGTTGAGAAGTGCAAGGCTGGAAATTGTAAGATGTGCAAGGCTCTGAGATCATCTTTAAAGTCGAGCTTTAGACTTAAAACGGAGCGCTTGTTGGGAGGCAACCCAACTTTTCTTCCCTTTTACTTATTATGCTTTTATTACTTATTTTAGAATTAAATTTTTTAGATATATGCATGGTAGGAAATGTGTTTGAGTGTTTTGCATGTTCCATGTTAAGAGCACCTGTGCATAATAGTCTATTATTGCATATTTAAGTATATTTTTGATTTTTCATGTTTACATTAGGCTAGGTTTTCATCGTCATTCCAAACTCACACACACTAGTTTGAATCATGCAGTTAATGTTTGGAAAATCATTGCATCAATCATGAAGTGATTAGGGGGATAAAAATGATTTTGAAAATAAAAAATAGGAAAAATTTTCAGTACTGCTGTGTACTAAGCGATCGCGTGCCAATAGGCTTCGGCGATCGCGACTTTGCATTAAAAAATCAACAGATTTTTAGACATTGAACCACGCGATCGCTGGCACTCTAGCCAGGCGATCGCGTGGACGTACTGAGAGTAAAATCGGCAGTTTAAGTGTTGTGCCTCATGTTTTCAATTTCAAACATTGTAAACTCGTTTTCTCTCCCCTAATCACCTCATATTTGATCTTACATTCTGTGTGCATGTCATCACCACCTAGTTGTATCAATATCATTGCTATTTCCCGCATCCAAATCAATCAACAGTATGTAATTCTTCACTTGAAACATACTTTACTAGAATTTATGAAATTTTCTTTTAGATTTTGAATAATTGGAATTGTGAATTGTGAAGAAGGGGCTTAAGCTAGTTTTTGGAGTTTGTGATTTGTGGTTTAGTAGACAAAATTTTTTTGGGTTCATTCATGCCTCCAACCCTATGCATATCCATTGATTTTTGCAATGTCCATATAGTGTTTGATGAAATGCCACAAAGACGTTCTTGTGCTAATTCTAGAGATTCTTCCGAGCATTTATCTTCATGACATGGTTATCATTGAGTAAGTGTGTTTAGTTCATGAATTAGTACACTACATGGCATAAAATCCATTAAAACAATGTTTGCACCATGACAGCCTCACTGCAAGGCCACTGCAGGTCATTGCACCTGAAATCCACTCACGTCACCAACTTTTCCATAGTTTTACATGACCCTATAGAACTCCAAATGACCTAAATTTTTAATATGTTGTAGACCATGCTGTGAACTTTAACATATCAAAATATGGCTCGAAAAAAGTTGTGTTTTTCTAGGTTATATCAAGGCTTGAATATGTGTGGTCTACCATTGTTGAAAATTAAAAAATTGTGCTTTAACTTTAGTTTGGGGGTGTAGTACTGAACTTCCGTTTTTTTTTTCTTATTGATGTTTATGACTTCTAATGTTACTTATCACTTATTTACAAGGTAAACATCAATCAGGACACCTCAAACCAAATCGGGAAAAGCAAGAAAAGGGTCGATTCATCCAAGACAGTGCAACAGGAAGCTTCAAAGAAATACATCCTCTAAACTTTGGAAGTTCTCGTTCTCTTTTCTTTGTCTTGTTTTACATTATTGAATCTTTTTGACAAACATTGAGGACAATGTTCATTTCAAGTTTGGGGGTGAAAATTCATTGCATTCTTCATTCATTTTATATTCATTCGATTTTATTGGGATTAAAAAAAAAATTGAAAACTTTGTTAACATATTTATTGCCTAGGATATAGTATGAATCAATTTGTGCTTAGGCTTGAAAATTGGACAACATGAAAGCATGAACTTATTTTGAACTAGTTATGTTTTGCTAGATTCATACTTATTGCGCACATAGCCAGTATTGGATAATTTCTTGTGTGAGGGATGTTGTTTAATGCATGTGGGGCAAAGTTTTATGCAATTTGAACTTAGGAATGACTCAAAAAGCCCTGAACTTAGATCGTTAGACATCCCATCCCTAAATTAGAACCAATCATGCTAAAAGGCAAGTTTGGGGGTAAAATGGTTGGAATTTGTGTGTATTGACGGGTTGGAGGTCTGCGGTTCTTGATTTTTCACTTTAGTCATTGCAGTTTGGTCAACTGGTATAAACCTTTTCCTGCATAAAAACAGAAAAATGCTGAAGGTCTTATTCCGCTCTTCAAATGCCTTTTTGACTCGAGGAAGTAAGTCCGAGGGGTCCTTCAAACCTGGTGCCCTAAAGCCAACTGGCTTGGGAGTCATCGACCTAAAGCTCGCTACAAGGGTCAATTAGAAAGCAAGTACGGAGAGTGGACTTACACATAAGACATTATAACATCTTTAACTTTTTTGTTTAAGCCTTTATGACTCGGGCAAGTACGTTTGAGGGGTTCTTTGAACCTGGTACCCTAAAGCCGTCTGGTTTGGGAGTTACCGATCTGAAAGCCCGCTACAGGGGTCATATAGAAAGCCCGTATGAAAAGTTCTGCACAAAGATGGTAAAAGACAGGGACAATTAAAAGAAAAAGTCGTCCATAAAAAAAAATAAAAATAAATATTGCATGGTATAAGCTTTGTTGACTAAACTGTGGTGGTTGATGTTGTAGAATTGGGGACTGCTTTCTTTTGATTAGTTGTGCATGCATATTTCTGATTTTGACTGCCTTGTGTGGAAAAAACTAAGAATATTTTTAGAACCCACATAGATAAAAACCTGGGATGCGAGAGAAAAAACAGAAAGTGGTGATCATCCATGAGCGTTGAAAGGAATTTTATTAGAAATCATAGATTGATCACATGGGATTCGAGCTAGATTATGCATAATGAGCCACACAGTGTTGAGTATATCTTTTGCATAAGTATGCCTTTGACATTGACTATTCACACACACACACACACTTGAAACTCTGGCAGGATATAACTAGAAAATATTTTGCATTGTTGTTCATGACGCTTGCTGAAACTTAAATTGGTTTGGACTGTAGAGGCATATGGTAAACATGTTGACACAACAAAAATATTTGTTCTCTTATTTCTTTGATTTTTGTAGTTTAGTTTACATTGTTCGAGGACGAACAATAATTCTAGTTTGGGGGTATTTGATAAGCGTATTTTATACACTTATTTGTATGTCTAAATTAGGATTAATTATTGTCGTGTGGGAATATTTTCTATTTAATTTATGTTTATTTGTTTACTTTTCAGAAAATGTCCCAATTGAAGAAGAATGAAGCAATTAATGGAAAAATGACACGATTGGATGTTAATTGGAGCTAAATTGGACAAGTGAGGAGTTTGTGACAACAACCGGGAAACATGCTTGGTGCCAAAGTGACTAAATCAGAGGTTAGAGGACCTAATTGAATGAATTAAGAGCTTGAATGGTCAAACCGAGAAGAAGATAAAGTTTGTGGACTAAATTGCAACAATTGAAAGTTGAGGACTGAAGGTGCAATTAAAAGTCAGGGACTAAATTGTACAGCCGAGAAAAGAGGAAGTCGCGATCGCTGGTTGCATACCAAGCGATCGTGATAAGGTGTTAAATCATAACCCAAGGCTAAAACAGCATTACCGCGCGATCGTCGGAAATATGCCTGAGCGATCGCGCGGTTGTTCGACTGGGCCGCAGATCAGATTTTTCTCGCGATTTTTAACAGGCTTTGGGCTTTTTGATCTAGGTTTTCTCCAAAACCTATATATACAACATAAGAGGCACGAAAATCAGACCTGAGTCTCTCCAAAGAACGAGCCACAACTGAGAATTCAACATCAAATCCTTGGAGATTCCAACTCGCAGAGGGGCGTGAATTGAAAACAATTGAAGAATTGATAATTGGTGCAATCTTTCCATTATTTATATTGTTTTTCAATGAACGTTTATTTTTACTGTTTTTGTTATTTCATGATGATGTGTAACTAATTTTAACGTTGGGATGAACGATGTAGCCTAGTTAATTATTTTAATGTCATATTCCTTGTTTTAACGCTTTAATGCATGTGTTGATTTATTATTGCGTTTAATGCGTGAATGAACTGGCCACTTATTCATGATTTCATGTGTTATTTCCATAATCCGAGAGGTGAGTTAATAACATAGATCTAGGTAATAAATCCGGTAATTGAACGAGAGATAGAGATATACTCTTGTAATTATTGCGATCGTGTGTGAATTCTTGTGTGTAATGCATCTAGTTAAGGAATATTCGGACCCGCTATAGAGATACAATGTTGACTTATTTAGGTAGGATTGATTTAAACTCAAGAGAGGAATCTCAATTTAAATTAGTGAATTCGACCGAACACACAAATAGGGAATAAAACTGGAATTGGGATTGATTTAATTAGCTAGGTGAATTCGTGAATCTCAACTACTTTACAATCTTATTTGAAAACAAAATAATTTAACAATTCTTTTTAATTCATTAGTTACATTTCTTAATTCTAGGTTTTTATTCTTAAAACGATTTTCATTTGTTCAAATAAAGTTAAGAACTGAAATATTTTGGTAATTAATAGCAGTCCTCGTGGGAACGATAATCCGGACTCTAAGGTCCACTTTATTACTTGATTACGATATCGTACACTTGCGATTTCAAAGTGAGAAGTGCCATGGCTGACTGGAGAGGAAAAAAGTGAGAAGTGCCATGGCTGGGGAAGGAAAAAAAAAATAAGGCAATCGGCAGTTGACACAAACTGACAGAATTCCAATTTCCTTCGTGCAATTAAATCGGGTGATGGCTTCCTTTAATTTCTCGAGTATTTCGCCCTTTAATATGCTAGGCTAATTTCTTTATGTATTGGATGAAGATAAAATTTGTTATTTATTTATTTCAAATCAAGAACTAGTAGTTTAATAATTTCTTATGTTGTCTTGATTGATCTTGCATGCTTTATTATTATTATTTGATTGATTGGCCACCAATTAAATATATGGTTACTTTTTGTAGTCTTGGAAAAGTCACAATAAGTTGGAACATTGCATGATCAGCATATGAACACTAGATGTTAGGAATAACACTATGACATGTGCAATCCAATTGATAATTGTGTGATTTAATGCGTTCTAAACATTCGTATTCGGACTAGGAATAGATTCGTTTCATGTTTAGAATATATTTAATTTTTCTTGGAAAAGAAAATTAATTGGATGTGAATTATCGATTGTCAAGCAACGCATGAATGATTTAAACTACAAAATTGATGAATTGAGATAGATGGTAACAAGTGGATTCTGATTCCAATACAAGCTCCTCATTTATATTTTACTCCCCAACATTGTTATTTTCTTTTATTTATTATTTTGCAATTTTTTAGTTAGAATAGCCAAACAAACCATTTTTTTTATTTATTGTTTCAATTAATTGAATCGACGATATACTGATAATTAGGACTAAACATTATTCCTCGTGGGAATGGTACTCTCAAATCATAACAATTATTACTTGTCAACGAACCCGTACGCTTGCGGGAATCACACGAACAGACACAACCAAGCAGAAAATTCAGGTATGATTTTCATCCCTCCACCAATTTCTGCTCTCAACCTTAACCCACATTCGCTACAACACCTCTCATTCACCCCTTCGTCGCCCAACATCAACCCAATTCAATCCACCATTACACTGCAAACTTCAATCCAAACAGAAGACACCATCTATATACACCACACAACTACCAACTATAGCCGAGCATAACCCATTACCGAACCACCCCCAGTAGTCACCTTTATTTTCAACCAAACCTGCACAACAGCAAAATCGAGCCCATCTTCTGCCTTCAATTCAATTCTTCCGCAGCAACTCCAACACACATTGTCGAACCCCCAATCTGCACAAAACTGAAATCTGAAGAACCACACAACTCCAAGGGCGACCACCCCTGCCACGAATGAAACCATCAACTGCCTAACCTCAATCCCCATCAATCAACTCCATAACAACCAAAAACCCAAGATTTAACAAAGCCCAATACATACCTTCAACCGAGCACCATCACCATCCCATAATCGGCCACCGCCCATTTCAAATCATCAATCATCCAACACCCAATTAACCAAATGAAATCAGAGAATAAACCAACATATTACCTTACCTTGACCGCCGCCAGTTTGGCCGGATAATCACCGGAGATTGCCACAACAAATCCGAATTCAAAACCTCTCGCACCCAAAACTCACCCAAATCACCTTCTCTTTGCACATCCTCACAACCGCCACGCAGTGGCAGCGTCTCCGCCGGCAAGAATGGCACGACGATCTTGATCGAGACGGGGCTCTTCTCTCGGTGTTGGAGTAGAGAAGGAGAGAAGATAATTTTTTTTTATTAAACCAAATTCTATAAATTTGTCCTTTGGTCCCAAGTTTTAAAAGTTATTTATTTTAGTCCCTATTAGTTTAAAAGTAATTATTTCAGCTCCTATTTGTAAATTTAGTTATTTCAGCCCTTTAGTTTTAAAATATTTATCTTTAGTCCCAATTTTTCAATTGAGTATATTTTTACCTAAAGTTCCTACTGAAATCTAATTTGGCCAGAAGCTTTCTGAGTTTGTCAATTCAGTTCCTAATTTCAATTAATTTCACGAATCAGTCCCCAAGCCTTTATAATTTACCCTTTTTGACCAAGCCCTAAATCTTTAATTCTTCCAATTAAATCCTCAATATTTGATCTCATTTATAAAACAATTATTACAAGTTTCTAATTAAAGTTCATTTATTCTAGGGCTAGACGAGGCGTGATATTTTCAAGAAGGCTAGAATTCTTTTACACAACAAACTTGAGAATATTTTGAGGTAGTTTCATTACTTCAAAAACTCTTTCATTCTAAATGCGCAATATTAAGTAAACCCGTATTGTAAATTTATGCATGTGAATACGCAATTTATAAGAACTAGTTGTCTTCGGGTCCAGATCCACATGTCTTCGGGCATGGACCATTTGCCTTCGGGCCCAGATCTACATGTCTACGAGCATGGACCAGTTGCCTTATAGCCCAGATCCACTTGCCTTCGGGTATGAGAATATTTGCTTATTGCATAAGATTTTATGAGATGATATTGCATGATTTTATGTGTTATTTACGGTATAATTTATTTAAATTGCGTTGAACTTACTGAGTATTTCTTCGAAATGCTCATTCCATTTTTAACAGTTTTTGCAGATTTCGGAGATGGTGGCGAATGAAAAGGGCAGTGGTGGAAGATTAATAATGAAATTATATTATTTTTCAGAAAGTCACGATCTATGAATATTGTCAATTCAATTATTTAACCTTTTTTTCCTTCGAAAAACTTAGATTTAAAGTTTTATGAACATCGTCAATTTAATTATTTTGTTGTTACTTTCTTTGAAAATTAAGATTTAAATGTTTTTATGAATTTATCAAATTTAATTTATTTACTGTCGAAATTTTTCACGTAAATATGATGTTTAGAATTCAATTATTTTCCCCAATAAATTAGAATTAAAGGAGAAGTGACGTCCCGAGTTATTAGAATTCGGGGCGTTACAAAATGAATGAATCTAAGTTAAATTCATGTATGCAACGAAAAGAATAACATTTATTCTTTAATGAATTTTGGAAGATGAAAAAATTCTTCAATTCTCGGGTGGGAAGGCTGAATGACCATTGTGAAGTAAAACAATTATAACTCCTTGTAGAAAAATCCAAATCGAGATCTATAAAATTCTTTGGAATTGTAACTTCAAGACCTTTCCAATGGTATCTAATTTTCCTGGTAAAAAGTGCTATGTCATTCCAGATTTTGGTAGAAAGTAACCCCCACATTCTCTCACTTGGGAATTAACACACTAATGAAATAATTTTGATTTCCCTATGTTCAAATGTTGTAATTGATGATACACCTATATTAGCGGGGCAATTGTAAATCCCAATGTTGCCTGCAGCGCCTTTCGTAGGGCAACACCCTACGATGCCTGTTGCAGCGCAAGGCACTGCCATTGCAACGTCCATGCACGCTACCTTACACTATCCAACGCGCTGTTGATTCTCTTCTTCGTTAGGGCCCATTCGTGGTGTCTTGGCCCATGTTTGATTTGGGTAAAATCCATTTGGTCCATTTCCAAGAAACATGGGGCCCAATATCTGAATATATTAGGATACATAAACACATGGGCTTGACCCAGTAAATGTGTAGAGACCTGACGGGCCTATTTGACCCAAATCAGACATGGGCCAGGACACCACGAATGGGCCCGAACGAGGAAGAGACCCGACAATGCATTGGACGCTGCCAATGAAGTGCCTCCTACTACAACAGGCAACGTAGGCCATTGCCCGGTGCAAGGCAATAGGCAGCGTCGAGATTTAGAATTGCTCGGCTAATACAGGAATATCATCAATTACAATATTTGAACCTAGTAAAATCAAAATTATTTCATTGGTGCATTAATTTCCAAGTTAGAGAATGTTGGGGATCTCTTTCTACCAAAATCTGGAATGATATATCACTTTTTACCAGTCAAATCAGATACCATTGGAAAGGTCTTAAAGTTAGGATTCCAAATAATTTTATGGATCTCGATTTGAACTTTTCTTGAAGTTGTTATGGCTGTTTTACTTCACAATGGTCATTAAGCCTTCCTACCCTAGAATTGAAGAAGCTTTTCATATTCCAAAATTCATTGAAGAATAAATGTTATTGTTTTCATTGTATACATGAATTTGTAACTTACATTCATTCATTTCCATTTATTTTAGATTTTTTTGGTATTTCAAAGTCTGAACTATAAAAAGACACCCTATGTAACTCATGAAGTCATTCAAGTTGAAAATAATATTCAATTTCATTTGAGCAGTGGTAAACTTTATCCTTTAAACTCCGTTTCTCTTTTGTGGATTACGGGAGTGGTGAGTTATACTAGCCTTTAATACCTTTTCGGATTTCTTTGGGTGGTGATAATCTATATCCTGAGGTGTTTTCTTGAATAATCAGTTATACTAGCCTTGCGAGCCCTCACGAATTTTTCCTGCAATCCCGCACAGACTTTCGACTAGGCCACAGATTGGGCTTTTTGCACGATTTTCAACATATTTTCCTCCTTAATCAGCTAGGTTTTCCCAAAACCTATGTATACAACTTAAGGGGCACGAAATTAAGACATTTGCACAGCCTCCCAACTATAGAATTCTTCATTCTAACTTCAATTTCTTGGGAGATTAAAGCAAGACAAATGACGAGATTCGAAGATTATAAACAGGGAGCGAATTCTTAGTATAAGGCTTCATTTCTTTTGTTAATTTGATAAACTCTACATGTGTAGTAATTCTTATTTCTTTGTTTTTATTTCTTTATTATTGATGAACAATAATCTTTCAGTTGGGACAAACGACTTGGCTTTGTTTTACGCTTTTAATTCTATAATTCATGTTGTGTATAAGTTGCATGTGTTGATTTATTTATTATGACCTGTAATAATTCTTCGAAGAAAAAAAAAAGAAGTATTTTGTAAAACATTGCTTCTTTCATTCATGTATTCGATTTCACCAAAGAAAAATGACCCATTTAAATTTAATAAATGACTACTACTTTTTTCTAATTGCAATGACTAAAAGTGATATTGATAATAATGATCCACCTAAAAGGCCTACATATCCCAATATCATCATGCTTATTATTAACCACTCGATTGAAGAGCGGGTACTAATATAGTAGATCCACGTATTCTACTTAAAAGACTTGAGGTAGCAAAGCTTTGGGCAAAAATAGTGTTTGTGCCTATACATTTTAGAAAACATTCCAGAAGATAGAGAATGAAGCAATTGATGGAAATAATGCGTAATTGGATGATAATTGAAGTTAAAATGCACATTTGAGAGTTGTTGAGGTCAGCTGGGAAATATGCATGTGCTAAAGTAAAGAAATCAAGATTTGGAAGACCCAATTAAAGAAGTTGAGAGTTTTAACGAGCTAATTGAGAATATTCTAAAGCATGGGAAAAAAATCCTCTAATTGGAAGTGGAAGGACTTTGAATGATAATAAAGATTGAGGACATACTTAAACATATATAAAGTTGAAAATTGCGCTGGAAGTTATAACTGTGCAGCTGCACGAGTTTGTACTGCGAGCCCTCATGGTGTCTCCTAAAATTGTCAGAACCAACTAAAGGCTTGTAAGATCTTTGCACAACCTCCCTACAGAATTCTTCATTCTAACATCAGTTTCTTGTAAGATTCAAGCAAGACAAATGGCGAGATTTGAAGATTATCAATAAGGAGCGAATTCTTGATGCAAAAATTCATTTCTTTTGTTAATTTGATAAACTCTACATTCGTAATAATTCTTATTTCTGTGTTTTTATTTCTTAATGATGAACAACTAATCTTTTAGTTGGGACAAACGATGTAGCTTTGTTTTACACTTCTAATTCTATAATTCAAGTTTTGAGTATAAGTAGCATGTGTTGATTTATTTATTATGTTTAATGCTTGAATTACTTGATCAATAATTCATAGTTTTTGTGGTTTATTTTCATAATTCGAGAGGTGAGTTAATAGACTAGACTATGGTAATAAATCCGACAATTTCAACAAAATGATTGAGTTATGAATTTGTGGTTGCATGCAATCAATTGTGAATTTCAAGGAGATTTTTTTTTTCATTTAGCTAAGGAATAATTCTGATCCTCTATAGAAATATATGATTGACTTAGTTAGATATAATTGATATAAACTCAAGAGAGGAATTTTAATATACATCAGTGAATTCGATCGAAAACATATATAAGAATAAAACTTGAATGTTGGAATTAAAAGTATTGATTATGGTGAAATCATGATTCCCAACATTTTCAAATATCAATTTATAAATTCCAAATTTGTAATATTTTATTTTGCTTTTTAGTTATGATATTCTAGTTTAGATAACTTATCAATATTTTACCTCTCAAATAAGGCGAGAACTAACACATTTTCTGTACTTAATTACAATTCTTGTGGGAACGATAACTTGAAATCTTTTATCCATTTTATTATTTGGGTGCGATATCGTACACTTCAAATTTATCACATCAACTAACTATTTTGAATGTTTTTGGTAAATTAATGGAAATAATTTATGATAATTGGAGGTTAGGGTCTTTATTAGTATCAAATAAAGTTAATAATAACAATATGATTAAATTTGATAGAATTTCAAAATTGGGATACTACATCGAGAAAATTGGGAAAATTCAGTTTGATTATAGTTTTTCCAGTGGAAGGGGTATGCCTTTGAGACCATCTTAAATAACGTGTATCGGCATATAGCATTTGCATGGTATACCATCCTATAGATCACGTTGAGATGTACATTTTAGTATTCAGATTGATCTCAATTGAGTTTAGGAACTACTTCAAAAATCGAGTTGAAGTTACCTACCCGGATGTGATGAGATGGCCAAAACCAAAATTTTGCTAGTGTATAGAAACTATGATTGAACAGCCATCTTTGAGCAAACACCAGAAATTGTAGGATGATCCATTTTTGCTGCATGTGTACTTTTCTTAAAGCCTGAAACAAGATCATTGCAACGGTATTAAGAACACATAAAATGGACATCAACTTGTCCTTCAAATGTATACCTAAAATGAGCAACTTGGTATAGATTTTTGTAGAGAATTTCTTTAGTTATACTTGCATGTGTGACACTTGTCACACCCTTGCTACTAGCTGTGTTATGTTTTGTTTGGCTATGCATATAGTATCCAGAATACATCATTTAGAGTATATACATATAAGTAACTGTTAAACTAATAAAATAACTTATAAAATACGTATTCAATTGGAAACAGAACTTATAAACTCTTCCAAACAGACCTTAACCTTACTTTCCTGTCTATATATACACATGCCCCTTTCCTCTTAGCCCTTTAGTCTGAGTCAGAGAATTTAAATTGGCTGGGAGAGAGATCAAGAATAAGGTTTGATACAAAAAATTCAAGCTCCTAGAATCATATTCATTCTTTTGATCTACGAATGTAGGAGTGATAACAACAAAGAAGAGAAAATATATTAATCCTACGTTAAGTTGAAAATCATCCATGATAATATTATTTTTGAAGCATTAAGAATGAAAAAATTCTAGAATCGAAAGCTACTTGTAGCTTTCTGTTGGGTTTTTGATACCCAATAAATCCGGGCGATGATGTAAAACAGTTGTGGGAATAAAACGACACATCGATAGATAGTTAGGCTCGATAACGACTCGGGGCCACTCGAAGTGACTTAATTGGTAGTCGCTCGTGGCCCACTTGGACGGCCCATTTGTTGTGGATATTTTGGATAAAGGCCTTGGACTTAGATTGTCGGCCCATTTGGATGGTTGTTATCTAGCTTGTGGGTTTGGGCTTTTGGGAGTCTAGCCCAATCATGACCTAGCCCATTCCACCCTATAAACCTCCCCCACCGCTGCCATTGTGTAAAAAAGTCTGAGAAAGAAATTTGAACTAAGGCTAAAAAAGTGGAAACCGCCATTCTTGAGAAGCTGGTTTACTGCTACCTCTACTGTTCATTTTCTTCCTTGTTTGATATAGTTCATCTACATTTGGAGCAACCAAGGTTGTGTGTTTGTCGAGTCGAGCTTGGAATCGAGGTGTCATATTGGAATGCTTACTGAGCCCGAGTTGTATCAAGGATTCGAACCATATATTTTCAACATGGTATCAGAGCTAGGCGTGATTTAAAAGGGGGCTGAAATCGGACCAAGAAAGAGGGAAGAAACGGGCTGGGGCTGCAAAAGGTGGAAGCCAAACCGAAGCCACTGTCCATTTTTCAGAAACCGGACCTCCGGCCAACCAACCGGTGCAAAACCAACACCAAAAGAACCGCCTCATCCTGGAGAACATTCGACCAGAAGGCGGCGCAGTTCCGGCGGCAAACGGCGGAAGAAGGTTGTGAAAAACGGACTGAAAAATCTGAATTCCGGCCAAATGAAAAAGCTGGTGGAGAAACCACCACCACCGGTGAACTCAGGGAGCTGGGGCGCACCTCCCTGTGCGGCGCGTGGGTCCGGCGGCGGCGCATGTGGCGGCTCCGGCGAGGTAGTTTTGACGCAGTTTGATATTTTCAATATTTCTGACATTTTGGCGTTGTTAGATTTTCGTTTCAGGGTTTGGAATTTTATTTGGACCATTTTGCCCTTGGTGGTTCGAAAGTCGATTCTTGATTGCTGTGGTGCTGAATTTGGGACAAAGTTGGCGGTCTTAAATTCGATAAAATTTCGCATCTCTCGATTTTACGCACATTGAAAAGTCCGCTCTGGTAAATTGGCTAAAACCTTTATTTATCGCACTAGCAGGTCATCGTGTGGGGTGATCATTAGGATTGGGGGTTGTCATTGCTTGACAACCATTGCCTGTTGCTAGAATTTAGGTTTTAATTGTCTTACCTACTTACGTGCTTGAGGTGTTAAGCTACTCTAAATTTTTTGTTCGGTCTTTTGATTGTGTATTGACGAATTTCCTATTTGTTGTGTTCTTTTGTTAATCCTGTTAGATTTCTTTTGACTTTAGGACCACTTGTTGTGGTTAATTGTCAATTTGTGATTTCTTATTCATTTCGTGTCTTAAAATGACTGCACGTTTTGATTTGGGGATTTTCGATGGGAAAGGGGATTTTTCCATTTGGAAACAAAAAATGAAGGGAATTTTGGTTCAACAAAAGGTTTTAAAAGCTATTACTGGCATTTATCCCGCTGATTTATCAAAGGAACAAACAGAAGAATTAGATGAGCTTGCTTACACTTCAATTATTTTACACCTATCTGATGCTGTTTTGAGAAAATTTGGTAAACTTAAAACCACGGAAGAACTTTGGAAAAAGTTACACGACTTGTATTTGCTTAAAACTACTTCTAACAAAATTTACTTACTCGAAAAAAATTTCAGCTTTAAAATGGATCCTACAAAGGATTTAGATGACAATCTGGATGTGTTTAACAAACTTGTGCAAGATATTGTTAACTGTGATGAAGAGGTGTCTGAAATGTACAAGGCCATTATTTTACTTAATTCTATGCCTGAATCATTTAGAGAGGTTAAGAATGCAATTAAGTATGGTAGGGACAACCTAACACCTGAGATTGTCATAGATTCCCTTAGGAGTAAGGAGATGGAAATTAAGGCTGAGAAAGAGGTTAAGAGGAGTGGTGAATTGCATATGTTGAGGGGTCATTTTAAGCAAAAGTGTCATATTCAAAACAGTGGTGACTCGAGTGATGACTTGAGTGAGGATGGTGGTAAGCATAAATGTAAGAGTTGGGACAAGTCAAGGTCCAGTATGGGTGGCAAGCGATGTTTCGGCTGTGGTAAGAGTGTGGACTTTATAAGAGACTGCCCAAAGAAGAAGAAAAAGGGGAGAAGTGAGGCGAATGTGATTGAGTCTAGTTATGACCCTAGTGTGATTGAGGGTGACCCTTATTGATAGGGATCCTAGTTACTGAATGTGCATCTGTGTGATCCTGTCTGCATGTGTGTGATTACTTAATTCGATGCATTGTTTTGTGTAGCATTTCACGTTGTTTGATATGTGTTATTTTGCATGAATTTGTGTGTAATCAGTCTTTACTTAGTGTAATGTGTTGGCATGCATAGTGGGTTTGTGATGCATTAGCAGCGAGTGTGAGTATGTCTTTTGGTAATGTGTGGAGTAGATGCCTGATAGTGCATTGATGAGATGTACGGGGGGTGAGTGTGACATTTGAATGTCCTGTAAATCTTCTATCTGAAAATCCTGGCCGGGTGGAGTGTTAGAAACACTTAGATCACTTCTATTAGGTGGAGACCCATTATCCCCTTTAGGTTGAGAGAAGTGAGGTGTTGATATAGGAGCATCCCATAGATTTAGGATCTATTCTTGTTTACCAGTTAGGCATGTGTGGTGATCAATCTAGTGAGCATATGTGGCGATGTGTGTGATATGTGTTCTCGAGGAGAGAGATACACGGAATGGGATAGGATAATTGTGTGAGGTCTTTTCATGAGGTCATTTATGCATTGTGGTGTATATGTGTTGGCCGTCGTGTTTGATTAACTTGGAGTTAGTCTTATGTTCTTGTGTGAGCATGTTTGAAAAGATTTCTGTATTATCTTTTGGTTATATCTGTCATTGAATGTTGTATGTTCTTGATTGATTATTGTGATTATCTGTCTTCTGCTTGGATATATTTGACCTTAGTCCTAGCGAGTAAATGGAGCAGGTATGGTGTGTGTTTCAAGTGCGAGACACGAGGTAAAGTCTGTGATTCCAATTTTGTTTGGATTACCTTGATTGCGTAAGTATAAACATTGTATTGTTTTTTCTTGCAGATTGTTTGGGTATCAAGGTGGAGATTTGTTGGGTTTTTGATACCCAATAAATCCGGGCGATGATGTAAAACAGTTGTGGGAATAAAACGACACCTCGATAGATAGTTAGGCTCGATAACGACTCGGGGCCACTCGAAGTGACTTAATTGGTAGTCGCTCGTGGCCCACTTGGACGGCCCATTTGTTGTGGATATTTTGGATAAAGGCCTTGGACTTAGATTGTCGGCCCATTTGGATGGTTGTTATCTAGCTTGTGGGTTTGGGCTTTTGGGAGTCTAGCCCAATCATGACCTAGCCCATTCCACCCTATAAACCTCCCCCACCGTTGCCATTGTGTAAAAAAGTCCGAGAAAGAAATTTGAACTAAGGCTAAAAAAGTGGAAACCGCCATTCTTGAGAAGCTGGCTTACTGCTGCCTCTACTGTTCATTTTCTTCCTTGTTTGATATAGTTCATCTACATTTGGAGCAACCAAGGTTGTGTATTTGTCGAGTCGAGCTTGGAATCGAGGTGTCGTATTGAAATGCTTACTGAGCCCGAGTTGTATCAAGGATTTGAACCATATATTTTCAACACTTTCATTCTTACTGTGCAGCAAACAAATTTTAAAAAATTTATGCTGCCAGTAACATTCAATATGATTGAAATCCAACAGATATTGAGGATGGTTTTTAGTATCTTTCATCATTAAATGATAAAAATAAAAAATGAGTCTATGTACTCTTGGGTCTAAGAGAACACTCTTGTGACCTTGTACTATAGAGAAAGCACTTTACGCACTGTGTATGACCCTAATATGGGAAGGGCTCCTAAAGTAAAAGATAAAGAGAGTTTTTGAAAAGTAAAAATATTGTATCTTTCCTATATGTAACTTTTCAGGAAAGCAAAGAGAAAGAAAGAGAGGATTAAAAGAAATTAACATCATATCCTTTTTGCATATCATAACATGCATTACGATTCTATTTTCATGTTTGACTAGCTGGTAATTAATTTGATGTTGATGCTATAAAATAAGCTAAGTAATATTTGATTCTTACTTATATGAAATTTATTTTGGAACATGAGAATTTGTAAATGATGATGTCTCATTGTAATTGGTGAATCACGGTATTTATGTTTGATAGAAATGTGCATGAGTCTACTGTCTTCTGTGCGTTTTGAGTCACTAGATACGATGAGTATCGTAGTGGATTGTTATGAAATGCAATTCTATGAAAAGTGGAATTCAAAGTTAAGAGGTAAAGTGTCTTAACTTCACTCCTTGATAGATAAAAATGAATAGTGTATTAGATTGTTATAAAATGCAATTCTATGAAAAGTGGAACTCAAAGTTCAGAGGTAAAGTGCCTTAACTTCACTCTTTAATCGATATTTATATACCTTGTATTGTGTAAATACTTTGCTCACTAAGTTTCATAACTTATAGTCGTCTTATGACTGAATGTAGGTAATGGCTTGTGAAATGTTTGACTTGGTCAGGACCTGGGGAAAGATGTTAGGAAATAGATTCGAGTATCATATTGTTACAAGATATGAGGTTTGAGTACACTACCCATATTGGCTAGGTCTGTACATTAAGAATTCTTTTTTACAAAACCATCCATGTTTATGATGCATATTCCTATTAACCCACAGGTGTACTACTTTTTATCTACTTAGGCTTAGTGGTGGATAAAAAGCTTTTTATCTTTTGCTCGTTGGATGACAAGAAAAGTAACTAAAATGTATTTTGAATTTGTATGATGTCAAAGGTGATCTTTTGGGTTATTTGATGTCGGGTATTATAATGATCACCATTGTAAGTATAGATGTGTTACGTTCTCAAGAGTTTCCTTAATATGAATAGTGAAATCTTAGTTTTTATGCATAAATTAAAAAGGTGTATAAATCTGAGAGTAAAAAAAAAAAAAAAAATTGGGTTGACAACGTAAATAATTTGTTTACATTAGTTGGTTTGGGAGAGGAAAAAAATAATTTTTGTATCTTCTGAAATGGGCCTTTGGTATTCCTAAACGTTGAAAATCACAATCTGAATTATTTGCAAACATGCTTTATTTACATGGACTTACCGATTTAGGTGTACGTAGAAAACCAATTTTACACGTGGAAGGATCCATGAAGTTCAATAAAAGGCATCGACTTGATTGATTGATGGATAACACGTTGTATAGTTCAATGATCATTGGAATACAATTCTAAGTTCAGTAGTTAATTAATAATACTTTGTATATTTTAGCGACTATTGAAATACAATTGTAAGTTAAGATATTAATTTGCAATACTTTGCAAAGTTTACCGGCCATTCAAATAATTATATTTGCTTATGTGAACTTGGATTGATGTCTGATGCAGGCTAAGTAGGAATCCGTTTGATACATGGATAGATATGTTGAGTCCAACAAATAGTATCGACTTGAGTGATGAATGAGTAACACATTACATAATTCAGTTACAATTAAAAAATACAATTCTAAATGTAATTATTAAATAGAAACACTTTATATTGTTAAGTGACCCTTCAAATAATATCACGCACATCTTATGACCATTACAGTCCTTATGATGGATTTTTAAATCTAAATCCACAATCTATTAGACACATGAGAAAACTTCTATCTCCTCCTATTATTATGTATATGATAATAATAATCAATACACATAAAAGAGGCAAGGTTGAGGATACCATTCAAAATTTCTGTCCAAAACGACTTCGTTTCACTACACATAAAACAAAGTCGTTTTGGTCAGGATATAAAATGAATATTTTGGGGATTTTAATCTTTTGACTAGGTTTTTAATCAATTTTTTCTAAAGGTGGACAAAATAATCGAACCAAATCAGAATCAAACCAAACCAAGCGATTTGGTTCGGTTCTACATAAAAAAAATAATGGTTTGATTCTTAGAATCAAGAACCATTTGGTTTCGGTTCTGATTAACCTTAATCAGAACCGAAACCAAATGGTTCTTGATTCTAAGAATCAAACCATTATACAAATTAGTGGATATTCATCTCATAAAAAAATTCAAATTTGATATTATAAATATGAAATGTACAAAAATGTTATTTACCATACATTTTATCTCATTTCTTATTAGACAAAGATTTTACATCATAAATCTAAATTCTAATTCATTTTTCTTCTGTTCAATTATAAACACGCATTTACATTGCTTTACTTGCACTCCTATAACACAGCAATCGTTGCACTCCTTAACCACCATCGACGACATTGGTGTTTATTCTTTAAAATTTATGTATATATAAACCTCGACCCAATTCCTCAATTCTCAAGAGTACAAGACACCACGGTAGAATGAGACTCAGAACTTCATTGTAACTTATAACTATAAGTCTAAACGGCCTTTATGTTAGATTCTTTAAGTTTCAATGGGTCGGCGAGCTTGCTTCAGGCGAGTTTCTTCTTCTTTAACTTAGAATAACATGTTACTTTTTCTAAATTTTTGTTATGTTAACTAAAAATTTTATTTTCTATTTAGTAATAATGTAGATGGATTCTAATGAAGAAGCGGATATAAACATGTTTTAATTTGCATTTATTATTTAAAAGTTCAAGTAATGATCCCAGAACCAGACCAGACCAAACCAAAACCGAGCGGTTTGGTTCCATATCTTTAAAAAAATCAATTGGTTCCATTAGTAAAAAACCATCGGTTAATGGTTTGGTTTGGTTCTTCTAGAACCAGAACCATACCGAACCACGTTCACCCCTAGTTTTTTCCACACTTTTCTTCCTCTCGTGCACGTTCCTCTCCTTTCCGTCCCCTTTGATTCACACCTTTCATTTTTCATCTTTTGTTTCACTGTCAAATTCGATGGTGGATTCTTAGTTTTAGTATTTGTATGTTCTTTGCTCGTTTTCTCTTCCTAGGATCGAACAAATAGACTCCCAATTTATTTCTTTTTTGTTGGTAGAAAGAGATATGAAGGATGTTATAAAATAATTCATTTTGTTCTTCAAGTTGAAAGTGATCATGAAACTAATAAAGAACTAAAGACTTGTAGAGATTGCATTTTTTTAAAAGATGCAATCAAAGATGAGATGGATTTTATTATATAAACACTTAGGAAATTTCCGTTTTAATAAGTTCAAAACAAATTGGTGTTTAGAAGAAAATATAATTTCGTTAGAACATTTAACACCTGTAAAGCTACATTAGTAAATAAAGAGTGCCGAGAAAAAAGAAGACGAGATTTCCTACTTTGATGCATATGCACCTATATCTAGAATAATCTCAATTAGGATATTGTTTGCATTATCATCTATTCATAATTTATACGTTGAACAAATGGATGTGAAGACGACATTTCTTATTGGGGATCTTGACGAGGGGGTTTATATGGAACAATCAGAAGGGTTTGTTCTACAAAAAAAAAAAAAAAACATAACATATGCAAGTTAGTTAAGCCTTTATATGTACTAAAACAATCACCAAAGAAATGACGTGACAAATTTTATTTCACTATTATGTCAAATGATTTTGTTCATAATATAGTTGATAAATGTCTGTATACTATTTGTGCGTCTTTATGTTGATGATAAGTTAATCATTAGTAACAAAATGGAAGGAATTCATGAAACGAAGAGGTTTCTATCTTCCAAGTTCAAAATAAAGGATCTTGGAGAAGTCAGCAATATCCTAGGAATCAAAGTTGAAAAGATAGTGGAGTTATTCATTAAGCCAATCACATTACATTGTGAAATGTGGTGAATAAGTGCGGACATTTGAACATTAATGAGGTTAATACCCCGTTAGATGCAAGTATCAAGTTAATAAAGAATGAGGGAAAAGCAATAGTCCAAAATGAGTATGCGAGTACAATTAAAAGTCTTATGTACGTGATATAATGCACAAGGTCACACTTTGCATTTGCTATTGATAAACTAATTAGGTTTACTAGTAACCAAAGTTTTGAACATTTGTAGGCCATTGGGACAGTTCTTGGTTACTTAAAGAAAACTATGAACCTAGGGCTATGATGCTCAAATTTGCGATAATTTTACAAGAATATACCGATACTAGTTGGATATCAAGTATGGAAGATAAATCTACTTCATGTCACGTGTTACTCTTGTGGAGGTGCAGTTTCTTGAAAATCGAAGAAACAAACATGCATTTCAATATGGTTTGTAACAACTTGAAAATCTCGTACATTAATTATTTATCTAGAAATTTAGATTCAATTATTTTATTAGAGAATAGCCTATTCCATGAGATGGTAATGCCTTTATAAGAAAGTGTAGGAGTAAGTTGCATGAATTCTGATATTAGAGGTTAAATTATCATAAAATGAAGTTATGAATAATATTTGAGCTTAATGGAGCCACAATTCATAAATGAGGACTAAGATGAAGATTTTAGGAAAATTCAGCTTATTTACAGTTTTTCCATTGGTTTGAGCCTAACTTTACGAGTCTTGTGTGTGAGGTGTGTTAATCCATACTCAATGTTTGTTATATCAACTTGGAGTTTGTAGTGAGATGTTTAGATCGATATCTTGATTTGCATGTTTTTGAGTCCGGATGTGCTAGGAAAATAAAGCCAAAGTGGTGGAGTTGAATTACATTAGATTGCAAAATTCATCAAAAATATCTCTAAGTATAAAATTGTGGTCGAGTAGCCAGTTTGAGAGGATCGTACAAACAATATGGTAATCTAATGTCTTTGCATGTTATACTACCTTGTAGTCCACATTGAGATCTATGTATTGATATCAAATTTGAGTACATTTGAGGTAGAGAATTGCTTTGAAAGTTGATCCATAGTTACATATATGAGATAGTAAAAATTTTGAAAAAGCAGAAAAATCGGCTAAGTATTGGAAACCAATCGAGCAATCATTTTAAATTAACGGTAGGGGCAGTATAGTAATTTGTTTTTGATGTATGTATAACCGTTGTGAAGATTAATTATGAACTTTGAAATAATATAAAGAATGACTCAATCGGATCTCGTCTTCACCTTCAAATATTGACTCGAAGGTGGTACATTGAAATAGAAAATCTAGAATTTTTAGTAATAAAATAATACAAGCAGGGGACACTTGTCATTCCCCTATTCTTACCTTAAGGGCATGCTTTTCACCTCAATTTATTTTAGTTAGAAGCAATTATGTATCAAAAGTTATAGGGTTTAGATAGTAGAAAAGAGAATTCTAAGGACTTAGTTTCAAAAAGTTTAAGGACCAACTTGTGCATTATATGAGAGTATAGGTTTGTTTGTAATTATAATGTATATATGTATCTATTAAGAGATATTAGGCCCCATTTGTTCTTCATTTTCAGTGGAGAGAGAGAGAGAGAGAGAGAGAGAGAGAGAGAGAGAGAGAGAGAGAGAGAATTGGAGATAGCAATCGACGGTCCTAAGTGAATGGGTTCATATTGGATTCTTCAATTCCTGTTTCAATTTCAAGAGTAAAACAAGAATATATTTATGTTTGAATGAGATTTAAATTTGGCCTTTGTGAATTATTTGCTCAAATTTGAAGTTAGCAAAATTGAAAATTATTGACACAATTGATTGCAGGAACTTAGATGATTGTTTTAAGGGAAAAAAAACTGATATTTATTATGAAATTTCAGCAAATATAGGGGGTACAAACATGACAGATTTTCTAGGAATAAAAGCTAAAAAACATCCTATATAAGTTAGAAGGTGAGTAAGATTTGATTATGTATTGTTGATGTTAATTTCTCATATGGTGGTTAACTTTTTTATGTCTATTTTAGTTGATTTTTGTTGATGGGTATTGACTGGATGAATATAATGCCAAGATTAAGGTTAGAATTACAAGTACCTTCTAGGTATTTGATTAATTGTGTAAGTGAAGTATCTCTTTACAAGCATTTATGGGATCTTACATCTAAGTTGTAAGTTTTGTTTAAGGAGTATGAATATGTAAAGATGGAAAATTGTAGGAAGTTCTAAGTTGATGATTGAGATTTAAAGTAACTCAAAATGGTTGTTTCATATTGGATTTTCTATTTATTTAGATCTAATTTATTTAGAGATGCCAAAAAATCTGACCCGATCTGTCGATCTGAATATTCGATCCGAAAAAATCCCGATCTTTGGATCTATGGATCAGATTTGGATTGGGGGAGATCCAATCCGCAATCAAATTTATTTTTTAATAAATTAAAAACTTTGTAAAAAATTAATTATTAAATCTAAAATTTATAATCTTTTATTAAACTTGACACAAAATCTCTATTTCTCTATATATGTATTGTTTTGTTGTATATTGGATATTAAATTCGTTGCTTTATGAATTATGTATTGAGTTGTTTGTCATCGACGAAAATAAATAACGTGAAATTCTTAAATTTTGTTCCAAACCGAACCCGACCCGATCATATCCTAAATTTTTACTGCTTGATCCGATCTACCGAAATCCTGTGGGGGCAGATTTGGATCGACACCAATATGCCTCGTTTCCATCACTATATTTGTTGTGTAAATTAATGATTATGGTATACCTATATCAATATCTTAATTTTTGGAGTTGGACATAAAGTTGAAGTTTCATAGTAGCAAGAAAAAAGATTTAAATTTAAGTTTGGAAGCTTAATGGGGCTTCGATTTTATAAGTGAAACATATTGTTGGGCTAAATCTTGCTTTCTTGCAAAACAACATGATTTAGATGGGATAGGATGTTTCCAAAAGGGTTCTAAAAACATAAGGGAGTTACAAACTTAAAAGACCACTTTGTACGTGTTGAATCTTAGAGTTTTGATGCTAAATGATGTTGGTATTTATGTCTAAAGTGTGTTATTAGCCTAAATTATATTCTATGTTCAATATACATAATTAAAAGTGTGCTACTACCCATCAAACGTGGCTTCAAAATATGCTAGAAATACTCACTTAAAAATGTCACTTTGCATGAGTCTAAAACTAGATTTTAAGGTTAAATGATGTTGGACTTTATGACTAAAATTTTTTACAGGCTTATGTTATGTTTTATGTTCAATACACATGACTAGAAGTGATAAGAGGCACCAAACATGGTTTCAAAATCCATTGAAATTCCTCATTTAAAAATTTCACTTTCCATATGTCTAAAACATAGATTTTGATACTAAATGACGTGGGATATTATGATTAAATCTTCTTATGTGCTCAAGTTATGTTCTATAATCAATAAGTATGAGTAAAAGAGTACTAAGAGGAAAATAAACATTGCCTAAACATTTTGTTGAGATATTTTAATTAGATTTTCACTTTGCATGTAAGATTTTCGATGAGTTATGAAAAATTCAGAATCTACATCTTATCCTAACTTTGAAATTATGTGTATTGAATATGATAAACTTGTTAACATGGTAACAAATTTATCCTTAATCCCTTATATGTTAAATTAAGATCAATACAACTTTTTGTGATAAGTTTGAGTAAATGATTATGTGCAAAGTCTTTCAAATGATGTTAGAATAATATTTGATGTCTAATGTTGCATCATAGCATCACAAGCAATCATGATCATTAAATATTAAAGAAGTCCTTATTTAGATTGTACACCTAAGGAGAAGGTCGTCCCTATATTGAGGTCATGGGCTATTAGATGTCCTGTAGAAGGTCCATGTAAGTCAATGTGCTTTTGAGCAAAGTGCTCTAAAGAAAATTGAGGCATTGTACTCATGGGTGTAAAAGAACGCTCGAGCATAAAAGAACGCTCTATAGTGACCTTGTGCTTATAGAAAGCACTATTTTGCACGTGGTGTACAACTCAAATATGGAAAGGGCCCAAAATAAAAGAAATCATGAGAAAAGTGAAAGGCATCTTTACTATGCATATCACTTTTCAAGAAAGAAAGAAAGAAAAGAAAGCATGAGAAAAGTGAAAAATATTGTCACTCATGCATATCACTTAATGCATTACATTCATTTCATAAATATGAAATTGATTATTTGAACGTGCTTATATGAAATTAAATGTTTTGAATGTGATATGAGTTGATTATCAAATGATATGTTAAAGTGATTGTGATATTATTCACTTATATTGAGGATAATGTTAAAGATAAGAGGTGAAGTTATGATTTATATTCTTTCATAAATATGCTATAGTTTGACAACAAAATATTTAGAATGGTGGATCGATGCTTATATAACTTTAAACAATTTATGTTGAAATTGACCCCTTATTACATGTATCAAGTTTTATTCACTAGAACTCGCGGTTCATAGTTGTTTTATGACTTTCCTTATAGGAAATGGAGCATTGATTTTTGGATGTGTGGATTCCCTATGGAGAATGCCTACCGAGAATGCAGAGTACTTATTGGTAACAAAAAATGATGAATGATTAAGCTTCTCTATAGCTAGAACTAAACTTGGAATGAAAGTACGATTCCTTTTACATTTAAAAGTCAAATAAAGTTCGGGCTCAATCTTAAGATGTAAAGTAAATGTTTATGAAAAGAAATGGCCCTTATCTTTTAAAGATCTACTTAATGTTATTTTTGTAAGTTTTGAAATTTTATTAACTGAATTGTTAGCAAAATATTAAAAGTTAAGGTAAGAAATATGATTCTAAAAGTTTAATAGGATAAACTAAATATTTCTAACCCTTAGTATGGTTTTAAAAAAATATAGAAAGTGTTTTTGGTAAATCGAATCAATTTGTGCTATTTATCAAAATACACTACTAGTAGTCACATGTAGCTATATTTTCAGTTCAAAGGAGGCTACTGGTAGCCTTTAGCGTGCGCGCGCGCTCACACACACATAGCTAGAATTTTGGGGTCGTGACATGGTTAGATTCGAATTAGGAGTAAAGGATATTTCTTCAATAATTATGTGTGATATTCAAGCCATCGTAGCTCATGTATATGTGAGTCTAAGACATGAGTATGTGAGAAAATTGATCAAGTAGGGAGCCTCTCGCAAGAGAGTTAGTAAGATAAACATCCAGCAGGATGAGGTTGAAATTCCTTGGTTAAAAATATACACCAATGATGGAAACATTATCTAACTATACTAAATATGATAAATCATTTAATACGTAGATCGTCACAACACTATAAATTAAAACCCTATCCTTGATAAATAGTGCTAGTTGTTACAAATGGAGGTTGAGTTTATGAAAATCTTAATAAAATTCAGTACAAGGTACAAGAATCTATAAATGTAACAAAGATATTGAAAGAATTCCACCTATATGAACTGCTAAATGTTGCCGCTTCAATAAAAAGTTAAAGTTTCTTTCTTAAAAAGTTTAATGAATAAATAAGCACAAGGCCGTAATAATGTTAAGCGACTTAAGATAAACCTGAGAAACGTTGACATTTGTGTGTTTGTGCGCGCACATTCTTTTTCCACGGATGTTATCACAATGAATAATAGGTTCAAAGTTACCATGCTTCCTTTAGTTTCGATAATGCTTTGTGATGATTACAATATGGTTAGATTCAAATTGAAAGATATCTAAACCTTACGCATAACTGCTATTAAGTTTGAATTTGTGTCGTATAATTCTGAACAGTTATGGATTGCTATATCTATGTGTATATAATTACTAGTAGACGGACACGTGTGTTGCACGTGATGATTTATACTCGTGGCACTAGAATTGAAAAAGATGTTTGAACATAAACAATTAATGTTAAAATTAAGTAATTGTAATTAGCAATGCATAGTTTGGGCTTCCAAAAATTTTCTTCAGAAAATGACCATCATACATGATGGTTCGCTGCCTTAAGATCTATATGAACAACTATATTCAGGTGTTGTGGGTGCATTATGCCTACAGTGACATTGCAATGAGGAGGAATGGTGTTCCATTAGAGTTTAGTGCTTTCAATCAGCATAAACTATGAATGAATGATGCACTTATGATGAATAACATGTGTTGAAGGTGATCATCCAAAAAGATTTACAAAAACTTAACGAAAAACTCACTATGGCATTTTGTCGAACACTTGGCGTGCATGTGAAGAAATCAATGCAAAACATAGATTTGAATATATGGATCAAGTCAAAAAAAATTCACATCCAATGATCTAGATTCTATCCTAATCCCAATTCCAACCAATCACAATATTAAATTTCATGAAAAAACATAAAGAACTCAAGTTAGACAAAAATAAATAGTTTTGGGAAAATTCATACATTTGATATGTTTTACAAGTGTTAATGAGGATAAATTGGACAAAGTGTGAGGTGTAAATGTTGGGGAGTGATTGAGGGTTCAATTATGAGCGATTTGAAGGAAGAAAGCAATGTTTGAAGTGGTTAAAATAGAAACATTTGAAACATATGTAAAACTACCGGATTGCTACAGAATTACACCATGCGACCGCACAGTTGTAACACCGTGCGACCGCACGGTTCAAACAAGCAGTGATCTTTTTTTTCATTTTTTCATTTTTTTTTTTCATTTTTTTGATTTTGGATTCCTCTTTCGACCTCTAAACGTGTTCATTGGCATGCAACCCACCCCAAACTACGTGATCATGTCCTAGACTAATGCATCATGTTAAAGAAAGTGATGATATGCGGCAAAACAAACAAAAATTCAATGAAAACTAAAAATACTCCTAATACTCAAACATGCAAAATAGAATACTAAAAACACTCCAAGCACATATTATATTAATGCATGCATTCTAAACGTGCTAGTACTCCTAAAATGAAATATCAAACAATGAAATAACTTAAAAGAAATAAATAAAACAACAAAATAAATGGGTTTGAGAAATTGAGTTGTTTCCCAACAAGCACTTTATTTATAGTTTATAGCTAGATTTTATGGCAAAAGTTGGCATGGTGGCATGAAACATGATGTTGAGTCCCCACCATCTACTTCAATTTTATATTCAAATTGTTCCAAAAAATGGAAGTGTTGTGCCACATTAATTTTGGAACAGTTTTCAAGTTGTGGATTGTGGTACTCCAATTGAATTACGTTGAATGTTACCTGCTCATCCTCGACTCGTTACATTACCTCCTCCTTTTCCACATCAATCAAAGCTCTTGTAGTAGCCAGGAAGGGTCGACCTAAAATCAGTGGCACTTTATTGTCTTCCTCCATATCCAGAATCACGAAGTCAGCATGAAATATAAATTTGTCCACTTTGACCAACAAATCCTCAATGACTCCATATGGGTATTGAATCGAGCGATCAACTAGCTACAGTGTGAATGTGCTCGATTTTGGCTCCCCTAATCCTAGCTTCATATATACTGAAAGAGGCATTAAATTTATATTTGCACCACGGTCACATAAAATTTTATTAAATTCTAAGTCACCAATAATGCAAAGAATTGAAAAATTCCCTGGATCCTTTATGTCGGGTGGCAGTTTCTTTTGCAAGATTGCACTGCACTCTTCTTTCAAGGATACCTCTTCAAGTTCCTCAAGTTTTCTTTTGCTTGACATCATCTTTTTTAGAAACTTGGTATAGCTAGGAATTTGGGTGATAACCTCTAAGAAAGGAATATTTATGTGCATCTTTCTAGCATGTTGTGAAATTTATTGAACTGCTGATTTTCTTTAGTCTTTTTAAACCTTTGCGGGAATGGGATAGGTGAATCATAAGACTTATAAATTGTCGATTTAACCTTATGTCCATCTTCCTTTTCATCTAATTAATTCCTAGATACCTGACCCTCTTCTCCCTCCTTTTCAACCTGCTTTTAAACGTGAATCTCAGACAATTGAACTCCACTGCGTGTAGTTATTGCATTTACTCCTTGTTTCTTTGTCCAACCCTTCAATCTTTGGGGAAAAGGAGTATGAGGTTGATACACCCTATCGCATGGAGCAAAAGTGATCCTTCTTGATACAAAATCTACCTCTTTTTTAGAGTTTTGATAGTCATTACTTACTCATTAGGATTAACCTCAATGTTATCGGGCAATGTGCATAGCTTTGTTTGTTAAAACATGAGCTATCTATCCAACTTAGGTCTCTAAATTTCTAACTGAGGCCTGATGATTTTGCAATGTGGTTTCCTTCTCATGAATTGGTCATTTTTACTCATGAACTAATCTGTTTTGTTCATGTACTACTCGGTCCATTCCATCAATTTCATGACCAGCTCTTCAAGCTGAGGCTTCTTTTCTTCTGTCTGATGTGGAGATGTATATTGGCCTGAGCTATTTTGATTATCTCTCCATGAGAAATTAGGGTGATTTCACCAACCCAGATTATAAGTGTTGGAATATTGGTTATGTTAGTGGTGTCCCCCCTTTGCACAAAGTCTACTAGCTCACCTTGGCCTACCAAAATAGGACAATCTGATGTACTATGATTAGCCCCACATTTCTTGCATCCAGATACTGTACTTTTCACTGCATAGTTGGTTTGTATGAAATTTACCAGGGAACCTATTTTAGCAAACAACGCTGAAACATTGTCCACTTCATAAACCCATGCTGGTTTCCTTTGAATTATTTGTTCAGATGCCTACATTACATTTGTATTGGTTATTCTCTCAAACAACTACAGTGCTCCATCAACAGTTTGAGTGGCTATTGATCAATTAGATGAGGAGTCAACTTGGATTTTGTATTGAGGGAGTAGACTAGTTGGTTCATTTTTGGGAATTCCATGTTTAGAGAATTTCCTAAGCATGTTCTTAAACCTCCCCATGTTTCATCAAATGACTCAGAGTCTTGTTGTTGGAAGATTGTTATATCATGTCTGAGCATAGAAACTTTGACCGGTGGCATGAATTTTGTGTAAAATTTTTGGGCCAAGTCATTCCAAGTTGTGAAACTTGCAGGAGGACGAGAATCTAATCAATTTATAGCCCTATCTTTTAAAGTGTATTGAAATAACCCGAGTATGATGGGGTCATCTGACACACCCTGATATTTAAAGTGTTCACACATGTACAAGAATTTAGACACATGTGCATGTGAATTTTCATCAGGTTTGCCATAAAATTGTTGTCCATTTCAAAATATGTTTATTACATTGGTTTTTCACTGAAAGTTTGCAAGACCAAAAGGCGGGTAGACTGTAGTTGACTGGTTTTGGAAAATTTGTTGGGTCATAAAGTCACCTACAAGCCTATTTCCCTCATCTATTGGCTCCACACTTGGAAACAATGGATCGTTAATTGTCATTTATTTCTATTTTTGGTCTTTTGTTTTATCTAATTCTCTTGCTTTTGTTAACCTATGTTGTAAAGTATGTTCTATTTTCGGGTTAACTTCGAAAACGATCATTTGTTTCGAACGTAGCATACACAACTATGAGACAAACAAAAGCGCTAGTGATTAAACTAAAACTATAAGTTACCAAAATAAAAAACAAAAATAAAGCGGTAAAAAGTCTGAATTAGTGAAAGTAATCTAAAAACAAATTTAAACTACAATCAACGGCAACGACTCCAAAAATCTATGCTGATAATGAATCAATTAAACATGACCTGTAATATTTATTATGAGAAATCAAATCATGTTATATATGAAATGTAGTAAGAATTATATCTTCTAGATTTTGCATGAACTTACAATTTATGGTTGTCTATAGAACTTACCATTACCAAACACGATTTTGCAAAGATTTTCCATACACATGTAGTATCGGTCGTCGGATAGTACCTGTAACATTCATTCTCTTCCCGATTTGACCTAAAAAATAAAACAATAAATTAAGAAAGTCAATATTTAAACATAATAAAAAACTAGATAAATATTTTTCTAACAAACTCTTATATATATATATATATATATATATATATATATATATATATATATAGTGCCTAAATTGCTTCGGTACTTTTTAGCTCTCCAAGGTGTATGCCATTTGTGCATGTCATGCGCCGCATGTCTTGCACCACCTGTCCTCCAAGTATAGTGTATCTCTTTTTGTTTCAACACTTTAGTTTCGTTATTTATAATTACTTTATTAAATTATTAATTAACTCTTTTTAGAACTGAGGTGCACGTATTATTGAAAAAATTGATCAGTTATTTAGAGTAAATTGAAAATATCTCCAATTAGTGCAGTGATTGGTCAATTTTTTTATTTTTTTTCAAATGCATATCGAAAAGTCATGATGTTTAGGATTATATGTAACTATTTAAAAGATTAAAATGAAAAGTCATCTCCTTTTGAAAATATGGATGATCTAATGATTTAAATTATTTTTGCCAAAGGATCCCACCGAATGGTGTTTGGAAATCTATAATTAGAGACATCAATTTCCATATTTCCAATTCCAAACCAATCCCATAAAATTGATTTCCAATTCTTTCCTTCTTCAATTTTTGTCAATTACCATATTATTTTTCAATCTTGTAAATTTAAAAGAAACGTTGTATCTTGGGAGACATACTTCCATTTGATCCTATTAGTATCAGTTCTGGAGCCGAAATCCATCTTAATGAGATTTGCATTCAAATACTTCACTTCATTTCATCTCCTTCCAGTATCTACATTTTAGTAAGTCCAAATTTGTACGTTGTTTTTGAAATCGTCTTTGCATGCACACATTTTTTTGTTAAACAGAATATAATTGTGTACTAATTTTGTCGAACATTTATATTAAGATCAAAAGTTCACGATTATATTTCATCAGACTCGTTCTCCTACGCATGAATCACAAGAAAACGGTAATGCACTTTGCCATATGGACAAGGAAAATTTGTTGTAAATTTTTATGCCCTGTTTGTTAGAAATTTTGTATTTAAAAATATGTTCTTTTATATTTTTGATGTAAAATATAGGCGTAGGTAAGGATGACAAAACAGCTTGTAGGCTTCGAGCCAAAGCTCCAGCCGAGCTTTTTTTTAGAGACTGACTTTGCCTCGGCTCGGCTCGAGCAAAAAAAAAGCCCGCTAAAAAAGCTCGATGAGAGCTTGAGTAATGAATTTCGACCACGAACTTGGCTCAACTTGCTATATATACACATTTTTAATAAAAAATTTATGAATTTTTGCTATAAAAATAAAAAAAATTAAAAGCTCGGGACTTGGCTCGGCTCTGAAAAAGCTCGGGCTAAAGCTCGAGTTGAGCCTTATTTTTGAGGACGAGCTTTAGCTCGACTGGGCCTAGGCAAAAAAAAAAAGCTCAACCCCTAAAAGCTCGAGCCAAGCTCGAACCTTGATCTTCGGCTCGCGAGCCGGCTCGACTCATTGACATACCTAGGCGTGGGCATGATTCCATATGCTTCTGGTTTCAGAGAATCGAACCGAACCAATAACCAATGATTCTTTTGAAACTTTTGGTTCTTTTTTATAAGAGAAGAACCAAACAAAGACTTTTATGATTCATAAAATAACTTTATGTTTGAAATTCATTATTTAAAAATTTATATTAATAAATTTTGGAGAATGTGTTGTTAAAAAAAATAAGTATTTTTTGAGTTTATGTAAAAATTATTTTATTGATTGAATGCATTGTTAAAAATTAACTTGGTCTTATAATTTGGTCTTTTTTGTAAGTATTATTTTTATCTTTTATTATGTATTATAAATTCTAATATACGTGCGCGTATTAAATTTTGTTTAGTATTTATAATAACATAGTAAATTTTGTTTGCTATTCATATAAGATTTTGATGTGTACGTATATTAGAATATATTGTTACAAAATAATACTTATAAAAAGATCAAATTATAATACCCCCATTTAGTATTTATTATTTAAAACATCTTTTTTTCAAAATTAATTTTTAACAACACATTCAACCAATAAAATAATTTTCACATGAACTCAAAAAAATACTTACTTTTTAAAAACACATTCTCCAAAATTTATTATAATAAATTTTTAAATAACGGGCCTCAAACATAAAATTATTTTATGAATCATAAAAGCCTTTGTTTGGAAAATCGTTTAAAACATGTTTTTAAACAATACAATTTCTCAAATAACTTTTTAACAACACATATTTTCTCTCTACTTTTCAACAACATAAATTTATCTTGAAAACTTAAAATAACATATTTTTAAATACAAAACTTTTAACAAATAAAGTGTAAAATCATATAGAGATAAAATAAAGAAACAAAATATCCTTCTCCAGCACTTCATGCGAAGGAGAACGGGACTGTAAGTTTCATATTATCAGAGGTGTCGCAGGCGGTAAACTATTCAGTTTTGTTAATATGAATTTCCCAAATTTGTATTTGATACCCTAAATTTCAACGTGTAGTTAGATCTTGGTACAAATTTTTTAGAACTCATTTTTTCCTCAATCACATTTTTAATAATTAACCATTCTTTAAATAAAATAATTTTGCAGTTGGACTCATTACTTTTCCTTATTTTTTAAGTACAAAATCTCAAAGATATCATTTTCACAAAACATATTTTAGTAAAAAAAAACACATTAGACATGTTCCAAATACTAGTCTTTAGAATTTTAATCATTATTTTTTCATATATGTCTAGAGCGTAACAAACTATGCCAAGTGTATCTTTTGCCTGGCAATCCCTAATATGTTATCCCAGTCGTGTGTAGAGAATCTATCACTTAGTGAAATTGCTATTTTTTGTCGACCATCCACTAAGCCTGTATCAAATATTATATAGACAAATTAAACTGCACTTACAAATTTTACAAGTAAACATATATGTTATCAAAAAAGTAGATGGCAATTAATGTTTAACAAATAAGATAACGTACGGCACACAATGTCGATGTGTTGAGTTTTAAATTTGTATTGGATTACTTGCATCGAATACATAACTTTTATTTTATTTTATTTTATTTTTATCAAAATTGACTTTTACGGTTTTACTGATATTGACTCTTGTAAAATCATCGTAAAAAAATGGATAAAAATTATGAAAGATATCAAAAGTATAAAAAAAAATTAAAGTATCATAAAAAGGTACAAAAGATATAACAAAGATTTGAAAAATATCATCAAAATTCGAGAATGATCAAATTTATGATACATTTAAATGACGTAAATTTCAGTAAATTAATAATTTTTAAAAAATACCGTGTTGTAATACTTTTTAAAGGACAAAAAAAAATAGTTTGATACAACAACAACAACAACAACAATAATAATAATAAGTCATTGTTTGTTTCTCTTTAAAATTTTCTCATTTTTTACGGTACTCAATCTCAACTATCCATTAAAAGTCAAGTCCACAATATTTAATTTTCAACCAAATTTTAACCATCGATTCTCCTAAAAATCACTAATCATTAAGAAAAACTCATTTTAATTAGAATCAAATAGACACTAAAAGAATAAAATCCCTTCAAGAAAATAAGGTAACTATCTTTATCCACTTTTAAGTGGAGAAATAAATTCACAGTGATTAGCGTAAATGTTTCATATCGAATAACTAGTAATTTATTCAAAATAATGGTCTATGATTTGGTGAGACGGTTTCGTCCATTTCATTTCTCCATTCCGCCTCTTTCTTTCCTTTCTTTCAACGGAATATAAGTCATCAATTCTTCAAGTGCCTCTTTTGGAAAACGTTTATAAATGATATTTACTTATAAATAATAACGAGACAACATTTCATTAACTCATTTATTTTTTCTTTTTATAAAAAGTAAAAATAATCATTGATCAGCCAAAATCTTTAACAAATTTGTTTTAGTCACTTCATTTCTTTTTATTCAAGTCATTTCTTCTCGCTCTATCTTAGAGTATCCATTTACTCGAAAGAACTCAAAGGACCATTTCCCCTTGAATCAGAAAAACAAAGGACAGTTAAATCACAAATAAAATAGATTAGTAGGTTCGATCTCTGTGTAGAACTCATGCTTTTCTAAAGTATTGTCACATGCATGACGTTTATAAACAAAGATGTATAAAAGAAAAAATTACGAAACAGTGGCACACAAGAAACTAAAAATACGAAACAAAGAAATTCGAAAACTATTATTTCACCGTGTGATGCATGAAAATTATCTGCAAAAATTGATTCATTCTTTTCAATTTTTATTCAAAAACATCAATCACAATAATTAGAAAAGTAGTCAAAATATTTGAATTTAATCAATAAAGTTTTATTTACAAAAATAAGTAATCAAAATAATAATTTTGAAAATCTTGCAATTATCATGATACGACAACTGAGTAAATTGGAGATCAACAAATTATACATAAAATCTTATACCCTATAATATTTAAAAATTTATTAAAATTAATAATGATTAAAAAATATTAAACATTCTATTAATGTTATTAACTAAAAAGAAATCAAAGCATTAACTTCTCAATATTAGCATTCGTTCAATAAGTTTTTCTATAAATTATTTATAAGTAATACATTTTTTCAACTGACTTTTTAACCATATATAATTTATCAAAACTATTTTTCAACCACGTATTTTACCTCGAAAACAAAAATATAGTCCCTCAACAGAGGCTTAATTTATTAAAATAGTTAATAATAATATATATAATATATATTCAGAAAATATGATTTGTAATATTAAAAATAACAAATGATTAGACCATTAATAATTAAAACACAATTTTATTATTGATGGCTACCCGTATGATTAATAATATTAAGAATAACATATATATAAAAAGATCAATAATTGAAATACTGATAAAAATAATAATAATTATAATTATAATTATAACCAAAATATACAAATAACAATAACGTCATACTAATTATTTACTATAATACTAAAATATAAAGAATTTAAGAATTAAATTATACCTGACTATCCTACTTTTATATATAGTATAGATAGATAGATTTTCACAAGTGCGATGAATTGACATTGTAATCCACAACATCGATAAGTATTCACAAAATTTAATTATTATATATAATCAATGCAAATACAAATGATATAAAAATAATTTTTTACTACAATAATTATTAAATTTTAAAAACAACATAACTAATCCAAATTATTGAAAGCTTCATTGAATAATAAATGTCAATTTATATAGTAAAAAATATATATGACTTTTGATTTAAATTTTTTTATAAGTTACTATTAACTTCATTGAAAATGAAAATTTTGTAGTTTTTTTTTTAATTGTATATCATATTTGATGTAATATTTTGATTACAAATATTGATGCTCGTTCTAGATATCAATATATTTATAATAATTTTTGCATTTGCCTCACATATTTAACATTTTTCTCATTTTTCATTGAAAACACAAATCACAATAATTATAAATAGGGGTGTGTACACAAATACCCTTATATTTGGACCACTTACAAAAATACTATATAGAAATTTTTAGGAATTAAAAATACTTCGTTAATTTTGAGTGCCACTTTTTCAATGTTTTTGTCATTTTCTTAATAATTTTGTCGCTTTCACTTATTTTTAAAAAAGTGACATCTATGTTACTTTTTTTAATCAAATATAAATTAAAACTTTAGAATAAATCATGATTTTTTAATTTTATTAAAAATATTAGAATAATTGTGCCACTTTTTAAAAAAGTGACACAATGCCACATTTATTTTAAAATGACATAATATTACTTTTTTTGTCAATTTTTCGTTTAATTAAAAAGTGACACTTTATCACGTTTTAGTGAAAAAGATTTGTCACTTTTTCTAGTTGAATGTCAATTTTTGCAATATTTATCATTGACTAACAAATTACACAATTCCACAAATACTTGTAGACACATTACACATTCTCCATTATCCATTCACGATCACAAAGTCGTCTTTTTACTTTTTCTTTTAACTAAAAAGTGAATCATGTAACTTTTTCGTGGAATTACTTAAATGTCATTTTTTTCAATTTTTGCGATATTTATAATTGATTAACAAACTACGCAATTCCATAAATATTAATAGATACATCACACAATGTCACTTTTTTTAAAAAAGCGACAAAATGTCAATTCTTATCACACTTTATTTGATTTCACATTCTCTTCTCTTTTTTACTACTTAAATGTCATTTTTTCAATTTTGCAATATCCATCTTTAACTACCCGCGTTCATGTAATCAACAAATACTAATAAATATATTTCACATTCTTCATTTTCCATGGACAAACACACAAATGTAATTAATGGTTGTAACTATCCATCTTTCTCAAAACTAAAAGATAATTATTGGCTGCAAGCCTGTAACTATCTATCTTCAACCTTCTCGCTTTCTTGAATGTCTTCTTTCGGCTTCTCGAAACTCTTTTCAGGATGTTGGTCCTCCAATTGGTTGAATTCTTTTTAACTTCTTAGTTGCTGCTAACACGTCGGCAACAGGATCAGCAAACGCGAACAATGGCAAGAAACTTATACTTGGTCATGCCCACCAATGTTAGCAATTCTAGCCACTCTACAGCAAAATGCACACCACAATCCCATTGCAGCCACTACAATTAGATAATTCCTCTTCTAAAAGGCTAGCCCCTATATCCCGAATAATCGTCCTTAACCACTTTGGAGGGTTTTCAACATAATCTTTTTTTAGAGATTTAAAGAATGGACTAACAATTTTTCTACTTTTTTCCTTTTTTTTTTGGGTTTTCTTTTCTATATGAATAAATTAGTTTAACGGGAATCATAAACTCGGAGAGAGATTGTTAGGATCGATACGTGATCAAGAACAAAAATAATTAAATGTAAACATACATGAACGTCAAGATTTTTCGGCCAAAGGCCCCGGAGGTTCGATAATTCAAGAATCATCTACATCCCCCGTTGAGCAATCCATCAAACTTGGATTTACGCTCAAATCCACTAAGTACATCAAGAAGTTCATTACATTTTCAAGATCAACACCAAGAATATCAAAATGATCTCCAAGAATCACTAATTCTATCCACTATCATACAACACACGGATTTCACAAAGATTACTCTCCATCTAAACTATGTTTTACACATTTCGTAAAAGCACTCCAAACACGAAGAAATTAGAGAAACCACAAAGAAATGATACTTTAATCATCAAGAAAAGAGATCAGAAAAGAGAATTACAAATGGACATCACTAAGCAATCTTGTCCGATCCCTTAATCAAAAACGCTTCCCAAAGGGAGCTAAAGAGGAGAAACCGTCAATTGTGTTGTTGTAGAAACCACCAAGATTATTCTCACCAATTTGATATCACCAACTTAATATAATGGTCTAATTCTAGGCCAAGTATGTGGACTTAACCAATTTAGGCACAAAGTGAGTAGCACCTACTCAACATATATGATTGATAAGAGAAAATCAACAGAACTGTTCCACGAAACTGATGAACTCAGAGACGCATTCTTGGACGGTTTCTTTAGCATCCCAAATAGTCTTTCCGTTGGCTGGGGAGCACCTTCATCACTATCGTACTGATGTTCACAACGGGAAGAAAGCTATCATGCTCCTTAAAACTCGAGCAAGGGCTCAGATCTCCACCACTGTCGTTGGTGGGCCGTCACCGCCAGGACTTCCCAGCTCCCCGATCAAGCCATCTGCCCGTCCATCCGCCATTCTACCGTGAGCAGAAGAGCCTCAGGGCTGAGAGTGAGGTCGTGAGTTTCTAGTTTCTACAGAGGGAAATTGGATTTCATTTTGAGTGTTGGAGATTTAGATCATATAAATTACGGTAATTAAATGTTGTGATTAGGATATGGGGTATTTTTCAAATTCTTTGATTTTCTTAAGGTAGTTTGTGTAATTTCCATTATAAATATGTGTTTATCTTTACTCATCAAATACACGACAATTGAGCAATATTAGAGATCAAAAAATTATTATATCATAAAATCTTTGTACAATTATTAAAATTAAAAATGATTAAAAAAAACCACTATTTAATATTTACCATATTATTATTATTATTATTATTATTATTATTATTAATAAATGCTTTCACATTTATCCGGATTTTACATTCACATTTGACAAACAATTATTTTGCATTCACACTAATCTCATTTGCATTTCAGACTATTCTGTCTTTATATATTGTATAGATTTGAGTTGCTGAAGTATCTAAGCCAGGATTATCTTTCTGAACCTTTCTGAAAATATCATAAACGTAATATGATTTAAATTACCATTTCTTTGCATGATCAAACTGAAACTTCAGATGGAACCTTAATCTGAGGAGATATTTAATGGTTAAATGCTCCCTTGATGTGAAATTTATATATATGGACAAATGACAATTCACATTTTTTTTTTCTTTTAGGTTTTTGGAATAACAAGTTTTTGCTTTAAGTTTTTTTATTATATTGTTTGGGACTTAATGTAGTAATAGTACCAAGTGACATGGACAAAACTTTTTGGTTGATGTTATTATGATAATGAAGGGTGTAATCTCACGTGGGTTTTGCGATTAATCCACAGATTAATAGTGTATTTGAACAAAAAAAATAAAAGAACTTCAGCAACAAAAATAAAATGAACAAAGAACATAGGAGATTTTCGCCCTAAAACAAGATGTTCATAGAAAAGTTCCTAATTCTCTTTTGAACTTCTGTTACCAGAAGGAACTACTGTATAAAAATGGAGCCAAATCGTCCAACGATATAACATACAAGGAGCTAGAACTCAAATAACCCAAGATCGTACAAGACCACCTCTCTATCTCTCAAATTTCCTTATTATAGTTCACTCAAGAACTCCACCCAATATAGCATTAAGGAGATCACACAAGATCAACCAAAACCAGAAAGATCTAAGATGTAGAAGTCCTCAAAGTACAAAAAAGCCTAACACGAGAGAGAGAGAGAGAGAGAGAGAGAGAGAGAGAGAGAGAGAGGTTCTAAAACGTCTAAGAGAAAGAAGGGAGAAGAACTGTCTAAGAATAATCAAACAAATAGGCGTATGATGTGATCCAAAATAGGCGTCAAAAGGAGAAGTCGAGCCACCGACAATACGATAGTGATCTACGTGTGAAACAGAGCAAGTTTCGTGTTGGAGTAGAGCCGGAAAAGCGAATGGATCGAACCGAATCAAATGGGTGAAGTTTGATGTCTAGAAGCATATTCACGGCCGTAAACCCAATTGGTCATGGCTATAATTCCGTCTAGGGTCAAAACAAGGAATTACGGAATTTTCAGACTTACTGCGGTAAGGCCCACATTGATGGCCGTAACTATTAACCCGAAGGCTGCCTACGGTCGTAAGAATGACTTTCATGGCCGTAACTCTATTTTTCCGGGTTTTGGCAAATTTTAATTATTTTTCATTTTTAATGATTTATTTCCATATTTGAACCTAATTGCGGCTAGGGCTAGGTTTTTAGGTTTTTTTTACTATATTATGATTTTGGTTCATTATTGAACATTAACTTTGGATATTATTGAATGAAATTGAGAGTGTTCATTGAAAGGTTGAGGATTCCCTTTGTGTGTTCTTCAAGAACAACCAATTGAACTTATCAAACATTGTGAGATATTTGTGGTATTCCAACGAGAAACTTATCAAGAAAATTAACAATTCCTTGTGACGCTTCGAAAACATTGGATCTTCAATCCCCATCTTCGAATCTTTCAAGACGTGATTGTTGGGTCAAAGTCATATTGTCAATCCTATCTTTTATTTATCGTTTTGTGTCTTTTTTCTTGTGTTTGTTGCTAAATTTAGATCTTTCATATCGTTTGTGTCTTAATTCTGCGTTCTTCATCTTGTTTCCCAAGTGGGATCGCGTCATTTGGTATCAGAGCTTGGATCTAAATTTAGTTCTTGATATTCTCTTGATTTTCTTAAGTTTCTTGTTCTTTGTGTGTTTTCATAGTTTTCTTATTTTGATTTATACAAAAATCCAACAAAAATTCAATCTTGTTTATTTTAGTGAATTCTTATCAGAATTCAATTCCATTTGTTTCGCTGTAATCGTGGTTGAATTTTCGAGTAAAAAAAATATATTCTGAAAATTCGATATTTTTCCCAAATATTCCGAATTTTCTCAATTCTCAAATTTTCTTGTTCTTATTCGTACCTTATCTTGACCTACCATTACTTGAAGTTCTCGGTTATCCTTGGAGTGCTTGGAGGGGTATTTTGAGTGATACACGAGTGATAAATTTTGTGAGAAATTTTATTTCTCCTTCTTGTTATTAACCATGTCTCGTAGGGAAAAATCTTTATCATCTTTATCATCAGGTGACAACAAGAATTTAAAATTGTTGGAAGCCATGTGGGAACAAATTGAGAAGATAATAGGTAGGATGGATAGGGAGGGTGCAATGGAAGAACAATGATTCATGGAACGAGCTCATGTTATTCTAGAGCTAGGAGGGAAGGCGTGAATGCCATGCTAGGTTTGGAGATGGGGTGGGTGAAAGGTCATTAAGGCGATAGGAAGGAGCAAGGTCGTCTCCGTGCTCTTATCCTACATCTCGATCAAAACGGGAGGTGTAGAACACGTTCCAAAAAGGAGGGAGGAACCGTCATCCAAAGGTAATTGTACTTCTGAGTCCAAGCCTCTTAAAGATAGGAATGTTAAGTGTTTTAAATGTCTGGAACGGGATTACATTACACTTGAATGTCCACATAAAAAGGTTAGGTGTGAAGGGAAAGTTGTATCTGGAGGTAAAATTGAAAAAGTGCCCAAATTAAGGAATGCTTGTGATGGTGGTAAATTGACAAATGTTGCAGTAGGGGAGTCACTTGTTATAGGCATGCTCCTAGCATTAGACGTAAGGTGGATGTTGTGGGTAATGTGGATGAACATAGGGATAATATCTTTCGTACTAGATGCTTAGTGAATGATAAGTTGTGTAGTATGGTGATTGATGATGATAGTTGTACTAGTGTAGTTAGTACAATGTTGGTTGAAAAATTGGGATTGCCTAAGTTAAAACATCCTAGTCCTTATAAATTGCAGTGGCTGACTGAGTCGGGGGAAATTAAAGTGAACAAACAAGTTTTGGTGACTTTTTCTTTTGGTGGATATAATGATGAGGTAGTTTTGATGTAGTACCCATACAAATTAATCACATATTGTTGGGGAGGCCTTGGTGATAAGTGCGTTATTAGCACTTATTTGGTTCACTTGTTGTCCTATTTTATTACTGGTTTGATCCTAATTAAGTATTGTGATGCGAACCCCTTCGGTGCGTTGACCGAAAATTCCCACAACAATTTTAATACCAACCCAAGAAAGCTAAAGTGGTAAATAAATGGATAAACACCTTAACCCAAGTTTAAATCTAACCCAAAATTCAAGGATTAAACTAACCCTAGCCCAATGGAGAGAATTAAAAAAATTCCAAGGTGGCGGAAAATAAACAACAACACAAGAATAATAATACTCAAGATAAAGTTGATTAAATTCCAAGAAGATACAAGATCAAAGAGGTTTAACCTTACCTCAAGAAGGGGGACTTCAAGCCCTAGCTCTCAAGAGCTCTCTAATGAACAAACCAAGTTCTTTTACAAAATGAAGAGAAATGAGAATATAATGTACAAAATGGGAAAAATGTGCAATTTCGGTATTTACAAGAAAAACCTCGTTTTTGTGGAAATTGCATGAAAAACCCCGTTTTTTTTCATTTCGGAGGACTTTCGGTCGACCGAAAGATAAGTTTCGGTCGACCGAACTTATTTCGGTCGATCTCATGGTCGACCGAAACTGGACTTTCGGTCGACCTCTGCTCATCCGATACTGACTGAGGCTTGATTCAAAAAACTCTGCAGACTTTCGGTCGACCGGAACTAGTTTCGGTCGACCGAAATTGGTTGTTTCCAATTTCGTCTTCTTTTTGCTCCAACTTGATTCTCGACTTGCTTTTCTTGATTTATTCACATTGTTTAGCCTCGAATCTTGAACCCCTTCAACTTCGGATCTCGTCATGGGTCCCACAGGCACGTGCATCGAGGTTTGACTTTCCCGATTCTCATCATATTGTTAATGCATTTTATGTTTTATATTATATAGGATCACAAAGGACGAGAAAAGAGGGAAAAAGGACAAAAATGGACTTAAAACTGAAGTTTTAGGACCTTGGCTGCAATTTACTTACGAGCGTAACACCTCAGAGTTACGGCTGTAAATCAATGATAGGCGTAAGTTAAAAATCTGTAGAAACCAACTTGTGGCCGTAACTTTCAAAACATAAAAATCTCCAGTAAACTACTTACGGCCATAAAGACTAAAGTTATGATCGTAACTTCGACGCGGAATATTTTCCTAATTGGAATCAAAGTCTATCTTTGGTATATCTTCTTGGCCACTCTAAGGTACGATTTTAAAGCTATAAAAATAGGAAAATCACCACATAATGAAGACAAGAAAATTGAGAGGAAAATTAGATATTAAAATAGAGAATTCTTGGGATTCAAGCAAGAAGTATCAATGGACTTCTTGCAGCAAATTGAAGATTTCACCACAATTATGATGGGCTAAGTTTCCTCGTCTTGTTCAAAGGGGAAGTTGTGTCAATTTAATTATGTTATCTTCTTTTCCTACAAACAAGTAATGTTGTATCTATTCATTTATTTCAATTGTTGGATTATTATGTTTTGAACGTTCAATTGAGTTTATTTGATTAATAGTTTAATTTGGCCGATTGAATTATTGATCTTTGGATTCATGAATATGCTATGTTTAGATTCTTGATTCGTAATTGTCATTGAATCTTTACTTTAGTAGCAAATAAATATTGTACAGGTTTAGTAATAATTCAACTTGGATTGATTAATTCTAACTTGTGAAATTAACGATCTAATTCAATTTATTCTTCTAAATTTTCATATCAGTTGTGCTTTAAATCATAAGAGCTTGTTTAGGATTGTTCATTGCTAGAATTGGTTCGAAGAGCTTGTTTTGAAACAATACACATAAGGAAGAGTTTAGATAATCAGAGCTTGTTGATTATTTATGATTGATAATTAAATTAGGAATAGAAACACGTTACAAGGAAATATATAACATTAATTGAGGGCACAACCGAACATTAGAACATGATTTCTTCTCATATTAATTCTCTAGTTCTATTTAATTATTTATTTTATGCATAGTTTTCATTTAAGAAATTCCAAATAACAAACCCCCCATTCCATTCTAATTGATCGAGCAACTATTTTTAATACACCGTTTCTCATGGGATCGACACTTACTCTCACTACTACATTATTAATTAATACTTGATGAGTAAGGAATTATTTATTAGTTTGGTGCGTCGCGGCACGCATCAAATTTTTTGCGCTGTTGCCGGGGAATGGTTAACCAATTTAGTATTTAATCAATTAAAATTTTATTTTTTCTGCATTTTATTTTATTTATTTTCTTTTCACTTTATTTCTATAATTTTTTTTCACAAAAAATAAAAAAATAAAAAAATCTTGCCTATTTCTTTGCTTGCATGCGTAAAACTCGATCAACTAATTTTGAATTTTTTTATTTTGATCCAGAAATTGAGAGAACTTTTTGACAACAAATGGCAGCTGACAACATCATCAATAGAATTCTTAAACAATTGGCTACTCAAGATGTTGCTCAGCAGTTGTGTATCACTTTCCCAATAGTGGATGAGGGAAAAACTTTTGAGCTCAAATCTGGACTCATCCAATTGTTGCCGACATTTTGAGTGTTGGAGATTTAGATCATATAAATTACGGTAATTAAATGTTGTGATTAGGATATGGGGTATTTTTCAAATTCTTTGATTTTCTTAAGGTAGTTTGTGTAATTTCCATTATAAATATGTGTTTATCTTTACTCATCAAATACACGACAATTGAGCAATATTAGAGATCAAAAAATTATTATATCATAAAATCTTTGTACAATTATTAAAATTAAAAATGATTAAAAAAAACCACTATTTAATATTTACCATATTATTATTATTATTATTATTATTATTATTATTATTAATAAATGCTTTCACATTTATCCGGATTTTACATTCACATTTGACAAACAATTATTTTGCATTCACACTAATCTCATTTGCATTTCAGACTATTCTGTCTTTATATATTGTATAGATTTGAGTTGCTGAAGTATCTAAGCCAGGATTATCTTTCTGAACCTTTCTGAAAATATCATAAACGTAATATGATTTAAATTACCATTTCTTTGCATGATCAAACTGAAACTTCAGATGGAACCTTAATCTGAGGAGATATTTAATGGTTAAATGCTCCCTTGATGTGAAATTTATATATATGGACAAATGACAATTCACATTTTTTTTTTCTTTTAGGTTTTTGGAATAACAAGTTTTTGCTTTAAGTTTTTTTATTATATTGTTTGGGACTTAATGTAGTAATAGTACCAAGTGACATGGACAAAACTTTTTGGTTGATGTTATTATGATAATGAAGGGTGTAATCTCACGTGGGTTTTGCGATTAATCCACAGATTAATAGTGTATTTGAACAAAAAAAATAAAAGAACTTCAGCAACAAAAATAAAATGAACAAAGAACATAGGAGATTTTCGCCCTAAAACAAGATGTTCATAGAAAAGTTCCTAATTCTCTTTTGAACTTCTGTTACCAGAAGGAACTACTGTATAAAAATGGAGCCAAATCGTCCAACGATATAACATACAAGGAGCTAGAACTCAAATAACCCAAGATCGTACAAGACCACCTCTCTATCTCTCAAATTTCCTTATTATAGTTCACTCAAGAACTCCACCCAATATAGCATTAAGGAGATCACACAAGATCAACCAAAACCAGAAAGATCTAAGATGTAGAAGTCCTCAAAGTACAAAAAAGCCTAACACGAGAGAGAGAGAGAGAGAGAGAGAGAGAGAGAGAGAGAGAGAGAGAGAGGTTCTAAAACGTCTAAGAGAAAGAAGGGAGAAGAACTGTCTAAGAATAATCAAACAAATAGGCGTATGATGTGATCCAAAATAGGCGTCAAAAGGAGAAGTCGAGCCACCGACAATACGATAGTGATCTACGTGTGAAACAGAGCAAGTTTCGTGTTGGAGTAGAGCCGGAAAAGCGAATGGATCGAACCGAATCAAATGGGTGAAGTTTGATGTCTAGAAGCATATTCACGGCCGTAAACCCAATTGGTCATGGCTATAATTCCGTCTAGGGTCAAAACAAGGAATTACGGAATTTTCAGACTTACTGCGGTAAGGCCCACATTGATGGCCGTAACTATTAACCCGAAGGCTGCCTACGGTCGTAAGAATGACTTTCATGGCCGTAACTCTATTTTTCCGGGTTTTGGCAAATTTTAATTATTTTTCATTTTTAATGATTTATTTCCATATTTGAACCTAATTGCGGCTAGGGCTAGGTTTTTAGGTTTTTTTTACTATATTATGATTTTGGTTCATTATTGAACATTAACTTTGGATATTATTGAATGAAATTGAGAGTGTTCATTGAAAGGTTGAGGATTCCCTTTGTGTGTTCTTCAAGAACAACCAATTGAACTTATCAAACATTGTGAGATATTTGTGGTATTCCAACGAGAAACTTATCAAGAAAATTAACAATTCCTTGTGACGCTTCGAAAACATTGGATCTTCAATCCCCATCTTCGAATCTTTCAAGACGTGATTGTTGGGTCAAAGTCATATTGTCAATCCTATCTTTTATTTATCGTTTTGTGTCTTTTTTCTTGTGTTTGTTGCTAAATTTAGATCTTTCATATCGTTTGTGTCTTAATTCTGCGTTCTTCATCTTGTTTCCCAAGTGGGATCGCGTCATTTGGTATCAGAGCTTGGATCTAAATTTAGTTCTTGATATTCTCTTGATTTTCTTAAGTTTCTTGTTCTTTGTGTGTTTTCATAGTTTTCTTATTTTGATTTATACAAAAATCCAACAAAAATTCAATCTTGTTTATTTTAGTGAATTCTTATCAGAATTCAATTCCATTTGTTTCGCTGTAATCGTGGTTGAATTTTCGAGTAAAAAAAATATATTCTGAAAATTCGATATTTTTCCCAAATATTCCGAATTTTCTCAATTCTCAAATTTTCTTGTTCTTATTCGTACCTTATCTTGACCTACCATTACTTGAAGTTCTCGGTTATCCTTGGAGTGCTTGGAGGGGTATTTTGAGTGATACACGAGTGATAAATTTTGTGAGAAATTTTATTTCTCCTTCTTGTTATTAACCATGTCTCGTAGGGAAAAATCTTTATCATCTTTATCATCAGGTGACAACAAGAATTTAAAATTGTTGGAAGCCATGTGGGAACAAATTGAGAAGATAATAGGTAGGATGGATAGGGAGGGTGCAATGGAAGAACAATGATTCATGGAACGAGCTCATGTTATTCTAGAGCTAGGAGGGAAGGCGTGAATGCCATGCTAGGTTTGGAGATGGGGTGGGTGAAAGGTCATTAAGGCGATAGGAAGGAGCAAGGTCGTCTCCGTGCTCTTATCCTACATCTCGATCAAAACGGGAGGTGTAGAACACGTTCCAAAAAGGAGGGAGGAACCGTCATCCAAAGGTAATTGTACTTCTGAGTCCAAGCCTCTTAAAGATAGGAATGTTAAGTGTTTTAAATGTCTGGAACGGGATTACATTACACTTGAATGTCCACATAAAAAGGTTAGGTGTGAAGGGAAAGTTGTATCTGGAGGTAAAATTGAAAAAGTGCCCAAATTAAGGAATGCTTGTGATGGTGGTAAATTGACAAATGTTGCAGTAGGGGAGTCACTTGTTATAGGCATGCTCCTAGCATTAGACGTAAGGTGGATGTTGTGGGTAATGTGGATGAACATAGGGATAATATCTTTCGTACTAGATGCTTAGTGAATGATAAGTTGTGTAGTATGGTGATTGATGATGATAGTTGTACTAGTGTAGTTAGTACAATGTTGGTTGAAAAATTGGGATTGCCTAAGTTAAAACATCCTAGTCCTTATAAATTGCAGTGGCTGACTGAGTCGGGGGAAATTAAAGTGAACAAACAAGTTTTGGTGACTTTTTCTTTTGGTGGATATAATGATGAGGTAGTTTTGATGTAGTACCCATACAAATTAATCACATATTGTTGGGGAGGCCTTGGTGATAAGTGCGTTATTAGCACTTATTTGGTTCACTTGTTGTCCTATTTTATTACTGGTTTGATCCTAATTAAGTATTGTGATGCGAACCCCTTCGGTGCGTTGACCGAAAATTCCCACAACAATTTTAATACCAACCCAAGAAAGCTAAAGTGGTAAATAAATGGATAAACACCTTAACCCAAGTTTAAATCTAACCCAAAATTCAAGGATTAAACTAACCCTAGCCCAATGGAGAGAATTAAAAAAATTCCAAGGTGGCGGAAAATAAACAACAACACAAGAATAATAATACTCAAGATAAAGTTGATTAAATTCCAAGAAGATACAAGATCAAAGAGGTTTAACCTTACCTCAAGAAGGGGGACTTCAAGCCCTAGCTCTCAAGAGCTCTCTAATGAACAAACCAAGTTCTTTTACAAAATGAAGAGAAATGAGAATATAATGTACAAAATGGGAAAAATGTGCAATTTCGGTATTTACAAGAAAAACCTCGTTTTTGTGGAAATTGCATGAAAAACCCCGTTTTTTTTCATTTCGGAGGACTTTCGGTCGACCGAAAGATAAGTTTCGGTCGACCGAACTTATTTCGGTCGATCTCATGGTCGACCGAAACTGGACTTTCGGTCGACCTCTGCTCATCCGATACTGACTGAGGCTTGATTCAAAAAACTCTGCAGACTTTCGGTCGACCGGAACTAGTTTCGGTCGACCGAAATTGGTTGTTTCCAATTTCGTCTTCTTTTTGCTCCAACTTGATTCTCGACTTGCTTTTCTTGATTTATTCACATTGTTTAGCCTCGAATCTTGAACCCCTTCAACTTCGGATCTCGTCATGGGTCCCACAGGCACGTGCATCGAGGTTTGACTTTCCCGATTCTCATCATATTGTTAATGCATTTTATGTTTTATATTATATAGGATCACAAAGGACGAGAAAAGAGGGAAAAAGGACAAAAATGGACTTAAAACTGAAGTTTTAGGACCTTGGCTGCAATTTACTTACGAGCGTAACACCTCAGAGTTACGGCTGTAAATCAATGATAGGCGTAAGTTAAAAATCTGTAGAAACCAACTTGTGGCCGTAACTTTCAAAACATAAAAATCTCCAGTAAACTACTTACGGCCATAAAGACTAAAGTTATGATCGTAACTTCGACGCGGAATATTTTCCTAATTGGAATCAAAGTCTATCTTTGGTATATCTTCTTGGCCACTCTAAGGTACGATTTTAAAGCTATAAAAATAGGAAAATCACCACATAATGAAGACAAGAAAATTGAGAGGAAAATTAGATATTAAAATAGAGAATTCTTGGGATTCAAGCAAGAAGTATCAATGGACTTCTTGCAGCAAATTGAAGATTTCACCACAATTATGATGGGCTAAGTTTCCTCGTCTTGTTCAAAGGGGAAGTTGTGTCAATTTAATTATGTTATCTTCTTTTCCTACAAACAAGTAATGTTGTATCTATTCATTTATTTCAATTGTTGGATTATTATGTTTTGAACGTTCAATTGAGTTTATTTGATTAATAGTTTAATTTGGCCGATTGAATTATTGATCTTTGGATTCATGAATATGCTATGTTTAGATTCTTGATTCGTAATTGTCATTGAATCTTTACTTTAGTAGCAAATAAATATTGTACAGGTTTAGTAATAATTCAACTTGGATTGATTAATTCTAACTTGTGAAATTAACGATCTAATTCAATTTATTCTTCTAAATTTTCATATCAGTTGTGCTTTAAATCATAAGAGCTTGTTTAGGATTGTTCATTGCTAGAATTGGTTCGAAGAGCTTGTTTTGAAACAATACACATAAGGAAGAGTTTAGATAATCAGAGCTTGTTGATTATTTATGATTGATAATTAAATTAGGAATAAAAACACGTTACAAGGAAATATATAACATTAATTGAGGGCACAACCGAACATTAGAACATGATTTCTTCTCATATTAATTCTCTAGTTCTATTTAATTATTTATTTTATGCATAGTTTTCATTTAAGAAATTCCAAATAACAAACCCCCCATTCCATTCTAATTGATCGAGCAACTATTTTTAATACACCGTTTCTCATGGGATCGACACTTACTCTCACTACTACATTATTAATTAATACTTGATGAGTAAGGAATTATTTATTAGTTTGGTGCGTCGCGGCACGCATCAAATTTTTTGCGCTGTTGCCGGGGAATGGTTAACCAATTTAGTATTTAATCAATTAAAATTTTATTTTTTCTGCATTTTATTTTATTTATTTTCTTTTCACTTTATTTCTATAATTTTTTTTCACAAAAAATAAAAAAATAAAAAAATCTTGCCTATTTCTTTGCTTGCATGCGTAAAACTCGATCAACTAATTTTGAATTTTTTTATTTTGATCCAGAAATTGAGAGAACTTTTTGACAACAAATGGCAGCTGACAACATCATCAATAGAATTCTTAAACAATTGGCTACTCAAGATGTTGCTCAGCAGTTGTGTATCACTTTCCCAATAGTGGATGAGGGAAAAACTTTTGAGCTCAAATCTGGACTCATCCAATTGTTGCCGACATTTCTAGGACATCTCGGTGAGCACCCGTATAGACACCTCAAGGAGTTCCATGTGGTTTATGATAGCATGAGACCCACGGGTATTACCGAGGAACAAATCAAGATGAGGGCCTTTCCATTCTCGCTAAAGAATGCTGCCACCGATTGGTTATATTGTTTAACATCCGAATCAGTCACCACCTGGAGTGACATGAAGAAGCTATTCTTAGAGAAATATTTTCCTCCGTCTAGAGTTGGGACAATCCGGAAGGAAATCTGCAGGGTTTGCCAAAATAATGGCGAATCATTATATGAGTATTGGGAGCGCTTCAAGAAGCTCATCTCGAACTGCCCCTATCATCAGATCAGTGAGCAACTCTTGGTGCAGTATTTTTAGGAAGGTCTAGCGCCGATGGATAGAAGCATGATAGATGCCGCAAGTGGAGGTGCACTGATGGACAAGACACCGGAACAAGCACACATGCTTTAATCTCCAATATGGTGGAGAACACTCAGCAATTCAATTCAAATAGAGATATGCAAGTTCATCGTGTGAATGAGGTAAGTAGTTCCAATATTGAAAGTTAATTGTTTGAAGTAACAAATCTCGTTAAACAACTTGCTATAATAAATGCACAACAAGTCAAATCATGCGGGATATGTGGGGATTTTGGACATCCAACGGACACTTGTCCAGTGTTGCAAGAGGAAAGTAGTGCCCAGGTGAATACTGCAGAAAGTTTCCCATTCCAGAGACAGCAGTACAGTCCATACTCCAATACCTACAACCCTGGATGGAGGGATCACCCCAATCTGAGCTATGGAAATAACAAGCCCTCGGGTTTTGTCTCTAACAAACCTCAAGGGAAATTTCAGCAACAAGGGAATTTCAAATCTCAAGGGCAGTATCAGCAAAGACCACAAAACTCAGGTATCTTCCTTGAAGACATGGTTAAAACTTTGGCTTCTAACACAAATTTCAACAGGACACCAAATCCAGCATTCAAAATCTGGAGAAGTCTGGAGGTAAACTACCATCTCCGCCTGAGGTGAATCCTAAAAATGTTAGTGTCATCACTCTCTAAACTGGAAAAGAGGTTAAGGGGCCACAAATGAAACCTGTTGTAGCTGGAGAGGAGGAAGTTGAAGAAGAAGGGGCCGGAAAGAAAAACAGCACCTCGTAAAACTCTTAGGTAAAAACTAATCCCAATTTAAATATTAAACTAACTCCTCCACCTTTCATTAGCAGGTTAGCAAAGGCAACCAAGGAGGGCAAAGAAAAAGAAATTTCGGAGATGTTTAGGAAGGTGAAAGTCAACATTCCATTAATAGATGACATCAAACAAGTTCCCCCGATATGCAAAGTTCCTGAAGGACCTGTGTACCAACAAGAGGAAATTAATAGGAAATGAGAGGGTAAGAATGGGGGAATCCTTGTTTGCACTTTTTCAAAGAAAATTACCTTCCAAGTGCAAGGATCCAGGTATGTTTACCATACCCTGTCAAATACGTAACACTAGGATAGATCGTGGATTAATAGACTTAGGAGCATCTATAAATGTAATGCCTAGATCTATGTACACTTCATTGAAACTTGCTAAAATGACTGAAACTAGTGTTATCATTCAACTAGCCGACCGTTCCAATGCATATCCGGATGGGGTAGTTGAAGATGTTTTAGTACAAGGAGGGGGTTTAGTGTTTTCAGCGAATTTTTATGTTTTAGACATGAACGACGATCACTCTCCAAACCCCACTTCTATTTTGTTAGGCAGACCATTCCTAAAAACAGCTAAGACTAAGATAGATGTTAGTAGTGGCACACTCACCATGGAATTTGATAGTGAAACTGTTCAATTTAATATTCATGATTCCATGACAGACCTTGATGATGCTAACTCAATTAATTCTACTTTTGTGAGTGATTCTCCAGTGCAGGAAGCTGTTGCTATGTTTAATGATTATCCGAAGTCACCGTAATCAGGTAAAATCTCTCAGGTCGCATCACCAGATTCTGATGAGAAGCTTTTATCCCCTACTTTGCAGGCTCTAATGAAAGACATGAAGAAGAAATTGAGCTTCGAGAGTCCAGTTGATCCCAGATAAAGAATGAAGCAAACCGTCGAGCCAAGACAGTAAACAAAGGCGCTAATCGGAAGGCAACCCGAGAGGGGAGTCTCTTTACTCCCCCATTTTTCTTTTTTTATTATTAGTTCATTTTATTTCTTTTCCCGTAAAATTTATAAAAAAAAAAAGAAAAAAAGAAAAAAAATTGGGAAAGAAGTTAAGTTACGGTCGTAAGCACTTATCTCACGGCCGTAACTAACTCAAGCATTTTTTTTTATCCAGCGAGACACTCACGGCCATAAGTTTCCCATAGTTTTAAAATTCCATCTCTTCTTCTGATTCCATTCACATTTCCCTTTTTTGTTTTGTATTGTCACGCTACACATTGAGGACGATCCGGAATTCAAGTGTGGTGGGATAATTATCTATTATATTTTGTTATCCCTGTTTTATTCATCTTCATTCAGTTTTTTTGTTAGTTACCTTTAATTGTGCTTAGACCCACATTTTGGTATAATAGGAAGCGGCCTCACTTATGATAATTTTTGAACCACCAACTTCCTAAATTGCATAATCGGACAAACAATGAGTACATAGAGATGAGTTTTCCAATAATTTCTAAATTGGTTTGAAAATGGGGACACATTGAAATATTTCTGCAACCTAATAGAGTCAAACAAAAATTAATATGATAAAATACCACCTCGAGTAACTTCATTCTATCCTTATCCACTAGATTTTGAGTTCGGAACCAAGAATGAGCAATGACTTATAGTCATAATTGGATGGGAGAAACACATATAAATCATAATTTGTGAGCTTTTGAGCCTATGAGCTGCTTTTACTCTTTATATTAAGCTCTTATTTCTTTGATATGTGTCCTGCGTGGTTGATTTGTTATTGGATTTGCTTTTCTGTACATGGCGTTGTAGCTTCTTGGCTAAAGTGCATAATATAGTAGAGGCATTAGGTTAAACCAAATTTGACCTGCTAAATGGGCCTATCATGATACGTGTACCAATAGAAGCCCCTTTGAGCCTTAGCCTTAGCCTTAGCTTTTCCTTGAATTTTTGATGCCACGCTACAAGCCACGAATACTCTTTCTTTCGCATTGTCTCTGTTTTGAACCCATAGAGAAGGGATTCGCAAGCTTTTATTGATTAAGGTTCGTGCTGTGGTCTAAGTCTAAGAAGTGCAATAGGTATCTTGTAACGGTTGTGTGATAGACTGAATTCAAGGGAGTGTAATTCTATCTCGAGCCAATTGGTGACTGCGTAATGATTTGAACAAAAGAGAAAAATTTGCAATCTGTACTCGAAAAAAAAATTGAAAGAGAAAAAGCAGTGAAAATGAAGTTTAGTCAAGAAAATTAGAGTTGAGGAAGTTAAACATTCAACTCGTGCCAAAAAAAAAAAAAGATTCAAGTGTGAACAAAGTTGGGTAGCGGGAAACAATGAAGTTCATATTAAGGGGTGAAGGAAGTAAAGTCATTTTGAATTGACTTAGCTTGCGAAATTCCTTCTCGACTCAGCCTAAATATGTCATTTTATCTTACCCAGTCCTAAGTCCCATTACAACCAAATAAAGACCTTTGCTTTGCACTTGTATCATTGTTGGCTCCGGTTATAACATTTAGGCAGTTTGTGGTAACGAACTCTCCATGCAGTGAGTCGAGTGAAAAAAAAAAAAAAAATTCTCACCCTTATATACTTTGTGCAAAGAGAGAAATATCTAGTGAGGGTGTTAACTCCCATTACATATACTTATGAGTGGTTTTAATTGCTTGGTCTATATTCTATGCTTTTGAATTGGTCGAAACTAACACCCTTGTAGTGAATTGATATATGTTAAGAGAGACTCACGATAGGTGGGAGGATATGAGCCATGTTGGGTAATTGATTGGGCGGGGGGTATTGATTTTCAATTATGTTCAGAAGATATTGGATGATGTACCTTACACGCACTAACGCGCTCCAATTATGCAATTGAATTTTCATGCTAAAGAGAAGTGGGCTGTAACCTTGACTTTTCAAATTGCAGGTCTGTCTTTTTTATTTGAGTCATGTTTCTTTTCTTTCACATCATTGTTCAAGGATGATAACGATCCGCAAGTGCATGGGTCGCGCAAGTAATAAAGTGGATTTTAAGTCCAAGTATCGATCCCACAGAGATTTTTTTAAATCGTATTTTGGACTACAAACCTTAACCGGAACAAGAAAAGCTTAGGATTTGGAAATTTTGATTTTGAGAAATAAATTAAAAATTAAACTAAAGAAAATAAGAAAATTTGATTTATGAAAACGATGAGATGAATTTGTTAGAATTATGAATCCACATTAATCATATCAACCATGTATTTGACTTAAACATTTAATAACAAGGTATGAGCATTGAAAATCCATGTTCCTATATTTATTTATGTCCCCTTTCGAGCGATGCATAAATACTTTTTCCTACATGAGACGAGCCTATATTTCTATGACAAATCCAAACATGTAGAAAAGCATTAACGAATTATGAACACTTTTAAGGATAACACGAAGCATAGGGGTATATTTCTATCCCCTATCGGACTTCGCGGAAATTAATCAAGGTCTAATAAATTTCCACTCTTTCGAACATAGAAATCTATCACAAGCATCAATAATTATGCGTCCACAATCATAGATGATAATAATAACATAATTAATTACATCAATCTCATAAATTGCATAATATAAATATAAAGTCAAAACATGGAATCAATAAATTAATGCTTCATCACAATTCTAACAATGAAAACCTAGCCTAAATACATGATCGAAAATAAATCACAAGAAGTATGAAAAGATGTCACCCTATTCATCTCCTTGATCCTTATTCCTCAATCTTGAATTTGACCTCCTATGGATCCCCTCGCAATTCGACAGCGTTTTAGCATGAAATATCACAGTTGGGAACCCTTAATTTCGTAACCCAAGCCATGTATTTATAGATTTTCATGAGAATCAGGTTACTTTGGAAGAAAGAATGCTGAGTTTCACGTCCAAATTAAATTCCAAAAGAGTTTCAACCGAACAAGGAAAGTTACCTTCGCGGAAGATTTTTTTTGTCACTGCACAGTGTTTAGTATATTGATCATATCTTTTTATTCCCTTATCCGATTGAGGTGATTCAAAATCCATTAGAAAGATAACGTAAAGGGATACAATTCTTCCTGAAATATTATTTTCTCAATTCAAACGTTTACTACCCTGAAATTAGCTTTCAAATCTAACTAAAAATCTGCCACAAATCTTGTTTGATTGGAATGAATTTATGGTAATATTCTTACCATATTTCATTCCTTTTTTACTTCTAATTGCATCCAATTGACTCCTAAAAGTCCTCAAGTATCTTATCTTGATCCGAATCAACTATTGAATATTTACAATTTGGTCCTTGAACTTCTGAAATCTACCAATTTGGTTCTTTCTTTGACTTTTCTTTTAATTTAGTCCTTGATCTACTTCATCCGTTCTTGATTTGCATACTTTGGTTCTTTTATCATCCGATTTGCTTGTTTTTGCTCCAATTCCATTGTTTTCTCGACTTTGGGATTATTTCTGAAATATAAACAAATAACACAAAATAAATAGCAAATATTCTAAAACAAACATATAAAATCCTACTTTTAGAATAGAAATAAGTGTATAAAATACACTTATCAACACCCCCAAACTAGAACTATTGTTCGTCCTCGAACAAAAAATAAAAATAAAGTATAAAATTAAAAATGCAAATTAAATAAAAAATATATTTTTGCTTCTGTCAACTTATTTACCATGCGCTTCAACAATCTAAATTGACGATTCACTTTAGACAAAGAAATATGAACAACATAAAATATTTTCATTCATCTGATGCTCAACTTCATTGTGTGTGTGTGAATAGCCAAAATCAGATGCAAACTTATGCAAAAATAAATTTGACAATGTGTGACTTTTTATGCAAGAGTAAGCCCAAATCCCGTGTGGTCAACAATGATTTTCTTTTGATTTTCCTTACCCTATCATGGATGATCACAACCTTATTGCTTTTCTCTCATATCCCGAGGTCTTTCCTATTTATGTGGTTTCTAAACATGTATAAATTGCATTTTTCCACACAAGGCAGTTAGGGCTAAACAAGTATGCACGACAGACCAAGAAAAATTAACAAAGTGTTAGGAATTTCAACCAACAAAGCTTATACCATTTTATTCTATTTTTCTTTCATATGGACGACTTTTTCTTTTAATGTCCTTATCTTTTACCATCTTTGTGCAATACTTTTCATACTTGCTTTCTATATGACCCCTGTAGCGAGCTTTATGTCGGCAGCTCCCAACTCAGTTGAGCTTAGGGTACCAGGTTCAGAGAACCCCTCAGACTTAATTACCCGAGTCATAAAGGCTTAGACAGAAAAGTTAAAGATGTTTTAGCGTCTTATGTGTAAGTCCACTCTCCGTACTTGCTTTCTAGTTGACCCCTGTAGCGAACTTTAGGTCGGCAGCTCCCAACTCAGTTGAGTTTAGGGTACCAGATTTAGAGAATCCCTCAGACTTACTTACTCGAGTCAAAAAGGCATTTGAAGAGTAGAATAAGACCTTCAGCATTTTTCTGTTTTTATGCTGGTTATTATGGTTTATACCCGTTGATTGAAACCCCTTACACTAAAGATGTGAAATTAAAAAGTTCAAGTCCTCAATCTACCAATGCATACTCATACTCACCTTCCCACCCCCAAACTATTTCTTGAGCAGTTTGGTTCTACATTTCAGGTCGGGATCTAATTACTTAAGGTTTAGGATTTTTTAATTAATTCTATGTTCAAAGTGCACAAGTTTACCCCACAAGTATCAAGCATCTCCCTACACAAGTTTTTATTTGAAATGGCTATGTGCTCAAGTTTGATTAAAGTCTCACATGGATGAATGTTAAGAAAAATTTAGTTCGCATGTTGTCCAATTTTCTAACTAAAGCACAAAAGTCAATTCATATCATATCATAAGTAATAAATAAATCAACCAAATTTTTCAAATTTTTCACTTTTTATGATTTTCTTTTTTCAATTTTTCAAATTTTTATGAATTTTCTACCCAAAATCGAATAATGTGTAGATGAAAGCATATGAATGAGATTCCCACCCTCAAACTAGAATCATACATTTTCCTCAATGTATTCAAAATAAATAACGAGAATAAACATAGAAATAACAAAGAGGGTTAATGTACTTCCCGGGTTTGGAGAGTTGGTGTTCCCATTTTTGAAACTTTGACTTGAATGTTTTGTTGGATGAAATGATCCCTTACTTCCTTTTTCATGTTTGGCGTGAATTGCCCCATGATGATATGTTCCTTGCAAATAAACATTAATGGTCATTAGAAGTATAATCATCACATAGGAACTAAAGAAAATCAACACAACACACCCAAACTAGGACTTAGAAAAAAAAATTGAAATTTTTGAAAAGTTGTCGACCACTGATTTTCAACCCTTGACATCGTCTCGAAAAAGTGAAAATTTCCCGAGACATGTCCAAGGCATATGAAAGAACATAACTTGGTCTACAACATATAAAAATTTCAGCAAATTTGGAGTTCATTTGGGTCATGAAAAGATGTGACAAAGTAGGTGCAATGAAGCTGAAATTGGTGCAGTGGTGCTGTGATGCCTTGCAATGAAGTGCTTTGTAGTGCAAAAATATTCATGTTGAGTTCTATACCTTAAATATGTGTAAACAATGAATGGATGATGTACAAATGATGTTTAACATGTAGTGAGGGTGATCATCCAAAAATATTTGCCAAAACTCAACAAAAACGTCATTGAAACATTTAATCAAACACCTTGCATGCATATTAAGAAATCAAGAAATTCATAAAATTGGAGATTTAAATTAAGCCAAAAATTTTCACCTAATAAACACAATTCAATACTCCAAGTTCTAGCCTAAACTCATCACCATTTATCCACAATTTCAAATTTCGCAAAAAGATATGAAGAACACTAATATTAAGCAAAGTCTTGTAAAAATGTGGAAAAATCCAATATGTCTACATGTCCTAAACTAGGTTCTCATGTTGAAAAATTGTGATGATAAACAAAAAAAAAAAAAAAATTAAAATGCAATTAAAGCTAAAAATGTTAAAACATGCAAAATGGAATACTAGAATTACTTAAAACACATAACAACTCAATGCATGCATTCTAAACATACTAGTGATCCTAAAATGCAAGGTCAAGCATCTAAACAACTAGAAAGTAATAAAGCAATCGAAAGCAATAAACAAAACAAATAAAGAAAAGAGTTTGAGAAATTGGGTTGCCTCCCAATAAGCGCTTCATTTATAGTCTAGAGCTAGACTTTATGGAAATTAATTCAAGGGCACCTAAAGAAAGCTTTGGATGCCTTTCCCATCTTCTTTCTTTTGGATTTGTTCCACTCCTCATTTGATCTCCAAGACTCGAAATTGCCCCTCTCCATATTATAGAACATGTCCTCATCCAATTCAACTTCAACTATGAAGACTTCCACCTCCTCATCAAGTTTAATTACAAACTCAATTACATGGAAATCAAAAAGGTCAAAACCATGTAAGTTGATTTCTTTCTCATTGATGTCCAAATCTCTATTTAGCTCTACTGTGATTGATTTTTCATCATCTTCAAGTGTTTCTTCAATAGTTGACTCATCTTTGCATTCAATGGCGGGTTTTTCGTCAAACTCCACGGGCATTGGCGAGTCTTTCTTATGAACTTTATCGAGTAGATTATATCCCCACCTTTTAAATTCACTCCAATACATGGAGTCTCCTAACACCATATCACCTTCATCTATCTTGGCTAGCTTCTGATAGTATTTTGAAATTACCCTTTCACTCCACAGTGGAGGACCATCTCCCACTAGAGCGATGTCCTCGTCCCAATCATTCAGTACACACTCATCAAAGAGCATGTGACTTGCATCCGACATGTCAATTGCTTGTTGTCGGCATTTCAAGTATTCTTTAAACACTAAGAGTTTTGGTGTGATCCAAATATTGCTCGCATCCATGCAATGTCCATTACAATATATTTTGGAGCAAAATTCACAGCCTGGATATTCTCTAAACATGTCTTCATAGTCCATGTTGAAATCATTTATTGCAAGCCAATGGTAGATTCAAATATACCTCGCAAGAAAAACCAAACATGAGAAGGCTTAAAATTGTGGTGGATAATCCAAAGTAACAAAATAAAAATAAACTAAAAACAAAATAAAATACTAAAAAAAAGTAAAAAGTCCGAATTAGTGAAAGTAATCTAAAAATAAATTTAAACTACAATCCCGGCAACGGCGCCAAAAACTTGATGACGATCCGCAAGTGCACGGGTCGCGCAAATAATAAAGTGGATTTTAAGTCCAAGTATCGATCCCACAGAGATTGTTTTAAATCGTATTTTAGATTACAAACCTTAACCGGAACAAGAAAAGCTTAGGATTTGGAAATTTTGATTTTGAAAAATAAATTAAAAATTAAACTAAAGAAAATAAGAAAATTTGATTTATGAAAATGGTGAGATGAATTTGTTAGAATTATGAATCCACATTAATCATATCAACCATGTATTTGACTTAAACATTTAATAACAAGGTATGAGCATTGAAAATCCATGTTCCTATATTTATTTATGTCCCCTTTCGAGCGATGCATAAATACTTTTTCCTACATGAGACGAGCCTATATTTCTATGACAAATCCAAACATGTAGAAAAGCATTAACGAATTATGAACACTTTTAAGGATAACACGAAGCATTGGGGTATATTTCTGTCCCCTATCGGACTTTGCGGAAATTAATCAAGGTCTAATAAATTTCCACTCTTTCGAACATAGAAATCTATCACAAGCATCAATAATTATGTGTCCACAATCATAGATGATAATAATAACATAATTAATTACATCAATCTCATAAATTGCATAATATAAATATAAAGTCAAAACATGGAATCAATAAATTAATGCTTCATCACAATTCTAACAATGAAAACCTAGCCTAAATACATGATCGAAAATAAATCACAAGAAGTATGAAAATATGTCACCATATTCATCTCCTTGATCCTTATTCTTCAATCTTGAATTTGACCTCCTATGGATCCCCTCGCAATTCGACAGCGTTTTAGCATGAAATATCACAGTTGGGAACCCTTAATTTCGTGCCCCAAGCCATGTATTTATAGATGTTCATGAGAATCAGGTTACTTGGGAAGAAAGAATGCTGAGTTTCACGTCCAAATTAAATTCCAAAAGAGTTTCAACCGAACAAGGAAAGTTACCTTCGCGGAAGATTTTTTTTGTCACTGCACAGTGTTTAGTATTTTGATCATATCTTTTTATTCCCTTATCCGATTGAGGTGATTCAAAATCCATTAGAACGATAACGTAAAGGGATACAATTCTTCCGGAAATATTATTTTCCGAATTCAAACGTTTACCGCCCCGAAATTAGCTTTCAAATCTGACTAAAAATCTGCCAGAAATCTTGTTTGATTGGAATGAATTTATGGTAATATTCTTACCATATTTCATTCCTTTTTTTACTTCTAATTGCATCCAATTGACTCCTAAAAGTCCTCAAGTATCTTATCTTGATCCGAATCAACTATTGAATATTTGCAATTTGGTCCTTGAACTTCTGAAATCTACCAATTTGGTTATTTCTTTGACTTTTCTTTTAATTTAGCCCTTGATCTACTTCATCCGTTCTTAATTTGCATACTTTGGTTCTTTTATCATCCAATTTGCTTGTTTTTGCTCCAATTCCATTGTTTTCTCGACTTTGGGATTATTTTTGAAATATAAACAAATAACACAAAATAAATAGCAAATATTCTAAAACAAACATATAAAATCCTACTTTTAGAATAGAAATAAGTGTATAAAATACACTTATCAGAGGACGAACAATGGTTTAAGTGTGGGGGGGGGGGGTTTGATAAGTGCGTTATTAGCACTTATTTGGTTTACTTGTTTTCCTATTTTATTATTGGTTTGATCCTAATTAAGTATTGTTAATGCATTTTATGTTTTATGTTATATAGGATCATAAAGGAAGAGAAAAGAGGAAAAAAAGACCAAAATGGACTTAAAACTAAAGTTTGGGGACCTTGGCTGCAATTTACTTACGGCCATAACACCTCAGAGTTACGGCCGTAAATCAATGATAGGCGTAAGTTGAAAATCTGCATAAACCAACTTACAGCCGTAACTACCAAACTTACGGCTATAACCTTCAAAACATAAAAATCTCCAGTAAACTACTTACTGCCGTAAAGACTAAAGTTACGGCCGTAACTTCGATGCGAAATATTTTCCTAATTGGAATTACAGTCTATCTTTGGTATATCTTCTTGGCCACTCTAGGGCACGATTTTAGAGTTATAAAAAGAGGAAAATCACCACATAATGACGACAAGAAAATTGGGAGGAAAATTAGAGATTAAAAGAGAGAATTCTTGGGATTCAAGCAAGAAGCATCAATGGAATTCATGGATCAAATTGAAGATTTCGCCACAATTATGATGGGTAAAGTTTCCTCGTCTTGTTCAAAGGGGAAGTTGTGTCAATTTAATTATGTTATCTTCTTTTCCTACAAACAAGTAACGTTGTATCTATTCCTTTATTTCAATTGTTGGATTATTATGTTTTGAACGTTCAATTGAGTTTATTTGATTAATAGTTTAATTTGGCCAATTGGATTATTGATCTTTAGATTCATGAATATGCTATGTTTAGATTCTTGATCCGTAATTGTCATTGAATCTTTACTTTAGTAGCAAATAAATCTCGTGCAGGTTTAGTAATAATTCAACTTGGATTGATTAATTCGAGCTTGTGAAATTAACAATCCAATTCAATCTATTCTTCCAAATTTTCATATCAGTCATGCATTAAATTCTAAGAGCTTGTTTAGGATTGTCCATGGCTAGAATTGGTTCGAAGAACTTGTTTTGAATCAATACAAATAAGGAAGAGTTTAGATAATCAGAGATTGTTGATTATTTGTGATTAATAATTGAATTAGGGATAGAAACACTGATGTGATCCGGACCGGGCATCGAAGGGCGAAGTCGAGCCATCGGCAATATGATAGTGATCTACGTGCAAAACGGAGCAAGTTCCGTGTTGGGGTCGAGCCGAGAAGGGGAAAGGATCGAGCCGAGGCAGGAAATCCAACAATAAGGCAGAACGTGATTCACGGCCGTAACCTTCATTTTTACGGCCGTAACATCCTTAAGGCAGAAACAGGCAGAACATTGATTACGGCCGTAAAAAGTTTATCACGGCCGTAAAACTGAAATTGAAATATTTTACGGCCGTAACACCTAATTGAAAATTGAGACAGAATGTTCATTAAGACCGTAAGCTATATATTCACGGTTGTAATCCAGGATTCTAGATTTTCAGGAATTTTACCAATTATTTTGTTTCCTTTTATTATTTTAGGTTATTTTCCTATTTTAGAATTTTAGTCTATTTAGAATTCTATTTTGAGTAAATTAGATACTAGGTTATTTTTCTTATTTATACGCTTTTTCAATTCATTGTAAAGACAGACAAGTTTGAGTTGATTAATAAAATTTGTGAGAGGATTCTCCAAAATTGAGAGGTTGAGTTTATTCCTTTTTTCTTGAACTTATCAAAGATCCGATCTTTGTGGCGTTCTTCCAGCAAACTTATCAAATATTCGCAAGAGTATTTGTGGCGTTTCCTAATTCGATACTTATCAAGGAAATTGACAAGTCCTTGTGGCGTTCACAAATCTTGGTTCTTCAATTCGCATCGCCATAAATTGCGTCGTGATTGTCGGGTCAAGGCTTTACCGTCGTTCTATCCTTATTTTTCGTTGTTTGTCTTGTGTCGATCTGATCTAGATCTATCCTAGGGTTTTAAATATCGTTATTCCGCGTGTTCGACGAGATTCCCCGACCGGGAACTCATCATCTGGTATCAGAGCTTGGATCTATTTCAGATTCTTGCGTTTCTTGATTTTCTTGATTTTTTCGTATTCTTCGCGTTCTTCGTGTCAGTCATAATTTTTTTTTTCAGTTTGATCCATAAGAGTCAGTCCCAAAATTCAAAAGTGTTTTTCTTTTTCGTTTTTCGTCCAAATTCAGTTCCATTTTTTCTGCCATACTCGTAGTCAAATTCTCAGGCAGATTATTAAAAAAAAAAAAAAATTCGAAAATTCCAAATATTTCCCAAATATTCCGAATTTCCTTGTTCGTGTCTTAAAAATGTCTGATATAGAGGCTTCTACATCTTCTTCTTCTTCTGTTGGAGACAGGAAACAGCCCAGGGGCGTGAATAGAAAGGATGAACAGGGTAATGGTGATATTGCAGCAATAAGGGCACAATTTGAGAGATTTATGGCACAGATGGTGAATAGAGGTGCAGGGCGTGAACAGAGACCTCGGGATCAGTCTCATGATGGTTCTCGGGTTAGGAGAGGTAATAGACGTGAGGTTGGTGTGGATAATGAAGACATGGGCAGTGAAAGTGGCAGTATATCTTTAGGTAGTATACGAAGGAGGGATAGAGGAGATAGGAATGAAAGGAGGCATGATAGGGAGCGTCGTGATGCTAGGAGGCATCGTGGGGGTAGAGATGTTGTTGATGACGACCTTGGAAAAATTAAATTGAAATTACCATCGTTCCAGGGTAGGAGTGATCCGGAGGCATACTTGGATTGGGAGACAAAGGTCGAACGGCTTTTTGATTGTAATAATTATTCGGAGAAGAAGAAGGTGAAATTAGCCGTGATCGAATTCACCGACTACGCAAATATTTGGTGGGATCAACTAGTTACGGGTAGGAGGAGGAACCTTGAGGAGCCAGTGGAGAGTTTGGGTGAATTAAAAACCATAATGAGGAAGCGGTTTGTGCCTACTCATTATTATAGGGATATTTATCAGAGGCTGTAGGGTATGACTCAGGGGTCGAGGAGTGTAGAAGATTATCATAAGGACCTATCCTGAAAAAGAATCACTTGTTAATCGGCGTGTCCTTAGTGCTAGGGCTAGGGTAGATGAAATTGGTGAGCAAAGGGATAATCTTTTTCATACTAGGTGCTTGGTGGGCAAAAAGGCTTGTGGTATGGTGATTGACGGGGGAAGTTGTACTAATGTGGTTAGTACAATGTTGGTTGATAAATTAGGTTTAAGCTTGATAAAACATCCGAACCCTTATAAGTTGCAATGGCTGACCGAGTCGGGAGAGATTAAGGTAAATAAGAAGGCTAGGGTCAATTTTGCGATCGGGGTTATAAAGATGAGGTGGTCTGTGACGTGGTACCTATGCATGTTGGTCATATATTGTTGGGGCGACCCTGGCAACATGACAGGAGGGTGGTGCATGATGGGTTTAAGAATCAATATTCATTTGTGAAGGGTGGGAAGAAATTTACACTTGTGCCGTTATCTCCAAGAGAAGCTCAAAATGATCAATTGAAAATCAAAAGTGAGTTTGAAAAAAGAAATAAGAGTGTTGAGGCCACGACCTCAGAAAAAGGAGAGGGTGTGAAAGTTGAAAACAAGAGTGTTGAGGCCACGACCTCAGAAAAAGGAGAGAATGAGTGCAAAAAGAAAAGAGAGTCCACCCCCAAATTGAGTTTATTTGCACATAGGTTGGTGTACAGAGATTCACACATTGCACTTAACCGAGCTAACAATTCCCTCCCCAGTTCTTTAAAATCTGTTTTGCAGGGACATAAATCAAGCCATGGATTTAAGACGGGGCAGAAACTTGTTGGCACAAATGAGCAGCCCAAAAGGTCGAGAAAGTTGAAGGAGAAAAATGGGCAGCCCAAAATTGTAAAAGATCGCACAAAGCTTAAACAAGATCATCAAGCCCAGAAAAGCAGAAGGAGTTTGAAAAGCCGACCAAAATTGGATTCGAGGTCGAATCCTTTTCAAGAGAGGGAGTATGATGTGATCCGGACCGGGCATCGAAGGGCGAAGTCGAGCCATCGGCAATATGATAGTGATCTACGTGCAAAACGGAGCAAGTTCCGTGTTGGGGTCGAGCCGAGAAGGGGAAAGGATCGAGCCGAGGCAGGAAATCAAATAATAAGGCAGAACGTGATTCATGGCCGTAACCTTCATTTTTATGGCCGTAACATCCTTAAGGCAGAAACAGGCAGAACGTTGATTACGGCCGTAAGAAGTTTATCACGGCCGTAAAACTGAAATTGAAATATTTTACGGCCGTAACATGTTGATCATGGCCATAACACCTAATTGAAAATTGAGACAGAATGTTCATTACGGCCGTAAGCTATATATTCACGGCCGTAATTCAGGATTCCAGATTTTTCGGAATTTTACCAATTATTTTGTTTCCTTTTATTATTTTAGGTTATTTTCCTATTTTAGAATTTTAGTCTATTTAGAATTCTATTTTGAGTAAATTAGATACTAGGTTATTTTTCTTATTTATACGCTTTTTCAATTCATTGTAAAGACAGACAAGATTTCTTCTCATATTAATTCTCTGGTCCTATTTAATTATTTATTTTATGCATAGTTTTCATTTAAGAAATTCCAAACAACAAAACCCCTCCATTCCATTGTAATTGATCGAGAAACTTTTTTTAATTCACCGTTTCTCGTGGGATCGACCCTTACTCTCGCTACTACATTATTAATTAATACTTGATGAGTAAGGAATTATTTATTATTTTGATGCGTCGCGGCACGCATCACATGGAAACATGAAAGGGCTGTGCTACACGATGGGTATACGTAGATACAACCTGGTGAAAGGGGGGAAGACGGTTACTCTAATGCCATTATCTTCAACTCAGGCCCTGAAAGATCAATTGAAAGTGAAAAGTGAGTTTGAGAGGAAAAATAAGAGAGTTGAGGTCACGACCTCAGAAAAAAGAGAGGGAGAGAAAATTGAAATAAAAAGAGTTGATGCCACGACCTCAGAAAAAGGAGGGGGAGTGAAAATTGAAGAAAATATGGTTGAGGTTCAAGCCTCAGAAAAAGGAGAATCACTCGAGGAGGAACTGTCAATGTAGAACCTTCTCTAACAGATCCATCGAAAGTTGCGACACCGGGTGGAGGGGCCATCATGGCGGTCCCAACTCTGGGCACCAGCACTGCACTATCTTCGCTTTCTCTCTCCAGTACTACTCCGACCCCTGCTATACTCATGGACAAATGAGTCAAGGCGTCTCCTCCATACTACATAACTTGGGGGGTACACCTGACACCTACATCGGGTAATCTTGCTTCAAGCAATATTTCACCATTAGATATTCGTAGCGAATTGCAACTTGCAGGTGATATTGGTGGAAGACCAACGAGGGAAAATCAGAAAAATAAAAAGGATACAGAAATTGTGGCTAAGGATGCAGATGAATCTGGTGAATTTGAGTCTGAAGATGAAAAAAAAAATCAGATGAGCAGGATGTGTCTGGTGAGTTAGAGAAATCTGAGGAGGAGGATGAGGATGAGGAAGTAGAGGAGTCTGGAGGTGAAGAAAAACCAGATAAAACAAAGGAGTCTGAGGACGAGGATGAAGCTAAGCAATCAGAGGATGAGACAAAGAAAGCAATTGTGATCCCTGACAGGAAGGGAAAGAAAAAGTTGGAAGAAGCTGCAGTAATTTCAAAGAGGAAAAAATCTAAGGGAGACGTATTTTCAGATCCAGAGAGATCTAAATTTGATACTTCTTCATTTATCTGTACCCCTATGCAAATTTCCAGAGGTATTTTTACTCTCTTCAATTTCAAATTCTGGTCATCCGATGCATACACTGATTTTCATAAACATATTGTGGGTAAACGATTACACTATGAGTGTAGGATTTTGGTGGAAGAGTTTGGTAATTTTGGTATTGAGAACGTTGTAAATCACTTTGGGTTAGAAAAACTGGTCAAGTGTAAGGGGGAGATTAATGAAACTCTGGTAAAAGAATTTTGTGTTAATATTCCCGTTGACTTCAATTCCAAGAAATGTGTGTTTACAACTGCGGTATTTGTCAGGGGACAATTGATAAAATTTACTGTGAAGGATCTTAGAAAATGGTTAGGTCTGAAGAATGAATGTGTAGATGAGGACGATGCAACTAAGGCTACCAATGATGAAATTGCAGTAGAATTAACAGGAGGAAAATCTACTTGGCCTGTTAAAGGATTTAAACAACTTCCTAGATCTGAGATGTCTAAAAAGTACCAGATTCTTCATAAAATTTTGAAAGTTAAATTTTACCAACTAATTCATGAGTCGAGCTTTAAACGAGAGTATGCTAGGACTCTCTTTCTCCTTGGTACCAAAAGGAACATTGATATTGCTGCCCGTATATGGAGTTCAATTGTTGGTCGAATTTCTGGGAGTGGTCCCCGACAGGGTAATACATATTTGTTAGTTTACCCTTGGATTATTTCACAATATCTTCATGATCAGGGCATTTAGACATTGGAGGATGATCTGGTGCTCACTTCTAAGCTGTTGAATAGGGTAAGATGCAGAAAAACACTGGAGTAGGAGACCTCCAGCCGAAAACTGAATTTGGGTGACACTGCTGAGAAACAAGATTCATCTGGCCAGGATGCTAGGATTGGCCAGCTAGAAGCAGAGATTGTTGGGTTAAAGGCAGAGGTGTGTAACCTCAAGGTTTGTGTCAAAAGACATGAAGACACACTGGATCAGTTGCTTGGTGGATCTTCAAAGGATGTGGCTCCAGAGGCTGCTAAAGAAAAGAGGAAGTTAGTAGCCAAGAAGTCCGCTGGATCGAAGAAACAAAGGAAGATCTCAGACTGATCTCCGCCCCTGCCAGATGAATCTGCTTATTTTCACTATTTTTGAAACTATTTTATTGCGTTTTCTAAACAATTTTTCTTAAGTAACCGACTTTTGCTTATGTTTGGGTTTCTGCTAGCAGGTTACAAGGTGTTGACGGCTTCCCCTATTTGTTCCAAAAAGGGGGAGTGGTAGTTTTTGATTTTATCATCTTTTTGGGTGTTATTGACTGTTGAAGTAACTTCCTTTTAATGCTTCTTCTTCTCTCTTTACATGCATATATTGGTTGTTATGATACATAACTTGAGGGGGATATTTTTTATAGGGGGGCTTAATAATTGCATGTTACTTCTTTCAATATTTGTGAAAAGATGATTAGGTTTTGAAAAAATAGAAAAACCCAAAGGGAGAAATTGTTAACTTATTTTAGTTGGCTTTTTCAATTTTTCTACAAATAAGTAATTTAAGCAAATTTAATTTAATTACTTAATTATTTCTTGAGTGTAATATTGATATTATCTCATATATGGTTGTGATAATCATTTAATATTGGAGATAATGTTTGGTGCTTAGAATCAAGAAATATTGATCAAGATTTGTTGCTTATCCCTTATGATTAGAATCAAGAAATATTGATCAAAAAATATTGTGATAATTTTGTGATTGGCCGAGTATCTTGATGACCAAAGATCATGATTTTATTCTTGGTGTCCCAGATTGGTAAGATTCTGGAATTGATAATTATCTTATCTTATCATCACTTATGGTAAGATTCTTGAATTATCTTACCTTATCTTATTCTTAATTTAATTACAAGAAATCGAGATTTGGTGTAAGAATGATTTTTTATGGACAAGCAATTCGATTGCACATAAATAAGGGAAACTTAGATAATTTTCCTAGACGTGTAAACATCAAAAATTTCGTGTGGAGAAAAAAATATACACGCCTTTTACATTGTTAAGTCTTCGGTTCTTCCGGGGGAGTTTATCAATCACTTAGAGAAGAAAAGACATTCAGCCTATAAGATCAAACAGCAAGTTTGAATTAAGATCGAACGAGAGTTCGAATGTGCTGAAGATCGTTGTAGTTCAAAAAAAGCTATTGAAGAGTGGTTGGACGCCAGCTCATACTATGCACCATAGAAAAATCAGGGAGTGATTTATTTCTTGGGTGTTTGATAAGTTTATGCGTAGATTTATCCTATAACTTAGATTGATCTGTGTAAATACTTTTCTTAAAATAGTGATTGATTTTTGTCCACAGGTTGCGGGCAGTGGGTTTTCCCGGTTAGAGTTTTTCTCACGTTAAATTCAAATATTGTGTTCTTATTTTTTTACAGTTCTGCGTAGTTTATATTGTCCGTTTATATTTCACAATCCAGACGAATCTGCATCAGCGAGATTCATCTGTTAGTGCGCTATAACAAATCTTAACGAGTCACTGTTAATTTGTTACTGTCCCGACATATCTGTGACATTATGTTCGTTTAAACATAAAATTTAGACAATTTTAAATTTTTAGATTCATTTCTATCCATAACATTTTTTTAAAAATAATTAATAAATCGTAAACTCACAATACAAATTATCTTTCCAATATTCCGCAAAATAGAAGAAATGAAATATGTCACCAAATATAAATTTTGACAATTTTTTTTCACCGAATACATATTTCAAGAATTTTTTAATCCACTGCAAATAAACTACCAAATATCATTCAATATCTAGCACAATATCTCCCAGTTTCGTCCATGGCTACGACGTCTGAAGAAGTATTGTGAGTGCATTCAAAGCGTAAAATGCGGTCAGGAGTGAATAAAGACGAGAATGATATGATTTAATTATTTAAATGAATGATGTGAGTGATTAGCTATGATATTTGACTCATATTCGAATAAGTACGAACGATCGTATGGAATGCGAGATATACGATCGAATATTAGACAGAGAACGATCGATCTGATAGGCACGTGCTAGAATTATGCCACCAAATCCGGATCCCACTCTTGATAAGGTAACCAATATCCTTATTTTTGGTAAGATAATCATCATTCCTATTTTGCAGGGGAACTTACCTAACCAAACCATAATTCCGGATTCTTTGGAGATTTCCTCTCCTAAATACGTGGGAAGGTTGTGCCTATAAATACCTCCACACTCCATGGCAGTAAGGGACGAAACTCTTGAGAATAATAAGAAATCATTAGCTATTTTTTCTACAACTTCTCTCTACTGATTATCACGCCGGAGCTACTACGGGGGGAAAGCCCCGCATTGTTTCAGGTTTGCAGGAAGGATCAAGTCGATTTGACATCATTTGGCGCCGTCTGTGGGAACGATTTTATTTGTTTCCAAACAAACATCTCTCCATGTCTAGAAGGAACACACGACGCACCATAAGGGAGCATGAACCGGCGACTCAGGAGGAGCGGGTTCCGAATATTCCCTATGTGACTCAGGAACAATTCCAAAATCTGCAGGCTCAGATCCAGACATTGGTGGACCATATCCAGGCAAATGGACAACAACAGCATGCCCCCCAACAACGCGATGCTACACAGGGACAGAATCTGCAAAACTCGACCCAGGCTGATGATCAAAACGATCAAACCGCCAGTGTGCATACTTCACAGGCCGTACAGTCGTCACATCGGGCAGGCACCCAATTGAATGATGTTGTCTTGGAGGCAAGGCTTGATGCCTTAGATAGAAAATTGGATGATGCATTGAAGAAGAAGACTACTCCACGACCAGTACTAATTAGTGAAGATCCATTCGTACCAGAGATCATGGCGGTCCCGCTACCAGACTCTTTTAAGTCACCTTGTATCGAGAAATACGATGGGACTACCGATCCTATTGATCATTTGCGTACATTCTAGGATATGATGCGCCTGCATGGCATACACGACGCCATTGCCTGTCGCGCGTTCCCACCAACCTTAAGGAAGGAGGCCAGGGATTGGTATGATACTCTCCCCCCAAGGTCGATCAAGTCGTTTTCAGACTTTTCCACGAAGTTTGCCGCATTCTTTGCTAGTAGTTCTCGACAGAAGAAGAGTGCCATTGGCTTGATGCAGATCGTGCAGAAAAAAGAGGAGTCATTGAGGGATTATGTCACACGATTTAATCGAGCAGCTCTGGGAGTGAAGAATTTGCAGATGCCCTCTGTAATCACAGCCATGATCAATGGGCTGAGGAATCATGGATTTAGAACGTCGTTATCAAAAAGAGCCCCAGAAACAATGACAGAGCTTCTCCAGAGAAGCGAAAAGTATATTGATTGTGAAGAAACATTGAATGTTACGAAGGGCTTCAAAGATCACGTCACAGAAAATACAAAAAGGAAAAATGACAAAGGGGAAGAGCCTAGAGATGCTAGCCCAAAGAAAAGAAGGGATTACCATTTCAAGCCAAATACGAGTACGACGGGAGCATTGAACGACTACACGCCCTTAAACGCCCCACGAGCAAAAGTTTTGATGGAAATCAAAAGTCGGAAGGACTTGCGTTGGCCACGACCAATGACAACGCCTAATTACTTGAGGGACAAATCAAGGTTTTGTGAATTCCACAAGGATCACGGACATCATACTGAGCATTGCAAGGTTCTCAGGGATGAAATCGAAAGATTAATTTAGAGAGGATCATTGAAGAAGTATGTCCAGGGACAGGACACTGAGGGGAAAATCTCTTCTCAAGCTGAGGAAAGATCTCGTGCTGGAGTAATAAACGTGATTTCAGGAGGTTCGACTGCAGGTGGAGATTCGAAGAAATCAAGGAAGGGGTATGCTCGTTCGATTGATGTCAATGCAATCGTGAATCGATTGGATCAAACGGTAGACGTTGTATTCGGAGAAAGCGATAAGAGGGGTGTGGCTTACCCCCACGATGACGCTTTGGTCATCGTTGGGGACATTGCTAATTATGACGTGAAAATGGTCCTTGTTGACAATGGAAGCGCCGCTAACATAATGACATTGGAAGTTTTTAAGGCATTAAATTTAAGACAAGATGATTTGCGACCGGTGACGACACCTTTGCATGGGTTCGGAGGAGCAGTAGTAAGGGCTGAAGGATCGATCTATTTGACGGTATGTGTGGGATCATATCCCACGACCAAAGCAATCCAGACAGAGTTTCTGATCGTAGATATGAAAATGGCATACAACGCAATATATGGACGATCCCTACTGCACGCTATCGAAGGGATTGCATCCACTTATTATCAAAAAATAAAATTCCCGACGACCAGGGGAGTTGGTGAGATCAAAGGTAACCAACAGGATTCGCGAAGATGTTATTTGGATAGTATGATGATAAGGAGGTCGGTCATGGGGACCAACGTAAACAAACCGATGGAAGGATCTCGTTTCGAGTCTGTTGATCATATCGTGGAAAGGGAGATTGAGTTGGGAAAGATGATCAGGGTCAGCAGTGCGTTGACAGAGGAAGAATCAAACCAAGTTTTGGATCTCGTTCGTAAAAGGAGGGACGCATTTGCTTGGAAAGTTGAGGAAATCGAAGGGATACCAAGAAGAACTTCACAGCACTTCTTGAATGTGTTCCCCGAATCCAAACCTGTAAAGCAAAAGAGATGACACTTTGCCCCAGAAAGGCAGTCGATCATAAAAGAAGAAATAGGAAAACTCATGAAAGCAAAGTTCATAAGGGAGGTCGAATACCCGAAATGGTTGGCCAATGTGGTGTTGGTAAAGAAATCGAATGACAAATGGAGGATATGCATTGACTACACTGATCTCAACAAGGCTTGCCCTAAGGACTGTTATCCTTTGCCCCGTATAGATGCTTTGGTGGATGCAACAGCTGGAATGGAGAGAATGAGCTTCTTAGATGCGTTTTCAGGCTACCACCAAATACGAATGGCAGAAAGCGATGAGGAGAAAACTTCTTTCATCATAGATGAAGGTACATTTTGCTATATTTCTATGCCGTTTGGTTTAAAGAATGCAGGTGCAACTTATCAACGGATGATTAGCAAGGTGTTCGAAAATGAGATTGGGAATACGATCGAAGCATATGTGGATGATATGGTCGTCCACAGCGAGAAAAGGGAAGGGCATCTAGGTGATCTTGAACGCATTTTTGACTTAGCCATCGCTCAAGGATTGCGATTCAACCCAGAAAAATGTGTTTTTGGGGCAAGCGGAGGGAAGTTTCTAGGATTTATGGTATCACAAAGAGGAATTGAAGTAAATCCCGATAAAATAAAAGCGATCTTGGAGATGGAGAGACCTAGAAGCGTGAAAGACGTTCAGAGGTTAACTGGAAGGGTAGTAGCATTGAATCGATTCATGTCGCGAGCTGCCGATCATTGCACACCATTTTTCAGAGCTATTAGAAGAGGAACAAATTTTGAGTGGAACTCAGAATGTGACGAGAACTTGAACAATCTGAAGAAGATGTTGCAAACTCCCCCGGTATTAGTATGACCAGTTGCTGGAGATCACCTGAGGATTTATTTAGCAGTATCAGCTCACGCCGTCAGCGCAGTATTGATAAAAGAAGAAAGGGGAATAGAAAATCCCGTATATTATATCAGTCACATGATGAAGGGGGCAGAGCAACGATATCCGTTGACAGAACAGTTGGCCTTGGCATTGGTTGTCGCAGCACGGAAGCTTCGACCATATTTCCAAGCACATCCGATTACTGTATTGACCAACCAGCCATTAAAACAGATCTTGCATCGACCGGAGAAGTCTGGTCGGCTGGTTAAATGGGCTATCGAGCTAGGAGAACACGATCTGGAGTTTAAACCTCGACCGGCCATCAAAGCGCAAGTCCTCGTAGAGTTCATAGCTGAATTAACACCTAAAGGATGGGAGAAAAATGATACAGTAAGACTTTGGAAAGTTTACGTTGATGGGTCGTCCAGCCGGAAGGGAGCAGGAGTTGGGATATTGTTGATATCTCCTGATGGTACACAATTTGAATATGCTATGCGACTACTTTTCCCAGCAACAAACAACGAGGCCGAATATGAAGCTATAATTATTGGATTAGAAATGGTTATCCGAATGGGAGCAAAATCAACAACTGTGTACACCGATTCCCAACTTGTGGTGGGACAAGTGTCGGGAGCCTTTGAGATAAACAGTGATCGAATCCTCGAATATGTTATGAAAGTAAGGGATTTGCAAAGGAGATTTCAGCATTGCAATATCGAGAAAATCCCCAGGGAATCAAACGAACATGCAGATCGATTATCAAAATCCTCAAACTGGGAGTCATTGCCTACAAATGTGAATGTACGAGCTCTATCTAAACCTAGCATAGCATCGATCGAGGTGTTAAACGCGTAGAATGGGACCTGGATGGATCCCATTAAGGCTAATATCATTCACGGATGGACACCAGGTGAACGAACGGAAGCAAGAAAGCTACGGTTACAGGCAGCGAACTTCTGCATGATCGATGGGGAGTTATATAAAAAGGGGATTACTATGCCTTATTTAAAATGCATTACGAATGAAGAAGGACAACAAATTTTGGAAGAGATTCATTCAGGGGCGTGCGGAAATCACTTGGGAGGAAACATGTTGGGTTTTAAGACCTTAAGGCAGAGATACTTTTGGCCCACCCTTAAGAAGGACGCTAGAGAATTTGTGAAGCGATGCGGAATTTGTCAAAAATATGGAAACTTGATCCATGTGCCAGCCGAGGAGCAGCATGCTATATTTGGAATCAGACCATTCTATCAGTGGGGACTTGATATAGTGGGCCCCTTCCTATAGCCAAAGGTCAGCGAAAGTTCCTACTTGTGGCAGTCGATTATTTTACCAAATGGGTTGAAGCGGAGGCCCTTGCCATCATATGTGCTCGAAAAGTCCAGGCTTTCGTTTGGAAGCAGATTATCTGCCATTTCGGAATCCCACAAGTAATCATTGCAGATAATAGAAGACAGTTTGATAATAGGGAGTTCAGGAGTTTTTGTGCAAGCTATAACATCGAACTGAGATTGTCTTCGGTGTCCCACCCCCAAACGAACGGTCAGGTTGAAGTCACGAACAGAAGCATACTTTGGGATCTTAAGACAAGGCTGAATGGAAGAGGAAATGAATGGGCTGAGGAGTTGCCAAATGTTCTGTGGGCTTATAACACGACGCCAAGAGAATCGACGCTTGTGACCCCGTTTAAAATGTACTTCGGACTAGAAGCTGTTGTCCCCCAGGAGATCATCGTACCTTCAACAAGGATTTCAGTCGATCCTGTCGATTTTGGATATCATAAATTTCAGTTAGATACGATCAATGAGGAAAGAGACGAAGCCGAACGGAGAATGCTACAGTGCAAACGAAAGTCACAACGCGATCACATAAAGAAAGTAAAGCAGAGGTTCTTTGAGAAGGATGACTTTGTACTTCGATCAGTTATAGCAATCGGACATCGATCAACAAAATTAGGACCTAAATGGGAAGGTCCCTTTCAGGTGGAAAACGTTTTGGGCAATGGAGCATACGTGTAAAAGACGATGGATGGCACAACCATGGCACGACCATGGAATGTGGAACATTTAAAGAAATTTTTCCAGTAAATTTGAATAGTTAGGGTTATTCTCTACTTTAGTGTTACTTTCTTTCACGATGAATAAAGACGACTTTTCGAAACAAAGATCTCAACAATAAAGACTTCGTCACGCGCGAAGCATCGATCGCTAAAAAACGATCAAATTGAAAGATTTCGTCACGCGCGAAGCATCGATCGCTAAAAAATGATCAAATTCGAAAGACTTCGTCACGCGCGAAGCATCGATCGCTAAAAAACGATCAAATTCAAAGACTTCGTCACATGCGAAGCATCGATCGCTAAAAAACGATCAAATTCGAAGACTTCGTTACGCGCGAAGCATCGATCGCTAAAAAATAATAATCAAAGACTTGGTCACGAGAGAAGTGCCGATCGCTAAAAAACGATCAAAATCGAAGATCGATAATAAATAGATATAGTACTTTGCTACGAACGACAAAAAGAAACACAATATTTTACACAGTTTGTTTTTCCTAGCAAAACTATTACAAACTTCTCAAAGGGGGGACTGGTTCGTGGTATCAGCGTCTTGATCCTCCTCCTCCTCTTCTAATGCCTCAACATGGGCAAAATCCTCAAACTCATCCAGATTTAAGGCCGGGTGATCACGTCGGAGCCAATCATTCACCTTTTTGTAGGCATGAATCATTGACTTCACACCATACATTCCAGTGATTTCGTTAAACTCATCAGAACATTTGTAAGTCTCCACCGCTGCGCATGCTCGATCTTCAACGCGGGATTTGAACTCAGATTTCATAGAATTGATCGTTGCATCCTTTTCAGCTAACTGTTTGTCCTTTTCATCCAAAAGCTCTCTCGAAGTCGCCAACTCTTTTTCCAATTGAGCGATAGTATTTGAGGATTCCGAATTGCTTTTAGAAGACGCTTCCAGTGACTCCAAGAGGGCGCGTTCCATTGCCAAAACCTAAGAATGGGATTACATGTTCACAAGCAAATATATGGAAAATTAAGGGAAAGATGAATAGAAGACCAACCCTCCTTATTTCGATGGAAAAGGCTCGATGGATACTAAGACCTCCCCTTTTTTTCACATCCTCCACTAAGCCACGTTCGACAGCAGAAGCTATGACACGAACGTCCTCATCTACGTTAATTGCTGAACGAGCAGATGCTTCTTGACCACCTCCACGAGGACTGGAGATCGTCGGCACGGGGGTCGTAGGTCGTGACAAAAGAGACGTCCCCGTGGCTTCAACATTTGAAGAGACAATAGGAGGATCTCTCTCAAATGTCTTTCTTTTTGTGCCTTTTCCTTTGGTCGCTTTCACTCTCATCAAAGCCTCGACCCTGCTCGAATCATAACTCATCTCGTCTGAAAAAAAAAAAAAAAAAAACCGTTAACTCAGGCAGGAAAAACTCAATATGACTTCAAGGTTAAAAGAAGAATTACCCTCTGGAAAGCTTATATGATATTTGATCAAGGCATCATCGGTTAAGACTGCACTCATTCGATCACCAAGAGGCCTACACCCTCGAACGATTTGAAGAGCTTCCTCTTCAACAGCATTGAGAACGACCGAACTATTGAACGAATCATAGTCCGGTCGATTCCAAGAAGTGGAAAATGGAAAAGGACCATTATTCCTCCTGACAAAGAAGAACCTAGTCTTCCAACCAGGTTGAGAAGATGGACACAGGGGGACTTTAAAATCATTTTTTGAAATGAACACGACCAAACTGTTGTAATCACGGTAAGGTTTTAGTTCGACCAGTGATCGTAAAACATTTAATGAAGGAACGACCTCGTTCTGCAGACACACTAGCAGGAAGTAAACGATCACCCTCCATGCGTTTGGGGCTAACTGCGCAGGATTTAGGTCGACAAAACGAAGAAAAGACACAAGAAAAGGATGGAGGGGGAATCGAAGACCACCTTTCATAGAATCCAAATAAACAGTCACCTCACCAGCCTCCCCCTCGCCAATTCCCTCATTATTCAATGGTGCACGATAAGAATGGTCGGGGAATACGATGAAAGAATTGAGCGCTTCGACCAAACGGAGTTCATTGTAGCAGCTTTGGTACTTAGGTATAACCAAGGTATCTTGGGACCGACGAGATGGTCGATCACGAGCCATTTTTTGCTGCATTTGAGGGGAAATAGGTAAAATATCAGAAACGGTACGGTTAGATGAAACCGAAGCTGAAGGTGATGATTCTTGATTAACAAACGGGTTATAAGACGGAGAAGAAGAAGATGAGAGGTCGCTACTCCTACTAAGGGGTAAGGATACCCTTCCCTCCTCCTCGTCGCTATCTACAATAAGGATAGGTTCCATGGCCTACGGTAATATGCGTATATATATGTATATATGTGTATATATAGAGCAATATAAGTACAGATAGCGCAGAGTTCCCGGGAAGTCAAATAAACGGAATTTAAAACTTGATAGAGAGGAAAAAATGATAGAAAAGTGATACCTTCTTGGTGTTGGGAAACCCGGAATCTGCTGGAGCTTGAGTTAGGACGAAGAGGAGAAGCAACGAAAGTGAAAATCTTACCAAGATAGTAGAGAGAATAGAGAGAAGGGAGGCAAAAGTCCCACATATATAGCTGCCTCTCCGCCCCTAAGGATAACCCTTGACCTTCCCGCCTTTCCAGATTCAAAAGACACATGATGGATTGAAGTGAGACGCCCTCATTTGGTACAGAGGTGGAAGAGAGAAATTCAAGGTACAGCCTACAAGAGACACGTGGACAAACACACTAAATGCAGGGATCAATTCCCAATACCCAGCTACCGTTCGAATATGATTTTTGTGTCAAACGATCGTTATTGGTCAAGTCAGAATCACAATCGCTTGGGGGACTATTGACTCATATTCGAATAAGTACGAACGATCGTATGGAATGCGAGATATACGATCGAATATTAGACAGAGAACGATCGATCTGATAGGCACGTGCTAGAATTATGCCACCAAATCCGGATCCCACTCTTGATAAGGTAACCAATATCCTTATTTTTGGTAAGATAATCATCATTCCTATTTTGCAGGGGAACTTACCTAACCAAACCATAATCCCGGATTCTTTGGAGATTTCCTCTCCTAAATACGTGGGAAGGTTGTGCCTATAAATACCTCCACACTCCATGGCAGTAAGGGACGAAACTCTTGAGAATAATAAGAAATCATTAGCTATTTTTTCTACAACTTCTCTCTACTGATTATCACGCCGGAGCTACTACGGGGGGAAAGCCCTGCATTGTTTCAGGTTTGCAGGAAGGATCAAGTCGATTTGACATCAATATTGTTTGGTAATGTCAAAAGTTATAGTCTTTTTTTTTTTTTTTTTTTTAATGAATGTGTGGTTTAAAAATATTAGAAAATTCAAAAATTGTGGCTTGACTAAAAATTGATGATTAAAATTGAGTTTGAAAAATTATGAAATTTTTTGTTTTACCAAACAATCTCTTAATATTTGGATCAAACTTGCTACTTGCCAGGATTTGCAAATTTGTTTTTAATTTGTTCGGTAGAAATATTGAGTCATGGTCAATAAATTGTATAAAATCCGTTCTCTATTTATTAGGTTTTAAACGAGCTATCATTATGCAGATATGCAATTAAATAGGAATAAGTTCTGGATACAACCTTTTTATCCCTCATTGAAATTTTTACTTATATTAATATCTTAATTAATTTTTACTTTTCTTTTTCTTTTTAAAAAACTTACAATATTCTCATCAACATCGCGTCAATTCTACAACGTCTTGTTGAAAGACATCAGCATTAAGTTTTTACAAATTCTACAACGTGTTTGATGAAACGTCTAACCAAATATAATAAAAAATATCATAAAAATTTGAAAATATCAAGGTGTGATATTAAATTTCCTCCCTAAGTATCGTAAAAATTTGAAAAAATTTCAGGTTATGATACTAAAAATTTGAAAGTATCATAAGTATCATGTTGTGATATTTTAAAAGTATCATAATCATAATATGAAACTTGTGATGAACAACGTATTTTTCAGCAGGAATTTTTTTTGAAGCATTTTTTAGTAATTTTTTAAAATGACGTAAGTTTCAATTATGATACCAAAATTTAGATATTTATGCAAATATCCAAAATAAATATATGACATAGAAAATTGATATATTGAAATTACTAACAACGTTGGAGTTTTAAGCTAAAACCCCAAAGCTCATTAAAATAAAATAAAATAGAGCTCTACTGGGTCTTCGTTGCCACAATCTCCGCAATCAATTTTACTATTGAATGTGACATAAATTTCTGCCTAAAAAAGTTGAATATGCTGTTGTAATTGACTATTGTCACAATATTGACATGTTTAGCAGAAACGAGTAACGGCACATGCAAAAGTTATGTTGGTCAGCCCTTCTTTTGGGGATTTGAGTGGGTTGGTGGTTGAGCATTACTAGTGTATTTATCGGGATTTAAATTATACTGTACACTTATCGTCTTGACTACGAATTTTTATTTATTTATTTATTATTATTATTATTATTAATTTTTTTTTAATATTGAATAATGATAAATTGTATTACATGTTTGTAATTTCAAGGTTGTGGGGTTTTAGATGTTTGAGAGGCGTGAGAAAACTTTTGTACTCATTTTCATCAACAAGTGTAACGGTAAGTGAATTTAAATCTCTCATTGATGTTAAGTTATTAAAAAAGAAAAAAAAATTGTGTATTTGATGATCACGATTTATTCCATACGTTTAAGTGTTTATTTGATGACATTTCTTCTCGAATTCTGGACTGTAATTCCAACTTCAAAATGTCTATGAAGAATTGGTAAACGCACTATTTTCACACTTGGATTCATTCTTCAAGCAAATCAAAGGGGGCACTATGAACAAATTGTAAGTGAGAGGGAAGTCAAGAAATGCGTCTATAAGCCTCCCTTTGACAACTTATTTATAAACAAGGTATGTTTGGTGGAGATTGAAATCAGATTTTTAATAAATTTTGATAAAAAAAAAATTACGAGGTGTGATTGAAGAGGTGTGAATTCGAAGAAATATGTAACTGAAATTGATTGTTGATTTTAACTTTCTTTGTTTGGCCATCATTTGTTGAAAATCAAATTCATTTAATATTTAATATCAACCATCTATCTTAGTCAAATTACCATTTTTAACTTTTCAAACATTTTTTAATCACACATTTTACTAAAAATACTATTCAAAATTATAGTATTCCTAAAAAAATTGGGGCAAAACGTGGGCTTAGGAGCCAAATTTAGACAAATCTTTTACTAAAAGTAAAAGGAGGCTAAATTGGAAAATTTTGGAGTAAAAATGGCACAAAACTTGGAACTTCTAAAAATGTTCTTGACCTTATCATTCAAAGGTTCTTAGCAAATCCTTCTCGAACGTTACGTTGGCATTAGGTCATACATAGTCAGCAAGAGACCAAAAAAAAATCCATTTAAAGGCCTCACTTTCTTAATACTTTTCAACACAAAAACGGAGGAAAATCAATCAATTTAGTATCATCATCATTATGGGATCCTCTAATTCTCTTATTCTTACATTATTATTCATAATCCTAGTATCAAATTCATGGGCTGCTTCTTCACAATCAATTCAAGAAAAATTCTACACTTGCATTTCTGTCAATTGCGAGCTTTCTATCCCGTTTTCATCAGCTTTCTATGCCCCGGGCAATGCTTCATATAGTCCCGTCCTGGCATCTTCTGCGATGAATTTAAGGTGCTTGCTGCCGTCGGTGCCGAAACCTCAGCTGATCTTCACCCCATTAACTGAAAACCATGTTCAGGCCGCTGTTCAATGCGCAAAACAAGTCGGGCTTCAGCTTAGAGTCCGGAGCGGAGGCCATGACTATGAAGGCCTCTCGTACGTGTCAGAACTGGGACAACCTTTTCTCCTCGTAGACCTGTCGAGACTCCGGAATGTCCACGTAGATATACAGGACAGCAGCACGTGGGTGCAAGCGGGTGCCACCATTGGCGAGTTATATTACAGGATTTCACAGAAAAGCAAAGTTCATGGATTCCCTGCTGGACTTTGCACCAGCTTGGGAATTGGAGGGCACATAACAGGAGGAGCATACGGTTCCATGATGAGGAAATACGGCCTCGGAGCTGACAATGTTCTCGATGCACGAATAGTCGACGCAAGTGGAAGAATTCTCGATCGAAAATCGATGGGAGAAGATCTTTTCTGGGCTATTAGAGGTGGTGGCGGAGCTAGTTTCGGAATCATCCTCGCGTGGAAAGTCAGATTGGTACCCGTTCCACCGACCGTCACGGTTTTCACTGTTCCAAAAACCTTGGAGCAAGGTGCTACAAAGATTCTCCACAGATGGCAACAAGTTGTCGACAAACTCGACGAGAATCTGTTCATCAGAGTCCTCATTTCGAAGGGAGAAGGTGCTAGAAAGGGCGAGCAGACCGTGCAAAATTTGTACCAGGGTTTATACCTTGGCGGAGCCGGTAGCTTGCTTGGAATAATGAACCAAGGTTTCCCGGAATTGGGATTGACACAGAAGGACTGCACTGAAATGAGCTGGATCCAATCAGTGATGTATATTGGTAATTACCCACCGAATACACCACCTCAAGTTCTGCTCCAAGGCAAGGCCTTGTTCAAGAACTACTTCAAAGCCAAATCAGATATCATCAAAGAACCAATCCCAGAGACTGGAATTGAAGGGATATGGAAAAGTGTTCTTGAAGAAGAATCACCACTGATGATATGGACGCCTTATGGTGGCATGATGAGCAACATTTCAGAATCTGAAATCCCATTCCCTCACAGAAAAGGTGTCATATTTATGATACAATATCTTACCAATTGGAACGACAACAAACCCGAATCCTTGACGAAGCACAGGGACTGGGTAACCAAACTGTACAATTACATGACTCCTTATGCTTCCATGTCACCGAGAGAATCCTACGTTAATTACAGGGATCTTGATTTGGGTGTGAACAAAAATGGTACAAATTTTGCAGAAGCAAGTTTGTGGGGCACCAGATATTTCAAGGACAATTTCAACAGACTGGTAAGAATAAAGACTAAAGTTGATCCTGATAATTTCTTCAGACATGAACAGAGCATCCCAGCTATTCCTTTGACGAATTCGAAAAGAGGGAAGAGATTGATTCACTAAAAACACTTGCTACCTCTATATATAGCAACTAATAAGACAGTATATTATTGTGTTTTCCAAATCCTCAATAAGTTTGTCTTGTCCCTTGTAATTCTCAAGGTTATAAGCATTGGGTAGTTCTTCATCTTCCAGCATCTTTTCATCACCATAGAGTCATAGACATCTGCAGTATTAGTGTCTAAAACATGTATTAATGTGCTCATCTTTGCTTTACATCCTTCCGTTTTTTGAATCCAACTTTCAAGTCAACTTGGTCTATATTTTTATCTTCATTCGATTAATCGGTTCAATACGAGATATTATTCGTTAACATGCCTCGCAAGATGATGACAGGTTTGAGCAAACAAATCTTGAAATCAATGTGCTCATTTTTTGTGGTTTTGATCGGATCGAATTGTTTATTTTACCTTAATGTGCTTGATACCTTATTAAGATTAGAGATTTCTTCATCTTAAAATGTCAACGTTATTATTATTTTTTTTTTGATTTTGATGGGATCGAATTGTTTGTTTGGCCTTAATGTGCTTGATACCTTATTAAGATTAGAGATTTCTTCATCTTAAAATGTCAACGTTATTAATATGAGCCGTTCAAATTTTTATAAGTCCATTTATTTATTTTTTATCTTTATTTGATACGGGATTTTATTCCTTAACAATTTGCCCTTTTATCTTAACTTTGAGCATGTTTGTTCTATCTAAAAATTTTATCAAAATTTTTCAAACTCATCAATCTCAAATATCCATTTTTTAGTCAAGTCCATAATTTTTTACTTTTCAAATCAATCTTAACCACACATCTATCATAAAATACAAAAAAAAAATCACAAAATTAAAATTTTTTCATGGATTAAATCAAACGGGTCTTTATTTATCAAGTGTGATGTTTAACCTTTCAGTTTTTTGCATCGTCCGATGGTTTCATTCAAAATATCCATCAAGGTGGAGTAAAAAGACGATTTGCTTTCTTGATGGAAGTGACAGAAAAATAGAAGTTTATGAATAAAAGTAAAGGATATTACTAGATTTTCCATCTTCATTATCATCAATCATCCAAAGTACTGTTAATCTACTGCTAATAATTGACGCTAGTGTCACAATCAACGCATAGACAAGGAGGGGCCCTTCACTTGACTTTGAATTTGACGTCGCCAGAGATATAACTATATATTATTTTTTATTTATTTTTTGATCGAACTGTATATTATTTTTTATATACGTTGCGTTCATATGGATAAAACGACATCGAGCGATATACAAGTTAAATCTTTCTTCAGACAGTCTATACATATGCAACTAAAGATTAAAAAAGAATGGTTATTCACTAAACCTAATGGTACTTTGATTATGAAGATGTTTGTCCCATAGCTTTGATAGTTGTCCCATAGCTTTGATAGGTTATGGTAGCATTTATATGTCAAGTTGAGCTATTTAGTAGGGTGATCGCGGTTCGATTTGAACGGTTTTTAACATATTTTCAAATTAAACTATTTTTTAAAGGTTTGATATTTTTTCAAACCAAACAAAATCATTTCATTTTACAAACCAAATCAAGCCAAATTATTTTTTGGAATTTGGTTTGATTTTAATTCACGATTTACCTATCGACATAATATAAGTCTCTGTTTGTTAAAATTTTTGGTTTATAAACATGTTTTTTTATGTTTTCTAGGTAAAATATGTGATTGAAAAATGGAGAGAGAAAATGTATGTGGTTAAAAAGTGATTTGAGGAATCGTGTAAAAAAAAAAAATGTTTTTCCAAACGGAGGCTTAATATATTTTAGATGTCAAATCAATTCGTAATTTTTAATATATAAAGCTGAAATTAAAAGTTAGTATAAGCTAAAATATGTTATCATTTTTTATTCATTCTTTACGAAGTCACCATTGCACTATATTGATCATAAAAGCAGCCACATGGCACATCTCTCAGTGGTAAATGGAAGGGCTGGTAAGACTTAGTGCAGCAGTGTGCACGGTTCGAATACTAAAATATTGGATTTGTGTCTTATTACAAGCGAGAGTTACTCAAACTTTGGGTTTACCATCAAGTCCTCCATCCTTATTTTGGAAGGCATAATCTGCGATTTACCTCCTCAACCAATGACTCGAAATAGGGTCGGTTGAGACCTTCAAGGTGTGGGCTACACTATTTCAATAATAAAAGCATAATTATGAGTAAATAATTTACTGAAATATGGGAGTGTAATTTTCAGGTTGATCGCTTTTGATTGTTGATTGATTAGATTTGATTTGAATGAAAATGTATATCATTATTAAAGTTGAATTCGAAAGCATATTTTATTTTATTCATGGACAGGAAGTGTTTCCTACTGTAACCTCATACATCATGATGACCTTTTGGTGACATTTTTGTTTGGCATACCTATTTGGCAGTCTACTTCTCCTGCGTCAGCTTTGCCCTCTGGAGAGGGCAAAGCTATACACAAGCAAGATCACTTAGCCTTGTGAATTGAAATGTCAACTGCTCCACACCTGTCTTTAATTTTTTTTATCTTATTTTGTTTGTAATAGACTTTATTTGTTAAAAGTTTTGTATTTAAAAATATTAAATATTTTTAAGATAAAATTTGTGATTAAAAAGTGGAGATAGAAATTGTATGTAATTAAAAAGTGATTTGGAATAAAAACATATTTTAAAACAATTTTTCCAAACAGAGGCTAAATTTGTTTGGTTATACTGCGCAGTTTATAATCTGATTTATTTATATTTTTGAAATAAAAAGTAGTGATTGAAAATTGGAGAAAAAAATATGTGTGATTAAAAAGTGATTTGAAAAATTGTACAGTTTACAAATTGGTTTATAAATCAGTTTATTTAGTTTACCAAAACTATATTTTACTTATTTTATCTTATAATATATATATATATTTTTTTTTGTAATGTAAATATGTAATGTATTATTTTTGTCTTTTATTTTGTCGTAATAAATTATATTATGTTAAATTTAGTTTGAAATTTATAATAATCAATCCTTTTTTGTTTGATATTCATAATAACATCGCAATACATCAATAGAAATAGACATTGCATTGAATTCTTTTTCGAATTTTGGAATTGCTTCAATATTCACTTGTGGAATATATAAATTGTTGTACCTTTACATTCCTAATAATTAAGATAAAAAATAATTAGTTTGTGAAATAAAACAAATTAAAAATGTAAATTCAAATATAACGCAGCACATTTTATAGAAAAACAATCAAAATAAGAGAAAAGATTTTAAAAAATAATATAATAATAGATCTGTCAGCAACAACTTTGCCTTGTAATTTTGCAAGGCGAAGTTGATAAGTATATTTTATACATTTTTTTATATGTTTAAATTAGAATATATTGTTGTCATTTTAGAATATTTACTATTTAATTTGTGTCTATTTGTTTACTTCTCAAAAATATTCCAAAAGATGAATAATAAAGCAATTGACGGGAAAAATGTACAATTGGATGCTAATTGGAGCAATTGATAATTGAGGAGTTAATGACGTCAACCGGGAAAGATGCAATGTGTCAAAGTAAATAAATCAGAAGTTGGAGGCCCTAGTTGAAGGAAGTAAGAGTTGAAAGTTGAAACAAGCAAATTGAGAAGATTCTAAAGTATGGATAATAAAATAAAATTGTTAAAGCTAAACTTAACTAAAGTGGCAATCAAGTAAAAACATTCCCCGGCAACGGCGCCAAAAACTTGTTCGCTAAAATCGTGTACCGCAAGCACACAAGTAGCGTTCAAGTAATAAAGTGGACTTTATAAGTCCGAGTTGTAGATCCCACGAGGATTGTGTACTCAATTACACACTCTAGTTAATTTAATTTTAACAACGAAGTCACACAATAAGTTTTTTGGATTTTTTTTAGTGAAAATAAAACATAAACAAACTAACTTTAAATTCAGATAACAATAAAGAAAATGGAATATTAAAAATTTGGGATTCATGATTTCACTTAAACAACACTTAATTAATTTACAATTTTGTAAATAAAATTAACTACTTAAAATAGACAAATGCAAGACAATAAACATAAATCAAAGTACACACTATTAAAAGACAATAATAATAAATGCAAATGCTTGAAAGTAAATAACTCAAAATAAATAAACAAACTTAAAATAACTAAGTGAAGTTAAGTAACACCTATCATCCCAATAAAATACTAATTAGCCCATAATAAAAATTAACTCAATACTATTTAGCTCATAATAAAAATTAACTCATAATAAAATCAAAACATTTAACCACTAACATAATCATTTCAACAACGAGCTAAACAAAGTGTTAAAACAAGATAATAAAAGAAAACTCTCATTCTAGTTAAGCTCTTGAAATTGAAATTTCAAGTTTTCTTCACTTTAAATAATTTTTTTTTTTTCGTTATCTATTAATTTCATGAACATCCCAACAAAAAGCTTTAATTAAACCATAAATAATATGAAAGTTTGAGGAGAAAAGTTAGAAAAAACAACAATAATGAAAATTTCAACAACATTAAGCTTTAATTGAAGGAAAGAAAGTAAAAACACAAAAATTTAAAAGATTTAATGCATTAATCAAGAAAAGCTTGAGAGAAAATACAAGAAAAATGAAAAAAGAGACATAAAACTTACATACCCCAGCAAAGTGAGGAAGTTGGGTATTTATATCATCCCATAAATCAACCAAAAACCCTAAAAATTACCAAAATCCGCGTATTACAGCGTTTTAGGCCTAACTAGGCCAGCCTGGTTGACCCGAACCGGCCCAGAATATATATATATTTTTAAATTTAAATTGCTCGATTGCGCGAGCCTTTACCGCGTGCGATCGAGCGGTACAAAAATTTCGCGACTTTTTTCTTGGGTCAGTTTTATGGCCCGAGTCGCGTCAGCGACTTAGTTCGAGCCACGAGTTCGCGTGGCTCGGCTGGGATGATTCTTTGTAACTTAGTCCATTCCGTAATTGCAATCTAGTCCTCCATCTTTCATTATCGATCAATTTAGTCTCCAAACTTTCAGACTTTTTTCAAATAGGTCCTTCAAAAATTGCACTTGAAGTCCTTCAACTTTTGAGGTTTAGCAATCTGGTCCCTGGGTTAAATTTCACACCTTGTCCGCAACATCCGGGAAGTGACAAAATGGTCCCCAAACTTCTATTTTCAGCATCATTTGCACCCCTTTTGTGATTTTTGGCCTCAAACTTGGATATTAACCTATTTAAACACACAAAATGCATAAATTAGTAGATATTTGCTCAAGATATTCCAAAATATGCTAATTTAAATGTATAAAAAGTGTATAAAAATGCACTTATCAGGCGCAAGAGAAGTAACTGCAACTCTCGACCAACTTGCTAGCATCGGGAATAGTCTTGAATCCGTGAGCCAAGCTAGTGTGAAGAACACAATCACAGTTCAAGAATGCGTGTAGGAGTTACTGGAGATGGGACTGGTTGAGGATGAAGGGGAATTACATATGTTCGTTTTAACTCTCCTTGCCAAACCTGACAACCAAAATTCATTTATAGCCGCTAAAACACCAGAAAACAAGGTCAAATGGATCACATATTGCTTCAAAAGCGACCAAAAGCATATGGTTGGTCGGAGGTAATGAAATGGACGCGTGATTTCCATCCATGTTAGAAAACTGTCTCTTGTAACGTAGGTTGCTTCTGGATTAACTTTATGGTGATGTTTGTTTCTGTATGTTGTAAATTAGGAATCTGCTGTTTTGTCTTTCATACCAGTGTAGTTTGAATTATGCAACTCTTGGAAGTATTCAGTTTCAGCACTCTTATGCAAGTGAACACCAGGGCTAGGTCACTACTTTTTAGTCTAGTTTGGGGAATATATTCCCTGCAATTGTATCTTTTTTTCAGGGTCATGCTTGAATCTACTCAAAGTAGAATTTGATTGTATTGGCAAGAACATGTATTTCCTATCTATAAATCACTAGTACAAAAAGGCATAAAAAAAATGAGGAAAATACGTCGATTTTTCAAAAAAATGACGCATAAAATAGGACGGTGGCATTTTCGTAATTAAAATTTAGAAATAGGCGTCGGTTTCAATTTTAAACCGACGCGCAAAGTCGGACCGCCGACTTTGCGCGTCGGTTTTGGCAAAAACCGACGCGCATTCTCATAATTTATTCCCGGTATTTTCATAACTCTCGCGCCTCTTTCTCTCTTTCAGTACACTTCTCTCTAGCTATACACTCACGCCTCTCTCACAATTCACTCTCACAACTTCTCTCTACTCTCACGCCGGCTCTCCCTCTCTTGTGAACGTCGCCGCCTCTACCGCCCTCACTCTTCTACCGCCGCCGCCTCCACCGACATTGTAAGACCCGATTCCCATTTTTGTTTATAAGTATGTATATGTATTTGTATATATATATGTCTGCGTGTATAAATATATATCTGTGTGTGTGTGTGTATATATGACCGTGTATATATTTGTGTGTGTATGTATGTGTGTATATATATATATATATATATATATATATATATATATATATATATATATATATATATATATATATATGTATGTATGTGTGTCTATATATATATATATATAATCTATATAGATATGTATGTATGTATATATATATATATATATATATATATATATATATATATATGTGTGTGTGTGTGTGTGTGTGTCTATATATATATATATATATAATCTATATATATTTGTTATTATATAAATATGATAATTACATGTTAATATGTATAAATGTGTTAATTAAATTTTAATATATATAAATTTGGGTGTTAAATTTATATTGTTGATTTTAAGTTAGTAAATAGATAAATTTTAATATTTTAATTATTGGAGTTGAAATTATGAGATATTAAGTCATGAAATCTTAGCTTCACTTTTTAGGAATTGAGAATGGATTTCAAATTAAACTTGGAGTAGTTGATGATATATGTATTAGATTTTTGAATATGTCGAGGATGAACATTTTGGTTTATTGTGATATGTTGATTATTCCTATAGGTTGGTTAAGTCCAATTTTTAGGGGAGGTTGTGTCAAAAGTTTTGTAAAATTTTGTAAATAAAAAATGAGAATTATAGTTTAAAGTGATTTTCACTATTACAGAATTGACCGTACTAAATAAATATTTACTCAAAACTAATAAAAAATTTTAATTATATCTTCACATATAGGTCATTGATATGGATCGGGGTTGGATGTATGGCAGACGTAATAGACATGAATATGTAAAAGGTGTTGAAGAGTTTATGAAATGTGCGGATGAAAACAAGAGAAAGAAAGGTGAAACAATGATTTTGTGTCCTTGTTACGATTGTAAGAATTTGAGAAAGTTTCGTAGTTTTGATCAAGTGAAGAGTCATTTGATTCGTCGTGGGTTTAAAGAAGGTTATACACGATGGATATGGCATGGTGAGAGTATGCTTCCCAGGACGAGCACTGGTGACGATGTTGGTGATCAGCAGCAGAATAATTCAAGCAATATTTGTGAGAATGATTATGAGAATGATATGATAGACGATATGATGCGTGATATACAAGGGGAATACATTGAAAAACCTCATGTATTAGATAACTTGTTCAATGAGTCTGAGAAGCCTTTGTTTTCTGGTTGTAATAAATTCACTAAATTGTCTGCGGTACTAAAATTGTATAACTTGAAAGCAAGCAATAGGTGGAGTGATAAAAGTTTCACGGCATTATTGGGGCTGTTACGAGAGATGCTTCCGGAAGATAACGAACTTCCTAGTTCAATTTACGAGGCAAAGAAATTGTTGTGCCCGATGGGTATGGAGATTGAGAGGATACATGCATGTCCAAATGATTGTATACTGTATCGAAATGATTACAAGGACTTGCGTCTATGTCCAAAGTGTGGGGTATCACGATATAAACGGAAGAACGTGAATAATAATTGTGGTGATAAGAAAAGCCCTCCGGCAAAGGTGTTATGGTATTTACCTGTAATACCAAGATTTAAACGTTTGTTTGCCAATGCAAAGGATGCAAAGAACTTGCGGTGGCATGCCGACGGGAGAAAAGAAGATGGAAAACTAAGACACGTGGCTGATTCTCCTCAATGGAGGAATATTAATAGGTTGTTTCCCGAGTTTGGGGGCGAAGATAGAAATCTTAGGCTGGGACTATATACAGATGGGATGAACCCACACGGTAATATGAGTAGTCGACATAGACTTGGCCGGTTCTTTTGACTATTTACAATCTTCCTCCTTGGTTATGTATGAAGCGCAAGTATATCATGTTATCTTTGTTAATATCAGGGTCCCCCTACAGGTTGGATAAGTTCAATTTATAGGGGAAACTCTGCCAAATTTTTTGTAGGATGTTTGAGTCTTAATTTTTTTGTAACTTGTTGATATAATTTATTGAAATTTTAGGGCTTTCAAAACGTATTGGACAGTTGGAGGCATGAGGACAAAATCCAATACAACGTGGAAAAACGTAAAAGTATGAAAACACGGATTTAAACTTTTTTAAAAATCTTTGAATTATTTCTATATTTTATTTAGTTTGATTATAAATATTGTTATTTTTCAATGTGAATATTTCAGTGTCCTCAACAACCTGGAGGGTCTGAGTGTGGCTACTACGTTATGAGAAATATGTATGAGATAGTCACAGAACACTTTCAACTTACTTCGTTAGAAAAGGTATAAGTCATTGAAAATGAGAATTTTAATAATGACTTTATATTTTATGAAAAAATAACTAATAATTCATTTTGATTGTTTGTAGGCATTTAAAGAATATTATTCAACGGAGGAAGTAATCGAGATTCAAAACTTATGGGCAAAATACTTCGTTCATAGGTTTGTGTAAATCGAAGCGTAATCAAAACTTGCACTTACATATATATTTAATTTGTATCATAAATTAACAATTTGTAAGTATAATTGTTGTTAATTTAATTTTATTACGTATATATCTATTATATATATTTATTTGGTGATGTGCATGTTCAGGTTATCGCAGACCACGTCTTGGTCACTGCAGGTCACGACCTGCAGTGGCCTGGGTCATTGCAAGTCACGTCCAGGTGATTGCAGGCCACGACGTGCACTGACTTGGGTCATTGCAGGCCACGACGTGCAGTGGCCTGAGTCATTGCAGGTCACGACATGCAGTGGCCTGGGTCATTGCAGGCTACGTCCAGGTCACTGCAGGCCACGACGTGCAGTGGCCTGGTTATTGCAGGCTACGTCCAGGTCACTGCAGGCCACGACGTGCAGTGGCCTGGGTCATTGCAGGCCACGTCCAGGTCATGTAATATATATTCAAAAAAAAAAAAAAAAAAAGTTTAGGCGTCGGTTCTAAAGATAAAACCGACGCCTAAAGCTGTTTTGGGCGTCGGTTCAAAAATTAAAACCGACGCCCAAACCCGACTTTGGGCGTCGGTTTAAACCAGAAACCGACGCCCAAAGTGTATTTTTTTTTTTTTGACTTTAGGCGTCGGTTCAAAAATTAAAACCGACGCCCAAAACCGACTTTTGGTTCGGTTTTAACCAGAAACCGACGCCCAAAGTGTATTATTTTATTTTATTTTATTTTTTTTTTACTTCAGGCGTCGGTTTTAAACTAGAACCGACGCCCAAAGATGACTTTGCGCGTCGGTTTGCAACCGACGCCTAAAGTCGAGACTTTACGCGTCTGTGTCATATGCGTCGCCGCTACAACCGACGCGTATTCCGTTTTCCAACCGACGCGAATTCCTATTTCTGTACTGGTGAATGGTGTTTCTCCTATCCCAGGTATTTTATAACTCTACAGAAATGTGAGACATAGCATTAACGTTTCAAAGCTAGGGAATCTAGGGTGCATGTATAGCTCAAACTTTTATTGCTGCTTATGTTATTCCAAAAATAGTTAACTCCATATTTCCCTGCCAAAACCTTTTTATATTTCGTTTGCTGTTTTTAGAATATAACAAAACTATATATTTACTCAATTTCTTATGCTTCTAATTCACAAAGTGTATGTTGTCCTCAGAACTCTATCCTAAATGAAATGACTTTTTTAACCATTAACTTTACCAATCCATAATTTTGGCATGACATCCAAAGTTTAGTAAATAAACAATGACCCTTCACATGTCTAGCATACATGCACGACATTTGGTTACATCAGTTCCATACACTAATTAGGTTACATAAACACCACTTGCTTGGAATTTTTTGTTTAAAATCTTCATTATAAATGTGTCAGGATCATGTGAAGTCCAAAATGTTCTTTCTAGAATTTCCTTGAACGTGTAGTGTTAATCACACGGGTTTTCCAGTAGTATCACAGGGGTGATGTAGGATTCTGATGATGAATATACGTTATGAAACGACATTCATGAATCAATTAGAAAATGATATACAAACATGGCTAAGATATTGTCGAATTTCCAAAACTATTGTGTGTGATTACATATCCCCAAATCGAAGACACCAATTCCTATTTTCGACGACAAAGAGCGGGAACATCTTCATGCTCCAAAATATTTATGTCTACTCTCACCTTCAAGGCCTTCATGCACATTCTATGAGATGAGTATGATTTACGTAATTGTCGAAATGTGGATGTTTATGAACAAGTTAGAATTTTTCTATGCGTATTTTCGCACGATAATGGGTACCGCCAAGTTCCAACGTATTTTGGGCATTCATTGCAAAAAATTGGTCACTATTTCAAAACAGTGTTGCGATGCATGGTTCAATTGGCTGGATGTATGATTAAACCTCATCCAGAGTACAACATGGGAGTCGCTAACCATCACCCTGATGTGCAACGATATCCACTTTTTCAGGTAAATTCGTGGAATTTATTTCCTTTTGTATGAGCTATTTGAACATGTGAACAGTAGCGCTGACATGTTTGAGCTAACTTTTGAATGTAACCGAGAATTGTAATAGGACTATATTGGTGCAATTGACAGTACACATGTTTTTGCGTTGTTGCCGAGAAACGAGAGGGAGTATTTCATAGGACAGAAAGGAATACCCACACAGAATGTGCTGGCTATTTGTGATTAGGGGTGGATAAAATAACCGAACCAGACCAAACCAAACCAAACCAAGCGGTTTGGCTCGGTTTTACAAAAAAAAAAATAATGGCTTAGTTCTTAGAATCAAGAACCATTCGATTTTGATTCTGGTTCTGGTTCTTTTTTCAGAACCAGAACCAGAACCAAGAACCAAACTATATAAATATATATATATATTTTACAAATTAGTGGATATTCATCTCACCAAAAAATTAAAATCTAAAATTATAAATGTGAAATGTACAAAAATATTATTTAACATACATTTTATCTCATTTTCTATTAGACAAAGATTTTAAATCATAAATCTAAATTCTAATTCCAATTCATTTTTCTTCTTTTCAATTATAAATATGCATTCACACTGCTTTACTTGCACTCCTATCGTTGCACTACTTAGTCACCATCAACGACAATGATGTTTATTTTTTAAAATTTATGTATATATAAACCTCGACCCAATTCGTCAATTCTCAAGAGTTAACCCAAACTCAAATTGAAAATTTCATCCCTAACTCACACGGCACCACGGTAGAATGGGATTCAGAACTTCATCGTAACCTGTAACTATAAGTCTAAACTGCCTTTATGTTCGATTCTCTAAGTTTCAATAGGTTGACGAGATTCCTTCAGGCTAGTTTCTTCTTCTTTGACTTAGAATAACATGTTACTTTTTCTAAATCTGTTTTGTTAACTAAAAATTTCATTTTCTATTTAGTAATGATGTAGATGGATTCTAATGAAGAAGCGGATATAAACAGGTTTTAATTTACATTTTTTATTTAAAAATTCAAGTAATGGTCTCAGAACCAAACCAGACCAAACCAGAACCGAGCGGTTTGGTTCCATATCTTTGAAAAATCCAATTGGTTCCATTAGTAAAAAACCATCGGTTTACGGTTTGGTTTGGTTCTTCTAGAACTAGAATCAAATCGAACCATGTCCACCCCTATTTGTGATTTCAATCTATGGTTCACATTCGTCCTCCCATTAACTATAGGGAATGCACTTGACAGTAGAATACTTGCTAGATCAATCCATAGTGAAGACATCAATTTCCCCACTCCAGCGAACAACAAGTATTATTTGGTTGATTTGGGCTTTGCTCACTGACCTAGATATATGTCACCGTATAAGGGTTCGGACATGCATTACCATTTTAACGAGTTTCACAACGAAAGCGACAACGTCTTCGTAGATTCAAGAACGCGCACGAGCGCATCAGCTTCCATCACTCTTCCCGTCGCAATGTTATTGAGAGCTTTCGGAGTTTTGAAACAAAGATGGAAAATACTTGATCGCATGCCAAGTTACTGATTCAGAGTAGAGAAAGTCGTTGTTGTTGCTACAATGGCCATTCATAATTATTTAAGGCTTAATGGGCAGCTGGACGAAGGTTTTCTACGCGCTGAGGATGTTGAGGACGAGGAAGTTGAGATTGATCTCCCTGATGAGGAAGAAGAAATTGCAGCCAAGGTTAACGCGATAGGAGACGAGGACATGCCATGTGACCAATTACGTGACTATGTGACCCAATGTTTGTCGTAGTGTTTAGTAGATAGACTGACAAATTTATTCTACGTGCATGGTAGAAATAATTTCAATTTCTATGGGGTTAGATCGTTTGTAATCACCTGAGATGTTTGTCCTAAATTTTTAGAGTAACGTTGAATTAAAAAAATGATATTACCTTTTGGTTTTTGGCTATGAATGATGTGCAACATAATTTTTTTCTCATTTGACGTAAATCTTTAGAAAATGTAGGAATAGACGTGACAACATTGGCAATCACGATTGTATTCACCAGACGTTAAAAAGATTATTCATTTTTAATTAAAATAACTTCCTCAGCTTCAACATTGCAATGCCATTGGAAAGGTATTGTTGACATTTACATAAAAAACCCAATAAAAATAGGATCATGCTACACACATAAAATGGATGACAAAATGAATGACACACTCCTCACATGAAGGGGGTTCACATATAGGTGTGTCCCCCTCCATGTGAGGGGTGTGTCATGTATTTTGTTATCCATTTTGTGTGTAAGGAATTATCCATAAAAATAACATGCATTGTCAGGTGGTCCCCCTACTTCGGATTCCAAGTTCACATGCATGGCCCACCATTTTCTCAGTTGACAGTGATAGATAATTTACAAAATAAGGTTTGACCCAGGTCTCAAACAAAAGCTTTATTTGCATGTGAGTCCTACATTTCCTAATTGCTACGATTTAGTCTTTGAACTTCCAAAACACTTGAATTCCACTTTCAAACTTCTATCCATCTTCAATTCAGCTCTTGAATTATGATTTCTTCCACTTAGCTCCACTTGGAAATCCTGGATGACATCACCAACATCTATTTTGCCCTTTTTAGCTGCAAATGACATCCAAATGTCCATTATTCCATTTTATTGCTTCATTTTCATGAATTTTTGAATATTCCTAAAATGAAAATAAATAACACAACATTATGTAGTAATTATTCATGAATGACAAAAAATCGTTCTAATTTAGATATATAAGTAAGCATGTAAAACACATCGTTGGCAGCCAACCTCACGCACACCGTGGCCAAAGCCATTCCAATTTCACAAATCACCCATTGTGCCACTGTCAAACGACCGCACCACCACTGCCCCTCCCATATCCACATCATCTTCCCCCAAATCAAATCCAAAACCAAGAATATAAACTTACCCAAGACACTTACCTCCCCGCCGCACCTTTGATCGGATTTTCGCCGGAGAAATATCCACAGACCGAACCTTAAAGCCTCGTTTACCTTTTTAGTTTTTGCACCAAATCGCCCAGCCACCACTCCCACATGGGCGCCACCACATAAAGGTGGCGCTGTCGCCGACTTTCTCGCCGACGATTGGAGCGGAGGAAGGGGCCTCGTCGTCCCTTTTCTTCTTCTCTCTCTATCGGTTTTAGAGGGAGAGAAATGAGATATATTTGTTTTTATATTTTTTCAAGTTTTGAAAAATTGTCTTTTAGTCACCCAAGTTTTAAAAGTTATTTTATTTTAGTCCTGGTTAGTTTAAAATATTTTATTTCAGCCCCAAAGTTTTCTATTTCAGTCCATTGATTTTAAAACATTTATATTTAGTCCCCCTAATTTAAATGATTAATTAGTCCCCAAGATATTTAAAAAATATGATTCAGTCCAATAGTTTTCAAAATCATCCATTTTGGTCCTAATTATTTTCAAATTCCAACTATGTTTGATTTTTAATTTAAACCCTAAACTTTATTCTTCTTTTAAAAGGTCTTCCGTTTAAATCTTTGAATTCCAAAATATTAGTTTAAGATTTATGTATTGGCTAGACGAGGCGTTTAGAAGATTTACGTTTTTCCCGCTCAAGAAACTCGAGAATATTTTCAAGGTAGGTTACTTCAAAACTCTTTTATCTTATATGCGCAATATTAAGTAAATCAGTATTGTAAATTTATGTATGTGATTACGTAATTTATGAGAACTAGTTGTCTTCGGGCCCAGATCCACATGTCTTCGGGTATGAAAATTTATGATTTATGAGATCCACTTGCTTATTGCATGAGAATGAGAATTTATGACTTAAGTTGCATGATTATATGTGTAGCGAACGTGAAATTTCTGAATTTATATTAAATAAATATTTTATTTGCTAAAAAATCGTGTCGCTATAATTTAACCCATTATTTAAAGTTTAGGTACGTCGTCTAGCCAAGTTATGAATTATAAGCCAATAATAATTAATTTTCAATCCAACTCGATTTTTACGTCCAAAATTCAAAATTTATTTTTTTAGCCAATTTTATTTTATTCAAATTAAATTTCTGTATTTTCTTTTCAAAATTCAAAATCAGATTTATCCAATTATTTGATAATTATCCTGATAATATCTTGCAAAACTTTTGATTTATCTTGATTCAACCCTATCACTTCCCTCATCCATGCATAACCGAAAGATTTCGTAATTCAAAATTTTATTAGACTAATCTATCCAGCTATTTTAATTCCCATTCACGTTCAGAATCATGCTCACGGCACTACCACAGCATTCAGCTATATTCTTCAAAAATTCTGTTTCGTCTCACCACCATCACCAATCCAACAGCCCAGCAGCCTCGACTACCAGCCACCGCCCACTACTCACATGAATGTAACATCACTCCCTAGCCGTTCACACACGAATCAGCCTTCCATAATCTGTAGGAATCAACACCTTCGCACCAAGAACAATTCCACAGCCACGACCGACAGTAATTCTGTTAGAAAAAACTGGTTGCAGGCACTGTTATTTAGAACAATAGTATTTCAGAAAAGAAAAACTTATCGATCGAGACTCGTGACAGCACGATGTCCTAAAGTGAAATTGCCCGCCGTAATTTGCTGCGACCTCTTTGGACAATCACTCCCAGGATACAACGATCGAATCACTATGTGCAGTAATCACAAGTGATTTCAGAACTCTCCAGGTTACTCCAGAATAGCTTATAGAAAAATAGATGAACAAATTCTTTCAATTTACTTAATTTATTTATTTCTTTCAATTAATATATATAATATATATAACAAATTCTTCCACCACCGCCTGCGAACTCCAATCCCCACTGAGAACGACAATCTGTTCCCAAATCAAAACCAAGTATTAAATAACTGCAATTTCCAAACCACGATCCACCCCTCACCGAGACACCACCTCGACCGCACACCACAGCCCACCTCCCAAAGTTCCTCAAAAATCAAATAAAAAACACAAATAGATAAACCCATAATCCCAGAAATCCATTACCTACCTCAATCACCGGAAATTTTTCCGAAAAATCGCGAAAACAGCCCGGACTCCCCTCGGTTTCGTACCCAAACTCAGCCCAAAATCCATTTTCTCGCATACCCATGTACCCCACTGCTGCTGCTTCACGCCGATGGTATTATCGCCGACATTGCCGTCGGCGATTAGTCGTGGAGGAGGGCCTCTGCCCTCCCCATCGCTCTCCTTCTCTCTCTCTGTCGTGATACATAGAGAGAGAAAGGAGAGTTTGTATATATTTTATATATAATTTGATTTTTCGAAATTTACTCTTAGGTCCACAGGTTCTTCTTTTTATTTGATTCAGTCCCAAATCATGTTTTAAATGTATAAAGTTCAGCCTTAAGTTCCAAACTTATTACTTCGGTCCCCAGATTATTTTAGCAGCGTTTTAAATGAGTCCTTTAATTTTCGAAAAACTCCATTTTAGTTCCAAGTTTTTAAAACTATTTATTTTAGTCCCAAACTTTAGTTTTATTTCAAAAACTTTAAATTTCAAGAGACTAATTTAAATTTTATTTTATTTTGGCTAGACGAGGCGTACGAAGACCTAGAGAATTGAAATATATTTTCCTGCTCAACCACACTCGTAAATATTAAGGTAGAGTCGCCCCCATTAATTTGTTTACATTTTAATTGCGTGTAATTATATGCTTCATGTGACTTTTGTACATTTATTGCATAAGACAAGACGAGAAATTGTATTTCTTATGAAATATTTGTTGTTACGAGCATGAGATGAGACGAGACGAGATTATGATTTTGTTATGCTTGACATAACTTATGTGCACTTATTGCAAGAGACGAAACTACCCACACCCTATGTTACGAAAGCATAATGTTATGAAGAAGTTGTCACTATAGGATTGCATGATTATGTGTTAAATTTTTATGTAAATTTATTAATCGGTGATGAGTCTACTGAGTATTTCGATGAAGTGCTCATCCCTTTTTAACAACAATTGCAGATGTCGGAGATGGAGGCGTATGATGGGCAGGCTGTGGCATTAATAGTTGAAAAATTAGATTTTATTCTTGTTTTAGTTGAATATTCCTATTTCGAGAAATTTTGAGATTTTGAACAGTTTTCTTTATTTGAAAGGTTTTAGCAAATATTATTTCAACAAATTGGAGAATACTTGAAATTTATCAATTTTTGAAATTTATTTAAATAAATCTTGCCAATTAGAAATGTTATTTTCTTCCGCTAAATGTTGTTTCAAAAATATGATGAGACGATGACGTGATGAGTCGGGTGATTAGAACCGGGGCGTCACAATATGTGTTATTTACGGTATAGTTTATTTAAATTGCGCTGAACCTACTGAGTATTTCTATGAAATGTTCACCCCTATTTTAAAACTTACAAATTGCAGATTTCGGAGTTGACGACGGAGCGTGCGGTGGTGGCTATTGAACAAGTTTTATAAAATGCTTTAGTTTAGAATTTTGAGAATTTATTTACTCTATCCAATTTATGTTAAACTTTCAATTTATTTAATGTTTAAATTCTTGAATGAAACTATTTAAATTAAATCTTAGTTATTTTTCCGCACAAATTATTATTTGAGATCCGATTTTAAAGGACGACGTAGCGTCCCGGGTTTACGAAATTCGGGGCGTTACAAAATTTATGCTAAGCATGAAGTGAAAATGAAAGTTCAAAAAGTTTTTCAAAAATCCAATGTAAAGCTCTCCTGGGCATTTCATCAAACACCTAATGTACAAAAAGCAAAATAAGTAGAAATCATGTGGGTTGAAGCTTGGAGTCATCCAAAAATTTTCCTATCTTTCGCAATCAAATAAACACAAACTTCTAGCCTATTTCATAACTCAATAATCCAAAAAATTCAAATCTTCCTAAAAGCAAGAAAATCTCTTAAATTTGCAAAATTGTAAAGTAAAGAGGAATTTCATACCTTTTGAATGATTGGAATGTGATGCAAGCATGCATGATGTTCAATTCCAATTAAATGGATGCAATTAGGTGATATGCTACATTGGGGGTGAATTTGTGGAAGAGAAAATGAGGTTGAATGTTATGAATTTGAAATATTTTCATGTGTATATAAAAATCTACCAAATATGCTCTATAGATAACAGCACGGCCATGCAGAAGAAAATATGGTGGCCGCGTGGTTTAACGTTGTAGGAATTGTTGATTTTTAAGTGCAAATGCGCAGCCACCAGCTGGAAAAATTTTCTCTACCAATTTTGAAATTCAACTTAGTTTTTTTTGTCCCAAAACACTTTGTTTTCAATATACTCACGCACCTATTATGTAAGCATGCTCCCTATTAAAAACGAAAGTTTTATGCATGAATGTTTGATTTAACAATTCAATTCAAGTGTGCAATGTAAACCACAAATTTTATGGAATGAACATGCATATCAATGACCATTTGCTTACTCAATGTGATTTCAATAAGAAGGCCTAAGATTTATGAATGAATTGATGCTCTAACTATTCAAACAATGAACATGCTTGTGATAGTTCCCTAATCTAATGCAAAGAACGCAAGGCAAAAGTTGATGTTTTCATGATGCTAACAAAAATAAACAAAGCAAGTAAATCCTAAAGTAATAATAATAAAAATTAAATGAAGCATAAATATGAAAAAGGATATAAGGTTGGATTTCCTCCGAACAAGCGATCCGTTTGAAGTCTAAATCTTGACGTTTGAAGTCTCCCTTTTTGTCTTTGTTATTCACACACCCTGATGTCTCTTGTTTAAACTTCCCTTTGGCTTTAAAAATTGATTCCACTTCAATCCTTGAGCAATTTTCGAGATTGAGGTCATTGTTCTCCATTTGTGTAAGGTTAAATGTAACCTTATCTTCCTCCATTCTAAATATCACTTTCCTTTTCTCGACATTAGTCAACACCTGTGTAGTTGCTAGGAATGGCCTCCCTAAAATCAAAGGCATCTTTTCTTCTTCCTCCATGTCCAATATCACGAAGTCTGCTGGGAACACAAACTTGTTAGTTTTAACTAGAACATCTTCTATTACCCCATATGAGTACCTTATGGATCTGTTAGCTAGCTGCTACATTATGGTCTTTGGTGTAGGATCTCTCAAATTCAATTTCTTGTAAACAGAGAGAGGCATTATATTTATGCTAGATCCTAAATTACATAAAACTTTATTAAATTTCAAATCACCAATTAGACAAGGGATAGAGAAACTCCTTAAATCTTTTAACTTTGGTGGTAGCTTGTTTTAAAGGATTGCACTACATTATTCATTTAAAGCCACCATTTTGCAATCTTCAACCCTCTTCTTCTTAGCCATCAACTCCCTCAAAAACCATGAGTAGCTTGGGATCTCCTTTATTGACTCAATGAAAGGGATTTTGATATGTAACTTCTTCAGCATTTCTAGGAACTTGGAGAATTGATAGTCATCATTGTGCTTCTTTACTCTGTGAGGATATAGAATAGGAGGAACATAAGCTTTGAATTTGTCGCTTAACTGTCCTCTCCTCAACACTTGGCTTTCTTCCTTCTTCAATCTGCTTTTTCTCCTTTGGTCTTTCCTCTTCCTTTTTCTCAACAGCTTGGTCATATTTCTCCATTTGAATTTCCTTCAACTGAACCCCGTTTCGAGTAGTCATTGCACAAACATTCTCCCTTGGGTTGGTCTCAGTATTGCTAGGCAACCGTCCATGCTATCTTTCTATCCTTTGTACAGCCAACTGACCCACATGATTCTTCAACTCTTTTATTTCTGCCTGTTGAGTTTGCAACATGTCTTGTTGACTTCTTATAAGCTGCACAATCATGTCCATGTTTTCCTTTAGTGTCATTTGAACCAATTGCTACTTTTTCTATTGAAAGCTCGATGGATTTTGAACATTCTGATTATTCGACCATGAGAAATTTGGATGCTTTCTCCACTTGGGATTATATGTTTGAGAGTATAGCCCTTTTTGCACTTGATTAGTCCCCAAGTAGTGTGCTTGCTCCACCACTATTTGATCTTGAACTGTCGTAGGACACTCATTCGTATCATTGTTTTCAAAGCAAGTATCACAAACCTGATGTTCTTAAACCGCATGAATTGGTTGTTTCCCCATATTGTCCAATTTCTTCACCAAAGCGTCAACTTTTGCATTCAACTTAGCGATCCCATCCACTTCAAGGACTCCTCCAGTCTTTCGCATTGCTTGATCTAAGTACCGCTAGTAACTATTTGCTACCATTTTTTCAAAAATTGTTGATACTTCCTTATAAGTTAGATCCATCAATGATCCACCTGCAGCTGAGTCTGCATGCCTCTTTTTTTCATAGGTCAGACCATTTTAGAACTGCAAAACCAGTATCCAATCAGATATGCCATGTGTAGAAAACTGCTTGAGCAATTCATTGAACATCTCCCAAGCTTCAAATATTAATTCCCTTTACTGTTGACCAAATGCTAAAATTTCTCTCCTAAGCTTCAACATTCTGCCAGGTGGAAAAAACTTATCCACAAATTTTTGACTTAAAATTTCCCATGAAGGAATGGGACTAACGAAAAATGAGTAAATACCATGCCTTGGCCTTGTCAGCAAGAAATAAAGAAAACAACTTCATTTTCACAGCTTCTGCTGGAACTCCATTGATGCATTGCATGTCGCAGATTTCTTGAAATGCTCTCAGATGTGCATGAGATTCTTTAGAAAGTAGCCCATGAAATATTATTGACAGTTGGATCAATGAAAGTAATTAAATTTTGATTTCATAATTGTTTGCTGGTATAGCTGGATGTACTACGAAAGTCATGATATTTCCAACAAGCAGGATCATGTAGCCCTCAAAGGCTTATTCTGTTGATTGTTACAAATTAAAGGATTGATGGGAATCATGAGGTTATTAGGAATCCCGTCTGCTGCCATTTTCAAATTTAGTTGCTGAGATGCTTTCAATTGCTGTTTACGCCTTTTTCCGAAAGTACGCTCGATTTTTGAATCAAAAGGAAGCAAACCACAACTTTTAGATCTCCGTAACACAAATGAAAAATAAATAACTAGAAATAAAAAATGGGAAAATTAAAATTCAAATTAAAGAAAAGAAAAGATTAAAAGGTATCGATATTGATCAATAATCCCCAGCAATGGTGCCAAAAACTTGATGTGCCAAAATCTTAAGTATACGATATTGCATCCAAGTAATAAAGTGGACCAAAAAAGTTCGGATTATCGTCCCACAAGGATTATGCTTAAGTAACGAAGTTATTCTAAATTTCACTTTATTTAAATAATTAAAAGAAGGTTTGTGTAGATTAAATATCAACTAAAAGCAATTTAAACAATAAATTAAAATATGTTTTTAATCAAGGAGGAGAAAGTTGGGATTTTATGATTTCATGTAGTTAACACTTTTACTTTCACCTTTCAAGTTTTAATCTACTAATGCGATCAGTCAAGGTCAATAACGCACATGAAATTCCTCTCTCGGATTTAAATCAACTCTACCTAATTAGTCAATCGTGTTTCTAGACAGTAGGTTGTAATGATTATGATGAGAATCATGGCAGGCTTGATAGAAAGATCTACAATTCAAGCCAAATAAAACTACAAGTATGTTCGAAGAGCTTTCAAGATCAAACATGGAGTGGTTGAAGAAGTTTCAAAGCTATTACAACTGATATGGGTCGAAAATCCAAGTGGAAGGGGCGCAGAAGGTCAGTTACAGCCGCAACTAGTGCATTCACGACCGTAACTAGAACAACACATTTTTTAACACGCAAGACACTTACGGTCGTAACTTAATTTTCACGGTCCATACAAAAAATACACCACACGACCGTGAGATGTTTAATCACACGGTCGCATGGTTATAATTTTAGGGTTTTCGCGTTTTTTATGTTATTTTTCCATATTTGATTATTTATCTAGGGTTTCGTGCCCCTATGGCGGCTAGACCTAGTTTTAGGTTGTTTTGCTTATTTGTGTTACATTTCATTCAATTTAATATTTAGTTTTTGGATTAATAAAAATTCTACTAAGTGTTTTCTCTCAAATTATTGCTCTTGTTGAACATCCCCGAACTTATCAAATGATCTGGACAACCTTTGTGGTGTTCAACCCATGTGGGTTCTTGTCTCCGCATCGTAACGGGTCTTGGGTTTGATACACCCGTGGTTCTTGCGTCATGAGGCTCGAGTCTCCATGACACCGTCCCTCAACACCCTTGGTTCCACGTTTCGTTCCTTATCAGATTAAGTACATGGAGTATAAGAACTCAATTAAAGACTGCAATAACAACAAACGTAATGTTAATTCATGCATTAATCACAAAATAAAACCATCTCATGCAATCAATACGTAAAAGTTGAACTATGTAATTAAAAGCAGAAAACTATGCTACATTGTTAATCCCAACAAATAGTTTAGTTGTTCATCATGAATATAATAATAACGCAATAATAATCAAAACAAAACATCATGAATAAATTAAATTAACAAAGAAGAGAACTTTTGCAACAAGAAGTCGTCCACCGTAGCCAATGTTTAATGCTCATGCATTTGCCTCCAACTGGACTTCTAAGAATTTGATGAGAGAATCTTCAATTATGCCTCTTGATTATGTGCAAAAAAGTTCCCTTTACGTGCATGATAGGTTGCTTATATAGATTCCCCAAGAAACCTAAGTAAAGTAAGACTAAAAATTGCTTATGGACTTTTCTCCCATTGGGCCAAATAATTGAAAGGTGGTTCTGTTAATTTGAGAAATCTCGTGTGACCACCAGGTTGAGAGTCCATGGCAGCGCAGTAGAAAGTCTTCAGCATGATTTTATCTTTTCTCGTGCGTTTAAGTAAGTCCCTGAATTTTATTTGCACGTGAGTCCTTCATTTCCTGATTACTACGATTTCATCCTTGAACTTTCAAAACTCTTCAATTCTACATTCAAATTTCAATCCATCTTTAATTAAGCCCTTGAATTATGATTTCTTCCACTTAGCTTCTCTTGGAAATCACAGTTAACATCACCAACATCTATTTTTCCCTTTTTAGCTCCGAATGACATCCAAATGTCCATTATTTCACTTTATTGCTTCATTCTCATGAATTTGGAAATATTTCTACAATGCAAACAAGTAACACAACATTATGTTGTAATTATTCAAGAATAAAAAACCGTCCTAATTTTGATATATAACTAAGCGTGTAAAAAAAACTTATCACACCATATACGACTGGAAAGTAGGAGAGTGAGAAAGGAAATTTTTGTTTTAAGTATTTTGGATTTTAGAAAAATTGCCCTTTTAGTCCCCAATCCTCTTAAAGTTTTTAAATTTGGTCCTCTCAATTTTAAAGATGTTGTAAGTTTCAACCTCAAATTTTCAAATCTTTATTTTAGTCCCTAAATATTTTAGCAATATTTTAATTGTCAGCCAAATGTTTTAGGAAAATTCTATTTCAGTCCCCAAAAATTCAAATTTCAATTATATAGTTTTTCAATTAAATCCTTAAACTTTAAGTTTCGATCCAAAACATTAAATTTCTAATTTAAGATTTATTTATTTTTTGCTAGACGACGCGAATGAACATTTAGAGATTTCAAGTTTTTCACGTTCGACTTGAACCTTTTAAAATTTTCATGTAGACTCATTCTTATTAATTGATTTAGTTATGATTTGCACGTAAAAATGTGATTGTGTGATTATTTATATATTGATATGAATTGAGACGAGACGAGACGAAGTTATGTTCATGAAACTGAACTAAGAAGTTTTGATGTTATATGCGCTATAACAAACTTGTATTACTGCATATTGAGAGAGACGAGACTTCTTTTACTCACTTATGTGAATGCATGATAAAATTTTATGTGAAGAAATGTTTAGCATGATTTGCATGTTTATGTGTACTTCCATAGTATGAATCTTTGTGATGAGTATACTAAATATTTCTTTGAAATACTCATCCTGTTATTAACAATTTTTGCAGACTTTGGAGATGATAGCGAATGATGGACAAGGGAGGCAAAAAGATAGATAAATTATTTATTTAAAGTTTAAATTTGTAGTTTCGCGTTAAATTGACTTGATGTTTTATGAAGTGTTGAAAAATTCAAATTTATTACCTTTGGAAGAATTGAATAAAATTATGCAAGTTTAAATTTCAACACTTGATAAAACATTAAATCAATTTCAACACTTGAATATTTTATGATATTGAGACGAAAGAATGAAGTAATTATACCCGAAATAAGGAGAAAGGAAATGAGTTCGAGTATAATGGTAAATAAGTAAACGAAACATATTTAAGAATTTTCTCATAATATTTTTTCCTTGAATTAAAAAAAAATAATGTTATATAGCCCTAATTGGACTTTACATAATTTGCAGACATGGCACCATTTACTAGAGGTCAGCAGAGAGATTTAGACTTCGTATTTTCAAAATTCTATTGTACAGAGCGACAACCCATGCTAGGATATTAGATCACATTTTAGACTATTGTGTTGTTCGTCATGTAGCCATAGCCAACGACTTTAGGGCAACAAATGCACAATCCATTGGTCATCTGTTGTTGACCTTCCCAAAAAATAAGCGAAAGCTAGTAAACCAATTTTATGATGATGTGATGGGAGGATTTTGAAGAAATGTAAGATTTCAGACCATTTGCGACGAATTCATAATAAGTTAGGACCGCTATCCGAGCCTATATTCCTATACCTGTGCCAGAAGTAATATTTTTTTCAGATGACGAAGACGAGCTATTAGAGCCATTGGTGGTATCCGACAAAGAATCAGGCATTTATGATTATACTCCTAGCTCACCAGGATACTCCCCTATTGCACCATGGTTTCCGTTTGTTCCACCGCTAGCTACAACACCATCAAGCGAAAATGGTTGGATTGATGAGTAGAGTGGATTAATAGTAGTTAGTTTTAGTATTTCCATTCCAGTTATATCATTTGATTTGAGATTTTCTATATTCATTGTATCCTCATTTGAAGGACTTCTGAGTTATTAATAAAAATATTTTCTTTTATATTGGAGTTGAGTAATTTATCGCGATGTTTGGCCCATGAATATCTTTTGCTTCACTTTTAAGGGAAATGTCTAAGCGTGGAAATAGAAGTTCTTTGGATCAGGCTACCCTAAAACAAGGCTCCACGACCTAGTCCACTATTATTAGGGATCTACTCCAGACCGTACAAGACATAAAGCAAGCCCCAGCAGTTCCCACAGTTCCGATAACTGAGTAATTGAGAAGGTACTGCCATCCTACTTTTGATTTTGGAAATTGTCCACTAGCTATGGAAGGATGGCTACAAATAATTGAGAAAATCTTCAGGCACATATCTTTCCTTGAGGACAGGAAGATTACATGTGCTGAGTTTATGTTGGTTGGAAGGGCCGATTTTTTGTAGGAATCTGCATCGCGGACTAGAACTGAAGAACAACGGGAAACTTTGACTTGAGATGTATTCAAGGATGAAATCAAAGACAAGTTCTTCATACTAGACATTTGAGACCATAAGGAGACAACGTTTCTACGGTTTTTTAGGGAGAAATGGATATAACAAATTATGAAAGGAAGTTCGAGGATCCGTTATGATATGCATCACATCAGGTGGAGACTGAGGCTAAAAAAGCTCGTCGATTTGAGAGAGGGCCTACGCTCAGAGATCAGAAAAATTGTTAGTTCATATGAATTTCCCACCTACAAGGAGGTTATGAATAAACCTCATGCTGTAGCTTATGCTGGAATAAAGATTGACAATCAAGGAAATCAGAACAATGCAAGATTTCACGGTAAGAGGAAGTGGCATCGTTCAAATTAGAACAAGAGTACAAATCATGCACCTAACAAGAGGCTGAACACAAGACTTACCAAAGGTCAAGTGACTAACTACATACCACCTAGTCCTAAGTGCTTGAAGATACACAAAGGGGAGTGTCCGATGGGAAAGAGAATATGCTACAAGTGTGGTCATCTGGGCCATTTTGCTTTCGATTGCTACAATCCACCTGCACAAGGCACCAATCAAAAGAAGAACATAGATCCTAATAAGAAGTGAAAAGCTAGAGTTTTTTCTATATATGTATACTTGAGGTTAGTTTACCATTAGAAGAAATTATTGGCACTGATAAGGTAGTCAAGGCCGTAAAAATAGATTTCGATGGTCAAATACTTATGGAAGATCTGAACATACTTATCATTCTAGGAATGGACTAGTTGAATATCAACCGTGCTACCATTTTGTGCCATGAGAAGAAAGTTGTGTTTTATAAGGATGGGGAAGAAGTATTCAGATTCTATGGGTCGAAAACTAAGGCACTTCCTCCCTTATTTCGGCTTTCCAGGCAGAAAAACTCCAAGTCAAAAGAAATTTTCAGGGCTATCTGGTTAGTCTCCAAGACAAACCAGCTAAAGAGATTACATTGGAGTCAGTGCCATTTTTATACGATTATGGTTATGTATTTCCAGATGACCTACCATGAACCTCGCCTAATAAGCAATTTGTTATCGATTTAGTGCCAGGAGCTTCCCCTGTTTCTAAAGCTTTGTATCATATGGTACTGAAGGAGTTATAAGAGTTGAAGGTTTAGCTGGAAGAACTTCTAGATAAGGGTTTCATCAAGCCGAGTGTGTCTCCATAGGGAGCACATGTGCTATTTGTGAAGAAGAAAGATGACAGTACGAGAATATGCATCGATTATTAATAACTCAACAAGTTAACAATAAAGAATACCCATCCCCAGGATTGAAGACTTATTCGCTCAACTAAAGGGAGCTTCTGTTTTCTCGAAAATGGACATGAGGTTTGGTTACCATCAACTAAAAATCAAGCCAACTAACATATCAAAGACATCATTCAGAACGCTATATGGACATTTTGAATTTGCAATGATTCCATTTGATCTCACGAATGCACCTGCAGTATTTATGGACTTGATAAATCGAGTCCATCAGTATCTAGATAAATTCATCATTGTGTTTATCAATGATATCCTAGTTTATTCCATGGATTAAGGAACATTTGAGGATTGTGTTAGAGACATTGAGAGCAGAAAGTTGTTTGCAAAATTCAAGAAATGTGAATTTTGGCTTGAGAAGATAGGCTTTCAGGGTCACATTGTCATAGTCAAAGGCATTGAAGTCGATCCTTCTAAGGTTGAGACTGTAACTAATTGGACTATGCCAGCAAATGCTGGTGATGTGAGAATTTTCTGGGATTAGCCGAATATTGTCGATGATTCCTAGAGGGTTTCGCCAAGATAGCAAATCCCATGACTTAGTTGAAACGGAAGGTGTCAATTTCAATAGATCGAACAGTGTGAGCGAAGCTTCCAAGAGTTGAAGAATAGACTGGTTTCAACACCAATGTTGAAGGTACCAAATGAGACTGACGGTTTTGTTGTATCTTAATGCAAAATGGTAAAGTTGTCGCCTATGCTTCAAGGAAATTAAATCCAAAGAACAAAATTATCCGAAAAATGACCTGGATCTAGTAGTAGTAGTAGTAAATGCGAGATTTACACCCATATCAGAAGTCTCAGATATTTCTTCACCCAGAAGGAGTCGAACATGAGACAACGTCAATGGCTTTAGTTGGTAAAGGATTAATACTACACTTTCCTTTACAACACAAGTAAAGCAAATAAAGTTGCGGATGCATTAAGTAGAAATGATACTGGACAGTTATCAGCTTTGGGAACATTGTGAGATCAGCTAATTCGAGATTTTCAAAATATGAGGATTGAAGTGCAAGCCCCCATCGATCCAAAGTTCTAATAGATTGAAAATTTTGACTATTAAGCCAGATTTAAGAGGTCGGATCATGACAACTTAGGTTGGTGATAAATTCTTGGAAAGTATTAGAACTAAAGTTGGAACTGATAAGAGAATAAGCTTCGAGATTGCCCTTGATAAAGCACTTATGTTTAAGGGTCATCCATGTGTGCCAAAAGATGATCAAATCAAAAATGAAATCATGAAGGAAGCCCATTCAGCACCGTATGCAACTCATCCAGGAGGGATGAAGATGTATCATGATTTGTGTGATACTTTCTAGTGGAGGAGTATGAAAGGTAGCATTGAGAAGTTTTTCTCATGATGCATGGTCTATCATCAAGTAAATGCTAAACATCAGAGACCGTTGGGATTGTTGAATCCTTTAGAAATACCAAAATGAAAGTGGGAGAAAATCACCATGGATTTTTTAACAGGTTTACCGAGACCGACGAGAGGGCAAGATGCGATCTGGGTTATTGTGGACCGACTTATGAAGTCAGCTCACTTCCTTACAGTTCAAATAACTCTTAGTGTAGATCAGTTGGCACAATTATATGTCAGAGATATTTTTCGACTTCATGGAGTACCAGTTTCCATTATCTCAGATAGAGACTCTTGATTTTCCTGGAGATTTTGGAAGATTTTGCAGACCGCTATGGGCACTAAGTTAAATCTCAGTACTACCTACCATCCCAAGATAGATTAACAGTCCAAACGTACTACTCAAATGTTGGAAGACATGATTATAGCTTATGGTTTAGACCTAAGCGGTAATTGGGAGACTCACCTGCCATTGGTGAAGTTTCCCTACAACAATAGTTTCCAAGCTACCATTGGTATGACAACATATAAAGCACTATATGGATGATGATTCCGATCACCAATATATTTGGATGAGGTTGGTGAGAGGAAGATATTGGAACCGAAATTGATTGAAAAGACAGTAGAGGCTATCAAGAAAATTAGACTACGGATTAAAGCCGCCCAGGATAGGAAGAAAAGCTATGCTGGTAACAGGAGTAAAGATTTGGAATTTCAAGTTGGAAAGAAAGTATTTTTGAAAGTAGCTCCGAAGAAGGGAACTTCCCGCTTTGGCAAGAAAGGGAAATTGAGACCTCGTTTTATTACCATTTGAGATATTGAAACAAGTAGGAAACATGGCTTATCGTTTTGCTTTACCGCTAGAACCTTCGGCCGTACATAATATTTTTCACGTTTCCCTATTAAGGAAGTGTTTACATGATACTAGCCACGTGGTGAACTTTCCGTCCATTTCGATTAAGAAGAATCTATCTTACGAGGAGGCAACTATGTGCATAATAGAGAGACAGGCCGATATGTTAAGAAATAAATAAATTTTTCTAGTAAAAGTCCATTGGGGTAGACACGATAGTGATGAGGCTACTTGGGAAAAAGAAAAAGAAATTATAGCCAAGTAGCCAGACATTATGAATCAAGTAAGTTTAAATTTCGAGGACGAAATTATTTTAAGGAGGTAGGTTGTAGCAACTGAAAATTTTTAAATCATATTAAAAATTTAATTTATTAAAATGTCGCTATGACTTTACCTATTTTAATTAAAAAAAATGTGTTCGTCTAGCCATATTAATTATTTTAAGGTTATAAGATTAAAATTTAAATTCATTTAAATCATTAGTCAAATTTGAGCACTTGACGGAGACTTTCAACATACTAAGGAAGTATAAGATGAAGCTCAATCCCCTAAAATTTGCCTTCGGGGTAAGATTTGGGAAATTCCTAGGATTCATGGTGAACAATAGAGGGATTGAGGCAAATTGGGAAAAAATCAAGGCCCTACTTAAGATGCACTCTCCTCAGAACCCTAAAGAAGTGCAAATCTTAATCAAGAGAGTAGCAACTTTGAGCAGGATTATCTTTAAATCCACTGATAAATGCATGTATTTATTTAAAGTCATCAAAGCAGGGAAAAAGTTCCAATGGACTCTGAAGTGCGAAGAGATCTTTGCAAAGCTAAAGGAATTCTTGGTGCAAGTCCTACTTTTATCAAAACATAAGGCCAGAGAGCCCTTGTTCCTATATTTGACTATTTCCAAGGAAACTGTGAGCTCTGTTTTGGTCAGAGAAGAAAATAGGAGCCAACTCCCAGTGTATTATGTAAAGCCTTACTGGATACTGAAACACGCTATCCAGACATGGAAAACTTACTTTGGCACTGATTATAGTGACCCTGAAGCTCTGCCCCTATTTTCAATCACACTCCATTCAAGTGCTTACCAACTTTCCAATGAGACAAGTCCTGGAAAAGCCGGATGCATCCGGAAGATTGATGAAATGGGATATACAGGATAGTCAGTTTGACCTCCAATCTATGCTCCAGATAGCCATAAAGGGCCAACCATTAGTAGGCTTTATAGCCAAAATCACACATCCTTCTGAGGTGGAAATGATTGAAAGCACTGAGGACCAACCAGAGTGGGGATTGTTTATATATGGTCTTCTACTGAAGGGAGGTCTAGAGATCGGATAATACTTGTGAGTTCTGAAGGGCATAAGTTATACAACGCGATTTGCATTAGCCTTGAAAACAAAAGCGTTGGTGGCAAACAACAATTCCCAACTCATTATAAGACAAGTAATGGGCAATTTGCTGCTAAGGAACACAAAATGGTGGCATACCTAAAGAACGTGAAGGACTTGATGACTCATTTTAAGAAATTTGAGTTGGTTCACAAACTAAGGTCCGAAAACAAAAACGCTGCTTTGTCAAAATTAGCAAGTAGTAAAGATGCAGAGCTCCTAAACATAGTGCCCAATGAGCACCTGCCAATCCCTTCTATTGAGATCGGAGCTGAGGTTCTCTCAGTAGAGGAAGAAACTTCATAGATGACTCTAATACTTGCTTATTTGATGCATCAAACTCTCCCAGATGACTTCGAGATAACCCAGAAATTGCAAAGGTATGCAGCTCACTTCGTCCTAAAGGATAGAGTACTATATAAACGGAATTACACTACACCCTTGTTATGATGTGTGGGACCTGCAGATAGCAACTATGTCATGAGAGAAATCCATGGAGTTTGTGGAAATCATACTAGAGCATTATCCTTGGCGCGAAAGGCCCTGAAATAGGGATACTTCTGGCCCACAATGCGGAAGGATGCTTATGATTTTGTTCTCAAATGTGACAAGTGCCAAAGCTATGTCACCATACCATACCATACCATACCAGCCTCATCACGAATTGAGAGTAGTGACGAGCCCCTAGACTTTCCCCAAAATGGAGAATTGACATTATTGGATCCATGTCAAGAGGAAGGGGAAATCGTTGCTATGCAATTGTGGCTATAGACTACTTCACCAAATAGGTTGAAGCCAAACCGTTGATGAGAATTAAAGAGGCAAACACTTCAAAATATATTTGAAGAACATAATTTGTAGGTTTGACATTCCCCATTCCTTAGTGACGGACAATGTGAAACAATTCAGAAATAGGAAAGTCGGAGAATTATGCGATGACTTGGGCATTTGTAAACTGTTCTCCTCCGCCTCACCATCCACAAGCAAATGGGAAGGTCGAGGCAGCCAATAAAACGATAAAGAACACACCGAAGAGAAAGTTGGAGTCCATAAAAGGGGAATGGATAGACGAACCCCTCAAGTTGTATGGGAAATTTGGACTACATCGTACACTGCCACAGGAGAAACTCCATTCTCAATGTCTTACGGATTTGAGGTAGTGTGCCCAATATAGATCGTGTACCATTTCCTAAAAAAGTTCACTTCGATGAAGCAGAAAACGAGGAGGCCCAATGGCCAGAACTTGTCTTCCTCCTTGAAAATAGGAGTCACTCACACATTGTACTGGACAATATCAAGAAAAAATGGCCCGTTATTATAACAAGAAGGTGAACAGAGGGTTCTTCAGAATTGGAGACTTAGTATTAAAGAAGGTATTTCTTTCAACCCAAGAACTTGGAATAGAGATTCTTAGGCCTGATTGGGAAGGGCCTTATCGGGTAGCTTCTGAGGTGGTCCCTGGAACTTGCAGAATTGAAGACCTTTTCGGCAAAGACTTACCCAATCCTTGGAATACGGAACACATTCACCGTTATTATCAATAAAGGGTTGTTATCTATATACAATGTACGCTCCTTATTTTCTAATAATTAGGCAATGAATATCGCCCTTGTGAACATTTATATTGGTTAATTTACAAACTTATGATGAAAAATATGGTTTGCACTCATGGTAACGGAAACAATGCTTAATCACGAGTTACGATATATAAGACCTGCCGAGGCTAGACCTGGAGATATATTGTTGAAACAACACATGGTTTCTGCGAAAACATAACCCATAAATCCATTATTTATTATGTCTAGATAATTACATATCATGAAACGTAACCCATAGAACATGAATTGTTTAAACAACCCTTTCATCAAGGGACTCTGCCGTTTGATGAGGTCCTTTAACAAGGGACTCTATCATATAACGAAGTAAACCCCGGAATAAATGCCTACACGCTATAAACATTTCGAAAATATCCAAAGGAATAGACGGAGTATGTAGACATCTTTCAAAAACTACAAGATATTTCATTATGCATTCAAACAAGATGGGAATATTTTTATAAAACTTTGACCAAATTTAAAATGAGCTCGACTCATTGCTTTAGAGCTTAACTAGGGACTACCCAACAGATAAAAAAATTCTTCCTTTCAACCTGATCTAATGAACAGATATAAATATCTTCCCTTAGATCTGAGGGACTATCATACTACTTACTACTTATTAAAAATTACATGAAATATCTAAATTGGTAAAAGAAAACACAATGTTTAAACTAAAGGCGTAGACAAGACGGGGGAATGGAAATTCACTTGCATTATGAAATGAAAAGTCATTACATAAAACAATTCAGAGTACTACAAAAATTGAGAAAATTAAGAGGAGGTAGGAGCATTTGGAGGAGAAGTACAAGGAGGAGCATCCTTGGTTGAAGAGACGTCAGCATGATTAATAAGAGAGGCATCCTCTTCAACATCTTGGGACTCTGGATAGAAGACTTCCATCTTCGAGAGATCCAAATATGGAAACTCTTCTTTCACGTCTTTTTAAGGCATCCTGGCCCCCTTATTGCCAAAGAATCTCTGCATCGCCTCATTTTCCAGAGTGCTATCAAAGTTATCTCTGAAGAACTGAAATGTCACAACTGCCTTAGCTTCGAGGCCCTCCATTATCCTACTTCAATACTCTCTTCCATTAACGCACATTTCTTTTCTAAACTCAACTAGGCCTCCTTCTCTTACTTGAAATCACCAATAAGTTGATCTATTTGGTTTATGAGGCTGCCCTTCATAGCATTGGCTTCCGTGAGGGCCTCAGAAGTTATTGCTTAAGATTGGATAGCGTTGTCATATTTCTTACATAAGTTAGCAACGTTAGCTTCTGCAGCAACAAGATCCTTCTTTAGTTTTTCGTTATCTTCTCTAAGAAGCCTTGAATGACCCCTTTCATCTGAAGTTTTTTTCGGGCTTCCTTCAGCGAATCCTTAAGATCCTAGATCTCTCGCACCATCTTATCAATGTTTTGGAGGGAAAACTTAGCACTATTATTCTGCTACTCTAGGTCCTTAATTGATGAATCTGCCTCATCAATTAGTGTTAAAGCCCTTGCACTCATTGCTTTCGCAGCAACGAGCTTCTGAATAGTAGAATTTCTAGAGGAGTTTATTTGCTACCCCTCAGTCCAGAAGGAGTCTATTACCAAGGCACCCCGAGTGTAAAGAGATGGGAGAGATGACAGAACTCTCTGATCAAGGATAGCAGCCCTTGGATGGAGACATACCTTGATGGCGTTGAGCTCTTTAGCAACTACAGGGGTAACCTCTTCTTCCACCACAGGAAATGAAATCATTGGTGGATCCATATCCTTTTGGGAATCAATGGGAAGAAAGTGAGAATCAGAGTGTGATTCATTAGCAGGAGTTGAAGTATCCCCTTTCCCTTTCTTCAACCTTTTCAGGGGAGTAGGGTCAAATCTAACACTTCGACAATGTCAACTTCCCCTCTTTCCCCAATCAAAATTTGCTTCGACCTTTTATCCTCGTTCCGCTTCGACCTATTTTCCTTCTTTCTATCCAAAGTTAACTTGGAGCCATGCTCCTTCTTCATAGAAATAAGTAGTTGAGAAGATGTTGTTGAAGTGGGAAGAGTCATGGCCTCAGAAATATCAAGGCTGGAGTGGCCAGCAGCTACCTCACTAATTCCCTTGGCAGCTACTTGGAGACCGGCGATAATGGTTTTCTGTTGTTTCTCCTCTTCGCTTCTAGGCCTCAACACCTGAGGAAGCTTCTTAGCCATAAGAACCTTTAGAGAAATTTTGGGAAATTCTGTTGAACCTCCATACTGTGTAGAAAACTCCATTAGTTTAAAGGGTGAAAAAGATCAAGGAAAATTTAAAAGATGCAACAACAAGGGTTAAAAAGCATACCCATCTCTCGCATAAGACCGTGCTTGACGAAGAGTTTGTTCTTTTAAATGATATCTTGATAAGTGGTGCGGTAAGCAAAATGTTTCCTCACCACAACCAATTCCTCTTCTAGCAACTTTTAAGCATACACTTGTCCTACAAAATTAAAAAATAAGCACACATGAACATTGAAACACAGAATAATTTACATATATCACGTGAATTCATGTAAAAAGCATAAAGACTCATGTGGGTAAGAAAGAGTCCTTAGAACGGATATTTCTGGGACAGGATTAGAAGTGGAGTACTACCAATCTCCAGTAACCAAGAACCATTGAGTTCTCCAATTTTTTAGAGATTGAGGGTGACCGGCGTCGATCGGGGAGTAGGAGCCCCTTAGTGTCAAATAATACCAGTCCTTTAGCTTCGGTCTGCTGTCTTTACCTCTCTTGGCAGACTTCTTCAATGTATATAATGTATGTATAATGTGTAGGGGCATAGGTCACACCAACTATAAAATTAGGTGCCAATTGGTAAGGACACAGTTATAGCTCCTAAGAAGCGCTCTAAAGAAGGTATGCAAAGGAAGCTTCATTCCACATATTAAAGCATCATGAAGAATGACAACTTGACCCTTAAGCAGGCTATAGGGTCTGTAGGAAGGGCTGGGGTATATGATCCTATCCCCTCTAGGCACATGATATTTATAGGAGACCCTAGACAAATCAATCCCTCTTATCTCAAACTCAACCTCATTGCAAGCCTACAAATTTTGTTGGGGCTCCGGATTAATATGGTACCCAGACAGTGTATTTACATAATCAACCCAGTCTTCCACTTATGTGATTTCCTCCTCGACCATTCCCAATTCTTCTATATGAGCCCTAAAAGGAGCCCTAACACCCAGACCGAAACTTTGTGCTCCAAAAGAAGAGCTCCCACACTTCATTTCCCTTAGCTCTTTGATTTTTTGATCCCTGTGCTCCTGTAGCGCCGCTTCTTCCTCTATCGATAGTTTGGCTATAAAGAAAATGGGCAAATCTCCTTTGCTGTTTAATCATCCAAACAAATTACACTAGAAAACTTCCTAACTCATCTTTTCCTAAGCTAACGCCCCTCATTGGATCCGAATAACCACCAACTCTCCCGAAGTCACCACCTTAACTCTTTCTATTTTCCTTGAATCTAGATTTACCCAAGGAAAACGTAAAAAGAAAAAACTCTCAAACAATCACCCAAATTGAAAAATGGAAACAACAAACACGAAAAGGGATAAGAAATTACTTGAAAGTGGGGAGGGGAAAGTCCTACTAGGTCGAATGGCACGTGCGAAATTGTGGTTGTCAAAAAAATGCTCGTTCATGAAACTCTACCGGAGAAAAGCAGAGGGATTGCTTCACAAGAAAACAAGGATTGATTTACACTTAGAAAAGACTTCAGTTTTGCATAAATGAAGAGATTGTAGAATGTTGAAAGCCTTATGAGGGTTTCCTAAATTAATCCAAGCCGTCCACCTTCAAAGCTGTAGATTAATCTGGACTGTCCACGTGTCCACTAATGCTAAGTTGAAGCGCCAATAACCAAGAATTCGAAAATGATATGACTATTCAACTACATGGGTGGACTACACGGGCATGGAAAGGTCGTCGCCCTGAGGTGTTCCTTGAAAATCGCAAAGTCATCATTGCTTTGGCATAAATGCTCCTTAGAAGGTGTATAAATGCGTATAACAACTGTCTTAAAGGAAAATAAGTCCAAATGTTTTTTTTTCTAAAGGACAAACGAGGACTCTTTACAAGAAATCCATCTTTAGGGCATTGTTTCATGACCCCAGTAGAGTTCACTCCGGATATTTGAAGAGTACCTAAAGTTTCACCACCTCCCAAAGCGAATACATCCCTTCAATGTGGACAGTTCAACATGCCCATTTATTGTCTTTGATAAACTCTGGTCCGCACATAAGTGAATCCACAAGTCTTGGAGGACTAGTGCTACGACCATGCCTAACACGTCATCCATCAAGGCACGCTTGGGCCCATAGATATCCAGACATATTCCTACTCATGAAGCTAGACTCAATCTTACAGGACTCATCACTCCAACTACATGCCGAAGTACTAAAACTATCTCTAACCAAACATAACGCCAGGCTAATTATACCGGAGTCCATACTCCGAAAAGGTAACAAGACTAGTCAATGTGTCAGAGAAATGTAACTCGTTTGCAAGAGGCAGCTTGATGTGACAGTATCTTTAAGGGGAATTATGATAGTAGTTGTGACCTTATAATAGGTGGTAATAATTATTACCTAAGAAATGGTTTACCTTATGAATGGTCATGAACCTGCCATGTGTAAACGGTAACACATGTCATAATTTTAAGCAACAACTCTTTCTATAAATAGATCACATTTGTATACAAGAAAAATGTTAGTAACTCATTACTCAAACAAAATATACAAATCTAACTCCCCTTTCTCTTTTTTACAAACTTAGGTGGCGTTCTGTTTGTATTTTATTTTGTATTTTCATTTTCGAAAATGTTTTGTGTTTTGTGTTTTCATTTTTGTTTTCAAATTTGCTGAAAACGCGTTTGGTTTGTCATTTCTGAAAACTGTTTTTGAAAATGAAAAGTTGGAAAACATGTTCTGTTTGAAATTTTGCAGAACACTATTTAAACTATTTTTAATTAATTTGCTTGCAGAATACTACTAACTCCAACTCAAATTTCCTTTCACAATACACTAAAAATATGGTTACATGCAACACACTAATGTGAGCATTAAGAGTCTATATTAACACAGCTTTGTCAGGTTCGGGACTTGAGAAAGCTCTACTTCTATTAAAATCCAGAAAATACAAGTTCTTTCAAAACCACCAGAGTCCATTTATCATTGCATTTTTTGAAATATAACAACAAGAATTCTCATTTAATTTTTTTTTTTTGTAATTTTGATATTGAATTCAATAAAACTTTATTTAAATTAAGTTCCAAGTTAGGATAATTCTAAAAAAAAAAAAAAATCTTTATTTAGACTTAGTTCCAAGCTAGGATAATTCTAAAAAAAATAAAAAAAAAATAAAAAAAAATTTTATATTAAGCTTAGTACTAAGTTAAGATAATTCTGTAAAAAAAAAAAAAAAATTCCCAAAACGCGTTTTGGACATTTTTTGTCGAAATACACACAAAACGCCCAAAACGATGTTTCGGGCGTTTTCCGTTTTGTGTACAAATTTTTTTTTTTTTTGTTTTCCAAAATGCGTTTTCGAAAATGGTAAAGAGAACGCGTTTTTAGCGTTTTCGAAAATAAAAACAGAAAACGACATCAAAACAGCAAAGAGAACAGGGGCTTATATTTCCCATATCCAAATTACATTTACTCACAATGAGTCTTGACTTGAGCGTTGAAGTGAAAACGGGAGTTACCCTGACCCTGTTGCATACTAACTGTTTGTCTAAGTGCGTAGAAAGTCCACGTGTTCAAGATGAGAGAACTGAGACGTGATGATCCAAGGTTTTATCAGATTTTGTGATTAACAAATCTCGTGTTCTTTTCATACCTCTCGTTACTATGTGCTTAGTCATAAATCTAATCGGCTCTTCATATCTATCTGACCATCTCCATCGTCTTCCTCAATATTAGGAAAAAAGACATCCTTCGTCAGTATCTTCATGTATAATAATTATAATAACAATAGGTAAATTGTTAATTTTGAAAATACGACAGGCAATGGAAAAAGACGTATTTTGTATAAAATTCTTGTAATCATAATAATTGATGAGAGTCTCTAATACAAATTTGAGAATTGAAACATATGATAGGATTGATTAATAATGATTGGATTGTAGGTTATAATGTCATTATTGAGACAATGGAAAATATTATCTTCATTAATAAGGATTTGTGATCTTCTTTTTTACTCTAGATTGGGATTGTCCCTTTTGGAGTTCTCCTGGTCTAATATTGCTTTACGTGGTTCATCCAAGTTTCTCATGAGATTTAATTTTGTAATTTGTTAACATGTCTAATCCTTAAGCTTTAAGCCACAACCTACTAGTATGAAGGTCTTCTCTCCTTAATAAACTATTGTTATTACTTGTGACCTAGATTCAAGCGTCAAACTTAAGCTATTTAAATTAGTTTTAAATAGTATTTTTTTTTTTTTTTTTATGTGGGATTGACATTATTCGATTTCTCGCCCGTTTTTATTTTCGATCTTGTTCAACTTCAATTTTCATTAACCTGGAATTGATTTTGGAAAAAATAAATATACTACGTTAATTTAAGTAGAATGTACTTGATCAAAGAAATCTTTCGTCATTCTATAGAGACTCACTCTAATAATTGGCCAAAAGTTAATCAAACTGTTATAAATAATGTATATATGTGAATGACATAACCATTATATCCCTGTAAACTTTACAATATTACGATTGTGCCATTGTCCACTCCTATAAATAGGAGCCTATACTTACCAATTTATTACACCAATTCTTGAAGAGAAATTCTCTCCTCTAAACTCTCTCCATTTCTCTCTCTATGTTGTTCTTATGATTTCGATGATTTTATAACACGTTATCAGCACGAGTCTCTAACCAATTGAGTAATAACGGGAGTATGCTCTACAGTTGCATCTAAATGATGAGCCTCTGTATCAGAAACCTGATTATTACTAACCAATGTTTCCTTTTCTCTCAAACTGAAAAAGAATGATTCTGGCCGATCCAGATATCCGATCGACGATCGGCCACCGCCATCAGAACGGGCTTGTCAAGGAGAAGACTCGCCTAAAATTTGGCGCAGAACCAACGGCTGAAACAAAAGATATCGACCGAAGAAGAAAATCTGAAAAACTGTGCAAAAACAGATATCTGACCGAAAATTGAAATGCTTATTCCGGACGATTCTGAACTCCGATCGACGATCGGCCAGCGGCATATCAACGGGTTTTTCTAGGAGAAGACTCGACTGAAATTTGGCGCAAATCCAACGGTTAAAACGGAAGTTATTGTCCGGAGAAGAAGATGCTGGCGGACTGAAAAATGATGATTCCGGCCAAACGGTTGATCTTTTGGAAAATCGGAGACCACCGGCATGTTCAGGACGCCGAGGCACATATTATGGTGATGGGTCAATTTTTCCGATCACCGGCGCGTGGCGGCCGGCGGCGGCGGCGCGTGGCGGATCCGGCGATGACGAAAGGCAGTTTGTCCGTTTTGATGAATTGGATTTTTCTATGATCTTATTTTTCTGTTTTGTGCAGTTTTTAAAATATTCCGGCGGTCGAACATGGCGGTTTTCTTAAAAACTGTTTTTGGAGCAATCCTGACGAGATTTTGAACTTCGGACCAAAAGTAAGTTTGTTCTAAATTAAATTTTAAACCTATTGACGGTTTCAATTTATTCATATGAGCAATATATTAAAATATGGACGATTTTGCCCTTAATAATACATACAAGTATAATAATCGTAAATTAACGATTAATATGTGATCAATTGAATTATATTATGCTGCCACCTACATGGTTGGTTTTACCACCTACATGGTTGGCTTTACCCGGTTTAATTATTTCATTATGTCGATTCCGCCTATATGGCCGGTTTAATTGTTTCATCTCGTTGATACCGTCTATATGGCTGGTTTAATTATTTCATCACGTTGACACCGCCTATATGGTCGGTATATCAATTGAATACATATAAACACCTCAGTTGTTGGTTAATTCTAACATATTAGAGGGTTGTTGTCAACATATATACTTGGTGGTATAACCCCAGTATCGTTATTGTTAATATATATATACAATATTATTGTTATTTGATACTTCATTAAATGATACCAGAAGTTATCAATACTAAAGTTAGAAAATATTTTATCAAATGATACCAGAAGTTATCATTACCAAAAGGTTGATAAATATTAATAAAATGTTTTATCCAATGGTACCAGAAGTTACCAATATCTGAATTTGAATGGGTGGATGAAAATTATTCAACAAGAGAATGTTGATGTATGATAAGATAATATCACATGATAGCACGGATATAGCTAATGTGAAAATAATCTCATCAGTATTATGAGATGAATGTTAGATGATAAGTGCCTGGAAAAGTTCTTGCACGAGCACTTATATATTCCAGAAGAAGTACATATTTACTCCAGAAGAAGTAAAAATTATCATCTAAACATACTGAAATGATATTATTATTGCTCCTGAAGAAGCATAAACGAGACATACATGCAAAATGCAAAAGGGGAAAACATTTATGATCCTCAAAATTAGAGATGTGTTTCGGGAGTAGCCGTATCCTACCACCTCTGACCTTTTGAGGAAATAAAGAAAAAAGTGTGTTTCAAGAGTAAGAAATACTCCATACTCTACCACTTTAAATCTTTGAGGTACACAAGATTAATACATTGATAAAATCCTAGAAATTTATGGTGTGTCTCAAGAGTGAGAATACTCCGTACTCTACCACCACCTATTCTAGAGTTCACAAAGATAAATTTACATTAACCGGACTCCATTTTCGCTTGATTCCCCTTCCTTGCGACCAATCTATCTTTACTCCTGCTGGATCTTGTATTGGAATATATGATTGCAACTTATCCAGCAGTTCCTCGATAGTAGGAGCAGAAATAAGGATTCTCCTAGAAAATGGAGATATGAATCCCTGTTCCACAGCATAATCAAGAAATGTTAGCAAACCATCAAAGAAATTGTTTACATTTAAAAGCCCTATAGGCTTAGTATGGAGATCTAGTTGAGCCCATGAAGTAATATTAAAGATTTCTTCTAAAGTACCAAAACCTCCAGGCAGGGCTATGAAGGCATCAGAACCATATAACATGCAAGTTATGCGTTCATGGATAGATAAGGTTTGTACTTCATGCCCTCGTGTTTTGCCTGCAATATCAGCTAAAGGAGTAGGTATAACACCTATCACTCTTGCTTTCTCTACTAGAGCGGATTGTGAAACACAACCCATCAATCCACTGCTACCTCCTCCATACACGAGAGTGATACCTTTCTCTCCCAATTTCTTTCCTAAATCCACGGCTGCTTCTAGATACCCAAAACCTTTTCCCACTTTTGATCCACAAAATACACAGATAGTTTTGATCTGTCGAAATTTTGGTCCTTCCATTTTTGAAAGTAAAGAAGGAAAATGTTATTTTGGGATGCATGAACTATGAAAAATGTTTGGCTATTTAAAACCGAAAAACTTCACTATTTACTGGTCGTTTTTCGAAAAAGTGAAGATTTACTTTTGACAAAATCATCCTACTCACCTTTCGGCGATTTAATATTTTTAACCAGCCTTTATCAAAACTCGTGAAAGGAAACAGAAAAAATATTTTATATGTGCATATATATCAAATGATTTACCTTGTATTAATGCTGCATAGCCAAAGCATCATTGTTTATAACAGCATGGCAAACAGGATCTTTTGCTATTATATTTTTGAGACTATATCTCTCTTTATCGCTGATGAATTTAGCCCATAAAGATAGTAGCTCACGATGCACATATCCACTAGGGTGCGTCTCAAGAGTCAATCGGATATCATCCAATGACTCCTTACTCAGTCCACCCTTAATGAAGTCTATCTTATCATCTCGATTTATGGATGAATATCCTATTGATTTACAACGGGTATCACATGTCCATCGAGCAAATTTGTAGCAACTATTTAATCTTTTTGCTCTTCGCTTCTTTGCAAAAGTACTCTTACCTAAGCCAGGCTTGTGCTTAGAAAATGAATCTGGTAATTCACCAGCTAATCGAACTTTTGCTTCGATCAACCAGCGAACATATTCTGGCATGCCATGATCCATCAGCAACCTCAATCTTTCGAGCCTAATTCGATAAATTTTTCTCAAATCATTTACTGGAAGATTGGAATAATATTTGCGAATATTTGAAAGTATGATATCCATTTTTGATGGATCTAGCCTTCTTCCCAAATCATCTATTTAAATGCATTATTCAACGCGTAAAAGAGCGACGGCTCCGCGTGTCAGTGATATGGATTCCATCAAAAAATAATGGAATAAATTATTGAAAAGGTGAGATAATATGCCATTACCTTTTTCGATATAAGGGAAGATTTGGCGACAAGATTGAGATTATGAGATATTTCCTTGGATATTGTACCTGATTTTTCGGTATACTAAAAGTAATAAAAGTATACTGATTTGAACTATATAGAATACTGATGAAATAAATGTTGTATTGAACCAGAAGTTCATACATATGTACAAGTGAAATATCTTATTGAACCAGAAGTTCATACGTACAAGTGAAATATGTATATAGTATGAACCAGAAGCTCATAAATGAAATATACATTGTATTGAACCAGAAGTTTAGCGATATTGTATTGAATCAAATATTCATACATAGAAATGAAATAAAACCGTATAGAACCAGAAGTTCTATAATAAACGGTTAGATTATCAAAAGTTCCAAATTATTTTCTATGAGAATAACTTATTCAGAAATTGTTTATCATACAACAATATTCTATGTCAAACAGGGAATAGCTCAAGAAGCTTTATTATTTGTAAAAGTGCGATATGCATACACTCCACCAAAGCGCACTGAGATATATGATTGAAATTACATCCCTAAAAGAATGACATGTGTTATGGCATTTTAGCCGATTGATAATATTTGAGAACATTATGGTGAAAACACGCCTGAAGCGTAATTATGCCTGAAGCATAATGACTATCGATTCCAAAAATAAATATCTCTTGAATGATTGAAATGATTCCTTTGAGGCTAAATACTCAAAGTAAGTAAAAGGGACATAGTCAAATGATGAGATATTCAGGTACCTGATGATAGAACATATAAAGAGATCTCTCCACGTTATATTGAGATGGAATCGATAAATAAGTCGACTGCATACCCTCTTATGAAATAAGATTGATGAAATCATAATTCTTTGGCCAAGTATGAAACCCTAATGTAGGAATTATTGTTCAAGGACCTGAAGTCCAAATGCTTAAATGTGTAAAGCCAGTAATTATATGTACAAATGAAAAATATTTCACAGTCGTAAAAGACGACTAGTTGCGCGCGAAATTTTTCATAGAACTGGCATGACATATGGTGGATAGACTATAGTCTAAATCACTAGCTTGAGCTCCTTGATATACCAATGAGTGAGATCAAAATGTATGATTCTCATCTCGGTACTTTGGGAGTATTCTTTGATGTACCAGTTGATCGCGGTACGTTGGGATTTCAAGTAAAATGATTGTAGATTATATGTCGAAATTGATATCTATTTCAATGATTGATTATGCTCCTGCAAAATTAGAAATTGCAGTTTATAAAGTGTAAGAACATACGTGTATAAATCATTGAAAGATTCAATATGCCCAGATTAGTATCACTATAGAATGATACAAATGACTCCATGATATAATATGTTGAAAGTGAAATTGGAGTGTACTATTTATGACATCTGGGAAATTGATTATTCACTAGAAGTGAATACGAAAATGAATATTCACCAGAAGTGAATTTGAAATTGATTATTCACTAGAAGTGAATTTGAAAATGAATATTTAATTATTCACTAGAAGTGAAAGATGCAATCTATGAAAGTGAATTATAGATTTGATTATTCACCAGAAGTGAATTCTAAATTTGATTATTCACCAGAAGTGAAAAATACAATGAAAAGATTCGTGATTGCACCAATATACATGTAATATTCCATGAAAGGAATAAATACGCGTTGCACTCTTTTTCCCTTAGCTGAGGTTTTGTCCCACAGGGTTTTCATAGCAAGTTTTTTAATGAGGCAACAGTTGAGGCGTATTGATGAAAATTAATGAGAATAATGCACTCTTTTTCCCTTCGCTGAGGTTTTGTCCCACAGGGTTTTCCTAGCAAGGTTTTTGAGGCATCATCATAGCTATCAACAAGCTATAATTCAGCAACACATTGTTATACTGGAATGATATCAACAAATGAAGAAAATCATACACATCTTATGAAGAATGTTATGATATCGACTACACACAAGAAGATTTTCATATATATTCCAGAAGAAAGATGATATCATTATTCAAAAGGTTCATGAATACTTGATTGCACACTTCAGGGGGAGAATCATGCTGTCATGCTGTACTCTTTTTCCTTCGTCCAGGTTTTGTCCCACAGGGTTTTCCTGACAAGGTTTTAACGAGGCAGCGGCTGTACTCTTTTTCCTTCGTTCAGATTTTGTCCCATTGGGTTTTACTGACAAGGTTTTAACGAGGCAGCACTGAAGCACTGAAGAACTTCAAAGATTCAATACATGATTTGTTCTACTTGAACATTAAGACTCAACGATTGACGATGGCCAATATCAGGGGGAGCAACTGTACTCTTTTTCCTTCGCTCAAGTTTTATCCCATTGGGTTTTCTTAGCAAGGTTTTAACGAGGCAGACAATTGCGTAATATGTCATTCAAGGGGGAGTGTTATAAATAATGTATATATGTGAATGACATAACCATTATATCCCTGTAAACTTTACAATATTACGATTGTGCCATTGTCCACTCCTATAAATAGGAGCCTATACTTACCAATTTATTACACCAATTCTTGAAGAGAAATTCTCTCCTCTAAACTCTCTCCATTTCTCTCTCTATGTTGTTCTTATGATTTCGATGATTTTATAACACAAACCAACTTTTAAAACCAATTTCTCCAACAACTTGGAGAAAAAGTGAGCATGCTAGCCACCAATTAGAGATGAGATATAATCCGGAATGGATTAAATGACTGTAATTGGTGGGAGATTATAACTCCAAGAATTGCTCGTTTGAGTTAGAGATAAGGAAGGATTTGAGTGGAAATGCAAGTTACTCACACACTACAAGAATCGGGAATAATAGGGGCGACTTTTGTCGCCCCTATAGCTTCAAGCGACACTGTCGTCCCTACCATGTCGCTCCTATAGTCTCGTTGCAATTGATCTTTAGGAACGACAATCATCGCCCCTAACAGTGTACGAACCTGTTGGGGCGACATTGTCGCCCCTATAGATATATTCAAATATTTTTAAAAAATTATCTATAGAGGCGACGATGTCGCCCCTATAGATCTAATTTTTTAATAAAAAATTTTTTTTTTTTACAATAATCCCAGCACAAAAATCCTGTCCATCACCAAGCAAAGCCAATCTTGATTCTTGGCACACTCAAACCAAATTTCTGTGAACTTCCATTTCAAAGAAAAAAAAATCTGCAAACTATTGTCCATCACCAAGCAAAACCAAATTTGTGCAAACTCTTCTCAATTATATCAAATTCATCTTCTTCCAACTCAACTTCTGTGCCTATTACACGACAGCCAGATTTTGGTAACAAAAAAAAAAATTGACTGCAAATATTACCTGATTTTACTTAACCATCGGGTTCTTGCGCTCTCGGGTTCCTACATATACATCAAGACCCAAATGAAAATAAAATTCCCCCCATAGATGAATTTTCCTTCCAAACAAAGAATAACAAATTGTTAAATAGAGGGTAGATTCAAAAAACTCATTTCTGATCTGGTTCAATCTTGGTTCGAATCTTCTCTTTCAATACAGAGATCTCCATGTTGATGTTGAATATTATATTGATAAAATATAGTTTTCTTCTCAACTCAACTTACTGCTCATAGTAGTACTTGGGGTCGTGTGTATTTCAAAGATAATTTCAAGAAATTGGCAAAGGTGAGATTTCGGTGGTTTGATTTACTTCACGATTGAACATAGTATTCCACCACTGCGTCCACATTAAAAAATCTTGGAATGAAAAATTCGAAGTTAAGAAAGAAAGCATGCAAATGCCCGGAAGTGAATTACATTAATGTGTAATATATTGTGTTTTAAATCTTGTTTGACTAGTATTGATTATTTGTTATCAAGTCCGTTTGGTTTGAAATAAAAATTAGATTTTGTTATTTGCACTTATTACATTTTAAAGTGGCAAGGTCTGACCAAATAGTCAAACCTCATTTTCTGCCCAAAATTCCTTTCGTGATAATTTATTTTTTATTCATTTATTTATTTATTGAAATTTGAAAGAAATCATGACTGAACGAAACTGATGTTATGTCGGCTGGTCCATGGTCCATATCCATGTTAATGTCACATGACATGGCACATCATTTAAACACGTCAAATATATTAGGTGAAAATATGGCGAAATTGACATAATTATTAATATAGTGTATTTGATTGTGAGGGTGAAAAATAGGTGAAAAAAAATATTTTTCAAGGAAAAGATTTATATGAAAATTATTTACGTGAAAAATATCAATTTAAAATGTTAGATTGGTTTAATTTTCTAAATGTAAAGAGTAGGAAATTCTTCAAGTTTTGATATTTGATTGACATTATTTTTCATGGTAAACAAAGTAAAGTTTACTTATTTTAATTTTTTTTTCTTTTTTAACATATTTGTACTTAATAATAATAATAATAATAATAATAATAATAATAATAATAATGTTATTTTTTTGAACAAAAATAAATCAATTAATAACAACAACAACAACAATAATAATAATAATAATAATAATAATAATGTTATTTTTTTGAACAAAAATAAATAAATTAATAATAACAAAACTGATCAAATGTGTTCAAAATCTTTTTCCATGTAATATGAAAAATGATTTCCCATTGAAATCAACAAAAAATGTTTTCCTTGATTACCAAGAAAATAAGCGCAAGAAGTAGTGGGAAGGAAAATCTTTTCCAGGATGAATTTTGGTCAAACAACATAAAATGAAGAAAGTAGGGAAAAATTTTCATTTTTCTTGGAAAAATTTTATCGTATCAAACATGCCCTTATTTAATTTGGCTTGAACCTGATGAATGGTTATTGACCCCATTTTTTCATTTCAATATAATATTAAGGTTCTGATTGGGGGCTGAAATTTCATTATAATGTGATTTATTTATGTTTTCTACGTAAAATGTAAGATTGAAAATTGGAGAGAGAAGATGTTTGTAATTAAACCTTTTTTCCACCCAATGAAATATTCTTTTTGTAATAATTTATTATTTATTTATTTATTGAAGTTTGAAATAAAATTTCTTTCATGTAGATTAATATCGTATTGACATCCGTATAGATAATATTGAGATTACAAATTTAATTTTATTTATTGAGAAAAAAATATATATTTTCTATATTATGGAAAAAAAGAGTTGTTCGGTTAAACTTTCTATATAAATTTATTGTTTTTATATTTGTAAATTATTGTTCTCTTGAAATTCATATTTATATATTATATTATTAATATTTTTTAATTCGTCGATATTAATGTCGTATTTAAATACATTTTTTGGAAAAAAAAACAAATATAAGATTAATTTTAATAGTTGTCCAAAAATTATATGATCTAAAATTTTTCAGTATAATTTATTAATCTTCAAGGTTGCCCGGTTGTCACATCTTGATAATTACAAAATTTATGGGAGTATTATTTTAACTACTTGATTTTATAAATAAAAATATAATTTTATTAGTCAAATGCAAATATTGGCAAGGCTAAGATTAAACACACGTTTATAATTATTGTAATTGATGTTTTTGAAAGAAATTTAGAGAAAATGTTAAATACGAGAGGTAAATATAAAAATTGTGAATATTATGTTTAAGAATGAATAATATATTTTCTTTAATCATTCTTAATTTTAACACATGTGTAAATGTTATACAGTATACGATTTTCGGTATAATTTTTTGGCTCCAATGTTACCTATTGCATCATGATAATTGCTAAATTTACGTTTTGTCCACTTGATTTTATAAGTAAAAATACAATTTTACCGGTTAAATACAAATATTTGTGGCTTTAAGATTAAACATGAATTTATAATTATTGTGATTGATATTTTGAATGAAAATTGGAAAAACTTACGTACGAGAGGCAAATGCATAAATTATGAGAAATATATTGATATCTTCCACATAATCAATATTATATCTATAATATTACTTCAAACATGATATACCATTAAATAAACTGCTAAATTTGCATTTTCGTTGATGTTAATAATAACTTATAAAAATTGTTGAAATTAACAGTCATTTATTATTTAAATATATAAATTGACTTTTACTATTCAAATAAGCTATTATAATTTGAATTAATTATATTTTTTATTATATTTTAATATTTATTATAATATAATAATATTTTTCATGCATTTTGGATTTGTGTTAATTATGTATAAGCATTAGAATTTTACAAATACTTATAGAAATTGATATTTTTGAATAGCAACTTCCGTACATCGCACGATGGAAATACTAGTCTTGATAAAATATGAAAAAGTTTGTGTTTGAAAAATTGACAAAATTTCTGGATCATATTAAGGTAATGTTTTGTAGGGAATTTAATACAAAATTTAATTTAATTTAAATCAAAGTTAACAATTAATTTCAACCACTTATTTTATGAAATCCATAATTTGTCAACTATATAGTCAATTAACTTTTACCAAAATCTACTAAAAAATTAGTTTGAATCTCTAAAAAACGCACGGGGGTGGGGGGTGGGGGGGGGTGGGGTTCTAAATGTGTGACCAAAAAATGAATGTGTAGAAAAAATCAATTTTAAGAGATAAGAATCAAATAAGACTTAACTTATTGATAATAAACTTTTAATTTCATGATTTAATGTGTTTTTAAAAGAAACATTGTAAATAATATTATATGATTAGTACATATAGGTTGTTGATGTATGATCTGACGTGGAGTGCAAAAGATGATATAAGAGCTGACGCGGCACATTCATTGACACACGACCTGATGTGAAGTACAAACTCATTAGATTTATGAGGTCAATATAAATGAGATCGGACATTGCACAAATTGATGAGATGAAGAGGTTCACGTCAGTTCGGGCAACACATGTAAATAATGGACCTCATGCAAGACCTGAATGCCAGCAGAGTGCACAACCTGGAGTTGACCGGACCACGCTTTTCAAACAACTATTCGAACATTAGGACAGTTAAACTAGTTAAAAGTTAACTATTTTGTACTTTGTAAGAGCTCAAGCAGTTCAATTAGGGTGTAATTTCTAGTAATCAAACATTGTGATAAGCTAGTTCTTAAACTAGTTAAAAGTCAACTGTTTTGTACTTTGTAAGAGCTCAAGCAGTTCAGTTAGGGTGTAACACCTCTTTTTCCCTATAAATATAGGAGATGGTAGCTCATAAAAGAATCCCAATTTTAGCTATTCTAAGCTAAAAACTCTCAATATGAGAAATCTCACGTGGAACCCTTATCCAACACAATCTAGGTCCACTTCTAATAGTCACAGCACCTTTAGAAACTATTTCATTTGTTGAAAACCAATCTCGATTGGGAAACATACGAAACATGCAAGCAAAGTCAACAATTTAATCCTCGCAAGGTTTGGAGTGGCCATTAGAAATAACAAGAAGTTCTCCATTGATGTGGCCATCTTCCGCAACACTGACTTCACCTGAATTTTCTAGGTTCTTTTCCTTCTGACTTTCAACATCTCTTCTATTTCAATTCTGCAACTTCTAACAATCAGACTTGATGTGTCTATTTTTCTTGCAGTAATTGCTTATTTTATCTCTTTTTTAGAATTTTGATTAGCCCCTCATATCACTCCAAAAATTTCTTTAACATGTTCTACCATGAATAACAAGGCCCTCTACTTGGGCCTCATACCTATTCACAAGCTGCTTCATCTTCTCCTTAGAGAACAAAGCATCATATAGTTCATAAATTGTAAGTGTGCACGACTTTATAAAATAGTATCTCTGAAAGGAATATATGAAGAAGGCAACGAACAAAATAAAATCAACTCAAAATCCTCTTTATCATACTTAATCTTCATAGTCTCAGGGTCAGAGATGGTTTCTTTAGAGGTAGTTAAGTGGTCTTCCAGAGACGTACTTTATCCTATACGGGGAGAATACAATCGTTGTTTCAGATGCAACTTATTGGTTAGACTTTTCGTCATGCACAACTGCTCCAACTTTAATCACAATGTAATTGCAGTTTTTTCCTTCAAAATGTCATGTAGAATTTTAGTTTGAAAGATGAAGATATATCAGAGATAAGGACTTTCGATCCTCATGTTGTTTTTCTTATGTTGTCTAAGTCAACAACATCTTATCAAACCCTAATATTGCATTATCGAAGTCCATCTACACAAGCATGGCCGCATCTTGACGTGCCATAGCAAAAATCTGTTGTTGCTATCCAACATCGGAATATCATATTTCATTTGCTACCATTATCGTGATCATACTCAACCACGATTTGATATGAGTTTATTATGATATAAATGCAATAATAGCAACAAAGAAATAAATAAAGAACACGTAGATTTTACGTGAGAAGCCCTAGAACATAGTGAAAAATTCACGGGCAGAGGATGAATATTTTACTATATGAAATATGATAGTACAAGAGATTGTCATTATGAGGAATCCTAAGTATAATAATATCGAATTCCTAAATTACAAAACCAAGATATGCTCAAGCACAAGACCCATTGCTGAAAGTGAACATTGGTGATGAAGGAGAAGATTATACATGAAAGAGTATAAAGATTGTTTTACTTGGGAATATGAGAAAATGCCCGAGTTGAATTGAAATTTGGTAGAATATAGATTACCAACTAAATCAAATTTTAAACCCCACAAACAACCACTTAGACGTTTTGTACCAAATGTACTGCCTAAAGTGAAGAAGGAAATAGAACGATTATGGAAAGCAGGATTCATTAGAGCAACAAGATATGTAGAATGGTTGTCTAATATTGTACATGTCTTAAAAAATAATTGAAAAATGAGTGTATGCATAGACTTTAGGAATATAAACCTAGCAATACCAAAAGATAAGTACCCAATGCCAATAGTAGATTCCCTGGTCGATTACACCACTGGTCAAGTGATGTATTCTTTTATGGATGGGTATTTTTGATATAATCAGGTTTATATAGCTGAAAAAGATGTACATGAAATTGCTTTTAGATGCCCAGGAGCTTTAGGATGTTGTGAATGAGTATTTATGCCATTTGATCTTAAAAATGTTGTAGCTACTTATCAAAGGGCAACGAATCTAATTTTTCATGACATAATTGGTGAATTTATTGAGGTTTATGTAGATGATATAATGTCAAATCACTCAAAAAAGATGACCATTTTCACCAATTAAGACTTTCATTTGAGCGAATGAGGTAGTATAAGTTAAAACTAAATCCTTTAAAGTGTGCGTATGGTGTGAATTCGGGCGACTTCTTAGGTTTTTTAGTGGATAAAAGATGTAATGAGCTTTATATAAACAAAGCAAAAGCTATATTAGAAGCTCAAACCACCTAAAAGTAAGAAGGAACTACAAAAAGCCATAAAGAATCAAGCATTGGCAGATTTCTTGGCTGATCATCCATGTGTTGATATTCTAAAAGAAATTGAACTAGAAATTGACTTGTGCGAAGTGAAACCTTGGACGTTGTACTTTGATGGTTCGTAAATAACCAAAGAAGCCAGGGTTGGTGTAGTATTAATAGATTCTTTCAAAATAAATCATCAATTCTTCTTCAAATTAGATGATTTGTACATTAACAACCAAGCTGAATATGAAGACCCCATCTTGGGTTAGGAGTTACTGATATAAATGTGATAGTCAAGGGAGATTCTCAGTTGGTAATTCATCAACTAGATAGCACATTCAAATGCCAAAGTACTTCTATAATAAGTTTGTATGAGATTTCCCATGAATTATTGGAAGAATTTAAGCAAGTAAAGCTTCAGTATGTAAACTGGATATACAATGACTTGGCAAATGAATTGGTTCAAATGGCTTCAGGATATTCCAAAACTTTAAATGTAGACTCCCTATGCGGATATGGAAAAATCATGCTATCAATTCAATAACGAGCTAAGGGCCTCAATTATATAGAGCATGGGCAAACAGTAGATTGGAGAAAAGAAATCAAGAGATTTTTGAAGAAACCCGAAGGAAAGAACGATGGAAAGATGAAATTACGTGCCCAGTATTTCATATTGATAGAAGGAGAATTATAAAAAAGCGGGCAGATGGAATCATGTTGTGATTTATAAGTTTATCTGATGTTAAAACTATCATGGCAGAAGTACATGAAGGAATATATGAAGTTCACCAAGCCGGTCAGAAAATGAGATGGCTCATCATCAGGTGTGGATACTTTTGGCCTAAAATTGGTGAATCATGAGTTCAATATGCTAAGGAATGTTTGTCATGTCAAAGACACAGGCCAATTCAAAGAATGCCAGCCAGCGAAAATGATTCCTATTTTTTAGTCATGGTCATTCAGAAGATGGGAAATAGACTTGATAGGAAAAATATATCCTCCCTCATCTAAGCAACACGTGTTCATAATAATAGCTATAGATTTCTTCACTAAGTGAGTTGAAGCCATTCCTTTGAAAGAAATTTCCCAGGGAAGTGTCATAAAATTCTTCCAAGATCAAATTATCTACCAGTTCAGAATACCTCAAACTTTGATGGTAGACCATGGAACCTCCTTGAATGGAGAACATGTCAAGCAATTTTTGGACAAATTTGGTATCATGTTAGTAAACTCTACCCCTTACTATGCCCAATCAAATGGTCAAGTTAAATCTCTCAACAAAATACTCAAAGGCATTATAAGGAAGATGATAGAGGAAAACTCTAGAGATTGGCACAAACATCTAGTCAAGGCACTATGGGCTTATAGCACATCTCCACAATCGAGTACAAAAGTCCACTACAACAAATTTAGCCTTTTACGGTTGGACGCCGTAATTAATGGTTTTCAGCGTTCCAAAATGCACGCTGTAAAGTATAATTTGATTTTTTTTTAAAAAAAATCCATAAATTATAATTCCAAAAAAATAATAATAATTGTACTACAAAATTATACGCATTAATCAATAAACGCGATTTCCATAAACAAAAACGTCGACTAGTAAGATTCAATACAATATACAAAAATTTAGATCTCACATAACCCACTCAAGAAATTAGATAGAAATATGTCAAAAGTATATGGACTATTACTTCAAAAGGTGAAAAATAAATAGACAAGCATCTAAGAAGCCTATATATCAGCTCGAAGAATGTGAGTATTCATTTAAGGATACCTCAGGAACTAGCACCAACTTCATGCAGCTCGGACCCAGCCCCTTGTATAAATCCTGAACCCCTTCTTGTTCGAGTATGCTGGCAAGTAGAGATGTCAAGACGGACGGGCTGACCAAACCCGTGAAAACCTGCCCGGATCGACCCGGGACAGCGGGCCGACCCATGACCCGTGCCGGCGGTTCACGGGTCAAAAAGTTGTGAACCGCGGGTTTTGCAAGTCAAACCTTTGCGGACTATAATTAACCCGCTAGCCCGTGGAAAAGAAAAAAAAAACTGTTTTTATTAAATATGGTAACATTGAAAATCTCTCCTTTTAAAAACTCTAATACAACTTTTAAAGCTGAATCGTATTTTTTTCTCCCTAATAGCTAAGAAACGTAATGTTCTTTGATAATAGTAATTAGAAATACATTAAGCATTAATTGTTATTTGTTTATATTTTATTTAAATTTGCAAATTTAGAAGTAATTCATGTAACATAAAATTTAAATTTAAATTCTATGTAAATATTTTATGGTATATATATATGAAATTATCATTTTAATCATTTTGTATTTAGAGAGTTGACAAAAAACAATTAGTATAAATATGAAAAAATATATGTTTTTATTCATATGGGCCAAATCATAACGAACCGCGACCCACATGGGCTCGACCCGGATGGGCCTGAGTTGTAGTTCGAAATTTGTAGGCTGACCCGAAACTGGTCCGGAACCAGCAGTGGGTGGGCTTTTTTCAAGTGGACCGTTACCAGACTTTTATGTTAGCGGACCGACCCGTCCCGAACCACCGGGATTAATTATCTACCAGTTCAAAATACCTCAAACTTTGATGGTAGACCATGAAACCTCCTTGAATGGAGAACATGTCAAGAAAAATTTGGACAAATTTGGTGTCATGTTAGTAAACTCTACCCCGTACTATGCCCAATCAAATTGTCAAGTTGAATCTGCCAACAAAATACTCAAAGGCATTATAAGGAAGATGATAGATGAAAACGCTAGAGATTGGCACGAATATCTAGTCAAGGAACTATAAGCCAATAGCACATCTCCACGATCAAGTACAAAAGCCCACTACAACAGATTTAGTCTTTTACGGCGTGCATTGCACGTCGTAAAATCGTTTTTACGGTTGCACACCGTAAGGTTACTGTTTACGACGTGCATCATTGCACCCCGTAAATTGTAATTTTACGGCGTGAAAGATTGCACGCCGTAAAGTATAATTTGATTTTTTTTTTTTAAATTCGTAAATTATAATTCCAAAAAATCGATAATAATTGTACAACAAAATTATACGCATTATTAATGCATTAATCAATAAACGCGATTTCCATAAACAAAAACGTCGACCAACAAGATTCAATACAATATACAAAAATTTAGATCTCACATAACACACTCAAGAAATTAGATGGAAATATGTCGAAAGTATATGGACTATTACTTCAAAAAGTAAAAAATAAATAGACAAGCATCTATAAGAAGCCTATATGTCAGCTCGGAGAATGTAAGTATTCATTTAAGGATATCCCAGCAGCTGGCACCAACTTCATGTAGCTCAGACCCAGCCCCTTGTATAAACCGTGAACCCCTTCTTGTTTGAGTATGCTGGCAAGAGCATGAAGCACGTTCCTATACACTTGTCGTCCAGTAAGCACTCCAAATAAAAATCACTGGTGTCATTATTGATTCTTTATAACTCCATCTAGCGCATCAAATACACTTTGTAAATTTATGCCTTCCACATTTACAACCTTATCCCTTGATTTTGATCCAGAACCTATGGAGACTTGCCTTCTTTTTACCCATATAACCTGTTCAAAATGACTGACAAACTTTTGAAAATTTGCCTTCAGGAATCAAGCCTTACTTTCTAAGAAGAAAAACCATGGCAAATAAAAGAAAAATAAAAGATAGTTATATAAGAGAGCAAAAAATACAGAGTAATTACTTGAAACTTTCAAAAAATGCTGAATTTTACTAAAAAATTACTTTTCTCCAACAAAAGAAGAGACCAGGTCAATGTCCTCAAATATACCATGCAAAACAAAATTCTATATAAAACTTAGCCACATAATAAAATAGTTAAACTTAATGGTAAATTATTATAACAAATTGAGTGGACACAATTAAGTAAATTCAAGTCACTAAAAAATAGTTAACTTTAATGACCAAGAGAACTTCAAAACAAGGAACACAAGTAGCGATTTTCTGTTTACATGGCAAACTATAATAAATTTCATATTTCAAAGTATTGAAAAATATGTTCTAAAATTTCTACACTCTATCTTTCGATTGACAAGAACTTCTCTCGTGTGTGAAAATAAATTTCCCAATTATCAACAAAATTTATGGAAACTTGGTCAAGCTTGATGATTAGGGTTTAATATATATCACTCAATGAAGCCACACTTGATAACAATGCTTTGATATAAATTTACTCAATGAATCCATAGTTACTTATACTTTAAAATGCCAAGTTTCCCGTAATAGTCCTCGTAGAGTTGAGACTTGAATTGGTAATTCTGACACCAAATTTAACAAAGTTTGAACCACTACGAATTATTCAATGTTTTGCATAGTGATCATTTGAAGAATCAAACTTAATTCCAATAGAATCATCCTTAGTCGAAGATATTCACCATACAAATTTATAGCCGACCAATATCATAAAAAAAAAAAGTGATAAGCAGTTCATCTAAGTTCACTACGTGGGACGACTTTTATCAGAAGAATGAATGTACCCTGCAGTAGGAATTAATGCATCAATGATTAAGAACTGATAATTAACAGATATTATTAAGGAGATTCAGTTAACAAGAGAGACAAAATTTGAAGAAAATGTCATTTGGATTATTGATCGAACACTTGGGATGCAATGTAAAATCTTTAGGAAAATATCAAATTTGGGCACTTAATTCATTCCCAAAATTTCAGCACACAAAACCACAATCCAACTGATCAACCAAATTCTAGCCTAAGTCTTATCCCATCACCAGCAAATTCAAGAATTAGAAAAAAATTGGACCAAACTTTTCAGCACTTGAAATTTTAAGATTTGAAACATACCTTGATTCGAAATTTTTGTGTGGATGAGCTTCAAATCGGAGGGAATGTGAGTTCTTTTATGCTGATGATTTGTGTGTGAGGCAGGCTCTAGTGAAGGAAGACTTTTGTTGTGAGAAACTTGCAATAGTTCGAGAATGATGGCCTACGCAATTTCGATCCACGGTGGTGCAGTGAAGTGTGTGCCGTCCGGTTCTTGCTGTGTTGGTTTTGACCGAGGGGAAGTCGAACATGGGTGCAACAACGTGCACCTCCATTTATGGCCTTTTGGGGGTGTTGCTTGAACTTCGTAAACTTTTTTTTTTTTTTAATGACAGCTAGGTCAATCAACCGTGTGATTCATGGTATTATATATACATAAAATATAAAAATATAAAAAATTAAACTTTAAAAAAAAAATTAAATTCTAAAATACGGAATATCATAAATCTGTACATATTTATGAAGTATAAATTAAAAGGATAAATTATTTTACCTCAAAAAAAGGAAAAAAAAAAAGGTTATTGTGGCATCCGAAAAGTCCATAAAGCATTGCTATTAATTGCAATCCATACTCTATATTTTGAAGTCCGACTGTTTATCATTCGTTTGCAAAATAACTGATTTCAATTTCAATCATTTCTGTCCAAATCTTAAATTAATTTTCGGTACAACAAATTATTATTTTTTTATACCTAAAAAGTATATATATTTTTGGGAAACTAATACTATTTTGATTATTTTTACCTCAAAAAAAAAAAAAAAATACTATTTTGATTTTTTTGAACTCTGACACTTTATTATATGTTTACTAACTGATTATTTAAGCTTTTTTTTCCAATCATTTCTGTTCAAACTATTTTTTTATAGGAACTATTTTTTTTATTGGAATTGTTTTTAGGAAAATTTACAGTAACGTAATCTCTTAAAATTTAACTCTGATATTCATTTTTTGTTACAACTCTTAAACAGTTAATTTTTTAAACTTTGCACTTTCTAGAGTATATGAATGAATCCAAAAATTAAGATAATAACCTAAAAAATATACTTTTTATTTTCTACTAATTAAAAAAATTTATTCTTATACTAATTAAAAATATTGAATTAGATTATGTGACTATAGTCTTTGTTTTTTATTCTTCTACTAATTAAAAAAATTATTACTAAAATAGTAAGTAATCTAATCGAAGTAACACAATTCCCCAAATTATTTTTTAACCACACATATTTTCTCTCCATTTTTCAATGATAAATCTTACATCGAAATATATATATATATATATATATATATATATATATATATATATATATATATATATATATATTTTAACACAATTTTTTTTACAAACAGATCTGTTCGAGAATTTTTGTGATTTATAAAAATGTCTATAAATTATTTTTTCAAATTTATCGAGCATATGCTTATCTATATCAAATATTTAAATGAAAAAAAAAAGTCAAAAAATGTGAAAAAAAAAACAGAAAGTAAATGCGGCTGTCAGTTGATAGCTGTTTTTTTTTTTTTTTTTTTTTTAAATTTGAATTGGCTGGCAGCCCAAGTTTTTAGGATTTTTTTTTTCTCTCTCTCTCTCTTAACTTTGGGCGGGAAAATCTTGGGGGGAGGGGGAATTTTTGGCACTATCCTCCTTTTATATAGTATAGTAGAGTAGAAGTAGATTATATAGAAAGTGACCACTAAATTATTATATTCGTGTAATTACTTTAACTAAATTTCTATTTTTAACGCTATCATTACAATTTATAAATCAACCACATATTTTTGTGGGACCCATCATCTTTTTGTTTTTAAATCTTCATTAAAAAACACCAATCTTAATAATAAAACAAAATACACTTTTATTTCTGCTTTTTAACCACACATTCTCCTAAAAATAACTATTAAAAACACTATTTCTTCAAATAAACTTTTTTAAAATCAAAATCAAACATGGGCATTATATATAAAAATTTACTCATAATTATTAGAATTTATTCTATTACCATAATTGTTAAAATTTAAAAAATAACATTATCAATCCAAATTATAAATTTAAATAATAAACGATCATAGATTTCAGTAATTTTTATACATTACTATTAACTTCATTGTAAATGAAAATTTACGCAAAATTTTTGCATTGGACACTTGTTAACATTTTTTTTTTTCAATAAAAAATTTAGAACAAAAATTATAAATGTGTATTGTAAAAATGTTTAGCCTATGTTTGGCAAATCTAAAAAAACTTGTTTTTAAAATACACAATTCCCCAAATTATTTTTAAACCATACATATTTTCTCTCCATTTTTCAATCATACATCTTACCTCGAAAATATAAAAAATATTTTTAAGCACAATTTTTTTTTTTTAAAATATCTTTTTGAGAAATTTTGTGATTTCTAAAAATATCTATAAATTATTTTTTCAAATTTACCGAGTACATGTTTATCCATATCGGATATTCAAATGAAGGAAAAAACATGAAAATAAAAAATAAAAAAAATAATAATGCAACGACTGTCAACTGACAACCGCTGTTATTTTGAATTTGAATTCATTCAAATTCAAATTGGTTGGCAGCCTTTTGGTTGGTAGCCAAATTTATTTATTTAATTTTTAATTTCTTTTACCTGGGGCGAGAATTTCGGGGGGAAAATTTTTTTTGGCACTCTTCTCCTTTTATATAGTAGTAGATTTTACGGCATGCATCTTATGCACGTCGTTAAAGGTGATTTTTTACGATTTACGGCATGCAATTTTATCATGCTATAAAAAAATTGATTTCATGGCATGCCTTTTATGCACGTCATAAATGCCTGCCGTAAAAGGTCACTTTTGTTGTAGCTTCAGTTCAATTAGTATCTGGACAGGAAGTAGTGTTACCCATGGAAATCAACATACAACCAATTAGAGTAAGTTTACAAAATAATCTGGACGAGGAACAATATGTAGAAGCCATAATTCAAGACTTGCTAAAATTTGATGAGTTGAAAGTAGATGTTCTAAATAGATTGCAAGTTCAAAAACAAAAAAGGTCAGATATTATAATAAAAGAGTAATAGCCAAGTAGGATGTCAACGAGCCGAGCCGAAGATCAAAGTTCGAGCTTGGCTCAAGCTTCTAAGGGTCGAGCTTTTTTTGGCCCGAGCCGAGCCAAAGCTCGAGCTTTCAAATTTTATTTTATTTTTATAATAAAATCCATAAAATTTTTATTGAAAATGTATGTATACAACAAGGCGAGCCGAGTTTGTGATTGAATTTCAATGCTCGAGCTTTTTGGGCGGGCTTTTTTTTTTGCTCGAGTCGAGTCGAGCCGAGTTAAAGCTCGTCCCTGAAAAAAAAGCTCGGCTCGAGACTCCAAGCCGCGAACCGAGCTAAGATCGAGCTTTTTCCAAGCCGAGCTCGAGCGGCTCGAGCTTACGAGCCATTTTGCCATCCCTGCCAAGTCTTTTACTATTGGTGAATTGATCTGGAAGACAATTCTTCCCCTAGAAAGCAAAGATCCAAAATATGGGAAATGGTCGGTCAATTAGGAAGGTCCATATACAAAATCAAAAGTGTACTATCTAACGGAGTGTACCATTCGAATGATTTAGACATGAAAATGCATCTGAGAGTCAACAACACAAAATATATAAAGAAATATGTTCCTTCTGTATGGGAAAGCGAACAGGTAAAAGAACATACTGCATGCGAATGAAAATATAAAAGTGTTTTGCTCACAACGAGGACATCATCGTCTTCTAGAAAGAAAATGAGTAAAGAAATTAGGACGATTACGTTTAAAGAAAAGTAGAGCGAGTTACGCTCAAATAAAGACTTTTATAATCAAAAGGTTCTGAAAATTTAAAGTTGTCTAAATTTTATGTTTGATGAACAGACAGTCACAGATATGTCTGGACAGTATCGAATTAACAGTGAATCGTTAAGATTTGTTTTAGTGCAATACCAGATGAATCTTGCTGATGCGGATTCATCTGGCTTGTAAAACATAAAGAGACAGAATAAATTATGCAGAATTGTAAGTAGACAAGAACACAATATTTATGCTTAACGTGGGAAAAACCCTAACAGGGAAAACCCACGTGCCTGCACCCTGCGGAAAAAATTCAATCACTATATAAGAAAAGAGTTTATACATATCAATCTAAACTACAGGATAAATCAACTCATACACTTATAAAATATCTAAGAAATATATCACTCCCTGATCCTTCCATGGCATCTAATATGAGCTGGCGTCCCACCACTCTTCCGTAACTTTCTTTGAATCTGCAACACTTTTTCAGCAACCTCGAACTCCCGTTCGAATATGATTCAAACCTTCCATTTGATCTTCACGCTGAAGGTCTTTTCTTCTCTAAGTGATTAATAATCTCCTCCAGGAGAATCGAAGTCAAAACACTGTTGAAGCCGTGAATATTAGTGCACCACACAAAAATTAGCTTCAATACTTCTTGGAGAAAACGTCCCATTTTCTCCCATTTAAATGCAATTAGATTTCTTGTCCATCAAGAATCCTTATTGCATTCAATCTTGATTTCCTGCAATCAAATCAAGATAATTAGAGATAATGGTAAGATAATCATAAATCTTTCCATAAGTAAAGATAAGGTAAGATATTCTCAATTGGTTATGGAATAAAAAATCTTACCATATGAATTGATAAACTTGACTTACCAAGAATCAAGATACTCGGCCATATCAAGAAATAAATCATCAAGAAACTTACCACAATATCATATCTTGATCAATGTTTCTTGATTCAATTAATATATCACAAGATTTCGAGAACAATATATCATGATTCTAAAGAATCAATATTTCTTGATTCAACCAAAATCATTATCTCCAAAAATAAAATGATTATCACAAACATAGGAGATATTAAATTCAAGAAATATATACGTAATTTAATTAAACTTAATAAATTACTAAATACACGTATTTAGTAAATAAATTAAATTCTCTTAATTACAAACTTGTGGAAAAATAGATAATGCCAACAATATCAAGTTAAAAATCTCCCCCTTTGGCTTTTTCTATTTTCCGAAACCTAATCATCTATTCACAATCACAAGAAGAAGTAGAATATAATCATTATGCTCCCCCTATCAAGAATCTCCCCCTCAAGTTATGCATCATAAAAATCAACAAAAGCATGTAAAGAGTATCAACACATAGGGAGCATTAAAAAGTACTTCAACAAATCAATACTACCAAGAAGATGATGAAAAAACTACTATAACTACTCCCCCTTTCCGGAACAGAGAGGAGAAGCCATTAGTCCCATAGAACCTGCACGCAAAAACCCAAACATAGACTAACGTTGTTCACAAGGACAATTGTTTTAAAACAAAACACAAGAACATTGTTTCAAATGCAATGAGAATGAGCAGATGAATTTGGCAGGGAGGAGATCAATCCTAGGTCTTGTTTTGCTTCTTTGAGTCAAGGAGCTTCTTGGCTGTGACCTTCCTCTTTTCTTTGGCTTCCACTGGAGCCACATCCTTTGAAGAGCCTCCAAGCAACTGATCCAGTGTGTCTTCAAGTCGTTTGATACACACCATGAGGTCAGATACCTCAACCTTTAACCCAACAATTTTCACTTCTAGCTGGCCAATTCTGGAATCCTTGCCAGATGAATCCTGTTTCACAGTAGTGTCATCCAAAACCTGTTTCCTGTGAGAGGTCTGCACCTCCAGTGTTTTCCTGCATCTGATCCTGTTTAACAACTTGGGAGTGATCACCAGATCATCCTAATAAAACAACAAATAGGTATTACCTTGTTGAGGATCACTCCCCAGACCCGACCAACAATTGAGTTCCAAATACGGGCAGCAAGGTCAATGCTTCTTTTAGTGCCAAGGAGAAACGATGTTCTGGCAGAATCTCTTTTAAAGCTTGAATCATGGATGAGCTTGTCAAAATTTTCCTTAACAATTTTATGTAAAACTTGATATTTCTTAGACATCTCAGACCTTGGCAATTGTTTTAACCCTGTCATAGGCCACGTGACCTTACCCCCCGACAACTCCATAGCAATTTCATCATTTGTGGCTTCCATTGACTCATCTTCATCAGACACATCTTCATTCAATCCTAACCACTTTCTAAGTTCTCTTGCAGAAATCTTAACCAAATGGCCTCTAACAAATAAAGAAGTGGTAAACGGGCATTTCTTGGGGTTAAAGTTGATAGGGATATTGGCATAAAACTCTTTTACCAAAGTCTCATTGATTTCCCCCTTATATTCAGACAATTTTTTCAACCCAAAGTGAGACACTATGTCATCAACCTCAAAATCATCAAACTCTTCTATAACCACCCTAGATTCATAATGCATTCGTTTCCCCAACATATGTTTTTGGAAATCAGAATATGCCTCAGACGACCAAAATTTAAAATTGAAAGGGGTAAACATACCTCTTGCCGTCTGCATAGGGGTGCAGATAAATGAAGAAGTATCAAATTTAGATCTCTCTGGGTCAGCAGATACGTCTCCCTTAGACTTTTTGTTCTTTGAACTTACCGCGGCTTCTTCTATCTTTTTCTTTCCCTTTTTTATCAAGGACCACAGTTTCTTCCTCTACCTCATCCTCTGATTGCTCAGCTTCATCCACGTCTCCAGACTCCTCTGTTTCATCTGGTTTTTCTTCACCTCCAGACTCTTCCGCTTCCTTATCTTCCTCCTCAGATTTTTCTTCATCTCCAGACACTTCTTGCTCTTCTGATTTTTCTTTTTCATTACCAGACTCAGATTCACCAGATTCATCGGTACCTTCTTTTTCCACAATTTTCGCATCTTTTGCCCCTTTCATAGTTGCAAGTTTTCTTGCTCCCTGCAACTCACTACGAATATCCAAAGGGGAAATATGACTTTGGCCAAGATTACCTGATATAGATGCCAAGATTATGCCCATGGTATGTGGAATGATTAGGGTGCCCTGGCTCAATTTGGCCATGAAGAGAGCAAGAGTTGGAGTAGTACCGACGGTAGAGAGCGAAGTCGGGGTAGGGCTGGTGCCGAAGGTTGGTACCGTCACAATGGCGCCGACGCTTGGTGTTCCCATCTTCGATGGGTTTGGTTGGGAAGATTCTACATTGGAACTGCCTCCTCGAGTAATTCTCCTCCTTCCAGATTGCTTGCTTCTGGCCATATTCAAGATGGGTGTCGAATTTGTGAGAGTAAAGGAAGAAGGAAGTTAGGGTTTAGATGAGAGGAAATTTGGGAGTTTGGGACGTGAGGTATGTAGAAGTGTGAGGGTTTCTGGGTTTAAGAGAGACTCAAATAAAAAAGGAATTAGTGTTCAATATGGTAACTTAGAAGATCTTAAGAGTCCTGATTCCCGCCAACTTCTTTCCTTCAAAAATGGATAAATATAGAAACAAGATATTTAAAGAATTAGGAAACAAATATGTTACCAAAAATTGGGCCCCAAAATCAACTGACTTGATATGCAAGATGTGCACATATTAGCCCACGATATACTGCCTTAAAATTAAAGATTTCCTGAATAATGTCTAGAATTCGTGAATAAGAAGAAAAAAATCTAAATGCATCTGGATACTTGAGACATGTCTGAGCACTGCTGTCATCTGTTAAGGCAGATATATCTGGCAGTATACAGTCCACCACGTACATGATTATGTTGATTAATAGGTCTACACAGGGAATATGAAATCTCATCCAATAGCAAACCATATGACTTAGACAGGAGTGAATTATCCTTTGGATTGTCCAAATTTGAGTGGTATTTAGATTCATCTGGAGACATGTTGACTGTCATCAGCCAGACGTATCAGTCTAGTTATCAGCCTCAAGCACTCAGATATATCTGCAAGCAAAAACATGATCTACTTAGCATAAGAATAGGATAAGTTAACCTAAATGTATGCAATAAAAAAAGAAAAAAATTCGTTTTTTTTTTAAATATGCATGTTCCTATTCTGAAGGAGGTGATACTCAAATTTGTTTCCTAAAGCTTTCAAATTTGACAGTATCGAGGGCCTTAGTGAATAAATCTGCAAGCTGTAGATCAGTCTGTATGTGCTCCAGATTGATAATCTTTTGTTCCATCAATTCTATGATGAAGTGGTGTCTGATGTCAATGTGATTAATTCTGGAGTGCTGGACAGGGTTTTTTTGAGATGTTAATGGGACTGGTGTTGTCACAATACATAGTGGCTTGTTCTGTAGAAATCTCATAGTCTTTCAACATTTGTTTCATCCAAAGAAGTTGTTTACAACAACTACCTGCTACAATATACTCCGCTTGGGCTATGGAAAGGGACACTGAATTTTGTTTTCTGATTAGCCATGCCACCAAATTGTTTCCAATATAAAAACAACCTCCAGATGTACTCTTCCGATCATCCACATTCCCAGCCCAGTCTGCATTTGAATAACCTGCAAGTAGGGCAGTGGTGTCTATAGTAAACCAGATTCCATAACTCAATGTACCACTTACATATCTGATGATCCTCTTTACAGCAGCAACATGAGAATCCTTGGGCTTGACCTGATATCTTGCACTTACACCAACACTGAAGGATATGTCTGGCCTACTGGTAGTAAGGTACAAAATACTTCCAATCATGCTTCTGTAGAGGGATGGATCTACATCCTTGACACTGTCATCCTTTGAAAGTTTCAATGTAGTTGTCATGGGAGTTCTCATGGCCTTTGTATCTTCTAGTCCAAACTTCTTTACTAGATTTTTGGCATATTTTGCCTGAGATATGAATATGCCAGATTCGTCCTGCTGTACCTGCAAGACAAGAAAAAATGTTAGTTGACCGACCATACTCATTTCAAATTCTTTTTTCATTGTATTTATAAAGTCATCAATTTTGGACTTGGATGTAGACCCAAATACACTGTCATCAACATATATTTGAGCTACAGTTAGTCCAGGATTTAGATGCTTAGTGGAAAGAGTTTTATCAGTTCCTCCCCTTTTGTATCATTTGCTTAGCAAGAATGATATGAGCCTTTCATACCAAGCTCTAGGGGCTTGTTTCAATCCATACAAGGCCTTTTTGAGTCTAAAGACATAGTTCGGGTAAGATGGATCTGTGAACCCTTGGGGCTGCTCCACATAAGCTTCCTCATTGAGTATACCATTTAGGAACATACTTTTGACATCCATCTGGTATAGTCTGAAATTGATGTAGCAGGACACAATTAGCAATAGTTTGATAGATTCGAGTCTGGCTACCAAAGCAAATGTTTCATCAAAGTCTATCCCTTCAATCTGGGTATAGCCTTGAGCAACTAGTCAGGCTTTATTTCTAACAACATTTCCTTATTCATCTGATTTGTTCTTGAAGATCCATTTGGTTCCAATTACATTGCCTTCTTTAGGACGTGGTACCAGTTCCCAGACATTTTTTTTTCAAATTGGTTGAGTTCCTCCTGCATAGCCTGTACCCAGTTTTCGTCTGTCAGGGCTTCCTTGACATTTTTTCGTTCAATTTAAGACATGGCAGATGTTACCCATATTAGTAGCAAATTTTCTTCTGGTTACATTTCTTTTAGACACATCCGTGAGAATATTGTTAAGTGGATGAGCCTTTTGAATCCTAGCAGGTGGTTTTTTTATACTTTTGATTCTGCAATATCAGGTATATCTGGGTAGTCAGATGCATCTGGATATGCAGATGTTACTGGGTGCCCAAATTCATCCTGGTCGCATTCTTCAGTATCATTGAGATTTCCTGCTTGGTGCTGTTCTTTTTCTGCTTTTTCAGTTTCGACTTGCTCTTTTGGTGGAATTTCCAGTTGATCATCATCTGCTTCCTGCAAATCGGAATTTGAACTATTAGTATCATCCAATTTCACATTAACTGACTCAAGGACGGTTTTGGTTCTAAGATTATAAACTCTGTAGGCCCTACTATTTTCAGCATAACCCAAAAATATTCCTTCATTCGATTTTGAGTCAAATTTTCCTAGATGTTCCCTATCTTTTAAAATGTAACATTTGATTCCAAAAGCATGAAAGTAATCAACCTAGGTTTTCTACCCTTCTAGATTTCATAGGCAGTTTGATTTGTTCCTATTCTAAGGATGACTCTATTGATATTGTACCAAGCAGTATTTATTACTTCTGCCCAAAATTTTGTAGACAATTTGTTTCTGTTTAGCAAGACACGAGCCATATCTTGTAGAGTTATGTTTTTCCTTTCCACCACTCCATTCTGTTGAGGAGTCTTTGGTGATGAGAATTCATGCTTGATTCCGTATTGGATACAAAAATCAACAAAGTAAGAGTTTTCAAACTCTCTTCCATGATCGCTTCTGATCCTTTTGATTCTTACCTGTTGGTCCACCTTTTCATTGCTCAATTTCTAAAACAGATTAGCAAAATTGTCAAAGGTATCAGATTTGTCATGAATAAACATGACCCTGGTGTATCTGGAGAAATCATCAATACACACATAAATATACATTTTGCTACCAATACTTTCCTTTTGAATATGACCTATCAGATCCATGTGAATTAGTTCAAGTATATGAGAAGTAATAATAGATGTACCTGATTTGTGTTGACTTTTGGTCTGCTTACCCTTTTGACAGTCACCGTAGATTTCATCTGGAATGTTTTTTGCCCTAATCTGTTATGCCACAATTTCTCATTTTTGGTCCCAACAGAATTGCAAATTATGTGACTTTCAAGTGTATAGCATTTGTCTTTGTATCTAACTCCCATAACTAAAACACTTTTTAATGGATTAGAGTTCTTGTCACAACTTAAAACCTTACAATAATCTTTAGAAAACATGACAAGCATATTATCATCACACAATTGTCCTACACTGATCGAATTTGCCTTAAGTCCTATAACATATAAGACATTGGTTGAGGTAGGAAATCCCTTGATGTTGATGATATCAGATCCATCTATCTTACCCTTTTGGCCATCACCAAAGGTAACAGGACATGTCTCGCCTTTTTCAAAATGTGTTAGTAAAGAGAGATCACCTGTCATGTTTCTAGAACATCCACTATCAAAATATCATGTGTTAGGAATCAAAACACTTAAAGATAATTGAACTACATAAGCGTTAGTTCTACTTTTCTTTTCTTGCCTAGAAATTAGTCTTCTTTTATGCAAATTGATTAATTTTAAGTACTCATGATACCTAAATACATCATGACTAGATTTAATAGAAAAATTACAGAATACCTGGAAGACGGATGTATCCTACCGACTCTGATGAGGTTGAAATTTTCTGCCGACTTGACGAACAGACTCATCTTGCTTGTGCAGATTCGACTGAAATTGTCTTCTTGTATATTTCCTGGCTAGGTGTGAGTTTTGAGTTCCAGCAGCATTGTATTGATGATGATAGGAGGTAGATTCATCTGTGTAGTTTCTACTTTGCTCCTTGTATTCATATCAAGATTCTCTTACAAAGTTCATTTTATTGTCATGATTTTTACCTTTACCTTCATATCCAAGATCTATTTTCACACTAACAGGTCTTCCACTGTTTAGGATTTCATCAAGCTGGATAGATACAAGTACCAGTTTCTTGATCTTGTCTTGTGCCTTAGCAAGTTCTAAGCTTAACCTGCTTACCTTATTTTGTTCGTCATCTGGGAATGTAGATGTGTTCAGATGTCTTTCTCTGCTGTGTTCAACAAAGGCCTGCAATAGTTGTATCTTTTCTTCTCATCTTGAAGTTCCTTTTTCAAATTTTAAGAGTTTGATCCAGATTCATCTGGACCAGTGCCTGCATACGATGGGTTACCAGATTCAGTACCAGATAACTGTAAAGCAGTAAGGGTAGTTACCTGTTTTTCAGAATTGCTTCTGTCTGATTCAGATTCATCTGTGTCCACATCACTCCATGTAACATTCATGGCATTCCTTCCTTTGGTCTTCTTTTTAGTATTAGGACAATCTGCTACAATGTGTCCATATCCTTCATATTCTCTGCATTGAATACGACTCTTAGGCTTTCCTTCAGACGAGTTAGCATTGTTTTTGAGATAGAAATTGTTTGTCCTCCATTGTTTTCGTGGTTTTTGATTCTGGCCTTGAAGATTTGCGGATCATTCTTTTTCTTTTCCCTTGAGGGACTTTTTAAATTGTTTGGTGAGAAGTGCGAAGCTTTCATCATCATCTGTCTCCCCAGATTCGTCTGGATCTTCACTGCTTGCCTTGAAAGCAATCCCTGATTTTTTGTCTTTCTTTCTTCGGGCCAGATTCAACTCATAGGTCATTAATGACCCTACAAGTTCCTCAACTCCCATGGTTGAAAGGTCCTTGCTTTCTTCAATAGTTGTCACTTTTGCATGGAACCTGTCTGATAAAGATCTAAGGATTTTTTGTACAATCTGCTCATTTAAGTAGGTTTTCCCAAAAGCTTCAGTTGAATTGGTGACATCACTCAATCTAGCATAGAAGCTTTTGAAGTCTTCTCACTCATCCATTGATAGTTGTTCAAACTCAAAAGTGATCATCTGCAGCATGGAGTTTTTGACAGCATTGGTTCCTTCGTTTGCTACCCTCAAGGCATCCCATGCTTCCTTGGCGGGTCTTAAGGATGAAATCAACCTGAATTGACCTGGATCAACCAAAGAAACAATAGCGTTAAGTGCTTTAGAATTCCAATTTACATTAGCTAATTCATCTGCAGTATAAGCACTTCTAGATACAGTTGTAATAACACCTCCAGTAGTGATAGTGGGTGTTGTGTAACTTTCAAGGACAGATGTCCAACAATGTTCATCAATAGATTGAATAAAAATTTCCATGCGAATTTTTCAATATGCATAGTTACTACTAGTTAACAAGGTGGCCTAAGAGATGGAGAATTTTAAATTTTAGACAACCGGATCTCACTTTCTAGAAGTGAACCCGCTCTGATACTAATTGAAAATTTAAAGTTGTCTAAATTTTATGTTTGACGAACAGACTGTCACAGATATGTGTGGACAATAACGAATTAACAGTGAATCGTTAAGATTTGTTTTAGTGCAATACCAGATGAATTTTACTGATGCAGATTCGTCTGACTTGTAAAACATAAATAGACAGAATAAATTATGCAAAATGTAAGTAGACAAGAACACAATATTTGAGAATAACGTGAGAAAAATCCTAGTAGGGAAAACCCACGCGCCCACACTATGCGGACAAAAATCAATCACTATATAAGAAAAGAGGTTATACAGATCAATCTAAACTACATGATAAATCTAAGCATAGACTTGTCAAAACATCCAAGAAATAGATCACTCACTGATCCTTCAATAGCATGTAATATGAGCTGGCGTCCCACCACTCTTCAGTGGCTTTCTTTGAATCTGCAACACTTTTCAGTAACCTCGAACTCCTGTTCGAATATGATTCAAACCTCTCATTTGATCTTCACGCTGAAGGTCTTTTCTTCTCTAAGTGATTAATAATCTCCTTCTGAAGAATCGAAGTCAAAACACTATTGAAGCCGTGAATATTAGTACATCACACGAAAATTAGCTTCAAGACTTCTTGGAGAAAACGTCCCATTTTCTCCCATTTAAATGCAATTGGATTTCTTGTCCATCAAGAATCCTTGTTGCATTCAATCTTGATTTCCTGCAATCAAATCAAGATAATCAGAGATAATGGTAAGATAATCATAAATCTTTCCATAAGTAAAGATAAGGTAAGATATTCTCAATTGGTTATGAAATAAAAGATCTTATCATATGAATTGATAAACTTGACTTACCAAGAATCAAGATACTCGGCCATATCAAGAAATAAATCATCAAGAAACTTACCACAATATCATGTCTTGATCATTGTTTCTTGATTCAAATAATATATCACAAGATTTCGAGAACAATATATCATGATTCTAAAGAATCAATATTTCTTGATTCAACCAAAATCATTATCTCTAAAAATAAAATTATTATCACAAAATAGGAGATATTACATTCAAGAAATATATACGTAATTTAATTAAATTTAATAAATTACTAAATACACGTATTTAGTAAATAAATTAAATTCTCTTAAATTACAAACTACTGGAAAAATAGATAATGCAAACAATATCAAGTTAATAGGTTCTTTACAATTAGAAAATATAGGAGCGAATAAATCGGTCTTCATCGCATTTCTAAATGTATCTCTACATGGAGCATCCCCTTCTCTATCCAAAAGAGACAAAGTATCGTAAAGATCAAAATGATCTGGTAGCAAACTGAGAAAACGTTCACAACATCCCTGTTGCGAATCATAAATGGAAGGGGCTCTAAAAAGACATTTACTAGCCAAAACAATTTCCTATCTCTCCCATACCAAAGGAAACATCAAGACGAATAGTAAAATCGGGAAAAAAATGATTTATTTCTATTAAGAAAGAAAATGCTTGATCCACTGAATATGGAAAATTGATCATTTGCATGATGATTACTGGAAATATGTTTGGGTAGTGTGGAATAAGGATGGAGACAATGAACGTGCAACAAAGATGTAACTTTATAGAAGAATAGAAGATAAGGAGACGGAATGTGAACGACCATATACATACACAACAGCCAAAACCAAAAGGTTGTATCTTGGAAAGAAGAAAAGTTTGAATATCAAAAGTTATATATTTAAGAATTCTAGCAGTATATGCAAACACTTTGAATATGGAAAAATTAATTATTGTACATAATTTAGCCATTTTGGAGGATAATTGTTGACCTATAAAAAATACCCAATTCGAAGATACAACATATAGGTCCGAAATATGAAAGCCCATTACACAGATCGGTGTGGAGGAGTCTCAGCGATTGGACGATCACAAGGGGACTAGCGCTATTTAACGATCATAAGGGTGATTAGATGATCAAACCTGTTATCGGTGAAGGAACTGTTCTTACAACTCATTCCACGATCCACTTGGCCATCTACCAACGGTTTTCACATAATGGGCTATTAAAGGAGATCGTGGGGGGTTACTTGACACAAGGAAGTTGACAACGGTTATGTAATTTGATGGACGAAAATTATCACATGCAAGTTACAAGATTGAGGCGGCAAATCAAAGATTCAAATAGTAGTAGGCAATTTATTTCAATTAAGTATATATAGTAGAAGTTTTGAAGAAGTAACAAATCAAAACTCTCAAAACAGAGACGTAATCTTTTATCTTAGATTTTAGAACTTATTCTAGTTTAAATTATGTGCTTGCGTTCCCTTGGAGGCGACTTATGTAATGAAACTTTTCTTAGTACGAACACCCCCTTTTGGGACTTTGTCTTAGGAGGTTTTCCCCTTACATTTTCTTCTAATCCCTTTTAATTGTTGGCTCGAGTGAAACCACACCCACGTGAAACAAAGTTCCATCAAAAGTGACTGTTTTTACCATTGGCAAGATTGGGAAAGAAGCACAAAAACTTGTCCACGGATGGCAATATATTGCAGATAAATTTTCGGAAGATCTATTCATAAGAGTCATTTTAAAAAGTGCATAGAACAAAGATAGTTAGGCAGCCTTAAACTCATTATTTCTCGGAGAAGCGAATGAACTTATCCTATTATTATTGTCTAATGCTTTCCCTGAATTGGACTTAAAACCCGAAAACTGCATCGAAATGAATTGGATTCAATCCATCCTTTACTTCGCAAGATTCAGACACCGAGAAAATTTAAATTTTCTGTTGGATAGAACGATGCTTTACAAGAGTAACTTCAAGGGAAAGTCCGATTTTTTTCAAAATCCAATCTCGAAAACTGCTTTCAATTAAATATGGGAAAGAATTTCAATAGGGATCCATTTGGTGCAAAGAATGGATGAAATACCATACCATGAACTTTCATTTCCTCATAGACAAGGGAATTTATAAAACATACAGTACTTAGTGAAATGGCAAAAAGATGGGATTATGGAAAGCCAAAGGCATATAAAACAAATACATGACTCCATTTGTAACCCATTCTCCCATGGCTGCTTACTTGAATTATAGAGATCTTGATATAGGGATGAACAACAAATATAATACTAACTGCACAAAAGCTATGACTTGGGGGAACAAATATTTCAAGGGAAATTTCGAGAAATTGGTGCAAGTGAAGACTAGGATTGACCCTGTGTATGGCAATTGATCTGATCAAAAGGGAATGGACCAGAATTTGAGCCCAATTACTTAGTCAGCCTTTGGAGCCCAAATTCACACTACCGGGTTGAAGCCTACTTAATCACCACCGCCTTATTTTAAGCTATTGGATCTGATTGATGAATCTGAGCCGTCCATGTGTGTTAAAAGGGATAAGGAGACGCTTTGGTTGCCATTATGATCCAGACGCTTCCTTTCACTTCAAACCCTATCTCTCTCTCTCTCTCTCTCTCTCTCTCTCTCTCTGAAAGGCGATTCTTCATTGCCATACCTCATCTTCATGATTTCTTCACTCTTCTTCCAGAAAAATACATATTTAACTTGTAATCTCTTAGTGGTTGTGATTGATACTGATTTGTGTTAATCAGTATACATTTTTTATTGAGTTTTAGCAGAGTTTTCTGCAACTTAGTTGTTCTTTGTGGTTCTTTGTGCGAGTTCTGTGTTTTCTGGAAGTTTTTTGTATGACTTTTGGGTTTGGATTATGTTTCTATAATTTTTACCGTTTTGAATAAAGTTTGTTTAATTCTTTGTGGTTAACTCTTGTTCTTGTTCTTTGTGGTTTGATCTTGAGCCTATAATCCTTACACCCTGAAAACTACTTCAGAAATTAACAAAGTATTCTCGTTATGAAGTGTAGTAGAGGCAAGAAAAAGTGCACTATGAGAAATATTCTAAATCATATAAATTTTATTAAAGCAAATATACATCATTCAGAAATTAGAAGTAGAATACTAGTAAAAATATATGCATGTTCACCAATAGATTCAAACTAACCCTTTTACATGAATTTCGAGTGCAGAATTTTAATATTATTGCACATTTTAATGTACACATGCTCTAGCTAGAGCATTACACGTACATTAATCTTTGTTAGCTTCCAATTGCATGAAAATAGAAGAAAACTGGAAAACTTGCTTTCAGTTGTATGAAAGTAGAAGAAAAATGTGCTCTTTTTCCTTCAAGTGGTAGAGGAAAACAGAGCAAAAGATCTACAGGTTGCTAGAAGAACAGAGAAGATAGGATGAAAAGTTGGAGAAGAGAGAAAATTTTCTTCCTGCTTAAAACTAGGGCTAGGGGTGGATGTTTCGTTTTTTGGTTCGGTTATTGAAAAAACCAAAATTGAACAAAAAATTTCGGTTACGCTCAAGTTCCGATTTTAATAACTGAGGAACCAAACGATTTCAATTTCGATTCCGATTCGGTTTCGGTTATATTTCCGTTCTTTTGTTAAAAAATCCAACTTTAAGCAAAAGTTAAAATGTGTGTAAAAAACAAATAAGTGTTGAGTTAAAATTTCCTAAACAAAATTATCCATGCGATAAAATATTCAATTGAATATATTCGGGTTCTAAAAACACTAAGGGCAGATATAATATTCTGTATATCCCCATTGGTATCCAAAAAGGTAAGAACGTTATCTCCTGTTGTTCTATATACTACTTATACTAGAATGCGATCATCTAGACTAAAATTTAAATGATAATGATGGTATATAGACATATTTACTATAACATGAAATCATTTAGCTCATTTGAACATAGATATATTTCGAAGATAAAAATGATATCTAATGAACTCTTATCTCAAACTTCAATATTAAACCACAATTCAGTGCACCTCCACAGAAGTCACATACATGTCAAAGCACATATTCTTCTTGAAATTAGTTTAGTACGTACCAATGCAACATCTATTTAATTAATTTGTAATATTACACTAAAAAGACGCACTGAACTAGTACAAGTGAGAGTTCAAACATCCAATCTTCTAAAATTTGTGCACAAAATTTCATGTAAGATGCAACATTATAAGAATAACTCAACAATTTCACAATACTTTAAGTAAGCTTGATTTGTACACTGTTATGTAAAGTAACATAGAAAGTGTCAAATGTATCACGTGGGATTAATTTTTAAATTAAGCATGTTCGGTTCTCGATTCGATTTTCGAATTTCAAATAAGAAACTGATCAATTTTTTATTCTTGATCCATTTTTCGATTCCGGTTCGATTTCGGTTTCTCATTTTTTCTAAAAAACCGGACGTTTCTATTTTTTTTGTTCAATTATAGTTCAGTTCCCCCAGTTCCCTTTTTTGTCCACCCCTAATTAAAACACAATCCCGTTTTGTAATTTGTTTTATAAACAACAGATTTTCCAAAATTATTATTTTTTATGCCACACACATTTCTCAAAACAATTTTCAATCACATATTTTAACTCGAAAAGTCACATTTTTTATTTATAAATAATTTTTTTTCCAAACAAGGGCTTAGTCTTTTTCTATTATATAAATATAGACTTGAAAAATAAAAGTCAACAACCCTAAACATGGAATACATTGACCTATCTATTTAAAAGCTACTTGACAAACTAAGAGTTTGTTTGGTAAACCACAACTTTTCAAACTCAAGTTTAACCATTCATTTTTAGTCAAGTCCACAATTTTTGACTTTTCAAATATTTTTAAATCACACATTTATGAAAAAAATAAAAAAATCACAAAAACAAAAAAATCTCACATTACCAGACGGCTCTAAGCCTCCCTTCTTTAAACCATTTATAATTCAATTTATAAACGAAAAGATTTTCAAAATTAATCTTTAGCCACATATGTTTTTCAAAATCAATTTTCAACAACATATTTTATCTCGAAAATAATAATATTTCTGTTTTCAATACAACTATAGCAGCCTTTGCTTTACCCTAGATACGACTAGACAAATAAACCATGTTTGAGCCTCATTATGGAAAAAAATCATCCCCCAATTCTTTTTCAAAAGCATATTTTACTAATAAAATAATTTACAAGAACAAAAAACTTTTCTTCACTTTTTAACCACACATTTTTTATTAAAAAAATTCAATATTACTAGTCTCATTTTTTTTGTAAAAATGGGTCTCAAATAAGAGCTAAATATTAAACTTTTTACATAAAAGCTTCCCACTCTTTCAATCGGGTTCAAATCTTTGAGAAAATAGTATAGTGAATATAAATGTAATATTGATACTCTAAAACCAATACATTGGATTATATCTCTTGTAAATGAATTACAAAGGGTTCTATCAATAATTTACATTTTCAAAATGAACCAGATTCTCATCCTACACTAGGATTGGGATGCTTTGTTCATTTTTGAAGAAATTCTCTGGAACAACCTTTCCCTTCACTCTTTCCAATCTTTCAAAATTGTCCTTGAAATACTTTTCACCCCAGACTTTTGCGGCCGCGTAGCTATAATCCTTGTCATTTGTACCCAAATCAAGATCTTTGTAATTGATATATCCAGTTCTTGGAGTGTTGGCTCAAATGGCTACATTTGCTTGTGTAGATTTTGAATCCATCTTAATTTTATATTGGCTTCGCTTTCTGAGTTATCTGACCAGTAATTCAGATATTGTAAGTTGAACAGATTGTCGTTTCTGTGAGGGAAAGGACTCTCGTCTTCTGCAATTTCGCTCATTCTTCCCCCATAAGGATCCAGTATCATCATTGGCTTTCATTCTTCTAAGAAAAATTTCCTTACAATTTCCCATCCCTTGTTCGGAATAGGAGTCTTCACATAATCAGATTTTCCCTCGCTGTTGGATTTGGTTATTTTTCGGGTTCAGTAAAATCTCCAATGGACTTGTCATACTCTTTCCTGAAAAACAAAATACTGATCGAATCCAGGGCACCTGGATGCATTCCTTCTTTATGCATGGCTTATCGGGGCAGTCACTGTTGTTTCCGAAATCAACCCTTTGAAGCAATCTTCGGCTGCGAAACCAAACTCGGAAAAGCTCCGATTCAACAAAGGAACTAGTTCATCAGGAGTTCCAAGAAACTGTCCATTAAAAGTCATCTGAACGATCCTTTCATCTCCTGGGCATTTGTGCCTGATTTTTGGATCATGAGTCTTGTTGACGATCCGTAAGCGCCCCAAGGACAGGGCAAAGTCAACATAAACGTTGCCCTGTCCTTAGGGTACTTACGGGTTATCAACAACTCTCATGAATAAATCATCGGTATATTGATGTGCAATGTTTTGCCACCTCTGGAGAAGGTAAAAGTTGCTTGAATCAAACCTTCTTCGGAAAGAGAAGGAAGTAACCTGTTCTAGGACGCGAACCATCTTGAGTTTCCAAGCAAGGATCACGCCAAAACCCGCTCCTCCTCCGCCCCTAAGTGCCTAGAATAAATCTCTTCACCCATTGCTTGCCTGTCCAGGATTCTTCCATTCACATCCATAATGCGCGCATCCAATACATTATCGACAGCAAGGCCATATTTCCTTAACAGGGTCCCTAACCTTCCACCGCTAAAATGCCCACCAAAGCCAACCCTTGGGTACAAACCTCCTGCAAAAGCATGGACGTTGCTTTTTTGGGCTATTGTGTAATACAACCCTCCCAACATGACCCCTGTCTCAATCCATATACTCTCTTCCTCTAGAATGATCTCAGTTGCATTAAGATTTCGTAGATCAATCATAACGAACGGGACCCCATTCTGGGTCAGGAAGGAGAGGCCTTCGTAATCATGGCCACCACTCTTCACCCGGATTTCCAAGCCAACTTAATTACAGTTTTGGGAGTAACAATGAAAAGAGGCAGCTGTGACGTAGAATTCAGCCATCGGGGATTCTTCTGGGATAATTCCACGAGAGATGAATGTCTCTGCGAATTCGGGGCATACATATCGTCCATGATCTTGGCATTGCCAGCAGCCTTTTTCTGCAAGCACTTAACAAAGGGCCAAAGGCTTTACCTTGAGCACTGCAGGAAGCAAAAAAAATTGCAAGCAATAGAATGCAGGATATTATTGTAAAGTGTTAAGTTGTTTATTGTTGGCATTTTCTATTTTTCTACGTGTTTGTAATTTAAGTACTAAATACGTGTGTTTAATAATTTATTAAGTTTAACTAATTTTTTTGACAATTTCTTGGACTCGTAATTATATTTATCTCCTATATTTCTTGGAGTAATTATTTCGTTCAGTTGATAATGTTTGGGATAAAAAATCTCACTTATCTTTTATGATAAGTATTAAAAATTGTGATAATATTTTACTTGGCATAAAATTCTATCTTATCACTTATCATTAACGATAAGAATTCAAGACTAAGATTATATTCTATTGGCCGAAAATCATGCCTTATTTCTTGGAGTCCAAGTTGGTTTATATCACTTGATTGGTAAGTGATTCATTTATGGTAAGATTCTTTTAATTCATAATTATCCTTGATTATCTTACCTTATCTCTATTAACTTGTAATTATCTTATTGCAGGAAATAGAGATTTTGCATATCTAGATTTCTTGGAGGACAAGAAACTCATGTGCTTATATAGAGAAAGACTGGGACGTTTTTCTCTAGAAATCTTGAAGCCAAAAAATTCGTGTGATGCTAAAATAATACACGGCTTCTTCATATCTTGACTTCGGTTCTTCGGAAGGAGTTTTTCAATCGCTACTAGAAGAAAAGACTCTCAGTCAGAAGATCAAACAGGAGGTTTGAATCAAGATCTAACGGGAGTTCGGATTTGCTGATGATTGTTGCAGTGTCAAGAGAAGTTACTGAAGAGTGGTGGGATGCCAGCTCATATTACACTCCATTAGAAGAATCAGGGAGTGATTCATTAATTCATGGGTGTTTGATAAGTTTATACATAAATTTATCCTGTAACTTTAGTTAATTGTGTAACAACTTTTCTTAATTAGTAATTGATTTTTATCCACGGGGTGCGAGCACGTGGGTTTTCCCTAAAAGGATTTTTCCCATGTTAAGCTCAAATATTATGTTCAATTTGACAATTCTGCATTGTTTACTGTTCATGTTTTATAATCCAAAAAAATCTGGAATAATAGGATTAATCTGGATCTGTGCTAAACAAAATTTCACGTTTTCTGTTAATACTCAACTTTGCAGATAAATATGTAATAGTCAGTTACGTTTTAGGCAACTTTAAATTTTCAATTGGTATCATAGCCGGTTCACTTCTAGAAAGTGAGATCCAGTGGTTTAAAATGGAAAATTCTGCATCTCTTAGGCCACCTTTGTTGACTGGTAATAATTATCATATTGAAAAATTCGTATAGAAATTTTTATTCAGTCTATTAATGAACGTTGTTGAACATCTGTCCTTGATGGTTATACAGCACCTACTGTCACTACTGGAGGTGTTGTCACACCTGTATCTAGAAGTGCTTAAACTGCTGATGAATTAGCTAATGCAAATTGGAATTCGAAAGCACTTAAAGCTATTGTTTCTTTGGTTCATCCAGGTCAATTCAGGCTAATATCTTCCTTAAGAACCGCCAAGGAAGCCCAAGGAAGAATGAGATGCTTTGAGACTAGCAAATGAAGGAACAAATGTCGTCAAAACCTCAAAGCTACAAATGATCACTCTTTGAGTTTGAACGACTGTTTATGGATAAGCGAGAAGACTTCAAAAGTTTCTACACCAGATTAAGTGATCTCACAAACTCAGCTGAAGCCCTTGGTAAAACATAGTCCAACGAGAATATTGTGCAAAAGATTCTCAGATCTTCGCCAGACAGATTCCATGCAAAGGTGACAGCTATTGAAGAAAGCAAGGATCTTTCAACCATCCGAGTTGAGGAACTTGTATGCTAATTAATTACCTATGAGTTAAATCTGATCCAAAGAGAGAAAGATAATAAATCAGGGATTGCTTTCAAAGCGAGCAATAAAGAACCAGATGAATCTGGCAAGACAGATGAAGATGAAAGCTTCACACTTCTCACCAGAAAATTTAAGAAGTTCCTCAAGGATAAACAGAAAGAAAGATCTACTAACCTTCAAAACCAGAATCAAAACCAACAAAAACAAAAGAGGAAAAACAATTTCTATTACAGGAACAATGCTAACTCATCTAAAGGAAAGCCTAAGAACTGTATTTAATGCAGAGAATGTGAATGTTATGGACATATCACAGCAGATTGTCTCAACATTCTAAAGAAGATCAAAGGAAGGAAGACCATGAATGTTTCATAGAGTGATGGAGACACAGATGAATCTCAATCAGGCTCAGATAGCAGTAATTCTGAAAAAAGGTAAATACCCTTATTACTTTAGTGTTATCTGGTACTGATTCTGGAAATTCATCTTATGCAAGTACTAGCTCAGAAGAATCTGGATTAAACACTAAAAATTTGAAGAAGGAACTTCAAAAAGCTAAAGAGAGGATACAGTTGTTACAAGCTGTGGCTGAACACAACAGGGAAAGTAATCCAGATGTATCTGCATTCCCAGATGACGAACATAATGAGGTAAGAAGGTTGAGCGCAGAACTTACTAAATCATAAGACAAGATCAAGAAACTTCTACTTGGATCTATTCAGCTTGATGAAATTCTGAACTCTGGGAGACCTGCATGCATGAAAAGTGGCCTTGGATATGAAGGTAAAGGTAAAAATCATGAAAACAAAATGATCTTTGTGAAAGAATCAGGATACAGATCTAAGGAGCAAAGTAGAACTACTTAGATGCATCTACCTCCTACTACTATCAATTCAATGCTGTTGGAACTCAGTACTCACATCCAGCTAGGAACTATACAGGAAGAAAATCTGAACTGAATCTGTACAAGCAAGATGAATCTATCCTTCAGATTGGCAGAAAATTTCAATATCATCAAAATCAGCAAGATACATCTGTCTTCTAGGTATTTTGTAATTTTTGTGCCAAATCTGGTCATGATATATTCAGGTATTATGAGTACTTGAAATTAATTAACTCACACAAAAGAATACTTGTGTCTAGGCAAGAAAAGAAAATTAGAACTTACGCTTATGTAGTTAAATTATATTTCAGTGCATTGATTCCTAACACCTGGTATATTAGTGGATGTTGTAGACACATGACAGATGATCTCTCTTTGCTGTCACACTTTGAAAAGGGCGAGACAGGTATTGTTACCTTTGGTGATGGCCAAAAGGGTAAGATAGATGGATCTGATATCATCAATATTAAAGGACTGCATATGTTGACCACAAAATCCGGCTGGACCTTGGACCAACACGTCTCAGCTCCTCCCTCTTGAACATGTGGATCTCTTGCGCACTAGGATAAATAATCAGCTTGCAAAGGGGGCCGAGGTGGGTCCCGTTTGCACTCCGATGCTTAAGTCAGTACTCATTTCAAGCAAATATAAATTATGTGTGGGAAACATAAGTGTGTAAAAGAGATAAAAAGGGAGAGAGAGAGTAAAATATTGAGTTAGAGTATTGGATTACCAACCCTTTCCTTGGAGGTAAGTGTGCTCTATTTATAGAAGGTATAATTATCTTAGATTGTGACATGTGTTATGCTTTACATATGGTAAGATCCTAACCCTTCATGAGGTAAACCATTTCTTTGGTTATAATCATTACTACATGTCATAGGGTTAAAGCAACCATCAAATCCATTTAAAGATGTTGTCACATCAAGCTATCTTGTCACAGCATCACCCCGGCATAGGTTACCTCGATACAGCATCACCCCGGCATAGGTTACCTCGGCATAACATCACCTCGGCATAGGGTCACCTCGGCATATAAGAATCCAGCAAATTTGGTATCCACAGTTTTGGCCTGTAGGTCATAATTAGGTGACTGGATGTTTTGTGCCTCCCCTGGTGGGCCCATATAGATGACGTGTTATATCCAATTAGTCATGGTCGTAACAGCATACATTAACCAAAGTATTGTACGTTATTGGGCTTAAAACAAATTTGATTAGTGTAGGACAATTGTGTGATGATAACCTGTTTGTCATGTTTCTAAAGACTATTGTAAGGTATTCAGTTGTGATAAGAATTCAAATCCATTAAAAAGTCTATTGTTTAAGGGAATTAGATCCAATGACAAATGCTATACACTTGAAAGTCATATAATTTTCTATTCTATAAGGATCAAAATCGAGGAAATATGGCATAACCGGTTAGGGGATCTAAACTACCATAATTTCATGAATCTGACTAGACTACAAGTTGTGAGAGGCTTACCTAACATAAAAAACATTCCAGATGGATTGTGCAATGACTGTCAAAAGGGTAAATAAATCATAAGTGAACACAAATCAGGTATATCTATAAATACCTCTCATATACTTGAACTAATTCACATGGATCTGATGAGTCATATTCAAAAGGAAAGTATTGGTGGAAGAGAGTCAAAATGATCAGAAGCGATGATGGAAGAGAGTTTGAAAACTCTGAATTTGCTGATTTTTGTATCCAATATAGAATCAAGCATGAGTTTTTAGCCCCAAAGACTCCTCAACAGAATGGAGTGGTGGAAATGAAAAACAGAACTCTGCAAGAGATGGCTCGTGTCATACTAAACAGCAACAAATTTGCTACAAGATTTTGGACAGAATCCATAAATACTACTTGTTACATTATCAATAGAGTCATTCTTAGAACTGGAACAAAACAAACTCCTTATGAAATCTGGAAGGGTAGAAAACCTATGGTTGATTACTTTAATGCTTTTGGAAGTAAATGTTACATCTTAAAAGATAGGGAACACCTAGGAAAAATTGACTAAATCTGATAAAGGAATATTTTTGGGATATGATGAAAATAGCAGGGCTTATAGAGTATACAATCTTAGAACCCAAACAGTTCTTGAGTTAGTTAATGTGAAAGTTGATGACACTAATGGTTTGAATTCTGACTTGCAAGAAGTAGAGGCTGATCAGTTGGAGATTCCACCAAAACAACAAGATGAAACTGGAAAAACAGTAGAGAAACCACACCTAGCAGAAAGCCAGAATAATACAGAAGAATGTGACATGGATGACTCTGGCTGTCCAGATACAACTGTCTCTCCAGAGGCATCTGACTACCCAGATACACCTGATGTTGCAGAACCAGAAGTATTGAAAAAAGAATCTGCTAGAGTTCAAAAGGCTTATTCACTTGAAAACATTCTCACCGATCTGTCCAAAAGGAATGTAACAAGGAGAAAATTTGCTGCTAAAACGGGAAACATATTGATGTGATCCAGGACCCTCGACAATCGGAGTCATAGCAGGCTTGACGGGAAAATTTAAATATTCAAGCCAAAATAAGAATTCAGAAGGTTCGACGAGCTTTGAAGATCAAACCGTGTCGAAAAGAATCAAAAATTATGCAGAAGAGCTTTCACGGCCGTAACCAACATATGTCACGGCCGTAACCTCCCCTCGGGTTAAAATGCAGAATTTCAAGATTTTCGATTTACGGCCGTAAATAAGGGATCACGGCCGTAACCTTAAACAGAAACACACTTACGGCCGTAAGTGTCATCTTTACGGCCGTAACTGCTTAATGGATCAGATTTTTCCAGATTTCGCATTATTTTATTTCCTTATCAGTTTTAGTTATTTTAGTCTAATTAGAATTCTATTTTGAGTAGATTAGCGACTAGGGTTTTATTTTGCTTATTTATACGCTTTTTCCATTCATTGTAATTAAGACTTTGATAATTGAATAAAAAGAGATTGAATGTTTTTCAATTGTTTAATGTGTGGATTCACATTACAAACCCAAACTTATCAAGATTGATTATCTTGTGGCGTTCATTCAGAACTTATCAAATATTCGCGAGAGTATTTGTGGCGTTGAAAATCAGAGACTTATCAAGGAGATTGGGCAAATCCCTGTGGTGTTTCGAAAGTCGTGGTTCTTTATTCCGCATCGTCGAGCCATCGTGTCGTGAATATCGGGTCATGATTCATCCGTCCAACCACAACCTGAGTTCGGAACTTTCCGGCATTTCTTCCGCGCTTCGAATCTCATCACATATGTTATATGTCCCTGATTGAACCGAAAAATATCAAAGAAGCCCTGACAGATGAAAACTGGGTACAGGCAATGCAGGATGAACTCAACCATTTTGAAAGAAATAACGTCTGCGAATTGGTGCCTCGTCCAAAAGAAGGAAATGTAATTAGGACCAAATGGATCTTCAAAAACAAGTCAGATGAACAAGGGAATTTGGTTAGAAACTAAGCCAGAATTGTTGCTCAAGGTTACACCCAGATTAAAGGGATAGACTTTGATGAAACATTTGCTCTTGTAGCCGAACTGGAATCCATCAGACTGCTGCTAACTATGTCCTACTACATCTATTTCAAATTATATTAGATGGAAGTTGAAAGTGCGTTCCCAAATAGTGTACTTAATGAGAAAGCTTATGTGGAGGAGCCACAAGGATTCACAGATCCATCTCACCCGGACTATGTCTTTAGACTTAAAAAGACCTTGTATGGATTGAAGCAAGCTCCCAGAGCTTGGTATGAGAGACTCACATCATTCTTTCTAAGCAAAGGATACAAAAGGGAGGAACTGATAAAACTCTTTTCATTAAGCATCTGAATCCTGGACGTACTGTAGCCCAAATATATGCTGATGACAATGTATTTGGTTCTACTTCTTAGTCCAAAATTGATGAATTCATAAATACAATGAAACGAGACTTTGAAATGAGTATGGTTGGTGAACTAACGTTTTTCCTTGATTTGTTGGTACAGCAAGATGAATTTGGCATATTCATATCTCTAGCAAAATATGCTAAAAATCTAGTGAAAGAAGTTTGGGCTTGAAGATGCAAAGGCTATGAGAACTCCCATGGCAACTACACTGAAACTTTCAAAGGATGACTCTAGTAAAGATGTGGATCCATCTCTCTACAGAAGCATGATTAAAAGTCTTCTGTATCTGATTGCTAGTAGACTAAACATATCCTTCAGTGTTAGAGTGTGTGCAAGATATCGGGCTATACCTAAGGAGTCTCACGTAGCTTCTGTAAAAAGGATCATTAGATATGTAAGTGGTACATTAAGTTATGGAATTTCGTTTACAAGAGATACCACTGTCCATCTTGTAAGATATTTGGACACAAATTGGGCTAGGAATGTTGATGATCGGAAGAGTACATCCAGTGGTTGTTTTTACATTGGAAACGACTTGGTGGCTTGGCCAAGCAAAAAACAAAACTAAATATCTCTCTCCACTTGAAGTAGAGTATATTGCAGCTGGTAGTTACTGTACACAACTCCTTTGGATGAAACAAATGTTGGAAGATTATGAGATTCTACAGAACAAGTCACTATGTATTGTGATAACACCAATGCTATCGACATCTCCAAAAACCATGTCCAGCACTTCAGAACAAAATATATTGATATTCGACCCCACTCCATCATAGAATTGGTGGAACAAAAGATTTCAATCTAGAGCACAAACAGATTGATCTAAAACTTGCAGATTTGTTCACTAAGGCCCTCGATACTGTCAAATTTGAAAATCTTAGGAAATAAATTGAAGTTTCACCACCTCCAAAATAATAGCATGCATATTTAAAAAAAAAAATTGCATTTTTTATTTATTTATTTATTTTCTTTTGCATGAGTTATCATATTCTTATACTAAGTATAGATCATGTTTTTGCCTACAGATATATATGAGTGCTTGAGGTTGATAACAAGACAGATATTTTTGGCTGATGTCAGTGAACATGTCTCCAGTGAATCTAACCGGCACTCAAATCTGGACAATCCAAGGGATAAGTTACTACTGTCAAAGTTGTCTGGTTTGTTACTAGATAAGGCTGTCAATCAAAACCAAGTTCATACCCTTTGTTTTAAAAAATTTGAGAAAAAGGAAAAAAAAAAGGGGGAGATTCTAGTAAGATAACTTCTGGGGATTATGTGAAATTTCCAATCAAAGCCAAGTTCATACCCTTTTTCTAATTTAAAGGAGGAAAATCTAGCAAGATAACTTCTGGTGATTGTGTGAAGCTATTTCCATCTCCAAAAGACATTGCCACAATATTGAAAAAGTCGACAAGCCGAATTTGAGAAAATGCACTTTACATAGATATTGATTGGTCTGCTTGTGCACTACGGTGACAAATAAATAAGTCACAACAATCATATGATTTTTAATAGTATGTGTATGACTAAGGGTTGCTCAGATCACACCCCGCACTTTAATCAACTTAATCATGTACATGGTGGACTGTACATGGCTAGATGTATCTACCTCAACAGATACCAACAGTGCTCAAACGTGTCTTAGGTACCCAGATACATATAGATTTTATATTCGTGAATTTTAGATACTTTTCTGAAAATCTTTATTTAAGGAGGTATATTGTAAGCTAATGTGCGCGAATCTTGCAGAAAAAGTCAGTAAATTTGTGGAGCCCAATTTTTGGTAGTTTCTTTGTTACCTGTTGTGTTTGAAATCGCAAGTGTACGATATCGTAATCAAGTAATAAAGTGGACCTTAGAGTCCGGATTATCGTTCCCACGAGGACTGCTATTAATTACCGAAATATTTCAGTTCTTAACTTTATTTGAACAAATGAAAATCATTTTAAGAATAAAAATCTAGAATTAATAAATGTAACTAATGAATTAAAAAGAATTGTTAAATTGTTTTGTTTTCAAATAAGATTGTAAAGTAGTTAGGATTTACGAATTCACCTAGCTAATTAAATCAATTCCAATTCCAGTTTTATTTCCTATTTGTGTTTTCGGTCGAATTCACTAATTTAAATTGAGATTCCTCTCTCAAGTTTAAATCAATCCTACCTAAGTAAGTCAACCATGTATCTCTACAGCGGGTCCGAATATTCCTTAACTAGATGCATTACACACAAGAATTCACACACGACCGCAATAATTACAAGAGTATGTCTCTATCTCTCGTTCAATTACCGGATTTATTACCTAGATCTATGTTATTAACTAACCTCTCGAATTATGGAAATAACACATGAAATCATGAATAAATGGCCAGTTCATTCATGCATTAAACGCAATAATAAATCAACACATGCATTAAAGCGTTAAAACAAGGAATATGACATTAAAATAATTAACTAGGCTACATCGTTCATCCCAACGTTAAAATTAGTTACACATCATGATTGTAGAACTAAAACAATAAAATATAACGTTCATTGAAAATAACAAAGAAGAATGGAAAGATTGCACCAATTATCAATTCTTCTAATATCTTCAATTCACGCCCTTCTGCGATGCTTGAATCTCCAAGAATTTAATGTTGATTTCTCGATTGTGGCTCGTTCTATGGAGAGGCAAAGGTCTGATTTTCGTGCCTCTTATGTTGTATATATATCTTTTGGAGAAAACCTAGGTCAAGAAGAGAGAAGTCTGATAAAAATCGCGAGAAAAAGCCCACAGTTGGCCTAGCCGGATACGCACGCGATCGCGTGGTATCAACCCTAGCGATCGCGTGGACTTCATTAAAACTCTCGGGTTACAATTTTGCGTCTTCTCGCGATCGCTTGGTGTGTGACCAGCGATCGCGACTTCATCATTCTTCCAGCTGTGCAAGTTAGTCCCTGACTTTTAATTGCACCTTCAGTCCTCAACTTTCAATTGTTGCAATTTAGTCCCCAAACTTTATCTTCTTCTCGGTTTGACCATTCAAGCTCTTAATTCATTCAATTAGGTTCTCCAACCTCTGATTTAGTCACTTTGGCACCAAGCATGTTTCCCGGTTGTTGTCACAAACTCCTCACTTGTCCAATTTAGCTCCAATTAACATCCACTCGTGTCATTTTTCCATTAATTGCTTCATTCTTCTTCAATTGGGACATTTTCTGAAAGGTAAACAAATAAAAATAAATTAAATAGCAAATATTCCCAAATGACAATAATTAATCCTAATTTAGACGTACAAATAAGTGTATAAAATACACTTATCAAATACCCCCAAACTAGAATTATTGTTCGTCCTCGAACAATTTAAACTAAACTACAAAAATCAAAGAAATAAGAGAACAAATATTTTTGTTGTGTCAACATGTTTACCATATGCCTCCAAAGTCTAAACAAATTTAAGCTTTAAGCAAGCGTCATGAACAACAATGCAAAATAATTTCTAGTTATATTTGCCAGATTTTTAAGTGTGTGTGTGAATAGCCAATGTCAAACGCATACTTATGCAAAAGATGTGCTCAACACTGTGTGGCTCATTATTTATAATCAAGCCCGAATTCCATGTGGTCAATCTATGATTTCTAATAAAATTCCTTTCAACGCTCATGGATGATCACCATTTTCTGCTTTTTCTCTTGCATCCCAGGTTTTTATCTATATGGGTTCTAAAAATATTCTTAGCTTTTTCCACACAAGGCAGTCAAAATCAGAAATATGCATGCACAACTAATCAAAAGAAAGTGGTCCCCAATTCTACAACCTCAACCACCAAAGTTCAGTCAACAAAGCTTATACCATGCAATATATTTTTTTTTATGGACGACTTTTTCTTTTATTTGTCCCCGTCTTTTACCATCTTTGTGCAGAACTTTTCATACGGGCTTTCTATATGACCCCTGTAGCGGGCTTTCAGATCGGTAACTCCCAAACCAGACGGTTTTAGGGTACCAGGTTCAGAGAACCCCTCAGACGTACTTGCTCGAGTCATAAAGGCTTAAACAGAAAAGTTAAAGATGTTATAATGTCTTATGTGTAAGTCCACTCTCCGTACTTCCTTTCTAATTGACCCATGTAGCGAGCTTTAGGTCGATGACTCCCAAGCCAGTTGGCTTTAGGGCACCAGGTTTGAAAGACCCCTCGGACTTACTTACTCGAGTCAAAAAGGCATTTGAAGACCGGAATAAGACATTCGAAATTTTTCTGTTTTTATGCTGGAAATGGTTTATACCAGTTGACCAAACTGCAATGACTAAAGTGAAAAACCAAGAACCACAGACCTCCAACCCGTCAATACACACAAATTCTAACCATTTTACCCCCAAACTTGCCTTTTAGCATTATTGGTTCTAATTTAGGGGTGGGATGTCTAACAATCTAAGTTCAGGAATTTTCAAATCATTCCTAAGTTCAAATTGCATAAAACTTTGCCCTACATGCATTAAACAAAATCTCTTACACAAGCAATTATCCAACACTGGCTATGTGCGCAATAAATATGAATCTAGCAAAACATAACTTGTTCAAAATACGTTCATGCTTTCATGTTGTCCGCTTTTCAAGCATAAACACAAATTGATTCATACTATATCCTGGGCAATAAACATGTCAACAAAGTTTTCAAATTTTTTTTTTTTTTTCGAATGAATATAAAATGAATGATGAATGCAATGAATTTTCACCCCCAAACTTGAAATGAACATTATCCTCAATGTTTGTCAAAAAAATTCAATAATGTAAAACAAGACAAAGAAAAGAGAACGAGAACTTCCCAAGTGTAGAGGATATATTTTTTTGAAGCTTCCTGTTGCACTGTCTTGGATGAATCGACCCTTTATTTGTATTGTCGAAATTTGGTTGGGGTGTTTTGATCAGTGTTTTCCTAGCAAATAAGAGATAAGTAACATTAGAAGTCATAAACACCAATAAGAGATAATGGAAGTTTAGGACCACACCCCCAAACTAAAGTTTAAAGCACATTTTTGAATTTTCAAAATTGGTCGACCACACTTATTCAAGCCTTGACATCGCCTAGAAAAACATAAATTTTCCCGAGCCATATTTTGATACGTTAAAGTTCACAGCATGATCGACAATATAATAAAAATACAGCTCATTTGAAGATCAATAGGGCCATGAAACAATGTAGAGAAGTAGGTGACGTGAGTGGCTTTTCAGCTGCTATGGCTTGCAGTGGCCTTGCAATGGGGCTGCCTTGATGCAAACATTGTTTTAATGGATTTCATGCCATGTAGTGTACTAATTCATGAACGAAACACACTTACTCAATGATAACCATGTCATGAAGATAAATGCTCGAAAGAATCTCTAAAATTAGCACAAGAATGTCTTTGTGGCATTTCATCAAACACTATATGGGCATTGCAAAAATCAATGGATATGCATAGGGTTGGAGGCATGAATGAACCCAAAAATTTTGTCTACTAAACCACAAATCACAATCTCCAACCACTAACCTAAGCCCCTTCTTCACAATTCACACTTCCAATTATTCGAAATCTAAAAGAAAATTTCATAAATTTGAGTAAAGTATGTTTCAAGTGAAGAATTACATACCTTTGATTGATTTGGATGCGGGAAATAACAATGATATTGATACAACTAGGTGTTGATGACATGCACACAGAATATAAGATCAAATATGAGGTGATTGGGGGAGAGAAAACGAGTTCATGTTGTTTGAAATTGAAAGAATTAAGTGAAGCACTTAAACTGCCGAATTTGGTATCAGATTGTCCACGCGATCTCCTGGATGGAGTGCCAGCGATCGCGTGGTTCAAGGTTTTAAAACCTGTTGATTTTTAAGTGCAAAGTCGCGATCGCCATAGCCTAGTGGCACGCGATCGCGCAGTTTACGACAGTAATGAAAATTTTTCCTATTTTTGATTTTCAAAATCATTTTTATCCCCCTAATCACTTCATGATTAATGCACTGGTATTCCAAACATTAACTACATGATTCGAACTAGTGTGTGTGTGAGTTGGGATGACGATAAAAGTTTTGCCTAATGAAAACACGCAAAATCAAAAATATACCTAAATATGCACCAATAGACTAATATGCAAAAATGTCCTAACATGTATCATGCTAAACACTCAAACACATTTCCTACCATGCATATATCTAAAATAAAATAAATAATGAAAGCGTAGTAAATAAAAGGGAAGAAAAGTTGGGTTACCTCCCAACAAGCGCTCCGTTTATAGTCTAAAGCCCGACTTTTTACCGTGATTGTTCAAGGAACTCTAAATAAAGCTTTTGATGACCTTCTTTGTTTGTGCCGATTGAATTTGCTCCACGATACATTTAAGCTCAAAAATTGTACCTTGCCCATGTCATAAGTTTTAACATCTACACTCGATTCAACTTTCAAAATGTAGACTTCAATTATTTCTTCATAAAAAATGATGAAATCAATTCTTGCCCAATCATTGAATTTGGAGGATTGCATTGCAACTTATGCACCCTTAAGTGTCTGCTTTTCTGTAATCAACTCCTCTTTCTTCACTTGTTCTTCCTCTTTGATTGAAGTCTCCTCGAGCTTGATGTCCTGATTCTGCATTGTTGACAATTGGACAAAGATATGTTCATGGCAGCTATTTTCTTCAGGTTGATCCACTCTTTCAAGTTCTTCTTCTTTTTCTTCAACTGTTTCAACCAATTTATCTGGCTCCTCTGATCTCTGCACCTGAGTTTCTGGTAATGGCAATGGCTGACTCTCTGTCATGTTTACTGTCCACTGCTCCATCAACTTTTTAATTTCAGCTTGTTGTTTTTGCAATTCTTGATTTATCAAATCTTCATTGTCAAAATATCCAGTTTTAGCTTGAACTGCATGTATTGGTGGACACTCCTGCTCTACCATATAATAATTCCCACAACAATCAGCCTTCCATATAGCATCCTTGGGTGCAATAGGGCAATCGAATACAACATGATTTTCCCAACAGAAATCACACAACAGATACGTCTGAATTGCAGTTCGATCAAAGAGCCATTGATTATTGTTTGCTGCCATCTTACTGTGTTGCCTCCAACTATCTCAATATTCATTCAATACCTGAGAAGGGGACAATTCAAAACTTAAAAAAAAAAAAAAAAAATTGTTGTGTTTGAAATCGCAAGTGTACGATATCGTAATCAAGTAATAAAGTGGACCTTAGAGTCCGGATTATCGTTCCCACGAGGACTGCTATTAATTACCGAAATATTTCAGTTCTTAACTTTATTTGCACAAATGAAAATCGTTTTAAGAATAAAAATCTAGAATTAAGAAATGTAACTAATGAATTAAAAAGAATTGTTAAATTGTTTTATTTTCAAATAAGATTGTAAAGTAGTTGGGATTCACGAATTCACCTAGCTAATTAAATCAATTCCAATTCCAGTTTTATTTCCTATTTGTGTGTTCGGTCGAATTCACTAATTTAAATTGAGATTCCTCTCTCGAGTTTAAATCAATCCTACCTAAGTAAGTCAACCATGTATCTCTACAGCGGGTCCGAATATTCCTTAACTAGATGCATTACACACAAGAATTCACACACGACCGCAATAATTACAAGAGTATATCTCTATCTCTCGTTCAATTACCGGATTTATTACCTAGATCTATGTTATTAACTCACCTCTCGGATTATGGAAATAACACATGAAATCATGAATAAATGGCCAGTTCATTCACGCATTAAACGCAATAATAAATCAACACATGCATTAAAGCGTTAAAACAAGGAATATGACATTAAAATAATTAACTAGGCTACATCATTCATCCCAACGTTAAAATTAGTTACACATCATGATTGTAGAACAAAAACAATAAAATATAACGTTCATTGAAAATAACAAAGAAGAATGGAAAGATTGCACCAATTATCAATTCTTCCAATATCTTCAATTCACGCCCCTCTGCGATACTTGAATCTCCAAGAATTTAATGTTGATTTCTCGATTGTGGCTCGTTCTATGGAGAGGCAAAGGTCTGATTTTCGTGCCTCTTATGTTGTATATATATCTTTTGGAGAAAACCTAGGTCAAGAAGAGAGAAGTCTGATAAAAATCGCGAGAAAAAGCCCACAGTTGGCCCAGCCGGATACGCACGCGATCGCGTGGTATCAACCCTAGCGATTGCGTGGACTTCATTAAAACTCTCGGGTTACAATTTTGCGTCTTCTCGCGATCGCTTGGTGTGTGACCAGCGATCGCGACTTCATCATTCTTCCGACTGTGCAAGTTAGTCCCTGACTTTTAATTGTACCTTCAGTCCTCAACTTTCAATTGTTGCAATTTAGTCCCCAAACTTTATCTTCTTCTCGGTTTGACCATTCAAGCTCTTAATTCATTCAATTAGGTCCTTCAACCTCTGATTTAGTCACTTTGGCACCAAGCATGTTTCCCGGTTGTTGTCAGAAACTCCTCACTTGTCCAATTTAGCTCCAATTAACATCCACTCGTGTCATTTTTCCGTTAATTGCTTCATTCTTCTTCAATTGGGACATTTTCTGAAAGGTAAACAAATAAACATAAATTAAATAGCAAATATTTCCAAACGAAAATAATTAATCCTAATTTAGACATATAAATAAGTGTATAAAATACACTTATCATTACCCAATTCTTGAAATATTCCTATTTTTTGAAGGAAAAGAAAAGGTAGGCGGGAACTAGGACTCTTAAGAGATATACGTTACCATAAGGAATACAATCTCTTAAATCCTATTGATACTCAAATCGTTCACATATCCTCTACAAAATTTACGCCAAATCTCCTCTCCATCAAGAAACCCTAAACCTTCTATTCTCTTCTTCTCAAAGTTTTCGTCCACCATTCTTGATTATGGCCAGAAGCATACAAACTGGAAGAAGGAGAATCATACGAGAAAGCACTTCCAATGAGGCTCTTTCCCTACCAAACCATAGGAAATCGAGATACCCGGTGAAGGCACCATCGTGCCGATCCCAACCTCGGGCACAAGCTCTACCCAGGCTTTGCTTACTCTCTCCGGTACTACTCCAACTCCTGCTCTGCTCATGGCCAAATTAAGCCAAGTCATCCCAACCCTACCACACACCTTGGGTGTAAATTTCTCACCCGCATCGGGTAATCTTGCTACTTGTCATATTTCACCTTAGGATATTCGTAGTAAATTAATAGGTGCATGAGAAACTGCAACTGGAAAATGGAAAGAGATGTAAAAAATGTGAAAGAAGGCAAACCTCACTGGTGATTAGAAGAATCTGGAGAATCGGAGGAGATGAGGAAGAAGGGAGAAATGAGGAATCGGAAGGACATGATAAGTCTGGGAGTCAGAGAAGTCTGGAAATTACGAGGAATCGGATGAAACAAACGGGTCTGAGGAGGGGGATGATGATGTGGAATCTGAAGAAATCTAAAGAGAAGAGACCGTGAGACCAGACAGAAAGGGAAAGACAAAAGTGGAAGGAACGGTAATGGTGAAGAAGAAACGCACAAGCACAAAGGCAGACGCATCTGCGGATCCAAATGGATCTAGGTATGATCGTTTATTATTTATTTGCAGCCCTATGCAGACTACCAGAGGTATGTTTACACTCTTCAATTTCAAATTTTGGTCATATGGAGCATATGATGATTTCCAAAAACATATTTTGGGTAAAAGAATGCACTGTGAGTCTAGGGTATCTGTAGAAGAATTTGATGATTTTGGAGTTGATGATATAGTGTCTCACTTTGGTTTGAAGCAACTATCTGAATGTAAGGGGGAGATAAATGAAACCTTAGTAAAAGAGTTTTGCCAACATTACTATTGATTTTAACAACAAAAAATGTATGTTTACCACCACGGTATTCGTTAGAGGTCAGTTGGTAAAATTCACTGAAAAGGACCTTAGGAAATGGCTAGGACTGAAAGAAGAATTTTTAGATGAGGATGATGCAATTGAGGCTACTAATGTTGAAATTACAATAGAATTAATAGGAGGAAAATCACCATGGCTTGTCAAAGGACTTAAACAATTGCCTAGTTCTAAAATGTCTAAGAAATACTAGATTTTGCATAAGATTGTGAAGTCAAACTTTGACCAACTCATTCATGAATCTAGCTTTAAACGTGAGTATGCTAGGACTCTCTTTCTTCTCAGTACTAAGAGGAACATCGATATAGCTGCTTGTATTTGGAACTCAATTATTGGTCGAGTTTTCGGCAGTGGTCCTCGTCAGGGCAATACATAATTTTTGGTTTACCCCTGGATTATTTCACAATATTTGGTTGATCAGGGTGTCAAAAGATTGGAGGATGATCTGATGATCACTCCTAAACAGCTAAATAGGGTAATGTGCCAGAAGACCCTTGACACTCAGATCCCTTACAGGAAACCAAATCTGGAATTTGCAGATGAGCAGGAAAGCAAGATGCGTCTAGCCATGAAAGTAGCATTGGACAGCTAGAGGCAGAGGTTATTGAGCTCAAGTCTAGATTGACAAGGCTTGAGGGTATACTACATAAGATGTCTGCTGGGTCTTCCAAAGGTGTGACTCCAAAGGCTAGTGGATAAAAGAGGAAGGCAGATGCCAAAAAGTCCACTAGGACAAAGAAGTTGAGGAAGAACTGATATCAATCTCAATAACAATGCATTTTCCAGATGCCCCTGCTTATTTTTGCTAATTTTGTACTGTTTCACTGAATCTTCTAAACAGTTTTTTTTTGGTGGTCTGTAACCAAATAATGCCTATGGTTGTGTTTTTGTGCTTTTCTGGTAGGTTACAAGGCGTTGAAGGCTTCCCCTATTTATTTCAAAAGGGGGGAGGGTGGTAGTTTTTAAAATCTTGTCATCTTTTCAGGATTAATGGACCGATGAAGTACCTCTTAGTTTATTTGAATGCTCCTTATTGTTCTTCTAGTTTTACATGCATAAATTGATTGATGTAAGCTTATTATGATGCATAACTTGAGGAGGAGAATTTTCATAGGGAGAGCTTGATGGTTGCATGTTACTTCTACACTTGTTTGTGAAAAGATGATTAGACTTTGGAAAAATAGAAAAAGTCAAAGGGAGAGATTGTTAACTTATTTGTTATTGGCATTTTATATTTTTCTACATGTTTGTAATTTAAGTGAATTTAATTTAATTACTAAATACATGTGTTTAGTAATTTAATTAATTAGTAATTTATTAAGTTTAATTAAATTACTTGACAATTTCTTGGACTCGTAATTATATTTATCTCATATATTTCTTGGAGTAATTATCTCGTTCAGTTGATAATGTTTGGGGATAAATTTTGTCACTTATCTTTTATGATAAGTATTAAGAATTGTGATAATTTTTTACTTGGCCTAAAATTCTATCTTATCACTTATCATTCATGATAAGAATTCAAGATTAAGTGATGAGATCCCAATCGAGGAATCTCGACAAACACGTGGAAATAACACAATTAAAATCTAGGAAAGATCTAGATCAGATTAAACACAAAAGATAAACAAGAACACAAGAATTAAAATACTGGAAAGATAAAATTGACGATAGGACCTTGACCCAAGATTCATGACTCAAGAAATTGACTATGCGAAATCGAGATCCAAGGTTTTCGAAACACCACAAGGACTTGTCAATTTCCTTGATAAGATTCTAATTGGAAACACCACAAATATTCTCACGAATATTCGATAAGTTCAACGCCACAAATATTTCGCAATATTAGATAAGTTGGATTTGTTCTCGAAGAACACAAAAGGGACTCCTCAACCTTTCAATTGGAGAAAACTCTCTCAACTTAAATTCTATAATCTCAAAACTAAACTGGTCTTTATAATCATGAAAATGAATATAAATAAGAAAAATAACATAACCTCTAATTGACTCAAAATAGAATTCTAATTAAGCTAAAATACTAAATTAGGCAAATAACTTAAAAACCAAAAAGGATACAAAATAATTAAAAATCTCGCAAAATCTGGCTCGCTCCTCAGTTACGGCCGTGACAAATTTGATTACGGCCGTGAAATGCCTCCGGCTTGGATGTTACGGCCGTAAGTCGGGAAGTTACGGCCGTAAGCCTTGTTCTGCTGAAATTCTTCTTTTTTCCTCGAGAAATGGTTACGGCCGTGATAATAGCTTTTACGGCAGTGATTATAAGAGTTACGGCCGTGAAGGATCTTCATTACGGCCGTAATGACTTTTCTGCACAAATAACTTCGATCCCTTGCTTGACCCGTCCCTCTTCTCGGCTCGATCCCAACATGGAACTTGCTCCGTTTTGCACGTTGATCACTGTCATATTGCCGATGGCTCGACTTCGACATTCGATGCCTGGTCCGGATCATATCATTAAGATTATATTCTATTGGCTGAAAATTATGCCTTATTTCTTGGAGTCCAAGTTTGTTTATATTACTTGATTGATAAGTGATTCACTTATGATAAAATTCTTTTAATTCATAATTATCCTTGATTATCTTACATTATCTCTATTAAGTTGTAATATCTTATTACAGGAAATAGAGATTTTTCATATCTAGGTTTCTTAGAGGACAAGAAACTCGTGTGCTTATATAGAGAAAGAGTGGGACGTTTTTCTCTAGAAGTCATGAAGCCAAAAAATTCATGTGGTGCTGAAATAATACACGGTTTCTTCATATCTTGACTTCGGTTCTCCAAGAGGAGTTTTTCAATCACTATAAGAAAAAAAGACTTTCAGCCAAAAGATCAAATGGTAGGTGGATCAAGATCGAACAAGAGTTCGGATTTGCTAAAGACTGTTGCAGTGTCAAGAGAAACTACTGAAGAGTGGTGGGACGTCAGCTCATATTACAGGTCATAGAAGTATCAGGGAGTGATTCATTAATTCATGGATATTTGATAAGTTTATGCATAAATTTATCATGTAACTTTTGTGAATTGTGTAACGACTTTTCTTAATTAGTGATTGATTTTTGTCCAGAGGGTGGGCATGTGGATTTTCCCTGAAAAAGTTTTTCCTACGTTAAGCTTAAATATTGTGTTCAATTTTACAATTCTGTATTGTTTAATTATTCTGTTCACGTTTTATAATTCAGACGAATTTGGAATAACAGGATTCATCTGGATCTTTACTAAACAAAATTTCACGTTTTCTGTTAATACTCAACTGTTCAGATAAATCTGTAACAGCCAGTACGTTCTAGAAAACTTTAGGTGGCGTTCTGTTTTAATTTTATTTTGTATTTTCATTTTCGAAAATATTTTGTATTTCCTTTTGTCATTTTTATTTTCAAATTTGCTCAAAACGCGTTTGGTTTGTCATTTCTGAAAACTAATTTTGAAAATGAAAATCTGGAAAACACGTTCTGTTTGAAATTTTGCAGAATACTACTTAAACTATTTTTAGTTAATTTGCTTGCAAAATACTACTGACTCAAACTTAAATTCCTTTCACAATACACTGAAACACATGGTTACATGCAACATACTAATGTGAGCATTAAGAGTCTATATTAACACAGATTGATCAAGTTCGGGATTTGAGGAAGTTCTAATTCTATTAAAATCCAGAAAATGCAAGTTCTTTCAAAACCACCAGAGTTCATTTATCAAGGCATTTTTTGAAATATAACAAGAATTTTCACTTAATTTTTTTTTTTTTTTTTTTTTTTTGTAATGTTGATATTGAATTCAATAAAACTTTATTTAAGCTTAATTCTAAGTTATGATTATTTTCAAAAAAAAAAAAAAAAAAAAAAAAAAAAAAAAAAATCTTTATTTAGGTTTAGTTCCAAGTTAGGATAATTCTTTAAAAATAAAAAAAATATAAAAAATCGTTTTCCGCGTTTTGAACATTTTTTACTAAAATACACACAAAACGCCCAAAACAAGGTTTTGGGGGTTTTGCGTTTTGTGTACAATTTTTTTTTTTTTTTTTTTCAAAATGCATTTTCGAAAATGGTAAAAAAAAAAACGTTTTTAGTATTTTCGAAAATAAAAACAGAAAACGACCTCAAAACAGTAAAGAGAATGGGGCCTTAATTTTTTACAAAGTTACCCATTTCTCCTCTTTGGATTTAGTTTGGCATTATCTCTAACAGAAGAAATGGGTTTCCAGGGAATTTATATTGAAATGAAGAAGAAAGAACAGAATCAAATAATTTTGTATCCTCTGAATGTTAAAAGATCCAAGTGCCGCTATATAGAGATGAAAATGAAAATGAAAATGGAAATGAAAATTGCACATTTTTGTGGATGAGAAATTCTCTCCAATCCACCAGTTTTTGTGGGCCTTTCTGCAATTACCTGAGAACCGAGAAAAATATACTCTGATCCTTATTGAACATAGTTGCACTACAACAGTAGATCGATCACTCGTAGTTCATGACTCCTAGAACAAGTTTTTTAGGCTAAAAAGATGCCCTTACCTAGAATGGAACATAAATGCAGCCCTAGGATAGATAAGGTAAAGTGACATGTTCTTGAACATTGTCGTAGACGCGAATAATCATAGTTTTCTCATGAGTGTCTTATTTGAAATTTGTTCGTATCTCATAAAACAAGAATTGAGTACTTTCCTAGGTTATGTTGGTCTTCATCGTGGTAATCAATGTTGTCAAATTCGATCCGACTCGAAACCCGACGACCTGGTCCAAAACCCGGGTCAGGGGACCCCAAAAACCCATTTTGATCAAACTTGGTCAAAGACCTAGTCGACTCGGACAGGGTTGACCCGGGTTTTAGTTTTTTTTTTTTTTTTAATTTATGATTTATTTATTTTTTAAAATATTTTTATTATTATTTTAATGAACGAGTCGACTCCGAGTTGACCCCAAATCGACCTTCTAACCCTTGATTCAGTTTCTCGATCGGGTCGATGATCGGGTCATGTTTAAAAATATTGGTGGTAATAGCCTTAGGGACGTGTTAATCATTTATATTTTATGACCAAGTTCTCCAATTCAATGTCGTCCCTTTCAGTATCGCTTTATCTTGAACATCGACTTCTATGACAAGACGCTTATGAGAAGTTAGGCCCTTTATGCATTCCACTTAGACCTATATTTCAATTATTTTCAAAACCCAGCTTCAATTATTTATGAGATAGATGAAAACCTATATAAATATATGTGATGTTTACCAAAAACTAGACCCCATCAATTATATGGATCAAGAATTCTTTTTATGCAAATATAATAAATTTGCACAAGTAAACACCCAACATTAAAATCAAATTTTTAATAAATTTTAATAAAAGCTGATAAAATATGTGGTTGAAAATTTATGAGCTCCATAAAATATGAGGTAATTAATTGTCCACTTTGATTTAAAATAAAATTTGGATTATAATTCTTAAAAATTGGAGAATGAAAAGATGTGGTTAAAAAGTGATGTTGAAAATTGTGATGATTATAACAAAATTTACCGAACACACCGTAAATTATTTGGTACATTGTCCTGTATCGTGCAACAAAAACTTTGATTGAAAAGTATCACAATTTTAGCTTAGTGGATCAATAATTTGGAGAGCAACAGTATTGAAATATTAATCTATTGAGTATGAGTGATATTTTAGTTAAATTCAATGACATAAAAATTTTGAGAATATCAGATTCTCGACTAATATGTTAGAATTTTTTTTTTTTTTCTCGGAATCAATATATATCTTGCAGGAAACACTTCTTAAACCCATTCTCCTAGCCAAGAGGACGAGGAGGGACGTCGGATCCCAACCTCATTGCCACCTACTATTGCACGGTCGTTCATGTTGGGAATTTAAAGTCGATTCCCTCTTTACTTAACGTAAAAGATTTTTTAATATTCAAAGTAAAATAAGTAAATATGAAAATAAATACGCACACAAATTTACGTGGTTCGACAACTTGCCTACGTCTACGGACCATCGCCAAAAATTTTCACTATATATTAAATTATTACAAATATATAAACATTCACTCACCAACTCAATCCCACACACCACAGAAAATACAAATAAAGAACTACTATTTAACAACAAGTTTCTACATCTTGAATTTTTCACAAAAAGTTACAAGAAATTACAAAGAAAAGTTCATCAATTCTCTCTATTTAGTCACAATATGCCACTCTCCAATGTGCTTGTGTTGGTGTGTTTTCTTCTTTTGATTTCTTCTCAATTTATAGAGGTTCCAAGGAGACAATTGACCGTCAATTTTTGCTAATACGTCATGAATAATTAAGAAAACAACTTTTTATTTTCCTTGTCCACCAACTTCATCAAACAAAAGATTATGGCACTATTATTCATCCTTTTACTTCTGTCTCCACAATTCTTTGTTTCAACTAGGCTTTCATATATCTTCACTAGGCACTCAATAAATTTGGGTCAAATAACCAACAATCTCCACCTTTACAAAATTCGTCCAAGCCAAAAAAAAAAAAAAATCAACCATTGGATAATAGGCAAGCATTTGATGATTCCATACTCCACCATATGAGTATAACCATTCAGAATTATCAACGAACTCCGAGCTTTTCATCAACCCATGTCGAAAAAAAATTACTGAAAATTATGGTGCAACTCCCATGTTTTGTTCTCCTTAGAAGTTCATCAGCCATCGATATAAATTAAACCACATACCTAGCATCTATACCAAACCAATGTTGTATGCGAACACATGTACCCGCGCCAGTAAGAACACATCATCTATCATAGCAACTGGGGTCATGCAATAAGAACACCCCATCTTACTCAAAGTACATCATCACAACCCTCCACCAGGAGAGTCGCATTGTTCTTCATGCAGTTAGCATAGTCCGCTCCACCTTTTGGACAATTTCTTCTCAAATACCCGAATTGACCACAATTCCAACATATTACCTTCTTCTTCTTCATGAAGTTCCCCCACTTCCACTTTTCAGTATCAAGCAAATTATTATCAGATGAATTATTGCATCCTCTTAATCTCCACTCTTCAGATATCAACTTACTTGTAACTTCTGCAAAATCCACTTTTTCTGATGCAAACCTAATCGGGAAACACGACAAAAATGCTGAATAATAAACACGATAGGAAAGATCTAAATCAGATTGAACGAAAAACAATAAAAATTAGATGATAGGATTCCAGCCCAAACCTCACGATGCAAGAATTGACGATGTGGAAGAAAGAACTAAAATTGGTGAACACCGCAATGATTGCCTAATTCCTTGATAAGTTCGTGGGTGAAAGCTACAAAGATTCAATTTTTGATAAGTTCAAGTAAAAGGGACTCCTCAACCTTTCAATGGAGAAAACTCTCTCAATTTAATTCAATAATCATCCCAACTATGTTCAATAATGAATGAAAAACATAATATAGTCAAAAACACCTAAAACCTAGCCCTAGCCGCATTTAGGGTTCAAAATATGGAAATAAAGAATTAAAAAAGAAAAAAATAATTAAAATTCCCTAAAATCCGGAAAATTGGAGTTACAGCTGTAATTGGTCTTCTATTTAAGATTTACAGCTGTGACGACTAGACTTACAGTCGTAAGTAAGGATCTGTTGGAAATCTTCATTTTCGCCCGAGAGAAGATTACAGCCGTAAAAGCAGTGCTGGTCTTCGAACGTCGCCCCTTTGATTCGACTTGATCCACTCGCCTCCCAGCTCGACTTCAACATGAAACTTGGTCCGTTTTTCATGTAGATCACTGATGTACCACCGATACCTCTACTTCTCCTTGGAGCTCCTACTTTGGATCACATCAGTTTCCTTCCCTACATCAAAATTGGCTCTATATGCTTAAACGTGGATGGAAGAGACTAGATGAACCTTAATGTTTTATCCTTATCTTCAATTTTGACTCCAATAGATTTCAGTTTAGAAACAATCCCATTAAGAATGCTAAGATGGCCTAACACTTTTGTACTTGCATTCATTCTCAAAGAATGAAATTGCTCCTTAAGATACAACCTATTTGACAAGCTTTTTGTTTGATACCCTTCCAGTTTTTTTCAAAGTTCCTTTTGCAGCTGTTATTTCATGAATATTTGTAATGCAGCTGTTATTTCATGAATATTTGTAAGAACATTCTTAGTCAAACAAAATCCTATTGTACTAGTAGCTTTCAAATTCAAATTTTCTAAATCTTCATCAATCTTGCTGGATTCAGTTTCTTTTTCTTTTTCTTTGTCAGAATTCTCGATTGTTTTCCCATCAAATCTTTGTACAGACCTGCCTGAATTAAAACATCATTGACTTGTATTTTCTACAAGCCAAAATTAATTATGCCGTCAAATTTCTCTATGTCATACTTGACAGATATATTTTCTCTTGCTCCAAAATATTTGAATCACCTGTTGCGCTGATATTACTTATTGGGAATTACATGTCGATTCCCTCTTTACTTAACTTACATGATCTTTTAATGTTCAAAGTAAAATAAGTAAATATGAAAATAAATACGAACATAGAAACTTACGTGGTTAGACAACTTGTCTACGTCCACGGCACATGCCAAAGTTTTTCACTATATATTAAATTGTTACAAATATAGACTTTCACTCACCAACCCAATCTCACAAACTACAGAGAAAATACAAATAAAAAGCTACTATCTAACCACAAGTTTCTACCTTTTGAAGTATTTCACAAGAAGTTACAAGAAACTATAAAGACAAAGCTCATCATTTTTCTCTCTATTTGGTCACAATATAACACTTTCCAATGTGCTTGTGGTGGTGCTTTTTCTTCATTTGATTTCTCCTCAATTTATAGGGGATCCAAAGAGATAATTGACCGTCAATTTTCGCCAATACTATTCATGAATAGTTAAGGAAAAATTTTGTCATTTTCCTTGTATTCCAACTTTATCAAACAAAAAATAATGGCACTACTATTCATCCTTTTACTTTTGTCTACACCAAAGTTTGTCTCCATTATTCTTTGTTTCAACTAGGCACTCATTATGTCTCCACTAAGTATTCAATTAATTTGGGTATATTACCTAACAGTTCCATGAGGTAAAATACCCCCAACGCAGCTGAAAATTTAAAGTTGTCTAAATTTTATGTTTAAATGAACAGACTGTCACAGATATGTCTGAGTAGTAACAAATTAACAGTGAATTATTAAGATTTGTTTTATCACACGACCCAATGAATCTTACTGATGTAGATTTGTCTGGATAGTAAAACGTAAACAGACAGTATAAAGTATGTAGAACTATAAAGAGACAAGAACACATTATTTGAGCTTAATGTGGGAAAAATCCTAACAGAGAAAACCCACGTGCCCTTACCCTGCGGACAAAAATCAATCACTATTTTAAGAAAAGTTTTACACAGATCAAACTAAGCTACAAGATAAATCTACGCATAGACTTATCAAACACCCAAGAAATAAACCACTCTCTGATTCTTCTATTGGCCTGTAGTATGAGCTAACGTCCCACTACTCTTCAGTGGCTTTTTTGAATTGTAACGATCTTCAGCAACTCGAACTCCTACTCGATCTTGATTCAAACCTCCCGTTTGATCTTCATACTGAAAGTCTTTTCTTCTCTGAGTGAGTAATAATCCCCCCCCCCCCCCGGAGAACCAAATAGCACAACAATGTAGAATGCGTGTATTTTTGTGCACTACACAAATTTTTTGAATTCTACACATCTAGAGAAACAGTCCAAGCTTCCCTTATTTATGTGCAATCGGATTGCTTATCCATCAAGAATCCTACATGCACCAAGGCTCAATTTTCTACAATTAAATCAAGAATAATTAGAGATAAGGTTAGATAACTATAAATGACAGAATTTTACCATAAATGACGATAAGGTAAGATAATCAAGGTTGTTTGCAAATCTTACCATAAGTTATAAACTTGGACGCTAAGAATCATGATCTTCGGCCATCAAGATACTCGGTCAATCAAAGTATTATCACAATATTTCTTGATCATTATCATAAAAAATAACAAACATTATATCCAATATTAGTGATAGCACAAACATATAGGAGATAAAAACAATATTATGTTCAAGATATATTTAAGTAATTTAATTAAACTTAATAAATTACTAAATACACGTATTTAGTAATTAAATTAAATTTACTTAAATTACAAACTTGTAGAAAAATAGAAATGCCAACTTAAATAAGTTAACAATCTCCCTCTTTGGCTTTTTCTGTTTTTCCAAAACCTAATTATATTTTCACAATCACAAGAAGAAGTAGAATGTAACCATCAAGCTCCCCCTATCAAAAATCTCCCCCTCAAGATATGCATCATAACAATAAATATATGCATGTAAAGAGTGAAGAATAGCAGGCACATAGGGAGCATTAAAAAATTACTTCAACATCCAAAAAGATGATAAAAAACTACTATTCCCCCTTTTCGAATAAATAGGGGAAGCCGTCAACACCTTATAACCTGCGAGCAGAAACCCAAACATAGGCAAAAGTCGGTTACATAAGAAAAATTGTTTAGAAAACGCAATAAAATAGTTACAAAAACAGTGAAAATAAGCAGATGCATCTAGCAGGGGTTGTAAAACGGAGAGCAGTCTCAGATCTTCCTTTGTTTCTTCGATCCAGTGGGCTTTTTGGCTGCTGCCTTCCTCTTTTCTTTAGCAGCCTCTGGAGCCCGATCTTTTGAAGATCCACCAAACAACTGATCCAGCGTGTCTTCAAGTCTTTTAACACAAACCTTGAGATCATACGCCTCTACCTTTAATCCTACTATCTCTGCTTCGAGCTTCTGGCATCCTGGCCAGATGAGTCATGTTTCCCAGATACATCACTGTCACCCAAATTATGTTTTCGGTTGGAAGTCTGTACCTCCAGTGTTTTTCTGCACTTAACCCTGTTCAACAGCTTAAGAGTGATCACTAGATCATCCTCCAGTCTGAATACCCTGAGCACGAAGGAATTGTGAACTAATCCAAGGGTAAACTAACAAATATGTATTTTCCTGTCGAGGACCACTCCCTGACACTCGACCAACAATTGAACTCCCAATTCAAGCAGCAATATCAATGTTCCTCTTGGTACCAAGGAGAAAGAGAGTCCTAGCATACTCTCGCTTTCACAATTTTATGCAGAATCTGGTATTTTTTAGACATTTCGGATCTAGGTAGTTGTTTAAGTCCTTTAACAGGAAATGAAAATTTTCCTCCAGTTAACTCTATAGCAATTTCATCATTGGTAGCCTCAATTGCATCGTCCTCATCTGCACATTCATCCTTCAGACCAAACAATTTCCTAAGATCATTTACAGTAAATTTTATCAATTGTCCCCTAACAGATACCACAGTTGTAAACAGACATTTCTTGTAATTGAAGTCAACATGAATATTAGCATAAAATTCTTTCACCAGAGTTTCATTAATCTCCCATTACAGTAGACCAGTTTTTCTAACCCAAAGTAATTTACAATGTCCTCAATACCAAAATCATCAAACTCTTCCACTAAAATCCTAAACTCATAGTGTAATCGTTTACCCAAAATATGTTTATGAAAATCAGTGTATGCATCGGATGATCAGAATTTGAAATTGAAGGGGGTAAACATACGTCTGAAAGTCTGCATAGGTGTGCAGATAAATAAAGAATTATCATATTTAGATCTCTCTGGATCTGCAGATGCGTCTCCCTTAGACTTTTTCCTCTTTGAAGTTACTGCAGCTTCTTCCAACTTTTTCTTTCCCTTCATGTCAGGGATCACTGTTTCTTTTTCTATTTCATCCTCTGATTGTTCAGCTCCATCCTCATCCTCAGACTCCTCTGTTTCATTTGGTTTTTCATCACTTCTAGACTCCTCTACTTCCTCATCCTCCTCCTTAGATTTCTCTAACTCACTAGACACATCCTGCTCATCTGATTTTTCTTTTTCATCTTCAGACTCAGATTCATCTGCATCTTTAGCCACAATTTCTATATCATTTTTATTTTTTTTGATTTGCCCTTGTTGGTCTTCCACCAATATCTTTTGCAAGTTGTAATTCGTTACGAATATCTAAGGGTGAAATATGGCTTGAAGCAAGGTTACCAGATGCAGGTAACAGGTGTACACCCAAGGTATGTGGTATGGAGGAGACTCCTTGAATTAATTTGGCCATGAGTAGAGTAGGATTCAAAGTAGTACCGGAGAGAGAGAGCGAAGATGGTGCATCACTTGTGCCCGTCATTGGGACCGCCACGATAGCCCCTTCGCCTGGAGTCACAATCTCCTATGGGTCTGGTAGAGAAGGTTCCACATTGGCACTGCCTCCTCGTGTGACTCTCCTTCTTCCAGATTGTTTGCTCCTAGCCATACTCAAGGTGGGTGACGAATTTGTGAGAGTAGGGGAATAGAGAAGTTAGGGTTCTTGATAAGAGGTGATTTGGGAAATTGAGAGGGAGGCGTGAGATATATACCAGAGATGTGTGAGGATTTTGAGTTTACATGGGACTCAAATATAAAAGGAATTTGAATTCAATATGGTAACTATTATATCTTGAAAGTCCTAATTCCCGCCAACTTATTTCTTTCCTTCAAAAAAAAAAAAAGATAAGTCTAGAAATAGAATAATTCAAGAATTAGTTAACAAAAATATTACCAAAATTAGGCCCCACAATTAACTGACTTGTTCTGCCCGATTTGCACACATTAGCCCACAATATACTGCCTTGAATAAATATTTTCAGAAGAAAAAAAAGTGTGAATGAAAAATCTAAATGCATCCGGGTACCTGAGACATGTCTGAGCATTGTTGGCATTTGTTGAGATAGATATATCTGGTGGTGTACAGTCCACCACATACACGATTAAGTTGATTAAAGTGCTTGTGTGATCTGATCAATTCTTAGTCATTCACATACTGTCAAAAATCATATGATTGCCCTGACTTATTGATTTGTCACCGTAGTGCACAATAAAATCGATCAATATCTATATAAAGTGCATTTTCTCAAATCCGGCTTGCCAACTTTTTCAATATTTTGCCAATGTTTTTTGGAGGTGGAAACAGCTTCACACACTCCCAGAAGTTATCTTACAAGATGTTCCCCTTTATATTAGAAGAAGGGTATGAACTTAGCTTGGATTAGTAGATTCACACAATCCCCAGAAGTTATCTTTCTAGGTTTTCCCCCTTTTTCTTTAATATTTCCACTTTTTCTTCATATATATTTTTTTGAGATTAAAGGGTATGAACTTGGCTTGGATAGGAAGCCTTTTTTTTCACTAGCCCTGCCCCTTGGATAATAAGAAAATGAGTGCAATGCTATAAGAAAGATCCAGATCATAGGTCTACACACAGAATATGAAATCTCGTCCAATAGCAAACCATATGACTTAGACAGTAGTGACTTATCCTTTAGATTGTCCAAATTTGAGTGCTAGTTAGATTCATCTGGAGACATGTTAATTGTCATCAAGCAAACGTATATGTCTCGTTATCAGCCTCAAGCACTCAGATATATCTGCAAGCAAAAAACTAACTACACTTAGTTTAAGAAAAGAATAAGTCAACCTAAATACATGCAATAAAAAAATGATTTTTTTTAAATGCATGTTCCTATTCAGGGGGAGGTAATACTCCAATTTGTTTCCTAAGGTTTTTAAATTTGATAGTATCGAGGGCCTTAGTGAACAAATCTACAAGCTGTAGATCAATCTGTATGTGCTCCTGATTGATAACCTTTTGTTCCACCAATTCTCTGATGAAGTGGTGTCTGATGTCAATGTGTTTTGTTCTGGAGTGCTAGACAGGGTTTTTTGAGATGTTGATAGCACTAGTGATATCACAGTACATAGTGGCTTGTTTTGTAGATATTCTATAATCTTCCAACATTTGTTTTATCCAAATAAGTTGTGTACACCAACTATCGACTGCAATATACTCCGCTTCAGCTGTGGAAAGTAATACTGAACTTTGTTTTCTGCTTAGCCATGCCACCAAGTTGTTTCCAATGTAAAAACATCCTCCAGATGTACTCTTTCGATCATCCACATTCCCAGCCTAGTCTGCATCTGAATAACTTGCAAGATGGGTAGTGGTGTCTCTAGTAAACCATATTCCATAATTCAATGTACCACTTACGTATCTGATGATCCTTTTTATAATAGCAATATGAGACTCTGGGTTTGGCCTGATAGCTTGCACACACTCCAAAATTGAAGGATATGTGTAGCCTATTGGCAATAAGATACAGAAGACGTCTAATCATGTTTCTGTAGAGGGATGGATCTACTTGCCACTATCATCCTTTGAAAGTTTTAATGTAGTTGCCATGGGAGTTCTCATAGCTTTTGCATCTTCAAGTCCAAATTTCTTCACCAGATTTTTAGCATATTTTGCTTAAGATATGAATATACCAAATTCATCCTGTTGTACCTACAAACCAAGAAAAAATGTTAGTTCACCGACCATACTCATTTCAAATTCTCTTTTCATTGTATTTATAAATTCATCAATTTTGGACTTAGATGTAGACCCAAATACAATGTCATCACCATATATTTGAGCTACAGTTAGTCTAGGATTTAGATGCTTAATGAAAAGAGTTTTATCAGTTCCTCCCCTTTTGTATCCGTTGCTTAGCAAGAATGGTGTGAGCCTTTCATACCAAGCTCTGAGGGCTTATTTCAACCCATATAAAGCCTTTTTTGGTCTAAAGACATAGTCCGAGTAAGATGGATCTGTGAATCCTTATGGTTTCTCCACATAAGCTTCCTCATTTAGTACACCATTTAGGAAAGTACTTTTGACATCCATCTGGTATAGTTTGAAATTGATGTAGCAGGACACAGCTATCAACAGTCTGATGGATTCAAGTCTGGCTACCGGAGCAAATGTTTCGTCAAAGTCTATCCCTTCAATCTGGGTATAGCCTTGAGCAACTAGTCTGGCTTTATTTCTAACAACATTTCCTTGTTCATCTAATTTGTTCTTGAAGATCCATTTTATTCCAATTACATTACCTTCTTTAGGATGTTGTACTAGTTCCCAAACGTTGTTTCTTTCAAATTGGTTGAGTTCGTCTTGCATAGCCTGTACCTAGTTTTCATCTGTCAAATCTTCCTTGAATTTTTTGGTTCAATATATGACATATGACATATGTTTCCCATATCAGCAGCAAATTTTTTTCTAGTTACATTCCTTTTAGACAAATCAGTGAAATGTTGTCAAGTGGACGAGCCTTTTGAATCCTAATAGGTGGTTTTTTTGATACTTCTGCTTCTGCAATATCAGGTATATCTGGGTAGCCTGATGCTTGTAGATATGTAAATGTTATTGGGTGCTCAGATTCATCCTGGTCGCATGCTTCAGTATCATTAAGACTTTCTGCTTGGTGCTGTTTCTCTTCTGACTTTTCAGTTTCGGCTTGCTCTTTTGGTGAAATCTCCAGTTGATCTCTAGTCAGATCCATGTGAATTTAGTTCAAGTATATGAGAGGTATTAATAGATGTACCTGATTTGTGTTGACTTTTGATTTGCTTACCCTTTTGACAGTCACTGCAGATTCCATCTGGAATGTTTTTTATGTTAGGCAAGCCTCTCACAACTTGTAGTCTGGTCAGCTTCATAAGATCATGATAGTTTAGATGCCCTAACCTATTATGCCACAGTTCCTCAGTTTTGGTCCTTACAGAATTGCAAGTTATGTGACTTTCAAGTGTATATCATTTGTCTTTGGATCTAACTCCCTTAAACAAAACACTTTTTAACGGATTTGAATTCTTATCAAAACTTAATACCTTGTAATAGTCTTTAGAAAACATAACAAGTAGATTATCATCACACAATTGTCCTACACTAATAAAATTTTCCTTAAGTCCTATAACATATAGAACATTGGTTAATATAGGTAATCCCTTGATGTTGATTATACCAAATCCATCTATCTTACCTTTTTGGCCATCACCAAAGGTAACAGCACCAGTCTTGCCTTTTTCAAAGCGTGACAGCAAAGAGATATTACCTGTCAAGTGTCTAGAACATCCACTATCAAAGTATCATGTGTTAAGAATCAAAGCACTTAAAGATAATTGAACTACATAAACGTTAGTTCTAGTTTTCTTTTCTTGTCTAGAAACAAGTCTTCTTTTGTACGAATTGATTAATTTTAAGTACTCATGACACCTAAATACATCATGACCAAATTTAGCAAAAAAATTACAGAATACCTGGAAGACAGATGTATCCCCCCGATTCTGATAAGGTTGAAATTTTCTGCCGACCTGACGAACAGACTCATCTCGATTGTACAGATTCGGTTGAAATTGTCTTCCTGTATAATTCTTAGCTAGATGTGAGTTTTGAGTTCCAGCAGCATTGAATTGACGATGGTAGGAGGTAGATGCATATGTGTAGCTTATAATTTGCTCCTTGTAACCATATTCAGATTCTCTTACAAAGTTCATTTTATTGTCCTGATTTTTACCTTTACCTTCATATCAAAGACCTGTTTTCAAGGTAACAGGTCTGCCACTGTTCAGAATTTCATCAAGCTGGACAGATCCAAGCACCAGTTTCTTGATCTTGTCTTGTGCTTTAGCAAGTTCTGAATTCAACCTACTTACCTCATTTTATTCATCATCTGGAAATTTAGATACGTCTGGATGTTTTTCCTTGTTGTGTTCAGCCAAGGCTTGCAGCAGTTGTATCTTTTCTTCTGCATTTTGAAGTCCCTTTTTCAAATTTTCAGTGTTTGATCCAGATTCATCTGGACTAGTGCATGCAAAAGATAAGTTACCAAATTCAGTGCCAGATAACTGTAAAGCAGTAAGGGTAGTCACCTATTTTTTAGAATTGTTGCTATCTAATTCTAATTCAGATTCATCTGTGTCTCCATCGCTCCATGTAACATTCATGGCCTTCCTTCCTTTGGTCTTCTTTTGTGTATCTGGACAATCCACCGCGATGTGGCCATATCCTTCACATTCTCTGCATTGAATTCGATTCTTAGGCTTTCCCTCAGACGGGTTAGCATTATTCTTGGGATAGAAATTGTTTTTCCTCCATTGTTTTTGTTGTTTTTTATTCTGGCCTTGAAGATTTGTGGATCTTTCTTTTTGTTTTCCTTTGAGGAATTTTTTAAATTGTCTGGTGAGAAGTACGAAGCTTTCATCTTCATCTGTCTCCCCAGATTTGTCTGGTTCTTCACTGGTTGCTTTGAAATCAATCCCTGGTTTCTTGTCTTTCTTTCTACGGGCCAGATTTTACTCATAGGTCATTAGTGACCCTACAAGTTCCTTAACTCGCATGGTTGAAAGATCCTTGCTTTCTTCAATAGCTGTCACTTTTGCATGGAACTTGTCTGGTGAAGATACAAGGATTTTTGTACAATTTGCTCGTTTGAGTAGGTTTTCCCAAGAGCATCAACTGAGTTGGTAAGATCACTCAATCTGGCGTAGAAGCTTTTGAAGTCTTCTCTCTCATCCATAGATAGTTGTTCAAACTCAAGAGTGATCATCTGCAGCTTGGATGTTTTGACAGCATTGGTTCCTTTATTTGCAACCCTCAAAGCATGACATGCTTCCTTGGCAGTTCTCGAGGAAGAGATTAGCCAGAATTGACCTGGATCAACCAAAGAAACAATAACATTAAGTGCTTTTGAATTCCAATTTGCATTAGCTAATTCATCTGCAATACAAGAACTTCTAGGTACAGCTATAACAACACCTCCAGCAGTGATAGTGGGTGCTATATAACCCTCAAGAACAGATGTCCAACAATGTTCATTAATAGACTGAATAAAAATTTCGATACGAATTTCTCAATATGCATAAATATTACCCGTTAACAAATGTGGCCTAAGAGATGCAGAATTTTCCATTTTAGACAACCGGATCTCACTTTCTAGAAGTGAACCCGCTCTGATACCAAATGAAAATTTAAACTTGTCTAAGTTTTATATTTAAACGAAAAGACTGTCACAGATATGTCTGGATAGTAACAAATTAACAGTGAATTGTTAAGATTTATTTTATCACATGACCAGATGAATCTTGCTGATGTAGATTCGTTTGGATAGTAAAACATAAACAGATAGTATAAACTATGCAGACTGTAAAGAGACAAGAACACAATATTTGATATTAACGTGGGAAAAATCCTAACAGGGAAAACCCACGTCCCCGCACCCTACGGACAAAAATCAATCAAAATTTTAAGAAAAGTTTTACACAGATCAATCTAAGCTATAGGATAAATTTACGCATAAACTTATCAAACACCCAAGAAATAAATCGCTCCCTGATTCTTCTATTGGAGTGTAGTATGAGTTGGCGTCCCACCACTCTTCAGTAGCTTTCTTTGAACTGCAATGATCTTCAGCAACTCGAACTCCTGCTCAATCTTGATTCAAACCTCATGTTTGATCTTCAGGTCGAAAGTCTTTTCTTCTCTAAGCGATTGATAATCTCCCCCCCCCCTCCCCGGAGAACCAAATAACACAACAATGTAGAAGGCGTGTATTTTTGTGTACCACACGAATTTTTTGATTTCTACACGTGTGACGACCCCAAAAGCCATATTTTAATAAAGAATATTAAATTAAAAAATTCTAAAAAAATAAAGATTTTGACTTGTAGAAACTCAAGCGTTGACATCAGTGTCGACATTAAAGTGATTGAGGTTGTTCTGTTGGGTTGGTGTCAACACCAATACAGATGGGTGTCGACACCAACACTATTTTTTAATTAGAATAGTTTTGGTGTTGAGATCTAGGGTTTCTGTGTCGACACGTTATAAACCATTCCTCATTTTCCCATGGAAATGACTATTAGAAAAAACATAAAACACACTGTATAGATAAGTTAGAAAAACATAGTACATCCGAGTTTAGAGAAAATATTACAAAGATAACTCAAACCTTCTCTTCCTTATTTTAACAAAACAACTAGAGATCAACTATATCCTTCGATTTCCTCGCCGGGGAAATCATCAGAATATATTTATTCCATAGTTTCGGTATCATGAAAGTCAACATAAAACTGGGAACGCCAAAAACGAGTTAAAGCAGAAAAGTCGCAGTACGCCTGCCACGTATGGATTTTAGTTACATACATATAATATTACCCATCAGGTGACTCAATCCATTCCCGAGAGATTACTTCAAAGCTGTCGTAACGCAGCATCTACAAGTTGAAAACATGAAAAACATAAATTGATAATTCAATGAATAATTCGATACACATGTAAGTATTTTCAAAGACTTATGATTTAAGGGCCCGAATATAGATTATCTCCTCTACCCAAAAGCGCTTAATATATACACAACCCGTATAATGATCAATGGCCATAATCTGAAACATGTTACTCAGGATTCCATATCCTTTAGGGCTTCTACATCCCTGTTATCTTTCCCCCTATTCGACTCCAATAGGGTTACTAGATCTTCATTTCGTTCATCGAAGCCTTGGAGTCGCAAGGTCCTCACGACACACATCGATATCCAAATAATAAACATTTGATTACCAATCATATCATATTCAACATCATCATAAATATTCATCAAAAGCATTTTATCACATATCAGACTTGTACATAATGAAACATGTAAAAGGGTGTATCGAATACTCACTATTTTGATGATTATGTAATATCTATCAACCTGAAATTCATAAAATAACTTCATATCAAGAACAAAACTAAAAATAGAGGGGTGTCTACATAGGTATAGACACCATGTTCATTGTTCTTCGTTTGGTGTCGACACAAAGCGTAGTTTCAGAAACTAAATTTTGATTTCTTTGATTCTGTTGATCCCTAACTAATATATTTTGATAATCATTTTTGAAAAACAAGTTTGTGGATCAAAAGAATGATTTAAAATGGATTTAAACATAGTTTTGGCAAGAATTCAAGAATTGATGTACAAAAAGAGATAGAGTTTTTTGATGCTGATTACCTAAAGTTATGTTTTATAATTTCAAAAATTCAGGTATTTATAAGGAAGAAAGAGTGTACGGAAGCCAGGGATCATGGTTGTATGGGATTGGGACCTTCCTTCACCATTAAGCTTCCTAATTACAAAGCATGAGGTGTCTATCATGCAACTGGAGTTAGAGCATGGCCATGCAAGCATGAGGTTGAGAAAAGGTATAAGTTGAGTAATAGAAGCTATACAAGCAGCGCTGGCAGTCTAGGAGTCCAACTTATGGATGCTATTTTGGCTTTTTCCCATTTTTGAGTAGTTGAATTCGAATCTGGTTTTGAAGTAGCAAACGACATTCAAATTAAGAGTTTTTGGTGTCATTTCAAAGTACTCATATAGTAATTTCATAAAAAAAAATTCTCACAGAATTTGGATAACGGCAGAAGAAGTTATAGTGTTCCAAAGATGGCCCCTCAAAACTGTCCTTTCGAGTCATGCGGTTGAGCAGCCAATTTGAAAAATTTCTGAGGATTGTACAGTGGTCAGAATGACAAATGGATTTATTCTCAAAATTCACTTCGAGTACTTTTCTGTACATATAAGATATGCATTTATCCGAGGTCGGAAGAAGTCAAACGAACTTCCTAAAGATAGACGTTAAATCACCATTTTATTTCTAACACAGGTTTCATTTTCCTTTCCTAATTTAAATAAAAATCTTAAAATATATCTATTAATTCATAGAGTAAATAAGGATGTCATAATTTTTCTGGGCATTACAATCAACCCCTCTTAAAAGATTTTCGTCCCCGAAATTACCTTTACGAGAAGAGTTCCGGATATTGATTCTTCATTTCATCTTCTCGTTCCCAAGTTTCTTCTTCTATGGTATCACTTTTCCATAATACTCGAACAATTGGAATTTCCTTATTCCATAACTTTTTAACATCCCTCATTAAGATCTTGACTGGCTTTTCTTCTAAGGTTAAATCAGGTTGGACATCAGTGGGGATTTCAGGCAAAATATGGGAAGGATCTGGGATATATTTTTCGAAGAGTAGAAACATGAAATACATCATGCATTATTTTCATCTGTTCTGGTAATTCTACTCTATAAGAAACTTCTCCGATTCTTTCCAAAATAGTGAAGGGTCCAATGAATCGAGGAGTTAACTTCCCTGGTTTCCCGAATCGTAGCAATCTTTTAATTGGAGAAATCTTGATAAAAACTTTGTCCCCTACTATGAATTCCAATGTTCTACGATGTTTATCTGCGTAGCTTCTTTGTCGATCTTGGGCTACTTGTAACTTCCTTTTTATCTTCTCTACAACTTCAATCATATCCTGTACCAACTCAGAATTTGATATTTTATTTTCTCCAACTTCATTCCAATACAACGGTGATCGACATTTTCAACCATACAACACTTCAAAAGGAGGCATTTGAATCAAAGCATGGTAACTGTTGTTACACAAAAACTCGATCAAAGGTAGATAGTGATCCCAGTTTTGAGGAAATTCCAACACACATGCGTGAAGCATATCTTCCAAGGTTTGGATGGTGCGTTCTGATTGTCCATCAGTTTGAGGATGAAAGGCTATACTAAAGTTTAGTTTTGTTCCTAGGAAATTATGCACTTCCTTCCAGAATCGAGATAAGAATCGAGAGTCTCTATCAAAAGTAATAGAAATTAGTATTCCATGCAATCTGACTATCTCTTGAATGTACAAGTGAGCCAGTTGTTCCATCTTGAAGGTCATTTTGATAGGTATAAAATGTGATGATTTAGTCAATCGATCTACAACCACCCAGATTGCATCATATCCCTTAGCCACTTTTGGTAATCCACTAACAAAATCCATTATTATTTTATCACGTTTCCATTCTGGGATTGGTAGTGGTTGTAATGTACCCGATGGACTTTGATGTTCATCTTTCACTTGTTGGAAATTAAGACACTTAGCCACATATTCAGCAATTGCTCATTTCATATCTGGCCACCAGTAAATAGATTTCACCTCATGGTATAACTTGGTAGCTCCAGGATGTATAGAATAAGGAGTACTATGTGCTTCCTGTAAAATTTCTTCTCGCAATCCTGGCACCGCAAGCACATATAATCTATCTCTAAATCTGAGAATTCCTTATGGAGAAGTGTTGTGTTTTGTTGGCTTTCCTTTCGTCAAGTTTCTTCGAATTTTCTCAGCAAATGGATCTTCCTTTTGTCCATCCTTGATTTTCTCAACAAGAGTAGGTTGTAGAATAAGTTCATTTAATCTAATATGTTCAGGCTTCAAAATTTCTAAATTGAAGTTTTCTACTTCTTTTTGTAGTTCCTTTGATCTTGTAGTTATAGGAGCCTTCCTACTCAATGCGTTAGCTAAAACATTTGCTTTCCCAGGGTGGTAACCAATGGTACAATCATAATCCTTTACTAATTCCAACCATCTTCTTTGACGCATGTTCTGCTCCTTCTGGGAAAAGAAATACTTCAAACTCTTGTGATCCGTGAAATTTTCGCATTTCTCACCGTATAGATAATGGTGCCAAATCTTTAGTGCAAAGATAATGGTTGCCAACTCCAAATCATGAGTAGGGTAATTTTGCTCATAAGGCTTCAACTGTCAAGATGCATAAGCAATTACCATACCATTTTGCATCAAAACACATCCTAGTCCATTCTTAGATGCATCACTATAGATAGTGAATCCTTCACTTTCATGAGGAATAGTCCATATATGAGCAGTTGTAAGACGGGTTTTAAGTTCTTGAAAACTCTTTTCGGATTCTTCCGTCCATTTGAAGGCTATATTATTACGAGTAAGCTTAGTAAGTGGAGTAGCTATTTTGGAAAAATCTTGAACAAAACGGCGGTAATAACTAGCTAATCCCAAGAAACTTCGAACTTTAGTTGGAGTTGTAGGCTGAGACCAATTCATTACAGCTTCAATCTTACTAGGATCTACTGATATTCCATTCTCATCCACGATATGTCCCAAAAAGGTGACTTTTTCTAACCAAAATTCACACTTTGAAAAATTCGCATAGAATTGTTTTCCCTTTAGTATCTGAAGAATGGTTCGAAGATGTTTCACATGTTCTTCTTTGGATGTTGAATATATGAGTATGTCATCAAGAAATACGATGAAAAATTGATCCAAGTCATCTTTAAATACTCGGTTCATTAGGTCCATGAAGATGGATGGTGCATTTGTTAACCCAAATGGCACGATAAGAAACTCGAAATGTCCATATCGAGTATTAAAGGCAGTCTTTAGAATATCTTCTTCTCGGATCTTCAGCTGGTGATATCCCGAACTAAGATCAATTTCAGAAAAGATTCTTGAACCTTGGAGTTGATCTAGAAGATTGTCAATCCGCGAAAGAGGATATTTATTTCTGATAGTGACTTTATTCAATTCTCGACAATCGATGCAAAGTCGCATTGATCCATCTTTCTTTTTAACAAAAAGTACTGGAGCACCCCAGGGAGATGTATTTGGTCGAATAGATCCTTGATTTAAGTATTCAACTAGTTGAGTTCTCGATTCTTTTAATTCTGCAGGAGCCATTCTGTATGGAGTTTTCGATAAAGCTCGGGTTCTCGAAATTAATTCAATGTTGAATTCAATTTCTCTATCGGGTGGTAAACCCGAAAGTTCATCAGGGAATACTTCTTGGAATTCTTGGACAACGGGTAAAGATGAAGGAGTTATAGGATTCTCGGTATCTACATGATGAAGGGTTATCCAGAATCCTAAATGTCCTTGATTGATTAATTTGACAGCTTTAGTGGCTGAAATGATTATCTGTGGAGTTTTCTTAAGTAAAGGAAAAGAAATTGGTGCTCTTTTAGGAAACTTTAAGATTCTTTTCTTACAGTCTATCACCACTTCATGTTTGGATAACCAATCCATTCCAAGAATAATGTCAAAGTCCCGAAAATCAAAAGCAATAAGATCTACAGAAAATTCGATATTCTCAACATATATCTTCGTGTTAGGAATATAACTTGTTGCATGTTAAGTTCCAGAAGGAATAGTAATATCAAGGCTAATTTGGTATAAAACCAAGTTCAATGTCGAGATCATGCAGAAAGTTCAAAGCTATGAAAGAATGAGTTGCTCCAGAATCAAATAAGGTATATGCAGATTTATTCAGGAAGTATATGGTACCTGCAATGACATTTTCGTCATTAGGCATATCAGGATGTGCCATCGCAAACACGCGCCCTGCCGGAACATTTAGTTTTTGTGAAGCTTTCCCTTTATTCGTTGGACAATCCTTAAGTTGATGTCCTTCCTTTCCACAACCAAAACAACGTCCCGCCCTTAAGTTGCAAGGTCCAAAGTGAAAATTTTTACAAGTTCTACAAAAAGGTCTTGCCGCTGCTCTTGGCATATTTTCCATACGAGGCTTCTTGTTTGGAAAGCGAAGATTGTTCCCTCCTTGCCGATTGTTGCCATTATACCATTTTCGGTTTTGATTCCAATTTCTTTGTGGTGGAGGTCGTATATTGAAATTTCGAACCTCACGAGCTTTAATAATCTTTGCTTCGGCTTGTTCGGCTAATAGGGCTCGGTCTACTACTATCACAAACTCCATACCTTGTGTGGAGGACATTTTCACATCGCGAGATAACTTTGGTTTCAATCCTTCAATAAAACGATCCACTTTAAGCTCATTGGTACTCACACTGTGTGTCGCAAACCGGGATAGTTCTTCAAATCTTTTCACATAGTCTAGGACAGATGAAAACCCCTGTTTTAACTGTATGAACTCGTTCAACTTCTGTTGTCTTGTAGAATATGAGAAGTATTTGGCATGGAACTTTTCACAAAATTGCTCCCAAGTAAAATCCTTAGTTCTTTCGATGCTTGATAATGTGTCCCAGCAATGACCCGCACTGCCTCGAAGAATGAAAGATGCGCAAATCACTTTTTCAGATTCGGGAATATGAGCAAAGACAAACATACACTCCATAGTTCGAATCCAATTCTCAGCTTCCATCGGGTCTTTTACACTTATAACACTGGAGGGTTTAGCCTACGAAAACGATCAGTAGCAATATCCCTTTTTTTCTTCTTTCTTCTGAGATGATTCACCGTTGAAAATATGATTATTTATCATTTGACTAATTTTTCGTACTTGATTCCTAACCAATCGAGTAAGTCTTTCAAGAGAAGCAGCATTATTGGCACTAGCAGCATTACTTACGTGAGACATCCTTTTCTGAAAATAATCAACCTTTTTACAGTAAAATTCCTTTGAATTACGTAAAAATTTCATTTTGTGTCGACATAAACACATAGGTGTCAACACAGGATGAGCACACGTGTTAAAATTGAAGTTTATAGTTGAAATACAAAATTTTGGGGTTGGTATCGACACCATCTGATTTGGTGTCGACACCAAAATGACAGAATGTCTCTGGCGTTTTTGGTGTCGACACCATCGCCATTGGTGTCGACACCTGCCGGATCTGAATAGTTTTTTTAAAACAGTTTAAACCCTTCATTTTTCACATTAACCCCTCATTTCGACCCTAGCTCTTCCTCTTCTCTTCCCAAATCGAAAATCCACCCTTTAAATCCCTCCATTTCTCCTTAAATTTTAAGATTAAACTTCTCAATTTCCTTTATTTTGCTTGGATATGGTTAGAATAAAAATGGCCGCTAAGAAAACTGCTATAACCGCCCCATTGTCCAAGATGAAACAAATGAAGAAGAGGAGGTGTCGTTGGTTGGTTCACGTCGAAGAAAAAGGTCGGGTGGTGAAGAATCTCGCCGGAGTTCTCGTGTTGCACCTTCTTGTGGTGGAGGAAATGTAAGTGCTTCAAAATCTAACCGCCAAGAAGATAAGGGTAAGGCTCATGTTGAAGAAATTAGTGAAGAAGAAGAAGATGAGGATGATGTCTTGCGACGGAGTGGCTCCGATTTCCCAAATGATTACTTCTTCACCGATGCTGCTCTTCGCCGCTATAAGAGTATTAAAAAGGAAGAGGTAATTCCCGGTCGAGAAGTCGACTTTACTTTCCTTACAAATTTGAGTTCTTGTCATTTTTTAAACGCATGAAATGGTTAGGCTATTTGGGGTCGAGTTTAGGTGTTAGTGAAAAGTTGGTCAAATTATTTTATGCCAATGCTGATACGAGTGGTGAATTACTTGAGAGACTGGGGGAAACTTTAGACAGTTTACATAGTTATGTGAAAGGGAACGGTTTTTGGGTAGGTTCGGAGGATTTTGCTCAAATCTTTGGGATGATGGACGAGGGCTTAGTCTATAGTAGCCATTTTGATAGATTGGAAGTTTCTCGTTTAGCTTTTAAGAATCCAAACCTCATTACTCCTTGTTATGATGCTCCCGCACTCCCTTGTGATACTCGTTTACTACATCTCATTTTTACCCATACCATTAAACAAAGGTTGGGAAAACATACAACTCTTACCCCCGAGGACTTATTGTTCATATGAATGGTAATTAAAAATGAGAAAGTGAACTTGGCACAATTAGTAGTGAATAGAATGATCTCGGTGTTTACTAGCCTTAAATCCAATAAACTCCTTTATGGCTGAGTAGTGATGACATATTTAGCTAGGGAGGGCATTGATTTTACTAGAGAAAGTTTCATGTCAATCCATTCTGATGCGTGTCGCAACGCACCAAAATAATAAATAAATCCCTTGTTCACTATTACTAAGAATATAGCAGTGGAAGCAAGGGTCGATCCCACAAGGAATGGAACTAACTTAGTGTCATGTCAATTAGAATCGTAAAAGGGGGTTTTTGTTTTGAATTGTTTGTAAATGATTTAACTAATAAAATAAAGTATTTAAAATGATTGAAATAAATATCAAATGTTGACGAGTCCTAGTTCTCAGGTTCAGTTGTATTCTATCACAATGTTATCACTTTCCAAGTAACGCGAGTTCAATTTCTTCTTTTGAGGTTTACGGCCGTAAAGGAAATGTCTTACGGCCGTAACATCTTTTCTGCTTATTTTTTTCCTGTTTCAACATGCGCTTATGCCGTAAATATTTTTCTTGCGGCCGTAAATCTTATTTGCACCTAAGTCCCCAAACTTCAGTTTTTAGTGCAATTTGATCCTTTTTTCTTCTTTTCTCTTCTATTATGATCCTATACAATATAAAATATAAAATGCATTAATAATACTTAAATAGAATCACATTATGGCATATTGAAGGATATAAGTATATAAAATAAACGTTAATATAACACTTATCAAATCCCCCCACACTTGAACCATTGTTCGTCCTCGAACAAAGATTCGCAAAGAAAAGAATAAGACTCAAACAATAGATTACAATTTAGAGACTTGAGGTTGAAACCCACTTTTCTTTAGCAAAAATGTTTCATTGCATGATCGGATTGTGTTCGTGTGTGCTAGAGATGCAACGCCCTTTATTTCCCATCCCAATCATGGCTCGATATGGTTTATTTCCTTGCACCTCTAGTGTTTTCTCACATCCCAACCATTTATGAGTGACTACGAGGAGAATAATTTCTCCCAACTCCAGTGGGAATCGGTTGCGTAAACCGAGTTGTTCATGACGTGAATTCAGTCAACACAGTATCCCCGACCACATTCATAGCACCAACCCTAGATCAAGCAATTCAAACCACTCATAAGCATATGTAATGGGAGTTAACACCCTCACAAGATATTTCTCTCTTCGCACAAAGTGTATAAGGGTTTGAATTTTTCGCTCATCTCTCTGCATGGATAAGTCAGTACCACAGATTGCCTAACTGTCATAACCGGAGCCAACAATAACACAAGTGCAAAGCGAAGGTCTTTATTTGGTTGTAACGGGACTTCGGGTCAGGTAGGATAAAAGGATATATTTAGGCTGAGTCGAGAAGGAACTTCGCAAATCAAGTCAATTCATAATGACATTACTTCCTTTTCCCCTTAATATGAACTTCATTGTTTCCCGCTACCCAACTTTGTTCAAACTTGAATCTCTTCTTTTCTTTTTTTTTCTCTTTTTTTTTTCACAAGTTGAGTATTTGATATCCTCAACTACTAATTTTCATGGCTAAACTCCATTTTCATTGCTTTTTCTCTTTCGATTTTTTTTGAGTATAGACTGCAACTTTTTTTTTTTCAAATCATTACGCAGTCACCAATTGGCCCAAGATATAATTACATTCCCCTGAATTCAGTCCATTACACAACCGTCGCCCCAACACAAGATAACCATTTCAACTTCTTAGACTGAACCCATAGCATAATCCTCAATCAACAAAAGCTTGCGAATCCCTTCTCTATGGGTTCAAAACAGAGACAATGCGAAAGAAAGGGTATTCGTGGCTTGTAGCGTGGCATAAAAATTCAACGAAAGGCTAAGGCTCACCATGTAGCAAGGTAGGCTCTTTTTAGCAAGTAAAATTTGGTTTAACCTATTGCCTTTGCTATAATTTGCACTTAAGTTAAGAAGCTACACAATTTGCACAGGAAAGCACATCCAAGTATAACCCAACCATGCAGGACACACATTAAAGAATTACGAGCTCATAAGTATTAAGAACAGCTCTTAGGCTCAAAAGCTCACAAATTATGGTTTTCATGTGTTTCTCCCATCCAATTATGAGTTATAGGTCATTGCTTGATCTTCATTCCGAATCTAAATCCATTGGTCGAGGATAACGGTTAAAAGTATTCAAACCATGACTACTCACAAAAGTATAATAATTGGGATGTTCAGGGTTATATATGAAGGAATAATCTGTCTATTGTGAGTTGGGTTGATTAGGTTGTAGATATTTGACAATTTCACTTTTCATTTTCAACCTATTTGTGAAGTTTTGGACGATATGATCTCTATGTGCTCAATTTATATCCAATTATGCAATGATTTTTCAAAAAAATGAACCAAAAGTGAGGTCGCTTCCTATCAAAGATTAAAATGGATGCTGACTCAAACTGAAGTTTAACGTTTCGACTACAGAAAGTAGATAAAGACATTAAGCTCTCAATCAATTCCCCCCCCCCCACACTTAGACAAAACAATGTCCTCATTGAAAAATAAAGTTAAATAGTAGAAGGGGGAAAAAAAAAAAAAAAACTCCCTCGGGTCTAACGTGGCGGTGGAACGTCTCGGGGTCTGTCGAATCTCGTCCCGAAGGCTCTCTGCTCTTCCAGCATAAGTTGCTGATCTTCTTGCAAGGCATTCAACTGAGTTTGGAAGGCTCGCATAAATTCTAGCACTGCAGCTCAAAAGGGGTAGGAGCAGGGGTACTTGAGTGAAGCAGTTTTTTTTTTTTTTTTTTTTTAATTTGAAATTTCTGGAATTACGGCCGTGAATATCTCACTGACGGCCGAAAGTCTTAATCTGGGAAAAAAAAAATTTGCAAGCACCCACTACGGCCGTAAAGTCAAGTCTCACGGCCGTAAGCTGACCTCTGATTAAATTTACTGGAATTGTGTTACGGTCGTACTTGAGTACCTTACGGCCGTAAGTTAGCCACTGAATTTTTTTTTTTTTTATTTTTTTTATGTGTGAATGAAATGAATAAATAAAATAAAAATAACCAAAAATGAAAATACGAAAATAAAGAGTCGAGGAGGTAAAGAAACTCCCCTCTCGGGTTGCCTCCCGAGCAGCGCCTTTGTTTACTGTCGTTGGCTCGACAGGTTGTTTCCTCCTTCAACCGGGATTAGGTGGATTTTCAAAGCTCAATTTCCTCTTCATGCTCTTCATTAGTGCCTGCAAAGTAGGGGGTAGAGATTTTTCATCAGAACCTGGTAATGAGATGGATGAGATTTTACCAGATTTCGGTGACTTTGGACAGTCCTTTCCACCAATATCGAGAACTTCCTGTTCTAAAGAGTCATTCACATTAACAGAATAAACAGGATCATCATCAAAAAATTTCACGGAATCATAAATATTGAATTGAACAATTTCATTATCAAATTTCATGGAAAGTGTGCCACTGCTAACATCTATCTTAGTCTTAGATGTCTTTAGGAATGGTCTCCCTAGCAAAATAGGAGTGGATTTGGGGTAGTGGTCATCATTCATGTCCAATACATAAAAATCTGCAAGAAATACTAAACCTCCTACTTGCACTAGAATGTCTTCAACTACCCCGTCAGGATAAGCATTAGAACGATCGGCTAGTTGAATTATAACATTAGTTTCAGTCAGTTTGGCAAGTTTTAATGACGCATAGGTGGACCTAGGAATTACATTGATAGATGCACCTAAGTCTATTAAAGCACGATTTATTTTCTTATTACCTATTTGACAAGGTATGGTAAACATACCTGGATCCTTGCACTTGGGAGGTAATTTTCTTTGAAGAAGTGCAGATACAGACTCACCCATTCTTACCATCTCATTTCCCACCAGTTTCCGTTTGCTAGTGCATAAATCTTTTAAAAATTTTGCATACCGGGGGACTTGCTTGATGGCCTCCAACAGCGGGATATTGATTTCAACCTTCCTAAACATTTCTAACATGTCCTTTTCTTTGCTTTCCTTGTTCGTCTTTGCCAACCTGCTAGGAAAAGGTGGAGGTGTTAGTTTAACATTTAACTGGGAGTCAGTTTTTACCTGAGGGTTTTACGAAGTGTCGTTTCTCTTCCCGACTCCTTCCTTTCCATCTTCCTCCACTTCGGGTGCAGCCGGTTCCAATTGCGGACCTTCAATTTCCTTTCCACTCCGGAGAGTTATGGAGCTCATGTTTTTGGGATTCACCTCGGGCTGTGATGGTAGCTTCCCTCCAGATTGTGCCTCCAATCTATTTATGGCGTTGGCCATTTGGTTCATTTGATTTTCCAGGTTTTGAATGCTTGACTTGGTATCCTGTTGGAATTGCATCGTGTTAGTTGCCAACATCCTAACAATTCTTCAAGAGACATACCTGAATTTTGAGGTTTTTGTTGATATTGCCCCTGTGGTTGGAAGGTTCCTTCATGCTGGAATTGTCCTTGTGGATTGTTGGATGGGAAACTCGGGGGCTTTTTATTCCCATAGCTTAGATTGGGGTGATCCCTCCAGCCAGGGTTATAGGTATTGGAGTACGGGTTGTATTGCTGTTTTTGAAATGGAAACCCTTCTGCAACCTTTACCTGTTCGCCATTCTCCTCTTGCAACACCGAACATGTATCCGTTGGATGCCCAAAGTTTGAACAGATTCTGCATGCTTTGACCTGATTCGAGTTCCCTACAGCAAGCTGCTTAACGAGATTGGTTAGTTCATATAATTGACCTTCGATATTGGAACTACTTACCTCGTTCACTCGGCGGACTTGGGAGTCTCGGGTTGAATTGAATTGCTGAGTATTTTCTGCCATATTAGAGATTAAAGCCCGCGCTTGTTCCGGCGTCTTGTCCATCAGTGCTCCTCCACTTGCAGCATCTATCATGTTTCTATCCATCGGTGCTAAGCCTTCGTAGAAATACTGCACCAGGAGTTGCTCACTGATCTGATGGTGGGGGCAGCTCGAAATGAGTTTCTTGAAGCGCTCCCAGTACTCATATAATGTCTCACCATTGCTTTGGCGAACCCCGCAAATCTCCTTCCGGATTGTCCCCGCCCTAGATGCAGGGAAGTATTTTTCCAAAAAGAGTCTTTTCATGTCGTTCCAAGTAGTAACTGTTCCCAATGGTAGGCAATAGAGCCAGTAGGTAGCGGCATCCTTCAATGAGAATGGGAAGGCTCTCATTTTTATTTGCTCCTCGGTAATGCCCGTGGGCCTCATACTGTCGCAAACCACATGGAACTCCTTTAGATGTCTATATGGATCTTCACCGGCATGTCCCCAAAAAGTAGGTAGAAGGTGGATCAACCCGGATTTTAGCTCAAAGGTTCTTCCTTCTTCTACCGTTGGAAAAGTGATACATAAGGGCTGTTGAGCCACATCGGGAGTAGCCAGTTGTTTAAGAGTTCTGTTGTCGATGTTGTTAGCTGCCATTTGTCGTGCTGCTCTCCTTTGCTGTCGAAAAGTCCTCTCAATTTCTGGGTCAAGATCAAAAAGTTCACAATTAGTTGACTGAATTTTAAGCATATAAGCAAAGGAGTACAAAAATATATATATATATATTTTTTTTGAGAAATTATAGAAATAAAGTGAAAATAAAATTAATAAAATAAAATGTAGAAAAAAAAATTCTAATTAACTAAACAACTAAATTGGTTGACCATTCCCCGGCAACGGCGCCAAAAATTTGATGCGTGTCGCAATGCACCAAAATAATAAATAAATTCCTTGTTCACTATTACTAAGAATATAGGAGTGGAAGCAAGGGTCGATCCCACAAGGAATGGAACTAACTTAGTGTCATATCAATTAGAATTGTAAAAGGGGGTTTTGTTTTGAATTGTTTGTAAATGATTTAACTAATAAAATAAAGCAATTAAAATGATTGAAATAAATATCAAATGTTGACGAGTCCTAGTTCTCAGGTTCAGTTGTATTCTATCACAATGTTATCACTTTCCAAGTAACGCGAGTTCAATTTCTTCTTTTGAGGTTTACGGCAGTAAAGGAAATGTCTTACGGCCGTAACATCTTTTCTGCTTATTTTTTTTCCTGTTTCAACATGCGCTTACGGCCGTAAATATTTTTCTTGCGGCCGTAAATCTTATTTGCACCTAAGTCCCAAAACTTCAGTTTTTAGTGCAATTTGGTCCTTTTTTCTTCTTTTCTCTTCTATTATGATCCTATACAATATAAAACATAAAATGCATTAATAATACTTAAATAAAATCACATTATGGCATATTCAAGGATTTAAGTACATAAAATAAACGTTAACATAATACTTATCACATCCCAACTCTATCCTTGGGGAGTCCTCGATGAAATTAATGAAATACATCGAGGTTAATGGGGAGTCGATTCCAAAAGCTAGCCGAAGTGAGGGAAGTAGCCTAGGTCCATCCATAGAGGAAGAACCCGTACACATGGAAGGATTGGAATGTGAGCAAAGAGAAGAGACAACTTTTGTGGCACCGGAACACGTGCCACCTAGTGGTTTTGAAGCTTTTCTGGCTGGGTTTAGAGGGTTCCAAATTGAGACTCGGGCCAACTTTGCAAATTTAGCTCAAGCCGAAACCAACTTCTTCACTGAGATGGGCCGAAAGATGGACGAACTCATGGTTCATCAGTATCGCATGGAGGATCGACTTGATGAGCTCGAGGATGAAGGACCTAAAGATGATGAAGATGATTGTAGCGTACCCGGTCCTCAAGGGCTACCGGCCGTCTGCTTATGGTTTTTCTACTCCCCCCTGGTAGTCCTGCTCCTCAAGGGCTGGCAGGCTCGTTTTCAGGAAGTGGATTTTTGCCTCCTGTTCACAGATATCTCGCAATACGAAATATCCTCGCAAGTGAACGGGTCATGAAGAGTAGTTAAAATGGACCTAAGAGTCCGGATTATCGTTCCCACAAGGACCGTTTACTAAGTACCGAAATGTGTAAATTCTTATCCCTATTTGAACAAAGAAATGAATTTTTGATTGTTTGGAACCTAATGTTTATAACTATGACTAACAGATTAAAACTCTGCACAAGATTGAGGTTTCACAATTGCTGATTGTTTTTAAGTATAATTAAAAGTGGTTGGGATTCACGAGTTCACCTAGCCAATTAAATCAATTCCTGTTCCAGATTTTATTTTCTAAATATGTGATCGATCAAGTTCACTAAATTAAGTTGAGATTCCTCTCTCGAGTTTAAATCAACTCTACCTAGATAAGTCAACCATGTATCTCTACAGCGGGTCCGAATATTCCTTATCTAAATGCATTACATGCAAGAACTCATACATGATCGCACTAATCACGAAAGTATATCTCTATCTCTCGTTCAATCAATGGATTTATTACCTAGATCTATGTTATTAACTCACCTCTCGGATTATGGAAATAACACATAAAGTCATGAACAAGTGGCCAATTCATTCAAGCATTAAACGCAATAATAAACCATCACATGCATTACGGCGTTAAAATAAGGAACATGGAATTAAATTAATTGTCTAAGCTACATCATGATTCCCAACGTTAAGATTAGTTACTCATAACGAAGGAATAATGAAAACAATCTAAATCGAAATTAAACATATTGGAATATATGGATTCAACAATAAGAAAAGAAGTCTTGCATCAAGAATCAGATTTCCTTGTTGAGCTCCTAATTCCCGTGCTTTTCCGTGCTTGAATCCCCTCGCGTCAACTGGATGTTGATTTGCCAAGAATTCTCCAAGATTCTGCTTTACAAAACCTCCTTTTCAGTTGCCTCTCGCGCTCTGTTACCACTTAGGTTAATTTCCTAAGTCTTGCCTCTTAAAATCGCGCAGAAAAGCCCAATACAGGCCCAGTCGGACACCTACGCGATCGCGTGGTTTAGGTGCCAGCGATCGCGTGGGTGCACCTTATTCCGCTCTGCATGCATTTTGTCGCCATGTCATGATCACTGACGTTGAGCTTTCGCGATCGCGACCTGGAGGTTTAACACGCGATTCGCCATCTTTCCCTTGGCTTTCAATTCAATCCTCCGGTTTTATTTGCGAAATGTATCCCTCACTATTGATTTGATCAGTTTGACCCTAGAATTTCTGTTTCTCTTCAATTCTCTTTCTTTTGACCTTTATTCCCCGTAATTGCTTCCTTGTTCCTCTTTTTGACTAAAATATGAAATAACAACAATTAAATGCAATTTAGGTAGAATAAATCCACAAATCAACACGATAAATTCTCATTTTGGCAAATTCCCAAGTGTATAAAATACACCTATCAAATACCCCAAACTTGAATTATTGTTCATCCTCGAACAACGGATAATGGCTTACAAAATCAAATAGAAAAGATATAAGATATTTTGTTGTGCCAACATGCTTACCATATGCCTCCATAGTCCAAATCAATTTACGCACTGAGCACGAGTTAGGAACAACAATGTAAAATAATTTCTAGTTATATCATGCCAGAGTTTCAAGTGTGTGTGTGAATAGCCAATGTCAAACGCATACTTATGCCCAAGATGTGCTCAACACTGTATGACTCATCATGCATAATCCAACCCAAATCCCATGTGGTCAATCTATGATTGCTAATAAAATTCCTTTCAACGCTCATGGATGATCACCACTTTCTGCTTTTCTCTCACATCCCGCGTTTTTTTATCTATGTCGGTTCTAAAAAATATTCTTTGCTTATTCCACACAAGGTAATCAGAATCAGGAATATGCGTGCATAACGAATCAAAAGAAAGCAGACCCCAATTCTACAACCTCAACCACCACAGCTCAGTCAACAAAGCTTATACCATGCAATAATATATATATATATATATATATATATATATTTTATGAACGACTTTTTCTTTTAATGTCCCTGTCTTTTACCATCTTTGTGCAGAACTTTTCATACTGGCTTTCTATATGACCCCTGTAGCGGGCTTTCAGATCGGCAACTCCCAAACCAGACTGCTTTAGGGTACCAGGTTCAAAGAACCCCTCAGACGTACTTGCCCGAGTCATAAAGGCTTAAACAGAAAAGTTAAAGATGTTATAATGTCTTATGTGTAAGTCCACTCTCCGTACTTGCTTTCTAATTGACCCCTGTAGCGAGCTTTAAGTCGATGACTCCCAAGCCAGTTGGCTTTAGGGCACCAAGTTTGAAGGATCCCTCGGACTTACTTATTCGAGTCAAAAAGGCATTTGAAGAGCGGAATAAGACTTTCAGCATTTTTATGTTTTTATGCTGGAAATTGTTTATACCCGTTGACCAAACTGTAATGACTAAAGTGCAAAACCAAGAACCACAGACCTCCAACCCGTCAATACACACAAATTCCAACCATTTTACCCCCAAACTTGCATTTTAGCATGATTGGTTCTACTTTAGGGGTGGGATGTCTAACGATCTAAGTTCAGGGATTTTTGAGTCATTCCTAAGTTCGAATTGCATAAACTCTGCCCCACATGTATTAAACAAAATCCCACACACAAGCAATTATCCAACACTGGCTATGTGCGCAGATAGTATGAATCTGGCAAAACATAACTAGTTAAAAAAATAAGTTCATGCTTTTTCATGTTGTCCAGTTTTATCGAGCTCATGTACAAATTAATTCATACTATTTCCTAGACAATAAGTATGTCAACACAATTTTTAACTAAAAGAATTTTTTTTTTTTTTACGATAACTTAAACATCAAATAAAAGGACCAAGTAGTTGCATTGATTAATAGAGGTTTGAAGAGTTACAGACTAATAATTAGTACATGCCCATATGATCAAAAGTAAATATAGCCTAAGATTAACCCACTACCCCCAAACTTAAAAATATACATTGCCCTCAATGAAACAATTAAACAAGGAAATATCAAAAATGACAGGCAAGGTAAAAAAAAAAAGATCAGGAACTTCCTGGGGGTAGGTCCTGCTGCTGCGGCGTAGATGGGCCTGGGGCGTCTGCATCTAATCTGCCTTCTATCCTCCCCAGTCTCGCTTCAATCCCCTCGGCTCTCCGTTCGATCCCCTCCAATCGGTTCTCGATAGAAAAGAGCCTGGCTTGCACCCGCGAGAGCTGACCGCTAAATTCTGTCATCGTATGACTCATGATGCGCTGCTCCCCAGCAATGTTACCCTGAACCAGTCGGTCAAGTCACTGTTCCAAGATTTCTAGCTGCCTGTGCTGTGCGACTTCAGCTTCCCTCCGCAAGTTAACGGCGCGAGTCAGGTCAGTCAACTACAAAAGTATCTGCCGTAAGAGCCTCTCATCTCCGAGAGGAGCTGGCACATGTGCTGGTGCTGCTGGAGCGGCTGGTTCAGTCGGCTCTGCTGGTGCAACAGGGTCAACAGGATCCACTGGGGCCGGCGCAGGAGCAGGTGGGCCTCGCTGTACCCTAGGCCTCGTGCTCTCTCGGGTGCGTCTGCTGATAATGGCACCAAGAGGCGCAGGTTCTTCATGGGGCAAAATATCCACTCCTTCGACCACGCAGATCGCACTAATCAAACAAGGAAACATGATCTGGCGGCCGAAGTCCAGCTGGGAGGCAAGTGTAATAATAAAATCAAAGATGTGCCTCCCCAAATCCAACTTGCGCCCCCTGGCTAGATGATGAATTAAGCGAGCCCGGTCTTCATTAAACTCTGTCCTGTGGGAAGTGGGATCGATGTTATGGCACATGAAGATGTGCAGGACCCTGATACTCTCTGTGAGCTCCCCATGTTCAAAACGCCCTGGCTTCTCCAATTCCACATGCTGCCGGCCGTACAAGAAGTCAGTAATCATATCAATATCCAAATCACTAGGGACCTGATCAATCCCCTCTCGTGTCAGCTCCAAAACCCGCTCAATGACAGCCGGAGAAAATCAGATCCATTTACCACGCACCCAGGTCTTATACCTGTGAGGGGCACCTTCTATCTCAATGGCATGGTTGAAATTGGCTAGGAACTCCTTAATTAAAAGTGGATATGGCTTGTGCGGTGTGCCTACCAATTTGTGCCAACCTGCTCTCTCTATAAGGTGGGCTAGCTCGGTATCCGGGAAATCGGCTACAATTACCTCACGTTCATTCCAAATTTTCTTCCCCTTAAGAAGCACATCATATCTGTGTAATTATTCGCTCCCCAAAAACCTTTGTATATCTCCTATGTTCCCCTGATCACCCTCGGGGTCCGCAGAGGAAGCTCCTCGTTTTCGCTTAGAAGGCCCAGCCCGTCCCTTCCCTTTCTGTGAAGCGGTGGCTTTTGAAGGCATTATTGTACCTACAAAGAGCAAACTCATCATTAGAACCAATGTGAGAGTGGAAAAAGTACAAGAAGGATTGCATAAACCCCCAAACTTGTGAAAAATTACACAATAAAAGAGAAAGAATATCAGCCCGACTAGTGCTTTATAACCTCAGTTATCATGCCAAAAAAAATAAACTTATGGAAAAGTGTCCCGAGCACAATAAAGTATTTCAATTAAAGAGTAGCATATTAAAAGTTAAGAGCAGACAGAAATCAGATGCATATAGAAAAGACACGATGAAGTGGTGACGTGAGGGTGCAATGACCCTGCAGTGACCTTGCAATGGCCCTGCAGTGGCTGCAATGGTGCTAGAGTTCAAACATGCACATTTGCGCAATGCCATGCGGCAAAAATGTGAAATTCTAGCACAACCACGGTGAGAAACATGTAACCAAGAAATGTGCTCGGGTGGATATGTCAAAATTCAACAAAATTCTCGTTGAGACAATTCATCGAACACATTGAAGGCATAGGAAAATCATGGAGAAATCATAGGAACTAGTGAGTGGAGACTTCCAAAAATAATTTACCCATCAACTCAACACACAGCCAATCCACAATCTAACCTAACCCATACTCCTTTCGACCACAATCACGGAACAAGCAAAAATAGGGTAAAAACGGTCAAAAGAGGAAAATCCCAAATCCTAAGAATGCATACCTTAGAGGAATGATGAGGAGTGGTAATAGACTAGATTATGCAGGAGATTGATAGCTGTATCTTCAAGGGGTAGAGTTGTGCGCGAAATGGTGGCGAGAGAAAGAGAGGCACCAGGCAGCGTGAGTGGGAACCAAATGAAGGCTGCCGGGGTTTAAAAACGTGAAATTCGCGCCCAGTTCAACCACGCGATCGCATGGAAATCCTAGTAGCGATCGCGTGGTTATCGCAAAAAGAATCTGTTGAAAAATTGGACGCGAGTCGCGATCACCTATATGGTAAAATCGCAATCGCGACTTAACCCTTTTTTTTTTACGGTATAATATGAAATAAATGCCACAATATGATATAAAAACGTGAATGATCATGAATATCGACATTTAACTTTGTTCAACTAGTGCGGGGCTCGGTAATGACAACTAAATCCTATAATGCTCAAACTTCCCTAGAAATCTGAAAATATGCCTAAAATTCCAACACATGCGAATCATAACTGATATGAAAGAATTGTGCACAAAAACATGGTACCCAATACCACAGCACCCAAAGACTAACTAATGCAAAGGTCGTGAATGCAACAATGATAAAGAATTGATAAAAATACTAAAATAAGGTAAACATAAAACATAAGAATGCAAGAGAAGAAAAATTGGGTTGCCTCCCAACAAGCGCTTCGTTTATAGTCTCAAGCCCGACTTTCTGCGTTGTTTACTCTGGAACGGCGATGTCAATGTGTGACTTCTCCTTATCAAAATCAACCTCATAGTAGTGCTTGATTCTTTGCCCATTTACTTTAAAATGTCCTTTAGTCGTATGATGAAGCTCGAATGTGCCATATGGAAATATTTGAGCAATTGTGAAGGGTCCAGACCATCTCGACCTCAATTTTCCCGGAAAAAGCTTCAAGCGTGAATTGTACAGCAGCGCCTGATCTCCAACCTGAAATTCTCTCTTGTGAATGTGGCGATCATGCCACTTCTTAGTCTGTTCCTTATAGATTGAGGTATTCTCATAGGCTCCCAGGCGAAATTCATCCAATGCATTCAGCTGCAAAATTCTCTGATCTTTGGCCAAGTCTATATCCAGGTTCAACGGTTTTAAAGCCCAGTATGCCTTGTGTTCAAATTCAACAGGCAAATGACACGCTTTTCCATATACTAACTGAAATGGTGATATCCCGATGGGAGTTTTGAAAGCTATCCTATATGCCCACAGAGCATCATCCAATTTGCTGGCCCAGTCTTTACGGGATGACCTCACTGTTGTTTCCAAAATCCGTTTCAACTGCCTGTTTGAAGTTTCCACTTGCCCACTAGTCTGTGGGTGATAAGTTGTCCCCATGCGATGACGAGTTCCATACTTGGCCAATACTGCTTTGAACAACTTGTTGTTGAAATGAGTTCCCCCATCACTTATGATTGCTCGTTGTGCTCCAAAGCGAGTAAAAATGTTTTTCCGTATAAATTCAACCACAATTCTGGCATCATTGGTTGGGCATGCCTTTGCTTCGACCCACTTTGATACATAGTCAACCGCCACCAGTATCTATTTGTTGTTGTATGAAGGTGGGAACGGACCCATGAAGTCTATTCCCCACACATCAAACACTTCCACCTCCAAAACACTGTTAAGCGGCATTTCATGCTTGGATGATATATTACCTGTTCGTTGGCACCGGTCACATGCCTTGACAAACGAGAAGGCGTCTTTAAACACTGTTGGCCAATAAAATCCACATTGCAAGACTTTAGCTGCCTTTTAGTGGCTCCCATGTGTCCACCATATGGGGCTGAGTGGCACCTTTCTAGAACCGATAAAATCTCTTCATCTGGAATGCACCGTCGAATTATTTGGTCAGGTCCCCTTCTGTACAAAAATGGATCTTCCCAATAAAAGAACTTCAGATCATGAAAGAACTTTTTCTTCTGCTGGTAAGTAAAATCAGGAGGCAAAACGTTGCTGGCCAAGTAATTTACATAATCTGCAAACCAGGGCCCCTTATTATTCTCTACCTGCATCATATGGGCTAGCAGCATTAACTGTTCATCTGGAAATACTTCGTTTATGTCTTCATGATTTCCTCATTTACCTGCTCCAATCTGGATAAATGATCAGCAATCTGATTTTCTGTACCTTTTTTATCCCGGATTTCAATATCGAATTCTTGAAGCAGTAAAACCCATCTGATCAGTCTAGGCTTGGCATCCTTTTTTCCAAATAAGTACTTCAACGCCGAATGATCTATGTACACCACTACTTTTGATCCTATAAGATAAGATATGAATTTGTCAAAGGAAAATACCACTGCTAATAGCTCTTTCTCAGTTGTGGCATAATTTATCTGGGCATCTGTTAAAGTTCTGCTGGCATAATAAATTACGTGGAAAATTTTGTCCTTTCGTTGCCCCAATGCTGCCCCCACAGCGTAGTCACTCGCGTCACACATGAGTTCAAAAGGAAAACTCCAGTCCGGTGCCACGATAATTGGTGTAGTAGTTAATTTTTCTTTGAGTGTATTAAAGGATGACAAACACTCTTCAGAAAAATTAAAAACTACGTCCTTCTCCAATAAATTACACAGGGGCTTCGTGATTTTGGAAAAATCTTTTATAAATCTCCTGTAAAATCCAACATGGCCTAAAAAACTTCTGACTCCTTTGACTGAGCTAGGTGGTGGTAATTTTTCAATTACCTGAATTTTTGCCATGTCCACTTCAATTCCTTTTTCAGAAATCCGATGCCCTAGTACAATTCCCTCGTGCACCATAAAGTGACACTTCTCCCAATTTAACACCAGATTTGTTTCTGTGCATCTTTTAAGCACTAGGGATAGGTGGTGTAGACACTCATCAAATGAGGAACCAAAGACTGAGAAATCATCCATGAAGACTTCAATAAATCGCTCCACCATATCGGAAAATATTGCCATCATGCATCTTTGGAACGTTGCTGGAGCGTTACATAGTCCAAACGGCATTCTCCTGAAGGCAAATGTACCATAGGGACAGGTAAAAGTAGTTTTCTCTTGATCAGCCAAGGCGATGGCAATCTGATTGTACCCCGAATATCCATCAAGGAAACAGTAGTGTGAATGACCCGCTAGCTTCTCCAACATCTGATCGATGAACGGTAATGGAAAATGGTCCTTTCTGGTTGCAGCATTCAGTTTCCTGTAATCAATACATACTCTCCAACCGGTCACTGTCCTTGTAGGGATCAACTCGTTGTTCTCATTCGCAATTATTGTCATGCCCCCCTTCTTTGGCACTACATGAACTGGACTGACCCAAGCACTGTCTGATATCGGATATATAATACCTGCATCAAGTAGCTTTAAAATCTCTTTTCTCACCACTTCCTTCAAAGTAGGATTCAATCTACGTTGTCCTTCCACTGATGGCTTGGAATCATCTTCCATCCAAATTTTATGCGTGCAGATAGTCGGACTAATACCCTTGATATCAGAAATAGTCCATCCTATTGCGGTTTTGTGTTCCTTCACTACCCGCAGCAGCCGTTCTTCTTCCAAAGCTGTCAAGTGGCTTGAAATGATAATTGGCAGTGTTGATGACTCCCCCAAAAATGCATATCGCAGGTGGGTTGGTAAAGGTTTCAACTCCAAAGTGGGAGGAATTTCACACGATGGTCGAGATTTCTGCAAATTTTCACCTAATGGTTCAAAATAACGACCTGCCCTTAGCGTGAACCTTGGTGATGCCTCCAATTCATTAGCCATCCTTGCCACCTCTTCATTTTTCGAGTTTACAGATTTAGACTGAACGATGCACGCCTCCAATGGATCTTTAGGGTACTCCTCATCATATACACTACGAACTGCTTCTTGCACAGTGTCCACCGTGAAACACGTATCCAATGACGAGGGATATTTCATAGACTTAAAGATGTTGAAAGTGATCTTCTCCTCAACCACTCGAAGCACTAGTGTTCCTTCATGAACATCTATTAATGCATTTCCCGTTCTCAAGAATGGTTGTCCCAAGATGAGGGGAATTGTCTTATCTTCTCCAATCCCGAGCCTCCTGAAAATAGATAAAGGCATTAAGTTAATGCTGGCACCTAAATCACATAAAGCAGATTCAAATTCAATAGACCCAATGGTGCAAGGGATTGTGAAACTCCCTGGATCCTTCAGTTTGGGAGGCAATTTCTTCTGGATTATTGCACTGCATTCTTCGGTGAACATCACTGTCTCATGCTCGTCCAGCTTTCGTTTATTTTTCAGGATTTCTTTCATGAATTTCGCATAGCTCGGCATTTGGGTTAAAGCCTCTGCGAAGGGAATGTTGATGTGCAGCTGCTTGATTTTCTCAATAAATTTGGCAAACTGCTGGTCTAATTTTTGTTTCCTCAGCCTCTGTGGATATGGTATGGGAGGTACGTAGGCTTTAACTGGGGTCGGGGCCTTCCTCACCTCCGCTTCTTCTGCCCTGTCAGATTTTTCCGTTGAATTTTCTCTCTCCGTATGATCAGCTTCTTTCTCTTCCACTGCTTCTGTTACTATTTCTGAGTTATCTGTTCCTTTCACACTAATTTCTGGTAATTGAACTCCACTTCTGGTTGTAATGGTTTGTACCTGTTCTCTTGGATTTGTTTCTGTATTACTGGGCAATTTACCTTGTTGTCTTTCTGAACTTGCGTTTGCCAACTGTCCCAATTGAATTTTTATTTCTTTAATATCAGCTTGATGGCTTTGCAACAGCTGCAGTATCAATTCTTCACTAGAATTCTTCTTAACTTGTTGTTGCTGCTGTGGTTGTTGTTGCTGAAACCCTGGTGGTCGTTGGGTGTTTTGATTATTAGCCCATGAAAAGTTTGGATGCTTCCTCCATTCAGGGTTGTACGTCTGTGAGTACATACCTCCTTGCTGCCTCTGATTGTTCCCAACAAAATTTGCATGCTCTTTATCCGATTGACCTTGATATGCCATAGGACACTCCGATAGTACATGATTCTCAAAACAGTAATCACAGACTATGGTTGTCTGAGCTGCAAGCACTGGCTACTGATTCATGCTGTCAAATTTCTTCGTCAGTGCATCCAATTTAGCATTAATCGCTGTAATTTCATTTACTGCATCTATTCCACCAGATTTCTGTGCGGTGCGATCGGAGTACCACTGATAAATATTTGCTGCCATTTTCTCGAATATTTCGGAAGCGAAGGTAAGTCAAATCCATCACTGATCCACCCGCAGCTGAATCTGCATGCTTCATGTTATCATTGGTCAACCCGTTGTAGAAAGTTTGTATGAGGATCCAATCAGCTATTCCATGGGTAGGACATTGACGAACTAGCTCATTGAACCTCTCCCAAGCCTCAAAAATGGACTCTCCTGGCTATTGATTGAACGAAAGGATTTCGCGCCTTAACTTTGACATCCGGCCAGGTGGAAAGAACTTGTCAACAAATTTTTGACTCATTACTTCCCAAGTAGTGATTGTATGGAGGGGCAACGTGTAAAATCATGCCTTTGCCTTGTCTGCCAATGAGAAAGAAAATAATTTCAGCTTCACAGCGTCACCCGAAACTCCGTTCATTCGCTGCATGTCACATAATTCTTGAAAGGTTCGCAGGTGTGCATGTGGATCTTCAGACGGCAACCCATGCAAGACGGCATAGTTTTGGATTAGAGAAATCAAGAAGTCTTGATCTCAAAGTTATTGGCAGGTATAGCAGGCGGCACTATGCAAGTTCCAATGTTTCCCACCGGAGGGATCATATAATCCCTTAACGCTCGCCTTCCATTGTTCAGTTGATTTCGTTGTTGCACTACAACTTCTGCTGGCAAATTATTTTGGTTTGGCTGAATTGGGTTATCTGCCATTGCTAAATCTGTGTGTTGAGCTGCTTCCAACTGTTGTTTGCGCCTTTGTCGAAAAGTGCTTTCAATTTCTGTATCAAAAGGAAACAATTCAAAAGATTTAGTTCTTCTTAACATGAATTTATAAAGACAAATCGAAAAATAAAAATAAACTAAATTAGAATAAAGCAAAACAAAATTCAAATTAAATCAAGAATTTATTGGTATCAATATTAGTAAAAAAAGTCCCCGGCAACGGCGCCAAAAACTTGTTCACCGATATCTAGCAATACGAAATATCCCCGCAAGTGAACGGGTCGTGAAGAGTAGTTAAAATGGACCTAAGAGTCCTGATTATCGTTCCCACAAGGACCGTTTACTAAGTACCGAAATGTGTAAATTCTTATCCCTATTTGAACAAAGAAATGAATTTTTGATTGTTTGGAACCTAATGTTTATAACTATGACTAACAGATTAAAACTCTGCACAAGATTGAGGTTTCACAATTGCTGATTGTTTTTAAGTATAATTAAAAGTGGTTGGGATTCACGAGTTCACCTAGCCAATTAAATCAATTCCTGTTCCAGATTTTATTTTCTAAATATGTGATCGATCAAGTTCACTAAATTAATTTGAGATTCCTCTCTCGAGTTTAAATCAAATCTACCTAGATAAGTCAACCATGTATCTCTACAGCGGGTCCGAATATTCCTTATCTAAATGCATTACATGCAAGAACTCATACACGATCGCACTAATCACGAAAGTATATCTCTATCTCTCGTTCAATCAATGGATTTATTACCTAGATCTATGTTATTAACTTACCTCTCGAATTATGGAAATAACACATAAAGTCATGAACAAGTGGTCAATTCATTCAAGCATTAAACGCAATAATAAACCATCACATGCATTACAGCGTTAAAATAAGGAACATGGAATTAAAGTAATTGTCTAAGCTACATCGTGATTCCCAACGTTAAGATTAGTTACTCATAACGAAGGAATAATGAAAACAATCTAAATCGAAATTAAACATATTGGAATGTATGGATTCAACAATAAGAAAAGAAGTCTTGCACCAAGAATCAGATTTCCTTGTTGAGCTCCTAATTCCTGTGCTTTTCCGTGCTTGAATCCCCTCGCATCAACTGGATGTTGATTTGCCAAGAATTCTCCAAGATTCCGCTCTGCAAAACCTCCTTTTCAGTTGCCTCTCGCGCTCTGTTACCACTTAGGTTAATTTCCCAAGTCTTGCCTCTTAAAATCGCGTACAAAAGCCCAATACAGGCCCAGTCGGACACCTACGCGATCGCGTGGTTTAGGTGCCAGCGATCGCGTGGGTGCACCTTATTCCGCTCTGCATGCATTTTGTCGCCATGTCACGATCACTGACGTTTAGCTTTCGCGATCGCGACCTGGAGGTTTAACACGCGATTCGCCATCTTTCCCTTGGCTTTCAATTCAGTCCTCTGGTTTTATTTGCGAAATGTATCCCTCACTATTGATTTGATCAGTTTGATCCTAGAATTTCTGTTTCTCTTCAATTCTCTTTCTTTTGACCTTTATTCCCCGTAATTGCTTCCTTGTTCCTCTTTTTGACTAAAATCTGAAATAACAACAATTAAATGCAATTTAGGTAGAATAAATTCACAAATCAACACGATAAATTCTCATTTTGGCATATTCCCAAGTGTATAAAATACACCTATCACCTCCCCAGGGATTCGAACCTTATACCTAGGGGTTAAGTACAAATTTCATGGAATCCCTGGGTACAAGGTTCGAATCCCTGGGGAGGCAAAAATTCACTTCATGGAAATGAGGCTGCCAGCCCTTAAGGAGCAGGACGACCAGGGGGGAGTGGAAAGACCATGAGTAGACGGTCGGTAGCCCTTGAGGATAGGGTACGCTACAATGATGGTGATGGTGAAGATGATGCTGATGAGTAGTTATTTTTCCCCATGCCATATGTTTATTATGATGTTTTGTTAATGTGATACTACATTTCCCTTCTGGGTTTGTTATTTCTGCCCGTTTGGGTGTTTTTATTTTGGGTTTGTAAAGGCATGAGCCTTAAATACTTACTAAAGGCATTTTCAATTATGCACTTATGTTATGTTACTATCCTATATTGAATTTCCATTCTATCAATTTCATAAGCACATAACATAACATTGAGTAAAGCCAAATATAAACTTACCTCTCGAGTTTGGATATCACGGATGAGCATTACATGTATATATGTTTTGCAGAACATCTTTTAGAAACATAGCTCTGGTTCCACGCTTGTGACGACACCAAAACCCATATTTTAATAAAGAATATTAAATTAAAAAATTCTAAATTTTTTTTTTCACTTGTAGAACCTCAAGTGTGGACATCAGTGTCGACATTAAAGTGATTGAGGCTGTTCTGTTGGGTTGGTGTCAACACCAATATAGATGGATGTCGACACCAACACTATTTTTGAAATAGAATAGTTTTGGTGTTGAGATCTAGGGTTTCGGTGTAGACACGTAATAAACCATTCCCCATTTTTTTCATGGAAATGACTATTAGAAAGAACATAAAAGGCACTGTATAGATAAGTTACAAAAACATAGTACATCCGAGTTTAGAGAAGAGTTTACAAAGACAACTCAAAACTTCTCTTCCTTATTTTAACAAAACAACTAAAGATCAACTATATCCTTCGATTTTCTCGCCGGGAAAATCATTAGAGTATATATATTCCATAGTTTCGATATCATGAAAGTCAACATAAAAGTGGGAACACCGAAAACGAGTTAAAGCAGGAAAGTCACAGTACGCCTGCCACGTATGGATTTCAGTTACATACATATAATATTGTCCATCAGGTGACTCAATCCATTCCCAAGAGATTACTTCAAAGCTGTCGTGACACATCATCTACAAGTTGAAAATATGAAAAACATGAATTGATAATTCAATGAGTAATTCGATACACATGAAAGTATTTTCAAAGATTTATGATTTCAGGGCCCGATTATAGATTATCTCCTCTACCCCAAAGCACTTAATATATACACAACCCGGATATCGATAAATGGACATAATCATAAACATGTTACTCAAGATTCCATATCCTTTAGAGCTTCTACATCCCTGTCATCTTTCCCATATTCAACTCCAATAGGGTTACTAGATATTCATGTCGTTCGTCGGAGACTTGGAGTTGCAAGATCCTCACAACATACATCGATATCCAAACAATAAACATTTGATTACCAAGGGGACTAGAGTTCAAATCTATAATCATTACTTGAAAATGCTCCTTTTTTGAATCATATCACATTCAATATCATCATCAATATGCATCAAAAGCATTTTATCATATATCAGACTTGTACATAATGAAACATGTAAAAGGGTGTATCGAATACTCATTGTTTTGATGATTATGTAATATCTATCAACCTGAAATTCATAAAATAACTTCATATCATGAATAGAACTAAAAATAGAGGGTCTCTATATGGGTGTCTACATGGGTGTAGACACCATGTTCATCATTCTTCGTTTGGTGTCGACACCACATCACCTGGTGTCGACACCAAGCATAGTTTCAGAAACTAGGTTTGATTTCTTTAATTTTGTTGATCCCTAACTAATATATTTTGATAATCATTTTTGAAAAACAAGTGTGGGGATCAAAAGAATGATTTAAAACGGATTTAAACATAGTTTTGGAAAGAATTCAACAATTGATGTACAAAAAGAGATAGAGTTTTTTATGTTGATTACCTGAAGTTATGTTTTATAATTTCAAAAACTAAGGTATTTATAAGGAAGAAAGGGTGTAGGGAAGCCAGGGATCATGGTTGTATGGGATTGGGACCTTCCTTCACCATTAAGCTGTTAGCCCAAGAGTAAACTAACCAAGAGGGGGGTGAATTGGTTTATAAAACTTTTTCGATAATAATCTCAAACTTAAAAACCAATGGGTACAAATATGTGCACTTAGTGTTACAAGTAACTAATCTATCAATGTAGTGTGCTATATATGTGTAAACTTAATTGATAAGGCAAGTATAGCACTTAGATATAATGTTGTACAATATAAATTTATAGAATAGAGTAAGTGCAATGTACGTAAGTAAAAGGGATAAGAGAGTGCAAACACGATTTATGGAGGTTCAATCAACCAACGTGATCTACGTCCCCCGTTACCGAGCTCTCCGTCACGAGCAAGGCCAAATCCACTATTTTGGTAACTTACAACAAGGAGTACCAAATCCTTAGGAAACTTACAACAAGGAGCGCCTATCCTTTTACAATCGAGTTTTCACACGGCTCTCGAAACCAACAATCGAGTTTTGATAAGGCTCTCGAAAACCAACAATCGAGTTTTCACAAGGCTCTCGAAACCACAAGATATAATGAATTGAATGTACAATTGAAATAACTCTCTTGACAAATGATATACTCAAATTAAGTACCGAGAGAGTTAGTCTAACACTTCAATAGATAGCAATGAATTAAGCTCGAGTGTTAGAGAAAAACTTTGATGCAAATGATAATGAAAAGTTTGATGCAATCAAACAAAGTTTTTCAAATAATCTCTTGTTAAAAATATTGAATCAAATTACGTACCAAGAGATGCCACACTTGAATAATTAACAATAAGTTAAGCTCAAAGTGTTTAGGCAATGGAACTTTGATGTATCAAATGATAATGAAAAATGTAGTACAAATAATCAAAGTTCCTCAATTGGAATTTTTCTCTTTTAAAAGATTAAAACAAGTTTAGAACAAAGAGAGACTTACACTTCAATTCCAATATAGTGTGAAGATGTTGAAGAAGTTTAAACAATGTAAAACAAAAAATCTTCACAAAACTTTCTTCCAAAAACTTTGATGAATTTGATAAAACAAAGTTTAGATCAATCAAAGTTTTATGAAAATAAAAGATGAATAAAAACTAAGTAAGAACACTGAATTTTCACAAGAAAGTTTGTATAAAATCTTATCTAAGTTGTTGTATTTGAATGCAAATGTGATGGCTATTTATAGATCAAGATTTTGAGCTTCAGCCAGTTTCGGTCGACCGATTCCAGACTTTCGGTCGACCGAAAGTTTAAATAAAATAGCCGTTGCATTAGCCGTTAAACTTTCGGTTGATCAGATGTTTCGGTCGACCAGACTTTCGGTCGATCAAGTATATTTCGGTCGACCGAAATATGAAAATTTGAAATTTTTATTTTAATATCAAAAAGTTTATTTTTCCAAAAACTATTTCATGATATGATTTGAAAAATCATTTTTATGCAATTGATGAATTGTCAAGTAAGTTTCTTGATGCATAAAAAATCATTTTCGAGCTTATTGAATTTCATCGCTAAAGATTGAGAGTGTTATACCTTTACATATGTTAAATCAACTCTAATCTTGTATGCTCGAATTCTTGATCTTCATGTCATGCTTTTCAACCTCAATTTTGATCTTTGAATATCTTCAATGATTTCATGATCTACTTTGCGTCTCATGTGCTCGATCACATAATTTTGATTTATATCTTTAAGAGACGATTTGAACATTGAGTGCTTTGAATATTTATCATTACATGAAACACTTGAATCACACTTTTTAGCAACACAATAAATTCTTGTTTGTTATGATCAAAACAATAAGGTCAAATTGACCATAGGTCAACATAAGCTTCCTAATTACAAAGCATGAGGTGTCTATCATGCAGCTGGAGTTGGACCACGGTCATGCAAGCATGAGGTGGAGAGAAGGTATAAGCTGAGTATAGAAGCTATACAAGCAGCGCTGGCAGTCTAGGAGTCCAACTTATGGCTGCTATTTTGGCTTTTCCCATTTTTGAGGAGTTGAATTCGAATCTGGTTTTGAAGTAGCAAACGGCATCCAAATTAAGAGTTTTTGGTGTCATTTCAAAGTACTCATATAGTACTTTCATATAAAAATTTCCACGCAGAATTTGGATAACGATAGAAGAAGTTATAGCGTTCCAAAGATGGCCCCTCAAAACTGTCTTTTCGAGTCGTGGGTTGAGCAGCCAACTTTGAAAAATTACTAAGGATTGTACAGTAGTCAGAACGATAAACAGATTTCAAATTCTTGAAGTTCACTTCGAGTACTTATCCGTACATATAAGATATACATTTATCCGAGGTCGGAAGATGTCAAACGAACTTCCTAATATAGACGTTAAATCACCATTTTATTTCTAACATAGGTTTCATTTTCCTTTCCTAATTTAAATAAAAATCTTAAAATATATCTATTACGTCATAATGAGTAAATAAGGACGTCATAATTTTTCGGAGCATTACAACACGCCTAGGGAAACCATCCAAGCTTCCCTTATTTATGTGCAATCGGATTGTTTGTCCATCAAGAATCCTACATGTACCAAATCTCGATTTCCTGCAATTAAATCAAGAATAATCAGAAACAAGGTAAGATAACTATAAATGACAAAATCTTACCATAAATGACGATAATGTAAGATAATCAAGGTTGTTTGCAAATCTTACCATAAGTGAAGATAAGGTAAGATAATCAAGGTTGTTTACAAATTTTACCATAAGTGATAAACTTGGACACCAAGAATCATGATCTTCGGCCATCAAGATACTCGACCAATCAAAATATTATCACAATATTTCTTAATCATTATCATAAAAAATAACAAACATTATCTGCAATATTAAATGATTATCCCAAACACATAGGAGATAAAAACAATATTACGTCCAAGAAATATTTAAGTAATTTAATAAATTACTAAATACACGTATTTAGTAATTGAATTAAATTTACTAAAATTACAAACTTGTAGAAAAATAGAAATGCCAACTTAAATAAGTTAACACCAACTTTGGGCCTTAATAAAAATGAAATCTTAAATTTCTTTTATTATTATTATTATTATTATTATTATTATTATTATTATTATTATTATTATTATTATTATTTTTTGTTTGGGGAAATAGTGCAAGTAATTTGTGAAATTTCTCTATGAAATAATTTCTTGAAAATATAGTATTGCAACATAAATATTAGGACGTTCCCCATCCAATAATGACTTTTTTTTTTCAAAATAATTATTCAGGTTAATTTATGTTCTTCATATTTGATTGTTAATTGTTGATTTTTTACTTTTAACCCCCACACCCAGAACTCACTTGTTTCACAAGTCTTGCTTCTATTTTTTGAATATGAAATTTAATTTTTGACGAATCAAATTATGAGCGAGTATTATCGTCATAAAGTTCTTCGTCACGAGAAATTGTGTTTGAACCGAGTTTATGCTAAAAAGATTGATACACTTCTAAAAATAAAGTTTAAGGATCTCTTAATAACTTATCATCCAGGACCTCTAAATTCTCACCGCCAACCATGTCTACACTTTCAAGGAATTGGTATGATAACGTGAAGCATGGCTCTCACCCAAATTCTGACTCGAATCTTATCTTTTATTTTACTTTTATATACACTTAGCCTCTATTTACCCCAATTTTTTAAAATATCTTTTTCCTCTTACTCATTTTCAATCAGACATTCACATTTCACACAATAAAATACAATAAAATACTATATACACATAATACAAAAAATTTCTATACTTTTTATCCACATTTTTTCGAAAAAATCACTATTCAAAACATCAATTTATTTTTACAATAACCATAAAAAACAATAAAAAGATTTATAATCAATGAGGATGGTAATTAAGGATTCTTGTCCCTCCTGCCAAGATAAACAAGCATGCTACATTGCCTGCACGGGCTATCACCCCTCACATGGAAGAGGTCATGTGAGGGGACGGTAACCCGCACGGTGACATTTTAGCCTGTTCTCAAAATAAATCCCAAGAAGAGGTATTGATGAGAATCGAGAAAGTCAAACCTTGATGCGCAAGCCTGTGGAACCCATGACGAGATCCGATGCCAAGGAGGTTCAAGATTCGAGGCTAAACAAGTAATTAGAGTCAAGAAAAGCAAGCAAAGATCAAGTTGGAGCCAAAAGGAAGAAGAAATTGGACTCAGCCAATTTCGGTCTACCGAAAAGTCATTCCGGTCGACCGAAAGTCTGCAGAGATTTTTGAAGACAGCCTCAGTCGCGTTCGGCTGAGGCTTGGTCGACCGAAAGTTCCATTTCGGTCGATCATGTGATCGACCGAAAATGGTTCGGTCGACCGTGTCAGTCGACCGAAACACTCTGTTTCACAAAAACGGGGTTTTTGTTGCAATTTTCACAAAAAACGGGGTTTTGTTGCAATTTCCGAAATTTACACATTTTGTCCAATTTTGTACATTATATACTCTTTTCTTTTCATTTGTAAAGAAAACTTGGTTGTTCATTGAAGCTTGGTCTTAAGAGAGACTCCTTGAGGTAAGGTTAACCTCTTTTGTCTTGTATTATCTTTGGGATTTCTTCAACTAAATCTAGGGTATTATTATTCTTGTGTTTGTTGTTGATTTCCGCCACCTTGGAATTTGTTTATTTCTTTTCATTGAGCTAGGGTTTGTTAATCCTTGAATTTTGGGTTAGATTTAAACTTGGGTTAAGGTGTTTATCCGTTTATTTACCACTTTAACTTTTTTGGATTGGTATTAAAATTGTTGTGGGAATTTTCGATCAACGCACCGAAGGAATTCGCATCAGGTATAGCTCTCTTTTGTTGTCATCCACAACAGGTAAGCAGATTATCTTTTCGATGAGGTGCTCGACAAAGCCGAGGATTCAAGTCAAGTTGAAAATAGACAAACGCAGAAAGATATTAATAAATAATTTCTCTGAATATTATTTCAGTCCCCATGTGCCTGGGAGGCTGAAATTATGCATCAAAATAATTAAACATTCAGATTTTTTTATTCATAAGTACAAAGTGACAAAGCTTCGGGATTCCAGGTAAATATTGCCACTGTTAACAAACAAAAGTTCATAATTTTTGAACCTGAGATTTACGATTCAGCTGTGAAAGAGAAGATGGAATACATAAACCTCATTCTCCTGCTTTGGCTTTCAATTTTATGGAGATTCAGCAATGCAAACCATGAAGATTTTATTAAGTGCATGTCCCCACATTCTTCTACAGGCTACAGTAAATCTTTCCGTTACCTACACACTCCAGGTTCCTTATCATATTCACATCTCTTGCAATCTGCACAGCAAAATCCCAGATGGTTAAATTCTTCATATCCTAAACCCCGTTTCATCATTACGCCGTATAGTGAAACTGAAATCCAAGCCGCCATTGTCTGTTGCAAGAAGCACGATTTACAAATCCGAATCAAGAGCGGGGGTCACGACTACGAAGGCCTATCTCACCTCTGCAAAACCCCGTTCGTCGTTATCGATCTTGTCAATCTTCGATTCATCAGTATCGACTTGGAAGAAGAAACTGCATGGGTTCAGTCAGGGGCAACGGTTGGGGAGCTTTACTATAGTATTGCTCAGAACAGTAGAATCCATGGATTTCCAGCAGGGATATGCCCGAGTGTAGGCGTCGGGGGCCTTTTCAGTGGATGAGGGTTCGGTACCATGACGAGGAAGTACGGCCTTGCAGCAGATAACATCATAGACGCGTATTTGATCAATGCAGACGCAAGGATCCTTGATCGAGAAGCGATGGGTGAAGATTTGTTCTGGGCAATTAGAGGAGGTGGAGGAGCAAGCTTCGGGATCATAGTCGCTTGGAAAATCAAGTTGGTTCGGGTTCCGCCCGTAGTAACTGTTTTTACCATTCAAAAGAAGCTGGATCCTGAAGGTATAAAACTTGTCCACAGGTGGCAATCCATAGCAAATAATCTGCCCAAAGAATTACTCATCAGAGTAATAATTCAATCTCCTGGTGTAGAATCAGTCGATGGTAAAGATGATGAGAAGACAGCTAAAGCCTTGTTTAATTCACTCTTTCTAGGACCAGTAAACGAGCTGTTGCCGATAACGGAAAAGAGTTTCCCCGAGCTAGGCCTACGAGCACAAGACTGTAACGAAATTAGTTGGATAGAATCGGTCCTCTATTTCACAGGATACGAAAGAGGACAGCCATTGGAAGTTTTATTGGACAGAACTGTACAAGACAAGAGCTATTTCAAGGCGAAGTCGGATTTCGTGGAGGAACCGATACCAGAAAGCGCCTGGGAGAAAGTAGGGGAAATGTTTCTAGACGGAATAGGACGCCACATGATCTTGGATCCTTTTGGTGGAAGGATGGATGAAATCTCAGAATCTGAGCTTCCTTTCCCACACAGAAAAGGAAATTTGTACAACATACAATACCTGGTGAAATGGCTTGTCGATGGAGAAGCTGAAGCCGAGAAGCATATAAACTGGATCAAGACGCTCTACAGGCTGATGAAACCTCATGTTTCGCGCTCTCCTCGAGCTGCTTACGTCAATTACAGGGATCTTGATTTAGGAATCAACCTGCAGGATAACACCAGCTACTCAGAAGCTATGATTTGGGGAAGAAAATATTTCAAAGGAAACTTCAAGATACTGGCGAAAGTGAAGAGTCGGGTTGATCCAGGCAACTTTTTTAGAGATGAACAAAGTATTCCACTGTTTCACCAACGGAAACATGTGCAACAAATTTAACCAGAATTTCCTTCTTCCACAAAAAAATTCAAAGTGTCATAGTAATTGTGTATGTATACTATCTTCCAGTGATGATCTAGTAATATGCAACGTTCTTAGCCAGTATAAGGATCAGAGAATGGTATATTTAAAGAAAGAGGAAATTGCACCCCTAACACTTGTTGAGTTTACGTCAACAAAAATGACACATTTTAATAATTTTGATAAATTTAACACTCTATGACTTTTTTGCCCTTTAAAGAAATTGTAATTCCTCATACATACAACTTTTGATGATTTGACTTGACCTAGCAAGAAGTGGGTCAAATTGGGTCAAATTCATAACTTGCCGTGCACCCATAATTCTCAATGAAATTTGTCAAAGAAGTCTAGTGAGAGAAAATTCTCCACTGGTTCTTTACATGCTTGAGGTTCCTCTAATTCTTCATCTTTGATGCATAGTGTTGGATTTGAGAGCTTGATACTGCATCTTCCACTCTTATCCATCATTATTCTGGAATTATTTACTCATTTTTATCGCGCTCCTCACAGATTTGGAAAGTTTATTGGGGAGTCACGGTGCTGTTCATATCGCTCGTGGATTTGGTCTAGGTCTTCACGAATTCATTAATTCTAGCTTCGTTTTGTTGGATTTAAAGGTTAGATTTATTATTATCTACCTTTAATCTACATTAGTCCACTTCCTTTTGTTCTAAACTAGCTCAAGATTCGATTTTGATAACTTGGTGCAATGTATAATATGTGTTTTGATTTCTGGAATGTGGAATTGGATTGATGTCCTTGATGTCGTTAAAATGTGGAATATGTGTTTCTCGATAGATAGGGAATTGTTTATCAGTATTCTGTAGCATCTGTCGAGAAAATTTTTCCAATCTCGACAGATGAGTTCTGTAATTCTCGACAGATGATCATGTTTCTTCCATTCATTAGGCATTTCACATTTCCTGACAGTTGTTCACGTTTCTGTCATTCTCGACAAATGAATTATATGCTTATCTTCTTTTTGATGTGCATATAACTTCTTCTTTTTTAAGTGACCTCTTCGTTGTTTTGCTCCGTAGATGAATTTACCATTCATATATCACATAAAGTCCGACGACGAGGATGTCCCTCCTGTGATATCTTTGTCAAGTATACATGCTATTCCCTTTCCCAACTTGGATGAAATCCTGAGCCCGGTCTTACCTACATATGGAGAGAAAGTAGATGAGGTCTTTAACTACATGGTTCCGTACGTCGATGAAGTGGAGAGTTCGGAAGAGGCACCAGCATACCCACCGCAAGAAGTTATTATTATTAGTTACGATGATGAAGTTAATCAAGGGAATGCAAGTGATGAGTCCGTTGTTGATGACAATTAAATGAGTTTTCAAGTTTTTCCTGTAGTAAAAAAATCATTTATCTTGTTATGTTCATGTACTGTAGCAGAATCCTTTTAAATTTTTTTGTGGACACTGTCATTCCAAAATCTTGAAGGTTGACAACGTAACATACGCAGCTATTAAAACTGTCAATTGCTGTCGACACAAATAACATGTAATACATTCCTCTAAAATCTATGTACCCGAAATTGAACTTTTTCCGTTGATAAGTATATTTTATACACTTATTTATCTATCGAAATTATGATATTATAATATTTTTTCTTGAATAAATTCTACGTAATTGTTATTATTTTTCATTATTTCAGATTTTTATCCCAAAATGAAGAAAAATGAGGAATTGAAGAAATTATACAAAAATTTGATGGAAAAACTTAAAAGTGGAGCAAATTGAAGAAAGTCAAGACTCAAGGACCTACTTATCAAAATTGGAAGAATTGTGGCCCTAAAAAATAAAAATTAAAGTATGAACTAATTGGGTTTTTTCTAGGGCTGACTTGGAGGATATATATCTTTATATATACAGAAACAGAGGAGGTCAGCTGGGAGACAGAGCCGTGAGTAGCTTCGGGGCAGAAAACACATAGCAGAGGGGAGCCGAGAGAAGAAATAAAAAAGTGAGACCTAATTGGGGAGAATATTAGCAAAAAAAAAAGTGGTCGGGTACTGGTTTTTAATTGGTGAGAATTCTTGGGAGTTATATACATATATATACACAGGAGACTACACAAATCAAGGGAGTTAATATAGAGGTGTAGTGGAGGCTGGGCGTTAGTGCATCAAGTGGAAGAAGTGGTCGGCAGGTGAAGAGAATTTCTTGGAAAATTAATAGAGCAGACTTGAGGAGAAAAAGTGGAAGCAATCAAGGTTAACGGGTGGTGGAATTAATGATTTTTTTCATAATTCGAGAAGTGAGTTAACAATTAGATCACGTAATAAAATTCGACAATTTCAACAAAACGATAGAGATATGAATTTGTGGTTGCATGTGGTCACTTATGAATTCTTAGGAAATTTAATGCATTTAGCTAAGGAGAACTCTGACCCGCGTAGAGATAAATGATTGACTTAGTTAAATAGGTCTAATTTGAACTCGAGATGGGTAAATTAGATATATGCTTGAATTTGACCAAATACAATTTTAGAAAACAACTTGAGATGAGAAATTAAGCTAGAACGTTATTTCGAAATCGTTAGTCTCGATATTCATTTAATCGTTCAAAATCCCACCACTTTGATTCTTACTTTATTTATTGTTAGCTAGTTTTAGTTTTAATTTTCTATTTTCAATTTAATTGCATTGTTTATTTCATTTATTCTCAATTTTATTGTCGTTTTTGGATTGTTTAGTATTTTATATTATTAATTAGTTTTTGTTTTAGTTTAGGAATTCTATTGAATCAAAGTAAATTGATAACAAATAACTAGTGCTCGTGGGATCAACAACCCGGACTCAAAAATCCACTTTCACTACTTATTAGCGATATCGTACACTTGCGATATATCTCACCAACAAGTTTTTGGCACCGTTGCCGGGGACTATTTTAATTTGTTATTTATTTATTTTGATTTTTAGCATTCTTAGTTTTTAGATTTAATTTGCCTTAAATTTTTATTATTTTGATTCATAATAAACAAAAACAACAAAAACATCAAAAACTCTCAAAATTTTCAAAAAAAATTTCTTCTTGTCCTTTTATGCTTCGTTCGCAAAGGGGAAATCTTTTACCTTTCGAACCTGAAATTGAACAACTCTTTAGAGGACGACGTAGGGAACAACAAAATCTGAACCAAATGGCCAATTAATCATTTGGAACACATTGAACTAAACCCGAATGTAGCTGCATTACCTCCTGGTCAAAATGCAGCATTGCAAAACAATCAAAACAACCAACAGAATGTACAAGATGACAACGTAGGAGACCTTCCTATGGGTCAATTCTTGACTCCTGTTGCCACTGCAAACCGTTCTAGCATATTATATCCGCCTTTTGGAAGGAATGACTTTCAATTGAGAGCAGATTTAATAAACATTTTCAGTAATAATCTCCAATTTTTTTGGAAAGGCACACGAGGACCCCCAATGCACATGTTGCAAGATTTGGGAGAATGTGCCAAAATTTCCAATTTCAAGGCATAAACGATGATACCATTCGTTTGCGACTATTTCCTTACACTTTAAGAGATAGTGCATTGGAGTGACTTGATTCTGAACCTAAATTTAGCATAACCACATGGGATGACCTAGCTCGAAAATTTTGTAATAAATATTTCTCACCTACTAAGGTCACTAAACTGAGAGTTTTCATGAATCTTGGGGTAGATTTAAGGATCTTCTTAGAAAATGTCCTTATCATGGATATAACAAAGGCCTTCAAGTTCAGTACTTTTACTGTGGGTTGTCACCACAATGCAAATCTATAGTGGACTCATCTGCTGGTGGGTCCATTACCAATAAAAGTGTCAACCAAGCATGTGATCTGGTCGAACTCATTGCAAAAACACACACCATGTTCCCATCTGAAAGAGTTGTGCAAAAGAGAGTTGTTGGAGTGCATGATGTAGATGCACTGACCAGTACAAATGCGCAACTTGCTGCGCTAACAAAAAAAGTTGACATGTTGTGTTCACATTGATAAGTGCTTTACTAGCACTTTATTTCTTTACTTGTTGCCTCGAATTACTGTTAGTTTGATCCTAATTAAGTATTGCTTAATGCATTTTATGTTTTATATTGTGTAGAATCGCAAATGACAAGAAAAGAAGGAAAAAGGACCAAAAAGCACGTAAAAAAGGAAGTTCGAGGACCTGACATGTAAATAAGTCACGGCCGCAACATGAAAGTCACGGCCGTAAGCAGTTGATTGAACAAAAGTCAAGAAAATCTGCAGAAACCAAGTTACGGCCGTATTGGAAGTTTCTCACGGCCGTAACAAGTTGTTAATCACGGCCGTAAGAAGTGAATCAATTGCGTAGAAAAGAAACAGAAAGTGAGTTACGGCCGTAACTCCTTATATTATGACCGTAACTTAAGCCCGAAAAAAAAGGAAAAATATTTCCTAATTCAACTTAAACTCTATCTTTAGTATTTCTTTTTGGCTAAGCTAGGGCACGAATTTGGGCTCTATAAAAGGAGCAATTCAGTACCAAAGAGAGGGAGGAGAATTATTTTGAGAGCCACCAATATCAAGGTTTGAAGAGAAGAAATTCTGGGCAAAATCAAGGTGAATCAAGACAATATTTTTGGGGAATTCTTCATGGCAATGCGTGGCTAGTCTTCTCAACCTAGTTCAAGGGGGACGTTGTGTTCATATTATTTTATTATTCATTCCTCAAACTCGTAACGTAGTTCTTGTTTTTATGTTTTATTTATTAGATTTCTCATGAACATTAATTTCGTCAAGACAATGTATTAATTGATTAAGGCCTTGTCTTTTAATTATTGTGTTGATGTTTGCTAATTTGGGTAATTGGATTCGTATTTGTCTTGTTATCCAAATCATAGTAGCAATTGGTAATTTTATATTTCCATATGAAAATCCAATCTAGATTAATCAATTCGAGCGTATGTAATTGATAATTTAGTTCACCTAATTCTTCTTGTTTTCACATAGTTAATGCATTAAATCTAGGGAGCTTATTCTAGGTTGTTCATTCACTCTAAATTGATTGGAGAACAAATTCTAATTGATTATTATTAAGGAAGAATTGGATTAATTAGAGCTTTTTGATTATTCCGGGTGATAAATAAAACAAAGGAAATAGTACATGCGTTGCTTGGGGAATGACAATATTATGATAGGGCACAACCGAACCTGAGAATTAGGATTCTTTATTATTTGATTTTTATTCCAGCTATTTTACATCTTTATTTGATTATTTAGATTAATTGCAATTTTCAACTCAAAACCCCCCTTATAATTCTAATTGACATGGCGTTAAATTAGTTCCCGTTCCTTGTGGGATCGACCCTTGCTTCCGCTATCACATTTAAATTTGAGTTTTGGCAAGTAAGGAAATTTAATTAATTCTTGGTGCATCGCGACGCGCACCACACATCATAAAAGAGTTCACGCTATTCAATCACCAGTAGTATGTGAGAATTGTAGCGCGAACCATTCAACCGAAAATTGCATGTTGTTGGCTTCAAAAGAAGAGCAGGTTAATTTTGTGCAAAACAATTATCAAAAAACAGAATGACCCATATGCTCCTACTTACAACCCTGGTTGGAGACAACACCCAAACTTCAAATGGTCTAACAATCAAAATGAGTTTAACCAACCAATGCAGGAGAGAAGACCAAGTCTGGGGGAAATGTTTCGAAAGAACATGCAGAAGACTGATAAAATGTTTGAACTACATCAAACAACCATACAAAATCATTCGGCTGCACTTAAAGGGCTTGAAAATCAGATAAGTCAAATCGCTCAACAACTGTCTGAGCGAGCACCTGGAACACTCCCAAGTAACATAATTAAAAATCTAAGGGAGCAAGTCAACAAGATCTCTACAGTGGAAATGGAAAAAATCTACACTCCAGCTTATGAGGTAGCTGTTGAGGATGAATCATACATTCCCGCAGAGGAATATTTTCCACCAAATGGATATCTACCTCCAATCCCTTTCCCTCATAAACTCCTAAGAAATAGGGTACAGAAGGATGTTCAGGCTATCATTACCAAAATTGATGTGCAATTTCCTGAAATACATGAGAAGATATATGAACAGAGGGAAAAGTTGATGGAAAATGAAGACAAGGATATGGAGACGAATGAGATATCAAATTCAAATTGTCAAAATAATGTTGCAAAATCAAAGGAAGAATCTCAATCGCCTGTCAAGACCTATGTCCCACCAGTTCCATTCCCCCAACGTCTGCAAAGTCACAAAATGGATAAGCAGTTTAGTAAATTTCTGGAAGTATTCAAAAAATTGCATATCAACATTCCATTTGCAGATGCTTTGCTCAGATGCCAGCTTACCTCAAGTTTATGAAAGAGATGATTTCTGAAAAGAGGAAGTTTAGGGAATTTGAGACCGTGCCCTTAACTGAGGAGTGCAGCGCAATTTTGCAAAATAAATTGCCTCCAAAACTCAAAGATCCAGGGAGTCTCTCTATCCCTTGTGATATTGGCAATTTCAAATTTGATAGAGTTTTGTGTGATTTAGGGGCAAGTATCAATTTGATGTCTCTATCAGTTTACAAGAAACTTGGATTAGGGAAACCCAAACCAAGCAAAATCACATTACAGTTGGCTAACAAATCTGTGAAGCATCCATATGGTGTCATTGAGGACATTTTAGTTAAAGTGGATAAATTCATTTTTCCAGTAGATTTCATGATTTTGGATATTGAAGAGGACAGCCAAATGCCACTTATTTTTGGTAGACCTTTCCTAGCCACGAGACGAGCTTTAATAGATGTTGAAAAGGGGGGAGGTGATCTTAAGGGTTCAGGATGATCAAGTGACTTTCAGTGTCACTCAATATCATAATAAATACTATCAAAAAGAAAGTTGCTTCAAAGTGAAGAAAATGGTACATGCCAATGGATATAATTTAAAGCGAGAAGAAAAACTAGGTGACACACAGATCAACAATCAAGAATTCAAGAAAGTGAGCAGTAAGGTTGAGAAATGCAAGGCGGGAAATTGCAAGGAATGCAGGGCATCACGAGCATCATTTAAACCACCATAAGAAAGTTTGTAAAAAGTCGAGCTTTAAACTATAAACGGAGCGCTTATTGGGAGGCAGCCCAATTTTCTTTCCTTTTTATTTATTTTACTTTATTTACAGCTTTATATTTATAATTTTTAGGTGGTACTTGCATTTTTATTTTTATTTTTATTTTTTATTTTTTATTTTTTTGGAGTTTTTGAAATAAGCATCCCTAGCACCAACTTATTTGATTTGATCTTCAACTGCACTCTTCATTTTAATTCATACATGATCCATGAGTCAACAATTTTGCATCACATTGTGTCAAAGTCATTACTCTTATCATATTAAAAATAAATCATATGCATGATTTTTCACATTTTGAGGAATTATGCGTGATAATTGTAATATTCATAATGGTTGACCATGTTTGAAAATTCAAAATTTTCTATGTTTAAATTGGGATTGTTGGTGTTGATCTATTTCAGTTTATTAATGGTGTGTATGATTCTAATGTTGTTTATATTTTACTTGCGAGGAACACACCACTTGTAATACTTTCCACCAAGCATGGAAACACAAGAAACATGTCGAAATCATCCAAACGAGATCAAAACAAAGCTTCAAGCCATCACATCGCTCATCTAAACCTGGGAAGTACCTAACTCTTTTTTTATGTATTGTTATCAATTGATTTATTATTTCTTTTACATTGAGGACAATGTAACTTTCTAGTTTTGGGGGGGGGGGGGGGTGGTATCTCATTTCTTCATTTTTTATTCATTCGATACCTTGTTTTTGAGATTCAAAAAAAAAAAGGTGAAAATTTTGAAATTTTTCTTGATTTATTTATTACATATGACATGATTTGAATTGACTTTTGTACTTTAGTTAGAAAATTTGGGCAACATGTAAACTAAAATTTTTCTTGATATTCATCCATGTAAGACATTAATCAAACTTGAGCACATAGCCACTTTCGAATAATAACTTGTGTAGGGAGATGTTTAATACTTGTGGGATAAACTTGTGCACTTTGAACATAGAATTGACTGAAAAATTCCAAACCTTGAGAAACTAGATCCTGACCTGAAATGTAGAACCAAACTACTCAGTTTGGGGGTAGAAAGGTCAAATACAAGTAGGCATTGACAGATTGGGGGTCTGCATGACTAGTCACACAGTGTCAAGTATATTTTTACATGAATTTGCATTCGATTTTTGGCTATTCACACACACACGATGAAGCTGAGCATTGGATGAATGAAAATAATTTTTATTGTTCATTTTTCTTTTCTAAAGTGAATCGTCATTTTGGATTATTGAAGTGTATGGTAAATAAATTGACGAAAACAAAAATAATTTCTGTTTGCATTTTTATTTTTATTTTTATTTTTATTTTTATAGTTTAGTTTTATTTTTTGTTCGAGGACGAACAAATATTCTAGTTTGAGGGGGTTTGATAAGTGTATTTTATACACTTATTTATCTATCGAAATTATGATATTATAATATTTTTTCTTGAATAAATTCTACGTAATTGTTATTATTTTTCATTATTTCAGATTTTTATCCCAAAATGAAGAAAAATGAGGAATTGAAGAAATTATACAAAAATTTGATGGAAAAACTCAAAAGTGGAGCAAATTGGAGAAAGTTAAGATTCAAGGACCTACTTATCAAAATTGGAAGAATTGTGGCCCTAAAAAATAAAAATTAAAATACGAACTAATTGGGTTTTTTTTAGGGCCGACTTGGAGGATATATATCTTTATATATACACAAACAGAGGAGGTCAGCTGGGAGACAGAGCCATGAGTAGCTTCGGGGCAGAAAACACATAGCAGAGGAAAGCCGAGAGAAGAAATAAAAAAGTGAGACCTAATTGGGGAGAATATTAGCAAAAAAAAAGTGGTCGGGTACTGGTTTTTAATTGGTGAGAATTCTTGGGAGTTATATAAATATATATACACAGGAGACTACACAAATCAAGGGAGTTAATATAGAGGTGTAGTGGAGGCTGGGCGTTAGTGCATCAAGTGGAAGAAGTGGTCGGCAGGTGAAGAGAATTTCTTGGAAAATTAATAGAGCAGACTTGAGGAGAAAAAGTGGAAGCAATCAAGGTTAACGGGTGGTGGAAGAAATTCAGAGGAGCTGCTGGAATTAGAGAGATAGTACACGGCTAGATCTGGAAATTAATTATTGGAGAAAACGGTTCATGTTATTTTTTATGGTGAAATACTTCAAACTCGAAATTTTATTTTTGTTATTGATTGATTTTTATTCCACAAACATGAGTAGCTAAATTTTATAATCGGGATTAACGATTTAGATTTAATGTTTCTTGTTTGATTTTAATTCTCAAGTTGGTGCTTTGATATTTATGCATTGATTTTATTATTGCGTTTAATGCTTGAATTGCTTGATCACCAATTCATGAATTAATAGTTGTTTTCATAATCCGAGAGATGAGTTAACAATTAGATCACGTAATAAAATTCGACAATTTCAACAAAAAGATAGAGATATGAATTTGTGGTTGCATGTGGTCACTTATTAATTCTTAGAAAATTTAATGCATTTAGCTAAGGAGAACTCTGACCCGCTGTAGAGATACATGGTTGACATAGTTAAATAGGTCTAATTTGAACTCGAGAGATGTAAATTAGATATATGCGTGAATTCGACCAAATACAATTTTAGAAAACAACTTGAGATGAGAAATTAAGCTAGAAAGTTACTTCGAAATCGTTAGTCCCGATATTCATTTAATCGTTCAAAATCCCACCACTTTGCTTCTTACTTTATTTATTTTTGCTAGTTTTAGTTTTAATTTTCTATTTTCAATTTAATTGCATTGTTTATTTCATTTATTCTCAATTTTATTGTCGTTTTTGGATTGTTTGGTATTTTATTTTCTTAATTAGTTTTTGTTTTAGTTTAGGAATTCTATTGAATCAAAGTAAATCGATACCAAACAAATAGTCCTCGTGGGATCGACAACCCGGACTCAAAAGTCCACTTTTACTACTTGTTAGCGATATCGTACACTTGCCATATTTCTCAACAACATCCCTCAACGTAATAACTCACAATTTTTTGTACAACTCGGTCTTGTTCACGAAAATATGATTTGATTCAATGTCGGAAGTGTCTACATGCTCTACCCCTTCGTACATATCCCCATTTGTGGAGTAAGGTGGTGGTAGAAAATCCTTACTGACTAAATCATTATCCACATTTTCTAACCCCGTCAAAGGAATATCTACATTATCTTGCCTAGTGTCCTCCACTGTATCAAACACAACATTGGCCGTTGCATTCTCATTCGTTACGGAACTATGTGCTCCACCATGGTTTCTTCTGCGAGTCTGAATTCAACTTGAGCATGTAACTCATTTCCTTCGCAACTAATGTCCATAGCTGCATCCACTATACAAGCGGGTGTTTCGACAACAGTAACACATAGAGTCGTTTCTTTGTGAATGGATATGTACCAATTCAAATCTTCCTCTTCCTGAATTTCGGCCGATGGTATGTTCATGTTAGGCACCTTGAATTGTGATGAGATCTCACTATGTGGACTAGTAGTTGGGAGTTTCACGTTCAAACGTTGAATTAGTCCTTCCACCGTGATAATACTAGGCACTACAATAGACGTAGTTCTGTTCCCACTCCACTTCCATTCATCATCTACTTTCACGAAATCTCCGCCATACGATACGATGAATCGCAAATTATCACTCATTCTTGAAACAACGGTATATATACATAAAAAAATCGTGCATTGCACATCTTCGAATTCATAACGAAATTGAAATTAGACACCCTCGCATTTGTTTGTTCATGTTATTGATTTTGAACTGGCATATTCGACAGTTAAAATGTCGGGTTCAACATTTCAAAATTGTCGACTAGTCGAAAATGACAGTCAATAATATGTGACTGATATTCAAAAATTAGGATTTTTGCTAAAAATTTTCAACAGAAATTAATGTTTTTTGACTAAAGCTTTTATCTATTGGCTAAGACCTTTGTCCATTGGGGACTTATGGGATTTGATGTACATCACATCAATAATTTCTTGATTCCACATTCATTATACAAATTTTGTCTTGTAGTGGTATTAGGGACATAGTGGACAATTCATTGGAAAAAATAGTCATTTTTGAGCACCTTTTGGAAAGTTGCCAATTTTTTTAGTATTATGCATTTTGTTGTCATCCATGCAAATGTCCCATAAAGAAATTGAATCTAGGCACAAAAAATCTAGGCATAAACATGGTTTAATCTAGGCACAAAAAATCTTTAATTTGTACACAAATTCAAGAAATCTGGACTCTTTGATTTCAAAACTCCCTCTATCCTGCAAAGATTGACTCATTTTTCGTTTTTTGTTTGTTTCAAATTATAGGTCACTTCCCTTGTTAATGTTTTAAATTTTTTAATATATCCGTATTTAATATGTATTATTATCTACAAATATGAATAACTCACTATTCAATATAGGGGTGTATTATGTAAAATATAAGTAAATTTATAATTTCAATGTATATTAAATTATGTTTTCTCAATCTGCGTGAAAGTAAAAAAGATCTTATCTTTATGGGTCGGGTAAGTATCAAATACCGAGAATTTATGGGATTCAAAAACTCCATTCTATAATTTCTATTTAAAACCCACTTATAACTTTCATTAATGCTTACCCCTTATCTAAAATTTAGATAAACTAGTGCTATATCAGTTAAATGCACGATCATTTGTTACTCGCATATATTGAATTTATATATTAACATATGAAATAAATATTCAATTAAAAATGAGAAATGAAGGTACATTACACATACTTAAGTTTTTTCGTACGTTCCAAGAATTATTTTAAATATTGTAAGTTTGAATTAATTTAAAACTTAAAATGAAAAAAAAAATTACATTTAAATAGAATTTGTAATAAGTAAAAAAAATAGATATATCTGTGATATAAGCTCAGAATTTTATTAAAACGAAAAGAAAAATAAAAATAGATTGATTAACGCTCTTATTTCATCATCTTTCATTTTCTATTTTTAAATAAAAAAATTTATGTGATATTGACAAAGTTTTATTTTATTTTTTTTAATTTTTACGAATTTAAAAAAAAAATTGTAATTGATTTTCAAGAGGGGAAGACAGACAAAAAAATTTCGGGACATGAAAAATGCAACTATTTAGAAATCTGCATTCATTTGGATTATTTTAAATCTGAATTTTGTCCAAAATGAATAATAAATAGTGAATTAATACTACTAATTACCATTTTAAGAAATGTGTTTTACACAGAAAAATGGGTCAATACATATTTCTAGGAAGTGCTTAACCTTTATGTATTACGTTTTTCTCTCGTGAGTATATTTAGTGCTTGTTTGAGAGCCCTCATTATCTATAAAATGAGGTTAATAATAATAATTTTGTAGAGAATGTATACTTAAGCACCTATTTGAGACTCATTATTTTAAATAGTATAGTTCGAAACAGTAAATTTTTATACAATGAGCTGTTAAAAAATATGATTTTTTTTAATTTATATGTAGATTATTTTATTAATAGAATGTTATTGGAAAATGATTTTTAAAAAAATCAGGGTTTGAATAAAGTGTACTTAATATGTGTCATTTTTTTTTCACTAAGTTGCCACAATTATAATAGTTAGAAACTTAAATAGCGTACTACTTAAAATAAAAAAAAATAAAAAAAATAAAAACTTTAATGACCATTTGCAAAACTATTCAATTTTAATGATTATTGATATTGATGTAATTAATCTTTTCAAAATATAATTTCTAGATTATCACAAATAATTTATCACTATTCAAATAGTACTATTATAATTGGTACCAACTATCTTATTACAATATTTGATATTTAAATTTATTAAACAAATATTTCATTTCATATTTACTTTAATATTACAAATTAAATACATGTGGTCATATATTTAAATGAATGTAGCAAATTAAGCAACATGAAATGTTAGTTTTGATAAGATTTTAACGAATATATATCGCAAATACATTTAATTATATATACTAAGAAATCATCTATGCATCTCAATTCATAAAAGCGGCGTTGTTGTTTAACACACAAGACATAATACTTTATTGCTTACCCATATGAAATTGATTTTTCAAGAATCAATTTTTCTGAATATTCATTCCCGATCACACATTCTTTAAAAAATTATTTTTTTACAATTTTTCATACTACTTTATATATATATATATATATATATATATATATATATATATACACACACACACACAAACACAGACATATATGTGTGTGTATATATATATATATATATATATATATATATATATATAGTATTCACATTAATCAAGTTTGCATTCACACTGTTTAATTTTATGGTAACTTACTATTTATAGAAATAGAAAATAGGTGGGAAAATGTTTTTAAGATTTATCCAACTTTTATACATTAAAAGTATTTTCACCCATGTGATGTACGAAAATATAATTGTGATAATGATTTCGATAAAAATTTATGAAAATATATTGATTATACAATCATACCAAATAAAAACATAGTACAATAATATTTTAATACAAAATACTATCGAATTTAAAGCTTAAAAATAAAATCGAAATAGGAAATACATCATTTACAAAAAGTTATTTTTATCATTTTTTTTTTTATATATAAAATTATTTTGAAATAAAATTAACAACCATAAATCTATATTTACTTTGAATTGGCAAAGAATATTATTGTTATATTTTTTATTTATTTAATTTTACTCCAAATGAGTAAATGTCGTTTTATTTGTAAATATATATTTTTTTAAAAATATTTTGATCTTTGAAATAATTATTTAATTTTTAATTAAAATCGATTCGACCCCGATATTCAGCCAGATTCAATCATCTGACCTTTGACCTGTTGCCTCTTTTAGGTCGAACCATTTCAGGTTTTCTGAACACGGAGTATTCTATAACTTAAATGATATAATTTAAAATGAAGTAAAAAATATAAAGTAAAACTTTGACATTTGATTTTTTGGACGGTTTTACGTACAATATTTTTACAGTTTGCTATCACTTGTTATATTATATTAAACTTCTTGTTGAGATCTTCGATTTGACGTCTATATTACATATTTTTTTACTTCAAAATAATACAATAATGTGTATGTTTAAAAAAGTGGTTTGAGAAATTTTGTAATTTATAAAATGATTTATAAATCATTTTTGCACACATGCTTAAACATAATTTTAATACTGATACTTACCCATATGATTTTTCAAATACATTTCAACATGCGAGAGTGATTACTTCTAACTCTTGTTAATTATCATTACATATGACGTAATTATATTCAGTCAAATATGAAATTATTCGATTTGAAAGAAAATTTCTGAATTAATCATTTAATTTTTTATTTTTTATATAATCTAATTGGAAAACTTATAAAAAAAATACATAATATAAGGAATGTTCTTAATTTATTTAAAATAAAATATTTTTCGTTCTTTAAACTAAAACATTTTCAGGTTATTTACAAATTTTTCAACACGTTTTATAATATAATTTTATATCTTTAAAAATAATTTAATGTTACTTTACCAAATTATTTACACTATGCTTAAGCAGAATATGTAGCGATCAAGAATTTTCCGTGACTTATTTAAATATTATTTAAAATGTGTAGCTACGACTTTGTCTATTTATTTTTAAACACATTTTCGTCTAACTATTTTAAGTGAAATTAAATTTATTTTGAATTAAATATTAGTCAAATTCCAAGTTTTATTAAATGATGTCCGAAGTCCATTATTTTATTTTGAAAGTCCAATTTTCAATAAATTGAATTCAAATTATTTCAAGTCCAAATTTTTAAATTTATTTTAAATCCAAACTATTTTACCCAAACTTTATTGCCAATCATTCAAGCACTTTTTCTATTTATTTTGGATCCAATTTATCATTTTCTACTTCAAAATTTCCAACTTTATTATATTGCCCCATTTTAATTCAAATTCATAAATCCTCCCTTATTCCATTTTAAATAACCAATCATAGTTATCTTGACTCAATCTTGAAACCCATTAACTAGCAATTCCCCATTTTCCTCAATCTTTTCCCTCAACCCAGCCATCATGCCATAAACCCAAATTACCATAATATGCCATACATTAATCACAATAACTCCCCTCCAATTTTCACACATTTTCCCCAATTTTATCCTCCCAAATCCTCTCTCACTCAATCACCAATCAAGCTTTTGCCAAAATTTTGAATTCAACTCAATGTGTATCTTCCATTTTCAATCCTAAAATCATTCCCCTACTTGCCAGAGCCGATCACTCTTCAATCTCTTTCTTCTTCTTCCCACAATCCCATAATTATAGTCACCAATCAACCTCAATCTCATTGCAATATGCCACAATTTACCAAGAATTGATACACAACAAAAATTATATAATTTCTCCTTCACCTCACTTTCACGACACAGACATATTCGGCAACCCAGAACCAGTTCACAATCTGCAATGTATAATTTCCAGCACCACGAGCCAAACACAAAATAACCACCACCGGCAGCCAACCTGCCAAACTCAAGCCACCACCACAGTCCCCTCTATACACCAAGTATATCATCATCACCACCACCGGACTCCATCACTGCCCAATCGGGTTACACCACAATTCCACCACAACACCACCGCACCAACTCCAAACTGCCACAACGTCACAGTCCAACCACCGTCTGCACCCACACCAAACTCGCACACCACAGCCCCTTCAACTAACCAAGGCCGAACCCAAAGCACCACCATAGCAGCCTCAAGCAACCCACCACCCTCCATAGCCGGCCGAGCTATCAAGCCTATCGCTCCCAACCTTTCCTCAACTCCAAACCGCCACCTGCAGCACCATCATCATCATCGGCCAACCCCAAGTTCACCACAAGCAACCACCAACCATCACCACCTCGGACAACACTGCCAACTTCAACCCCCACCAAATCAACCCAATTTCACCGTCGATCCCAGCCTGGAGACGTGGATCGCCCCCACCCCTTTCCCCGCTGTGCTTCTTGTTTTGAGAGGAGGAGAGATATGATATATGATATATATGTGTATATAAAGTTTTGAAAAGTGTTCATTTCAGTCCCCTTCTTTCAAATTCGTTGGTTTTGGTCCTCGCCTTTTAAAGGTTTTAAAGTTCATCCCTTGTTTTAAAGTTGTTTATTTCAGCCCCTGCAGATTTAATTCATTCGATTTCAGCCCCAACATTTTCTATTTTGATACATTGATTTAAAAAAAAAACATTTATATTCAGCCCCTGCAGTTTGAAAATGTTATATGTCAGTCCTCTAGTTTTAAAAGTATTATTTCGACCTTTTGATTTTAAAATATTTTGATTCAGCCCTGCACTTTTAAAATAAATTAGTTAGTCCCCAAGATATTTAAAATCATGATTCAGCCCAATAACTTTCAAAATAATTTATTTTAGTCCCAACTAATTTTAAATTCCAGCTATGTTTGATTTTCAATTTAAACCCTAAACTTTTATTTTAAACCTTTTAAAAATTTCCAAATATTGATTTAAGACTTATTTGGCTAGACGAGGTGCTTGGACATTTAGAAGAACAACGTGATTTTCTCGCTCAACTTTCAAACACCTGATTTAGGGTAGATTCGCCTCCACTAATTAGGTTAAATTATAATTTACATGCCTTATGTGAAATTACGTGATTTATATGCTTTGATGCATGAGATGAGACGAGAATATCTCTAATGAGATAAGAATGAGAAATGATGTTATGCATAACTTATATGCTTTAAATGCATGAGACGAGACTACCCACACCCTATGATTTTAAAGAGCCTTTGATTTTATGAAAATAGCCTATGATGATGATGATGATGATGATGATGATGATGATGTCACTGTATGATTTCATAAGTATGTGTTAAATTATTCTATAAATTAATTATTGGTGATGAGTCTACTGAGTATTTTCTTTCGAAATGCTCATTCCATTTTTAATAGTTTTTGCAGATCTTGGAGATGGCGGCAAATGAAAGGGGTAGCGTTGGAAATTTAAATAAATGATGATATTATTAGACAATTTTATGAATGTTACTCATTAAATTATTTATCGTTAATTTCTTTTAAATAATTGAGACACAAGTTTTATGAATTGTTTTATATTTAAATTAATTAAGTTTCCGCTGAAGGTTTCAAATAATGAATGTGACGTTTTGAATTAAATTTATTTTCAGCAATAAAGTCAGATTTAAAGGACGAAGTGGCGTCCCGGGCTCCACGGAATTTGGGGCGTTACAAAATATTTTTGAATAATCTTTTTTTTTAAAATTAATTTAACAAAATTTCTAAATTACAGATCTTGAATACTTTTTTATAACAATAGAGATTTTTTTTTTTTTTTTAAATTAGACTTATGATGCTTTTGATGTAACTTTTTCACATTATTCACCAAAAAAAAAAATGAAGTTATGATACATGATAAGATTAATAGTTATATTAAAATCAATCATCCTATTAACTAAAAACAAATTTGTTAAAAAAAATAATTTAACTTGTCTTTTTTTGGAATTGAAACGAAGCATCTCTGTTTGATAAACATTTTAAAAAAACATGCTTTTAAACTAGTTTTCAATCATACATATTTTTTCTTTCCACTTTTCAATCATTAATTTTTACCTAGAAAACATCACATTCTATGTTTTTCTAAAAAAAAAAAATTAACTATCATTATTTTTATATAATCTAACAGTGCTCAAAACAATTTTTTTTTTTTTTTTTTAACAAATGCATGCAGTGTTTTTGGGAACAAATGCATGTAATGCTCAAAAGTGTAATTCAAATTTACAAGCATTACACTTTCCAAAATGCAATCATTATTTATTTATTTATTAATTTTTGTATTTTTTGCAAAATCTTTCCAAATTTAGAAAGTACATTTTGACAAGAAAATGTGTGTGTGGTTTTTGGTAAAGATTTTGTTTTTATATATAGACTAGTATTTTCACTTATGCGATGCATGCAAATATGTTTGTAATAGTGATTTAGATCAAAATTCATGAAAATATAATACAATAACATTTTAACACAAAAATATTATCGAATTCAAAACTTTAAAAAAGACAAAACCAATCAAAATAATAAATGCAACATCTACAAAACTAATCAAAATTACGAAATCCTGATCTTTATGAAAATTTTCTTTTTTCTTTTAAAAATTATTTTTATTTATTATTTGTTTGTTTTTTGGGCTTTCTTCTTCTAAATAAGTTGTTTCTATCATATTTTTTTATATGTTAAATTATTTTATTTTGAAATATAATATAATATAATAAATAAAATTAATAGCCATGTGTGTGTGTGTGTGTGTGTGTGTGTTGGATTTAATTTTATCTCCAAATGAGTAAATGTTGATTTATTTCTAAAATAACTTTTTTTTAAGAAAATTCTGTGATGTTTAAAACAATTGTTAATTTTTTAATTAAAATCGGTTCAACCCCGGTTTGACCTGATTCAACATTTGATCCTTGATATGTTGCCTTTTTCGAATCGGATCGATTTTATATTTTCTGAATACTGAGTATTATATAACTTAAATGATATAATTTAAAATGAATGAGATATTAAGGAAAAGTAAAAAATATATAATAAATTTTTAAATTTGATCTTTGTGACTTTTTACTGACAAAGTGTTTATAGTTGTTGGAAAAATTGGTTTTGACCAATTTATGTGATTATTTAAGTGGAACCATTAATAGTGAATGAAAAATTAAGCCACTTAAAATTGTGACAATATTGGAAAATTAAAAGAATATTATTGAATATTCTGGAATTAATTTAAATGAAAAGATGTGTCTTTTCATATGAAAGATTGTGACTTTTGAAATTAATAATTTCCAATAATTGTGTTTCTTCAATTAGAGACAAATTTGAAAGGATGTGTCTCTTGTAAGGGTTGTGTCTTTTGAGATACAACTTTCCAACATCTATATATAGACCCCATATGCTTGTATTATTTTTTTCATTCATCAATTCATCATTCATTTATTCAAATGATTTGATTTCTTTCATTTCATCTTTGGAGTACATAAGCCTAATTTTGGTTCGTTGTACTTGTGTTTTGGAGTGCTACAAACACAAGTGTTGCCGTTGTATCTTGGGAGTCGATTGCCGTTATCCGTAGGCACCGTTGCGGGGCAAATTCGACTTAAGGACAAAGAGTCCAACTCTTGCCTCGGCATTGTTCCTTCTTTTCTTCTTTTTCTTGTTTCGTATTTTCCTTGCCGTTACTCTGTCCAAATTTCGGCACGGATTTACAAATTTTCATTATTTGGCGTCACTATTCACAAATCCACCCAACAATCTTAAGTCGAAATCTCTATATTCTGTGAAAGTGACATTCTTGTTTGGTTAAACTTGTTAAGTTTAACATCTTCTTCATTTCTATTTTGTTTTGGTTGATCTTCTGTTTTACGTAAACGGAAATGAATACGGTTCTTAATACCGATACTACTTCGAATGAAACTTCAAATATGGGAACTTCTGAAGGAAGTGTTCCTACCGGTGTGATTCCTCCCGTTGTGAATACAACTACTACTAATGTGATTCCTCCGGTTGTGGGTGCCCCTACTATCGTTCATTCAAACTCCGTTTCACATGGGGAAAAATCGGAGAAATTTGTTGGGGTTGATTTCAAAAGGTGGCAACAGAAAATGTTGTTTTATCTCACAACCCTCAACTTGGCGAAATTCTTGAATGAAGATCCTCCCGCCATACAAGAAGGGGAAAATAATAGGGCATCTTTGATTGCTTTGGATGCTTGGAAACATTCTGATTTCTTATGCAAGAATTATATTCTTAATGGCTTGGACAACGCCTTATACGGTGTGTATTGCTATAAGAAATCTGCAAAGGAACTATGGGAGACCTTGGAAGAGAAGTACAAGACCGAAGATTCCGAAATCAAGAAGTTCATTGTGGGAAAATTCTTGGACTACAAAATGGTAGATTCGAAGACCGTCATCAGTCAAGTACAAGAATTGCAAGTCATACTCCATGACATTCATGCGGAAAATATGTCCGTGAGCGAATCATTTCAAGTGGCTACAATTATCGAGAAACTTCCACCCATGTGGAGGGACTTCAAAAACTATCTCAAGCACAAGCGCAAGGAGATGAACATTGAAGAACTCGTGGTCCGATTGAGGATTGAAGAAGACAACCGAAGTTCGGAAAAACGAGTTGGGAATGGCATACCACAAGCAAAGGCAAATGTGGTGGAATCTAGCAACAACAAAGGAAAGAAGAGAAAGCATTCCGTTGAATCTACAAAGAAGTTCAAGGGCAATTGCTACAATTGTGGAAAGGCTTGACATCGCTCGGTTGATTGTCGCAAACCGAAGAAGCAATCCCAAGCCAACATTGTCGAATCTGATGCCATATCAAATGGCATGTCCGATATGAATTTATCGGCGGTTGTTTCTGAATGCAACCTTGTTGGAAATCCCATGGAATGGTGGGTTGATACGGGTGCAACCCGTCACATTTGTGCCGATAGAGGAATGTTCACTTCATACACTCCAACCGAGGGAGAAAAATTGTTTATGGGGAACTCCTCAACATCCAAAGTGGAAGGACAAGGCAAAGTGGTATTGAAGATGACGTCGGGAAAAGAACTTAGCCTCAATAATGTCCTTCACGTACCGGATATTCGTAAGAACCTTGTGTCGGGTTCTTTATTAAGCAAGAATGGCTTTAAACTAGTCTTTGTATCGGATAAGTTTGTACTTACCAAAAATGATATGTATGTAGGCAAAGACTATGTAAAAGATGGACTATTCAAAATGAATGTCCTAACTGTTGTACCAAATGCTACAATCAATAAAACGTCATCTTCAGTTTATATGCTTGAGTCATGTAATCTATGACATCATAGATTAGGACATGCAAACTTTAATTCAATACGAAAGTTAATGAATTTAAGTTTACTTCCGAATATGCATTTTAATAATGGAAAATGCGAAACATGTGTAGAGGCAAAAGCGGCCAAAACACCACTTCATTCGGTTGAACGAAACACCACACCATTAGAACTAATTCACACGGATGTGTGTGATTTGAAGTTCGTACCAACAAGGGGTGGTAAAAAGTACTTCATCACATTCATAGATGATTGTACAAGGTACTGTTATGTGTACTTGTTGAAAAGCAAAGATGAAGCTTTGGAAGTGTTTAAACACTACAAAAATGAAGTTGAAAATCAACTTGGAAAACGAATTAAAATGATTCGTAGTGATAGAGGTGGAGAATATGTTGCACCGTTTGAAGAATTTTGTGCTGAATCTGGAATAATTCATCAAACAATGGCACCATATTCACCACAATCTAATGGAATTGCTGAACGCAAAAATCGAACGTTAAAGGAAATGATGAATGCAATGTTGATAAGTTCGGGCTTACCTCAAAACTTGTGGGGGGAAGCCATACTTTCTGCAAATCATATCCTAAATAAAATACCACACAAAGATAAGGTTGAATCGCCTTACGAATTATGGAAAGGTCGGAAACCTTCCTACAAATATCTCAAAGTGTGGGGGTGCTTAGCGAAAGTACAAATACCTAAACCTAAACAAGTTAGGATTGGACCAAAGACAATTGATTGTGTCTTTATTGGATATGCTATCAATAGTAGTGCATATCGATTCTTGGTTCATAAATCCAAAGTACTTGATGTACACGTAGGTACAATTATTGAATCAAGAAATGCGGTCTTCTTTGAAGATAGATTTCCGTGTAAAGAAAAGGAAATAAGTTCAAATAAAAGAACTTATGATAATATACATGGAAAGAATGATGATCTTCAAGTAAATAAAGAACCGAGACGTAGTAAAAGGCAACGAACTCCAAAGACATTCGGTCCAGAATTCGTAACCAATTTACTCGAAAATGATCCTAGGACATTTGATGAAGCAATGTCCTCTCCTGAAGCTCCTTTTTGGAAAGAAGCTTTACGCAATGAAATTGAATCCATCATGAGTAACCATACTTGGGAATTGGTTGAACTCCCTCCGGGAAACAAAATTTTAGGCTGTAAATGGATCTTCAAAAAGAAATTGAAGTCGGATGGATCAATTGATAAATACAAGGCTAGATTAGTAGCCAAAGGGTATAGACAAAAAGAAGGACTAGATTTCTTTGATACCTATTCACCCGTTACAAGAATTACGTCTATACGTGTCTTGATTGCAATCGCAGCATTGCATAATCTTGAAATACATCAAATGGATGTCAAAACCGCGTTTCTAAATGGTGAATTAGAAGAAGAAATCTACATGGAACAACCTGAAGGGTTTGTTGCACCAAGAAATGAAAAGAAGGTGTGTAGACTTGTAAAATCATTGTATGGGTTGAAACAATCACCGAAGCAATGGCATGAAAAGTTTGATAAAACGATGTTGTCAAATGGCTTCAAAATCAATGAATGTGACAAATGTGTCTACATTAAAAACACACCTAATGAATATGTAATCATATGCCTATATGTTGACGATATGCTAATTATGGGAAATAACTCCAAAGTCATTTCCTCGACTAAAAAAATGTTAACAAAACATTTTGACATGAAAGATATGGGAGTGGCGGATGTAATATTAGGGATTAAAATCTCTAAAACATCGGATGGTTTGTCATTGTCTCAATCACATTATGTTGAGACTATACTTAAGAAATTTAAGGCATATGACGATAAACCGGTTAAGTCACCAGTTGACTTAGGTATTCACTTAGCCAAGAATACTGGTGAGCCCATATCTCAATTGGAATATTCGCGTGTCATTGGTAGTTTAATGTATATTACCAACTGCACAAGGCCAGATATAGCATACATAGTCAACAAGTTGAGTAGATTCACTAGTAATCCAAGTGTTGTACATTGAAAGGCATTAAACTGAGTTCTTAGATATTTAAGACACACGGTTGAATATGGATTACACTACTCAAAATATCCTGCGGTGTTAGAAGGATATACTGATGCAAATTGGATATCTGACACTAAGGATTCAAAATCCACGAGTGGTTATGTATTTACCATTGGAGGTGGAGTCGTGTCCTGAAAATCGTCTAAGCAAACGTATATTACTCGATCCACGATGGAATCTGAGTTTATTGCGTTAGACAAAGCCGGTGAAGAAGCAGAATGGCTTCGTAATTTTCTTGAAGAAATTCCATATTTGGAAAAGCCGGTTTCTGCGATTAATATACATTGCGATAATCAGTCGGCAATTGCAAGGGCACAAAAACAGTATGTATAATGGCAAGTCTCGACATATCCGTCGGAGACATAATACCATTAAACAGTTAATATCGAATGGTATAATCTCTATTAACTATGTGAAGTCAAAAGAAAATTTGGCTGATCCTTTGACGAAAGGACTTGCAAGAGATCAAGTATACCATCTTTCGAGGGGAATGGGCCTAAAGCCTATTGAATAGAATTACTATGACGGAAACACAACCTTGTAGATTGGAGATCCCAAGATCTTGGTTCAATGGGACAACTAAGTCATAAATGATTCGGAATAAAGCACTTATTCCCATTCCTAAAATTTAAAGTGCTATGTAAAATGTGTATAAGGATAAGTATACATATATACTTTTAATGATTCATAACCTTAAGATAGAAAGGTATGAGATCACCTATATAAGTGCGAAGTGGGGCCGCTTCTACGAGAATTCGAGGCTTAATTCTCTTAAGAGCACTTATGAAACCAAGAGTAGTCCAGGGCCAAAATGGACTCAACTATGAGAACCGAATAGGTTACATGAGTCATGGTGTTGGTACAGTTGTTTGGTTTTACACGAACGGCTGGATGGTTCAAGACATCGCGTTCACCAACTAGCCTAGTAAATCCGATTGTATTCAACTAAAGAAGGTTCAAGGCCACAAGCTACCTATCTTGATGCTATGACTTGTCGTGTGTACTCCATTTGTTAGAGTCTGCATTTCATTCGCATTGCATTTGCATTAATTTTCATTCATGTGGGGGATTGTTGGAAAAATTGGTTTTGACCAATTTATGTGATTATTTAAGTGGAACCATTAATAGTGAATGGAAAATTAAGCCACTTAAAATTGTGACAATATTGAAAAATTAAAAGAATATTATCGAATATTCTAGAATTAATTTAAATGAAAAGATGTGTCTTTTCATATGAAAGATTGTGACTTTTGAAATTAATAATTTCCAATAATTGTGTCTCTTCAATTAGAGACAAATTTGAAAGGATGTGTCTCTTGTAAGGGTTGTGTCTTTTGAGATAAAACTTTCCAACATCTATATATAGACCCCATATGCTTGTATTATTTTTTTCATTCATCAATTCATCATTTATTTATTCAAATGATTTGATTTCTTTCATTTCATCTTTGGAGTACATAAGCCTAATTTTGGTTCGTTGTACTTGTGTTTTGGAGTGCTACAAACACAAGTGTTGCCGTTGTATCTTGGGAGTCGATTGCCGTTATCCGTAGGCACCGTTGCGGGGCAAATTCGACTTAAGGACAAAGAGTCCAACTCTTGCCTCGGCATTGTTCCTTCTTTTTCTTGTTTCGTATTTTTCTTGCCGTTACTCTGTCCAAATTTTGGCACGGATTTACAAATTTTCATTATTTGGCGTCACTATTCACAAATCCACCCAACAATAGTTTGCTCTTAATTATTTTGTATTAAACTTCTCGTTAATTGTCAATACATATAACGTAATCAAAGTAATTTTTTAATAACAATGCAATATATATATATATATATATATATATATATATATATATATATATATATATATTAACTTTTGATGAAGTTTAATTTTTAATATATTGCTTAAATATAATTTTATAATTTATAGAAATTTTAATAGTATTTACCAAATTAAAACATTGTCATTGCAAAAAAAAAATCAATAATAATATAAATGAACACGGTATTTCAAAAAATATATATATATAAAATATTTAATTAAGTATGAAATTATTCAATATGAAAGAAAATTATATTCAAGTATGAGATTATTTGATTTAGAAGAAAATTTCTGGATTAGACATTTAGATTTTTCTATATAATCTAATTGGAAAAAAATATAATATACACAATATAAGGAATGTTATTAAGATATTTAAACTAAAATATTTTTCGTTCTTTAACCTAAAATATTTTCGGGTTATTTAAATGTTTTTCAACATATTTTATAATATAATTTTATATATTTCTAGAAATAATTTAATATTACTTTACCAAATTAGTTACACTTTGACTAAACAAAATTTTTTTGAATAATCTTTTTCTTATAAATTTAACAAATTTTTTGAATTACGGATTTTGAATACTTTTTTATAACAATCGAAAATTATCTATTTATTTTTTAAATTAGATTTATGAGGCTTTTGATGTAAACTTTTCACCTTTTTTTTCATACAAAAAAAGAATGAAGCATCTTTGTCGAACAATTAAAAACACATTTATTTTTTTTAAGAAAAATAAAAAAATAATTTCAAATAGTCCTTTTTTTTAATTGGAACGAAGCATCTCTGTTTGATAAAATGTTTTTGGAGTTTGGATTGTTCAATCATTACATTTTAGATAGTTCTAATTGCCATTGCACTTTAATGAGTCCTTTTTTTTTTTTTCCAAATTTAGCAAGTAATTTTCGGCGGGAAAGTGCGTGTGTATTTTTTGTGATGGCTACTTTATTTTTATATATAGATAAATAGATTATATATATTTGTAGAAATAATTTAACATTACGTACTTTAACAAATTAGTTACACTTTGATTAAGCAAAATATTTTTGAATATATTTTTTTTAATAAAGTTAACAAAATTTCTAAATTACGGATTTTGAATACCTTTTTATAACAATCGAAAATTATCTATTTATTTTTTAAATTAGATTTGTGATACTTTTATTTAAATTTTCCACCCTTTTACACCCACACAAAAATGAAGGATCTCTGTTTAACAATTAGGAACACATTTGTTAATTAATTTCAAATAGTCTTTTTTTTAGTTACACTTTGATTAAGCTAAATATTTTAAAATAATCTATTTTTAAAAAAATCAACAAAATTTCTAAATTACGGATTTTGAATACTTTTTTATAACAACAAAAAATTATCTATTTATTTTTTAAATTAGATTTATGATATAAATTTTTCACCTTTTTTTCACACAAAAAAAAAAAGAATGAAGCATTTGTGTTTAACAATTAGAAATACATTTGTTTTTTTCAAGAAAAATAAAAAATTAATTTCAAATAATCCATTTTTTTAATTGGAACGAAGCATCTCTATTTGATAAAATATTTTTAAATAACACTTTTTTAAACTACTTTTTAATCACACATATTTTCCTCTCAAATTCTTAACCACTAATTTTTACCTCGAAAACATCATATTCTTTGTTTTTTTTTTAAAAATAAAAATAAAAATGATAATAATAATAATTTAACTACAACAAAAGTGTAATTCAAAATTGCAATTATGTTTGGATTGTTCAATCATTACATTTTAAATAGTTCCAATTCTCAATGTACTTTAATGAGTATTTCTCTTTTTTTTTTTTTTTTTTTGGCAAAAACTTTCCAAATTTAGCAAGTAATTTTTGACGGAAAAGTGTGTCCTTATTTTTTGTGACGGCTACTTTTTTTTATATATAGATAGATTATAAAGACTCTGAAATTGAATCTTTATCAAGACTAAATCTAAATAAAGACTAAAATTAAAGAGTCCTCATTAAAAGTAGACTCAGATCAGACAACAATCATTCACATCAAGATCAGGTTAACCAGATGTTATTTTATAGAGTGTTCGGCGGCTCATTATTGGTGAGAGAAATTTTTTTGATGTTTTGGAGGTAAAATATGTGGTTAAAAATTGGAGAGAGAAAATGTGTATGATTAAAAAGTGATTTGAGAAATTGTATAGTTTAAACTCGAATTTAATGGAGCCGCCGAACAGGGCATAAAGAAACAAGAATTTTACTCCATCTTTCACAGTGAAGATAAAATAATTTGTTGCCTGCATATTTCGGTTTTATTTGAAAAAAATCCTAATCCAAAACAACATATTGGAACAATAGATTATATACAATAGCAGAAGCTAAACAAGGAGATAAATGTCTCAAATGCCATTATACTATTACAAATGTTCCCCAAATGTCATTAAACTTTAAATAGCACTTGGTGTGCCATCGAACTATTGAAAAGGTACCCCATTTGCCATTCTCTTCAAATTGTTTTATTAATTATTATTTTTTTGTTTGTTTCATGTAAATGGATTTATTCATTTTTTTTTTGTTTATTCAAAAATGAATTTTCTCTTCATTATGAATATAATAATGAAAGATATAAAAATATATTTGTATGGAGCCTTTCAATGATTTTTTTTATATAGAAACGTGTTGTCCGTATTAATCGAGAAAAAAATTTAAATCCATTTACAACAATGAAATTGAAACAACATAATGAGTTCTTTTTTTATGGAAAAGTTTATGTATAAAAATTATATAAATTCATTAACGCAATGGATTTATTCATAATTTTTCTTTTGTTGATTTAAGAAATTATCTTCAAAAACGTTTAAATTGTTTTATTAATCAATTTATTTATTTTTTGATTTTTGTAAATGGATTTATTTATATTTTTTTCTTTATTCAAGAAATGATTTTCTCTTCATTATGAGAATATGAATGATGGGTAAAATTATGTTTATGTTGATTTTTTAACGATTTTTTTATAGAAATATGTTGTCCAAATTAATCTAGCATTTCTTCTTGAAAAATGTTTTCTTCTATCATTAATTTTATGAAATAGAAAATTATAATTCTAAACATCATTGTTAATTGATTTATTGATTTATTTTCTGAAACAATGCTCGATTAATCTGAACATTACAAGTTTTCTATAAAAATAATCATTAAAAGCATGTACACAAATATATTTTTATATGCCATGAATATTCTTAGAATGAAAAGAAATTAATTTCTTAAATCAACAAAAGAAAAATTATGAATAAATCCATTGCGTTAATGAATTTATATAATTTTTATATATAAATTTTTCCATAAAAAAAGAACTCATTATGTTGTTTCAATTTCATTATTGTAAATGGATTTAAATTTTTTTCTCGATTAATACGGACAACACGTTTCTATATAAAAAAAATCATTGAAAGGCTCCATACAAATATATTTTTATATCTTTCATTATTATATTCATAATGAAGAGAAAATTCATTTTTGAATAAACAAAAAAAAAATGAATAAATCCATTTACATGAAACAAACAAAAAAAATAATAATTAATAAAACAATTTGAAGAGAATGGCAAATGGGGTACCTTTTCAATAGTTCGGTGGCACACCAAGTGGTATTTAAAGTTTAATGACATTTGGGGAACATTTATAATAGTATAGTGGCATTTGAGACATTTATCTCGCTAAACAAGTATCTAAGAAAGCATTCCAGTGACAGAATTTCTGCCGTGCCACACTCGTGACTGACTCTTCTCCATAGACTCCGTCGAAGCACTCATAGCTATTGATTTTTTTTTGGCGGGGGGGGGGGGGGGGGGTGGGGGGGTTGGTGTGACAAAAACAATTCAAAATTTGGATGGCCGGGGGCCGCTCTATCTCCTCGGCACATGGATCCATCACTGATTTGATGCATTATGACGTTCATCATGTGATTATAATTAAATTAAGATTTTTGTCTTTAATAATTTTTTTACATGATCTTTCCATTCATGTATAATTTAATAATAAAAATAATTCTAAATCTTTAAACGGCTGGTTAAAACTATAAATTTGTTTCTTTACTAATACAAGATGTAATTTTCTTTAAGCCAAAGAACCATAATAGTTGGTTACTTGGCCATACGTGTACACATAATATTAGTTTAACTCCCAGTTGCAATTAGAATATTTTTATAACTCATTGTGCTTGTTACCTTTTGTAAGAGTACGGATGCATAAATGTTTATTGATTGATGTTCTTGAAATTAGAATTAAATTCTACAATTTTCATTAAAATTACACTTCGTTTCCCTAAGTAAGTCCATGTTTGGTAAATTGCTTATAAATAAACTATAAACAACACATTCCCCAAATTATTTTTTAAACACAGACATTTTTCAAAATCATTTTTCAACTACATATTTTACGTACTTTAATACCATCACTTCTTTGTTTAAAAAAAATGATGGTAGCAATTCCTAAATGAGATTCATTTTTCCCTCCTGTAATGGTTCAAATATAAATGGGGCGTGTTTGACTGGAAATGTGGAAAGGAAAATATTTCCCAACTTTGTAAGAAAAGTTTTCTTAGCAAAAGGAGGAGAAAAAGATTTTCTTGAAAAATAAGTTTGTTTGTGCTTAATGTGATTGTACCTAGAAAATATTCTAGGTCAAATGTAAAAATCAAACACAGAAAGGTAAAAAATAAATTTCTTAATATGACATTTTCCTTAAAAATGTTAAGAATCAAAATTCAAACATAGCCTTGTTCATAAATGCTTCTTTTGATAGCAATGTGTACTGTTGACAAAGATTTTTACTTCATCAGATTGTAGAACGCAAATGTAAAAAGTCAACAGGTAATTAATTGTACATCTGTTTAACTATGTATATCTTGCCTTCACCACTAACAGTTTTGAATATCCTTTTTCCGCTCGAAATATTTGGTGTTGTCCTCTCAAATGAGGATATTTCCATGTTAACTTTAACAAGGATTATCAGATAACAAAACTTTTCCTTTTTGTATTTTCCACGAAAATGCACGAACTTGCAACTTTGACCCAAGTACTTTCATGCAGTGTCACATAAGTAGATAAATTTCCATGCTGCAGTTTGGGGTACTCTTCCTATTAGGATCTTGTGTCTCCCTGTTTACCAAGTTGAAAGCTCAATCAACAAATTTCATTGAATTGATCAAATCATGTAGGAACAAGTTTCAAATCTGACGATCAGTTAGGATGCCTAAGTTGCATACATCACTACGCTTCCACTAGACAATTATTGTAAAAGTAAAGAACTCGTCATGTCGTGAACTTCTCTTGAATTCTAAAAACTTATGTCGCATCATTCCAGCAATGACAAGGGAACCATTGCTATCACGGCTATGCTATCGAAAGCTTTGAGGAAGTCGGAATAGGAGGTCATTACAGGTTCATTTGTAAAAGTAATTCCAAGCAATTTTTGTTGGAACTTTGTATATAAATTTTGTTTTGACTAATTTATGTGATTATTTAAGTGAAACCATTAGTGGGTGAATAATAAATTAATTTGAAATAAACAGCTTAAATACATGATAATATTGGAAAATTATTTAGAATATTATGAAATATTCAAGAACTAATCTATTAATAAATAATAACTAGTATTCGGACCCGTGCAACCAGAATAAAAAAATTATAATTATTAATTAATGAATAACTAACTAAATATATTCAATAATTAATGAAAATGTGAGAAATATATAACAAAAACAATTAAATTCATATATTATGAGAAAGAATATGAAGAAACAAAAAAGTATTCAATAGCAAAATTCAATGTAAATTAAAAAAACTTCTTTAAAAATAATAATTGTGGTTTATAATTTTTAAACAATTACGATTCATGGTCATTGCATACAATACTATTAAAAAGAAATGTGGTATAGAAATGTAAATTATAGGAGAATATATGATTAAAAATTATAGTTTTTTTATATATCATGTATAGAATACATCATTAATAAAATATAGTTAAAAACGAATTTTAAAAATTGAGATGTGAATTAATGAATGACAAACATAATTCAAAGAATGATCACAGAAAAAAATATTTTCCCAAAGAATGAATGACAAAATTTCTTTATTGGACTTTATTATATCAATCCTTAAAATTTAGGATATTAAAACTTTCCAATTAGATCGTGCAGAACATCAATCAATACATGAAAAGGAATTGCACGTGTATTAAATTTATTTATGGAAAATAACAATATTTTTTTATTTCTTGTGTTAATGTTGCTTAACGTTACAAATAATATTTTTGTAGATATTTTTAGTAATGTCAAACTATAATAATGATAAAAAAAAAAAAAATCTATTTCACAAAAAGAAATTGTTTTTTTTTTTTTTTTTTTACATTCTTGAATGTTACATAATTTGTTCTTGAAATCCATATAAAAATTATCCAACTAATGAATCAATATATTATAAAATTGATTAAATAATTTGTTAGTACCAATGCACTGATTCTCGTGTAGTGGGGAATGAGTGCCAATGCAGTGGTACTGATATAATTGATATTTAATGATCTTCAGTCAAACAAAGAAATGTCATATTTTGACAAAAAAAAAAAATGATGTCAACAGTTTTGGCGGGAGAATTTGGGCCAACTATCTTGTTATTATATATATTAAGATTAAGATTAAGATTAAGATATCTATCTACTATATTAAAGAAGAATTGTCCTCCAAAGTTTTCCCTCCCAAGTTTCCCCCCAAAAAATAAAAAAAAAAAAAAAAACCGGCCCCAATGTATTTTTAAATTTTGAATTTCAGTCAGTCTGACCCACAAGTTCTTTTCTGCAATCTAATACTATCATCATCCCTTCTCTCAGTAAGCGAGTAACGCTACCATCCCTTCTCTCTGCTTCTTTTCTTCACAGCGACGGGCACTAGGGTTCAAGGTTTTTCTCTCTTCAATAGAGAGCTGCGATTTTATCGTCATTGAGTAGGGTTTGCAGGCGCCACTTTCACCGATATTTGCTGGCAACGACACAGCCATTGAGTGGCTGAGGCGACGAACAGCGGTTGGGGAGCACGAAAAAGAGGTTGGGGCTCAATTTTTTCTGCAAAACCGAGGCTGGGATTTGAACTGGTCTGTGATTTTCTGGCCACAACGAGCAGCGGTCGGAGGTAAGGTAGTGGGTTGGTTTGATTTTTTATTTCTCTTATTGTTTGGGTATTGAAATGAGGAATTTTTGAAGTGGGCAGTGGTACTTCATTCTTCTTCTCAATCGTTGGTTCCTACAGAAGGTGATGAAGATTCAGAAGGTGATGAACCTGTAGTACTTGCTTTAGCATTTAGGGCATCTTTAGTTACTCTCTAAGTGTTTATTGTTTCGATCTTTGGCAATCCGCATTGATGTTGGAATTATGTTACTTAAGTGTTCATCGTTTTGATCTGTGGCAATTTGCTATACTCTTCACAAAATTTTCACTTCCTTAATAGCAGTTAATTGTTTGAGTCTTGGCATATCTTATAACTTGGGGTTATCTTCACTGCAGATTTATTCTCATTTTGATAACTTCTCAATCGTTGGTTTCTACAGAAGCTGATGAACCTGTAGTACTTGCTTTAGTGAAATTATCAAACTTCAAATAGCTTTTGTGAAATTATCAGCATATATTTGCTAGAACTCTCTTTGGGTATTTACGTTCAAGTTTGATAATAAGTTTAATCTTTCTATGTTTGTTACACTAATGGAGCTTCGATACCGGTGAACCTTCTAATATCAAGAAGGGAGTTCATCGAATTTTTCGATGAATAATAGGGACCCTCAGTTTGCTGCCTACACTGACTGTGCATAAAGATGCTTATGGACATGAGATGGAGCCTCAGTTTGTTGCCTACACTGACTGTACAGAATGTCTGCACATGGGTTTGGAGATAAATAAATGTAAGTGATGCAGTGAGGTTTGGGATTGGATTCTAATTTCTGAATATCACTATTCTTACTGTGTAATTTCAGAATGAGTTGATCTCATGGAATTCGATGATAACAGGCTGTGTTGGAAGAGATATATCACATTCAATCAATCAGCATATATGGGGGTATATCACATTCAATCAGCATATATGGGGATACATTGATGATTTGCCTAATTCAGCAACTTGCATTTGGATGATGGTGTAGGTTCCTATTTATGGGGCGGGTTGGTTCATTGATAATGTGGCAGATTTTTTCAGGGCTTTCGCTCTATCTTTGCTTGCTTGCTATGCTTCTAAATTGGTTTACTTTGCTTATTTCGGTTTCTTTTGATAGGAAGAAATAATTATTTGAGATGGTAAGAGTTACTATCTTATCTTGAATGTAATTTTACTTGCTTATATATGTAATTTCTGCCAAAAATTTCATTTGGGTTATTGTTTAATTTTTTCTTGCATTCATTCACGAGGTTGGTTTCAGTTGATATTAATTTTAAATGAATTTCTATACCACTTTTCAGCAATTTAAATTAAGATTTGTGAAAATATGATCTACTTGGTGCAATATTTGGTGTGAAATGAAAAGTTTTTAGTTACTAATTTTTTGGTTACAATATTGTCACCCTTTACTTTTTTGGTTCTTAGATTTGGTTGGTTGTATATGCTTATTCTAAGATTCATCGGTCATGGCCAAAATGTAAGTTTAATTTTCATGATTTCAGAATCCTTTTGCTTGCATAAGCCGTGTTGGTCGTCAAATACCCCCAGACACAAATATATTTTCACTTCCAAGCGATTTCTTCTTCACAGCTGTATCAATAAAAAACACACGTTGGTTGCAAGTACTTCTTAGAGGACCTGTGAAGTCTCATGAAGCAGTGAATCACTTTGGTCCAGCTGGTGTTCCTCATAGCCACACCAAGCCATATGACTTATTTAATTTTCAAGACAAGAGGTGTTTCATTTCATCATTTCTATTTTATTCATTATTTAAATAAAGAAGTGGCTTCAATTTTTATTTTAAATTTGTGGGTTGTGATGGTATCTTGCAATTACTAATAGCTAGAAGACATGTACTGACTAAGGTAATGAGATTTTTTTTTCCCCGTCAGCCAAACAAATATTATATTTTGTTATTTATATATTTGGTTTGTGCCTGTTCAAGGATGCTACTGGCTCAGTGAAATTATGGGAAATTACAAAGGGTATGGTGATTGAAAACTATGGGAAGGTTAGTAATGTGTTGTGGATTTCACATTTGTTCTACTATAGATTTTCTTAGGATGGGGCTGGTTGGTCCATTGATAATGCGGCAGATTTTTTCAGGGCTTTTACTAATAGCTGGGATTTTTCGTAGGCTAAAACACAGTGAATGTTTTTGATGGTACTCTTCATGAGAAGGTATCCTGCAATTACTAGCAATTACTAATCTATCTTAGTGCATGTTATGTGCAATTTTATTAGAGCATAATGTAAAAGATTTTAGCTTATTTTCGGTCATGTGCTATTGAATTTAACTTATTGCTTAATTTGAAATTTTTTATGGTAGAATAACTTGAATTCTTACTATATTTTTCACTATTGATGGTTTTGTTGATAAATGAGCACGATTTATTTGTATATTCTGAATTTTTAATAGTGAGATGATGATTTTACAGTATATAGGAGCTGACAGTATATGTTAGCATATGATGATAATGAAATGGTTCGTTCATGCTTTAAGCCTTTGAGGCAAAATTTAAGAATTTAGGTACTTTGAGGCAGAATGCAAGAGGCTGGGCATGTTACTCTAGAGCTGTCTTGCTGAAAACCAAGCGTTAAGCCTTTCCTTGCTGACCTTTGGTGCAAGTTTCTAAAGTGTGAAAAGATTTATTGTTTTGTGAAAGACGACAAGTTGAGGTATTTGTTCTTCGATCAGCTTCTATGCTTATGAACGCTACAAGAATGTGAGTTCTATAAGATTAGGATTATAGTTTCAATGCCATTAAAACATGTTTAGTTTGCTACTTTACAGGTTGCATATTGCCTTTATACTGATTCTAAAATTGTTTGCAGATTTTAAAATTTATTCCAGGGCTTGATGGTCATGGGGAAAATGCAAGTGCAAATGTTTTTGTGCATTTTGTATGTGGTGGTTTTGCAGGAATGAAGTTTCGTTTGTTCATATAGCTTATTTATGAAATGTGATGTATTTGTCTTTTGTCGGATTTTATAAATTCTATATTTTTGCAGCTTATCATTTTCAAATTTATAGCTACTGCTTTAAGTACGGAAGCTTAGTCTGTTACTATTCTTATATCATATCTTAATGCTTAAGATGAGCTTTTGTTATATATGACCCTGAGAACTTCATTGTCCTTTCTCATGCCTCTTGATGAATAAGAAAATATACTGGTTATTCATGCTTGAGCGTTTTAATTGATAGTAAGTGAGATTTATATTTAACATCACACGCAAGTTTCTATTGAGTTGTTTGTGTTCACAGTTGATATCACTTGGTGGTGATTTAACTTTAGTGTGTTTTGACTTCTTTATCCAAACCTTTCCTGCCTTAAGTACTGATACCTTTGTGTTGCAGGAACTGATGCTTCCTCCACCACATCAAAATAAAATTCAAAGAAGTGGACGCATTGCAGGGAATGGAAGGCATGCTGTCATTGGAGCTGTCACATTCGCTATGGGGCTATAGTTTTCTCCCCTCGACTTTCCAGTGCATCTCTGCAAGATAATACATGTTTTATTTCATTTTTTATTCGTAAACTATATAATTTGATTGCTTGGAATTTGATAGTTCTGGGTCTATCTTTGCCGGGGAATTCTAAGTGAAGAAAGAGTAGTTGGATTTTACTTTACCAAATTTCTTTTAAAGTTCCTCGTTTTCTTTTAAATTTGATTGACTACAATAACAGAGATGTTCTTTATCATAACATTAGCATGGCCCTCCATTAATTGAAAACTTGATTCAATTTTCCTCTTCTTCTTTTTTTTTTTTTTTTTTAGTTTTTTAAACTCATAAAGTAGAGTTATTTGTTATACCTGTAAAGTATCTCAAGTACAATTTATAAGTAATAATGAAAATGCATTGCGGTGGTAATGGAACTCTAGAGAAATTACTTGAAGTGATAACCTGGGCTCAACTTGGTATTCATGATAAGCCGGTATTTCTTGATACACAACTTTAAAATCTTGGTAATGAGATGCTCGATTTATTTGTTGTATTACTGTTCATCTCATGTAAAAATGTGTCCATGTCTTAGTACTATGAAAGATAAGAGGTTGGCCATAAAAATATGGCTTGACTTTAACTACATTCTTTTTCTGTAGCTAATGGTTTTTCTCATTAACATGATTGAAATACAATCCGTCCAGGTTAGAATGGAGATATTCGTTCACCAAAAAAAGTGTGCACTGAGTATCGAAGCATGTTAGTAGAGAGGAACTCCTTCACTTCACCTGTGAAGGATCGCCTTTTGGCCCTTAACAATTTGAAATCAAAGTTGACACCTGCTTTGCAGTCTGCATTTGCCAGGTATTGACTCTTAAATTCTCAGAAGCCAAGCTGTGGCATTCTATGCAAGCAAGGTACTTCATCTAGCCTCTTTTTAATTGTTCTGCAATTTATCTTGCTTTCAATCCTACGAGGCCAAATCTAGGTGGTGGTGGGGAAACTTGTGTAGAAACAGCAATCAATGTGTTCTTTGGAAAGGTATACCAGTAGCAACATTGTAATGATTTATACCAGTTGTGGTGTGTAGAGCCACCAAGATTCATATATTAGTTGGTTTGGATAGTTTATGCATTGTTATTCTATCCGAGGCTGGGTTTTCAAAGGATGCTTGAATGGCAAGCCTATCTCCAGAATCATTAGGAATACTTCATTATTGCCCCCACGTTGCTATGGATCAGAATTAACGACATATATAATTGAGCGATAATGCTTTTTTGTTTCTTTTTTTGTTCAACACAGATTGTGAAGTTAGTTGTTGTAAGGATTAATGGCATGGTCGAGTGGCTACAGCCGTCTCCGAAGATAAGGGAGAGTGTGTATTGTCTCTTCCAAAAGATTGTTGGTCATCGGACAACTCTGTTTTTCAACCGACATATTGATCTAATCATCCTCTATTGTTTTTATGGAGTTGCTAAGGTCAGCTCAAATTATTTCAAGACTGATATTAAATCATCCTTCGGCTCTCTAATATTCTATATTTTTTTATAGAACACGTGATGATACATTTGGGAAACATTGCGTTTGTGAATCCATTGATTACAAGAGAAAATCTACCAAAGACATACATTCACATAGTGACAGTTGATGGATATCAGTTTTGGTTTATTGGTTTTGTGAATTGAAAATAATTTGTCCTTTTTTAATTTATACTTCATAAATATGTACAAATATGTGAGTAATGTTTCGTATTTTTTCATTTTACTTCAAATATTTAACACCGTGCATCGCACGGATGGTAGAACTAGTTAAGATTATATAAAAGTAAGAAAGTCATTCCAAGAAATCCCGCCCAAAGTGGATACAACGTTGTCCCATGTTTTTTTTTTTGAATTAAACACAAGCAATTCCTCACCTCATCTCTCCCAAACCCTAAACGCCTGCTCTCTTCGTCTCTCTCGGAACCCAACCCGATCGCCGCTTCTGTCGCTGCTTCTATGTTCTCTTTTGTCGCCTACTCTCTTCTTTAAGAATTGCTCAGTTCACAGTATTTTTTGCCGTCATACTACTTACAGTCATGGGAATTCATACAGATTAGTGTTCACTGAATTTTCAATCCACTTTTGTTCTTATCCTTGGTTAATGTGTTTTGTTTTTGTAACATCTGTGTAGATTTGGTGGTGCCCAGTGCCGGCGATGTAAGAAAATATCTTTGCGTAGGAAGAATAGACATGGTTTGTTGCCAAAATCGATAGTGGGGAAAGTATTGAGGTAAATTTTCTATTTTATAGTTATTTTCTTTTAGAATTAATTATAGTGAAGAGTAGAATTTTTGCTAAATTCACTGGTGTAATATTTGGGGTAGAGTGTGTTGGGTTTTTGATACCCAATAAATCCGGGCGATGATGTAAAACAGTTGTGGGAATAAAACGACACCTCGATAGATAGTTCGGCTCGATAACGACTCGGGACCACTCGAAGTGATTTAATTGGTAATTGCTCGTGGCCCACTTGGACGGCCCATTTGTTGTGGATATTTTGGATAAAGTCCTTGGATTTAGATAGTCGACCCATTTGGATGGTTGTTATCTAGCTTGTGGGTTTGGGCTTTTGGGAGTCTAGCCCAAACATGACCTAGCCCATTCTACCCTATAAACCCCCATGCCGTTGCCATTTTGAATGTAGTCTGAGAAGTGAACTTGAACTAAGGCTCAAGAGGAGGAAACCGCCACTTCCTTTCTGGCTGCTGGCTTACTGCTGCCTTCACTGTTCATCTTCTTCCTCGGTGATAAAGTTCATCTATATTTGGAGCAACCAAGGTTGTGTGTTTGTCGAGTCGAGCTTCGAATCGAGGTGTCGCATTTGGAAAGCTTACTGAGCCCGAGGGGTATCAAGGATTCGAACCATATATTTTCAACATGGTATCAGAGCTCGGCGTGATTTAAAAGGGCTGAAATCGGACCAGTTGAAAAAAAAAAAAAAAAAAAAGAAACGGGCTGCTGAAGAAAGGTGGAAGCCGAACAAAAGCAAGTCTCTGTCCATTTTCCAAAACCCGACCTCCGGCCAACCAACCGGAGCAAGACCAACACCAAAAGAACCGCCTCATTGTGGAGAACACTCGACCAGAAGGCGGCGCAGTTCCGGCGGCTGAGACGGCGGCAAACGGCGGAAGAAGGTTGTGAAAACCGGACATAAAAGGCTGAATTCCGGCCAAACGAAAAAGCTGGTGGAGAAACCACCACCAGTGAACTCAGGGAGCTGGGGCGCACCTCCCTGTGTGGCGTGTCTTCCCGGCGGCGACGCGTGGGTCCGGCGGCCGGCGCGTGTGGCGGCGCGTGGAGAGGCTCCAGCGAGGTATTTTTTTGAGGCAGTTTGATATTTTTAATATTTTTGACATTTTGGCGTTGTTAGATTTTCGTTTCAGGGTTTGGAATTTTATTTTGGACGATTTTGCCCTTGGTGGTTCGAAAGTCGATTCTTGGTTGCTGTGGTGCTGAATTTGGGACAAAGTTGGCGGTCTTAAATTTGATAAAATTTCGCATCTCTCGATCTTACGGACATTGAAAAGTCCACTCTGGTAAATTGGCTGAAACTGTTTTAAATTCCTGCAATAGCAGACCATCGTGTGGGTTGGTCATTAGGATTGGGGGTTGTCATTGCTTGACAACCATTGCCTGTTGCTAGAATTTAGGTTTTAATTGTCTTACCTGCTTACGTGCTTGAGGTGTTAAGCTACTCTTAATTGCTTGTTCGGTATTTTGATTGTGTATTGACGAATTTCCTATTTGTTGTGTTCTTTTGTTAATCCTGTTAGATTTCTTTTGACTTTAGGACTACTTGTTGTGGTTAATTGTCAATTTGTGATTTCTTGTTCATTTCGTGTCTTAAAATGACTGCACGTTTTGATTTGGGGATTTTCGATGGGAAAGGGGATTTTTCCATTTGGCAACAAAAAATGAAGGGAATTTTGGTTCAACAAAAGGTTTCAAAAGCTATTACTGGCATTTATCCCGCTGATTTGTCAAAGGAACAAACAGAAGAATTAGATGAGCTTGCTTACACTTCAATTATTTTACACCTATCTGATGCTGTTTTGAGAAAAGTTGGTAAACTTAAAACCACGGAAGAACTTTGGAAAAAGTTACAGGACTTGTATTTGCTTAAAACTACTTCTAACAAAATTTACTTACTCGAAAAAATTTTCAGCTTTAAAATGGATCCTACAAAGGATTTGGATGACAATCTGGACGTGTTTAACAAACTTGTGCAAGATATTGTTAATTGTAATGAAGAGGTGTCTGAAATGTACAAGGCCATTATTTTACTTAATTCTATGCCTGAATCATTTAGAGAGGTTAAGAATGCAATTAAGTATGGTAGGGACAACCTAACACCTGAGATTGTCATAGATTCCCTTAGGAGTAAGGAGATGGAAATTAAGGCTGAGAACGAGGTTAAGAGGAGTGGTGAATTGCATATGTTGAGGGGTCATTTTAAGCAAAAGTGTCATATTCAAAACAGTGGTGACTCGAGTGATGACTTGAGTGAGGATGGTGGTAAGCATAAAGGTAAGAGTTGGGACAAGTCAAGGTCCAGTATGGGTGGCAAACGATGTTTTAGTTGTGGTAAGAGTGGACACTTTATAAGAGACTGTCCTAAGAAGAAGAAAAAGGGGAGAAGTGAGGCGAATGTGATTGAGTCTAGTTTTGACCCAAGTGTGATTGAGGGTGACCCTTATTGATAGGGTTCCTAGTTACTGCATGTGCATCTGTATGGTTCTTTCTGCATGTGTGTGATTACTTAATTCGATGCATTGTTTTGTGTAGCATTTCACGTTATTTGATATGTGTTATTTTGCATGAATTTGTCTGTAATCAGTCTTTACTTAGTGTAATGTGTTGGCATGCATAGTGGGTTTGTGATGCATTAGTAGTGAGTGTGTGTGAGTGTATGTCTTTTGGTAATGTGTGGAGTAGATGCCTGATAGTGCATTGATGAGATGTACGGGGGGTGAGTGTGACATTTGAATGTCCTGTAAATCTTCTATCTGTAAATCCTGGCTGGGTGGAGTGTTAGAGACACTTTGATCACTTCTATTAGGTGGAGACCCATTATCCCCTTAAGTTGAGAGAAGTGTGGTATTGATAGAGGAGCATCCCATAGATTTAGGATCTATTCTTGTTTACCAGTTAGGCATGTGTGGTGACCAATCTAGTGAGCATATGTGGCGGTGTGTGTGATATGTGTTCTCGAGGAGAGAGATATACGGAATGAGATAGGATAATTGTGTGAGGTCTTTTCATGGGGTCATTTATGCATTGTGGTGTATATGTGTTGGCCGTCGTGTTTGATTAACTAGGAGTTAGTCTTATGTTCTTGTGTGAGCATGTTTGAAAAGATTTCTGTATTATCTTATGGTTATATCTGTCATCGCATGTTATATGTTCTTGATTGATTACTGTGACTATCTGTCTTCTGCTGGGATATTTTTTTACCTTAGTCCTAACGAGTAAATGGAGCAGGTATGGTGTGTGTTTCGAGTGCGAGACACGAGGTAAGGTCTGTGAGTCCAATTTTATTGGATTACCTTGATTGGGCAAGTATAAACATTGTGTTGTTTTTTCTTGCAGGTTGTTTGGGTATCAAGGTGGAGATTTGTTGGGTTTTTGATACCCAATAAATCCGGGCGATGATGTAAAACAGTTGTGGGAATAAAACGACACCTCGATAGATAGTTCGGCTCGATAACGACTCGGGACCACTCGAAGTGATTTAATTGGTAATTGCTCGTGGCCCACTTGGACGGCCCATTTGTTGTGGATATTTTGGATAAAGTCCTTGGATTTAGATAGTCGGCCCATTTGGATGGTTGTTATCTAGCTTGTGGGTTTGGCCTTTTGGGAGTCTAGCCCAAACATGACCTAGCCCATTCCACCCTATAAACACCCATGCCGTTGCCATTTTGAATGTAGTCTGAGAAGTGAACTTGAACTAAGGCTCAAGAGGAGGAAACCGCCACTTCCTTTCTGGCTGCTGGCTTACTGCTGCCTTCACTGTTCATCTTCTTCCTCGGTGATAAAGTTCATCTATATTTGGAGCAACCAAGGTTGTGTGTTTGTCGAGTCGAGCTTCGAATCGAGGTGTCGCATTTGGAAAGCTTACTGAGCCCGAGGGGTATCAAGGATTCGAACCATATATTTTCAACAGAGTGTTTTAATGTGTTATTTTCATCTATGAATCAAGTTTAAGTTTCATCAACTGAGTAGAGGAAGATGATAGTGGTTATGGAGAATAGTTAAGATCCTTATATCATGTGAGATATACAAGTTAATGGGTTTGTTTATTTGGGTGTGGGTGTGCCAAGAGGTTCCAGAGCAAGGTGTAGAGATCTAGGTGTATTTTCTTTAGTTTTGATAGCAAGAGTTGAGCTTAAAGATATTTTTTGCCAACTCTACATTAACGAAACACTGGGGATGAGAGAATCTCAGATTGCCCTGAATTTATTTCCTTATGTATATGAATCAATCCAGTTGAGTTTTGACATTACATTTCAGTTGAGTTTCTAATTCAGTCTGAAAGCCTATTTTAGCTAGAATTATGTGGTCGTTTTTTTGTGGACTTTTACTCGAAATTTCATTTTTGCTCCAAATTTATTTTTTCTTGAATTGCAGATTCTAGGTTTCAAAGTAAGTGGTGGTGAAAGTGTTACTTGCCGATTGGGAAAATTGTTCGGACGACAAAGGTATAATCCTCATTATGGTTTAGGGTTTTGTTCTCCCCCCTTAACTCACCATTTATTAGTTGCAAGTCTTCCTTTTGCAAGTTGGTGACACTTTTAAGTATTAATAAACTTTATTGCAAGGTTGAATTTTAACTTCATTTAATTAATTACTATGTGGGTGTATAAATGTTATTTTTTCTATATTAACTTCATGTCTTTAGTTGATAATTGTGTTTGTCTCATTTAGCTATTATAATTTGAAACTTATTGTCATTACAAATTTGAGATCATTTGAAGGCACTGGGGTTGAGAGAATCTCAGATTGCCCTGAATTTGTTTTCCTTACGCATATGAATCAATCGAGTTGAGTTTTGACATTACATTTGAGTTTTGACATTACATTTCAGTTGAGATTCTAATCCAGTCTGAAAGCCTATTTTAGCTAGAATTATGTGATCTTTTTTTGGGGGCTTTTAGTCGAAATTTCATTTTGCTCCAAATTTATTTTTTCTTGAATTGCAGATTCCAGATTTCAAAGTAAGTGGTGGTGAAAGTATTACTTGCCGATTGGGAAAATTGTTAGGACAACAAAGGTATAATCCTCATTATGGTTTAGGGTTTTGTTCTCCCCCCTTAACTCACCGTTTATTAGTTGCAAGTCTTCCTTTTGCAAGCTGGTGACACTTTTAAGTATTAATAATCTTTATTGCAGGGCTTGAATTTTTATTTCATTTAATTAATTACTATGTGGGTGTATAAATGTTATTTGTTCTATATTAACTTCATGTCTTTAGTTGATAATTGTGTGTGCCTCATTTGGCTATTATAATTTGAAACTTATTGTCATTACAAATTTTCGATCATTCGAAAGTAGTGTAAAATATGAATTAGGACTTTAGACCTTTATTCTCTTTTTTCCCTTTGATGTTTTCTTACCCATTATGTTGGCCACATTTGGAAGATTGTACATATCTCCGCAGTCTTTAGAATTTTATGTTCTTTATTGTGGTCATAGTTAGTTTTCAATGGAGTCGCTCTGTTATGTGTTCAATCTATTTCGGTTTTGCTTATCCGAAGTGAGAATCTACTCGAGATTTTGAATCACTTTGCTGCTTCTGAAGTGATATCTAGGTACTGCACTTAGATTTATCATTCCAATATGGTGAATCCTGTGATTTATCTAGGAGTTTCGTATCGCTGAGGAGGGGATCCATCCCCCAGTCAGTCGGAAAACATTTGAAAAGGTGGGAGAGAGGAAACAACTAATATCTCCTCATGAAAAATCCTTTGAAGAAGTTGTCGCTAAGCTGAAATCTGAAGTGGTTGAAGTTCACGAAGCATCATTTTTACAAGAATGAACCATTTATTCAAGTCTCACAGGAAGAAATCCAGAAATTAGCAATGTAATTCATGTATGGATTAGTTGGTAAATTCTCTCATAATAAACCTACTTTGCATATTATTGAGCAAGCAATGAACATGTTTGAATACCTAACCATCTAATTATTCTTCTGTTATTTTTAGTTGGACTTTTCTTAGAGGAAGATTTATTCAAATAACAAAGAATACAAGTATCCAAAATGCAAACAGAATAAAAAAAAAAAAAAAAACAAGCCAACAAATCGGGATGGTAGCAATCTTCTAGAATCTTGCGTAGACATAAACAAGCCTTAAGAGTACAGGAGCAAACTTTTAGAATCTTGAAATTGATGTATTGTTCAAATGTTTACCTCCAATTGCAGAGTCAGAAAAGCTCGAAACACTTATATACACCTCATATGGGGAAAGAAGTGTTCTCTTTGTTTATGTTATTTAACATCAGTATTATTTTCTACATAGAAATTTTATTACAGATTCAGGAATGTTAAAGTTATGACCTCAAATTTTGTAGCTAAAACAACTCATATGTTCTCTTGAATGATATTCTTCTAACATTTTATCTTGTGCAGGGTCCTCCACTACTTGGAAAATATGATATGGGAGCCATCAATTCTCGATTTTCTGTTCTTAATTTTGAAAAATTGCCAATTCTCGATTTTGTTTAAACACAGTTATACAAGTTTACATGTTGTTCCCCCTTTTCTCCCCCTTTTCTATGTTTGTTGTTCAGAAAGTAAAGCTTTTACATGTTGTTTTCTTGATTTTGGTTCACATAAGTCAGAATGGTGCATTTTTGCCATAATCATTTGTGAGTTCATGTGATGAAATTGCTGATTACTTTTCCTTCTGTTTGAATAACAAAATTAAAGATGCTCTGGGAGTGCTTTCAGGTCGCGGCTTGCAGTATTGCAGTGACGTGTACTTGAAGAGATATTTGGAAGCGCGGAACTGGAATGTGGATAAGTCTAAAGATGATGTAGGGGGGAGACATTGAGACGGTGATCCAACTATAAACCTGAAGAAATTTGCGGGGTAAGAAATGATATCTTTATTTTATTTATTGCTTGCAACAACAAAATTGTCATAACTATGTTAATCATAATTCATAGTTAGAATTTATTCAGTTTTATTGGATCACATTTGCAACTTATTAGTTTTTCTAGCTAATGGTATGTTAACTTTTATGTTGCATCTCCTAATTGTCATCCACTATGATTTTAATATTTAAAATGGCTTGAAGTTATATTGACCATCTCTAAATGCATGTAACCTGTTAGCTTGAAGTTGTAATTGAAAATAAATAAATAATCATTGAAGTTTTGAATTCGATAATATTTTGTATTAAAATATTACTGTGCTATGATTGTATAATTAACATATTTTCATAATTCTGAAAAAAATCCTATTTTCATAATTTTTTATCAAAATCACTATCACAAATATATTTCCGTACATCGCACGGGTGAAAAAGTTAGTTTAAATGAAAAGATGTGTCTTTTCATATGAAAGATTGTGACTTTTGAAATTAATAGTAGTAACCACGTGCGTTACACATCTTATGTATAAGATGAATGTGATGTGTGATGTTTTTAAAGTACTCATACCATTTTTTAAAGTAGTTGAGGTATTAGATATTATTAAAATGAAAAACCAAAATTGTTAAAAAAGTAATACATGAATAATTTTTTTATGAAATTATGCCCCTGTTTGATACTGATTAAAATCGAGATTTTAATTTAAGTAAAAGTCAACAATCAATCTAAGTCATATATTTTATGGGTCCCACAACTTTTTAATTCACACCTCATCAACTTTTATCAAAATCTGCTGAAAATCTGATTTTAATCCATATAAAACATGGGATGTATATAATGTAAAAATGATGAACAAACTAAAATGTAATGTTGATTACAATAACATTTTTTTGTACATAATATTTTTTGTCAACTTCTTACAATTTTTCTTATTTTTATTTTCTATTTTTATCAAGACTTTAATAGTTTGTATTGAAATTTCGCTAGATAGTGTCATATGTAGTTGTCCATAAGGAAATGCGTGTTTGAAAGATATATTCCAATAATAAGCATTATTTATCTTCAAATCTTGTTAATAGTTATTGCGATGTATAGACATATTGAAAATTGTTCATTTTGAATTTGAATTAATATCATTTATCATTTGTTGAAATTAATATAATATGTAAAAGAAAAACTTATTTTCCAATATATTGTCTAATGATTATTTTTACATGGATTATATGCTTTTGAAATCACGATAAATCATTACTGTCTCATTACAAAGAATGTTGGATGAGTCTGGATCTTTAAGAGCGTCATTGAAGAATTTATTTTCAAGATTAATTTATTGGTTACACATTTTCATGACCTCATGAAATGAATTGCTCTGACGGGAAAAATTAAGTATTTTCGCAATACAAATTAATGAAAAATCAAATTTTAAGAAAACATGCATAAGAGCTAACTGTGCAAATAAAGATGACATACATTCATATTAAATTTATTTTAAGCATGTATCATTAGAAGTTGCAACAAACATTAGAAGTTGCAACAGACAACACTACTTTTTATTTTGTCACTGGCAAAGTAAATATTTTATATGAAAAAAAATTCATATTAATTTTATATGATGCACCATGAATTCAATATTGAAAATTTTGAGATCAATTTTATAACTCGCCACTTATATAAATAAAAAAAGAAAAATATCAGTAGAGTTTTATCAAATCAAAATTTATAGTAACTAAATTGTTATATATATATATATATATACATAATCGTATTTCTAAATAAATAAATACAAACTAAAATAAATTCTAACACGAATTAATGCCAAATGATCTGAACTTTTGCATCACCACAATTGTTGTAGAAAAGTAATTTCTATTATTTATTCTTGTTATTATACTATGACTATTACGAGTTTAGAAAATTATGTTCATGTTCGATTTAAATTAAAATATAAATTTAAAATTAAATTAAGTTAAAATCAATAACCAATATCAACCACATATTTTATGATATTTACAACATCCCAATTATATATTTCATCAACTTTTAGCAAAATGTACTAAAATTTTATTTAAATCACCATCATACAGAGTCTATATATCAATTTCATGAAAAAATATGAATAAATGTTCCTTATACAATTATGGATTCAAGACAACTCGTGAATAATATACGATGATAATAAATTATAAAATTAAATAGTAATAATAATAATAATAATAATAATAATAATAAATGCTAAGGGTGTTATTGACCATAAACAAAAAAATAAGGGCAAAAGAGAAAAATGAAAGTTTCCACCTTATCTACACTTTTAGTAGACTAGTAGTAAGCATGTGCGTTGCACGTCTTACGTATATGATGAATGTGATGCATAATATCTTCACAGAAGTAATACCATTTTTTGAAAGTTGTTGAGGTAATAAATTTCAATGTGAGAAGTAATCAGTCGAAATGAAAATATAAAAACTATATAAATTTGAACAAAAAAATAGTAAGTAGTGTGTTCGAAAATTAATTTGGAAAAAATACCGATGACATGAAGGTTTTGTATAGTAATAAAAGATATTATTTCTTCAATGAATTTGCAAACGTATATAAGAATTTAGATTTATTGAATATGAAAATAGTTATTAAATAATATGAAGTTACAAAACCATTCAAATTTCAATCATATTTTTCTTTTTTTATCATTTGATTAATAATTGAAAATTTGTGAGGAAAATTCAATAATGCAGATTTTTCAATAAATTTCACAAACTATTGATTGTTAAATTCCATGTTTTGAATTGAGAAAAGATAATGTGAGAAAATCTTTTACCACGACACAGGCTTTATGCGATTTGAATGATCACAAAAATTTTGAAAAAGCTTATTTACTACTCATTTTAGTCATTTTTCCCTTTATTTTCAATAACTTCAAACACACATCTCCAACCCTTATAAAGAAAATTAAATGTATTGTAAATTAATATTACAGATTAATAAAAGAAAAAAAAATTGAAGATAATATTGACAAAGAACCTAACAATTTTAGAGCATTATTGACAAAAGAGAATAATGCAATAATTAACAAAAGAGTAAAAATAATCTATGATTTGACTTTTATAGATATTTTCTTTTTCACAAATCCATAAATAATTTACTATAGGTCACATATAAATTGATTTTGCATTAATTAAACTCCCCTAATCCAATTATTAAAATAAGTTGATAAAATTCGAAATTTCCTAAAATAAAAATAGACAGAAAACTATGTAAGGATTTATGGGAATTCTATATTGTTATTATTATTATTATTATTATTATTATTATTATTATTATTATTATTACTACTACTACTAGTAATCGCATCCGTGCGATACACGAAATATATAATTGAAAATTATTTATTGAATAAGTTGTAAAAATACAAAGCCCGACAAAAATTACACAATGAAAAAAATAAAATAAAATAAAAAAATAACTTACATAAACAAATTGTGAATAATTTGTAATTTCATTTTTCCCTATAACATTTTCTTACTTTAATGCATAAATTGTGTATTCAATATATAAAATCAAAATACCAAAAAAAAAAAAAAAGTGAAAAAAAATGTTATGACTTGCATGTTTTTTTTTTTAACAGTTAATTGTTTATTTTCTAGTTTTCTTAGTTTATTTATTCATATAAAATTGATTATTCAAAAATAATTATTTTTTAATGTTCATTCACAATTATCACATATTATTTAAAAACTAATTTTTCACAATTGTACATATTACTTTTTAATCACACATTCAGAAAAAAGAAAATCAATTTTCAACTTTAATTTTCAATCATTCAATTGATTGATTTGACAATTATTTTATTTTTTATACTACTTTCTTTCGCTTTCAATCACACATTTAAAACTATTTCTATAATCTCTATCAAACATACTCCTATTCAATAGTTTCCAATGCAACGTGACATTTTATTTTTCACCAAGTATTAAAAATGATCATGTTACACACACAAAAAAAAATAAAAAAATAAAAAAACTTTTTGCATATTAAATAAATGTATTGACCATATTTTATTTTTAAATAGAATAAGTTTGCTAAAACCTTATATTTTTATTTTCTATAGAATTCAATGAATTAATTGTTAAAGACTGTAGTATATATTTTACAAATCGATGTTATTTTAAATTTATAAAATTAAAAAAAAATAGATAAATGGAAAAAATGAGTAAATTTGTAAAATTAATTTCAAAATTACCAAAGTGTTTATCAAAACATAAAGTTGTAGAAATTAAAATGATTTAATTGAATTTACTTAGAAAGATAGGATATTTATTATTTCTTTTAATTTGATAAGAAAAATATTTGAAATTAATCATTTATGTCAAATTGAATTTAGGTAAGAAATGATAGATATCATTTATGACTTAAATGAGATAAATTAAAACGATTAGATATTGTAAAAAGTATAAGTAAAACTTTTACCTTTATTATTTGAGACAATTTTACGAATGATATATTTAGAGTTTGCTCTCATTTGTTAGCTTGTATTAAACTTCTCGTTAAGATCTTGAATTTGACACCTGTATTGCATATTTTTTGACTTTAAAATTTTACAATAATTATCAAAAAAAATAAAAATAATATATCATTTGACCTTTTTATAGATGTTTTAATTGTGAATGAAAATGTTAAATAAATTATTATTAAAGGACGTTGTAAAAATTATAAGATATTTTTTCTTATAAATCAGAAATACGAACTTTAACAACAAATAATTTTTTAATACTTAATAAACACGAGAGTAAAATAATATGAGAAAGTATAATAACCTAAAATTTTGTAACATTGTAAATTGTTAAATAGTATAATATTTTAATTATAAATAAATGAGAGATTATAATGAAATAAAATATTTAATGATATGAATAAAAAATTTGTAATCAAAAGTTTCTCCTAAACCCTAATTTTTTATATATTGTAATAAAATATAAGGGATGTACAAAATCACTCCCTTCAACTCTAACAACAAATCATTAAAAATTCTAAAAAATATTGAGAAGATGACCCAAATAATAAAAGGATAAAAAATAGGTAAATTTGAATTAAATTTGTACAATATATTTTTTTTCATGTGTAACATATGACATTAAATTCACGGATTAATGAAATTGTAAACTTTTGAATTGAATATCATAAGATTATACATTTATAATATATATAGTGTAAACTATGGAATTTGAGTAGACAATTCAATTTTTGAAATTATATATAAGAAAAAATTAAAACATAATTTTTTAATACTAAATAAATGTGATAGTATAATATTATGAGAAAGTTTAATAATGTAAAATTATATTATAACATTGTGAATTGTTAGACAATAAAAATATTTTAATAATAAATAATTGAAAGATTATAATGAAATAAAATATTTAATGGCATGAATAAAAAATTGATAATTAAAAATTTCTCCTAAATCTCAATTTTTATATATTGTAAGAAATAGAATATGGGGGTGTACAAAATAAGTTTCTTCATTTTTTTAACTTAATTAATTAATTAATATAAGAGGGTATAGTTGGTTTAAAGCAAAATATGTGATGACAAAATAGTGAAGTCAAAGATTATCCCTTATCTATGCTTTTAAGGTAGTGTGTATGTGTGTGTATATATATATATATATATTAATTAATTAATTAATATAAGATGACATAGTTAGTTTAAAGCAAAATACGTGAGGGCAAAATAGTGAAGTCAAAGATACTTCCTTATCCATACTTTTAAGGTAGTGTGTGTGTATATATATATATATATATATATATATATATATATATATATTAGATTAATTTCCAATAAGTGTGTTTCTCCACTAATGACAAGTTTCAAGTGCCGTGTCTCTTGCAAGGGTTATATCTCATACACAATTTTTCAACATCTATAAATAGACCCATGTATTTGGATTTTTATTATTTCATTTTTTTGGTTCTTACATTATCATATTATGCACGCCCACTTCAAAATGTTGTGCATTTATTTTGAGTCAAATCTCATATGAAGAGAGTTCAAAATATCAAGAAGATTCATTGGTCTAAGTAATTTGGATTACGCCTATTGCGGGACATGATCATTATATCTTGGGAGACAAATACCGAAAATCATTTGCACCCGTGCAGTGCATTATCGTCCTTAGGATAAAGAGTTTAACTCTTTCCTCGACCGAATTCATATTCATGCATTTTTTATTTCTACTTCATGTATTCAATTTGTTGAAATTATTTCAAATTTTACACACTTAAAAAATATGTTATTAGAATATAATTATGCACGTAATTTTTCCCAACAATTTTAGTTTATTAAAATATAGGGATGCTCCATATAAATTGATTTATCTTAGTGGATCTCAACGCAGTGGAAAAGAAAATCAAACAACTTTAAATCTAGAAAGGGCAAGTAAACACAACAAACGAATTATCTTTGAAATCAGTATTGGTATTCAGCATGGAAATGTTGTACAAATCGCACAACGCATTTTGATATATTGACATATTTATGTTTTCTAGTGTGTTATGTAACGTAATAATTACAGTTTATAAATCAATTTATAAACAATACAATTTCCTAAATCACTTTTTAATCACACAAATATTCTCTCTCCACTTTTTAACCACACATCTTACCTCAAAAAACAACAAAAAAAAACAATTTAAAAACTGTTACAGTGTTACCATACACTCTATTTATTACTTTTGAACTACCCAACGTACTTCAAACAAATAAAATTACAATGCATTCGAGTTTAAAATAGAAAAGTATTTAGAATAATATTGGAAGAATATTTATTTATTGATGATGAATTATATTTTCCTTGATTTACAAGAGAGAATTTAGATATTACAATGTAAAAGAATTGTACAACAATAATAATGGATGAGTTACATGTGTAGGGTTAAAGGCTAATGAGTGATGACCAAGAATAAGGGTGAAGTTGTCACGACCCGTCCCAGATCACCCTACTGGACCTGAAACTTGACGTGTGTCGATGGCAGGAAACAACTAGATGTTGGACCCACCACCAAGGCAAACTTGACTTTTCTTATCTTTCATATTCACCTTTTAAATAAATTTGATCCCATACGAATTTATAAAAATTTTGACAGAATCTCCCCTATATTATTGACCTAACCAACCTGTAATTCAACGTCACATCCCCAACAAACATGCATAACAGTCATCAAAACTTCCCAAACCTTCCAAGTATAACATTAATGTAATAAGACAATTGAAATTCTTAGTCAATTCTTTTAATATATACTCATACAACCCATATTACATGATCATCGGGCCTATTATCGACAAGGCCACAAAAGAATATCACAACCTATAATATGAGCCCAAAAGATAACTTCTAAATACCATATAAGAATAAATCATAGAAATGCCTACGTTTAGCTCGTCTGGCGGCGATGTCTCTATCCAAGCTGCTCAAAATCTGTAACTTTTCCTATAAGGAAGAGATAGGGAGAAACGTGAGCTTGTAACTCAGTGAGTGGAGTTTATGAAGTAATTTCCTTTATAAATCATTTTTGAAAACATAATTTATTTCATAAGCTTTTACCACTTTAAATCAAATCATACATGCTAAGAATAATCATAAAGATAGTGGAATAATCATCTGTGGCTTAACTGATAAACTGCAATACATAAGAAAATCACACCAAAGGTACCCAACTAAATCATCTGAAATCTGTATCTAGTCATACGCGCGTATACTACTGAGCACCTCCGTACCCGGCCCAAAGCCCCTCTGGGTACAAAAGTGGGTCCCAAAGACCTCATATATACACCCTTACACACGGGCCATAGGCCCCCTCCGTGCATAAGAGTGGATCTTAAGATCATCTGAACACGGGCCATAGGCCCCCTCCGTGACAGAGCCTTAAGATCACAAATAATATCCGCTAGTACACGGGCCCAAGGCCCCCTCCGTGCACTAACACAAGAACAGATAACCACATCGGGTACTTCTGGTAGTTTTGAAATCACACATGCCAACTTAACTAATCATGCTCGTAAAACATAGTAAAAAGAGTCATCATGATAAACAAACTTAATTTTAAAACATTTGTTTTGATAATCATGCTAAAAGTAAGTAATTTAAAAATCATTTGTAACTCGTAGAAAATCATTGTGAATAGAAAACTTGAATAACGTAAATTCTTTTAAGTTTTCTCCACTCACAAAATAATTGACAATCCGCTAGCTTGGTCGATATATAGCGCCAACTTCCTCGTCACCTCCTGAGATAAAATAAAATCTTTACATCAACATTTAAATCACCTTAATAGATAATATAGCAAAAGAACCTCATTCTTGAATTAACCCATTCAACTTGTTTTCTCATATTACACCATACTTACCCTTTTTACTTAGGAACATAAAATCACCTCTAAAGACTAATTAAGTTCTAATATCACTTAAGATTTCAAAATTTGAGCCACATTGATCTAAATCCCAATTTTCCATTTTTACAAGCTTACTAGTTTATATACCCATCTTCATAACTAAACCAACATTCATCATCAACACCAACAATTTCATTTCTAGCACAAAACAAACCAAAATACAAGTTTATCTCAACTTAATCACTAATTTAACCCAATGACATAAACCCTAATCTTTAATATCAAGCATTTATTTCAATAAACTTAACTATTTAACTAGAATCACCAAAATCATCATTCCCACATTCATAAATAACTCACATTTAAAGTATAATTCAAAAGCCCTAATTTTACACATTATTGAACAATAAATATTTTACTACTTACCTCCTAATGTTATGAAAATATGGTAGAATAACAACACCACACTTGAGTTGGATGGCTCTCCCTTCTTCTTTCTTTCCTTTCTTTTTCTTTTCTTCTTTTTCTCTCTCTCTTTTTTTTTGTCCTTCTTCCGGTTTCTGTCTCTCTCTCTCGAAGCCTCTGTTGGTCCTTTTTTTTTTTTGGCAATTGGTTGTTATATTTAGTGTTATAATATGTAAAGTATTTAGTTATTGCCAAAAGGTCCCCACTCTTATTTCCATGATTTAATATAATCCTCAAATTATATAAGTTTTAGAAAAATAACCCCAACAAATAAAATAGTATAATTTGGTCCTAATTTAACTTTGACTTGACCATTCCATATATGACTTTGACTAGTAAAAGTTTGACTAAAAAAATAATAATTGGGTTGTTACAATCTTACATCCTTCAAAGAATTTCGTCCTCGAAATTCAGTCACCAAATAGATGAGGATATTGAACACGAATTTGCTCCTCATGTTCCCATGTTGCCTCTTCTGCTGGATGATTTCCCCATCGGACCTTTACTAATGAAACCATCTCATTTTCATCAATTTGCTCCTTTCGCTCCAATATTTCAACGGGTTGTTCTTCATAGCTCAAATTCTCCTTTAGCTCCACTGGTTCGGATTCCAATACATGAGACACGTCAGGGATGTACTTACGAAGCATAGATATATGAAACACATCGTGTATTCTGGACAACTCATCTGGCAAAGCAAGTCGATAAGCAACTGGACCAATCCTCTCAACAATCTCATAGGGTCCAATATACCTAGGACTCAGCTTCCCTCTCTTGCCAAACCTCAAAATACCTTTCCATGGTGATAACTTTAAGAAGACTTTATCCCCAACTTCAAACTCCAAATCCTTTCTGCGTCTGTCAGCATAACTCTTTTGTCGATCTTGTGCTATCTTTAGTCTTTCTTGAATAATTTTTACCTTTTCAGTTGCCATTTGAACCATCTCAGGGCCTACTAACTTTCTCTCACCCACTTCGGTCCAACAAACTGGAGTCCTGCACCTCCTACCATATAGTGCCTCGAAAGGAGCCATCTCAATACTAGAATGATAACTGTTATTATAAGAAAACTCCATCCAGCGTAAATGAGTATCCCAACTCCCTTTGAACTCGAGAGCGCAAGCTCGAAGCATATCTTCTAGGGTTTGAATGGTTCTCTCAGATTGACCATCCGTCTGTGGGTGAAATGCAGTACTAAACTGAACCTTTGTGCCCAAAGCACTCTGCAACTTCGGCCAAAATTGAGACGTGAATCGAGGATCTCTATCAGACACAATAGATACTGGAGCCCCATATAGACAGACTACCTCATCAACATATAATTTTGCTAACTTAGTCAAAGTGAATGTAGCTTTAATCGGTAAAAACCTTGCAGCTTTGGTCAACCTATCCACAATCACCCAAACACCATCATTACCACTTTGAGTACGAGGAAGACCAAATAGAAAATCCATAGTGATGTGCTCCCACTTCCACTCAGGAATAGACAATGGTTGCAAAGTTCCAGCGGATTTCTGACGAACCGGTTTCACTTGTTGGCAAATAAAACATCTAGACACAAACTCGGCAATCTCTCTCTTCATGCCTGGCCACCAGTAATGTTCCTTCAACATATGATACATTTTTGTGCTGCCTGGATGCATTGCATAAGCTGAATTATGGGCTTCTTTTAGTATCTCGTTTTTCAACTCTAAAATATCTGGAACACACAATCTGTCTCCCATAACTAGAGTGCCATCATCTAGGATAGAAAAATCTGTTCGTATTCCAGCTTCAACTTCTGCCTTCAGTATTCTCAGTGATAGATCCTCAGACTGGGCCTGTTTAACCTTATCCACTAGGCGAGGCTTCACCTGAAACATAGCTAGCACTGCCCCTGAAGTAGTGGCTGATAACCGAGCATTCAAGTTTCTAAATTCACCCATCAAAGAAGCACATACTGCATTTGTTTGGTTCGAGGTACTACTGGCTTTTCGACTAAGTGCATCAGCAACTACATTTGCTTTACCTGGATGGTAATCAATTTTACAATCATAATCCTTAATCAATTCTAACCATCTTCTTTGCCTCAAGTTCAATTCTTTCTGAGTAAAAATATACTTCAAGCTCTTGTGATCGGTGAAAATCTGACACCTCTCACCATATAAATAGTGCCTCCAAATTTTGAGAGCCAAAACCATCGCAGCTAATTCTAAATCATGTGTGGGATAATTCAATTCATGTTTCTTCAATTGTCTTGAAGCGTAAGCCACAACTTTTCCATTTTGCATCAAAACACATCCCAGACCTTGTCTCGAAGCATCACTATAAATCACAAATTCTTCACCTGGTGATGGAAGTGTAAGTATAGGAGCAGAAACCAACCTATTCTTCAATTCTTGAAAACTCTTCTCACACTCTTCAGTCCAAACAAACTTTGAGCTCTTCCGTGTCAAACTGGTCAATGGAAGGGCAATCTTAGAAAATCCCTCCACAAAACGTCGATAATATCCGGCTAAACCCAGAAAACTCCTCACCTCAGTCACATTATTAGGACGTTCCCATTTCATCACTGCCTCTGTCTTTACAGGATCAACATAAATTCCTTCAGCTGAAATCACATGTCCTAAAAATACAACCTTGTCTAGCCAAAACTCACATTTTGAGAACTTAGCATATAATTGTTTATCTCGCAAGGTCTGCAAAATAATCTTCAAATGTTCTGCATGCTCATCATGGTTGGAAGAATAAATCAATATATCATCAATAAAGACAATAACAAATCTATCCAAATAAGGATGTAGAATCCTGTTCATCAAATCCATGAAAGCGGCTGGGGCGTTGATTAAACCAAACGGCATCACTAGAAACTCATAATGACCATAGCGAGTCCTAAATGCAGTCTTTGGCACATCAATATCTCGAATTTTAAGCTGATGATACCCCGAACGCAAATCAATCTTAGAGAATACCTTGGCATCTCGAAGTTGGTCGAACAAATCATCAATACGAGGTAGTGGATACTTGTTGCGAATCGTTACCTTATTCAATTGTAGGTAATCAATACACAATCTCATAGTTCCATCTTTCTTCTTCACAAACAAAACCGGAGCTCCCCATGGTGATGCACTGGGTCTGATGAAACCCTTATCAACCAATTCTTGTAATTGCACTTTCAATTCTTTTAACTCGGTTGGGGCCATTCTATAAGGTGCTTGAGAAATAGGAGTTGTACCAGGCAATATCTCGATAGTAAATTCGAATTCTCTGTCCGACGGTAACCCTGGAAGATCATCTGGAAACACATCTGAGAAATCTCTCACAACAGATATATCCTCAAGTTTAGGCTTACTAGTCTGAGTATCAATCACATGAGCTAAATATCCCTGACAGCCTTTCTTCAGAAGTCTACGAGCATCAAGAGCTGATATCAAACATGATGGTAAAATTCTCCTCTCTCCTTTAAGAATAATCTCAACATCTCCAGACCCCCTGAATGTAACTTCTTTACGAAAACAGTCAACTGTAGCACGATTCATAGTTAAAAAGTCCATGCCCAAAATAATATCAAAGTCATGAATATCAAGTGGAATTAGATCAGCTTTCAGCTCATAATCATTCACTCGAATCACACAACCCTTGAACACATCATTAGCTAAAAGAGATTTTCCCACCGGTGTAGCTACGACTAACTCATTGTCTAAGGGCTCTAATATCTTATCCGCATATTTAGTAAGTGCATAAGAAATAAAGGAATGAGTAGCACCAGAATCAATTAATGCATGAACACTTTTACCAAAAATAGATATCATACCCATAACAACATCTGGTGACTCCTCAGCCTGCTGCTGTGTCATCGCAAAAACTCTACCTTGGGACTTCGGACGTCCCGCCTGTCCTCTCTGACTAGTAACACCATGGCCTGCAAGATTTGAATGGGTCCCACTCGATGATCCCACATTATCTTTCCTATTCTGATTCTGTCTCGCACTGCTAGCTTCACTCTGTGGAGCCATCTGTGATGCACTACCCTCCTGAAATCGAACTGGACAATCCTTCTTCAAATGTCCCATCTGACCACAACGAAAACAACCACCACTACTCTTGAGGCACTCTCCCGCATGAAACTTGCCACACAACTGACACTGCGAAAATCTGGGACCACTACCACTGTCAGCCGATCTAGGGGCAAAAGATCTCTGAGAAGGAACTTGCATGTGAGAACGGCCATGTACTGGCTGCCGTACAGAACTCTGGCTATGTCCTGATCCTCTACTAAATCCTGTACTTCGAGACTTAGATTTCAAGCTCCCAGTTTGTGTGACACCTGGCCAAAATCCTTTCTTATCCTTCTTTGACTGTCCACTATAAGTCCCCGTCTGACTGTTACCGCCGCGAAATAGCATTTGCATTCCCTGATTTTGTCCTTCCAAAAGTGCCGTCTCGACTCTTGAGGCCGCTTCTACAAGTTCACTGAAACTATGATGCCCATGACCTGTCACCATAGCTCTAATTTCTGTCCTCAATCCTTCCTCAAACCGCCTGCATTTGTTTGTTTCATCAGCTACAAAATCAATAGCATACTTGGATAATTCCACAAACCTCTTCTGGTACTCAGCTACAGTGTATGATCCCTGTACAAGATTCAAAAACTCCCTTTGTCTGGCCGCACGGTAGCTCGGGGGATAGTACGTCTCATTAAATGCTTCCTTGAACATGGTCCAAGTAATAGTACTAGGATCAGGATACCGACCCCGATATGTAGTCCACCAATCTGCCGCAACTCCTTTTAATAAGGAGGCAAGGCGCAACTTAGTAGCATCAGAACATACTATGACATCAAAAATGTTCTCCAAGCTCCTCATCCAAACCTCAGCATCTGCTGGATTGCCCGTGCTCTCAAACTGTTTTGCCCCAAGCTTAATAGCTCTTTCGATGCTATCATCTCTAGCTGGGTTCTGTAATACATTTGGTAAGAGAGAGGCAATGGCCGTAGCAATTCTCTCAGTCAAGGGATCATTCCCAGCTGCATTCCTCGGATTCTGTTGTGCTGGTACATTTCCCTGATTCTATTGTACTGGTGCTTGGTGGACCGATTCTTCTCCCTGATTTAATCCCCTAACATTTGCTCTTTGGCGAGTATTTTGATTTCGAGGTTGTGGATGTGTCTTACCACCTCTAGCCATCTTGCACCTAAAAATATGCATTACAGGTTGACAGATCAGAAATGAATAGCAGAACTTGTAAACTAAATAATCATATACTGCCCAAACGCCAATAACCATGCTCTGATACCAATTGTCACGACCCGTCCCAGATCACCCTACTGGACCTGAAACTTGACGTGTGCCGATGGCAGGCGACAACTAGATGTTGGACCCACCACCAAGGCAAACTTGACTTTTCTTATCTTTCATATTCACCTTTTAAATAAATTTGATCCCATACGAATTTATAAAAATTTTGACAGAATCTCCCCTATATTATTGACCTAACCAACCTGTAATTCAACGTCACATCCCCAACAAACATGCATAACAGTCATCAAAACTTCCCAAACCTTCCAAGTATAACATTAATGTAATAAGACAATTGAAATTCTTAGTCAATTCTTTTAATATATACTCATACAACCCATATTACATGATCATCGGGCCTATTATCGACAAGGCCACAAAAGAATATCACAACCTATAATATGAGCCCAAAAGATAACTTCTAAATACCATATAAGAATAAATCATAGAAATGCCTACGTTTAGCTCGTCTGGCGGCGATGTCTCTATCCAAGCTGCTCAAAATCTGTAACTTTTCCTATAAGGAAGAGATAGGGAGAAACGTGAGCTTGTAACTCAGTGAGTGGAGTTTATGAAGTAATTTCCTTTATAAATCATTTTTGAAAACATAATTTATTTCATAAGCTTTTACCACTTTAAATCAAATCATACATGCTAAGAATAATCATAAAGATAGTGGAATAATCATCTGTGGCTTAACTGATAAACTGCAATACATAAGAAAATCACACCAAAGGTACCCAACTAAATCATCTGAAATCTGTATCTAGTCATACGCGCGTATACTACTGAGCACCTCCGTACCCGGCCCAAAGCCCCTCTGGGTACAAAAGTGGGTCCCAAAGACCTCATATATACACCCTTACACACGGGCCATAGGCCCCCTCCGTGCATAAGAGTGGATCTTAAGATCATCTGAACACGGGCCATAGGCCCCCTCCGTGACAGAGCCTTAAGATCACAAATAATATCCGCTAGTACACGGGCCCAAGGCCCCCTCCGTGCACTAACACAAGAACAGATAACCACATCGGGTACTTCTGGTAGTTTTGAAATCACACATGCCAACTTAACTAATCATGCTCGTAAAACATAGTAAAAAGAGTCATCATGATAAACAAACTTAATTTTAAAACATTTGTTTTGATAATCATGCTAAAAGTAAGTAATTTAAAAATCATTTGTAACTCGTAGAAAATCATTGTGAATAGAAAACTTGAATAACGTAAATTCTTTTAAGTTTTCTCCACTCACAAAATAATTGACAATCCGCTAGCTTGGTCGATATATAGCGCCAACTTCCTCGTCACCTCCTGAGATAAAATAAAATCTTTACATCAACATTTAAATCACCTTAATAGATAATATAGCAAAAGAACCTCATTCTTGAATTAACCCATTCAACTTGTTTTCTCATATTACACCATACTTACCCTTTTTACTTAGGAACATAAAATCACCTCTAAAGACTAATTAAGTTCTAATATCACTTAAGATTTCAAAATTTGAGCCACATTGATCTAAATCCCAATTTTCCATTTTTACAAGCTTACTAGTTTATATACCCATCTTCATAACTAAACCAACATTCATCATCAACACCAACAATTTCATTTCTAGCACAAAACAAACCAAAATACAAGTTTATCTCAACTTAATCACTAATTTAACCCAATGACATAAACCCTAATCTTTAATATCAAGCATTTATTTCAATAAACTTAACTATTTAACTAGAATCACCAAAATCATCATTCCCACATTCATAAATAACTCACATTTAAAGTATAATTCAAAAGCCCTAATTTTACACATTATTGAACAATAAATATTTTACTACTTACCTCCTAATGTTATGAAAATATGGTAGAATAACAACACCACACTTGAGTTGGATGGCTCTCCCTTCTTCTTTCTTTCCTTTCTTTTTCTTTTCTTCTTTTTCTCTCTCTCTTTTTTTTTTTCCTTCTTCCGGTTTCTGTCTCTCTCTCTCGAAGCCTCTGTTGGTCCTTCTTTTTTTTTTTTGGCAATTGGTTGTTATATTTAGTGTTATAATATGTAAAGTATTTAGTTATTGCCAAAAGGTCCCCACTCTTATTTCCATGATTTAATATAATCCTCAAATTATATAAGTTTTAGAAAAATAACCCCAACAAATAAAATAGTATAATTTGGTCCTAATTTAACTTTGACTTGACCATTCCATATATGACTTTGACTAGTAAAAGTTTGACTAAAAAAATAATAATTGGGTTGTTACAGAAGTAGTAAAAGGACATAAAGTGTTAATAGAAGACAAAAACGTGAGAACCTAAAAACACGACTATTGTTAACTTTAAAAAATGCCAAAACAAAAACCACCGACATAAGTTAAAGACTCTCCAAATGCTTCTACCAAAAGTGTTGTCTGGTTCTCAAAATCAATTCTTTAGGGTTTCGTTTATATTCAGTCTTGCCAAGCATCCAGATAAAACTTCATCAGCATATGTTTCAGATCTCCCTCCCTCAAACTAAAGCACGAGGAAGTGATTCCAAGTTTTCCTTTCAAACAAAGATGTCGTGACGGAGGCAACGACTTTGTCATCAGATCTGCTACTTGCTCGAGTGAAGGTATGTATTTTATTTTGATTTTCTTCTCCAGAACCTTATCTCGCACAAAATGCACATCTAGTTCTATGTGCTTTGTTCTGGCGTGGTACACTAGGTTGCTTGCAAGTGCGCTTGCTCCATGATTATCACACCACAATGTTGGTGTGTCAACAAGATTCAGGTTCAGTTCATTTAGGAGAGACATGACCCACGTTATTTTTGCACATGCATAAGCCAGTGATCTGTATATGGACACTATGCTGGACCTGGAAATGACATGCTGTTTCTTGGAGGACCAAGAAATTAGTGTGTTACCAAGGTAAACGCAGTAACCAGCAGTTGACCTTCTGTCATCTAGGCAGGATGCCCAGTCCGCATCTGCAAAACCTTCGATAGAAAGCCCTTCACACTTTTGAATGACAATTCCTTGATTTATAGTACCTTTTAGGTATCTCAAAAGCCTTTTTACTGCCTTCCAGTGAGTAACACAAGGGTTTTGAAGAAACTGACTGAGCTTATTCACTGAGGAGGTAATGTCTGGTCTAGTGTCCTAATTATTGCAGACTCCCAATGGCACTTCTGTAAAGAGATGGATCCTGCATCAATTCTCCTTCATTTTTTTTTAATAAGATCCTTTCAGTAATCATAGGATTTGGACACTTGCTAGCATTGTAAATCACAAACTTCTTAAGAAATTCTTATATGTCTAGTTTGAGTCAAGTGTAATCTAAAGTCATCTCTGTAGACTTCAATACCTAGAAAATGGTAGAGTTCACTAATATCTTTCAATGAGAAAAATTTGTCTAGTTTGTAGATAAAGTTTTGTAGGCTGTCCTTGCAATTTCTAGTTATCACAATATCATCCACGTTAATCAGTATAAAAATGATGCTTCTTTCTCTTCTCAAAAAGAAAAGTGAGATGTTTGCCTTTGAATGTATGAATTCCCAACTAAGTGGTATCATCTTCAGTTGATCATACCAACCTCTTCGTGCTTGTTTTAGACCATAAAGAGCCCTTTCGAGTTTGCACACAAAATGAGGTTTTTCTTTATCAATAAATCTTTTAGTTGATTAATGTATACTTCTTCTTCCAATTTTACATTTAAAATTAATGCACCGCTGATGTCAACTTGTCTTATGCCCCAATTTCTAGAAATAGCAAGAGTTGGTACAATTCTCAAATTAGAAGCCTTTATCACAGGACCAAATGTTTCATAAAATTCAACTCCTGCCTTTTGAAGAAAACCCATAACAACTAACCTTGCTTTATATTTGTTTATTTTTCCATCTGCATCTTGTTTAACTCTGAAAACCCACTTTGTGCCAATTACGTTGTATCTTGGATTTGAAGAAACAAGTTTCCAAGTTTTGTTCTTCTTAAGAGCTTCAAATTCATCCATCATAGCCCTTTTCCAGTTCTGATCTGAAAGGGCTTCACTTTCACTATGTGAAGGTTCAAGTCCTAAAGGCATCTTCATTTATGCATAACTTTGAAAAACTTACACAAGTGATTTTTCGAAGCCTCATTCATTTTGAAAATGGTGGAGGGTTGTTGGAGGAATTTTCTAAAATAAATCATATATATACAATTATTGAAGAAAAGGTAAAAAAAAAAAAAAAGGAATGGAAGATTGGGTCAAAAAGTAAATTACAACACAGTTTTTTGAACTTGATTTTTCTTGCAGTTTTTTATGCATTAAATAGCTTTTCATGAAATGCTGAACTATGAAGAGTTGTATCACTTGTAAATGTTGTATTTATTGATAATACATCTCTTGATATTCCATATAAAGGATTCAAAGTTGGTTGATTCATTGACACTTCTACTCTCTTCTCTACTTGCTTTCATACTCTTGCATTAAATTTCATTTTGTTCTCTTGCATACAAATTTCTATTATTCAATTATTGTAGATTTGAATATTATGTTCTCTTGTGTTATTTATATAGTCTTTGTATTCATATTTGTTACCAGATATTGCACGTTTGTTATCAAACAAAAACTTTGATTTCATTGTATCTTGGAGACTTATTTGGATCCTTCGTGCATACTATTTGGTGAGACAAATAAAGTATAAAGAAAATTGAGTGTCGTGCCTTGTAATCTTCAAAGTCATTACGAAGTTTAGTCATCACACCACCAACATCGTTTCAAAAATTTAATTTAGTATTCATTTAGGATCTATTATTTTTAATCTAATAAAAAATATATTTTTATTCATCTAACATATTGATATACTTAATCTACTAATAATAATATAAGTTTTCTAATTGAACATGTTAATATTGTATAAACGTATAAATTAACCAATTTAAACATTACTCAATTGATCAAAAAATAAATTAAAAAAAATAAAATCAAAGAGTTTAATTTTCAAGTATCCAAAAAAAGTTAGAATTACGTTGATATAATGAATAATTGGTTCCTCCACTTGAAAATACCTAACAATATACTTCCCGTGTTTAAGAAATATTAGGAAATTGAAAGATTAATTTATTATAGAGGAAAGAATGGAACGTTCGGAGGGACATTTGCCTCAAATGGAAGAAATGTGATATAACCGTGTCTGAAAGTGATTTTTCAAGGAATCACGATGGATTCACTGTTGGGAACCCGAGTTGTTCTACTCACAAAAATTGATTTCTTGTGATAGATCATCCCGTTACAGGATTTCTGTTCTATGTATTCAACTTGGAATAAATAATTTTGCACACAAAAAAAGAGATTTTGAGAAGATTACCTTTGTAGCGTGCTTTACAATAATCTTCATCAACTGCTTCTTGATTCCACCAAAGCTTCAAACCCTCAAGCTTTCCTCGATGTTCTCCAATGGCAGTTGTGCAGGTGTGTGGTCACCTTTCTCAAGATTTAGGTTAAACTAGGTTTAGGGTTTCTTTGTAAAGAGGAAACACACACTACACACTTTAGTGTGTGTCTCGCCACTTTTCCTATTAGGTTAAGAAAAATAGTCTTGGGAGACTATTTGTAACCTCTTTACACTCCAAAACCCTACCAGGCCTAGTACCATAACCCAGGTCCATTTCTGCACAACCCAATACATGTAATAAGCCTGTATAAACCCATTATAGTGAAGCCACCGAGGGAACCTGATCGGACCCAATTAAACTAAGCTCTAATAAATTAATTATGACCTGATCAACTCTTGATCAGTCAAAATTAATTTATTAATCACGTTCTATTCCACTAAAAGAACGAGATTGCACTCTTAGTAAAATTGAAATTACTGAAACAATTAATCAATAATTATATCCTCTGACTTATCGTTCTTACATGTTACCCCCGTCGATCAACTCGAATATTCGGAGCAAGTTAAAATGACCAAAATGCCCTTCTTTGAATATTCATAAATTCTCAACTCACATCTTCTATCTGACAGTGCGATGTGATCTCATCACATCATAGAATTCAACAGTCACTGTCGAATTACTGAGCTCAGATTCAACTGTCCACTAGAAAAACCAGTGAGATTATGATCATACCTAAAAGGTGACGGATTCCATAATACGAATATATGTTCCTCGTTAGTTCACTTTAATTTCCAAAGTACCGAGATATTGATCAGCAATTTGATCTCACCCATTGATACCTCAAAGAACTTCAAGTTAGTAATCGAAGTCCATTATCTGATTAGGGTTAAGGTCCCACGTACGATAATCAAGTGAAATTAAATTTGTACGGTCAATGTCACAAATTAATTTCACATGGTCCCGTCCAATACGTTCCAAACGTACTCTCAATTTTATTACCAAAGTCAAAGATAGACTTTAATAAAATCGAGACGATCTTATCAAAATAAATTGTCCATATTTATTTACTGATCGTGAACGTTAATTTTAGATCGAATCACAAATTGAATCTTTCCGTGTTTAACAACTTAAACACTCAATTTGTAATATCAAATCGACCCATGGACAAACACAACATCATATTAATACAATCAATTAATATTTTACTTTTAAATGTCGTGAATTATACTATATGGGCATATATAATTCCAACATTCACATTCCGTCGGAAAATTTCCGATCGATATCATTTACCATCGAAAACATTTTGATGCAATTAAGCCGTCAGAACGTTGACTAACCGAAGTAATCAAATAATTATTGGCGGTAAAAAACTATGCCAATTTTCGGCAACAGTGTTTACTATCGAAGCCTCTTCGACAGAAGAGTAACTGTCAGAAAAAGTTCTGACGAAGAATGATTTTATCGGAAGTTTTCGACGGTAATACAGTCCGTCCAAAAATTTCCACTTTCGAAGGGTCCGAATATGCCATTGGAAAGTTTTTGACAATATTGTTGTCATCGATGACTCTTCGACGGATTATCAGTTGTTGAAAAGCGTTCTCACGAATAATGGTTTAGTCGGATGTTTCCGATGGTATTTATACATTATTAGAAATTTACGACAAAAATTCTAGTTGTTGGAAATATTCGTTATTGAAGGTCGCGATCGGCATCCTAATAGTGATTGCTTACCCAATCAACAAATCAAGAAGTAGAAATCAACAATAAAAAAGCACTAAATGCAACAAATGCTAGAAAAAAAAAATCGTTTCTCGAGTCGGGTACTCACGGTTTCGATTTAAGAAACAAGAAACAAACATTAATGACCCTAATTCTTCCTCATAAGAAAATTCAATTTTCAAAATTTTTTGTTCCCTTAAAACATCTCCAATATACTCTTTATATTTAAATAGCACAATCTACATAATAGAAAACATCTTTAAATTTAAAGATCAAATTTTTTTACAAGCTCCAACAAATTCTTTATATTTGACTATTTATTTTACTTTTTTAAAAAATTATTTATTGTCTTTATTTATTTTTAGTTAGAGCTTGTTTGGTAAATTCAAATATTTCATCACAACTTTTTAAATTCAATCTCAACCATTCATTCTTAATTAAACCCTTAGTTTTTTTATTTTTCAAGCATTTTTAAACTACACATCCATTAATTAAAAATAAAATAAAATAATTTCACATTATCAAACAAGCTCTTAATAATTTATTTTATTTTAAAATGAATGATCAATGATATCAAATAATAATGTGTTAGAAAATTTATCACAGATAATTATTTATCTATGATCCAAAATAAATCATCATGCTGAATTATCAAGAATTAAATAACTGAAGCAGAAGCGTACCTTAATCAAACGTGATTCACGATGAACGATTACGGTGTTTGGATCTTCTAAATCGATACGTATTCCTTATTTTCTCTCTGATGATGGGATGTCAGACAAGATGAACAGTACGTAGGATTCAGGGACCATAACCGACTTTATATACTGAATTACAAATTAACCTACACTACAAGAAAACAGAGTAATAGGGGCGACATTTGTCGCCCCTATAGATCACATTGTCGCCCCTATTATTCAACAGGGGCGATTATGTCGCCCCTATATGTCGTTCCTACAGATTCGTTGCACTAGGTCTATTGGAGTGACATATGTCGTCCCTATGGACCAAAAGGTCTTTAGGAGCGACATGTATCGCCCCTATAGAGCTAGAACCTTAAACATAACAAAATGTTATAGGGACGATAAAGTCGCCCCTATAGATTTAAGATCTATAACAACGACACCTATAGGGGCGATAATGTCGCCCTTACAATTTTTTTTTAAATTAAAAAAAAAATCAAATACACGAAATACCAAATTAAATTACTAAAAATACGAAGTTTATAAACATTTTCACAAGATTACAATTCATTTTTAAAAATAACATTACTACACATCTGATGGTCCGACGTCATCATCATCACAATATTCATCATTAATAACATCATCTGGTGACATCCCCTACTTCGCCGCAAGGCGCCTAATAACCTTCATCATTCTCTCCATTTGAAATTGCATTTCAGTCCTGTATAATTCCAGCCTGTCTTCTGAATTTATATTTTCAGGGGATTGGATGTTTCTTGTTGGGACATGCGATGATGCAGCACTGCTCTTAGTAGACGAAAATCTTCCCTTCGGGATTCGACCAACTCCATGCATAAATTCGCGTCGCTCTCCAAGGGCCTCCTTCACAATGAGACGCTCGTCCACTTGTGTGCCCATGGAAGCAGCCTGGGTCAGCTGAGTCTCTTTCGCCAAAACGAGCTGGTCCTGTGATCGAAAGTTAATAATTAATAAAATGTAAAATTGATGTACCCAAAAATATTAGTTTTACAGTATACATTTTACTTACATAATCTTTTGCTGCATTCTCGTTCACCCATTCCCCATCTCCGCGTTTATGTAGTCGCTCAAATGCATCCACAACACCCAACCAATCCCCGGTCTCAGGGTTTCTCTGCAACAATTTCAATTTGAAATTGAAAAAAAAAATGTAAAAGTTGTGTGGGTGCATAAAAATGGTATTATTTAACCATACTTCAAAGTGTCGTGTTGCTGAAAAACTCCTCGAACCTTGGCGGGATATGTATCTAGCCTTCTCGCGATTGGCTTTATTTTTCTGTGATCGAGTCTGTGATCACAAGTACGTAGATTACCTAATTGTTAGCATTATTGAAATGTTAAATTGACAAAAAAAAAATTCACTTACCAAGTAATTAGGGCTTGTGAACAACTCCACACATCTCTGCCAATCTTCAACTGAAATCTCCCCATACGAACGACTAGGTCCATTTTCCTTAAAGTAATCATTCGCCGTTGCTTTATATGCTCGATAGCGATCAGCTGCCAAACGATCGAGTCCGCTTAGGATGTCCTCGTACTCCTTATGAGACCAACTACCAGAAATATCAAAGTATGTCTATCCAGAAAAAAATTTAATTAAAACGTTATCGAGTGATAGACAATATATATTAATCAATTATGTTAATAATTACTTACTTGAACTGTGGTTAGTACCCGTCCCCATAGCTCCTCGGGGACATCGGCCCAACTAGAATAACAAGGAAGACAGTTTTGTCTAACTGTATTCCCAACCAATCGTGTGAACATTCCCGCATTGTTCCTGATCGACTGTAAGGTCTCGTACTTCAAATCAAAATCAATGGGAAGTGGTTTTTTCCCGCTATTCAGCCACTGCTTCTCTAAATTCAAATTTCTCGAGATACCACGCTTCTTTGGTGGCGGCGCTGCAAATTGAGAAAACATCGAGATTAAAAATAATAATCAACAATGATAAAAATAAAAAAACAAGGTCTTGGCTATAAATAAAAAAAATAAGAAGTTACCTGACTCGCATGATCTTGGCAATCTGCGATGTGGCGGTCGAGGAGGATCGCCTGAGCAGTCACCACCATGAGAGCGAGCAACTTCAGTCATTATGTACTAACAACAAAAATATATATATATATATATATATATATATATATATATATATATATATATATATATATATATATATATATGAGAGACAATAATAAATAAGAGAGACAGAACTAAAAATAATGAACTGACACATCTACACAATATTTGGCTGCAAAAATGCCATTACTAATTGTTTACATCAAGTTGAATGCCTAGCAATAGATACAAACAGAACTTTGGGCTTTAGAGTTTAGAGTTTTGTTGGGGATTCAATTGAAAATGGACAATGGAAATGGGATGAGGATTGAGACTGCAATTGGAGTTTGACCAAGGAAGCATTTTGAGGGGTGTGTGATTGATTGGTGATTTTCTAATATCTTAGAGCTACACAATTCAGTTACTTCAAATTGCTAATCTAAGTTAATAAGAAAACTGTCACATGTTAACAGCAATACTTCAAATTGGTAATGGACTTCATTAGTAAAATATTAATATATTAATAAGTAAAATGAACCATTGTCCTTCATATTAGAGAATGTACCATAACGTTGGCTAAAGGAATAAGGCAATTGGTACAGTTAGTATTTGAAACAAAGTCAATTCTTAGGTTGTAGGTTTTTACATTGGCTCCAAAAACAAAGAAGGGTGAATGAGCTAAAGGGGCTGCTTGAAATAAAATTAAACAACTCATAAATATTTGGAACTATATAAAAAATATTTAGTTCAACATGTAATTTATCATGGTTAATTGCTAAAAAACATGGAATAAAGCTCCCACTGTAATAGGTCTTATTCTTTGATCCATTTGTCTTTTCAATTACTTTAATTTAATTTTTGCAGGGGCTTACCTTGGACTGACTGGATATAGGATATCAGATCCAGCTGATGCTCTATATGTAGGCCTTGGAACACATTATGTACCTTCTGGGGACTTGGATGCATTGAAGAAAGATTTATTATCAAGCACCTTGTATGGGTTTCAATTCTTACTTCATAAAAATTTATTTTTGTGGTGTCTGGTTTGGCCAACAGTTGACATGAATCTGTAAAAAATGATGTTTATGGTTTTTATTTTGGTCTCTCCATAGTCCATATTCTGCTAGACTGGTTAATGAAAATAATTCGATGCAATGGAAACTTTATTTATTAGAAACCTAGCACCCATCAGTCTTATCATTCTGGAAATTTATGTTTACCATGTAGTTCTGAGGATCCAGATCAGGAAATCAAAGCACTGCTGGAACAATATAGCACAAACCCGGAGTCTGAACCTCGTTTGAACATAGCTTGTTACATGTTGAACTAAATATATAAACTATATATGTGGCTCTTGGCTATATTTTGCACTAATTCAATTAAATATTCATTCTATTACGCGTACTTTACATAAAACAAACCAAACAATGATAGAAAAGCAGACAGAGACTCATAATTTTATGCTCAAATATACACAAAAGTATAATCAAGTCTCCTCCGCAATAAAGTATGAGGCAAAAGCAAAACTTATAATTGAAAGCATAATAATCATAATAATCAGTACCCAAAAAATCATCAAATAGATAAAAAAATCATCAAATGAATAAAAAAATCATAATAATCAGTACCCAAAAAAACTTATAATTCAAGCTAGTAAAAATCATCAAATGAATAAAAAAATCATAATAATCAGTACCCAAAAATTTTTAATTCCAACCTTAAAAATATCCTAGAAAATACAACCTCAAATTGAAAGCACTACAATTGCAAGTCGTACTGAGGAAGGAGGCATAAGGAGGTGCAACTTACAGCCACACGAAGGACTCTTTATTCAATTTCCTGAATACGGTGGAGAATGTTGAAACAAGAACGTCGGATAAGTTCGAACAATCCAACAGTTGAAAAAACTGTTAATGGCTACTGACTAGGATTTGATTTCATTTTCTCCCCCAAATCACCCCTTCTGATCCGAGGTGCCAAAAACCCTATCTTCTTCTTTCTTCCTTCTTGCTCTGTACTTTATATGAGGGGAGGAGCAGGTGTGAGAGGGACAGCGAAGGAGATTAAGGGTGTAGTTGAGTGAATTTGTTGCCGATGGTTTGGTTTGGTTTTCGTTTTCTATTTTCGGAGAAGACAGACAAAACGAAATGGGTTTTGGGTTTTTAAAAAAAATGGAGATGGTGGTGGTGGTGAGTGAACCGGTGGTGGTGGGGAAGTGGAAGAACGATGCGGCTGTTGAAACTTGAAAGAGAATAGAAATGTGAAAGTGATTTTTAGGTTTAAACTTATGAATTGGGTTTAATAATAGGGGCGACATTTTGACAATAGGGGCGACTAAGTCGCCCCTATTGATCTGCACAGAAATGTAAGCGCCAGTTTTCATTTTTTTATTCACTTATTGGGGCGACTTATGTCGCCCCTACTGTACACGATACTCGTCCCCAATTTATTAAAAAAATGTGGGAAAAATTCCTGCTAAAAAATGAAGCTGTCGAGGCGACATACTCACCTATAGGGGCGACAAATTATTGTCTCCCCTGTAAGCATAAAATCTATAGGGGCGACATAGTTGTCGTCCCAAAAATGTCGCTCCTATTACTCCGTTTTCTTGTAGTGCTAATCCGGCCCATCATGAATTAGGTAATAGCCTGGTATCTACACATAAAAGCCCATACATTTAATTAGATGCATTAAAGCCCGATATATCAAATCCTTATTAGATCACTTTAATTGGGCTTAACCAAATTGATAGTCTTTTATTCAATACACAATAATTCACATATAAGCCCACACGATTGATTAAAATCCTTACAATCTCCCACTTGGGCTATATGTGTAACCTTACAATTGTGTATCAATCATAACCTTATAAATACTCAGAATTTTGCTATCATTACTGAATGCATCCCCAAACAATCCGGTCCATCAATTATATCAACATAGGATCAAAGCGGCTTTCGCTACATTAATCGTAACTAAACCTTCAATGGTCACGTATATCGACATAACTGAATGACATGGATCAAGTATGGATGTGTAGCATGGAAATTACATGTAATGTGATCTTCAACATGCCTATTTCCAACTGGTCCAACTTTAGTGAGATCATCCTCAAACGAGTTCAGAGATAATAAACATGAAACCTTACAGCTGTAAATAATTTTAACTTTAAACTGTATCCGAAAGGACAATAAATATGTCTAATGCACCCAAAATACAAACTCCCACTGAAACTGAATATCCTTAAGAAATACAACACCCATATGAGTAATGTACTCATGAAAGACCTTGGGTTGTAATACTTTGGTAAGCGGATCCGCAATTATGGAGTTTGTCCCAATGTGCTCTTATTGACATGTGTCCACTCTGAACTGTATCCTTCACAACCAGGAACTTATGTCAATGTATTTTGACCTAGTTGAGCTCCTGTTGTTACTGGAATATAAATCTGCTGAGTTATTGTCACAATATAACTTTAGTGGTTTTTCTATACCATACAGAATACGCAGCCTTGTGACAAAATTTCGCACCTATATTCCATAATTAGATGCCCCCAAAATTGCTACAACTGTGCTGCCAAGTGAAAGAAGCTAAAGTGTCTGTTAAGCACTCCATCCGGAAATAGCTCCTCCAACCAGCAGATAAATGTAGCCTTATGTGGATCTTTTACTTTCTTGGCATCTAGAAAAAATCGAAATCATAATACCATATGATCTCCAACTGATCTGATTTTCTGTATGTGAGTATGTAATCTTTTGTTCTCTTTAAATACTTTATAACTCATGTTTGGCTGCTTTCCAAATGATCCATCTCAGGGTTACTTAAATATCTCCTTAGTATCCCAATAACGTATGCAATATCCGAACGCATACAAATTTGAGTATATATCAGATTCCCTATAGCTTAACTATATGGGATCCTCTGCATTTCTTTAACTTCAAGATAACTTTTCGGGCATTAGTTGAGACTAAATTGTCTCCCTTAGCGATAGGGGTGTCCCCTGATTTACTGTCTTGCATGCCAAACCTCTTAAGTACTTCATCGATATAGCCCTTTTGTGACAATTCAAGAATACCTCGAGAACAATCCCGGTGTATCTGAATTCCTAATACAAAAGAGACGTCACCAAGATTTTTAATCTCAAAATTCTTTGACAAAAAATCTCATAATTTTATGTGACATGCCTATATCATTAGTGGCAAGCAATAATCAACATAGAAAACCAAAAAAATTTACTTACTCCCACTGAACTTGTAATACACACAACCATCAACAACATTAATCTCAAGACCAAATGAGATAATTCCTTGATGAAATTTGTATTACCCTTAACGGGAAGCTGGCTTGAGTACACAATGGATTTCTTTAATTTGCAAACCGTCTCATCAATGTCTCCATTGAGAAACGTCGTCTTTACATCCATTTGATGTAACTCGAGGTCAAAATGTGCAACAACCTGACTTTCCTGAAAGAGTCTTTCGTAGAAACCAAAGGGAAAGTCTCTTTATAGTCAATGTCATCATTCTGTGTAAAGCCCTTAGATACAAGACGAACCTTATATCTTTTCACATTACCTTTCAAATCCCTCTTGGTTTAAAAATTCATTTAAGACCAATGGGCTTCGCACCTTCTAGTAATGGGACAAGATCCCAAACTTTATTGTCTTGCATATGCTTATACTCTTTATTTACGACATCAATCCACTTCCGAGAGTTAGAACCCTGCATGGCCTGATGGAATTGATTGGACCATCTTCCACCATTCCATTATTTTCCTTATGTTCTTGGAGAAATGCTATTTAATTATCCGGAATAGCATTTTTCCCTTTCTCTCGTGGATTTCCTTAACGGCTTTAGTTATTGAGGTTGTTGAGTTTGTACTTTTGAAATTTACCTTATTTAGGATGGGAGGTTCTTCAACATTGTCTAATTGAGGTTCCGAATATACTTCTTGATCAATGACATGTATAGAAACTTGCACATTATCAAAAGCAATAGTAGGAATCAAAACCGATCCTTCCTCAATTTCTTCCTTAAAGACAATATCTCTAACCTTATTTCTCCCCTCAAACTTAACATCCTCAAAAATGTTGCATTTCCCGTTTCAAAATTGACTTAAGTGTGGGATAATAAAATTTATAGCCCCTTAAACGACTTTATTTTCTTTATTTGTTTTCTTGCCCTTATCTTTAGAGGTGTTTGCCAAGTAAAAAAAACTTTCAGTTCTGTCCTGCTTCAACTTTTCTTCCTCTTGCATACAAAATAGAATGAGCTCATTTAGAGTTCATTTCTCCCTTTGATAGTTACAACTGACCTTAAATTGACTGAATTGTGCAAGAAGCTTGCACACTATGAAATGATCTCATTGAGAGTCTATTTCTACTTTGACAGTTATAACTAACCTTAAATTCACTATATTGCGTAGGAAGCGATATCAATACCAAATGCACGAGCAAGTCATTAGACGAGTCGAGTTTTAGTTCCTTAAGTTTTGAAGCAGTGTAAGACATCTACACGATGTACTCCCTTATTTTCCCATTGCCTTTATACTTTATTGAAATCAAGCTTTGCATAAGCGTACTTGTTTCAGCCTTATCGTTTTTCACAAAACATTTCTTAATTTCGACAAGGAATTCATTGACATCATTTACCTCCTTAGATACTATGCCACTAAAGGCTTCCAGAATGCCGCACTTAATGATCGTGAGACTCACGTAAATAACTGAAGCGGAAGCGTACCTTAATCAAACGTGATTCACTATGAACGATTACGGTGTTTGGATCTTCCAAATCGATACGTAGTCCTTATTTTCTCTCTGATGATGGGATGTCAGACAAGATGAACAGAACGTAGGATTCAGGGACCATAACCGAATTTATATACTGAATTGCCAATTAACCTAATCCGGCCCATCATAAATTAGGTAATGGCCTGGTATCTACACATAAAATCCCATACATTTAATTAGATGCATTAAAGCCCGATATATCAAATCCTTATTAGATCACTTTAATTGAGCTTAACCAAATTGATAGTCTTTTATTCAATACACAATAATTCACATATAAGCCCACACGATTGATTAAAATCCTTACATAATGTACTAAAAAGCAAATGTATAGGAACATTGAAAATTATAAATTTTTGAATGCAATTTATAATATTGAGAGTAAAATTCATTCTCCAAATTAAAATGTTAAAGAAGAGAACTTACTGGAAAAAAAATTTAAGAATTGACTCTCCAAGATAAAGAGTATTTCAAGTTTAAAATGTTTATTGAAGGTACTCTTTGTGATTCAGTTTTTATTAATAATCTCTACAGTCAATATAACACGTTCCAAGGGCAAGAAAATACTTATTCAAACTTTGTATTATACTTGTTATTCTTCTATAAGTCATCCACGAATGAGTTTTGATTACTAATTTGACATTATATTAAAATTTGAACAAGTTCTGTTAAATAGTCAATTCAATTGCTTATCAACAAAAATAGTCATTAGCAGCTAAACTCTCATTAATAATCCAATAACCGAAAAAAATAAATAAATAAATAAAAACAGCAACCTTTTGCACACTATATATAATTGAACAAGTCAAATAAATTAAGAACAAGTAGAAAAGGTCAAGAATTAATTTGCACTACGTCTACATTTGAGACGGTTAGATTTTACGTACAAGACGAAAATAATGGTTAGCTTTGCATGCATGCATGCTTCAGAATTATAAGTTACGTTTCAATGAATTTGAAAATAGCAAAAAAATGTAATTAATTATAATGATCATTAATTTATACGGTATCTGATCCATCTTCAATAAACTTTATAATATATATTATATATATTTCGGATGACTTGGACAACGGAAAATATTCCCCATCTGAACAAGTAAATGCTTTCTGAATAAATCTGCTTCGCCCGCGCGGGCTACCGTCCCCTCACATAGGGGGGCGGGTCCCACCTCGGCGCAGGCACTGTAGCAGCGCCCATGCTTTTGTAGTATCCTCTTTTGATTGTCCCTCGTATTAAATACTGACACTATTTTAGCGGAACAGAGTTTGTATCCTTTGAATTTTGACAGCTCAAAATTACAAGGACATCAAAATAGGATTACGAAATTAATTAAAAATAGTTTTTCATGTACCACTTTGAACGGTTCATTCACAGAGTTTTGTGCGTTTGTGTGTGTTTTTATTTCTTTTTTAATATTGAAAAACATTGGACTGAAGCATAGACGGCAGACAGCTCATGACTTTGTCTTCTCTGGTTATCTCTAACCTTAGCTGTCATATTACTGCGTATATTATATATAGGGTTCTTATGCCATTAATAACTTGTACCTAATTCTCCTCAAGTTTGTAAGTAATTATAACTCAAAGTTCTACAAAGATGGCGAATCCTGTGTTAACACTAATTAGTCTTCTTGCCATTGGATGTACGCTCGTCCACGCTGGCGAACCTAGCCCGCTTCAAGATTTCTGCGTAGCAGACTTCAATAGTCCAGGTTCTTGATCAATTTTCGACCATGATTTGACATTTCTTTTCTCCATTTTTAAGGTTTATTTTTAATGTAAAACTCAGGTGTTTTGTTTGTTGTAACTTGTAATATTGCAGTGAGAGTGAATGGTGATGCATGTCTGGATCCTAAGAAGGTAACAGCTGATCACTTCTTCTTCAAAGGACTACATATACCTGGAAACACATCAAATCCCTTGGGGTCCTTCGTAAACCGGCCGACCGTGGATGAAATTCCCGGCCTCAACACTCTCGGCATCTCCACCGTGAGAGTCGATTACGCACCACGCGGCGTCGTTCCTCCCCATCGACACCCTCGGGCATCAGAGATTTTGACAGTGTTGGAGGGGGAAGTACTCGTCGGATTCATCACCTCGGATCCGGAAAACAAGCTGTTTATGAAAGTTGCTAAGAAGGGTGATGTTTTTGCCTTCCCATTTGGGCTTATTCACTTTCAACAAAATGTTGGGCATGGGAATGCAGTGACTATTGCCTTCTTGAGCAGCCAGAATCCGGGTGTAATTCCCATTGCTAATACTGTTTTTGGATCAAATCCATCTATTAATGATGATTTACTGGCCAAGGCCTTCCGAGTTGACAAATCGATCATCCGCAATCTCAAGTCACCGTACTAAGTGTTTCTCTTTCTTAACGAATAATACGGCCTCGAGCTGGTCTTTCAGATCGACGTAGGCAAGGTTCTTACTATTTTCATGGATAAATACCTCACTAGTATTTGAATTAGAATGTTAGACGGAGGATGTAACTTGTATTTCTTTAGGTTATCTGTTATTAATTCATTTTATTAATTAAAGTTTGTTATATTAACTAGTTATTCTTCATCTTGCTCCTATATATGTCTCTTATTAACTACCAAGAAATCAAGCTTCCCTTCAAAGTGCAAGTCGTCAAGGCTATGATAATACACTTTTGTTGATGATAAACTTTCCTTCATGGCCTATGCAATGAAGGAAAACTTGATCATGAAGCATTTGAAGTTTTCCTCTATAATAGTGTGTAAAAAAAAAAAAAAATAGAGCTAAAGAATTAAACAGACTATCTCAATATATTGACATGTGATGCATGCCCATATCAGAAGAGGAAGTCATTTTCCGTCCATTTGAAAGTGTTAGATCACTAGAATTTAAGGTTGTGTTAGCAAAGGTGACATTTGGTATCTATATTCACTGAATTGTGGGAATTTTTTAGAACTCATAAAGTTGTAATAAAATGCATGTCTCAAAATGCTAGCTCGATACATTGCTACAGCATTTGAAAAAGAAATCTTGCCCATCATAAGCAATAGAGTATGACAAATGATTCATGAGAAATTTGAAGATGAATGCTTTTGCATTTTTGTTGATGAAGCACATAATGCATCTAAAAATGAGAGCACGTGATCATTATTTTAAGGTTTATGAACATACATTATAGTTTGACAAAACGTTTCTTCGCGATTAAGATATTTAGTGACACCACATCATCAAATTTCAAAATCAAGATATCCGATGTTCTTACTCAACGTGAACTTTAGGTGGACAAAATTAGAGACAAATGTATGATTGTTCTAGTAATGTTTCAAGCATTATTTCTTAGTAATTGTCAATATGCGTTCTACATTCATTATCGTGTCCATCAATTACAATTGAAATACGTTTCTACAACCAATGTCATTTCAAACTTCTTTCCTCATCTAGAAAATATTTTCAATGTTAGAGCAACTGCAGCCCAACGCCAAAATGACATTTTCACGCCATTTTGGAGCTTCGGACTCCTCCAGCCGGACACCATTTTACTCGGCCAGCAAAATGGTTCCCTGCTAGAGTGCAGCGCCACTGTAGCGATGCAGAATGTTCCGGAAAATGGGTTATGTCCCATTTTTTTTTCTTGGTTCCTACAATTTTGGTTTTGTTGTTTTTGGGTCATATTTCATTTATTTATTGTCCATTTTGGTCCCTACAATTTTGTTTAGCTTGTTTAAAATATGTTATGTAAAGTTAAAATTGTTCATAATTTTTGTAGTCATATAAACTGAACGTTTATTTTTATTAAATTGTGGTTAATGGTATTTTTGTAATAAACAATTAGTAAATAGAAATTGATTACAAGATGTAACACATTAAAATTTTATTGAAAAATGCGAACCTTGTGGAATAACTGGACGACACCAATTTTTAATTAAAACATAACCAACACACAATTTCGAGCAAGTATTAAAACTCCATGCAAGAGACGTTTTCAGTAATCGAGCAAATTTTCTCGAGAGCCACATAAACCATCGAACAGAGGACTGAACAAGCTTGAGTCGGATTGACTTTTATTTAGTTGTTGTTGGGTCCTCTTTTGAATAATACGTTGTTGTTCACCCCTTATTTCTACTTGTCTCATTGCTCATATCCCGTATTTTAAATTTTCATGTTTATTTTTCGAATTTGCAGCTAATAAAAAATTTAATTTTAACTAGTTTACGACAAAATTAATTTTTAAGTGTTCAAAATAATTAATTGTTAAATAAATTAAATTTATAAAATATTAATTATTATAAATATAAATACGCTTTTTGTATTTAATTATCGAAATAATTTAATTTAATATAATGAAATTGTATTTTTTTAAAAATAGAAAATAATGAACAACGTACATTTGGTATAAGATTTAGTGTTACTGGGTTAGAGTAAAGAAGTCGGAATAGTGTAACCGTAATTCAAATTTAGCGTAAAAATGAAAGTTTGGGATAAAATTTAGTGTATGTGGGTTGGAGATGACCTTATTACTTCTTCTCCTAAGCAAGATAAGAGTTTACTTCTCATAAAGAGTAAATTCAGAGTATGTTGGTTACTAGAGAATTTGAGTCCTGAAATGGGGCCAATTGAATGGTTAATTCGCAGCAACAGAGAGCTACTTGTTAGAGTTCTCATTATGACTCTCTAAAAAGCTTGATAGATCGGTATGTACAGGGACGGATCCATGGCATGGCGAGCTCCCGCGCTCGCCCGTGCTGGATCCGTCCAGAAAAAAAAAATAGTAAGAATTTTTGGCATTTTTTTTGTTGCAACTGAAAAATTACTGAAGTCCGCTCTTACTGGGATTTTTTTATTGATATTCGCCCGTGCTGAAAAAAATTTCTGGATCCGCCACTTGATATGTACGATGCAACTCGTAATGTACTTGAATATATTCATGACCATTGTCCAAAAGGAAGTCATGAGCTTCACTGGAATGTATATGTTCATGCCCATTGTCCAAACTGAAGATCTCAAGCTAAAGCGCCATGATGCTTACAAAAAGTTGGCAAGTTCGTCTTTTTATTGTATATTTGATGCATAGAATTATAAGAGTCACTCATGTCTTTTGTCAAACCCTTGAAAAAGGATTTCAAGGCATCTAGATTGCTTTGAGGTTTCCCTACTACAAACAACTCCTTTATAAATTGAGAGATGATGATTAGGAGGAATTTCTTCAGGAAATGGGCATTTTCAACATTTATGTGAAAACGACACTTCGTAGTTTTCGACAACGTTAATTTCTATCGAAGCCTCTTCAACTGAACAGTAACTGTTTGAAAATGTTTTGACGAAGAATGGTTTCATCGAAAGTTTTCGACGGTAATGCAGTCCGTCCAAAAATTTCCACTTTCGAAGGGTCCGAATATGCCATCGGAAAGTTTTCGACAATATTGTTTGCCGTCGATGACTCTTCGACATAATATCAGTTGTTGAAAAGCGTTATCACGAATAATGGTTTTGTCAGATGTTTCCAACCGTAGTTCTACATTCATAGAAATTTACGGCAAAAATTCTACTTGTTGGAAATATTCGTTACTGAAGGCCGGCATTCTAGTACTGATTGCTTAGTACTAGTGTTGACAACGGGGCGGATCGGGACGAATCGGACCCCGATCCTCCCCGCCCCGAATATTTTTGGTCCGATCTGGATCCGCCCCGCGGTCCGTCAAATTTCGGATCGGGGCGGACCGGATTCGGGTCAGGGCGGATCGTCCACCGATCCGTGGACCGATCATAGAGATGGCAAAAAAACCCGACCGACGAGTACCCGAACCCGCCCCTAATGGGGCGAAAAAAACCCGCCTCGCGGGTCGGCGGGGAAGGTATGGGGCGACTTCCCCCGACCCGGGTGGGTCGCGGGGCGGGTGCGGGTTTGGTTGTCCCGATCCGAACCCGCCCCGATTAAATAAATTAATAAAAATTAATAAGGAAAAAAATAAAAAATACCGAAAAAATAATAAAAAATAAACGGAGCGGGTGAACGGGGCGGGTAGGTTGACCCGCCCCGACCCGAAATTCGCGAGTTGCGGGGCGGGTTTGGAATTGAAAAATTCTCGCGGGGCACGGGGCGGGGGGACCCGACCCGAACCCGCCCCGTTGCCATCACTAACCGATCCGCCGAATTAGATTTTTTTTTTTTTTTAAAATTTTTTAAATTTTTTTTTTAAATATATTTTAAATTAAATCTTTTAAAAAAAATTTAGAAAAATTATTTTTTTATTAAATTGATTTTATTTTATTGAAACGAGACGTATAGAGGCCGATTCGCCGATTCAACGGATCGAGTTTTTTTGCCATCACTTATTGGAATTCTTTCTTCAAATGAAGAACATGAAAAATTTATTTTCTTTAAAATGCAAAGATTGAAGGTTATTCCCAGAAATTAAAGTTTGCTACAAAATTTACATATTTGATTTTTATACATGATAAAAAAATTATATTAAAAAAATGTCGGATCGCGGATCGGGGCGGATCTGATCAGCTCCGATCCAAATCCGATCCGTGAATTTTCGGATCGTGACGAATCACATAAATCTCGATCCGTCGATCCACGGATCGGGATTTTTTCGGATCGGATCAGATCGGATCGACGAATCGACGGGACGGATCAAATTTTTTTGCCATCTCTATTACTTACCCAAGCAACAAATCAAAAACTAGAAATCAACCATAAAAAAACACTAAATTCAACAAATGCTATATAAATTCATTAAATCAATAATATCGACTTTAATTTCATTCCGTCTCATCATTTTCCTTCCATCTTATTGAGTCATTGAGTTTGGGTGAGTAAGTTTTTAAAATTAGTAACTCATGAAAAAGAAAAAATATTTTCTCGAGTTGGGTAGTCACAATTTCGATTTAAGAAACAAACATTAAAGATCCTAAATCTTCCTCATAAGAAAATTCAATTTTTGAAATTTTTTGTTCTCTTAAAACATCTCCAATAAATTCTTTATATTTAAAAAGCATAATCTGCATAATAGAAAACATTTCTAAATTTAAAGAGTATGTTTTTTTACAAGCTCCAACAAACTCTTCATTTTTGACTATTTATTTTACTTTTTCATAAAAATATTTATTGTCTTTATTTATTTTTAGTTAGAACTTGTTTGGTAAAGCCAAATATTTATCACAACTTTTCAAATTCAATCACAATCATTCATTCTTAGTCAAACTCACAGTTTAATTTTTCAAACATTTTTAAATCATACATCCATAAAAAAAATAAAAAATAAAAAAAATATTCATATTACCAAACGGGCTCTTAATATATATATATATTTTTTTAAGTGAATGACCAATGATATCAAATAATGTACTAAAGAAAGCTAATGTATGAACATTGAAAATTAAAACTTTTTAAATGCATTTAATAATAGAAAGTGACTCTCTAAATTAAAATGTTAAAGTAGAGAACTTACTGGAATGAAATTTTAAGGATTGACTCTTCAAAATAAAGAGTATCTCAAGTTTAGAAAGTTTATTGAAGACGGTCTTAGTGCTTCAGTTTTTTTTAATAATCTCTACAGTCTATATAACGTTCCATGGGCAAGAAAATACTTATTCAAAGTTTGTATTATACTTGTTATTCTTCTATATGTCATACACGAATGAGTTTGGATTACTTATTTGATCACATTAAAATTTGAACAAGTACTTCTGTTAAATAGTCAATTCAACTGCTTATCAACAAAAAAAATCATTAGCAGCTAAACTCTCATTAATAATCCAGTAACCGAAAAATAATAAATAAATAAAAACATCAACCTTTTGCACGCTATATATAATTGAACAAATAAAATAAATTAAGAACAAGTAGAAAAGAGTTTTTCATGTACCACGTTGAACGGTTCGTTTACAGTTTTGTGCGTTTGTGTGTGTTTTTATTTCTTTTTTAATATTGAAAAACATTGGACTGAAGCACAGACGGCAGGCAGCTCATGACTTCGTCTTCTCTGGTTATCTCTAACCTTAGCAGTCATATTACTGCGTATATTATATATAGGGTTCTTATGCCATTAATAACTTGTATCTAATTCTCTTCAAGGTTGTAAGTAATTATAACTCAAAGTTCTACAAAGATGGCAAATCCTGTGTTAACCCTAATTAGTCTTCTTGCCATTGGATGTACGCTCGTCCACGCTGGCGAACCTAGCCCGCTTCAAGATTTCTGCGTAGCAGACTTCAATAGTCCAGGTTCTTGATCAATTTTCGACAATGATTTCACATTTCTTTTCTCCATTTTTAAGGTTTATTTTTAATGTAAAACTCAGGTGTTTTGTTTGTTGTAACTTGTAATATTGCAGTGAGAGTGAATGGTGATGCATGTCTGGATCCTAAGAAGGTAACAGCTGATCACTTCTTCTTCAAAGGACTACATATACCTGGAAACACATCAAATCCCTTGGGGTCCTTCGTAAACCGGCCGATCGTGGATGAAATTCCCGGCCTCAACACTCTCGGCATCTCCACCGTGAGAGTCGATTACGCACCACGTGGCGTCGTTCCTCCCCATCGACACCCTCGGGCATCAGAGATTTTGACAGTGTTGGAGGGGGAAGTACTCGTCGGATTCATCACCTCGGATCCGGAAAACAAGCTGTTTATGAAAGTTGTTAAGAAGGGTGATGTTTTTGCCTTCCCATTTGGGCTTATTCACTTTCAACAAAATGTTGGGCATGGGAATGCTGTGACCATTGCCTTCTTGAGCAGCCAGAATCCGGGTGTCATTCCCATTGCTAATACTGTTTTTGGATCAAATCCATCTATTAATGATGATTTACTGGCCAAGGCCTTCCGAGTTGACAAATCGATCATCCGCAATCTCAAGTCACCGTACTAAGTGTTTCTCTTTCTTAACGAATAATACGGCCTCGAGCTGGTCTTTCAGATCGACGTAGGCAAGGTTCGTACTATTTTCAGGGATAAATACATCACTAGTACATTTGAATTAGAAAGTTAGACGGAGGATGTAACTTGTATTTCTTTAGGTTATCTGTTATTAATTCATTTTATTAATTAAAGTTTGTTATATTAATTAACTAGTTATTCTTCATCTTGCTCCTATATATGTCTCTTATCAACTACCAAGAAATCAAGCTTCCTTTCGAGGTGAAAGTCGTCAAGTCTATCATAATACACTTTTGTTGATGAGTAGTAAACTTTCCTTCATGGCCTATTCAATGAAGGAAAACTTGATCATGATTATGAAGCATTTGAAGTTTTCCTCCATACCAAGGAAAAGGGTTACGGATTGTTTCCACAATCATGCAATATGCTTCAAGCTCTTCTTTGTTTCGTGGAGAAATAATGTGACAAACCCATTTTTACACTATGCATATAAATTAATATAGTCAAAGTAAAATATTCAAATGGTCAAAATAAATTAAAGACTTAAGTTGAACAAATATTTTTATTGGAACATAAATTTGTAATTACAATTACAAAAGCTTAAGGGTCGAGATAATAAAAAATAGAAATTTAAAGATTTATTATTTGTTTGATTCTAGTTAAAATATATATTTTTTTAATGAATAGTACTTTTTAGGAAAATAGATGGTTGAAATTTGATTGAAAAGTCAAATATTGTATGCTAAACTTTTAATTGATGATTAGGATTGAGTAGCGTAGGAAAATGAGAAAATTAATGAAAACCAAAAAAGGGCTTAGTTTGCAATTATAGGAAGTTAAGGACTTAATTCAATATTATATGAAGATTGAGGGTTGATTTTGTAATTATGCAATATTTATTTATCTAAAAATTAGTAGATAAGTGACTCCTTTCTCAATTTTGGGCATAAAAAAACCGACGGTTAGCAGGAAGCCGAAAACAAAGGAAGAAAAATGAGAGAGAAACAAGAAAGGAAGGAAGCAAACGGCAAAGAAGAGGAAAAATAAAGGAAGAAGGCTATTATCGATTTAGCCACGATTTCAAACATGTTGGGTGCTCGATTTCTTTTGTTTTGAGGAGATGATGTGGAGATTGGACTAGGCCTATCAGCCCAATTAGATTCTAGTCAATAGTTATTTGAGTGGAAAACTTTAATATTTAGAAAATAAGTACTTATTCGGTTTCTAAATTTACATGAATGGTTATTTATTATAAATTGCTTATATTTATATGATACTAAAATGATTTATTTCCAGATTGAGTATGAAAAACAAAGATTTTAAAATAAAATGATTTATTTTATAAGAAATTCTTTTTAAGGTTCTATTCAATTCAGTTAAATCATTTCATTGGCATAATATATCAATTTTATATATCTCAGTATTTATTTTTAAAAACCACCAAAAAGTACCCAAATTATTTTACCCAACTTTGCGTGAATGTAAATCTGTTTCCAAATGTATGTCCTGATATGTTATTTTACCTCGCTCTACACTGGTATGAATGTGTTTCCACCAGTGTTCTAAAAAGCGTGAAGCGTGACGAAGCGTGGAGCCCGAGAGTCAAGCTTTTGAAGCTTAAGCGGGAGTATGCGTTAAAAAGCGTTTCTCAATTATTACATATTAGATTTAAACTTTACACATACTTTAACTTGTAAAAAAAAAAAAAATTAAAAAAAAAGCATCAGAACGCATCACTCGCGCTTACTCACGCATCACTCGCGCTTCGCTCACGCTTACTCGCGCTTACGCGCGCTTTATGCACGCTTTTTAGATAAAAAACCGTCAGCACGCTTTTTTCGCGCTTTTCACAAAATCGTCGCGGGAGATGCGCGCGTCGCGCCAGAGCGCGCGTAGGCGCGCGTTTTTCTCGCGTTTTAGAACACAGGTTTCCACAATGTATGATCAAATTATCAGATTATTAAAGGTCTTTTAGGGCCCACTCTTTTGCACATATAGGCTTTGGACCGTGTACCATGGTGTTTTAGCATTTGGGACAGTTTATGTGCATATAACACAAATTATCATACTATCATCTTATCGAATTTGAATGACTTTACTTTGTGCCTCGAAATCTCTATGTACACGAGTAAGGCTATTCATTAGGTACGTTTTGGTATGACTTTCAATATTATTACAGTTTATCTGATTTTAGATTATAGATTTTAGTTATCAGATTTGAGATTATTATATCTTATCAGATTAGTTATATTCATTACGTACAGTTTGATTATTTTTATTATGCATTGGTGAGAAGTAGTTTTCAATATTTTTGAGAAGATAGATGTTTGGGAAATTTTATTACTTTTTAGATCGTTTTAGTTCAATTTATAAGAGAAACTCTATCAAAATTCTTATAAACTCATATGGGATCAATTTATTTTGGAAGAGATTTAAAAAAAAAAAAAAAAAAAAATCATGTTTGCCTTGGTAGTGAGTCCAACATCTGGTTGGCACCTGTCATCAGCACACATTATGTTTTGGGTCCAATAAGGTGATTTGTTACGACATGTTCACATTTTCTTAACTCAAAATGAAGTAGCTCAAGAGTGCTTACGATTGTCGTTGTCATAAAACAACATTAGGTAGGTGTCATGCCAAACACATATTGAGGACATATTTATATTCAACTAGTTAAAATTAAACAAAATAAACACAAAATAACTAGTCTTACAGTAATATTTCGCAGCATGCTTGGATACAAATTTGGTGATGCGAACCCCCTTGATACTTAATCAAAAATTTTCACAAAAATTTGAATCATCCAAAGACATCTAAAATTGATAATAAAACATATTGACTCAAGTTTAATCTAATCCAAAGTTCAAAGGTTAAGAAACCTAGCCTAATGGATATCAAATAAATAAATTCTAAGATGATGGAACTCAACAACAGTACAAGAATAACATACTCAAGATATAGTTAAACAAAATTCCAAGAAGTTTACAAGAGAAAGAAATAGGTTTTTATCTCACCCAAGAGGAGTGATGCAAACCACGTAGCAATTGTAGCTACGCAACCCACAAATTATTGGAATGACCCAAGAACGCCAAAGAATCACGATTTCGAGATTGATTCAAATTAATTGAACCAAGCAACCAACACAATCAATAGATATATTGACCTCTTGATCACAATGAAAATAAATCTCACCCAAGATTTGAACAAACAAGAATAACTCGCAAGTTCGGATTTTATTCAGTAAAGAATAAGGTTTGAAAGCAAATTGCTTCTCAATAATAATATCAAAGTTGTGTGTTATAAATAATGAAAATTACATCCCTATAAATAGGGTCAAAATCTAGGTTAAGAGTTTTAATTAAACTATGAAACAAATAACTAAAATAAGGAAATAATTAAAACCCTAAATTACGCGTATGGTGAGTTACGGCCGTGAATCCTTCCTTTACGGCCGTAACTTGGTTTCTGTTTAACATTTACGGCCGTGAGATAAATCTTTACGACCGTAATTTATATTTTCTGAAAATCTTGTTCTTAACCCGAGGTTGCGTTACGGCCGTGATAAAAGCTTCTTACGGCCGTAAATCCATTTATTCAAAAATTCAGTTTTCAGCAGTAGGTTGGTTACGGCCGTGAGGGACATATGTTACGGCCGTAATTCTTGAAATTTCACAATTTTCTTCGACGGCTTGAATGAGGTTGATCCACTCGTCGTTTTGGCTCGGTCCCAATATGGAACTTGCTTCTTTTGATGACACGAACATTGTTTTGGCCATTGTTCCTTGAACTAGTTTGTCCATTGCTTCGTTGGCCCTCTTTGTTTGCAGTCGAGTCATTGGTCCTTCTTTGATCTTCAATGGATTTTTGTGCGGGCTTGTATTCGTGGTCTGGATCACATCATCCCCTCCCTCTTCGAAAGGATTCGACCTCGAATCTGTACCTGCATCAAACGGAGATAGATCAGAAACATTAAATGAAGCCGAAACATTATACTCACCAGGAAGATCGATTTTATAGGCATTGTTGTTGATCCTTTCAATCACTTGGAATGGACCATCCCCTCGAGGTTGTAACTTTGACTTGCGTTGTTCGGGAAACCGCTCCTTCCTCAAGTGTACCCAAACCCAATCACCGGGTTCAAATATAACGCCCTTTCTCCATTTGTTAGCCTGCGAAGTATAATGTTCATTTTTCTTTTCAATCGCCAAATTCACCTTGTCGTGGAGTGATTTAACCATTTCAGCCTTTTTCTTTCCATCTAAGCTACTACGTTCATTTACAGGTAAATGAATTAAATCCAATGGTGTTAGCGGATTAAAACCATAAACAATTTCAAATGGTGAACCAGAAGTAGTAGAATGTATAGCCCTATTATATGCAAATTCAATAAATGGTAAACACTCTTCCCAATTTTTCAAATTTTTATTGATTATGGTGCGCAACAATTGAATCATTGTCCTATTTACTATCTCGGTCTGTGTGTGACAAGTTGTAGAAAAAAGTAGTTTTGTTCCTAATTTGTTCCACAAGACTCTCCAGAAATGACTAAGGAATTTAACATCCCTATCCGAGACAATACTTTTAGGAACCCCATGTAAGCGCACGACTTCCCGAAAGAAAATTTCAGCTACGTTAGTAGCATCATCAGTTTTGTGGCATGGTATGAAATGTGTCATTTTACTAAAGCGATCTACTACCACAAAAATTGAATCTCTTCCCTTCTTAGTCCTAGGTAATCCCAAAACAAAATCCATAGAGATATCGACCCAAGGTTCACTAGGGACGGGTAAATGCATATATAACCCATGAGGTTTAATCCTAGATTTAGCCTTCTTACAAGTAATGCATCTATTACAAACCCGAACCACATCAATCTTCATCTTAGGCCAATAGAAATGTTCACTTAGGATTTCAATGGTCTTTTTAACCCCAAAATGACCCATTAAGCCTCCACTATGGGCCTCTCTCACAAGTAACTCCCTCATTGAACACCTAGGGACACACAATTTATTTTCTCGAAATAAATAATCATCATGTTTAAAGAACCTATCCACAGCCCCTTTACCACATGATTCATAAGTATTAGAAAAGTCCAGGTCATTAGCATACATGTCCTTAATGTATTCAAATCCAAGCAATTTAGAATTTAAAGAATTTAAAAGAACATACCTTCGAGACAATGCATCTGCCACCACATTTTCCTTACCTTGTTTGTACCGGATGACATAGGGAAATGTTTCGATGAACTCTACCCACCTTGCATGTCTCTTACTCAGTTTAGCTTGACCCCTCAAATGCTTCAAGGACTCATGATCAGTGTGTATCACGAGCTCCCGGGGCCACAAGTAATGTTGCCATGTCTCCAAAGCACGCACAAGTGAGTATAACTCCTTGTCATATGTGGGGTAATTAAGAGCATCCCCCTTTAGCTTTTCGCTAAAATAGGCGATTGGCCTTCGATCCTGCATTAAAACAGCTCCAATGCCTAGCCCTGAGGCATCACATTCAATCTCAAAAGCCTTGTCAAAGTTAGGGAGTGATAAAACCGGTGCTTTACATAACATATTTTTGATAGTATCAAATGCATGCTCATGTTCTACACCCCATTTAAACCCTACACTTTTTTTGACAATTTCTGTGAGTGGTGCGGCAATCGTGCTAAAATCTTTAACAAAACGCCTATAAAAACTAGCCAAGACATGAAAACTCATAACCTCAGTTATGCTTTTAGGTGTTGGCCATTCTTTAATAGCTTTGACTTTCTCTTCATCTACTTCTATCCCTTTAGCACTAACCACATAGCCAAGAAACACAACTTTTTCCATGCAAAAATTACACTTTTTAAAATTAGCAAAAAGTTGCTCTTGTCTTAAAACCACAAGCACACACCTAACATGCTCCACATGCTCATTCAAAGTTTTACTATATATCAAGATATCATCGAAGTAAACTACAACGAATTTACCTATAAATGCACGTAAAACATGATTCATTAAACGCATAAAAGTGCTAGGTGCATTAGTAAGTCCAAAATGCATTACTAACCATTCATACATGCCATACTTAGTTTTAAAAGCAGTTTTCCACTCATCTCCTTCTTTCATTCGAATTTGATGATAACCACTCTTAAGGTCAATTTTACTAAATATGCTAGAGCCATACAATTCATCCAACATATCATCTAACCTAGGAATAGGATGACGATACTTTACCGTCATGTTGTTGATGGCCCTAAAATCAACACACATTCTCCAAGTCCCGTCCTTTTTGGGTATAAGTAACACGGGGACGACACATGGACTCATACTTTCTCTTATATACCCTTTGCTCATCAAGTCCTCCACTTGCCTTTGAAGCTCCTTCGTCTCCTCAGGGTTACTTCGATAAGCGGGGCGGTTTGGAATGACTGCTCCGGTACAAAATCAATTTGATGTTCAATACCTCGAATGGGTGGTAACCCACTAGGTATGTCATCTGGAAACACATCCTCGAATTCCTACAATAAAGAAATAGCCAAACTAGGGAGGGATTTGTTAGTTTCATCAAAGGCAAGGAATGAATCCTTATACAATAAAAGGACCATTGGTCGTTTTTCCATAAATGCTTTCTTGACTTCACTCATTTTTGCGTAGAAACTCATTTTTCTTTCTTTTCTGGCACTCTTCGCTCCCTCTCTTTTTTCTGAGGTATGTACCCCAACACTCCTTTTTTCTCTCGCCTCTCCTTTTTCTGGAGTCGTGGCTCCAACTCTCTTTTCCTCTCCTTTTTCTAAGATCGTGTCCTCAACTCTCTTTCTCTCATTTTCCCTCACTCTTTTTTCTTCATCATTTTTCAATTTTATTTGATCTTCATACACTTGTGACGGCGTCAATGGTGCAAGTGTAATAGTTTTTCCCCCTTTGGTAAAGTTATTCCTATTTTTATACCCATCATGCATTACCTTCCTATCATATTGCCAAGGTCTACCCAAAAAAATGTGCCTGGCATGCATAGGAATCACATCACACATAACATCATCCACGTAGCTACCAATAGAAAAACTCACCAACACCCTCCTATTCACCTTAATTTCTCCACTATCATTTAACCATTGAAGCCTATAAGGTTTAGGATGTTTTAATAAAGGCAATCCTAATTTTTCAACAAGTGTAGTACTAGTGACGTTAGTGCAACTACCACCATCAATAATCATACTACATACCTTGCTATTAATATGACATCGTGTATGGAATATGTTCTCCTGTTGTTGTTCCAAATCATCTGTGTTGATTTGAACACTAAGAGCTCGCCTTACCACTAATAACTCGCCATGCTCCCCGGATAATATATCCTCATCATCACATATTTCCTCCAATGCCGACATATCGTTATAATCCTCTTCCTCACTATCACTCTCCATGGTTCCATCCTTTCGCACAAGTACCACTCGCCTATTAAGACATTGAGATGCCACATGTCCTCTCCCCAAACATTTGAAACATTGAATGTCTCTACTCCTAGATGGTTGAGATTCCCCTTTAGGCGCGAGTTTACTAGCTTGTTCCTCGTTCCCTCTTGGTGCCTCAAACTTCCCTTTTGGTGCTTCAAACTTCCCTTTTGAAACAACCCCATCTCCTTTACTTTCCCACTTCGGCTTCCAAGAAGAATTAGAACCTGATGGATACCTTGCTGTTCCCTTTTTCTTTAATTGCTTCTCCACATTTATAGTCATGTGCAACATATCCTCCATCTCCAAATAATGTTGTAGTTCAACCACATTAGTTATATCCCTATTCAACCCATTCAAAAATCGAGCCATCGTAGCCTCCCTATCCTATTTTACATTAGCTCTAATCATCAACATCTCCATCTCCTTATGATAATCCTCCACACTCTTTGATCCTTGGTATAGACTTTGTAATTTTTGATGAAGCTCCCGATGGTAATGACTAGGAACGAACCTCTTTCTCATGATAGCTTTTAATTCATCCCAAGTACTAATGGGTCTCTCGCGATTCCTCCTCCTAGAAGTCACCAATTGATCCCAACAAGTAATAGCATAATCGGAGAATTCAAGTACTGCTACCTTAACCTTTTTCTCTTCCGAATAAGTGTAGCAATTGAAAATTAATTCCATCTTCTTTTCCCATTCTAGGTATGCTTCCGGATCACTCCTACCCTTGAATGACGGATACCCTTGAATGACGGAATTGTCATTTTGATGTTGCTCATACTACCATCCATTCTATCGCCACCAAGATCTCTATCCCTTCTTCCATGCCTAACTACTCTATCCACAATTGCCCCATCGTCAAAATCACTACCTTCTTCATTCTCATCGACCCCCTCTACTCTACGACCTTGCCTGCGGGCATTAGGCACTTCCCGAGGTTGCTCAAGCCTTTCTAACCTACCTAACACATCCCCAAACAACCGCTCAAACCGTTGTGCCATCTCCTCCGTCATGTTGGCTCGATCGTTATTTTTTGTAGTAGAAGATTGTTCAGACATCCTAAAACTAAATATTATATGCCTCACGTGTATTTCGCTCGTGTATCACTCAATTTTGGCTTTTTCCCTCTATTGATCTCACCTCTCTAGCCTTTTTCCACTCAATGGCTTTCACCCCAATTGCTTTAAAGAACGAATCCGAACTCAAACAAGTTTAAACTTGAATGACTCAAACCGAATGCGAGTGAGAAGTTATCAACTTGTTGGAAAAACTCAAAGAAGACCTTGAAAGAATGTAATCTGACTCTATAAAGGACTCGACACTTTTATGGAAACTAAGTTTGTTTCAAGAAAATAATTCTTGAAATCAAATATCAATTATTTTTATTGGACTGAGAATTTTCATTTTTTTTTCCTCTCGAAAATTCAACTACGAGACTAACGAAACAAACGGAATTTAATTGGATACCAAACGAAGGGAATAACGACTTTTGAATTTTTTTTTTGACACTTTTTTTTTTTGGATTGAAGACTCAAGAACTTGAAGAATACAAAGAACAAAATTAAAGAACTCAAGAAACAAAATAAAGATATAGCCTTGATTTTTGGAGCCTAAGCTCTGATACCAGATGATGCAAACCACGTAGCAATTGTAGCTACGCAACCCACAAATTATTGGAATCGACCCAAGAACGCCAAAGAATCACGATTTTGAGATTGATTCAAATTAATTGAACCAAGCAACCAACACAATCAATAGATATGCTGACCTCTTGATCACAATGAAAATAAATCTCACCCAAGATTTGAACAAACAAGATTAACTCGCAAGTTCGGATTTTATTCAGTAAAGAATAAGGTTCGAAAGCAAATTGCCTCTCAATAATAATATCAAAGTTGTGTGTTCTAAATAATGAAAATTACATCCCTATAAATATGGTCAAAATCTAGGTTAAGAGTTTTAATTAAACTAGGAAACAAATAACTAAAAATAAGGAAATAATTAAAATCCTAAATTATGTGTATGGTGAGTTACGGCCGTGAATCCTTCCTTTACGGCCGTAACTTGGTTTCTTTTTAACAGTTACGGCCGTGAGATAAATCTTTACGGCCGTAATTTATATTTTCTGAAAATCTTGTTCTTAACCCGAGGCTGCGTTACAGTCGTGATAAAAGCTTCTTACGGCCGTAAATCCATTTCTTCAAAAATTCAGTTTTCAGCAGTAGGTTGGCTACGGCCGTGAGGGACATATGTTACGGCCGTAATTCTTGAAATTTCACAATTTTCTTCGACGGCTTGAATGAGGTTGATCCACTCGTCGTTTTGGCTCGGTCCCAACATGGAACTTGCTTCTTTTGATGACACGAACATTATTTTGGCCATTGTTCCTTGAACTAGCTTGTTCATTGCTTCGTTGGCCCTCTTTGTTTGCAGTCGAGTCATTGGTCCTCCTTTGATCTTCAATGGATCTTTGTGCGGGCTTTTATTCGTGGTCTGGATCACATCAAGGAGCCTCTCACAAGATCTTCAATGAACAATCAAGTTTTTTAAGGGTTTGGGGGTGTTGGGTATTTATAGTACAAAAATGAAGGAAATAAGGACAAATCCGAAAAATAGAAGAAAAACAAGAGTTTTTGAATTTTCAGTACCGAAATATATGGGTGTCAAAACGGACGGACCGACTAGATCCGTGAAAATCGGCCCAGATCTATCCGGGACTGTGAGCTGACCCGTGACCTGTGCAGACGGTTCGTGTGTCAAGAAGTTGTGAACTGCGGGTTTCGCGGGTCAAACCTTTGCGGGCCGCGATTAACCCGCTGGGCCGTGAAAAAAAAATTGTTTTTATTAAATATGGTAACATTGAAAACTTTCCTTCTTAGACAAGTTCTAATACAACTTTTAAAGCAAAATCTTATTTTTTTTGCCTAATAGCTAAGAAACGTAATGTTCGTTGAAAATAGTAATTAGAAATACATTTAACATTTAATTGTTATTTTTTTTTAATGTTTTATTTCAATATGCAAATTTAGAAGTAATTTATGTAACATAAAATATAAATTTAAATTCTATATGAATATTTTATAGTATAAATATGAATTTATCATTTTCATTTTGTATTTAGAAATTTGAAAAAAATTTCTATAAATATGAATAATCTATGTTTTTATTCATACGGGCTAAATTAGAACGAATTACGACCCGGATTGGCTCGATCTGGATGGGCCAGCGAGCTTGTCTGGGTTGTAGTTCGAAATTTGTGGGCTGACCTGAAACCAGCCCAGAAACCGCAGCGGGCGGACTTTTTTTCAAGCAGGTCGTTATTGGCCTTTTATGTTGGCGGGTCGACTCGAGCCGGATCACCCAGATTGGTACCTCTACCGAAATGTCTCTTTCGGTTGATTAAAAATCGTCCGAAATGAACTAAGGCTGCTCTAAATTTCTGTAGACTTTCAGTCGACCGATAACTTTCTGTCGATCGAAAGTGACTTTCGATCTCGATTTCCAATTGAGGTGATTAAAAATAATTTAGAAACTAGACAAAAAGGGCTACAATTCCTCAAGAAATAGTAAACCTCAAATTCGAGCTTTATCTCTGTCATTACTTTAATTGAATCTCAAACTTGATGCATCTTCCGCCTTTTACTTGGACTCGATTCCATAGCTCGTAAGTAAGTCTTACCATCAATTCTTGGACCTCCTTGGCCTTGGTTTTTGTCATGAGTTGCATCGACACGTATGACTTTTCTGGATCTCATCATCCCCTCCCTCTTAAAAAGGAATCAACATCAAATCTTGCTTGAATGCATTATCGTGAGATTCCTTGACCTTGGATCTTGGAGTGGAACCCATGGGAATGTGTACCGAGTTTCGACATTCTTGAATCTCATCATCATCTCCCTCTTGAAAATGATTTGACCTCGAATTATCACATACATTTAAAGGGGAAAGATTAGATACAATAAATGTAAATGAAACTTTATACTTACCCGATAGGCCTATTTTGTAGGCATAATCATTGATTGCCTCAAGAGTTTGAAATTGACCATCATGAAAGCGTTGCAATTTGGACTTTCTTCGATTGGAAACTCATTCTTTCCTCAAAAGGAACCATATCCAACATTCCGGACCAAATATGACTCGCGTTCGACCTTGATTTGGATTGGAAGTATATTGTTCACCATCCTCAAATGGAAGCTCGTTCTTCATTGCATATTTAGTTCTACCTAATCTAACTCTTTCATCAATAAACAAATGCATAAATTTCAAAAGTGTTAATAGGGCTATGTCATACTTCTTATTGCAAAATAACATCAGATCCTAGTTCAGGTATTCCCCGATACCTGACTTGAGTTATCCTTATATTCATTCATCTAGACAATCTCTGAAGAAAAACTCGGTCTCAATTATAAAGAAGTTCAATGGGTATCCAAATTTATTACGATTATTTACTGTAATCTCATCTTGTTATTTCATCAAGGGACCAGATCACATACACAATACAATTATTGTGTCTCATCTCAGCACACTCCAAAGTGTCTAAGGTGATTGTTTGCGTGAGTGAACTAATTTCATCTTGTTTGAGATAATTTATATATGCATGTAGATCATCGTTAAATAATCACAACGATGGATTACATATTAACTCAAAATCATTCATTTATCTGCATACAAAACTCATTTAAGAGTTTATAGATACATAAAGCATCATATTCTACGCAATTACAATTGTCAATATGTGTTCTACATCCATTATTGTGCCCATCAATTACAATTGAAATACATTTCTACAACCTATGTCATTTCAGACTTCTTTCCTCACCTAGAAAATATTTTCAATATTATTACTTCTTCTCCTAATCAAGATATGAGTTTACTTCTCATAAAGAGTAAATTCAGAGAATGTTGGCTAGTAGAGAATGTGAGTGCGAAAATAGGGCCAATTCAAAAAGGAATTCAGGAGCTCTAGATTGTTTTTAGGTTTCTCTACTACAAACAACTCCTAAATTGAGAGACAAATATTAGGAGGAATTTCATTAGGAAATGAGCATTTTCAACAATGAAATATGTGAAAACGATACTTCACAACAATATGAGGGATGACTTTTTGCTGATTGTATGATACTTTTGATCGAACGAAAACTTCTTTTAAAGTAGATCTAGGATATGTTGTAAATGAACAATATGTTTCAAAAACTCATCAAGAACATTTTAAATAACATTCCATTCTGTAACAATTTATATACAACACAAATGTCTCAACCCACTTTTTAACCATACATTTTTTCAAAATATTTTTTAACCACAAATTTTATCTTGAAAACAACAAAACTATTTATAAATAATGGGTCAGTCGCCGAACAGGCCCTAAATAATATCATTTAACGTATTTTTATTATATATAAATAAATTTTATTTTACATTCGTATTTTTAAATTTTATTCCCCCTCAACAAAAATTCTAAATCCACGCAACGCAAGTTTGACATTTTTCACCTTTAAAAAAATGTTGGACATGTTTCTGAGCGGCTAGAATCTGGTTTTGGAGAAAATTCATAAATATATACATTAGAAAATAAAATAGTATATATACTATTCAAACAAACATATCTTCAAAATATTGGATGAGGCTACTGATAAAAGCATAATTACTGAACGCTTAGTAAACTCCATTATGAGCTGTTGTAACTGAAATTCAAGGTAAGAGCAATAATCACGGTACAATTAAATAACCCAAACTGAGGCGGAATGAAAGAAAAAAAAAGGCTTGGTGATTTCTGTAACTCTGTAATAACAATCCATCATTCATCTTTGTGGTTTAGCCTTGAAAAGAAATTCCTTCTGTCACCGTTCAACCTACTATCTTGGTGAATTTCAGCTTTCAACCATGGAGTCAACAACTCAGGTAATTATTCAACTCACTTATATATTATCTAATCTATTGAAAAAAAATTGTTTGCTATTTAACTCGGTTAACTAAGTTAGACTAAATTTAAACCAGTAATTGCATAAAGTTTTAACTTCTTTTTTGTCATTTTGGTATGATAATTGATGAAAATGACAGTATACTGTATAATTTTATCCCTTCAATTATTTAAATGCATTCTTGAAATACAAACCGTGAAGGAAAGTCAATGAATAGTAATTTAAGTAAATTGGTCTCCTGCACAGTATCCGTTCTGAGATTGTTTGGTCCTTAAACAAGTAAAAACTAGTCAATTTTCAATTTTTACCTAAATTAAGTGTTTGCAAACATTGAAGCTGAAAACTTATTTTACAGCGCCATTAATATATTTCAGAAATGCACTGAAAAAGATTCATGTGTTTGAAGTTTCAACTAAAAATACAAGCATACTGGGGATGAGTTTTTGGTAGTAGAACTTTGAATTTTGAAAACTAAGAGGTACATAATCCCAGAATTCATTAATTCAGTGTCATTTTGGTGGCAATAAGAAACAGTAAACTATTTATTCTAGCATCCTTATGCATTTAAATCAGTTAGATAGATCATGTGCAGAAAAAATTCAAGAATCTGGTAGTAATTGGGAATGTGTGGAAATTTGTCATAATCTCATTCAATGGTATCTGCTAGTACTTTACTAAACCATGTTGATTTTTAACAGTGAAGGCATCATTATTATGAAATAAAACACTGATTTCAGAGGTGTGCCGAAAATAAATTCACCAACCAAGTAGAGTGAACAAGTGACAATCCCAATGAACTGAATGTTGGCTATAATATATTTTCATATCCCACTGTTGATATATTTCATGGACTTTAGTAATATATATTTCATATCCTACATCTGATAATTAGATTTGGCAAATATATAGGTATTGGATGGAGCAATGGACATTTTAAATGTCATAATAATCAGGGGAACAGATACTTTTGGACTGCTAGTTCCAATTGGTTGCTGCTATGACAGATTTGTAGAAATGATAGCAGCTGAAATAAGGATGGATAACAGAGTTTCTTCTCTCAAAATAGGGTATGTTGTTGATGTCAAAATGACACCTATAATGATAACAAATAATAGTTCCCTATGGTTCTACCTAGATTTGAAAACAAAGGATCCCAGAATTGCTTCATATCCTCTCCATGTAGAAGTTGGATGTATGTTGACCTGTAATGCAGCAGGGCAACTTGTAGAATCTGGAGCTCTGGAACTAAATCAGGATAGTGTAAAATTTCCTGCACATTGTGACCTTATTTCATCTTGTGATATATCACCTAGTGCAGAGGTTTTTGCTTCAACCATTGAAATAGACTTTAAAGATCCATATGAATATGAAAAAGAATGATGATATAAGTAAAGTCATTAATCAGCCAACTGTGGAAGCTATTACTGAACATCAAGTATATCGGGATAAAAAGATATTGCAGACCTCTGTTGCCCTGTATGCAATAAGAAATAACTTCCAGTTTAGGGTGTACAAATCAAACTCACGCGAGTACATACTAAAGTGTGATGGAGAATTTTGCAAATGGAAATTTAGGGCTTCAAAAATAGGGGAGACTGATATGTTTAAGATCCGTTACATTCGTGAATCTCATAGCTGCTCAATGGGTGTAGTTCTTCGAGATCATAGGAAAGCAAAAAGTTCATTGATTGTAGAATTTATAAAGCACAAGTTCACGTCCGCTAGAACAATATACACTCCGGTGGACATTATGCATGACATGGCGACAACGCATGGATTGACAGTGAGATATGGAAAAGCGTGGAGGGCTCGAGAGCATGCCCTTGAGGAAGTTATGGGTGATCCAGACGCTGCTTATAAAAATCTTAAAGTATTCCTGACAAAGTTACAACATATGAATCCTGGTACAAAGATTGGCTTCGAAGTCGATGGAAATTCTCATTTCAGGTACGCGTTCATAGCTTTAGGAGCTCAATACAAGGGTGGGGGCGTTGCGAGCCCGTAGTAGTGGTTGATACAACTTTCTTGACTGGGCGATATGGTGAATGCCTATTTACTGATTGCACACAAGATGAAAACAATCATATTTTTATCTTGTCTTTCGGAATCGGAGACTTTTTGACCATTCAATATCTCTATGATCAAACAATTGATAATATAGGGGATGCACAACTTTTTGCTTCTCACACAATTAAACTGAATGAATATTTATGGCAAACCAAAAATTAAAGACAGAATCTTCAAGTGGTCATGTAATTCAAACATAAAGTCATATAAATCCAACTTCACCATACATAAAAATAATTTCCTGAAACCACATAGTTTTTCATACACAATCCAACCCATTGATATGATCTCATGTAGCCATTTGTAAGTGACACTGCTGATAAGCTAGAAAAAAATTATTGGGAAGTTCAACTGACATAGATTTGAAACTATTATATCAATCCGCCTACTCAGGAGCTTCAACCATCTTCCCCTTCCTAGCCCTCCTCACGCTCCTCGGAACTATGTCCATATCAGTTTCGTAACCGCAACAACACTTTTGGTTTCCATGGTTGAATAGCTGGCATGCGAGACTTGTTCTAGCACTCTCTGGGTCAAAGAGTTCCGTCATTTGATTTATCTTGCCGTTAATTATAAACTCTGCATACTTCAACACATATACCCCACAATTCTGCCTGCAATGGAATAAAGGAGTAATTAGATCGTTGATATAGATAAGAAACAAGAATTGGAAATAATGTAGCATGGAGTATTGCAAGGTCCATGTTAGCTTGACTCTATCACGACTTTTGAAAATAAGCATAACAGTATATAGTAATATTTACCCATTTCCATCTTGGAGTATTTGGCTATCAATTTTGATGGCAAGGGGCTCGATACCCCCAGAACTATCTAGATAGCTGACTGGCCATGCATTAACATTAAACATCAGGCATGGTAAAACATATGCAAAAGCCTCCACGTCCGCCATCACCATTCGATCTCTGATAGTCAGCCTACTTGAGTTGTAAACATTTAGGCACCTCTGCTTCATATCGAAGTGCCCTAGGATCCAGTGGGCCTTCCTCTCCATCATGATAGGTATGAGGATGTGTTCCACATCAACCCAACTACTGTTACAATGTAGGAATTCTCCTGTAGCATACGCAACGAGTGATTTGAAGCTCGAAATAGCTTTATGGTCGACCTTGCATGCTTTATAAGCGTATCGCACCATGTCTCCAAAGAATGAATCTGTCCTAGTCCCGTTGAAACATATATTGTGTCCAAACCGAATCATCTTACGAAAGCACACATTTACATGCTGTGGAAATTTTTAGAATAAAAATTTAAGCGCCAACTTACATTGAGATATAATATAGCATCGACCTAAATCTAGTACAAAAATAAACCCAAGTATATTTTACTGTATCCCTGATGTACACGTTTCTATGCCAGAACTCGTACCACCATGTCTTCGTATCGACATCGAATGGACCGAACTGGTAAGGTGGTTGGATGATATCTTTTGAATAAGGGAACTTGATTTTTCTATAAGGCATGTGACATTAAAATATTTCAAAGAAAAAATGAAGTCTAGATTGCTTCATACATATTGGATGTTGATGATTGTGATATATAAAAATACACTTACATATGCCTAGATCTGTATCCATCATGAATCTAATCCTCGAATGTAGCGACTTCCTCAGCCCCTGGAAGAGCAAGTCCTTCCTTGAATGCATATAGGTTATATCTCATACTAGCGTGGAAACCTGCCATATGGATTGACATATTAGAAACATGATATTTAAGAATGAAAAAAAAAAAAAAAAAAAATTAGAATGAAGAAACAGAGAAGTGGATAAAAATATGGATATTTTTTCCTAAGACTGATGAGCATACAACCTAGAGCCGAGAACTGCAACTCTTGCGAATGAAGTGCTATAATTGTTAGCTTTTGAATAGAGACTAACATGTGTGGTAGTGCTGTAGCTATTGACAAGAATGTATAATTGTACAAATGAATATACCTGTGCTGGAGAAAACTTGTTTGGAAATTTGTCACATTGATCTTGTTGTGGTAGATTACTATTATGTTTACCTGGGATTGATCCATCCAGAAGACCCAATAGATCTTGCCCTTCCTGTAGTAATCAAGAATTTGTATTCATGTAAGCCTCGTTATTCACAATCGTTAAACCAATCCCATCCTATAATGATTTTAATCAATTGATTCAAGTGTTATTACGTGGCCCAATAAATTGTAGAATCAAAAGTAAAGTCAGCATTTTTTCCCCAGAATTTATTTAATTGAAAATACACAAAGATATGTACAAAAGGAATTCACACAAATGCTCTATCCACTATACCTGAGTCTCCCGTTTTCCTTTCATGGTGCGAGCACTATTAACTATGTTGTCTACCTTGTTGAGGTCCTCCTCGGTGAATAGGATATCTTCGAATTCATCAGCCAAATTCTTTTGCTCTACAATTCGATTCCCAGCAAGGAATGTTGGATGTAACTTGGCCTCACTAACAACATTGGGGACTTGCACAAATGCAAGAGGATCACCACCTGCATCGTGTAAATCATTGTTTGATGATTTTGATCTCATTCGATCTTCAACATCCTAAGGAAATGATAAAAATCAGCACAATGTTAGTCTCCCAGTCACCATTTCATTTAACATCAGTGTGTAAATACATTTTTCAGTTGATATATTTAAGAATTGATAAATCGGTTTAGTCATCCTTAGTATTAAACAGTTATTATATTTCAAAAAAAAAAGTGAGAATCATATGACATGGAGGACATTTACACCTCTGTCTGATCGGAGAAACCAACATTTGTTTGAAATGGTGCTCTGTTACTATTATCACCTTGTCCCTTTTTGTCAGAATTTTTCCTTAACTCGTCCATAAAAAACTCATATTGAATTTCATTGAAGCGTTGTAGCTGAATTATATCAGTCTTCATATCAACCTGGAAGTCGAGTATCTCCTCTTGTTTCAATTTAATCTCGCGAACATGGTTCAACAATTCTTCAAATAGGTTGATTATAGTCGGCTGAAAACAGGATGTGTGTGAGAACAATAATAAATGAATATTGCAGCATTAATCTAGGTCAAGCAAAATGAAGGAGTTTGTCATCATATGGCAACCCTAAAAATGGTATTAAAAATGAGTGATATAAATTCTATATAAGAGAATATTCAAACTTAAACTAATGATATTTAATACCAACCTCAATGATTTTTGGATCTTCATTGTTCATGGGGCTCGAGCAATGAAAAAATGCTGCATTAGAATTATTAGGTGTGTTGTGATCCTTTGCGGAATGTATGGGATCATTGCAAAAATCGGGATCAACATTTGTGCTCTTCTTTTGTCCGGGACTCTGAAAAAGCCCAACTTTTTCCTCATTGGTTGGCAAGACCAGCCCAACTTCATGTTGCTACAGATAAAAATAAACCATTTTTTTATGATTAATGTTGAAAAGTCGTGTAGCTAACTGAATAAGTCGTTGGATGCCAAATTATACAAATATTTATAAGTTTTCCAAAAAAATAAACATACCTCATTGAAGTCGAATAGTATCTTCTCAAGGGATGATGCCGTCACACGTTCGTCGGTACACCAATTGATTATGCATGGGAATTAGTTGTCAACTCTGTTACATACTTTCCCACAAAGTACTGGGATGGATTAATAAATCCATATCTGAAATGCCAGTGGAAATCCCTGCAGCCTGTAATTCATTGTCCCTCTGTGTTCTCCTGATTTGGGGTTTCTTTTAGCAAATGCCATCTTCAAGTAAAAAAGGTCGTGTGAAATAAATCTTTACCCCATGGGAAGGAATTCAGGTAGGGGGAATCAACCAGCCTCATTGTAGCATTAGAAACCAACTTTGGTTGTGTTGACGTGAACAAAAAGGTCGAAATCAGATATAGTATTCCTATCTTCACAACGTCTTCATCTGGGGTGTCTTCGGACGGTCTCATGAAAACCCGTTTCACGTCTTTTCTATAAACGCTCTGCAAGTTACTGAAGTAATTCTCCTTCAGTCGACAGTGACCCATCTTAAACTTGTTCATATTGTCATCCCTGTCCCACTTAAGCCCCGATGTTAGGCAAAATTCCTCGATTGAAAACTTAATAAATCTCGCAGATATGTTGAACCACATCTCTTCGTGTGCCGCCTGCCTCACTTCGAGAAGTAACAGTTTGTGGATAAGTTGGTGTTGTAGACGGATTTCACTCAACCTAAGAAAGTGTCCAAAGCACGAAGCCTTGAAAATCGCCTTTTGTTGAGCATTCATCTTATTGTTGAGATTTTGAATAACTTTAAATCTGTAAAAAAACGTTTATACTACCCGAGAATCTGTTGCCGGGGTTGACATAAAATTCCCATTCCTGTTCAGGGGAAAAAATATTTATTAAAAAAGAAAATAATTGAACCATACATAGCATGTTTATTGTTGGTTTCTTACATATATAATACATAAGTCATCACATGTTTTCTATGTGATGCAATTACAGGCTAATTATGCATTATGATTGACATAACTAGATTTCATATGTTCATTCTTTTATGCACGTATCACAAGAACATAAATATTTTCGTTTCCGAATTATGTCAAAACTACATATTTATGTGTAGTTACACGAACTTAATAAAGTTTCACATGCATAATTAGATAGTCTGGTTAGCTAATGAGGAATTCTAAAATAAATAATTATCTGTGATGCTAAGATAACAATGACAATTCAAACTCTTATTCTCTAACAAATAATGTTTACATTGATCTGGTTTGATACCCTCAAATCACAATTATTTACCCTTCTAGACTACTTACTATTGATGAAGAAGGTACTGACATGAAATACCAATCAAAAAATACGAACTAGCATTTTTGCTACCACACTTAAAATAGATAGGGCTACCCCCTGTGAAGAACAACTTATATCAATAAAAAAACATACATAATTTCGCATGTAAGATTATCTGCTATCCCCGCTGCCATATATCAATATACACATACTTGCTGGAAACATTTACCGGGCAAAAGATAGAAGTATAATATAATAATATAAATTAAGTAAAAAAATTACCTGAGTTTTGTAATGTTGAACTATCTTCTTCTTTTTGGAACTGGGATCCAGAATAATCATTTCAATATGCCTCTTCGAAGTTTTATTTTTTTGGGTCGTCTTCTTCAATGCAAGACCCAATTGTGAGGGGCTAGAAACAGGGGACCCATGGACAGTATCCTTATCGTCTGAGATTATGTTTATGGATCAAGTGATACATCTTGAAGGCATTACATTAGGCTCAGTCTTTGGGTCGATAATCTCCACAGATCGTTGACTGTGGCGGCAGGACACGTTGCTGTTGCCTGAGGCTAGGTTTGAAATGGGTTTAGGAGTTTCCAAAACAAAGCTTCAGGATCTTAATGCTTGAGTTTGTAAAAGATTGAAATGATGATATAATGCGTAAATCACTTACATGAATATATATAGACAATGGTTGTCCATATATCACTGTGATCGTATATTCTAAGCTGATCTTCTGGGATCTTGAAAGGGTTGGATAATCATGGATTTTATTCTTCATAATCCTATTAATCGCGTTGTTCATTCTTCAGAATCTTGGAATGGTTCACCGGCGATGCTGTATTGGAGTAGCGAGCTAGCAATTTCCTACCAATTAGTTTAGAATTATGGTTCAGAAAACATCAAGCGGTGATTGCGAGGGTGGATTTTATGTTGGAAGGAACCAGCTTGTAATAAGATTATTTTGGGGAAAATGACGGTGAATCGGTGATAGATTGGGTAATACTGGTGGAGTGAAGTGATATTTTTTTAATCAAAATTACTGTATTATTTAGGTAGTAGTTGAAATAAGATTTTTAATATGTAGATTTGGAATATGTATTTCTAAAGTGGTGTGTGGCATAATTTCGACATCTGGTTTTCCTTCCCAATTTTTGATCAAATCCATCTATTAATGATGATTTACTGGCGAAGGTCGCCCACGCGATAATCCATCTTCTCAGATCACCATACCGAGGATTCTATTTCTTTAAATTAGCGTCTATTCAGCGACTGTTTAGCCGTCGATATTTTTTAATTTTCGTGTTTTCTTAAGTAAAATTTGTGGTTAAAAAGTAATTGAGAAGAATGTGTATCATTAAAAAGCGATATTAAAATTTATAATGATTATAAGCATTTATTATAATCACCCGAACACATACTAAATATGAAATTGGTTCATTTCATTAATTAATTAATTAAAAATTGCTATGTTAACCAACTAGTAATATCATTCATCTAGCTCACATGTGAAGGCGGTCGTAAACGCATGTTGGTGATTCTTCACTCAACAACATCTAAAGACAAGCACGTTAAACCTCTTCTTAACTTGAAATTAAGTAGGCGGGCACAATGCGACTCTGTAAAAACAATCTTCAAACTTCAGGATAACGATGCATGTCAATTAGCCATATTGAGGGCATATTTGTATTGGACTACATAAGATTAAACGAAAGAAGCACTAACTAACTAGCCCCCTTTCATTTTGGGTTGAAATCAAAACCAGCAATTTACACATATATACAACACATTTATGCTCCCCCTACCTGTGAAGGGTAGGAGAATTATATACCCAAAACTTTTGGGATGGGGGATAAAAAGTTGAGACGATAGTGGGGCCCACTAACACCCAACCCATGGGGGGCTGGGTTGTGTGTGTGTTGGGGGGGGGGTAAATAAGTCCTCTACCCTTCACGAGTAAGCAGGGCGGACCTGTGCTAAGCGGGGCCCTAAACTAAATTTAAAAAATGGGCCCCTATAAAAAAAATATTCCTCAAAATATATGGTCGAAAAATCAACAAAAGTATTAACTGATTAATAATAGCCAAACAATAAACTACTTAAGTTGTTGAATAAAAATGAAATAAAAAAACAAGACCCATCAAGAATAACAATATGTCGGCAAGGCATCAACAATGAATCAACTATAAATTTAATATTTAAATAGAAGAATTAATAATTGAAAAATAATAAGCCAGCAAGACAACAAAATTTCACCAAAGTAAAACATATTATCCATATGTTATAAAACAGTAAATATGTACCTGTAGCTCATCGTAGCACTGTAGTAATAACATTGAATGCAACCTTCCAAACAATCACAACTAAGGCACAATCCTTAATATATATCAAAGCAAATAGAGCACCAATTTTTAATTTAAAGCATAACAAATAATTTAAAATCTAAATATGTTTACAAGATAAGTAATTCGGAGCATAAATCGTCCCCAATAATGTCTCAATGTCCATTGTTCTTCAAATGTTTCTCAAGATTCATACAGGACTTCAGCAAACTATTATGTGTCTCAGTCTTTAACTTCTCTAGTTTGAACAAAAATCCAAAAACATTTTCATATTCCTTAAATTATTCAAACAGTTTTCTGCACAAACATAGTTTATTATTTTATTAAAATTTGTTTACACACACAAGGTTAGAACAAAAAGAATGTCAGAACTCTAAAACTAAGACCTAAACTAAGACCTAAGCAATTACAATATACATACTAAATAATAACATGTCAACATCTTCCCAAGTTAGCATCAGTCACAAATATAAATCATTAGATGCACACCTCAGAGAAATAGTCAATTTAAAGAAGAAGAAGATTCAACATAATTTCTATGTTCAAACAACAAAAATATGAAATCTAAAGGAAATTCAATCATATAAGCAACAAATATATACAAAATTACCTCTGAAAACCAAGATGAGCCAAATCCCAAATATGGATCAAATCAAAAAAACTACAAAAAAATCTGCAAAATTCCATTTATGAATATTGTCATTGAACAGATATATGTATGAACTATTGAACTTCTGAAAATTGTAATGAAAATTTATGGGTTTTGAGTTTTGACTAGCACAAATGGTAAATTATTAAATCAGGTATATCAATATGCCCTTTTCTTAAAGGCTAAAGCATATTTAGATAAAAAAAAAATTGCAAGGGTTCAGTGCAAGTCAGCAAGTGCAACAGCAAGGAAACATGAAACATAAATTACATAATAATAGAATCATTGAAATCAAAGTCCAAAGGAGCCCCAAGAATCCTCAAACCCAAACCCTCAATAAAGAATCAAACCAACCAAATACTAGAAAATCAATTATCAATGACACATTGACAGGTCCGGCCCTGCACATTGACAATGAAAATTAAATAGATATAAATATAATCCAAGTTTTTAGTTTTTACCTTCTCTAGATTTTCAGTTTGACAGTTTCAAAGTGGTCACTAGAGAGTGGAGACTGAACATTGGACGACGTTACGGGCGCGGCGATGGCGAGGCGAGACTCCGGACGTGATGCGGCACTGCAGCAGAGGCATGGAGTGGCGTTAAAAATTGGAGCCCGGAGGAAGGCTGGAGCGAGCATTGAGCGTTCGAATGAAGAGGAACTCAGGAAGCAGGGATTGTTTAATTTGTTTCTGGTTTGGGCTCAGTCAACGTACTTGATAAATGCCTAAAAATGTGTTTGAGATAGTGATTTATTAAGGATATTTGTCAATAAATTAAGCTTATTGTGATCTTTCTATTATCATTATTGAACAAATATTATTTTAAGAAATTATTTTTTTGTTTGATGTATTTTTCAGGTCATATAATCATTCAAGCAAGCCCAACTCATCCAACAAAGCCCAAGTCAAGTAAATTAAGTCCATATGGTTTCACTCCTTCAAAAGTAACCTACTGCCCATATTTTGCAATTTCTTCGTGTTAAAAAGGAGAGAGACGAGAGTGGGTTCGAAAATGATGGAAGAAGGCATCTAAATGTGATTTCACAATCATAGTTCAAGGCCATGATGTAATTGCTCTAATCCAAGCCCAATTGGTTTAATCCCTTTGATTACAACCTACTGCCATTTTATTCGTTTCCTGGGGAGGAATTTGGCTAGAGATTTTTGGACAATAGGAGGGCAGCCACATTGGGGATTTAAGTCCAGATTCCATTGCCTTGATTTAATTGTTCAAACGAAGGCCCAACTGATGGATATTCATTAAAAACTCAACCTACTGCCTATTACAAGGGGACTCTTTTCTGAAGAAAAAAAAAAAAGGAAAAACGAGGGCTGCTAAACAAGGAGAAAAAAAAACCGACATTGGTTCAAGAATCGGTACCTTGAAGGCAGGAAGATAACTCGTTTCGGAAGAGGAAAAGAGGGAGAAATGGACTACAAATCCGGCTAAACAACAAGCAAGGCTAGGGATGATCTTTCATGTCTAAGTTCCTCTTATTTTATCTTTGATTCATCTATGTTTTGACTAGTTTTACATTTGTTTGGATTGAACTCATTATTATTCGCTAGTCTCTTATTATCCAATGATTAATTACATTTGTCTTGTTTCATATAAAGTTAGTTATGCTTTCTTTATGTGATTAGAGTTAAACTGGAATTGTTATTGGTGGATTTATTTTATAGGTTTATCGTTCACTACAATATTTTCTTGTGATATATTGTCGATTTTTGATAACTTGTAAGATAGGTTAGATCATGATTTAAAATAAATGAGTTTTCACCAATCAAATATCATTGTGTTTTTATGGTCGTCAATTAAATATCTTCCGGTTGTATGTTTGGGATGTGAAATGTGCAATTGAGTTATAAAAATGAATCAAAGTAAGAAAGTAGTGGAAACGGACTTGAAAGTGAATCCCGATGCCTTGTCAATTTTATTATTCTAAAACCAATTTTATCACTAGTCTCTTAATTTAATTTTTTTGTTTATTTTATTATTAATTATCGGCAATTGCTTTCGTTCGTTAATTCTTATTGTTCGACACTTCTTCGTGGGATCGACACCTCAATCTATATTGCAATAACCGCAGGTATATTTTGAGCGTAACCAAAATTTGGCTCCGTTGTCGGGGAAGTGTCATAAGTACAAGAAGGTTTAGCGATCCAATCATAAGGTGGTAACTTCGTTTCTTTTATTTTTCTTTGGTGCAAATTTATTTTAATTCATTTAATTTTAATTTCCCATTTATTCTTCATTTTCTTAATCACTTTAAAAAAAAAAAAATCATAAAGAAAAGGTTTCATGGTGAATGCCTAGGTATAAGGAAAGATATAGAGATAAATTTGGAAGATTTGCAAAGAGACCTAAATCACCTGAAGCTAATTTTTCATTTAAAGCATTAACTACCACTTTGTTGTTGGACTCATTTAAAGGTAGCAACATGAATCTTGAAGGAGCAGTGGAGGAGAACGTTGTAAAATCCTTGAAGGATTATTTACATCCTACTCGTACAGCCACCCCATCATGTATTATGTTTCCAGCAAATACACCACATCTAGATTTCAAACCGGGAATGATCCAGTTATTACCTACCTTCCATGGATTGGATAGTGAAAATCCTTATGTGCATGTTAGGGAATTTGAAGAGGTAGTAGCTACTTTTCATAGCTGACCTGAAGTAGCAGATTCTGTTAAATTGAAGTTTTTCCCGTTCTCTTTAAAAGACAAGGCAAAAAGTTGGTTATACTCCTTAAGGCCTAGATCTATTGGAAATTGGGGGGAGATGACCCAGCATTCTTCAATAAATACTTCCCACATCATAAGACCAATGGGTTGAAAAGACAAATTTCCTCATTTTCTCATAAGGACAGTGAAACATTATACCAATCTTGGGATAGATTTAAGGAATTGTTAAATTTGTGTCCTCACCATGGGTATGAAAATTGGCGTCTAGTAATTTATTTTTATGAGGGGCTCACAATAAGAGAGAGGCAATTCATTGAAATGTTGTGTAATGGAGAGTTCCTTCACAAGGATCCAGAAGAAGCTATGGAATACCTAAATGACTTGGCTGAAAGAGCACATACATGGACTGGGCCAAGTGCTACTGATAGCACAAATAGAACTAGTGGAATTTATCATCTGAGGGAGGAAGATAACCTTAAGGCCCAGGTAGCAATCTTAGCAAGAGAATTAGAGGCCTTGAAAACCAAAGATATTAGAGACACCAAACTGTTGCTCGGGTTGAATCACATGGTAATTGTTTTGTGTGTGGAGTGGTAAATCACTTAGCCCAAGAATGTCCTACTTTGAGTGAGATGCGAGGGGTATATGAAGAGCAATGTAATGCCTTAGGAATGTATAACAAGACCTACTCGCCCTATTCTGAAAGCTATAATCCAGGCTGGAAACATCATCAAAATTTCAGTTGGAAGTCAAATTCCAACCAATCTGCTCAATCCAGTAATCAGTGGAAGCCCGAACCACCCAGATCTTATCATGTTCCTCAATATAATGCACCACCAAATAGGAATTCCATAGAGGACACATTGCATGCATTTATGGAATCACAAAATAAGACCAATCAAAAATTTGAAACTGTGCTCTCACAGGTGGTAGAGGAGAACAAAGAAGTTAAAAGTCAAATTACTAAATTAACTAGTTCTTTAACGGTGCAGGAAAAGGGGAAATTTCCATCGCAACCTCAATTCAATCAAAAAGGTTAGTACATGATACAGACATCTACTTCTGGTACACAAAATCTCAAGGAAGTCAATGCCATCACTACTCGAAGTGGTAAGATTTTAGAAGAACGTACTCCACCAAGTGGTAAGGAAAAAGTTCCTGAAGAAGAAGGTGAGTAAAGAAATAAGGTTCCAGTACCTTTTCCTGAAGCTCTCCGTCCTGCTGGGAGAAATCTTGAAATCCAAGGTGAGATCTTAGAAAATTTGAAAAAAGTAGAGATTAACCTCCCTTTGTTACATGTGATTCAACAGATACCAGCTTATGCTAAAGTAATCAAGGATTTATGCACAATGAAGAGAAAACACAATGTTAAGAAGACTGCATTCTTAACAGAACATGTAAGTTCAGTGATTGAGCAGAAGACTCCACCAAAATACAAAGACCCAGGGTGCCCTACTATACCATGCCACATTAGGACATGCAAGATTGGTCAAGCTTTGTTAGATTTGGGAGCGAGCGTTAATCTTATGCCTTACTCTATCTACTTGCAATTAGGGCTTGGAGAAATTAAACCTACATCTGTGGTTCTACAGTTGGCTGATCGTTCAATCAAAAGACCAAGGGGAATAATAGAAGATGTTTTGCTTCAAATTGATAAATTTTATTACCCTGTTGATTTTTTGGTTTTAGATACACATTCTACTGTTGATATGGATTCTAAAATTCCACTGATTTTAGGTAGACCTTTCCTTGCTACATCTAATGCTCTTATAAATTGCAGGAATGGTCTGATGAAGTTGTCATTTGGGAATATGACTGTGGAGTTGAATATTTTTCATGTTGGAAAACAGCCCAGAGAAGAGGATGAATGCTATCATACTTACATGATAGACACACTCATACCACAAGAAATACATCAAAGGGATAAATCTGACTCTTTAGAATATCTCCTTAATGACTCTGATTTTGAAAATTTGCTTTATTCTGAAAACACTGTTAATGTTTCTTCTGTTTCTGATACACAGGACAAAAGATCAAGATTTTGGCAGCCATGCTTTGAGGAGTTGCCGCGAGAAAAGCAGGATTTGAAGTCTTCTACTGTAGAAATTCCAAATGTCAATCTAACTCCACTACCCAAAGGACTCAAACATGCATTCTTGGGACCAGGTGATACCTTTCCAGTCATTATCTCATCTGAACTTAGTATTTTGCAAAGTGAACAATTGATTAACCTGTTAAGAGAACATAAATCTGCACTAGGTTGGACTTTAGCTGATATAAAAGGTATAAGCCCACTGATATGTTCACATATGATTCATTTAGAAGAGGATAGTAACCCTAAGAGAGATCCCCAAAGAAGACTTAATCCCACAATGAAAGAAGTTGTCAAAAATGAAGTCTTAAAATTATTTGATGCAGGTATTATTAACCCGATATCTGATAGTAAATGGGTTAGTCCAACTCAAGTGGTACCTAAGAAATCAGGGATTACTGTGGTGAAAAATGAGGATGGAGTATATGTACCAACTAGGGTAGTAACTGGGTGGCGCATGTGTATTGACTATAGAAAATTAAACTCTGCTACCCGTAAAGATCACTTCCCACTCCCATTCATTGATCAAATACTAGAACGTGTTGCAGGACATCCCTTCTATTGCTTTTTGGATGGATATTCAGGATATTACCAATTTGATATTGCTATAGAAGATCAAGATAAAACTACTTTTACATGTCCTTTTGGTACTTATGCTTTTCGTCGTATGCCATTTTGTTTGTGTAATGCACCTGCTAAATCTCAAAGATGCATGATGAGCATATTTAGTGACATGATTGAAAATTGCATGGAAGTATTTATGGATGATTTGACTGTTTTTGGTGATTCTTTTGATTCATGTTTGCTGAACTTAAAAGGAGTTTTGAGCAGGTGTGAGGAAAAGGGACTTGTGTTGAATTGGGAAAAATGTCATTTTATGGTGTCACGGGGGATTGTTTTAGGACACATTGTTTCTGAAAAAGGGATAGAGGTAGATAAATCAAAAATTGAACTAATTTCCAAATTACCTACCCCTAAAACTGTTAAAGATGTAAGGTCATTCCTTGGACATGCAGGGTTTTATAGGAGGTTCATACAAAATTTTTCCACTATATCTAGACCATTATGTAATCTCCTTGTAAAAGATGTTGAATTCAAATGGACTGAAGAGTGTGAGAACGCTTTTCGAGTACTTACTTCCAAACTCACCACTGCCCCAATAACGCAGCCACCTGATTGGAGTTTACCTTTTGATATTATGTGTGATGCAAGCAACCATGCTCTGGGAGCTGTCTTAGGTCAAAGAAGAGAAGGGAAGCCTTTTGTTGTTTACTATGCTAGCAGAACTTTGAATGATGCACAAATAAATTATTCTACTACTGAAAAAGAACTGTTAGCTGTAGTATTTGCTTTAGACAAATTTCGTGCTTATTTGATTGGTTCGCCCATTACTATTTTTACCGATCATGCAGCTCTGAAATACCTTCTTTCAAAGAAGGATACTATGGCAAGATTGATTCGTTGGATTTTGCTTTTGCAGGAATTTGATTTGACAATAAAGGATAAGAAAGGTGTTGAAAATGTAGTGGCAGATCACTTGTCTCGCTTAGAGTTCAATGAATCAGCTGATGGCCCACCCATCCATGAGGAATTTCCTGATGAGTATCTATTCTCGGCTACACAAGTCCCATGGTATGCACATATTGTTAATTTTTTGGTGTCTAATGAAGTTCCATCCACTTGGAGTGCACAGGATAAACGTAAGTTTCTGTTTGAGGTAAGAAACTTCTATTGGGATGATCCTTACCTGTTTAAATACTGCCCTGATCAAATCATGAGAAGATGCATTCCAGAGAGTGAAATTGATAGTGTTTTAGACTTTTGTCATAGTTCAGCTTGTGGTGGTCATTTTTCTATTAAGAAAACAAGCGCAAAAATTTTATAGTGAGGTCTTTATTGGCCTACCCTATTTAAAGACACTAACAATTTTTTTCGTTCTTGTGAGAGATGCCAAAAGTTGGGTGCGTTGTCTCGTCGCCATATGATGCCTCTTAATCCTATCTTGGTAATAGAAATATTTGATTGTTGGGGGATTGATTTTATGGGACCATTTCCATCTTCTTTTGGTTATCTATATGTTCTTTTGGCGGTTGATTATGTGTCCAAGTGGGTAGAAGCTGTGGCTTGCCGTACCAATGATAATACTTCTGTTGTTAAGTTTTTGAAAGAAAATATACTATCACGATATGGTATGCCACGTGTTATAGTTAGTGATCAAGGGACACATTTTTGTAACCGTTCTTTTAAAGCTTTAATGCGCAAGTATGGGGTCATTCATAAAGTTTCCGTTGCTTACCATCCTCAAACTAATGGACAAGCTGAATTAGCTAATAGGGAGATAAAGCAAATCCTAGAAAAGACGATTAACCCCAACCGTAAAGATTGGTCTTTACGCCTTTCTAACGCACTTTGGGCATATCGCACTGCATATAAAACCATACTTGGAATGTCTCCTTATCGACTTATTTTTGGAAAAGCTTGTCATTTACCTATCGAACTTGAGCATAAATCATATTGGGCTGTTAAAGCCCTTAATTGTGATTTGAGTCTTGCAGGTATCCAGCGGAAGTTACAATTGTCTGAAATTGAAGAGCTGAGGAATGATGCTTATGAAAATTCTAGGATTTACAAAGAAAAAATAAAAGCAGCTCATGAAAAGCAGATTTTACGGAAACATTTTGAGCCAAACCAACGAGTGCATCTTTATGACTCTAGGTTGCATCTCCATCCAGGTAAGCTAAGATCACGGTGGACCGGTCCATATGTAGTGAAACAAGTTTTTCCTAATGGTGTTGTAGAGATTGAAGACCCTACTGATGGGAGAGTTTTTCGGGTCAATGGACAACGATTGAAGAGTTACGTGGAAAGAATTGAACAACCTACGAAGGTCACTTTGCAGGCTCCGGTCTACCAATCATAAACCAGGTTTTATCCTTCCTTTTAGTTAGGTTTATTTTATTTAAGCAATTTTATTTTTTATTTATTTATTTAATTATTTATTTTTATTTTTATTTTTATTTTTTCGTTTAGTTTTTGAGACATTGAGGACACTGTCTAGATTTAGTTGGGGGTGGTATAGCATATACATGCTATTGCATTTTCATTTCATTCACTAGCATTTCCTGTTTGAAAAAGTATGCATGCCATGTATAAATTTGATTTTGCTGTCCAGTGGTATTTAAAAATGATTGGTTGAGTCACCTTTTCTATTTCAATCACTACAGAGTAATTTCTAAAATCTTTTTGAGCACAATACTAAGCCCTGTGGTAAGATGGATGATGGTGCATATAGCTGAGAAAGATCTTCAAATCTAAGCGCATTTATATTCATGAGAGAGTTGAGAAAACGTATTTGAACTTATATTGATCATTTGAATTGGATATGGGCTTTTTATGACTATCATTACATGGTTTGTGGTATGCTGGTTGAAATGCTGAAGGATGATATTGGTCAATTTAAAATTCCTATGTAATCTTTATTTGATATTTTTTTCATCGGGAGGAAGAACTGGTAATAGACACAAACTCATCCATTCTGGTTCTATATTTGTTCGAGTAAAATGCTTAGCCAATTCCATGCGTAAAAAAAAAAATATATATCCTTTCAAATCCTTTCCTCTTCCAACCTTTCGATCTTCCCATTCATTCCTTATTGTGGGTCAGCCTTACTTGTTGTTGCTTCGATTCATGGAAAAAAAAAAGGGGGAGAGTTGAAAAAGAAAAAGAAGTTGAAAAAAAAAGAGGAAGAAAAAGAAAAGAAAAGAAAAGAAGAAAGAAAGAAATAAGGAAAAATGTTATGATTAGAAAGTCTTCTGTTATCTTTAGAAGACAATGTTTCTCAATATCAGTAACCGCTTGGGTTCAACTATACAAGTCCAAAAATCCTTTCCCTCCATTTAACAAAGGAGACTGATTCAAACTTGAATTGTTTTGGCAGCTCAGGCATACAACTTGATTCACTTCCAAATTTTACCACCATAAGTTTTATTCTTATGCTCTCATTTTGAATTGACCAGTAAAATCCATAAGCAGGTTTGTGGTAAGAATGGTTGAAGTTCTAAACAGCTAGTGCCTATCTTGTGATCAATATTCATTCACTTGTTGTCCTAAAATTTGTCTTATAATGCCCTTTCATTTGAGTGTATATCTGTTTCCAACTTCATGAGAGAAATTCCTTGAACTAAAATTATTTCTATTCCCGTGAGGATATGAAGTTGAGGCTTCTATTTGGAGAATTTTTCAAGGTTATATGTATTGTGGTTTGTGGTAAGAAGGTTATGGCTTAGTTCACACACACACACACACACACCATCTTAGGAGTTACAATCGACATGATTTTGATGACAACTGTGATCTCTCCCCAATGACTTTGTCATACTCGAGAAACTTTGTTTGGGTCAATTTCAAGTTCATCATGGCATGTGTATTTTTCACGCTTGAATTGCTAGAGACTAGCAATAAGCTCGTTGGGGGTTGTGATAAATGCCTAAAAGTGTGCTTGAGATAGTGATTTATTAAGGATATTTGTCAATAAATTAAGCTTATTGTGATCTTTCTATTATCATTATTGAACAAATATTATTTTAAGAAATTATTTTTTTGTTTGATGTATTTTTCAGGTCATATAATCATTCAAGCAAGCCCAACTCATCCAACAAAGCCCAAGTCAAGTAAATTAAGTCCATATGGTTTCACTCCTTCAAAAGTAACCTACTGCCCATATTTTGCAATTTCCTCGTGTTAAAAAGGAGAGAGACGAGAGTGGGTTCGAAAATGATGGAAGAAGGCTGCTAAATGTGATTTCACAATCATAGTTCAAGGCCATGATGTAATTGCTCTAATCCAAGCCCAATTGGTTTAATCCCTTTGATTACAACCTACGTCCATTTTATTCGTTTCCTGGGGAGGAATTTGGCTAGAGATTTTTGGACAATAGGAGGGCAGCCACATTGGGGATTTAAGTCCAGATTCCATTGCCTTGATTTAATTGTTCAAACGAAGGCCCAACTGATGGATATTCATTAAAAACTCAACCTACTGCCTATTACAAGGGGACTCTTTTCTGACGAAAAAAAAAAGGAAAAACGAGGGCTGCTAAACAAGGAGAAAAAAAGCCGACATTGGTTCAAGAATCGGTACCTTGAAGGCAAGAAGATAACTCGTTTCGGAAGAGGAAAAGAGGGAGAAATGGACTACAAATCCGGCTAAACAACAAGCAAGGCTAGGGATGATCTTTCATGTCTAAGTTCCTCTTATTTTATCTTTGATTCATCTATGTTTTGACTAGTTTTACATTTGTTTGGATTGAACTCATTATTATTCGCTAGTCTCTTATTATCCAATGATTAATTACATTTGTCTTGTTTCATATAAATTTAGTTATGCTTTCTTTATGTGATTAGAGTTAAACTGGAATTGTTATTGGTGGATTTATTTTATAGGTATATCGTTCACTGCAATATTTTCTCGTGATATATTGTCGATTTTTGATAACTTGTAAGATAGGTTAGATCATGATTTAAAATAAATGAGTTTTCACCAATCAAATATCATTGTGTTTTTATGGTCGTCAATTAAATATCTTCCGGTTGTATGTTTGGGATGTGAAATATGCAATTGAGTTATAAAAATGAATCAAAATAAGAAAGTAGTGGAAACGGACTTGAAAGTGAATCCCGATGCCTTGTCAATTTTATTATTCTAAAACCAATTTTATCACTAGTCTCTTAATTTAATTTTTTTGTTTATTTTATTATTAATTATCGTCAATTGCTTTCGTTCGTTAATTCTTATTGTTCGACACTTCTTCGTGGGATCGACACCTCAATCTATATTGCAATAACCGTAGGTATATTTTGAGCGTAACCAGTACTGTACATATCATTAAAAAAAAAATTATGGGCCCCTGGAATTTTTTGAGCCCAAAGCACAGGCTTGCTGAGCCTACACTCAAGTAAAGGGAGCATTTTCAATATACAAGAACAACTTGGTGGACCGTTTAAATTATGGATGAGCATGCCAAGCCTCACATTTTAAGTTGGGAAAAGTACATAAATACAATACTTTGAATTTCACTTTCTAAAACTAACAAACTTAACATTTTCTTTTAAAATTCAGGTGTTTAATAATTAAAATTAAATATAATATAAACATAACATAATTATCTATTATATATTATATTAAAACTAATATAATATTATCAAAAATTCAAATTTTAACGTCACAACATCCCTCACTCCCGCTGCCCACCACCCCACCTCACTCCACCCTACCCCAAAAATAAGTTTTTTTTTTTTGTTTTCGAGATGTTTTCCCACCCCACCCCACTCGACCCTGCCCCATCATCGTCTCACCTAAAATGATTTTTTTCTACTATTTTTTCATAACTCCCTCAAACACTACCCCGCCACCCACCCCTCCCCCGACCCACCTCACCCAAAATTATTTTTTTCTACTATTTTTCCACAACTTGCCTAGACCCTAACTGATGAGTTCCGGAGTGGCTCGAAGAACATTGACCCGTTGCACGTGCCCGTAGGACCAATAACGAGACAAAGAACCAAAAGAATCAAGCAGGCAATGCAAGGATTCATGCAAGCGTGGATGGACGAGTGTTCTAGTGCAAAGACTTCATTTACGTTGTATAAGAATGTGGAAGAAGAGCCAAAGTTATTGCAATGCATTTGGATCAAGGAAGAACAAGAAATTGGGCAGCAGCTGAGTCACGGCCGTAAAGAGTGAAATCACGGCCGTAACGGATTCACGGCCGTAAAGCCAAAATTACGGCCGTAACACTACAATGGCGAAATTATGCAGAAGAGGACTTACGGCCGTAACCCTCTATTTCACGGCCGTAACAAGTTTAGTAGTTTTAATTCAGAATATTGATTACGGCCGTAAAGGTCATTTTCACGGCCGTAACACATGTTGTCCATTTTTAATCCGTAGCGTGATTACGGCCGTAAAGGTCGTTTTCACGGCCGTAACTTAGGTTCCGAATTTTAAGTTAATGTTTGGCGTTTTTAGCTTTTTAGTTTAGATTGAATTCTAGTTTATTTCTAGTTGTTTTATTTTCTTTGCCTATATATATGGCTATATTCAGCATTGTAAAACAACAACTTTTATCTTGAGATTAATGATATTGAAGGTGAGATATTCCCTTATATTTTCTTCGTGTTCTCGTCGAACAAATTGAACTTATCAAAGGATTTGACAACCTTTGTGGCGTTCCCCCTTTGTGGTTCTTATCTCCGCATCGTAACGGGTTTTGAGTTTAATATACCCATAGTTCTTGCGTCGTGAGGTCGGGGTTGCATTGTTACCGTCTACTATCTTGGATTTTAGAGCTTTCCGGCGTTTAATTCCGCGTGTTCCTGGTGATCCCCATAACGGATCACATCATCTGGTATCAGAGCCTGTCTCTAAATCCAATTATTTAGTATTCCAGTTCTTTTCTTTTATTTCCAGTTATTAATCATTCAAAAAAAAAAAAAACAAAAAAAAAAAAAAAAAAAAAAAATTTCCATTCCAATTCTTAATTCTTGAAATTCGTCAGAAATTCAAGATTTGCCAATTTCTGTTTTTCTTGTTCTTGATTATTCTTGTTGAATAGGATATTATTAATAAAAAAAAAAAAAAAAAAAAAAAAAAAAAAGAGGAAGGACAGAAGTGTTGTTGATTCGAACAAGAAATCAAGAAAATAATATTTGGCAAATCTTTCAACAAATCCTTGTTTCCATAAAATTCTTTATTCTTGTTTCCATAAAACTTCTTCTTGCAATAGAATTCTTGTTTCCATAATTTCTTTCTCAAATTTCCTAATTCCAATATTTTCCATCAACTTTCCTTATTTGCACTTTGGGGTTTATTCCACAAGGACCAAATCCGTGACTAGTTTGGTGGGTTCTTTGAGAACGTGGGAAAAAGGGAATCGAGAGGAAAAAGGCAGAGTGGTGAGAATAATAGAGGGAAAAAGCCAAATTGAGTGATACACGAGCGATAAAACACGTGAGGATCTTTATTTAATATTTTTTTCTCTTTTCTTTATTACTAACCATGTCACAGAAGGAAGTTTCGTCAACGGAAAAGGATCTTCAAGATTTTAAAATGCTTGCAATGGTGGAGGAACGTTTGGCAAAATGGGAAGCGAGGTTGGATGCCAAGTTGGAAGCAAAATTTGGTCCACAATCCGGCGTGAATGTGGAAAGGGATAATAATCCGGGGGAGACACGAGGTGCGGGAAATGTTCAACCACATCAGGAACAACCGCGCAATTTCCCTAATTTACGGAGACCACTAAGGTATGACTTCAACCCACAATTTAGAGCTAGGAATGAACATGTTGAGGTTGTTGATAGTGATGAGGATAGTAGTGAATTGTCTATTACTAGTGTTGGTAGGAGACGAGATCGGAGAGAAAGACGTGATAGGGGATATAGGCGTGATCGTAGGGATGATGTAGATGGACATGTTGGTAACATTAAAATGTCCATTCCCTCGTTTCATGGTAAGAGTAATCCGGACGTTTATTTTGAATGGGAAAAGAGGGTAGAATTAATTTTCGATTGTCATAATTATTCTGAAGCTAAGAAGGTTAAATTGACAGTCGTAGAATTTACTAATTATGCTATAGTATGGTGGGATCAATTGGTAACTAGTAAAAGGAGAAATGGGGAGAGGCCTATTGAAACTTGGGATGAGTTGAAGGCCCTTATGAGAAAACGATTTGTGCCTGGACATTACTATAGGGATCTTTACCAAAAATTACAAACCCTTTCCCAAGGTAGTAAGAGTGTGGAGGATTACCATAGGGAGATGGAGGTTGCCATGATTCGGGCTAATATAGAGGAAGACCCGGAGGCAACCATGGCTAGGTTTTTAAATGGTTTAAATCGAGATATTGCTAATGTTATTGAATTGCAGCATTATATCGATTTGGAGGAAATGCTTCACATGTCCATGAAAGTGGAGCGACAGTTAAAAAGGAAGGGAACTTCCAAATTCTCTACAAGTTCCAATTCTTTTGGTAAGTCTACGTGGAGTGGGATTTCCAAAAATGAAGGGGTTGTGCAGAAAAATAAATTTGAGGCATCGAAGGGAAAGGTAGAGCCACCCAACAAAGGTAAAATTACTTCTGACTCTCAAGCTTCTAGGACTAGATATATCCGTTGCTTTAAATGTTCCGGTTTAGGACATATTTCTTCACAATGTCCAAATAAACGAATATTGGTTATGCATGATGGGGTATTAAGTTCGGAGGATGAGAAAGGGGGAGAAGTGGAGGATGAGTATAAGGATATGCCAGCTCTAGAGGATGTTAGTGAAAATGATGATGCGGACTATGCAGTAGCTAAATCGCTTGTCACTAGGAGAGCCCTTAGTACTCAAGTTAAGGTGGAAGAGTCGGGTGAGCAGCGAGAAAATATATTTCATACTAGGTGTTTTGTGAATAACAAAGTGTGTAGTTTGATAATAGATGGGGGTAGTTGTGCGAACGTTGCTAGCACTACTTTGGTAGAGAGATTGTGCCTACCTATGCTAAAACACCCTAGGCCATATAAGCTACAGTGGTTAAATGAATCGGGTGAGATTAAGGTAAATAAACAAGTGGTAGTTGATTTGGCGATTGGGAAGTATGAAGATAGCGTGGTTTGTGATGTGGTACCCATGCATGCGGGGCACATCTTATTGGGCAGGCCATGGCAATTCGATAGGAAGGTTATTCATGATGGCTTCAAAAATAGGTATACCTTCACTAAGGATGGGAAAAATGTCAAACTAATGCCATTGTTACCTCGAGAGGTCTATGAAGACCAATTGAAATTAAAAAGTGAGGAAGAAAGAAAGAGGGTCGGGACCACGATCCCGGAAAAAGGAGAGTTGAGTGAACAGAAGAGAGTCGGGACCACGATCCCGGAAAAAAGAGAGTTGTGTGAAAAACCGAGAGTTGGGACCACGATCCCAGAAAAAGGAGAGGGTGTGAAGAGTGCCAGTAAAAGAGAGAAAACAAAGGTAAGCTTCTACGCAAAACAGAGTGATATCACCAAAGCTATTTCTACAAATAAACCTGTGATTTTACTAATGTACAAGGAATCTCTCCTTGTGCTTGATGAAGCTAACCACTCCCTCCCCAGTTTAGCTATGTCTCTTTTGCAGGAATTTGCAGATTTATTTCCCGAGGATATTCCTAGTGGGCTACCGCCAATTCGAGGGATTGAACACCAGATTGACCTCGTGCCAGGAGCGGTCATTCCAAACAGGCCAGCTTATAGGAGCAATCCAGAAGAGACCAAGGAGCTACAAAAGCAGGTTGAAGAGCTGCTGAAAAAGGGCTATGTTCGGGAAAGCATGAGCCCATGTGCAGTACCAGTTCTGTTGGTACCCAAAAAGGATGGGACTTGGAGGATGTGCGTGGATTGTAGGGCAGTCAACAATATTACAGTAAAGTATCGCCATCCCATACCTAGACTTGATGACATACTTGATGAACTTTATGGTGCTAGTATTTTTAGTAAAATAGACCTTAAGAGTGGTTATCACCAAATTCGTATGAAGAAAGGTGATGAATGGAAAACCGCCTTCAAAACCAAATATGGTTTATATGAATGGATGGTTATGCCGTTCGGCCTCTCAAATGCACCTAGCACTTTTATGAGATTAATGAATCATGTCTTGCGTGCTTACATTGGTAAATTTGTCGTGGTATACTTTGATGACATTTTAGTATATAGTAAGAACTTAGGTGATCACATTGAACATTTAAGATCTGTTTTGGAAGTTTTAAAAACTGAAAAACTATATGCTAATTTTAAAAAGTGTACTTTTTGCATGGAAAAGGTAATTTTTCTTGGCTTTGTCGTTAGTTCTAATGGTGTTGAGGTAGATGAGGAGAAAATTCGTGCTATTAAAGAATGGCCAACTCCCAAAAGTATTACGGAGGTTAGGAGCTTCCACGGGTTGGCTGGGTTTTATAGGAGGTTTGTTAAAGATTTTAGCACACTTGCAGCACCACTAACAGAAATAGTCAAGAAAAGTGTAGGATTCCATTGGGGGGAAGCACAAGAAAATGCTTTTAAAATGCTTAAGGATAGGTTATGTTCTGCACCGGTTTTAGCTTTACCTAACTTTAACCAAACCTTTGAGATTGAATGTGATGCATCAGGAATAGGTATTGGAGCTGTTCTTATGCAGGAAAAAAGACCGATTGCATTTTTCAGTGAAAAGCTGAGTGGGGCAGTCTTGAATTATCCTACCTACGACAAGGAGCTTTATGCCCTTGTTCGTGCCTTGGAAACATGGCAGCACTATCTATGGCCAAAGGAATTCGTTATACACACTGACCACGAGTCACTGAAACACCTCAAGGGACAAGGTAAACTAAACAAACGACACGCCCGTTGGATAGAATTCATTGAGACCTTTCCATATGTCATTCGCTATAAGCAAGGTAAGGAGAATGTGGTAGCAGATGCCCTTTCTCGCAGGTATGTTCTCTTAACTTCTTTAAATGCGAAGTTGCTTGGGTACGAGTATATAAAAGGTATATATGGTAATGACCCTGATTTTTCTACCATTTATGCTTCATGTGAAAAAGGTGCAATTGATAAATTTTATAGGCATGAAGGCTATTTGTTTAGGGAAAGTAAACTTTGTGTGCCTAATTGTTCTATGCGTGAATTGCTAGTGCGTGAGGCTCATGGTGGGGGGTTAATGGGACACTTTGGTGTTCTTAAGACGTTAGAAACTTTACAAGAGCATTTTTACTGGCCTAAAATGAAAAGGGATGTTCACCATGTTTGTGGAAGATGCATAACTTGTAAACAATCTAAGTCTAGAGTCTTACCACAAGGTTTGTATACACCTTTGCCCGTACCTAATGAACCTTGGGTAGATATATCTATGGATTTTGTGTTAGGTCTGCCTAGGACAAAAAAAGGTAAAGACTCAATATTTGTGGTGGTAGACAGGTTTAGCAAAATGGCGCATTTTATTCCTTGTAATAAAACTGATGACGCAACTAACATAGCGGACCTATTCTTTAGGGAAGTTGTAAGACTCCATGGGGTACCTAGGAGTATTGTGTCTGATAGGGATGTTAAGTTCCTAAGCTACTTTTGGAAAGTCTTGTGGGGGAAAATGGGTACTAAATTGTTATTTTCTACTACATGTCACCCGCAAACTGATGGTCATACTGAGGTAGTTAATAGGACATTAATCCAACTTTTGCGCACTATAATAAATAAGAATCTAAAAAGTTGGGAGGAATGTTTGCCATTTGTGGAATTTGCTTATAATCGATCTGTGCATTCTACTACTTCATGTTCACCTTTCGAAGTTGTTTATGGTTTCAACCCGCTAACTCCTCTTGATTTAATTCCTTTACCTGCAGATGAACGGAGCAGTTTGGACGGGGCGAAAAAGGCTAAGTTTGTGAAAGAACTTCATGAGAAGGTGAAAGGACAAATTGAAAAGAAAAATGAGCGTTATGCGACTCATGCCAACAACGGTAGGAGGCAAGTGACGTTCGAGCCAGGTGATTGGGTTTGGGTGCACTTGCGAAAGGAGCGATTCCCAACCCTAAGAAAGTCTAAATTGCAGCCAAGAGGCGATGGACCTTTTCAGATCCTTGAAAAGATAAATGAGAATGCATATAAGCTCGATCTTCCAGGTGAGTATAATGTGTCTGCGTCATTTAATGTTGCTGATCTTTCTCTGTTTGATGCAGGTGATGATTCGAGGACGAATCCTTTTCAACAGGGAGGGGATGATGAGTTCCGGAGTGGCTCGAAGAACATTGACCCGTTGCACGTGCCCGTAGGACCAATAACGAGACAAAGAGCCAAAAGAATCAAGCAGGCAATGCAAGGATTCATGCAAGCGTGGATGGACGAGTGTTCTAGTGCAAAGACTTCATTTACGTTGCATAAGAATGTGGAAGAAGAGCCAAAGTTATTGCAATGCATTTGGATCAAGGAAGAACAAGAAATTGGGCAGCAGCTGAGTCACGGCCGTAAAGAGTGAAATCACGGCCGTAAAGCCAAAATTACGGCCGTAACACTACAATGGCGAAATTATGCAGAAGAGGACTTCCGGCCGTAACCCTCTATTTCACGGCCGTAACAAGTTTAGTAGTTTTAATTCAGAATATTGATTACGGCCGTAAAGGTCATTTTCACGGCCGTAACACATGTTGTCCATTTTTAATCCGTAGCGTGATTACGGCCGTAAAGGTCGTTTTCACGGCCGTAACTTAGGTTCCGAATTTTAAGTTAATGTTTGGCGTTTTTAGCTTTTTAGTTTAGATTGAATTCTAGTTTATTTCTAGTTGTTTTATTTTCTTTGCCTATATATATGGCTATATTCAGCATTGTAAAACAACAACTTTTATCTTGAGATTAATGATATTGAAGGTGAGATATTCCCTTATATTTTCTTCGTGTTCTCGTCGAACAAATTGAACTTATCAAAGGATTTGACAACCTTTGTGGCGTTCCCCCTTTGTGGTTCTTATCTCCGCATCGTAACGGGTTTTGAGTTTAATATACCCATAGTTCTTGCGTCGTGAGGTCGGGGTTGCATTGTTACCGTCTACTATCTTGGATTTTAGAGCTTTCCGGCGTTTAATTCCGCGTGTTCTTGGTGATCCCCATAACGGATCACATCATCTGGTATCAGAGCCTGTCTCTAAATCCAATTATTTAGTATTCCAGTTCTTTTCTTTTATTTCCAGTTATTAATCATTCAAAAAAAAAAAAAAACAAAAAAAAAAAAAAAAAAAAAAAAAAATTTCCATTCCAATTCTTAATTCTTGAAATTCGTCAGAAATTCAAGATTTGCCAATTTCTGTTTTTCTTGTTCTTGATTATTCTTGTTGAATAGGATATTATTAATAAAAAAAAAAAAAAAGAGGAAGGAAAGAAGTGTTGTTGATTCGAACAAGAAATCAAGAAAATAATATCTGGCAAATCTTTCCAACAAATCCTTGTTTCCATAAAATTCTTTATTCTTGTTTCCATAAAACTTCTTCTTGCAATAGAATTCTTGTTTCCATAATTTCTTTCTCAAATTTCCTAATTCCAATATTTTCCATCAACTTTCCTTATTTGCACTTTGGGGTTTATTCCACAAGGACCAAATCCGTGACTAGTTTGGTGGGTTCTTTGAGAACGTGGGAAAAAGGGAATCGAGAGGAAAAAGGCAGAGTGGTGAGAATAATAGAGGGAAAAAGCCAAATTGAGTGATACACGAGCGATAAAACACGTGAGGATCTTTATTTAATATTTTTTTCTCTTTTCTTTATTACTAACCATGTCACAGAAGGAAGTTTCGTCAACGGAAAAGGATCTTCAAGATTTTAAAATGCTTGCAATGGTGGAGGAACGTTTGGCAAAATGGGAAGCGAGGTTGGATGCCAAGTTGGAAGCAAAATTTGGTCCACAATCCGGCGTGAATGTGGAAAGGGATAATAATCCGGGGGAGACACGAGGTGCGGGAAATGTTCAACCACGTCAGGAACAACCGCGCAATTTCCCTAATTTACGGAGACCACTAAGGTATGACTTCAACCCACAATTTAGAGCTAGGAATGAACATGTTGAGGTTGTTGATAGTGATGAGGATAGTGGTGAATTGTCTATTACTAGTGTTGGTAGGAGACGAGATCGGAGAGAAAGACGTGATAGGGGATATAGGCGTGATCGTAGGGATGATGTAGATGGACATGTTGGTAACATTAAAATGTCCATTCCCTCGTTTCAGGGTAAGAGTAATCCGGACGTTTATTTTGAATGGGAAAAGAGGGTAGAATTAATTTTCGATTGTCATAATTATTCTGAAGCTAAGAAGGTTAAATTGACAGTCGTAGAATTTACTGATTATGCTATAGTATGGTGGGATCAATTGGTAACTAGTAAAAGGAGAAATGGGGAGAGGCCTATTGAAACTTGGGATGAGTTGAAGGCCCTTATGAGAAAACGATTTGTGCCTGGACATTACTATAGGGATCTTTACCAAAAATTACAAACCCTTTCCCAAGGTAGTAAGAGTGTGGAGGATTACCATAGGGAGATGGAGGTTGCCATGATTCGGGCTAATATAGAGGAAGACCCGGAGGCAACCATGGCTAGGTTTTTAAATGGTTTAAATCGAGATATTGCTAATGTTATTGAATTGCAGCATTATATTGATTTGGAGGAAATGCTTCACATGTCCATGAAAGTGGAGCGACAGTTAAAAAGGAAGGGAACTTCCAAATTCTCTACAAGTTCCAATTCTTTTGGTAAGTCTACGTGGAGTGGGATTTCCAAAAATGAAGGGGTTGTGCAGAAAAATAAATTTGAGGCATCGAAGGGAAAGGTAGAGCCACCCAACAAAGGTAAAATTACTTCTGACTCTCAAGCTTCTAGGACTAGATATATCCGTTGCTTTAAATGTTCCGGTTTAGGACATATTTCTTCACAATGTCCAAATAAACGAATATTGGTTATGCATGATGGGGTATTAAGTTCGGAGGATGAGAAAGGGGGAGAAGTGGAGGATGAGTATAAGGATATGCCAGCTCTAGAGGATGTTAGTGAAAATGATGATGCGGACTATGCAGTAGCTAAATCGCTTGTCACTAGGAGAGCCCTTAGTACTCAAGTTAAGGTGGAAGAGTCGGGTGAGCAGCGAGAAAATATATTTCATACTAGGTGTTTTGTGAATAACAAAGTGTGTAGTTTGATAATAGATGGGGGTAGTTGTGCGAACGTTGCTAGCACTACTTTGGTAGAGAGATTGTGCCTACCTATGCTAAAACACCCTAGGCCATATAAGCTACAGTGGTTAAATGAATCGGGTGAGATTAAGGTAAATAAACAAGTGGTAGTTGATTTGGCGATTGGGAAGTATGAAGATAGCGTGGTTTGTGATGTGGTACCCATGCATGCGGGGCACATCTTATTGGGCAGGCCATGGCAATTCGATAGGAAGGTTATTCATGATGGCTTCAAAAATAGGTATACCTTCACTAAGGATGGGAAAAATGTCAAACTAATGCCATTGTTACCTCGAGAGGTCTATGAAGACCAATTGAAATTAAAAAGTGAGGAAGAAAGAAAGAGGGTCGGGACCACGATCCCGGAAAAAGGAGAGTTGAGTGAACAGAAGAGAGTCGGGACCACGATCCCGGAAAAAAGAGAGTTGTGTGAAAAACCGAGAGTTGGGACCACGATCCCAGAAAAAGGAGAGGGTGTGAAGAGTGCCAGTAAAAGAGAGAAAACAAAGGTAAGCTTCTACGCAAAACAGAGTGATATCACCAAAGCTATTTCTACAAATAAACCTGTGATTTTACTAATGTACAAGGAATCTCTCCTTGTGCTTGATGAAGCTAACCACTCCCTCCCCAGTTTAGCTATGTCTCTTTTGCAGGAATTTGCAGATTTATTTCCCGAGGATATTCCTAGTGGGCTACCGCCAATTCGAGGGATTGAACACCAGATTGACCTCGTGCCAGGAGCGGTCATTCCAAACAGGCCAGCTTATAGGAGCAATCCAGAAGAGACCAAGGAGCTACAAAAGCAGGTTGAAGAGCTGCTGAAAAAGGGCTATGTTCGGGAAAGCATGAGCCCATGTGCAGTACCAGTTCTGTTGGTACCCAAAAAGGATGGGACTTGGAGGATGTGCGTGGATTGTAGGGCAGTCAACAATATTACAGTAAAGTATCGCCATCCCATACCTAGACTTGATGACATACTTGATGAACTTTATGGTGCTAGTATTTTTAGTAAAATAGACCTTAAGAGTGGTTATCACCAAATTCGTATGAAGAAAGGTGATGAATGGAAAACCGCCTTCAAAACCAAATATGGTTTATATGAATGGATGGTTATGCCGTTCGGCCTCTCAAATGCACCTAGCACTTTTATGAGATTAATGAATCATGTCTTGCGTGCTTACATTGGTAAATTTGTCGTGGTATACTTTGATGACATTTTAGTATATAGTAAGAACTTAGGTGATCACATTGAACATTTAAGATCTGTTTTGGAAGTTTTAAAAACTGAAAAACTATATGCTAATTTTAAAAAGTGTACTTTTTGCATGGAAAAGGTAATTTTTCTTGGCTTTGTCGTTAGTTCTAATGGTGTTGAGGTAGATGAGGAGAAAATTCGTGCTATTAAAGAATGGCCAACTCCCAAAAGTATTACGGAGGTTAGGAGCTTCCACGGGTTGGCTGGGTTTTATAGGAGGTTTGTTAAAGATTTTAGCACACTTGCAGCACCACTAACAGAAATAGTCAAGAAAAGTGTAGGATTCCATTGGGGGGAAGCACAAGAAAATGCTTTTAAAATGCTTAAGGATAGGTTATGTTCTGCACCGGTTTTAGCTTTACCTAACTTTAACCAAACCTTTGAGATTGAATGTGATGCATCAGGAATAGGTATTGGAGCTGTTCTTATGCAGGAAAAAAGACCGATTGCATTTTTCAGTGAAAAGCTGAGTGGGGCAGTCTTGAATTATCCTACCTACGACAAGGAGCTTTATGCCCTTGTTCGTGCCTTGGAAACATGGCAGCACTATCTATGGCCAAAGGAATTCGTTATACACACTGACCACGAGTCACTGAAACACCTCAAGGGACAAGGTAAACTAAACAAACGACACGCCCGTTGGATAGAATTCATTGAGACCTTTCCATATGTCATTCGCTATAAGCAAGGTAAGGAGAATGTGGTAGCAGATGCCCTTTCTCGCAGGTATGTTCTCTTAACTTCTTTAAATGCGAAGTTGCTTGGGTACGAGTATATAAAAGGTATATATGGTAATGACCCTGATTTTTCTACCATTTATGCTTCATGTGAAAAAGGTGCAATTGATAAATTTTATAGGCATGAAGGCTATTTGTTTAGGGAAAGTAAACTTTGTGTGCCTAATTGTTCTATGCGTGAATTGCTAGTGCGTGAGGCTCATGGTGGGGGGTTAATGGGACACTTTGGTGTTCTTAAGACGTTAGAAACTTTACAAGAGCATTTTTACTGGCCTAAAATGAAAAGGGATGTTCACCATGTTTGTGGAAGATGCATAACTTGTAAACAATCTAAGTCTAGAGTCTTACCACAAGGTTTGTATACACCTTTGCCCGTACCTAATGAACCTTGGGTAGATATATCTATGGATTTTGTGTTAGGTCTGCCTAGGACAAAAAAAGGTAAAGACTCAATATTTGTGGTGGTAGACAGGTTTAGCAAAATGGCGCATTTTATTCCTTGTAATAAAACTGATGACGCAACTAACATAGCGGACCTATTCTTTAGGGAAGTTGTAAGACTCCATGGGGTACCTAGGAGTATTGTGTCTGATAGGGATGTTAAGTTCCTAAGCTACTTTTGGAAAGTCTTGTGGGGGAAAATGGGTACTAAATTGTAATTTTCTACTACATGTCACCCGCAAACTGATGGTCATACTGAGGTAGTTAATAGGACATTAATCCAACTTTTGCGCACTATAATAAATAAGAATCTAAAAAGTTGGGAGGAATGTTTGCCATTTGTGGAATTTGCTTATAATCGATCTGTGCATTCTACTACTTCATGTTCACCTTTCGAAGTTGTTTATGGTTTCAACCCGCTAACTCCTCTTGATTTAATTCCTTTACCTGCAGATGAACGGAGCAGTTTGGACGGGGCGAAAAAGGCTAAGTTTGTGAAAGAACTTCATGAGAAGGTGAAAGGACAAATTGAAAAGAAAAATGAGCGTTATGCGACTCATGCCAACAACGGTAGGAGGCAAGTGACGTTCGAGCCAGGTGATTGGGTTTGGGTGCACTTGCGAAAGGAGCGATTCCCAACCCTAAGAAAGTCTAAGTTGCAGCCAAGAGGCGATGGACCTTTTCAGATCCTTGAAAAGATAAATGAGAATGCATATAAGCTCGATCTTCCAGGTGAGTATAATGTGTCTGCGTCATTTAATGTTGCTGATCTTTCTCTGTTTGATGCAGGTGATGATTCGAGGACGAATCCTTTTCAACAGGGAGGGGATGATGAGTTCCGGAGTGGCTCGAAGAACATTGACCCGTTGCACGTGCCCGTAGGACCAATAACGAGACAAAGAGCCAAAAGAATCAAGCAGGCAATGCAAGGATTCATGCAAGCGTGGATGGACGAGTGTTCTAGTGCAAAGACTTCATTTACGTTGCATAAGAATGTGGAAGAAGAGCCAAAGTTATTGCAATGCATTTGGATCAAGGAAGAACAAGAAATTGGGCAGCAGCTGAGTCACGGCCGTAAAGAGTGAAATCACGGCCGTAACGGATTCACGGCCGTAAAGCCAAAATTACGGCCGTAACACTACAATGGCGAAATTATGCAGAAGAGGACTTACGGCCGTAACCCTCTATTTCACGGCCGTAACAAGTTTAGTAGTTTTAATTCAGAATATTGATTACGGCCGTAAAGGTCATTTTCACGGCCGTAACACATGTTGTCCATTTTTAATCCGTAGCGTGATTACGGCCGTAAAGGTCGTTTTCACGGCCGTAACTTAGGTTCCGAATTTTAAGTTAATGTTTGGCGTTTTTAGCTTTTTAGTTTAGATTGAATTCTAGTTTATTTCTAGTTGTTTTATTTTCTTTGCCTATATATATGGCTATATTCAGCATTGTAAAACAACAACTTTTATCTTGAGATTAATGATATTGAAGGTGAGATATTCCCTTATATTTTCTTCGTGTTCTCGTCGAACAAATTGAACTTATCAAAGGATTTGACAACCTTTGTGGCGTTCCCCCTTTGTGGTTCTTATCTCCGCATCGTAACGGGTTTTGAGTTTAATATACCCATAGTTCTTGCGTCGTGAGGTCGGGGTTGCATTGTTACCGTCTACTATCTTGGATTTTAGAGCTTTCCGGCGTTTAATTCCGCGTGTTCTTGGTGATCCCCATAACGGATCACATCATCTGGTATCAGAGCCTGTCTCTAAATCCAATTATTTAGTATTCCAGTTCTTTTCTTTTATTTCCAGTTATTAATCATTCAAAAAAAAAAAAACAAAAACAAAAAAAAAAAAAAAAAAAAAAAAATTTCCATTCCAATTCTTAATTCTTGAAATTCGTCAGAAATTCAAGATTTGCCAATTTCTGTTTTTCTTGTTCTTGATTATTCTTGTTGAATAGGATATTATTAATAAAAAAAAAAAAAAAAAAAAAAAAAAAAAAAAGAGGAAGGAAAGAAGTGTTGTTGATTCGAACAAGAAATCAAGAAAATAATATTTGGCAAATCTTTCCAACAAATCCTTGTTTCCATAAAATTCTTTATTCTTATTTCCATAAAACTTCTTCTTGCAATAGAATTCTTGTTTCCATAATTTCTTTCTCAAATTTCCTAATTCCAATATTTTCCATCAACTTTCCTTATTTGCACTTTGGGGTTTATTCCACAAGGACCAAATCCGTGACTAGTTTGGTGGGTTCTTTGAGAACGTGGGAAAAAGGGAATCGAGAGGAAAAAGGCAGAGTGGTGAGAATAATAGAGGGAAAAAGCCAAATTGAGTGATACACGAGCGATAAAACACGTGAGGATCTTTATTTAATATTTTTTTCTCTTTTCTTTATTACTAACCATGTCACAGAAGGAAGTTTCGTCAACGGAAAAGGATCTTCAAGATTTTAAAATGCTTGCAATGGTGGAGGAACGTTTGGCAAAATGGGAAGCGAGGTTGGATGCCAAGTTGGAAGCAAAATTTGGTCCACAATCCGGCGTGAATGTGGAAAGGGATAATAATCCGGGGGAGACACGAGGTGCGGGAAATGTTCAACCACGTCAGGAACAACCGCGCAATTTCCCTAATTTACGGAGACCACTAAGGTATGACTTCAACCCACAATTTAGAGCTAGGAATGAACATGTTGAGGTTGTTGATAGTGATGAGGATAGTGGTGAATTGTCTATTACTAGTGTTGGTAGGAGACGAGATCGGAGAGAAAGACGTGATAGGGGATATAGGCGTGATCGTAGGGATGATGTAGATGGACATGTTGGTAACATTAAAATGTCCATTCCCTCGTTTCAGGGTAAGAGTAATCCGGACGTTTATTTTGAATGGGAAAAGAGGGTAGAATTAATTTTCGATTGTCATAATTATTCTGAAGCTAAGAAGGTTAAATTGACAGTCGTAGAATTTACTGATTATGCTATAGTATGGTGGGATCAATTGGTAAATAGTAAAAGGAGAAATGGGGAGAGGCCTATTGAAACTTGGGATGAGTTGAAGGCCCTTATGAGAAAACGATTTGTGCCTGGACATTACTATAGGGATCTTTACCAAAAATTACAAACCCTTTCCCAAGGTAGTAAGAGTGTGGAGGATTACCATAGGGAGATGGAGGTTGCCATGATTCGGGCTAATATAGAGGAAGACCCGGAGGCAACCATGGCTAGGTTTTTAAATGGTTTAAATCGAGATATTGCTAATGTTATTGAATTGCAGCATTATATCGATTTGGAGGAAATGCTTCACATGTCCATGAAAGTGGAGCGACAGTTAAAAAGGAAGGGAACTTCCAAATTCTCTACAAGTTCCAATTCTTTTGGTAAGTCTACGTGGAGTGGGATTTCCAAAAATGAAGGGGTTGTGCAGAAAAATAAATTTGAGGCATCGAAGGGAAAGGTAGAGCCACCCAACAAAGGTAAAATTACTTCTGACTCTCAAGCTTCTAGGACTAGATATATCCATTGCTTTAAATGTTCCGGTTTAGGACATATTTCTTCACAATGTCCAAATAAACGAATATTGGTTATGCATGATGGGGTATTAAGTTCGGAGGATGAGAAAGGGGGAGAAGTGGAGGATGAGTATAAGGATATGCCAGCTCTAGAGGATGTTAGTGAAAATGATGATGCGGACTATGCAGTAGCTAAATCGCTTGTCACTAGGAGAGCCCTTAGTACTCAAGTTAAGGTGGAAGAGTCGGGTGAGTAGCGAGAAAATATATTTCATACTAGGTGTTTTGTGAATAACAAAGTGTGTAGTTTGATAATAGATGGGGGTTGTTGTGCGAACGTTGCTAGCACTACTTTGGTAGAGAGATTGTGCCTACCTATGCTAAAACACCCTAGGCCATATAAGCTACAGTGGTTAAATGAATCGGGTGAGATTAAGGTAAATAAACAAGTGGTAGTTGATTTGGCGATTGGGAAGTATGAAGATAGCGTGGTTTGTGATGTGGTACCCATGCATGCGGGGCACATCTTATTGGGCAGGCCATGGCAATTCGATAGGAAGGTTATTCATGATGGCTTCAAAAATAGGTATACCTTCACTAAGGATGGGAAAAATGTCAAACTAATGCCATTGTTACCTCGAGAGGTCTATGAAGACCAATTGAAATTAAAAAGTGAGGAAGAAAGAAAGAGGGTCGGGACCACGATCCCGGAAAAAGGAGAGTTGAGTGAACAGAAGAGAGTCGGGACCACGATCCCGGAAAAAAGAGAGTTGTGTGAAAAACCGAGAGTTGGGACCACGATCCCAGAAAAAGGAGAGGGTGTGAAGAGTGCCAGTAAAAGAGAGAAAACAAAGGTAAGCTTCTACGCAAAACAGAGTGATATCACCAAAGCTATTTCTACAAATAAACCTGTGATTTTACTAATGTACAAGGAATCTCTCCTTGTGCTTGATGAAGCTAACCACTCCCTCCCCAGTTTAGCTATGTCTCTTTTGCAGGAATTTGCAGATTTATTTCCCGAGGATATTCCTAGTGGGCTACCGCCAATTCGAGGGATTGAACACCAGATTGACCTCGTGCCAGGAGCGGTCATTCCAAACAGGCCAGCTTATAGGAGCAATCCAGAAGAGACCAAGGAGCTACAAAAGCAGGTTGAAGAGCTGCTGAAAAAGGGCTATGTTCGGGAAAGCATGAGCCCATGTGCAGTACCAGTTCTGTTGGTACCCAAAAAGGATGGGACTTGGAGGATGTGCGTGGATTGTAGGGCAGTCAACAATATTACAGTAAAGTATCGCCATCCCATACCTAGACTTGATGACATACTTGATGAACTTTATGGTGCTAGTATTTTTAGTAAAATAGACCTTAAGAGTGGTTATCACCAAATTCGTATGAAGAAAGGTGATGAATGGAAAACCGCCTTCAAAACCAAATATGGTTTATATGAATGGATGGTTATGCCGTTCGGCCTCTCAAATGCACCTAGCACTTTTATGAGATTAATGAATCATGTCTTGCGTGCTTACATTGGTAAATTTGTCGTGGTATACTTTGATGACATTTTAGTATATAGTAAGAACTTAGGTGATCACATTGAACATTTAAGATCTGTTTTGGAAGTTTTAAAAACTGAAAAACTATATGCTAATTTTAAAAAGTGTACTTTTTGCATGGAAAAGGTAATTTTTCTTGGCTTTGTCGTTAGTTCTAATGGTGTTGAGGTAGATGAGGAGAAAATTCGTGCTATTAAAGAATGGCCAACTCCCAAAAGTATTACGGAGGTTAGGAGCTTCCACGGGTTGGCTGGGTTTTATAGGAGGTTTGTTAAAGATTTTAGCACACTTGCAGCACCACTAACAGAAATAGTCAAGAAAAGTGTAGGATTCCATTGGGGGGAAGCACAAGAAAATGCTTTTAAAATGCTTAAGGATAGGTTATGTTCTGCACCGGTTTTAGCTTTACCTAACTTTAACCAAACCTTTGAGATTGAATGTGATGCATCAGGAATAGGTATTGGAGCTGTTCTTATGCAGGAAAAAAGACCGATTGCATTTTTCAGTGAAAAGCTGAGTGGGGCAGTCTTGAATTATCCTACCTACGACAAGGAGCTTTATGCTCTTGTTCGTGCCTTGGAAACATGGCAGCACTATCTATGGCCAAAGGAATTCGTTATACACACTGACCACGAGTCACTGAAACACCTCAAGGGACAAGGTAAACTAAACAAACGACACGCCCGTTGGATAGAATTCATTGAGACCTTTCCATATGTCATTCGCTATAAGCAAGGTAAGGAGAATGTGGTAGCAGATGCCCTTTCTCGCAGGTATGTTCTCTTAACTTCTTTAAATGCGAAGTTGCTTGGGTTCGAGTATATAAAAGGTATATATGGTAATGACCCTGATTTTTCTACCATTTATGCTTCATGTGAAAAAGGTGCAATTGATAAATTTTATAGGCATGAAGGCTATTTGTTTAGGGAAAGTAAACTTTGTGTGCCTAATTGTTCTATGCGTGAATTGCTAGTGCGTGAGGCTCATGGTGGGGGGTTAATGGGACACTTTGGTGTTCTTAAGACGTTAGAAACTTTACAAGAGCATTTTTACTGGCCTAAAATGAAAAGGGATGTTCACCATGTTTGTGGAAGATGCATAACTTGTAAACAATCTAAGTCTAGAGTCTTACCACAAGGTTTGTATACACCTTTGCCCGTACCTAATGAACCTTGGGTAGATATATCTATGGATTTTGTGTTAGGTCTGCCTAGGACAAAAAAAGGTAAAGACTCAATATTTGTGGTGGTAGACAGGTTTAGCAAAATGGCGCATTTTATTCCTTGTAATAAAACTGATGACGCAACTAACATAGCGGACCTATTCTTTAGGGAAGTTGTAAGACTCCATGGGGTACCTAGGAGTATTGTGTCTGATAGGGATGTTAAGTTCCTAAGCTACTTTTGGAAAGTCTTGTGGGGGAAAATGGGTACTAAATTGTTATTTTCTACTACATGTCACCCGCAAACTGATGGTCATACTGAGGTAGTTAATAGGACATTAATCCAACTTTTGCGCACTATAATAAATAAGAATCTAAAAAGTTGGGAGGAATGTTTACCATTTGTGGAATTTGCTTATAATCGATCTGTGCATTCTACTACTTCATGTTCACCTTTCGAAGTTGTTTATGGTTTCAACCCGCTAACTCCTCTTGATTTAATTCCTTTACCTGCAGATGAACGGAGCAGTTTGGACGGGGCGAAAAAGGCTAAGTTTGTGAAAGAACTTCATGAGAAGGTGAAAGGACAAATTGAAAAGAAAAATGAGCGTTATGCGACTCATGCCAACAAAGGTAGGAGGCAAGTGACGTTCGAGCCAGGTGATTGGGTTTGGGTGCACTTGCGAAAGGAGCGATTCCCAACCCTAAGAAAGTCTAAGTTGCAGCCAAGAGGCGATGGACCTTTTCAGATCCTTGAAAAGATAAATGAGAATGCATATAAGCTCGATCTTCCAGGTGAGTATAATGTGTCTGCGTCATTTAATGTTGCTGATCTTTCTCTGTTTGATGCAGGTGATGATTCGAGGACGAATCCTTTTCAACAGGGAGGGGATGATGAGTTCCGGAGTGGCTCGAAGAACATTGACCCGTTGCACGTGCCCGTAGGACCAATAACGAGACAAAGAGCCAAAAGAATCAAGCAGGCAATGCAAGGATTCATGCAAGCGTGGATGGACGAGTGTTCTAGTGCAAAGACTTCATTTACGTTGCATAAGAATGTGGAAGAAGAGCCAAAGTTATTGCAATGCATTTGGATCAAGGAAGAACAAGAAATTGGGCAGCAGCTGAGTCACGGCCGTAAAGAGTGAAATCACGGCCGTAACGGATTCACGGCCGTAAAGCCAAAATTACGGCCGTAACACTACAATGGCGAAATTATGCAGAAGAGGACTTACGGCCGTAACCCTCTATTTCACGGCCGTAACAAGTTTAGTAGTTTTAATTCAGAATATTGATTACGGCCGTAAAGGTCATTTTCACGGCCGTAACACATGTTGTCCATTTTTAATCCGTAGCGTGATTACGGCCGTAAAGGTCGTTTTCACGGCCGTAACTTAGGTTCCGAATTTTAAGTTAATGTTTGGCGTTTTTAGCTTTTTAGTTTAGATTGAATTCTAGTTTATTTCTAGTTGTTTTATTTTCTTTGCCTATATATATGGCTATATTCAGCATTGTAAAACAACAACTTTTATCTTGAGATTAATGATATTGAAGGTGAGATATTCCCTTATATTTTCTTCGTGTTCTCGTCGAACAAATTGAACTTATCAAAGGATTTGACAACCTTTGTGGCGTTCCCCCTTTGTGGTTCTTATCTCCGCATCGTAATGGGTTTTGGGTTTAATATACCCATAGTTCTTGCGTCGTGAGGTCGGGGTTGCATTGTTACCGTCTACTATCTTGGATTTTAGAGTTTTCCGGCGTTTAATTCCGCGTGTTCTTGGTGATCCCCATAACGGATCACATCACTAACCCGCCACTCACTTCGCCCCGACCCTACCTTGCCACCCACTCAACCAACTGATCCAACCCACCCCACCCATAAATGATTTTTCTTCTTCTATTTTTCCACACTATGCGCAAACCCTACCTCCGCCAACAACCCCAACCCCAACACACCCGACCCCACCCTCACACAAAAATAATCTTTTTCTTCTAATTTTCCCCACCCCGCCCCCGACCCTACCTCGCCACCCACCCAACCAACCGATCCCACCCAAATCACCAAAAATGATTTTTTCTTCTACTTTTTCACATCCCGCCCAGATCCAACCTCTGCCATCCACCCCACCCTAGCACACCCACCACGCCCCCAACCCTAAGCCTCCACCCACCCCACCAAAAAATTTTTTTTTCCTACTTTTTCACACCGCACCGCACCCCTCCCCTGCCCCTACCACATCACCCACCCGACCTCATCCCATCCCATCCCATCCCACCCCACCTCACCTCACCTGCAAAGTCATAATTGGTCGCACAAAGTTATATTTCAATCACAAATTAAAATTACAAATTTAATTGCAAATTTCACGGCAACCTAATACATACAAGTCTGTTCCAACATCCACCACCCACCCTGCAACTCACAGTTGGTCACACAAAGTCACAATTCGGTCACAATTAAAAATTTAGTGACAAATTTTGCCCCACCCTGGCCATCGCTCACCCACCCCCACACCACACAAAAACTCACAGTTGGTCACACAAAGTCAAATTTTATTCACAATTACAACTTTAGTCACAAACTTCAACCCCGCCCTCACCACGCCCCTACCCCACCCACAAAGTCAAAGTTGGTCATACAAAGTCACAATTACAAATTTAGTAACAAATTTCACCCCTCCCCATCCCCACCCCCACCCTTCCCTACATGCAAAAGTCACAGTTGGTCACACAAAGTCAATTTTAGTTACTAATTTCACTGTCACCCCACTCCCACTTTACCCCATTCTACGAGCAAAAATCACAGTTGGTCACATAAATTCACAGTTCGATTACAATTGCAAATTTTACCTTTCTTCCATCCTACCCTACTCGCCTCCACTTGCAAAGTCACAGTTGGACCATTGGTCCCACAAAGTCGTATTTCAGTCACAATTATAATTTGATCGCAAATTTCACCCCAACCCACCCCAGCCCATCCCACCCCCCACTCGCAAAGTCAAAATTGATCACACAAAATCAAATTTCAGTCACAATACAAATTTAGTAGCAAATTTTACCAAAATCTCACCCCACTCCACCCACCCACCCACCCACCCCATCCTATCCCACCTGCAAAGTCACAGTAGGTCACACTAAGTCACAGTTCGATCACAATTACAAAGTTAGTTGCAAAATTCAACCCACCCCACCCCACGCAAGTCACAGTTGATCACCCCTGACCCTATCCGCCCCCTACCCATCCCACCCCACCCCACCACCAAAAATGATCTTGCTTCTATTTTACCCACCCACTCCATCCTACCCCGCAAAGTCACAATTGGTCACACATAATCACATTTCGGTCCCCGCCATCCTACCCACCCAACCCACCCCACCCCACCTACCACCTCCCGTCAACCAACCCCAACCCACCCTACCCCGTAAAGTCATAATTGGTCATACTAAATCATATTTCGGTTACAATTACAAATTTAGTAGCAAATTTCTCCATACCCCACCCTACCTCACCACGCCATACCCACTCCCACATGCAAAGTCACAGTTGATCACACAAAGTCACAATTCAATTACAGCTACAAATTTAATAGCAAATTTCACCCCAACCCAACCTTAGCAAATTTCACCCCAACCCAACATCATCGCCTCACCCACCCATCCCACTAGCAAAGTCATATTTCGGTCACAATTACAAGTTTAGTTGTGAAATTCATCCCATACCACTCTACATGACCCCCAAAGTCACATAGTCACACAAGTCACATTTTGGTCACATAAGGTCAAACAAAGTCATAGTTCAATTACACAATGTCACAATTCGATTATAATTACAAATTTAGTTGCAAAATTTACCCCACCTTACCCACTCCACAAAGTCATAGTTGGTCACACAAAGTCACATTTTAGTCACAATTATAAATTTAATTACAAAATTCACTCACCCACCCCACCTCACCCCCGCAAAGTCACAATTCAGTCACATATACAAGTTTAATCGCAAAAAGTTAACCCCCACCCCACCCAATGACGCAAAGTCACAGTTGATCACAAAAAGTCACATTTCGATTACAATTACAAATTTATCGCAAATTTCACCCCCATCCACCCCACCCATCCCACCTCGCAAGGTCACAAATTGCCACACAAAGTTACAGTTCGGTCCCAAAATTTCACCCCACCCCACTCCACCTCGCAAGGTCATAGTTGGTCACACAAAATCAAGTTCGATAACAAATTTTACCCATCCCATCCCCACCCAAAAGTCACAGTTGGCCACAATCTTTGATATAATTGATCACAATCATCCATATTTGGTCAATTAATATTTATTTATTAATCAGAACTTACGCATTTCTTGATCACGATTAATCAATATTTTTCTCACAATTACCTAATAATTGGTCACATATTATTTATTTATTGATCACAACTTACTCGTTTTCTTGATCACGTCACGCACTTATCACAAGTCACATGAAGTCACATTTAATCAACATTTTGGTCACAATTACCTATAAGGCTCCGTTCGGTAGGAATTCGGGTCGAATTAATTTGGAATTATTACAAAAATTTAATTTACACAATTTCTCATACCACTTTTTAACCATTCACATTTTATCTCTCCAGTTTTTAACCCTTCATCTTACCTAGAAAACACAAATAAATCAACAAATAATTTCAATTCCTTGATTTGACACAAAACATTCCATTTATTTGCAAATTAAGTTTAAAATAACGGAGCCTAATTTATCACAATTACAATCTCAATCTCAATCTCAACCCCAATCACAACCTCAACCTAGGCGCACCCCACCCCACCCCAATTAATTTTCTCGACGTCATCGCAAACAGCGACCGGAATCCATCACCACACCACACCGGTGCATCTTCACGATAGCAACCAATGACATCCACCTCCATCTCACCACCAACATCTCGATCTCCATCTCACCATCGTCATCTGTCTCCATCTCACCACCGAGAAAATAAAGGGAGGAAAACACTACATCACAAAATCGAGGCATAGATCAGTGATAACCGTCAACTATGCAGCCCCGCGCGAAAGGAACCATCTCCGTCAACGACTCAACTATGTAGCCCCGACTAAAGGCACCATCACACACCGCCACGGCCACCATCACACCGCTACGGCCACCATCACACCTCCTCAATGCCACCTGCACCAAACTGGAGATCGATAATGGCATTTAGTGCGACAGTTATGCATATGAGCAAGCATAGGAACAGCCGCATCTGAAGCTGCGCAACACAACCTCTGCAACGAAGATCTCGCTGACCGCCTCTCGCTGCATATTAAGTTGCGCATCACCGCATCTCGCCGCTCGAGATTTGAAGCTGCAGCAAAGATCTTGGCTTCTCGCTACCAAGACCGCCTCTACAACTGCCATAGTGGCGAGTCTCGAAGATCACCACCACTTCTCCACCACATCGCCAGATCGCCTAGGTAACGAGATTGTAGAGAGAGAGAAAGAGAGCCTTTGTCTAAATTTTGATTTCAATTTGAGTTTGATAATTAATAAATATTGATGTTTGTTATAAAATATTAATATTTAGGTATGAATGACCAATTACAATTATAACCTTATAAACTTTACATATTACGATTGTGCCATTGTCTACCCCTATAAATATGGGCCTAAGTCTTCATTCTAAACACACTAATGAGAAGTATTACTCACTCTCTCTCTCTCTCTCTCTCTCTCTCTCTCTCTCTCTCTCTCTCTCTCTCTCTCTCTCTCTCTCTCTCTCTCTCTCTCTCTCTCTCTCTCTCTCTTTCTATTCTCTTTTTTTTTTTGCTCTAATTTTACAACACGTTATCAGCACGAGTCTCTAACCAATTGAGCCTTGAATTTGAGTAATCTGAAGGAATTATGCTCTGCAGTTGCCTCTAGTAGGATCCTCTGCATCAGAAATCTGATTATTACTAATCAAACACACACTTAAATCGAATTCCCGTGAAGAGATCATCCTTAGGCATCTACTTAACTTCTTACATACATGGCTAATCTCACAAAATTAGAATTTATGGCTCTTGATATTTCTGGAAAGAACTATCTTTCATGGATCCTTGATACTGATAAACATCTTGAAGCTAATGGCCTTGGGGATACCATAAAAGAAGAAAATACCGCATCCAATCAAGAAAAGGCCAAGGCAATGATCTTCCTTCGCCATCATCTTGATGAGGGATTAAATGCGGAGTATCTTACAATCAAGGATACTCTTGAATTGTGGAATAATTTGAAGGAAAGATATGACCATCAGAAGACAGTCATACTGCCAAGAGCTCGTTATACTTGGATGCATTTAAGGCTGCAAGATTTTAAATCAGTATTTGAGTACAATTCCACATTGTTTAAAATAACTTCCACATTAAAATTATGCGGAGAAAAAGTTACTGAAGAAGATATGTTAGAGAAAACGTTCTCTACTTTTCATGCCTCGAATGTTATCTTGCAGCAACAATACAGGGAACGAGGCTTTAAAAAATATTCAGAACTAATATCATGTCTTCTAGTGGCTGAGCAAAATAATGAGCTCTTAATGAAAAATCACGAATCTCGACCGACCGGATCAGCTGCACTACCTGAAGCGAATAACATTTCGTATAATAAACAAAGACAAGACCATGGTCGCAGTTACAATCATGGTCGTAGTCATGGTCGTGGTCGTGGCAATGGTCAAGATCGAGGATGAGGACAAAGCTACACTTGGCAACGTGGAGGACAAAATCATGCTCGTCTTCACAATGGTCATAATAAACAATCCTTCAATTTTAGAGGAACAAAATATGGAGAAAGTGGGGAAAGTTCCCAGAAAAGAAAGATGTCAACAAGATTGACAGATAGTTCATGCCATAGATGTGGTATGAAAGACCATTGGGCACGTGCCTGTCGGACATCAAAACATCTTGTTGAATTATACAGAGCCTCACAAAATGAGAAAGGAAAAAATGTTGAAACAAACTTTGTTTTTCAAGGAAATAATCCGCACCATTTCTCATCAGAAGTAACACATCTCGATGTTGATGATTTCATTGAACCTGATGTGAACATTTCTAAACATGATAATGATCGAAGTTGAAAAGTTATTACTTGTAATTTTATGTATTCATGTATTTCAGTGTGTTAACGGTACTTTTTGATAATTTCTGCACGTTTTTTTTAATAAAAATATGTGTGATAATATAATATTTTTCTTCTCAAAATAATTATTTTGTGTGTAACTTTATTTCTCTTTGTTAATGAAGAAATTGACACTTCTGATTTATTAAATGGCTCCAATATCATTGATGGAGATATTTGCTTAGCAGATAGTGCATCAACAAATACAATACTCAGAAATGAGAAATATTTCTTGAATCTGACAATGATGATAACTAATGTGAGTACAGTAATAGGATTTGCACCTATTATTAAAGGATGGGGAAAAGCAAATATTGTACTAAGTGGAGGAACAAAAATGGCCATCCAAAATGCCTTATTTTCCCCTAAGTCATCTAGGAATTTGCTAAGTTATAAAGATATTCGAAGTAACGGGTACCATACTGAGACTGCCGAAGAAAGTAATAAAGAATATCTTTATATTACTTCTATTGTCTCTGGTAAGAAACATATACTTGAAAGGCTACCCGCTTTACCTTCTGACTTGTACTATACAAAAATTAGTACAATTGAATCAAATGTTATATTATACCAAAGGTTTAACGAGCCAAAGAATTTTATAATTTGGCATGACCGGCTGGGACATCCTGAGTCAACTATGATGCGAAGAATTATTGAGAATTCAAAAGGACATTTATTGAGTAATCAGAAAATTCTTCATTGTAATGAATTCTCATGTGCTGCTTGTTCTCAAGGCAAATTGGTCATCAGACCATCATTAAATAAGGTTGGGTATGAATCTCCAATATTTTTGGAACGTATACAGGATGATATTTGTGGGCCCATTCACCCTCCATCTGGACCATTCAGATATTTTATGATTTTAATAGATGCATCTACTAGATGGTCACATGTGAGCTTATTATCCACTCGCAACCTAGCATTTGCGAGATTACTTGCTCAGATTATTCGTCTACGAGCACAATTTCGGGATTATCCAATTAAGACTATTCGTCTTGATAATGCTAGTGAGTTTACATCTCAAGCATTTAATGATTACTGCATATCGATTGAGATAAAGATTGAACATCCGGTTGCTCATGTTCATACTCAAAATGATCTAGCAGAATCATTTATTAAACGACTTCAATTAATAGCTAGGTCATTACTTATGAGAACAAAACTTCCTGTATCTACTTAGGGACATGCTATACTACATGCTGCGGGACTCATACGCATCAGGCCAACATCTTATCATAAATTATCCCCATTGCAAATGGCTTATGGTCAGGAGCCTAATATATCCCATCTAAGAATTTTTGGTTGTGCGATTTATGTACCAATAGCCCCACCACAACGAACAAAGATGGGTCCTCAAATGAGACTGGGAATATATATTGGGTTTGAATCTCCTTCTATAATAAAGTATCTTAAACCCAATACGAGTGATGTATTTACTGCACGATTTGCAGACTGTCATTTTGATGAAACAATGTTCCCGGCATTAGGGGGAGAAATTAAACAGCAGGAAAAAGAAATAACATGGAATGCATCATATTTATCCAAACTAGATCCTCGCGCAAAGCAATGTGAACAAGAAGTTCAAAAGATAATCCACTTGCAAAAGATAGCCAATCAATTGCCAGATGCATTCACTGACCTAAAAAGAGTGACTAAATCACATATTCCAGCTGAGAATGCTCCAGTCCGAATTGATGTCCCAGAAGGACAAAATAAAGCTAATGAGTCTAAGATACGCATGAAGCATGGTAGACCAATCGTTTCCAAGGATAAAAATCCTCGAAAGAAAAAGGAGCATATAGTCAATAATCATATTAAGCATGAAGAATCTCTCGAAGATTCCAAAGACATAATTCAAATAAAAACCCCTGAAGTGGTACAGGTACCTAAAAATGATGAAAATAAAGAGATCTTGATAAATTATGTCTATACGAGGAAAAGATGGAACCGAGAAGAAACAATTGTCGACAGTATTTTTTCATATAATGTAGCGCTCGAAATTATTAATGATAGCGAGGATGATGAACCAAAATCCATCGAGGAATGAAAACGAAGAAATGATTGGTTAAAATGGAAAAGTGCAATTCAGGCAGAATTGGATTCATTGGAGTAACGTAAAGTTTTTGGACCTATTGTTCAAACTCCTAAAGGGGTTAATCCCGTAGGATACAAATGGGTATTCGTGCGAAAAAGAAATGAGAAAAGAGAAGTCGTGAGATATAAAGCACGACTTGTAGCACAAGGATTTTTGCAAATACCTGGTGTCGATTATGAAGAAACGTATTCCCCTGTAATGGATGCAATTACATTTCGATATCTAGTTAGTTTGGCAATACATGAAAAACTAGATATGTGCATGATGGATGTAGTTTCAGCCTATTTATATGGCATGCTTGACAATGACATCCACATGAAAATTCCTGAGGGATTTAAAATGCCTGAAGTATATAATTCGAGACCTCGAGAATTATTTTCAATCAAATTGCAAATGTCATTATATGGATTGAAACAATCCGGCCGCATGTGGTATAACCGCCTTAGTGAATATCTACTGAAAGAAGGATTCAAGAATGATCCTATATGCCCTTGCATTTTTATAAAGAAGTCAATGAATGAGTTCGTAATTATTGCTGTATATGTTGATGACTTAAATATTATTAGAACTCTTGAAGAAATTCCGGAGGCAATTGAGTACTTAAAGTCAGAATTTGAGATGAAAGATCTTGGAAAGACAAAATTCTGTCTCAGCTTGCAAATCGAGCATTTATCAAATGGAATTCTTATTCATCAATCAACATATACAGAAAAAAGTCCTTAAACGCTTTTACATGGATAAGGAAAATCTGTTGAGGACACCGATGGTTGTTCGTTCACTCAATGTGGAAAAGGAACCATTTAGACCTTGAGAAGATAATGAAGAACTTCTTGGTCCTGAAGTACCATATCTTAGTGCTATAGGTGCACTACTATATCTTGCCAACAACACACGACCTGATATTGCATTCTCGGTAAGTTTACTAGCAAGGTATAGTTCTTCTCCTACACAAAGACATTGGAATGGTGTTAAACATGTATTAAGGTATCTCCGAGGAACAATTGACATGGGTTTGTTTTATTCAAATGAAACTAAACCGGAACTTGTTGGGTATGCTGATCCGGGATATCTATCAGACCCACACACAGCTAAATCTCAAACGGGTTATTTATTCACTTGTGGAGGTACTGCTATATCATGGAGATCCACAAAACAAACATTAACTACTACTTCTTCTAATCATGCTGAACTACTTACAATACATGAGGCAAGTCGAGAATGTGTATGGTTGAAATCAATGACTCAGCATATAAGGGAGACTTGTGGTCTCTTTTCAGGAAAAGGAAATCCAATAATTTTGTATGAAAACAATACCGCGTGTATAGCTCAACTAAAGGGAGGTTTCATTAAAGGTGACAGAACGAAACATATTTCACCGAAATTCTTCTTCACACATGATCTTGACAAGAATGGTGAAATTGATGTTCGAAAAATTCGTTCAAATGATAATCTAGCTGATATGTTCACAAAATCATTACCTACTTCAACATTTGAAAGATTGGTAAATAAGATCGGGATGCGTCGACTTAGAGATCTCCAACAACATCATCAGGAAAATTAAACACTCCCTGGATTTCATTTTAGCTGATTGAGTTTTTCCAACAAAGTTTTTAATGAAGCAGCAGCTGTACTCTTTTTCCTTGGTTCAGATTTTATCCCACTGGGTTTTACTGACAAGGTTTTAATGAGGCAGCACTTCAGAACCTCAAGCTTCAGTACATGATTTGTTCTACTTATCATTGGATGATATTTCGAACATTAGACTCAATGATTCACAATGGCCAACATCAGGGGAGCAACTGTACTCTTTTTCCTTCGCTCAAGTTTTATCCCACTGAGTTTTCTTAGCAAGGTTTTATCGAGGCAGACAATTGCATAACAGGTCATTCAAGGGGGAGTGTTACAAAATATTAATATTTAGGTATGAATGACCAATTACAATTATACATTTGTAAAGTTTATATATTACGATTGTGCAATTGTCTACCCCTATAAATAGGGGCCTAAGTTTTCATTCTAAACACACCTAATGAGAAGTATTACTCACTCACTCTCTCTCTCTCTCTCTCTCTCTCTCTCTCTCTCTCTCTCTCTCTCTCTCTCTCTCTATTTTGCTCTAGTTTTACAACAATGGTAATGTTAATTATTCATGTAATTTTTCCATGTTGTATAGCCTAATTTTTTAATAAATGGATAAGGTGACAATTGGGTAAAGACGAAAATTCTTGTGAAGGAGAACTTAAGATATTGTCTTCTTATAAAATTATTATATTAGACTGCATTTTATAATCAGTGTGAAATTTGGGTGGAAAGAAAAATGAATTTGATGGAATTGAATTTCTGGGAATTGAAAGTTTAATGTGATTGATTGGTTTAATTTTTTTAGGTGAAAAAAGTGAAAAAAATCTCAACTTTTATTATTTGATTGACATTATTTTTCATGGAAAATAAAGTAAATTTTAACTATTTAAATAAAAAAAATACTTTTTCACACATTCGTACTTGATAATAATAATGTTAATTTTTGGGAAAAAAATAAAATCAATTAAAAATAACAAAAAGGATCAAACATGACGAAAATGGTACGCGATTTTACCTGAAAAATAAATTCTCCTATCTACGTGAGAAAACGAATTCCTTAAAATGATGAAAAAACCCCACGTGAATCGGAAACATGGAATTCGAATTTCCTAGAAAATGTTGCACATCAAACACTCAAAAATGGAGAAAGTAGAAAATTGAATTGAATTCCATGGAAAATATTGAAAATCAAACGCAACCTTAAAGAATTGAAGTTCTTGTCTAATGTGGATTTACTCACATTGAAGAGTTGGAATTCTTGTATAATTTGAATTTGCATTTATTAGATAATTAGAGTCCTTGTATAATATGGATTTACTCTTATTCAATCTTGTAAATATGGAGCAATCTTTAAGCTTTTATCATCCATCAAATAGAGAGAGAAAAAGAGATGTTAGAAAAGATCGGTGTTTGTTTTCTCTTATAATGTAAAATATTCTCTTCATTAGTGAAATCCTTTAACGTCAAGGAGGACGTAGTCTCACATTGAGGCGAACGTTTATAAATCTTGTGTTTTTTAATTGTTTTTCTTTTCTCCAATTAATTATTTTTGATAAAAATAGATTAATATGGTTCCTAATTATAAAAATCGCATGGTTAAACCAATTTATAAATTACACAATTTCTCAAATATTTTTTAATCACACATATTTTCTCTTTTCAATTTTTAATCACACATCTTACCTTGAAAAAACAAATAAATTGGTTTATTATCTCCAAAGTTAATCCAAACAGAGCATAAATTAAATTAAATTTGTCAAGATTATTACTAATTAAATTACTCAGAGCATTTCTAAGAGATTCACTATTTACAAAGAACATCTTACGCATAATAGAATACATATTTATATTTAGAAAGTAAATTTTTTAATAAACTCCAACGATGCTATATATTTGGCTCTATGTTAATCACCAATCAATTCAAATATAATTTTGATAATTTAAGAAATAGAGTACTATTGAATATGTAGCTTATCAAATGCAATTATTATAAAAAAAAGTACAGAGAGTTAAGCCATCTCCAATCAAAAACTCATGTCAAATTTACACTAAAATGTAGTTTATCTTATTCTATCTTTATAACTCATCTCCAACCAAAATTTCAAATTTCACACCGAATGAACATAATATTTTTATTTTCCTTTTTAACATACTTTTTATTATTATTTTATTTGAAATATTTATTTAATCATTAAAGTAAAACGAGAAATACAACAAATATATTTATTTCAATAATTTAATTCTCGAAATTTGTATATGTTCCCACAAATGTTCAATTAAAGCATTCTGGAGTGCAATGGTAGCTTCTTTATCCTTAATCTAACAGTGATGAGTGAAGAACTTCTGGAAACGGATATTTTCATCTACAACCATCTCAACTTATGGGCTCGACACTTCTACCCACTCTCGAATAGGTACTTCAACATCACGCTCATCCTCTATGATCATGTTGTGCATAAGTGCATTTATTACAAAACGTGTTTTGATATGTTATAATTCACTTTAATGTAATAGATTTATTCATATCAATTTGCAGATAGATCGAGCTAAAATATTGTTATGCAAGATGAAAAATTCAAGAAATTATTTAAATTTGATCATGTGTGGCCTATCATTAAGGATAGCGAAAATTTTGGAAAGATGATCAAGTGGAGTTACCTGGTTTTCAAAGCCAGAAAACATACTCTGGATCGGAACATGTGGATTCTCCAATTTGTGATTCTCCAACATCAACATATCAAGGATTTTCTTCATTTTCTATAGATATTAATGAAGACAATGCAAGTGACAGTCCAAGCCAACCATCCATTGAGATAAAAAAGCTAAGGGGAAAAGGAAAAATGAAGAACATTCCTCAAAAATCATTACAAGTATTATGGAAGAGCAACGAGAACTTCGTAAGTCATCCGCAAGGGGAATGAGGACAAGCTAAAAAACTATGAAAATTCAAAGGGCTCGAATGCAATCGGCCGAAAATTATTCTGATAATATCATTCTAACCAAAGATTTGAACTCCATTTCAAAATCCAGAGTTACGAGAATTTTTTCGAAATAAACAAAAAAGAATCATGCGAAAAAAAAAGTGAAGATGCGAACATGGATCACCAAAGTTCATCAGCTCCGTATGGTTTTTTTTTTTTTATGATCTTGGAGGATCTGGATCTGTTAGATCATTATCTTTTAAGTAACTTGCATCATATTTTAATTTTCAATATTTATGTCATCACTTTCATATTGCCCTTTTTCAATCTTTATGTCACCGTACCAATCATATTTTCAAATTTCTAATATTATTGAGTGATCTATTTTATTGTCATTTAAACTTAATATTTTGAATTATAATACAAAAAAATGGTCAAATTAAAAACAAAAATTCAATAATAAACTTCAGTAACAATGAAATAACCATGTTTTCTATCTATAAAAAATGAAAAAAAAAATTATAATACAATTTCTAAATAAATTTTTGGAAACATTTATCAAATAACCTTGTTTTTTAAATACACAAAATAAATAAAATTAAAAAAAGGACAAAACTGGAATCAAAATAAATATTGGGGACAAAATTGATCTAAACAAAGTTTGGGGAAATTTTGGGGCTACTAAATAGTTGCCCCCAAATTAAATTCCATCTCTACTGTAGAGAACTCCATTTTCCAGATGAAGATGCAGTCTCGATTGGAACAAAAAACAGACGGCAATTTGGTGTAAAATAGAGTTTGTCATCTACGTTGGAGATGGCAATAGTGTAGCGACCGAGACATTTTAAATAATGAAAAATCATTTTTCTCGAAAAACGTGTCGCTAAGATTTAACCCTGAAATTTTTTTACTTTTAAATGTGAAGCGTGTTCGTCTAGCCATTGTAAAAAATAAAATTTAACATATTCCAAATCGAATCCAATTCTCAAATATTTTAAAGTATCAAATTCCTTATTATTTTTAGAATCTAAATTGTTATAATATTGAGTCCAATATTTTAATATTTTGGGGCTAAAATATGTTGTCTAAATTCTTGATCATTTTAACCCAACTCAATTAAGTCCAAATAAGAATTTTCTTTGCTGCCCAAATCTTAACCCACTTATAACCTAGAAAATTGTGCCCTAATCAAATTACTGTTCACAATTCTCAGCATCACATTCCTCACGCAGCCAGATAAACTTCTCTCCACCTCCTCTGTTGAGCTCCACCTTCACACAAACTGATTCACAATATTTCACACACACTTAACTTCAACCACACCACTCTACCTTCATCACCAACCATCAAACGCAGCATTTCCACAAGCCAAACCATGCACATATGTCTGACTTCAACCAGAGCAGCCACCACCACTTTCACGTTCGAGCACCACCACCGCAAGCATCACCACTGCCAATATTCGAAACCACCACCATTACCACCACAGTGGTCAGCCACCACCACCTCCACAAACATTTCCCACCACACCACCGCATCCGCCGCGAACCACCACAACCACAACCTCCCCAAACAGTCCAAAAACCAAATCAAAACCGAAGAATCAACTAAACCCAACACCTACCTTCGTTTCTGGATTTCCTCGCGGGAGAACCCCAAAATCCGAACCTCCTGCCTCGTTTTCGCACACAAACTCGCACCCAATCCCTCAATATATGTACCTTTCCATGGCCTCCGCTCTCCGCCCCTATGCGCCGGCGTTTCGCCGGCGTATCACCGGCTGAAAGGTCGGAACGGCGCGAGGATCGACTCCAGTCGCACCTCCTCCTCCTCCTCTCTCTCTTCTCTTCGGACCAGTGAGAGAGAATGGGAATGATATTTTGTTTTAATATTTTGACTTATTTGAAATTGCAGCTTAGTCCCCCAAGTTTTAAAGTTTTGTATTTCAGTCCTTATAGTTTTAAAACTTATCATTTCAGTCCCTTAAGTTTTCAAATGATTTTAATCAATCACTTCATTTTAAAAATCAATTATTTCAAGCCCTACAATTTAATATCCGTTTTGAGCCTCAACTCAAGTTTTGAAAATTTACATTTTAGTCCCTCAAGTTTAAAAGTATTCATTTTAGTCCCCCGGACTTTCTAAAAATGTCTATTTCAGTCCCTAAACTGATGCGAACCCCTTCGGTATATGGACTGAAAATTGCCACAACAATTTAATACAAAACCCAAGAAAGCTAAAGTGGTAAATAAAGGGATAAACACCTTAACCCAAGTTTAAATCTAACCCAAAATTCAAGGATTAAACTAACCCTAACCCAATGGAAAGAAATAAACAAATTCCAAGGTGGCAGAAATAAACAACAATACAAGAATAATAATAATCAAGATAAAGTTGATTAATTTTCTAAGACATACAAGATCAAAGAGGTTTAACCTTACCTCAACAAGGGGGTCTTCAAGACCTAGCTCTCAAGAGCGATTGTCATGACATCCAAAGTTGTTTTACAAATGACAAGAAAATGTGTATAAAAGGTACAAAATGGGTAAAAGATGCAATTTCGGTATTTACAAGAAAAACCCCGTTTTTTGTGGAAATTGCAACAAAAATCTCGTTTTGTGAAACGGGGTGTTTCGGTCGACCGAACCATTTTCGGTCGATCACATGGTCGACCGAAATGGGACTTTCGGTCGACCAAGCCTCAGCCGAACGCGACTAAGGCTACCTTCAAAAATCTCTGCAGACTTTCGATCGACCGGAAAGACTTTCGGTCGACCGAAATTGGCTGAGTCCAATTTATTGTTCTTTTTTGCTCCAACTTGATTCTCGACTTGCTTTTCTTGACTTTAATTACTTGTTTAGCCTCGAATCTTGAACCTCCTTGACATCGGATCTCGTCATGGGTCCCACATGCTTGCGCATCGAGGTTTGACTTTCTCGATTTTCATCATCCCCTCCCTCTTGAAATGGATTCGACCTCGAATCTTGCTTGAGTGCACTGTCGTGAGACTCCTTGAACTTTGATCTTGCAACATTGTGGATCACAGGTTCATGCAATGAAGTTGGACCTTCACGATTCTCATCATCTCCTCCATCTTGAAAGAGATTCGACCACGAATCGACACCTACAATAAAAATAGAAAATTCAGACACAATAAATGTAACTGAAATTTCATACTCACCGTGCAAAATCAATTTGTAGGCGTTGCCAAAAGCTTGAGATGTGCCAACACTACAAAGTAGCAATTTGGATTTTATTTGATCGGGGGGTCGCTCCTTCCATGAATGGGAATACATCCGACCGCCCGGGTCAAATGGAATATGCTTCCTACCATGGTTGGCATTGGAAATACATTGTATACCAATTCCCTCAAATGGAAGCTCGAGCCTCCTGCAAAGGGGCTTAACCAAAGGTGCATTCTTGTGCCCACCTAAACCAACTCTTTCTGCAATAAATATATGCATAAATTTCAACAGAGTTAATAGGTTAAAGTCACAAGCAATCTTAAGTGGAGGAAACTTGCTAATATGATGAGTAATTAAAGTGTAAGCAAATTTAGCAACCACAAAATTAGCGCCAACTTCGTGCAAATGCACGACCTCCCGAAAGAAAAGATTAGCTATGTTGATGACCTTGTTGGTTTCATGGCATGCAATCAAACATGACATTTTAATTATCCTACCAACAATCACAAAAATAGCTTCATTTTCTTTCTTTGTTCTAAGTAAACCCACTGTCAAATTTATAGAATTAGTAATTCAAGGTTTACTCATGATAGATAAATATGTATGGAATTCTTGGGGGACAAACTTGAGTTTAACCATTTTACAAGTTTGGAATTTACTACAAGTCCAAACATGTTCAATACCAATCTTCAAATTAGGCCAATAAAATTGATCACATAATACCCCTAAAACCCCATTGGTTTTAAATCGCCCCATCAAACAATCATCATGTGCTCCTCCCACTAGCAATTCATGCATGACACATTTACAAGGAAACAATCCAACTTTCCAAAACAAATAATCATCATGCCCATAGAATCCATCAAAATATTGCTCACAACATGATTCATGAATGTTTAAAAAATTCGGATAGTTAACATGCATGCTCTTACTATGTTCAACACGGAATGAGGGAGCATCTAGAAATGTTAGAAGCGAAGTCCTTTTATCATCAAGACATCCCAAATAATCTTTCCCATGGACTCCCCTAACTAGCAATTCCTTTAGAGAGCCAATATGCAAGTCAAGCATATTTTCACAAAATAAGGATTCAACATGCCCATGAAATGTACTATATGCAACATTTTCACAAAAGGATTTGGTACTTATGCAATTGGGCACACGCAAAAAGTTGCATTTACACATTAAGCACTCATCATGACAATGATCCTTACCACATGTTACATTTCACAAGTCAACAACACACTTGTCAAATCTACATCAAGATCATACAACCCTCTAATTTATTCAAAACACAATAACCTTGCATTCAAAGAAATGTTAGGAGCATACCTCCTCGATGTTGCATTGGTTATCCCATTTTCTTTACCTCGGTTGTACTCGTTGTTGTAGGAAAATGTTTCCATGAATTTCTTCCACAAGGCATGCTTTTTGAGTTCTTTGTTGTCTTGATAAGTTGGTCTCACAATTTTCTGCAACAAAGAAATAACCAAACTAGGGAGGGAAGTGTTATAATACTCAATAGTGAAGAACATTTTGAAGTGATCTCTTCTCTCAATTTCTTTGGTGGCACTCATCACTTCCTCACCTTTTTCTGAGGTATAATCCTCAACCCTTGGTTTTTCTCTCACCTCTCCTTTTTCTGGAGTCGTGGCTCCAACCCTCATTGCCTCTCATTTTTCTAGGGACGTGGCCTCAACTCTCTTTTTCACTTGGTCTCACTTTTGTGTTGACATCAATTTCCTCAAGTGATTTTTCTTTTGATTTCCTATTTTCCCTTTCTTTTCTTTCTTCCTCAAATTCCTTCTTGAGCTTCATTTGGTCTTTGCATACTTCTTCCGGGCTCAAATATAGGATCACAACCTTTTTTCCATCCATTTGGAAGCTACACCGGTTTCTCTTCCTATCTTGATTCACATTTCGCTCACATTGCCAAGGTCTCCCCAAAATTATGTGAGTAGTGTGTATGGGAACCACATCACATAATATTTGATCACTATAAGTACCAATGTGAAAAGTAAGAAAAACTTGTTCACTTACCCTCACCTCCCCATAGTCGTTCAACATTTGCAATATATAAGGACTAGGATGCTTCATAACCGATAACCCCAATTTATCCACCCTACTAGCACTCACCAAATTAGTACCAATCTCCCCATCTATCATGAGACTACATGGTTTATCACTCACTAGGCACCTAGTGTAGAAATTATATTCTCCATGTGTTTCCCTCTCATTATCATGGTCCAAAAATTTTGGTAGTCTAGCATTCATCCCCTTCACTACTTCTCTACTTCCACTTCCGTCCCTCCCATGGAATAATGAAGTCTTCATTTGCTCAATATTAACCTTCTCATTCATCCCATCTCCACTCCTATTTACCCATTCTCTTACTTCCCCTTCATTATCATCCCTCCTATGAAATGATGGACTCTTTATTTTTGTTCTATCAATATTATCATCAATTCCATCTTCATTCCTATCTACCCATTCTCCTCTTTTCCTATGCATGCTCCCATTTTGTTTTCTACTTCCATCCCTATACACAATGTTCCCAAATTTATCCCTCACCCTTCTTCTACGACACATCATTTCTTCACCTCCCCTATTTGATGTACTCTCCCCTCTTGTTCCTAAATTTTCCAACTCACCCCCAATCTCCTCAATTTGTCTAGCCATGGTGGTTGAAAGATTTTGTAACAAGTACTTCAAGTCTTGAGTTTGAGTATTTGAATTTGACATGGTGTGCAAGTGTGAAAGTGTTCTCAGAAGAATATTTTTCACTCGTGTTTCACTCAATTTTGGATTTTACCCTCTATTGAGCTCACCACTCTTGCCTTTTTCCACTCAAAATCTCCTTTCTCAAGTTCTCCAATGAAGGTAATCAACTAAACCACAAAGTATAATTCTTGTGGAGTTAAAGAAATCACCAACAAGGAAGAAGGAATTTATAACAAGTACATACAATAGCAAGTAGAATTTATGTGCTTGCTAAACTCAAGATGAACAATATTTATGTGGGATAGGATGCTAGGAACACAATTTTAGCAATGGGATTGACAAACCACAAATAATAGACAAGGCATAGATGTAGAACAATAAGCACAAAGAGTGTAAATTTTGAATGAGGCAATTTAGCAAACACTTTGTACTCAATCTTAAAGTGGCCTTGAATGTGTATAATGTGGATATATGAATGCCCCCCAACAACTCAAATGTGGCAAGGAATGAATGATCAACAATTTTTCAATGTATGGAGCAAGTGATATATGGAATAAAATGTTGATAACACAATCTCAATGATGGGAATTGGATAGCCCCAAGTAATTAGCAATATATGGGTATTGAACAATAAAGCACTAATGGAGTATTTTTTTTTTGGGACAATTGATCAAACACTTTGAATACACAATTTGGAAAGTGTAGGCTTTGTAAGTGTTTGGCTAATGGAAACCCCTAACAAATGCAACAATCAATTTACCCAATATGTAGGAATCAAGAATTACTCATGGGCATATGAAATTTTCCAATTTTTTTTCCTCAATTTTCGGATTTTTTCTTTTTTAATAATAACAACAAAAATGTAAATGATAGGTTTACCAAATTAGAGCCAAACTCTGATACCAAATGATGCGAACCCCTTCGGTATATGGACCGAAAATTTCCACAACAATTTAATACAAAACTCAAGAAAGCTAAAGTGGTAAATAAATGGATAAACACCTTAACCTAAGTTTAAATCTAACCCAAAATTCAAGGATTAAACTAACCCTAGCCAAATGGAAAGAAATAAAAAAATTCCAAGGTGGCGGAAATAAACAACAACACAAGAATAATAATACTCAAGATAAAGTTGATTAATTTCCTAAGAGATACAAGATCAAAGAGGTTTAACCTTACCTCAAGAAGGGGGTCTTCAAGACCTAGCTCTCAAGAGCAATTTTCATGACATTCAAAGTTGTTTTACAAATGACAAGAAAATGTGTATAAAATGTACAAAATGGGTAAAAGATGCAATTTCGGTATTTACAAGAAAAACCCCGTTTTTGTGGAAATTGCAACAAAAACCTCGTTTTGTGAAACGGGGTGTTTCGGTTGACTGACACGGTTGACCGAACCATTTTCGGTCGATCACATGGTCGACCAAAATGGGACTTTCGGTCGACCAAGCCTCATCCGAACGCGACTGAGGCTACCTTCAAAAATCTCTGCAGACTTTCGGTCGACCGAAATTGGCTTAGTCCAATTTCTTCTTCTTTTTGGCTCCAACTTGATTCTCGGCTTGCTTTTCTTGACTTTAATTACTGTTTTAGCCTCGAATCTTGAACCTCCTTGACATCGGATCTCGTCATGGGTCCCACATGCTTGCGCATTGAGGTTTGACTTTCTCGATTCTCATCATAAACTTTTAATTTCAGTTTTAATAAAATTTCAATTGAGTCCCTAAATTTTATTTTATCATTTTAAAACCTTAAAATTTTCAATTACTAATTCAAAGTTTTATTTCACATTTTGGCTAGACGAAACGTGTGGACGATTGAGAGTTTGAAGTTACTTCCCGCTCCATCTTTTTACGAGATAAATTAAGGTAGACTCGCCCCCACTAATTTATTTATAGTTTAATTTCATGTGTTATGTGGATTTATGTGATTTATATGCTTAATTGCATGAGACAGGAAAAGAGAATCTCTTATGAGATAAGAAGAGAAATTTATGTTATGCATGTCATAACTTATATGTTTTATTTGCATAAGACAAGACAAAAGTATGTTCATATTGCACTCATTTCATGATGCTTATGACTAAGAAGAGAATGTCACTATAATATTTGCATAATTACTTGTTCAATTATCTTGTAAATTAATTATTGGCGATGAGTCTACTGAGTATTTCTTTTGAAATACTCACTCCGTTTTTAACAACATTTGCAGAGTTCGGAGGCGGAGACGAATGATGGGCAATTTGGCAACATTTATTTTAAGTTATTTTGAAAGTTTAGTTTATTGAACTTTGTTAAGTTAAATTGTTGAGATTTGAAAATTTATGGAATGTTTTCAAGTAGATGTATTTAAATTTGAGCTACCATCGCAAATTTTCCAAATGAATGTGATGTTTTAAAATTCAGTATATTTTCACAATATTTTTCATTAAAGGATTAGTTTTATAGAGACGAAGTGACGACCCGAATTCTTCGGAACTCGGGGCGTCACAAATAGGCTCTCCAATTCTATTTTAAAAAGCTAGAATACAAGTCTCTTGAAGCTTATTTTTATGTATTGAGTCTAAAAATATGTAGCAATTTGAGTTTATAGTGTCTCATGAAGATACCATGTTTAATGGCAAGTTATTGGTTAAATTTAATTAAAGATATTTTGAAACAAAAAAGATGGTGCATAAATATGACCTATGTCAAACCAAATATACAGCATGGTCCTTTTCACACGCCTAGAAAGGGAACAATGCTACTATAACGTGGCAAAAGTAAGTAAAAAGGTAGACAGCGTGTTGGCTTATGGTACGTCCTCTTTGGAGCAATGAGTACCAAAATATCGATTCGATTTTTATAAATATCTCAACATTCTAATGGGAAAATTTTAAATTCAAAATTCAAATAATCAAACTATGGCTCTTGGAAGGACAACAAAGTTGGGAAAGTTTGGTTTATGAAAATTAAATTAGCCAACCTCACGTGTTAGATCTAACACTGGTACACAAAAACAGGTTTGACGCTTGGCGCCCCATCGTCCATATCATGAAGATTAGTGAAAGACGTAAATCACAGATTATAGTCTAAACTGATCAGGGTTTGAATACCACTCACTTACTAACAAAGTGTTTAACAAATTCGAACATACGATCTCTGCGCTGTCAACGTTTATAAATCTTCAACGTTTATGAATTTTCAACCTTTATCAGTTGAGATGTGCCCTAAGACCACCGATACAAAAACCATACCAATCTTGACTAGAGGTAAAAGAAAAACAAGTCAAGCGTGGACTATCAAATGACACAAATCCCACTCTTAAATCAGTTACTTTGCAAAGATTGCTTTGTAAGAGCTCGTTTGGTAACGAGAAAATTTTCATCTCATCTTTTCAAATTCAATCTCAATCATTTATTCTTAGTAAAACCCACATTTTTTTACTTTTCAAAATTTTTTAAATCATACATTCATAAAAAATCATAAAAATAAAAAAATTTCACATTACCAAACAGACTCTAAGTCTAATGTATAACAACATCCACTAAGCAAATGAAGACTTGTGACAATTCATGCCGACTTCACCTATTGCACCCTTGCCTCTCGACAGCAGCCTTATTTAAGCAAGGAGCGTTAGAGGAACCCAAGCACTTACTTCGAGTTTGAAATCTTGACGTTAATTTTTGAACATTGTTAGTGAAAAAGACGTAGCCATATATTTTACTAGTTGTGGTAAAATGGCTGTTAGAGGAGGATTCTCCATTTTAGGATTGCTAAAATCAGGACCATATACCAATAATCTATATTTCTTCTAAAGAGAAAAGTGTGTAAGAAAGAAAGAAAAGAAAGCAACTTTACAACTACTACTTCACTATTAACTTCTCAAGAGAAAGTCTATTAATTTCATCGAGGATAGTAGCAAGAAGATAAATAGCCACCCTTTAGTACAGAAAGCTTAAAGACAATAGATCTCAAAGCACATCCCAACTAGTAAAAGTCGAAAATTTACAAACGCAGAGATCGCATATTCGAATTTGCTAAGCACTTTATCCATTATTGGATGGTACACAAACTATGACCAGCTTGGGGCATACTCCACCAATTGTGGAGACGCCAAGGTTGGCGTTACAACATTTTTTAACTTAAAGAAGACAACAAAATGAAGCAGTCATAAATCATGAATTGTATGTATTAGGAACAACACCTCAAGTTGAGATGCCAACCGATGGTTGAACATTCTGTAACTCTAGAGTTTTAATAGCACTTCAAGAGAATCAAACAACAGAATGAACAAAAAGTTCTGAGTACTCTATAAACAAAAATCGTCTAACTAGAATGATCAGTAAAATAGCAGATCACAGGCAATTTTCTGAGTCACTATAGTAGTGTTTTGCTGGATTTTAACAGCAGGCACCACAATAAGGCAATCGTAAGTGCAAATATTCGACCTCCAATAAGTCCGACGAGAACAATCAGACACAGATACCTCGAATCCTGTCCGGTTTCTCTCCTCGCCTCTTCTCCACCTCGAGTTATTTTACCGTTGGAAAGTTTTGCATCGACACAATAACTTTCTGATTCAATTTCGACCTCACATTCATACGTGTCTTGTTTTTCTTCACATATGGCAAAGCTATCTTCTCTAAATCGACTAACTTCATAATTTTCAGAGTTACATTCCTTTCTTCTACGCAGTTTCCTGGAAACAAATTTCTTGATCTTCGACCTCATCTTAGCTCTGCTCAACTTCCTCTCCTTCAGTTCCAGCCTATCACTTGTACACTCCTCCATTATCAGTTTCTTCAATTCCAATTCTATACATCCCAATTTACCATCATGGCTAGAATCTTCCGTTATCTCCTTTTCACGCTGAATTTCCTCTGCAATGGCAATCCCGAATCCCACATTTTGAGTTTCTCGAATCGGACTACTCGACCCACATTCCTCCTTCAAACCGGGGTAGACGGGATTATAAGACTCATTGCTCAAAACACCAGCATTCTTCCTATCTGCAAAAGACCTACAAAAAGTTTTTACCATCAATCTTATTAACCTTTCTTGTGCCCCAGAACTTGGTTTCAACAATCCACGCTTCCCAACATACTCCAGGGAAAACAAGAAAAATGCCGACACTGTCATCCCAACTGTTAATTTCTCCATTCCCATCGCCAAAACCACGGCCATAAAGATCTTTACAACTGCTACAAAAACCCGAATCATATCCACACCCCGGTTAACACCACTTCCCTTCTTATCAACTCTAGCACCAAAGTCACCATCATCACAATCAACAACAGCAAATTGGTCCAGATCCCTCGGCCTTGGAGGTAAAGGCGAAGGGGAGGGACTAGGTGGAGGACAAAGCAAAGTAGTGTGATTAGATAAAGAAGTGAACAAGGATCCAATAATCACTGGATCGTTAGAATCATCGAGGGGTATAGCTGCGTTCCTAGCTCTATTTTTCTTGGATGGTTTTCTCATTTTTTCGCGATTCTTGATGAACAGATCGACGAGTGAAGTTGGGAAGCCCGTCTCCACCACCAGAGAAGAGTCCCCACGCCTTCTCTGGGAGTTCCGCAAATGTTCGTTTACCAATCGAGAAATTCTGGTGCTCCTCATTTTCTTCCATGGAATTGGCATGGTGCGAATGACAGATGAATTTCAGATAAATTAACAACAAAAAATGAAATAGATTCAGTTGAATTCAATTTATGTTCTATCAAATAAGGGCTTTTTATGTAAACCCCATACTGAATGTGAGATTTCACTTACATCAAGTGAGATTTTTATGGGATTTTCATTAATGATTTATGGGGAAATTCAAGAAATCAGATGACAGGATTCAAGAAATAAATTTTTGGAAGAAAAGGGTTATAGCTCTACACCATCTGCAAGTGTTTATATATAGGATGTATTGTATTTGTTTTACCATTTCCGGACGGTGGGAAAATGAATTGAATTGAGAGGAAAAAAAAAAAAAATAATAGACGCGTGACAGATGATTGGATGAACTACCAGTGGCTTTAACAAGTTTTATTATTACCACTGTCGGTTCGGTACTAACCTACGAAATAATAATGGGGTCTAAGAAAGAATAGGAAAAAATGTCTAATCCCATTCCGTATTAGGTTAGAGTTTTCATCCTATTTAATTTTCATTAAAATTTTTACTTTATTCTACAGTATTCAATATCAATCATTCATTAAAAATTAGGTTCACAATATTTGACCTTTCAACCAAATTTCAATCATTCATTCTCCTAAAAATCACTATTTGTTATAAAATCATCGAAATCATAAGAACAACATAGAGAGAGAAATGGAGAGAGTTTAGAGGAGAGAATTTCTCTTCAAGAATTGGTGTAATAAATTGGTAAGTATAGGCTCCTATTTATAGGAGTGGACAATGGCACAATCGTAATATTGTAAAGTTTACAGGGATATAATGGTAATGTCATTCACATATATACATTATTTATAACACTCCCCCTTGAATGACATATTACGCAATTGTCTGCCTCGTTAAAACCTTGCTAAGAAAACCCAATGGGATAAAACTTGAGCGAAGGAAAAAGAGTACAGTTGTTCCCCCTGATATTGGCCATCGTCAATCGTTGAGTCTTAATGTTCAAGTAGAACAAATCATGTATTGAATCTTTGAAGTTCTTCAGTGCTTCAGTGCTGCCTCGTTAAAACCTTGTCAGTAAAACTCAATGGGACAAAATCTGAACGAAGGAAAAAGAGTACAGCCGCTGCCTCGTTAAAACCTTGTCAGGAAAACCATGTGGGACAAAACCTGGACGAAGGAAAAAGAGTACAGCATGACAGCATGATTCTCCCCCTGAAGTGTGCAATCAAGTATTCATGAACCTTTTGAATAATGATATCATCTTTCTTCTGGAATATATATGAAAATCTTCTTGTGTGTAGTCGATATCATAACATTCTTCATAAGATGTGTATGATTTTCTTCATTTGTTGATAACATTCCAGTATAACAATGTGTTGCTGAATTATAGCTTGTTGATAGCTATGATGATGCCTCAAAAACCTTGCTAGGAAAACCCTGTGGGACAAAACCTCAGCGAAGGGAAAAAGAGTGCATTATTCTCATTAATTTTCATCAATACGCCTCAACTGTTGCCTCATTAAAAAACTTGCTATGAAAACCCTGTGGGACAAAACCTCAGCTAAGGGAAAAAGAGTGCAACGCGTATTTATTCCTTTCATGGAATATTACATGTATATTGGTGCAATCACGAATCTTTTCATTGTATTTTTCACTTCTGGTGAATAATCAAATTTAGAATTCACTTCTGGTGAATAATCAAATCTATAATTCACTTTCATAGATTGCATCTTTCACTTCTAGTGAATAATTAAATATTCATTTTCAAATTCACTTCTAGTGAATAATCAATTTCAAATTCACTTCTGGTGAATATTCATTTTCGTATTCACTTCTAGTGAATAATCAATTTCCCAGATGTCATAAATAGTACACTCCAATTTCACTTTCAACATATTATATCATGGAGTCATTTGTATCATTCTATAGTGATACTAATCTGGGCATATTGAATCTTTCAATGATTTATACATGTATGTTCTTACACTTTATAAACTGCAATTTCTAATTTTGTAGGAGCATAATCAATCATTGAAATAGATATCAATTTCGACATATAATCTACAATCATTTTACTTGAAATCCCAACGTACCGCGATCAACTGGTACATCAAAGAATACTCCCAAAGTACCGAGATGAGAATCATACATTTTGATCTCACTCATTGGTATATCAAGGAGCTCAAGCTAGTGATTTAGACTATAGTCTATCCACCATATGTCATGCCAGTTCTATGAAAAATTTCGCGCGCAACTAGTCGTCTTTTACGACTGTGAAATATTTTTCATTTGTACATATAATTACTGGCTTTACACATTTAAGCATTTGGACTTCAGGTCCTTGAACAATAATCCCTACATTAGGGTTTCATACTTGGCCAAAGAATTATGATTTCATCAATCTTATTTCATAAGAGGGTATGCAGTCGACTTATTTATCGATTCCATCTCAATATAACGTGGAGAGATCTCTTTATATGTTCTATCATCAGGTACCTGAATATCTCATCATTTGACTATGTCCCTTTTACTTACTTTGAGTATTTAGCCTCAAAGGAATCATTTCAATCATTCAAGAGATATTTATTTTTGGAATCGATAGTCATTATGCTTCAGGCATAATTACGCTTCAGGCGTGTTTTCACCATAATGTTCTCAAATATTATCAATAGGCTAAAATGCCATAACACATGTCATTCTTTTAGGGATGTAATTTCAATCATATATCTCAGTGCGCTTTGGTGGAGTGTATGCATATCGCACTTTTACAAATAATAAAGCTTCTTGAGCTATTCCCTGTTTGACATAGAATATTGTTGTATGATAAACAATTTCTGAATAAGTTATTCTCATAGAAAATAATTTGGAACTTTTGATAATCTAACCGTTTATTATAGAACTTCTGGTTCTATACGGTTTTATTTCATTTCTATGTATGAATATTTGATTCAATACAATATCGCTAAACTTCTGGTTCAATACAATGTATATTTCATTTATGAGCTTCTGGTTCATACTATATACATATTTCACTTGTACGTATGAACTTCTGGTTCAATAAGATATTTCACTTGTACATATGTATGAACTTCTGGTTCAATACAACATTTATTTCATCAGTATTCTATATAGTTCAAATCAGTATACCTTTATTACTTTTAGTATACCGAAAAATCAGGTACAATATCCAAGGAAATATCTCATAATCTCAATCTTGTCGCCAAATCTTCCCTTATATCGAAAAAGGTAATGGCATATTATCTCACCTTTTCAATAATTTATTCCATTATTTCTTGATGGAATCCATATCACTGACACGCGGAGCCGCCGCTCTTTTACGCGTTGAATAATGCATTTAAATAGATGATTTGGGAAGAAGGCTAGATCCATCAAAAATGGATATCATACTTTCAAATATTCGCAAATATTATTCCAATCTTCCAGTAAATGATTTGAGAAAAATTTATCGAATTAGGCTCGAAAGATTGAGGTTGCTGATGGATCATGGCATGCCAGAAGATGTTCGCTGGTTGATCGAAGCAAAAGTTCGATTAGCTGGTGAATTACCAGATTCATTTTCTAAGCACAAGCCTGGCTTAGGTAAGAGTACTTTTGCAAAGAAGCGAAGAGCAAAAAGATTAAATAGTTGCTACAAATGTGCTCGATGGACATGTGATACCCGTTGTAAATCAATAGGATATTCATCCATAAATCGAGATGATAAGATAGACTTCATTAAGGGTGGACTGAGTAAGGAGTCATTGGATGATATCCGATTGACTCTTGAGACGCACCCTAGTGGATATGTGCAGCGTGAGCTACTATCTTTATGGGCTAAATTCATCAGCGATAAAGAGAGATATAGTCTCAAAAATATAATAGCAAAAGATCCTGTTTGCCATGCTGTTATAAACAATGATGCTTTGGCTATGCAGCATTAATACAAGGTAAATCATTTGATATATATGCACATATAAAATATTTTTTCTGTTTCCTTTCACGAGTTTTGATAAAGGCTGGTTAAAAATATTAAATCGCCGAAAGGTGAGTAGGATGATTTTGTCAAAAGTAAATCTTCACTTTTTCGAAAAACGACCAGTAAATAGTGAAGTTTTTCGGTTTTAAATAGCCAAACATTTTTCATAGTTCATGCATCCCAAAATAACATTTTCCTTCTTTACTTTCAAAAATGGAAGGACCAAAATTTCGACAGATCAAAACTATCTGTGTATTTTGTGGATCAAAAGTGGGAAAAGGTTTTGGGTATCTAGAAGCAGCCGTGGATTTATGAAAGAAATTGGGAGAGAAAGGTATCACTCTCGTGTATGGAGGAGGTAGCAGTGGATTGATGGGTTGTGTTTCACAATCCGCTCTAGTAGAGAAAGCAAGAGTGATAGGTGTTATACCTACTCCTTTAGCTGATATTGCAGGCAAAACACGAGGGCATGAAGTACAAACCTTATCTATCCATGAACGCATAACTTGCATGTTATATGGTTCTGATGCCTTCATAGCCCTGCCTGGAGGTTTTGGTACTTTAGAAGAAATCTTTAATATTACTTCATGGGCTCAACTAGATCTCCATACTAAGCCTATAGGGCTTTTAAATGTAAACAATTTCTTTGATGGTTTGCTAACATTTCTTGATTATGCTGTGGAACAGGGATTCATATCTCCATTTTCTAGGAGAATCCTTATTTCTGCTCCTACTATCGAGGAACTGCTGGATAAGTTGCAATCATATATTCCAATACAAGATCCAGCAGGAGTAAAGATAGATTAGTCGCAAGGAAGGGGAATCAAGCGAAAATGGAGTCCGGTTAATGTAAATTTATCTTTGTGAACTCTAGAATAGGTGGTGGTAGAGTACGGAGTATTCTCACTCTTGAGACACACCATAAATTTCTAGGATTTTATCAATGTATTAATCTTGTGTACCTCAAAGATTTAAAGTGGTAGAGTATGGAGTATTTCTTACTCTTGAAACACACTTTTTTTCTTTATTTCCTCAAAAGGTCAGAGGTGGTAGGATACGGCTACTCCCGAAACACATCTCTAATTTTGAGGATCATAAATGTTTTCCCCTTTTGCATTTTGCATGTATGTCTCGTTTATGCTTCTTCAGGAGCAATAATAATATCATTTCAGTATGTTTAGATGATAATTTTTACTTCTTCTGGAGTAAATATGTACTTCTTCTGGAATATATAAGTGCTCGTGCAAGAACTTTTCCAGGCACTTATCATCTAACATTCATCTCATAATACTGATGAGATTATTTTCACATTAGCTATATCCGTGCTATCATGTGATATTATCTTATCATACATCAACATTCTCTTGTTGAATAATTTTCATCCACCCATTCAAATTCAGATATTGGTAACTTCTGGTACCATTGGATAAAACATTTTATTAATATTTATCAACCTTTTGGTAATGATAACTTCTGGTATCATTTGATAAAATATTTTCTAACTTTAGTATTGATAACTTCTGGTATCATTTAATGAAGTATCAAATAACAATAATATTGTATATATATATTAACAATAACGATACTGGGGTTATACCACCAAGTATATATGTTGACAACAACCCTCTAATATGTTAGAATTAACCAACAACTGAGGTGTTTATATGTATTCAATTGATATACCGACCATATAGGCGGTGTCAACGTGATGAAATAATTAAACCAGCCATATAGACGGTATCAACGAGATGAAACAATTAAACCGGCCATATAGGCGGAATCGACATAATGAAATAATTAAACCGGGTAAAGCCAACCATGTAGGTGGTAAAACCAACCATGTAGGTGGCAGCATAATATAATTCAATTGATCACATATTAATCGTTAATTTACGATTATTATACTTGTATGTATTATTAAGGGCAAAATCGTCCATATTTTAATATATTGCTCATATGAATAAATTGAAACCGTCAATAGGTTTAAAATTTAATTTAGAACAAACTTACTTTTGGTCCGAAGTTCAAAATCTCGTCAGGATTGCTCCAAAAACAGTTTTTAAGAAAACCGCCATGTTCGACCGCCGGAATATTTTAAAAACTGCACAAAACAGAAAAATAAGATCATAGAAAAATCCAATTCATCAAAACGGACAAACTGCCTTTCGTCATCGCCGGATCCGCCACGCGCCGCCGCCGCCGGCCGCCACGCGCCGGTGATCGGAAAAATTAACCCATCACCATAATATGTGCCTCGGCGTCCTGAACATGCCGGTGGTCTCCGATTTTCCAAAAGATCAACCGTTTGGCCGGAATCATCATTTTTCAGTCCGCCAGCATCTTCTTCTCCGGACAATAACTTCCGTTTTAACCGTTGGATTTGCGCCAAATTTCAGTCGAGTCTTCTCCTAGAAAAACCCGTTGATATGCCGCTGGCCGATCGTCGATCGGAGTTCAGAATCGTCCGGAATAAGCATTTCAATTTTCGGTCAGATATCTGTTTTTGCACAGTTTTTCAGATTTTCTTCTTCGGTCGATATCTTTTGTTTCAGCCGTTGGTTCTGCGCCAAATTTTAGGCGAGTCTTCTCCTTGACAAGCCCGTTCTGATGGCGGTGGCCGATCGTCGATCGGATATCTGGATCGGCCAGAATCATTCTTTTTCAGTTTGAGAGAAAAGGAAACATTGGTTAGTAATAATCAGGTTTCTGATACAGAGGCTCATCATTTAGATGCAACTGTAGAGCATACTCCCGTTATTACTCAATTGGTTAGAGACTCGTGCTGATAACGTGTTATAAAATCATCGAAATCATAAGAACAACATAGAGAGAGAAATGGAGAGAGTTTAGAGGAGAGAATTTCTCTTCAAGAATTGGTGTAATAAATTGGTAAGTATAGGCTCCTATTTATAGGAGTGGACAATGGCACAATCGTAATATTGTAAAGTTTACAGGGATATAATGGTAATGTCATTCACATATATACATTATTTATAACACTATTTATTTTTTTAAATAATATCAAACACACTCCTCTTGTCTTGTTGCATATTTTTTAAGGAGAAATATCAGTTCCATAAAAAAAAAAGGTTGAACTCCAAACTTAGTGACGCAGGCAGAAACGTAGTTAAATGAAACAACACAAATTCAACACGTTGATTCGAATGAATATCGAATTGAATTGACTGCAAACTGAAGAAAACTCCAAGAACACAATGTTTATTCTGTCAAAACTGCTCCCCAAAACGTGAGAGACGTCTATTTAAAGATAAAACCCTAACCCTAAATGCCTAATAATGAAAATGACTTAAATGCCCCAAAAAAACATTAAAACAATTTAAAGAATGTCCGTTTTCACTGTCTAAACGATCTCGAAAGGCTAAAACCCATCATACATCGCGGAAAAGCGGTGAGTCTTGTCCGGCTCGTCGAGACCTTTCCGAAAAGTACTTATGGGCCCAAAACGGACGTCGTATGACCCAGTTATGACCAATTCTTTGAAAACTTCGAAACCGAACGATCCCGCGCGTCCAAATAAGCCAATGCTCTATCCTTGACTCCATCATTCTCCCGGGGGTCAAGAAGATTCGACCTCGAATCGCTAGCTCCATCATCGTCCGAAGAACTGTCACCAAGGAAAGGGACTAGGTGCTTAACATTGAACACATCAGCAGTACGAATGTGGCTAGGCAACTTCAAACGGTAATCATTGGGATTAATTTTCTCCACAATCTCAACGGGACCAATCTTACGGGATGACAACTTGTTGTACTCATGGGCAGGGAAACGATCTTTAGTGAGGACTGCCCAAACAAAATCACCTACCTCAAATTCAACATGACGACGACGGGTATCAGTTGCGCGCTTATACTTGGCAGTAGCTGCGACTAAGTTGTCGTGAGCTGCGGAGTGTACACGCTGCAGCCCCTTGATAAAATCAGATGCACGTCCATGAATGTGGGTAGCAGTCGGCAAAGATAACAAATCCAAGGGCCCACGAGGAATCATGGAATATACAATCTGAAAGGGGCAATAACTAGTGCTGCGATTAACTGCCACATTATGAGTGAACTCGGCTTGACAAAGCTGTTGATCCCAAGACTTAACGTTATCACCAACCAAACAACGCAACAGGTTACCCAGGGAACGGTTCACGACCTCTGTCTGACCGTCGGTTTGAGGATGGTAGGCACTGCTGAAATTCAACGACGTGTTGGCCATGTGCCACAAACTGCGCCAGAAATGGCTGAGAAATCGTGTGTCACGATCCGACACAATCGAAGCTGGCAGGCCATGAAGACGGTAAATCTCACGAAAGAACAGTTGAGCCACATGAACCGCATCTGCAGTACGCTTACACGGAATGAAATGCACCATTTTGGAAAAACGATCAACCACAACAAAAATCGAATCAAATCCCCGCTGAGTACGAGGCAAGCCCAGCACAAAATCCATGCTAATATCAGTCCATGGCTGAGTCGGAATAGGGAGCGGACGGTATAAACTAGCGTTAGTTGCCGATCCCTTGGCCACATGGTAGGTGCGACAACGCTCCACATGCCTTGAAACATCCCGCCGCAAAGATGGCCAGAAAAATGTACGTCCCACAACTCCACCGTTCTATCACGACCAACATGTCCAGTACCATGAAGTTCGGCTATAATTTTTGCACCCAAACCGCAATCCGGAATACACAGCTGCAAACCCCGGAAGAGAAAACCGTCAGAAAGCACATACTCAGAAGTCTGTCCCGAATGAAGATCACTCAAAACACGGCTAAAGAACGGATCAACAGCATAAAGATCGCGAAATGTGTCAAAACCCGGCACAGCCACCCTAAAATCAGTTAACAACAGGTGACGTCGACTCAAGGAATCAGCAACTTTGTTCGAAGCACCAGATTTGTGCTTAATAACAAAGGTAAACTGTTGCAAATAAGCTGTCCAAGACGCATGGCGAGCTGACACATTATCCTGGCTGGCCAAATGCTTCAACGCCTCATGGTCAGTAAACAAAACAAACTCTCGCTAGACCAGGTAATGCCACCAATGACGAACGGCCTGAACTACTGCATAGAATTCGACATCATAAGTACTATAACGACTCCGCGCACCAAAGAGTTTCTCGCTGAAATAGGCAACTGGAAGTCCACCCTGGCTTAAAACCGCCCCGATACCCACCTTGGAAGCATCACAGTGCAGCTCAAAAGGAATGCAAAAATCAGGTAAAATGAGGACTGGTGCCGAAGTCAACTTCTGCTTGATAATGTGAAAAGCTTTGTCGGCGTCATCTGACCAAGTAAATGACTTCTGTTTCATACAATCAGTAACAGGGGCCATAATGGTACTGAAATGTGAAATGAAACGGCGATAAAAGGATGCCAACCCTGAAAGCTGCGGACATCAGTCAGGGTACGAGGAGTTGGCCACTCCCGAATGGCAGCCACCTTAGCATCATCTACTGCAATACCATTTCCCGAAATCTGATACCCTAAAAACAAAACTTGTTCAACAAGAAAAAGACACTTACTGGGGGCAGCATAAAACTTCTCCTCACGAAGAATAAGGAAAACTGACCGCAGGTGTTGCAAGTGCTCCGGGATAGTGCGGCTATAGACAAGAATGTCGTCAAAATAAACCACAATGCAAGTACCAATCAACGACCGAAGTGCCTGATTCATAACCCGCATGAATGTGCTAGGAGCGTTCGACAGACCGAATGGCATAACAAGCCACTCAAACAACCCTTCACGCGTCTTAAATGCAGTCTTCCACTCATCACCGGGTCGAATCCGAATCTGGTGGTACCTACTTTTCAAGTCCAGCTTGCTAAAAATTGCTGCACCACTCAATTGGTCCAAAAGATCATCAAGCCGAGGGATAGGAAAGCGATAACGAACAGTGATTTTATTAATTGCGCGGCTATCCACACACATGCGCCAAGTACCTTCCTTCTTAGGGATTAGAAGGGCCGGGACTGCACAAGGGCTCAAACTCTCACGAACATGCCCTTTCCGCAACAAATCCTCAACCTGCCTCCGTAATTCCTCATGCTCCGCTGGACTCATACGGTAATGCGTACGATTAGGGAGACAAACACTCGGAACCAAATCGATCTGATGATGAATATCACGAGGGGGGGGGGGCAAACCCAATGGTAAATCAGACGGAAAAATGTCGCAAAACTCCTCCAATAATGCAGAAACCTCAGGTGGAATGGACACTCCTTCGGAAACTGGCTTCCCAACCAACAAGAACACCCTAGTCTCGACCAGAAATTCCCTCTCAAACTGAGCGCGAGACAAGAACAGTGAAGGGCCTGTTTCGCGAGGAGTCACAGCTCGGGGAAGGGATGGAAGCAAGACAACCCGAACTCCATCGAACACAAAGCTGTAAGTTTTCTTACGACCATCATGTAGAACTGCTCTATCAAACTGCCACGGACGTCCTAACAAGTAGAGATGGCAAAAAAATCCGATCCGCCCCGTCGATCCGTCGACCCGATCCGATCCGTTCCGAAAAAATCCCGATCCGTGGATCGACGGATCGAAATTTTTGTGATCCGCCCCGATCCGAAAATTCACGGAGCGGATTTGGATCGAGGCTGATCCGATCCGCCCCGATCCGCGATCCGAAATTTTTTTTAAATATAATTTTTTTATCATGTATAAAAATCTAATATTATAAATTTTGTAGCAAACTTTAATTTTTGGGAATAACCTGCAATCTTTGCATTTTAAAGAAAACACATTTTTCATGTTCTTCATTTGAAGAAAGAATTACAATAAGTGATGGTAAAAAAACTCGATCCGTTGAATCGGCGAATCGGCCTCTATACGTCTCGTTTCAATAAAATAAATAAAATTTAATAAAAAAATAAATTTTCTAAATTTTTTATAAAAGATTTAATTTAAAATATATTTAAAAAAATTAAAAAAAATAAAAAATAAATAATTTTTTTTTTTTGGCGGATCGGTCCACGGATCGGTGGACCGATCCGCCCCGATCCGAACCCGATCCGTCCCGACCCGACCCGACCCGAAATTTGACGGATCGCGGGGCGGATCCGGATCGGGCAAAAAAATCTCGGGGCGGGGCGGATCGGGGTCCGATCCGCCCCGTTGCCATCTCTACTAACAAGATATGACACGCATCCATGGGGGCAACATCACAAGAATAATCTCCTTATACTTTCCACCAACAGAGAAGGGAACAAAAGCACGACGATCAACAGTAATAGCGACATTCTTCTCCAACCACGAAATCTGATAAGGTTGAGGGTGTGATTCCGTTGGTAATGCAAGCTTTGTTACAACCTCCTTGGAAATAACGTTCTCGCAAGATCCCACATCAATAATAAAACGACAGACCTTACCATTAACCGTGCAAGTCGATTCAAACAACCTGTTTCGCTGAACAACAGTGTCGTCACCGCAGGGAGCAAGACAAGTGTGCCGCAGAACCAAAGCAGGACCAATATCACCATCCACCTGCTCCTCCGGCAATTCTTCGTCATCTTCGATATCAAAGACGGGGGGGGGGGGGGGCATCATACCCACTGTCTCCAAAATCATCCACAAAGAGCCCTTTCCGAGACCCAAGCTGGGGGCAGGCAGATTGACGGTGTCCCCATTCACCACAAGAGAAACACTGAATCCCCTGACCTCGACCACCCGCAGGGACAGAATTACCCCCGGGGGAAGGTGTACCAGAGGGAGGATTCCCACGCCCACGCGCGCCTGCACCAGCTTGTGTGACAGATGGAGGCAGTCCCTGTCGTGGACCGCTACTGGACGCAGTTGCGGGAGCGAGGCAAAAACCACGACGCGATGCCTGTTTCTCCAATAAAATAGCTCGCTGGTGCGCCTCAGAAATTGAAGCAGGTGCAAACAAGTTCAGTACATCCTGTAGGCCGACCCGTAAACCCCCGAAAAAATGAGACACAAGCGGGTCCTCTGTTTCCGTCAACTCATTCCGAGCAACTAACTGAAAAAATTCCGCAGAATATTCATCGACAGTGCGCGCCCCTTGGCGTAAGTTCTACAATTTCTGGTATAGAAGACGGGAGTAATTAAAAGGCAGGAAGTACTCCCTCAAGCACTTCCTCAATTTTCGCCAGGACGAAATGTTGGACCGCCCCTGCCGAGCACGAGTAGCCTTCAGTTGGTGCCACCATGCCATCGCCCTACCACGAAACCGAGTGGCAACAAGAGGGACACACCTATCATCAGGCACTTCCTTAAAATCCAGGACCTCCTCCACCGCACACAGCCAATCAGGGAATTCATCAGCCTCTAAACTGTCATCGAACTCCGGAATATCAACCTTAAATGCCCCATCCCAACGCCTATCACCACCATCATCCCGACGACCACGCCCCTCCGCGTCTAAAGGTGCAAACGGATTATGCACCGATGCTGTATCATCATCAGAAGAGGAATCCGTTGAAGGCGGACTGCCTCCTCGTCTACCCCATTGAGCAGCACCGTCGCCTGCCGCATCTGCTCACGCCAGAACACCGGCGCCACGACCACGTCCATGACCCGGTGGATGCGCACCATGACCACGAAGTTGTCCAGTCAGAATCCCCATCAACTCCCTGTTCTATTCCAGAAGGTCATTCTGATGAGTCCTCATCTCGGACATCTCCCCTACCAACAAGTCGATCTGCTGGCGGATCTGGATCGCTTCATCCCTATGTTGTTGATCGTCTGCTAGGGCATCATGTGCGGATGGTCGTGCTCGTGGAGGCATCTTCTCGGACCGTAACCTGAATCTGATCCCAACTAACGCAGGCAGAAACGTAGTTAAATGAAACAACACAAATTCAACACGTTGATTCGAATGAATACCGAATTGAATTGACTGCAAACTGAAGAAAACTCCAAGAACACAATGTTTATTCTGTCAAAACTGCTCCCCAAAATGTGAGAGATGTCTATTTAAAGATGAAACCCTAACCCTAAATGCGTAATAATGAAAATGACTTAAATGCCCCAAAAAAACATTAAAACAATTTAAAGAATGTCCGTTTTGACTGTCTAAACGATCTCGAAAGGCTAAAATCCATCATACATCACAGCAAAGCAGTGTGTCTTGTCCGCTTCGTCGAGATCTTTCCGAAAAATACTTATGGGCCCAAAACGGACGTCGTATGACCCAGTTATGACCAATTCATTGAAAACTTCCAAACCGAACGATCCCGTGTGCCAAATAAGCCAATGCTCTATCCTCGACTCCATCACTTAGGAACCTCTATAACTCCTATAATAAGAATTTGTAGGTATATCAACGAGTCGAGCCGAACCGACTTGATAGTCGAATATCAAGGCTTGAGCTTTTTTGGGCCCGAGTCGAGCCGAAGCTCGGTCAAAATTTTTATGTTCGACTCGAGCTTTCGGCTAGGGTTCCTTCGAGCTGGGCCAGCCCGTTTTGTCATGGTGTTTTTTTAATGATAACCATGTGACAAATGAATTGTATTTATTTTGAAAATATAATGCACATAATAGAATGTAATACAAATATCAAACATAACTTTATATATTCAATATAACTATAAAGTTACAACGAATATTATAGTAAAAAAAAAATTTGTTATTGAACTTGTGATTTTTTCCATATACTTAACAAGTATTTATAGACCAAAAAATGTAATTCAAATTTCAAACTAGTTAAATCAAGATGTTTAATCTGTTCAATTAAAACAAAGAAATAATCGAATTTAGCGTGTTGCTGCCGCAACACGCAAACTAGTTTCCTGCGTGTGCGTCTTGTATTTTGCAATTTATAGACAGCTAAACTACCTGCAACACAATAGCTAAAGCCGCCTATTTGCAAGGCAGCTTTAGCTACCTTTCATTCTCAGACGGGCCGTCCCAGGCTCGAGTCTAAGTCTTATTTTGAGGTTCGACTCAAGCCTTGGCTCGATTCTCCAAGCCATAAGCTGAGCTTTGCTTGCATTTTTTGCGGGGCGAGCCCGAGCTACCAGAGCTGTCCGAGCCGACGAGCTTTTTTGACAGGCCAAAGGATTTTTAGAAGATGTAAATCGCAATATGTGCTTCAATAGAATATGGTTGAGAGCTTACTGTTTAACTGCACTTGCGAGGAGCTTTATTCATATCTTGGTAGGATTCGAACTCCCACCCTACAACTATCAGATCACCTGAAATTTTTCATTTTCACATTTCAACCAACTGAACTATGCCCTGGGGAAAATATCAGTTCCGTACATGGGTGTTTGGTAAATGGTTTATAAATCGGTTTATAGACCACATAACTTTCCAAATCACTTTTTAATCACACACATTTTCTCTCTCTAATTCTCGATAACACATTTTACCTCAAAATCATAAATAAACCAGTTTATAACACACTGCAATGTTACCAAACCATACTATATATTTTCATTAATCCTGACTTCCAGAAATCTTCTCAAGGGCGAGAGACTCAAGAATTATATGACTCCTCCAATTGTCATCCCTACTTCAGATAGCATTTTTACGTTATTTTTTTCTTAAATATTGTATGAATGTCTTAGTGCAAATGGTTATATTATTATTATTGTTGTTGTTGTTATTATTGTTGTTTGCAAGTTTGCATTTTTTATCTCACAAATGTATATATAGTACCGTAGCTCTTGATATTTTGGGACTGACTAGTTTCACACAAGTAAGATACTTCATTAACAATTTATAATATATTTTTACTATGTAAATGTCCAAAGTTATATTGGATCAACGTGATTGGTGAACCAAATAAAGTAAATAAATACATCTATGATGAAGAAAATAATAAAAACTTAACTTCTTTAAAGAAGATGGTACTGAGACATTAAATTAAACAAAAATTTAAATGTGAGTTTATTTCAAATAATTCTAAATATGTTAACTCTTTTCATTAATGCAAAAAGAATGACTTAAGAGGTGAGCAGGTGGACATTGACTTGGCACTGAATAGGGTTGAACACGATTTGTGACATATTTTCAAACCAAATCATTTTAGGGATTTAGCATTTTTCCAAATCAAATCAAAACATTTCATTTTATAACCAAATCATACCAAAATCACTTTTTGAGATTTGGTTAGGTTTTAACTCGTGGTTTACGTATCGACATAATAAAACTTACTTTAAATTTAAAATTAATTTGTCTTTGTTAATATATAAAGTTAAAATAAGTGAATATACAAGCTAAAACAAGAATTAATAATATTAGATATTAAATTAATTCATACTCCACATGACTCAATTCTAACATCAGAGACAAGTGGAGAACTTAAATAACATAGTTGGGGTTCAGTCAGGAAATGGGGAAGAAGAACATAAATCAAGTATGCACAGCATTACTGTTCCTGCAAAAGAATTAATAAACAATCCTAGTCCAAACGAAGACGATATCAGATACAATGATTTTGTATTCTTTTAATTTCAATTTTTAATTGCATTCTATTAATTTGATTTTCATACATTGTTAAGACGATATAAATTTTAGTTGGGCAAAACTCCAAAACCCACCAAACATGAAGTGACCATGAAGACTCCTACACGCGGAATGAGGAATTTGACCGATATGACAAAAGATACTTCAACAACCATAAATATATTTATTATTGTGTTGTAGCAACTAGCATGCATGTGAAAATTTTATAAAACATCCCTATAATTATTTATAAAAAAATTCAACACTCAGCTACCCAAAGATTGGCGGGGTACGTGCCATTATCACTTTGGGCATGATAAAATGTGCTTTGCCTTTATTGTTTGAACTTTTGAATTCTAAATATTTAAAGGATCGATGATTACATCAATGAAAAAGATAAAGAGTAAAAGGAAAGCATTGGTTTTAACTTTTAAATTCCAACACATGATTTTGGAATGCCTTGTGGGTCCAAGAAATTATTCTCTTGTTGATAAATAGTTTACTCGATGTGCTACATCCTGTATTAATAATAGTGATAATTATATGTGTTTGGTTTCGATTCTTTTAAAGCACATGAATTATATAAGATAGTGATACACAATCACATAAATTTTAACTTTTGTAATTCCATTATACGTACACTAATTAACTTTTTCTTTTCACATGCACATTGTAAGTTAAAATAACAAGTTAGTTTCTAGAAAAGAAAAAGAAAAATTAACCTTACATTCGTTAAGTGAATGTTCCTATATATAAAGGAGGAAAAAAAAAAAACACCTTATTCATCAAGAGATATTGAGCGAAAATTGAAGATAATAAACACATAAATATAAACCTCCCACGTCATCTCCAGCTAGATGAAGTTTGACCGTTGCTCAAGGATGTTCGGGTATATTAGGTTGCGTTCTCTTTAACGTTTTCCAGCCGTTTTTCGTTTTTCATTTTCGAAAACGCGGAAAACGCGTTCTCTTGCGCCGTTTTCGAAAAAAAATTTCGAAAACGTTTTCAAAATTTGTAAAGGAAATGGAAAATGTGAAAATCATGTTTTCCGCGTTTTCCGAAATTTTTGCCTTGTAAGTGGAAAACGCGGAAAACGAGCGTTTTTCACTTAAAAAAAAAAATTAAAATAATCAAAAAAATTAGAAATTTGTAAAAATTTATCATTTTTAATTACATTATTGGTCCCTGATTTTCAAAACTTGTCATTTTAATCCTCAAATTTTGAAATTTCTTTCGAAAATATCCTAATTTATTTGCAACTTAGGTCCCTCAACTTCAGAGTTTGTTGCACATTAGTTCACAAATTTTACTTTTCTTTCAATTTAGTCATTTTTCGTATTTGCTTTATAGGTCATTGTCTTCAAACATGTATAACTTTTCATGTACAACTCCGAATTGCACTCTTTTTTTTTGCGTAGAACTACAAATTCAACCATCTTTCTGATGATGTATCATGTGCTTAATTATTAAACATTTATTTTTTACTTTTGTATTGTAGACACTTATTTTGTAAGGGCATAATTAATTAACGTAAATTGATTTTTGCAAATTTTATTGAAACTTAAATTTTAAATGTTATGAGTGCTTACTAGAAGGATGTATCTATATAAAGTATTAAATGAAACGATTACTTTAGAAGGGAAAATTACTACTCAAATGTGGAACGATTACTTTAGAAGGGCAACATGAATTTTTGAACTTTTTTGGTATAACCAAATTGTGTGATAGGGGTTATTTCATTTATTTTTGTTGTGTAACTCAAAATATGATATCTTTATTTCATTTATATTCACAAACAATATGAAATAATTTTCTTCAAAATTTTAAACATAACGCGTTTTCCAGCTTTTCATTTTCGAAAACAGTTTTCAGAAATAACAAACCAAACGCGTTTTCAGCAATTTCAAAAAAAGTCACAGAAAATGGAAAACAGAAAATATTTTCAAAAATGAAAACATGAAACTGAAACACAAAGAGAACGCAGCCTTACTTTTTCAACTCACTTAGGATTCAAATCTCGACTTTTCTTCCCCCCTTTTCGGCTTAACATTTCGTCAACTTTTGTTCAATGAAGAAGCGAACCAAGTTTAGCATGAAAGAGTCTCGGTATCCAAAAACCGAGCAACTGCCTTCAGCACGTTCCATTAAAGGAGGTGGCAAGGATGCTTCGAGTCAATCCTTTCCATGTTTGAGTCCATGTCTGAATGTGTGGTGAATACATCTTAGTTTCTCCTTTAAAAACTCAATAAGTTAAGATCAACTTGAGTTTTTCCATTACTTTCTCTCGGGTCAACAGACTAGGAATGGTATCTTCATGTTATTGTGGCCTACTTGCCTGGAGGTAAACTATCCTTATCATTTTTATTAATTTACCTTTGTCATCTATTATAAAAAGACTACAATCTTTTGAGTAAATATTGTAGCATTTCCCTGATAGTTGATGTTGAATCCAGGCCCAAAGAAAGGTACAGAGATCCGCTAGCAAGGGCCCAATAGAGGTCCAATGGATCTTGACCCACGGGCTAAGGCCTAAAATATCACCTTGGGACGAATGCCGAGGTGGTATGTCAAGCAAACCTCTTTAGCTGACCTGGTTAACGACTGGCCGATGTGCTTCATACTCAGTCGGGGCGCTTTATGGCGTTGACCAGAAGAGAGATGGAGTCAGTGATGAGACACTGCCTTTACCAAGATGTGACAGGTGCCCATCCCCTACGAAATGTAGCAATGATTACAATCAACAAGCAAGGTTGTCACGTCCAAGAGCTAGGGTGAAGACAAGTGTAAAGTATGCCACGTGTCATGATCCGAGAAAACAACTTCAACCATAAATAGAACACGCTTGTCTCCAAGAAAGGGGTTAGGAATTTCATACTCTTAACCAAATATATGTATCTCTCACTCCCTTTTCTCTCTTCTAGACATTTACTTCTCCCGCACCCAATATATATATAAATTCGCCTAAAATGAGCACTGACTTTGGCATCGGAGTGCAAATGGGAGCCACCTCAGCCCTCTTTGCAAACTGATTGTTTGTCAAAGTGCGCAGGAGATCCACGTGTTCAAGAGGGAGGAGTTGAGACGTGTTGGTCCAAGGTCCAGCCGGATTTTGTGGTCAACAGTTGAAATATACTTAAAATATTGCTTTCAACATATCCAAACTAAACATTACCATTTGCTCCTTCGATAAGCTCCAAGAAATGTGGTTGCTTGCACTGGTGTCTAGGTACCAAGTAACTTTATTCTTGTCTCCATATATGATAAAATTAGAGTAAATGAATAATATTTCTATATAATTCAATAATCAGTACTATACAAGCAACTATATAAATAGATGTTGAGCTATCTAGGAATATAATTATATACAAGGTCATGATCCCATAATTTTCTCCTATCAGCAGCCATAATATCAATCATCACCAGTACAGAAATAGGAATTCGCGTTGGCTGGAAAACGGAATACACGTCGGTTGTAGCGGCGACGCATATGACGCAGACGTGTAAAGTCTCGACTTTAGGCGTCGGTTGTAAACCGACGCCCAAAGTCAGTTTTGGACGTCGGTTCTAATTTAAAACCAACACCTAAAGTAAAAAAAAAAACTTTGGGCGTCAGTTCTAATTTAAGAACCGACAACCAAAACCAACTTTGGGTGTCGGTTTGTTAAAAACCGACGCCCAAAGTTTTTTTTTGTTGACTTTAGGCGTCGGTTCTAATTTAGAACCGACGCCCTAACCTTTTTTTTTGTATTTATATATTATATGACCTACAGTGACCTGGATGTGGCCTGCAATGATCCAGGCCACTGCAGGTTGTGTTTATATATTATATGACCTGCAGTGACCTGGACGTGACCTGCAATGATCCAGACCACTGCAGGTCAGGTCGTGGCCTACTGTGACCTGTAATGACCCAAGCCACTGCAGGTCATGGCCTGCAGTGACCTGAACGTAGTCTGCAATGACCCAGGCCACTGTTGGGAACCTGGGTTGCTCTACTCACAAAAATTGATTTAATGTGACTAGATCTTCCCGTTACAGGATTTTCTGTTCTATGTATTTAACTTGGAATAAATAATTTTGCACACAAAAATTGTTTCGAGAAGATTACCCTTGTAGCGTGCTTTACAATAATCTTCATCAACTGCTTCTTGATTCCACCAAAGCTTCAAACCCTCAAGCTTTCCTAGGTGTTCTCCAATGGCAGCTGTGCAGGTGCGTGGTCACCTTTCTCAAGACCTAGGTTAAACTAGGATTAGGTTTTTTTTTTTTTTTGTAAAGAGGAAACACACACTACACACTTTAGTGTGTGTCTCGCCACTTTTCCAATTAGGTTAAGAAAAATAGTCTTGAGAGACTATTTGTAACCTCTTTACACTCCAAAACCCTACCAGGCCTAGTACCATAACCCAGGCCCATTTCTGCACAACCCAATACAGGTAATAAGCCTGTATAAACCCATTATAGTGAAGCCACCGAGGGAACCTGATCGGACCCAATTAAACTAAGCTCCAATAAATTAATTATGACCCGATCAACTCTCGATTAGTCAAAATTAATTTATTAATCACGTTCTATTCCACTAAAATAACGAGATTGCACTCTTAGTAAAATTGAAATTACTGAAACAATTAATCAATAATTATATCATCTGACTTATCGTTCTTACATGTTACCCCCGTCGATCAACTCGAATATTCAGAGCAAGTTAAAATGATCAAAATGCCCTTCTCCGTATATTCATAAATTCTCAACTCTCATCTTCTATCTGACAGTTCGATGTGATCCCATCACATCATAGAATTCAACAGTCACTATCGAATTACTGAGCTCAGATTCAACTGTCCACTAGAAGAACCAGTGAGATTATGATCATACCTAAAAGGTGACGGATTCCATAATACGAATATATGTTCCTCGTTAGTTCACTTTAATTCCCAAAGTACCGAGATATTGATCAGAAATTTGATCTCACCCATTGATACCTCAAAGAACTTCAAGTTAGTAATCGAAGTCCATTATCCGATTAGGATTAAGGTCCCACGTACGATAATCAAGTGAAATTAAATTTATATGGTCAATGTCACAAATTAATTTCACGTGGTCCCGTCCAATACGTTCCAAACGTACTCTCAATCTTATTACCAAAGTCAAAGATAGACTTTAATAAAATCGAGATGATCTTATCAAAATAAATTGTCCATATTTATTTATTGATCGTGAACGTTAATTTTAGATCGAATCACAAATTGAATCTTTCTGTGTTTAACAATTTAAACACTCGATTTGTAATATCAAATCGACCCGTGGACAAACACAACATCATATTAATACAATCAATTAATATTTTACTTTTAAATGTCGTGAATTATACTCTATGGGCATATATAATTCCAACAGCTACTGCATGTCGTGACCTGTAGTGGCCTGTAATGACCCAGGCCACTGCATGTCGTGACCTGCAGTGGCCTGCAATGACCCAGGTCACTGCACGTCGTGGCCTGCAGTCACCTGGACGTGAATTGTAATGACACATGCCACTGCAGGTCGTGGCCTGCAGTGACCAGGACGTGGTCTGCGATAACCTGAACATGCGCATCACCAAATATATATATATATATATATATATAATCGATATATACGTAATAAAATTAAATTAACAATAATTATACTTACAAATTGTTAATTTATGATACAAATTAAAAATATATGTAAGTGCAAGTTTTGATTACGCTTCGATTTACACAAACCTATGAACGAAGTATTTTGCCCATAAGTTTTGAATGTCGATTACTTCCTCCGTTAAATAATATTCTTTAAATGCCTACAAACAATCAAAATGAATTATTAGTTATTTTTTCATAAAATATAAAGTCATTATTAAGATTTTCATTTTCAATGACTTATACATTTTCTAACGAAGTAAGTTGAAAGTGTTCTGTGACTATCTCATACATATTTCTCATTACGTAGTAGCCACACTCAGACCCTCCAGGTTGTTGAGGACATTGAAATATTCACATTGAAAAATAACAATATTAGTAATCAAATTAAATAAAATATAGAAATAATTCAAACATTTTTAATAAAGTTTAAATCCGTGTTTTCATACTTTTACGTTTTTCCACATTGTATTGGATTTTGTCCTCATGCTTCCAATTGTCCAATACGTTTTGAAAGCCCTAAAATTTCAATAAATTATATCAACAAGCTACAAAAAAATAATGACTCAAATTTCCTACAAAAATTTTGGCAGAGTCTCCCCTATAAATTGAACTTATCCAACCTGTAGGGGGACCCTGCTATTCAAAACTATCAAATTCTCAACAATCACAACTCCACAATCAATTTCACCACAACTCCACAATTATTTCATTAAAAGTTTCCTAACTTACGTGTTCAATATCAGCTTGATATCCAAGTCACGCTTAGATGCAGCAGCTGAATCTAAGAAGTACACCGTATTCTTCTCAGGAGAAATAACTAGCAACATCCAATGATTCCTGCGTATTATGAACGTGTAAATACAACTTTAAATATCATATCATTCAAATTTGGTTAAAAATTAGAGAATATCAATGGTCTTACTCTTGAAAATACGGTGCTAGAATGAATTTCTTAGTTTTCATTGCCTTCATGGTGCTGGCCAAGTAGTTTATAACACCATTTGCATTTGTTCTTACTGAAATCGATGCAATGCGTGTCGAAGACATGAATCCAATCGATTCAATACCGAATTCCTGACATAACTCATGGAGGTACCTAAAAAATAATAATACCAATAAATAGAAATAAAATAATGATTTAAATTGAAATTATAATTTTTGATCAGAAGTCTTACAATGAAAACACTTGTTAGATTGATGTATCCAACCATTGCATCGTAAGCAAGTCGGCGATGTCTCCGACTGTAACATAAAAACCATCATTGAATGCAAAGTTGAACACGGCGGCATCAACGGGTACCTGGTAGAAGTCATCACCAACAGGCAATTGAATGACCAGAGTGTGTAACATTTTACAATCATCACCCAGACGTTGCAACGTCTCATCGTCAACAATCGCAGGTCGCTGAGTGGATGACATTTCGAAACTCTGGGGTGTTTTTCATTCGTTAATTTTTTTTCCCTGTTGTGGTGCCTCTTCCTGCAACAAGATAATTTTTATCATCTTCAGTTGTTATGCAAATTTAAAAGAAATTAATATTGACAGAATCTTTTATATAACTAAATGTTTGTACCTCTCCAAAAATCACCAACTCCTTGGGCCATTGCAAGAAGCTTCCAATAGCTTCCCCCACTGTGGTGTGGTATTGAGATGGCACTGGAATACAAAACGCTTCTGCACCATCGACAATGTGGTCAATGGACACCTTAGCATGATCAGGCCAAGGAGGTTTATGATGCACCACCGTGTCGGGTCTGGCTGGATAAACCATCCCGCTCGCTACTATTTGTTTCTCACCATTAAGACTTATGGCGAGACGATAAGGAGTCGGCTTCTATTGTACAACATCATTGAACATATATGTTAGCAACTTCCAGTTGAAATAACATAAATAATGTTAAAAAATTCTAAATAGCATAACATTAAATACCTGAAGTCCATGAAATGGATCTGGATCCACGGAGTGGCAACTGCTGCGAGTTGGTGGTCGGGGCTGTGGAGTTACGTCCACCTCGGCCTCAACATTTAAGCCCAGGCGCTGGAGGATAGCATCGTATTTAGTCTGCATACTATGGTAGTCCCTCTGCATAGTATCGAATTTACTTTGCATCTTCGACATGATCTGATGCCTGACCTGATCGGCAATACTATCCTCCATCTCTGACCTGATCATCTCCTTAATATCGTCTACTGAGACGACCCCACAGGAACGTCTAATGTAATCATCAGGCCTGTCGTAAACATCCCTCGTAGTCACATAGACGCCATACCCCCTTACCCTACCAGGGTGATCCGGCTTACCAAGAGCTTCACTTAAAATATCATGCTGTCTACTTGCCACAAATGTCCCCTGCGTGGACTGCTCAGCTTTTTCAACCTATTAACAGAAAAATGAAACATAAATATAAGTATATATTTAAGTAAATTTTAATTTAAATTATGAAAAAATAATCATGATATACTTACAATTTTATCAAACACCCCATCGTTTTCTCGTTGGGGATGTAATAACTTCCATCTTCTTTCTTCTTCGATCTAGCTCGAATCCAATCTAAACTTCAATCCTCACTTACAATCGACGAGCTAATCATGTCGCATGAAGAACTAGAAGACAGTGGGTCACTGACTACCCACTGTGGCTTCATCCCCGCATAACCAGCTGAGCCCATATAATGTGGATGCTCGTTTCGCAATTGAGTATCCCTGACCTTCTTACTTTTTTCCTGAAAATTGTCACATCAAGTATTTAATTTTCAACTCAATAAATCACATGCGTACAATTAAATATATGTACCTTAAATTTCTCAGTCTGGCGTTCTTTCTTAAACGAGTTCCATTGCTCTTCAGTTATAAAAGAGTAAAGTTGCGTAGGAGATGTGTATCTCGGGTGGTCATGTGTAATATAATCATGAACCAGACGAGTCTTGAAATCTTTCCATCGCATCCCCGCAACTTTCAACACCCTTTTTTTGGCTGCGTCATCGGGGATGTTGAACTCCCTCTGAAAGACGAATATAATATGCGATGTTATAAGAAAAAATTACGAAACGTTATCAATTAACCATGCATGAAGTGATAGTACCTTTATTTCTTCCCACATCAAGTCCTTAAGGCCGGGATCAACCTTGTGCCAATCACTGATGTTAATGTCAACGTGAATACGGGCCAAACACCCGACATAATGTTTGAAGTTCCCCTTGCCTGGTCCGATTGGCCTATGTTTGTCATCGAACTCGATGACATTCACTTCACCGGCCTTCTTCATGTTTTTACACATTGTTGGCCCTCTAGTCCTTTTGGTGCTAGTAGTACGATGATCATCTGAAGATGATGAAGACTCGGCCATTATATTGAGACTACTGTTAACGTACATGCACATATAACAACGTATTAATAAATTATTGTTATCAAAACGACAAGAGAAATTATTAACAATGTATAGAGCATATATGAAAAATAAAAGAAAGTTATAAGCAAAGACTGTGTAAATAAACTCATACAATTAATAATCAGGAACGACGGTCAATCCATAATCCTTCTTCATGATCCCAACGCATATAATTTGATTCAATGTTATCTTCCCCTAAAGTTGAACTCCGTTGTATACCGATAGAAAACGGAGGGGTTTCATCAAAGTGATCATAATCTTATTCAAAAATAAAATACAACTCCAATCAAACTTCAATATCATCAACTACTCCAAGTTTAATTCGAAATCCATTCTCAGTTCCTACAAAGTCAAGCTAAGATTTCATGACTTAATATCTCATAATTTCAACTCCAATAATTAAATTATTAAAATGTATCTATCTACTAACTTAAAATCAACAATATAAATTTAACACCCAAATTTATATATATTAAAATTTAATTAACACATTTATACATATTAACATGTAATTATCATATTTACACATATAAATATACATATATATATATATATATATATATATATATATATATATATATATATACATACATACACATACACACACACAAATATATATATACACGCACACACATATATATACACATAAATATATATTTCTATAGACACATATATATACACACATACATATACCTACATGTATACAAAAATGAGAATCGGGTCTTACAATGTAGGAGGTGGCGGCGGCAGTAGAAGAGTGAGGGCGGTGGAGGTGGCGGCGGCGGTAGAAGAGTGCCGTGAGACTCACAAGAGAGGGAGAGGCGTGAGAGTAGAGAGAAGAGAATTGTGAGAGAGAGGCGTGAGAGTAGTAGCTAGTGTACTGAAAGAGAGAAAGAGGCGCGAGAGTGTGTATGAAATTACCGGGAGAATATTTATTATAAGAAAGGCGTCGGTTCAAGAAAAAACCGACGCGAGAAACATGGTTTCTCGCGTCGGTTCTCCTTGAACCGACGCGCAAAGTCGGCCGGTCCGACTTTGCGCGTCGGTTTAAAATGGAAACCGACGCCTTTTCCTAAATTTTAATTACGAAAATGACACTGTCCTATTTTACACGTCGATTTTTTGTAAAACCGACGTATGTTCCTCATTTTTTTTATGCCTTTTTGTACTAGTGCATATATCACGGTATCTTTTCTTTCCTACAATAGATTTTGCACTCATAAATGGATGCAATCATGGGATCAATCACGGGATTTATTCCAACATTCACCCTCAAGTTGGCGAGTGAATATCATGAAGTCCCAACTTGTCACTTAATTGTCAGAATTGTTTACTTCCCAAAGGCTTGGTGAAGATATCTACAAGTTGAGAATGTGACGAAACATATGAAGCTGAATTTACCCCGGCTTGTAGTTTTTCCCTAATAATGTGACAATCAATCTCTATATGTTTAGTTCGCTCATAGAAGACTGGATTTCTGGCAGTGTGGAGTGCTACTTGATTATCACAAAATAAAGTTTTCGGTTGTTTTTGTAGGACCTTCAGATCTGGTAAAATGTATCATATCCATGTGATCTCCAAACATGTCATGGCCATAGCTCAATATTTTGCTTTTTCGGAAGAACGAGCCACATTTACTTGTTTCTTCTAATTCCAGGAAATTAAAGAATTTCCTAAGAATATGCAGTATCCCGAAATAGAACAACGAGTTATTGTGCAACCTGCCCAATCAGAATCGCAGTAGGATTTTCATGTGAGATCGGTAGAAGAAGGAAAGAATAATCCTTGACCAGGATTGCCTTTAATAAATCTTAAGACCCTTAAAGCTGCTTCCCAATGCGGTTTTTGTGGATTTTGCACAAATTGACTTAGGATTTGCACGGAGTATATTACATCAGGTCTTGTCATTGTAAGGTAAATCAATTTCCCAACCAACTTCCTGTATTTGGTAGGATCATGTAGTAAATCACCATCATCAGAATTTAACTTCAAATGTTCCTCCACTAGGAATGAATTAGGACGAGATCTAGGTAATCCCAAGTCCTTCAAAATATCCAATGCATATTTCCTTTGGGAAATAAAAATTCCTTTTCGAGATCGAGATTCAATGCAAAAAAAATATTTTAAATCACCAAGATCTTTGATACGAAATTGTTGACGGAGATATTCTTTGAGGGATTTAATTTCTTTCTCATTATTTCCCGTCACAATTATGTCATCAACATAAATGAGTACCACAGTAAATGAGCTCCCATTGGATTTGGTAAATAAGGAATAATCAGCCTTTGATTGATTGAAACCTGCCTTCTGAATAGCATTAGAGAATTTTGCAAACCAATTACGAGAACTTTGTTTCAAACCATACAGGGATTTATTGAGCCGACATACCATATTCTCCCCCTATTGGCGAAGGCCAAGTGGAACCTCCATATATACCACCTCATCTAGATCAGCATGGAGAAAAGAATTTTGAACATCCATTTGGTGAAGGAACCAATTACGGGAAGCGGCAATGGCTAAGAGGTATCGCACAGTCGTGAGTTTGGCAGTGGGAGAGAATATTTCCAAATAATCAACTCCTTCAATCTGTGTATAACGTTTAGCAACAAGGAGAGCTTTGTACTGTTCGATTGAACCATCAGAATTATATTTGATCTTGTAGACCCATTTGTAACCAATGAGTCGATGTCCTGGAAGTAATCAAACAAGTTGCCAAGTATTGTTATAAATGAGAGCATCCAACACAGCCTTCATAGCCTCTTTCCATTTTGGATCAAGAATTTCCTGAGAATAGTTACTGGGTTCACAGAGACCAGATATACTTGCAAGGAAAGAAAAATGAGAAGGGGAAATGCGTGCATATGATAAAGAATTAGAGAGAGGGTGCCTTGTACCTCGAGGAAGATATGACGACGGAGTTGCGAATTGGTGGGGTTCGGTGTGAGGGAAGTGCATAGAATAATCAGCATGCCAAGCCGGTTGTGTATGGGGTCGACTCGAATGTCGGGTTTTGGGAGTGGGTTTCGGTTCAGGTGACTCAATATTTGGTGTTAAAACATGTGAGGTGGATGAGGCAGGTGGCTCTGTGACTTGGGAGGTTGACAGAGTTGCATTCGAATGATCAGTGGTGAGTGGGGGGTTGGGTTCTATAATAGTTGGGTCGGTGTTTAAGGGATAGAAATGAGGATGGCTTGGATTAGGTAATGGTGGGATGTTAGGTGGAATGTTATGTTTGAAAGGAAAGATGTTTTCATGGAATTTTACATCTCGACTAACAAAAAATTTCTTAGTTGTTAAGTCGAACAATTTGTGACATTTTTGACCAGTAGGGTATCCAATGAATTTACAACGTTTAGCACGTGGTTCAAATTTGGTTATAGGTTGAACTATAGTTGCATAACATAGGCATCCAAAAACACGAAGGTGATTATATGATGGTGGCTGAAGGTATAAGCGTTCAAATGGTGTAAGGTGGGACATAAGGGGTGTTGGCAAGCAGTTAATTAAATATACAACGGTCAATACGCATTCGTCCCAAAAAGTAATGGGCACATTAGATTGAAAAAGTAGGGCGCGAGCAACATGTAAAATGTGACGATGCTTGTGTTCTACAACTCCATTTTGTTGTGGAGTGTAAACACAAGAACGTTGAAACTCAATCCCTTTGGTGGAAAAAAAGAACTTAAAGAAATAAATTCCTCGCCATTATCGCTCCGAATGATTTTTATTTGCAAGTTGAATTGAGTCTGAATAAAAATATAAAAAGACTTGAGTAATATAGGGGCATCAGATTTTTGTGTCATAAGAAATACCAATGTGCAACAAGTGAAATCATCAACAATTGTTAGAAAATAACGAGCGTCTGAATGTGTATGATGCTTATGTGGTCCCCAAATGTCACAATGAATTAATTGAAATGGTAAAATAGAAGAAATAGTACTAGACGGGAAGGGGAAGTGGGTTTGCTTAGCTAGTGGACAAATGTCGCAATTATTCTCAAAGGATACATTAAAAGAGGAAATGGACTTAGATATTAGACGAAGACATGCTGGAGATAGGTGGCCAAGTCGGTGATGCCAAGCGGGGTCGGCGGTATTGAGGTGACACGCGGTAGATGATTTTGAAACCAGTGACACGAAATATAGACCTCCACTCTACTTACCCCAGGCAATCATCTTCCCCGTAGCCAAATCCTGCTAAATACAAAAATCCAGGAATAGAATCACGCAACAATTCAAGGACTGGGTAATTTTACTGGCTATTAAAAGATTTAATTGGAAAGAAAGCACATTGAGAACGTCTTTTAAAACAATATCTTTATTAAATAAGATTGTCCTGGTAGAGTTAATGGGTTCGGTAGAACCAGTGGGTAAATTAACATGAGATGTTTTGGGTGTGTGTGTTTGAACAAATGATGTGGAATCAGAAGTAATATGATCTTTGGCCCCACTATCTAGAATCCAACAATTTGACAAAATGGAATTAATTGAGGGAGTATCATATAGACCTGCTGCATTTACATAAATATCAACATTACCCTTAGACATATTGGTCATGGCAGTGGTTAACTGCTGAATTTGTTCACTGGATAGTCCTGGACAGATAGCTTGCAAGTCCGGGCTGATGGAAGAGGGAACATTTACAGGTCCATGTGGATGGGTATCCACTTTATCCATGGCTAGAGGTGTGGTAGCTGTCGCATGTGCAGCGTGGAAATTCTGCCATGTAGGTTGTGATTGTTGGTTTCCATATGACTTATTACTTCTTGATCTGCAATTGAGGTCATATTTTGGTTTGAAATTCAGGTCATGTCTCGGGTGCCCAGGTGGAAATTCATGAAGTTTATGGCATGTATCTATAGTATGACTGTCCTTCTTGCAATAATAACAAAACTGTTCTTCATTTTTAGAAAAGGAAGAGTTACCAGATGACTTTTGATTAACATTAGAGCCTTTGGATCCCCGCATAGCGGCTGCAATGAAAAATTTCTCATTGAGGGATTCATTCCCAATCACTCGTTGCTTCTCCTCTTGAGTCACCATGTTATAGATTTCTTGAATGTCCGGAACCGGTTTCATGAGCAATATTTGGCGTCGAACTGTTTTATATGATTCACTGAGTTCCATAAGGAATTGCATGAGGCAATCCTCATTATGATATGTCTCTCTTTTCTTTCCCTCAATACATTTACAATGATCACATAAGCATGGGGGGCTGTATGAATCAAGCTCATCCCAATACCCACGTAATTTTGTAAAATAGTTCTCTACTGTCATGGTTCCTTGGACATGTGAGGCAATAGATTTCTTGATCTCGAATATGCGTGGAAAATTTCCTTGATAGAAGCGAGCTCGAAAATCTTCCCAAACATGTTTGGTAGTAAGGGCAAAAAGAACATTTGGCACGACTTCTGGTGAAACCGAATGTTAAAACCATGAAATCAATTTATGGTTTGCTCTCTGCCACAAGTTATATTCTTCTGGCTTTACGGTTTTAGAAGGCTCTTTGAATCTTCCATCGATAAAGCCTAATTTATTTCTCACTGAAAGAGCAATTTCGACTGACCTACTCCACGTGGCCGGGTTCTCGCCGTTCAACGACTGAGAGGAAAGTGAGATGGATGAATTATCTGAATGATGAAAGTAATAGCAACTTGATGGGTCAAGGCCATCTACTTGTTTTGTAGTAGAGTTAGGATCGGTTGGAGCCGCCATTGTAATTTAATAGTCTGGAAAAATGTTTAGAGATTCAAGGTTTAGAGAGCATGAATAAGCTCTGATACCATGATAAAATTAGAGTAAATGAATAATATTTTTGTATATTTCAATAATCAATACTATACAAGCAACTATATAAATAGAGGTTGAGCTATTCTAGGAATACAATTATATACAAGGTCATGATCCCATAATTTTCTCCTTAATATCAAGGTATCTTTGCTTTCCTTCAATAGATTATACACCCATCAATGGATGCAATCATGGGATTTATTCCAACAATATAGTTAGCCTTCGCCTCGACTCTTTTTTAGGATTCCAACAAATCTGAAACCTAGTGTCCAAATTTTTTGCAATTGGAACATTGAACTTAAGATTTATCAAACCTCGAGTTCGAGTTGCTTCTTCCATGACCTCATGCTAATCTTTTCCTTTTTCATATTTGTTGCTGGAATTATTGTCATTATTATTCCAACCACGACTATAATTGCTTCCTCATCATCGGCCTCGACCTCTACTTTGGTCATTTTGGCTTCTCCCATTGTCTCAACTTTCTTGCCTATCCTTTATTTGCATCTTGAAAAGTTGCTCGTTAATCCCTTCTTTTTTTTTGTGTGTGTGTTTCTCCCCATAAGCTTGCAATGAACCTTGAAGTTGCTCGATTGTCATGTCCTCCAAATCTCTTGCTTCTTCAATTGTCACAGGGATGAAGGATGTGCTCGAACTTCGAATCCAATTATCAAAGTATTTTCTTTATAATTATAATTCTCACATCTTCTAACTTCTCACCATTTCTTAATTGATTTGAAATAGATAGTGTTTAGAAAATCGGACTGGACCAACCAGTTCAATAGGGAAAATCAGTAACCGATCCAAAAATTGGTCCTGTACGAACCAAAAATTGGCCAAAAAACTAACCGAAAAACCCTGTTTTCAGCAGGTTCAACCGGGAACCGGCCAGTTTTTAAAACCAGATTTTCCCTTTTTTTTTTTTTTTGTTTTCCTCTAAGGGTGCGTTTGATACACGTTCTTTTCCATGGAAAATATGATTTTTCATATGATTTTCCAACTTTGCGCTGTTTGGTTGCCTAAATTTTCCATGAAATTCATTTTTCCACTTGCCTCGAAATTCGGTATTTTCCTTGTTTTGAATGAATTCATTTTCCTAGGAGGGGAGGAGATTTTATTTTTCATGAAAAACCTTATACCATTTTTGTTACGTTTGATCCCTTTTGTTGTTGTTAATTGATTTTATTTTTTTCTAAAAATTAACATTATTATTATCAAGTACAAATGTGTGAAAAAATAAAATAAAAATATTTTTTTTATTAAAATAGATAAATTTTACTTTGTTTTTCATGAAAAATAATGTCAATCAAACAACAAAAATTGAAAAATTCCTTACTTTTTTCACCTAGAAAATTAAACCAATCAAACACATTAAACTTTCAATTCTCAGGAATTCAATTCCCTGAAATTTATTTTCTTTCCACCCAAATTCCACTCTCCCAATCAAACGCTGCCTAATTGTTTTAAGATACTTTTGTAAATGATTTATTTTTTAAATAAGTAAATCTTGGTTTATTGAAAAAATAACTTGTTTTTTAGGAAATCTTGTGATTTTGGAAATAATTTTTATTTATTAATTGAAACCGGTTCGACCCGGTCGAACTCTTTGACTTTTTACCCGTTGCTTTTTCCGATTCGAACCGATTTCCAATTTTCTAAACACTGAAAATAGACAATACTCTTGAAAAATAGTCGAAAAAATATTCTCATATGTAATGACTCAAATTCCCCTCTTAAAGTTTGGGGAAATACTTTCTTTACTTTCTCTTGTCCTTCGAATTTTTTTGAAGTTTCTCTTATGTTTCCTTAGCTGGTGTTGCATTGAAACTCTTCTCGAACCCATCATCTTACAATTTTTGATAGATAAGAAAGAGGGTTGTCTTGTTTCTTTTCTCGAATATTTTAAACTATCCCTTTGTGGTTAAGATAGTGATGCCTCATCTTGTGACTAGATAGCCTTTTTTCATGACTTTTCACACCCTATATAGTAGAGCCTTCATTTTGATAATTCAATTATCATAGTCACTTCCCTTTAGTTGTGGAACTTGGAAGGATGTCATATCATTGCTAGCCATGAATATAGAGGAACTACTTTGAAACCTTGATTTGATACCACTCTGTTGGAAATAAGGAGGATTTAAGAAAGCTAGAAGACTTAATGAGAAGATAAAGAAGCTAGACAATTTTGGTGGAAGAGGATATTTTTATTTCTTGAGAACTCTTGGTTTAGACTTGGTACAAAATGGTAGAATCGTCCCCTAACTTGTACCTCTGTATTCTAATGAGATATCTAACAAAGTTTGTCTCAATCTTATTACAATATTTATGATATAAATAAAATAAAAAAAAAAACCATTGCTCATATCATCAAGAAATAATTAATATTCAAATAATCATTGTCATTATATATTTCTATATTCTGTTACCATGCAAATTTTTAATTTGAAAAATCTCCTTTTTTGTGGCACAATATGAATATATCGGATAAACCCTGGATCCTTTAACTCTAGCTTTGACATATAGCTTGAATTGCCACCCAACAAACTTGAGATAAACGTAGAACAAGTTCAAACTAAGAACATATTTCATCCCAGCAACCCCCTTTTCAAAATTTTTGAGTAATTTTAGGCCTTATTCTCTTTTGATTTCAGTTCGTTTTGAGTTTTTAATTTTCGAAAATATCAAAAATGCGTTCACTTTACCCATTTTTAGAAATTCATTTTCCAAAAAAAAAAATTAAAAAAAAAATATAAAGGAAACTCAAAACGAGTTTATTGCATTTTGGATATTTTGTGTTAAAAAATTCAAAACACGATTTTTAAACCTTTTTTTTTTTTTTGTAAATGTGAGGTACTTCATTCACTTGAAATTCTTATGTTATTTTATCATTGTATATAGATCCATATTAAGATTTTTTTTTTGGTAAATGTGAGACACTTCTTTCACTTGAAATTCTTATGTTATTTTGTCATTATATATAGATCCATGTTAAGATTTTTTTTTTTTTTTTTTTTTTTGGTGTAAATGTGAGACACTTCCTTCACTTGAAGTTCTTATGTTATTTTTCCATTATATATAGATCCATGTTAAGATTTTGTTGGTATGAGGTTAGATTTTTGTTTAACTGAAACAATATTAATGATGAATTTATTGACATAGAGAACTAACTGATTTATTAACATTAAAATTAATGTAATTCAACAAATCAATCATTTTTTACATATAAAATATTACAAAATAAATATATCAGAAAATTACAAAGTAAATGCATTTTTCAGTTTTCTATTTTTGAAAACAGTTTTCCAAAATCATAAAGAGAACATGTTTTCAGCAATCCCAAAACAAACAACCAAAATTCAAAACAAAACTCAAAATTCAAAATCAAAATACATAGAGAACAGTCCCTTAGGTTCTTGGGATAATGCGTGGTTGAAAAGTGCAAAAAATGATGAGTCTCGTAAGAATATGTGGTTGAAAATTAGTTTGAAAGAAATTTTGAAAAAAAAGTTGGGACCAAATGGGTCCTAAGACAACATTTAACTGCCTCAAAAATAAAAATAAAAATAATATTAAATTAGTTTTTCATCTTAATTATTATACTATTTGTTTATTGAACCATGCTACTTGTACATATTTGTTTAAAGAATTGTTTACATATTTAATATTTGTCAAACATCCATTATTTTACCTATCACATCATCTCTAAAATCAACAATCACAAAATCACCAACACTCTATATGTACACCAATATGGACAAAACATATGTACAAATATCATTGTTCTTATTTATTTATTTTTGTTATAACCACATTAGGTAGCTCATTAATAAGGAAAGAAAAATAGTACTTAGAGCATGTTTAGTAATGTGATTTTTAGAAATTTTGTGATTTTATTGGTTTTTTGATGAATGTGTGGCTCAAAAATATTTGAAAAATAAAAAATTATAGACTTGACTAAGAATTGATAGTTGAGATTGAATTTGAGAAATTGAGGTGAAAAAATCACATTACCAAAGAGACTAAGAAATCAACTAGATAGACCTCGAAAAAAAAAATCAGCTAGATTATTTTTTTTTCCCACCACATAAGACATACCAACTTAAACCTGATTTCTTTCTATAAGATTACCACTGACACTCCCTTAAAGAATTCTTAAATTAATGTATTCCCTTTCCCCAGTACTCAAAAGGATTCTAAAAAGGCTCACTCCAGCCAAAAGTCCTTACAACTCTGGGTCACTCAGGATTAACTTAAAAACAGTATGACTTCTAAAAAATAAGTTATGCTTTTATGATATGCATAGGATGTAATGAATTATCATGCAGAAGATAATATAAACATAAAGATAGGAATTAAAATTATTTTTTGTAGATTCATTAAGACATTTTAAAGAAAATACAATTAAGGATTTCCCTATCAAGAAGTCCCTTAAAGACTTAAATAAAACTTGGAAAAGAAGAGTACCGTAAGAGTATTCACGGGTTCCTATTTAACTATACAATAGTTTTGGATTGAGAATTTTTCTTGATAAGGAGGCTTTCAAGATTAAGAGCAAGGAGTACACAGGTTGTACACTCTTGCCTTATTGGTATGAAAACTTCTTCCTTAAATAGAGAAATTCTAGGGAGCAATGCTCCTACAAAATTCCTAACAGAATCTGAAAAAGCAAAAGCTGCTATCAAAGGAGGTCTTCACGCTTCTTCTTTATGTCAAGTCTTCTTTACAGCTGTCTATCTTTTTTTGACACACGTTTCACCGAGAAACTTTTGGTCAAAAAGGGTTGTCTTTTCTCTGGTCCATTATACCTTCTTTCTAAAAAAAAATTGTTTCTTTGCGTCGACAGTTTCTTTTGTAAAATTATGTATTCAAATTATGTTCTACAATGGAGTAAAAAGACATCCCACTGTCTGAATTATTGAATCCGTCTCTTTCATGTTCTTCAGAATCATCACTGTTTCCTTGGCTAGAATTTTCTGGCTCTAGCAAATTTTCTTTCCATGGGCATTCTTGGATCACTTTTTCTATGGTTAATTTGCTTCTTGCAAAAATTCTGTTAAAAGCTTTATTGATTGCTTCGTCCAATTTTTCCTTAATGTCCTTGTCTTTCTTTTTCTTAATTATAAATTTCTTTTTCCTGGAAGTACCTTCACTATCTCTTGTTAATTTTTGAAACTCTTGAATTTGATAAAGCAATTTATTAATGGAAATGACATCATCTTCTGGATCTTGGGCATTTTGTAAAATTTCTTTCCCTTTGTCTTGACTAATGCTTTGACTGGATTCTTCTTGGCTGGGCTGGAATCTGGTTCTTTTGAATATCTTATTAAGTAATCAAATTTTCCACTGGGCTAGCCTAGCGTATCCTAAATGTCTTATGTTTGTCCTAAGCTCATCTGCTGGTCTTGATTAGTAGGGAAATCCACAGTCCCCTGAGTCTGTTGAACTTTTTACAAGTTCACAGCCATCAACGGATTTGATGAGTCTTTACCAGTTACTATTTGAGCTGGACTAGCTACTGACTTCATAGGCTCAATAGTACCTTTGTTTAGCTTGAGACTAATGATCTCTTTTTCAAACTCAGTTATTTTCTTTTGTAAAGGAGATCTCTCTGAAAGGAGGTTCTAGTTAGATTCATTGACCACTCTAAAATTATTCTGCATGCAATCACAGTGGGTACAAAAAATACTCTTGTCTTTGCTAGGTGAAAAATCAAGTGGAGGGTCTTGGTAATTTTTCAGTGATGGCGAAACATAAAAATTTATTCATATTTGCTATCTTGTTGACTCAAGGGATTCTTGAAAGTTTGTAAAGCCTTTGTAAAGATGATCTTTGAAATCTCTAATACTATCTAAGACTTCTAACCATATATGAAAAACTCCTAATTTTTTTACCTTTAATGACCACATAAATCTTAAATATATTTCTGTTCTAGTTAAAATGTTCTGACAATGCATTCATGGTTGCTAGAAAATACTTTTGATCTTTCTGATTCTTATTAAATGAAATCCACAAATTGTCTAGAATACATCTTTCTTCTTTTGAAAGTGAAACATGTGCAAGTTTTTTAAATGAAATGTTGCTATTTGGAAAACAAATGAGTTCTTGTGCACCAAATCTCATGCGTTCTTGATAATATGATTTATTCTGACTAGATGAGGTCTGGAATGAAGCTGTAGATGCATAAGAATTCTCTAGTGGAATTCCTGGTTTTTGTGGAGGTCTAGACATCTGTAACGGAAGATTATATGGGGTCAAAATTTAAAAAGTCTTTCTTTTCAACTATTCTACTTAAAATATCTATTGCTTTATTGTCCACTCCTTTTATATGTTCAAATTCTATATGAATTCGAGTACTTGTAATTCTGTCTATAAAATTTAACCATCTTCTCCTACTACTCTTTTTTTAATCTAATTTAAGTTTATTACAAAATGAAACAATTGCTACGCAATCTGTTCTTATTTTTATTTCTTTTTTAGAGATAATAAATAATTCAAAGCTATCTAATGCATAATTTACAGCTAATAATTTTGCATCTATACTACTCAAATTTCCTTTTTCCTTATAATTTTCGCTATTATACCTACAAATTCTTTCTGTGTTTTTTGTCTACATACTTATTGGGTTTACAAATCAAAATTGCTCCCAAACCTAATATGCTTCCATCTGTTTCTATAATTAAATAAATTGTGTCTAGTGGCATTGCTAATTTTGGTAAATTTCTTATTTTATTTTTGATTTCTTAGACTAATTTTATATCTTCTTGATTAAAATATATTTGTCCTATTGGTGAGGTTTTTGAATATGATGGTCCTGCTATTTTTGCTAAATCTTTTATAATGGGTCTTGCATAATTTACAAGTCCTAAAAAATTTTGGATTTGTTTTAAATCTTCCAGTTTATCTGAAAATTCTAATGCCTTTTGGGCTATGTGTATAGAACTTGAGAGACATAAAGATTGTGGAATTATTTTTTTATATTTCCAATAATACAAACCAATGTATTTATAATACAAAATAATCAGTAGAAAAGGAAAGAAATAACCAAAAATATATACTCCTAAAAATAGAATATCTACCCAATAATTTACAATCAAATATTCCCTATAATTTTTTCATAATCACAGACTTTCCAACACTCCCCCTCAAGTTGGATCATAGATATTAATCATGTCCAACTTGCTAATGAAATCATTGAAACTTTGTCGTGGTAGCCCTTTGGTGAAGATATCGGCAGTTTGTTTTGTTGTAGGGATATAGGTAATGCAAATAATTCCATCTTCCACCTTTTCTTTAATAAAATGTCTGTCCACCTCTACATATTTGGTTCGATCATGTTGTACATGATTAAGAGAAATACTAATAGCTGCCTTATTGTCACAATAAAGTTTAAGTGGATACTCTAATGTGACCTGTAGTTCTTCCAAAAGTTTCTTTAACCATAAACCTTCGCAAATTCCTTGAGCTACTGCTCGAAATTCAGCCTCAGCACTACTTCGAGCTACTACATTTTGTTTTTTGCTTCTCCAAGTTACCAAGTTTCCCATTACGAAGGTACAGTATCCAGTAGTCCATCTTCTGATGAACCTGCCCAATCTGCATTTGTGAAGATTTCGACTCCCTCATTCTCACATTTTTTGAAGAATAATCCTCTGCCTGGAGACTCTTTGAGATATCTAAGGATTTTGTATACTGCTTCAAGATGAGTTTCCTTTGGAAAATGCATATGTTGACTTACCATAATAACTGAAAACGTAATGTCAGGTTTTGTGTGTGATAGGTAGATCAAATTTCCCACTAGTCGTTGATACCTATCTTTTTCGACGGGTTTTCCAACATCCTCCAACCTTTTTCCTGTCTCAATAGGAGTGTCACTTGGTTTGCATTCTAGCATACCTGTCTCAGTTAGGAGGTCTAAGATATACTTTCTTTGGGAGATACTAATACCTCTTTTTGACCTTGCTATTTCTATTCCTAAGAAATACCGCATTTGTCCCAGATCTTTGACTTCAAATTCATTGGCCAAAGCTTTCTTTAATCTCTCCATCTCAACTACATTATCCCCAGTTAGGATAATATCATCCAAAAACACAATAAGAATGGTCTTCCTTCCATCTTGAGTTTGGCGATAAAACATAGTATGATCTGATTGTATCCTTGACTTCTCAACACTTTCGCAAATCTGTCAAACCACGCTCGTGGAGATTGTTTGAGTCCATAAATTGACTTTTTGAGTTTGCACACTTGATTTACTTCCTCCCCTTTACAAAAGCCCGGGGATAATTTCATATAGACTTCTTCATCCAGGTTGCCATTTAGAAAGGCATTCTTTATATCCAGTTGTTGAAGAGACCAGTCTAAATTTACTGCCAGAGATAGGAGTTCTCGGATGGTATTTAGTTTGGCTACCGGTGCAAATGTCTCCGTGTAGTCAATCTCAAATGTTTGAGTAAACCCCTTAGCTATAAGTCGTGCTTTATATCGATCCACCGTTCCATCAGTCTTATACTTCACGGTGAAGACCCATTTGCACCCAACTGGTTTTTTTCCTCTGGGTAAATCTACCACTTCCCAAGTTTCATTCTTTTTCAAAGCTCGCATTTCCTCCAGTACTGCCTCTCTCCATTTAGGAGCCTCCAATGCTTCCTGAATGTTCTTTGGGATTTTTGTGTTGTCAAGGTTAGAAATAAAAGCATGAAATCCGCTAGACAGGGCATTATATGACTCGAATTTTGAAATCGGATGAAGAGTACATGACCGGGGTTGTTTTCTTAGAGCAATAGGTAAATCAATACTGGGGATCTCAGAATTACCTGACCTGGAAGGAGACTCATGGATATTAGGAGCTATCATCGGGTCCAATTTATTTGGAGTCTCGGGCGTGAGGTCTTCCACGTTCCCTAATTTTGGCCTTCGTGAATAAACAATCATGTCTTTGCCATTTTGCTTTTCAATATCTCTCCTAGAGTTAGAAATTTCTTTCGAGTCAGGTTTGGGTTTTGGAGCGGGTTTAGGTAGAGAAAGGTTGAAGTCCGAAAAATGATCTTCTTCCACATTCTCCCCCTGAAGAGAAGTTTTTTGGAAATAAGGTGTGTTTTCAATGAATGTGACATCGTGGGTAACAAAAACCTTTTTTTGTGATGGGTCATAGCACTTGTACCCTTTCTTGGTATGGGAATATTCGATGAAGACACATTTAATAGCTCTAGGATCTAGTTTGTTCCGAGAATGGGCATGAACATGAACAAACGCAGTGCACCCAAATACCTTAAGAGACAAATTTGATATATGGCTAGATGTAGGAAAGTATTTATGAAGTTTTTCGAGAGGTGTTTGAAAAGAGAGAATCTGTCTAGACATTCTGTAGATCAGATATGTGGATGTTAAAATGGCATCTCCCCAGAATGTTTTTGGCATATTTTTCGTGAACATCAAGGCGCGGGCTACTTCAAGAAGATGTCTATTTTTGCGCTCAGCAACCCTGCTTTGTTGGGGCGTGTCAACACATGAACTTTGGTGAACTATCCCATGTAGTTTAAGGTAATTCCCCAAAGTAGAGTTGAAGTACTCAGTGCCATTGTCGGTTCGCAAAACTTGAATTTGTGTTTGGAATTGAGTTTGAATCATTTGGTGAAATTCTATGAATATGTTACGAACTTCACTTTTTTCTTTCCACAGATAAACCCAGCAAACTCGAGTGTGGTCATCAATGAACGTGATGAACCATTTTGTGTGAGTTCGATTTGGATTTCGAGATGGGCCCCACAGGTCACTGTGAATTAGGACAAATGGTTCGGTGGGTTGGTATTTCGATGTTGGGAATGATGTACGTTTATGTTTTGCAAGTTCACAGAATTCACATTGAAAGTCAAAGATAGTTTTATTCGAAAAAATGGAAGGAAACAAATGTCTCATGTATTGAAAGTTGGGATGACCTATTCTAAAATGCAATAATAATAATTGACTATTTCTAAGGATAGAAGCAGAATCACAAACAGCTAGTTGATGTCGTTTATTCACTTCAGCTTCATTAATGTAGTAAAGTCCATCGCATTCCTTAGCACTTCCAATCATCTTCCCCGATGATTGGTCATGCAAAATACAATGAGTGGGAAAAAAAGTAGCTGAGAAATTTGATGTTTTTGTCAGTTTACTAATAGATAATAAATTGCATGATAATTTAGGAACATGAAGGACAGACTCTAGAGTAATAGGATCAGATATTTTAATCATACCCTTTCCAGCAACTGGTGATAGTGTACCATATGCGATTTTGACTTTAAGATTACCAGCACAAGGGGAATATGACAAAAAAAGGGGATGTAAATTAGTCATGTGATCTGAAGCACCTGAATCGAAATTCACGGTGTTTTATTTTTGGGGAGAGTGCTTAAATCTATAGAATTACCTTTGTGGGCCAGTGAACTGGATGGAACATAATTTGAGGACTGACTAGATGTTTGGAGACCAGAGAATATGTTGTAGAGTTGATTTAACTGCTCAGGGTTAAATGCTCCTCCTAAAGAATTATTTACATCTCCTTCTTGATTCCTTTCTGTACGATGATCAAAGGTTGCTTTGTATCCTCGAGTTTGATTACTCTGCCTCGATTTCCAATCTGCTGGTTTTCCATGTATATCCCAACATGTATCCTTGTTATGACCGGGTTTGTGACAGTGATCACAATAGGGGCACCTTTTTGTATTTGGGCCTGATCCAGTTTGAGGCCCATGAGGCTCATGACTAAACCCACGACTATTAAAGTCATAACCGGACCCTCGTGAATTTGATCCAGTGGGCTTATGAGATAATAGTGCTGAGGTTTCAAGTCCAATAGATGGGTCTCCTTTTAACATTACCAGTCGGCGAGTTTCTTCTCTTCTCACTTCAGAGAAGACTTCACACGTTGAAGGTAGCGGTCTCCTGCCAAGAATCCTCCCCCTTACGTCGTTGAGTTTGCGGTTCAGTCCTGCCAAGAACTCGAAAACTCTCTCTGTTTCGAGTTTTTTCTTGTATTTTGCACTGTCGGCTGAGAATTCCCATTCTTCTTCACTGCTCAAATCTAATTCTTGCCAAATGTTGCACATCTCCATATAATAATCGGTGACTTCCCTTTCTCCTTGTTTCAATTTACACAATTTGGTCTTGAGGCATTTTCGGAATCTGAATAAGTTTCTTTAACAGCATCCCAAACATCCTTTGCAGTGGGCAAGAACAGATAGGTCTTCCCGATGGTGGGCTTCATGGAATGGATGAGCCAAGTGGTCACCAATGAATTTTCTGATTTCCATTTTTGCAAGGCGACGACGTCGGTGACTTCGGGCTTCTTCGTTTCTCCGGTAAGAAACCCCAATTTACCTTTGCCATCGATTACCAATTTAATGGATTGAGCCCATTCATGATAATTTCTTCCGTTTAATTTCTCCAAGGTGAGTTGAAAGGATGAGTTTTCTGCTCCGTTTGAATTCATACTGGAGATGACCTCGGTTTCATTTTCGAGGTTATTTGTTAATTCCGACTCTTTGTTGAAGGATTCTGTCATGGTTGGCCTGGATTGGACAAGTCCGGCTCTGATACCATATAGAATTTGAGAGACACAAAGATTGTGGAATTATTTTTTTATATTTCCAATAATACAAACCAATGTATTTATAATACAAAATAATCAGTAGAAAAGGAAAGAAATAACCAAAAATATATACTCCTAAAAATAGAATATCTACCCAATAATTTACAATCAAATATTCCCTATAATTTTTCCATAATCACAGACTTTCCAACAATGTGGTTGTAAATTAATTTCTCCTTTTCCCATATTTACTTCTAAGAAGTCTATGTATTCTTTGAACAATACCATTTTCTTTTTACATATAATTAGTTCATGTTTAATGAATTCTGAAAAATATAATCTGTAAATGTCCTCTATGTTCTCTTCTATTTTTGCTAAAAACTAAGATATCATCTATGTTTGCTATAACAAACCTACTATGTTTATTAAAAATGCTTTCCATTTTTCTTTGAAAAATACTTGGTGCATTTTTCAATCCAAATGACATAATTAGCCATTCATAATGTCCTTCCGGACAAATGAATGTTGTCCATTTTATATTGTCTAGGTGCATCTTAAACTGCCAAAATTCTGATTTCAAATCAAACTTACTTAATATTTTGCAATCTTGTATTTTGCTCCTTAAAACTGTCTTATCTGGTATTTTATAAGCATCATCTATAGTATTATCATTAATACTCTGTTCTGTAATGCAATCAGAATTTATAAACAACATAATTTTTCAAACATCTTTTTAACCATCCAAATTTTCTCTCTCCACTGTTCAACCACATATCTTACCTCGGAAAGAAAAAAAAAAAAAAATTAAAAACTGCTATAGTGTTACCAAGCACTCTATAAGTCTTTTGTAATTAATAAGCATTCGACTTTTTCCTCTGATTATTTCTGAATGTTTTCTAACAATAAATGCTGCTGATCTGTATGGACTATCTGGTTTTCTTATAACTCCTAATTTTAACAATTCTTCTATGTGCATTTTGAAATCTTCTAAGTCTAGAATAGTAGGTTCTATGCTTTTTGTCCTAATAATGTATTCTGGATTTTTAATTTTTAATTCACAAAAAAACTTTGTCTTTCTCCCAATATTTTAGAACATTTTCTCCTAAGATTTCCATTTTTTCTAGTTTGGAGACTATTTCTCAATATCTTGTTCTGTTATTAATGTGTTATAAATTTTTTCATTATTTAAGATTCTATAGGGCAAAAATTTAATTCTTCCTCAAATTCTTCTAATTCTATTTCATCTTCTTCTAATGGTTCTTTTCCTATAAGTTGACATTCTCTTTCTTTATTAAAGGGGCAATTTTTTTCTTCTTTATGGCTTTGGCTTCCACCATGCTTCTCAACGCACTCTGATGGGAAATGCAAAATCTGTGTAGGGGTAAAGCGTGTATGTTTCTGAAAGTGTATAAAATCTTTAGTGATTGTAACACTTCCATTGTCTTTTAATAAAAACTTAATCCTTTAATGAAATCTATTTCTTTTAAATTTAATGGCCTGACCCATGTAGAATTCCTAGGTAATATATATTCTATACTTAATCCACAATTACTTTCAAAATTGATTTTGCTATTTGGTCTTAATAGTTGTGTATATATATATATATATAAATCTCCATCCATTTGTTGAGTATCTATTGGATTCTTGGATTCTACTATATATTTATCTGGAATTAATTTTTTATTAATTATACAATTGCTACATCTTGAGTCTGTTATTCCTAAACATTTTCTAATATAATTTCCTAATCTTATTTGGCATCTTATATTAATACTTTTAAGTTTTTCTGAATTACATACTACCTGAACATAATTTATCTGTAAACATTCTAAATTTTTTTCTGGTTCATCAATCATAATTCATTTTCCTTTATTATTGGTTTCTAAAATTTCTATTCTTTTTACCAATAGTTTTTGCCTTTCTTCTAAGTTTTCTATTCTTCTTCTTAAAATTTTTATTTCAAAATTTTCAATTTGTTCTTTAGTATTTTCTAATTTTATTTCTTCTTTATCAATCATTCTTTGTTTTCTAAGCGTCTAATACATGCTTCCTTATAATATTCTAAATATTTTGCTCTAATAAGTTTCCTAGTTGGGTACCAATTACAATTAAAAGATGTTATATTATATGTTCCTATATTTTTCTGTCAATTATGTGTGCAGTCTTCTACTGATGTTTCTACTAAGTTAATTTCTTCTTCAAATTCTGAATTTTCATTTACTTTTAAGTTTGAGAATTCATCTATAATTTCATAATCAGATTCTTCTTGATCTATTTCTGATTTATCTTCTATTGATACTATACTATATATAGATTCTTTATCATAAATATATTCATCTAATTGTATAAGATCTTCATTTGTACATTCAATAAGAGTACTTTTTCTGTCATAACTATTTATTCTTTTAGGATAAGTTCTTGCTAAATGCTCATTACTATTACAAACAAAACAACTAAGTTTGTTTTTATAAGTTCTTTCTTGCTTGAATTTTCCCACATGTCTCTTTTCATCTAAATAAGGTTTTCTTTTATTTGATTTTCTCAGAAAATACCTTTTCTTAATTGATCTTTTATTGTTTTCCTTAAATTTCTTCTTAAAAATGTTTGGAACTTGAGGCTCCATAAGTCTGCGAGGAAAAAATATCTTTACAGAACTTATAATCTGTCTTTTTTAGTTGTGTTTGAATTTGTAATTCTACACATTTACCTTCTAAACATCTGATTACATGTTGGATTCTATGTCCTATACTCCATTTCTTTTCTGGTTGTTCTCTAAATGATACTAAATTATTCCATGTTTCTGTAATTTCTAATCTCAATGGTCCTGGTAATTTATGAAATAACTTATTTCCTATTTCTTGATTAAACGTATTTCCTGAAATCTTAACATATTTTCCTTAGTCCATTTGTATAAATTAATTTGTTCTAGGTCTCTCATAACTTTTCTTTGTATACTCATATGTCCTGAGTTTGGATCTAGTTTGGATCTACTCCAGTAATTAAAATCTGTATTTTATTAACAAAATTACATGGATTACTTCCTAAGGCAACCAGCTGATCAAATTCTTCTTTCTTTTCGATTTATAAGCTTTTCACATTGCTTTAGTATTTTCTCCTAAAAATGTTTCTAGGTACCTATACATGTCTAAGTGTTCCATTACTTGGAAGTTCCTAATGTAGTGTCATATGATTATGTTTTTCCATACATCTATAACATTTGTCCATGTTTGTGGATCATGTGCTGTTATATTTAACATCTGGACTTTTGAAGCTGCTTGAAATTCTATTTTATTTTCTATGGGTCTTTCACTACCTTTAGCTACATACCTTTTTTTTGTGAGGGTTCATTATATGTAGTATAAGCTGCTCTAGGGGGGGAACCTTCTCCATAAATAAGTGTCTCATGTTTTATTGTTTTATCAAAAGGGGTTTCATCAAAAGTTCTATATGTATTTGTGTCTTCCATAAGGTCTTTTGCATAACTGTAATTTGTAATATCTGATTTATTATCATCAAATTCTTCTTCTATGATTCCTATCCTAATATTTTGTTTTGAATCATAATATAAATTTTTTTTTTTAAGGTACATTTGATCTTCTAATTCTAATAATTCATTTTTATTGAGGATTATTCCTAATTCTTTTGGAAAAATAATTTTATCACAATCTTCTCCTATTAATTCTATATGGAATTTTCTTGATATGGTTCATCTTCTTCTGGTTGTTTTTGTACTTGTTTATAATCTATAAATCTTAAACTAGTCCTTCCAAGGCTATCTTTATAAGTTAAGGCTTCTCTTGGTGCAATAGTTTTTTTTGGTTCTTCTAAAAACTTATCCATATTTCATTCTAATCATGCTAATTGTTCTTCTCTTGGTTTAACCATATTAATTCATTTGCTACTCATTAAATTTACTACTTTATCTATGTAAATTTTATATTTAGTTTGGGCATTGGTAGAACATCTTCCTAAAAACCCTATATAAATTAACAGGTTTTCTCCACTTTCAGCGTCTTCGTATCCTTTAGTTTGAATTCCAATTTTATTTTTCTGAAAAAATTTTAATGGTCATTAAAAAATCTGGATTACAATATATAATACCATTATTACTATTCATATCTACTTCAATGTTTAATTAAGAAATTGGTACTTTTGCTTTGCCTAAAGTATCTATTTTGTTATGTAATGAAACTAGAAATGTAATTATCAAATTATTTTGCTTAATTAATGTTGACTCTGATATTTTTGGTGAATCAAGGTTTATTATTCCTTGCGTTTCTTTGTGAAAAGTCTTACAAAATTCTAATGCTTCAAGATAATTTCTGTCTATGATATTGTTTTCGTTCATTAACTAAGGATTAAGTCCTTCAATTCTTTAACAGATTTTTCTGTTTTAGAAATTATCTTTTTTATTTCAAGTTCTATTTCTTTAGGTTTATTAAGATTTAAAATTCTTGTTATTTCTGAAAAATCTACCTTAATGGGTGTTTTGTCTATTTTTGATAGTTTTTCAAGAATAACACAATTTTGATCTTTAATATAATCCAAACTTTCTTTAATATTTTTAACTCTGAAATTTTTGTTTTAAGATGATCTAAAACTATTTCTACACTTTTACGAAATCTTTTATTATCTGATTCTAAATTTTTATAAAAATTTATAATTAGATTTTTATAAAAATTTATAATTAGATCTATAATAAGATTTTGACTTGGATATTCTGAAAACAAACTGTGTAATTTATGTTTACTTTCTAAATTACAGTTTATAATATGATTATATGTTGTCTTAGTTTTTTTTACAATTTGAACTTAATTTTAAATCTAAATATTTTAATTTTTTTTTTTTTTTTATCTATAGCTCTGATACCAAATGAGGGGGGTAATATACCTAAAAGATAAACATAGCCACTGGCGTAGAAGGCAGGGACGAATCCAGGAATGTGATCCAGTACGAGCGAATTTTATCCAGCACGAGCGGCTACTACATAATTAAGGGGGGGGGGGGGGGAATTGACTCCAAAATTACAAGGTAAAATTTTTTTTTTTTGCTGAATCCAGCACGAGCGACCGGCCGAGCTCGCCATGAGCTGCATTCGTCCCTGGTAGAAGGGTCTATCTTAAAGTTGGTTGCAGAGGTCGGCTTGATGCAAAAGTCTTTAAAATTTTCTTAAGATAAAAGGTTTTCACAATTTCCTATATTTGATTGTAAAAGTCTGAGATAAAAGGGGTAAAATTGACTATCTTGTTTTATAGTTTTAGTTTCTAAGATATTTTCTAGTTCTTCAACTTTTTTGTGTAAATCCCAAATTTGTTTATTTTCTCTAATAATGTTTTGTCTAAAATAATAAAGATCTAAGTGAGGAAATCTTCTTTTAATTGCAAGGTCTAGTAAATTATAATCACCTTCTAGATTTTTGTCTGTAAATTTTACTTCTCTTTTTATTTTTGAAAGCAAATATTGAAAGTCTTCAAATATTTCTGGAGAAATAAAATCTATATTGCTATTTCTGGAGAATTGGAGATTGTTTTTGAGTTCGAAGATGATGGGTTCATAAAAAACTTTGTTTTTCCAATTATACTTTTAATCCTACTAGATACTTTCCTTAGTTTTCTGTAAATCCTTTAAATTTTTTTAACAAATCTCATTGAGCGAAAAGTGAAGATAATGAACACATAAATATAAATCTCCTGTGTCATCTCATGCTTGATTAAGTTTGACCGTTACTCGAGGATGATCCGGTATATTTCCTTTTCAACTCTCTTGCCGTCCGGCAATGTAAAACATTATTGTCGATAATTAACATGCATAATACCTTCCAACATGGTTTAATGAAGACTAGGTCCTATTTGTTCATATTGATATTTAAGCCGGCATAATAAGCAAATTATGTAACAATTAATTAATTAATATGGTTAATTAACTATATAAGCAGCCTTGGACAGTCCTTTGTTTTGCACCTCAAATCTTCTGCTCATAATTAAGATTAACTAATCTTCTTCTTCTCCTCCATTTCTGATTTCTTACTCGTCCAATACTTGAACAAAAATGGCATCCCATAATTTTCTCTTCTTTGGAATCTTGATTGCAATTTGTTCAGTTGTTTTGGCATCTGAATCCAGCCCTCTACAAGATTTTTGCGTTGCTGACCCCAACGGCCCAGGTATATATTATATGAATAACGTGATCCGATTTATATGTAACGTGGTCTAATTAAAAATTTCACTCTATTGAGTACATCTAGCATATATATGTTCACAATTGGAGAATAACTGTAATTGCGACTTCATTGAGCTCGCTTCAATAGACTATTCAACAGTACTATACTTAATTCTATCATTTTAAATAAAAAGTTAGCTTTAACATTTGCTCGCTGTCTAAAAAAATAATACGTACAAAAAGTCACGTTCTTAAAAAAAGGTTAACGTTGACTTTAGGCGCCCCCACCGTCCCTATCTTAGAGATTGGTGGATGATGTAAATCGTAGATTATGCCACAAGTTGAAAAGGTCTGGGTATCACCCACTGTACTGATAAAGTGTCTAACAAACTCGAACCTACAACCTCTGCGCTGCTGGCGTTTGTGAATCCCACCAACCTTTGTCAGTTGAGATGTGCCTGATCTAAAGATAGGGTGGCCTAACTTGATTCACAATAGCAATCATTGAACCTGTTTCTTTTTCTTATGCTCAACTACACACATTGTTTAACCAAGAAAAAGAGTCAAATTAATCTTGTTCATAAATATTCCTAGTTTTATGTCTAATTTCTGTGTAATTTAGTTCTGTTTGTTTATAATTAATGCAGTGCTGGTAAACGGGCATTCATGCAAGGATCCAAAACTTGTACAGGCAAATGATTTCTTCTTAAGCGGACTTCATTTACCAGGCAACACATCAAATGCAGTAGGATCAAGAGTGACTCCTGCAAATGTGGCTCAAATTCCAGGACTCAATACTCTTGGAATTTCCTTAGTGCGCATAGACTATGCGCCATGGGGCATTAACCCTCCTCACACGCACCCACGAGCAACTGAAATTTTGACAGTAACTGAAGGCACTCTTGAAGTGGGATTTGTCACTTCCAACCCTGAAAATCGATTCATCACGAAAAAGCTTGTAAAGGGTGATGTTTTTGTTTTCCCAGTAGGGCTTGTCCACTTCCAACGTAATGTTGGATATACAAATGCTGTTGCCATTGCAGCTCTTAGCAGCCAAAACCCTGGTGTTATTACTGTTGCAAATGCTGTTTTTGGATCGAAGCCAGCTATTCCGAATGATCTTCTTGCAAAGTCGTTTCAAGTTGATATTAAGACTATTGATTGGATTCAGTCCAAGTTCTAAGCAGCCTGTCTGAATCTCTAATGTCTGATAAAATTAATGGTGTGGACCAACGTTCGTCTTTGAAGTGTGTTAAGAAATGCATTTTTTTATTAAATGGTTAGGAATTTTTTGAAGCTGATTCATTTAATTGTTGTTTGTATTGTTTGGATTGAAGAATAGAATTTGTTTCGTATGCCCTCAATATCTAATCTCCAAATAGAGAGCGACGATTATAATTTTGATGTGGATTTATGTTATTCCCCGTGGTTCATTAATCATGTGCAGAAAAATCCTTGTTCCGCTTCTTCGAACTCCCTACTTGCTTAGGAGTAAACAAACTGCTACAATAACAAGAATTCGCGATAATAGAAAATAGAAAATAGCAGAAGCACAATAAAAAAAACCAACAATAAAGTAAAGAACAAAGTGATTTTTTGTGCCTGAAGGCCCGAGTTTGCCCAACCTCTGGCTACGTCTCGTTGAAGCTCAACTTTGAGTGGATTACTACTTCGTTTATTTATATAGATTCACAAAGAATACAAGTTTACAATAGATCTGAGAAAGATCGCTCAAGAAACCCCAAATACCTAAACTCGATCTCAATGAAATCGCACAAAGAAGTGATACAAATTTCTACCTCACTTACATCTATTCAGACTCTCAAATATACTTAGTAAATCAAAGGTTTTACTAGGTTTACACTAACAAATATGGAAGAATTACAGAGATCTAATGAAATTGGTAGAAGAATCAGAGAGTCGCTCAAAAGAGAGAGAAAAGGTAGGGTTTCGTATGGAAGAGTCTGGAAGACTCAAAAGGTTTTACCCAGATTATATGGATAAATCAATGCCAGAATCAACTCATCAACTTCAGATGGCATAGATTAAAAGCAATGGTATCATGTGCCTTTCCAGCAAATAAGGTGCATTAGCAACAAATGCAAGTTTACACTTTACTCCTTCAACTATTACTTGTATCAAAAGTACCACACGAACCTCCTTAAACTTTGGGCAATTTTATCTTTTTCCTTTCCTTGTTGGAATCTCTCTCTGTCACAATAAAGGTTGTTTCTGCTGGGCTCTTAAATGGACTTGTTTACGAATATCCTGCCTTGGCACGACGTCAGTTTCAATTCACTTTTTGGTCAAAGTGTATGATGAAGTAGCAATTTCCTAATGTTACTTTGTTTTCTGATGTGGATTTTAATTGGCAGTACTTTTGTCAAGTAAATTGTCACATCAATCTTTTGTTTTATTTAATGCTTTGTCCAATTTCGTCTAATGGCGACTATTAAACATACTTTCTTTAAAAGTAATCGTTACAATTTAAAAATCATTTTATAAATAATATAATTTTTTAAATCACTTTTTAAATACACACATTTTTTCTCTCCACTTTTCAACCATACATTTTACGTCGAAAATATAAATAAATCAATTTATAGTTGCTACTGTATTAATAAACAGGAATTTGTTGAATCTTCATCTAACAAAAATGTACAAGGAGACAATACTTAGCCGTTTGGCAGCTGAAATAAATGAAGTTTGATTTATAATGTGTATTATTTGAATTTTCTAGATAATATGTGGTTAAAAATTGAAAAGAAAAAATATGAATTATTAAAAGTGGTATGAAAAAATTGTGCCTATTATAATTTAAATTATAATAGGTTACTGATGGGTGTCGAATCCACCAAATAATAATATTTTCTTGTTCTTATAAAAATAAATTGTATTAGTGGTGAGCAAGGTTGAATTCACAGAGACTGGTTAGATTTAATTCTTCGGAAAATCAAAACAATAAATTAAAAATAAGGGTGGGTTTTGAAATTTTGAATGTTAAATCAAATTATAAATAAACAATTGCGGAATTAAAATGGTGAAAATATCAAATTAAATAAAAAACCAGCCCAAGGTATAATCTCAGTAATGATTCAGAGAATTGATCATGGATGCAAGTATAAAATCCTTAAATCATTTTCTAAATTGGTTATGGTCATTGATACGATCTAACAACCTATCTCCCCTTACTTTATCGATAATCAAGAGACGCTCGTTGATTATTTCCCTAATCAATAAACAACCCTAGATACGATCATAGGATTTAATTTACCAATAGCATTAATCTCTAGAGAGACGACCAATTCTAACCAACAAATTTATACGCGTGATTTATTTAAACTAGGTTATATATCTTCATAACATTAGTCAAAAATCAGTCTATAATTAACTATGTTATTTGGCACTTGTATTAGAAAACCTAAACAATTACGGATTTAGATTCCTAATTGGCTAAGTATTATTTTGACAATTAAAACAACGTGCACTTTGTGTTAATAAATCAAAACAACAACCTTGATGCAAACCAAAAGATATATAAATAGAAAACAATCGAAGGAACAATTAAATTTAATTAGACCTCACAACTCTTGGTGAATCAAAACTTCAAATATCCTTGAACTGGAAAAATAAATTAGCTATCCATAAACATTATAAATCAAAAACTAAAATAAATAAAAATCAAATAAAGATCAAACTCTCAGTTGAACAGTAACGTGTTAGCCTCCTCTTTTTTTTTTTTTCCTACGTGAGTCGGCCTCCTTTCTCTCTTCCTGTTTCCGAGAGTCAAATTTTTTCCAAAAGAAGTCCTTCCCCCAATGACCAAAAACGTGGCTCTAATTAATTGCTGGGATCATTCTAAGAGTCCCAATTCTCCAAAAGAAGTTATCCTCCTTTTCTTAATCTGCTGACTGCCTCTTTCTTTATTCCGAGCCTTCCTTTTATTCCAAGTCTCCCATCTAGGTCAAAGTATGGTTTTTCTTTTTGGCCCAAATTCTCCTCCAATTGTATCCTGTGCTCCGTCCCCCTCTATATGTGTTGCTGTGCCTAAAATTAAGGTAACAATCAGCCCATTAATTTTTTTATTTGAGGCTCCTATCTTTCAGAATCAATAAGGCGTGCCCACGCCTTATTTTTTGTCCTTCTCTGATTGAGTATTTTAGAGTTCCAAACTTCTTCCTTCTAATTTGTGATTTGAGTCCAATTTGATCTCAATTCTCCACCTAATCCACAAATCATAAAATATGATTAATATTCACAAATTAAGCATTTAAAATCAATGAATTAAGGAGAAGTATCACAAATAAAACAACAATTATACACCCTATCAAATCCCCTCACACTTAGACAATGCTTGTCCTCAAGCATAATCTAGCGTCAAGTTAATGGAATGTACTCTCATCATCATCCATTTTTCTATCTCTACAATTAAACACTATGCTAGTCACTTCAACAAAATTTTTCAAAATCCACAGGTGGTGGGACTTAACACCTCACATTAGATTCACACAATACGCTCAAAATGTTTAAGGTATAAAGTCTATATGCACTCTCAGGTCAAAGCATAGAAAACTCTTACCATAGGCTTGCTAATATATCACATTGGAGCCACCAATGGTTTTGAACACAAAGTATAGGTCTTAACACCGGTTGTAATGGGGCTAGGGTAAGGTGGGATAAAAATGATACATTTTTGGCGATTTTCATTGAAGGAATTATATGAACTTCTTCGTAAGAACTCACTTAAAATTCATGTACTTCAATCATATCACTCCATACCCCAGTGTAGTTTATATCCTTTCACCTCTCGTGAGTATCCCCTCAACAACTATCAATGAATTACAACATGGGTGTTAATTTCAATCAACTTGAAGGCACAAAATATAGACCAAGCAATTCAAACCACTCATAAGCACATGTAATGGGAATAAACACCCTCACAAGGTATTTCTCTCTTCGCAAAAAGTGTATAAGGGTGAGAATTTTCACTCAACTCACTGCATGGAGAATTCATTGCCACAGACTGATCAGATGTCATGACCGGAGCTAATAATAACACAAGTGCAAAGTAAAGGTCTTTATTTGGTTGTAACAAGGCTTCGGGTTAGGTAGGATAAAAGGAAAATATTTAGGCTAAGTACAGAGGAGAGTTCACAAGTTGATTCAATTCAAAACGATATCTCTTCCTCCACCTTTCAATATGATTTTTCCATAATTTCCTAGCATCCAGTCGATTCAGCCCTTAACTATTATTATGCACGTGGGGTTTATTCTCTTCACAGGATTTTTTTTTCAACTTGATTTCTTTTCGACCCCATTATCACTTAAACATTGAATAGAACCAAATGAAAGCTCCCATTTTCTGAAGCTAAGACTTTCTCATACTACTTAATCAATACCAGCTTATGAAATTCCTCTCTTGTGGGTTCAAGATAGAGGTAACATGAAAGAACGGGAATCCATGGCTTGTAACGTGGCAACAAAATTCCAAAGACATGCTAAAGCTCAAAGAGGCTTCTATTGGTACATGTATCATGGTAGGCTCTTTAAGAAGGCCAAATTGGGTTTCACCTAATGCCTTTACTATATTTTGCACTTGAGTCAAGAAATTACAACGGCATGCACAAGAGAGTACATCAAAGAATAAACAAACCATGCAGGACACACATTAAAGAATAAGAGCTTAATATAAAGATAAAAATAGCTCATAGGCTCAAAAGCTCACGAATTACGGTTTATATGTGTTGCTCCCATCCATTTATGAGATATAGGTCATTGCTTAGTCCTGGTTTCAAACTCAAATTAATGCTAAAAAGAGTGGAGTTAGGTCAATTGGAGTGGTGTTACAACACATCAACTTTGGTTTGACTCAATTAGGTATAGATTGCAAATTGACTACTTTATCCCCCCAAACATTTCTTTCACATCACAAATCTTTGATTTTCGATGTTTGTTATTCTCAACCAAAATAATTTGAAGCACAAGTGAATAGGCTCATATATTCCTTCAATGCAAGGTTCAAGAGAATGGAATATTAGCAAGGAATAGGAGTGCTCATGGCTTGTATTACGGTTGATTTTCAACAAAAAGGCTATGGCTCAAAAGTGGCTTTCTAGTGGCATATTTCAAGGTAGGCAGTTTAAGAAAGCTAAATTTGGCTTCACCTAAGCGCCCATACATATTTAGTGCATTCAATTACCAATAGGCATCTTGATATGCATAACAAAGCAAGTTCTAGAAGATATCCACTACACTTGACAGTCACACAATCGAAGGATAGAGCATGTGTAAGATTATATGCAAGTGCTCAAAAGGTTCAAAAACTCACAAAATAGGGTTAATGCGCATTAAATCCCACACACCCTTCAATCAATCCCCATCAAAAGCAATTATTCCGATGAAATGAACAAGAAATCAATTACTCGTCCAATTTGTCATCAAATTTTTTTTTTTTTTTTTTTTTTTTTTTTTGAAGTAGAGCAAATATGAAAGATAATGAAAGAAAAGAAAATGGAATTAAAATTAAAACAGAAAGTGTAAATTAAGAAAAAGGCAAAAGCGTCTCCCACCCCCACACTTAGTCCAAACATTGTCCTCAATGTTGCAAAAAAGAGCAAAGATTGTAAAAAGTTTACGATAGAGGACTTCCCTGAAGATATGTAGCTATGAACTGGATGGTGGCGAAGGCGGGTTGAATCCCATGTGAGCGAAGAATGCATTTTGATTTCTTTCCATCCTCGCGAGCCAACGCTCAATCCTATCAAACCGATCCTCATTACGTCCCGTGGCCGGCCCCGTGGATGTGGATGCAGAAGCACGAAAGGGGATGATGGCCCTTTCAGGGTTTCTGGTGGTAGGAATCATGCGTGTAACCCGAGGTGCAATGGGCTCTGGTTCATGGAATTTGTACGTGCTCCCATCCTTCCAAACCAACCCCATGATCTCCAAGCAATGCAAGTCCAATGGTTGCATCTCGCAAGAAACATGAAGATCATTATTAATAGGATCAATCAAAATTTCATGAATAGCTAACCGAATAATCAAAGATCCTAAAATTAAAGGATGCTTGTTAGTCAGCACATTATCAAATTGTGAGGCCAGCCAGTAGCCAAGATTCACTTTGATTTTGTTCGACATGCACCACAAAAAATAAAATTCAGATTTTGACAATACAGCTGCCGAGTCTTTCCTACTCGAAAACGTGAATGCAAGAAACCTATGTATGTACTTTAGGGCAGGATCACGAAGGAAAGAATCTTTGGATTTTCTTGGATGATAGAAATTAGAGGTGGACAGTGTTCTGTACAAAGCAACTGGTTCAAAATCATCCCTATAATCACATGCATTATTCAGGTATTCATCGGTTTCAGCATAATCCTTGTCAATAAAACCAAATGCTAAATTGAAATCAGTGATTGAAAGTTTGAAATCTTTTCCCATAAGTCTGAATCGAACCACCCTAGGGCTATTCAATGTGAAATCATCGGGCTTTTTGAATTCAAAAGTGGTGTAAAACTCCCTAACGAGTTCAATGTAGGCAGGATTTTGAATAGAGAAATAAGAACGCCAACCTATATTTTCAATAAGCTCAAACACATTCCTATCAATATGCAAAGATTCCATGGTATTCCTATCAATATATTTGCAAGGTATGCTGTCTTTATCACAAATCATCCTATAACGTTCTTTGTCCTTTTTCTTAGTGAATTGCAAACACTCATTCAAATCCGAATCAGAGGGTGGAAGAATGTGCAAACCTTTACCAATTCGAGTTCGTTTGCACGCAGTGGGATGAGGTCTCACAGCTTTCTTCGAGCTCCCACGGCTAGACTGATGTGTTTTGTTTCTGCCCATGACACCCAATTTGTGTTGTGGTTACTGCAGGGTAAAGTGAAATGTGAATGTGATTGTGATGATAGAAAGGGAAAGGGGCGAGGTGGTCGTGTACTGCAGGGTAGGCTGCTCCGGACTCGGACAAAGGTGGAGAGTGACCACTTGGTTGTTCTAGGTGGCGGAGTCACAGGGGGCGGAGGAGTCGAGAGAAAGAGGGCGCGCGGTGGTCTGGTAAGGGGTTGGGGCGCGACGGGTTGCTGAACGGTGGCCGGTGAGTGTTTGAGGAGGAAGAGGGAGGGTGGCTTCAGGTGGCGTCGCCCGGGTCACAAAGGAGATGGATGGAGAGAGGCGGGGGAGAGGGAGTTTACGGGGTTAGATAGAGAGAGAGGCGGGGGAGAGGTGGTGATTGAATCAGAATAGGGTTTTTAATTTTTTTTTTTATAAATCCGAGCTGCACATAGGTTAAGGCGTGGGCACGCCTTATTCCAAGTTTTGAAAAATAGCTATGTAATCCGAGATGCACATTGATTAAAGCGTGGGCACGCCTTAATCCAAGTTGATATCAATGACCTTGTAATCCGAGGTGTACTTTGATTAAGGCATGGGCACGCTTTATTCCAAGTTTTTCTCCACTATTTGAACCAAGTGCTTTCTTCATAGAGCGTGACCACGTCCTAATGAAGATTCATATCTGCCCAAAAATTAAAATAAGGTCAATTTCACTTAAAAAAAAATTACATGGATCATAAAATAAATAATGCTGAATAAATAAATAAAAATAAACAAATAGATGAAAATGAATAAAAGGATAAAAATTGTTTTTTAAACTAAGGAAAAGAAATTCGGGTTGCCTCCCGAAAGCGCTTTTCTTTTACGTCTTTAGCTAGACATTCCCATCGCTCAATTAGTGTAAGTTGGGCATTCTAAATCGAATTGATCAACATTACATACCGGAAAACCTTCATAAAAGGGTTTTAAGCGATGTCCATTGACTTTAAAAATCTTACCCGTATCCAATCCTTGAATTTCGACTGCACCATGAGAATATACATTAGTAACAAGAAAATGGCCTATCCATCTAGAACGCAACTTACCAGGAAACAATTTCAATTTAGAATGATAAAGTAAAACTTTCTGACCAATAGAAAATGTTTTCCTGGAAATCATCTGATCATGGAAAACTTTTGTCTTTTCCTTGTAAATCCTTGAGTTCTCATAGGCATCATTGCGGATCTCTTCCAACTCTTGCACTTGCAATTTTCTTTGCTCCCCTGACTCATCCATTCTCATATTGCACTGCTTAATGGCCCAGTATGCCCTGTGTTCTAATTCTACTGGAAGGTGACAAGGTTTACAAAATACCAAACGGTAAGGAGACATACCTATAGGAGTTTTGTAGGTCGTTCGGTAAGCCCAAAGTGCATCATCAAGCCGTAGACTCCAATCCTTTCTGTCTGGGTTGACAGTCTTTTCAAGTATGGATTTGATTTCTTTGTTGGATACTTCAGCCTATCCATTAGTTTGCGGGTGGTATGCAGTAGAGACGCGGTGGGTAACATTGTATTTCTTCAATAAAGTCTCCATCACTCTATTGCAGAAGTGAGTCCCGCGATCACTAATGACGGCTTTAGGCGTCCCGAACCTAACAAAAATATGAGATTTGACAAAATCTGCAACCACTTTAGCATCATCAGTTCGGGTGGCTTTAGCTTCCACCCACTTTGAAACATAATCCACAGCAAGAATTATGTAGACATTACTATAAGACGAAGGGAAAGGACCCATGAAATCAATACCCCACACATCAAATATTTCACAAACAAGAATAGGGGTGAGTGGCATTTGATCTCTACGTCCTATTGTTCCAGTTTTCTGACATTGTTCACAAGATTTGCAAAACATGTATGAATCATGAAATAAAGTAGGCCAAAACAATCCACACTCTAGTACTTTACGGGCTGTTCGCTTAGGACCAAAATGTCCCCCAACAGCATATGAATGACAAAATTTTAAAATCAAAGGGATTTCTTGTTGAGAGACACACCTACGAATAATTTGGTCAGAACAATGTTTCCACAAATAAGGGTCATCCCACACATAATATTTAGCATCACTCTTTATCCTATCTTTTTGAGCTCTAGACAAATCATGTGGTAATGTCCTAGTAACTAGATAATTAACAATATCAGCATACCAGGGGATTGCTTCTTTAATAGAAAATAAATGCTCATCTAGAAAATTATCCTTTAGTGGTGATGGCTCTTCACTTGTGGTTAATCTGCTTAAATGATCAGCAACCAAATTCTCTGTGCCCTTTTTATCCCGTATCTCTAAGTCAAACTCTTGTAGCAAGAGAATCCAACGAATCAGCCTAGGTTTCGCCTCCTTCTTTGAAAACAAGTACTTGAGAGTTGCATGATCAGAATAAATAATCACTTTAGTACCAAGTAAATATTGACGGAATTTTTCTAAAGCAAAAACAATAGCTAAAAGTTCTTTTTCCATGGTTGAATAGTTGCTTTGTGCGTTATCAAGTGTTCTGGAAGCATAGTATATAGCATGATGAGCTCTTCCAACTTTTTGTCCAAGCACGGCACCTACTGCATGATTACTTGCATCACACATGATTTCAAATGGGAGGTTCCAATCAGGTGGTTGGATAATTGGGGCTGAGGTGAGCATATCCTTCAATTTATCAAATGCTCCTTTCTCGTCGAATTCAAACACCATATCTTTTTGCAATAATTTACACATGGGCTGAGTGATCTTGGAAAAATCCTTGATAAAGCGCCTGTAAAAACCTGCATGTCCAAGAAAGGAACGAACTTCCCGAACAATTGTGGGGTAGGGTATGGATTTAATAATATCTATCTTAGCCTTATCAACCTCAATACCCTTAGAGGACACAACATGACCTAAAATAATTCCTTGATCAACCATAAAATGACATTTTTCATAGTTCAAAACTAAATTCGTTTCTATGCATCTGCCAAGAACTTTCGTAAGGTTAGTTAAATATGAATCAAAAGAATTACCATAGACTGTAAAATTATCTATGAATACCTCTATAATGTTCTCCACATAATCTGAAAATATACTAACCATACACCTCTGAAAGGTAGCAGGGGCATTGCAAAGTCCAAATGGCATCCGTCTATACGCAAAGGTGCCGAACGGGCACGTGAATGTGGTTTTCTCCTGATCTTCCGGTGCAACTGGGATTTGGTGAAAACCTGAATAACCATCAAGACAACAATAATGAGTACGACCTGCTACACGCTCAAGCATTTGATCAATAAATGGGAGGGGGGAGTGATCTTTTCTAGTTGCAGCATTTAACTTCCTATAATCAATACACACCCGCCATCCATTTTCAACACGAGTAGGGATCATCTCACTTTCAGAATTCCTAATAACTGTTATACCTGTTTTCTTTGGGATTACCTGAACTGGACTCACCCATTTACTGTCAGAAATTGGATAGATCATACCTGCATCAAGAAGTTTTAAAATTTCTTTCTTTACCACTTCCATCATTGGTGGGTTCAGTCTTCGTTGGGCTTCTCTAGAAGGTTTACAATCTTCTTCCAGTAGTATCTTATGCATGCAAGTGGAGGGACTCAATCCCTTAACGTCTGCTATAGTCCACCCGATTGCTTGTTTATACTCCCTAAGCACCCGAGTCAATTTCTCTTCCTCCAAGGGAGCGAGTTTCTTGGAAATAATTACCGGTAGCATTTCTCCTTCTCCTAAGAACACATACTTCAAATGGTCCGGTAGGGGCTTCAATTCCAATTTTGGTGCCTGCTCAATGGAAGAAAGAAGTTTTGTGTGAGAACTAGGCAATTCAATTTGAGATACATTATACCTTATCGGTCCAAGCGACTCTAGTTCATGATTTGCTTCCTGCAAATCAAAATCCAACGCAAAATTCATAGCCTTCTCTAGTCCATCACGAGTGAGGTTCCTGCTAAGAGCAACATTCAATTTTTCATCATTGATAAGATCAATAATATTTTGTGCTAGAGGGTTGATGACATCCATAACATAAACAGGGGACACGTCACTAGGATATCTCATGGCTTCATAAATATTAAATTTAAAGATTTCACCATCAAACTCCATTGTGAGGTTCCAACATGCACATCAATTGTTGTCCTAGATGTTTTAAGAGATGGTCTTCCTAGTAAAATCGGTGTAGGATTAGAAGAATCATCTTCCTCTATATTAAGTACATAAAAATCAGCAGGAAAAACCAATTCATTTACTTGAACCAAAACATCTTCTAAGACTCCCTCAGGGTACACATTGGATCTATCAGCTAGTTGAATAATCACGCCCGTTTCTTTCAATGGACCAGTATTTAAAGATGAGTAAACAGACAAAGGCATGACATTTATTGAAGCTCCTAGATCTAGCATGGCCTTCTCGAATCTAACCTTACCTAGTTTACAAGGGATGGTAAACATACCCGGGTCCTTGCATTTAGGAGGTAGCTTTTTCTGGAGAACAGCTGAAACATTTTCTCCAACACTTATCTTTTCATTCCCTTTTAATTTTCTCTTGTTGGTGCACAATTCCTTAAGAAATTTAGCATATCGAGGCACCTGTTTAATTGCATCGAGTAAGGGAATATTTACCTCAATTTTTCGAAATGTTTCCATGATTTCCTTTTCTTCCTCATCCTTTTTAGATTTGTTCAATCTTGTAGGAAATGGAGGAGGTGTCACGAAAATCCCGGGTTGATCTTTGTCAAGCACTTCAGGTTGGTCAACATGACGTTGTGGGATGACTTCCTTTTCAGTTTCCTCTCCCTTACTACCTGGCTTTGACTTGCTAGGCTCTTTCAATTCCTTCCCACTTCTCAAAGTGATTATACTGGCATTTTGTTTTGGGTTGATAATGGTTTGAGAAGGTAATTTTCCTTGAGATTCCAACCGGTTCACAGTTGACGCCAATTGACTCATTTGAGTCTCCAAATTCTTCATGCCCGTTCTCGTTTCCTGTTGAAATTATTGTGTATTAGTTGCAAGTGATTTCAAAATCTCTTCTAGAGATATACCTGAGCTCGAAGAAGGTTGTTGCGGTTGAGGTGTAGGTTGGAATTGTTGGAATTGCGGCTTGGTCTGATAACTAAAGTTGGGATGATCCCTCCATCCTGGGTTATAAGTATTTGAATAATGATCATACTTCGGTTGAGGTGGGCCTGGAAATCTCCCAACTGCATTAGCTTGCTCAAATGAATCTTCTTGGAGAGTTGGGCATGTGTCCGTTGGATGACCAGTGGCAGCACAAATTCCACATGCCTTAACCTGTTGCATATTTCCTGCAGCCATTTGTTGAACAAGAGGTTAGATTTTCTATTTGATTTTCAAGGGAAGATACATTTACCTCGTTCACTCTTTTTACAGGAGTGTCTTGTCTGAATCCAAACTGTTGTGTGTTAGGCCATGATGGAGATCAGATCCCTAGCGGCAGTTGGGGTTTTATTCACTATGGCTCCTCCGCTAGCTGCATCCATCATTTTCCTCTCCATTGGTAACAACCCCTCATAGAAGTATTGAATGAGTAATTGTTCAGAAATTCCATGTTGGGGGCAGCTTGTGCACAACTATTTAAACCTTTCCCAATATTCATGCAAGGTTTCAGTATCTCTCTGTTTGATTCCACACACCTCTCTTCTGATGTTTGCAGCTCTTGAGGCTGGGAAAAATTTGTCAAGGAATAATCTGACCATTCCCGTCCATGTAGCCACAGAACCTAGTGGTAGATAGAACAGCCAATCTTTTGCTTTGTCAGCTAGTGAGAATGGAAAAGCCCGCAGCTTGATTTGTTCTTCAGTCACTCCTTGTGGTTTCATACTTGAACACACCATGTGGAATTCCTTCAGATGTTTTTGGGGATCTTCATTCTCGAGCCCATAGGATTTGGGTAGCAAATGGATCAGTCCAGATTTCAATTCAAATTTCACGTCTAGGACTGGATACTGAATGCAAAGTGGCTGTTGATTTTCATTTGGGGCAGCCAGTTCCCGTAAGGTTCGTTCCTCATTGGCCACTGCTTTTTCTTACTCAGTTTCAGAACCACTAGAAGAATCAGTTGTTGAATTTGACGAGTCAGCTACTAAATTCAATCTGGTTCGTTTGCGCAACTTGGCTTCCTTCCTCAATTTCCGAGCTGTCTTCTCAATTTCAGGGTCGTATCGCAACTCACCTGTACGAGAACAACGGGGTATAAAAGAAATAAAGAAATTAGTAAAAGATATAAAAATAAATAAACAAATAAATAGATTACAATAAATGAAAAATTAAATCTGATTAACACCAGTCCCCGGCAACAGCGCAAAAAATTTGATGGGTGTCGAATCCACCAAATAATAATATTTTCTTGCTCTTATAAAAATAAATTGTATTAGTGGTGAGCAAGGTCGAATCCACAGAAACTGGTTAGATTTAATTCTTCGAAAAATCAAAACAATGAATTAAAAACAAGGGGGGTTTTGAAATTTTGAATGTGAAATCAAATTATAAATAAACAATTGCGGAATTAAAATGGTGAAAATATCAAATTAAATAAACATCCAGCCCAAGGTATAATCTCAGTAAAGATTCACAGAATTGATCATGGATGCAAGTATAAAATCCTTAAATCATTTTCTAAATTGGTTATGGTCATTGATACGATCTAACAACATATCTCTCCTTACTTTATCGATAATCAAGAGACGCTCGTTGATTATTTCCCTAATCAATAAACAACCCTAGATACGATCATAGGATTTAATTTACCAATAGCATTAATTTCTAGAGAGACGACCAATTCTAACCAACAAATTCACACGCGTGATTTATTTAAACTAGGTTATATATCTTCATAACATGAGTCAAAAATCAGTCTATAATTAACTATATTATTTGCCACTTGTATTAGAAAACCTAAACAATTACGGATTTAGATTCCTAATTGGCTAAGTATTATTTTGATAATTAAAACAACGTGCACTTTGTGTTAATAAATCAAAACAACAACCTTGATGCAAACCAAAAGATATATAAATAGAAAACAATCGAAGGAACAATTAAATTTAATTAGATCTCACAACTCTTGGTGAATCAAAACTTCGAATATCCTTGAACTGGAAAAATAAATTAGCTATCCATAAACATTATAAATCAAAAACTAAAATAAATAAAAATCAAATAAAGATCAAACTCTCAGTTGAACAGTAACGTGTTAGCCTCCTCTCTTTTTTCCTACGTGAGTCGGCCTCCTTTCTCTCTTCCTGTTGCCGAGAGTCAAATTTTTTCCAAAAGAAGTCCTTCCCCCAATGACCAAAAACGTGGCTCTAATTAATTGCTGGGATCATTCTAAGAGTCCCAATTCTCCAAAAGAAGTTATCCTCCTTTTCTTAATCTGTTGACTGCCTCTTTCTTTATTCCAAGTCTCCCATCTAGGTCAAAGTATGGTTTTTCTTTTTGGCCCAAATTCTCCTCCAATTGTATCCTGTGCTCCGTCCCCCTCTATATGTGTTGCTGGGCCTAAAATTAAGGTAACAATCAGCCCATTAATTTTTTTATTTGAGGCTCCTATCTTCTAGAATCAATAAGGCGTGCCCATGCCTTATTTTTTGTCCTTCTCTGATTAAGTATTTTAGAGTTCCAAACTTCTTCCTTCTAATTTGTGATTTGAGTCCAATTTAATCTCAATTCTCCTCCTAATCCAAAAATTATAAAATATGATTAATATTCACAAATTAAGCATTTAAAATCAATGGATTAAGGAGAAGTATCACAAATAAAACAACAATTATACACCCTATTAGTTACAGAACACATCATAATATGAAAGTTGAATTAATTGATTGAAAAAAACACGTATCACCAAGACGGCACAATTAGAGTGTATATATACTAGCTGCAGTCCTGTAACATTGAAACTATAACTAGCTCGATAATTCCAAAACTACTTGTTTCAATTATTCTATATATAAAACTTAACTTTCAAGCTGTTATTGGCCAACAATATAATATAACAAGAAGCTTAAGAAAATATAGCATCCCCTTTTCTTTTGTTAGGGCTCTTGATTGCAACTTGTTCAGTTTCCATAGCTTCCCACTCAAGTCCTCTTCAGGATTTCTGTACTGCTTGTCCCTATGGCCCAGGTAGAATACATATATATTCTAACTACTCTGTTAGTGGTGTAAAATTATCTTGAACCACGACACCTCAACATGTAAATGGATAATGCAATTGAACCGTCTCCAGCTCATATACTAGATAGATCATTAGACCTAAAAAAACTAAAGAACCGCTACAGCCCAAACTCGACATCCAAACTCAAGCAATTAATATGAACATCACCATGATTGAGCGACCCAAATGGAAGAAGAGCTAATGAAGCCTCTAAATTGACCATTCCCTAATATCCAGCCGGATTACTTGCCAATCTCAAAGGAATTCCTGAATCAATTACCCACGATCATGCAGAGACAAGAGGAGTAAATGACGACCAGTTTGATTAGTTACAAAACAAGTATAAAATGGGGTAAAGGAGGAGGACAAGGGGGATGATTCGAATCATTGTACATTTTCAAAAGAGGCTCTAAACATAATAAAAGAGCGCTCCACCGTCATGCATATTTTCTCCACTTATTATATAAAACATCCAACATACATTTGTGTCGGACCATGAGTTCAGCGCAATCTGTCTTACACTTTACGTACTTTTTATACATTTTCTATTACGTTGACGAAAAGGAGGTCGAACCATTTTTGACATCAACATATTGGATTACAACTTCTAAGGAGCCTGTCTAGATTCATTGGAATATTGTTTGGGTTGTTTGGATTGAAGAATAAGAAATGTTCATACAATTTTTATATTTTTCTAAATTATAATCAATTAGTTCATTTGTAGTTAAAACCAAATACGCTCTTGAAATCGAAAAATAAAATGCAATGCATTATATTAGACAATATATACATATTCACAAATTTGTTTCTTATGCCTTCAACAACTTGCATTAATTTAGACCTCTTTGGTCCATGTAAAAGTTTTTATTTTTGTGGATTTATTTATTTATTTATTTATTTTATGGGTGTGTGGTTTTAAAAAGTTTGAAAAGTAAAAACCTGGCTTGACCAAGAATGAATGATTGAGATTGAGTTTGAAAAGTTGTGTAAAAATTTTCCACATACCAAACAAGCTCTTAAGATGAATTATTGATGGGTATATAAATCACATCTGGTTTCGCAAATGTTGTAAAATATTATTATAAGTGCACAATATCATTAATAAGTAATAAAGTTGACTTTTTAAATTCGAGTTGTTGATCTTACAAGGACTAAGAGCCTATTTGCCAAATAGATTTTTTTCACCTCAACTTTTCAAACTAATTTTAACTGTCCATTCTTAGTCAAGCTTACGATTTTTGATTTTTGAAATATTTTTAAATAACACATTCATAAAAAAAAATCACAAAAACCATAAAAAATCACATCACCAAACAAGCTCTAATTTATACGTTATTCTCTTTTATTAAACAATTCCTAAACTAACAAGAAAAAACAAAGATGTAATTTTTAAACTACCAAACTAGTAAAAATAATTAATAATTAAATTATACTAACAAAGCAATAAAAAGAATTGATTTTATGAATTAAAAGTGTTGGACTCTCGATTTTTCCATAATTCTCATCTTATGTTCTCTTTCTAAAGTAGTATTTGATCAAATTCACAATTGTATTTAAAATTTTCCACTTAATTTTGAATCGATTTTATCTAATTAGGTCAACCACATATGTATATATAGGGTCAGAATTAGTCTTGATTAAATGCATTCAATAACAAAATTCATGAAGATCACAACAACTACAACCATCTATATCTCTCTTCTGTTAAGTTGTCGAAATTTATTACGCGATCTTTGTATGTAACTCACATATCAACTCGTTACAACCTACAAATTATCAAATTGGTGATCAAGCAATTCATGCATTAAACCAGAAAAATAAATTCAATATATCAAATTAAAGCATAAAACAAGAGAATCAAAATTGAATAATCAAACTAATTTTATATCATTCGACCCAACTTATAGATTAATTACATATAATAAAATAAAAAAAAGAAGATTGTACAATGAAGAATATCACCAACTTCTGGAATTGATTTGAGAAGAGGAAGGAATTCTTGCATCAAGATCCAATCTCCAACCCAAAATCTTGATTTCTTCCTTGGCTTCTTGAAAATTCCCAAAACCACCCTTTGATTTCTTCTATATCTTGGATGAATAATGAATGATGGAGAGAAGAATCCCTTTCTCTAGTCTGGGATAGACCTTTATATAGTGTAGAAATCATTGATTTCAAGTTGGGCCCGGAAAACTAAAAAAATAAACGAAAAACTTCAAAAAAACCTACGACCAACCTGCACTTCACCCATGGAAACACAAGGGAAAAAGATCCTGCAGGTCGACCGATTCGCAAACTGTGATGGACCTGCGGTAGAATTTTGGCTCCATCGGTCGTACTTTAAATGCGCAGGGCTTTTGATTTATAACTCTGAATTGTGCTAAATTCAATTATGTTTCCAATGATATATTATAAGCTCCACAGAGATATATGTATTAAAAGTTGTGAACTAATTTCTTCACATACTCCGCATATGACTTTCTCGTTTTGCTTCACTCTCTTCCAAATTTTATTTTTTCCTCAGACAAACAAAAGCAACACATAATTTAACAATATCACATTCTAAAATAGTCACAATTTTCCACACTCAAGATCCAGATAAGTACAAAAAAATGTACTTATCTAATCCCCCCTGTAGAGACCAAGAATTTTCGTGACTAATTTAAATAAACATTTTTTATATGTGTCGCTACGACTTTGTCCATTTATTTTTAAAACGTGATCGTCTAAACCAGTGAAGTGAAATTAAATTTTATTTTAAATTTTATCATATTCCAATTTCCAAATTTTATGATGTCCCAAGTCCATTATTATTTTCCGATTTTCAAATATTGGATTCAAATTTTTTAAGTCCAAAATGTTTTAAATTTGAACTCCTAAAATTAGTATTATTCTTTTTCATTTCAGATTTCTATCAAAACCAATTCGCTAGCAATTTCCCATTTCCCTCAATCTATTCCCTCGATCCTGCCATCCTACAATAAACCCAAATTACCATTTTATATACCATAAATTAATCACAATCAACCCCAGACATTCTCCCCTCCCATTTTTACACGTTGCATAACTCCAGCCTCTAAATTATCCCTAAACAGCTAGCAAATCAGCCACAATTCCTAAATCACAGCAAGATTTCATCCATTTTTCCTAAAGTTCTTCCCCAAACTTCCATTTTTCATATTCAGTACATTTTTCCCTTCCCCATGATCACTCTTCAATCCCTCTCAATCAACCTCAATTCCCTTCTTGCAAATACGCCACAATTCTGCACATTTTGTTTACCTCCTTCCCAGAAATTCATTGTTCCAAGTCTCAAGCTCTGTCAATGTTTATTTCCCAAATTTTGCCCCCTTCACACGCCATCTGCACCAGTTTAACCCTCCTTCAGCTCCCTCAATCAACTGTTATACTCTTGTCAATCCCTGTAATCTTTCTCAAACCAAATCCTGTAATAATTTACCAAAACTTTCCACTCTACCAGCAATATATATATATATATATATATATATATATATATATATATATATATATATATATATATATATACCTCACTTCACTCACGTTCAAACACAGTCATCATCATCACCACCACCACCACCACCACCAGCCACCAACAATCACCCAGCACTGCCCCTTCCATCAAGCCACGACAGCTTTCAAATCTTCACCATCGAAAATCAAACCAACACCTCCCGCTAACAATAGAGCCACTACCTAATGCCAATTCAACAACAAGCAACCAAACTTCAATCCCCAATCTGCAAATCAAACCACCACCATCACCAAACAAGCCTCTAATTATAGTTTCAACAATCTGCATCAATCACTCAAAACACCAACTGCCCAGCCACCGTAATCACCAACTCCTACCGCCACTAATCAACTTCAAAACACCATATCCACCTACATCACTCCCAATTGGACATCACTGGACAACCACTTCACCCTCACTCCCACTGCAACCACACACCAACTTCACTATATCAATGCACCACCACTGTAGCGCCGCCTGCACCCAAGCTTCATTGAACCACCAGTCCACTGCCATGGCTCCACAGCCACTGCCACAAATAAACCACCATCTTCAACTCCAAACCGCCACAACCGCCACTTCCCTCTTCATCCCTACTCCAAAATCGACACCAAAATCAAATACAAAACCAAGAATATATACTTACCCAATACACTTACCTCGACCGCCGCCCTATTCACCGGAAAATCGTGAAAGAAGCTTCGCGCTCAGCCCGGTTTTACTCGATTTCAGCCCCAAAAGTTCGACCTTGAGCCTCGGTTTTTGCACCAAATCAATCCCCCTGCCTCGTCGGTGCCATCGCCGGCCGGAGAAGGCCGGCGAAGCCAGAACCGGAAGGGCTCCGCCCTTTCATCGCTCTCGGTCTTCTCTCTCTGTGTCACGATGTTTTGGAGAGAGAAGAGTAATTCTGATTTTATATTGAATTTTCAGAAATTGCAGCTTTAGTCCCCTAATTCCCTAGTTACTTAATTCAGTCCCTATAGTTTTAAAGCTATTCATTCCGGCCCTTAAGTTTTTAAATGATTTTTAATCAGCCCTTTCATTTTTAAAATCTATTATTTCAGACCTATAGTTTAATATTCGTTTTGAGTTTCAACTCAACTTTTGAAAAGTATTCATTTTAGTCCCTCAACTTTCAAAGTATTCATTTTAGCCCCCCAAGTTTTAAAATAATTTGTCCCCAATATACTTAAAATATATGAGTTAGTCCAATAGTTTTCAAAATCTTTTATCATCTCATTTCCAATCCCAACTATGTTTGATTCTAATTTTAATCCCTAAACTTTTATTTTCTTATTTTAAAACTCTTTTGTTTCAAAAATATTTGATTTCCAAATACCACTTTAAGGTTTATTTATTATTGGCTAGACGAGGCGCTTGGACGTTTAGAAGAACAACGTGAACTTTCTTGCTCAACTGTCAAACTCGTGATTTGAGGTAGACTCGCCCCACTAATTAGTTTAAATTATAATTGCATGTCTTATGTGAAGTTACGTGATTTACATGCTTTGATGCATGAGACAAGAAAAGAATATCTCTTATGAGATAAGATGAGAAATGATGATGTTATGCATAACTTATGTGCCTTAAGTGCACAAGACGAGACTACCCACACCCTATGATTTTAACAACCTTGATTTTGAAAATACAAGAGCCCAAGAATATGATGATGATGTCATTGTATGATTGCATAATTACATGTTCAATTATTCTGTAAATTAATTATTGGCGATGAGTCTACTGAGTATTTTTCGAAATACTCATTCCATTATTTTAACAGTTTTTTACAGATCTCGGAGAAGGCGACGAATGAAATGACAGCGGTGGCAAATTTAATAAATGATGAAAATTTTTGTCAATTTTACGAATATTACTGATTGGATTATTTATCGTTAATTTTATTTAAACAATTTAGACCTAAGTTTTATGTATTGTTCTATATTTCAATTAATTAAGTTTCCGCTGATGTTTCAAATAATGAATGTGAGGTTTTGAATTAAATTGATTTTTCGCAATAAAATCAGATTTAAAGGACGACGTGGCATCTCGCGCTCCGCAGAATTCGGGGCGTTACATCCCCAAACTTAAAAGCTTCTTCGTCCTTGAATATGATAAAGCATATATATTCATGCACGAATAACACAAAAAATTGAACAAAGACTCTTGACACCCCCGCATGTTAAATAACCTGTCATGTTTGCTTCCGTATTTAAAAATACTAATAATCTTTGAAAAGTCTTCAAATAATGTTATACAAGTTTTAACTTAAATCATGCTTCATGTGTGTCTGTTTAGTCAAATCAATCACTCGCTTAATAGGTGATCTCCTGACCTTTAGTAGTCAATTTTGCTTTCCCTCTCGTGAGATGACTTCCCCCCAAACTTGTTATCTTCTCTGACAGGGGTATATTTTTTAAGCTTGCTTCCTAAATCACTAACTTCTTTTCCGCTCAAGTTTGGATTGCTTAACCAATAATAACAACTACTTAGGCTTACGATGATTATCCTTTTAAATTTCCCCGAGTTTCAAGTATTCACTAGGAAAACCCACTAACTATCTCAATACCCTTTTTGCAATCTATCAACCAAATATTAATTTTATACAGTACCATTCTACATTATGTGTGCTTTTGACAGGTGACAACCAATTCAGATGACATTAGGGCACCAGGTGTATAGATATCCCTACTCGATTCACTTGGCTTTGAGGAAAGGCATCAGCTGTATGAAATGTCCTAATAATTTTTTTTTCTTTTTTTTAATAGAAATAAATCTATACGACTTATCTCTCTCTCTCTCTCTCTCTCTCTCTCTCTCTCTCTCTCTCTCTCTAGCTTTCTAAATGACCCATGTAGTGTGCTTTAGGGCGGTAACTTCCAAGTCAAATGACCATAGGCCACCAAGTATTGATACTAACTCCAGTAAAAAAAAAAAAAAAAAAAAAAAACTACAAATAGAGGTAAATGATGCATGTACGTTCCTACTTTATGCAAGAATTAAGTAATGGAGATTAGATCACTAGCATTAGGTCATTAGCTATTTTCCACCTGTCATTCAAAGTCACTCCTTACATAACTTTGCATACATGGAATTAGCACACCCCTATGCAATTAAAGCCACCAATTCTACTCCCTCAAATCGCCCATCTAATTGGTCAAATGATTGAATAGTATTTTTCACATGGGTATGTATACCTAGTTCCATACTAACCATGATGTGGACATTTTCAAAGTATCTTTTTGAATCTTCCCCCAATGCTTAATAGAAGTTTTCCTCATCATACCATTGGAATGTAGAGATCTCTAACTTCATCTTGGCAATATTTGTTGCAGAATTTCTAAGTCAAGTAGTCCCATATAGTGATGCTAGATTCTAGCTCTAAGTTAAGTCATTCCAATGCAGCATCCCTTAAAGTAAAAGGAAGTATTCTCAATTTGATAGCATCTTCTTTCACCCCATCCAACTGGACATTTTGGTGCATTCTTTGAAATATAGAAACATGAACATGTGGGTCTTCGTATGCTTTTCTAAGGAACTGCATGTTATTGAAGAAGTGATTTATTAGATCTGCTCAGATCTTGAAATCATTCCTCCCAAATGGTTGATAAATCATACTGGAGAGATTAGGAACTGGAGCATGTTCTTCATGTACTTTTCCAAACGTGGGTCTTCATGTGCTTTTCCAAGTGTCTTGCTCTATATCTATGTAAGCATGTTCTTCAGCCATTTGATTATGTTGCACTTTTTCTTTTTTTTGGTTGTATTCTTTGTGTCTTCGTCTGAAAAATGCGTCCAATCTCTGGATCTAGAAGCTCAAAATCTTTTCCTTGTGAACAAAGCATGCAACGAAACCTTTTTTTTTTTGGTAAAAAGAAATAAAGTAACAGGGAAACTCATTCTAACTAATAAAAAAAGGAAATAAAATAGATTAATCTAAACTGATAACAAATAAAATTAGTCCCCGACAACGGCGTCAACAACTTATTTTGGAAAACATTGCAACTGCACAATATTCTAAACAAGTAACAAAGAGGACTTTTTGAATCCAGATTATCAATCCCACAAAGACTAATTTATCTATTATTAGCTTTTATTAATTAATTCCTAAACTAACAATAAAACACAAAGATATAGATTCATAAACTACAGAACTCGTAAAAGCAATTGATAATTGAATTATACTAACAAAGCAACAACAAAAAACTGATTTGTTTTTATGAATTAAAAGTGTTGGGATTTACGATTTCACCCTAGTTCTCATATTCAAATTCTGTCTCATGTGCTCTTTCTAGAGTAGTATTTGATCAAATTTGAAATTGTATCTAAAAAATCCCTATCGGGCTTAAATCAATTCTGTCTAATTTGTTCAACCACATATCTCTATGTTGAGTCAGAATAAGTCCTAATTAAATGCATTCAATAACAATAATTCATAAAGATCACTATAACCATAACCATGTATATCTACCACTTTCTTAAGTTTTCAGAATTTATTACGTGGTCTAAGTATTTAACTCACCTCTCAACTCGTTAAAACCCACAAATCATCAAATTGGTGATCAAGCAATTTATGCATTAAATCTAGAAATAAATTCAGTACATCAAATTAGAGCATAAAATATGAGAACTGAAAATGAATAATCAAACGAGTTTATTTTGTTTTCCCTAACTAATAGATTAATTACACATAATAAAAGAAAACAAGAAGATTGTACAATGAAGAATATCTCCAAGTTCAGGAATTGATTTGAGAAAAGGAAGGAGATCCTGCACAAAGATCCAATCTTCAACCCAAAACATTGATTTCTTCCTTGACTTCTTGAAGAAATCCCAAAACGTCCCTTTGATTTCTTCTATTTTTTGGATGAATAATAGAGAGGAGAAGCCCTTTCTCTAATCTAGGATAGGTCTTTAAGTAGAATTCGTTGATTCCAAGTTGGGCCCAAAAAACTAGTAAAAGAAACTAAAGAAATAAAATAAAAACTTCAAAAAAAAAAAACCTATCGCAGGCCACAGGTTGCAAACAGCGGTTGAACCACTATTTAATTTCTGCTCCATCAGACGAACTTTAAACGAACATAACTTTTGATTTACAACTTTGAATTGTACTTCGTTTGTCGCATTGGACTCTACATTAAATTATATTACCAATCACGTATTATAGGATCCATGATGATTTATGTACTAAAATTTGTGTATTGATTTCTTCACGTACTCGGCACGTGAATTTCTCATTTTGCTTCACTCTCTTCCAAATTCGAGTTTTTCCTAAGACAAACAAAATAAACACATAATTTAATAATATCACATTCTAAAATACACACAATTATATAAATTTAAGGTTAAGATAATTACGAAAAATGTACTTATTATTGGAGCCACTATAATTAGGCTCCATAATTTAACAAAATCTCACTTCTAGGATGCCTTCAACTACTGTCAAAACATATGTTGGTCGAGGATGAGTGTGAGAAGGGTTGATGCTACACAGTGCAATATGATGTGATTCCTGCTGGAAAACGCGACGAAAATGCGGAATAAACAATAAAATAAAGCAGGAAATATCTAAATTCGAAATAACAAAAAACCAATTATAACAATGAATAGAAAAGATAGATTTAGATGATAGGACCTTGACCCAATATTCATGAGGCAATGAATTGATGATGCAGAACAAGAACCAAGGTTATTGAACACCACAAGGATTGTCCAATTCCTTGATAAGATCGGTGTTGGAACGCCACAAAGATTCAAGAATATTTGATAAATTCGATTGGTTGTTTAAGAAAAGGAATCCCTCACTTTTCTAAGAAAACATTCAATTTGATTCAATAATAATCCAAGTTTTTTTTTTTTTTTTTACAATGACAGAAATTGATAATATAAACTCAAAAACAAGGTAAACTAGGTCTAACCGCTATTGGGCTCTAATTTACGAAAATAATAAACTAAAACGGAAAATAGAATTAAAAACTCGCGAAACCCTATAGGCTTGAACCCCTCGCGATTGCGTGGTTGACCATAAAACTTTTGGGTTGAATTTTGATGACACCGCACGATCACCACTCCTTTTCCTTGCGCGATCACGTGGTTCTTCCGGCTACAACAATTTTCGATCCTTTAAGGTGACTTGTTCCGTTTTGAATCTCGGCTTGGGCCCAATACGAGACTTGCTCGTCTTCCAATGTAGATTCTAGTTGCATCGCCTGCAGCTTGATTTCTCCTTTGATCTCCTACCTTGGATCACATCATCCCCCTCTCTTAAAAAGGATTGGACCTCAAATCTACAACTTGCCCAATCCTCTTGTAACTCCTACAATTGTTGGCCATGGAACATGTCTGTACTTGGGGTTGCCCTACAACTTTTTGGATTGTTCTTCCTTGCAAGTAACTTTCTACTCGGCTTTAATTTTGTGATTTGATTTTGCTACCTACAAAACAAAATTAACCAAACTAGGGAGGAATGTGTTAGCATGGCCAAGTGTAGGATTGGTTCTTTGTACATTAACATTTGTGCAAAAAAGTTCATTTTGTGGGTGGACTCTCTTTTCTTTTTCTCTTTGCACTCATGCTCTCCTTTTTCTAAGGTCATGACATCAACCCTCTTATTTTAAATTTTCACTTCCTCTCATTTTTCTGAGGTCGTGGCCTCAACTCTCTTATTTTTCCCTCAAACTCACTTTTTATTTTTAATTGATCCTCTTCAACCTCTTTAGGTGATAAAGGATCAATAGTAATTGTTTTTCCACCCTTTACAAAAGAATACTGATTTCTATACCCATCATGAACCACCCTCCTATCATGTTGCTAAGGCCTTCCCAACAAAATATATTCAACATGCATGGGCACCACATCACAAATCACTTCATCTTTGTAACCCCCAATGGTAAATCTGACCTTAACTTGCCTATTCACTTTAATTTCCCCGGACTCAGTCAACCATTGAAATTTATAAGGGTTAGGGTGTTTCATTTTAGGCAAGTTCAATTTTTCCACCAACATGGTACTATCCACATTTGTACAACTCCCTCCATCAATCACCAATCCACAAATCTTTTTATCCACCAAGCACCTAGTGTGAAATAGGTTGTCCCTTTGTTCATCCACCTCCTTCACCTTAACTCTAGAGCTAAGGACTCGCCTATTAACAAGAGAACCTTTCACAGCATAAGTCAAGCCCTCACTATCACTACTGTTAGCCCCAACTTAGGCATCCCTTTAAATTCATCCTCCGAACTAATTTCCCCATTGTCACACATAATCATTACCCATTTATTTGGACATTGGGATGTAATATGACCCGAACCCATACATTTAAAACACTTAATTTTCCTATCCCTAGTAGGTTGAGAATCAGAAATGTTTTTACCTTTTGTTGTAGGTTCCTCCCTCCCTTTCGGGACATGATCATCAATGTGTTCCCATCTTGGTTGTGATGTAGGATAAGACATCGGTGAATGTCTTGCTGCCCCTTTTTCATTTCAAATGCCTCTCCACTTTCATTGACATGTGCACAATGTCCTCTAACTCCACATAGTGCTATAATTCTAACAAATTTGCAATGTCCCTGTTTTTCCCACTCAAGAATCTAGCCAAAGTTGCCTCCCTATCCTCCAAAATATTGACCCTAATATTTGCCACTTCCATGTACTTATGGTACTCCTCCACACTTCTAGACCCTTTTGTAAGCCCCTACAACCTTTGGTAAATATCCCTATGATAAAGACTCGAAACAAACCTCTTCCTCATTATAGCCTTCATCTCATCCCCTGTTTCTACCGGTCTTTCACCATTTCTCCTCCTATCCGTCACCAATTGATCCCACCAGTTTATTGCATAATCAGTGAACTCTAATATCGCTATCCTCACCTTCTTTTCCTATAAATAGTTATGGCAATCAAACATCAACTTCACCTTCTTCTCCCAATCTAGGTAAGCCTCCGGATCACTCTTCCCATGAATGGCTGGTATGGTCATTTTGATACTCCTTAGATTCTCACCCACTTCATCTCGATCACCACGATGTCTCCTATTATTTCCCTTTCATATCTATCTCCTCTATCCTTCTCCTTCTCACGCTAGCCATGGATGATTGTACACTACTCCCTTCACTTCCAAACTCTTCATCATCAAACCCATATCCAAACCTATGGTCATTTTCCCTCCTATGGTCCCTCTCATCATCCCTTCTAACTGTAGGACCTGTATGAGTTCGTTCCCTACGCAACTGATTGATATTTTCATTCTTCCTACCCATTCTAGTCATTAATTACTCAAACTGTTCCTGCAAGGTTTCCATTACACCTACATCATTCCTATCCATCCTATTCATACCTTTAGGTTGTTTGTTATGACTCATTGATGAAGCTGCTGATTCCCTCCTATCAATGCCTTTGTTGTCACCAACTGATGAAGAAGATGATCCTTGCCTGTTAGACATTGTTAGTTCTCCATAATCAAATATAAATTTCCTCACGTATATATTTGTGCTCGTATATCACTCTTAATCCCTTTTCAAGTACTCCAAAGAGTCAATCAAAAATTCAAGAATTAGGACAAAAATGAAAGATACTATGAAGACAAAGAAAATTGATATTTTGAGAAATTTTAGGAATATTCTCTAAATCTTACGAATTTTCGGATTTTTTAACCTAAAAATTCGACTACGAGTACAGCAAAACAAATGGAACTGAATTTGGATAAGAATTGAATAAAATAAACACGTTTGAATTTTATGGGATTTTTAAATGGATCAAAGCTAAAGAAAATTATGTAGGCAAGAAGAACATGAAGAACAATAAAAATCAAGAAACCAATAAAAACCAAGAGATATCAAGAACTGATTTCAGATCCAAGCTCTGATGTCACATGATGTGATTCCTTTTGAGAAATGAGACGAAAACACAGAATAAACAATATAATAAAGCAGAAAAGATCTAAATTCAGAAATAACAAGAAACGAATTAAAATAATGAATAGAAAAGATAGATTTAAATAATAGGACATTGACTCAATATTCATGACGCAATGAATTGACGATGCGGAAAAAGAATCAAGGTTGTTGAACGCCGCAAGAATTGTCAAATTCCTTGATAAGTTCAGTTTTGGAACGCCTCAAGGATTCAAGAATCTTTGATAAATTCGATTGGACCCTACAGGCTTGAACCGCGCAATCACGTGGTTGACTTTAAAACTTTAGGGGTGAATTTTGATGACACCACGTGATCACCACTCCTTTGCCTTGCACGATCGCGTGGTTCGTCCGACTACAACAATTTTCGATCCTTTTGAGGTGACTTGTCCATTTTGAATCTCGACTCGGGCCTAATACGAAACTTACTCGTCTTCCCATGTAGATTGTCATTGCATCACCTACAACTTGATTTCTCTTTTTGATTTCCTACCTTGGATCACATCACAATATCTATATGATCCTGAGAAGTTCTAATAGTGTTAAGACCTTGAATTTGAGCAACATTAACAAGAGTCATACTACTCTGGATCCTACTAGATATGTATTCCCAGCTTGGAATCGTTACATGCATGGCAATTTACTAGAGCTACACAAAATATAAATTTATTGTAACTAAACGAACACTAATAAGTTTGTTTCGTTTAATTTATACTAAACATTTTAAAGTTTTTAGATGAAATATTTTAATACTGGTATCTTTGGGTTCGGAAATGCAAAGATTCTGAAGAGAGCTCAGGTCAATGCTGAAGCAACTTAGCAAATTGCAAGCATAAATCCTAACAAAAGAAAATCGGATTCTTTTTTATTTTTTTTGTATGTGAAATTAATAGATGGTGCTACCAATATAAATACATGAATATATTATGTTAATAATTTTTTAGCCATAGTTTGGTAGAAATTCTTTAAAACTCTTTTTCCTAAACTTATTATCAAACTAGTAGACTGACACGTGCACAACATGTGTCGTCTAATATTTGTGTTGATTCGCGTGGTATTGTGTTTTGAAAGCCTGTTATTTTCACATAATCAATTGATGTAAGGTTTAAGGATTTTGGAGCAAGTAAAAGTGATTGAAATGTATTTTAAGACATAAGTTACATTTTTTGAAACCATAAAAGATTGTGTTTGAGACCGGGGAAGATCCCCTTCCACCTCTGCTTATATGGAGCTCTATATTTTAATAAAACAACTTAGTATAGATGCAACCTGATGACATGATGAGAGCCTCGAAAAGTAAAGTAATTTCAGGAATCAAAATAATAACATAAACTCTGTTATTAAAATGTAGCTAAAAGTATTAAAAGGAATACATAAATAATAATAATAATAATAATAATAATAATAATAATAATAATAATAATAATAATAATAATAATAATAATAATAATAATCTAATTAAAATAATGGTAATAATAAAATGGAAATTGTATCATCAAATATAATGACTTGAAGATTAATGTTTTGTTTTCTATCTTGAAAATTGAAAATTTCTAAATAACTGGCTAGTGTTTAAATTAATAAACGAAAGGAAGGAACTTGTAATTATTTTGGCATCCCTTCTATATAAATACTCACTTGAACAATTAGTTATATAAACTAAATGACATCTCTTAAAATTTCACATGATGCATACGCTAGGAAATTCTAAAGGTTTGCTACTAATTACAAATTAAGTACATGATGTGAGAAACATAGAAAAGTACGTGATCTTGTTATCTATTCTCTTGAAAAATTAATGATATTCTCTAAAGTTCTCTTTAAAAGGTATTATATTTGTGATTAGCAGTACCACAATTGTGCATTACTTCAAGTGGATTGAGTTCTCCAATAATATTGTATTGAGGATGGAGTACTTGACTTTGGCTTATAAGGTGGCATGCGAATTAAAGCATGCCTCACTTATGAAGATCTAGCACATTCAACTAAGCTTAAAAAAGAAGTTAGACGTATTTAAAAGTAACTTTAAACTTAGCTAAACATGTCTAATCTAAATAGTTCATGTTCAGTAACTTTCTTTTTGCCCAAATAAGTAATGTAAAGTTCGAATACTTAACTAATGTGATTATTTATTATTTTATTTTTTAAATATGATTAGTTAAACATGCTATAGTAATTAAGTTAAGGCAATTACCTAATCAATCATTGGCATCAATCCAATAGCATGTGCACGGAGACAAGTACCATGTAGTACGGGTTCATCTACAACAAGGAATCCAATTGTAATCACATTATCTCATTAATATTGGTCAAAAAGATATTGTCAAATCACAAATATAGAGAAGGAAAAATGGAAAAGGATTGATTGCTCAACCATTCTAACCAAAAATGTGATGGATAGAAAAATAATTTCTTATCACCTGCTATGTATAGGTTATGAGAAAAGAAGGAAGTTCTATGATGGCATCAGCCATCAGGAAAGTCCGTTAAAACTAATAAAGAATGAGAAAGTAACTGTAGAACATACCTTTCTGCAGCTGCTCAAGAGTCAATTTTTGCATTATTAGATACACAAGATAATTAGTCATCAACAATTAGTCGAAAAACAAATAGAAGCTTCATTGTTCTTCTATAACCTGAGCAATCAGGTTAGCTACCAAGCATCTAGCCATGAAATTGGCCACCCCATCCACCACCTGCTCCTCGCTCACAACTACATAATTTTCATTAAAAAACCATTTACTGAATGCTATTCATTAAGAAGTCTACTATTTACCCAGAACCAACCACAGGCTTCATATTATTCATTTATTCTACTTGTAATCTAAACTAATCTACTTTGTTGTTCAGTAGATCAAATGAAATGCTCACAAAGTATATCTAATAGTCAGGAGAAAATTAAAATTAAAAATCTTATAGTGCACAAGAATGCATAAAAGGTTAAAATATACATTCTTTTTAGTTTTGATTTCATTTTGTCAGCAATATCCTTTGGTTTTGCTGGTGAATATATAACTTTCAGGTTGGCTTCCTAAGAATTTTTTTATTTGTTAAAGAGAGATTTCTGATTTGGGAAGGTAGTTGAATTGAAAATTATATGTTGCTCATATTAGCACACCTTAATGTGTTAAAATGTATAGGTGAATTAATCTCATACCAAATTTGTTCAACATAAACAACTCAAATAACTCGGGATGCATCAAATTCTGGGCAGAAACTTGAGATTAAAAGCTCTAAAATTCTGAATTTACCCCAGGCTCCTGAACATTATAAGACAATGTATGCATCACTGATCAGCATAAGCTTTCTTGAAAAACACAATGAATGACTTTTATACAAAAGACCGAATGTGACAGTATATTATCACATAAAAAATGAATGACAAAAGCACCAGCATCTTTTCTCCAAGTTATCTAGACAACTATTAACTTTTTCAAGGAAAGAAGAGAAACATACCAGCAATAGCACATAAAAAATGAATGACAAAAAGTACCAGCATCTTTTCTCCAAGTTATCTAGACAACTATTAAATTTTTCAAGGAAAGAAGAGAAACATACCAGCAATAGAAGCTTGAACTAAATAACAAAGAAAACAACTGTTAAAGTCAATCTAAGAGAAGAAAAACAACTATTAACTATTTCAAGGAAAGATGAGAAACATACTTCTGTTCTAAGAAGTGTCACTAACAACCCAAGTGCTGGCAGCAATAGAAGCTTGAACTAAATAACAAAGAAAACAACCATTAGAGCCAATCTAATACACAAAACGCTAGTTAAAACTTTTGTTTTCATTGTGTACCCCTAGGTTTAGCGAACTAGATGACTCATCCTCTTTGAAAATATTGACCTCCGATATTGCATTCACACCTATTATCTCCAGGGTTGTTTAAAGTCTACTGTCATCCATGATGGTTATCTTGTGAACATCATTTTTTTTTTTTTTTTTTTTTTTGCAATTGAAGGCATATATTAAATAACTTTGATAAAGATGCTAACTCTATCCAACTTTTATTCCATCTTAATACAAAACCTATATGCACTCATATTTTAGGAGTTGGCACATTCTCAGTAAGGTTGATAATATACAATAATAAAATTCCTACTTATATATTTAATGATTATTAGCATTTACACTTTTGAAGTATCTTCAAACTTGTCATACGCCAAAAAAAAAAAATTGTAACTAATTAAGCCTTTGTTTGGATCCAAAATATGGATTATAAACAGATTTATTTCGAATCTTGAGGTAAGATGTGTGGATACTACAGGTGAGTAATCTGTAGTGTACAGATTCTGTACGTGTATCATTTCTCTTATCGAACAGAGGTTAAATATTTACTATTTGTAAAAATCAACAATGGTCAATCAAATACATTGTGATACTCTAACGTTCTTACTTACTTGGTACACTATCACCATCTTCCAGAATATAAAATCATGTCTTACGCACTGGAAATCCAGCATTACCTTGAAATATCTCATTCTAGAAAATTCATAGACGGCCGACTATGATTAACATTTGCAAAGTTTTAGAGGAATTATATATTTAAAATACACGATGAAGACCAAAAAATAATTAAAACTTACAGATATTTATAATTAACAAACCCTAAACCATAATGAACATACTGTGAAAAATCTAAAACTTGATCTTACCATGAAGAAATAAAGATTTGAGATTTCCAAGGCAGGAAAATGCTTGCACTAATCCTAACCCTAATTTCTAAAAAGGGTACAACAATAGGAACATATCTCATAGCAATAGAATGAACACATTAAATAAAATGAACATTTTGCAATGAAAAGCCAAACAAGCAGCCTAACCAATGTTATAAACATCACTTATGTTCGACAAAGAAAATTTTTAAGCTCAAATCGCATATGCACATGCCATGAAGGACATAGTGATTAAGTACCTCTGCAAATTAGCAATGCTTAAGATATTATAAATAACATTTAAGTTGAGAAAGATAAAATTTAAGCCCAGATAATTTATGTACAAGCCTTGAAGGACATAGGGATTTTAGGTACCTTGGTAAATGAGCAATGCTTAAGATCATCACTCATCATCATTAATTGCCACCTGAAACGTTAACATAAATCATTAACCATCGTACAAATTCAAGAAACCCAAATTCAAATGGTGAAACCCATGCTATATAGACAACAAGAACAACTAGAAACTTCTCTCATACCCAAAAAAAAAAAAAATTCAATTCAAGCAGATAATTCAACATGTATCAAGTGTTCAACATACAGATTTTAAACCTTATAATATAGCTCAAAACTAAGTAATAAATGAAACTTTCAAATTTCATCCCAATTGAATCAAATCCTGTCTCCACCCCAACAACGTCGTTGTATTCTTCTATACTTATTTACAATTAATAGCTTTTATTCAAGACTCAACATTAATATGCATGAAATTTATGTATAAAATGCTATTGAATGCAACAAATTGGCGAAATATTTTAAGGCATGCAAGTCTATCTACCATATACGCAGAAAGAATCTGGGACCTCAACCAAAAATTACCATTAAAACAAAGATTTTCACAAAGAAGAAAAAATATACTTCTTTACCTAATAAACATTCTAGAAAATAGACTTATATTGCCAAAAAAAACTAATATCAACAACTTCAAATTGGTACCAGAAACTGCGAAAAAAAATGAATTGAAGATAAAATGCTGGGTAAAACAGTAAGAGGAATAGGGAAATAGAAACAACTAACAATGGAAGTGTTTTTAATGCTGAGATGGGTTAAAGGCTAGTTGCTAACGTCCATGGTGGCAAGCGACACACCCAAGATGCCGAGCAACAGTATCAGATCCGAACCTGAAAAAACTTGGCTAAGAAGTGGAAATGGAGAAAGCCTGATACCAGTGAGCCACTTTTCGTTTATCAAGTCTGTACTTCCAATCGGTTCGGTTTGGACCCTCTCTCAAAGGCGAAATGTCTGAACTCCTGTCATCAAACTCCCAAATCTCCTAATCAAATTGCTAACTCTCCTCTATCTAGAAGTAACGATCCTTACGAAGACTGATTCCTCCCCCTCCTGGACCGCATCGGAGAGACGCCTCTCACTATTTCCACTTTCAAAGCTAAGAAGAAGCCCGACTTTCTCTCCATACATAAACAAACACCAATGACGCATTCCCAACAGAGAAGAACGTAGCGTAAAAGTGCTAGAGGAAGCGTCACCTTTATTTTTTTGTTGAGGAGAGTTGGGAAAGAGACGACCCAAGACTCCATAGTTGGACAAAAGAGGTGATGAGGGAGTCGAAGAAAGAGAGCTGGTGAGAGAGAACGAACGAGCAGAGAGAAATGAAAGGAGCGGAAGATTCTAGGATGTGAAGAGAAGTGAAAAACGCGTATTCTTTCTTTACTTAAAGTGAAAGACGCATTTCTGCCATATAACTAAAATCGCATTTCCTCCTTATGAATAGTGATTTTGGAAGTAAATCTTATATATAATAGTGATACATGCTCTCCTAATAAAATAGTTTTGCACGTGAATTCATCGTTTTTCTTACTTTTAATCATATATTTTCCAAAAAAAAAAATCACTTTCTTATCTAAAAATATGCATCAAACATGCTATGTTTCTTGAAAAATTGATGACAGTTTTCAATGAAAAAAAACCTAACAATAACTTTTTTCAACAAAGAATAATGTTATTTTTTGAAGTGACCTGCATATTCAAAGTTTACAAATAGATATATACATGCTCAAAATTCATGCATGTTAATTGTCCGTATTCATTTTTTTTTTTTTTTTTGTTTCCTTTGTTGTCTAAATTAATGAATTTACATAATATATGGGTACATTTGATTGTTCCTTATTTTATTTTGAGCCTTCATTCAAGTTATTAATGATATTTGTTGATGCACGATTTGAAACCTCTCTTCAAGTGATGACGCACGACCTGTCATTCGTTTATCACGATCCGATGTGCAATATAGAGGATACAAGACCTGACATGTAACACCTCCAAAGAGATATATGTACAATCTAAACCTCACATCGTACTATATATCAATGACACTCCGAAAGAAAATGGCGTGTAAGACTTGGTGGCCACTACAATTCCTCTTATGGTTCTTCTGACATTCGGATAGTTGAACTATTTAAAATTCAACTACTTTATACTTCGTAGGAAAATAGAGTTCAATTAGGAGTCAATGTTTGTTAGTTTGAAGTTGTAGTAAGCCAGCTCACCCTTTTTTCCCTATAAATATAGGGGAGGAAGGGTTATAAAAGGATCTCAATTTTGGAAATTCTAAGCCAATACTAGATTAATACAAGAAATCTTACGTGGAGTCCAGGTCATAAAGGATCTTGGATCCACAACTTTCAGTCATAATTCTCTATTACACAACTGAAATTCACCAATTTAATTGCTAACTTGACATACTTACATCTCAACCATCAAAAATTGGCACTAGGAGGAGAGCTACTGATAAAAGTAGTTCACACTACTAGTTCATTCATATCACCTCACTAATCATGAATACGAAATGACATGGGTCATCATAGTTCGGGAAATCATCATGGAAATAAAGGTCATCATGTCAAACCAATTCTAGGTCGTTAGAGGAAGGAGAACGACCTAGAGGCCAGACCATAACCCGACCCTCAGATGGAAAAGATCACATGCAATAGGAAGAATATATCAACCAACCATCTCAAACACGTCAATAACCTCACCATGATGAAAAGATGGAGTTTTCCTATCATCTTCGGATGATAGACCCCAAGTACGAAGAAAACTAAGTTATGTGGGTAGAAGATCTGAAAGTTCAATGGGAGAGAGCATGTCATCATCTCTACAAACAAGATCGCTAAAGAGAACGCACAGTGCCTTCAGCAGATTGAGTCCATGCCCTTCAGTCCAAATTTGGAAGGTAGGAGTATCACGACCTAGCCGAGGTCTTACGAAATTAGATCAATCAGAAAGATATGAATGGAGTCCTTACCATAGACCGATTAAGACAAGAGAGGAGGCAATATGAAATTCTAGTAAGGACGCAACAACTCTCCACCTCAATGACCTAAGTCCATGAAGTCAAGATAAAGACCTAGATGAACTATACTCTTGAAGAAACGGTTGAACAACCTTGAATATAAATAGAAGGGGCACAATGATGATCACACCCCAGCCAGGTCTTCCTAGTTCTCGAAAGGCAATTTGAAATGAACATCGCCAAGCAAGATCAAGATGCCACATGTGGTTACTACGATGGAACCACAAACATAGTAATACAATTGGACCGATACACTTCATGAATGGAATTACAAAGGTTTAGTGATACCATCATGTGCATGAACTTTCCGAACTACAAAGATTCACTACGATTATTTCACTCCCAAGGGCCACATAGCACTAATGGTTGAACTGGGTGATTTGTAGGAGCTTACATACCATCTAACCATAACGTTATATGGGAAAGACCAATCTTGCATGAACTAAGGCACCAATATCAATTTACTACTACATAATGAGATTTCCCGCCCCTCACGAAGTAGGTGTTGGGAAATGAGACCAAAGGATGGCTAAAGAGTGTAATCTAGATTTTTACCATAAATAATACATGAAATCAAGATCTTGAAAGATGAGGACCTGAATTAGGAGATCTATACAATGGATCCCATCTTTGATTAAAATGAGACAAGCACTGGACCTATGGAAGATGTGACAATAATTGCCCTGGATGATGAAAGACCTGAGTTGCAGTTGAAAGTTGGCAAAGACGTCAAGATCATGTAAGGTCTAAACTGATAGAGTTCCTGAAAAAGAACTTGAAAGTATTTGCATGGACTCATGCAGACATGGAATAGATCCCAGCTAATCTCGCATGTCATAAAGTAAACATAGAGCACGGTGCGAGACCGAAAAAGATAGAAATGTTGTATCTTGAATGGTGAGAGATATGAAGTACGCACCAACGAAATTGTGAAGTTATTGGGAAATGGACTCATATGTGAAGCCAGTACCCATAATGGGTATCTAACCCAGTACTTATACACAAGAGAAACAAGACCTGGAGGCTGTGCTTCAATTTCATTGACCTGAATAAGGCTTTTCCTAAGGACAATTCCCACTCTTGTGGATAGATCGGATGGTAGATGTAATTGCGAGATATGAATTACTCATCTTCATGGATCCGTGTTCTAGATACAATCACATTCTCATGCATGAACCAGATGAGGAACATAACTCGTTCATAATGGAATAGGGACTCTCTACTGCTGCAAGATGATTTTATTTTTTTTGCTTGATGAATGTAGGGGCAACATATTATAGACTTTTCAATTAATGTTCACAGAAAAATTAGTATGACCATGAAAGTTTATGTCAATGTCATGTTGGTGAAGGGTATCGAGTCTTCAGATCATGTTCAGTACCTGGGTGAAATGTTATTCTTGGGACATATGGTAAATCAGAGGGGGATTGAAGTTGATTCGGAGAAAATACAGGCTTTGATTGAGATGAAGGCCCCAAACAGCACCAAAGATATATAGAGCTTGACTAGGAGAATCAAGGCCCTTAGCAGGTTTGTCTCAAAATGAACGGATAAATGTAGACCATTCTTCGAAATCCAAAAGTTATGGAAAAACTCCTAATGGTCCGAAAAATGTCAGGGGGACTTCGAGGATCTGAAAGGATGTCTTGCTTCTCCACTCTTACTATCCAAACCAGTGCCTAGTGAAATCTTGGCATTATACTTGGCCGTATCAAAAAGTTTGATAAGTTAGGTATTGGTAAGGACTAAAAAAAATGTCCAACGCCCAGTCTACAACATCATCTAGGTATTGAAAGATGCAGAACTTAGATATGCACCTGTGGAAAAACTGGCTTATACAATAATCATGAATTCATAAAAGTTATGACCTTTTTCTTGAACATGCGCTAGATGTGCTCATGAATTACCCAATGTGCCAAACCTTAAAGAAGCCGACACATCTAAAAGTTTGATGAAATGGGCTGTAGAATTGGGGCAATTCGACGTCATTTATAAATCGGGGACAATAATCAAAGTTAAAGCTCTACTAGACTTCATAACTGAATTTCACCAACAAGTCGACATTGAAAGGTCTGACCAAAACATCCTGCTGGATTTTTTTATTGATGGGTATTCCACCAAAACTAGCGCAAAGGTTAGGATTGCACTCAATAACCCTAAAAACGTCTATATTGTTAATTTATCCATTTCGAATTCCCGACAATCAACAACATAGCAGAATATGAGGTCTTGATTGTGGGGTTAAAATGGCAAGGTCACTGGTCATATCAAAAGTGATGGCACATAATGATTACCAGCTTGTGGTCAACGAGATCCAAATTACTTACAACACGAAAGATGAAAAAATGACAACTTACCATAAAGTTTCCATGAAGGAACGAGAGTAGTTTGTTGATGTGAAAGAAAAACAGATCCCCATAGCCTATAACACTTAGGCTAATGCCCCAATAAGACTCGCCACAGTGAAGGTCTGACTCTTTGGACAGTGTCCCCATCGACAAGGCAAGTAATTCAACTTTTATGGAGATTAAATTATCAACCATGGTTATTAATACCATAATGAGCTAGATTGATAAAATCATCTAGTACTTGAAGGATTGAGTGGTTCTCCCGAGTCAAGATGAAGCTCATAAGCTAAAGACCCAATTAGGTATACCATAGTTCATGACATACTATACAAGAGAGGATTCTCTCTCCCACTACTCAGATGTCTAAATGAAGATTATGTTTTGTATGCAATGAGAGAAGTACATGAAGGGATATGCAGCAACCATATTTGACGTATGTACCTCGTATTTAAGATATTAAGACAAGGATACTTTTATCCCTCACTAAAGAAAGATAGCTTAGAATCTGTGTAAAATGGGACAAATGTCAAAGGTTCGCCTGAATGATCAGATTTCCACCAGAATTGACCTTTATAATGGCACTATAGCCCTTTTCCAAGTGGATGATTTATCTTATTAGACCACTCCCAATTGGAAGAGGTCTATTAAATACGCAATAATAGAAGTAGATTAGTTGACAAAAGAGGCTAAAGTAGAGCCACTTACAAGAATAACTGAACAGAAGACCACAAATTTCATATGGAAGTCCATACTCCATCGCTTCGACATCCCCCTCTTCATTGTAACATAAACTTGAAAGCAATTTGACAGTGTCAAATTCAGATCTTTCTAGGAAGAACTGAAGGTCAAGAAACATTAATCCACCCCATGTCACCATCAACCTAAAGGAAAAATTGAGCTCATGAACAAGATCATCAAACACACGTTGAAGGCCAAACTTTATGACATGAAAGGGGCATGGGATAATAAACTACCTGAGGTGTTATGGTCTTACAGGACAACATGCTGAATGGCAATAGGAGAAACCCTGTTTTCTCTAGTATTCGGACTTGAGGCAGTCATCCTCGTAGAAGTCAATATCTCCTCAAGTTGAATAGAACACTTCTTAGAAGAGGCGAACAACGAGATGCTCCAGTCCAACTTAGATCTGATTGAAGAGAAAAGACAAAGTTCAGATCTTCGAAATTTATCTATTACCAAAGGAGTGCCAGATATTACAACTAAAAATACGAGGAAGAAAATTCCACGTGGGAGATCTAGTCCTCGGGAAAGTCTTCTTGACTACCAAAGATGTACCATCTAAGACCTTTAGCCCCATTCTAGGAAGGGCTTTACAAGATTGCAAGACATAACTTAACAGAGCTTATGAGTTGGAAACTATAACGCCCCGAATTCCGTGAAACTCGAGACCCCACGTCGTCCTTTAAATCTGAATTTATTGCGAAAAATAAATCTAATTCTAATCATCACATTCATTATTTGAAAAACTTAAGCGGAAACTTAATCAAATGAATAATAAAATGATTCTTAAATCTCGGTTGTTTAAAACTTAATCAGTTTAAAATATAGAACAATTTGTAAAACTTGGGTCTTAATTATTTAAATGAAATTAACGATAAATAATTTAACGAGTAACATTCATAAAATTGTCTAATAACATCATCATTTATTAAATTTTCCAACGCTACCCTTTCATTCGCCGCCATCTCCGAGATCTGCAAAAGCTGTTAAAAATGGAATGAGCATTTCGAAAGAAATACTCAGTAGACTCATCGCCAATAATTAATTTACAGAATAATTTAACGCATACTTATGCAATCGTACCGTGATATCATCATCATCATCATAGGCTATTTTAATAAAATCAAAGGCTCTTTAGAAATCATAGGGTGTGGGTAGTCTTCTCATGCATTAAAACATGTAAGTTATGCATAACATTATTTCTCATTCTTATCTCATAAGAGATATTCTCGTCTCATCTCATGCATCAAAGCATATAAATCACGTAATTTCACATAAGGCATGTAAATTATAATTTAAACTAATTAGTGGAGGCGAGTCTACCTTAAATCACAAGTTTGGAAGTTGAGCAGGAATAATCACTTTATTCTTTAAAATCTCCGAACGCTTCGTCTAGCCAATAAGAAAATTAATCTAAATTAATATTTTGGAATTTAAAGTTTTAAAAACAAAACTAAAAGCTTAGGGATTTAAATTGAAAATCTAGAATAATTGATTTGAAAAGAGTTGGGGCTAAAACAGAATTTTCAAAAATTTGGGGACTAACTAGTTTATTTCAAAACGACCAGGGACTAAAATTAAATGATTTAAAATTAGGGGGCACTGAATTAAATTGCAAAGGAACCGATCATTTAAAACATTTTAAAAAGGGGGGGCTGAATTGAAACATTTTAAAAAGCTTTGGACTGAGGGAAAATTTGCAAAACATAAACTTTAATAATACAAATCAGTCATCTCTCTCTCTCTTTCATAATCGACCAAAACAGAGGAAAATAGGGAGAAGAGGGAGAGGCGACGGGTGACGGTGGTTCAGATCGTCGTTGCCGGCAATGGTGTTGACACCACAGAGAGGCGACGCCGGACGGTGGTAGGGTACGTGGGAGGAAGATTTTTGGGTTGTTTTTGGTGTGGTTTGGTGCGAAGAACCGAGAATAATCGAGGCTTGATTTGGCGATTTTTCGATGATAATCCTGTCAACATGGGTCCGGCGGTCAAGGTAAGTATCTTGGGTTACTTTATCTCTTGGTTTTGGGTTTTAATTTTTGGGCCCGTTGGAGTGGAGCCGCGGGCGATCGAGTGGTGGTTTGCGAGAGTTCATGGTTTGGACAGTGGGTTTGATGATAGAATTCTTGGTTTCTTGGGTTATTCTGATTTTGGGTTTGATTTGGGTTTTGGTTCGGATGGGTGAATTTGAGGTGGGGCAGTGACGGTGATTGTGACATGGTGGATGGTCGGCCGTGGTTTGATGGATGGGCTGAGGTGGTGTTTTGAAAATGGGACAATGCTGCAGTAGAAGGCTTACCCAGAATTTCTTTATGTTCTTATGGTGAGTTCGAGATGGAGGGGTGGAGAGCATATATTCTGTGGGTTGTGTATATTGATGGTAATTGGGGAAGGATTTTGGGGTTGATTGGGAGAAATTGCTGAGAGTTTTGGAAATGATTTAGCTAGCTGATTAAGGAAAAGAGACAAAGTGAGAATTGAGTAAAAGCTATGCGGTAGGATTTGATTATGGAATATGAATGTGTTATTTGGGGAAAACGTGTGGAAATTGAAAACTGGAGAGGGATTTGGGATTAATTGGATAAAATCTTGCTGTGTTTAGCTTTCAGTTTTAGGTAACTTTGGGCAGGTTCAGAGGTGCTGGTTTAGGCAAATTGAAGGAATTTGCAAGAGGATTAAGGTTAAATTGTGAAGTTGGAGTGGATTGTGGATAGTGTAGTGTGAGAATGAAGATGGAAAAGACTACCTTGTGCTGAATGTCTGTGGCTCGTTGGAGGATGATATGATGGAGTCATAATATGTATTGCTTGTTTATTGTCAGATTGATAAGTAAGGAAAATTGTTATTGATGGAAATTGGGAATGAATTTAAATTGGAGATAAAATATTTTGGACTCAAATATTTAAAGTTTGGACTAAAATAATTTGAATCCAAATAAATTGAAAATTGGACTTAAAAAAATAAATAAATAATGATCTTAGAATATTTTTGATAAAATTGGACTGGAGAATAAATAATGAAAATGATACGGTTTTAATAGAATTGAAATTGATCAAGATTTTAATAAATTTAAATTTCACTTAAAAGGCTAGATGAACACGCGCTTTTAAAATAAATGAGCAAAGTCGTAGCGACACATTTTTTTAAAAATAATATATTTATTTAAACAAGTCTTGGAAAATTCTCGATCGCTACAGAAACGTTGATAGGAAAGACCTTGACACACCCATGGGATGCACAACACTTGAAGAAATATTATCCATAGTTTATCTTCGAAAAGTATGCACTAACAATGAAAAGTTCAAAAGTTGCAAACATCGTTCAAGGAATGAAGTAATTTTGCAAGATCAAAAGTTATCAACATGCCTTAGATTGTGTGCTCAATCCAACCCAATGTAAAGGAACTTACAAGTTCTTTAGGACCATCAGATCATGTACGCATACAAGTCCATCGTAAAGGAACTTACGAGTTTCCTAGGACCATCTGATCATGCATGCATATCAGTCCACTATAAAGAAAATTATGATTTTCATAGGACCATTAGATCGTACATGCAATTCAGTCTATCACAAAGGAACTTTCAGTTTCCAAGGACCATATGATTGTGCACATGCTCAGGTCAACAATAAAGACTTTAAATTCATAAACGTCTACGTGCTAAAAATGAAATAATAACTAGATGACCTGAATCCTACATTTTATTTACAGTTTGTTTATTTCAGTTCATTAATATTAGAGTGTAAATATGACGAACAAAGGAGTTGCAAAATATAAATATATTGATTCAAGAGGAATTAAATCAGATCAGACGGTAGAGTCCGTGCAAAACAAAAAAATAAAATATTATAAAGCTTACATCAGCCCGAGCAAAATGTAGCAAAATAAAACCTTGTAGTCTACTCAATTGGAGGGAGAGGAAAAGGAGGAGGCAATTCTGTCTGATCTAGTACCTCAATTTCCTGAGTCTTCTCATCTCTCAAGTCATCTAGTTCCTTCAACAGAGGCTCAACATTGAAGTTCAGATCAATCTCTTGCATCCTAGCAACGATCATCTCCAAAGCCAAGATATACGTATCGGTCTGATTGATCTTGTACTCTTCTGAGTTTTTGAAATCCTCAATAATGTTAGCCTTGGACTCCCCAATGACGTTGCCCTTGACCAAACTGAGTACTTTAACATTGGCTTGAGCCCTGGTTTCGGCCTCTTGCCTTGCCTTTATCTAAGCCTCCAGCTGAGCCTTTATCTCGTCAACTTCGGATCTAGACTTCTACTATTCATCCTCACCCTCTTCTTCACAATGGCCAATTTACCAGCCCACTCTGTCCTCTCTGCCTCGAGCGGCTTTGTTAGGTCTCTCTCTCTCTCTCTCTCTCTCTCTCTCTCTCTCTCTCTCTCTCTCTCTCTCTTGGATACCACATGAGAGTGGTAGTTTTGGGTTAGACCAATGAAAGACAAACAAGAAAAGGTTGCAGAAAGAAGTCATTAATAAGGTCTTCACCTCGTATATTTTTCCATCCTCGTGCAAGGACATCAAATGAATTTCGAACACTCCCGAATAGAAAATTTAGAACCTCCTATCACTGGCTGCGAGATTGTTGCACATTTCGCGAAGATTTGGGGATTCTTCCATTTTCCGCGTCTATTACAGCAGATCGGGCTAAGTGTTCACCGAAGTGAAATCATTTTCCCCTATGTCAAGGCAACACGAGGAACGTCTCGAGGAGAAGGAGGAACATATTGCACGACTAGGCCTTCATTTGAAGAAGGCTTGGAAGAACCCTCACCTTACCCAGGAGATGGGATAGGCCATTTGGAAGGTAGTTGTTGGTTAGAGGGGATTTTCTTTTCTACCAAAGTGGGCTCTTCCTCTTTCGACTGATGAAGTCAGTCCTTCCATCGGTCGTTTTCTTCTTTTTAGAGCGGACTACGATTGATCTACAAAATGAAGTGTGTCAGATCGTACAGATAGAAGAACGAAAAAGTCGTAGAAAATATACTTACAATCAACTGGGAATGGAATGAAATCAGTGTAAGGGACTCACTACAACAAAGTTAGCTTTTTACGGCGTGCATTGCATGCCGTAAAATCATTTTTACGGCGTGCAGCCGCACGCCGTAAAAAGTCACGCAAAGTGGGTAGGAATTCACCAAGCTGAAGAGATATTTGCAACTTCAACTCTAGCCCAACAGATTGTTCGATAAGGACCGGATCTGCAAAACATATATAACTAAAATTGGAAAAGCAGGTCAAGTGTTAAAAGTTAGAATATACCGAAGCACGTGAAGTGGGTAGGAATTACAATGTCCAGCTCATCCCGATTGTCCATGCATTGCCACGATCTGCCTACATAGAACCACTAATCTCTTCAGCCTCGAGTAGAATCCGTCAAGTCCACAACCAAGATACCTCCAGTGTGCATCCTAGCCATTATGTAGTACCAGTCTGAATCTTGTCTGTTAGCCCAAAAATGAAAGTTCGAGTCAAACTCTTTCACGTCGGGCAAATTGTACCCTAATTTATGCCAAATGATAATGAGTCTTGTAATCGTTCTTCAACCGCTTGGAGTGGTCTGAGAAGGAGCTAAGCCCCAATACCTAAGGAAGTCAATGATGATGCATGGGATAGGGAAATGCAGACGGCCTCAACCATCATTTTGGTGACTGCCACATATCCTTTAGGGGGTGGTCAGTCAAGTCATTTTTAGAAGGAATGAAAAGAAGAAAAAAAATGAGTTAGGAATCCTATATTTGTATTGCCAATTGTTCATACAGTCCTCAGTGACGAGCAACAGATGATAGCTGGCATGCCAGAACTGAGAGTTAGAAGGTGAAATTTGTGTTTCAATGTGAGTGTGGTCTGCAGAGGAGGACGTGCTAGGATCACAAGAAATCTGGGAATGAGGGAGAGACTAAGAGGCTGAAAACCTAAAGAAATGGTATCCCTATTCTTTGACTCGGTCTGAACAAAATCGTCCAAACTGATACTCAGCGCAGACTCACTCTTCTCGTTACCACCCCTAAGAATGAACCCAAGTGGACTCAATACCAGAATTGCTCATATCTTAGTTAAAGGAAAGTTAAGAATACTTGAAAGGAAAGAAATGGGTTTTAGGATGCACAAACAATAGCTAAAAAGGGAACTAGTGTATCACTATATTTGGCTTTTTCCTGATATTGTGCTCACTACTTTTGTTTTTTACCACTCTTTATCCCTATTTCAAATTCCCCAAAGTACTAATAAAGGACTCGAGAAATAAGACAATGGAAGATACGAAAAAGAATTAAATTAAGAAATTTTAGGAATTATTTTCGAGTTTTCTGCAATTTTCATAATTTAAGTGTGAATTTTCGGAATAAAAAATTTTAAAAAAGATTTTTTACTCGAAAATTCGACTACGAATATGGCAAAACAAACAAAAATTAATTTTGATGAAAATTGAGCATAAATAACACATTTGAATTTTTTTGAGTGTTTTTGTGGATCTAATACTCAAAAATTATGAAGAATACAAGAAAACAAGAACTTGAATTTAGATACAAGCTCTGATACCGAATAATGCGATCCTATTAGGAAAAGTGACGAACAAGTGGAATTAAAAATTGAAACACTAGAAATAAATAAATTCAGATAAAAAAAAAAAAGAGACAATAACGACGCAAGAACCAAGATATAGAAATCTAAAACCCATGCGATGTGGAAGGAAGAACTGGGATTGTCAAACGCCACAAGAATTGTCTAATTCCTTGATATGTTATAGGGTAGAATGGCACGAAGATTGAAAATCTTTGATAAGTTCTTGACATTCTTGAAGAACAATGAAAGGAAATCCTCAACATTTTGAAAGGGTAAAAGCACTCAATTTAATTCTCAATAATCAATAATCTAATTGTTAAAATGTAGAAATTCTTTAAATATAAGAAAAAACGGAATAAAACATATCCTAGCCGCAATAGGGTTTAAAAATAATAATAATTAATTAAAACGTATTAAAACAAAAAACGCGAAAATCCTAGTTTTGGTTCAACTGTGCGATAGCGTGGTTCAAAAGCCTACGATCACATGGAAGGCGTAATGAGCATTCTCATCATTGCTTCAACAGTCGCGCGATCGCGTGGTTCTCCATGCCACGATCGCGTGGTTGATTTCTGGGCTTTTCTTTCTCAATTTCGTTCTACGACTTGAATTTTGATTTCCACCCACTTTCACTTGACTTGAGCCTTCTTTCACCAGTATAGAAATAGGAATTCGCGTCGGTTGGAAAACAGAATACGCGTTGGTTGTGGCGGCGACGCATATGACGCAGACGCGTAAAGTCTCCACTTTAGGCACCGACGCCCAAAGTCAGTTTTGGGCGTCGGTTTTATACTAAAACCGACGCCTAAAGTCAAAAAAAAATTAACTTTGGGCGTCGGTTTTATACTAAAACCGACGCCTTTTGGCGTCGGTTCTAAATTTAGAACCGACACCTAAAGTTAAAAAAAAAACTTTGGAACTGACGCCCAAAAACTTCGGTTCTAAATTTAGAACCGACGCCCTAACCTTTTTTCTTTCTTTTTTTTCATATTATATGACCTGCAGTGACTTGGACGTAGTCTGCAGTGACTTGTCGTGACCTGCAGTGGCCTGCAATGACTCAGGCCACTGCACGTCGTGACCTGCAGTCACCTGGACATGACATGCAATGACCCAGGCCACTGCAGGTCGTGGCCTGCAGTGACCAAAACGTGGTCTGCGATAACCTGAACATGCGCATCACCAAATATATATATAATCGATATATACGTAATAAAATTAAATTAACAACAATTATACTTACAAAATTGTTAATTTAAGATACAAATTAAATATATATATGTAAATGCAAGTTTTATTATGCTTCGATTTGCACAAACTTATGAACAAAGTATTTTGCCCATAAGTTTTGAATCTCGATTACTTCCTCCGTTGAATAATATTCTTTAAATGCCTACAAACAATCAAAATGAATTATTAGTTATTTTTTCACAAAATATAAAGTCATTATTAAAATTCTCATTTTCAATGACTTATACATTTTCTAACGAAATAAGTTGAAAGTATTCTATGACTATCTCATACATATTTCTCATAACGTAGTAGCCACACTCAGACCCTCCAGGTTCTTGAAGACACTGAAATATTCACATTGAAAAATAACAATATTAGTAATCAAACTAAATAAATTATAGAAATAATTCAAAGATTTTTAATAAATTTAAATCCGTGTTTTCATATTTTTCCGTTTTTCCATGTTGTATTTGATTTTGTCCTCATGCCTCCAATTGTCCAATACGTTTTGAAAGCCCTAAAATTTCAATAAATTATATCAACAAGCTACAAAAAATAATATGACTCAAATTTCCTACAAAAATTTTGGCAGAATCTCCCATATAAATTGAAGTTATACAACCTGTAGGGGGACCCTACTTGATGTGTTCCGGTGTGACGCCCCGAGTTCTAAATACTCGAAAGCCACTTCATCGTCTCAAACTCATTTTCAAAAAAAATATTCATTTATCGGGAATAAATGAAATTTTAGATTTTTGCATAAAATATTCTTTCAAATCATTCATAGAAATAAAATCCAAATTCTCCATAGTCAGTATAAAATAAAGTTCGACTTAAACGGACATTTTAAAAATAACATTTAATTATTTCTTTGCCACTTGTGTCCATCACTCGCCACCGCTTCCGAAGTCTGCAAAAATTGTTAATAACGGGGTGAGTATTTCTAAGAAATACTCAGTAAACTCATAACCGAATAATTCACTTAATCCATAAATTTGCACATAAACATGTAATCATGCTAACATATTTCTCTCATAACATCATAACATAACACATATTCACATAAGTGCGGAAAGTAGCCTTGTCTTGTCTTAATTCAACATGCAATTATGCATGGAAGTTATAGCGCATATAACATTTCTTCTTTATACACCATTTTCGGGAGAGCATTTGCCCGTCTTACCCCTCATGGTTAATCACATGAACATAACATCATATATGATTTACATAATTCCAGATTCACATGCAAATCATAGCTAAATAAATTATAGAGTATGAGTCTACCTCATATCCGACGACTGCAAAGTTGAGCGGGAAATGACTTCCATTCTTTAATTCTCCGTACGCTTCGTCTAGCCCATAAGTTGCCTTAGTCTTTAAAAATTTATAGTTTAAAAATAATAATTTACAATTTGAGGACTGAAATTGACGTTTTGAAAGTTGAGGGACTCAAATGGATACTTTTGATAGTTGAGGGACCAAAATGAATACTTTCCAAACTTGAGGGATTAAAAATGTAAATCTTTTAAAACTTGGATTTAAAATCAAATGAATTAAATCAGTAGAGACTGAAATGATTATTTTTCAAACTTTAAGGACTGATTTGAAATAACTTTAAAACTTCAGGGACCAAAACGTAAATATTGAAAAGTCAGTACAAAATTTCAGATCTATTTTCTCTCTCTCAACTCACTCTCTCACGATCAAACTCTCTCTCTCTTTCTCACGATCAGAAGACGGAAGAAGGGTGCCGGTTGCCTTTCGCACAAAATCAGTGTCCGGCCAGTGGTTTCGCCGGCGCAGCACCGGCGGCAAGGTGACGGTGAGTGGCGACCAAGTCAAGGTTCAGATTGGAGATCTTAGGTGCGAGTTTATGTGCGAAAATCCGAAACAAAATCGCGGCTGCAAGGTTGCGATTTGTGAGCTTCTCCGGCGAAAATCCAAAAATAAAGGTAGGTGTGGTATATTGGTTTAATTTCCTTGGTTTTGGGTTTTTGATTGGTGGTATATTTTGAGTTGGGACATTGGCCGGCTATGGTGTGTTGGTGTCCAGGCGATGAGTGCAGAGGGTGTTGATGGTTGTGGTCCTGTGGTGGTTCGGTAGTGGTGGTTGAATTGTGAATGTGTGAAAAGGGAGTGAAAATGGATGAAGCTGAAATGGCTGCTTGAACTGGAGCTGGGTGGATGCTAAACTGAAATTGTACAGAGTGGTTTTGGGTGGTGACTTCGGTTGATTGCAGCTGTTATGTATTGAATTTGTAACGGCTGGAATCGCCGTGGTTGAGGTGCTGCATAGTGAGGTTTTGTCGTGAAGTTGAAGGTGGAGGAGGAGGAGGTGGCTTGGCAGTGGGTTGGTAATGATGATAGTGAGTGACATTTGCTTTGCTGGAAAGAGTAAAAAAAAAAGAAATGAATGGATTTGTAACGGCTGGAATTTGTTTGGGTGTTGGAATGATAATAATGGTGGGTGGAAAGGATAATAAAGAGAAAGCAAAATGTGGAAAAATTTTGGTAGGATTAGTTTAGGATAATTAACTAAAAATTTGACTAACTTTGATCAAGAAATGTATTTAAAATAGATATATTTTGGACTTAAAAAAAAATTTAAGAATAAATAAATTTTGAGATAAAATTGAATTACGTATTTTGGACTTAAAAAAATTTATAATAAGAAAGATTGAGATATTCTACTGAATTTGGAAATAAAATGATTTTGACAATAATAATTTGAATAAATAATTAAAATAGAAATAAAATGATTTTGACAATAATAATTTGAATAAATAATTAAAATAATATAATTTTATAAATTCGGACACTTAATTTAAAATCGAACAAACTCGATATTTCTTGACTTTGGCTAGACGAACACGTCGCGGCGTTAACTTCAAAATAATATGTGAGATAGTAGCGACACGATTTTCTAAATATTAAAATAATTATTAAATGCGTAAAAATTCTTGGTCGCTACAACCTTACCCCCTTAAAATAATTTCGTCATCGAAATTAAACTTACTTGGTCTACAATTTCTGGATATTTGGCTAAAATTTCCTCTTCCTTTTCCCAGGTAGCCTCGTTACTACCCTGTCTACCCCACTGGACTTTGATTAAGGAATCTCTTTGCTTCTTAAGACATGGACTTTTCTCTCTACTATGCACATAAGTGCCTCTTCATAAATCAAATATTTCTGAACTTCAAGAGACTGATAATTCACCATATGACTAGGATCATGAACATACTTTCTCAATAAGGAAAACATGAAAAACATTGTGAACAGCTGCAAGTTCTGGTGGCAAAGCCAACAATAAGCCATATTATCCACTTCTCTAGTATTTCAAATGGTCCAATGAAACAAGACCTTAATTTCCCTTTCTTGCTGCAACGAAAAGTACCATTCATAGGAGTTACTTTCAAGAACACTTTCTCTCTAATCTCAAGCATTAAGTCTTTTCTTCCTTGATCGGCATAACTATTCTGTCTGTCTTGGGCAGCTTAAATCCGTAATCTGACCTTCTTTATAACATCAACTGTTTTCTCAATTAATTCTAAACCCAATAATTTCTTCTCATTAACTTCATCCCACTCGATTGGCGATCGACATCGCCGTCCATACAAAGCTTCATAGGGTGTCGTACCGATGGTAGCTCGAAAATTATTATTGTAGGCAATTTCCACCAATGATAGATGATTCTCCCAACTACCACTCAAGTCTAGTACACAGGCTCTAAGTATATCATCCAGTGTCTGAATAGTGCGTTCGGACTGCCCTTCTGTCAGGGGATGGTAGGCAGTACTAAAATTTAATTTAGTACCCATTGCCACATGTAAACTCTTCCAAATTTCAAGGGAAAATTCCCGAATCTCTATCTGAAAAATGGACACTAGCAATCCAAGAAATCGAACAACTTCTCTAATATATATCTGTACCTCATACAAAGCTATCGAAAAGACGCTTGATAGCTATTGTGTAGAACTCAATTAATCATCCGACATTATCCAACTTTAATACTCATTCATTGGCCTTCTATTACAAACCTTTCAAGGATCTATACTGATATCGAATCCACGATACAAATATCAATCATTCAAATGCTTAAACTAAAAATCAAGAAGATTGATCAAGAATAAAACCTTATTACCCAAAATATAGCAATGAAGTATCAATTCCAAAATATTGTGTACAACTCAAACTTGGAGGAATCTTTCTGAATGGATTCGCAAACGTAATCATTTCTAAACTCGACTGAAACTTCATTTTTAAGTTGAAGAAATTCAAACTTAAATCCTTTAGTCCATACTTTAAATCATGCATCAAGTACTTGATATCACATACTCATTCTAGCTGAGGACTAAGGTACTAACTTAAAGTATCATCATAAGAATCAAATATGATACTCTCAAACTTAAGAAATCTCACTATCTTCCCAATCTGAAGTTCATGATACAATTTCCCTGTTCTCCCAAAACTTCAATTCATGTCCCAATTTGAACAATACTCTGATTAAGTCTATCACCATTGAACAAGACTTCTGTGAATCATATAAGATTCCTCATCAAGTTTACTTAACCCAAAGATACAATCTCATTATAAGTAAAAGTCACACAACTGATCATCTCAGATTTTCCATTATTGTAGCAAAATAATTTACTCACATCAAAAGCACAACCGATAATAAGTAATCGAAACTGCATCACCAAAACTTCAAATAAACTCATATTTTATGTCTCAAAATGAAAATTCCAAATCGTAGGTAACATTTCACCATAAATTCAATAACCATCAAATTAAGATCAATTGACTCAACATATTCACATAATTCATTCACGGGATAGTCATAACATCCATTAACCGTCTAGTTACCATTTCTTGGAGTAATCATGTAACATGTCACTTATCATCGTATCATATGACCTCAATTAAAACATACCAATCTCTCTAAGACTACAATATAATAACCATCATATCTATCACGTGAACCTTATACGTCAATCTGCTCGTTAAGATTATATATCAATCTCTCAAACTAAATAAATCTTGGATTCTGCCATATGTCACTCTTTCTGCACACTACTCCATAATAAGTCATCGCTGTGAAGTCTTATCCTCATTTCCACAAATTCTACCCATAAGGACAAATACATAAAAGTTCATTTCTTATTTTCGAACCAAGATACCATCGGTAACAATTTCCAAAATTTCAATGTATGATCTTATCATAAACTTTCCCCCGATCAAATGCATTACCGCTGCAATACTTGTACCAATCTAGGACCTGATAAAAATTTCTTTCATCAATTTCATCCAACAATTTATCTCATGATCTTTTAATATCATAAATGAAATCTAAAAGTACATCGGTGAATCATTCACATTACGAGGAAACCCTGATTCATTTCCAGGACTGAGACTCATCTTTCTTCGAATTCCAGTTAGAACCAAAAAATAACATTACTTATTCATGGAAACTCAACTTATTTCATAATCTCAATACATCGTCACCTTCAGTTCTCCCATAAGAGCAATCACATTATTCCTTATAATTATCTCTTGAACCTTTTTATACTCAAATGACCTTATGACAATCATCATAATCTCACATAATCTCAAACATTCAATCATATGTCCCAAAATTCTCACTTCGAATAAACGGTTTATCCTTTAAGGTATCTCACTATAAAATATGGTCAATATCTCCCTTTCATAATAACTGACTTTATCCAAATAATCATAATACATGCAAATAACCAAATCCTTAACACATCATCTACCAGATCAACTTCCAAAATAAATCAACAGTAATATAGCATACCATCATAATTTATAATGTTCTCCAATATCAATGATCATTCCATACTAATAATCAATTTGTTCCCAAAAATGATTAAGATTCTTCCCAATATTGCCATAATATTAGTCTTCACTCATCTTTCAAAATATAATTTGACACGTTCCAATGTATGCATCAAGTCATCACATAACTCCACGTATACCCTGACATCCAAGTAGTTGTATACATCATCTTGTTTTTGAAATTGTGAGACAAGGAGAGCACCTCAATAGAACTGTATCCATTACAAAATGATTATGCTTCGAATAAGCCAAGAATGTCTCAAGAGTCATTACCCCTTTTTTCATCATTTACCAAATCTCGCTCGTGGTGTAAATGAACCTGCAAGTCAATCCTCAATACTCTTAGTGGGTTGTTTTACCATACCATGCTCTTAACTCAAAATGATAAAATTCCGGACAGAGTCTCCCTTGTAATTTGGACTTATCCAACCCGCAGGTATACTTCATAACCAAAAATAACAACATGTAGTTATATTCCACATCTGACCACCATGATTTAAATATTGACAACAATTCCAACAAACTTCAATACCAAAAAATATCCCAGAAAATTAATTCGTCATTCCTCAACATGACAATTTCAAATCATAATTTCCAATATCACAATATTACTTCCTTCAATACATTAATTGGCTAAAATGCCAACCCGTTGTCATACTTATAACATATATGCCACAAATCATAATTCCAAAATTTCTTAATTACAAGACCCAAACAACATTATAAATTTCTCTAAAAATAGAGGAATAATCCACTTACTCAAACATAATATCAAGTCCTTAATTCCCAATAATTAAAAACCAAATCTTTAAACCTCAAATTTCATAATTCTTCTCATAAAAGTCTCAATAAAATCATATCAATCATAATCTCAACATCTCATCACAACGTCATAAAACTGGCTTGCTATTTCTCGGTGATTTAATGAAAATGTTGACAACAAGTGATTAATGAATCTTCGCAATAGTTGCTCTAAAACCACTAGTCATGGCCTCATAATGCGCGGCACAATAGTCGATAGTGTGGTCATATATCTTTACATGAGGTGTCAGTCTAAACAATAGATATTTCAAAAATATTGTCTAATCATTTCTGTTGACTCCTCGTAAATGGTGTCATGTCTAAAATCAATTATGCAAAGTCCAGCTAGGGTTCGTCATTTCTAAACTCAAGGACAAAAACTATTTTGAAATCATTCTTAAATCATATTATTCCCATTATGCTCAACACTCGTTCTCTTTCTTTTCTTTTCTGAAAAATTTCTCGTTATACCGCAAAACTCATTTCTTTCTTTCTTTCTTTCTCATGCATTTAAGCAAGTAATTCTCATGAACATAAAAGTTCAAGTCTCATGCATTTAAGCAAGTAAGTTTTGACAAGCATAACGACATCATAAATCTTCTGTCTCTTTCTCATAAATCATTAAAATAAGTATACGAAATACTGAAATAACTTTAAACATCATAAACTTCTTTACCTAGGAGTTGGTGGAACGAATGATGGCAGTGGCAATATTCATTAATAATAATTTAATAATGGAACATGTTTCTTGAAAATTCTCTTTTTGAAAACTTACCAGTCTACAGAAACGCAGACTGGCTCTGATACCATTCTGTGACGCCCCGATTTCTAAATACTCGAAACGCCACTTCATCGTCTCAAACTCATTTTCAAAAAAAATATTCATTTAGCGGGAATAAATGAAATTTTAGATTTTTGCATAAAATATTCTTTCAAATCATTCATAGAAATAAAATCCAAATTCTCCATAGTCAGTATAAAATAAAGTTCGACTTAAACGGACATTTTAAAAATAACATTTAATTATTTCTTTGCCACTTGTGTCCATCACTCGCCACCGCTTCCGAAGTCTGCAAAAATTGTTAATAACGGGGTGAGTATTTCTAAGAAATACTCAGTAAACTCATAACCGAATAATTCACTTAATCCATAAATTTGCACATAAACATGTAATCATGCTAACATATTTCTCTCATAACATCATAACATAACACATATTCACATAAGTGCGGAAAGTAGCCTTGTCTTGTCTTAATTCAACATGCAATTATGCATGGAAGTTATAGCGCATATAACATTTCTTCTTTATACACCATTTTCGGGAGAGCATTTGCCCGTCTTACCCCTCATGGTTAATCACATGAACATAACATCATATATGATTTACATAATTCCAGATTCACATGCAAATCATAGCTAAATAAATTATAGAGTATGAGTCTACCACATATCCGACGACTGCAAAGTTGAGCGGGAAATGACTTCCATTCTTTAATTCTCCGTACGCTTCGTCTAGCCCATAAGTTGCCTTAGTCTTTAAAAATTTATAGTTTAAAAATAATAATTTACAATTTGAGGACTGAAATTGACGTTTTGAAAGTTGAGGGACTCAAATGGATACTTTTGATAGTTGAGGGACCAAAATGAATACTTTCCAAACTTGAGGGATTAAAAATGTAAATCTTTTAAAACTTGGATTTAAAATCAAATGAATTAAATCAGTAGAGACTGAAATGATTATTTTTCAAACTTTAAGGACTGATTTGAAATAACTTTAAAACTTCAGGGACCAAAACGTAAATATTGAAAAGTCAGTACAAAATTTCAGATCTATTTTCTCTCTCTCAACTCACTCTCTCACGATCAAACTCTCTCTCTCTTTCTCACGATCAGAAGACGGAAGAAGGGTGCCGGTTGCCTTTCGCACAAAATCAGTGTCCGGCCAGTGGTTTCGCCGGCGCAGCACCTGCGGCAAGGTGACGGTGAGTGGCGACCAAGTCAAGGTTCAGACTGGAGAGCTTAGGTGCGAGTTTATGTGCGAAAATCCGAAACAAAATCGCGGCTGCAAGGTTGCGATTTGTGAGCTTCTCCGGCGAAAATCCAAAAATAAAGGTAGGTGTGGTATATTGGTTTAATTTCCTTGGTTTTGGGTTTTTGATTGGTGGTATATTTTGAGTTGGGACATTGGCCGGCTATGGTGTGTTGGTGTCCAGGCGATGAGTGCAGAGGGTGTTGATGGTTGTGGTCCTGTGGTGGTTCGGTAGTGGTGGTTGAATTGTGAATGTGTGAAAAGGGAGTGAAAATGGATGAAGCTGAAATGGCTGCTTGAACTGGAGCTGGGTGGATGCTAAACTGAAATTGTACAGAGTGGTTTTGGGTGGTGACTTCGGTTGATTGCAGCTGTTATCTATTGAATTTGTAACGGCTGGAATCGCCGTGGTTGAGGTGCTGCATAGTGAGGTTTTGTCGTGAAGTTGAAGGTGGAGGAGGAGGAGGTGGCTTGGCAGTGGGTTGGTAATGATGATAGTGAGTGACATTTGCTTTGCTGGAAAGAGTAAAAAAAAAAAGAAATGAATGGATTTGTAACGGCTGGAATTTGTTTGGGTGTTGGAATGATAATAATGGTGGGTGGAAAGGATAATAAAGAGAAAGCAAAATGTGGAAAAATTTTGGTAGGATTAGTTTAGGATAATTAACTAAAAATTTGACTAACTTTGATCAAGAAATGTATTTAAAATAGATATATTTTGGACTTAAAAAAAATTTAAGAATAAATAAGTTTTGAGATAAAATTGAATTACGTATTTTGGACTTAAAAAAATTTATAATAAGAAAGATTGAGATATTCTACTGAATTTGGAAATAAAATGATTTTGACAATAATAATTTGAATAAATAATTAAAATAATATAATTTTATAAATTCGGACATTTAATTTAAAATCGAACAAACTCGATATTTTTTGACTTTGGCTAGACGAACACGTCGCGGCGTTAACTTCAAAATAATATGTGAGATAGTAGCGACACGATTTTCTAAATATTAAAATAATTATTAAATGCGTAAAAATTCTTGGTCGCTACATCCGGACCCTCGACAATCGGAGTCATAGCAGGCTTGACGGAAAAAATTAAATATTCAAACCAAATAAAAGTGCAATCCAGTCAACCATGTCGGAATTAGATGCATAATATGTGTTTTTCGAGTAGAAATGGGCCACTAAGGAAAGAGCCAACTGATTTTATGGCCAAATTTCATCATTTGTGGCTTCAAAACAGCAAGTCAATTATGCAGACGGAAATTAGGGTTTTTGCGTATTTTTAGGTTAAATTTTGTTTTTAATTATTTGTTTGCCTATTTTAGAATTTTAGTCTAATTAGAATTCTATTTTGAGTCAATTAGTAGCTAGGTTTTTGTTTGCTTATTTATACGCTTTTTCCATTCATTGTAATTCAGATTTGATTTTGATATAAACAGTTTTTATTGAGGATTCAATAAAAGTTATAGGTGGATTCCTATGTTTTTCGAACTTATCAAGAATATTTCTTGAGGCGTTCAAATATTGAACTTATCAAATATTTGCTAGAATATTTGTGGCGTTCAAATCCGGAAACTAATCAGGGAGATTGGACAAATCTTTGTGGCGTTTCGAAAGTCGTGGTTCTTTATTCCGCATCGTGAATATCGGGTCATGATTCATCCGTCCAACCACAACCTGAGTTCGAAATTTCTGGCGTTTCTTCCGCGCTTCGAATCTCATCACTACTATTCAAAACTATCAACTTCTCAACAATCACAACTCCTCAATCAATTTCACCACAACTCCACAATTATTTCATGAAAAGTTTCCTAACTTACGTGTTCAATATCGGCTTGATATCCAAGTCACGCTTAGATGCTGCAGCTGAATCTAAGAAGTAAACCGTATTCTTCTCAGAAGAAATAACTAGCAACATCCAGTGATTCCTACGTATTATGAACGTGTAAATATCACTTTAAATATCATATCATTCAAATTAGGTAAAAAATTAGAGAATATCAATGATCTTACTCCTGAAAATACGGTGCTAGAATGAATTTCTTAGTTTTCATTGCCTTCATGGTGCTGGCCATGTAATTTATAACACCATTTGCATTTGTTCTTACTGAAATCGATGCAATGTGTGTCGGAGACATGAATCCAATTGATTCAATACCGTGTTCCTGACACAACTCATGGAGGTACCTAAAAAATAATAATAGAGATAAATAGAAATAAAATAATGATTTAAATTGAAGTTATAATTTTTTATCAGAAGTCTTACAATGAAAACACTTGTAAGATAGATGTATCCAACCATTGCATCGTAAGCAAGTCAGTGATGTCTCCGACTGTAACATAAAAACCATCCTCGAATGCAAAATTGAACACAGCGGCATCAACGGGTACCTGATAGAAGTCATCACCAACAGGCAATTGAATGACCAGAGTGTATAACATTTTACAATCATCACCCAAACGTTGCAACCTCTCATCGTCAACAACCGCAGGTCGCTGTGTAGATGACATTTTGAAACTCTGGGTGTTTTTCCTTTGTTCAATTTTTTTTCCTATTGTGGTGCCTCTTCCTGTAACAAGATAATTTTTATCATCTTCAGTTCTTATACAAATTTAAAAGAAATTAAAATTCACAGAATCTTTTATATAACTAAATGTTTGGACCTCTCAAAAAATCATCAACTCCTTGGGCCATTGCAAAAAGCTTCCAATAGCTTCCCCCACTATGGTGTGGTATTGAGATGGCACTGGAATACAAAACGCTTTTGTACCATCGACAATGTGGTCAATGGACACATTAGCATGATCAGACCAAAGAGGTTGATGACGCACCACCGTGTCGGGTCCGCCTGGATAAACCATCCCGCTCGCTACTATTTGTTTCTCACCATTAAGACTTATGGCGAGACAAGGAGTCGAATTCTATTGTACAACATCATTGAACATATATGTTAGCAACTTCCAGTTGAAATAACATAAATAATGTTAAAAAATTCTAAATAACTTAATATTAAATACCTGAAGTCCATGAAATGGATCTGGATCCACGGAGTGGCAACTGCTGCGAGTTGGTGGTCGGGGCTGTGGAGTTACGTCCACCTTGGCCTCAACATTTAAGCCCAGGCGCTGGAGGTAGCATCGTATTTAGTCTGCATACTATGGTAGTCCCTCTGCATAGTATCGAATTTACTCTGCATCTCCGACATGGTCTGATGCCTGACCCGCTCGAAAATACTATCCTCCATCTCTGACCTGATCATCTCCTTAATATCGTCTACTGAGACGACCCCACACGAACGTCTAATGTAATCATCAGACCTACCGTAAACATCCCTCGCGATCACATAGACGCTATACCCCCTCACCCTACCAGGGTGATCCGGCTTACCAAGGGCTTCACTTAAAATATCATGCTGTCTACTTGCCACAAATATCCCCTGTGTGGACTGCTCAACTTTTTCAACCTATTAACAGAAAAATGAAAAATAAATATAAGTATATATTTAAGTAAATTTGAATTTAAATTATGAAAAAAATAATCATGATATACTTACAATTTTGTCAAACACACCCATCGTTTTCTCGTTGGGGATGTAATAACTTCCATCTTCTTTATTCTTAGATCTAGTTCGAATCCAATCTAAACTTCGATCCTCACTTAAAATCGACGAGCTAATCATGTCGCATGAAGAACTAGAAGACAGTGGGTCACTGACTACCCACTATGGCTTCATCCAAGTAATCAGTACAAAATTCAATAGCCTCCTCAGCAGCATAACCTTCAATGATACTGCCTTCAGGTTGAAATCGATTTCTCACATATCCTTTCAATATACCCATGTATCTCTCAAATGGATACATATACCTCAAGAATACTGGACCACAAATCTTAATTTCTCTCACCAAGTGAATAAGTAAGTGCACCATAACGTCAAAAAATGATGGAGGAAAATACATTTCAAATTGACATAGAGTGATAACAATATCGGCCTACAAATCATCCAACTCCTCCGGATCAATAACTTTGCTGCAAATTGCATTGAAGAAAAAACAAAGTTTTATAATGACTTGTCTAACATGTTTTGGGAGAATGCCTCGAATTGCAACTGGTAACAATTGTTGCATTACGACATGACAATCATGAGACTTCATACCAACCAATTTTAAGTCCTTCATCGACACAAGACTTTTAATGTTTGATGAGTACCCAGATGGAACTTTAATACTATGCAGGCACTCACAAAAAAAAAAAATTCTCTTTTCTCGACAAAGTATAGCAAGCTGGGGGTAAATAAGTACGCTTTTCTGACTCTTGCGGTGCTAATTGATCCCTTATCTCCATTTTCACCATGTTCTTCCTGACTTTAATATCATCTTTCATCTTTTCTGGTATGTTCAACAATGTCCCAATGATGCTATCACAAACATTTTTCTTCACGTGCATTACATCAAGACAATGTCTTACAGATAAGTGTTGCCAATAAGGTAGATCCCAAACTATAGACATTTTCTTCCAAAGACTCTTCTGAGGAGGCTTAAAAGTTTTTCCAAACGAAACATCAAAATTTTTAACTCGTTCATATACCTCACCTCTTGTTAATGGTAAGCGAGCTGTTTAAGCCTCGATTTTTCCATTGAATGGCTTTTTCTTCTTGCGATAAGGGTGGTCAGTAGGGAGAAATCTTCTATGACTCATAAAGACATTTTTCTTGCAGTTTTTCAACCAAAGATCAATCATGTCTTCTTCACAAACGGGACATGCTTTAGGTCCTTTGTTAGTATAACCCGACAAGTTACCATAAGCTGGAAAATCATTTACGGTGCAAAATATCATAGCACATAAGGTGAAATTCATCTAAGTATATGCATCAAACACAGACACGCCTTCATCCCACAACAGTTTTGAATCTTCAATTAGTGGGCTAGATAAACATCTATGTCATTACCCGATTGTTTGGGCCCTGATATTAACAAAGATAACATGGTATACTTGCGCTTCATACATAACCAAGGAGGAAGATTGTAAATAGTCAAAAGAACCGGCCAAGTGCTATGTCGACTACTCATATTACCGTGTGGGTTCATCACATCTGTACATAGTCCCAACCTAAGATTTCTATCTTCGCCCCCAAACTCGGGAAACAACCTGTTAATATTCCTCCATTGAAGAGAATCAGCCACGTGTCTTAGTTTTCCATCTTCTTTTCTCCCGTCGGCATGCCACCGCAAGTTCTTTGCATCTATTGCATTGGCAAACAAACGTTTAAATCTTGGTATTACAAGTAAATACCATAACACCTTTGCCGGAGGGCTTTTCTTATCACCACAATTATCATTCACGTTCTTCTATTAATATTTGAAATCAAATACGATACTTTTTTAGGTTGGAAACTTCGTAATTTTATTACAATGATTATGTTTTATGTAATTATTTATTTAGTATGGTCAATTCTGTAATAGTGAAAATCACTTTAAATTATAATTTTCATTTTTTATTTACAAAATTCTACAAAAATTTCGACAGAACCTCCCCTATAAATTGTACTTAGCCAACATGTAGGAAGAATCAAAATGCTACAATAAACCAAAAATGTTCAACCTCGACATATTTAAAAATCAAATACAACTCCAATCAAACTTCAACATCATCAACTATTCCAAGTTTAATCCGAAATTCATTCTCAATTCCTAAAAAGTCAAGCTAAGATTTCATGACTTAATATCTCATAATTTCAACTCCAATAATTAAAATATTAAAATATATCTATCTACTAACTTAAAATCAACAATATAAATTTAACACCCAAATTTATATATATTAAAATTTAATTAACACATTTATACATATTAACATGTAATTAAATATATTTATATAATAACAAATATACATACATACATACATACATACATACATAATATATATATACACACACACAGAGGCTTATATATATATATATATATATATATATATATATATATATATATATATATATATAACACACACACAAAAATATATATACACGCACACACATATATATACACACAAATATATAATTCTATAGACACATATATATACACACATACATATACATACATATATACAAAAATGAGAATCGGGTCTTACAATGTAGGAGGTGGCAGCGGTAGAAGAGTGCCAGGCGGTGGAGGTGGCGGCAGGGGGTGGAGGTCCGGCTTCGTGGCGATGTGGAGAGTGGAAGAAAATCCCAAAATGAGAGAGGAGAATCGTGAGAGAGAGAGAGGTGTGAGAGTAGTGAAAGAGAGAGAGAGAGGCGCGAGAGTGTATGAAATTACTGGGAATTTTTTTTTTTTTTTAAGAACAGGTGTCGATTTTTTGTTGAACGACTCGTAAAGTCGGCCGGTCCGACTTTGCGCGTCGGTTTAAAATAGAAACCGACGCCTCTTCCTAAATTTTAATTACAAAAATGACACCGTCCTTTTTTACACGTCGATTTTTTGAAAAATCGACATATTTTCCCCGTTTTTTATGCTTTTTTGTACTAGTGTTTAGTCACTCCATGCTTGATCTTTTGGATCATAGAACTTGTTTCTACACTTTGGTTCCTTGTAACCTAATCTCTTCTTTGAGTTCCTATCTTGGATCACATCACACGCGTGTATAACCTATGGTTGACCAAACCACAGTTCCTTTGATGGATCTTCTAACATTAGGACAGATTAACTAGTTAAAAGTGAACTGCTTTGAACTTTGTAGGAACTCAATAAGTTAAGTTAAGAGTCCATGTTTGTTAGTCAGAAGTTTTAATAAGCCAGCTCGTCTCTCTTTCCATAAAAATATAGGGGAGGTAGGCTCATTAAAGGATCTCAATGTTGACAATTCTATATGAGTCAATACAAGATTAATACAAGAAATCCTACATGGAGTCTTGATCATACACGATCTGTGATCCCCCACTTTCAGTCATAATTTTTTGTTACACAACTGACATTCACTTATTTATTTTGCTAACTTGGAATACTTATATTTCAACTGTCAACAATACTTTCAAACATATGTTAGTCTAGTGTTCTACAAATTGCATTTACTTGCTTAAAAAATTGGCAGTGTTGACGTCCCGTAAACACCCCAGAGACAGGGCACCGTCAACTTAAAAGGTTGCATTTCAAGATGATCGTAAGGTCGCGGGCCTTATATAGTTATATTAATTTACATCTATGTAGCTTATACAATACGTGCAATTTAGACTGTTCAAACGCTAGATGAACACTTATTAAATCTATACACTTTATCTAATAAAGTTAATCTCGATCTTGTTGCAATATTTATTATATAAATAAACTCTGAAGAAAATAACTGCAATAATCATATCATCCACAAATAATTAATATCGTGATAACCGTTATAGTATATATTTCAATCATATTTAACTTTGCCAACTCTTCAATGTCAAAAACCTCAATTTCTAATGACATTAGCAGTAAGTACGTGTTTTGCAAGTCTTATGTATATGATGATGATCTGCATAATGTTTTGAAGTAGTAATACTATTTCTTAAAGTAGTTAAGTAATTTATATTGCTAAAAAAAGAATTAAAATTGAAAATTGATTGTACTTCTTTATAAATTAATATTTTATTGAATTTCTTCAACAAATTTCTCGAATAATATAGATTGTTTTATATGTCAGCTTAAAAAAGAAATAACGTGTAATATATCAGGAAGTAATCTAGCATCATAAAATATTAAGCAAATCGAAAATTGATTTATGAATATTTATAATAAGTCACAAAAAAATGAAAAAGTTGTGAATCGGAACATCTAATTAATTTACAAGGATACATATATAATTAATAAATTAATATAATTTATCAATGTTTTAAAAAGAATTGATTTTACTAAAAATTTAAGGATTTTATTGAGAAAAGAGAATAATATTTAAATGTATCGTAAAATCTAGTGTTCTTAATATTTGAGGTGTACATGAGAATTAAAAAAAGGAAAGCTAAGGCCCTGTTCTCTTTACTGTTTTGAGGTCGTTTTCTGTTTTTATTTTCGAAAATACTAAAAACGCGTTCTCTTTACAATTTTCGAAAACTTATTTTGGAAAAAAAAAAAAAAAAAAAGAAACTTGTACACAAAACGCTCAAAATCTCATTTTGGGCATTTTAAGTGTATTTCAAAAAATATATATATATATTCAAAACACGGAAAACATGTTTTAGGATTTTTTTATTTTTTTTTATTTTTAATTTTTGAAGAATTATACTAATTTGGAACTAAGTCTAAATAATTTTTTTTTTTTTTTTTTTTTATCCTAACTTGAAACTAAGTCTAAAATAAAGTTTTATTGAATTCAATATCAACATTACAAAAAAAATTAGTGGGAATTCTTGTTGTTATATTTCAAAAAATGTCTTGATAAGTGGACTCTGATGATTTTGAAAGAACTTGCATTTTTTGAATTTTAATAGAACCAGAGCTTCCTCAGATCTCGAACCTGACCAAGCTGTGTTAATATAAACTCTTAGTGTTCACATTAGTGTATTGCAGGTAACCATGTTTTCAGTGTATTGTGAAAGGAAATTTGAGTTTGAACCAGTAATATTCTGAAAGAAATTAATTAAAAATAGTTTAAGTAGTTTTCTGCAAAATTTCAAACAAAACGTGTTTTTCAACTTTTCATTTTCAAAAACAGTTTTCAGAAATGACAAACCAAACGATGTTTTAGCAAATTTGAAAATAAAAATAAAAACATAAAGTATAAAACATTTTATAAAATGAAAATACAAAATAAAATACAAACAGATCAACACCTAATATGATGGGTGTGGTTGTTTCAGTCAATCTAATTGGATTTTAGTAATTAAGAAAAGTGTGCGGTGGTTAACACTATTAGTGATATCAGTATAATTATGTTACAGGTAATTTGAATATATAACTGATAAATCCTAGACCCTTTAACGACACATAGCACGAATGGCAACTCATCAAGCTTTAGATAAACACAGACAAAAGACAGGCCAAGACAACATTTGACAACTTCAAAAAAAATATAATAATAATAATAATAATAATAATAAGGGAACATAGTGTCTTATTTTACATTGTTTTATAATATAAAAAAAATTATTTTTTGAGATAAATTAACCATACTAGATAGAAATAAATTAAAAAAAAAAAAAAAACGAAAGAAAGAAAGAAAAGAATAAAACTTATTCATCAATAGACGTGTAGTAAAAAGTGAAGATAAAGAGCCAGTTTGGTATATGAAAACTTTCTACCACAATTTTTCAAATTCAATCTCCACAATTAATCTTTAGTCAAGTCCATATTTTTTGATTTTTCAAATATTTTTAAATCACACGATTTATCCAAAACAAAAGTTACAAAAATCAAAAAAATTTCATGCACGAAACATGCTCACAAGTTAGATGAAGTTTGAACCCTGCTCAAGAGTGATCGGGCATATTTTCAACCCAATCAATTATTACATTATACGCCGTCTAACAATATAGAACAAGATTATCAATAATTAACATGCATAATACCTTCCAACACGGTTTAATGGAGACTAGGTCCTCTTCGTTCATTGTTGATAATTTGGCCTGCATAATTTGATAAACAATTACGTAACAATTTATTAATTAATTAATACTGTTAAGTATCTATATAAACAGCCTGGGATAGTCCTTTGTTTTGCACCTCAAATTTTCTGCTCATAACTAATCATCTTCTTCTCCATTTCTTACTTGTAGAATCCTCGAATTTTTAACATAAATGGCATCTCATAATTTTCTTCTGTTTGGAACCTTGATTGCAATTTGTTCTGTTGTTTTGGCATCTGACTCCAGCCCTCTTCAAGATTTTTGTGTTGCTGACCCCAATGAACCAGGTATATATATATATATATATATATATATATATATATATATATATATATATATATATTATAAGAATAACACAATCGGATTTAAACGTGGCATGGTCTAAGATAGTTCACAAATATAATCATTCAAACTGTTTCTTTAACTAGAGAGTACTACCCGATAAATTTAACCAAAAATTCAGAGTTTTATGTGTAATTTAGTTCTGTTTGTTTATGATTAACGCAGTGCTGGTAAACGGGCATGCATGCAAGGATCCAAAACATGTACAGGCAAATGATTTCTTCTTAAGCAGACTTCATTTACCAGGCAACACGTCAAATGCAGTAGGATCAAGAGTGACTCCTGCAAATGTGGCTCAAATTCCAGGACTCAATACTCTTGGAATTTCCTTAGTGCGCATAGACTATGCGCCATGGGGCATTAACCCTCCTCACACGCACCCACGAGCAACTGAAATTTTGACAGTAACTGAAGGCACTCTTGAAGTGGGATTTGTCACTTCCAACCCTGAAAATCGATTCATCACGAAAAAGCTTGTAAAGGGTGATGTTTTTGTTTTCCCAGTAGGGCTTGTCCACTTCCAACGTAACGTTGGATATACAAATGCTGTTGCCATTGCAGCTCTTAGCAGCCAAAACCCTGGTGTTATTACTGTTGCAAATGCTGTTTTTGGATCGAAGCCAGCTATTCCGAATGATCTTCTTGCAAAGTCGTTTCAAGTTGATCTTAAAACTATTGATTGGATTCAGTCCAAGTTCTAAGCAGCCTGTAATGTCTGATAAAGTTAATGGTGTGGACCAACGTTCGTCTTTTAAGTGTGTTAAAATGCTTTTTTCATTAAATGATTAGGAATTTGTTTAGGTTGATTCATTGAATTGTTGTTTGGATTGTTTGGATTGAAGAATAGAATTTGTTTCGTATGCCCTCAATATCTTCTTTTTTTAATCAAATTGCAAATTTTTTTTGATCAAATCGTATGCCCTCAATAGTCAATATCTAATCTCCAAATAGAGAGCGACGGTTATAACTTTGATGTGGATCTATGTCATTCCTCGTGATAAGTATTAATCGTGTGCAGAAAAATCCTTTTTTCGCCTCTTCGGACACCCTACTTGCTAGGAGTAAATGAACTTCCTTTCTGACTATTCTTTTATACAATCATTACAATTTATAAATCACTTTATAAACAACAAAATTTTTTAAACCACTTTTTAACCACACACATTTTCTCTTTCCAATTTTTAACCATAAATTTTACCTCAGAATCTGAAATAAATTGCGGCTGAAATTTAAAAATAACCGCCGAACATAGTATTAAACTTCGGGAAATTTTATCTTTTTTCTTTTCTTATTGGCCTCTGTTCGGATATTTTTTTTTGTTTAAAATCAGTTTATTTCACGATTTTTGAGGTAGATCGATGATTAAAAATTGAAGAGAGAAAATGTATATAGTTAAAGATTGATTTGAGAAATTGTATAGTCTAAAATTTGGTTTATAAAACAAATAAACCACAGCCTCCGAAAGGATATTTCTCTGTCACAAACATAATAAATGTGTGTCTGATTTTAGTTATGAAATGAATAGTAATTTTTGGGGGAATAGATGGTTAAAATTTTATTGAAAAGTAAACTATTAGATGGACTAGTTTACGAATATCGTGCCTCGGCACAACAACAATTTCACGTCACTTTTTGGTCAATTGGCAGTACTTTGTCAAGTAAATTGTCACATCAATCTTTCGTTATATTTAATGCTTTGTCGAATTTCATCTAACAAGAATGTACATGGCCACTATTAGACCTATGTTCTTTACAGTAATAATTATAAACAACATAATTTCTCAAATTATTTTTTAATCACACATATTTTTTCTCTCCACTTTTTAGCCTCTGTTCGACTGTTGTGTTTGGATTAAATTCAGTTTTTTCACGGTTTTTTATGTTATGTTTTATACGAGTTCAATTATTCTTGTTGCACTATGCAGTATTGCCTTATGGGTGAATGGCCTGGCCAAACTTGCACAAGCAAATGATTTCTTCTTCAATGGACTTCACTTACCCGGGGACACATTAGTCATCAAATCAGCTAGGATCAAAAGTAACTCCCAGGACTCAACACTCTTGGAATCTCCTATAGACAATGCATGCACCATCGGGCGTCGGCCCTCCCCACACACACCCTCGAGCAACAGTAATCAAAGGGAGTTTGGAAGTGGGATTTGTCACCTCTAATCCTGAAAACAAGCTTTTCACCAAAGTACTAAAAGAGGGAGATGTTTTCGTTTTTCCTGAAGGTATTGTCCACTTTCAACGCAATAATAGAGATAGCAATTCAGTCGCTATTGCAGCTCTTAGCAGCAAAAACCCTGGCGTTATTACAGTTGCAAATTCGACCCTTCCTGATGATCTTCTTGCAAGGTCATTCCAAGTGGATAACAAGACTATTGATTTCATTCAAGCTAAGATTTTGAGTTTTGACTTGTTTATCCATTGTAGCTGCTCTAGAATAATGGTCTCTGATGAGCATCGATTTATGATTTTTCGAGCATGACCATTGACAACCCCGATCAAACACATAACTCACCAGCCAAACAAGCCATCCCCGAGGAAGGAAATCATCCCCGAGGAGAATACATACCCCGAGGACTATCTCACACGTTCAAGGCCACTTATTGGTCGGGGTCATAACTGTTCGAGAGTGATCCTCGTGACCGGTTGAGGGACCCCCTATCTGACGTGGAGTATTTGTTTCCTACGATTGTTAGGAGTTATATCCTAATCCAACATCTAACAACACAATCCCTAAAAAATAAGAAGATGATTCCTAACAAGACTCATGCAAGTTTCACCCCCGAACACTTCGTTCATGCCAGAGGTTTTAGCCTTTCCCCCACCAGACAGGTTCAAGTTCCCGATGATAAAAGAGTACGATGGTACAACCGACCCCGTAAATCATCTTAATATATACACTGATGTCATGAATCTACAAGTTTCCCCCGATCAGGTTATGTGCAAAGCATTCCCCCAGACTTTGACAAGTGCTGCTAGGGATTGGTTCTCAACCCTTGAGCCGAACTTCATTCCGACATTTGCAGACCTTGCTAATAAATTCTCAGCCTTCTTCGCGAGTAGTAAGCGTATAAAAAAAAAAGCTGCTTCGCTTATGAGACTTAGCCAAGGACAAAATGAGACATTGCGAGAATTCATGACCAGGTTTAACACAGAAAGGTTAAAGATCCCCGACCTCCATATTTCTGCTGTAGTGCCGGATCTTACTCAAGCTGTGAGGTGTGAGTCCTTCAAGATGTCCCTCTCGAAAACACCGCCAAAATCTGTGACTGAACTTCTTACTCGGGGTGAGAAATACGTAAATATGGAGGAAGCTATGTATCCAAGAAAGAGTGATACAACACCCAAAAAATCTGAAGAGAAGGACAGCTGAAACGATCTAAAGAGACAGCGTGATGACACCTTAAAGCAGGGGCGTGATCGTGATGATCGGGGAAAAGCAAGGCCAGAACAACAATCTTCTTTCACTCCGTTGAACACTCCTCGGGCCGACGTCCTTATGGAGAACAAGGATATGAAGGAGTTGAAATGGCCAGCCAAAATCAGGTCACCGCCAGATACGCGTGACAAGAACAAGTACTATGATTTTCATCATAATCATGAGCACACCACAGAAACCTGCTATGCCCTACAGCGAGAGATAGAAGCCTTGATCATGAGGGTTTTCTTGAAAACATACGTGGGGAATGACAAACGGCGGAAGCGTGATCATAAGCAGGATCAGCCACCGAGGAATAACAAGCCCATGACTGGAACAATCAATGTTGTCATTGGTGGAACAGCTTCGGGGGGAGACTCACAAAATGGGCGCAAAATATATGCCAGGCAGTCCTCGAGGATCGGACCTATTTGTCATCCGAACATCACATTTGGGTCTCACGATATGGAAGGAGTGATCACCCCTCATGACGATGCTATGGTAGTCATAGCAATCATAGATAACTACGAGGTGAAGAGAGTTCTGGTTGACAATGGAAGCGCAACCAATGTGTTATCGCATGATGCTTTCATTAAAATGGGGATATCATCAAGTAGCTTAAGGCCTATCAGGACTCCCCTGCAAGGATTTGGGGGGAGTGTCATCATGCCTGAAGGCACCACCGACCTTCCTTTGATGCAGGGAACAGACCTCAGGCAAGTAACAGAAATTACAATGTTTCATATTGTGCGGGCTCCGATGACATACAACGCAATCCTAGGCAGACCTCTTCTGAACAGGATCAAAGCAATAGTGTCGACATTCCATCTTGCCATGAAATTTCCAACAAAAGAAGGCGTGGGGGTTGTTCGAGGAGATCAAACAGTAGCAAGGCAGTGTTATGTAACTAGTGTTAAGAACCTCCCAGCTGAAGTTGCACAGGTCCAGGCAATGGAGCCCGACCTCGAGCACCGTGGTAGGCTCTCTCCAATTGCAGAATTATTGGAGGTCAATGACGGCCAAGGAAGAATGTCATCATTGGTCGGGATCTCGATGATGGTCTGAAATGAGTACTCACGCAGTGTTTGAGGGAAAACATTGATGTGTTCGCTTGGAGTGTTGAGGACATACCTGGGATAGAGCCTGAGGTCGCCGCGCATAGGTTGAATGTAAACCCAGATGTACGACCCACAAAACAAAGAAAGAGACAGTTTGCTCTGACCGTCGAATTGTGGTTCAAGAAGAGATTGGCAAACTTTTTAATGCAGGATTCATCAGGGAAGTTCATTACCCAGACTGGCTTGCAATCATGGTCTTGGTAAAGAAGAGCAATGGCAAGTGGCAAGTTTGTGTGGACTATACTGATCTGAATAAGGCATGCCCCGAGGACAGCTATCCATTACCACGGATTGACAACCTCGTGGACAGCACTTCGGGCCATAGGATGTACATCTTCCTTGACGCCTTTTCAGGTTACCACCAAATCCCAATGGCAGAAGATGATCAGGAAAAAACATCTTACATGGCTGATTCGACGATAAATTGTTATAAGGTCATGCCCTTTGGCCTAAAGAATGCTGGAGCAACTTCCAAAGGTTGATAAACAAGGTGTTTGCAGGTTTGATTGGGAAAAACATTGAGTCACATGTTGATGACATGGTTGTCAAAAGCACAAAAACTGACGACCACATTCATGACCTCGAGGAGGTGTTCTCCACACTCAAAAAGTACAAGATGCAAATGAATCCAACTAAATGCGTGTTTAGGGTGTCTTCGGGAAAGTTTTTAGGTTTCATGATCACTCATCGGGGTATAGAGGTCAGTCCCGATAAAATACGGGCTCTAATTTCCATGGAATCTCCCAAAAACAGAAAGGACGTTCAGAAGCTGACAGGTCGAGTAGCAGCGCTTAACAGGTTCATGTCAAGAGCAGCTGACAAGTGTTTTCCCTTTTTCAAAATACTTAGGGGAAATAAGAATTTCAAATGGAATGAGGAGTGTGAGCATGCGCTACAACATTTGAAAAAATCCCTAGCAATGCCTAATGTGCTTACAAAACCAAGGCCAGGAGATGTGCTATCCTTATACTTGGGTTTTTCTCAAAATGCAATAGGCGCAGTTTTCATCAAGGAGGTTGGTCGAGCCCAGCAACCCATATATTATGTCAGCAAAGTCCTCCTTGATGCCGAAACCCGTTACACCCTTGCAGAACAGTTGGCGTTGGCACTAGTTGTAGCTTCCAGGAAATTGAGGCAGTACTTCCAATCACATACGATCATGGTACTTACCAATCATCCCCTGAAACATATACTTCAGAAGCCCGATGTATCAGGAAGATTGCTGAAATGGGCCATTGAACTTGACGAATTTGATATGTTCAAGCCCCGACCCTCGATAAAAGCACAGGCCTTGGTGAACTTTATTGCAGAGCTCACACCAAGACTTCGGGGGCCAGTGAATAGCCAGAACATACCCTAGCGCTATTGGGAAATTTTTGTGGATGGAGCATCCAACTCCTCGGGCTCGGGTGCTGGAGTCATTATTATAAGCCCGGACAAACAGGTTGAAATACAATGTGCTTTGAGGTTTGAATTTGAAACAACAAACAACGAAGTAGAGTATGAAGCCATCATCATTGGGCTTGAGGTTGCTCACGGCTTTGAACTTGATCATATAAAGGTATACAGTGATTCCCAGCTGGTAGTAGGAAAAATTTTTGTCACATTCGAGAGGAAAGATGAAAAGATGAGTTTATACTACCTGCATGTTCACGACCTAAAGAGGATGTTCGGAAGTTGTAAGATTTTGAAAATACCTCGATCAGAAAATATCAAGGATGATTCACTCTCTAGACTTATGTTCATGAGCATTGAAAATCTTGAGAGAATAGTTCATAAGAAATATGTGTCACATCTCAGTATTTCCCTAAGGCCTACGGTCATGGACATTGATCATGAGCCATCATGGATGGACTCCATTATCAAGTTTATAACTGAGGGGAGTCTCCCAGATGATCAGAGGGAGACCAGAACCATCAAACAAAGAGCAGCAAAATATTGCATGATAAGTGGAGTTCTTTTCAGAGGAGTTTTACACTGTCCTACCTCAAATGTCTTAAAGCCTCAGAAGTTGCTCAAGCTCTTTCAGAAGTACATGAAGGCATGTGTGGGAATCATCGGGGTGCTAGATCATTAGTCCACAAACTCCTCAAAAACGGATACTATTGGCCGACCATGAGGACGGATGCAATGGGTTATGTGAAGAAGTGTGACAAGTGTCAGAGGCATGGGAATATTATACACAGACCAACTGAGGATCAAACTCCTGTCTAGTACCTAGGGTCATTTGAACAGTGGGGAATCGATATTCTAGGCCATTTTCCCCTAGTACAAGGACAGTTGAAGTTCATAGCAGTGGCCATGAAATATTTCACTAAATGGGTGGAGGAAGAGGCCCTAGCAACAATTTTAGAGCCCAAATTAAGATCGTTTGGAAATCCATCATATGCAGGTTTGGTCTCCCAAAAGTATTGATAACGAACAATGGCAGGCAGTTCGACAATGCGTAATTCAGAAATTTATGTACAAATTTACATATTGGCCATCGTCTGACATCGGTTGCACATCCCCAGAGTAATGGGCTTGCAGAAGTGACGAACAGGATAATACTCCAAGACCTTCGCACGAGGATAGGAGATGCACGGGGGTCTTGGCCTGATGAACTACCGGCCATACTTTGGTCTTATAGAACCTCACATCGCACAACCACTGGGGAAACTCCCTTCATGCTTACTTTCGGGATAGAGGCGACAATTCCCACTGAAGTAGGCATACCAAGTCACAGGCGTCTTTTCCCAAAAATGGAGGGAGAATGTATAGGCGAACACCTTGACTTACTTGAGGACATTCGTGATCATGGTAATTCAAAGATAGCATCTTATCAAAGCAGAACAGCTAAGTACTTCAACAGCAGGGTCACAACAAGAAGGTTTAGGGCAGGAGTGATGCAAACCACGTAGCAATTGTAGCTACGCAACCCACAAAATATTGAAATCGACCCAAGAACACCAAGAAACCACGATTTATGGATCCAATTAAAATTAATTGAACCAAGCAATCAATACAATCACTGGGATATATTGACCTCTTGATCACAAGAAATAATAATTCTCACCGAGATTTGAACAAACAAGAATAACTCGCAAGTTCGGATTTTATTCAATGAAGAATAAGGTTGTGAAAGCAAAATAGCCTCTCAATAATAATATCAAAGTTGTGTAAAATAATGAAAATTACATCCCTATAAATAAGGTCAAAACCTGACTAAAGAGTTTTAATTATATTAGGAAAGAAATACCTAAAAATAAGGAAAATAATTAAAATCCTAAAATAACGCGTATAGCTATTTACGGCCGTGAATCCTTCCTTTACGGCCGTAACTTGGTTTCTGTTTAACATTTACGGCCGTGAGACATATTTTTACGGCCGTAAGTCATATTTCCTAAAAATCATAATTTTAACAAAGACTGCGTTACGGCCGTGATAATGTGGTTTACGGTCGTAAATTCAATTCTTCACAATTTTCAGTTCTTTTGCAGTAGACTTGTTACGGCCGTGAGTAGTGTATGTTACGGCCGTAAATTTGAGATTTCACAATTTTCTTCGACGGCTTGAATGAGGTTGATCCACTCGTCGTTTTGGCTCGGTCCCAACATGGAACTTGCTTCTTTTGACAACACGAACATTGTTTTGGCCATTGTTTCTTGTACTAGCTTGTCCATTGCTTCATTGGCCCTCTTTGTTTGCAATCGAGTCATCGGTCCCCCTTTGATCATCAACGGATCTTTGTGCGGGCTTGTATTCGTGGTCTGGATCACATCATCCCCTCCCTCTTCGAAAGGATTCGACCTCGAATCTGTACCTGCATCAAACGGAGATAGATCGGAAACATTAAATGAAGCCGAAACATTATACTCACCAGGAAGATCGAGTTTATAGGCATTTTCGTTGATCCTTTCAATCACTTGGAATGGACCATCCCCTCGCAGTTGTAACTTTGACTTGCGTTGTTCTGGAAACCGCTCATTTCTCAAATGTATCCAAACCCAATCACCGGGTTCAAATATGACGCCCTTTCTTCCTTTGTTAGCCTGCGAAGCATAATATTCATTTTTCTTTTCAATTGCCAACCTCACCTTGTCGTGGAGTGATTTAACCATCTCAGCCTTTTTCTTTCCATCTAAACTACTTCGTTCATTCACAGGTAAAGGAATTAAATCCAATGGTGTTAGCGGATTAAAACCATAAACAATTTCAAATGGTGAACAAGAAGTAGTAGAATGTATAGCCCTATTATATGTAAATTCAATAAATGGTAAACACTCTTCCCAATTTTTCAGATTTTTATGGAATATGGTGCGCAATAATTGAATCATTGTCCTATTTACTACCTCGGTCTGTCCATCGGTCTGTGGGTGACAAGTTGTAGAAAAAAGTAGTTTTGTTCCTAGTTTGTTCCACAAGACTCTCCAAAAATGACTAAGGAATTTAACATCCCTATCCGAGACTATACTCTTAGGAACCCCATGTAAGCGCACGACTTCCCTAAAGAAAATATCAGCTATGTTGGTAGCATCATCAGTTTTATGGCATGGTATGAAATGTGTCATTTTACTAAAGCGATCTACCACCACAAAAATCGAGTCTCTACCCTTCTTAGTCCTAGGTAATCCCAAAACAAAATCCATAGAGATATCGACCCAAGGTTCACTAGGGACGGGTAAAGGCATATATAATCCATGAGGTTTAATCCTAGATTTTGCCTTCTTGCAAGTAAGGCATCTACTACAAACCCGAACCACATCAACCTTCATCTTAGGCTAATAGAAATGTTCTCTTAGGATTTCGATGGTCTTTTTAATTCCAAAATGACCCATTAGACCTCCACTATGGGCCTCTCTCACAAGTAACTCCCTCATTGAACACCTAGGGACACACAATTTATTTTCTCGGAATAAATAATCATCATGTTAAAAAACTTATCCACAGCTCCTTTACCACATGAATCATAAATACTAGAAAAGTCCGGATCATTAGCATACATGTCCTTAACGTATTCGAACCCAAGCAATTTATAATGCAAAGAAGTTAAAAGAATATACCTTCGAGGAAATGCATCTGCCACCACATTTTCCTTACCTTGTTTGTACCGGATGAGATAGGGAAAGGTTTCGATGAACTCTACCCATCTTGCATGTCTCTTACTCAGCTTAGCTTGACCCCTCAAATGCTTCAGGGACTCATGATCGGTGTAAATCACGAACTCCCGTGGCCACAAGTAATGTTGCCATGTCTCCAAAGCGCGCACTAGTGAGTATAACTCCTTGTCATATGTGGGATAATTAAGAGCAGCCCCCTTTAGCTTTTCGCTAAAATAGGCTATTGGCCTTCGATCCTGCATTAAAACAGCTCCAATGCCTAGCCCTGAGGCATCACATTCAATCTCAAAAGTCTTGTCAAAGTTAGGAAGTGATAAAACCGGTGATTCACACAACATATTTTTAATAGTCTCAAATGCATGCTCCTGTTCTACTCCCCATTTAAACCCTACACTCTTTTTGACAATTTCTGTGAGTGGTGCAGCAATTGTGTTACAATCCTTAACAAAATGCCTATAAAAACTAGTCAACCCATGAAAACTTCTAACCTCAGTTATGCTTTTAGGTGTTGGTCATTCTTTAATAGCTTTGACTTTCTCTTCATCTACTTCTATTCCTTCAGCACTAACCACATAGCTAAGAAACACAACTTTCTCCATGCAAAAATTACTCTTTTTAAAATTAGCAAAAAGTTGCTCTTGCCTCAAAACCACAAGCACACACCTAACATGCTCCACATGTTCATTCAGAGTTTTACTATATATCAAGATATCATCGAAGTAAACTACAACGAATTTACCTATAAATGCACGTAAAACATGATTCATTAAACGCATAACGTGCTAGGTGCATTAGTAAGTCCAAACGGCATAACTAACTATTCATATAAGCCATATTTAGTTTTAAAAGCAGTTTTCCACTCATCTCCTTCCTTCATTCTAATTTGATGATAACCACTCTTAAGATCAATTTTACTAAATATGCTAGAGCCATGCAATTCATCCAACATATCATCTAACCTAGGAATAGGATGATGATACTTTACCGTTATGTTGTTGATGGCTCTACAATCAACACACATTCTCCAAGTCCCGTCCTTCTTTGGTACAAGTAACACAGGTACGGCACATGGACTCATGCTCTCCCTTATGTACCCCTTGCTCATCAACTCCTCCACTTGCTTTCGAAGCTCCTTCGTCTCCTCGGGATTACTCCTATAAGCGGGACGGTTTGGAATGACTGCTCCAGGTACAAAATCAATCTGATGCTCAATACCTCGAATGAGTGGCAACCCACTAGGTATATCCTCCGGAAATACATCGTCAAATTCCAGGAAAAGAGAGAAATAGCCAAACTAGGGAGGGGTTTGTTAGCTTCATCAAGGGCAATGAATGACTCCTTGTACAATAAAAGGACCATTGGTCGATTTTCCAAGAAAGCTTTCTTGATTTCACTACTTTTGGCATAGAAGCTCACTCTTGGTTTTTCTTTTCTCGCACTCTTCGCTCCCTCTCCTTTTTCTGAGGTATGTACCCCAATACTCTTTTTTTCTCTCGCCTCTCCTTTTTCTGGAGTCGTGGCTCCAACCCTATTTTCCTCTCCTTTTTCTGAGGTTGTGGCCTCAACTCTCTTTTTCTCAATATTCCTCACCTTTTGTTCTTCATCATTTTTCAATTTAACTTGATCTGCATAAACTTGTGATGGTGTCAATGGTGTAAGTGTAATTTTTCTCCCATCCTTGGTAAAACTATATCTATTTTTATACCCATCATGTGCCACCTTCCTATCATACTGCCAAGGCCTACCAAACAAAATGTGTCCGGCTTGCATAGGAACCACATCACACATCACTTCATCCATATAGCTACCAATCGAAAAATTTACTAACACCCTCCTATTCACCTTAATTTTACCACTATCATTTAACCACTGAAGTCTATAAGGTGATGGATGCTTTAACAATGGTAACCCTAATTTCTAAATTAGTATGGTACTAGCAACATTTGTACAACTACCACCATCAATAATCATACTACATACCTTGTCTTGGATGCGACACCGTGTATGAAATATGTTCTCCCTCTGTTGCTCCACGTCATCCACGTTGACTTTAGCACTAAGGGCTCGCCTCGCTACTAATAACGTCACATGCTCTCCGGATAACAATTCCTCATTATCACTAGCTTCCTCCAAAGCGGGCATGTCACTGTAGTCTTCCTCATCGCTGCCACTTTCCCCAAGTCCCCTCTGCTCGCAAGGTAATAACACGCCTATTAGGGCATCAAGCCCCCTCTGCTCGCAAGGTAATAACACGCCTATTAGGGCATTGAGAAGCCACATGTCCTCTTCCCAAGCATTTGAAGCATTGGATATCTCTACTTCTAGATGGTTGAGACTCCCCTTTGGGTGGAAATTTGTTAATGGACTCCTCCTTTCCCTTGGTGACCTCAAACTTTCCTTTTGGTGCCTCAAACTTCCCTTTAGAAACAGCCCCATCGCTTTTATTTTCCTACTTCGACTTCCAAGACGGATTAGAACTCGAAGAACCCGACTGATACTTAGCTGTCCCTTTTCTCTTCAATTGCTTCTCCACGTTCATGGTCATATGTAACATATCTTCTAACTCCACATAGTGTTGCAATTTGACCACATTTGCTATTTCTTTATTCATCCCATTTAAGAAACGGGCCATAGTGGCCTCTTCATCCTCCTCTACGTTGGCTCTAAGTATTAACATCTCCATCTCCTTATGATAATCCTCGACACTCTTAGAACCTTGGTAAAGACTTTGCAGTTTTTGATGAAGTTCCCTATGGTAATGACTAGGAACAAACCTCTTCCTCATGACAGCCTTTAATTCACCCCATGTACTAATAGGTCTCTCACGATTTAGCCTCCTAGAGGTTGCTAATTGATCCCACCTAGTAAGTGCATAATCAGTGAATTCAAGGACTGCAACCTTAACCTTTTTCTGCTCCGTATAGCTGTAGCAATTGAATATCAACTCAATCCTTTTCTCCCACTCTAAATATTGTTCCGGATCACTCCGACCCTTAAAGGAAGGAATAGTTGTTTTGATATTACCCATGCCACGATCCTGTCGATCCCCAACATCCTCTCTACCTCATCGTTCATGCCTAACATCTCTATCCATAAGTGCCCCATCATCATACCCATCAAATTAATCTTCTTCCTCTGTCTCTATCCTATGACCACGCCCCACTTGTCTCCGCACATTGGGCGCTTCCCTAGGCTGCTCTAACCTTTCAATCCTGCTTGACATAGCCCCAAGCATTTTCTCAAAGCGTTGTGCCAATTCTTCCACCATGTTGACTTGATCGCCGTTCTTTGCTGTAGTAGAATTTTCCGACATCCTAAACTAAGTAATATATGCCTCACGTGTATTTCGCTCGTGTATCACTCAATTTTTTGTTTTTACCCTCTATTGATCTCACCTCTCTGCCTTTTTCCACTCAATGGCTTTCACCCCAATTGCTTCAAAGAACGAACCCGAACTCAAACAAGTTTAAGCCCGAATGATTCAAATCGAGTATGAGTGAGAATTTATGAATTTGTTGGAAAACTCGAAGAAGACTTTTAGAGAATGGAATTAGACTCTATATAGGACTTGATACTTTTATGGGAAATAAGATTGTTTCAAGAAAGTATTTCTTGAAATCAAATAACAACTTTTTCTTTTGCTATTGAAATTTTCGTTTTTTTTTCCTCGAAAATTCAACTACAAGAATAACGAAACAAACGAAATTTAATTTGGATCACAAACGAAGGAAATAACGACTATTGAATTTTTTTTTTTTTTTGTGATACTTTTTGGATTAAAGACTCAAGAACTGGAAGAACACGAAGAACAAGATTAAAGAAGACTCAAGAAAACAAAACAAAGATATAACCTTGATTTTTGGAGCCTAAGCTCTGATACCAAATGATGCAAACCACGTAGCAATTGTAGCTACGCAATCCACAAAATATTGAAATCGACCCAAGAACGCCAAGAAACCACAATTTATGGATCTAATTAAAATTAATTGAACCAAGCAACCAATACAATCACTGGGATATATTGACCTCTTGATCACAAGTAATAACAATTCTCACCGAGATTTGAACAAACAAGAATAACTCGCAAGTTCGGATTTTATTCAATGAAGAATAAGGTTGTGAAAGCAAAATAGCCTCTCAATAATAATATCAAAGTTGTGTAAAATAATGAAAATTACATCCCTATAAATAGGGTCAAAACCTGACTAAAGATTTTTAATTATACTAGGAAAGAAATACCTAAAAATAAGGAAAATAATTAAAATCCTAAAATAACGCGTATAGCTATTTACGGCCGTGAATCCTTCCTTTACGGCCGTAACTTGGTTTATGTTTAACATTTATGGCCGTGAGACATATTTTTACGGTCGTAAGTCATATTTCCTAAAAATCATAATTTTAACAGAGACTGTGTTACGGCCGTGACAATGTGGTTTACGGCCGTAAATCCAATTCTTCACAATTTTCAGTTCTTTTGCAGTAGACTTGTTAAGGCCGTGAGTAGTGTATGTTACGACCGTAAATATGAGATTTCACAATTTTTTTCGACGGCTTGAATGAGGTTGATCCACTCGTCGTTTTGGCTCGGTCCGAACATGGAACTTGCTTCTTTTGACGACACGAACATTGTTTTAGCCATTGTTTCTTGTACTAGCTTGTCCATTGCTTCATTGGCCCTCTTTGTTTGCAATCGAGTCATCGGTCCCCCTTTGATCATCAACGGATCTTTGTGCGGGCTTGTATTCGTGGTCTGGATCACATCAAGGAGACCTCGTGCTGAGGAAAGTTGAAGCAGCTGGGCATCCCCAGGGGAAACTTGGGCCCGCTTGGGAAGGACCCTATGAAGTTATACGACAAACTCGAGGAGGATCATACAATCTTTAGGATCTTACAGGAACACCACTTCCGAGACCCTGGAATGCAGATAACCTGAAAATCTACTACAAGTAGAATGATCAAGCTTTGTAGTCCGCCCCCTTTAATTCTCCTTGAACTTTATTTTTTGTTTAATTTCTGGCCTGCCTGCCCACTTTTATTTCTCCAAACACATTTGTAAATAAAAGAAAAATTTCTCCAATAATTTTATTCGCCAATGAGCAAGCACTCGAAAGCCTTCCCCACGAGGAAGCACTCGAAAGCCTTCCTCACGAGCAAGCACTCGAAAGCTTTCCCCACGAGCAAGCACTCAAAGCCTTACCCACGAGCAAGCACTCGAAAGTCTTCCCCACGAGCAAGCACTCGAAGCCTTGCCAATGTCCGAGCACCATAGTAGCTAACCCCGAACCATTTCTCGAAAACTGCCCCGAGCATCATCGACAATTCTTTCATCATAACTGAAGTCTGTAATGATCAGGGTTCATTACTGCTCGGGGATTATCAACCCATGATCTTATAAATTAATTTAGCTCATGCAGATCATTGCTCATACATTGACCACATTCAGAGTTAACATGTGATCTTATAAATTAATTTAGCTCATGCAGATCATTGCTCATACATTGACCACGTTCGAGGTTAATACATTATCCTTTAAACTAATTTTGTTCATGTTGTCACTGTTCACGCACTGTTGATATTCGGGGTTTATCATTGCTCGTGCACTTGTGCATTGTCAACATTATTTGATTAAATATTGTTCAGGCCCAAGCTCATGCATTGACAATGTTCGAGATATGTGATCATACATGTTTAGTTAATTTATGGATCATTCATGTTAGTCATGATAGCGTATTGTACTCGCCGTAAGTCTACTAATGGTCGAGAATAACGGGTAATCATACAGTGTGGATAATCAAACAGTAGCTCGAGATAAGGACATAATTCAAAACACGAATTCTCCATTTAAAGTGATGTTTGTTACAAAAAATGGAGGCGGGGATACAAAATTTAGATCGGGGCATTCCTAGCTACAACGTCTATTTCATTCCCCGAGCCATCGTCTTCTTCATCCAGGCCATCCTCAGATTCTGACAAGATTAGCCCTTCAGTAAGGTCAGGATCAGCTCTAAGATCCTCGTCCTTCACTTCAACACCTTTGGCCCGGATTATGGCCCGGGCTTGTTTGAATGCGTAGTTGTATTCGCCCGACGCATATTCGCCCTGAAGAAGGCTGACCTCTGCTGATTTCTTGAAGTTTTCTACTGCCAGTGCTCGAGCAGTCTCAGCAGCAAACAACTTCTCCTCAAAGTCTTTCTGAGTTCACTCAAGCTCGAGCCTCAATTCCTCAACCTCATCCTTGGCTTCCTCGAGCTGAGCCTTCAGGCTTCATGTTCCTTCTGCATTTTCTTCTGCTCGTCCTCGAGATGGCGAACATGTATCTCGCGTATGGCGATGGATCGGCCCAGGCCTTACACTTTGTCCTCCTCATTAATTGCCCTAAGGGCAAGCCCTTGCGAAATGTTGAGCGCCTACATAAATAATTTCAGTTAGCTTGAGATTAAAAGATTGACAAACTTAACAAGATTTTACCTTTGTAAAATAAGCCTCGAGGTGCTTAATGCTCTCGCCCGGGCTGACCTCGTTCCGGTATTTGGACACAACATCGGGTGCTTGAGATGCTGCCGGAACTGGATCGTCTTCGAGATCGATGAAGTCCAGCGCTGGAGACTTGTCGACTGGGGAGACACAAGGAGGAGGAGGAGTGACCTTGCAATCCTCATCCCTCAACAGCATGTTAGACACCTCTCCAGGCCCACTCATAACCAGTGGTTGGGGCCTCTTTTTTGTCTTCTTAGTAGGGGGCCAAACTCCAGTTCCCCCGGCCTTCCCCTAGATAAAATTCTTGAGTGATGATGGATCAAAAGTCATAGCTCCTTCTGCAGAGATAAAACGAAGTTATTAGTTCGAGCAGTTTAAAAATAAAATAGAAGAGAGAAAGGTATCCGGGCTCCTACCCCCGAAGTTCACCACTCCAGCAAGATCGAGGACTTCATCCCCGAGCAAGTCATCTAAGTTGATGACTAAAGGCTCTAATTACTCGAGCAATTGCCTATCTCTCTCTAAGGCCTCAAAATAGGCCTAACCCTCGTTGAACTTAGCAGTGTTCGGGACAAACCACTCTGACCAAAAGGGATGCCCGGGTTCCTGAGGAATGACATAGAAAAATCTCCCTTTCCAACCCCGGAGGGTGCTCGGCATCCTAGGTGTTTTGAATCCACGCCGACTAGATAGGTAAGCAAAGCAAGAAAAATGGGGGAGTTGTTTAAGCTCGAGCACCATCCTACAAAGGTCTAACCAGGGTACAATGGAAAGAAACTTACAAGCAATAAAAAAATACACGAGCATTCTCCACCCATTCGGCACTAGTTGCCCCGGGCACATAGAATGCTTGATTAGAAACTCAATAAAAAAGGGATGTAGTGGCCACCTCAGCCCAACCTTCAAAGCATCCCTATATACCAAGAACTCCCCCTCATGAGCGCTCACCATCCTATCCTCAGTGGTCGAGGCCCTAACATCACACCTAGGCATCAACCCAAACTCTCTCGCAACCTCGATGATCTCATCCTGGGCCCGAGGCCTAACGTCCACTAGATCCACCATGGGAATTAAGGTATTTCCTAGGTCCTCGAGCCTATTCTGCTCGTTACTCAAGCTGCTCAATGAGTTCGTGCTATTGCTACTGGTCGAACTACTATCGCTACTGGACATTTCCTATGTAAAAGCTAAAAATTAACACTGCTTAAAAGATCGAACTCTTACCTCGAAGTCAAGCACACCTAAACACACCACCTAGCCCGAGCACGATCAACTGACTTAAGCTCTCAAGGAGTTGTGAGCGTGAAAATGAGGAGGCTCCCAGTTTATAAAGGTGAAAAGCGCGCGAATTCCAAATGTCGCGTGATCTGAGCCGTAAGAGACGCCACCTGTCAGTGATCCAGCCGCCACGTGGCATGCCAAACATCATCTCCATTCTGAACGACGTGACAACTGACAAAACTGTCTACTCACCCCCGGATCATTTTTCAAGCATGACCAATGACAACCCCAATCAAACACATAAATCACCCGCAAAACAAGCCATCCCCGAGGAAGGAAATCATCCCCGAGGAGAATACATACCCCAAGGACTATCTCACACGTTCAAGGCCACGTATTGGTCGGGGTCATAACTGTTCAGGAGTGATCCTCGTGACCGGTTGAGGGACCCCCTATCTGACGTGGAATATCTGTTTCCTACGAATGTTAGGAGTTATATCCTAATCCAACATTTAACAACACAATCCCTAAAAAATAGGAAGATGATCCCTAACAAGACTAATGCAATGCAGGTATTTCAGTCTTATTATAACTCATCTAGATATCTCTATAAATACATGGCATTCAATTATAATTCAGGTAAACAATTATTGTTCTTCCAATTTATAGCATTTTGCATAAATTTTCTTCTTTCTCTTTACTGACTTAAGCATCGGAGGGGCGACGAGGACACAGCTCCTCGCCTTTATTGCAGGTATTCGGAGATCCAGTTCATGCTAGTTTATTGTTCAAGCTCAGAATATTTCAGGTGCGATTTTTTGCATCATTAGTCTCCAAGATTTGTTATTCTATACATTTTTTGGATTATATTGAGGTTCATGTCCATGGCTTGACCATTGTCTATGAGGACCTGTAACTATTTTTTTCAAAATTACTAGTTGTATGAGCATGACCTAGAGGTGTCAAGACGGACGGACCGTGAAAATCAATCCCGATCGACTTGGAATCGCAGGCTGACCCGTGACCCAAGTGAGTAGTTCATTGGTCAAAAAGGTGTTAATCACGAATTTTGTGGGTTTTGATTAACTTGCTTGCCCGTGAAACAATAAAAAAAAAATAAGAAAGATATTTTAAAATTTTAAATTTGAGCAACTAAATTAGAGTTATGTTGGTGTCAACTTAGTTGGGAATTAGTACTTAAACTAAACGCCCTTGTTTGGTAACAATTAAAATATAGATTTTAATATAATCAAAGTCAACAATTAATCAAAACCACATATTTCATAAAACCCATAACTTTTCAACCACATATATCATCCACTTTTATCAAAGTCTATTAAAAATTTCATTTTAATCTCCACCAAATGAGGGCTAAATTATAGTAAAGTAAATGTCAACCTAGTTGGAATGTATTTAAACTATAAATATTTTACAGTAGTAATTAGAAATACAATTTAGTTGGTATTTGTTTATATTGTATTTAACTTTGTAAGTTAGAAATAATTCATGTGACATAAGATATAATTTGAATTCTATGTAAAATTTTCTTTTTAGAAAATGAATTTATCATTTTGTTCATTTTGTACTTACCAATTTAACAAAAAAAAATCTATATTTTTATTCATACGAGCCAAATTGGAATGAATCGCAACTCACATGGGCTCAATTAGGATGGGCCAGCGAAGGGACCTGGGTTGTAATTCAAAATTTGTGGGCTGACCTGGACAGTCCCGTAAACCCGCAGCAAGCAGGCTTTTCTTTACGGGCCGTTACGGAACTCATATGTTGGCGGGCCGACCCGGTCTGGACCACTCGGATTGACACTCTAGTATTAAAATGTCATAAATACCCCTTGAATTAAACAAAACTCAAATTACTATTATAAGAATTATTCCATTAAAAGTATGCATGTTTATGATCCACATATACTTTATGAAAAAAGATAAAATTTAAATGAAATATTAAACGACGAAATTTCAGAATTACATAGAACGAGAAAAAGATTAAGTACAAGAGCTATAGAAATAAGAATCATATTACTTGTACATAGTAGTTTACCAATTTGGTTACATATACATGATTTGGCAAGCATTCATCAACTTACACATCATATCATCTTCAAAATCAATAACTACAAACATACCAACACATCAATTGATAATCCAATCTGAACATTTGTTATGTACAAATAGATTAATTCTAGAAATAAATAGATAATTTAGTAGACTTGCAAAAAAAAGTAGAGAATATTTTAGGTTAATAAGAGAACAAAAAATAAGACGAGAAACTATTATTATCTAGATTTTATTTGACAAATATAAAAAAGACTTCTTAAAAATTAGACAAAGATATTAATATTTTAGAAATAATTAAGTAATAATAAACTTATAAATTTAGCATTTAAAAACTCAGTATACCCAGCTTGATATCAGAGATAGATTTAAAAGATTTAGAAAATGTCTAAAAATTATCAAAAATAGAACTTAGAGTTTATAATTTTAAATCTAAAGATTTACTAAATAATAGTAACTGATCTTTAATAAAATAAATGTGTGGAAAATTTATACCCTTTAAAGAAGGGGGATTTTGATAACATAAACAACTAGGACAAATTTATTTTTACTAAATAAATTAGAAATAAATTTAGAAAAAACAACATAACAAAATTTAGAACAAGTTAAAAATCCTAGACAAGTTCAAGAAATTATTAATAATTTACCATTTGCAATAAAACAAATGATAAATATAACTAGTGATTATAAAAAATATTCCAAGGCAGATATAGGAAACAAAAAAATTGTAAATAATCTATCAAAATAATTGATAACCCTAGAAAATCAAATTAAATCAATGACAAATATAATAAGCAAAATAGGAAATGTGTTAGGAGTATATGGAAACCATGGAACAAACAACTAACATATACAAAAAAATGATTTACATAAAAATAGATAATATTCAAGAAAATATAGAAATGAAGTATCAAAATATAACAAAAATATATGAAGAAATGAAAAAAAGAAAATACAAAAGAATAATAACGTATAAAAAAATTAAAGCTATTAATAAATTAGAAATAAACATGATAACTGAACAAATAAAAAAAGGGAATAATTACACAACTTACTTACCTTAGATAATCAAAATGATATTTACGGCAGTAAATAAAAAATTTGGTAAATACTCCATCTCCCTGTCAACATACAATCAACGATATCTTTATGAAATTCTTTGTTGCGTCTGTAGCCATATTCCTTTCTGATAATTATTCACCCTCGAGCGACTGGCTACCGGACATTGACAGAGCACTGGGGACCAAAGCAACCAGTCCAACGACGCAATTATTCCCTAGAGGTGCTGTAATTTGTTATTGAAGGTACGATCAAAATCAAATCTTTCTCCTTGTGTAGGAAATATTTCAACTTCGGAAAGAAGGTTGAAGATGAAGAAGATGATATTGAAGAAATCTTGAAATTTAGCTCCTTTTCAGATTATCAAGCTGAATTTTCCAGTGCGATCATTATCTGCAGGTCCAGAAGTTTTCGAGCAAGTCTATCAAATGGATTCTTTTCATAGATTTTACCATTCTTTAACCAAAATCTTCTTTGATTACAGCTTCTCCCTTCTCCGTACTAATTCGATGGAGCTTGATTCGTTGTATGAGCCTTAATCACCCTAAATCAAGAGCAATACTCGCTGAAAGGAGAAAAACGTATACCCGGGAAGGGGAGATGTATTCAGGTTGTGATATAATTAAGAAGTAAAGTGTTTTTTGGTCTTTTCTCTTTTTTAGATTTCAATAAACTTTTATCCATCCCTCTTTAGTAGTTTCAGAGTGGTCGGATCAACTCTCCCACAGCTTTTTGGGGAGCCTTGTTCTTTTCTCTTTACTCGTCAATTGGATTATGATTAGAGCCTAATTTTTTCATCTAATTTTTTATAGTTCAATTGATCATCAACAATGCTCTAAAATGGAAAATAAATAATGCTGAAAAAATGTTTGGTTTGAACGTATATCTAAATGGGTATATTTTATAACACTGAAAAAATGATTGTCAATTTGATTAGACAATTTTCTCAGCATTGTGGGGAAGATTAATAGCTTAAAATCATACAAATACATCATATTATGTTATATATATATATATATATATATATATATATATATATATATATATATATACCTTGCAATTGATAATTCAAACCAGAAGTTCGATTGAAAATCCGAACGAAAAGTTCAAAGATAACATAATTACAAGATGCAATATTTAAAAGAGATTAATAAAATTTCCTATACTAGATACAAATGCTCTATTTCATATTGATGTATGGCACGCATGAAGCGTAGCAATATCTGATTTGAACAAAGATCATCAAATAAATAGGGTAAATGACACAAAACGTCTCTACATTTGTCATTCATTGTGAAAAACGTCACAACATTCTATTTTTTGACACAAAATATCCCAACGTTCTCATTTTTTGTGCAAAGCATCCTTTGTGTTGAATTAGACAACAATCCACCATGTTCTTCAGTCTAAACAGTCAAATATTAAAATTATGAGGGGTATTATTGTCCAACCACACTATAAACCATTTTCCTTCCAGACGCTCTTGCTGCTGCTTTCATTTTTTTAGCAGCAATAGATCTTATCTCAACAGTCTTAATCCGGGATTTCGTCTGTTCGATCTCGGACGTTGCTTTCAGAACATCTGCCTTTGCAGCTTCACCTACTTTCTTAAACTTCTCCATCTCAAAAGTTAACTTTTGAAGCTCCCTCGTAACATCCAAGGGATCTTTCTGTACTTTCTGCCTTGTTTGGTTTAACTCTTTTTCAAGTGACAAGATTTTTGAGGTATTTGAAGACAACCTTTGACGAGTCTTTTCGAGCGACATTCTTTCTTTCTTGATTTTCTTGTTATTATAGTATTCAACTGTCTCTCGAATATATGCAAGATCATTCGTGTTCCGGCTTAAGTTTAACTTAGCTTGTTTCAGTTCCGGTAAAATGGAAATAGGAGCAGGCTTCTCTCCCATTTCTGCAGCAGAATTCAATTTTTTTTTCATCTGGGTTTGCATTGAGGGCTGCATTTATTTCTGATGTTTCTTTCTGCAACTTCAATTTTAGTTCTTCGATAGTGTTTTTAGTGGTTTCCAGTTCCTTCAAAACATCAAGGGTTTCCCTTTCTTTCATCATCAAATCTGTTTCCAACTTTGCAGCCTCTTCCTCCATATTTACAATGTCAACAATTTCACTACCGTTCTGCCATTTGCAAAACATTTTAAACTCGATTAGATAGAGAACATAACACAAAAATTTGCTCAGTTCTAGGTAATTACACTTCAAAATTAGGAACTAGTTGAATAAAAAGGTGAATAAGCAGCAGAATTTAGTAATTTACTCCAAATAAATAAATAAAAATAGAGCAAATGATTATGATGGTTTATTAAGGAGGCATATACTCATGAGAGAGTATATATTGATATAACTAATTGTAAATTTTCAGAAGAGATTCAAGTACTTGAAGTATTGAAAAATTGAGATCTCTTTAGTTATGTTTTGTGGGGAAAGAAATCGAATCGAGATGATAATTGTGTCGACACATTTTATAAAGCACTTGTGCAAAAGAAAACTGCAAAGCTGGCCGCATCATAATATAAATGATAGCGAGGATTAGGGATGAACACGGTTTTGTTTGGGCAATTTTTGACAAAATTTCAAACCAAACCATTTAAAGAGGGTTGTGATTTTTCCAACTCAAACCAAACCAAACCATTTCATTTTGTAAACCAAATCAAACCAAACATTTGTTTTTTACGGTTTGGTGCGGTTTCAAACCGCGGTTTACAAATGAAATAAATTAACAAGTTCTAAATAAGTTTAAGCATATATATTTGACTAGAATTTTGACTTAAAGTGTTGATATAAGTCAAAATAATATATTATATCACTAATAGAGAACAAAAAAATATAAGATGAAATATTAATTTTCACTTCTAATTACGTAATGAAGCGAAATTCAATCAGCAAGAAAACAAGTTTGGAAAACATATTTCAGAAGCGTGTATCGACATCCAGCTTTTCACCAAGATAGCAAGTTTGAATCCTTTGACAGCTTATCAGTACATAAAAAATATTATTTTTTACTCCATACATAAATTTACTTATTTATATTGGTGGAATATAAGTTTCTACTACATTTTTTTTAAATTGTAAGTTGGCCTTTATTAGAGAAATCAATAGAGTATTACCACAATTTGCATCCTAGAAACAATTGTAGTTAATTCATCTGCAATTTTAATAAGCTAAATGCTATAAAAATACGGATGAGTCATTTCATTATTGGGAAGACTAGCAACAAAATCTTTTGACAGTTTATCACTACATAAAAAATGTTATTTTTTCCTCCATACATATATTTATTCATACTTACATTGGTGGAATATTATAAGTTTCTGTTGCATTTTTTTTTTTTTAAATTGAAAGTTCTTATTTATTTTTTATTTTTATAATTTTTAAATTTTAGCGGGTTGGCGGTTTAAAATCGCGATTTTGAAAATTGAAACCAAAACCAAACCGTTTAAGACGGTTTGAAAATTTTTCAAACCAAACAATTTCACATTTGAAACCGAATCAAACCAAACAATTTGTTGCAATTTGGTCAGTTTTGCAGTTTGACGGTTTATTTGTTTACCCCTAGAGAGGATAGTAAAAGGAATTATGTCGAAAAAAATGGACATAAAAATAGTTGGCAAAAGTATGCATTGCATTCAAGCTAAATTAAACTTAATATAAAATACCTATAGGTATAGTCGTAATACATAACTTGTTGCACAACGAATGCTTGTAGGCACAAGAAATCGTCAAACCGCAAACCGAATCGAAACTATTGGTTTTAAACCGTTGGTTCGGTTCCACGTGGATCCGCCAATATTTTCAAGTCAAACCAAACCAAACCGTTTCAAAATGGTTTGGTTTAGGTTTCAATTTTTAAAAATCTTTTAAACCAAACCAAACTGCTAATTTTTTAATTAAAAAATGAATTTTTATTCATTTAAATTTAGAGTTTTTTTCCCCAAAAAATTCAAATTTATATAATGAATAAAAGTTCTCGTCTATTTTTTATTTTTTTAAAAGTTCCAGTCTAATGTCCAACCACAAAATCTCATTAACCTTTAACTCGAACCACCTTTTAACAACATACTCCAACCCTAAAACTCCATTAACATATAACTCACACCATCCGTAAACCACATACTCCAATCCCAAAAGCCCATTTAATTGAGATTCAAAACTAAAATGTTCCCACTTCCTAATTCAATCAGTCATTTTCTGTTTTCATTCGTCTTCCTTGCCTCCTTTCAACTTCCAAGTTCCTCTCCACTAATATCAATTAGATTCTTAGAACAATAGATATAGGCGATACGTATACTTCCAATTTCTTCCTGCATTTGATTTTATTTTGGAGAGTCATAAAAGATTTTTCGAACTATATCAGAAGGTTCAAATGAGGGTAAGAATTTGAATATCACATGTTTAAATTTCTTTGCAGACAATATCATTCTATTATTTTATTTTATTTTTTAGAATTTATTCCTTGCTGAATTTCGGAATTTGGACAACAAAGGTAAGGCCAGCAAGAAGAGAGTCAAGACAAAATGTAATTACTATAGAAAACTGTATAAGCATCATACTAAAAATTGCGGGACTAGTACTTTATGGAATCCTATCACACATTTATGTAAGAAAATTATCTGTATATGGTTTCAGATTTTAAAAAAAATGACTAGCTTTGGTATGTCTAAACTAGTGATTTTTCTAAAAATTTTGATAACAATAACCTGTTATGTTTGTTCGGAAATAAGTTAGGGAGCAAATACAATGCAATTACAAATTTACAATGATTTTTTTAACTTCATGTTTTTATTTTGAATTGAAAACAAATATGAATGAATTTAACATCTAACATTATTAGTTCTCGTATTATCTTATATATTAACTTACACTACAACAAAAACAGCCTACGGCAACGCGCAAAAAATGTTGCAAAAGACCTTTTGCAACGTTCATGTGCATGTTACAAATCGCAGTGTTGCCGTAGAGGGAAAGGATACGGCAACGTTCATTGTGTGTTGCAAAAGGATGGATTGCGTGTTGCGGTAGACCTTTGGCAACGTTCACTACGCGTTGCGGTAGAGCTTTGGTAGCATTCATTGCGCGTTGCCTTTGATACTTTTGGCAACATTCATTGCGTGTTGCGGTAGACCTTTAGCAACGTTCTTTGCATATTGCGGTAGATACTTTTGGCAATAATCATTGCGCTTGCCGTTGATATTTTTAGCAACACTCGTTGCGCGTTGCCGTTGATACTTTTAGCAACACTCTGTGCGCGTTGCTGTTGATACTTTTGGCAACACTCATTGCGCGTTGCCGTTGATCTTTAACAATTTTTTTTTAATTTTTTTTAAATCAATATAGATAATTCCACTGATAACCAACAAATTTCTCAAACATATATGTAATATGTAAAATATGAAACACATGTGCTATAAAAACAAATCAACTATTCACAATAAAATGCAAGCATTTTAAAGAAAATTATACCACATATTTTAATACTTAACAAAAATTACGGTACTTTGTTCTCTAACATTAAAACAAAATCTGCAATATAGATTTTTCATCTACTTGATTGCACATCTAAAGTTTGACATTTACTATCCCTCTAAATTGCAACAATATCTCTAACAGACCAGTCGCCATACAAAAAGGAGCTATTATCACCATTTTCAACACGAATCATCATTAAAGATGAGTACTTCCCTAGCTTCTGAAGTCTAACTTGAACTATGCCCATGACAAACCATCTTATGAGAGAACTGAAAATTTGACTTTTACCTGCAAAGACGACATAAAAGTTTAATCATCAGGACTCCAACTACACTGAATGCAAAAATGTAGAAATAAATCATACTAAATATTAAAATTATCATTTTCGATTGTAAAACTTTACAGAAATTTGGACAGAGTCTCTCCTATAAATTGGACTTAACCAACCTGTAGAGGGATATCACAACCACCATAATACTTTAAAACATCAAACTAAAAACTCATTCATCATCAAACTACAATCAAATCAATCCAAAATTCATCCCTAAATTCACGCCAACAATAATCTAGAATCAATACTCATCACAACCAAATCATTTCAAAACTTAATCCGCAACAATAGAAATTGAAATTCATCTGTAAATAAGTTTTACCTTCATCAAATAAGTCTAATACAGCTTTTAGGCCAAGCAACAGTACTTCCCATGGCTTCACTAAGCAATCGAAATTCATCTGTAGGTCTGTATAAGGCCAAATGACTCATGTACACTTCTTCGACCCAAACCTTCCAACAATCTCGTCCAAGTGGCATGTGATGCACCTTTGCACTTGGGTCTGTTGTTGCAATCTTCCCTTCGGCAACAATTTCTTCCTCATCATACTTGTACCAATGCAAGAGTTGACACCTTGGATTCTCCATATATGTACCTCCTTGAACACCACTTCCTTGATGTGACTACAAATTTACAGTTAAATGAAGAAATTCCTTTTAAAATTAAGAAACTGCAATAATAATTTATATTAAACATAAACAATTAAAATTTCAAAATACAATAACCTGAATCTTTGACATTCTGTAAAATGACACAAACATTAAAAAAGTTTTTCACATTAAACATGTTATCATATTAATATAATGTAAATTGTTATACCAGTTGACATAGCCTAATTAATGCTTCAACATTTTCTTCTAGTGATTCCATTTTTTCTGACTGAGTTTGTAATTTTCCTGACTAAGTCTGTAGTTTTTGTGACTGAGTTTGCAATTGATTCTCGAGTTCTTTCACTCTTCCAGTACTTTGAAATTGTATATCAAATTTTGATGGTGCAACTCCAAATCCAAGTCCCCTAACTCTTCCACGATTTTCAGGACCTAAAACTCGAGCAACAGCATCATCTCGGATGGAATCTTCTGCCGGTGTATCAGAAATAGATGTGCACAATCTTCTATCTTTTTCTGCACTTATGAACCTCATTTTTTTATGCTAAAATAATGTAAATTTATTATTAAAAGAATGTTCATAGATTTCTAACATACCAGAGTTTCGGAAACTGCTTCATTTATTGGAGTTCCGTCCTTTCATAGATGTCCTTGAGTCCATACTTTGGTTCTTATCCCTTTTATATCTGGGTTATTTTTCCTCTGCAATAAAAATCCAACAATTATATGTATTAGCATGTGACAATGTGACAATTCAAGTAAAAATTAAAGATATGTTTGTAATTGTACCATTTCATGAGCCACACGTGGATAACCCTTTCGTCCCATAGTGTGGAGAAGCTTTTGATTATTTCTCATTCCGCTGAACTTGAAACTTATTTCCTATTCACAAAATAAAAATTTATAAACAACAATAAAAATTAAATAAAAATGAACATTAGTATGTAAATATTACTTACGTTAAAGTTATTGGAAAGAGTATCTTCAACAAATTTTTCCCATTCTTCTTGAGAGAGCACATTCTTTGGTCTAAGAAGGTTAGTAGTACGTGTCCTATTCAAAGAAGATTTGACCTGACCTCGAATTTTTTTTCTAAGTCTGCATTTGTACGTCCTCCAATACTTTCCCATACATTGAAATGTCATTTTTTTATGACAATCACCCACATTGAACCTTTGTTGTATTTTTACACAAGTATAATTTTACAACTTATTTGTACCAAAAATAATCTTAAAATTCAATTAAGAATCATACCTGTACGATACTCCAAAGTTCCTTTTTTTCTTCTCATCCACCGAATGCCAATCTGTAAGTATAACAGGCACATGTTCTCGTACCATAGCTCCAACTATACTAGCAAATTTATCTGAGTTATTGCCAACCACTTGCCCGAATTCATTAAATTCAAGATCCATCTTCTGATAATTATTTCCCGTAATCATTTTCACTTGAGTTGGACTTCTCCTTTTTTTGGGAACATTTTTAGTAGTTGATGGCGTGCTTTGCTCATTTACTATTGGAGTCGATACAGCATTTTCTTGCTCACTAGAAATTCTTACTCTTTCACTAGTCTCTTGAATTGCTGTTGCAGTAATAGCAGCTCTTCGTCGTTTGGAGATCTTGGCAGCTTGTTTAGTTGACTTTAAGAATGCAACATGAAAACAAAATACAAATATGTTTATTTTCGAAAAATCAACAAATATAAAAGCAAAAGAAAACACAATTAGCTCAGCTTTGTCCATTGTTTTAAATAATAAGCTTCCTACTCTCAACTAGTTCGAAAGTTTGGAATGAAAATCTGCAACATCAAAAGAAATTAAGGTTAGAGATCTTCACAAAATTTAAATATTCAACATTTCATCACGATGTAAAAACTTCCAAATATCGGGCTATAAAAAGTACATTATGTACAAATATAGGTTAGGAAGATAACTTTTAAAACTATTACCAAATTACTCTATGTGTCACATAATACGCCTTCGACATCTATCCTTGCATAGTTCTCATCGTTGTCATCATCATGGTTGTCTTCAAGCTGTGATATATCTACTGGAATAGTTGGCTCATCAGTATCTTCTTCCACATGTAATGCATACAAGTCTCTTGATGGTGCTTGCAAAACAACATGCCAACTAGAAGTTTCATTCTCCCTAGAATAAAACGCTTGTGTTGCTAAAATGAATGGATCATTTTCAAATTGTCCGTGTCCTTCGTTAAGGTTAACCAAAGTGAACCCATCTTCCTTTTTTATTCCATTCGTGATATTTGCCCAATCACACTTGAATATTGGAACGTGAAATGTATTGTAATCAAGCAATATAACATCGCGTAAAACTCCATAATAATGAACTTTCCCAACTTAAGGTGCATTATCTTTTGCACTCGATCTACAGATGGTTGTTGCTTCAACTAAAATTTCACTATTTTGACGAGATTTTTCAGCATCTTTAGTGTGAAAGCGCAAACCATTTATGACAAAACTAGAATATGACATAGATTGGCATCTAGGACCACGTGCAAGCCACTTTAAAGTGTTTGAAACATTGTCAATCAAACACTGAGCTCTAATCTGTTATTATTTTAAACATGTTAGGAGTAAAATAATAAATAGCACAACTAGACAAAAACTTTCTTCATATATGTTGAACCTTGTCATCCAACCAGGCAGCAAAAGAGTCAATGTGCTTTTTATGTAATAAAACCTCATTTCTTTCCAGTCGTTTGTCAAAACTCTTGAGTTCATCCATATGCATCCTAAGGTAAAAAAAAGTATATCAAATGAATATATGGTCGAATAAGTTAAAATTTGTCGAAGTATATATTTAATAAACATACTTTATGTATGGTTGAACTTCTGCACTGTTTAGCAACACATAACGATGGGCAACTTTCAACATCTCATCAGATAGAACGAGTGACGTCCCTTTAGAAATTGTACGCCCTACGACTAAGAAATCACTCTCATATTCTTCATTGCGTGCATGCTTGAAACCTATTTTAGATGCTTGTTTTATGTATTTGCTACAGAACATTGCATTTTCTTCAACAATATACCGTTCAGCTATGCACACTTCAGGTCGTGCACGATTCATAACATACCCTTTTAACACTTTCATATACCTATATGAATGAAAAAAAATGTGAAAATATTTAAATCCAATTTGATAATGAATTTAACTTTTGAGAATAGCTTAAATAAAGATTACCTCTCAAATGGATACATTCAACGATATTGTACTGGTCCACATATACGTATTTCTCTCCCAAGGTGAATTGTCAAATGTACCATTACATCAAAAAATGAAGGCAGAAAATACCTTTCCAACGTGCATAATGTTTCAACAACATCTTCTTCTAATTTTTCGACCTTATTCCTATCAACAACTCATTGGCATATCTCATTGAAAAATGAACACAATTTAAAAATAGAGTTCCTGGGTCCCTTAGGTAAAAGTCCTCTTAAGGCAACTGATAATAATTGTTGCATTAATATATGACAATCATGAGACTTGAGACCACTGATCTTACATTCTTCCACTGAAATGCAATTTCCAATATTTGATCCATAACCATCGGGTAATCTCAAGCTAGCAAGCCTTTTGCAAAAAATTTGTTTTTCTGCTTTTGATAAAGTGTGAGGAGCAGCGGGTAAGTAGAATTTATTTCCTCTACTCTCAAGATGTAAAGCATGCCTAATGTTCATAGCTTCCAAGTCCTTACGAGAGTTAATTCCATCTTTGGATTTTCCTTTCACATCCAAAAGTGTACTAATGACGCTCTCACAAATATTCTTTTCCACATGCATCACATCCAAATTATGACGTATGAGCAAGGTCTACAAATCAAACATCAATGGTTTTCTAGGTTTACAAACGTAAAGCTAATCGATAAAGAATTATAATTCACAAGAAAATAATAGCCTCCAAATTTGAATAATCTTATTTAGAAACAAAACAACATTTAAATAGTTTTTGAATCCCTAATGTAAGCAAAAAGACCAAATTAGACATCAACGAAATTAAAGGAATTAAAACACGTTATCAAAATCAGATTAGAAAGGCTTATATGATAATTGTCCTAATGATAATTGGCCGATTTAAATTAAAGGAATTAAAACACGTTATCAAAATCAGATATGAAATCGGCCTTCTTATTCCTAATGAACACGTTATCAAAATCAGATTAGAAAGGCTGGTTCAACCTACTCTGGTTCCGCCTCATCCTACAACACTACCGTTACTTCTTTGGTCAATCCGATCGATGCATTCACTTAAATGAGAGAAAAATCAATATCTATATGCACATTAAAATATGAAAATTAACATTAAATATTACAGATATGTAATGGTATAAATACGTCTCGCATGAAAACCCAACTTTACACAATTCCAAAATAGGTTAATTTTAAATTCTTGACTAATTAGTTATCTAAATCATGCAAAAGTAAATAGAAACATATTATCTTGTCACAGGTACAATAATTTACAAAAACATCAAAACTCAGTTTGAAAATAGTGGAGTATACAAGAACACTGGACAATTCCAGAATAAATTGTACAATATACATACATATATATATATATATATATATATATATATATATATATATATATATATATATATATATAAGCGAAAATGTTACATTTTTAGATGGCCCACAACAGCCAAATGAAAAACTTCTTGTCCAAATTAAAAAAGTTCACATGGCAGCCTAAATACTAAGGAACCAACAACAAATCTATCAAAAAAAAGTACGAAAAATCCAAAGAAAAAAGTAATTAAATAGTTCCTCTCCAATTTTATAAAAGATTATAGAAATCCTACATTTTTTAGTATTCTTGTAAACACGACAACAAAAAGGACAGTCAGAGAAATGCTTCCCCAACAAAAATATGCAAAACGTAAATGAAGTTGTACACACACACACACACACACACACATACACACACAACTTCACTTTAAAATCTTGTTATAAAATTTGACTTTATTAAAAGTAAAGTTTATGTTCAAAATGATTTTTTGTAAGTAAAGATAATTGAACCAAAAGCACAAAGAAGGTTTTAAGAGTATTCCCATCAATGTAAGAAAAAGAGGGGGCGGGGGGGTATCTGATATAAGTCTTTAATAGTGGCATGGGGCAAGTGACAATGTTTCTTCCTATCTAATATATTTTTCTCCATCTCTTTCACCTCTAGCACAATTACCTTTTCTCATTTTGCCTATTATCTAAGATACCATATCAATGACCAATAATCTTTGCAAATGCAAGCCAATGCCTGTCTGCATATAATTTATCCTCTTCATATTCATTACCACTTGCTTCCAGGTTCTTAATTTTCTGCTTTCATTCATTAACAAAGTTTTACCTTCTCAAAGGACACATTTTCCCTCGCTGCACTAAGCATTGTCACTGCATAATAAATCAAGCCACCAACAGAGGAGGGATCAACCTCGGCCAATGCACGAAGTGTCAATGCAGCCTCATGTCGTACCTAAGAAATGGTATCACTTACAATGAGAAGAGATGTATGCATCAAGAGTAAAGGGTGCAAAGTAACTACGTATGCCACATTTTGCAGAAAACAGAAAGAGTGACCTTCCTTCCTAACAGAAAATAGAAGTACCATCTAAGGTTCCAACATTTGTCCATGCGATGTGAACAGATAGAGAAAAGAGACAAAAGTCTCGTAAGATACATAGATTATTTACGAAATCTTCCCAAGATACAAAAATAAAATCAAGAAGAATATGACTCAAAAAAATGGCTTTCCCACTGGGGATGGAAAGAACCCAAGAAATAAGAAAGCCATTGCTTCCATCTCAATGTCCATTATCCCTTCAAATCTCTGGTATTCAACACCTCAACTTCCCATTGTAACTTAGCATTTGAACTTACACCTTCATCTCTTTACACATTTCAACACTTAATTGTCCATTTCTTCATGCTACCTTAAGCAATTTGTAATAATAGTCTGGCTAAATACAGTCATTTGCAAATCTTACAAGCTAAACAAGAAATCATGAAAATCTCACCAGTATTCGCTCGCTCGATGCCGCTGACTTCGCTCGATGCCCTTGCCGTCGCTCGATGCCGGATGCCCCTGCTCGATGCCCTACCTCTGATCGATGCCCCTTCCATAGCTCGTTCACAGGTCGAAGAGATTGAGAGAGATAATTTGGGCGAGGTGGGTAGGTTTGGGAAATGTATAGGAATCGGTCTGTGGGGAAAGGTAGAGAATCGGGTGTGGGGGGAAATGAAATCTGATTTTTTTCATTTTGGTGTCAAAAAGGTTTGTGTTTAGAGGATTGAGATTTGCAATTAAGTCCCAACATTTGGTAAATGTAAAAATTTAGCCCGAAAATCCTTTTGCAATGCGCATTGCACGTTGCAAAAGCTACGCGCAGTGCGTGTTGCAATAGATACCTATCGCAACGCGCATTGCATGTTACAAAAGCTTAGGCTTCGGCAACGTGCGATGCGCGTTGCGATAGGAAAAAGCCCAAGCTTTTGCAACGCGCGCTGCGTGTTGCCAATGCCTAAACTTATTGCAACATTTTTATGAATGTTGCAAAAACTTATTATTAGCAACACTTATTTGTTGAATGTTGCTAAAACTCGATTTAATGAATCAAATGCAACATGCAACAAGTGAATGTTGCTATAAACCCCCTTTTAGCAACATGCAATTGATGAATGTTGCCGTTTGCATGTTGCAAAAGGGTTTTTTTGTTGTAGTGTTATTTTATCTTTGTATTAAAATATATGAGTTAATTTAATATCAAAAATATATTATATTATGTCGATAGGTAAAAATCGCGAATTAAAATCGAACCGAACCGCAAAAATGGTTTAGTTTGATTTGGTTTGAGAAAATGCCAAACTTCTTGAAATGATTTAGTTTGAAAATATATCAAAAACTGCTCAAACTGAATCGCGTTCACCCTAAATGCTTGTGCTATTTGGTTCCTAACTTATGGTTGTGCCTTTGGATCTTTCTTCTTTCACAAATTATTAGATAAAAATGTTTCATTTAAATTCATGATGTTTTTAGTAATTTCAAACTGGGTAAAAGAGGAGAGAATAAGAATTTTATGTTACCAAAATAAGCTTAAATGAGGTTCAAAGCTTTTATATATATATATATATATATATATATATATATATATATATATATATATATATATATATATATATATATTACACAGGAGACTCAAACTCTATGTTTGATTATATGACTCTTCTAGCTTGTGCGATAATTGTAATTCCTCTTTGTTAATGGTACTTCATGATGTAACCAAAAGCACGAGGAGGAAATGGATTCCAAAGCAATTTATAAGAACTTTGTTCTTCGGGTTAGTCCCAATTGATGTTTCCTTTCCTCAATTGGTAGTTTTGGAAATAATCCAAATCTTATGACTGATTTATTCATACAGGTAATGGCAGCAAGGAGTCCCAATGTAAAATTTGGAAGAACACTCCATAGAAATGCTTCCAGGTAATACAAATTATAAATTTTGGTGAAACTTTGCATTTAGTAGTGACTTAGTCTATAAATTTCTCATGATAAATTGAGTATTATTCTCAAAACACCTATAAAATGTCCACGTTCAGCTCCTCCAAAATCTTCGAAGTCTAGATTTAGTGCTTTCTTTAAACTATTTATTTATAAATCAATTTACGAGGATAAAGATTTTTGGTCATTATAGTCAAATAATGTTTACGTCAATATTGCAATTGAATATGAAGGTGGGTGAGCATCTTATTCGGCCTTTGTTTGACTTAAAACTCTTTATAATTTCCCCTACTCATTTTCAATCAAACATTCACACAAATGTAAACAAAAAAACTTTTGTCTTCTCTAAAAATAAAAAAAAATTCAAAACATCATTTTTCGTCAAGTGTCATCAAACAAAGGCTCAGATTTGTAAAATAATGTAAGTATTTGATAACATCCATTGTTTGTCTTCTTGCATAAGACTTGCAACAAGAATCTCAAGTTCCAGTCATCCAATCATATTTGAAAGTTTGATTGGCATGGTAGTTCATTGATCAGGTCGTGTATTTTTTATTATTATTATTTATGGTTCTTCAATTATTTTGTTTATTGCAGTGCTTGTATTAATTAGCAACGTCAGCAAGAAAAATCTGGTGCAAACCTTCCTTCTGCACATCAGATCTTTGATTATAAGCAATTGAAATGAAGCGACCAATGTTTATTGCTACGAGGGAAATGTCTGCAAAATTTAGTGACTTATAAATCTTCAAAGTCTAGATTTAGTGTGTTCTTTTAGAAGTAGTGACTTATTCTAGCAAATCTTTGAAGAATTTGGACGGTAAAAAAAATCGTCCAAGAGTATTGCTGAGTGGAAGCAAGGAGGCTCAAGGAACAGCTGGGGAATGCGTTCTCCTTGGCGTTTTCCAGTCTTTTTCATTTTCCTTTTTTCGAAAACGCAGAAAACGCGTTCTCTTGCACCGTTTTCGGGAAAAATTTCGAAAACGTTTTCCAAATTTTGTAAAGGAAATGGAAAACGCGAAATTCACGTTTTCTGTGTTTTCCATTCATTTGAACTAAAAAAAAGGAAAACGCGTGTTTTCCCCCTTTTTGCGTTTTCCTTTTTAAACAAAAAAAAAAAAAATCCTAAAAAATTTGAAATTTGTCAAAATTTGTCATTTTAATTACATTATTGGTCCCCGATTTTCAAAATTTGTCATTTTAATCCTCAAATTTTGAAATTTTTTTCTAAAATACCCTAATTTATTTACAACTTAGGTCCTTCAACTTTAGATTTTCTTGCACATTAGTCAGCAAATTTTACTTTTCTTTCAATTTAGTCATTCTCGTATTTGTTTTATAAGTCATTGTCTTCAAATATATATAACTTTTAATCTACAACTTCGAATTGCACCCCATTTTTTTGCGTCAAACTCCAAATTCAACAATCTTTCGTATGATGTATCATGTGCTCAATTATTAAATTTTTTTTTTTTTTTTACTTTTGTATTGTAGAAAATCAGGGTATCATTGATGAACGTATGGAATTTTGAACTTTTTTGACATAACCAAATATGGCATCTCTATTTCATTTATATTGTGTATATCATATATGTATGATTAATGTTGAATGTGTGTGTGTGTGTGTGTGTCTATATATATATATATAATCACATGTAATATAATTACAAGTGCACAAAGTGTGTGTTTGGTATTATTTAAAAAGAAATTTTTTCAAGTGAATAGTAATATTTAGGAGAATGGATGATTGAGATTTAGTTGAAAAATCAAATATTGTGGACCTCACTTTTAATGAGAATCAAACAAGGGCAAAATAGTTTTCTGGAAAAAAATCCAAACAGAACGTGTTTTTCAGCATTTCATTTTCGAGAACAGTTTTCAGAAATAACAAACCAAACGAGTTTTCAACAATTTTGAAAACATTCAGAGAAAACGGAAATCAGAAAATATTTTCGAAAATAAAACAGAAAACTGAAATATAAAGAGAACGCGGCCTTAAATTCTCAAGCTTGAGGCTGAATGATAAAATTGAATTTGGGTTAAAAAAAAAACAAACGACCCTCTAAAGACATCCCAGTTGAGACTGAGCACAATCCTTCCAAGGAAGCAACATGTAAGAACGAGACAATTTTTGTCTTCTGTTGGCTATGTTCATTGTTGTCAATTGTTGCCAATTGTATATGAAGTTGCTATCCACTACTAATAATGAATGTGTTGTTATTTTTTCTGTCTTAATCTATGCATCATCTATTGTTTACTAGATTGAGTAAGATTCATATAGATCTTTCTACAACACCACAAAAAGAAGTTTGTCATCACGATGTCCTCTGCTATTTACTGATTCATTTTTTAGTTCTTTTCACAACTGTAAATTAGCATCTACTTCTACGCTCTTTCAGTCCTCTTGTCTATTCGTTGGGAGTATTTTTTATTTTAATTTTTAATTTTGTGGACATCTTTGGTTTTCCTTTAATTTCTAATGCTTTTGTATATTTCGTAGAGCACGGAGCTAACTAATGAAGCTGTGGAATTTCTCAAAAGAATTTTCGCTACATTTGAAATTGGTAGTGTCTATGGAGTTGTTTCTGTAAAATTTTGTTGTTCTAAAAATCGTGTAATATCTAGTTGATAGGATTAGAGATTCTATTATTAGGATAGTTTATTCTTTTCAATATTCCATCAGATGAGCTTTGATTTTGTTCATAAACAGTTTGCAAGGTTTGTATTTTTAATTTTGGTCATGGGCCAGTTACCATTGCATGCATTAATATTCCGATGGTGTATAATTATTCTAGATTCAGTATGATTATGTTTATTAATTTTTATGTGAGTGCGGGTTGAATTGAAAACTTGAAATTGCAATTCAAATAGATGCATTTGAATCAACAATAAAAAGTATATGTTATAGGTTTTTCTATGAAAAGAAAGACGGGAGGAAAGGGGCAAAAATAAATCACTTTAGGAGTCAGACAACCAACACCTAAAGTCGACTTTACGCGTTGTTTTACAACCGACGCGTATTATCCAAACTTTATACGTCTTTGTCAAACGCGTCGCCTTTACAACTGACACGTATTATTTTGTACTACCGACGCGAATGAGTCTCTCTGTAGTCTGTACTAGTGAAAATTTCAAGACTTAAATTTGGTGGTAGCAATTTAACAATTGCAATATAAAACATATATGATGCCTGAAGTTTACAATATAATCTTTGAAGGATTAAATATATTTGAAATATATAGTTTACAATATACCTTGAATAGATTCAATTTGTTATGTAATGTAATTGGTAGTATAAAATTAGATTACATGAAGAATAGTACAAATGACTCTATATGACAAAGTCTTGGAAATTGAGATGTACCATTATTGTGAATAATGTTTGAAAATCGTGGTAATTGATTTTTAAGATTCAAATTCATGGTTAATTATTCACCTGGAGTGAATAAGATAATTGTTTATTAAAGTGAATTAGTCACTTCCAGATTTGAGAATTGCATTAAATGCATTGATGAATATTGATTATAGAACAGGCTCAATGCAACATGTTCAAATGATTGAAAATATTTTATAGTTCTTCAAGTTCAAAGGAATAATTGAATTTATATTCGAAGACCAAATAATATAAGATATGTGTCATTTATATATACTGGTGAACACAAGTCAGACACTCTCATTTTCGTGACTGGAAAATGGAGCTCATACTCGCCGTGTCGGACACGTCCAGCAACCAAAAAATAAAGGATTGGAAGAAGAAGAGCTTACCTTTGTATTGAGAGGAAAATCCCTAATCTTGTGTTGGTTGCATAATCGATGGTGGAATCTGAGGTTGAACGAAATCAAAGTTGTCTAGAAGTAGAGAAAAGTGAAAGTCGAAAGGTAGAAGAAGAAGACTACTTGCAGGTGCGAAGGAAGAAGAAGCACTCTGGTGAAGAAGAAGCTCTGACTTTTGAGCCTTTTTTTTTTTTCTTGTGTAATGAATTGCCCAACAATTTAAGTAATAAACTTTTACATTTATACCCTTGTTTTGAATTTTTAAGCACACAAGACAAAAGGCAAAAGTTCTATTTAAGCTCTGACTTCTGAGCCTTTTTTTTTTTTTTTGTCTTGTGTAATGAATTGCCCAACAATTTAAGTAATAAACTTTTACATTTATACCCTTGTTTTGAATTTAAGCACACAAGACAAAAGGCAAAAGTTCTATTTTTGTTCCAGCTCCTCCTTTGCGTTTTTTTTAAAAAAAAAAAAAAAAAAAAAAAAAAAAAAACCCTCCAAATTATGAGAAAATATGTATGAAATGTTAATTTTGATATATGCCTATTAATTTTATATACAAAAAGTGTTACAATTTCTTTTGTTAAAAATAAAAATAAAATAAATAAATAATTAACATGTTGTGTCCCAAGTTTTTTCGAAAATCACGTGTCGGCGTATCCGACACTAGTGTCCATGTCCGTGCTTCATAGGCTGAGAGTACTATTTCATGCTCTTCTTCATTAATTCCTACTTTTTGCACTTGTCTGTTGCTTTCAACCATCATCTGGAAATCAAAATCTAGTGCTTAACCATCAAAGATAAATCTCGTTCGCAGAGAGGAAGATCAAATTCAAAAAGCGATGTCGAATTCATCAAAACAAAGGTATATTTCTTATGTCTTTTGGGCAGAATATTGCATTGCAATTTGCAAGGCACATTTGTGTTGATTTGGGGTAGGTAAGGGTGGGGGGTTACTGTTCTAGGCAAAATACTCTTATTAAAATATACTTAATTGGAATTCATTGGTCATAGAATTTCAATTTTTGCTGCTTTCCATGTAAAGCTCAAAGCCATGGTTTAGTTTTGCTTCTGATCTTCTGTTCATTCATTGTTGCTTAACAATGCTCTCTCTTCATATTGAATAGAGGAGGGAAACTCCAGCTGATACTGCCCCTACACATGTGAAGGTTAGTGATTTTTCATGCTTGCTTATAGGTGTATATGTAAGGATTGTATATTTCTTCATTTCTTCTTTTGTTGCTTATATGTGTTGTACTGTTTTTCATCTTATTTGTTACTAATACTTTAGCCTTACATAAGAGGCTTTCATTCTTTCAGTCCTGATGTATAGGTACTTAGAGCTCTAAATAATTCTTTGCAAGCCTCATAGAAAAGTATTGGGTGCCGATGTATAGTAGATGTAGCGACCGAGAATTTTTACGCAATTTAATAATTATTTCAAAGTTTTGAAAATCGTACCGTTGCGATCTCACCCATTTTTAAATTAACATCACGACGCGTTCGTTTAGCCAAGTCGAGAAATATCGAGTTCGTTCGATTTTAAATTAAATTCCGAATTTCTAAAATTTTATTATTTTAATTATTTATTTTAATTATTATTTCCAAAATCGTTTTTTAAATTCCAAATTACGTCAAGCTCGTTTTTATCAGATTCATTTCCGACCCCGTTGATTCACGCGTATTATTTTCCTCGAATTCCGTACTTTGCTTGTCAAGTTTTCCAAACTATCCTAATCAACCCATACCTCCCACCAACCACATCCAATCTCATACCCTATCAAAACTCACCAACCACATCCAATTTCATACCCTATCAAAACTTACCAACCTCTCCAATTCACACCATCTTCACCAGCCTCTCCTCTCCTCTCCCTCACAACACAATCTCTCAGTTAGCTCACACACTCAGTCAGTTCACACACAACCAAGGTAACATTTTCTTCCTCCCCCATCAAACACTCTGTCCCAGCATCACCAACACGACATTCAGCTTCCATTGCAGCCATTACAGACCCCATTGCAGAATCCATGGCACATCCTCTGTTTGAGCTCCATTCACAACCGACCACTGCCATCCACCATCAACACCACCACAACACCTCCACAATCTCGGTCAACCACCAGCAAGACCAAGAACCACCACCCAAACCACCTGCAGCTCCACCACCCAAACCACCTGCAGCACCACCACCACCAACCACCAACGAACAACACAACCAGCCCAACCAACAAACCGCAGCCAAACCACCACCAAAAACCGCCAACATAGCACAGCCAACCCAGCTCTAATCCTAACCCAAAACCACAAATAAGACATAACCCATACTTACCTACCTCGACCGCCGGTAAGCTAGCCGAAAAATCGCGAAATCAAGCCTCAGTTGCACCTCGGTTTCGCACTCAGAAACTCGCACCCTATCCCTCAAATTTGAACCACTTCTTGGCCGCCGCTCATCGCCACTCTGCGGCAATATCTCGCCGGCTGAAGGCCGGCTTGCAAGGTCCCGGTAGCACTTCGCTCTCTCTTCTCTCGCTCCTCTCTGACTGAAATGGGGAGGGAGGGGTTAGTGTTAGGTTTTAATATTTTAATTTTCGAAAATTGCAGCTATAGTCCCCTAGTTCCATAGTTGCTTAATTCAGTCCCTATAGTTTTAAAACTTATAATTTCAGCCCTTAAGTTTTTAAATGAATTTTAATCGGCCCTTTCATTTTTAAAATCAATTATTTCCAGCCCTATAGTTTAATATTCGTTTTGAGCTTCAACTTAACTATTGAAAATTTACATTTTAGTCTCTCAAGTTTGAAAATTATTCATTTTAGTCCCTCAACTTTCAAATTATTCATTTTAGTCCCTCAACTTTCAAATTATCAATTTTAGTCCCTCAACTTTCAAAGTATTCATTTTGGTCCCTCAACTTTCAAATTTCATTTTAGTCCCTCAACTTTCAAATCATCAATTTCAATCCCCAAATTGTAATTTATCATTTTTAAACTATAAATTTCTAAAGACTAATTTAACTTATTTTTCTAATTGGCTAGACGAAGCGTACGGAGAATTAAAGAATTGAAGTCGTTTCCCGCTCAACTTTGCACTCGTCAAGTTTAAGGTAGACTCACCCCTATTAATTTATTTAAATTATGATTGCATGTAAATGTGTATGTTACGTGATTTATGTGAAATTTAAATCATGAAATGAGATGAGAATATATTTCTTATGAAATATTTATGTTGTTATACTTGTCATAACTTATATGCTTTTATGCATGAGAAAGAAAGAAGAGAATGTTTTGCAAGATAAATGATGATGTTATGCATAACTTATGTGCCTTATGTGCACAAGAAGAAAGAGCAACCCATACCCTATGATTTTAAAGAGCCTATGATTTTCAAAGAGAAGTCATATGCTTTAACGCACGAAAAGAGCAACCCACACCCTATGATTTCTAAAGAGCCTGCATTTATGTGTTCAATTATAATGTGGATTAATTAATTGGCGATTAGTCTACTGAGTATTTCTATGAAATACTCATGTCTATTTTAACAATATTTGCAGATTTCGGAGAGGGTGACAAGTGATGGATGATTGTGGCAATAGTCGTTAAATGGTTGAAAATCTTATTTTAACGATCCGTATTTCCAAACATTGGATAATTTGAGAATTTCAATTATTTGAGAAATTATGACATTTTCAATTGTTTTACAATATTAATGGCTCGATTTATTATTTCGAATTGTTTCATAAAGGTTTTAGATTTTATCGACCATTAGAGTTTATTTAATGTTGGAAAAAAAATGAATTTCAGTTATTTCTTCCGCTAAAATATTATTTTAAAAGTTAGATCAGACGATGACGTGGTGAACCGGGTATTTAGAACTCGGGGCGCTACAGTTGATGCTTGAAATTAAATCATTATTGAGATCACATGGAGAAGTATGGTGAATCCTCATGATCATATCATTCTGCCTCTCTTTCTATTGCCTTTTGACTAGGATTTGTTGAAATTCATGTCTACTTCCTATGCTGTTGTGGTTACAAGGAAAATTTGGTGTATGTCTTTATTTTCCCTAGTGCATGCAAGGTGTTTAAATGTGTATTATAGCACTTAACATGAATGTCAAGTTCCATTTTAGGGACTGCAATTTTCCTGTTCACTCAAAAAATAGATGTAATATTATTGTTCTATTGAGCTTTGCTACTGCTGGTCTCGATCTGTTTCTCCACTGATCTTCATATTCCATTTTGGATCAAAAGTGATGATGCAGTTTAATTCTGTCTTGTTTTAGGAAGAAGTGGTTGAAAAAAATGATGGTTATGGAGACGAAGATGATATAAATGACGACAAGTCAATAACTGAGGAGGGCGTTGAGGACACTGGAAATAAAAGTGGAGGAACCGAGTACAAGGAGGAGGAGCATCCCGGAATGCATGTCTCCCATGGTTGTCACTTTGTTGAAGGAAAAATGAAACATGGAATGGAAGATTATGTTGTGGCTACGCAGAAAAAAGTGGACGGTTTTGAAATGGGCCTGTATGCAATCTTTGATGGTCACTCTAGTCTAGATGTTGCTGAATACTTGCAGAGCCATATCTTCGACAATATACTGAATGAGGTATCAATTGTATTTATCCTCAGTTTTAGTTGGCAGTGTTGATTTTTCTAGTTTATTAATAAGTTTTATTATCTGATGAATAGCCTGATTTCTGGACGAACCCCAAATCTGCAGTCAAGAGAGCTTATAAAGTTACTGACGATGATATTCTTGAAATATTAGTCGGTCCAAAGGGAGGTTCAACAGCTGCAACTGCAATTTTAATCAATAGGGAGAAGCTTGTCATGGCTAATGTTGGTGACTCACGTGCGGTGCTATGCAAGAATGGTAAACCAAACCAAATAACTGAGGATCATGATCCGCTCAACGAAAAAGAATTGGTTGAGAGCAGAGGAGGTTTTGTATCTAAGATACCAGGTATTGCTGAGAATGGAGTTTCTTTTCAGTTTACATCTACTCTTAGCTTTCGTACTTCATTGTTAGATTAGCTGATAACTTAAGTCCCTAGTAAGATAACATCATGCAACAGACAAGCATCAGGTTGTTAAGCAGTGTCGAAGTTCTCTATTTTTTAATTTGAAATTGATTTAATGGTGGAGAAAATTGTATTTGAGAGTAATCCATTGAAAATATAAAAGAACTCTGTGTTGATGACTTCAATTGATTGGTGAACATATAACAGAAATTATTATTAAATGTTGATGACAAAAGAGACAAGTAATGGTTTGGCATGAAATGAAGTGACATTGTTCTTTGTTCACAGGAAATGTTCCATGAGTTGATGGCCAGTTATCGATGACAAGGGCTTTTGGAGATGAGAGACTAAAAAATCACATAACTGCAGAACCACATGTAGAGATTGAGAAGATAGATGAACATACAGAGTTCATAATCTTAGCAAGTGATGGCCTATGGAAGGTAATACTAGTTTCCCTTTACAACAGTCTGCAATGTTTGGTTTCTTTGTAAGAATAGATTATTATGTCAAATTATAATTTCATTATCTTATGTTGTTAACATACTTTTGTCTGATGTGAAAACTAAAACATTTAGGCCCCATTCTCTTTGCTGTTTTGAACCCGGTTTGAGTTTTCGATTTTTGAAAATATCGAAAACGCGTTCGCTTTGCCCATTTTCATAAACGAGTTTTCCAAAACACCAAAAAAATTACAAAGGAAACTTAAACGAGTTTATTACGTTTTGGATATTTTGTGTTAAAAAATTCAAAACGACCAAAACGCGCATTTTGAATTTTTTTTTTTTTTTTTTTTGTAAATGTGAGACACTTCATTCACTTGAAGTTCTTATATTATTTTGCCATTATATATAGATTCATGTTAATATTTTTTTTTTTTTTTGTAATTTTTTATTTTTTATTATTATTATTTTTTTAAATGTGAGACACTCCTTTCACTTGAAATTCTTATGTTATTTTGTCATTATATATAGATCCATGTTAAGATTTTTTTTTTTTTTTTATTATTATTATTTTGTAAAAGTGAGAGATACTTCCTTCACTTGAAGTTCTTATGTTATTTTGTCATTATATATAGATCATGTTAAGATTTTATTTTTTTTTTATTTTTATTTTTTTGTAAAAGTGAGACACTTCATTCACTTGAAGTTCTTATATTATTTTGTCATTATATATAGATCCATTTTAAGATTTTTATTTTATGTATTTATTATTTTATTTTTTTTTTGTAAAAGTGAGACACTTCCTTCACCTGAGGTTCTTATGTTATTTTGTCATTATATAGATCCATTATTATTTTTGTAATTTTTTTGTTATTATTATTTTTTATTTTTTTTGTAAATGTGAGACACTTCCTTCACTTGAAGTTCTTATATTATTTTGTTATTATATATAGATTCATGTTAAGATTTTGTTGGTATGTGGTTAAATTTTTGTTTAGCTGAAACAATATTAATGATGAATTTATTGACATAGAGAACTAACTGATTTATTCACATTAAAATTAATGATATTCAACAAATCAATCATTTTTTACATATAAAATATTACAAAATAAATATATCAAAAAATTATAAAGTAAACGCATTTTTCAGTTTTCTATTTTTGAAAACAGTTTTCCAAAATCACAAAGAGGACATATTTTCAGCAATCCCAAAACAAACAACCAAAATTCAAAATTCAAAACAAAATTCAAAACTGAAAATCCAAAATCGAAATACAAAGAGAACGACCCCTTATCCTCCATTTGGGAAGGATTTGTAAATGATTTATAAATAGATTGAAATAAGTGGTGAATAAGTGGATAGTACCTATGAGTCCATTAGACCGTGTGATTGAAAATGAAGTTAACTATCTATAAATGATTAGATTTTAAATTGAAGATGATTTTCACATTCAATGACATGACACATAAAATTATTCTGCAAGTAATGTCAAACCAAGAAGCAGTTGATTGTATTAGTGAAATAAATGATAGTCAAGAGGCTGCAGAGGAGTTGATTAAGGAGGTAATATCGAGGGGGAGCCAAGATGACATTTCTTGTGTTGTTGTGATCTTCGAGTGATGAATGTGTCATAACTAAAGTGAATCGTGTATTTCAAAATAGCCTTGTGTATATAGGAGTGAATGAGGAGAATTTGTGACCCGTGTGTTTTGGGCTCTAGTGTTGGGATTAACATGACAACCTTATACGGCTTGATGTGCATTTACTACTAAACAAGAGTGCAATATACTTTTCCTTGCTTTCTAAACCTGTTGGGACCATAGATATTTTAATTTTGCACAATCCCAAGCCCAAACCCCAGGTCCAAGTGAGGTTCCAACCCAAAATCAATTGGTAATGGGTGGAGTAGCTCACTTGGGTTATATGGTGGTTTATTTCTTTCCTCACAACCGATGTGGGATTGTTTGCATCCCAACAATCCCTCCCTCAAACAAGGCCCACGAGGTACACCTGGTCCATCTGGCCCTCCCTCAAGATAAATCCCTTCAAATCTCCTCATGCCCAAAGAGATCACCATTCACCGAGATAATCCACCATAGCCGCTGCACACTATGTTACCATGGATCTTTCCATCTCGTGAGAAACTACAGGAATTCTTCATCTTGAGGCTCATCATCTCGATTCATTTGCCATTGTTAGGAAGTCACATCCACTCGATCGTGCATCCACCAGACAATCTTTCCGGCTCTGATACCACTGTTGGGACCATCGATATTTTAATTTTTGTCCAACCCCAAGCCCAAACCCCAGGTCCAAGTGAGGTTCCAACCCAAAACCAATTGGTTATGGGTGGAGTAGCTCACTTGGGTTATATGGTGGTTTATTTCTTTCCTCACAATCGATGTGGGATTGTTTGCATCCCAACAAAACCAATTGTCGGTTATGAGACTATTCTTATAAGTGTGATGCCTTATAACTTGGTTCAGGGACCCTGTAATTTCTAATTAATGTTGGTTGTGCAGGCAGGAAGTATGATTTGTTTTGTGTTGTATTCATCGGGTTGTTCTCGTAAGATTCTTCGTTCTCCAGTTCTGCAATGGAGTCTTGCTGGCAGATGACAAACTTGGAGTCTATTACATGATTACAGAGAAAAGAGGAAAACGGTACAATGAAACAATCTATATAGATTATGAATGGATATAGTTTGATCTAATAATACATGTTCCCTCTTGTAACTGCATGGCTTCTGCATCTTGGCATTAAGATCTCACTCTTCATGATGATATGCTCTTGGAAGTCACAAGGCTCGTCCTCATCGATGGTTCCAATTTTACCTAAGGTAACACTGTAACTTCTGTCTATACCATTATACCCTGGAAATCTTTGCTCTCGCTCATTCAGCCAAACCTTGTTAGATTCTGGGCTGTGACGACTAAATTTCTTGGCGATTGATTTACAAAGCTCTTCGAATTTATCGTAATTGCGTGCTTTGCTGGGCGTTCGACCAAAGCTTTTCGGTGCTGTCTGCAGAGTTGGATAGCCCATAATATTGGTGGGTGCAACTCTACCGTCGAAGCTGACCATTGTGTCGATGTAAAAATCTCGGGCCTTCCGCAGAAGTCTTTTGGGTGCACCCATGCACTGCCTGAGTTTGCTTTGCCTATCTTCTGGGATCCTCATGTTTGTAATATTTAATGAAGAAGTGAAATACAAGAGGCCTCGAGGCTTAAGTCGCGTTTTGGTTCGTTTTACGTTTATCAATTTTAGGTCGTTATTTGTTTATATAAGAAGGGTTTAAGATGCTATGAATTGAAAGCGGAAGGAAGTCAAGGGTATTTCGTTTTGAATGCAGATCCAAAAGATCTCTCTTTTGTCATTTATTCATGGTTTATATTATAGGGTGAAGTTATGTAAAAATTTAGCAGTCAATTGGCTAACATGTGAGGAGGTAAAAGAAGGCAAGTTTGGTTAATCAACGGTCAATTCAGCGGTCATAGTTGAATCCAAAATTCAAGTCCTGGCTTCCTGCAGAATGATGTTGGATCGATCTATGTTCGAAACCCATTAAGCCTGTTTGGTAATGTGAAATTTTGATTTTTGTGAATTTTTTTTTTTTAAAATGGATGTGTGGTTTAAAAAATTTTGAAAATTCAAAAATAGTGGACTTGACTAATAATAGATGGTTGAGATTGAGTTTGAAAAATTAATGTGAAATTTTTTCATTACCAAACAATCTCTAAATTGGATTGGGTGGGTAAAAAATCTGAATAGTTGTGGAATTTCATTTTCTTTTCTTTAATAATTTTTATATATATTCTTAAAATCATTTCTCAACTGTCATTTTATTTTTAACTAATCAATGTATTTTCAAAGTTGATTGATACCCATTTTGAGAAATCTTGTTATCACGTCAGTTTAAACTAACAAATTTTAAAATAAATCATTCTTTTATGAGTAAATTGGAGCAACAATCTTTAGACTTTGACCTTGTAACAATCTATTTATTACAAGATAAAATGTTTCGTTCGCTACCGAAATTTGTGTGGTGTCACGACTTGCTCATCGAAATTTATAATGCATTCTATTGATTATTGAATTTTAGTTCGTTGTACCATGTTACTCATCGTCGTTAATATTTTTGACTACGTTGATCTTCTTATGTGGCAATTCATCACAATTTAAAATGTTGCGTGGTGGCCCAATCATCCACCCAAACACGTGTATGCCTTATCAATGTAAATAAACACGATTTTTAATAAAAAATTGAAAACACACGTTTTGGACAAAAAATTGAACTAAAAATGGAACCAAAATCTCATTCTCCTAGAGCCCTCGCATGTTTCCCTATCCTTCTTTCTCCGTCTATTTCTCCATATCGATGTTGCTTTCAACCTCATAGTTACAGATCAAATTTAAAACAAAATCTGCATCGACAATGTATTTTGTTGTTTTCCCTTTTCATTTAAAAAACTCTCTAGATTTTTCCCTTTTTATCCTGCGTGGAATAGATGAGTCACTTGAAAATTGTCCAAAGTGTTAAAAAATTTGGGTGTTTGGTATTCTCGTGAATGTCATTTTTACTGTGTACTAGTATATACCCGTGCGATGCACGGATGACATTATCATCATATTTGTTTGCAGTGGAAAATGTCAATGAATAAAGTAGTATTATAAAATAATGAACACAAAGAAATTCATCACAAGTCACAATCCGCTTCCCCAGCTGTAACATATTTGACTCCTTCTGAAAAATAGATAGATATTTCAAATATTTAACTCCTAAAAAATGCATAAGAAAAAACAAAGATCGTCATTATTTAACCAATCCGAAATTCAGGTTTTACTTTCACCAAACATCACATAAACTAAAAAAATTAATCCAAACCCTTAGTCATATATATTCATCAACTAAGCCGCACTAATACACTTAAAATCCTAGTATTCTTGCGAAGCTAAACCAATTTCCTCGCCCCTTCCTCCAGCCTTTTTTATTAACAGGTTCTGATGAATGATGGGCAAAACTCCACCATTTACGACTGTGTGGGGAAAATAGGATTTTAGCTCTTCTTTTACAAAATCATGTATTTCCTCCTCCTAGAGGTGGCAATGGGCCGAGCCGAGCCGGCTCGACCCATGGCTCGGAATGCTCGGCTCGTCAAACGGACGAACCGAGCAACGAGCTCGGGTCAAACAAGCCGAGCTCGAGCTCGTGGGCCGAGCCGAGCTCGGCTCGTTTAGCTCGTGATTTTTTTTTTAAAATAATTCATAGCTTTTTTTTAGTGTGTAAATTGCAATAAAATATTCTATTGTTTTTTGTCTTTTTAGTTTTGAACGGTAAAAAAACGATTAAGACGTTTAAATTTTATTTTTTTTAATTTAAACGAGCCGGCGAGCCGCTCGGCTCGTTGAGCTCGTGGCTCGTGCCGACGAGCCGCTCGTTTAACCACGAGCCGAGCGGCCCGTGGTTCAACAGAGTGGTTTGGCTCGTCCACGAGCTCGGTCATTTGACGAGCCGAGCCGCCCTCGGCTCGTGTTTTTGCGAGCCGAGCCAACGAGCCGACGAGCGGCCCGACCCGTTTGCCACCTCTACCTCCTCCCAAATGTCTTCGTGGATTAATTAATTAATAATTTAAACCCTATCAGTCTCTACCTCTCCATTTACCCTAAAAACAAATATGTTTTATAATTTACAGAAGAATCGATTTTCAATAGATTTTTTTAGTTTGCTGAAATTTCGCAAAAATTATTTAAAAGTTATTTATTACAAAAAAAACACTATGCAATTTATTCATCATTTACATTAAACGTGCAGCGCACGTGCTTTAGACTAGTGAATTACAAAGGGATACAAATGTAATTATAAAAAGTCATGAATGGAACCATTCTTTTGTCAACAAAAGAGATCATTGAATTGTAAAATTCCAATAAATTGCAATGCAAATGTAATATAAATTTCCTACATTATGAAATATTCTTTTGACATTATGGATATGCAAAGATATAGTGATGGCAAAAAAACCCGAACAACCCGAAACGCGGAGGACCCAAAACGACCCGCCCCGTCGGGTTCGCGGGGTGGGTTCGGGGCAGGTTTTCCGCCCCGAACAGCATTTCATGGGTGGGTTCGGGGCGGACCCGCCCCGCCGTGACCCGTGACCCGAGATTTTATTTTTTTTTTTTTTTTGAGGGAATGAGAAACTAAAAATAAATTTAATGAGGTCTAGAAGAATTAAACCTTGGTGAAATTTAAGGGTATGAGAATACATAACCACTATACCATTATGTTGTTTATTGATTTTTTTCCCTTCAAATATACATATTATGTTTAAAGTTCAAACTTAAAAATTCTAACTAGTTTGACTCCTAAGTTTTTCACCTAAAATTTAATTACCAATTAAAAAAAAACGGGTCATTTGGAGGGGCGGGACCCCGCCCCGCGACTGTTCGTGGGACGGGGTTCGGCCATATCGAGTTCGAGACGGGGTCGGCCCCGACCCGCCCCGACCCATTGTCATTCCTACAAAGACAGAGACAATACTTTGCCTCCCCTTCTAACAGATGAATTCTAACAATGGCCACATCATGTTAACCTTCAAGTTCTTCTAACATCATCTGCATCATTTTATATTTTGCGGATTTTCACGTGCATTTGTTCTTCTAGTTTCTTCCTATCCCAAAGAACACTTTCTAATTCAATTCTCACTCCATGCAGGTGTAACTATAACTGTAAAATGAGTTGTTCTCGTGCAGCTTTAGAAGAAAATGTTCTCGTTCTCGTGCAGCTTCAGAAACAAAATATTGTGCCAGACACAATCTTTTGAACCATTTTTTCCGCATGCCATCCTATCAAACCAACATTTTCATGAATGTATCTCTCTTTGCAAATGGATCTATTTATTTCATTTATACTTTGATATGAATCTTGTAAATAAAAAAGGCGATATTCTTATTCTGAAGTCAAAAGATAATATGAATTGGTAGTCTTGTGCAATATAAAATGCCATTTCAGGATTCTATGAAAAGTATCTAAATAAAGTCTGTAACCTATTATTAGGGTACATATTCTCTTATCAGTTAATTCAACCCTTCATACAAAAGAAGATATTCAGGAATCAATGACTGGAAAATGGAACCCTTCAAATATGTGATTTGGAATAAGACGGTGCATATGGCCATGGGAACAAAAATTGAACCCCTTACACATGGTACATGTTAGTCAGAATGATTTCTACAATACTCAGTAAGCTATTTACAAAGTAGAATATTTTGTGCCTTTCTCTTCCTTAGTTCAAAGCTGTCATGTTTAAACATTGAATTCATAAAAATAACTTCTACATAAGCACAAAGACAAAATGTTCATTGTTGTTTATCGTGCTGACGTGGATTCGATATATTGACCTCAACTCGGAGGGAGAGGTGATTTCCCAAAACCGAGGTGACAAGTTGCCGAGGTGATTTTGGAACCGACCTCCAATTAAAGAGAGAGGTGATTTTCCATGAACGAGGTGACTTGATGCCGAGGTGATGTTGATCGAGGTGAATTCCGAGCGTGGTTAGACTGGCGGCGCTGCTAAAACATCAAATCAACCATATTTATGTGTCAGTAATTATGATTGTTTGTAAAATGTCAGTATAATCATCTGTGACATGTTGTCAGTAGTTTCAATAGTCATTGTCAGTCACATACTGCAGACGTGATATGTTGTAATGATTATGTTTAAATTCCTCAACTACTATAAATAGAAGGGGTAAATGCTCATTATAGGGCAGGTGATATAGAAAAAACCTCTCAAAACTCTTGCTATTTGTTTTCGTTGATTCGACCTGGCTGTCAGATCGGTATCGAACTGGACGTGAATTTATGTAACTTTAATCTCAGTTCGCTTTCGATCTGCGGCTTTTCCCACCTCCTGTTATATTTCAAACTTTATTACAACATCGATCCTTTCATTCAAGAGCTGCATACTTAGACAAATTAATCAAAGAATATACAACTTATCTTTCAATTTGGGAGATCCTACTACTTTTATTTGTTGACAAAAACAGACGTCAACATTCATGTTCAAAAAAAAAAAAAAAAAGGGAATAAAAATTTACATGCGCCATTTTTCACAAATAGTTCCATCAATAACTCCAATACCTTTGATGGGCTCTCGAAATTGAAGCCAATTGCCGATAGAACTGAGCTTTAACGGTTTGGTGTTGTTCCAGTCCTGAGAATGATCGCATTGTGTCCTCTAACACTCTTAGAAACATACTAAATTTATCTATGTAAAAATATATATAAAGTTTTACCTGCATGCCAGCATTCTTCGATGGATCAAGTTCTAAAGTTTCGCCAATAAGACCAAATTTACTGTATCAAGTGTTAACATCAAATAGCTGGTGTAAGGGAAGAAAAAAGAGTTATAACACAAGTAAAGTTACTTATAATCAGCTCTTTTTATTGTGCATTTACCATATACAATAGTTCCAACCCAAAATCAGCAATACAAATTCCACGAGCTAACCACAATTCCAAAAAATAAATAAAATAAAAACACACATTTCAATAAACACTAAAATCAGATCTGAGAATTCAACCACAAAAATGAAGCAACTATTATAATATATTCCATTCTCAAACTCCAATATCAAAATCAAACTGTGTTCTCCGACCTTACCTCTCTATTCTCCCCCATAACAAAAAACATTTAGTACTGAACAATTTAAGTCTGATCAAATATTATTGGGACAAATTCTGCAAATTCATAGAATTTAACAATTGAGTAAAACAATTAAAAAAACTTACCAAAATTACCAAATTACAAATGTTTATTAATTATATCATCCTTCGAAACAAAATAATAGTAGCCTGAAAATAAACATACCATCTGTCGAGACATAACTTCATGAAGTAAACATAATCATTTAAATATTCAATAATTTCATCAATTTTCACACCAGGACAAAGATATACGTCAAGTTTTTTGTTCAACCATAACCAACTTTTGCACTTACCAATTTTTTTCTTTCAACTTTATCTTATGGTGCATGTCCAAATATATTGCATCAGTGTAAAGAAGCCAAGATGTCTGATCATAAACCAAGGAAATCTTCATTTAGAAATAAAAAAAAAAAAAGATAAAACAATAGAACTTCATAAACCAAGGAAATCTTCATTTAGAAATAAAAAAAAAAAGATAAAACAATAGAACTTACGCCCTCATTTATGGCATCGTCAACATTCCGAAATTCGTACAATTTTCAACCACTGTTTCCAACCAAAATCAAAAGAAAAAATACAAAAGATAAAGAAAATTGAAGAACACTTCCACTCCAATTTAAGTTTATCAATAACATGAATAAGAACAATAAGTTCTCTTCGCAAATTGAACTACAAATACAGTGAAATGAAATTTTGAGAGAAGCCATAAGCCTAGAATCAAATAATCAAAGCCATCATAAAATCACGGCAGATGTCCATAAACAAAAATTAAGAAAGGGACTTAATTGTGGTATTCATTGGAAAACATGAAGTACCTTCGTAGTGGGTAGCAAAGAGCTCGAATATACTTCAAGAATCTTGTTCTTGACTTCCTCCAACAGCTTGCTCAGCTCGAATATAAACCTAAAGTGATGTGGTTGCTTCACAGAGGTGCACTTCGCTCAGCCATGTGATGAGCATGTTTTAAGCTAAGTAAAAGAAACAAAATGAATAAATTAGTTAAAGTAAAAAAGAAATTAGCAAACTGCCTTTGGTTGTAGATACCACCGGCCTAGGGCAACCAAAATTGTTGAAAAATATCAATATCAAGTAGTAACTCCCAGCATATCTTATGAGACAAGGTAACACAGCATGCTAGACAGAGAACATTTACCTGAACCTCAGCATCATTTCTCTCAATCTCAAGGCTTAGATCTGCAAAGTATTTCTTCTTTTCTTCTATGTTACGCCTCAGAACTACAACAGGAAGTTTTGTCTTCTCAAAATTGATAAATCTCACCTACATTACAAATCAATAATTAGAGAATATCAAGCATTTATTTATAACATAAGAGTGGCACGAGCAAAGACACACCATAATAGCTGAATAAGCAATCAGCCAATCAGGCAAGTCGCCGAGTAAACAACTGCCAAGTCCAGCCTTACCCATTTCAATGTAATCTTCTTCGGACACCAAATCTAGTTCACAAGCTTCTAGCATCAAACGATGTCGATTAAGTACCCCGTGATACCCTTTTACCTACCTAATGACAACAACAATCAGATACCATCTAATGTGGCCAATTGAGATACATGAAAAGTATTTACAGGGGAAAAAATAGGTGCAATAAAATTTTATGAAGAATATATGAATCCACCCCCAAACCTAAGATACTCAACATAGCAAAACTGTGAACTTTCTCAATTTGTTAACTTTCTGAAAAGCAAAAGTTTTCTCCAGTTGTGCTTCTTATATAAGCAGCTGCAAAAGTTTGAGCAATCCTTCAACTAGCAGAGAAGGTGCAATTTCTATACCATTTGGAACGCCCCCTCCCCAGTAAGATTCAGATAACTCCCAAGGCAAACCTGGCTGCCACATAAGCAAATGGAAGCATCGTACTCTCCCTTACTCTACAACGATGGCATTGAAAATCAATCAGTACAATAATAAACTAACAATTCAGCTGTCAAGCTTGAGAAAAGCTTCAAATGATGTCAACCCTTACCTCTATAACAAAATTGTAGTCAAAGGAGATCTCTTCACCATATGCAATGGGTCTAACCGAATAGACCCCAATCTGGTATTGACCATCAATAGCAGTAACCATGTTGTCCTGATAAAGGAGAACGTTAGGAAATCCAGTATTTAAATCAAAGAGAACATTAGGAAATACAAAATTTCAAATATAAAAATTTCTAGAATAATAAGCTCAAAATTTCTGCTATTGATTTAGAGAACTGAAACAAATAGATGCCTAGAAGCTTTTGCAGTCGATTCTCACCGTCTAGTCGCTGGAACACGACCAAGTTCAGGTCGATTTTTCTCTGAATCAAATAGATGCCCAGAAGCTTTCTGCCCTATCTGCCAGCCTCTATCTCTGTCACTTCCTTCCTACTTTCATCCTGGTCAGCTTCACTGCAATCCGATTTTTGATTGACCACTTTAGCCTTCACAGATTTTAGCCTCTGGTCGGTGCTCTGGTTTGCTCATCTGGGAATTTTTGAAAAAAAAAAATGAAGTAATGACAAGTCTGTGGGTGCACATTTTTTGAGGCGTATGGAGACGTGTCCAGAAAGATTTGTATAAATTCATTTTGAATTTTTCTGTACCTGCAGTGACTTTGGGAGGGTGTCTGGGCAGAGACGGATCTACCGTGCGGCGAGCTAGCGCGGCCACACTAGTTGGCCGCCGGCGGACCTCCGGCAGACTGTAGTGCCACTTTTTCAAGTTTTCGGCTTTCCCCCATTTTTTTGGTTGTTACTCTTGACGTGGCCCAACAACTAATAACCTCCAAGCCCAAATACCCAACGTTTCAACTTTCAACCCATTTCAGTTCCACTCCAGATCCCCTTCAAACCCTCGATTCCAGATAGCATCCCTCCCGTAGCAGCTCAACCTCGCTCCTTAGGAATTATCGATGACAGCTCCTCTAGCTCCAGCCTCCAGTCACTTCTCCAGCAACAGCAGCAAGACCACCTCTTATCACCTCCTGCGTTGCCCTCCTCCAACCAGCAAGTAGTCTCAGTAAGTTTGTAAATTGTAATTTCTTGGCTTTGTAATTTTATATTTCGTAATTTCTAAGTTCTAATCAGTTGTATTGAATCTTGATTTATCAATTTTGATCAATTCTCAATTTCTAACTTCTAAGAACCACTGGAGTAGAGCAGCGTGCAGCAGTGCAGACGTTGTACAGCCATGCTTTGATCTATTCTCACTCTATCATTTGAATTATAAGGTACTGAGGCTGCCCCTGATTCATTATAATTGAAGTGCTATTTGGAAATTATACATAAATGCTATTTTTAACTTTTTGTAATGTGGTCACTTGTGAGCTCCATGTTCCCCTGCTTGAATTATGAATTGAGATTTGGAGAATAGTTGATTAAATTTGTGAATTGTGATTATTGATTTATATGTTATGAATTGAGATTTGGTGATACTTTGATTTGATTTGTGATTATTGATTTATAGGTTGTTAATTGAGATTTGGTGAATATGTGATTTGTGGATTGTGATTATGTATTTATATTTTGCAAATTGAGATTTGATGAATATTTGATTTTATTTCATTACAACATTTTAGTGTATTTCTATACCGATTCATTAATTTTTAATATATTATTTAATTAAATAATAATAAATAAATCTCTCTATTGCGGCCGTTGATTATCGTCGGTCAATGGTCAACGATCGACCGCTATAGCTGAAGTTATTTCCTGGATCCGTCCCTGGTCTTGGGTGGGAGATTTTGGGGAGGGGGGGGGGGGGGGAGTTTGGCCAAACTCTCCTCCTATTATATAATAAATAGATTGTCAATTGTTTTGGGAAAATGACAAAAAAATTATGGGTTCTCCTTTGTGAGTTCTGATCAACTAAAGGAAAGAGAAGGCAATTTCTTTTAAGGGCCGAAAAATTTAAAACTCACGTTTTGGACAAAAATTGAACTGAAAACGAAACCAAAATTTCATTCTCCTAGAACCCTTGCCTATTTCCCTATCCTTCTTTCTCTGTTTATTTCTCCATAATGATGTTGCTTTCAGCCTCATAGATACAGATCAAATCTAAAACAAAATCTGCATCGAAAATGTATTTTGTTGTTTTCTCTTTTCATTTAAAAAACTTCCTAGATTTTTCTTTTTTTATCCTGCGTGGAATAAATGAGTCAATTGAAAATTGCCCTAACTGTTAAAAAATTGGGTGTTTGGTATTCTCGTGAATGTCATTTTTACTGTGTATTGTCAATTGTGAGGGAAAAATTACAAAAAATTATGGGTTCTCCTTCATGGGTTTTTTGATCAACAAAAGAGTTAATTATACCAATGGTCACTGAACTTTCCATTTCGTTTGAAAAGTTTTTCCCATTCATCACCCTAATGAAAAACATTTGGGTCACTTAGGGACGGACACCCCCACTGGGATTTAAAAGAAGGGTTAATTGCATGGGGCACTATAAAAAAAATACTAAATTGAAGAATCCGGTTGTTGATGAATTTACTGAAAAATACTTTCTTTCTTCACTGCCATCTCCTTTCCCCAGCACTGATAGCACTGGTTTTCTTCTCGACTCCCAAGCTACACACCGGCGCTACCTCCGACCACCATAACCACGACCATGGCCAACACCACCACCACATCGACCGGACCACCACAACAACCAGAGCAACCACACATCTACCACTGTTGTTTCTTCCCCATTGCTTCCTGTTCTCCGATGCACCGCCGCCCAAAATTCTGAAGGGAAGAAACCTGAAATCGATTTGAACATGGCGGCGGAAGAATATGAGGAATCGGATTTCATGCCACAATCAAAAGAACAGTTCCATCCGATCGTCAAAACACCACGAGCTGTTCGCCTCATCGTCTCCACCATAAATGTCAAAAGCATTAGCGAGAATTCAGGGCATCAAGCCACTGCCACAGGCAAGCAAGTGTTGAAGAATCTGACGGAAGTGGAGGAGGAGGTTGAAGCCGAGGCAATGCCAGTCATTGTATCTGATTCAAAGAACAGGGTTAGTCGTCGTGGTGGCTTAGTGGCTGTGGTGGTGGTCGGTGGTCGTGAACTATACTTAAAGTGTAGATAATAGTGCACGAAAAGTGTTTGATTAATGTTTGAGACAAAGTATCATAAAAAAAAAAAGTATAAAGTTTCAAGCTGTGATACTACAATTTCGTTCAAAGTATCATAAAAATTTGATGAAGTTTCATGTTATGATATCAATATTGAAAGTAACACAACTATTATGTTGTGATACTTGTAAAGTATCACAAAATGATACTTCAGAGTACAGTATTTTTCAAAAAAAAAAAAAAAAAAAAAGTATTTTTTAGTTTTTTTAAAAATAAAGTAAATTTCAATTATGATACAAAAAGATGGGTATTTGTACAAACACCCCTAAAAAAAAAAAAATTGAGTCCAGTATGCTTTGGGTAAAAAAAAATAAAAATTGAAAAGCCCAAAATCAGCCATTATTAGCTCCAGACTGATCCCAAAACCCAAATCAAATCCAATTCTATTCTCCTGCTGGCTCCCCGCTTCTTCCGTCCCTGTCTGTGCCGCTGTGCGTGCGTGCCCGGTGCCTCCGCCGATTGCCGGTGTCCAGTAGACCCTCCGTCGCCGCCGTCCCTGCTTACGCTGCTCCTCCTCGCCGAGAAGTCGACCAAGTCCCGACAGTCTGCCTCTCGCCTAGAAATCAGATTGGGGTACAATTTTTCCAAGTAAGTTTTAACTAATTGATAATGCCTCTTGTCTTGTTAAATGTTAGTATGTTACTCTTGTGCAGTAGTTGTGTTGTTTTGTGTACTTGAAATTTTGAAATGTGCAGCTTCTTAGAATTCAGTCAGACGGTTCAGTGCATTTTACTTTTTTTTTTTTTATTTATGATTTTGTTCCAGCTTTGTCACAGTGATGAGAAGTGCATTTTAGTTTTTGATTTATTGGATGAAATTTAAGTTAAAATTTTCTGATTAGATTTAGGTGGATGAAATAAAGGTTTTTTGCAAACGAATTAAAATTGATTATTGATGATGTATTGTCACATTTGATATTTCAGATTAATAGATTATGGAGAGATATTTAATAAAAAGATATCGTCAAGAAAATGTTGTTGAGGAGAGTTTAAATAGAGTTGAGAAGGATTCAAACACATTTGTTGGAAGTTCAAAAACGGTTGAGAGGAGCTCAACTTTAATTAAGGAATTTGATGTTGCATAGCATCCCTCTGACCCCAGATTAAGAATTCTAATTTCGAATTATACTCCTATGATTATAGTTTTTGGTTTTTGGTTTTCTAATCAAGTCCATAATCCATTAAATTGAAGGAACTAAATCAAATATCTCTGTGGAACTATAATGAATTGTGATTTCCATGTTCATATATATAGAATGATACGGAGATGAAATATGCAGAAAACCTTTGAACCTCCAATTTTAGAAACCAATTTGGCACTCAAAATCGTCGTTTCAATCATTTTGATTAAAAAAAATTGGGGGCTCCACTCCCGAAAGGGGGCCTCCCCCCTCCCACCACTTAAAAATTTTGGCCCCCACTTGCTCAAAATCCTGGGACTCACTTCACGGATTTTGCCACTTGTCTAACGGAATTCCGACATGGCACTGATTTGGACTAACGGTATATCCACGTGTGAAAAAATTATAGCCAAACACGCCCCTACCCACTTGGAAACACGCATCTCTCTCTCTGAAATTGGGTACTCTATTCACGCCTCTTTCCTTACTTATGTCAAACGAATGCTAAATCCTTTGATAGCGTTTGGAAAACATGTTTTACATGTAGTTAATTATCTCACAACCCATTCCAAAGAGAAACCATCTCCGCCCGTCGCCTTCTTCAAGTCAGTGGGCATCTTCTCTCTCTGAAATTGGGTACTCTATTCACGCCTCTTTCCTTACTTCTGTCAAACGAATGCTAAATCCTTTGATAGCGTTTGGAAAACATGTTTTACATGTAGTTAATTACCTCACAACCCATTCCAGAGAGAAACCATCTCCGCCCGTCGCCTTCTTCAAGTCAGTGGGCATCTTCTCTCTTTGTCAATGCCAGGAATTTGCTCCTGCGAAAGCAATAAACTCGGACTCCAGTAATAACACGGTTCCTGCAATTTCCAGAGTTAACCCCAAGAATGTATCTTTTTTGTGTTTCGAGTTTTTATGTCTATCGGTTGTGATTTGCTCTGTGAAGATGATTGAAGAAAATGGTAAGGGAGAACAAAGATTGTTGCATAAGATTGATTATTAAGTCGAGGAAAATCAGTAATTGTAACAGTCCCCACCCCCCACCCCCACCTTTTCCAAGGGTACATCTTCATTTGTTTGTGATCTTTTCCTTTTAGCGTTCGTATAAAAGTTTGGCTGCTATTCTAAAATGCTTTGTTCTTGTTCTTGCCTTTTCTTTTCTCGTTTATTATTTTGACCAACAAAAACCTTCGCTGTGGCCAGGGGCCCAGAAAATTTACAAACAAGAACCCATACAAGAAATTGTGCAGAAATTTATATACATATAGGATTCGTGCTTATAATTTGATCACGTCGGACAAATTTCAATTACCTCTGGAATGCTTAGTTCTCTCGTTTGGACATATGCATGCTTCTGGTTCAAACTACATTTTCTTTTACCCTACTGAAAATAGACCATTAGGACTAGATGATAACATCCTAATTATATTGAATAAGCTTTTTGCACTGCATTTTTCTATTATTATTTATTATTTTGTATATTTTGTGCAACATGTTGAGTGCTAACAAAAGAGAGGAGCCATCTCTCTTTTTCTACCATGTATTGCCAACTTCTCATTTATTTTGCCCACATGGGTGATGTTTAGGGTGAACAAAGTGGGTAGTAGTATATTGAATTTGCAAACTGAAATGAGAGAAATCGCAAAGACTTGGCTTGAGGAGACAGAAAGTGTACATATTTGTGATTTTGCATCAGGAGCAATGTCACATTACAACAATATATATAACTTTATCCAGTTGGGTTTTCTCAACTTGTCTTCGTTTTGACTTTAGTTGAGATGAAAGAAACTACATGATTGAATTATGCAGGTCAAGACATGCACATACATATCCTCAGATGTATCTAGGATTTGCAAATGTTGTTATACATAGCTGCCAAATTGATGAGTAGTTTTGTGGAAGTATGCTTTCCAAATCATTGACGACTTAAAGATCTTCGTGCCAGTTGAGTATTCTGCAATTTTTCTTATTGTTATTATTCCTATTCTTTTCCTCTGATTATTTCTGTAACATTTTTGACAGAGTAGAAGAAACTGAACTTTAAACAGATTATTTCTGCAACATCTTTTGCCACTTTTACCACTTTGTTGGTTGGTAAACATGCAAGTTTTTTGCCGAACATTGTCGCAAATGTATCGACAAATGCATACAGTTTCCCGTGATGGTCCAAGTGACACCTTGAAGAGAAAAGTTTCTTTGTTAGAGAAGAAGAGGAAAAGCAAGAACCCTAGAAAAAATCAACTATTTGTGGAAGTTCCTGAACCTGGATCTTACCTTGATACAGCAACTATGCCAATGATACTCACTGCAGTGGGATTTGCACTCTTTGCAAAGCTCCTGATGATGGTACTATTGCATCTCTTGAACTTGCTTTAAAATACTGTAATCAATTTTACAAATTCCTTTTTCTTAACAAAGGGTTTGACAATTAGATGGTTTTCCTTAATATTTATGTTGCCTTCCTAAAAGTAGCATTCCTTCAGATTTTGAGAATGCAGTTAGCTCTAAAAAAACAGTTGTTTAAGCTTCCGATGAGCCTGTACTATTTTCTTTTAAAGTATTTTCTAACTTTAAAGTTTAAAGTTCTTATAGAAAGTCACTGGGTTTTGGTTGGAAAACTCTCAGGTTGTCTCCCAGAGGACAGAAGAATTAAGGCTCTATTCTTTAATGCAATCATTACAATTTATAAATCAATTTATAAACAACACAATTTCTCAAATCACTTTTTAACCATACATGTTTTCTCTCTCCGCTTTTTAACAGCACATTACCTCAAAAATATAAATAAACCAATTTATAATTGCAACAGGTTACTAAACAGAACCTAAATTTTTAGGTCTCTCTTTGTTCTATGGTCAGGAGTGATCTTTGATCTTAAAGCTATACCCAAGTTATATAATAACAATCCATCTACTTTTATGTTTATTTTCATTTGTTCTGTTGTGTTTATATTAAAAAATTTGTGATATGCAACTGATGTTAATAATCTTGTGTGCTGGAAGCTCGATGAGTCCAAGTCTCAGGAGATGATTGAGCGGAAAATAAAGAATGCCCCTGCTGGTCAGGGAACTGTTAGGATGCTCACCCGTGAGGAGTGGGAAGAAATTCAAGAAGTACGTCCAAGAACTCCATTTGAATCTAAGCTTGCTCGTCCAAATGCACGAATAAGGACTGGGGAACAATTGCACTTGGTAAGATCAACACTCATCTATTTCTTTTTCTTTCCTGGTTTTAACTATTTGAAAAAATATATGTACCCTTTTAGTAGACAAAAACTAAACCTACATTAATTCAAAATTTTAAGGATATTCACTCCCCAAAGGCAGCCCTCTCCTACAAGTTCAAGTCTAACACGTGGTAGTTTGTGGTAGAATGATTTCATGTTATTATTGTAGCTTCATTTCATACTTTCATGCATTATTACGGAATCCAGCATATTATCTATGCTATCCTTGTGCTTCAGTTTAGTTACTAAGAAATAAGGTTAGTTTATCTAGGAGGAGCCAAAGTGATGCAGAACGAGAAAGAAATATAAGAGAGGATAGAGAAGAATAGAATTTGGAGAATGAATAATATTAATAATCATTTCAATAGTCCACGTAATTGAAAAATTATATCCCTATTTATACTTATATCTCTAATAGAAATGAAAAAGAAATTTTCCCTAAGTTAAAACTAATATGGAAAGTATTAGTCCTATGGTAATATATGTGCTAAATCTTTTAGAATCAGTAAAACGAAAACTGAAACCTTTTGGGGATTGTTTTTAATCCTTTTGAGGTTTGAAACCCTTTGCCTCTGCTCATTTTAAATTATTTACTTAGAAGGTTTACCTTAAAGCTTGTCGTATCTGATCCTTCTCATTTATGAAAATGAGTCTTGCACGTGAGAGGCCTCTAAAGGTGTCCATATCCTCTTGGACATTGCATCCACCCTTCACAATTCCAAGTTACTCTTTAAGTGTGCAAATAAATAAAAGACCTCTTCATCGAAGTCTAAACTCCTTTTGGATAATCCCAAACTCCTTTACCTTGATATGTCGTTTCTTTTTAATCTGTCTCCTTTAGTATTTGTGACTTCACAGGTTAATAACTATTTAATCATAGACTCTTTTAACATCATAAGAAGCTCTATGCTTACGCCGTTGTAAAAGTAATGACATCTAGCATTTCAATAATGATGATCTTGATGACAAAATCAACAATAAAAACGAACTAAGTCTTAGTTTGCAAAAACGACAAACTAAACTTATTTGCCTATAAATTTGGGGCCGGCTACATGAAACCTTTTTCATGATTGCACTCTATTCATCTTTACAACTACTTGAAGATCTAATGCTATTAGATATAATAGCAAATACAACATGTCATCCTAAGCATCTAACATTATATAGAACTAATATTTAACATTATAAGGATTTTCCTATCACATAGAATTCTAGTAGAACGACAATGAGCGGAAATTCTTATGAACCTTTCCACTTATAGGTACTCTTTCCATAATATAATGTCCCAATTAGATGAAGATTATGATTATATGTTAAATCTATTAAATCAACCTTATAGCTAATCTATATTTAAAAAAAAAAAATGTATAGCTAATCTAACAAGTAAAACATTTTTTGTGCGTAAGTATTTGGAATTAAGGCTGTTTGCACAACAAATTGTATCCTATGGTTATGCTAAATTTAATCTACAATTTAGTCCCTAAATTTATAACTTGGTGTTGAAGATTTTATATAATTTCACAATCATTAGTATTTTTCCTAAAAATGACATTGACATATCCTTGACTTACAAGTTATTTAAGATTCAAATTCCTACAAGATAAAATTGCCTATTTGATAGGATCCCAATCGGGGAATCTCGTCGAACAACGCGGAATAACGAAATTAAAACCTAGGAAAGATCTAGATCAGATTTAAACACAAAAATAAACAAGAACACAGGAAATAAATAACGGAATTAACGATAGATCGACGATAAACCTTGACCCGACAATCACGACGCAAGAAATGACGATGCAGAATGAAGAACCAGGATTGGTGAACGCCACAAGGACTCGTCAATTTCCTTGATAAAATTCTAATTGGAAACGCCACAAATATTCTCGCGAATATTTGATAAGTTCAACGCCACAAATATTTCGCAATATTTGATAAGTTGGATTTGTTCTCGAAGAACACAAAAAGGGACTCTTCAACCTTTCAATTGGAGAAAACTCTCTCAACTCAAATTCAATATTCTCAAAACTAAACTGTCTTTTACATTCATGAAAAAGGAATATAAATAAGAAAATTAACCTAGCCGCTAATTGGGCTCAAAACAGAATTCTAATTAGAGAAAAATACTAAAATAGGAAAATAACTTAAAAACGGAAAAATAATCAAAAAATGCGAAAATCCGGGAAAATCAGATTTACGGCCGTTATGAACTCATTTATGGCCGTAAATGACTTTCTGCTTAAGACTTACGGCCGTATCCATATTTCTTACGGCCGTAACTATGAAATTCTGTAATTCTTCATTTAAACCCGAGGCGGAGTTACGGCCGTGAGGATTATTCTTTACGGTCGTAATGAAGCTTCTGGTCATCAAACTTTGCTCATTTGGTTCGGCTCGATCTATTCGCCCTCTCGGCTTGACTCCAACATGAAACTTGCTCCGTTTTGCACGTAAATCACTGTCATATTGCCGATGGCTCGACTTCGCCCTTCGATGCCTGGTCCGAATCATATCATACTCCCTCTCTTGAAAATGATTCGACCTCGAATCCAATTTTGGTCGGCTTTTTAAACTCCTGCTTTTCTGGGCTCGATGATCATGTTTATGCCTCATGCTTGCTTTCAACCTTTTGGGCTGCCCATTTTTCTCCTTCAACTTTCTCGGCTTTTTGGGCTGCTCATTTGTGCCAACAAGTTTTTTTCCTGTTTTAAGCTCATGGTTTGACTTTGGTACCTGTAAAACAGATTTTAAAGAACTGTGGAGGGGTGTGTTAGCGTGAGTAAGTGCAAATAGACTCATTTTTGTGGTAGACTCTTTTCTTTTGCTTTTTGCACTCAGTCTCTCTTTTTTCTGAGGTTTGAACCTCAACCCTCTTTTCTTTATTTTTCACCCCCTCTCCTTTTTTTAAGGTCGTGGCCTCAACTCTCTTTTCTTTAATTTCCACTCCCCCTCCTTTTATAGAGGTCGTGGCCTTAACTCTCTTATTTTTCCCCTCAAACTCACTTTTCACTTTCAATTGATCTTTCAGGGCTTCAGTTGGAGATAATGACATTAGAGTAAACTTTTTTCCCCCTTTTACCAAGCTGTATCTGTTCGTATACCCGTCATGTAGCACAGCCCTTTCATGTTGCCAAGACCTATCCAACAATATGTGACTAATTTGCATATGCACCACGTCACAAATTACCTCATCAGTATATCCACCAAAAGAAAAAGTCACCAAGGCCTGTCTCTTCACCTTAACTTTCCCCGACTCAGTCAACCATTGTAATTTATAAGGTGTTGGATGTTTCATTAAAGATATGCCTAATTTTTCCACCAACATTGTACTAACTACATTAGTACAACTTCCCCCGTCAATCACCATGCTACACACTTTATCATTCACGATGCATCTAGTGTGAAAAATATTATCCTTCTGCCCTTCCATATTATCCAAAACATTCACCTTACGCCTAAAGCTAAGAGTATGCCTATCAATAATTGACTCATCCACCACAACACTTTTAGCCCCTTCACTATCACACCTAACCTTCTTACGTGGACAATCAAGTGCAATGTGACCCCGTTCCAAACATTTAAAGCACTTAACATTTTTATCCTTAAGAGGCTTGGAATCAGAATTATTTTTACCTTTGGTTGTCGGTTCCTCCCTCCTTTTGTGAACATGATCACTACTCTCTCGTTTTGATGTCTCTTTTCGCTTCAATGGCCTTTCATCCACCCCATCTCCGTACTTAGCATAACATTCACGCCTACTACTCCTAGCCATAGAGTCCGCCGATTGCTCCTTTTTCAATTGGGCAATCATCGCATCTCTTTTATCCATCCTAGCCATTACCTTCTTAAATTTTGCCTGCATCTCTGCCAATAATTCAACACCTTGCTCCAATATCCTATCCCCTCTTTCGGGCCGTTTGTTGTCACTCATTGATGAAGATCTCTCCCCGCGAGACATGGTTTATAACAAGAAGAAGAAATAAAATTCCTCACAAATCTTTATCACTCGTGTATCACTCTTTTTCCTTCTCGAGACTCCGATAATCAATCCAAGAACTCTTTATCAAGGGTAGATAAACAAGACACGAATAAGAACAAATTGAAGAATTGAGGAAATTTGGAATATGGAAAAAAATGAAATTTTCGAATCTTCCGCCAGAGAATTGGACTACGAGTATGGCAGAAAAAACAGAACTGGATTTGGACGAAAAACGAACAAGAAAAACACTTTTGAATTTTTTGGACTGACTCTTATGGATCAAATTGAAAAAATTTATAACTGACACGAAGAACGCAAAGAACACGAAAAAAAATCAAAAAAATCAAGAATTAACAAGAAATACAAGAATCTGAAATAGATCCAAGCTCTGATACCAGATGATAGGATCCCAATCGGGGAATATCGTCGAACAACGCGGAATAACGAAATTAAAACCTAGGAAAGATTTAGATCAGATTTAAACACAAAAATAAACAAGAACACAGGAAATAAATAACGGAATTAACGATAGATCGACGATAAAACCTTGACCCGACAATCACGACGCAAGGAATGACGATGTGGATTGAAGAACCAAGATTGGTGAACGCCACAAGGACTCGTCAATTTTCTTGATAAGATTCCAATTGGAAACGCCACAAATATTCTCGCGAATATTTGATAAGTTCAACGCCTCAAATATTTCGCAATATTTGATAAGTTGGATTTGTTCTCGAAGAATACAAAAAGGGACTCCTCAACCTTTCAATTGGAGAAAACTCTCTCAACTCAAATTCAATATTCTCAAAACTAAACTGTCTTTTACATTCACAAAAAAGGAATATAAATAAGAAAATTAACCTAGCCGCTAATTGGGCTCAAAACAGAATTCTAATTAGACTAAGGGTGCGTTTGATAACGAGGGTGGAATTTGGGTGGAAAGAAAATGAATTCTAGGGAATTAGAAGTTAATGTGTTTGATTGGTTTAATTTTCTAGGTGGAAAAAGTAGGGAATTTTCCAACTTTTATTGTTTGATTAACATTATTTTCCATGGAAAATAAAGTAATTTTTTGCTATTTTAATCAAATTTTTTTTTTTTTTACTTTTTAAATATATTTGTACTTGATGATGATAATGTTATTTTTTGGAAAGAAAATAAGTCAATTAACAACAACAAAATTGATTAAACGTGTCGAAAATAATTTTTCATCTACCATGGAAAACAAAAAACCACCAACCCAAAGAAAAAATTTTCCACCAAATCAAGGAAAAGGGGCGCGTGGGTGGGGTCCGCGGAAAAAATTTTCCGTGGAAAATTTTCGCAATCAAACGGAGTAAAGTAGAAAAGTTGGAAAAAAATTTCCTTTTCCACGGAAAATAATGGTTATCAAACAAACCCTAAAATACTAAAATAGGAAAATAACTTAAAAACGGAAAAATAATAAAAAAAACGCGAAAATCCGGGAAAATCAGATTTACGGCCGTAATGAACTCATTTACGGTCGTAAATGACTTTCTGCTTAAGACTTACGGCCTTATTCATATTTCTTACGGCCGTAACTATGAAATTCTCTAATTCTTCATTTAAACCCGAGGCGGAGTTACGGCTGTGAGGATTATTCTTTACGGCCGTAATGAAGCTTCTGGTCATCAAACTTTGCTCCTTTGGTTCGGCTCGATCCATTCGCCCTCTCGACTCGACTCCAATATAAAATTTGCTTCGTTTTGCACGTAGATCACTGTCATATTGCCGATGACTCGACTTCGCCCTTCGATGCCTGGTCCGGATCATATCACTATTTCTAAAAAAATAGACACTGGATGGGGATATGTTTAACATTAAACCAAGACCTCATGGGACAACACCCAACAGAAAAGTAATCCTTATAATATATGGACACCTTGAAGTCTGCTACACTGTAATTTCATTTCGTACTCCATTGCACGTGAAAATTGGACATTTTTCCAAGTTGGGGTTCTTGTACTGATGTTTTTGAAACTTTTAGTGTCATAGATCCATGCCACAAGGGGACTAGAAAAGATTTGAACTTTCACGTCCGGGATGATCCTTGATACATAGGGGACAAAGAAGGTTTATGCTGCTAATCCTATGTAATACAATACAAGACTTTGTGGAGTTACGTTGAGTCTAGTGTGAGGTCCCACAGACAGAATTAAAATGATATATATGGATATATACTTCTAATTCCCATTATTTCTGCTTTGTTTCGTGTAATCAAACGTGAATATTACTGTAAGTAATAAGCCTAATTGCCTAAATAATTATCAAGCACTCAATATTTTGAACAATTTGATGGTTACCTGAATTCAACGGGCATGTTTTGTTAACTCGAACCTGTTTAGCATTTTCATTGTAAGATTATTATAAGTGGATTGGATGGACACCTGTGCATCAAGGTACTGAGAAGAAGGCCAAAGCAAAGTTGCTCTTTTGCATGTGGACAGACAAAAGGAAAGTAAGAGGCTTCAAGTTGAAATTGAGTGATCCCCCCGGGAAGCGCACATTTAGTACCTGTTTGACAAACATTATTGGGAAAAATGAGTTTTGGAATAGCGATTTTTTTAGGACGTGTGGTTAAAACGTAAGAAAAAGGTTGGTTTACGTGCAAAATATTTTATGTAAATGTGTGGTTGAAAGAGAGTTTTGAGAAAAAAGGTTTTTGAGAAAATGGATGACAGACGGGCTTAACTTGCTCTTTGTAATGATTTTGATGAGACACGGACTAAAATGTTGCTTTTAATTCTTTTGCACCAAAATATCTGAAAGAAAATCGTTAATCACTTGTCTTAGTTTTGATTATCTTGGCAACAAATTAAACTAATAATAGTAGAACAGTTGTCATAGTTTTGTGTGGTCACTCGGTTTTGTGTTTTCTCTCTCTTTCTGCTTCTTTTTCTCATCTCCCTGCCCCTTGCGTGATATTATTATTATTATTATTATTATTATTATTATTATTATTATTATTATTATTCTATTTGATTTAGCAATCTTTATGCTCAAGGGTTTGATTTCCATCTCAGGAAGACGTGAAGGATTGGACAGTTGATGTGCTCACAGATGCACTCACACGAGCTGAAGAAACTGTCAAACGTGGATCTAAATAGATCTGGTTGATTCTTGCTATATTTTTTTCTTTTCAACTTCATGAGTTGCAATGTGTTACGAGTTGAAGCCATTACTTTCTTTTAAAGTCTTTTACTGGTTAATAGGCTTGTACTACTAGTCAATTTGTCATGTATCCTTCACATTCTCAAGTGCCAAACTAATTGATATCAATATATTGCTAGTAAAATGAGATGGTTCAAGAAGCTTCAGAGTTCGAAGTATTGATAGATTGTTTATTCGAAAGGACTGTATAATCCTACTCTATTGTGGTACTAAATACATATGTAACATATCTATAGGTGAATTAGATTAGGATTTACATGCAACGTAACACACAAGGAAATGCTTGCTGAATGCAGCTGACAGAACTGCTGGTACAGGTAACAGAAGGGTATAAATTTATATTGTTTTGGACAGTGATTATAATTTATGGAAGTTTTTTTATTGAGTGAGTTTTGAAATTAGTGGGCATTTACGCAATCACAAACAAATAAACAATGAGTGAGCAGTTTCTCCTCCTTCCCTCCGATTCTTCTCTTCTTCTCAACTGGGATCAGACATTTTCGCTTTTTTCTTCTCCAACACAATCAATCCCAAAACTTTACCCATCCATACCCCCGCCAAAAATCTATCATATCCACGGATCTCTGTAAATGTCATGAGTAACAACCACCGTCAACGGACATCGCTGCCGTTGGGGCAGTCTGAAGGACTGGATATGATTCTTGAAGCGGTCGAATCCAGTAGGTTGCAGTTTATTTATTCTACCATGTTGCATAATGCCCGGACTGCTGCAATGAAAGAGTTCCTCTCAAAGTCGGAGCTTTTCGATGAATTCAAATCAGTAAGTTAAAAATCTGTTAGTTCTTGTATGTGATGTTTTATCTTGTGCAAATACTTTTTTTATTTGATTTATTGGATGAACATGAGTTAGTTGTTGGTACAAATTTCCGAAATAGATAATGTTTTCTAACGATCTTCACCTGTCCCATAATTTTCTTAATTAAATTTAAAACTTTTAAACATTACTGCTTGAAGCAAGGTTCCCATTTCAATCCCATGTCATCTTATTTTCTTGAAATCATTTGAAGCCTCCACCTTGCACCGTTTTTCCTGCTGTTAACCTATTAATTTTTCCAGGCTGCTTCTGATGCATGTGGAATTGCCAAGAAACCAAAGGATCCAATTTCCAACATTGATGCAGTAGATGTAGATAATGAATTGGCAACTGTGGAGTATATTGAGGATATCTGCAAGTTCTACAAGCTTGCAGAGGTTCTTTCCCTTTCTCCGTTTCTCTTCGTTTTCTCATGTTTATTGAGGACAATACTCAGTATCTATGCAGTTCTCATCTGTTGAGGACGAAGCTCGACTCCATGATTACATGGATTCACAGCCAGAAATCAATTCTAAAATGAGAGAGATCCTTGTAGACTGACTGTTTGAAGTTCACAAGAAGTTTGAACTGATGCCTGAAACTTTATACCTCACAATTAACTCATGAAATTGATGAACTATAGAAAATTTTAAAATGGCATTCGATTTTGTTAATAGACCGTCAAAAATAATATAGATCTTTTCCTCTTTTTAATTTTTGATGGATACCTCTGCGAATTTACTAGCTGCATGTATGGGTCTGTAAGTAATGGTGGGATAGGAATGAGAATGAATGGAAAGTGTTTGACAATAGTTGTCCTCACTGACTGGCTCTACTGTCTGAAGGAAGGAATGATCAGTGGGGGTAGGATGCAGTGCGTGTACCATGGCTGGTGTTTTGGTGGTTCTGGTGACTGCTAGTTCATCCCTCAAGCACCCAGGGATGGCCCTCCGGTGAAAAATAATCCTTAAATGAGTAATAGCATAAATTTACTAAACTGTGTCTCTCTTAATTGCAGCTAGATCATTTAACTTTTATCCTTGCTGCTGCTAACCATGTGGGCTTTTATTCTGTGTGGTATGCAAGATAATGGATGTTGGCCCTCTCAATTGGCATAAAACTAGTTTTGTGCCAACTAAGGCAGATACTCTTGTGGTTGTCTTCAGAAGGTGGTTAAACAAGTATGCAGGCACTCAAGTTGACTTCGGAACAAAGTTTAGCAAACTACTCCCACCTACCCCTCCTAGAGAGCAGCTGTTTGATAGGTAAATCCAGAGGGCTCTAACTGTGGTCTACTACTGCTAACTAAGACCAAAAATATAAATTCGGCTTCATAATTTTACACAATTGAAGTTTAATTGGTAGAATCAATGCAATTGGACAAGAATGAAGTTATCAATTTTCACATTTTTGTGATTTTTGTGGTTGTTTCAGGTATTGGTTCCATACAGATACATTGAATTGTAGTAGTTGCAGTGTTGCATATAGAGGTCTCAATACGCTTGGGATCGCGCAGCACGTCATCTCTATTGCTTCAATTGGAATAGTTGCTGCAGGGTATTATGTCTACGGCTGCAAGGAACAGCCTACTATGCATGGCTATTCTATGCTTTGTGGCTTTGAAATGGTTGGCTCACTTTATCTGCAAAACTTTCCGATATCATGATTACGACCACGCCTTCCGCGAAGACCAATGTCATAAATCTGCAATTGATGTTGCCGGGATCATGTAACATTTACAATTTTGCATATAAATAAACATGGAATTGTGAGTTTTGCCATTGTATTTTGATTAATGTGACACCAATGCAGTGCAGAATATTAAGGGTGTATTAAAGGGTGTGCTAAGTGCTATTTGCTTGAGATTAGTTCTATGGGATTTCCATGTCTCAAACTAATATGCCTGGGGTTTCTACTTTATAGTCTAAACTGTTACTTCACTGTCAAAATGCTTGAAAACAAAGTGACTTTGATAATAGCTACAACTTTATGTATTAAATACTTGAAAACAAAGGATTTTATTTATTGTCAGGTTAATATGTGCGTGTATCGTACTGGTGTGGAACTAGTTTACTAATTACGCCAGCATTCAAAAATCTCAAATTCTTTAACTAAGTCATTATTCACGTTTCATTAAATATAAATAAACTCATCTCGTAAAAGAGAACAACACAAAATCTCCAAGAAAAAGTAAGAAGGATAATATGTAAATGGATTATCTTTCAACAAAATATTTGTTGGAGGCTTTATCATGTTTCTTAATAGGAGCAATTTCTCATCTTTTCTGATAGATTTCTTTTCCAAATGAACCTCAAAACAGTGGCGCAAAAATATAAGATATCGATCATTGTTCACATAACAGAAGAGCACTCACATGAAAAAGAAAATAAAAAAAATAGGAGATTTAGCTTGAGATTATCTGGTGTCAAGTTCATAACAAAATTCGTCCATAAGTCAAATTAGATTGTACTAAGCAAACACTTTTGAATTGATCTGATCAACGTTGGGGAATTTTTTTTTTTTTTCTCTCGAAAGTAACAATATAATTTGGAGATTTATTCTGCAGGGAGAAAAGAAGCATTATCATTAAAATTTCACAAAGCAAGCGAGTAGAAATATCAAGAGAAGTGAAGAAAATTATATAATAGGCTAGGAGCATTTTATTAATGAAAACAGTAACTGCAATATCCAGCCATGAGCCAACTAATTTCTCAATGCACTATGATAGAACAACCCATATTTTATTTAGAAATGATAATTATCAATTTTTATTTGCAAGATAAAACTTAATTTAAAATGAAATTTAAACAGACAAAATAATGGGACGAGGACCATTTTTTTCTTACCCGTTCGTTTCGTGCCCCCGCCCCCATTTTGTTTACCCAATCAGGTAGAGAATAGGGCGGCGGACCACAGGCACCGAGTGATGGATGACTTACAGTCGAACACAGTCAACCCAGAGCATAGACGAATATTTAGGGATTTCTATAAGTAATTTAAGGAGGATTTTTTTAGGATTAGTTTGACAGTTCTAAATAAAATCTGTTAGAATATCAAACAATCAAATAAAAATATTTCAGCCAACTATGTCGCGTTAGATATTCCTTAAGTATTTCCTGGATTCACTCGAGGGTCATAACACACACTTTCTGTATTTTACGGAACCTCCTCGTCGGAGATTTGGAATTCACAATCATGGTTCCGGTAAAGAGATGCTTGCGACAACTTAACGAAGCTCATGAAGGTCTATGCTAATTTAAACCCTCCGTAATATATATATATGCACGGCCACGTGTCATCCATGGAACCCGCCTCACACTTGTAATAAAAGCTTACGAGTCATTCTTAAATAGTTAAATTTATTCTGGTGTGACAAATAGAAAGGAAATATAATAAGAGGAAATTACATTTCATGGCATCTTTTGAATTTGCATTTATAAAAATGTCACGTTTTAATAATCTTGACAAGTTTTTTTGTTCATGTTGCCACTGTAATCCAAAGAAATCCGAAATCGAAAAATGGCGATTGAAATGTGAGAGAAAAACAAATATTCAACAGTCAGTAGCTTCTTCGAGAAGAAGATTGTAGACTTTCTTCATCTTTTGCAAGTAAATTATTAGTATTAAATAGAGGAAATGCTCTAAATCAGCTTTGCTTGCTAAGTAGTAAATACAATATAATTTAACAGAAAGAATTAAAGTATCAAATTTGGCCACTGAAATTCAATTGACATTTCAAATTGCTCCTTAAAATATTTAGAGTTCCTATTTTATTTTTCACTTTTTGGTTTTTCTGTTATATAATTTTAAATTAAAAAATACAAATATATTACCCTAGATTAAAATGTTCGATAAATGACTTATGGGTCAATTAACAGATATTTGGACAGAATTAGATGACATGGACATTTATAATTATACTAAAAAAAAAAATTGAATGTGAGGTTGAAATTGTCAAAAAAATCAAAGGTGTGGAGAGATTTTTCAAGAGAGTTCAAAGGTAGGAACGTTATGCGTCAATTGCCCTTAGATTTTTTATCTACTTAAGCAGCTTTTGCATGTTATTACACTATAACTAATGCTGGTATAAACAACTGTTTTTCTCTTCTCGTATAATAGAGTTGTATTTGAAGGATGATTTTGGATTGACAGAGAGTGCATTTTTTTTTTCTTTTTCATTTTTTTTCCCTTGAAAACTAGATAAATTAAGATTCACTTGTTGATGCAAAATGGTTCAATCTCGACATAAACATTTAAGGGATTTTGTATTTTAAGGATGATAATTGTGAAGCTCAGTATTTACTTTTGTAGTATAGTACAACGCATTTAAGGCCATGTTCGGCAGCTTTTAATATGTAATTAAAATTATTTGATTGATTTATTTATATTTTTTAGATAAGATGTGAAATTAAAAATTAGAAAGAGAATGTGAATTATTAAAAAGTAAAATGGAAAATTGTGTAAATTAAATTGTGTTTTTTTTGTCTTTTCCCATTTAAATGCCCTAGCCGAACACTTGTTCATCACTATCTCCATTCGTGATCTACATGCACGAAGTGCCCTCCATGTGACACAATGAATTTAATATTATAAGTCATGCCTAAAACCTTGAAACATAATTGCCAAGCATTCCACATGGTTAACACATTGGACTTTAATAACATGCAATGTACAACTCCCAAAAAATTCTTCCTAACGGTCGTAAATCCATGAAAATTGATAATTCAAATGTCGAACTCGACATTTAGGATATGTCAGGTTTTGACATTTGAACTATCAATCTTTACAGTTAGCACTGCACGACTTGCGGCGTGATGGGAGAACGTACTTCATGAACCCTTAAGTTTGTTCATCAATGAGTTCAACTACTAAATCACAAAAACGCAAAATACCCATATAATAAATAGAAACTTGCTTGCATAATATTATTCTAACTTACCACCTCCTTTTGACCTAAAACGTAAATATACAAATACAAATAAAATGAAAACCATCAATTTGGCATCGGATTCAAATAGGAAAAGTACACTTAATTTTTTAACAAATAATTGCAAATTAATATAATTTAATCATGAGTGCATGACACTTTTGCTTTTAGCTTAAAGAATGCATAACCCTATTCTAGGAAAATATCCCTGCCTATAAAACCAACAAGTGCGATGAAAAGAAACTTAGCAGGGAATCAGTTCATGTTCATTCATGGCAACTCCACTCTATTTCCTTCCAACTCTGCTGTTAGTTCTTGCTCAATCCATCACTTCTTTTACAGAAGAAACAAAGTGTGGCTGCAATAATGAACTGATCGACCGCGGTGGTTTCCCCGAGGGATTTGTCTTTGGTGCAGCCTCTTCTGCTTACCAGGTGTGTTTTGTGTTGTGTGTGAAATGAAACCAATCAGAAGGTTATCACATACACAAAGATACAGAAAACTAGTACGCCTGCATGTTTCAGTATTTAAATTTTGAATCATTTCAGTATGAAGGTGCATACAATGAACATGGAAAAGGCATGAGCATGTGGGATAATTTCACACATATGTACCCAGGTTGTCTTCCTCCTTGTGCCACCCCATATCACGCACACGCACAGCTTATGTTTTTGTGAATTTACTGAAATTGCAGAAAAGATATTAGACCACAGTAACGGAGACTTAGCAGTTGACTCCTATCATCGCTACAAGGTATTTATCACATATTTTTTTTTACAATTATTTGACATTTTTACAATTTATATGCTACCCTAGTTGTTAATTTACATTATTTTCAACTTTTTTAATGCAGGAAGATGTGCACATTGCAAAAGATATGGGTATTGATGCCTATAGGATTTCGATATCATGGCCTAGAATATTTCCAGGTAATATTTTCTTGCCAACTTTCACAGTACAATACACAAATTAACTTAGAATGGATCATAATTCGATTTTTTTTTTATTGGTATATGACCAAATATTCAAATGGACTTTAGGTGGAACAATAAGGAAAGGGCTGAACCAGAATGGAATTGACTATTACAACAACCTCATTAACGAGCTTCTAGCCAATGGTATGATCCCTTAAATGATTTTTGTACATATATCTTCCCGACCATATGGACACATGTATATCTTTGATAGGTTGGATTGGACGATACTAACACTAGAACAGAAAAGCCTTTACAGCAATGTGCAAAACCCGCTGCAAAAACCATTTTTGCAGCATTCGGGAATCGTTGCCAGGCTCGAAGTTGCCATTGAGTTAAAACCTACTGCAACGGTCAATGCCCATTGCAAATTACAAAAAAGAAAAGGAACTAGTAACTCGTGACTGTTAAAACTAGAGAAGCGAATTGAAGGCATGCAAATTTAAATTCTTCACCCTATCTTTTTTTCTTCTCAATATATTCCGTCCTTAGTTCTATAAGACAAAAAAATAAAAATAAAAACAGTTACTATCCCCCTACTTCCTATTCAGCTATCCTCCAAGTACCTCTGAAACATAAGCCACCATGCAAATATTATAATAGTAATCTATAAAATAATTAGAAAAATCGTAAATGCATCAAAAGCTTATATCTAAAATCTCTCACAGAAGTAAACTGAAGGCATGTACGTACGAAAAAGTGTCTTGTTTGTTGGCCTTTTTGTCTTGATATTTTTCTTCTTCAGTTCAGCTAGAGAAAAAGAAAAGAGATAAAAATTAGTCGCTTTTTTAAGAGAGCACCAGTAAACACCAAATAAATTGCAGTAAGCTTTTGCTATAGCCAAAAGTGCATTACACACAGAAAGAAAGAGATATACCCATTCCTGGGACTTGGTAGTCATTCACTATTTTGAAATTCTTATGTGTACCCAACAAAGTTGATTGTGACTTCATGCCTATTGAAAAATGGTGGAAATAAATCAAAGAGATGGTAGCTCCTACATGCCAGATAATCAGCTATAGAGCGAAGATCAGCATCCACCAAGGCCAGAATTGGAGAAGATGGCCGCAATTTTCAAGGTGCAATTTAGGGATCTGATTGTTAACTAGGTTGATCCAGGGAATCGCAATTTTCAGAAGCATATCAAAGTCGAACAAGATGCACAGTAGTGTTGGTTATCTCTTTCACTGGTCCGGGTTGTTTTTGGGTTTCTTATACTACAACGGACGAGAACGTTGCCAAAACAATTATATAAAATAACTTTAACAATGGTCAGCGAGCATTGCCAAAAGTAAATCCAATTAAATCTGCAACGCGCAAAAACCGCTGCTAAAAGTTTGATATTTAAGAGGTCAAAAACGCTGTAAAAACCTTGATTCCACAATTTTTTGGCAACGTGCATCTGAATGTTGCAAAAGAAGGTAATGGCAACACTCACTAAAACACTATTGCGAAATCTCAATTTTTTTAACCAATGGCAACATGCACTCATTGATTGTTGCAATAGACCCCTTTTGACAACATTCAATTAACGAATATTGTGTTTTGCGTGTGGTAAAAGTTGATTTTTGTTGTAGTATAAGCAATATTGAAAAAAATATATATAAATATTGTTCAACGTACTCTAGTCCGATTGAGTACTGCATACCAAATATGTACGTACGGTACTAAGGATTGGACACCACAATGAACAAATATCTAACACGTATATCATCTTTAATCATGTCAAGTTTTAGCTGATCCTGCAAATTAAGTGTTCACTGAACTTAAACCCAGGGACATAATGAGTGATGAATTTATATTGCACGCAGGTATAGAGCCTTACGTGACTCTTTTCCATTTCGATATTCCACAAGCTTTGCAAGATGCATATGGCGGGTTTCTAAGTTATCGAATTGTGTAAGTACTCAAAAGGGACAGATCAGTTGTGTTATCTACCTTGTCAATAGTTAAATCAATTATTTCTTGGGTTCTATTAGTCAATCAGCCAATCAATCAATTAATGAACAGATTCGAATAATGGGATCAGTTTATCTCCTTAATTCAGATAAAATTTGAAATACTTACTGAGCATTTGTGGTGTCATCAACTGCTGAAACTGTAGTGAGGCTTCGTATACAGGGATGATTTCCAAGACTTTGCAGACTTATTGTTTAGCCAATTTGGCGACCGGGTGAAGTATTGGATCACCATAAACGAGCCTTGGACCTTCAGTCGATACGGTTATGCAGTTGGTAAGTTTTCACCTGCACGATGTTCAGATTGGCAAGGACTCGGCTGCACAGGTGGCGATTCTGGCAGAGAACCATATGCTGTGGCACATAATCAGCTTCTTGCACATGCTGCTATTGTGAACCTGTACAGAAAAAAATACCAGGTACTTTTTTTTATTTTGTAAATGTACAGGATTTGTCAAGTTCCTAATGTAGAAGAATATTTGTGTTGAATACGACTTGTATACCTAGTTACTGACTGAGGTATGCAGAAGTTTCAAAAAGGAAAGATTGGAATAGCGTTAGTCTCCTATTGGTTCGAGCCTTACAACGAAAAATATGAAAATCAGAAGGCTAAAGATCGAGCCCTTGATTTCATGCTAGGATGGTGAGTAGATTTTTGAACTTTTGAGTGGTACTTCTTCAAGAATCAAATTCTGAATTGAGCAACCATTTCACCATACTCTCCCAGGGGCTCACAGTTTAAACAAGATGATACTCAAATTTGTAACTTCCATCATAAAAATATTCCTCCTCTTGCCATTTATAATAAATGATTTCATGTATATTCAGGTTTATGGAACCATTGACATTTGGCAAATACCCAGAAAGCATGAGAGTTCGTGTTGGAAACCGATTGCCTGAATTCACCAAAGAGGAAGCAGATAAGGTGAAGGGATCATTCGACTTCTTAGGAATTAACTACTATGGTGCACTTTATGCATCCAATAAACCAAACTCTTCTAGTTTCAGCTATGACACGGATTCTGAGATGGATGCCACGGGTCAGCCATTAACTTCTTTGGCATCATCTAAATTGGTAAAAATAAAAATCATGTTAACTCTCCAACGTTAATATGACACATATTCATTTCTGGCAGGGAAGCGAAATCAGAAGCCAATTGGTGAACAAGGAAGAAATTCGAGTGTTATATACATTTATCCAAAGGGATTGAGGGAACTTCTGATGCACATAAAAGAAACATATAGCGATCCATTGATTTACATTACTGAGAATGGTAGAACACTAGATTCTACATCATCATCATCATCATCATTATTATTATTATTATTATTATTATTATTATTATTATTATTATATTGATGATATGTTATTGCATTTTTCCAAAAATTATTCTCAGGGCTCGATGAGGATAGAAATGACAGTTTACTGATATCTGACGCAATAAAAGATGGCATGAGGAAAGAATATATCCATGATCATCTTTGTTGTCTACGGGAATCAATTCTGTAAGTACTCCTCTCCACCTCCTTTAACAAGGATTCAGCTTCAGAGTCGACATGATACAGTGAATATTTTGTTGTTGCTCTAATATGGCAGGAAAGATGGTGTTAATGTGAAGGGCTATTTCGTATGGTCATTGATAGATAATTTTGAATGGTCATCTGGTTACTCAGTTCGACTTGGACTTAATTATGTGGATTTCAAAGATAAATTGTTGAAAAGATACCCTAAACACTCTGCACTATGGTTCAAAAGTATTCTTGAGAAGAAGATTCAGAAGCCTCAATCGAAGATTTCAGATCATTAAACTCAAAGAGTTCTGTCATTAACGATATTATACATATCTCTAAATAGAACTATAAACAATCAGATTCATGAAATTATACTAGTGTGTGATTTTACTGGGATCTTTGTCAAGTTGTCAGATTTTGCATTTTGATGCACTCTAGTTAATTCATCAAATATCCAGATCATAAGTCATATCTATGTTCTAATTATGTGATACGAAAGAACAACAAAATGATTTAAGGAGACATATCTTCCACTCCAAAGCCAAGTTCGGGCCTGCAAATTCCAGCATAGAGTCACTTGAGCTTCTTTTAAACAAACTTCTGAATGTGATACATCCTGTCAAACGAACAATATGCTTGAAGAGGTATCTTAATTGCAGTAAGCAACATCAAGAAACGAAACTAATTGAGTCAACAAAAGCAACATAGCTCTCGCACAACTTCAACATATACTGTATAGTAAAGAGATGAATCGCATTCAAAGACAAAATCGTAGTTAATATTAATAGATGTGCATTCAAATGTAACGTTTCGTGTCATCCATGCGTAACAGAAATAAAGCAACTCGAAATCAAAGCTTGGATCAACCTTGAACTAAAATAGAATCTATGATAAGAATATACCTTCATGAACATGAAGAGTCTGAATTCTGATGTAGGATGTAGAATTCTCGTCATCACAGTTGTCCAATTGTCTAACATCTGACAGTAATCTACATAGTAAGTTAGAATCTAAAAGAAGTTGTGCTAGCAATCAAAAAGGCAACTCACTTGATCTTTTGCAATTAACCTAGTACTTATAGGTTTAAGTGAAATCCTAATTGGTTAAGATAGGGGGCTCGGACCAACCCAAGTTCGGCCCAACCAATTGGACTTGGACACTATTCCATCATCAACTCCAACTCTTAACCGCATACAAATGTATTGGTGTGAAAAATTAAAAGCAACAAATAGCACGAGTTTGAAATGCAGATGAATCTAAATTTACCTTACAGAGTAACCAGTTTATTGTCAAGAGACTCCTGAGACTCGGGGTTGGGCAGAGATGATGGAATTACTTGCTGCCTTAAATCGCCTCATCCATCCATTTGATCAAGGATAACTGACATGTACTTGAAGGCACACTATCAACTCGATCACAGGATTTTATAGCTGCACAGAACAGGTAATATATCTTTGCTCAGATCCTGACAAGCATTAGAAAGCTAAGAATCTATCCAATCGCTCAAGAAATGAGGCTTCCCGTTCAAATTCCAATGTTTCAACAGAAATTCAATCCGTAATTATGGTTAGAAACACCAATTAACAAGGAAAACAAAGTAAAATTAAATCAAGGCACTCTGGAGAATAACATGAATCCAAAATTGTTATTCAATTGAAATTAAAGAGAAATAAGTTTCCTGCCAATAAGTAATTGCCTGATCAAGTTTGGCTTTGATACTGGGGAGTTCTCAGCAGGACCTTGTGAATGACTAGGAAGTGGTAATTCCTACAATTGTTCTCCCACACTGCTGAAGCTTAAAGAATCCTCTTGGTATGCCTCTACCCTGTTTCATTCAGTTTCTTATAAAGCTAAATTGAGCAAAAGCATACATCATTAACTAATTCATATCCTGCCACCAAAAGTGTATTATTCGCAGTAATTCTTTAGCAAGATTGATTACAAATCGCTATTAATACATAAAAAGTGAACAGAATGCAGAAAATACAGAAATGCACTTGGATGCCATAGATCCATCTATACAAGTGCTTCGAGGATCGATGTATTAAGCATTAAGGATGAAGATTAATAGGTTATAAAGAACTAACAGAAGTGTTGTCTGATCGAAATTAAAGTTCTCCTAAATCATTCCAAGAAAAAGCTCAAGATCATTCATCGACCACGGAGATCGATGTGTACATTTCCACGACAAGTGACATCTTACCATCAGCCTGCTTGAGGCAGCTCAGACAAAGAAGAGTCTGCTTCGATACATGTTTTGGAAATCTTGAAATTCCAAGACAATTATGTCATTTTAGTACTCTTTAGAACACAGCATTACACATTTATGAAGTAGTCATCAAATATCAACGAAGAAGAGAGAAACCTTGAACAATTTACAATAATGATAATAGGTAAATCACACTAACTTCCTAGTTCAACTGAAAAAGGGAGATCGATGAGCTACTTGATTCCATGTTAATCTTTTGTTTCTAAAACAAATCCAATAAATTAAATAGATGAAAGATCCTCATAAACTGTCTTGATGCCTGTCCTCACGGATACAGCACGTATACAACGTTAAGCTATTCTCAGAACTAACTTCATTTCCTTATCCACTGCTGAAATTCTCATGTCAATGCGACATCAAGACACTGATCCTCTGCCTTCTACCACCCTCAACCTAATCCAATCTGTCAAATCAAATCCTCCATCTTCGCTTGAGACTACATCCCCGGCACACTTTCCTGTAGGAAGTTCCAATAAAATCACTCCAAAAGCATAAACATCTGATTTGAAGGAGGGCACAGGCTTCTTGGATGAAGCTAATTCTGGTGCGCGATAACCCAGAGCCCCAGAATCAAGAATCTGTTCAACAGTTCCTGATTGGGGACGATGAAGACAGTAATCAGCCACACAGGCATTCAGCTAAGATCCGTCTATAGTATGTTTGCTGCTTTAACGTTCCCTGTGTGGAACAGCAAGGTCAAAATAGAGATAGTTCAGACCACGTGCAAGATCAACTGCTATTTTAAGCCTTTGGGCCCAGGGTAGGCATGGACTCTTCCATCCAGTTCAATCTGCAGAGTGAATTTATGAAGACATAAACAAGGCAATCACTCTATGATTTTACTCCACTCTACTCTGCTGAGTAAATAAGGTGCAAGTGCATAGATGAAAGCTAAGTTGGAGTTCTGTTTGTATTTTATTTTGTATATTCATTTTTGAAAATATTTTGTATTTTTTGTATTTATTTTTGTTTTCAAATTTGCTGAAAACGCGTTTGGTTTGTCATTTTTGAAAACAGTTTTTGAAAATGAAAAGCTGGAAAACACGTTCTGTTTGAAATTTTGCAGAATACTACTTAAACTATTTTTAATTAATTTGTTTGCAGAATACTACTAATTCAAACTCAAATTTCCTTTCACAATACACTGAGAATATAATTACATGCAACACACTAATGTGAGCATTAAGAGTCTATATTAATACAGCTTGGTCAGGTTCGAGATTTGAAAAAGCTCTACTTCTATTAAAATTCAGAAAATACAAGTTCTTTCAGAACCACCAGAATCCATTTATCAGTGCATTTTTTGAAATATAATAACAAGAATTTTCACTTAATTTTTTTTTTTTTTTGTAATATTGATATTGAATTCAATAAAACTTTATTTAAACTTAGTTCCAAGTTAGGATAATTCTCAAAAAAAAAATTATTTAAACTTAGTTCCAAGTTAGGATAATTCTAAAAAAAGTAATAAAAAAATAAAAACTTTATATTAAGCTTAATTCTAAGTTAAGATAATTTTTTTTAAAAAAAAAAATCTCAAAACGCGTTTTTCGCGTTTTGGACATTTTTTGTCGAAATACACACAAAACGAGGTTTTGGCCGTTTTGCGTTTTGTGTACAAATTTTTTTTTTTGTTTTCCAAATGTGTTTTCGAAAATGGTAAAGAGAACGCGTTTTAGAAAATAAAAACAGAAAACGACCTCAAAACAGCAAAGAGAACAGGGGCTAAGGCTGCGTTCTTTTTGGCGTTTTCCAGCCGTTTTCCCTTTTTCATTTTCGAAAACGCGTTATCTTGCGCCGTTTTAGAAAATAATTTTCGAAAACGTTTTCAAAATTTGTAAAGAAAATGGAAAACGTGAAAATCACGTTTTTCGCATTTTCCGAAATTTATATCTTGGAAGTGGAAAACGCGGAAAAGATCACCCTAAACAACACCCATGTGGGCAAAATAAATGAGAAGTTGGCAATACATGGTAGAAAAAGAGAGATGGCTCTTCTCTTTTGTTAGCACTCAACATGTTGCACAAAACATACAAAATAATATATAATAATAGAAAAATGCAGTGCAAAAAGCTTATTCAATATAATTAGGATGTTATCATCTAGTCCTAATGGCCTATTTTCAGTAGCGTAAAAGAAAATGTAGTTTGAACCACAAGCTTGCATCTGTCCAAACGAGAGTACTAAGCATTCCAGGGGTAATTGAAATTTGTCCGACGTGATCAAATTATAAGCACGAATCCTATATGTATATAAATTTCTGCACAATTTCTTGTATGGGTTCTTGTTTGTAAATTTTCTGGGCCTCTGGCCACAGCGAAGGTTTTTGTTGGTCAAAATAATAAACGAGAAAAGAAAAGGCAAGAACAAGAACAAGAACAAAGCATTTTAGAATAGCAGCCAAACTTTTATACGAACGCTAAAAGGAAAAGATCACAAACAAATGAAGATGTACCCTTGGAAGGGGGGGGGGGGGGTTACAATTACTGATTTTCCTCGACTAAATAATCAATCTTATGCAACAATCTTTGTTCTCCCTTACCATTTTCTTCAATCATCTTCACAGAGCAAATCACAACCGATAGACATAAAAACTCAAAACACAAAAAAGATACATTCTTGGGGTAAACTCTGGAAATTGCAGGAACCGTGTTATTACTGGAGTCCGAGTTTATTGCTTTCGCATGAGCAAATTCCTAGCATCGACAAAGAGAGAAGATGCCCACTGACTTGAAGAAGGCGACGGGCGGAGATGGTTTCTCTCTGGAATGGGTTGTGAGGTAATTAACTACATGTAAAACATGTTTTCCAAACGCTATCTAAGGATTTAGCATTCGTTTGATAGAAGTAAGGAAAGAGGCGTGAATAGAGTACCCAATTTCAGAGAGAGAAGCGTGTTTCCAAGTGGGGGGGGGGGGGGGACTTTTACAATTACTGATTTTCCTCGACTTAATAATCAATCTTATGCAACAATCTTTATTCTCCCTTACCATTTTCTTCAATCATCTTCACAGAGCAAATCACAACCGATAGACATAAAAACTCGAAACACAAAAAAGATACATTCTTGGGGTTAACTCTAGAAATTGCAGGAACCGAGTTTATTGCTTTCGCAGGAGCAAATTCCTGGCATCGACAAAGAGAGAAGATGCCCACTGACTTGAAGAAGGCGACGGGCGGAGATGGTTTCTCTCTGGAATGGGTTGTGAGGTAATTAAGGATTTAGCATTCGTTTGATAGAAGTAAGGAAAGAGGCGTGAATAGAGTACCCAATTTCAGAGAGAGAGAGAGAAGCATGTTTCCAAGTGGGTAGGGGCGTGTTTGGTTATAAGTTTTTTCACACGTGGATATACCGTTGGTCCAAATCAGTGCCATGTCGGAATTCCGTTAGACAAGTGGCAAAATCCGTCAAGTGAGTCCCTATATTTTGAACAAGTGGGGGCCAAAAATTTTAAGTGGTGGGAGGGGGGAGGTCCCCTTTCGGGATTGGAGCCCCCAATTTTTTTTTTGAATCAAAATGATTGAAACGACGATTTTGAGTGTCAAATTGGTTTCTAAAATTGGAGGTTCAGGGGTTTTCTACATATGTCATCTCCCTATCATTCTATATATATGAACATGGAAATCACAATTCATTATAGTTCCACAGAGATATTTGATTTAGTTCCTTCAATTTAACTCCATCAATGGATTATAGACTTGATTAGAAAACCAAAACTTATAATCATATGAGCATAATTCGAAATTGGAATTCTTAATCCGGGGTCAGAGGGATGCTATGCAACATCGAATTCCTCAATCAAAGTTGAGCTCCTCTCAACCGTTTTCGAACTTCCAACAAATGTGTTTGAATCCTTCTCAACTCTATTTGAACTATTCTCAACAACATTTTCTTGACGATATATTTTTATTAAATATCTCTCCATAATCTATTAATCTGGAATATCAAATATGACAATACATCATCAATAATCAATTCTAATTCGTTTGCAAAAAACCAAAAGTTTTAAGCCAGTTTTTTATTTCATCCACCTAAATCTAATCAGAAAATTTTAACTTAAATTTCATCCAATAAATCAAAAACTAAAATACACTTCTCATCATTGTAACAAGGCTTGAACAAAATCATAAATAAATAAAAAAAGAAGTAAAATGCACTGAACTGTCTGACCAGTGGTGGACGCAGAAATTTTGTAGCAGGGGGGCACAGTTTTGTGGTAGTCTCACGGGGGTTCAGGGGCAGCGCCCCCGATTTTTTTTTTTTAGGAAAAGATCGAAAATAATGATAAAATTCAAATTCACAAAAGACAATGTACTAAATAATATGCAATCTCACAAATATACTAAATTATTTTCAGTAAGATCTACGTTATAATTCAAAAGAAATTGACAGATTATATTGCAGTAAACAATCAATTAATATATTCAAATTCCAATCAATTATATTCCTGTTGTGTAGATTAAAATTAGATTTTTCGTAAATTTTGATAAAAATTGATGCGATGTGTGGTTGAAAAGTTATGGGTCCTATGAAATCTATGGTTGAAATTGATTGTTGACTTTGACCAAGATTAAAATTTAGATTTTAATTGATACCAAAAAGAAGCTATATTTACTTAATATGTGCTACAATCTTTTACATATATTTCATTTAAAAGAATCTATTCAATATGCATAAATTTTAATTATTCAAAGTCGAAACTTTACCTTCATTCAACTAAAAAAAAAAATTATTCAACCATTCAAAGCGTCTTTTTTGGTTTTTCATTTTTGAATTTTTCAAAAAATTAAAAAAAAAAAAAATTAAAAATGGGGGGGGGGGTCAGGTGAACCCCTAGGACCCCCCTATGGGTCCGCCACTGCGTCTGACTGAACTCTAAGAAGCTGCACATTTCAAATTTTCAAGTACACAAAACAACACAACTACTGCACAAGAGTAACATACTAACATTTAACAAGACAAGAGGCATTATCAATTAGTTAAAACTTACTTGGAAAAATTGTTCCCCAATCTGATTTCTAGGCGAGAGGCAGACTGTCGGACTTGGTCGACTTCTCGGCATGGAGGAGCAGCGTAAGCAGGGACGGCGGCGACGGAGGCTCTACTGGACACCGAAAGTTGCCAGAGGCACCGGGCACGCACTCACAGCGGCACAGACAGGGACGGAAGAAGTGGGGAGCCAGCAGGAGAATAGAATTGGATTTGATTTGGGTTTTGGGATGGGTCTGGATAGGGATGGAAATAATACCACGAACCCGATACTCGATGGAGACCCGACATAAATGGGCCGGAATTACCCGACTAAATGGGTTCGTGGGTAGGGTATGGAGGTAAATTTTAAAATCCGACATGGGTATGGGTCGGGTGTGGGTTTTACTACAATACCCATACCCGACCCGCATACCCATTAATTTCCTTTAAAAATTATAGAATTTAAAACAAAAGTGATTGTTTAAAAAAAATTAAAAAATAAATAAATAATAGAACCCAAATATCTATCGATATTGTTATCGTCTAAACCTTAATATGTTTAAACTGTTGACTTTGATAACGTCTAAAAAAATTGTTCAAATTCGCTTGTATAATTTCAACATATAACAAACTTTTTTCAACTCAAATTCAAGTGAAACTCAATATTTAACTGATTCAAGTTAATCCGGAGCACCTATAATCTATTTATAGCCTAAAAAAATAATAAAAAATAAATAATTAGTAATGGGTTTTAAATAGGTATAGAAGCAAACCCGCCTCCGACCCGCAATTTTTAAATGGGTATATGGGTAGGGTATGGAGGTTGTAAATATTTAGTGGGTAGGGTACGGGTTTGGCAAACCCGACCCATACCCGACCCATTGTCATCACTAGGTCTGGAGCTAATAAGGGCTGATTTTGGGCTTTTCAATTTTTTTTTTTTTTTTTACTCAAAGCATACTAGACTCAATTTTTTTTTTTAGGGGCGTTTGTACAAATACCCATCTTTTTGTATCATAATTGAAATTTACTTTATTTTTAAAAAAACTAAAAAATACTTTTTTTTTTTTTTTTTTGAAAAATACTGTACTCTGAAGTATCATTTTGTGATACTTTACAAGTATTACAACTATTAATAATAGTTGTGTTACTTTCAATATTGGTATCATAATACGAAACTTCATCAAATTTTTATGATACTTTGAACGAAATTGTAGTATCACAGCTTGAAACTTTATACTTTTTTATGATACTTCATCTCAAACATTAATCAAACACTTTTCGTGCACTATTATCTACACTTTAAGTATAGTCCACGACCACCGACAACCACTACAGCCACCACGACGACTAACCCCGTTCTTTGAATCAGATACAATGACTGGCATTGCCTCGGCTTCAACCTCCTCCTCCACTTCCGTCAGATTCTTCAACACTTGCATGCCTGTGGCAGTGGCTTGATGCCCTGAATTCTCGTTGATGCTTTTGACATTTATGGTGGAGACGATGAGGCAAACAGCTCATGGTGTTTTGATGATCGGATGGAACTGTTCTTTTGATTGTGGCATGAAATCCGATTCATAAAAGGTAGCCCGTAACACTCGAATTGTTTCCCTTTGAAGGGGATTTTTATCCCAACTAGCTAGACAGGTCCCCAATGATTTGAACCCTTGACCTCATGATATGAGGATCGTGAGAGCATCCCTAGTACCACTAGAATAACTCGTTAGTACAAATGAATACGCGAAAAAGTTTGAACATTGCCATAAATATCTTCACATTCCATATTTCCACTCATTTTCAAGGACTCTCTTCAAGAATTCTCCCTTTCAACAAGGTAAGTTTTCTCCTTCAACTTCTTTTCATAAACAATGCTTAGCTTCTCATTTGAGTTAAGTTTTTTCTCCTTCCAGCATGACTAGGGAATTTCTAGGAATCTCGTAACTCCTTTGACGATGTGATTATATCTCTTTAGGCAAACTTAATACCTTGTAGATTCTCATGGTTTAAGACTCCAATTTGTTTGTAGAACTTCAAATTTCTTCGTGTCGACACATAGGTAACTTTTTTTGTGGGGCCAGGCGAGCTCGCATGCAAGCTAGCCATTCTAATGAAACGATGCATCTCGCCCATGAGCTGGACATATCATGTGCGAGCTAGGTGTATACAACAAATAGCCCAGTTCACGTGCGAGTTGGGCCTTCCTCCCCCTCTCATCATTTTTTAAGGCGTTATTTTTAGCAAAACTTAACATTTGCATGTCCCTCTTAGGTTCTAATATACAAGACTCGTGATCTTTCCGAATTGGAACAAGAGGGTTATTCATCTCAACATTCAGATGATGGACTTTAAGAAGGTTCAAGTGATGAACTTTCAAGAGATCAAGAGGGGCACTTCTGACAGAAAGTTTATTTCCTTCTCGGAAGTTACTTCCTCCATCACCGCTAGCCATCTTAAAACTATTAGGAAGCGTCATGCTATTCCAATAGTTTATGAGATGCTTGTTCCCCGAGGGTCAAAGGCATCATGAGTTCCCCCGGGTTCATCACAGTTTTAGTTGCTCAGTTGGAATCGAGGCTTCGACTTCCTCTTCACAATTTCTTTGTCGATATTCTAAATCTTTACAGTCTTGGTCCTTTCCAGCTCGTCCCGAATTCATAGCTCCTACTTGTCGCTTTTTACCTAGTTTGTGAGGCGTATAGCTATTTAGTTGATTTCCCGCTTGGTTTTTTATCAAGAAGAATTCTGTAGGATTCCATTACTTTTCTGCTAGTCCTGGTAAAACATTTCTAACAAAAATACCTAAATCCCATTGAGACTGGAAGCCGGAGTTTTTCTTCGTGGGGCATAGGAATTGACGCTTTCAAATTCACTAACCCTCATATCGAGCATTTTTCCGAGTTTTTGTGTCAACGGAGGTTCAAATTCTCCGAAGTCGTTACTAAGACAACCATGGCCTTAGTGAGAATGAACTCTCCCCATAGTGTTGATTCTAGAATATATTTGGGTAAACCATGTCTTGGTATTATGTATTAAAGAGTAAGGTTATATAATTTCTTAAATGTGTTGATCCTACTTCCCCCCTCTTTCCTTTTAATTGCATTGCAGTTGAACTTATGGATAAAGTGTAGATAGTCAAGGAAATGAAGAGAATTGCTAGTGGTGGATCGAAATCCTCCTCCAATAAGTCGACGGAAGATGCACAACGAAGTCCTCTTTTAAGGATCAAGACACCTTCGTCCACGAGTAGGGTAGGTTTGCCCCCTACTTCTCAAAACGTTGCTCCGTCAGCCGACGTTGATGGTTCTTCTAGTCACTTGGATCATTTTCGAGAAAGTTTGTCCCCGATCGGGATGTGAAATCCAATTATTCGTTGCTTGAGAATCCTGCCGTGGGTATGACTCTTCTTCAGGGTTTAGTACTGGACAGGGATAAAGAGATTATGCACAACTAGGTGGCTAAGATTGTAGTTTCTACTTTTTACCATGATTTATCCAAGGTATGTGTAGCTTGTGCTTTTAATTTTGATGACGAATCCTTCGACATTTAATTATTCTCTCCTCTTATTCTTTGTAGGCCATTCTAGGTGTCAACTGGATCCATAACTACTTAGTTCGTCAAACTTCCATTTTGATGAATATCGACTAGCCTGTGCACATGTTCCCTCTCCTTGGACTCTTCCAACTTTCCCAACAACATGTGCACATGCTCATCGAGTTTCTTTTCATTCTCAAGTTTATTTTCCCACTCCTTGGACTCTTCCAACTTTCCCAGCAATATCTACACACGCTCATTGAGTGTCTTTTCATTCTCAAGTTTATTTTCCCTCTCCTTGGACTTGGACTCTTCTAACTTTCCCGGCAACATCTGCACACGCTCGTCGATATTCATCAAAATGGAAGTTTGATGACTATGCATCTAGTTGACACCTAGAATGATCTACAAAGAATAAGAGAAGAGAATTAAATGTCGAAGGATTTGTCATCAAAACTAAAAGCGTAATCTACACCTACCTTGGATAAATCATGATAAAAAGTAGAAACTACAATCTCAGCCACCCAATCGTACATAATCTCTTTATCCTTGTCCAATACTAAATCCTGAAGAAGAGTCATGCCCACAGCAGGATTCTCAAGCAACGAGTCGTTGGATTTCACAACCCGATCAGAGACAAACTTTCCCGAAAAATAACCCAAGTGACTAGAACCACCAACGTCGGCCAATGGAGCAACATTTTGAGAAGTAGGGGGCAAACCTGCCCTACTTGTGGACGAAGGCATCTTGTCTTGATCCTTAAAAGAGGATTTCGATGTACATCTTTCGTCAACTATTTGAGGACGATTTCGATCCACCACTAGCAATCTTCCTCTTCATTTCCTTGATTATCAGCGATTTATCCATTAGTTCAACCGCAATACAATTAAGAGGAAAGAGAGGAGAAGTAAAATCAGCACATGTAAGAAATTATATAACCTTACACTTTAATACATAACACTAATACATGGTTTACCCAAAGATATTCCAGAATCAACCCTATAGGGAGAGTTCATTCTCACTAAGGTCATGGTGGTCTCAGTAACGACTTTGGAGCATTTGAACCTCCGTTGACACAAAAACTCAAAAAAATGCTCGATACGAGGGTCAATGAATTTGAAAGCCGAGAATTTATGGCCAATCCCGATACCCCACGAAGAAAAACTCTAGCTTCCAGTTTCGATGGGGTTTAGGCATTTTTGTTAGAAATGTTTTACCAAGACTAGCAAAAAAGTAATGGAACCCCACAAAATTCTTTTTGATAAAAACCAAGCGGGAAATGAGCTAAACAGCCATGTGCCTCACAAACTAGTTATGCGTTCATGGATAGATAATGTCTATACTTCATGCCCTCGTGTTTTTCCTACGATATCAGCTAAAGAAACAGGTATAACACATATCACTCTTGCTTTCTCTGTTTGAGCAGATTGAGAAACACAACCCATCAATCCACTGTTATTCCCTGCATACACTAGATTGATACCTCTCTCTCCAAACTTCTTCTCTAAAAGTACTGATACTTCTAGATACTCAAAGTCTTTCCCGATTTTTGATCCACAAAATACACTGATAGTTTTGATCTGTCGAAATTTTGATCATTCCATCTTTTAAGAGTATAAGGAAGGAAACTTACAAGAAAATGTTACTTTAGGATGCATTAAACTGGGAAAATATTTGGCTTTTTAAACTCGAAAATATTCACTATTTATTGCTCGTTTTTTGAAAAAGTTGTTATTTACTTTTGACTAAATGACAACACTTTTGATCATATCTCTGACAGCATATTTAATGCTCCATAATAGACACTCTTTCGGTGGTCTCTCAGTGACAATATGTTAATACGCGAAAAATGAACATACAAAATACTTTGTTAAAATATATATGTATACATATATATACTATACTGATTTACCTTGTATCAATGTTGAATAGCCAAAACGTTATTGTTTATAACAGATTGGCAAATAGGATCTTTTGATATTATATTGTTGAGACTATAACTTCTCCTCGTTGAATTGAGCCCATAAAGATAGTAACTCACGTTGCACATATCCACAAGGGTGCGTCTCAAGAGTCAGTCGAATATCATCCAAAGACTCTTTACTCAGTCCACCCTTAATGAAATCTATTTTATCATCTCGATTTCTAGATGAATATCCTATCGATTTGTGATGGGTATCACATGTCCATCGAGCACATTTATAACAACCTTTCAGTATTTTTACTCTTCGCTTATTTGCAAAAGTACTCTTATCTAAGCCAGACATGTGTTTAGAAAATGAATCTGGTAATTCACCAGGTAATCGAACTTTTGCTTCGATCAACCAACGAACATCTTCTGGGATACCTTGATCCATAAGCAGTCTCAATCTTTCAAGTCGAACTCGGTAAGTCTTTTTCAAAACATATATCGGAAGATTAGAGTAGTATTTGCAAATATTTGATAATATAACATCCATTTTGATGGATCTAATCTTCTTCCCAAATGATCTATTTAAATGCATTATTTATCTCGTATAAGAGCGGTGGCTCCGCGTCTCATTGATTCCACCAAAAAAAGGGGAAATATTTGTAATCAAAAGATGGGGACAATGATCATTTTCTTGAGATTTCGTTCTAATCACCTTTTAGATATAATAAATCCAGGTATACTGATTTATAAATTCAAACAAGTAAATATTGTATTGAACCAGAAGTTCATACGTACAAGTGAAATATGTATATAGTATCGAACCAGAAGTTGATAAGTGAAATATATATTGTATTGAACCAGAAGTGTATCGATATTGTATTGAACCAAATATTCATACATAGAAGTGGAATAAAACCGTATTGAACCATAAGTTCTATAATGAACGATTAGATAATCCCGATTAAACGCTTCAAATTATTTGCTATGAGAATAACTTGTTTAGAAATTGTTTATCATACAATAATATTATATATATGTCAATATGATGAAACATGAATTAGTTCAAGAAGCTTTATGATTTGTAAGAAGTGCGATATGTATACACTCCACCAAAATGCACTTAGATATATGATTGAGATTATATCCCTAATTATGAATGATATGTGTTGCGGCATTTTTAGCTGATATAATAAAAGATCTCTCAGCATTAGGGGGAGATTAAATGATTGATAATGTATGACACACAGGAAGCATGACCACGCCGAAGCGTAATGCAATTGATTCCAAAAACAGATATCTTTCGAATAATTGAGATGGTCCTTTAAGTCTAAATACTCATTATAGGTATATATTATATCTATATTGATATGAAAAGGAATCAAGAAATAAGTCGACTACATACATAACACAATTATCTTGTGAAAATGAGGCTGCTGAAATTCATGAAATTTTGGCCAAATTAAAAAAAAAAAAAAAAAAATCCTAGGGTAGGGATTATTGTTATAGGACCTGAAGTTCAAACACTTAAATGTGTAAAGCAAGCAGTTATTTGTGCAAATGAAAAATATTACATAGTCGTATAAGACAACTCGTTGCACACAAAATTTTTTAAAGAACTGGCGTTATATATGGTGAATGAGACTATAACCTAAATCATTAGCTTGAGCTCTTTGATATACCAATGAATGAGATCAAAATGTATGAATCTCATCTCGGTTATTTGGGAGTTCTTTGATGTACCAGTTGATCACGGTACGTTGAGACTTCAAGTAAAATCATTATAGATTATATGTCGAAATTAATATCTATTTCAATGATTGATTATACTTATATAAATTAGAAATTGTGGTTTATGAGATGCAAGAACATACATGTATAATCATTGGAAGATTCAATATACCTAGATTAGTATCACTATAGAATGATACAAATGACTGGATGATATAAAATGTTGAAATTGAAATTGGAGTGTACTATAATTGATACTTGGGATATTGATTATTCACTAGAAGTGAATTTGAAAATGAGTTTTTTATTACTCACCAGAAGTGAATAAGGAAATAAATATGTTTAACTATTCACCATAAGTGAATTCTAGATTTGATTATTCACCAGAAGTGAAAAATTCAATCGGTAAATTAGTAAAACATTTCTTGATATAGAATGTTATGACATCATAAATGAGCTATGAACGGTTTATATAAAGCTCATCATAAATGATATGTTTGATGAAAGGATTCGAGTTTGCATCAATATACTTATGATATTCAATGAAAAGAATAAATACGCATTGCACTTTTTCCCCCTTAGCTAAGGTTTTGTCTCACAGGGTTTTCCTAACAAGGTTTTTAATAAGGCAGCAGTTGTGGTGTATTAATGAGAATAATGTACCATTTTTTCCTTTGCTAAAGTTTTGTTCCACAGGGTTTTCCTATCAAGGTTTTTAAGGCATTATCAAAGTTATTTATGAGCTGTAATTCAACAATATGTTTTGTGCTGGAATAATAATATCAACAAATGGAGAAAGTCATAGCCACCTTATGAATAATATAATATCAACGGCTACATATAAAGAAACTTTCATATATATACATATTCTAAATGAAAGATGATACTACCAATGTTCAAAAGGTTCATGAATACTTGATTGCACACTTCAAGGGGAGAATCAAGCTGTAATATTTTTCCTTCGTTCAGGTTTTATCCCACCGGGTTTTACTGACAAGGTTTTAACGAGGCAGTACTTCAGAATTCCAAATTTCAGTGCATGATTTGTTCTACTTATCATTTGATGTCATTTCGAATAATAGACTCAATGATTTACGATGACTAACATCAGGAGAAACAACTGTACTCTTTTTCCTTCGCTTAAGTTTTATCTCACTGGATTTTCTTAGCAAAATTTTAACGAGGTAGACAATTTCATAACATGTCATTCAAGGGGGAGTGTTATAAATAATATATATGTGAATGACATTACCATTATACCCTGTAAACTTTATATTATTACAATTGTACCATTATCCACTCCTATAAATAGGAGCCTTATTTCATTCATAATATACTTTAATGAAGAGAAGATATCTCCCATTTCTCTCTATCTCTCTATTTTATTTGTTATGATTTTGGTAGTTTTACAACATAAATTTGGATAGACTTGGAGGGTTTGTTTTGTTTCTAACGAAAATGTTTTACTTTTTAAGGAAAAATTTAAAATTCATTTGAAAAAATATGCGCGATTAAAAATTCACGTTGAAAATTATGAAGAAACAAAATTTTCATAAACATGTTTACTAAACACTTCCTAAATTATCCGAAGTGGCAAAATTATTTACTACTTCAATTTTTAGTGTATTTGGTAAACTTGTTTGTAAATAAGTTTAGCCTCTTTTTTGTCTTCTTTTCTCAAATATCATTTTTCAAAACTTATTCTCAACACAATAAAATATTTTGCACATAAACTGATATGATCCGGACCAGACATCGAAGGGCGAAGTCAAGCCATCGGCAATATAACAATGATCTACATACGAAACGGAGTAAGTTCCATGTTGGGTCGAACCGAGAAGAGGGACGGATCAAGCCGAATCAATGGGTCGAAGTAATTTGGGCAGAAAGACCATTACGGCTGTAAAAGAGGACCTTCACGGCCGTAACCAATATATTCACAGCCGTAAATCTTACTATCACGGTCGTAATCATTTATTGAAGAAAAGGAAGAATTTCAGCAGAACGAGACTTACGGCCGTAAGCCTGGAAGTTACTGCCGTAACATTCAAAAAGGGAAACTTCACGACCGTAACTAATAAATCAGATTTTTGATCAGAGAGGCCATTACGGCCGTAAGAGAGTTCCTCACGGCCGTAAATGGGGAGCGGGCCAGATTTTTCGGATTTTTCAATTATTTTATTTCCTTTTGGTTTTTAGGTTATTTTCCTATTTTAGAACTTTAGTCTAATTAGAATTCTATTTTGAATAAATTAAATGCTAGATTATTTTGCTTATTTATATTCCTTTCCATTCATTGTAAAAGACAAGTTGGAGTTTATGAATTAAATTGAGAGAGGATTCTCTTGTTAAAGGTTGAGTTTTTCCCTTTTGTTTCGAACTTATCAAAGATCCATTCTTTGTGGCGTTCATCCAACGAACTTATCAAGGAATTGACAACCATTGTGGCGTTCACCAATCTTGGTTCTTCAATCTGCATCGTCATTTATTGCGTCGTGATTGTTGGGTCAAGGTTTTACCGTCGAATCTATCTTTTAATTCCCGTTTATTTATTCGTGTTCTTGTTATTTTTCGTGTCAGATCTGATTTAGATCTTTCCTAGAGTTTAAATTTCGTTATTCCGCATTTTCGACAAGATTCCCCGACTGGGATCTCATCATCTGGTATTAGAGCTTGGATCTATTTTAGATTCTTGCGTTTATTGTTATTTCTTGTTTTTCGTGTTCTTCACGTTCTTCGTGTCAGTCATAATTTCCTTTAGTTTGATCCATAAGAGTCGTCCCAAAAATTCAAAAGTGTTTTTCTTGTTCGTTTTTCGTCCAAATCCAGTTCCCTTTTTTCTGCCATACTCGTAGTCTAATTCTTTGGCAGATTATTAAAAAAAATCCGAAAATTCCCAAAATATTCCGAATTTCCTTGTACGTGTCTTAAAACGTCTGATAAAGAGGTTTCCACATCTTCATCTTGTATTGGAGACAGAAAACAGTTCGGGGGTGTGAATAGAAGGAATGAACAGGACCAAGATGATATTGCAGCCATGAGGGCACAATTTGAGAGGTTTATGGCACAGATGGAGAATCGAGGTGCAGAGCGTGAACAAAGACCTCGGGATCAATCTCATGATGGTTCTCGAGTTAGGAGAGGTAACAGGCGTGAGGTTGGTATGAATGATGAGGGCATGGAAAGTGAAAGTGGAAGCATATCTTTGGGTAGTATGCGAACGAGGGATAGAGGAGATAGGAATGAGAGGAGGCATGATAGGGAACATCGTGATGCTAGGAGGCATCGTGGGGGTAGAGATTTTGTTGATGATGACCTTGGAAAGATTAAAGTGAAAATACCATCGTTCCAGGGTAGGAGTGATCCAGAGGCGTACTTGGATTGGGAGACAAAGGTCGAACGACTTTTTGATTGTAATAATTATTCGGAAAAGAAGAAGGTTAAATTAGCTGTGGTTGAATTCACAGATTATGTCAATATTTGGTGGGATCAATTAGTGACGGGTAGGAGGAGGAACCTTGAGGATCCAGTGGAGACTTGGGGTGAATTAAAAACCATAATGAGGAAGCGGTTTGTGCCGACTCATTATTATAGGGATATTTATCAGAGGCTACAGGGTATGACTCAGGGGCCGAGGAGTGTCGAAGATTATCATAAGAATATGGAGGTGGCGATGATTCCGGCTAACGTGGTGAAGGATCGGGAAGCTACGATGGCTAGGTTTCTGAGTGGGCTAACTAGAGACATTGACACTGTCATTGAGCTGCAACACTATGTAGAGCTTGAGGATATGGTGCATATGGCCATGAAGGTGGAAAGACAGCTAAGGCGAAAGGGGGCAGCAAGACACTCACCATCTTATCCTACATCACAACCGAAGCAGGAATCCAACGTTGAACATAACCCGAAAGGGAAGGAGGAGCCTACAACGAAAGGTAAAAATATTTCTGATTCTCAAACTACTCGGGATAGAAATATTAAATGTTTTAAGTGCTTGGGAACGGGTCATATAACATCCCAGTGTCCAAATAGGAAGCTAATGATCTTACGTTATAATGGTGAAATTAGTTCCGATGATGAATTTAAGGGAATGCCTAAGTTAGTGGATGTTGGGGCTAGTAGTAGTAGTAATGAGGAAGGGCTGACCTATGCTGTTAAAGATTCACTTGTTAATCGCGCGTGTCCTTAGTGCTAGGGTCAGGGTGGATGAAATTGGTGAGCAAAGGGACAATCTCTTCCATACTAGGTGCTTAGTGGGTAAAAAGGTTTGTGGTATGGTGATTGACGGGGGAAGTTGTACTAATGTGGTTAGTACAATGTTGGTTGAGAAATTGTGTTTGAGCTTGATAAAACATCCGAACCCTTATAAATTGCAATGGCTAACCGAGTCGGGAGAAATTAAGGTAAATAAACAGGCTAGGGTCAATTTTACCATCGGGGGTTATAAGGATGAGGTGGTTTGTGACGTGGTACCTATGCATGTTGGCCATATTTTGTTGGGGAGACCCTGGCAACATGATAGGAGGGTTGTGCACGACGGGTTTAAAAATCGATATTCTTTCGTGAAGGGTGGAAAAATGATCACTCTTGCTCCGCTATCACCTAAAGAGGTCCAAGAGGACCAATTGAAAATAAAGAGCGAGTTTGAGGGGAAAAATAAGAGCGTTAAGGCCACGACCTCAGAAAAAGGAGAGGGTGTGAAAATTGAAAACAAGAGAGTTGAGGCCACGACCTCAAAAAAAGGTGAGCTTGAGAGTGAAAAGAAAAAGAAAAGAGAGTCCACCACAAAAATGAGTTTATTTGCATTTGCTAACCATTCCCTCCCCAGTTCTTTAAAATCTGTTTTACAGGTACCGAAGTCAAGCCATGAACTTAAAGCGGGAAAGAAATTCATTGGCAAAAATGAGCATGCTAAAAGTCTAAAGGATCGCACGAAGTTTAAACATTATCATCAAGCTCAGAAAAGCAAGAGGTGTTTGAAAATCCGACCAAAAACGGATTCGAGGTAGAATCCTTTTCAAGAGAGGGAGTATGATATGATCCGGACCGGCATCGAAGGGCCAAGTCGAGCCATCGGCAATATGACAATGATCTACGTGCAAAACAGAGTAAGTTCCATGTTGTGGTGGAGCCGAGAAGAGAGACGGATCAAGCCGAATCAAGGGGTCGAAGTAATTTGGGCAGAAAGACCATTACGACCGTAAAAGAGGACCTTCACGGCCGTAACCAATATATTCACGGCCGTAAATCTTAATATCACGACCGTAATCATTTATCGAAGAAAAGGAAGAATTTCAGCAGAACGAGACTTACGGCCGTAAGCCTGGAAGTTACGGCCGTAAAATTCAAAAAGGGAAACTTCAAGGCCGTAACTAATAAATCAGATTTTTGATCAGAGAGGCCATTATGGCCGTAAGAGAGTTCCTCACGGCCGTAAATGGGGAGCGGACCAGATTTTTCGGATTTTCCAATTATTTTATTTCCTTTTGGTTTTAGGTTATTTTCCTATTTTAGAATTTTAGTCTAATTAGAATTCTATTTTGAGTAAATTAGATGCTAGGTTATTTTGCTTATTTATATTCCTTTCCATTCATTGTAAAAGACAAGTTGGAGTTTATGAATTAAATTGAGAGAGGATTCTCTTGTTAAAGGTTGAGTTTTTCCCTTTTGTTTTGAACTTATCAAAGATCCGTTCTTTGTGGCGTTCACCCAACGAACTTATCAAGGAATTGACAATCATTGTGGCGTTCACCAATCTTGGTTCTTCAATCCGCATCGTCATTTATTGCGTCGTGATTGTTGGGTCAAGGTTTTACCTTCGAATCTATCTTTTAATTCCCGTTTATTTATTCGTGTTCTTGTTATTTTTCGTGTCAGATCTGAATTAGATCTTTCCTAGAATTTAAATTTCGTTATTCCGCGTTTTCGACGAGATTCCCCGACTGGGATCTCATCATAAACTTAAAATTTTCCTTTTAATTATATATTCTTTCAAAAATCACTATTCAAAAAATCAATTTCTCTTTATAATGACCATCAAACAAGAATTTATAAAAATCACATTTTTAAAATCACTTTTTAAGCACAAACATATTCGAAACAACTTTTCAACAATACATTTTACCCCCCAAAATACTCAAATTCCTTTTTTATAAGCAAAATTCAACCACCAAATGGAGATTTTGATTGGATTATCAAGGGAATACTAGGTTTGAAATAAGTCCAATCAAGTTATTATTATGGAAAGAATACCATCTCTATCGAATTATAATATCAGAATAGAGGATATAGACATATTCAATAGGTTAGGTTCACTCACTTTTTCTTTTATGTCGTGTTTCATTGAAAAGATGGAAAATGGATGGTAAAAAAATATTTTAAAGGAATTGATTTGCTTGAAAGTTATTTTCCTGAAAAATGTCAATTGAAAGTGTTTGATTGAAAGTGTTTGATGGAAAGAATACCATCTCTATCGAATTATAATATCAGAATAGAGGATATAGACATATTCAATAGGTTAGGTTCACTCACTTTTTCTTTTATGTCGTGTTTCATTGAAAAGATGGAAAATGGATGGTAAAAAAATATTTTAAAGGAATTGATTTGCTTGAAAGTTATTTTCCTGAAAAATGTCAATTGAAAGTGTTTGATTGAATTAATTTTTCAGATGAAAAATTGAGAAATTTTCTCACTTTATAAAACAATATTTAGCTATTTTAATCATTTTTTTATTTTTCACTCATTTGTACTTGATAATAATAATGTTAATTTCTGTAAAAAAAAAAAAAAAATAAGTCAGTTAACAACAAAAAAAATGATCAAACGTGACACAAAAGACATTTCACTTGAGGTGGACAATGTTTTCTTACCAAATAGGTAAGAAAATATTTTCAAGACAAATAAGTTAAGTGTACTTAATTGGTTGTACATAAGAAAATTTGTAGAAAATATTTTTCAAGACAAATTTCCAATCAAATACCAAACAAATACAAAATGTGGAAAAATATTTTTCATAATTTGACATTTTCTAGAAAAGTGTAGGCTAATCAAACACATCATTATTGTTGTCCAGATTGTATAATTGGTAAGCAACAACATCTCTAACATTAGACACAAGAAAGCACCACTCAAGTGCTCATAGCAAAGTAGAAAGGGAAAATTTGGCAAACGAAAATAGAGATAAATACATCATTTGTATTAAAACTCTCTAATATTATAACACTTGAACAACACTTGGGACTCTCTTCCACAAGCGCTTTATACAAGCTCTCAAGTTCTCTCTATAAACTAGACACTCCAAATCCTTGGATTGATACAAATGAGGAAACTTACACTATTTATACTATCGCTTCTATAGAATGGATGATAGGGATCAACTTGATTCAATGACTATAATCTATTTTCTAGATAATTCTACAACATCTATCAATTAGAGAATTATACACACATCTATACAAATATCTATCATGAATGACCTAGGTAATTCTACATCTACACATTTGTAGAACATTTTAGAGTCCTCTTTTCGCTAAGAATTCTCTACAGCCTTCTAAAAAGTTCCTACAAGTCTCTTTTATGGAATGTTCTAGATTTAGTTAATTCCACCATATCCCGCAATCTTTTGGAACCTTCTAGAAATCTCAATTGTGCATTTTTCGTAAAATTGGCAACCCGTCCTTTTTGTGCATCCCCACGCGCACATTTTAGCAAATTATCATGTTTCTTCGATGAATAAAATTCGAGACGTGACAATGTCCCTTCAACCAACAAAAGTTATTTTGGACTTCTAATTTAGGATATATGACAGTTTGGACCAAATGATTTTGACCCGCCAAACCCAATATACGACTTCTAACCATAGATTAAGGGCTTGTTTGACACGATTATTTCATTAACTTTTACTTTCTGTAGAAAAGTTTCATGAAAAAGTTACCTTAATTTTTGTTTATAACTAAATTTTTAAAAGTAATTTTGAAAAACACACTGGATCAGCTTACTCTAAAAACTCTTCTAACGAATGAAAACACTTTAAAGATTGTCAAATGAGTCAAAACAACTTCTAACTTCTCAAAAATCATCCTAAACAAGCAACGAGACTTAACTAGCTTCAAAATAAACGAATTTAATAAATAATACTTTTTTATTTTTTTTATTGCAGTATTTAGGGTATCTCTAATGCATCCCGTTTATTCTAATTTACGTAGCGGATAAATTGATAGTCGTCAGCCAAGTGATATTATAATGTTTAAATAACAAATATACGGTTAAATTCAAAATTCATCTCAACTGAATCACGTCTACGACCAAAAATATAGACTTTCATGTCATTATTTCCCTATAATAATAATAATAATAATAATAATAATTAAATAAATATAAATATTTGAGAGGATTATTTTCTCTTTTTACACAAATCAATTGTTTTCTATTTCTAGAAGCTAGCGTTTTCTCTCTTGATTGGAGTGTAACCCATACCTTGAGGGCCCAAACTGACCCTACCCTAAGCCATTAGTTCGAGTGGTAAATCGTAGGATGTGCCTCTCAGAAGTTAGGGTGGAGGGTACTGAAGGTCCCCACGAGTGGTGGTAACTCCCGCTTGCCACAAGATCAAATTCATTTTCAGGATTCGAACCCTATATCTGACCGTGCTGAGCGTGTTATTAGGCATCCCCTTTGTCACTGAAAGATATGCTCTGGAGGCGTGTTTTCTCTCTTGATTGATTTGTGTAATAATTGTCAATGAGAAAAGTTATATATCGTGAATACAAAACAATAATTATCAGTGAAAATGGCCACTGACCATGTTTTATTGCTATTATAGATTTCTTAAGTCCATTCATAAATAAAAAAATTACAAATCATTTTTGTTGGGTTACTAGTCCATTGAATTTGATTTATTTTTTATTTAACATTGACCACTATAATTTGTGTTAGTTCATGATTACTTATTTTGACTTAAATTTGGGATTGCTTAATCTCAATTTACTTGCACAAACAAGTTTGCCACTTTGCCTCTAATTTTTGGGAGAAAAGTTTGGAAAGATAATGTTGCTAATTAAATGACGAAAAAAAGAGAAAAAATTGATGAGTTGACAACACGACTATCTACATCTAGACGTTCACTTAGATAGTGTCTATGTTGTTATCCCACCAAAGTTGAATATTATATCATTCAACATGCATTGGAGAATGATATTTTATTTATAATGTTCACTTAGACCTCATTTGAGACTCATTTTTTCAAACAATCTGATTTGTAATAGCAAATTTTTGGAGAGTGTGTGGTTAAAAAATAGGAAATTTTTTTGAGTTATGTATAAATTATTTTATTGGTAGACTGTGTAATTGAAAATGTATTTTGAAAAAAAAAATAGATTTTGAATAACGGATACCAAACAGGACTTAATAATACACTACACAATTGCATTGATGCTCTTAATAGATTTTACCAGGTGTACACATTGGATTACATCCTAGTAGAAATTTTAAGGACCCCGATTCGGGAATCCTGATTGTGAGGGTGGTGGGACCTACCTGTATTGTGAGAATCGGTATTTATCAATTCGGGGACGCAACGCATTGGTGACACTCAAATTGATTTTTTTAATTTATTATTATTATTATTATTATTATTATTATTATTATTATTATTATATATAAACAAGACTATAAATTTGGTGCATCAAAATGAGTATCTTTATAATATATAAAAGTAAGGTAGTTCCTAAAAACAATTTCCTGCCCATTTTTCTATTTCTATAAATAGTAATGTCCCATAGAATTAAATAGTGTGAATGCAAAGTGAATTAGTGTGAATGCAAAACTGATGTATGTCAAATGTGAATGCAAAATCTGGATATATGTGAACACATTTATTGCATTATATATATATATGTGTGTGTATGTACTAAATAATTGTTGTTATTTTTTCAATCAATTTTAATTTTATTATCTATATCTATATAATATATAAAAGCAGCTGAGTTTTGGCGAGAAAACTCATCTTTTATTGTGTTCACACTCAAAAATTCAGCTTTTATTGTGTTCACACTGCTAATTCCACTTAAGTATTTTTATAAAGAATTTTTTTCACTTATTTATATTTGGTTATTTGTGTTTAAAACTCCCTTTTCATAAAATTATTCTAATCATTTAATGTTTTGAATCTTACAAATAAGTATTTGTATGTACTCATACAAATTCAATGTAAAATTTTCAGTTCAAAATTATATCGAAATTGTATTACGCATCTAATACTAAATAAATATTATCATATAATTTTTTTTTTATAAATAATCTTATTTTTTAGTTATTTAGTACATCTAAAAATTCGACTTCCTTTGTATTGCGTTCTATTAAATTAATTAGTATTTTTTATAGAAAGTTACTTTTAATACGTAAATAATTTTTTTGTAATAATGTGATATTTTATTGGTCTCAATCTTATGGATGAATTATTTCGTTCGGTCATACAAATCTAACGTCGAATTTTCATTTACATTTATATCGAATATTTAATCAAGTTGTATTAAATTTCATTTTAAATAGTCATACTTTTAAGTTCTTTGGTATATATACATAATAACCTTCTTTTCTATATCAGATTATTTATCAAAATAATTTTATTTACAATTGCATTTAATCATTATATGATTTTTTTATTCTAGAAAGTCTCATATCACATTTTTCACATTAACGGTTAACAGATTTATTTATATTGTTTTGAAATTATATAGTTATTAATGATTTTTTTGTCATAATTGTTAAGTCTAAATTTTAAAAAATAATTGACATGATATTAATTGTTATATTTTAATTCAATATTTATGATTTTTAAATTTCTACAACAATAAGTAAATTGTATCTCAATTTACTTAACTGAAAATTGAGATGGTCAATGTTATATTATATTTTTCATTAAAAAAACAATTACGTTGTATAATTATTGCAAAAACCTATAATATCATGAATTTGATGCATCATTGTCAATCTCATAATTTTAGTATTTTTTTTTCTTTTTTTATGATTATCGAATCTATATAATATATAAAAGCAGCTAAGTTTTGGCGGGAAAACTCAGCTTTTATTGTGTTCACACTCAAAAATTCAGCTTTTATTGTGTTCACACTGCTAATTCCACTTAAGTATTTTTATAAAGAATTTTTTTTACTTATTTATATTTGGTTATTTGTGTTTAAAACTCCCTTTTCATAAAATTATTCTAATCATTTAATGTTTTGAATCTTACAAATAAGTATTTGTATGTACTCATACAAATTCAATGTAAAATTTTCAGTTCAAAATTATATCGAAATTGTATTACGCATCTAATACTAAATAAATATTATCATATAATTTTTTTTTATAAATAATCTTATTTTTTTAGTTATTTAGTACATCTAAAAATTCGACTTCCTTTGTATTGCGTTCTATTAAATTAATTAGTATTTTTATGGAAAATTTGTTGATTCATTTTTGTTTTCTATATCTTTTTTTTTTTCCATTTCCCTATATACAACCTCTTTCATTTCTGTTATATATAATTATTATGAAGATATACACAATAATAAAAGATTCAATCAAAGGGTTATTTCTTTGAAAAAATGTATATTGTTTAACATGACCGCTCCACTCCACCTTCTATTTATCACGTTTTATGATTCAAAATTTCTGGTGCGGTGGTAATGCTTATTAGTTATTAATATTACAAACCAGTTGAAAATAAAAAATAGTAAATTATTTTTTGAAAAAGTAAAAAGGATTGACACTACTCTTTTCTTCAAGACCTGTGATATTTTGAGTCATTGAATATAGATTTGGATTTCTAACAAAAAAGAAAAAATATTAAAACTATAATATTGAAAACTATAATTTCAATCAGAAAATAATTACGTTGTATAAATATTAAAAACCTAAAATATCATAAATTTGATGCAATATCTTTGTCAACCTCGCAAATTATTATTATTATTATTATTATTATTATTATTATTATTATTATTATTATTATTATTATTATTATTATTATTATTATTATTATTATACATGTTATTTTTCATTGTCAATGGTCAAAATATTGAATTTTATCTTTTATATGCATGGTCTCTGTTATTAATTTTTTCATCTATTGTTTGAATGTTCAGAGTATATGAATACTGGAGATCCTACATTTAAGTGTTAATTTTGCAAGGCGAATTTTTGGTTCGAGGAGATGGTGAATAATCGTTACAAAACTTGAAGATCATATTCTATAAGGTCAAATTCTATCTGACAGTAATGCAGGATACAAGTTCTTTATTCTAAGGATATCGTTGAGCCATTCGAATTTTAGGATACTTATTAGATTTAATTTTTTTTTCATTGATGGTGTCATATGTCATGACTATCGATAAGAGTCAGATACAATCATTTTCGCATGTATGACTTCTCCCTAAAAGGTTGATGTTTATACATGAAACTAATAAATGATGAACTTATCTCTTATTTGTAAATGTTATTTATTTTGTTTAAGAATTCATTTAATTTCGAATAGGATTATTTTTATTTAGAAGTTTCTTCCCGTGCATCGCACGGGATGATTCACTAGTAATATATAAAAGTAGCTGAGTTTTGGAGGGAAACTCAGCTTTTATTGTGTTCACACTCCAAAACCCAGCTTTTATTGTATTCACACTGCTACTTTCACTTAAGTATTTTTATAGAGATTTTTTTTAACTTATTTATATTTGATTATTTGTGTTTAAACCTCTCTTTTCAAAAAATTATTATGATATTTTAATGTTTTGAATCTTAAAAATATATATTTGTGTTCAGTCATACAATTTCAATTTAAAATTTTCAATTCAAAATTATATCGAAATTGTATTACGCATGTAATACTAAATAAGCCTTATATATAATTTTTTTTATAAATAATCTTATTTTTTTAATTATTTAGTACATCTAAAAATTCGAGCCCATTTATATTGTGTTCAATTAAAAGCAGCTGAGTTTTGGAGGGAAAACTCAGTTTTTATTGTGTTTACACTCCAAAACTCAGCTTTTATTGTGTTCACTCTGCTACTTCCACTTAAGTATTTTTAAGGAGATTTTTTTTTTTACTTATTTATATTTGGTTATTTGTGTTTAAACCTCTATTTTCAAAAAATTATTATGATCTTTTAATGTTTTGAATCTTAAAAATAAGTATTCGTGTTCAGTCATAAATTTCAATTTAAAATTTTCAATTCAAAAATATATCGAAGTTGTATTACGCATGTAATACTAAATAAGCCTTATATATAAAACTTTTTATACATAATCTTATTTTTTTAATTATTTAGTACGTACATCTAAAAACTTGAGCTCATTTGTGTTGTGTTCAATTAAATTAATTAGTGTTTTTATAGAAAGTTACATTTAATATGTAAATAATTTTTTAAAATAATTGTGATATTTTATTGGTTTCAATCTTATGGATGAATAATTTCGTTCGGTCATACAAATCTAATGTCTAATTTTCATTTACATTAATATCGAATATTTAATCAGGTTGTATTAAATTTTGTTATAAATAATCATACTTTTAAGTTTTTTGTTACATATACATAATAACCTTCTTTTCTATATCAGATTATTTATCAAAATATTTTTATTTACAATTACATTTAATTATTATTTATTTTTTATTCCAGAAAGTCTCGTACCACATTTTTTAACATTAACGGTTAACAAATTTATTTATATTGTTTTGAAATTATATAGTTATTAATGATTTTTTGTCCTAACTGCTAAGTCTAAATTTTTAAAAATAATTAACTATGACATGATACTAATTTTTATATTTTAATTCAATATTTATGATTCTTAAATTTCTATAACAATAAGTAAATTGTCTCCAAATTTAATTAACTGAAAATTGAGATGATCAATGTCATATTATAATTTTCATAAAAAAATTATTATGTTGTATAAATATTGCAAAAACCTATAATACCATGAATTTGATGCATCTTTGTCAATCTCACAATTTTTTTTTTTTTTTTTAATTATCGAATTCGTTTCTTATACGTGTTTTTTCATTGTCAATGATCAAAACAGTAAATCTTATCTTTTATATGCATGATTTAGAATATTAATTTTTCCATCTATTATTTGATTGTTCAAAGTATATGAACATTGGAGATCCTACATTTAAGTGTTTATTTTGCAAGACAAATTTTTGGTGCGAGAAGAGAGTGGATAAGCGTTATAAAACATGTCGTAATCCAAAGTTCTCACTTTGTTGTGGGGTGAACACGGTTTGGTTTGGGCGATTTGTAGTAATATTTCAAATCAAACCATTTAAAACGGTCTGAAACTTTTCCAAACCAAACCAAATCATTTCATTTTCTAAATAAAACCAAATCAAACTATTTTTTGCCTTTTCAAATCACGAATTGCCAATGAATGAATTAGTATATTTTAAAGCGAGCTCAAAGACACATATTCGTCTAAAATTTCGAGTTGAAACTAGCTCAATAATAGTATTAAGTTTTTAATTGAGTATTTTATTGTGAATTAATTCATGTTGACAAACAGACTAATTATATAGAAGCAAACTGTAGTTAGCTCTTATATTAAAAATTTTATTTTAAGAAAATATTTTGGATGATGAATATGAATTGTAGAAGTAAGAATTATTTCCAAATGGTTGTGAATTTGAACAAATTAATCATTGACTCCTTAATTTTGATTTATTGACAATAAAAAGTGTGTTGCATTTTTTAAAATATGAACGTTGTCCTTTATTTCTTAATTTGGCGAGTTGGCTATTTGAAACCGCGGTTTTGCCTAAACCAAATAGTTTAAGGCGGTTAGGAATTTTTTCAAATTGAACCAAACCAAACCATTTGTTGTTTAGTTCGATTTCACAGTTTATTTGTTCACCCCTACTTTGTTGTATGCAAGAGAAAGTGAAAATTCCTCTTATGGAAGATCATCCTCTTATTTTGAAAGATTTGTTATATGTAAGGGACGACATGATTAAGAATTTCGTTGAGAACATTCGGACATATAATATGATGTTTTCGTTCACTTTTATGGGGAAATAAATAATGAGCTAAATGATGGTAGATGGTCTCCCGTCTTCAGATTACACGGTCAAAATGCCCTAAGATTGGAAGTATGTTGCCTGATGACAGTTCAATTCTACAATTTGCACGCTTTACATTGTTGACAATATGAATGAGGTTGAAAGCAGAAAAAGGGTCATTGGGTACGTATTATGTATTTATTGCTTTTATATTTATATTGTTTACGAATAATTTTGTTGTGATAGTCTATAATTTAATTTATGAATTTTAATGTCCCCCGGTAGGAGTAAATCATGCGATTCAATGTTGCATGATTGTATAGTTTCTGATTTGAAGAATTTGCTAGACAAATACAACAAATTGTTAAGATAGTTTAGGTTGGTTTGAGAAAAGATGATTGAGGAAAACACTTCAAATGTAAAACTTATACTTATTGGTTCGTGGGCGACCTGATGATAGCCAATATGATTTTCCTATTGTCAATGAAATTGCCGAATTGATTGGCGGTGGATTTTGATACACGACCTGGGCACAAGGATATCATTATTGCGCTACGTGGTGGACCATTGCATTGGATAAGTGAAGGACACAAGTTCTTTCTGAGAAATATTGATCATTTACATGGATTGTGTAATGGAACAAGGTTGATAGTTACAAAACTTGCGACCATGTTCTAGAAGGTCAAATTCTTTCTGGCATCAATGCAAGACACAAGTTCTTTATTCCAATGATATCGTTGAGCCCTTCTGATTCTAGGATACTTATTAGATTTCAAAGAAGACAATTTTCATTGATGGTGTTATATTCCATGACTATCAATAAGAGTTAAAGACAATCATTATCGCATGTGAGACTTCTTCTTAAACGGCTGGTGTTTGCACATGGACAACTTTATATTGTGATTTCTGGAGTGACAAATCGTTTCGAATTAAAGATGTTGATTTGTAATAAGAATGAAAGATCAACAAAATCAACAAACAATGTTGTGTACAAAGAAGTATTTCGAAATTTGTAGTCATATGAAACTAATAAATGATGATTTTATCTCTTATTTGTGAAATTTATTTATTTTATCTAAATGATTCATCTAATTTTACATTGAATTATTTTTATCCAGACATTTCTTCCCGTGCATCGCACGGGTGATTCACTAGTTAACACTAATACTGAATGAGTTCAATTAATATTTTTAGTTATCAGTATTCTTAATATTATAAATTCTAGGTATAGCCATCAATATAAAAATTGTGTTTTAATAATCAATGGTCAAATCATTGGTTATCTTTAATATTAAAAATCATATTTTCTGAAATATATATGTAGTTGAAAAAATGCGCTGCTTATAAATAATTTATAGAAAAAAGTTATTGATCGAAGACTAATATTGAATAATTAATGCTTTGGTTTCTTTTTGATTAATAATATCAATAGAATGGTTAATATTTTTAATCATTCTTAATTTTAATAAATTTTTAAAGACTATAGGGTATAAGATTATTTGTATAATTTCGTGATCTCCAATTTTAATCGGTTGTCGTATCATGATAATTGCATGATTTTCAAATTATTATTTTGATTATTTGACTTTGTTTTTTTGATAATTGTTTTTATGAAATAGTGATTTTTTAGAATGTATAGTTAAAAAGTAGTATGAAAATTGTAAAATATAATTTTTTAAAATTTGCGTGATTGAAAATGAGTGTTCAGAAAAATTGATTCTTGAAAAATCAATTCCATATGAGTAAGTGATAAAATATTATGTCTTGTGGGACCTTTTATGAATCGAGATGCATAGATGATATCTTAATAAATAAAGTTAAATATATTTACTATAAACATTCTTTAAGATTTAATCAAAACTAACATTTCCTGTTGGTTAATTTGTTACATTTTTTTAAATATATGACCACATCTGTTTACTTTGTAATAGTAAAGTAAATATGAAATGAAATATTTGTTTAATAAATTTAAAAATCAAATATTGTAATAAGATAGTTAGTACCATTTCTAATCGTACTATTCAGATAGTGATAAATTATTTGTGATAATCTAGAAAATATATTTTGAAAAGATTAATTACAATAATAATCATTAAAATTGAATAGTTATGCAAATGATCATTGAAGTATTTTTTTTAAGTAGTAAGTTATTTAAGTTCCTAAGTATTACAATTTTAGCAACTTAGAAAAAAAAGGCCCCTATAATTAACGTATAATTTTTTTTTTTTAAAAAAAAGTCATACTTTTTAACAACTCATTGTAATAAATAGGTGTTTAAGTATACATTATCCACAAAATCATTATTATTAAACTCATTTTGTAGATAATGAGGGCTCAAATAAGGACTAAATATGCTCACGAAAGAAAAACGTAATATATAAAGAGAGAGCACTTCCCAAAAACAGGTATTGAACCATTTTCCTAACTAACTCATTTTCTAAAATGGTAATTAGTAGTATTAATTCACTATTTATTATTCATTTTGAACAAAATTCAGATTTAAATTAATCCAATTGAATGCAGATTTTTAAATAGTTACAATTTTCAGGTCCCGAAGTTTCTTGGTCCGTCTTCCCCTCTTGAAAATAAATTACATTTTTTTTAAATTCGTAAAAAAAAAAAAAAAAAAAAAACTTTGTCAATATCACATAAATATTTTTATTTAAAAATTGAAAATGAAAGAGAATGAAATAAGAACGTTCATCCATCTATTTTTCTTTTTCTTTTCATTTTCGCTTTAATAAAATTCTAAGTATATATCTATTTTTTCTACTTATTACAAATTCTATTTAAATGTAATTTTTCTTTTCCATTTAAAGTTTTAAATCAATTCAAATTACAATATTTATAAAAATTCCTAGAACGATAAATATACGAACAATAAAAAAATTAAAAAATAATTAAGGTATGTGTAATGTACCTTTGTAATTAATTTTCTTCATTTATTTCTCATTTTTAATTAAATATTCATTCATATGTTAAAATATAAATTTGATATATATGGGTAACAAATGACCGGCATCGTACGGGTGTAACACTAGTATCATATAAAAACAAACTTTTGTTAGACATATCATTTTTTTAATTGCGACGTTTCTCCTTCTCTTTTTATTTTGATGCATAGGGTGTTAACTCTAAAAAGTGTTTGAGAGTGTCGATGTCCGACGCGTGTCAGACACCAACACGCTGACTTCGACAGAGTATCCGTGCAACCTAGAATAGACCAGATATAATCCCAATAAATGATATGCTAATAAAAAACTCATCACTAGTATCGCTGTTTCCAGACATCATATATACACATACAAGAATAAAACAAATTGATCTGATAAACCAAATGGAAAGGCTCAAATAAGAAAAGACTCGAAAGACGTGCAGATATATTGTACTTGTATCCACAATGTTTATCGACATGTCCTAAACTCTAGCATCTGATATAGATAATGAACATGGATGCTGAAGCCTTCAATAAAATAAAAAAAATGCAGCGATTTAAAAGGAGAAAGTATAGATAAAATGAGGTCTCTATTTTTTCCTGCTCACCTTCCTTGTTGGTTTAAGCCATCATCTCCAACAGCCATCGGGTTGATAGGATCCAATCTGTGAGTTGTCACTGAGAGAGATCCACTATGTTGTTCATATGCATCTTGAACCTCATGTTCTCCCACATCAATAGGTCCTAGATCCCGATTACTCGAATCGGGATTCTCTCCAGCATCAGCATTGGTGTGCAACCAAGCCTCCTGAAGCTGTAAAACGTACTCCAAGTGCCACAAAACTTCTCCCATTGTTGGCCTGCTCTTCCCCTCGTCAGCGAGACATTTCTCCGCAATCTCTCCGAATTTCATCAGTGATTCAGGAGAATAGTTTCCGCTTAGTCGTGTGTCGATAATACTTTCGAGTGATCTCTGCCTCTGCCAACGCATTGCCCACTCTGCAAGATTGATTTGATCTTTTGGCAAGGTTGGGTTTATGACAGCCCGAGCACAGACAACTTCGAAAAGGACCACACCAAACGAGTAAACATCGGATTTCTCGGTCAACTGCTGACGCCTAAAGTATTCAGGATCAAGATATCCAAAGCTTCCTTTTACTGCTGTACTTACATGGGTGTGATCCAGTGAAGGACCAGTTTTGGACAATCCAAAATCGGCCATTTTAGCGACAAAATTTTCATCTAACAGTATGTTAGTTGTTTTAACATCTCTATGGATGATTCCCCTATCGGATCCTGTATGAAGGTAATGCAGTCCTCGGGCCGCGCCAATGCACACTTCTAGTCGTTGCTTCCAACTTAATGGCGGTAGGTCACTCCCGAATAGATGACTCCTGAGGGTTCCATTTTCCATATACTCGTATACCAAGATCATTTCGTTCTGTTCATCGCAGAATCCAATCAGGGAGACAAGATGCCTATGCCTCAGTTTCGAAAGCATCTCAATTTCTGTCTCAAATTCAGCCAGGCCTTGATGAGATTGTGGGTTGGCTCGCTTAATCGCTGCAAGGGTGCCGTCATCGATCTCTCCTTTGTACACCTTACCAAATCCTCCCACTCCAATCCCTAAGCTTTCATCAAAGTTATTTGTTGCCGCCCTAATCTCCGCGAATGTAAAGCGCCTTCCAGATCGGATAGTTCCATTAAGATTCTGATACGCAGTTGATCCTGCTGTATTAAAGGTGCGATTAGCAATTGATCCGTGGAGGAATAGCGGCCGCCAACCAGAAGCAGTCTTCTTCGCATCATCATCGTCATCATCTTTACTCTTCCGCTTACAAAACCAGACAATTAGCATAACTAAAGCTGCAAGAATAGCAATAGAAGCGATACCTGCTCCAATTCCCACCCAAAGGTAACTTTTTGATTTTTTCTTCCCTTCTAGATTGCTATACTTCTGTACGTAAGCTAGATTACCATTCTGACTAAGTTTAAAAACCTCCAACCCATTCAAGAGGGCATCCGTTCCTGCAGAACCTGTTGTTGTGTCAGGACCAAGCTGTATCCAAAGGGTGTTGATCTTAGATGAAATGACGTCGAAGTAATCCTCGTGATATGCCTTGTTCATTCCTCCAGCTCGAACAAAAATATCGAAGTTCTCTGCTGCAGTTCTATTATTTATGTAAATCCTGAAAATCCTTTGATTCGGCCTGTCGTAAACAAGTTCACAGAAATGCAACCGGACTAGATAGTCAAAATCTGGATCAACTTCCAATTTCCATGACATGTTGAATCTCTTTTCCATGACTTCAGTGTTTGACAAAGTCCTTGCTGTTTCATACACGGGAAGAGGAGCCACAAATGTGTCGTTAGGAGAGGCATAGGTGATGTTAGTTCTGTTTCTGATTCCCAAACCGGCGTCTGGATTGACCATGTAACTCGAATCTACTTCCCACGTTCTCCAGAAATCCGAATCTTGTAAGGGTTCAATTACTGAACCCCCAACATTCAATCGATACATGGTTTCAACCCCTCGCTTGTCTAAGTTCAAAGAACCACCACCACCATTTCCGCCCACTCTTCTCACCGAGTCATTGAACAGCTTATCGTCAACAGGAATAATTTCTATGGCATTCACAAAACCGAAAGACCCTTTGGATGGAATGAATTCCACAACAATGACACTGTCATCAACAGTAAAGAAATACTCCTTCACTAAAGAAGTAAAGCTAGAATTGCCTCCGGACCCTAGCAAGTTCGAATTCTTATTCACAATCTCACCGGCAACGTTGAACTCAGAAACCAACCTCAAACCATTCGACTCAACAGCAAATACAGAGTCGTTCGCATTGTAATTCATGTACACCAATGGATGGAAATGGAGCCTAAGAAAATAATTCCCCGGTGTCCCTTGAACGGTATAATTCAAACTATCCGTAAAAATCCTGGCAGTTCTGTAAAGTGGTTCATAGACTTGATCGCCATCGAACATCCCAGTCGAGGCCTCAATACCAGAAGCACTTAAGGTGACATTGTTCCCAGGAACTGTGTCACCGATCCATCTCCTCCCATCCACAGTTACACTGGAATTTGTCCCACAGCTTATCAGAAAAAACTTCCTCTGAGCTTTCCCAATCTCCATAAATCCAAAAATAATCACCAGCCACAATATGCCCAACAGCCCCATGGCTTGGACCTTCATTAATCAGCACTCAAAAACAACCCACGATTCCTCTTTTTCTCCCCGATTTACCTTTCCTTTTCTTCTTCGCAGAAATTTCAGCATCCAATGCAAATACCAATAAAGTCAAGAACAGCAGAATATAAATCAAAAGATGAAAAAACCTAATCTTATTGAATCGCACTGACTTCCCAGAATCCCATTAACCCTAATACCGAATGCATCAAACTCGTACATATATTTCAGCTAAAGCAAAACCAATCAATACACATCAAGTTACCTGCATCAATCTAGGTTATTTGCAAGTAGTTGAACAGCTGAATCAAACAATAATTTCTTGACTCGGAAAGACCCAATCAACAAGCAGATCTGAGCCAAGAAATGCCCAAGAAATGAAAATTTTTCTTTATCAGATCAAGACTGATTATCCGTAAAGAAAATTGGGTTCAAAGCATCTTTTGAAAAACTAAGGGAACAACAAAAATTGGGTTGGCTAACTATTGAAACAGCCTGGAAACATTCATGTCAGTGTTTTCGTTTTGTTTCAGGATAGGTCAAGAATTTCCCTTTAGTATATATGTTTGTTGTAACTGATGCAATTGCAATTTGCTGTAAAAAGAATTATTAATTGATTTGAAATTCGAGATGAGGGGCAGATATGGGTGCCAGAGCATGGATCTCCATTATTTGAGGTAAGCCAAACTCACATGGGATTGTCTAGACATGATCAACAGTCCAAATTGAAATTATTTTGCGATCCATGCTACCGTGCTGGTACTAAAAATTCTTGTCTTTTTGCCCTTCCGTATCTGGAGTACACCCTTCACTAGTCCCGTACTCTAGATAATGCATATTCAGTATTTCCATTTCTTTTTTTTTTTTTTTTTTTTGGAAACGGTAAGTTTATTTTCTTTTAGCATCCACAAGTCTTTAAATTTGTAATATAATTTATATTTTCAATCTCTTAACTCATAGGTGATTCTCGTCTCCTCCAGGCTCCAACTTTCATCCACACTCCACATTTGGTAATGCTGACTTGTAGCCCTTCAACCCACCTCTCTTATAAACCCTGAATCATGATACATTGTCAAATTGATTTATCGACTGACTTACCTACAATACATTTGACAGACATCCATCACTTTACTCATCACATCATTTTTAAAATCAACCATTATAATTGTGCATATAAATAAGTTAGTAAATCATTAGGTAAATCAATCTGATTAAGTAGATTAATCCTATAACCCCTATCCCACATAGCTTCTCGATTCATTTCTTCGACCACTCGCTACTTTATCCTTGTTTGAGATCCAATCAATCTCAACCATATATTTTTAGTTAAGCTCATAATTTTTGACTTTTCAAATAATTTTAAACCGCACATTCTCATAAAATTCACAAAAACTCTACACCAAACATGGGCTTTTTTTCTTCCTCTTATTCTTTATTACTTTTTCAATATTAATTTAGAGGTGTAAGACATTTTTTTTAACAAGGGAAAATTGCATTGTACACTATAAAAACTACACTAAACTTATATTTACTACTCACAGGAGAAAAAAAACTGAAAAATACGATGGATGTTGTCTTCTTCCCAGAGCCCGCCACCGCTCCGAGCCTCCTCCTCCTCCACCACCAACTCCCCATCGCCACCACCCGCATCAATCACCACCACCACCACCCCATGCATCAACCAGTAGCGAGGGCATTGAACACACACAGCCATGAGGCACATGCTAGCATCAATGCAAAAGCAAGGCTAGCTCCTGAAATTTTAGGGAAGAATTTGAAACTACATTCAGATTCAACTGTGCATTGGAGCAAGGGTTCATTGGTGCTGGGACTATAACCCATGACAAGTAGGATTTGATTATTGCAGCCTGCGAGTGGGATTGAATTTTGCGAAGGATAGGGGGCTGAAGATTGGTTTGGTTGTATTCTATGCTCTTCAACTAAATCATGAATTTAAGACCACAAACTAATGTGGTTGGCGATGGTGGTTGCTATAGCAATGTAGAAAATGGTGATGTTGAGAAGATGGTTGTCGTCACGACAGTCGTGGTGACTGTGGTGGAGGTCGGTAGTTGTGGATTATAATTTATACCTGAAAAGAATAGTGTATGAAAAATGTTTGATTTTATCCCTGAGACATAGTATCATAAAATTTTTGTAAAGTATCATGATATGAGACTAAAGTTTTGTCCTATGTATCATAAAAGTTTGATAGAGTTTCATGTTATGACATCAAAAATTTGAAAGTTTCACAAATATCATATTTTGATACTTCAAAAATATCATATGATACTTGTGTAAAAACAATATTTTTCAGTAAAAAAAAGAAGTATTTTCAGTGATTTTTAAAAATGAAGTAATTTCAATTATAATATCAAAAATTGGGTATTTTTGCAAACGTCCTTTTTAACAATCGTGTCAATTGGGGACCAACTTTCTTCTAATACCAACTTGTCGAGATTGTCCATACTTTTTAATAGTTTATATATTAAATTAATCATTTTCCAAATTTTCTAAATTCGATCATAATAAAATCTAATTAAAATAGTGTGTCATCATAATGTCTTTTTCGTCAACATCACGCTCAAACTCTACTTAAATAATTAATGTTCCTAAAAAGTAAAGCTAACTAGTTATATGTACGGAAAGGTGTAACCCATACCTTGAGCATCCAAATCGATTATTTTCTGAATTATTGGTTCAAGAGGTAAATCGTAGATTATATCTCAAAGTCATGATGAAGGACATTGTTAATTCCCACGAATGGTTATGAATCACACTTGCCACAAGACACAAATTTATTATTTCAGGATTAGAACCCTGCACTCGATTACACTAAGCAAGTTTCCTACCCTTCCCTTTACTACTGGGAGCATGTCTGATAATCTATATTAATATATTAAAGTAGTCGAGTTAATGGTAGTCAACAACACAGTTTCCCTCTAAAACTTTTGTACTGTGTGCAGATTTTATTTATTTATATTTTTTTCTTAATTTTTGGGGACTTCAATATTCATCATATTCACACTCCTCATATCCCCCACCTAATAATCAACTTCAAAACCCACTTTAAAAATAGTTGGGCCTTCAATATTTATTTATCATTTTCAAAATCGCTGACGTCTACTTACAGTCTTCAATATTTATTGTGTTTACATAACTTCTATTTCCCGCGTCTAATTATGCCAGAAAGCCAATTATTTTTTTTTTTTTTTCCTTTTTCATTTTTTCAAATTTTGTTTCATTTTTTTCCCGTTTCTCAAAATCTGTTTATTCATTTTTGTTTTCTATATCCTCTTTTTTTTTTTTTTTTCCATTTCCTGATGTACAACCTCTTTCTTTTCTGCTATATATAATTATTATGAAGATATACACAATAATAAAAGATTCAATTAAAGTGTTATTTCTTTGAAAAATGTGTACTGTTTAACATGACCCCTCCACTCCACCTTCTATTTATCACGTTTTATGATTCAAAATATCTGGTGCGGTGGTAATGTTTATTAGTTATTAATATTACAAACCAGTTGAAAATAAAAAATCGTAAATTATTTTTTGAAAAAGTAAAAAGGATTGACACTACTCTCTTCTTCAAGACCTGTGATATTTTGAGTCGTTGAATATAGATTTGAGTTTCTGACAAAAAAGAAAAAATATTAAAATAATAATATTGTAGAGAAAGCTTCAAAAACAATATAGAATGCAAAATTATTTTGGACTAATAATGGATCCACAAGATGATTGTTAAGGGATTTTCTAGGAAAATACAGATTTCTTCCTCAACACAACAACGATACACTGGAATATGAGGATTTGTTAATAGTCTATTTATATTATATTCTAGATTTCTCTGTTAGGGTTGCAATGTGTTAACTAATGTTGAGCTATTTAGAATAGTTTTGAGTTGGATAGATATGCTAATGGTTTCGTCCGTTGAGTGAAGATAAAACATATTATTCAAGGGTCAGTATATATATTTAATGAAATTGTATATCACATTGTATAAAAAATAATAAAAACAAGAAACTAGAAACTAGAATTATTATTTTTTAAAATTTGCTTTTACCGAGAAGTTGTTTTTTATTTTTTATGATATAAGAACGATAATTTGTTTGGTTTTACTTATTTATATTTGTCTTTTTTGTGTCGAATCCTCTCTTTTCATAAAAAAATGTGTTCTTTTAATGTTTTCATTCTTACAAATAAATATTTGTGTTCAGTTATACAAATCCAAAGTAAAATTTTCAGTTAAAAATTATGTCGAAATTTTATTACTAGATAATACTCTCTCCGTCCTACAAAGACAGTCCACTATTTCTTTTTCGTCCGTCCCAAAAGATAGTCAACTTTATTTTTTGAGAGTGAAGTTAATATTTTATTTTCTATTTTGTCCTTAATCTGTGTGAAAATGAGTAGATGACCATCTTTATGGGACGAATGGAGTACTAAATTATAAATCACATCATACGTATAGTTTTTTTTTATAAATAATCTTATTTTTAGTTATTTAGTACATCTAAAAATTGAAGCTCTTTTTTATAGCGTATTATTAAATTATTAAATATTTTTATAAATAATTACATTTAATACATAATTAATTTTTTATAATAATTGTGATATTTTATTGGTCTTAATTTTATGGATAAATATTTGGTTCATTCATACAGATCCAATGTCAAATTCTCAATTAAAATTATATTAAAAATTTATACACATTCGTATTTTTATAAATCACATTGTATTGAAATTTTTATAAGTAAATCCTATTTTTTAGTTATTTATTACATATACGTATTAAAGTTCTTTCTTATATCGCATTATTTATTAAAATAATTTCAATGATAATTACATTTAATTCTTAATTAATTTTTTATTCCAAAAAGTCTCATATCACATTTTTTAATATTAACGATTAAAAAATTTATTTATATTGTTTGAAATGATATAGTTATTAATGGTTTTTGTCCTAACTGTTAATTTTAAAATTTCAAAAAAGTAATTAACCATGCCAAAATATTCTTTACTATATTTTAATTCAAATTTTATGATATTTTTTCACAACTATATATAAATTGTCTCTCAATTTACTTAACTAAAAATTGAGATGATAATACTAAATTATAATTTCAATCAGAAAATAATTACGTGTTATAAATATTGAAAACCTAAAGTATCATAAATTTGATGCAATATCTTTGTCATCCTCGCAAATCTTTTTTTTATTATTATTATTATACATGTTGTTTTTCATTGTCAATGGTCAAAATATTGAATTTTATCTTTTATATGTATGGTCTGTATTATTAACTTTTTCATCTATTGTTTGAATGTTCAGAGTACGTGAATATTGGATATCATACATTTAAGAGTTCATTTTGTAAGGAGAATTTTTGGTTCGAGGAGAGAGTGAATAATCGTTACAAAACTTGACGATCATATTCTATAAGGTCAAATTCTATCTGACAGTAATGCATGACACAAATTCTTTATTCCAAGGATATCGTTGAGCCATTCGAATTCTAGGATACTTACTAGATTTCAAAACAGACAATTTTCATTGATGGTATGACTTGCTCCCTAAAAGGTTGATATTTATACATGAAACTAATAAATGATTGTTGTGAAACTATTATAAAACAATAGAGAATATAGAGAAAGATGGGAGAGAATTCTTCTCTTATTGAATTCATATGAATGAATGAAATAAGGCTCCTATTTATAGGAGTGAACAATGGCACAATCGTAATATGTAAAGTTTACAGGGGTATAATGGTAATTGGTCATTCACATATTTTATAATATTTATAACACTCCCCCTTGAATGACATATTCCGCAATTGCCTGCATCGTTAAAACCTTGCTAAGAAAACTCAGTGGGATAAAACTTGAGGGAAGGAAAAAGAGTACAGAAGCTCCCCCTAATGTTGGCCATGGTGAATCATTGAGTCTAACATTCGAGTAGAACAAATCATGTACTGAATTTTGAAGTTCTGCATCATTAAAACCTTGTCAGTAAAATCCAGTGGGATAAAATCTGAACCAATGAAAAAGAGTACAGCCGCTGCCTCGTTAAAACCTTGTCAGGAAAACCTAGTAGGACAAAACCTGGACGAAGGAAAAAGAGTATAGCATGTTTCTCCCCCTGAAGTGTGCAATTGAGGATTCATGAACTTCTAGAACATTGATATCATCTTTAATCTGGAATATAAAAATCTCCTTGTATAGCATTCTTTATAAGATGTCTATGATTTTCTTCATTTGATATCATAACAATGTGTTGCTGAATTATAGCTTGTCGATAGCTATGATAATGCCTCAAAAACCTTGCTTGGAAAACCCTGTGGGACAAAACCTCAGCGAAGGGAAAAAGAGTACATTATTCTCATTAATTTTCATCAATACGCCTCAACTGTTGCCTCATTAAAAACTTTTCTAGGAAAACCATGTGGGACAAAACCTCAGCTAAGGGAAAAAGAGAGCAACGCGTATTTATTCCTTTCATGGAATATCACAAGTATATTGGTGCAACCATATAATTTATGATGAGCTTTATATAAATTGTTCATAGCTCATGATGTCATAACATGCTATATTAAGCAATGTTGTACTAATTTATCGATTGCATCTTTCACTTCTGGTGAATAATCAAATTTAGAATTCACTTCTGGTGAATAATCAAATCTAGAATTCACTTATGGTGAATAATGAAACATATTCATTTTCATATTCATATTCACTTCTAGTGAATAATCAATTTCCCAGATGTCATAAATAGTACACTCCAATTTCACTTTCAACATATTATATCATGGAGTCATTTTTATCATCCTATAGTGATACTAATCTGGGTGTATTGAATCTTTCATTGATTATATATGTACGTTCTTGCATCTCATAAACCACAATTTCTGATTTGTATAATCAATCATTGAAATATATATCAATTTCGACATATAATCTACAATCATTTTACTTGAAATCCCAACGTACCGCGATCAACTGGTACATCAAAGAATACTCTCAAAGTATCGAGATGAGAATCATACATTTTGATCTCACTCATTGGTATATCAAAGAGCTCAAGTTAGTGATTTAGACTATAGTCTATCCACCATATGTTATGCCAGTTCTATGAAAAATTTTGCACGCAACGAGTCGTCTTTTACGACTGTGTAATATTTTTCATTTGTACATATAATTACTGGCTTTACTCATTTAAGCATTTGGACTTCAGGTCCTTGAACAATAATCCCTACATTGGGGTTATATACTTGGCCAAAGTATTATAATTTCATCAACCTCATTTTCATAAGAGGGTTGTTTATGCAGTCGACTTATTTATCGATTCCATTTCAACTCAATATAACATAGAGAGATCTCTTTATATGTTCTATCATCAGGTACCTGAGTCTCTTACATTTAATTATGTCCATTTTACTCACCATGAGTATTTAGCCTCAAAGGGATCATCTCAATCATTCAAGAGATATTTATTTTTGGAATCGATAGTCATTATGCTTCAGGCATAATTACGCTTGAGGCGTGTTTTCCCCATAATGTTCACAAATATTATCAATCGGCTAAAATGTCATAACACATGTTATCCTTTTAGGGATATAATCTCAATCATATATCTAAGTGCGCTCTGGTGGATTGTATACATATCGCACTTTTACAAATCATAAAGCTTCACAAGCAAATCTTTATTTCATAGTATTGACATGTTTGTATGTAAAATATTGCTGCATGAGAAATATTTATATTCAAATTGTTCTCATAGCAAATAACTTGAGGCTTTTAATCTGCTAAATCATTAGCAATATAATATTCTATTATCTCAACTAATTCGTAAAATCATTAATGACTTTAAGATATATTCATGCTAGCATTTATTACTTTGCTCGTAATATCATTACTTGAGCAAATAATCAGTCATTCATTTCCTTAGTGAGATAATTAATTTGCTTTTGAGAACAAGGAGCAATTATAACTTGTTAACCTGAACAATCTTCTGGTTCTTTAATGAATGTCATTTTGCATTCTTAATAAATCTCATTTGGAATCTAACCAATCATTATAGAACTTCAGGTTCAGCAAGATATTTCACGTGTACATATGTATGAACTTCTTGTTCAATATAGTATTCATTTCATCAATACGTATTTCTGTACAGTTCAAATCAGTATACCTTTATTACTTTTAGTATACCGAAAAAATCATGTACAATATCCAAGAAAATATCTCAATCTTGTCGCCAAATCTTCCCTTATATCAAAAAAGGTAATGACGCATTATCTCATTGTTCCCACATTTTCAATAATTTATTCAATTATTTCTTGATGGAATCATTGACACGCGGAGCCACCGCTCTTTTACGCGTTAAATAATGCATTTAAATAGATCACTTTGGGAGAAGATCAGATCCATCAAAATGGATGTTATTTTATCAAATATCTGCAAATACTACTCAAATCTTCTGATAAATGTTTTGAAAAAGATTTACCGAGTTCGACTTGAAAGATTGAGGCTGCTGATGGATCAAGGTATCCCGGAAGATGTTCGTTGGTTGATTGAAGCAAAAGTTCGATTAGCTGGTGAGTTACCAGATTCATTTTCTAAGCACAAGCCTGACTTAGGTAAGAGTACTTTTGCAAAGAAGCGAAGAGCAAAAAAATTAAATAGTTGCTACAAATGTGCTCGATGGACATGTGATACCCGTTGTAAATCAATAGGATATTCATCCATAAATCGAGATGATAAGATGGACTTCATTAAGGGTGGACTGAGTAAGGAGTCATTAGATGATATCCGATTGACTCTTGAGACGCACCCTAGTGGGTATGTGCAGCGTGAGCTACTATCTTTATGGGCTAAATTCATCATCGATAAAGAGCGTTATAGTCTTAAAAATATAATAGCAAAAGATCATGTTTGCCAGGCTGTTATAAACAATGATGTTTTGGCTATTCCGCATTGATACAAGGTAAATCAGTATATTGTGTGTATATATATTTGCACATATATTTATAAAATATTTTCATGTTTCATTTCTCGAGCATTGATAAAGTGTATTGAAAAAAAAATCACCGAAAGGTAAGCTTTATCAAAAGTAGTGTAATTTAGTCAGAAGTAGGTTTTCACTTTTTCAAAAGACGAGCAGTAAATAGTGAAGTTTTTCAAGTTTAAAAAGCCAATGATTTTCACAGTTTCATGCATCCCAAAATATCATTTTCTCATAAGTTTTTCCTTCCTTATACTCTTAAAGATGGAAGGACCAAAACTTCGACAGATCAGAACTATATGTGTATTTTGTGGATCAAAAGTAGGGAAAGGTTTTGGGTATCTAGAAGCAGCAGTGGATTTAGGAAAGAAGTTGGGAGAGAAAGGTATCAATCTAGTATATGGAGGGGGCAGCAGTGGATTGACGGGTTGTGTTTCACAATCCACACAGGTAGAGAAAGTAAGAGTGATAGGTGTTATACCCGTTCATTTAGTTGATATCGCAGGCAAAACACGAGGGCATGAAGTACAAACCTTATCTACCCATGAAAGCATAACTTGCATACTATATGGTTCTGATGCCTTTATAGCCCTGCCCGGAGGTTTTGGTACTTTAGAGGAAATCTTTAATATTACCTCATGGGCTCAACTAGATCTCCATACCAAGCCTATTGGGCTTTTAAATGTTAACAATTTCTTTGATTGTTTGCTAACATTTCTTGATTATGCTGTGGAACAGGGATTCATCTCTCCATTTTCTAGGAGAATCCTTATTTCTGCTCCTACTATCGAGGAACTGCTGGATAAGTTGCAATCATATATCCCCATACAAGATCCAGCAGGAGTTAAGATGGATTGGTCGCAAGGAAGGGGAATCAAGTGAAAATGGAGTCCGGTTAATGTAAATTTATCCTTGTGAATCTCAAAATATTGTGGGTGGTAGAGTATGGGGTATTCTTACTCTTGAGACACACCTCTAATGTTGATGAGTATTTGAACTTAATCTTGTGGACCTCAAAAGGATTTGGAGTGGTGGAGTACAGAGTATTCTTACTCTTGATACACACAAAAAAGATTAGGGGTGGTAGAGTATGGAGTATTATTGCACCTGATACACACCTCTACTTTTGAGGATCATAAATGTTTCCCCCTTTTGTATTTTGCATGTATGACTCGTTTATACTTCTTCAGGAGCAATAATAGTAATATCATTTCAGTATGATAATCTTTACTTCTTCTGAAGTAAATATGTACTTCTTCTGGAGTACATAAGTGCTTGTACAAGAACTTTGATCAAAACTGCTTATCATAATCATATAACATTTATCTCATAATACTGATGAGATTATTTCCACATTAGCCATATCCTTACTATCATGTGATATTATCTTATCATACATCAACATTTCTTTGTTGAATAATTTATTTTCATCCACCCTTTCAACTACAGATATTGATAACTTCTGGTACTAAATGATAAAATATTTTCATTAAAATCTAACAATCTTTTGGTAATGTTAACTTCTAGTACCATTTGTTGAAATATCAAATAATAACAATATTATCAAATTTATATGAGTAGATATATTTAAAATCAGTAGAACCAACCATATAGGTGATGAAAATATAAAGAAATAATTATATTTCATAAATGAGCAAGTCATATCTCTAAATCCAGTCAACGTATTCATAATAGTCCAAGTCGTTACGATAATGAATTATACTCAACACATCACGACATGGAAACTATTATGTTACTTTTAAATCTTTTAATTTATCATATTGATCACATAATAGTGTTAAATAATTTAGAATATATATTCTATTAACACTTATCATCATATCATTAATAATGATTAATCAAATTCGTTAAATCATGATTAATATACTTTAACGTATTATCAATGGCAAAATCGTCCATATTTTAATATATTGATCATATGGATAAATCGAAACCTTCAATAGGTTTGAAATTAAATTTAGAACAAACTTACTTTTGATCCGAAGTTTAAAATCCCGTCGGAACTGCTCCAAAAACAGTTTTTAAGAAAATCGCCACGTTCGACCGCCGGAAAATTTCAAAACTGCACAAAACAGAAAAGTAAGATCATAGAAAAATTCAAATCATCAAGACGAACAAACTGTCTTTTGACGTCATTGCTGGAATCCGTTCACGCGCCACCCCACGAGCCGCCGCCGGCCGCCACGCGCCGGTGGCCGAAAAAATCAACTCATCACCATAATGTGTGCCTCGATGTCCCGAACGTGCCCATGGTCTCTGTTTCTCCAAAAGACCAACCATTTGGCCGGAATCAGCATTTTTCAGTCCGCCAGCCTCTTCTTCTCCGGTCAATAAACTTCCTTTTTAATCGTCGGATCGACGCCAAATTTCAGTCGAGTCTTCTCTTAGAAAATACCGTTGATATGCCGCTGGCCGATCGTCGATCGGAGTTCAGGATCGTCTGGGATCAGCGTTTCAATTTCCGGTCAGATTTTTTTTTTGTACAGTTTTTCAGCCTTTCTTCTCCGGTCGATATCTTCTGTTTCAGCCGTTGGATCATCCCCAAATTTCAGACGAGTCTTCTCCTCGACTAGCCCGTTCTGATGGCTGTGGTCAATCGTCGATCGGATATCTGGATCGGCCGGAATCTTCCTTTTTATGTTGGACCATAAATTTTAAAATTGGATAAATTTTCAGATCTACAATATATGAGTTATTTTCTAAAGCCAAAAGTGTTTGGTTTGAGAAAAAGAAACATTGATTAGTAATAATCAGGTTTTTGATACAGAGGTTCATCATTTAGATGCAATTGTAGAGCATACTCCCGTTATATTACTCAATTGGCTAGAGACTCGTGCTGATAACGTGTTGTGAAACTATTATAAAACAGTAGAGAATATAGAGAGAGATATGAGAGAATTCTTCTCTTATTGAATTCATATGAAATAAGGTTCCTATTTATAGGAGTGAACAATGACACAATCGTAACATGTAAAGTTTACAGGGGTATAATGGTAATTGGTCATTCACATATTTTATAATATTTATAACAATGATGAACTTATCTCTTATTTGTGAATGTTATTTATTTTGTTTAAGGATTCATTTAATTTCGAATAGGATTATTTTTATCTAGACGTTTCTTCATGCGCATCGCACGGGATGACTTACTAGTGGAAGATAAAAGGTTTTGAGAATGTGAACAATACATAAATAAGGGCTTAAAATGCAAATTTCAAATTTAGAAATGTTTAAAACTTTTAAATTTAGGCTTTCATTATATTTTTTAATTAAAATAAATAATACTAAAATATCTTATAAATTAAATATACTAAGTTCACAATATTATAGAATTATTAGGTCACGATAATATACAAATTATGGTCACAATCACAAATCAAAATTATGAAATCATTTTTTTATCAAATTAATTGATCACGACTTATTTCCCAAACACATATTATAGAATTATTTGGTCACGACTTATTTTGGATCACAAATTACAAATTTATAGACCACAACTCATTTTTTGGTCACAATTTATTAATTGATCACATCACGAATGTTACTTATTTCTCGATCGCATATTATAAAATTATTTAATCATGACTTATTTTTCGATTACAAATTACAAATTCATACGCCACAACTTATTTTTTGGTCAAAATTTATGACTTGGTCACAAATCACAAATGTTACTTGTTTTTTGGTCACATATTATTGAATTATTTGGTCGCCAATAATACTACACGTACCAACACAATTACAGAGAAGGTACCAAATGCTGAGTTGGACAAAGTGACATGGAAATATGTATTTTAAAAAAATAAAAATAAAATAAAAACCTCTAAAACAAAACAAAAGGAACATAGGATCAAGGTAATGCCCCAGTGGTTAGGGTGTCATCCATACTTGGCATAGACCAGGGTTCGAATCCTATGAAGGGGTTTGGGAGAGGTTTTGATTGTAATAGGATATACTCAAAAAAAAAAAAAAAAAAAAAAAAAAAAAAAAAAAAAAAAAAAAACCTGCAAACCCACGTTGTTTCCTTCATTCTGGCCAGCAAGATAGTTTAGGGAAAAACCAGTGTGACAAACGCTCGGAGCAGATGTATTAATCCTTTCTCCCGGCTGTGAATAGTTACCTTCTTCTCCGGCGACCATGTTGGAAAAAAGGTTGTGTGATATTACTGTTTTTGCTGCCCTTAAATTTTTTTTCTTTCTTTTTTTAATCAAATTGTAATTTGGATGTTGCAATTTCCAGCTACCATGTAAATACCTCCATTTAATATTGTAATGTTGATTAAATACTTCACAGCATGACTCTTTGAGATCATGCACATGGGACCAAAGTCATCACACAACTCCGTTTTTGATACATGATACACGAGGACTAGTGTACTTGCCTTTGAATCGTGGTTTTATCTTTCTTTCATTATTAATTGATAATTCTATTATTCTAAGATTTTGATTAAATTTTAGGAATTCTAATGGATTTGAATTTGAAGTAATATTGGTTTTCTTAATGTTGTTGCTTCCCTTAAGTAAATGGGTTTGATATTGTACAAAAGTGTAATTTGGATGCTGTCTGCAACCATGGAAATACCTCCAGTTCAATGTTGTAATGATGATTAAATAGTCGGGCTTGATTTTGATTAAATTTCATGAAATTGTTGAAATGTTAATATTTATTTTTTATTTTTTTATTTTTAAAATATATATTTTCTTGATTAAATTAAAAAAAAAAATTCTTCAGGTGATGAGAAAGAATTCAGCAATGTTGGAGTAGTGGATGATTGTGTGGTCGGTCAAAGTGATGCTCAAGTGCCGGAGGTTTGGAGTAGTGGATGATTGTGTGGTCGGTCAAAGTGATGCTCAGGTGCCACAGGTTGGGATGATGTTTGACGATGTAGTAGCAGTGCTCCAATTTTACAAACGATATGCTTATAGTGTGGGTTTCCCAGTTAGAAAGTGCAACTCAAAGAAGGATAGCAATGGTAGTCTAAGATATGTGACATTCACTTGTAGTCGAGAAGGGAGTAGGTATATTACAACAAGCACATGTTTGAAGCCTAAACCAAACATCCAAACCAAGTGTAAGGCTATAATCACGGCATCGGATGAGAGCTGTGGAAAATAGAGGATTAACACAGTATATCTTGAGCATAACCATGAGACAAGTCCATCCAAGTCCCGTTTGTATAGATGCAATCGAAAAATTAGTTCTAACGTGAAACGGGTACTTGAAGTGAATGACATAGCTGAGATTCCATTACACAAAAGTTTTAATTCAACAGTTGTTGAGGCTGGTGATTATGACAACCTGACGTATGTTGAAAAGGATTGTAGAAACTATATAGAAAAATGTAGACGACTGAGACTAGGGGAACGGGATGCCGCCTACTTTTCAAATACGCAATCAAAGTCTCCTGGATTTTACTTTAGCATTGATTTAGATGAAGAATCTCGATTAAAAAAATGTATTCTGGGCAGATAACAGATGTAGGCAGGCGTACAAGGAGTTTGGTGATGTTGTGACTTTCGACACAACATATTTGACCAATAAATATGACATGATTTTCGCACCATTTGTTGGAATCAGTCATCATGGAGAGTCTGCACTACTTGGATGTGGGTTAGTTTCGAACGACGACACTAAGACATTTATTTGGCTCTTTCAGTCATGGCTCATGTGTATGAATAATCAGGCTCCTATCGAAATCATTACTAATCAAGATTGAGCCATGCAGAATGCGACCGAAGTAGTATTTCCAAATACGAAGCATAGGTGCGCCCTTATGGCACATATTGAAGAAGCCTCCAGAGAAATTTGGGTATTATATTGACAAGGGTAAAATTATGCCTGCTATTACTTGCCTTGTTTATGATTCACAAAGTCAACACGACTTCGAAAAAGGTTGGTTTGCAATGATTGACAATTATCAGTTGCATATGAACGATTGGTTGTCAGGTATTTATGAGAATAGAGGTCGATGAGTTCCATGTTATTTGAAAACAAGTTTTTGGGCTGGGATGTCAACTATTCAGAGAAGTGAGAGCACTAACACTTTTTTCGACGGTTATGTTCATTCTAAAACCTCGTTGAAGCAATTCGTCGAACAATACGAACGGGCTAGGAGGAGTAAAGTGGAGAATGAATTCCAATCGGATTTCAAGTCATTCTTTGCAATGATTCCTTGTGTGACAAAGTATAAAATACAGAAGCAATTTCAATCAGTGTTGTAATACCACTTTTTCGTTTTATGTATTTCTTGAAATTTACGTAATTATTCTGTTCATGTTATTGTGAATTATTTAACTGATAAAATTATTATTTAAAGTTTGAATTATTTTGCAGTGGAAGGACATGGACGTCGTCTTGATCAATATACCAACTGGAAATTTTATAAATTGTTTCTATGTCTAATTGTTTATTTTATTTGTTAAACTTGCTAAATTCTATTTCTATTAAGTCGTCAGTGGAAAATTGCATTTAATTTTCTATTGGGAGTCAAATAGAAGTTTTGCACTTAAATTACCAACTTATAAGAGTTGAGGGACTGATTTGCATATTACCAAAAAAAAAAAAAATTTAAAACTCAAACCTAAAAGTCTACACTCCACCACTCAGCCTGTCTCTCGATCTCTGTCTCGACTCTCTTCTCTCGCCTCCATCACTCTAGGCCGGAACCAACTCCGCTACCACCACCACCACGACGTCAGCAGCCTCACACCACCACGACCACTCCCTCGCTTCGGTAGAGCCATTCTTCTCCCCACCCTGCGCACGCACACACCCGAACACGCACGCATACACATATGCAGTCTTACACTCACTCACACACAAACATGTATATATTGATGTGTGTGTATCTATATATTATACATATATGTGATTTTTTGATTTAGTGATACAATATATGTATGTATGTGTGGTATTTCAGATTTTTAAATTATGAAAATTAATTTTAGATTTTTGAAACTTTGATTTATTATTGGCTTAGTTAAATGTTTGGGCAAAGTTTGAGGTATAATGTGCAATTCCAGATTTCAATTTTTGTTAAATTTCTAATTTTCTGTTAGAATTGGAGATTCAGTAGTGTGATTTTGTATGTATATGGAATACATGTATCTATTTATGTAATTTCGAATTTTATAGTAATTTTCTGTTTTCGAAATTCCTTAATTAGTAGTTTAATTTAATTGTTTACTGTAGTATTGAGTTAGAAATTATAATTTTTGCAAATTTGGGGAGAATTATATAAATGGTTGTATTAATTTTAAGATTTTGTAGTTAATTAGCATATTATGAAATTATGGATTAAATTGGTTTAGTTGACCACCATTTTTGAGAAATTTCAGATTTTTTTTTTATTTTTTTTATTTTTTATGATGAAGTTGTTTAATGGATTCTCTGTTGGTTTAATGTTGTTTTAAATGGAAACTTTCAAATTTAGGATTTCAAGTAATGAGGTGGTTTTAATTGAATTTTATTGTATATTTTTTACTTATAGTTGCTATTTTCAGACTTTCGAAATTTATGAAATTTGTAGTTTAGTTAATTGTTCAGGTTATTATGGTTTGAATAGTTGGAATACTAATTGGAATTGTCTTTGTGAAATTTAAGTTGTGATGAATATTCCATAACTTTGACCTTTGTGTAATTTGATAAGTTAGATGTCAATTTTTGCTATTGAAGTTAATCTCTTATTCCGAATGTAGTATGGTATGTATTTGACATAGCTTAAGATCCCATTTGGTTGGAATTGTAAGTCACATGGAAGTTTCAACCTCATTTAGGAGTTTTAAATGTGATTTTGAAGTCTCAACCTTATTTAGGAGTTTTAAAAGTGTATTTTATTAAAGAATGGGTACAGCTAGGATTTTAGTACATTGACGTCACGGGCAGCCGAGGCTCCTCCACTTGCAGATCCAGTTAACGGTAAATGCTAAGGACGTCAAGTAAGTAAACTTCTCCTATTTCCATCAAAGTTGAATGTTTAATGTGGAATTAATGTGCTTAATTGACATTCGTGTTAATTACCTAATTTTGATGCTTTTGATTTACGATATACAAGTATGAGTATTTAAGAAATATTCAAGCATGCACATTATCATGTCATTGCATCATCAAGCATGCATTGGTATCGAAATTGGGAAGTCAAATGTTTTTAATGAAAGAAATGTGTCAAGGTGCAAATTTGTTCAAAAATTATGTATCCGAAGTTTTTGTAGAAAGAATGGGTGTACTTCTATGTTATGAAATATGCGAGTGGGAAATGGGGCGCGGGGGACTGAAGTACCCAAATGTAATGAGCAGCTTTCCGGTGGAATAAAGTGAATGAATCGTTTTGCGGTGGAATAAATGTTAATCGCTTTGCGCTTTTACTTGTAAATGTGATCTGTTTCCAAATAAGAATTGCCCACTGTTATCTGATTGACTAGAAGATACACCAAGTGAGCTCACGATGGAAATGAAATAAAGGTTTTGAAATGTTTAAGTGAAAGTTTGAAATGTTTAAAGTTCTGAAAAGTAAAGTAAATGAGGATACATATTTCAAAGTGTTTAAAACATTTCACGTCATGAACATACATCACGTGTATAAAGTTTACTTACGGAGTTTTGATCATCCCAATATTTCAGGTGATGAAAGCTAGATGATACAAAGAGAGCATTTGACGGTAGACTCAGACAGTACCCGATTTTGAATTATTTTAAAACTGAATTAAGGATTTAATTTTAGTTTTCATCGACTAATTCTTTCTTTGTTTATTCCTTAAACTAATTCATTTAAATTTAGCTTTAAATAAGTTGTGGTATTTCTAGTAGTGTTTATATTATCCCTTATTTCACTTAATTGAAGTTTATTGATTTAGAATTTTTGTGTCGAGGAGTTTGGGATTGATTTTGGAATAATGTGGTGATGTGTGGGTTTGATATTGAATTTTGGTTGAATGTTGAATATTGAATATTGAATGAGTTGAGATTTATACTTTTAAAATGGTTATGATGTCCCTCTACAGGTTGGATAACTCCAATTTATAGAGGAGGTTCTGTTGAAATATTTGTAATGTTTCAATGAAAATTTTGATGTTTTAAATGATTTATTTCCGCATGTAAAGGAAATGAAAGTTAACACGTCTAGGTTTAAGATTTTAAACTTGAGGTGTTACAAGTGTACACATTAAATAAGTTCAGACAATTTCAGGAACAGTTTATTGGAAAAATGTACCGCAAGGTTATCTCATGGGAAGATGAATGTTTTGGATTGAGGTATGAAGTAAGCGAAGATGTGATTTTCGATGAAGGACAGAAGAAGAAAGTATTTTAGGTGTTGTTGAACAAAGAATGTATTGAAATTATTTGTAGTTGCCACTTGTTTGAGTTCAAAGGAATTGTTTGCAAGCATACTATATCTATTCTAATCCATAACAATGTGAGAAAAATAACAACTGTCTACATTCTTAGGAGATGGAGGAAAGATGTCCGGAGAGCCCACTCAAGGGTCTTAGTAAATTAAGATGGATTGGTTAGTTCTCCATTACAGAAATTGTATGATGACATGTGGAATGCATTCACCAAGGTTGTAGACTTGGCGGCAGATGATGAAAGAAAGGGTAGTGCAATTTTGGAGTGGATCGAGTGTCAAGTAACTGATTTATCTGCATCCAAAGTGGGGTATAATATTGGAAGTAGCATCATCTCACAACAAGGTCATCAAGTGCATTCTAAAAGCGAAGATGTTGAGAAGACTGTTAGTGAGAGCATTTTAGATTTGAAATGTGTGCGATGCAAGGGGGCCTCAAGAAAGCTTCGAATGAAGGGTGCATTAGAACGGACGTCGAATAAATCTAAGGTATCTTTCTATTTTTTCTATTTATGCAATCGAGAGTGAAAACATTTTAGTTTTATTTAATCTTCAACTTGAACCATTTGTTAGTGTACTATTTTCGATGCATAGGTTGGGCCAAAACGAAGACCCATAATTTCCCTACTCGCTCCATCGCACATGAAGGAGAAGTTGAAGTACATGCATCCCAGCTTGAGTAATGCACACAACCTCAATTTTTGTCCTACAGTAGGGATGAATCAATATCCAACTTGAAGTGTGCATTGTTAGTGAAATTATGTGCCACATTGAAATTATGTTTCGTATTAGTGAAATTACGTGAACTCGACTTTGATTTTTTTGGGCTGTATTAGTGAAATAATGAACTGTGTTCGTGTTTCCCATTCAGAATACCTCAATACATGTACAAACCAAATTTATATCATCACAGCAACGTACAAAGAGAAAATAAATCCTTAAATTTTTACTTTCATTCCACATCAACAACATATGTGAATTCGACATTGCCATCTCCATTTCCATTACGCATAAAAAACAAAAGAAACTACAACACCATGAAATATAAAACTAATTAATACTTATCTACAAATTCAATAAACTTCAGCTTATTTTATTAAAGAATCATCCGAGTGGGATGCCTCCTAGGGAGTTGTTCTCTTTGCCCAATATTAGCTACTTGAATTTTTCATCCAACGTGCTTAGTGGTTCACTTCCATGACATCTCAAGTGTGGGGTTGCAGTTACTTTTGTCTCTCGTCAATATTTTTGATAACATATTGATAGGTGTGCTTCCAACTTGCTTAGACATTGATTTAGATAAAAGAGTAGTGAAGACTAGTTGAATTGCTTCCCATTTGATACCAGAAGTCAGCATCTCGAGACATATTGCAAATATAGAAAAGATATAAAAGGACTATTAATGGAAAGAAAATAGCCATTTTTTCCGTTGTTCTCGAACAGACCTAGAACTAATTCCATGCAGTTATGCTTTGAAGTATTTAATCAACATTACAATATTAAATGGATGTATTTACATGGTGGCTGGAAAATTGCAGCGTCGAAATTACAATTCGATAATAATAATAAAAAATTAAGAGCAGTAACATCAGTAATACTAATATTAACATCACATAACCTTTTTCCGACATGGTCGCCGGAGAAGAAGGTAACTATTCACTGTCGGGAAAACGGATCGTAAATCAGCTCCGCATCCCAGCATTTGTCATGTGAACTGGTTTTTCCCCAAACTATCTTGTCGGCCAGAACGAGGAAACAACGTGGGCTGTTATGTGAGTTTGCAGTTTTTAGATTTTTTTTGTTTTTTGTTTTTTTAAAAAAACATATTTCCATGTCACTTTGTCCAATTCAACATCTGGTACCTATTCGGTAATTGTGTTGGTACGTGTTGCATTATTGTTTGGTCACCACTTACTTTTTTATTACAAATTACAAACTTATAGGCATAACTTATTTTTTTGTCACAATTTATCAAATTAACTGGTCATAATTTATTACTTGGTCACAAATCACAAATATTGCTTATTTCACGGCCACATATTGTAGAATCATTTTGGTCACTATTTTTTTGATCAAAAATTATAAATTTATAGGTCAACTTATTTTTTCGATTACAAATTATCAAATTAATCGGTTGGAAGTTATTAAATTAATCGATCACAAAATGTTACTTATTTTTTGGTCACGTATTATAGAATTATTTTGTCACGACCTATTTTCTGTCACAAATTACAAATTTATAGGTCACAAATTATTAAATTAATTAGTCGCAATTTATTACTCGATCACAAATCAAAAATGTTATAGGTCATGCCTCATTTTTGTCACAATTTACAAATTAATTTTGTCACAATTACAAATTTAGTCGCAATATCAAAATCTTTTAGGTCACGTATAATTTACTAGCCACAAATAATGAATTAGTTAGTCATTATTCATTTTTATCACAAATTTTCAATTTAATTATTCACAACCTATTTCTAGATCACAAACTATAAAATTTATATGTCACAATTTAGTGTTCGGGTCACAAATTTTCAAATAAATAGTCACAATTATCTACTTGGGAAACAGATTTCTTTTCCTCGATCCCACCCCACCTCACCTCACCTTCAAAGATATCAGGTTACAGTTTAAAGTCGACAGCACCATCGCCTCACCACAACCACCATGGCTAGCAACACCCAACCCCGCACTCCACCACCGCTGTCAATACTAAACTCCACAATCAACCGCCCAAACCAATAACCCAAACACAAATGCTCCAGAAACCTTCCCACTTTCATCGGTTAAACCTCAATCAACACTGGTCACAAATCGCACACAAAATTGATCTACCTCGTAGCATTGCCGCTCCCTACACAACAATCAAAACCTTTTAAAATGGTGGATATCAACTTCCATACGCTGGTCACTATTCACCACGCACTGAACCAACTTACCCTCCTCCATCCAACTTACCCTCCTCCATCCCTGCAATCACCGTGGAATAACAAAGCTGGATCTCCTCCGCCAACTAGTGTCGTCGAGTCTCCACCACCTTCGAACTTGCTATGTTGACATGTGAAATGCTATTGAGTTATGCAACTATGGAGTTCTCCATCTTGCCTCTATCGGCACTACATGCACCACCGCCACCACAACCGGGAGCCAACTGCACAGCCTCGGCATTGCACCACAACCTCATCATAGGTACCACCGTACACAGTCCGAACCTACCACATACCATTGAACCACAAACCAAGCACAACCGTACAACACCTACTTGAAAAAATTCCTCAAATCAAAATTAAAAATTCAAATCTCCATCCGACTCCAATTCTCCACCACCACCACCCCTTAGTTCCTTAGATCCACCACCACTGCAACACAAATCCCTCGAACTGAGCACCACACACCACCGAGACCATGAAGGAAGTAGACCTCACCACCTCCACCGATCGAAAGAAGCAACATGATCTTCGACCTCCAAATCTGCAACTAAACATCATATTCATCATCGTGCAGTAACCACACGCCACTACATGGGGTGTCGCGCAGTGCCTAGAGTGGGTTAATGTCGTAGACGCAGGAGTGTTCGCAAGTTAGTTTGTGGTAGCCAACGACTATTGAGTGAAAAGGAATGGGTTAAAGGGTTTGGGTATAGGGTAATGGTTGTTATGGGGGTGGGGGTGGGGGGAAATATAAATGTAGTGACATGATAATTTAGATTTATAAGTATTGTAATATTTTTTTTATATTTTTAAAAACATAATTAGCACCTGATGTCTGAAAATAAATTCTGATGACATGATTAATGACAATCAAACTTAAAATGCATGGTTTTACACAATTTTTCTATAAATTTATATACATTTCTTATTGTAATATAATGTGCTAAAAAGTTGGTGGGCTTGGCATCAATTGAATTATGCTAGACGACTAAACATAATTGTTCCTATCTAACCCATTGAGTAAATGTCAAGCTTGGTGTAAATTATCATTATTAGTATCAAACATTGCACTTGATAAGTATCAATTTTTTGGGTGGTGATACAGTGATCGCGCGACTGACCATCTGATGTGAACCTCCTTGGTATATTGATCAAGAATTCTCACAACTATTTTATATCAAACCCAAGAAAGCTAAAAGTGGTAAAATAAGAGATAAAACATCTTAACCCAAGTTTAAATCTAACCTAAAATTCAATGATTAAACTAACCCTACCCCAATGAGTATCAACTAAACAAATTCCAAGTTAGCGAAAAATAAAAAACAACACAAAAATAAAATATACTCAAACAAAGTTGATTAAATTCCAAGAAGAAACAAGGTAAAAGGGTTTTACCTCAACCCAAAGAAGAGTCTCACAAGACCAAACTCTCAAGAGCATTCAATGAACACCACAAGTTTTCTAGGTTTGAAATGAAAAATGTGTATATATTGTACAAAAATGGGTAAAATGAGTAAATTTGAAAATTGCTAGGAAAACCCCGTTTTTCTAAAACAGGGTGTTTCGGTCGATCACATGGTTGACCAAATTGGCACTTTCGGTTGACCAATCCTCAGCCGAACGTGACTGAGGCTGCACCCCAAAATCTCTGCAGAGTTTCGATAGACCGGAATGACTTTCGGTCAACGGAAAATGGTTGAGTCCAATTTCTTCTTATTTTGGCTCCAACTTGATTCTTGCTTGATTTGATATCTTGTTTAAGCCTTGAATCTTCTCCCAAAATAGCTTTTAATTGCCTCCGTGCTTCACAAAAATGTACTTCAAAATTGTTTTGGCTCGAACGATGAAGTTTTTTTCGGCGAGCCCCCTATGATTCTCATCAGACTCTCCTTCTTCAGGATGATTCGTCCCGAATCATAAGTTTGTTCTAGATATTTCATTGCACCTCCGAATCAAAAGGAAAATTATGGCCTCCATGACACATGATCAACCAATAGTATCTTGTAGCCTTGGCCATATGGAGGGGTTGAAACATGAACTCTTTTGGGCATAAATGACGTGGCCCAAAGTACCAAATGCCATTAACCTGCAAAATAAAATTAAATAAAATAGGGTGGGGAATGTTAGTTTCACAAAGCATGAGATATGGATCCTCATACTTGTTTAAGGGATCTATTCGATATCGAATAAGACTTTTAATTTAGTTGTCGTAACATCATCGAAAAAGAAATAAGAGTACCGAATCTTACTTCAATAATTTTATCGATTAAGTAAATTGATTGTTGGTTCCATAGTTGGAGAGAAATTTATTGAAGTAAATTGAGTGTACTCAAAATAGACTAAGAATTCGTCTCAATGTTAAAAAATAATAGACCAATATTAATTTGTAAGCATATTTATAAAATAAACTAATCAAACAATTATAATAATTGATGAGCTATAACTTTTATTATAGTTCACCTTATTGTGTCTTGGCAATAATGCGATTAACTAGGTAATGGGTATTTCAAAATGGTATATTGGAAGTTCAGTTTTAATAATAGCAAGAGTACTGAAATATAACACGAAGGTAGCATATTGAAAAGAAATATAAAATAAATTAAAATAAAATAGGTTTAGGTAACCAATTTTGACTGTCATAACTAGGGCTGGGCGCGGGTTGGTTTGGGTCGGGTTGGAGACCAACCCGAACCCAGACCGACCAAGTCGGTTTGTTTATAAATCAACCCAGTGAAACCAATCAAAACTTTAAAACCCAAACCAACGTTGAGCGGTTTGGATCGGGTTGGTTTGCGGTCTGGGCTTCATTTTGGGCATTTTGTTTAACAAAAACTTCTGGACCTTAGATTAAATTAATAGTATGTTTGTATTATTATTTATTTTATTTGGTTAATTGTTGTCCCAAGTTTTTGGCCAATTTTTCAGCATTGAATACAAATACAATACTTTCCTTCTAATTTATTTTAAATTCATTGAAACGATTTCCTACCTTTGGCGGTTCTAGCCTTCTAGGAAATATATTGGTGAGATTTTGAATTTTTAAAAACAAATTATTGGTAGAATTCAACACAAAATAACTGGCAATAAGATTTTGTACACAAAGGTGGTTTTATTTTTTTCTATTTGCAGTAGTTGAGCTTAGAAAATTGACAAACCACCACTGGTTTTTGTTCATTTTAGGATTTTTTTTTTAAATAATCAATATTACGAGTCGGTTTGGGTTGGGTTAAATTTGGTTTTCAATTGAAACCGTAACCCAAACCAAACCAAACCGATCAAAATTTATATTTTCCAACCCGCAAACCAATCCAATCACCTAAAAAACTAACCCAAGTCAGTCTGTTTGGGTTGGATCGATCGGATTCGTTGGTTTGGTTTGGTTTTTTCCCATCCCTAGTCATAACTTTGACATCTATTATCAATTTTATGATACGAAAATATCGTCGTAAAGTACTCCGTAAGAACTTCACAATTGCACCAAGAAGTCTCTATTACGATTTCATATGACCCAATAATTTAAATAAAAATTTCCATAATTATTTTAAAGTTTTTAATAATTATTGGGACTAAAATATAAGTCTTATTTTTAATAGGACTAAAAGAAGAAATAAATAATTTATTTAATCAAAATTGAATCCTTGAAAAATTAATAAATAGAGGCCATCCATTCAGAAGAATGGAAGGAAAAAAATTAAAAGGAGATCGATTACCTCAATTACTAGGAGGACATATCCGCCCACTATAAGGCAATCATTACTTCTCTGTGTGTGTGTGTGTGTATTATTAGTATTATGATTATTATTAATATTATTAGAATTATTATTTTAAATAGGAAAATTATATTAATTTCTTGAGATATAATAAAGCAAGTTGACCTATTTAAATTAGGGTGGATCCTATAATTATTTCAGTTAAATGTTTTACAGTAAAATAACATACTTTAATCTTCTATTATTTATTGGACTGAAATTACTTTAATAATCTATTATTTATTGAGTCTTATTTTATACTTGTTAGTTAAGATATAATATATTATCACGTGACTAAAATTATAATTTATACATACGATAGGTAAAGAGTGAGAATCAATCTGGTTTGACTTCAAGCAAATTAATGGTGCAAATATTGAGAAATAAGGTGGTGAACTTTAGGATAACCAAAGAATGACGTAAGTAACAGCTCAAGTGCAATGTAAAACAATATTGTATTATTTTTATGTGTTCTTAAGTGATTATATGATATATATTGTTGGTGCAACATACATGGAATATGATGTCTTAAATATCTCTAAATGATGAAAGCATGTGATGCATGATCTCGTGATATGACGCATTATTAATGTACATGAACATCATTGAAATTCCATCTCACGTGATTATGACATATAATTAGTATACGAAATATACGACTTTCATGGGCATGTCCATTACATGGACTTAGAAGAAGTCATTCATAAATTGTAAAAGAAGAGGTAATGAGTATATGGAGAGACAATAATATTGATGATAGTAGTGTCTTCCTACGGGTGTACCGTACTATACATCGCATTTGGATATATACACTTGATTGATACTCTCGACAGTCACTAAGGGTAGTCGAGGTTAGGGCATTGAAGGTCTGCATCGGATACGAAAGGTGTCGAGAGGTCCTTTCGTGGCCTTAGGACTGCGGATTAGCATAGTGAGCATCATATACTCATACATTCCTGATTGACACATAATGTAATTTCCAGTGTAGTCTCCTAAGTCTCTGTGGGAAATGACATATATAAATCGTGGCTTCTTGAGTCTCGATGTGCGATAATGGAATGATAGGCACTAAAAAGCCATGTTATTGGCCTTATCGATATTTGAACTCATACGGTACATATTCGGGCCCATGACAGAAAATATAGATAAATTAAGGTAATGAGAAATGCGTGAAGTCTGAGAATGAGATCATAGTGAAAAAGTGATTTGAAAGTCACGCGCATGATCAAGCATATCGTTACTGCTAAGCTTTCGATCACATAGTTTTGCGTTGTAGGATTGACGATGCAGTTACTGGAGGTTGGTGCAAACTCTAAGGTGACAAGACGATTGTGTACTGGGTACTTGACTGTTGTTCAGTTGGTTTATCACCAGGAAAACCTAAAAAATGCCACAGCTGAGAATATTTAGAGAGATTATCTATGTATTTAAAATAATTTTTGTTATTTTAGAGAATGATTAGAATTAGATCCCCACAAAGATACTAAATAATTCCTTATTTCTAGGAATCATTCCATACAATGACTCTCTCATTCTCCCTCCTATGTTTTTTGCTAAGGGAAAATCAGCCACCATAAGATAGTTTTTTTTCCCTTTCTTCTTTTCTTTGAATTTTTTCTTCTTATTTTTTATGTACGGATAAATTTCTATTCCAGGACAAAGATAATCGAGGTTTTAATTCTACAAGAATTTTGAGGTCAAATTAATTTCATTGTTCTTTTATTTCTTCTCTATTTATATATCTTCAGTGTATGTTGAAATTATTGTTATGATGGGTAAACAGCACAAATGGTCCCTAACCTTTTGGATTTCTTGCGAAAATGGTCCCCCATCGTTTAGATTTTTGCATTTATACCCTCAGAATCACCAAACGTTGCGAAAATGGTCCATACCGTTAGTTTCCACCGTTAAAAATGTGTAAATAGCACAAATGAGCCATAACCTTTGAGTTTCTTGCGATAATAGTCCATAACATATTAAGATCATATTTGTCATATTTATTTTGTAACCTCCAAACGTTTGGCGTATTTAGTCCCTAACATATTAAGCCCCTACACGTTTGGCGTATTTAGTCCTAACATATTAAACCCCTATTTGAGACCAATTATTTCAAATAATGTGATTTGTAATTGTAATTTTTTGAAAAATTTGTGATTAAAAAAAATTGAATTTTATTTGTAAATTATTTTATTGATAGAATGTGTGGTTAAAAACGATTTTTAAAAAAATAAAGTTTATTCTTGATTTTTAAAGCGCACAATAAAATATTTAACAAAAATTCTCCGCATTACATTTCAACCTATTGGTAAAAAAAAATAATAAATTCATGGAACATAAACAAACAAATACACTGAACATCATTTTCGGAATTGAATAAAAAATATATTTTTATCAATTCTATTTTCAGTCAATATCGATTTTCAAAATTTCTGTTTTTTTTTTTTAAAACTCGTTTTCTTCCACACGTTCTATTAATATTTTTTTAACTATATTTATGCATAAATTTAAAAAAATCTTACTTTTTAACCCAAATTCTCCTAACTTACTTTTCAAATCGATCGATTTTCAAAATTGCAAAATGAAATCGAAAGTAGAACTGATAAAAATATATTTGTTATTCAATTCCTAAAATGATGTCCAATGTATTTGTTTGTTTATGTTCCATAAATTTATTATTTTTTTTATCAATAGGTTAAAATGTTAATGCGGTGAATTTTTGTTAAATATTTTACTGTGCACTTTAGAAATCCAAAATAAAGTTTATTTTTTAAAGCTCGTTTACAATCACAAATTCTATCAATAAAATAATTTACAAATAAATTCAATTTTTTTTTTTTTTTTTTTACTTTTTAATCACAAATTCTTCAAAAAACTACAATTACAAACAACATTATTTGAAATAATTGGTCTCAAATAGGGGTTTGATATGTTAGAGACTAAATACGCCAAACGTATTGGGGCTTAATATGTTAGGGATTAAATACGCCAAACATTTGGAGGTTACAAAATAATTATGACAAAAATGACCTTAATATGTTAGGTACTATCATCAAAAGAAACTCAATGGTTAGGGACCATTTGTGCTATTTACACGTTTTTAACGGTGGAAACTAACAAAATCTAACGGTAGGGACCATTTTCGCAACGTTTGGTGATTCTGACGATATAAATGCCAAAATCTAAATGTTGGAGATCATTTTCGCAAGAAACCTAAAGGTTGGGGACCATTTGTACTGTTTACCCTTGTTTTGATTGATTAATACAAGTTTAATTGTCGAAATAATATATACCTAGTTAGAGATCTAAATCCGTAATTGTTTATATTTTCTAATATAAGTGGCAATTGAAATAGTTGATTTCAGATAAATTTTTAATTTATGTTATAAAGATGTACAACCTAGCTTAAATGAATCACACTTGTGTATTTGTTGGTTAGGATTGACCGTCTCTCAAAAAATTAATGTTATCATTAATTAAATCTCAAGATCGTATTTAAGGTTGTTTATTGACTAGAGAAATAGTCAAATAGTGTCTCTTGATTATCGATAAAGTAAGAAGAGATAGATTATTAGAATGCACCAATTAAATATAACCAATTTAGAGAAAGAGTAAAGGATTTTATTTTTGCATCCATTTTGTGTAATTTGATTTTTTAATAATTTACTTCATCTAGGTGATGGGAGCCCAACTTTAATATGACACATTGCCTCTACAACGTAGGGCATCAAGAAAGGGATTTTCCTAGTAGTGGTCTCGGAAATGGTTTTGATTGCCCATAAAGCCTAGGATAGTTAATGAACTTACGATTTGGATGCTTCAAGCTTCCTTTTTGGGGTATAGTTAATGGTCTTATTAGTCTCTTTGACCCGCTCATTGGTCTGACGTGATGAGGGGCTAAAAAGTACATGTTGATCTCCGGTTCATCACGTAGCTCTTCAACTTTCTTGGTTCTAAACTGTCTTCCATTATTAGAGACCAAAGAGTCGGGAATTTCAAACCGACATATGATGTTTTTCCATATGAATCTCGATGTGTTAGCTTTGATGGTTTTCATTATTGATTCATCTTTGACCCATATAATGAAATAATGAGATGAGATCAATACCCAATTTGGAAAAAGGCCAAGGATGGTAAAAAGTTTCAACTCTTGATGTGGCTAGCATGGTATAATATAGAAGTGCTAGCACTTGTCAAAATTAGCACAAAATCATGGACGTCTCTTTTCAGAGTGGGCAAGAAATATCCCTATTTCAGGATTTCGAGAGCCAAAGATTTTCCCGCTATGTGGTTACCGCATACTCCTTCATGGATTTCCCTCAGGATATAATCCACTTCTCTTGGACCACTGCACTTGAGAAAGGGGCATGGAATAACCCCGTTTGTGTAAAATGTCATCTTTAAGGATGGGAGGGGTGCCTTATTAAGGTGTTGTTTTAGCGATTGGAAAGCATCTTTGCCCTCAGCAGTCCATTTAGACCTTTTATTGCTCTTAAGTGTTGGAAACAAAACGACTCAATGCAGCGACCCTCCTAGTCAATCTTTGAACATCAATAGGGGTCCTGGAAGAGGGTATTTTGAAAGAAAAAAATTATCTTCTCTGGATTATCTTCTATTCTCATGCAATTGACCATAAAGCCTAAAAAGCTTCCTAGACGCAATGTTAAAGGTGCACTTCAAAGGGCTAAGCTGCATCATATATTTCCTGAGCATGTCAAATGTTTCTTGCAAATGCTGGATATGGTCTACAGTCTTCAGGCTTTTAACAAGCATATTATCCACATATACCTCCATGTGTGACCCAATTTGTTTGGCGAACATTTTGTTCACTAATCTTTGGTAGGTAACCCCATCACAGTTCAACCATAAAAGCATGACCTTGTAGTAGTATAGTGAGACACCCCGAGTTCTAAATACCTGATTCGCCACGTCATCGTCTCGTTTAATTTTTTAAAATAACGAATTTAGCGGAAGAATAATAATTTTTCCTCATAATTGGCAACATTTAAATAAAAATCAAACGGTAACTAAAATTTAATAATTTGAAATAACAATTCAACTCCTTTATTATTTTCTGAATAAAGAAATCATTAACAATGTTATAAAATTTGCTAGTAATCTAAAATTCTCAAAAATCCTTTACTGCTATGGAAATGTAAATAACTATGCTAAGAATAAAATTTTTATTATTTAATTATTATTGCAACCACGTCCATCTCGCGCCTCCATCTCCGAAATCTGCAAATGTTGTTAAAAAGGAATGAACATTTCATAGAAATACTCAATAGACTCGTCGTTAATAATTAATTTACAGAATAATTGAACACATAATTATGCAACTTATACAGTGACATCATCATCATCATCATCATAGACTCTTTAAATACATAGGGTGTGGGTAGTCCGTCTCATGCATTAAAGTACGTAAGTTATGCATAACAACATCATAATCTCGTCTCATGCATTAAATGCATATAAATCACGTAAAATCACATAATACATGCAATTATAATACAAACTAATTAGTGGAGGCGAGTCTACCTTAATTCACAAGTTTGGAAGTCGAGCGAGAATAATCGCTTTATTCTTTTAAATCTCCGAACGCTTAGTCTAACCAATAAGAAAATTAATCTAAATTAGTATTTAGGAATTTAAAGTTTTTAAAATGAAGTTGAAAGCTTAGGGATTAAATTTAAAATATATAATAATTGTGAATTAAAAAGAGTTGGGGCTAAAATAGAATTTTCAGAAAGCTGGGGACTGATATAAAATATTTCAAGAACTGCAGGGACTGAATATAAATGTTTTAAAATCAATGGACAAAAATAGAAAACGTTGGGGCGGAAATCAAAGGAATTGAATCTACAGGGGCTGAAATAAATAACTTTTAAAACCATGAGGCTTAAGGAATAATTTTATAAAATCAAAACTTTTAAAATAAAAACAATCTCTCTCTCTCTCTCTCTCTCTCTCTCTCTCTCTCTCTCTCTCTCTCTCTCTCTCTCTCTCTCTCTCTCTCTCTCTCTCTCTCTCTCTCTCTCTCTCTCTCTCTCTCTCTCTCTCTCTCTCTCTCTCTCTCTCTCTCTCTCTGTGTTCGAAAATCAGAGGAAAGAGAGGAGAGGGTGCGGACGACGCCCCTGACTCTGAGTCGCTGTCAGCATTGAAGCCGGCGATATCGTCGCCAGTACAAGGCGGCAGTGAGAGTGGAGTGATGTGTGTGAAAGAAGGATTTTTGGGCTGGTTATCTGTGCGAAACCCCAGACTGAAGGCGAGGTTTCTCGGTGATAACTTTGATCGAAGCAGCTGGAGTTTGAGGTAAGATGTTGGGCTTCTTTGTTTCTTGGTTATGCGGTCGAAGGTGTTGAGGTGACTGGTAGCTGTTCGCTCAAAATAGTGTACCGCAAGCGCACGAGTCGCGTACATGTAATAAAGTGGACTTTTTGAGTCCGGATTTTCGATCCCACGAGGAATGTATACTCTAGATTATACAATTTTAATTAATTTAATTCTAAAAATAAAAAGAAGCACACAATTAAAAAATGGTTTTGGAAAATTCTAAATTAAAGAAACTAATTTGAAACAAAATTAAAATAAGGAAAATAAAAGATAAAATAGTTGGGATTCATGATTTCACTTAACTCTTGCTTAAGTAATTTCTCAACACATGGAAATTAATAAATTACTCATTTACAATGTTAGACCCGATTTTCCAAACTTAGCAAATTACCTCTCTTGAGTGAAATTAACTCTAATCAATTGGTTTAACCTACTATATCTCTATGTCGATTAAAGTACAATCAATTGCATTAACTCTTTGTGAAAATAGCTCAATGGATCATCTAAGGTTTAAGGTATATCTCTATCCTTAACAAGAACCTAGAGCATTTGTTATTTGGTCTAAAATGCACAATATCTCTCGATTATCACACACTTCACAAAACATATATTTGTGATCAATCAAACACATGGAATAATCTCAATAACAAACACACATGAAATAAGCTCAAAATTAATAACCAAACATTAAAATTACTTAAACTAAGTTAAGTTACATCAATCATCCCAACAAAAAATAATTAACCCATTATAAAAATATTCCACAAAAGATAAGGTTTATGAAAATACATCACAAACCATAGAAATTAAAGATAAAAATACAAGATAAATGAAATACAACACTTCCCTTAATTTTTGCTCCAAAAATCTTTGACTTTGTTTTGTATTTCCCCCTTACTTCTTGCTTCTTTGCTCCAATGGGTGCTAGCAACTTGAAATCAAAAACTAAACTACTAATTTAATTACAAACTAAAGCAAAAATAAAGAAAACAAAAGAAAATAAAGAAGAAGAGAAAGGGAAAAGAGGGGCTAGGGTTTGGTAAAGAAAATTGTGATTTTTGGTGTTAAGAAATGGGAGTATAAATACTCCCAAAAATTAGACCTAAAATGGTACCAAAAATGCATACAATCCGAGCCAAATACGCCCTTAAATTAAAATAATAAAAACAGAAAATTAAAATCTGTATTGGGTTGAAAATTGCCCACGAGATCGCGTGGAATAAACCTACGCGTTCGCGTGGGCAACAAATAAACTTTATGTTGAGAATTATGGGCGCTCAGGCGAGCGCTCATTCCCATACCCCTTTCTTCATATATGTATGTGTGTGTGTGTGTGTGTGTAGTCTTTTCTTCATTTCCTTTTTTTTTAAAAAAAAACTAATTGCAATCAAAGTCCTCGAATTTTGAATTTTATTACAAATATGCCCCTGAAATATTTGCATCTTCAGGCCTCCGACTTTTCAAGATGTTGCAATTGAGTCCCCAAACTTATAATTTCTTTCAATTAAGTCCTTGAACATCAAATTTGCTCATCTTTTTGCTTAATTGCACTCCAATCTTGTCCATTTTCTTTCCAATTGAGATTGTACCTAATTGTACAAGATAAACACAATTTATAAGTAGAAGTTCGTTCAATTTGTCAAATAAATTGTCAATTTAAAAGCAAAATAATTGTGTAAAACACACTTATCACACCCCCAAACTTGAGTTTTTGCTCGTCTCGAGCAAAATTATCTACTAGTGCAATCAAGTAACATGGAATATAGATCAACAATGTTAGATAACTTACAAATTACTCATGGGTGCAAAATTTTATAATCAATTCAAAAGTATGATTCCAAATAATGCTACCAAAATGAAGTTTGGATAATTCGATGTTCGATCGGTGTGTGTGCAAAGTCACTTTCAATTGTTAATTAAGTTTCGAGAATATTGATGAGTAAAGAGGTTTCAAGTCAAAACAAACCCACCATTAGTGGTCAATTCTTTCATTTCCCACTCGTGACATTCATCCCCCAATAGATATTTCTTTTCTTTCCCGGGATGCAATTCTAGAGGGTACTCTCAAATCAATCTTTTCTTTTTCCACTCTAGTTTGAGTGTGTTTTACCGGCAATTTTGACAATCTAGAAATGCACTGACTCTCCACTAAATGAGTGCTTCGATATTCAAGTTTATACTAGGCAATTCAAACCCACTATTAATCTAAACCCTTATGCAAGTATAAATGCATGATTTCTAACAACTAACATGATGATTGCTCGTGACTTCCCCACTCCCTTAAGCTTTCTCATTGACCCATGTAGCGAGTTTTAGGTCGGCATCTCCTCAATTTTTTAGATCAAAGGGTACCAGGTTTCAAAATACCCCTACGGACTTAGTAACTCGAGTAAAAAAGGCTACGAAGTGGGGTAGGCTTATTAAGCAAATGCAATGATGATGCGCTTTTTTTTTTCAAGTGTGTGTGTGAATACCCTACTCATTAAGTTTTCTAATTGACCCATGTAGCGAGCTTTCGGCCGGTGACTCCCAAGTTTCAAACTTAAGGCACCAAGTTTCAAGATACTCCTACGGGCTTAATTACTCGAGTCAAAAAGGCTTCGAGATAGGGTAATGCAATGCAAAAATTAAAATGGGCTTAGAACTTTAGCATACGGTCATTACTTAGCTTATACTTGGCGAAATACACTTCACACAAAATTTATTTCCAACATGCATGGAATCACCACACGTCTAGACCGTCTCCTTCACCAGGTCGATCACCCCCAAACTTGTCTTACAATAGGATCAAGAGATTTAGAGTTTTAGGAAATATTGGATAGGTTGATAAAAATTAAAAAAATACAAGCTCACAACCTAGTTCATTTACTCCATTAACCTCTTCACCCTTCAACAATTCTCAAACTTCACCAACAATCAATTATGACTATTGTGCTCAAGGTAAATAGGATCTTGCATGGATAAGCATTTTATAGAAATAGACACAAGTAGCATATTGGTCATAAATCATGAATCAATAATAATTTTAAACATCAAGTAATCCTGGCCGGCAAGGCTATCTAACATGCCAATACACAATAAGAAATCATCCCCAAACTTGAAATGCACATTGTCCTCAATGTGTAAAATAAAATCAAAGTAAGAGAAAAGAAGTTACTAGACATCCCAAGAAGTGATGGGGCACTCATAAGTAGTCTTGGGTATGTGAATATCTCATTGCATGCACCAACAATCCACCCCTGAACTTGTGTTGAAGCCCCCAATCGATTTAGCACAATTTTCTCCAATGAGGCATTTCACCGAACACCTTGTGAGCATCCTATGAAAATACAAGAAAAAAGTAGATATTAAATGGTGAATGATCCAAAAATTTAAATCACATTCAACATCTCAATTCTTACTCATAAATCCAATATAAATTGCTCATCCACATCAATATTAAATCACATTTGAAGATAAAATACAATATGCACCAAGTGATTTAAAAAATGAGTTTTAAGCAAATTTTGACTTTGAAAATTTGATATGATTATATGCTAAAATTAAATGAGAATGCATTGAAGCTATTTCACACTAACCAACTTGAAGAAAAAAATGTGAAAGATAGAGATTTGGGTCTAACCAACTTATTTGTAAGAAAGTAAATAAAATGCAAGAAAGTAAATAAAGCAAGTAAATGATAGAGAATGAGTTGCCTCTCATTAAGCGCTTATTTTAAAGTCATTAGCTCGACTCTCCGCATAAGCACTTCATGACACTCTAAACATAGCTTTTGATGTCTTGCTCATTTTGCTTATTTTGCTTTTGCTCCACTCTTCATTGATTCGAAATACTTGCACTTTGCCCCTTCCAATGTCATGGGACTTGCCTATTCTATCTAATTCAAACTCAACAATGTAGACTTGCATCTCCTCAAATGGCTTAATCACAAACTCAATTATTGGACAATCAATGAAGTTGAGAAAATGTGATTTAATCTCTTCCTCATTAATTGCTACTTCCCCATGTGATTCTTGTGTGATTAAATTTCCATTCTCTTCAAGCTCGTCTCCATCAATTGATGCCTCCTCAGATTGAATGACCGATCCAAAATTTGAATCCATGGGCAATGTCAAGTTTTTCCTATTAATTCCCAAGAGTGGATTATACCCCCACATTCGAAATTCTTCCAAATACATGGCATCCCCCATAAGCATATCATCTTCATCCAAATTGGCAAGCTCATTGTAATACTTTGCAAGTACCTTCTCATTTAATAGTGGAGGACCATCTCCCAAAAGAGTGATGTCCTCATCCTAATCATCCGATACACAATCTCCCAAGAGCATGTAACTCACATCCAATGTATCAATTGCTTGTTTTCGACATTTCAAATATTGTCTAAACCCAATAAGTTTCGACGTAAGGAAACTATTCCCCGAATACAAGTATCGTCCATTACAATGCATCTTGTAAAAAATTTAACAACTTGAATATTCTTCAAGCATGTACTCATCACCCATGTTGAGATTGTTCATTGCAATTGCTTTCCTATTTTGCCAATGTTAAAATCAAATATGCATAGAAAGAAAACCAAACACAAGAAAGATTAGAATAGTGGTGGTAAACCAAAGGTAACAAAATAAAACATAAAAGAAAAATAATTACAAGTTTTTAAAACTAAAATTGACTAAATTAATAATCAAAGTAAAAACATTCCCGACAACGGCGCCAAAAACTTGTTCGCTCAAAATAGTGTACCGCAAGCGCACGGGCCGCGTACAAGTAATAAAGTGAACTTTTTGAGTCCGGGTTGTCGATCACACGAGAAATGTATACTCTAGATTATACAATTTTAATTAATTTAATTCTAACAATAAAAAGAAACACTCAATTAAAAGATGGTTTTGGAAAATTCTAAATTAAAGAAACTAATTTGAAGTGAAATTAAAATAAGGAAAATGAAAGATAAAATAGTTGGGATTCATGATTTCACTTAACTCTTGCTTAAGTAATTTCTGAACACATGCAAATTTATAAATTACCCATTTACAATGTTAGACCCGATTTTCCAAACTTAGCTAATTACCTCTCTCGAGTGAAATTAACCCTAATCAATTGGTTTAACCTACTATATCTCTATGTCAATTAAAGCACAATCAATTGCATTAACTCTTTGTGAAAATAGCTCAATGAATCATCTAAGGTTTAAGGTATATCTCTATCCTTAACAAGAACCTAGAGCATTTGTTATTTGGTCTAAAATGCACAATATCTCTCGATTATCATACACTTCACAAAACATATATTTGGTGATCAATCAAACACATGGAATAATCTCAATAACAAACACACATGAAATAAGCTCAAAATTAATAAACAAACATTAAAATGACTTAAACTAAGTTAAGTTACATCAATCATCCTAACAAAAAACAATTAACCCATTATAAAAATATTCCACAAAAGATAAGGTTTATGAAAATACATCACAAACCATAGAAATTAAAGATAAATGAAATACAAGATAAATGAAATACAATACTTCCCTTGATTTTTGCTCCAAGAATTCTTTGATTTTGTTTTGTATTTCCCCCTTACTTCTTGCTTCTTTGCTCCAATGGGTGCTAGCAACTTGAAATCAAAAACTAAACTACTAATTAAATTACAAACTAAAACAAAAACAAAGAAAACAAAAGAAAATAAAGAAGAAGAGAAAGGGAAAAGAGGGGCTAGGGTTTGGTAAAGAAAATTGTGATTTTTGGTGTTAAGAAATGGGAGTATAAATACTCCCAAAAATTAGACCTAAAATGGTCCCAAAAATGTGTACAATTCAAGCCAAACACGCCCTTAAATTAAAATAATAAAAACAGGAAATTAAAATCGGTATTTGGTTGAAAATTGCCCACGAGATCGCGTGGAATAAACCCATGCGTTCGCATGGGCAACAAATAAACTTTTTGTTGAGAATTATGGGCGCTCAGGCGAGCGCCCACTCCCATACCCCTTTTCTTCACACCCATGCATTCCCATACCCCTTTTCTTCATATATATATATATATATATATATTTTGTATTTTCTTCATTTTCTTTTTTTTCTTCTTTTTCTTTTAAACTAATTGCAATAAAAGTCCCTCGTCTTCTGGCCTTCTTCAATTTAGTCCTGGAATTTTGACTTTTATTACAAATATGACCCTGAAATATTTGCATCTTCAGTCCTCCAACTTTTTGAGATATTACAATTGATTCCCCAAACTTTTAATTTCTTTCAATTAAGTCCTTGGACATCGAATTTGCTCTGCTTTTAGCTCAATTGCACTCCAATCTTATCCATTTTCTTTCCAATTGAGGTTGCACCTAATTGTACAAGATAAACACAATTTATAAGTAGAAGTTCGCTCAATTTGTCAATTAAATTGTCGATTTAAAAGCAAAATAAGTGTGTAAAACACACTCATCAGTAGCGGTGACTCTTGTGGTGGTTCGTTAATAGGTTAGGCTTGGTTTTGGTTGTGGTTGTGGTTGATCGTTGTTGAAGTGATGAAGGTATTTGGGTGTTGCGAGTGGCGGTCAAGGAATTTTGTGGGATGTTGACTGCCGGTTTGTGGTGTGGGATGGTAGTGAAAGAGAGATGAATTTTGGGTGGTTTGAAGTTGGCAGATTGGAAGCTTGGTTCTCAGGTTGGTGCACAGGTGGTGGTGGTGGTGGTGGAATTGTAGCCGGTTGTAGCGTTGGAGAGTCTGGCCGTAAATTTGTGTATTGTCAACGGTGATGAGTTTGGGTCTTGGGAGGTTGTGAAAATTGGATGATTAGCAGAAATTGATTGAGAATTATACTTGATGTTTCTGCTTGGTTGTGAGTGAATTTGACTGGGGAAATATGTTTGTATATATAGATTGAAATAGATGGTATTGCAGTTGAAAAAAAATTGTGAAAAGTTGGACTCGATTAGGATACCAAATAATGTAATTGGACTTGATTTTATATCTTTGGCTCGAAAATACTCTACATGGCTAGACTAACACGCTTTAATTTAAAAATATGTGAAATTATAGCAACATGTTTTTAAGAAATTAAATATTTATTTTATAATCAACTGGAAAATTATTGGTCGCTACATATAGGCCTATATCCGTGATGAAGGATGTGTGATCTTCATCCGAAGGGTGCATTAGGATTTGATTGTAGCCAGAGTGGGTACTATGAAGCTTAACTATTCATGTCCTGATGTGGTATCTACCAATTAGTCCATTCGAGGGAGAGAATATATCCTTAGAGAAAGCTTGATTAATATTTTAAAAATAAATATATACTTGGACTTTTCCATCTGCCTTGGTAACCAACATGGGGTTGGAGACCCACTTATGGTACAACGCTTCTCAAATGAACCCATTTTTCGAAAACATGTCTACCTCGTCTTTCAAGGCTTTATATTTTTGGATGTTCATATGTCTGGGCTTTTGTCTATGGCTAGGATGATCCAATCTATTTGAAGTCTATGTAAGGAGACTTCAGGGTTTATACTCGCTATACCCTAATGTTTTGATGCAAAATGTCCAAGTTATCTAAATTTTTTTTTTGTTAAGCATTATCATAGAAATCGCCGCCAATTTGGAGTTCCTTTTAAGGGTCTTGTGGATATACATGGAAGCAATCCAACCTTTTCGCTGGAGAAGCTTTGGAATATGGATCAATTATTCGAGTGCCCAAGTCACTGGGATCCAGTGCTCCAGCATGTGCACATCATCACCCTTTTCAGGTGGTAGGTCATCTCTTCATCTTGTATCATGTTAATTTCCCATTCCACATACTTTTGCGGAAAGTTGGTATAACAAGAACGTGATTCTGTTTGGTTTCCTCCAAATGTAGCTATCCAATTTCTATAAGGGAAATTCATGCAAAAGTACTTGGTGTGAGTGGATTCAAGTGATGGTGGGTGAATCACCCATTTCAGTCATGAGAGTTATAATTCCTCGAGGTGCAATCCAATCCTCTTCTGAAGCCATAAATCGGATCAAGATCAGCCACCAAAGGTCCCTCAATGCCCATCTTATCGTAAGTAGCTCCATATATCACATTGATGGAGCTTCCCTCATCCATCACCATACGTCCCAAACCATTCTAGACTATTATTACTCATACCGCTAATTCATCATTGTGTGAAACGTGCAGTTCCTTGGAATCTTCCAGGACACAGGTGATCAGATCCATTCCAATTGTCCTGACAAAGATAACATTGAAGTGATAGCTAACATTGGGAGAAACCTTTGTCTCTCTGATGTACCTCTTCTGAGAATCGTTGGTTTGTCTATCAGGGTGTGGTCCTCCAAGAGTGGTATTGATTTCACAGACTGAACCTTGAGTTGGATGAGGAAGATCTCTTGACCTTCTCTTCTTTGGCTTGGGAGCTGGTTGTACCTTCCTACTCCTTTCCCACCGTCTTTGGAGGTTCGGATTATTTGAAATATCATTTCTCCAAGAATCGTTTCAAATTCTTATAGGTTTCATCAACTCTTCTTGGTGTTAGGTTTTGTCCCTAATTATTTCTGTGTTCCTGATAATCAAACATTCTTGAGACTCCCTGGTTTGCAAACATTAGCAGTAGGTAACAATTGTTTATGTTGTGCTCGTAATGCCTATGATAGTTGCAATATGATTAAGTGAAACATAGTCCCTTGGGAGGCTTCGTCCATCATGGACTGCCTCCTTTCAAGAAAAAGAACATCTTTGCCTCGACGATATTCTCATAGCTACGTATATCCTGAGTAAATCGCGCCAAGTTTCTTTTCAATGACCCTTCTTTGTCATGTCTCATATCATGAAGATGTTGTAAAGATGGTTACCTGGGTCTTGAGGACACAAAACCATTTCTAGAAGATGTTTTTAGGTTTTTCCAGTTGTAAATGCTTCTCGAGAGAAGCTTCTTTTACCATATGGTAGTGCTCCTTTCCAAAGCTAGGTAGAAAGCTTTGCACTTGAGGAAATGGAGGCTCTTTTCAAACTCATGTTAATTAAATAAACCATAAGATGGTTCTTAGGATCGCCTCTGCTAGCATATTTGCTTATTTTCAACATTTTAAAGTCTATGGGGATGCTTCAGGTGTAAATTCCTTCAGAAAGTAGGCTAGCTTCATTGTCATCATCCTGCTCAAAAGATTGGAGCAAATGTGGTGGCTTTCCAAAATCTTAACCCTGGTGGAAGGGCAGTTCAGCCACCTACTGGGCTACTTATGTTTGCTCATGTGTGAGTTGGTATTCTTGTGGGAATTGGAATTCGTTGGGCGTCTGGTTAGTTGCTTCAGCAGCCCTCCATTCTTGTCTATTCTTAAGAATTTGTCCCAGTTTCTCAAAAATACTATTTGACATCGTAGTTGCCATTCACGATGGTACTCTTGTTGAAAGTTGGGCTCAACAAAGGATTCAATGACTTGGAATCCTCTGCCTCGATTTTGGTTTAAATCAATCTCAATATCTCTTTCTGGAGAACTAACACGGCTTTGTACCTCCTCTTCAAGAGGATGATCCTTCCATGCCTTTTGTTGACGCTGGGAGTATATAGGTGTCACCTGGGTAAGGAGATACAGGTGGCATGGCCCTTGCTTCAATATAGGCTCTTAGTGCTACAGATTGCTCCACATTTTGGCGTGCATCTCCACCATTTGGATAGCTACGCGCTCCATATTTTGTACGATGCATGTTCTATCGTGCCTTTTCATAAACTCTCGCAAGGGTATTTCTTTACCATTGCCTCTCTAGTCAGCACCATGCTATCCTGAGTCAACATGTTAATTACTATTGTGACTCATGACTCTATCTCATGAACTTTCAAACTAAACCACTCAAGTACATTTCTCAAGGTCTGGGCCAACAATTCCTTTTCCAATGAGTTTTGGCTTGTGAGAATATCTTCTAGCCTTGTCAGGGGAGTGAAGCTAAGCTATCTTGTATTTCCTCTTTCAGAAAGCTTTCCTTTTTCTCCAGTTAGCATATTCTTTTTCTAAGTTGTTCCAATTTTTCTCTTGATTGCAAATTTTTTCAAGTATATGTTGGTTCACTCTTTAGGGGTTTTCACACGCATAATTTGTATGGTTAGTAGTACAATTTCCCATAAACGACTCCAAACCGTTGACCTTAGGATTCTATAAGATCCAAGTCAGCAGTCTCAATCTCCTCTCTCCTCCACACGTGTTACTTGCGCACTTGGACGAACATGTCAGGAAGCCATGGCAGCCAGGGTGGCCATTACAGGGTTTTCGATGCTCAAGTCAGTTCTCATGGTATTGCCGAAGTGGTTTGAGATGTATAATATTGAATGCAGGAATGACACGTGAACAATCAAAAATGGAGTTGGGTTATGTAAAATAATAACATCTCAAGATTAATTACCTTTTCACAATGTTGAAAGAGTATTTATAGGCTGAAAGCATAAAGAGTGGACGGTCCAGATCTTTCCATGTGGAGGCATATCTGATGTTCTTTTCTCACATTTGTCAATCAATTCATAGATGTCTCTTATTGGCCGTCATTCTCTGACTTTTGGTTTTGACACACGCCATTTGATTCTAGTAAGTGTGCATACTATGGTGGCGTCTGGGTCACATCAATAACAATTAAGACAACTATGTGCATCTGCTGCCTAACTGTTCCATTTCACATTGCTGCGAGAATTGTGGTTCGTCTTGTGAAGGTGTTCGAGCATGTGCTGGCACTTTTAGCCACACAGTGAGGCACAAGGGGTATAACTTCTAAAAATTTGCTAATAATCAAACCCGACCAGATGCTAACTATACATTCATACAACTTCCATCCAATCCATGCTTATTTAGGAGATATATCTTTTTGAAAAGAAAAATAATTTTTTGGAGATAATTAAAAAGTAAGGAAAATTTATAGATTCCATGTAATGTGTAGTTGATAATACAATCCCGCTACTCGTAAAGGGACATTTACAGACAAGTAAACAGATGAGCTGGTGTGGCGCTGGTCAAAGGAGTTGAATAATTTTCAATTGGTTGACTAATATACCCTTGTCCTGTATTCTTTATTCATTAAAAACGCAACCCTGTGATTTAATACACATTCTTTATTTGGGTAAAATTTGGATTTTGAATTAATTTCCAAACCTGATTTAATACACATTCTTTATTTGGGTAATTTTTTTATTTTTTTAATACACATTCTTTAGTTTGGTACTTTTCTTGTCCCGAATTAGTACAAAAATGCTATATGCAATTTTTGGCCTTCCTATCAATTTAAACAGGACTAGTATTGCTGAATAATGTAGTTGATTCTCCCATTTATTACGAGCTGTTTACATGATTATCCTTTCTCTACATTTTCTTCCCCAAATTCTTAAATATTCCCTCCTCTCTCTCTAGTTAACATTAAAAGTTCAATTTCCATTTTGAGCAGATTTCATTAAGGTAGATACTATTTTACAATTGAAATTATGTAATCAAGTGAAAGAAAAATGATAAACAGTCTTGTGCGCATATTGACACTAAACAATTTGATAAATATAGTATGAAGGTCAATGCAAATTTCCATTACAATGGACAAACTAGGTTGGTAGGTTCATTTGCGTTCAAAGAAAATAAATTGGTTATCCTGAATTTAGAACTTGCTTAATGGTCCACTTCTTGGTTTCAACTTCAACTTGGAAATGAGACTTGTCATGCTCTTTTTCCGTTTTTTGACTTTTAAATAATTTTAAGATGCATATTAGGCAATGATTGTAGAATATATGTTTCGTTCTTATCGAGTTAGTGTTTTTGTGGTTTCAGAATAGCAAGTGCAGTGGAAAATGGTAGCAAGAATGTATGTTGGAGTTGTAGAGCTCCTAATCACTTCTTGTGAGACTGCCCTTTGCGACAGATTTTCCCTGAATGTGGAAAGGGATTTATGACCTTCATGAAGGTTGTCCATGTGCCTGGGAGCATGGGGAAGTTGTTTTATGGTTGCATTGTGAGATAATGTGATTACTTCAGGTGGGCACACGTGATGAAGCCTAAGGAGCAACCTCAACCTGAAGCCAGACAAGAAGCCCAAACTAGTGGAGAATCTTCGAACAATGATTCCAGTAGCGCAGAAATGGAATACCTGTCTCGTGTTTTCAGCACTGCAGCTAAAATCTCAGAAGAGAAAGACGTGGAGGTGTCGCTTACAGCAAAATTTCACAAGATGAAATCCTAGTCAATTGAAGCTGGAGCTTATGTAGTAGTTAGTAGTTCTAATATTAGGTTCTCAATATTGTTTTTATGTTATTTGTGTTATGGAACTTGAAAACTTGTTTTGTATTTTGATATGGTCCATAAACACATTTAGTAGGTTGATATGAGCATTGTTATGTCTCAGTATGGTTGTATTAGGTATTATTATGGTATAATGACTCTAGACTCATTTTGGAGTTTCCTACTACTAATGCTCACTGTGTTGCTTCAATGCTGATATTAGAATGTTGTCTACTATTGAACCATCATTCCAGCAAGTAACATAAATCACAGAAGCAGGAGACAATACATAGTAATTCCATCAGTGACCTAAATCATAGTAAATGAAGAAAATTCCAAAAATTACACCATCAATTGAGCAGTGATATAATGAACAGAATCAAATGAGTACTGATATTAATTTCATCCCCTCATTTCAATGTGTATGAAGATTACAAAATACATACAATTGGTCAAAAATTCCTAGACCTATGTTATAAGAATGTTAGCTAATTTTTACAAAAATAGACAATTCAGCAACACCCACCACTTCGTTCTACTAGTTTTTATAAAAGAGCAAAAATTTCAATGTAATGTATTTCTTCAAGGTAAACATGGTTCGATTGCAAGATTCATCCAATCGGTAGGAACCATGTTTACGTCAGGTGAATTAGTCAAATCCTGTACATGCGAAGATTCGATCGGGGCCCTTCAATTTTCTCGTTGATGAACCAATCTTTCACAAATATAGAGTAAAAAAAAATTAGTCAAACTATAGTATAATGAGTAAGAGATATACTTTATGTCAACATACATGAATCCAAACAAACACAAGATTTGAAAATACTAAACCTTTGATTTCTTGTTATTCTTTTCTAACGCTCCTTTAATGCGTAGCTTTTTGGGTGCCCCCTTGCGTCGCGAGCACTTTAGATCATTGATAATGGTTGTTACTGAGATATCATTATCCTCACACTTTGAGTCAAAAACTGTAGTGAGCATCACATCCGTCATGTGTATTGATGAATTCGCGATAAGTTTTCGTATCCACAACATAACATCACTACTTCGTGCTTCATCATCTGCAACGAGGTTAGCAGCTTGGGTAAAAAGTTCACACATTTCTTTATATCTTTGTTGACTTGGTGTGGTTCTCAAACCATCGTAGTTCATGGTGACCCTAAAGTGTGATCGAGGGACATCTCTCCTCCATCTCCTGAGAATGTAACTCTCTGCAAGTGTCTTTACTCCAATTCTAATTAGTACAACAATTGAATGTCGACAGACTATACCTCTGAACTCGAACAAGTGATAGCTACAAACAATGCTTGTACTCTCTTTATGAAAAGATACCCCAGATTTTTTTTCCTTCAATGAATAGTTTATCACAACATTCTTCCGCACTACATATAAGTTTTTGAAGCTTCCCTCGTATGTGGATACAACCTCACAATACATTATCTTAGCAGTGAACTCTTGTTGGAACTCCTTGAATTCTGATAATGCGTACACTGATTGAAATTGTTTCTCCAAGTCATACATAGTAACACAAGGAGTCATTTGTGAAAAGACTTGAACTCAGCATGGAACTCCTTCTCCACCTTAGACCTCAAGGCACGCTCGTACTGCTCCACAAACTGTTTAAGAGATGTTTTCGAATAGATGAACCCATTGAAAAATGCATTCATGCTCTCAGTTCGTTGAGTTGTAGACATTCCTGCCCAAAAACTGGTTCGTAAGAAGCATGTAACCCACTGTGCTCTATTCTCGTACATACCATTTAACCAATCATTCTCATGTAGATCAAATCTTTCAAGCATTACCCTCCAGCCATCTTCAAACTCGTGATGCTTTGAGAATCATAAACCACTTCATGTACAACAGATATAATGGAACATTTTTCAGCATGGTAACCAAATTTCTCTGGTAGCTTCTTTAGAATGTGCCATAGACACCATCAATGCTTTGTAGTTGGAAACATTATCTCAATTGCATTCTTCATAGCTCAATCCTGATCTGTAATGATGCCTGCAGGAGCTACATTAGACATGCATTCAAGCCAAGTCCTAAAAAACCAAACAAATTACCCAATGTCCTCGTTAGAAATTAAGCCACATCCAAGTAGAGTTGATTGTCCATGGTGATTGACCCCTACAAAAGGAGCGAATGGCATGTCATACTTGTTATTCAAGTAAGTTGTGTCGAATGTGACAACATCACCAAACTCCTTATATGCCACTCTACTCCTATTGTCTGCCCAGAATACATGACGGAGTAATGATTCATCGGCCAAATCCATGCTGAAATAGAAGCCAGTACTTTTTGATTGCATTTTCGAAAAATATGTCTGAATAGCAGCAGCATCCCCTTTGCCAAGTCTTAACCTCCTCACTTTCTCAATGTAGTTTCGACAATCCTTCTCTATGCAAGGAAACTTCTCATACCCGCCTTCTTCAACAACCGCCGAGTAAAAAACTTTTATGTAATGGAATCGGTTACGTCATTCACTTCAAGCCTTAGCTTCACAGCTATAGTTAGTTCCGATTACATCTGAACAATTTGGATTTCGAAGGGCTCGTTTTATGATTATGCTCCAATTGAACATAGTTAATTCTCCATTTCCACAGATTCCTAAAGACGTAGTAATTCTCGCTCTACAACTTGTTTGAATGGTCGGTTGTGGCTTCAAGCATTTGGTTGTGGTACCGGGTCGACTTCCTTCTCGACCACAGATATATGTCACGTATCTAAGAGTTCCTGCTTCATCATTCTTCGAATTTCGTCTTCTAACTGGAAAACCAACTTCTCGGGAGTATTTTTTGTAAAAATCGAATAGGGCTTTTTCATTGTCGAACTTCATTCCAACTTCAGGCACTGTGATGTTCTTCTCGGTATCTTGTTCTTCTAGTTGTACGTGATCATCATCTCCATCCTTTTCATTTTCACATTTAATACCTAATTTAACATGAAACTTTGATTAAAGGTTTTCTATCCCAAACTTTCCCTAATAACTGGTTTAACATACTGGTAAAAACCATCCAACAAATTCATTTCAACCCAATCAATATGCCAGGTTCAACATACAGGTAAAAAACATCCAGGTAATTCATTTGAACCCACAGACAACCACATTACCTGTGCCGAGGGTTGAAGATAAAAATTGGACTAAATGTTGTCTATATACAAGTTGTAATAAAACCCGTCCAACACATTCATTTCTCACCACTTACTTCCGATTTTAACATACAACTAATGATTCCAAAATTTTTGAATAAGGCTAAAATCCACAGACAACCACATTTAAGTAAGTTTCTGGTTAATAACTTGTTGGGTTATTACACACCTGTGCCGCTAAGGGTGTTTATCTCGTCGAAGAAGGAGGTCATTCAAACTAAAATTTCAAGCAAGAAACTAGCTGGCTGATTTTTTCTACTTGTACTGAGCTGTACGATTTATTCAAGGCGGGGGATATTTTGTTATTGGAGGTGGTCAATGGTCACCTGTTTTATTGTTCTTCGGTAGGTGGTCGATGGTCGTCGTTGTTCTTCGGTAGTTCAAACAGTGGCAAATGGAAGAAGCAAGCATTATCTTGTCGAGGAAGCCATCTGAAATTGGGAAAAGATTTTTTACAATTTAAAAAAGGAAAAGTTGTTTTTCAGTCCAGCATGACAAAGTAGAAAAGTTGTTAGTCAGTCATTCTCTAGCATGGCATCGTTCTCTATGACTTTCTATATGAGTGTAGGTACTAATAACTTTATTCTTGATAATAATAACAACATAAAAAAAAAAAAATTTCAAAAAACTATCCCAAACAAGCCATAAAATTATCATATCAAAGAATGCGACTTCCAAGTTCCAGTCAGATAACTGGAATTAGATACAGAACCGGAGAATAAGAAACAGCAGAGAAGCCTAACCCCGTCGAATCTTGAACAAAATCCAATCTAGACCTTTTCTTCACTTTTTCCCCAAATCACAGTCATCCGAATATCCCAACATATCTATAGTGTTTGTGATTTTGCTGTTGTGCTATGGGTTCTGAGTCCGATTGCCGTAGTGAAGGGGTGATCCTGGGGGTGGACGGTGGCACCACGTCCACTGTCTGCGTGTGTATGTCGATCCTCCCCTTCTCCGATAATCACCAGCTTCCCGAGCCTCTCCCCATTCTCGGTCGCGCCGTCGCTGGTTGCTCCAATTACAATAGCGTCGGAGGTATCTGTATATCGTTAATATTAGATTTAACTAATTAACCGTTTCGATTACTATATGGTATGGGATGAAGCCTAAAAAGGTTGGAAATATTGATTGTGCAGTTGTGGTGGTTTTCTAGGTAAAATTGGTTGTAATAGGCTGAGGAAAAAGACTTGTGCAAGAAGTTTTATATTTATGATCGTGTGTTACAGAAAATGCAGCCAGAAGGACACTGGAACAAGTTATGGCGGAAGCAATTTCGAAAGCAGGCATGAACCATTCAGCTGTTCAGGCCGTTTGTTTAGGTGTTTCTGGCGTCAACCATCCAACTGATCAGCAAATGATATTGAATTGGATAAGGTGAATTGTCACTGTTATACTAATCTCATTTTTTCCTTGTGTTTCGGTATTTGGCTTTGCCTTTGCCTTTGCCTTTATATGGCATTTCAGGTGCCCAACATGCTTACAGATTGATGGTCACACAGGTGGATTACTTTTTCGATATATTGACCCAAGTATATATAGTTTGCGTCACTTTTCCGATATATTGACCAGTAGCTAATCTATTTTAACATATAATTGGCTCATAATGTTCTAAGAGAAATGCAAATAATAAATCTGGCAATTATATCCTATAATGGAGTAAAGAATATATACACAGAATTCCAAGGTTTGCAGAAAGCAAGAGGATGTCAGGAATTTTAAATGGAAGCTGATTGCAAAGCCTAGAATGGCAGACTTGGATGTTCTTAGAATTATGCTTCTAACGCTGGTTTATTTTCAACTATTTCAGTAAGCTGAAGTATTGGATAAAACTTACGTATCACATCTTGTTGCATTCAAGGGGGCAGGCATAATTCTAAAACAGATTTTGTAATATTACTTGTGGAATGCATGCATTTATGCATGAACTTGGATAGTTACTGATAAAGTAGGTAGTCATGTAGATGTTCAGCTAGAAAGCTTTGAAGTTGGTTCTAAACTTTCTATGGTTTAATACAGGGACATATTCCCGGGTCATGTAAAGATACATGTTGAGAATGATGCAGTGGCAGCCCTTTCAAGTGGGACCATGGGAAAACTTCATGGCTGTGTTCTGATTGCCGGTACTGGGTGTATATCTTATGGTTTTAGAGAAGATGGAAGGGAAGCTCGTGCTGCAGGTGCAGGACCTGTACTAGGTGACTGGGGCAGGTAAAGTTGGCATTTATCAGTAAAAATACACACAGAAAGATTTGAGTTCGATGGTAATTATCTTGTGCAGTCAACATTTATTAAAGATTTTGTCATGCAATATGAATGAAAAGAAATAACATAAAAATATTGACGCAGGACGGGAATGTGAACAATATTAATTGGATCTAGTTCGTAACATCTAGTCCGTAACACACGAACGAGTGTTGCTAGAATTACGCTCCAACGGATGTGATAATTTACTAGAATCCACTAGAAAATAAGAATATATTTGAATCCACCAATAAAGGAGGAAATTGAAATATTATTAATCAATCAAATTATATTCTACATTCAAACCTTATTAGGGATGAAACGAATTATCTTTAAAACGAAAATCCAATTAAAACTAAACAAACCTAAGTAAATGAGAAAACTATAAAACAAATATGAAAAAAATTGAAAAAAAAAAAAAAACCGAAATTATCCCTAAACTGACGCAAAATAGAAAAACTTAAAATGAACCCCTATACGATGGAATTTGTCCCCGAAAGTTGGACAAAGTCATCCAACAAAAATGTGCAAAATCGATAAACGCTTTCATGATGTACTTTCTCACGTAAATCCAACACTCTAGCTGAAAGTTATGTGCATTTTCGTAAATCCTGCTCATTTTCAACCACACATTCTTCAACAAATTCAAATTTCTTTCAAAATATTCTTCACCAAACGAGCTTTGAAAGTCATTTGTTTCAATCTCATTTTCAAATATTCATTCTCCTTATAAAATAATTTCGCGCGTAAACCAAAAAATTCACTTATTTTTTCCACGCATTCTTCAAAAAATTCAGTTTTTACAAAATCAATTCTAAGAAACGCGCTTCAAAAACAGGGGCTAAATGACTATCACTTATTGTATATAACATTTATTTCACGGACATTTCAACTAGGGAAACGTGTCCGTGTCAAACTCGTGTTTGATATGAGACTCCACTATAGTCATTCTTCTTGTTTTATAAAATAAATCATATATTTTTTAACTTAAAATTATTATCAAATAACAAATAGGTACTTAAAAGTATAAAGATTTCAACAAGAAAAATTAATAACAAGTATAAAATTAAATTTATACTATATAAATGAAAAATCTTAAAGATTTTGATTAATGTGTCGTCGTGTCAATACTATTGTAGAAAAATTGCTTGTAGGCGTGTCTAGCACTATCGTGTCGTTGCATCATAGTATATAACTAACCAATTTCATTTCAATTTTCATGTTTAAAGTAGCAGCATTTGAAAATTACTCCTTTTATTCTCTGTTTAAAAGCTAAAGTTTAAGCAAAAAATTTTCAAAAAGCATTATTATTTTTTCATTTTATTTTAAACAGTTTTTAAAAATTGGTTCATCATTGCATACTAGGAAAAATTTTGTTTCCAAATCTTGGTGGTGGAATTCTAACATGTGGGGATTAAGTGTTAGTAGCAATTAGCATGAATTATGTAACGACCCAAATTCTAATAGAATTCGAAATGTTACCAAACTTCATTTATAAAAAAAAAATACTTTTTTAACAATTTTAATCAACTATTAAATCTCGCTCAACTAAAAAATCAAGAAGATCAAATAATTGACATTTCTATCGTTTAAATTAGCATATATATATATATATATATATATATATATATATATATATATATATATATATATATATATATATATATATAATGACCAATTTCATGTCAACACTCGATTAACATAAATCCAACCACTGAAGAATTTATTAAATAGATGCTACGCCTAACGACTCTACTTAAAATATACTGTTCAACTCTTGAGTGCATGATTTGACTAAAATAACGCCATTTAAGAAAAAAATTAGAAATAAAGGATGCATAAAGATGTCTGAATAGAAATAGTGATAAATGTGAAATTACGTCTGACACAGTAAAATAAAATCAAATGAACAATTGATTAAACACTGAATGAATTATTTTGAAAAGTAAATGAACAATGTAGCAAATATTGAAATTTTGTTCCAATTTCAGAAACAACCAAGAAAAAGATCCATAAACTAAGAAAATAAAATATTGTTGAAAATAAAATTGTCCAATCGAATTACACTGGATTTTATTAATTGAATTCCATAGATCTTGGCATCACGACTGTACCGCATCAACTTCCAACCAACGACCAGTTCTAACCTGTGGAATAGTAAGGGTGAGTATATGGAAATACTCGGCAGGACACAAAAATCATGGTGAATTCTCAAATAAATATATTCAGCACATGAGTCAAAATTATCATATTGTCATCATATCTTTAGAAATCGGTAAGAGCTCAATCACATCATATCATTGGTACCGAACATATCTTTGGTACCGGACGGCCATAAAACATCATATCATATCTTTAACTTTCATAGGCATAATAAATCAACAACATGGAAAAATAATTTAAACGGGACATAAACACTGCACCTCGATATCCTACCTTAAACCTTTGAAAGCTTGGTTTGATGTTCACAAAAAAAGTAAATTTTTGTACTCCTTGAAACTGTTCAAGACTTTATGATAATACTACTCTTCGTAGAATATGAGAATTTTAGAAGTATATTCTTACTTGTGTTTGTGGGGAAAAAGATATGCTTAGAGGTAGATACGAATGGGTGATGGGAAAGGTGGGGATGTGTGTATGGGATTTTGTGTAAAAATATTCTTACGTCTCTATCATCATGAGATATCTCACAACCACCACTTAGTGGGACACGTGTTAAGATAACACAAATCCTAAACCACTAAAGATCCACACAATAATATTTGACAAATAAAATTGAAATTTAATATTTTTATCTGTTTAGTCCCTAATTTTCAAAGTATAAGAAATATAACATATAAAATATAAATTCTATTTTATGAAAAATCTTTGGGACTTTACAAATTATAGCTGGCTTTCACCATTGGAGGCTTGATGCCCACGTCTTTGTCTTATCATTCTTGCATTAACAACAGAAGCATCTGATTATTCTCTTTTCAATCTTTGATTATTTACATATTTCCTCAGTTAGTCTCCCTTCCTTCTAAATCCTAAATGCACCTCTGGTCCTATCTTTGCCATATGATCAACATTTTTGCTCCTCCCAACTTTGCCCATTCTTAGTTGAGAGAAACAATGTGTTGTAAGCAAAGGAGAGAATATAAATCTTAAGGCGTCGTGCTTTCTTCTACAACTCGATTCTTGAAGTGTTATTAAAATTGGTTATATCTTGCTGCTTGCAGTGGTTATGGAATTGCTGCTCAGGGATTGACAGCCGTTGTTAGGGCTCATGATGGCCGTGGTCCAAAGACAATGCTTACAGATTGTGTTCTCAAGTCACTCAATCTTTCTTCTCCAGATGAAATAATAGGGTATCTCCCTGTCCAAATATGTGGTATTATGCTTATTTTCATGTATCTGTTGATAAAATACTAGTTCACTAAAAGTTAAGCCGTCTAGGTGGTATCTTAGAGTCAGACTGTCAATTTAGTGAGATTGCTCGAGTTTTGTCTCCATTTTCTCTGTAGGTGAGTGATCTTATATTTAGAATATTTTTGATCAATAGACATGCTACTTCTATGGAAAAATGAAGATATTAGACCTCTCATCCAGCAAACTTTGTGCATTTATCACTTCAATAGTCAAAACAACAATAGAAAAGATTATTGGGCAATTCAGCAGGCTATATGTGCTTTTCTTCCGCATTCATCATATGGCTAGTTGTAAGGCTGTGAGCATTTATGTGAAACTCTAGTTTCTCCTTCAGTTTTGTCAATAATTTTGACTATCCAAGTAATGATTGAATTTGCATCCAGGAATGTGCAACCTTTTGTTTGGTTTAAAATCTGAAATAGTAGTGGGAATCTGTAGAAAATGGTTACACATCGAACTCCTGTACACAATCTTCCACTAAGAAACTTCTATGCACAGTTATTTAACTTGACAATGCTTATCTTTGATTCACTTGAAGTTTGACACCATGATCAGGACAGTTAGAAGCTGTGATGAGATCATTTAAGGACTCTCATCTTATTGTAATATTATTGGGTACAATATGGCACTGAAAATGCAGTATATTAAACACAAATATCTTAGCATCATAATATTGAAAATTGAAACGACGAGGAACTGAAATACTTTCAGCACTAATATGCAAGATGGATGTAATATATCTGATTTTATAATCTGTTTTATTTTACTTGCTTATTGCAATTTAGGTGGACCTATGCAGATTCATCTTGGGCACGGATTGCTGCACTGGTTCCTGTGGTGGTATCCTGTGCAGAAGCTGGGGATCAAATTGCTAATGGTATCTTGAATCACGCTGTTCAAGAATTGTCTACGAGCGTGAAAGCTGTAGTTCAACGACTGCAGTTGGCTGGAGAAGGTTGGAAGTTGTTTAACTATTCAATATTCGTTAATTGAAAAGTGAGAATAAATAGAGGTGGGATTGGTGGATCTTGTTTAACTGTTCACTTAAATTTTCAATTGTAAAAATCTTGTAATGTCAGGCAATTACTTCTGTCTTTGTATGCCTTCTACATCCTCTCTATATAATGGAAATTATATGGTGCCCGGTACCATATAATTTACCCACCCGTCATGTGGCAGGTAGGTATTGGTTCCTCAACCCCAAATACCACCCACCCCCGTAAGTGGTGAGCTTGTGCCCATTTCCAACCAACGCCACATGGCGGGTGGGATGTTAACGGAAATTAAATGGAGTCCACAATGGGCACCATATAATTTACCCAACCACAACGTGGCAGGTTCTCAGCCTCAAATACCACTCATCCCTTGTAAGTTGGTGGGTTGGGTTTGCACTCTCTTCCAATCAACACCCACCCGCCACGTGGATGGTGGAGATTGGTTTCTTAACCCCAAATACCGCTCACCCCTTGTAAGAGGGTGGGCCTGTACCCACTTTCAACCAACACGGGTAAATGATTTGGCACCCAGATTTGTTTCAAATTGATAACAAGTAAACTGTTGAATATAGGACTCCAATCGAACAACTTTTCCAGCAAGTCCACAGCTGGAGCTGCTTGACTTGGCCACCTACTTAAATTTTGGGTTGAACCAACTGAAAGTGCTTTTTCGTATTTCAGATGGAAAGGGTTCCTTCCCCGTTGTGGTGGTTGGTGGTGTCCTTGAAGCTAATAAGAGTTGGGATATTGGGAAAGAAGTTATCGAATCTATTTTGAAGACCTACCCAGGGGCTTCTCCTATAAGACCGAAGGTTAACGTTCTTCATTTATTTTCTGGTAGTAACTGAATTTTGGTTATAACTACTGTGGCTGAAATTTCGTTGACTTTGAAAACAACTATAAGTTCAAATGATTCCACAGGTGGAGCCTGCCATTGGAGCTGCTTTGTTTGCCTGGAATTCCCTGATGAAAGAAGCAAAAGAAAATGGCCACCAGATGTAAAATTTATAGCTGAAGGAGATCAAATACTGATTTGTCATCGGTGAAGTGGATATTCTTTAGCAATTTTTATATCAACCGTCAATTGTAAATTTGCAATCTTTAAAATTATAGCCAGACTAGTCATTATTCCAATTATGATGTGTTGAGTAGGTGAGCAGAATTTATTGACGAGAACATGCAATTTCAAATATGGTGAATGCTCCGTGTGTTTTAGCTAATCTCATTGTAATTAAGCCTCTGTTTGGCAAAATATTGTTTATAAACAGTGTCATGACAACGTCTCATTGGAACAGCTCGAGAAAAGAAAAGGATAGAAAACTTTGTTTCTCGTTTTCGTCTTTCATTTGTTTTGGTCCCGAGTCACGAAGAACATTCAAACTGAGTATGTACAGAATGAAACTTGCAAAGGCAAAGACCTAGAGGTATGTCTTCACCACTTTTGAAGTTCACTTTCATTAGTTTCAAAGAAAAATGGTGGCTTTATCTACAGTTCAGGTAGTTATGTTGCTCTTTCTATATGTGTAGCAGGTCTTAAATGTTCTTGGTTCGGGGCCGATAATTTAGAAGGAAAAGAGCTCTTGAATTCTACATTCAGAACTGGGAATAAACTTTAATTTTTCCAAAAGAAGGGTCCCATAGTTGTGATTAAGACAGATAACTAAAACTTCACTCTCTTAATTCTACACTTAAAAATTAATTAGCTAGAAATGCACGTTACTCCTAGGCATGGTAATATGGTGGTCCACCTTGTTGCTTCGTTTCCCGTTTCTTCATTAGATAGGGGTGCTGGGTGGATTCAAGTTGGCTCGGTCCTAAGCTTGTGGACCTCTTGAGCCGAGCAGGTTCATGAGTCCAATCTTTTAATATCAACAATGAGTTCAATTATTTTTTTAAAAATAATAAATTAAGTCAAAACTGAGCTAAGCGAGCTCGCGCCCATCACCCCAAATGAGATGGCTCGTGGTCCTCATGAGCCGAGCGGGTTCAACTTCTGAAAACTAATGTAAGCTCGACTTGGCACATGGATTGTCTCAAAACAAATCCGAGCTGTCCATGATGGAGTCGGGACTGGTTAAGTCCACGACTGGTTCGATTCGTTTGCCATTCCTATTACCAAATGATGCATTTGGGTTGTGAAAACTAATGTAAGCTCGGCTTTGTGCATGGCTCGTCTCAAAACTCGTTCGAGCCATGTCCGTGGATCTAGCCGAGCCCACTAGCGATTCATTTGCACCCCTATTTCCAGATGATGGCCATTTCATTTTGCCGGATGTTGGGGTTGATTTGATTTAACCAAAATTGCAGTTTCCGTTTCACTTTAAAGAAAGAGAGAATTTTTGTCCACGGATCTTAGGGTAGGTAAAGAAATTGGTGGCAAATAACTCTGAAAGGTGCCCCACCACACCAACCACTTTAAAAGGGACCCAACTTTATGTTTTCTTGAAAGATATAGCAGCAGTTGGCAATTAATAAAGTTTCCAAAAAATTGCAGCTTCAACACCGCTAAAATGTTGAATGTAAACGTGTTTTCTTTCCAATACATCAGCTGCTAAAGTAGTTGAATGGAGTAATTAATAAAGTTCAAGTACTTATTCGTTGTGGTTCTTTTGAAACTATATATATGCTTCACATCATTTGTCAAAAAAACAAGTATTTTGTACATTTACCTCATCGATATTAATGGATTACTATTCTACATAATTTTATTATCGATATATTGAACTATGATATTCACGACCTATCATGACAATCAATGTTATGCTCCACATGTCATAGAAAATCAAATTGAAATTTTCAATTCTAAGAACTTGTTGCTGTTGGAAGTTTTTTTCAATATTTTCCTCAAACTCATTTTCAACCACACGTACATTTCTATGTGACTCATCACTTTTCACATTTTTCAATCACACATCCACCATCCCCCCCCCCCCCCCCCAAAAAAAAAAAAAAAAAAAAAAAAAAAAAACTTTTTCCCATCTATTACCAAACTGGCTCTAAAAATGAATATTGTTAATAGGATGTTGGACGTCTAATTTTAAGTCATGTGAAGCGTTAGATATACTTTCTATGAATAACATTACTCTTGATTATTTTGCTTATGTGGTAAATATTTTTAACAACATTGGAAGCATTTATTTTCCAAACTTCATTTATAAGCATTTCTATTTTATTATCGCTATTTTAAGATAAATGTTTAATCCTTAAGATAGAACTTTATGTGTAGTAGTTACATTTATTATACATACAAGAGGACAGTTGGGAAAGCAAGCTGTTGAGTGATAAATAAACAAGGACAAAACCCTAATATCACCAAGAACACAGACCTCATATCATATGGGGTGAGGTGATACACTTTTATATAGATGCAAATAAACCATTATTCATAAAAATTTCTGCTTTGTTCAATCAATAAAAAGAAGAAAGAAATGGTCAATCATCCAATTTATGAAGCTAATGAGAATAATCCTTATGGAAATCTCACCAGGGAAGAATTCTTCAAGAAACACCAAATGCTCCACCAAGAGAGCTTCATGTTGAACAAAAATAACATGAAAATATACAACCAGTCATGGCAGCCAGCCGACTCAGCTCATCGGCTTAAAGGGCTCGTAGGCATGATTCATGGCTACACATCAGAGAGTAGCTGGCTCTTTGAACTCAATGCAGTAGCCATAGCCAAAGCTGGATTCTTCGTTTGTGCTCTTGACCTTCAAGGCCATGGCTTTTCCGAAGGTCCACCTGATCACATCCCTGATATTCACCCCTTAGTTTCTGATTGCATTCAGTACTTCGACTCGGCTCGAGCCACTCATCCAAAGCTTCCACCGTTCCTCTACGGCGAGTCATTAGGCGGCGCACTTGGTATACTCGTATGCTTGAAGCAGAAAACTGCATGGAAAGGCTTGATATTGAGTGGAGCCATGTGCAAAATTTCAAAGAAATTCAAACCTGTATGGCCTATTGAGAAATTCCTCCCTGCAGCTGCTTTTGTTGCACCATCTTGGAGGATTGTGATCACCAAACCTCCATCTAGTAAATCATACAAGGAGAAATGGAAGCGAAAACTAGTTGACCGGAGCCCGAACCACCGGACGTCGGGGAAGCCAACCGCGGCCTCGGCATTACAGCTTCTGAAAGTGTGTAAATTTGTAAAGAGGAATTGCCATGAATTGGAAGTGCCTCTGCTGGTTTTGCATGGAGGTGATGACAGAATATGTGACCCTAATGGTGCTAAATTTCTGTATGAATCAGCGAATACTAATGACAAGAGTTTGAAGATTTTCCAAGGCATGTGGCACCAGTTGATTGGTGAACCGAATGAGAGTGCCGTTCAAGCGTTTAACACTATAATTTCCTGGATAGAAAAGAGAGCTGATCATTTACACGAGAGTATATAATAAGTATTGTATTTTGATATTAACCAACAATTTTCTTTTACATATGTGCGACTTTTGTTAGAAAATTTATTCTGAGATAAATTATTTATCTATGATCCAAAATAAATCATCATGCTGAATTATCAAAAATTAAATAACTGAAGCGGAAACGTACCTTAATCAAACGTGATTTACGATAAACGATTCGGCGGTCGGATCTTCTAAATCAATACGTAGTCCGTATTTTCTCTCTGATGATGGGATGTCAAAGGGATGAACAATACGTAGGATTCAGGGACCATAACCGACTTTATATACTGAATTGTCAATTAACCTAATCCGGCTCATCATGAATTAGGTAATGGCCTGGTATCTACACATAAAAGCTCATACATTATTTTAGATGCATTAAAGCCCGATATATATAAAATCCTTATTAGATCACTTTAAATGGGCTTAACCAAATTTGATAACCTTTTATTCAATACACAATAATTTACATATAAGCCCACACGATTGATTAAAATCTTTACAATCTCCCACTTGGGCTATATGTGTAACCTTACAATTGTGTATCAATCATAACCTTATGAGTACTCAGAATTTTGCTATCATTACAGAATGCATCCCCAAACAATCCGGTCCATCAATTATATCAACATAGGATCAAAGCGGCTTTCGCTACATTAATCGTAACTAAACCTATCAATGGTCACGTATATCGACATAACTGAATGACATGGATCAAGTATGGACGTGTAGCATGGAAATTACATGTAATGTGATCTTCAACATGCCTATTTCCAACTGGTCTAACTTTAGTGAGATCATCCTCAAACGAGTTCAGAGATAATAAACCTGAAACCTTACTGGTGTAAATAACTTTAACTTTAAACTGTATCCAAAAGGACAATAAATGTGTCTAATGCACCCAAAATACAAACTCCCACTGAAACCGAATATCCTCAAGAAATACAACACTCATATGAGTATTGTGCTCATGAAAGACCTTGGGTTGTAATACTTCAGTAAGCGGATTCGCAATTATGGAGTTTGTCCTAATGTGCTCTTATTGACACGTGTCCACTCTGAACTGTATCCTTCACAGCCAGGAACTTATGTCAATGTATTTTGACTTAGTTGAGTTCCTGTTGTTACTGGAATATAAATCTGCTGAGTTATTGTCACAATATAACTTTAGTGGTCTTTCTTTACTGTACAGAATACGCAGCCCAGTGACAAAATTTCGCAGCTATATTCCATAATTTGATGCCCCCAAAATTGCTGCTTTCCAAATGATCCACCCTAGGGTTACTTAAATATCTCCTTAGTATCCCAATAACGTATGCAATATCCGAACGCATACAAATTTGAGTATATATCAGATTCCCTATAGCTTAACTATATGGGAGCCTCTACATTTCTTTAACTTCAAGATAACTTTTCGGGCATTAGTTGAGACTAAATTTTCTCCCTTAGCGATAGGGCTGTCCCTTGATTTACTGTCTTGCATGCCAAACCTCTTAAGTACTTTATCGATATAGCCCTTTTGTGACAATTCAAGAATACCCCGAGAACAATCCCGGTGTATCTGAATTCCTAATACAAAAGAGACGTCACCAAGATTTTTAATCTCAAAATTCCTTGACAAAAAATCTCATAATTTTATGTGACATACCTATATCATTAGTGGCAAGCAATATGTTATCAACATATAAAACCAGGACAATATACTTACTCCCACTGAACTTGTAATACAAACAACTATCAACAACATTAATCTCAAGACCAAATGAGATAATTACTTGATGAAATTTGTATTACCCTTAACGGGAAGCCGACTTAAGCACATAAATGGATTTCTTTAATTTGCAAACCATATTTTTCGGGTCTACTGACACAAAGTTTACTGAATGCACCATATAGATCGTCCCATCAATGTCACCATTGAGAAACGCCACCTTAGTATCCATTTGATGTAACTCGAGGTCAAAATGTGCAACAACCTAACTTTCCTGAAAGAGTCTTTCGTAGAAACCAAAGGGAAAGTCTCTTTATAATCAATGTCATCATTCCATGTAAAGCATTTAGATACAAGACGAACTTTATATCTTTCTACATTACCTTTCAAATCCCTCTTGGTTTAAAAATCCATTTAAGACCAACACTTTCTGGTAATGGGACAAGATCCCAAACTTTATTGTCTTGCATATGCTTATACTCCTTATTTATGACATCAATCCACTTTTGAGAGTTAGAACCCTGCATGGCCTGATGGAATTGATTGGACCATCTTCCACCATTCCATTATTTCCTTATGTTTTTGGAAAAATACTATTTAAATTATCCAGAATAGCATTTTTTTCCTTTCTCTCGTGGATCTCCTTAATGACTTTAGTTATTGAGGTTGTTGAGTTTGTACTTCTGAAATTTACCTTATTTTGGATGGGAGGTTCTTCAACATTGTCTAGTTGAGTTCCGGATATGTTTCTTGATCAATGACATGTATAGAAACTTGCACATTGTCAAAAGCAATAATAGGAATCGAAACCGATCCTTCCTCAACTTCTTCCTTTAAGACAATATCTCTAACCTTATTTCTCCCCCCAAACTCAACATCCTCAAAAAATGTTGCAGTTCCCATTTCAAAAGTTGACTTAAGTGTGGGATCATAAAATTAATAGCCCCTTAAACGCTCAAAACAATTAATAAAGTAGCTGCTTACTGTTTTGGAGTCCAATTTCTTTATGTGGCTTCTTTTATTTTGGACCCTTAACAACTTTATTTTCTTTATTTGTTTTCTTACCCTTATCTTTAGAGGTGTTTGCCAAGTGAACACTTTCAGTTCTGTCCTGCTTCAACTTTTCTTCCTCTTGCACACAAAATAGAATGAGCTCAATTAGAGTTCATTTCTCCCTTTGATAGTTACAACTGACTTTAAATTGACTGAATTGTGCGAGAAGCTTGCACACTATGAAATGAGCTCATTGCGAGTCCATTTCTACTTTGACAGTTATAACTAACCTTAAATTAACTATATTGTGCAGGAAGCGATATCAATATTAAATGCACGAGCAAGTCATTAGACAAGTCGAGTTTTAGTTCCTTAAGTTTTGAAGTAGTATGAGACATCTACATGATATATTCCCTTATTTTCCAATTGCCTTTACACTTTATTGAAATCAAGCTTTGCATAAGCGTGCTTGTTTCAGCCTTATCGTTTTTCGCAAAACGTTTCTTAATTTCGGAAAGGAATTCATTGGCATCATTTACCTCCTCAGATACTATGCCACTAAAGGCTTCCGGAATGCCGCACTTAAATGATCATGAGACTCACGTAATTTAAGCAATCTCACTTCTCAAAGTTCCTCATTTAATTAGATGAACTTTCATCCGTAAGAGGAGCAGGTTGCTCAATCATTAGTACACGGTCTAGATCCATGCAGCCAACGAAAAGTTAATGTTCTTGTTTTGATCCTTGAAGTTTATTCCATAAATACATGGATTAAATTTTAGCTTGTAGATATACTACTAACGGAATTTGAAACCGAATAGAGAACACTTAAACAAAATAGCTCACATAAATACCTTATTATGCAAATCATACTTTCAAATAATGGTAGGGCCCATCACAAGATACCTAGCACAACATCAATATTTAGTCTTTGGACAGAAATATTGACTTGTAAGTGGTACTCTTGGTGTAGTAATCAAACACTGACAGTAAGATATGACAACCAACAAACCTTTCTTTGGACCGATTTATTGATCACACGTAAAACCAAATAACCGTCACATATTTATCACGACAAGTTCATGTGAAATTCGGGCCAAATATTGACCTTCCTTTGGGACGATCAATATCCGCATGAAATAACACACAAACACCTAATTTTCCCTTAGTGTAGTGATCAAACACTGTCAATAAGACATGTTAACCAATGAACATTTCTTTGGACCGATTTACTGGTCACACGTTAAACTAAATAATTGCCACGTGTTTATCCCCACAAGTGCATGTGACATTCGAGCCAAATATTGACCTTCCTTTGGGTCGATCAATATCCGCAATGAATAACACACACAAATACCTTCTAATATTCAAAGTTAATTAATATCCACAAGAGAGATTGCTTTGGCAACATGTTGTTTCAACTAACTTACTTTCGAATATTATATCTCTCAAAAGAGTTCGATGTACCAAAATTTGAAATTGAAATCCACTGATTTGCATATATATTTGACTTTAGGATTTGAATTATAGAATTCAAAACTTTAGAATAAAGCAATCCTTAAGTTGAGAGAGTCAATTGCAATATTCTTAAACCTTATGTGGCCAATTTGTGTAAAATTTTAAGCTTGAAGGACTTAAATTACAATTTTTCCAAAACCTTATTGGCCAATTTAGATAAATTCCAAACTTTAGGTCCCAATTTGAAAGAAAATCAAAATTTAGAGGGCCAAAATAGGAAATTTTCAATCTTTAAAGGCTGATTTTTGAAGATTTTCAAACTTTAGGAGCCAATTTAGAAAATTCCCAAACTTTAGGGACTTAATTTTAAAAAATTCAAACTTTAAGGACCAATTTTGAAAATTTCCAAACTTTAGTGACTGAATTAGAAAATTTTCAAACTTTAGGGACCAAATCAAAGAATTTCAGAACTTTAGGTGATGTATTAGAAAATTTTCAAACTTTAGGGGACTGAAAATGAAAATTTTTAAACTTTAAGGGACCAAATTAGAGAATTTTCAAGCTTTAGGGACCATTTTTGAAAATTCTCAAACATTAGGGGCTGAAATATTATACCTTCAACCTTAAAGGTACCAATTTTGAAAATTTTCAGACTTTAGGGACTGTTTTAGAAAAATTTCAAACTTTAGAGGCTGAATTATAAAACCCTTAACTTTAGAGGCCCGACTTTAATAATTTAGTACCTTAGGGCTGAAATGTAAAGTTCAGAACATCAAAAGGACTAACTATAATGATTTCATATCTTTCAGGGATTAAAATCAATATCTTTATAACCTTAGAGGACCGAAGTTATAAATTCCATAACTTGAAATGCCAATTTAAATAATTTCATAACTTTAGGGGCTAAGGTCATAATTATCATAACTTTCAGGGATTAACTTTAATTCCATAATAATATTATAGGGCCTTGTTGTGCAATAAACCCACACATTCGAAATTGCCCATGAGTCCTCAGGATCTTCTAATTCCCAACGCAAGTCCCTGCCTCAAAAATCAAAATTTTGCAATAGCTAGGGTTTTACCTAGCCCCGCCGCAACCGGCCTAAGAGCGCGGCGCCATCACCGGCGCCGCACACCACCTGCAGTGCCATCGACGGCGCTGTAACCAAGAGACCCGTCGCTGCGCCCACCGCAATCACCATCGCGCGGCGACGCTGTAAGCCGCGCGCAATGCGCATCGCGCTGCCCTTTCTTCTTCGACCAGCATCCTCAACCAAAAAATTGATCACAATACAACAACCCAATCCGAAATAAACACTTATATATATTATACAACAAATCAGATTCAAAAATCCCAATTTCAAAATCCATAGTTCGGTTTCGAGAGGTACATACGAATCGATCTCAATCAATATTGAAAACCAAGATTTTTGCATATACACATACAGGGAAATCGATCGGCTTAATCAAAAAAAAATTTAGAATCTGAATTCATGCTTTGTAGAGGTTGAATTCATGCATAATTGATGCTTTGTAGACATATATGCACGGGTTTTAAAACCAAATTTTTGGAGTCTGAATTCATTCATAATTTTACTGAATATATACAATACAGTATGTATAAGAATGAACTGATAATCCAACACGATGTTGGCTCTGATACCACTTGTTAGTTAAATTTTTATCCACAGATAAATTATTTATCTATGATCCAAAATAAATCATCATGCTGAATTATCAAGAATTAAATAACTGAAGCGGAAGCGTACCTTAATCAAACGTGATTTACGATAAACGATTCGGCGGTCGGATCTTCTAAATCAATACGTAGTCCGTATTTTCTCTCTGATGATGGGATGTCAAAGGGATGAACAATACGTAGGATTCAGGGACCATAACCGACTTTATATACTGAATTGTCAATTAACCTAATCCGGCCCATCATGAATTAGGTAATGGCATGGTATCTACACATAAAAGCCCATACATTATTTTAGATGCATTAAAGCCCGATATATATAAAATCCTTATTAGATCACTTTAAATGGGCTTAACCAAATTTGATAGCCTTTTATTCAATACACAATAATTTACATATAAGTCCACACGATTGATTAAAATCCTTACAACTTTTTCCACCATGACCATTTTCAATCAACAATCTTCTTGACGAAGACTGCGTCTGTTTGGGATTAGGTTTTTTGCCAATTTTTATTACAGTTTTTTTTACTTTATAGGACACAAACATTCTTGTTCACTATGTGCCTACAATGTTTGACCACCTTTCAAGGTCTCATACAGACACTATAATAATTGATGGTAGAGGTCCAAAAGTGTCAGTTTTTCTTTAAATCATGTAAGTTGATCCTTGCTCTTGAATGTAGTGTAGTATTGCCATTTGAGAGGATTCCTACCTAATTTAGTGTCAGTTTATTAATTGTAGGGAAAGTTCGGACTTCGATGCAACAATAATGCTACACTTACAAACAGATCTTACTAACAACTTTACAAACAGATGCAATTCCCTTATGAAAATTGGAAATTACAATATGCCATTTAAGAACTGGAAGAAGTCTCATCTGACCGCATTTACATATTCCGCTCTCTCTCTCCTCTTCTGCTAGGGCACCCATTTTATCTCAATCCCGCGACTCAGTCAATCTTCACTACAGTCACCGGTGAGTGAGTAGGGTGGAAGGTGCGAGCGGCATACCGTATTCCGATTGCTACTGTGACACGGAGGAGGCGCTGTTGATGTCATTTTCCATCGTGAAATTCGAACAAATCAGGTTAATCTTGCTCACATTTCTTGTTATTATTTACACCGCAGTAGGAATATACTACATTTTATAGTTCAATTTTACTATACATGATGAATATTAATCGGTATTTGGTGAAATTTGATATTTGCTAGGATTTTTATTTTATACTGGAAATTGGGGCTAATTTGATATTTCATCTGAAGCCATATATTTTTACCATAAGATGTCAGAATAATGGTGTTATTGTTGTGATTTATGTGGATGTTTAAATCCTTGATTTTTTTTGAGTGGTATTTGATATGATGCAGTATATTATTTTAGTGAGTATCTGCTTGTGCTTCGATTGTTGTAGCTGTGACTTCATATCCCGAGTTCCTGATTTCATGCCGATTTCATTTTGAGAACTCCAACCCAGAAATTAAATATTAACTATGTTTATCCTATATTTTAGGCAGTACTTTGGCTATTGGACATAACCTAATTTCTAGTGGTTCATTGTGGTTTGGTTTAACTGCAACTATAACTTAATTTCTTGTGTGAATTTTTGCACAGTGTGGTTATGTGAGGGTTTATGTTGAATGTATTAGTTATTGTATTTACTTTGACGATAGATGTCATATGGTTGATTATTTGTTGGAAATTGACTGATGGATAAATTGGATGTCTTATAGGTGCTTTAGCCATGAATAGGAATCGCTATGTTTGTCATAGTTGCAGGAAGCCAGGGCATTGGTTCAATGACTGCCCCAACAAGCATCGATTTCCAAAATGCGGGAAGGGGTTTCTGAAATGGTTTGAGGTGTATAGGATACACAATGCGGGGAAGCTACTCCATAATTGTTGTGCAAGTTGTGGTCATTTTGAGTTTGATGACGAGGCCACGATGGTTCAGTCTGAGGTAGGTGAAAACAGTAGGTCTTCGAGTACTAAAACTGAGGCACTGGACGAAACCATCAAGTTGTCCCATTTTCTTAAAGTGTTTGCTAACATAACCAAAGAAAATGATGTGAAGCTATCAGTGATGCTAACATTTAGCAAGGGGAGAAGGAGTTCGGACGATGAAGACGAAGATGACAAAGGAAAGAAGAAACTGTAATTGCCCCATGTCATGTCGTGTATAAGTTTAACTATGTAATGTTGTCATCTCCTTGTTATTTCTTTCATGGCATTGTAATATATCTAGCTTCTCCGAACACTTTTATTTTTAACTAAGCAGTGACATCTTAAGCGTGCTTTGTACACGAAACATTGAATTTTATTTTTGCTTATTAGCTTGAGTATCCAAACATGCCAGGATGTTACACAAAATGTATTCTATGTAGATAGAAACATGCAAGAATAGCACTAGTTTTTGTCACAGTAAGGGCGCCACAAGCGGTAGCAAAAACGATAGCCTTTCTTAACCGCAATAAGGTAGTAAAAATCTATGGACAAAAGCAAGCAATAAGATACAATATCGCAGATTCAAATCCACCTTAATAAAAATTTCTTTTTAAGTTAAAGGGTACAAATATGAAATGGCACTGACGGCAACTAAAAAAACATCTCAATCACAGTTCGATCTTGTAACTTCGTTTTCATCCCGAATTTTTTGTTGTGCGTATATTGACATCAATTGTTGGTTTGTTGGATAATGAGGGCATGAGTTCATTACATAAGGTTGAGTAGATAGCATCAACTATGCACTAAATCCATCACATGTAATAGGAACATATCGTGAGATAGAATGCGGCATCAGCGCTTGAAATTGCTGAACACCATGCACTTCACCATCTTCGACAGTCTTGTCTTTATTTTTTCTCGAACATGCTTGTGTATTATATTAAAAGAAATTTAGATATGTGAACTAATTATAAATAAGACAATGAACGAATGAAATTATACCTTGGATTTTGTAGATGAACTCTCAAGTGGACTTTTCTTACATACTCTCCTTAGGGCTCCCTTCCTTTTTGAAATAAAACCCAGGACAATTACTTGCATTTTAGAAAAATAGGTTTGAATAGTAACCGCATCCCCTTCACTATGCCTTAAGCGTCTAACCCTGTCGATGTAGTTTCTGCAATCCTTTTCGATATAGGTCATTTTCTCATAACCACCAGCTTCAATCACAGTTGAGTTGTAGCTTTTGTGCATATTAATTCTAGCTATATCGTTCAATTCCAGCCGCCTCTTCACTTGGTCGCTCATTTCTCGATTACATTAATACAATCTTGATTTTGAAGGACTAGTTGGATGATTATGTTCCAAAATGACTTTTTTCAAAATCCACATTCCTAATATTTTACACATAGTTGTCAACCTAGCTAGACAACCAGTGTGCATTGAAGGTTGCGGCTTCAAAGAACTGCTTGAGGAACTACTTCTTCGACCTTCTCTAGTACATGTGAAAGTAGTATATCTTTTCACACCGTCTCCTCCCTTCCTCAAACTTCTTTTTCTCATAGGGAAGCCCACACTAAAAGCATGACGTTTGTAAAATTCGAACATTTTGTTCTCGTCATTGAACTTCATCCCGACTTTTGGCATAATCTCACTGATTTCTTGTCTTGATAGCTCTTCAGTTGCACCAATGTACATATCTCCTACTATCTCAATATTTTCCAATATCTCATCATCCGCATTTAAATAATTCACATTCATTTCCTCATCATTAGAATACATTCTCAGTATACTACCTCACAACCACCATTTTCTATCTCGTTATAAACAATAATTCCTCTACCTCATTAAACATCACAAACTAAATAAACATATCTATACTTGCTGCTCCTACTTTTAGACCAGAATTAGGTGTGAAATGAAATGAAATTATGGAAGCCAGTACCTTCTTCCATTGTAATTGCCCAAGCATCGTAGTGAAATTATGGAAGCCATAATCGGTTGGAACCCGAAATAATTGACTTTGTCAAATGCACAACAACGTGTTCGTTCTCTACGTTCCAGTAATGTATCTCCAAAGTGAGATTCCAATCAACTTCTAATAGTGTGCGTTGATTTTGCAGAAACTTTTCTTCACAATATGGACAGACGAGCTGATGTTTACCAGAAATCGGTTGCGTCAATTTAGCAATTTTTTTTAAAATACAGCTTAACAATCTGGCCGAAGATCTAAACGGAGGAGCTGATGTTAACATGTAGACCTTTTGTTGAGTATGATTGTGGAAGGATCTGAAAGTGTGAGGTGAAGAGAGGGAGTTGGGTAGGTAAAGGGGAGGGAAAATGGGAGTCAGAGTCAGATCTAGAAGTTGAGGTTTAATTTCACTGAGACGAGTTTCACTTTTGTTTTGTCAATTTCTCACGAGATCTCATATGTTTGTAAGGCTGTTAGTAAGATCTGTTTGTAAGTGTAGCATTATTGTCGATGCAATTGGCATAAAAGTAATTGGAGCAGTTAAAGAAGTGATAAGAAGTAAAAGTGATCTATAAAGAAAATCGCAAGTTTTGGGATGAAATTCAACTTTTTGAAAGCGTGGTGGTTTAAATTGAGAGAATTGCTAGACATACTAACAACATACTAACAAATGAGATATCATGAGATCTCGTTCAATTTCTCCGCCTAGGTATAATCACCACTTGAAAAAAACAAAGATATGTTGCACAGACACATGTTGTGTAACACCCCAAGTTTAAGAGTCTAAAACCTAGGCGTATCAACTTTCATTCACATTAAACGCGGAATTAAATCATTTACACAACTAAAATGTTCACTTATCTACTATAAAATTTTAGCGAAATTTCGGCAGAGTCTCCTCTATAAATTGGACATAGCCAACCTGTAGAGGGACATCAAAAACCATTTTAAAAATTTAAAACATCCATCACATCTCAATCACATTCATCATCGCCAAAACCAATTCATGCATTTCCCAAACTCCTCAATCATAAGATTTTTTTCCAAAATATCAACAAGTATTGACAAATGAAATAAGAGGTAACTTAACTCATAATACGTCGCTCATACTTAATCAAAACTAACTTCAACCAAACAATTCTCAATAATAATGAATTAAGGAATAAATTCAAATGATAACTTTAATAAATTTAACTTTATTAAATAATGTCGACAGCGGATACTGTCTGAGTCAGCCGCCAAATGTTCTCCTCGGATCACCTAACTTTCATCACCTGAAATGTTGGGGAGGGATTGGGGTGAGCTAAAGCTCAGTAAGTAAACTTCATGCATGAATGCCTGCTTATGACATGAATGCTTTAACTTTGAAATATGTATCCCCATTCACTTTAACCTTTCAAAACTTTCAACATTTCGAACTTTCACTTAACATTTCAAAACTTTCACTTTACATTTCAAAACTTTCATTTCATTTCCATCGTGAGCTCACTTGGTGTATCTTCTAGTCAATCAGATAACAGTGGGCAATTCTTATTTGGAACCAGATTCACATTCGCATTTCCACCGCAAAGCGGTTTAACATTCATTCCACCGCAAAGCGGCTCATTCATTTCATTCCACCGCAAAGCGGCTCATTCACTTCATTCCACCGCAAAGCGGCTCATTCATTTCATTCCACCGCAAAGCGGCTCATTCACTTCATTCCACCGCAAAGCGGCTCATTACATTCGGGTACGCCGGCCCCCCGCACCCCATTTCCCACTCGCATCTTTCATGACATAGAAGTACACCCATACTTTCAAAAACTTGGGATACATAATTTTTGACAAAAATTGCACTTTGACACATTCCTTTCATTAAAACATTTGACTTTCCCATTTCGATGCCAATGCATGCTTAATGATGCAATGACATGATAATGTGCATGCTTGAACATTTTCTTAAATACACATACTTGCATATCGCAAATCAAATACATCAACATTAAGTAATTAACACGAAATCACTTATGCACATTAATTTCACATTAACTTTCTACTTTCATGAAAATAGGGGAAGTTTACTTACTTGACGTCCTTAGCATTTACCGTTGTCTGGATTTGCAAGTGGAGGAACATCGGCTGCCCGTGACGTCAATGTACCAAAATCCTAGTTGTACCCATTCATTTAATAAAATATACTTTTAGTTGACAATTAAATTCGTTATTCATTTTAATACTCAATCAAACATTAGCTGAAATTAAAACTTCAATTTAACTCACATGTGATCTTAAGTCATGACTAATGCATATAATATTATATTCAAAACGAGGGATCCAATTACATGCACTTACGAGTTCTTTATCATTCATTTATTCAAATTTAAGTTGAAATATTTAGCTTAACCTAAACTTTACAAAATTTCTCGATTAAAAAATTCCGTTATTAAGAATTTGAAGATACTCAAATATGATCGTCAATTTAACTCTAGAATCAAACAAAACCTCATAACCTTAATTTCAAAGGTTGAAAATAAACATTTATAATTCGAAATTTAAAGTAAAATTTCAAACAAAGTATCATAGTCTTAAAATCCCAATTTTTGAAATCCAATACACAATTACATAATTTTCCACAATGTCAAAAAGTACAATTATAACTCAATTTAAACTAAGAATTTAATTCAATTAATTAAACATATCACATTAGAAGTATGAAAAGTGCATCATATATACCAACATTCATGCCAAACAGTCGACTAACCCCATTAAAAATCTGGAAATCTCAAATTAACTCAACATTAAACTAACGGAAATCTTAACTCCATAAATTTGAGCATTTCATTTCAAATTGCAATTTAATCTAAATCAATCAAAATTAACCTAGAACATTTAAATCTAAATATGAAAATATACATATAATACATATGCCTATATATATATATATATATATATATATATATATATATATATATATATATATATATACACACACACACACACACACACACAATCACAATACCAACTCTCCAATTGACAGTTAAATTCAAAATTTAGAATAATTAAAATTCTGAAATTAGTTTTCATAATTTGGAAATCTAGAACAAATCACACATATACATACATATACCTATCACCCAATTGTAAAAATCAGTATGATATATAGATACACACACATCATATACATGTTTTCGAGTGTGAGTGTGTGTGTGTGTGTGTGTGTTGAGTGCAGTCTGCGGGTGTGCCCCCGGGTGTGTGCGTTCGTGTGTGTTTTGTGCGTGAGAGGGGAAGGGAGAGTGTGCTACCGGTGGTCGGCGACGGTGGTGGTGTGGTGGTGGCGTGTCGAGAGACAGAGAGAGCGCAGAGACAGAGAGAGAGCGACGTCGAGAGAGGGAGAGAACGAGAGACCAGGGAGTGAGGCGAGAGTTGAGTATCGTGAGTGAGGGATTAGATTAGGTTTAAAGTTTATATTTTGGAAATTTGCAATTTAGTCCCTCATTCTCCCTAAGTTTCAAAATTAAGTACACATCTATCATAAATTTACAAAATACCCTAAAATTCACCACTTATAATAATTTGACAAAAATAGAAATTGGCAAGCTTAGGAAATAAAACAATTATTCACATAAATTGCAAGTAAACAAATTTATAATTTTCTAATTGGCACATTGAGTGAGACGGCGTCCAAATCCTTCTACTGCAAAATAATTCAAATAATTATCAAAAATAATAATGTCAATAATGATTAATAGAGACATTAATAGAAAAATTACGCGAAATCCATGAAAGCCCGTAAAACGAAACAGCGGTATTACATGTTGTGTCCAACCATTTTCAGATCTGAGCTTTTTCTTTCATCTCCTTCTTCCTTCATCCGTTCTTCTTTGAAAATGGACCCTTCATTTCTGTCGTCCGATTGAACTATTCCGATGATTGGTAAGTGATTTCTCTTCACCGACTATTGAATTTTTACTTCCTGGAATACTTAATGTGCTACATTTCACTTCCTAGAATAGTAAATGTAACATTGTTAAAAAAAATTGTGTTCATATATATATTGTACAAATCGAAGAAGATTCCTAAATTGTTTTTCGGTGCAATAATTTTAAAATAAATATTTTAGTTCGAGAACAGGTTTCTGAATGCATAATGCTGCTGAAATGTTATGAGACTAATGTCCAAGAATTCTTCTGGTTCAAGAATGATGTCATTAGTATTTCCGAAGAGCACTTTTGTAATTCAGCTACTGAATTTTTGTTCTTACACCAGATTCTTTTCTATGAAATATTTTTGATATAATATTTTTGGAACTTTGGCCAAGTTTGCCTTTACAAACCATGTTTTGATTAATATGGCTAAATTACCATCAATAATGTAACTTCAAAATGTTGTTGTAGGAGTACAAAAATGTATTCTTGTAATGAGGAATTGGAAGTTAATAGCATACACGGGGATGATAACACATTGGAGAACACTGAGTTTTTAGGAGAAAGGTATACTAAGGTGAACGAAGAGTTGACAAAAGATGAATGCAATGAGACTGTGCCAATCGTTTGGATGAATTTTACTGATAAGAATGATGTGTTTGAGTTTTATAAATGACATACTTACCGTGTGGGATTTCCTGTGCAAAAAAGTTCTTGGAAGGGTGCAGACAGATTGATAAGATACACCACATTTACATGTGCTCAAAAAGGCCGATAAAATACTTCGAGTACCAATTCTTTAAAGTCGCAACCATCTATGCAAACTGGTTGTCAACCTAAGTTGACTGCTATGGCCGATGTAACCAGGATGTGGATATTGACGAAAGTCCTTTTGGAGTACAATCATCCAACGAGTCCTTCAAAATTTAGGTTGTATTGATGTAATCGAAAATTGAGTTACCAAGTGAAGAACATGCTTCAAATGAATGATATAGCTGGAATTTCGATACACAAAAGTTATAACCCAACTGTTGTTAAAGCAGATGGATACGACCAAATGACATTTCTCGAGAAGGATTGCAGAAACTATATCGAAAAAGTAAGGCGGTTAAGGCTCAGCGAAGGGGATGCAACTGCTACTCAATCTTATTTTTCAAAAAGGCCAGCAACATGTCCTAGGTTTTTTTTTCAGTGTAGATTTGGACGCTGAATGTCGATTGAATAATGTATTTCGGTGTGACAGTAGGTGCAGAGAAGCATACAAGGAGTTTAGCAATGTTGTTACGTTCGATACTACATATTTGACGAACAAGTACGACGTGTCATTCGCCCCTTTTGTTGGAGTGAACCATCATGGACAATTAATATTATTTGGATGTGGGTTACTGTCAAATGAGAATACTGGCAGTTTTGTGTGGATTTTTAGCATATGGCTACAGTGTATGGAGGGTAAAGCACCAGTAGAAGTCATTACTGATCAGGATAGTTCAATACAAAATGGAAAACAATTGGTATTTTTGAACAAGAGGCATAGACGGTGCTCGTGGCATATTTTGACAGGACTACACAAAGAAGGTTTTCAATGGGTGCCATGTTATTTGAAAAATAGTTTGAGTCGGGATGTCTACAACACAACGTAGTGAGAGTATGAACTCATTTTTTGATGGTTATGCCCATTCAAAAACATCTCTTAAGCAGTTTGTGGAGAAATATGAGCGTGCTTTGCAATCTAAGGTAGAAAAGGTATTTCAAATGGAGAAATGGTACAACGTGTCACCAAATTTCAAATGGAGAAATAGTTACAGTCAGCTTATACTATTGATAAGTTTAAGGAGTTTCAAACAGAGTTAACTAGTCTACTATATTTTCAAGTTATCCACACGGAGCAAGGTTACATGGGGGCAATATATGATGTTATAGAAAACATTTGTTTTGACAAAGGGAAAAAATATCGTCTTTACTATTCATTATGCACGAGAAGGATGCGAAATTATATTTAGTTGTCACCTCTTCGAGAGCGGGGAATAATTTGCAGGCATGCTATCACTATGTTGAGGCAGAATGATGTGGCAACACTTCCTGATAAGTGTATTCTTAGAAGATGGAGGAGAGATGTCCTTATGCACTACACAAAGGTGAAGATCAACTACAATGGTTGGATTACTACACTAGAGCAAGTTAAGTATGATGAGACGTGTCGTACTTTTGGAAATATTGTAGACGTGGCATAAGATGATGAAGGGCGAACTCGAGCTATAATGGAGTGGTTAGAACTTCAAAAGAGGGAAATGAATATATCGAAATCACTATAATCGACTACGTGTGTCACTTCCTATAGAGGCATAGAGGAAGTTTGTTGTTCCTTCCAAGTCACGAGCCTCAAGGTAATCCACTTGCGAAGCATTGAGTGCCTTGGGAACTTCAAATTATTTCGGATAAGGGTAGTAAGTTCAACTCAGAAAAACCCCGAGCTTCAAATGCGATCATCATACTAGAAGTTGAGGTCGGTATTTTTTGAGGTCTCCAATGTGTGAAAAAAAGTTGTCTTTATCGGTTGGGTCTTAGTATTTGGTCCTTTAAGCTGTCAAGCATATCAACATACAACAAACAAAAGATCGACAACTAAACAAGATACTTGAACAACAAACGAAAAAAGTGAAAAGAATGAACCTGGAGAATAAACCCAATGAAAGAGGCAAACAGAAAACTACAGAGGAAAATTTAGCGTCCAAAATAGCAAATGGTAAAGTGAAAGGAAGAGCCAGTATGAAAAAACCCTTCGAAATTTAGCATTTGTTTAAAAATACATTTCCCAAAATCCTTTTTTAATCACACATTTTTTTCAAACCACTTGTCAATCATATATTTTATCTCGAAAATAATAAATTATTTATTTATAATTTTTTTTACCAAATTGTCCAAAATAGTAAAAATTCTTACTTATACCAACACTAAACGACGTCAATTTATGGGGTTGGATAATACGATGTCGTTTCATTAACGAAAATTATGTAGAACTTTCTCAATCACAATAGCTCCAACATTATTCTCATGTTTGGTTCAGCTAAAAAATAATTAAAATTAAAATATAATCAAAGTCAACATTAATTTATTCATTTCACATGATTCATAATTTTTTAAACATATATTTCATTAACTTTTATCAAAATCTATCTAAAATCTTATTTTTATTTAAAATAAACATGGCTATTATTTTTTTCATTATTTTTCTGCTACAAGAGAAACGCGATCATGCATTTCTTGACATAGTTTTGCGCCTTTTAAAAACTTCAAAGTTAAAATAGTTATATTTACTAAGACTGTGTTCGGTAAACATTTTATAATACCATATTATAATTTCACAATTTCTCAAATTACTTTTTAATCGTACACATTTTCTCTTTTCAATATTTAACATTACATCTTACCTAAAAAAATTCAAATAATACACATCATAAATCAAATTCCTTTATATAGACTACCAAACAGAGTCTAATTGTTATTGACATTCAAGATTTTTTTTTTTAATTTAAATATTGGTCATGGTAACCCATTCTTTCATTAAAATTTCAACCACTTTTTAGCACGAAAAATAAGATTAGAATTGAGGGAGTTATTCAGGATTTTCTGACTGAAATATGTTTTACTTTGAATATCTAATTTCAGAATATGGACACAACAATATGCTAATATTTAACAAGTCGACGTTGGATTTGTAGTGGATGACGTTAAATAGGTGATCAATTATGTAAGATTTTTTAACTATAGTGACTACATGAGTCGCGAAAATAATTAACAAATTTAAAATTTCGCTTGATCTTCAGTAACCTTTCATGAAATTAACTCATTGTATAAAACACGCAGCTACACAGTTCCGCGCTTCAACTACTGGCACAATATCTATAGAAATGGAAAGATCAAGAGTCAATAATCTTTAAAGAGAAATGGAAAACTGTTACTTCCAATACGGCGTCGTGGCATTCATTGCGATCTACACGATTATCAGTCAATCGGACGGCAGGGAGCTCCGTCCATCGAATCACGGCTTAGTCTACCAAGATTCATCACCGCCGATGAAAGCGAACGGAACCGAAGAAATGCTATATTTCTTCGGCGCAATTACGTCATCTTCCTCCGTTCCGCAGCCGAAGGCAAAGAATTCCAGCGATCCGGCCACATGGTGGAGCAATCACGAGGTTGGGAGGTCGCGTGGTGATCACGTGAAGAGGTCGTTGCTTTTGGCCAGCTTAATCTGTGGACTAACCGGCGTCGTATTGCTGTCCGTTGCCGGGATTCTATTTCTCCTTCGCCTCCGAAAGCAGAATCAGCAAAAATTGTCATCCTCCTCAGCTCCAATTTCTGCACCTGATGCTTCTGCTCATTAATATAGTATTACTGTGTTATTTCAATTTAGATTCATTAATGAATTGTTGTATTCTTGTAAACTAGTATTTCACCTGTGCAATATACGAAAATTGCTATCCACAATATCGATTTTAATAAATATTCGTAAATTTTCCGTTTGTAAAAATATTTTTGTTTAAAAACATATTTTTTTATGTTTTCGAGGTAATATATGTGGTTAAAAAATGGAGATGAAAAATATGTGTGGTATAAAAATTGTTTGGAGAATTGTGTAGAAAAAAAACTTGTTTTTAAACAATGGCTTAATGATTATAAATAATCACCACAATTACAAATGACATAAAATTTAAAACGTACACGTGGAAGCATCTCATAATCATTGAACAATTTTTTAAAAAATCAACAATTTCTATTGGTAAAAATTCTTGTTTATCACTTTTTACTTTTCAAGAAATTAGACCAAAGAAATATTGTCCAGTCACTATTTAAGTTGAGATCAAAATTGTAATTTTAAAAATTATCAAGAATGCATATAATTTTTTCTCAAGTGTTTTTCTTTCTCTTTTTGAGACACACACACACACACACACTTATTAAACATTTTTCTTTAAATCGTTTTTGTATGAGATTTACAAAATATATTATGTTGTTTTCTTAAAATCTTACAACATGTATTTTAATTTAATAAGTTAAGAACGTATTAAAAAATGTAGAAAAAAACATCATTTGACTCTTTCAACATTATAAGATAGTTATAAATTCCTATATTTTATATGCTAATTAATATATTTTTCCAATCAAAAAATAAATCAAATAAAATAAATTAATATTAGTTAATAGATTTTTAGCTAAAATTTTTGTTAATTTTAAGTTGAGATCAAAATTGTACCTTAAAAAATTATCAAGAATATACACACAATTTCTTCCAGAGTGGGTTTTCTTTATATATTAAAGGGCTGAGAAAAACTTTATATATTCTTAATAATATATAATTAGTGTAAAAGTAATGAAATGGTAAAAAAATTACAAAAAAAGGTACTTCAAGGAATATATATATATACACGCACAAAAATATACACTTACCAACTATCATTTTTTTTTTTTTTTTGCATTCACACTTGTTAGCTATCCTTATTTGCATTCACGCTTGTAAACCAGCTTCATATATTTGCATTCACGCTCAAATCAGTTTCATATATTTTCCCAATCAAAAAATAAATCATATAAAATAAATTAATATTAGTTAATAGATTTTTAGCTAAAATCTTTGTTAATTTTAATTTGGGATCAAAATTGTAACTTAAAAAATTGTCAAGAAATGTACACATAATTTCTTCCGAATTTTTTTTTATATATATTAAAGGGATGAGAAAATTTTTATATATTTGTAATAATATATAATTTGTGTAAAAGTAATAAAATGGTAAAAAAATAACAGAAACGTACTTCAAGGTATATATATATATACAGATTTACCAATTACAATTATCCTTATTTTGCATTTACACTTGTCAACTATCATCCCTTTATATATACTAATATTTCACCCGTGCTATGCACGAAAGTTATTATCCGCAATATTGATTTCGGTAAGTATTCGTAAAATTTTAGTGCTTATACATAATCAACACATATAAATGCATAAAAAAGAATTCTCTATTACAATAATTATTAAAATTTAAAAAATAACATAAGTAATTCAAATTATTAAAAAATTCTTTAAATAGTAAACGTCAATTTATTTATTTAAATAATAAATTATTATTTATGTCAATAATTTTTATGAATTATTAATAACTTCATTGAAAATGTAAATTTAGTAGTTTTTTAATGGTATATCACATTTGATGTAATATTATGTGTACGAATATTGATACATGTGAAAGGTATTAGCATATTTCTCATAACTTCTACATTTGCTTCTTGTTACTTTTTAATGTTCATTCAAATATCAATCACAATAATTAAAAAAGAAATAGTCAAAATATTTAAATTTAACCAATAAAAACTTATTTTGCATAATAAATTATTATTGATTTCAATAATTTTTATGAATTATTAATAACTTCATTGAAAATGTAAATTTAGTAGTTTTTTAATGGTATATCACATTTGATGTAATATTATGTGTACGAACATTGATGCATGTGAAATGTATTAGCATATTTCTCATAACTTCTACATTTGCCTCTTGTTACTTTTTAATTTTCATTCAAATATCAATCACAATAATTAAAAAAGAAATAGTCCAAATATTTAAATTTAACCAATAAAAACTTATTTGCAAAAATAAGTAGTCAAAATAATAATTTTGAAAATCTCATGATTATCATGATACGACAACCGAGTAAAATTGGAGATTACGAAATTATACCGAAAATTATACCCTATAATATTTAAAAAATTATTAAAATTACGAATAATTAAAAAATATTAATCATTCTATTAATATTATTAACTAAAAATAATTATTTATAAGCAATACATTTTTTCAACCCACTTTTTAACCACATGTTTTTCAAAACTATTTTTCAACCACACATTTAACTCGAAACAAAAATATAGTTGCTGGACAGAAGCTTAATCTATTAACATATTTAATAATAATATATAATATATATTTTAGAAAATATGATTTGTAATATTAAAGATAACAAATTATTTGACCATTAATAATTAAAACACAATTTAATTGTTGATGGTTACACATGATTTATAATATTAAGAACAACAAATAAATAAAAAATCAATAATTAAACAATAATTTTAATACTAATAATTAAAAATATTGATTGAACTTATTCAATATTATTGTTAATAATTAAAAATAATAATAATTATAATTATAACAAAAATATACAAATAACAATAATATCATATTAATTATTTACAATAATACTAAAACATAAAAAATTTAAGAATTAAATTCTGCCAAAATTATCCTACTTTTATATATAATATAGATTTTCACTAGTGCGATGAACTAAAATTGCTATCCGCGATAAAGATTAGCATTAATAAAATTTAATGATTATACATAATCAACACAAATACAAAAGATACAAAAATAATTTTTTATTACTAAAATTATTAAAATTAAAAAAAAATAATTCAAATTATCGAAAACTTTATTGAATGATAAATGCAAATTCTGTAGCTTTTTAATTGTATATCATGTTAAATATAATATTATGAGTACAAATATTGATGATTGTTCAAGATATAAATATATTTATTATAATTTCTACATTTGCCTTACATATTTTATATTTTCTCAATTTTCGTTCAAAAATCACAATAAACTATAAATATGTGTTTAATCTCAACTGATCAAATATACGAAAATTGAACAACATTGAAGATCAAAAAATTATTATATCATATAATTTTTGGCTAATTATTAAAATTAAAAATTATTAAAAAAATATTAACCATTATTTTATATTTACCATAAAATAATATATATATATATATATATATATATATATATATATATATATATATATATATATATATGCAATAAATACATTCTCACTAATCCACTATTTTCCCTTTATATATAGTATAGATATAGATATAGATATTTGTATACTAAGATCTACTAAAATTTCAAACAAAAGTTAATAATTAATTTTAATACACATTTAATAGGATTCACAACTTTTCATTCAATTGTTTTACCATATCCAACTAGTTTTTGTACGTTGTATGGACATATTTCATTGATAAAGTATAATATAATTACACGGAACAATGGAAAAAATCAATAAAAAGTAACAATAATGACTAATTCTTAAATAAATATGCTGAATGTCAATGGAGGAGAAAAAATATAAGATAAAAGCATTAGAAAATATATGTGAAGCTTTGTCAGTTTCAAATATGTTTGCTCTCAAACGCATCACTAATTGTAGCAAGGAAGCTCTAGTTGCATTCGTGTGTCTCCAGCAATAACTGCAAGAACCATGCGTATTATTCCGTGATGTAATCTGATACTCACTCATGCCCAACGGACAAAAGTTGAAATGACATATAAACTGTTAACTTGTTTTTTGTTGACATTTTATATTTTTCTACATGTTTGTAATTTAGTGAATTTAATTTAATTACTAAACATTTTTGCTTAATAATTTATTAAGTTTAATTAAATTACTTGATAATTACTTAGACTTGAATTCATATTTATCTCCTATATGCCTGTGATAATGATTTAATACTTGGAGATAATGTTTGTCACTTATTATTCATGATAAGTATTGTGATAATGTTTTAGCCTTACTAAAATATTCCTATTGACCGAAAATTCTAGGGATTCTCTTAGAGTCCAAGTTTGTTTATATCACTTAGTTGGTAAGTGATTCACTTATGGTAAGATTCTTTCAATTCATCATTATCTTTGATTATTTTACTTTATCTTTATTAACTTTTAATTATCTTTTGCAAGAAAGAGAGATTATGCATATCTAGGATTCTTGATGGACAAGAAACGTGATGTGCATAAATAGAGAAGACATGAGCGTGTTTTTCTAGAAGTCACAAAAGTCAAAAAATTCGTGTGGCGCAGAAATTATACTTGGCTTCTTCATATCGGTGACTTCTCCATTTTGCACGATCAACTTAAAGAATTAGAGCTTATTCTTTCATCTAAAATCCAATCCTAAAATTAAAAATCTAAGAGGTTCTTTAGGAGAAGTTTTTCAATCACTACAAGGAAGAAAAGACCTTCAGGGCAAAGATCAAACGGGAGGTTTGAATCAAGATCGAACGGGAGTTCGAAATTGCTGAAGTATTGTTGCAGTGTCAAGGAAAACTACTGAAGAGTGGTGGGATGTCAGCTCATACTACATGTCATTGAAGAATTAGGGAGTGATTCATTTAATTCATGGATGTTTGATAAATTTATGCGTAAATTTGTTCTGTTTTTTGATTGAACTGTGTAATATAATTTCTTATTAGTGATTGATTTTTATCCACAGGGTACGACACGTGAATTTTTCTTGAAAGGGTTTTTCTCAAGTTAAGCTTTAATATTGTGTTCAAATTACTTTATAATTCTGCATCACTTTACAATTCTGTTCACGATTTATTGTCTGGACGAATCTGTGATAACATATTCATCTAGATATGTGCTAAATAAGACGTCACGTATTTCTGTTTATACTTTACTGTCAAGACAAATCTGTGACAATCAGTTTTGTTTAATTAATAACAAAATTAGACAATTTTAAATTTTCATAAACAAAGAACACGTCATTTATTTTTACCTTAATCATCCCAACATCTGTTAAAAAATGACAACTATATATAAATGGAAATGGAAATCCAAAGACAAGTTAAGCAGTACGGAGGCAGGTGAATGAATATAGATGGTTGGACAGATAGTCATGCACACATGAACAAATTAATTAAAATAAGTATATTTTGTCACAACTCTAAAACTATCCTATAAGAGCATCTCCAATGGAACATTGTCCAAACTAAAAAAAGGTGACATTTGGCAGCCATTAATTAAACTTTTAATGAATGTCTAATAAACAGACATTGAGGTAAAAAATTCTACAACTCAATATTGATGCCTATGTGACATTTATTTATTAAAAAAAAACTATTAAATATGTTTTATCAAAAATAATATATTAAATATGTGGGAGTGGGATTCAATTTCAGTTCTTCTTCCTTCTTCTCTACAGTTTCATTTTTTCTCCTCTCCTTCATTTTTTTTACAATCATGTTTCTTCCGCCGTTGATTTCTTAGAAAATAAAAAAGCAACCATCTTTTCAATTCAACAATTGCTGCAACTTTAGATGAAGAAGAAAACAATGTTTCTATCCCTATTTAAGAAATTGAAAAAAAAAATGCAAAAAGTGGAGAGATATGGAGGTGCTGGGTGTATTGTCAACCGTAATTTTCAGTTTTCCCAATAATATTTCCAAGTCAGCATGCTAGACTTGCCTTCCAAAGTTGGACAATGGCTTAGACAATGTCCAACTTTATTTTTGCCACCTCAACATGACATGGGGTGCATTTTAGAAGAAAATTGTTAGACATTGTCTACTTTGATGATTTGACAAGCTTGACAATGTCTCATTGGAGATACTCTAATATTTAATTATACTTTAAATAGTGACATATTGTTAACAATAATACAACGCCAAGAATTCAATTAATATATATTCTCATTCTCATAAAAGTTATGAAAATTTTTGGCTAGCCTCGGGGTAAATATATTAGAAGCTTCGAATATTTGCTCGAGTTTTTACTTACTTCAAGATTGTTTTTAGGTTTTGCATTGGTGATGAAACTTCTAAGGAATCGATACATTACTCCTTTGTGTCTTGCATACAGAAGCAACCAAAATACAGGTAACTATGATAAATTTTATCTACTAAAATTGATGTGAACCTCTTTGGTGTTTAAACGAAAAATTTCCAAAACAATTTGAAATCAAACTCAAGAAAGCTAAAATGGTAAGAAATGTGATGAATCTTGACTCAAGCTCATCCTAACCAAAATCCTAAGGAAGTAAATCCTAGCCCAATGGAGAGGATAAAGCAAATTCCAAGATTTTGTGAAAATAACAACAATACACAAGAATAATATTCCCAAATAAAGTTAAAGAAGTTCTAAGAATTGTTACAAGTTAAGAAAGGGATTTACCTCTCTAAAATGTTCTCAAAGAGTCCACAAATGCCAAGCTAAGTTCTAGGGTTTCAAAATGACTATTTATAGTACAAGAAAGAAAGAAGTGAAAATGGGTCGGATTTAAAATTGAAATCTTGCAAAACTCGTCTCCAGTATAACATCGCGACCGCGTGGTTAAAGATCGCGCAGCCTCGTGGTTCATGCATGAACAGTAACCTCAATATTCTGCCTAACCTCAGCTCAATTGGCGCGTGGGGCCGTGAGGTTGTTGCACTATGCTGCCGCGTGGGCTTACGATTGGCCTCCTTTTTCCATTGTGATGTAAATGACTTCGGCTTCGAGATTATCATCTAATTGGGCTCAACTCCATAATTTGTGAACGAGTCCCGTCGTTAACTCTTGAACTTCCTTGGCCTTGGATCTCGTCATGGGTCCCACCGACACGTTTATCGAGGGTTGACTATTTTGATTTCCTCGATTCTCATCATCTCAATTGAACATGTTGTACTGCACCATTGTTGTAGCCTTTTACATGTGCCATATATAGGAACGATCAAATATGATTTCAAAATCTATTGTCACCTCTCTAAATTCTTTGGGAAAACTTTTGGTTGGTCCACAACCAACATTTCCTGTATCCAACTTTTTCACAAATATATGACTCTTCAAAATTTAAGCATCAACGAAACACAATTGCAAGAAACAAAAGAATTAATTATGATACATAGGTGAAGCAAAAGAGGTTCTGCTTATTACATGAATAAGTACTAATGTTTGGCATCTGGATAGCAGATTTTCAATGATCTAGTGAAGTGCATGTTGGCTTCCTTTATCCTTGTCAATAACAAGTGCAACCAAGCTATTGCCGCCATCTTTTCGTCCAGCATTACTTCCGTTTGGATTTGAAAGATGCAGTAGGTAAAACACAAAGTAGTCGGGTTCCTTACTTTTCTTTAAAAATAATTTTTTTAATCTTTTTGCAAGAAGTTCTCTGCTTAAATGGTAATATGTTTTTTGCATATAGATATTCGAACAATTTGGCGAGCATTTCCTATGAAATTTAAAGTATCACACAATTTGCACAAATTTTAACTTCTAACACCAAATTTCTATCAAATTGACACAACAAAATACCCATCAATATCAACCAAGACCAAAGAACCTTCAAGATCCAAACGATGAAAATCAACAATTTACCCACCCGAAACTACATTAGGTGAGAAACCGGATTTATCACTACGAAATAAACGTTTAATGATTACTACAAATATGCATACCATCTCATATCAAAACTCTTTACTGGTAGCCTCCATCTTCTCTAACTTCTTTTTGCAAAAAACGCACAATAAAAAGTCTTAGAACAACTTGCTTCTAACCTGACTATCCATATCAGGAAAGAAAGTCTTGAGTTGATCGATAAGACTCCTAGGTGGTGAGAAGGAGAACCGAACTGGGGAGGTGGAGGAAGAGCAGCAAAGTTTCTTTGAAACTGACGACGACCCCAACACTGGAGATGAAGTTGTTAGAATCTCTTCGAAGAAATATGTCTTCCACTTTCTTGAAAAAGGCATTAGAAAAGTCATTACCACCCGAAACTCCCCTTTATTGGAGGGAGGGAGACGTTGAAGAACCGGAGAGTAATTTGAGGAAGGGAGAGAAGGAGGGAAGAAGAAACTGCCCTTAAATTCAAAATTAACTACCCTAATTTTAAAACTCAAAGTAGATAATCGTTCAAAATTGTGGTAACGGGATTGTCCAGCACCTTGTTGCATATCCAAACCAAATATGGAATGATCATAAACACCATTAGCTTTTGAATTAAGATCAGAACCCAGTAAAATAATGAACCATTTCTGCAATAACATCAGTCCCGTGACGGGCAGGAGTATCCTGCCCGTCACAGGCAGGTGCTGGTGGGCCCCACACCAGCACCTGCCCCTCACGGGCAGGATACTCCTGCATCAAAAAATCTTCTGCAATAATATTATTTGTTAAAGAATACAACATCATGTATGTGCAACTTCAAATGAAAAATTCATACAACATGAAATTTATTTGTGAATACCTATAGTAGGAAGAATAAGAAGAAGAAAAAATAAAATAAAATAAAATTAGAATTTATATACACCTATTGTTCAAGAGCCATCCACTCTAGTTCCAGTTCTAATTCTCCAGATTCTACATTCTGGAGCTTCAGTGATAATTCCTGTTTCACCTTCCCATCAACAATGTTTACTGTGCTATCTTCTATCAGGGCATTGTCGTGCGATTTCAGCCATTTTCCAATCTGCATGTTTCCGAACATTCCAGCATCTCCGAAAGCCATTGCAGATGTTATTATTGGCTGAATGTCTATTTCGGCTTCGCCCATTATATCATCAGCAGAGAATGTGTCGTAATCAAAAACTTGCTGCGATTGGAGTATAGAGAAGTCGAAAGATTAGATAAAACGAGATATCCAGGGGAAGTTGATGGTGGTGATTGTTGCCATGTATGAATGAGTGCATATACTGAATGCTTATATAGGAAGAGAAGAATGCAAAGTAGACAACATATATGAAACAGATATGCTGTAGAAAATACAAGAAACTAACCAGAAAAATTGAAAGAACAGCAAGAGAAGGATTACCAATTTTATGGGACCGCAAATTTGTGGAACTGAAAGCATGAGTTCCTCATTCCAGATGGGATTCAGATTGCTCTTAACCACAGTCGTTTGTGCTTTCTAATAACAAAAAGAAACAGCATGAGAACCTAAAATCTTGACAAGAGAATTATCTGGAAAATTAATAGTTTATCAGCACTGTCGAAAAAGAATTGTGAAACAAGAACATAAACAGATCTTGATGGCAATATTTTCACCAACATTTTTGCCCAGTCGCAAATTTGAATAAAAGGAGAGATTTACTAACCTGCTGCCCCAGGGTCAAGACAACATAAGGATCGCTAGATAGCATATCTCGGATAGCTAAGTTTGTGCCTTTAAGTACTTTGACCTTCAACATTCCAATAAATTCCACCATGCCATCCTATGATCAGATTGAGTATTAGCTTCACAAACAGTAAATGGTATCTGTTCTGCATAATTTAGTATGAGAATCTCCAAACTGTTGCAAAAAAACTTGAAGAGAGGCAGCATGTAAACCATAATAAAAAATTTATGTTTCTTATAACAGAAAACAAGTTGAACTGAAACAAAATGTATGAAACGAAAAGGAAGGGGCTGGAAGGTGGCAAACAAGCTAAGAGAACTTACTGCTTTCTGTGATGAACTTGAGCTTCGAAAACTATCCATAATCTTCCTTGATAAACTTACTTGCAAAGAATTCTTTTTTGTAGTTGACGCAATACGTAGGCTAGGTTTCAAATATTCTTGAAGCTCATACTTAGACCTAAAAAGTAAATATAGAACAACATAAACATCCAACCTGGATACATTATTGCAGTTGCATTTATGTGTGCAAGCTAATTGTTAATAAAGTTTTCGCTTATGATTAGACGTCCAAGAGATGAAGAAACAAGCAATTGAGAGAAGAAAAGCCAAGTTGATATTGTTGAAGCAAAAACAAAATATCTGATCAGGGTGACTAGCTTAATCTCAAATCACCAATATTTACTCAAATGGGTAAGTTTTCAATTTCTTTCTTTCTTTCTTTTTCTTCTTCCATTTTTTTTTTTTTCCTTCCTTCTTTTGGTTCTTTTTTTTGGGGGGGGGGGGGGGGGGGGGGAGAGAGAGAGAGAGAGAACCATCTCATCTGAAAGTCCTAAAAATCTTGGTGTTTTCTCATTTCATCTAACCTGATAAATTTTGAACGCTGTTCGTGGCTAGCATCTGGTCTAGGCTTTGAGACTCCTTCAGGAATATAGGCTTCATAAATTGAATTTGCAGAAGCATTTCCGCCAACCTCAATCATTGATTCAATTTCAGCATCTGACCATTCATCTAATGTCACAGACAAAACCTGCAAGATACCCAGTTATGTTAGGTAGGAATATAGCCCAAAGATAGGAGGATACAAAAGAGTTCTGCGTGTTCACCTTCGAAATATGAGTACCAAGACTTCTATGCACTCCGCAACACTTTAAGCAAATAAATACTCCTATATTTGCTGATCTGAAATGCAATACCAATTCTAAAAATCATTAGAAGGGGAAAATAAAAGAAAACTATACAACATTATAGAAAATAAAATGCAAAATGTTTCATCCATCCCTCATTATAGCAAAATGGTCTGGATCCAAGAAAATACTCTCTCTTGCAAAGCTCTAATCATCAATCTTTTACACATTCTTGTTCACAGCTATAACTTAATATCGAAATACATGACCTCCGAGTTCATAATATGTTTACCCAAATATTTACCAGTCATTGCATCCACATATATTCGTAACAAATTGCAATTGATAAAAAGGCTCGACAAGGCTCATCTATCACTTTAAGGAGGTTACAATGTAATCTGTACAATTTGTAAATTTTAACATACTCTTACCGGAGTCACTTGTCGTGTTGGGTTATGATTCAAGGATGCATTCTACTGATACTGAATAATATGCTCTTATCAACATTATATGTTCCTTATTCTTTTATTTTTAATTTTTGCATTTATTGGCTTTTTGTAGGTGAAAATATTATCCATTAATTCTATTGTTCCATGTTTACGTCAATCCAAAGGCTTCCCTTCTTCTTGCTGAAGCTATTTGACAATTATCCAAAACGAAAAACATAGCGGTTGATCTTCTTGGAAATTGATAGCAAGGCTCAAAAATTACGAACACTGACAAATGAGAATAAGTGAGCTTGAACCCAGACCCAGAAATATTGCAACTGACGCAACTACTAAGCTTTTCTCATGGTCTTATATTGTTCCAACTATAATAATCTATGATAACAAACAACAGTGTATGAATCCAAAGGAGGAACTTACGCCCATTTCGGGTCTGGAGCATTACAATCTGCACACACACGATTATCACGTTGAACCAAGAGATCTTTCAATCTTCTTTTTCCTGTACAGACAGTGCCAAGAAAAAGAATAAGAAGAAGCTGAGAACTTACAAGAAAACTACAATATCAAAATGGGATGATGAAATGGATAAAAAGTATGTGTATGTAATTTTTTTCCATGAGTTTACATAAATAACAAAATAATTCAGGAATTTTTATTTATTTATTTATTTTTTATAATCAGTATTTGCATATTAGCTGTTGGTCAAGATGTGGAACACACTGCCAAAAAGTGCTTGTGAAGCTGACTCCAAGGAAATCTAAGAATTCAGAGAAGCATTAATGCCTACAGCAATAAGAAAGAAAATGATGAAGTAACAATCTAAGTATCACAAGCCAGGCTTCCTTTGCGAATTTATAAGCAGTTCTACCCAAAGTGGTTACCGACTTGCGTAAAATTTGACGCTTCAAAAACAATGATGAATGGTACATAAATCGATTGGAAGGCACCATTTTCCATGATAGGGACGAGCAGTTTCTGAAGTCAAATGCTAATTTTTTCCATAAACTCTCGTATCTCAGGACAATTTTACTAGCAAACTTAAGTAAATCTGCTCAAATATGTGCCAAAATGCAGACAAAAACTATTGCAATTTGAACTGGTAGACACAATACTGATTGATTTCCTTGTAAATTCCGGAAGACATAAAATCTTACCTGAAGATGGCCTCCCCAGTGCCGATTGATTGTAACTCATTGCTTTGTTAATACGCCCTTATCATTCAACTAAATAATCTTTATTAAGAACCAACCTACAGACCAAAAAGATTAAGAATCAGAACATTCCCTTATTATTGTGTGCATTATTAGTTATTACATTCATATTCACCACAGAAAATGCACAATTGATTCTTAATATCAGACTCCGCAGATTTAAGAACAAGAGTTTACTAATCATATCAAAATTATAAGAATCTGCATTTTCCGCACATAAATCAAAGAAAGAAGGCATAAAAATTATCTGGATTATATAAACACGTACAGATTGAACTTTCATCCGAATTGAACGTCTTACGGGGAAAAAAAGTAAAGAATTAATCATTGGGTTTAATTCAAATCAAAATTGTAATTAAAATTCTGTTATATAGAACGATTCAAAAGGAATTCAATACCGAATAATGAAACCGCTAATATTTTAGCTGAAAAGTAATGAAAGATCCAGAGAAGAATGTGAGAAATGTACCTGTATTCTGAGTAAATAAATAAATAAATTGAAGAGATTGATAGGGAGGTAGAGGAAAGAGAGAGGAGAATAATAAATTGTTCAAATCGCCGTTTCATTTCATTTCAAATAAACGACATAACTGCTTTTCATTCTTTTTTATTTGATTTGATGTGTTGGTGTTACACGTTTTCTAGCGAAAATAGGTGATCATGTAATGGAAGTGCTCAAATATACGAGTAATGTTACTTGTACATCATTGTATACGTGTCGATGTACAAATTGATGGTGTGAATTATATTAAAGGTCCTCTTTTTTTCTTTTTATCAGCGTCATCAATATGTACAACATAATGTATAAATAGTGTTCAATGTTACATTTAGACAGGCCTGCTCTGTTACCCGACTTGAGCAACAATTATGTTGTCCACCTCTAATGAGAAAGTGTCAAGTGTTCCATTTAAAAATTAATCGAACACGTGGCACATTCTCATTTGAAGTTGAGCAACATAATGTTGTCGATCATGAACAACGGAGCAATTTCGTACATTTAGATACGTAAATTGGGTCGAAGTAGTCAATAAAGAAAATGAGGTTTATTTAATTTAATTTATAAAATATATTTAATTATCTATTTTACTTAATAAAAATTTATTATGACCTGATATTTAAAGTTTTAAAATATTTTTGTTAATTTTAAAATTGTATCTCTGAAACACTTTATTGTTCCCTTAATTCATTGTAGATTGTAGGGATAATTGTGACGTGCTCAATTTTTATCTCAATCAACTGAAGTATGTCCATTTGCAAAATTTTACTAAGCCCTTGTTTGATCGGCATAAAGAGAGTGGTTTTTTGAATAGTGAAATAAAAGAATGTGTAGCTAAAAAGTAGGGAAAACATTTGATTTATGTATAGAATATTTTATTGTGTGGATGTATGATTGTGGGTATGAGAAAAAAAAGTTTGAAAAAATAGAAGACAAATAGTTGCTGAAATTTACGCCACAACCATCATAAAAATTTTAAAAATATCATAATATGATATTTTAGAAAGACGTAAATTTCAATAAATTAGAAGTATCATAAAATTTTGGAAGTATCAAGGTGTTATTCTTTCTAAATGACGTAAATTTCAGTTGTACTATAAAAAGTCAAGTATTTATATAAATTGCACTAAATTATAACTATGCCTCTGTTCGGAGGCGCAAGCCGTCGTTATATTATGTGTTATTTATGTTTTCGAGATTAAATTTATAGTTAAAAAGTAATTTCAAAAAATGTGTGCAGTTCAAAAGTGATATTGAAAATTATAATGTGTTATAAATATTTTGTTATTTTATAACTAAAAAACTGAACACAGGCTATGTTGGCTTTAGCTTTGTTGTTTTCTTCCAATATTTTTCGGTAAACCACTTTACCGCGTTTTGGCTGTACCGTTTTAAATATTCAACTTTCTTCCAGCTGAATGCTATCAAACCTATTAAAGAAATGAATAAAGATATATGAACCTTTTCGTGCTTATGCTGGGTCAAGATAATGCAATATTTTATTTTAGACTTTTCATGGAGAAAAAGAAATATATCAACCCAATAAACAAACAAATTAATTGATCGCGGCAAGTATTGTTAAATCTTAATAATTTAGCTAGAGTAATCCCACTTCATTTGTTTACGTAACATTTTCTTATCAAAATCATTCCCATTAGCATACAAGAAGCCAAAGTAATAATGCTAATGAATTTTGATTAGGGTGTGTTCGACGGCTGATTTATTTAAATTTATTTATTTGAGTTTTTAGATAAAATGTGTGGTTAAAAATTAAAAAAATAAAATGTATGTGATTCAAAAGTGATTTGAAAAATTGTGTAATTTAAGTGATTGTTTGCTACCGGAAAAAACTTGCAAAGTTGAGAAAATTTTCTTCAATCATGGGATCCACTAAATTAAATAGTTACAATGTCATGCTAAAAGTAAAAGTTATCAGCTCTTTCAACGGATAGAGGGTGGAACATTCCATATATGTCCTTTATTTTTGAAATTATTACATACTTGTCTTTATCCCAAAGAATTAAAACAGGAGGCTAGACTTGTCCGCGAAAAAAAAAAAAAAAAAAATCTGCATTCTCTGACTAGTATTGTTCGGCATTGGACTTTTTCCATTATTTTATTGTTTTCTAGATCCTGGGTCCCACGGATTTGGGAAAAATTTCCTCATTTTGCGTTTTTTCATCAAGAGCGAACATGCTCTAAATCTTATTTTAAAGAGTAATTCTACGCATACATATTTTTTTGACATTTTTGGGTGACATACCGAGGTGATACCTCGGAAATGTCACTTAAACATGTCAAAAAAACATGTCTATCTAGAATTTTTGTATTTTAAATCAAAACCGTTGAACACACCTTGTAAAGAATTTAACAGTCTGTTAAGTGGTTATAAAATCAGTTTTTTTTTTTTTTTTTCAATGGTAAAATGTGATTGGAGAAAAAAAAATGTATGTTGTTAAAAAGTGATTTAAAAATTATATAATTTAAAAAATAATTTATAAATCATTTCTTCCTTGACCGCGTCTATAAAAGATCGTCATGGCTATCATAGAAAGTTTAAGGTAGCAGCAATGGGAACAAAATAGCCGACATTTCAGCCTCCTTAGCTATACCACTCGAGTTCCTCTGTCAATTGTAATACTTTTATGTTATGCGTTTATTTTGTCCGTGTGATGACATTTCTACATGGAAGCTTCCCTTTGGTATAAAAAAAAAAGTCGCTATTTGACGGTAAAAAGTCAAAATAACTATTTTCAAACCAAGAACGATTTCTTATATGTTTTTATATTAGTTTTTCCTGGAAACAAATTGAAATGAGTAGTTGAATTTTCATTTTTCAACTTTAAAAGTCAAGGAAGAAGGTGATATCATCGATAGAAATTTAATAATTTGTATAAAAATCCTTCTACGATAAAATAGGATGCCAAAGAGAAAGCAGAAGAAATGAGATTTCACAACATAAACGATAAAATGTATCAAACAAGAATCGCAAGCCCTTCCTTTTTGGGAGGCGCGACTGCCTTGTTTCCGGGGAAAGAACTGCGCGAGATGTCGACCAGGGCCTTGAAGCTATAAGTTTCGTGCATTGAAAGCTCCGAAAGAACCTTCCTGTTGAGCTGGACGTTCTCCTTCATCAGTCCATGCATAAAATTACCATAGTTCACCTGCCAAACAACAGAGAAAACAAGTCAGTGCTTTGTGGCCAGCATAAAATATTTTGATTGGGAATTTATTAAATTTTTATCATAGACAAAAAGTCGATATAGAGGCCTGGATCTGGATCGCCACAAATTCCAAATACTAATCAAACTGCTCAAGTTAACAAAATCTAAAACTCAAACAAGAACTTGCAAACTCATAAAATCTAGGAGCTTGTCTAACTTTCAGACTCTCGCTGTAGTTCTAGAAAGAATGGTGGTGTCATGAAAAAAATTTAAAGAAGAACCAAACAGTCCTGGCAATTATAAGACATAATAGTCAATTGCATGAAACTTGGATGGCATAGTAAAAAAATAGCTATTCACTTCCCTCCCGATCTTTGCTCGTGAATTAAAGTAACTTAGTCCTTGTTTGGTGCTGATAAAAATCTGATTTTAATATTAAGTCAAAATCAGCAATTAATTTTAACCACACATCTTATGTGATTCACAGCTTTTTAACCAAATATCTTATCAACTTCTATCAAAATCTACTAAAAATCTGATTTTAATCTATACCAAATAGGGACTTAATGCATGTCCAAATCCTCTGGCACTAACCCCAACTTATCATCTAAGAATAATTGACTTTCCATCCTTTCGCAGTCTGACAAACCTTCCCATTATAAATCCATATCTTCCTTTAAATAAACCATGTCATCCTTACCAAGTCTGACCGTAGCATTATTTCAACACCCAAATCTCAGATCAAAGAATATGTTCAGGCATAGAAACTTAATCAATATCTCCTACCTGCCACGGAGAGAATAATTTGTCACTAAATACACAAGTCTACTGCAAAAATTGCCATCAAGAATTTACTTTTTCTTATTCTAATAAATTCCATTTATGCTGAATTAGAAGTTTTTCAGCTCCCAACCAACCATAAATAGAGGTTTGGCACCATCCCCTAACTATAGATTAATATTCATGTGAAGCAAAGAGAGGTATAGGGCCCTACCTCAGGGTTACAAAGTAGATTCAACAAAAAATGAACTAGGGAATACTACTACTCTTACATTGAAAGCATATAAGCTAAGCTATCCTTCAAAACTTAACTAGAGAGTGCTACTCCCATTGCACAATAAGGCCCTACCTCAGGGTTACAAAGTAGATTCAACAAAAAATGAACTAGGGAATACTACTACTCTTACATTGAAAGCATATAAGCTAAGCTATCCTTCAAAACTTAACTAGAGAGTGCTACTCCCATTGCACAATAAAGACATTCACCAAGAAGATAACCTACCAAAGGCTCCAACCAGAAAACACCAAGCACTTATTAAAATAGCATTAAGAACTCCAAAAACATGCAAAAGCCCCTATGCATAGGGTTGCTACTCGCTCACATATGCAATTGCAATTGCTTAATTATTCCAGATATGATAGAGCACTGTCACCCACCTCACCCTGCTACAACACCACCACCACCTCTTCCCCATAGCCGGTTCTGGGGCAAGGCAAGTGAGTCCCTTGCCTCAGGCCCAAAGTTACAAGGGTCTCAGTTTTTTTTTTTAATTAAAAAAAAAAAAAAAACAGAGAGAGAGAGAGAGTGAAAAGGTCGGATTGAAATTTGAAAAACTCAATTCCTAATTTTCTATGATCATATCTCACCTCCATCATCTGTCATCAGTTCTCACCCGCGGAATAGAAACGATAACATTCCACCATCCATCGGTTCGTACTATTGCAGAATTTTGTTCACACTGCAGATACTTTATCCTCTCCTACTTTCACTTATATTTCATATATTTCCTGCAGGTAAGGGCTTAAATTTATTTCTAATAATTCCAGTCATCACCAAACCAAAAAAGGGGTTTTCAAAGAGAGGTATTACCGTATTAGTGCTAAGATGGACAGAATTGATCATTTCTTGTTAAAAGTTTAATGTTAGTTTCCTCTAAATTGTTTTGTAATGTTTCATAAATTGTAACTATTAGATCACTTGAAAGTTTTAATACACCAGTATTGGTTTAGTACGTCATGTTTAGCAATTTCTGCACATTATACCCATTACATTACTGATAAATATTTGTTTAGTGTATTTAATAACATCTATACATTAATTGAATGAAAAGAAAAATTAGTTTTTACTGTACCAAAATTTTCTTTTCTTTGAATTTATTGTAGTGCATTGCAGTATTGTACCCTTGTCATATTATGTTAGCTTTTGTTAGTATTTAATTGTAGGATCAATTACACAGGCACACAGTGTTTAATTGTGATATTATTGAGATGTATTATTATTATTATTATTATTATTATTATTATTATTATTATTATTATTATTCATCGGATAGTTGTGTAATATGCCTCCTAAATGAGTCTCGAGCTCAAAAAGAAAATAGAAAACGAAATGATATTTCATTAATTCAAAGCCAACCAGGGAATACTATTGACAAGTAATTTAATAGCAACAAAGTGATTAAATTGATCGAGAATGAAGAAGTGATTCAACCTACTAGTGTAAATGAATCACATGAAAATGAAGAAGATGATGTTCAACGTAAAAATTTAAATTGATAGAGTTGTTTTTCTTTGAATTTGTAGGTTCCTAGAAATTAAAAAAATAAATGATAAAGAAATGAGGGATTATAGATTTTGCATGCGTATTACAAATTTGGGGGCCAAATTTATGAGGTTTCACCTCAAGCCCCGAAAATTACTGGACAGACACTGCTCCTCCCTCCACCACCACCACACCACCATTTTTGGCAGTCAAATAGGGGACTCCCCTGTTTCACTACCAAAAATGGTGGTAATGAAGGAGGTGGTGGTGTCGCGAGGTGAGGTGAGGTGAGGTAGGGTGGGGTGGGGGTGAATAGCAATTTCTTTATGTTTGAATTCTTTTTAAATGAATTTTATTTATCTTTTTAATATTTTAATTAAGATAATGAAATGACCATTTTATCCTTCTAAATTTTTGAATTTGATTGTTAGGGGGGTTCACTAATGGAAAATTAGATAGATTCCATTTATTTGGATGAATACTGCCTATTTATAAAAGGTCTGGGACACGGAAAAAAGGTTAAGTTTGTTTGCTGCAATTTACCCTTCAATCTCCTCAGACGGGTAGATAACCTCCCAGGGCCCTTTATCTTTTTTCTGCACAATGTTAGCTAGTCTTAGACAATCTACCCCCTCCGATGGATAGATAACCTCCCAGGGCCCGTTCTCATTTTTCTGCACAATGTTAGCTAGTCTTAGACAATCTACCCCCACCTGCACTGGTTTATTTTCCCAGTGCTTATGGGAAACCAACCCTCTGTGCAATGCAATGCCTTCATTTCAGCTACAAAGCTAGTGCATTCATAAAAAAAAAGTCATAATAAGCAAACACCATCTTTCCCTCTTGATTCGGTACAATTCCCCCTCCTGCAGCTTGGCCCATAGACGTCCATTAGTACCCAGACAGACCTAAGCCATGTGATCATTTTTGTTAGAGGTATTGACTACATGGCAATCCAACACCAAAGTGGGCAGCAATTCTAGTATCTCCTTTCCAGTTTCTTTTGGTAATCAATCTCCCCTGAACCAGCACCTTACTAGCCCTTCACACTCCAAATTATCCATAATACATTCATGGGAATATCTCTGTTTGCAATAATTATGTTAACCACAATGTAAACAATGGGATTAAAACTCTAACATGCCCATTCCTTACAAATTGCCTGGAGAACCTCAAATCTTGAAAGAGTGTCCTGATGCCATCAAGAAATAACTTACTCTTTCAATAAAAAATTATTAGTTTATTGCTCCTAGATCTATATAACAATCTATATTCATTAATTTCTTAATTGAAACACACATAAACACGACGAACCCGCCTCTTGGTCAACATAGAGTAGACAGAGACATATTGTAACTATATCTTCAAAATGGGGGAAATTACTGCTACAACAGAAATTTTATTCAGATTTCTTCACTCTTATTAACCCTAAAACAACCAAGGCAATTCCACAGTCAACCAAACACGTTTGTCAATAAAAGAATTTCCTCTGAAAGAAACCGAACCCAAATCTATTTCAGACTATCTACACCTCTAAATCAAACAAACAGGGATTCCAAACAGACTCCTAATTCTTAAAAATATAGCAGGAAGAGTACACAGACGATTAGACTGTATATTAAACAGTAAAAATATTTAAAAAAAGAAGAGGAAAACGTACTCCATGCTGGCGGGTGCCAGCATTGATCCGCTGGATCCAGAGACCGCGCATGTCCCGTTTCTTGTTCCGCCGATCTCTGTAAGAGTACTGAAGCGCCTTTTCCACTCTCTCTCTTGCTATTCTTATGCAATTCTTAGCTCTTCCCCTGAATCCCTTTGCTAGCTTAAAAACCTCCTTCTTGTTCATCTTTAGTGCTCCTACTTTCTCTCAAATGAGTCAAATTACAGTATTTTTCCTTTTTGGGTTTTGTATCTGGAAGTGGAATGAGTGTTCAAGGGTTTAGTCCTCTAAAAGCCAATTCTATTTGGGGAAATAAATATAAATGGATCCAACAATAATAATTTTTAAAATAGACTTTCAAATCTATATTTATCTATATCTATATTTATATAAAAATAAAGTCTTTACTAAAAATAAATACACACACTTTCCCGCCAAAATGAACTTACTAAATTTGAAAAGATTTTGTAAAAAACACAAGAATTAAAAAAAAAATGATTGCATTTTAGAAAGTATAATGATTGTAAATTGAATTACACTTTTGAGCATTACATGTATTTTTTCAAAAAAAAAAAAAAAAAAAATCGTTTTGAGCACTTTTAAATTATATAAAAAATAATGGTAGTTAAAATTTTTTGTTTAAAAACAAAGAATGTGATGTTTTCAATGTAAAAACTAGTAATTGAAAAGTTGAGAAAAAAAAGTATGTGTAATTAAAAAGTAGTTTAAAATCGTGTTGTTTATATATATATATATATATATATATATATATATATATATATATATATATAAACAAAGTCTTTACCAAAAATAAACTCATACACACTTTCTCACCAAAATGAACATACTAAATTTGGAAAGATTTTGTAATAAACACAAGAATTAAAAAATAAATAAATAATGATTGCATTTTAGAAAGTGTAATAATTGCAAATTGAATTACACTTTTGAGCACTACATGTACTTTTTCAAAAAAAAAAAAAAAAAATTGAGCACTTTTAAATTATATAAAAATAATGGTAGTTAAAATTTTTTGTTTAAAAACAAAGAATGTGATGTTTTTAATGTAAAAATTAGTAATTGAAAAGTAAAGAGAAAAAATATTTGTAATTAAAAAGTAGTTTAAAAGCATGTTGTTTAAAAATATTTTCTCAAATAAAGATGCTTCGTTCCAATTCCAAAAAAGGACAATTTAATTTTTAACAAATTTGTTTTTACTTAATAGGATGATTGATTTTAATATAATTATTAATCTTATTGTGTATCATAACTTTTTTTTTTTTTTTTTTTACTTGTGCAAAATGTGAAAAAAAATTACATCTAAAGCATTCATAAGTCTAATTTAAAAAATAAATAAATAATTCTTTATTATTATAAAAAAGTATTCAAGATCTGTAAATTCGAAATTATGTTAAATTAATTAAAAAAAAATTATTCAAAAATATTTTGCTTAATCATAGTGTAACTAATTTGGTAAAGTAACATTAAATTATTTATAAAGATATAAAATTATATCATAAAATGTGTTGAAAAATATTTAAATAACCCGAAAATGATTTTGTTTAAAGAACTTAAGAACATTCCTTATATTTTTTTTTTATAAGTTTTCCAATTAGATTATATAAAAAGATAAATTAAATTACTAATCCAAAGATTTTCTCTCAAATCGAATAATTTAATATTTGATTGAATATAATTTTTCTTCATATGTAATGACAATTGGCAAGAGTTAGAAGTAATCAATCTCGCATGTTGGAATGTATTTGAAAAATTCTATTGGTAATTATCTTTAAGCATGTGTTCGATAAACTTGCAAAAATGTTTTATAAACTATTTTATAAATCACACAATTTCTCAAACCACTTTTTTAACCATACGTATTATTGTATTATTTTGAAGACGAAAAATATGTAATATATGTGTCAAATCGAAGATCTCAACATGAAATTTAATACAATACAACAAGTGAGATCAAACTATTAATAATTTTGTCCGTAAAGTCGTCCAAATATTCTAATGTCAAAATTTTACTTTATATTTTTTACTTTATTTTAAATTATATCATTTAAGTTATATAATACTCCGTGTTCAGAAAACTTGAAATGGTTCGACCTGAAAGAGGCAACAGGTCAAGGTCAAAAGATTGAACCGGGGTTGAATCGATTTTAATTAAAAAAATAAATAATTATTTCAAAGATAAGAAAATTTTCTAAAAAAAATTAGTTTACAAATAAAACGACATTTACTCATTTGAAGTAAAATTAAATAAACAAAAAATATAACCACAATATTATTTACCAATTGAAAGTAAATATAGATTTATGGTTGTTAATTTTATATATTAAATTTTATTTCAAAATAATTTAATATATAATGAAATGATAAAAATATCTTATTTAAAAAAAGAAAGTTTAA